>OY728163.1:1499329304-1509329304 GCA_963277665.1 Viscum album | reverse complement strand
TTTTTTCCAAGAGTTTATATTTTATGAAAAAAATGGATACTGAGTAGAAGTGTCTACTTTGTAATATTTGAGATGAAATGTAATAGTTATGGCCTTATTCTCTAAAACTCTATACTTGAAAAGATCATCAATGTGAATTATTAACTTAATTCAAGATTACATAATATTTAAAGATGAGTCCTTATATCTATTACTTATTTAAATATATTATATTTAAATAATTATGATAAATGATTTCATACTTGATTATATCATTTTTCATTAAATATAAAATATATAATGTATCTTCTAAAAAATTCAAGAATATATTATAGAACTGGTAAAAATCCTCAAGTGCCACTTAATATGTTATATTTTGGGCAAAAATAATGCATATACTGGCCTAATTTCTATTAAAAGGAACATAAATTACTATCTCATAAATTTTGGAGTTGTTTCCCTAAAACCAACATGTTTCATACATGATTACATGTTTTTTATTATTAAAATATTTTCCCTATCAAATAATGATTTTTCTTCTAAAAAATATTTATATGTGGGAATTTCCTTAGAATATATGTCATGCTGAAAGGTCATAATAGTTCTCCACTATTATGAAAACCTATAGTTTCCATGACATTATTCTTGAACCTTATTCTATAGTCAGATGATATTTTATGATATGAAATAGAAAATACATGCTATCCAGGGTAGGAGTTAAATAAGACACCAATACACATTTTCGGGGTGTTCACCCTTTATAATCTCCAACATAGGAGGTTATGAGAATATACCCATTAATAAGAAATAGGCATTTTTTTGTTTCATTGGAAGTTCCTATCTGCAGATGTGTTTATTGATCCTTATAATTTGATATTATCAGTAATAGATTTTATGATTTTTGGGATTTCAGGTATTGAAAAAAAACCATAATGACATATGATTTTGGTAAAGTGGGATATGTTGGGTGTGTCATGAGTGATATTTCATTAGTGGATAATATGAGATAAGATTTATCCATTTTTTCTCATAAGGAAAGTTAATATCTTAGACCCTTGGATAAAAATGGAACTGTTAGAATAAATCCCTGGCCATGGTGTTCTATGGGTGAGTTTATTTATTGAAATTTAAAGAAATATACATCAAGTATATAGGTTGATGGAACCACATGAAACATGCTTTATTTGATATATTATGATAAAATTATTATATTAAACAGTAAGAATTTGTATGAGGCTGGACTTCATTGTGAAATTAACTTCTTTCTTTATGGATTTCTCATCTTGTTTCTAGATTCTAACCTTAGAATTTCGGTGGTTATGCCTAATATCACTGTGAAAGAGACTTAGAGGGTGACTAACTTAGTGTATCCACAATATTAGTTAAATTCATTCAATAAATTTAACAAGTTAGAAGAAATAATATTTATTCTAGTTTTGTTGATCACTATAATATAATACTAGGTTATTCAAAATAATAAGTTAGTTAAATAATTATTATTATTATTTGTTTGAAATTTTTGAAAATATAAAATTTATTACATTTTTCATAGAATAATGCAGTGAATTTTATTTAATTAGATAGTCATTATTCGAGGATCAATAAAAGTCGATAAGGGAAAGAGGACCAAGAATAATGGTCTGATTATAAGTAAATCATATTTATTTATTTTATTAATATGTTGAACATGTAAAATGATTAATAATAATAATATAATTATTAATGTAGATGGGTTAAACTATGAATATTAAATATGGTTAGGTGCTTGTATGCAATTTTCCAATTCTAAACCTGCCATAACAAATATCTAATTATATCTATTTCCTAAATCATAATTGGTGTGAAGAATGGATAGAGTGAGACTATATCAATACCTAAAGGGTGATAAAGATATCTAAAGTGCTATCCTCACTTCATATATCAAGACAATGAGAGATCATAAAGAGTTTTTCCTCACCCGAGAATAATTATACAGCGATAAACCATGAACAATGGAAGCGATTGGGATCGACCATGCTAGAACATGATAGTTCTAAGGAGCTTTTCAGATATTGTGGTGCATTTTTTGATCAAAACTAAAGGGAATATGCACATGGATCTTATAGAACAATGATGATATGACAATGTCTTGGTAACCAGAACATCAATGAAATAGGAATTACATATTGAGGTAATTCTATATCTCCTAATAAATCAATTATATATTACATGTGAATATCCTTCACTTATGGTTCAAGTGTTTTAATATCATCATGTAACATACTATTTTAATTGTACATGAAATTTTTATCATTAAAAGAAATTATTTCCCTTGATTTATGAAAAAAATATGAGATGATCATACCATCACAAGACACTTACAAGGTATATAGAACCTACATGGGGTATTCGAATGGATACATATTTAATTTATAATTATTTATTATTCCTTGTTTGGTTGCATATGTTTGTTTTTTTATTTCTCTTGTATTGATTTGTTTTAATATCAAATATCAAATATCTTTATATCTTCTCTAATTTATTCTAGCTAACATAACTAGTAATAGATTAATTATTAAATATGAATAATCCTATGAAGGACACCATATATATTTTCAAGATGTTCTTTCATGACAAAACTATAATACAAAACATGTACATTTATTTTACATACTGTGTAATTTTATTTTTTCATTTGTATCTTTCTCTTTCAGGTTAAATCTGAAAAAATAAAATATTAGATCCAAATAGATCAGAACATCATGTTGATCTAGATATGATAGAAAATTACATGAAGATTAACATGTCATGTAACCATTTTACACGATGTGTAGTCCCCAATATCTCGTGCTCAAGTACACGAGGTTTTCTATGTGTTTTGGGTATCAGATACACAAAATAGGGACTAACATGACATGGAAATTGAGTTCACATTCCATGTATGTTATACTACACATCGTGTACCACATGGATGTACATCGTAGGGAACATAAATATACCTAAGGTGTGTGTTGTGGAAAAAGGAATAAGATAAGTAAAAATTGTGTACTTTTGTACATGCCATGCAGTATGATAATGAAAATGTTCTTCAATTTTCTCATAAATAATAATTAAATATATAATTAAACCTATTTATTATGTGTTCCATTTTTCATTTATTCTATAGTATATTCCATGTCATATTATTGAAATTATTTATTAAATTTAATTTCCTATTAAATTTTTAGTGAATACACGAGGTTTCCACCAAGTACACTTGTGTACTATAATTATTTAAATGAAATTAATTATATTTAAAATTCTATATGATAGTGAGATAAGGTTGGTTGGATAAAATTAATATGATTTAAATTTTATTGGATTAATTCATGGATAATTTTCATAATTATAGAATGAATCAATATAATTGAAAATAATATTGGAAATGGATTCACGTTACTTGATGTGTGGATGATCATGGGATTATACCATATCTTGTATCTGATTGGTTTATTTTAATTTATTAAGGTTAAATTAGTATTGATGGCATGCATGTCATCCCCTATTTGTTATTATGTAAGGTCTTTCACGCCAATGGTTTCTTTTATGTAAACCCCCTTTATCCAATCTATTGGATCCCATCCCCTAGTAAAATATTATGTAATGATTGAGATCTAAGGTGAGTTGAGGCAGTATAAGTCAAGGATCCATGGTGAAATCAATCGAGGTGATACATTGGATCTAAGGTGGAATATTGAAACATGAACAAAGATATGATTTAAGGTGTTTTCCCCTAGGGTTGAGGTTCAATTTATCATTCTATAGATAAACTAACTGTTAGAGAATTTCATGATTATTTCACTCATGTTTTATTTTTTTCAGTTGCATGGTTAATTATTTATCTTTGTGACTGCTTCATGATCACCAAATAAATAAATTAAAAATCATGCAAGAGGAAATACAATATTATCATATTATGAAAAAATGTTTTATCATACATGGTTAATAACTAAAGTAAAATCCACTTAATATTAAAAGTCATATAAAAGGATAAAACGGTATTTATGAATAAGGATTAAATTTCATCAACTAAAATATTAAGTTAGTATATCCTTCCACTAAATAAGTTATAAATTACCTCATAGTTCAAAGTGAATTCCCATCCCAAGTTGGTGTACTTTCAATTATCATGATACTTTAAAATTGAAGTTTTGGGTTGACTAAACTTGTTTTATATACAAGGGTTTACTGACCATACAGGACATGGTGTAATTAAGAGGTAAAGGTTTTAGAAATAATTAAATAGGATTAAAATATTGGGGAGTCAACTGAACAGATCAATGAACTACAGGTTAATGTAGTTATAAAGTTATGCCGACCTAAAAACTTTCAAATAACTTGTCAGTAATAAGTCTCAGTTATAAAAAATAGAATATAGATCCTTTCCATTAGAATTTATAAGAGAAAATATATTCCAAATTTAATGGTGAGAGATATTGGGTTTTCAAAAATATTGGTAGATTAGTACAATTTAATTAAAATTAAATTTATAAATCATTTTTTGAAATAAAAAATATTAATTATTTGATATTAATTTGTAGAAAATGGAAAACCAGAAGGCTTTGACAATATCACTATGATCCATACTGGAGAATTATAAACTTCTCACTAGTGTGAGTTTCTAGGAATAGTATAGGAACTTCCACATTATACAATTCCACGAACAAAAAACATACATGTTAGAATCCCCCATTCCAAAGTTGCTTTCTAAAGAGGCTGATAAGGAAGAATTATCTCTCTATTTAAAGCATGTGAATAATGCTATAGATATATAATTTTTCATGTTATTCTTCATGTATAATAAGATTCTAATGTAATATGATAATATGAATATCCATAACATAATTTCACACCCTAAGGATCCCTTCTAAGAGAATGCGAGATCAAAGAGATATAAGATCTACAATACACTATTCACATGAAAGCTAGAAGAGTCAATGCCATCTAGTGAACATGTAGTAAATATCATTAGATAAATTGAGTTTTTGGACATCTTGGGTTTTAAGTTCTGTGATTAATTTCACACAAATCTAATTCTATCCTTGTTACCTAAAAAATCTATAGTTTTATTATGAATAATATTATGATAAATAGCGAGAAGAAACTTTCAAAACATATTATACTTATTCATTAAGATGATAAACACATAGAAAAATAAAAACCTGCCATCCTAATGTTGAATACAAAGAAGAGGAACAAGGAAATTGGTCCAAAGAACAATCCCAAGTCTAAGACTCTGATACACTATCCCTATAAGAAGAATAAGATCTAGAGGCATAAAAAATAACATGATGTATTATGTTTTTCATGTGGAAATGTGGTTCAATATAATTGGAATTGAACATATCCATAGAAGAAATTAGAAGATTTAGGTGTGCTCATTATTGATTTAAATCATTATATATCTATAATTTGGGTATCATATACTTCTCATAGTGTTCACATTACTGATAGGATTGATTTTTGTTTTAAAGAACTATTATTATGTTCCTAGTTTTACCAAGAAAATTATTTTTATTTATTGTTTAGATATGGATGGATTTTTTTCATATTTGGAAATAAAGGATGATACATTTATAAAGATGGAATATGTTATGGTATGTAACAACTGAATAACAATATTTATGAATTAAATTATGAAAAAAATTTGGAAATAGAAAATGAAATAAATATTCATGACTCATATAACACTAAACTGTGGCATCACCATCTTTTTTACATAAATGAGAAGCATTTGAAATTTCTCTATTAATATTATTACTTAGGATCCTTTGAGATTAATCCAATAGAAAGATGTAATGATTTTTTACCAGGTAATATAACCAGACCAAAATTCAGTGGGAAAAGTGAGAGGGAAATGATGATTATAAATTTGATACACAAAGATGTGTGCAGAACTTTTTATGTAGAGGATAGAGGTGTATTATCATATTTTATTTATTTTATTGATGCCTTGAGTACATATGGTTATATCTACTTAATGAGGTATAAATCTAAATACTTAGATAAATTTAAATAGTTCAAGAATGAGGTTGAGAATATCCTTGGTAACAAGATATGAGAAGCTTTAATCAAATCAAGGTGGGGAATATTTTAACCAAGATTTATCTACTTTCTATGATAGTATGGGATTTTATCTCTACTCAATATACCTTATAAACTATAGTAGAATGATACTAGTGTAAGAAGGAATCATAACTTGTTTTTCATGGTATGTTCAATGATGAGTCTAGAAAGTCTTCCATTATCCTTTTTTGGGATATGCATTACAAACAATATTATACACACTAAACTGAGTACCAACCAAAGTGAGAAACAATATTACCTTAAAGTTATAGAGTGGAAAAAAACTCACTTTGTCACATGTTTGAGCATGGGGTAGTGAGGTGTTTGTTAAATCTACATCAATCCACAAGATAACACCCTAGGACAAAAAGTGTATCTTTATAGGGTATCTTAAGGAAACAATGGGATACTACTTATAAAACCCTTCAGATTGGAAATTGGAAGAAAAAAAAATTCCATGAAAGGGAGCATATATTTAGATGGGGTAATGATATAAATATTGACTTCGATGAAGTATATTAACGAGATACACCAATGTTAGTACATGAACTAATTCCACAAGTCCCTATTGAAGAAGATGTTCTAAAAAAATAGGTATTTTGTAGGAGTGAAGGATAGATGGGAGAACCAAAGAGATGGTTTTCTAATCACTGATCAAGATGACTCTTTATTGGTTGAAAATGATGATTCTCTCCCCTAAAAGGACATAATAGAGAACTCGGAAGCTATAAAATTTTAAATAATCCATGAATTATGATATAAATTCCATTTATCAAAACCAAATTTTGTTTTTGATTGATCTTCCATTTGATGTATAACCCATTGGGTGAAAATGGGTTTTCTAGAGAAAACTAGACATGGAAGGTAAAGTAAATACCTATAATGAATGGATAGTGGCTAAAGGTCTTATAAAAAATCAAGAAATTTAATATGATAAAACATTATATCTAATTTAAATATTGGATTCCATCATAATTTTACTCTCTGTATTTTCTTACCATGAATATGAGATTTAGAAAATGGATGTCAAAATAACTTTCCTTAATGGGAACTTTTAAGAGGATGTGTATATTGAAAAAACATAAAGTTTTATGACTCTAAGTGTTAGGTCCACTAGGCTGAATACCCTGAGAGGGGGGGGGGGTGAATCAGGGTATGACTAATTAAAAATTAAAGCCCGTTCTGATCTTGTTTTGCTGTTAAGAAAAACACTCTTCTCTCTCTTTCCTGCTGCACAATATAAACAGAAAGTAAAGCAAGCACAGGACACAGCAATTTTACTTGGTTCACCGCTAAGGGATACATCCAAGGTGCATACGCCGAAAGGTTTCTGGTCGTACCAAGTCCACTAAACTTCACTAGCTATGGATTACAATGTTCGGGCTAGATCACTTCTATGCCCAGGCTCACTGCCTATACAAGGTTTAGGGTCAGCTCACTGCTTTCCCAAGGGTCACTCCCTGTTTCTATCTCTCTGGCTCACTGCCAGTGGAGAGGATCACCTTTTTCCTCTTCCTAAGCTCACTGCTCTGTGAAGGGATTCACTCACAGTTTATAGACCTGTAGGTCTCTTCATTTGCATTAAGGAATGCATATTTCTCTTTATATAGATGATCTGTTGAAGTTTAACTTTCACCCGTAGATGAATACCCCTTTGCCACTATCCACTGGGAAAACTACCTTTGGAAAGACCTTCGCAAAGCACTCAACATCGCTAGGCTCCCAATTTCGCAAAGCTCAAACAAGCCTTCGCGAAGCTCCTGCCTTTTCGCGAAGCTCTATCGCGAAGCACTCTCGCGATGCATAGAACTTCGCAATGCTTAGGACGTCGCAGAGCTCCTGCCTCTCCACAAAGCTCACTGAGCCAACGTGAGGCACACGCCTTTCACGAAGCTAGAATGGCTGTCGTGAAGCTCCCCTTTCGCGAAGCACACTGCCTTCGTGAACCACCTCTGCGAACCGAGAGCAATGGATTTTCTCTGAAAATTCTCTCTACTTCTCTCAAGGGGGTTGGCCTCTATTTATAGGCAATTCCACTGACCCTTGTCCCTTCCGCGTGAAGTCAACGCCACGTCATCCCAAATCACGAAGCTCCAAAGATTCCACCAGAATTCTGTCCAAATCGCGAAGCACCACGGCAATTTTCCATTCACGGAGCTTGACATAATCGCGAAGAATCGCCATCAACATTCCTTCGCACCTTCGTCGTGAAGCTCCCTCGCAAATACCTTCACCGCCGCGATACGCTTCAGCCTCTGTCGTTTGCGAAGCTTGACGTAATCGTGAAGACTCACTGCCTCCATTCTTCTGGTCTTCACGATTTCCAAACCATGAATCCTATCTTTGCAAAATTCATGCCTTTGCCATATTAAATTATGATATTCATGGAAATCTTATTTTCGCGATGCTCACCAAACTCCAAATTTTGGACCCCAAAAATTTGGCAAACACTGGGAAATGGCGCCACCTTGTACTGCTCTTTTTGTACCGCCTCCAGATCGTCCTTTCCTTTTTCATCGTTCTTTGTCAACAAGGATTGTCAACAAATTCTCAGGAACTCGACAGTTCTCCATGGAAAACTGCTTTGTCAACAAACACAATCAACCCAAAAATACTTCAATGTTACCTTGAGGGATTTTTGCACAACAATCTCCCCCTTTGGGTTTGTTGACAACTCTTCACAACTCTGCTCAGAATAATTTTCTGCACGTTGATACCTCATTGAGTCTTCTTCCAGCCACTACCACCATTCACCTCTTGCGATTATGATAGCGTTCAAAGAATCACTTAACACGTACTCTAAGCCCACATGAGCAATGCTCAGCGTGAGAAACAAGAGTAGTATGAAAAGTTCATCAATGAATCACTTTATGTCAGACCCCAATTGTCGATTCCAACCTGATGCCAATTATTTAATTGATACCAATTGTTGAACCACACTGATACCAATTGATGATAGCTGGACACCTTTTCACACCATTCCAACACCACTGTTATGCTTTTATCACGATCCTCAGTTGTCGTGATTTCTATGCTTTGATCGTTCACTTCTAGCATCGTCAGATTTAATACTCTCTCCCTTTCTCATTGCTCCCCCTTTCTGGCTGCTCCACCTGTCAGCGTCTCCCCATATCTATCATGATTTCTCAAATAGCCACATGTCTCCCCCTTGAACAATCACTATTTTCTTCCCCTTTGTCAACGAACCCAAAGTTCACTCCTTTGTAGTCTGTAACATAGTAGAGAACACATATCAGCACATTAGGGAAAAACACACGATACCTCAGGGAGAGGGGGGTCCCACATCCACACTATTTCAAGTGCGGGGAATCGACTGAACTCCCAGATCCAGTCGATGCCTCTCAAAATCTTCCTTGGGTAAAGCCTTTGTCAGAATGTATGCAACCTGTAGCTCTGTAGGCACGTACTCCAACTTCACGATTCCCTGCTCAACCTTCTCCTTGATAAAATGATACTTAATCTCAATGTGCTTTGTCCTTGAATGATGGACGGTATTTTTTCTAAGATTTATAGCACTTGAGTTGTCGTACTGGATTCTGATCGGGGACTTCACTTCAACTCCCATATCTTCAAGCTGCTGCTTCATCCACAATAACTTTGTGCATGCTTGAGTGGCCGCAATATACTCAACTTCTGCGGTGCTCAATGAAATGCAATCTTGCTTATTGCTAAGCCAAGAAATACACAATCCACCAAGATAAAAATCACCACCTGACATTGATTTCCTATCATCTGCTGATCCGGCCCAGTCTGCATCAGTATATCCCAATAACTCTGTCTGAGATTTGGTGTTATACGTCAAGCCGAAGTCCACAGTGCCCTTGATATACCGAAGTATACTTTTTACTGCAAGCATGTGGCTCTCCTTGGGATTACTCTGATATCTCACTGCTTGGCATGTGGCAAAAACAATATCAGGCCTTGTTGCAGTCAAGTACAAGAAACTTCAAATAATTTGCATGTATTCTGTGATATTAACTGCCTTCCTATCTGCATCTTTCGATAATTTGATCCGAGTGGCAACCGGAGTCTTCATCTCCTTGTAATTATCCATTACCAACCTTCTTAAAACCTCCTTGGAATATTTGGATTGAGAAATAAAAGTTCCATTCCTTCCTTGTGTCACCTGTAGACCAAGGAAAAATGTTAGCTCTCCAATCATTGACATTTCAAACTCATTTTTCATGAATTCAGAAAACTGTCTGCACTGAGCTTCATCTAATCCGCCAAAGATTATTTCATCGACATACACTAGCACCATCATCCTTTGATTACTGTCGTTGTGGAAATAAAGATTGTAATCAACTCCTCCACGCTGGAAACCAAGCTTCTTCAAGTACTGATCAAGCCTTGAGTACCATGCCCTTGGTGCTTGTTTCAGCCCATACAACGCCTTCTTCAGCCTGAAAACTTTTTTCTCATCATCATGAATGAGAAACCCATCTGGATGCTCAATATAAACCTCCTCTTCCAGAACACCATTCAAGAATGCAGATTTGACATCCATCTGGAACACTTTGAACTTCCTTTGCACTGCGATGGCTAGGAATAATCTTATTGTCTCCAGCCTTGCAACCGGTGCAAATGTCTCATCAACATCTATTCCCTCGATATGGGAGTACCCCTTGCACACTAGAGGTGCTTTGTTCCGAATCACTATGCCATCTTCATTCATCTTGTTGAAATAGACCCATTTGGTCCTAATGACATTCTTGTCTGCTGGCCTCGAAACAATCTCCCATGTTTGGTTCTTCTCAATTTGATCAAGCTCTTCATTCATAGCCTGAACCTAGTTTTCATCTTCAGCTGCATCGGAAAAACATTTCGGCTCCACCTGAGATAAAAACAAGGTTTTCTGTAATGATTTCAATCTTCGAGTCTGAACTGGATCTGTCTAATCACCAATGATATTTTGCCTATCAATTTCAGCTCGACTCTTTGACTTCCTTGCAGGTACAGACTTGACACTTTCTTGTTCATCATCAGTATCTTCTTCTGAGTCATCCTATGCCACTTCTACTCCCCCTGTTCTTCTTACCTCATCGTCACTTTCATCCAAAAACTGTTCACTAGGTCGTTGAGCAGTCTGTTCATTTTCGACTATAGTGACATCATTGCTCTCAACAATTTTTTCCAGCCTCTTGTTGAAGCATTTATATGCTTTGCTTTTCCCTGAATAGCCAAGGAATATCCCTTCATATCCTCATGCCTCAAACTTCCTATGATGTTTTTTGTTGAGAATGAAACACTTACTTCCAAAGATTCGAAAGTATTTCAACGTTGGCTTCTTTCCGTACCACAGTTCATACGGAGTCTTCCCTTGCTTCGGACATAACAAGGACCTGTTTGAAACATAGACCGATGTCAAAACTGCTTCTTCCAAAATTTCTCTGCTAGGTCCTTATCAATAAGCATTGTTCTGGCCATGTTGTTGATGATCCGATTTCTCCTTTCAACCACTTCATTCTGTTGGGGAGTTCTTACTGATGAAACTTGATGCCTTATCCCATGTTTCTCGAGATAGTTTTCAACCTGACTGTTTGTAAATTCTGTACCGTTATCAGTACGAAACTTCAGAATTTTCTGCCCAAGAATCTTTTCTGATTCCCTCCTGTACTGCTTTATGCAACTGAACACCTCTGTCTTATGGGTAATGATGAATACTCAGGCCATTCTTCTATATTCATCAATGAAAAGAACATAGTACCTTTGCCCATCTATAGCTCATGGTGAGATAGGTCCACATACATCATCATGAACCAATTCGAGCACTCCAGTTGCTTTTTGTTCCTTTGGCCTGTATGTCTTCTTGATGATCTTCCCTTGTTGACAAGCATCACACGTATGAGTGCAATCACATGATAGTTTGGGAAGGTCTCTAGCAGCATCACACTTTACCAGATCTTCCATAGATGGTTGACATAGATGACCAAGTCGCTTATGCCACATCTGATTTTCTTCTTCTCTGGATAAAAGGCATGAATCTTCTTCCCCACCTACCAGGTAAAGATTCCCCTTTGTTCATTTTCCCTGTAGAATGACTATTCCATCTTTTCCTTTAACAATACCCATCTTCTTGGTAAATAGGATAGAGTGCCCAGAGTCGCATAGTTGACTGACGCTAAGCAAATTATGACTGAGACCCTCTACCACCAAGACATCAGCATGTCTCATTTCTTTGCCCCCAAACTTGGCTTTTGCTGAGCCTACAATCTTTAGGCCTTCATCATTTCCAAATTTGAAAACTCCTTCTTTGTCATATTTTATGCCTGTAACCAAATCCTTGTTGCCTGTCATGTCGGATGTGCAACCACTATCAATGATCCACACACCAGAACGATCTGTTACATTAAGGGCAATTTCAGCAACTACGGCCTTCTCAATTTTCTTCTTCCTGGTCCACACTTTTTCTTTCATAATCGACATGGATTTAGGCTTCTGTTCTTTCTCAGAGTATGATGGGCCAGCTTCATCTTGCAAAACTACAAATCTATTCTGAACTTTTAACTCACTTGTCGATTTACTGATCTGCTACTTGCGAACATTTTGATTCTGCTTTGGCACATTTTTCTAAATGGTCGGAGTGCAGTACCTAGCCATGTGTCCAAATCCTCCACACCAAAAACAGTGTCCTTCAAAATATGTTCTGGAAAACCATTCTCTGTTTGGCTGCCATCTCGGTTCTTGTTCCCTTCGATATCTTTTGGTTATGGAACACACATACTGTGAATGTCCCATATTTCCACAACAATAACACCTGATATAAGGTGCATTCCTTCATGTTACTTCAGCACTACGAGTTTCCCCTTGGGATCTCTGAGTATTCTGATTCTGCTTTGTGCTCAAATCCACTTTCAATCTCGGGAAAAGTTCTTGCGGTCTAACTTCAACTGCCACAGATTTTGGTTTCTGATTAAGCCATGAATCAGCCTTAACTTCTGAGTTCAATTGCTGCTTCTTTCCTGCTGAACTACTAGGCTCTTCTTTCTTCTTTTTAGTCTTGGTAACGACCTGATTTCCCAATAATGTGTTGGGATTCAAAGGTTTTTCCTGGTCTTTAACTTTTCTCCACAGACCGAAAACTTCCTCTTCAATCTCTTCAATACGCTTGACGTGATCTTTCACTTTTCGACTCAAGCAATCGAACTCCCTTTTCTGCTCTTCAATCTTGAGCTTATGCTCATCAACCTTTTCTGTGCACTCTGTCCTGGAAGACATAAGATTTTCAATTTCTTTCTCAAGCTCAAACTTCTCTTCTTCTTGTTGTTGCATGTAGAGTTTGGAATCACGTACTATCTTGTTGGCTTTCTTTTTTTTTTGCTCGCCAAACATCTATCTCTTCAAGAGCTGCGTCAAATTCAGCTTTCATGTCAACTCTCCCTTCAATTTCTTCTTCTTCTTCATCAGTTTCGGTTTCTTTCTTTTCTAGAGCACTACTGGCAATATCCACCGTCGCATTTTATCCACGATCTTTGCAGTTTTCTATCTCTTCAACTTCTTCACCCTCAGACTCAGCTGAACTATATATTTCTTGTGAAAGAAGATTCTTCTTCTTAAAGAAATTTCTCTTGAACTGCTTCTTCCGTTTCACATAGGCTGAAGATTTTTTCATGGGAATCTCAACTTCATCTTCATCGCATTCTTCTTGAAACTTTTTGGGGCATCTTGCAGCAAGATGACCAACCTTTCCGCATCGGAAGCATGCTAGTGGAAGTTTCCCTTTAAACTTTCCTTTTCCTCTTTGCAGATTTGAAGAAAGGAACGACATCACCTAATCTGAATCTTCTTCCTCCTGAGAATCTTCAATAGTGAGCCTCTTCATGGCCTTAAATGCCACCTCTTTGGATTTCCCCTTTTCCACAGCATCGTTGTCATCATTTCTCATTTCATATGCAACAAGTGTGCTGTGTAGGTTATCCAATGTCAGCTCTTTCGGATCTTTATCTTCCAAAATAGAAACTTTTAGATTGAACTGAGGTGGAAGCTTTCTCAAGATGCGCTTTACGATTTTAATGTCTTCGATAATCTCACCAAGGCCTCGCATGTCTTCAACCACAGCATTTACCCTGTCAAAGAATGCATCAACAGACTCATTCGAGTTCATTCTCAGATCTTCATACTTGTTCCACAACACTTGCAGCTTGGCCTCTCTGACTTTTGTATCCCCTTCATAAATATTCAAAAGATTTTCCCACATAGCATGTGATGTTTTTCATGACATCACATTTGTATATATGGGATTGTAAAGGGCTCCACCTAAGGCATTTATTTCTTTGGAATCAGCATCCAACTCTTTATTCTCAGCTTTTGATAGTGCACCACTCGTAATTTCAGCTGCGATACCATGCATAGCTGCTGAAAACACATCCATTCCCAAGGATCGGAAATAGTGTTGCATTCGATTCTTCCATATCTGAAAATTACATCCGTCGAAGATCGGAATCCCTCTATGATTAGTGACCTCCATTAAGATAAGAACAAATGTCAACCTTTTGCTCTGATACAACTTGTTAGGTCCACTAGACTGAATACCCTGAGAGGGGGGGTGAATCAGGGTATGACTAATTAAAAATTAAAGCCTGTTCTGATCTTGTTTCGTTGTTAAGAAAAACACTCTTATCTCTATTTCTTACTGCACAATATAAACAGAAAGTAACGAAATCACAGGCACATCAATTTTACTTGGTTCACCGCTAAGGGCTACGTCCAAGGAGAATACGCCGACAGGTTGCTGGTCGTACCAAGTCCACTAAACTTCACTAGCTGTGGATTACAATGTTTGGGCTAGATCACTTCTATTCCCAGGCTCACTGCCTATACAAGGTTTAGGGTCAGCTCACTGCTTTCCCAAGGGTTACTCCATGTTTCTCTCTCTCTGGCTCACTGCTGGTGGAGAGGATCACCTTTTTCCTCTTCCTAAGCTCATTGCTCTGTGAAGGGATTCACTCACAGTTTATAGACCTGTAGGTCTCTTCATTTTCATTAAGGAATGCATCTTTCTCTTTATATAGATTCTCTATTGAAGTTCAACTTTCACCCGTAGATGAATACCCCTTTGCCACTATCCACTGGGCAAACTACCTTTGGAAAGACCCTCACAAAGCACTCAACATCGCTAGGCTCCCAATTTCGCAAAGCTCAAACAAGCCGTCGCGAAGCTCCTGCCTTTTCGCGAAGCTCTATCGCGAAGCACTCTCACGATGCACAGACCTTCGCAATGCTTAGGCCGTTGCGGAGGTCCTGCCTCTCCGTGAAGCTCACTGAGCCAATGAAGGGCACATGACTTTCACCGATCTAGAATGGCCGCCGTGAAGCTCCCTTTTCACGAAGCACACCGCCTTCGTGAACCACCTCTGTGAAACGAGAGCAATGGTTTTTCTCTAAAAATTCTCTATACTTCTCTCGAGGGGGTTGGCCTCTATTTATAGGTGATTCCACCGACCCCGTCCCTTCCGCGCGAAGTCAACACCACGTCATCTCAAATCACGAAGCTCCAAAGATTCTATCAGAATTCTATCCAAATCACGAAGTACCACGGTAATTTTCCGTTCGCAGAGCTTGACGTAATCGCGAAGAATCACCGTCAACATTCCTTCGCGCCTTTGCCGCGAAGCTCCCTTGCAAATCCCTTCATCGCCGCGATGCACTTCAGCCTCTGTCGTTCGCAAAGCTTGACGTAATCGTGAAGACTCACCGCCTCCATTCTTCTGGTCTTCGTGATTTCCAAACCATGAATCATATCTTCGCGAAATTCATGCCTTTGCCATATTAAATTATAATCTTCATGGAAATCCTATTTTCGCGATGCTCACCAAACTCCAAATTTTGGAACCCAAAAATTTGGCAAACACTGGGAAACGGCACCACCTTGTACTGCTCTTTTTGTACCGCCTCCAGATCATCCTTTCCTTTGCATCATTATTTGTCAACAAAGATTGTCAAAAAATTCTCAGGAACTCGACAATTCTCCATGGAAACCTGCTTTGTCAACAAACACAATCAACCCAAAAATACTTCAATGTTACCTTGAGGGATTTTTGCACAACACTAAGAAATTATAAAAAGGTATTCATTTTGTAGAGATACATTCATGTATTAATGAAATAATCCAAGTCATGAAAAATTCAATTCTATGGATGCATAAAATAATTTGATTTCATTGAGAACGAATGTGAGCCAAGTGTTTACAAGAGGTTCTTGAGAGTATGTTTCTTTAACAATAGTATATATTGATGACATATTATTAATTGGAAATAATAAAAATACTTAAAAGTTATTAAGAAATGGATGATAAAGGGTTTTTAAATGAAGTAATTAGGGGAAGTGACCTACATTCTAGGTATCAAGATCTTGTGTTATAGATCCAAGAGGTTACTCGAACTATGTCGAGGTACATATATTAACTAGATACTGAATAGGTTCAACATGGAACAATCAAATAGATGATTGGTTCTAGTGTCACATGGTATACATCATACCATAAAAATGTGTCCTTAAAAATAATAGGAAATAGAGAGAATGATTGAGATCTCATATGATATTATGATAGGATATACCTTGTATGGTATATTATATAAGAGGCATGATGTGACCTATGCTTTAATCATGGTAGGAAGATATCAAGAAGATCTAGTTAAACAACATTTCACTTCTGTTAATGTTTTACTTAAGTATCATAGGCATATTAATGATATGTTACTAGTTTAGGGAGGATATGAAGAACCAATCATCATGGGTCATATGATTATATATTTTAGATAGAATGGAATGATCAAAAGTCTTGGGATAGATATACCTTTTATCTCAATGGAAGATCTATAACCTGGAAGAGTTTAAAGAATATAGTTTTTAACAATTCTATAATAGACTCTAATTAAATTTTGACATCTGATGCATCCAAGGAAGCAATTTGGATTCACAAAATTCTCTAAGAGATTAATGTGGTACCTTTCAATAATGATACTATCACAGTTTACTATGACAACACTATAGTGGTTTCTACCTCTAAAGAGATAATGTTATAACAAAGGACAATGTAAAAACTTCATAACTTTCATATCTTGAGGGATTTTTCTCAATAATGAAATTTTTTAGTGAGAGAGTATCTATTGAAGAAGATGGGGTGAACCACTTAACAAAGGATTTATCTTAGTAGAAGAATGAGTGTCTTGTTTGAGCTACTTTTTAAAGACCCCAACTCTAGTAGCTTGGAGTTGGTGTATACATTATTAAATTGTCATAAGTTATAAGAAAACATATTCTAAAGGACTGAATAATTTATTAGTCTTGGTAAACTAGATAAAAAATTTAAGTTAATATTACAATTGAAAACATAAAATAAAAAAAAAGTTTTTTCCTTTAAAACATCATATTTTCCCTTAGTATATCCTTATATATCAATCATAAAAAACATCTTGGTATTCTGAGGAAAATAAAACATAAGAAAGGGGTGAGATTAGATTCTTATTAAGGCTAAGTGTATATAACAAGTTTCCATGAATAAATAAGAATAATCTATATGGTAAGGTAAATAAGAGAAACACATTCCATTTAAATAATAACTTGAGCATAATATGTAAGGGAAATGGATAATGAAATAAAACCATATAAATAATCACATGATATTGAAACATATCCAGTGATATTATAATAATTAGAATAATCACATGGACATAAATAACTGGTATCATAATGAGGTAATGTATAATTCTATATATCATAAAGATATTTTTAAGACCTTTCACAAGAAAATTTAAAAAATTTAGTAAAAACCTATCTAATTTTACCAACTGATTTTTCACAAGAGACCTGTCGATGCATAGAAGAGTTATATATAACCTAGACCCACCCATCACTTACTAAGTCTAATGAATTTATCATATGAAAATCATCAATAATAATCCAAATAATCATTCATATTCATAAAATAACATAAAAAATGTTAACACTTACCCTAATCTAATAAACATAATCATAAACCATCTAGTGTAATATGGTTATTGGTAATAAAATTTTACATCTTTAGTACAAATGATCATACAAAATCTCAACAAATAATAAGGATGATATAAATAAAACAAATCACTAGTGGAGCATAAGTACAATAACGTGTTAATGTCATTTATGAATATAAATGTCATATAAATATCATTAAAAACATTCCCGAGGAAAATAATATTTTCAATTTGAAAATATTTTTTCAAAAAACAAAAAATTCATAAAAAAGTTTTAAAATAACTTTCTTTGAAAATAAATATATAAAACATTTAATATAATCTATAAAACATTGAGTGTTAATGATGTTAAAATATTTCGTTCAAACCGTACACATTAAAATAATGATTCATTTCATGTTTTCAGTAAAAACAAAATGTAATTGTTTGAAAAATGATATGAAGATTAATTTATAAAAATTTGGTAAAAAAAATTTGTAAAAATGTCTTTAATAAATTATTTTTATAATGTTGAAAACATTTTTGAAAACAATTTTAGAAAATATGGTTTTGGAATAAAATGGATTTTTGACCGAAGAGAGTGATGAAGTAAGATTTAAAAAAAATTATCAATCATTTTAAGTACCAAAGATAGGGAAAATGGTATTATTACTTTAAAAGTTAACTAATAAATATATAATAAGAAAATATATTTTTTTGGATATAAATACTAAATAATTCCTCCAAGGGGGACTTAAACATACACAATCTCAAATCCTAACAAGATTATGAAATAAACCCTAACCACTTTGGTAACTTCTAAATCGTAATTCATATATAAAGTAAATAACATCAAATTAAATTTTAAATAACATGAATACAAATATATTCATGATATAAAATATCAAATGGGAATTATATACAATACAAAAAAAAATTTGAATATGGCATATGTCTCACGAAGGTAACAATGAGACAAGAAAAACCTCATCTCATGTTAGAATTCCTCAATATGTGTCTAAACATCATGTATAATAAATATTGGTTTCATATAAATATATTTTGTAACCATAATGATATTTATCATACCATATATGATCCTGAAATGAAATTTTACCACCCTTTTGCTAATAATATTTGATTATTTTCATTAATTCATGTGGTAATTACTTTGTTTTCTCATGTGTGCTTTGTAATGAATGTTCTAGTTCATATATATAGGATATTGTAACTTAATAAATAGAATTATGTGAAATATATAAATATTATTATTTTTCATTATATACATCATTAGAACAAGTCTTGAAAATTGGATATAGAAAATGAATCACATCGCTTCACGGAGATGGTAGCATATACATATGCATGAGCAATTATATCATTCCCTTAAAGGGTGAAAGGGAAAGGATGTTTGTCATATAATAATTTTATATAATTTATATCATGTTATATATATCACATATATTCATTAAATTTAACTATATTACATTCCATGTAAATCCTAACTAAAAAATGAATCACATCACTTTGTGATCCAGTAGTACATCGTACACATGACCAACATTATCATATTTTAAATATAATGGAATGTTAGAAGTTATATGTGATATTATAACTCCAGTTTCATAATTATTTCTTTAATATTACATATATATATTCATTAAATACATAATTATATCCATTCATGAGAATTGTTTATGGAAAGCAAGTTAAATCGATTCATGAGGTGGTAGTTCACTATACACAGAATTGATGACTTCATTTACCATTTCATGGAAGTGGATATGGATAAATATTATTCCATAAACATAATAAAACCTCATTTTATTGGATGTAATATATTTATTTTATTGTAGATTTTAAGACATAATTTATTTCTGTAAAAGAACAAGGAAAATGAATGACCTTAGTGAATAAAATCACATTCTCTTAGAGAAACCTCCTTTTGATATATTATTAAGGACCATAGGGTTGGTATTTTTGGAAAATAATAAGAAATATAATGTGTTTAAATATGTTGGGGAGGTATTTTTTAGGGTTATGTTGAGCCAAATGTATTGATATGTGTGAATAAGTGAGAGGACTCAGTGCCTTTTTATAATTGAGGAGGAGTGACATTTTTGTAAATACCTAAAACTATTAAGTAATGGGAAGTCAAACTAACCCCATGTGGCAAACAAATTTATAATTAAATGGTTGTAGAGATTAGATGGTAAAGAAACACCTCCACCAAACAAAAAACACTTGTTTTTAGCATTTTTTTCATTAACATCTGAGTTTTATTACTTTAATCATTTTACTTTTTCACTATAGTAACTAGTCTTTTTAATCTAGGTAATTTATAATTAAAGACTAAAATAAATGATAATTATTAGATAATTTTGGCCAACTTATTATAAATATGAAATATAAATTATAAAAAAAAATACACTGGGTTTTGAAAATTAAATTTAACCCAAGTGAAATTAATATACAAAAACACTGCTTTAACCATAAATGTGGTAATAATGTTTTTACTCTTTATAGATCAATATAGTAACTATAAAAGATTAATTATTTCATTAATGGGACAAAGTTGATATTTTGAAACATTTTAAAATAAATTTTCATAATATGGTTTTTTAGTAATTTTAAATCATTTAACAAAATATGAATTTTTATAAAATAACATTAATATCAATTAGTACATTATTCATTTATTTAGAATGTCAAAAATATCAAGAAAATAATGGAATTAAAATATATTATGTTAATACCCATATAAAATTATATATTTATCTACAAAATTAATGTAAGAAAATAATTTATTCAATTTATTTTACTTTTAATATTTTTAGAATGATTTATTTTATTTTTCAATTAATTAAATAATTATTGCATTGACGTTGCTTATGAATTTAATATAAACATATGATTACTAAAAATTAAAAATAAACTAAACTCATGAAAATAATTTCTTTATTCACAAAATTACTATCCATAATCTTTCATATATTCCTTTTTCTCCCGATGTGAACACATAATTGAAATTTAAAACCAAGAGGGTGACATTTTATCTTTTACATTACAAAAATTATTCAGTAGATCAAATTCAGGGAAAAGTGTCCCAAAAACTCATAAAAATATAGAATAAGGTGATAAAGGTCTAAATATAGCTAGAAAATAGTAATTTTAAAAGCTATTAGGTCATTTTAACCCTTATCTTTTTAATTTAACACTGTGGTAAACTCATTTTATCCTTAACCGTTGTAAAAATGTTTACTATTTTTACTAGTCATTAAGAGAAAAAATTAAGTTGAACTTATTATATAATATTAATTATTATTATTCAAAATAAGAAATCCATTTTATTAAAATAAAGTCACATGTGTTGCAATATTTAATTTAAAATTAAAACGATTTATGCGATGAAAATTAGTTTTCCAAAGAGAAATGCTCATAAGTATGGAAAGTTTTAATATAAAAATTCAATATGAAATTGATTAAAATTATGTATATTGAATTTATTATATTATTATTGAGATATATTTACTTTAAAAATAAATTTAAATCAAAATTGAGCTTTTAAATGATTTAAAGAAAGGAAGTTTGCAATAAAAACCTGTATTTTTCACTATTAATCAAAAAATTAACCTTTTTATAAAAATCTAAAAAAATCACCCTAAGATAAATTTTATATGAAATTTTAAACAATTAATTTCCTTTTTTATAATACATTTTCTAAAAATATTATAAATTATTAAATATGTGTGCAAGGTGCAACGAAACCGCCTTTCATAAAATAAATTTTTTCAGAAAACCTTTCGTTTTCTGTCAAATGATTTTTATCTTATTTAAAATTAATATATAAAAAATTAGTTTATTTTATACATGTGTAAACCATATAATTTTCATAATTAGTAATTCTTATTCATACCCACCAATAAAATGACTAGATTATAATGGCCATGTTTAAATAATATTATTTTAATAGGTTATTATGTTTCGTCTAAACCTAGTGTTGGGTGCATCAAAAGCTATAAAAGATATTGAATTTGTTTAAAAATAACTATATAATATCTTCAAATGGTGTTACATTCTTTTCTAATCTTGGTGATGCATGTTATATATTCTATCAAACATGATGTTCCTCTTTTAGAATCTTTGTGTGTTACATTGTATCTCCTTAAATAAATTACATCCTCCCAATTTAATCTTGTTCTTAGTAATCAAGGGTTCAACAATTAAAAGATCCATACTTGGAAACCCACATTATAAAAAGGGTTAATAAATCATCCTCTTTATAAGATAGAAATATAAGTATGAAGGTATTCTAGAATAACACATTGTTAGGTTTCCAAGTAGGAAAAAATTTGTGGGAAGTGAATATATAGACATAAATTAAAAGCATAAATAATTATGGAGATTAATATAGCCCATTTATCATAAGAGTGTTAATGATCTATAAAATTTAATGACCACCAATCTATAAATATGTGATGAGTGAAAAGACCATCAGTTCATCATAAACGAATGTACTAGGATGACATTTTTGTTTCAAGATTCATTTCAAAAATCTATAAAATTATTTTACCATATAGAATATGAAGATAAGGAATCATTATTACTTGAAAATTATAATTTCATCGTTTAATAAATTCTCACTATGATATCATATTTTTCTCTAAATAATGAGTATTCATGTTGATTTTTTCATTCATAAAGCACTAAAATTAACTTTTAATAGGTCATAAGATCCATAAAATAATGAAAATTCTTTATTATGATATTTTCCAAAACAAAAATAGTTATAGTGAGTTACACAAAAACATCTAAATTTAAACTTAATACATTCCATAAATAGTTAACCTTATGGCCTTTCCAAAATGTTTCATAACAAATTCAATATCAAAAAATTTAGAAGGGATGTCACTAAATTTTTAAAATCAACACACCATTATATTCCCAAAAAATAATAAATTATACATTAATGTCAAATACCAAATATATGGTTACCTTAATCACCATAAAATTTTAATGAAAACATTAATTCATCAAAAAAATAAATCTTATATTATCGAATATATTCCACAAATCTAGCCATGAAGTAAACTCCAACAAAGGTAACATAAATCAATAACCAATTTCATGTTTATCAATAATATTCAATAAAAATATATTTATAATTATTATCTCAACATTTTTTACATATTAAGGGCTATCCTCTGTCAATCATGTGTTTTCAAAAAAATTAACTTTCCACTGTATCACTTTTTTTTGGTTGACAGTACCATTAAAAATATGTCATCAAATCCTTATAGAAAAAATAATTCAGTATAATCATTAAAAATTTTATGATTTTTATTATTAATATAAAACTTATAAACATAATTCATTAATCCAAATACACAATCACTCTAATTATTCCACTTTGGTCATAGGAATAGTATATGCTTGATTGCAATCCCTTATCTTCTTTAAAGGTATATTCCCTTGATGCTTGAGACATTCATTTGTATTATGACACATCTCCTTACAATTGAATAATTTCAGATTGGAAGATTATTTATTTCCCTTGGAATCACGATCATGGTGTCTTATCTCTCTACACATAGAGCAAACTCAAATTCCATTAATCCAAGTACCAGAGTGTTTCTTTCCAAAATTACCAAATGGGGGAAAATCCTTCTTTATTTTCTTATTTTTATCTATCATTTTATCTATCATTCTCTTCTTATATTACTTCACTTTGAAGTCATAATACATGGAGAATTATTTTTTAATATTTGTACTTCATGATTCTATGTTCTTATATGATGAGAATATTTGGGATAATTGTTCGCTATAAAGATTTATATTAATACCATAAAATAATTAACAATATTACTCTATGGTTTATGTATGTAGTTTGTAGCATGCCTTTATAATATTGTAAAGTTATCTTTATACATAGAAACATTTTTTTGACCTCACCTATTTTGATAATCCCAATTAAGATTTAATATGTTTTGATAATCCCAATTATGTGTTAATATGTTTTGATAATCCAAATTATGCTTTAATATACTTTGATAATTCCAAATAATGTTTATCTATATGTTAAATTATGTTGACAAAAATATCAAAATAATCATTGTAATTTGTTAATCAACGTTTATCTATGTTTATACATGGTTTGAAATAATCCTAACTCAATATGGATATGTTTTGCATAGAACAACTACTGATAGAGTATGTCTACTGGTATGCACAATAGCTACCGATAAGGATAAGTACACTGGTACAAAATTATACCGATATGGATAAGGACACTGGTACGTAGATAGTCACCGTTACACCTGAGCTACTGATAGATTAAGTCTACCGGTATGCACAAGTCGACTGATACAGACCTACCGATATAGTAAGTACACAGGTATATACATAGTTACTTATATGAAGTCCTCCGATACAAAAAGACACCAATAGACAATTATCGATACAAGTCTGCTGATAAAGACAAACGACTACTGCTACAAAGTCTACCGATATAAGCTCACCGGTATGGGTCACTGATAAATAAATTCTACCGATAGAAGGAGCTACTGATAAAAGGAGCTGATAGAAGGAGCTACTGATACATAGAGCTACTGTTATAAAGAGTAACAACTACTGACACAAGGCATACTAACTCAAGTCCTCCGATACAAGATTACTGATACAAAGAGCTACAGATGACAACCATTCACTGTTTCTCTAAACTCTATTTTTATTTGTTTATTTAGAAATGGTCATATTTTTTGTTTTTAACGCATATGCTATTAATTAATGATAGTTGTTGGCAGGTCAGGGAACCGTACCTCATACCTATACAAAGGTAATCATTCCCATTTCCAGAGCTCAAGGTATAAAAGGAAGATCAAGATAATGAAGAAAAAGAGAGGAATATACAGACAAGAAATGATAAGTCTTTCTATGCACATACGAAACAACCTTAAGAAGATACACAAGGACTTACATGCATATAAGAAGAAGGAAGGATACATTTCATAATCTATATAACCTGATCACTCACAGTGAAAAAAGCTTTAATAAGTTCACCTACACTCAGCCTAATCAAGCTGATCAACCTAGACCTGAAAGTCAAATACAAAAATGACACTCTTCTTTTCCTGACAAATATCAAACAAAGACTCAAAGCTTCATCTTCTTAAATATGAGGAGTCCAGAGCATCAATCACAACACATATAACATTCTAAACTCATCTATACTTGTTTAACTCTATTGTGTTTCATTTATTTACATTTTGAGCAGTGCATGTTCTGTATTTTTAAACACACTTTGTCTCATGTGATGAACTGGTGGATTTCTAAATCCTCACTCAATATTTCCCTTATACTCTTGTATCTCATTGTAGATAGTGGTAGAGGTGAAGTGTGACCATATAGCCTATGTTCTATTGTTTTTTTCCGATTTAGAACTATGGCAGTGGTCTTAGTACTTGGACAGTATGTGTACTATTGTAAACCCCGATCCAAGCTGTGCATCATAGTTTATATAAAAATGTTTGAGAGGACTAAGTCTTGGCTTGAGATTGAACCTATTGGTTAAAACTGATGTGCTTGTTTATTTTGTTTTAAACTATATTTTATATTCCATTTCTAATTACTTTAAATTCAAATCTATTTTAAAGTGACTCTAATAGTTAAACTAGTAAGTGTTTGTATTTATTTTAAAGCATTAGGTTAGTTTCAAAAGCTGATCTAATCTTCAGATTAGATTAACTGAGAACTAATCAATCTCTTGAGAACCTAACTGACCCTTTACTGTATTTCAAATTCACTACAGTTTAGCTTGTTATTTATTTTGGGGGATTTTAATAGAAATATTTTTAACAGAAATTTTTAATTGGAACTCAATTCATTCCCCTCTTGAGTTTCCACTCCGACCAACATTTGGTATTAGAGGATTGTTTATTAACAAAGGTTTTCCAAATACTCTGTTTTTCAACTGTGATTTTAGTTGTATTTTTCAAGATCTTAAATTTATGTTAGTTCTAAATTTTATCTCTTTAAATATATTTTCTAAAATCTAATTGTGAATAATATACTAGAAGGTGCTGCTACTGACAAGACACCTTTCTTTAAGGGTTGTAATTATGCTCAATAGAAACTGAAAATTAAAATTAATTTAGAAAGTATGGGATTTGATATCTGGACTCTTGTAGAGACTCAATATAAGATTATTGAAACTGAAAGAACTACTTGGGATGAGCCTACGAAAACTGCTTACAATAATAATTGTAAATTCATGAATTCTTTGTACTGTGCTTTAAGAGATGAAGAATTTAATCAAATATCTTCTTGTAAAACTACTTATGAAATTTGGGATACTTTGGGTGTTTCTCATGAGGGAACAACCAATGTTAAGGAAAGGAGATTTAATACATACACTATTAAGTATGATAATTTTAAAATGAAGCCTGATGAACCTATCTCTGACATGTATCTCAGGTTCAACAAAATTGTAAATACAATGAGCTCACTTGGAAAATTTGTTCATGTAAAATAGAAAATCATGAGGATACTAAGATGTCTGCCAGACAGATGGAGAGGCACATCATTTTCAATTAGTGAATCATGTGACATTGGAAAGCTACCTATTAAGGATCTAATTTGAAAGTTGATGTTGTATGAAGAGGAACTAAAGGTAAACAATGAATAATATGATGAACAAAGGAAGAAGTTTTTAGCTTTCAATACCTCTACTTAAAAACTCAAGGACAATGAAAAAATTTAAAGTGAAAGTGATAGCTCAAGCTGTGAGGAAAGTACATCTGACAATGATGCTGAGATAGCTCAGATAGCCATACAATTTACGTAATTTTATAGAAAGAAGAAGTTTTTTTAGAAAATCCAATTACAAGGGAAATTATGACAACAAAGGTCATTGGAAGAAGGATTGGAAAAGGACTGATAAAAGTGATGACATAGTCTGCTACGAATGCAAGAGGAAAGGACATGTGAAGGCGGAATGTCCAAAATTGAAATACAAGAAAAAATATGAGTACAAGGACAAAAAATACGAGAAATATATGAAAGAAACCTTGATTTCCTTAGACGATAGTTCAAGTGATTCTGATTCCACTCAAGATGAAAAATCTAAAAAATCTAATATGTGTTTCATGACGAACACATCTGAGGTAACATTGGAAACTCCTACTTTAAATTCTTATTATTCTGAAGATTATTCTAATTCTGAAAACATGTCTAGTGAAAAGTTATTTGAATAATGTAATACTATAGAGGATACCTATAATGGGATGAAAGATAATTACAAGTCATTAAAGAAACAATATTTCTTAACTAACACTGTCAAATCTGCATTAGAAGTAGAAAAGGAAAAGAATGATCAATTGTTAAAGGAGAATACTGAACTTAAATTTTCCAATGAGAAACTTAGAAATGATTTAGAAAAATTCACAAATTGAAAGAACAATCTTACACAAATGATTGGAAAACAAGTTGCACCAAATTATACTACTGGTTTAGGCTATCATCCTGGACAGAGACAGATTACAAAAAATAGATTTATTCCAAAATCTGGATAGTATGCTGCTAGTTGCAATTCTGGAAACTCTTATGCCTAAACAATATATTCACATAGTTATAAATCAAACAATGTTTATATTTCAATGTCTGTTTAATCTATTAATTATATGAGACCCATTAGAAAAATCTGGGTACCAAAAGTCTTGATTACTAACCTTTCTGGACCTAAGAAAATCTGGGTACCAAAATCATTTTCTGTTTAAACCATTTTTGTAGGAGACTTTCCTAAAGAGTTCCTATAAGAAGATATGGTACATAGACATTAGATGTTCAAGTAGTATGACTATAAATTACTCTTGTTTCAAAAGTTTAATCAAATTTGATGGAGGACATGCCACCTTTAGTGATAATTCAAAAGAAAAATCATCGGCTTAGGCCAGATTGGTAACACTGATTCAGTTTTAATTTATAAAGTATTATTTATTGATGGATTAAAATACAACCTATTAAGCATTTATAAGTTGTGTGATGATGGTTTCAACGTTAAATTTGAAAATGATGCTTGTAATTTTTTTAATTATAAAAATGTTTTGGTATTTTCTGCCTTGAGAAATGAAAATGTTTATGTTGTAGATTTAAATTCTTCAGCCAAACAAAATATTACTTTTTTAAATGATTTTCATAGAGAGTCTTGGATATGGCACAAAACATTAGGACATTTAAATGTTCATTCACTTAAGAAACTGACCATGAAAAATTTAGTTAGAGACCTACCTCAACTAAAATTCCCATTAGACAAAGTTTGTACTCCCTGTCAAAAGGGAAAACAACATAAAGTTTCATTCAAATCAAAGAAAGAAGTTTCAACTTCTCAACCTCTAGATTTGGTTCACATGGACTTTTTTGGACCTTATAGAGTTTATATTTTAAATGGGAATCACTCTGTCTGTGTCTTAGTAGATGACTTTTCTAGATACACTTGGGTATACTTTCTTTCTCACAAAAGTGAAGCTTGTTCTTACTTTATTAAATACTACAAGTCTAAGAGAACCTTAGTGGACTTAAGATTATGACCCTAAGAAGTGATCATGGCTGTGAGTTTGAGAATCATGATTTTGAAACCTATTGCTCACATAATGGCCATAATCATAATTTATCTGCCCCTAGGACACCTCAACAGAATGGTGTAGTAGAAAAAAGGAATAGAACCCTTAAAAAAATTGCAAGAACTATTCTTAATGAGTATGACCTACCTATTTATTTCTGGGCTGAAGCTATCAATACAACTTGTTATATTATAAATAGAGTCTTTATTAGACCTGTTCTCAAGAATACCCCTTATGAACTGTGGAATAATAGGAATCCTAAAGTTAGTTACTTCAGAATTTTTGGTTATAAAGTGTTTATTCTTAATACTAAGGATAATCTTGATAAGTTTTCTTCTAAAAGTGATGAGGAAATATTTCTATGTTACTCTAGAACCAGTAAATCTTATAAAGCCTTTAACAAAAGGACCAAATGTGTGGAAGAATCAGTACATGTCAAATTTGATGAAACTGGTCCGCATGAACCTAAGTCTGATCTTGAAAATCTTGAAGAAGATCTATCTATTATGGACCTTAATGATAATATTAGTGAACCTCTTGTAAAGACAACCAGTTCTGGAAATATTCCAGAATATACTTTTGGTGAACCCGAGCATAGAGAAGAACCTGAAATTTCTAGTCCTACCTTTACTAGATCAACTAGGATTCTAAAGAATCATCCTTTAGATGCTGTTTTAGGTAATATTGATAGAGGGACACAAACTAGAGATTCTATAAGAAATTAGGTTGAACATCAAGCCTTTTCTTCATATTTAGAACCTAAAAATATCAATGATGCAATCAATGATGAATTTCGAGTAATGGCTCTACAAGAAGAATTAAATCAATTTGAAAGAAACAAAGTCTAGGAATTGGTTGAAAGACCTAAGGACACTTTAACCATAAGCACCAAATGGGTTTTTTGGAATAAAGTTGATGAATCAAGAAACATAGTTAGAAAAAAATAAAGGATAGTTTCACACAGGTATAGTCAACATGAAGGAATAGACTATGAGGAAACCTTTGCACCTATAGCAAGATTAGAAGCTATTAGTATTCTACTTGCCTATGTTGCTCATCTGAATTTCAAGTTATATCAAATTGATGTTAAAAGTTATTTTCTAAATGGTTTTATAGTTGAAGATGTTTATGTTGAACAACCACCTAGATTTACTAATCCTCATTTTCTAAATCATGTTTTTAAGCTTTCTAAAGATTTATATGGTTTAAAACAAGATCCACGTGTATGGTATAATAGACTAAGTAATTTCTTTATTTCAAAAGGTTTTTATTAAGGGATTACGTATCCAACTCTCTTTATTAAAATAATTTTCAAAGATGTTTTGATAGTACAAATATATGTTGATGATATTATTTTTGGATCTTCTAAAAATGATTTGTGTATTTATTTTTCAAAGAGTATACAAAATGAATTTGAAATGAGGTTAATGGGAGAACTCAAATATTTTCTTGGATTTCAAGTTTCTCAAAATGAAAATAGTATTATTTTAAATCAAAATAAATATAAAAAGGATCTTTTAAAACATTTTGGTTTGGATAGTATTAAGGAAAGTGATACACCTATGAGTACTAGTTGAAGTTGGATGGTGATGAAACTGGAAAACCATAGGATCAAACCAACTATAGAGGTATGATTGGGAACCTACTCTACCTTACTGCTAGTCGACCTGATATTATGTTTAGTGTATGTATGTGTGCAAGATTTTAAGCTAATACAAAAGAGTCACACTTGCTTGTTGTTAAAAGAATTTTCAAATATCATAAACATACTACTAACTTAGGATTATTTTATCCAAAATGACAATCATTTGATTTAACAAGTTATTCAGATGCTGAATTTTCTGGTTCCATGTTAGATAGAAAGAGAACTTCTAGAACATGTCATATTCTAGGTAAGTCCTTAGTATCATGGTATAGTAAAAAGCAGAACTTTGTGGCATTATTTACTACTAAATCAGAATATATTGCAGTTGGTAGTTGTTGTGCACAAATTATGTGGATGAAACATACATTATTAGACTATGGATATCAGTTTATACATGCATCTATAAACTGTGATAACACTAGTGAGATCAATATTTCCAAGAATCCTGTATCTCACCCTAGGACAAAACACATTTATGTAATGCACCACTTTTTGAGAGATCATTACCAAAAGGGTGATATTAATCCTGAATTTATAGGTACTAAACATCAATTAGCTAACATTTTTACCAATACTTTAAGTTCATATAGGTTAAGTTATATTACACATGAGTTAGGAATGATAAACTTTGTATAAGCCAAACCTCACCATTAGCCAAACCTCACCATTAACCAAACCTCACCGTTAGCCAAACCTCACTGTTAGCCAAACCTCACTGCTAGAAACCTCACTGGTATGGACCTCACTATTATACCTCACTAATATGAACCTCACTGATATACCTCACTGTTAGTGAACCTCACCGTTATACCTCGCTGGTAGGAATCCTCACTGGTACATCTTACCGTTAGTTAGCACTTTTTTAAAATTCATAACTTTTTCCACCAGAATCTGTATCATTTGTATTATATTATGTTTTATTTATTTTTTGATTACTAAATTATAAAACACAAGTTTTGACCTCCCTCAATCCACCTCAAACCCTTTACCTTCAAGCCTAATCTTCCAAACCTTTGTTTCTCTCAAACCCTAAGCCTCACAATTTTCAGAATGGCAAGAGTGAAGAGACCATCAGTTAGTGAAAAGGATGATGAGTCGAATGCCAAGAGACTCAAAGGAGAGTCTAGAAGTGGCAGTGAAGTGAAGAAACCTACAAATCAGCACCTCATCCAAAGGGAAATAGTATTTGAGAAAGATCTTTGTGTGGAATGGTTGATGACCAGTAAGTCTTTAGTTCTGGAAGTTATGGAAGATCAAAAATGGGTAGAATGTTTCTTGAAAAATAATGGTCCTTGTTATCCGAAGCTGGTAAAAGAATTATATGAGTTTGTTCATTTTGAGAAATCACAATTTGAGAACAGAATGATATCAATAGGGAATGTAACGACAATATACATTTCTTCTATTGAGTGGGTTGAGTGCCTGAGAGTTCCACATGAAAGAGAGTTTGGGAATTTCTTGAAATCAGTACCTCCTACTAGTAACATCTTTGAATATGAAGCTTCTTTGGAAGAATTAACAGGAGATGGCACACCAAGAAAAGTATTTACAGTATAAATGAATGGAGAACATAGATTGTTGTTCATGTTCATCCAACACATGCTAAGTCCATGAAGAGGGGAATTTGAAAATCTGAAATACCAAGATATTTATTTGTTTCATTTACTGAGGCATGGTGTCAAGGTAAATTTGGTTAGGCTTATGATGATTCAAATTGAAGATATGACCAGGCCAAAGTCAAAAAATAATGCTCTATTCTTTGAAAATATAATTTTGGTTATGATCAAAGTGAAGGGAGTAGCTGAGTCTCAGGATGAGACAGTGGTGGTAAGGAACAATTTTTGCATCACAAGCACTATTTGTAAATACATGAAGATCAATTGGAATCCTTGGAGAAGAGGATGGGTCAGTGATGACGAGAATCTATTTGATAACTTTAATCCTATGGATCATCCTTCTAGGCCTAAGGGTGTGAGGGATCCAGTTCTAGGACCTGATGAAAAGAAACCTCAGTATAGTGATGATACTAATGAGGAGGATACCTCTATAGCTGATGGAAGGGATCCAGACGTGCCTCCAACTCCTGTTGCTAAAGTTGTATCATCTGGAAAGAAAACAATGTTGGGAGTAAGCAATGAAGAAGCCCATGTTGACGAGGAAGACTAGTCTGTTCAAGAGAATGAGGAAGAAGTCCATGAAAGTGGAGAACATGTTTCTGATAACTCAGATGAGAACACCTTGAGTTTAATTCCATTGATTGGAAGTACTGTTGTGCCTATAGAGGTTGTTCTTGTGGACGTAGATAAATCTGCACCTATTCCTGAGGACCCTCCTACTGTTGAATTGGAAATGGTTGTGGAGAATTCTTCTAAGGAATACAAAGCTGTTGAGGGAGATATTTCTGTACTTATACAGGAGTATGCACAGATTGAGGGGGAGCATCCTACCAGACATGGCACTGTTTTAGTTTCTCATGAGATTGAATATTGGGCTGAAGACCCAGGTTTTTTAGTTTGTGGGTTGGACTATCCTGATTCAGAAGATGAGACACCCATCAATAGACCACAAGTTAGCTATAATATTCTTCTTGAGTTTTTACCTCAGGATGTGGTAAGAAAAGCTGATTTAGACCAGTTAAAGACTAATCTTAAGGCCTCATTTGTGGAATAGGTATGAAGAATGTAAACCTCATTGATATCATCCATTCAATCTGTTATGAATGACTCTATAAATATTATTGTGTCTGAAAGATCACCTGCAGTTGTGCCTAAAAATATGGTTACTAAGGCTGATCTTGAATATTTAAAGGATGAGTTGAAGGAGACTTGGATTGTATCTGTTGAAGATTTAAAGAGCTGTTTTATTGAAGAACTGAGAAAAATGAAAAAATCATTTGAACTCTCTCTTGGATGTATTGTGTCAACCACTGTTGAAGAGATGATAAATGAAGTCAAGACCTTCCAGAATCAAATTTCAAGATTGGAAGAGGATGTTGAATCTCTAAAGAAGTCAGTTGTCTCTTTGTAACCCTATATGATCTCTAAATCTCAAGAAGACAAAGACTTGGATTTTTTGAAAAACGTAGTTGGCCAGATGGTATTAGTTTTTGAGAAATTTAAGACTTCCATGGAATAACATGTTATCACCCAGGACACTCTTGTAAAAAAATCTCATAAGTGGGATGACTAAATCCTTTAAGGAAACGGGTTCCTTTACTATTGCACCTCTGAGTTCTACCAAGCCTTATTTATATATTGATCAGATTCGATCTGTGATAAGAGAAGAGATTGGACAGTCTTCTACCAGTGGCTCTGTAGATTCTGCTACTTTGACCCAAGTGGTAACTACCACTAGGGATATAGGGAAAATTGTTCAGAATTTTATGAGAGAGGCCATTACTTCTCAAAAAGAGGTCAAAGACAAAGTGGATTTCTATTTTCAAAGGATATACACTAAGAATCCTCTTAACAATAATTTCAAGCTTCTGTTAGAAAACCTAAAACTACCCCCAGTGTCTCAATCTTTCAAAGAACAAGTCAGTAAGCTAAGGGAGTTGACTCCTTCTTTAGATATATTTATGGAGAACAAGGATGACTTCATTTCTGCTATGGAAATAGGAGGAGGGATCATAATGGACTTTAGGAATCTGTTGTTTCCATTTTTTCATGTGGAAAGTACTCCAATCATTGCACCTACAACTCTACCTGCCTCTTCTCAGTCTTCCTCCATTCCTCAGATGACACCGGCTCAAGCTATCAGAAGCTTGAAACCAATGATTACTCCGAGGAGTACCCACTACAGGCCAGGAACAGTCTCTATTGCTCAACCAGCAGTAGTGATTTCTGGAATTCCCAAGCCTTCTACTGAACCTACCCATCCTGAATCTACCTCCGAACCTAAATCCAAATCCAAAGTGAACATTCATAAGGTGGATTGATTAGTGTCTAGAACCTTTGATATGAATCACTTGTATTCTTTTTAATTCTGTATTTCATTGTATTTTTGCCTCAAGTAATATATGAATGCTTTCATTCTCTCTTAATTTATATTACTCATCTCATCTTTGTTTCCCACTTTTTTCTAATCACAAAGGGGGAGAATTACTATAAAGGGGGAGAACTAATATCTAAGGGGGAGAACTATGCTATGAAGAACCATTATATTTTACCTCTAATAAATTTTTTTTATAATTCTAGTACATTTGTTAACTTTGATACATTTGTTTTATAATTATATTAAATTTTTTACCTCTGATACAATTGCATTAAATTCTATATCCTCTGATACCTTACTAATTATTTTGGATTATAATATCATAATTTTTTATTATCAAAAAGGGGGAGATTGTTGACCTCACCTATTTTGATAATCCCAATTATTCTTTAATATGTTTTGATAATCCCAGTTATGCGTTAATATGTTTTGATAATCCCAATTATTCTTTTATATGCTTTGATAATTACAAATAATGTTTATCTATATGTTAAATTATGTTGACAAAAATATCAAAATAATAATTGGAATTTGTTAATCAATGTTTATCTATGTTTATACATTCTTTGAAATAATTCTAACTCAATCTAGATATGTTTTGAATAGAACAGCTACTGATATAGTAAGTCTACTGGTATGCACAACAGCTACCAATAAGGCTAAGTACACCGGTACAAAAGTCTACTGATATGGATAAGGTCACTGGTATGCAGATAGTCACCGTTACACCTGAGTTACTGATACATTAAGTATACCGGTATGCAAAGTAGACTGATACAGACTTACCGATAGAGTAAGTACACTTGTATATACATAGTTACTGATATGAAGTCCACTGATACAGACATACACTAACAGAAAGCTATTGATACAAGTCTGTTGATACAGACATACGACTGCCGCTACAAAGTCTACCGATATAAGCTCACCAGTATGGGTCACTCATATATAAATTCTACCAATAGAAGGAGCTAGTGATAGAAGAAGCTAATAGAAGTAGTTACCGATATAAGGAGCTACTGATACATAAATCTACTTTTATAAAGAGTAATAGCTACTGAAACAAGACATATTGACTCAAGTCTATCGATACAAGCTTACTGATACAAAGATCTACTGATGATAACTAGTCATTGTTTCTCTAAACTCTATTTTTATTTGTTTATTTAGCAACGGTCATATTTGATGTTTTTAATGAATCTGCTATTAAATAATGATAGTTGTTGGCATGTTAGGGAACCCTACCTCGTACCTATAAAAAGTTAATCATTCCCATGTCTGGAGCTCAAGGTATAAAAGGAAGATCAAGATAATGAAGAAAAAGAGTGGAATATACAGACAAGAAATGATCATTATTTTCATTCACATACGAAACATCCTTCTAGAGATACACATTGACTTACATGCATAGAAGAAGAAGGATACATTTCAGAATCTGTAGAACATAATCACTCATGTTGCAAAGAGATTCAAGAATTTCACCTACACTCAACCTGATCAAGCTGATCAACATAGGCCTAAATGTCAAATACAAAAACGACACTCTTTTTTCCTGACAAAAACCAGATAAGGACTCAAAGCTTTATCTACATAAATCTGAGGAGTCCAAAGAATCACTCACAACACATAGAGCATTATAAACTCATCTCTACTTGTTTAGCTATATTGTGATTCATTTATTTACATTTTGAGCAGTGTGTGTTCTATATTTTTAAACACACTCTGTCTCATGTGCTGAACTAGAGGATTTCTAAATCCTCACTCAATATTTCCCTTATACTCTTATTTCCTACTGTGGATAGTGGTAGAGGTCAAGTGTGACCTGGATAGCCTGTGTGCTATTGTTTTTGTTTTCCCACGTAGAACTGTGGTAGAGGACTTAGTACCTGGATAGTCTGTGTACTATTGTAAACCATGATCCAGGGTTTGGATCATAGTTTATATTAAACTATTTGAGAGGACTAAGTCTTGACTTGATACTGAACCTCTTGGTTAAAAATACTGTTCTTTTTTATTTTGTTTTAAACTATATTTTATATTATGCTGTTAAGTACTTTAAATTAAAATCTATTTTAAAGTAACTCTAATAGTTAAACTAGAAAGTTTTTATATTTATTGTAAAGTATTAGGTTAGTTTCAAAAGTTGATCTAATCTTCAAATTAGATTAACTAAGAACTAATCAATCTTGTGAGAACCTAACTAACCCTTTACTTTATTATAAATTCACTCTAGTTTAGCTTGTTATTTATATTGGGAGATTTTAATAGAAATATTTTTAACAGAAATTTTTAATTGGAACTCAATTCACAACCCTCTTGAGTGTCAACTCCGACCAAGAATTTTCATCTTCCTTTTTTTCTAGAATCAGTAATTGTATCTCCATGTCTTCTCCTTTATTTTGAGGAAAATATTTTTCCCATAAGAGTACCTTAAAATAATTTTATTCCATATATTTTATTTCATCTCCATACTTATCATTTTAATCAAATACCACCATTGATCTTAATATCTTGAGAGATAATAAACTACCATGACTATTTAATCCATTTTATTTCATCCCAAAGTGAGAAATATCATCTCTAAGTAACTTATCCACTTCTCATCTAAAAATGGAATTATAGTCCCATTTAATGATGAAGATTTCTAATGCATAGAGTGGTATAACATTGTGACACTGCATGGTGGATCAGTATCCTAATCCATATGAGAATGGTCATTGTTCATAACCTGGGTCATTCAACCAAATATGGTTGAAATTTTATTTTTTCAAGCTAAATATCTAGCTCCATCTTCATTATCTTTCCTTGGAGGGAATTTCCTACATATCGTATATGAACTGATATAGTTTAAATTCCTTTCACTAGGGAATAATTCTAAAAAATTACATACACTATATTAGATCATAACATTACGAAACATAATGTATGATCCCAAAACTAGTGAAACACTTATCATAAATTAAAAAATTTAAGCATTGATAATCTCATATTCAAAACATGGTTTCTTTGTAAAGGTTTTCAAATCATAAAAATATTTTCAAACCATTCATAATGGTTTTTAAATAAAATGTAAATTAACTTAAACATATCCCTTGAGAGTATCAAACTAGCTATGCAGTAATTCAATTTATTCTGTACAAAATAATTCTTGGGTTAATCTCAACATGCCTTTTTTATGGATATTACCTATAGGAACATCTTTACTGGATCCATGTCTACATGTAGTATCGAGGGATTTATTTCTAGGAAAAAACAAATAATCTATTCCTTATAAAATCATTAGGATGTTCTTCTATACTTATAATAAATTTATATCATAGGTTTATATTTCCTAATCTATGTTTTCCTAAATCTATTTACAAATTTTATAACTAAAATTCCTCTAATAACAATTATAAAGGCCTCTAATTTAGTATTTGAGAGTTTTTTATACTTTATCACATTGGAAAAATATAAAAGGAATCACATCCAAGAGAACCAAAATGTTTAGTAGTATTGATAAACTAGATACAAAGATGTATGTAGAAGGCCAATTGAAGAGTGGATATGTTATCTCATGGTGTTCTCCTACAAGTTCTAACCTCCCCCCATATGGTTTCCTCCTCCAACGATTGAGCTCCATCCTCCGGCCTCCACTACTTTCTTCTTTATTTTCCTTTACTTATACTTCCATTGGATTATTTTCTCTACTTTAAAAACCCCGTCTTTGATAATGATTGGACCTTCTCCAAGCCTCCCTCCCTCTCTTATCTCAGTTTTCCCACTAGAGTTTTCTCCTTACCATTATTTTCATCTCTAGTTTTCTGCCTCTTTTTTTATCCTTTGAATATGAACCACCATTGTTCTATAGACCGTATATACCATACCAGACTCCAGTTTTTGTCATGTTTAGTGTTCATCAAGGTAGTTTGTAATGTGTTTTTGGCTCATGGTCATGGATATATATTGAGGCCCTTGTCCATCTCTTCCTCTGCTCTTCTGACATCTTCAGGTTTTGGTTTTTTGTTTCTTTGGTTTTCATCTTCAACACGGATGTATTTGATTGGTAATAGTTTTTACTTATGGGAAATTTTGTTTTGATTTTATTTTTTATTTTTTTATTGGTTGGATTTTTTTTGGTTCTATCATCTTGAAAATTTGGGATTGATATTGTGCCCTTTATATTCTCAAATCTACCTTGTCTTCAATGATAGACACTCTTGTATGAGTCTCTATGGTGTGTTGGTTCAGAAGAAGTATTTTTTAGGTGTTTTTTGAGAGGTTAAAAACATTATAAGAGGCACTCTGGTGTGTGGTTTTAGGATCTCCATGTGATTTTCCCATTGATGAAGGATATCAACACGCCTTTGGGGTGGTGGTACAAATCCCTTGAGGATATTTTGTTTCAGATTTACTAGTAGTTTCTCTGGGTTGGCCTGGTTCTTATTGACATTTTTAAATATCCAAGTTTGGGTTCTCAGTGATTCAACAGAAGTGGTGTGTTTCTCGATGATAATATGGTGCTCAGGGACAACAACATTGGATTTTTACAGCTTTCTCACCAGTGATATGGTATAATGACGGGTCGGTTTTGTGTTAGTGTATGTGTCTTGAGGTGGGATGTGGCCCAAGGAGGTGATGATGATGCATTTTCAATTTTGAATTATGAATTTTGAATTAGGTTTTTTGGTGTATGTGTGGATATTAAAGGTGTTTTAAGGTTCCAACTTAACCAAAAATTAGTTTCTTAATATAATAAAAATTTAATTTCAGGATGTAAACTCGATACTCACTTAAAATTCAAACTAATTGTAAACATAAAATATTTAAAGTGTTTTCATTGAGAAATACATCTTTCCCCATAGCATATCCTTATTTATCAATCATAAAACACTTCCTGGTATCCTATAGAAAATAAAACATAAGAAAGGGATGAGATTAGAAGATTTGTAAGGGTAAGAATACAATATAATTTTTCATGAATGGATAAGAATAATCAATAAGGAAATGTAAATAACTGAAACACATGACATTCAAAAATAACCTGAGCATTATATGGTAGGGATAAAGGATGATCAAATAAAGATATATAAATAGTCACATGATCTCAAAACTTATAAATTGATATTGTAAGTATTCAAATAATCACATGGTCATAAATAACTGATCTCATAACAAGGGAATGAATAATGAAGGACATGTGAAATATATTGTCAAGAAATTTCAAAATATATTTCAAAACGATGGGTAAAAACCCATCTAATTTAGCCAAATGATTTATCTCATAAGACCTATCGATGTTCAAGGGGATCTCTATAACAAGGCCCCACCCATCACATACTTTGTCCTATTCATTTTTCTTATGAATGGGGTGACACATAATCAAAATAAACATTCGTATTGAAAATTAGAAAATGAAATGTTAATACTAACCTCAATCAAATAAACATAATCATAAAAAAACAAAATTAATATGGATAACGGTAATTAAATCATACATCCTCAATAAAAAAGATTATAAATCATCAATAGAAATAATAAAGACGATAAAAATACAACATATCCCTAGTAGATAATAAGTAAAATAAAGCATTGATTTATTTGATGAATTTAAATACCATAAAAATTTCATTAAAAATTTCTTGAGGAAAATAACATTTTCACTTTGATTTTTTTTTTGAAAACAAAAATTTCAAAAAAAATATTTTTAAAATACTTTTATTTGAAATTATCCTATTTAAATGTGTAAAATATTATTTAAAACATGGAGTGGTAATGATAACAATGTTTTAGAAAAAGAAATGAATATTATTTTCAAAAAAAAATTGAAAAATTAAAACACGGGTAAAAATATAATTATTAATTAATTTTTAGTATGTTAAAAATAGTTATGTTTTTTTAGAAAACATAGTTTTTAAAGAAAAATTATTTTCGAATGAAGTGATATTTAAAGTTATATTTTCTTAAAAACATTTTCTCAATAAGTTTAAGTAAAAAAGATGGTTAAATTGTACTATTACTTGTAAAAGTCATTAATAACTATAGGATAAGTAAATAAATTGGTTTTATGATATAAATATCAAATAATACGTCCAAGGGAGACTTAAAGATAACAAATCCTAAATAATAATAAGATTGTGAAATAAAACCTTACCACCACTACTGGAAATAGAGGATTTCCTAACGGTTTAGAACCGTTGGGAAAGGCTGCAGAACTATTGGTGTATGTTATACCAACGGTTCTGCAAACCGTAGGGAAGTAAGCCGTTGGGAAAGCTTTTCCCAATGGTTTACAGTGAACCGTTGGGATAGGGTGGAGAAAAATTACCTTATCCCAATGATTCTGGAAAACTGTTGGGAAAGCTTTTTCCCAACGGTTTACAACCGTTGGGATAATGTGCTGAAAATTACCAGGTTTTTCCCAACGGTTTTGCCAAACCGTTGGAAAAAAACCAAGATCTCCTCTTTCCCAACGGTTTCTAAACCATTGGGAAAAGTTTTTTACCAACAGTTCCATGAACTTTTGGTAAAAAAGAATACAGAATGCTAGGCCAACGGTTTAAAACTGTTGGCATAGCCTATGCTAGGCAAATTGCACAGCAGCTCTGCAATTTGCCCAGCAGCTCTCTAATTTTCCTACTAGGTCTCATTTTGTGGGTTTCCCCGCATTTTAAATCCAATTATTATACCTTCAATAAACTAACATACATATACAATTATTGTACCTGCAATAACCAACTAACACATATATATAGAGAACAAATTCATACACATTTAACAAATAATGCTGGAACAATACACATCCATAATTAAATTAGAATTCATAACGTAATTATAAACATACATAATTCATTTAGAATTCAATTTAAAATTTAGATGACAATTATATGTGTAATCTGGAAGTCAATTCATAATTTGATCGGTTTTTTGTATACCATATATTTTTACCTAAAATGATGTCCATTTTAAACAAAATACATACACTTGGAGTGCTACCGGACACACCACACCTCAGATTGAGGCAAGGTTGACTCGTACACGTCACATATGACCCATGGATCGTTCTCCTAAAGTTTCAATGGAAACCGAATGCATTTGGTCAGTTTTCCTTATTTCAGTTCATGTTTTTCAATTAAAATGAAGTCCTTTTAAAACAAAAGGCAGACACTTTTAGTGGTACCGGCCACACCGCATCTCAGATTGAGGTGGGGTTGATTTGTACACGTCACATATGACCCATGAATCGTTCTCCTAAATTTTCAACGGAAACCGAATGCATTTGGTCGGTTTTCTGTATGTACTTAAAATATTGTCCATTTTAAACAAAAGAGAGACACATAGAGTGATTCCGGCCACACCGTGCCTCCGATAAAGACGGGGTTGACTCGTATACGTCACATTTTACCCATGGATCATTGTTCTAAAGTATCTACACAATCCGAATGAATTTGGTTTCTTTTCCGTATTCCAGTTGATGTTTTTCAATTAAAATGACGTCCTTTTGAAACAAAAGGCAGAAACTTTGAGTGTTAGCAGCCACATCGTGCCTCGGATTGAGGCAGGGTTGACTCGTACATGTCACATATGACCCATGTATCGTTGTGCTAAAGTATCGACACAATATGAATGCATTTGGTCAGTTTTCTATATGCCAGTTGATGTTTTTTAATTAAAATGACGTCCTTTTAAAACAAAAGGCGGGAACATTGAGTGGTTCCGGCCACACCGTGCCTCGGATTGAGGTGGGTTTGATTCTTACATGTCACATATGATCCATGGATCGTTCTCCTAAAGTTTCAACGGAAACCGAATGCGTTTGGTCGGTTTTCTGTAAGTACTTAAAATGTTGTCCATTTTAAACAAAAGAGAGCCACTTAGAGTGATTCTGGCCACACTGTGCCTCCGATTAAGGAGGGGTTGACTCGTATATGTCACATATGACCCATGGATCATTGTTCTAAAGTATCGACACAATACGAATGCGTTTGGTCAGTTTTCCGTATTCCAGTTGATGTTTTTCACTTAAAATGACGTCCTTTTGAAACAAAATACAGACACTTTGAGTGTTGGTGGCCAAACCGCACCTTAGATTGAGGAGGGGTTGACTCGTACACGTCACATAAGACTGAAATAATAGTGATAGAAATAATTTTATGTTGTTCTATTTGGATTTTAAATTAAAAATCATTGATAGTGGAATGTATTGGGGTTGTTTAAGTGGTGGGTTTGGTAGAAGATGAGCTAATGAAGATGAATGAAATGATGAAGGATCAATAAAGTATGATCCAATAGTAGAGGGAGGAGTTGAAGGAGTAGTTGTTCAAGAACAATTTGGAGTTAGAGATGGTTTAATTGGTATAAATATTTATAAAATGAAGATCCACATAGATTTGTTGTAGTTTCTAGGAATAGTGGAAGCATCCTATGATTGTATTCACATCTCTACTTTTATTCCTAAATCACTTTGAATAACTTATTCACATGATCAAAATTTCTGGTCCAATGAAATCTGTAGATTAATTAACTATATTAAAATATCAGAACCATAAGCAATTGATCTTCACATGTAATTTATTATTAATTTATGCGTAGATATAGAATTACCTAAACATGTAATTCCACTTTAGTTGATGATCTGGTTAATTATACATTTTCATACTATTATTTCACTGCAAGGTCTATGTCTATAATCTTTATAGTGTTGATCCACACATGAACCAAAATCTCAAAATTATGTTGTAGAATTGTCAATTTCCTATATGTATAATGATCATCACTTTCATAGTTTATGGTTGATCGCTTCAGAATTAGTCATGAGAGAGGAAGAACTCTAGATGATATCTCATTATATTTATAGAGGAGTGGAGGAGAGAACACTGGATGACCTAATTTCTTTATAGGTATTGAGATTGTCTCACTCTATCTGTTTTGGACACCAAAAATGATATAGAAAAGAGATATAATTGGATATTTATTATGATAGGTTTATGGTTGGAAAACTAACCACAATCCCTTAACCTTCTTTAGTATTTGTACTTGAACTCATCTCCATTATTAATAATAAAAATTTTATTAATCACATGACATTTGAAATATATTTGAAATATAAATAAATATCTTTTAGTTATAATTGAACCATTAATCTTGGTTCTATTTCCATCATTGACTGTTACTGATCCTTGAATAATTACAATTTAATTAAATAAATTCAACAACATTATTCTATGATAAATACAATAAATATTATATTTTACAAACTTTTAAACAAATATATATTATTATTACATAAATCACTTATTATTTTAAATTATATATGATTGAATTATGGAGATTAACAAAAAATAAATAAATTATATTTATTATAGCTTTTTGGATTGACTACCTGAATTTAATTGAGATTCAGGATATACTTAGTCTGTGACCCTCTAGGATTCATTCTCAGTGGAATTAGGCATAACCTCATAAATTTTAATATTAGAATCTAGAAAAATGACATGAAATATATTGAAAAATAAGTTAACATCATAAGTAAATCCAGCCTCATATGAATTCTTACCTTTTTATATAATCTTTTTATCACAATATCTCAAATCAGATAGGTTTTATATCTGTGCCATCAACCTATATGCTTGATGTATGTTTATTTGAGTTTTTAAAAATAAACCTTCCTATCAAAAAAAATTTCATTGGTTTATTTAGTCGGTTCCATTTACATTAAATATCCTGGTATATTAACTTTCATCCATAGAAAAATGAGATAAATCATTTCCCACATTATCTATTAATGCAATATCACTCATGGCACACCCAATATATCCAACTTCACTGTGAAAATATGTCCTCATGATTTTTTTCAATACATAAAATCACATAAGTAATACTATCAATTAATGATAATATTATTTTCTAAGGATAAATATACACGTATACAGATATGAAAATCCAATGACACATTAAAATATGGATTTACTATTAACGATTTTATTCTCACAACTTCCTATCTTGGAGAATACTAAGGGAGAACACCATAAAAAGGTATATCAATGTATTATGAGACTCATACCCCTAATATACTATATTTTTTATGTCCATTCAGACAATATCATTTGGACATAGAATAAGGTTCATGAATAATATCATCGAACCTCTAGGTTCTCATCATAGTGGAGAACTATTATGACCTTTCAGCGTGACATATATTCCATAGACATTATCACATATGAATATTATGCATAAGAAAAAATAAATATGTGATATGGAAAATTATTTAATAAGAAAAAATGTAATCAATTACTAAAAATGTTAATTCTAGGGAACCTACTTCAATAGACTCCCACATGCACTAGTGCCAACTAACAACATCTTTCATTCCACTACTGAAATACCCATTGATTCTAAAAGATCAAAATAATTTTCGATATCATATATGACATAAAAACATTATTATAAGAGAATTTAACACCCTAATAATATTTTATACATATTTTTTAAATTAATTCAATCAATTTTATAGCTAATGATTCATGAAATACTAGGTTTAAATGAAACGTGATACTCTATTGAAATATTTTCATTTAAACATGATCATTATAACCTAGACATTAAATTGGAGGGTCTGAAAAAGACTAAATGGATTATAAAAATTATATTTTTAATTAATGAATAAAATAAATTTAATGGTTATCTATAAATTATAAAAAAAGAAACATTTGAAGGAAAAAACAAATGTTTTCTGAAAAAAAACTGTATTTTTCTAAAAGGTAGTTTCATCATGTCCTATGAAAATATTTCATTATTTTTACCTCAATTGTAAAATTTATATTATAAAATTAACTTCATTTTTGAAATAATCATATAAAAATTATCTTAGGGTGAATTTTTTGTATTTTTTTTGAAAAGTTTCATTTTTCGATGAATAGTGAAAAATACTGGCTTTTATTGAAAATTTCCTTTTTCGTTTAAATCATTTAAAGGTTACATAATGATTTAAAATTGTTTTTAATGAGAAATTATTACAATTATATTAAATTAGATACAATTTAGTTTAGTAGAATAAATTTTATAATGAGTTGTAATATTAAAACTTTCTATACTTATGAGAATTTTATCTTTTGAAAATCGCTTTTTCATCGCATCTATAGGTTTAATTTTAAATTAGATAATTCCACTTCTATGAGTTGAATTTAAAAAAATTTATTCCATACTTGGATTAATAATAATTAATATTATATAATAAGTTCAAATTAATTTTTTTACATAATTAATACCAAAAATAGTAAAAATTAATTAACATGGTTAAGGTTAAAATGAGTTTATAGTGGGGTTAAACCTAAAAATATAAGTGTTAAAATGACATAAAATATTCTCTAATTCCTTTTTTATAGACCTATTTAGAAAATTATCACATTAGGCTCTATTTATGTGATTTTTTAGACACTTTTACATGAAAGGAACCTATATAATAAATTAAGTAATGAAAACATCCAAATGTCACCCTCTTGATTTTAAATTTCAATTATGTGTTCACATTGAGATAAAAGAAAGATGTGAATTATTATGGATTTTAATTCTGAGAATAATGAAATTAATTTCATGAGGGTAATTCTTTTTTAAATTTTTATTCTTAATATAATTACTTTAAATTATTAAGTAAAGTTAACTCATTAATTAATTAATTAATAGAAATATAAAATAAATAATACCAAAAATATCAAAAGTAAAATAAATTGAATGAATTATTGTGTTACATTAATTTTTTAGATTAAATATATCATTTTATAAAGTTAAAACATAATATATTCTAATTTTGTCATTTTCGTTTATTTTTTATATTCAAATTAATTGAATTATATCAAAATATTCAATATTGTTGTTTTATAATAAAAATTATTTTATTAAATGAAATAAATATACTAAAAACCTATATTATTGCAAAAAAATTTAAAATGTTTTAAAAAATATTAACTCTATTCCATTCATGGACCACTTTTTCTTTTATAGTGACTATATTGGACCATAAAAAGTAAAAAACATTATTACCACACTTACAGTTAAATTGGGGGTTGTTCACATTACATGTGCTTGTGTTAAAATTAATTTTCATCATGCATATGATTTTATTTGATAATTTTTTTTAATATTCAGAATTATTGATTCCAAATTTTCTAATAATTCTTATACTTTTAGTATTAAATGATAAATTACTTAGGTTAAAAAGAACAGTTACTATAGTGAAAACATAAAATGGTAAAATTAAGGAAACTTAGAAATTAAGGAACAAAATGTTTAAAAAATGTTTTTTACGTTTTGGGTTTGGATCAACCATATAATCCATTCACAAATTTAATTATAAATTTTGGAGCCACATTAGTTGAGAGTGACTTACCATTAATTAATAGTTTTTGGTATTTAAAAAAATGCCACTCCTTCTCAATTATAAAAGGTTAGTCATTCCACTCAGTTATTTACACCTCTCTAGCCATTTGGATTGGCCATACCCAACCCAAATGCATACTAAAAATCCTTAATAATATTCTAGGGCTCCTCTTAATCCCAAAATACTTACCCTAGGGTCCTTATTAAGAGATCCAAATGTGGTTTCTCTAAGTGAGGAAAATTTTCTTCACTAAGTTCATTATTTTTATTTATTATTTTACAACCATAAATTATGTATTCAAACATAAAATATAATTACCACAGTAACTAATAGATATTGAATTGTGATTAAGTGGATTTAATAATATTTATTCATATCTTCTTCCATAAAATATGTAATTAAATCATAAATTATGTGTACGGTGGACTACCGGCTTGCGAACTGATGTAACTCATTTCCCATAGAAAATTATCAGGATTGAATATAATGATGGATTTATTGTGTATATATAATTTTTTTTGATATAATTATGATTTCTTAGTTATAATATCACATATAATTTATTACTTTCCAATCCATTTAAAATATCATAATGTCGATCATGTGTACTGTGGACTACCGCCTCACGCAGTGATATGATTCCTTTTTTAGTTACACATTACATGGAAAGTAATAAGGTTATATTTAATTAATATATATGATATATATGACATGTAATAAATTCTATAAAATTTATATATCATACACTTCCTTACACTTTCACCCTTTTAGGGAATTATATCATCGCTCATGAATACATACAACCTATCGTCTTCACAAAGCGATGTGATTCATTTTCTATGTACAATTTTCAAGAATGGTTATAAAGATCTATCTAATAAAAAAATAATATTTAATAAATTAATATAAATCTTGTGATGATGGAATTATATCCTATTTATAAGAACTAAAACATTCATTAAACAACATGCATGAGAAAAAAAAGCAATTAACACCCAAAAAAATGAAAAAAATGAAATATTATTAACAAACAGGTGGTAAAATGTTATAATGAGAACATATATGGTAAACTATATATATTTATGGTTATTATATAGATTTATAATAAACCTATATTTATTATTCAAGAGTTTAAGACACATAAAAATGGAGTTGAACCTAAGTTAAGGGTTTTCTTGTCTCACTTTTACCTCTATGAGAAATATACCTTATTCACCACTTATTTATTTTATATTGGGTATATGATTCCACATTGATAATTTATATCATGAATATATTTATCTTCGTGGTATTTAAATTTAAATTTTATGTTATTTATTTTATAGGTATTATGTTTTAATGGATACCATAGAGAACTACTAGAAAGGGGAGTTTTCCCAACATTTGTATACCAACAGTTCAAAGAACCGTTGGTATATGCTATCTTTCCCAATGGTTTATATAAACCGTTGGTAAAGACCTTGAAGAACTGACTTTTCCCAATGGTTTTACGAAACCGTTGGAAAAAGTGGGGAAAACATAGTTTTCCCAATGGTTTTATGAAACCTTTGGGAAAGATTGGGTTTTCCCAACGGTTCTTAAGAACCATTGGAAAAAAAGCCCCAAATACCCAAATGCAGGCAGCGGACTCCCCACGATTCCAGAATCCTTCCGCTCGTCTCCAGACGCGATTCCTTGGCAGAAGAACTTCTCAATCCCCACATCTTCCTTCGGATCAGCAGCTACCAGGTTAGACTCCTTCTATATTTTATCATGGATATAGTTCCTCCTCTTATAAAGCATATACTTCTATTCTCAACGATTTTGTTATTCCCAATTTTTAGGGTTTTTGTAAAATTTTATAATTGTTCCACGAATTGTGTACTCAAATCCCTATATCTTTGTATGTCCAATTAATGTTTTCATTGCACATTTACATTTATAAGGTCATGGTGTCTCTTTATTGTGTTGTAATTTTGAAGAATCATAGTTTTTTTAATCTGGTTCAAATATTATAGGTTCATGTATAGGAACTAATAAGAAATTGTTTGTAATATTTATTGATATTATTTCATGAAAATCACTCTTTCATTAAGATCATGCCAAACATGAAGATCTTGTTCATCTTAATTTTTGTACACTATGTGTATTACATAACAAGTATGTATCATGTTTCTATCAAAATCTATATATATATAAAATGACACACTGTTCACTTATCCTTTGCACAATAGAACATATAGAGTGTCTTCTTGAACTTTGCAAAATAGTATGTGGTCCCTAATTAGTACTTCTTCCTTCTTCATGAAACTAATTCACAGAATGTAAAATTCGTAATATTAGTAAATATTAGTTTTTCTAATATTACCATTAATCATTCAGCCTTCGACATCGTACATGTGTTATTCAATCACCTTTTTAAAACACAATGACCATTTTCACTGATTTGGGGTTCCTCAAAATGCTTGGGAAAATCAGAAAAATGCATGTATTGAATCGTGTTTCTCATATGGTTTCATGGATACAAGTTCATCTCGAAAATCATGACTGTGTGGTTCAAATATCATGAGGACCATGAGATTATTATTCTTCACACAAATGAAGTTTTTGTTCTACAACTATGTGTTTTTGTTTTCACTTTTGATTTGGCCAAAAGGGGAGCTTTGTGGTCATTAATCATGGTTGTGGGTCGTCATTTATGATGTAAGATAGTATGACTTCATTTTATTGATATATCCAATATTATTATTGATTTATGTTAAATTTTATTATCTTTTGTAATTGATGTTATTTAATATGTTGTTATTAATGGTTGTAATAATGATGATATGGTATAAGGGTTCATATGGTGTGTATAAGTGTTCACATGGTGTGTATAATGGTTGAAATGGTATCAGTGAACTCAAGTTATTAATTTAAGTTTTCATTCTCAATAGCATGTAAGAAATTAAATGATTTAAACCCATCCTCACATGATTTCTTACCTTAGATAGTGTCCAACATATGGAATACGAGCTTTTGAATTCATCAGTTAACCAGAATCATATATTCCATTTCCCCCAAGATGGCTATACTAATATAACTTTAGGGTCAACTAAATATGGTTCTCATTGTACGTTGTATATTATGTGTCCTTCTTGGCCAATACTCACTTTTATGAGGGTGGGGTGATTTTCACTACACCGACTAGAAACTTCTTCCTTTATCGTTTACTTAAATGTATTTTCTATTAAAGTTCAATCCTATTGAATTGTTTATGACAAAATGACTGATATAAATTCTTTTTATAGAATGGATAGAAGTTGGATGTATTAAACCGATCGGATCTCAAGCAATTTTCAAAATAATTTGGAGAGATTTATAGATTTTTCATTTCACAATGCTTCAGATAGTGGTCACATACACTGCCCATGTTCCAATTATGTTGGTAGACCTTGGTTGAGCCATGAAGAGGTCAGTTACCACATAACCAAAAATGGTTTTCAAGCAAACTTCTGTGTGTGGTATCACAATGGGGAGAAAATGAAATCTCAAATTGGTGATGATCGAAATGAAAAGACTGGAATGGAGAATTTGTTAGATGATCGGTTTCCATTTATTCGTCTTCATGAAAAAGAAAGGATTTCAACTCAAGAAGACTTCGATATGAGCACAGCTGATGCATCTAGTGAATATGATGATATTGATAGGGTGAAAAAATTGAATGATGCAGCCACGACTCTAGTATATCGACAATGTGATAAAATGAAAAAGATGGAATTTTTAATCCGATTGTTTCATGGGAAAACTATGTATGGGATTTCTAATACAGCAATCGATTACATTCATACCCTTTTGAAGTATTTACTTCCAGATGATGCAGATATTCCCTCAAAACACTATATGGCATGGAAGTTAGTTGAGGAACTTGGATTTTTAAGAAACAAAATTCATGCTTACCCGAAAGATTGCAGTTTATTCTGGGAGGAAACCACTAAACAAAATGATTGTATTAAATGTGGCACATCCCACTGGAAGTCAAAATATGATGGAACACCATCCCACATTCCACAGAATGTAATGTGGCACTTTCCATTGATCCCCAGACTCCAGAATCGTTTTATGTCTGATGACATATCAATAAAAATGAGATGTCATGATATCGAGAGAAAGAACACTAATGATGAGTTGGTTCATCCTGCAGATGGATTTTCATGGCAAAGATTTGATGCTCTACATCCTAATTTTGCAGCTGACGTGCATAATGTGAGGCTGGGTCTTTCATGCGACGGTTTTAATCCATTTGGGAAGATGCTTACTTCGCACAGCACATGGCCATTTTTTATACACATTTATAATCTTCCCCCATGGTTGTGTATGAAAAAACCGTTCACTTTCATGAGTATACTCATATCTGGTCCTTCTGATCCCAGCATTGATATTGATGTTTACATGCAACCTTTAATAAAAGAGTTGAAACTTCTTTAGGATGTGGGTGTGTGCACATATGATGCATGTTCGAAAGACATATTTCAGATGCGTGATGCGCTTATGTGTACGATCAATGATTTTCCAGCTTATGTAATGATGTCTGGATGGAGCATGAAGGGAAAATTTTCATCTCCAATTTGTATGAAGAATACACGATCCAGAAGACTGAAACATCGCTGTTTTTTCAGTTTTATGGGACATCGATGATTCTTTCCAAAGGATCATCCATATAGAATGAATCGTCGAAGATTTGATAATACCATAGAGACCGATGATCCACCTCAGCATATGTATAGAACTGACGTGCTTAATGAATTGAAAGATTTCAATTTTTCATTCGGGAAGGGTTAAATGAAATCTGGAAAGAGAAAGAATGTTTCCACTGAAACCTATTATAATTAGAGGAAGATGAGTATCTTTTTTGATTTTCCTTATTGGTTAACCAATTTGTTATGTAATTTCTTAGACTTAATGCATATTGAAAAGAATATATGCGAAATGTTTCTTTCGGTTCTTCTAAATGTCAAGGGGAAGACAAAAGATGATTTACGATCTCGGCGTTACTTGGTGGATTAGGGCATCAGACCAGAATTACATCCTGTGCATATCAGTGAAAATAAATGGAAAATTCCATGTGCTTCTTATGTGATGACACCTACAGAAAAAACAATTTCTGGAAGTATTAGAGACTATTAGAGTTCCTGATGGCTATTCAAGCAACATATTTAAACGGGTCAACAGAAGAGAGTTGAAGATAAAATCTTTGAAGACTCATGATTATCACGTTCTACTGCATGAGTTTCTTCCAATATAAATCCGTCATCTTTTTTCCAATAATGTAATGGTGGATTTTATTCGGTTGTGCCATTTGTTTAGAGATCTTTGTGCTATGAAGTTTTCCAAGTATTTCTTGCAAAAAATGTTGACAGATGCCCCATTAATTTTGTGTGAGTTGGAGAAAATATTTCCTCCATCAGTTTTCACATGCATGCTGCATCTAAGTATCCATATTCCCACTGAAATACTTCTCGGAGGACCTGTTTCTTTTCGTTGGATGTATCCAACTGAAATAAATATGTTCACATTAAAGTCTTATGTCCAAAACAGAAATCATCCCGAAGGTTCTATCGTGAACGGTTACTTGGCTCAAGAATGTATGGATTTCTGCTCATTGAATTTGTGTGATCTTACTACAAGATTGAATAGACCAATGAGAAATGAAGAAGAACAGTATGAGAAAATTGAACACAGTTTTCCATCACTTCTTAAAACAGGAGGAATTCCTGGATTATATACATTGAAGACATTAATCCATGAAGAGAGGGAGATGGCACATCGCACAGTTTTGTTCAACTATGATTTGTTCGATGACTATATCAGGTAACTAAATTGATTATGTATATCTTACATATATATCTGTTAAACAATTCATATTTTTTATCTACAGGGAACATAAAACAATGATAAATAGGAAGCATTGTTCTTTATCTTTTAGAAGGAGAGAGACTTTGCATAGAAAAGAGTTTTCTGCTTGGTTAAAATTGAAGGTATAACAAAATTAATGTTGAAAATAATTATATCAATATTTAATTAAGTTTAATAGTCATTTATATTGCAGGTATTGAGTTTGTCTGCTGACTCTGTCTCTGATGAAATAAGATATTTGGCTTTTGGTCCTAATACCATGGTTCGTGACTGTAAATCAATTGTTATCAATGGGTACAAATTTATTGTCACTGAACGAGAAAAGAACATGAGAACACAACATGATGGTGTTATGGTTACTACCACAATAGATTGTTATGCCAGTGCATCATATAGTAGACCGCGATTTGAAAATGTGGGTTATTATGGAGTTGTTGAGAAAATAATAATATTGGATCATTACTCACATGGACGAGTCACAATGATGAAATTCCATTGGTTTGATTCGATGATGAGACATGGCACATTTATTGATGATTGTGGATTTCGAGTAATTTATATGACTCGCACTCTTGCTACTGAAGAACCATATGTGTTGGCATCAATGGCTAAACATGTTTTTTATGTCAAAGACCAACTTCGACCTGAATTTGGTGTCAAAGTTGAAGTAATTCCAAGAAATATTTTTGATAATGGTGATGATGGAATTGACACTATCCCTAGTGCCATTGGAACCAATCCATTTATTTATTTTGATGACTCAAATAGATCAATTTTCAGAGTTGATTGTGAACCTGAAGTTATGGTTGAAAATATATAAAAGCATTCATCCATGTTATCAATTATTTCGGTTTACCTCTAGTTGGGGTTTTAAGGTTGGTAATATTCAAATTGATTTAGTATTGATCACAAATATGTTTTAGCTGACTTGACCGTTATGTGAATTTTTAATGTTTATTGGTTGCTGTTTTATTTGAATTGCATTTTCTAATTTGGAATTGTACTGTATTCAAACATAGTCAAACAATATTTCTAACTTGGTGAACATTACAACTTGTATGATTTATTAAATCCATTCAAGCTCTTCTAAAACAATTGATAGCTGACTTGACCATTATGTGAATTTTCAATGTTTATTGGTTGCAGTATTATTTGAATTTCATTTTCTAATTTGGAATTGAACTGTATTCAAACATAGTCAAACAATATTTCTAACTTGGTGAACATTACAACTTGTATGATTTATTAAATCATTCAAGCTCTTCTAAAACAATTGATAGCTAAATTTCCAATGAATCCCCTTATTCCCTCATATATTTAGTTTTTTGGGTTACACATTAGTTTTCTTTTTCTAATTAATTACATATTTGTTTTCAAAAGCAGGAAATGAAGCCAATTGAAGAGAGACGAAGGAAAAAAACGATGGAGAACAATCGTTGAATGACGGAGTTGGGAGTTCCATCATTAGTGCTTGTAGTGAGTAATTTATTTCAAATTGATATATTTAAAGAATAAATAATGTCATGTGATTATTTTTTTTTGTAAATTTTTTTTTAAGATCCACCTATACGTCGACAGTTATTCGACAAGGAGCCTAGTACTGGTTCTAGTACTCAGGCCGGTGGTACGGGGAGGGTTTGTACCAGAGGTGGATGAGCAGTTGCGCGTACCCGACTAGACCCTGCCCCTCCCACTGACATGTCATCCTTCCCACATTCTGATCCTGGTGTGTCGTTAGGGACACATAGGATATTTAGGGCTCCCATGTTTTCACTACCTTCTACATCTTCTGGCCCATCATTTTCATATCCCATGATGATTCCCACTCCCCGGTCAGCATCCGGTCAGACAGTTGTCCCATATTCTTTTCCTTCTACTTCTGTCTCTCTGAGCTTCTATATTCCATCGTCTTCGACTGCTGTTCCACCATAGGGTGTTCCATCAGTTTCTGTGGATCCAACGGTGCTCAGCAATCAGACCGACACAGGTATATTTATAGAACCCTAACAAATTTTTATAGCAATATTTATTTTCATTATAACATGTTTTGATAAAATATTTGTTTTTCTTTCATGACAGATACATCTACTGACAGGAGGTGTGGGAAGGGGCGTACATGCATGCGTTCGGTGTGGAACCGCCGCACACAGGTTATGGTGGATTATAATGAAGGCAACCAAATGGTTGAGAAAATAGGGTAGCAATGCCTGAGTTTTTTGGCGATGCTTTCCAAATAATCCGACATCATTCCCGTCAGCCCGCTATCATGAAGACATTTTCCACATGAGGTCAAGGATAGATATTGGGCAGAGATATGGGTAAAAAAATCTGTTCTACTTAATGCCATGAATTATTTTTGTATTTATATGAATTAATATTTTGATTTCAGCTTCGATTTAATTTTCCCGAGGGTGAGGGTGCACGACCGGAATGTCTAAAGGATTTAGGCGAGCTTTGGAGAGCCTACAAGCATGAGTTGTATATTGGCTGGGTTGCTAGAGTTGGCACTGAGTTAGAGGTGGTACCAGTGGTGGATGATTGTCCTATAGAGCAGTATCGTCAGATGATTACTCATTGGACGAGTACCCAGTTTAAGGTATTAATAACATTTGAGGTATTTAAATAATAACTTTCATGTTTTTCATTAATACTATCTATTAAATTTTTCTAATTTTATTTAGGAATCATCTGGAAAAAATAAAAAGAACATTGATGCAAAAAAATACCTCCACACACTGGGACGCACTACGATGCCTGATCATGAGAGGAAGCAGGTATGACAATTGTTTATATGTTTTTTTTACGCCTTAGACTTTCTTTTGTTTCCTAAATTATTTAATAGTTTGCTAAATGTTTCATATAAATTTAGTTTTTAATGTCATTGTAGAGGCAAATACAAAATATTGAAGGATGTGTGCCTCGAACAAAACTGTTTTGCTCGAGTAGACGGAAAAAGGATGGAAGTGCCGTCAACGAAGCGACTCAGTAGCAGATTTTAAGTTTTCATATGTTGAATTTATATTTTAATATCTATTTTTAACATAATGATATATTTATATTTGTAACAGGCTGCTTTAGAGGCCCTCGATGCCCAAGAACCAGACAATTTTGGGCCAATAGATCACTTACATCAGGTCTTGGGAGAGGAGCATTCTGGCAGAGTACGCTGCCGACCTAGGATAGCCCCGACGAGGTATTGGCCATCCTCTGGTACGAGATGTAGTGCCACCGAGATGAAGCAAGTTAGGTCACAGGCAGCACATGCTGAGAAAAGGGCCATAGAGATGGCAGAACAGTCTGCTAGGGCAAACAATGCGTTTATGAAATTTATTGAAGTTCTACGTCCTACACTCCCAGCAGAGGCCAGCCCAGCTTTTGATGAGTATATGTCATCGATAAGTTCTATATATGGTGCACTAGGTGGCAGTTCTAGTGGTGGTCAGGATGATGTCCAGCTTGACGATGATGATGGCGAGGAGTCTGATGCGGAAGAGGAGTGAGAGGAGGAGGGCGAGGCGAGTGGCGAGGGCGAGGAGGAGGGAAAGGACAAGGAGGAGGGCGAGGGCGAGGAGGGCGAGGACGATGATGGGGACAATGAAAAGGGTGATGATGATGGTGATGATGGTGATAGTGATGTGGGACAAGTTGATCCATTACATTTTTGACTGATATTACTGAGATTTGATATTTACTCTGTTCTAGTTGGTGGTTTTATCTAGACTCGTAGTATAGTATTGGAGTTGTGTTATTTTTATATATTATCTATTTTTATGGATTTTTTTGTCTTTTAGTGGTTGTGTTTTTGGGAACCCCCCTCCTTCCTGGACCCTGGACAACCCCCCACCCTCCTCCCTGGACCCCGGATAGCCCCACCGGACAGCCCCCCAGACAGCCCCCCGGACAGCCCCCACCCTCTTCCTTGGACCCCAGACAACCCCACGAACACCCCCAGACAGCCCCCAGGCAGCCCCCTGAACAGCCCCCCACACCCTCCTCCCTGGACCCTGGACAGTCCCCCCAGACTACCCCTAGAAAGCCCCCCGGACAACCCCCCCCCCCCCCCACCATCTTCCTTGGACCCCGGACAACCCCCCGAACACCCCCAGACAGCCCCCGGACAGCCCCCCGAAAAGCCCCCCGGACAGCCCCCCCCCCCCCCCCCCACCGTCCTCCCTGGACCCCGGACAACCCCCCGGACAGCCCCACAGACAGCCCCCCCCCCCCCCCCCCCCCCCGTCAGCCCTCATCTTCCTTGGACCCTGGAAAACCCCCCGAACACCCCCGGACAGCCCCCAGACAACCCCCTGAACAACCCCCCGGATAGCCCCCCCACCCTCCTCCTTGGACCCCGGACAACCCCCCGATCACCCCCCGGACAGCCCCCTGCACAACCCCCCACCCTCCTCCCTGGATCCCAAACATCCCCCCCAGACTTCCCCCCAGACAGCCTCCCGGACAGCCCCCCCACCCTCTTCCTTGAACCACGAACAACCCCACGCACAGCCCCCCCACCCTCCTCCTTGGTCCCCGGATAGCCCCCCGGACAGCCCACCAGACAGCCCCATAGGACAGCCCCCACCCTCCTTGATTTCATTTAATACTAGAAAATCTATAATATATATTTTATTTATTTTCATCATGATAATCAATGTAAATCAAATTTACACATCTAATCAATATCATAGATTTTTGGTATGTTATAAAAGAGATGTATTCATTGGGCATGAATCTGAGGCGTGGTGTGGCCGACACCACTCAAACGCATTGGGTTTCTGTTGAAACATTAGGAGAACGATACATGGGTCATATGTGACATGTAAGAATCAACTCCGCCTCAATCCGAGGAATGGTGTGTCTGGAACCACTCAAAGTGTCTGCCTTTTGTTTCAAAAGCACATCATTTTAATTGAAAAACATCAACTGGCATACATAAAACTGACCTAACGCATTCAAACTGTGTCGATACTATAGCACAATGATACATGGGTCATATGTGACATGTACGATTCAACCCCGCCTCAATCCGAGGCGCAGTGTAGCCTCCACCACTCAAAGTGTTTGCATTTTGTTTCAAAATGACGCCATTTTAATTGAAAAACATAAACTGGCATACGAAAAACTGACAAACACATTCAGATTGTGTCAATACTTTAGCACAATGATCCATGGATCATATGTGACATGTACGAGTCAACCCCGCCTCAATCAGAGGCGCGGTGTGGCCGCCATCACTCAAAGTGTCTGTCTTTTGTTTCAAAAGGACGCCTTTTTAAGCGAAAAATATCATCTGTCATACGGAAAAGTGACCAAACGCATTAGGATTGTGTCGAAACTTTAGAAAAACAACCCATGGGTCAAATTTGATGCGTAAAAGTCAACCCCATATTAATTGGAGGCACGGTGTGGCCGGAATCACTCTAAGTGGCTCTCTTTTGTTTAAAATGGACAACATTTTAAGTACATACGGAAAACTGACCAAACGGATTCGGTTTCCCTTGAAACTTTAGTAGAACGATACATGGGTCATATGTGACGTTTATGAGTCAACTTCGCCTCAATCCGAGGTGCAGTGTGGCTGGCACCACTCAAAGTGTCTGCCTTTTGTTTCAAAAGGACGTCATTTTAATTGAAAAACATCAACTGGCATACGGAAAAGCAACCAAACGCATTCGGATTGTGTCGATACTTTAGCACAACGATCCATGGGTCATATGTGACGTGTACGAGTCAAACCCGCCTCAATCCAAGGCGCGGTGTGGCCTCCACCACTCAAAGTGTATGCCTTTTGTTTCAAAAGGACGTCATTTTAATTGAAAAACATTAACTGGCATACGGAAAAGCGACCAAACGCATTCGGATTATGTCGATAGTTTAGCACAACGATCCATGGGTCATATGTGATGTGTACGAGTCAACCCCGCCTCAATCCGAGGCGCGGTATGGCCGGCACCACTCAAAGTGTCTGCCTTTTGTTTCAAAATGACGTCATTTTAATTGAAAAACATCAACTGGCATATGGAAAACCGACCAAATGCATTCTGATTGTGTCGATACTTTAGTACAACGATCCATGGGTCATATGTGACGTGTAAGAGTCAACCCCACCTCAATCCGAGATGCGGTGTGGTCGCCACCACTCAAAGTGTCTGCCTTTTGTTTCAAAAGGACGTTATTTTAATTGAAAAACATCAACTGGCATACCGAAAGCAACCAAATGCATTAGGATTGTGTCGATAATTTAGCACAACAATACATGGGTCAAATGTGATGCGTACGAGTCAACCCCGTCTTAATCGGAGCCACGGTGTGGCCGAAATCACTCTAAGTGGCTCTCTTTTGTTTAAAATGGACAACATTTTAAGTACATACGGAAAACCGACCAAACGCATTCGGTTTCTGTTGAAACTTTAGGAGAACGATCCATGGGTCATATGTGATGTGTACAAATCAAACTCGCCTAAATATGAGGTGCGGTGTGGCCAGAACCACTCAAAGTTTCTACCTTTTGTTTCAAAAGGACGTTATTTTAAATGAAAAACATCAACTGGCATACAGAAAACTAACCAAACGCATTCCGATTGTGTCTATACTTTAGCACAACGATCCATGGGTCATATGTGACATGTACGAATCAACCCCGCCTCAATCTGAGGTGCGGTGTGGCCGCCACCACTCAAAGTGTATGGCTTTTGTTTCAAAAGGACGTCATTTTAATTGAACAACATCAACTGGAATATGGAAAAGTGACCAAACGCATTCGGATTGTGTCAATACTTTAGCACAACAATCCATGGGTCAAATGTGACACGTACGAGTCAACCCCGTCTTAATCAGAGGCACGGTGTGATCGGAATCACTCTAAGTGGATCTGTTTTGTTTTAAATGGACAACATTTTTAGTACAAACGGAAAACCGACCAAACGCATTCAGTTTCTGTTGAAACTTTAGGAGAACGATCCATGGGTCATATGTGACATGTACGAATCAACCTCGCCTCAATCTGAGGCGCGGTGTGGCTGGCACCACTCAAAGTGTCTGCCTTTTGTTTCAGAAGGACGTCATTTTAATTGAGAAACATCACCTAGCATACAGAAAAGCGACCAAATGCATTCGGATTGTGTCGATACATTAGAAAAACGATCCATGGGTCATATGTGATGTGTATTAGTCAACCCCTCCACAATCCGAGGTGTGGTGTGGCCGCCACCACTCAAAGTGTTTGCCTTTTGTTTCAAAAGGACGTCATTTTAATTGAAAAACATCAACTGGAATACGGAAATCACATTAAAAAAACTCAAATACGGGGAAAAAATATGAAATCTAGGATCTCCATAAGGGTTATTTTCATAGGGGTTCTAATTAGTACCGAGAAAAAAAACAAATTCATGGTATATTAGAAAAAAGATATTTCCTATCTTAAATAATTTCCTTGATATCACATTCTATCTCCCATCAGATTCTAGAATAGTATGTGATTTATTGATGAATATATCAATAAAAAATAAGTTCAAGTCACTATAAATCTCCAAGAAAAATAAAAAAATAAAATAAAGTGTGGAATTACATTTTGTTCTGATAAAAAAAAATATTCACTAAAAACATCATATACAATTTCAAGACAAATATATTTTCTCTATAACCCTCTATTATCATTCTACCCATCAATTAAAAAAATTAATACCTAAAATATTAGGCCAAAACCTCTATATAATTACTTTGGAAAATATCCCCAAGATTGTTTTCTCTAAGACTCTTTCAATTGTGATTAAATCCATAATAAAAATTTCATACATTAGAAACTCTTGAGAATGAGTATAATTGATTTAAATTCCATATTTTCAATAAAATATTTTCAATTTAAAAAAATCATAAAAAACACATTGATGGGAAGGGTGAGGTGATTATTCAATTACATGATGTTCTCTAGTGGGTAAGTGTGGAAGTAATGTCGCTTCCAAAATTTCCACACATGTAGTCTTAACTTACACCGATCTTGGTGGCAGTGATGTGTTTAGGAACAAATCATATACTAAATTATGATGATATTATGATTCCTTTTCTCCCATTCTCTTTAAAATAATGTTCAAAATAAAGATCCATCCAGTGTTGGATTCTATAACAGTTTATTTATGAGGGTTGGAAGGTCTTGGTATTTGTAAAACATTATTTCCTTCATGATTTATAGAATTTAGTATAAATTGGTTTTTTTGTTCTTGGTAAGAGGTTCATTTTAATAACCATGTATTAAATAGATATTTTGAGAGTTTAAAACCATGAGGATTTTTTCTTTCTTCAAGATTAGAAACCACATAATTTTTTGGTGCTCGAGTGGATAGATAAGTGAAGACAAGTGAAACATTTTCTATATTTAAATGCAAGTTAACCAATATGGGGCAGACTATTCCATGGTAGACTCTATGGTGGAGGAATAAACACCCAAGACAAGGGCTTGGGGACTTAGGAAAAGCATGGTTTGTATGATAGAAACCTATGAGAAACATTAAGGGTGAAGCACCCATTTCCATGGCTGGGGTGCATAGAAAATAGAGAGGATAGATCTCTTATGCCATTGATAACACCATGGTGGTGGAAACCAAGCCTATGTGAGCATAGTACTCAAAACTTTTGATGGGTGTGGTGTCTATGAACTATTTATATGGCTAAAAAGTATGGATAAATTCCCATGTTTGGTGTTTTACTAGGCATGGTGCCTTATCAATATCCCATATGGTAAATTTACATGGTGAAAATCCTAGAATGGAAAGCATGGTTTCATTGTTCGACATGTTTTAGGCTTATCCCTATCAAAATAACATTGAAGACCATAGTGTGGTGGATATATGGTGCCCATTTTGAGGGACCACATGGATCAACATGCTATAGTACATAATATGGTGTGATGGGGGAAGTCCCCATCCAAAAAATCTACTAAGAACCATGTTCATGTTCTCATTAGGGAATGTATTTCCTTTTATATGATAGATAATAGTGGGATCCTTACTATGAAGCTAACCATATGTAATGGGTGGGATTCTCTATTTGAAATGGTGAGTAGAGGGGAGAGGTCCCCACTAAGGTCCTTATTGTGTCAGGATTCATAGGGGGATACATAGAGGTACACTGGGGCATAGCTCATGTTGTGATACAGAACATGGTGTGTCTATTCTTTAAAAAAGGTATAGAATTCCCATTTCCCCCTTGAGTCTTTAAACACCTATCCTTCCTATCTTCCCCCCTCACATAAATCTTTAATGAGGAGTAACTCTCTCCCTTATTCCATTTGATTCCCACCATTTTAATGTGGTGTTATTCATAGATATTCATCAACATTTTGAGGTTCAATCTCCCTTCACATTCATCCTTGATCTTCCTATTGTGATTCTTTCTAATTTTGGTGACTCTGTTTAGTGTTTCATTAGATATTCCACTAAAGCATAGAGGATTCATCTTCTTATGATGGGTAATTTTTAATTTTTTGTGATCGAACATCCCAAAATGATATTTACATGACATTTCGTGCAATTTCATTACATGCATATCACCCAGTGATTTTTATTACGGTTTTTGAATAAATTAAATGGAATTTAAATTTTTAATAAAAATTGTGTGATTTCTCATTTTGTCATGAGTGTGTCAGAGGTGCAATATAGTCCTTTCATGAGTCATTGGTCATAGTTTAAGTGAAATAAGGTCTCTTGGTGAGATGGGTAATCATGCCTAATTGAATTAAATTTTAAATTATTTTAAATTATTACTAATTGAAATATATAATTAATAATAAATTATTCAAAATTAATTTTTGGGAATCATGGCTTAAGATATGTGCTTGGGATGTTAATTCAATCTTTTATTGGTCTTAGTAAGTATGGATGAGCATGATTTGAACAAGGAAATTCCTTCATATATGAGGTAGGTGGTACTTTAATCAATTCCATTTGGTTTATACATTTGATATGGAATGTGATATATGGTCTCACCTCCAACAGTGATTGGAATTTTTTATATAAATATTTTTTTAAATAAAATATAATTCCTATGATGGAATAGAAAATGTATAAATGGCCAAATAGAACCTTGAACTGTGGTTCGATGCCTTGGTCACTAATGGTTGAGGCCTTGGTTATAAATATATGCCTTGTAATTTATGGACAATGATGGGTTCAAATTAAATTAAAATGAAATAAATGAATTTAATTTACATTAGAATATGTAACCTTGGTTATTCATTATAATGGAGACAATTAGTTGACAAGGGATGGCTCAAGTGGGTCATGTGAAGACCTTAATATGCCTTAAATCCTTTAGGCTATTTGAGATGAGAATTGGGTGAGCATTACTCTCATAATATTATGTGATCACCTAGTCTTTAGACCCTGGGTAGGTTGATCATAGGTTGGGTGGGTGGGAAGACTTATGATTACAATGGATATAAGATGAGAATTATAACATCCGTTAAGAGTGATTCCGAAAGGTATTGTTCAATGAGTCCAGTGAGTCCAAAACATGATCATGATGAAATTGAGAGACACTATGCCCTCTGAGTTATGGGAATGACCTAAGTGGTGATAAATTAATCCAAGATCTCAGTTAGGGGTTTTGTGCAATAATGATACCAATGGGACCATAGTGTGTTCCCCAGTGTGAAGACAACCCTTGAGAGGGTAATTTTAAGAATAGGTAGTAATGATTTTAGGTGTCACCTTAGAACCCAAATTGATTGAATGAACTAGATGAGGATGTATTGATTATGATTTGTGATATTATGGAAGAGATGCAAACCCCTCTGAGTTTATATATATGAATTTCCTGGGAGGTTACCTAGGAATTGTATTCTATTCCTACTTATGAGATTACCATGTGGGCCTCTATTCCCCTAGATAGAATATAGATTTCCTGGGTGGTTATCCAAGTATCAACCTATGGTTCTATATGGAATGTGTTAGTGTTTACTTGGGATTTAGCCTATGGGTCAATATGAATGCCTCGAGAAATCCCTTTAATTTGACCATGAGGTCTATATAGAATTACCAATATGCACAATTATATGTTATTTCTAGTGTGGTTTCCCAAGAATCACCCTATGATTCTATCTATATTTCCTTATATTACTCCATAGTAATAACTCATTGAACATGATACTATGATATTTCCAATGAATTACTCCTAGGAATATAACATTGAGCTTGTTATTGTTTGATAGCATAGGATTAACTCATGGTAATTGGTTCTTTTTCCTACTATTTTATGTCTATTGATATTAGTACTCATTTTCATGGTCATGTGAGATTCTCAAAGACACTCTAGAATTGGATGAAGTAGGTATAGTTAATCTGGGGTCTCATTTTAGAACCTATGGAACGATGATGGTTTATATATTTATGTTTCCATTGTTTATTTATTTATTATGAGGTTATCTAGTGGACATACACTATATTTACTTGTCATTTACATGAAACACCCTAAGAATTTGTAATATATTTCTCTCTAAATAAATTTTATGTGTTTGATATCCCTCTTTAGATATAACACTTGGGATTAAATAAACCTCAATATAATATTAATATATTATTATTTAATGTTATTTTTATTACCTAGCCTTTGGATTATGGAATATTATTAAAACTAAAAAAATTGTGAAAAATATTTATAAAATTTTTTATTAATGAAAATGTATTGATTAATTCCAAGTAAATAAGTACTCAATTTTAAATATTAATGATAATATCATGTTATGTTAAAAGATAAAATTTTCAACATATTATATATATATATATATATATATATATTATGTACCTTGATCACTAATAAATTATGATTTTGATGAAATATATTATTATTGAATGTATAAAAATTAATAATCATTCAAATAATCTTTTCTATTTGTTTATAAGTGAATATAAAATCATGTGAAGGTAAATCCAATTTTCTAAACTATTTTTATGTGAACAACGTAATTTAATCTTAGAAAATTAAATTTATCATAATTGATGAATTATTTTAATATAATTTTTAGATCATGTATTAAATAAATTAAATTTAAATTCATTTAATTTAATGAATATAAAGTCACATTATGATTGAAAAATATAATTTTCCTAAAAATTCTTTTGTCTTGTTCTACATGTTTACTTCAGAATTGATTTATACCCCTTTTAGGAATTGAAAATGGTAAAATAGATTCCATATTTGGAATCATTATTATTAACATTATTTTATAATTTCATCCTAATTTTTTTTATCATAATTAATATTAACCATGGTAAAAATTTATCATCATAGTAGGGGTTTAAAATGGTTAATGAGGGGGTTAAGATAAGAGATAAGGTTTAAATAATATAATGACTCTTTATTTAATTTGATTAATTAATTTCATTTATACCTTAACCATATTATATTAAAATATTTTCAAATTTGGATCAAATTTACCCTTATTGTGATGTTATTACATTTTAATGTTTTTAAAATTTAAAAGTTTCCCACCCACCCCACTTATAAAATGTAACCTCCTTTTCAAACCTCTCCATGTCAGATAAACCATTTATGTTAACCAATTTCACCACAAATACACTGCTAAAATTCATACCAATGAACATGCAGTTCCTATCATTCCAAAATACCTATATAAAATCCTTAATGATCTTTTAAGAGGAAGATACATGAAGAATAAGTATATGTTTTTACCAATATTTTTAAAGTTTATTTCTTCTAGAACCTCCTATAAAATTTATATAACCAAATTATCATTATGGATTAAATATAGTTACTATAATTAAATGTTTTAATGTTAATTTTATTTTCATTTCTTATCTCCATTTTATCTGTTGGTAAATGATAATGTTGCTCATGCATACATGTGGAACACAGCCACCATGAAGCGATGTGATTTTTTTCTCATTTCATATTTACATGTATAGTAATAAGGATAGGTTTAATGAATTTATTTGATAACTTTTATATAATTATTATTATGAAATTATGATTTATTATTTACCTTTATTTTTATCCATCCCTTGAAAAGTGAAAACATCACTTGCGGGTATATATAGACTACCAACTCTACAAAGTGATGTTAGTAATTTTTCATAAAAAAACTTAAGTAGATGGTTAAAAAAGTGTCTATAATAAATAAATATGATAAATATAACATTATTAAGATTCCAAATATGATGAAACCAAGACAAAGGTGTAAATACTAGGGCTATCAAACTAAAATATGCATGGAAAATAGACCTGATTTCACCCAAATGTTCATTTTTATAATTTTTTTAATAATAGTTAATTGGAAATTATAAAATATTGATATAGAGGAAATTTTTTATTTAATATGGTTCTATAATATATTTATAAAAAATATATATTTATTATATATGTTATTTTAGTGTGTATGAAACAAGATGAGACTTGACGTAAGGGTTCTTCATCTCAACATTTGTTTCGTTGAAACACATCTCATCTTATGCACCTATTTGTGTTTATATGGTGTATGTACAACCCATTTGAAATGTTATATCTTTAATATTCTTATATTCATGAAATTTAAAGGCTTATATGGATTTATTTATTTCAATGGGTTTTATTATTTAAAAGTTACCAAAGTTGTAAGGGTTTATGTTATAATCTCATTTCTTTTTGAGATTTTATATATTAAACTTCTATTGAGAGAAGTTGTGTGATACTTATCTTTTAAACCATATATATTTTATTCTACTAATGTTTTTTTTGAGGTTTTCATGTTTTCCTTACATTTTCCTCCATTTGGAACTTAAAATAATCGAGAAAATGTTTTTAGGAAAATCTGAACTTATTTTTTCTTTCGATGTCATGAATTATTATTCTCTATGTTTATTTACTTAAAGATGTTTTATGTAAGTATTTATCTGAACAAAGTTTTTTAAAAATTACAATTTTTACTAAATTTCACTTTATTTAAAAATAATTAAATGGAATATTTTTAAAAATATTACATACGAATGTCTTTTACCTTTTTAAAAATTGTGAAAATAATGTTATCTTTTAACATATTTAGTGTGAAAATTTTTCCTAAAACCATGAATATTCTTTAAATTAATGATCAATTTAAATGTTTCCATGATTGTTTTCTAAGAAAATATTTTTCTCAAAATTTTGAGATTTTTTATCTATTAATGATACTGAAAGAAAAAGATATTTTACCTATTTTCAAAGAAATGTTCAAATATACTTTTAAACTTTTTTCTATACAAGTAAAAAACTTATAAGGATTTACGTGCTTCACTGAGGATATGATATTATGATACCATCTACTTTATTTCCCTGAATGACTTATGACGATGTTGTTTTATGGATGATTCTATGAAACCAATTTCATTCTCATGGGCTGATTAAGTTGTGATGTAATCTTTATGAAATTCATTTCTTTTCCTTGGGTAAAGCTATAATGAAATGAGGAATGTTTTTATGATCATATGACACACATTTTTATTGTTTCCATTATATGATGGGTGGATCTAAAATTATATATATCTCTAAATAATTGGGTAGATATTGATATCTTATGAGATAATATTAACTAAAATGGGGATAGAACCTTGTTTAGTAAAGGAATTTGTCCACTATGATAGTCTTGGTAGAGAGAATTGACTAAGAAAATGATGAAATGGGGAGAATACCTAATTCATTATGAGTATTTTTCAACTATGATAGTCTTATAAGTGATCCCTAAAGAAGGAAATGATTTTCCATGATTTTGTGTGTTCCAAAAACTTATATCTTATGCTTATGATATGTTATCATGAGTCATGATTGATTATTAATGATTCCACACTCTTATGAATTATATAATTTGCTATAAAAAATCCTTTTTCAATGAATCATGATTAATGATCGTTGACTGATTGGTGATGAGTTTCATAAGTTATAACCATGTTATCAAACCATTATGTTTATCTCATGATCACTTATGTTCAATTACTGGTATTTTCTATGTTTACCCTTACTAAAAATTTAGACCCATGCTTTCTTATGTTTGTTTTTTCCCTTATAATGCAAATAGGTTTTAAAGAGGGTATGTCTAAGAATAATGTTTTGTGAGAAGAAATTTTTGAGATATGTTTATGATCATTCATGAATTATGTTGATTATGTATCTATTCTCAAAATAAAATAAATCATTACTATATTTGGGTTCATATTAATATTATATGCATTGAAAATTTATCTAAATTTATGTTATATTTATGTTTGTAATGCTTGAGTCACCTCAGTTCGAATCAAAGTAGGGTTTAGTAATTATTTGATATAAGCATGAGAAAACTTTGGTGTAAACCCTATATATAAGTTTATGTATATAACGAAATCTTAAAGTTTTGGTAAAATATAGAATTTTTGTTTCCCTAAAAATTAAATCCCTATCTAGATAAAAACTAGTTGATATAATATTGGAAAAAGACACACCTGGGGGTAATAATCCTAAACATACTGGTTAAGTATTAAATAGATCTTCAACTGGTGAATGGGAATGATTTCTCACTACACACTTGTTTTTAAACTCTTTGTTTATATTCTTTAGTTATTTCACTTTCTCTTTGTAAACCACAATGTATAATGAGAGAATATAATCTATGAAAAACTATTATTAATATTAAGTGATATATTATAAGCTTAAAGTGCCATGGGTTTATAATAAGGTTTAATAACTGGGGAAATATTAGGAATGATTTTTAATATTATAATATTTTTTACTTCTATTGATGATTCTTGATTCTCATGTTATGCACTTTGGTTTTATTAAGGGATTGAGATAGAATTATGGAGTTAAAGTGGTGATAGGTATGCTCAAATATTGAAGTATATTATTTGATCTTAGTCATATGAAATCCTTCATATCTTGAAATATATATAGGAATTATAATTAACATCCTCAATGATTAAATGTTTAGTTAGTATTAAAAATTCTTAATGATATGATTATCTCATACTAAGTCTATAATGTCAGTCCGATAATGCTTTGTGGGGGTGTGATTCCTAAAAACCTTTTTATTCTATCTCTAATTGAATTTTATATTATTTTTTCATGATTGACTATATTTATTTAGATCCCATATCAATTTACAAGGAATGGAAGTTAAAATTGATATTCGGAATCATTATATGATCATATTTTGGTGAAATAATTAATAAAAATATCTAATGGAATTTTTTCCAATTTATAGGTCTTACTACATATTAATGAGGGATATTTATCTAAAATTATTAGGTAGAAACTCAAATTGAGGGTATTATTATTGGTTCATAATATTACAATTTTTTATTGAACACGCTCATTCTCTTCCCCCAAATCATGGAGTTAAATTTTCAATAAAACTCATACATGGTGCAATACATATTTCAAAGACTCTATATATAAGGGCCTCGATTAAGTTGTAGGAATTAAAGAAGAAACTCTAGGAGAATTTTGATAAGAGATTCCAACACTTAAGTGCATCATCATGGGGTTAACTTATTCTTTTTTTTAGGAAAGAAGATGGTCCAATGTATCATTTCATTCATTATCAGGAACATAACATGATTACTATCAAGAAACATTATCCCCTACCCTATATTCATAAAATTTTTTATTAATTTCAAAGATCTCAATACAATTCCAAGATTGACTGACAGAAAAGTAAATTTTTATTTATCAAACATTTTTAAGGAAAAAAGTGAGAAACCTAAGTTCAACCACAAAAGGAGATAAAAGAATCATTAAAATACAAATTAAGTCTAACAGAGTTAAACTCCCTAAATAATTTCTATGTGACATCATTTACCGGAATGTTTGGATCATCCATAATAAGATCATTGAACCTAAAGGTCATATTTTCCCAGGATTGGATGTACTCCTCAAGGTTGATCTTCTCATTGTTGAATCCCCCAACCAAAATCTGATCTTGTTTGCCAATCTAGGCATATTTATCCTCATTAAGATTCATTATTAAATATCTCCCCATTATTTTAGTGGCTTCTTCTTCAGTAGCATTGAGATAGAAAATCTTTTTGGCCACTTCATCTTCCTTGCTCATGAATAATTCCAAGAATTTCTCAGGAGAAACACCTGAATTACCATGGATGTCCATCTACATGGATTTATTCATTGACCTAGTCACCATTAGGGGAGGGAGTGAGAAGTAATCCTTCTTTTCACGGGTTCCCATCCATCCATCCTTGGAGGCCCCGTCGCCTTCAAATTATTGAATTGTTACATAAATATCTTTGTGGGAGTTGGTGTGTTGAATATCTGAGGTGAGGCCACCCTCCGGTGGAGAATCCCACAACCCTCACCACATTTTAGGGGCCTCACCATCAACATGAACCACATGAAGATTGTTCACCTCAACTGACTAGAGGCCAACAAGGAGATCCACAACAGTTGTTTGTAAGACTAAACCAGCTGAAGGAACCTCCCTAACAGCAGAAATACCTTCCTCGGGTTCCTCATGCAAGTATCTATCCATGAGATACATGAATAGATTTCAAACTTAAACCGTTGGGCTGATTCTTCCAGATATCACCCTACTTGTAGCCTTCATCCATCCCACACCATCTTCCTTGTGTATAGGTTCCCTTGCTACATGCTACCTCATCCCATTATCCTCCTCATCAATTGAAACTTCCATTCCAGCCCTAGTAAGATCCTATTTACTTGCACTTCTTGATCTCATTGACTCAGTAACACAACTCCCTCCAAGGTCAAGATTTAGTTTATTAAAAATTTCAGCAACTTTTGGTTTAGGGGGTGCTGAATGAGCCTCAAACTTTTAATGGTCCTCCTTAAAAGGAAAAACAATAGTAGTTTTAGCAGACAACCCCGAGTCCACCAACCCCCTGCCTCCTATGAATCCAACTTTATGATCTCTGGTTGACTACCACTCCTTGGGATGGCACCTCCTTGATTTAGGTTTGCATCCAGACTAGGAAATTCTCCTCTAACTTGGCCCTTACCCTTGTTTCCCAAAGCCACCTCTATCTTCTAGGAAGAACCAAACCCAACCTGTGGCTTGCCATAAACATTTCTGCTACCAGAACCCACACCCTTCGACATACCCTTCTCTCTAGACACACTTCTAGAGGTTTCCAATGAATGTCCCAATTACTTGCAATCATAGAAAAAATCAACCCAAGATTCAAACACCACCTCCTTCCTATAGAAAAATTCCTCTCCAACTGTGATCCAAATAAAATCAGAAGGACTTCTTGACACATATACTTCTACACACACCCAAGGGTTAACAAGATGACATATAGTAGTGGTTCGGTTATCCGAGCACAAGAACCTACCCACTAGATTTCTAAGAATCCTAATAATGGATGGGTTTTTAAATGGAAGGGGAAGGTTAGGGAAACTAACCCAAAGTTCCATTGAAGGTGTGTCTCGCTTCATATGAAAGTTTTGAGTCCAACAGTGATGGTAGAAGTGGGACCCATAGCATTTTTGAGAAGCGTGATACCAGGCATGTATCAGATCTTCCTCCTACGTGAAGTCGATCATGAAATTCATATTTTCCAACAAGATGATGGTAGTTCTATCCTAAACATCCCAAGCATCGAAAACAAATCTATCAAATTCATCCACCAAAGGCCTTCACCATGAAAATCTAGCAATAGGGGTCCGATTAAGCAGTGTCGAAGCTTCATTGAACTCCGAAATCGATAAAGGGGGGTTAGGGCTTCTAATATTGACCATTATTCTAGATATCATTAATTGAGTATCAATATGAATGACATACTCTATACAACCTACTAGAAGAGGTATGGTTATTATGAATTTATATTAATTATATTTATAGTTACCAATTCCCATATTATCATCATGAATATAATGAGTAGAGTATTTAGAGATTACATTTATTAGTTTTTGGTAGTATTTATAGATTGTATTATAATATTATATAAGATAAATTAAGATCATGAGTATCATTTTAGGATCATATGGAAGACCTTGAGGAAGGAGAGGTTATATGCCAAAATTTTCAAGTGTGATTTTGGCTAAAAAAGGTTACATTCTTGGGTCATATAATCTCAAATGAGGGTATATTAATAGATCATTCAAAGATGGAAGTTATTGAATGATGACCCATACCAACCAAGGTGATCGGTATATATTATTTCCTTATGTTGGATAGATATTATAAATGATTTGTAAAAAAATTATCATGGATATAAAGTCCAAAAACCACGTTAACTCGGAAGAGATCCAAATTCCTCTGGAGAGGTGAATGTGAAGAAAAATTTATGGAGCTCAAAAAAAGGTTATTTAGTGCCCCTATTCTCATAGTACCCTATGGTGGGGAAGGATTTGTGATATATAATGATGCATAAAATAAGGGACTTGGATAAATACTTATGTAGAATGATATAGTGATTGCTTATGCCTCATGATAGTTGGAAATTCATAAGTAAAATTACCCAACTCATGATTTGAAGATAACGACAATAATTTTTTCATTAAATATATGGAGAAATTTTCTATATAGAGTAAGGTTTTATATAAATATTGATCATAAAATCATGAATTATATATTAAAAAAAGAGTTGAATATGTTCCAAAGGTTATGTTTTGAGTTTATTAATGATTATGAATGATTAATACATTACCAACTTGGGAAGGTAAACAATGAGGGTGATGCTCTGAGTTGAAAGGACCAAGATTTTATTTCCATGATGAGGATTTAAATAGATCCAATGATTATGTATTTCAATAATATAGATATTTAAATCATGAATAAGGGGGGAAAATTATATCCTTATCATATGAATACTCAAACATCCATCCATGTGAGGATTAAATAGGTGCATCAGTAATATGTGGAACTTAATAAGAAGTTGAGGAATTTTTATGAGTTTAAACATGATTTTTATGGAAGGATAAGTCTCATGAACTAAGTTTGTATCCCATTAATAGCATATTTTAAGATTTATTTCTTGGATGAAGCTCAATGTTCATCGTTATCTATTCATCATGGAATTATAAAGATTTATATAGATCTAAGATAGTATTTGTTGTTAGAACAAATTAAAAGGGATATCGCAGAGTATGTATCTCATTACTTGGTATTAAAATAAGTTAATGATGATATGTACAATTATAATGGGGTGTTTCAACCATTACCCATAAGATAATGGAAATAAGAAAACAACACCATGAATTTCATCATTGAACTCCCCAAAACATATAAATTCCATAATTCTATTTATGTTATAGTTGGATAGCTTACAATGTCATAACATTTAATTACTATCAGATAATATTTCTCTTTTGATCATATTTTTCATATATATAGTAATAAAGTGGTAAGGTTTCATGGGGTAAAATATTTTATTGTATCTTATATAGATCTAGAGTTTACCTTGAAATTTTTTACTATTCTATAATAAACTTTGAATTCAGAGTTGATATTTATCACAACATATCATCCAACAAATGATGGTAAGTCTAAGAAGAAAATTAAATCCTTTGAATATCTTTTGAGATCTTTTTCTATGGATTTCTAATGTGTATTTGATAAAAACCTTCCTCAAGTTTAATTTTATTACAAAATATAGCTTTCACTTGAGCATTCAAATTTATCCTTATGAGGAACTTTATGGTAGGAAATGCAGAACTACAATGTTATAGGATGAAGTTGGAGAAAAAATATATTAGGACCTGAGCTAGATGAGTAAATGCTATATAATATTTGATACATTCAGTAACACATTAGGTAATATCAAGGTCAATATAAAAGTGATACTCATAATCATAAGTGAGATCTAGAGTATGAAGTTGGTGAGAAGTTATTTTTATGAATATATCCTTGGAAGAAGGTTATAAGATTTATAAATAAGGGAATTTTAATCCCTATATATATATCCCTATGATATTATAGATCATATTGGGACAGTAGCTTATCGCTTGGCACTTTACTGAACCTCTCCCAAGTTCATGATGTTTTCCATGTATCTTTTTTTGAGGAAGTACATACATGATAATTCGTATGTAATAAACATAATTTTTAATACAATAGAGCATGATATTTATTATGAGAAACAACAGGTGGGTATTTTAGATCAATTAGATAATTTTGTAATTCACAAGGTCCCTAATTTGGTCAATTTCTTGTGGTGAAACCATAAATTAAAGGATTATACATGGGAACCTGAGGATGTGATGATACAGAAGTGTCCTCATTTTTATCATATTAACAAAATTTAGAGGGTAAAACTATTTTAATGGTGGTATAATTTAAAACCTGAATAGTTTTTGATATATCTCTCTTTAAATGAATTTTATATGTTTGGTAAATTTCATTACATGAAACACCATGTTTAAACAAACTGTGGTATACTATTGAAATTTTATTATTAAATATGATTGATATCAACTAGCCATTAGATTAGGAGGTATTAATATAAATAACTAAATTATGTAAAATATGTATAAAGTTTCTCCTTAATGAAAAATTATTGATTAGATCCTAGGAAATAATTACTCAATTTTAAATATCAAAAATATTAACATTTTGTGTTAAAATATAAAATTATCAAGGATTTTTATTTTTTAATAAATTGTGTATATTAATCACTAATGAACTATTATTTTGATGAAATATATTTTAATTTAATGTAATAAAATGAATAATCATTCATACATTTATTATCAAATGGTTATCAGTGAAGATAAAATAAATTGAATATTAATAGAGTTATTTTTAGAAAATATTTTTTGATTTGAACAATCTAATTTTATCTAAGAAAATAAAATTAATCAATACTTATGAATGATTATAATTAATTTTTTAGATTATTTATTCAATAAAATTAACTAACATTCACCTAATGGTAGTTACTAGGCATAGAATGAAAGTAAATTCAATTTATGATTGAAAAATGGGTTTTCCCAAAAAATAGTTTTTTCATGATTTGCGTGTTTAATTTAGAATTAATTTATAAATAATTAGGTATTTAATCCAGAATAATTGATTAAATATTTTAAATAATCATAAATATTATTTTTTTAATAAGATCATTTTGTTTATTTTGGTAATAATGAATAGTAACTATGAAAAAATTTATCATTACAACAAGACTTAGAAATGGGTAAAAATTATACTAAACTAATAGAAAATGTTTGAATTACAAATAAAAAGTTACATATTTTGATTGGCTGATTATATTTTGACTTTACCTATCACATAATAAACAATTTATTATTTTTGAGAAAATTTTCCATAATAGTGACATTGTTATATTTTAATATTTTTAATATTTACAAGTTTTTCACCAACCACAATTATAAAAGGGCACCTCATATTTTCACTTCACTACTCCACTTGAGACCTTTATATTGAACAATATCTACCAAAATACTCTGCCATCATACTTATACATGACCAAGATGCCTTTTTATTTCCAAATTACCAATCCAAGATTATTTACTGTGCTTTTCAAAGAAAGTTACTTGAAGGAGGTATATGTTCTTACCTACCGTTTTCATGTTTATTTCTTCTTAAACCTCATAAAAATATTCTCTTACCATATTAATATGATATAATTATTATATTTTGTATAATTTTATAATTTTATCTTAATTTTATATTCATTTTCTATCTTCTACCCATCCTTTTAAAATTGTAATGTCACTTGTGTGTACGTGTGGACTACCATCACCACAATGTGATGTGATTCATTATTCATTTCCTCTTTACATTATTGATCATAAGGATATATTTTAGGAATATATATGATATATATGATATAATTAATATTATTTAAGGGTGAATTATTATTTAACCTTCTTTTATTTCACCCATCAAAAAGTGGAAACATCACCCGGGAATACATATGGACTACCATATCCATGAAGTAATTATAGTAATGTTTTACCTAAAACTAATATGGATAGATATAAAAGTTTATATAATCAAATAAATATGATAATTACAACATAATTGATAATTTGTATATGATAAATCCATGAATAGGGAGAAAGGAGTCAAATCGTTGAACCAAAACATTCAGGGAAAACAAACTAGTTTTCGCCCAAATGTTCATTTTAACGAAGAATTGATAATAAAAGGGTAATTTTAAATTATAAAAGAATTATATACAGTAATTTATGTATAAATATGGTTATGTAATATATGTATAATAAATATATATTTATTATATATTAGGTCATAAGTAGTACAAAAATGATGGTATGTGAGCTAAGGAATCTTAATCTCAATATTATTTCAATGAGGCTTGTCTCATGTTATACCATTATTTGTGTTTATATAGTGTATAAACTTCCAAATTTATAGGTTATATCATAAATATATTTATATTTATGGAATTTAATGTTCTATTTAATTTTATTTATTTCAAGGTTTTTATGATTCAAATGTTACCAAAGCGGTGAGGGTTTATATTAAAATCCCATTTCATTTCAGAATTGTTTATATTAAATTCCAATTAAGGTTAATTTTATGATAAGTATATTTTAAACCCCATATATTTTCTAATAATCTACATATTTTTATTTTTTCATGTTTTCCGTACATTTTTCTCTCTTTAGTACTTAAAATGGTTGAGAGTTTTTTTAAGAAAAGCAAACATTATTTCTTCTTTTAGGTTCAGGGATCTATATTATCCAGGGAAATGTTATTCAAAATGTTTTAATAAAGTTTTTTTATATAATAAAATATTTGAGAAAGATTATTTTTACTACCTTTAAATTTATTTACAAATTATTATATAGAATATTTTTAATTTTTTTACACACTAATCATATTTGAATTTTTAAAGAAATGTGAAATAATGTTCTATTTTAACATATATTACTCAAATTTCATATCTTACCATCATGACCATTATTTAATTTAAATATTCCTTTATATTTTACCATTTTCAATGAAATTATAAAATGAATTTTTAAAGGTATTTTTCATCTATGACTTAATCCTCTAAGTATTTATATTATTAATGTATATATTATCTAACGATACCATACACATTCTTTACTTGGTTTTTTTATGATGATGATGTTTTAAAGATATTATATGAAACCTATTTCTTTACCACATGTCATTATGTTATGATGAAATAATTATGAAACTTGTTTCACTTCCAAGGGTTATGGTTTGATGAAATGATGATTATTTTTATGATATTTTGGAAAAAATTTTGTATGGTTTTCATAATATGATATGTGTTCCTATAATTATTTATCCCTCTAATGAAATGGCTAAGGAATTATATCTCATGATATAATATGAACTAAAATGAGGATTAAACCATTTTTAGTAAGGGACAATATCCACTATAATAGTCTTGGTAGAAATCCTTGAAGAAAATAATATAATGAGGATTGAACCCAATACACTATAAGAATTTATCCACTATGATAGTCTTTGTTGGGAAAATTAACTATGGAAATGTTTTTATATGATTATGTGTATTAGACAAACTTATAAATTATTATTTTTATATATACTCATGGATAATTGTTGATTATTAATAATTCTATATTCTCATGACTTATGTCTTATATTATAACAAATCCTTTGTTTCTAAGGCTTTCATCAGGGCCTCCATCGCATCATGTGTTGTCTGTTTCACCACATTCCTACTTTCCAAAGGTAAGCGACTTCCATAACATTCACCTGAGATGTATTCTCCTTGATCAAAAAGGATGATACGATGTCAGTTACACCTTCCATTGATTCCTCCTTAGAAATTGTGGCCTATTCCAGATCTCCCTTGCAGATTAATTCATGTTCTTGGAACTCTTTATTGGCACAATCTCAGGGTGGACACCAGTTAATTATGTTGCTTCAGTCTCAATAGGGTAGAAACCTTCAGACTAGAGAGTAGTCATTTTGGTCATATATGGGAATGTATGTACATTGGTTATATTGGGAACCTATAAATTATTCCTCTTTTGGATTGAATATCATGTAAGAGTCATGTTAGGCATATAGCCTAAGTCATTTGGTGTCGATCATGAGGTAATTAATGCAAAGGGAATAGTTCTTCTAAGGAAGTTTACCTTTGACATCCCTTATTTATTGCATGGGGTGGGGATTCTAGATTAGGGAATGTGTTTAATGACTTTTTGAGATAGGATGTGAGTAGGTTTATCATCTTTTGAGGAAAATAGGGTCATATTATTAACATCTTGTGAATATAGGTTGGGCATAGGTTTAACATCTTTCAAGGATAGGTTGGGAATAAGTTTTACAACTTGCGGTAATAGGGTGGGAGTGGGTTTATCATACTATGGGGATAGGTTGGGAATGTCCTATTGAGATGGATCATGGGACAAGTTTAATGTCTTGTGGTGACAAAACAGGACATCTTATTGAGACAGATCGAAGTGGTGTGTCCCTATGAGGGAATATTTCACACCTGGATGATGTAGTGTGTCCAAAAAGGGGGATAATTTTATACTATAATAGTTTTTTTGGGATGAAACCTCAAGAAGATGTTATACATACTATTCTTTAGAGATAGGGATAAAAAACCATGTAGTTTCATGTCACAGTTTAAGGTCATGTGATAGGACCAAACTAAGCATTTTAACGTCATGTGGTAATGACGATCATGTCATGGAAGGGGAATCATAAAGGGATGGTGTGGGGATTATGAATGAAAGTTGACTTTATAATAGGATAAAAATGTAGGGAATGATATGTGGCTTATGAATGGAAGCTACCTAAGGTTGGAGGATCATCCCATGTGGGGGAAGGGTAGTGTGGGGCTTACACATGGAAGAGTCCCAGGGGTCACAGATTGTCCCGTGGTGGGAGAGAAGGTGGAATCCCATGATTATTGTACATGGGGAATATTGAATATATAACACAAGGTAAGGATAATGATTTAATTCATGTTATATGGAGATTTTAGTGCAGTTTATCATCATACTACTAGGATGTAGAGATGGGCAGTTTTACGTCATACAGCTCAGGCGTAGTTGGGGTCACTCCATGAGGGATACCATGTGAAGGCAGGAGTAAGATTCTTCATAAGGAATCCCCACTGAGATAAGTGCATAGTTTCCATTTATGATTCCACCTATATGGATTGCGTGACCACCTCTCATGCACCTTTGGGAGGGACATGGCATTGGAACTATTTTAGAGTAGTGGAAATCAGGAGGACTAATGTAAGGGTTCCTATTATTCGGAGAAAATTATGGGATGGAGGTGCAATAAAAAATTTGAATGAATTGAGTAGAAAATGGAGTGGGTGGAACTGGTCGCATTAGAATTTGGGGTATGCTGAAATGGTCCTAGATTAGCATAGGGGCCTTGAGCACTAAACTTTTTTGTAAAGGGATCAGATAAAAGGGAGAACCATATAGAGGTATGGAGTATATTTTTCATTATTTTTGGAGTTTTGTGGAGTTTAAGGGTCTTGTGAAGGATTATTCTTCGTGAAATAGGGTGCATCTACCTTGGGTGATGTCTTGGTTCTTAAGGGGTTGGATTAATAGAGGATATATGCCTCAAAAAACCCCAAGATCCTAAAAGGTATTTCTTATTCCATGAAGGTCATAGACCTTTGTGAAAGAAATATAAACCATGGGTGAGGTTTTCAAGAACACATGTGAGGCTTTTTTTTAAAGTATGGATACCTTGGGAGATCCATCTTCTCTATCACTCATAAATATTAGAAGTATCACGAACTCAGAGTGTTTCTCAAAAGTCTAAAAGTTTTGTACTCTTAAAATTAGGACATATGGGGGATATTTATAGGCTTATAAGATGAAATGGTATGTTTTTCATAGAATATTGGGGCCCTCACAAATGATTTTGATCTCTTTTAATTGGAAGAAGCTTTATGAACTAGTGTGACATTATGAAAATGCTATCATAAAACATCCACATGGTTTGAAAATTTCACAAAATTAGGTTCCATGAATTCTAAATTACACTATGTGGAGGTTACCATTAATCCTTTTCATGAATATTATTTCACAAACTATGGCACTTTATAAAGGTTGGCACCTTCATGAGTTCTAGTCCCTTAAGTGGATTTTTTGGCCTGTTCTAGCACGAATTTTCCTCGAATCGACCATTCCTTCCTTGACCACTCCTGTGAAACACATATTTCTACCTCAAAAAATACCACCCCCTAATAATTAGTGTGAAAGAGGGATAGAGGGTCAGATTTTGTGGTAAATCCATTAAAAATTGGTGATTACAAGTCCCTTTCACAAAGCTCATTTGCGAAGATCATCATGGTCATATGCTTATAAATAGGTGTAGGCACCCATAATGGACCACAATATTTTCAATAAATCTAGTAATGTTTCTCTCTTTTCATGAAAATCAAGACCTTCATGGGATCTTTGGGACATTGATCCCCCCTAATCACAAAACCAAACCATTCTGTGAATTTACTTTCATGAATAGTGCTCTGTGAACTGAAAAACTTTCATATACTTGACCTTTGTGAATCGATATTCACGAGAATAACTTTTAAAACTAGTGTTAGAAAACATTATATGTCCTTAAAAAATATCCACAAAGGGCGTTGATTTTTTTTAGGGATATTGATGATAAACATATGATTGGGGAGAGTTTCCAGAGAACATAGGATTGTAATACTCTCATGGAACTAATAATAGAGGAGTAAAAGAAATATCAACTTTTAAAAAGGATACCACTATATGGTTTCAGGATAAGGGATGATTCCTTTATCCCTAATGCCGGTCAAGATGATCCTGTTGACTAGTTTAGAAGCACGCTCTAATAGAACTAGTGGATTAGGTCTACTAGAGGCCACCTTCTGAAGAACCATCTGTCCTCACTAAAAAACTCAATTGAACCATGTTAAAAAATTTAATGGGGAGGTGCTATAAGAGGAGCTATCTAATCCTCAGTATGAGAAAATACTTAAATCAATCTTGGGGACCCACTTAGGGGTTTATTTTGGATCTATGATTGGGTGGCAATTTCACTAATAAATGAGCTCAGGTGTATAGGGAATTCTAGTATAGTCATGATTTAAATATATAAATAAATTAGTTAGGGATTTATGAGGTGTAATGGGCCTCATAGATCCACATCTATTTTCATATAGAGCTCATGTCAGAGCTACTGAGCAAGTGGTCACCAGGGACCAACAATTTCCATTTTCACTATGGGGAGGTTGGTATCATCTTGTGGGATCTTTACTAGATTTTTAGGATTCTGATCCAAGGTGCTATTTTTAATGAATTCATCCAAATAGATAATGTGTGAGAAGAATTGAAAATGGAAAACAAAACTTGGGATGAAGGATTTCCCATTCAAGAATTGGTTATGCTACATCATGAATGAACCAAAAGAAACATTATAGGGGAGGCCATGATAGTTCCCTATATCATTATAATGAGGCAAGGAGCACTCGTAATAGAGAATATTAGAGGCAATATATTGGAATCTATTGGGTTACAGAATGATGTATGATGATACTATGGATACATTGGAAAATTTCATTGCTTCATTGATCTGAGTATGAATTCTATGGGAGTGGTACATGGACATGAGGTTATGGATACGAACCTTTATCATAGTGGTGATGCTGGAAATGGGGAATCACATCAACATGTATGTCCCAATATTCTTGTTGTTTCACTATAACGACCCATACTTTACATACATTGTTAATACTTTAAAATTGAAGCATACTTATTACAACATATAACAAAACCACGAAAGGACCGTATAGGTATAGTGTCTTTAGAAACTGGGAAACATAAACAACTGGTTCATAAAGCATATACTTTGCCTCCATTTATTTCATCATATCTAGAGTCCCTTTTTGGCATATTCTACTTAATAACCTTCTTCCTGACATGGGGAAATAAAACATACAAAAGGGTGAGCTCAAATTCTCAGTAAGGGTAAACAAAAGAAATATCAATCACATCATATACATAAGAACATAACTTTTGGAAATCTTATCCAGCAAAAGAGATCATAATATCATAACATGGGATAAATTATAGAAGTGAAATGTAATCCCAATAATCATAACGTAAAACCTGAAGCTTTGTGGCATACACACATAATCATAGAGAATCATTTCTTATTAGTCAAGACTCATTTCCAAGACTATCTTAGTGGACAAAGTCCATTTCTGAACCGAGTCACCCTCATTTCAGTCATGTTTCACTGAACCGGTATAACCTACCGTTCCAGCCATGTCTATCTCATGAGATATAAAACCTTTACCCAATTCATTGGAGGGAGATATAGGTCCCACCCATCTCATAATGATACCATTCTTATGTGTGCCACAAAATCATAAATCATACATCATTGCATAAGCCATGTAATAAAAATGGGATTCTCAAACATCATGACATCATAAAACAATTCATATAGGATAAAGGAATTCATAAAAATATTTCCATCACAACATAATCAAATCCATGTAATAATAGGGATAGAAACAGAACCCTTTATTATCTTAGATGGAAAATAATTTTGATAAAACACTTGAACTCCATTCTTGAGGAAAATATCCTTTCTACTTCAAAAATACTATTCCTTTCTTAACATGTAATACAATTCTAAACTAAAAGGAGTTGATTAAAAATAAACTTGAAAACTTGTAAAGTAATCTTCTTGGAAATAATGTTTTAAAAATCCATTCATGCCGTATAAGTTTAAAAAAACATTCTTCGTACTTTTGTCGAAAAAGTCAAAAAGTACCTCGTACGAAAAACGACAAAAGATTCCTTTCATATCCTTTACTAAAAACTCACCGAAGGGTAAAATTGGATTTAAACAATTGTAGATGGATGGAAATAATATTACATATTGAGGAAACATGGATGTGGATGATAAAATACACCCCAGTAAATGCTAAAGTATAAACAATCTCGGATAAAAATGAGATTGTGATATTTCCCTTACCTTAGGTCCGACTTGCTTTATAAGTGTCTGAACCTCCTGTATAATGATTTAAATAATGTTATTGACTTATTCCAGAATAATAATTATTTTTATGATATCATATATGGTCATGTTCTTAGCTTCTTAGTAGTAATATTTCATTGCTACTCGTTATTCGGGTGTTTATAACTTTTTGTTCTTATGCATGTTTTGTCGAATAAATTATTATTCTTATCTTTAGGTTATAGATACCTCATTTCCATAATGGTATTAGTGTAATATATATCATATTAACTCATTCAATTCATTTATATAATCATTATGAAATGATGATCATGTAGAACGAGTCACATCACATCATGGAGACGGTATTCCGTACATATGCACGAGTGATGATATCGTTCCTATGATCTTGGAATTGTATTGGAGTGTATGTATACTATTTCAGAATCAATATCACTTTGTAATAGTCATATATAGACATTATTTACACCATTATACCCATCCAAGTAAGGTGGTGGTGGTAAATAGATTACACCACGGCGTGGAGACGATATTCCGTACGTACGCACGCGCGGTGATTTCATTTTCTGTAGGATGGATAGATGGTTAAATAGAATTGTTTCATACTTATAATAACATATCAGTATATTAGTGATACTGATGTTATTACTTCATAATGAAACAACTAAAGAAGAAGAAGTTGAAGAAGAAAGAAATTGGAAAGGATCGGTAATGGATATTACCTCTTCTTTGAAGTGCTTCTTTGAGACCTCCTTTTAGGGCACTAAAATTGGTCTTTGAAGAATACCAGGACCTCTAGGATGTCTCTAGGGAAGTGGAGAGGAGAAAATGTTAGGGGTTGTCCGAGCTTGAAGGCTCAAAGTGGTGTGAGAAAGATAGGGAGGAGGTGCCCTTTTATAAGGGAGGAGAGGGGCACCTTTGGAATAACGAAAAATATTATTTTATTATAAAGTCAAGTTCGGTTTTAAATAGCTCCAAATTGATTTATTTCGAGGCTAATGTGGGTATGGGTCGAAATCCTCTCATCCAATAGAATTTAGACAAGTTTAGGTTCCTATTTTAAACTTATCATTTAGATTTAACATTAAGTTAAATAATTTTACTTTTACCATGTCTTCTTGTGTTCTTATACTATATGGTTAATAAACTTACTATATCAAGCCAAACGAACCCCAAGTTGTTTATTATTAATATATATAACCTTATCTAAGTCATTTTCCCGAACCTTAGATTTTTAGGAATAAAATAACAATTACTAATATAATATTTTTTTAAAAAACTATTTTATGTCAATTTTGACACTATTTAGTAATTGATTTTTGTGAAAATCATAACAGAATTATTAGTTCGAACCAAGTTAATTAAATAAATACTAACATGTCATATTAACCTATAAAATTATTTTAATTTATAAAAAGTCTCAAATTATATTTATTTGGGTATTTATAACATCAGTTATGTCAATATTTCATTAATAAGATAATTTCTGCATCATCGTTGTGTCATAAATAAATTAAATTATTTAATGTCTACAAATGACAAATAAAATACCATTATGTAGGAAATATTTTTAGCTTTATAATGAATATTTATAGTCTAATTTGTCTTATGTATAACCCCATATTAAAAATGATTTACTTATTAAACTTTGATTTTAACTCTTTTAACCCTTCTTTAAATAAATTAATAATAAATGTCCTAATCTAATCCAAGTGGGCCTAAATGGTCATATTTTATTCCTAACTTTTTTTTTGGTCGAATTAAACTTGTCCAATAGAATTAGTACATGTGTTAGGGTAATAATAATATCATTTCTACCCTTAATTACCCTATTTACTTTTAACCGTGGTAAAAAAAAGTAAAAAGTTACTATTCACCAAAAAATTATTTTCTTCTCATTGAACCACATTTTACTTACTGACATCAACCGTGTCTCTCGGATTTTCGAAATTCCACTCACAGAAGTGGTAAAATTAAGTTTTATGAAAAATTCAGTTTTTTAACTACCACTTAGTGGTTTCACTATTCATCAAAAACTGAAAGTTTTCAGAAAAATACCAAAATTTCACCCTAGGATAATTTCGATATTCCGAATCCAAAAATGAAATCCATTTTAAAAAATAAAATTTATAAAATTTCAAAAAGTGGTTATTACTATTCATAATGGCTAGTTTTAATAATATTTTAATAGCATATCGTTGTTTAGTGAAACTCGGCATTGCGTATGACGCAAGCTATCGAGGAAGGTCGTGATTTCATGTAAAGCAATCCAAGCAAGTGTTGTGTAGAAAAAGATTCCTTTGATGATTTATATAACATAAAAGTCTCGGGTGTTACATTCTACCCCCCTTAAAATGAATTTCGCCCTCGAAATTCGTCACTTTGTAACAAATAGATGAGGATACCTCTCCCTCATCATATCCTCAAGCTCCCATGTAGCTTCTTCTAATTGGTGGTTCCTCCATAAAACTTTCACCAATCGAGTGGTCTTGTTTATTAGGACTTTTTCGCTACGATGCAGAATCTCTATCGGTTGTTCTTCATAAGAAAGATCTTGCTCCATCGGTACAACTTCTGAGCTAAGTACATGTGAAGGATCAGGTATGTACTTTCTCAGGAGAGATACATGAAACACATCGTGAACTTGAGAGAGATTTTGTGGAAGCGCCAATCGGTAAGCTACCTTCCCAACACGATCCAGTATTTCGAAAGGACCGATATATCTAGGGCTCAACTTCCCCTTCTTTCCAAATCTCATGACTCTCTTCCAGGGAGATATCCGTAAGAAAACTTTATCGCCCACTTCAAACTATAGGTCTTTTCTTCGGCTGTCGGCATAACTTTTCTGTCGACTCTGATCTGGTCTTATGTGTTGTTGAATAGATCTAACCTTTTCTACCATTTCATCAACGAGATCAGGTCCTAATAGCTTTCTTTCCCCAACTTCATCCCAACAAGTTGGAGTCCTGCATTTATTTTCATAGAGAGCTTCATAAGGAGCCATATGAATACTGTAGTGAAAGCTATTATTATAAGAAAATTTCACCAAAGGTATGTGTTGATCCCAACCACCTTTGAAATCCATAGAGCAAACTCTCAACATATCTTCTAGAGTTTGAATTGTTCTCTCAGACTGACCGTCTGTCTGAGGATGATAAGCAGTGCTAAAACTCAACTCTGTATCCAGAGTATGCTGAAGACTTCGCCAGAACTTCGAGATAAATCTCGGATCCCGATCAGATATAATAGAAAGTGTTACTCCATGCAATCTTACCACTTCCTTTACATATATCCTGGTAAGCTGATCCAGAGAGAAATCCTCTCTAATAGCAATGAAGTGTGCAGACTTTGTAAGACGATCAACTATGACCCAGATAACATTATTGCCTTTGGATGTTTTAGGAAGTCTTGTGACCAAGTCCATAGTGATTTTTTCCCATTTCCATTCGGGTATGGGTAATGGTTGTAAAGTCCCCTTAGATTTCTGTCTCTCAGCTTTAACTTGCTGACAAACCAAGCATCGAGAGACATATTCAGCAACATCTCTTTTCATTTCATCCCACCAGAAGTACTCTTTCAGGTCCCTATACATCTTCGTGCTTCTAGGATGAATAGAGAATGAAGAACTATGAGCCTCATCCAGCAGCTCCTTCTTTAATTCCAGGATGGGAGGAACACAAACCCGATTCCTGAACTTTATTATCCCATCACAATCAAGGTTGAATTCAGGAACATTTCTCACCTTCTTTTGTAACTCGACATCTTCTTTTTGTGCCTCTTTAATCTTCACATGTATAGATGGTTGAACATTCATTTGAGAAAGATACAATTTTTCCCCTTTCATTATAATTCCAAGATCCATCCTTTGTAAATACATAAATATTGGATCTTTTGTGATCCTCATCATGGATAAACTAGCATGGTCTTGTCGACTTAATGCATCTGCCACCTTGTTTGCTTTCCCAGGGTGGTAATGGATTGAGCAGTCGTAATCCTTAATCATCTCCAACCATCTTCTTTGGCGCATATTCAGCTCCTTTTGTGTGAAAATATACTTTAAACTTTTATGATCAGTATAAATATCACACCTTTCACCATAAAGATAATGCCTCCAATTATTTAATGCAAAGATTACCGCAGCTAACTCCAAATCATGTGTTGGGTAATTTTTCTCATGTATTTTCAACTGTCGTCAGGCATAATCTATAACCATATCATTTTGCATAAGAACACACCCCAATCCCTTCTTGGATGCAACACTATAGATCACAAACCTTTCTCCACTACAAGGCAGTGTGAGCACAGGTTCAATGGATAACCTTCTTTTCAACTCCTTGAAATTCTCTTCACATTCCTCCGTCCAAACAAACTTAACTCCTTTCCGAGTCAACTAGGTGAGTGGATTAGATAATCGTGAAAAATATTTCACAAAACGTCGATAATATCCAGCCAAACCAAGAAAACTTCAGATCTCAGTTACTGTTGTTGGTCTCGACCATCTTTCGATAACCTCTTTTTTTGCTGGATCCACAGATATTCCCTCTTTTGAGATTATGTGACCCAAAAATGCAACTTTTTGAAGCCAAAATTCACACTTGGTAAATTTGGCATAAATCTTCTACTTTCTCAGGGTCTTCAATATAATTCTCAAGTGATCTTCATGTTCTTCCTTTCTCTTTGAATAGACAAGAATATCGTCTATAAAGACTACCACAAACTAATCAAGATAGTCTCTAAAGAATCTATTCATCAGATCCATGAAGATAGCAGGGGCATTAGTAAGACCAAATGGCATCACTATAAATTCATAGTGTCCATACCTTGTACGGAAAGCCGTCTTTGGTATATCCTCCCTTTTGACCCTTAATTGATGATACCCTGAATGAAGATCAATCTTGGAAAAGTATTGAGCTCCGCGTAGTTGGTCAAATAAGTCATCAATGCGTGGGAGAGGATATTTGTTCTTGATAGTGATCTTGTTAAGTTCTCGATAATCAATGCACAGTCTCATTGATCCATCTTTCTTCTTAACAAATAGAACAGGTGCTCCCCAAGGTGATGCACTAGGGCGTATGAATCCCTTATCAAGATTCTCTTGGAGTTGCTTCTTCAATTCCTGCAACTCAATTGGGGCCATTCTATAAGGTGTCTTTGAAATAGGCAAAGAACCCAGTACGAGTTCTATTGAAAACTCAACTTCACGATTTGGTGGAAGACCCAGTAATTCCTCCGGAAAGACATCATCAAACTCCCGTACAATGGGAATATTCTTATTCATGAGTTTATCACCAACCATTTGAGACAAATAACCTTCATTTAGTGGAATCAAGACCCATAAGGTAGAAGGAATTTCCACTGGAAGGTTATGTTCATCCTTGCATTGATAGAAGATCATAGATTGATCTGGAATATGAAATGTGACTTCCATTCTTTGGAAATTGATATGAGCTCCATATAAAGAAATCCAATCCATGCCAAGAATCACATCAAATTCCACTATAGGAAGGATCACATGATTTGCAGGAAGCACTTTCCCACAAACTTCGATCGGAGAAGAATTATAAACTTTTGATGCGACTGTTGTGCCATTAGGTGTTGTCACAGCTAACTCAACATCTAATTGTTGAGGTAATACAGTGATACCCTTAGAAAATTCTTCAGAAATAAAAGAGTGGGTGGATCCAGAATCAAATAAAACATTTGCTACTTTAGAGTGGATGGTAAGTGTACCTTTCACCACATCGTTATCGTACTCCACATCGCTGATAGAAATTTCATGTGACTTTCCTTTGTCTTTAGCCTTAAGAGTTTATTGACGTCGACCATCATCATCAACTCTTAGATTGGGGAATTTATTGGCATAATTCCCCATCTCCTTGCACTTGAAACATTGAAGTGTAGTAGGTTCATTCTGTTTATCCCTTACTTTTTTTTGCATCATTAGACATCTTCTTCCCATCATCGCGGCATTCAAATGCCCGATGACCTTCCTTTCCACATTTGAAACATTTACTTGTCCCTTTAAGACAACTCCCTCCATGTTTCTTTCAACACTTTGAGCATAAGGGAAAGCTCATCTTCTTTTCAGTGTGCTCTTTAGATTTTCCTTTGAATTCCATTTTCCTCTTCTTATCAAACCCATATGACTGATGGGTTACTCCAATCTCCATATCAACTTTGAGAGCACATCGAACAATTTCCTCATAGCTATTGAAGTCCCTTATGGTTAAGGCCCTTCGAAGACTTAGTTTTAAGCCACTAAAGAATCGATCGATCTTACTCTCAGGTTGGATAATAATACCAGAAGCGTACCTTGCAAGTCTTGTAAAATTTGCTTCATAGGTACCAACAGATTCATCATCCTTTTGCTTCAGTTCAAGAAACTCTTTCTCCATCTTTGCTCGGAGAATACGAGGGAAGTACTTATTGAAAAATAAGTTCTTGAACTCGTCTCATTCCATGGACTCAATTTCATCCCTTTGCCTCGTATTATTAATAAGATTCCACCATTGATCAACATCACCTTCCAAACGATACACTGCTAAGATGACTTTATCATGCTCAGAACATTGAAGAACTGAAAATATCTTTTCAGTAGTACTAATCCATTGTTCAGCAACTAATGGATCAGTAGACCCGCTGAATAAAGGTGGACGCTGTCTCCTGAAGGATTCAACAGAATGTTGCTCCTTCCTTTGCTCGTTTGTAAGTCCTGCATGATTCATAGCTTGAGAAAGTTGTGTGATCATGGCTACAATATTTTTCATTCCAGCTCCCACAACGTTTGGTTGCTCAGGGGGACAATCATTGCATTGCCCGTCGCATTCCGCATTAACACGGTTCCTTAGGGTTCCAGCCATTGACTAAAACCAAGAAGAATAGTGTGAGCAACACTAATTATAATAGGAAAACCACATAATCAAGAATAAAATAACACTTAAGGTCTTATCCTAGGTTATTCATGGCCATTTCTAAAACACTAAGATTGTGTTCTATGCTTAGACTTATCCTTAGGGTTCTTACTAAGGCTTTTACATCCTAGTTTCCAAAGGTTGACTATACCTTTCCTCTGATACCAACTATAACGACCCATACTTTACATACATTGTTAATACTTCAAAATTGAAGCATACTTATTACAACATATAACAAAACCATGAAAGGACTGTATTGGTATAGTGTCTTTAGAAACTAGGAAACATAAACAACTAGTTCATAAAGCATCTACTTTGCCTCCATTTATTTCATCATATCTAGAGTCCCTTTTTGGCATATTCTACTTAATAACCTTCTTCCTGACCTGGGGAAATAAAACATAAAAAACGGTGAGCTAAAATGCTCAGTAAGGGTAAACAAAAGAAATATCAATCACATCATATACATAAGAACATAACTTTTGAAAATATTATCCTGCAAAAGAGATCATAATATCATAACATGGGATAAAACAAAGAAGTGAAATGTAATCCCAATAATCATAACTTAAAACTTGAAGCTTTGTGGCATACACACATAATCATAGAGAATCATTTCTTATTAGTTAAGACTCATTGACAAGACTATATTAGTGGACAAAGTCCATTTCTGAACCGAGTCACCCTCGTTTCAGTCCTGTTTCACTGAACCGGTATAACCTACCATTCCAGCCATGTCTATCTCATGAGATATAAAATCTTTACCCAATGAATTGGAGGGAGATATAGGTCCCACCCATCTCATAATGATACCATTCTTATGTGTGCCACAAAATCATAAATCATACATCATTGCATAAGCCATGTAATAAAAATGGGAATCTCAAACATCATGACATCATAAAACAATTCATATAAGATGAAAGAATTCATAAAAATATTTCCATCACAACATAATCAAATCCATGTAATAATAGGGATAGAAACAGAACCCTTTATTATCTTAGATGGAAAATAATTTTGATAAAACACTTGAACTCCATTCTTGAGGAAAATATCCTTTCTACTTCAAAAATACTTTTCCTTTATTAACATGTCATACAATTCTAAACTAAAAGAATTTGATTAAAAATAAACTTGAAAACTTGTAAAGGAAGCTTCTTGGAAATAATGTTTTAAAAATCCATTCATGTCGTATAAGTTAAAAAAACATTCTTCGTACTTTTGTTAGAAAAATCAAAAAGTACCTCGTACAAAAAACGACAAAATATTCCTTTCATATCCTTTACTAAAAACTCGCCGAAGGGTAAAATTGGATTTAAACAATTGTAGGTGGATGGAAATAATATTACATATTGCGGAAACATGGATGTGGATGATAAAATACACCCCAGTAAATGCTAAAGTATAAACAATCTCGGATAAAAATGAGATTGTGATATTTCCCTTACCTTAGGTACGAATTACTTTGTAAGTGTCCGAAACTCCTGTATAATGATTTAAATAATGTTATTGACTTATTCCAGAATCATACTTATTTTTATGATATCATATATGGTTATATTCTTAGCTTCTTAGTAGTAATATTTTGTTGCTACTTGTTATTCGGGTGTTTATAACTTTTTGTTCTTATGCATGTTTTGTCGAATAAATTCTTATTATTATCTTTAGGTTATAGATACCTCATTTCCAGAATGGTATTAGTGTAATATATATCATATTAATTCATTCAATTCATTTATATAATCATTATGAAATGAAGATCATGTAGAACGAGTCGCATCACATCGTGGAGACGGTATTCCGTACGTACGCACGAGTGATGATATCGTTCCTATGATCGTGGAATTGTATTGGAGTGTATGTATACTATTTCAGAATCAATATCACTTTATAATAGTCATATATAGTCATTATTTACACCATTATACCCATCCAAGTAAGGTGCTGGTGGAAAATAGATTACACCACGGCGTGGAGACGATATTCCGTACGTACGCACGCGCGGTGATTTCATTTTCCGTAGGATGGATAGATGGTTAAATAGGGTTGTTTCATACTTATAATAACATATAAGTATATGAGTGATACTTATGTTATTAATTCATAATGAAACAACTAAAGAATAAGAAGTTGAAGAAGAATGAAATTGGAAAGGATCGGTAATGGATATTACCTCTTCTTTGAAGTGCTTCTTTGAGACCTCCTTTTAGGGCACTAAAATTGGTCTTTTAAGAAGACCAGGACCTCTAGGATGTCTATAGGGAAGTTTAGAGGAGAAAATGTCGAGGGTTGTCCGATCTTGAAGGCTCAAAGTGGTGTGAGGAAGAGAGGGAGTATGTGCCCTTTTATAAAGGAGGAGAGGGGCACCTTTGGAATAACGAAAAATATTATTTTATTATAAAGTAAAGTTCGGTTTTAAATAGCTCCTAATTGATTTATTTCGAGGATAAGGTGGGAATGGGTCGAAAGCCTCTCATCCAATAGAATTTAGACAAGTTTAGGTTCCTATTTTAACCTTATCATTTAGATTTAACATTAAGTTAAATAATTTTACTTTTACCATGTCTTCTTGTGTTCTTATACTATAAGGTTAATAAACATACTATATCAAGCCAAACGAACCCAAAGTTGTTTATTATTAATATATATAACCTTATATAAGTCATTTGGAAGAACCTTATATTTTTAGGAATAAAATAACAATTACTAATATAATATTTGTTTTAAAAACTATTTTATGTCAATTTTGACACTATTTAGTAATTGATTTTTGTAAAAATCATAACAGAATTATTAGTTCGAACCAAGTTAATTAAATCAATAAACACATGTCATATTAACCTAGAAAATTAGTGGAATTCATAAAAAGTCTCAAATTTCATTTATTTGGGTATTTATAACATCAATTATGTCAATATTTTATTAATAAGATAATTTTTGCATCATCGTTGTGTCATAAATAAATTAAATTATTTAAGGTCTAAAAATTAGAAATAAAATACCATTATGTAGGAAATCTTTTTATCTTTCTAATGAATATTTATAGTCGAATTTTTCTTATGTATAACCCCATATTAAAAATGATTTACTTATTAAACTTTGATTTTAACTCTTTTAACCCTTCTTTAAATAAATTAATAATAAATGTCCTAATCTAATCCAAGTGGGCCTAAATGGTCATATTTTATTCCTATGTTTGTTTTTGGTCGAATTTCACTTTTCCAATATAATTAAGACATGTTTTAGGGTAATAATAATATAATTTCTACCCTTAATTACCCTATTTACTTTTAACCGTGGTAAAAAAAAGTAAAAAGTTACTATTCACCAAAAAATTATTTTCATCTCATTGAACCACATTTTACTTACTGACATCAACCGTGTCTTTCGGATTTTCGAAATTCCACTCACAGAAGCGATAAAATTATGTTTTATGAAAAAATCAGTTTTTTAACTACCACTTAGTGGTTTCACTATTCATCAAAAATTGAAAGTTTTCAGAAAAATACCAAAATTTCACCCTAGGCTAATTTCAATATTCCAAATCCAAAAATGAAGTCCATTTTGAAAAATAAAATTTATAAAATTTCAAAAAGTGGCTATTACTATTCATAACGGCTAGTTTTAATAATATTTTAATAGCATATCGTTGTTTAGTGAAACTCGGTATTGCGTACGATGCAAGCTATCGAGGAAGGTCGTGATTTCGTGTAAAGAAAGCCAAGCAAGTGTTGTGTAGAAAAAGATTCCTTTGATGATTTATATAACATAAAAGTCTCGGGTGTTACATTCACCATATCAGCTAGGGGAAGAATCCTCTCAGTGTGTGAGGACCCTTACACTTTTTATATGGTTAGTTCCCCACACAAATGGGGGGTTATGAGTATCCAAATCCTTTCACCCCTCCAATGAAAAACTTTCATCCGTCAATTCTAAAAATTACCAAGAGTCTCCATCTTAAATTGGAATCATTGGACACTATGAAAAGGACTAAGAAGGAGGAATGATTTATGTTTCACATATTCCCCCTTCTCATAGGGATAGTGACTGATGATTGTGCAGGGACCATGAAGCAGCAATTGTACCTCATGGTATTTGGAGGTAGGTTACTAGTGGTGAGGTTAGACTGCAAGGTCATCTGTGATCCCTACACCACATACTGCTTCAAGAGGCATTTCTAGTTCGTTAAATGGATGAATATAAGGGTATACATATAGTTTCATTAGAAATTACAACCCTTGGTACTTTGAAAAATGTGGTACTTATTTACGTGTGAAGATGGGATGGGGAAGAGTGAGCTTCCACAAACCAATGCTTCCTATGGGGTTATCCATGAGTTTGTGTAGAGTTTGGAGAGTGAATAAGTAGGGAAAATTATGAGATTTAAAAACAATCAAATCAGAATGTAAGGAGGTTCCCTATCTCTATGAAGTCAATGGAGAGTGGTAGGTAGGGATAGACGTAGAGGCAGAACCATCTCGGTGGGGAGATTTTCAGCTTATGATCAGAAAACTCTAGGGCCCAAATAGGAGTGATCCACCTTGAGGGGAGTACAAATATACTCAATGATACCTTTTAATTGGATATGGGATGAAGTAAAACCATATGGGGTGATCCCAAGGGTGCATTTATGAGGCCTAAAGAAGTGGTTATTTTTCCCAAATATCCCCAATGATGCTATTTTTTCTGATGTTTGGGAGAGTTAGAGACTTCAAAAGAAGATCACCATCCTCTAGGGTTGTGATAGTATCTTATTAATGATAGGATATTCCCCACCAGTATAGGTAACTCAAGGGAAGTATTCCAGGTCTCCAATTCTGAGGCGATGTATTATATGGTGGAGCTGGAGGACCTTTCCTAATCTTGTGGCATCATACATACCATGACTAACTGGGTAAAAGTTATTCTAGGAATTTCTTCCCCTATGAGTGTTTTTGTGGGTCACATAGCTACTGGTACAGCTAAGGGTGATATATTGGATGAGTCATGTGGAATGGATGCCTTCTAAGACTTAAATGGGGTTGAAAATCATTCAATCGATCAAGTAAATATTTTGATCATTATTCACCTTTTGTATATCACCCGTCCATTAAACTTGTTGTCTTATTCATTCTCTCTCTTATTGATGAATCAGCTATCACAAAAGATGGAATGGTTTGAGAAAAACCTCAGGTAGAGGTAGAGTAAAACTCAACTTGCATTGGGGAAAGTGTGGGGGTATCTCCCTGACATTATGGTTATAGGTGGCCAACTGTCAGTTGAGGTGGTACATGTAACTGAGGCGGTGACCATTGGGGGAATGACCTCACTAGGGGGACCATCCATTAACCTATCTGAGATATTGACTATAATATATTACTTCTATAAGTATTATATTCTATTTTTATTTCCCTTTCATGTCCTAGATTTCTATATCTGAATATCTCATGTTTAAACGCTAGTTCAAACTGAGTTTGGGGCTCATCGACCAATGGCGACATCCAGTTTAGTGATGCCTAAAGTCGAGGAAATTATAATGGGTGACTCTCCCAGGACAGAGATGATTAGGGAGGCTGCAATATATGGAATAACCATGGAGGTATCATAGGAAGGATTTTTTGCGACAAGGTCCTCATTGGAGGGGGTTGAAATCACACCCTCAATGAGGATGGTTAAGGAGGCTTTTTTAGATGATCTTGCCTTAGGATAATTGTAACACCCGAATCTTCCATGGTACGCCTCTATTTGAATAATACAATAGCATGTGTTGTACGCAACTTCGAGTTCTAACACACACCACAACCAATAAAACTAACCATTATGAATAGTAATACCCACTTTTTCAAATTTTATACACTTTATATTTCAAAATGGAATTCATTTTTGGATTTTTAATATCAAAATTATCTTAGGGTAAAGTTTTGGTACTTTTCGGATAACTTTCATATTTTGATAAATCGTGAAAATTACTAAATTTTAATTAAAAATAACTTTTTTAATCGAAATAATTAATACTGATAAATTATGAATTTGAGTTATTTTAGAGTATAATTAGATTATATTTTTATTATTTAATCCAATGTTGGTCATTGGACATAATTTGACATTTAAACTGAACATAAGCAAGTGTCAATCTTTCGATAGTTATTATCTCTTAAAAACATGCTTTTTGTTTTAACAACAGGAATTAATTTTAAAATTAATTTCTACCAACTCTTTGCTATGAATTTAGAAAAATGAATTCCATATTTAGAATCTGGAGGTCCAAATTGTGTAAATAGGTAACCTTTATTTTTAGACATTTTGAATAATTACTTCGGTAAATATTTTATTTACCATCGTTAAAGGGTAAATCCTGTAAATAAGGGTAAAAACATAATATTATAATAATAATCAATTACTCTAAAATGTGTCCTAAACCTATTGGTTGATACATGTCCAACCATATGAATCTTTTGGTCGATTTTAGGACCCCATGGATCCACTTGTAAGTGATAATGACACTTTATATTAATTAAGTTAAAGTAAATACAAAAATGACATAAGCATATATCTTTTAGAAAAACAATTTTTATATAGGGTTATATATGTTATATTTTAGACTATAAATATTAATTAGAAATCTAAAAATATTTCCTACATAATTGTATTTTATTTATAAGTTTTAGACATTGAATAATTAAATATATTTATGAAACAATAATGATGCAGTATTTTCCTTATTAATGAAAGAATCAAATAATTAGTATTTTAAATGTTAAAATAAATATAATTTGAAAGTTTTGATGACATACATGAATTTTATTGGTTAATATGATATTTTATTATTTCTTAAATTATTTTTTTTCAAATTAATAAAGTTTTTAGGACTTTAACAAAAATCAATTATTAACTATTGTCAAAATTGACATAAATGAGTTTTTAAAACAAATATTATATTATTAATTGATATTCTATTCCTAAAAAGAAAAGGTTTAGCCAAAGGACCTATATAATGATATTTTTTTATTAATGGACCACTTTAAGGTCTCTATGAATTTTATAGTATGTTTATTGACTATATAATATAAAAATACAAAGAGACATGGTAAATGTCAAACTATTTAACTAAGTGTTAAATCAAAAAGATAAAGTTAATATAGTAACCCAAACATGTCTAAAACATATTGTTTGAGTGTTTGTAGACCTATAAACACCTTAAACTTTAAATAATCCACTTTGGAGCCATTAAAAACCGAATATGAATTTATTATAAAATAAAACTTTAAGTTTTTCCTAAAGAGTCCCTCCTCTCCCTTATAAAATGACACCAATTCTAACCAATTATTCATACATTAAAATATTTTGGTTCGGCCAAACCCTGCCCAAATATTCTCTCAAATTCCCTCACTTCAACCTAGAGGCCTTAGTTTTATAAAAAAGCCAACATAATGAGCCCTTTTTATCAAATCAAAAGGAAGAACCCAAAGAAGAGGTAATGTTTTCACCACCCTCTTTCAAGTTCCTTTCTTCTTCAACTTCTTATATCTTTGTTATTTATATTCTAAAATAATAACTCCAGTATATTCTATATACTGTGATGTTATTTTAAATATGGTACAACCATATTCATTATTCTATCCATCCTTTTAATGACATGTCACCATATGTTTGTACGTACGGCTTACCGTCTCCACGTCGTGGTGTAATTGTTATTCAAAACATTATTATTTTGATGGGTATGATAATGATGTGTAATTGATGTAAAAAATAAATATAACATGATAATTATTATTTATATATGATATACCGTCCCATTATATAATATTTTAACATCAAAAGAATGATATTGTCTCTCGTTCGTACGTACGGACTACCGTCTCCACGAACATGATGAGATTCATTCCCCATCGTATCCATTCAAGAATAATTTAATTTGATGATTAAAAATAATTTTTAAGGACTTTATATCATTTTTTATATGAATAAGATAAAACATATCCATAACAAACATGACTTTTGTAACAAAACATATAAAATAAAACAAGTAAGTTAACACCCGAAACGACGATAATACTAAGATATTATTAACAAAGAAATGTTAAAAGATCATATATGATATCATATTAATGTATATGATTCTTGTATAATATAATAAAAATTATTTAACCATTATACAAGAGTTTCACCTACCCTCGACCAAGGAAAAGTACAAGTTAAGGGTTTATTTCACAATCTCTTCATTATCTGAGGTTGTTTATACGTAATTATCTACTGGGACCTCTTTATCATCCACATCCATGTTTCTTAAAAATATATTTCAAAAAATTCTTTCTATTTTACAGAATATGGTTTAAAGTCATTTATAACCTTGTTTTACCTTTTTTAAGAATTTTATAAAGGAATCTTTCCATCGTTTTCCAAACAAGGTCCTTTTTAACCATTTCGACAGAATTAAGGTAAGAATGCCTTTTTTAACTTATACGGCGGGTGCAGCTATTTTCTGCCATTATAAAATCATCAAAGATTCCCTTACAGGATTATAAGAATATTTTGAAAGTAAATGTTTTATTTTATAATTATGTGACTTTTAAATGATTTCAAAATGAATATTTTAAGAATTTGTGAAAGGTACTCTTTATCAAGATCAGAGTTTTAAATGTTTTAAAGATTTATCTTTCTAAATGTTTTTAATTAATGTCCATGTTTTCAAAATGATTTTAAGGATTTATTTAGATGGAAATGAATGTTTTGAAATGACATTTCTTTTCAAAAGTTTCAAAGTGGTATGGGACACTTTGATTCAAAAATCGCTTTTAAATTACTTCCTTTATAAATGTGTGACTTTTCAATGATTTCAAAAAAAAAGATATTTCTATCAAATAGTTTTGATTTCTTCTATGGAAACATCATTTGATGGATTTTAAGCTTGTTTTAAGTTGATTTATTATGATACAAAACTTCCATATTGTATTGAAGGTTTTGTGATATGTTTGATTGTAGATGTGTTATTTTTATACCATTTATGGTTTATGGAGAAATTATTGAAATTTCGTATGATAGTTTTAATAAGAATGTGTATGTTTTGTTTAAACCTATTCGTATGAGGAATGAATTGGACTTAGTAAGTGATAGGTGGAGCCCGCTATAGCTCCTCGATGCATCGGTAGGTCTCATGAGACAAACTAGTGTCTTGGCACAAGGCCTTGACAAAATCTTATTTTTAGTCTTGGCACAAGGCCTTGACTATGTGGTTATGATATTCTCGCATTATGCATTCCATCATTATAAAAGTGGTTAGTGATATTGCATGTGATTATTTGACTAGTATAATATCCATGTGAATAAGTAAATTGCATTACTTCATTTTATTTTTTTCATATTATGCTGAAGTTCATGTTTAAAAGGTTTTTGTTTTAGTTATACGTTGCCTTAAATGTTTATTCTTATTTATGAAAGTTTCCGCTGTATTGTTATCCTTACTGAGCATCTGAGCTCACCCCTTTCTATGTTTTATTTTTTCCAGGATTCCAAGAAGTGTATTGTGATTGATGTTCAGGGTTAAGCCAAGGGATAATGTCATTTATGAAGGATTATTTATGTTTTTTTGTATGTTAAGAAGTGTAATGTAATATTCATGTATGTAATCTATTTTCCAAGACTGCTAAACTGATTGGTCCTTTGGGACTTGATTCCTTATAATCATGCCAATGTATTAAAATAATTCACCGACTCTAGGTAACTGGGGTCAGGGTGTTATAGTTGGTATCAGAGGAATTTTAGCAATAACCTTGGAAGCCAGATTTAGATAAACTCTGATTAGAGCACATAGACCTAAGATAGAATTTGAGGATTAGTATAGAAGAAATTCATAGAATTTTGGTAATGTAGAGATCTGTTATTTTTTCAAGAAAATACATCCCTTTCTGGATATGAGTAGGTAGAGGTGGCTCTAGAACAGATGTACCTAGGGGTAAAACCCGAAAACCCTGCTTTGAGCTAGACTTGAACGGGAACAGGTGCACGACAACGGGCCTTGTTGTACTCTTGGTTACGACACTCCCGGGGGATATGCTTAAGATTATTCTTATTTTATTTACAAATAATTATGAAGGGTTTATGAGTATATACTTCCTCAATGAAAACATGTTTATGATTATGGATTGTATCCATTAACCATTCAATTTACATTAGGTATTTTACAAGTATGGAATTATTAATTACAATTCATAAACTGACCTAGTTTATGGAATTGTATAGAAATGGCGTACAATAGAAGGAATTTGAACTCCAGAAATACATATGATCCAAAGAGTAAGAAGGATCATATCTTTCATGGTATTAAGCAAATATTTATAAGGGAAATAGTCTCCCATGTATTCGCAACATTTGAAGAAACAGTATCATGTGTTAATAAGATAAGTAAAAAAATTCTCTCAGGCCTACGGCTTTGAAGGGAAGCAAGAGAAGAAAAGGATGGAAGAGAGAAAGATGGATAAAGGGAGGAGGGAAAATAATAATTTTCCCATATGTGATAAATGTGGGAAGAAAGACCCTAGAACTTGCCTTAAGGGAATGAGAGTTTGTTATAAGTGTGGAGAAAAAGGACACCAAGTACATGACTGCAAGGGTAAGAAAAAGGTTTCAAATGTACAATTCTTCATCTGCAAGGAGTTGGGACACTACGCAAACCAATATCCAAATAATCTAAGTATTCCCCAAATGATTATATTGGATAATAATCATGTTATGATAATACCACATATGAGGAGGAATTATTAGAGTTTTTATGTTGTTATTAAAGAATTATTTCATTTCAGTGTTGTATCAATGATTTACTAGTTATAATAATTATGGAGTATATAAGGATTGTATTTCACTACTATTTCATTAAGGACTTGAGATTATGTGGAACCAAGAAAAGTGAATGAATAGCAGGTTAAATGTTTGGAAAATATATGGTTGAGAGAAAGATAAACCATAATATGGTTCTGATACTGAGGTAGTGATTTTGGAATAATACATGATTGATTTTGGATAAATTATATTGGATATTCTTGACTACCTTGAAACTGATTAATGATTTTTATATTTCATCATTTTTGGAGCTTACAAAATTTTTTGATAGAAAGAGTATATCCAGTATTCTATAAGGAATAAGGGATCATGAATGTAATCAATAAGTTTTTATGGTAATTTAAAATTTTTTAGTGTTTTAAAATAATACATGATGAAGGTGTTCACATGTTATTAAGTGGTAAAAAGGATCTTCATTGTGTTTACCTTCCTTATTAATTTTGGACTGTGAGTTTGGATAGAAGTATTTTGGATAATTATAGTTTGATATTATTTTTGGATTGCCATAAAAGTACAACTCGAAGGTCAGGCGACAACCCGTCGAGTCTGGCAGGGCCGCAAGACATGTACTTGCAACCGATGGGCGATAAGGGTGTATCACCTACAACTGACCCACGTGATGACCTAGATTGAATAATGTAGTCTTTTTTAAAAAAAATCTGGTAGATGAATTATAAATTCATTTTTTTGAACCCGATACAAATAGGATAAATAGATTATTATTTTTAATTTCTATTATGTTTTAGAGTGAAAGATGAGTTTTTGGTAGAAATTAGATAAAGGATGAGACTCTACTTGTCATGTATATATTTTTCTTCTTATTTTATTCTATGAAGAAATTAATTCTTATACTTTAGTGAAGGATCTTAAAATCAAAAATTTATTATCCTAATACCATATGTTTTGTTGAACCGATGTTATTTTAAATCATCATAGATTGGTGAATTTAAGGCCCTCAATTTTACAGATGTTAGTGATTGATGACCTCAATCACTACCTATAAAAATTTACGTTTTCCCTCTAATTATATGTCTTTAATTCCCACCAATTTTCTCCTAATCGAGATCATAATTTGGTGGTGACCCTTTCATTTCCCTTTTCCTCTTATTAAGAATAAATTTTATTAACCTAATTTCCGATATGGGTTTTCCCAAAGGTATTTTCTATTTTCAACCTTTTATTTTTGAAAAATAATTTAAAATTGAGAGGATTCAATTTATTGAAGGAGGGTAGAATGTAACACCCCAAGCTTCCATGGTACGCTTCTCTTTGAATAATACATTAGCATGTGTTGTACGCAACTTCAAGTTCTAACACACACCACAACCAATCAAACTAGCCATTATGAATAGTAATACCCACTTTATGAAATTTTATACATTTTATCTTTCAAAATGGACTTACTTTTTGGTTTCGGAATATCGAAATTAGATTAGGGTGAATTTTTGGTACTTTTCAGATAACTTTCATATTTTGATGAATAGTGAAAATTACTAAATTTTAATTAAAAAAACTTTTTTAATCGAAATAATTTATAGTGATAAATTATGGATTTGAGTGATTTTAGAGTATAATTAGATTATATTTTTACCATTTAATGAAATTTTGGTCATTGGACTTAATTTCACATTTAAACAGGACATAAGCAAGTGCTAATCTTTTGATAGTTATTATCTCTTAAAAACACGCTTTTTGTTTTAACAACGGAAATTAATTTTAAATTAATTTCTGCCACTTCAGTGTTTTGAATTTAGAAAAATTGATTCCATATTTATAATCATAAGGTCCAAATTATGTAAATAGTTAAATTTAATTTTTAGACATTTTGAATAATTATTTCAGTAAATATTTTATTTATAATGGTTAAAGGGTAAATCTGGTAAATAAGGGTAAAAATATAATATTATAATAATAATAAATTACATTAAAATGTGTCCTAACCCTATTGGTTGATACATTTCCTACCATGGTCATCTTGGGGTCAATTTTGGGACCGCATGGATCCACTTATAAGTGAAAATGGCACTTTATATTAATTAAGTTAAAGTAAATACCAAAATGACATAAGCATATATCTTTTAGAAAAACAATTTTTATATATGGTTATATATGTTATATTTTAGACTATAAAAATTAATTAGAAAGATAAAAATATTTCCTATATAATGGAATTTTATTTATAATTTTTAGACATTGAATAATTAAATATATTTATGAAAAAATATTGATGCAGTATTTTCCTTATTAATGAAAGAATGAAATAATTAGTATTATAAATGTTAAAATAAATATAATTTGAGAGTTTTGATGACATTATCTGATTTTATTGGTTAATATGACATGTTATTATTGTTTAAATGAATTTGGTTCTAATTAATAAAGTTTTTAAGAATTTAACAAAAATAAATTATTAAATATTGTCAAAATTGACATAAATGAGTTTTTAAAACAAATATTATATTACTAATTAATATTATATTCCTAAAAATCTAAGGTTCGGAAAAAGGACATATATAATGATAGTTGTATTATTAATGGATCACTTGGGGGTCTCTTGGAAATTTATAGTAATTTTATTAACTATATAATATAAAAATACAAAGAGACATGGTAAATGTCAAACCATTTAACTAAGAGTTAAATCAAAATGATAAAGTTAATATAGTGACCCAAACCTATCTAAAACCTATTGGTTGAGTGTTTTTCGACCTATACCCACCTTAAACTTTAAATAATTCACTTTTGAGCCATTATATACCGAATATGAATTTATTATAAAATAATACTTTAAGTTTTTCCTAAAGAGCCCCTCCTCCCCCTTATAAAAGGACACCACTTATAACCAATTATTCATACCTTCAAAGCCTTTTGGATCGGCCAGTCCATGCCCAAATATTCTCTCAACTTCACTCACTTCAACCTAGAGGTATTATTTGTATCATAAATCTATCCTAATGAGCCCTTTTGATCAAATCAAAAGGAAGAACCCGAAGAAGAGGTAATGTTTTCACCACCCTCTTTTAAGTTCCTTTCTTCTTCAACCTCTTCTTTGTTTGTTATTTCCATTATAAAATAATAACTCCAGTATATTCTATATACATTGATGTTATTATAAATATGGTACAACAATATTTAGTATTCTATCCATCCTTTGAATGACATGTCACCATACGTGTGTATGTATGGATTACCGTCTCCACGTCGTGGTGTAATTGTTATTCAAAACATTATTATTTGGATGGGTATAATAATGATGATTAATGGATGTAAATAATAAATATAACATTATATTGATTCTTTACATATGATATAACATCCAATTAAATATTATTTTAACATCAAAAGAATGATATTGTCGCTTGTGCGTACGTACGGACAACTGTCTCCACGAACGCGATGAGATTCATTTCCCATCATATCCATTCAAGTATAATTATCATTTGATGATTAAAAATAATGTTTAAGGACTTGATATAATTCTGTATATGAATAAGATACAACCTATACATAACAAACATTACTTATGTAACAAAACATATAAAAGAAAACGAGTAAGTTAACACCCGAAAGGACGATAATACTAAGATATTATTAACAAAGCAATGTTAAAAGATCATATATGATATCATATTAATGTATATCATTATTGTATAATTTAATAACAATTATTTAACCATTATACATGATTTTAACCTACCATCAACCAATTAAAAGTATAAAGTAAGGGTTTATTTCACAATCTCTTCATTATCTGAGGTTGTTTATACGTAATTATCTACTAGGACCTCTTTATCATCCACATCCATGATTCTTTAAAATGTATTTCAAAAAATTCATACTATTTTCCAAAATATGGGTTAAAGTAATTTATACCCTTGTTTGAATTTTTATAAGAAGTTTATAAAGTAATCTTTCCGTCATTTACCAAACAAGGTCCTCTTTAACATTTTCGACAGAATTAAGGTAAGAATTTCTTTTTTTTAACTTATACGGTGGGTGAGGATATTTTACGCCGTTATAAAATCATCGAAACTTCCCTTACAGTCTTATAATAATATTTTTAAAGTAAATGTATTATTTTATAATTATGTGACTTTTAAATTATTTCAAAATGAATATTTTAAGAATTTGTGAAAGGTACTCTTTATCAAGATCAGAATTTTAAATGTTTTAAATATTTATCTTTATAAATTTTTTTAATTAATTTCCATGTTTTGAAAATGATTTTAATGATATATTTATATGGAAATTAATGTTTTGAAATGATATTTATTTTCAAAAGTTTCAAAGTGGTATGGGACACTTTGATTCAAAAATCTCTTTTAAATTACTTCCTTTATAAATGTGTGACTTTTCAACGATTTAAAAAAAGATATTTCTCTCAAATAGTTTTGATTTCATCTATGTCAACATCCTTTGATGGATTTTAAGCTTATTTGAAGTTGATTTATTATGATAAAAAACTTCCATATTGTATTGAAGGTTTTGTGATATGTTTGACTGTGGATGTGTTATTTTTAGACTATTCATGGTTTATGGAGAAAGTATTGAAATTTCGTATGCTAGTTTTAATACGAATATTTATGTTATGTTTAAACCTATTCATATGAAGAATGCATTGGACTTAGTAAGTGATGGGTGGAGCCCGCTATAGCTCCTCGATGCATCGGTAGGTCTCATGAGACAAACTAGTGTCTTGGCACAAGGCCTTGACAAAATCTTATTTGTAGTCTTGGAACAAGTCCATGAAAATGTGTTTATGATAGTCTGGAATTATGCATTCCATAATTATGAAAGTGGTTAGTGATATTGCATGTGATTATTGGACTAGTAGAATATCCTTGTGAATAAGTAAATGTTATTAGTTCATTTTATTTTTTCCATATTATGTTGAAGTTCTTGTTTAAAAGGATTTTTTTTAGCTATACATTGCCTTAAATGTTTATGATTATTTATGAAAGTTTTCGCTGTATTGTTATCCTTACTGAGAATCTGAGATCACCCCATTCTATTTTTTATTTTTCCCTGGATTCCAAGAAGTGTATTGTGATTGATATGCAGGGTTTAGCCAAGGGATAATAGCGTTTGTGAAAGATTATTTATGTTGTTTTGTATGTTAAGAAGTGTAATGTAACATTCATGTATGTAATCTATTTTCCAAGACTGCTAAACTGATTGGTCCTTCGAGACTTGATTCCTTGTAATCATACCAATGTATTAAAATAATGCATCAAATATGCGTAACTGGGGTTGGGGTGTTACAGTTGGTATCAGAGGAAGTTTAGCAATAAACTTGGAAGCAAGATTTAGATAAACTCAGTTTAGAGCACATAGACCTAGGATAGATTTTGAGGATTAGTATAGAAGAAATTCTTAGAATTTTTTAATGTAGAGATTTTGTGACTTTTCCAAGAAAATACATCCCTATATGGATACGAGCAGGTAGAGGCAGCTCTGGCATAGATGTACCTTGGGGTAATACCTGAAAGCTCCACTTTGAGCTAGACTCGAATGGGAACTAGTGCACGACAACAGGCCTTGCTGCACTCTTGGTTACGACACTCCTGGGGGATATGCTTAAGATAGTTCTCATTTTCTTTACAAATCATTATGAAGGGTTATGGTTATATACTTCCTCAATGAAAACATCTTTATGATTACGGATTATATCCATAAACCGTTCAATTTATGTTAGGTATTTTACAAGTTTGTAATTATTCATTGCAATTCATAAACTGACCTAGTTTATGAGATTGTATAGAAATGGCACCATGTAGAAGGAATGTGAACTCCAGCAATACATATGATCCAAATATTAAGAAGGATCATATCTTTCACGGTATTAAGCCAACATTTGAAAGGTAAATAGTCTCCCATGTATTCTAAACATATGAAGAAATAGTATCATGTGTTAATAAGATAAGTAAAAAAATTCTCTGAATCATATGGATTTTAAGGGAAGCAAGAGAAGAAAAGGATGGAAGAGAGAAATATGGATAAAGGGAAAAGGGAAAAGAAAAATTTTCCCATATGTGATAACTGTGGGAAGAAACACCCTGGAACTTTCCTAAAGGGAATGGGAGTTTCTTAAAAGTGTAGAGAAAAAGGACACCAACTATGTAAATGCAAGGGTACGAAAAAGGTTTCAAATGTACAATGATTCATCTACAAAGAGTTGGGACACTATGAAAACCATTGTCCAAATCATCAGATTATGCCCCAAATGATGCATTTGGATAATAATCATGTTATGATACTACCAAAGATGAGGAGGAATGATTAGAGTTTTTATGTTGTTATTAATGAAATGTGTCATTTGAGTGTTGTATCAATGATGTACTGGTTATAATAATTACGGAGTATATAAGTATTGTACTGCAGTACTATTTTATTAAGGACTTGAGATTGTGTGGAACCAAGAAAAGTGACTCAATAGCAGGTTAAATTTTTGGAAAATATATGATTGAGAGAAAGATAAACCATAATATAGTTCTGATATTGAGGTAGTGATTTTGGAATAATACATGATTGATTTGGATAAATTATATTGGATATTCTTGACTACCTTGAAACTGATTAATGATTTGTATATTCCATAATTTTTGGAGTTTACAACATATTTTTATAGAAGGAGTATATCCAGAATTCTATAAGTAATAAGGGATCATTAATGTAATCAATAAGGTTTTATGGTAATTTAGGATGTTGTAGTGTTTTAAAATAATTCATGATGAATGTGTTCACATGTTATTAAGCGGAAAAAAGGATCTTCATTGTGTTTACCTTCCTTATAAATTTTGGACTGTGAGTATGGACAAAAGTATTTTGGATAATTCTAGTTTGAGATTATTTTTGGATTTCCATAAAAGGGCAACACGAAGGTCGGGCGGCAACCCGTCGCGTCCGACAAGGCCGCGAGACATGAACTCGCAACTGAAGGGCGACAAGGGTGTATCACCTACCACTGGCCCATGTTATGTCCTCGATTGAATAATGTAGTCTTTTTTAAAATAATTCTGGAAGATAAATTATAGATTCATTTTGTAACCCTATACAAATAGTATAAATAGAATATTATTTTTATGTTCTATTATCTTTTAGAGTGAAAAATTAGTTTGTGGTAGAAATTAGTTAAAGGATGCGACTCTACTTTTCAAGTATATATTTTTCTTCTTATCTTATTCTATGAAGAAATTAATTCTTATACTTTAGTGAAGGATCTTAAAACCAACATTGTGTAATCCTAATACTATATGTTTTGTTGATCCGATGGTATTTTAAATCATCATAGATTGATAAATTTAAGGCCCTCAATTTTACACATGTTAGTGATTGATGACCTCAATCACTACCTAAAAATATTTATGTTTTTCCTCTAATTATATTTCTTTAATTTCCACCAATTTTCTCCTAATCGAGATAATAATTTGGTGGTGACCATTTCATTTCCCTTTTCCTCTTATTAAGACTAAATTTTATTAACCTAATTTCAGATATGGGTTTTCCCAAAGGTATTTTCTATTTTCAACCTTTTATTTTTGAAAAAATAATTTCAAATTGTGAGTATGCAATTTAGTGAACGAGGGTATAATGTAACACCACAAGATTCCATGGTACGCTTCTTTTTGAATAATATAGTAGTGTGTGTTGTACACAACTTCGAGTTCTAACACAAACCACAACCAATCAAACTAGCCGTTATGAATAGTAATACCCACTTTTTAAAATTTCATACATTTTATCTTTCAAAATGGACTTCATTTTTTGATTTGGAATATCGAAATTAGCTTAGGGTGAATTTTTGGTACTTTTTAGATAACTTTCATTTTTAGATGAATAGTGAAAATTACTAAATTTTAATTAAAAACAACTTTTTTAATCAAAATAATTAACAGTGATAAATTATGAATATGAGTGATTTTAGAGTATAATTAGATTATATTTTTACTAATTAATCTAATATTTTTCATTGGACATAATTTCACATTTAAACTGGACATAAGCAAGTGCCAATCTTTTGATAGTTATTATCTCTTAAAAACACGCTTTTTGTTTTAACAACAAGAATTAATTTTAAATTAATTTCTACCACTTCTGTGTTTTGAATTTAAAAAAATGGATTCCATATTTATAATCAGGAGGTCAAAATTGTGTAAATAGGTAACTTTTATTTTTAGACATTTTGAATAATTACTTTGGTAAATATTTTATTTACTATGGTTAAAGGGTAAATCTAGTAAATAAGGGTAAAAATAATATTATAATAATAATAAATTATCGTAAAATGTATCAAAACCCTATTGGTTGATACATGTCCGACCATGGGAATCTTTGGGTTGATTTTGGTACCGCATTGATCCACATGTAAGTGATAATGACACTTTATATTAATTAAGTTAAATTAAATACAAAAATGACATAAGCATATATCTTTTAGAATAAAAAATTATATAAGGTTATATATGTTATATTTTCAACAATAAATATTCATTATAAATCTAAAAAAATTCATACATAATGGTATTTTATTTATAATTTTTAGACATTGAATAATTAATTATATTTATGACATAATAATGATGCAGTATTTTCCTTATTAATCAAGGATTCAAATAATTAGTATTATAAATGTTAAAATAAATATAATTTGAAATTTTTTATGACATACTCTAATTTTATTGGTCAATATTACTTGTTACTATTGCTTAAATGAGTTTTTTTCGAATTAATAAAGTTGTTAGGACTTTAAAAAAATCAATTATTAAATATTGTGAAAATTGACATAAATGAGTTTATAAAACAAATATTATATTATTAATTGATATTATTTTTTAAAAAATCTAAGGATCGACCAAAGGACCTATATAATTATAGGTGTATTATTAATGGACCACTCGGGGGTCTCTTGGAAGTTTATAGTAAGTTTATTGACTATATAATATAAAAATACAAAGAGACATGGTAAATATCAAACTATTTAACTAAGAGTTAAATCAAAAAGATAAAGTTAATATAGTGACCCAAACCTGTCTAAAACCTATTGGTTGAGTGTTTTTCAACCTATACCCACCTTGACCTTTAATTAATACACTTTTGATCCATTAGAAACGGAATATGAATTTATTATAGAATAATACTTTATGTTTTTTCTAAAGAGTCCCTCCTCCCCATTATTAAAAGGACACCACTTCTAACCAATTTTTCATAACTTAAAATCATTTTGGTTCGGCCAACCACTTCCCAAGTAATCTGTCAACTTCCCTCAATTCAACCTAGAGGCCTTATTTTGATCATAAATCCAACCTACGGAGCCATTTTAATCAAATCAAAAGGAAGAACGCGAAGAAGAATTAATGTTCTCACCACCCTCTTTCAAGTTCCTTTCTTCTTCAAATTCTTCTTTATTTGTTATTTCCATTCTAAAATAATAAATCTAGTATATTATATATAATTTGATGTTATTATAAATATGGTAAAACCATATCCATTATTCTATCCATCCTTTGAATGACATGTCACCATACGTGTGTACGTTTGGCTTACCGTTTCCACGTCGTGGTGTAATTGTTATTCAAAACATTATTATTTGGATGGGTATGATAATGATGTGTAATTAATGTAAATAATAAATATAAAATGATAATTATTCTTTATATATGATATACCATCCAATTATATATTATGTTGACATCAAAATAATGATATTTTCGCTCGTGTGTACGTACAGACTACCGTCTCCACGAACGCGATGAGATTCATTCCCCATCGTATCCATTCATATATAATTCTCATTTGATGATTGAAAATAATGTTTAAGGACTTGATATCATTCTGTATATGAATAAGATACAACCTATCCATAACAAACACGACTTATGTAACAAAACATATAAAAGAAAACAAGTAAGTTAACACCTGAAACGATGATAATACTAAGATATTATTAACAAAGGAATGTTAAAAGATCATATATGATATCATATTAATATATATTATTCTCTTATAATTTAATAAATATTATATAACCATTATACAGGAGGTTAACCTAACCTCGACCAAGAAAAAGTACAAGGTAAGGGTTTATTTCACAATATCTTCATTATCCGAGATTGTTAATACGTTATTATCTACTAGGACCTCTTTATCATCCGCATCCATGTTTCTTAAAAATGTATTTCAAAACATTCTTACTGTTTTACAGAATATGGTTTAAAGTCATTTATACACTTTTTTGACTTTTTATAAGAATTTTATAAAGGAATCTTTCTGTCGTTTTCCAAACAAGGTCCTTTTTAACCTTTTCGACAGAATTAAGGTAAGAATTTCTTTTTTTAACTTATACGGCGGGTGCGGCTATTTTCTGCCATTATAAAATCATTGAATATTCCCTTAAAAGCATATAAGAATATTTTGAAAGTAAATGTTTTATATTATAATTATGTGACTTGTAAATGATTTCAAAATGAATATTTTAAGAATTTGTGAAAGGTACTCTTTATCAAGATCAAAATTGTAAATGTTTTAAAGATTTATCTTTCTAAATATTATTAATTAATGTCCATGTTTTCAAAATGATTTTAAGTATTTATTTATATGGACATGAATGTTTTGAAATTATATTTCTTTTCAATAGTTTCAAAGTGGTATGGGACACTTTGATTCAAAAATCACTTTTAAATTACTTTCTTTATAAATGTGTGACTTTTCAATGATTTCAAAAAAAAAAGATATTTCTATCAAATAGTTTTGATTTCATCTTTTTCAACATCTTTTAATGGATTTTAAGCTTATTTGAGGTTGATTTATTATGATACAAAACTTCCATACTGTATTGAAGGTTTTGTGATATTTTTGACTGTGGATTTGTTATTTTTATACCATTCATGGTTTATGAAGAAAGCATTGACATTTCGTATGCTAGATTTAATACGAATGTTTCTGTTATATTTAAACCTGTTCATATGAGGAATGAATTGGACTTAGTAAGTGACGGGTGGAGCCCGCTATAGCTCCTCGATGCATCGGTAGGTCTCATGATACAAACTAGTGTCTTGGCACAAGGCCTTGACAAAATCTTATTTGTAGTCTTGGAACAAGGCCTTGACTATGTGGTTATGATAGTCTGGAATTATGCATTACATCATTATGAAAGTGGTTAGTGATATTTCATGTTATTATTCGACTAGTAGAATATTCATGTGAATAAGTAAATGGCATTACTTAATTTTATTTTTTCCATATAATGTTGAAGTTAAAGTTTAAAAGGCTTTTGTTTTAGTTATACATTACCTTAAATGTTTATGCTTATTTATGAAAGTTTCTGTTGTATTGTTATCCTTACTGAGCATCTGAGCTCACCCCTTTCTATGTTTTATTTTTCCCAGGATTCCAAGAAGTGTATTGTGATTGATATTCAGAGTTAAGCCAAGGGATAATGGAGTTCGTGAAGGATTATTTATGTTGTTTTTATGTTAAGAAGTGTAATGTTACATTCATGTATGTAATATATTTTCCAAGACTGCTAAATCGATTGGTCTTTCGAGACTTGATGCCTTGTAATCATGCCAATGTATTAAAATAATGCACCGAATTTGGGTAACTAGGGTTAGGGTGTTACAAGAATCATAAGAGGTGACTACTAGAGTTGAATTCTCAATGGAAGAGACAAAGATCACACAACCTTTAGAGATAGTAGAGTGGGAATACATGATTAAAATATCCCAAGAGTTCCATAGGAAATGGCTTAGGCCCCTGCTATGGGTGAAGGGTTGGGGAGGACATGTTTCCCACAGACCTGGGGCACAGTTCCCTTGGGGAATTCTATTTAGAAAATCCTTCCACAAATGTATTGGTTGTCTTCCCTCGGTACGATCCTACATTGCCTGAGGAATTTAGAGAACCTAGCTTGAATATTTGTGAGGAGAACTAGGTCATCTGACACCAGGTGTAGAGGAACATATGGAAATTTATCATTGGAATTTCAATAGATTATTTTTCTAGATAGGTGGTGTATATATTCCATTGTCTAGTCTACCTAGGGTTTGGTGGGATAGATGCTAGTAGTCTTCATGCAGTTGATTTGGACTTGTTTTTTGAATGGTCATGTTCCAAGTGGAAATAATTTGATCTTTCCTAGTATAAGAATAATTTCACTAGAACCAAGGCACTTCAGGTAGATGATTTCGAGATTTATCATTTAAAAGGGTTGAAAAATAATCAAGTAGTCATCATTGCTACTCAAACTAAAACCATCAATTGGTTGACTATTTAGTTGGAAGTGTCTAAGGATAAGGAAGTGGAGGTGATATCTCTAGTATATGAGTTCTATGTCAAGAAACACTATATATGGACCAGGTTCGAATAAGTCCTTCCGGATGCTAATGACAATATTATTGACCTGGCGGAGTGGTAGTGCACCTTGGAATCCATTCGATAGAGGTTGGATGAGCTTATACACTTGGTCACTGGGACTGATCCTTAGGTATTTTTTATTTACCCCAAAATAAATTAGAGTGTCCAATACATGGATGACCCTCCTAAACTTCGAATGATTTGTTTTAAATTCCCTTTTTTCATGGACATGTTTCTTTTGTCTCAATTTATTGTTGTAATTCAATCACACTAATGATACAACCAATGACCAATACCTAAGACCATGTGAGTTATACTTGGTTTGAGAAAAATGGTACATCCATATGATTTCTCATTTATATGAGCATTTTATAAAATCAATGAACACTCAGTGTCTAAATTTGATGATTGACTATCAGGAGTTTCTGATCCAAAATGGATATGGTTATATATCGAGGTGCTCTGAACAATGAGATTGCTTTTCCAAATTATGATAGTATATGAAAGGGGTAATTCCATAGGCATCAAGTTATACCCAAACAAAGGGGAATAAAGAGTGTGTATCAAGAAACCCAATATTTAGAGCACAAAGGGGGTGTCATGATGATGGATTATAACTATAGACCATGTTTGAAACACATAATCCATTATCATTTTATCAATAATGGGGAAAAATAGAGGAGGTTCATCCATTGACCATGTTCAAAACATGGGAACTATCTTAAAATGTCATTATAAGTATTTTGGGGTATGTTCCCAGGGTAGTAGGTGAGATAGTATGGCATGGGACCATGCCATCAAGGGTAACTTATGAAAACTTGGAGGATGAAAAGGATATAAATAATGTGACATTTGAAGTGTGGAGATGAAGTGTTGGAATGTTTTAAGGTAATCCAACACTCAAAAGATTAGTCCACAATGGCTTTGAGCACATTGGGTAGGCATATCTATTTGAAAAAAGGTCAGAAAAAGCATCCAAGGGGAGTGTCATCTCGAATTTTGAGTGATGGTCAAAGAACATGAACAATTTGGTAAATTACTTGAATTGAAGAGGGAAATTATCTTATTAATAGGGGGCCTACGACACTTTAGAGTTTAACATCGTGTATTGAGAATGATGAATGTGTAGTTTAATTTCATATGTTGAGGACAAAGTATCGCACAGTTTTACATCATGTGATTGGGATATTGAGTCCTATATTTTAATTTCTTGTGACCCAAACATTGGGATCTTAGTTTATGGTCATGTAGTTCAGTCCATAGGATTTTAGTTTAAGTTTTTAAAGTTTTAATGGATTGAAAATAGTTTAAGTTCATAATTCTTGGAACATTTGACTATGGGTATCGAAGTAACATGTTCTGTATCGAAGGGAGATTAACCAATTTGAAAGGAGGGTCCTAGAAGGCCACCCAAATCCACACAAAAAATATATTATACAATTTTCACAAAGTTTATGGTTGTGATACTTTTACCTAACGGGGATCTCTCTCAAAAAGGATCTTATAATGTTAGTGGGAATTCAAAACTAATGAACATGGTGTGACTAAAAGGCCCTTCACCAAAAAACTAACCTAGGGTAATCCATACACTGTTTAATGTCATGATTCTTGGAAAATAGGGTGATACTTTCAAAATGATATATGAATCATCGTTAAGTGGCAATACAATGTGAATTGGGTCCAAGGAGGCTCGACACAACATGAAACATTCCTTGGATGACTAACACATGGTTTAAAGTCATGATGGTTGGACTTGGGAACCTAGTATAAGGTCATAGAGTTAATACAAGGGGGGATAGAGTCTTAAAGGTGTGTTTTTGGAATGGAATGGAGGTGAAGCAACATGGAAAGAGGGACAAGGGATGGTTGGTTCCACATGGAACATCCCCAATTCCACTTGCACATAGTTTAAAGTCGTGATTCTTGTACTTATTCTCTTAGTTTATGGTCTTAGAGTTCATACCAGTTGAAATTAGTTTAAGGTAATAATTATTGGAACATAGGGGTTTTTTGTCTTGAAGGGACATTCATGATATCAAGGTAATGTTATGTGTCATGAAAGGAGGGGAATATAAGGTCACCAAACACTGCATAATATATTCCCAAGACAATTTTCACATAGTTTAAGGTCATGATTCTTATACCAAGGACCATAGTTTATGGATATAGAGTTTCTAAAATGGTTTTAATACCTCAAGGGGGAATGTGAAGTGTGGAATATTGTCAACTTGATTTTAATTGATTTCCATGAAGGCCCAAAACTGTACAACACATTCTTGGGGAAACATCCACACAGTTTAAGTTCATGATGCTTTGACCATGGGAAAACTCATGATTCTCAACCTTTAATTTAGGAGAAAATACTCACAACTCATAATCCAATGTGATCAATGATTGATTCAAGAAACATGGAGTGGTATGGAGTTCCTATTTCTCATAGGGGAGAACACAATGATGGATGAAAGCGATTGAAAAAACCCACTAGGGTGACTGAGAATTTTCAAGGCTTGGATAGTAAAAAGTGGATGTTCGAATAATTGGGAACAACTATTGATGGTGTTTAAAACATAGATTACATACCCGTATTGACTCAAGATGGGGAGAACAAATATAGGATCAATCATTGACCTAGTTCAAAACACGAAACCCGCTATTTGTTATCAAATGTCATTTGAGGCATGAGTCCATGATGGTAGGTGATCCAGTATGGAATGGGACTATTTCATTATGGGAGCCTATTCAAATCAATAGAATGATGATTATCTAAATCATAGAAAACAAAATGCATGAAATTTGAAATGGGGAATGTCCAAAAGTTAATACTAAGTTCCATGGGAGATATTTTGTCACATGCTTGAATGTGTTAGACGGTCACACTAGTAGGTGAGAATGAAGCCTCAATTAGAGGGGAGGGACCCTAAAATTAGTCGATGGAAGGGATGGACCCAGGATAAAATATCAGGGTGTCACTACATAACCCATGAAGATGTGAATCAAGCTACATGTAGTTTTGGAAGGCAATGTGGAAGGATACCAATGCTAGAGTTGTGACATCCTTTTTGGCAAGGATATCAAATCATCTCATATTAGAAGGAATCCTGGTATCAAATGGGGTAAATATATAGTTTAATGTCTTGTTATAAGGATTTTTTTTTGTGATCATTTCATATTTACAAAATGAGGAATAATAATTTTTATGGGTTAAGTTTTTTTTATCATCTTATACTCATTGTATGAGGTATACTGATTTTTTATCGGATTGGTTTTTTTAATACCAGCATTATCGTATGTGGAATCCGAGTTTTATATTGGGTAGGGCCTATAGTTTAATATCATTTGTTGAGGATGTTGGAGGGACATTCACATTGAGCAGTGTAATATTTTCTTCCCCATGTTGGGTCATGATGGCATCTCGACCAGCTAATGGGTCAAGGAATATGAATGGGTTTTTTACTTAGAGAGGAATCCCATTAGAGAATTCTGTGATGATAGAAACACATAAAATGGATGGATTTGTGGTGATTCCATATAAGGGTCTGGATAAATAAGTTCTAGTTATCACTACATATCCCATGTAAAATGGGAATCAATCCATAAATATATATGGAAAGAGGTGGGGCACAAAATCTCTAAAACATTAGGGATAAAGCAAATTATGAGAATGGGGAGATAATAAGGTTAGATGCACAAAGTTTAAGGTCATAATTCTTGGATCAGGGTTGGGAGTTTTGAGAATGATCATGTGGTATGAAAGAGTTAAAACTTGACGTGAAAGGAGACAAGGAGGCCTTGAACCACATGAAAAATTCTTGAAGCTAGGGGGACACACTTTAGGTTCATAAGGCCAAAAACATGGAAAATAGTTTAAATTCATGATGATTAGACTATTGGAAAAGACTTTAAATTCATGACTCTTGAACTAGGGAAAATTATTTTTTTAGACTTTTTTCGGAATGAAATAAATAGAACCTTACATGAAAGGAGGAAATTTTATCCCATGTACCACATAAATAACTCAAAAAATTGAATATAGTTTAAGGTCATAATAATTGGAATAAGAGAAAATTAGACAATAGTTTAAATTCGTGATGATTAAAATGGTAAGATGCTTGTCTCAATGGTATCTGTGAGGAATGGTAGAGGTAATACCTAGCATGAAAGGAGTGTATATAGGCTCACATACCACAAAAATACATTTAGATGAACTTTATATAGTTTAGGATCACAATACTTAGACTGGGTGTGGGGGAAAAGGTCCAAATAAGGTTGGTAAATTTACTTCTAGTCTTGAAGAAAAAAGGTATAGGAATCACTACATATCCCATGTGAATCATAATCAAGCCACTCATAGTTCTTAAATGGAATCACAATATAAGAACAAAACTATAAATAGGGTAATAACTCTCTTGAGAGAGCATTGATTCATCCCACAGTTTTCATGGGGAATCCCTTGATTTTAACACAGGGTAAGGTTATTGTTTAACATCATGTATTAAGGAAGTTTTTTTGATTAATATCATATTGTATGAGGCATCCTGATTTTATATAGGGAAATGTATAATCCCATACATGTCGTGTGAGGACTCCAAATTTTATATGGGTTAATATTATAATTTAATATCAAGCACTAAGAACATTATAATTTACAGTCTAAAGTATTGCAACCTATACTATGGTTGCTTCTAGATTAAATTCACAGATATTAAACTATAGGGGATAAAAACAATATAGTGTCACAATTCTGGGACCAAGACTCTTAGTTTAAGGTTATAGAGTTTGTAAATGTTTTCTATAGTTTAAGGTCACACATCTTTGACTAGCTTCAAATAGTTAAAGGTCATACTACTTTATCTATAGGTATACTCTTAGTTTAAGGTCATGGATCTTGGACCATGGGGATACTACTAGTTTAAGGTCATAAATCTAGGTCCGGTGGTGAATATTTTAAGGTAGTACTATCTAGACCACAGAAAATAGTTTAAATTCACTATTTCTAGAATTTTTCCCTCCTTACAAGAAGTATGGTTTGAGAAACATAGAATTGGTAGGTAGTATGATACACTTTCTATCCATTATGATCAAAGATTATGTAATATTGGAATAGGGGTTATGGATTTTGTATTATCCTTTACATTTGGGCTCCGACATTAGAGGCTTTTTTCCATCTATCATCGAAATTATGAGATCTAGAACCATGTCACCCTAGAGGAAGGAGTAGATGTGAACCATATTATTGAATGGACTTCATAACCTCTAGTGCCTCTCAGGATTGTGAAAGGCTTGTGGCCTATAATCTTTGAGGGATTTCAACTCATCTAGAAGAAATTATACCATTCATTATGAAATATCATGGTTGTAAACATATGTTTGTAGAAATATTAACTAAACATTGAAGGGGGAAACTACCTCTATTCCATATACTGGGAGTATGTGTTCACCTTGTTGGAACTCTGAGTTGTCATCTAATTGTCTCATAGGGCATTAGGAGCTTGAATAACCACATATTTTTATTTTGGCCCACCATTTTTTGAAAGATATTAGAGAGGGTATTATTGAATTCCTCAATCTATCCAGTTGCCTGTGCATGGTAGAAAAAATTATGGTTAGACCAGGTACTATATTTGGAATACTAATTCTTTAACTTGGAATATCAGAAGTTGGTTCCATTATATGTGGGAATAACATGAGGAACTCCAAATAAGAGGATTATATGGGATATCAAGAACTTAATCATGGACTATGATTTGACTTCCTTAAGGGGAACCACTTATCCCCATTTAGATAATAAGTTAGTTGCAATCAAGATGAACCTATACTGAAGAGCTATCACTGGTGGGTATGGCACCAAAACATCAAGTACCCATACTATAAAGGGACATGAATACTTGGTGTCATGGAGAAGCTCTGGAATTTGATACCTAAAATTATCATGTATCTGACATGCATGACACCTCTTGGAGAACATGATGTATGTGTGGGCCATGGTGGGCCAGAAGTAGTCTAACCTCTATATTTTTTGGGAGAGATTCAATACTAACTAATGGTCACCATAACACCCGATAATGGATTACTTAATAACCCTATGAATCCCATATCCTTTGATTCAACAAAGAATAATTCCATCAAAACCATTATTGTATTGAGTTTGTTCAATGGTAGGACCACTCTGAAGGGTAAAATGAACTTCATGCCAACATATTCACTCACGCTCAGCTTAGTATGGCAGGATAATTCGGGGATAGAGGTACTCAATGAAGGGAGTGGTCCAATCCGGGAATTTATTCAGCTGTGGGGGGACCTAAGGGTATCAAAATATAAGCACCAACAACAAGTTGGTTTATATATTTCCATTCATCATCTAAAGTGGGGGAGAGATGAACCTATGGTGTACCACCTGATGGACCACATTATCCTATCCAGACTCTAAAAGAGACACAACTAAAAATTTAAAGGTTTTATCTCAACCATTCTACGATCGAGGGACACTAGTCACTTCCATCTTGGAAGGGAACTGGGTCATTAGTTGATGGGTATGATCCAATAGGGGCATGGGATATTTCTTTTTGATGATTCGGTCACCCTTTATCTATTTGATGAATAAATCATAGTCTCCAGTCACATGTAAGTAGGGGACATTAATCTTGAGTTCCAACTCGAGACTAGTAATGTGATCTTGGTACTCTACCTCATTGTTTGTGTTACCTTCTAACAATAGGAACAAGTATGGGAAGACAACTTATGATGGGTTTATGAAGAATATCACTAAGACCACCCTATTAATATTAGGTTCCTTGAGCCTTCTACTAGTCAGGCTCCAAGAGGCACCATCAAAATTCATCTTCCTACATGGAATAACCTAATACATTGAGAGGATTGATTAATCTAAAAAATAACAATCAAGGGGCTCTTATTTGGGGGTCAGATGTGCATCTAGGAGGTCTTTCAATGAATATCCATTTATGGCCATCTACGGGAAAAGCATAATGTTGAACTTCTAGAGGATCTCCACCTAGTATGGAAAACATCCTATCAACATGGGTAGATTGATGATATACATCAATGAGTTAACTTGGTACACCAACTATATCTCATGATGCAGTAAATAATGTCACAATTTATGGACTATAAAACCAATATGAGGAAACTCTTCTCAATTGGGGGATTATCTTGTCTCTGTGTTGAGGAGCATGTGACTGAGATATTATAGGTTGTTTTCACTGTGCTCATTATTTTTTGGGCTAGAAGGGAACTAAGGTACTATTATAAGGAACCCATTAGAGGACCAACGAATTTTATGAAATGGGTGTCATAATAATCAAATATTGTAGTAGGTATTTCTTGATATCCTCAAAGAGTCAGAAACTATTTATCCCACTAGTAAATGGTTCCTTTCTTCATGAGCCTCGATAAGGCCTTACACTTGCCGACCAGATTTTCAATAAGCCAGCATATATAGGATATGTTTACATGGATACCCCATATCTCCAAGAGTTTTATTAGGGGAGACATTTTATTGATGGAATTGATCTTCTCTAGGTCAATATTGATGCCATTTTACCTTGTAATGAAGGTAAAAACATTCCTTGAGGTAATACTGAATGCACACTTCAATGGGTTCATCTTCGAATAATAGTAGTGGAAAAAGCTAAACACATTCTCTCAAGATCCTTCAGATGGTTTTTACATTGTTAATATTTGATCACCAAATCATCCACATTGTATTACACCAATTTCCAAATAATGGGTTTGAAGTTTTGGTGCATGTTCTACTAATAATTGGCTCTATATTTTTTCAAACATAAGGGAATCACCTGGTAGTACAATGTCTCTTAGGGAGACCTGAAATTTGTGGAATCCTCATCCTTTGGGTCTATCTATATCTGATTATAATTGAACTATCCTTTATTTAAGGAGAGGGTATGGAACCTGGATGTTGCATCAATCCACAACTCTCTCACTAGAAGAGGAAATAATCCTTGAATAATGGTAGTTGAGGTCCTAAAAGATGATACAGACATGGATATTCTCATTCTTCTTCCAGAATGGGATGATGTTGTCTAAAAACCTAGGGTAATTGAACTCTCTAATGAATCTATATTAGATAATATTATCATCTTTGGCCTCTACTATAGCATAGTGACAGGGGTGCATCATTGTGGGAGGCTTCTTGAATCTATGATGAGTTTCTGGGAAAACCACACGGTGAAAAAAAACCTAAGGATCTAGCCTTGGAATTTTCTCATATCTATTGTAAAATACAATGTGATAATGTTTTAGGAAGACCACAAACTGATGCTGGTTATATGGAGACATGGTTGCACTGATCAATATCATCCTCAAATATTATTTTATGCTAAGATTCACCTAGGATAGCTCATCAACGATGGTTTATATACCCTCTTAAAATGCATGAAGTGCATATTAAAAATCCTCTTCATCATCAATTATAATAGAATCATAGGTTGAAGGCGGATCATCTTAGGCATCAGACATAGGGAAAGCACATGTACCTATATGGGAGAACACAAAATCCTTTCTAAGGGGTTCCCATTATGCTAAAACTATAGAAAAGAAACTTTCAATCCAATTCCATCCAACCTCCTACCTTGAGGTCCATTATTTATGTCAATTAAATGGTGATGAGTCTAATTTTGTTGATTCAATCCTACTTTGTGGAACATTCAGGGATTTTGTGAATTGGTGGTCATAGGGAGAACTTTTCAGTGCTTCATGGGGCTAGGGTCTTCTGATATCATCTGAACCTATCTGGTGTAGGAGTATGAGGTATTATTTGGGTTCCCCTTTTTCTTAGGGACAGTAAAACCATTTTATTGGAGACAAAAAAAATCTAAGATCTAGTGTTGTTTGATCTAACCGATGAATCATGAGAACAAAACTATTATTTAAGTCTTCCCATGGACTACCTGCAGTGGCCTCTAGATCATTGGGATTATTGATGTTCTCAAATTTTTTGGTTTTAACTTTTTTCCCTTCCCTCTTGTAGTATCCAAAATCTAGATAGTAGGCTTTACAACAACCCAAGTGGGATGCATCACCCTGTAGAAAACCTACTCAACCATTGAGGTAGTACATGAGGTACTGGTGATACGAAGAAAGTACCACCACATGAAAATGAATCCAGGTAAATTCCAGTAGTGTGTTAGGTGGTGTCCTATGAGACTACCTTTAATTAAGTTCCTAATACAAGACTATTGAACTAGGTCTTCATCCAAAACATTCCATGAATTTTCTTCTTTCTCTTATCATAACTCTGAATCATCAGTTTGGATAGATTCATATTTGTATCTTTTAGTACCAACTTGAGGAGCATTTGGTTTGGGATGATATTGATCCTGTAACCGGTATATACTAGAAAAAAGAGGATATCCACACTATTGAATTGGTCTGTGATGTATAGTGGGTGTATGTCTCCCCAAATGGTGACACCCAACTCTTCTCCAGAAAACTAGATGATAGATTAGAATACCTCTTTCCCAGCCTCTTATCTATTGTAGGTCTCAGTGTTATATACATTATCTTAAAACTAGAGGAGGATTTTCAAAGCTCTACCAAGGGACTCACACATTTAATTCAACAATTAGAGATATTATAGGATAAAATATCTTGTGGGTATGTTAAAAAGATGTTTTAGAGCATCATACTTCCATGCCAAGGGCACACCCTTGCTTATAGAGGGTCTCTATTTGGCATAGGGCACAATATATTTTACTGGTATAACTATTTGTGAATGTCTAGTGATGACAATTTTATTCTACTAACTATCTAGATTTCATTGAGAAAAATTTGGCTAAATATTATTTGGTCAAGTCCTAGCTTTGGATAGATGTGGATGATCACAGTATGGTCGTAGCAGAGCTGCATGATCAACCAACACTATAGGCTACAGAGGTGTACTAGGAAGAGTGTATTGGGAGGAAAATTCTTACTAATCTCAATTAATAACCTTTTTCTTGGTGTTAGAAGCATGAAAAGACATGTTCGAAGTATTTTCTTGAAAAGTTATCTTATTGGTGTGTCATATACCTTTCCATTGATGATTCTATCTAGAGGTGCTTAATGGGTTCGTAGGGTGTCTTATACTATCTGAAATTGTGAAGCGGTCTACTATCTTGACAAAATTCATGAATGCATACTCCATATCATCATCGTTGAAATGGTCCATGGTTGGGTAGACCCTGATCATATCTCCTAACTTCGGATGCATAACGTCAGTGAGAGTGCGATATGGATTTGGAACTGGATAGGGACTCTAATTTCCCTTACACCATCAGCACCTATTCTTTAAAGATTGATAAGGTGGAAACATAGATATGAATTAATAATTCATTGGAGGATAAAAAACACAAGTGTGTTTTCCTTGTTCAAACAGGAATGGATAATACTATTGGTGTTAGAGTCTTCATTGTGAGCCAACTGGTCATCATATTTTTGTTTCCCATAGATTTGATCCTATTTCCATTTTTCAAAGCCTTCACAATCATTTTCTAGGTTAGTGGATACATTTGTCACCTACACTATAACATCACCCAAGTCAACTAATCCATGATCCACATGGTCCTAGAGATAATATTTGAATACAAATCATTCCATGATGTTGTGTTCAATGATCTTATGGTATGAGAAATGATTGGAATGAACAGTAATTCTAGCCTCCTAGGGTCTCCTGCACTATGGAAATTTTAGAATCCCTTTATCTAGGTAGTATATAGAGTACTAGGGGTCCTATGATTCCCTAAATGAATAGTTATAGATTCTTCTCTCTAGTAAAGAAACTCTGGGAGCCTGGACTTGATTAGGGGTTGGAGCCACATTCTCTTGTCGAGGTTTCTATTCTTTGTCAGTTGGTGCCTGAAGGTTCTATGTGGGGTGAAGCTATGCTTGATTGGGATACACATGGTGAGGCTCTTTTAGAAAAGGGTATAGTAGGTACACAAACTCATTAACCTCTATGTTCATGGATAGAATAGTCTCTACTTTTATAGGTCTCCTTATGATATTTAAAAGGGTCAATGAGTGTGAATATTGTCTAGTATACAACAAGGATTATACCATATAAAGATCATTTTCAAAAAATTATCATAATCCTCCTGGGAAGTTTAGGGAAATGAGTGTAGGGACCATCTTATTACTGAAAGTCTCTAGGAACATCATAAGAAGATATTCCAAGGATAGTGGCATGTCAAGTGTGTATGTGATTCCCTTTCATTGGCCAAAAAAGTTGGTGTCATGCTCATCAGGCCTTTATTTTCACTGAAAGTAGTCGGTGATACTCTTATTACATGTGGTGGATCTTAACTGGTAGAGGAACTATCATTGAAGATCCTCCCAGCCAGAAATTTTCTCTATGAGAAGTTGGTTGTACTAAAACAAAGCAGTCCCTTCCAGTGTATAAATGAAGCATTGGATTGGTAGATTATTTTTGTTATGAAGTCCCCAACATCAGGAAATACCATGAGGTGAAGTGAGAAACATGATTTAGAGGTTCACCCATTCTATTAAATGGATTTAATTTAGTGTTACCGGACTATGGGGGTTCTTTGACATTATCCACCCTCACTGGGTATGATTTTCCCTCAAGTGTGATCACAACCTTCTGTGTTTATAGAGTCCTAAGGTAATTAGTGAGAGTGATTATTATGTCCCATTAGAGAGGGTCTCCACCAACCAATGCATTTATGGGATCATCAGATTGATGAGTGGTATAGTCCTTATCACGAGGTAGATAATCATGATGCTCCCATAACTTAGGTGTAGAGGGAGAATTATACCTCGGTTGATTTCCATATCCTTCGATCTATGACCTTATTGGTTGCACACGGTGACCAAGTTTGAACTGGGTCATCTTTTCAAGGAGGAACAGGTGCCCCACTGGAGGAGAGACAGGGTCCCTTAAGGAATTGTTAAAGTTTGGGCACCACTCAATAATGAGATCAGTGATGAACCTTTTGTATTCCTCAAGATGTTAGAGCAAGGCGGCTATCATGGGTTCTCTCTCCACTTTTGGTACAATCTTAGTGGAGTAAAATGGTTTGAAATGTACCTTTCCCTTGTCTACGTATTGATGGTTATTGAGAAATGACTCATTTGGGGGACTCTTCAGGCCTAGTGCCTATCTATATTGATGAGTGAGAACACCAGTTGGAGGGTCTTCCTAGTACTACGCCAGTCATTAAGGCATCCCTTCCCTGTCATTACCTATGTTAGTGCCCCTATTATTATAATCATATTTCAATCATGAATGACCATTTTTTATAGAGGTTATCCTAGGGTAACATTCATCATCAGTGTATAGGTCGAAATATCATAAGATAGGAATAAAATGGAGAGAATCATTCAATCCAAAACCTTTGATTTTTACATAAAGAGATGCATCTTATCTGACCTAGTGGAGCACTGTGAGGATATTGACATAATAATACTATAGATTATTATGGTAACCATATTAATTAAGCCATTGATCTACTAGGAGCAATGCAATCTCAAACATTATACACTATTGATCGATGGCATCGAGGTGTTCGTGGCTCCCTCAATAAGTCAACTACTGACCGTGGAGGCAATGATATTTCTCCTTGAGGATCTAGTGAAAACACACTACTTTTACCTCTATAATGAACTCTACGATTGAAAATTGTGGAGTTTTATACTGACAAAACACCACTGATAGCTAGTCGGTGGATAAAATCTCCAAAAGGTGTGATTTCCCAATTGAAGGTTCCTACTCATGGTCACCCAAAGACTTGATTAAGGCAGGCCGAGATATGGGTGGTAGCATTGATGTAGACCTTCTTTGTGGCTACTCTAATAGAAGTGGGGGTGTCACATAGTTTAAATGGATGCTTCATGCCGAGACATCTCTTTGTGGAAGATCCAACTTCAAGTCCACATCCATGTTGGATAGGGCATCCACCATCACATCATGTGATATGGTTAAAACACCCATATGTGGATTGGTGGAGTGCTCATCAGCATCTGAGGGTGTCATCCCAAAACCAAAAATCTCTCCAACTTCTTATGAGGAGGTAGAGAGGTGAGAAAATAGTGTTGATCGATACGTTCTCACAATGAGCCCTTGGGAGGGTACTAGAACATTTCCCACCTACAAGTAACTATAGAGGGATCTGGGGATCCTATTGACCTCATATTTTGGAATGGTATGCCTCAATTTAATGGATTATTCCCCAAACAATGGAATCTTATGTGAAGATTGGATCATTTATTCATATGTCACATCATAATTGAGTTATAGAGGTCAATGATGATGTGACACTTCCTAGGGTTTAGCTTCCAATGAAGTGTGTTCACCCTCTAACCTTGGGACAGTTCTTCAGGGTAGGGTATGTATTAATCATGGAGAGGATCTCTATTATAGTTGGTGTTGGGGAGTGGAGGATATATATGCATGTTAATGGAGGTGTGTGGAGGGACACTGCTTTGATTTATGATGAAGAAGGGAGTAACTCCAATTTGATTAACTATGGGATCATAGGGAGGTCCTCTGTGTTGATCAATGGTGATATCATAGGGAGGAACATTGTACTAGTTATTGTTTTCATGGGAGGAATTGCACATTGGTTTCTAGGATCATGGGGAAAATATTCATACTAGATAGTGATAGAGTGGGGAGGTCCTCCGCTTTGGTTGATGGGAGCATAAGGAGGACCTCCCTGATGACTAGTGATAAAGCAGGGATGAACTCCTCTTTGATTCTCCTCATCATAGGAGTGTCTATAACTACATTTTGTGGTGATGGTGACTAATTGAGCCAACATGAACTATTTTTGAGGTGGCTGGGGTCTGGATCCTAGGAGGGAAAAGATGGATCCCTATTCACCTTAGGCAAGGATCTGGTAGGATTCACCAGTGATGGAAGGGTCCACAAGAGCCCTATAAGATTCCCCTTATTGATAAATGTCATGGTTCTACCCATGATGAGAGCATCATGTACTCTAGATCGAGGATGGTGAATGGGGGATTAAATCAAACTATTCACTGTCCTATGGGACCGGAAAGTTCTAGCTATGGATAATCCTTTTGGGTTCCCTCCTAGGTGTCTCTAAAGTAGTGGCCATTGTGGGTATTGATCGAACATCCCATGCCTCCTCGGTGTAGGGGATTGAGTCATTATAATGACTCAGGAATAGAATCTCAACGATATTTTCTATCAGAATGGGGGGTTATTTCCCTAGCGTGAACCTCGAGAGTAGCATTGTCAAAAAAAATTTGATGCCCTGAGGTCTTGGTGGGCCATGTACCTTGTTAAGATGAACCCTTCCTATATGTACCTATGCATGAGGGTGTCAATAACCTACCTCTTAATGATATCATTGGGTTAGATGTGGAATGGGTTCCCATTAAACAAAGGCATGGTATAATTTATGGTGTGGGTGTAATCATATGGGATTTCCATATCAATGTTTTTTCTAACCCTATATATGTTGGTGCGAGGTTGTTCACTTATTACTACTTAATTAATATGAGCCATATTGATTGAAATATCATAATAGGTATAATAAAATTGATGATTAATACCCCAATGTCATCTTATCTTCTTGAAGTAGAGGAGGATCAATGCTAACAGTGTGGAAGACTAAGGATTCCCAATGTTAACTACCCCAATCCATAGGTGAGTTTCATTCTAGGACTTCCATTCTCTTAGAGGGACGTAGAAATGAGTATTTATATCTGGTGACATGAAAATTCATTAATTCCCCATATGAAACTATTCCTCATGGATGAGGATAATATATTCACACCAGGTTCTCAATTTATATTTCTATTGCTTTCATTAAGGCCACCAGTGCATTGTGCATTTTTTGTTTCCCCACAGGACCAATTTCAAAAGGTGGTAAGATTCCATTAATTTGATTGTAAATTTATTCTCCTTGGTAATAAAAAGATGATGGGATGTTTGTTCCTCCTTATATGGATTCCTACTTGGAACTCATTTCCTAGTCCAAGTCTCCCTTATTGATTAAATCTTCTTCATGGAAGTCATTCCTGGCATTATATCAAGGTGTAAAATGGTTAATTATGTTGTTTCTATCTCAACAAGGTCTCAACCTTTGGTTAGGATAGTATTCATGTTGGGAATTTCCATGCATGTTTGAACATTGGGTATATTGGGAAAATGTAAATTATTTCTCTTTTAGAGGGAATCTCATATACGAGGCCTCTTAGGTGTGGAACCCAACCCATCCTATGTAGATCATGAGGTAATTGAAGATAGGGGTGTAATTATTATAAGGGTTTTAAGCTGGGAATCCCATGTTTATCGAATGGGGTGGGGATTATGGATTAGGGAATGAGTCTAATGCATTTTGGAGATGAGTAGTGCATAGGTTTAACATCTTGTGGGGATAGGATGGGTGTAGATTTACTATCTTATGGGGATAGGTTGGGAACATGTTTAATGTATTGTGTGGATAGGTTGGTTATTGGTTTAACATATTTTGAGGACCTGTTGGGCATAGGTTCAATGTCTTTTGGAGATAGGTTGGTAATATCATGTTGAGAAGTATTGGGGAATGAGTCTGACGTCTTGTGGAAAGATATTATAATGTATTGTTGAGATAGATTTTGGGGGTTTGTTCCTAGGAGAAGATATTTCACACTTAGATGACGTCGTGTGTTCCCCAAGAGGAATAATTTTACATTTTTATGGAATTTTTCAGGATTGAACCATAGGGAGGTGTCCTACAAACCCTTATTTAGAGATATGGATCAAAATCCATGTAGTTTGATGTCGTAGTTTAAGGTCTTGTAATAGGAACAATCCATGTAGTTTAATATAATTCAGTAAGGGAACTCATGTAATAGAAATAGAATATATGAGGGATGGTGTGGTTCTTACTACTGAAAGATTCCATTTGCAATAGGATCGCTCTATAGGGAAAGTTATGTGGCTTATGTGTGGAAGCTTCATAGGGGTGAAATGTTGTCCCACGTGGGTGAATGATAGTGTGGGTCTTACACATTGAAGTCACCTAGGGGTGTATGATAATCCTATGGTGAGAGAGATGCTGGAATCCCATTATGATATTACATGGGGCCTTCTACATTTAACACTTAGGGTAAGGCTACAATTTTACAACATCTGTAGAGGATATTATGGTGTTGTTTAATGTCATACGACTAAGATGTAGAGCTCGGATGTTTTATGTCATGCATATCGGAAGTGGTGGGAGTCACTCCTTAAGGAGGACTACGTAATGGTGGGAGTGAGATTGTTTATAAGGAATACCCATTGTGATATGAACATATTTTCCCTTGAAGATGACACCTCTAGGGATTATATGACCACCACTCATGCGCCTCTAAGAGGGAAATGGTTTTGGAACTACTATGGAAGAGTGTATATCAGGGGGCCTCATGTAAGGGTACCTATGATTAGGAGAAAAAAGCATTAGCATGCCTATTAGTTAGATTAAAATGTAGTATTGAGGCAATATCTACACTTGGAATGAGCTAATAGGACATGTGAGTGGGTGTAACTAGCCACGTATTCTTTTGGGGTATGGTTGAATCGATCTTTGATTGGCATAGGGGCCTCCGGAACTCAACATTCATGAAAGGGGATTAGTTGATAGAAGGAACCATGGAGATGACTGATGGAGGGATTTCATGATGGTTGGGTATTTATAGAGTTTAGGGGACTTGTGAAGGTGTATTATTCCTAAAACAAGGTTCTCATGACTTAGGGTGAAGTCTGAGTTCCCAAGGGGATAGTTTCATGAAGGATAGGTTTCTCACAAAACCCCAAAATCAATGAAGGGGTTTCTTATTCTATGATGGTCATGGAACTTGGTGGAAGGAATCTCAAACATGTTTGAGGTTCTCAAGAATACATGTGAGGTTGTTTCATGAGGGATGGATAAGTTGGGAGATCTATCTTCTATCTTTCTCATGGAGCTTAGGATAATTATGAACTCAAAGTATTTCTCAGAAGTCAAATGGTCACATACCCTTAAAATTCAAACATATGAGGATATTTATAGGCCCAAATGATGAAAGGGATTGTGTTTTACAGAATATGGGGCCCCTCATGAATGATTTTTGAGCTTTTCAAATTGGTTGGAGCATCATAAATCAGATTGATGCTGTGAAAAGGTTGTTTTCAAACCTCTATCCAACTGGGGACTCTCACAAAACAAGGTTCTTTGAATCTATAATTATGATGTATAGAATTTAACATCAATCCTCTATATGGATGGGATTTCAAAAAATATATCTATTTGTGAACACAGTGACCTTCATTAATTCCATCCCCTTAAGTGGATTTTTGGGTCATTTTAGCCAGAATTCACCATGAATTAGTTGTTCATTCCTCAACCAATTTTTTGACATGCATATTTAAGCATAAAAATACTTATTTTAATGTATCATGATTTATTATCGTTGATTTATTGGGAATTAATTTCATGAGTTGTGATCATGTTCAAATACCTTTATGTTTATCTTATTCTCATTTGTGATCATTAATTAATATCTTTTATATTTACCCTTATTTTGCATCAAATATCACCCTTTATTATGTTTCTTTTTATATAGGTTATTATGATGGGTTTTATATAGTGAATGAGTTATAGAGGTACAATGTGAGAAGAAATTTGTGGGATATGTTGAAGATTTTACTTGAATTAAGTCAATTATTTATCTAGTATCCAAATACAATAACCCTTTATTATTCCGACACAAGTATTATTATAAGATTTAATGAATATTCATCTAAAATGTGTCATATTTATGTACATAATGCTCAGGTATCCTTAGTATGGGATCCTGTTGGTGGTTCCCTATTGAGTTGTACTGACGCCCTGCTCAGAGGCCATGAAACTTGGGTACCCATGAAGACTTAAATGTTTATAGTTTTATGTTGGGTAAAGGATCCAATTTTTATTTCTCATCTAGATAAATTATAAATATTTATAAAATAGATGATTTATGGATCAAGGATATTAGTAAATATTCATATGTTTATTTATTTTATTTATTTTATATCTGATCGGCCTAGTAGGCATTCAACTATTGTCTACTGGCATGACCAAGAATCAGTATGACTACTTTATTCCATAATTCATTTGTTATATCATGATTTAGTGTCTTTTTTTATCATATTATTATTAATTAAAAAAATAATTGTTCACTTTGGTACTGAGGTATAGTTTCTCCATGGAACCACCTTAGATGCTCGTAGCTATTTGAAAACCTCTACCATACATGGAGGCACACATGAGGACTTGGTATCTCTCTGGCCAAGACACTGATTAGTGGTCCAATGTCATGGAATTAAAAAGTTGTGTAATAGCATTAATTTAATTTTTTAATACTATTTGGTATAAAGTAGATAGGTTTTAGGGATATTTTAATGCTTGTGATAGACCTCTATTTGGTGTATCAAGAACATTTTTTCAAATGGAAACTCTAGGTTACTGGGGGAAATAGGATTGATTTTCTTAGTTTCTACTTTTATGAATGTATGATTTTACCTTATTTGACACACTTGTATTTTTAGATTTAGAATTTTTTGTAACTTATCACATTGGTAAGAGGTTGTTGTTTAGTCATAATATTTGGAACATAGGATTCACATGACATACATGTGCCTGTGTTTGATTAGTATCACTAATGATAGAGGATTAAGTTGTATAAAGTGTGAATAATAACTAACATGGTGTTTTCCAAGATAACTTTTTAGTGGAATTATTATTATTTGGACCATGATATATTTTCTATGATTATAGGTCATGTAGATTCTATGGAGGGATAGATCTTGATGAATAATATGAAATCCCTCTTTTAAGGGATGTATAGTGAACCTTAGTGGGTTGGTATAGGTATTTGATGCATGAGCACTGCTTCAAAGAGAACTTGATTCTATTACATAAAAATATATACAAAAGCCTATATTTTTACCATATATCTTCTTGGTGTCATTCTACTTAACTTAGAGATGTGATTATAGAATACTCGATAAAAATCATGGAAGGATGATGTCATTATATACATATGTTCTATGAGATGAGATAGTGGTCCTCAAAGGGGTAGTCTTATATGAAAATATATGATAAACATTAGTTCCCTATTAGGCTGATGATTGGGTTTTCTATTCCTTATATATATATATATATACACAAATGAGAATTTAGAGTGGGTGTATTATCTTGGGAGTTTCTAAGTTATGTTTTTTTATGGGAATAAAGAGACCTATCTTGAGATTTATCCTTTGTGAGATGAGATATTATATAAGTTGGTAACCTAATATAGTGGTTGTCTTTTGTTTCTGAGTTAATTATTAATGTAAACATTAGTAGATGATTCGGGTTGTGAGATCAATGCAAGTAAGGTGTTTTTGGGTTTGTGGTATAGGTAAAGAGATGCATTGATATTTTGTATGTAAATCACTTGAGGTTATTGGATGTTAATGTTTGGTTTCGATGGGTGGTATTGGTAGGATGTATGGCCATAATTATTGAGTTTCATTCACAATAAGGTTGGTGATCATGATCATATGGTTATATCTAGGATGTATAGAGATCTAGAAGACTCTTTTGGTTATATAAAGATGTGTGGGTTGATGGGTGGTCATGTGTTAAACCATGTAAATAGTAAAATGGCTTATTTTAAATAGTGGCTCTAAGGGTTATTTTGGTAATATGTGATTGACATTAAGATTCATGGTCAGCTAAGTAAATAAGAAGGCATGCTTAAGGATTATTATATGAGAACATGTTTATGTGGGAAAAATGTATATATATGTCAGTTTGACTGGAAATATCTTATCAAGGTGATTATTTTAGAATGGTCTAATTATAGCATGATTTCATGAGGTTTTGATGAGTGTGGGAAGTTTCTCCCTTTAATGATAGGTTTCATTGAAGTTGTAACATGTATTGTGGTATGATTGATGTGAGAGTGTTCCTTGACACAGATTTTATGGAAGGTTTATTGATGGAATATATTGAGGCTATGGTCACGGATTTGTTTTTCAAATTTCATATTGTGGGGAGTTCACTATTTCCATTGGTGGCTGTCACCCTTGTCACTGGATAAAATGTCAATGGATGTTGAGGATGATGCTCTTTGTGATTAAAGAGGGAATAATGATCTTGTTTCATATTTCCACAAGAGTATCAGTTCATCATACATGTAAAATAATTTCATGTGGTAATGGATAGATCATGGGATATGGAGGAATGACCCTCATAAGGGTAGGGTAATGGGTGTGATGAGAGTGGTCATTGAACAGTCGATATTTCTTTAAAATTATGATTATAATTTCATACCAAATTTATCTAGTTCCATAGATAATAGATGATTTGGTATTAACATTTCATGTTATAGGGAGGTTATTTGATGGAATTGAGCTTAGTGTGGTTTGGTTGTGATTTTTGGGTGTTTCATATTGATGTTGTGTCGGTTCTCAATGAGAGAGCATGGTGTCTAGGTTGGTTTGTTGAGGATCCAAACATGGAGTTACATTTATTGTTGGTTTTGTAATTCATCGTGGGTATTTAGATAATCTTGGAACACCCTCAGGAGTCAAATGATTATAATTATGAGGTGATATAGAACATTAGTGGGTCTGGATAAGCGTTTTTTTAGAAAGGTTATAAAGGGGAAGTCTAACCACTTTTTTTTGTGAGGTTAGATATAGTGTGTTGGTGTTGGATCCAAGGATATGCATTTATGGAAATGGATTTTGGTTTATGTTTGTTAAAAATCCACACTATTTTTATCAAGGATTTTGGAATAAATGTGATCTTACAATATAGGTTGACGGAAGTGTTTAAGGTGGCATCATTTCCAAGTGTTTTACAAATGTTTGGGCTCAAAATCTAGATTAAGAGGCCAGCAACAAAAAGGGGTGTTTTCTAGAATTAAATATTCATAAATATGGTAAAGGTATGGGTTTTTGTAAAGACTAGGTTTCACAAATTTTGAGATTTTTGAGTGTGTGATGGGTTGATGGTTTCCTCCCTGACTATGATTAGTGCAGCATCATGAATACATGATGAGTTTATGGTAATCTCCATGACTATGAAAATTTTAACTAGAGATTCTCGAATGGAATAGATTTGCGAATATGATTTTGAAGGATCATAAAAATTAATCTCAAGGAATGGGAGCATTGTGAAGGTCCAAGCCTATATATATGAGGCTACCCCACACTTCATTGTATATGGAAATAATCAGAGAAATTCCAAAATCACTCTGATTTTGAGAACATTGGGAAATATGTTAATATTACTTTCTATGCGATCTTGACCATCACAAAAAGAATAGTTATGTCTTAAATCATGCTAATGATTCTAAGTAATGGTTGATTCATGATGATTGGGAGATTCATGATGAATCAGTGAGCTTCGTGAAGGAAATTTTTTCATAAAGGTTGTGAGCTTTGTGAAGGAGCTCCATGAACAATTGTTAGGAATTTCATGTTTATGTGAACAGTTCTTTCAAATTTCATTAACTCGAGTATGTAGTGAAAGAAAATTCTTGTTCTAGTTAGGTACAATGAATAAAATTCCAATCTATTTAAGTCACCTTCATGTCAATAAACTGAGTAAGACATCATCCAAGGTAGTGATCTAGAGGGAGTCGATGGAAGTTTTCTAATGGACATAGTGTGATATCCCTAATATCTTATAATGGTAGTGTGTCTAGAACTAAATGTTTGTGAATGATATTATGTATTCCACATCTAGTGAAGATTAGTGGATTTAGTTATGACTAAAGAAATGTCGGAATATGCTCCTTGAATGGACATTAGTGAGGAACCAAGTAAAATTATGGTGTTGTATCTCTGCATGTGACTATTTAAATTACTGCACATTACCATCATATAGGTTTAACAAGTTCCTACCAATGTGGGAACAAGATCTTTCACATTAAAAAAAGTTGAGACCCTGATCCAACCCTCCACTCTCAAGGTGTTTCGGGGTCTTATAGTTTCAAACTGCATCAGGTATGTAAAATTGTGTATGAAAGATGTTTTTGAGGATCACACATGGATTTTTTAAGAAAATCTAGTAGGTTTGAACCTTTTTCTTGGAAAGCGGAGGATCATCTGATTAAATTTAGAATTAAATACAAGGAGTGTTATATTGTAAGAGAATTTGATGTCTACAATATTTCAGGGGTGAATTATAGTTTAAAAAGTTAAACTAAGATAGAAAAACCTCATAAGTTAAAAAGATCACAATTAGACTTCATCCCATGATTAGAGTAATTAAATTTGAACCATAAAGCATCTAATATATCATAGTTCTTATCAGTTTTATAGATTAAACTATTAATATAAAGATAAGTATAAAATAAATTTATAGTTTATATGAATAGAGGAAAATAAACCTATAACAAAAATTAAAATAAAATATTACAATAGTATGTTTTACATACAAGATTTATAAAAGATAATTTTACCCATTAACCTTATGAGTTAAGGAAGTCAAAAATCCTGACTACAGATATCCATAGTTTCAATACCTATAGTAAATGTCTATATTTCCTTTCTAGGAAATCCATCAATATGATGATCGATGTCTCTATCATCCTATCCCCAAAATCCATTGATTCAATGGATTAGATTCTCACATATTCTTGTCCCTATACAACCTCTATCTAACTATGATCGGACACAACGAATAAAGAATATAAAGCTATAAGTAATTTAAAATCCTCATGTGGATTCCATATAAATATGACTCTCTAATATATTAAAAATATTATGAACTATATGTTAATATAGAGTGATCTTTAGATGGGTTGATTTGTAAAATTAATTAGCTCAGATCTCATCAAATGACCTCCTATTTATAAGAAAATATTCAACAATAATATGTTTGAGTTTGTTGAAACTGCCTTGGATAGATTTCTCTTTGATAACTCATAATGATTAGGTTCTTGATCTTGAAATCTAAGAATTAAATATACTTAATTTTTCTGATTTCATTTTGTTTTAGCACCATTACAACACTCTTATGGATTCCATCTGATAGAAACAATTATAAATAATCTGATTATAAACTTTGAATAGTTTAATGGAATTAACTATTTTTTCATTCTATTAAACTAAAAAAATTAATTAAATTAATTGGTAATATTTTCAGTCCAATGGTCATGAATTGTTTCAGTCCAATATCTAAGACATTAATCTAAACATTGATCAGTATAGTAGTTTGTTCGATGTACGAGACACACCTTCATACTGATGGATCATTTTGAATAATAAAAGTTTATATTTTTTTTACTTTAGAACAATTTATATGTTCAGTATAAAAAGATTTTTTCTACAAAAGACATACTAAATAAATTTGGATATATAAAGTTAGTAAAATGTGTGTTAAATTAGTGTTTGTGATTTCCAAAACTAAGGAAAGAAAAAGTAGAAATTATGACTTTGACTTAATAATATCCCCTTTTTTGAAATAACAAAACACAATAGTTAAAATGAAAACTAATAAATTTTAAATAATTATAACCCTTTTCACTTTTATGAAAATAAAAGATATACTTCATATGAAATGTGTTCCTTTATCATATTTAAAATCCCTCTAAGGTAATACCTTCTATTTCTTCATTATTTTTGATTTTATGAAAAGTATTGATACTTTAGATTGTCCTCATAATAAAAAGTATTCTTAAGAAGTACTTTTCCCTTTATAGACAAAATATTTCTATAGGCCTATTCCATTTTTTTTAAGAAACTCCCCCCTTAAATAAATTCCCCAAAAGACTTCTCTAAACTTTACCAAAACTTATCCCCCTTTGAAATTTTCATAAAGAAGTAGGGAAAGTATATAACCTCCTAAAATGTTAAAAACGTATAACAAATGAAATAATTTTATTTGAATAAGTTTTCATCCAAGAACAGATATATAATATTCATCCAAGTGTAATTGGAAAACATTCATAAAAAATATAATTGGAAAATAACACTTTCAAAACAATTTTATTTGAATGTTATTATTACATCAAGGGTTAAAATAAATATTTCTTATAAGGATTATTACAAACCAACTTTAACTTCTTTACACCTTAATGATCCATCTCAGATTTAGCAACTGATAATTCAATATTTTCTGTCCTCTCCACCATGACAGATAGTCTCTGATTTTCTTCTTCTTACTTCTCAACCTTCTCATTAAGTTTCTTATTTTCATCCTTTTTGATGAATAAAACATATTCACAAGATCTGAGTCTTCTATTTTATAATTCCAATATATGAACCTTTTATTTCATAACTATAACTTTATTATCCAGATTTTTAGTAATGTCCTTAAATTTTTCAATAAACTTTACTCTATATAAATGATCAGATGATAGTTTGTCAAAAGAATCAGTAAGATCAAGAGATATTTTATTTATTTCAACTAAATAATCATCTTGATACTTCAAGTCATTATCATCTTGTCTTGACCATATCACCATCTAATTAAAACTTATATTGTGATCCTTTAAGTTAATTTTTATGGTTTTTATTCCTTCCTTATTTTTTATTATGTTCTCGGTTAACATATTTAAGGATTCCAATTTTTTATTCATGGAATTCTGAATTTTTTTACATATGGATTCAATATTCAGAAGATATAGAATCAAATAAATTAACTATTTTAATGTTTTTCAAATGTAGTAAATATTATTTTGTGCCTCTATTTCCATTGAGACTAATGAATTTGATGAATTATATATTACATGAGGTCTAGATTAACTAAAATATATCTTCTTTACTTCATTTTCATTATTTCCTTTCTCAAAAACTTTTTCATCTTATAATTATTTTATAAAATCCACTTATTTATTGGTTTCAACCTTGTCTGATACATTTATTCATGAATATTGAGCTTCTTATTCTTCCTTTTATACTGATTTTACTTCCTTTGAAACATCCAACTCTAGATTTTTATCATACTGAGATGATATATGAGTTGAAATAGAGTATGGATTCTAAGAACATCATTATTTTTTTTCTTTTTTAGTCAATATTTCTTCTTCTTCTTGTATTTAATCCACTTCTCCTTTGAGTTCTTATTCTAACTTTAGTGTAGTTCTTAGAACACCTTTAAAAATATTCATAACTAATTTGGGTTTCTTATTGACAACCTTATTCTCATATTGTACGGGGACCTATTATATAATAGAAATTTGAACTTGAGATTCTTTATCAATCTATTTTTCTTTATCCTTATTACATACTTTTGGGACTACTAGTGGAATTATTGATGTTTCAAAAAATTATAAATCTATATCTAGAATTTTCTAACCAGTATGAGGAATTTTTTTAGATACTAGAACTAATTGTATAATTTATAAGGGAGAAAATGATAAAAACTAGTTATTCTAATTCTTTTTCATACCCCATCAGTAAAATTTCATCCATTTTATCCTCTATTAACCTTTTCTAATATTTCATTATTTTCTTACACTCATTTAGTTCATCTACACTATTAATCTTTAAAGATAAGGAATCAGCATTATCAAGACCAAAAACTAGATTAGCTAGTTTATTCTATAATTTTTAATCCATAAACCTCTGGAAATATTGATTACTCAATCTTTTCTATTTTTTTATTTATTTGTGAAGAACCAGATTTTCTCTTTTATGTCATAGCATTTTTTCTTTCATAGGTTAAGCATCATACATGGTTCTATCAATTTTATCCCCAAATCTATTTAACTTGGAATAAAAAACAAGATTCATCCTTACTGTAGTCTCTTCACTAATCATAGAAATCCTTTCCCTCATAGGATATTTCTAACTCTTAATATGAAAAACATCAATTCAATTGAGTAACATTTTTTTTGAAACATGGAAACATAAAAATCTTAGACTTCTTTAATGTATTCTGAATGGATTCCACTAATAGAAAAAACAAACTTAACCAAGTTGTTTTTCACATGTTTATCATAAAATCTAAGATGAATATATAAAGATCCTTGAGGGTATCATTTTCACCCTTTTTGAAAATCAAGTAACCCTACATCTATAATGTTACAACCCTTTTATCCAGTGTTGTTTGTGAAACATTTCTTACTTTCTGAAAATATGTAAACAAAGTTTCTTCTTCCTTTTACTTCACAAAACTCTCAAGATTTTCCAGAATCTTGTGAGAAGGAAGATATTCTTCAACATCCAAGGGTATATCCACTAACTTAGTTGCTTATTGATATTAAATTTTATATTTTTTACAAAAAATGTAAAATAAAAAACTTTTTTATCCAATTTAGAAATAAACTCATCTGAATCATAAAAATATCTCACAATTTCAGGGTGAAACAATTCAAAATTGTCTTTCTAGATGTATATATATTCCCAAAAGTAAAACTTTATAATTATTTTCAATAAGGAATAATATTTCTCGTACTAGTTTTTCTTGATGATTCTATCTTTGAAAACTTATCATTTTGAAAAGCCTTTGATAGTGGTCATCCTCCTAAGTTTAGCGCCAAAGATCACATGAATGGAAAATAATTTGACTGAGCACTAAAATAAGTAGTGATATTTGGGAGATAATTCCCTATAAATTGATGTGGGGCATGGGGTAAACCACCCATATATAGGCAAGAGAGTAAAAATTTATATTATGTAAATTTCAATGTCTTATATTGAATATTATTTTTTGAACTAACGATTGATACTTAATCAAAGAACTAATTTAAAATATATATATAAACTATTAAATTTTTATGAAAAAATCAAATTTTTATAGTGATGATTAATCTAATTATAAAAACACTTATGTTTTTAAAAAAAATAAAATTTGTAAAACTAAAATAATATGTACACTAATAATGATAAACTAAAGTAATCAATAAGTTTAAAAACTAATAAAAGAGAGAACCTTTTAGAGTATAAGTTTACATTCTATATGTGTAATTGGATATTCTTGTTTTTTGTAAAAAAACATGATTACAATTTATTTTATAACAAATTTATTGTCTATAATAATTTTTTATCAAACTTTGAGTCTGAAAAATGTTAAATCAAATTCTGATTTAGGAAAAAAAATGACTTTAAAAATATCTTTATAAAACATTTACGTTGGAATGTTTTTTCAAAAACTATTTTTTGAAAAAAAATTATAATAAAATTGAATCTGAAATAGTTATTAAGAAAACCAAAACATTTTATAAAACTAATTTTTTTAGAAAAAAAATGTTTAAAAAACAAAAAGTTTATAAAAAGTACAATATTTATAAAAACTAAAAACATATGTACTCTCCATTTGAGAAGGAGTTTATTAATTTAAAGAGATTATTAAAAAAGAAGTATATATGAATAATAATTTTACATTAATCATTTCTACCTTCTGTTTAATATATTCAAATCTATTGGAAATAAGGGGTTTAGTAAAAATTTCAGTAAGTTGTTCTTACGTTCTAATGAATTATAAGATGATATCTTTTTTATGTTTTCTCTTGAATTAAATGGTGTATTATGCCTATGTTTTTAGTGTGTGAGTGATGTGGTGGAGTTTTAATTCAGGAAATGAAACTTTTATTATAAAAAAATGTTTGAGTTTTAGTAACACTCATGCCATATTTAGTGAGTGTGTGTTGCATCCACAACATTTGGTCACAACAACTTCCAGATACCACATATTTGGATTTAGTAGTGGAAACTGTTAGTGAGTGTTTTCTCTTACAAGACCAAGAAACTAAAGATTCTATTAATAAATGACATGTTCCAATTGTAATTTTCTAATGTATTCTACATACACCAAAGCAAGTATTTGAAAAACTTTTTAACTTAAAATTATTTCTAGAATATTAAAAAAACTTAAATCCATAGTTCCCTTAAAGTAAGGAGAAATTTGTTTAATAAATTTATGAATGGACACTTTCGAATTGGATTGATATCTTGAACATAATCATATTGGAAAATATAAATATGGAAAACTATGTATTAAGGAATGTAAACTTCCAATCATTCCTCAAATATACTTTTGATTAACTAGTTTCCCAGTATCATCAATATCTAAAGTATTTTATATTTTTATATGTGTAATAATACTTTTATTGTTTTTATATCTGAATTTCATATGATGATATATTATATAATTATGTTGATATATGTAAGTTCCTTTTTGTTTTTTGTGAAATTTGTAAAAATAGAAAGTATGCTAGCTCACCCATTATACACATTTCAAACTTAGACATCATAATATCCTCAAAAGAATCTATTAATGAATTTTTAGTAGAACCAAATATAATGTCATCATAATAGATTTGTATAATAATAATAATTTTATTAACTAAATTTATTTAAAGTTTTTGATCCACAACTCCCTTATCAAAATTTCCTTATAACAAGAATCCAGTTAACCTATCATAATAGTCTCTATGGGATTGTGTAAGTTTGTAAAGTTCCTTAGTAAGTTTAATAACATTTTCTAGATGTTTTATATTTTTAAAATGGGGTTTTTTTCTATATAAACTTCCAATTGAACATATCTATAAAGGAAATAGAACTTCACATCTATTTTAAATAGTTTAAAATTTAAGAATTTTGTATATGCTAGAAGTATATGAATAGCCTCAATTCTAGCTACTGAAGCATAAGTTTCATCATAGTTTATGAATTTCTGTTGATTACAACCTGTAGTAACAATTATGGCTTTATTTATAACTATTATTCCATTTTTATAACATTTATTCCAAAATACCCATTTTACTCCACTTATAAATGTATCCTTAGTTCGTTCAACTTAATTTCGAACATGGTTTCTTTTAAACTCATTAAGTTAATATTTTATTTCTTCTATCAAATCCTCATCACCAAATGTCTCATAAGGATTCTTAGGTTTGGGTTGTGATAACAATACAAGATGTTCAATTTTATTTCTCAAAGAACTTTTAGTTCTAACTAGTTGATCTACAGCACTAATGATATTATCACTATGATGATTCTTAATAAACAACTAATTAATTGGATTTCTGAATATCTATTCTTCAACAACAGGTTGAAAATATTCTTGAGGAAAAATATTATAAATATTTTTTTTTTCTCATGAGAATAATTTTCCACCATAGGATGAAATACATTTTTAGAAATAACATCAGAATAAGTAGGTTGAGATTGTCTGGGAATAAAGGGATTAGTTTCATCAAACTTAATATGTATTATTTCCTCATCAATACTTATATTTTTATTGAGACCTCTATAAGCCTCACTAGTTGTGGAATAACCTAAAAATATTCCTTCATCGTATTTTGGAAAAAATATATGTATATTATCATTAGAATTCATAATGAATACTTTTCAACCACAAACATTCAAGTAAAGAAGTTTTGTTTTTTTACAAATCCACAACTCATAAGAAGTTATATTAATAAAATGTATTATTAAAGCATTATTTATAATATAGTAGGAAGTACTAATTTATTGATCCCAAAAATGATTAGCAACTGATTATTCCCTCATCATGGTTCTAAAAATATCTTGAAGAACACTAATTATACTTTCAACTACACCATTTTTCTATGGAGTTATAGGTGTCTAAAAGTTATACATAATACCTTTTTTACTACAGAAATTTTAAAAATCATAATTTAAAAATTATATACCATGATCACAATGAATATTTTTAAAGGATATTTTTTTAAAAAATTTAACACTAGCTACAAAATTGTTAAAACAGCAAAAGGTTCTAGATTTTCTTACTAGAAAATAGACCCATGTGTATCCAGTGTAATCATTAACTAAAAAATATACATATTATTTTCCATAGGTACTTCCTGTTTGTATAGGCCCAAATAAGTTGATTTTCACTAATTATAAAGCATTATAAGTTGAAACTTCCCAAATAGATTTAAATCTTGACTTAAGTTTCTTAAAAAATTGACAAGGATCACCAACTTTACATGAATCAAAACTAAATTTTGGTTGATCCTTAACAATATATTTCTTAGATAACTTAGCTAAAGTTATAATATTATAGTGTCCTTATACTCTATTCCATAACAAAGGTTGGTCTTCCATTCCACTATGATAAGATTGATCTTTGATTCTATGTTCTTTTAAGTTTAAAGTTTAAAAATTATCAGGCTAATTGGAAGAAAGAATAAAATCATCCTTAAAACAATGAACATTAGATTTATCATTCTTAAATACCAAAAGATAACCCACATCACATAATTGAATTATTCTTATAAGTTTTTTCTTAATTACTATAACAAATAAAACATATAAAATTAAGTATTTTCTAAGAAGAACAATGATAACTATACTGACAATTTCTTCTTAAGAATTATCTATGAAAGTAACTTTGTCACCTTTCATCTTTATGATATTATTACATAAATATTTATTTCTAGTCATATGTCTAGAACTACCACTATCTATGTACTAAATTTTTTTGTTGGCACATACTTTACTTTCCTGAAAATAATCAAATTATTATTTTGGAACCCTAACCTTCATGGGTCCGGTATTAATAAAAATTAAAATCTTAGGTATCCAAATTTTTTAAACTTTAATAATTTGAGAAAATGTAATTAATTTTGAAAAATAGTCTTTGTAAAAACCTAAGAAATAAAATTTATTTAAATAACATTGTTTCTTCCAGTGTAAAAATTGGATCACTCTTTGGAATAAAGTAATTATTACTCAAAATAGGTTTTTTGTTTATAAAATACATTTCGGAAATATCTATATAAGGTCTAATTTTTTTATACATTTTAATAATGTTTTCCTTTCCAGTGGTAAATTTTGACAAAAAATTTCTTCAAACAAGATACTTTAGATTTTAGTTTTCAAACTAAATTTTTATACACAATGGTAATAGTATTCACACTATGTTTTACAAAATCTGTTTAAAAACTAGTTTTCTCAAAAATATATTTCTCAATATATTATGAAAAAATATATTTTTAAAAATTACTTTTATTAAGTTATTTGGAATGATATGATAATTTAGTAGTTAAACTATAAATTCTTTAATTTTCATTAACATGTTTACCTTGAGAAACATCATGTTTTTTAGAAACTTTAATGTTTTCATTCTCAAGAAATTTATAAAACCTATATACTTCATCATAACTAGGTAAGGTATTATCCTTTTTAGTTTAGGAAGATTCTTCATCCTGAGATGTAGAATTTTTTTCATCATTGCTATAAGGATATTTAGCATTCAATGCATGATTCGTAATAGATTCAATAGAAATTACCTTAACCATGATACATTTGTTCACATTTGGTATTTCTATAAATAAAACTGTATTTCCCTATCTGAAAATCTCATTTTCCAAATATTTATCATAAGAAAAAACTCCACCACTTTCACTATAAGCATATAAATCTCTCAGACTCTTCTTTCACTTTTGTTTATAATACTTCTTAGAATCATTTTCATAATTCATTTATTTATTATAATTTATTTTATTTTAAGACAATATGATCTTAAATATATATTTTTCTTACACTCATAACATAGTAATTCAGAAGAATCTCTCTTATCACCCCTATCTTTATGACTCTTCTTATATATAAACTGAAAATATTTATTTCCAAAAAACTTATTCATCCTTTTAGAAATATTATCCAACTTATTTCTAGTCTACACTAATAAAATATTATATGATTCAACAATAACTTTTTTATTCTTATAATATTTCAAAAATTTATTAGTAGATAGAGAATTAGTAGGAACAGTAGATGAAGTTTCAAAATAAACTCCTCCATTTTTATTTTTCATCTTCTATGAATCCCTTTTTATTCTACCTTCATATTTCATAAGGGTACCAATGAGATAATCTAGAGTATTATTTTTAATTCTCATAGTTTCATCTAAATATGGTATTTTATATTTCTATTTTTAGGAATAATCTTAGTGATTTTCTCAACTAATATTCCATATGTTAAATCATTCCCTCTATGTGAATGTAAACTATTAACAATTTTCATAAACCATTGATTAATCTTATCTATTGATTCCCTAGGTAATAAATCAAAATATTAGTATTCATCTCTCAACACATATATTATATTTTTAATAACTCATGAATCACTAATGTGATTAACCTTTATTTTTTTCATATATTATTAGTTGTTTCACATGAAAAAATTTGACTATAGAAATTTCTTTTCCTGGAACAAAGTATAGTATACATTACTCTTTAATTAAATTAATATTATTTATTTTCATAATTTTCAAATTTATTAACTTCCTTAGGAATCTTATAATCTCTAGATAACATGGAAAAGTTATCCACACCATTATTAATAACAAAATTCTTTATTATGTGTCTCTATAATTCATAATCATTCCCATAAAAAATATGTGTTTTAATGGGATTCAAATTTTCTAAATTAAAAATATTAAAAACATCCATCTTATTAAAAAGAAACCCTTTTTCAATAAAAAAAAGTTTTTGTAAAATTAGTTTATAAAAAATAAGTTTATAATAAATGATTAACACCATGTAATATATAAAAAAACTAAAAACACAAAAACTATAGTGATAGAACATGCTATGATGACAGTTTATGGATTGTAATAGTATATAATGCATATAAGAGAGGGTGAATTGTAGTTTAAAATATTAAAATAAGAAAAAAAATATTTAGTCCAAAAGATCATACTCAAACTTCATCTGATGAACAAAGTAATAAAATCAAAACTATAGAGATTATAATATATCATGGTTCTTATCAATATCATAGATAGTACAATAAAATTATTAATATAAAGATAAATATAATATATCTTTCTAATTTATATTCACATCATAAAATAAACATGTTATAAAAAGTTAAAAAAAAATATTACAATATTAATAATAAATTCTAAGAGTTATAAAAGATAATTTTACTATTTAACCATAAGAGTTAAAGAATTAATAAATCCTTAATTAATATATCAATAGTTTCAATATATTGTGTAATGGTTTGTATTTCCTTACCAAGAAATCCCTTGATATGATGATTGGAATGTATCCATATTCATATCCCGGAAGCTAACTATATTTTTCTTAGCCAAGAAATTCCTCGATATGATGATCAGCTCCACTATCTTCCAATCCCTAGAATCCATCAATATGATGGATCCGATTCACCCATATTACTATCCCATTAATCCCTCGATCTAAACATGATTGGAAAAAGTGAATACAAAAGAAAAATATCTATAGAATTTAGAATCCTCACACAGATTACATAGAACTAAAACTATCTGAATTATTACAAATCATAGTAACTAGATGTTCATTCAGAGATATCTTGAGATGATTTAAGTGGAAAAATACATCATCTCCCAGCTCTTAAAATGAAATATTATTTATAGGAAAATATTCAACCATCATATTTCTATGTTGGTTGTAATAGCCACTGACAACTTTCACTTTGACGGCTCATAATGATCTAGATCTTAATCATAACATCTAAGAATGATATGTACTTTATTTATTCTATGTAATTTTCTTTTAGCATCGTTACATTTCTATTATGGATTATTCTATATATAAACAATTATAATACTCTAATTATAAAATTTGGATAGTTTGATGGACTTCACTATTGTTTTTTAATATGATAAATAGAATGAATGTTAATTTGATATATCTGTACTATTTTTAGTCTAATGGTCATGATTTTTTTCAGTCTGATCGATAGTACATTAATCAATCCACTGTTTAGTATAATAGTTGGTCCAATGTACTAGATTAACCTTCAGTCTGATGTATTAGTTTGAAAATAAATGTTTATATTTTTTTAAAATTTAGAAAAATTTCTATGTTGGGTATAAAAATATTTTTTCTAAAAAAACATACTAAAACACTTGGGATATATACAGTTAAAAAATTGTGTTTTAATAAAGTGTTTCGATTTCCAAAATTAAGGACAAGAAAAGAATAAATTATGAATTTCTATTTGATAAGTAGATATTTCAGGTATTGGATAGTGATTTTGTTTATTGATGGGTGCGATAAGGTGGAAACTATACTTTTTGAGTCATTGGAATATTATAGTTGTGCATTAGTAGGTAATTACTATAGTGGGTATCACTTGGATATAAATATATCCTTTTGAGACAAGTATTATACTCAAGCACACTATGACCATGGTGTCTCTGGATAGATGGATAAAATTCATAAAAATATTGGTATTGATAATGATGATGAGATGGAGGCTCAGTTTTTATTGAATAGTGTACCTCGTGTTTGGAGTTGCACAACATAATGAAAATTCTCATTCTGAATTAGAATTTAATGAGTTTATTAGTGATTTATAAACCATTCAGGTCAATATTTATGGCTAAGGGATAATGTTTCTTCTTGAGGATGAGAAGTTTTATGATGGGGAGGTTATAAATTTTTGTTCCTTTATTAGATTTTAAATTTAGTATAGATTTAAAATTTTTTGAGTGGGTCATTTTAGAAAATGAGGATTAAATCTAGATTTCTTAAATTTTATCATCTTGAGGATATATTTTTTACATGAGTATGAAGACTCAGGTTGTGTTTTAGGTGCTCGGTTGGATGGTGGAGTGAATCTTGGTGAACCAGTATGCAAATTTTTCTATAGGTCCACCACTATGGGGAGGACCATGTCATGGTGGATGGAAGAAACACATAGTTTGAGAATGTTTATCCCTCAGTTGTGTTTGGATCTTAGGAGAGTCACTTATGGAAAATAGGTAGGGATAAATACCTATTTATGTGGCCTTGGTGTAAGGAAAACAACAAGGGAGGATCCCCTATTCCATGGAGAACCTCAGGTGAAGGTGAAGATGCCTGGGAGAGCATGGTTCTAAAGAGTTTTAGTGGGTATTTTTCTATTTCTGGTAATGGTTCCTAGAATAAATCCATATAGTAAATTGGGAGGTGGGATACCTCGGTTGGTTATTTCACTAGGAATAGAACTTGAGGAGTTTATCAAGTGGGAAATGGCCATGGTGAAACATCTAGCCTGAAGGGAATGATTTTCTTAATGGGTATGGTGCCTATGGATTGTCCCTATTATAAATTCATAAAATAAAAAGTTTTGGTGGATCCATGATTCTTGTTCGTGGCTGGTTCAGAGCACAGAACCCAAGTTTTGTGGTGAAAATGCATGGCGCATGGTTAGTTCAAACTATTCGAGGAAGGCAGAATGGTTTGAAAAATTGTGCAATTCTTGGGTAGAGAGTAAGAGGAGTCTGCACAGTTAGAAAATAACTAGGAAAAATGGGGTGCATGAATATTCAGAAAAGTATATATTTTTGATAGTGGGGTTTTCCATGGTTTTTGAATTATTAGTCAAACCGTTCGAGAAAACCGTGTGGGTGCCCCTACCCTACAGATACCCGTGCATGAATGGCGAACATTTTGGACAAACCGTGTGATGCCGAATTTTGGGTTAAATTCAAATTTTTTCCATAATTAAAAATCTATATCAACCTAAATTATCATTTCTTCCTCCTATGAAAATAGTCCCCTATTGAGAACTTTTTTTGTGGCTATTCTTGGAATCAAGGGATCTTCTTCGTCTAATATGAGATTCAAGGACCATCAATCTTGTTGGATCTGTCTTGGTAAGATCTCAATTCCTTTTAGCCATTCTTAATTATTTTGGATATCATATATGCAATTTTGGTGTAACCTAATTTACCCTATTATTAGGTTCTTCATCCACTCTTAAATTTTAACCCAAATTGAGATGAATTAGGAGCTAATACTGGATGAGCTATCATCTACAAACCTAAGGTATGCAGTCTCGTTATTTTTGTTTAAATTTGATTGAATTTTGTATATTCTATATTTTTGCATTCCCAATTCCTAGGCAATGCCTTAAATTGAATTTTCATCCTTGAATGAAATTATTAAGTATGGACTATGTAATTAAGGAGTCCCATCATGAATGTTATGGGTTTAGGAAATTGAATGAAACCACCCCTTTGGGTGTGTTGTAAAATTAAATGGTTCTTTTGATGGCTTATTTACTTGGACACCATGTGGTGTTCCCCTTTACCCCTTTCCTTGGGATGTGAATTATGAATTGAATTTTAAATCAATGTTATGAGTTTATGTGTATATTTAATTATGAAATCAATTGTAAATGGAATTGATAAAGAAGAGGGTATGGATTCCATTCCCCTAGATTTATGTCTAGTATTTATTAATTAAGCAAGAGATTCTAGATTAAATGGAATTTCCATGTGAGTTAAAATGAGGCCAAGAATTCTAATCTTGGACAACAGCTTGGGTCACTTTTTGAAGGGAGGTATTGTTTGGATGTTCATGGTTTTGACCTAGGAATGTAAAATGAAATTTAATGAATGATATTGTTGATTGATAATAAATACTCCTTGGGTGAAACATGGATTCAAATAACGAATTCCATGGACGAACTCAATTGGATTGAGCCTTGATTATACTGGAGTGATACATGGACTCCTTAGTAGACTGCCAAAAAAATCTGATGACTGACTATTATATGTCGAGTGATACCTGAATTCCATGGGGGATGCCAAAGATGAACTCAAAGTGAATTTTATCATTATGTCATGGGTGATTATTTGGAACCCTTAGTGGGCTATCAATGATGGGATTGTTTAGAAGGGATGTTATACCACATGTAGAGTGGTATTTGGGTTCTTGAGGATCAACATGGATGGGTCTGTAGGGTTATGGTTTATATCACACTTGGAGTGATACATGGATTCCAAAATAGGAATTACATGGGTGGGATTAGGTTCTAAATTGAATAAATAATGAAATGAATTTTATTTGGTATCTTCCAAGACAAAGAACAAGCTTGTATTTGGTCTAGACTTTCACCCTTATGGATGGTCTACTTAGGCATACTTGGATACATGTGCTTATGGGGAACACTGGGCTTAATGTCAGGTTCTGAGACATATTGATTAAATGAATTTTTTAGTTAAATGAGAATGTTTTTAATTAACATATGCCTAATTGTTAAATAAGATACTTATTTATTAAATGAAATTGATTGAATGAAATGATTATAAATGAGAACCTAGACTTATAGGATGTTTACTTTTGAGTAATTCCTTTACTTGTTATATATCATCTTACACACTATTGGTATATATATATATATATATATATATATTTGATGACTGGATTTCTTAGACCTTGGGTGGTTTCCTACTAGGATTATATATCACAAACTGTTTGGGCCACCTTTGGGTACCAAAACAGACTATATGATTACATGTGTTGATTAATGTAAGCTCCCTAATACAAGTTGTGGATTGCTCCTTTGGATCAGGGGATCATGGGACCAAGCTGAGTCGACAAGCGGGTTATCAGGGTCCCGGTGAATGGATATGTCAGCTGCCGCACCATCACTGGACTCCCTGGCCTAAGAGTCTCTCTTGAGACACGTTGACACTATTTCCCTAGATCCCAACCAATTCCTTTTTAGGTACATCCAAACAACATCCCAAGGAACGAAGAACCTCTGATACCACTTTTTCATGACCCGAACCTAACCGGGCTCGAGCCGCAACTACCCCAAGCCCACCTCCATAGGTTAGGGGCTGGTAAAAAGCACCAAAGGCTAAACAACTCGAGGAGGCATTTGCCTAAGTACCTGTACACACACACGCAGCCCAACCGGAAAAGTGCCACAACCCGGAAACAGGTAAACAAAAGTAAAATAGATGGGAGAATCCCACACCTGGAACCCGATTACGACCACCGTACGTGGTCCAAGATCTCAACCTCCTAAGCTCTACTAAAGTCACGACCAATATGCATGTCGTCTGCAAGGGCACACCAAGTGCGGGAAAATCCCAAGTATGGGTGATTATAAAAATACTCAGTAGGATACCCCGAAGGCTCGAGGGAGCAACAAAGGAGGTACCGAAGAGTGAGCAGTAGATCGAACAGGGAATAGTAAAGGAGTATAATATAGAGAGTGCAATAAAGAGTACATCTCAACCCAACAAGAGGAAGTAGACTCGTCCAAACACAAGGAGCTTGAAGCGGTGAGAATATGAACTTCTCGTCGAGTCTTCACTACCTATAGCAGGAGAGTATACTCATCCAACCATGAGAAGGTAGACACGAAAAGCATGTGGCTTACCTCGCGTGTCTTCGCCTCTCATGGAAGGAGAGTAACCAAAACCCAAGGAGTGGGTACTGGAATAAGGTATATATAGATTTCCATATGCTCAATCAAGAAGCCCGAACAAGATCGTAAGGGGTTCTCCATCTCATAGCTCAACCCAAGAAACTGAGTCACCAAAAATACCAAATGTAAACACCATTGATTCCCAGCATCCCACACGTCTGCCCTGAACTGCAATTCAAGGGGCTCAAATCACCACACTTTGATATTATCCACTTTGGGCGGCACTGAATCGCCCTCACAGTTTTAGGTCTCGTCACAAGGACGCGTCTTAGTGGGGAAAGCAACCCTCATCCTTGAGAGTTCAAGGGTAAGTCAAACCACCCCATGTCACTGCCAAAGTTGTCACATCACTAACCCGTACAACCAAGGGCCCCGCTCCGAAAGTCACCATAAAAAACCACAGACTATCCTAGTAGAAAGGAATGAGTCTGAAAGAAGTTGTCAGGTAACCCACTGACTAACCCCGCTAGAGGGTAAACCCTAAGAGGTCATCGGGTAACCCACTGCCTAGTTTATACTGAAGGGTAAACCCTAAGAGGTCATCGGGTAACCCACTGCCGTATCTCTAGTGGATGGTAAACCCTAAGAGGTCATCGGGTAACTCACTGCCCTGTCTCTACTGGAGGGTATACTCTAAGAGGTCGTCAGGTAACCCATTGCCCAGTCTCTACTGGAGGGTAAACCCTAAGAGGTCATCGGGTAACCCACTTCCCAGTCTCTGCTAGAGGGTAAACCCTAAGAGGTCATTGGGTAACCCACTGCCCAGTCTCTACTCGAGGGTAAACCTTAAGTGGTCGTCAGGTAACCCACTGCCCAGTCTCTGTTAGAGGGTAAACCCTAAGAGGTCATTGGGTAACCCACTGCCCAGTCTTTTCTGGAGGGTAAACCCTAAGAGGTCATCGGGTAACCCACTGCCCAGTCTCTACTGGAGGGTAAACCCTAAGAAGTCAATGAGAAACCCACTACACAGCCTCGCTGGAGGGTAAACCCAAAGAATTCAATGAGCAACCCACTACCCAGCCTCGTTGGAGGGTAAACCCAGAACTGTTATGGCCATCCCTACTTGAAACAACCTCCTAGGTAGAGGATCAGTGCCCTTGTAAAGTATTGGTCACACCGAATCCTCAAAAACTCTACCAGGTAACACGAAGGGACATGATACTGAAGCCCACATTGCTAAAGGAAAAAAGGGGAACCCAACCAACTCTACTGATCACACCGTCGAGAACAGAACCAAGGGAAACCACTCAACCCCGTTGGTCTAAACCATCGTGATCAGAGGGACCCTCTATGTCACAAGAGATCAAAGGTACGTAAAGTAGAACACGATACACACCTGAGGCCCACACGATGTGTGGCCAAAACTCATCTCCAAACCTAGAGCACAAACATTCTCAGGTAAAAACTACAACATGTACCTCCAGACATTCTCATATACTCCCAGAGTATGCCGCATTGCCAGCCCAAGGGCAATCTTGCACACAGCACCCAATGTCAACATGAAAAGGCGTAAACATAACTTCACAAACTTGCTCCTCCATGGCCCTATCACGGCCAACCACATCTCTTTAAGCATTAACTTCACTCTCCCAATAGTGAATGTGATCACACGCCAAGGGTTCTCTACAAACACCACAGGAAGAAACACCACTGGTACACCTTTCATGCTTCCACATTTAATGAGATCTCGAATGAGACTCCACACATAAAAACAGATCATACCATAGTTATCCTCATGGAAAAACATGCAAGATCGACTACTTACTCGCCTCAGATAGATATCCAACAAAAAATTCGTCCAACACCGCCTTACGCCCGAATGGTGTCCCGTGGTCCCGAGCCTCGGTCCCAAAAATGGTCAAGCGCATCTCACCATTGTGATCCCCTCAAAAAAACACGTCAAAAGGATGGCTCACTTTATTGGAAAATATATGCAGAGGAAAATATGCATTAAGTCATACCGCACAAGAGTGATGCTTTGTGGGACCCGTATCCCAGTCCCAAAGCGCTTCAAATGGATCATGCCATTTGCGATCCTCTTGAAAAAGTACACAAGATTGACTATCCACTTGTCCGAAATGGACACCTGATGATAAAGATAGAAATCACCACCAACTCCCAAAAAGGCCCTCATGGGGCCTGCACCATCATGAAGAATTAGAGCGGGCAGATTGTACCATTTCCATGCCCTCAAAAAAATGCTCAGAATCGACTGCTCGCACGCCCCGAACGGACGTCTGATGTGAAAGTTGTGAAACGCTGCTCGTAGCATAAAAGATAGGCATTGGGTCCCATACCTCAACTCTGGTTTCAATTCCTGAAACTATATTGTAAAACTCTTCCTTAACGTCAGGGTCTCAACGCCGCTGACGGTGCTCAAATCGGACACCGGATGTGTCCGCTCCATCCAAAACAAGAACTCCCAGAAAAATGCCAAACCACTTATCGTACTTGTCGCACCATCGAGCCCCTCATCTCGGGAATTGAAAATCCCTAAAACCATCACAAAAGTTCTCCTTTACTCTAGTAATGTTTCTCCACAGACGGCATGCGAATCCGACCCATGGTTTGTAATTCAGGGCATTCAAAAGTTTTTAACGGACTGAAACGGTGGGTCGGGCTGGTTCGGCTTACCCACCCTTCCTTAACCGGCCCGCGGTCGCACAAGCCGGCCTGCCTCGCCAGTGTAACACCCCAAGATTTTATGGAAAATATTCTTTTTAATTTCATTAATGTCTTGTGTTGTACGCTACACCAAAAGGATCATGCACAACACGCATCCTTGACTTGCCTTGTATTACACGCAATCGTGACCTTCCTCGATAGCATGTGTAGTACGCAATACCGAGTTTCACTAAACAACGATATGCTATTAAAATATTATTAAAACTAGCCGTTATGAATAGTAATAACCACCTTTTAAAATTTTAGAAATTTTATCTCTCAAAATGGACTTCATTTTTGGATTTGGAATATCGAAATTAGCTTAGGGTGAAATTTTGGTACTTTTCGGATAACTTTCATTTTCTGATGAATAGTGAAAATTACTAAATTTTAATTAAAAACAACCTTTTTAATCGAAATAATTAATAGTGATAAATTATTAATTTTAGTGGTCTTAAAGTATATTTAGAATATATTTTTACAATTGAATATAATGTTGGTCATTGGATGTAATTTCACATTTAAACCAGACATAAACAAGTTTCAATCTTTTGATAGTTATTGTCTCTTAAGAACACGCTATTTGTTTTGACGACGGGAATTAATTTTTAAATTAATTAATGCAACTGATATGTTTTGAATTTGGTAAAATAGACATCATTTTTGAGTTCATAATATCAAATATAGCTTAGGCCTAATTTTTGGTATTTTTCTGGAAACTTTCATTTTTTGATGAATAGTGAAACCACTAAGTGGTAGTTAAAAAAAATGAATTTTCCATAAAACTTAATTTTACCGCTTCTATGAGTGGAATTTCAAAAATCCGAGAGATACGGTTGATGTCAGTAAGTAAAATTAGGTTCAATGAGATGAAAATAATTTTTGGTGAATAGTAACTTTTTACTTTTTTTTACCACGGTTAAAAGTAAATAGGGTAATGAAGGGTAAAAATGATATTATTATTACCATAACACATGTCCTAATTCTATTGGATAAGTTTAATTCGACCAAAAACAACCTTAGGAATAAAATATGACCATTTAGGCCCACTTGTATTAGATTAGGACATTTATTATTATTTAATTCAAAGAAGAGTTAAAAGAGTTAAAATCAAAGTTTATTTACTAAAACATTTTTAATATAGGGTTATATATAAGATAAATTCTATTTTAAATATTAATTAGAAATATAATACTATTTCCTACATAATGATATTTTATTTATAATTTTTATATATTAAATAAATTAATTTATTTATGACACAATGATGATGCAGTAATTACCATAATAGTGAAAAATTAGAATAATTGATATTATAAATACCCAAATAAATATAATTTGAGACTTTTTATGAATTAAAATAATTTTATAGGTTAATATGACATGTTATTATTGATTTAATTAAACTTTTTAGAACTAATCATTCTGTTATAATTTTCAAAAAAATCAATTACTAAATAGTGTCAAAATTGACATAAAATAGTTTTTAAAAAAATATTATATTATTATTTGTTATTTTATTTCTAAAAATCTAAGGTTCGTCCAAATGACTTAGATAAGGTTATATATATTAATAATAAACAACTTGGGGTTCTTTTGGCTTGTTATAGAAAGTTTATTAACCTTATAGTGTAAGAACACAAGAAGACACGGTAAAAGTAAAATTATTTAACTTAAAGTTAAATCTAAATGATAAGGTTAAAATAGGAACCTAAACTTGTCTAAATTATATTGGATGAGAGGATTTAGACCCATACCCACCTTAGTTTCTAAATAAATCAATTTTGAGCTATTTAAAACCGAATTTGGATTTATAATAAAAATATATTTTTAGTTTTCCAAAGGAGACCCTCTCCTCCCTTATAAAAGGGCACCTCCTCCCTCTCTTCCTCACACCACTTTGAGCCTTCAATCTCGGCCAACCCCTGCCAAATTCTCTTCTCCACTTCCCTAGAAACATCCTATAGGTCCTGGTTATCTTCAAAGACCAATTTTAGTGCCCTAAAAGGAGGTCTCAAAGAGGTGCTTCAAAGAAGAGGTAATGTCCGTTACCGATTCTTTCAACTTTATTTCTTCTTCAATTTCTTCTTCCTAGGTTGTTTCATTATGAAGTAATAACATCAGTATCACTCATATACTGATATGTTATTATAATTATGAAACAACCCTATTTCACCATCTATCCATCCTACGGAAAACAAAATCATCGCGCGTGCGTACATACGGAATACCTTCTCCACGACGTGATGAGATTCATTCTCCACATTAACCATTCATGAATGATTATAAAGTATATATAATAAGTAATCATGAAATATATGAAATAATAATGATACTGGATTTATGTGTATATATATGTATGTCATCTACTTAATTCCATTCAACTCAATAAGGAAATGAAAATAGCGTTCATGCGTACGTACGGCCTACCGTATCCATGAACGGTGTATTTCTTTCCATTTACTGATATATTATATATATGTATATTATGAATATATATTATAAATCATGTTTTATATTCTGGAATTAATTAATCATGATCTAATTAATCATATGAATAATTACAAGTCAATACATGGACGACAAATGATATGATTTTACCCAAAACACTCTTTAAAATGGAATTTACAAAAGAACGGGTATTATAAAGTCATAAGTAAAACATATATGATATCATAACAATGAGTATAATTCTTGAATAAGTCAATGACATTATTTAAATCATTATATAGGAGGTTCAGACCCTTACGAAGCAAATCAGACCTAAGGTAAGGGAAAATATCACAATCTCATTTTTATCCGAGATTGTTTATACTTTGAAATTTACTGTGGTGTATTTTATTATCCACATCCATATGTAATATTATTTCTATCCACCTAAAATTTTTTGAATCCAATTTTACCCTTCAGTGAGTTTTTTAGTAAAAGATATGAAAGGAATCTTTTGTCATTTTTTGTACGAGGTACTTTTTGACTTTTTCGGAAAAAGTACGAGGAGAATGTTATTTTTAAATTATACGGCATGAATGGATTTTTAAAAAAATATTTCCAAGAAGCTTCCTTTACAAGTTTTCAAGTTTATTTTTAATCAAATTCTTTTATTTTAAAATTTTATGACATGTTAAGAAAGGAAAATGTTTTTTAAGTTGAAAGGATATTTTCCTCAAGAATGGAGTTCAAGCGTTTTATCAAAATTATTTTCCATCTAAGATAATATAGGGTTCTGTTTCTATCCCTATTATTACATTGATTTGATTATGTTGTGATGGAATTTTTTTTATGAATTCATTTATCTTATATGAATTGTTTTATGATGTCACAATGTTTTAGAATCCCATTTTTATTACATGGGTTATGCAATGATGTATGATTTATGATTTTGTGGCACGCATAAGAATGGTATCATTATGAGATGGGTGGGACCTATATCTCCCTCCAATTCATTGGGTAAATATTTTATATCTCATGAGATAAACATGGCTAGAATGGCAGGTTAAACTGGTTTAGTAAAACAGGACTGAAACGAGGAGTGATCTCGGTTCAGAAATGGAATTTGTCCACTAAGATAGTCTTGGAAATGAGTCTTGACTAATAAGAAATGATTCTCTATGATTATGTGTGCATGACACAAATTTTCATGTTTTATGTTATGATTATTGGGATTACATTTCACTACCATGATTTATCCCATGTTATGAAATTATGATCTCTTTTGCAGGGTAAGATTTCCAAATTGTTATGTTCTTATGAATATGATGTGATTGATATTTCTTTTGTTTACCCTTACTGAGCATTTGAGCTCACCCTTTTATGTTTTCTTTTCCCCAGGATATAAATAAAGGTTTTAGGTAAAAAAAAGGGGATGATCTTTATGGGAGATGTTGAAGATCTTTCACCATGATTAGAAGATTATATTCCAAGTTTCCAAAGACACTAAACTATTACGGTCCTTGTGTGTGTGTTTTTGTAATGTACTAAGTATTCCGCAAAAGTAATGTAATGTCCATGTACATCAAGCCTTCAGGTCTCTACAGTTGGTATCACAGGAAAGGTTTAGTCAACCTTTGGAAACTAGGATGTGAAAACGTTAGTGATATCCCTAGAGATATTTCTAAGGTATGTCTAGGGATGTCCCTAAAGTTAAGTATAAGTAAAGGTTATAGTCCTATAATTATGGTAATGAAATTAGAATTAAACCTAGGATGTTAGATGTTGAAGGTACTCCCCCTTGATTATGTTATTTTCTTTGTATGATTTTTGCCTCTCACAGAATTCTTTTTGTGTTTTAGTTAATGGGGGAACCAGAAGGAATTCGGTTAACATTGAATCCAATGGACAAATTGGTGACTATGAGAAACAAAATTGCATAATGCCTAGAGAGAAAGATATTGTGATTATGCCAAATCAGTCATCTCGATTTATGATTAACAAGGTGAAATTTTGTGGTATGCCTAATTCATCAAATAAGAGGAAGGTAGACTTTTAGGAATGTTTGCATGTTGAGGAGCATAAAGAAAGGAAGATTGATATTTCTAAAGAAGGGAAGAAGAACCTTGAGGAATACCTCAAATGGAGGGGAAGATGTTATCTGTGTGGAGAAAAGGGGCATAGAGTGATAGACTGTTATGGAGTTCAATGTCTTATTTGTAGAGAACATGGGCATTACCCAACTCAATGACCTGACCTAAAAATTTACTTCTAAATCAAGGAAGGACTTATTCCAGGAAAATCATTGAAGAGGATGGACTGAAGTGTTTATGTATTGGTATTCAAGAATAATGTTGTTGAGGTACTTTTATTGTGTATTGGAATATTTATGTATTGGTCTATTGTGGTTTTCAATAATTTTATGGTACCGGTAACCATGGAAAGTGATTGAGATATTTTTGGAAAAAAGATGATATGCGCATAATGAAGGGATAAGGAAAAAATTAAATTTTTGACAGTATTCATGAGATCATGATTGATATAGGGACTAAGTGATATCATGGTTTGAGTATATAGAATTTTGAGGATTTTGGTATGTGGAAAGAGTTAACTTTTGACAGCATTCATGTTTTCACTAAGGTTTAATGGGTATTCATTTTTCAAGAGAATACATGATTAAGGTATTCACATGATTGGAATGTGACCAAAAAGATATATGGGGGATAAATGATGGTATTCACATGCTTGGTTGATGACATTTCAAGTAATCGTTTTGTTTATACTATGAGCTTGGACCGAAGTATTTTAGATAAGCCTAAAGATTGGAATGGATTATGTTGGACATAAGTTAGTATTGTTTAAGGATAGAAATTTTTTTCGATATTATTGATGGGATATTATAGTAATATAGCTTTAGAAAAAGGACAACCTGCAAGACAGGCGACAACCCATCGCGTCGGACAAGGCTGTGGGAATCGAACCCACAACCGAAGTGCGACTGGCCTTTATCGCCTACCACTGGCCTACAAGAAGTCCCTGTTTAGTAGAAACTAGTTTTATTATATTAAGAATTATGATATATGAAGTATAAGTCCGTTTTAGGAACCATATATGATTAATCTCACTATAGATGGACTTATGTATTTTTTGATAACTTTTCTAACCTTTTGTTTGAGATAGATGGAATGACCCATCATTCTATCACATGATCTGCTAACACATCACGAATGACAAATTCAACTTCATTTATTTAAGATATGAAGTGGAAATTGTCCAAAGAATGACCAACGGTGAGACTATACCAAAATCACGAAAGTATTTCTTCTAATTCCAATTTCATCAACTTTAGGGAAATGATCTTGAAAACCAAAAATGTTGTCCTAGTGATCTTATATCTGATGAATCAGATGGTACCTTAGATCATCACAAATTTATGCCTTTGTGATTGCTGGATTTTTCATAGCCATGTTCTCTACCACTTTCCATCAGAACATGGTGGTTAGATTTCTCTTCCATATCTATATTTTCACCTATGTGGAAACCCAGTTATTAGTTTATTTGGGTAACAGTTACGTTTCATACTTTTGTTTTTAAATATTGGTTTTGGTATTCCTTTTTTACGATGTGGGTTTCTATTATAGAAACTTTCAAGTAGTAAACCATTTATAACCCCGACGAATTTTGAAGGCGAAATTCATTTTAAGGGGGGTAGAATGTAACACCCCAAGATTTTATGAAAAATATTTTTTTTAATTTCATTAATGTCTTGTGTTGTATGCTACGCCAAAAGGATCTTGCACAACACACATCCTTGACTTGCCTTTCATTACACGCAATCGCGACCTTCCTCGATAGCGTGTGTAGTATGCAATACCAAGTTTCACTAAACAACGATATGCTATTAAAATATTATTAAAACTAGCCGTTATAAATAGTAATAACCACCTTTTAAAATTTTAGAAATTGTATCTCTCAAAATGGACTTCATTTTGGGATTCAGAATATTGAAATTAGATTAGGATGAAATTTTGGTACTTTTCGGATAACTTTCATTTTCTGATGAATAGTGAAAATTACTAAATTTTAATTAAAAACAACCTTTTTAATCGAAATAATTAATAGTGATAAATTATTAATTTTAGTGGTCTTAAAGTATATTTAGAATATAGTTTTCCAATTTAATACAATGTTGGTCATTGGATGTAATTTCACATTTAAACCAGACATAAACAAGTGTCAATCTTTTGATAGTTATTATCTCTTAAGAACACGCTATTTGTTTTGACGACGGGAATTAATTTTTAAATTAATTAATGCAACTGATATGTTTTGAATTTGGTAAAATATACATCATTTTTGAGTTCATAATATCAAATATAGCTTCAGCCCAATTTTTGGTATTTTTCTGGAAACTTTCATTTTTTGATGAATAGTGAAACCACTAAGTGGTAGTTAAAAAAATGAATTTTTCATAAAACTTAATTTTACCGCTTCTGTGAGTGGAATTTCAAAAATCCGAGTGACACGGTTGATGTCAGTAAGTAAAATGTGGTTCAATGAGATGAAATTTTTTTTGGTGAATAGTAACTTTTTACTTTTTTTACCACAGTTAAAAGTAAATAGGGTAATTAAGGGTAAAAATGATATTATTATTACCATAACACATGTCCTAATTCTATTGGATATGTTTAATTCGACCAAAAACAACCTTAGGAATAAAATATGACCATTTAGGCCCACTTGGATTAGATTAGGACATTTATTATTATTTAATTCAAAGAAGAGTTAAAAGAGTTAAAATTAAAGTTTATTTACTAAAACATTTTTAATATAGGGTTATACATAATATAAATTCGATTGTAAATATTCATTAGAAAGCTAATAAGATTTAATACATAATGATATTTTATAAATAATTTTTAGACATTAAATAAATTAATTTATTTATGACACAATGATGATGCAGTAATTACCATAATAGTGAAAAATTAGAATAATTTATATTATAAATACCCAAATAAATATAATTTGAGATTTTTTATGAATTCAACTAATTTCCTAGGTTAATATGACATTTTATTATTGATTTAATTACTTTGTTCTAACTAATAATTCTGTTATAATTTTCACAAAAATCAATTACTAAATAGTGTCAAAATTGACATAAAATAGTTTTTAAAACAAATATTATATTATTATTTGTTACTTTATTCCTAAAAATCTAAGTATCGGCAAAATGACTTAGATAAGGTTATATATATTAATAATAAACAACTTGGGGTTCTTTTGGATTGTTATAGTAAGTTTATTAACCTTATAGTGTAAGAACACAAGAAGACACGGTAAAAGTAAAATTATTTAACTTAAAGTTAAATCTAAATGATAAGGTTAAAATAGGTACCTAAAATTGTCTAAATTCTATTGTATTAGAGTATTTCGACCCATACCCACCTTATCTTCGAAATAAATCAATTTGGAGCTATTTAAAACCGAATTTGGCTTTATAATAAAATAATATATTTAGTTTTCCAAAGGAGCCTCTCTCCTCCCTTATAAAAGGGCACCTCCTCCCTCTCTTCCTCACACCACTTTGAGCCTTTAAGCTCGGCCAAACCCTGAAATATTCTCTTCTCCACTTCCCTAGAAACATCCTAGAGTTTGTGGTCTTCTTCAAAGACCAATTTTAGTGCCCTAAAAGGAGGTCTCAAAGAGGTGCTTCAAAGAAGAGGTAATGTCCGTTACCGATTCTTTCAAATTTATTTCTTCTTCCACTTCTTCTTCCTAGGTTGTTTAATTATGAAGTAATAACATCAGTATCCCTCATATAATGATATGTTATTATAATTATGAAACAACCGAATTTCACCATCTATCCATCCTATGGAAAACGAAATCACTGTGCGTTCGTACGTACGGAATACCGTCTCCACGCCGTGGTGTAATCTATTTTCCACCACCACCTTACTTGGATGGGTATAATGGTGTACATAATAACTATATATGATTATTGTAAAGTGATATTGATTATTAAATAGTATACATACACTCCAATTCAATTCCACGATCATGAGAACGATATCATCGCTCGTGCGTACGTACGGACTACCGTCTCCACGACGCGATGAGATTCATTCTCCACGTTAACCATTCATGAATGATTATAAAGTATATATAATAAGTAATCATGAAATATATGACATAATAATGGTACTTTATTTATGTGTATATATATGTATTTCATCTACTTAATTCCATTCAACTCAATAAGGAAACGAAAACAGTGTTCATGCGTACGTACGGCCTACCGTCTCCATGAATGGTGTATTTCTTTCCATTTACTGATCTATTATATATATTTATATTCTGAATATATATATATATTATAAATCATGTTTTATATTCTGGAATTAAGTAATCATGATCTAAGTAATCATATGAATAATTACAAGTCAAAACACGGACGACAAATGAAACGATTTTACCCAAAACGCTCTTTAACATGGAATTTACAAAAGAACGGGTAATATAAAGTCATAAGTGAACCATATATGATATCATAACAATGATTATGATTCTGGAATAAGTCAATGACATTATTTAAATCATTATACAGGAGGTTCGGACACTTACGAAGCAAATCGGACCTAAGGTAAGGGAAAGTATCACAATCTCATTTTTATCCGATATTTTTTATACTTTGAAATTTACTGGGGTGTATTTTATCATCCACATCCATATGTAATATTATTTCCATCCACCTACAATTGTTTAAATCCAATTTTACCCTTCGGTGAGTTTTTTAGTAAAATATATGAAAGGAATCTTTTTTCGTTTTTTGTACGAGATACTTTTTGACTTTTCCGGCAAAAGTACGAGGAGAATGTTAATTTTAACTTATACGACATGAATAGATTTTTAAAACATTATTTCCAAGAAGATTCCTTTACAGGTTTTCAAGTTTATTTTTAATCAACTTATTTTATTTTAAAATTTTATGACATGTTAAGAAAGGAAAATGTTTTTGAAGTAGAAAGGATACTTTCCTCAAGAATGGAGTTCAAGCGTTTTATCAGAATTATTTTTCATCTAAGATAATATAGGGTTTTGTTTCTATCCCTATTATTACATTGATTTGATTATGTTGTGATGGAATTATTTTTATGAATTCATTTATCTTATATGAATTGTTTTATGATGTCACAATGTTTAAGAAACCCATTTTTATTACATGGGTTATGCAATGATGTATGATTTATGATTTTGTGGCACGCATAAGAATGGTATCATTATGAGATGGGTGGGACCTATATCTCCCTCCAATGCATTGGGTAAAGATTTTATATCTCATGATATAGACATGGCTGGAATGGAAGGTTAAACCGGTTCAGTAAAACAGTACTGAAACGAGGAGTGATCTCGGTTCAGAAATGGAATTTGTCCACTAAGATAGTCTTGGCAATGAGTCTTGACTAATAAGAAATGATTCTCTATGATTATGTGTGCATGACAGAAAGTTTCATGTTTTATGTTATGATTATTAGGATTACATTTCACTACCATGATTTATCCCATGTTATGAAATTATGATCTCTTTTTCAGGGTAAGATTTCCAAATTGTTATGTTCTTATGAATATGATGTGATTGATATTTCTTTTGTTTACCCTTACTGAGAATTTGAGCTCACCCTTTTATGTTTTCTTTTCCCCAGGATATAAATAAAGGTTTTAGGTAAAAAAAAGGGGGAAGATCTTTATGGGAGATGTTGAAGATCTTTCACCATGATTAGAAGATTATATTCCGAGTTTCCAAAGACACTAAACTATTACGGTCCTTGTGTGTGTGTTTTTGTAATGTACTAAGTATTCCGAAAAAGTAATGTAATGTCCCTGTATGTCAAGCCTTCGTGTATCTACAGCCAGGATCAGGTCAACTGGTCTGGCTGAACTTCCATAGGGCGGGTCACTGTCTTCTCCCCGTGGTCACGAAGACCCCGGCTTACCGCGTCAACCCGGCCGGCTTTGTCATCTGGTCACTCGTGCATCGTGCGCCTAAGGAGGCCACCCCGCCAGCTACTCGCACTGACACCCTCTGTAGCCTGCTCACCTTGTGCCACCGCTCGACTGCGCTCCCGGTCGCCTCGCCCTCGCAGATGCCTGCTGCACCCAGCTTTCCGCCACTAGAGAAGTCCCGCCGCCACTGTGGATCGTCGGGCCACCGAGCAGAGCCTCCAGAGCGGCCCAAAACCCGTCGGAAACCAAGGTTTTTGGCCGGAAAAAGCTCCAAAAACTTTGATCCTTCTTCGAACAACTACAGATGCCTTGGGACTCAGAATATCAATATGAAAGAAGCATTGAAAAACTCTGAACAAGTACTACACAACCATGGGCTTCGCTCGATAAAACAACAGCAATTTGACGCTACAATTTAGTTTCAAAGTAGGTGCGGAGATTTAAAATGAACACGAAAAGATCCTACCTCTTTAGGCATTGCCCGACACTTTTTCATCGATCCACCTTCGTCATAGACAAGATCTCCTTGATTGGAGAGGGAGGAGGAGGGCTTAAGGAGAAGCTATCCTTGAGAGGGTTTCTCCAGAGGAAGTTCCAAGTGGAAATGAGAGAGATGGGAGGAAATTATACTTAAATAGAATTTAAGTTTTTTTATTAAGGAATTCCTCCCAAAAAGACCCTCTTCTAAAACCTCTGGTGCTGTCAAGATTAAGCCTCCCATAGGATAAACACCACCTCCCAAGCGCAACAATGGTCTCAGAATTTTAATCTGACACCCCATTCAAATGTTATAAAACTTAATTCCTGAGGTTGCTAAATTATGAAAATGGACCTGGTGGTATTTTTCACAGAAGGCCCGCTCCCGCGAAAGTTACACCCCTCATAGGGTAAACGGCATGCTCCGGACTCAACGGTGCTTTGGGTTTTCCCATCCTAGAAACCGTTTAAGAGTTATTTCATTTATTTTGTATTCCTAGTGTGAACACATTGAAAATTCAATTCTGGCCACACTGGGGCTCAAAATAGCACACCGTCTGAAGGCGCTGATCTGGAATAACATCAAGAATATTCCAAAGTCTTTTATGGAAAAAATCAGGTTCTTATATCATTCCCTCCTTCAAACTTTTCGTCTCGGAAAAGAAAAACTAGGGAACAACTCAGAGTACTAAGCCCACACATGGATCACCTGTACCCAGAAGAACTCTTGCACAGTTCTGCATCACCACACACAAAGGATTTGATCAGTTCACATGAGGTCTGCCCTTGCCGCTGACATGCATAGGATCTCACACACTTCTTCTCAGGTAAGTCATGTGGGAGATGCTATGCACCCAAACCAGCCTTTGGGGTTAGGGCGAGGTAGTAGAAAACCTCTCCATCCCTTTGCACGGTCTTAAACGGCCCGAAGGCCCTCGGGGGTAGCTCACCTCCCCGGTCATACCTCTACGTCGCACGCTGCGATTGGAATCACCAGTTGGACCTGGGACAAATCCTAGTGATTCCCTCCTTTAGAATATCTATATGGTGAAATACTCAAGGATATCTGGTCACGCAAGCTTTCACAGTCGATGTCCCATGACCAAGACTCTCTTACATGCTCAGAAAGTGAAGGATTCGATACCATCGACTAAAGAAAAAGCTCCCATGCCTTCTACCTTTCCGACAGAGGGTTACACCGACGCCCCGCATCACCCTTATAACACCTCAAGCAAGGAGTCAGGATAAAAAGATCACTTCATACACAAAGCCTAACAATTCTACTGCAAAAAGTAGAAGAGCCGTAGGGCGTACCTCTTTCCACCTCATGCTCTAAAGGATCGTAGACATACAAAGCTCGCAGTAGTCTGTGGTCCCAACTGTCAGCTCCCGAAGCCTAACATGGACCACCTGGTGGTGATGGTAAGACCTCTTAATGTCTTCCCCCACTTCTAGCTCCCCTAATCCTCTTCTAGCACCACCTCTCTGGGCACTACTCCGATCATGGCGCTTCCTATTCTATGGTGGTGTGCCTACTGCCTGCCTGAAGTTCTCAGTATACCTGGTCAGGCAGTCCCATGCCAAGTGACCTGGACCAACACAAGCATAGTACCAGTGCTCTCCGGGCTGCCCTAGTGCCCTCTAGTACCACTGTGGTGTATAACCACAGCCCGGAGTCCACTCACAGAAGGGTCTTCTAGGCTAAGGCCCTGCGCTTTGCTTCCACAGTGGTGCACGACCACTTCTCCGAAACCAACGGTGGGAAGGCCACCTGTATCTAGGTTCTATCATCCAGTGCCTGCTAGCTGCGGCAGACATCTCAGCTCTATCGTGCCTACTACCACCACCAACTATAAAATGTGATAGGAATCTCTCTATCACCAGCGCCTTCTCTAGCACCTCAGCATAAATGGAAATGCACAAGGGTACTATGATGGCACGAATCTCTCTGTGGAGACCCTGCTCGAACTTCCGTACTCGAAAGTTTCTGTCATGGACCAAGTCTGGGTAAAAGATTTCATGGTCTGTGAAAATAGTCACATAATCGGTCTGTAGATACCCGAAGCTTAACATACATGGAAATTACATTACTTTTGCGGAATACTTAGTACATAAAAAAACACACACACAAGGACCATAATAGTTTAGTGTCTTTGAAAACTCGGAATATAATCTTCTAATCGTGGTGAAAGATCTTCAACATCTCCCATAAAGATCTTCTTTTTTTAAAACCTAAATTCTTTCTTTATGTCCTGTGGAAAAGAAAACATAAAATGGTGAGCTCAAATGATCAGTAAGGGTAAACAAAAGAAATATCAATCACATCATATTCATAAGAACATATCTTTTGGAAATCTTAACCTGCAAAAGAGATCATAATTTCATAACATGGGATAAATCATAGTAGTGAAATGAAATCCCAATAATCATAACATAAAACATGAAACTTTGTGGCATACACACATAATCATAGAGAATCATTTCTTATTAGTCAAGACTCATTGTCAAGACTATCTTAGTGGACAAAGTCCATTTCTGAACCGAGTCACCCTTGTCTCAGTCCTGTTTCACTGAACCGGTATAACCTACCATTCCATCCATGTCTATATCATGAGATATAAAATATTTACCCAATGCATTGGAGGGAGATATAGGTCCCACCCATCTCATAATGATACCATTCTTATGTGTGGCACAAAATCATAAATCATACATCATTGCATAAGCCATGTAAAAAAAATGGGAATCTCAAACATCATGACATCATAAAACAATTCATATAGGATAAAGGAATTCATAAAAATATTTCCATCACAACATAATCAAATCCATGTAATAATAGGGATAGAAACAGAACCCTTTATTATCTTATATGGAAAATAATTTTGATAAAACACTTGAACTCCTTCTTGAGGAAAATATCCTTTCTACTTCAAAAATACTTTTCCTTTCCTAACATGTCATACAATTATAAACTAAAAGAAGTTGATTAAAAATAAACTTGAAAACTTGTAAAGGAAGCTTCTTGGAAATAATGTTTTAAAAATCCATTCATGCCGTATAAGTTAAAAAAACATTCTTCAAACTTTTGTCGGAAAAGTCAAAAAGTACCTCATACGAAAAACAACAAAAGATTCCTTTCATATCTTTTACTAAAAACTCACCGAAGGGTAAAATTGGATATAAACTATTGTAGAAGGATATAAATATTACATATTGAGGAAACATGGATGTGGATGATAAATATTCCCCAGTAAATTATAAAGTATAAACAATCTCGGATAAAAATTGAGATTGCGAGATTTTCCCTTACCGTATGTCTGATATGTTTTGTACGTATCCAAACCTCCTGTATAATGATTTAAATAATGTCATTAACTTATTAAAGAATCATATTCATTGTTATTATATCATATATGGTTCACTTATGACTTTATATTACCCGTTCTTTTGTAAATTCCTTGTTAAAGAAGCGTTTTGGGTAAAATCGTTTCATTTATCATTGGTGTTTGGACTTGTTGTTCTTGACATTATTATTACTTATATCATGATTTACTTACTTCCAGAATATAAAATATGATTTATATATCATATATATTCAGTATAAATATATATATATATATATATATAATATATATAGTTAAATGAAATGAAACACACCGTTCATGGAGACGGTAGTCCGTACGTACGCATGAACGTTGTTTTCCTTTCCTTATTGTCTTGAATGGAAGTAAGTAGATGAAATATATATATACATAAATCCAGTAGATTTACCATGTCATATATTTCATTATTATTCATTATATATACTTTATAATCATTCTTGAATGGTTAACATGGATAATGAATCTCATCGCGTCGTGGAGACGGTAGTCCGTACATACGCATGAGCGATGATATCGTTCCCATGGTCGTGGAATTGTGTTGAAGTGTATGTATACTATTTCAGTATCAATATCACTTTATAATAATCATATATAGTTACTCATTACACCATTATACCCATCCAATTAAGGTTGTGGTGGAAAATAGATTACACCACGGCGTGGAGACAGTATTCCGTACCTACGCACGAGCGGTGATTTCCTTTTTCCGTAGGATGGATAGAAGGTTAATTAGAGTAGTTTCATATTTATAATAACATATCAGTATATAATAAATACTTATGTTATTAATTTATCATGAAACAACTAAAGAATAAGAAGTTGAAGAAGAAAGAAATTGAAAAAGATCGGTAATGGATTTTACCTCTTTTTGACGCGCCTTCACTTAACCTCCACTTAAAGAACTAAGGATGGTCTTTGAAGAAGCCCAAGACCTCTATTATGATACTAGGGAAGTGGAGAAGAGATTTTGGCAGGGTTTTTCTGAGCTTTAATGCTCAAATTGGTGTGAGGAGGAGAGGGAGGAGGTGCCCTTTTATAAGGGAGGAGAGGGGCACCTTAGGAAAATCTCAAAATATTATTTTATATTAAGGTCAAATTCGGTTTATAATGGTTCCAAAGGGTCTTATTTCTAAGATAAAGTGGGGATGGGTCTAAATCCTCTCATCCAATAGGATTTATACAAGTTTAGGTTTTTATTTTAACCTTATCAATTAGATTTAACTCTATGTTAAATAATTTAACTTTTACCGTGTCTTTTTGTTTTCTTACACTATATGGTTAATAAACTTACCATAACAAGCCAAACGAACCCCAAGTTGTCTATTATTAATATATCTATACTTATCTAAGTCATTTGGCCGAGAATTAGATTTTTAAAAATTAAATAACAATTAATAATATAATATTTGTTTTAAAAACTAATTTATGTCAATTTTGACACTATTTGGTACATGATTTTTATGAAATTCATAACAGAATAATAAGTTCGAACCAAGTTACTTATATCAACAATAAAATTTCATATTAACCTATAAAATTAATGTAAGTCATAAAAAGTCTCAAATTACATTTATTTGGGCATTTATAACAACAATTATGTCAATATTTCATTAATAAGACAATTACTGCATCATCTTTGTGTCATAATAAATGATAATTATTTAATCCTTAAAAATTATAAATAAACTCCTATGATGTAGATAATTGTATTATATTTTTGGATACTATTCATGTTTGAAGTTTCATGAAGTTTATCACTAAATTAAAATTATTATACTTATAAGATTCAAGAAAGTGACATGTTGTCACATTCTTTGGTTTTAATAATAATTAAATTATTTTCATGGAAAAAAGTCCATAAAATGAATCTAATCCGACCTTTAGGTTATATGGGTCTACTTTTAGCCATCCAATAGGATTTTTCCAAGTGTTAGGGTAATTTTATAATCTTATATTTACCCTTAATTACCCGATTTACCTTTAACTATAGTAAATAAAATTTACCGTAGTTACTATTCACAATGCCCAAAAATAAAAAGTAGCTTATTAACATAATTTGGACCCTCTGATTCCAAATATGGAATCCATTTTTCCAAATTCAATATACAAAAGATGTAGAAATTAAATTAAAATTAATCCCGTTGTCGAAAGAAAACGGGTTTTTCTTTAAAACATTGCAAAAGATTGAATTGATTTAACCTACGAATTCAAGGTAAAATCAATGCTAATGACATAAATTATATTAAATGGTAAAAATATATTCTATTTATACTTTAAAACCATTCAATATTATAATTTAACCACATAATATTTTACGACGAAAAAAGTTGTTTTTAATTAAAATATAGCATGTTCTTACTATTCATTAAAATATAGAAGTTATCGGAAAAATATCAAAACTTTATCTAATGTAAATTTTTATATCCTGATTCAAAATAAGAATTTTATTTTGTCAAATTTAACTTATAAACATGTCAAAAACTATATTTAAAGTGGGTGCATCATCAAAAGGGGGCAAAACTGCATTTTTTGAAAAATACTTATTTAACCGAAAAATTTATTTTGTTCTTATACCATGTTCTAGAAATGTGTAAGATGAATAATAATGTTATAAAATTCAAAATTTAGTTAACACTATTCATAACGTCTAGTTCATAACAATATTATAATAATATATCATTGTTTAGTAAAAACTGGTATTGCGTACAACACACGCTATCGAGGAAGGTCGCGATTGCGTGTAATGCAAGCCAAGTTAGGGTTGCGTGTAGTGCACAACTCCTTTGTTTTTGCATATAACAGAATCCAACCATATTTTATTTATACATTGAATATATATATATATATACACTCAATGTTGCGTAGAATAACTTCTATCAAACGAACGTGAAATTGTGTGTAACAAGAGCCAAGAAAAGTGTTGCGTATACTGCAAGCTAATATAGTGTTGCGTATAGCGCAAGATAATTTTCGTGTGTCGTACAATAGAAGATATGAATGAAATTAATCTTATAAAATCTCGGGTTGTTACATTCTACCCCCCTTAAAATGAATTTCTCCCTCGAAATTCGTCGGGGTTATAAATTTTTTACTATTCATAAAAACCCACATCGTAAAAAGAAATACCAAAACTGAACTTTAAAAACAAAAGTATAAAATATAACGGTTACCCAAATCAACTCATCACTGGGTTTCCATATAGGAGAAAATATAGACATGGAAGAGAAATCTAACAGTCATGTTCTGATGGAGAGTGGTAGAGAACATGGCTATGAAAAATCCAACAATCACAAAGCTATTGATTTGTGGTGATATAAGGTACCATCTGATTCATCGGATATAAGGGAAGTAGGAAAACATTTTTGGTTTTTCAAGATCATTTCCCTAAATTTGATGAAATTGGAATTAGAAGAAATACTTTTGTGATTTTGGTATAGTCTCACCGTTTGTCATTCTTTTGACAATTTCCACTTCATCTCTTAAAGAAATGAAGTTGAATTTGTCATTCGTGATGTGTTAGCAGATCATGTGATAGAATGATGGGTCATTCCATCAGTCTCAAACAAAATGTTATAAAAGTTATCAAAAAAATACATAAGTCCATCTATAGTGAGATTAATCTTATATAGTTCCTAAAATGGACTTATACTGCTTAATATAATAAAACTAGTTTCTACTAAACAGGGACTTCCTGTAGGCCAGTGGTAGGCAAAAAAGGCAAGTCGCACTTCGGTTGTGGGTTCGATTCCCACAGCCTTGTCCGATGCGATGGGCTGTCGCCCGTCCTGCAGGTTGTCCTTTTTCTAAAACTACATTACTATAAAATCCCATCAGTAATATCGAAAAAAGTTCTATCCTTAAACAATACTTAGCATATGTCTAACATAATCCATTCCAATATTTAGGCTTATCTAAAATACTTCGGTCCAAGCTCATAGTATAAAGAAAATGATTACTTGAAATGTCACCAACTAAGCATGTGAATACCATCATTTATCCCCCATATATATATATATTTGGTCACATTCCAATCATGTGAATACCTTAATCATGTATTCTCTTGAAAAAAAAATGAATACCCATTGAACCATATTGAAAACATGAATGCAGTTAAAAGTTAACACTTTCCACATACCAAAATCTTCAAAATTCTATATACTCAAACCATGATATCACTTAGTCCTTATATTAATCATGAGCTCATGAATACTATCAAACATTTCATTTTCTCCTTATCCCTTCATTATGCGCATATCATCTACTTTCCAAAATATTTGAATCACTTTTCATGGTTACCGGTACCTTAAAATTATTGAAAACCACAATAGACTAATACAAAAATATTCCAATACACAATAAAAGTACCTTAACAACATTATTCTTGAATACCAATACATAAACACTTCAATCCATCCTCTTCAATGATTGTCCTGGAATAAGTCCTTCCTTGATTTAGAAGTAACTTTTTAGGTCAGGGCATTGATTTGGGTAATGCCCATGTTCTCCACAAATAATACATTGAACTCCATAACAGTCTGTCACTCTATGACCCTTTTCTCCACACAGATAACATCGGTCCCTCCATTTGAGGTATTCCTCAAGGTTCTTCTTCCCTTCTTTATAAATCTCAATCTTCCTTTCTTTATCCTCCTCAACATGCGAACATGCATAATAGTATATATTCCTCTTATTTGATGAATTAGGCATACCACTAAATTTCACCTTGTTAATCATATATCGCGATGACTGATTCTGCATAATCAAAATATCTTTCTCTCTAGGCATTACACAATTTTTTTGCTCATAGTCACCAATTTGTCTATTGGATTCAATGTTAACCGAATTCCTTTTGGTTCCCTCCATTAACTAAAAAACAAAAAAAATCTGTGAGAGGAAAAATCATGCTAGAGAAAACAACATAGTAAAGGTGGAGTACCCTCAATATCTAACATCTTAGGTTAAATTATAATATCCTTATCACAATTCTAGGACTATATCCTATACGTATACTTAACCTAAGAGACATCCCTAGACATACCTTAGAAATATCTCTAGGGATCTCACTAATGTTTTCGCATCCTAGTTTCCAAAGGTTGAGTAAACATTTCCTCTTATACCAACTGTAGAGACCCAAAGCTTAATGTACATGGAAATTACATTACTTTTGTGTAATACTTAGTACATAAAAAAAACACACACAAGGACCGTAATATTTTAGTGTCTTTGGAAACTCGGAATATAATCTTCTAATCGTGGTGAAAGATCTTCAACATCTCCCATAAAGATCTTCTTCTTTTTTAAACCTAAATTCTTTCTTTATTTCCTTGGGAAAAGAAAACATAAAAGGGTGAGCTAAAATTCTCAGTAAGGGTAAACAAAAGAAATATCAATCACGTCATATTCATAAGAACATATATTTTGTAAATCTTAACCTGCAAAAGAGATAATAATTTCATAATATGGGATAAATCATAGTAGTGAAATGAAATCCCAATATCCATAACTTAAAACATGAAACTTTGTGTCATACACACATAATCATATAGAATCATTTCTTATTAGTCAAGACTCATTGCCAAGACTATCTTAGTGGACAAAGTCCATTTTTGAACCGAGTCACCCTCATTTTAGTCTTGTTTCACTAAACCGGTATAACCTACCATTCCAACCATGTCTATCTCATGAGATATAAAATCTTTACCCAATGAATTAGAGGGAGATATAGGTCCCACCCATCTCATAATGATACTATTCTTATGTGTGCCAAAAAATCATAAATCATACATCATTGCATAAGCCATGTAATAAAAATGGGAATCTCAAACATCATGACATCATAAAACAATTCATATAAGATAAAGGAATTCATAAAAATATTTCCATCACAACATAATCAAATCCATGTAATAATAGGGATAGAAACAGAACCCTTTATTATCTTATATGGAAAATAATTTTGATAAAACACTTGAACTCCATTCTTGAGGAAAATATCCTTTCTACTTCAAAAATACTTTTCCTTTCTTAACATGTCATACAATTCTAAACTAAAATAAGTTGATTAAAAATAAACTTGAAAACTTGTAAATGAAGCTTCTTGGAAATAATGTTTTAAAAATCCATTCATACCGTATAAGTTAAAAAAAACATTCTTCGTACTTTTGTCGGAAAAGTCAAAAAGTACCTCGTACGAAAAATAACAAAAGATTCCTTTCATATCTTTTACTAAAAACTCACCTAAGGGTAAAATTGGATATAAACTATTGTATAAGTATATAAATATTACATATTGAGGAAACATGGATGTGGATGATAAATATTCCCCAGTAAATTATGAAGTGTAAACAATCTCGGATAAAAATTGAGATTGCGAGATTTTCCCTTACCTTATGTCCGATATGCTTTGTACGTATCCGAACCTCCTGTATAATGATTTAAATATTGTCATTAACTTATTACAGAATCATATTCATTGTTATGATATCATATATGGTTCACTTATGACTTTATATTACCCGTTCTTTTGTAAATTCCATGTTAAAGAAGCGTTTTGGGTAAAATCGTTTCATTTATCGTAGGTGTTTGGACTTGTTGTTATTGACATTATTATTACTTATATCATGATTTAATTACTTAAAGAATATAAAATATGATTTATATATCATATATATTCAGTATATATATATATATATAATAGATAGATAAATGAAATGAAACACACTGTTCATGGAGACGGTAGTCCGTACGTACGCATGAACGCTGTTTTCCTTTCCTTATTGTCTTTAATGGAAGTAAGTAGATGACATATATATATACATAAATCCATTAGATTTACCATGTCATATATTTCATTATTATTAATTATATATACTTTATAATCATTCTTGAATGGTTAACATGGATAATGAATCTCATCGCGTCGTGGAGACGGTAGTCCGTACGTACGCACGAGCGATGATATCATTCCCATGGTCATGGAATTGTGTTGAAGTGTATGTATACTATTTCAGTATCAATATCACTTTATAATAATCATATATAGTTACTCATTACACCATTATACCCATCCAATTAAGGTGGTGGCGGAAAATAGATTACACCACGGTGTGGAGACGGTATTCTGTACCTACGCACGCGCGGTGATTTCCTTTTTTTTGTAGGATGGATAGAAGGTTAATTAGAGTTGTTTCATATTTATAATAAAATATTATTATATAAGAAATACTGATGTTATTACTTTATCCTGAAAAAACTAAAGAAGAAGAAGTTGAAGAAGAAAGAAATTGAAAAAGATCGGTAATGGATTTTACCTCTTTTTGGCGCGCCTTCACTTAACCTCCACTTAAAGAACTAATAATGGTCTTTGAAGAAGAAAAAGACCTATAGGATTATACTAGGGAAGTGTAGAATAGATTTTGTCAGGGTTTGGACGAGCTTGAATGCTCAAATTGGTGTGAGGAGGAGAGGGAGGAGATTCCCTTTTATAAGGGAGGACAGGGGCACCTTAGGAAAATCTCAAAATATTATTTTATATTAAGGTCAAATTCGGTTTATAATGGCTCCAAAGGGTATTATTTTGAAGATAAAGTGGGGATGGGTCTAAATCCACTCATCCAATAGGATTTAGACAAGTTTAGGTTTTTATTTTAACCTTATCAATTAGATTTAACTCTAAGTTAAATAATTTAACTTTTACCGTGTCTTTTTGTTTTCTTACACTATATGGTTAATAAACTTACCATAATAAGACAAACGAACCCCAAGTTGTTTATTATTAATATATATATCCTTATCTAAGTCATTTTTCCGAACCTTATATTTTTAAGAATTAAATAACAATTAATAATATAATATTTTTTTTAAAAACTAATTTATGTCAATTTTGACACTATTTGGTACATGATTTTTATGAAATTTATAACATAATGATAAGTTCGAACCAAGTTACTTATATCAACAATAACATGTCATATTAACCTTGAAAATTAATTTAAGTCATAAAAATTCTCAAATTACATTTATTTGGGCATTTATGACAACAATTATGTCAATATTTCATTAATAAGACAATTACTGCATCATCTTTGTGTCATAATAAATGATAATTATTTAATCCCTAAAAATTCAAAATAAATTCCTATGATGTAGATAACTGTATTATCTTTCTTTATACTATTCATGTTCTAAGTTTCATGAAGTTTATCACTAAATTAAAATTATTATACTTATAAGATTTAAGAAAGTGACATGTTGTCACATTCTTTGGTTTTAATAATAATTAAATTATTTTCATGGACAAAAGTCCATAAAATGAATCTAATCCAACCCTTAGGTTATATGGGTATACTGTTAGCCATTCAATATAATTTTTCCAAGAGTTAGGGTAATTTTATAATCTTATATTTACCCTTAATTACCCGATTTACCTTTAACTATAGTAAATAAAATTTACCGTAGTTACTATTCACAATGCCCAAAAATAAAAAGTAGCTTATTAACATAATTTGGACCCACTGATTCCAAATATGGAATCCATTTTTCCAAATTCAATACACAAAATATTCAGAAATTAAATTAAAATTAATCCCGTTGTCGAAAGAAAACGGGTTTTTCTTTAAAACATTGCAAAAGATTGAATTGATTTAACTTACGAATTCAAGGTAAAATAAATGATAATGACATACATTATATTAAATGGTAAAAATATATTCTATTTAAACTTTAAAACCATTAAATATTATAATTTAACCACATAAGATATTATGACGAAAAAAGTTGTTTTTAATTAAAATATAGCGTGTTTTTACTATTTATTAAAATATGGAAGTTATCGGAAAAATATCAAAACTTTATCTAATGTAAATTTTTATATCCTGATTCAAAAGAAGAATTTTATTTTGTCAAATTGAACTTATAAACATGTCAAAAACTAGATTTAAATTGGGTGCGCCATCAAAAGGCGGAAAAACTGCATTTTTTGAAAAATACTTATTTTACCTGAAAAATTTATTTTGTTCTTATACCATGTTCTAGAAATGTGTAAGATGAATAATAATGTTATAAAATTCAAAATTTAGTTAAAAATATTCATAACGGCTAGTTCATAACAATATTATAATAATATATCGTTGTTTAGTAAAACCCGGTATTGCGTACAACACACGCTATCGAGGAAGGTCGCGATTGCGTGTAATGCAAGCCAAGTCAGGGTTGTGTGTAGTGCACAACTCCTTTGTTGTTGCGTATAATAGAATCCAACCATATTTTATTTATACATTAAATATATATATATATATATACACTCAATGTTGCGTAGAATAACTTCTATCAAACAAACGTGAAATTGTGTGTAACAAGAGCCAAGAAAAGTGTTGCGTATAGCAAGCTAATACAGTATTGTGTATAGCGCAAGATAATCTTGGTGTGTCGTAAAATAGAAGATATGAATGAAATTAATCTTATAAAATCTCGGGTTGTTACACGGTCACCGTCATCCCTCCCTACAGAAACTGCAGGAGCTCCTGGATCTGAATGGAGCGTAAGAAGGAGGGGTAAGACTCCTCACGAAACAGAAGTTGAAAGTATTCCCACAAAAGTGACGACTCATCGAGTAACTGAGTCACCAAACTCCACCAACTCCCAACTACTCCGTGGAAAATGCCGGTGGCCAAAGCCACCATCTGATCTGCCAGTGTCTGCGCAAGCCTGAAGAGGCAAACCACTGTCTTGAGCCAAACCTTCGTTGCCTGAGGGTCTGGCTCACCAATGAACCTCAGCGGTCTCTGTCACTGGAACTCACAGAGTGCGCTCAACCTGCGCTCAAGCTCCATCTTCTCTGCTGGAGATGTTTGTTTCTCACCAGGTGGGGGTGCCGCTATCGGCCCACCCGGAGAAAGGGACTCGCATGATGGGTCCTATACTGAGGCCTCGTAGCTCATAGGGTTGTCATCACGAACCAAAGTTGATATCCTGGATGGATGTCTTCGCAGAGACATCCTGAATGTTATCAAGGAGAGCCATAGTTAGATGAGCATATATGTATATAATGATAGCAACCATGGGGTGATAACTTAATAAGGACAGTCAAAGACTCAATCCTATGTAATGCACAACCAATGTTTCCCTACAACAAGTGTCTCAGCATGACGAATCGACAAGCAGGTTATTAGGGTCCTGGTGAATGGATACGTCAGCCACCACACCATCACTAGACTCCCTGGCCTGAAAGCTTCTCTCAAGACACGTTGACATTGTTGGCCTAGATCCCAACCAATTCCTTTTTAGAGACGTCCAAACAATGTACTAAGGAATGAACCACCTCTGATACCACTTTGTCATGACCCGACCCTACCCGAGCTCGAGCCACAACTAACCCAAGCCCGCCTCCATAGGTTAGAGGCTAGCGACAAGCGCCGAAGGCAAAACAACTCTATGAGGTCTTTGCCTAAGTACCTGTACACACACACACAACCCAACCGGAAAAGTTCCAAAACCCGACAACAGGTAAACAAAAGTAAAACAGCTGGGAGAGTCCCACACCTGGAACCCGACTACGACCACAATATGTGGTCCAAGCTCCTGAACTTCTAAGCTCTGCTGAAGTCACGACCAACCTTTCAGTCATCTACAAGGGCACACCAAGTGCGGGAAAATCCCAGGCAGGGGTGAGTACAAAAATACTCCGTAATATACCCCGATGGCTCAAGGGAGAAACAAATGAGGTACCGAAGAGTGAGCAGTAGATCAAACAGGGAATAGTAAAGGAGTACAACAGAGAGAGTAAAATAAAGAGTACATCTCAACCCAACAAGAGGAAGTAGACTCGTCTAAACACAAGGAGCTAGAAGTAGTGAGAAGATGAACTTTGCGTTGAGTCTTCGCTACCTATATCAGGATAGTGTACTCATCCAACCACGAGAAACTAGACACGGAAAGCACATGGCTTACCTCGCGCATCTTAGCCTCTCCTAGAAGGAGAGTAACCAAAACCCAAGGAGTGGGTACTGGAATAAGGTATATATATATATATCCATATGCTCAATCAAGAAGTCCAAACAAGATCGTAAGGGGATCTCCATATCATAGCTCACCCAAAAGAAAGTGAGTCACCAAAAATCCCAGATGTAAACACCATCGATGCCCAGCATCCCACACGCTTGCCCTGAACTGCAAGTCAAGGGGCTCAAATCATTGCACCTTGATACTATCCTCTTTTGGTGGAACTGACTCACCCTCACGATTTTAGGTCGCATCACAAGGACGTGTCTCGGTTGGGAAAGAACCCCTCATCCTTGAGAGTTCATGGGTAAGTCAAACCACACCACGTCACTGCCAAAGCTGTCACATCACTGACCCATACAACCAAGGGTCCCGCTCCGGAAGTCACGAAGAAAAACCACAGAATAGACTAGTAGAAAGGACTGAGTCTGAAAGAAGTTGTCAGTTAACCCACCGCCCAGCCCTGCTAGAGGGTAAACCCTAAGAGGTCATTGTGTAACCCACTTCCCAGTATCTGCTGGAGGGTAAACCCTAAGAGGTCGTCGGGTAACCCACTTCCCTGTCTCTGCTGGAGGGTAAACCCTAATATTTCATCGGGTAACCCACTTCCCAGTCTCTCCTGGTGGGTAAACCCTAAGTGGTCATCGGGTAACCCACTGCCCAGTCTATGCTGGAGGGTAAACCCTAAGCGGTCATCGGGTAACCCACTACCAAGTCTCTTCTGGAGGGTAAACCCTAAGAGGTCGTCGGGTAACCCACTGCCTAGTCTCTACTGGTGGGTAAACCCTAAGAGGTCATCGGGTAACCCACTACCCAGTCTCTACTGGAGGGTAAACCCAAAAAGGTCTTCGGGTAACCCACTGCCCTGTCTCTGCTGGTGGGTAAACCCTAAGAGGTCGTCGGGTAACCCACTACCCAGTCTCTGCTGGAGGTTAAACCCTAAGAGGTATTCTGGTAACACACTGCTCAGTCTCTACTGGAGGGTAAACCCTAAGAGGTCACTGGGTAACCCACTGCACAGTCTCTACTGGAGGGTAAACCCTAAGAAGTCAATGAGTAACCCACATCCCTGCCTCGCTGGAGGGTAAACCCTAAGAATTTGATGAGAAACCCACTTCCCAGCTCTGCTGGAGGGTAAACCAGGATCTGCTCTGGCCATCCCTACTAGAAACAACCTCCTGGCTAGAGGATCGGTGCCCGAATAAAGTATTGTTCACACCAAATCCTCAAAAACTCTACTAGGGAACACGAAGGAACGTGAGACTGAATCCCACATGGCTAAAGGGAAAAAGGAGAACCCAACCATCTCTACAGATCACACCATCGAGAATAGAACCATGGGAAACTACTCAACCCTGTTGGTCTAATCCATCGTGAACAGAGGGACCCTATACGTCACGAGAGATCAAAGGTATGTAAAGTAGAACGCGAAACACACATGGGTACCACATGCCATGTGTCCCAAACTTATATCCAAACCAAGATCACAAACATTCTCAGGTAAAAACTACAACATGTACCTCCAAGCATTCCCGTATACTCCCAGAGTATGCCACATTGCCAGCCCAAGGGCAATCGTGCACACGACACCCAATGTCAATGAAAAAAGGCATAAACCTAACTTCACCAACCTGCTTCCTCCATGGCCCTAGCACGACCAACCACATCTCTTTAAGAATTCACTTCACTCTCCCAAGAGTGAACGTGATCACACCCCAAGGGTTCTCTATAAACACTGCAGTTAGAACCACCACTGGTACACCTTTCATGCTTCCACATTTAATAAGATCTCAAATGAGACTCCGCACATCCAAACGGATCATACTGTTGAAATACTTATGAAAAAACACACGATATCGATTACTTACTCACCTCAGATGGATATCTGATGAAAAATTCATCCAACACCGCTTTACGCCCGAACAGTGTCCCGTGGTCCCGAGCCTTGGTCCCGAAAATGGCTAAGCGCATCACACCATTGTGATCCACTCGGAAATACATATCAAAAGGACTTCTCACTTGAGTGGAACGGATATCCGAATAAAAATATGCATTACGCCATACCGCACACCAGTGGTGCTTCGTGGGACCCATATCCCAGTCCCAAAGCACTGTAAACGGATCGTGCCATTGAGATCCTCTCGAAAAAGAACACAAGATTGAATATCCAATTGTTCGAAACGGACACCCGATGATAAAGATAGAAATCACTGCCAACTCCCAAAATGGATCTCGTGGGGCCCGCACCATCGTTCATAATTAGAGAGGGCGGATTGGTCCATTGCAATGCCCTCGTAAAAATGCTCAGAATCGACTACTCGCACGCCCCGAACAGGTGTCTGATGTGAAAGTTGTGAAACGCTGCTCGTAACTTAAAAGACGGGCCGTGGGGCCCATGCCTCAACTCAAATTTCAACTCCCAAAACCATACTGGAAACCTCCACCTCAACACCAAGGTCCCAACACCGCTGACGGCACTCAAATTGGACATCGGATGTGTCTGCGCCATCCAAAACAAGAACTCCCGGAAAAATGCCAAACCACTTATCGCACGTATCGCGCCACCAAGCCCCTCATCTCAGGAATTAAAAATCCCCGAGACCATCTCAAAAAGTTTGTCTCGATTCCAAGAATGTGTCACCATAGACGGCACGCGAATCCGACCCCTGGTTTGTAATTTAGGGTGTTTTAATGTTTTTAAAGGACCGAAACGGTGGGTCGGGCCGGTTCGGCCGGCCCACCCTTCCTGAACCGGCCCGCTATCGCGCGGGCCGGCCCACCTTGCCCAGATCGACTCAGCCGGTCTAGCTGAAATCCCATCGGTTCCACAAAGGGTGGGTCCCTATCTGCTCCCCGGGGTCATGAAGACCCCGGCTTACCGCGTTAACCCGGCTGACTATGTCCGCCGGTCACCCGCGCGTCGCGCGCCTAAGGAGGCCGCCCCCGCAAGCTTCTTGCGCTGACGCCCTCATCAGCCCTCTCACCCGGCCCCACCGCTCGACCGTTCTCCTGGCCGCCTCGCCCTCGCCGACGCCTACTGCGCCCGACCGTCCGCCTCTAGAGAAGTCCCACCTCCGCTGTGGATCATCGGGCTGTCGCACGGAGCCGCCAGACCATCCCGAAACCCGCCGGAAACAAGGGTTTTTGGCCATAAAAACCTCCAAAAACTTCAAACCTTTTTTGGACAACCGCGGATGTCTCGGGACTCAGAATATCAATATGAAACAAGCATCAGAAAGATCAGAACAAGTACTACACAACCATGGGATTCGCTCGATAAAAAAAACAGCAATTTGACGCTACAATTTATGCTCAAAGTAGGTGCGGAGATTTAAAATGAACACAAAAAGATCCTACCTCTTTGGGCATGTCCCAACGCTTTGTCATCGATCCACCTTCACCATATCTGAGATCTACTTGATTTGAGTGGGAGGAGGAGGTCTTGAGGAGGATATCTCCTTGAGAGGGTTTCTCCAGAGGAAGTGCCAAGGGGAAATGAGAGAGATGGGAGGAAATTATACTTAAATAGAATTTAAGTTTTTTTTATTAAGGAATTCCTACCAAAAAGACCCACTTCCGAAACCTCCAGTGCGGTCAAGATTAAGCCTCCTCTAGGGTAAACACCACCTCTCGAGTGCAACAGTGGTCTTAGAATTTTAATCCAAGACCTCATTCAAAAGTTAAAAAACTTAATACCTGAGGCTGCTAAATTATGAAAACGCCCCTGGTGGTATTTTTCATAGAAGGCCCGCACCTGAAAAAGTTACACCCCTCCTAGGGTAAACAGCATGGTCCAGACTCAATGGTTCCCTTAGTTTTCCCATCCAAGCAACCATTTAAGAGTTATTTTATTTATTTGGTGTTCCCAGTTTGAACACACTAAAAATTTAATTCCGGCCTCACCAGGGATCAGAATCGCACTCCATCTGAAGGTGTTTCTCTGGAATAACATCAAGAATATTACAAAGTCTTTTATGGAAAAAACCATGTTCATAAATGGGTGGGATTAGGTTCTAAATTGAATAAATAATGAAATTAATTTTATTTGGTATCTTCCAAGCCAAAGAACAAGCTTGGATTATGGATGGTCTGTTTAGGCATACTTGGATACATGTGCTTATGGGGAACACTGGGCTTAATGTCAGGTTCTGAGACATATTGATTAAATGAACTGTTTTGTTAAATGAGCATATTTTTAATTAACATATGCCTAATTTTTTAATCATATACTTATTGATTAAAAGAATTTGAGTAAATGAAATGATTATAAATGAGAACCTAGATTTATAGGATGTTTACTTTTGATTAATTCCTTTACTTGTTATATATCGTCTTACACACTATTGGTATATATATATATATATATTCTTACTGGATGTCTTAGACCATGGGTAGTTTCCTACTGGGATTATATATCACAACCTGTTTGGGCCACCTATGGGTACCCAAATAGACTATATGATTACATGTGTTGGTAAGGGTAATCTCCCTAATACATGTTCTTGATTGATGCTTTTGATCAGGGGAGCATGGGACCAAGATGAGTCTAATGATGCTAGTTGGGATACTTTTTCCATTTTTTACTTTTGTTACATGTATTTTATATCTACCTTGTATGCATGTTTTGGAAATTTTAATAGAGATATATGACTTGTATCATTATTTTGTATATAATATGACTTATGGTATTGTTTATTTATCAGTATTACATTTTTTACTTCTTTCCTGGGTATTATACTACTTTTAATACTTTTATGAAATTTTTTATGTTGTGTTACACTCTGGTATTGAGGTAATAGTCTCCCTATAGACTCACCTAGGCCCTCACTACTAGTCGGTAACCTATGGAATTTGGAGAGATACTCTTGATTCTATGTGGCCAACTGGGCTCGGGGAACTATTGAGTGGAATCTGGGTCTAGGATCTTACAAAGTGGTATTAGAGATTCTTTTCTAGTTTTATTTAATATGTGGTGAACATATAAAGGTATTGGAAGGAAATTGAATTTGTTAATGAGATATTCTCGAGTATAGATAACCCGCATACAGGAAAAATCCAAATAGCCTAAAATTAAATTTTTGGTGTTTGGATATTGACTATTATAGTTGATTCGATTCCACCGTTGGGTGACACACTTGATTTATGCTGTTATTATGGATATGATTGTGGATTATATTTTTTTGAAACCCAATGATATGAGGTTATTCCATCACATGCATCATATTAGGTACTTACTAGAAATCACATGTTGTGCATTTTTTCATGCCATTTAGGATGCATTACTTATTGCAAGATTTTTTTATAGGTGTTGTGATAGATATGTATGCTATTGTGATAGGTATATTGGGATGTGTTATGGTATGAATTATATAGACACCAAGATTTGGTCCTTGGGGAGTATGGGATATCTTGAATGGGGATTTGGTGAACTATTGGTTCAAATTTTTAAATTTAATTAGGATATAATTGTAAAATGAGCATGAATTCAAATAAAAAATAAAATGAAAATAAATTCAAGTGAAAATTAAATGGGAAATGAACCTGAAATGGAATGGATTCTGAGTTTCTTATAGCAGATAACTTGAACTAGAACTGACCTTATTAGTGGGAATTAGTTCATATATATTTCTTATATATGATCTGTATGAGCCTGGACCTCACTCATGGAGCAGGCATAGGTGTGTGTTCTTATATAGGAAGGATTTTAAATATAATTTTTAAATATATATGATTTTAAGCTATGAAATTTGATAATGATCTCTAATTGATTCATGTGTTTTTCATTGTAGAGGCATGCCACCATGACAACCTCTAGTTATATTACAGGAAAGTGGAGATGATCACAATCTAGAGGTAGTTCTCCATGGGATACCAGTCGATTCTTCGGTCAAGAAATTTTTATCACTAATGGTTTTACTAGACATAGGTTCTAAGGAATAGTTTTGTGATGGGCTCTTACGATTCATTCATACCCTTTAAGAAGCACCATGACATGCCCCAACTATGGCCTAGTTGACGTGTGTGTCCCAGTAGTAGTAGCCACCCATGTTTTTGAGTGATGATGGACCACATGATGTAGAGTCATTTCTAGAGGCCATACTATCTATCATTGAGCATCTAAAGATGCCTCATTAGAGGAGGGTAAAACTCACTATGTTTATGATGTGCGATTCCTCTAAGAGATGGTGGGATGTTATCAGTCAGACGAACCATCATTATGAGATGTCCTAGAGGGATTTTCATATGGAATTCTATGATTACTTCTATACCGAGACATTGAGGGTCGATAGAGCCTGGGAGTTCTTACACCTAGAGTAGGTTGCATTATCAGTGATGGATTACTTAGACCATTATACTAATCTGCAGTATTTTGCACCAATTTTGATGGTTGACAAGTTATCTAAAGCTGATTGATTTGATAATGGTATCATGTATCACATCCAATCATAGGTGAACTTATTTCAGCTAACTACCATTTCTAGAATAGTGAATTAGGTGTTGATCATAGTGTGTAACCTAAGAGAGGATAGAGAAGCAACCCAGGGTGGTTCGACATCTTGATTTGGTAATACATCGATTGATAGTAGGAATAATCATTTGGATCTTCCATGCAGTGATATTATATGTCAGAGAACAAACTTAGGTATCTAGGTGAGGTGCTACCAGTGTAGTATTCCAGGACATACGAGGCCACAATTTATGTGCGACCCAGTTGAGTACCAATCCTATAGAAAGATGGTCCATATACAGTGCTTATGTAGAATTTTTCACTAGAAACTAGTGAGAGAGGGTTTTCACCAACTCCATGTTTAGAAGTAGGGTCAACAGATTCTCATTAGACAACGATGAGGAGTATAGTTGGTCGGTCATGCCGAGGTAGTGGTCATGATCATGGTAGTCAGACCCCATTTTTATAGTGATAGTAGGGTATATTTTCTTAGTATAGATAAGCAGTGTCATAGGTACATGTTTTAGGCCAAGCATACATAGTGCAATATACAATTGAGGATAAGGATACTAGACCTTCTGCAATTAGAGGCACTATTTGAGTACCTTTCACTTTTGCTTCTATAATTTTTGATATAGGGGCTTCTCATAACTTATATTTTTTTCCTTTCATGGAGAGACTTGGGATTAGTGTTCAGGATTCTAATGGTTTCATGATGGTTGAAACTATATTAGGGATTAGAACGGAGGGTGTTAGTCAGTGCAGGGAGTTCCTTCATGAGATTGGTTGGTTTCACCTTGTATGGTACCTATTTTTCCTCCAGATGACAGAAATTGATATCATTCTTAGGTTTTTATGTTTGGTTTCCTTTTAAGATTTCATCAATTTATATCTTTATAGGGTGACCTTTACATCACCATAGGGTAGAGAGTTAATTCACAAGGTTGAATGGGATGTCCAGGATATTCAATATGGACCTGAGCATCATGGGATAAGAAGCATGATAGCCGATATTGTGATTTTATATCAGGATGATCAGGGAAAAAGTTAGATTGATGGTTGATCGTTTCGGGGATGTTTTCTTTGATTAATTTTCAAGATTACCTCCAATGAGAGATGTGGAGTTATCTATCAAGCTAGTTCCATGATATGCATCGGTATCCATTCCTACTTACTGGATGAATACCATTGAGATGCAAGATCACAAAAGGTGGCTAGAATATTTAGAGGAAAATGATTCCATCCAACCTAATACATATCTATGTGGTTATCTAGTCCTTTTTGAGAAAAAGGTAGACATAACTCTTAGGCTATGTATGTATTATTATAAATTGAACCAGATGATAGTTAAGAACTAGTATCCTCTACCACAGATAGATGATCTCTTTGACCAGCTATGAGGATCTTGGGATTTCTCAAAGATTTATTTGCGATCTATTTATCATTATGTGTGTGTTAGAGTATCATAAATACCTCACACAATATTTCAAAGAAGGTATGGTCTATATGAGTATTTTATTATATTGTTTAGTCTCACAAATGTGCTTGGTCTTCGTGGAACTGATGAACCGAGTTTTCTATCCATGTCTAGATTTGTTTATGGTGGGTTTTTATGGATGATATCTTAGTGTATTCTCATAATTGACATGATCATACCAAATATCTTAAGATCATATTGAAACACTAGATAGAATCAGTTATATGAAAATATCACAAAGTTTCACTTCTGGATGGAATAAATTCACTTCTTGGGTCACATCATCTCAGAGAAAGGAGTATTAGTAAACCTAGAGAAGGTGAGAGCTTTAGTTTTTTGGGAGCATCCTAATAACATCTTTGAGGTACGAAGTTTCTTAGGGTTAGTTGGATACTATAATCATTTCATACAGGACCTCTCACTCTTAGCTACACCAATTAATAACTTCTTTAAGAAGGTTGTAAAGTTTTTATGTTTAGATTCATATGAGATGACATTTCAAGAGTTAAAAGGGAGATTGGATTCAGTGTCAATACAGATTTTTCTAGAGCTAGGAAAGAGTTACACTATTTATTGAGGTGCATCATGTATCGGTATAGGATAATTTCTTATGTAGGGTAATAGAGTTGTGGTGTATGGGTCTTAGACACTAAGACTGCACGGGAGGAATTACTTGATGCACTATCTCAATTTAGTTGTGATTGTTCATGAATTGCGCTTTTAGAGACCTTATTTAACATTAGATCATTTTGTGGTGTACACGGACCAATAAATTATCAAGTACATATTTACACAGTGTGATACGTATCTACGGTAGAGAAGGTAGGTCGAATACCTTCAGTATTTTGACTTTGAGATTATCTACATGATTGGTAAAGGCAATGTAGTGGCTGATACACTAAGCAACAGGACTCAGATACAGGTAGTTCAATAGGCCAGTATAGAGTGAAGGCTCATGGATTTTCTCTCTAAGATGCACTTGGAAGTGAATAACAGTTAGGGGTAGACTTTTATTTCATCCTTAGTTGTTACCTATACCCTTTTGGATAGAGTTATGGTGAGGTAGATATCAGACTCATAAGGACTATTTCTATGAGAAAATGTGGCATGAGAGGACCTTCCTCCTAGTTAGATCATAGTTGATGATGAAATTATCCATATGCATGATTCCATATGGGTTTTAGTAGACATTCACATGGAGCTGATGAAGGATTTTCATTCTTTGACTTGGCCAGTGCATCTCAGCATCACCAAGATGTATCAAGATTTACATCTCTAGTATTGGTGACCAGGTATGAAAAGAGAAGTAGTTAGTTTTTTATGAGGTTTTCCACCTATCAGTAGATGAAGGAGGAACACTAGTGACCATTCGGACTTTTACAACATCTACACATTATCGAGTGGACATGGAATGTCATCACAATATATTTCATGAAGGGTTTAAAGATATTTTCATGAGGTAATGATTTCATATGGGTTTTTGTTTATAGGTTCAAAAAGGTTTCAGATTTCTTACTGATCAATGAAACCTTCAGTGTGGATGAGCTTGGGAGGTTATATATTTGTGAGATAGTATGTCTTCACGGGGTCCCACATACTATCATTTTAAATATGGATGCCCAATTTACTTCACGTTTCTAGAAAGAGATGTAGATGGAATTGGGTACACAGGTGCTTCTGAGAATATCATACCACCCTCAGACTGATATCCAGTCAGTACGCATAATTCAGGTGCTTGAGGATATGTTTCAAGCATGATTCCTGGATTTTAGGGGATCTTGGGAGAGGCATATACCCCTAGTTGAATTCACCTATAACAATATATTTCAAGATATAATTAAGATGGATATTATGATAATTTTCACGGTAGGACATTCCAATCAACTATGTGTTCATTAGAGGTATGAGTGACAGTTATGCTTGGACCTCTCCCTGTTCGTGATACCATAGAGTAGGTGTAGTTGATTTAGAAGTGAATGGATACTACACAGAATCATTAGAAATCATATTCTTATCACCATAAACAACCTCTATAGTTTGAGGTTGGGGATTAGGTTTTATTATGCGTTTCACTGATGGTGGGAAATAAGAGAATCAGGAGACAAGGTAAGCTTTCACTGTGGTATGTCAGGTCATTCAAGATTCTGGAGAGAGTTGGGAAAATAGCCTATTAGTTGCAGTTATCTCAGCGGTACCTTTCTATGAACAACATCTTCCATGTTTCCCAGTTACGATGATACTATTCAAACCCATATCATGTACTTCATTTTAAGGAAATTGATTTATATGTAGATGTTTCCTTTGAGGAACATCCTATATGTATTGTGGATCATAGCATGAAGGTTATCTGATTTTTATATGTTCCTCTGGTATGGGTGTTATGGAAGCATGACCGAGTGCAGGATGAGACCTAGGAGTGAGAAGCCTATGTACAATTGTGGTGGCCCAAGTTATTCTCATATCATGATTCACCACCCTTAGGAAGGAAATTTCAGAACAAATTGCTTTAAGGGTAGAATTTTGTAAGAACCTGGTTCTTTTTTGAGGTTAATATCCTTTTACTTCCATAAATTATCAGTTTAAAAGTTTAATTATGGCCTAATATGAATTCCTGTTAAGGTCGTAGGGGTATTGATGGGTCTATAGGGCTGGTTCAAAGCCCAAAACCTAGGTTTTGGGGTCAGAAATGTCTCGTGCACGGGTTATCGTGTGGGTAAGGCTGCACTGTTTGAAAAATCATGCGAGGATTGGGAAGAGAGAAGGAGGAGGCCAAACTGTTAGACCAAACCATGTGAAACAGGGTGCATGTCCATGCATCTAGGTTTGCAATTTTGACAGTGTATTTTGGCATGGTTTGTGCATGGTTAGTCAAACCATGTGGACAAACCATGTGGGTGCCCCGACCCTATGGATACCTATACACAGTTGCTGCATGGTATGGAAAAACCGTGTGATGACTAGTTTTGGGTGAAATTTTAATTTTCCCCTAATTATAAATCTATTTCAACCAATATTCTCATTTCTTATTCATAAAAATATCATCCCCCTATTGAATACTTTTTAGTGGTTATTCTTAGAATCGAGGGATCTTCTTAGTTTGATACCATATTCAAGAACTTTAATTTTCATTGGATCTTTCATAGTAAGATCTGAATTCCTTTTTAGCCAGTCTTCATTTCTCTTGATATTGGCTATGTTATTTAGGTTCAAGCTAATTTTCCCTATTATTTGGTTCTCCATAAATTCTTCAATTTTCTCTAGATCTAAACTGAATCAAGAGTTGAGATTGGACTAGTTTTCCTCTACATACCTAAGATAGGTGGTGTCATAATTTTCATTTAATGTTGTGTGAATTACGTATAGACCATTCTACTGCATTCCCAATTCTTGAGTGACACCTTGAATCTGATTTTGATCCTTGATTTAAATTGTTAAGTATAGCCTATGTAATTAAAGAGGCACATCATGAATATTATAGGTTGAGGACCTTAAATGAAACCACCCCTTTGGGTGTGTTTTGAAATGAAATGGTCCATTTTATAGATTATGTACATAGACCCCTTGAGGTTTCCCCTTTTTCCTCTTTCCATGGGAAGTGAATTATGAATTGAATTTTAAATAAAATTGTTGAATTGATATGTATATTGAATTGTGAAATTAATTATAAATAGAATAAAAAAATAAGAGGTGATAGATGCTATTCCCCCATAATTATTCTTTATATTTATTAATTAATAATGATATGTTAGCTTAAATGGAATGGCCATGTGAGTTAAAATGAGACCATTCATTCTAAGCCTGGACAACACCTTGAGTCACTTTTTGAAGTGAGGTATTGGTTGGATATTCTGGGTTTTGACCTTGGAATGTTAAATTAAATTAAATTAATGACATTTTTGATTTATTATAAATATTCCTTGGGTGACACGTGGATTAAAATGATGAATTACATAGTTAGACTCAATTTTCTTGAACCTTGATTATGCGTGAGTGATACTTGGACTCCTTAGTGGACTGCCAACGATGGAATCTAAGGCATGAATTTTATATTCTAAGTGATACTTATATTCCATAGGGGATGCCAAGGATGAAATCAAAGTAATTTTATCACTATTCCATGGGTTATACTTGGGTCCCTTATTGGGATTCCAAGGACAGGATCTTTTGACAGGGATGTTATACGACACCTAGAGTGATACCTGGGTTCTTGAGGATCTCTATGGTTGGGATTTTAGGGTAATGGTTTATATTACACCTGGAGTAATACATGGATTTCAAATTAATAAGTCCATGGATAGGGTCAAGTTCTAAATTGAATAAAGAATAAAATGACTTATATGATGCATATGCCATGCCAAAGCACAATCATGGATTTAGTATTGACTTACACCTTTATGCATAATCTGTTTAGGGATCCTTGGATACATGTGATTATGGGGAATGATGGGCTTAATGTCAGGTTTTAAGACATATTGATTAATTGAATTTTTTATTTAAATGATTATGTTTATAATTACAGAGGAATTACAATTAAATTAGAGGCTTATTTGTTAAATGAATTTAATTAAATGAAATGATTATAAATGAGAACCTAGAAATATAGGATATTTAATTTTGAGTACATCATTTAATTGTTATATATTTTCCTACACAATGTTGTTATATATATATATTCACTGAATAGATGGAATAGACCTTGGGTGGTTTCTTACTGGGATTATATCTCACATCCAGTTTGATCCACCATTTGGGTACCCAAATAGTCAGTATAATTTTAGGTGTTGATAAGGGAAAGTTCCCCAAATAAAGGTTCATGATTTATTCTTTATAGAAGGGGGTTATGGGACCGAACCGAGGCTTATGATGAGAGATGGGAAATTTTTTCCTTTTTTTTATTTTTGTTACATGTATTGTATATCTTCATTTTATTAATGTTTTGGATGTTTTATTAGATACATATGACATCTATCATCATTTTGTATATGAGATGACTTCTACTATTGTTTTTTTATCATTATTCCATTGTTTACTTCTTGTCTAGATATTATACTGCTTCCACTATATGTGTGATATTGTTTCTTCTGTTTTGCACTTTGGTTTGAGGGAATAGTATCCCCATAGACTCACTTAGGCCCTCAATAGTAGCTGAAAACCTCTAGAATTTGGGGATATGTGCTTGAGTCCATGTGTCCAACCAAGATCGGGGCACTATTGAGTAGCATCTGGGTTTGGGGCATTATAGTCATGGGGAGCACCACACTATGATGCATGAGATAGTTTGGTGGAGGAAGTCCCCATCCAAAATTCCCAGTAAGAATTAAGATTTGGTTCCCATTGGGGTATGTCTCAACCATTTTGGGAAGAATTTATTCAAAACAATGGGAAAAATTGAAAGGCACTCAGCATTGTCCTTACCATTTTTTGGTTCTTAGGGAGATCCCTAGAGTTTCCCCACAGGGTTGTTCATGTCATGGTGAAAGATTTGTTGTGTGTACATCTTTTAAAAACTAGTGGAATAACCATTTAGACACTCTATTAATTTAATCACATCTCCTCCCTATTTTCCCACTTGTATTTGGATGAAATAGGGAGGAACTTTTCCCCACTTTTACACTTAATTATCCCCTTTTTAATGGGGTAGGTTTGATGTTGATTCTCCATCATTTTGAGTTATAATGTACCTAATAATTACTCTATGATATTCCTCTAATATTTCTTTAAAATTTGGGAGACCTAAATTAGTTTTTCATTAACCATTCCACCAAAGCATGGTGAAATTATCCCATTATGATGGATATTATTATGGTTTCATTAGAGAATGTCCCAATTAGGTATTTTCAAGCTGTTTCATTTCATTTAAAATAATATATGTGGTTCAACAAATTTTATAATGTTTTTTTATTAAATTAAATATAATTTTATTTTCAGTAAATGTCATCTGTTAGGGGGTTCCTCAAAAGTGTATAGGGTTGATCCATAGAAATTACATGAGTGGTTGATCATGGTTTCAGTGTGATGAGGTTTACTTGAGTTATTGGGGTATTGAGCCTAATAGAATTAAATTGTATATTATTTTAATTTTTTATTAATTAAGAATAATAATAAATTATAAATTTATCATAAATAAGTTTTTGGCATCATGGATTGAGGTAGGTGCATGATATAGTTATGTGAGTTTAGAATGGTATTAATGAGGATAGCCAAGTATGTTTTTAGAAAGAAAATGGATTCATATATGAGGTAAGTGGCCACTTAAGGAAACCAATTTGGTTAATGAATTTGACATGGAATTTGACATGTAGTCTCTATACTAAGGGGCATTGAAATTTTTAATTTGAATAAATTGTTTAATTAAAATAAAAGGATTATGAATGAATGAAACAAGTGTCAATGGCCATGGAAGACCCTTGAGTTTTGGCATGATGCCACGGCCTCTTATGGATAAGGACTTGATTATAAATGTATGATTTTATATGTATGGACCTTGAAAGTTGAAAGTTAAATGAAAAGGAAATGAATGCACATAGTGACCCTTATTTTAGGTTCCATTTATAACAACCCCTAACCCACACTCCCTGGTCCGGTGCTGAAATCATAATCTTTATATTTAATGCATTGATACCGATAATTGAAACTTATTTTTTTATATCAAAACCATACAAAATCAAAAGGAAAAAATAGATTTATTACATTAGTAAGGACTATATAGGTTTATAGTTTTATATAATTAGGAAAAAATACTACATAAACAATACATATGTTGTTAAATGTTCATTTCTCTTACTTAACACAGATTTTATTATTTCATATTATCTCATAATCTTCATCCATATAAAATACCTTATAGGCATAATTCATTCAACATAATTTCTTGATAACCTGGTGGAAAGGAAACATAAAAAAGGTGAGATCAAATTCTTAGTAATGGTAAACTTAAGTATTAAAAATTTAATTTCATTAATGAACATAATAAGTTATTAAGTTTATAAGGACATAAATAGAGTGCATGAGTGAATCATAAAATAACTCATAACCATCAATAATTGGATCATCTAATATGAAAACAGGGAAAAGAAAGGAGTCATCAGAATCAATAATCATGAGCCACATGATACAAATATTGATCATAATAAACATTATAAACCCATAACAAGAATCACAAAAATGGGTTGGTATCTAATAAAATTTTTATTCATAACCTGTGTTAAACCTATGTCAGGAATAAATAGATCCCAGTTAAATCCATATGATAAACAATTAGGTAAATCCATTCTTCATTCCTATTAATAAAAGGTACATTACCCAATGTATTAGAGTGATATCTAGGTGCACCGATCATTTCATCTATAACAGGATCACCCGACACTATCTAGGTTTCCCAATTATATAAGCTGTAATTGGCTCAATGATCACTATTTGGGTGCACACATCATATATAATTTCCAATAATGAAAACATTAATAGATTAAAAAGAGATTTCATTTCATTATAAAACTCATATAAAAATCTTTATTCATTTTATAACTTGATTAACCCATGGAAAAGAAATGAGTTTCAGGTCAATCTATTTTAAACATGATTGGACCATTGAAAAGAAACGAGTTCCATAAAAAAATCTTTGAATCATGGTTAACCCATATAAAATAAATAGGTTTCATAATAGTCTCTTTTAAACATGATTTATTTGTGGAAAAGAAATTATTTCCATAAAAATATCCTTGAAACATGATTGAACTATGGAAAATAAAGAATGAGGATGGTATCATTACAAAATATACTCATACAATCATAGGTGATAAAAAGGATGTAGAAGTTAATAAATGTAAATAACTCAAAAATATCATTAAATAAAATTTTAGTAAAATAAAATTTTCATTTTGAAAATCCAATTTTTTAAACACAAAAAAATCAATAAATATTTCATAATCATTTTCTTTTAAAACAACATTGGAATCATATAATGGAATCTATAAAAATATCTTTTAATAAATTCTTAAGGAAAATATCATTTCTAATTTTTGAAAACACATTTTAAATCATTTTAAAAATAATTTTATTTTAAAATAACCTTGAAAATTTATAAAGGATTATTTAAAGAAAATAATGGACATGATGGTAGAAAATATCATTCATTACATACATGTTAAAATAAGGACTTCATTTTAATTTTCAATAAAATCCAAAAGATCATTGTTTAGAAAATAATAGGAATATTACTTTAAAAAAATTATAATGAATTAAAAAATGATTAAAAATTACTTTAATAAATAATTTCAAGAATTATAATAAACATTTTTGAAATGAATTTTAGAAACAATATTTTTAGAAGAAAAATGGTTTTCGAAGGAAGAGAAAATAAAGGAAATTTTTCTTAAAATCATTCCTTTGAACTCTTAAGTAAATAAGAATATTAAAATGATTGGAAAAAATATATTTTAATGACATAAACATTGGATAATAAAATTCATGATAATAATTTATAGATATATCAGACAATTTCAATATTGGAGACTTAATCATAAATAATACCAATAAACAATGAGTTTTTAACATAAAACTCTTACGACATTGGTAACATTGAATCGTAAGCATCATGAAAGTATTAATTTAAATGAAAATTAAAATTCCCTGATTATAAATAAATTCATGATATTACAAGTCAATGGTTCTGTAAACACACCTCATAAAATAATATAGGTATATGATACAACATATGTTTTAAGGATGGAAAATTGAGATAAAAATACCTTACCACTTTTGAAATATTTTGAATAAAAATTCCCAATAAATAATAACATAAAATAAATGATTAAATATCATGAAAAAAACGATATTCATGATATAAAATTGTATATGTGTAGTATATATACCACAAAAAATTGTTAAATATATCATATATCTTAAATAAGTAAACGTAGGATGAGAAAAACCCTTACCGCATGCTTCCTTTTAGTTGATCGTGGTTTAAACTTCAATATAGTGGTTATAAAAATATTATTAACTTATTAAATGTACTTATTAATATTTATAATATCATATATGATCTTTTTATAACATCTTATCACCCATTCATTAATAATATTTCATTATTTTCATAGTTTCGTGTGTTAATTTTCTTATTTTCTCATTATTTTTTTGTTATAAATGTTCCAGTTATTATGAAAGTTATATAGTTCCATCATATATATTATAATAATCATGAAATAATTAAATATTTATTCCGGAATTATAATTTTAATTATAATCATGAAATATAGTTTTTATAAATGAAGTGTGTTACGATCATGGAGATGGTATGTCGTACGTACACATGAGTAATATTTTCATTATTCGATGATCACTATAGAATGAATTTAATTAATGTTTTATCTTTATAGAATTAGAATAATATAAAATATAAAATATTATTTCTTTAAATATAATTATATATATAATCCATGTGGTTTGGTGGTGAAAATAGTGTTACTTCATATCGTGATGGCAGCAGTCCACATGTACACAAATGATATTATCATCTTTTTAGTGAAAAAAAGAAAATGATATATTATATTTTAATAATGATAAATATTTCATGAATATAAAAAATATTTCAATTATATCAAATATATTCATTAACCTTATCTTTATTATATTCTATGAAAATTATGAGTGAAGGATTAATCACATCACTTCGTGAGACGATAGTCCGCCATACAAATGAGCAACTTTATCGTATCTCCTAAGGAATTGAAAGTAAATGGTTTATATTATATAATGACTCAAGAGGTATAATTATTTTATAAAAATATTATATATATTATATCAATAATCATACCCAATCGTGATATATTTTAATGGAAAAATGAATGACATCAGTTCACGAGGCAGTAGTCTGCCATACACACAAATGATGATTTCATAACCCATTTAATGGAACTGTAGATTGTATTAGGTAATTAAATTATTTTAAAAACCACTAAGTATATTTAATAAAATTATCTTATTATATCATAATGGTTTAATAATAATTTAAGTATATGTATAAAGAAATAAAATAAAAATTCTTGTTGAAGAACGTTACGTTATCTTTGGATATCCACCTTAGGTTTGCACCAAAATCATTCATAGGTTGGATTTATAACCCAAATAAAGATAATATGATTATGTGAGTTAATATTGGAAGTTATTTGGATATTTATTGTCTTCAAAATGTGGTTTTAAGGTGTGAATAAGAGAAGAGAGCGGGTTGCCTTTTTAAGTGGGGGAGAGGACACACTTTTTATTTTTGAAAATAAATGAGTGTTACCACATTTGTAATATGTAAAAACGGTAAAATGGGACATTAAATAACCTTATATTAGTAATGGTATAAATATGTGTATTCAATAGTTTTTATACAAGTTTATTGTTCATTTTTATCCTCGTATTTTTTATTTTTACACCTAATAAACCCATTTTTACCTTAACAGTGATATTTAATTTTTACTACATTTACTATCCATTTGAGTCAAAAATTAGGTTTACTATATAGATAATTTAAATTATGATGATTAAAAATATTTAATCCATTTTTTAAAATTTAAATCACATAATTGGAAAATTTTAATTTAAAATTAATCCCCCTGACGTGATGAGAAAGCGTGTTTTTAAAGTTCAAAAGTTCAAAAGTTTACAATGTTTTTATATACAATTTCAATAGTAAATTGGTTTAAATTATATAAATTGGATTAATAAATGTATTATAAAACTAATTTTACTTTAAAACCAATTAAAAATATAATTTAACTTTATAAATATTTTTTTCGAAAAGGATGTTTTCAATTCAAATTTTGGATTTTTCACTATTCATCAAAAAAATAATATTTTCATAAAATTATCAAAAATATTCCCTAATAAATTTTTAACATTTTTTTATAAAAAATTAAGTTTATTTTTTCAAATAAGTTTTCTAAAATTTTGAAAAATTAATTTTAAAACAAAACCTACAGATGTGAAAACTATAGGGGTTGTTTTTACCACAAGATATTGAAGAGATTGTATTTATTTAAAAATAAATATATCAAAATGTATTAGACTATTATATTCTCATCTAAGATCAGTGTTTCATTTATTTTATTCTATTTAATATATTTTTCTTCTTTTAAAATCCCGGGTTATTACACCCTTGGTGCCTCATTGTAAAGGATAGCATTGGTTAGGATGGGATAAACTGGGTAGGCTTTGTAAGGACCTTGATATGCCTTAAATTTATTAGTCTAGTTGGGATGAACATGGGTCAAGTATTCCTCCCCCACTAACATGTGATCACCCATGTGCGAAGGCCCGTAGTAGACTGAGGCTAGGTTGGGTGAGCGTACTAACCTAGGATGAATTGAAACATTATATGAGAATTATAAAATACCTTTAGAGTGATGTATATGAGGATTTTCTATTGAGGATAGTGAGACTAAAACATGAAAAAAATGAAACCAAGGGATTCCATTCACTATGAGTGATGGGAATGGTTCAATAGATAAGAATTATATTGAGGAGCCCATGTGGGGTGTTTATTCTATTACGAGACCTATGGGATCTTAGTGATAACCCTAGTGTGATTAAAACCCCTGAGAGGATTAATCGAGGAATTAGTAGTGAAGATTTTAAGTGTCACTAAAGAACTAGAATTAAAAAATGATATCAATGAGGCTATATTGAATAAGATATGAGATATTACTAGAGGTATGCGCTTCCCTCCTTATTTATGAATATTGATTTATTAGGTGGCTACCCAAGATTCAATATCTATTCATACTTAATATATTAACTATAAGGTTTCCATTCCCTCTGGATAGACTATGGATTTCCCAAGTGGTTACACTGGAATCTTTCAATAGGTCTATTTGGAATTTTGAAGTGTCTATCTATGATTAGTTCTATAGGTCTATATTAATTCCATGAGAATTAATATTATATTCGACCAAAAAGTATATTTTGAATAAATAGGTTACTAAGATTTTTCATATGGGTATATATAATTCTAGGTAATTTTCCCATGAATCGGCCAATGGGTCTATATAGATTTCCCAAGATTACCTCTTGGGAATTTTATTTTGATCTTGAGACTACTAGATTTCCTATTACTTTATCCTTAGAATCAAACATTGAACTTGATATTATTTTATTGTGTATGATTACCTCATGGGAATTAGTTCTTTCACATGACATTTGTATAGATTTTTGGTTCAGTACTAATTGGATCAGTCATGTAGCAGTATTAGATACATTATTTCACTTACTTAAGAAAGTATAGTTGATATCAGGTGTCATGTTAGTACTCAAGTATCAACGATGGTTAATTAATTTATGAATCCCTAGTAAATTTATTTATTATGATCATATAACATGAACATATAATTTATTTACTAGTTGTATATAGGAACTTATTGGTGGTTCTTTATAGAGTTGTACTCACACCCCTCTTGGGAGGCCATGACACTTGGGTACCCATGTAGACTTCACTATTCATAGGTTCATGTTTGAAAGAGGCTTGGGTTTTGATAGTTCAGCTATAAAACATAAATAGAATTATAAGATGAATGTGGTATGCCTTTGTAAAATTATAGATCCTCATAATTATATTTCTTTTATTTTTTGATTATGCTATTAACCCTATGGGTGATCAATTTCTATGTGATTCTATGAGCATGAGACTATATGATTGGTTTATTTCACTTTTAATTTCTTATATCAGCATTATATTTATTTATTATTCATATTTTGATAAATTATTGTTGTTTGTTTCACTATGATATGAGAGTATAGTCTCCCTTAGGTACCACCTTAGACCCTTATTGCTACTCATCATCCTATGGCATATGAGAAGGCTTTCCTAAAGTCCCAAAAACCCAATTTCTAGAAAAGTAATTTGTATTCTAGGTATTGGGTGTTATAGTATTATTTTAAGTTTTTCATATTTATTATAAAAATGTAATGAATAATTAGATAGAGGACAAAAATATCAAACACATAATATTCGGATATATTTCAAATACATTTACGAAGGAAGATGAAAATAACCAAAATTATATATCTCTAATCATTTTAGGGATTGGGAAAGTGATGAAAGATATCAATGAGGGAAAATATTGGTGTATTTCCTTGATATTGTTACACTGAATATTAAAGGATCGATTAATCATATGCATCTACCTTTCCTTCTTTAAATTTTTCCAAGGTTTATCCCTAGGAACTGATGATAATAAAGTAAAAGAGTAATTAATTTAGAGAACCCAGTGATTATAGTTAATTGAAATGAAAATTTATGTGAAACAAAATAAAGAATAATATTTTTTAAGGTAACTAATAAAGGGAATAGGAAAATGGAAAACAATAATTGAGGCTGTAAAATTATCACTCAGTTTTTATAGCCTTTATTTTTTTGATAAGATTTGTATATAGATGTTTATAGTTAACAATGTTACTTGCATTCAATGTGTTATCAATACAATTATTATGGCTAATTATATATCCTTCCAATTAAAATATTGACATGAGAGGATTTCATGATAGAAATTTATATTCTATATGAATGTCTGTTCAAAACTATAGAATAAAAAGATGGTAATAATAATGGAAGTGATCATTTCAAGAAAAATATTATCGAAAATTAAAAATAATTTAAATAAAAAACATGTAATTAAAATTAATAGTATATATTATATAAATTTTCCAATGGATCTATATGCAACATGTAAACCCTCACCGATGTAGGTTTGATCACACCTGATGGTTGATTGTAGGGGGTTTATACTTTTGTAAAATCATTATCATTAGGTCATTATTTCTCTTCATAGAAACACCCAATAGTTTCCTCATCCATTACTAGTTATGGATCTACAATACAATGGTTGGTGGTTAGGTGGGGGTTCATACCCAACGACACTTAGGGACTCAAATTGGTCTATAGGATGGAAGGTCGAGCTCATCACACCCTTTTGAGGGGAATTATTTTCTACTTCGGGACACTCTTAAACATTTAAGATATGTTTTTGGATCTATTCCTAATACTAATATGATACTGGTTACCCTAAAAATGAATATTGATTAATTATCCATTTATATAAACAGAATTTAATCACATCGATGAACGATGGAAAACTGGGTCTCATTAGGGAATCCATATGTATGTATCTGAGGTTCTTTATCCATTTCTAAGTAATAGGGAGATGATTTATATGATGTATCTGTATAACCAGATTCTTAGGAATATGATACCATGTAGGGATACAATTTTAATATTCCGATGAGGGAATTGCGCCATTATGATGTGTCTTATGTATCTTGGTTATTACAAGAAGAAAAACCCATATAGTTCTTTAATCTCGTCTAGTTTTAACGACATACAGAGAGGATATATATGTGGGTCCTATGACACTAAATATTTGAGCTTCATTCTTAAGGATACATCCAATGTATCATCATTAGGGAATTAATTAGAGTCATCATATTTTGATCACAGCCTTGGGACTGGCCCAAAGGTAGACTCCCTTATACGAGGGGTGTTCCTATCGTTCCACTCATCAAGGATTTCATACTGGGATTTTCTTGGATGTTGGAGGTTTATGATCCCAATGATGTGTTAATTGTGACTCCCTAAGACTGCATGAGCTATTATCGGTGTGAGAAATAAGGGGAAATAGTTGATTAGCCTCACGATGTATGGTTATGGGACTCAACTATTGGGAAAGTCCTCGAGATGATTGATACAAAGATCAGGCCTTAAGAAGGAATCATATATATCATGGTTATAGAATGAATCAGATTCATTATAGTTTATTTTATTTCCCAGTTCAATGAGGGATGAGGTAGAGTGATCAGTTCATGGAAATAATTGGGTCCTAATGGATGAAATGTTGGACACATGGGGTTTTCATCGATATGGATGTTTATTTGAGATCATTCCATAAGAGGGAATCGAAGGTATCATCATTATATTGGTAATTAGAGTTATTTTAGTTAAATTTATTAGGGATTTCACTCTAAGGTTTTCCTTATATCTGGGACATATCATATTTTTTTGTTGTTCGGGGCTTACACACTAGCGTTTCCCTTACCTTCATGGAGACTTATAATGAAAATGATGTAATTATTACAACTCCTAAAGCCCATGTGAGTTATTATTTGTGTGGAAAACAAGTTATGGAAAATGATCAATGTCATCACTTATGGGTGTGGGACTTATGTATTAGGATGGACTTATAGAGATTTGATATGGAGCTTGGTTTTCAAGGAGGTTTCCTATGTGTCCTAGTTATTACAGGAATCAGAGTCTTCATAGTTCCCTTAATTGGGTATTAAACAATGAGGTTTCCCTTTAGTGATTGGGGCTTACACATTGAGGTTGGACAAGGTTATCGGTCCTTGGGTTTCCCTAGTGTCCTAGTCTACTTACTAGTTTGACATGCGATGATTGTCCATTTGACATGCCTTGGTTGTCTACCTAACATGTCGGAGAATGTCTACTCGACATTTTAAAATGTGAACCATATAATATAGTTGACTTGTCCATAGCACTTCATGTATCATTGATTACATGCCTAAGGGTTTTCACATGATCAGGGTTGGCTTTCCTAGAGGTTGTTGCATGATCCAGCTGACTTTCCCTGCTGTCATCAGAAGATATATCTGACACATATATAGGGTGTTGCGAGAGTCATTGTGAAATTTCTCATAGGGTGTAACATGTTTGAGTTGACATGTTTGGAGGGATTCATGAGACTTTTTTGACATGACTGGAGGGTGTCATGAGATCCAGTTGACATGCCTAGGTGCTACCGTGAGACTTAGTAATTATGAACTGGTGCCTTTATATGAGTTTGAAGACATGTCTTGAAGGAAACCCCAAGGATCGAATGGTGAGTCTAGAGGACATCACGATACTAGGGTAAAAAGACCATAGGGTTCTATATGGATTTCTTAGACAAGTCCATAGGACTTCACATGACCCAAATGGTGCACCCCAGGGGTGTCGCAATACTTGGGTGACATACCCTGGAACTTTTTTGTATCTTGGGTAGTTTGTGTGGACCATGTGTGGATTAGAATATATTTATTTGATAGAATATTTAGTTTATTTGTCTTAATCCTATCTTTAATATCACTAATTCCTTAGTTTTGTTCGGTGTTAGCTTCTTTTTAAGTCTCATGTGATCTAGTAATTGTGTGGTATGTTCTTCGCATGTCCTACTAGAGGCCCTTCATGTGATCTATGAATGATTACATGAAGTGATTTATGCATGGAACATGATCGCTCCAACCATTGGACGATATATTACATGACGGAATACTTTTTGGTCATGAGATTAGCTACTTCGAGAAGTTCACTCTGGCACTTGGGTGTAAATCCAACCTCTGTGCTTGATATTCCAACCCTTTATTTGAGGTTGAAGTGGTTAATTTATAGGCCTCTCTACCCTCATTATTCTCTGATTTGTAGATTATATTTGGAATGGATCCAGACTTGATTCGTCGAAGGGGTATGGCGCCACACGTCTTTGCAAGTCTCTTCCATGGATCACTCTCGAGGGTGTCTCCTTATTTTCGGTGCCCGTGAGTCTCTCCCATAAATTCTTCCATTATTGAACTATTTCCAATTAATGTGGATTTTGATGACTCATGCAGGCATGCTGAAGGACTTCCATTTTTTCATATTGAATTGTCTAAAGGCCTTCATGAGATCAAATTTCTTATAGAAATACATCTATGAGATGATCTATGCCTTTCTTGGGACATTTCATGAGGCAAGGGTGGCTTGTATGGGGGTATCTGTGAGATTAGGATGGCTTATCCATGAGTCTCGTGAGACCATGCTATGAACTTATTTAGAGCATCGCAAGGTTTGTATGACCTCAAGAGGCTTATACATCCTCCATATTTTATTCATTTTGTTTTATTTTACAAATGTTAGGGATTATGTGAGTTTTCATGAGTGTCATTGAGGGCGTTTTCTCTATTTTTTTGTGATGCTTCGCATGACCAAGAAAGGTTCTATGATTATGTGTAAAAATTTCATGAATAAATTCATATGTTTATCCTTGGGGAGGAAAGGGGTCACACGTGGCTGTCTGGACATACCCAAGGCTCTTCATGAGATGTGGGTGACATGTCGATGGGATTTCATTTGGAAAGGCAGACATGTCTCTAGGGACTCGTGGTGTATTGAGGACTGTCAGGGGTGTGTCTCTTATCTTTTAGTGACCATGAGTAGCTCTTGTATCCTCCCATTTTATTTCATTTGTTTTATTATATAATGGCCAAGGGGTCTCATGAGTTGACTTTTATGTTATCAATGATAATTATTATTCCCATCAGTGATGTGTCACTTGATCATTTACAACTGTAAGAGTCCTCCATATTTTAGATATTTTCCTCCTGTTTTAAAATGATTTTTTGATGGTTTTGTTAAGGGTATGTCAGTGATGAACAGAGTCACCTGAGGGAGCATATCCAGCTATCGTTGTAAGCTCACTAGTTGTCTAGAGAGTCTTTGTAAGAGAAAGAAGATTTGTAAAATGGGGTTATACAAGATCCATTTTATTTTATGTGTTTCTTTTGGATTCTTTATGTGACCCCATGATGGTCATGAAATCGCAATTCCCTTGGAGGTTCACGTGATCCGTAGGTCTCTGCGACCTTCTCATTAATTTACTTTTGTGGGGAAAATAATACCCATATTCATGAATTTCTTCCATTGTGATTTTATGGATGTTCATTTGGAAGGTTTCAATAAATGCCCCACCCCCTTGGGAGTGATGTCCACTAGGATAAGGGCACAGTTCTGAGGAATTTAAATGCCCACCTGAGTCTTTAGTGGTGTTTTTAATCACTGTCTTGGGGGACATTTGGTCTGCTGGGAGAAGTTTAGTATTCCATGAAGTTCCCTATATATGGGGGTGGGAAGCAATTCATTCCACTGGTCACCCTTTTAAAAAAGCACTATCACCATTTCCTTGTTTCTTACCTCTATTGAAAGACTGTTCCACAAACCTAGATGATGAGCCTCATTCACAAGTCTTCATCGTGAGTCCATTTCACTAGATTTCTTCTGCAAGATTGTTTCTTACTCAGGTTCCTACTTGATCCAACCATAAACCATTCATCAAAAATTTATTGATCATTTTCTATAAGGGTTTTTATTTTCTTTGAGGGTATTTCAGGATTCTCCAGTTTGATCTTATGATCGATGTGATCCACATTACTATGTTTAGATAATGTGATTGTGAGTCTCCAAAGGGTTCATGTGAGTGCGATATGCCCTATAGTGGTTATGCAACCCGCAATTCCTCTAGGGGTCTAGTGATTCATGAACTCCTTATACGTATCACAAATCCCTTGATGATTCACATGGTGTGCATGATAATTCCAATTTATTATATCCTTTATTTTTTACAAGATTTTATATTCTCTTCATCTGACTTATCCCGCTTACTTATTTTCAAATGGATTACATCTCTCATTGGTCTTCTACTATATCCAATCAAAGGAAATTTATTTCTATAAATCATAATGTTGACCCTTGATACTGTGTGGATTCAGATAACAAATTCCTAAAGAAGTTCTTATAGTTGGTACTCTAAGATTATCCTCTATCACACTAAATTACTTTGTATAGGTTTGGTTTGCTAGATGATGATATAATTAATCATTTAGACTTAAATCCCCCATATCACTAGGTATTAGCTTCTCTTGACTGTATCCAAATGAAAATTGTTGTGATGGATGGCTTGTTATAGTTCAACAACTGGATTTGTCCTATATATTATAAAACTCTCCCTTGGGTCTGGATGGATGTGAATTTTCTCAAAAACCTATCAATTGTATTTATTCAAGTATATTTACATCTTTTAATAATCTGGGTGGTGGATGGTAATCAAAATGGGATCTCTATCCCGGTGGAAACTTTTTAGATGAATGGGCATGGCCATTTTGGGTGAGGCAAGGTTGTTTAGAGTTTACTGATGATCTATAGAGGGTTCATCTTTACGAATAAATGTGGATGTCTCAATTTATCATTTACCACCATCCCAATCTTCTTTAGTAAATGATTATCTATTGGTGTCATAGGAATAACACTTTCCATCGTCCCCATGGCAAGCTAGGTGTCATCTAATGGGATATCCACCAAATAGGCAGTATCCCCCCTCATGGAGAGATGTATGATGAATTATTTCTTATTGTGGATGTCTAGGATGATCCCTTGTAGACCCCAGTTTTGGAAAGGTAGATGATTACTTTTAGGAAGTATAAATTGAGAAAATATCTAATGATGCACTTGATCATTTCTTTCATGAACTGGATTGATTTTTCTCTACTACAGTGGGGTCGGCCCTACCACCAGACACCCTCATCGATATCCCTGTCAATAGGTTTCTGTCGTTTTTGGATCATATTAGACCATTCTAGAATTTGGGGATTTCACCTCGTGGGGATATCAATTGAATTCAGAGGTCTATTTGGACCTTAGGTCGGTAGGCTTTATATCCAGGTTTCTGAATGGATGGATTTTCCCAGCTGGGGATGCATGCTTAGGGATATGAGTCAGCACATTAGAGATGGAAATGAAACTTGTGGAAGGAAGATTCCTAAACTAGACAGTCCTAGTACTTACACTTCTCTATCAACTCCTAGGTTATATTCAATATGGAATTTCCCATTATAGGATTAGTGGTCCTCTCTAGTTCATTTTTGACTCAATAGGGGAGAATTTCCATTGTTATGAATACTAAAACACTTCCAAGATCCCATATTCCATATCCCATCCTCGATTTATAGACATATATAGGGTTGAGGATATGTCTTTAAGCCCTGTTGAAGTTAAAGATATGTTGTTCCAACCTGATAGCTTTGACTATACCCCCTTTAGTGCACCAGCTGGGCCGATTATTAATGATTGGAGTGGCTCTCTTGATGAAAGGTCTTATCTGATCTCCCTCTGGGATGGGGTTCTCATAGCCATGGTGGACAAACTAGGAATCTGCTAGACTTATACACCATATGGATTCACCCATCAGTTTTACTGCATTCCAAGAGTCTCCCCTCTTCCTTCGGTTGACATTTGAGGGAAATGGCATCCTAGAGTCATTCGCCAATTTTAGAAGATACTATCACATGAAGATACTAATGCCAAGATAATAATTCTAACTAATGAGTCATATACCTTTATTACCCATGATTATGTCTAGGGTTGGGTAGTAGCTTATCTGGGTGGTGTGCTAGGCCAGTTGGTTTGTCACATGGATAGGACTTTCGCATCACCAACCCCTTTGTTTGTGGTAGCAATGGATTTGATTAAATACTTACGAGATATGTTAAGGAATCAATCTGATTTTAATGATTATTACCCTAATATTGGATTAGATTAAATTGAGGAGATCAATCCTCTAGAAAAATCTACGAATGATACGCATGTTGATATAAGGGATTATGGTGCTTCTTCTCCTGTTTTTTCATTGGTTCAACTAGTTATTCATCCTCCTACTATGCTTATTCTGCTAGTACCTAAGGCTTAGGTACAACTTAGGCTGATCTGGAAATAGATTCATGACTTGATCACTAAGACCCCTTTGAATGTATTTTGTGACCAAGGGGGTTGTCTTCATCAGTAGTTAAACAACTTGTGGGTGGGTGGTTTTGACCGATAGCCTCTGTATGAAATTATGAAGAATTTTTTTTTGACTCAACGAGATCTGGATACAAGTGAACAGGATTTGCATGACATTGTGGTTGAGTCTCCCCCTTCTAGGTAGTTGAGGGATATATCTAAGGCATTGGATCAGGTTCATTAGTTGGTATCTGAATTGTAAACCCAAATGGATTCCTAGAACGTAAAAATATGGAGATGTGAAGAGATCATTGCTCAGTTAAAGTCCGATATTTCAACATAATAATCCTTATTGGTTGCTTCTTAAAATAGGCACTAAGATTTAAAAACTTTGGTCAAGGATCTACATCTTGGATCAGAAGCAGGAAAGGTGAGGAGAGGGGCACTCCAGTATTCTATCGACACTTCTTTTTAGACTCTTACAGACCTTATCGTTGTCACAGATCAAATTTTTTCATAGATATTCCTTTGTAAATTCATTCTATTTTTTATGAGATATCATAAAGATTACAAAATGTGGAGATTAATCCCCCATTTTTTCACAATATAAATGGATTTTATAAACTTTTTACTTGTCTGTTCATTTTGTTTCACCCATGATATGCATAACATTTCATTTCTATGATATTATGTGAATGGACAGTGATACCCATAATTTTATTTATATCAAATAAATAAGAATTCAAATAATTGAATACTAAAATTGGGATAAATTATCCTTGAGAGTTTCTCATTATTTCCCAACAACATGAGATGCTTTATTGATAATCTATTCCAGCTATCTTGAGATTACTTGACTTATATAAGGGTTTTGGTTACAACACACATCCTAAATGGAGAATGATTTATTTTTTTCTGAAGACGATAGGCTTGATGAGTATAGATTGGTTTTTCTAAGGCCATATGGAGGAACTTACAATCTATCATGGACCAAATTGCTTTTGTGCTTTAGTTTAGGGTCTTTTTAGCTCAGGCCACATATTTCATTATTTTATGGCCTTTTAGCTCATACCTAATATTGGTTTAGTTTAAATTATTTTAGCTCAGACCTGATATTTCATTATTTTAAGTTATTTTGTCTTGGACCTCATATTTCTTTAGTTTATATTCGTTTAGCTTGAACATTGATATTTCTTTAGTTTAAGGTCTTTTAGATCATGCCTTATGTTTCTTTAGTTTAAATTATTTTAGCTCAGACCTCATTAATGATCACGGGGTATGGTTCAAACATGCCAGTAATGACACAAAACACTCTGATATGTTCGGTACTCTAGTGGTTTTTCAGAGGATCACAAGGATTAGAAGTCCCTTTTTGTAGTGTGACACATTTGATTGATGGACACAGGCACATATGTAGGATCCATGGGAATTTATGCATAGTTAAGAAAAGGTTCTTGAAGATGGATATCTTTTCAAGGGGATATGGAAGATTTATAGAGGTAATATTAGTTGGAGGGAGAAATATTAGGGATTCCACGTCCATCTACATAGTTGGAATATGGATTATGTAAATCATAACCCAAATGATTGAGTCTTTGAATATCATATGGGAAAAACATAGTGGGTGTGTAACATGACATTTTGAGATTCTAGGTTTCACCACAGTGTTTCTAGAGCTCATAAGGATCAAATCTCCTTTATTTAAAGAAGGATATTCAATTAGTTTATCGGTCAAGGCCCTCATGTGTCGGTAGAATTTCAAAAAAATCACTCAACTTTTCTCTGAGGGCCATTAGAGAATTGTGAAGACTCAAACATCTAGATGATGAGTTTGGGTATAGCAGGAAGGATATCTAGGAAGGGTTCTGGAACCTTAGTTTAGTTCATCTCTTGATTTTGAAGCTTGATCCCTATTTCCAATGGTTTTGAATCACAAGGTGTGGGACACCAATGGCTAGGGAATGAAGTTTTTTAGTCTATACATTAGGAAGGGTAAGAAAAATGCTGATGCAACATCAAGGATATTGAGTCTACTTGGATAGTTTGGTGAGGGGATTTTAAATCATGACCCAAACTGCCCATGTCAGGAGAATGATATGGGATAGTCAAACTAGGAGAGGTTCATATCATACTAAGTTGTTTATTTATTCTATAGAAGTGTTAGTGCTCATGAGGATTCGAATGTCCTTTTTGTAGAGTGATGCATTTTTTTTACAACCACAGGAGAATATGAAAGATCCATGGGCATGTATTCATAGTAAATAAACATTTCCTTAATTACAGATATCCTTTCCAAGGTCTATAGACAGTTGTGGTGATATGAGGCACCCCAAATCATGAAATGTGATTTGTGGAAAGTGTAAGAACCAAGAAGGGTTTGAGTACCCTAAAAGTTGTGTCACTGCATAGAGAACATATTCTCATGGTGAGGATATGTGAAGAATCATTACTCTAAATTTTTTCAGAACTAGAGGTTTCAGTGATCATAGAATGGATTTTACTAGGGTTACTGGGTGAAACCTATGAGCTTTATGCCTTATTTATTTTCTCCCTATGTTTTTTCTAAACTCAAAAGGTGAAGAGTTTAGCCAGTGAAGACTTGACTTTTGATCAGGTAGCCCTAGTAGGGTTTTCAACCAAAAAACATTAGTGTCTCCTTTAATATAAGTTTAAGGTCTTTCAATTTGGACCATTATAGGCTAGAGTTATAGGTAATTCATCTTTGACCAATGTGAATATAGTTTATGGTCATGGTGCACATGGATCTAATATGTGGGATGATACAAAATATCCTAATTATGATAACCAAGGTCAGGATTGCCCCATCGTCCTTATGAGTTGGATATAGACATACTATACATCATGGATCAATATTCTCAGGTCATGACTGATGATATGGAATAGTCATACTGGGATAAGTTCAGATAACACTAGGGTGTTGAGTTCTGCAAGAGTAGTGTCATGGCTCATGAGGACTGGAATGAGATTTTTTCAGAGTGACAAAACTGGTTGACAGTTGTAGGAGAATATATAGGATCCATGGGCATGAATTTATAGTAATGAAAAGGGTCCTTGAAGCTAGGTATCATTTTTAATGGATGTGTATGGTTGTGGTAATCCTGAGGTGCTTGAGGCATAATTTATTGTAAAGAACTAAAGTTTTATCAATGGAATTCATTTCTTATAACTATGAATTATAGTATAATCACATTAGGAATCACAATGACATAAAATGACACTAAATACTATGAAAACATTAAACATAATTTTTCCACTTCTATGTTTTTATTTTTGAAAATATGATATGCATGGTTGCGACCAGTAAGATGTTTGGAGTCTGATATAAAAAACTTAATTTTTTGTGAATAGTAACCTACCCTTATGAATAGTAACCTACCCTTATGAATAATAATGTGACCCTTATGAATAGTAAATCCTCCAAAAGAATAGTAACCTTACCCATGAATTATTAAATAAAACTTAGGCATCTTATAAGTGACAGTTTGACCATAGTAAAAGAATTGGAATTTTTTGTAAGTCATAAATATTTAATTAAAATTAATTAATTAATTTAAAAGAAAATGTATTTTCCTAAAAAAAATCATAAATTTAGAATTCTATTTCCTCTAGTTTTAAGATAATTTTATAATAACTTATGTAATTTTTTAAAGCATTATGAAATCAGTTTTAATTTTTAAAATATGTATTTTTCAAGTAAATTATGATTTTAATTAAAAATTAAATTATTCATATTTAGATAATTATTTTTAAAAAATGGAATTTATTTTTGGATTCAAAACATTCAAAAAAAAGGGTCATTTTTTGGGATTTTTTTGAAATAGGTGAATTTTTTATGAATATTGAAATATGATAATTTACAAAATAAGTTAAATTCATGAATTATAGAGTCATGGGTGATTTTATACTGATGTAAGAACATATGTTTCGGGTTCAAATGATAAAATATCTATATTTATTCATGTAAGACTCACTATTACTTTTTTTGGAGAAATAATAAATTAATGAATATTATATTGAGAAAACCCCTCTCCCCTCCACTATAAACACCACCCTTCACACCCTCATTTCCTCACACCTCTCAAGCTTCAAGCCTTCTCTAAAATCTACCCAAACATATTCCCTATCCCATCACCCATGTCCAGGAGCTTCTAGTCTCATCAAAAGACCAATCCTTTGTTACTTAAGGAGGATCTCAAGAGGAGGATTCAAGAGGTAATTCCCCTCTCTTTTCCTTTAATTTCCTTTCAATTTCAAGTTCTTTTGTTAATCTATCCCCACATATCCTCATCCAATTATTATGGTGAATACATTATCAAACATATACTATAATTTTATTATACTAATTGGATTATATATCATAAAATCCCCTTCTCCTCTTCTTTTTATTTAAGAACGGAAAACGATGTTCGTGAGGTGTTAATTTATCCCTTTCAAGAACTGCATGTTTTCATTTTCCTTTACCGCCTTCAGATCTGGTCATGAAACCATTTTTATGGTTGAACCAAATTATGTTATATTTATTATATCCAATTTAATATGCTGGATCTAACTTATGTATATTACTAAATTATTAAACTAACCAAGTTCGTTGTAGTTGAAAAACCGCATGAATTAACACAAACGATCATCATTAAATTCTTATCTAATGATTAATCCACATAGTATATAATATAATTCATTATAAAATAATTTAAACTCCTTTAATATCATTAATAACTTGAAATATCAGTTATGTATGTTTATCCATGTTCTACATGAACTTCCATTTTTAAATACACGTGAACCGCTCAAGAAAACCATAAAAATGAACATTCCCAAACAATGTATTTAAACTATATAACTCATAAAAAGTCCCATAAAATAACTTAATGAAACCATAATGAACCATATTCATGTAAAAAAGGTTTTTTATTTGTTAATTACTGAATATAATGTGGTTATACAGAACATTGAAGTGAATAAAGTGTTCGGATACAAGGTAAGGGGAAATTCTCGAACCCAACTTTATTTCTTCGGGTTCCCCCTCTTTCACTCTATTTTTTGTATGGTCACTCCTTAAAAATAATTTTTTCATCATTATATTAAATTTTATGGGATATACATGTTTTCTGCTGGATTTTATGTCAAACGAATGTTTTCTAAAAGAACTTTTCTTTCAAAAACACACCTTTTACATCTCACTCAAGGTTGATGGTTCTTGTATCAAGTATGTTATTCCCTCTTTCTTTTGGGAACCCAATTTTCATGAATGTGTTATTATGAGATGAAACTCATTCCTTTACATGGGTTATTTATGTTTATTTTTGATATATTATCTATGTTTCATGCATGATAATGATAATGTTATGATGTGATGGGTGCGCCCCGAATTATATAGCGCAATATGAATTTTATGATGTGATGGGTGCACCCAGAATTAAACAGTGCTTCAATGCATTAGTTAAATTGATGAATATCATGATTTAAAGTGAAATTATGCATGAACATGATGCTATAATTGTTCACAAATATGTGTGATAGATGACCACTAAGGCATAATGTTTCATTTTTATGCATTGCCGCATTTCAAGTCTTTAATTAATGTTTCCTCTCATGTCCATGATCCTTTGCCTATGTTATGATTAGGATAACCCCATGCTATATTTTTATTATCTATCCACTTATTGGGATTTCATCTCATCCATTTTTTATGTATATCGTTAGGTGATTATGTGTACTAAGGAGTTTTCAAGGGACAATAAGAAGCTGGAGAAGATTGAATTAAATAAATGATTGTGTTTGATATTGTAAATGTTATGTTTGGTCCTAGTTTTCCCAAGACACTAAACCTATAGATACTTTTGGTATAATACTATTATTTTATTTATCCTTATAATTATTTAATAGTAATGTAAGAAAAGGCAGGGTCTCTATAGTTGGTATCAAGGGAAAGGTTTAGTTAATTTGGGAATTAGGATTGGTGAACCCTAGAGAAAACCTCTAGCATGAGACTAAGTACAAATATGCACACAAGAATCTTTACATAGGGATCCCATAAGTTATGATTTTAGTGTAAATCATACAAATTAATAATTTATTCATGACTTGTTTACTTATGTTTTGTTATGACCTTTTCTATTTTAGAAAATAGTGGGAACCAGAAGAAACCAGGCCAACAACCTGTGTGAGGGCCAATGCAACGATTGCTGGAATGAAATCCCCAATGATTTGGGAGGTGGAGTTCAAAACTTCATGGCGATGCTTACCCAAATATCAAATGTTATGAATAATAACCAAAATAATGGTGAACATCCTCCTTCTCTAAATATGGATCAACTGGATATTGAGTGTTTTATGCGGCAACGACTGTTGATGTTTAGTGGATCTTCTGATCCACTAGTTACAGAACAGTGGGTCAATCCCATGGAGAAGATATTTTCTGTGCTATACTGTTCTAATATGGGGAAGGTTAAACTACTCGTTTATCTTCTAGATTGAGAGGTTTATCAATTTTGGGATTTGATTAAGAACACCAAGCCAAGAGATGAAATTGAAGAGATGGAATGGGAAGACTTTAAGATCATATTTCTTAACAAGTATTTGCCACAAACTCTTCATACGAATATAGAGAGAGAATTCATAGAGCTAAAGAAAAATGAAGGATAATATTTCACAATCTACAAATATAATTCCACAAGGCTTGTAAGGTATTCTTCGGGGTTTTTTATCAACAATGATAGAAAAATTGATAGATTCTTTAGTGGATTAAAACCACACCTTCGGAAGGCTCTTTCAATTCAAGACTTTGGGAGTTATGAAGAAGTTGTTCAATGTGCTCTCAAAGTGTAGATGCAGTTTGGATAATGGTCTCATGGATATGTTGATAAGAAACTAAAGATGGAGTTTCAAGATGGGGGATCTAATGATAAAGGTGGGAAGAAAACTCAATGACCCCCATGCCAAAAATGTAGGAAATTGCATCATGGGAATTTCCTCAAAGGGATGGGGAAATGCTTCAAGTGTGGGTAATAAGGACACCATGCTCAAGAGTGTCAAAAATACACTAGAATGAAGGAGAATGTGGTGGAATAAAGGATAGAACCACCCATAGTTTATTTCTATAACTATAGGGAGCAATGGCACTATGAAAGCCAGTGCACTAAACCTCGAGTCCTTAAGGTTAATCAGCGTCAGAAGCCACCAAATCCAAAAAAAAAACAAGGGATGGATTATGCAATAACTAATGTGGAATTGGAGCAAGATAATGAATTCATACAAGGTACACTTCCTATTCACTCAAAAATGGAAAAAGTCTTATTTGATTCTGGTTATACACATTACTTTATATCTTGCAAGTTTTCCAAAACTATAGAATCAAATCCCTGAAACCATGAAGTAGAGATATCTGTAAAAACATAAAGTGGTGCAATCAATGCCACCCAAGTGTTTTAATCTTCTCCTATTGGTGTATGTGAGAATGTTCTTCTAGAAAATCTTGTAATACTTTCCTTGGTGGAATTCGACCCTATAATGGGAATAGATTGGCTCTGGTTATATAGATCACATATAAACTATCGGGAAAAGGAAATATATTTTCATATTCTGAACCATCCCATGCTCCTCTACATATGAAAATAATATCATGAATATACTTTAAAAAATACTTCAATGGTGTGGGTTTTGATACCCTATGAAGAAGCATACCTCTCCCAAATGGTTGAATCAAAGGAAAGTTCCAACCTTGAAGAAATGCCCATCATGAGGGAATATAGTGATGTATTTCTAGAAGAGTTTCTCGGACATCCCCCAGATTGTGAAGTATAGTTCTCTATAGAACTCATGCCTAGAGATACTCATATCTCAAAGTGTCCCTATAGGATGGATCCTATCGAACTGAAGGAGTTAAAGTAAAAAACTGCAAGAGCATTTAGAAAAAGGGTTAATATGCCCTGGTGCATCACCTTAGGGTGCGCCAATTCTCTTTGTGAAGAAGAATTATGAAACAATGAATCTATTTATCGATTACCAGGAACTCAACAAGATCACCATAAAGAACAAGTATCCTCTCCCAAGGATTGATGACTTGTTTGATCAGTTAAGAGGAGATCAATAATTCTCAAAGGTGGATATTTATTCTGGATATCATCAGCTAAATGTAAAGAAGGAAGATAATCAGAAGAATGCCTTTCGTACAATGTATGGGCACTATGAGTTTCTGGTGATTCCCATTAGAATTACTAATTCCCTAATAATATTCATGGATTTTATGAATAGAGTCTTTAGACATTACCTCGACAAATTTTTGGTAGTGCTTATTAATGATATTCTCATATACTCCAAGAGAAATGAGGAACATGAAGAATATATAAGACTTGTGTTGGAGACATTGAGAAAGGAGAAGTTGTACACCAAATTCAGAAAGTATGCCTTTTGGATGAATCAAGTCATGTTCTTGGGACATGTGATCAAAAGTGATGAAATTTATATGGACCCTTCAAAAAAAGGTGATTGAGGAATGGCCTAGGCCCTCTCGTGTCATAGAAATCCATAGTTTTCTTGTATTAGTAGGGTACTAGAGATATTATGTGAAACATTTCTCATGATTTTCAAGCCTTCTAAATAAGTTAACAAGGAAAGAGGTAATTTATGTCTGGACGGAAGAATGTGGGGGGAGCTTCAAGGATCTAAAGAGAAGGTTGATCACTACACTTGTACTCACACTACTGAAAAGTAGAGAAATTTTTGTGATATATAGTGATGCTTAAAAGAAATTATTGGGTTGCGTACTCATAAAAATTGATAATGTGATAGCCTACGCCTCATGACAGTTGAATATCTATGAGAATAACTACCCGACGCATGATCTAGAGCTATTAGCCATGATTTTTCCCTTGAAAATCTGGAGGAACTATCTTTATAGTGAGAACTGTGACATAAACACCGACCACAATAGCTTAAAGTATATATTCACAAAAAAGGATATCAAAATGAATCAAAGAAGATGGTTAGAGATAATTAAGTATTATGATTTATTTATTCACTATCATCTTGGAAAGGAGAACAAGGTAACTAATGTTCTAAGCAGAAAAGAACTTGCTACTCTATCCATGTTACGGATTGAGAAGGACCCTATCTTCTTGGATATGCAAAGGATGGATTTGAAAATAATAAGGGAAGGGGATACATCCTACCTTTCCCAAATTATTATGCAACCATCCATCTAAGAGAAGATTAAGGAGGCACAAAGGGATGATCTGAAGTTACAAAAGAAGGTGAATGTTGTAAAGGAAGGGAAGCTGCAAGAGTTCCACATCGAAAATGATGGTTTTATTTGATTTGGAATGCAGATTTGTGTGCCTTAATCACCCTGGATAAATAAGGAGTTATTGGACAATGTACATAGATCAAATTTCTCTATTCATCCTGGTAGCACCAAGATGTACCAAGATCTCTGAGAATACTTCTAGTGGGATAACATGAAGAAGGAGATTGCGGAATACATCTCAAGGTTCTTGGTATGTCATCATGTTAAAGAAGAGTGAAAAAAGTCCAAAGGGATGATGCAAACGTTGCCTATATCCATGTGGAAATGGGATAATGTCACTATGGAATTTTTCATGGGTCACCCAAAGACATTTAAGGTAAATAATGAGATATGGTTTGCAGTTGACCGACTCACCAAGACTTCCAATTTTATCATTATTCGGGAAGATCTCTCACTTGATCAACTTGCAAAGATATATGTGAAAGAATTGGTGATACTGTATGGTTTTCCACTCTTGATTGTCTCTAACCATGATCCATGGTTCACATATATATTCTGGAGGAGTCTTCAATATGATTTGAGTACTGAATTAAATTTCAACACGGCCTATCACCCCCTAACTGATGACCAATCTGAAAGGACTATTCAGACACATCAAGACATGCTAAGAGCCTTCTCTTTAGAATTCAAAGGTGGATGGGATCAGAATCTCCCATTGGTTGAGTTCTTATACAACAATAGCATCCAATCGAGTATTCATATGGCTCCATATGAATATTTTTATGGAATCGATGTAGAACTCAAACCTATTGCGATGAAGTTGGAGAAAGAAAGCTACTTGGACTAGATATTGTGCAAGAGATGATAGATAAGGTTCAAGTCATCCAAAAACACATCAAAGATACTCAGATTTGGAAAAAGATCTATGTTGACAACCAAAAAAGGGACATGGAGTTTGATGTTGGAGATAATGTCTTCCTTCAAATATCAACATGTAAAGGAGTCATGCAGTTTGGAAAGAAAGGGAAGTTAATTCCAAGGTATATTAGACCATTTGAAATCCTTGAATGCATAGGTTTCATGGCCTATCGGATTTCACTTCCACCAAATATGGCTCAAGTTCATGATGTGTTTCATGTATCAATCCTAAGAAAGTACATACCAGATCCCTCACATGTACTGAACTCAGAGGTGGTACAACTGGAAGATGATCCCTCTTATGAGGAGCAGCCAGTAAAGATTCTGGACTGGAAATATAAGGTTCTACACAACAAGACAACCCACCTTTTCAAAGTGTTGTGGAGGAACCATAAGTTTGAAGAATCAACTTGGGAATTGGAAGAGGCGATGAAGGAGAAGTACCCTCACCTATTTATGTAAAACAAAAATTCGAGGGTAAAATTTCATAAGGGGGGGAAATGTAATGACCCAAAGTTTTATCAATGTAATTCCATTCTTATAACTATTCCTTATAGTATAATCACATTAGGAAGTACAATGACACATAATGAAACTAAATACGACGTGACCATTAAACATAAATTTTCCACTTCTATGTTTTGAATTTTGAAAATCTGACATACACGGTTGCGATCAGTAAGATGTTTGGAGTCTGATAGAACAAACGTAATTTTTTATGAATAGTAATATACCCTTATGAATAGTAATATGACCCTTATGAATAGTAAATCCTCCAAAATAATTGTAACCTTATACATGAATGATTAAATAAAAATTAGGCATCTTATAAGTGACAATTTGACCATAGTAAAAGAATTGGTATTTTTTGTAAGTCATAAAAATTTAATTATAGTTAATTAATTAATTTAAAATAAATCTATTTTCCTAAAATGTTTTTATAAATTGAAAATTCTATTTATTTTGGTTTTAACATAATTCTATAAGACCTCATTAATTTTTTAAAGCATTATGAAATAAGACTTAATTTTTAAAATATGTATTTTTCTAGTAAATTATGATTTTAATTAAAAATTATATTATGCATATTTAGAAAACTATTTTAAAAAAATGTAATTAATTTTTGGATTCTAAACATTCAAAAATGGTAAGGGTGAATTTTTGGGATTTTTCTGAAATACTAGATTTTTTATGAATAGTGAAATATGATAATTTACAAAATAAGTTAAATTAATGAATTATAGAGTCATGGGTGATGTTCTTCTGATTTAATAACATATGGTTCATATTAACATGATAACATTGCTTTAATTACTCATGGAAGACTCGCTATTACTTCTCTTGTGGAGAAATAATAAATTAATGAATATTACATTGAGAAAACCCCTCTCCCCTCAACTATAAATACCACCTTTCACACCCTCATTTCGTCACACCTCTCAAGATTCAAGACTTTTCTAAAATATTCCCAAAAATATTCCCTGTCCCCTTCCCCACGTCCAATATCTTCTGGTATCATCATAATACCAAGCCTAGGTTCCTTAAGGAGGATCTCAAGAGGATGATTCTTTTCTGTTAATTTCATTTCAATTTCATATTATTTTCTTAATATATCCCCACCAATCCTCATAAAAATATTATGGTAACTATAGTATCATAAATATAATGGAATTTTATTATAATAATGGGATTATATATCATCCAATCCCCTTATCCTCTTCTTTTTATTTTAGAAAGGAAAACGTTGTTCGTGAGGTGTTAATTCATCACCTTCAAGAACGGCATGTTTTCATTTTCCTTTACCACCTTTAGATATGGTAATAAAACCTTTTTTATGGTTTAACCATATTATTTTATATGTATTATATCCTATTTAATGTTTTGGATCTAACTTATGTACATATTACTAAATTATTAAACAAAACAAGTTTGTTGTAGTCGAAAAACCACCCGAATTAACACAAATGATCATTATTAAATTCTCATCTAATGATTCATCCACATGGTATATAATATAATTAATTATAAGATCATTTCAACTCCTTTAATATCATTAATACCTTGAAATATAATTTCTGGATGTATATCCATGTTCTACACAAACTTCCATTTATAAATACACATGAACCGCTCAAGAAAACCATAAGAACAAACATTCCCAAACAATGTATTTAAACTATATAACTCATCCAAAGGGCCATAAAATAACTTAATGAAACCATAATGAACCATATTCATGTAAAACAGGTTCCTTATTTTCCAATTAAAGAATCTAATGTGGTCATATTGGACATTAAAGTGAAGAAAGCGTTCAGATACAAGGTAAGGGGAAATTCTCGAACCCAACTTTCTTTCTTCGGTTTCTCCATATTTCACTCCATTTTTGGTATGGTCACTCCTTAAAAATAATTTTTCCATAATTATATTACCTTTTATGGGATATACATGTTTTCCACTGGATTTTATGCCAAGAAAATGTTTTCCAAAAGAACTCTTTTTTCAAAAACACACCTTTTACTTCTCACTCAAGGTTGATGGTTCTTGTATCAAGTATGTTATTCTCTCTTTATTTTGGGAACCCAAAGATTATGAATGTATTATTGTGATATTAAAATAATTAATTTCCATGGTTTATTTATTTTCATTTTTTATATATGATCTATGTGTCATGCATGATAATGAGAATGTTATGATGTGACGGGTGCGCCTGGAATTATATAGCGCAATATAAATGTTATGATGTGACGGGTGTGACCAGAAGTATATAGAACTCCAATTAATTGGGTAAAGTGATTAATCTCATTATTTAAAGTGAAATTATGTGTGAAAATGATTCTATCATTGTTCACAACTATTTGTGGTAGATGAACACTAAGACATGATGTTTCATTTTTATGCATTTCCACATTTCAAGTATTTAATTAATGCTTCCTCTCATGTTCATGATCATTTTCATATGTTATGATTAGGCTCACCCCATGCTATATTATTCTTATCTATCCTATTACTAGGATTTTATCTCACCCCTTTATGATGTATATCCTGAGGTGATTATGTGTACTAAGGAGTTTTCAAGGGACAATAAGAAGCTAAAGAAGAATGAATTAAAAAAATGTTTATGTTTGATGTTGTAAATGTTATGTTTGGTCTTATTTTTTCCAAGACACTAAACATACGGATCCTCATGGTGTAATACTATTATTTTTTTATCCTTATAATGATTTAATAGTAATGTAGGAAAAGTCGTGGTCACTATATGTATGGTTTATGGATTGAGGTGCTTTAAAAGATAATGGATGCACCCTGTATTTTGTTTGGTCGGGGTAAAGTTTTTTTGTCCTTTTTTAAGGAATTAAATATGGATGGTGGTATTCATAGTTTGCTTCCATGTAGTGGGGATATATTTTCTTCCATGAATTTTTAACCCCAGGCGGTAAGGACATATTTCCATGCTGTTTAATGTCATGCGGTAAGGACACATGTATCGGCGTAAAAAGGGGAAATTTTTCTAGACCCAAGGATGGAAATATAGTCATTTATATGTATCTTGTGTCGATGGAAATCAATACATACATATTTATTGTAATCCCATGAATTTTAGCATTATGTGGTAAAGACGTAGATGAACCGATGTGAAAGTACAGAAATCCTACGGATGGGCCCAAGGGTGGAAGCCTAAGCATCATTATGTATCTCATGAGGATGAGAATCAATCCAACATAGTTCTGAATGAAGTTTCTTATGAAGTTCCAACCCGTATTCACGGAGGATCATTTTTATACTTTTTTATTATTCAGCCCGAAGTTAGAAATTATTTCATCACTATATATCCTATAAAAAGGAATCAAGTCACACTTAGTTCTTGAATAGAAAATACTCTACGAAGGTATGAACCATACATTGAGGTGGGAATTATTTCTATATTATATTGTATCTTTTCCTAGTTATGGGAATTCAAGTGCCACTATGTATCATGTGATTACAGGAATAAATCCACATGTAGTTCTGAAGGAACCCTGCAGTTTTAACATTATGTGGAAAGGACTAAGATAGACCAATTTGAAAGAGTGGAAGTGTTGCGGCTGGGCCCAAGGGTGGAAGTCAGGGAATATATACATATATCATGAGGATGATAATCAAGCTATACATATTTATGGAAGAACCATGTAATTTAACATCATGCAGTGAGGACTCTTGTCATGTCGTTTATGGTATTTCATTCAGGACCAAGGTAGCCTATCGAGAGCTGTTATGCAGGGAAGCCCTTACCGGAACTCCTAATCCCATATGATCCATGCTTGATGTGAGAAACAAGGAATTGGTAGGGGTTCCTCCTACCATAAAGAGGAACTTAAGAGCAGGATAGGTGCATTCTTTATCATGTAGTGGTTGGCATGATATATAGGATCGAGGTGCTCTATGAATCTCATCAAAAATGATAATCAATCCAAACATAGTTCTAGAAAACTTTTGTTGTTTAATTTATTGTGGAAAAGACATATGTCAAGCGGTTTAATGTCATGAGTTAAGTATATGGGTGACTCAACGTGAAAGATGAGGGATATTATGGATCTGTGTAGTTTTGCATCATGCGATAAGGATGAGAATCACGTAACATGAAAGATCATTGTGGATGGGCCTAAAACTGAATGTTTGGGATTCACTACATATCATGTGATGTCAAGAATCAATCTAAACATAGTACTTGATGAACCATTCTATTTAATGTCATGTCACAAGGACATATGCTGTTTAATTTAACGTTGTGCGGTAAGGATTAGTTTGTATAGTTTAACTTCATGTAACCAGGATTAATGAATGGAATTAAACTAATGTGGACGCCCACTTGCTGACATCTATGCAAAGTATTTATTGAGTAATCTCACATTGGTGGGTGGTGTGACACATTTCTCATCCATTATGTCCAATGATAAAGCCCCATTTTGATTGACCATATGTATGATGTAAGGTCCCTCCAATTTGGGCTCCAACTTTGGGGGATTCTTACATGGTATCATTGGGGTTCTAAGTACTAACACGAGTTACTCTTTAAGGAATGAGTGGAGGAAAACCTTTTTATTGAAGTCTCATGCAATCTAATTCTGGTGGACCTCAAGTTTTTGCAATGTGTACATCATGTTCTCATCGAGCCATTCCAATTCCTCTAGCCGCTTTTGAGGTTTCTCATCATATTAGAGTTGTCTGAAAAGCTATTCATAGAGAGGTTAGACATACTTATATGTGTAACATTATCTTTGTCTCATATACAAGTTAATATGGTGTTGATTGTATAGCAGTATGTGTGGTGGTATGGTAGGCCCATAGATCATGGAGAAATTTTTCTACAAAAGACTTATTATCCTCGTTCACCATATTTTGGTGTATATTTGACAGAGTCTTATTGAAGGCCACAATCTATCAATTAAATGCTATGTAATAGTGAGATGAGTGACTGAACTCAATTTTGTACTCCCGAAAGAGTTTCTTCCACCCTGTAGAATAGAAGTTGGTGTCGTTGTATGTTAATATTGTGTAAGGGACCCTAAACCTGGTGATGATATGGAACTTTATAAAGTTTATGATGTTATTCATACTAAATTAATTGAGGTATATCACCTCATTCCACTTGGAAAAGAAGTTGGTAGTAGAAAGGATATACTTGAACTGGTTATCTGTGGTTGGAGGATATAGCCCCATGACATCCATCCCCCAAACAGTAAATGGCCATGAATATTTAGCTGTAAATAGAAATTATGGGGGTTGATGGATAAATTTTTCATGTATTTTTCACACATGAAATTTCTTGGTGAATTCCACATAGTTCTATACCATGGTTTTATAGTAATATCCTAACCTCTTGATTTGGTGGGAGAGAATGGTACCAGATTGATGTGCACCGCAAGAGCCCGTATAGAATTCTCCCATGATGGCGGAAACTTCCCCTTATGATATGCATCTAAGGAGGATCCCATCAAATCCATTCTTATAGAGAGTCTTATTCTAATTTTTTCCATCCTATTGGGTAAATTTCATTTCATAGCACCAAATATATTCCCTCCATACTCTATATATTGGGAGAGTCCCATTTTGAAGAAATCCAATTATGGGCTTCATCCATGCAGGGGTGGAAATTTTTTCATCACACTCTAGGTGGTGTTGACCTGACTGATTTCTTCCATATCACAAATGATGATCATTGATACCATTATTTGATGTGTGATATAGAAGATGTCTTCTTCCTAATCAGGGTTGGCTAGGATGGTGGATGCATTGTCCAATGCATTGGTGCGACCATTCTATGATTATGGAACATGATGAAATGTGGGCTCAAAAGGGAATTCTTCCAGCAGTCCCCTAATGTAGCCAATAGGAGGGGACAATTATTCCTTTTTGAGGGAATATTCTCCATTGATTTTCTTTATCACTAACTCCAAATCCCCTTTGATGTTCAGGTAGGCTATTTGAAACTGTATATCTAATTCCAACCTAGCAATAAGGGATTGGTATTCTACCTCATTATTCATCCAGCCCTCCAATAGTGAGTAAGGGTAGGGAAAAACAGATTTTTTAAGAGATACAAATATAACCCCAAAGCCTACCTGATTAAACTTTGGTTTTTCAATCCTTTTTCCAATAGGACTTTGTGAGGATCCATAAAAATACATATCCCAAGTCCGAGGAGTGTCATGGTAATAGAAGACCTCCTTATCTAGAAGATCAGTGTCCACTGGTTTATTTTTTGGGGTAGGATACACTGAAAGGAAATCCTACATGGATTTCCATTTCACTAATAAATTTGATACGAACTGAATGTTGTATTTCTGAATAATGACAACCCATCGAGACAAGCACCCAGTCAAAATTGAACAGCCAAGTATATACTTGAGCAGATCGATATGAGAGACCAGATATATTTCAAGGTGTTCCAAGTTATTCCTCAGATTTTTCACTATGAAGATGAGTGTACAATAGTTCTTCTCGACATCAGTGTATCGAGCCTCAATACCTATCATTTTTTGGCTGAGGTAATAGAGATTTTTCTCACTCCCAGTTTCATTCTTTTGTGCAAGGAGGTCACTCAGTGAACATTCCATTGATGCCACATATAGGTTGAGTGCCCTCCCTTCCATTGAAGGGATCCAAACTGGAGGGTTTAGGAGATATTTATTGATACATTCAATGGATCATGGAACTCATTGTCCCATTGATAAATGATTCCGTTCTTCATTTCCTAGTGAATAGAAGAGATTTGCTGGCCAGGTTTCTAATAAATAATCGAATGTAGGTGAGATGTCTTTTGAGACCCCTCAATTATTTGATATTTATGGAGGTGACATTGCTAATATAACACTAGTATTATCTGGGTCGACCTTGATGTCGCAATGGCATACCACAAAGCTGAGTAACTTCCCCGATGTTACCCTGAAGGCTCATTTTAGCAGATTTATCTCCAGACTGTGTCATCACATCATGTAAAAGATTTTTCAAAAACTATTGAAGGGATCACATAACTGTAAGGATTTGACCACCAAATCATCGACATAACATTCAACTATATTTCCCAATAATTGTTTAAAGATATGATGAATGGATCATAGATATGCAGCCCCAACATTATTTAAGCTAAAGGGAATGACCTGATATAAATAGCTACCCTGAGGCACTCTGAAGGTAGTGTCTTCTTCATCTTTTGGGGACATATTTATCTGATTGTACCCCGAGTACCCATCTATAATGGAAAGGGATTGGAAGTTAAAATTTGTATCAATTAAGAGTTTTTTGATATTCAATGGGAAATCATCCTTTTTCCAATGCTGATTAAGGTCACTGAAGTTAATATAGACCATAATCATCCCATTTTTTTCTTGATAGGGATGATGTTAGAAATCCATCTTGGGTATTACAATTCTTGGAAAAATTTGGATTTGATAAAATTGTTTCCATATGCCTCTACATTGGTGGAATGAGAGGGGTGAATCCTCTTGGTTTCTTTCTAGAATCCTCGATGTTCATCATGTAGTTCGAGATGGTGCATTTCCACATCTGGATTCAACTCTGGAATTTCTATGTAGTTCCAACAGAACTCATTTCAGTGCTGCTTAAGAAATGAAATGTACATATTTTTCTCATCGAGGGGCATGATAACCCTAATTAGTGTAGGTCATGGGTATTCTTTTGTTCCTAGTTTTATATACCTAAGTTCGTTGATGGTGGTAGAGAAACCTTCCTCAAATACTAGATGGTATCTCCAGAGGTCATCCTCATCTTCTTCCATCTCTAAGTCTATGGTGACATTTTTAGATGAATATAGATATATGGGGGCTTCTTTGTCACTATCAAGGTGCGAGAGGCCATGATAAGAGACATTATCATCCCCTTTTTCCTAATTCCTTACAGTGAGATATTGGAGATGATTGTATTTTATGCCGTATCTAGGGACAAAAGGAGCTTAAAAATTTGGGGCCAAGTCTGTTACCACAACCATATTTATGGGGAGAACATAGTCACTATCGAGCATACTACAAGGATTTATAGGGGCAGTCCTCAAGTCATTGGGATCTGAAACTTTTCTATCATCATCCTCCACTAGTTTCTTGACTACCTTTTTATAGAAATATGATTTAGCATATGTGTCTTCACAGGTTTAAAAGGGGGATTGTCACCATGTAGTATGATAAATTTCCCATTAATGGGGTACTTCAAAAATGGATGGAATATTAAAGGTATTGCGATGTGGATATAGAACTCGGGCCTTCCAAGTAGTACATTATATGTTGTGTCTTACTAGATTACCATAAAATCGCCATTTTATTTAAGACCTCCAAACTAAGCTTCAAGCTTGATCTTCTCGAGAGGTATTTTCTCACTCTTATCATAACCTTGAATGGTCAGTTTAGTGAGAGAAAAAACACCTTCACCATATCCCAAATGTTGTAGGGATCATAATGGGATAAGATTGGTCCCAGAACCATTATCAATCAGATCCCTTTGTATATTGACATTATTGAGCCTTCCCAAGACATATTTTGGTATGATGTTCCCTTAAAAGATATCTTCCTTATCTTAGTCGGTGAATGATATGGTGACATGATATTATGAGGAAATGGTCTCCACTCGGTAGACCTAGACATCAGTGACTTTATGTCTTGAATTCCTATGGTCTTTAGAGGGCTTCAATGAGTGCCTCCCTTAGTTCTTTTGGAAGATGGAGGGCATCGAGGATTGATAACATGGATGGTATTATCACTAGTTATTTTAGAACATTATACTTTTGTGTTAAAGGTAGGTACTTCTTGATATGGGGTTGATCATAGACATGTATCTCAGGAGTATAGGAATTTTAGGTGGACGTTCATGGTGCTTGTGGAGAGGTCATGGGAGTATCGGCTACCAATGGTGTGGGCTGTGTTTTCCTTCCCCTTTGTCTGGGTTGATCAGATGATTGAACCCCCACTTTGTGGCCATGCAAGACAATTGGGGTTGTGTGACTACTAGAGGGTTCTAGGACACCTACATGACTCCTTTGGTTCTACTAGAGCACTTTTCCAAGAGTATTGGATCTATATATATTCTATATGGGGGTATGACCACAATATTGGGTCTGGCCACATCTTCACTATTCCCTTTATCCTCAGTTCCTATGAATGGGCCTCCTATTCCTAGGTTATGTACGAGAAACTCATGATCTAGAGAAAATTATCATCAGATAAGGGGTATAAAAACTGTAACACATTAAAAAAACCAAATATTATCGCTTTTTCTGAAGAGTATTCTATTTGGTGGGGTGGTTCCCATGTTTTAGATATTATAGGGAAGAAGTTTGTGAGGGTCATATCTTTCTTTGGTGTAGAGTTTGACTCCTCCTCTTCTATTTATTCCAATTTCAAGTGGTCACAACTCCCTTTGGGAGGTATATTTAATGTTTCCTCTTTGGTGGTGGAGCTATTATGGGTGTGTGCATCTGTTCTCTTAGGGTGGCATGATCTTGGTCAACTATTTTTCGATTCATCCAGTTGTCAAACTTTCACACACAACTGGACATGGCCTTCTTCCAATCACCCTCTTCTTATAGTCAGTTAATAGTTATGAAAGACACCTTATTTGGGAAGTTATCTAACACCACATGTCTGAAATTTACCATGCCATGATGGATGTCTTTGATGAAAAAGAAGTCATGGATATTATAGCCTAGCCTTCTACGAGAAGTGAAATAGTTGGGATGGTTAGTGAGGTTGAACTCCTCGGGCCTCATGGGATGTGGTGATGTGAGAAGGTTGTTATCCATGGATTCTTAGAAAGAACCATGGATTTGTTCATTATAGAAATAGTATGCCTTATTCATCCATTATTCAAATCCTAAGAAATATGGATTTATCTATGCTTCTAGATGAGGGGGATTCAGTGGTTGACTCCACTTTACCGGAATTTCTAGGTAGTTTTGGACCATCTTGGGTGCTTGGACGGGTGTTGTTATGGGCTTGAGAGTGATGGATGAAACTTCTACTTTGTCTGACCTTTTTCCCTGTGTTGCGAGCATGATTCAAGTTTTGAATCAGGTTCCCTGAATAGATTATTCCAAAAATTGTTCCATTTATGTGAACTCATGGAATCCACCTAGATATTTCATTGAAATCATAGGTATCTTCAACTCATACTTGATATTTTTATCATAGAGTTTCATCAAGTTCTCTTGTGAGAGAGGGATACTGAGTGAGTAAGTTAAACCCTTCCACCTTGCTATGAAGTCAGACACCCTCCCATTTTTGAGTTGCTTTCAATTTTTTAGGTCATTAATCGATATATTTCTCAATATAGAACTAAATTGATAGAGGAACTGACAATGAAGGTCTTCCCATCCTTTAACAGATCCTTCTAGAATATTGCTATACTAAACAAAGGTTGGCCCCTGTTTGAGAGCTTTATCACCCATTGATTTTTTATTCTTCCCAATACTGGGTGATCGCCATGATGAGCGAGAGGTTGTCACCACAATAGAGAGAATTCATGATCATTTTCAACATCCTCATTTTTTTGGACTAGCTACCTAGATCAAGAGCTAATTTGATTATCAGATACCACCCTTATTGGTGAATTGTCTATGGGAGGAAGAATATTCATCTATTCCTAAAGGTGATACCCAGTGGGAACATTTCTCTTGAGTAGCACCTTATTGAGCTATCTAAGATCTTGTATCTTACTCTCCTATTGTGAAAACTAATCCTCCATGGAAGGAACCTCAACTATTCAGGTCGGTGATCAGGATGTATCCATACCTTTCCCTTTGTAAATGGTTCTCTATAGAGGTCAAAACTCATTATTCAGAGGTGCCAGGTTTTGGAGTCCTATTTGGTTCTAAGTGTATAAAACCTCAATTGGTGCATCCAAATCACCCTCCTCCCTTGGTGGATTCTCCATGTTACTACCTTTTGAATTCTTATCTTGATTCATAATGTCTTTCATATTGACAGTGATGAAATTTACATAGGCATATCGAGAAATGTTTGTTGTACCATTACTTTTGATGCAACAATATGATTTTTCACTATCTTATTTAGGGTCATTATTTGAACCCTTGACCATATTGGGGTTTTTTGGCTTATGGACCTAATGGGGTTTGATCTCCTTCACCATATGTTCCTCCCTTCTTGGTCTATGAATAATTCCCCTAGGGAGTTTTTGTTCATGCTTGTCGAACAGTCCCCAACCAATAGAGTTTTATCTTTCGGTGGGAGTAATAGGTGGTATGTCGACCATCGATTTTTTCCTCCCAACCTAGATAATATTTGTCACGACCCGCCTTCGGGGTTCGTGCCGTGACTACCCCAAGCCCGCCTTCCATAGGCCAGGGGCTGGCGACTAGCACCAAGGCATATCTCCCGGTAAAAAGGGAAGGCATTGCCTTTGTAAAGTAAACAAACACTACAGAGTAAGCAAGCGGAAAGTAAACACTAAGCAAAAGCAGAGTACAACTGAAAGTGCGGAAAAGTAAATGGGCCAGTATACAAACCCAAACTGAAAGTAAAGTACAACTCGAAAGGGAAAACAGCAACTGAAAAGTAAAAGTCGCTACACCGAGCTGTCCACTGGAAATCCCACCTGAAGGGTGGGTACAGATAGCTCCTCTGCTCCACGGGTCCCGCCGTCCGCTCCGTGCACGTCCCGCCCAGTGGTCCACCTCCGGGTACCGTCCCGCTCTGCAAGCCTCAGCTAAGGTCAATGTTGTCCGTCGTCTGCAACCAACACAACGTAGTGCGGGCAAAGCCCGTGCAGGGGTGAGTATAAGCTACTCAGTAGGGACCCCGAGACCCCTAAAGGTCTCTCAAATCCACAAAGGATAAACCACGAAGAAAGGAACAATCACGAAGTAAAAACCGACACTACTTAGGTATATGCCCATACATATACCTAAGTCATCAATTTCAAATACGCTCCAATCCTCCGAGCCCAAGTACAACTCAGTCCACACAGGAAAGTAAACGTATTCCACACAGGAAAGCAAAACGTAATCCACACAGGATTGCACAACACAATCTACACAGGAAAGCAATAGGATTCAGCTCACACAGGTATACTTCTTCAAAGGACGATAAAGATGATCTCTGATCCATCTAAGTCATCGGACCCACGAAGGATCGATAGGTAACTAACCCCCACAAAGACCCACACAGGATCGGGCCCACATAGGACCTGTAGGCGCTGGTTCACACAGGACCGCTGAGCGCAAGGACCCACACAGGATCGGACCCACACAGGATCGGGACCACACAGGACCTGTAGCACTGATCCACGTAGGATCGCTGAGTACTGTAGTCGTCGTCGTCGAATCCACACAGGATCTCTGTACTGTCGTCGTCGCAGTCACAGTAGCAGTAGCAGTAGTAGCAGTCTCAGTAATAGTCACAGCCAGCACTAGGGTTTCCGCACACAGCAAGCTCGTTCGGAGGGTCTGCTCCACGAGCCGAGAGGCTGATACATTAACTGTCACAAAGTCCAGAGTTGATGTATCCAAAAGTTCCGTATCGTCAACAGGAACTCAATGCAACAGACGGCACGTCGATCGGACGCCCGGTCTGAGAGTTATTGGCATTTTCGTCCCCGGGGCCCGGTTGGTTTTTAAGGCAAAACCAACCCGACCGTACTCCACCTGCGTCCAAACCTCGGGCGGAGTATGCCAAAAGATCCGACTCACTAAGAGGAACACAACAAAGCTGACGGTACGTCAATCGGACGTCCGTAGCTCAAGATATGAGTGTTTCCGCTCCGAAGGCCCGGTTGGTTTCGTGAACGAACCAACCCGGCCAAACTCAAAGTAATCCGAAACCTTGAGTGCGATATACCGAAACGACCGTCTCGATCCAAGGATCGCGTTTCCGCATACGGTTCGTCAATCGGAGGTCTGAGGCTCAAGTTATAGCCAAAAGACCGAAACTGCTTCGAAACGGGGGGTCCGGGTCCGGGGCGACCCGACCTGACCCCCCCTGGGTCGGCCCGAACCGGGTCGAACCGACCCGGGTCCGTCCCGGCCCGGCCGGCCGGCGGCGCGGCAGCGCGGCGGCGCGGGGGCCGCGGCGGCCTGGCGCCGCACGGTGGCTGCACGCGGGGGGCAAAGCCCCCGCTGATTGGAAGGGGTGGCGCGGCATAGCCGCGCCCTTTGCAGAAAAAACGGCCCCCACATGGGGGCCGGCTTGGAGAAAAACCGGGGGGCTGCTGCCCCCCCCCCCCCCCCCTTCATGGAAACCGCCCCCCTCATAATGAGGGGGGGTTTGTGCACTGGTCGGGGGATTAATTTCCCCCGGTTTAATACCATCCGGCCGGCCAGCTGGCCGGCCGGTTTTCTCCAACGGGACTGGAAAAATCCGGTCCCCTCTTCGGCTTCCGAAGCCGGCGGCCCGGCCGCCGGTCTTCTCAAATCGCAGCGGCCCGAAACCGGCCGCGGTGTTCGTCATCCGGCACGGTGCGACGGCACCGCGCCCCTCCGCCGCACCTCGATTTCTTTCAACGCGGCGCGACGGCGTCGCGTCCTTGATGTTTCTTCCATGGTGCGCGCGCGATGGCGTTGCGTAAAATAAACGCACGATTAACCGCGTGGTGCGACGGCACCACGCCACCTTGTTTCCACCCACAAGGCAATTCAACAAGAACGATGGAGGGGGTTCGGCCGTGTTCATGCGGTCCGGCCCCCTCACGTTAAACAATAACACAACTTAAAATATTCAAAAGCCTCACGTTAGACATGCGAGATCCACAATCAAGAATGAAATAATTAAACAATAAATCAACAACCCCTACCTCGGGTATAGGTTCGTAGATTTGACAACGTTCCGCGGAAGACAACGTTGCGGAGGTCGGGCATCGCGGTCGTCGTTCGTCAAATCCGATGACGAAGAGTTACACCCGAAGAGATACGTCGTTGGCGAATCTACTTATGTCGACGAAGGGAGTCCGAGGAGGAAGCGACGTTCCCTCTCGTTGACACGGAAGACGAAGAAGAGAGGAGCGGCGTTCTTCGTCGGAGCTTGCGCGTTCTTCGTCAAGTTCGAAGGTTCTTCGTCAGAGTTGAAGAAGAAGAAGAAAAACTCCCAAAAGCTCTCAAGATGGCCAAAGTGTTCTAACCCAACAAAATAAAATAAGAGCTTATTTTATTTACAAACCTAACAAAATAATTTCAAAGGTTTGAAATTCAAAAAGATTAACTCCAAAATTAAATAACTCAAGTCATTAAAGAGGGGTTAAGGGAGTTGGGAGAAGATGAAAGGTTGGGAGCTTCGTGTGGGCCCCACCACACTTAATCCTCCCAAGGGAGGTTAAGTGGATGTGGGTCCCACTTCCAACCCCCTTTGGTAGGATTTTTCAAGTTAAAATAAAATTTGTTCTTAACAAATTTTATTTAACTTAAACTAAAAACCCAAAAACTAACTTTCAACCCGCAACAAACGCAACTTCCGAAAAGGTCTTTTTAAGCGAATATCGGCGCTGCGAGTTCATCGGTGCCCTCGGATTTCAATTCCGAGCACCGGATCAAAAGATAGGAATTCCCGCTCGTTCGTTCACTGAACGTACCCGAGCCAAACTTCGGAAAATGATTCCGGGCACTCCGGGCCTCGGAATCAGGTGTCGTCTGAAACCGCGCTCTTGTAAAATTCCAAAGAAAATTAAGAAAAAATTTCCCTTGAATTTTACGGGTCTTTACATTACTCCCACCTCAGGGCTTTACGTCCCCGTAAAGATACATAAAAAACTAGGGAAACAAATGAGGGTACTGAGCACGCATCTGAGCCTCCCGCTCCCATGTGCTCTCCTGGAGATTCCCGTGCTGCCATCTGATGCGCAAAAGAGGAATCGATCGCCCACGCAGGACCCGCTCCTGTCAATCCTCTATCTCCACCGGGACCTCCGTAAAAGTCGCCCCATCGTCAACGTCAAGCTCCCCATGGTCAATGATGTGCGTCGGGTCGTGCACGTATCTCCTCAGCTGAGACACGTGGAAGACGTCGTGCACCCGGTGCAACTGAGGTGGTAGAGCCAGGCGATAAGCCATCTCACCAATCCTGCTGAGAATCTGGAAGGGTCCGATGAAGCGTGGATATAACTTTCCGCCTCGGCCAAATCTCTGAATACCATGTCGAGGTGAGACCCGCAAGAAGACGTGGTCGCCATCCTCAAACTCTAGTGGCCTCTGCCTCCTGTCAGCATATGACTTCTGCCGGTTCTGTGTTGTCCTCATCCGATCCTGGATGACCTGGACCTTCTCTGTCGTGGCCTGGACCATCTCCGGTCCCACTAGTGCTGACTCCCCAGGGTCTGTCCAGCACAAAGGAGATCTACAAGGTCGACCGTACAACGCCTCGTACGGTGCCATCCCGATGGTGGAGTGGTAGCTGTTGTTGTACGCAAACTCCACCAAGGGTAGGTGGTCCTCCCAGCTACGACCAAAGTCGAGGACACATGCACGGAGCATGTCCTCGAGAGTCTGAATGGTCCTCTCCGTCTGACCATCCGTCTGAGGGTGAAAGGCTGTGCTCAGATGTAGCTGCGTCCCGAACGCCTCCTGTAACCCCTTCCAAAGCCGGGAAGTAAAGCGGGCATCTCGATCGGAGATGATAGATGATGGCACGCCGTGGAGCCGCACAATCTCCTGAACGTAGAGACGTCCCAAGCTCTCTACTGAGCCCTACTCTCTAATGGGTAAGAAATGTGCCGACTTGGTGATTCGGTCAGCAATCACCCAGATGGAGTCGTGACCTCTGGAAGTGCGTGGAAGTCCAGTCACGAAGTCCATAGATATGTCGTCCCACTTCCACTCCGGAACCTCCAAGGGTTGTACCAAGCCCGCTGGTACCTGATGCTCTGCCTTCACCTGCTGGCAGGTGAGGCATCGAGAAACGAACTCTGCTACTGCCTTCTTCATGCCCGGCCACCAGTGCTGTCGTCTGAGGTCCTGGTACATCTTTTCCACTCCAGGATGCACCTCCAAAGGAGAAGTGTGAAACTCTCTCAGCACTTCCTCTCACAAAGCGACTGGTACCATGGTACGTCCTCTGAAAAGGATGTCGTGCTCTGCTCCAAGGGAGAAACCATCAGGTGCCTGTCCCGAGGATATCTGTGCACGCCGTGTCTCACTGTCAGCGTCCTCACGCTGTGCCTCCCTGATCCGCTGCAGTAGTGGAGGGGTGACTGTGAGAGACTGAAGGAAGGCTGCTCCATCTCTATCCACGAAGGATATCTGCAAAGAGGCTAGCTGCTCCGTCGCCTCCTCAAGTAGCTGAATGCCCGTCCTCCTGCTAAGGGCATCGGCTACTACGTTCCCCTTCCCAGGAGTATAGACTATCTCAAAGTCATAGTCCTGGAGGAACTCGAGCCATCGCCGTTGTCTCAGGTTCAGGTCCTTCTGAGAGAAGATATACCTGAGACTCTGATGATCAGAAAAGACTGTAAAGCGCTCGCCCATCAGATAGTGTCGCCATGTCTTCAGAGCGAAGACCACTGCTGCTAACTCCAGGTCATGGGTAGCGTAGTTCTACTCATGCGGCCTCAACTGACGTGATCCATAGGTGATCACTGCCCGCTCCTGCATCAAAACACATCCGAGTCCGGTCCCTGATGCATCGCAGTAGACTACGTACCCTACTCCCTCCTCAGGCAACCTCAAGATAGGTGCGCAGGTCAATCTCTGTCTCAGCTCCTGGAAGCTCTACTGACATCTGTCTGACCATACGAAGGGTTTCCCCTTCTTCGTCAAAGCTGTGAGTGATGCCGCAACTCTAGAGAAGTCTGGCACGAATCTCCGATAGTATCCTGCTAGTCCCAAGAAACTCTGAACCTCAGTCACGCTACTGGGTGGCTCCCATGCTAACACAGCCTCAATCTTCGCGGGATCCACTGCAACTCCCGCCTCAGAGATAACGTGTCCCAAGAAGTGGACCTCACGTATCCAGAACTGGCACTTCGAGAGCTTACCATAAAGCTGGTGCTCTCGGAGTGTGTCTAGTACAACTCGCAAGTGATAGGCGTGCTCCTCCTCTGTCGTAGAGTAAATCAGAATGTCGTCGATGAAGACTACGACAAACCGATCGAGGTATGGCTGAAAGATCATGTTCATGAGAGCCATGAACACTGCTGGAGCATTGGTTACACCGAAAGGCATAACCAAGAACTCATAGTGGCCATACCGACATCTGAAGGCTGTCTTCTGCACATCCTCGTCTCTGACTCTGAGCTGATGATAGCCTGACCTGAGGTCTATCTTCGAGAACCACCGTGCTCCCTTGAGCTGATCAAAGAGGTCATCAATCCTCGGTAGCGGATACTTGTTCCTCACTGTCACCTGGTTCAGGCGACGATAGTCAACACAAAGACGCAAGCTCCCGTCCGCCTTCTTGGAGAACAAAATCGGGGAAGCCCAGGGTGAAACACTGGGTCGGATGAACCCCTTGCCCTGCAAGTCCTCCAACTGTACTCGTAGCTCTCGAAGCTCGGCGGGGACCATCCGATATGCTGGAGTGGATATCGGGGTTGTCTCGGGGTACAAGTCAATATAAAATTCTACCTCTCTGCGAGGAGTTAGTCCTGGAACGTCATCAGGAAAAACGTCCGCAAACTGATCCACCACTGCAGGAAAACCAGTACTCCGCACGTCAACTGCTCCAAGGATAAGGCTAGCCAACTGATGAGTGATGGGATGTCCTCTCCTCCGCGAAAGTCCATCCTGTGCTGCTAAGGCTCCCTTCTCGCCGGTGAAGGTGAACCTGCTCCCGTCGGTGCGTACACATCGCACCTTGCGCCTAAAACAGTCAATCTGTGCATGGACCGTAGATAGCCAATCCATGCCCAAGATGACGTCGTAAGGCCTCGACGCTGCTACAAGAAGATCTCAGCCAAAGCTATCACCTCGTAGAGTAAGCTCACACTGCCGGAACCAGTGCGTAATCATCGAGTCTGCTCCCGTAGGAGTCTCTAGCCGTAAGGATCGAGCCAACGGCTCTGTCGGAATCTCCGAGCTCCGAACAAGGGTAGCGGCTATGAAAGAATGACTCGCTCCTGTGTCTATAAGAACTGCAGCAAGGGTGGAATAGACACAGATAGTACCTCGAATCATCTCGGGTGCGCCGTGGTCTTAGGCCTCTGCTGCCTGGAGCTGTGCCTGTCTCTGCCCTCCAGCTCCCTGTGGTCGGGGTGGACCTCCTGGTGGTGGTTGTGGCAGAGCCTCAAAGCGTCGCCCACCACCGGATGCTCGTCCAGCTCCTCTGCCTCGTCCGCCTCCTCCCTGCGGACCGCCACGGTCGACCCTCTGCCTCTGCCTCGGTGGTCCCTCAACCATCTGCTGCTCCTCGGCACGGCGGGTCGGGCAGTCACGAGCCATGTGGCCCTGCCCGCCGCACGAGTAGCACTGTCTGCCTCTCGAAAGACTGGCTCCGCGCTGTGTGCCCCGCACTGCTGAGCCAGTGTCCTGAGGTCGTCTGCCCGAAGGTCTGGTCTGTCTAGACCCCTGAGTCATCCGTCGACTGCCTGCTGCAGATGACTCTGCCACGTGCCGCCCTGCGGTGGGTCGCTGTGCTGGTGTAGACTCGGCAAGGATGCTCTCGATCAAAAGGTCCCGCTCCAGTACTCCTGTCTGAGTCGGTATGCTGAGGGAGATCAGCGATGCCCTGATCTCGTGTCTCAAACCCTGCTCGAAGGTCCGGGCCCGGAAGAATGGGTCCCGTACCATGTCGGTCGAGTAGCGCGAGAGATCGGTAAATCTCGCCGAGTACTGAGCGACCGTCATGCTGCCCTGCCGCAGCTGTAGAAGCTCCTGGATACGCACCGCACGAAGGGTGGCTGGGACGAACTCCGAGCGGAAGAGGCTCTCAAAGTCCGTCCAAAGTAGAGATGCCTCATCGTGCACCTGGAGCATCAAGCTCCACCATCGTCCTGCTGCTGCGTGTAGTAGGCTCGCAGCGAGGATCACCATGAGGTCTGCTGGTGTCCTCACTAGCCTAAACACTCGTACTACTGCCTCCAGCCAGTCCTCTGCTGCCTGGGGATCCGTCTCCCCGCGAAACCTGGGCGGTCGCTGGCGCTAAAACTCATGCAGTGCGCTGAGGCGACGTGCATTGTCAGCGGCTGCTGCTGGAAGCATCGGGGGCTCGGTGGGTAGGGCTACCGCCGGTGCCACTGCTGACAAAGGGCCCTGCACCAAGGCCTCGCCGCTCGGTGGGCTGTCGTCACGCTCGACTCTCGGAACCCTAGCTGGCTGCCGTCGTGGGGCCATCCTGAAAAGGAAACAGGTGCGCCACGGTCAGAACAGTATACCTGGTGAGCTGATATAAGTAATCACAAAGAAACCTTTGAAACACACACGCAATCAATGTTTTCGTGCATTAAGTCGGAAATCAGAAGTCAGGGTCCTGGTGTACGGATACGTCGGCCGCCGCACCAACACTGGACTCCCTGGACTGATAACCACACTCAATACGCTAAACATTATTGCTTCATATAGAAATGATCAGAGTTCGCGGTAGAACCGAACTCCTCTGATACCAATTTGTCACGACCCGCCCTCGGGGTCCGTGCCGTGACTACCCCAAGCCCGCCTTCCATAGGCCAGGGGCTGGCGACTAGCACCAAGGCGTATCTCCCGGTAAAAAGGGAAGGCATTGCCTTTGTAAAGTAAACAAACACTACAGAGTAAGCAAGCGGAAAGTAAACACTAAGCAAAAGCAGAGTACAACTGAAAGTGCGGAAAAGTAAATGGGCCAGTATACAAACCCAAACTGAAAGTAAAGTACAACTCGAAAGGGAAAACAGCAACTGAAAAGTAAAAGCCGCTACACCGAGCTGTCCACTGGAAATCCCACCTGAAGGGTGGGTACAGATAGCTCCTCTGCTCCACGGGTCCCGCCGTCCGCTCCGTGCACGTCCCGCCCAGTGGTCCACCTCCGGGTACCGTCCCGCTCTGCAAGCCTCAGCTAAGGTCAACGCTGTCCGTCGTCTGCAACCAACAAAACGTAGTGCGGGCAAAGCCCGTGCAGGGGTGAGTATAAGCTACTCAGTAGGGACCCCGAGACCCCTGAAGGTCTCTCAAATCCACAAAGGATAAACCACGAAGAAAGGAACAATCACGAAGTAAAAACCGACACTACTTAGGTATATGCCCATACATATACCTAAGTCATCAATTTCAAATACGCTCCAATCCTCCGAGCCCAAGTACAACTCAGTCCACACAGGAAAGTAAACGTATTCCACACAGGAAAGCAAAACGTAATCCACACAGGATTGCACAACACAATCCACACAGGAAAGCAATAGGATTCAGATCACACAGGTATACTTCTTCAAAGGACGATAAAGATGATCTCTGATCCATCTAAGTCGTCGGACCCACGAAGGATCGATAGGTAACTAACCCCCGCAAAGACCCACACAGGATCGGGCCCACACAGGACCTGTAGGCGCTGGTTCACACAGGACCGCTGAGCGCAAGGACCCACACAGGATCGGACCCACATAGGATCGGTCCCACACAGGACCTGTAGCACTGATCCATGTAGGATCGCTGAGTGCTGTAGTCGTCATCGTCGAATCCACACAGGATCTCTGTACTGTCGTCGTCGCAGTCGCAGTAGCAGTAGCAGTAGTAGCAGTCTCAGTAACAGTCGCAGCCAGCACTAGGGTTTCCGCACACAGCAAGCTCGTTCAGAGGGTCCGCTCCACGAGCCGAGAGGCTGATACATCAACTGTCACAAAGTCCAGAGTTGATGTATCCAAAAGTTCCGTATCGTCAACAGGAACTCAACGCAACAGACGGCGCGTCGATCGGACGCCCGGTCTGAGAGTTATTGGCATTTTCGTCCCCGGGGCCCGGTTGGTTTTTAAGGTAAAACCAACCCGACCGTACTCCACCTGCGTCCAAACCTCGGGTGGAGTATGCCAAAAGATCCGACTCACTAAGAGGAACACAACAAAGCTGACGGTACGTCAATCGGACGTCCGTAGCTCAAGATATGAGCGTTTCCGCTCTGAAGGCCCGTTTGGTTTCGTGAACGAACCAACCCGGCCGAACTCAAAGTAATCCGAAACCTTGAGTACGATATACCAAAACGACCGTCTCGATCCGAGGATCGTGTTGCCGCAGACGGTTCATCAATCGGAGGTTCGAGGCTCAAATTATGGCCAAAAGACCGAAACTGCTTCGAAACGGGGGGTCCGGGTCCGGGGCGACCCGACCCGGGTCCGTCCCGGCCCGGCCGGCCGGCGGCGCGGCGGCGCGGGGGCCGCGGCGGCCTGGCGCCGCACGGTGGCTGCACGCGGGGGGCAAAGCCCCCGCTTATTGGAAGGGGCGGCGCGGCATAGCCGCGCCCTTTGCAGAAAAAACGTCCCCCACGTGGGGGCCGGCTTGGAGAAAAACCGGGGGGCTGCTGCCCCCCCCCCCCCCTTCATGGAAACCACCCCCCTCATAATGAGGGGGGTTTTGTGCGCTGGCCAGGGGATTAATTTCCCCCGGTTTAATACCATCCGGCCGGCCAGCTGGCCGGCCGGTTTTCTCCAACGGGACCGGAAAAATCCGGTCCCCTCTTCGGCTTCCGACGCCGGCGGCCCGGCCGCCGGTCTTCTCAAATCGCCGCGGCCCGGAACCGGCCGCGGTGTTCGTCATCCGGCGCGGTGCGACGGCACCGCGCCCCTCCACCGCACCTCGATTTCTTTCAACGCGGAGCGACGACGTCGCGTCCTTGATGTTTCTTCCATGGTGCGCGCGCGATGGCGTTGCGTAAAATAAACGCACGATTAACCGCGTGGTGCGACGGCACCACGCCACCTTGTTTCCACCCGCAAGGCAATTCAACAAGAACGATGGAGGGGGTTCGGCCGTGTTCATGCGGTCCGGCCCCCTCACGTTAAACAATAACACAACTTAAAATATTCAAAAGCCTCACGTTAGACATGCGAGATCCACGATCAAGAATGAAATAATTAAACAATAAATCAACAACCCCTACCTCGGGTATAGGTTCGTAGATTTGACAACGTTCCACGGAAGACAACGTCGCGGAGGTCGGGCGTCGCGGTCGTCGTTCGTCAAATCTGATGACGAAGAGTTACGCCCAAAGAGATACGTCATTGGCGAATCTACTTATGTCGACGAAGGGAGTCCGAGGAGGAAGCGGCATTCCCTCTCGTTGACACGGAAGACGAAGAAGAGAGGAGCGGCGTTCTTCGTCGGAGCTTGGGCGTTCTTCGTCAAGTTCGAAGGTTCTTCGTCAGAGTTGAAGAAGAAGAAGAAAAACTCCCAAAAGCTCTCAAGATGGCCAAAGTGTTCTAACCCAACAAAATAAAATAAGAGCTTATTTTATTTACAAACCTAACAAAAGAATTTCAAAGGTTTGAAATTCAAAAAGATTAACTCCAAAATTAAATAACTCAAGTCATTAAAGAGGGGTTAAGGGAGTTGGGAGAAGATGAAAGGTTGGGAGCTTCGTGTGGGCCCCACCACACTTAATCCTCCCAAGGGAGGTTAAGTGGATGTGGGTCACACTTCCAACCCCCTTTGGTAGGATTTGTCAAGTTAAAATAAAATTTGTTCTTCACAAATTTTATTTAACTTAAACTAAAAACCCAAAAACTAACTTTCAACCCGCAACAAACGCAACTTCCGAAAAGGTCTTTTTAAGCGAATATCGGCGCTGCGAGTTCATCGGTGCCCTCGGATTTCAATTCCGAGCACCGGATCAAAAGTTAGGAATTCCCGCTCGTTCGTTCACTGAACGTACCCGAGCCAAACTTCGGAAAATGATTCCGGGCACTCCGGGCCTCGGAATCAGGTGCCGTCTGAAACCGCGCTCTTGTAAAATTCTAAAGAAAATTAAAAAAAAAATTCCCTTGAATTTTACGGGTCTTTACAATATTTATTACTGTTGTGGTGATGATTATGATGAAAATTCCTCCAACCCAATGGTCTAGGGGTTATTCAAGGCCATAGTTGGCATTGATTAGTCTGTTTTTGAGGATCCAATGGCTCTCATTGGGGATTTGATAATTCCCAGGATGAACATGAAGATATAAATGCCACATCCCAGTAGAATGGGGTTGATTTTGAATCATTATTGATGTCTCCAAGGTCCTCTCAGGGGATAACGAACCAGGTGATGGTGATTTAGAAATAAATTCCCCCATCCTAGTAAGGTGGGGTTTGTTTGTATCATCTATTGATGTGTCACAAATCCTCTTGAGTATTTATGATCTGAGAGGTGGAGGTAGTGGTAAATATTCCCCTGTCCCAATGAGCTAGGTCTGATCTTGGATGTATGATATAGTAGTTGCTACTACAGTCCCTTTGATGTGGTGTAGGTTTGCTCGTGTGGGAGTTGGGTGAGATAGCATCCATTTATAATAACCATTATTTACGGGAAGTTGTCTGAGTGATCAAAAATTTGTTCTCCATGTTTATAATGAATTCCTATTTCTTTTAGGGGCCTAGTTTTAAAACCTATTGGATATCCTCTCTCCCAATTTGTGGTGTTTTTGTACCATTGAATGGGGGGAATTCTGTTGTAGTGACCAACTGGATTGACTATTATTCATTCCCCTGATCTTGTTGGAGGTAATAAAAATGAAGGATTCCATATATGAGGGATTATACTATTCTAGGGGAGTGGAAAAGTGTATCAATCCACATTATCCCCATTCTTGAATACAAATTCTTGATGTGGATTTAGAGATTAGATGTCGAAGAGTTGTGATTCAATAGGGGAATCATGTTTCATATTTGTGCTCTACTTTAATGGTTTTGGATCTCAGACCAAGGTGATAGTAGCTAGGTCAAGCTAACAATAGTGTATCTTGATGGTCTGAAGGTAAACATCATATACTAGATAAGGTATGTGTTCATCCTTCAGCCACTGGTGAGTATCCCACATATTTTGGCGTAGATAAGGCATGCACTTTTTTTCTAGCTCATCTGGGATCTCATAGCCTAAAGTGGTGAGGGGTCGGAACATGATGGCATGGTTTTTTCTAGTTAACTCTCTCTATATGTAGATATTGTACTCCTCTTAATTAGACATACATGAATCCATTCGATCAGAGCATAGAATATGATTCTGAAGGTCTCCTACTGATGAGAGTGTAGTGCTATTATATTTTTATGGGAAATTGTATATCATTGACCCCAATGTCTTGGTCATCTCTCTATATAAAGGTGTTAGAGTTTGGGTTACCTCTCTATATGGAGGTGTCTGGGAAAGGGGAGGATTTCCTTTTCCATGGGAGATATCCCATCAGGGAGGTTGACCATGGTGGATGTTAGGAGTAGAGTTCCTATGATTCATCTCTACACTATCAAGAGAATTACTATCGCAATAATGAAAATCTTTTGTTTCCACATTGATAGTAGATTTGACAGACCATTGTGGTGTTGATAATGTGTCTCAAACACCCTCAAGGACTCTAGAATTGAGAATATTAGGAATATAGGCCATGTTGTGTGTCATGGTCAGAATATGCCAACCTACCTTTTGGAATTGTGAAGGGATATGAGCCTACTGTATGACATTTTATGGAACATTTTTATAACCATTTGATGTTTTTGGAGTATAATCCCACTACTAATATGCTTCTAAAATGTTCCAATGAGTTGTATCATTATTGAAAATAATATAAGCCTGTCCCGAGGCATGTTCCATTCTCACATGGTGACCCCTATCTAGATGGGAGTATGAGACCAATCTAGATAAATTGGAATATGTTGTCGGTCATTCTTGGTAGGTATATAATTTTTCACCAAGGCATGTGTCACTCTCACTTAGTGGGCCCCGGTTGGATCAGGAATATGGGCCTGGTCTGAATATTCATTCACTTCCAGAATATGATGATAGATATATCTAATGGGAGAAAGGGTATGAGCCTCCTCTAGTATTTACTTGGAATGATATAGGTGTAGTTGTTCATCGACAAAATTAGGAATATGTGTCTGGATTCAGTGATCTGTTAGAGTATTCCAATCAGATTCACTGATATAATATGAGACTGTATCGAGGCTTGTTCCATTCTCACTTGGTTAGACCCATCCATAATGGGTATTGATTCTTGATCTTGGGCCTTTGGAGTATGCTGATGGACTTCCTTTACATGAATATGAGCATGTACTGAGGCATGTTCCCATATCACATGGTGAGCCATAGCCATAATGGGGATATGATATCGATCCTGTGGCTTTGGAATATGTTATTGGACTTCTTCGACAGACATGTTCCCTTATCTCGATGCATGTTCCACTCTCACCTAGTGAGCCCCAGCTAGAATGAGAATGTGAGCTCAGTATGATGCCACTCCATTTATCAGAATAAACCAATAATCCTCTTGAACAGGATCAAGAATGTACACTTGCTCCAGTATAACCACATGTTCATGATGATTAGAGTGTTTATCCATCCTGGCTATAGGGATAATAATATTCACTTTTCCCTTTATCTGTAAAAGTGTCCAGATATTCCAGAAGAGTTATTCAGTTATTTCTAAAATATATTTTCATTTTAGAAAAGTGTGTTCATGGATATAATCCTTCACATTTTCCATCTCCATTATACATTGGAAGATTTCTACGATCGAATCAAGAATGTGCACCCACTTTTTTCTTCCATGTTCCACTAGAATATGTCAATGGGATTCATGCATGGGGGTATTAATATAATCCTCCCCCATTATGACTTTGGGAATATGTCTACATACTTGCTCCATGAAAGTTGGTATATGATCTTTCTTGCTAGTTTCTACTGGAATATATTAGAAGGCATCATCAGTAGGATTGGGGATTAGATCTTTCTCGAGGATATCCAGTGCCTTCCTCCCCCAATGAGCCTCCCTTATTTCCTATTGATGGGATTTAGAGGTATAAGTGTGTTGATTCACACCCTCAGTAGATGACTGGGGGTATCTTCAGGACAGTGTTGGTGACTACAGTTAGAAGGATCCCTCCTGGGTGGCCTTCGAGCCAGAAGGGATCCATATTTGTCTTCCTAGTCCACCTTCATCAGATATAAAATGTGGAAATTGGTGTTCTCGAGGGATAAGCTCTCAAAGATGTTGGTTATGGAAAGGATGTCCACTTAATTAGTAATAGTTTTTCCAAGACAATGTGGGGTTTCTGATTTCAGTGCTTGGATAACCTCATGGAAAGCTTCCATAGTTGGTATTATACCATGTTGGTGGTACTCTCGTTCCATATTGTTCTCTTCCTTTCATTGGAGTTTCCAAGCAGGAGAGATTTCTTTTTGACCCACGGGGTTTGCAATCTCAAATGATTTACCAAAGAAAATAATGGATGATGAATACATTATCTCTAATTGGGATGTTTTCAATATCTATAATCATTTATAAAACAAGGAACAAGGTTTCCAATTAGTGTGCTATCTTAAGCATAACATGATCAATTAGATATTCATGGTTAACATAATTATCCTGATACAAGATTCATCCATTATGCTTGTTTGGAATCTTCAAAACAAGGATGGACTTATTTCATGAGAACCTTATTTATAGAGGATCATATATAAGTTCATGCTCATATTACTGCTTTTTTGTGTTGGGTTTGAAAAGAAAATTATCCTAACACATGATTCAATGATATATTTTTTTATAGTTCAAACCAGGATTTTTATTTTGGTTTGGTATATGGGGGAAATAAAATGGCCTGATGGATAATAACCAATATTTTGTTATTATATATATTCACGTCAGGTTCATCATTTTTTTTTGTCATATGGGGGGAAATAAAATGGATTGATGGATAATAACCAATTGTTTGTTATTAGAGATATTCATGTCGGGTTCACAATTTTCATTTAGCATATGGGGGAAAATAAAAATGACCTAATGGATAATAACCAATAATTTTTTATTATAGATATTCACATCAATTTCACCATTTTTGTTTTAACATATCAAGATGTGACATGGAAACCCTTCCCAATACTTGTTTGATCAGACCTGATGGTTGATTATGGGGGGTTTGGCACCTTGCACAATCATTATCATCAGGTCACTGTCACTCTAAACCAAAATTCATAATGGTTCCATCATCCATAAAAACATATGGACCTAATTTCCAAAGGCATGTGGCAAGGTGGGGTTTCATACCCAACAACACTTAGGGACTCGCATTGGTTGAGAGGATGGGAGGTCGGGGCTCATCGCACCCTTTTGAGGGTAATTATAACCTACTTTGAGACTCTCTTATAGATTTAAGATGTGTTCAAAAATATCTTCCTAATCCCTGTATGATACCATTTACCCTAACAAAATGATTATCATTTTATTATACTTTTGTATAAATGAAAGGTAATCTCGTTGATGAATGATGAAAAAGGGGGTATCATTATTGAATCGATTTGTATATATATGAGGTTATTCATACATTTCTGAGTAATGGGTTGCTATTTTATATACTAAATCTATATAAACAGATGCTTCAAAATATTTTGCCACATAGAGAGGTGGTTTTAATATTTCGAGGGAATTGATCCATTATGAGGCATCCAACATATCTTATTTATTGTAGGAATCAAAACCCTCTTAGTTCTTCAATCCCATGTAGTTTCAACATCATGTGGAGAGGACATATATGTGAGTACTATAAAACTAAATATTTGAGCTCAAATCTCAAGGATACATCCTATGTATCTTGATTATGGAAATAATTGGAGTTATCATAGTCCAGTCACACCCTTGGGATATACCCTGAGGTATATTCCCTTATACGATGGGCGTTCATATTTTTCCACTCATTGAGGATTACATACTGGTATTTCCCTAGCTGGTAGGGTTTTGTGATACCAATGAGGTGTTTATTGCGACTCCCTAATCCCATGTGAACTATGTTTGTTGTGAGAAATAGGGGACAATAGTTGATCAACCTCACAACATATGGTTATGGGACTCATGTACTAGGAAATTCCTTGGGATGTTTGATATAGATCTCAGGCCTTGAGAATGCATCCTACGTATCTTGGTTATAGTAGGAATCATTGTCATCATAGTTTAGTTGATTTCATAGTTCACTGAGGGATGAGGTAGAGTGATTAGTACATGGGAATGGTTGGGTCCTAATGGTATAAATGTCAGAGACATGGGGTTTACATCAATATGGATGTTTTATTTGAGCTTGATCGTTAGGGTGGCATCCTAAATATCATGGTTATGGTAGGAATAAGAGTTCTCATACTTTAATTGATTGAGGCTTTCAATATAAGGTATCCCTTATATCCGGGGCATATCATATTATTCCACTGGTTGGGGCTTATATAATGGAATTTACCTTACCTTCATTGAGGATTATAATGAAAATAATGTGATTATTGAAACTCCTTGATCCAATGTGATCTATGCTCAGTTTGGGAAACATGGGATGGAAAATGATTAGTTTCATTTATTATGAGTGTGAGACTTATGTATTAGGATATCCCTATAGATATTTTATATGATGCTCAGGCCTTAGGGAGGTTTCCTACATATCCTAATTATTGCATGAATCAGAGTATTTATAGTTACATTAATTGGAGATTACACACTGAGGTTTCCCCTTAGTGATCGGGGCCTATACACTGAGGGTGGGAAAGCTTACCAAGCCCTGGGATTCCCTAGTGACCTAGCCTTCTTGTCTGTCTGACATGCATTGATTATCCATTTTACATTCCGTTTTTGTATGCCTGACATTTCAGAGAATGTATACTTGACTTGTAAAAATGAGGACCATATGACCCAGTTAACTTTTCAATATGACTTCACGTATCCTGGATAACATACCTGAGGTTAATATCAAGATAAGGTTTGGATTGTCTATAGGGGGTCTTATGATCTAGCTAACTTTCACTGGTGTCATCGGAATATCTAGTTGTCACATATAGAGGGTATCGCAAGATTCATTATGGCATGTATTGAAGGGTGTCACATGTCATAGATGACATGTCTTGAGAGTGATATCTGGATGACGTTCTTGGAGGGTGTTGTGAGCACCGGTTGACATTCCTGGGTGCTACCATGAGACTTAGCCATCAGGAACTAGTGAATTTATATGAGTCAGTTGACATGTCCTATAGGTCATCTCAAGGCTTAAATGGAGAGTTTTTATGACTTTTCAATACTACGATGAAAATCCCACAGGGGGTCGTATGGATTTCTCTGATTATTCGCTGATTTTACGACATATCTGGCATGGATACAGGTTGGAGTCATCGAAGGGATCTGACACCATGCTTCTTAGAGATTATTTGTCATGAATATTTCCTAAGGGTGTTGCCTAATTTTTAGTGACCATGAGTCCCTCCAATTAATGCTTACTTTATTGAATTATTTCCAATTAATGAGGAATTTTTTGTCTAATTAGAGCATGCCAAATGACTTCTATTTTTCCATATTGAGACATCCAAAAACCATTGTGAGATCAATGTTCTGGTAGAAAGGCATCCACGAGATGTTTAATGCCTTACCTGGTACATTTTTGTGAGGCAAGGGAGGCTTGTTCAGGGCTCTCTGCGAGATTAGGATGGCTTGTATAGGAGTCTTTTGAGACCATGTTACAGACTTCCTTATCATGTGGCAAGGGTTTTATGACCCCGATAGGATTCCACCTCCCCCATATTTTATTCCCTTTGTTTTATATTACAATGGTCAGGGGTTATGAGAGTTTGCATGTCTGTCATTGAGGAAATCTTCTCTATTTTTAGGTGATTCTTCACATGACCAACAAAGATTATATAAGGATGCACAAGATTTTTTTTTGATAAATTTATCTATTTATCCTTGGGGAGACAAAGGGATCATGTATGGATAACTGGACATAACTGAGGCTCTTCATGTAACGTGGGTGACATGTCGATGGGATTTTGCAAAGTGAGGAAGACATATCTCCAAGGACTAACAATGTATTTCTAACTTCTAGGGGTGCATCACATTTATTTCAGATACAACGAGTATCTCACACCTCCTCCCCTTTTATTTTCTTTTTTTTTATTTTACAAAGGCTCAAGATTATCATGAGTTGACCTGGATATTTTCAAGGATAATTATCCTTCTCATTGGTGATGTGTTTCTCAATATTTTATAACCACAAGAGGCCTATGAATTTTAGATATTTTCCTCCTATTTTCAAAGTATTTTTAGATTGTCTTTTGGGCATCTTTTGGTGATAAATCGTGTGGAATGAGGGAGTATATCCAGCTACCGTTGTACACTCACTGGTTTTCCAAAGATTCTTCTTAAAAGAAGGAATATTTTTTTAAGGGGGTTATATGGGATATATTGTAGGTTATGTGCTGCTTTTGGAGTCTTCTCATGGCCCCATGATGGTCATGAGATTGCAAGTCCCTTGGTGGATCATGCGACCCATAGGTCTCAGGCACCTTCTCCTTCCTTTACTTATGTGGTAAAAATAATACTCATATTCAATTATTCCGTCCTTTTTTATTTTTCTGATATTCATTTGGTGGGCGTCAACAATAACTACCAAATTAAATTTATCAATAATATTTTTATTTGATGGGTTTTTATAAATAGTGAAATAGATGATTATAGTATTGAAAAATCTGAATGTGATAATATTCACATGTATGATCCTCATTAAAAAATAATGAGTTATATTAATCGATCTAATAACAAATTTATACTACACAAATGTAAATGTGATAATATTCCCCAAAATGAAGATGATTATAAGACGATACCAACATAAAGATGATGCTCATACATTTCATGTTGTTATATGTAATAACGTTTGCATAAAAAATACATGGGATGTAGGTTTGAATAGATTTTCACATTAATTTTGTGAAAACATTTCACGTAGTTATAAGTAATATAATTTATATAAAAAACTATATATTCATACAAATTATTAAATCCATTTTGATGCTCTCAATAATGACTATTCATAAATGATTTGAATCGGCTTTATGAAGTATCAATATATTACAAATTTAAGAGGATGACACCAAATAAATACATAAGGATTGAAAACATAAATTATTGTTAAATAAAAATTAATCGATATGTTATTAAATCAATGAAACTAAAATATTGTATAAAATGAATGATTTTAATCTTTCATGTTTAATTGTATGAAAAAATATGATCAGTAGTTTGAATATAAGAAATATAGTGTAGAGTATAGGAAGGTCCATATGGTGCAATGTTGGACCACTATATACATGAATAATATGATTTTTAATGGTATGATATTGTAATTTTATAGGTAATATTTATAGTTTCATAATTAATATTTTATTATTATGGGATTTGAGATAGAAAATTATTCACATCATGTTATTTTAGGTTTTTTATATTTTATGTTACTGTATAGGCCCTAATTATAACACACCCAAATCCTATAACCTAGAGATAGTGGTTCGTTTATTATATTGGAATAGATACAAGGGGTATAATATCAATGTACCGATCAATTTAGTAGTATTAGAGATCATGATACATACATGATATCCATTTTAAATTGAGAATAAAATATAAAACATAGTAATGGAAAACATTTGGAATCCTGGAACTCATTTAAATAATTCTTCTTCATATCCTGGGGAAAGAAAAAAATAAGGACCAGATCAAATGCTTAGAAATGGTTATGTACATCAAAATCTATCATGAATAAATAAGTCATAATCAATATAGAAATTTACATAACTGAATACACATTCCATTTAATTGGTAACTTGAGAATGAAATGTATCCTTTGATAATGTCAATGAAACAATATCATGGATAATAATAACTAAATTCTTAATGAATAAAATGATTAATATTGAAATTCATGATCTTAGACATCATGATATATATACCATAGATACCTTGGGCTAAGACATCTTAAAACTATGGGTAGGTATACACTAGAAACCCATTTAATTTGGGGAACTGATTTATCTCATGAGATCTTTTGATGCATCAAGGGGATATCTATAACTGGGACCAAATCCTCAATATATGTCCCATGAATTAATAATATATTGAATGATAAATTCAATTCATAAAATAAATTCCCTATCAATAAATGGATATATTGAATAAATAATATAAAATATCAATATTTACCTAGTCAATAAAATAACTGTCAAAATAAAACAACATATAGAAAAATGATATATGTTTTAATTAATAAGAATATCCATGATAAATAATATGGATATTTAAGGTAAATTTTACTACCAATGATCATAAAAATTTTAAAGTTTCAAGATAAAGATAACGACAAAAAACTAATTAAAAATGAATGTTGACCATAGTACATCGAGAATATTTGTTTTGAAATGAAATTATTTCTTTTGGATAAATAATGATAATGGAAGAGAAATATTAAAATAATCATCAATTTAAGTGTTTTATATGTTAAAATATGAAAAACTTGTAAAATATGTAAAATATCATAAAGTGGTTATAGTGGTTAAAAATTCCATTAACATAGTATATGTTAAAAACACATTCCTTTTGAATTTTGTTCAAAACACCCCTTTCAGAAAAAATATAAAGATTCTTCTCAAAAAAAATTTAAATTCAAAAGAAACATAAAATATCCTTAATAAATTATTTATTTTTTGAAAATTAATTTTGTAATTTTTTTTAAAAAAATATGTTATGGATGAAAAATATACCCAATCAAAAGAAAAATAAGACTGGTTTTTTTTACATTTTCTTTAGCTTATTCAAGTGAAAAAGTGAATAAAATATCGAAAAAAATATGTAATATCCTTAAACATCAAATTAATAATAAAATAAATGGATTTTATAAAGGATTTATTATAATATTCCTTTAAATAAAAAAGAGAAATCCCAAATATTGAGATTTTAAAACAAATTCATACTCTTAGGAATATTTTAAATCAAAACCCCTTATAAGAATAATATTGAATTGAAAAATTAACAATCATGAATAAATAGATATTATTTTTATGTATATCAAAATATAAGTATATACACCATATAAATGTGAATAGGTTCATAATAAGAAATATGATTTAATGGAGTGAAAATTGAGACAAAATTCTCTTACCTAACTATTTTGTTCAGTTGAACATTATTTAAACTCTTATAACAAGGTTTTAAAAATTTTATTAATTTATAAATGAAAAATATTCATATTTATAATACCATATATGATCCTATTATAATATCATATCACCATTTAATTAATAATATTTCATCATTACTGTTATTTTAGGTGTTAACAACTTTATTTTCTCATGCATATTTTTCAATGGAAGTTCCAGATATTGCATATAGGAAAAAACCCATCATATAAAAAATTATATTAATGTTATAAAAATGAATTTTATTCATTAGATACCCTTTCATAACCATTTTTGAAATTTTTAATGGGAAATGAATCACAACGCTTTGTGGAGATGGTAGGTCGTACGTACTCAAGGGCGATGTTTAATGAGTGAAATGGAAAAGAAGAAGATGGTATATTAAATTTATAGTATCAATATAATTTTATAATTATAAAATATATATTCATTATTTCCATCATTATGACTATTCATGTGATTCAGTGATGGAAAATGAATTTCATCAATTCGTGAGGTGGTGGTACGTTGTACACACGAGCGATGACTTTATTTCCCATTTAATGGAGAATTAAATGGATAGATATTATGAACTAAAAATAATAACATATTATTATATGGGAGATACTTATATCTTATATTTTAATTGTTAATAAATAATTAATGATGTTAAAATAAGAAGTAAAAAAGAAGGATCCCAGTGAAGACAATTAACTTCTCTTAAAAGAACATCCTTTGTATATCTTGTTAAGGACCATAGGGTTGGTCTTTTGGGAATCCAAAAAAAAATTAAATGTGTATAATGATTTTTGGGAGATATTTATGTAGGTACTAGTCAAGTTATACTTCTTGATATGTGTGAATAAGTGATTGGAGGAGTGCCCTTTTATAATTGAGGAGGAGTGGTATTTTTATAAATACCCAAAACTATTCAATAATGGGAATTCACTATAAACCCAAGTGAATAAAAATTTAATAAACAATGGAGTGTATGGAATATAAGGTTCATACAAACCTCCACCATTTAAAAGAAACATTTCTCAAACATGTTATTTCCTTTACCTCCTGAGATAATTACTTTCACCATTTTAGTTTTCACCATGGTAAATGATTTTTTAAACTAGGTAATTTATCATTTAAGAATAAAAATAAAATAATCATTATTATATAATTTAGTAAAACTTATTCTAAATAATAAATCCAATTTTAATAATAAATATTTTATCTGTGATTAAAATTAATTTTAACACAAGTTCATGTAATGCGTGAAACCCCATTTTAACCTAAACTGTGATAATTAATTTTTGATGTTTTTTTACAATTCATTATGAAAAAAATATTATTTTGAATTTATTACCTAATATTAATTATTATGATTCAAAATAAGTAACCCTTTTTTCAAATTAAATTCCTCAAAGTGGAAAATTTAATTTAATATTAAACCTGCAATCATTATGAAAAAATGATTTTTTCAAGAAATGTAATTTTCAATCATGAGATGATATTATGTTAACTAAATGAATAGTAATAATAATTATATTAATTTAAATTAATATATTTTTATATATGATCTATAAATTTTATTTTAATCATTTATTATTAAATATTTTTTTAATTAATTAAAATACAAGGACATTATGCCAGAAAAATAGTTTTTTGAAATATATCCATTTTTATATCCAGATGATCTTATCTTTTTTCCATCAAATTTATGGTTAATAAATTTTAATTTCTAAATATTATGAAAAATTATTATAAATTAAATTATTAAAAGTTAAATGCTACTATTTTTTATTATTTATAAAAGCTTATTTATAAAGTAAATTTTCAAAAAATCATTCTAGGATTTTTTTGACAAAGTATATTCAAAATCATTATTCATTCTTTAAAATTAGAAGTTTTGGGATATGAATTATTAAAAAATGAATTATATTATATTTTTATAAAAATATTATGTTCAATTACTATAATTTTTTCTTTGGTGTTACATTATTCCATTATACAAAAAAAAATTCCTCAACATTTTCAGGGGTATTACTTTCTAAAAAATGAGGGTTGTTCTTCTTCATAACATCCTCTCATTACCATGTTTTTTCCTCCAATTTATGATTTCCACAATGTACAATTACTAGTAATGTAATATTATTACTCAATAAATTCTCTATAGTATCATGAATATGGATAGGATCTTCACAGTAAGATAAATCAGGTTCAAATTATATTTCCTTAGAGGTGAGAACATTCCATGAGTCTGGAATGTACTTATTAACAATGATATATAGAACACATGATGTACTTTATAGATTCTTCATGGAATTAAAAATAATTAATTAATATATCGAATTATTTCCAAAATTTCAAAGGTTATGATGTACCTTGTGATTATTTTTAACTTCTCATTGAACCTTATGAAACCATTCTATGAATATTCTTTCAAGAAAATGTTATATTGCACTTTAAATGCTCAATATTTACTCTGGTAGTCAGTATAAATCTTTTTACTTGTTTGAGATGCTTTAATATGATACATAATATTCATTAAAATTTTTTTTGTATCCTAAAAAAATTCCCTATAAGTTTACTTTCACCAACTTCAACCCAGCAAGTTGGAGTATGAGATATCTTTCCATATAATGCTACCTACATTTCCATTTGAATACATTACTGAAAACTATTATTATATTATTACTATACCAAAGGAAAATACTAATCCTAAATTCCTTGAAATTCAATTTAACTTGATCCCAACATTTCTTCTAATTTTTGAACTGTCCTTTTCAAATTCACATCAGTTTGCGGTTGATATGAGGTGCTTAAATGAAGCTCAATATCAATAGACTTATAAATAATTTTCTAGAATTTCAATGTAAAATAAGTATCATGATCCTGAAAAATTAAAATAGGAGCTTCATGAAGTCTTTTAACTTCATTAATATAGATCCTTTCAATGTTATCAATTGGTAAATATTCAATCAAAGTGTGTAAATTTTCTCTTTTGGTAAGGCGGTCAACAATAAGCATATTTCATCATTACTTCTAGGATTATTTAGGAATTAAAAGACAAATACCATATAAATGAAATCCAATTTCCATATAGTAATAGGTATAGGTTGCATGAATCCTATAGGACATTATCTCTCAGTATTCACCTATTGAAAAACCATGTATCTTGGTATATAATCCAAAATTTCCCACTTCATGTTATCCTACTAAAAATGTTCCCTAAAATACCTATACATATTGTTTATACCAGTGTGTATAGAGAAATTAAATCTACTAGTATCATCCAATAATTACCTTTTTATATAAGTAATATATGGAACACATAGTCTATTTCCAAATTTTACAATTCCATTTTAAAAAATTAATTATTCTAATTTTCCATCATTCAGGACTATAATTTTCTTTTAAAAATTCCCATCATGAGGTTGAAAGAATTTTATATTTTATAATAAATATGATTTGGTAATCATTTAAAAATGATTGATAAATCCCCTTACCTAATAATTATTATATCCTAATTTATTAGATCCATGAACATAGGATCACTCTTAATCCTCATTTTAGTTAGGAATCTGTGATCTTTCCTTATCAAAGAATTTCCTACCTTATTTTTATTCCCTAATTGGTAGTGTATTGAAAAATCATAATCCTTGATTAGCTTGAGTCATCTCTGTTTCCTCATTTTTATCTATTTATGTAGAAATATGTATTTTAGGCTCTTATGATCTTTTTATATCTCACATCTTTCACCATAGAGATATGGTGTCCATATCATCAAAGAAAATATTACGACATCCAACTCAGGATCATGGGTTGGATAGTTCTATTCACGAGTCTTTAACTTAATTGTTGAATATATAATATCTTTATCATTTCTTCATAAGGAATAAACCAAGAACCTTCTTTGATCCATCACTATATATCAAAAATACACCATTTCCTGATGGTAAAGTCAAAATCAGAGCATTGACCAATCTCCACTTCAATTCTCCAAAAACATCTTCATATTATTTTTCCATATGAACTTAACCCCTTTATGTGTAACCTTGGTTAGAAATTTATCCAATAAGGAAACATTTTGAAAAAATTACCAATAGTAAATTACCAAAAAAATGAAATTATATACCCCAATTATGTTCATTGTTGTAGGCTATTCTTTGAATTCATTTTTCATCATAGTATCAAATGAGGCTCCATCCTTTGAGAAAATATTAAAAATAAAATAAACTTCATGAATCCTAAATTCACACTTTATAAATTTCCTATATAACTTTTTTTTATTTGATTCTCAAGAATGATCCAAAAGTAATTTATATGGTCTTAATAACCTTAAAATGCACCAAGATATCAACAAAAAATAACATAATTAAATTATCAAGATATTAAATTAAAATTTTGTTCATTATATACCTAAAAATTGATGGTTCATTGGTCAATCCAAATGAAATTACTATAAACTAATAATTTCCATACCTTATTCATAATAATTTCATTACAATGTGTTCCTTATTTACTCACAAATGATTATTTCCATAATTAAGCTTAGTCTTTGGAAAATATTGAGATTAGATAAGTTTATCGAATAATAAAACAATGATAGGTAGAGGATACTTGTTCTTTATCATAATAACATTTATTTAGATATAATTAATGCACAACCTCATGGATCCATCATTTTTTTAACAAAGAGAACAAAGTCTCCCCATGGTGAAACACTAGGGTGTATAAATCCCTTATAATAAAAATACTCTATTTGTTTCTTTAAATCCAGTAATTCAATAGCTTTCATTCTATAGGTAGTCTTTGATATACGTATTACATCAAGGATTAAATTAATGAAAAACTCAACTCTACACTCTGGAGGATGTCTGGATATTTCCCTAGGAAATACATTAATGTATTCATGTATGATGGGTACATTATAAATTTATGGATTAAATTTTCCATCCACTGATTTTGTTTTCTCTTATTCCCCAAGAATATCATTCAAAAGTTATTTGTGGTGTGTATTTTGTAACATCCTGAGATTGTATGAAATATTTTTTCGAATCAATTTAATATTTTTTATATTTTTTATTTCACACAACGATGAATATATTTTTTTATATTAATGAAAAACGTTTTGATTGAGTGATAAAAAATACCAAGTTAATCATGAACTAAACACAACATAAAATTAATATTTTTCTACAAAAAACATTGAGGTTATCTTATGTTATATTGAAGACTATCTTTCCTCGATGTCTTGTGTAACATGCAAGAGTGAATTTTAGCAAAAAATAATATATTATTAAAAAATATTATTATTTAACATAAAAATATATAACATAAAAATTAATTAGGAAATATGAATAGCATTAAATAACTTATGAAAATACATGGTTTAATTCATTGGGTATAAATTAATTAGAAACGAATATAAGAACAAAATGAATATAAAGGGAATGTTTTTATAGAAACTACTTTTATGCTCACAAAAGAATTTTATCCTAATAAATTAAGTTAATTAATATTGGTGAATGATACAAATTAAATATATATATATAATATATATTCAATAAAATATTTTTAAATAAATCAAAAATATTTTTGAGGCACAAGATTGGAACAAACCTAATATTACACATAAACTACCTCCTGGTCGAAGACGGCCTCGGAGCGGCCTCTCCTTTCTCTCCCGCGGCTCCTAGGGTTTCTCCCCGATTCTTCCATTTCTTCCCTCCCCGGCTCTCCCGTTCCGTCTCTCCTCACTTTGAATCGTCCCTCTGGCTTGGCCGGCTCGGTTTGTCGATGTCGCCGTTTGTGAGACTTGACCGACAGGGCCTGGTTTTTTTTTTCGGAGGTGACTTCCTTTTCATTGTGGTTGACGACAGATCTGGAGTGGTCTGGGGAGGGGGGTTCTGTTTCTTGTTTTCTTTGTGTTGATTCTCAGTTTTGAAGGTTTTCGCTTAAGCGGTTTACGCTTGAAGCTGGTTCCGCTTGGGTTCTCGCCGCGGCCTCTTCCCTCTGGTTCTTCGGAGGTCTCGGGTGCTCACTACGACGGTCTCATGGCGTTCTCTTCTTGTTGTTGCGTTGCGCATGGACTTCTTCGTCTCCGATGGTCTGATCCAAGGGCGTAAGACCGGATTCACCGGCACACTCTATGGAGCGTCCAAGGGTTTTCCCTTGGTGATGAGGTGTTGTGCTGTGGCGGTTTTTCAACTGGTGGAGATCGTCGTCTGAGCTGCGGCGGTGGAGTGCGATTGAGGTTTTCTGGGGGTTTTCTTCGGTGGTTAGGGTTGAAGCTGTGGGGTTTCTCTTTTATGTTTAGATTTGTGATGATCTGTGGAATGCGTGATGCTTGCGGTCCTTTGATTCTGTGAAGAAGACGACGGGTTCTCTCCGGCGTCACTACGGATGGTTTTTTGTTCAGTGGCAGGTCCGGTGTGTCTCGCCGGCGACCTGGCCGGAGGTGACATTGGGATTCACGAAGGCTCGCATCTCGAGTTCGATGCAGATAGGAACGTGACGCGTCTGATCGGCGACGCAACAATCGAGTGACTTCAGTTTTCGAGGTCGGCGCGTGATATGCCGCGGGTCGGGGCTCGTGGCTCAAGGCGTTGATGGAGATGGAGCGGCAATTTGAAATTTGAATTTGAAGTTGAATGTTTTAAGCTTGGATTTTGAAACTTGAAACTTGAATTGTGGTTTGTTATTCGGATGTGATGATGTAGTTGAAAGACTGTATGGGTACCGGCAACCCCTTAAACCGGCTTCAGAAAATGGAAAAAAAATGATTTCTGGTCACATAAAAACCAATATTTTTATAAAAGTTGTTTTACCACCCTTTAATGGAAAACCTGTTTTAAATATAAATATTGGTTATTTTATAAATTTTATATTTTAAAATAAACTTAATTTTTTAAATATAAACATAAATATTATGTTAGGGTGAATTTTTCATACTTTCTATGATGTTTTAGTTTTTGATGATAGTGAAAAATACTAAATTTTAATTCAAAACTACTTTTTTATATAATTTATTTATAAGCTTATATTATATTTATAATTGGTTTTAAAAGTTTTTTTATATTAATTATACATCAATTAATCCAATTTAGGTCATTGGGATCAATTTCACTTTGAAATTAGATATAAAAACTTAGCAAACTTTTGAACATTTTTACTTTAAAACCTACTTTTTCATCCTATTTGCGAGATTAATTTTAAATTAATTTCTGCCACATATGTGTTTAGAATTTGGAAAAATGGACTCTATATTTGTAATCATAATAGTTTTTTATTTTAAATAAGTTCAAATTATTTTTTACCATAAATAATAATGAATGTAATTAAAATTAATTACAACAATTAAGAGGAAAAATAGCTTAATAATGGACTAAACCTTAAATAAAAGGAAAAAAATGACCTAAAATTTTTTCAAAAAAAACATTTACTATTAATATTTAGACCATATACTCTATTTTATCCAATTGGGTCCATTATTGTTGCCACATGAGATAGGAAAATGTGGGTGGAATTCCCTTTTCCAAAATTTACAAGAATGCCACTCCTCCTCCACTATAAAAAGGCACCCACCCTCCCCATTATTCACACCTCTAAATAATTTTTTATAATAAAAAATATAATCAAATAAGCTCCAAAAATACCTTAATTAATCCAATAATCCTTCATTTTGGATGAAATACATCCACTAAATCCCTTTGTTGTAAACCAAATAGAGTTACCCAAAGAAGAGGTGACATCCTTCCCGGAGATCCTTTGTTTTATTTTCATTATCCACCACCTAAATTATTCTTATTAATTTATTATATAAAAATATAATTATCCTAAATTTACTTTTATTTTGTTATTATAAGGTTTTATCCTTCACTTACACACATCCATCTAATGTTAACGAACTTTCCATTCTTGTGTACGGGGAACTGTCGCCCCATGAAACGATATTGTTCATTTTTCCTTTACCACCTCTCATGGTTGATAATTATGATAAAAAATATATTTTTAAATTATTTATGTTATATTTATTATGTATTTATAATTTTTTAATTATTATATAACACATAAATTCACGATTTCCATTTTGTGTAAATACGGTAATTTCATTTCGGGGAGTGTGGACTACCACCTTCTCAAAGTGATGTGATTCGTTCACACTCTACATAGAATGTATTAAGGATGATTTTAGTGAACTTATGTGATATATATGGCATAATAATTCTAATTTAATTATATATATATATATATTTCATTTACTTTATTTATTTCAATTTGACAATAAAACAGAAACAACGTTAATGTGTATGTACAGCCTACCATCTCCATGAACAGTGCACTCCATTTCATATTTATATAATCTAAAGATTATTATAAATAAATTTACACTGAATGTATATGATATTTATATCATTATTTCAATTATTTAAATAATTTAATCATGATCTAAGTAATATGATCAATAATAAAAATTTAAAACATATATTTAAAAAAAGTAGATATTACTCAAAATATAACATTAACATGGAATTGTTAATAAATAGATAATATAAATTATTACCCAAATAATATATGGTATTAGATATAATAATTTGGTTTTTCTAATATTTATAATAAAATTATATTTATTATGCATGATTTTTTAATGCGTATGAAGAATATCAAGACTTAATGTATGGGAATTTCATCTCACTTTTTTATATGAGATACTTTCCATATTGACCACATGATTATTTTTTGTGATTTATATACTGATATATAACATATTATATCATTAATTATCTTTAATTAATTGTATTAAATTATTTAATTTATGTTATTATCTTTTTGATTATTTTCTGTGAGACACAAGCCATGTTTACCTCCTATTTCTTATATGTGGTGTGTATACTAACCTTGGATGTATTATATTATTATTATAATTAAATTTATGGGTAATAAAATATCCATTTTATGATATATATTCCATGTGGTTTATGTTTCAAAAGTTAACAAAACAATAAAGTAATTTTGTCTCAATTTTCCTACTTTGAGACACATGCTATGTTATGCACCTATATTCTTCTATAAGGCATATACACTAACCTTTTACAATTTATCTCATAATTTCCCTAATTTAAATGATGTTTTAATCTTCGTTTAATTACATTTTCTTACATGTGGAGTATGATTCAAAGTTACCAAGTGGTAACAGTTTATTGCAATAATCTCAACATTTATCAAGATTATTTTTTATTATGCTTTCATTGATGAAACCCTATGATAAATATTTCAATAAAAATAATAACATTAATTATCATATATTTATTCATGTTATATTCAAGCATTAGTACAACTTTACACTTTTTGTACTTAAGATAAATGCAAAAATGTTTTTTATGAAAATTTGACATTATATCTTCTTTCAGCCGGAAATCTATGTTCTTTCAAAATAATTTTTTCTAAAGTGCTTTTAGTTTTTTTTTACCATTTTACTATGATTATTAAAGTAAATTTTTGCACATGTTTTAACTTTTTCAAAATTTTATTAAAATTAATCTTCTTCTTTTTTCCAATCAATGATATTTTCTAAACGTTTAAGGTGAAAAAGTAATGTTCGGCATATACAGACTTACCCGCTATTATGACTATTATTTCCTTGATTCTTACTTTGTAAGTATACAAGTTTATTTTTGAATAAAATGTTTTACTAGTATTAAAGAAATTTTTTTATTTTAAAATGGTTTTCAAATATAAAGGATTTTAAAAAAATTACATTTAAAAAGTGTTTTAAATTATTTTCAAAACATCATTTATATATTATCCAAAGGTTTTTTTAAGAAAATGATTTTAATGATTTAAAATTTTATTTTATAAGTTTTAAAATTATTTTCAAATAAAAATGTTTTCAAAAAAATCAATCTTATTTTATAAGTTTTCATATAAAAATGACTTCAAATTTTTTTCAAAGATTCCATGATAAGTTTTCAAGTGTATTTCCAAGAAAATGTTTTTCAAAAGTTTTTATGTTTTAAAAATAATTTTTCCATAAAGAAACGATAATTTAGTCCTGAAATGTTTTTTAATATCATTCCAAATTATTTTCCATCTAATATGACATCTATTGGTGTTACTCATGAATTTTTGGGAATTGATCCAAAGGTTCAATTCATATTCATTCTATGAATGGTTTATGTTTTGATGGCATCATGTTTATGAAAGCCATTTCACTTTCACATGTTATATGTTTATGAAACCCATTTATATTTCACGGGTTATGTGCTAATGGAACCCTCTTCTTTAAATGGGTTACTCTTAGATGAAATTATTAAGAAACCTATCTATTTTCTATAGGTTATGATATGATTTCTTTTTTTATACCCATCTCATTTCATAGGTTATGATATTATTTTTTATGATATTTTGGCACATGTATTTATAATTTCATTATGATATGGGTGAGACCAATATCTTTCTCCAATGCATTCGTTCATGATAAGTACTATATGAGATCAATGGGTACACAAGTTTTAGCCCAATCCCTATAACAAGAAGCTACACAAGTTGTAGCCTGAGACTAAAAATAAATAGGTTAATGGGTTGTAGCCTAATGATGAAAGAAATAGGGTACACAGGTTCTATCCCAATCCCAAAAATATAAGGGTATATAGGTTGTTTTCCCAAACCAAAATCTGGACCACATGTGATTACCCAAGCCCGAAAATAAGAGGGTACATTGGTTGTTATACCAAGCCTGCAGCAGGTCCATGGGTGATTATCCCAAGCCCAACATGTTATGAATGTCTTGGTAGGTTTCTTTGATATAAGATTTTCTATGCTTATGTGTATTCCAAAAATTCCATGTCTTACACCTATGTTATTCTTTCATAGATTATTCTATTGATCCCCTTATGATTCATTTCTTATGAAATGTCAATCTTTATGCCATGATTCTTGTTTATGATCTTTGATATGCAGTTTATGATCTTATAATGTTATGATCACATTCTTATACCCTTATGCTCATGTTTATACTTACATGTATCCCTTGTTTACCCTTACTAAGAATCTGAGCTCACCCATTTTATTTTTTCCTTCCCTAGGTTATGAAGATATATTTCATGTATGATATGTTTGAGAGGTGTTATATTCTTGGAGAACCTAGTGGGAGATAATGTATCTCACTCATGTACTAGTGTTTATGTTTCCATGTTTCTAAAGGGACTAAATTAAAACAGTCTTTCAGCATCTATTGTGTAATTTATTATGTATTCTTTAAAAATGATGCATTGTAGGTGTACATTAAGCTTGGGTCATTATAGTTGGTATCATAGTAAAGGTTTAGTAAATATTTGGCAACCATAATGAGAAAAATTTAGTGTGATACCTAGGTATATTTCTAAATATATATCTAGGGATGTATCTAAGGACAAGTATAAGGATGATTTAATGTTTAGGAAAATGTCCTAGAATTTTGTTAAAGGATAGACTGATTTTGTTTCCTAGAAGAACATCCCTGTATGGATACTACTAGTGGATGTGGTTATAGAATAGATGCACATAAGAGTAAGAACTTCAACCAGGTGTGACTATCCTGACTCGAGCATAACTTGGTACATGACAATAGGCCTTACTACGCTCCTAGTTTGACACTCCCATGGGATATGCTATGGGAATTCACAAACTATTTACAAAAAATCGTGAATGATTTAAATATTGGATAATTATGAATAACCTAGTATAAACCTAAGGTGTCATATATTAAATAAGTAGGGGTTATGATTTAGGTATTCTGTAAGTATTTTTTTTATTATGTGGTTTTCTTCTATGAAAAGCGATTATCATAATATGATTTCTAGTTTTAGTCAATGTTGGGAACTATAAGGAAGTGGATTAACATTTAATGTGATGGGGATTTTCTTAAGAACCGTCAAATGATATTATCACTCGAGTGAAGGATGTTGTGGTCATGCCTAATCAGTTTTTACAGAACATGATTAACAAAGTGTACCTAAACCAACTCTTGGAATCATCAAGGAAGAGAAGGATAGAGTTCAGTGAGAGTTCAAGTAATGGATACCATGGAGGAAAGAATATCCAGTTTCATTTATTTCAAGACTGTGGAAAGAATCACTTAAGTGAATGTGTTAAAGGAAAAAGAAGATGTTTTGACTGTGGAACATAAGGACACAAAGCAAGTAACTACAAAGGAAAAATTAATAGGTCAGTTAACAAAATTGATGGGAATATTGAACTCCCAAATACATCATCGAAGGTTATATGTTTCAAGTGTGTAATTAATGTTCATTAGGCAAGTCGATGTCCCAGGTTGAAATCTTAGGAAGAGAATCAGCAAGGTGGTATGAGTAATGGTTATATTGCTGATGATGATGAGACTACAGGTGAAATGTAAAAGGAAATAAGTATTATGTAATAGGATGAGGTAGCCTTGTTAAAGTATTATGTATGAAGTGGAATAACCTAAGTGTATATGTATTTGGTTTCAATAATTATGAGATGTGAAATATATAAGGATTGTTCCCTTTAGTTTTTTCACTAAGGATTTACAAGAATATGTTGAATGGTTCTGATGGACTAGAAAAGTTATTTAATGGAAAGGTGATATTAAATAGAAACACGTGATTAAGGTAAATATAACCCTTAATATTTTTTTAATTTTAAGATAATTATGTTTTGATAAAAGACATGTTGGATGTTAATAAGTGAATTAGACAGTACAGATTACCTTGGAACTCATAAAATATTTTTTTACAAATAAGTTTGTGCTATCATGGAGGGAGTTTATAGAATTTTTGGATTAAATGAATATATCAAATAAACATTATAATAATGAAATATGTATATTTTTAATAAGGATGTATATTAATTTTGGCTATTATCATGTTTCAAGAGAATACATGATAAAAGTATTAACATTTTTGGAATGTGACAACCAAGAGATACTTTTTTTATATGAGGGATTAATGTTAATCTGATTTTGTGACCTTATTTCTAACATTTTGTATTTTCATATTTTTAAAGGGTTATAAGGTTAACCATTTATATAAAGTTTAAGTTAAACTTAAGATGAATTTTGTGAGATTAAAGTATTATCTCATCAAATAAGGATTTATTCATATTGGATAACCTGTTCTAAAAACTTTTTTTTGGTGGTAATTGATGATAAATGGGATGGATTATCATGGATCTCATGATCTATTAGTTCTTTAGGAATGAAAAATTCGCCTTATTTTTTGGAAAAATATGTGAGGTGGAAATGAAAAGAGAGACGGATGAGCCAATAAGGGGAGTTGTGGGTTTAGGGCTTCCTCATCACCATTATCCCCTTCATCTCCGATGGACCATGTCTCCTCACTTATTGGTTCTTTCCAGGAATTTCACAGCATGGTGGTCTCGTTCAACTATCAGATTTGGAGGCTTGAGGCCCTTTCGCAGATCTGGTGGCATGAGGCCCTTCTGCGGTGGTGTGCATCTTTCTGTGGCAAACTCGTTCTCATATTTGGAGTTTTGGGGCTCTTCCTTCCACTTCGAGGTGTGATATTCCATAGCGTGGTCTTGGGATATGACGAGGATCATCTGTGTGGTAGTGTGGTGGGGTGTGTGCTTCTCTGGAAAAGATGCAGGGTGGCAGCGTGTCTCGATGTGGCTCAGATCTGGTGTCATGATGGGTTTCGGACTTCAGTGGTGATGTCTACAGGCAATGTCATCTTATTCGTGTCTTTGATCTAACGTTTCAGGATGGTGCACTTCATGGCGAGGGCAGTTTGTCTTCCACATAATTGGGTGGTCTATTTTACTACAGAGAAGGGGTGAGACCTACACAACAGTTCCTTCTTCCATGGAATAGGGTTAGATCTTCCAAGGTGAGGGTGGTCTTCCGATCTCCCTCAATTTGTTCCTTTATGGTGAGATCACAGATGGTCATTGTGGAATCCATGAGTGACTTCAGTGGCGGTGATGGGTTTTGAGTTCTTTGGGCTTAGACGTTGATGGGGTGTTGTGGATGCTTTTCTTTCATTTGTTTTTGTGGTAATGGTCTGTTGGAATGGTGATTCTATTAGACTCAATCACACAAAATAGGTCCCAATAAAGGATACAGAGCTGGGAGTTCATATTTTCACTACTTTTAGGACCTGTATGTTTGAGATGGTATGGAGAGATCCATCAGATCAGGCCTATGCTTTGACACAAGACACTTTCTTTCCAAAAATCCATTCAACGGTGAAGAGCGTTTTCATGATTAAATACTGGGGAGGGGTATCTTTATGTGGTTAGTCTAGTTTTACTCTCTCAGACCTATGGGTCATGATATGTCTTAAGTCTTGAATTCTGTTTGGGTTCCCCCTTCATCCCTTAAAATGGGGTTTATTATAATAAAAAAAATTGAAGTCCTTTAGGTCATTGGTAGGAATGTGAGGTTGAAATTGATCAAGGCACAACAAAGGGTGAAATTATACTGAATCAAGTAAGTATATCTTCTCATAAAAATTATTCAACTATAGGGAAAGGATCTTGAAACCAAAAAGTTTTTCTTAGTAACTTCTTTTTCTAATGAATCAAATAGACCCCTAGATCATCACAAATTTATGGCTTTGTGATTGTTAACTTTCTTATAACCTTGTCCTATATCTCTATCCATTAGAACATAATGGTTATATTTCTCTTCCATGTACATTTTTTCAATTACCAACTATATTCCCCTATGTTAAAACCTAGTTAGAAGTTACATTGGGTAACCATTATGTTTCCAACAATCCCTTTTTTAATGATGTTTTAGTATTAATATTTACAATGTGGGTTTCTATGAAAAGAACTTTCATGTATTAAAACTTTGATATCAATTAGAATTTCAAGGTTGAAATTCAATTTAAGGGGGTAAAATGTAACACCCTGAGATTTTGGGAAATATTTTTTTTTGAATTAATTTAATCTTTTTGATATTTTTCATTTCACACAAAACTAAAAATAGTTTTTTTATGTTATATCACAAAGTTTGTCTTTCTTTAGGTGCAATTCCACGTTAATCATGAAATACACGCAATATAAATTTTATCTTACTCTATACATAACACCTTTATTAGATTACGTTACACATAATACTGACTTTCCTTAATGGCTTTCATAACACAAAAGACCGAGTTTTACCGAAAAATAATATATTATTAAAAATATTATTATTTAATATAATTAGATATAACCCTTCCATTAAGTTGGAAAATATGAATAGGAGTTATAAATTATAAAAATACATGGTTTAATTCATTGGTTACAAATTAATTAGAAATGAATATAAAAACTGATTGAATATAAAGGGAATATTTTTATTAAAACTACTTTTATGCTCATAAAAGAATTTTATCCTAATAAATTTTATTAATTAATATTGGTGAATGATACTAATGAAATATATATTTTATATATTCAATCAAATATTTTTACGTTAATTAAATACATTTTATAGTAACAAGATAGGAACAAACCCAATATTACATATAAAAACCTATATTTTTATAAAAGTAGTTTTACCGCATTTTAATGGGAAAACTACTTTAAATCTAAGTTTTTTCCCTTTTATAAATTTTATATTTCAAAATAAACCTCATTTTTTATATCGAAACATAAAATTTAGGTTAGGTTATTTTTTTTTATTTTTCTATGAAGTTTCATTTTTTGATGAATAGTGAAAAATACTGAATTTTAATTCAAAATAACTTTTTAATCTAATTTATTTATAAGGTTATATTAAATTTATAATTTTTTTTAAAGTATAATTATATAAATTATACATAAATTAATCTAATTTATTATAAATGGATTAATTTCACTTTTAAATTAGATATAAAAACATAGAAAAATTTTGAACATTTTTTATTATAAAAACATGCATTATCATCTCATTTGCAAGATTAATTTTAAATTAATTTATTCCACTTATATGTTTTTAATTTCAAAAAAATGGATTCCATATTTAAAATCATAATAATTTCTAATTTCTAATAATTTCAACTTATTTTCTTACCAAAAATATTAATGAATGTAATTAAAATTATTTACAATGATTAAGAAGAAAATTAGCTTAATAAGGGACTAAAACTTAAAATTAAGGGGAGAAATAACTTAGAAACTTTTCCCAAATCCATTTTATGTACATATTTATACCATATCCTCCCTTTTATTTAATTTTCCCCATTATTGGAGCCACTTGACATGGGAAAAATGTAGGAAGAGTTCCCTTTTCCAGAATTTACAAGAATATCACTCCTCAACCACTATAAAAATGCACCCACCCTCCCCCTTATTCACACCTCTATATTCATTTTTCTCTCCCAAAATCTACTCAAATAATCCCATAAAATACCTTAATTAATTATAGAATCCAACCTTTGGGAATAAAGTTATCCAAGGAATCCCTTTGGTGCAAAGAAAAAGGAGTTACCCAAAGAAGAGGTAACATCCTTCCTCAAACTCCTTTATTTTATTTTCCATCTCCAAACCTAAAATATTATTATTCCATGCTTATATAGTAACTAAAATGTCATAAATATACTTATATTTTTTATTATAAGGTTCTAATATGCACTTACACACATCCATATGATGAGTAACGAACTTATTGTTCTTATGTAAAGAGAACTATCGCCTCAAGAAATGACATTGTTCATTTTTCCTTTACCACCTCTCATTGTTGGGAATTATGATGGAAAATATGTTTTCATATGATATAGGTGATATTTTTGATTTAATTATACTTCTTTATTTATTATATAACACATACCTTCATGATTTTCATTTTGTGTAAGTAAGATAATTTCGTTTGGGGAGGTGTTGACTACCATATCCTCAAAGCGATGTGATTCATTCACACTCTACAAGGAATATATTAAGGATGGGTTTAGTGAACTTATATGATATATATTACATAATAATTATAAATTAATTATAATATATATATATATATTACTTTCTTTCTTTCAATATGACAATAAAATTGAAATAGTGTTTATGTGTACATACGACCTATCGTCTCCATTAACGGTGTATTCCATTTCATATTTATATATTCTATAGATTATTATAAATACATGTATACTGGATATATATGATATTTTTATAACTTTTTACATTTTGGAAATAATTAAATGATGATCTAAGTAAGAGGATCTAGAATAAAAATCCAAAACATATATGAAAAACAAAGTAGATATTACCTGAAACATAACATTAACATAGAGTTGTTAAAAAATGGATGATATACAGTCATAAAAAAATAATATACAGAATTATATATAATAATATGGTTCTAATTTATATGTATAATAAACTTATATTTATTATATATGTTTTTTGAACATGTATGAAGAAATTCAATTTTAAGGTAAGGTGATTTCATCTAACTTTTTATTTCTATGAGATACATGCCATATTCACCACTCTCTTATTTTGTGTTGTGTATATACTTCCCTATTATATTGATTATATTGGTGTTGTTATACAATCATGGAATAAATATATTGTACGGGGTTTATAAATAAAATAAAATAAAGGATCTTGAGAAAAGACGGTGCCTCTTAATCGGGTAACTCCTTTTGGTTTGTGCCAAAAGGCTTCCTTGGATTTCTTTCTGCCCAAAGGAATGATTCAATGAGGAAGGAATAGATTTTGGGAATTTTATTTGGTAGATATTTTCTGAACCAATGTGTTTTGATAGTTTTTAATAAGAGGGGGAGGTGGTTTCCTTTTATAGGGAAGTAAAATGACACACTGGGAATTTTTTAAAACAAGTTAGGTGAAACCATGTTTTTACATAACAAGTCATAAAAACCAAAAAACTCAAGAATTTAAGGTTAATGGATGAATAATGGCCATACAATTTGTCACAAAACAAATCTGGTTGCCATCAAAACTGGTACCAAACCCGGCCTGTGGCAAGACCCGAAGGGTACTTCTGATCCCCATGGGCTGGTACAAGTGCCCGGGTATAAAAAAATAAATTTGGGGATGACTTACCTAAGTTTATAAACATCAAACAACAAACAAATCCAGTAAAACAATTCTGGATTTTTCAAACCAAAACATCTTTTTCAAAAAATCATAATTGAATTACATAATTTTGAACAAAACTCAAAGACTATAGCAAAGCAAAAAATTCAAAAAGAACAGCCCAAGAACCTCCTCATGGAAAGATTCACCTCCCTCAATCCATCTCTACAACACCACACCAAGAAGGACCCTGACAAACACATACTATTTACACTAAAATATTTACCCAAACTTGTAACAAAATAATCATGTCTACTTACACCCAAAGGTGTAAGTAGGGTCTGATTAAAATCCCAATAGTATTCCACCACTAAAATATTCCATGTGATAATCATTATAAGATAAAAATCTTTCAAGTTTTATAAACAAGAAATCTACTAACCATTTATAAAAGATGAAACTTTAAATAAAAATAGTTTTCAAGTGGGCTAGTTTAAAAGAAATCGACACTTAAATAGAATGAAAAAGATACTGAATTTTTCTAGTAAAACATAATGTATTCCAAAATTAAGCACAAGATATCCAATGAGCACTAGAAATGGCAAAACAACCCTAGGCACTAGCTCGTTGTGGGTCCTAGGTACCCCATATCTCGGTGAAAGTAACCATACAAATATACATTCTTGTGCACACTATCCACTAGTAGGGATCATACCCATAACCCAGTGTCCCCCCAACATCAACATCATCATCATCATCATCATCATCATCATCATAGTTTAGTTAGTGTTGTCATTATCATACTTACTATGTGAAAAAGGGGCCAGACCCCATGGGATAACTAGCATACTAGTACACGTCCACCCACCTAGATACCTGGGTTTTACCCCTTGTTCTCAAACAAGTTACACAAGCCATGAAATACAATTTTCACATGAAAATACCACTTCCAAGTCACACAAAAAACAAACGTCCCACACACATGTCACATGATCCCATTTTTCATTCAAAATCATTTTTGAAATCATACCCAGACCAAAACATCCCACAACACCTTTCACCTCTCTTTCACATTTCAACAAAACCTTTAAACAATTTTATAAAACCTTTTCAAGATAGTAAACTTCACATAACATAACTTTCACATTAAAATAGACAATTTCAAAAGTATACTCCTACTAAAACATTTTGTCAACATAGTTTCACCTTTCCAATAAATCAAGAAACCATTTAAAACCTTCACAAAACAATTCCAAGGAGTGTAATCAAGCTTTCCCCATAAAACCCTTCTAAAAACACTCTTTTAAGAACAAAAGAATACCAATATAACATTAATCCATAATTTCCAGACATAAAATCTTTTAATAAAACTATTCCATGAATCATAAAACAACCCCAATGAACACAACATGGAATACACACTAAAAATATTCATTTTTTCACAAAAATGCCACTTAAAACCCAACCACTTAACAAATTATACCAAATATAATTTTTTCACCAAACATAATGGAAAATAATCATGATAAAAATATAAATCAATAAAAACTAACTCATTAAATAATTCTCACACATGTAATCACCTACCATTTGTGCAAAAAACTCCAAACCATTGTGAGAAACTTCAACCACACCAACACCGCACCACATAGAAGTAAAATCAATCCCTAAATCCTATATATTTCACCAAAAATACCCAAGGTTAAGCCATAGGTAAAAACCCTATCTACTTTAAATTTTATAACATCATGAAAAGGTGGAATAAACCCTAAGGAGAAGGAATAAATCAAAGGGAGGAAGACTTACATGCATGATTTTGAATTTTTCCCCATCAAATCTCCCTTAAAAGTTGAGTTCCAAGGGAGGGTGAGTCACTCTATGAGTATCATGTAAGTATTTTTGGAAAGGTCTAATGGAAGTCTACCCCTTGTACTAGGGAGTCTGTTCGGGCCTCCCCCAATTAGTTTTCTGATTCTGTCTTGGGAAGATTTTAGTTGTCTCTTATAGTGGGGAACCCATTTTTCTCTCCCACTATATGTAACTCAGTTTTGTATGTGGTCTTGTCTTGATGATAGGTAGACTAGTTCATAGCTATATAACTACCAACATATTCCTTGGGTAAATGTTGATATTTGAGATCATCTAACAGTTTAATTAAATTAAGGTAGTGGTAAACCTGTTTGATGTTGTTTCTCATTCAGGTAAATTTAGTGAGTCTTTATTGGATAGTGTTTAAAGAGTTTTCTTTTGGGATGAATTCTGAATGTGATTTATCATTTCAAGAAAGTGGTGTAAGTTTTTGCTTGTGAGATTATTCCTCCCTTAATTGATCACAAGAGGTGTTTTGGCCATTGGGGGAGAAACTTGGAAAATGAGTGCATATTGGTTTATCGGTTGGGTTTGGTTTTTTCTTTGGGAATTGCTCTAGATTTACGAGGTAATAAAGCTTTATGGTTGGGAGAATTTTCACACTATTATTTTCAATTTCAGGCTTTGTTTCAAGTCCTATTTAGGTTCTTATCTTTCTCTTGGTTTCTGGGTGTTCTAGGTTTGAAATTTTTGTGTCTCTTGTGTACTTGATCTATGAACTTCATCTTGGGGGTATTGAATGGTGCTTGGAATACTTTTTTTTAAAATTTAGGTTATGAGTTTTAGGTGGTTTTTAGTTGGATTTGTTACACTCCTAGTGGAACCACCTGTGGGGTATGTTGTTGAGGTGGTTTGTACCCATGAGTTGGGTGAGTTTTGGGGTGAAGAGAGTACTTGGTTTTGGGAATTTTTCTCCCCTATACTTGGACTATATTTCCCCCAATGTTTCCCCCTTATACCACCTTGTAATTGGAGGAAACAAATTAATTTTCGGGTGTCCAGGATAGGCTGCATGATTTGGCTGCATGGTTTAATAAACCGTGCAGCCAAACTATGCACAGATGTCCAGATCATAGAAATTGTTTTGAAATTCCAATTTTTCCCTTTCAGAAATAAAAAAAAATCCTCCCCTTTATTCCCCATTTAGTGCCTTACCTACATGGATAGCCTCCAAGATCTCTCACCCACCCTTAGAACTCAACTTTTAAGAGAGATTTGATTGGGGGGAAACTTCAAAATCATGCAAGTAAGTCTTCCTCCCTTTGATTTCTTCCTTCTCTTTAGGGTTTCTTCCCCCTTTTCATGGGGTTCTAAAATTTCTAGAAGCTAGGGTTCATACATATGGTTTAACCTTGGGTATTTTTAGTGAAATCTTGTGGATTAGGGCTGTATTTCACTTCCTTGTGGTGCGGCGGTGGTGCAGTTGAATTTTTGCAAGCAGTTTGGAGTTTTTGGCCCAAACGGTAGGTGATTCCATGTGTAAGAATTATTTGATGAGTTATTTTTGCTTAATTTATAATTTTATCATGATTCTATTCCATTTTTTTGGTGTGAAAATTATATTTGGTCGAATTTGTTAAGCGGTTGGTTTTTAAGAGCCATTTTTGTGCAAAAATGAATATTTTTGTGCAAAAATGAATATTTTTGTTGTGTATTCCATGTTGTGTTCATTGGGGTTGTTTTATAATTCATGGAATAGTTCTATTAAAAGATGATATGGCTACCAATTTTTGTTTGATGTTATATTGGTATTATCTTAGTCTTAAAAGAGATTTTTTAGAAGGGTTTTATAGGTAAATTTTTGTTACACTCCTTCGAATTGTTTTGTGAAGGATTTAAATGGTTTCTTGATTTATGTAAGAGGTGAAAATATGTTGCCAAACTATTTGGGTAGGAGTGTAATTTTGAAATGGTATATTTTAATGTGAAAGGTTTTTTATGTTATTTGTACTATCTTGGAAAGGTTTTATAAAATTGTTTAAAGGCTTTGTTGAAATTTGAAAGAGCGTAGAAACATTTTTTGGGCTGTTTTGGTGTGAGTATGATTTCCAAAATGAATTTGAATGAAAAAGAGGATCTTGTGGACTTTTTGTGGTCTGTTTGGTATGTGTGTGACTTGGAAGTTGTATTTTCATGTGTAAATTTCATTTCATGGCTTGTGGAACTTGTTTGAGAACAAGAGGGAAAACTCAGGTATCTATTTGGGTGGACGTGTACTAGTATGCTAGTGATCTCATGGGGTCTGACCCCTATTTCACAGAGCAAGTTTGATGATGATATCACTAACTAAACTATAATGATTATTATTATTATTATGATGTTGGGGTACCACTAGGTTAAAGGTATGATCCTTACTAGTGGCTCATGTGCATGAGAATGGATATTTGTATGGTTACTTTCATCAAGATACGAGGTACCTGGGACCCAGAGCAAGCTAGTGCCTAGGGTTTTTTCCCATTGCTAGTGATCATTGGATATCTTGTGATTACCATTAGCATATGCTATGTTTGGATGAAAAAATTCAGTATATTTTTTATTATATTAAAAAGTGTTGATTTCTTTTAAGGTATCCCACCTTAAATATGTTTTTATTTAAAGTTTCATATTTTAGAAACTATTACTAGCATTTCTTGTTTACAAAACTTGCAAGATTTTTATCTTATAATGATTATCACGTAGAATATTTTGGTGTGGGAATCCTACTGGTATTTGGATCACACCCTACTTACACCTTCTGTTGTAAGTAGAATTGTTTATTTTGTCACAGGTTTGGGTAAAGCTTTTAGTGCCAATGGTATGGGTTTCTAGCAGTCCTTCTTGGTGCGGTGTCGTGGAGATGGCTTGAGGGAGGGGTCTCTTGCCATGAAGAGGTTCTTGTGATGTTCTTTTTTTACTTTATTCATTTGTTATAGTCTTTTAGTTTTTTTCTAAATTATGTAATTCAATTATGAATTTTTATAAAAGATGTTTTGGTATGAAGAATCCAGATTTGGTTTATTGTATTCTTTTTTTGTTTTTTGCTTATAAACTCGGGTAAATCATTCCCAAATTTCATTTTTTTGATACCCAAGAACTTGTGCCTGCTCGTGAGGATTGGGAGCACCCTTCAGGGCTCACCATGAGCCAGTTTTGGGGCCAGTTTTGATGGTGACCAGATTTGGTTCGTGACAAAATTTGTTTTGGACAATTTTCTAAGTTTTTTTGGGTCTTCAATTTAAGGTTTAGTCCTTTGTTAAGATTAATTTTACTTTAATCAATGTAATTAATTTTAATTAATTTCACATATATTATTGATAAAAAATCAAATTTGAAATTATTAGACATTATAAACTATTCTAATTCCAAATATGTAATCCATTTTTCCAAATTCTAATCATAGATATTGCCAAAATTAATTTAAAATTCATATCACTGACAGGATGATACTACAGGTTTTTAAAGTAAAAACGTCCAAACTTTTTCTTAGTTTTTATACCCAATTTCAAATTGAAATTGATTCCAATGACATAAATTGTATTGATTGATAAAAATATTAACCAATTAAACTTTGAAATAAATTTAAAATATAATTTAACCTTATAAATAAATTATATGAAAAATAATTTTTGAATTAAAATCCAGTATTTTCACTATTCAACCAAAAAATGAAGTTTCTCTAAAAAATACCAAAAAACTTTCCAAAGATAATTTCAACATTGTAAATTAAAAAAATAATTTTATTTTTAAAAATTAAATTTCAAAATTTCTCTCAAATTAATTTTATTATTTGTCATAGAAGGACATTAAAAGAATTTCATTTGAGAAAATAGTATTTTTAAACATATAAGTACTTTACCAAAAATTATATATTCCATTATCAATATGTTTTATTTATATAAAACTGTTATAAAAAATATTTGAAAAGTAGTTATCACTATTCATATTACTATGTTTAGCGGTTAGATTATAATTATTTCATTTAAATAATTATAACAATAAATAGACATTTCATAGAAACTCAGTGTTGCATTTAATATAGACCAATTTGGTGATGTGTGTTGAGTATTCCAAGTTATTGTTTCATGTAACATACACCAAGTCACTTGATAACCTCAGTATTCCTTGTACAGAAATCTAAAATTTATATTGTGTGTAGTGTATGATTAAATTGGTGTTGCATATAACGCAATCCAAACGTAGTGCTTTAATATAAAATAACCCATTTTTAGTGTTAAATGAAATGAAAAATATCAAAAAGGTTAAATTAATTTGAAAAGTATTATTCACAAAATTTTAGGGTGTTACATTCTACCCCCCTTAAAATGATTTTCTCCCTCGAAATTCATGTAAGTTATTAAAGGTTTAATACTTGAAAGTTTCGTTCATAGAAACCCACATCATAAAAATTGATACTAAAACTTCCCTTAAAAAGGAAAGATGGAACCATAACGGTTACCCAAAGTAACATATAACTAGGTTTCCACATAGGATAACATTGGTTGGGAGTAAAGATTTGACATGGAAGAAAAGCATAAATATTTATAGGGAGTGATTGATGTAATCAATCAGAAATAAGTGAATGATCAAAGAAATGTTGAGGGACTCAAAGTCATAAATTTTTTATGATTAAAAATGCCATAGGTTCAACAAAATTAATGTATTAGGACAAAACATTTTATTTTGATCATTATCCTAATGTTGAGTAGTTCATTTATTTTCCAGAAAATATTAGAAAATATACTTAATTTATATATTTATAAAAAAAGTAATTCTTTAGTTGTGCTTTTATCAATTTTATTTTATCCATTACTTCATGTAATGGACGTTCAAAAATTAACTTTGATGCCTGAAGTGATAAAATAAACTTTTAACTAGTGATAATGCCCATAAAAGAATGAAAAGTATAACTATTTATCTCTAAATATTATTTAAAATCAATATGGTTAATACATTAATATGTAAACATGAAAAGTAAATCTTATGGTTCATCATTAATAACTATTCAACAAAAATAATTACACATTAACTAGGACATCATATAGGCATGTGGTAGGCATGAAACCCTTATCATCCTTCAGTCATGGGATCATGACCCATGGTCTTTCCAGACTTGATTTTTTGTCACCCGACATACATGATGTCCTTTTCTAAAACCAAACTAATATAATTTATAAAATATTATGTAAATCCTTAAAATAAGGTTAATGACTAAATATCCATTTAAATAAGGTTTTGAATACAACCTTTATGCATCATCATAAGTTTAACTTTAACATTTCATGAATGGTTAACCTTATAACCATTTTGAATGATGAAAATCCAAAATAGTAGAATGATGGTCATGAAATCATCTTAAAATATATCCCCCATGTCTCATCACATACTATACATGTGAATACCTTCCTCATATATTCTCTTGAAAACATGTTCAAAATCTGAATTTCCATAAATTCTTATTGAAAACATGCATGCTTCCAAAAGATAATTCACCCTTTATTATTTAAATAGGCTCTTATCTTAAAAAAATTATTCTATTAGAATCTTGGGTTCATCCTTATAAAATAATAAAATAAAAGATATTTTATTAATCCAAAATTCATGTAGATAAATATAATCAATGCTTAGACTCATAACAGGTTATACTAAAGAAACAAAAAATTAATAGATCTTATTTTTACCAAATCCCATAGGAAACTCCCCACTATGGTGTTTACCAATTACCATGGCTCACTTCATCTATTTATATTGCATATTAATCCCTTTTCCCTTTATATTCAGAGGTTGTTGTTGTTGATCACCATTATTAACCCTTGGATTTGGGCACTTTTTTGGAGAAATTACCAAACTGCCTACGATTCAAACAATTAAGTGTGGGAGGTTCATCATGAAGAGTTTTCTCATTATTCACATCATTTTGTGTCTTTTTAAAATCACTTAAGAATCCATACACTTTATTTCCTTCATTTCCACACTTAAAACATTTACTAGTCCCATTAAGACAATTCCCACCATGCTTATTTCCACACTTAGAGCCCAAATAAAGGCTCATATTCTTATCTCCATGGTTTTTTTATTGTCCTTTAAACTCCATATTCCTCTTATTGTTAAAACCATGAGATTGATACATAACTTTAACCTCCATTTCAACATTGATTGCACAATGCACAATCTCTTCATAGCTACCAAAGTCTTTTATGGAAAATTCCATAATGAGACTTGTCTTTAAGCCACTAAAGAACCTATCAACCATCCTTTCTGGTTGGATGATAATTCCAGAAGCGTACCTCACAAGTCTTGTGAAATTAGTCTTGTAGGCACCGACATATTCATCATCCTTTTTTTAACTCAAGGAATTAATTTTATATCTTCGTACAAAGAACACAAGGAATGTACTTATTGAATAATAAGTTCTTGAATACATCCCAATCCATGGATTCAATTTTATCTTACTTCCTTGTAATCTTGATTTGAGTCCACCATAGGTCTGCATCACCTTTAAACCAATAAATAGCCATAATGACTTTCCCATTATCCAAACACTAGAGAACAGAGAATATATTTTTAGGGGTACCAATATAATGTTAATAAATAAGTGGATCATAAGACCCATTGAATAAAGGTTCACATTTCATCATGAAGGAATCAACAGAACATTGTTACCTCCTTTGATCATTTGGAAGTTCATCATGATTCAGAGCTTGAGAAATGTTGTGTGAGCATAGCAATGAGGTTTTTCATTCCATCTCCCAAATCATTTGGACCCTTAGGAGAACAATCATTTCATTTTCCCTCATAATCACCATTAATGTGGTTCCTTTGAGTTCCACCCACTTACTAAATCCAAAAATCATAGAGTAAGAAACAATTATCATATAGAGGAACCACATAATCAAGAAAATTCACTTATATGATGTCTAAATTATAAAACCTTCCTTAATATATGAAACCTTAGGTTTATACTAGGTTATTCATAATAACTTCTATTTAAATCCTTCATGATGGTTTATGAAGAGTTTTTGAATTCCTAAAGCATATCCCTCGAGAGTGTCAAACCAAGTGTGCAACATGGCCCATTTTTGTGTACTAGATTACCCTAAGTCAAGCCCGAAACATCTTTTTGATATTGTTACTCTTAGGTACATCTGTGCTAGAGCCATATCATCTTATAGTATTTATAGAGGTATTTATTTATAGGAAAAAAATCACTATATCCTTTACCAAAATTATAGAACATATTCCTAATTATTAAATCATCCTTATACTTATACTTAGAGACATCCCTAGACATATCCTTAGAGATATACATTAGGATATCACTAAATTTTTGTCATCCTAGTTTACAAATTTTGACTACACCTTTCCTCTTATACCAACTATAGCAACCCAAGATTAACATATATGGATATTATATCATTTTAGATGAATATTTAATACATTACAAAAATATATGCATGAGGACTATAATAGTTTAGTGACTTTGGAAACTTGGAAACAAAATCGTCTATCCTGGTGAAAGATATTCAACATCTCCCATAAATATATCCACCTTTACTACTTCTACATAAAAACTTTCTTTATAAACTCAGGAAAGGAAACATAAGAAAGCGGTGAGTTGAGATGCTCAGTAAGGGAAAATAAAGTAAATGTTTAATCATAACATGAAAAAAATGATATAAAACTTGTGCATAACATTTAAAGATCATACCCTATATATTATAGATCATAATAAGGATTGGTAGTTCATAAGTCATGAATCATAAAGAAACAATGAAAATAATCCATGAAAACATAACATGGGAATAAAACATGAAAGTTTTGGAATATATATTAGAATTGAAAATTTTATGTCAAGGTTACCTACCAAGACCTTTATCACATGTTGGGATTGAGATATGACCCATGTACCTGCATTGGGCTTGGGATAACAACCTATGTACCCTATTACTTTTAGGCTTGGGCTAAAACCCATGTACCTTATTGTTTTTGGGCTTGGGATATAAGTTGTGTACCCTCCTACATTTAGGATTGGGCTACAACCCATATACCTTCTTATTTTTAGGCTTGGGATAAAACCCATGTACCCTCTTACTTTTAGGCTTAGGATACAACCCATGTACCTTATTATTTTTGGGATTGGTCTACAATACATGTACCCTTTGAGATCATATAAAACTTATCATTACTCAATTCATTGGAGGTAGATACGGTCACACCTGTCTCATACTGAAATCAAACATACATGTGCCCAAAAATCAAAAACAATTATATCTTAAACCATGAAATTAAATGGTATCATAAAAATATTAACATATAATAACCTATAAAAAAATATACATGCTTAATAATAATTTCATCAAAATCATAACCCATGAAAGAGAAAATGATTTCATAAACATATAACCTATGAAAGAGAAAGGGGGTTTATAAAGACCATGACATTAAGTATAACTCATTCATATAAAGAATATGAATGGAACCTTTGGATAATTTTTTAAAAGGGAATTAGCAATATCTATGGATGTTATCTTAGATGAAAAATAACTTGGAAGGATATTTTGAAAACATTTCTTTAGGTAAATATCTTTTCTTCTTTGAAAAAATATCTTTAACACATAAATCCATTTGAAAACTATTTTCATTAAAAACATATAAAATAATATTGAAAACATTTTGAAAACCATTTCTTTGAAAATATATTTTAAAAAACATTTTGTTAAAAATTAACTTTTTAAACATGAAAACAAATATTCAAATAATTGACTATAGGTAAATCCACACATGTCATACTAGGTAAAAAGAACATTCCTTTTTCATGGTAAAGAGGTTCAAAAAAGTCATCATTTGGGAAAAGACAATAATATTCTTTTTAAAAAATTGGTAAAATAAAAAAAGGGTAAAAATTTATTTTAATTATCATAGTATATTAGTATAATATTCTTGGAAACCAATTTTATAAAATATGGTTTTGAAGGAACATAGATTCTGACCTAAGAGAGGGTAAATTCATGATTTCTTAAAAAAAATCTTGACTATATTATGTACCAAAGAGTATAAAAATAGAACTAATACATGAATATATCATGAATAAACAAGGGATAAGAAAATTCATGAGATTTCATAAGATATGGATCGTAATATTTCATTAAAGGAAGAATAAACATAGACAATCTCAAAAATCGATGAGATTGATTCAATAAACTCAATTGGTGCATAACAAAACATGTGTCCCAAAGAAGGAAATTTGAAACAAAACTACTTTACCAATTTGGTAACTCTTGAAACATTAACCCCATGAAATAAAGATCATTGAATGGATATGTAAATACACATAAATTTAAGTATAAGAATCATATAATACATACATGGGTTAAGTCAAATTAGTAAAACACTTGCTGCTTAGAAAGGAAATATCTTTCAATGGTAGGTCACATTTTCCTGGTCAAGCATGTGGTTACCTCAAATCCTATCTAATACTTCATGGGGTATATCTGAACTATCTTGACCATTAATAAATTTAAATCTATGCTGAAAAAAATTGTATGGAGTGGGATCGTGATCAAGATGAAACTTATCAATTCCAAGTGGAGCCAGTGTTTCATGCCTACCATGATTGGAGGATTGGGAGTCAAGAATATGAGTTTTCTCAATCAATACTTTCAAGAGAAATTCCTCTGGTTCCTTATTCACAACACTTCTACTTACCTGGAGTTCCTAAGAGGTAGTATTCTTTCAAGATTAATTATAGGGAAGTCAGGTTATTTGGATTATTCTATCTTGACTGGTCATCGTGATGTTTTCTATAGAATTCATAAACATTATCAATGGTTTTTTAATGTGAATTCATCCCTTAGTTTCTGGCATGCTAACTGGTCGGGTTCCCCCCTTATTGACAAAATAAATACTAAGGAGTAGGAAATTGATAGTAGTATTACAATCAAAGAGAAGCTGGAACAAATGAGTACCCTACCTGAATACATTGTTGTTATTGTTGCTGGATATGATTTTATTAATTAGGATGATCTTTTGATATGGGAACAATCTCTGAGTGGGATTATTTATTCTAAGGGCTTCTATAACTACTTGATCTAGGGAGAATGTAGATGTATTGGTGCTTTGAACAAGAAATGGATGATCCCTTCAAGATTTTCCTTACTTTGGAGACTCTTTTATAATAAAATTCCAGTGGATGATAATCTCCAATGGGTTGGGATTTCCCTGTTCTCTAGGTGCATATTTTTTCATCAACATCGTGAATAAGTTGATCATATTTTTATGTGATTCAATATAGAATCCTTATTGTGGAAAGTTATTCTCAATATTTTTGAATTGAATCCTCCACAAACTGGTTCTGTTCTTAATTTCCTAGAATCTATTTTCTAAGTTCAGCAATCAAAGAAGATTTATTCTCTTTTTCATGTTGTCTATGCTGAAATCTTCCATGCTATTTGGAGGGCCCACAATGATGCATATCACCACTATGCTCGTTTTCAGGAAAGAACTCCAACTTTGGGCATTATTTTGGCTATTCGACATGCAAGCAGCATGCTCACGGACTATTGTAGCAACTATGTAAGGGATTTATTAGTGCTTAAGAGGTTAAATCTCATAGGTATATTTCCTAAGCCTCGAGTTACCATGGAGGTCTTTTGGTCTTCACCTTTATTTGGCTGGTTGAAGTGTAATACGGATGGGGCATCACAGGGTAACCCAGGACCATCGGGCTTTGGGGTGGTCTTCAGGAACTACCAAGGGGATGTGGTGGAATGCAGCTATAGTGGATGTGGTCATGATACTACTTTAGAGGCTGAAATTATATAGATTATTAGAGTGGTGTACATCATTTATTAGAGTAATTGTAACAATATTTGGTTGTAATTTGATTCAACTAGAGTTGTTCAAGCCATAAGGATGGGCTAGACTCAACTTTATTGAAAGTTAACAGGTAAATAGATCAACTATCTTGAAAAAAAAATCCTTGATGAACTACATAATCACCCATTCTTTCTATAAATCAAACTACATAGTGTACGGTCTTACAAACAAAGGATTCAATGAAGAGGGAATCATACACTTGACGAATGTGCCATATGAATTTCTTCCACTTCTTATTTGTGATAAATGTAAAATACCTTTGTTTAGTCTTGCGGGAATTTCTATTTTTTTAATATAAGAGACCTAGTGCCCGATTTTCTCAAAAAAACATCCATGGGTATTATACACATCACACAAAAGAAATGGGTGGTGAATAAATCATGTATCTCACAAAAATAAAAAGTGAGATGAATTTCTCTTACATTGTGTATTGAATTATGTCATACTCATTAAAACCTTCTATATAATAAATATAAATTTATTATAAATCTATAAAATAACAATATTCTGACTTCTAATACCATATATGGTTTTATTATGGCTTTATATTACCCACTTGTTAATAATTCTATGTTAAGGTTTCGCTTCAGGTAATATCTTTTTTGTTATTCGCAGGTGTCTTAATTTTTTATATCTTTAGTCCTTATATTTATATCATGATTTATAGTATTTAAATCATGATTTTATATAGTTTATATTAATTATATGTTTATTTTAATAATCCATAGGATAGAGAAGTATGAAATAGAATATAATGTTCATGGAGATGGTAAGTTGTACGTACGCATGAATGATATTTCCATTAAATTGTCATGTTGAAAGAAAGAATGTAAAAGACATATATGTATATATATGTATATATATGTATATATATGTATATATATGTATATATATGTATATATATATATGTATATATATGTATATATATGTGTATATATATGTATATATATGTATATATATAATTATTAAATTAACTTTATTATATCATATATATTAACTAAATCTATCCTTAATACATTTCATGTAGTGTATGAACAAATCACATCGCTTTGATGGGGTGGTAGTCCACACTTTCTCAAACGAAATTTTCATATTAACACAAAATGGAAAATATAAAGATATGTCTAGTAAAATAATTACAAAATATTAAAAACATAATAAAAACAATATATATCATATATAAATATATTTTCCATAATAGTTTCTACCATGAGATGTGGTAAATGAAAAATGAACAATCATCGTTTAGTGAAGTAGTAGTTCTCTATACACGTAAATAGTATGTTTGTTACCCATTTGATGGAGGTGTGTGTAACTGTAGGTAAACCCCTTAACATAAAAACATCATAATATATTTATGATACTAGTTTTTTTATAAAATCATGGAATAAAAGATTCTATTGGTGGAGAAAGAAAATAAAAAAGGATCTTGAGAGAAGATGTTACCTCTTAATCAGGTAACTTCTTTTGGTTTGTTCCAAAAGGACTCCTCATATTGCTTTCTACCCAAAGTAAGGATTTAATTTGGAACGGAGGGATTTTTGGAAGTTTATTTGAAATATCTTGGCCTAACCTAAGTGGTTTTATAGATTTCAATAAGAGGGAGAGGTGGTGGCCTTTTATAGGGATGGGAAAGGACACACTTGGCATTTTTTAAAAGAAGTTAGGTGTACCCCCATTTTTACCTAACAAAAGACAAACCAAACCAACAAAACTCAAAAAATTAAGGTTAATTGGGGAATAATGTCCATAAAATGTGTGTTGGAAAAGTTTCTATGTCTTTCTAGGTCTTAAATTTAAGGTTTAGTTCTTAGTTAAGAATAATTTTACCTTAATCGATGTAATTAGTTTTAATTACTTTCACTAATATTTTTGATAAAAAAATAATTTTAACCTATTATAAATTATAAGTTAGTATAATTAAAAATATTGAATCCATTTTTCCAAATTATAATAACAAAAGTGGAATAAATTAATTTAAAATAAATCCTCTTGACGGGATGACACTGTGGGTTTTTAAAGTTAAAACATCCATACTTTTTATAAGTTTTAAACCCAATTTGAATGTGAAATTGATTACAATGACCAACATTGAATTTAATGATAAAAATATTATCCAATTGAACTTTAAAACAAATTTAAAATATTCTTTATCATTCTAAATAAATTAAATTAAAATTCATTTTTGAATTAAAATCTAGTATTTTTCATTATTCATCTAAAAATGAAGTTTCTTAGAAAAATACCAAAAATTCAGCCTCAGATAATTTTGACATTATAAATTCAAAAATGAATTTTATTTCATCAAATTAAATTTATAAGTGGGTCTAAAATTAATTTTATTATTTTTCATAGAATGATATTAAAAGTAGTTTATTTGAGAAAATATTATTTTTAAACATATAAGGACTTTACCAAAAATTATATCTTTTATCATAAATAAGTTTTATTTATATAAAACCATTATAAAAAATATTTTAAAATTAGTTATCATTATTTATTTTACTAAGTTTAATGGATATATTATAATTATATCATTTAAATAAATAAAACCATAAAAATATGTTTTGTAGAAACTCAATGTTGCGCGTAACATACACCAAGTTGGGGTTGCATGTTACGTACGTCAAGTTGGTGTAGCATGTAACGTATTCTAAGTTGTAAGCTGACTTCATTATTTATTTTAGAGAAAGATACAATTTATGTTGCATGTAGTACATGATTAACTTAGTGTTGCATATAATACAAGACAAATATAGTGATTTAATATAAAATATATCATTTTTAGTGTTATGTGAAATGAAAAATAGGGAAAAGTTTAAATTAATTCACAAAATATATAGGTCTTACAAAACCTGTATCTTTTCCATAGGTTATGATATGATTTCATTTTTCTGATACATGTTTCATTTCATGGGTTATGATATGATTGTTTATGATATTATGGCATAGGTATGTATGATTTTTCTATGACATGGTTGGGACCTATATCTTCCTATAATGAATTGGGTAATGATAAATGGTATATGAGATCAAAGGGTACACAGGTTTTAGCCCAATCTAAAAAAAAAAGAAGGTACACAGGTTCTTTCCCAAGCCTAAAAATAAACAGGTGCATGGGTTGTATCCCAATCCTAAATGTAAGAAGTTACGAGGGTTGTATCCCAAGCCTAAAAACTAAGAGTTTAGATGGGTTGTTCACCCAAGCCCGAAGCATGTCCATGGGTGATTATCCCAATCCTAAAAATAAGATGGTACACATGTTTTTATCCCATCTCGAAGAATGTACATGGTTTATTATCCCAAGCCCAACATGTTATGAAGGTCTTGGTAGGTAGCCTTGAAATGAGATTTATTTTTCTTATGTGTATGCCACAAACTCCACGTCTTACTCCTATGTTATTATTTAATGTATTATTCTCTAAATCCCATTATGATTCATATCTTATGACATGCCAATATTTATGACATGATTCATGTTTATGATGTTTTATATGAAAGATATGATCTTCTCATGTTCTGATCACATTTTCATACCCTTATGCACATGTTTATGCTTACATGTATCCCTTATTTACCCATATTGAGAATATGATCTCACCCATTTTATTGTTTCCTTCCCCAGGTTATGAAAATATATTTCATGTATGATATGTCTAATACAGGTTCTAGTCATGGAGAACCTAGTGGGAGATAATGTAACTCACTCAAGTATCAGTGTTTACTTTTCCATGCTTCCAAAGGAAATAAACTAATATAGTATTTGGGAATCTATTGTGTAATGTATTATGTATTCCATAAAAGTAATGAAATATATATATATGTGAATATTTTGTAGTTATAGATTTATACCTGAATCTAATGATGAAGTCTCTACTCTAAATATATGTAATTCCATGTATTTATAATGAATCTTAATTTCCTTCTCCTTATAATAAATTTTTTCCTGATATTTTGAAATCTAGTCCATACCAAAGATTATATAGAAATCAACCATAGGTATGATAAAAAAGTTATAAAAAATAGAATGTTTATTTTCTATAATGGTAATATATTTGAACATCATTTTTTCTATGATACTTCCACTGTTTGTTCTAACTGAAAACTCTATTATTAAGGTGATCTGGAAATATCTAATTTTCTTAGAAAAAAAGGAAGATATAAAAGAGTGTAATGATCCAGAACCCAATAAAGTATTATTTAAATTTTATGAAAATATTAATATACCTACCACCATATCTTTGGGAATATCAATCCTAGTTGTATTGATCCCATAATATTAGCCTTCTCTCCTTGGTCTCTTCTATGTTATATTTCATTGTTCCTTGCGAAATTGGTTTGAATAATTCCCCATTTCATTATAGTTTAAAAAATAGATATTAGTGGTATATTTATTTCCCTTAAATTCATGATCTTGATACCCACATCACAATACTTCTAACAAACTCTTATTCCCTTCAAGTATTTTTCAGGATGTTTCTTCCAACAATTTTTATATGATATAAATTTCTTCATCTTCATCTTCTTTGTTGATACATTCCCTTTTTCTTTGTGTTTAATGGAATTATTATTCTCTTAAATTCCATTTAATATATATGATCTATAAAATTTATTTTTTTTTTTATTGGGAATAAAACAATTCTATCATATGATAAAAAAAATAGAAACCATTTCTCTTTGGATACTTGGATTAATCCCTTCAAATAAATGGTTAATCTTGTATTTTGTATCACATTTATAATTCGTAGCATACCTGAATACTCTTATAGAGGTGTCCCCATACTCCACAAAACTTTATTATTCCTTTTTATTTAATCTTAAGAACTTTATCTTCATTTTAGGTTATTTCCCTTGAAGGAAATATTTTTCAAAGAATGTTTCGTTAAAATCTATCCATTCTATGTGTTTTATTTCCTCTTCTTCCATAGTATTCAAGATTAATGACCACCGCTGATTAGCTTAATCAATTTTACTTTTCATCTCATCCCAAGGATAGAAATATCTTTTCAAGAGGAATTAATCCATTGTTCATCTACCATTTGATTATTAGTCACACTAAATTATGGGGGATTTTGTCACATGAAATGATCCAAAATAAGAGAATCCCATTATGGAATGATAGGTTGGTCCATTAAATAATGTTTTTTCATCATATACTAAGTATGATAACCTAATATGGCCATGGCCTGCTCCACTCCAACACAAGTTTTATTAGCTTACTCAGCAGAGAAATTTATACATTGACAGTGGGTGTTGATACCATTCATTTATCTAGGTGATATTTATAAAAAATTAATATATTGTATTATCTTGCATCATTATTAATTTTAAATAATAATATATATAAATCAAAATATGATGCAACTTTTAACAAAATTTAAAAATTTAAGCACTGCTAATCTTAAAATCATAAACCTGGTTTCCTTTGGAATATATTTAAATCATAAGAATATTTTCAAATCATTCAAAAAAATTTGTATATAATATGTGAATTAACCAAAGAATATCCCCCAATAGTGTTAAAATAGGGGTGAAAAAGGTATTTTTTTCATGTATTGGGTGACGATCGAGTAAACTCCCAATGTTCCCTTTTTAGAGTTTTTACCCCTAAGTATAATTGTGCTAGAGCCATATCCACTTTAAGTATCTAGATATGGATGTAATTTCTTAGAAAAACCGCATAATCACATACTTTCAAAAAATTATTAGTTTATTCCACAATTTTACATGTCCTCAAAGTGTGTAATAGGTTTATGTCCCCAAATCTATGTTTCCTTAAATATAGTTCCCATGGTTTCTACTAAATTTCCAAGGATTGTAATTATAAAAACACTGACTCCAGTAACCCATAAATGGTGGTTATCTTATTAAATTATCATAGATAAAAGGGGTATAATCTAGAATTAAAAATCATTTTAGTAGTCTTGAAGAGATAGACATGTACATGGTACCCATTTTATATTGGGGATAAAATATAAAACAATGTAAGGAAAAATATTTATAATCCTTGAACTCATTTAAAGAATTGTTTATCATTTCCTAGGGAGAGGAAACTTAATAAAGTCAATACCAAATGCTCAATAAGGGTTACATACATTGGGATCTATTATGAGTAAATAAGGGATAATTAATATGTAAAGAAAAATAACTAAATACACATTCTATTTAACAAATAATTTGAGCACAAAATTCATCAATAGATAATATCAATGAAATAGTCTCATAGATAAGAATAACTAAATTCTAATTGAAGTAAATTATTAATATCATATGTCATGATCTCAAATACCATGATATCTATAACATCAAGACCTTATTCCATGATATTTTTAAACTATAGATAGGTATACACGAAGAACCCATTTAATTTGGCCAACTCATTTGTCTCATGAGACCTTTAGATGCATCAGGGGGATATCTATAATCAATCCCCACACATCACCATATATAAATTCATTCCTCATATATTAAATTATTAATTCAATTCATAAACTATATTTCCTATCTATAAATTTCTATATGGAATAAAGAATACAAAATATCAATATTTCACCAGTCAATCAGATAACATTCAATGTAAAGCACCATATATAGAAAAGATATGTGGTATATGAAATAAGTATATCCATGATAAATAGTATGGTTATTTAAGGTATATTTAATGTCTAATGATTATAATAAAGTTAATATTTCAGTAGAAATACAATGACCAAAAATTTAATTAGAGAAATAGTTGACTATATATTCTTCAGGAATACAGGTTCTGAAATAAAATCATATCCTTCATATGAATAAAGAAAATTTTAAGTGAAATATTAAAATAATATTTAATATAATATTTAATTTTGTAAGAATGATGAAAAAATATAGAATAAGATCAATATAATAAAATGGTTATGTAGTTGTAAAGTCCCTTAATTTCATATACATTAAAAAAATCCTTTCAAATTTTTTCCAGAAAATTCCTTTTAGAAGGAATTAGAAATATTCTTATCAACCCTTTTAAAAAGTAAAGGAAAGCATAAAATTCCATTAATAAATTATTTAAGTAATAAAATTTAATTTTGTAAACTATTTTTGGAAAAATATAGTAATGGAATAAAAACACACCCAATCAAAAGAGAAATAAGATTGGGTTTCCTCTTTAAAATTAATTTTATTTATTCAAGTTCCAAAGAGAGGTAAAGTTGGAATAATATATAGCAACTTCTTAAATATCCTAAGCATAATAAAATAGATGGATTCTATGAAGGCTGGATTATAAGATTCGATCAAAAAAAGGAAAATCCCAAAAATTGAGACTCTAAAATAAATACTTACCACTTTGGTAAATTTTAAATTAAAATATATTTAAATAATAAACTTGTATTGAAACATTAATCATCATGAATAAATAGGTATTCATTTCAAATACAACATAGAGGTAATATATACACCACACAAAATTTAATATGTTCATAATAACAAATATATCTCAATAGAGTGGAAATTGAGATAAAATTTCCTTACCTAAAGATTCCCTTTAGTTTAAAATGATTTAACTATTATTCCCAAGTAGGATCAAGACCACTAAGAGGGGGGTGAATCAGTGGTTCCTTTTTTTCTATGAAATTTTTTTATCTTGTTTAGTAAAACATTCTTAATCTTTGAAACCTATTAAAGTAATGATCCACTCAAATAAAACTTCTCAACCTAACCTTTCATATGAAAAAATATATATAGAGAGAAGAGAGAACATGATATTTACAAGGTTCAGTAGAAAGACATACTCATTTCCATGTTCAATTGTCCCACCAACATGGATTCTTTCAATATATTCTTTCTGGAATATAAAGGAACAAGTATTAAATAATTATACTAACATAATAGAAACTTTCCTACCATAGTTGGTTATACCCCCAACTATATTTTTTAGTATCCACTTCCCCACAGCTGGTTATACATCACAAAAAATCAAGCCTTTTCAGCAACTAATAAGAATCCACAGTTACAGTATTCACTTTCCTTTATCTTTTTTGATCCACTACAGAAATTCTTCACTTACTCAACAAGTAATATGAATCAAACATTACCATCATATATTATTTAATAACTTCAAAAATTTACTAAGAAACTTTTTTTTCTTGAAACTTCTTCCAAAAAATCAGTCCTAAAATCTTCCTTAGCAAAAGTTAGTTCGATCTTACTCAATTCGATACCCCAAGTCTGATGGGATCTATGTGATTGGCCTTATTCTAATTTTTATTATAGTATTACTTATTTAATGTAGTAGATACTTAATCGACGACTCAAAATTCCTTTGTTCAATGGAACTCGTTCTGATGAACCTTTCTCCGATGGATGTCACTTCGATGGGCTCACTCTGATGAACTTGATCTAATGAAGCGCCATCCTGGAACTTGCTCCAATGATCAGAATGAACCTCACTCTAATAGACACATTCTAATGGAAATTCCTTAGATTCAACCTAAAAAAACTCCAAATGGAAACTCAATACCTAACAAAAAAAATTTTAGAGCTCTCAGTGCACATTAATAATTCAAGTTTCTACCACTCATAGTAATGTACTGTTCACCCCAGAATGGTAAAGGTGGGAAAAATTAATTTACTTCCCACTCAAATAAATTCATAAATCCTAATTATTTTTCATTTAAGTCTTCATATTTGAATTATTCAACTCTTATCAATCCTTTTGGGTGCTTCTCCAATCTTCTTGAACCAACTCAAAACTTAAAACATATTTATGTTTACAAAAAATTTCTTTAGTCCAACTATTAATTAAAATTCATCATTATGATTCTTTTGTATGATGAACTCATACAAAAGATTTTTCATTATGTTTCTCTATATAAAATGATCATATTTGAAAACCATATAAATTCTCATTACGATTAAATACTGAAGATGAACCATTACGATTACCTCTTGTAAACATTGAAAGTACTCTCATTTAGATGCTTCATACCAACTGCTAAATGTATGAAATTAAAAACCATTCTGAAATATCTTCAAAGTATTTCTCCTTTTCTTCATCACCTCAGAATGATGATTCTAAATTTGATGATTCTAAAATGGTGTCTGAATCCATTATGATGGATCAATGGAATATTGCCTCTGATGGAACGGTGTTTGAAGTGACTTCTTTTCTTCAGTACGATCAATATTCTAGCATTCTGATATTGTCACGTTGATGATTCTCATATCAATGAGCATCATCCTTATGTGTTTGGAGTTCCTCACACTGATGAGTAGTATTCAGAATACTTCACTTCATATTCTCCTCTCTTACATAATCTCCATCTTATTACCATGACTTCCTTAGGAATTTGAATATGTTTAATATTGTAATTTCATCATTTAGATTTCATTGGAAAGTATTGTAACTTACCATACATCCATCAACAACTTTATTTTAAAAACTCAATATGGTTATTAGCACTCCCCCTTTATTTTATAAAGATTACTTCACAAGATTTTAAATGACTTATGATATTTATAAATTAAAAATTAAAAAAGCATCTTCAGTTTTGCATCAGATCCATTATGACTCCCAAACACTTTCTTATTATGATCACCACTTTCATTCTATACTTAATATTATTTCCAGTTGATTTTGACTTTCTATCAAAATCTTAATCAGATAGATCATATCGACTCAGGACGATGTGATGGATATGATTTTTAAGTTTTCAACATACTGTATTTCTTCAACATAATCAATATATTGGTCTGTTGATAAAAAATACAACCAAAACACAACTTGGGACTAACAATCTTCACCTTTTTTTATTGTCAATACCCACTTCAACCACTACAAAAATATACCACTTGTTTTTTTACACTATTATTTCTTCCCTTTTATTTATTTTTCTCCCCTACTTCTTTTGTCTCTTGATTTCATTTCTCTCCCCTCATTGATAATCAAATTCAAGGGGGCCATCATGAAAAATTTTCCCCTTATTGAAAAATGATCTTATTTCCAAGTGTTGGAAATTTTCATCTCAAAAACTTGAACTTATTCTTTGGGAGAACATAAGTATCACATGAGTTTCTTAAAATAGCATTTAACTAAACAAAATCTAAGTCTATGTGGGCGAACCTAGTGTTGAAAACAAGAGTGAATAATAAAAGTTTTCAATGTTTTCCCTTGCAAAACTTTCATGTAATACCCTTCTCATGTTTCTTTCAACATTCTAATTTCTTTGGGAAATCATGAAAATATTGTTTTTAAGATAAAATTAACCTACACCTATCTCAAAAAACATATCATAATGTTCAAGTTTATAAACAAAACTTTAAAAAACACATATTTTAAAACCACATTACATTATTTTATAATAATAGTAAGAGACTCATCAACAATAACTTATTTATTTCAAATCCTTCAATTCCCTATAAGTTAATACAAATAAAAATATTTTGGGAATAAGGAGGAACCTCAATGGTTGCTTAAAATAATCTTTCAAATTGAGAGTCCTCTACCATCCTTGCCTTTTTATTCTTCTTCTTGTATTTTTCATTATATGTAGTTTCTTCCTTATGTTTATCCTTCTCAGGTTTGTAACAAGTTTCTATTTATATTTATACTCTTCTGATAGGGATGTGAATTTATTTTATCTTTTTGGAACCTTTTTGGTATAGTGATTTTGTAATATCTCTTTCATAAATTCTTCTTATTTCAGAAGAATAGTATAATGACTTTTAGTAACATGACCTTATTTTTCAAATATCATGTATCTTTTCTGAATTTTTAAATAACCACCTGTTGATAACTTTTTATAAACATTTTTTCCATTTCAGAAACCTTTTTCTTCCCCTTTTCTTTCACTAATTTTTTTCCTTATTATGACTTTATTTCAATGTCAACTTGTTATAGACAAAAAATAATAATCACCATTTATTTTTAAACTCATCATGTTTACTTTTCTCAACTTTATTAACATACTCATCTTTATTTATCTTTTGAATTTAATTTTTTCAATTCCACGTAATTTTTAAGAACATTTGATCTTTTTTCTCATCACTTCTCCCCCTTGATTCATACCTATTTCCCAGTAGATACATGTCATACTAGTATAAATAAGATCTGTGTCCAAAAAATCCACAACACCAACAGTGACCTCTGAGTATTGATTTTTTAGAATGATAGGGAACTTGTTCAGATTTTTTTTGTTAATTTAAAAATCATGGACCACTTTTCTCATGAGGTTACTTTCCTGAATAATTATTATCTTTCATGGAAAAAGATGTTTTCTCACAAACCTAATTTTTTAAATCTTTCTTTCCACCTTCTCTAGAAGTTCCATATTTGACATCAACTTCCTTGATGATGTTTTATCTCATATTTCTTATCTCACTTTATTCTATAAAAAACATGTATTTTGTTTATAAAAACTCTTCTTCTTTCTCAGAAAACATACTTTTTAGAACATCTATGATTTTTTTGGATTCAGATACCTTAAACTTGTTCTGTTTACTTTCTTTAACAAGTGTACATTATATCTTGTTGACATTTTCATTTATAGATAAATTTTCTTCATAAATATTCTATTTTATTTTGAGCTCAATATTATCAAAAGTTATGTCTTTAACATCTTTCTGCAACTTATTTATTTCTTGAATTGAGTATATTGTTCAAGTAAATTCTCCAAATTCCTTTTGAGAATCTATTTTATTTCTGTCATATAATAATAATAATCATCACTTATAGATGAATCACCTGACTTGATAAATAAATTTTAGTTGATGATCATCTTCATCACTAGATAAAGAATCATCCTTCTTTCTTCTACTTAGATAAATTTTCTTCTTATTGTCTTAAAAATATTTCCTTATGTTTCTTCTACTTTTGTTTCCAAGAATTATCATCAGATTCCTTAGACTCATACTCTTCAACTTTCTTTCTAGTAAAATTATGTAAAAAAACCTTTCTATTAACTATTCCAACATTTTAGAGCTTTAAATTTCTATTTTACCTTATTGTATTTCTTTTAAAGTAGGGAAACAATTATATTGAAATTTTCAGCTCCTTTCTATGATTTTTAATAACTTGATTTTTCTTCGATTTATTTATCTTTTTTTCCTTTTAATAATGATTCGAAGGAAATTTCATGATCAAACATTATTTTACTTTTCCTAAAAATTTCTTGTAATGGCTCGGACCTCTTCGGCCCATTCCTTTGTCAAAAAGAAGGTCATGAAGTGTTCTGAATAGTAAAATGGACTTTTCCCACACTTTTCATAATTCTGTAACTACACGTCGTGTAGTGTGAGTACACACCGTGTACCACCTCGGTGGGTATACCCCGTGTTAAAGTCATGTCTTTTCCATGTGAAATAAATGAGTACATGCTGTGTAGCCCATACTAAACGTCATGTATCCCATACTACACACCATGTAGTCCCTCCCCGCATATGTGCACTACTGGAAAAAAGGTCTATACCCACGGTTCAAAACCGTGGGTATAGCCCCCAAAACCGTGGGTATAGGCTATACCCACGGTTTTGGGAACCGTGGGCTGGAACGTCGTTGGTATAGGTCCCCAGCCTATACCCACGGTTTTCCAAAACTGTGGGTATAGGTGTTCTGCCACCGTGTCAACAAAACATTCCCAATTTCCACGGTGTCAATGGCTTTTACCCACGGTTTCAAAACCGTGGGTATAGATCCTAAAATAAAGCTGCAGGCGGGTTTCGATCCCACGACCTCTTCGCTGCAAAGTATCGCATCTAACCACTACCCTACTATCAATTATGTGTATATATATTTATATTTAGTTAAATATAGTTATATAAACCGTGGGTATAGAGGGAATAACCGTAGGTATAGGACTCCCGCCAAAAAAAAATCTTTCCCGCGGGAAAAAAAATTTCCCGCGCACACATGGGAAACCTATACCCACGGTTTTTCAAAACCGTGGGTATAGGTTTTTTATCCTATACCTATCCGCACGGTTTTCCTCAAAACCGTGGGGATAGGTACCCCTATACCCACGGTTCTTGAAAACCGTGGGGATAGGTCAATTTTCAAGACCTATCCCCACGGTTTTGGAAAACCGTGGGGATAGACCCCCCTATGCCCACGGTTTTTGAAAACCGTGGGTATAGGGGGTACCTATCCCCACGGTTTTGAGGAAAACCGTGGGGATAGGTCCATTTTCCAGTAGTGGTGTTCCCCTCAAACCATGTGTTGACCAGTCAACAGCCGGGTGCCGTGTTGATGTCGTGTCCTTTCTGTTTGAAATAAATTAGTACACGCCGTCTAGTCCATACTACACGCCGTGTATTCCCTCCCCATATATGTGTTACCCTCAACCCGTGTGTTGACCAGCCAACGGTCGCTTTCTGCGTTGAAGTTCGTGTTGGAAGCCGTGTGGTGACCGTGTGAAATGGCCGAGTACAGGACGTGTACTATAAAGTACATGTCGTATACTTTAGTTTCTCTCGCCTATAAAAGGAGGGGTCCTATCCTCCATTTCAAATCACTCCTCTTCTCCCCTCTCCTTCGAGCAGAGCTCTCCCAAGAGTCTCCAAAGCTCCTATCCTCTATAACTTCTTCGTTCGAGCTCCGATTTATGATCCATCAGTGGCCACGAGATTGTAACGAAGAGGCAGAACTTCTAAACCTAGATATGTTGTCTTTCCTTCGGCCTTTCCTTCCCAGCTTCCACCTGAGGAGGTTTTTCTGGGGTTTGACAGAAGCAACGGACGCCAATGAACGGCTTCTAAAGTTGATCAGGGGGATCGTTGTGATCAGAACCTGTTGAGGTAGGGATCTTACCTTCGTCTCTCTAAATTGTGCATCATGCGGGGTGGGTGTCCTCTTGATTATGTGAAACACTTTTGAACCAGTTTAATAAAGATAATAACTGGCTTATATAACGTGGATGGGGAGTTTGTGAATACAGTTACATTATTTATATCCTGTGATATTATGTTGTGAATTGAATAGGCTTATGCCTACTGAAAATCACGGTCGTTGGGGGCCTTTTCTTGCGCAATTAAATGCTGCCCTATCTGTCTAGACCGTTTATGGATGGAAACTTTGTGGAATGTGGGAATTGTTTAATCACGTAAAGTTGGATGATTAAATTAATAATCGGAACCCTTGTGTGATCACCCCAGTTAAACAAAACTGAAATAATAAACATGTGGGTGTTGGTTAGGATTTGTTATGTGAAGGGGGGTCTTTTGTGGGTTTTTTTGGATCAGGTGAGTCATGGGGCTGCGGTTGGATTGGTTGTGGGTTGGTGTGAATGCTATGTTGGTGATGGGAAGCAAGGATGCGATATATGGTATCAAGGGATGATGATGTATGGGTTTTAGTGTGTTTTTATGGTGGTTGGAAGAGGGGCTGTAGGGATGGGTTTGAATGTGAATGAACTATGGGTTGTGAATAATAAATAAAGGTGGAAGAGTTAATTAATGGTGGGACATGGTGATGGAACGGGAATAATAATCAATGGGGTTGGTTAGTTAATAAGAAGGGACTTGTTTGTGATTGCTGGTGTTTTCCTAACTTGATTTGTGGATAGCAGGGATATGTTTTATGAACGAATGATATGGTTGGTTGCGGTTATTTGCCCAGTAGTTAAGGAACTAATAAAATAATTCTGTTGAAACGTGAAAACCTAAATGGGGTTGGGGTTGTTTGTTGTATGCATGCTTCGTAGTAGTAGTGTCGAGGCACGTGATCAGTTTCTCTGTTTAGAATCCATAGGTTGGGTTGTGTGTTTGGTAAACATATATATATATATATCTGTATCTTTTTGTTTTGTCACACCCCACCCATGTTGAGAACTTAGTGCCAAACACTCCCATTTCATGGGAGAGGGTGTTTTCCCCTTAGTTACTAGCTCCTTCCTGCTCCTTCTTCCATAGGCTGTGATGGCTTGAGGCAACCTTACACCTAAGACCCTTTAGGTAGGTTTCGATTGGGAGGGTTTATCCCAAGACTCTTCAGGTAGGTTTTACTATTTTCCTAAGAATCTTTGGGATAAGGCCTAGGTGTGTCGGGCGGGATACGTGGTTGTGAGGCCCAGGTGTGTGCGGGTGGGATATGTGGTTCTTGAGGCCCAGGTGTGTGCGGGCAGGAAGAGTGTGGTAGCGTCAGGATGTTCACCATAAGGAAGAGCAGCTAACTAGTGGGAAATGGTACAACGTACCCAATACTCTTGTTCTTATATACTACTACCAGTTGACTTGTGTTTTGGTGAGAGTGGCCGGTGAGGTTGGGTGGATATAATTCATTTATAGGTTTTGGTTTCTTCTGTTGTTCTCACAGGACATTAGGATGTGTCCCCACTTGTGCATGAGAGCTTTAGGTTTCCCTACTGAGTATACTTGTATGCTCCCCCTACGTTTACTTTCAGGTTTCCAGGAGGACTACCAGGGTCGTGCGGGACCCTACTAGTCGGGACAGTTGGATTTGTTGCAGTTGTTGTACTCTTGTTTCTTTTGGTATTGTACTTTTGAGCTTTCTTGTACTTGTACCTTGTTTCAAAATTGTTTAAACATTCATGTGGGATTGTTTTGGGTTTATTTCCATTTACTTATTCTTTTTCTTTTGGTGTTTGACTCATCCTATTTCTCGATCTTAAATAATAAAAAGGGTAATGCCTCCCATATTTATGAAAACTCATACCCTTGGTGTTAGTCGCCACTCCGGGGCCTACTGGAGGTGGGACTCTGGGGTCATTATCTCCCTTTCACCATTGCCAGCTCAGAAGGGGCATCTTTGGTGGGAGGGGGTCGTGATAGAATGGTATCAGAGGCAGGTTGAGAGATAGGATGGAGTTTGGAGTTAGGCACATTGAGGATTGCATGGGATGGTAGGGCAACAGTATTGGCTGATCTTGGTGCATGACATAGGCCAGGGAAGACCGGCTAGGACATTGGATTTTAGGGCCCCCCGTGATCTGATGCAAGGACTCTGAGCCTACCGAACGACCAAGTGAGACTACATTAATTGCATGGTTTAGACCCTAGGGAAGGTACATGCATCATCATAATTGAGTTTTTACTTGATTTGGGTGCTTTGGGAAAGAAATTGAATAAAATGATAAAATGAAACCTTGAGAAATTTCCTTAGTACTTGGGCGTAGGTGATCTTTGTTTACTGTATAGCTATGGCACCTGGACGTCGTCCCTGGGTGACTCAGACGGCCAAGGCCCAGTAGATTCAGGCGGTCTATCAATTGAGGATTGACCTAGAGGAGGAAGATAGCCAGTGGCAGAAGACTCTCTGTTCTTTCCAGCGGCAAACCCTCAAGAAGTACGAGGGTAGTACTTCGGATATGGAGACGGAGGGGTGGCTTGAGGATATAAGAATCGTTTTTACCTTGATCCGTGCTCCGAGGGAGTACTGGGTTCCCCTAGTAGTCAGTCAGATGAGTGGTGCGGCACGTCAATGGTGGATGATCTACCTCGAAGAGAGGACATAGACAGAGGTTCGGTGGGCTGACTTTGAGAAGGAATTCTGAGAGGAATTCATTTATTCCATGATCAAGGCAGAGAAGCGGCAGGAGTTACTCTCCCTTCATCATGGGAGTATGTCAGTACGAGAGTTGGGGATCAAGTTCAAGGATCTCCTACGCTTTTCTCCGGATCTCTTTCTGGATGAGGAGTCTCGGGCAAGACATTTGGAGGATGCGCTTCATCCTTCGCTCCAGTATGCTGTCACCCCCTTCACTCTTCCGACGTACTTGGCAGTACAGAAGAAGGTAGAGGTTGTAGAGAGGATGCACTCGTAGGGAGGTTCACCACAAGAGGGGATCCAGCCTGGTTCATCGAAGGGGAAGGCAATCAGCAGCAGGTCTCTTGTGATAGGACCTTCCAAATTCAGGCCAGTAGGGAGCAGGCCCCAGCAGTTCCAGTTCAGATCTTCAGGTCCTCGCCCCTTTTTCACAAGCCCAGGACCGAAGTGTTTCTCTTGTGGAGGTTTTGGGAACATTCAGAGTCGGTGCCCGACCCGAGTTCAGTACGGTGGAGGTGGGTAGGTTCAGCGCCCGCCTCAACAGTACCAGTTTCCGGCGAGGCCCTTCCAGCAGCAACAGGACCCTGCTCCTCCGAGGGTAGACTTTTCGGGAGGAGGTCGACCTCAGGGTGCTCCTCAGGGACATCGACCAAGGCATGGTTGGGGAGGTGGATGACATTAGAGAGGCAGAGGAGCTGGGCATGGATAGTTTCACGCAGCAGAGTTGACAGCTCCGGCAGGACTAGAGGTGGTGTGAGGTACAATTTGTTTATTCAGCACTCTCATTTCTGCTTTGTTCGATTCAGGAGCTTCGCACTCCTTTTTTGCACTCGGTCTAGCCCATGCTTTGGGTCTAGACATAGAGAGACTTTCCGTAACCCCGGTACTGAGTACACCAGTTGGAGGCCAGACCAGTGTATCTTCTGTTTTCTAGGGATGTGGGCTGACGTTGGGACTGCATTGATCTAGTGGGGACCTTCTTTTGCTATGGATGTAACCATATGATGTCATACTAGGCATCGACTGGTTGTTTTCTGTTAGTGCCGTTATCGACTGCTTCCGAAGAAGAGTTGTGTTCTCCGACGTGGATGGGCAGCATGTATCTTTTGTTGGTGAGAGGAGCTATCAGGTGGGAAGCCGACATGTGAATCCTCTCTTTTCCTTGTTAGGAGGGTTATCAATGGTTTCAGCTGATACAGAGATGATGGATGTCCTAGATATTTTTAGGGAGTTCCTTGATGTTTTTCCCGAGGAGGTTGTGACTCTACCCCCCCGACGTGACGTTGAGTTTGGGATAGACTTACAGCCTGGTGCTCATCCGATTTCGATGGCCCCTTATCGGATGGCACCTTCGGAGTTGCTGGAGTTGCGAATTCAGATTGAAGATCTAATGGAGAAGGGTTTTGTTCAACCCTGTATGACGCCATGGGGTGCTCCAGTTTTGTTCGTAAAGAAGGAAGATGGTGGTGTTTGGCTATGCATAGACTACCGAAGGTTGAATCAGGTAACAGTCAAGAAACGTTTCCCCCTTCCAAGGATAGATGATCTCTTCGACCAGTTGAGGGGAGCAGGTTGGTTTTCTAAGATTGATCTACGATCTGGATATCATCAGCTGAGGGTAAAGGACAGTGACATCTCGAAGACAGATTTTAGGTGTCGGTATGGGCACTTCGAGTTTGTAGTGATGCCGTTTGGAGTTAAAAATGCACCAGTTGTGTTCATGGGACTTATGAACTTTGTCTTCTGAGAGTTTCTGGACCGGTTCGTCGTTGTGTTTATCGATGACATCCTGATCTACTCAAGATTAGAGGAGGAGAACGTTGAGCATCTCAGGGAAGTCTTAGAAGTCCTTCGACACCACCAGCGTTATGGGAAATTGTCTAAGTGTAAGTTCTTGACAAAAGAAGTACACTTACTTGGGAACGTAGTGTCTCAGCACAGAGTGTCAGTGGACCCGTCGAAGTTGGAGGTAGTTTTTTCTTGGGTGGAAACCAAGAGCATGGCAGAAGTTCGTAGTTTCCTAGGGTTTGTAGGTTATTATCTGAGGTTCGTTTCGGACTTCTCTCAAGTTGTTTCTCCACTGACAGCTTTGAATAGGAAGAACCAGGTCTTCCTATGGAGCGAGCAGTTCCAAAAATCTTTTGACTACCTGAAAGAGAAGTTGTTCAATGCTCCCGTACTCAGGTTTCCAGAGGAAGGGTTGTTTTATGAGGTGTTTTTTGATGCTTCTGGCCTTGGGTTGGGATGCATACTGATGTAGAATAAGGGTGTGATCTGTTATGGGTCTAGGAAGTTTCACCCTCACGAGCATAACTATTCCACCCATAACCTAGAGCTTGCAGTAGTAGTGTTTTCACTAAAGTTGTGGCGACATTACCTCTTTGGGGAGCGCTTTGTGGTCTTCTCAGATCACAAGAGCTTATGTTATATCTTCTCCCAGCGTGACCTGAACTTACGGCAGTGGAGATGGGTCGAGTTTCTCCAAGACTATGACTTCGATATCTCTTACACTGAAGGTAAGGGAAACATTGTGCATGATTCCCTGAGCAGGAAGACACATAAGGAATTGGTTTTGGGAATCCACTGATGCCTGGAAAGTGATGGGAGAGTTGGCTGCCTTGCACATGGATGCAAGGGTAGAAGGTGTTAGAGGCTTTTTGTTTTAGATGACGGTGCAGTCCTCCTTGTTGCAGTAGGTGGAAGAGTCTCAGTGGGGGGACTCCGAGGCGGAAGTAATGTGGGATCGTATCAATCAGGGAAACTCTCTAGAAGGATGGTTAGAGGACAGCCGACATTAGATGCTTTTTCATGGAAGGTTTTTTGTTCCAGAGGTGATGCGTGAGGGAGTTCTCCATGAGTTCCATAGATCAGCCTTGGCGGTATATCCAGGGGTTTCAAAAATGTATCAAGGCCTAAGGGAGCAGTTTTGGTGGCCCGGGGTGAAACGGGCAGTGGCGGAGTTTGTGGCTAAGTGCCTAGTGTTTCAGCAAGTGAAGGATGAACACCGTGTTCCCAGTGGTTTGTTTCATTCTTTAGATGTCCCCGAGTGGAAGTGGGATGACATCTCAATGGACATCGTCACAGGACTACCTAGAGCTCAGGGTGGTTATGATGCTATCTGGGTAGTGGTGGATGGGCTGATGAAATTAGCTCACTTTGTAACAATTAAGGAGTCAGTCCTGGTGAGTACCTTAGCACAGAGTTACATAGACGAGGTGGTGCGTTTTCATGGAGTTCCGAAGACTATCGTCTCAGATCGGGATACTCGGTTTACCTCATGAGTCTGGAGGGGGTTACAGCATTATTTTGGCACCTAGCTATGCCTTAGCACTACTTTCCACCCCTAGACCGATGGGCAGATAGAGCAGACTATCTAGACATTAGAGGACATGCTGCGATCATGCGTTCTGGATTTTGGAGGGTCATGGGTGCAACACTTTCCTTTAGTAGAGTTTGCCTATAAAAACAGCTTCCACTCAACTATTGTCATGGCACCGTTTCAGGATTTGTATGGAAGACCATGTCGTTCACCCATTTTCTGGGCAAAGGTTGGTGAGACAGGTGCTCTTGGGCCAGAGGTAGTACAGAGCACTACAGAGAAATTCCATCTTGTGCGTGAGAGGATGAAAGCAGCTCAGGGCTGATAGAAGTCTTATGGTGATCTTCGGAGGAGGCCCTTGGAGTTTGAGGTGGAAGATCATGTGTTCTTGAAGGTTTCTCCTCAACGGGGGCAGCGGAGGTTTGGGAAGGGGAGTAAGCTCTCCCCTAGGTTCATTGTACCTTTCTAAGTGCTGAGGCGAGTCAGTGAGGTGGCATATCAGCTAGCCCTGCCACCTTATTTGGAGAAGGTTCATGACGTCTTCCACGTATCCCAGCTTCGTCAGTACTTACACGACGACTCTCGTGTTATCGACTGGGGAGAGTTAGATATGGGAGACAACGCGACATTTGAGGAACGACCAGTCATAATTGAGGATCGTAAAGAGAAGGTGCTTCGTGGATGAACCATCGCCTTGTTTCGTGTGTTGTGGAGGCATGGAGGCCTCGAGGAGAGCACTTGGGAGCGGGAGGCCTAGATGCACACTCAGTAACCAGAGTTATTTTGACATGTGTTTTTCTTTTTTCTTCTAAGCTTTGTTTAGATGTTGTACTCCGTACCTTTGATATATGGAATGATTGGCTTGTCGGTTGTGAAAATGTTTTGTTTCCTTGTTCTCTAGAAGTGTGTAACATGTCCAGATGTGTGGGGAAAGGAAAAAACCTGATCCGTAATTGAGACGCATTAATGTGGATGCGATTGAACCCATGCGGGCAAGTCAATTCCTCCTAAAGTGGATAATATCTCGACATAGGAGAAAGAATTTTTCCAAACCACGTGTTCGGGAAGTGTGATGGTTGTACGATGTTGGGGGCAGTGCAAGTTGAAAAATCCTAATGTATAAAATTGGTAAGACCCAATTCTTAATCGAGACGCATTAATTAGGATGCGATTAAACCCATGCAGGCGATTCAGTGCCGCCTAAAGCTGAAAATATCTCGACATAGGAGAAAAAATTCCTAACACATATGATTAGGGTTGTTGGATGGGTTCTGGTTATAACGAGAGCCCTAAGAGGTATCTTATTGGGTTCCTCTGGGTTGGTTTGAATTCTCAGGTACGAGAATGTTTTAAGAGGTATCTGATGTAATGGCACGGAGTTCTCCAGCCCATTCCTTTTTCAAAAATAAGGTCATGAAGTGTTTTGGAGGGTAAAATGGACTTTTCCCACACTTTTCAGAATTTTGTAACTACACGCCATGTAGTGTGAGTACACATCGTGTACCACCTCGCCGGGTATACACCGTGTGGAATTCGTGTCCTTTCCATGTGAAATATATGAGTACACGCCATGTAGCCCATACTACACGTCGTGTAGTCCCTCCCCGCATACGCGTTACCCTCAAACCGTGTGTTGACCAGTCAACGTCTGTGTGCCGTGTTGATGTTGTGTCCTTTCCGTTTGAAATAAATGAGTACACGCTGTGTAGCCCATACTACACGTCGTGTAGTCCCTCCCCACGTACGCGTTACACTCAACCCGTGAGTTGACCAGTCAACGGTCGCGTTCCGCATTGAAGGCTGAGTTGGAAGCCTCGTGGTGACCGGGTGAAATGGTTTAGTACACGTCGTGTAATATAAAGTACACGATGTGTACTTTAGTTTTTCTCAACTATAAAAGGAGGGGTCCTCTCCTCCTTTTCAAATCACTCCTCTCCTCCCCTCTCCTTCGAGCAGAGCTCTCCCAAGAGACTCCAAATCCCCTTTCCTCTATAACTTCTTCGTTCGAGCTCTGATTTACAATCCGTCAACGGCCACGGGATCATAACGACGAGGCGGAACTTCTGATCCTTGAACATTTGTCTTCCCTTTGGCCTTTCCTTCCTAGATTCCACCTGAGGAGGTTTTGATTGGGTTTGAAAGAAGTGACGGACGTTGAAGAACGTCTTCTAAAGTTGACCTAGGGGAGCATTGTGATCAGAACCTGTTGAGGTAGGGATCTTACCTTCATCTCTCTAAATTGTGCATCATGCGGGGTAGGTGTCCTCTTGTTTACATGAAGCACTTTTGAACCGGTTTAATAAAGATAATAATTGGCTTATATAACGGGGATGGGGAGTTTGTGAATGCAGTTACATTATTTATATCCTCTGATATTATGTTGTGAATTGAATAGGCTTATTCCTACTGAAAATCACGGTCGTTGGGGGCCTTTTCTTGTGCAATTAAATGTTGCCCTATCTTTCTAGACCGTTTATGGATGGAAATTTTGTGGATTGTGGGAATTGGTTAATAACGTAAAGTTGGCTGATTAAATGAATAACTGGAACCCTTGTGTGATCACCCCGGTTGAACAAAACTAAAATAATAAACATGTGGGTGCTGGTTAGGGTTTGTTATGTGAATGGGGTGTTTTGTCGGTTTTTGTGGATCAGGTGAGCAGTGGGGCTGCGGTTGGCTTGGTTGTGGGTTGGTGTGAATGCTATGTTGGTGATGGGCAGTGGGGCTGTGATAAATGGTATCAAGGGATGATGATGTATGGGTTTCGGTGTGTTTTTATATTGGTTGGAAGCGGGGCTGTAGGGATGGGTTTTAATGTGTATGAACTATGGGTTGTGAATAATAAATAAAGGTGGAAGAGTTAATGAATGGTGGGACATGGTGATGGAATGGGAATAATAAACAATGGGTCTGGTTGGTTAATAAGAAGGGACTTGTTTGCGATTGCTGGTGTTTTCCTAACTTGATTTGTGGATGGAAGGGATATGTTTTACGAACGAATGATATGGTTGGTTGTGGTTATTTTCCCAGTAGTTAAGGAACTAATAAACTAATTCTATTAAAATGTGAAAACCTAAATGGGGTTGGGTTTGTTTGTTTTATGCATGCTTCGTAGTAGCAGTGCCGAGGCACGTGCTCCGTTTCTCTGTTTAGAAGCCATAGGTTGGGTTGTGTGTTTGGTATACATACATATATATATATATATATATATATATATATATATTTGTGTTTTGTCAGACCCCACCCATGTTGAGCACTTAGTGCTGAACACTCCCATTTCATGGAAGAGGGTGTTTTCTCCTTAGTTACTAGCTCCTTCCTACTCCTTCTTCCATAGGCTTTGATGGCTTGAGGCGACCTTACACATAAGACCCTTCAGGTTGGTTTCGATTGAGGTGGTTTAGCCCAAGACTCTTCATGTGGGTTTTACTATTTTCCTAAGAATATTAGGTATGATGCCCAGGTGTGTGCGGGCGGGATACGTGGTTGTGAGGCCTAGGTGTGTGCGGGCGGGATACGTGGTTGTGAGGCCTAGGTGTGTGCGGGCGGGATTTGTGGTTTTGAGGCCTAGGTGTTTGCGGGAGGGATATGTCGTTCTTGAGGCCCAGGTGTGTGCGAGCGGGAAGAGTGTGGTAGCGTCAGGACGTTCGCCGTTAGGAAGAGAAGCTAACTAGTGGGAAATGGTGTGGGGGACCCAATACTCTTGTTCTTATATACTACTACCTGTTGACCTGTGTTTTGGTGAGAGTGGCCGGTGTGGTTGGGTGGATAGAATTCCTTGATAGGTTTTGTTTTCTTCTGTTGTTCTCACGGGACATTTGGATTTCTCCCTACTTGTGCACGAGAGCTTTAGGTTTCCCTACTGAGTATACTTGTATGCTCTCCCTACGTTTACTTTCAGGTTTCCAGGATGACTACTAGGGCCATGTGGGACCCTACTAGTCCGGAAAATTGGAGTTTTTGCAGTTGTTGTACTCTTGTTTCTTTTGGTATTGTACTTTTGAGCTTTCTTGTACTTGTACCTTGTTTCAAAATTGTTTAAACATGCATGTGGGATTGGTTTGGGTTTATTTCTATTTACTTGTTCTTTTTATTTTTGTGCTTGACTCATACTATTTCCCAATCTTAAATAATAAAAAGGGTAATGCCTCCCATATTTGTGAAAACTCATACCCTTGGTGCTAGTCGCCACTTCGGGGCCTACTGGAGGCGGGACTCAGGGGTCATTATCTCCCTTTCACCATTTCCAGCTCAGGAGGGGCATATTTGGTGGGAGGGGGTCATGACATTTATCTTCTCATTTCATAAGTAACAATAATACTGTAAAGATTATACAAAGAAAACGTTTTAGGGTCTCTATATTCAAAATATAAAACATTGGAATCAAACTTATTAGGAATAATTCTCAATATAATTTCAAAAATGTTTGAGTCTTCTAGATTCTCACCGAGATATCTTATGATGCTAAAAATTCCATTCATCTTAGTAAATAAGTAACCAATTGATTAATGATTATCCATTTTCAGATCTTCATTGTAACGCCTTGACCCCAGTTGCCCGGAGTCAGTGTATTATTACATAACATTGGCATGATCACAAGAAAGATCAATTCTCGAAAGACCGATTAGTTTAGTATCCTTGGAATAACTAGATACATTCATAAAGTTTACATTACATCATAAAGTGAAAAATACTACAACAACAGCTTGTCTTCATATCCCCTCATATTATCCCTGCAGTTCATTCATAAATTACTTCTTCACATCCTGGGAAAAATAAAACATTGAAAGGGGTGAGCTCAGATTCTCAGTAAGGATAACAATATAGCGGAAACATTCATAAATAAGAATAAAAATTTAAGGCAATGTATAGCTAAAAAAATCCTTTTAAACTTGAACTTCAGCATAATATGGAAAAGATAAAATGAAATAATTCCATTTACTTATTCACATGGATATTATACTAGTTGAATAATCACATATAATATCAATAACCACTTTCATAATGATGTAATGCATAATTCCAGACTATCATAACCACGTAGCCAAGGCCTCGTGCCAAGACTACAAATAAGATTTTGTCAAGGCCTCATGCCAAGACACTAGTTTGTCTCATGAGACCTACTGATGCATCAAGGAGCTATAGCGGGCTCCACCCGTCACATATTAAGTCCAATGAATTCCTCATATGAACAGGTTTAAACATAACATAAACATTCGTATTAAAACTAGCATACGAAGTGTCAATAATTTCTCCATAAACCATGAATGGTATAAAAATAACAGATCCACATTCAAACATATCACAAAAACTTCAATACAATATAGAAGTTTTGTATCATAATAAATAAATTTCAAATAAGCTTAAAATCCATCAAAGGATGTTGACATAGATGAAATCAAAACTATTTGAGAGAAATATCTCTTTTTTTGAAATCATTTAAAAGTCACATAATTATAAAATAAAACTTTTACTTTGAAAATATTATTATAATCTTGTAAGGGAAGCTTCTAAGATTTTATAATAGCAGAAAATAGCCACACCCACCATATAAGTTAAAAAAGACATTCTTACGTTAATTCTGTCGAAAATGTTAAAAAGGACCTTGTTTAGAAAATGACAAAAAGATTCCTTTATAAAATTATTATAAAAAGTAAAACAAGGGTATAAATGACTTTAACCCATATTCTGTAAAATAGTAAGAATGTTTTGAAATACATTTTTAAGAAACATGGATGTGGATGATAAAGAGGTCCCGTTAGATATTTATGTATAAACAACCTCGGATAATGAAGAGATTGTGAAATAAACCATTACCTTGTACTTTTCCTTGGTTGGGGGTAGGTTAAAATCCTTTATAATGGTGAAATAATTCTTATTAAATTATACAATAATCATATACATTAATATGATATCATATATGATCTTCTAATAATGCTTTGTTAATAGTACTTTAGTATTATCGTCGTTTCGGGTGTTAACTTACTCATTTTATTTTATATGTTTTATTACATAAGTCGTGTTTTTTATGGATATGTTGAATATTATTCATATCTAGAATGATATAAAGTTATTAAACATTACTCTTAATCATAAAATTAGAATTATTCTTGAATGGATACTATGGGGAATGAATCTCATCGCTTTCATGGAGACGGTAGTTCGTACATACGCACGAGCGACAATATCATTATTTTGATATTAAAATAATATATAATTGGATAGTATATCATATATACAGAATCATTATCATGTTATATTTATTATTTACATGAATTACACATCATTATTATACCCATCCAAATAATAATATATTGAATAACAATTACATCACGATGTGGAGACGGTAAGCCGTACGTACGCACATATGGTGACATGTCATTCAAAGGATTGATAGAATAATGAATATGGTTGTAACATATTTAAAATAATATCACATTATATAGTAGATACTATATTTATTCTTTTATAATGTTAATAACAAAGAAAGAATAAGTTTAAGAAGAAATGAACTTGAAAAAAGGTGGTGAAAACATTACCTCTTCTTGGGGTTCTTCCTATTGATTTGATCAAAAGGGCTCCTTAGGTTGGCTTTATGATCAAACTAAGGCCTCTAGGTTTAACTGAGGGAAGTTTAGAGAGTATTTTTGTATGTTATGGCCGAACCAAAAGGCTTTTAAAGTGTGAAAATTGGTTAGAAGTGGTGTCCTTTTATAAGGGGGAGGAAGGGCACCTTAGGAAAATCTAGAAATATTATTTTATAATAATTTCATATTCGGTTTCTAATGGCTCCAAAGTGGATTATTTAAAGTTTAAGGTTGGGATGGGTCGAAAACCACTCAACCAATAGAATTTAGACAGGTTTGGTCATTATATTAACCTTATCTTTTAGTTTTAACTCTTAGTTAATTAGTTTGGCATTTACCATGTCACTTTGTATTTTTATATTATATAGTTAATAAACTTACTATATACCTCCAAGATACCCCCAAGTGGTCCATTAATGATACACCTATCATTATATAAGTATCTTGGCCGAAACTTAGATTTTTAGGAATTGAATATAAATTAATAATATAATATTTGTTTTAAAAACTCTTTTATGTCAATTTTGACACTATTGGGTATTTTGTTCTTGATAAATTCATAACAGCGTTATTACTTTGAAAAAAACTTATATAAACAATCCAAATATGTCATAGTAAACTATAAAATTAATGGAATTTATAAAAAGTCTCAAATTACATTTATTTGGGTACTTATAATATCAATTATCTTAATCTTTCATTAATACGTTAATTATTGCATCATCATTGTGTCATAAATAAATTAAATTATCTAATGTCTAAAAATTATAAATAAAATACCATTATGTAGGAACTCTTTTAAGATTTATAATTAATATTTATATTCTAAAATATAACATATATAACCCTATGTAAAAAAAAATTCTAAAAGATATATGCTTATGTCATTTTTGTATTTACTTTAACTTAATTAATATAAAGTTTCCCTATCACCTACAAGTGGCGTCATGGGGTCCCAAAATTGACCAAAAGATGCCCATGGTCAGACATGTATCCAACAATAATGTTAGGACATGTTTTAGGATAATTAATTATTATTATAATATTATTTTTTTACCCTTATTTACCGGATTTACCCTTTAACCATGGTAAATAAAATATTTACCGAAGAAATTATTCAAAATGTCTAAAAATGAAAGTTACCTATTTACACAATTTTGAAATCCTAATTCCAAATATGGAATCCATTTTTCCAAATTCAAAATACAAAAGTGGCAGAAATTAATTTAAAATTGATTCCCACTGTCAAAACAAAAAGCGTGTTTTTAAGAAATAATAATTATCAAAATATTAATACTGGTTTATGTCCGGTTTAATTATGAAATTATCTCCAATGACCAAAATTGTATTAAATGGTAAAAAAATATTCTAAATATACTTTAAAACCACTCAAATTCATAACATACTACTATTAATTATTTCGATTAAAAAAGTTGTTTTTAATAAAAATTTAGTAATTTTCACTATTCATCAAAATATAAAAGTTATCCGAAAAGTACCAAAATTTCATCCTAGAATAATTTCGATATTCCGAATCCAAAAATGAAGTCCATTTTTAAAGATAAAATATATAAAATTTCAAAAAGTGGGTATTACTATTCATAACGGCTACTTTGATTGGTCGCGGCGTGTTAGAATCTCGAAGTTGCGTACAACACATGCTATTGTATTATTTAAAGAGAAGCATACCATGGAAGCTTGGGGTGTCACATTCTCCCCTCCTTCAAATAATTTCTTCCTAGAAATTTCTAGAATATTACTGCATAAAAATACTTGGGTGTTTCTTCATCATAAGTTCCTCGGGTTCCCACGTTGCATCTTCCATTTTATGGTTTCTCCATAGAACTTCTACCAGACGAGTCGTCTGGTTTCTCAGCAATTTTTCTCTTATATCAAGAATCCTGACGGGCTCTTCGCAATAAGAGATATCGGGTTCCATTTCTAATTCCTCATAGGTGAGTACATGCATTGGGCCAGGTATGTATTTTCTCAATAGTGATATGTGGAACACATTATGAACTTTGGAGAGATTTGGTGGTATTTCCAAACAGTAAGATACAGCCCCAATTCATTCTAGAATTTTTAAAGGACCGATGTACCTGGGACTCAATTTACCTTTCTTTCCAAAATGTATAACTCTATTCCATGGAGATACCTTCAAGAAAACATGATCTCCCACCTGAAATTTCAAATCCTTTCTTCGGTTGTCAGCATAGCTCTTCTGTCTACTTTGAGCTGCTTTGATGTGGTTTTGGATTACCTTCACCTTTTCCATCATTTCCTCCACCAGTTCTAGGCCTACAAGTTTTCTTTCTTCAACATCATCCCAACAGGTTGGTGTGCGACATCTTTTTCTGTATAACGCTTCATATGGTGTCATCCGAATACTTGAATGGAAGCTATTGTTATAGGAAAATTCTACCAGAGGTAAATATTGATCCCACATACCCTAAAAGTCAAGTGATAAAGATCTCAACATGTCTTTTAAGGTTTGAATAGTCTGTTCTGATTTTCCAACTATTTGAGGGTGGTAAGCAGTGCTCAAATGAAGTTCAGTATCCAAGGCCTTCTGAAGAATCTTCCAGAATCTCGAAGTAAAATGGGGATCTCGATCCAAAACAATTGATAGGGGTACTCCATGAAGTCTCAAAACTTCATTAATATATAGTATTGCTAGACGCTCAAGTGGTAAATATTCCCTTATAGCAAGAAAATGCGCTGACTTGGTAAGACGATCAACAACGACCCATATTGCATCATTCCTTCTAGGAGTCTTTGGTAGTCCCATGACAATGTCCATAGTGATATTATCCCATTTCCACTCAGGTATGGGAAGAGGTTGCATGACTCCTCCAGGCTGTTGCCTTCCAGCTTTCACTTGTTGAAAAACCATACTTCTTGACACAAAATTAGCAATCTCCCTCTTCATGTTGTCCCACCAAAAATGTTCCTTTAAATCTCTATACATTTTGGTGCTCCCATGGTGTATGGAGAAATTAGAACTATGAGCATCGTCTAACAATTCCCTTTTTAAATCAGGTATATCGAGAACACAAAGCCTCTTCCCTAATTTTAAAATTCCTTCTTCATACACAAAGTCTCTCAATCTCCCATCATTCAAAACTTTAATCTTCTTTTGAAATTCTTCATCATCGGTCTGAGAACTCTTAATCCTTTCTAGTAAAGACAGTTTGGAAACCATTTGAAAAAGCACTGATGTTTCACCTTCCATGGTTATTCCTATGTCCATCTTCACTAGATCCATGAAAATTGGATCCCTTTCAATTCTCATATTGTTCAAAACTCCATGATCTTTTCTTATCAAAGCATCTGCCACCTTATTTGCCTTCCCCGGGTGGTAGTGTATCATACAATCATAATCCTTGAGTAATTTAATCCATCTCCTTTTCCTCATATTGATTTCTTTTTGTGATAAAATATACTTTGAACTCTTATGATCAGTATAAATATCACATTTTCACCATAGAGGTAGTGTCTCCATATCTTCAAAGCAAAGATCACAGCTGCTAACTCGAGATAATGAGTATGAAAATTTTTCTCATGAATTTTCAAATATCGTGATGCATAGGCAATAACCATATCATTCTGCATAAGGACACAACCAAGTACTTTCTTCGATGCATCACTATAAATAACGAACCCATCATTCCCCGATGGTAAAGTCAATATAGGATCATTGACTAATCTTCTCTTCAGTTCTTCAAAAGATTCTTCACACTCTTTTGTCCAAACAAATTTAACCCCTTTACGTGTGATCTTTGTTAATGGGTTAGCCAATCGGGCAAAATTCTGGACGAAACGTCGATAATAACCTGCTAAACCAATAAAACTGTGTACCTCAGTTATACTCGTAGGTGTTGGACATTCTTGGATTGCCTTAGTCTTAGAAGGATCAATATAGATTCCATATTTAGAGACAATATGGCCAAGAAAAGAAATCTCTTGAAGCCAGAATTCACACATGCTAAACTTCCCATATAATTCATGTCTTCTCAAAGTCTTCAGGATAATGTGTAAGTGATTTTCATGATCTTCGTATCTTTTAGAGTATACCAAGATATAATCAATAAATACCACCACAAAATCATCAAGATATTCCTTTAAAACTCTAATCATTAGATCCATTAATACAGAGGGGGCATTAGTCATCCCAAAAGGCATTACTGTCAACTCGTAATGCCCATACCTGGTTCGAAATGATTTCTTTAGAATGTCTTCCTTTTTCACACACAACTGATGGTATCTAGATCGAAGGTCAATCTTTGAAAAGTATTGAGATCCATGTAGTTGGTCAAGTAAATCATCAATGCGAGGTAGGGGATACTTGTTCTTTATTGTTATAGCATTGATATCCCTGTAGTCGATACATAACCTCATAGATCCATCTTTCTTTTTAACAAAAATAACAGGGGTTCCCCAAGGAGAAACACTAGGGAGAATAAATCCCTTATTACTCTATTCCTCTAGTTATTTCTTTATTTCAACTAATTCCACAGTGGCCATTCTATAAGGGGTATTCGATATAGGCCTTGATCCAGGAATTAAATCAATGGAAAACTCAACTTCTCGTTCTGGAGGATGTCCAGGTAAATCATCCCGAAACACGTCTACATATTCGCTCACAATAGGTACATACTCTATTTGGACATTCCTTTCCTCACCCATAGTTATTTCATTCTCTTCCTCCCCGATAATTGAATTTAGTTGAGCTACTATGGTTGGATCTAGATAAGAATTAGGTGGTGACGATTCTCCTCTAAAAATAAGGTGTTCCTTATCATCATCATCAAAAATCGTAACCTCCTTCTTCTTACAATAAATCTTCGCATCACAATCCTAAATCCAATCCATACTAAGGATTATATAAAACTCAATCATAGGTATGACAATGAGATCAGCGGATAAAGAACATTTATGTGCTCTAATGGGGACTGATTCACAAAACTTTGTTGCAATGATACTTCCCTTTTGAGTTTTAACTAACAACTCCTTTGTTAAATCAAATTGGAAATATCTAATTTTCTTAGAAAACTGGGAAGATATGAAATAATGCGATGATCCAAAATCAAATAAAGCATTTTCTAAACTTTAGGAAACCATTAAATTACCTACCACCACATCTTTCGGAGCTTCTACCTCAGCAGTAGTGATAGTATAAGCTTGGCCTTGATCCCTTGGCATTTTCTAAGGAAAGTTCCCCTGACGCTTAGGACATTCATTTGCATAATGTCCCATATCTCTACAATTATATCATTCCATGTTTACAACAACTCTCTTTCCCTTGAAATCATGAGCTTGGTGGCCTTTTTCCCCACACTTGTAACAGACTCCCATTCCTTTTAAGAAAGTACCGGGGTGTTTCTTCCCACATTTACTGCAGTATGGATTTTCAACTTTTTCCTTCTTCCCCTTATTTACATTCCCAGATTGATCAGAAGATCTATTATTCTCTTGCTTTTCTTTAAAGTCATAAGACTTAGAGAATTCATTTTCTGTTTTGATAGCACATGAGACGATGTCTTCGTACAAAGAGAAGGATTTTGAGACTAATGCTCGACGAAGAAATAGTTTTAACCCATCAAATAAAAGATCAATCTTACTTCTTGGGTTACGTATATAATCTCCAGCATACCTTTCTAACCTTGTAAAGTTAGCCTCATACTTTGCAACATTCTCATCCTCCTTTTGCCACAGACTCAGAAATTTCCTTTTTATATCTGCTCGATGGTCACAAGGAAAGTATTTTTCTAAAAACAAATCTTTAAACTCCCTCCATTACATATTTGATACTTCATCATCTTCCTTCATGTTTTGAATCAATGACCACCATTGATCAGCATCTCCAGTGAGGCGGAAAACTGCCATGATAACTTTTTCCCTTTCACTACTCCCCAAAGCTTGAAATATTTTTTCTAGGGAACTTATCCATTGCTCAACTACCAATGGATTTGTACTCCCATTGAATTTTGGTGGTTTTTTCCTCATGAAGTGATATAACATTGATCCTCCATGTTGTGGATTAGGGTGGTCCATACAGGTAAGGTTATTATTCATAACCTGAGTGAGTTGTCCCGGTATGGTGATAAGTTGATCAGCACTAGTTACATCACCAGCTCCACTATAATTATCTTGAGCCGGAGGGAAATCCCTACATGGAGTGCATGCATTGATACGGTTTCCATTTCTTCCACTATGAACCATTTCTAAACAATGGCATAAACTAGATTAGTTTATTAATCAAAATACATAATTCTATACTTGTAAAACACTTAACATAAATTGAACAGTTTATGGATATAATCTATAATCATAAAAATGTTTTCTTTGAGGAAGTATTTACTCATAAACCCTTCATAATGGTTTCTAAAGAAAATGAGAATTATCCTAAGCATCTCCCCTGGGAGTCTTGTAACCAAGAGTGCATTAAGGCCTGTTGTCGTGCATCAGTTCCAGTTCGAGTCTAGCTCAAAGCGGTGTTTTCGGGTTTTACCCCTAGGTACATCTGTTCTAGAGCCGCCTCTACCTGCTCATATCCAGACATATATGTATTGCTCGGAAAACTCACAAACTCTCTACAATACCAAAATTCTAGGAAGTTCTTCTATAATAATCCTCAAATTCCATCTTAGGTCTATGTGCTTTAATCAGAGTTTATCTAAATCTCGCTTCCAAGGTTTGTAATAAACTTCCAATGATACCAACTATAACGCCCCAACCCCAGTTGCCCAGATTCGGTGCATTATTACATAACATTGGCATGATCACAAGAAATATCAAGTCTCGAAATACCGATTAGTTTAGTAGCCTTGGAATAACTAGATACATTCATAAAGTTTACATTACATCATAAAGTGAAAACTACTACAACAACATATTGTCTTCATATCCCCTCATATTATCCCTACAGGTCATTCATAAATTACTTCTTCACATCTTGGGAAAAATAAAACATTGAAATGGGTGAGCTCAGATGCTCAGTGAGGATAACAATATAGCGGAATCATTCATAAATAAGCATAAACATTTAAGGTTATAGGTAAAACAAAAGCCTTTTAAACTTGAACTTCAGCATAATATGGAAAAGATAAAATGAAATAATGCCATTTACTTATTCACATGGATATTCTACTAGTCAAATAATCACATGCAATATCAATAACCACTTTCATAATGATGGAATGCATAATGCCAGACTATCATAACCACGTAACCAAGGCCTCATGCCAATACTACAAATAAGATTTTTTCAAGGCCTCATGCCAAGACACTAGTTTGTCTCATGAGACCTACTGATGCATCTATAAGCTATATCAGGCTCCACCCATCACATATTAAGTCCAATGCACTCCTCATATGAACAGTTTTAAACATAACGTAAACATTCATATTAAAACTAGCATACGAAATGTCAATACTTTCTCCATAAACCATAAATGGTATAAAATTAACAGATCCACAGTCAAACATATCACAAAACCTTCAATACAATATGGAAGTTTTGTATCATAATAAATAAACTTCAAATAAGCTTAAAATCCATCAAATGATGTTGACATAAATGAAATCAAAACTATTTGAGAGAAATATCTCTTTTTTTGAAATCATTTTAAAGTCACATAATTATAAAAAAAACTTTTACTTTGAAAATATTATTATAAGCTTTTAAGGGAAGCTTCGAATATTTTATAATGGCGTAAAATAGCCACACCCACCGTATAAGTTAAAAAAGACATTCTTACCTTAATTCTGTCGAAAATGTTAAAAAGGACCTTGTTTGGAAAACGAGGGAAAGATTCATTTATAAACTTCTTATAAAAATTAAAACAAGGGTATAAATGACTTTAACCCATATTCTGTAAAATAGTAAGAATGTTTTGAAATACATTTTTAAGAAACATGGATGTGGATGATAAAGAGGTCCCAGTAGATATTTACGTATAAACAATCTCGGATAATGAAGAGATTGTGAAATAAACCCTTACCTTGTAATTTTCCTTGGTTGGGGGTAGGTTAACCTCCTGTATAATGGTGAAATAATTGTTATTAAATTATACAATAATCATATACATTAATATGATATCATATATGATCTTCTAATAATGCTTTATTAATAATACTTTAGTATTATTGTCATTTTGGGTGTTAACTTACTCATTTTATTGTATATGTTTTGTTACATAAGTCGTGTTTGTTATGGATAGGTTGTATCTTATTCATATCCAGAATGATATAAAGTTCATAAACATTACTTTTAATCATCAAATGAGAATTATTCTTGAATGGATACGATGGGGAATAAATCTCGTCGCGTTCGTGGAGACGGTAGTCCGTACATACGCACGAACGACAATATCATTATTTTGATATTAAAATTATATATAATTGGATAGTATATCATATATACAGAATCATTATCATGTTATATTTATTATTTACATGAATTAAACATCATTATTATACCCATCTAAATAATAATATATTGAATAACAATTACACCAGAACATGGAGACGGTAAGTCGTACGTACGCACGTATGGTGACATGTCATTCAAATGATGGATAGAATACTGAATATAGTTGTACCATATTTATAATAATATCATAGTATATAAGATATACTGGATTTATTATTTATAATGGGAATAACAAATAAATAAGAAGTTGAAGAAGAAATGAACTTGAAAAAGGGTGGTGAAAACATTACTTCTTCTTTGGGTTCTTCCTTTTGATTTGATCAAAAGGGCTCCTTAGGTAGGCTTTATGATCAAACTAAGGAATATATGTTGAAGTGAGGGAATTTTATAGTGTATTTTGGTAGGTTTTGGTCGAACAAAAAGGCTTTTAAAGTGTGAATAATTGGTTATAAGTGGTGTCCTTTTATAAGGTGGACGAGGGGCACCTTAGGAAAATCTAGAAATATTATTTTATAATAAATTCATATTCGGTTTATAATGGCTCCAAAGTGGATTATTTAAAGTTTAAGGTTGGGATGGGTCTAAAACCACTCAAAAAATATAATTTATATAGGTTTGGGTCATTATATTAACCTTATCTTTTAGTTTTAACTCTTAGTTAGTTAGTTTGACACTTACCATGTCACTTTGTATTTTTATATTATATAGTTAATAAACTTACTATATACCTCTAAGAGACCCCCAAGTGGTCCATTAATGATACACCTATCATGATATAAGTTTATTTGATGAACCTTATATTTTTAAGAATTTAATATAAATTAATAATATAATATTTGCTTTAAAAACTCTTTTATGTCAATTTTGACACTATTGGGTATTTTGTTCTTGATAAATTCATAACAGCATTATTACTTCGAAAACAATTTATATAAACAATACTAATATGTCATAGTAACCTAGAAAATTATTTTAATTTATAAAAAGTCTCAAATTACAATTATTTGGGTATTTATAATATCAATTATCTTAATCTTTCATTAATATGGTAATTACTGCATCATCATTGTGTCATAAATAAATTAAATAATTTAATGTCTAAAAATTATAAATAAAATACCATTATGTATGAAATATTTTTATATTTTTAATTAATATTTATAGTCTAAAATATAACATATATAACCCTATGTAAAAATTGTTTTTCTAAAAGATATATGCTTATGTTATTTTTGTATTTACTTTAACTTAATTAATATAAAGTGTCCCTATCACCTACAAGTGGCTCCATGGGGTCCACAAATCGACCCAAAGATGCCCATGGTCGGAAATGTATCCACCAATAAGGTTAGGACACGTTATAGGGTAATTTATTATTATTATAATATTATTTTTTAACCCTTATTTACCGGATTTACCCTTTAACCATGGTAAATAAAATTTTTACCTAAGTAATTATTCAAAATGTCTAAAAGTGAAAGTTACCTATTTACACAATTTGGACATCCTAATTCCAAATATGGAATCCATTTTTCCAAATTCAAAACACAGAAGTGGCAGAAATTAATTTAAAATTAATTCCCGCTGTCAAAACAAAAAGCATGTTTTTAAGAAATAATAACTATCAAAAGATTAATACTTTTTTATGTCCAGTTTAATTGTGAAATTATGTCCAATGACCAAAATTTTATTAAATGGTAGAAATATATTCTAAATATACTTTAAAACCACTCAAATTCATAATTTATCACTATTAATTATTTCGATTAAAAAAGTTGTTTTTAATAAAAATTTAGTAATTTTCACTATTCATCAAAATATAAAAGTTATCCAAAAAGTAACAAAATTTCATCCTAGGATAATTTAGATATTCCAAATCCAAAAATAATGTCCATTTTGAAAGATAAAATGTATAAAATTTCAAAAAGTGGGTATTACTATTCATAACGGCTACTTTGATTGGTCGCGGTGTGTTAGAATCTCGAAGTTGCGTATGACACACGCTACTTTATTATTCAAAGAGAAGCATATTGTGGAAGCTTGGGGTGTTACATTCATACATAATCCCCCATATTGAAACTTTTCCTTATACACCATTATAATTCATTCATAAATTTTTTTCATCTTATCCTAGATACCTTTGGTAGTTTTGACTCCCTTTACTCTATGAAAATCACTTTTAGTTAGATATGAGAGTAAATCATTTTTTTATCTTCCATCATTATCAATATTTTTCATATCAGAAACAATAAGAGGATCATTCTCAATATGAGGAGTAAATCCATTTATAGTATCTTCTAAAACATTATACCCAAGAGATATACAATGTGGAAACATTCTATCTTTTTATATATAATAGTTCTTTCCTTTGAATACTATAATCCCTTTATAGTTTATGGAATTGATATTTTTCATTATCAAAGATGAATCATTCAGATGGGGCTTAAGATCTGATACCAATTATTGATCCTTGGTAGGATCAAGACCACTTAGGGGGGCAAATCAATGGTTCTTTTTCCTTTTCTAAGAAAGTTTCTTAACTTATTTAGTAAAACCTTCTTAACATATAAAACATGTTAATGTTATAAACAAATAAAATAAAACGTCTCAACATTGACTTCCATATGAAACAAATATAAAGAGAAATTAGAAAATTATATTTATATGGTTCTTCACAAAGACCTACTCTTTTCCATATTGGATAGTCCAACCAACATGGATTAATTCACTACTTCTTTCTGGAATAAAATAGAACAAGGAGTGACCAATTATATAAACCTAGTAGTAAATTCCCTTCCATATATGGTTATACACCCCAACTATCCTTTTTAGTATCCAATTTACCATAGATATTTATACACCACAATAAAAATTCAATCCTTCTCAGTAACTAGTAAGTATCCACAGTTACAAGTTTCACTTTCCTTCTTCTTTTTTAATCCACTTCATAATGTATTCACTTCCTCCACAAGTAAGCAGAATCAGACTTTAACTGTATACAATCTTCAATAAATTCAAAATTTCTATAAGGAACTTTTTAGTTTTGAAAATTCTTCTAGAAACTCACTACATAAATCTTATTTAGTAAATGTGATTCTAATGTTCCTTAATCTGGTAGCCTCAGTCCAATGGGCTCTATCAGATTGGCCTCAATCTGATTCTTCTTATGGAATCCCTTCTTCAATTGAGTACATAATCAATTAGAATCTAAAAATTCCTCCATATGATTGAGCTTGATCTAATGAACCTTGAATTTATGGATATCACTCTAATGGGCTCCCTCTGATAGACTTTCATTGATGAAGCGTCATCCAAGAACTTTCTCCAATGATTGGATTGAACCACACTCTGATGGACTCATTCCATTGGAACTTCCTTAGCTTCAACCTAAAAAATAAACTCTAGTTGGAAAATCAATACCTAACAAAACAAATGTTAGATCTCTCAGTACATGTTAATAATTCAAGTTTCCACCACTCATATGAATGTGTTGTGCTCTTCTTTTATAGGCACCACATTATAGTAAAGGTGAGAAAAATATATTTCACTTCCCACTCAATGAAATTCATAAATTTTGAATTTATTATTCATTTAATTCTTCATCTGTAATTTATTTAACTCTTCTCAATACTTCTTGTAACTTCTCAAATCATCACAAATATACTCAAAACTTCTTACATCATCATGTTTACAAATTATTTATTCAGTCTGACTCTTTGTAACGATTCATCATTCTGATTATTCATTATGATGAAGTCCTAAAATATATTCTTCATTACATTTCTCCACACCAAATGGTCATATATTAAAACCAAATGACTTATCATTTCGATGAAATATTGAAGACGGCCCATTATTTTGACATCTTGTAAACACTGAAATTCTTCTCAATTAGATGATCTCCACCAACTATTAAATGTAAGACATTGAAAACCATCCTGAAATATCTTCAAATTGTTTATTATTTTCTCCTGCTCCTCAGAATGATGATTCTATGTTTGATGATTTTATCAATTTTTTTATGTGTCTAATGGATTTTTCTTGGATTCACTCCAATGAACATGGTTGGTGCTTGTCCGATGAGTTCCACACCTCTTCTTGAGAAACAATGAGAACATTTTATTTTTCACTTGACCAAATTGTAAGAGAACAAATTAGGACTTATTTTTTTGACCTAATTGAAAAACAATTCAACCTAACAAAAATGGTTGACTACATTGTTGATAATCATCTGGTTGATCGGTCTCAACAACATAACCACTCAATTATTCCTCCTATAGAACTATATATCTAATTTCTTATAGATAACAACAATTCATAAACTGGATCTTTTTTAGAATCCATTACGATGGACTAGTGTCATACCGTGTCTGATGGACTGGTGCTGGCAGTGACTTCTTTTCTTTAGTATGATCAATACTCTATACTTATTATATTGTCACACTGATGATTCTTGTACCAATGATCATCATCCTTATGTGTTTGGTATTCCTCATCCAGATGAGTAGTATTCAGAATAATCCACTTTATATTATCCTCTCTTCTAAAAACTCTATCTTTTTATCATGACTTTCTCATGACTTTGAATACATTTTAGATTGGAATTAAATCATCTGAATTATATTGAGAAGTATTATAACTTATAAAAAATTAATCAACTCCTTTATTTCTAACCCTCAATACAACTATTATCACTCCCCCTTTTTCATAAGGCTTGTATTGCAAGTTTCCATATGACATATGAAATTTTTTAATTACAAATCATCAAATCATCATCAGGTTTACATCATATCCTTTTAGACTCTAAAATAATTCCTCATTATGATCACCACTTACATTCTAGAATCAATAATATGTCCACCAGATTCTAAAATTCTATCAAAATCCCAATACAATAGATCATATTGACTCATGATGATGTGCAGGATCTGATTTTCAACTTTCTCAACATACTTTCTTTCTTAAACATAATCAACATATTGATCTATTGACAACAAATTGGGCCTAAAATTAACATATTTTATAATGGTTTTAAACATGTTAATAATTTATATGAGAACCATATTCATATTTAAAAGTTCATATATTATCCTCTTATAACATCTTATCACAAGTTCATTAATAATATTTCATCATTACCCTTGTTTCGAATGTAAATTTCTTCATTTTATCACACATGTTTTGTCATAGAAGTTATAGATTTTGTGCATAAGATATATATACATCATCTCCAAAATTTTATTAATGTTATAAAATTAACATTTATTTATTATATATCTTTTTATAACCACTCATGAATTTTGAACATCAAAAATGAATCACATTAATTCGTTGAGATGGTATTCCATATGTATCATGAGCGACATAATCATTTACTTAACAAGTGAAAGGATAAAGAAATGGATGATATATAAATCTTTAGAATTAATATCATGTCATAAGTAACATATATATTAATTATTATCTTCATTATGACTATCCGTGTGATTCTGTTATGGGAAACAAATTCCCCTGGTTCGCGCGGTGGGAGTCCACCATACACACGATTGATGGATTTTTTCCCAGTTGTTATAGAAATAGATGGATAAATATTATTCCATAAACATAATAACATCTCATTATATGTGATATTATTTTTTAATTATATTTTAATTATTAATATATTATTAAATGTGGTAAAATATGAAGTAAAAATAAAGAGATTCATGAAGACAATTACCTTCTCTTAGAAGAACCTCCTTTGGATAACATATTAAAGGCCATGGATTTGGTCATTTGGGAAGAAAAATATCTCTATAATGTGGCTAAAGATTTTTGGGATAGATTTTTTTAGGTTTTGGTCAATCTATATGGCTTGAGAGGTGTGATGAATTGAGTATAGGTGGTTCCCTTTTATAATTGAGTAGGAGTGTCATTTTTAAATAACAAAAACTATTCAATAATGGGAAGTCATTGTTAACCCAAGTTCCTCAAAAATTGATACATAATGTAGTTGAGGGATGATAAGTTCAATCCAAACCTCCACCACTAAAAATAAACATTTTTTAAACAAGTTATTTCTTTTACCTCAATGGATTCTTATGTTTTCCATTTGAGTGTTCACAACATCAATTAATTGTTTAACATAGGTAATTTATCCTTTAAGACTAAAAATAAAATGTTCCTTATTATATAATTTTGACCCATTGATTTTTTAATAAAACAACCTAGTGTGACATCTAATTTTTCATCCAATATAATTTACCACTAACTCAAAGACCATTCCTAATCTCTATGAGTTGGTAAAAATCACATGAGAATATAGAAAAAACCCTTTTAGAATGGTTTCACCTACAAAAAGGATAATAATAATCAAAGTAAACTATGAAAAAAACATATAAAAAAATTTATATGAACATATCATGGTACACAAAGATGATACAAAAACTTGAGGTATAATAAAACTACTAAAACTTGTCTCCTTGTGGACCACAACCACCCACTATATCCCAAATCACCTTCCCTCAATCAATGATGCATATACCAATAATGAAAGATGATTATATCATGAGAAACTACTATAATAACAGAAAATATATAAACACAAATGTTGTAAGAAGGGTTTGAGCTACATAGCCAAATAGTATTAACCTAAATATTATATGAGTTACATCATAAGGTAATTAAAATATGATAAAAGAGGAGTATAATAAAGTGAGTGAAAGAATTTACATTTCAAAAAAGGAAAATAAATAACTAAAAATATTTTTTTAAATGTATATGTTCTTAAAATAGAAGTTTAAACATCTCAAAATCACTTACCAAACCAAATTTGGAAAAGTTTCAATTTCACCATTTGAGAACAAAAACTTTTCTTGAAAAGTTTCGAAAAATATTTAAAAATATATAGACATATCAAAAAATAAATGTATGAACATTCACTCAATATCTAGATTTGTATAAGAGTCAATATAATAGATTCAAGGTGAATCACTTCAATAAACATATCAATCAAGGGAATAGATCAATCAATCAAGGCATATACAGTGTCAAGTAGTGACAATGGACTTTGTCATGTATCGATTATCATGTACATGGATTTCATGGGTACAACATAGACATGATAATGATTCCACCATAGTCAAGAAAATCAAAATACATCATGAATTATCGGTGGGATTACATATACTCTCACGGGTCTCATGAAAACCCATTCCATAGACACCTACATTCCTATCCAAATATATAGAACTTAAACCATTCATGTTCTCTATGGATCCACTGGACAGGGTTTGGGTGCACTATAAAAGTATATATGTAGGTTATCTCATAAAATTACTAAATTTTCCATCAACAGTCAAAAGTGGTGAGTGAGATAATCTAGTTATGCGGATCACAATAGTGATACTTATTAATATCAATCATGGGATCATGCCCTCAACTTTTAGATCATGGGTACATTCTATCAAATCACATCTCACTCTCACCCCTAAACTCCCTCAAAGTAAATAATCCCATTTTCAAAACTGATTAATGAGAAGTGAAAGAATCATGCAAGTTATATTAAGTTATTATTACAAAATAGGAATATCATAAAGTGACAACTGGGCTGTAAAAAATCATCAATTCAATTCAAAAAAATTATTCAATTCAACTTTTAAAAAGGGTTAACATACCCACTTCCCTTCATGGCCATCATCATCATTCAAAATAAACCATTAAAAGATGGATTTATTTCAAAATATATCAAAGGAATTCAAGGATGATTCCCAATTTAAAATGGTTTAATGTCATCATAAAACATGGTTTTACACCATCATTCCATGTGAATAAATCACTCATTTAAAATAACCCATGAACACTAATTTCAAAACAAGGGTAAAACCACTCATAAAGGAATCTTGGTCATTTCATAAATTCATGAAATTGTAACTCTATGTAAAGAATCACATATTTCAACCCATTTCATACATGTTAAAGATCTTCACTTTAGAAATCAAAATTTATCCTAATCCCTCACTTTTCATAAGGCAACCTTGAAAAAATCTTTAAAATGGAATTAAAATCAACATATCATTCATAAATTTATAAAATCAAGATAAGGAACATATTATGCATTCATTATATTTAAAATAAGGTCAAATAGGATTTCAAAAGGTAATTCAAGATCAAAATTTATAGAAAATGTGTTATAAGAAGTAAAATATATATAAATTATCAAGGAATAATGAATTAAAAGATTAAGTAAAATCATGGAAACACCTACTTGTAAAGTCTGTAGTTCAACCACAATAGATCTGAGATACTTCACCTCTAATGGTGATTACTGAATCTAGCAAGAGGTATCTCAATAGAAGTGAGAAGAGATAATAGACCCAAAATGAAACATCATCCAACCATGATCAAATAAAACAAAATTCCATCATATCCTCTATAAAGAACAAATCTAAAAAAGAATGGAGATTAAAGTATGATAGAAGATGAACTTATGAGTAGAGGATCACCACTTCCCTCGGCACATTGATCCACCAAGGTAAGTGATTGTGAGGGATAAAATTTATCTAGAGGGATACAAAAATCAAAAGTTTTAAATTAGGTTTGATTGGGAATATATTGAGATTAAAAGGGAGTCTAAATATTTAAATTAATAATTTCAAGGCATTAAAATCCAATCACATGGTTTCTTGTGGATGGATACATGGATAATACTAACCATGCACCAACCGTGCCCTTCTTTCTGGGCTGGTGGAAAAGCATCATGGTTAGGTTATATAGTTTTTTTAACCGTGCAGAAACTGTGTTCTCATTCCTAGTCTATTTGAAAAGTTAGGATACATGGTTTTTCTAACCATGATACAACCATAAAAAATCCTAGAAACCTTTACCCCCCCCCCCCCTAAAAACACTTAAATAACCTATAAAGTTATCCAATAAAGGATTCTCAAATGAAAGGGAACAAACACCTAAAAGAATGTAAAATTATGTTATTATCTCCCCAACATAGGACTTTCTATCCACAAAAAGATTATAGTTTGAGAGATAGATCAAGAAAAACCAAGAATAACTCCCTCACTCAACTTGTGGGGTGGACAGTCCACAGTCAAAAAGAGAGTCTCACCCAAATATGACATCACACACAACTCCAAGAGCAATACACTTAGATAATAACAAGCTTTCAAATTGTAGATATACTGGAGACCTATAATTTTTCTCCCCACCATTTTGAGATTCATAAAAATGTTGTAACATGATAAAGGAACTCCCCTTAAATCCAATGAAGATACTTCAACCACTCACTAATGAGAACATATAAAGACTGACCCCAAAAACCTTGAAGGACCAGAACACCCAAAAAAACTCATTATTTTTATAAGAAACAACACACTCATGGTTAATATATGATCAAACTCATATAGGAAAGTTATATAACTGCTATGGATTTATACCCCAAGAATGTACTCAATTGTAACCTAGGATTTTCAGCACTAATCCTCACCCCTTGATGAGATCATCAAATCACACTCCAGCACCTTTGGTTGTCTAGTCTATTAAGTAATCACATCATTGTAATTACTCACATACATTCCCAAGTTATATCCATGTCCATATAGAAAGATCTCAAACATCAATTTCAGTGAACAACAGGGCACTACTCTCTCAGAAGGGAGATCATCTATCACATGAAAATTGATCTCTAACCACCAAGTAAAAATAAGAGGATACTGAGGAAGAACAACCAACACAAATGGTATCTAACACCGACCATAGGAAGATATCCCAGGAAGGAAACAAAATGAATTTGGAGAACAATAACCCCCAAACATCTTGATATTTATCACGACAAGATTTTACTCTATCACTAAGAACACAATGAACATCAAAAACTAAAGTTATTCAAAAGGAATGCTAAGAATTAAAAAGTGCACATCCAAAAGGCATGACAATAAAGGTATAAATAAAGTGAAACCATTCACACTATAACAACAAAGGTAAAAATATATCATCCTAAAAGGTCCCAAAATAGGACACAAAGATTTATAAAACAAAGGGTTTCCAAAAATTGATAAGCCACAACATAGAAAATCTCAGACATTTTCAAATCTGATGTCTGAAACAACAAGATAGATCAATATCAACCACCACCAGAATCTCCCCCCATTGGGTGAAATGATTCTCTTTAAGGCCTATGACTAGAGTCTTATTATCTTGAATAATTTTATAACCCATTTTTAGGAGATGATGATGTTCTACCAAAACATCCATTTCTGGTATCCCAAATTAATGAACCTCTTAAGGTGACGGAAACAACCACACTGTTTGGAAACACTCATATCTTTAAAACACAACTTCTTAGGATGACTTAGTACTCCAATCCAGATGCAAACTACATTCATATTCTTTCCCTGAGAATAATTTAATTCCTAGAGAAAAAAAATGATCCATTCTTCCATTTATGTCATTTTTCTAGCTCCACTTCAGTTGAAAGGCCCTTTTAAGCATCTCTGTATAAGAGGTTATCCAGTCCACTATCATGGTAGTTATAAGGTCTGTGTGAAGTCATTTTCTAATATAGATATCCTTACTAATTTCATTACCAACAACCCTATGTAAGAAACATAAGAAACATGAAAAATTCATGGAATAATCTACAATTTATCACTCATATTAACTGAAACCCAAGAACTCAAAAACATTTTCATTCTTAATTTTCTCTGGATACTATCTCTAAATGAAGTATAACTTAGAGAATTTTGAAGGAATTATTTCATGTAGATAATATGGAATCACAACCTATCACCACTCCTGGCCAGATTCCATATATAAGGAGTTGATAGACTTGACCTTTAGAGCATCAAGAGTCTCATAATAATTCAAGATCCCATCAACTTCTTAAAGACACATTAATGTTTCAAGAGAACCTTTTTAAACATTATAAGAAGGTGGATTACAATTAAATAATTCCTAGATGGTGTTTAAATGATATAAAGTCTCCATCTCCATAAATCAGTATAGAGTCTATGAAAAGTCTTTAATATGAGACACCACTTCTGTAAAATGTGATGGACTACTCTAAAAATCAAACTTATTAATAAACTTTCCATCTTTCATGGAAAACTTCCTGGGATACATTCATAGTCCTCAAAAAACATGGTTTAATTAAATAAAGTATAAAAACCCAAAACAATATTCAAGTAATCAAAAAAAATCAAAAAATTATACAACAAACTTCTATCACAGTGTTATATATTTCAATGAATGCAAGATTTTACTATTTTTAAAACATTTCACTTTTCTTCAAATTTTGAAATCTAGGTAAAAATTTATTATAGTTCCAAAAATAATTTACTAGATCACTTAAATGATTTCATGGTTTCAAATACATTAATCTCATTTTATAATTATCAAATTCATTTCTATTTCAAACCTATTACCAACCAAATTTATTCTTAAAAAAATTATTTAACACATAATCAAATATTCTTTGAAAATCACTTTTCCAAACCAAACATTTTGGGAAACAAAATTTTTTGTAATTAAATTTTTTTTCAAAGAACTCAATAAAAGGTTGTTTAAATAAAAACTTTGGTTTTATAAAGGGATTTAAAATCATCAACAAGGTATTAAATTTTAAATGACCTAATAAGAGAATGAAATGAACCAAACCCATAAAAATCCTAATTAACATCACACAAGTGAAGTCACCTGTAACAAAACAGAAAAGGTGTCAAGATTCAGAATAGGATAGTACAATGCATGGCATAGTCCTATGGGATATTAAACCACATACCAACCTCATAATTGTTACGATATGTATTTCTAGATCATTCACATTGATTCCTCACAGTTTACTAGACTATGATGATATGGTGTGACAATGGTCAAGTTTTTTTCCGATTCCAAAACTCATAATAGTACCAAAATCAAAGATACTCTAATGTGGGTTCTAAATCTCAATCATTATTCGGAAACCAATAAATCTAATTAAAGAATAGAGTCTAAACATTCCCTTGTAAATCAAGTCTCATAATAAATTGGTTATTATCAAGAAATCATTCACAAACAACCTCTTGAGTCCTGACACATCCTTAATCCCATTCCTTCCATGAGTCACCCCAAATAACATAAGTGATATCAAGGATATGAACTTGACTAAATACTAACATTTTTATTGATTTTTTTGAATAAAAACCTCAAAAAGATATATCATGGGGGTCTAAAGTATTCAAGAATATGCACATCATTTTGAGGAAAACCATCTTCTGATACTATCTTCAATAAACCAACCTAGAGTACCATCTAAACTAGAAAATGAGCCAATTACCCTCTAACCCTAAGAGAATTCCTAATCTCCATGGGCCAATGATAATCACCTAGGCATACAAAAAAATTAGGAAATATATCTCCCACAAAAAAATAAAAATAATAAAATTACACTATGGAAACAAAATTAGATAAAAAATCAATATGGAAATATCAAGGTATAAGAAAATGATATAAAAATTAGAAGAAAAATAAAACATCCAAAACTCATATCCTAGTGGACCATGACCACCCACCATGTCCCAATTCACCTTCCCTTGTTCAACCATGCATGAACCCACAATGAAATATGACCAAATCATGATCACCTACTATAAAAATATAAAGGCTACAAACACCAATGGTACAATTAGGGTGTGAGCTACAAAGGACTGTAGGATTTCACTAAAGATTCTATGAAGTTACTTCATAAGGTAATTAAAATAAGATAAAATAAAAGTAAAATTAAGTGTCTGAAAGAGTATACATTACAAATAGGAAAATAAAACTATAGAAATATTTTTACAATAGAGATGATTTTACAATATAAGTTTAAACATCAAAAATTAATTTTCTAAACAATTTTCGAAAATGATGTCATTTAATCATTTTAAAACCAAATGATTTCTTGAAAATATTTAAAAGAAAATTCACAAGCTAGTGTTATATCAGATAATAAATTTTATAACATGAACCTAATATCAAGGGATATACAAGAGTCAATACAATAGAGTCAAGGTGAATCACTTCAATAAAAAATCAATTAATCAATCAAGGTAAATCTAGTTCCATGTAGTGATAATGAATGGTGTCATTTATTGATTATCATGTATATGGATGTCATGGATACAAACTAGATACAATTGTAAGTCGACCATAGCCAAGATAATCAAAATACATCATGATTGATCATCAGGATTACATATAGTCTTACAGGTCTCAAGTGAGCTAGTTCCACAAAAACCAACTTTCTGGGATGCATGTTTATAGCCTAAACCTTTCATGTTCTCTATGAATCCAAAAGACAGGGTGTGATCCCCCTATCAAAGAATATATCTAGGTTTTCTCATCTGCATACCAAGGTTCCCATGATCAATAAAAATAAGTGAGTTATATAATCAATTTATAAGGATCAAAATGGGGATCCTTGTCAATATAAATCATGGTCTTATGCCCTCAACATTTCAATCACAGAAACACTCCCTCAAATCACATATCACTCCCACCCTAGATCTCCCTCAAAGTAAAAAATATCTTTTTTTGACACCCATTAATGGGAAGTACAAGAACCAATAATGTTACATTAATTTATTTTAAAATGAGGGGATCATCATAATGTTCCAACTGTACCATCAAAAATTATCAATTAAATTTAAAATATTTTCTTTAGGGAATCCTTTAAAAAGGTTAAACATACCCTATTCCCTTAAAAAACATAATCATAATTATAAACTGGAATTTAAAAGGATAATTTCTTTCAAAAAAACTCAAAGGCATTCAGGGAAGTTTCACAATTTAAAAAGGCTTATAGAAATTTCAAAATGGGGCTTTACACCCTATTTCCATGTTGAAAAAAAAACTCATTTAAAATAACCCAAGAATGACCATTTGAAAACAATGGTAAAATCATTCAAATATGGATCTTGTTCATTTCATAAATTGAATAAATAAAATTTCCTTGGAAAGAATCACATATTTCAAGCTATTTCATACATGTTAAATCATTTCACTTTACAAACCAAAACCGGGCCTAATCCCTCACTTAAACATGGAAATCATGAAAAATCATTAAAAGGGAATTAAAACCAACATATATTTTACCAATTTATAAAATCATGAGAATTAACTAGTTCCATGTTTAATTTATTTAAAAGAGGATGAAATAAGACTTCACATGGAAATTTAAGATCATCAATTATAGAACATATGTTAGATGGAGGCATGAATCTATAAATTCTCAAGTAAAAAATGAATCAAAAAACAAATCAAAAACATATAAACACCTACATAGAAAATATATAATCCAATAGAAATTTATTTGAGATGTGTTTCCTCTAATGTCAATCAATGAATATTGGAAGATGAATCTTGATAGAAGAGATAAGAGATCCTAGATCCAATATTCCACATTAAAAATACATGATCTAATGAAAAACAAGTTCATTATAACCCATAGGAAGAATGAATAAAAAATAAGATTGATCAATGTTCGAGAGGATAAGAACATACCAGAAGAGGATCGCCACTTTTATTTTTAGTTTGATCCACTAAAGAGGTTTTGAGGTCCAAAACACCTCTAGAGGGCTCTAAAAATCGAAAGGATCAAATTAGGTTTGAGTAGAGAAGTATGGGGTTAAATGGGGGTCTCTCGATTTAAATTAATAATGTTTTGGAATTAAAATCTCATCACACAGTTTCCTAGGTCATTCCACATGGTCAGTACTAACCATGCACAAACCATGTTCCTCTTTTTGGGTTGTCAGAAAAAGTTTCATGGTTAGGCTATACAGTTTTTTTAAGGATATACAAATTGTGTTCCCCTTTTCTAGGCTAGCTACATGACTAGGATTCATGGTTTTTTTATCCATGTTAAAACTATGAAACCCTTTATAGGATTTTGAAAAAAAATCATGGTTTTATTGAATGGTTTTTCAAATTATGCGCTAACCGTTCACATGCCTAGAAACCTTCAAAAAACCCAAAAAAAAGACCCAAAATAACTCATGAAGACATCCAATCAAATGATACTAAAATAATGGGTTCAAAAACATAAAATAGTTTAATGAGATGTTATATATTTTAAATATTATATCCAATTTCTCAAATAAAAATTTTATGTGTATAAAATTATTCTTTACACAAGATCATGTAACGTGAAAAACCATATTTTAAACATAACTAGGGTAATTAATTATTACTATATTTAATATTCATTATGAACTAAAAATAAGTTGAACAAAATAACTAATATTAATTATGATTATTCCAAATATAGAATCTATTCTATCAAATTCAATTCACACAAGTGTCAAAATTTAATTTAGAATTAAACTTATAGGTGCGATGAAAAAATGGTTTTTCAATAAATACATTTTTCAAGCATAAAATGATATATTATAATCTATATGACTAGTAATAATAATTATATGGATCTTAATTCATGTATATCGATATATAATCTATAAATTTTATTTTAATAATTAATCATTAAATATTATTTTAATTAATTAAAATGGTAATCCATTATTCCTTAAAAAATAGTTTTCTAAAAAATACCCATTTTTTACATCCAAATGGTCTTATCCATTTTTCCATCAAATTAATAGTCAATAAATTATTATTTCTACATATTATAAAAAAATTATTATAAATAAAAGTATTAATAGTTAAATATTATTTTGCTGGTTATTTATAAAAGTTTATTTATAATGGAACATTTCAAAAATTTATTCTAGTCTTTTTTGACCAAGTATGTTCAAAATTTATATTCATACTGTTAAATTAGTATTTTTATACCATGAAATATTGAAATGTTTATTATATTATAGCTTTATCAAAATAGGATGTTCACTTACTATAATTGAATATTGGGTGTTATAATGATATTATGTGTTCTATTTTTCTCAGAAATTTTTTTTCATAAGTCAATACCTAAAATTGTTTTCTTTATAATGTACTCATGTAAATATATTTGAAAATGTTACCATTAAAACAATATTAGTTTGTGAATATTTAGGGTTTTAGACAATAAATTTTCCATAAATTTTAACATTCTTAAGACTGAATCATATTATATGAGGGCTTGGGGAACATAATTTTCTTCAAAAACATTAAAGGGAAGAAATATACTACCCAAATAATGAATAACGAAAACAAAAACAAGAACAAAAACAAAAAAATAACTAATTAACATGGTTTAATGGAATCCATTGCATATTAAAAATTTAAAGTATTGTATAACATCAATATATATACTCATTCTAAATATTTATAAAATTCCACATATAAATAAAAGAGTTCCAAGAAGAGAACTCAACCCCATCATGGGATAAGTTTGTATTTTGGGAATCTCATTGAAAAATTCAATTAACACATGTGTGTAAAGATAATGAAGGAACTGGAGATATTCATTGGAGATCTGGATATGTTGAAATTTTAAATTTTGGTTTTTTTATCATCCTATTACAAAATAATAACAAAACATCTACTCAAATTATATTTAAAAAATAAAAATGATCAAATATGAAAATTTAGAGAGAAAAAACTAGCCTTGAATACAACATGATTACTTAATGACTATTCTGTAGAAAATTTTCAAGTAAAATTTTGAATAATTTTACCTTTTAGATTCATTAAATTCATTTCATTCCATGGGAATATGTTTTACATATAAAAATATCATCTATATTATATAACAACTAAAAATACATTGATTATCAATGAACACATAATTTATAGGTCTTATGGTTCCTAAGCATTTATAAATAGTGGATATATAATTATATATATAATCATGAATTATTAATACTAAAATAAAAGATATTAGTATTAATTAAGAGAAATAAAATAAATAAATTAGTAAAATGAAATTATTTATTACATAATATTAAAATAAGATTACTAAAATGAAAAGGGAAATTGATAGAACATGATTAAAATGAAGGATAATTTTTTATTTTTTCAAAAATAAAATTAAGTAGTATAAATTTAAAAAATTAAATATTATGTTTTATAAAAATTAACATGCAAGAATAGTTAAAAAATTTAAAAGGAACACTCTTATAAACACAAATATTCAGTATGCACCTATAAAATTAAAAAGGAGTGCATCTATAAAACCAAGTATTCAATTTGAACCTCAACTCATTTATTGATAATGATGGTTTATTAATAAATTAATAAATTAAAATTTAATATGATCATACAACAGTCATGAAGTAGTATTCGGACAAAATATTGTTGTTTAATGTTCTAATTTCAAAGCTTTAAGCACACTAGGAAGAAACAAAACACACAATTTTTTTTATAAAAATCAATGACTATGATTTGCATAACCAGTAATTTTATTTAAAAATATAATCATAGTACCATATTAATAACAATAATTAATGTAGTAAGGAAATAAATTTAAAAAAATAATGTTCTTAATTTTTTATGTTAAACAAAAAAATTAGTGTCGAGGTTCTCTTGAAGGAATTTCATGTAATAATAAATGGAACTTTTATAAAAATTCCTGGAAAGATAGATCTAATTACTTAATAGATAAAACCATACCACTACATAACTTTGAAGTTTAAAAATTTACTGGATGTAATGAAAGGAAATTTAATCTAAGAAAAAAACAACACATATTTAAGAATCGTGTCAAAATATAATAGCAGGGTAAATTGAAAGTCATGAGGAATTGTATGACATAGAATACCCTAATAATTTATAATAATAATTACATATATTATGAAGTGAATAGTTAATTTACTGATTTTATTTGGAATCTATTAGTACCATTCATAGGAATTGGGGTGGTTCAGAGTTTTCAGAAACTCTAGTAGAGAACAAAAGGGTGTTGAGAGCCATTTTCCATAGGGATAATAGGGATAAAATGATGTTGTTAGTAAAATATCACATCCCAAAGGTACTGAATCGTGAGTTCCTAACATAGTAGATAAACTCACACCACCACTAGTATCTCTCCCACTTTTTTAACCTAAACCACACACCAAATGTATGATTCCATGTTTTTTAAAGCTAGAATTTTCTGAAAAAATTAATTAATTTTTAGTTTACTAGATGGGTCAAATATTGATTGGATATTCAGAATAGGATTATTATGGTTATGATTACTCTAAATAATATTTTTATATGTGTAATGTGGCTTTGTTTTTACCTTGGAGGTTTTGGGAGCATCTTGGGGGTTTGGGACCCGAAACTAGATTTCTGGGAATTATTAAGTAGAGGGGCCACAGTTGGTGAATGGTTAGTGTTAACTGTGTGACCAAACCATGAGATCTAGTTTATAAAAGAACACAAGTAGGGGAAACCATGAGGTATTATAGGTAAATCCCTGTGGGTGTTTTTAATTTATTGAATATTAGTTGTACGTATGGAACACAATCTATTAAACTGTGCACCATGCTCATGTGTGGGGTTACTGCTTAGATAGTTCCAACCACACTGTTGGTTCACAGTTCTTCCAACCATATATCCAAACCATGTAACCCATTAAAATTCGTGAAATTTAAATTTTTCCCCTATGGTATTTAAGAGTAAAATCCCTATTTTTTCCATTATCATCCCACATGATCGCACCTTCCTCTCATCCTCTTCTCTTAGGTGATTCTCCCAAATTCTTAGTCTATTTTGATCATTGTTAGATCAATTAGAATCCTTAAGGTAATTATTATACTATTTTAGTCTCCACTATGTTCTTTTCTTCATTCATCTAACCTAGGTTTCTTTGGTTAAGGATTTTTTTTCCTGATTACCCATATCATGGTGGAATCAGATACCAATGTGGGGTTTTCTCTATTACTAGGAAAAGGATAACTTGAGAGGCCATATGGACTTATTTGTGTGTCATTTCATTGAGGTAAATTTACATGGTAAATTTCTAAATAATTAATGATTTTAATTAAAAAAATTAAATGGTTATTTGATTAATTTTATTAGGTATTTTACCTAATTTGTTGTTGGTTGTGTACTGCTTTTTGTTGGTGAGTGTTATGTCACCATTCCATTAAGAAGATATCATCCAATGAGATTTTGAGCTTTATTACCATTTATAATGAAGTTTTTTTATTTATTATATTGTTTATTTGGTCTTATTTATTAATTATAATGTTTTTATAATTAGTTAAATTTGATGGTCTATTTTTAAGACATGTCTAGTATGACTCGGTTGAGCTTTTACAAGCCTTGGAAGTTGCTTCTAGCATTTGGAAAATATATGAAAAGATTCGTAAAGGTAGGTGGTATGTCGTACCTTCCCCATTATAATTTATTCATGTTTAATGTATTATATGGATGCTCAGGCTCATATCTGAGGGAGGATCCCACATTGTATAAATTCATTCTGATGAATTGTTTAATTAAATGAAATGAGTAGATGGTATTGGATGAATGTTTGGGGTCACTAATAACCCCAGTGCACTAGCTTTATCTCATAACTTGTGGTTGTGACCATGATCAACGATCCCATGTAGTATGCCTCTTTGTATTCCTTTCTAGGATACCAAGAGGGATTCCTTTCTTATATACTGACCTAGAGGACCCCAAGAGGGATGCCTTTATTTATCATGGAACTTGATGATACCTCTATAGTGTTATGACTTAGGGGGCCAAGTGGGTGACCTAGTGCTTGACGAACCCTAAGCTAGTGCATTATCATTTTGGGTATAGATGGTAGAATGTGTCACCTTATAACATGTACCAAACTTGTAAGCTATGTGTTTATGTAAGTAGGGCTGGGTTTGGCATTCGTCCACACTCACTCTTTCAATTATGCATTTACATGTTTACTACTGATGCAATAATGTTTACCATAGATGCTTCCTGGTTAGTGAATGATGAGCCTAACATGATTTTCTATTTAACAAGTATTCCTATATGTGTTTCCTAGGATCCATCTTCTGAGCAATGTTATATTGGTATTTCCAAAGGTACTTCTTGGAATACAGCTTTTGAGCCATTTAGTTATTATTAGGGATGCCTAGACGTGCTTCCTGGGATCCAACTATTGATCCTACATGTTGGACTATTACATTACCAGGTATTCATAGAGGAACTTCATGGGATCTAGATTTTTAGAATTACATGATCAGATGTTGGAAATGGAACTCCTCGTTATCATTGGGATGGTTGGACATGATGCTCCACACTGGTTTTGAGATACAGTTGATGGATGATTGTGATTTCATCTAGCGATGCCTATGATGCTCCCAAGGTTTGGTTGGACATACCATTACTAAATTTACCATAGGTACATCCTAAGGATTGGTCTATTGAGACTCTTATATGAAAAGATATAGATCATGTACTTTGATTTAGAGATAATTCCTTATAGATCTCCTAATGGTGATCCCCTTAGGGATTATCCAAGTTGCAATGTCATGATTGCCTATGGATCAAGACCTGGGGATCAAACATCAAGATGAATTACACATGGATTGATTAGTATGAACTCTATATCAATTCAAAAATTATAGGGTTTTCTATAAGTATACAATATCCTTTATTATAGTGATTAGAGTAAAGTATGGATGAACCTAGGGTTAGGAAATGTATCCCTTTGTGGTGATGTAGCTTTCCTAAATACATTTCTGGAACTGTCTGAAGAAAGAATTTTTGATTGGGATTATAGAATCAGATACTGACTTAATTATACATGGATTGAGTGGAATTAAATCCAAATCAATACCCTTTCCATAGGATGTCTAGGAAATTGAGATTACAAACCCAAGGATCGATTGCTATTGTTTATGTTATTTTAACCTTCCTCATGTATATAAATATTTATGTTTATATATATATATATATATACATGGATGAACATTACCTAGTTAAACAAGATTACGAACCTAGGGATAGAATTTGGTTTGACATTATTTGGTTTATTTATCTTTCCATATATGCCTCGACTGGGCTGAGTATATTGCATGATAATGAACTTGTGAAATTATATTTATAGGTTCATCATTGGTGTGTCCTACTGAGATTATTTCTCACCCATATATTCTCACCTCGGTATGCATATAGACCTTATGTATACTTTTTAGGCTGATCATATATGCATAGTGTTTGGGGATGATGCCCAGAGTTTCAAGATTGAGTGGGGTTACACGTGTGGGTTCCTTTTTTTAGGATAGAGCATCTCGAAAGATTCTTGGAGACAAGTTATGTGGTTTGAATTATATTTACTAGTAGTTACATGTACTTTATTTGAGTTTCTTTTTATGTACTCCTCCTTGTATGGTTGGCCCAGTGGGTGAATGGTGTTGTATGTATGGCATGGTAGTTCAGGCTTCTGTAGCATTTCATTTATTATTGTGCATGTTCTATTTGAGTTATTTACTACTTCCACTCTATTTTTATTTACTTCCATAGATTATATCTATTTATTTCCATTTTTTCTCTGATATAAGGTAATAATATCTCAACAAACACACCCTAGGCCCTCGCTACTTGTCGGTAGCTTATGCCGTATAGATATCCATGCCTGAGGCCTTATGAAAAACTAGCTTAGAGAAACATTTTAGTGGAATCTAGGTCGGGATGTTACAAAGTGGTATCAGAGGTGTTTATTTTTATATTGCATTACTATTTAGTATATGGTATACATGAGTATTAAAAATTTGTAAGAACCTATGATGTATATCAGACTGGTAAGTCAAAAAAATCTTGTAATAGGACATGGTTTATAGGGGTATGGGATTTCTGTTCTAATATTTTATGTTACATTTTTATATTATTTTCAATTTGAGTGACACACATGTTTTGTGAATTTTATGATTTATATTGTATCTATGGATCTTTTCCATTGAAGAGAGGTTATTAATAGATTATTGGATCTTTTCCCATTAGAAATAAGAAAGTGATTGATTTTGACTCTTAGACAACAAAGGAAAGAGGTGTATCATGAATCATATTTGTAACATAGGATTCACATGTTATTAGACAACTACTATTTTATTATTACTAAAAAGAGAGGCCAATTGTTTAAAGTGTCAAAAAATACCAAAATAGTGTTTTACCTTATAGTTTTTTGGTTTCATTCTACTCAATTGGCCTGAATTTCATATATATATATATATATATATATATATATTCTAATGCAAGTTAAGGTGGATATAAGTTGAGAAGTTTTATAGTGAGGCAGATAACTCATTCCACGTGAACAATAGGTGTAGTGACCCTACTAGGTCGATAGGGAGAATGATTCCCATGTGTTGGACCCCTTTTAGGGTGTGTTTTCTTAGGTTCAGTTTATTATGGTTTTATTAATAACATATATTTTTATCTTCATAGCTTAGAATGTAATTATACTCAACCTTCTTTTTTTGTTATCTAGTCAAATCACTTAGTATAATGATGATAGATACCTTTTAATTTCTAGTGAATTAGACCTAAAGGGGGTATTAACTTATGTGGATTCCTTATGAGTGTCAACTTTTTATATCCTTTACATTGATATTGTGACCTTTAAGGAGTATTTTATAATGAGGATGCTCGAAGAGGATCAATCCCTTGTAGAAAGTGTTGATAGTTTTGAACCTCACTGGTCAGTGTTATCTATACCGCCTTTAGAGAGGTTTGACCTATAGACTAAGTGTTAATACCTAGTTCTCCTATTATGATACTTGATTGGTAGTGTTAGTTGGGAGACCTATAGGCCCTTTGTTTTGAATCATACCCTTTTTGGTTAATGTTTCATTATTCAAGGGAAACTTGCAAGCATTGTTTTCCTAAGTTTATGGATTCATTTTTAGGTAGTGAGTTTAGTGGTATACTCATTTGATACTAGTGCATTATAGATTATATGGTTTTTATAATATAGGAATGATAATGCCTTTGTTTTCTCATAAATCACCTTGGGTGCTTATGTTTTGAGATTGGCTTTGACTGGCCAGACTGTTTAGGTACCTAGCCCTATTAACCAATAGTTGTGCATTTGACGCTTAGATTTTAGAAAATTATTATGTGTGATGGGCGGTCATGGAAAAAATATTGGCATGGGTAGGGTGATCAATTTTTATGATGAGTTACAATGGTTATTTGGGAATAATTTGATTGATGTTACATGTATCATGGTCATCTTAGCCTTATGATCGACAACTCTCTGGAGTATGATCCAGGTGATAATAGTACGAATTAGTTACCCATGGTAAAATTTAAATCATAAAGTGGAGATCATTCATGTGTGATCCGGTGACTACTGATTTAAAATAAATTATGTGAGCATGGTTTCCTGGGTATTTTAAAAAAAAGGAAAAATGTCTCTCTGTGGTAGAGGGAATATCGAGAGTAAATTGAGTGTTAAGAGGTAGTTGACCCATGGTTGGACCTGGACATAGGTTATCGAGAGATGTAGTGTTAGGAGTTGGTTAAAGTAAAGTGAAACCTATTTTATGTGAGTGTGTATTGGGAGAACGATACAGACTTATCAATAATATCTTAGTATACTCCTAGTTAGATATGATCATGAACTATCTTAACATCACCTTGAGTACACTAAGAGGGTGTCGACTCTATATTGAGCTTCATCTCTTTTTAAATACCTCTCCTAGTTTTTTATGGACCCAATTGAGGTTTCACTCAAGGAATTTAATAAGGTATTCCTTATGGTGGATAGTTCACCATTGGTAGTTTGAGGGTGTTTCCCCTCATTATTAGTTGAAATTTGGTGGTTTCTGTGGAAACCATTCTTGGGAAGCATGAATGGGTGGTGCTTGGATGCCAAAAGTTGATGCTCTAGGATGATATGGTTTCTAGAATTAATGGTTGTTATGTCTAGAAGTTGATGGTTCATGGGATGTAGTAATCATGATTTCTTTTCATTTATTCAAAGACAAGGATACTTCTAAGGTGGGGACCAGTACATCAGTCGTAGGAGGGATACACTCATGTGGGAAAGGTCATTGGTCCATTAGACCGATCATATAATGGTGGTTTTGACACTCATATGAAATTTTTTAAATGAAACATGTATATTTGGAAATATTAATAAATTCCAGGTACATTTTATATTGTTGATTGGTTAAATCTAGATGTGGCTGTTAAGCCTGATGTAGCATTGACGATCCATGGATACTGTATTAGGTTTTCATCATTTTTAGTGCTATAGCATGAGTATTTTTTTATCAAGATATGGTTCTATTAGGAGAAATAACTAGAAGTTAGGGACATGCTTCAGTGAGTATGCTTAGAACAGTTTGGGTACACCTTTAAAAAATGCTACAAAAATATATTTTTGAAGATGCATCAGCCATAGAAGTTGGGTGTTCTTGGGATTAGTTGACTATATGTAGTTCAACTAAAAATTCCTATAATTTTTTGATGTTTTTTGGTTGGGTACTACATTTAGTGCTCTGTCGGGGTGAGACAGGTGTAGTAAAAGGGTCGACTAGGTCTTTTCAAGGAAAATTTGGCACGATCTAATTGAACTTGGTTGATGGGAGTTTGACCATTATTATCAAATCGAGGGATGAGGGTAGTCCCCTAACTTGTAATTTGATAAACACATCCTAAGTTTCACTTGGAAACATATAACATGTACTAGTAAGAAAATTTTATAGTGTAAATACCGTGGATCAAGTTTCAATGGATTAGGTACCATATGTTTGAAATGACTCTTGCTGGTGCACATGACCTTTGGAAATGAAACATAGATTTTTAAAAAATATTCAACCCAAGTATTTCGGGTGATGTTTTCATTTTACACTAGGGATTCTCAAGGATGATAATTTCTATGGTGTTAATACTGTAAGATCACTTGCTTTTTCAAGATGGTAATTTAAAAATAATTTTAATTTTTTGTTTACTAGATGGGTAAAATCTTGATCAGGGATTTAGAATAGAATTCAAAAGGTTGGAATGCTATTAAATGATTTTTTATATGTTAAATGAGGCATGGTCAGTATCTTAGAGGTTTAGGGAGAATATAAGTGGTTTTTCACCATTTACCAGAGTTTTTTTAAAATTGAAACAGAGGGCATATGGTTGGAATATGGTTAGTGTTAACCATGTGACCAAACTATATGACCCCGTTTTTACAGGTGTGTAGGCTGGGGAAACCATTTGTAAGGCCATGTAAAACCATACAGGTGTAAGTAAATTATTTTAGAGATGTCATACGGCTAACACATAGTCTGTTAAATCATGCACTAGGTCTGTGCATATATGGGGTTATTTTTTGGACAATTCCAACCATATTTCCAAACCATTTGACCTAATAAAACATGTAAAATTACCCTTTTCCCATGTGGAATTTAATAAGTAATCCCTTAATTTTCTCCCCTTTCCTCCCATGTGTGTTCAACTTCCTCTCCTCCTCTTTCCTTGGGTGATTCTCTCCCATTATTGGTTCATTTTGATTACTGTCGGGTGCATTGAAATACTTGAGTTAATTTCTCAACTCCATTAGCCTATATTGTGTTCTTTTATTTATTAATATAACTTAGGTTTCTCTAGTTAGGGTATTTTGGTCCCAATTCCACCAGATCATGGTGGAATCAGATACCAATGTTGTGGTTTTCACTCTACCTAGGAAGAGGATTACCCGAGAGACTTCCTGCACTTCATCGCATTTCATTTCATTAACGTATGTCATCGTGGTGAATTTTTAAAGATTCAATGCATTTAATTAAAAAATTTAAATGGTTTTTTTTTACACCATTTCTTATCAATTTTACCCGATTCTAGGTTGGTTGTGTATCAATTGTTATTGTCGAGTGTTATGTTGTTGTTCCGGTGTGACAGGGTCATCTAGTGAGCTTTTGAGCTTTAATACCTTTTAAAATAAAGTTGTTTTCATTTTTTAATAGTTTTTCTGGTTTTATTAATTAACTATAATTTTTTTATAATTAAATAATTTTGATGGTTTTTTTATATAGGTCTAGTATGACTCGGTTGAGCTTGTACAGTCCTTGGTAGCTGCTTCTAGCCTCTGGAAAATAGATAGAAAGCTTCCTAAAAGTAGGTGGTCTATCTTACCTACCCCTTTATAATTTATGCATGTTTAAGGTATTATATATATTCTTGGTCTCATTCCTAGGGGAAATTCCCCACATGTATAAATTCATTCTGATTAATTTTTTAATTAAAAGAAATGGGTAGAGGTTATTGGATGAAATCCCAGGGTTACTGACAATCCCAGGGCACTAGCTTCATCCCACCACTTGAGGTGGTGACCCTAATCAATGATCCCCTTTGGGATGCCTCTTCTTATTCCCTTCAAGGATCCCAAGAGGGATTACTTCATTATATACTGACTAATAGGACTCTAATAGGGATGCATCTATCTATCATGGACCTTAAGGATCCCAAGTAATATTCCTCTATAGTGTTATGACTTAGGGAACCCAATGGGTGTCTTATTACTTGATCAAACCTAAGATAGTGTGTTATGGGTTTGGGTAGAGATGGTAGTGGATGTCACCTTAGAACCTATACCAAAATTGTACACCGTGAGGCTATGGAATTATTGGTGGGTTAGGTATTAATCCACCCTCACTCTTTTAATTATGAATTAACCTATTTACTATTGATGTAACTATGATTAGCATAGATGTTTCCTGGTTAGTGGATGATAAGACTAAAAAGATACATTATTTGATAGGTATTCCTAGAATTTATTCTTGGGATCTAGCTTATGATCTTATTTATACTGGGATTTCCATAGGTATATCATATAATCCAAATTTTGAGCCTTTTGATTATTATCCAGGATGGTCGGATGTGCTTCTTAAGATTCGACTATTGAGCATTTATGTTTTAATGTTACATTAAAAGGGATCCCATAGGTACTTCCTGGGATCCCTCATTTTAGCCTTATATGATAGGACATTAGACATGGAACTCCTCATCATTATTTGTATAGTTTTACATGATAATTCACACCATTTTTTAGATATTATGGATATATGATTATGATCTCTTCAAGAGATTCCTAGGATTCTCCCTTGGTTTAGGTGGATGCACCATTAAAACATTTCTATGATGTACTTCCAAGGTATGGGACTATTGATCCATTTATATTAATGGATTCTGAGAATGTACATGGATCTAGGTATCATTTCTTATAGATAACCTAAGGGTGATCCCCTTAGGGATTATTCAAGTTTCAATGTTGTGATTTCCTATGGAATGAGACATGGGAATCAAACATTGGACTAGATAACACAAGGATTGATTATTATGACATATTTCTCAATTCCACATTTATAGGATTGTCTATTGGTATACAAAATCCTTTATTATCATGATTAGAGGTGAGTACGGGTGAACCCAGGGTTAGGACATGTGTCCCCCTGTGGTGACGTAGCTTGCGCAGAGACAATTCTGGAACTGATCGATGTAGGTTTTTTTATTTTTATTATAGACCTAGAGATCAACTTAATTATACATGGCCAAAGTGGTATAAAATCCACCTCAATTCCATTTTCACAGGATGTTCAGACGATTGGGATTACAGACCCAAAGATCGAATGATGTTGTTTATATTGTTTTCACCTTACTCATGTATATACATATTTATGTATATATATATATATATGGAAATATATATATATATATATATATATAAACTTATAAATATATATATTTAAATAATGGAACATTACCCAATTTATTAGGATTACATACATAGGGATCGACTATGATTTCATGTTATTTGTTTTATTTATCATTCTAATTGTGTCTCGTTTAGGTTTAAAATATTGCATGAGAATACACTTATGATAGTATAGGTTCATCATTTGGGTGTACTACATAGATTATTTCTAACCCCCTTAAATGTACCAAATTGTGTGCTTAGATTATATGTATGCTTTTCAAGTTGAGCATAGATGCATGGTGGTGAGGCATGAGTCCCATAGTTATAAGGCACCAGCCTTAAATGTTACACAATCTTGAGTTAAGTCAAGAATTCACATTGAGGATCTTTTAAGGTTTAGATCATTAGAGAATTAGTCCATAACTATTACATAACAAAAACATATAAATACAAATTGGACACTTCCAACAGTATAAGTTTCTTCCATAATAATAAAACTTTTAAAAAGAAACTTGGTTTCTTTCCATGTTTAATCATCATAACTTTTCCTTGATTCCATACTTGACTTTATTCTCCCTTAAATCTTGTGAAAACATTTAAAACTTATTATGAGAAAAAAAATCTCAGTAAGGGAAATAAAAATAAAGAAAAAACCAATAGTCTAGTTAAAACTTGATAACCCATTAAATGCTCTTTGAGAAAATGAAACAAAACATTTTCACATGAATAACACTCTTACTTTTTGCTCAATGAAAAATAATAAAACAATATAGTAAGAAATTAAAAATTCTTTAGGTGACTTATAGAATCAAATAAATAAAACCCTTTCAAACATCTTCCAATTATAATAACCATATGGTTGACTTCCAAATTGGATATCTATAATGGGGATCACCCTTTGTATAAGCTACATCAGGCTCACCTGTGAGCTATAATGGGGATAAACCCTTCGTATAAGCTATATCAGGATCACCTGTGAGCTATAATGGGGCTCAAACCTTATTATAAGCTATATTGGGCTCACATGTCTCAGATAATGCTCATGTACAATTTTATAAATAAAACACGTTCATCACAAAACCCTTTTGAAAAACTCATCTAATCCCATGTGAAAAACACTTCTATATAAAAGCACCATTTTCATTTAAGATCCCATTTTCAATACCAAGATACCCAAATAAAAGAATAAGGTTTTATTTAAAATATATTAAGGCTTATAGAGGAAGCCAAATATCAAATAACGGTTACGATAGTGGAGAAGTCATTGTCTCTATATATGTTAAAACAAATAACATTCCTTTTTCATTTTGTAAAGAATGTAAAATGATTTGTATAAAAGGATTCCTTCTAAAAACATTGAATGAAATTCTATATAGAAATAAAATTTCCTCTATAATCCTTTTATATACATATAAATAAATATGTAAATTAATATCATTAATACAAAGATTTGATAATTAAATCTTTAAATGTTCAAGGTGTCCCATACCACTTTGAACATTTAAATATTAATCTCCATGAATTAATTAATAAAATTATTATAGATAAAATATGGATATGAAATTTCATAGTGGTTTTATATACACCTTATAAAATAAGAGAGGTGTATATTATCAAGAAACGCCTCAATGATGGGAGATTGAGACGAAATCCCTTAACTTGGTCTGGCTTGTCTCATCCGTTCTTTAATTTCCTGAATAATAAACTAGTGTTAATTTATAATTTCTTTAGAACATTTTTAAATTTTATTGTTCATTTTATATCACTTATTACCATGTTATATAAATTAGTTAATTATTTGAGTTCATATCGGATGTTTTGTTGATGTTCGGTATTTGAGTCAAAAATATGAACTTGTTTTGATGAAAATTATCCTTGTGGAAAAAAGTACATCATATCAAGAATATTATTCATGATTTAAATATCATATATATCCCAAATATATGTATTTATAATAGTCCATAACATTTTGAGATAAGAAATGAAATTCACCGTTCATGGAGACGGTAGGACGTACGTACGTATGAATGCTACTTTCATTTCTTTGTCATATTAAAGGAATGAAAACTAGATGATACATAGTTATATTATAATTATAGTATAATATTTATGTTATATATGTTAAAAAAGTTCATTTATGATATCCTCTATTTGTTCCATGTATGGAATGAACGAATCATATCACTTTGAGGGTGCAGTAGTCCACACTTCCTCAAATGAAATTATCATATTTACACATTATGGAAAGCATAAAGGTATGTTATAATAAAAAATTACCAAATCATAGATACAAAATAAATATAATATATATTATATATAAATACAGTTCTATAATAATGTCCACCATGAAAGGTGGTAGGAGAAAATTGAACAATCATCGTTTCATGAGGCAGCAGTTCACCGTACAGAGAAACAGTATATTCGTATCCATTAGATGGAGGTGAAAGTAAGTGTAGATAGAATAATTATCATAAAAAAATCCAAGTATATTTATAATACTAGTGTTATTATTTAATAAAATAATAAGAATATCAAGGGGAGTTCAGAAGGAAAATAAAGGAATGTAACTTGAGAGAAGACATTACTGCTAAATTGGGTAACTTCTTTGATTTGAGCCAAAAGGCTTTATTGAATTGATTTATTTCCAAGGTAAGGCTTATAAGAGAAATTTATTGATATTGGGATCCTATTTGAGTATAATTTGGATGATAAAAGGGGCTTTATAGGTTTGATTAAGTGGGTAGATGTGGTGACCTTTTATAAGAGGGGGGAGGGGCACTTTAGGAAAGTCTCGAAATATCAATTTATTATAAATTCAATTTCGATTAAAAATGGTAAAAAACTCATTTAATTCAAATATAAGATGATTTTATTTCGAATACCCATAATCCAATAATTTTTAGACAATTTTTTAGTATTTCTTTATCCTTTTCTTTTTTGTTTAACCCTTATTTTACCCTTTTTAATCTAACTGTGATATCATGTTATTTACACATTGTGGTTTAATGTAATTATCATATCATGTCAAAAGACCTACAAAAAAGTAATTTATGATTTATTTATACTTATCTTGACCATTTATTCAAATATTATATTTTTATAAATTTAATATCATTTAATAAACTATTTTATATTTTAAGTTATGAATTAAGTCAATTTTGGACACTATTCATACTTGACTTTTCTTACAAATTCATAACAACCTGATTCCTTCAGAAAAAAACTTGAATCAATTATAAGATTTCATATTCACCTATTAAATTCTTGGATGGCATAAATTATGTCAGATAATATTTATTTTAACATTTATAATATCATTTATTTGAAACCCTTATTAATGAAGCAATCACTGCATCATCATTGTTTCATAATTAAATTTATTTATTTAATGTATAAATATTATAAATAAAATACCATTATATAGGAAATATTTTTACCTTTATAATTAATATTTATACTCTAATATATCACTTATATAACCCCATATAAAAATTTATTTAGTAAAAAGATACATGTTTATGATATTTTTCTCTTTACTTTAAATTAATTATTATAACAAGTCATTATCACTCCCAAGTGAATCCATGGGGTCCTAGAATAAACCCAAGGATTCCTATAATCGTAAATATGTCATAAAAAAGGATTAGTACATGTGTTAATGGAGTTTTATATTATTATAATGTTATTTTTTTACCCTTATTTACCTGATTTACCCTTTAACCATGGAAATTAAAATTAATTACTAGAGTTACTATTCATAATGTCCAAAAATAAAAGGTACTTATTGACACAATTTTGAACTTATGATTCCAAATATGGAATCCATTTTTCCAAATTCAAAACATAAAATTTTAATAAATTAATTTCAAATATATTCTCATTGTCAAAACTAAAAAGAGTGTTTTTAAGAAGTAAAAACTATCAAAAGATTAACATGTGTTTATATCCAATTTAAAAGTGAAATTACTTCCAATGAACATAATTGTATTAAATTATAAAAACTTAATCCAATTAAACTTTAAAACCACTTAAATTTACAATCTAAATATATAAATAAATTATATGAAAATGTAGTTTTGAATTAAAATGCAGTATTTTTCACTATTTATTAAAATATAAACTTTATCAAAAAATTACCAAAAAATTAACCAAAGTAAATTTTTATGTCCTGATTCTATATAAGAATTTTATTTTTTTCAAATAGAACATATAAAAGTTACAAAAACTAGATTTAAAATGGGTTCTCCATCAAAAGGCGATAAAACTGCATTTTTTAGAAAAATAATTATTTTATTCAAAAAAAATTAATTTGTTCTTATATCATATCTAGAAAAAATATAAGATGAATTTAAAACATTAAATTGAATATATAACATATATTTTTCATTAAATAAAAATCTATAAAGATTGATATGATTTTATAAACACAATTATTCTCTTTTAAATAAGTTTTCATAAAAACACATCCTTTATATTCAATTAGTTTTTATTTCCATTTCTAATAAATTTGGTAACCAATGAATTGTTATTTAAACATATGTAAACCATATTTCAAAATTCAGTTCATAATATTCATTTCTTCCATTCCAATAGCTAGGAATTAACTACCATTTAAAATAATATTATTATTATTGTATTATTTCTCAATATAACTCAAAGTTGTCTGCAATGTAAGATTTCAGAGAAACCCATTGTTGCATGTTGAATACGCTATTGGAAAAAATGTCCCCTTTAACAAAAAACTAATATATTATTAATAAATATTAATAGAAAATAAAATGTATTATTCTATAAATACCTGGGTCGTTACATCATTCCCCCTTTTGGAAATTACATCCTCACAATTTTAAAATTGGGCTCAGAAACTTCATTGAAAATCATATATAGGAAAAAGAGTCAATAAAAATATCACTTTAAAAGAAATAAAGAGAAGTAAAAAAAGTAAACCTGAGATAAATAATACTAGGATTCTATGTAGGAAAATGTGGATATGAAAAAAAAACTAACCATCAAGTTCTGATGGAGAGTGATTAGAAAACATGATCAAGAGAAAGCTAACTACCAGAAAACCATAAAATTGTGATGGGTTAAACAGTCTTTGATTCCCTAGTATAAAAAGTAAATGAAAAACGTTTTTGTTTTAAGTTTCTTTTCATAAATTTGATTAATTTATTTATTATATTTACTAATAACATAAGGTAAAAATACTTACTTTTCAAGTAGATTTTCATCCTTCAATAAATTTCTACCACAAACTTATCTTTTCTCTGAATGATGAGTATTTAAGAAGAATTAGTCACACTCGAAGCACTAGAATCAACTTCTAGAGAATCACATAATCCATAAAAGATTAACTATATATTTCCCTTTTATTTAGACATTAACCAAAACCAAAATGTTTAGTACACGATCATCTAATCCCCAAAAATAATTATACTTTATAAAAATAAATAATACTCTTAATCTCCAAAGTTCAACAAAAAATACCCAAAGTTCAAAAAAGACCATTCAATAAACAATTGTCCTTAAAATTCTTCAAAATAATCCAAACTAAGTCTAAAACCCAAAATTCATAAGGATTTGATCACATAGTCTTCCACGATAAATCTTTACATTTATCTCCAAATAACGTCAACTAATCTTAAAGTCTTATACTGAAAATTAATTGACTTAATCACATATTCTCTATTATAGGTTAATCATTTCCATAAATAACCAAAATTTTCTATATGTCCACAATAAAAACATAGATTCTTAAAAATAATATTTCAACCGTTACTCCACAAATGAAATTCAACAGTATTCTATTTTCCTTATGCATATAGTGTTCCCAAAAGAGCAAATGTCTTCCAAAATAACATTTACAACTTAATCATCAAAAAAAATTCTATACTAAGTATATCCATTTGATAAAACATAAGTTCCAAAAATCAACTTATTATTGATCCATAAAATCATTTAACTAGAAATAATATTTCATACTAACCAGGGACTTCACATAGTCTAGTGGTAGGTGATAAATCTAAGTTTCACTTTGGTTGTGGGATCGACTCTTGCAGCTTTGTCCGACGCGATGGGTTCTCATGCAGTCTTTGTGTGGTAATTTTTCAAAAACTGTATAATTCTAATAATGTTAACATAATGAGATAAAATACTAAAAAATAACCATAACATATTTTATGCTCAAATTTTATCTCATAATGCGCATTTTGCATCCCAAAAATTAATAACCCATAATTTAATCAAAGGTGAATGTCTCTAAAAATACAATTAGTCACCTTAATATTTCATATTATAAAGACTCAAAAGGGTTTCTACGACATTGAACTTATGATCTACCTTAAAATTATAAACCCATGATGATATCCCTAACCCTAAAGAAAACATCATAATATACAAAGTTGTCTAATCCTTTCCTCATATACCAACTATAAATCCCCAGCCTTAAACATTACATAATCTTGAGTAAAGTCAGTAATTCACATTGAGGATCTTTTCAAGTTTGGAGCTTTAGAGAATTAGGTCATAACTATTACATAACAAAAACATATAAATACAAAGTGGACACTTCCAACATTATTTTTTTCTTCCATAATAATAAAAATTTCAAAAAGAAACTTGGTTTCTTTTCATGTTTAATCAACATAACTTTTTTTTGATGACATATTTGACTTTATTCTCCCATAAATCCTATAAAAACATTTAAAACCTAAGATAAGCACAAAAATCTCACTAAGGTACATAAAAATAAATAAAAAACTACTAGTTTATTTAATACCTGATAACCAATTCAATGTTCTTTGAGAGTATGAAACAAAACATTTTCACATGAATAACACTCATACTTTTTTCTCAATAAAAAACACTAAAAACAAATAGCAAGAAATTAAAACTCCTTTAGGTGACTTAGAGAATTATATAAATAAAACCCTTTCATACATCTTCCAATTAGAATACTCATATTGTTGACTTCCAAATTAGAGATTTATAATGGATATCACCCTTTGTATAAGCTATATCGGGCTCACCTGTGAGCTATAATGGGGCTTAACCCTTTGTATAAACTCTATCGGGCTCACTCGTGAGCTATAATGGGGATAAACCCTTTATATAAGCTATATCTGGCTTACTTATGAGCTATAATGGGTCTTAATCCTTTGTGTAATCTATATCAGGCTCACTCGTCTCATATAATGCCCATGTACCATTTTATGAATAAAACACGTTCATCGCAAAACCCTTTTGAAAAACTCATCTAATCCCATTTGAAAAACATTTCCAAATCAAAATAACATTTTTATTTAAGATACCATTTTCAATACCAATATACCCAAATAAAATAATAATGGATTTTTTTTAAATACATTAAGGCTTATAAAGGAATCCAAATATCAAATAACGGTTACAGCGGTGGAGAAGTCGTTATCGCCGTATATGTTAAAGTAAATAACATTACTTTTGTCATTTTGTATATAAATTAAAATGATTTGTATAAAAAGATTCCTTTTAAAAACACTGAATTAAATTCTATATATATATAAAATTTCTTTTATAATACTTTTATATCCATATAAATAAATATGTAAATTAATATCATGAAGACAAATATTTGATAATTAAATCTTAAAATGTTCAAGGTGCCCCATACCACTTTGAACATTTAAATATTAATCTCCATGAATTCATAAATAAAATTAGTATAGATAAAATATGGATATGAAATGTCATATTGGTTGTATATACACCTTATAAAATAATAGAGGTGGATATTATCAAGAAATGCCTAAATTATAGAAGATTGAGACGAAATCATGTACCTTGGTCCAACTTGTCTCGTTCATTCTTTAATTTCCTGAATAATAAACTTAGGTTAATTTATACTTGATTTAGAACCTTTTTAAATTTTATTAAACATTTTATATCACTTATTACCATGTTATATCAATTAGTTAATTATTTGAGTTCATATCGGTCATTTTGTCAATGTTGGGTATTTAAGTCAAAAATGAACTTGTTTTGATGAAAATTATCCATGTGGTAAAAAGTCCATAATCTATATAATATTATTCATGATTAAAATATCATATATATCCAGTATATATTTATTTATAATATTCCATAAAATTTGGAGATAATAAATTAAATGCATCGTTCATGGAGACGGTAGGTCGTACGTACGCATGAACGCTACTTTCATTTCTTTGTCGTATTAAATGAATGAAAACTAAATAGATACATAGTTATATTATAATTATAGAATAATATATATGTTATATATGTTAAATAATCTCATTTATTCTATCCTTTATGCATTCCATGTATGTCATGAATGAATCATATCACTTTGAGGGGGAGGTAGTCCGTACTTCCTCAAATGAAATTATCGTATTTACAAAATATGGAAATCATAAAGGTATGTTATAAATAAAAAATTACATAAGAATAGATAAAAAATAAATATAATATATATCATATATAAATACAGTACCATCATAATGTCCACCATAAGAGGTGGTAGGAGAAAATTGAACAATCATCGTTTCGTGAGGCAGCAGTTTTCCCTACACAGAAACAGTATGTTCGTATCCATTAGATGGAGGTGTGTGTAAGTGTAGATTGAATCCTTATCATAACAACATCCTAGTTTATTTATGATACTAGTTTTTTTTAATCAAATAATAATAAGATAGTAGGGAGTATAGAAGTAAAATAAAGGAACTTGAGAGAAGAAATTACCTCTAAATCAGGTTACTTCTTTTGATTTGAGCCAAAAGGCATTATTGAATTGTCTTCTACCCAAGGTAAGGCTTATAGGAGGAATGTATATGTTTTGGTAGCTTATTTGAGTAGAATTCGGACAATACAAGGGGATTTTGAGGTGTGAGTAAGTGGGTTGAGGTGGTGACCTTTTACAAGAGGGGAGAGGGAAACTTTAGGAAAGTATTGAAATATTAATTTATTATAAATTCAATTTAGATTAAAAAAGGTCAAAACTCATTTAATTCCAATATAAGATGATGTTTTTCAAATACCCATCATCAAATAACTTTTATACAAGTTTTAAATATTTTTTCATCCTTATATTTTTTGTTTAACCCTTATTTTACCCTTTTTAATCTTACAGTGATATCATGTTATTTACACATTGTGGGTTAATTTAATTACCATATCATGTCAAAATACACACAAAAAAGTAATTTATGACATATTTTAATTTATATTAACTGTTTTTATGAATCTTATATTTTTAGGAATTTAATATCATTTAATAAACTATTTTATATTTTAAGTTATGAATTATGTCAATTTTGGACACTATTCATATTTGACTTTTTTTACAAATTAATAACAACATGATTCCTTATAAAAAAACTTGAATCAATCATAAAATTTCATATTCACCTATAAAATTAATTTATGACATAAATTATGTTATATAATATTTATTTTAATATTTATAATATCATTTATTTGAATCCTTTATTAATGATGCAATCGCTACATCATCATTGTGTCATAACTAAATTTATTTATTTAATGCCTAAAAATTATAAAAAAAATACCATGATATAGGAAATATTTTTATATTTCTAATTAATATTTATATTCTAATAGATCACTTATATAACCTCATATAAAAAATTATTTAGTAAGAAGATACATGTTTATGATATTTTTCTCTTTACTTTAAATTAATTACTATAACATGTCATTATCACTCCCAAGTGGATCCCTAGGATCCCAAAATCGACCCAAGTTTTCCCATAGTCAGACATATGTCATAAAATAGTATTATGACACATGTTAGGGTATTTTTATATTATTATAATATTGTTTTTTTACCCTTATTTACCTGATTTACCCTTTAACCATAGTAAATGAAAATAATTACTGAAGATACTATTCATAAGGTCCAAAAATAAAATGTACATATTTACACAATTTGGAACTTCTGATTAAAAATATGGAATCCATTTTTCCAAATCCAAAATACATAATTGGAAGAAATTAATTTAAAATTAATTCTTGTTTTCAAAACTAAAAGGCAGATTTTTAAGAAGTAAAAACTATCAAAAGATTGACATGAGTTTATGTCCAATTTAAAAGTTAAATTACTTATAGTGACCATAACTAGATTAAATTATAAAAAAATTAATAAAATTACACTTTAAAACCAATTAAAATGACAATATAACTATATAAATAAATTAGATGAAAAGACAGTTTTAAATTAAAATGTAGTATTTTCACTATTCCTTAAAAAATGAACTTTATCAGAAAATTACCAAAACTTTAACCAAAGTAAATTTTGATTTAATTATTTTATATAATAATTTTATTTTGTCAAATATAGCATATAAAAGTTAAAAAACTAGATTTAAAAAGGGTTCTTCATCAAAAGCAAGTAAAACTGCATTTTTTATAAAAATACTTCTTTTATCCAAAAAATTGAATTTCTTCTTATACCATATCTAGAAAAAATATAAGATGAACTGAAAACATTAAATTTAATATATAAAATATATTTTTTATTAAATAAAAATCCATAAATAGTGATATTATTTTATAAACACAATTATTCTATTTTAAATAGGTTTTTATAAAAACACATCCTTTATATTCAATTGGTTTTTATTTATATTTATATTAAATTTAGTAACCAATGAATCATTATTTAAACATGTGTAAACCATATTTAAAAATTTGATTGATACTCTTCATTCCTGTCATTCAAACAACTAGGCATTAACTATCGTTTAAAATAATAATATTATTATTGTATTATTTTTCGGTATAACTCAAAGTTGTCTACAACATAAGATTTAAGAGAAACCCATTGTTATGTGTTGAGTATACTATCATAAAAAGCATCCCCTTTTATATAAAATTAGTATCTTATTCATAAATATTAACATAAAATAAAAAGTATTATTCTATAAATACCTAGGTCGTTACAATAGTTGTATGATCGAGAACGGCCACTCATGTGGATTCCTTTGATCAGGATAGAGTAGCTTGGTAGTGACTTGGATATTTGGTATCTAGTCTATCTCAGTGTTAGTAGTAGAGATCTACACATTATTTCATTTTCCTTTATGTACTCCTACTTGTATGGTCGGCCCAATGGGTGACCGCTGATGTATGTTTGATATAGATATTTGTACTATTATAGAATTTCTTTTACTATTAAGCATGTTAAATTTAAGTTATTTACTACTTCCTCCATTTATTTATTTACTACCTTTTATGATATCTAATTATCTCTACTATGTTTACTCTGATATTAGGGAATAGTCTCTCAATAAAAACACTCTATTCCCTTACTACTAGTCTGCAACCTCTACCATATGGAAAGGAATGCTTGAGGCCTTATAGTGAATTGGCATGGTGCACTGGTTTAGTGGAATTTGGGTTGGGACGTTAGATCAGGGGGAATGAAGAAGTAAAATAAATGTAAAGTCTTTAATGGGGTCACTAAACCAAAATATTAAAATCCATTTACCAAAAAAATGATGATAATATCAATTATAGAAGGTATTTATATGAATCATACATGAGGTCACTAAATAAAACTATAAATAACTATGAGAACCAATGTCATCTTTTGAAGGAATAAATTATGAAAATAATAAGAGGGGAGATTAGTTAAAAAAAATAGGGATCTAGAGATATAAAAGGAAAGGGGAGGTGAGGAGGTGGAGGAAGAGGCTAAGGGGGATGCAGATACAAGGAGGTTATGGTCATGGATCTAGTGATGATTTTAAAGGAAATGATATGGTAGGATGACAACAAGATAAGATTGGGGTTTTAGAAAAATTAAATCAAAATTAGGAAATAAATTTGAGGTTGAGTGAGGTAGATAAAGAGGGAATGTGAAGACATAGTGAGTGGTGTATAGAGATTTTGGATGGTAGGAGTTATCTGTTGAATAGATGGGATTCCAGAAAATAGTAGTTTAATGTGGGGATAGAGGAGGTTATGTGGTTGTGTAGGGTAATATGGGGAGGGGAGAAGATAAATTGTTTAAGAGTGGATGTGGAGGAGGCACGAGAGGGTAGGTGAAGGGAACTGGGATAGAGAGGTGATGATGTGATGCCATGTGGTTGAGATACAAAGAATTGGGGAGGTGGGGAATAAGGGAGAAGGTAGGTAGAATCAAGTGTGAGGGGAGGGTTGAAAGTAGGTATCAACTAAAAGATTAAGGGAAATTATAGGAGGTAAATGTGCATTAAGGGGGAAACACATGTAATGTAGGAATGCTAATTTTTGTGTAGATATAGATATCAGAACATATATATGTACTCTGTGTAAATATATATATATATATATATATATATTCCATTGATTGAAAGGGTTGGGTGTATTATAATGGAAGCTGTGAAAGGTGACATAAATACGATTATATGATTAATAATGTAATAATCCCAACAACTATAAAAGATATGTGTCGAAAATTTTATAGAATTATATAAAGGAGTGACTTCAAAAAATGGTAGCCTTATGAACATTTCAAACAATTAAAGAATATCATAATATGGATGACATATCAAGATTAAATTATAATATACCTTTTATAAAATAAAAGTTAAAATGGATTGAATTCAAAATTTTAATATTAATGGTTATATAGATATAACTGAAATATATTGTATTATATGTCTACAGAAATCCATATTATAAAAACAAATGCAGAAAAATTTATATCTTAAACATGTATATATAAAAATTTTAATAGATAATGTTTAAATATAGCTTATTATCCTAGGAAGATGGTTCAGTATGTATTTTGTCCAGGTTTCAATTAAAAATTGGATAACCTACCCATCCATCCGCAAATATAAAATGTAAAAATAAAATGTTAATGATGAAAATATGGAATAATATTGAATTTAATATATTATAAATTTATAAATATTTTTAATTATAATTTTGAAATGTTTTAGTTAAGAATATTATAATTATAATAAATATATTTTAACAGTAAGTGAATCCAAAGATAAATGTAGATAATAGTGTTATCGGTATTATAGACTTGAATATTAGTTTTGCAGTAAAAATGAATGAGTGAACTCATAAAAAGGATATGATTAGGTTGTATAATTGAAATAATAAGAGGGTATTATTGATTAAAAACATGGTATGAAAGTAAAAAATAATTAATCCTAGATTAATGGAATTTTCACATGAAGTCTAGTTAGATATTGATAATTTATCAGGTAAAATGTCTTTTTTTGAAGTTTCATTATACCCAAGAAACTTTAGAAAATTTATTAAAACTTTAATTAAATATATTAGAATTATCTTTTAGTAGCTTCTATACCAAAATAATAAATTTAATTGCTAATGAATATGATACATAAAAAATGTATAATGATATTAATTGAGGGTTTTTGGAAACCTTTTTGAGATGTTTTGTTCTAGTTTCATGTGTGATCATTATTAATAGAAAAAATGTCAAATATGTGATGTAATATTTCTAAAATTATATAGATTAAACTTTTTTGCAGTCCATATATATAAAATGGAATATAATTAATGCTACCAAATAGATAATTGAATCTCTAGACACATAAACACACATAATGAGTTATCAAAAAATATTATAATATTTATAATTTTGAAGCAATAATTTAGAACTCAAAATGTATATAGTGGAATATGAATGTGTTTTAAACTTGTGTAAATTAACTTTCAATTTTGAAAATTGCATTGGTCTTTATTATATCTTCCTTGAAAAATATAGGTTAATTATATAAAATAATTATAGATACAAAATAAGTTAAATTTAAAAAAATATTGTAAATTATTAGATGAAAATAATATTACTAAAAATAAATTTTCAAATGAATATTAAATTCATCTTTCTAAACTAGTGAATAAATGTAGATAGATGCTTCAAAACTAGGATATGATTTTAAATAGTATAATTATGGAGATGATGAGATGAAAGTAAATTAATGTTGGTTTACTATTTTTTTTGGGAAAAATAAATAAAAACAACCTATTATATTATGAATCATTCACCATTTATGAAATTTTGTTATAAAACCCAAGAATATATATAGTTGGATAATAAACTACTCCAAGTTATATGTTTTTGGTTACATTTTATATGTAAATATTTATAATGTTTAATAACCAAATTTGGTCATGAAATCCAAGAGAATTGTATTTATGGCTGATGTTGATGTTCATCGAAGACTCCCCCCCCCCTTCCTGGAGGTGGAAGGGCGGTGGATGGCCAGACTATGCCACCTCTAGATTTGAAGATCCCCTTTTCACCTTTTTCCAACCCTAATAACCCCCTTGATTTCCCGGTGATCTCTCTTTGTTTGAAATTTCCTAATTTGCGTTTTGGTGATCCTCAGCTCTCAATTTCTACGTCGGAGTTCTCTGAAGCATCGAGTCTCTTGAAGTTAACTCTTATGGCTCGATTCAATCATCGAAGACCCTCGTTGGATGATTTTTCTTAACTTTTCTTTGATAAGTAGGGTTTACATGACAGTACGGTCGTGGGTCTCCACAATAAACGTCACCTTATGATTCTATTCGCTTCAGAAGAGGATCTGATTTGTGCGTGGTCCAGGGCTCCTCACAGATGCATCAGATGTAAATTTGTAATCTACTGCTGGTCGTATGATCTCTATATGAACCAGGATTCATCCCTCATAGTGACATGGGTTAGTTTCTCTCAGTTTCCCTTTCCTTTTCAAAACCCCGTGATTATTCAAATGGTAGGAAATATGGTGGGTCACTACCTCTGTTTGGATATTCGAACTTCTTTGGTGTGTCACTCAATTAATATGAGGATCTGTGTTGAGCTGGATTTCTCAAAGCCACCGGTTTAGTGGGTTTGTATCTCGATTGGTAAGGTGTTCCGATGCAGTAAATCTGTTGTTTTTTAATCCTGGGTAGATCACTTCTCGGTATGTCTTCGATTGGGTCATCGGATTACTCTTTGTCATCACGCTAAGCATGGGAGGCACATTGGGGTGTAGGAGATCATAGACTCTGATCCTGCTCTTGGTGTACCAGTGCTACAAAAACCTATAAGCATGAAACCTCCTAAACCAAAGGTCAGTGATGTGTTTGGCAGGCTAAAGTGTGATCTTCAATTGGCCATTTCATGTGGTGATCCTGTTGTGGCTGCAGCGGGTAGTCCTTCAGGTGGTAAATAGAATGCAGGAGGTGATGTTTACTGAATGGGGACTTGCTGGTAGGACCTACTAAGGAATATTTGGATAAATGAGGTGTTGGTAGTGGAAAATGGGTAGTAGTTTAGCTATGTGTAGGTCAGTCTCCCTCATCCTTTACTAAGGTAGTTAAGGTTGGAAGGGGTGTCTAGAGAATTGGAAAACTTTCATAACCTAGAGGTATGGTTTCTCAGGCTGATTTTAGGGAACTAAAGGAGTCTCAAATTCCTAATGTGTATGAGCCAGTGTCCCAGGTGGCCCTTTTTCACAAGGCTTCAAATCCGACTGAGGTGCACAATCGGTTCTCACTGTTGGATGAGGCAGGGAAAGAAAATGAATATCCCAAAGTATGGAATACGGTCATTCCTAGGTGGAAACGTAAGTAGGTCGGGAGTAGACACTCAAAATAGAAGGAATCTAGTGACCAATATGGGTCCTCAAGCGAATAATAGGGGGTCTCTTTGACTAGTGAAAACTATAAGCAAGAGGCATTGGTTCGATTTGGTTCAAGGAAATAGAAACAAGGAAACCTCATAACTGAAAGCCTTTTGGCTCCCAAGGATGGGAAGAAGTCAAGACCATGCAAAGATTATTTGGGAACTCCAAATACTGTAGTTACCAGATCATCAAGAAAGGCTAAATGCAATGTCACAGAGTCTATTCTGGGGGTATCTTTCTTAAATAATGAAGGGGTTTAGGTTTCAGGTAAGACCCCTTGTGGACTACTTCATAGGTTGGTCTTTCTTCTACGCACGGATCTGAAAATTAGGAAAGTGTATTGGTGGATACTTCGTTGATTAGTAAGGGAGAGACATTGGTAGTAGGATGGGAGGATTTCATAGTTGCCGAAAACTCATGGGACCTCCTCATTTCCTCTGAGGAAGAGATAGTGGAAGGGGTTCTGCCCATTCAGGCCTCAGAGGAGGATGCAGAAAGGATGAATGGAAGACTAGTTCAAGTGGGTGTAAGTAAGGAGCAGGCTGCTTGGATCGAAAAACAGAACTTAATTTTGACCATAGGTTTCAGTGAAAGGAAGATTACAGTGGAGGAGTTCTTACAAGTTTGGGACAAGTTGGCCTCTCATTTCAAAGTGACCATCACCAACGAGCTGGAAAAAAAGGTAAGAGAATTGTTCGGGAAATTATTTAGGGAATTCACATCCAATATTTTCAAGTTGGTCTCCTATTGTTCTATTTTCTACTTTTGTGCTTGGTGTTTTGTTGTCTTGTTGTTTTCCCACTTTTTTCCATAAAAGTGGGGTCTTAATAAAAAAATTTACTTGGAGATGTTCTGGTAAAAGGATGTGAAAAAAATATAAGTGTATATTTTTTTAAAAGACAACAGATTCAATATATATATAGTTTAAAATAGATATAAGAAATTTTTTAATAGAATATAATAATTAGAATAAAATAATTGTGATTGTAGTTGATTCTGAGGAAAAATATAGAGAATAATGTGTATAATATTATAGAATCACATATTAGTTTTTTAATCAAAATGAGTGAGTGAAATCATAAAGGGGATATGGTTAGGTTTCATAATTGAATATATAATGGGGATATGGTTCATTATGAAGTTATCATAAAAGTATAAAAATAAAATATTTAGTAATGATTTGTACCATATAAAGTTAGGTTGGAGAATGATAATTTTTTAACTGGGAAGTCTCAGTTTGAGTTTATCCATACTTAAAATCCAACAAATAATATTGGTTAAAAGTTAAATTTAATATATCAGATCAAATTGTAATGAAATATATAAATTAAATAACCTTTTATATTATAAAACTACTTTAATTATCTTTTCATTATTTTCCCAATGTTTCATATTGTGGTATTAATGTAAATGTACAATAACATCTTATATAACAGTCAAAAAGTAAAAAATGAACATATAGACAAGTGATGAGATAAATAAAGGAATGTATTTTAGTGATCCAAGTATAATTTTTAAAATAAGAAGGTATAAATTAAGTAATTTACTATCAAATACCTGAAATCTTCAAAAGATCATAATTTTTTAATGATAAAAGTTTTGAAATACATTTACATTAGTGAATTATAAAGGGAACTATTCTAGGTATTGTTTTATTTAAAAATTGTTGCTGGCTAAATTGGAAAACATATTATCTAGATATATATTATCAAATATGATATAGAAAAAATTATAAATAACTAAATATCTATAATTTTCTACCTCATATACCATAATAATAGAATATTAAGAAAGAAACTATAATAATTACTTATAAAATTCCTACATAATACTATTAATAATCATATGATTCATGTACTTAGTGGTATAACATTTCACAACAAGGTATTGCCTCTACTATACACTTTATTTGTAGAATTCAAACCACAATTCATATTTTTTATCTATATAATAAGAAATACATGATTATAAGAAATAATTTTAAAAAGAATTTTAGTTACATTTTTTTAAATATAGGATGAAAAATTTTTATTTAAACTATATTTTATGTGCTCATTCGCTATATATTCCTTTGGTACCATCATCTTAAATTTTTAAAAAATTAATCCTTTAAAAACATGTTCACATAATTTATGAGTATTCACTAATGAAAGAATTAAAACTAATTTATAAATATCTGTCTACACAAACAAATTTTTATAAATATATATTACATACAATAACATGAAATGGTATCATAGAATTAATATGAAAATGAGTTATAAAATATATCCTTAATATTTTTTTATAAAAAATTTATTACAAATATCAGTAATAAATGTTTGATCATAATGTTCATGTTTCTAAATTATGAGAACCATCTTAATATTGGTGAATATTTCCATATTTTTATTTTGGAAGTATAATTTTTTTAGAAAATCCATTTATATAATTCATTATTTTGGATATGAGGATCATACATGTGAATATTTTCGCATTCACAATTGTATAATTCTAAAATTATCCATTTTATTAATTATTGAAATTGATCATCTAGAAATACTATTGATAAATTCTACTTGGTTATTACATAAGGTACACTTTTATTTTTAGTTCTATGTTATTTAAATTATTTTTAATTTCCATTAATTTTTTTCTTGAAATGATTTATTCCATTATTGTAATCATATTTTTATTCTACAATTTTAAACATACATAAAAATTTAAATACTACTATTTTCTATCTGTAAAAATTATGATGAATATATTTTTATTGTAAGGATATGATATTATATATCATATATATACCAATAACAAATTTACTAAACTTTACTTTGTTAATCGACACATTCCTTCTAAAAATATTATTAGTAAAGTGATGGCTATAAAAACTGACTAGGAATTTAGCATCCATAATTAAATTTTTTCTATTTTCCTATTTCCTAAATCAGTGACCTTTAAACACATTATCTTGAATTTTTATTTGAATAAATTTTCGTTTCAACATTAAATAATAATTGTGTTTTATAAATTAATTAATTTTTAATTTCTTATTTTATTTTACAAAATGATGAATAATGATGTGTATTCACATGGGGAAAGTACTAGTATTAGATATTTATTTATAACAATTATCTCTATATAATTAAATAAAAAATAAATACAAAGAATAAATTAGATCCTCATCTCTCTTAAAATTACCCCAAACTAAAAAAATTAAATCCCTTAAACAAAATAAATCCCTGAATCACCCCATTTATAGAGGGAAAATGTTGCAGTCATTTGAAAAATGGGTTCACAGTTAAATTTAAATCCCACACTAAAATTTAATCCTTTTATTTTGTTATGATTAATACAACACCATATAATGGTATTAAATATATTTTTAGTCTAGTTAAATCTTATAAATTGATTCATTTACACAATGTATATCAACCATCAGCACCCATGAACCAAATATAGAAACATCCAAATAAGGAAAAATCATTGTAGATAATTTATCTGTCATTACAAATTCAATAAAAAAAAGTACTTCTAAATTCACCCATATTCATAATCATTGATATATTTATTTATATTCTCTATCCTTGAAATAGTTGGACATACATAATTTTGGTTACGTTCTTCTTCCTTCATACATAGTATTCGAAATAGTCTCATGATATTGTGTGTCAAGTTTTTTTCATTCTTTGATGATTATTTCATAAAATTTATGTTAAATTTATGATAGAAATATAAATAATTCAAGGACCTTATATCTCTCAAAAATCTTATGTTGTATATTTAGACACTGTTTGGATCATCATCTGTAACTTTAGTATGAAGAGGATGTGAGTACCAAAATCACAAGATCAATAGAATTTAATAGATTATTTTTTCCTAAAAACATCATCACCACCTAGGTTGGTGGAAGACATGATTGCATGTGTGGCATCATTGGAAGTTCCACTGCCTCCATGCTTACTAACTTGTGAACTTTAAGAAATTGGTCATTTACTTCACCCTTCCTACAAAATGGAGTTTATAGAATTTTTTTTCAAACTATCAATATTTTATTTCTAAAGTTAAATTTAAATGAATTAGCTTTAATATCATGAGTTTTGGATATAATATTTTTTTATTCTTTACTTAATCACAATGAAGATAACATTAGAAAATTAAATCCTATGGTATTGTTTCAAATAATTTTATAGATTATATGACATAATATTTTAGATAATAGTTGTTTTAATTGAAGTTTTGAATGATCCTAGAGAGTTATAGAGATAATGGGTTCGTGTTGAAATTTTATATCATGTTTTTTTAGTGAATCATTTTGTGTTAACCAAAAAAAGCTACTTCCTCTCTCTATTTTCTTATATTTTATTGTTTTGAAGATGTGTGGTGACTTAAAAATAGTTTTTGTTGATATAATAATCAATAAATCACACATGAATTTAAAAATGGATGTAGGGAAACAAGAAAAGTCATGAAAATTATTTATAATAGGAACTATGTGATTACAGATATATTATAAAGTTGTTACTTTTCCTGTACTGGTTTGAATACTTCTACAAATAACCCCTTTAAAATAATTATATTTCATAGTTATTTTCATATTTCAAATGATTTTAATTTGATTTTAGTATTTGAATTGTCTGTAGAGGTTGAATTTTCTATAAAATTTCATTGGCACACTTTATATGATTTACCATCACATTGGTGAAAAGTACTGAAATCTATTTAGTATTTAGGCTCTATTTGATAGGATTTATTAAAAATTTATCTTTACATTATTCACATATGATATGTTCTTATATGTAAATAATTTTAAACTAATTACTAGAAAAAAAATGAGTTTTATTTTGATATTTAAGGATAACCATTTTTGCTTTAGAAGTAGTGCAAACAATGCTTATTTTTTAAAATAGCTTATCATATGCTTACATTGAAGAATGCATGTGCAGGTGAAGTTTTTTTTTTCCATTAGTTGATGTATAGAGGCATGAGAAAGATTTTATAGTTTTTATAAATAATATCTAACTCTATTTATTACTCCATAATTATAGGATCAATCTTCCAAGATCGAAAAACCTCAGAAGTTTAAGGTTTTTATGGCATTCTATAGGGAGTTTACAGTGTTAATTATTGGTTGTGGAATATATTGTGTTTATTTTTCATGTGGATGTAATAGAATAGGAGGTGATAAAGATTAATTTGATATTTAAGAATCAAGAAATAATCATCCAAATGCGGAGGGAGGATTATGGCATCATTCCATTTTATTAAATAACTTTTCATTACATGGGAAAAACATAAGATCTTTTAATGTTTAGTTTCTTAGAAAATAGGTACATAACACATGAAAACATAAAACATTATTCTAATAAAATTGAACAATATATAGATGGGTTAACTCTAGTTTAATTTTACTACATCTCATATCCTAGGGATATATATCAAAGGAAAGGGGTGAGCATTAATCCCAGTAATGTAATAAACAAGGGGGAACAAAAACACATGTGATCATGATACATATCATTTAGAACATGAGTAATAACAATAAGGAATGAAAAAGAGTAATAACGTAATAATAATAACATGAATAATAACATGTAAATGTGTCTTAAACATTTAAATGAGACATTAATAAGCATATCACATAGATTTATCACCAAGGTTTCATAAATTAAAATTACCAAGGTTAATCATATAGGTATCGCAAAACATGTCATATCTAGAGATTAAATTATTTAACTAATTCTTTGGAGTGATATCAGGGTAAAAAATTCATATTTATTAATTTCAAGTGAGCCATATAGATCATAATAAATTGTTTTATTAATAAATAGTGGAGAATAAATAATAGGTTTCTTATCAAAATCATGGAATAAGAAAGTTCTTAAATACATAATCATTACATCATTTTTTCAAAACAAAAGAAAATTTGGGTTAAATATATGTAAATACCCAAATAAAAAAGAAATTTTTAAATATATTTGAATACCCATTAAAAATAAAAAGAGGTTTTGGTATTCAAATAAAAATGGAAAAGGAATTTCTCATGTAAAAGAGGGAAATTGGAGAAGTAGATTCGGCAGCATGATAGGTATAAAACATGGTTTTAGAAAATGGTAAAATGAGGGGGTAAAACGGTGTATCATTCATAAAATACTATTGTTATAGTAAAGGAGTAATATAAAGTGTACAAAAGAACTTAGTTTGTAAATTATAATATATACCTTAAGTAAATATTATACAAACTAATGTTTTTAAAAATTAAATTTTACTTTTTAGACCTTGGAAGGTCACTTATAGTTTCATAAATTTATTAAAATATATTAAAATACTTAATATTAATAAAATAAAATATTTTAGGTTTTTAATGATTTTAATTAATTATTTTATTAGTATGACATAAGTATGAAGTCATAAAATATACTGAAAACCCTAAACTGTATTTTTTACTATTCATTAAAAATAAATATTTTAAAAAATTTAAAAAATTCACCTTGACCACATTTTGAGGTGCTGATTTCAAATATCATGTTTATTTTTACATAAAATTTATATAAATAGGTTAATTTTAACTTTTAAATAATAAAATTTATATTTATTAAAAAATAGTAGTTTTTACAGATCATTCCAAATTCTAACTCTAATAAAAATTTCTTAGGACATTATAAAATAATTGTATCATTTATATTTAGATAAGAGTGTTTTCAAATACTATTACATTAAAACAAATATTTTTAAAAATATGTCGGTTTACTATAAAATTATATATCTTCTCTAAATAAAAATTATGTTTTATTTATGTATAGAAGCCAATATATCAAATTAGTATCTATTAAACATATATTTTATTAAGAAAACTATTATTAAAAGGAATTGATGGAATAAAAAATTTATTTATAAAATACAAATTACAATTTAAATAACTAAGTCCTAGGCACATAACCTTGTATTACACTCACATATTCCCTAAGGGTAAGGTGTGCAATGGTGGTAGTTTCATGGGTTGGCTTGGCTAACATCGACCAAGTGGTAATATCTACCAACATGAACGTCTACCATATAAGATTTAATTAAAGATTCAATTATTGGGTCTCATCTTGGGCTTGGTTAATGGAAACCCCTAGTTGAGATACCTCCCTCCCAAGTTATGACAAATGAGATTCAAATGGCATGACTCTACTGGTTGAGGCCATCAATTCTTTATTCTATATAAATTATCCTTTTTCACTGTTACTTATAAACACTAATTATGATGGTAAAATTATCAACCAAAGGTATATTTTACAATGGTCATATTATACAATGGTCATAATGACCAACAGTCATATTGAACAATGGTCATATTTGACCATCGGTCATATAATAGTCAAATCCCAATGATCAAATTTCCCTTTATACCCTAAAAATACCAAATTATTCTTTCACAAAAAATTTAATACAATTCTAATAAAGTTATATTTTCATTTTCAACTAATGTTGATTGGTTTACTAATATTTTGTTTTATTTATAAGGTGTTTGTTGTAGGGGTGATGATTCTAGTAGATTGGGGATATCCATATTTTCCTATTTTAGTTATTCTATTCCATATTTTTTGTCTAGTTAAAATGTTTGGAATTTTAATTGGTTTCATAGCTGAAAAATGTAATGATCATTGTTAATAAGATAAAATTGTTTTTGTTTCTATTTATTTTTTTATTGTATAATATTATATAATATGTAACAAACATTTATTTAGGAAAAAATATCATTTAAAAAGTCTAGGTTGTTACATTCTTCCCCTCTTAATAAATTTTGTTACTAAAATTTCAACTTGTTATCTTAGTTGAGAAATGGTGAGGGTACTTATCTCTCATTTACTACTCTATTTACCATGTTTCTTCTTCATATTTATGGTTCATCCACAACACTTTGAATAGGTGGGTTGTATTTTTTTCATAGAACCTTGTCACTATGGTCCAGGATCTCCACGGTATTCTCCTCATAAGAGAGGTCATGTTCCAGTTGTACTACTTCTAGATTAAGCACATATGAGGGATCAGGTTCATGCTTTCTCAATAGATATATATAGAATACATCATAAATTTTATCTAGATTTGGTTTAAGTTCTATCCAATATACCACTGATCCTATGAGATCAAGGATTTCAAAGAGGGTAATGTACCTAGGGATAAACTTCCCTTTCTTCCAAAACCACATGACTCTTCTCCATAGTGATATACGAAGGAAATTTGTTTCTCCAACATAAAACTCCATATCCCTTTGACAGTTGTTAGCATAAAACTTCTATAGAATCTAAATGTCCTTTATATGTTATTGGATGGAATGAACCATTTCTGTCATCTGTTTCCCAAGATTGGTCCTAAGAAGCCTTATCTCACCAACAGCATCCCAAAATGTATGAGTTCTAAATCACTTCCCATATAGAGATTCATATGGTTCCATTTGAATAATCGAGTGTAATTTATTTTTGTTTGATAACTCAACTAATGATAGGTGTTAATCCCATCCACCATTAAATTATAATGATAATGATCTTAGCATATACTCAAGTGTTTGAATAGTCCTTTCATACTGGCCATTTGTTTGGGGGTGATAGGTCAAACTGAAATTCAATTCATTATTCATATCATGTTGAAAATTTCTATATAATTTAGAGGTAAACATTGTATCATGATAATAAATGATAGAAAGTGTCACCCCATGCACCTGTACCACTTATTTTATGTATATCTTGGAATGTTGGTCAAGAGAGAAATCATTAGGAATAGCGATTAAACGGGAAGTCCTGGTGAGTCGATCCACCATAAATCATATTGCATTGTTTACTTTGTATGATCTTGGGATACTAGGGATGAAGTCCATAGTGATATTTTACCACTTCAATATTGGTATGGGTAGTGGTTTCAAAACCCATTTAGGAAGTTGTTGCTCTGCCTTCACTTGCTGACACACCAAGAACCTTTCAGTGTAGTCGGCAATCTCCCTTTTCATATTATCCCACCAATAATGATCAAAAAGGTCCCTATACATTTTACATATTCAAATATGTATATATAATGAAGATATATGATCTTTATCCATCAGATCCTTTTTTATCTCTAGGATAGATGGGACACATATCCTTGTATGAAATTTTAGCACACCTTCTTGATCAATATTGAACTCAAGAAACTTCTCATTCCTGAATGCCTCAATATTATTTTTTTAAAGTATCTTATATTTTAGATCTATTTATCTTATCTAGAAATTATGGTTGATAAATAATTTGGGATAGGTTTTATTATGTCCCTTCTATTAGAATTTCCATGTCCATCCTTACAAGGTTCTTAATCAATGGATCTATTTGAATCCTCATAATTTCCAGCATAATAGACTCTTTTCTAATTAATGAATTGGTGACTTTGTTTTCTCTTCTAGGGTGATAAAAAATTGAGTAGACATGGTATTTAAAAAGTTCCAACCATATCCTTTGTATCATGTTTAATTCCTTTTGTGTGAAAATATGCTTAAAACTTTGGTGGTCTATATATATATAACATTTTCTCTCATAAAGATAGTACCTCTATATATTTGGGGAAAAATAACTGCATAAAAATCTAGCTCATGTGTAGGATAATTTTTCTCATGAGTATTTAACTATCGATATGCATTAGAAACCACCTTTTCATTTTGTATAAGGATTCACCCAATCCAACTTAGAGTTTCATTGGTATAAATAAAGAATCATTCTCTAATAAATGGTAGAGTTTACACAGGTGGAATGAAGATTCTCTTTTTTATTTATTATAAACATTCTTCACACTCCTTTTTCCAAATGAACATATCCCCTTTTAGAGTTAACTTGGTTAGTGAATTAGAAATTCATGAATGATTTTTCACATAACATCTATAATATCCTAATAAACCAAGGAAACTAAAAATCTCAGTTATTATGGTAGGATGAGTCCACTCCTCTAAATTCTTTGTCTTCATAGAGTCAACTAAGATTCCTTCATTGGTTACAATGTGGCCCATGAATCAAACTTATTGTATCTAAAATTCATATTTTCTGAATTTCCCAAAAAGATTATCCTTCCTTAGAGTTTTCAATATAACCCTTAGATGATCCTCATTCCCCCCATGAATTTTGGAATATGTTATAATATCATTGATAAAAACAACAAAAATTTTATCAAAGTAATTATTGAAGACTCTATTCATAAAATCCATAAATATAGTAGGACCATTAATCAATCTGATAGGAATAACAACAAACTCATAATGAACATATCATTTTTGGAAGATAGTCTTTGGAATATCTTTTTTCTTCACCCTCAATTGATGATACCCATATTGTAGATCAATCTTGGAGAATAATTGAGCCCCATTAAGTTGATAAAATAAATCATCAATCCTTGGTAGAGGCTACATGTTCTTAACTATGATCCTATTAAGTTATCTATAATCAATTCATAGCGGCATTGATCAATCCTTCTTATTCACAAAGAGAACAGGTGCTCTCTAAGGAGACACAGTTGGTCAGATAAATCCATTCTCCATAATATCTTAAAATTATTTATTTAATTCATATAACTACATATTCACCATTCTATATGGGGTATTTTATATTGTCTTGGATCTAAGTATGAGTTTAATGGATAACTCTGCCTCTTTTTCTGAAGGAGGTCTAGGTAACTCTGTAGGAGATACATCAATGTATTCATGAATGATGGGGACATTATTTGTCTTTATACTTTCATTTCCTTCTCCATATTCAATGATCATATCCATAAATAAATCTATGGGAGGTGATTCTAGAAAAAGCATTGGTTAGGATATATCTCCTTTGAAAATTGTTGTTGGTTTTCCATTCAAGACTACTGAAATTTCGTTATTTCTATATTTAATATTAGCATTATACTTTGAGATCCAGTCAATCCCTAGTATAGTTTTGAATTCCACCATGGGAATGACTTCTATATTTTTGATGATATTATACTCTGAAAAGTTAATACTAGATATTTTATACACTATTGATGCTAGGATAATCCATCAAATAGTCTTGACTACTAACTCTACTTCTAGAAGTTCATGGATTTATTCTATATTCATTTCAAACATGGATGAAATAAAGGAATTCATAGAACTAGAATAAAAAAATACTTGATAGCTTTGAGATCACAATGAGAGTACCTTCCACAACATCATTTGGAGCCTCTACATCAGCAGTCGTGATAGAAAATTCTCAACCTTTCTCCCTTGTCCTATGTTGAGGTTTATGGTGGTCCCCCTCTATTGTTTTCTGATTTGGAAATTGATTGTTAAATTTCCAAAAATATCCACACTTAAATCATTTAAATTCTAGTTGTGCCTCCACCATTTTCCCTTTCTCGTTAGTGTTGAGAAGTTTATTCTTCACCTCACCACGATAATTTCAAGCTATATAGACATATATTCCATACAGGTATCACTTTACACTCCCAAGAAATAAGTTCCCTGAATGATTCTTCCCATATTTATTGCATGTGATAAGTTTCACCTTATTTTATCCTCTCCTATAATCGAAATTATTCCTAGTGTTTGGATACATGTCCTTGCTCTTTCCATTTGATCTATATGACCAGTGCATCTCTCAAAACTCTAATTCAACCTTTATAATGCTCCAAACTATTTTTTTATAGCTTTTATCATGTTGATTTTCTAGATTCCTACATAGATGGGGTCTCAGTATACTAAAGAATCTATCAACATTTCCCTTAGGATCCATAACAAAGCTATAGGTGTATTGATAATGTCTTGTAAAGTTCATCTCATAGATTCCCACCAATTAATTTTTCCTTTTGCTTTAGTTCATGTAATTGCCTCTCTATTTTCATTATCATTAAAATGAGATAAATATTTATTGAAAAATACTCACCTAAAATATTCCCACTCCATAACATCGATCTCCCTTATTAGCTTCATGTTTTTAATCAGTGTCCACCACTAATCAACTTCTCCTTATAAGAATTATACTACCACGGTGACCTTCTCTTAATCTAAACAATGTATTACAAAAAATATCTTTTCTATAGATCTTATCCATTATTCAGAAATCAATGGGTCGGTAGATCCACTAAAACAAGATGGTTGTTGATGCATAAAGGACTCAATGAAAATTTATTCCCTTTAAGGTGAATCTGATCTCTAATCTTGATTCAAGTTATTGTTCATAACTTGAGTTAGTTGATTCATCATTGTCATGAATTTTTCCATTCCAGCATCAATTGGAACACCATCAGTGCATCATCCATTGCACTCATCATTTACTCGGTTCCTACTATTTCCCACCAATTTTGTAAAATAAGAAAACCTTAGTGATAAACATATTTCTTTTATGAATCTTATAATTATAAAAATATTTTATGTATTAAAAAATCATAATTAAATATGTTATTAATCTACTCTAATAACAATTAAATTTTCTATATATCCTTCATAATGGTTCATAAAAATCTTGTTATTAACCAAACATATCCCCTAGGAGTGTCAAAATAGGTGTGCAGAAAGGGATATTGTCATGCACCAGTTCCCAATCAAGTATAGATCAATGTGGTGTTTTCAAGTGTTACTCATAGGTACATTTGTTCTAGATCCACATCCACTTATGGTATCCAGATATGGAGGTATTTTTTTTAGAATCCACTTACTTAATACTTACCAAAATACTATGACATTTTCCTATATTGAGACATATCCCTAAGGTTCTTCCTAAATTTTTCAAGCACTAATTTCCAAAAATAACTAAAGAATTATTTGGCACCAACTATGGAATCCCGCATTTTTATTTCATAACTTTTCATTATATGGGACAAAATAAAGGATCTTTTAAATTTTAATTTCTTGAAACATAGGTACATGATACATGAAAACATAAAAAAAAATATAATACACTTAAATGAAATATTCATGGGTTCAATCTAGGTTACTTTTACTGCATCTCATATCTCAAGGATATACATAAAAGGAAAGTGATGAGCATGAATCCTAGTAAGGGAATAAACAAGGGGGAACCAAAAACTATGTAATCATAAGATATATCATCAATAACATGATTCATAACAATAATTAATAAATCAGTGGCATAAAAAATCAATAATTACATTAATCATAACATGTAAATGTGGATAAAACATTTTAATGGGACATTCTTAAGAACATCACCATGGTTTATCACAATGGTGTCAAAAATGGAAATTGCCAAGGTTATTCACCAAGGTATTATAAAAAATTTCATATCTAGAGATTAAATTATTTACTCAATTAATTGTATTGATATTTGGGAACACCCTTCATATGTATTAGTTCATGTGAGAAACATATATCATAATAAATCACTTCATTAATAACCTGTGTATATTAAATAATGGGTTTCTTATCAAAATATTGGAACACAAAAGAACTTAAAGACATGATCACTATGTCATTTTTAACCCACAAAAAGAAGTGTGGGTTTCATATATGTAAATACCAGAATCAAAAAGTAATTTTTAAATATTTTTTAATACCCATTTAAAAGTAAAGAGGTTTTGGTATTCAAATAAAAATGGGAAAATAATTTCTCATGTAAAAGAGGGAAATTTGAGAATTAAATTCTGCAGCATGATAGTTATAAAACATTGTTTTAGAAATGGGTAAAATGAGAGATGGAAGGGTCATCCATTCATAAAAGACTATTATTAAAATAATGGAATAATAAAAAGTGAAAAAATAACTTAGTTAGGAAATTATAATATATAACACATGTAAAGAGGACTTGAATGGAAAAGAGAAGTGAAGGTTCCCCTTACATTGAAGAGTTGTTCTAAAAACATGATGATGGAACCTTGAAGAATTTATGACACATATGGGGGACTCATTAGGAGGAAAAATTACCAGAACTTTATGGGGGATAGATTGGGAGTGAAAGGGGATAGTGAAATGGGTGGTTATTTATAGAAAAATTAGAGGAATTATTTAATAACTACTATAAAAATGCTAATTAGAGATGCTTTTTTTACATTGGTAGTGTTTTAAAATGTCGCTAATTCATTTACCGAAATTTCTTGAAAACATTGATAAATGATTTTTCACTGATTTAGAGACACTTATAAAAGTCTCTAATTATTGAAACCTTATTTTCCAATATTTTTAATAAACATCAGTAAATAAACGACACAAAATTAGCGATGTTTATAAACATCGCTATTTAGTGACACCTCATTTACTAACATTTTTTGTAAACTTAAGTAAATAAACATCGGTAAATCACACTTCATTTACCATTGTTTTTAGAAATGTCGGTAAATAAATATCATTAAATCACACCTCATTGTTATTTTAAAAAAAATCATAATTTTTCTGGTAATTGTTTTTCAAAATGATGCATAATATTTTTTGGTTTTATAGTAACCCCCCTCGATATTTGCTCCCTCCTATTCCAACTACCCCTCCCATACCTCGCTCCTACTCTCATTCCCACTACCCCCCCCCCCTGCTCACTGCCCCTCCCATTCCATGCTCCCTCTCTCCCACACTGCCCTGCCCATATTCCTTCCCTACCCCCTTTCTCTTTCCCTTCCCTTCCCTACCACACTGTGTTCTCTCCCTTCCCTACCTTACTCATGTACCCCCTCTTGTATCACTCATGTGAATCAAAGGGCTCATAAAAATCAACCCCTGAGAATCGAACCACCATCCTTCAGCATCCCAAGCCGAACCCCTAACCAACTCATCTATTGTCCTTTTTTTAATTATATTATCTTATATATATATATATATCAGTATATAAATAATTAATATATATATATATATATGTGTGTTTATATTTATTATATATATATTATTTATATATATATATATATGTTTATATTATATTTTTTATCTTTATATTTTATATTATATATATATCTGTGTGTGTTTATATATATATATTAATATGTTTATATTATATATGTATATATATGTTTATGTTTTATATTATATATGTGTGTGTGTTTATATGCATGTGTGTGTGTGTAAATATATATGTGTACATATATATAATTATAATTATAATCTTATATTTATATATATATATAATTAGCCACATTTTAGAAAATTAGTTAAAATTCCACCAAAATTGTCACATTTTCCTAAAAACATAAATAAATTTAAAATATTTAGTTGTATTATGTTATATATATATATATATCAGTATTAAAAAATCAATATTATATATGTATATATTTATATATTAATATATATATTTATATTTATATATGAATATATATATATATATATTAATATATATAGATTTTATATTTTATATTGTATATATATATATTTATATACATATGTTTATATTATATTATATATATATACATTTATATTTTATATTATATATATGTTTATATTATATATATATATATATATGTTTATAATATACAATATATTTGTTTATAAAATATAATATATATGTGTGTGTATATATATATGTATATATTTTTTATATTTTTTGAGAAAGTTGGTGACATGAATTGGTTTCCCAATTCACGTCGCCTATGGAATTTATTAAAGTCGAAAAAGGATAGTACAACCTCAAGGTGTAAAGAACTTACACCAGTAGGGAATTAAAGGGGTTACAAATAATATTCAATCCAAAAAAGAAACCAGTTCTTGAAGACAGCCCAGAAAAATCACCATTCAGTTGTTTCAAAGATGGACCTTCAAAAATACAGTTCATCCATAAAAGCAGCGAGTTGTCCTATTGAAATCAGTCTGAACCTTCCTCCCCTGTAATCAACATGAGCTGCAACCATGCGGAGCAGAGGGAAAGAGAAGGAAGAGGCCATCTTGCTGCCAAAGAATCCTTGCCACAACCGTCAAATAGACAGAATGCATACAGATTGAACCAAGTAATCAGAGTACTAAAGTCCAGCACTTGAAGCAGATAGATAAAATCTTCAAAAACAACCAGTGTCTAGGAAAGAACAAGGTAAAGGTTCAGAGAATCTAGAACTTGTGGTGTGTTGTCAGCAGGATCGGGAGAGGATTACAGTACCTCACTTCTCAATTATTTAACCTCATCCATAAGGAACAACAACATCAGGCCAGAACTGAGGAAATCATTCCCTCCAATCCAAGACTTCAACATCATCCTAAGAGCACGTAACAAGTAGACCGCAAAGAAAACACCAGAAGAAAACAAGGACAGCAACACCATAAGAGACATCATGTTGAAAAGCAATCAGCCAGAAATCCCTCCAACCAGAATCATCAAGTTAAAACCAGAAATAGAATGCAGATAAGAAAAGACAGAAGCATTAGGAAGATTGCATGGATAGATTTAATTTCTGATTAAAATAATATCTCTTCACCTCAAGATATCTCTCTGCTGAAATCTCACCCTGTTGAAATTTTTGAAATGGAATGTCCATTTGTCCCTCTATGTAAGAGAATTGTTGTTTCACCTCTACAGTGCAGTGATGATCAGAGTCTTCAGTTGATTGAGCTATAGTATTCGTGTCTTGGGGATTCTGAGAATGATCTTTCCTTGCCACATCCATTGAACATGTGACAATGGTCCGTTCCATTTGAGAGTAATCCTTGTGCTTCCTAGTCTTTTTAGGATTTGGAGTGATGAAACCATCAACATCCACCATAGACTTTTTACCTTTTTTGGCCATTGATTTTAGAAAAGTTTCTTCAACCTGCATAGGATGATCTGCCTCATCCTATAAAGAATCACTAGAGTCCAAATCATACTCTTTGTTTCTGTCCTCTAAAGAGTAAATCGAATTATTTTGTTTCTCTATAGTAGGGGGTGGGACAACACTCTCTTTACCCTAAAAAACTCCAGTATGAGGATCTTCATCCTGAATAGAAGCTACACCTTTGGAATCAAACTCATGCTCAATAACATCCATGATAGCATTGACATAGTCATCAATTTTATTTTCGGTTACTGGTTTAAATTTTGTTTCACCTATGACCTCAGGAATTTCTTCACTACTTTTATGTATATATTTTTTATATATTATATGTTTATATTAATGTGTGTGTGTGTGTTTGTTTATATATATAAATTTTTGTGTGTGTGTGTACATATATATGTATATCTATGCATGTATATATAATTATAATTATAAATTTACACACATAAACATATATATATAATTATCACATTTTAAAACACTAGTAAAATTATCACTAAAATATACATGTTTTCTTAAAAAAGTGACTGAATTTAAAATACATGTTTTTTTTATATATAAATATATGTATATGTATTTATTTATATATTTTTGTGTGTTTTTAGAAATATATAAATATATATATATATATCTAAATATATATTTACATCGATTTGGGGAAATGGGTTATATATAGTTAGAGACGTTTCTAAAAAAACATCACTAATTAGAAAATTTTCCTTAGAAACATAACTAAATTAGGTATTTTTCCTAAAAATATCACTAATTTAGTGACATTTTTTAGGAAACATCCCTAAATTAAGAACGATTTTAGAAAATATCAACAAAATAGTGATGCTTTTGAAGAAACATTGCTAAATTAGTGATGTTTTTTAAAAAACATTGCTAAATTAGTGATGATTTCAGGAAACTTTTCTAAATAAGCAATGTTTTTAGGAAACATCACTAAATTTTAGTTTTTTGTAGTAAATTACCAAATATAGGTCTTGGAAATCTAGGTTGTGGAAAATAAAAACCATTTGTCTTACCCATGGTTTTTTCTCATGGTTTTAGATATTTGGGTCAAATTTTATGATATTTTAATCCACCAGAACTAAAAAACCTTTTTTATTACTTATTTTGGCATGGAAAAGTAAAGATTCCACAAAGTAATGTTTTTAAAAATTAAATTTTCCTTTTTTGACTTAGTAAAGTCACTTATAGGTTTATAAATTAATTAAAATCTATTAAAATAATTAATATTCATAAAATAACAATTTTTAGGTTATATAGAGTGTTTAATTAACTATTAAATCATTATGACATATGTATTAAGTCATATAATATACCAAAAACCCAAAACTGTATTTTTTACTTTTCATGAAATAATAAAGTATTTTAGAAAGTTCTAAAAAAATCACCCCAACCTAATTTCGATGTTCTGATTTCAAATATAATTTTTATTTTTTCATAATAATTCTATAAATATTATAATTTTAAATTTTAAATATAAATTCCTTAATTATTGAAAAATATCAATTTTATGTCTTATTCAAATTTATGACACTCATAAAAAATTCCAAGGACATTATAAAATTATTTTAGAATTTATATTTAAATAAGAGTGTCTCTAATGTCCCGACCTAGGATCCATTGAACGGTGCCTCAAGCCAGTTTTCCACATGCCCCCAAGAATGCATCCCCATATGCTAGAGGGTTCCGAATAGTAGCGAGGGTCTAGTAAGTCAGTCTTGGAGAGAATATACCCTATGTTATCAGAATAAAACACTAGTGGAAGAAAATAAAAATAACCAAGTGCGGAACCGTATATAAATAAACAGAATAAATCCATGTCATATGATAACCAAATCATGAAAATACAATACTAAACTAAAAGGTAAAGCATGTTATGCCAAGGAAAATGTCAAGTTTCTACAATTCAACTGAAATTAAAATCAAAACGAGTCCCAAATAACATCTGGTTCCCTCTCCCATGCTCTAATATCAAACTAAAACCTATCCCAGGTCCTTGACCTTATCATGTCCTATAATAAAAAATTCTTATCAAGTTCTAATCAGGTGTCCCGAATAGGGTGTGAGTACAACTCAGTAGGTCACCACCAATAGTGTCTAAAACGAGTCCAATCAAAAGATATTGCATGCAGTTTTATGAAGAAATAATTATAATGCATAATTTAAATAGTTATCACATTGTAATTTAATCTTTAATCATAACATTAGGCCAATTTCAAATAATGTTTCCCATTTTAATCATCATTCATTATCATTAATCATTTGGTGTAGTTCGTCATGCCTAGCACCCCAATTCTCAGTTGAATCATCATTCATTATTATCATTAATCATTTGGTGTAGTTCATCATGCCTAGCCCCACAAATCTCGTTGAGTGTAGGTCGTCATGCATAGCACTCCAATTCTCATTCGGTGTAGTTCATCATTCCTAGAACCCCATAATATCTAGCTTGGATAACTATTGGGGAGGAACAGCATATCCAAGTCCCAAATTCAAATTGGTCTAGGATGCCATGCCCATCACCACAAAATCTCAGCCATTTAATCATTCTTTAATTCATAAGAATTTTCCACATTATTCATTTACTAATCCAACGATTAGTTAAACATTTCAAAGGCCATTAGTTAATTCAAGAATTAACTAAGCCTGTAACCCATTAATTAATTCATCAATTAATTAATCAATCAAGACAATTATCTTTCCATAATTAATTCTTCACAATTAATTATCCAAATCAAAACCCAAAGTCATAATTAATTCTCACAATTAATTATCATAGATCACATAATGGCACATAATGAATTGTCACAATTAATTATCTTACATAGCCAAACATAGTTCCATAATTAATTCCCCCCAATTAATTATCTTATCACAATCAAATCAATATCTCAATTACAATATCTCAAATACAAAATAAAATCTCCAAAATATCTATTTGGGCAACCCCCCATCGTTTGTTTTGTGATTCAATTATCAATTAAATCACCAAGGCAAATCAATTCAATTCCACATTCCTAATTACTCCAATTTATGAAATCAATCATCAAGTGAATCTATAAATCATAAACTCGCATTAACATGTCATAAAACATGACTTTGGGAGTTTGATTTAGACCACCTACCTTAGTTTCTTAAGAGAAGTTAGCCCAATAGAAATCCCCAAAATCCGAGCAGCACAACGTCATTGATCAAGATCTGAATCTAAATCTATAAAAACAAAATTAAGATCAAAGGCATCAATATATTTCAAATCTAGATCAAGATTTACAATACTCGATATAGATCTTAACTCATGGGTTTAGATCCAAGAAAATTGTGGAGATCTTCCATGAAAAGATCTAGAAAAGATAAGAGAAATAACAGAAGAAGCATCGGGATGAAATCCACTTACCGGGTGGATAGAAGATATTAAATATGGGATTTAAATCTCAAATAATGGTGTTTAGATCACATTGGAATCTCTCCAATAGGCTTTGGAAACACCTAGAATTCATTATGCCCGATCCAAGTTTGAAAATATGTAAGTCTTGGGGGTTCGGGTGGTTTTAAAAAGGATTTTCATAATTAAAATCCCGTGTGAATGGTTCTCTAGGCAGAGGCGCACAGTTAGGAAAAATTGTGCACCAACCGTGTGGAATCCTCTATCTAGTTTTTCGTAATTGGAACGGTTTTCTCACATGGTTTTTCAAACCATGTGCAAACTATGCAGACCTCTTTGTCTAGTTTCGCACGCTTGGCATGGTTTGGTCTCACGGTTTTTCAAACCATGCACAAACTGTTCATAGCCCACTATCCTTTATTTTTCCTTAAAATTTCACCCAAACACACCCCAAGTCACTAATCTAAGTTAAAGGTACTTAATAGCTTCAAAAAGTACCTGAAAATGCACCCAATATGACTCCAAAAAAGGTCAGGATCTTACAATCTTCTCACCTTATAACAGCTCGTCCTCGAGATGCACTCCCAAAATTCTCTAAGATTCTAAGCCAAAAAGATTGGGCCATTGATCCCTCATGTATTCTTCCCATTCACAAGTTTCCTCTTGAACATTTCCATGTTTCCATAACACATGAACTAACAGCACAGTCTTTCCCCGTAACACTTTCTCACTGCGACCCATCACACGTATCAGATGCTCCTCAAAGGATGCATCTATATCGAGGTCCACTTCCTCCACATCAATCACATGAGAAGGGTTTGAGTGATAAATTCATAGTTGTGAAACATGAAAAAAATCATGCAAAGCACTGAATTTATATGGAAGTGCTAATTGGTATGCCACCGTCCCGATTCTCTCCAACACCTCAAACGGTCCTACAAACTTGTGTGCTAACTTTCCCTACCTCCATATCCTGTAGTGACCCAATCTAGGTGACACTCAAAATAATATACAATCACCCTATGTAAACTCTATGGGTCACCTATTTCTATCATCATATGACTTCTATCTACTCTGAGTCTTAGCCATACGTTTTTGAATCAACTGCAACTGTTCTGATGTATCCTGAACGAGACTCGGTCCCAACAACTCTGACTCACCCACCTCTAATCAACATAGAGGTGATATACAAGGTTTACCATAAAGTGCCTCATATGGTTCCATCTATATAGTTTCCTAATAACTATTTTTATAGGAAAAATCCACTAAATCCAAGAGCTTCTCCCAATAACCACCAAAGTCAAGCACACATGCTCACAGCATATCCTCTAACACATGTATGGTACGCTCTAACTACGCATCTATTTGTGGGTGAAAGGTCGTACTTAAAAAACCTAAGTACCAAGAACCTTATGTAATCCATTTTATAAGCATGATGTAAAGTGTGAATCATGATCTGAAACTATAGTTTGTGGAACCCTATGTAAACGAACTATCTCTTTCACATATAGTTCTCCCAACTGATCTACTATAAAGGTTTCCTTAATAGTAAAGAAGTGTGCTACCTTCATTAATTGATCCACAACGACCCAAATAGCATCATTCTTGCTAGTATTTGGAAGTCCTACCAAGAAATACATAGTCACGTCATACCACTTCCATTCCAGAATAGGTAACGGTTACAGTAGGCCTCTAGGTCATTGATGCCCTTCTTTCACCTGCTGATAGGTGAAACATCTTCTTACAAACCCTGTAATCTCATTTTTCATGCATGTACACCAAAACTGCCTTTGAAGGTCACAATACATTTTTCTCTCCCCAGGATGTACCACCCACCTTAAAGCATTAAATTATCACTTGATTTTCTCTCGCATACTCATAGGAACAACAAACCGATTTTTCACATAGATGATCTCATCTTCATCTATTTTTCGGTCTGAAGGTTTCTCCCCCCACCCCCGTCAAGGATTTCCCTCAAGGATAAACACTCTGGATCCTCGTACTGTCTATCCATGATCTATCTCAAGAGTATAGACTCCACTACTACAGAAACCAGAGTCATCCTCTCATGACTCTCCTAAACTACCATATGAATTTTCTCCAGAAAATTGATCATCTTCCACTCTACACTCGACTCATGTACCAACTGAGTCTGAGTTTTTATTCCAAAGGTATCAGCCACACTATTCCCCTTTTCGGGTGTATATTCCAGTTCAAAATCAAAGTACTTCATATACTATACCCATCTTTACTTTCAAATATTCATTTCGTGCTGTGAAAAGATATACTTCAAGATTTTTTTATCCATAAAAACTTTAAACTTTTCACCCAAAATATGGTGTTTCCAACACTTAAGATCATAAACCAATGTTTCCAACTCAAGGTCATGGATAGGGTAATTTCATTCATGTGGCCTCAACTTTCGAGACCCATAAGAAATGACTCTATCCCCTTGCATCAACACGACTCTTAGTCCGACCCTAGAAGTGTCAAAATACATCGTGCACTCCTCAGCTGACTCAGGTAAGATCAAAATTGGTGTCGATGTCAAGTGCTTATTCAACTCTTGGAAAGCATTCTCACATGCTTCTGTCCACAAAAAATTTACCCCTTTCTTTTTCAAACTAGTAAGCAGTGTTTCCAAATGGGAAAAGTCCTAGATGAACCTCCTATAATAACCAGCTAATCCCAAAAAGATTTGAATATCAAAAACATTCATGGTTTGCTCCCAAGAAATCACTGCCTACACTTTTTCCATGTCCACTGTCGCACCTTCTTCTGAGATGATGTTCCCAAAAAAGTATACCATGTCAATCCAAAACTGACATTTAGATAGCTTGGTGTATAGTCGATGCTCTCTCAGTGTACCTAGGATGATGTCAAGTTGTTGGGCATGATCTTCATGAGTCTTAGAGTACACTAATATGTCATCCACAAACACCACCACAAACTGATCTAAGTACGGATGAAATATCTTGTTCATCAAGGCCATAAACACTACTGGAGAATTAGTCAACCCAAATGGAATTAAGACAAACTCATAAAGGCCATACCTTCTCTTGAGAGCAGTTCTTGGTATATCAGAGGTCTTAACTCTCACTTGATGATACCCTGATCTCATATCAATCTTTGAGAACACACTAGCCCCCTTCAGCTATTCAAACAAATCATCGATACATGAAAGAGGATATTGGTTCTTTATAGTCATTTTATTCAACTTCTGGTAGTTGACACACAAGTTTAATCTCCCATCGGCCTTATTTGCAAAAAAACAGGTGATCCCCAAGGCGACATACTTGGATGGATAAATCCTTTATCCTCCAACACTTCCAACTATGTTTTGAGTTCTTGAAGCTCAGTCGGTTTCATTCTATAAGGTGGAATAAATACTGGATCAGCCCCCAGAATGAGCTCAATAGTTAATTCCACATCTCTCTCAGGTATATTCCCTGAAAATTATTTAGGAAAGACATCCTGAAATAGTTCTACTACTAGTGGAAGTAAATATTGCCTACCAATCCCATCATCTAGCAAAAGACTTGAAACTTGGGTTGTGAGATCTCCCAATTGCTGAGTAATTGGACCAACTCTGCCTGCATGGATATCCCATTATCCATGAAGGACTTATTGGTCACCCTCAGGAGATAAAAAGGTCGCTCTCCTATGATAACAATCTATGTGGTCTTGCTATGTGACTAGGAAGTCTACACCCATAATCATATCAAAGCCCATTATATCAAGGACATAGATATCCCAAAGGAAATGATACTCTCTGATCTCAATAGAACATCACTTGAATAAACATATATCCCTAGTCTTTGTTCCCAATGGTGTATCGATATTCATCATCCCTCTTACGAACTCCACATCTAGGCTCAAGCCATTAACAAGGTTATCATATATAAAGGAATGATAGGCACCAGTATCAAACAAATATGTAGCTAAAGTATAAGCAACTAGAATAGTACCTCTCACTATTGATGGACCATCTTCACTCTCCACAAGTGTAGGTTTCACTGCATGTAACTATCCTGCCCCTCTTCCATGTGGTGTCTCCTGACTCCCCTAAGTAGCACCACTCTACTCGTACGGGCGCTCATTCCCTGAATCACCACACCCACTTCCTCTACCTCCTCTTCCAGTATAACTCTAGATTCTAGACCTGTATGGTGTAGAAGACCCCCTTCCCACACTCTGACTCTGATCAGCTGTTCCCTCAGCACCCGCCTACCGCTGCTTCATGAAAAACTTATGTAGGTGTCCCATCTTTCCAAAAAACTGGCACTCCAATGGTGGTCGAGTAATATGTGTATGATAGTGTACCTGCCTACTGCACTGGTGGAAAAGAAAATGAGAAAGATACAGTGTAATTTTTCCTTCCGACTATCCACCTTGCTTTCTACTATCCTGACTAAGGTTCTCGTGATGGCACTTATTGCTTTAGAAAGGCACACTCCTTGATCTGTTACCAAATCTAGAGAAAAACCCCATAAATCTGTGAAACTTTAAGTGTACTCCATTATTGACATGATTCCTTGTGTCAGATATATAAACTCTGAAGCCTTATCTTGCCTCAGCGTGTCTGGATAGAAGTGTTCCAAGAACTTCACCAAAAATTCCTTCCATAACATCTTGTGAGTATGTTCAGATCATACCAAAATGTCCCACCAGAGCTTCACGGAACCCCACAACATATAAGCAGTCAACTTAACCCTCTTCTCAACCAGAGTCTCCAAATGGTCAAGTATCATCTCTATGGATTGAATCCAAAATTGAACTTCCTCAGGTCCACACTCTCCAATAAAAGTAGGAGGGTGCTGTAGTTGAAACTCCCTTGTCAACTTAGACATTATTTTCTAAACCCACCCTGGGTCTCTCTCCATGAATTGCATGAAACGAGAAAAATTCTCTTGAAATTGTTCCCCTTCTCCCTCATCTTACACCAATGGTTCCTCAAGCTGCCTATCTAGAAGTTTTTTATGGGTCATACCCCTCGTTCTCTCCCTCAACAAGCATTGTGGAGGCATACTCCTACAAATCCAACCACATGACTCATGTATTATAACTCAAACTTATAACATTTATGTAAGGGGAGAAACTAACACAACAAGTTTCAACATGTATTTTTTCCCTTTATCTCACCACATGGTCAACACCGAGGCCTTATCACTACCCTTAACCGTCCTACACCGAGGACTTATCACTAACCTTAACCATCCTACTACTAGGTCTTGGTTAAGAAGGGTATATTTATTCTTATTAATTAATTCATCCATTAATTAATCACATTATCTAAAATTAATTAATTCAACAATTAATTAATTTATCATAATCAATTGAACAATCAAGGTTCTCATTAAACACCCATTTATTCTCATTTAGCATCATTATTCCAATATCACAACAAAGAAAATAGTTCAAGTTCAACAACTTACCCATAACCCATTTTCCCATGAGTTCCTAGAATGATTGATGCACTCGATTTTTCAATACATTTCCACGTACTTTATTGAAAATAAGAACATGTTTTTAGAAAATACCTACTACTTAGTGTACAAATACTTTGATTTTGGTGATCTTGTGCATTTTCAGATGGTTTCTGGAAAAACACACAAACCGGGGGGAAACTGAGAAACATTCCTAACTATATTACATGTACATATTGACACGCCATGTACATTCAAAATCAAACACAGATTGACCAGACGAGTACATGTCCAAGTCATCATATCAAAGATGACACGCCATGTGAGGCAGTGCTACACACCATGTAAAGGCTTATAGATGCGGTTGGTGGTGTTTTCCAGAGACCACACGCCATGTGAGCTGGTGCCACACATCGTGTACCCTCCACTAACTGGACATCGATGCGGCAGAAGTCAAGGGAGGCGTAGCTGCCCACCTATCAGAGAAAAACTGTGATAAAAGTGCATTGATGAGACTACGCAGCGTGTACTTTTGATACATGTTTTGTACTTTTTTTTCTATAAATAGAGGCATCAGACTCCAGTTTTAGGAGTCATTAGTGAATATCTGAAGGAAGGAGGTCCTGCTACCTTGATTATGTGCTACCGTTATTCCACTATGCCATTCCACCATTATACCAAAGAGCCCACCTCTCCTCGAAGTTTCTACAATGAACACATCAGGTATCGAGGGTTTTGTTTTCATCTTTTCTTCTATATGTAACTAAACACCCAGTGTGTGGGGGTTGTGGGTGATGAAAGAGTTTTAATTTGGATTAGTTTTTATGATTTTGTTTGTTCTATTTAACCTTTCTTATTCTTCTTCAATAATTTTTTTTATCACTAAAAATTTTGAGCCAGACCAAGGGTAGAATTTTTAGGGACTCAAAAGAAGAATAATGTTGAATACATTCATGATCATTAAAAGTATTCACTGACTCACAAAGAGACTAATCTAAACAAAGAACTTTGAAACGCTGACCACCAGAACAAGGAATAATTTTCCTCAATTCTAGGCATAGTTTACCAGACCAAGGGAACCTTGTCACAATTGAAACCTAGAGTTTTGGGTTATCATGAACAACACAACCTCATAAGAAAATTGATTTAATAAACAACCTCTTAAAAAAATCCACATCTCTAATGCATTTCCCTCCATATTTTCCTCAAAACCAAATTCTTGTGTTTTCCTTTACCCTTTAAGTAATTTGCTATGAAATTAAAATCCAATCACCCTTTTCATCAAAACATTAAAAATCGACTAAAATTCAGCACACTTCACTGAATCATGTACAAACTAGATAAAAAATACAAAAATAACTTTTTTTCCTTATGGATCAACCCCTTATTGGTACTATACTCATTAGGGTTAAATAATTTGGGACACTAATAACATAACTTTGCTGAAAAGACTACCAAATTTTGGTGCTGTTTCTAGGGATCAAACCTGGGTCACATACGTGATAGGTGGGAATACTCAAATTTTGGCGTCGTTATCGGGGAACTTAAAAGTTAAATTTTTCTTTGTTTCAATCAAGTTTGTATCAAATTTAGTGAAAATAAAAATTAAAAATTCCAAATAATATATTTTATAATCTCATTTTTGTTTATTTTTCTTCTTCTTCATTTACACTTTGTGTGTTTAGTATTGTGCAGGTTCATAGGTGTATGAGTGGCTACCCCACTCATTCCTAGAAGGTTGAGTCATTGGAGTTTCTCCCAATTGACCTAGAGATCGAATGGATGCTTTTGAGGCGACGACGAGCACTCATGGACTAGTACAACCAAAACAAACCCATAGTGAGAAATGAAGAAGGAGATCCAGCTGCTGTCCAAGGAGCTAGATAGCCATTTGGTCGGGATGACAACTAGAACCAGCAAGCTCCACTTGCTCCATGATATGGCCTACAACAGCTTTAACAGTTCCAACCAAAGTGGATGTCATTCCTATAGCCATGTCATGGGTTGTACTTTGCCCCTCAAGAATAGTAATACATGCCTCCACCACTCCCTTAGCAGCCACCTCTGTGTCATACTCTCATGGAGTACGGCCTGCCATCTATTCACGAAGCTGACACAGGCATCGTCCATCCATCGGTGCAGGCCCAACTCTTCGAGATCAAGTCCGTTATCATACATCTGATCCAAAACATAGTTCAGTTCGGCAGCCTTCCCAGCGAGGACCCCAATGCCCATATCTCTAATTTTCTAGAGGTCTGTGAAAAGTTCCTCTACCACAGAGTGTCCAAGGATGCCATTTGTCTTCTCCTTTCCCATTTTCTCTAAGGGATAATGTGAAAGATTGGATAAAATTATTGTTGCAGTGATCTATCCTCACCTGGGAGGAGCTAGCCCAGGTGTTCCTGTCAAAATAATTCACACCCTCAAAGACAGTGACCTTGTAGAACAAAATACATAGCTTCCAGCATCACTACTCGGAGTCGTTGTACGAGACATGGGAACGCTTCAAGTAGATGTTGTGAAAATTCCCACACTACAGACTCCCACTTTGGATGCAGGTCCAAACCTTCTACGGAGGACTAAAGATGAACACAAATTATGTGGTGGATGCTGTTGTTGGAGGTACAGTTATGAGGAAGTCCCCTGAAGTGATTTTCAGACTACTAAAATACATGTCTTCCAATAACTTCCAGTGGAATTCTAAGTGGGGCACACAAAAATGAGGCATGCACAACATCGATGCTACTACTATGCTTGCTGCCCAGTTGGACGTTGTGTCCAAAAAAATCGATGCGCTAAATCTGAAGGGAACATCCCAAGTACATGTGGAAAACCATCTGGCATGCAGTGAATGTGGTGATAGCCACATCATGGGAGAATGCTCAGGACATACAATCGGATCTTTGACGAGCGTGGTGAGCTATGTTGCTCAAAACTGAGGGCCAAACCAGTACCAGAACCCGGCATGGTGTGATCACCAGAACCCAGGCTGGGGCCAACAGCAGCAGAATCCTCTTCCCTAGCGACTGCCCAACTATGGTCAGCCTCAGTATCAAAGCTAGTACCTGAGGTAACAGTAGCCCCAGAAGTTTTCTTATCTGTAGAAAGGGTATCAAAACCCTCACCTGTAGCAGCTACAGTAGCCACTACCTCCACCAACTGCACAACCACCTCAGCAAGAAAACACCTCAAGGTTAGAGGACCTTATGAACAAGTTTATATCTACTGTTGAGACCAGATTACAAAATCAAGAGGCTTCCATTCAAGGCCTAGAGAACCAAATTGGCCAGTTTCCAAACCAAATCTCGAGGAGGCATCCCTATACACTACCGGGTAACACTAAGAAGAACCTGAGGGATGAGGCCCATGTCATCACACTACGAAGTGGAAAGGAGCTACAACAGAAGTAACTTACGCATCCAGGTGCACCAACACCCTCTTCCGATGAAGAAGGTATAGTTATATACCCCTCCTCATCCAAAGGCCCACCAAAATAGGCTTCACAGAGTAAAATAAAGGAGATTTTCAATCCCTTAGATCCTTCCTTACCCTTCCCGGAGAAGATGAAGTAGAGAAAGTTGGACCACCAGTTTGGAAAGTTTATGGAAGTGTTCAAGAATTTTCACATCAACATTCCTTTTGTAGAGGCACTGACACATATGCCCATGTATGTGAAATTCATGAAGGAGATCCTCTCCAATAAAAGAAATATGGAGGATCTGGGCACCATTGCCCTGACCAAGGAGTGCTTAGTAGTTGTACAACATTAGATTCCTCCCAAGCTCCAAGATCTAGGTAGCTTTACTATCTCATGCACTATTAGACCATGTGAGTTTGGGAAGGCCCTCTACGACTTAGGGTCCAGCATCAACCTATTCCCTTCAGAGTATTTAAGAAGTTGGGGCTCAACGATCTGAAGCCTACCCAAGTAGCCCTTCATCTTGTCAACCGATCCAGAAAATATTTGAAGGGGATACTAGAGTATGTACTGGTCAAGGTGGGTAGGCTAATCCTCCCTGAAGATTTCATCATCCTTGACATGGAGGAAGACTAGGAGTCACCTCTCATTCTGGGAAGGCCTTTCTTAGCCACTAGGAAGGTACTGATTGACGTACACTAGGGGGAGCTGATTTTCAGAGTAGGAGATTAAAGAGTCTCCTACGATGTTTTCAAAGACTTAAAGAAAGCATCATTTTCAAAGAATGAGGGTTGTTATGCAGTGACCACCGTGGATGATCACTTGAGCAGAGAAGGGGATGATCTGGTATGTTCTTTCACCTTAGATGACTTGGTTCTTCCAAACATTCCAGTTGATGAAGAACCAGAGGACCTATAATTCCTAGAAGGCTAGGGCATCCACTACTAGCAACGTGTTGTTATACCCGATATTTTGGAGTGGTAAAAGGTGCAACCACTTGTTCCTTAGATTCTAAAGGCACCTTCACTAGAACTGAAGCATCTTCCATCTTCTATGAAGTATGGGTATTTGGGAAACCATCAAACATTTCCCATCATAATTAGCGCAGCAATGTTACAAGAGAAAAAGGATGAACTTTTATAGGTTTTGAAGAGGCAGAAGCACACTATTGGGTGGAAAGTTTCAAATTTAAAGGGAATCATCCTTACTATTTTCACCCACAAGGTGCTTCTCGAAGAAGAAGAGAAGTAATTGCTGCAACCACAGTGACGCATGAACCCCCCATGAAGGAAGTTGTGAAGAAAGAGGTAATTATGTTTTTGGATGTGGGCATCATATACCCCATCTCAGATAGTCCATGGGTGAGTCCCCTGCAAGTGGTACCCAAAAAGGGGGGTATCACTGTGATATCGAATGATAAGAATGAGCTCATCCCCACTCACACTACCACAGGCTGGATAATATGTGTGGACTACAAGAAGATGAATCATGCCATGAGGAAAGATCATTTTCCCCTGCCCTTCATGGATCAGATTCTAGAAAGACTAGTGGGGCAAAACTTTTATTGCTTCTTCGACGGCTATTCCGGCTATAATCAGATTTCCATTGCTCTAGATGATCAAGAGAATAGAATATTTAATTACCCATATGGTACATTTTCTTACAGAAGGATGTCCTTTGGCATGTGCAATACTCTCACCACCTTTCAGCGATGCATGATGGCTATCTTCCATGACATGGTGAAACAGATCCTGGAGGTATTCATGAACGATTTTTCTGTTTATGAAAAATCATTCAACACTTTTTTGCGGCACTTGGAGCTGGTTCTAGAAATATGTGAGAATACTAACCTAGTTTTGAACTGGGAAAAGTGTCATTTCATGGTGAAGAGTGGAATCATCCTTAGACACATAATCTTGGTGAAGGGGATAGAGGTAGACCTGGAAAAGATAGAATTCATTTCATAACTTCCTATTCCATCTTTAGTCAGAACCATCTATAGCTTCCTTGGGCATGAAGGTTTCTACAGGTGGTTTGTCTGTGACTTCTCGAAGATAGATCAGCCCCTCACCAACCTTATGACCAAGGATTCCATTTTTGTGTTCGATGAGCCATGCACCATAGCTTTTGAGCACTTGAAGCAGTGCCTGGTGGAAGCTCTAGTGATGATTGCTCCCAACTAGGAGAAACAATTTGAAGGGATGTGTGATGCCAGTGACTATGCAGTGGGAGAAGTCTTGGGCCAACATCTTGAAAAAAATTTCCAACCCATATATTATGCCATTAGGATGCTCAACTAGTAATAGATGAACTACACTACCACAGAAAAGGACATATTGGCAGTGGTGTTTTATTTTGACACGTTTTGTTCTTACTTAGTGCTATCTAAAGTTATTTTTTAAACTAACCACGCAGCACTCAAGTACCTAATGAACAAGAAGGATGTGAATCCATGACTGATTATATGGGTAATTCTCCTACAAGAATTTGATCTGGAGATTCGAGATAAGAAAGGGAGCGAGAACGTTGTTGCTGATCATATCTCTCGTCTAGAGCTTCCACACTTTGAAAAGGAAGAATATGGAGATATCAGGGAGGATTTACCTGATGAGCACCTCTTTTCAGTCAAAGAATCACCTAGTATGCTGATATTGCTAATTTTTTGGTTATAGGTACCATCCACCTGACCTCTCCTTCTAGTAGAGGAAGAGGATTCTCTTTGATGTCAATAGGTACTTCTGGGAAGATCCTCTTCTGTTCTGATCCTGTGAAGATGGGGTGATCCACCATTCTATCCCAGAAACTAAAGTTCATGGAGTCCTGGAATTCTTTCATGCCTCACTGGTTGGGGGACATCATGGGCCAGACCGTATTATAGCAAAGATCTTACAGTCTTGGTTTTTCTATCCCACCATTCATAGATATGTATGAGCCTTTGTTTCCTGTTGTGATTGATTCCAAAGAATAGGTAATTTGGGGTGTAGAGCTAAGATGCCCCATCACCCCATATTGGAGTTCGAGATCTTTGACATCTGGTGAATATATTTCATGGGGCCATTCCCCCCATCTTTTAGGAACACTTATATCCTGGTCTGCATCAACTATGTCTTCAAGTGGGTAGAAGTCGCTACTACAACACATGAAACGACCAAGGTGGTCGTGGGATTTTTAAAGAAACGTGTTTTTAGCAGGTTCAGTGTTCCCTGTGTACTGATCAGCGATAAAGGGACCCACTTCGATAATACATTGATGAAAGGAGTACTGTCGAAGTATGACGTAAAATATCATATAGGGATGCCATATCATCATCAGTCCAGTGGACAAGTGGAGCTCTCCAACTATAAGCTCAAGAAGATTCTGCAGAAAATGGTGAACACTTCAAGGAAAGACTGGTCCAAGAAGCTAGACGATGCTTTGTGGGAATATCAGATAACTTTCAAAACACCAATGGGGATATCCTCATTCCTCCTCATCTATGGTAATCCATTTCATCTGGTAGTAGAGTTGGAGCACAAAGCTTACTGGGCCATCAAGGCCCTAAATTTTGATCTGAAGGCAACTAAAGAGAAGCATAAGTTTCAACTGTCAGAACATGATGAAATCCGATTGGAGGTGTATGAGAAAACCAATCTGTAGAAGGAAAAGACGAGAGAAATCCATGACCGGATGATTTTATGAAAATCTTTCCAACTCGATGATTAGGTACTCGTTTTTAACTCCCATCTTTAATTATTCCCTAGAAATTTAAATTCAAGATGGTCGGGACTACTCTGAGTCATACGAGTATTCTATCATGGAGTGGTGGAAATTTATGGAGAGGATATTCAACCGTTCAAGGTGAACGGACAGTGGCTAAAGACTTACCATCACATGGAAGACACGGTGGGAACACTCTCCACCATGCATATCAGGTAAGAAGAAGTAAGTTGGTTGAGCCAATGACCTAAAACAAAGGTTCTTCCTGGGAGGCAACCCAGCAGATACACTCCATGTACCACCTATATACATGAAATGTATAGATTCCTTTTCGTTTATATTCTTAATATTAAAAATATATAGATTAACTAAGTAATAAGTAGGGATGGTGTCAACATCGATGGTAAGGTCACTGGATTTTATCCGAGCTGTCACCGGTTCGAATCCCTCCCGACCTACCTTCGGCATGGGATTCCTCCTTTTTATACTCGTGTGTTCCTACACAGATTTTGTGTTATTTTTCAGAATATATATAAATTTACTTTAATATAAGAAACCCCATGGTGGAGATGGATCGGTTGGCCAGGGTCGTAACCCGGTTCCAAAAGACTCAGGTTCAAATCCTGACAACCGTCCCATTTCCATCATTTGTCCTTTTAATAAAACCACGTGGTGTGTATTTCGATATACATCATGTGAAGTATGTTTTCATTAATCACTAAAAAGTTTTTATAAATAAAGGAATACATCCGGGTGAAGTTGGCAGATTGGCGGATTCTCGGCCCTAGATCCAAAAGACCCGGGTTCGGAATCGGCTAATCTCCCTACTTCATCCCTTTTTGTTTAATTAAAAACAACATGCTATGAATTTTCTTTCTCTCGTATAGTATAGGCCTTGTGCATTAAATATATATAAGTAATAAATATAAGCATCAATACAATCTTTTCTCCAGTGGTTGAGGGCTTCCGTTCGGAACAGCCGATCGTCGGTTCAAACCTCGCCCCAAGCACCAAACCAAAGGTTGTATTTCTCTTTTTCCAATTTTATAACATACGACGTGTATTTTCCAATACATTATGTTTATAGCTTTATTTTTGGTAAATTACATATATGTATATATTATTTTACTTAGGAATATTAATTATTATATAGTACTATAATAATTATATTATATATTGTTTAAAAAATCACTACACGGTGTGACTGCTAGAGTACACACCTTGTACTCTAGATATAAAAGTTGGAAACCCTACATGGCCACACCCCATGTCGTGTGGTCCCCCCCCCCCCCATCATTTTCTTCTCTTGAAATCCGAATGTCCACCCTCCCTCAAATCCACCAATTTCATCCATTTTTCAGTCTGATTTCTTCTCCATTGTGATCCTCACTTCAAGTATGTCATTCGAAACTCCTTATTTACCAATTTTTATAGAATTTAGGGTATTTTTTGGATCAGCTTCCAATTCATCTCTAGTACTACACAAGCATGAAATAAAGAACACACACCAAGTACTTTTGTACACGGCCACACACTGGTTAATTTGAAATTTGAAACCACACGGTGTGTATGTTCGGTACACACCGTGTACCATACAGCATCGTGCCTGGGTACCTCATCTACACATCCAGGCAAACCATGTTTACACACACGGTGCGTATGTTCGGTACATTCCATGTATATCATTTCAACGGGCCAGCCCGTGTCTAGTAAACCAACATGGCCACAAACCCATTTTCCTATACATGGTGTGCCTCCTATCTACATGTCGTGTATACTTTTGTGGCCAATTATAGGCTCACTTAGAGTTTTTACCCAAAGCACATGGGATGCTGACCTTCTTACACTACACAACGTGTACTCTGGGTTTACACACCATGAACTGTCTGTTTTTATATTTTCTCACATTTTCTTCTTTTTCTTTTTCTTTTGTTTTTCTTTGTTTTCCTTTCTTTTTTAGGATATGGCTGACGGAGACCATTCGTGTGGGAAGTGTCCCACCTCCGCTACTAAGGGCGAGAGCCCCACTTTTCGCTGGATACGACTTCTGCCCATGATGACACCAGCTCCAAATTTCCTGATGTACCAGCCTCCTCCGCTGGCCATCCTGCCACCACTCACTGCCTCATCAGATGCTGGTCCCAGTACCTCACCTCCACCACCCCACAAGGAGCCTCCGAGCACCACCCTTTCTTCACCACCAGTTTTCACACCTTCTAATCTATTCTCTATAGTAGTTGATCCCTCATCAGCTGCCACGTCCAGTGGGCCTTCATCTACTATGGTCGTTATGCCACCAGAACCAGCCCCTGCTACTGCACCACCTTGGCTAGCCCCTATGGGTATTCTCTATCCTTTCATGGTGTTCTCAGTTACAGACCTAGCACATGATAGATTCCATCGCTTCTCTCACCACTTGATCCCATTGAGTAGTCATTATCTCGATAGCAACACACCTCAGCAGGTGGGTATCTGGGGGGAGTTGGAGGACCTCCTCAGGAAGACACCGTTACTCATGATCTTTCATGTCAGCGAACCTATTTTTGGAGATTTATTTTTGGAGTTTTCTGCATATTTTGAGTTCGATGGTCCTAAGTACTGGGAGACGCCTAACAATGCGGTCCCAATGGTCTGATTTCAGCTAGGTGGTCAAACTTTATCATTTACTATGACCGATTTTGGCCAAGGGTTTGGTTTCTATCCTCATCCAGTCACCCCACCCCCTATCTTCACCCTAACCCGACCAAAGTGTTCTGAGATCATTACCATGTGGCGAGATATTGTTAGGAATGACCACTGCTACACCCCCACTTCCTAGAAGAGTACCCTTATCATTGACCCTATTCTCTACTTCACCCACTAGTGCCTTAGCGCCATCATATTTCCCCACCATGATGATATAGGGGTTGTGACCGGTAGTGACATGGAGCTCCTCACCTGTGTCATTCGACAAGACTACTCTGACCTCCCCTACCTTAACGCCTCTTACTTCCATGATATGTTCACCAGCTGTTAGGGAAACCTGAACGGTGGGTTCTACACCACCCGCCTTTCCCACCACCTCGTATTTTTTTAGCCTTCCCTTCCCCATGATAGGTTAGGTTCCCCCCAGCAGATGGACTTTCTCATGATTATTCGTATGGGATTGGTCTAGAAGTAGGGGACACTTACGTCCTTGCCTAGGCACCACCCTCACCCCCTGTCGACCTTCCTTCCCTCGCCAATGCACCTGCACCTCCTTCACCACCCCTTCCAGCTTCCTAAACCTTCCCTTATTCATCTCCCTTCCCCTTATGCCCCATCGGATGACCTTCCCATCCCCATCCGCCTAGTCAAGATCAATCACCTCCTGGCTCATCGGGACCATTAGCAAGCTGCTCTCCTTTAGCAGCAGACTGCCTCTACTCGGTGCCCGGACCACATTGAGAGTATTGTGTAGCTACTACTACAGCATCAAGGGATTACCATTCCACTGGCAGTTCCTTCTCCTTTTGTGCCTCCGACTTCCCCCATACCTCCTTCTGGCACTGTCGTGGCCACAGACTCCATCCTCATCTTCACTACAGGTCTCGGCCCGACTCCTCTTGCAGAGCTCACCGTCACAGAAACCCCTTCATAGGAATCCCTACCACAGGCCGAGGGCTCTCTAACTTCATCTACTACAACTTCTATTCTGTATGTAGCTTCCGCACCTCCATCTTCCACAGCTGTTGATCCTTCTTTGTCGGTCGCTTCTGTACAGGATGATGCCTCTTCTGAGGAGACCCCCTGACTAGTTTTTGGGAACATTTATTCCATTATCTATATATATATATATATATTGTGATATCTTGTGCCTATGTTCTGTTGTGTATGCTTGTAGTTTTTTTCTCTCCACGACCGTCACAGGTACTCTGGATTGCTTTGGGATGTACTTATCTACCACTTCTCATCTTCCTTCACCTAGACACGAGGGGAGTATTGTTTTTCCAGATTCCCTTGTTTTCTTTTTCTTTCACATTTTACTTCTTCCATTCCTTCTCCTCATCATGGTCCACTGTTATGTCCCCACATTACATTCTCTGACTTTCTGTGGCACTTGGTGGACTATGTGAAGTATTAAGTATGGGGGAGAGTCTCTCAACAACATTATTCTTTTCCTTTACTTTCATCTAGGAGATTTCATTATTGGAAGATATATTTGAAAACATGAAGATATTTTGGTTAGTCATATTTATAAATAATAAAGCTAAATGATGGAAATTTTTAAAGGTTGCATGCTTATTTTGGTTCTTAAGTGTTTTAAAATGATTACTGATATAGTTTAAATTGAAACTCATAATCCTTGGATAATTACATTGATTAGGATAATAATTTATATTCATGTCATGACCTGATTGTCCCTTTATTTGTTTTTCCACTCTTGAGAGGTATTCTAAACCCTTTGTCATATTCTTTCTAATACCCTATTTCTTGAGAGATTCTTAGGATATACATGACTACCATAATTTTCAAGTTTTCTTTTTTAAAGATGAAGAATTTTTAAATTGCATTAAAATTTTTGAGGTATTAGATTGTTTCAACCCCTTTTATCTTGAGACCTACTCTACATCTGATCTTCGTGAAGCCCCTAGAAACCATGAACAGCCTTGATAGGAATCCATATTACAAGCCTATTTCCCTTCCTACCATAATTTTTTTAACTTTACATGATTATTCACTTGAGCTTTAAAGAGGGAATTAGCAGTACATGGCACATTTTTGTGAATCTTCATGAAATTAAGTGTGGGGGAGAGCCTCTTGTTTTATTTGGGGAAAAAAGGATTCCAAACCCCTATTTGTGGAATTTCTAAGTGGTCCCCTTTATTTTAAAAAAATAAAAAATAAAAAGATACATACAAGGGGACCTTATACTCACTTGATGGTTTGTGAACCCTACCTAACTAAGGGAGATGGTGGTGATGAGAGCATTTGACAGAGCTTGTTGAGGATACTTTTACATTGAGATTTATTTTGAATATCATGCAGTGTTATTTAAAGAATTTAGCCTCCCTTTTCAAGCCTTGGAGTTTATTTTTCATATCTTTACCTCTCTGACCTTATCTATAGAGACATATGAACCTTATTAAAAAATCCCTCATGATTTTTGTAATTCAATTTTCTGAAGTAGAGAACTAGATTTCTTGAAAACCTATGGATAGAGTGTATATAACTTTGATTGAGCATAACTTTGATTTAAAATATCTTGAGTGTTATGTATGTTATTTACTGGTGAGGTAGATCATCAAGTGGATTGCTTATTTTTTAAATGTTGAAAATGTTTTTAAAGGAGGATGAAAGTAGTTAATTGAATTGTATATGAGGCATGATTATAATATCTTATGAATTGAAAATGTTTTTTACCTATTTATAATTTTATCATGTGACTGTATCATTTATGATTATGATTAATTGAATTCATTACTTTTAAAATATAGACTCTTTTAGTCAGATGTTTAGATTTTCTCGAGGGAAAGCAAATGACTAAGTTTGTGGAGTTTGATGCACTAGATTTTTGTATACATTTCCACATACTTTATTGAAAATAAGAACATGTTTTCAGAAAATACCTACTACTTAGTGGAAAAATACTTTGATTTTGGTGATGTTGTTCATTTTCAGATGGTTTCTGGCCAAACACACAAATTGGGGGGAAACTAAGAAAAACTCCTAACTACACGGTGTGTAAATATTGACACGCTATTTACATTCAGACTCATACATAGATTGACTGAACGAGTACACACCCAAGTCATCAGATTAGAGATGACACGCTATGTGAGGCGGTGCCACACACCATGTAAAGGCTTCTAGATGTGGTTGTTGGTGATTTCCAGAGACCACATGTCATGTGAGGTAGTGCCACACGTCGTGTACCCTCCACCAACCAGTCGTCGACGCAACAGAATTCAAGGGCATCGTAGTTGTCCACCTACTGGAGAAAAACATCGACAAAAGCACATTGATGAGACTACACAGTGTGTACTTTTGATACATGATGTGTACTTTTGTTTTCTATAAATAGATGCCTCAGCCTCCAGTTTGAGGAGTCATTAGTGAAGATCTGAAGGAAGGAGGTTCTGCTGCCCTGCTGTCGTTCTACCTTTATTCCACTACTCCGCCATTCCACCATTCTACCAAAGAACCCACTTCTCCTCGAAGTTTCTATGATGACCACATCAGGTATCGAGGGTTCTATTTTCATATTTTATTCTATGTGTAACTAAACACCCAGTGTGTTGGGGTTGTGGGTGATGAAGGAGTTGTAATTTGTATTAGTTTTTTTTATTGTGTTTGTTCTATTTAACCTTTCTTATTCTTCTTCAATAGTTTTTTTTATAACTAAAAATTCTGAGCCAAACCAAGGGAAGAATTTTTTAGGGACTAAAAAGAAGAATAGCGATGAATACCTTCATGATCATTAGATTTATTCACTGACTCAAAAATGAACTAATCTAAACAAAGAACTGTGAAGCACTGACTACCAGACCAAGGAGTCAATTTAATCAATTATATACATAGTTTACCGGAACAAGGGAACCTTGTCACAATTGAAACCCAGAGTGTTGGGTTATCATGAAAAACACAACCTCATAAGCAAATTGATTTAATAAACAACCTCTTAAAAAATACACATCCTTGACGCATTTCCCTCCAAATTTTCATCAGAACCAAATTCCTGTGTATTTCTTTACCATTTGAGTAATTTTCTAAGAAATTAAAATCCAGTCACCCTTTTAATCAAAACATTAAAATCGACTCTAAATTCAGTACACTTCACTAAATCAAGTACAAACTAGATAAAAAATAAAAAAAAATAACTTATTTTGCCTATAGATCAACCCCTTACTAATACTATACTCATTAGGGTTAAACAATTTGGGACACAGATAACATACCTTCAGTGAAGCGACTACCAATGATGTATATCACAACAACCCTGAGTTCCTAGAATGATGCATGCAGACTCAACTATTGTACCTCTTTAGGACACAAATAAAAATACAATAATTTTCAAAACAAATATCACATCACACTACAAGTGCATCACCCAAGGTGAAATAATATCCAACTATAACAACAAATAGTGATCACAACAATCCCACCCTGAGTACTCAGATTTTCCCCCATACATGGGTTTGCAACTCCCATGCATGAGCTCATTAACAAACATCTACTCTTCCTAGTCTCCTATCTAACTTTCACAAAATAGTAAGACAAAATAATAATAAATAAAAGAAAACCCCGCTGATACCACTTTGTGACGTCCCAACCCGAGATTCACTGAACGGTGCCCCAAGCTGGTTAGCCACATGCCCTCAAGAATGCATCCTTGTATGCCAGAGGGTGCTGACTAGCAGTGAGGGTCTGGTAAGTCAGTCTTGAGGAGACTATACCCTATTTTATTAGAATAAAAAATCAGCTGAAGCAAATAAAAATAACCAAGTGCAGAAGTGTATATAAATAACCAGAAAAAATCCATGTCATATGATAACCAAATCATGAAAATACAATACTCAACTAAAAGGTAAATCATGCTATGAAAATGAATATGTCAAGTGTCTAAAATGTAACTGAAAGTAACGCCACAATGACTCCCAAACTATTCTCAAACCATGTCTAGTTCCATCTCCCACACTCCAATTCCAAACTGCAACATATCCCAAGGCCTTTGCCTTCATCGTGTCTGGAAATAATAAATTTTTCTCAGGTGTTGATTAGGCCGCTTGAATAGGGTGTGAGTACAACTCAGTAGTCCACCACCAACAGTGTCTAAAATGAGTCCAGTTAAAAGATAGTGCATGCAGTTTTATGAAGCAATAATTATAATTCATAATTTAAATAGTTATCACATTATCATTTAATCTTTAATCATCACATTAGGCTAAGTTCAAATCATGTTTCCCATTTGAATCATCATTCATTATAATTAATAATTTGGTGTAGGTTGTCATTCCTAGCACCCTGATTCTCAGTTGAATCATCATTCATTATTATCATTAATCATTTGGTGTAGGTTGTCATGCCTAGCACCACAAATCTTGTTGAGTGTAGGTCATCATGCCTAGCACTTCAATTCTCATTCGGTGTAGGTCTTCATTCCTAGGACCCCATAATCTCAAGCTTGGATAACTATTGGGGAGGAACACCATGTTCAAGTCCCAACTTTTAATTGGTCTAGGACTCCATTCCTATCACCAAAAAATCTAATCAATTTAATCATTATTTAAGTCATAAGAATTTTCCACATTATTCATTTACTAATCCAATTATTAGTTAAACATTTCAAAGGCCATTAGTTAATTCAATAATTAACTAAGCATATAACCCATTAATTAATTCATCAATTAATTAATCAATTAACACAATTCTCTTTCCATAATTAATTATTAATAATTAATTATCCAAATCAAAACCCAACAAGTCATAATTAATTATCACAATTAATTATCTTAGATCACATCATGGCACATAATCAATTCTCATAATTAATTATCTTATATAGCCAAACATATTTCCATAGTTAATTACCTCAATTAATTATCTTATCGAAATCAAATCAATATCTCAATTACAATATCTCAAATACAAAATAAAATCTCCAAAAGATCTATTTGGGAAACCCCCCATAATTTGTTTCTTGATTCAATTATCAATTAAATCACCAGGGAAATTCAATTAAATTCCACATTCCAAATTACTCTAATTTAGGAAATCAATCATCAAGTGAATCTAGAAATCATAAACTCACATTCACATATCATAAAACATGACTATGGGAGTTTGATTTAGACCACCTACCTCAGTTTCTTGATAGAAGTTATCCCAACGGAAATCCCCAAAATCCGAGCGTCACAACATCGTTGATCAAGATCTAGATCTAAATCCCTAAAACCAAAATTAAGATCAAAGTTATCAAGATATTGAAAATATATATCTAGATCTACAATCCTAGATCTATATCTTAACTCATGGGTTTAGATCCAAGAAAACAGTGGATATCTTCCATGAAAATATCTAGAAAAGATATGAGAAATAATGGAAGAAGCATCGGGATGAATTCCACTTACCGGGAGGCAAACGAATCTTCAATATGGGCTTTCAATCTCAAAGAACGGTGTTCAGATTGCCTTAGAATCTCTCTAGGAGGCTTTTGAAACACTTAGAATTCGCCAAGCCCAAGATAAGGTAAAAATATGGAATTATCGGGGGTTTGGGTAGTTTTAAAAATGATTTTTGAAATTAAAATACCATGCACACGGTTTCTTGGGAAGAGGTGCATGGTTAGGGAAAACCGCACACCAATCGTGCAGACTCCTCTGTCCAGTTTTTCACAATTAGAACAGTTTGGTCACATGGTTTTTCAAACCGTGTGCAAATTGTGTAGATTTCTCTATCCAGTTTTATACACTTGGAAGGGTTTGGTCGCATGGTTTTTCAAATCGTGCGCAAACCACGCACTACCCAATGTCCTTTAGTTTTCCTTAAAGGTTCGCCCAAATGTACCCCAATCCTCTACTCTAAGTTAAAGGTACTTAAAAGCTTCAAAAAGTACCTGAAAATATGACTGAGATGACTCCAGAAAATATTGGGATCTTATAGTGTCTTAAAATAATATTTCATTATAATAAATATTATTTAGAATACCTTGTTTTATTATAAAAATGTATATCTTTTCTAAAAAAACAATTATGTTGTATTTGTGTCTCAAAATAAATTTATCAAATTTTTCTCAATTAAACATATATTTCGTTAAAAACAATTCTTAAAAATAATTGATGGAATAAAAATTGTAATTATATAAAGGAAATTACACTTTAAGTAACTAATTCCTATGCATGTAACCCTATATTACACTCATATACACCCTAAGGGTATGGTGTGCGATGGTTCTAGTTTCATGGGGTGGATTAGCTATCATTGGCCAAGTGATAATCTCCAATAACTTGAAATTTTCCCATATGTGATTTCATTCAAGATTCACTTGTTAAATCTCATCTTGGGCTTGTTCAAGTGAAAACCTTAGTGACGATACCTCCCTCCCAAATTCTGACAAATGGGCTTCAAATGGTATGACTCTACTGGTTTATGCCAATGATTATTTTTTATGTATCAATTATCCTTTATCATTACTAATTATAAATACTAAATATAATGGTAAAATTATCAACCAAGGGTATAGTTTCCAATGATATTATTGACCAACGGTCATACTTTACCATCGGTCATATAATAGTTGAATCCCAATTGTCACATTTCCCTTTATACCTTATCAATACCAATTTATTCTTTTACTCAAAATTCACTATAATTCCACTTAATGTTATATTTTAGTTTTCATAATATATTTATTTTTTTAGTATTTTTTATTATTCCTATAGTAATTTCCATGGGTTCGATGATTCTATCATATTAGGGCAATCCATATTTTCCCATTTTAGTTGTTCTATTTTATATTTTTTGTCCAGTTGTAATCTTTTTAATTTTAATTGCTTTCATAGATGACTAATGTAATGATCATTGTTAAAGTGATAAAAAAATTGGTTTCTCTTTATTTTTTGTTTTTATAATATTATATAATATGTAACCAATATTTATTCTATAAATAAATATCATTTAAAAAGTTTGGTTTGTTATAAAGAGTTTGATGGAGAAGTTGGTTAGGCATAGTAAGGAGTTTAAAAATGTTTAATTATGAAGTGTATTTTTATAATGAAGAACCATTTATATTTATGAGACTATAAGTTTAGGTTCCTTTCACTAAAGTTGGGTTAGTATGTCCATTTTTGATATCCAATATCTAATATACTAAGTGGTAATTTATTTTATTAGTGGCTCGATAATATATTCTTGAATTGGGTAACAAATATATTAAATATTATATATTTTATACACAATGAGATGATCATGTATGAGATCCTTAATCATAATTATTTAAATATAATATGTTTAACTAAATATTAAATATATGATATTTTAATATAATCTAGATTTTATTAAATTATAGAATATCTTAATCCATATGAAAATATTTACTCACTCAGCATTTTAAGTGATAATGGTTCTTCACCTAAAATTTTATATGTAGATTTTGCTGCACATAATCAATAAGTAAAATGTTATGTGTCATGAAAATAAAGGTGATTCATATAAAAATACTTTCATACAAGTTTTGAAGTGGGTGAGAAATTTAGTTTCACTCCAAGTGGTTAAAACCAAATGTATCAAATCTCTTTTTTAATAGGAGAAACATCCCAACTTTCATTTTTTATTTAGTGAAGAATTTAAATTTTTTTCCCTTTACCTTATTCTTCATTATCAAATTGGGAAGTGTGAGAAATCATAACTTAGAGATTGAGATACTCTATATGATGAAGTTGGAAGAGACTTGTAGAATATTCACTTGATTTATTAGGTCATATGACTAAAAAAAATGATCCTAATATTCAAGTGATAATCATATAGGAAATAAATACATCAATGTTTTAAAATAAAGTATGGTGGGGACATAGATTTATGGGAATTGATAATGTTTTATAGTTATAGTTTAATATGACTATTGGATCTTATGATTCGACCATGGTCAATTTTTATTGTTTAGTTTATTGTTCTCATGACACTTAAAATGCTCTGAAAGATCTATCATATTAGAAATAAAAAATAAAGATAAAGCATTTAAAGTAATTATGGTGATAAAGGTGTATCTTTTCAATCATGGGTGACACGTAACTATGTTTTTCCATATGGGATGTTTTTAATGACATGTGTATTATTAAATAATTATTGTAAAAAATGTTTCATTTTATACCATTATTTTGGATTTTATACAAGTTATTAAAATAATATATGTCTATTTGAAAAACATAATGAAACATATTTTATTTAGTCAACTATGTAGATCCCATACCTTGAATCCTCTCACTCTCTCTCTCTCTCTATATCCCTCAAGACCCTTGGACATTAACACTATTGTCCCCCACTTTCCCTACTTCCCTATTGTTGCCTCCCCAGATTGATCTCCTCAACATTGATCCCCATGAGCATATCCTCATGATCCCCCTAACCTATCCAAATCACACTTCATGATATCTTTATGGTCATATCTAAATATATTATTCCAAATCCATTTTTAAAATCCTTTTCTCAAAGAGTAATCCATCGATAATCACTACCTTCATGATGTCATGGTGCTCTCATTACCCTCATGACCTCTATTTTTTATGTTATATCACTCTTTCTTAATTTTACAATTCAATAAATTTATATTTGATATATATTTCATAATTAACTATATTTAATGAATTTTCATTTCATAAACTATGTATTATTATTTTTCACATAGGGTATTATATATGAAAATAAATGGGGTAAATATAATCACTTTTAGAATTTATAGAGTGTATTTTAATACATAAAAAGATTATTTTATTATTAAAAAACTGATAAAATATATTATTCAATATTTTTATATTTATTATTATTATATTAGATGAATAATAAATTAGATCTTTGGGAAATGATATATAAAACAATACCTTTTAATTGAGTCAAATTTGGGCTCAATTTATAGTGAACCAATAAGGGGTGGCCCAATTAGTCCATTGGGTGGGGTATAGTTTCTATGTTCTAAAACCCCTTAATACCTTATATAAATTATTATTATTATTATTATTATTTTGGTGATCCCAAATACTAGTTGGTCAAGGTATTGAATGGAATATGAGAGATCTCTTATTCAAGTATCCATATGTGTGTGTGTTCATGTGAATATTTTCATATGTATTTCTCCAAAAAATAATGAATTATTATTATTAATATTTTACTCAATATTTTTGGGTTTGATTAATGGAGGTGATGTATTTTGGTATTTATGAGGAGGACCGGTGGAAGTGTTAATCCTTATAGTGACCCATGCATATGGTATCTTTCAATGATTTTGGACTGGATGTGATATGTTATAGGCATTTTCTCTATGATATGTTAATACAAATATAAACCCTACCCACATAATCTAATACTATATGAGATAAAAAAATCATTATACATGATAACACATATCATATAATAATTAAAACACACTCCCAGAACCCAAATGTTTAGTGTCTTTGGAGATTAAATATGTAATTATCTAATAAATAAATAATTCATCAACATATCCTTGAAGTTTTTTCTATACATGGATATCTTTAATACATATCCATGTATATAAATTCCTATCTATATAGAGAAATATATGAAATTTTTGAACTTTAATTCTTAGTAGTATAATCTTAAGAAGTACTCATGATGCATCATAGATCATGACATATAATCCATATGGATGATCATGAAAATTTCATATAAACCATGACATAAGAAACATTAAATTATAAAATAATTATTAAGAGACACAAATAAAAAAAATGAATACAAAATTTCATAAGATATAGAGACAAAAAAGAGTATTGTAACATTACATAAGAATAAACCTTGACGTAGGCATGTGATACATACATAATTATATTATATCATAACAAATTTCATAACTAATGATCAATAAATTATTATCATAATAGATGTTCCTAAAAGCCTATATCTCATGTCATAGTGGAAAGGGATAACCACTAGTTTTCCATAACATAGTGGACCGTATGGTGAGAAAAATAACCACCAAAACCAAAAAACACAAATTGAACCAAACCATACCAAAAATTTATTTTTTATCATTTTGTATTGTAGTTTGGATTAAATAGAACAATATAGTTTGTGGCTCATTTTAGGTTCCAAAGTAGACTTCACATTATAAAAAAACCACAGTTGTTTTAAAAAAACATAATTTTCTTTTCTTTTATCTATCCAATGAATACATCACCTAAACTTAACATTATTTAATATTTTATTTTCAGTCACCATTAAATGATAAATTTTTGTTTTGATAGATTTATAAGGTTGATATCATGTTTTATATCAATTAATTAGTAAAAATTATATTCAAAATATCAATTAATCATTATAAAATATCATAGATCTATATCTAGAATGTTATCATAAAAAATAGGCTAATATATAATTTTAATTGAACCGAACTATACATAAGTAGTTTATAAATTTTCTAATATTAATCAAACTACTATTACATGGTTGGGTTTTTTATGTATAAAAACCATACTAAAATTTTGAGTTTGGTTTTTAGTCAAAATCTAACCAAACTAATTCATTCCCACCCCTACTATATAATAGTATCATTAGATTTACCCAGTTCATTAGAGGATTATATAATTCCCAAACCATCCATTGCATAATTATAAACTATATATATATATGTTCCAAAAAACTCAATCATAAATCATAGGCTATGTATTTCCCTGGCCTAGTTCAACTGAACTGGTGGCTCCACAAGACCTCAATCATGCCTTTAAACCCTAATGGTTTCCAACTAGAAATAAGGGCCTGGATAGTTATTAAGATATTATTCCATATACAATAAATAAAAAGGTTTCATACTTGACTCTTTTAAAAATTCATCTTATCCCATTCACATTGTATCCAAACCCAAAAAAACATATAGTTATAAAATTAGGAGAAAATATGATCACCTAATTCTAGAATATAAAGAAATAAAAGGTCTACATGATGCATAAAAACATAACATAATACAATTATATATACACAATATTAATACTAGATTCAATACAATGTATAATAATAAAAAAATCACAGATGTCGATACATGCATAGTACATCTTAAAAGAAAATACACAATGGCCTATGGACCAACTCACTATGAATCTCTTATTGAATTCTCGACCTCCACATGCCATGATAGACTTGAAATATGAGTCCTACTCCATCCTACAATTTTCCCTAGAAATTTGATATGAATTTATACTCTCACACCTTGATACCCATGTTTTGTATTTAGATAGGGGTGAGTCCAACAATCTAATAAGATTCCCCCACTCACCATGACATAATGAGTGTTATTCTGAACAAGTTGATGTGCATGAAAATATTTGGAGAGGGTATGAATTAATATTAGTTGTAATTCAAACATGAAAACATATAACACTAGATGAACATAAAAGTTATACATGTTCCTACACAACTAGAAGACACATGCATCGTGAACGGTCAAACTGTTACTACCTACTCAAGACTAAACCCACATTCCTATAGTTTATAACATGCATAAAACCATGACCTAGTGTGTTATACTAAACTTATCTCATCCAATTTAGATATAATCACCATGAATTCTTATTAAAACCCACAAGTCTCAGTCAATTGATTCCTATCAACTTATTAGTTATCTCACTAACCATAAGTAAACCAGATCTGAAAAAATATAATGGTAAATAATGATCAATAAAAGAATCTAATAAATTGAAAAATCAAGAGGTACTGACCATCAATTACATGTCAAAAAATAAACAAAACTGTAATTGGGTAGCTCAATTGAATAAATAATATCAAATATCACTAAAAAAATCCATGATAAAACAATATGGAAAATAAGAGTGGGGCCCAACAACATGAAATAGATTAATTGAACTCTCACACCCTAAACCATATCATTTTAATGTTCCTTGATGTAAATACTACTAGAAACCCATAAATAACCATTTTATCCAACCTATGTGTCGCATTTCATTGAAGGGGTTGACTCTTACTGCATGATAGTAAAACTATTTAGTTTCACCTTGGAACACAAATCATAAATCAAATTCATCATCAACAACAAGAAAACAAGTTTGTTCCATGGAAATAGTCTCTCCTCAAGTGGGTCCTTAGAAGGATTTAGGTAAACTCTATTTCATATATACCTTTATTTCATCCAAAATTTATTCTATCATCATGCCTAATGAATCGTTATCCATCACTTCATGTTTGAATGACCATGTGAAAGAATGTATCTAAAGAGGGGTGTATCCCAACTAGGAAAAAAATAACATGAACTCACAAAAATTATATTCATGATCCTTTAGATAAACATCCATTATAGTGTTAATCCTAGACATCACCTCGCATAGATTTCAACACTACATCTGGAGGTATATCACACAAGTCATACTGCCACTCAAGTTATGTACCTAGTTTTTATATCTCATTTGGTATAATCCATTTTTAAACAAGATAGAAACTGAAAATCCTCCTCTGAACCTCTCATAGGAGGAACCTCACATATCCTCAACCCATCTCTAGATCTATACCTTGGATCATTATATCACTATGACCAAAATACATATAACCAACCTAAGTTTTCAATCAAATAACACAAGGAATAACTCTCATTTTAGCTATTGAGTCTAATAAAAAATCTCTCCCATAACGAACTAAAGAGGAACTATCCCATCAAGAATGTTGTGAATTGTAAAAAAGTCCAATGGTGAACATCTCACTTATCACTATGTCAATAACAAGGGTCCATTTCTATATCAAAAGTGTCATAAGGTTCCTATGGACCTACACAAAAAGGGAAACCTAACCAACATTATAGACCAATCTAACCCACACATCACCTCAGGAAAGGTTTCTCCTATGGTTATGTAATTATGAATCAGCATGAATCCATATATAACATACCTAAAAATCATAATTTATAATCATATAATGAATCCTATGAACTTAAAAATATGGATAATTTCCCTCTCATGGTAAAACAAACCAAAACATGTCTTAAAAAACTCTTTTTATGTTTCTTTAAAATCTAATTCAATAACCTCTTTCATTACCTTTAAAAAAACTCGAAACACTTCATAATTTCTCCAAGAAGGAACACTATGTTTTTTTTCTCAAACTATACCCCATGGACAAGTCCCTGTTAATTTTTTTATAAATCAATTCATCTTTATTGAAATAAAAATTCAATACCAATTATTTAAACCACAACTTAACCTTTGAAATTTCACATTAAATTAACCTTCCTTTAAATAAAATTTAAAAAATAAAACCAATTTACTTTCCAAAATCCAACTAACACCACTAAAACAACCAAAAAATGGTCCATAGGCACTCAATTGACCAAGGTACCACCAATGAATCATTTAACAAGCTATAAAATTCTTGTAAACTATTATACCACCATGATATAATCTCAAATCATGAGCCAAATCCACATAGTATGATGTAAACATGCCAACAATAACCATAATGATAACAGATGAACATAAAATCACCACATAAGAGAGATATTTATTAATGTAAAAGAAAACTACCTCAATCATATTATCCATAATTGATCCTAATATTATACCATCCACCAATGTTTCTATGAGCACATATCTTACCCATTAACTATACTAAATTAATATTAAAACATATTAAGGAAAAATCCTAACAAGGAATAATCACTACTAAACTTATTAGGAATCTCTATGGAATCAAAAAACTAACCAACATGTTTTGATCCACTCTTGAAATGAATTTAGGATTATAACATATAAAATACCCAATTTATAAATCCAATTTGATGAAAAATACCACTAAAAATATCTAAGAACAAAATAATACTCATCAAGAGACCCACCTATACTTAAACGACCTGCAACTATGATAACCCAATCCCACTGAATATTCTTGACACGCCCCATGTCAAACCCCATTGAAATCAACCTGATTATACAAATCTCAAATATAATATACAAAAATACCTAAAAACAATCCACTAAAATAATAGTAGAAAAATGATATAGGATAGGATAATAATAAGAGAAGATACCTAAGATATATTGATGAGGTAGAGATCTCCAAATTCCTTGAGGTAAGAATATTTAAGGTGTGGATAAGAGATCACCAAGGGGTATCCCCAACATTTCTTCGAATGGTCTAAAAAAGTGAAACATGATGGGCATTATAAATTAAAAACCCTAAATGAACAAACTGCCCCACTTAAAAGTGGGGAGGAGGTAGCTCCACCTGAAGTCCATTAGATTACCATCAGACTTACTATTATAGGGGTTGTAGTATAGTACTAACGCATAGCCCATGAGAGTTATTTTGGCTCACTACTACAAGTGAATTCATCCAAACTGACTAGCCGAGTATCAAATAACCACTATGGGTTTTTTCCACTCAAATATAAATCTCAAAACCAACTCCATAAACATTTAAAACACAACAACAATGTTAATTCTCAATCAGAATTAAAATTTTCAAACTAGTCCAGGTTTAACTCTCATTAAAATCCAACTTTCCTCTAAATCCAATAACATGTATTGATGTGGGTTATAAAAAACACAAATAAATTTCTTTTATCATCCTTAAAAATCCATAGTGGTTATTCAACCAAATATATTTACCTACACTACTCATCAATTAATATATAACTTATTATGTTCATTCACTGAATTCTAATCACGTCTCTTATGTGTTTCTCTAATAGACAAGCATGTTATTCACTAATTATACACTACCCAATACCAAATACTTACACTAATCTATTCAAAAACACTTTCACATCACTAAATTAATTTTCCCCTATATAACCATAATTCTATAAAATCCTAAAACCAATCCTTTGAGAACCCATCTCATACATTCATCAAAACACTAAGACAATGCACAACCATAACCTCTGATCCTAAATCACCAATGGTGAAACTATATTAGTGTCTCATGTAACTACCCATAATAATAAATATTAAAAAAGGTTGATCCCCTACATAATTTTTTTTGTTAAAACCAATCCATTGATCTCACATTAGGTTACCTGAGCTTTACACGAAACTGCAATCCATTTAGCCTAAAAACACAAATAGTTTTAATAAAATGTGACATACTAAAAAAAACACAATCAACTAGACTGGTCATTCCTGGTCCAAACTAAAAACCAGGAAAAAAATTTCATAGGAAACATCTGTTTATTTAGAAACCTTCTTATATTGCTCTATAGACACCAAACTCAAATGAGTTTCCTAAAAACACCCTTCAAATCCATGGTTTTTTTATCAAAACTATAAAATTAAAAATCTATAGTTATTCTCATATTTTCAACCAAAACCAATATCATTTTCCAAAACCTAATTGATACTATATTATCAAATCAATTTTCATAGATATTCTCAAAAAATAAAAAAAAAATTGCAACATTTCCAAAACCACAATATCCATGAGATATTTCATGTAAAACATATTGACAAACTATTTTACACATGCCTCACACCACCATACAAGTTCCATTTAAAAAAACAGGGGTTTTCTTAAAATCAAAAACCCCTAAAAACATTTCCTTATGGAAATAAATAAAAATAAAACAACAATAAATCAATTATACACCCATAAGAAACAACTATGATATATTTTAATAAAATCAAAAATTGTGATGTATTTAAGAAAAATAATAATTTTTAAGTTTCTTTGATTACTAATGGAGCATGGTGAGGTAATATGTCAACCAACATCACAAGTAGTCATGTGTATCACACCCTAATCATGCTACTATAATGATTCATAAACAATAATACTGGATCATAGTTAATACTTATGACTCATCCCGAGTCCTATCCATTCATCAATGGGATTATCACTATAATACCCTGACTCAAATAGTACCCAAACTCTTGTACCTAGTCTTGAATACTAATAATTCCTAAATAAATTATATTTCAACCAAATATATGTTTTCCAAAAATAATCTTGGTCTACATTTCATGTATTGATATCCTATATCCACTTTAACTAACATTATCCCAATCGAATGTATATGCTTTAATACCACTTTGTGATTCCCTGTCTTGGGTCACCCAAACAGTTCCCAAAATATCGATCCCTTAAGGCCAAAAGTGCACCTCTCTATATTCTAGAGGATACTAACTAGTAGTGATGTATTGGATTAAAACACCATAATATTTAATTGTAACCCTCTTTTAAAAATTTAATATCTTTGATGGTTTATGATTCACACAATACTGAGTTTAAAACAATAATATACTATTAAATATGACAATTGGAAAAGTAATTTGACCATTAGGAATATTAATATGATCAATAGAATAGTAAATTTATCTATGAATGTTTAAGAAAAATTTAGCCATATTATAAATCATATTATTATATAATTATATCATAGTAAAAGTAAATAAATTTTTTCAAAATGACAAATTAAGTGTTGGATTTTTTTTAAACATATTTGTTTATTTACAATGTTATAATTAATATAATAATATTAAAATAAAATTTATTTTCATAAAATGGATTCATAAATTAATATTTTATTGTATTATAATTATAATAAAACATTATGAGGCCTTAATGAATTTTTCAAAGTGTTATAAAAATAGTTATAATATTAAAATTGGTATTTTTGAATAAATGATGATTTTAATAAAAAATTAAATTTATCATATTTATAAAATTATTTTCATAAAATGGATTGCATATTTGAAATCAGAATGTTGATATTATACAAGGGTGATTTTCTGGTAATGTTCTGAAATACTTAATTTTTCTGATGAATAGTAAAAATATATTTTCACAAAATCAGTGTAACTTAAATTATATTATTCATGATATATTTCTGAAATAATGTTTTATATAACATCAATTTAGGATAATTTATATTATATTTTAAAAATTATTCATTAAAATAAAATAAACTCAATTTCAAAAACCTAAAAATTATTTTCCAAAACCTAAAGTCAAAAGTGATTATTTAAAATATCAATTTTTCCCTCTTTCAGTTTTCCTTTTTAATAAATTTATGAATTAGAATTATAAAGGTGTTTTAAATTATTAAAACCATTATATTATATTAATATATGAATTATATTTTCAAAACTTCACTATTACAAGTCTAAACCTTGATATAATATTTTATTTAATATTTTATTCTAAAAGTACCCCTCCCCTCAAGTATAAATAACCCATCTCCCTTCCCTTGGAAAACCACTCCTACCACCCTTTACAAAGAAAAATATCTGCCAAAATATTCTCTATTAATCCTCTTAAAACCCATAGGGATGTTCTAGAGTAATAAAACTCCAATCACCAAGGAGTTATAGTGTCGTACAAGAGAAGCTACACCAAGGAAAGAGTAAGACTCCATTAACTCCTTCCTCTTTTCTTTTTCTCCTTATTCATTTTCCAAATCCTTTCAAAACCATATACTATAAAACTATTTATCCAATAATTTACCATGATATTAATTATTTTAATCCACTGAATGTATCATATATAACATATATAAATTTCATACTCCCTTTTCCCGCTCTTTCGACAGCGTCCCATTAAAGGTTAGTTAACCACCTACGGAGACATTGCCAAGAAAATTATTATAACCATCTTCATGGATGGAAAATATTAATTATATATAATATATAAATATTTAATTACGTGTATTATATTCTTATGGAATTAATTATACTAATTTATTAATTACAAAATAGATAAATTGAGGTAAAACATGAAATTTTTAAGAAAAACATGATATCAAAATGCTTCAATTTCACCAACAAGAATTAAGAAATTTTATCCAATAATTATAATTGATAAATATTTGTATAAATTACTAGAATTATCTTCTAGATGATTGTTTTAATAAACATAATTTTACTATTCATGAGACATAAATGTAACAAAATTAGGCAATAATTAAGGTAAGGGATTTCTTAACTCAATTTACATTCTTTATAGCGACCCAACCTTTTCTTGCATTACAATTAAATCATTTTAAAGATAAAAAATATAATAGTATTACACATATAGGATCCAAAGGTTTAGTGTCTTGGAAAAACTAGTACTATACATAACAATTACAACATCAATTATAAACATTTATTTAATTCCTTCTTCTCCAGCTTCTCATTGGCACTTGACCTCTCCTTAGTACATGTAGTCACCTGAGGATATACATAAAAAGGGGTGAGATAAAAGACCAATAAAAGGATATATAATAACAATATAAAAATGGGTGAGCATAACCATAACATAGGCAAATGATCATGAACATGAGAGGAAGCATTAATAAGAGACTTAAAATGTGGCAATGCATAAAAATGAAACATCATGTCTTAGTGGTTAACTACCACGCATACTTGTGAAAAATTATAGAATAATGTCCACACTTAATTTCACTTTTACTCATGATATTAATCACTTTACCTAATGCATTGGAGTTCTGTATAATTTTGAGCACACCCGTCACATTGAAACATTCATATCGCGCTATATAATTTTAGGCGCACCCGTCACATCATAACATTATCATTTATCATGCATTACATAATGAAAATATATAAAAAATGAACATAACTAACCCATGAAAAGTAATGGGTTTCACCTCATAAGAACACATTAATTAACATTGGCTTCCCAAAAGAAAAGAGGGAATAACATACATGTTACTAGAACCGTCAACCTTGAATGAGAAGTAAAAGGTGTGTTCTTAAAACAAGAGTTATTTTGGAAAAAAAAATTGACATAAACACCAATAAAAAACATGTATATCCAAGAAAAGGAAATAAAATGATGAAAAAATTATTTTTAAGTAGTAACCATATCAAAAAAAGGAGTGAAAGAGGGAGAACCCAAAGAAAGAAGGTTGGGTTCGAGAATCTCCCCTTACCTTATATATGAACGCTTCCTTCACTTTAATGTCCTATATAACCACATTACATTCATTAATTAACAATTCCAGAACCTTGTGTACATGAATATGGTTCATTATGGTTTCATTAAGTTATTTTATGATCCTTTGGATGAGTTATAGAGTTTAAAAACATTGTTCGGGAATGCCCATTTTTATGGTTTTCTTGAGCGGTTCACTTGTATTCATAAATGAAAGTTCGTGTAGAACATGGATAAACATCCAGAAATGATATTTCATGTTATTAATGATATTAAAGAATTTTAAATGATCTTATAATGAGTTATATTATATACCATGTGGATGAATCATTAGATAAGAATTAAATGGTGATTGTTTGGGTTTATTTGGGAGATTTTTCAACCACAACCAACTTGTTTTGATTAATTATTTAGTAATATGTACAAAAGTTAGTTATAGAAATTTAAATACGAAATAATACATATAACATATTCTGGTTCAACCATAAAAATGGTTTCATGACCAGATCTTAAGTTAGAAATTGAAAAAGAAAACATTTCATTCTTGAAGGTGATAGATTAACACCTTACGAACAACGTTTTCTTTTATAAAATAAAAGGAAGAGGATAGGGGGGTTGGATGGTATAATATCCAATTAGTATAATAAAATTACAATATATGTATCATAATAGATTTACCATACCATGTGGATGAAGATAGGTGGGGAGAGAATAAGAAAATAACTTGAAATTGAAAGGAATTTAAAGGTAAAAAGAGAGAGAGGAATTACCTCTTGAATCCTCCTCTTGAGATCCTCCTTAAGGAAGCTAGGTTTGGTCTTTTGATGAGACCAGAAGATCTTGGACGTGGGGGAGGGTCTAGGTAATATTTTTGGGCATATTTTATACAAGTCTTGAAGCTTGAGAGGTGTGAGGAAATGAGGGTGTGAAGGGTGGTATTTATAGTGGAGGGGAGAGGGTTTTCCTTAATATTTAATTCATTAGTTTATTAATTTCCCCTAAGACAAGGAATAGTGAGTATTCCATGACTAAGAATAGTAAATAGGGAATGTGAGTTTGAGATTTGTGTACTTACATCACTTGTGATGTCAAGAATAGTGGGTTTAAATTATAATGTATTTATACGGTAAATTAATGTATTTTACTATTCACCAAAAATTCAAGTATTTCAAAAAAATCCCAAAAATTCACCCTAATCATTTTTAAACATGTAGAATAAAAAAATGAATTCTATTTTTCAAAAATAATTTTCTAAATATTATTATTTTAATATTTAATTAAAATCATAATTTAGTATCAAAAATCAGTTTTAAAACAGTCATTTACTTATTCTAAATTATAGGTATATCATACTTTCAACCTGAATATTATTTATATATTATCATAGGTAAGGTTACTATTCATAAGGGTATGTTACTATTCATAAGGGTAGGTTACTATTCACCAAAAATTAAGTTTTTCTTATTGGACTCCAAATAACTTACTGATTGCAACCGTTATGTCAGATTTTCGAAATTCGAAACACAGAAGTGAAAACTTATGTTTAAAGGTCACTTAGAACTTAGTAGTTCATTATGTTGTGTTTTCATGAGATTTTATGACATATTTATAAGAATGGAATTTCGATTGAAAAACATTGGGTCGTTACATTCTTTGAGTTAAACTTCTTTGTCATTGGTTATGTTATGCTAAGAATATGTGTTAAATGACCTCAAAATATTGTATACTGTATTTCCATTTTTATTATGTGGATTTACATTTGGAACACATAATTATTTCATTGATTTATCCTCATTCCAATTATATGATCTTTGTATGGGGATTCTCGAACCCAATTTCCCTTCTTTGGGTTATTAATCTTTCATGAAAAAATTCATTATGGGTGTTGTTTTTATAATTTATTTTTCCTTACCTTTTTTTCTGGGATATACATGTAACAATCTAACTTTATGACAAATACAAATGATTTTTCCAAAATAACTCTTCTTTCTGAATTAAAAGGGTATTTTTCTCAAGAATTCCTCAATGATTTTCATCTATGATTATGATTCAAATATTTCAATGTGGTATGAGATAATTTGTTTTAAAGTTATATTTTTAAATCTATTTTTCAACCTATGAGAAATGCATTGGACTTAGTAAGTGATAAGTGGGGCCCACTATAGCCCCTTGATGGATCGGTAGGTCTCATCATACCAACTAGAATGGGTTTTGGTCAAGGCCTTACCCATTATGTATACTTATTCGTCGAGGCCTTGATGGTATGTTTACGATGTCCATAATTATAAATTCCCTCATTATGATATTACTAATTTATAATACATGTAATTATTAGACTAGTAGAATATCCATGGTTAAGTTTTATTATCATGTGATTATTTATATATCATTATTTATCCAACTTTAATTCATACCATAGTATGCTCAGGTTTATGTTTTAATGACATGTGAAGTTAGATATCCACCTTGCTTATTGTTTATGTTTATGATAGATTCTACTGTATTACTTACCTTGATTGAGCATCAGATCTCACCCCTTTCTTAAGTTTTATTTTTCCTAGTATGTGAATATGTTTATTATGAATTACTTACATGGATAATCTAGGATATTAAGAGAGTTTCCATTAGAGATTCTATATTGTTTTCCTTTCAAAGATTTAATGTAACAATCATTATTGTATCTGGTTTTCCAAATATACTAAACTATTTAGTCCTTTGGGATGAAAACACTTGTTAATAGTACCAATGTAATAAAGTAAGGTACTAGCTCTGAGCTACTGGGTTCGAGGTCTTTACAGTTGGTAATAGATAAAGTTTTGTAGAAACCTTGGAAACTGGATTTATAAAACATAGATTAGGTATTATAACCCTAATATAGACTTTAAGGATAATCATAGAGGAAAATCCTAGAATTTTGTTAAGGTAGAGACTATGTGGGTATTCCTAGAAATAAATCCCTATCTGGATACTATAAGTGGATGTGGTTCTGGCACAGATATACCTAGGGGTAACAACTCTGACAAGGTGTGTCTGGCCTAACTCGGCGTAACATGGAACACAACAATGGGCCATACTCCACAGTTGGATTCAATCTCGGGAGACATTCTTACGATAATTCACAATCTCATTACAAACCATTATGAAGGATTTAAATGTAAATATGTTCTCAAAGAAACCATGTTTATGATTATGGTATTATCTTTGCATAAATTTAAAATATATGTTAATTGTTTTTCTAGTTCAAAATTATTCATTAGGATTTATAACCTAATTTAGTTCATTACATTGTTTATAAATGGTTCCTAGTTGAAGTAATGTAAACCATATCAACACACGTATTTCATGTAGGGATTTCCCTCCCATTCAATATAATGATGTTAAAACTAGAACTGCAACTGGTGATATGAAACTTATAACTACACTTGGACAATTGACTCTCGGGTTATGAACAATAACCTTACACGAATAGAGCATATTGATCCACAACATGGTGGAAAAACGTTATACCACTTCATGAGACAACAACCTCTATCATTATATAGACTACAAACCCATTTTTATCTGATTAGTGGATAAGTTCCTTGGATAAGATATTTCTTTCTTTAGGAAGTAATGAAAGGGTGAAGGTTATCATAGCAGTTTATCATCTCTTAGGAGAAGCAGATCAATGATGGCCATTAATTAAAAACATAAAAGAGTATGAAGAAATAGAAACCATGGAATGGAAGTATTTTAAGAAAATTTTCTTGGAAAAATATTTCCCTAGAGAATAGTGAGAGGATATAGAGAGAAAATTCATGAGTTTAAAAAAAAGGAGGATAATAATGTTGCTAAGCATGAAGCCAAATTTACAAGGTTAGCATGGAATACTACATACTACATATGTAATCCAAGGATAAAATTTATTGATTATTTTATGGGTTAAAACCATTCCTTTGAAGGGAACTAATCTCCTGAAATTTCTCATCATATGAAGATATAGTCTCGTGTGCTATCAAGACAGAGAAAGAATTATCTAAGACTTATCAATTTAAGAGAAAATAAGAGAAGAAAATGGTGGCGGAGAAAAGAATGGATGGAGGGAAGAATAAAATGGTAAGTTTCCAATGTGTGATACTTGTGGAAGGAAACACCCTGGAGCCTTCTTAAAAGGAAAAGGAGTTTTATAGAAGTGTGGTGATAAAGTCCATAATCATCATGTAAATTTATATTAAGGATGAAATACAAAAGAAAGAATATACCAATATTCAATGCTACAATTTTAGGGAGACGGGACACTATGAAAATGATTGTCCAAATCATCAAAGAATCTTTCCCTAGAAAAGGCCAAGGGAACAAGGGAAAACTTATGTGATCACAACTACTAAGGTTGAAGTTCCTAATGATGTGGTGGTAGGTACATTAATTGTTTACTCAAACTTATCCAATGCTTTATTTGATTCTGAATCATCACATTATTTTATATCTTCTCAGTTTTCCAAGAAAATTAGAGATTTCCATTTTGATTTAATAAAGGAGTTGTCAGTAAAAAATACACAGGGAAGTCTCATTGCAATAAATATGTGTCGCTTGGTCTCCTTTATGACACATAAACATGATTTATTTGATAACCTTGTCTTCATACCTATGATTAAATTTGATATAATTATTGGTATGGATTAGATTTCAAAATATGATCCAGAAATCTATTGCAAGAATAAGGAAATTGTGATTGTAGAGAAAGATGTAGAATCCCTTATGTTTATAGAAGAAACCTCATCATCTCATTCATATCTGGATCCACCCCCAGTAGCTCTACTGAATGAAATTCTTAGGGAGGAAGAGAAAACAACATCTATGGATGAGGAAAGGAATATTCAAATTGAGGATGTACCTATTATACAAGAATACATTGATGTATTTATAGAGGATTTACCTGGACATCCTCTAGAAAATGATGTTGAGTTTTCTATTGATTTAATCCCTAAATCAAGGCCAATATCAAAGTATCCTTATAGAATGACCACTAGGAAATTAGTGGAGTTGAAGAAACAACTATAGGAGTTGAGTAATAAGGGATTTATTCACCCCTAGTGTTTCTATATGGGGTTCCCCTATTTTCTTTGTTAAGAAGAAATATGAATCCATGAGTATATTCATTGACTATAGAGAAATCAATGTTATTAAAATAAATAAAAATTATCCTCTACCTTGTTTTGATGGTTTACTTGATCAACTTCATAGATCTCGATATTTTTCTAAGATTGACCTTTGATCTAGATATCATAAATTTTGTTTAAAGAAGGAATATTTTTCAAATACAGCATTTCGAAACAGGTATAGACATTACGATTTTAAAGTAATTCCATTTGGATTGACTAATGAACCCTCTATTTTTATGGATCTAATGAAAATAGTGTTCAGGGAATATCTTGATGATTTTGTTGTAGTATTTATTGATGATATATTTATATACTCTAAAATATATGAGGACCATGGGAACCACATGAGAATTGTTTTGGAGACTCTTATAAGAAAAGAGTTATAAGGTAATTTTAGTGTAAATTCTAGCTTAAAACAGTTTCTTATTTTGACCATATTTGTCTCTAAGGATAGAATCTAAGTTGATCCTATGAAGACAAAGGCAGTTCATGAATGGCCTACACAAACAAACATAACTAAGGTGTGTAGTTTCATTGGTTTAGAAGGTTACTATCAGTGTTTTGTTCATAATTTTACCCAATTGTCCCATTAACCAAGCTTACACATAAATTGGTTAAGTTAGAATGGAAAAAATTATGTGAAGATTTTTTTGAGAAATTTAATATGAGATTAGTGAATTGTGTGATCTTGACTCTACTATTAGGAAATGATGGATTTTTGATTTATAGTGATGAATAAAATAAAGGACTTGGTTGTGACCTTATGTAGAATGATAGAGTTATTGAATATGCATTAAGGAATTTAAAGACTCATGGAAAGAAATGTCCAACTCATGATCTTGAGTTAGCAGTTATAATCTTTACTCTAAATATATAGAGACACTATATTTATTGTGAAAGATGTGAGATATATATAGATCACCAGAGTTTGAAATATGTCTTCTCATAGAAAGAACTCAACATGAGGTAAAGATGATGGATTGAGCTACTCAAGGATTATGATTGTTCAATACATTATCACCTAGGGAAGGAAAATAAGATAGCAACTGCATTAATTAGGAAGGATCATGGAGTTTTTTAACAAAATAAGGATTGAAAGGGATCATGTGTTCATGGATCTAGTGAATATGGATATGGGAATTATCAATAAAGGTGAAACATATATACTTTTTTAATTGGTTTCCTAACCATATTTTTTAGAATGTATTAAAAGTTCACAGTCTGAAGATGAGAATTTTCAAAGGAAAATTAAAGCTGTGAATGATGGGAAGTTAGAAGACTTCATGTATGAGGATGGAATTATGAATTTTTGGAAGAGGCTTTGTGTTCCCTCTATACCTGAGCTAAAAAGGGAGTTATTTGATCATTCCCATAGATTAAATTTTTCTATACACCCTAGTAGCACAAAGATGTATAGATATTTTAAGGAATGTTTTTGGTGTAATAATATGAATTGGGAAATTAATGATTATGTATCAAGATATTTAGTATGTCAACAGGTGAAGGCTAAAAGAAAATATCCTAGAGGAGTCATGAAACCATTGCCTATTACTACATGTAAATGGGATGATATTATGGTGTACTTTTTCAAAGGACTGCCAAAGACTCCAAGAAAGAATGATGAAATATGAGTAATTGTTGATCGACTTACCAAATCTGAACATTTCCTCAATATAAGGGAGGATTTTCCTCTCATGAACCTTGCAAAAATATATATTGATGAAGTTGTCAAAATTCATAGAGCACCTATTTCATTTTTTTCTGATTATGATCCATGATTTACATTGAAATTCTGGGAAAATCTTCAGTAATATTTGGATACTGATCTTCATTTGAGTATAACTTATCCCCCCCCCCTAAACTAACTGGCAGTCTAAAAGGAACATCCAAACATCAGAAGATATGTTGAGATCATGATCACTTGACTTTTAAGCAATGTTAGATAAGTATTTATCATTGGTATAGTTCTCTTACAAAAATAGTTTCCATTCAAGTATTCAAATGGAACCAAATTAAGAATTGTATGGCAAGAGATTTCGTACCCCAACATGTTGGGATGAAGTTGGTGAATGAAATATTATGGGATGAGAGCTTGTGGAGAAAACAACGATAAAGGTAAATACTATTAAAACACATATAAATGAATATCAAAGTTATAAAAATAGATATGCTGATAACTGGAGGAAGGATTTGGATTTTCAAGTAGGAGATCATGTCTTCTTGAAGGTATCTTAGTGGAAGGGTGTTATAAGATTTGGAAAGAAAGGGGAACTGAGCCATAGGTAAATTCAAAATTAGAAATCCATGAGAGAGTTAGAGTTGTGGCTTATCATTCGGTGATGCCACCAAGCCTTTCTAAAGTACACAAAGTGTTCCACATCTCTTTGTTAAGGAAGTACATACCAAACCCCAACGCATGTAATCACTTTTGAAGGAATAGAATTGGAACCTAATTTATCTTACTATGAAGAGACTATCCAGATTTTGGACACTAGAGAACATGTGTTGAGGAATCATATGACTCGATTAGTAAATTTACATTGTAAAAATCACAAAATTGAAGAGGTGACGTGAGATCCAGAATAAATTATGATAATGAATTACCCAAATATTTTTATGAGGTGACATTTTGGAAATTTCAAGGAGGAAATTTTTTTTAAGGAGGGGAGAATGTTACATCCCAAGAGTTAATGGTATGAAAATTTTAAAATTTAATATCTTCGATATTTTATGCTTCATACAATATCGAGTTTAAAATAGTAATATACTATTAAATATGACTGTTGGAATAGTAATGTGACCATTATGAATTGTAATATGACTAATAGAATAGTAACTTCATATATTAAAGTATAATAAAAATTTATCCATCTTATAAATGAAAATATGATATAATTATATCATAGTAAAAGTAAATAAATTTTTTAAAAATGACAAATTAAGTGTTGTAATTTTTTTATAAAACATAATTGTTTATTTAAAATATTATAATTAATATAATAATTTTAAAATAAAATTTATTTTTATAAAATAGATTCATAAATTAATATTTTATTTTATTATAATTATAAGATAATTTTATGAGGCCTTAATGAATTTTTCAAAGTTCCATAAAAACAGTTATAATATTAAAATCTTTATTTTTTTGAATAAATGATGATTTTAATGAAAAATTAAATTTATTGTATTTATAAAATTATATTCATAAAATATAGTCCATTTTTTAAATCAAAACGTTGAGATTTTCCAAGGGTGATTTTCTGGTAATTTTCTGAAATACTTAAATTTTCTGATGAATAGTAAAAATACAGTTTTCACAAAACAAGTGTAACTTAAATTACATCGTTCATGTTTTATTAGTGTCATAATTATTTATAGAACATAAATTTATTATATTTTTTTATAAATTTTAAATATTATTCATCAAAATACAATAAACTCAATTTCGAAACCCAAAAAGTATTTTCCAAAACCTAAAGTCATAAGTGATTACTTGAAATATCAATTTTTCTCTCTTTCCACTTTCTTTTTTAATAAGTTGATGAATTAGAATTATAAAGGTGTTTTAAAGTATTAAACCCATTATATTATATTAATATATGATTGAAATTTTCAAAAATTCAATATTACAAGTCTAACCTTTCATATAATATTTTATTTAATATTTTACTCTAAAAATACCCCTCTCCTCAAGTATAAATAATCCCTCTCCCTTCCCTAGAAAAACCACTCCTCCCACCCTTTAAAGAGACAAATATCTACAAAAATAGTCCCACATAAGCCTATTAGAACCCATAGGGACATTCTAGAGTAATACAACTCCAATCACCAAGGAGTTATAGTGTCATACAAGAGAAACTACACCAAGGAAAGAGTAAGTCTCCATTAACTCCTCCCTCTTTTCTTTTTCTCCTTCTTTTCCCAACTCCTTTAAAAATAATATACTATCAAATTATTTATTAAATAATTTAACATGCTATTTTTAAACTACTACAAGTATCATATACAACATATATAAATTCTGTACTCCCTTTTCCCTCTCTTTCGACAACATCCCATTAAAGTTCGGTTAACCGCCTACAAAGAAATTTCCAAGACAATTATTATAACTGCCTTCATGGATAAAAAATATAGATTATATATAATATATAAATGTGTAATTACATGTATTTTATGCTTCTATAATTAATTATACTAATTTATTATTTACAAAATAGTGAAATTGAGGTAAAATGGGAAATTTTTATGAAAAACATGATATCAAAATGCTTTAATTTCATCAAAAAAGATTAATAAATTTAATCCAATAATTATAATTGATAGATGTTGTTATAAATTACTATGATTCACTTCATATTTAGTGTTTTAATAAACATAATTTTACTATTCATGTGGCATAAACATGAAAAAAATTGGCAGGAATTAAGGTAAGGGATTTCTTAACTCAATTTCTATTATTTGAGTTAAAATTATTTTTTATTAGTTGTGTTATGACAATAATATGTGAAAATTACCTCCTAGTGTTTAATACTATATTTCCACTTTTATTGTGTGGAATTTCATTTGTCATGCATAATTATTTCATTGATTTATTCTCACTCCAATGAAACGATCTTTGTAAGGGGATTCTCAAACACAATTTACTTCCTTTGGATTATTCCTCTTTCATGAAAATTTTCATTTTTGAAGTCATTTTTATAATTTATTTTTCCTTATATTTTATTTTCTGTGATATACATGTTATAATCTGACATTATGACAAATTAAAAATATTTTTCCAAAAAAACTCTTCTTTCAAAATTAAAAAGGGTATTTTTATCAAGAATTCGTCGATGATTTTTGTCTATGGTTATGATTTAAATATTTGGAATGGGACACTTTGTTTTAAATTTATCTTTTTAAGTCTATTATTCAACATATGAGGAATTCATTGGACTTAGTAAGTGATAGGTGATTCTCACTATAGCCACTTGATGCATCGGTATGTCTCATAATACTGATTAGTACAAGTTTTGGATAAGGCCTTACCCATTATGTAGACTTCTTATCCAAGGCCTTGATGGTATATTTATTATATACATCATTATTCATTCCATCATTATGATATTATTAATTTATAATCCATGAGATTATTCGACTCGTGAAATATTTGTGGTTATGTTTCATAATCATGTGATTATTTATATGGAATTATTTATCTAGATTTTATTCTTTCCATATTATGCTCAAGTTTATATTTTAATGGAATTTGAAGTTAGATATCCACTTTGCCTTATTTTTATGTTTATGATAGCTTCTTCTATATTACTTACCCTTACTGAGCTTATGAGCTCACCACTTTCTTATGTTTTATTTTCCCTATAATGAAAATATGTTTATTATGAATAACTTTTAGAGATAATCTAGAAAATTATGAGAGTTTACATTGGGGTTTCTATGTTTTCTTTCCTTTTAAATTTGTAATGTAACAATTATAATTGTATCTAGTTCTCAAAATCTACTAAACTATTTGGTACTTTGGGATACATATGCTTATTCATAGTATAAATTTCATAATGTAAGGAACCGACTCTGAGCTACTGGGTTCAGGGTCTTTACATGGATAGTCATGGGGGAGACTATTGACTTGAATATTAAGTATAAGGGGTCATGGATGACTCTAAAAAATAGAAATGACCCATCCATGGGGTGGAAAAACCCAAAGAAATGTGTTGTCATAAAATTTAAATATAATAGAAATCCTATAGTCTATAATATAAAAAATTAAAATGCCTATATGATACATTATAATAATATAGAGTACCAAAAAATATAAAAAATACATATATCAGATACATCCTAATTACTAACAATAAACCATTGGCATACAAGTTGATACATATATAATATAACTGAAAAATAAATAAACAATACAATTTTACCCTACTCATAATGAATCTTTTACTAAAAAATCATCCTCTACATACTCTAATAGACCCAAACTAGGAAACTTATCCTTTCTATATATGAATCCTAGAAATGGAACATGAAGTTCTTCCCACATACATCGATATTCATGTCATGTGTGTGGGTAGGGGTGAGTCCAATGACCCTATAGGACTCTTCCACTCACCTTGACACACTTAATGCTAACATGATAAAGTGGATATGAAAGAAATACTTGGAAGATAGTGGAAGTCTGTTCTTAGTGAAACTCACTCAGTTGAAAAAAAAACATGATATGCACATACAAATCATATTTTCTCCCATGTGAATATAATTCAATCATCCATAAGACTCACACAAGCACTACCCACTCAGGTAAGGACCCACATTCATGTAGTCAATTACAGGCATAATACAAAGAAAAAATTAAGTATAGCACATATCTATTATCTCATATGATGAGATCAACATGATATCTCAATTAAATCCATAATACTCGCTCAATAGTGTCCCATTGAACCCATTAACCATCTAAATGCTCATATGTAAACTATATCCCAAAATATTTTGGGAAATATTGATCAAACTATGAATCTAAAAAACTGAAAATCATACAATATTCAACCATAAATAACAAGTCAATTGAAAAACAAAACAAGAAATAAGCAATCAATTAGGGCCCAAATAATCAGATAACACTAAACTAAAATCCCATGATAGATAAATGGTTAAACAATAATGGGGACCAACCACATGAAATACCATAACCCAAAATTCATTCCATATCACATCTCATCTCATAGGTACTTAATGTAATTTCTCCTAGACTACCCATAGAGCACCACTAGCTCATTCCCATATAACACATGTTTTCATTGGGGATGCCTCTTACCACATGTCGGTATAGTTCTTTGGATACAAATTGATCCATCAAATTTTATTTCAAAAAAATCATAAAAAACAAGTTTATGCAATGTCCATGGTTTTACATTTGTTGGATCCTTGAAAAGATTTTATATATCACAATTTGATGCATCCTATCATCACCTCCCAAGGGTCGGCCACCATCTCGCATAGTGCCTAATCAACCATTACTCCATGTTAAAAAACCCATGGGAAAGAGAATATCAATATTGGGTTTTATGGGAAAAATAATAATGTACATTATCACATAAAAATAAAAAATATATGATTTTTGAGCCAAATGATAATCCAAATTTTCTTTATAAATGTTATCTCATATGGGTTTCAACACTCTATCTCAAGGTCCATCACACAAGTCACATTTCCTCTCAACCGGCATTCCCAATTTTTACATCTATTATGGAGTAAGATAACATCAAATAGAAGGGAAACATATTATCATCCACACCAACACACCAAGGAGTTACGTCATATCTCCCCAACCCATCTATAGAACCACATCATGGATCATCATATTGTTAGGACCACAACACAGATTCCCAGACTAAGTCATTAATCAATGATTACAAGTAATAACTATTGTATAAAGTATTTGGGCCAATCACAAGGCTCTCCCATAAGTAACTAAGGGGGATATACATCCAAAAAAGAATTTATAAAAATTCCTAAGTCCAATTCTGAATGTATCACCCATCACTTGGTAAATAAAAAGGGCCCATTTCCAAACATAAGTGTCTCGTGGTTCCTATGGATCAACACCAAAATGGAAACCTAACAGATATCATAACCCAAAATAATTAACTCATCACCTGATATGGTGTTTCTTATATTTTTGTTGGGAAATCATGTATCACAATTCAACCATTGATAACATAATATGAAACCATACACAATAAGAACATAATCAAGTTTACAGGATTTAAAAAATGGTTTATTTCAACCTTAGGGTCAAACATACCAAAATATGTCTCAATATAATCCCTTCCAACATCCCATAAAAAACTATTTCAAAACCATATTAAGTTTCATTTAAAACAAAAAACCGAACCACTTCCCAATATCTTCAAGAAGGCACCCCATCCTAATTTTTCTTCAACTAATACACTTTTCAAAAATCATAATGAAAACATTCTTTAAAAACACCTTATTTATCATGAAATAAAATTTTAAAACCAATTGGTTAAATCACCACTTAAGCATTGAAATTCTTATTTAAATCAAACCAATTTTTAAATAACCTTTAAAAAAGAAAACCTATTTACTTTTAAAATATAACTCACACCACCAAAATAATTGTAAAATGGACCACTTACTCTCATTTGACTAAGGCACCACTATTGAACTATTTAAAAAGATATATGATCATCATTGACTATTATACTGATATAAACCCTTCACAAATTATAGGATGAAATCACACAATATCATGCTAAAAAGCCAACAATAACAATAATTATAGGACATGAAAAAAAAAATCAACACTTGAAAAAAAATATAATCAGTTATGTAAAGGCCATAAACCTCAATTACATGATCTATAATCGTTTCCAAGATCATTCAATACACTAAAGAGTATGAGAGAACCAATATCTCCCACAAACCATTCCAAATTAATAACTAGAACAAATTAAGATGAAACTCATAAATGGATTTTTCATTTCTAAACACACAGGATAGATCTATGACACTGAAACCCTTAGCAACAAGTTGAGGTACACACTTTTTATGCACATGAGCCTATAGTATAGAAAATAAAAAATTTATAATTTCGATTCAATGACCAATAACACCCTAAATCACTCCATCTAATCGCTATGATTTTTATTCAAAATAGAGAAGCAGAAACAAAGACAAAAATCCCCACCTATGGGGGTCGAAAATAGTGAATACCTTGGGCATCACCCCTAATCAAGTTCACCCCCTCTGGTTTGAAAAGAGTACCATTAGCATGCCAAACCACCGGTTCCCTGGGAACCGCAATAGAAGCCAAGTAGTTCACCACTTTATTCCCTTCCCGCCAAGTGTGGGTGACCCTAACATTGTTGTTTATGAGCGCCTTACATTGTCTGATAATGTAAGTAATCGTCCATGGAATTTTGTCATGCCCCTCCAAGGCCTCATGCACAAACTTCGAGTCAGTTTCCAGTTGGACAATATCAAGGCACCTCTGACTACAAATGGACAGCCCGGAGAGGGCTGCCAAAGCCTCCGCCTGGATAGCACTCCCCCTCCCATAGAAAGCTGAGAAGGCCATCACCACACTCCCTCGGTGATCTTGCACCACCCCCCCTCCACACATAATGTCCAAAGCACAAGACCCATCAATATTCAGCTTATAACCATCCTCGGGGGGAATCCAGCGAATCCAATTCCCTCGCCCCTTGGAGACCTTCTGTATTTCCACTATCCTGGGGAGCTATAAAAATCGGAGTGAGATCACTTCCATCCCAATATATGCAAGATCCACCATCTCAATCAACATGAACCTGATCCTCTCCATCATAGCCCTCCCTATAGACTTGGTTCCCTCGAACCTTGCACGGTTCCTTGCCTGCCAGAGCGCCTAGCAGCCTGCATTGAAGAATATGGCACGGGCCTCAGCCTCCTTCGGGTTATCTTCACACCCCTGAAACCATTGCTCCATAAAATGCTCAAGGTTATCAATATTTGATGAATAGACCGTATGCAATCCAAAGAATATCCACACCATACATTCCCAAGCCCCCTCAAAGAAAATATGATTCGAACTCTCCTCCCTTCTTCTTAGACAACACTAGAAATAGGATTCTAGGCTGACGCCCAGCCTTTTAATGCTCACATCCGCAGGGATAGCATTATTCTGGATTCACCAAGTCAGGAAGTTCAGCTAGGTAGGGATACTCTTCCTCCATGCCCCCCTGTTCCCGTGCTCCTGATGAACCTAATCCATAATGCTCCTGCGGAATTCTTTAAGGCTGAACTTACCCGACGTCGAAGGGGTATACACGCAACTATCCTTGTCGGGGATAAACACGACCGAGTTGAAAACCTTCTTCTGATCATCATCCAGAATCGATCTGAAAAATAGGGGATGCGAGCTGGCCTTACTGAATGAGATAAAAGGGGCTGGGCACCCAGGGTAGCCAAGCACCGATCCTGCCCAGTTATGTTCCCAGAAATGAATCTGCCCCTCCCCAATAATCCATTGAGAGTAAGGAAGAAACGACGGGACAATGTTGTACACTGCAGCCCATAGCGATGAACCCCTGATAGGAAGGGAGACAGAGTAAGCTTTATACTTCTGCACCATGCACCTACCCCATAGCATCTCTCCCCCAATGATCTCCCATGCAAGCTTCGCACGTAACCCATGCAACATGTCTGCCATGCTCCTGACGCCAATCCCTCCTTTGCTGATTGGTCGAGCCATCTTCCCCCACAACACCCATTGCCGCTTCCCCTCCATCGAGGCATCCCAAATAAAATGGTCGATCACCCTGTCAATGGACCGAATGACCCCCTTGGGGATGCTAGTATACGCCATCGCATGCACTGGTACAGTAGAAAGCACACTATTCACCAGCGCGATTCGTCCCCCAAAAGAAAGGAGGTGGTTTTTTCAGTCCAGAATGCGGCCCATCATCTTGTTCACCACCTTATCAAAGTCTCTATTCTAGAGCCTACCAGAAGAAACCGGAGTGCCCAGGTACTCCGTCAGGAGAGACCCTTTCCCCATTCCCAGCATGGAGCTCACCCTTTCCACCCTTCCATCTCCACAAGAGTTTGCAATGAAAAAATAGCTCTTTTCCCTACTCATGATTTGTCCGCTCTATTTGTTGTACTCCTTAAAAATGTTATTGACCGCACGAATGGATATTTCCCCGGCATTCATAAAAATTATGGTATCATCCGCTTACATTAAGTGTGATATGGATTGGTTACCATGTCTCCTACGGAAAGGAACGATATCCCCCTCACTCACACCTCTGTTCAGCAACCAGCTAAGAGTGTCCTGCATCAAAATGAAGATGCTCGGCGATAAAGGGTCACCTTACCTCAATCCACGAACTGTCTTGAAAAAACCATGTGTTCTCCCCATGAAATACACCCCCAACCACGGTGAGCTTATGCACCTGAAAATGATATCACAAACCCAGTCGGAGAAACCCATCTTCCCAAGCACCTTGTTAATGAACCCCCATTCCATACGGTCATACGCCTTACTCATATCAAGCTTCACTGTCACATTAGATCCTCTAGACTTCATGTTTAGGTCCCCCATCAAATCCTGGGCCAGCACCATGGCCCCTTAAATCGACCTCTCATGCACAAACTTGTGTTGCTCCAGAGACACCCACCGAGGCAGAAAACTAGACACCCTCCTGTTGATCAAAGCAACCAAAATTTTGTAGGGAAATTTACATAAGTTTTTCGGCCGGTAGTGGTTAAGGGAAGTAGGGTATTTGGACTTCGGTAAGAGAACCACCGATGTCGCAACCGCAATCCGAGGAAGGACGCCTCCGTGAAAAAAATCCTGAATCACAATAAACAAGTCCCCTTTAACCGTCTCCTAGCAACCTCTATAAAACGCCCCGGGGAACCCATTCGGCCCAATGGCGCTGTCCAGATTTAGGTGCCACACGGCCGCCCAAACCTCCTCCTCCTCCGAAATTCCTTCCATCAAAGAATTGTCCTGCACAGAAACAACATTCGGAACCACCTCCCATAACAAAGCCTCTCCAGAGGGGTACCCCTTGAGAACCCCTCGGCCAGGCCTACCAAGAGATCTTTAAAATTAGCCAGGGCCATTCCCCCAACCACGTCCTTGTCGTCTGAGAAAGAACTGTCCTCCAAGCCCAAGTTAGGCTTCACCACCCTCTGCCTCTCTATGATGCAGGCATGAAAGTACACTGAGTTCTTATCCCCTTCCCTTAGACACCTTGCTCTAGACCGGTCCCTAGCTCTGCGCTCTTGAGAAAGCACCAGCACCACCAAAAGCTCCTTCTTCACTGCGAGAGATTCAAACACAACATCATCCCAACATCCCTCTAAGCTAGCTTCCATGTACTCGATGTCCTGTTTGATAGAAACCATATCCCGATCCCATGCAGGAAGGGAGTTTTCCCACCCCGCCAGCACCTATTTCAACCTCCTTAGCTTGGAGTGGAAGGACACCCAAGAGTACCCCCTCAACAATGCACTCCAAACCTGCAGCACCACCTGGTGGAAGTCCGGGATACTCACCCACTGGTTGAAAAACCTGAAGTGTTCCTGGGGGAGCCTTGGATCCACCGAAAGAGATCAGGAGGGGAGAGTGGTCTGAGATACTCCGGGTAAGATGAAGGACCTTCAACTCGTTGAAACTCTCAATGACCCGCACCGCAAGTTTACAAAGCACCTTTCCATCCTACTCCAGCACCGACTCTCCCCCCTGTGATTATTGCACCAGGTAAAGGGGTCACTCGAGAAACCCACGTCCGAAAGCCCCTTCCCTTCCATGCACTGGGAAAAAGAAAGGATTGCCTGGCGCTGGAAGGCTCCTCGCCCCTTCTTCTCTTCAGGTCTCAAGATCATATTGAAATCTCCTCCCACAATCCACGGAAACTCTCCTGGATTGAACCCAGAGAGTTCCGACCACAGCACCTCCCTACGACACACATCACAGCTTCCATAAACATCCGACAAGAAACACTCATAACCGTCACAGGTCACCTTCGACGTCAAATGTTGGTCCCCAACCTAAACAAGGTCCACCGTAATCCCTCTCTTCCAGAAAATCCAAATGTGGTTGTTGACTAGATCCCCATGCATGGCCGCATGCATATTAATCTTACGGGTGAACTCATGAATCTTGGTGACTTTCTGCTTGTGCTCAAAAACCACCACCACTTGAACTTTGTGTTTCTGAGACTCTGAGGAAATGAAATTGGTTTTCACCCTAGATCTGATTCCTCGAGAGTTCCGAAACAAGAACGGAAAAATTAAACCAAAGGTAGCCTAGTATTTCCCCCAGGCGACGTAGACATCCGCACTAGGGAGAGAGACCTCCCCCTGACTTCCCACATCTTCTTCATAGATCTAGTGCACACCCCAGGACTAGCTACTGGATCGCCTAAAGGAGAAAAGGAGGGGCTAGGAGAGGAGACATCCTCACTTTCCCTCCCGTGCCCCGAGCGACCTAGAAAATTGTCTTCCTCAGACCCCCACCCCTCCACAAACCTTGGAGAGACCTAAGAAACGCAACCCAATGCACTGGCAGCCCTCCCTTTGGACCAACCTACTGATCCAAAAACCATGCACTACTCTCTGCTGACAAGAAGCGGGTGACCTGAAGAAACCTCCCCCACAAGTCGGTCTGCCTCCAGAACACCACCCCCCCTCCCCAGTTGAAGAACATGGGAGAGGACCGAGACCACCCGGAAACTCCTCAAGAAGGACCCAATCAAATATCCCAAAGGTAGTCGCAGATAGGGTGCCTCGGAGCCCTTCAGGGCCACCTGAGAGAAAGGCACCACAGCCCGACAGCCGGAGACGAAGGGTTTGCTAAAAAGAACCCCAGGGCCTACGCTAGGCAGGGGTACAGGACCACAAACAGAAGAAACTAGAACCAGGAGCGACATAGAGGATGAAGGGCGCCTCTCCCGAGCCTTTTCATTCTGAGCAGAGCACCTAGAACCAGAAGCTGAACTAACACCAAGAGACTTACAGAAAGACTGTAAAGAGTGGACCTATGAAGAGAAAGACAAGCATAACTGTGGAAATACCAAAAACACAACAGGTTGCGACCACTCAATGGCCCCAGGCACAGAGAGGTGAACCTGCTCCAGAACCGGCACAAAAAGATCCAACTCCACGCAAACCTAGATTCAGTAACCTAATCTATTTAAATTCCATGGGAAAAGAAGAATAAATAAGTGAAGAAGAATTCAATATGGTATGTCCTCCACTTTTCTTCAAATGACATGAAAAAGAGAAATTAGGGAAGTATATATAAAAAGACCCAAATAACTAAACTACCCCCACTTATAGTGAGGGAATAGATTTATCCACTAGAATTCTGGTGGGATACCACAAAACTTCTAGTGGTAGGGATAGTGATACAACACTCTTACACAACCCTTTAGAACTCTAATTCCCAATCATAATAAAAAAATTCAAAAAGTTCCAAGTTCTGAAATCATTACAATATGGAATTCCTCTAAATACAATGACATGTAATAGCATGGATCTTTACATCTTTATTAACCCATAAAAATAAAATGGATAACATCTAAAACTTTATGAGGTATAAAAACCAAATATAGAATGAAAGAGTCTACCTAGGTAAATATAATTCCATAAAAATAATAATGCATAGGGTATTAAAACCATAATGAATAAAAGGATATATAGTTATAAAAATATATTTCCTTGATCAATAATAAGGAATGTTTTTAGGGACATAATTTTCTAAATCCCTCTATTTTTGTTTTATCAATCTCACAGGTGTCGATAGGGTGTTCAGAGGTGTTCCATGTGTGGAGAGTGTAGTTTTTGATCTATAGGCTCCAAAATAACCATGGTGTTAGCTATGAAAGAGTCCTTAGTGTGAATTGTGATAAAACACTATTTTATTGAATATTTTATTGATAAAAAATGATATAATTTCCTCACATTGTGTTAAATATATTCAATTAGAAAGTATTTGTGATTAGATCATTCATTTGAAAATTTGGTGAAAATTCCAGTTTTACCATTTATAGAGCACTGTAGTATTTCGAAGATAAATATTTTTATATTTATTATTTGAATTTGATATTTTGTAACAGTGTTCCTAACTTAATTATATAAAACTTTTATTCAGGACACTAGAGATAAATAGTGCAATTGTTTGTTGAAAATGGGCCATGAAGTCAAAGTTGGGATGGACTCTCCAGAATGGAAAAGCTTCTGTATTTCGGCCATAACTCCTTCATATTGGATTGGATTGAGCCCAAATTTTTAGATGAGATAGAGAACCCATATCCGAACATATGATCCTCCTAGAAGGCCATCCAATTCACGCGTTTTGGTGGTAAAATTGGAGGTTCAAGTTGGAATAAAATATTTGGATGAGATTCCCCATTCACACTTGAAACCACTTTGAACCTAGCCTCCTCATCACTCTATAAATTGGTGTTTTTATTATTTGGTGGGGTTGGTACGTGAATTAGGATATTGGAGGCAGAGGATAATTGGTTTTACCCAAATTCTCCAACCATTTTAAGAGGGGTAGCTCTTGAAGCAAGGATCCCATCATCGAAGCCTCCTTCTCTTCTTCATGTTGTAATATTTTCATTTGTGTTTCAAACTTCTTTGTTTTATTTTATTTATTCTCTTTTCTTATGTTTTTTTTAAATTTATTCTTCTCTTAATTTTCCTTTTTGGTCTGAAATTATTGATTAGAAGCGTTATTGGGTTATACCCATTATAAACCTTTACACATGCAAAACGCTTCTACGATGATTACGCAACCCATGGAAGAGTAGTATTTTAGTAATTGATCTATCTTATACCCTCTTCATTTAATTATTTTGAATCATTGAGATACTATAATTCAATTAATATGATCCATGAATTGTGTTTTTAAATTTTAAGAAACTAAGAAAGAAATTGAACAATTAACACAAAAACACGCGAGGTCGGGATTTTGTGTAAATTGTGAGAGCGCAATCTTAATCGGTAATACAAGACCATACGGGATAAATTTGTAGAGTTTAAATATAATCCCTAAACACAATTCATCCTCATTTCAAGAATGGAAATGTGCCTTAATTTACAACTGACCATAAGCTAATATTAGAACATCAATCAAAGAAGGGTGATGCGATTTCATGTTCCGAAGTTAGCCTAGGGTTAAATTCACATCATCTTCGTGGTAAAGTTAATTCTCGTAGGGTTCGGGATTTAACAAATTAAGGTATAATAATTAATTGAATGTTAATTTAAATGATAATGATTAATAATTTATTGAATAGTTAGAGTTAGATCGATTACACCTTTTAAAATATTTTCTAAAAAAACATCTTCTTGTTGTGACTTTTTAATCAAACTTCATTTCAAAATTAAAAACAAAAAAAATGCAATCTTCTTCCAACAAACTTCTTAAAGATTAATAAACTATAAAAAAACCACCCACATCCTTTCAAGCAGTGTTTTTATTCTCTTTTATTTTATTTCTATAATACCTCTAAAAAGTTGTTTTAATTCACTTCCTCCTTTGAGAGACGTCCTTGGTCAGCCACTCTGCTGCACCTAAGTACCCCAAAATCACACTAATCATTTGAGGGCACCCACGACAATGCTCTTTAAAATTGGCGTCGTTGCCGGGGAGGCAAGTAATTTATTCAACCATTTATAGATATTTCTTTTATTTTTCATTTTATTATTTTCTTCACCGCTCTCTTTCATCTTTCCCCTTTCTCAAGTTTTCATTTTTTTCATCCTCTTCTTTTCTTTTTGGACCATCAACTCAACTTCTCATTTTTATTTTACTATGGTCCACTCACTTTCTTTTCATTTTTATTTGATTTATGACATGAACTAATCCCGAAGATCTCTTAGATCTTAACCCTGAGATTGAACGTAGCCTTAGGGCTCGAATCAGACATTCTCAATCTACGGGAAGTTTCAATATTCAACCAGTTGGTGAATTCCTCTCTTCTAGAAACATTTAAATTGGAAGCAATTCAATTTCAAACATAAAAGAGGAACCAATGGCTGGAAATAATTTAAATGAACTTAATAGAACCATTCGAGAATTGGTTGCACCTGATATTAACTATCAACCAAATTGTATTGCATACCTGAATCTCGAATCAGACTTTGAGTTAAAATCTGGGTTAATTCACCTTCTTCCAAAATTTCATGTCTTATCTGGTGAGGATCCAAACAAACACCTTAAATAATTTAATGTGGTTTGCTCAACCCTTAAACCAAGAAATGTTTCTGAAGATCAAATCAAATTAAGAGCATTCACATTCTCACTTGATGGAGCTGCGAAAGATTGGATGTATTATTTACAACTCGAGGATGTAACTTGTTGTAATGGTTTAAAATGTCTTTTCTTGCAGAGATTTTTTCCAGCATTGAGGACCACTTCCATTCGTAAGGAGATCTCGGGGATCAAGCAAGCACAAGGGGAGTCAATGTATGAGTATTGGGAGATATTCAAGATGTTTTGTGCAAGATGTCCACATCACCAAATCAGTGAGAAACTCCTAATCCAGTACTTCTATGAAGGACTCACACCTATGGAGATGAGCATGGTGGATGCCACATAAGGAGGGGCATTAGTGGAAAAGACACCAGTAGCCGCACGTGCATTGATCGACAAGATGGCACAAAACTCCCAACAATTTGTAGATCGAGATACACCACATGTCAGGGGAGTACATTAGGTAAGTCCTTCTCTTGAAAGTCATTTTATTGATACCAAGTTAGAAGAATTGACCACTATGGTGAGGCAAATTGCTTTGGCACAAAAGACATATCTACCCCCTCCTTCAAGGCCTTGTGGTATTTGCACTGAGACAATCCACCCAACTGACTTTTTCCCACAACTCCAAGAAATAGAAGATTGTACAGCAGTGTTCCCTGGGATACCATATCAGCAACAACAACAACAAACATATCCCCAAAAGAAGTTTGATCCAACATACAACCAAGGGTGGAAAGATCAACCGGACATGAGGTATGGCTCTGGACAACAACAAAGGCCCCCTTTTCAACCAAACTTCCAGCAGCCTCCAACTTACCAACAGGGTTTCCAACAATCTCAATGGAGATTCGAAGCTCAAACATCAACAAGTCAGCAACAAGGGAATCTCCAACACAAGGTAGACTCTAACACTAATGATCTTTTAAAGAAAATTGTTCTTAATCAACAGAATGAGTTGAAGAGTCAAAGTTCGGAGTTGAGGGAGTTGAAGACTCAAATGAGCCAGATTTCCACCGCCCTCCATGAACTTGTAAGTAAGAATTCCAGAAATCTACCTTCCCAACCCACTCCAAATCCAAAGGGGAATGTTAGTGCCATCACATTGAGAATTCAGAATCAAATGAACGATACATCTGTACCTACCATTCAACCGGGATTCACCTCTACTCCAGAGAAGCCACATTCCATACCAACTGATGAGAAATCCAAGGATAAAGATAAAGGTAAGAAAAAGATTAATGATGTTCCTCCTAAACCCCTTCCTTTTCCAAACAGGGTTGTTCAAACCAAGAATATGGATGAAGAAGCAATGCAAAAGGAGTTTTTTGACACATTCAAGCATGTGGAGATCAACATTACTCTACTTGAAGCCATTAAGAAAATCCCAAGGTATGCCAAATTCTTAAAAGAACTCTGCACCAATTGAAGAGAGCTCAAGGGAAATGAGAGGATCAACCTTGGAAGGAATGTCTCAGAACTCATTACACCAACTCTAGCAATGCCAACAAAGTGCAAGGATCCCGGGACATTCACCATCCCATGTACCATAGAAGAGTTTCACTTCTCTAATGCTCTTTTTTATTTAGGATATTCAATAAATGTGATGTCTCACTCTGTATTCTCTTCCTTACAGGTTGGTGAGTTGAATCCAACAAGATTAGTGGTGCAGTTGGCAAATAGAGCTACAACATATCCAGTGGGAGTCCTTGAGGATGTACTTGTCTGGGTAAGAGACATGATCTTTCCAGCAGACTTCTATGTTCTCCAAATGGAGGATGATCAGGTAAGTTCTCATGCCCCCATTATCTTAGTTAGGCCTTTCCTCAAAACTGCAAAAACTATCATAAATGTCAATGAGGGTACACTTTCCATGGAGTTTGGAGATGAAGTTGTGATATTTAATGTTATGGATTCTATGATGTACCCCTCAGAGGATCACTCTGCATTTGTTATCTCCCATTTTGAACCACCAAATAAAAACTCCATGGAATTTTATTGTCCTATTCTTAGGGAGATTATGAGTATTGGTTCAAGTTTGATGTCTAAGAGCACTTCCACACATGTTGTTGATACACAATCATCTCTTGGATTTGATTTTGATGTGGATTCATATTCTGATTTTGATCATGTTCACTCTGATTATGACATGGCTGTTGAGTATGCTAATGGATTTTATGCTTTATTCTCTGACTTTGATGATGTCTATACTGATACTGATGCTCTTTGTGCACATATTTCAGTTCCTTCAATGTCACCATCCATACTACACCCTCCTTCATTAGAACTCAAGCCATTGCCACCAAATTTGAAATACTCATACTTGTTGAGTGGTGAGAGATTACCTATTATCATTGCTAACAATATCCCTTTTGAACATGAATAAAAGCTTTTGAATATTTTGAGGGAGAACATCAGGATGATTGGGTGGACCTTGGCTGACATATCAGGTATTAGCCCCTCTATTTGCATGCATAGGATTCTCTTGGAGGATGGGGCTAAACCGGTGAGACAGCCACAAAGGAGACTCAATCCCATCCTCCTGGAAGTTGTTAAAAAAGAAGTTGAGAAATTGCTCAAGGCAGGTATAATCTTTCCCATTTCAGATTCTCAGTGGGTAAGTCCTATTCAGGCTGTGCCTAAGAAGAGTGGTGTTACTATTGTTAAAAATGATAAAGATGAGTTAGTTCCAATGAGGGTGAAAAACAGTTGGTGTGTGTGTATTGATTATAGGAAATTAAATCAATTCACTCGCAAGGACCATTTCCCCCTCCCATTTATTGATCAAATGCTTGAGAGACTAGTTGGGAAAACACACTATTGTTTCTTGGATGGATTTTCTGGATATTTTCAGGTTCCTATAGCTCCAGAGGATCAGGAGAAGACTACATTCACCTATCCCTTTGGCACATTTTCCTACCAGAGGATGCCATTTGGACTTTTCAATTCCCTAGGTACCTTCCAGAGATGCATGGTGAGTATTTTTTCTGATTTTATTGAGACCTACATGGAGGTATTTATGGATGATTTTACAGTGTATGGGTCTTCATTTGATGAATGTCTAATTAGTTTGGGAAAGGTGTTGAATCGTTTTATTGATAAGAATCTGGTCCTAAACATTGAAAAGTGTCATTTCATGGTAGAGCACGGCATTGTCTTAGGGCATGTAGTGTCAAAACATGGGATAGAGGTTGATAGATCAAAGGTATATATTATTTCATCCTTATCATATACTTCATGTGTGTGTGATGTTAGATCTTTCCTAGGGCATGCAGTATTTTATCAGTGCTTCATCAAATATTTTAGTAAGATTTCTCTTCCTATGTCAAGATTACTTCAAAAGGATTATGATTTTGTGTTTGATATTTCTTGTAGGAATTCATTTGATGAGATAAAACAACGTCTGACCACTCCACCTATCATACATCCCCCGCGGTGGGAGATTCCTTTTGATCTTATGTGTGACGCCTCCAACTTCGCGGTTGGAGTTGTCTTATCTCAGAGGGTGGAGGGACGTTCACATGTGATCGCCTATGCATCGAGGACACTGGATTCAGCCCAATCAAATTACACAACCACAGAAAAGGAGTTTCTTACTGTCATATTTTCTTAAGATAAATTTTGTTCATATTTATTGGGCTCTAAAGTAGTTGTTTTTCTGACCATGCATCTTTGAGGTACCACCTGAAGAAGCCAGATGCAAAGCCACGACTTATCTGTTGGATGCTCCTTCTTCAAGAGTTTGACCTTGAGATAAAGGACAAGAAGGGGTCAGAGAATTTGGTGGCAGACCACATGAGTAGGCTTAATCACACACTAGAGGATGACACCTTGGACCAGGTACCACTTTGGGACACTTTTCCCGATGAGAATCTTTATTCCATCTCAGGTATGCATCCTTGGTATGCTGATTTAGTGAACTACCTTTTTGCCTCTGAAATCCCTGCAAATTTAAAGAAACATCAAGTCCAAAAATTAAAGAGTGAGTCAAGATTTTATGTTTGGGATGATCCATACCTCTGGCGCATGTGTAGTGACCAAGTCATTAGGAGGTGTGTTCTCGATCATGAGTTTGAGTCTGTTTTTCATTTATGTCATACACTTGATTATGGTGGACACTTTGGAACCCAACGGATAGTTAGGAATGTTTTAGACTCTAGATTATATTGTCCTAGCTTATTCCATGATGCCCATGTGTTTTGTAAGTCATGCTCTCATTGCCAACACACTGGGAACATTTCTAGGAGACATGAGATGCCCCAACAACCCATACTATTATGTGATATTTTTGATGTATGGGGAATTGATTTTATGGTTCCTTTTCCTAGTTCATTTATATTTTTGTATATTTTGGTTTCTGTTGATTATGTGAGTAAATGGGTGGAGGCTAAGGCCATCGGGACTGATGATTCTCATGTTGTTGTGGACTTTGTCAAGGCTCAAATTTTCTACAGGTTTGGAGTACCAAAGGCTATCATCAGTGACCAAGGGACACATTTCTACAATCGGAATCTTGCTTCCCTTCTTCGGAAGTATGGGGTGACACACAAAACATCAACACCATACCACCCCCAAAAAAATGGCCAAGATGAGGTTTCAAATTGTGAGTTGAAACAAATTTTGGAGAAAACTGTGCAGCCAAATAGGAAGGATTAGAGCAAGTGCTTAGATGATGCATTGTGGGATTATAGGACAGCATACAAGACAGCCATTTGTATGTCCCCATTTCGGATTGTTTTTGGAAAAGCATGTCATCGCCCCGTGGAAGTTGAGCATTGGGCTTATTGGGCTATAAATAAATGCAACATGGATTTGGCCCAAGCTGGAATTCAAAGGCAGTTGCAAATTCAAGAGCTTCAGGAGATTCGACTGTCATCATATGAGAACTCAAGGATCTACAAGGAAAGATGAAAAGCATCTCATGATAGAATGATCCAACAAAATGAGTTTCATGTTGGAGAGAAATTCCTTCTCTACAGTTCATGACTGAAGCTGATGCCTGGTAAGTTGTGTTCCAGATGGTTAGGTCCTTATATTGTATCTAATGTTTTTCCTTATGGTGCAGTGGAGATCACACAAGAGGACACTGGAAGGAGCTTTACAGTCAATGGGCAACGTTTGAAGAGATACATTAAGGGACTTCCTACTAATGCAGTGTATTTTATCACACTGCATGACTCCATCATCACTTGAGGAAATCAGGCTGTTCCCAACCCTTTCACTTTTATATTATTTATCCTATTTAAAAATTCTGCATTTCATGTGCATATATCATCTCATGGGTTCACATTGAGGGCAATGCAATATTTTAAGTGTGGGGGAGGGAATCTTTTAGTTTAGTAATTTCAATTGTTTTCCTGATTTAAAAAAAATAACAAAAAAATTGTGTTTTTTTTCAAATTTTTTGTGTTTATTTTTAAATTTTCTTTGTGTTTTTGAAATTTTTGATCTGAAATGATTCTCATCACAATTTTGAAATTCATATCAATGAGTGAAACAATTTATCCCTTGAAACTAAGCTTAAATGAATGCTGAAATGACTTTTTTTCAAATTCAAATATTTAGTAATTTCATGAAAAGTACATTGAATTTTGAATCCCATGCCACATCTCACTATCTTTATATTTGAAACCACTTTCCTGTGAGGCTTCTAAACCATTATTTTCATATTCTTTACATTCACCTCACTTCTTGAGAGAACCAAACCATGCTTGATTTAACCAGGATTTGATCTATTCCTGTAAAAACTTGAGGGTTTTAGGTACTTATGTTTAAATGATTGAAGCATTTGTTTGGTATTAAATCCCCTATTTCAAATAATCCTTTTTTATAATGGTCTACCTTGAACATTTAATCCTTTTAGCCCTTATAATCTATGCACAGCCTGTTAGGTTATCCACATTACAAGCCAAGTTTCCCTATCCAACCAACTATTGAAGTGAAATTGCATAATCTAGTTGAGCTTAAGTGTGGGGGAAGCTATTTTGTGTTGTGTTATGACATTCTGTGATAATTTAGGTGGAAAATTAAATTTTGAAGAGATGTGTTTACTGCTGAAAAAAATAATTATATTGAAAGTTGTGCCTTTTCTGGAGCTTTCATGACAAGTGAATTTGTGCCTTTTCTGGAGCTTCTAATTGAGGTAGAAAGTTGTGTCTATCTGGATCTTTCAAGGAAATCATGTTTGAGAATATTGACATTTTTGTTGCTAAATTGATGAATGGTGAAAACCTTCCATGAATTTTCATGATGATGGAGCTGAATTGATACTATGGGGATTAATGAGGAGACCATATTTAAGTGAAAATTAGATTAATGCAATTTTGCTTCAAAAAGAGTCAAGCCCTCCTTATTCAGTCGCAGAATTTTTCACGTCTAAATCCTACCAACCGAAAGCCACAGAACAACCCTGAAAAGTCCTCATGATAAACATATGTCCTTAACTCACATCGGGTGGATATGTAGGAATTTATCAAGCCTATGGTGACCCTTTTATGAGTTTGGATGAAAAATACATTGCAAAAAAATTGATATTTGTGTGATAAGAGAAAATTCAAGCGAGGTAAGTGTTTTGTGCATCGGAGGATAAATAAAGTGTAAATATATTGAATTATATAAATGAAGAACTTTAAATAATGATTTTTTATGAGGCATGATATATTTTTTTTCTTGGTGAGTAATTGTTTGATCTCAAGGATATCTGTTTTAAAATTGGTTTTGATTTGATATTGATGTTTACTTCATATGAGATTTTGCTCAGGAGTGCAAAAGGGTAAGTGTGGGGGAGTTGATAAATCACTATTTTATTGAATATTTTATTGATAACAAATGATATAATTTCCTCACATTGTGTTAAATATGTTCAATTAGAAAGTATTTGGGATTAGATCATTCATTTGAAAATTTGTTGAAAATTCCAGTTTTACCCTTTATAGTGCACTGTAGTATTTCGAAGATAAATATTTTTATATTTATTATTTTAATTTTAAATTTTGTAACAGTGTTACTAACTTAATTTTCTACAACTTTTATTCAGGACACTAGAGCTAAATAGTGCATTTGGTTGTTGAAAATGGGTCATGAAGTCAAAGTTAGGCTGGACTCGCCAGAATGGAGAAGCTTTTGTATTTCGATCATAACTCCTTCATCTGGGATTGGATGTAGCCCAAATATTTATAGGAGATAGAGGACCCATATCTGCACATATGATCCTTCTGGAAGGCCGGCCAATTCACGCGTTTTGATGGTCAAATGGGCGGTGAAAGTTGGAATAAAAATTTTTGTCGAGATTCCCTATTCACACTTGAAACCACTTTGAACCTAGCCACTCCACCACTCTATAAATTGGTGTTTTTCTCATTTGATGGGGTTGGGACGTAAATTAGGAGATTGGAGGAAGAGGAGAATTGGTTTCACCCAAATTCTCCAACCATTTTAAGAGGGGTATCTCTTGAATCAAGGATCCCCTCATCGAAGCCTCCTTCTCTTCTTCATGTTGTAATATTTTCATTTGTGTTTCAAACTTCTTTGTTCTTATTTTATTTATTCTCTTTTCTTCTGTTTTGTTTAAATTTCTTCTTCTATTAATCTTTATTTTTGGTCTGGAATTCTTGAGTAGAAGCGTTATTGGTTTATACCCATTATAAACCTTTTCACATGCAAAACGCTTCTACGATGATTACGCAACCCATGGAAGAGTAGTCTTTTAGTAATCGATCTATATTCTACCCTCTTCATTTAATTATTTTGAATCATTGAGCTACTGTAATTCACTTAATATTATCCATTAATTGTGTTTTTAAATTGTAAGAAACTAAGAAAGCAATTGAACAATTAACACAAAAACACGCGAGGTCGGGATTTTGGGTAAATTGTGAGAGCGCAATCTTAATCGGTAATACAAGACCATAAGGGATAAATTTGTAGAGTTAAAATATAATCCCTAAACACAATTCATCCTCATTTCCAGAATGGAAATGTGCCTTAATTTACAACTGACCATAAGCTAATCTTAGAACATCAATCAAATCAGGGTGCTGCGATTTCATGTTCCGAAGTTAGCCTAGGGTTAAATTCACATCATCTTTGTGGTAAAGTTAATTCTCGTAGGGTTCGAGATTTAACAAATTAAGGGATCATAATTAATTGAATGTTAATTTAAATGATAATGATTAATAATTTATTGAAGAGGTAGAGTTAGATCGATTACGCCTTTTAAAATATTTTCTAAAAAAACATCTTCTTGTTGTGTCTTTTTAATCAAACTTCATTTCAAAATTAAAAACAAAAAAAATGCAATCTTCTTCCAGAAAACTTATTCAAGATTAATAAACTATAAAAAACCACCCCCATCCTTTCAAGTCTTGTTTTTATTCTCTTTTATTTTATTTCTATAATACCTCTAAAAGGTTTTTTTAATTCACTTCCTCCTTTGAGAGACGACCTTGGTCAGCCACTCTGATGCACCTAAGTACCCCAAAATCACACTAATCATTTGAGGGAACCCACGACAGTGCTCTTTCAACTTGTTTCAGATATCTAACTATTATAGCAATCTATAGTGGTGTTTCGAGAACCTAGGGTGTGAAACATTCATTTTAAGGGGAACTATATGTGAATGATTCCTTATATAACAAGAGGAGAGGGAGAAACATTTAGTGAATGGTGTGTTGTCTATATAATTTCCCTGTATAACATTGGTGTGAGTTAAATGATCATGGTGTGGGTGAATTATTTGGATAATTTCCCTATGGAAAATGAGGAAGGATGGAATGATAGTTTTTTGATTTGTGGTGGTGTTTTTTTAGGATAGGTCCAGCTATATCAAGGTGATGAAAATAGAGTGTGTGGATTCTTGATGATGTGTACTATGTTGTGGTGAACTCAAAACATCAAGGAGGATTCTATAATGACATGGTGTTCTTTTAATGGGATCGTGGTTAAGGATTTTTATGATCGTGGTAGATACTAATACATCATAGTTATATTCATTCCTATTCTAAATGGTTGAAATAACCACTATGAAGAGTGGTAGTTGTGTTTTTTTAAGGTTAGGGGTTTCATACCTTTCATTGTCTAGAGACACCATGATCATGGTTAATGTCTCTATTCCATGGTGAAGGCCCATCAGGTCTTCTCTAAAAATAGAAGGTAGGTTCCCTATGGTTGAAATTGTGCTTCTTTCCTTCAAAATTTAGCTGACCCCAGAATCTTTTTATGTACTTTATCCATATTCTAGTGGATACTAACTTTAGAAATCATGGGAACAGATTTATATCTCAATATGAGGTCTCTCCCCTTAATCTCTTCATTTATAGAGGTTATGGAAGTGGTGTTTTCTTAATTTTTGGTTAAGTATTTGAGACTAGTTGATGATGGTTCACTGTGGTTTGGTCCTAGAGTGGTTTCCATTAAGATTGGTAGTGTTTGATTACTTATTCCATAAATTTTTCATGGAAAACTTCAATGTTTCATGTTGAAGTAAGGGATTGATAAAATTATCATTATTTTATATGTTGATGTGGGATTACCATTATTTTTCTTTAAATGTAAAATTTAAGGGATTGACCTTAATAGATATAATTGTCTATAATATATGACTAGAATGATATTGAAAAGGGTTTTATGATCTCATGTGAATTATGTTATGCTTCTGATGGATGTCTCGTGATATTTTCATAATAGTGTGAATGTTGAATTCTATGATCATTTTTGTTCCTTAGTTTATTTAACATTCTTAAAATATATATAACAATATAATACTGATAATATGAAGAGAAAATCGAATAAGGAACATGAAATGAGTTTGTCATTCTTTATTAAAACTACATAACATGTGAGTGTATCTTTGAGTATGTCTATAAATGATTTTGGCTGATTGATATTATGTTTATTATTACTAAAACATACTCATATTGAATCGGTTAATTAAATGAAGTAATTGAAAATATTATTTGCTAGAATTTAAATTTTTAGGGCAGTTGTAAGGAAAAAATTGTTTGTTGTAATATTGTATTCTTAATGGTATGTCCGTGATTGTTCCTTGAGTTTATTCTAAAGGAATATATGTTTTTATTATATTTATGTACCTTAGGATGGTAGATCCATTTATGTGTTTTGATATGTGAAACTTTGTATGTTTGGATGACTTGGGGAGGTATGGGAATTTTTGCCAAGGTTATGATAGCTGATTGATTCTAGTGATTGTAGGATGGAATGGATGGTGTAAAAAGTTTTCAGGGAAGACCCTAGGATGGTTGGATTTGGTTGGGAGCCTTATTAGTGGATGACTTTCTTTTTGTATGGCTGGTGTGTTATTTTTTACTTGCTTCATTTTTTCTATTAAACTTCATGTGAATCTTCTATTTTGTATCTCAGGATAAATCATAGTATACCTGGGATTATGGAATGGTAAATGAATTATCAATGAATTAATGGGAATGTATGTTAATGATTGTAATTATTCCTTAATTTTTAACCATGGATTAGTAAGGATAAATGTTCTAATATCATGGGTTGGAATCTATAATTGAAATGTGAACTATGAAAGAAACATAGATGCTTGTTTTTTATATAAATTATTAAACCAAAAATGAATATTATTTTTTAGAAAGTATATGGTAATTGAAAATTTACTTGATTATTAATTAAGATGAATTTAGATTCTTGTTTCCATAAAAGAGTGTTACCTTTCTAGTCATAGTAATCATAGTTGGGTTTTTATGAGGGATGTTAGTTGTAGTTCTATTCTAGGGTAGGATAATTTCCATTGGAATATTTTTCTCATATACTATCATTATGTATTTTTATTTCTTATGATCCACCTCTTAATTTGATAGGGAATTTTATGCCCATATTTTCCTTGCATTCCATATGGTTTTCCCATTATATAAGATATAGATAATACATATGGATGAATACTCTACCACCCTGCTCCCTCTTCCATTCGGAGAATGTATGAAGGAATATTGGGGCGTGATGTCTTAATATATAGGGTATGTAATTGTATGGGAAATAATGAATCTCATTTTTTAACATACATGTATATGTTGGTTATAGAGGATTAACGCTATAACATATGCATGTATCCTGGTCATAATGGATATGGTTATTATAGGTTTACTTATGCATGAACTATAATGTCTTAATGCATAGTGTATAGTTACATGAGATGTGGTGGATTCTAGTATTACTACATGGTTGTGGTTGTGATGGGCTATAAGAGGTACAAGATGTGATGATGACGTGGTTTTAATATTCTTCATAGAGTGTTGGATGAGGATGATGTAGTTGTGACAAGATGAATGGGGTGCATAATGAGATGTTGATGTGGTTTTGATATGATTTCCCAAATATGCATGATAATCTATGGAGGGGATGGTGTAAGCAGGATATAAGACATTTAGGTGAGGGTGACTAGTTTAGTGGGAAAGTGGGTATAAGGTATCTTTCACATATATATGTTTTTTATATTATATTACCTTCTTCTATATGTTACTTAGTGGTAATTCTTTGGTATGGTTTGGATGTAGTTCACTTGAATTAGTTAATGAGTTGACTTTATTTATTCACTGGACTTTAGCATAATTCTTTCACATTTAAACTAGTTGTTTTAGGGAATATCTTACTGATTATTTTTGTATTCTCACCCCTATATATATATTATTGTTAGGGATGTAGGAGATATTAGGTAAGTGAGACAGTCATCCTTGTGGTTTTTATGTGCTTCGGGAGTTCATGGTTATTTCCTAGGAATTATTTGTGGTTTATTTCCTTTTGTTTTATCATTTTATTACATTTTATGACTTGATATGGTTATTTATCTATGATATAAACTTTATTGGATGATTTTTATCATTTTCTAAGATATATCATGGTAATGATTCCCATTTTATATATTTTCATACCCTCAGTTCTAGTCACCAATCTAGGGAATTTTAGATGTAGGCTTTGGGGGTTATACCCATCTTCACTATTTTCCTAAAAGGGGTACCAGTGGAGGGTAGTCATGGAAGAGAGATGTTCGGTATTTTGGTTGAGATATAGGATGGTTCTTGGATATAGGTGTAGCAAATCTATTTTTGTGGATTAATTCCTTTGAATATTCTTTTTATATCTCTATATTTTTCAACAGAGTCGGCCCTATGTTTGGGTGTATCGGGACCCCAAAATTAATATATTAAAAATATTAATATATTTTAATTCACGTGCATGCATCATTTTTTATATAATTGTTTTTCACATTTTTTGGTACCTTTAATGGTAATTTTGACACCATGGTTGATTCCAGAATGTGGGGTTTATCCTATACATGATATAAGGTCGGTTGGAGTCAGATGTTTCGTAAAAGGTTGACGTTGACGGGTGCATTTAATAAAATGAATTATTTATTTTATTTATTTTAATTTTATGACATAACCTAGCCCAATAATCTATAAATAACTCATTTTAACACCCTGTTACCTTCCATCAGGTATTCTTTGCCTATTTTTTATGGATTTCCCAATTGTTTGGGTATATTGTAGGCTTCTTGAGAATAAAGATAATTTTATAGGGAAAATGACCAAAAGTTCAAGGATGTATTTTTTTTTTTTTGAAAAAATTGAGTCTGGTTATAAATGTGTAAATGTATTTAGAGGGTTATTCTTGGGACTGGAGATCCTTATGTTGTGGTTAGGAGGTTTTATGCAAGAAATTGTATTGATTGATGCATGCACGATGCATTCATGAAATAAATTGGTTACATGACATGAATATGTTATGGGGATGATTCCATGAATCTCTTGAAAGGAATGATTATAGGCCATGAAACCATTACATTCCATTAAAACATCTATATGGATTTAATTTAATCTAAGGTGAGTGATTTTTCAGTGTATTTTTAATATGTGAGGTTTCACACCATAAAAGGGATTCACGACATGAATCTATCAGTTCCAATAGTTTTAAACTTGTTGTACACCTGATTATTTGTCCATTAAGTACACAGTCTTTCCTCCTGAACCCTAGGGATATTTTGGGTGATTTTTGGGTGATCTTCCTCCTTTTGGATTACTCCGTTCGGCATTCTATTCCTATGGTGGTTGCACCGTACATCCTTGGTAAGCAATATTTCTTCTTCTTCTTTTCCTTTGGCCATGGTGGTGGTGTTATAAGCATTTTTGTTTCAGATTCATGATCAATTTTTGTTTTATATTGATCCTTATAAGTTTCTTATTGTTCCATGTATTTCGAAGGTTGATCCATGGTTTCTCGATCTCCATTGTCAAAGGCAGATAAGTTTCCATTATTCTTGAGGAAGGTGTATCTATGAAAGTGTTTCTAATTCATCAATTTACATTAGTTCTTTTTGATCCCTTTGGGTTGTTCATTGAAATGGGTTTTCTTTGGTGAAAATGGGTTTTAATTAAATTTTATCATGTTTTGGAAATGTCTTTGAATAAACATAGCTCATTGGGATCCTTGGGTGTGTCAGAAAATGGACATAGGTGACCCTAGTGTGTGTGGCACCACTAGGGGTTACTTTTGGGATATTTACATACTATGATAGGACTAGATATCTATTGGAACCAACTTATGTATAGTTTCGGTTTCTTTTATTTCTAGTACATATTCCCATCATCTATAGCCAAAATGTTGTTCTTTGTATTTTATACCTAGTTTCTCAAATGTTAGTTTATTTCATGGATATTGTCTCATATGTTTAATTTATCTATTTTTATTTTATTCCTGATATATTCCTAAATTTGGGGAATATGATATGGATCTATAGAAAACAAAGTAAATGTTTACAAATGGTTTTATTTATTAGAATTATTTATAAACTGGATATTTTTTAAATCTTAAATTTGTGAATTCTTAATATTATATATTGTATATATTTTTTGGTGGAATCCATTTGGGATTTGTGCTCACACCCTAATTTTTCCATTGGGAAATTATAGACCTTATTTCTTAGTACTCAAGGAAAGGGAAGGGTATCATGTAGCATTCCAAGTTATCTTATTATCTATTCCCTTCATAGTGTAATTTTTTGGAGGTGACTATTGGTCACATGGAGACTTGTTAGACCAGTCTTATCCTGCTTTTCTGTCTTAGCCTATTTGTATTTGGTTGTAAGGTTATTATTGCATCTATTTCTTCCACATTGTACTCTATTTGTATGTGTTGTTTTGGTTGTATTCAAGACTTTTTCTATTATCTTTTTTATACCTCACCATGTGATGATAGGTTTAAATGGATGGTTTAGTTGAACTGGGTTAGTTTGTTACACATTGGTATCAGAGGGATTCTTAGCCTGAAGTGAGTTACCATTTCTTGATATTCGTTTTGTGTCTTGGGTATATAGGATTTAGAAACATAATAATTTGGGTTTTAATTATAGGGAGAGGGATGCCTAGCTCACTTCCATGTTTTAACACGAGTTACTATGGGTGGTTAGAAAAGTTTTACCAGGTTTGAGACATGGTTTTTTAGTTAATTTGAATAAACTATATGGGAAGTTTTTTTAAATGAACATGTTCTTTTACTAATGCTTAATCCATGTTCGAAGAATTGATAATTTTTTTAAATTATTTATATTATAAAGCATTGATTTTGATACATTATGTTGGTCATGTGATTTCAGAATCATCTCGTGACTTATTGGTTTTTGTCTTTTGATTCTTAGACAATGGACCCTAGAATTTCTCTTTCAAATTCAAGTAAGGAAGCTACAATACAAGTTCTACAGAAAATTCCTCTAGTGGACCCTTCTTTAGTTGAAGATATAATTAGTGTTATTTATACTATGGTCCATGAATGTGTTGGGAACCTTGGATTTGCAGTGGATCACGAATTAGAATTTATAAATTAGTATCCACCTACTTTCTGAGGTGACAAAGGACCACATGAATCTGAATAATGGATTGAGTGGATTGAGTAGATCTTAAACTTTATGAAGACTCATGGGGACTCTAATGTGTGTGTTTTCACATATATTCTTTATGTGACAGGAAGGAGATGGTGGGAATCTATTATGGAAGCTAAGTTTCCTAAGGATATTACCTGGGATTATTTCAAGAAAATATTCAACCAACAGTTTTATCCTAATAAATTACATGGGGAAAAGAAACGAGAGTTTTTGACCTTAGAGAAGGGATACCAAACTGTTCTGGAGTATTCCACCTATTTTTCCGAGTCAATGCACTTGGAACCAGATGTAGTCACCAATGATTAACTGAAGGCTCAGAGGCTTGAGTTGGGATTGAGGGATGATATTTGGCCAATGTTGATTATCATGTTCCTTCTAACCATTATGGAGGTAGTTGATAAGGAATATTTAGAAGATGTAGATATAGATGGAAAATAGGTTTGGGAGGAGCTTAAGTTGGTACTATTATTAGCCATGGTGTATCTTCTTTCTAGAAAAAGAAGCGAAAATGTAGCTAGTTTTCTTTAGTACCTATTTTAAGGGATTTTTCTAGATAGAAGTAGGTTGTATTCTATTAGTGTGGGAGTCCTGGTTATATCAAGCTTAATTGTGCAGAGGCTTCCAATATTTTTCATCTTTGTGGAAAATCTATCCATCTAAATTATTTTTTTGACAGGATGTCCCAAGGCAGTATTGTTGGATCCATATTCACCAAGGGCTCGTAGGTGCGTACTAATGCTTCCAAGGGTGGTGGATCTCATCATCAGTATAAGGGGGATGTTCATGTGGCTATGAAATATCATAGAGAAGCTGTGTCTAAACATATTTATGTAATGGAGCATGTACTAGAGAAATATGAAGCATGGAGAACCACAGTTAGAGGTACAATGTTTATTTCTTCTTCTCTAGTGCTATCTTTGTTTGATACAGGTGTTACTCCTTTTATATTGTCAATGTTAGTTCATGTGTTGGGATTTCATTTGGAACTTATTCTATTCTTTTTTTATCTTTACAAACCTTTTTTAAATATGTTCAAACAAGGTTTCAAGTGTCTTATGTGTCGGGTGCTGGTAGCCAACTGCAATGTGATATGGGACTTCTAAGTTTTTGATTCGGGTGTTGATAACCAACTACAAAGTGATATGGGACTTCTAAGTTTTTGATCTTAACATCTTTGACATAATTATTAGTATGGATTGGATAATCATTAATAAGTCCCAGATAGAATATTTTCACCTTTGGGTTCATTTCTTATCTCCTGATGGGGTCACCCATTTTTTTAGGGTGAGTGGGGATCTAGATTGGGAAGGGCGGGACATGTTGTTCCTTATTCTAGGGTAATCTCATGTCAGTTTTCAGAAATTTTTCTTAATACTGTTAACCCTTTTTTGGGTAGTCAGCTACCTGCAGTGGTGGGTGCGTACCCTGAGGACCTTTTAGTTGATTTTTATGGTTTACATCCCCTAAGAGAGATCAATTTTACTATTTACCTACTCCATTGAATGGTGAAAATTTATATTACATCTAATTTTATGGTTCCTACTAAACTGGTAGAACTTAAGATCTAAATTGTAGATCTCGAGAATAAGGGATTTATTCATCACAGTGTGTCACAATGGGCTTCACCTATCCTCTTTGCTAAGAAGGCTGATGAGAGCCTCAGACTTTGTATTGAATTTTGGAACTTAAATTAGGTGACCATCAAGAAAAAATATCCCTTTCTTGATATTGATCATCTATTTGACTATATTAGAGGGGAATGTTGGTTTATAAATATTTATCTTCGGTTAGCATACCATAAGTTGAGAGTCAAAGAAGAGGATATACCTAAGACATCACTTAAGAGCTAGTATGTTCATTTTGAGTTTATTTATATTCCATTTGGTCTCACTAATTCTCATATGGTAATTATAGATTTAATAAAATAGATCTTTCATTAGTTCTTGGACTCTTTTTTGTGGTGTTCATGGATGATATTTTGGTTTACTCTAAGTCAGAGGAGGAGCACATAGACCATTTTAATATCATTTTTAGGACCATAAGGGAACATCATCTATATGATATGAATTCCAATTGTGAGTTTTGGATTAAAGAAGTAAATTTTATAAAGTATGTCATATCTAAGAGGGTAATCTCAGTGGATCCTAAAAAGGTATAGGTAGTTATGTCCTAGGAGTGGTCTATAAATGTGTTTGAGATCTGAAGCTTCTTGGGGTTGGTTGGTTATTATAGGCAGTTTGTTTGGGACTTCTCCAATCTTGAATCTCTAATGATAGCTTTAACATGTAAGGGTGTAATTTTTGAGTGGAATGAAGAGAATCATAGATATTTTGAGGAACTATAGGTGAGATTGACTTCAAATCTAGTTTTGATTCTTCCTGAACCAGGTTCAGGTTATGATGTTTCCTGTGATGATTTGGGAATGAGTTTGGGGTGTTTCTTGATTCAGGGGAGACAGTTAGTATCTTATGGCTCTTGATAGTTATGTAATCATGTGAATAACTACCATACCCATGATCTTGAGTTGGTTGTGGTTATTCATGCACTCAAAACATTATGTCACTAACTCTTTAGGGAATGGTTTACGGTATATTCTGATCATAAGATCCTGAGGTATATTTTCACTTAGAGGGATATAAAAAAGAGATAAATACACTAGGTGGAGTATATCCAAAATTTTGATTTTGATATTACATATATTCCTATAATATGGAATGTGTTCACTGATGTACTAAGTAGGAAATTACTGACACAAGTAGTGAAGGAATCAGTGGAATAATGGTCTTTGATGAGTTTGTTTAATGAGATGAGCTTGGAAATGGAAGAATCGAGTGGGTAGGTACGTCTGGATTCGATGAAGGATGACTCATCATTTGATGAGAATGTTTAGCTTGAACTAATGTATGACCCCGATTGCCAGAGTTTTACTAAAATACCTTATAGTGGGGAGACCTCGGGTGAGTGGTCTCGGTCTCCCAATTGTACTTTGTTTTTTCGAAATAGGTTGGTTGATACTTTTTCTCTGAGATAGGATTTGATGGGTGGTGGGAACCATTCTTGTTGGTCTATAAACCCTGGTGCTACCAATTTTTTTCATGATTTTAGATGCGGGTACTAGTGGTCGGGGATGAGACAGATTCTTATAGATTTTTTATCACAGTTTCTAACATGTCATAGAATTAAGGTGTAACATAAGAGACCTAATGGTTTTTTTAACCATTACCCATTCCAGTTTGGAAATGAGATGATATTTCCATGGATTTCTTCATTGGTTTTCCATAGACTCCTAGTAGGAAGGATGCGATTTGGGGATCATTGAATGACTCGTGAAATTAGTGTATTTCCTATCTATCATGGAGATGAAGATGGTTTAACATCATGGGACTTGTTTGAATGAGAGATTTTGATACTTCATGGGGTTCCCTACACGGTTGTTTCTGACAGGGAACTGGGGTTTAAATCTAGTTTTTGGAAAGGTTTGAAGATGGTGATGGGTTCCTATATGAAATTGAGCACAACATATCATCTGCAGATAGATGGATAGACAGAGAGACCTATCTAGGTTATCGAGGATATGATTATGGCTTGTGTGTTTAATTTCAGTGGTTCTTGTTAAATTATTTACCTTTAGTTGAATTTTCATACAACAATAGTTATCAAGACTTGATTAGAATGTATCCCTTTAAGGTCTTGTATGGGAGGAAATTTAGATCTCCCTTGTACTGTAACGAGTTGGGAGAGTAGTCCTTTCTTGTGTCGATTCTTATTCAGAAGATGATGAAGATGGTGCATTTGATTTGGAAGAGATTGATCAAGACATAGATTCATCATAAATATTATGCAGATAGTCACCACCGGCCGCTGGAGTTTGAGGATGGTTATCAGGGATTTCTTAGAGATTAAATTTTCTTGGGACATCATCGGTTAGGTAAGCAGAGTAAGTTGTCACCAAGTTTGTGGGTCCATTTGAGATCGTTGAACGACTGGGAAAGGTGTCTTATTGGTTGGACTTACCATCTTGTTTGAATTTTATCCACAATTTGTTTCATGTTTACTAGTTAAGGACATGTCGAAAAGATCATTCCCATGTGATTGAATGGGAGGATATCAATATTGATCCTGACATCACTATGGATGAGCAACCAATTCATATTATAGATCACCAAGAGAAGGTACTATGTAGTAAAATTATTCCTTTGGTTCGTGTACTATGGCAGTGCGGATGGGATATCCATGATATGTGGGGGTGGGAATTGGTGATGAGGCAGTAGTGGCGTTCAATTTTTGTGAGGCCAATATCTTGAGGACTTTTTGGTGAAAGAAATAATTTATGGTGGGGATATTTTAATACCCCATTACATTACATCAAGTATGATTTTTATTTTGATTTTGGTTTCCCCATTTGTTTGGGTGCATTGCAGGCTTATCATGAATAGGGAGTTTTTACTGGTGAAAATAACCTATAGTTCAGGGAGGTATGTTGGTTTGAATTAATAGATCATGGGTATAAATGTGAAATGGGTTTATAGGGTCCTCATTAGGCCCAGAGAGCATTTAGTTGTGGTTCATATGTTTTTTTCTAGGAAACTGGTTGAGTAATTCCTGCTGGAAACATTCACATTGTGAAAGGGTTACATGATGTGGATATGTTATGGGGAAGATTCCCTAAATTTTGCTGGGATATAAAATTTTATTGGTCATGAAACCAATAAACACCGTGAAAATTTTTATCGGGATTAAATTTAATTAGAGGCGATGCCTTTTTCAGAATATTTTTAATATGTGGGATTTCATGACATGAATATCTAGGGTCCAAGAATTTTAAACACACTGCATGCAAGATTATTTCTCAATTTGGTACGGATGAATTCCTCTCGAACCTTAGGTAGGTTTTGGATAATTTTTTTTATCTCCCACCTTCCAAATTGCTATATTCATCATTTAATTCTTATGGTGGTTGCACCATATATCCTTGGTATGCAGTATTTTTGATTCTTTGTTGCCTTTGGTCGTAGCGGTGGTGTTGGATGAATTTTTTTTTATATTCATGATTGTTTGGTGTTTTATATCTATCATTTGATGCTTCCTGTCATGTCATGTCTTTTGAAGGCTGATTTGTGGTCCCTCAATCTTCTTTGTCAAAGGTGGATTGGTTTCCATCATTTTTTAGGTAGGTGTATCTATGAAAGTGTTACTAATTCATGAATTTCTATATATTCTTATTGATCCCTTTGAGTTGTTCCTTGAAATGTATTTTATTTAGTGAAAATGGGTTTTAATTAAATGTGAGCATGTTTTGGAAATGGTTTTGAACAAACATAGCACATTGGGAACCTTGGGTGCATCAGGAAATCAATATAGGTGACCCTAGTGTATGTGGAACCACTAGGGGTTAATTTTGTGATATCAATGCACTATGGTAGGATTAAATATATTTTGTAACCAACTTATGCTTGGTTTAGCCATCTTTTATGTCTAGTATGTATTCTCATAAGCTAGATCCCAAATGTTATGTTTTTTCTTTTATACCTGGTTTATCACATGATGGTTTATTTCATGGGTATTTTCTCACATGTCTAATTTACCTGTTTTTCTTTTATATTAGATATATTCTAGGATTTTGTGATTATGGTATACATTTATTGAAAATAAAGGAAATTTTTAAAAATGGTTTTATTTATGAGAATTCATTATAAACTGGATTTTTTTAATGTGGAACATGTTCATTCTTGATATTATAACTTATATAGACTCTTTGGTGATATCCTACTAGAATTTTTTATCACACCCTACCTTTTCCTTTGGGTGGTTGTAGACCTTTTTTTATATGACTCAGGAAAAGGGAAGGTTATAATGTAGCATACCAGGTTCTCTGGTTGTCTTTTTCCTTCATAGGAGGATGTTTTAGAGGTGAAGGTTGGTCACATGGAGACTTGTTAGTATTGTCTTGTCATAATTTTATATTTTAGCCTATTTTTCTTGGTTTGTATAGATCATATTTTATCTATTTCTTCTGCATTATACTATAGTTGTATATATTTTTTTGGTTATATTCAAGACTTGTTTCCATTATCTTTTTTATATGTCATCGTGTGACTACTGGATCGTGTGGATGGTTTAGTTGACTCAGGTTGGTTTGTTAAATCATTATGATGTTTCTATAGGGTTAGCCATATATCCAAGGGAGAATTAGAGGAGGAGATCGTTATTAATTAGTGTTGGAAAACCCAAGGAAACAGATTAATGATTTGAATGAGGAGGATCAAGAGGTAGGCAGTGAACATTGCAAGATTTATTCATCCCTGGTGAATACACTCTTCCACAATGATCAATCCATAATTGAGGCATGACTCGTTATTTGTGGTTTCTTCCCTTTTGATTGATAAACAAGCATTTTTATATCGTATTTTTATTAATTCTTGATTACCCATCATTTGTATGAGCTCGTTTGGTAAATTGGCTTGTTTAAATTAGTTTATATTTGTTGCATGATGCTTCACCCCTACTTTCACCTTCTATTAATCATTAGACATATTCTCATTGTCCAATGATGGATTCACCATGTTATTGTATATTTCCCCCACCATTATTCATTTTTGGCCTACAGGGTCATGGTATGACATTTCCTAGGAGGGTTCAATCATGATCGAACCACTAGATTCATAGAAGATGCATGAAATACATATAAATTATTGTTTTAGGGATGGATCGTGTAAAGACCCGTAAATTTCAAGGAAATTTTTTTCTTAATTTTCTTTGGAATTTTACAAGAGCGCAGTTTCTGACGGCACCTGATTACGAGGCCCGGTGTGCCCTGAATCATTTTCTGAAGTTTGGCTCGGGTACGTTCAGTGAACGGATGAGCGGGTTTTTCTAACTTTTGAACCAGTGCCCGGAATCGAATTCTGAGGGCACCGATGAAATCGCAGCGCCGGTACTTGCTTATAAACGCCTCTTCCGGAGTTGCGTTTGCTCAGGTGTGGTTTTTAATTTTGGGCTTAAAGTTAAGAAATAAAATAATTGTACGAAAAACTTTATTTTATTTCACTTAAGCCACTTGAAGCCATTTAAAGCGGCTTAAGATGAGTTGATCCGGATAGGATGCTGTCCAAAAATATCCTACCCTCTTGGTAGGATATTTGTGGGGTGGGGCCCGCACGAGCCCCACCGTTTCTTTTCCGCTAAGTAACGCACCCGCGAAAACCCGTCTTTATGAAAGTCAACTGACACGTTTTCTTAAATTCTTAACGCACCATTTAATTGGGTGGTTTTATTCGTGAATTAAATGGGCAGTTTCTTTTGTTGAATTAATTCTACGGATTAATGGGTCGTTACTTACCTCTTTTACGTTTGTTGGCGTAATAATAAAATAAGACCAACACGACATTTGGAGGATTACACGTTGAGAGGCTTTGACAGAATTCTTGAGCCTTCATCCTCCTTCGCGAAGAACGCGAAGAACGCGAAGAACGTGAAGAACGCCGTCACCCTCGGAGTTTGGCGACGCTTCATCCAAGACGTTCTTCCCCGCCCCGATCTCCGATCACCAACTGCTTGAGGTAAGAGATCTCGGGTTTCTTTTTAAACTTCCTTTGTGGTTTTTGACTCAAGAAGGATTTAATTATTATTAATTAAATCTTTTTGTTCTTGAACCTCAGAGTTCGTCGACGCGACACCCTTCCGCGACGACGCGACGCCGGATACCGCGACGACGCGACGATCCTCAAATCTGCGAAGAACCCGCGGGCGACGATTTGGCGAGGTAGGGGTTGTTGTGAATATTTTATATTCTCGTGAATGTTTCTTAAAAAAAATTAAAGAACCGGATTCATATGAACAATTTTATTTTATTAAAATTGTTGGTTCATGTGTTGAATAATTTCTCCCGTTTTTTTTATCTAACGCGGAGGGTGCGGGCCAAACGAACACGGCCCGAAAACCCTCCGTCGTTCTTCATGGTTGTGCGGATTTGGCGGGCGACGGTCAAACGTGACGCAAGGGCGTTTTGATGATCCCGCAGTGAAGAACGGAACCCGGGAGGAACAACAGCGCAGACGGGAAGGAAAACGGACCACTGGAGCAACTCCGGTGGCCCGCAGAAGCTGTCGGCGGCGCGGGTCGTCGGCGCGGCGGCGCTGGCGGCCGGAGGCGGCGGCGCTCCGACGCGCCGCCGGACAGGGCCGCCGCGGCTGAAGCCGCGCTGGTCCAGCTCGCCCGCACGGGACGTGGCAGAAGCCGCGTCCGCTTGACAGCGCGGCCCTTCGAGGGTCGCGGCACCTCCAAACCGCGGGGGCAGTGCCCCGCGACGCTCGGCCGAGCCGAGCCAGGCCAGTCCGACCGGCCGGGCCGCGCCCTGGCCGGACCGGACCGGGTCCAGCCGGGTCGGGTCGACCCGGTTCGGCCGACCCAGGGGGGGGGGGGGGGGGGGGGCGGTCGGGCCGGGTCGGCCCGGGCCCGGACCCCCCGCCTTCAGATCATTTTCGGTCTTTTGCCCGTATCTTGAGCTACGGGCCTCCGAATGACGCGCTGTCAGCGGCAACGCAATCCTTGGATCGAGACGGTCGTTTCGGTATATCGCACTCAAGGTTTCGGAATACTTTGGGTTCGGCCGGGTTGGTTCGTACACGAAACCAACCGGGCCCTCGGAGCGGAAACGCTCATATCTTGAGCTACGAACGTCCGATTGACGTGTCATCAGCTTTGGTGGATTCCTCTAAGTGAGACAGATCTTTTGGATCACTTTGCCCGAGGTTTGTACGCAGGTGGAGTACGGTCGGGTTGGTTTTGCCTTAAAAACCAACCGGGCCCCTGGGACGAAAAAGCCAATAACTCTCAGACCGGGCGTCCGATTGACGCGCCGTCTGCGACGTTGAGTTCCTGTTGACGATACGGAACTTTTGGATACATCAACCTCGAACTTTGTGTCAGTTGATGTATCAGCCTCTCGGCTCATGGAGCGGACCCTCCCGAACGAGCTTGCTGTGTGCGGGAACCCTAAAGCTGGCTGCGACTGCTACTTCGACAGCGACGACTGTGCAGAGATCCTCAGTGGACTGCAGTGACGACTGTGCAGAGATCCTCAGTGGACTGCGACGACTACAACACTCAGCGATCCCTTGCGGGTCAGTGCTACAGGTCCTGTGTGGGCCCGATCCTCTGTGGGTCCGATCCTGTGTGGGTCAGCGCTCAGCGGTTCTGTGTGAGCCAGCACCTATAGGTCCTGTGTGGGCCCGATCCTGTGTGGGTCTTTGCGGGGGTTAGTACCTTTCGATCCTTTGTGGGTCCGACGACTTAGATGGATCAGTGATCATCTTTATCGTCATACATGAAGTATACCTGTGTGAGCTGAATCCTGTGTTACTCTCCTTTGTGGATTGTGTTGAGCTATCCTGTGTGGATTTACTGTTTACTCTCCTTTGTGGATTGTGTTGTGCTATCCTGTGTGGGTATACGTTTTGCTTTCCTGTGTGGACTGGGTTGTGCTTGGACTCGGATGTTGAAGCCGAACGGGAATGGATGACTTAGGTATATGTATGGGCATATACCTAAGCTGTGTCGGATGTTATTTCGTGATTGTATCTTTCCTTTGTGGATTATCCTTTGTGGATTCTGGGAGACCTTCGGGGGTCTCGGGGTCCCTACTGAGTAGCTTATACTCACCCCTGCACGGGCTATGCCCGCACTTCGTTGTGTTGGTTGCAGACGACGGACAGCACTGATCGTGGTGGAGGCTTGCGGAGCAGGACGGTACCTGGAGGTGGACCACTGGGCGGGACGTACTCGGAGCGGACGGCTGGACCGAGGAGCTGTGGAGGCTATCTGTACCCACCGTTCAGGTGGGACCTTCAGAGGATGGCTCAACGCTGCGGCTTTTCTTTTCAGTTGCTGTTTTTCCCTTTCGGTTGTACTTTACAGTTGGGCTTGTATTTCTGGCTCCTTTTACTTTCAGCACAACTTGTTACAGTTTTTACTTAGTGTTTACTTTTCCGCTTGCTTACTTTGTGGTGCTTGTTTACTTTTCAAAGGCAATGTCTTCCCTTTTGTTGGGATTTACGCCTTGGTGCTAGTCGCCAGCCCCTGGCCTATGGAAAGCGGGCTTGGGGTAGTCACGGCACGGGCCCCGAGGACGGGTCATGACAAATTGGTATCAGAGGCGGTCGGTTCTACCGCAGACTATGATCTTTCTTCTATGTGAAACAATAGTGTTTAGCGTATTGGGTGTGGTTATCAGTCCAGGGAGTCCAGTGTTGGTGCGGCGGCTGACGTATCCGTACACCAGGACCCTGACTTCTGATTTCCGACTTAATGCACGAAAACATTGATTGCATGTGTGTTTCAAGTTTTCTTTGTGATTACTTGTGTCAGCTCACTAGGTATACCGTTCTGACCATGGCGCACTTGTTTCCTTTTCAGGATGGCCCCACGACGGCAGCAAGCTAGGGTTCCGAGAGTAGAGCGCGACGACATCCCGCCGAGCGACGAGGCCTCGGTACAGGGCCTGTTGACAGCAGAGGCACCGGTGGTACCTTTACCCGCCGAGCCCCCGATGCTTCCAGCGCCGACCGCTGACGATGCACGTCGCCTCGGAGCTCTGCACGAGTTCCAGCGCCAGCGACCACCCAGGTTTCGTGGGGAGACGGACCCCCAGGCAGCCGAGGACTGGCTGGAGGCGGTCGTACGAGTTTTCAGGCTAGTGAGGACACCAGCAGACCTCATGGTGATCCTCGCGGTGAGCCTACTGCATGCAGCAGTGGGCCGATGGTGGAGCTTGATGCTCCAGGTGCACGATGAGGCCTCTCTTCTTTGGACGGACTTCGAGAGCCTCTTCCGCTCAGAGTTCGTCCCGGCCACCCTCCGTGTGGTGCGCATTCAGGAGCTTCTTCAGCTGCGGTAGGGCAGCTTGACGGTCGCCCAGTACGTGGCGAGGTTTACTGATCTTTCTCGCTACTTGACAGATATGGTACGGGACCCATTCTTCCGGGCCCGGACCTTTGAGCAGGGTTTGAGACACGAGATCAGGGCATCACTGATCTCCCTCAGCATCCCGACCCAGGCGGGAGTACTGGAGCGAGCCCTTCTGATCGAGATCTTTCTGGCTGAGTCCACAGCGAGACCTACCACAGGGCGGCAGGTAGCGGAGTCTTCGGTAGCAGGTAGCCGACGGATGACTCAGGGTTCCAGGCAGACCAGACCCTCTCGTAGACGACCTCAGGACACTGGCTCAGCAGTGCGGGGCACACAGCGCGAAGCCAGTCTTTCGAGAGGCAGGCAGTGTTACGCGTGCGGCGGGCAGGGCCACATGGCTCGTGACTGCCCGACCCACCGTATCGAGGAGCAGCAGACGGTGGAGGGGCCACCCAGGCAGAGGCAAAGGGTCGACCGTGGCGGTCCGCAGGGAGGAGGCGGATGAGGTAGGGGAGCTGGCCGAGCAGCAGGTGGTGGGCGACGCTTTGAGGCTTTTCCACCACCACCACCAGGAGGCCCGCCCCGGCCACAGGGAGCTGGCGGGCAGAGACAGGCACAGCTCCAGGCAGCGGAGGCCTACGACCACGGCGCGCCAGAGATGATTCGCGGTACGATCTGTGTCTATTCCACCCTTGCTGCAGTTCTTATAGACACAGGAGCGAGTCACTCTTTCATAGCCGCTGCCATTGTTCGGAGCTCGGAGATTCCGACAGAGCCGTTGGCTCGATCCTTACGGCTAGAGACCCCTACGGGAGCAGACTCGACGATTATGCACTGGTTCCGGCAGTGTGAGCTTACTCTAGGAGGCGAGAGCTTTGGCTGAGATCTTCTTGTAGCGGTGTTGAGGCCTTACGACGTCATCTTGAGCATGGATTGGTTATCTACAGTCCATGCTCAGATTGACTGTTTTAGGCGCAAGGTGCGATGTGTATGCACCGACGGGAGCAGTTTCACCTTCATCGGCGAGAAGGGAGCCTTTGCAGCACAGGAGGGACTCTCGCAGAGGAGGGGACAGCCCATCACTCATCAGTTGGCTAGCCTCATCCTTGGAGCAGTTGACATGCGGAGTCCTAGTTTTCCTGCAGTGGTGGATCAGTATGCGGACGTCTTCCCCGACGACGTTCCAGGGCTACCTCCTCGCAGAGAGGTAGAATTTTATATTGATCTGTACCCCGGGACAGCCCCGATATCCACTCTAGCATATCGGATGGCCCCCGCCGAGCTTCGAGAGCTACGGGTACAGTTGGAGGACTTGCAGGGCAAGGGGTTCATCTGACCCAGTGTTTCACCCTGGGCTTCCCCGATATTGTTCGCCAAGAAGGCGGACAGGAGCTTGCGACTGTGTGTCGACTATCGTCGCCTGAACCAGGTGACAGTGAGGAACAAGTATCCGCTACCGAGGATTGATGACCTCTTCGATCAGCTCAAGGGAGCACGGTGGTTCTCGAAGATATACCTCAGGTCAGGCTATCATCAGCTCAGAGTTCGAGACGAGGACGTGCAGAAGACGGCCTTCAGGTGTCGGTATGGCCACTATGAGTTCTTGGTTATGCCTTTCGGCGTAACCTATGCTCCAGCAGTGTTCATGAGCCTCATGAACAGGATCTTCCATCCATACCTCGATCGATTTGTCGTGGTCTTCATCGACGACATTTTGGTGTACTCGACCACAGAGGAGGAGCACGCCTACCACTTACGGGTTGTACTAGACACACTCCGAGAGCACCAGCTTTATGGCAAGATCTCGAAGTGCTAGTTCTGGTTACGTGAGGTCCACTTCTTGGGGCACGTCATTTCTGAGGCGGGAGTTGCAGTGGATCCCGCGAAGATCGAGGAAGTGCTAGCTTGGGAGCCACCCAGGAGCGTGACGGAGGTGTGGAGTTTCTTGGGTCTAGCCAGATACTATCGGAGATTTGTGCCAGAGTTCTCTAGAGTTGCGGCGCCACTCTAAGATTTGAAGAAGAAAGGGAAACCCTTTGTGTGGTCAGACAGATGTCAGCAGAGCTTCCAGGAGCTGAGACAGAGATTGACCAGCGCACCTATCTTGAGGTTGCCTGAGGAGGGAGTTGGATACGTAGTCTACTGCGATGCATCAGGGACCGGACTCGGATGTATCCTGATGCAGGAGCGGTCCGTGATTGCCTATGGATCACGTCAGTTGAGGCCGCATGAGCAGAACTACGCTACCCATGACCTGGAGTTGGCAGCAGTGGTCTTCGCACTGAAGACTTGGCGGCACTATCTGATGGGTGAGCGCTTTACAGTCTTTTCTAACCACCAGAGTCTCAGGTACATCTTCTCTCAGAAGGACCTGAACCTGAGACAGCGGCGATGGCTCGAGTTCCTCCAGGACTATGACTTTGAGATAGTCTATACTCCTGGGAAGGGGAACGTGGTAGCCGATGCCCTCAGCAGGAGGACGGGCATCCAGCTACTTGAGGAGGCGACAGAGCAGCTAGCCGCCTTGCAGATATCCTTCATGGATAGGTATGGAGCAGCCTTCCTTCAGTCTCTCACAGTCACTCCTCCACTACTGCAGCGGGTTAGAGAGGCACAGCGTGGGGACGCCGACTGTGAGACGCGGCGTGCACAGATATCCTCGGGACAGGCACCTGATGGTTTCTCCCTTGGAGCAGAGCACGACATCCTTTTTAGAGGACATACCTTGGTACCAGTCGTTTTACGAGAGGAGGTGCTGAGAGAGTTTCACACTTCTCCTTTGGCGGTACATCCTGGAGTGGCGAAGATGTACCAGGATCTCAGACGACAGCACTAGTGGCCGGGCATGAAGAAGGTTGTGGCAGAGTTCGTTTCACAGTGCCTCACCTGCCAGCAGGTGAAGGCAGAGCATCAGGTACCAGCAGGCTTGGTACAGCCCTTGGAGGTCCCGGAGTGGAAGTGGGACGGGATATCTATGGACTTCGTGACTGGACTTCCACGCACTTCCAGAGGTCACGACTCCATTTGGGTGATTGTTGACCGACTCACCAAGTCGGCACACTTCTTACCCATCAGAGAGCAGGGCTTAGTGGAGAGCTTGGGGCGTCTCTACATACAGGAGATTGTACGGCTTCACGGTGTGCCATCGTCTATCGTCTCCGATCGGGACGCTCGTTTTACTTCCCAGCTTTGGAAGGGGTTGCAGGAGGCGTTCGGGACGCGGCTACGTCTGAGCACCGCCTTTCACCCTCAGACGGATGGTCAGACGGAGAGGACCATTCAGACTCTCGAGGACATGCTCCGCGCATGTGTCCTCGACTTTGGTCGCAGTTGGGAGGACCACCTACCCTTGGTGGAGTTCGCGTACAACAACAGCTACCACTCCACTATCGGGATGGCACCATACGAGGCGTTGTACAGCAGACCTTGCAGATCTCCTTTGTGCTGGACAGACCCTGGGGAGTCAGCACTTGTGGGACCAGAGATGGTCCGGGCCACGACAAAGAAGGTACAGGTCATCCAGGAGTGGATGAGGACAGCTCAGAGCCGGCAAAAGTCTTATGCTGACAGGAGGCGGAGGCCACTAGAGTTCGAGGATGGCGACCACGTCTTCTTTCGTGTCTCACCTCGACGTGGATTACGGAGATTTGGCCGAGGCGGCAAGTTGTCTCCACGCTTCATCGGACCTTTCCAGGTCCTCAGCAGGATTGGCGAGGTGGCTTATCGACTGGCTCTACCACCTCAGTTGCACCGGGTGCACGACGTCTTCCACGTATCTCAGTTGAGGAGATACGTGCACGACACGACGCACATCATTGACCATGGGGAGCTAGACGTGGATGATGGGGTGACTTTTGCAGAGGTCCCGATGGAGATAGAGGATCGACAGGAGCGGGTCCTACGTGGGCGATCGATTCCTCTCGTGCGCATCAGATGGCAGCACGGGAACCTCCAGGAGAGCACATGGGAGCGGGAGGCTCAGATGCGTGCTCAGTACCCACATTTGTTTCCCTAGTTTATGATGTATCTTTACGGGGACGTAAAGCCCTGAGGTGGGAGTAATGTAAAGACCCGTAAATTTCAAGGAAATTTTTTTCTTAATTTTCTTTGGAATTTTACAAGAGCGGAGTTTCTGACGGCACCTAATTACGAGGCCTGGTGTGCCCGGAATCATTTTCCAAAGTTTGGCTCGGGTACGTTCAGTGAACGGACGAGCGGGTTTTTCTAACTTTTGAACCGGTGCCCGGAATCGAATTCTGAGGGCACCGATGAAATCGCAGCGCCGGTACTTGCTTAGAAACGCCTCTTCCGGAGTTGCGTTTGCTCAGGTGTGATTTTTAATTTTGGGCTTAAAGTTAAGAAATAAAATAATTGTACGACAAACTTTATTTTATTTCACTTAAGCCACTTGGAAGCCACTTGAAGCCACTTAAAGCGGCTTAAGATGAGTTGATCCGGATAGGATGCTATCCAAAAATATCCTACCCTCTTGGTAGGATATTTGTGGGGTGGGGCCCACATGAGCCCCACCGTTTCTTTTCCGCTAAGTAACGCACCTGCGAAAACTCGTCTTTATGAAAGTCAACTGACGCGTTTTCTTAAATTCTTAACGCACAATTTAATTGGGCGGTTTTATTCGTGAATTAAATGGGCAGTTTCTTTCATTGAATTAATTCTACGGATTAATGGGTCGTTACTTACCTCTTTTTCGTTTGTTGGCGTAATAATAAAATAAGACCAACACGACATTTGGAAGATTACACGTTGAGAGGCTTTGATAGAATTCTTGAGCCTTCATCCTCCTTCGCGAAGAACGCGAAGAACGCCGTCACCCTCGGAGTTTGGCGACGCTTCATCCGAGACGTTCTTCCCCGCCCCGATCTCCGATCACCAACTGCTTGAGGTAAGAGATCTCGGGTTTCTTTTTAAACTTCCTTTGTGGTTTTTGACTCAAGAAGGATTTAATTATTATTAATTAAATCTTTTTGTTCTTGAACCTCGGAGTTCGTCGACGCGACACCCTTCTGCGACGACGCGACGCTGGATACCGCGACGACGCGACGATCCTCAAATCCGCAAAGAACCCGCGGGCGACGATTTGGCGAGGTAGGGGTTGTTGTGAATATTTCATATTCCCGTGAACGTTTCTTAAAAAAAATAAAGAATCGGATTCATATGAACAATTTTATTTTATTAAAATTGTTGGTTCATGTGTTGAATAATTTCTCCCGTTGTTTTTATCTAACGCGGAGGGTGCGGGCCAAACGAACATGGCCCGACAACCCTCCGTCATTCTTCGTGGTTGTGCGGATTTGGTGGGCGATGGCAAAACGTGACGCAATGGCGTTTTGATGATCCCGCAGTGAAGAACGGAACCCGGGAGGAACAACAGCGCATACGGGAAGGAAAACGGACCACCGGAGCAACTCCGGTGGCCCGCGGAAGCTGCCGGCGGCGCGGGTTGCCGGCGCGGCGGCCGGAGGCGACGGCGCCCCGGCACGCCGTCGGACAGGGCCGCCGCGGATGAAGCCGCGGTGGCGGCGGCCAGCGGACCCGCGGCCGCGCGGGTCCAGCTCGCCCGCATGGGACGCGGCAAAAGCCGCATCCGCTTGACAGCGCGGCCCTTCAAGGGCCGCGGCACCTCCAAACCGCGGGGGCAGCGCCCCGCGTCGCTCGGCCGAGCCGAGCCAGGCCGGTCCAACTGGCCAGGCCGCGCCCTGGCCGGACCGGACCGGGTCCATCCGGGTCGGACCGGGTCGGGTCGGCCCGGGCCCGGACCCCCGCCTTCGGACCATTTTCGATCTTTTGCCTGTATCTTGAGCTACGGGCCTCCGAACGACGCGCCGTCAGCGGAAACGCGATACTTGGATCGAGACGGTCGTTTCGGTATATCGTACTAAACGTTTCGGAATACTTTGGGTTCGGCCGGGTTGGTTCGTACACGAAACCAACCGGGCCCTCAGAGCGGAAACGCTCATATCTTGAGCTACGGACGTCTGATTGACGTGCCGTCAGCTTTGGTGGATTCCTCTAAGTGAGACGGATCTTTTGGCTCACTCCACCCGAGGTTTGGACGCAGGTGGAGTACGGTTGGGTTGGTTTTGCCTTAAAAACCAATCGGGCCCCTAGGACGAAAAAGCCAATAACTCTCAGACCGGGCGTCCGATTGACGCGCCGCCTGCGACGTTGAGTTCCTGTTGACGATACGGAACTTTTGGATACATCAACCTCGGACTTTGTGTCAGTTGATGTATCAGCCTCTCGGCTCGTGGAGCGGACCCTCCTGAACGAGCTTGCTGTGTGCGGGAACCCTAGAGCTGGCTGCGACTGCTACTTCGATAGCGACGACTGTGCAGAGATCCTCAGTGGACTGCAGCGACGACTGTGCGGAGATCCTCAGTGGACTGCAGCGATGACTGTGCAGAGATCCTCAGTGGACTGCGATGACTATAGCACTCAGCGATCCCTTGCGGGTCAGTGCTACAGGTCCTGTGTGGGCCCGATCCTCTGTGGGTCCGATCCTGTGTGGGTCAGCGCTCAGCGGTTCTGTGTGAGCCAGTGCCTACAGGTCCTGTGTGGGCCCGATCCTGTGTGGGTCTTTGCGGGGGTTAGTACCTTTCGATCCTTTGTGGGTCCGACAACTTAGATGGATCAGTGATCATCTTTATCGTCATACAAGAAGTATACATGTGTGAGCTGAATCCTGTGTTACTCTCCTTTGTGGATTGTGTTGAGCTATCCTATGTGGATTCATTGTTTACTCTCCTTTGTGGATTGTGTTGTGCTATCCTGTGTGGGTATACGTTTTGTTTTCCTGTGTGGACTGGGTTGTGCTTGGACTCGGATGTTGGAGCCGAACGGGAATGGATGACTTAGGTATATGTATGGGCATATATCTAAGTCGTGTCGGATGTTACTTCGTGATTGTATCTTTCCTTTGTGGATTATCCTTTGTGGATTCTGGGAGACCTTCGGGGGTCTCGGGGTCCCTACTGAGTAGCTTATACTCACCCCTGCACGGGCTATTCCCGCACTTCGTTGTGTTGGTTGCAGACGACGGACAGTACTGATCGTGGTGGAGGCTTGCGGAGCAGGACGGTACTTGGTGGTGGACCACTGGGCGGGACGTACTCGGAGCGGACGGCTGGACCGAGGAGCTGTGGAGGCTATCTGTACCCACCCTTCAGGTGGGACCTTCAGAGGACGGCTCGATGCTGCGGCTTTTCTTTTCAGTTGTTGTTTTTCCCTTTCAGTTGTACTTTACAGTTGGGCTTGTATTTCCGGCCCCTTTTACTTTCAGCACAGCTTGTTACAGTTTTTACTTAGTGTTTACTTTTCCGCTTGCTTACTATGTGGTGCTTGTTTACTTTTTAAAGGCAATGTCTTCCCTTTTGTTGGGATTTACGCCTTGGTGCTAGTCGTCAGCCCCTGGCCTATGGAAGGCGGGCTTGGGGTAGTCACGGCACAGGCCCTGAGGACGGGTCGTGACAGATCGAGGTGGTTTTTGGGATGAAGGTGATAGCTTCATGGATTTAGGAACCAGAGTGGTGGTGGGAGGTACTATGACATCACATGGTGGATTGGATTTCTAATTGTCATTCATAAGAGGTTGTAGATCGATGTTTGGTGACAACCCCCTCGATTTTGGATGGCAAAACACTGATATTTGTGGAAGTGATAGAGGATATGGGATCTGCATGAAGAAAAATAGCTTTCCTCAAATTTCCCTACTACACCCTATGTAGTGTGGAAGAACACATGTCGTGTACTTTAGTTTCTATGGAGGTTAGGGATTCTGGCTCAGTTAAGGATTGCACATCATGGGATTGAGGCCTCACACTGTGTGACCCTACCCAGGAAGCTAGGTCATGTGCTATTTGTACACACCCTAGGACCCTGAGTGGTCAGACATGTCGTGTCACATTGGGGATATTCCATGTGGCTATGCATGGCCAGTCGAGCCATGTTCCAAGTGTACATAACCAGGACCCTGTGTAGACATATAATCCATGATCCCAAGTGGACACGTTGTGTAGTGTTACATGGATTCCCAATCCATTTCAAGGTGAGGACACACCCAAGTGATGGAGAAAGGTTACATTCCATGTGACACCATGTCCATGTCATGTACTTCTCCCAAGAGATTCTTCCATCTATATCTCCTTCTTTGGAATTAAAATGGTGGCTAGTGAGTAGCCTATCATGAGTATTTTTTTCACATAAAATGCAATGGCAGCCCTCATAGGGGATTTTAATATACAGTGTAAGTGTCACAAACCAACCCAGGTCGACCTTTAACCGGTCACCCGAGTTGGTCTGTGACATGGCCCGAGGGGCGTTTCCGATACCCACAGGCTGGAAACTAGTGTCGGGCATCAAAATAAACCAATTGGGAATGATTTGGCCCATAAAAAAGACAGATGAATAACTATAAACTGAACAAACAGATAAACAAAAGAAAATAGACCGAACAAACTAGCAGCGAAAAAAAATGAAGCAAAGAGACATACCTCAAGTGACCTCATGGGTCGCCACGGAGCATAAACCACAAACCCGGACTAGAACCTACAACTGAAAAGTAAAGTAGGCATGAGCACCGAAGTGCACAATAGGAATGCCAAAATACAACAACGCCCTATGCCCTTGCCTTTTTTAAGAAATCCAAAACATGCTAGTTTGAAAATGGGACATAATAAATTTATGTTTTTCATTCTTTTCAAATTCAAGTAACAAGTTTTCATTTCCAAGTAAAGCATTTCTCTCCCACTACATTTTCAAAATAGGTTCCAAGCATGCATTAACATTTCAAAATGAAAGGAAACCAATTTAGATTAAAATATGGTTTTTAGAAATAAGACATCAAGTATGAAACGACTGAAATGGAAATCACATCACAAGTACCATGTCGCAAACGAGCACCATGGGAAATCCCTATAGGTAACTAGTGCAAGTGGGACCCTGGAGACCTCATACCTCAGTGAAACATGGCTTAGAAACCATGACTCTCAGAAAACGTGGCTTAGAAACCACGACTCTCATTCATTCATATGTTTAGTTAGTGTTGTTGCGTCAATCCTACTAGACATAACTGGGATGAACTCAATCTGTGTCATCTAGCGTACTAGTCCTGGTCCACCCACCTAGATACCTTGGGTTTCCCATGTGCTCTATATCAAAGGGTGGTGAGGCTTTATCAAAGCACATTAGTGAACATAACATTTTCTTTATCCAAAATCCATTCAACATCTCACTATCATTCTCCCTCCTTAAGCGCATTCCCCTTTTTATGTCATATAACATCGCATAAGACTCTTCATTAGGTATATATTACAAATTACACATTTAACATGCACATCGTGTTTCTAAAATAATGGGGCATGCCTTAAGAGGGGTTTTTCACTTTCACAATTCATTTTCAAGGTTCCAAACGGGCCTCATTACTCCACAAGAATGATTTTTCTTTAGAAAACATGTTCACCCAAAACTCATTTTGGAGATCATTTTGGAACTTCTTTGGAAAACAACGTGTCATTTCACTTTTACAACAAAATTGGCCAAAATACCACACGTCTTTGGAAATACCCGCTTTATGTTCGAAACATTAGAGAAATCACTTTTCAAGAACCAAACCCATTTACACACACACATATATATATATATATTGCATATGTATTTCATGTAGAATAAGAAGATGCACTTTTGATAAAACACTAAGAAATTATGGAAATTCTAATTAAAGATCAGGGCATAGGGGACCTACCTCAGAGTGGAATCAAGCCATCCACTTCGACTCTTGGCACTTTCTAACTCAAAGTTGATGCTCCCCCACTAATAATATGCACCTTCACATACATGCAAGGACACCTAACCCTTATGCACACACCCACGTGGCCATGGGCATGCGCAAGGGGATCCTTAAATATACGCTTATATGCATATGCCCGTCTCTACTCACCTACGCATTCACTTTTATATATATACATAGGCACACCTAGCCCCATACACATATAAACACCGCCATGCATGAATATACGTGTAACGAGGGAACCTATATATATATAAATACATACCTACGCATACGTAGGCAAGTCGCCCTTGACTTGGAGACTCAAAGCCGATGAGCAGGGATCAACACTACACATATGATTTAATAAATTGATAAAACAATTTATGAAACACTACAAAGTTAGCACCATAAAATTTTACATCAAAACACTCTTTAAACCCAAATGGACACTAAAACCATTTGAAAACACATTTCACACCACTTGCATAGTTTCTCAAATTTCCTTTTTATAACACCAAAAAACACACACAATAAAGACCAACTGAGACAATGGGCCTATCCCCCCTTCATAAAATCATTCATGTTTTTAAACCATTTTCAAAAAAAGCTTTTCACCATTCAAACAATTTAAATAAACCATTACACAGTTTATAAAACAACCCAAGGAAACACCACACGGCCTCACACCAAGAAAATACCCAAAATTCCCTTTTTAGAAACAAACACACACTAAAACATTTCCAAACATCATTCACGTCACTTATAAAATTCAAAGAGCATGCTAAAATAATTAAACTAACTAACTAACTCATCAAACAAATTTTATGAATGGAATCACCTACATATTGTGGAGAGACATCCGAAAATTGGCACGGTACTACAATCGTACCTCAAGCGAACCTTAAGAAGTCAAGATTCATCCAAAATGACAAGATCAAACTCTAGCTAACAAAATTCAGCCCTAACACAAAACCCATACCTGATGAAAAATAAAAACCCTAACGGAAACCGGAAGTGAAGTTACCCGAAGGGAAAGAGGTGTGGCCGCCGGAGGGAGGAGGTGCGGCTGCCGGGGAAAGGTCGTATGAAGGTTGATTCACTGGAAGTGGAGGGCAACGCCGGAAAGAGGAACGCTGACGGTTTCGGTGCACCACCTAGGGAAGGAGGATAGCTACAGGGAGGAGGTCAGTGGCGGTTGCAACAGGGAGAGGAGGAGGTCGACCATAGGTCCAAGAGGAGGGGGATTCGGCGTCACGCAGCAGGAGGGGGGGGGGGTCGGCCGCGCGAATAGGAGGGGATGGGTTAGATTAGGTTTTATTTATTTTTCATTCTAATTCAATTAATTTAAAGAAAATAGTAATAATAATAATAATAAACCCAAAAATTAATAAAATTAAATAGAAACTCAAAAATAAATAAAATAATCACAAAGTGTTGGGTCGAGGTGTGACAATAAGGTTTTATGAATATGATGAATCTTTAGAAGATTCTTGATGGATAGGAGTGATTAGACATGATCATCATAGAAATGTTGGGATTGGAAACCCCATGTCGTACTAGGGTGTAGGTCCCCCATTCCCTCTACCCATACTGAGTGGAACCCCCATGTCGCACCAAGGAACATGTCCTCTATCTATGAGTGGTGCCCCCTATCACACCAGGGAACAGGTCCTCCATCTACTAAGTGGCACCCCTATTACACAAGGGCGGGTGTCCTCTATCTACCAAGTTGCACCTTCGGTCACTCCATGGCATGGATCTTCTATCTACTGAGTGTAACTCCCTTGACACAGGAAGACATTGGTCAATTATCTACTGAGTGGAATCCCCTGTCGTACTAGGGCACAATTCCTCTATTGAATATTGTGCCCCATCGAGCCATGGAGAAGTGGTGAGATGCAGGCCTTCCATGCGACTTTCATGGATAAACACGCGAGATGATGGGAATTGGAGATATACCTTTAGATCTATAGTAAGCCTCATTATCTTTAGTTGGGTTGTGGGTATAGAGATCCCCTTATCTCTTATCTGGGTTTCTTATGAGCACATATATTATGTTTTGTTTTCCTCTTGATATAGGTTAAGCTGACTATTGTTGTATCTTTCTATTCCTCCTTTTGTCAGTTTTGGGGCGTCCTATTGGGTATGTATATACTCACCCCTACATGGTATTTTCCCTTATGTGTTGTGTCTTCTGTGGATGACAAGTAGATCAAAGGTGGAATTGGTGGAGCATAGAGATACTTGGGGTCATTGGCCATGTTCGGTGATCGGATGTGGAGATCAGGATATGGGTTCTCTTTGTATTTTTTTAGTTATTTCCAAGTTGGGTGTGTATTTTTCACCTCTACGCTTTGGTCTATTTTTCCAAACTCTGATGCATTCCCTGGAGTTTTTTTCAAGCATGGTTTTACTCTAGATGTTGTAGTATTTATTTATTCATATGTACTTTTTCATAGAGACAAATGTGTGTGTTCATATAGGTAAATTAAGCTAAGGACTCTCATTTTAGTTAATGCATTCTTAGTGCTTGTCTCCACCCCCTAGACTATTTTAGGTGAGGTTGGGGTCATCAAACCGAACTTTTCGCCGACCAGGAGGGCCCCAGTGGGTCAAGTAATGACAATAGGCACTGGTGAAGACTACATGGGTTGGTAAAACAATAATATCAATTGAACATTGTATGTGATGTAAGAAAGGAAGACTATCTAGGAAACAATATTTTAGGGCCCTCTATGAGCTGACATAAAAAATCTATGTTTACAAAACATTCTATGTGAAGTAATTCTTCTTGTAGGGTAGAGACTTAGGTATGGATCACACATCATTATTTTCTATTGGTAGATAATGGGAATTATGATAAATCTAAATTAATAAATCTTATGTATTCCATATTACACGTTTAGGGAGTCCCTGTCATTTTTCCTTTTAGAGGTTTGACTCCCGATTAACATCCCCATCTAGTTTGCATTGTCGATATCCAGTATTTTATGCTAGTCAATCATCAAAGAGTTGAAGGAGATGATGACAACACTTGGAGGGATATTCTTTGAGAGTTTTATTTCTAGAGCATGTATAAGTATGATGGATACATTTTCAATTAGGAGTTCAAGGCTTGGATAGTGGATTTAGAGATTTCCTTCAGCTTGATCTATACCAAGTGGGAGCACTGGATTTCTTTGGCTGCCTGTATACTATGTAGAGCTACTATAAAGTTTTGGTTTTAATTCCTCAAGGGTCATGAGGAGTCAACCATTTCATAGGAGAAGTTCTATGATCCATTTCATGATAATTTTATTTCATCAACCATGATGATGTCTTGTTATAAGGAGATTATTAGTCTTCAAAAGGGGGTTTCGGTATATGAGAGTTTTTTATTCAGTATAAGAACCACTTGCGTTATGCCTGAAACCTTCTTCTAGATGAAGAGGATATAAATAAGAATTTCGAGGAGATTTTGTGTCTAGAAATTTAGTTCCAAGTAACCTCATTCATATTTCCAATATATATTGAGGTTCTGGTGAAGGTAGAGTTCATTAAGAGGATGCTGGCGAGGGTTGGATCATTATAGGAGGGAGGATGTTAGGATTCCTTCAAAAGTAAAACTGTGGAAAAAGAATCTTAATTTATTATTTAGATGAAGTATCTGAGAATGAGGAGTCATTCCAAGACTACTTCATCCAATATGACTGGGGATATAAGTGCTTAGACCCCTTCTAGGGGATCAAACAAAGTTTGTTTTTCATGTAGAGTTCATGCCCTTCAAAAACTTGAGTGTCAAACCTTTCACAATAGTATGTGTGGACTTAGAATCCCACTTCAGGATTAGTCATTACATTTGTATCCTCCAAGGAAACAATGGTACAACACCCCATCTTTTGAGTATTCAATAGCTGATGGAGTGTGTAGATGACAACCTTGTGATTACCCTTGTCTTCTTAGATAGGAAGAAGAGAACAATCATGGAGGTGGTCACAATTAGGTTTATAGAGGTCATGGAGTTGGACATGGTCAGATGAATGCCTTATAGTTTCCCACACCAAACAATTTATATGTTCTATAAGTATTATCTACTTATATTCCACTTCGGTGTATTATTTGTTTGATTCGAGAGTGATACACTCCATCATTACACCCGCCCGAATCCATGACCTAGGACTTGAGGTGGAAAGGTTTCTAATTCCCTTTGTTTTCAAATAAGGTGGCTGAAAATCTATGATTTTGCATATATTATCATCTATGGAACCAGGTGATAGTGAAGAATCGTTATCCCCTTCAAAAGATTGACAGTCTATTTAATCATATGAAGGGGCAATATGGTTTGTAACGACCCAAAGTTTTTTAATGGAAATTCCATTCTTATAAATATGTCATAAATTAATATGAAATCACAACATAATGAACTACAAGTGATAAGTGACCATTAAACATAAGTTTGTCACTTCAGTGTTTGGGATTTTGAAAATCTAACATACACAGTTATGTTCAAGATGATTTTTGGAGTCTAATGAAACAAAAATAATTTTTGGTGAATAGTGACCTACCCTTATGAATAGTAACATACCCTTATGAATAGTAATATGACCCTTATGAATAGTAAACCATCCAATATAAGAGTAACATTACCTATAGATAATTAAATAAAATTTAGTCATCTTAGAAAGTGACAATTTGACCTTAGTAAATGTTTTGGTATTTTCTAAGTCATAAATAATTAATTATAATTAATTAATAAATTTAAAAAAATATTTATTTCCATATAATGTATTCATAAATTATTGAATCAATGTCTTATAGTTTTTAGATAATTTTATAAGACCCTACGTAATTTTTGGAAGCACTATAAAATCAGTTTTAATCTTAAAAACTGTTTTTTAAGTAAATTATGATTTTAATTAAATATTAAATTAATAATATTTAGAAAAATTATTTTTGAAAAATGGACTTCATTTTTGGATTCTACACGTCGAAAAATGGTAGGGGTAAATTTTTGGGTTTTTTCTGAAATACTTCAATTTTCAGGTGAATAGTAAAAAAATACAATTTTTCACATAATCGGTGTATACTAAATTGCATCATTAATGATGTAATGATGACATAAACATTCTAGAACTTTAGTTTCGGCCAAATTATATTAAATTTCATAAATGGTTCCTTAAAATACAATAAATCCAATTCTCAAACCTAAAAAGAACTTTCCAAAGCTTAAAGTCAAAAGGTGATTTCTTAAAGTGTCTTTCTCTTTCTTTCACTTTCCTTTTAATAAATTAATGAATTCGAATTATAAAGAAGAATTAAAGCCTAAAATGAATTATATTATATTAATATATGATTTAGGATGTCAAAAAATTACTATTAAAAGTCTAACTCTTGATATATTATTTTATTTAATATTTTATACCAAAAACACCTCCCTCCTCATGTATAAATAAGCCCTCCCCCTCCTCTTGCCAAACCACACCTCTCAAGCTTCAAGCATTGTCTAAGATCTGCCCAATCATCTCCCCTAGCCCCTCCCCCAGGTCCAAGATCTTCTGGTCTCATCGAAAGACCAAGCTTAGGCCCTTAAGGAGGTTCTCAAGTGAAAGATTCAAGAGGTAATTTCCCTCCCTCTTCTCCTTTAATTTCCTTTCAAGTTCAAGTTCATTTCTTAATCTCTCCTCACCTATCTTCATCCAAATTGTATTGTAACTCCAGTATTATACACATACTGTAATTTTATGATTCTAATGGGATATTATATCATCTAACCCCCTTTCCTTTTCCCTTTTATTTTATTAAATAGAACGTTCTTCGTGTGGTGTTAATTCATCACCTTCAAGAATGACATACTTTCTTCTTCCATTTTTACCTTCAGATATGGCCATGAAACTATTATTATGGTGGAACCAGAATATGTTATATGTATTATGTTCTATTTAAAGTTCTGGAAATAACCTATGTCCATATTACTAAGTGATGAGATAAAACAAGTTCGTTGTGATCCAAAAACCGCTCAAATTAACCCAAATAATCATCATTTAATTCTTATCTAATGATTTATTCACATGGATCTAATATAAATAATTATAAAATCATTCAAACTCCCGTAATATCATTAATAACATGTAATATCAGTTCTGGATGTTTACTCATGTTCTACCCAAACTTCAATTTAAGAATACAAGTGAACCACTCAAGAAAACCATGAAAACAAACATCCTCGAACAATGTTTTTAAACTCTATAAGTCATCTAAAGGAACATAATATGAAATAATGAAACCAAAATGAACCCTATTAATGTATAAAAGGTTCTGGAATTTCTAATTAGTGAATATAATGTCATTATACAGGACATTAAAGAGAAGGAGGCATTCGAGTACAAGGTAAGGGGAAATCTCGAACCCAATTTTCTTCCTTCGGGTTCTCCCTCTTTCACTCCATTTTTGATATGGTTACTCCTAAAAGATCATTTGTTCATCATTTCCATTACTTTTCTAGGATATACATGTTTTTCACTAGTTTTTATGTCCAACAAAATGTTTTCCAAAAGAACTCTTCTTTTAAGAACACCCCTTTTACTTCTCACTCAAAGTGAACGGTTCTTGTAACATGTATGTTATTCCATCTTTCTTTTGGGAACCCAAAGCTTATGAATATGTTATTATGAGATGAAATTCATTCCTTTTCATGGGTTCATTATGTTAATTTATGTTATATGTTCATTGTGGCAAGCATGATAAATGATAATGTTATGATGTGACGGGTGCGCCCAGAATTATATAGCGCAATATTAATGTTTAAATGTGACGGGTGCACCCGGAATTATACAGCGCTCCAATGCATTGGGTAAAGTGATGAATCTCATGAGTAAATGTGAGATGATGTGTGAACAAGATGCTAGATTGGTTCACAAGTATGTGTGGTAGTTAACCACTAAGACATGATGTTTCATTTTTATGCATTATCGCATTTCAAGTCTTTTCTTTATGCTCCTCTCATGTTCATGATCTTTTGCCTATGTTGTGATTATGCTCACCCCATGCTATATTGTTCTTATCTATCCTCTTACTGGGCTTTTAGCTCACCCCTTTTGATGTATATCCTCAGGTGGCTACATGTACTAAGGAGAGGACAAGTGCCACTAAGAAGCTAGTGAAGAATAAATTAAATAAATGTTTGTGGTTGATGTTGTATTTGTTATGTGTGGTCCTAGTTTTTCCAAGATACTAAACCGTTGGATCCTCTATGTGTAATACTATTATGTTTTTTATCTTTGAAATGATGTAATAGTAATGTAAGAAAAGGTTGGGTCGCTATAGTTGGTATCAGAGGCAAGGTTTAGTTAATTTGAGAATTAGGATTAGTGAACCCTAGAGAAAACCTCTAGTGTGAGACTAAGTAAAAATATGCTCACAAGAATATTTACCTAGGGATCCCATATGTTATGTTTTTTGTATAATTGTTTAAATGAATAAGTTATTCGTGACTTGTTTAGTTATGTTTTGTTCTATCCTTTTCTATTTTAGAAAATGGTGGGAACCAGGAGAAATCAGGCCAACAACTCATGCGAGGGCCAATGCAACGATTGCCCAAACGACATCCCTAATGATTTGGGGGGTGGAGTTCAAAACTTCATGGCGATGCTTACCCAATTATCTCAGGTTATGAACAATAACCATAATAATGGGGAACATCCTCCTTCACCAAAGAGGGAGCAACTAGCTATTGAATGTTTTATGCGGCAACGACCACCGACGTTTAGTGGATCTTCTGATCCACTAGTTGCGGAACAGTGGGTCAACTCCATGGAGAAGATCTTTTTCGTGCTTCACTGTTTTGAGACAGAGAAGGTGACTCTAGCCGTTTATCATCTAGATGGAGAAGCTGATCAATGGTGAGATTTGATTAAGAACACCAAGCCAAGGGAGGAAATTGAAGAGATGGAATGGGAAGACTTTAAGATAATGTTTCTTAACAAGTATTTCCCAAGAACTCTTCGCACGAAGATGGAGAGAGAATTCACAGAGCTCAAGCAAAAAGAAGGATAATCTGTCACAACCTATGAAGCGAATTTCACAAGGCTCGCAAGGTATGATTCGGGTTTTGTTATCAACAATGATAGAAAAATTGATAGATTCTTTAGTGGATTAAAACCACGCCTTCAAAAGACTCTTGCAATTAGAGAATTTGGGAGTTATGAAGAAGTTTTTCGGTGTGCTCTCAAAGTGGAGATGGAGTTTGGAGAATGGTCTCATGGATATGGTGATAAGAAAAGAAAGATGGAGTTTCAAGCTGGTGGATCTAATGATAAAGTTGGGAAGAAAAATCAACGACCCACATGCCAAAAATGTGGGAAGTTACACAATGGGAAATGCCTCAAATGGATGGGGAAATGCTTTAAGTGTGGGAAAGAAGGACACCATGCTCAAGAGTGTTGAAAATACATGAAAAGGAAGGAGAATGTAGTCGATGAAAGGAGAGAACCACCCATGGTTCAATGCTACAACTGTAGGGAGCTAGGGCACTATGCAAACCAGTGCACTAAACCTCGAGCTCTCGAGGGTAATCAGCATCAGCAGCCACCAAAGCCAAAGGAACAAGGGAAGGCTTATGCCATCACTACTGTGGAGGTGGAGCATGATAATGAAGTCGTACAAGGTACACTTCCTATTCACTCAATAATGAAAAAAGTCTTATTTGATTCTGGTTCTACGCATTCCTTTATATCTTGCAAGTTTGCTAGTACTATAGAATCGAAGCCCCGAAACCTTGAAGTGGAGATATCTATAAAAACACCAAGTGGTGCAATCATTGCAGCCCAAGTGTTTGACTCTTCTCCTGTTGACGTATGTGGGAAGATTCTTCCGGAAAATCTTGTAATACTTCCCTTGGTAGAATTCAACGCTATAATGGGAATGGACTGGCTCTTGTTATATAGAGCACATATCAACTATCGGGAAAAGGAAATATCTTTTCATATTCCGAACCATCTCATGCTCCTCTAAAAATGCAAGGAAGATCATGAATCTCCTTTGAAAAATCCTTCAATGGTGTGGGTGTTGATTCCCTATGAAGAAGCATACCTCGCCCAAATGGTTGAGTTGAAGGAAAGTTCCAACCTTGAGGAAATGCCCATCGTGAGGGAATATGGTGATGTATTTCCTGAAGAGTTACCCGGAATTCCCCCAGATCGTGAGGTAGAGTTCTCAATTGAACTCATACCCGGAGCTACTCCTATCTCGAAGTGCCCCTATAGGATGGCTCCTATCGAACTGGAGGAGTTAAAGAAGCAGCTGCAAGAGCATCTGGACAAAGGGTTCATACGCCCTAGTGCATCACCTTGGGGTGCACCAGTGCTCTTTGTGAAGAAGAAGGATGGAACAATGCAGTTGTGTATCGATTATCGGGAACTCAACAAAATCACCATAAAGAACAAGTATCTTCTCCCAAGGATTGATGACTTGTTCGACCAGTTAAGAGGAGCTCAATACTTCTTAAAGGTGGATCTTTGTTCTGGATATCATCAGGTAAAGGTGAAGAAGGAAGATATTCAGAAAACTGCCTTCCGTACAAGGTATGGGCACTATGAGTTTTTGGTGATGCCCTTTGGACTTACTAATGCTCCTGTAATCTTCATGGATTTGATTAATAGAGTCTTTAGACATTACCTCGACAAATTTGTGGTAGTGTTTATCGACGATATTCTCATCTACTCCAAGAGTAAGGAGGAACATGAAAAACATCTAAGACTTGTGTTGGAGACATTGAGAAATGAGAAGTTGTACGCCAAGTTCAGCAAGTGTGACTTTTGGATGAATCAAGTCACGTTCTTGGGACATGTGATCACAAGTGAGGGAATTTCTGTGGATCCTTCAAAGACAAAGGCGATTGAGGAATGGCCCAGGCCCTCTAGTGTCACAGAAATCAGTAGTTTTCTTGGATTAGCTGGGTACTACCGATGTTTTGTGAGAAACTTCTCACGATTGTCAAGCCCGTTAACTAAGTTAACAAGGAAAGGAGTAAAGTATGTCTGGACAGAAGAATATGAGGGAAGCTTCAAGGAGATAAAGAGAAGGCTGATCACTGCACCTGTACTCACACTACCGAAAAGTGGAGAAAGTTTTGTGATATACAGTGATGCTTCAAAGAAAGGCTTGGGTTGTGTACTCATGCAAAATGATAATGTGATAGCCTACGCCTCACGACAGTTGAAGATCCATGAGCAGAACTACCCGACGCATGATCTAGAGCTGGTAGCCATGATTTTTGCCTTGAAAATCTGGCGACACTACTTTTATGGTGAGAGGTGTGACATATACACCGACCACAAGAGCCTAATGTATATATTCACACAAAAGGAGCACAACATGCGTCAAAGGAGATAGTTAGAGCTAATCAAGGATTACGATTGCTCTATTCATTATCATCCTGGAAAGGCGAACAAGGTAGCTGATGCTCTAAGCAGAAAAGAACCTACTACTCTATCCATGTTGCGGATTGAGAAAGACTCTATCTTCATGGATGTGCAAAGGATGGATTTGGGAATCGTAAGGGCAGGGGATACATCCTACCTTGCCCAAATGATTGTGCAACCATCCATCCAAGAGAAGATTAAGGAAGCACAAAGGGATGATATGGAGATACAAAAGAGGGTGAATGCAGTAAAGGAAGGGGAGTTGTAAGAGTTCCATATCAACGATGATGGTGTGATTCGGTTTGGAACGTGGCTTTGTGTGCCTTCATCACCTGGGATAAAGAAGGATCTATTGGATAATGCACATAGCTCAACTTTCTCTATCCATCCTGGGAGTACCAAGATGTATCATGATCTCTGAGAACACTTATGGTGGGATAACATGAAGAAGAAGATTGCGGAATATATATCAAGGTGCTTGGTATGTCAGCAAGTTAAAGCTGAGCGACAAAAGTCCAAGGGTATGATGCAACCATTGCCTATACCCATGTGGAAATGAGAAAATGTTACTATAGACTTTGTCACAGGTCTCCCGAAGACGTCAAAGGGAAATAATGCGATATGGGTTGTGGTTGACCGACTCACCAAGACTGCCCATTTTATCGCTATTCGGGAAGATCTCTCGCTTGAACAATTTGCAAAGATATATGTGAAGTGGTGAGACTGCACGATGTTCCACTCTCATTTGTCTCTGACTGTGATCCAAGGTTCACATCTATGTTCTGGAGGAGCCTTCAACATGCTTTGAGTACTAAATTAAATTTCAGCACGGCCTATCACCCCCAAACTGATGGCCAGTCTGAAAGGACTATTCAGACGCTTGAAGATATGCTAAGAGCCTGCTCTCTAGAATTCAAAGGTGGATGGGATCAGCGTCTCTCATTGGTTGAGTTATCATACAACAATAGCTTCCACTCGAGTATTCAGATGGCTCTGTATGAAGCTCTTTATGGGAAGCAATGTAGAACTCCAACCTGTTGAGATGAAGTTGGAGAAAGAAAGCTACTTGGGTCCGATATTGTTCAAGAGATGACCGAGAAGGTTCAAGTCATCCAGAAACACGTCAAAGCTGTTCAAAGTCGGCAAAAGAGCTATACTGACAACCGTCGAAGGGACTTGAAGTTCGACGTTGGAGATAAAGTCTTCCTTCGAATATCTCCATGGAAGAGAGTCATACGATTCGGAAAGAAATGGAAGCTAAGCCCAAGGTATATGGGCCCCTTTGAGATCCTTGACCACATAGGAGTTGTGGCCTATCGTCTTGCACTTCCACCGAATATGGCTCAAGTTCATGATTTGTTTCATGTATCACTACTGAGGAAGTACATACCAGACCTCTCACATGTACTAAACTCAGAGGTGGTGCAGCTGGAAGATGATCTCTCCTATGAGGAGCAGCCAGTAAAGATTCTGGATCGGAGAGATAAGGTTCTACGCAACAAGACAACCCATCTTGTCAAAGTGTTGTGGAGGAACCATAAGTTCGAGAAAGCAACATGGGAACCAGAAGAGGCAATGAAGGAGAAGTACCCTCACCTGTTTATGTAAAGTGAAATTTCGGGGGTGAAATTTCTTAAGGGGAGAAGAATGTAACGACCCAAAGTTTTTTAATAGAAATTCCATTCTTATAAATATGTCATAAATTAATATGAAATCACAACATAATGAACTATTAAGTGATAAGTGACCATTAAACATAAGTTTGTCACTTCAGTGTTTGGAATTTTGAAAATCTGACATACGCAGTTATGTTCAAGATGATTTTTGGAGTCTAATGAAACAAAAATAATTTTTGGTGAATAGTGACATGCCCTTATGAATAGTAACATACCCTTATGAATAGTAACATACCCTTATGAATAGTAATATGACCCTAATGAATAGTAAATCATCCAATATAAGAGTAACATTACCTATAGATAATTAAATAAAATTTAGTCATCTTAAAAAGTGACAATTTGACCTTAGTAAACGTTTTGGTATTTTCTAAGTCATAAATAATTAATTTTAATTAATTAATTAATTTAAAAGAATATTTATTTCCATATAATGCATTCATAAATTATTGAATCAATGTCTTATAGTTTTTAAATAATTTTATAAGACCCTACGTAATTTTTGGAAGCACTATAAAATCAGTTTTAATCTTAAAAACTATTTTTTAAGTAAATTATGATTTTAATTAAATATTAAATTAATAATATTTAGAAAAATTATTTTTGAAAAATGTACTTCATTTTTGGATTCTACACGTCGAAAAATGGCAGGGGTAAATTTTTGGGTTTTTTTCTGAAATACTTCAATTTTCGGGTGAATAGTAAAAAAATACAGTTTTTCGCATAATCGGTGTATACTAAATTGCATCATTAATGATGTAATGATGACATAAATATTCTAGAACTTTAGTTTCGGTCAAATTATATTAAATTTCATAAATGGTTCCTTAAAATACAATAAATCCAATTCTCAAACCTAAAAAGAACTTTCCAAAGCCTAAAGTCAAAAGGTGATTTCTTAAAGTGTCTTTTTCTCTTTCTTTCACTTTCCTTTTAATAAATTAATGAATTCGAATTATAAAGAAGAATTAAAGCCTAAAACGAATTATATTATATTAATATATGATTTAGGATGTCAAAAAACTAATATTAAAAGTTTAACTCTTGATATATTATTTTATTTAATATTTTATACTAAAAACACCTCCCTCCTCGTGTATAAATAAGTCATCTCCCTCCTCTTGCCAAACCACACCTCTCAAGCTTCAAGCATTGTCTAAGATCTGCCCAATCATCTCCCCTAGCCCCTCCCCCACGTCCAATATCTTCTGGTCTCATCAAAAGATCAAGCTTAGGCCCTTAAGGAGGTTCTCAAGTGAAGGATTCAAGAGGTAATTTCCCTCCCTCTTCTCCTTTAATTTCCTTTCAAGTTCAAGTTCATTTCTTGATCTCTCCCCACCTATCTTCATCCAAATTGTATTGTAACTCCAGTATTATACACATACTATAATTTTATGATTCTAATGGGATATTATATCATCCAACCCCCTTTCCCTTTTCCTTTTATTTTATTAAATAGAACGTTCTTCGTGTGGTGTTAATTCATCATCTTCAAGAACGACATACTTTCTTCTTCCATTTCTACCTTCAGATCTGGTCATGAAACCATTATTATGGTGGAACCAGAATATGTTATATGTATTATGTTCTATTTAAAGTTCTGGAAATAACCTATGGCCATATTACTAAGTGATAAGATAAAACAAGTTCGTTGTGATCCAAAAACCGCTCAAATTAACCAAAATAATCATCATTTAATTCTTATCTAATGATTCATTCACATGGATCTAATATAAATAATTATAAAATCATTCAAGCTCCTGTAATATCATTAATAACATGTAATATCAGTTCTGGATGTTTACCCATGTTCTACCCAAACTTCAATTTAAGAATACAAGTGAACCACTCAATAAAACCATGAAAACGAACATTCCCGAACAATGTTTTTAAACTCTATAAGTCATCTAAAAGAACATAATATGACATAATGAAACCAAAATAAACCCTATTAATGTATAAAAGATTCTGGAATTTCTAATTAGTGAATATAATTTCATTATACAGGACATTAAAGAGGAGGCATTCGAGTACGAGGTAAGGGGAAATCTCGAACCCAATTTTCTTCCTTCGGGTTCTCCCTCTTTCACTCCATTTTTGATATGGTTACTCCTAAAAGATCATTTTTTCATCATTTCCTTTACTTTTCTGGGATATACATGTTTGTCACTGGTTTTTATGTCCAACAAAATGTTTTCCAAAAGAACTCTTCTTTTAAGAACACCCCTTTTACTTCTCACTCAAAGTGAACCGTTCTTGTAACATGTATGTTATTCCCACTTTCTTTTGGGAACTCAAAGCTTATGAATATGTTATTATGAGATGAAACTCATTCCTTTTCATGGGTTCATTATGTTAATTTATGTTATATGTTCATTGTGGCAAGCATGATCAATGATAATGTTGTGATGTGATGGATGCACCCGGAATTATATAGCGCAATATGAATGTTTAAATGTGACGGGTGTGCCCGGAATTATACAGCGCTCCAATGCATTGGGCAAAGTGATGAATCTCATGAGTAAATGTGAAATGATGTGTGAACAAGATGCTAGCTTGGTTCACAAGTATGTGTGATAGTTAACCACTAAGACATGATGTTTCATTTTTATGCATTGTCGCATTTCAAGTCTTTTATTTATGTTCCTCTCATGTTCATGATCTTTTGTCTATGTTGTGATTATGCTCACCTCATGCTATATTGTTCTTATCTATCCTCTTATTGGGCTTCTAGCTCACCCCTTTTGATGTATATCCTCAGGTGGCTACATGTACTAAGGAGAGGACAAGTGCCACTAAGAAGCTAGTGAAGAAGAAATTAAATAAATGTTTGTGGTTGATGTTGTATTTGTTATGTGTGGTCCTAGTTTGCCCAAGATACTAAACATTTGGATCCTCTATGTGTAATACTATTATGTTGTTTATCTTTAAAATGATGTAATAGTAATGTAAGAAAAGCTTGGGTCGCTATATGGTTCCTGAAAATTGATTTTTTGTTAAGATGTCATCAGATGTGAGTAAAAGATGATGACATTCAGAAGACCACCTTTAGATATCGTTATGAGAATTCTGAGTTTTGGTGATTTCATTCAGTTTCATGAATTCCCCAATCATGTTCATAGGACTAATGAATTCTCTATTTCATGAATTTCTAGACTAGTTCGTGGTTTTTTTTCATTGGTGAAATCCATATGTATTCTATGTCAGATGAGCATGAAGAGTATATGTGAGCAATTTTGAGGATTCTCTAGTGTAATGAGTTTTTTGGGAAGCTATTGAGGTGTAAGTGATGGGATCATGATGTCCACTTCATTGGACATGTTGCATTTCATCATGGAGTAGTCAAAGATCCTTTGAAGATTGCATGAGTTGTTTTGTATGTATCCTCTAAGAATTTTATGGATGTGTGGAGTTTACTTATTCTTATAGGCTATTACAAGGGGTTTTTTCCTGAATTATCTTGGATTATGACTCATTTGACAGCTTTGACCGGGAAGGAGCATGCTTTTGTGTGGACCAACCAGTGCTAGGCTACTTTTAAGTATTTGAAGGATAAACTATTCACTGAACTTTTTCCTTATTTATCAGATCAAGGAGTTGTGTTTGAGGTTTATTTCAACACCTCGCATATTATCTTGGGTTTCATTTTGATGTAATAAATAGCAATTTTCTCTTATGGTTATTGGAATTTATGACCTTACGGAGATAATTACGCAATCAATGATCTTGATCCTATTTCATTTGTGTTTTCCCTAGAGTTATGGCAACATTTACTCATTGGTGAATGCTTTATAGTCTTCATGGATCTTAAGAGGTTTTGGTATATCATCTCCCACCATAATTTGAACGTGCATTAATGTTGATGTATGGAATTATTATAGGATTATGACTTTTATAGTTCCTATACACCGAAGAAAGGTAATGGTGTTGTCGAGATGTGGAGTTGGAAGTCACATGGTGATGGTATTCATCTGTATGGTTATTATGAGATGAAATTTTCATATATTTTATCTGTTTTTAATTGATAATGAACCTCCTAATTAATTTAATTACAGGTTTTTTTTTTATATATATATTGTGCATCCTGGGCTTAATCTATAAATGGATCATTTTTTAGTTTTTAATGATTTATTGTGAACCCATAATTTTTTTGGAATAAATTGCTCAAAGGGTCAAATTTTGAGTTAATATTTTTATAATTAATTGGAGAAAAATATTGTATTAAAAAATGAATTTGTGATGTGCAGATTAAGATTCGATTTTTTCAAAGAAAAATGATTGCATGATGAAGGCGCAATTGACAGTGTCGCCTTTATGGTTACTTAACCGACCACATGTTTGAAATTCCTGAAACTGTTGAAGCTACCACATATATAAAATTTCAACATACCATTCCTGATAAACCTAAGTGACTTTACTGAAAAAATCAGTAAAGTAATGAAGTGATTGTTCCCTCCATTCCTCATGTGGTTGATTAAGCAATCAAAAAAATGGTTAAGGCAAGGATCGATCGTACGTTCCATATTCACTCAACCGAAACAGAATGTTTGAAAAAGGGGATGAATGACCATGCCTAGTGGGTTTATTTAATGATTTCTATTCCCCATATTCATGCAGAATGTTAGGTTTGGGAAGCTAACATTTTTGAGATAAACCCCATGTTTATAAGATGAACCCCACATTGATGAAGTTGATACCTATATTTAAGTAGAACGTTAGGTTCGGGAACCTAGAATTTGGAAGTTGATCTCCTCATCTATAAGATGAACCCCACTAATAGCTTATCATATGAACTATCAAGAATACATTTATAATTCTCTAGATACAGCATAGTGGCTAACCCATGAGTCAGTTTCAAGGAGACCGTGTGTCTATATCAACGATTCTTCTAAAATCTTTTTTTTTTAATTTTTATCTATTTCAAACAAGTAAAGAAAAAATGAAACAAATTTGATGAAGTGGAAGAGTAAATGAAAACAATAGAAGCAAGGAAGAATGAAAGAAAAATAATGAGAAGGGAGAAATTTAGCAAAAACAAGACAATTCTAGGTTGAATCACTCTACTTCCTATCATTGATCTAAAAAGATTAAACCTCCAATGCTCAACCTCACACAACGCACACTCGATATCTCGATATAGGCACCTCTGACTCTTCAAAAAATGAATGAACACATACAAGATCGCATCCCGCACATGAGCGCTCTCCTAAACAGTAAATATATTTCTTAGGTCAAATCAAATTTGCACAGGATCTATCCGCATGAAAAAATGATTGTCGATAGATCGAAAAATCATGAATGCTTTTGAAAAACTCACACATCACCTCAATTCATGACCACAATATTCCAAGAGCGAAGAAGTAGTCGACTGACGAAATGAATATTTGATCTCAAAGAAGCGATGAGCATCACCTCCTGGAACTAGGTCTGCAAGTTAGTCCACCATTACTGGAGGTACGAGATCAAAGATAGAGAAATAAAACATAAAAAACAATTTTTATTTAAAACTGGATAAAATTACAGAAGAGAGAGATGAAGAAGAAAGACATAATAGAGAAAAAATGAATTTTGTAGAATGACCCGGGTGTCCACTCTAGACTCCAGTCTCTGGTTCCTTATTTAAAAACATTAAAGAAAAATACAACTAAAAATGACAGACAAAAAAGATTCTTACACATTGTATCCTTAACCATATTGCATTCTCTCTATGTGACATGAGAAAACTTCTCTGGAGAATGATGCTGCCCCAATGTGAGAAACCGCGGTCTCTAGGATGAAATTCCAACTCTCAAATGAGAATGAGCATTCACATACCACACAGATAAAAATTCTGATAAGTGGCTCTAACATGTACCAAACTGCATTAAATAATGTCACTGGCCGCAAAGGCCAACCTGCTTCTCCCGGTCAAAACTGCCCTTGACGAACCAGTCTATTCTCGTCTTCCACATTGTACTCGAACTGAACCAGTTTCATTTTCAATGCCTCAGAACAAGAAGAAAATGGCACGGGTTACATTCATCTTGCAGGAACGGTCGAACACAAGCAATACAACCCTCATGTTCACTTGGAAAAGACTCGGTACATAGCCCAACAAGAAGAAAATGACACATACCTGGATCGAAGACTTCCCTTCAGCCACGGTGAGTCATCAACTTAAAAATCATGACACTGTCATTGGATCCATTCAATTTCAGAGAAACACAAAATAACATCATCATCTCAAACCAAACTCGGTTATCCTCAAACCCGGCTTGAATTCAACAATGGAGAGCTCAAAGATCCTAATTCTCAATCCGCCGTACTCGACAAGGGTTACATTTATCTTGAATCTCGAACTCTCGATCAGGGAAGGGTTCAAACTCGGGAAGCATAATGCGGCGAGCGCAACTCCAAGCTAAAAATCACTGGTTCAATGACCTAGCTAAAACGTTGAATTCAAACACAGATCGACATCTATAGATTCCTCTTCATCGACAACAAGGGTTTCCGACTGGCGGAATGACTTCAATTTGGAAATCGGCATCATCCGTTCATCCTAGCAAATTTGGAAAACTCAAAATGTGTGGGAAAATCACTTGAAGCTCGGTTTTAAATCAGAAATCCCAGTTCCTTGGTTTCGGAAGTCAGTTCATCATCAAAAATCAACCACCGGGAAACAAACATACCGCAACAGAGCTTTGAAGGAATGGAATGCTTCTTCGTGTCGACACTGGTTTTGGTTCGAGAGATGGCGTGCATCGGAGGTCGGCAACCTCGTTAATCGTCTTCTTCGACGCAACTCAAATCAACTCCTGATTTCAAACATTATGAATTCTTCAACAGTACTCGATCCATAGCCGCTGGTTCGATTTTCTTTGGTGGATTCAGAACGATTCAGCGACATCGGCTTGGACTAGGGTTGTCTTCGATTCTAGTTTTCTTGAGAGGAGAGCTTAATCAGATATCCGAGCCTTCCATATTGTCTTACTCCTTCCACAACCAAATAAAATATAGACACCTGAGTAATTTTGAAAATAAAACAATAAAAATCAAAATAGCATCAACTTTGTAGACGAACATTCAAAATGATAAAAGAAGCAGAAAAATGATAAATTAAAATACAACAAAGTAACTGAAACTTAAATAAATTTTAATTGAAAATAAAAATAAAGAAAAAAATAAAATATTAACAAAGATTAAATTATAAGAATGAAAATAATTATTTTAATATAAATTGAAAAAAAAGAACAAACAAACAATAAAATAATCTCACATAAGGGTTTCACCTCACCTCTTGAAAGGTGGATTATCAAAATCAATAAAAAATGAAGGACTTCGGACCGTTAGAGGGGGAACTAATATCACACTAATCATTATTTACACACCAAATTAAAGAATTTAACATAAAAATAATAATTTAAAAATTAACTACAAATAAATCATGAAAATAAAATTAACCACTTAAATATCCGTTTTATCGTTAAATATACATTAAAAATGACAAAAACTATGTGGCAAAATGCAAGAAATAAGACCCACATCAAATCCCCCCACACATAATCATTTTTTATCCTAACAATTACATAATCAATTTCAGTGAAAAATAATAAATCTCAAAAGTGGTAAACTGGAATGTCACATTGAATTAGTCTTTAAAAATATTTTTCCCTATGGACTCTTTCAAGTTAGAAATGTGATTGCCCCCTTAAAATTAAACTGATTTAGTGTAAAGTTGGGTTGATGTTTTACAAAACTAATTGAAGTTGAAAATTTTGGAAATGATTAAATAAATGTCAATTTGCATCCAAATGGAAGTCCAAACATCTCTTTACCTTAATGTAAGCTGACACACATAATTAAAAGGAAAATAAATTGACACTCTGTTTAGATGAGCAAGTTTAGTAATTATATATAGAATAAATAACTCACCCATCTGCTAAAAGAATTAAAGAATGAAAGAAATAAGAAATTTTGGTTCAACCCAGATTAGGATTTTCATTTCATAACCCATTTAGATAAATATCTTATGATTTCAATTCCAAGAAAAAAGTTCTAAGCCAATGTAAATTTTAAAAATTTCCACCAAAATTTTACTCAAACCAATTTTTTCAAAAAGAAAATAAAAATGGTGTGCTCAATTAAATACGTGGAGTAATAGAAATTAACCCCCTCAAATTCGCATCACAATCTTCAAACTCAAGAAAACTTTTGAACCACTGGAAATGTAAATAAAATCCTGAGAAACTCAAAATTTCCAAAAAAAAATAAATAAATGGATTCTGATGGGCTTCGCATTGAAGCGCAATTTAAATTTTTAAGAAGACCATCTCCCCCACACATAAAACTCAACATTTTTCTAAAATTTGTATTCAAAGGTGGACGAAAAAAATTATACATTTTGGTTCATAATTTTTTTTTCAATTTAGTTGAATAAAGACATGAAAAAGGGTAACAAGAATGTTCAAAAATTATTCTGCCACATCAAATTAAACAACAACAACATGCACAAGAACACCTACAAGTTACTACTTAAAAATTCAAGCACACTAACAAAGAATTTTCAAATTATTTTCATGATACACATTGAAACTAAAAAGGGTAGTCAATAAGGAACCTAGATGAGCATGCAAAGCACACATTTAGCAATTAAAGTCATTAAATCAAAATGAGTGATCAACAGGTTTTAAACAACGAATTCAGCTTGTAATAGAACATAAATACAAACTCTATATTCATTTATAACATCCCATGCAACAATAAACATATTTTTCAAATAAGAGAAGAATAAAAGTATCAGAATTTGAATTTTTACTCCCATGGTTTAAAGCTTTAACATGCAAGTCTCAACAAATTGCTACCTTTCATTTCTTTTTTCAAAAGTTCATCTGGTTAAAAATCTTCATCTCCTACAAATGGAAAAAGATATGAATTAAATACTAGAATTTAAAGTACAACATAGAATAATATCGGATTAAAAATTTAAGGAAGATTGGTTCATGTAACTCTAACTAGTATATTCTCTTTGGAAATAAAGAATCGTGGAATTTTCTACTTTAACAAGGTGAAAATTCTTCTCACCTCTATAATAAAAAAATAGTATTAAAAGTGTACATGCATTAAATCTTTTTGGACATCATCAATGATTTTTTATAAAATTCAGTTTGTGGCATTTTTGAAATTTATTTCAGCAATCACTACCTCAGTAGAAGTAGAAAAAATGTTTACCCTCCCCAAATCTAAAATTTCAGCCTATAATAAGAATTTTAACACTTTAAAAGTTAAGGGAAGAAGGATACAACCTAGGAGTTTCAAGGTGGGAATGATGTTACCTGATACAAGTTGTCTCACCATAGAAAGTACGGTCATTTTATTTTTCTATAAAAGAAAACTTCAAAGATTTATTAATGAAAGAAAAAACAACTGAGATACTAAAAATATGTTAACAAGATAATCTCGGGTTTAACCCCTAATGGGTGCTGTATTTAGAGTGTCTACAACTGGACAACCATTGGTTCAACCCCAATCACTTGGTGGGTGCCATTTCTTATTTAGAAACCATCACGCGTGCTTCATCCCTGTGTGTTTTCTTACACACTAGCCCATAGAACCAGAAATGGAATCTTCATGCTCTATGTCCTCTTTATCAATGTAGAAAGATTTCACCACCACATCTTTTAAATGATTTCCATTATTGAAGTTCAATGTAGGTGAGAGCATGAAATGAGGAACCTTGACCTCAAATAAACAATTGAAAATAGCCCTAACATTTAAATTAGCTTATCCCATTTACAAACTTAATTGATCAATTAAAAATGTGGGGGAATGAGAAAAAAATTAATGGGATGGAGGACTTCCTCTTAGAAATAAGCCACCTCAATTTTGGCCTGAAAAAACATCATCTTTAACAGCCTCGAAGTTCAGATTTACCATGAGTTCTAGGATATTCAGAAATTCCTCAAGTGGTGAAGGTTCAAATTCATCTTGACCCTCCAGGAGCTCAAAATCTTTAGGTGAATCTTCAACATCTACAAAGGGAGGAGTACAAACAAGACTAGGTTCAATATAATCAATATCACAAATGAACATAACTTCTTCCAAAAAAATTACAACTCCCTGAATGTGTATAACTTGTTGTTCCATTATGTAAAAAAGTGCTCCTAGAAGTGTTTCCATAACAAGAGTGAGGTATTCATCCACCTTCATCCTTTCCTTATAATAAAACATCTCAACTGTGGTGTCATCCATGGAATAAGATAAGGCAACTTGATTCAGTTTGACCAGTTCTATCATGGAAACTTTAACAGATAGGTCAGTGTAGTAAAAATATTCAAAATGAAAATCAGAAAATGATTTTTTGTCAAAAAAAATTCCAGCTTATATAATTTCAATATCTCTCATCTCCTGATAGCTTATAAAATAGCCCTTGAAATGAGTTTCTTTCTACTTCATCCATGATTCAACCTCCTTGATCTCCTCATTAACTGGTAGTAGAATGTAAACTTCTTGGTGAACATCTTCTAGATAATAATTAGGGAAAAGGTGTGAGAATTCCTTAAGTTATTATATGAAGGATTCCACATTGGGTTGCCTAAACTTTTTATAATCTTCAATAAGTTCAAGAAAATATTTTTCACTTAAAATTTGATATTGTTCTTTGAGATTGTATGAAAGAAATCCTATAAAATCTTCTGACTGTAGAGGAAGTTTCATTTTTAAAAAAAAATTAATTTAGTTTATTTAAGAAAAAAGTTTCAAATTGAAAATAAAGAACCAATAAAATAAAATTACCTCCCCAGAAATGATGCCAACTTTTGACAGGAAGTTTCATGAACTATCAATAAAACAATTATAATTCCCTAGATATAGCATAGTGGAAAACCCAGGGGTCGGTCTCAACGAGGTTGTGTGTCTATCTCAATGATTCTTCTAAAATCATTTTTTATTTTTCTCCATTTCAAATAAGTAAAATAAATCATGAAAAAACTATGATGAAGTGGAAGAGGCAATGAAAATAGCAAAAAAGGAAGAAAGAAAAAAAAGAATGCGAAGAAGGTAAGTCAGCAAGAACAAACCAATTCTAGGTTGAATCCCTCTACTACCTATCAATGATCTAAAAATATTAAACCGCCAACAATCAACCTTACATAGTGCATGCTCTATCTCATGATACACACACCTCTCAATATTTGAAAAAATGAATGAACACATACATGATCACCTTTTTAAATGATATCTCTCCTAAACTATGAAAAGATTTCCTAGGTCAAATCAAATTCACACAGGATCTCTCCCCATGAAAAAATGATTGTTGTTAGGTAAAAAAATTAGACGATCGTACTTAAAAAACTTAGTTGAGTAGAAAAGAGAAGAACAAGAAAAAAAAGAAGTTGATATTAGCAAACCATTCTTGCGAGAAAGTGTGTTATCACATATCCTCAATTCACGATCACAACTTTCCAAGAGAGAATAAGAAATCGACACACAAAATGAATATTTGATCCCTAAGCATCGATGAGTGTCACCTCATAGAACTAGGTCTTCATGTTAGTACTATAGGACTGGAGGTAAAAGATCATAGATAGAGAAAGAAAACACAACAAATAATTTTTATTTACAATTTGAGAAAATTACAAAAGAGAGAAGAAGAATAAGAAAGCGATATAAAAGTGAGAGAAAATGAATTTTTCAGAATGACCTGGGTGTTCGCTCCTATATCCAGGCTCATACACCATATTTAGAAACATTAAAGAAAAATAAAACTAAAAAATGATAGAAAAACAAGATGCTTCCACATGGAAACCTTAAATATATTTCATCCTCTCTATGCGACATGAGAAAACTTCTCTCAAGAATGATGTTTCCCTGATGTGAGAAAGAATATGCTCCAAGATGAAATTCCAACTCTCAAATGAGCACAATACATTCACATCAAAATATCTAAATAATACGATAAGTGGCTCTGACATGTACCAAACTGCATTATAGAATGTCACTAACTATTAAGCTCAGCCTATTTCTCCCGATCAAAACTGCCCTTGATGATATAGTCTAATCTCATCCCCCACATTGTACATGAACCAAACCAGTGTCATCTCTAATACTTCAGAACAACTCCACACGATCTTGTAAATTTTCAACAGTGGTCTAACTAAAGTAATAAAACCCTCATGTTAACTTGGAAAAGGCTCGGTATATAGCCTAGAAAGAAGAAAACAACATTGACTCGGATCGGCGAATTCCATTCATCATTGACCATTCATCAACTTTAAAATCTTGATAGTGTCATCGAAGCCAATCAATTTTAGAGAAAAAAAATATAGCTTCATCATCTCAAACAAAACATGGTTATCCTCAAACCTGGATTGACTTCAATAATGGAGAGCTCAAAGACCCTGATTCTATATCCATCATACTCAACAAGGGTTACATTCATCTTCATTCTCGAACTCTCAATCATGAATGGGTTCAAACTTTAGAAGAGTAATGTGGTGAGAAAAACTCCCAGCTAAAAATCATTGGTTCAATGACCCAGAAAAATCATTTACTTCAAACACAGATCGATATATGAAAATTCCTTGTAGTGAACCGACCTAAAAAAGCCCGAAGCTGGTGTCATGCTACCATTACATTGGCATAAGATACAAGTAAACCACATCCCAAAGGACTGAACAGTTTATTATTCTTGGTAAAACAGATACATACATGAGTATTGTTTTACATATCAATACACTAATTAGCACATGAGCCTCAGCTCGGTTGGAGAGGACTCATAAAGTGCATACAAGAGACCTATGATCAAATCCGGGTAGAGACATATTTTCGGGTTACTATAGTAGCACTGTAGAAGGTACTATAGCAATACTATAGCAGACACTATAGAAGGTATTTTTTGGTATTGTAGTAGCTGGAACTATTCATTCATCTTGGCCTTTGGGCCAGCGTTTTGGTCCTTGGGTCTGCAAGACTTTTGGGCCACCTAAGGCCTTCGGGCCAGTTTTCTCTCAAGGCCTTCGGGCCACCCCAAGGCCTTCAGGCCACATAAATATATAGATGTACCGGTCAAAATACAATGGACAAGGCTCCAGATGAGGATAAAAGCAGACACATTCACCATAGCAGAGCTAACGGAGTTGGAAGAACAAGAGGGTATGACATTGTCATCAATACCGGGCCTGTGCAGCTCTGCACAAGACAACTATCCGAACAGCCTTGTGAAGGGGGAGTGCTGATATCATGACATGTGTTGGGGAGGAGTAGTTCCAAGTTGTCTTGTCTGGGTGATTTCCTCTAGGACCTACAATTCATGTAATTGTATCTAAGCCTTCGGGCCTTGTAAGGTTTCCACCTCACCCCTTGAAAGGTGGATTATCAAAATAATAAAAAAAATGCCTTTAGGTCATTCAACCAATACACTAATTACAACATAATTATTTTGATTTTAGGATAATAAATTTATTCCATCTAGCATATCTTTCTTAGTACACTTTATGGAATCCTGGGGAAAGGAAATATAATAAGGGTGAGCTCAAATGCTCAGTAAGGGTAAAGTAAAATGGAAGAAAAAATGTATCAATGAGAATAATCATTAGGAATGGAAAATAACTGAACATGCATGCCATTTAATCAATAAACTGAGAATGAAATGCATCCATAGATATGTCAATGAAAAATCTCAAGGATAAATAATAACTGAATCGAAATGAGGGAAATTCCTATTTAGTAGATGCCATGTTTCCTAGGTTCATGGAACCATTATCATCAAGACCTTTCACAATATAGTTTAAACTACTCTAATTTGGAAAAAAACTCAAAGGGTTTGTCACCAACTGATTTCATCCCATGAGATTATCGATGCATCATGGGGATTGAATTAACTGGTCCCTAACCTGTATGTATTTCCTTAAATGGTCCCCAAACCACATCTTTCATGTCCCAACCATTCCTCATATTGAATAAAAAATATGCCTTATCAAATATCGGTATTGAATAAAGGATAAAAATTTATCAATATTTCCCCAAATAATAAAATAAAATCCAAAGTAAAAATCATATAAAAAATGGAATATGGTTTAAGGAATAAACATATCCATGATAAATGACATGGATAATTAGGGGAAATTCAATGTTCAATGATCACATGGAATTGAATATTTCTAGAGGAATAAAAGGAATCAAGGAAGTGAATGTAAATAATATCCTTAGAAAAATAAAATATAAAACATATAGAGGAATAATAATGATGGTATCAACACAACATATCCCAAGTGGAGTAAAAATAAAGGTTTTTTGTTGATGATGGATATAAATACTATACAAATACCATTTAAAAACATTATTGAGGAAATATATGCTTTTTTATTTGGAAAACATTTTTGAAAATTATTTTCTTTGTAAATTACTTTTGAAAACATTTTTTTTAAAAATAAACATTTTAAACTTACAAAGGAATCTTTAAGGAAATGATGGTAGGTAAATCCGTACATGATGTATGAGGTAAAAGAACATTCCTTTTATAAGGTAAAAGTTTAAAAAAATGCCCTATTTAGAAAGTGATAAGAAGATTCCTTTGAAAACATTTTTAATATAAAAAGGGTAAATTTTCTTTAATAAATCATTTTTGAAAGGGTAATTTTTTTTATTTTTTCTAGAAAACTGAGTTTTTAGAAGAAAACAGGTTCTTTAGCTAAAGAGAAAAATGAAGTCAGGTTTTCTTGAAAATATTTTCTAATACATTTTGAGTACCAAAGAGTGAAAAAATAGTACTATTACTTGAAAAGGGTCATGAATAACTAGAGAAGAAGAAAATGAAAGGGTTTATTGAACAATGATCTAATAATTTTCTATGATGGTAATTCAAGTGTAAAAAATCCCAAAAAAAATGAGATTGTGAAGTAAAACCTTGAAAATACCATAACGTTGATGTGAAAACCAATAAATGAATATATTATGTGTGTAAAATGTAAATACACATAATAAAAGTGTAAATACAACAATATATAATAAAAAGTGATTAAACACACAATATTAGAATATTAATGATAATGAAGAAGTAGTAAAACCCATTGAAAAGGAATCAAATCATTAAAAGATCATTAAAATAATTATTTGGGAAGATATTCTTTAAACATTCCAAAGTCTCCCATACCACTTTGAAACATTTTAATCATAATCCTCATGAAGGAATAACATTAATTGAAACTTTAGATACCATGATGATAAAAGGGTTCATGATATAATATATCAAAATGGGCAGTAGATACACCATACACAATAATTAATTTGTGAATATTACATTCTTATAGGGATATGACTGACTTGAAATAAAATAGTCACCATTTAGTAAAAAAATTACATTTATCTCATAGACGTAAAAAGTGATTTGAAAATCTCTTACCTTGAGTCTGAATTGTCACGTGTTCCTTTATATTCCTGAATAATAAACTTATATTAATTATATACTTTAATCATAAAATTTTTCATGTTTATTATTACTTTTACTTCACTCATTATAATTTTTTATAAAACTACTTAAACAATTAAGTTTATGTCAGGTGTTTTTGACCATATTCAGTTTATATGTCAAAAATGAATTTGGTAGGTCAAAAATGATCAAAGGGGTCATTATATAAACATATATAGAATAATAATCATTAAATAATTATAATATTTATATATAAATTATAATTTTAAACCAATCATTAAATATGAATATGAAAAATGAACCAATGTTATAATCATGGAGATGGTAGGCCGTATGTACGCTTGAGTGAAGTTCCCATTTTTCAATGATAATTATGGAAAGAAGTTTAGTAACATTATATATTTATATAATTATAATTATATCATAAATTTCATGTTATTTAATCATATAAATTTATATATAAAATCATTTCTATGTAAATGGAATCACATCGTGTCAAGGAGGTGGTAGTCCACATGTCTACGACTGACAATATCACTTTTTAGTGTGTGAAAAGGGTAATGAAGAAAATGATATATTATATTTATAGAAAGGAAATTATTTAATTAATATAATATATATTTCATTTATGTCACATATTTTTAACTAAAACAATCCTTTATACATTCCATGTATCACGTGAACAAATCAAATCAGTTTGAGGAGGCAACAATCCCCACTTCCACAAACGATGTTATCATATTATCAAAAAATGGAAATCATAATGGTATGTATTATATAATAATTAAAGTAACATAAATACATTATAATATCATATATAAATATATTTTAAATCATAATTCCCAACTATAGGATGTGGTAAGGGAAAAATCATGAGGCAGTAGTTCGTCGTACACATAAACGGTAAGTTCATTACCCATTATATGGAAGTGTGTGTAATTGTTGGTCAAAAACATAACATAAAAATATCTCACTATATTTAGTATACTATTTTTATTATATAATAATGGAAAAAGAATAATTTAAATAGTGGAAAAATAAATAAAACTAAAGAGCTTGAGGAAGGATGTTACCTCTTATTTGGGTAACTCCTTTTAGTTTTCACCAAAGGGATTACATGGATGTCTTTCTGACCAAAGTGAGGATTCTAGGTTGAGTTGAGGTATTTTTAAGAGATAGTTGGAAGATAATATTTTATACCAAGTGTCTTGAGATGTTTGATGAAGTGGGTGGGTTGAGTTCCTTTTTATAGTGGAGGACGAGTGACAATCTTGTAAATTCTGGAAAAGGGAATTCCACCTATGTATTTACCATTGAAAGTGGCTCCAATAATGGAAAAAATTATGTAAATGGGAGTATAGGGTATAAATATGTCCAAAAAATTTATTTTTGACAAGTTGAAAGGTTATTTTGTCCCTTAATTGTAAGGTTTAGTCCCTTATTAAGCTAATTTTTCTCTTAATCATTGTAATTACTTTTAATCACTTTTACTAATTTTTTTGTAACAAAATAAGTTGACACATATTAGAAATTAGAAATTATTTTTATTAAAAATATGGAATAAAATTTTAAAAATTCCAATCACATAATTGGAAGAATGTAATTTCAAATTAATCCTACGGACTGGACGAGAGAGCGAGTTTTTAAAGTAAAAACATTCAAAAGTTTGAGATGTTTTTTATCCAATTTCAATGTGAAATTGATTAAAATGACCTAAATTGGGTTAATTAATAAAAATTTATATAATTAAACTTTAAAATTAATTTAAAATACAATTTAATCATATAAATAAATTAGATGAAAAAGCAGTTCTGAATTAAAATTCAGTATTTTTCATTATTCATCAAAAAATGAAACTTCAATAAAAATACCAAAAATTCACACTAAAATAATTTTGATGTTTAAATTTTAAAAATAAAGTTTATATTTACATATAATATTTATAAAACTTCAAAAAAAAAATTTAAAATATGTTTTCCATTAAAAGGCGATAAAATCGACTTTATAAAAATATAGGTTTTTATGTGTAAAACTGGGTTTGTTCTTATCTTGTGATTATAAAATATATTGGATGAATATAAAAAATATTTTATTGAATATATAACATATATATTTCATTAATATCACTCACTAATTGAAATTAATTTAATTTATTCAGATAAAACAGCTTTGTGAGAATAAAAATAGTTTTCTATAAAAACATTCCTTTTATATTGAATTTATTCTTATATTTATTTATAATTAATTTGTAACCAATGAATTAATTTTATATTTTTATAAACAATATATTTTTATAATTTAGTTAATCCTATTTATAACCAGTAGTTTAATGGCTAGGTTATATCTTATTATATTAAATTATAATATTATAATAATATATTATTGTTTGGTAAAACTCGGTCATGGATGTAATGAAAGACATTGAAGAAAATCATTGTTGTGTTTGATGTATACTAACTCATTATCACTTTCATTACAAGATATATCATGAAATAATTTAAAATAGTAAATAAATTCTTATGTTATTATATTCCCTTTTGCTCTTGATTTTGCATGTCACCCACACCATCGAATAAAATGTTATTATTTTATAATTTTAGGGCGTTACATTCTCCCCAAATTAATTAAATTACATACACATAGTTTAAACTTGATCCAGGTAATATAGAGTTTGATATTTGAAAATTACATTGTTGAAATCCCACATCATGAGAAGGGTTTATAAAAAATTCTCTAGAAATGATATAATGGTAAGTACAAAGGTCACATGGACTAACATATAACTAGGTCTCTAAGTAGGAGAATATTAGTGGCAAGTATAGATACGCACATAGAGGAAAAGAATAAATAATTGTAGGGAGTGATTGAGGCAATGAATCATAAATAAGTGAATGATCAATTGAAAGTTGAGGGTCTCAAATCTATAAATCCACAATGATTTAAAAGACAACCGATTCAACAATAATTAAGGTATTAAGAAAATATTTTTTTCCTCATATATACTTGAAATATTTCTATAAACACAATTTTCATAATTCTTTTGTGCATAGATCAAATTATAATTAATCCCTTTATTACAAGAAATTATTATCCAAAAATTAACTTCGATTCCCAAAGCACTAAAATACACTTTTAATGGATCTTAAAGCCCATAAAAGAGTGAAAATTCTAACTATTTGTCTCTTACTATTCTCAAAATCTAATATGGTTAATACATTAATCTCTAAACCTAAAACTAAACAATACAAGTTCATCATTAATAATTTTTTCATCAAATTATTTAACTAAAATAATGATAAATTAACCAGGACATCACGTAGCCCAATGGTAGGCACGAAACCCTTATCATCCTTTGGTCATGAGTTCAAGCCTCATGGCATTACTGGACTTCATGGGTTATCACCCTACACATATGTTATCCTTTTCTAAAACCATATTAATATAATTTCTGAAATAAATATGATGTATATCCTTGAAATAAGTTCAATCACTAAATAGCCTTTAAAATAAGGTTTTCAATACAACCCCAATACATAAAATAATTCATTCATTTATTTCCACATAGGTCCTTCCTTGTTATAAGGTATAAACTAGGTAATTTATTATCATTATTTATTCAAATACTTCATAAATATTAGTAAAAAAATACAAATTATCCTAATTTTATCCCCTTGGAGTGTCAAACCAGGTGTGTAGTAAGACCTATTGTTGTGTACCTGGTTACACCGAGTTAGGCCTGACGCATCTTGTCAGAGTTTTTACCCATAGGTGTATCTTTAATAGAACCATACCCACTTGTAGTATCCAAATAAATATGTATTACTAAGAATACCCACATAATCTCTACCTTAAAAAAATTCTAGGATGTTCTTCTATACATATCCCCTAATTATACCTTAGGGTTATGTTCTCTAATCTATTTTTTCTTAAATCTAGTTCCCAAGGTTTCTACTAAACTTTCAATGGTACCAACTATAGTGACCCAACCCCAGAAATCCTGGAGCTGGTGTTGTGCTACCATTACATTGGCATAAGATACAAGTAAATTGCATCCCAAAGGACCGAATAGTTTAGTAGTCTTGGTAAACAAGATACATACGTGAGTCTTGTTTAACAAATGAATACACTAATTACAAAATAATTTTTTTCTTTTGAGGATAATAACTTTATTCCGTCTAGCGTATCCTTTCATATCTTTTTTATTACACTTCAAGGAATCACAGGGAAAGGAAACATAATAAGGGTGGTCTCAAATGATTAGTAAGGTTAAATTACAATGGAAGTAATAATGTATCAATGAGAATAATCATTATGGAAGGTAAATAACTTAACACACATTCCATTAAATTAATAAACTAAAAATGAAATGCATCCATAGATATGTCTACACAAAATATCATGGCTAAATAAAAACTGAATCTAAATGAGGTAAATACACAATTATTGGATACCATGTTTCCTAGGAACATGAAAACATTACCTTCAAGACCTTTCACAAGATAGTTTAAACTAATATGATTTTGAAACAAGCTCAAATGGTTTTTTTCCAACTGATTTCGTCCCATGAGACTATTGATGCATTGTGGGGCTTACATTAACCAGTCCCAAACCCATAGAAATTTTCTTAAATAATCCCCAACATATGTCTTTCATGTTCCAAACATTCCTTATATCTAATAAACAATATTCCTTATCAAATATCTGTATTGAATAAAGGATATAGATTTATAAATATTCCCTAAATAATCAAATAACTTTCAAAGTAAACACTATATGAAAAATGGTATATGGTTTAGAAAATGAACATATCCTGATAAATTATATGGATAATTAGAGGGAAATTCAACGTTCAATGATTATAAGGAATTGAATATTTCAATAGGTCTAAAAGGAATCAAGGAAGTGAATGTCAATACTATCATTGTCCAAATTAAACACAAACCATCCATATGAAGAATAATGATGTCATTAATACAAAAAACCCAAGTGGAGTAAAAATATAGTATTATTGTCACTAATGAATAGAAATAATATAAAAATATCTTTTAAAAACATTATTGAGGAAAAAAAATTATATTTTTGATTTTTTTTTCTAAAAATCATTTTATTTGAAAATTAATTTTTTCAAAAAATTATTTAAAAATAAACCTTTTAAATATAAAAAATAATCTTCAATGAAATAAAGTATGGTAAATCCATACATGTAGTATGAGGTAAAAGAAAATTCCTTTTGTATGGTAAAAGGCTAGAAAAGTTCCTTTTTTGAAAAGTGATAAGAAGATTCCTTTGAAAAAATTTGTAAAACACAAAAGGGTAAAGATGTATATATTAAATCATTTTAGAAAGGATAATTCTTTTTATATTTTTTTAGGAAATTGAGTTTTTAGAAGAAAACATGTTCTCCTACTAAAGAGATAAATGAAGTTGGATTTTCTTGAAAACATTTTCTAAAAAATTTTGAGTACTAAAGAGTAAGAAAATGATACTATTACTTTAAAAGGGTCATGAATAACCATAGGGGAATAAAATTAAAGGATTTATTGAAAAATTATACAATAATTTCCTCTGATGTAAATTCAAGTGTAAAAAATCCCAAAAAAAATGATTTTGTGAAGTAAACCCTTGAAAATACCACAACGTTGACGTGAAAATCAATCAATTAATAAATTATGCATATCAAATCTAAATCCACATAAAAGAAATGTAAATACAAAAATAGATAGTAAAAAGTTATTAAGCACATAATATTATAATATTAATGAAAACGGGGAAGTAGTATAACCCAATGAAAAGGAATCAAACCATTGAAGGATCATTAAAACTATTCATGAGGAAAATAATATTTAAACATTCCAAAGTGTCTCATTCCACTTTGAAGCATTTAAATAATAATAATAATGAAGTAATAACATTAATTGAAAGATTTATATACCATTATTATAAAATGGTTCAAAAAATAATATATTAAAATGGTAAGTAGATACACAATACAAAAGAATTAAGTGGTGAATATGAAATTTATCTCATAGATGTAAAAAGTTAGATGAAAATCCATTACCTTGAGTCCAACTTGTCACATGTGTCTTTATATTTCTGAATAATAAACTTATGTTAATTTTATTATTTCTTCAGAACCTTTTTTAATTTTATTATTAATTTTAATTCACTTATTACAATGTTTTATACAACTACTTAAACAATTAATTTTACATCAGGTGTTTGACCATATTCGGTTTATGTGTCAAAAATGACTTTTGTAGGTAAACTATAGTCAAAGGGTTTATTATATAAAAATTATAAGAATAATAGTAATGAAATATTTATCATATTTATAAATCAATAATAATTTTAAACCAATCATTAAATATTGATATTAAAAATGAACCGACGTTAAAATCATGGAGATGGTAGGCCGTATATACGCATGATTCGTATTCCCATTTTTCAATGATCGTTATGAAAAGAAGGTAAGTAACAATATATCTTTCCATAATGATAATTATATAATAAATAAAATTTTATTTAATAATATAAACTTATATATAAAATTCTTGTGATTTAAAATAAATCAAATCATGTCATGGATTTGGTAGTCCACATGCCCACGATCGACATTATCACTTTTTAGTGTATTAAAAGGGTAATAAAGAAAATGATATATTATATTTATAGAAAGGTAATTATGTCATAAATATCATTTATATTTAATTTATGTAACATATTTTTAACTAAAACCATCATTTATACATTCCATGTATCGTGTGAATGAATCACATCACTTTGAGGAGGCAGTAGTCTACACTTCCATAAACGATGTTATTGTATTACCACAAAATGGAAATCATAAAATTATGTGTTATATAAGAATTAAATAAGAATAAAGACATTATAAATATCATATAAATCATATATAAACATAGTTTCCATCATAATTACCAACCATGAGAGGTGGTAAAGTAAAAATTAACTACTTAGTTTCGAAAGGAGGTAGTTTGCCGTACACATAAATGGTAAGTTCATTACCCATTATATGGAAGTGTATGTAAGTGTAGGTATAAAAAATAACATAAAAACATCTCATTATATTCAGGATACTTGTGTTTTTATATAATAATGGAGTAAGAATAATTTAAAGAGTGTAAAAAAATAAAACTAAAGAGCTTGAGGAAGGATGTTACCTCTTATTTGGGTAACTCCTTTTGGTTTGCACCAGAGGAATTCCATGGATGGATTTATGAACAAGGTTAGGATTATAGGTTTTTGGGAGGGATTTTTAGGATCTATTTGGGTAGATATTTTTAGATCCAAAGTGTCTTGAGATGTGTGAGGAAGTGGGAGGGTTGAGTGCCATTTTATAGTGGAGGAGGAGTGACACTCTTGTAAATATTGAAAAAGGGAATTCCACCAACGTTTTTTCCATTGAAAGTTTCTCCAATAATAGGCCCAATTAGATAAAAGAAACTATAGGGTATATTTATGTCCATAAAATAGATTTTTTACAAGTTTATAGGTCATTTTGGCCCTTATGTTTAAGGTTTAGTTCCTTGTTAAGCTAATTTTTCTCTTAATCATTGTAATTAATTTTAATACTTTCACTATTTTTTTTCAAAAACTAAGTTGAACTCATTATAAATTATAAATTATGATTATTATAAATATTGAATCTATTTTTTCAAATTACAATAAAAAAGTGACAGAAAATAATTTAAAATTAATCCCGCAGACAGGACGATAATGTAGTTTTTTAAAGTAAAAATGTTCAAAAGTTTGAGATGTTTTAATATCCAATTTCAATGTGAAATTGATTTAAATGACCTTTATTGTATTAATTAATAAAAAATATATCTAATTAAACTTTAAAACCAATTTAAAATATAATTTAACCATATAAATAAATTATAAAAAAAATCAATTCTGAATTAAAGATCAATATTTTTCACTATTCATCAAAAAATGAAACTTCACAGTAAATACCAAAAATTCACCCTAACATAATTTTGATGTTTATATTTTAAAAAATGAAGTCTATATATAAATATAATATTTATTAAAGTTCCAAAAAATATATTTAGAATAGATTCTCTATTAAAAGACAGCAAAAGTGCCTTTATAAAAATATAGGGTTTTATGTGTGGAACTAACTTTGTTCTTATCTTATGCTTATCAAATATATTGTATGAATATAAAAAATATTTTATTGAATATATAAAATATTTATTTCATTAATATCACTCACTAATTATAATAAAATTAAATTTATTAGGATAAAATAGCTTTGTGAGTATACAAATAGTTTTCTATAAAAACATTCCCTTTATATTCAATTTGTTTTTATATTCATTTATAATAAATTTTTAACTAATAAATTAATTTTAAATTTGTGTAAACCATATATTTTCATAAGTTAGTTAATATTATTCACAAATTCTAATTTAATAGCTAGGTTATATATTATTATATTAAATTATAACATTCTAATAATATATTGTTATTTAGTAAAACTCGATCTTATGTGTAACGTAATCCATTGAGGAAAATCGTTTTTGTGTGTGATGTATGCTAACTCAGTATCAAGTGCATTGAAATATATATCATGGATGAATTTAAAATAGTAAATAAAGTCTTAGGATATTATATTCCCTTATACCTTTGATGTTTCTTGTCACATACGCTATTGAATAAAATGTTCATATTTTAGAATTTAGAGGCGTTACATTCCTCTTCATTGATAACACCGATTTTTGATTAGCGTCACAACCTCAGTTTGGAAATCAACATTAACCATTCTTCCTCCCAAATCTAGAAAACTCAAATTATGTGGGAAAATCACTCAAATCTCGGTTTCAAATTAGAAATCCCAGTTCCCGGATTTCATCGATTAGTTCATCATCATCAATCAACTATTGGGAAACAAAAAAACTGCACAGAATATTTGAAAGCACACAATGATTCAATATTTTGGTAGTGGTTTTATTTAGAGAGAAGGAATGAATCGGTAGTAGGATACCTCAGTAATTATCTTCTTTCACACAACTCAAATCAACTACCAATTTCAAACATTATGAATTTGATGATAGTACTTGATCCATAGTCATGGGTTCAATACTTCTTTAGCGGATTCAAAATGATTGATCGAGGTCATCTTAGAATAGGGTTGTACTTGATTCTAGTTTTCATCATAGGAGTGCTCAGTTGGACCTATGTTTATTCCTCCCTTACTTTGGTTGAACTCTTATAAGAGAAATTATCTTACATGGAGGAGATGAATTACCTTACAAGAATCCCCACTAGTGTTTTTTAGAATTTTATCTTATTCCTCTGACTTCCCTCAACATTAACATTATCTTACAAAAACAACATAATTTATATTACAAAAATTTATCTTATGGTCAGGCCTTCTAAATTTTCTTACGCTTGCTTCTGGAACCAAATAAAATATAGACAACTGAGTAATTTTGAAAATAAAAAAATGAAAATCAAAATAATATTAACTATTTTGATAAAAATTCAAAATGATAAATGAAACATAAAAAACAAATTAAAATAAATAAAATAATTAAAAGTTTAATATTTTTTAATTATTAAAAAAAATTGAAAAGAAAAAATAAAATAAAATAATAAAAAAGATTACATTATAATAATTAAAATTATTATTTTAATATGAAGTTAAAAAAAATAATGAACAAAGAAAATAAAATAATCTCAAATTAATCATTATTTACACATTAAATTAATTTTTTTTACAAAAAATGATATTTTACTAATTAACTATAAATAAATCATGAAACTTATATTAACCACTTAAATATCTATTTTATCATTAAATAGATATTAAAAATGAAAAAAATGATGTAAAAAAATGTAAGAAATATTAGCCACATCAAGCACATTGGTGATCCTCACATTTACGTTGAACATTCAGTTCAAGAACCCAGTATTGGAAAGTTTATCCCAATGTTTTGAAAATGAACCTCACACTATATAAGATTTACGTTTCTACCACTGTGTACCCAACTCCAAATGAATAATGAATAGGGGCTCGAAGCCAAATGATTATTTAGATTAGAAAACCTAAAACTGAAAAGAATGAAAAATCAAGGCCACACCTAATGCATTATCCTCCCATAGAAGAAAAACTCTCTAGATCACCAATAGAGATTAGAATCCAAATAAAAGTAGAGAATTATTCCCTTTTGTTTTGACTGATGAAACCAAATCAGTAGTGTTGAGAGGAAGATATGATCCACCATTCAAATCTTTCCACCAAAGCTGATTGATCCTTATGAAGGATTTTTGATGCACACCAACTTTTTGATTTTATGTTCCAATGATATTTTGGTTGACATGTGAAGAAATTGAGTTTCAAAAACTTATGATGAAGACATTCAAAGAACATAGAAATTGATCATGATAAAATTAAAGATAAAATAAATATCATGAAGCCATACTATAGAAAACACCTAGGCACATCCATGCCTATGTTCCAAGGCCCACATCTGAATATAACTAGTACCAAACACTTTAGATATTAGGTCCAATATTGTTTTGTGAATCCCAAAGGATATTTTGATGTCTAGTGAAGATGTTAAGTAGGAAGAAATTTTTCTTTGATTATTTTCAAAGGAGTGTATAGCTTGATCTTGGGAAAAGGATGCATTACCATAAATGATTTAGGCACTAATTTGAAGAAATTATGACCGTAAATTTGTTCATATTGTAAAAATATAATGAAACAAAACTGGGCTTATAATTTGAGGTATATTTTAGAAATGTGAGGTTCGTTAGATGAAGCCCAAGAAAATAACATGGCCAGAGATGGAAGATTGAAGACTTAATGAATTCATCTATTAAATTTGAAATGCTCGTAGAAGAAAGGAAGCACTTCCAATATCGATGAACCATAGATTATGCTTCTGCATCTTCACATTTTCTTTAATTTTCTTTCTATAAATCTCTAGTTATGTAACAATAATCCATTAATGGCTGAGTTGAGGAGATCCCCCTTACACCCTATAGGTTAATTCAATGTTATAACTAATTTTATCCTTTTTATTCATCTATCTAGATATATTTCAGTATATTTAGGTTTCAGAGATTTCATTCTTCTTATTCACTTTAAAATTTATCTTCTTTCTATCTTTGGGATGTACACATAGGCCAATCATACTCACTATGCTACACATGATAGTGAGTAGTGGGTGAATATGATGGTGATCAGAGATATCCAATCACCAGTATAGATGAGACTAAGGTTTATAGTGATAATTATACCCCCTAATAAAGTCTATGCTTCTAGGAGAAGGTAATATTTATGAGTTTTCACTAGGTTGGAGAGTGTATCGTAGAGACTCTAGATGGAATTATGATTTTATATAAATGTAAAGGGATTTATTTGAGGTTATAATGATATCTCCAAAACTGTATTTTAGACTGATTCAATAAATCTCACACACTATTTTCATAAAATCAAACCAAAAAAACAAAATAGTGACCAACTCATAATACTATACTCTCAAGAGAAAAACCAGAGTCCCACTACTACTATATTTTCCTTAAGTTCATAATTTTTTTAGCTGTGTTCCCCATGAGATTCATCTCATCATACATGGTACTATTTCTGAGGATGCCAATATTATTATTTTTACCTTATTTTTAAAATTATTTCAATAAATGAATTGATTTAGTTCATCAAACCTCATTGGTTTTTATCCATTGGTTGAATAAACTATTTTGGAGAGACTGAAAACCTTAAAAAACATCGAATAATAGTTGAGAAAAGTTTTCAAAATTCTATTGAAAAGCTCCCCATCCTCAACTTCTTCTTGAACCATAGTAACATTAGAGAGTGAAAAAATGATTTTTTTTTGTAATAATTAAATAAAAATTAAATATAAATTATATACAAAATTTAAACAATTATAATTGACCTCAATCACCTAATAATCAACAAGAATTTGAACTAATAGATAATATGATCCAATTCCTGCCAAAGTTTCATGGATTGGTATAAGAGGACCATTTCCAACTTCTAGTATATTTTTTAATAGTTGTAGAAATTTCATACCCAGAGGAATATCTAAATATAAAATGATCTCAAAGTTCTTAACCTTATCTCTTGAAGAGTAATCCAAGGAATAAATCTACAACATCCACCTTGAGGATGTTACCACTTGGGATGAGCTGTAGAAGATATTCCTCTAGAAGTACTTCCCTACCTCAAGAAGTACTCATATAAGGAATAAGATATATGGGATCAGAAAGAAAGTGGATAAATTATCTTTGATTTCTATAATAGTTTCAAGTGATTGAAAAATTCATACCCACATCAACCATTTTAAGATCATAATTTCTTGGTTTTCATTTACTAAGTCAGATAGACAATGACTGTAATCTCCTAGATGTTTCCTCTAGAGGAGCATTAATAGGAAAGTCCTATGTTAAATTTATAGAGATAATTGAGAGGATCTCCAAAAATTGTCAAAAATTTTACATAATATACATAAAAAGAAGAGTGAAAAAGGTAAAAATTTATAACTCCCTTTATTTGAAAATAAAATTAATGAACTAACCTCCTATGTGAGATAGGTAGCTATGAAAAAATATTAGAAAGATCATATCACACACCTCTAAGGGTATTCATAATTTGATACTCTCAATACTAATTCACTGATATATTCCTTAAATTACAAGGAAAACAAATATGTGATTCCATGTACCTGAGAAAATTCCAGTAGAAATAAACAAACAACCAAGGATTTAGAGATTTTTTTAATACCAAATTTGGAGTTGTAAACCATAAACAAACAAGATCACCTTTCCAAAAAGGTTTTCAATATACCATACAACCTCCATCCTTTCAAAGTGGTAGTTATAAGAATTCTAATATCTACCAATAATATAAGAATAAAGTTACCACTATGACGATGTTACTGAAATAACTTGTGGAATCTCACAACCCTCAATAGACTACTCTCAAAACTTATTGATTGACATTGAAGAAGATTAAAGGATAGTAAAAACATATTTTTAATAACATCAAGAACATAAAAAATTAAGGATCATGAAATATTCCTAGTCAGTCTAATCTTGAAACCAAGGTAAATGTTAGTTCTATTACATTAAGTACTATGAATGAGTTGAGAAGTAGTGAAGAATTAACTTCTCAAGAAGGAGTTGGAAAAATAAATCCCATAACTCCTGGTGAATATTCCCAAGAAAAAGAATATGAAGAACCACTAAAAATACCCCCTACGAATAAATACAAAGGTAAATCCAAAATTAAGGATTCAAACCAACCCTAACCACCCTTCCCTATAAGGATTAAACCACCCATAAAACCTAGTGAGGACACCCTACAACATGATATTATATAAGTATTCATGAAAGTAGATATCAATAACCCTTTTATGGAATGCATCCCCCGAATTCCTAAGTATTAAATATTCATCAAATACATGTGCACTATGAGAAGGATATTATGAGAAAATGATGAGGTAATATTAGGTAAAAAAAATCTTCCATTTATAACCCACAAATTCATAAGAAATGTCAATATCTATGTACTTTCACAATCCCCTAAAATATAGGGGAACTTATGTTTTCCAATGCATTTTATGATTTATGAGAATCGGTAAATTTATTGAATTATTCCATTTATTCTTCTCTATATATGGGAGAACTCAAACCCACCTGAGTGGCTGTATAACTCGCCAATTGATCCACTAACTACCTATTTTATGTTCTTAAAGATGTATTGGTAAGTATACATGGATTTCAATTCCCTATTGAATTCTATATTCACAACAAAGAACAAGAAAAATGTAAGGATTAATATCTCTTTATTCTAGGAAGGAAATTCCTCAAGATTGCTAAAAACCTAATAAATATTAATGAAAGAAATCCTTCCATGAGTTTAAACAAGGAAACAATGAATTTCAACATCATTGACTAAATTAAATACCCACATGAGGTGAAACTTTCTTTTACATTAAACCATTTTAAATTTCATTATTCTTCTAGGGAAGAAATTGAAATTTTTGACGACATAATTAAATTATGAGAAGATTTCATGATACCTAATTTTCTTGAAGAATTTAATTTAAAAAATAATATTAATTCAAAAATAGTTTTGAGTGTTGAAGAATTTAAAGAATTTGAAGAAATTTATTTTGACGAGTTATTCAAATTTGAAATGAATAATTTTTATTTACATGTGTAGGTTTACATCATGGAGAACACTGATATTAAAATATCTATAGAAAAATCCCTTTAATTAGAACTTAAATAGATGAAATCTTACATGAAATATTCTTTTTAAAATAAAATGAAAAAAATAACAACAAAAATTTTACATAATTTAAAACCTAAAGAGATTCATACTTTTCATACATAGATATTGCATATTATTATATGAATATTCATGACATGACATAATGATCTATGATAAAATCATATAGTTCTGGTATCATTAGAAACATGGACACATAAAAAACTAGTTCATAATAGTCTCCTATTAAGTTCATCATAACTAGCACCCTTCATAGACATATAATTCCTAAAACCATTATTCATAACCAAGGGAAAAGAAACATAAGAAAGGGATATCTCATATGATCAGTAATGGTAAAAAAGGGATATATAAATGATCAAATAAACATAACATGATCATAGGGGTCTAAGAATATGATATTCATGTTTGAAATCTATAACCTGCATATCAAATATTATAATATGGAGTCATGGATTAAATATTGGTAGTTCATAAGGCATTAATCATAAAGGAATCAATGAAAATGATTCTTGACATAATAACATAGGCATACGAGATGAGTTTGTGGCACACACATAAGCATATAAAATTATTTCCTTATAAGTCATGGATTATTGATAATACTATCATAGTGGATTGGGTTTAGTCCCCATACTATCATAGTAGTCAAGGTTAACTCCCAATATTGTCATAATAAATTGGATTCACTCCCAAAACCATTATAGTAGTCAAGGATCAATCTAAATAATATCATAGTGGATTGGGTTATCTCCATAAACCATCATAGTAGTCAAGTTTCACTCCCAAGACTATCATAGTGGATAGAGTCCCTTATCAAACTGAGTTCACTCCCAATTATAGTCATATTTATTTCATGAAATATCTATCTTTACCCAATTTATTGGAGGGATTTATAATTCTAGGGAAACTAATCACATACCGATAATCATACATATGTGTTACAAGAATAGAAAAAAAAACATCGCACCAGAACCCGTGAAAAGAAATGGGTTTCAGAAACATTTCATCGTAGCATAACTTGTTGAAAAAGAGTGAATTTTATAAAAAATTATCATCATAAACCATCTAGAGAAAGAATTAGGATGGTATCATTGGATAATATCCCTATTTAAACTTAATTAACATCAATGATATTATCATGGATGAAAATTTTCTTTAAAAGATAACATGAATATTTTATGAGGAAAATGTAACACCCCAAGATTTTGTGAAATTATTTTTTTTAAAATAAAATTTATATTTTATATATTTTGTGTGACACAAAACACTAATTTTTTATTGTGTTACATGTAAAATTGAGTTTATCTTACATTATATGCAAAACTATTTTTTTCTTGTGTTAGACCCAATATCGAGTTTAGCTTGCATTACACGCAACATCATGTTTAAACGAAACATGACATACTATTGAAATATTATTATATGATAGTTATCACCTAGCCATTGGAATGAAAGGTATGACTAAGATTAACTAAATTATGAAAATATATTTTTTAAACAAATATATGTAATTAATTATTTGGTGACCAATTAGATATAACTGAAAATAAAAACCTTTTGTAAATAAATGAAATCATTTTCTAAAAAAATATTTTGATGCACATAAACACGTTTTATATCAAAAAATTAAACAAATTAGTTTTTTTAATGATTTCAGTTAAATTTTTATATTATATATTCAATCAAATGTTTAACATTCATGTTTTTTATTTTCTAGATAATATATAAGAATAAATAAAATTTTACAACAGTGATTCTGAGAATTATGAACCAGGTACTCTAATCATTCATAGATCGATTCATGGTAATCTTCTTTAGTGATACCCTCGTGTAATTGAAATCCATGTAAGATCACATGAGACTCATGAGTATGGTTCTAGATATTATCCAATAGTACCATATTTATAGGGATATTCTATGGAGTTAGTTCTAGATTTGGGTGGCCCAATTATGGGTATATGAATTATCAATCATAAGAGTTATAGTGGACCCAGCAAAGGTTGAGGTAGTAAAAGCTTGAGATCCACCCAAGGGTTTGTCTATGAAAGAAGATTCTTATAGTGATGTTTTCCTTACACTATTGTTGATAGAGGGGATATAGCAATAAATCATTTTGTAGTTATCCTTTATGGATGAGGATAGTGTAGACTACCTCTAGTCTATGGTTATTACCCCTTTTCTTCATCAAGGAGTCATAGAGAAACAACTTGGAGATGTTATTTATGATGTCTTGTGTGATAATACATGAAATGGGCATGTTCTTGATTTATTTTAATAAGGTTAGGAATATCTCATCCTTCCAAGGATGTATAATGACACCAGTCACATTGTGAGATGGGGTGTTGAGGAGGATTTCTTCTCTTATAAGTACATCAAGGAGACGTGAGAGTGTATTAGGATCATGTGGTGATAAGATGGGTGTCCAAGGATGTTGTAAGAAATTGTTGAGTGAATCTTGATGTATCAACTTCTAATAGGTGGATACTAAGATGATCGAATGGAAGTGAAACTATGATGATATATTTTTGGTTTTTGTGATGGGGTTTAAATGATTAGTGAGAGGTCACGACACTATCAAAGTGATCATAGAATGACTCACTAAGTTGTACCACTTCCTAACCATTCAAGAGTAGAGTTTAGTGGATATTTTGGTACACCTATGCATGAAGGAGGTAGTCTAGAATCATGTAATTTCCTCAACATCCAATTGATATTGTGATGCTCAATTAACATCATAATAATGGAGAGGATCTGGGAGGCTTTTGGGACTCATCTATGATTGATAATTTTTTTTACCCTAGATAGAAGGATAGGTAAAATGAACCATCTATGATCTATTGGACATTCTTTAGTTTTTTATGTTGGTTATGGGATATAATTGAGAGGATAATCTACCATCAGTGGAGCTTACAAATCACCAAAATTACTAAACCACCATCAATTTATCACCTTTTGAGACCATGTACTAGAAAAACTATAGGTCACCACTGTATGGATTAGAGACAATGGGAGACAAAAATTGTGGCCCTAGAGTCAGTTCTAGTGATGGTTGTGAAAGGGGAATAGTTTATATAGGGGTATATGAGGACTAGAAAAAAACATCAAGAGTCCTTTGTGGGATAACGATGGTGGACATTGGAGTTTTATGAAGAAATATAGTGTTTCAAGAGATATCTCCTCGATGAGGGTTACAAATTTTTGGTTGGGAAGGTATGGTATCTATGAGGTTCATTATCCTTTTTTTATATACTACATTGGGTTAGAAAGGTGGCATACCTCTTGATCCTATAACCCAAGTTAGATCGGGTGCACAATGTGTTCCATGTGTCACAACTGTGGAGATATGTGCATGATTAATTATGTGATGTTGACAAAGGTCAGCTGGATATTGAGGGTGCAGTTCACTTTTTGAGACGTTTTCGTAGCCCATTGGAGTTTGAGAACCATCAAGAGAACACTATATGTGGGAATTTTTTTCCATCGGATGCATGTTTATTGATAGCATGAGATCATTTTAGATAGTGCATGGGGGTGGGAAACCTAGTTTAGAGTTCAATATCCTCTTGTGAGTAGGCTTTCACTTTTTGAGATGAAAACATTTAATGGTTGGGAGAGTGTAATGACTCTAATTTTTCTTTATATGAATTTGGAATATTTCAAGGTGTATTTCTGAAGCTAGACATTGAGTCATCTTGGTATTTTGAAGCCTGGAGAGGCCTGATATTGTTATAATAAAAATATAAAATATCTTATTTTATGCATGCATAGTTTCATAAATAATGTATTAACTCTTAAATTGAATCTTTGATCACAAATCTAAGAATAAAGTTGAATATAAAATGTAGTTTTCACTCTAGGCATGATATAAAGTTGGTCGTAGTTAGGCGTTCAATTGAGGGAATCCGTTGGTGGGTACATTAAGTGAATTAATTAATTAATTTAAATAATTTATTTAATGGATAAAACTAATTCACTCCCACTATTTAAGTTTCATTATGAAAAATCTCTAGGTTTAGGTGCCTAACCCTGAGATATTAGAGAGGAGGAAGGGAGAACTTTATTGGCATTGAAAACCCTAGGAATTAGGATCAACAAAGAATGATCAAGGGATCCATAAGATGAACAATTAATTTAGAATGTTATTCACCTTCATCACTATAAAAAATTATTAATTAGTGATAGATCAAAAAATAATGTAGGGTTATTTTTTTTTGGATTAATCCCTATTTTTTATTATCCCTAATCAAATGTGAATTGAATCCATTGCAGAATTATTTACAGGTCGATGTTTTGATTTGAAATTGGAATTTATCTTCCATGGATTTGGAATTCATAATAATTATTGATCCTTGATTATTGTTCTTTGACCATCATAATAATGGAAATAGATTAAGGAAAACATGAATAGTGGCAAAGGTTTTTTCATCTTATTGTGTTATGTGCATTCATCCCTCCATTATTTTCACATTCACTCATGGTATTTTTTTTGTCTGGAAGTTCAAAAAATACCCTCTAATTGATCATTATGAAAACATTAATTAGAGAAAAGGATCAATACTATGGGTTTGGTTTTAGGCTCAACACAGCTAATGATGTTCAACAATGATGATCGATGATCCAATGATGAATCAGAAGAGCCCAGTTCATAGGATTGGAATTTCAGTGAGTATTGTGATGGGAATAGATCACGAGTGGAATGGGTTTCCAGAGTTTAAATACTAATGATGCATAGGGTTTGGTCATCCCTAGCTTCAGTAGTGATGTACTATGGCGTGATGAGACTATGGAAGCCTACCGCATGAGAAGTTTATGACAACCTGTAACAAGAAGAGTCAGCGGCCCAGTGTATTGTAGCCTAAAGTTCTCTCCCTCCTTTGATTTATTGGAGATAAATTGGGGGGGAGGGGGATGTGTGTTGTTTAATAATAATATTAATAATAATAACTATAACAATACCACCACCACCACCACCAACAACAATAATAATTTAATACAAAAATAGAGGAGGAATTAAGGTGGGGTGCATGCTGTATGAAATTTTAATGGGGGAAGCATATCCTTGTTTGGAACCCTCAATTATATTTATAAATTTTTAATAATAATAATAATAATTATAATAATAATAATAATAATATTATTATTATTATTAATAAATTGTTTTAATTGTAACTTATTCAAATGTTGTTGGATTGATGATCTCTCAGCTACATCGTGACCCTAACATTGAGATGGTAGATTTAAGACTAGTGTTGGGTACCTAATTCAGACTCATGGATCATCCATATGAGGGACCCTTCATAAGAGATATGGCTAAATGTGTTTTTTCTCTGTGTGTCTGTTTTGGCTAGTAAATATTACATCGTTAGTGTTTTTTAATATGGATCACAATTACATGATCCATTCAACCATTCATGGATGTTTATAGTGACATATTTGTGAATTTATGTTTTATCCTTTCAAACTAATGGCGATCCCTGTGTGTTCATCAAGTTTTTTTGAACTTAGAATCGGTCATGTGAGTTTTCCATTCTAAGAAGTTTTTCATGTAGAATGTGAAGGTGAACTTTGTTTTGGAATCATAGATAAGACATAAGGGTATTTGTTTCACACCACAACCTTAATCCATTAATTATGTTTAAATATTTTTTTTATCTTTTGTTGAGTTACGAGTTGGTCTGGGATTTGAATTTTAATTTTTTTTTAATTTTTCAACATAGGTGCACAGTTGGCGCATGGTTAGTAGAAACCATGCATAGACCATGAGGGAGTGCCTATTTTTTTAGAATATCTGACCACATGATTAGTTTATGGTTTTCTTAACCATGTGCCTTGTCCATGTGAGATGTTTAGAGGCCCACAGTGGGCTGTACGGTTAGCGCATGGGTTGGGTAGTCGTGCGGCCAAACCTTGCGAGCTGAAAAAGGGGAATTTTTTTTAATTATTTTAATAATAATAATAATAATAATGTTGTTTTTGTTGTATTATTATTGTTGTTTTTTTGTTTTACTATTATTATTGTATATTATTTTTAATATTAATATAAATAATAATATTATTATTAAACCCCTAAAGGAGTCCCCTCCCCCTTCACCCTCTTCCATGCTCAGTGAGTCTCCCTTCCCCTCTTGTTTAACCTCTCCCATAGTGGGCTCCCAGTGTGTGAACTCTACCTCTTATCCCTTCGATTATCAGTCTATTATGCTTCTGATTTCCAGTGTGATCATCTATGGTGAGTCTCCAATATCCTCCTCCTCATTATTCTTCATTTATTTCTTGGTTTCCATTTCTCCCTAGTGCTTCACACACCTAGGAAAAACCCTAACTAGAAAAGGGTATCTATTTTGGTTGTTTCTTAGTTCCTAGGGTTAACATGGACTATATTGAGGCTCTTTGTTGTGACGTTCATCAAAGGTGACAACTTGTGGCCCCTTGACAATGTATTTAATGCATATACATAGGTATATATATATATATGCACCCTATCTATAAATTTTACCTCATGGTGAGGGAAATATGTACATGGGGTCAATGGGTGTATATATATATGTAAATATGTTTATGTGTGTAAGTGTGAAGGGACCTTTGTTAGTGAAATCATGTTTTGATGTAGGTTTCCTATGTATAAGACTTTAAATTGAATTATTTTATTTCATGGGCGTTTTGAAGGATCTTGTAAAGACCCTTAAATTCCAAGGAATTTTTTTTCTTAATTTTCTTTGGAATTTTACAAGAACGCAGTTTCTGACGGCGCCTGATTTCGAGACCCGGTGTGCCCGGAATCAATTTCCGAAGTTTGGCTTGGGTACGTTCAGTGAATGGACGAGCGGGTTTTTCTAACTTTTGAACCGTTGCCCGGAATCGAATTCTGAGGTCACCGATGAAATCGCAGCGCCGATATTCGCTTAGAAACGCCTCTTCCAGAGTTGCGTTTTCTCGGGTGTGGTTTTTAAATTTTCGGGCTTAAGGGTAAGAAATAAAATATTTTTTTCGACAACTTTATTTTATTTAACTTAAGCCACTTGGAGGCCACTTGAAGCCACTTAAAAGCGGCTTAAACTAAGTTGAACCAGATAAGGTACTATCCAGAAATATCCTACCCTCTTGGTAGGATATGTGTGAGGTGGGGCCCGCACGAGCCCCGCCGTTTCTTTCCGCTAAGTAACGCACCCACGAAAACCCGTCATTATGAAAGTCAACTGACGCGCTTTCTTAAATTCTTAACAGACCATTTAATTGGGCGGTTTATTTTGTAAATTAAATGAGCAGTTTCTTTCGTTGAATTAATTCTACGAATTAATGGTTCGTTTCTTATCTTTTGAAATTCAAATGTTTAGTTGTGTAAATAAAATAAGGCTTAAGCTTATTTTATTTTGGGTTGGTCTCCTTTGCCACCTTGAGAGATTTTGAGAAGCTCTATCCATCTTCTTCAAACTTGACGAAGAACACGAAGAACACTTAAGCTCTGAAGAAGAACGCCGCTTCTCTTCTTCATAGCCGGCGTGTTTCCGAAGATCGACGACACCGCTTCTTTGATCTTCTTCCCGTGTCAACGAAAGGAGACGCCGTTTCCTCATCGGACTATCTCCATCAGCTTACGAAGCTTCTCCAGCAACGTACCTCTTTGGACGCACCTCGACGTCAACAGAAACGACGTTCGATTTCCGCGACGCCCGACCTCCGCGACGCTAGTCTTCCGCGGCTTGATTGGCGTGCTCCGCACTTGAAACCGAGGTATGGGATTGTTGATATTTTATTTATTTATTTTCCATTCTTGATTCTAGAATGTCGAACTTCGAGGATAAAGGATTAAATGTTATTGTCTAATGGGAGGGGGGCCCGGACCGCACCAACACGGCCGAACCCCCCTCCTATGTTCATGATTGTTTCCTTGCGGATGGAACGGGATGGCGTGGTGTCGTCGCACCACGCGGGAATCGCACGACAATTATTGCGCGGCGCCGTCGCACCGGGCCGTGGAAAGAAATCCAAGAACGCGACGCCGTCGCATCGCGTCGAATAAAGTCAAAGGTGCCGCGGCCAAAGCGGGGCCGCGGCGGAGGGAAGCGATGCCGTCGCATCGCGCCGGACGGCATAGGCCGCGGCCGGTTCTGGGCTGCGGCGGAGAAAGATGACCGGCGGCCGGCACCGGGCCGCCGGTGTCGGCGAAGGAAGGACCGGCCGTCGCCGGTCCTTGCTGGTGAAACCGGCCGGCCAGTGCGGGCCGGCCGGACAGTCGAGACCGGGGGAATTAATTTCCCCCGGCCGGGTCTCAAAAGCGGCCCCAATTAAGGGGTCGCGGTTCTCAAAGGGGGGCTTTACCCCCCGCGCGCGGCACCCGAACGGTGCCCAGGCCGCGCCGCCGCGCCGCTGGCCGGGCCGGGTTTTCCGAGCCAGGCCGGGTCGTCAGGCCGGGTCGCCGCCCGGGGCGGGTCGACCCGGTTCGGCCGACCCAGGGGGGGGGGGGGGGGTCGGGCTGGGTCGGCTCGGGCCCAGACCCCCCAGTTTCGGACCACTTTCGGTCAAATGCCCGTATCTTGGGCTACGGGCCTCCAAACGACTCGCCGTCAGCGGAAACACGATCCTTGGATCGAGACGGTCGTTTTGGTATACTATAACCAAGGTGCATCTTCCTTTTCGGTATTTTACGCCTTTGGTGCTAGTCGCCAACCCCTGGCCTATAGAAGGCGAGCTTGGGGTAGTCACGGCACGGGCCCCGAGGACGGGTCGTGACAAATTGGTATCAGAGGAGTTCGGTTCTACCGCAGAACTTATAACTCTGATGTTTCTTTCTGTGAAGCAATAGTGTTAAGGGTACCGAGTGTAGTTTTCAGTTCAGGGAGTCCAGTGTATGTGCGGGCGGCCGACGTATCCATACACCAGGACCCTGACAACTGATTTCCGACTTTGTGCATGAAAACACTGATTGAGTGTGTGTTTTCCAAAAGTTTTATTTAAATGTCAGCTCAAACCAGGTCATCTCACCAGGTATAATCTTTTGACCGTGTCACGTTGTTTCTTTCAGGATGCCTCCCCGTGGACAACCAGCTAGAGCCCCGAGAGTGGTGTGTACTGACAGCCCGCCGAGCGACGAGGCCTCAGTACAGGGCCCTATCCCAATTGAGGCACCAGCGGAGGCACCAGCGGTACTACTACCCGTTGGGCCACCGATGCCACCAGCCCCAGCAGCAGAGGATGCACGTCGCTTGAGCGCACTGCATGAGTTCCAGCGCCAGAGGCCACCCAGGTTTCAGGGAGGGACGGACCCGCAGGCGGCTGAGGATTGGCTGGAGGCTGTGGTGAGAGTCTTCAGGCTAGTGGGGATGCTGACAGATTTCATGGTGATCCTTGCAGCCATCCTTCTTCAGGAAGCAGCAAGTAGATGGTGGATCCTGATGCTTCAGATGCATGACGAGGCGAAACTTCTATGGGTAGACTTCAAGAGCCTGTTCCGGGCAGAGTTTGTACCAGCCACCCTTCGAGCGGTGCGTATACAGGAGTTACTTCAGCTGCAGCAGGGCAGCATGTCAGTGGCGAAGTACTCAGCGAGATTCACGGACCTCTCGCGCTACTCCACATATATGGTACGGGACCCGTTCTTCAGGGCCCGAACCTTCTATTAGGGGCTCAGGCGGGAGATCAGAGCTTCGGTTGTATCACACAACATTCCGATGCAGACAGGAGTGTTGGAGCGAGCCCTCTTAGTGGAGAGTTTCCTTGCTGAACAGTCTCCAGCAACAGGACCCACCACTAGCCGGAATGCGGCAGAGTCTTCTGTAGCGGGCAGTAGACAGACGACGCAGGGGTCCAAGAGGACCAGACCTACAGGTGGTCGACCGCGTGACTCAGGGTCGGTAGTGCGAGGCACCAAGGGAAGTGATAGAGCCAGACCTGCCATGAAGTGTTACTCCTACGGCGGAATTGGTCACATAGCACGTGACTGTCTGACCCGCCATGCAGATGACCAGTAGTTAAATGAAGAACCTCTGAGGCAGAGGCAGAGGTTCGATCAGGGCGGACCGCAAGGAGCAGGCGGCCATGGCAGAGGAGCTGGCCGTGCAGCTAGAGGTGGGCGACGCTACGGGATGTTTCCACCACCACCAGGAGGCCCACCCCGACCGCAGGGGATAGGAGGACATGGGAGAGCTCAGCTTCAGGCAGCTGAGGCCTATGGTCTTGGAGCTCTGGAAGCAGATGGACAGGAGCGGGACTAGCTTCCGACCTGGAGGCTATTGATCCTGTTGCTTCTGGTTTTGTTGATGTTTGTCTGTAGTTGCTTTGTGTCTTGTACTATGAGCTGCAATAATAAAAAGACACTTTTCTTTGTTTGCTTTCCTGTCCTTTTTTTTGGTTGATACTGAGTGGTCCCGGCTAAGACTGTTGACTTGACCCTCACTTTCGATTTTTCTACTGAAGGAGACCTAGTGACCACACACTGATGCCGATAGTGTGACTCGACCCTTGGAGGCGAGAGTGACAATTGGATCTATTAGTATTTATGTCGAGGCCTTACAACGTTATCCATGGCATGAATGCATCCTTCATTTCAGGATTGACTGTATTAGGCAATGGGCGTGGTTCATCCAGATAGGGGATGAGACCAGGTTTCTCTTTTCGGAAAGTTATCTCTGAGGTTCAACGGACCTTTCTAGGTCCTCATCTGGGTAGGCGGGGTGGTTTACCGCTTGACCCATCCACCTCAGTTGCACCAGGTGCACGACGACTTCCACGTATCTCAAATGAGGAGATACGTGCTCGACCCTTCACATATCATCGACCATGAGGAGCTGGACGATGGCGATGATGTGTTTTTCACAGAGGTTCCTGTGGGGATGAAGGATCGACAGGAGCGGATCCTAGGAGGACGGTCGATTCCTCTTGTGCACTTTCTTTGGCAGCGCGGGAACCTCCAGGTGAGCACATGGGAGCGGAAGGCTCAGATGCGTGATCAGTACCACTTTGTTTCCCTAAGTTTGTGGTGAAGCTTTACGGGGACGTAAAGCCCTGTGGTGGGAGTAATGTAAAGACCCGTAAATTCCAAGGAATTTTTTTTCTTAATTTTCTTTGTAATTTTACAAGAATGTAGTTTCTGACGGCGCCTGATTCCGAGACCCGGTGTGCCCGGAATCAATTTCCGAAGTTTGGCTCGGGTACGTTCAGTGAACGGACGAGCGGGTTTTTCTAACTTTTGAACCGGTGCCCGGAATCAAATTCTAAGGGCATCGATGAAATCGCAGCGCCGGTATTCTCTTAGAAACACCTGTTCCGGAGTTGCGTTTTCTCGGGTGTGGTTTTTAAATTTTCGGGCTTAAGGTTAAGAAATAAAATAATTTTTTCGACAACTTTATTTTATTTCACTTAAGACACTTGGAGGCCACTTGAAGCCACTTAAAAGTGGCTTAAACTGAGTTAAACCGGTTAGGGTACTATCCAGAAATATCCTACCCTCTTGGTAGGATATTTGTGAGGTGGGGCCCGCACAAGCCCCGCCGTTTCTTTCCGCTAAGTAACGCACCCACGAAAACCCGTCATTATGAAAGTCAACTGACGCGTTTTCTTAAATTATTAACAGACCATTTAATTGGGAGGTTTATTTCGTAAATTAAATGATTTGTTTCTTTCGTTGAATTAATTCTACGAATTAATGGTTCGTTTCTTATCTTTTGAAATTCAAATGTTTAGTTGTGTAAATAAAATAAGGCTTAAGCTTATTTTATTTTGGGTTGGTCTCGTTTTCCACCTTGAGAGATTTTGAGAAGCTCTATCCATCTTCTTCAAACTTGACGAAGAACACGAAGAACACTTAAGCTCCGACGAAGAACGCCGCTTCTCTTATTCGTAGCCGGCATGTTTCCGAAGATCGACAACGCCGCTTCTTCGATCTTCTTCCCGTGTCAACGAAAGGAGACGCCGTTTCCTCCTCGGACTATCTCCGTCAGCTTATGAAGCTTCTCCAGTAACGTACCTCTTCGGACGCACCTCGACGTCAACGGAAACGACGTTCGATTTCCGCGATGCCCGACCTCCGCGACGCTAGTCTTCCGCAGCTTGATTGGCGTGCTCCGCACTTGAAACCGAGGTAGGGGATTGTTGATATTTTATTTATTTATTTTCCATTCTTGATTCTAGAATGTCGAACTTCGAGGATAAAGGATTAAATGTTATTGTCTAACGAGAGGGGGGCCCGGACCGCACCAACACGGCCGAACCCCCCTCCTATGTTCATTATTGTTTCCTTGCGGATGGAACGGGATGGCGTGGTGCCGTCTCACCACGCGGGAATTGCACGACAATTATTGCGCGGAGCCGTCACGCCGCACCGTGGAAAGAAATCCAAGAACGCGACGCCGTCACGTCGCGTCGAAGAAAGTCAAAGGCTCCGCGGCGGAGGGAAGCGATTCCGTCGCATCGCGCCGGACGACATAAGCCGCAGCCGGTTCCGGGCTGCGGCGGAGCAAGATGACCGACGGTCGGCACCGGGCCGCCGGTGTCGGCGAAGGAAGGACTGGCCGTCGCTGGTCCTTTCTGGCAAAACCGACCGGCCAGTGCGGGCCGGCCAGACAGTCGAGACCGGGGGAATTAATTTCCCCCGACCGGGTCTCAAAAGCGGCCCCAATTAAGGGGCTGCGGTTCTCAAAGGGGGGCTTTGCCCCCCGTGTGCGGCACCCGAACGGCGCCCAGGCCGCGCCGCCGTGCCGGTCCGCGCCACTGGCCGGGCCAGGTTTTTCGAGCCAGGCCGGGTCGTCGGGTCGGGTCGCTGCCCGGGGCGGGTCGACCTGGTTCGGCCGACCCAGGGGGGGGGGGGGTGTCGGGCCGGGTCCGCCCGGGCCTAGACCCCCCAGTTTCGGACCACTTTCGGTCAAATGCCCATATCTTGGGCTACGGTCCGCCAAACGACTCACCGTCAGCGGTAACACGATCCTTGGATCGAGACGGTCGTTTCGGTATACTATACTCAAGGTGAACCTTCCTTTTAGGGATTTTACGCCTTTGGTGCTAGTCGTCAGCCCCTGGCCTATAGAAGGCGGGCTTGGGGTAGTCACGGCACGGGCCCCGAGGACGGGTCGTGACAGATCTTTTCATTATTATATAACATGTAGAAGCTATGTAAAATTATTTTAAATCATATAAATGAGTATCACCTACTTTCCATGTTTTCCAAATATTTTAACAAGGGTTTATTTTTTTAAGAATGATTACATGATTATTTCAAAATATATTGTATAATAAATTTTTAATTGGTATTTTGAATGATTTTTATTAGATGAGTTGGGGATGTTCAAAGATGTTTTATCCTTTCAGCTGGTTTACTATAAAATTTTATGGAAATGTTTAATTTTTATAAGATCTTCAAATAGGTTTCTAAATGGTAAAAGGTTATTTTCAAATGATGTGTCCTGGTTAGTACCATTGGATGTTTTCTTGAAAAGTGGGAACCTCCATGGATAATATCCATTATAGATGGAAATTTCATGTATGGTTTCGGGAGGTGGGCCTTAACATGTGTGGTGGATTTTCATGATTGAGATATTGTATTCATGATTTCTTACTTACCTCCCACGTTTTCTAAATCCATGTGATCCTAGGAATCATAGAGAATATAAAGAGTCATATTCATTTTAGTACTGATTAGATAGACTAGATCCCCATGGAGTATCCATATGGGAGGTTCCACCAGTGAGCCTATTTTAGAGTAGATGAGTTTATTATTGACTTTGGGTCACATTGATAAGCTGGAAGATGGATTCTGAATTGAGTATGTCTAGGGTATCTTTAAATGGTGTCTAGGTATATCCCATAAAAACTGTTTCATATGTATTCTACATTCCTTATTTTTTGATGGTTTTAATAAAATTGTATCAAATGTTATTTTTAAACTATAAATTCCTACATCAGCACTTTTTTACTTGTACTCTTCTTCCCACTGTTTGCTTTTCACTGAGATATTTTCTTAACCGCATGTTTCTACTTTGTAAAGTGATTTATTGGAAAATATTTCATTCCTAAAAATATATCTTAGAAAATGGAATGGAAAGTGGTTCTTTAATAATTATTGACATGTTATTTGTTTTTAAAATAATTTTTTTAATATATTTATTTCAAACTAGCATGACATGGTATTCTTTTCAAATGTAATTCATAGGGTATGGTTATTATTTTTGGAATCTCTACTGGGAATTTTTATGATCACACCTATATTCTATTTCATTTTTTTTCTCAGATTCATATACTTTCAACTCTGGATCTCTCATGGAACAAGCATGGTTCTATGGTTGGAGGTGAATCATGAGGTCACATGGAGGTATATTTAGCTATTTAGTTTTTTCTCTAATTTTGATATTATTTATTTATTTGTCATTTGTGTGATAATCTATTCCCAAATGAGTTTTATATGATGCTCGATACTAGTTTCTAGCCCAGGAGGATCGATAATTCCTCTTAGGCCATACTGCAAACCAGATTGAGTTACTGGTTTTGGTTCAAGACGGGGTGGTTCCTAGAAATGTTTTAAAGGAATTAACCCTTTTTATTTGGGGAATGTATGGTAGATAAGATCTAGGACTATTGGAATATAGGTATTCAGTCATGGGTAGGTGCTTTATCACTACTTATTCAAAATGACACTTAAATTACCAGGGTAGTTCGGGGTGGTTTTCCCTCAAAATCTAAGCTTGTATCTCAGACATTTTATTGATATTTGGGTTTTATTTGAGTATCTATGGTTGGTCTTGATGATTTTGTGGTTATCATGGGAGGGATTCATAGGGTTCATGGTTTCTTTACATTGTTTGAAAAACTATTCACATACCATGTAACTACCCTTAATGAAATCTGATGTGCTCACTTAGTTGGTGCATGACCTGCCAAACCGTGTGACTAAGTCATTTGTAGCGGTTATTTCTCTGATAATTTTAAATTTTTGGTCAATTTTTGGTCAATTATTATGTTGATTTTTTTTGTTTTTGGTATTAGTTTGAGTTTATATTAGGGGGTACATTTGGAATCTAAAATGGAATCTTGTTTATTAAATTATGTTTTCAAAAGAGAAAGCCTCGGGTTGTTTGAAAATGAAGTTAGTTGTTTTTGAAAATAAAGTTGTTTTGGATATGGAATAATTTTGGAAAATGTTTTGGGTTTTTTTTGGAAAGTTTTGTGATAAATGAAATGGATGTTTCTTGAAAACTGGTAATTTGGAAATTAATTTTTTTGGGATGATAAAGGGTGTCTTGATATTGGGTGGGAATTTTAATTTGTGTTGAATTTTTTGTTTTGGGAATGGAAAATGTTTTGAATTAACCCTTTACATTCCTATTAACAATCACATATATGGATTTATTCATATGGAAAGTGGATAGTTGGATGTATGTTTGAAGGTTTTCATAAGCTGTTAGGGATATATATATATATATATATATGTGTGTGTGTGAGGATTCAATGAATACAAATGTTAGATGTTTGGTTTTTAATTATTGCAATGTATTTTAAAAAAAAATTCAACAAGGGGGATTTAAATGTTTTTAAGAGTGAGTTAGTAGTTTTTTTGTATTTTATTTTCATATCGGGAGTCTTATTTCATGGGATTTTGGTTTTGGCATGTTGGAAATGAGGATTTATTAGTGTTTTGAGTTTGGGTTTTGATGTTTAATTGGTTTTAGAAGTGGGAAATTGTTTTCAATTTAAAATGGAGAATGATGGTTTTTAAAATAGGGGTTTTATTTTGATCTATTACGTGTTTTGGTTTATGAGGCTTTTATTTTTATTTGAGTTTCCATTTGGTTTTTGTGTGGTTTGGTGCTTTTATGCTATTTAGAGTATGCTTCCTAGAGAGGTCCAATGGTTTTTGAGGGGTATCTCATAGTTATTAGTCTTTCTCAGGCTCCCAATAGGGTGGTGGAGTTGAGTTCTTTTCATTTATTACATATTTCCCATGGTGTTTGTAACGACTTGAAATTTTGAATAATTTTTGTTTCCTAATTTTTTGTGTTATTTTAATTTATACTAAAAAAAACTATATTCTTTAATTAATGAAGTGAGTATAATTAAATGAGACTATTGGGTTTCGACTGCTATATGATCATTGGTCAATATGACTGTTGGAAACTAAACTCTTAACATTACAATTATTGTTTATAAATACAAGTGATCTTGGTTAATTAATACATAAAGAAGAATTGATGGCCTCATCCAGTAGACTCAGACCGTTTGAAGCTCATCTGACAGAACTTGGGAAGGAGGTAGCACCACTGGGATTTGCTCTGGACCAAGACCAAGTCGAACTTCATCATGTGAAGCTTGAACAGAATTGACTACGGGAGAAGTTCAAGATGATAGAAATCACCACTCGGGAAATGTTGGCCAAGTTTCCCCAAGATTTTATCACCTTAGAACACCTTACACTTAGGTCCTATGCTGGTGTTATAAGGGGCTATGTAACGAGACCTTAACTGCTTTATGAAATCCTTTGATATAAATAAAAATTGTGATTTCTTCTTATGGTGATGTTTGTGGATTTTCAAATGTCTGGATAAATATAGGATGTATATTATTAATGATTTTTTGAAAAAAAAGGATATTTTAAAATATTTATGTAAACCTTAAATAATTAATAACGTGTAATGATTTTTAAAAAAACGGTCTTCTATAGTTGTGTTCAGTAAGAAATTTAGAGTCTAAGAAGATCAACTTAATTTTTGGTGAATAGTAAATTATGAATAGTGATTTTACACTTATGAATAGTAATGTGACCAAATGTATTAGTAAAATCACTTAAAAATGTATTAATATAATTTAGGAACCTTGATTAAGTAATTTGACTCAATAAAATAGGTAAACAACTGTTTCAGAAATTATTAGTTAAGTATTAGTTTTTTCGGGTGACTAATGTTTTTTATTTAAAAATTAAATTAAAAATATTTAGAAAAATATTTTTATAAAATGGAGTTCACTTTATAATTCAGAGCATCAATATTAGGTTAAGGTGAATTTTTGGGATTTTTCTGAGAACGTTGAATTTTTAGTGAATAGTGAAATTATTGTTTTGAGTTTCGGGTGTTTAATGACATCATTAAGGATGTAATAATGGTGTAATATTTCTGGTAGACTTATGAATAGTAATATATTCTATGAGGTGTCCCAAGTGGCCAATACCATTGGAAAATACTATGGTCAAGCCCATGGTTTTTCCAATACCACCGGTGAGGTGTCCCTTGGCAATTGATGATTTGTTCCCTCACTTCCCCTATAAATACCAAGCCATTCCATCATCCATTTCATTCCAAATCCTCCTCAACGAAGTTATAGTCTCCTTACCTCTCAAGGATTCCTACCAAGGTTCCCTCAAACCCCCCAAGGTCCCGACCTTCAAGCTTTCGAAGTTACTCTTCAAGGTAAGGGGTTTTTATCTCACTTTTAATTCTGTGGTGTTTCCATTGTTCGCCACTAATTTATTGAATGTGGTGTATTATGTACTAACATTTGATATATATTATCATTATTCTATTTATATTCATGTTATTCTGTGAATCATTTCGTGGTTATTAACTTTTGGTCATACGACTCGATTGATTACAACGTGATAAGGGATTCTTATCTCACTTTTAATTCCGTGAGATTTCCATTATTCACCACTTATTTATAGCATGTGTTGTATTGTGTAATTCCATTGGATATATATTATCAGGATTCTCTTTTTATTCATGGTATTCTGTGATTCTTTTGGTGGTTAGTAATTTTTGGTCATACGATTCGATTGAATACAACGTGGTAAGGGATTTTCATCTCACTTCTTATTCTTGTGAGATTCATGGTATATTTTCCACTATTTCCTTTTGTGTGCTGTATGTACTGCCCATTATTTTACTCTTTGTGTAATATAATTTAATTTATAGGTATTTACATATTCATTATATGATCCTTCTTTCATGGGGTCTACGTTTCTAAAGTTACCAAATCAGTAAGGGATCATTTCACCCTCCTCTTTTTAAGTCATGACTTCTTTTATGTTGTGTCTTCTAGTTTCCATCTCTTTATATTGAGGGTATGTTATTATGTGTTCTCATTAATTTAAATTTCATTTCTAATTGTTCAGAGACCATTTTCACTCTCATCAATTTGTTTTCTGAATTTTTAAGTAACGCCGTTAGGCTACCAAATTTATCGTAAAAGAAATCACATCTTCTCTTTTATTTCATGTTTCCTTTTCATGTGGTATGTCATTAAAATATCCATACCATGATCTTATTCGGTACCCATAATGTATTATGAATTATTTATGAGTGGGTGAACCTTTTCACCTCTATTTTAAATGTTTTCTAAAACCATGCTATATAGACGTTATGCTGTAGAAATTTCGTCTCAAAATTTCTATCTCTTTCTCTCAAGAAATTATCTTGTTTATTTATGTGAATAAGAAGATCTATTTCATTTCTATGGGTGTTCATAAATATATAAAAAATGATATATTTTATTCTGTAATTTACATACATATAACCCTCACTCCCTTTCCATGGGTTATAAATGATATAATGATCTTATTTTTAAGAAATTTTAAAACGTCGCGATTTTGAAATGAAACCCATTTCTTTTATTCTCTATGGGTTATTTATGAAATGTTTGATTATGATCTATGTGGATCAAATTAAAGTAAAGAAATATTAAGGGTGCTCCCTAATAGTGCTCCGATTCATTGGGTAAAGAATTAATCTCTAGAGATGACATGTTTCATGATACCTTGGTGAATAACCTTGGTAACTTTTATGAAACCTTGGGAATGGACCTTGGTGATATGTTCATGAATGTCTAAATTAAATGTTTAAGCCACATATTCAAGTTATGTTCCAAGTTATTTTTATCATGGTATTCATATTCTCCCATTGCTCATGTATTTATGTTTTTATTCAAGTTCTTATTGTTAACACAAGTAAACTGTTTCCCTTGTTTACCCTTACTGGGCCTTCTCCTCACCCTTTACCTTGATGTATGTCTTCAGGATATGAGATGCAGTAATTGTACATAGTATGAACATATGATGAAGCCTTACAAGTGGATTAAAAGAATGTTTTATGTTGTTTTCATGTTTTATGTCCCTGATTTCCAAGACACTAGACTTTAAAGATCCTTTGTATGTAACATGTAATGAAAAGTTATGTAATAAAAAGGTGGGATGCGATAGTTGGTATCAAAGGATAGTTTAGTTATTTATGAAAATTAGGATATTAAAACTTTAGAAAGAATCCTATATAAAAGTTTAAATATAGAATAACTTCCTGGTATTTTGGTGAGTATTGAGTAAGTGGTTTATCAAACAAACACATCCCTGTGTGGATATGAGGAGGTAGAGGTGGCTCTGGCACATATGTGCATAGGGGTAAAACACGAAAACACCGCTTTGAGCTAGACTCGAACAAGAACTAGTGCACGACAACTGTCCTTGCTGAACTCTTGGTTACAACACTCCTAGGGGATATGCTTGGTTAATAATAAGCTTTTTATGAATCATTATGAAGGATTTATAGAGAAATATAATTGTTTAAAGCATGAAGTTTTAAGATATAAAATCCTTTATAGTTAAAAGATTCTTAAATCTTATAAGTTTATGACAAAGGTTTTATTATTTTAGAAAATGGTGGATAATAGGAGGAACCTTGCAAATGGTGACTGCAATGGACCATGCACTGACGAACCTCCGATAGAAGCCGAAATGGAAACATTCATGCGAATGATGAACCAACTGACTCAAGTTATGGGAAATAACTTGAATCAAGCTGAGAGACCAATCTCAACATGAAGGGAATAAAATTCTATTGAGTCCTTTATGCATCAACGAACACTAACCTTTAGTGGATCGACTGACCCATTGATTACTGAGTAGTGGATCAGCTCCATTGAAAAGATCTTTTCTGTGCTCCGCTATTCAGAGCAAGAGAAGGTCACCCTGGCTATCTATCGCTTAGAAGGAGAAGCTGATTAGTGGAGGAAACTGATTAAAAACACAAGGAAAATATTGGAAGTTAAGGATATAGAGTTGGAAGAGTTTAGAAGGACCTTTTTAGTAAATATTTCCCTTGTTCCATGAGAACAAGGATGGAGAAGGAGTTTCTAGAGCTGAAGCAGAAGGAGAAAGAATCTGTCAGAAGCTATGAGATGAACTTCACCAGACTTTCACGATATACCTATAGCTTTTTCATGGATCCAAATGGTAAGGTTGATAGATTCTTCGGTGGATTGAGACCTCATCTGCGGAAGAATCTAGACAACCGAGACTATGATAGCTATAAGGAGATCATGCGGAGTGCGATCAAAGTCGAGTTGGAGTTTGGTGAGACTCAGTGGACTCATAAATCCAATAATAATAAGATATTGATGGAGCCTAGCTTAGGGAGGAATTTAGATCAGGGAAGAAGAGTAAAGCAAGTGCAACTTCCCACATGTAATAAATGTGGGAAGAAGCATTTGGGGAACTGCCTGCTCGAGAGCAAGAAATGCTACAAGTGTGGAAGATATGGCCATATTGGGAGGAATTTTCATAGTGAGGTGAAACCTCAACTTCCAAACAAAAATGAAAAGGGGAAGATGGTTCAGGCCCTACCTGATGTTAAGTGCTTTAAGTGTGGACAACGTGGGAAATTTTACAATCACTTTCCAAATCTGAGGGAAGTGGAGGGGAACCACCATCAGCCTCAGCAAAGGCCAAGGGATCAAGGTCGTGCCTTTGCTATCATGATAGCTGAAGTTGAAGTGAAAAATGATTTGGTGGCAGGTACTCTTGTTGTTATCTCAAATCTTTCAAGTACTTTTTTTGATTCTGGTTCTACGCATTCCTTTATTTCCTCCAAGTTTTCAAAGAATTTAAAATCAAACCCAATTTTTCTAAAAGTAGAGTTAACAGTCAAGAGTCCTGGTGGGAATATCCAAGCATCACCAATGTTTAGAAACTCCAGTATTTACTTTGGTGAGCACAATCTTATCGCAAATCTAGTAGTCATTCCCATGCTGGAATTCGACGTAATACTAGGGATGGTCTGGATCACAAAGTATAATTCTAAGATCAAATGCAGAAGCAAGGAAATCTTAGTAGTCTTAAGGTGAAAACCTACATTTATCTTCCAAGGAGATATATCTCAACCTGATATTTGTCTAGATGAACCCCTTCTATCCTTGTTTACGAATTTGATTAGTGAATAAGAAGAAGGAGATGAGAATTTAAGGATATAAAGTGTCCCCATCGTCCAGGAATACATTGATGTATTTCCTGAGAAGTTTCCTGGACCTCCCTCAGAAAGAGAGGTAGAGTTATATATTGAACTCGTACATGGATCTCATTCAATATCAAAGACCCCCTATAGGATGGAAAATGTGGAGATAGAGGAATTAAAGAAACAACTCCAAGATCTTTTGGAGAAGGGGTTTATCCGACCGAGTGTGTATCCTTGGGGAGCACTGGTTCTATTTGTAAAGAAGAAATATGGATCAATGCAGCTATGCTTTGATTATAGAGAACTTAATGGGATCATAGTGAAAAAAATACCCTCTTCCAAGAATTGATGACTTATTTGACCAAATTTGTGGGGCTCAATTCTTCTCTAAGATTGATATTTGTTCTCGTTATCATCAATTGAGGGTGAAGAAAGAAGATATTCCAAAAACTGCCTTCTAATCAAGATATGAGAATTATGAGTTTGTTGTTATTCCCTTCAGGCTGATTAATGCACCTAATATTTTTATGGATTTGATGAATAGATTCTTTAAAGACTACCTTGATAACTTTGTGGTAGTTTTTATTGATGATATTCTGATATATTCTAAAAGTCATGAGGAGCATGAAAATCTTATAAGGGTTATTTTTCAAACTCTACAGAAGGAGAGGATTTTTTTGGAAAGTTCAGTAAATGTGAATTTTTGTTACAACAAGTTGCGTTCTTAGGGCACATTATAACCAATTAAGGAATATTAGTTTCCCTACAAACACAAAAGTTATAGAGGAGTGGCCTAAACCTACAATAATAACTGATATTCGTAGTTTTCTTGGACTAGCAAGATATTATAGGAGGTTTGTGAAAAAAATTTCAAGACTTTCTAATCCACTAACCAAGTTAAATCGAAAAGGGGTCAAGTTCATCTAGACAAAGGAGTGTGAGAAAAGTTTCCAAGAGATGAAGAAGAGATTGGTTACTGAACCCGTGTTAACTCTACCCTCAAGTGGAGAAGGATTCGTTATTTTTAGCGATGCATCACTGAAAGGGCTTGGGTGAGTCCTCATGAAAAATTAAAAGGTCATTGTTTATGTATCTTGATAGTTGGAGACTCATGAGAAGAATTATCCTACGCATGGTCTGAAGCCAGCTATGGTCATTTTTTCTCTGAAGATATGGAGGCACTATCTTTATGGGGAGAAATGTGATATATACACAGACCATCCAAGTTTGAAGTATATTTTCACACAAAAGGAATTGAACATGAGACAAATGAGATGGTTGGAACTTCTTAAAGACTATGATTGTTCAATTCATTATCATCCTGGAAGAGAAAACAAAGTTGCTGATGCATTAAGCAGGAATGACCCAGTTATACTTTCCATGATGAGAATTCAAAGGGATCCTTTGATTAATGACCTAGTAAAGCTGAACATGGGAATTATAAGAAAAGGGACATCATCAATCCTAACCCAAATGATTTCTCAACCATCATTATTAGAGAAGATCAAGATATCTCAAAAAGAATATTCTTTTTTACAGAAGAAGTTTGAGGCTATAAAGGATGAGAAGTTTCTTGAGTTCAATATTGATCAAGAAGGTGTACTGAAATTTCGTACAAGACTTTGTGTTCCATCTATTCCGAAAATAAAGAAGGAGATGATGGATGAAGCTCATAGATCTATTTTCTCTATACATCCTGGAAGCAAAAAAATGTATAGGGACATTCATGATCATTTTTGGTGGGATAATATGAAAATAGAGATTACTGACTACACTTAAAGGTGCTTGTTATGTCAGCAAGTGAAGGTAGAATGACAACTTCCTAAAGGGGTATTATAACCACTACCCATACCAGCATGAAAGTGGGGTAATATCACTATAGAATTCATCACTATTCTCCCAAGAACTTCCAAAGGAAACAATTGTGATATGGGTTATTGTGGACTGTCTAACCAAGACTGCCCATTTTATCTCTATCTGAGAAGATTTCTCTCTTGATCAACTTGCCAGGATTTACGTGAAGGAAGTGGTAAGGATACATGGAGTTCCACTTTCTATCGTATCTGATCGTGATCCAAGGTTCACATCAAAATTATAGAGAAGTATTCAACATGCTCTAAGCACTGAATTGAATTTTAGTACAACATATCACCCCCAAACTGATGGCCAATCTAAAAGGACTATTCAAATACTAGAGGACATGCTGAGAACAAGCTAAATGGAATTTAAAGGTGGATGAGATTAACATATCCCTTTTGTTGAGGTCTCTTACAACAACAACTTCCACTCGAGCATTCAAATGGCACCCTATAAAGCTCTATATGGGAAGTGATGTAGAACTCCTGTTTGTTGGGATGAAGCTAGTGAGAGAAAACTTCTTGGGCCTGATCTTGTGCAAGAGATGATAGAAAAATTTCATTCCATCCAACAACACATTAAGGTTGTTTAGAGTCAGCAAAAGAGCTCTTTCGACAACCATCTAAGGGACTTGGAGTTTGATTTCGGTGACAAGGTCTTTCTTTGAATATCACCTTGGAAGAGAGTCATGAGGTTTGGGAAGAAAGGGAAGCTCAACCCTAGGTACATTGGCCCCTATGAAATCCTTGATCGTGTAGGAGCAGTGGCCTATCGGCTTGCACTTCCTCCAAATCTAGCACAAGTTCATGATTTCTTCCACATATCCCTCTTGAGGAAGTACATACCTGACCCTTCACATGTACTAAACCCAGAGGTGGTACAACTAAAACATGACCTCTCTTATGAGGAGCAGCCGGTGGAGATCTTAGATCGTAGAGACAAGGTTCTATGTAACAAGAATACCCACCTTGTTAAGGTGTTGTGAAGAAACCACAGATGTGAAGAAGCCACATGGGAACCAGATGAGTATATGAGGTAGAAGTACCCACACCTTTTCTTTTTTGAGGGTACGAGTTAAAATTTCAGGGACGAAATTTCTTAAGGGGGGAAGAATGTAACGACCCAAAATTTTGAATAATTTTTGTTTCCTAATTTTGTGTGTTATTTTAATTTATACTCAACAAAACTATATTTTTTAATTAAGAAAGTGAGTATAATTAAATGAGACTATTGGTTTTTGACTGTTATATGACCGTTGGTCAATATGACCGTTGGAAACTAAACTCTTAACATTACAATTATTGTTTATAAATAAAAGTGATCTTGGTTAATTAATATAGAAAGAACATTCGATGGCCTCATCCAGTAGACTCGGACTGTTTGAAGCCCATCTGACAAAACTTGGGAAGGAGGTAGCACCACTGGGCTTTTCTATGGACCAAGCCCAAGTCGAACTTCATCGTGTGAAGCTTGAACGAAATCACCTATGGGAGAAGTTCAAGCTGATAGAAATCACCACTCGGGCAATGTTGGTCGAGCTTCCCCAAGATTCCATCACCTTAGCACACCTTACACTTAGTTCCTATGCTGGTGTTAAAAGGGGCTATGTAACAAGACCTTAGCTGCTTTATGAAATCCTTTGATATAAATAAAAATTGTGATTTCTTCTTATGGTGAAGTTTATGAATTTTTAAATGTTCGGATAAATATAGGATGTATATTATTAATGATTTTTTTTGAAAAAAAGGATATTTTAAAATAGTTTTGTAAACCTTAAATAATTAATAATGTGTAATGATTTTCAAAAAATGGTCTTCTACAGTCACTATGGGAAAAATCACTATTTGCGATGGGTTATTTGCGACGAGAAGAAATCCCGTCGCAAATAACCCATCCAGGAAGCTATTTGCGACGGGAAAATTTCACCGTCGCAAATAACCAATTATTTGCGGTGGGTTTTCGTCTCCAGTCGCAAATAGTTTGGCACGACTTGCGCGCCAAACCGCATGGCTTGCGACGGGATCCCGTCGCAAATACCCGGCGGCGGTTAATAACTTTTTGCGATGGGATGTCGTCCTGTCGCAAAAAGACTGTCAATAGAAACTATTTGCGATGGGACCCATCACAAATAACCTTTTAACCGCTGACTGTAATTAATGCGGGCGAGGGTATTTGCGACGGACCCCGTCGCAAATACCACCATTTGCGATGGGAAACCCGTCACTAATAACCCTGTCGCAACTAATCTAACCTATATATACCCTCATCCGTTTTTTTCCAAATCATTCAGATCTTGCTCTCTCCCTCTTTTCTTTCTTCAGTTTCAAAGAAAATTTTTCTTTTAATAGAAATTTTTTATACGAGAGAAATCAGAGGGCGTCAATATCTTCAGAATATCAAAGTTTAAGGTATTTATATTTTATTTTCTTATGTTAATTTTAATTATTGTTTATTAGTTATAATTTAATTATATTTCAATTGATTTTTATTTATATTTATTTTTACTAAGAAATTGATATTGTTGGTGAAAATTATAAATAATTAGTCATAATTAATATTAATTAGATATAATTAGATATAATTAGTAATAAATAGATATAATTAGGAATAAATAGACATAATTAGAAATAAATAGATATAATTAGCAATAAATAGATATAATTAGAAATAAATAGATATAATTAGCAATAAATAGATATAATTAGTAATAAATAGATATAATTAGCAACAAATAGATATAATTAGTAATAAATAGATATAATTAGTAATAAATAGATATAATTAGTAATAAATAGATATAATTAGTAATACTTAGATATAATTAGTAATAATTAGATATAATTAGTAATACTTAGATATAATTAGTAATAGTTAGATATAATTAGTAATAAATAGATATAATTAGTAATAAATATATATAATTAGTAATAGTTAGTAATAATTAGTAATACATAGTAATAATTAGTAATACAAAGTAATAATTAGTAATAAATAGTAATAAATAGTAATAAATAGTAATAAATAGTAATAAATAGTAATAAATAGTAATAATTAGTAATAATTAGTAATAATTAGTAATAATTTGTAATAATTAGTAATAATTAGTAATAATTAGTAATAATTAGTAATAATTAGTAATAATTAGTAATAATTAGTAATAATTAGAAATAATTAGTAATAATGTAATGGCTCGGACCTCTCCGGTCCATTCCTTTGTGAAAATGTGGTGTTAAAGGTGTTTTGGAAGGTTAAGGTGTCTTGGGGTGTGTTTGGGTGGACTTTTATGGAAAGTTAAAGGGTAGTAGCTTTCACATGGTTGGTGCATGGTTTTCCTAAACCGTGCGGCCAAACCGTGCAAGGCTGGTCTTGGAGGTAGAGGCTAACAAATAGTTAGCACACAGTTTGTCTAACCGTGCGGACTGACCATGTGAGGAGTTTTTGAAGAGGCACAAGCTATCACATGGTTAGAGCACGGTTTGGTAAACCATGTAGACTAACCGTGCGGGCACTTAAAGTTAGATCCTAAAATTATGGATCTGAACTCTTTTGCCTCTAAATGGTTTGTTTAATCCCCTAAGCGACCATAACGTGGGATTAACCTTCCTTAGATGTATAAGAACCTCTCCCAAGAATTTTGGAGGTGATCTGGAGGCTTCTCTTCGCGAATCAAAGCCGGTTTCTCAAGGTATGTGATCCTTTTTGTTTGGTTTCTTAGATCTACCTAGATCTACTCCTTCTCTTCTCTTGGGCTCTTAGATCTATGCTTGTTATGGGTAGATATAAGTGTGTGGATGTTGATTATGATGATATTTGGTCTTAGTTGTGTTAGGAGAAGAGATCTAGGTAGGATCCTTGGTGAATCAGCCTGGTCTTCTTGGGAGTTCTTCGACCGTTGTGGTTTCCTTAAAAACCGTTGAGGTAGGGGATTCATGGATTTTCTAATTGTTTATGTGCAATCATAGAGTTATTATGATTTGTCCTTTGGATCACAATGAAATTGAGCTAATTAAATACTTGAACCGGATTAAAAGATTTGGTTTGATCTCATGTTGTTTCTTTGTACAGTGATAACAGTTTGCCTCTTGATTTGCTAGATAGTGTGACATCTATGCCTTTCTTGTTAGCATGTTGTTCTTGATGAAATTGATAAAGAACGTAAAGAAAAAATTAATTGATAATTAATTGGCTAAAGATAAATAGGAATGTAAATGAATCTGGTTGTTGTTGTTGTGGATGTTGTTACAACTTCGTGTTAATCAAATTGAGGTCGATGATGTGTTTAATTCAGTTGGTTGGTAAACCTGAAATCTGTTGGTGCCTGTGTATGAAGGAGGGATTCCTTGTTAAAGGGCCAAGAGCCCAATTTGTTATGATGTTTACTTTCCTACTGCTTGTGCTGTGATGTGATCTTGGATGAATGTTGTGATATGTGGGGGCATGGAGGCTTTGTGGTTGTGGCAGTAGATGACGCCTAGAGTGGTGAGATTCATAGGTTTATGCATATGGATGTTAGGGAGGACATCTGGGATGATGTAATAGGATGGATGTGGGTGTTGTATGCTTGTGGATTCTTTGGTTGTTTATCTGCTTTTTTTCCCCACTTCTCAAGGTAGCTGGTCTTGCTTACCCTTCTTATGAAAGGGGAAAAGAAACATGGGGTATTCCACGTGCTTTCTATGTTTAGCTTATCCAGGGAGAATGGGTCTATGCTCTTGCTATAGGCGGCACAAACTCGACGGGTAGTACATCTACTCACTATGTTTATCCCCCTTGTGTTAGTAGCATAGGATGCTTTTCTAGAATGCCTGAGAATATGGGAATGTAATTCTGTAATGAATGTTTTAATAATTGATGTTATCCCATGGGGATGGAGATGATGGAACATAATGATGAGGTTGTAACTTTTAAGGAACATTTTACTTTGGGTGTGATGTTGATGAATTTAATGTGGTTTTTCTCAAGGTTAATTAATGTTGGAAGAATTAATTAACATACAGTGGAACTGATAAAAAGGGAATTAAGTAACCTAATAAAGCTCTTTAAATGGTTGTGTGCTTATAGGATACCTAGTCTTAGAAGTTCCAGCCCGGAGTCTGAGATACGTTAGCTGCAGTTGTGTCTAAGACTAGGTTATACCCATAGTGTGGTTGTGAGTTATAATATAGTCTATACTTTTTGTGTTTCTATACGCTACTCCACCCTATCAGTAAGGGAAACTGGCACCTTGGGGATTCTGAGCCCTGGGGGGTGTTTTTCCCCAACATTCTGATGGGAGGGTGAATGGATGACTACCCCCTTTGACTCCACTCTCTTCTCTTGGTAGATACTAGTACCATTAGGCACATCAGTTAGTTTTCCCTATATATGTGTGTATAGGGTTGTAATGTCTTGTGGTTATTCACACACATATATTCTAGATATAGTATCCTATGGACTACTATAGGTGTAATGTGTATAGGCTGTGATGGCTTGCGGATCCTTACTCGGTGTATAGGTTGTAATGGCTTGAAGTATAACACCCGAAGTATGATACACATTATACGAGCTATGGTGGCTCCCAGAAACTACCTGGTTGCTTTTGGTTGTGAGGATGGTGTGGTGCTTAGCCCAGGTGTCTGCGGGCAAGCCTTTGCGGTGCACGTGGTGCAGTTTGTGGAGCTTAGCCCAGGTGTATTCGGGCAGGCCTTTGTAGAGAGATGCACAAGATGTATGTCGTTGGGGAAAAGCGGAAAACCAGTGGGGAAGTAGTAGTGGGGTACCCTTGAAATTATTTACTATATGATATATTCTTGTATGCGTTACTTGGTGAGAGTATCCATGGTGAGGTTGGGAACTTAGTATACCTATTTAGGTGATGAGTTGGTTTCACTTGTTGTTCACTGGGCTTTAGCATGCTTTCTTTACTTTTGCACGAGAGGCTTCGGGGAGGATCCTACTTAGTATACTGTTATACTCACCCTATGTATATATATATATACTATTTTTCAGGTCACTTGGAGCAGGTTGGAGACCAAGCTGGTTGCTACTAGCTTGTTGTTGGAGGAGCTGTTCGGGCTTGTGGTCGCTGCCGTTTTACTTTCTTTTGGGTACTTGTAGTTTTCCCTTCCATTTGTAGTAATTTTGCATGGAATTTCATATATGTACTTGGGTTTCTTTTATATTTCAGTTCTGAATTAGAGTTGGTTGGTGTCTATCTTATCTCTCTCTTCCGCATGTGTTCTATTAGAGGGAAATTCCTCCCATTTGTGTGTTTATTATACCCTTGGTGCTAGTCGCCAACCCGGGGCCTACTGGAGGTGGGACTCGGGGGTCATTATCTCCCTTTTCACATTGAAGGCCCTAGAGGGGTACACTATGTGGGGAGGGGGTCATGACAGAGTGGTATCAGAGGTTTGGTTAAGGGATATGATGGAGTTTGGAGTTAAGCACATGTGAGGTTGCATGGGTTGGTAGGGAAACAGTGTCATTCATGTTTAGAAAGTGAGTTAAACACTGGAGATCGACTGATAGATAAGCATTTAGGTCCCCCTATGATCTGATGCACAAACCTTTAAGTTTACAATGGCTACTAAACAAGGTGATACTAGTTGCAGGGTAGAGACCTAGGAAAGGATCATGCATCATTCTTCTTTGTGATTGTGTTTGGATGGGTAGACCTTGGGATAGGTTAACCTAAAATGAATAAAAAGAAAAAAATTAATTAATAAATGTCGAGTCTTCCATATTCCAAGCTTAAGAGATCTAAGTGTTTGTTATTTTGCATGTATGGATCCAGGTCGACGTCCTCGTCAGGTTTGCATAGAAGATGCCCAGCAAGCTGTTCCAGCAGGTCGCCGCAGGGTAGATGTTGACGACGAAGACACTTGGAGGAATACACTCTGAGATTTTCAACAGCAGAGTATGCAAAAGTGTGAGGGATCCATTTCAGATGCAGTCACGGAAGACTGGTTGGAGGAGGTCAAGATAGGCTTCAGTTTGATCCGTGCTCGGAAGGAGCACTGGGTGTACTTAGCTGTGACGATGCTGCGTGGAGCAGCAAGGTAGTGGTGGTTCTTGTTCCTTAGGTATTGTGAGGAGTAAACTATCCCATGGGAGGAGTTCCAAGACATGTTCATAGTCGAGTTCCTTTCCTCGAATGCAAAGGCGTCAAGTTTCCAGGAGCTTCTTACCCTTCGACAGGGGAGCTCTAGTGTTCGGGAGTTTGGGATCCATTTCAGGAACCTTTTATGATATTCTTCAGACTTGTTACCATATGAGGAGTCTAGGGAAAGGAATTTTGAGGAGGCTTTGCATCTAGAGATCCAATGCCAGGTCACCCCATTTATGCTAAAGACATATCTCGAGGTACTAGCGAGGGTGGAGGTTGTCGAGAGGACTTTTTCCAGGATCAGATCATCATGATAGGGGAATCAGCATGATTCCTCATGAAGCAGAGCAGCAATCCGAGGTTCCCGATTTTCAGGGAAGAAGAGTTTCCGTTCAGCTGGGGGTAGGTCCCAGTCCTTCACATCTCGTTTCTCCAGAGGCAGAAACTCTCAGGACTATGACAAGGGATCAGGCGCTTGTTTTTCTTGTGGTGGTCATGGCCATTAGCAGCAGGAGTGCCCGATCTTTCAGAGTGGTCATCGTGCACCGGGCGCGACGCTCCAGGTTCCTCCTTTGAGGCAGTTCTAGCCAAGGCAGCAGCAGCCAGTTTCACCAGCTTTAGATCACCAGAGGAGAGATGGGGTAGGAAGAGGATAGCCCCATGATGCTCCCCATCCTCAGAGAGAAGAGAATGACTGTGGTGTTGGTCGTCATCAGGGTCAGAGAGGCCGTGGATAAGGTCGTGGTTTGATTCATTCTCTAGCGTTTTCAGCACCAGACAAGCCAGATGTCGTTCAAGGTACCCTTTTCCTATTTTCTACCTTAGTGTATGCCTTGTTTGATTCAGGAGTGACACACTCCTTCATATCATCTACCCTTGTCCATTCTTTGGGACTTGAGGTAGAGAGGCTTCCAGTGCCCTTGGCGTTGACTACGCCAGTTGGAGGTCAAGCTGACTTGTTTGAAGTATGTAGAGACTGTGAGCTAGTGTTGGGGCAACACCGCTCTTGGGGAGATTTCCTATGTTTACGGATACAACCATATGATGTCATCCTCAGCATGGATTGATTGTATTCGGTGTAGGATATCGTGGATTGCTTCAGGAAGAAGGTCATTTTCTTTGGTGCGGATGGATAGCCAGTGGTGTTTGTTGGTGAGAGAGATCCTTGGATGGGTCACAGGCGCGTTCCATCCTTATCGTCCATGGTGGCTGAGATGATGCTGAGTTCTTCAGAGGTTTAGCAGTTGGCGTTTCCTAGGGTCATAGAGGAGTACCCTGATGTCTTCCTAGAAGAGGTTGTAACATTACCCCCTCGACGAGAGATTAAGTTTGGGATAGAGCTATAGCCAAGAAGATATTTTATCTCTATTTATCCATATAGTATGGCCCCTTCTGAGTTACGAGAGCTGCGTATATAGATTGATGGTCTGTTGCAGTGCGGTTTTGTCCGGCCAAGTGTGTCACCATGGGGTGCACCAGTTCTGTTCGTGAAGAAGGCCGATAGTAGTTTGCGGTTGTGTGTCGATTATCATCGCTAAACAAAGTGAAAATAAAGAATCACTATTCTCTTCCATGGATTGATGATTTATTCAATCAACTGAAGGGCGCAAGTTGGTTCTCAAAGATCGACTTGTGGTCAGGATATCATCAGATGCATGTGAAGGATGAGGATATCCCAAAGACTGATTTCTGTTGTCGTCATGGGCATTATGAGTTCATTGTAATGCCGTTTGGTGTAAAGAATGCTCCAACTGTGTTCATGGGGTTGATGAATGCTGTGTTCCATGAGTTCCTGGACAAGTTCATGGTAGTTTTTATCGACAACATCCTTGTGTAATCCACATCTGAAGAGAAGCATGAAGAGCATCTATGAGCCGTTTTGGTAGTTCTTCGTCGACATCAACTGTTCGGGAATTTGTCTAAGTGTGAGTTTTGGGTTCGAGAAGTCTGCTTCATGGGGCATGTTGTGTCCCAATAGGGAGTAGCTGTGGATCCATCGAAGATTGAAGTATTTGTGTCTTGGGCAGCTCCCAAGACAGTGTTAGAGGTACGAAGTTTCCTTGGTCTCACAGGCTACTACAGGAGGTTCGTAGCCAATTTCTCATGGGTTACGACTCCTCTGACAGATTTGACCAAGAAAGATCAGGGTTTCATATGGACTGATCAGTGTCAGGTAGCTTTCAGGTATCTAAAGAATAAGTTGGTAAGTGCTTCACTCCTTTGTCTTCCAGCTAAGGGATTTTAGTATGATGTTTTCTGTAATGCTTCACATCTGGGGTTAGGCTGTGTTATCATGAAGTAGAGTTTAGTTGTTTCTTATGGGTCTAGGAAGTTGCGTCCCCATGAATGCAACTATGCCACCCATGATCTTGAGTTGACAACCGTTGTGTTTTCTCTGAAGTTGTGGAGACATTACCTCATTGGTGAATGATTTGTGGTTTTCATTGATCATAAGAGTTTGAGGTATGTTTTCTCCCAGTATGACTTGAACTTACGACAATGTCGGTGGATGGAGTTCTTACAGGAATATGACTTTGAAATATCATATACACCTAGAAAAGGGAATGTTGTGGCTGATGCATTGAGCCGAAAGTCATGTAGTGATGCTGTGCGTGAATCTGGTGATTCCTGGAGAGTAATAGAAGAACTGTCAGCATTACATCTTGACATGGGATAAGTTGGGGGTAGAGGCTATCTTTTTCAAATGACGGTGTAGTCATCCTTGGTGTAGAAGGTGAAAGAGTCCCAGTTGGGGGATCTTGAGGTGGAGGTCTGGAGAGACCAAGTTGTTTGTGTGGAGACCCCTGATGGTTGGTCTGGGGATGAACAACACAGAGTGTTATATCATGGAAGGCTTTTTGTTCCCTTGGTGATGCGCGAGACGGTCCTCAGAAAGTTCCATGGTTCTCCTTTAGCGGTGCATCCTGGTGTGACAAAGATGTACCGATCCTTGAGGAGTCAGTTCTGGTGGCCTGGGATGAAGCATGCGGTTGTGGAGTTTGTGTCTCGATGTTTAGTCTGCCAGATGGTGAAGGCTGAACACCGTGTTCCTGGAGATCTTCTCCAGCCATTAGAGATTCCTCAGTGGAAGTGTGAGGAAATCTCAATGGACTTTGTTATTGGTTTACCTCGAGCTCTGGGAGGTTATGATGCTATTTGGGTGGTATTGGATCGTTTAACAAAATCATCCCACTTTATATTAATCAAGGAGTCAAGATCAGTGGAAGTTTTTATCAAGGTAGTATCTGCAGGAGGTTGTGAGAATTCATGGAGTCCCTAGGACGATCATTTCTGATTGAGATACTCATTTTACCTCCAGGGTGTGGAGAGGTCTCCAACATGCTTTCAGTTCTCAGCTATGCCTTAGCACAACTTTTCATCCTCAAAAGGATGGTCAGACGGAGTGAACCATCCAGACTCTTGAAGACATGTTGTGCTATTGTGTTCTTGATTTTGGAGGTTTATAGATGAGGCACTTAACCTTGGTGGAGTTTTCCTACAATAATAGTTTCCACTCCACCATCGGTATGGCGCCATTTTAAGCCTTGTATGGCCGGCCTTTCCGTTCTCCATTGTGCTGGACTGGGGTCAGAGAGTTAGCAATTCTCGGACCGGAACTAGTGTAGAATACAACAGAGATGGTTCAGGTGATTTGTGAGAGGATGAAGGCAGCACAAGATCTTTAGAAATCATATGCTGATCAAAGAAGGAGACCCTTGGAGTTAAATTTTGGGGATCATGTGTTTATGAAGATGACTCCCCGTCATGGGTAGCGAAGGTTTGGTCGTGGGAGTAAGCTTTATCCCTGATTTGTTGGACCTTTCGAGGTGTTATATCATGTTGGAACTGTGGCGTATCGAGTAACACTTCTCCTTAAGATGATTCGGGTACATGATATAATGGCCCGAACCTCTCCGGTCCATTACTTTGTGAAAATGTGGTGTTAGAGGTGTTCTGGAAGGTTAAGGTGGCTTGGGGTGTGTTTGGGTTGACTTTTAAGGAAAGCTAAATGTTAATAGCTTTCACACGGTTGGCGCACGGTTTGCCTAAACCGTGCGGCCAAACCGTGCAAGGATGGTCTTGGAGGAAGTGGCTAACACACAATTATTTCATGGTTTGTTTAACTGTGTGGACTAACCGTGCGAGGAGTGTTTGAAGAGGTAGAATCTAGCATACAGTTAGCCCTTGGTTTGGTAAACTGTGCAGACTAACTATGCGGACACTTAAAGTTAGATCCTAAAATTGTGGATCTGAAATATTTTTCCTCTAAATGGTTCGTTTAATCCCCTAAGAGGCAATAACTTGGGATTACCCTTCCTTAGAGGTAGAAGAACCTCTCCCAAGTGTTTTGGAGGCAATCTGGAGGCTTGTCTTCATGAATCGAATTCGGTTTCTCGAGGTATGTGATCCTTTTTGTTTGGTTTCTTAGATCTACCTAGATCTACTCCTCCTCTTCTCTCGGGATCTTAGATATATGCCTGTTATGGGTAGATATAAGTGTGTGGATGTTGATTATGATGAGCTTTGGTCTTAGTTGTGTTAGGAGAAGTGATCTAGGGAGGATCCTTGGTGAATCGGCCTGGTCTTCTTGGGCGTTCTTCGACCTTTGTGGTTTCCGTCAAAACCGTTGAGGTAGGGGATTCGTGGATTCTCTAATTGTTTATGTGAAATCGTAGAGTTATCATGATTTGGCCTTTGGATCACAATGGAATTGACCTAATTAAATACTTGAACTAGATTAAAAGAATTGGTTTGATCGCATGTTGTTTCTTTGTACCGTGATAACAGTTTGCCTCTTGATTTGCCAGATAGTGTGATATCTATGCCTTGCTTGTTAGCATGATGTTATTGATGAAATTGATAAAGAACATAAATCCAGAATTAATTGATAATTATTTGGCTAAAGATAAAGAGGCATGTAAATGAATCCGATTTTTGTTGTTGTGGATGTTGTTCCAACTTCATGTTAATCAAATTGAGGCTGATGATGTGTTTAATTCAGTTGGTTGGTAAACCTGAAATCTATTGGTGCTTGTGTATGAAGGTGGGATACCTTGTTAAAGGTCCAAGAGCCCAAATTGTTGTGATGTTTACTTTCCTACTGCTTGTGCTGTGATGTGATCCTGGATGGATGTTGTGATATGTGGGGGCATGGAGCCCTTGTGGTTGTGGCAACGGATGATGCCTAGAGTGGCGAGATGCATCAGTTTATGTATATGGGTGTCAGGAAGGACACTAGGGATGATTGAATGAGATGGATGTGGGTGTTGGATGCTTGTGGATTCTTTGGTTATTTATCTATTTTTATTTTTCCCCGCTGCTCAAGGCAACTGGTCTTGCTTACCCTTCTTCCGAAAGGGGAGAAGACACACGGGGTATGCCACGTGCTTTCCATGTTTAGCCTCTCCAGGGTGAATGGGTCTACACTCTTGCTATAGGCGGCACATACTCGACGGGTAGTACATCTACTCACCATATTGAGCCCCCTTGTTTTAGTAGCATATGATGATTTTCTAGAATGCCTGGGAATATGGGAAAGTAATTCTGTAATGAATGTTTGAATAATTGATGTTAACCCATGCAGATGGAGATGCTGGAATATAATGATGAGGTTGTAACTTTGAAGGAACATTTGACTTTGGGTGTGATGTTGATGAATTTAATGTGGTTTTGATTATGGTTAATTAATGTTGGAAGAATTAATTAACGTACAGTGGGAATGATAAAAAGGTAATGAAGTAACCTAATAAGGCTCTTTAAATGGTTGTGTGCTTATAAGATACCTAGTCTTAGAAGTGGCAGCCCAGAGTCTGAGAGACGTTAGCTGCAGTTGTGTCTAAGACTAGGTTATGCCCATAGTGTGGTTGTGAGTTATAATATATTCTATACTTTTTGTGCTTCTATACGCTATTCCACCCTTTCAGTAAGGGAAACTGGAACCTCGAGGATTCTAAGCCCTGGGAGGGGGGGGGGTGTTTTCCCCAACATTCCGATGGGAGGGTAAATGGATGACTACCCCCTTTGACCCCGCTCTCTTCTCTTGGTATATACTAGTGCCATTAGGAACATCAGTTAGTTTTCCCCATATATGTGTGTAGAGGGCTGTAATGGCTTGTGGTTATTCACACACATATATTCTGGATATAGTATCCTATGGACTACTATAGGTGTAACATGTATAGGCTGTGATGGCTTGAGGATCCTTACTCGGTGTATGGGCTGTAATGGCTTGAAGTATAACACCTAATGTATGATACACGTAATGCGAGTTGTGGTGGATCCCGAAAACTACCTGGTTACTTTTGGTTGCGAGGATGGATAGGTGCTTAGCCCAGGTGTCTGCGGGCAAGCCTTTGCGGTGCACGTGGTGCAGTTTGTGGAGCTTAGCCCAGGTGTATTCGGGCAGGCCTTTGGAGAGAGATGCACAAGATGTATGTCATTGGGGAAAAGCGATAAACCAGTGGGGAAGTAGTAGCGGGGTACCCTTGAAATTATTAACTATATGATATATTCTTGTATGCGTTACTTGGTGAGAGTATCCATTGTGAGGTTGGGAACTTAATATACCTGTTTAGGTGATGAGTTGGTTTCACTTGTTGTTCACTGGGCTTTAGCATGCTTTCTTTAATTTTGCACGAGAGTCTTCGGGGAGGATCCTACTGAGTATACTATTATAATCACCCAATGTATATATATAAACTGTTTTTTAGGTCACTTGGAGGAGGTTGGAGACCAAGCTCGTTGCTACTAGCTTGTGGTTGAAGGAGATGTTCGGGCTTGTGGTCGCTACCGTTTTACTTTCTTTTGGGTACTTGTAGTTTTCCCTTTTAGTTGTAGTACTTTTACATGGCATTTCATATATGTACTTGGGTTTCTTTTATATTTCAGTTCTGAGTTGGATTTGGTTGGTGTCTATCTTATCTCTCTCTTCCGCATGTGTTCTCTTAGAGGGTAATGCCTCCCAATTGTGTGTTTATTATACCCTTGGTGCTAGTCGCCAACCCGAGGCCTACTAGAGGTGGAACTCGGGGGGTCATTATCTCCCTTTTCACATTGCCGACCCAGGAGGGGTACACTATGTGGGGAGGGGGTCGTGACAAATAATTAGTAATAATTAGTAATAATTAGTAATAATTAGTAATAATTAGTAATAAATAGTAATTATTAGTAATAACTAGTAATAAATAGTAATAAATAGTAATAAATAGTAATTATTAGTAATAATTAGTAATAAATAGTAATAAATAGTAATAAATAGTAATAAATAGTAATAAATAGTAATAAATAGTAATAAATAGTAATAAATAGTAATAAATACTAATAAATAGTAATAAATAGTAATAAATAGTAATAAATAGTAATAATTAGTAATAATTAGTAATAAATAGTAATAATTAGTAATAAATAGTAATAAATAGTACTAAATAGTACTAAATAGTACTAAATAGTAATAAAGAGTAATAAATAGTAATAAATAGTAATAAATAGTAATAAATAGTAATAATTAGTAATAATTTGTAAATAGCAATAATTAGCAATAATTAGTAATAAATAACAGTAAATAACAATAATTAGCAATAAATAGAAATAAATAGATATAATTAGCAATAAATAGCAATAAATAGATATAATTAGTAATAAATAGATATAATTAGCAATAAATAGATATAATTAGCAATAATTAGCAATAATTAGCAATTATTATCCATAATTAGCGATAATTAGCAATAATTATCAATAATTAGAAATAATTAGCAATAATTTGTAATAAAAAAAATTATATTATCAATATTTATGAAAAAAGAATATTAATATTATTAAAATAATAAAAAATTTATAAAATATTAAAATTATCAATATTCGCAACAGGCTTTGCTCTATTCTTAACATGTTTAAATCTCAAAGGGTCGCCGATTGTTAGGTCATGCATAATAAAAAGTTTGTGTCAGCCATGTCCAATGTAAACTCTATAATTGTCCTTGCATGGTTGATCACCTTGAAAGTAGTGTTGCAATAGGACAACCCAAGTCATGCCTTTCTTATCTATAAGAATTATCTCACATGAACCTTTACATAGACCTTTGTTTCTTGAAAATTTAAGGGAAATATACTGATATCCCCTCAAATTTTTAAGAAAGAATGATCTAGGTAAAGCGTCAATTTTATGGCATTTTGGATGAAATTATTGAGCTGTGTTATCTAGGAAGAATTACATAACAATGTTTAAATGTCAGTGGTTGGATAATGAGAGAGGCTTGCATGTTTATCTGACTCATGGAATCGTCGATATTAAATATAAAGGTCCTCTTGCAGTAAATGAACCATTTTTACTTTCTCAACAGGAACATCAAATTTATTATGAAAAGTACTGTGCTACTTCAAGAGACTTGAGCGATTGGTGGGGCATAATAAAAATGAAATCTCAGGAAAATCAGTTTACTCGAAATGAATGTGGTTCTGCTAAAGTGGAAGGAATTTAAAATTTTCAAGATACTGCTCAAAATCCATCTGATTCACAAAGAGATGTGAATATAGATGATGACACCCCAAAATTAAGGATCAATGGTGATGAAGATGTTAATGATGTTACAAATGAATTTGAAATGAAAAGAGATGCTGAAACTGAAACTCATATGGATATTGATGATGCTGAGAAGGAAGATGAAGACATTGACATTGAAAACTATGGAGAAGAGGATAAAGATTTAAATTGACACAATTAAATGCTGATTATAATCACAAATAACACATATCTATAAATAATAGTTATTTTCAACTATCTGCTAACAACAATCATTTTGAGTTTCAGATGGACCCTGAGCTATTTCTCGATTTGTAGGAGGCTGACCTACCATTGGATGAGGGGGATTTTGGATCATCTGACCCTCAGCCTACTGGCGGTTCGGGGGGTACGTGGAGGGGGCACGGTCTTGCATGACTGATGATTCCTGACCCTATCACCGATCGACGTCTACATCTTGGTTTTGATCCACACACACGGAGGTATGGTAACCTATATATTTTAGTTAGATTTCATTAATTTATTTATATATATACTAATTATTTGATTATTTATTCATTTTTCATAGTTTTGCGCATGTAGATATTGGACAGGGGATCGCTATCTTGCGCAATTATTTTTCTCAGCCATGGATCACATGGGAATAGATTCCTATTGATGTGCGACGTGACATGTTCCATCATTGGCTGGTACATAAATAAATAATATTTATTTTGAAATTTATTTTATTAACAACTTGACATTATAAATTATTTGTAGGGTTTATGGTATCCTATCGATGATAACATGCGTGATGCTATCCATGTGGCATGGTATGTTTCTATGCGTGACCGTTTCCGTCAGTTTTTACACAATTTGAGAAGGACAACCATTAAGAAAGCAGGGGTGACAGAATTTGATGAGTTGTGTAGAGCCCACCGACTAGATTAGATTTCATCTCACGTTTGGGATGAATTATGTTTACACTGTTTGGGTGGTAGGTTTCAGAGGAGATCTTCAATGGGATGATAGAACCGGGGGAGACAGGAGGTGACACATTGAGCTGGTAGCCGTAAATTCAGTTCGCATAGAGAGCATCTGGTGAGTATATTTTTTAAATATTTTATATAACTTTAAATATAAACAGTTTATTTTATATTTATGTAGGCAGTTGAGCATCCCGATATTACGAAGTTCGACGTTTATCGGAGGATGTACAATGATCCAACCACCGAAGAGATTAGAGGTGATCGCCAACGTCAGTTTGTGGTTAGTATTATTTTTTCAGTTTGACAATTAACTACTTATAATATTTTCACAATTTTAATTTTAAATTGGAATTGAAGGAGTCATATGATGCTGCGACCTCTCAGACACAAGCTGAGGGTCAGGACGAGACGACTGAGTAGACCATTGCTCACTATTTCGATGAGACAGCATGGATGCAGGCGACTTAGTATGTCTTTTAGAAGGGTAGAGTAGTTGGTATTGGCTCTCATTTGACTCCTGATACTTATTATGGTACTGCTGTGATGTCGGCGTCCATCTCGAGAGGAGCTCGTGGAGAGGCATCATCTTCTGGATCACAGTGTCAGGAGCAGTTGTGAGCTCAGGCTGAGCTTATAGAGACTTTGTAGAAGTAGTAAGAAGAGATGTGTCGGCAGCAGCAGAAGCAGGAGCAACATTACGAGGAGCAAATGCATCAATGGCAGCAACAACATGAGGAGGAGACACATCGATGGAAGCAGCAGCATCACGAGCAGATGGAGAACATGCGCCGTCTGACTCGTAGTTTAGGGATGATGTTTTCTCCACCAACTCCTTCAGATCCTCCACCTCCTCCAAAAGATGACCCCCAGTGATTTTTTTATGTTACAAACATTTGAATTTAACATTTTAATATTAATTATTTACATTTTCTATCTTTTATATCGGTACAAATATTACATAATTTAATTTTTAATATTTTATTATTTTTTTATATTTTTTTTTGAATATTGAGAATTTTAATATTTTTTATTGTTTTAATAAGAGTAATATTATTTATCATTAATCCTAATTTTATTAAATTTTATTTTGTTTAAAATTAATTTATTATTTGCGATGGGACCATTTGTAACGGGGTCCCGTCGCAAATAGTCTAACTAAATATTTTTAAAAACATATTTGCGACGAGAGTACTTGCCCGTCACAAATACTTTGTTGCGACGAGCCCATCGCAGAACGTTTTATATATATATATATATTTTGCGATGGGATAAGGGCCCATCGCAAATAGTTTTTGCGATGAGCCCTTCGTGAAAACGTTTATGTATATATAATACATATAATCAGAGGCTTATTTGTGATGACGATGTTTCCCATCGTAAATAAGATTTTTTGAGATGGGCCCGTCACAAATAATTGTATTTGTGACAGCGTTTTCTGCAATGGGCTATTTGCGACGGGATCCCGTCGCAAATAGGCCATCACAATTACCAAGAATTCCAGTAGTGAGTTGTATTTAGTAAAAAATTTAGAGTCTAATAAGATCAAATTAATTTTTGATGAATAGTAAACTATGAATAGTGATTTTACGATTATGAATAGTAATGTGACCAAATGGATTAATAACCTCACTTAAAAAAGTATTAATATAATTTAGGCACTTTGATTAAGTAATGTGATTCAATAAAATAGGTAAACAACTGTTTCAGAAATTAATAGTTAAGTATTAGTTTTTTCAGGTGAATAGTGTTTTTTATTTAAAAATTAAATTAAAAATATTTAGAAAAATATTTTTATAAAATGGAGTTCAGTTTTGAATTCATAGCATTGTTATTAGGTTAAGGTGAATTTTTGGGATTTTTCTGAGAAAGTTGAATTTTCGATGAATAATGAAATTACAGTTTTGAGTTTCGGGTGTTTAATGACATCATTAAGGATGTAATAATGGTGTAATATTTATGGTCGACTTATGAATAGTAATATATGCTATGAGGTGTCCCAAGTGGCCAATACCATGAGAAAATACCATGGACAATCCCATGGTTTTTCCAATACCACCGATGAGGTGTCCCTTAGTAATTAATGATTTGTTCCCTCACTTCCCCTATAAATACCAAGCCATTCTCTCATCCATTTCATTCCAAAATCATTATCAACAAAGTTATGGTCTTCTTACCTCCCAAGGAGTCCTCCCAAGGTGCCCTCAAGCCTCCCAAGGTCCTGAACTTCAAGCTTTCGAAGTACACTTCAAGGTAAGGGGTTTCTTATCTCACTTTTAATTCTGTGGGGTTTCCATTGTCCGCCACTAATTTTGTAACACCCCAGGTAAATAAAGAATATGACATTTTCATATTTATCCATATTTTTGAATAAAATATTAATATTACTTTAAAGGGAATGCTATGCTCGAGGGCGTACCCAATACGCAACAACGAGTTTCTTTGAAATCTTACATTGCACTCTAATAAAAAATAATATTATTTTAAAAGGTAGTTAACGCCTAGCCATTATAATGGCAGGAATAAGTGGAACTGACTAAAAAATTATTATATATATTTGTCAAATATTTTTACTTTTATCCAATAAATTTTGGAGGCTTAAAATGCAACTGAATCCAATTTTAAGCATAAATCTTCTAATATTCTTTAAAAGGTCGATTAACCGCCTTTTGATGGAGAACCATTTTTAAATATAATTTTGACAATTTTATATGTTTTATTTGACAAAATAAAATCCTTCTTTATAATCTGGACATCAAAATTTGCTTTGTGTAAACTTTTGTTATTTTTCCAATAAAGATCATTTTTATTGAAAATGTTGCATTTTAATTAAAAACCTCTTTTTAATCTGATTCATTTATATGGATAGATTATATTTTTAATTTATATTAAAGTTTATTTAGAATATATTTTTACCATTTAATCTAATGGTGGTCATTGGAATTAATTTCACTTTGAAATTGGACTTAAACTAGTGTCAATCTTTTAATAGATATTGTTTCTTAAAAACACGCTATTTGTTTTGACAAAACGAATTAATTATTAAATTAATTAATGCAACATATATGTTTTGAATTTTTTAAAAATAGACATCATTTTTGAATTTGGAATATCAAATATAGCTTAGGGTGAATTTTTGGTATTTTTCTGAGAAACTTCAATTTTTGATGAATAGTGAAACCACTAATTGGAAGTTTAAAAACTGACTTTTCGTTTAAATGAAACTTTACCACTTTTGTGACTTGAATTTAAAAAATCCGAGATACATGGTTTTCATTATGATTTAAAATGTGGTTCAATGGGATTAAAATAATTTTTTGGTGAATAGTAACTTTTAAGTTTTTAATCGCGATTAGAGGTAATTAGTGTAATTTAAGGTAAAAATAATGTTTTAATAATTTGAAATGACCTAGACACATGTCCTACCCTCATTGGATGTGTAATGTACGACCAAGAAAATCCATGGGTCAACTTGGGGACCCCATGGAGCCACTTTGGTTGGAAAATGACATAAATAACTTTTTATTTAAAGTTAAAACAAAAATGTCACAAGCATGAGTTGTTTTACTAAAATAATTTTTAAATGGGGTTATTCAAGTCAAATTTTTGACTATAAATATTAATTATAAAGATAAAAATATTTCCTACATCATGATTTTTTTTTATAATTTTTAGATATTAAATAAATTAAATTATTTAAGACATCATGATGATGCAGCGATTATCTCATTAATAAAGGATTTAAATAAAATGAAAATATAATGTTAAAACTATAACTTAAACTTGTAAAAGACCTATTGGATGAGTATATTTCTAACCCTTACCACCTTATCCTAGAAATACATCAATGTGGGACCTTTAAAATCCGAAACTCATTTGAAAATAAAGTAACATTTTGTAACTTTCCAAGAGTGCCCCTCCTCTCCTCTTATAAAAGGCCCCCACCTCTACCACATTACCCACACCTCTCAAGCCTTTGGCTCGGCCAAAACCTGCTCATTTTATCTCTCAAAATCCCTATCTTACTCATAGAATCCTCACGTTGGGCATAAGTCTTCCCAAGGAAGCCTTTGATCTAAAATCAAAGAGAGATACCCAATTTTAAGATAATGTCTTCACTTGTGTTCTTTTGTTTTATTTTGCTTCTACAACCCCCTAAACTCTTTTTATTCATTTATTTTGTAAAAAATACAGTATATTAAATATACTAGGATGTTTTTATAAGAAGTATTCGAGCTACACTCTCAAACACCTACATCTAATGGTTAAAGAACATACTGTTTCTGTGGATGGTGAATTTCTGCCTCACGAAACAATGATTGTTCGATATTCTTTTAACACCTTCAAAGGTGGCCATTAAGATGTAACTATATTTATATATGATATATAATATGTTTATGTTTTACTTAAGCTTCTGTATTTTTCATTTATGGCATACCTTTATGGTTTCCATTATGGTTAAACGCGATATCTTCATTTTAGGAAGTGCAGACTACCGCCCCCTCAAAGTGATTTGATTCATTAATACCATATGTGGTATGTATAAAGGATAGATTTAATGATATTATATATGATAACATACTTGAATTATAATACTATTATGTATAATTATGTTTTAATTCCATTAAATAAGAAATAGAAATGGAAGTAGCGTTCATGCGTATGTACGGCTTACCATCTCCATGAACGGTGCATTTCATTTCTTACCTCTAAATGTTATGTAATATTATAAATTCATGTATATAATAGATATATATGATATATATGATATATACATAATGAATATAATTCTGGATATAATATATATTTTACCACATGAACAACTTGTAATTATAAAGAGTTTATTTTTGACTCAAGTAGCAATGATCTACAAAACGACCATTATTAACTTAAATAATTACATAGTGTTCATAGCATGGTATTAAGTGATATAAAAAGAATAATGAACTTGAAAAAGTTTCTTAATAAAGTATAAATTAACTCAAGTTTATTATTCAAGAGGTTAAGGAACGATCGAGTCAAGTCGGACCCGAGGTAAGGGATCCTACCCCTCTCTTTTTAAGTATACTCTTTTATGTCATTCCTTTTAAGCCCATATTTCTAATGATTGGGATGTTCTTTTATATTACTATTACTGTAATTTTTATGTTCATATGATGAGACACCCTATTTTCTCTCATCAATCCATTTTGTAAGTTTTGAGTGGCACCGTTAGGCTGCCGAATTTTCATAAGAGATCCAACCTCTCTCTTTCTTTTTTAAGTACTCTCCTTTATGTCACTTCTTTTATTGTCTTCTTTGTTATGTTGGAGGATGTTATTATATATTCCTCTTGATTTAATTTTTATGTTAATATTACGAGAGACCCTATTTGATATCATCAATCCATTTTTGGAAGTTTTATGTGGCGCCGTTAGGCTGCCGAGTTTTCGTAAGAGATTTTTCATCTCACTTTTATTCTTGTGAGATTTATACTAAATTTTCCACCATTTCCTTTTAGTGGAATATGTACTACCCATTATTCTAATATTTGTGTAATATAATTTCATTTATGAGTATTTACATCAAATTTTTATTGTCCTTCTTTCATGGGGTGTATGTTTCGAAAGATACCCAAGTCGGTAAGGGAACCTTTCACCCTCCTCTTTTTAAAAGACATCTTTTGTTGGATCTTTTAATTTACATATTGTAATTTTGGGATATGTTATTATATATCCTTATTTATGTAAATTTTATGTCCAAGTGATGAGATACCATTTTAATCCCTTATCAACTTATTTTCTGAAGTTGTAAGTGACGCCGTTAGGCTGTCGAATTTTTACAAAGGTAACTTCTTAACCCAATTTCGATTTCTTTGGGTTCAACTTGTTGTTATTGAATATGTCATCCTTTTAATATGTGTTTATGACCTTTTATTGTTTTACACTTAATATCCACTTATATTGGGTGTATTTATATTTTTCACACATAATTATGAGATTGATTTATCCTTAATTTAAGGATACCTTCTTTATAAGGGATTTCATCTCATTTTACATTTCTATTGAAACTTCATTTTTATTATGCACCAATTAACTCTTATATGGTGTATATAATATCCTTTGGAATATTATATCATGGATCCATTTATTCTCATGATATTATAAAGTTATTATTAAATGTTATTCCTCAATTATTGTATTCAAGTGTCTCTCATTTTGTTAAAAACCCTTTAACTAAAATATTGTTTTAAATGTTTTAATGCTTTATACTTATAAATATTTCTCATTAATATCCATGTTTTCAAAATGGTTTTAAAGATTTAATTATATGGATATTAATGGTTTAAAATGTAAAAAACTTCAAAGTGGTATGGGACACTTTGATTCAAAAATCACTTTATTAAATGTTTTAAATGGTTTTGAAAATGGTTTTTAGAATGGATTCGTTATCTTAAAATGTTATGTTGTTATTTCAATGTGGGAATGTTATCTTTCCTTTATTCTTAAGTTATATTCTATGATTATGTTATGGTTCTTGGGCATTGTTAATGAAGACGGGTGGTTCCGTGATAAAATAAGGGTGGGTGAGCCCGATATAGCTCTCCAATGCATTGGGTAACGTGAAGGGGTTAAACGTTAAGGTTTCATTGAAGAGATTTAGGGAATATACTGTGATGGGTATTCCAAACGTAACCAAGAGGGTTACTCCCTACTTAAGAATGTTATGAATGCCTCAAGTTACCTTTATGTCTTATGATTTCTATGATTTATTCATGATTTTATGAGGTATGTTAAAGTGATTCTATTTTATGGGTAAAGTATGATTTCATTATTATATATATATGTACTCATGTTTCCTTTCCATACTTTTTATAACCCTTACTGAGCTTTTTATGCTCATCCCAAGTTTTTGAAATGTTTTTCACAGGTCAAGGGAATGGTACATGATATGATGATAGTGTCAAGGAAGTGTCAAGAAAGAATCCATGTTTTATTTTAAATATGTTTCCTATCTTTTATGTAACCACTTTGTTTAAATGTGGAATGTAATTCAAGTTTTATATTCTAATTCTATAAAACTCTAAACCTGAAAAGATCCTCAATGTGTAATCTTGTAATAACCCAAGATTAAGTTAGGTTTAAGGATGAGGCCTTATAGTTGGTAACAGAGGTCGGTTTAGATAACTTTAGAGGTTAGAGTGTTGTTTAAGAAAAAGTGACAATTTGTGCATAACCACAATTGTTAGTATATTAGATGGAGTCATCGTTTTTTTGAAAGTTAGAATGAGTTTTAGATAACTTGGATAAGTATATATTGGTTTTTATCTTCCTCTTTTTTATTTGATGATTTTACTGATATACTCACACTAACCTTTTTGGTTTTAGTAAATGGCTGGATCTACCAGGCACCAAAGTAACAGTGGATTTGAAGAAAACTGTGACGGTTTTATGAAAGAACAACTGAATCATATGAGAGATACAATGAGAACTCTTATGGTTATTCTCAACCAACTATCTGGAGTCATGATTGACCACCCGAACCTTAGTGATTTTTATAAGCCATCGTATATGCGAGAAACAAATCCCTACAGAAGTTCAGGTAATAATCATAAAGGTAAGTATGTTCAAAAACCTATGTGTTAAATATGTGGAAAGAAACACATAGGAAATTGTTTCAAAGGGATAGAAATATGCTATAGATGTGGAAATTAAGGTCATAAAGCAAGAACCTGCCATGGAAAACGGAAGCATCTAGTTGACTCTATGAAAGGGAAAGAAGTTCTTTCTGAGGGATCAATTGAATGTTTTAAATGTGGTGTGCATGGTCATTATGCAAACACATTTCCTATGAATAAGTTTCAGGAATAGGGTCACCAAGATCGTACAAATATTCATTTACCAATACCTAATTCCATTCCGATTGAGGATGAAGAAACTGACAATGAATAATGAAAGGTATGTATATTTCTTAACATATGTTTTCCTATTATTGGAATATTAGGATATGATTCATGATTTTGTTTGTAGGAAATAAGTATTTCAGAATAAGTTTAAAAGCAATGGCTAATGGATCATGAAGACTGTTGAATGAGTAAGAAGTCATCATATAAGGGATTCAATAGTTATGGTAGATTTTAGGATGGTGAAATTCTTAGATGTATTAAGTCTCTTTTGATGATGGGGTTACATTAGAAGACTTTTTATAGTAACCCTGATGTTTGATATACAGAAATTTTATTCAAGGAATAATTATCCTTTCTTTTGTGGATATAGTTATAAAGAACCATTTGGGTTTATATGATCCTTAAATTTGAGGAAATTACTGGTTAATACATTTTGGGTTGCAAAATGGAAGTTATCAGATAACCTTTGTGGTTAAAATATGTTATGGTTATTTTTGATGAATTAATCTCTTTTTGAGGAATGTTATAAAATTATATAGTTTTTGAAAAGGGACAACACACAGACCGTGTGACAACCCGTCGCGTCGGACGAAGCTTCGGGAATCAAACCCACAACCAAAGTGCAACTGGTATTTATCGCCTACCACCGGACTACGTGAAGTCCCTAGTTAGTTTGAATTATTCTTTTTAGTTAGATGATTTTATGAATTAAGAGTAAGTTTTTTTTTTGGTTATCAATGGAAATTATTAGTCTATCATGGAGGATATGTGATTAGGTTAATTACTTTTTAGTATGAGACTGTAAGAGTAACTGATGTTATTTTGGAGAAAAATGTTAAAATTTATCTTAGGAAACTATGTGATTAAATCCTTCAGAGAATTGGGTTTCAATCATAGTTTGGTTTACTTTGTAGAATTTTATGGATATATATTTATTGAATGGTCTTTGTTGAACTTTGGGTTTTAGTTTTGGTTAAGGTCTAAAGACATGGGAAGTATATAGTTCTCTTTTGTGGATTAGGTGATTCTCTAGAAGTTGATTATAGATCTCTTAATGTGAACAAGTGATCCTAAATACTCGTCTTTTGGAGAAAATATGAGTTCGTGTAAGAAATCTAGTAAAAGTTGAAAGTCAACATAACAATTAAGTATGCTTCCTTATGTTTTATTTAAGCTCATAAATAAATTCCTCAATGAAAGTAACTTAAAACAAAAATGTTGTCTGTTAAATTTTCCTACTAGGGAATCAAATACCATTTAACCCATCACAAGTTTGTGATTTTCTTGTTGTTAACTTTATCCTAGACATGTTTACTATCACTCTCCATCAGAACATGACCCTTTGTTTTTTCCTCCATATCCATATTTTCATACTTGGAATCCTAGTATGGGTTAACTCGGGAGACATTTGTACTTATCTCTCCCATTCTTTTAAAGTGATAGTTTTACTGACTCTTGTTCCGATGTGGGATTTTCAATGAAGCTTCCAAGCCCAGTTTAAAATTGCAAGGATGCAATTCCCAAAAGGGGGGAAGGATGTAACACCCCGGGTAAATAAAGAATATGACATTTTCATATTTATCCATATTTTTGAATAAAATATTAATATTACTATAAAGAGAATGCTATGCTCGAGGGCGTACCCAATACGCAACAACGAGTTTCTTTGAAATCTTACGTTGCACTCTAATAAAAAAATAATATTATTTTAAAAGGTATTTAATGGCTAGCCGTTATAATGGCGGGAATAAGCGGAACTAACTACAAAATGATTATATATGTTTGTCAAATATTTTTACTTTTATCCAATAAATGTTGGAGGCTTAAAATGCAACTAAATCCAATTTTAAGCATAAATCTTCTAATATTCTTTAAAAGGTCAATTAACCGCCTTTTGATGGAGAACCATTTTTAAATATAATTTTGACAATTTTATATGTTGTATTTGACAAAATAAAATCCTTCTTTAGAATCTGGACATCAAAATTTACTTTGTGTAAAATCTTTTTATTTTTCCAATAAAGATCATTTTTATTGAAAATGTTGCATTTTAATTCAAAACCTCTTTTTAATATGATTTATTTATATGGATAGATTATATTTTTAATTTATATTAAAGTGTATTTAGAATATATTTTTACCATTTAATCTAATGGTGGTCATTGTAATTAATTTCACTTTGAAATTGGACTTAAACTAGTGTCAATCTTTTAATAGATATTGTTTCTTAAAAACACACTGTTTGTTTTGACAGTGGGAATTAATTATTAAATTAATTAATGAAACATATATGTTTTGAATTTTTTTAAAATAGACATCATTTTTGAATTTAGAATATAAAATATATCTTAGGGTGAATTTTTGGTATTTTTCCGAGAAACTTCAATTTTTGATGAATAGTGAAACCACTAAGTGGTAGTTTAAAAACTGATTTTTTGTTTAAATGAAACTTTACCACTTTTGTGATTTGAATTTAAAAAATACAACATACATGGTTGTCATTAGGATGTAAAATGTGATTTAATTGGATTAAAATAATTTTTTGATGAATAGTAACTTTTAAGTTTTTAATCGCGATTAGAGGTAATTAGTGTAATTTAAGGTAAAAATAATGTTTTAATAATATGAAATGACCTATACACATGTCCTACCCTCATTGGATGTGTCATGGACGACCAAGAAAATCCATGGGTCAACTTGGGGACCCCATGGAGCCACTTTGGTTGGAAAATGACATAAATAACTTTTTATTTAAAGTTAAAACAAAAATGTCACAAGCATGAGTTGTTTTACTAAATTTTTTTTAAATGGGGTTATTCAAGTAATATTTTTGACTATAAATATTAATTATAAATATAAAAATATTTAATACATCATGATACTTTTTTTTATAATTTTTAGACATTAAATAAATTAAATTATTTATGACATCATGATAATGCATCGATTATCTCATTAATAAAGGATTTAAATAAAATGAAAAGATAATGTTAAAACTATAACTTAAGCTTGTAAAAGACCTATTTTATGAGTATATTTCGAACCCTTAACACCTTATCCTCGAAATACAACAATGTGGGACCTTTAAAATCCGAAACGCATTTGAAAATAAAGTAACATTTTGTAACTCTCCAAGAGTGCCCCTCCTCTCCTCTTATAAAATGCCCCCACCTCTACCACCTTACCCACACCTATCTAGCCTTTGGATCGGCCAAAACCTGCTCATTTTATCTCTCCACATCCCTATCTTACTCCTAGAATTATCACTTTTGGCAGAAGTCTTACCAAGAAAGCCTTTGAGCTCAAATCAAAGAGAGATACCCGATTTTAAGGTAATGTCTTCACTTGTGTTCTTTTGTTTTATTTTGCTTCTCCAACCCCCTAAAATCTTTTATTCATTTATTTTTTAAAAAATCAAGTATCTAAAATATACTAGGATGTTTTTATAATAAGGATTCGAGCTACACTTACACACACCTACATCTAATGGTTAAAGAACATACTGTTTCTGTGGATGGTGAATTTCTGCCTCACGAAACGATGATTGTTCAATATTCTTTTAACACCCTCAAAGGTGTCCATTAATATGTAACTATATTTATATATGATATATAATATGTTTATGTTTTACTTAAGATTATGTATTTTTCATTTATGTCATACCTTTATGGTTTCCATTATGGTTAAACGTGATATCTTCATTTTAGGAAGTACGGACTACCGCCCCCTCAAAGTGATTTGATTCGTTAATACCATATGTGGTATGTATAAAGGATAGATTTAATGATATTATATATTATACCATACTTGAATTATAATACTATTATGTATCATTATGTTTTAATTACATTAAATAATAAATAGAAATGGAAGTAGCGTTCATGCGTACGTACGGCTTACCGTCTCCATGAACCGTGCATTTCATTTCTTACCTCTAAATGTTATTTAATATTATAAATGCATGTATATAATTGATATATATGATATATATGATATCTAAATAATGAATATAATTCTGGATATAATATATATATTACCACATGATCAACTTGTAACTATAAAGAGTTTATTTTTGACTCAAGTAGCAATGATCTACAAAACGACCATTATTAACTTAAATAATTACATAGTGTTCATAGCATGGTAGTAAGTGATATAAAAGGAATAATGAACTTGAAAAAGGTTCTTAAGAAAGTATAAATTAACTCAAGTTTATTATTCAGGAGGTTAAAGAACGATCGAGTCAAGTCAGACCCGAGGTAAGGGATCCTACCCCTCTCATTTTAAGTATACTCTTTTATGTCATTCCTTTTAAGATCATATTTCTAATGATTGGGATGTTATTTTATATTAATATTACTGTAATTTTTATGTTCATATTATGAGACACCCTATTTTCTCTCATCAATCCATTTTGGAAGTTTTGAGTGGCGCTGTTAGGCTGCCAAATTTTCATAAGAGATCCAACCTCTCTCTTTCTTTTTAAGTACTCTCCTTGATGTCACTTATTTTAAACTCCTCTTTGTTATGTTGGAGGATGTTATTATATATTCATATTTCTGTAAATTTTATGTTAATATGATGAGATACCCTATTTTATCTCATCAATCCATTTTTGGAAGTTTTATGTGGCGCCGTTAGCCTGCCGAGTTTTCGTAAGGGATTTTTCATCTCACTCTTATTCTTGTGAGATTTATGCTACATTTTCCACCATTTCCTTTTAGTGGAATATTTACTGCCCATTATTATAATATTTGTGTAATATACTTTAATTTATGAATATTTACATCAATGTTGTATTATCCTTCTTTCATGGGGTGTATGTTTCGAAAGATACCCAAGTCGGTAAGGGAACCTTTCACCCTCCTCTTTTTAAAAGACATCTTTTGTTGGGTCTTTTAATTTACATATTGTAATGTTGGGATATTTTCTTCTATATCATTATTGATGTAAATTTTATGTCCAAGTGATGATATACCCTTTTAATCTCTTATCAACTCATTTTCTGAAGTTGGAAGCGATACCGTTAGGCTGTCGAATGTTTACCACGGGAACTTCTTAACCCAATTTCAATTTCTTTGGGTTCAACTTGTAGTTATTTAATATGTCATCCTTTGAATATGTGTGTATGAAATTTGATTTTTTTACACTTAATATCCACTTATATTGGGTGTATTTATATTTTTCACACATAATTATGAGATTGATTTATCCTTAATTTAAGGATACCTTCTTTATAGGGGATTTCATCTCATTTTACATTTCTATTGAGACTTCATTGTTGTTATAAACCAATTCACTCTTATATGGTGTATATACTATCCTTTGGAATATTATATCATGAATCCATTTATTCTCATTATATTATAAAGTTATGATTAAATGTTATTCCTCAATTATTGTATTCAAGTGTCTCTCATTTTGTTAAAAACCCTTTAACTAAAATATCGTTTTAAATGTTTTAATGATTTATACTTATAAATATTTCTCATTAATATCCATGTTTTCAAAATGGTTTTAAGTATTTAATTATATGGATATTAATGGTTTAAAATGCAAAAAACTTCAAAGTGGTATGGGACACTTTGATTCAAAAATCACTTTATTAAATGTTTTAAATGGTTTTGAAAATGGTTTTTAGAATGGATTCAATATCTTAAAATGTTATATTGTTATTTTAATGTGGTAATGTTATCTTTCCTCTATGCTTAAGTTATATTCTATGATTATGTTATGGTTCTTGGTCATTGTTTATGAAGACGGGTGATTCCATGATAAACTAAGGGCGGGTGAGCCCGATATAGCTCTCCAATGCATTGGGTAACGCGAAGGTGTTAAACGTTAAGGTTTCTCCGAATAGATTTAGGGAATATACTTTGATGGGTATTCCAAACATAACCAAGAGGGTTACTCCCTACGTAAGAATGCTATGAATGCATCGAGTTACCTTTATGTCTTATGATTTATATGATTTATTCATGATTTTATGAGGTATGTTAAAGTGCTTATGTTTTATGGGTAAAGTATGATTTAATTATTATGTATATATGTACTCATGTTTCCTTTACATACTTTTTATAACCCTTACTGAGCTTTTTATGCTATTCCCAAGTTTTTGAAATGTTTTTCACAGGTCAAGGGAATGGTACATGATATAATGATAGTGTCAAGGAAGTGTCAAGAAAGAATCCATGTTTTATTTTAAATATGTTTCCTATATTTTATGTAACCACTTTGTTTAAATGTGTAATGTAATGCAAGTTTTATGATCTAATTCTCTAAAAATCTAAACCTGAAAAGATTCTCAATGTGTAATCTTGTAATAACTCAAGATTAAGTAAGGTTTAAGGCTGGGGCCTTATAAATTTATTGAATGTGGTGTATTGTGTACTACCATTTGATATATATTATCATGATTCTATTTATATTCATGTTATTCTGTGAGTCATTTGGTGGTTATTAACTTTTGGTCATACGACTCGATTGATTACAACATGGTAAGGGATTCTTATCTCACTTTTAATTCTGTGAGATTTCTATTGTTCGCCTCTTATTTATAGAATGTGGTGTATTTTGTCCTTAAATTGTATATATATTATCAGGATTCTCTTTATATTCATGATATTCTGTGATTCTTTTGGTGGTTAGTAATTTTTGGTTATACGATTCGATTGAATACAATGTGGTAAGGGATGTTCTTCTCACTTCTTATTCCTGTGAGATTCATGGTATATTTTCCACTATTTCCTTTTGTGTGGTGTATGTACTACCCATGATTGTACTATTTTTGTAATATAATATAATTTATTTTTATTTACATATTCATTATATGATCCTTCTTTCATGGGGTGTACGTTTCGAAGGTTGCCAAATCGGTAAGGGATCCTTTCACACTCCTCTTTTTATGTAATGACTTCCTTTATGTTGTGTCTTATAGTTTCCATCTATTTATGTTGAGGGTATGTTATTATGTGTTCTCATTACTTTCCATTTCATGTCTAATTGTTTAGAGACCCTTTTATCCCTCATCAATTTGTTTTCTGAATTTTTAAGTGACGCCGTTAGGCTGCTGAATTTCTCGTAAAAGAAATCACATCTTCTCTTTTCTTTCATGTTTTCTTTTCATGTGGTATGTAATTAAAATATCCATCCCATGATCTTATTCGGTACCCATACTGGGTTATGAATTATTTATGAGTGGGTGACCCTTGGCCCCTCTATTTTCAATGTTTTCTAAAACCATGTTATATAGCTGTTATGCTGCAGAAATTTCGTCTCAAAAGTTCTATCTCTTTCTCTCAATAAATTATCTTGTTTATTTATGTGAATACCCATACCTATTTAATTTTTATGGGTGTTCATAAATATATAAAAATGATATATTTTATTTTGTAATTGACATATATATAACCCTCACTCCCTTTACATGGGTTATAAATGATATAATGATCTTATTTTCAAGAACTTTTAAAACGTCACTATTTTGAAATGAAACCCATTTCTTTTATTCTCTATGGGTTATTTATGAAATTTTTGATTATGATATATGTGGCTCACATAAAAGTAAAGAAATATTAAGGGTGCGCCCTGATAGCACTCCAATGCATTGGGTAAATAATTAATCTCTAGAGATGAAATGTTTCACGATACCTTGGTGAATAACCTTGGTAATTTTTATGACACCTTGGGGATGGACCTTGGTTATATGTTCATGAATGTCTAAATAAAATGTTGAAGCCACATATTCAATTTATTTTTCATGTTCTTTTTATCATGGTATACCTATTCTCCCATTTCTCATGTCTTTATGTTTTTATTCAAGTTCTTATTGTTAACACAAGTAAACTGATTCCCTTGTTTACCCTTACTAGGTCTTCTGCTCACCCTTTACCTTGATATATGTCTCCATGATATGAGATGAAGTAATTGTACATAGTATGAACATTTTATGAGGCCTTAGAAGTGTATTAAAAGAATGTTTTATGTTGTTTTCATGTTTTATGTCCCTTATTTCCAAGAAACAAGACTTTAAAGATCCTATGTATGTAAAATGTAATGAAAAGTTATGTAATAAAAAGGCGAGATGCAATAGTGTTCAAGGACTATTAGGGGTTATAGTATGGTAGAGATAATGGGTGCTAACAGGGAAAACAAAAATAGAATATATATGATGAACACTTCATGGATCTAATTTTTTTCTCTAGAAATAGTATTGAGAAATCTATTGAAATATACTCTCTTCATGTGGAGTCTTTATCTTGAGATTGAGGATCATGTTCTCTCATATAGAGATTTTTTATTTGGTAAATAATTATATGAAGAGTTTAGAGATGATATGGTTCTTACAGGACAACCTAGGGTGTTTTTTAGTCTAGTTCCTCTTAGTTCTTGTGAAGGTTACCTATCTAATGAGATGTGTGAACTAGAGAAACTTGGTCATAATAAGTATCCTTTATTAGTTCCTACCTATTGTTCATTGGAAGTCCTTCTCATTTGCCTTATGTGTGGTAAATTCATGCACTATTAAGCCATTTTTCATAATCCTACAAAGGCTTGTCAATAGTATGGTCATTTGATTCATCTATAGAAGCTCATTAAGATGTATTTTATATAAGAGGATACATCGGTTGGAAGTTATCAACTTTTAAATATGGGAAGTATATGCCTCAATACATTAGGGCTCTATCCATAGGCCTCATAGTGAACATTTCTATACAGTTGGGGAATCAAAAAGTATGGGGGATGTTGCAAAAACTTGTAATCTAAAACAATGTATAGGAATCCTCTTGAGTTTTCCTAATGTAGATATTTATTTTAGACCTATTTTTGTTTTGGGAATCCTAGTGGACTCGTTTTGTTGAGGTTTCCACCATTTTTCCTTATGTGTGGGAACTTTTAAATAAGTAGCCTTCTTCTGGAATGGTTTTAGTTTTTTGGTATAGATTTCTTAGATATTATTGTCTCTTATGGAAATTATGAATCTTGTTTCGGTGTTTAATTTATGTACCTTTCATTGGCCCCCCTTGTGTTGTGGGTCAGTCCCTGCTATTTGGTTTTAAAATATTAAAGATACCCACCATGTATCTTCTTTTATATAGATATATATGGGTGTGAATTCTAAATCCAAAAGGTCACACTGTGATTTTCAACTTTATTTAGTTTTAGGTTTGTTTCGGAGGTTTCATAAAAATGGGAGAGTTCCTCTTTTGTTCCTTATTTAATATTGGTGACTTTTTAGGGGAAAAAAGATTCATGGTGGGGAGATTTTTCACACCCCAACCATAAATCATTAATTATATTTAATTATTTTATTTTTTGATTTTTTGATTTTTAGGATGGACTGGGATTTGAATTTTAAAATTTTGGGGGTTTAGGATAGGCACACGATTGGTTCATGGTTAATAGAAACCATGTGCATACTGTGTGAGAGTGTTTGTGATTTTTAGTAGAGATGGCTGCATAGCCGACACATGGTTTTCTTAACTATGCTCCCTACCCATATAGGGTGTCCAGAAGCCCCGAGTGAGTCATACATTTGGTATACATTTTGGCTATCCATGTAGGAAAAATATGCGAGATGAAAAAGGAAAAAATTATTATTATTATTATTGTTCAATTATTATTATTGTATTATTATTATTTTATTATTATTATTATTAAACCCATAAAGTATTATCCTCCCCCTTCTACCTCTTCTACACTCATTGATCCACCCCTTCCCCTCTTGTTCAACCCTCTCCTAGAGAGGGCTCCCAATGTGTGACCTTCTCCTCCTCTCCCTTTTATTCTCCGCTAATTATGATTCCAATTTATAGTGAAATCATATCTAGTGATTCTCTCCTCTTATCCTCCTCATTCTTCATCCTATATTTCTTTTTTTACTTCTCTCCCTTATGGTGAATGCACCTAGGTCAAACCATAACTTGAAATGGGTATTTCTTGGATATTTCTTGGTTCCTAGGGTCCATGAGGACTACATTGAGGCCCGTTGTTGTGGTGGTCATCAAAGGTGATTAATTGTGGTCGATTAAACATGGCTTCCAAGCATATACATAAGTAATTATATATATATATACCCTATTGGTACATATTCCTTTATGGTGAGGGGAATATATACATGGGTTCTAGTGGTGTGTATATATATATGTAAATGTGTATATGTGTGTATGTGTGAATTGACCATCATTGAAGGCATAATGTTTTGAAGTAGGTTCCCTATGTCTAACCCTTTAAATTGAATTCATTAATTTCATGGGTGTTTTCATTATTATACAATGTTTGATTGCTATGTAAAATTATTCTGAATCATGAAAATGAGTTTTCACATAATTTACATGTTTACCTAACCATCCAACTTGTATATCTTTTCTTTAAGTTGGTTTTCAAGGTTATTTCAAAATGTAAAGTTTACTAAATATTTAATTAGTTTTTTAAATAATTTACACCAGGTGATTGGGGATGTTCAAATATGTTTTGGTCTTTTGTCTAGTTTACTATAAAATATTAATGGATTGTTTGATTTTAAAAAGATATTTAAATGGGTTTTCAAATAGTAAAAGGTTCTCTTTTAAATTATGAGTCATGGTTGGTACCTTTGAATGTTTTCATGAAAAGAGGGTTCCTCCATGGATTTTTTTTCATTATAGGGGGAATTCTCATAGATTATGTCGAGATGTGGGCCTGAGAATGTATAGTGGATTTTCATGATGTAGATATTATATTCATGATTTCTTCCTCATATCATACATTTTCTATATCCATGGGATCCTAGGAATCATTGCGAGAGTTGATAGAAAATTTATATTTAGTTCTGATTAGATGGAATATACCCCCATAGAGTAGCCATGGGGGTTGTGCCACCGATGGGGTTAGTTGATAGCAACCAGGTTGGTTATTAAATTTAGATCGCATTGATAGGCTAATAGATGGATTCTGAACCAAGTATGTCTAGGGTATCTTCACTTAGTGCCTAGGTATATCCCATGAAAACTATTTCAAATGTATTCTACTTTCATTTATTGTGATGTTTTTAATAAAATAATTTCAACTATTATGTTTCTACTAGAAATTATTATATCATCACTCATTTACTTATACACTACTTTTCACTACTTTTTTATCACTAAGATATTTCCTTAACCACATGTTTCTTCTTTATGAAATGATTTATTGAAAAATCATTAAATTTTTTAAAAATATTTTAGAATATTGAAAGTAAAGTGGATATTTTATAATTATAAGCTTGTTATTTTTTTAAAGGATATTAAAACATTATTTTAAATATATTTATTTAAAACTATCATGAAATGCTATTCTTTTTAAAGGTGAGGAATAGAGAATGGTTTATCATTTGAAATCAATAATGGGAATTTTAATGCTCACACCAATATTATCTATCATTATTTTTCATCTTTAGATTATTTAAACTTGGGATCATTCATGGAGAGAGTGTGGTTCTATGGTTGGAGTTCCTAGTGAGGTCTCATAGATGTATTTTTATTCATTTAGTTTTATTTTTTCTCAGATTTTAGTATGTTATTTTCTTTTTAACTTGTTTATTTATATGTAATTTTGGGATACACCATTCCCAATTGAGTTGTATTTTATAATATAAACTAGTTTCCATCACTAGAGGATTGGGAACACCTATCAGGCCTAGTCGTAAATCATCTTAGGTGCCCGGTTCGGGGTCAACCTGGGGTGGTTTGTAATAATGCCAGTGAGATTACTTCTTCTAGTGATTCTTATACAGTATCAGTGATAATGTGTTTTCTTTAGAGTGTTACCAAGGTTTATACTCCCCTATCTCTCCAGGGCGTGGGTCTATAATATCCTTTATATAGGTAGAGGCAGTATTATCCCATGTTACAAAGGGCGTGGGTCCTTTATCTACGGAGTGGAATTCCTATCATTGAGCTCTGGTGGTGGGTGAGTCCTCTATTGAAGTAGTGCTCCCTCATCTGTGCTATGTAGTGGTGAGGTAAAGGACATCCATATTATTGAGATTTTACGTGAGATGCATGATAGGAAGTATTCTCCCTTAGATGTTTAGATAAGTGAAGAGGTGTGGTCTATATATATATATATTTATGTATGATTGTGCATGATGCTGAGTATTAGAGATGAAACTTTAGATATACAACATGAATAATCATTCTTAGCTAGATATGGAGATAAAAATTCCATTTCTCTCTTCATTCAAGGTTATTTTTGATAATATTTGGGTTATGATTATAGAATTTGTCTCATAATTTGAGTTTCATTCTTTAGTGGTGATAAGATGAATACTCTCTCTTGATGATTTGTATTTGGTGATTTTGAGGTGTACTACTAGGCATATATATACTCACCCCTACATGGGATTTTTACACATGTATGGTGTCTTATATAGTCAACAGATAGATTATTATTGACTGTGGTAGAACTGGTTCAGTGGAGAATAATGGTACATGGTGGTGCTAACTATGTTTGGTGGTCAGAATTTTGGATATGGAGCCAGGATTTCCCCAACTCTACTTTTTACAGTTTTTGTTAGTTTGGGTTTCCCCCTAGTATTTTTGGTCCGGTGTGTATTTTTCACCTTTATATCAATTTTATTACATTTATATACTTGGATATGTATTTCTAAGTGGCTATTTCATGCATTTTTTACACTCTAGATGTAATGTATTTTTATTATCCCTATATGCTTTTTCATGAAGATGGTTGTGTGCCTGCATACAGGTACATTAAAATAACACATCCCATTTTAGTATTATGCCTAATCGATAATTTTCTCTACCCCCTAGCCTATTGGAGGAATTTTGGGGTTATCACACTTATCTTACCACCAAACAGGATGCTACCAGTTGTTCATGTCATGATAATTACTCTCAAGAATTAGATAATGAATGGAATACTAAATAATACGAGAAGATTCAACACAAGATCCACCAATTGGGGAAAACCATCAATAATATAGAAAATATTTAAACATGGCCACTAATGATTCAAATTTACCAAAGTAAGGAACTTACAAAAATAATTTAAAACATTAAATCAAAATTTAAGTGAAAATAATTCATCCAAATAAAATTGATAAAGGATTATAAGGGTTAACTCAGAAAGCTGCTGCATCAACATAAGGTTTAGCCAGTTGGACATGAGAGTCCTATATAGGGGTAGATCTACATGAATCCTCTAAAAAACCTTTTTAGATGACCCAAACAATCAAAAATATGGAATCTATTAGGTGATTTATAAAATTATGTCTTATTATAACCTAGCTCACCACATTGATGTCATCATGGTGTTATACTCCAAGAATAATTTTTTGAAGAGAGAAAAGATAGACTCTCGATACTATCATACATATTCTTAGTCTAAAATCTATTATGAGTTCCTTTAATAGAATTACCTTCACCACTCCTAGTAATAAAGGAAGTATATACCACATCAAGCACTCTTTATAGGACCATTTCAACCATAAAAACATAGTTTACCACTTCCTCATTAGTGCTTAGGAAAAAAAATACAAAAACCTTTATTGAAAATTATGGTGAAGAACTCTCCCAAAACAAAATGATTTCAAATAATCATCAAAATACAAATATATTATAAAGGGGACCATTTAAATGAAATGGAATAAAACTTCAACACTACTCAATTTATAAGCATAAGGTAATACAACTTCACTTATTTAGCCACTTTCATGGCCATAGGGAAATACAAATGGATGAATAAGGCCTAAAAAACATCCTAGGAATGGTACTCCTATGGTTTTGTCTGAATAATGTAATTCAATCCACTTTCATCTCATGAATTAAAGCATAAAGGTACAAAACAAATAATACTGAGAGGCTCAAAGACCTCAATAAAGTCGAAGATCCTTTCAATATTATTTATTCATTTTTTCATCATACAATTATAGATGACTATAGAAGGGAGGATAATTAAACTTCTAGAACTCTAGAATATAATTTATAGGATAATCAATTTAAGGGTTCACTTGTAGAGAATCATTTGCATCTTCCCCTTGAGAATCTATCAAGACTTGGTGGGGGAATATTATAAAATAATATTAACAAAATAAATAGTAAAAAAATCATAAATTTTTTAAATTCCATGAAACTATATACCAATATAGTAAAGAAAAACGATGTATCAATTCTCAAACTACCAAATAACCCTCTTACACTAGTTTATAATCATTACCAAACCAAAAATCCCAATTAATCAAACAATAAAGCACAAAATCCATTTAATTCCACTTATAATGATTACTAGATTAAATTTACAAAACTCAACCATTATTATTAAAACCATTTTTATCATAAAACTATAAATCTGTTTACCACTTAAAAGGATTTCAAAATAAAACTCAATATAACATATACTAGTATCAAAATCACAAAACACCATGTAAAAATATTTTTCCATTTTACAAATTCTTTAATAGTCTTTTTAATTATAACATAAAGTTCATTTCAAATATTATTATATAACTCATTTGTTAATATAAAACCAATCCATTTCTATTTAAAATATTATTTTAACCATAAAAAATATGTTTTACCAAAATAGAATAAACACATCATAAAAAATATTCCCAATCCACCCATAATAATAAAAATCTATAAAAAAATATAGAAACCAAATAGGTCAAACAAAAATTATGTAGGGGATAGTGGTCGTACATATCCTAGACACATTTCTTGGAATACCATTCAACTACCATGAAAATACCATTGTTATTTTCTCAAAACCATACACATATGCTCTATATGGCCTGTCAGACTAGGAAAGCTAATTGTGAACCACCCTCTCTTCTCTTATTTTCATGAAAAAATGAAAAACCTCAAAATACCATCAATTTAGATCAAATTTAATAATTATAAATGAAGAATAAATTTAAAATAATAGACTAAAAACATAAATGCCAATGAAAAATTAAGGCTTCAAATGAGAAAAAAGTTGTTACACTCTCACTACACTTACTACCCATGTTTGGAAATTTCTATATCTAATATACAATTACCCCCAAAATAACAATTGGATTTTGATACCATTTTTTCATGAAAAGACTAGGGCCACCCTTGATTCAAGTACCTGAGATAGTCCATGACATGACTCAGTGAGCATTCCCAATATGCATAGGCTATAAACTAGTTCTTGGGAATCAAACAATAAAAAATATCGAATGATTTCACATGATAAATAATGATAAACATGGATCTTCCCCTAAATATATTTTCATGAAAAAATTTTGTACTGGAGATCCATGTATAAGAGAATTTTTTTAATAAATAAATAGACCAAAAAAGGAATAAACATAAATATAAAACTCATAAATAGTGAAAAAACTAATAAAAATTCAATTTAAACTAGAAGAAAGTACTGGTGTGGCACGATACATAAGGGAGAAAAAGTGATAAATAAAACCAAGAACACAATCAGCTATCTCCATGTTTCATGTAAAAAATATTCACTTAACTCCTATAAAAAATGAAAAAAAGTTGATAACTAACCACCGCTTCTAAATGAAACATATACCAAACCAGAAATATTAATAGAAATGATCACACAATCTGAGTAGTTATCCTCTAAAAAATATATTAAATACCAATTAAAATAAATCCACTTCATGTTAGTTTAAAATAAAATTACAATATATGTTTTTACTATTATTGAAAACAATTAATAAGATACCACCTTTTCAAATAATTCAACAAATAAATAAAAAGTTTGTGTTACATTTTAAAAACCATTATTTAAGAAATTTATGTAGGTAAATAAAATTGAATAAATGTTTTAAAGCCTTTGAAAACCATTTTTTTATTTAAAAGAGATTAATTTATTCCTTTTAAATAGAAATACTAATAACAACAAGTAAAATCATAATAATGAAAACTATAGTAATATAGAATCAGTATAAAATATTTATATGTTAACCACCATAGTAAAATATAAACCATTTCCTTTAGAATATTTCAAGAACTAGAAAATTGTTTGAATTCCTATGATCTTTGTGAAAATATAGGACAATAATAAAAATAAATCCATTATATTAGTTCACATAACGAAATCCAACTACTCTAGAACTCGATATCATCCTATGAAACTTAACCAAGGGTAAAATTCCCAAAGTATGGAAAATACCATATTAGGGGCCACTAGATAGAGAATTATCATAAACTGGTATAACATGTAAACCCAGAAATCCCAACTAAATAATATTGGTTTCCCATGATGTATAAGATAGATGCGAACACTCAAAAAATGACAGAAAATAATATATACTAGATAAAAATCATATTAATAACCTCATCTTTGAACACCCCTCACGTAAGAATCCTCTTTTTAAGAAAAAAAATATAACAAGTATTTCATAGAACATGGATGTTCTAATCCACCTAATATAAAAAACAAAAATGGGAAAACATAAAGGGTCCATTATTTTTTTGAAAACTCTTTTAGATTGTTCCAATCAATCCTTTAGAACATCCTTTCAAAAACCAAGTTATTAAATAATTTATAGAAAAATAAATTACATATATATCATAAAAACATCTTAAACTATCAGTGAGTACATAAAGTATTTAGATAATACCAATAAAACCTTAAAATTTGAAGATAAATCCATTGTAAATTAGTTTTAAAACTAAAAAACCTCCCTTGACATTAAAAATACTCTGAAAGAACCATTTAAGAATTTTAGTGAACACCTGATGTGTGTGATTTTATGAAAATAGTTTTTATTCTTCAAAAAATTTGAAAGTAAAATTTTTTTGAAATAAAAAATGAGTAAAAAACTAACCATCCAAGTAAAATATTTATAATGGTACTTAATACTCCCATAAAATATCAAAATTATTATTTTAAATAGGCAAACAATTATGGTTTAAATTATAAAAGTTTATGTATGGAGAAAACTTACTTCAACATGTCACATTAACAAAACATGGTGTTAATCCACCATGAGGAGGTAAAAAAACCCTTGACAAATCAATAAAAACCCTAAGAAGTAAAAAATACCCAATTAAAATTTGACTATAAGAAAACCCTAGGTTTATGTGACCACATTAGGGAAAGAAACAATAATGGGAAGAGGAATGAGAGGAAGGGACTTGATGAAGGTTCTGGGCGCAACAAAAGCGTGTGGGTGGATGTGCCCACTTGGCTTTTTGTTATTATCAATGATCAATCCGGGATCAATATGACGATAAATGCCAGTCTCCACGGATCGAATCACAGAAAAAGACAAAGAAGAAGGTTTGTCCTAGAACCACAAACAAGGATCGTTACAGGTTGATTATAATTAATTTAATTAATCATAAAGAAATACCTTTTGGGTGTTCTTTCTTCATTGATGTTCTTGATCACATTGTCGATGTGATCCATCGTTGCGTCGAAGAAGCCAAGTGTAGACTCCCTCTAGCGGTGATCCACACATGTACCTCGTATCTCTGGACGTCGCCAAAGGATTCTCTAGGTGCTATCATGGAGAAGCCTTTGCTTGCGTTGTCTACCTTAGATCATATTGATCCGATGGAAGATGATCTCTCTCGGCCTTGAGAGAATTCTTGGAGAAAGAGGTTCTTTCGGTCTTGAAATAATTCTCCAGATATGTAGTTTATAGGAAAAGAGTGGGGGTTGTGAGCATATTTATAATCGAGTGTGTGGGGTTATAGTGTTATGAAAATAAATAAACGCGTTATGCGTTTTATTTATTTCATTGACTCTTATTTAAAACCCCATGTCGAATAATTAATTCCTTGACATGAGCCCATGTTGATTATAATAAATATCATTTAAAACAATATTATATCCTCAAAATCCCGACTGAAAAAACTACACGGCGTGTATTAATAAATACACGGCATGTACTTGTTTTTCATTGAAAACTACATAGTGTGTACATTCAATGTACATGGTGTGTATATCTTGTTTTCATTTATCCTTTTCTTTTCCATAAAGAAAACTACACGGTGTGTAATTATTAATACACAGCGTGTACTTGTTTTCCATGAAAAAATACACGGCGTGTAATCTTTAATGCACGGCGTGTATATCTTGTTTTTCATTTTCTTCTTCCTCCATCATTAAAATGATTGAGGATTCCTTTAATAATTATTAAACCACGTATGGGAATAATCTTTATTCTACTTGAGATACTTGAATACACTTAGTGTGTGACCCTCTAGGCCTCTTTCTCGTTGGAATTTGGCGGGCTTGCCTAAAGTCCAAGATTACTGTCTAGAAACGGGTCAAGGCACCCAAGAGAAAGAAGTTGACGCCGCATTGACGTATCACCACATACGAAATCTTACTGTGTAATTTAATCCCTTTGTATCGATATCTCATCAAGCAGGTTTTATTGTAGTGTCATAAACCTATATGCTTGATCTGTCATTCTTTGACTACCTAAAATAAACTCGTCGTTCACACCATGTCCATGGAATTTAATGCGATAGTTCTATTTCAATCAAAGGACTGAGATATCAACTTCCATAAATAGAAGGGACAAATCCTTCCTCGACTTATCCATCAACAACATGTCACTCGTGATGCACCCAACGTACCCTACTTTCCGCCAACTGTCTGCGTGATGGTTTTCATCAGTAAATCTAAGTGCGCGATTCATGACATGAGTTAATGATAATATTACAGTCTAAGGACCATCACACACGCTCGAAGATAGCAATTTTTGATGACAACAAGACATGTGAAATTGCTACTGGCAGGTCTGTTCTCATAATCTCCCATCTTGGAGATTACCAAGTACGAATTCCATGAGAGAGAGTCTCGTCTTCTTACGAGTATTCGCACATGACAGTCTGTATACTATGTGTCCTATCATAGTATGTCATCTAACCGTAGAACTTTATTTAAGAATATTGTTATAGCATTTCAAGGTTCTCATCATAGCGTGGATCTGACATGACCTTATCAATGCAACAAATATTCCAGGACATTATTATATTATAGTCATGCAGAACAATGAACAATATATAATAAGTGAACATTCATGTAATCAAAGTACAAAACAGTTGGTTCTCAGGACACCAAACCTTACACTTGATACGAATGGTATTACCATAAAACATAGACTTGAAAATTGAAGGTAGAATGCTAATATTAAAGGAGAGAATAAGGGGTAGTCATATGGAGCTCTACTTGGGGGGTTTTTAACACCCCCATCCATCCAAAATCCATTTTATGTATTATTAAAAATTCCACTTTTGGGTAAGTGGGAACCACACATGAGCCACCAATACACACATATCCCACATCCCCATAAGACAAAAACACCACATTAAAGAATATAAATTCAACATTCAAACAAAAACCATGCCAGAACAAACTTTTAAAAATTTTAATTTAAAAAAAGACATCAAATCGAGAACTAGAATCATCGCATTACTGACCAATCACCGTCACCAGTCGCTATAATCACACTGAAACCTATCACCATCACCACCAGCGTCACATCACCATCGATACCACCATCATCACACATCACAAAATTAACACCAGTGAGAAAAAAGGATCCATAATCATCAAGAAACTAGAATCATCACTTCTGGGACTTATCATCCACATCGAAAGGTCACAGTTGATGAACCACTAAGACGACTGACAATAGAAGATCGAACCCAGAAGGACACCCAAATAACCCTCAACACATTCATCCATGTCACACCACCAACACCACCAGGGAACATACAAAACCTAAGTGCCAAATAGAACCACAAAACCCGAGGAGTAGATACCTCAAAAAGCATGACTCCAAATATCTACACTAATCGAGCTTCCTAGAACTCCATCCCTATCACACCACATAACCCAAAGCATCATGTAGTGCAATGAACCTGACCAACCTGGAAGGGAGAGGAGGACCTTGAGGATAGAGGGGATACAGGGTGAGAGATTTCCATAGTAGGACAAATCATATCAAGCACCCAAAACCACTCCAAAAAACACTAATGATAAAACTTTATCATATAATAGAGACCACTGCGTTGAACACTAAATATAGAAAAAAGGAAACGGGAAATGAAAACCAAGGAGAAAAGGAAAGAGGATGGAAAGCCCTGTTGTCACTGAACCAGGAATCCCAAAACCTTTGAGAATCCTTCTCTATAGTTCTAACCTATAGAGGAGAATTTGACCATGATTTTCAATTGGTTAGAAGTGAAGATGAAATCTTTTGAAGGTAAAAAGAGATATTTTTTTAAAAAACTATTTTATGGGTGAAATAGATTGTTATCTTAGTAAATTAAATTAATAACTATTTATGAATGATTTAAATTTAATGTGTATATAATGTTTTCAATTAAATAAATTTACATTAATCTAATGGTTTTTACTAGGCATGGAATGAAGTGAAATTCACTTTATGAATGAAAAAGGATTTTTTCCTCAAAATTGTATCATCACTTTTTTCATGTTTATAATAAAATTAATTTATAAAAATTTTAAGAATTGAATTTGGTAAAAAGGATTCCCTATTTTTAATATGAATAATTAATTTTATTTTATAAGTAAAATTTAATTTTTATTCATAATGAATAGTGACCATGGTAAAAATTTATCACTATGGTAAGGGTTAAAAAGGGTTAACAAGGGGGTTAAGCTAAGAGATAAGGATAAAATTATCCCTAAAAACATGATTTAATTTTAAATTAAATTTATTATATTTTATTCATTCATAATTTATATCCACTTTCTATTGAGTGTGATATTAATATATTTTAATGTTCCTAATATTTATATGATTTCCACTAACTTCACTTATAAAAGGGAACTTTATCTTCTCTCTTATACAAAAAATTTGAGAAATTTATCTCAATAAATATCTACCCAAATAATATTCCAATAAAATAATCCATGAATTTGAGGTTCTGATATTTCTAAAATACCCATCCAAGAATCTTCAAGGTTCTTTTAAAAGGAAGATTCCCAAAAAATAGGTATATGTTCTTACCATCATTTTTCAAGATTCATTATTCTTAATCCTTATAAAAAGATTATATAAAAATATTAACATGTTGAAATATTTATATTTATTATACTGAGTTGTTTTTATGTTAATGGAATATCTATTTTTCATCTCCTTCCCATATACCAGAAAATGATAATATCGCTCGTGCGTACGTGTGGACCACCACCTCTACGAAGTGATATTATTCATTTTAAATTTCCTCATTAAATGTCTAGTAATAAGGATATATTTAGTAAATTTCTATGATATATATAATATAATTAAGATTTTTTAATGGTAAATTATTATTTACCTTTCTTCTGTTGCATCCATTTAAATGTGGAAATATCACTCGTGTATATGTGCAAACTATAGTCTCCATGAAGTAATGTAAGTAATTTATCATCACCACTCTATGTTAGCGGATATAAAAGTTTATATAATGAATAAATATTATAATTATGACATTATCAATATTAAGGGGATAATAAAACCAAGAAAAAGGTTCAAGTACTGGAACTGTCAAACTGAAACATGCATGAAAAACAGATTAGTTTTCCATGAATGTTAATTTTAATAAATAATTTTTATTAAAAGGGAAATTAAAATTTATAAAGTAATGATATATATTATGTATTTTTTAAATATATTTATATATTATATTTATAATTAATCCATATTGATTAAATATGTGGTTTGGACACATATGAATCAATACATGACTTGAGGTAAGGGTTTAAGTTACAATCTCTTTTATTTTCAGGATTATCTATTTTAAATTTCCATTGAGGGAAATAATATAATACATATAATTTAAAAAATATATATTTTACTCTCCTATGGTTATTTATGGAATTTTTAAGTATCATTACTAGTATCCTTTGTTTTGTACTTAAATTATTAAGAATATGTTTTTACGAAAATATGACTTTTTTTTTCTTTTTCAGATCATGAATATTTCTTCTCCATGTCCATTTTATTCAAAATGTTTTATTGAATTTTTAATATATACATAAATATTTGAGAAATATTTTTTTTACTACTTTTTTATTTTATAAAAAAAATATTAAAATGATCCTTTTCAAATGTTTTATGTAACACTAACTTTTTATTTTTTTTACAATAGTGTGAAAATAATGTTCTCTTTTAATGTATATAAAATTAAAATGTTTTTAAACCATCAGAACCATTAATTTATAGGAATATTTTTTTACATGTTTTCATATTTATTTTAAATTAAAATATTTTTCTTAGTATTTTGGGATTTTTTAGGTATTAAAGTTTCCGAAAGAAAAGGTTATTTTTATTGTTTTTTAAGAAATGTAAAAATGATATTTTAAGGTATTTTTCATGCATTAAAACATAATTTAAGGATTTTTTCTTCACTGGAGAAATAATAATATGATATTATACACTTTATTTATCTATATGGATTATTATGATGAGGCCATAAGGATGATTATATGAAACATGTTACTTTCCCTTGGATTAATTAATTTATGATGAAATATTTATGAAATATGTTTATTTTATAGTGGTAATGCTATGATGAATGTTTTTATTTATTATGGAAAACTTATATATGGTTTTAATTATGTGATAGGTGTGACTATAATTTTATTTCCCTCAAATTCATTAGGTAAATATCGATCTCTCATGCGATAATATGAAATAAAATGGGGATTAGCCTAGTTTAGTAGGGGAATCTATCCACTATGATAATCTTGGTAGTGATCCTTGACTAAGGAAATAATGGAATGGGGAGTGAACCAAATCCAAAATAGGTATTTATCCACAATTATAGTCTTTCTATTATTCCTTGACAATAGGAATGTTTTCTATGCTTATGTGTGTGACACTGACTTATGTCTTATGCTTATGATCTGTTCTCATGGATCTTGATTAATTATTTATGATTATAAAAAATTAATAGTTATGTATTTTATTATGACAAATCATTATTCCATGACTCATGATTAATGATCATTAAATGATTGGGAAATAATTTCATAATATATGATCATGTTCTCATACCCTTATTCTTATATTATTCTCACCTATGACTATTAATTGATATCTCCTTTATTTACCCTAACATAGAATCTGATATCAACATTTCTAATGTTTTCTTATCCATTGGTTATGAATAATGATTTTAAACAGGGAATGTCTAAGAATTTTATTATTTGAGAAGAACTTTGTGGGAGTTGTTGAAGATCATGTATGAATTAAGTTGATTATGTATCTAGTATCCAAATACACTAAAAATTTATAGTTATAAGGAATATATTATTATTATATGTATTTAATATTCATAAAAAACGATGTAATATTTTTGTTTGAAATTCTTGGATTTCCTTAGTTAGTTTCAGAGCAGGGTTGATTTATTTTTTGGATATTAAGATTAGAAAACATTAGTGAAAACCCTAAGGATACATTTAAGTATTTGATAAAATCCCAGTGTTTTTTAATATAGATATTGGGTGTTTTTTTTTGCATTGAAATTCGTATCTTGATATGAACTAGTGGATGTAGGATCTGGAATAGATGCACCTAGGTATAATAACCCTAAAAAGGTTGATTGGGTATTAACTCGATCTTTACCAGGTGAATGACCAAGCAGCCTATCTGCACACCTAGATTGAAACTCCTGAGTGATATGATTTTGTTTATTCATATTCTCTTTACGAACCATTATGATGAATGAGAGGATAAAATCAATTAAAACCAATAATAATCCATAGTGATAAGATATAAACTTAATGTTTCATGGGTTGATAGAAGGTTTCATAATTTTTAACAATATAAAAATAATTTTCATAGTCTTATGATTGTTTTATCTAATTATATATGTTTGATACACACACTAAAACTTTTGGTTTTAGTCAATGACTAGAACTGGGAGGAACCATGTGAACAACGAATTTTATGACCAATGCAATGACTATCCTCATAAGTAAAAAAATGGAATGGGTGTTGGGATGTGAAATATTTCAATTATAATCAACCAAATTTCTCAAACTATGAACAATAACATGAATAATATTGAACTTACAAATGAATTAAGAAAGGAAAAAATCACCATTGAGTTTTTTTATTCAGCAATGTCCACCTTCCTTCAGTGGTTCCTCCAAATAACTTATTTTTTATCAATGTATCAATACTAAAGAAAATATATTCTCCATTATCCATTGATCATACCATGAGAAGGTAATTTAGGGTTTTTATCATTTGTAAGGTAAAGATGATCAATAGTGTAATCTTATCATGAATATGAGGCAATATTGGAAATTAATGCAATGGAATGAGAAGAGTTTAAGAAGGTATTGCTGAATAAGTATTTTTATCAAAATCTTCACTCCAAAATGTAGATGAAATTTATTGAACTGAATAAAATTATTGATGAATCAATTAATAACTACAACTCAAATTTTATCTGACTTGCATGATATAATTTAAGTTTTATCATCGAACTGGAATAAAAATTTGTCAAATTATTTCATGTATTAAGACCATGTATCTAAAATTAATTGGTTATAAAATACTTTGATATATATGAATAAATTATTTAATATGATATCAATATAGAAATAGAGACTATAGACTCTCATTATTCTTATGGTTTTAGGGAAAATAATAGAATGTTTAAATTTTGAGTAAATTATAATAATAAGACCAATTGAAGAATGAAAAATAATATTTCGTAATGTGAGAAGTGTAGAAGGAAGCATGGGAGAAATTTTATTGGGGGGTCTGGTAAATATTTTAAGTGTGGAAGATGAGGTCATAAATCCAAATAATGAAATTGTAATGTCAATAGGTTAGCCAATGAAATGAATGGAGATAAATCTCATCCTAACATGACACCCACAATATAATTATATAACTGAAAAGAGTATGGATATTACCCCAATAAGTGTGTGAATATGAGTGTTAATTATGAACATTAGAGTCAAAAACCTCTTCATCAAATAGATAAAGGAAAAACTCATGCAACCACAACTGCTGATGTGGGTTACAAGAACCAAGTAGTGAAAGGTATACTTACCCTCCACTCTAGAATATAAAATTACTTATTTGATTTTGGATATACCCACCCTTTTATGTATTAATAAATTTTTAAGAGTGCCACATCACTACCTAAATTATTATATGCTGAGTTAGTCATAAAAAATATTTATGGTATGGTGATCACATATCATGTTTATATCTCATATCTAATAGAATTTTATGATAATAAAATGATTTGTGCAAATATTTATATTCCTCCTCTAGTTGAATATGATGTTATTTTTAGAATGTATTGGAACTATATATATATATATATATCCCATATCCATTTTCTAGGAAGGGAAGTCACATTTGATATTTTGAATCATCTAGTGTTTATATTTTTTTATGAGGATGAACATGAAATTCTAATTGAATTTACTTACATTTTATGGGTTATACTGCCTATTAATGAGGGTTATATATCTCAAATGGATATAGAGAACTCAAAATTTAAGATATTCTTATTGATCGATAAAATTCATATGTTTTTCATGAAAAAATTCCCAATCTTCCCCCAAATCATAAAGTAGTGTTTTTAATAGAACACATACCTTATAATACACCTATTTCAAAGACTCTATATAGAATGTATCTAATTGATTTATTAGTATTGGATAATCAACTCTACTAGAATTGAGAAAAAAGATTTATATGCCCAAGTGTGCCTATTTGGGGTACACCTATTCAATTTGTGAAGAATAAATATGGGGAAATACATCTTTACATTGATTATTATGAACATAACATGTTCACTAGAAAGAACAAGCATCCTCTATATATTATTGATGATTTTTGATCAAATGTGTAAATATTAATAAATTTCCATGTTGGAAATTCATTATAAATATCATCAGTTGAGGATTAATAAAGAATATAAATAAAACATAGACTTCTATACAGGGTATGGTTCTTATGAATTTATTGTAATACCATTTGGATTAACAAATTCACCTTCTATTTTCTTGGATATAATGAACAAATTCTTTAGAGATAATATTGATAAATTTTTGGTAGCCTTTATAGTTGATATTTTTATATATTAAAATAGAAATATAGGTCATAAATATCATTTGATGCTTATGTTAAATACCTTGATAATGAATAATTTTTATTTTAAAATTTTGAAGTGTAAATTATGGATTTTTTTTTTTAATTCTTGGTTTATATAATCTCAAGAGAGGGTATATTAATGGATCATTCAATAAAAGAAGTTGTTGATAAATGACGTAGACCAACCACGATGACTGAGATATGTAGTTTTCTTAGATTTTATGGATAATATAGAAACATTTTTATATATTTCTCATATATATCAAATAAAATAACAAAGTTGAATAATAAGTAAACCATATTCTTTTTGATAGATGCATGCTAGGAAAATTTTAAGGAAATGAAAATATGGATGTTTAGTGAACCTATGATCACACTAACTTAAAGTAGAGAAAGGTTTATGATCATTATTAAATAATTGATAAACAGACGGGTATGTTTCCTCATGTTGAATTATATGGTAATTTCTTTTTTATTATATTTATGATATGTTCTCATGGATCAAGATTTATTAATGATAATTCCACACTATTATGGATTATGTCGCTTTCTATGAAAAAGTATTATTCAATAAATCATAATTATTGATCCTTGAATGACTGGGTATGAGTTTAATAAGTTTTGATCATCTAATAATAACCTTATATTTATATTATTATCACTTATGACCTTTGATTGATATTTCCTATATTTAACCTTATTGAGAATCTGATCATACACTTTCTTATGTTTACTTTTCCATCGGTAATGTAGAAAAGTTTTAAATGGGGTATGTTTAAGATGAGTATTATGTGAGGAGAAATTAGTTGGAGTTGTTGAAGATATTTCATGAATTAAGTTGATTATGTATCTAGTCTCCAAAAATTCTAAAACTTTTATGGTTCTGGGGTGTGTATTATTATGAGATATATAAAATATTAATCCAAAATGATGTAATATTTATGTTTTTAATGCTCGGGTCACCTTAGTTGGTATCTGAGTATGTTTTTGATATTTTTGGAGATTAGGATGAGAAAAATTAGGGAAAACCATTAGGATAAGATTTAGTATAGAATAAAATAATTATTTTTTTACAGTACAAATCATGTGGTTTCATGACAATAAAATCTGTGTTAGGATACAAACTAGTGGAAATATCATTTGAAACAGATGCACCTTGGGGTAATAAACCTAAAATACTATTTGGGTATTAAATCAATCTTCACCTAGTTCATGAAAAAGAGTCCCAACTGAACTCTTAGTTTGAAACCCCCATGGGATATTCTTTGGTCAATTCACATTCTATTTATCAATAATTATGTAGAATGAGATGATATAATATATGAAATACTATAATAAACTAAAAGTGATATATTATGAAGATAACGTGTCATAGGTTAATAAGAATTTTTCATAATTAAGGACATATTTGGAACAATTTTGAATATTTTATGAATGGTCAATTTGATTAATGATGCTTGATTCTCACACTATGTTTTTTTGTTTTAGTAATGGATTAGAGATATAAGGATGAAGTTAAGGTGGTGACAAGTAAACATAAATATTAAAGCATATTATTTTACCTTATTCATATTAATTATTTCCAATCATGAAAAGTATATAAGAATTTTAATTAACACCCCTAATGATTATATGTTGAGTTAGAAGTAAAAACTTTTTTTGACATAATGATCATATATCTAGTCTATATCACCTCTTAGATAAAACTTTGTGGGAATTTTATTCTAGTAAATCTTATTATTCTCTCTATATTTTAATTTGATTTTATTTTTGGCATATATTGGTTCTCCTTATATAGATCCAATATAAATTTACAAGAATGGGAATTAACATTTGATATTCTGAATCAACATATGATCATCTTTCAGTGTGAGGATAAATATTAACTTTCAATAGAAATTTCATCAATTGTATAGGAATTACTAATTGTTCATGGGGGATATTTATCTAAAATGTTTGGGGAGAAAATAAACATTTCAGATATTCTTATTGTTATGGAATATTATGATGTATTTACTAAATAATTTTCTAGTCTTACCTTGAATGAGGAAGTTTATTTTTCAATAAAACTCCAACATAATGATATTCCCATTTAAAAGACTATATATAATGACCCCTATTGAGTTTTAATAATTAAAGAAGTAAATCTAGGACAATCTAGAAAAGTGATTCATACACTCGAGTGAATCATCATGGGGTAAAGCTATTTTTTGTTAATAATAAATATGGTTCAATGCATATTTTCATTTATTATCAGAAAAATAACATTATTACTATTAAGAACAAGTATCCTATGTAATATTTTTATGACTTTTTTGATTACTTTCATGGATCTCAATACTTTTCCAAGATTGACCATCATTCTTGATATAATCAACTAAGGGTCAAGAAGGAAGAAATTCCCAAGGAAACCTTCTATACGAGGTATGGTCGTTATGAATTTATAGTAATTCCATTTATACTTACCAATGATCCTACTATCTTCACATATCTAATGAATAAAGTCTTTATATATTACCTTTATTAGTTTTTATAGTCTTTATAAACGATAAACTTATGTATTAAAAGAGTAAGTAAGATCATGAATATCATCTGAGGATTGTGTTGAAGACCTTGCGGAGGAAAAGTTTTTATTAAAAATTTATAATGTGTGAATTCTTGCTATAGAAAATTTTATTATTGGGTTATATAATCTCAAGTGAGGGAATATAAGTGGGTCCTTCAAAGACATATGATATAAAGAAATGGAACAAACTAACCATGGTGAGCTAGTTCCATAGTTTTTAACAGTTGGCTAAAAATAGTCGATGATTTGTATAAAATTTCACATGGATATCAAATACAATAACAAAGTTGAATCAAAAGGGATATGAGTTATTTTAAAAAAATTAATGTATGGAAAATTTCAAGTAGCTAAAAGAAGGTTGGTCAATGAACATGTTCTCACACTACCCTATTTTGGAGAAGGGTTTTTGATCTATAATGATGCATTGAAAAATGGATTGATATGAATCCTCATAAAAAATTATATGGTTATATATTATACCTTAGGATAATTGAAAATTCATGAGAAAAATTACCTAAATCATGATTTGTATCTCATGATGGTACATTTTTCAATAATGATATGGAATAATTATCTATATGGAATAATGTGTTATATATATATTTATCATATAATATTGAATTATATATTAACATATAAATAGTTAAATATTAGAGAAATTTGATTTTTGGAGTTTATTAATCATTATTACATCTCAATACATTACTACCATGTGATGAAAAATATGGCAGCTGATGATATAGGTCGGAAGGACTACACTAATTTTTCCATGATGTGGATTGAAAGAGATCCAATACTTATGGATTTATAGAATATGGATCATGAAATCATGGGTAAAGGGGAAAATAAAATATTTTTCAGGTGAATATTTAAAAATACATCATTGTGACAATTAGAGAGGTGAAACTTGAAAATACGGAATTTTATAAGAAGGTGAGGAATGTTCTTAGGTTAAAATATGATTACGATGGAATGATAATGTTCAAGAACTGAGTTTTTTCACATTAATAAAATATTTAAAGGATTTATTTGTTGAATCTCAAAGTTCACTACTCTTAATTTATCATGATGTATGATGATGTATAAAGATATAAAATACAATTTTGATTGGATAGAATAAAAAAGGCATATTATAGTGTATATATCTCATTTCATGGTATGTTGAAATATTAAGGCCAAATGATATAAGTCTAAGGGTATGTTACAACCATTAACCACAAGAGAATGTAAATGGTAAAAAATCACTTTGGATTTCCTCATTGGACTCCCCAAAACATCTAAAGACCATAGTTCTATTTTTTCTATAGTCAATCACCTTACAAATTCATAAAATTTCATTACTATCAGAGAATATTTCAATCTTAATCATCTTTACCAGATATATATTACAGAAGTGGTATGGTTTCATGTTGTACTTTATTCTATTGTATCTTATTGATATCTAAAGATTACTTTGATGTTCAAGAGTAGTCATCAACATGCTTTGAATACAGAGTTGAAATTTATCAGAACACATCATTATTAGATATATGGTCATTATGAGAGGAATATTCAACCCCTAAAAGACATGTTGAGAGATAATTATATATATATCAAAGTTTTTTGTGATAAGCACTATACTCTAGTGAAATTTTATTATAGTAGTACATTTTACTCAAGTATTCAGATGAATCCATATAAATCCCTCTATAGAGGGAACTACATAAATCCAATGTGCTAGGATGAAGTTGAAGAATAAAAGATATTAGACTTATGCTAGCTAAGAAAATGGTACAGAAGGTTAAATATATTTAGTAAAATATCTGAGAAGATCAAGGTCTACAGAAAAATATAAGATTTTAATCATCAGCGATATCTAGAGTATGAAGTTGGTGACAAGGTATTCCTAGGAATATCTCACTGGAAGAAGATTATGAAATTTCTAAATAAAGGAAGGCTGAGCCTAAGATATATAAGCCTCTTAGAGATTATTGATTTTATCAAGATTGTATCATATCATTTAACACTCCCACTAAACCTCTCCCAAGACCATAATGTGTTTTATGTATATCTTTTGAGAAAGTACATGCCTGATATTTCTAATGTATTGAACTTAGAGGTTGTACCACTGGATCATGATCTTTATTATAAGGAAAATCTAATGAATATTATGGATCAAAGATATAAAGTGTTATGGAACACGACCACTCACCTAGTAAAAGCATTGTGGTGTAACCATAAATTTGAGGAAGATATGTGGGAACACAAGTATGTGATGAGGCAGAAGTATCCTATTTTTTTTTGTATCAGAGTAATAGAATTATGATGGAAAAATTATTTTAAGGGGGTAGGACATACCACCCTGATATTTTATGATATATTTTTATTAACAAAATTTTATGTGTTTGATATATTTCTTTACAATAAACACCAATCTTAAACAAATTACGATATACTATTGAAATATTATTATTATGTGTGACAATTATCACATTGTCATTGGATTGATGGGTATGAATAAAACTAACTAAAGTATAAAAAAATATATATGTATTTTTATTAATTAAAAAATATTTATTATTTTCTAAAAAATAAGTACTCAATTTAAAATGTTTAAAATAATATCATTTTATGTTAAATGATCAAATTTTCCATGTTTTTTATTTGTATATATATTATATAACTTGATTAATAATAAAGTGTGATATTGATAAAATATATTTTAATTTAATTTAAAATTATTATTAATCATTAATACATTGATTACCAATTATTTATAAGTGAAGATAAATTCATTTAAAGGTAAAAACAATTATTTTTTAGAAAACTATTTTTATGTGCACAATATATTTTTAACATGGTAAATTAAATTAACCACTATTGATAAATGATTTAGAAATAAATTTTAGATAATGTATTCAAATAATTAAATTAAAATTAATATAATTATGTTTACTAGGAAGAAGATTAAAGGAAATCCACTTCATAATTGTAGAATTCATTTTCCCTAAAAATTGTTTCATCATGTTTTGAACGTTTAATTTAGAATTAATGTTTGGAACTTTTAGAATTAAATCATGTAAAAGGAATTTCATATTTTAAATCATAATAATTAGTATTATTTTATATTTTTAAACTTAATTTTTGATCATAATGAACAATAACCTGATTAAATATATATCACTATAGTACAAGTTAAAAAGGGTTAATGAGGGTGGGGGGGATCTATGAGATAATTCATAAATTATCCCCAAACACTTCATTTAATATAATTAGTTGATGCGATTTTTAACTTCACCTTATTAACTTCTATAGTTTTTAAATATGGATAAACTTTCTCATGAGTGTGAAATTATTATATTTTTAATGTTCTTAATATTTACACATTTGTCACCTACCTCACTTATAAAATCACACATAATTTTTCACTTATCTACTCCACTTGATCTATTTATCTTGAAAAATATATTCCCAAATACACTCCCAATAACTTCATCAATTACATAGAAGTTATATTATTTCTAAAATACCCAAACAAGAAGCCTTATGGTACTTTTAAAATGATTATACATGAAGAAGAGTTGTATATTTGACACACAAATTTCATGCAAATATTTTAAATTTTTTCAATGATGTTTGATGGATTTTGACCTAAATACTCATTAAAGTAATTATTTAATTAAATTTTAAGAATCAATAATTATTTAATTAAAATGATTCTAAATTAATGAATTTGTTAAGAGTTTGAAGTTTTATTTATTTGATCATTCTGTTGAAATTATTTTAATTGGTAGAATAATTTTTAGGTAAACAATATGCCAAGGATGGATAACCCCAAAACATGGTTAGTAGCCTCATTTCTAGGTATGAGTAGGCCATAAAACCATTAATAGTGCATGGGAGGGAAATAATATCCATATGAGTGGGAGAGATCCCACGTGGACTAGCCACATGCATAGTTAGGTCGAAGGACTACACTGGCTAGGCGGTGCTATCGGGCCCAAGTATATGTGTGTACATGAATTTGGGAGACCACCCTAGTGCAGAATTATGATCTTCTCAATCACAAAATGAATTATAAACAATAACCACCTTTATGTTTTTTTTCTACGCGGTACTACAATATGAGTTACTATTCATCTCTTTTAAATCCCTCTCACAGGCACTGACTTATTATAAGATTCCTGAATCTGCCACTCACCATTGCCTTCTTCCTTTCCGACCACTGCTGTTCCCATAGGGAAAATCCCTTATCGATGCCCTAGAAGATCAACCTCATGACTATAGACATTTTCAAGGCCTTCTTACACCTCATATCACCTCCAATGCTTCGATTGAACCCCATGCATCATATTATCAGCTCCCTCCAACCACTTTAAAGGATGGTGGGGTTGATTAGGAATTGAGTGCCACTTCCACCACCACCTAGTACCACTACCACACATCTGTATCCCATGAGGAACACTTCTATGTGACCTCCAACCATGCACATCTGAAGGAGGATTCTACATAATCCATAGATGCTTCCCCACTAGATTTCAGTCTTGGATACATTTAAACACCCAAGTCCTTTATGAGATTCCTATTCTCCTTCCTAGTTCTCCTAGATTTGATTTTGAATATTTAATGGTTATCAAAAGATTTTCTTCACCAAATAGAGATTTAAAGAAACTCCTCCTCTATAAATAGTACTGGAGTATCCCACTATAAAAGGGAGTTTGAGTCCTATGGAGGGAATCCACTAAAGGGATAAGTTCAGCCATGCTATGCATTTATTTATTTATTTTATTTTTTTTAGATTTATTCTCATGTAATTTTAATTTATTTTAATAAATATTTCATGAATTATTTTTTTGATTGACATGTTCATCCATCCATGTTTCTTTTATTTTTATTTTTTTTATTTATTTATCTTCTTCTATTATTCTTATTTCATCCAAATTCCATATTCTTCCCATTTTATTTTATTTTATTCATTTTATTCTCTCTATATATTTACCTCTCTTCTTCTATTTTTATTTTTGTGATTTCATGTGTTTAATTTTATTATTATTATATCATTCTTCTTCAATTTATTTTTCATTATCCTATTTCTCATCTCACCATTGTGATCTCTTACTGTTGATAATTGGAGGCTTGACTTGAGGCTTGTCCCAAGGGAGGTTAAGTTGTTATTTAATTATTTATTAATTTTTATTTTAATTTTGCAATAAATTTGAGTGACATGCACGAGTATTGTGATTTTACCCCATGACATGAAACTTAAATATATTTATATTATATTATATAATTTATTTTCCATCTCCTCACTTGATTAGTTCTTCACACAATGAATTTGATCCAATTAATGTATGACATAGAAAACAATGGAGCTGGGTCCTGGAAGATTCCAGACTCTCAACTGAGGTTTTCCATCAACCTTGATTGCAGGAGGAGGTATAATTTAGATTACTTAAGGAATTTAATATTTCAAAAAACTTAAGATAATGATATTGATCCATGATTTCATGATTGGATTATCACTATATATTTAAAAAATGATAATAATAATAGAATGAAAAAAACCAAACTCAGGACTAAATACTTTCTTTATAATCATACTCTATTTATCACTGTATGTTAGCATACATTTAAATTTTCATTATTCATGTCTTTTAAATTTTTAGAAAATAAATAAAAAATCAAATTCATATTTAATTTATTTGATAAATAATAATAAAACAAGAAAAACAATTAGATTTGGGTGAATTAGAATATGTAACTAAGCAATTTGAAAGCTCCTCGAATGCCAACACATGAATTATTTAGTTCATAATTAAAAAAATAAATGATGTTAAAAACATTAAAAGTAAAGTATAATTGATGAATTATTGTGTTAAATTATTTTTTAGATGAATATAGAAGGTTAAAACATGTTAAATTAATATATTTGAATTCCATTTTTTTTTATATTTTTAAATTAAAATAAAATAAATAATGTCAAAAATCGACATTAATATTATTTTACAATAAATTATATTTTATTAAATGATTTAAAATTACTAAAAATACTATCATCTTACAAAGTGATTTTAAAGTGTTAATAAATATAAAATATGGTATATTAATGGACCAATTGTTCTTTTATAACTAACATATTTACCCTTAAATAGTGAAAACATTTCTAGCATAGTTTGGGTTAAAGTAGTGTTTTTGTGAATTATATAAGCTTCTGTTGAATTAATTTCCAGAACATATGGGATTTTTATCTTATAAGTTTTATTTAATATTTTATAATAAGTGGGTCAAAATTTTATAATAATTATCACTTTAATTTATTATTAATGGTTTAATTAAATAGGTTAGAAAACTAGTTTCCTAAATGAAAACTAAAATGAAAAAAATAAGGAAACTTAAAGACTGAGGAACAAAATGATAAAAATGAATTTATTTTTGTGTGGTGTGAGTGTATGTATACCATAATTACACTTTAATCCATTTTTTCCGTTTTTTAATCACATTAGATAAGAGATACCACTCAATATAGTTTACATTTGTATATTTAAAAGAATGCCACTCCCCCACCACTAAAAAAAGAACTGACCCCTCACTTATTCACACATTTAAAACCATTTATATCATCCAAAACCTACCAAAATAATCTCCAAAGTTCCCTTAATTCATAATAAAAGCCTCATTTTTTTAGAAATACAACCAAGGGAGTAATTTTGTATAAACCAAAAGGAGCTACCCTAAAAAGAGGTAACATTCATCAATGTGAAATTTTTTATTATTTATTTGTTAAACCATTAAATTATTATCATATCTTGTTTATATAATAAAATAAGTATCCTAAATATAATTAATTTTTTATATTAATGTTATTACCTACACCTTTACACTCTTCCATCAAATGGGATACACAATCATCGTTCGCGTATACGGTGGATTATCGCCTCGCGAGCCGATGTCGTTTGTTCTTCCATTACCACCTTTCAATATTAGAAATAATGATGGATTTATAGTTTATATATGATATATATTATATTTATAATTTATTTATTATTATGTAATTATTATATGACACATAACTTCATGCTTTATATTTTGTGGGAATACGATAACATTGTTTGTGGACGCGTTGACTATCGCCTCATCAAAGCGATGAGATTCATTCACACATTACATAAAATGAATTAAGGATGGTATTAATAAACATATGTGATTTATATGACATAAATATGATACTTGAATTATAATGTTAATATATATCATTTACTTTTCATTCTTTTAATATGACATGAAAATGAAAACATTATTCATGTGTACATACGACCTACCATTTCCATGAACGGTGTATTTCATTTCCTATCACCAAATATTATGGATAACTCTAAAAATATATATACTAAATATATACGATAATTAAATAATGTTTTAAATTCTATATATTACGAAATAATGATCTAAGTAATAGGAAAACAAATAATAAGTCAATACATAGTCAAAAAACTAGGCAATTAACACCCAAAATAGTGAAAATAATGAAATATTACTAACAAATGGTTAATAAGATATTATATAAAGATAGTATATGATATAATAAATATTAATATAGATATTTAATAAGTTATTAACATGTTTAAAACCATTAAACATGAGTTTAAATGAATTCCAACAAAAAATAAGTGTTAGGTAATGGATTTTCATCTCACTTTTTACATATGTGAGATAAATGTCATATTCACCACTTACTTATTTTGTGTAGTGTACCTACTACCCCATTTTATATATTATATCATGAATCCTTTTTATTAATTGTAATTTTTTTAAAATTTTAAATATATATTCTAATGGTATTTTAATTAAGAGTTACCAAGTAGTAAATTATTTCATATCTCAATTTAATTTTATTGAGTTATATTACTTCTTTGTTGTAGTTAATATTATATGATTATGTTTATAATGAATTTTTAATATCCATTATTGTATTTACAATTATTTTATCTGGATTTATATTTAATGCACATAATTGATTCATTGGTTGATTCTCACATCAATGCTATGGTCTTTTCAAGGGTTTACTTCACAATATAATTCTATTTGGGATTATTTACAATTGAATTTCCATTAAATTAAATTATTTGATCATTGATTAATAAACACTTTAATTTTATTTTAATCTGATTATTAATTAATAATTGTAATTAAAAGTACCATTTTTCCACTCTTTGGTACTTAAAATGTTTAATAAAATGTTTTTAATAAAATCTTACTTCATTTCTCTCTTTAGTTAGAAATATGTTTTATTACAAAACTATATTTTCTAAAAATGTTTTCAAAAACGTTTTCTTTAAAATTTTAAAAATTATTTATTAAAAGACATTTTTACCCAATTTTTCTTTTAAAAAAAGTTTTCAAAGTAATATTATTCTCACTTTCTAAACAAGAAACTTTTTTAACCTTTTTACAATGTAAAAGGAATTTTATTTTTACCTTGTAAAAAATTACCCACCATTATTTATATGATGATTCCATTGTAATTTTAAGAAAATAATTTTGAAGAAAGTTTTTATAAATGTGATTTTAGAAGAAAATTATTTTTCAAAATGTTTTTGAAAATGAGAATGATATTTTCCTCAAGAACATTTTTAATGATATTTTTATTTTACTTCTATTTATCAATAGAAAAAACCATTATTATTACTTCAATGGGAATAATTTTTATTTATACCATCCTTATTATTACTTTGAATGGTTTATGATTTATTTATCCCAAGATAGTATTTAGAGTCACTTACTTGATTCATTTATTTAGTCCCCTTGAAATATTCACTTTCCTGTGATCATTGGACATTAAATCTTCCCTTATTACCCATAAAATTTATCATGGATATGTTTGTTTCCTAAACCATGTTCTATTTTTATATATGGTCTTTACTTTGAAAGTTAATTGATTTAATGGGGAAATATTGATAAATTCATATCCTTTACTCAATATGGATATTTGATAAGGCACTTTATTCATGAATTTAAACCGAATACTCGATATACGAGGAATGATTTGGACATAAATAGCACATGTTATGGACCATTTAAGGAAAGTCCATAAATACATCAGTAGTCACATGACACAAAATCAGTTGGCAATAAACCCTTCATGTTTGTTTCCAATAAGAATTAGATGTGCTTCTACCCACATACTTAAATTTTATTGAGAATATTCCTTTATGATATTATGGTTCATGTTACAAATACATGATGTCAAATAATTAATCATTTAATTCATTTTAGTTTTTATTATCTAGATGAATTTCACTATGATAAATCTATTGATGCATTTCATTCTCAATTTATTGATTAAATGGAATGTGTATTAATTTTTCTAACTTTCCTTATTTATTACGCTTTATCCAGAATTTTTGATCATTTATTTACCTTTCCATATTATTTACACACTTCCTTCTCATTTTATTGATTACCTAAAATTTTTATTCAATTAATTACCTTTATATACTAATTATTAATATTGATTCATTATTGATTCCACTGTACTTTACCTTTAATAATAATTTGAGATCACCCTTATTTTGTTTCCTTTCCCTAGGATTCCATGAAGTATACTAGGAAATATATGAAAGGATATTTAGGGTGGAATAAAGTTGTTATCGGAAAAAGTTACGTTGTTAGTTGTGTATTCATTTGTAATACAAGACTCATGTACGTATCTAGATTTCCAAGACTATTAAATTGTTTTGTACTTTGGGATGTGATTTACTTGTATCTTATGCCAATGTAATGGTAGAAGTTATCAACTCCAGGTTACTAGGGTCTATTCTATACAGTTGGTATCAGAGCATGTTAAATAGAAACCTTGAGAATTAGATTTAAGAAAACATTGATTAGGGAAGACAACCCTAAGATAGAAATTGAGGATTATAATAGAAGAAAATATGTCTTCATTAACATAAGAGTTATGGATACCATCACATGATTATGAGATTAAGGTTGATCATATGTTTAAATACTTAAAAAAGATCTTTTAGGTTTTATTTATTGAGAGACTACCAAGATTAAGGATATTTTTTGAAGAAATTTATAGAAAGTATATCTTATAGTGGAAAAGTTATTTAAGAAATAATGCATTTACATTTAATAGAAATAAGTTTAAAGGTATATATAAACTTTAGGATTTATATATAAATATTATTATTATAATTTTCGAAAAATAGTTTTATTGAAAACCACAATATTTTTTTAATGATTAATTTCATTTTAGGGATGTCCACCACAACTTTTTGAGAAACGTTTAAGGAATTAAATTAATGTAGTATAGAAAAAATAAATCCCATATATAGGGTGAAAAATAGTCACATATGTTGAGTTTGTGGGGTTTGAACCCATAACTGATGGATGATAAGGGATTCACGCATACTAGTGTCCTATGTGATGTTTTAGTTAATATGTTAGTGTTTTTAGTTAAACAATTTGATGAATTTATATTAACGATAAACCAATATTATTATTTTTTTGGATTAGAGATTAATGAATTAACCATATTGGTATTGTAAAATAGTTATAGATAGATATAAAGACTTGTTTTATGGATCTTACGATCTATTAAATGTAAATTTTAGTGGTTTGGGTATAAAAAATAATTTTTGGATATTCATTTCTTGAACTAATATATGAATTAGAAACTAATTTAATACCAAAAAAATGATGTATTTTTTTATAGAAATATGTTAGGTAAGTATACTTACTTTTATAATTATGAAGTAAATAATCAATCAACATTATGGAAATGATTTGGAAAAAAAAGTTATCCTAATACCTTAATTTTGTTGAACCAATGGTCTTTTAATTCATCACAGATTTACGGTTTTTAGGCCCTCAACATTCCATTGACCATTTACATGTTTTTGATCAATGAACTCAATAAATATATATAAATATATACTATTTTACTCCAAGTCCATATTTTCACTTTACATTAATGTTCTCATACTTAGAAACCTAGTTATATGTTATTCCATGTGACCTTTGTTCTTTCAGTTATATTTTATAGAGAGGATATTTTAGTAACTATTTTATGATGTGGGTTTAAAAAAAATGAATTTCCAAATATCAAACCCTATATTACTAGGATCATTTTTAAATCATTAGAACATAATTTAATTAAGGTGGGGGAGAATATAACACCCCAAAATTATAAAGTAAGAATATTTTATTAGATAACATGAATGACATGAAACACCAAACATAAAAGGGAATATAACATCCATATAATTTAAAATATATTTAATATTTAAAATATATTCAATTTTTTTTACATTTATATGATAGATTTGATATATATAAGATAAAAAAAATCAAATTTTACACATAAATACTGTAATTTTCTATAGGCAGTTTTGCCACATTTTATTGGCACACCTATTTTAAATCTAAAATTTGAAACTTTAATAAATTATATTTGAAATAATAAACATCATTTTTGAAATAGGAATGTAAAAATTAGTTTTGGGTGATTTTTTGGTTTTTTTCTGGGAAGTTTCATTTATTTGATGAATAATGAAAATACTGGATTTTAATTGAAACTATTTTTTCGTCTAAAAAATTTATAGGGAGAAATTATATTATATATTTTTTAAAGTTTCATTAGATCAATTTTACATATATTAATCCAATTTATGAAATTAGTATCATTTTTATATTGAATTTGGACATAAAAAATTTTCAAACTTTTGAAAATTTTCACTTTAAAACCCCGCTTTCCTGTCCTATCTGTGAGTTTAATTTTAAATTCATTTATGTCACTTATTTGGTATGAATTTGAAGAAATGTATTTCATATTTTGAATCAGAATAATTTATAACTTTTAGTGTGATAAAATTATTTCTACAAAAAATATTAGTGAATTCAGTTAAAATTAATTATAGTTATTAAGATAAGAATGAGCCTACCTAATGATTAAACTTAGAATATAAGGTGTGAAAATGATCCAACACTTATCCAAAACCCATTGGATGGAAATATTTAGACCCTAACCACCTTAGAATAATTTTTTAGGTGTTATTGGGATACTATTCCGTGAAAGTGACCTATATAATAAGTTAAGTAAGGAAATAGACAAAAAAGGAACCTTCATTTCCTTTAACACTTATAGAGCTTTGAGATAGAGAAAAAAAATCATATTTTTAGCTATAAATATTATTTTGAAAGGTAAATGAGTTTTTTTATCATGATAATTTGATTTATTTATTTATAGATGAGATAATTACATTAAGCTCTCAAAAAATTCCAAATCATGGATTATTTCATTCATATTAAAATAAAATAAATAATGCTAAAAAAATTAAACATAAAGTAAAAATAATGAATTATTGTGTCAAATAAATTTTTTAGATGAATATATAATTTTATATAGATATTAACGTAATATATTTGAATTAACATATTTTTTAAGATTTGTAAATTAAAATTTAATAAATAATATCAAAATTGACATTAATATTATTTTACAATAAATGATATTTTATTAAAAGATTTAAAATTACTAAAATTTATTCATTATTCCAAGTTATTTTGAAATCTTAATAAATATCAAATATTTTCCATTAATTTACCAATTGGTATTTTATAATTAACATATTGACCCCTAAATAGTAAAAACCTTTCAAGCACGGTTAGGGTTAATAAAGTGTTTTTGTGTGTTACGTACGCTTCTATCGAATTAATTTCCAGAACATATTGGTTTTTTATATTCTAAATTATATGTAATAATTTATAATAAGTGGGTAAACATTTTATAATAATTATTAATTTAATTTAGTCTTAATGGATGAATTACGTAGGTTAAAAAACTAGTTACCCAAATGAAAAACCAAAATGAAACAAATAAAGAAACATAAAGAGCAAGGAACAAAATGATAAAAATGATTTTATTTTTGTGTGGTGTGAGTGTGGATAGTACATAATTTTCATTTTATCCATTATTTTTCCATTTTTTAAGAACATGAGGTAAGGTAGACCTCTCAATATTTCTTACCTTTTTATATTTATTAGAATTACACTCCTCCTTTACTATAAAAAAGAAGTCACCCCTCACTTATTCACACTTGTAAATCCATTTTATCATCTAAAACCTGACCAAATAAGATTTATACATCACTCTTATAATACTTTAAGCCTCAATTTTGTAAAAAATTAAACCAAGGATTACTTTTGGTATAAACGAAAATTAGTTACCTAAAAAAGAGGTAACATTCTTCAATGAGAACTTTTTTTTATTTATTTATCCACACATTCAATTATTAATATATGTTAATTATATAATAACATAAGTATACTAAATATAAATATATATTTTTATATTAATTGATGAACTACAACTTTAAAAACATCAATAAAACAGGATATAGAATCACCATTTCTGTGTACAACGGACTACCACCTCACGAACTAACACCGTTTGTTCTTCCATTACCACCTTTAAAAGTTGAAAATATTGATAGATTTATAGTTTATATGTGATATATATTATATTTATAAAGTATTTATACTTATATAATTATTATTTAACACATACTTTCATGCTTTCTTTATTTTTGGAATATAATAACATTGTTTGTGGATGTGTGGACTGCCGCCTCCTCAAAGTGATATGATTCATTCACACGTTACATGGAATGTATTAAGGATGTTTTTAATAATAATATGTAATTTATATGACATAAATATGATAATTTAATTATAATACATATATATCATTTATTTTTCATTATTTTAATATGGAAATAAAATGGAAACAACGTTCATGCGTACGTATGACCTACCGTCTCCAAGAATGGTGTATTTCATTTCTTATTTAAAAATTTTATAGATAAATATAGACAAATATATACTGAATATATATGATAATTAAATCATGGTTTACATTCTGGATATGATTAAACCATGATCTATGTAATATCAACAATAAATAACAAGTCAAAATATACTAAAAAAACTAGCCAATTAACACTCAGAATAGTGAAAATAATAAAAGATTTCTAGCTAACCGGTAATAATATTCTATAAGAAGATCATAAATAAAATAATAAATTTTAATATGGTTTAGGAATAAGTTCTTAACATGTTTAAAACCATTATATATGAGTTTAATGGATGCTCAACAAAAAAAGGAGCATAAGGTAAGGGATTTTCATCTCATATTTTTACATCTGTGAGATAAATGTAATATTCACCACTTTTTTTTATATAGTGTATCTACTAAACATTTTGATATATTATATCATTAATTATTTTATATTCATGTTATTTTTTGTTTCTAATTTTAATTATTTATTCTAAGGGTATTTTAATTAAGAGTTACCAAGTGGTAAATAATTTTATAACTCAATTTCTTTTCATTGAGTTATATTACTTCCTCGCTGTCATTAATATTCTATGATTATGTGTATAATAAATTTTGAATATATATTGTTTTATTTTAACTTATTTTATTTGTATTTTTATTTAATGAACATAATCGATTCACTGGTTTATTTTTACTTCAATGTTATGGTCTTTTCCAGGCTTTAATTCACAATCTCATTTTATTTAGGGTTGTTTACACATGAATTTTTATTAAAGTAAATTATTTGATAATTGATTAATAAACCCTTTAATTTTCATATACTATGGTTATTCAGGATTATTTTTAAGTAAAATTACAATTTTTTACTCTTTGGTACTTAAATATTTTACTAAAATGTTTTTAATAAAATTTGGATTCATTTTTCTCTTTGGTCGCAGATCCATTTCCTTACAAAACCATGTTTTCTAAATGTGTTTTCAAAAATTATTTCTTTAAAATTTTCAAATTGATTTATAAAATTACATTTTTACCCAATATTTTTTTTATAAAATGTTTTCAAAGGAATCTTCTTGTCACTTTATGAACAACACACTTTTCTAACCATTTTACAATGTAAAATGAATGTTATTTTTTTCCTCATACATAATTACCCGATATCATTTCTTTGAAACTTAATTTTAAATTTTAAGAATATATTTTTGAATAATATGTTTCTAAAATTTATTTTTCAATGAAATTATTTTCTTAAAAAAAATTAAAAATGAAAAGGATATTTTCCTCAAGAATGTTTTTAAAAACCATTTTATTATATTTTTATTCATCAATAGAAACAAACCTTATTATTAATACAATGGATATACTTTGTATGGATAAAATACTTATTCTTCATCATATGGTTTAGATTGGTTTTCCATGAATAGTATTGATATTCACTTCCTTGATTCATTTTAGTAGTCACCTTGAAATATTCACTTTCCCATGACCATTGGACATTAAATTTCTCATAATGATCCACATTATTTTTCATGTATATGTTTATTTCTAAAACTATATACCATTCTTAAATATGGTGTTTTATTTGAATGTTATTTGATTTACTAAGGAAATATTGATAAATCAATATCCTTTACTCAATACACATATTTGATAAGGAACATTTTTCATGAATTTAAATTTATTATTAGATATATGGGGAATTATTTGGTCATGCATGACACGGGTTGAAGACCGATTAAGGAAATCCCCTCAATGCATAGGCAATATCATAAGACAAAATAAGTTGGTAAAAAACTCTTAAAGTTTTCTTCCAAGAAGAATCATAAGGTTTTATACCCATAAACATAAACTATCTTGAGAATAGGTCTTGATGGTATAGTAGTTCATGTGAGAAATATACGAGATTTGATAATTATGCATTGCCTTCATTTTAGTTATTATTATCCATAGTATTTTCACAATTAAAAAATCTATGGATGAATTTCATTATTATTTTATTGATTAAATGAAATGAGTATTCAGTTATATACCTTTACATGTTGGTTATTCCTTATCAATATGTTTAATAGAATGTGTGCTCATTTATTTACCATTACATATTGTTTACACACTTCCTTCTCAGTTTATTGATTACATGGAAAGTGTGTTTAGTTAATTAATTTTCCATAATTTGATCTCACTGTTATTTTTTTCTTTCCCCAGGATTCCATGAAGTGTACTAGGAAAGACATATAAGTATATTCTAGGCAGAATAAGTTTTTTTATCAGAAAAAATTATGTTTTAGTTTGTGTATTAATTTTTAATAAAAATTCATGTTTTTATCTAGTTTACCAAGGATACTAAACTGTTTGGTCCTTTAGGACATTATTTCCTTGAATATTATGCCAATTTAATGGTATTAGGCACCAGTTCTGGGATTTTGGGGTCAGGTCTCTACAATTAATATCTTAAAAACATGTTTTTACCAAAATCTCAAAGGCTTGGCAATAAGAACAACCAATGGTCACAGGTTTAACCACTAAAACTTTTTTAGTTTCCCCCAGTTGTTTTGTTCTTTTTATGATATGACATAGTTGGAACATTTAGAATTTAATTTCAATAATGAAATAATAAAATAGAAATCATAATAAAAGAAAAACTCTGAAATTGTTTATTCAATAAATCCATAATTTTGTTACAACCCCAACTAGAGATGATTATCCTATCAAGACTATTTTAAGGGTATAAGGATCGAGCAAAAGATCAATCCTACCTGTGGATACAAGATGGAAATAATGGGTAATAGAGAGGTAAAATTAATAAAAACAAAATATAAATACATTCACACACCGATCTTTGGCAGAGGATCAAGTCAGTAGAGTGGAAATACCTCCCCTCTGAAATATCCAACCCCAAATTTTGAAAATTGTATCTATATTAATAGGAAAATATTCTACATGACATATACAAAAATAAATGTCATGTTCTTTATTAAACTAAAATTTTATTATTTTCTCTACCGATAAGTGAATTGCAATGCTACCTATTGAATTTACTCGAACCAAATATCGAAAAGTGAATTTTAAATGACATATAGTGCTGACGTACATGATGTGTAGTATTTAATTCAATAGAAACCACTTATATACTGGGCCAACATGAAATGTTCACAGTTAACATGACATGTACTTTATAGTCAGAAAATTGGGTGTATACTCTGGCTGGTTGACTCATGCACCATCAAAAGGTATGCATTGTGTTCTTATCAATTACACATTATGTAGTTCTCAATTTGGATTCAAGAAATTCTAGATCCATTAATTAAATTATAAAAACCTGTATACTATTCAATTGTGCCACAATAAAGAATTTGGACTATATTATAGTATAAATCTAGTAGAAGCTAACTATTTACTCAATAAAAAACCTCAAAAGTACTATGCATGAATCAAGAACATAAAACACCCCCACCATTGATCATTTAAATTATATCAATAAAAATCTCAACATAAAATAAAGTGAGTCTATAATATAACTAGAGAAGTACTCAATTAATTTTATTGATAAAAATAAAATCATAATTTATAATTTATAAAACCCCAATTCTTATTCAATTTCAATCCATTCCAATTATGCCTCATGTGTAATTCAAATTTAAGAATTTTTCTTCCCTTTCATTCAAATTTATAGAATTATCATAAATACTCATGCTATTCATAACCTAACTTACCTGAATAATAATCCACTCATCACTCAAGATCATTTAATTAGAGTTATACAAAATTTCATATATATATATATATATATATATATATATGATTTCAAGAAATCGGAATCTCCAATTAAAAAATTAACCACAAAAATTATGAGGACTTCCATTGAATTTTGAATGAATTTGAAGCTAAGGGTATGTGGGTATGGTTGTTAAAATATAACCCATAGTCTTAAAAACGAGGTTAAATATATTTAAATACCAATCACAATATTCAATATATTTCTCAATGAAATAAATTCCCCTTTTAAATTTCATGAAGATACAAAATTCCCACTTTTTTTCACTTTTTCCAGGGCCTTCCAAACCAACTTTGAGTATAATAAAATGATTAATCCCCCTTTTCAAAATTTTCAAATAGCTTTAAATTTTTTTATCTACAACTGAGGACTTACATAAGAATAATTAATAATGGTGTTTGAACTCTTTCCGCCAAATGAATAATAAAAACATCCCCCATGCACATTTTGTGATAATCTCACCAAACTATACCATGAATCACCAAAACTCCATATTTAATAGCTAAAATTGAATAATAATTCTACAATACAGAGGAATTATAGTATCAAGTACTATTAGGTTTTAATGTGATTCAGTATCAAGGATATTCATGGTCTCCATAATTTTCAAAAAATATTTAGAATAAGATAGGTCTCAAGGTTAAATGGAATCAATGTAAATCAATTTACTACCTTAATAATTTTAGTGTGGTTCAAAATCATAATGTTTTTATAATATGTACTCACAAGTTCTAGTAGTTATTTATATCCCAAGAATCTATCATAAAATAGGGTATAAGGAAGAGTATTTCAAAAAATATTGGATACCTCTCGGGAATGGGAATAAAAATATATGTCAACCAGGTCATAGAATGAATAAATATAATCATTATACTAAATTTGAGTTTATAATAATTAAATTAAAAACCATAAATATATTAGTAATAATTTTAAAATACATTAATATTGACATAAGTATATAATTCTAAATATTTTCACCTATGACTTTATTATTAATATTCATAATCAATCAAAAATTTATAACATGTTAAAATATTTCTTTTAATTAATAATGTCCCCTAGAGTAAAAAATGACAAAAATACTAATATGGTGTTGAGATACCCTTCCCCACACATTATATGACACATGTTCCTATATTTAAAATACCATATAAGACAATGAAAATGTAAGAGGACATAGGAACATACCATATTACAAAAGTAATAAAATAAGTTTTTTAATAAATAAATAAAAATAAGGTATTCACTAAAATAATACTCACCTAGGCTGTGGTATGCCAAAAATGTGGTAGATATTTTTTAGAATACACTATATATTTTTATGTGAAAATATGGCATAATTCTCCTAAAATGAAAATGGGAAGGTTGATGTAAAAAGAAATAAGTCTTTAATCAAGTAAATCATCACTTTGAAACACAAGAGGAGATATATATATAAAAATATTAGTATTATAAATAGTCATTGAGTGACCTTTTGGTTATTAGAAACTGGAGATGGTGGGTCCTACATTATTTGAGGGAGATCCATTGAAAATGAAGTTAGGGGATTGTGAATCCACTATTGGGAAATAATTTTGTTTTCCAAAAGAGGTGGGTTTACTCCCTCCTCTGATTCGATAAAGATGAAAAACATGCCAAATATAGGGGAGAGTTTAGTGGTTAGTGGTATGGATGGATGTATATATAGTTGAGCTACTATAGGATGTATGAGGAAAGGGATAAAATACTCAGGGTTTAGTTTTGTGATTTCTCAAAGGTGATCCTATGTTCTCTTAAGGATCTCTATACATTTTTCAATAGAATTAATCCAAGAGAAGATAAATGATTCAATTAAAGATTGTAGTGGGGGTGTGAATGGGTAAAAAGGATAAAAAACTATGTAGTAGGATGAGGTTAATAATATAGGTTAGTGAATTAAGTGTTAGATAAAGGTGGTGGTGGGTCCATAGGTAGGACTAGTGTAGGTACCAGATTAGAAACACCCCTGGGGGAATCATGGTCATCACTTTCCTCAGTAGGTGTTGGGAACTCCTACATGAGAAATATGTTATACCCCATATATGGGAAAAACTAATGTGAATAACCATGACATATTCCTTCCATTGGGGATATCCTAAGAGATCGTGTATATTATAGGGATAAAAAAACTATAGGTGATGTACTGATTGGATAACATAGAAACCTATATCCAGGTTTCCCCAACAACATGTGAATATGGCATGAACATAGGATGCAACAAATTATTGGATGTGGTATAACTATTCTAAAATATATATTTAATGGATTGGTTTTTTCTATATAATACTTTGGAATATTCTTAGGAATATTTTTGGATCCAGGCACTGATATGATGGGAGATTCTGAGGCCCGATGATCCCATAATTAAATTTATAAAAATATTAAATGTATTTCTATGCCACATGCATAGTTTTCTTGAGAAAGTGTAATAACTCCCAAATAGATTATCAAAACAAAATTCTAAGATCACCATTGAGTTTAGAATTCCAGGTTTACCTTAGGCGTGGCATAAAATTTATTGGCGTTAGGTGTTTGATTAAAATCCATCACAAGTGAAAATAATGAAATAAATGAAATAAATAAATTTATTTACTATGTTGATTCCCTGTATAAATTTTTTTATAACCAATTTACAAAATTATCCTTATAACCGTGATAATTGAGATGAGATCATGGAGGAACGTTGGATGGCATCCAAATCATGGATCGACAATCAAAGTACCACAAGGAATACCAAAAACTAAACAGCTTGTAAAACTCATCAACAAAAATGTTGTGTGATCATTATTCATTAGTGATTGATCCAAATTGAGTTAGGTACTTTTTTTGTGTTGATTTACCCCATTTTTATTTACCCATGATGAAAGAGAATTAATTACCTAACAAATAAATTTAGGGGTCTATTGTTTAATTCATATAATTATTTTATCTTTATTTAGTATAGAAATTGTTATTGTTTTGGTTTATTTAATTATATTAATTTATAATTATAATAGAAACAAATCGAGTTAAATCCAAAAAACGGTTGAAGTCCATTTATCGATTTCGTTTATCATGCTATTCTCCCTCTTTTCATCAACCCTCCATCTCTAATGTTTATTTTGACTAGTGGTTTGGAAAATTACCAATAATAAATCATTATAAATCCAATACTTGGTACAAAAGATTAATCACCATGGGTTAGGAATTGAGATTTGTGACACACTTGTGGTATGTAGTTTCAACAGAGGTTGGAGTTCATATATGAAAACCCACAGATCGATGGAAGTTTGGAATTGAGGATCTGTATGAGGTAATAATGTGGTGCTTTTTGGAATTCAAGGTGTATTGGTAAACATGAGAAGGTGTGTTCTATCATTTTTTAGGTGGTTGGACATGATGGGGAGGTGGTAGCTCGTATGGCCACTGTGTGAGGAGCTGCAAACAAAGGGGAAACTGCGTTGTGAGATATTAGGCGCAATGGAGATGAAACCCATGACATTGATTAGTTTAGTTTATTAAATGATGATATAAATTAAAATAAATTTGTTGAAGAGAGTTCCATTATTGATTTATGGAGGATAAATTAGGATTTCTATGGGAAGATGATGATACATGAAATAGAAATACAAAAAAAAAACAATAAATAAAAATATATTTAATGAAATGGTTTTGTGTAATATTAAATAAGTCAAGGTGGGTTCTACATGAGTAAATAAAGATGTCTATGCATTTATTTCCAATCAATTTAATAATTTTTATAATAATAATATAAAATATTATTATTATTATGGTTATGTAATCTAATTTATAACACAATGTCTTCATATGGTATCAGATTTATGAGATGTTTTTGGAATCATGACCCTAGATTAGAGATGGTCAATTAAAGTCCAATGTTGGGTAAATTTTTCATACTCATGGACTGAGTCCATGAAGAACCCAATAATAATAATAATTTTATTATTATTATTGTTGTTATTTTTACTACAGAATATTGTATCTGACATATCTTTTTTGTGTAAAATCTAATTAATGATCCATATGTGGAATCCTAACCCAAATATTAAGGTGAATATTTAAATACCAATAAAGGGTACTTAATTTAGGTTCATGTCCTGGGCCCATAAAGCATCTTTCACACATGATGTGGTGAAATTCATATTTTTCATCGAGTTTCCATATTGGGAAAGTGAATAACCTATCCTAAGAATTTTTTCACAAGGATCATAACAACATGATCCATTTGGTCAATCATGGACATTTGTGGTGAAAAATCATTGGATTTATTGTTTATATCTTCAAACCAATGACCAAGACTTCACGTTCTTCATAATTTTTCCAAACTCAGATGTAGGCACTCAAGTAGGCCACTCCAAGCATTTTTTCACATAGAACATGGTTATGGATATTGTTTTGGAATTGGAGATTTAACTTTAAGTGACTTAAGATAGACTATTATTTCAAAGATGCTTTACTATTATTGGTTGAGTGTGATCTATTTTTCCAATCTATGAGGGTTCATTGCAACATACCATCCACATCATTAAATGGAGAACCCTCTACAACTTCCTGATGATTAGTGCAGTTTGAGAAATTTCCCTTATTTTGGAGTGATTTGTCTCATTATGATTCAAATACACCTCTTAGAGGATTGTATCATGTGTTCCTTTGATTGACATAGATTTATCATCATGTCCTCCATGTTATCGTAGGGAGTGTTGGTGGAATCATTGTGAAAAACACTTATGAGGGTGTCAATTCCATATCTAGGAGGATGTTTCCAGTAGGGTCTAGTGTCCCCTAAGTGATCCCTAGTCGTTGAAACCTATATTTTTATCGAGATATGATCTTTTTTAAGAGGTTTATTCTTTTCAAGTGTGTTTCTTTGATGAACCCCCCATGTATCCTTCACGCTTATTAGTAGTTATACATGATGAGAGTAACCTCTGGGATGAGTGTCATCAGTGTAATCATATATTATGGAGTGTGTTATCCTAGAGAGTGTTATAAGGAACTTTTAAAGATGATGTTATGTGCATTATTATCATTTTATGTAAGTTTTTGTGACAGATACTGCTTAGGTTTTGAAGCGAACTGGACCCTCAGGCAATAGAGGATTGGATCGAGGTAACAGTCTGGGTTTTTTGACTTATGATGAACCTCGAATGATCTAATGGTTGTGCTTGCAACCTATTTTCATAATAGAGAAGCAATAGGATATTGTGGTACCACTAGAGGACACACCTATGATGAGTGTGTATCATGAATTCCAAAGTTAGATATCCCCCAGGTAATATGGTGTGATAAACTTCGGTCATGTTTAGTAAAGGACTGGTATGAGCTTATGGTTCATGTTACATTCTTTGATAGGGCCCCTCTTAATGATGGTTTTTCTAGTGATACATATATAAGGTGATTCAATGCATCATTAGAACCCTATGTTGGTGATGATGAATGTGAATTTGGATTTGAAAAGAAGAGGGGAAATTCCTTCACTGAGATGTGTTCTTGATACATGATCCAAAACTATATCAGCGAGTCAGTGCCACCAAAATTGGATAGTGTTGAGATTTGGTAGATGATTTATTATAAATTTTATGTTTTAGTTATTTTGATGTAATGGGGTATCAGAGAAATACCTAGTTGTGGTAAACATGAGGGAAAGGTAAGGGATGACTTCTATGTTTTAGGGTCTCATAGTGGCTTCAAGTGCAGTTTGAGGTATGACATGTGTCTTTGCTACCAAATTTACAATTTTCACATTGAGTTATGAGCCACTTTTACCTTAGTGTATCACCTGTTAGAGTTTTAGTGATACTAGTGGAGTATTTTTTTCTCAAAACTTATATTTTAGGCCCCTGCATAGTGGATTAGTGATTACACGCTTCTACAGATAGTGTGACTTAACTTTGGGAGGGGAGAGAGACCCTCATGTGGAATTTGTTTGTAGTGGTGGTAAGACCCTACAATGTTTAACTCATTATTGACTGGTTTCCTACCATCAATGTTTAGTTGGATTCTACCAGTGAGTGTAGTGGTGCTTTCAGTTTTTTGGGATGGATATTTCTTTCTATTATAAGGAGTGATCCCATGTGGGGAAGAATGAGCTCATTTAGATGATGTTACAAAAGACTTCTTATCAGTTGTCTAGTGAAACCCTTTTAGTAGTCAATGTTGTGAGATTTTTTCCTTCGGTGGTGGTGGAGTATGAGGAAATATTTCTTAAATAGGTGTTGGGTTCATCTCTATGTTGAGAGTTAGGATTTTGCAAGGACTGGCACCAGTGGTAACCCTTGATATTTGGGAAATCATATCAGATGGCACTCAATTAGCTTAGAAAGATAAATGTTCAGTCAGAAGTTTGTAAAGAAAGGGGTTTTTTTTAAGACCCAATGTGTTCATTTAAGAAACCAATAATTTTTCACCTAAGAGGAAAATGTGTTCTAGAGGTTTGGTGTGAATTAGTGTCACTTGAACCATGTGACATGAGTAAGAGTATCAACTCATGAGAGTCGTTGAGTTCTCCGAGTAGTATTTTGGGGAGAATTGGTTCTCAGAGTTTGACCTTGGGACAAGTTATCACTAGCTCTAGTATTGAAGCATGATATAGAAGAAGTTTATTTCCAAATCCACTATGGATGTTTTGAGTTCATGGTGATACCATTTGATATTTTTTACTCATTAGTGGAGTTGTAAGACTTGTGAACTAGCTCCTCAACACATTATGGAGTAGGTCACAATAGTCTTATGTAATGCTACCCTCATTTTCCTAACGTTAGAGTTAGAGTATGAAGGGCACATGCTGTTGGTTCTAGTGATGGTTGAGAAAGGGTTCAATTCATCTATGGGTGGATGAGGAATGCACATAATATATAAGGAGTCCTTTGTGGACTGATGACTATGGCCTCTAAAGTTTGATGAAGAGATCATCTATTCTGAGATATCTATCCATTTAGAGGAACACGATGATTTTTATAGGAAGAAAGACTATCTATAATGATCATAGAAACTTTTTCCTACTACCATTTCAGGTTAGTGTGGGGGTGTACTACATAAACTTATAACCATAGTATTTTTGTTTTATTGTTTTAACCACATGTCTTAGCTAAGGTGGTATGTGAAAGAATCATTGTATGATATCCATCTGGGTAAGCTAGGACTGATTTTTTGGAGTTTCCTTTTTCAAAGAGATGATGGTGTTGAGAAATTGTAGAGATATATTTTCATGAGAAAGTGTCTTCCTTGGGTGCTTTTTTTGGTAGTATAGGAAATAATCAGGGGAGCTCATGTGAGTGGGAGACCCAGTCGAGAGCTTAGTATCCCCAACTTTTTTTATAGTTTGTTCTTTTTGGGGACCAAAATCCTTGAATATGGGAATAATTTAATGTATTTTTTTTGTATAAGACATTGGAATATTCATGGGAATATTTTTAAAGCTAGGAACCAAGATGACAATAGTTTCCGAGGCTTTATGAGGCCATAATTAATTTTATAGAAATATTAAATGTATTTTTATCATGAATACATAGTATTCCTAAAAAATTGGAATAACTCTATAATGGAGTCTCATAAAGAAAATATTATACAACCACTGTGTTCAGAATGTTGGGTTTATCCTTGGTGTGACATACTCATTTTCATCATTGGAAATTTGATTAAAATCCTCTATTAGCACAAATATTGAAATAAATAAATTTAATTAATTAATTTATTATGTTGATGTATAGACCTGATTTTTCCTCGATAAATATATTATTATAACCAATTCATAGGGTTATCCTTATAACTCTAATAATTGAGAGGATATCATGAAGGAAATTTGATGGGCATCGGGATCACGGATCAATGACCGGACTAGAGTAAGGAATGCTAATGACTACACAATTTATAGATATTGTCAATAATAATGATGTAAAAAAATTCTTCATCATTGATTGATCCAAATCAAGGTAGTTATTTTTTGTGTGTGGATATATCCCATTTTGATTTACCCATTATGAATGTGAAATTATTATCTGGAAAATTAATTCTCAGATCAATTGTTTAATGTGGGTAAATGATTTATCTTCCTATGGTATATCAATTGATATTGTTTTGGATTATTTATATATTTTCATCATTATAACATAATCATATTTAGTCCAACCCAAACAGAAGATGAGGTTCATTACTCAATTCATTTTATCATAATTTTCTCCCTCCATTATTCACCCATTCATCAATGGTATTTATTTTGATCATAGGTTTGATAAATACCCAATAATAAATTATGTGAAACCAATCATTGGAGAAAAATATTCTTCACCATAGGTTTGAGATTGAGATTTGGGGACATGATTTTGGTGAGTGGTGGCATCATAGGTTGGAGTTCATATTTTAAAACCCATAGATTAAAGACATTTTGGCAGTGCGGCTTGACATGAGGTGACAGGGAGACACATTTTAACTTGTGAGGTTTTTTAGTTAGCATGAGCATGTGTGTTCTATTAGTCATAAGGTGTTTGAACATGATGAGGTTGTGGAATATCAAATATCCACCACATGAGGAGCTATAAATGAGGGGGATACCACATTGAGATATTTTAGGTATAAGGGATATATAACCCATGACATTGATTAATTTATTATATTAAATGACAAATTAAATTAAAATAAATACATTGTGGAGAGGTCCATGAATAGATTTATTGAGGACAAATTAAGGTTTCTATTGGATGGTGATGATACAAAAAAAGAGGAATACAAATTAATAAATTAATAAAATGATATTTAATGAAATGGAGGTGTGCAATATTGGAGAAGTGAAGGTGGGTTCCACATGAGTAAATAAGGATCTCTATGTGTGGATTTCCAATCAATTGAATAATTTTTATAATAATAATAATATAAAATAATAATAATATTATTAATTTTATTATTTTTATGTAATTTAATCAATATTGGAACATCTTCATATAGTATTAGATTGATGATCTATATTTCGCATCGTGGCCCTGACTTCGAGACGTTCAATTCAAGACCAATATTGGGTACCTTTTTCAAACTTGTGGCTTGATTCCATGAAGTTTCCACTAATAATAATAATAATAATAATTTTATTATTATTATTATTATTATTATTATTATTATTTTTAGTGTGACAAACTCTTGTATCTGACATATCTTCTTTGCGTAATATCGAATTTATGATCCATCTATGGAATCATGTCCCTGATATTGAGTAACAAATTTCAAGACAAATAAAGTGTAATTAATTCAGATTCATGGATTGGGAGCATGAATCACCTTTCATGCATGATGCATTGAAATGTATCTTTTTCACCATGTGTCCTTTTAGGGAAAGTGAATAGCCTATCCTGATCATTTTTCTAGAAGGATCTCAATGACAAGATTTTTTTGGTAATTAATATCCATTTGGTGACATATCGATTGATTTACTTTATATACCTTTCAGACCAATGATGATCCCTTCACATTCATTATATATTTTCCAAACATAGATGTGGGCACTCAAGTAGTCCACCCAGAGTAGTTTTCCATGTCGAACATGGTGATGACCATAATTTTTGGCATCAAAGATACAATGTGAGGTGATTTATGAGAGACACCTCTTTCAGTGATGCTTAACTAGTATCAGTTGAGAGTGTTCCCATGGTCTAATCCTATGAGGGTTAATAGTAGTATATTTTCTTTTTCATAGGACATAACCCCTTTAAATATTGATGATGATCAACAAATTTTGGGTGAGTTACCTTATTATAGAGTGAGTTATATTAATCATATTTAATTAGACCCATCAGTGGCTTAGAGTATGTCTCCCTCTAAGAGTCTTGAAGCAATCCTCAGAACCTTTATGTTTCCCTAGTTAGGGTTTGTAAAATTAGTGTGACCAACACATACGTGGGAATCATTCCCTTTCTAGGAGGATATTTCTGTTATAGTCTGGTATTCCCCTGTGATCCCTAGGTGTTGAATCCCTATCTATGCATTAAGATATGATCATTATGATAAGGTTTAGTCCAATTGAGTGAGATTATTGGATGATACCTCTAAATATATTTCATGATTCTTCTTGGTTAGTCCTCATGATCATGACCTATGGGATGTGTGACTCCAGTGGAAGTATATCTCATGGTGCGTGTTTTCCCATATGATTTTTATAAGGAACATTAAAGCAGAATCTGAGGATAGAAATATGGTTGTGACCTTACCTTGAGACCATGTACCTACTATGAGTATATATGGAATTTTTATTTCATGTCTCACATTTGTGAATGACATATCCTATGATGAGATGACCACTATTGATGCTTTATTCTTACTGATTTTGGGGTGTCCTACTATGTATTATTATACTCACCCATACATGGGATATGCTCTTACATGTTGTAGCTTATGTAGATTACATACAATTTTTCAAAGTCCCTATAGGACTATGAGTATATAGAGAATATTTGGGCTAGAAAGATCATGGTGTATACTTGTGTTGTATTTGAAAATATTCCCCTCATTATTACTAGTCCAGAATTCACTTTTTAGTTTTGGGTGGGCTTGTATTTGGCCCATTTTCATGCTTTACAACACTTTATATAATACTATGATAATGGGATTATATATCTATTTATGAATTTTTATCATTTTCTACACATTTCATAATTATATTGGATTGGAGGTGTGTTTTTATATATAAGTACTTTTGGAAAATCCCCCCCATGTGTGTGATATACCTTCTCAGTGCTAGTCACCAGCCGGTGGCTTATTGAAGGTAGGATTGGGGTAGCTGTAACTAGAGTCCCATCAGGAAGAGTCTTGAAAATAAAGGAGAGGAGCCTCATATCCCTTCTAGACAAATATTCTTTATCTTTGTGAAGTTTAAACAATATTGAACTAGAACAATGGTGTTGGAGTTGAATTGGAGGTGAGATTATTAGAGTACTCTTCTATGAAGTGAGAGTTTATCAAACATCAAGTATGAAAATATCCCACCACATGAAGTGTATATGTTTTATATCATGTATTCTAAGGGTGTAAATAATGGTTAGGGTTTAGGAATCGGGGTAAAATACACACCCTCAATAAAAACCATTCATCATGAGAGAAAATTATCTACCATCTAAATGAAATCAGACTCGAGATATAGTGTTACTCATAATATCTTGATAATTCATCCCAATAAGCTCAAATTTTATAGAAAAATAAAAAATAAATCTTTTTTGGTGGTATTTATAACTTGTAAAACAATATTAGATATGTTTGGATGAGTATCACCTCTAGATCCTCTATAAATCCTAGACACTCTATAATGGTCATGTATAGAAACAAGATATTAAGATAAATGTTTCATCCAGAAAAAAATCAAAATGGTCATTGAATATGACTCTCATAAAAAATTAGTCATGGGTGAGGTTGATGTACTGTAGTAACACTCATCGATTATTGTCTCACCCCAACTACCAAAATGTATGGATTATATGTCAGGGAATTTGATGGAAATGGTGTTGTAGCTATTTCTATAACGAGTGGTGGTAGGTCCTCTATGGTGACTACTGGTGATCAAGATGAGATGATGGATGGAAGAGCGGGTGGTAATACTACTCATGTAAGTATTTGTGAGGCCAATAGGTCAATCTCTAGTCACTTAGTTAGTGTCTCCATGAATACTTTTTAGATAGCTGGATGCTCATAAGATGATGTGTGTTTATGGGTGGGGGGGGGGGATTTTAGTGCCATAAAGAATTATCCCTATATTCTAAAATTAAAAAATTAAGAAATAATTAGATAATTAAAATAAATAATGGATAAAATCAAATTTTGTGAAGTATATGGTGTGTGATTATAGTGTAAAGAGTGTGTAGTGAATGGATTATATGACCCCATGTTCCTTATTGAAATTAAATAGTGGCCCATGTAGATATATTATAAATGTACATATAATTTTTTTTAAAAGAATTCCCTATGGAAGTAATTTATCACCTGAGTCATGTGTAGTTTTGGACAAGGCCCATGGTCTAGCTTGATCAAAGTAATGAGTACATGAAATCTATCGAATTCATATACTGTGTGATTTTCAAATATGGTGTCTTCACATAGTCAATTTTACATGACATTTTTTCTTCGCTTGTACCCATGTACTGATGTCTTTTGATTGAAAATTCTTTAAATCCACAATAACCTTAAAAATTGATTGAAACACTAAAATAAGTGTTATAAAACCACATAAGAAGATATTGGAATGATATGAAATAGATTTTAGGTAATAAAAATCCATATAAGATTATATTGTAGATTTATTTTATGAAAAATCCTTTAAAAAATATGATAAGAGGGTCGGTGGGGGGGTTACTAGTTCTGGTTGAGTAGAAGGGTTCTGAGATTTTAAATCCAGGGAATATAATGTTTAAATCACTACACATCATATACTCATTTAGTTTTTGTTTTTATATATTTTGTATCTATTTATTTAATTAAATATATATATATATATAGTGTATATGGAGTTACAAGGTTTGCATTTTAAAAAAATGGAAATGAGAGGACAAACATCTGTCTAGTGCTCAGGACAGAGTCTAAACCATTGATTTGTTCTATCCTGTTGATCTCCCTCATCCATAGGAGCAAATTTTATTCCTAATAGTTTAATAACGTTTCGTTATTTTAATAATTATAAAAACATAAAATGGTTAGATAAACTAAAAAATGTGTAGATTTATTTTTTAAATGAGGGGTGATGTTGGGGATATTGTAAATACTTGAACCCAAGCCTTTTTGACTCTGGACAGATACACTTCCCATCACCCCATCCCCATTTTTTGTAGTAATTTTATATTTATAGTTTTTTTGAAAATATCCCCCATAAATTACTAATAAAAACATACATGACAAGTGATTATATTTTTATTGAAAAATATTGAAATTAAGTCAGCTAGGAGGAATTGAGCCTAGGCATTATGGACCCTAGATTATAACCCTTCCAATCGATAAAACCCCTTCATTGGTTTAATTTTTTATATAATTTAAATAAATATAAAAATATCAGATGTTTCTTATTATAATACATGAGCTAAAAATAATGACCCATGTATTGATAAAGTGTAGAAAGTGATTCAAACCAACAATGTCTTAGATACCTTCGAGTGACCTTTCTATTGAAAAATTATTTTTATGTTTATTTACATAACCATTATTTAAATATATTTACTACTCTATTAAACACACAAAAAATATTACTGAAACAGATTGTTTATGAAATTAACATGGTGTGTACTCATAAAACAATAATTTATCTACATTAAATTCAAGATAGGAAGGAAAAAAGAGGTACACAATATGCATGCTATAAGGACATGTCATGTAGTGGTTAAACTGAGAAAAATAGGGAGAAGAGAGAAACTAGGTTGAATCATAGTAAATGAATCTTTTAGGTATTTGGACAAAATTTGGTGAGAGAAACATACCCACAATCCAAATATTGGTTTGGATTATGGTCAGAGAACTACCACATATGTCTGACACCTTCACCTTTTAAGGGGATTCATTTTAGTTCCGGAGGGTGATAAGGAATCCTATAATAACCATACACTATGTCTAAAAGGTGTAAAAGGAGGAAATATGTGTCAGTTGGGATCTTAATTATAGAGAACCATGATTTTCATAAATATATATTACATTTTTAGATGAATATTTTATACATTACACAAACACATGCCTAAGGACGATAATAGGTTAGTGTCTTTGGAGACTTGGTACACAATCATATAATTTGGTGAAATATCTTCAACATATCCCTTAAATATCTAACCCTTTATTAAACTTTACAAACATACCGTACTTAAAACCTTCATAACATTGAAAAAGGAAACATAAGAAAGTATGATCTCAACTGCTCTGTGAGTGTCAAAAAGGTTAATACTTAAGAATAACATGAAAATAACGGTATGAGAACATGATCATGATAGTTGAAAACATACCTTTCATATTAATGATCATAATATTAATTCATGGAATAATGATTGGATGTTCATAAGACATGAATCATAGGTAAATCAAATAACATAATCCATGAGAGAATAACATTGGTATAAGACATAGAATTATGGAATACACATTAGAATAGGTAATCATTTCCATAGTTGTCAAGGATCACTAAAAATGCTATAATAGTGGAATGATTCACTCCCCAAAACCATTATAGTAGTCATGGTTCACTCCTAAGACCATAATATCAAACAAAGTACTTAATAAACTAGTTTCACTTCCTGTTCTAGTCTTTTATATCTGATGAGATATAAATCTTTATTCAATGCATTGGAGAGAGATATAGGTCTCACCTATCACATAATGAAACTATTACAAAATTCTTCTACAATATTATAAAACCTTCATCACATCACAACACATGAAATAAGATGGGTTTCATAAAAATTTCATTATATCATAACCTATTGAAATGATATAGGTTTCATAATCATTTCATCATTGCATAACTCGTGGAAAAAGAGGCGGGTTTCATAAGTATTTTATCATGGTATGATAAATGGAAGAGCAAAATGTTCAATAAACATATTTTCATCATAATAAATTCATATAGATAATAATAATAACGATATCCTGGGTTCATATGCCAAGAAAACCATAAGTTACATCAAAATATATCATCTTAGATGGTGAATTATTTTGAAAGATAAATCACATGGAATGTTTCTTAGGGAAGATAAATTATATTTTAAAATTAATTTTTTAAAACAAAAAATTATTAATATATTTTTTAAATCCATTAATTTGATTTTTTTTGAAAATTTAAAAAGGAATATTTTTTTAAAAAATAATTTGATTATGGAAAATACCCTATCCACTATTAAAAATGAATTTTAAAATAGAAAACATTTTAAAAATCCATTTCATTTTGTAATAATTTATTTAAAAGATAAAATTTCTCAAAATATTAAAGAAAAACTTTATTTATAAATAAATTTGAAATATTGTAAGGGAAGCTTGAAATCTTTGTGAGTTCATGATATCAGGAAATACTATTCATGTCATGCAAGTTAAAAACAAATATTATTTTCATATTTTTAGTAAAAGAAAAATAAATATTATTTAGAAATATACATAAGATTAATTATCAAAAAACTTTTAAAAAATTTAAAAATGTTTAAAAATGTCTTTTAAAAATCATAGGTGAATATTAAAACATTATTGAATTTTTTTTAGAAAACATGGTTTTGGAAGAAACTGGATTTTTGAACTTAAAGAAAAATATTTGCAGATATTATTATAAAAAATTTATCTATTATTTTAAGTACCAAAGAGCGAAAAAAATGTTAGTATTATAGTGAAATATCTTGAATAACCAGAGGAGGATAAATTTCATGAGTCTATTGAGATATGTGTCATAATATTTCATCATTGGAAGCATAAGTATAAACATAAACAATCTCAAAATACTATGAGATTGTTAAATAAAAATATTACCACTTTGGTAACATTATATCATAAGCCCCATGATAGAATAAAATTAATTGAAACATAAAATATCATGAGAAATAAATTTATGATATTAAATGTCAATATTTTTTTATATAGACCTAATAAAATAATATAAGTGCATAACAAAACATATGTCCCAAGGAAAGAAAATTGAGAGATAAATCCCTTACCGATTTTGTAATCTTTTATATCGTAATCCCCAATAAAGAATAAAATATAATGAAAAATTATATATCATTAAAAATATAATATTAATGATATAAAATGTAATAGGGTTATTATATAAACAACCTAAAATAAATGAGTGATGAATTTTCATATGTCTCCCTGAAATAATAGAGTGGCTAGAAATGTCATACCGTAAGTCTCGAATTACATCATACACATTTGAACCTACTTTATAATGAACATAAGTTTATTATAAATACATTATATATCCATAATTATATTTATCATACCATATATTATTTAAATATTTCATTTTATTACCCATTTATTAATAATTCCTTGTTAAAGTCACATTTCTGGAAATAACTACTTTGTTTTTTGGGTATGTTTTGAAGTGTTATTTTTGATCCTCTTACTTTTATAATGGTTGAATAATATCTAAAATGATAAAATTATATAAATATAATATAAATTAATTATATATATATATATTTATATTTATCCATAAAATATAGATATAAAAAATGAGATACATCATTCATGGAGACAATAAGTCGTACGTACACATGAACATTGTTTCCATTTTTCTGACTGAAAGAAGAGGAAAGGTAAATAAAAAATTATCATTAAATAATAATTTTATGTTATATATATAAAATTTCTTCCTTAAAAACCTCTTTATTATGTTCCATGTAAAATGATAATGAATCACATCGCTTCATGTGGTGGTAGTTCTCCGTACACATGATTGATGTTATCGTATATTCTCACAGAATGGAAAGTTGGAAGGTACATGTGTTATCATGATTAAAGAATAATAATAATATAATAAATACAATACATTACCAATTAATCCATAATTATATCCCTCAGTGAGAGTTGGTAATATTAAAATGAATGATATTAGTTCGTGAGGCGGTAGTCCATCGTACTCGTAAAAGATGATATCGTGACCCATTTGATTGAAGAGGAGAAAGTTGTAGGTAATTACCTTATAATTACAAAATATTAATTTATAAAAGATATTTTTTTTATATAATAATGGTTTAATAATAATTTTCGGATTTTGAGAAAGAAATAAAATAAAATGCTTGATTAGGGACATTACCTCTTCTTCAGACAACTTCATTTGGTTTTCACCAAAAAAATACATTGGTAGTATTTCTAACCAAAATAAGGCTTATAAGATGATATAAGGTAATTTAAAAAGTTATTTAGTGATTTCATGGACAAAATAAATTGTTTTGTAAGTGTGAATAAAAGAGGAGAGGGGGCGGCCTTTTATAAGTGAGGTTAGTGGAACATAAGTAATTTTTGAAAAGAAAAATGCAAACCCACATTTTTTATATTACATAGGGATAAAAAATAGGAAATTATAGAAACTACAGTGGATAAGTTCTAAATAAGTCCAACCAATGGGTTTTGGATATGTTTTCTCTCATTTTTAGACATTATATTTTTAGTTTAACCCCACATAAAACAATTTTTACCTTAACCACGATAAATATTTTTTACTATTTTTACTATTAATTATGGTAAAACATTATTTAAAATTATAAGATAATATAAATTATTATGATTAAAAATATGGAATCCATTTTTCCAAATTATATTCATATAATTAGAAAAATATAATTTAAAATTAACCCCACATATGAAATGAGAAGTGGGTTTTCAAAGAAAAAATGCTCAAAAGTTTTAAGAGATTTTATATAATAATTCAAAATTAAAATTCTTTTAATGATCTAAATTGAACTATTTAATATATATTTGAACTAATTTATATTTTTACCCAATTTAATAATTTTTTCATGTTTTTTAAATTTTTTCAAAGAAATGATAATTCTTAAAAATAAAATACATTTTCACTGTTTATAGAAAATGTATCTTTTCAGAAAATTCTCAAAATTTCAGTACAAGAAAATTATGAAATATTTATTTAAAGATTTAAGTTTATTTTTTTCAAATAAATTTCATAAAATTGGATGTTTTTTAAAACCCAAATATGTAACAATAAAATGGGTTTATGAGAAGTGTATTTTTCAAGCACAAGATGATTTTATATTAAATATATATATAATTATAATAATTGTATTAATATAATTTAAAATATATTGATATATAATTTATAAATTTAATTTAAAACATTCCTCTATAAGTATTATTTTAATTAATTAGAATGGAGAAACATTATGCACTTTAAAACAGTTTTGAGAAAAAAGGAGTTGTTAAACCCAAAAATAAACTTATATTAAAATCCAATATAAAGTTTATTAAAAGTAATTAAGTGGATTAAATATAAATAAATAATACTAACTTTACATTAAAACGTAATCGGTAGTTTAAATTACTTAATATATTGAAAATAAAAATAGTTTCACAAAATATCGATATTTTTCAATATTCACTAAAAAATCAATATTTTATAGAAAATCAAAAAAATTCAACATATGATAATTTTGATAGGATGATCTCAAAAATTAAGTTCATTTTATCCAATAAATTTTCTAAAATCTCTATAAATTAATTATAATATTTTATCATAAAAATAAATACATATCATTTTTGAAGAAAATTTATTTTTGATGAATATAATTACTTTATTAAAAATTGATTTATTATTGACTACGAATTTATAAATAAATTTATATTATGTAAATTTTTTTTATTTATATATCATAAATTAGTTACTACTATTCATACTCGCTAATTTAATGGATAGGTATAATGGTCATATTTAAAAAAAATTATTTCATGGTTTAATGAACCTCAGTTTTTTCATACCATGCATGCTATCGAAGAATATAGTTATTTATTATAACTAAATATATCAAAAAAATTAAATTAAATTAAAAAAAAATTTCACAAAATATAAGGATGTTACATTCTACCCCCTTAATATGATTTTTTCCCTCAAAATTTTTCTCTCTTATAAATAGTTTTACATTTGAAAATTATATCATAGAATGCCCCATCATAACAAGGGTTGAAAAAACATCCTCTTGAAAATAGATACTAGTATATTAAAAGTTCATTTAGAATAAAAGATTCTAGGATTAAAAATATAATATCATAGTTGGGATGTAAAAATTTGGTTATGGAAGAGAAAACTAGCACCCAAATAAAGATGGAGAGTGATAACTAAAATTGTTAGGAGAAAGTCAATGACCACATAGAAAAAATAAAAGAGGAGTGAAAAATGTCATTGATATCATCAAAAATGATAATAATATGGAAATTTTTTATTTCATGATATTTTCTTAATATAGGATAATTCTCATAGAATATATTCTTTCTTGAATTCATTCCATTTCTTATGCACAATCTCATCCTTTGGTTGTGCTTCAATCAATTTGCACATCATCTCTTACACTAAGAGATGAATTTTTCATGTCTTAATTACTAAACATGATCCATAAAATAATGATATGTCATTATTTCTATCTTTAGTTATTATAAAAAAATGGTTATACCATGTTATCCAATATAAATAAATCTTCATATTGTGCTATAATACATTAATCTCTAAAACCCCATACAAAGTTTAACATAAAAAATTCCATAAATGGTAAAAAATATAACCCTTCCAAAATTCAATATTTAAAAATAATTTCACTAAATTTCTAAAATTAAACTTAAAATTAATCCCTTATATATCATGTATCAAATCTTTATTTTTACATACTAACCATGTGAATACCTTAGTCGTATATTTTCTTAAAACATAGAAATTACCTGAATTACCATACAACCTCAATAAAAAAATCAGTCTTCCTCATTCTTTAAAAGAAAAATAATATTGATTATATTCCATAGATACAATAATTTTGTAAACTCCATCAATGAGAACATAATAAATTTTTTTAATAAATCAATAACCAGTTCTAGGATATCCAGTAATATCTAATTTTATTTATCCATATCAATCACTTTTTTATCCCAACATCATTATATCAATATCAAGAACATATTAAGGGTTATCTTTTCCTCAATCATATGTTTTCAATGAACATCACCTTACTATTATATCACTTTTCTTTTTCATCATCACTATTCATTTTTTTTTTCAAATCCATAATGAAAAACATATAATTAACAATCCTTATATATTTACCAATTCTTGAATTCCAAAATAAAATCACTCCAATTATTCTACATCAACCTTATGGAATTAAATAGGCTTAATAATATTATTCATTAACACCTCCTTCCTTTCATATGTCATTCATAATATTATTATCATCAATAAAAAAACCATTAATCATATAACCTTATTGATTCTCTTCACTATCTTTCCAATTAGAAAATTGATTTATATAATGACTATATATTCCACATTAAAACATTCAAATATCGATGATACCTTATGCAGAATATTATTACCATAAATTATATCAAGAAAATTTTCATTTTTCATTTGAAATTAACTGCATTATATGATTATCTTCCACACTCAAAACATCTTCATATTTATCTAAGATATCCACTTGGGTGATTCCTCACATATTCTCAACAATTTGAAACTGAATCTTCTTTTCTCTATAGTATCCACTATGTGAACTCTAAGATAACTCTATCCTTATCTTCTTTAATGAGTCTAAGAGTGGGTTAATGAATGTTTTTAATCATGTTTTGTGATAAATTATTAGGCATAATCACAATACCCTTTACTCATGTTTTCATCCCATTTTGTTTCTTATTAACACATTATATATCACTATCAATGTTGATCCTATTCCTTTTGGTTTCTACCATCGAATAAAACCAAAAAAGTATAGTGTGAGAAACAATAATCATAATGGGGAACCACATAATCAATAAAAATCATATATATGATGTCTAAATAATGAAAACTTCTTTTTAATATATGAAATCTTTGGTTTATAATAGGTCATTAAAAATTATCATCATTAAATCCCTCATGATGGTTTATAAAGAGTTTTTGAATTTTGAAATCATATCCTAGGGGAGTGTCAAACTAGTTTTTGCAGTAAAGACTATTTTCATTCAGTGGGTGACAATCGAGTTCAGATCAATGAAACCGTTTCAGAGTTATTACCACTAGGGACCAATGTTTTGGAGCCACATCCACTTGAATTATCCAGATAGGGAATTAATTTCTCAGAAACCAGTCACTCTATCTTGTACCAAAATTCTAGGACATGTTTCTATAATATAACTTATAATTATAATTATACTTAGAAATATTCCTAGACATATCCCTAGAAATATCCCTAGGGATCTTACTAATATTTTCTCATCATAGGTTCTAAAGTTTAACTAATAATTTATTATAACACTAACTATAGCTATCGAGGCCTTTTATACATAGATATTACATCTTTTTAGAATAATATTAAATATATTACAAATTCACATGCCCAAGGAATGTAATAGTTTAGTGTCTTTGGAGACTAGATACACAATCTTCTAATTTTGTGAAAGATCTTAAACATACACCATAATATTATTACCCTTTAGTGTCTTAATCAAAATACCCTACTTAAAATGTTTCTTCATAACATGGGGAAGGGAAAACTATAAAAGGGTGAGCTCAGATTCCCAATAAGGAAAAAAATTGAGATACATAACCATAACATTAGTATAATGTTATGAGAACATGAGAATATCATTTGAAAACCATACCCTGTATATAAAAGATAATAATATGGTGTTATGGAATAAATATTGGAATTTTATAAGAGATAAATCATAAGGAAATCAAAGAACATGATCTATGAAAGCATAAAATTAGAAATTTGAATAGAATTTTGTTATACACATAAGAATAGAAAATAAGTTACATAGTATTAAAAGCTCATTACCAAGGATATCATAGTAGAATTAGTTCACTACTTAAAACCATCATTATAGTTAAGGTTCACTCTTAAGAGAATCATTACTAAAAAAGTCTCTTAATTTATTGGGTTTACTCCCCATTCCATTCTTGGAAATCCCATGAGATATAAATATTTACATAATTTATAGAAGGGAGATATAGGTCCCACCTGTCACATAATGAAAATTATACATATGTGTTCCACATGATTAATTTTTTTTATCATATCATAACCCATGAAATGAAATGGGTTTCATAAACATTTCATCATATCATAACCTATGTAAAAGAGATAGGTTTCATTATTATTTCATGATTTCATCATAGAACAACCTATAGTCAATGAAGTGAGTTTCATAATAATTTTATCATGGTATAACTTGTGAAAGATAAATGGCCTTAAAAAACATATTTTTATCATAAAACATTTAGATAAAGAACAATAATTTCATCCTTGGTTTATATCCCTAGAAAATAATAAGTTATATCAAATTATGTCATCTTAGATGGAGAATGATTTTGAGGGATAAATCACTAAGAACATTTCTTAAAGAAGATAAAATTTCCTTGAAAATATATTTTTTAAAACTAAAATTTCATAAATAAATTTTGAAATGCTTTTATATGAAAAAACATAAAAACATATAAATTATATTTAAAAAAAATAATTTTAAACAATTCTTGATAAAAATATCATTTATACTTTGAAAAACAGTTTTTAAAATATAAAAAATCTTGAAAATACTTTTTATTTTGAAATAAATATTAAAATATATAAATTATTAAGGTAATTTTTTATTGAAAATAAAATTGAAATCTGTTAATAGAATCTTGAAATCACTGAGTGGCCATGATAGTTGGAAATACTATTAATCCATTATATGTTCAAAATAAATATTTTTTTTTTCACATTTTTGGTGAAATCTAAATGAGCATTATTTGGAAAGAGATACGAAGGTTAATTTTTAAAACACTTTGTAAAAATTAATTTATGGACAAAAATGTATTTATAAATCTTATATAACTAGTAAAATTTTTTTGAAAACCTTTTTAGAAAACATGGTTCTAGAAGAAAATATATTTCTGACCGAAGAGAGAAATAAAGTAAAATTTACTTAAAAATATTTTATCAAATATTTTAGGTACCAATGAGTGAAAAAATAGAAATATTACTAGAAATTATAATTAATAACTATAAGAGGATAATATTAATGAGTTTTATGAGAGATTGATCAGAATATATCATATTTGGAAGCATAAACATAAATAATTCTGATAATCAATGAGATTGTACAGTAAAACCATTACAACTTTGGTAACATTGAATCTTAAGACCCATGAAAGAATAAAATTAAATGAATGTTATAATATCATGAAATAAATAAATTCATGATGGTATATATAAAAGGTGTTGTATATATGCCTCATAAAAGAAGATATGTTCATAACATAACATATGTCTTAAAGAAAGTAAATTGATAAAAAAATACCTTACCACATTAGTAATCATTGGAATCATAATCCCCAATAAAGAATAAATTAAAATTAAAATTTAAATATCATTAAAATAATGATATTCATGATATAACATTTCAAATGGGCACTATATACACCACAAAAAATAAATGGGTGATGAATTGACATATGTCTCCTAGAAATAAAAGAGAGATTAGAAATCAATTACTGTAAGTCACTACTTCCTTCATACACATTATAACATCATATATATAATAAATATAATTTTATTATGACACTATTTAATAATTTTAATTATATGTATCATACCATATATTATTTACTTATAACCTTTTATTACATATTTATTAACAATTCCATATTAAAGAAACATTTCTTGAAATAACTACTTTGTATTTTATTTAAGTATTGATTAGTTATTTTGTTCCCCTAACATTGATAAGGTCCATAATTTCTATAATATTTACCATGAAATAAATATCATAAATATCTAGTATAATTGTATTTAAATTGATCTATAAAAGTTAGATAAAAAAGAAATACACCTTCATGGATATGGTATAACGTACGTACGCATGAGCATTGTTTCAATTTTACCAAAGGGAAAAACTAAAAAGAGGTAAGTAAAATATTATAATTCTAGAAGAATTTTTATTTCTGATATATAACATATTTTCCTTAAACCTATCCTTAGTATATTCCATGTAGAGTGTGAACAAATCACATAACTTCACAAGGCCGTGGTCCACCGTACACACAAATGACGTTATCATATTTTCATGGAATGGAAAGTAAGAAAGAACATGTTATTTCATGATTATAGAATAATATTAATATCATAAATATCATATATAAAAAATTAATACATCATTATATCCATTATTTAAAGGTAGTAATGGTAAAATGAATGACATATGTTTGCGAGGTAGAATTCTTTTTTACACATGAATGATGATTTCGTTACCCATTTAATGAAAGTAGAGATGGTTGGAGGCCATTTCCTTAACATAAAAAAATATTACTATGTTTAATTTAATAAGTTTTTTATATAAACATAGTTTAATTAAAATTTAATTAGGTGTAGGAAGAAATAAAATAAAATTCTTGATTAGGGATGCTACCTCTTCTTCAGACAACATCTTTTAGTCTGCACCAAAATGCATCTTATGTTGGATTTATAACCAAAATAAAAATTATAGGTTTATATTAGGTATTTATGGAAGTGATTTGGGTATGTATTTTTTGAACAAATTTTTTTTGGATTTGTGAATAAGAGGGGATATGGGGTATAATTTTACATGTGAGTTGAGTGTCACAATTTTATTTTTTTTAAAAATATTGTAACCATGTTTTTCACATGATAAAAGTCCCCCAAATGGTCTATTATAAATACTTGAAGTTATATGGTCTAAATATGGCTTGAAAATGGGTTTTGGACTATTATTGGGTAATTTTTATCCCTTGTAATTTTAGTTTAACCCACGTTAAACTCATTATTAACTTAACCACGGTAAACAATTTTTATGATTTTTTCTATTCATTAAGATAAAAAATTAATTTGACCATATTATATAAAACAAATTATTCTGATTCAAAATATTGAATAAAATTTTCTAAATTCCATTAAAATATGTAGAAAATTAAAATTAAAAATTAATCCCTTAGATGCAATGAGAAAACGAGTTTTCAAAGAGAAAATATTCAAATGTATAAAAGTTTTTATATAAAAATTAAATATGAAAATAATTCCAATGACCAAAATAAAATTAATAGATATATAATTGAAATAAAATTTCTTTTTATACCATCTTAATTTTTTTTATGTTTTTAAAAATAGTTAAAAGAAATAACAATTCATAATAAAAGTAATTTATATAATGATTTTATAGTCATCCTTGTATTGATAAATGACCTGGGGCTGATTAGGGTTATAAAAGGAGGTTTTTATATCCTATAAATTTATTTGTGATCCATATAGATAGATATAGTCTATGCCCAAAATCACATAAAATTATAGAAAAGGGATAATAATATGATTTTTAGGAAGTACATTCCCATAAAACTTAATTGGATATGCATTGAGGACTTGGGAAACATTCATCACAAAACTATGTATTTTTAGTAACAACTCAATATCCAATCACTAGGGTAGTGAATAAATGTTTTTATAATATAGTCCAGATATCAAAGAGTGTGTAGATCTAGATTCAAATAATACATCTAAATTTTTTGAGTAGATTATGAGTGTATCTTTCACCAGACCATTCTCACAATCCACCTCGATGGTGGTGATTGAACAAGAATTCCCTTTATCCCATGGATATATAGGTTCCTAATATCAAGTCTACAATAACCCTTAGGTTTGTTCATTTATCTACATAATTACAATATTATTTATCTTTCATATAATGAATTGTTATAGGTTAATTTTTCTTAAAATTAATCTCTTCTATTGGGATGGTCAATGTCTTTACATCTCTTTACTATTCTGGTTATTGATTTCCTTCATTTCTATAATTGATGAAAATCTATATTTCTATAATGTGATTACCTCCATTATTATTCTCACATTTTCAAAATTTTATAAGTTAAATAATTTATAATCATTTTAATTCCATAAAATTCTATATTCCTCATTTTTCTCCAAAACCATGATTATAAGAGTCTCAAATTTCCATTTCAACCTTGATAGCACATCAAAATGTTTCCTCATAGCTACCAAAGTCTCTTATGAATAATACTTTATTGAGGCTTGGTTTCAAAAAACTAAATAAGTTATTCATTTTTATTTCAGGTTAATGATAAATCCAAAGACATACCATGTGAGTCACATGATTTTTTATTCATCAGTTCCAATAGATTCTTACTCCAATTTTATTTCCAAGAGTTCTACCTGTTTATTAATATGAAGAGTTTGAGGAATTTTTTTTAAAAAATATTCTTAAACTACTCTAATTCCCTAGAGTTAGTCTTTTTACCCTATAGTGTTGATGAGAGTCCACCCATGATCAACATCACAATCCAGATAATAAATAGCTACAAAAACGTTTTCATTCTCTAAGCATTGAAGAATAAATAATATCTTATCCATTATGTTGATCCTTTACCCAACACTTAAGTGATCAAAATACAAAATATAGGATGGTGGATATTATCACATGAATGTTTCAATAGTAATTTTTCCTTAGTTATTTTTTGGATTTTGAGATGATTTTTTTTTAATTTTTCATATCTAAAGAGAGTTGGATGAGAATATCCATACTTTTTTGAACTATAACTCCCAAACCATTGTGTTTCTTGTTACAAAAATTATAACATATTCTATCACAATCATTCATAGGGTTCCTACCAATTCTATAAATTTACTAAAAAAGGATAGGGCAAGTATTATACAATGATTAAAATTTTAAACAATAACATGGTAATTAAAATAAATATATTATTTCTTAAATTATTACACCTTCATTTAAAACTATGATATATCTATTTTAACTTATGTAACTCTAGGTTATAACTATATAACTTCTTGTGAAACAAAGGTTCATTTAATTTCAATCCCCATATTCATAATTCCCATGATTAACTAAAACCTACCCTACTAACAACTAATATGACCTAACCATATCATAAATATATATTATATCAATTAACATTATTATGAATTACATATCATAATAAATTGTAACCCAAAAACATATAAGTTTAGTTTAGGATATTAGATACATAATAATGATATTATACAATAAATATTTAACATCCTCTATAAAATTCACCACACATGGAATCATTCCAGAAACATGAAACAAAATACACCTCTTCATTACATGGGAAATAGAAACAAAATAAAGTAGTGAGCTCCAATACTGAGTAAGGGGTTGATCAAAAGATATATCAATCATATCTATATTGTAAATCATAACAATGTTTAGTATATTATAAGTATAAAGAGAATATTTAAGTATGGAAACCTAATCATTAAATCATACCACAAAGGTGTTAGTACATAAAATTAATAAAAATGATTTGGAATATAAAGGGAGCCACACACTTATTGAAGGGTTTTATTTTTTTTAACTAAGACTGAGGAGTTTTAAGAATCTATTAAAATTATTTTAGAATCATTAAAGGATACTATGTATTTTATAAATCTATTTAGAATGTTTTTGAGTCGATTTAGATTAGATGAGAATATTTTTAAATTGTTTGAGGTTTATTTGAGGTTTTTGGAGATAAGTAGGTGTGGTTATGAGAGATTATATGATTATTGGAAGTGAATATGTAATTTCTATTTTGGTGCATGAATGTCTATCTATGTACAATATCTTAAAAATTTATCATAATATATTTTTGTCATCTCTTAGGATTATTAGAGAATCATTTATCATATATTAAATCTCATGAGACCTTTTTATCTACATATAAATCATATGGTAATAACATAAGATATTTATCCATGTAAGATACCTATTTTCGGAAGATACACGAACCACATAAGATATATATGAGGCATGTATGATATTAAATGTATGTATGATGTTTATATTTTTTTAATATTTCTATATCTAATAAGATACTTTAATCATGTATGATAATATTTTCATGTAAGCTATTGAGAACATATATCACACATGAGTAGAACGTAATTTGTTTTCACATAAAGTATTTTAGATGTCTAGTTTTGTCCTATAGTAATGGAACATGTAATATTAATTTCATAATATAAATTACTTTGTGAAAAAATATCCAAATTCTAATATAAATTATTTCAAGGTAATTGATACCAGATTATGTATATGATAAACATCATGCATAGAAACACCAAATAAATAATGTATAATTCAAGATATGTGATGAAATATTTTTCTTTAAATCACATAAAACTATATAATACATGATAATAACAAAAAATTTAATAGTTAAAGTGATAAATATTTTTTTTCTTGAATAATATCTAAAAAATAAATCAAGAATTATTGTGTGATGTTGAGTATTATTCTAAATTTCCATATTTATAAGTAAATCATGACATGTTTCATGTTGATATATTTTTTCTATGTATTTATCTATAACATGATATGTTAAATGATTTTACACCATAAATATAATATTTATTTCTCATATAGTTGAATATGTTGAGATTCAATACTGTTTCAGTGAGAATAAATAGAGATTATTTGTGGAATGTTCTATAATTATAAGATGAATTTATTTATGTAATATTTTAAGATAAAAGAGATCCTAAATTTCTATTTTTTTTATTCATGAATGGGTATTATGAAAATGTTATATTTTTAAATTTATAAGTGGAAGTGGTTAATTATGTAATGTCATATTCTATTAATGTTGTAACACACCCACAAGGTCTAGTTAATGAGTAATGAAACTAAGATTAGAGTAATTTATTTTATTATTATAATTAATAGAAGCTAGGTTATAAATATTTTATAGAATATATTTTAATTATTGAATATCCATGAAATCACTTGAATAAGGTAAATAGTTTGGGAGAGAGAATTAATTATTGAAACTATGTGTTGTTAAGCATAGAAAATGAAGTCTAAATATAGATCCAATAGAAAAAAAATTGGTATGATCCATAGCATTCAGGTATCCAATATTGACAATATGTTTATAAGGAGGATCAATATCAGTATATGTATATTCTAGAATGTCAAAAAATTTCATCTATTATTATTACATTTTTCAAAGTTCAAATAATATAAAATTAAAATGCATTTTGATTTTTCTATTCTTGAATGCTTGAGAGGAAGATCATGATCTATTTATAAAGCAGCCAAGTTTATCAAGTGGTCATATTCATGCTGGTTCTACATAATTTATAACTAGTGGGATGCTATGTAAATTGTAATAGGATGCGTATGAAATCATAGATATAGAATGATACATGGTCTTTCCACTTGTAATTGATAATAAAATTCTACTCTAAAATCTATGGACAGAGATAGTAACTAGAAATAACAAAGAGCATTCTCTCACATTATTGTTGAACCATATAAAAAATTCTTAGTCCTTGTGTTGTCTTATTTTTATATTTCATTGAGTAAAGTATGATTATATTTCTTGAGTGGATTATTTCTTAATCAGAAATAGAGGTTAATTTCAATGATTATAAAATTTGAAATGGTTAAAACCATTGATTTATACCTCACCATTCCTTGTGGTGAATATATTTATAGGGAATATCAAGTTTTATTAGAGTAGGAAGGTTAAATCTATCATATCCTTAGGCATCTTGTGATATATAATATCAATTCAATAAATTTTCGGATTATACTAACCATTAATATCATAAACCATTATAGATGTTTTATCCAATTTTATCGGATGTCTCTGAAGAGACATGAACTATCATAGATGTAAAAATATGATTCTTCTTTATCTTTGATTTAAAGTAGTCGATATAGATAATGTTTTTCTCTACCTATTAGTATAAGGGATCAACTATTTTTTTCAAATAAGAAGAATTTTGCGACTGATGGAAAATATAGGAGTTTTATTTTGATTCCTTTATGAACTAAATTATACACCAAGATGATAAGAATTTAGATTGTAAAATAAACGTGGGATAAGTGTTAAAGTAGCGTTAAATGTAATATAAATTTCAAATAATAAATGTTTCACATATAGAGGAGAATATTTGGGGAAGTTATGATGGAGGATGATGGAAATATAACTGAAAATTTTATAATAGTGACTAAAATATGCAGAAACATAAGAGGATATGGTGGGAAGATATAGAATTATGCAATTTTCAAGAATTTGATATGAAATTTCATCAATAGGTTTGATCCTAAAATTTCAAAATTGGAAGATATAGAGTATATTTACCTTGATAAACATTACAATATACATATTATAAATGAAATAAAAAATAATCTAGTATTTAATAATACAAAATAATAAGAAATTAAATTTTATTCTATAAGGAAGATCAAAAATAAGAGAAATAGAATAATGAATTATGTTATTATAATGATTAATATTAAAAATATGATGATAAGAATATAATTTTTTCATTTATTTCAACGAACACCAAGAAATGAAGATGAAAATATAAAGGAAAATTTCCACTAGTTTTTCATCTATTTTGGAATTATAAACTTTTAGATAAACAATTTCATGATGTGAAGTGGTGAGTATGATGTCGATGATAAAGATGAAATTACTCAAATGAAGAAATATGGTATGTATAGTAAATAAAATTAAAAAACTATTGAGAACTATAAGAAATTTAATAGAAGAAAATTAATAAATAGAATGCATGGAGAATATGAGGATGTTGTCTCTCCAATTAGTCAGTCATATTTTTAAGATGTTGACAAACATACTAATTTTATAGCTCAAATGGTCACACATGTGGAATCCTCAACTAGTGAGGAAGTGAAGTATAAGATAACAAAAATGGAATAATTAATAAAATAAGATCTCAAAGTTTTTATATATCATAATACATGGATAATCAAATCAATTAAAATTATGAATAAGGAATATAGAAAGAAATTTGGGGTCAATTAAGAGGTTTTCATGATGGAAGTGAAATGTATTTTAGAATTCAATAACCTCTATAAAAAAATACAAAGTAATAAAAAACAATAAATATTAAAGAATAAAAGCATTGAAAGGATCAATATAAATGTCCTAAATCTAAAAAGGTATTTAAGAATATAAGAAATGATTACAAAAGAGATATGGAGACCAAAAATGGATTTCAAAATCAAATAATAAAGTTAACTCAATGGATTAAGTTAAGTACTCACCTATTATTTCTAATTATAATTATACTTTTTTGAATAATTCATGTTAAAATTCAAAGTTATGTATTTTTTTCCAAAAGGGTGGTGATAAATCATCTTTTATTTTCAAATAAAAAAATAAAATATTTATAAGAATATCATCCTTGAGGAAAATTGAAGAAAAACACATGGTTGTCTAGCAGTAACAAAGTTAAGAAAATAGTTTCTATTATTATGGAGGACATAGAGTCAATGGGTATGGATAAAATTAAGGAATCCTTTGACAAAAACATATTCATATTGGTATAATTTGTATTTACTAGGGATACAGAATAAAGTAATTTTGATATTTTTTGAGAATATGAGAAGAGATTCATAGAAGAACCAAACACATAATAGTATAACATCAAAACATACAACACAAAATAGATTTGAATGTTTAGATTAAATTTGTAAAAAATTAGGGAGAAAAATGTTATACAATTTAACTGGTCATAAAAGTATATAATAAATGAGATCCATGGAACCTAGACTTTGGTTTCTCTTCACTCATGTATTGTGATAAAAAACTATAAAATATTGAAAATAACATGATGAATGGGAATTAAAATTTAGAAATGAACTTTGTATAATAATTAAAGAAATTGGAACTACTAATATTAAAGAAAAAAAAGTTAAATTATAAAGATATTATTTATATAGAAGACCTTATAAATAATGTTCTATTTATAATACAATTATATAATGACAGGGGATAATTTATATTCAATAAAAATTCATGCGTCATTAGATATTAAAAATATTTAAGTATCATCATAATAGGAGAAATAATGAGTGGAATATATTTCAAAGTAGTGATCCCATAAATTCTTGAAACCTGAGTAGAAAATAATTAAATGAACTATAACATAGAATACTTAGACACTTTGTTCAATGAAATATTAGTGAAATATAAAATTATGAATTCATAAGAGACCTTAACTAGATTAAAAGGGAATAATAGGTTGTTTTTGAAACTATATTGAAGGGGAATATGGTTTGAGAAACATATAAAAGAGTGAATGTTTAGTCTATAAGACCTTTATAAGCGATTCATTCATATCTGTGTTGTCCTATGAGGCATTAGTCTTCTAGATGTGATTTTTTTAATTAATTAAATTTATTCATGATTTTACTTAGTTGAAAACCAATATGTTCATGGAACACTAGTCTAATGTTTTTGATATATTCAAAATATTTATAATACATGTTAGGAAGGTGATTAGAGTTTTCAATATGAATCCAATAATAGACAATGATGGAGATTATAATCGCAATTCATTTGAAAATTCAATTTTATATTATTGGAATGAAATTAAATTTTGGTGAACATTACACTTCCTAATATAATGAAATAAATGAGAGGAAAAATAAATGCATTATTGAGATGGGAAAAAAAATTCTAGGAGAATAAAATCTTTCAAAACATTATAGTAGAAAAGAGATTTCTGTTATTATTGACATACAAATTAAACATTTATCAAGACATGATATAACCAAGTTACTATATGAAATGTGGTTTAAAGTAAATCCAATGTTTAATTATTTTAAAGTCTTTAATATACATAATTTCATGATGATCGAAGGCACTAATATGGGAATGTTTCAAGAAAAACATGAAGTAGGAATTTTCAAAGACTACCATTCAAATGATAGTTGATATAATTGTTAGAATAAATGGTTACCTAATATTTTTTATTTATATGATGGAAAAATCATATAAAAAACCAAGAAAGAGGTTATAGATAATTTAGAAGATGAGAAAATTTGATCTTGTAGTATGGAGAATTCAAGATTCGAGATTGAAGAACCACATGAATAAAAAAATAATTCAGTTGAAATTGTTTCAGATCACACCTTTGATAAATAATAAACATGTGAGAATTAGAGATTATGGCCCCAAATATTAAAGGATAAATGAACTAAAAAAATATGATTGGAAATAAAAATTAACATTTTCAAACAAGAATGATATTAAAACATGAGAACCAAATATCCCTCATCTCTCAGGTTGAACATTAAACAGTTTTAAATTAAGTTAAATAAGAGGAGGAGATCAATTCTATGAATGAGAAGCATGAACAGACTGGGAATAACTCCACTTGGTAAATTTTTTAATGACATTAAAATATGAATTTTATTACGACTATGTTATTTTTTAGAAATAAATTGAATGAGGAAAGAGAATTTTGCTGGAATAATGCCAGTATGATTTGTAAAGGTTACTCTTAAATAGAATTAATTTACATTGAAGAAATATTTTCCCTAGTATTGTGGATTAAATCAATTATAATATTCTTGTAATTGATTGTAGATAATAGATATAAATTTTATCAAATAGATATAAAATCTACATTTACAAATAGAGATCTTGAAGATGAAGTGTTTAATGAGAAAGTTGAAGGGTTTATTTTGGATACATATGGTAGCATAGTTTTCAAATTGAATAAGTCCTTATATGTAATAAAACTAGATACAAGATACTGATATTCCAAACCTGATGAATGTTGTAAAAATATACAATTTTCAAAGGTAAAGGTTGATAGTATCCTATATGCAAAGGAGTTTTCCAAATATACTCTCATTTTAATGATAAATATAGATGACATTATATTCATTGGTGAAAAGAGTTTTTTCTATGATTATTTTTTTAAATAGAAGAAGAAGAAATTTGACATGTCATTATTTCATGAAATTCACAAATTCTTGGGTAAATTTTTTTTATAATTTTTTATTACATATTTTTATATTTGGAAAAATATTGCATGTAATTGTTGAATAAATTTAGAATGGAGGAATCTATATAACTTTCAATAACCATAGTAGTTGGGAATAAACTTTATAAATATGAGGATGGTAGAAGTGTTAATAAAAGGTAATTCATGAGATTTATTGAAATCCTTCTCTATATCATAACATCAAGGATATATATTATGTCAGAAACGAATTTATGTGTTAAATTTCAGAGTGATATTAAAGTACTATATATCATGGTAGCTAAAATAATCTAATGTAATATCATAGGAACTTTGAATTATGTATTTCTATATAAATATAGTTAAAAATAGAATTTTTAGGGATATAATGATTTGGACTGGGAATGAGATTGTGTTGATAGAAAATATTCACATATTTGGACATTCATTCTTTGTGAGAGCTATGTATATTGGCATAAAAGAGTATAATTTGATATATTTGAGTACATATTTGGAGGAATATAACTTTGCTGCACATGTTTGTACATTAATGTAATTAATGAATGTGTAGCTAGAATATTTAAAATTTGATGTTGAGAAAAAATTGAAGATTACATGTGATAATAAGTGTGTTTTTTATATCTCAAAAATTTTAGTTCAATATTATAGATCAAATCGTATTGATGCCATATTTCATTTCATAAAGAAGAGAGTGGAAAATGGTGTTGTGACACATGAATACATTATAAAAAAGGATCAAATAAAAAATATTTTTTAGTGGCCATACCAATAGAGATATTTAAAGAATTGATTCTAAAAAATATTTCTCATCCCTCTCCTCTCACTTTAAATTTTTTGAATATTCACTAAAATGGATTTTGATTATATTATCAAAGTATGAGAGAAAGTACTGAAATCTTAGAATGTAGAACTCACTTTTTTTAAAGTATGGGTATATCTTAGTCAAGTGGGGAGTGTGATATTTACTTATATATATTTATCATATTTTTTGGATATTTATAAATTTTGAATATATATTACAGTGAGAAATAGATTTTTTTAGTAATTAAAAGAACATATATCCCACTTGGCCCCCAATTCTTATCACCGAGCGACAAGATTCACCAAAAATATTACTTTACATAGTAGTGTGGTGTTAAGACTCTCCTCATTTGAGAAATGATGTGATTTGATGTTTTTATGAGCATTAAGTATTATGAACCGAGTTGAGTGAAGCTAAAAAAGTTTAATTGTGTTGTTAGAAAATCTAATGGGGGAGATTAAATAACCCTAAGGAAAATACATAGAATTTTTAGTGATATTAAAGTACTATATATCATGGTCTAGTTGATTATGGTAGCATAGTTTGAATTATGTATTTCTATATATTTGTAGTTATAATTTCTTATTCATACATTTATTTGTATATTAATATATATTTATAAGATTAGTTTTAAATACATTTATAAAATATGTTTTTATGTGTGTTTATAAATAAATAAATAAATAAATAAATACATACATACATATATACAACACACACACACATAGAGACACACACACACACTGATATATATAGGAATAAATACATATATATGTGTATTTAAAAATCCATAGAATGTTAAAATGACCATAAATTATAATCCAGAAGTCCGTTTCAAATCCACAACCAGTCAAATTGAAGAAAATGAAACAATATTTGATATTATATGTGGTAAAATCCTAGAGTACATCTGGATCAGAAGTTATACCTGTTTGAATGTTAAAAAATTGGTGTTTCCTAACTAAAATCTCTATTTTGGAGGCCTTATGGGCCTTTTTGAGCCTCAAAAAATGTGACCCAAGGTTTAATTCAGTCACTAGCATGTAGATCTTGTCTCAAGATTCAATTTGATATGCTGTAGAGCTCAAACGGACACCCGAATCAAAATTTATGTTCGTTTGAAGTTTAAGTTACGTTTTCAAATAATTTTAGATCTTTTATTAATTTTTTTGATTTTTTATGTCTTCAAATTGTTATTAAATGATTATTAATTGATGATAAACATGAAATTTTTAATTAATAAATTTTTTCAAAATATTTTAAATCCATTTTCACAAAATTTCTTATATATTAAATGTAATTGTCTATTTATACTTATCTAAAACATATTTACAAAATATATATTATATTTATATCAATATAAATATAATTATATAAAAATATATTATTTTTCATAATTTTTTTAAATATAAATTTTATCAGCACTAGGAAAAATTACTGATAAATCCCCCCTTTATCAGGACTACTAAAAAAAGCACCGATAAAGGGGTCCCCTTTATCAGCGTTTTTTAACACTGATAAAGGGCGACACTTCCCTTGCCCTTTTTTTAGTATTGTGTGGGTATTAGAAAAGGATTTTTTTTTTAATTTTTAGAAGAAAATAGTTAATATAAGAATGATATATTTTGTGAACTTGGGAAGACGCCCACTTGGTTTGGTGAATGAAGAAACAGGTGAGGATCATGGAGATATTTTTGGGAGAATTCTATACAAACCGAGCAGTAAAAGTTTTATAGAATTCATTTTTAACTTAATAGTATAAATGAAAACACATTAACAAGGTATGAAGTTTATAATAAGTATTGTATTTAAAAAAATGAGAATTACGAATATGAGGAAATAGAGTATAAAGATAGAGCTTTTATAAGAAGTGGAAAACTATTAAGATCCCAAGAATTCAGTGAATTTAGAATTATAATAAGTTCATGAGATAGATCAATATTTCTTATTTTAATGTTATATTCAAGTCTAAAATGGTTATATATGATTCTAAATTGTTTTCAAAGGTCAAAGAATATGAAAAGGTGACCAAAATATACACTAGATATTAATTAAGTGTTAAGAGGATGATCTTTATCTATTTCCAAAGTTACAAAGTTAATAAAGTGATATTAATCATTCTAGTTCTAAATTCTTTGTAACCAAAAGGATACTGTGAAAATCACTGTATAATACTGATGAATTAAACAATACAATATTATACATGGCCTTCCTACTTTTAATTTATTTTAAAATTTAATTCCCAAATGTGTGTATCAAGATATATTTGGATGTATCATATTGAAGGATATCACATTGAGGTAAAACCTTATAAAAATAACATGTGCCTTATATTGTTCTATTTTTACATTTAATTCATTTAAGGTTGATTTTTTTTCCTGATTAGACCATGTTTTAATGGATATATCGTTTAATTTCAAGGATTAAGAAATTATAAAAGATGGACACCATTGATTAATACCCCCAAATATTTTAATTTTATAACATTAAAACATATAATTATGGAATCATAAGACAATAATAATGATTTATGGATACATAAAATAGTAATGTGGACCAAAAATAATAATTGAAAACAAAAACTTATACCAAGGTTCACAACCAATGAATTCATATCAATTTGAACTAGGATAACCCCATATGTACCATAACATAATGGATTAAAAAAATTACATATGTCTTATAAAATAACATCTCATGATATGTTAAGATTTTATTAATGAATTGTAGGGCTATATTAGAACCACTAATCTCATAATGATAAACCATAAATATGTGTTTCAAATGAAGAAGATCACACTCATGAATCAACCTTAGAGTAAATAACATATGAGGAAGAAATAGGTTTGATCAAAATTTCCACAGGGGAAAAATAAATAATCTAGAGAAAGAAATTATATGAATTTATTAAACATATCCCTAATTAATCATATGAAACATTAAAGTATATTGATAGATATGGAATACACTATATAAAAATATTATAAAATTGATTAGAATATAAGATGAAATATCATTTAAATTTTTTAAAACTATTATTTTAAAATAAAATAAAATAAAAATCAATGGATTTAAGAATAATTTTAATGTGAATAAAATTTACTTTGAATAATCATGAAAATATAAAAATGAATATTTGTGAATAAAACATAAGAAATTGGTGTGAGAAAATGTACGATTGAGAAAAATAATATACTAGAGAGGAGGATATTTCTTTCACACCCTTTTAAATAAATAAAAATTATTATAGAGACCTCATGAAAATTTATAAATTTAGATAATGACATTATTGAAAAAATTTATTGAATACATGTATAGAATGAAAATATTCCAAATTAAAAATAAGGGATAAAGACAAGTCCACTTATAAACATCTTTTCTAGTGAATTATAAATTAATGGTATGGGAAAGAGTAATAAGACATATAAATACCCAAAATTACTAAATGAGATGAAAAATATTGGGTATTTATATTTAAATTTAATAAATATTCTCCCAATAGATGTTTAGTTATTAATAATATCACATAAGAAGAAATATTGGCAAAGAAACCCTTCCTATATTCACGACTCCTAAGAATGTGCTTTAACCCATATATAATAAACATATCCACCTTAATAACTTATATAAAAACCTTATCCAAATTTATTAACTTTTATAACATTCCCTTTTAATCATTTATTATATATATTATAGGTAGTTATTGATTATATTCATCATATGGTTTTAATATCTTTTATTATTTCATACAAGTTATATAATACATATATTGATCTATGTTCTTTGATAAAAGTTTTTCAATAATATATTATTAAAGTAATTTGAATCGTTTTATTGAAATGATTTATGTAGTACCATTTTATTTTGATTTAAGTTAACAATACCAATGGTGATAATGAAATTCATTATGAGCATGTTTTGGGTAATTTAATGATAATAATGAGTTACTTTAAGAGAAACATTCATTATTATATCTCCCTTATAAAAACATATTCATAACATAAATTAATATTTATCAAAATATATTACCATTATTATTTGATTTATACTCATTCATTTTGGAAATGGTGAAGATAGTATCACATAATTCATGTAGATGGTAAAACCAACCCAAACAACAATATGTTATACTAATGTATGAGTAAGAGTATAAAGTAATATTATTTAAATTGAAACAAAATTATTTTAGTAGAAAATCATTAGAGAGGTGAAGGAAATTTATGTGTAATGTTAATGATAAGGTAATTAATGTTTTTAGAAGAACATGAGACTTAATTTTATAGAATTTATCATTTTCATGTTTGATTTCTTTATAATTAAATATATATGCCTCCTTCTTGGGATCATAAGATATCCAAAATGAGAGAGGGATATAGGGAAAAAATATTAGGAATTGTATTCCATCCATTATAAACTTTTATTTTTTATTTTTATAAGTTTTATACATCATTTAATATATATAATATATTTTAATCTTTTATAGTTTATAGATGTCATTCAATATTCAACCTAGTAACTTATTTTTTTCATAAAATTTGGAATTAAAAATCTTATCTTGTTTTGGTGATCTAATTAAAAAAATAAGTCAATTTTATCATATTAAATATCTAAATATATATTATTTAAATTTTATATAAAAATATATAATACTTTAGAAATATATTTTTCCTTGAATAAAAACCATTTATTATGTAATGCTTGATAAAATTTCACTTATTTTCTATGATTAATTACTTGATATTAAATATTTTTTATAAATTTTTAATTGATTTTATATTAATCATTATTAATTTATATAAATGGAATCAATATTAAATTTTTAATGTACCCATTTTTTATATACATCCCCAATGTATATATATATATATATATTCCCAATGATCGTATAACTGTTATATTACCCATTTTCACTCCTTAATATAACCTTTGATACTTTTATAATATCCATTCTTCCTATTAATATATTTCATTGTAAAAATTTCTATTATATATTTTTTTTTACCTTTTTATATAGTTATAACTGGTGGTATGATCTTCAAGGAAAACTATGTGGATGAATAATTCACATTTGTGGTTTTTTTATATACATGGGGTTTTATTACACTTGTAATTTTTGTAATGATGTTTAATATTGAATTATGATAGTGTATTAATGTTTTTCAATTATTGTAATATTTTATCAATATGTAATTTTTTATTTTTAGTCATGTGTTTCATGTTAAACAAGATATTCAACCGGACAATGGAATAAAAATATAGATGTTACACCATTGAAAAAGTATAAGGTCTTTGTTTCCCCTATATCATGACAAATCATGTTTACATGTACATCAAATTCTACATGCAGGGGTGAGTAAGAATTATAATGGTTTCCCCAATTCCATTGATAAATTACCACCCATGAGAAAATACAATAATAGAATACTATCCAAACAATGATAAATTATAAAAAATATCCAAAATATTGTTTCACCAAAGTCATTTTAAAACTATGATTTTCAAAATCAAATATATAAAAACCATTTTATAAAAATAATTCTCAGGAAAACAAAAAATGTTTTCATATTTAGGAAAATAATTTATAAACTATGTTTTCTCATTGAAAATATCCTTTTTTGTAAACACACATTTTCCAAAACACAAGAAATTATTTGTTTCCTATGTACACGAAAAAATATTTTTTGCATGAAAATTAGTGGGAAAATCACATTTTTTAAAAGTTTAATCATGATAATGCATAAAAGAGAATAAATAAAATAAGTTATCTATTTTATAGCTACAATTATTATTTATAAACCAAGTCATCAGCCATTTATTAATTTTATGAAAACACTCTACTTTACCATGACACTGATTGAGTTTTATCCTTACAAAAATTATTACCTTGATTCATACTCAATACTGAATGAAAATTACTTTTTTTATTATCATCTAGGGAAAGGCCTTGTACCTCCATTACAAAGAGCCCTCAAGGGGGTAGAAAATAATGTAATCCAAGAGAATCTTTTTGCGCAAAGATCTAAAACTCTTGTGGAAGAGACCCCAAGCCGGAAAAAATGGAAAGTCCTTCTTCTAGGCATCCGAGGCTTGCAAGAGTGTCTGAAACGAAGTTAGTTTCCATCTAGTTATGATGAATGACTTATCCCGAAGAAATTTCCCTTCCAACGGGATGAAACTGAACGTGGATGGTTCTTTAAGAAACAGATTAATGAGAGGTGGAGGGGTCCTGCGTAATACTTACAGTTCTGTTATTGTGGCCTTCAGCTCCTTCTATGGCCTAGGTTCTTCCCTGGGGGCGGAGGCTCGGGCACTGATTAATGGACTCCAAGTTTGTTGGGAACGTGGTCTTGAGGTATCAGAAGTTGAGTCGGATTCTGAAATTCTGGTGAAGATTATCCAAGGAAGACATGAGATCTCATGATATTTGATGCATACTCAATAAATTACCATATTTACCAGAAAAATATTATTATATTTTTTCAAAATAGGTTTCACTAAAATTATTTTTACACATGCACTCACATCTTGAAAATATCAAATAAACTTTTTTTAAAACATTTATAAAAATAAATCCCTTTATTTAGTATTATAATAAATTTAGTTTATTATATATTCATATTTTAAACAATAATATTATTTATTGATTTTTTTTAATAAAATCATTGATTACAATAATCAATCAATAAATCATAATTTAATTATTCAATAACATAGAAATTATCAATGTTGCATACCTATATGATCATTTATAAATTACCCAAAAATTCCAAAATTGATGATACTTTCAAAGTAAATTAAAATTTCATATCAATAAAATTATCTATAAATATCAATTAAAAAATAAAAGGTCACAACTATCCTTTTCTAAATAATTTGATATATCTATATGAATCTCTTTATTTAAGATTAGATGAATCTAATCGGTTTTTATGCCCCTCATTCCATTTATAAAGGCCCCATGATACTCATTTTTTATGAAGTGTGGAAGGGGGAGAGTCAATGGGAAAATATTAGAGTGTGTAGAATGTCTCTTTTTCTGATTTAGCATGAACCATTTCAAGTGTCCTAAAATTCCCCTATAATTCCCTCTTTAAGAAATCATAAATTATATGTTTTTTATAACATATATAAAATATCAATTACAAAAAATTAAATACATAGGATAACTCATTAATAAAATTTCCTCAATTCATTATCATATCCCCTAACCTTTGATCACATTATATCTAATATTATAGTCAAAATACCATATTTACCAATGATAATGAGAGAGTTATATTAAAATAAAATAATGTTGTTCCATATTTCCCATTTATATAATATCCTATACGACTCTCCATGAACCTTCTATACAAATATCATATAATGGGTTATGTTTTTCTCTCATTAATCATTTTAATTTCCCTTTACAATTCAAACATCCCTGATATAGATATAGGAAGAGTACCTACATCAAGTAATCACAAAATCTTAGATTAATATCTCAATCATTAGGGGATATAATAAATATTTAGGGATGATTAACCGTGTTTAAGATGTTATTTCCCCCTCTTTTAAATTAATTAAACATTTTAAAGATTAAAGATAAAAATTCAACATGAACTTAGTAGAAAATAGAGAAAATAAAAATAGTAACCTATATGCCAATGAGTGTACCTCTTCATTATAGATACTAATATACTTCTATAAATTAACAACAATATAAGAATAAAACTCCATACAAAATAATATAAAAATATTTCAATGGACTGTCCATTTCAAATAACAAAAAATAATATACCATTATAAACATATACATAAAATAGTTTATCCAAGTGAATACTAATGTGTTTAATGAGGTGTTTTATGAGTGATAATTTCCATATATAATTCCTACGTGTAGTCATTATCATCATAGAATATAACAACTATATGAATTTCAATATGCCTCCACTTTGACTCCATAAACCAAGTATTATAAACCACCATTCTTTGGAACCTTCCCTTTTCTTGGGTAAAATTTAAAATGAGCTACACATATCCCAAAATGGATCCATATAAAGTTTTAGTATGTCATACCCAATAAGTGATTCACCACTTATTTCTTACCAACTTTCCATAAAAATTTGTGTATTTAGTTGCAGTATAAGGAAAAATAATACAAAAATAAACATAAAGCTGTTAATCAAATAAATGGATGATAACATAATATAATCACGTCAAGATAACAAAGTAAAATTTTTCTAATAGAAATCAATAAATCATACTTTTATATACTAAATTAATCTATATGAAACAATTTATATATCAATATACACAAGTTTATATATTTCCATGTGCATAAATCATCGCATATTATAAAGGAGATATCCAACAATCCAATAATAGTGATAGGGAATTTATTGATCAAAACCGTAAAACTATGAATTTAATATAATATATATATGGAATTTAGTGGATTTACTATAAAAATACATATATTTTATAACACATGGAAGGGAATGTTGTATCTCATACCCTTTATCTATAATATATAATTTATTGTCATGTTGGGAAATGTGTATACGTGAATAGTCAGGGCACCCACACCCAACCATTTTATGATTTTATATGTATAATAATAATGTCTAGAGTAATATAAACATACAAAAAATTACTTTATCATACTAGTTATAATAAATATATTTCACATTGAAATTATAATCATTATTCCAATACATCCCAAAAAATTAGGAAAGAATAAATGTTTCATAATTATTTCATGATCCAAAGAAACTTAAGTGTAAAAAATATAATAAAATTAAAGAAACAAACTAAAGGTATTTAGAAATCATACATACAAGTTTATGAAATTTAATAACCAAACAAGAATGATTTATTAATTTATATATTTGTTAAAATATTAACTTAATATTTATAAATTATTTTAAGTTCATTCCTGTGTTACCATATACCATTAATTTTCAACAAATTTCAATAGTGTGTGATTTAGTAAGGGGTATCCAACCAAAAAATATTTTTATGCAATTCCATAACTTATATTGAAATAATATTCCACAATAAGAATTTTTTCCTAGCATAAGTTAGAATATGATTATAGTTTTACAACATCTATATTGAAAAAAAGAATTATGAAGAAATAGAAACAAATTTACCATAATAAAACTAATTTTAGGTTCCATAATACCCATATAGGTTGAAAAATAAAATATTTTAAGGAACTAAAAAAATAGATCAAATAAATATTTAAGGATTAGTTTTTAAAAAATGGGAATAGTGGAAATTTATTAATCAAGGGAGAGTTTATCTGTGATCTACTACTCAAAAGATTCTATAGAAACATAGAAAATAGTTAGAACCACAAAGATAAATTATCCATCTTTTAAAGCGAAGAGAGGAAATAGAACTTAGAAAAGGGATATTTGGGTTGCTATAAATGGAAAAATCCCAAGGGTTTCTTGATTTTATGTGATTTTAGGTTCTAAGTAAGAAAATTAAAAAATTTTCCCTCTTAAAAAAAGGGATCCTAATGAAATTTTAGTGGAAATTTTTTTTACAAACCAAGTAATGTAAATATAATAATTTTCACTTTTTTAATATCCATTAATTAGATATTACATAGTTTTATCCTTTATAATTATATTAAGTGACTTTTAAATGAAAAAAATAGTTTTCCTATAAAGTTTTATTTCAATGTTTTATTTTAAATTTATATAATTTTAATTTGAAAAAATTAATTTCATATTTCAGTTAATAATGTAAAAAAATTCTTAATATCATGCATTTAAAATCTTTTTAGAGAGATTTATTTTTCAATAAATAGTAAAAAATAATGACTTTTTGATAGAAAATTATATTTTTATTTATTGTATTTAAAAATTAAAATTATATTTTGGATTAGTTAGAAAATATAATTTGTTAATGTTGATTTAAAATAATTCAATTATGGTTTTGAAATGAATTTTATACATGTTTTTAGTAAAAAAAATTTACACTTGAAAAATGATTTTTTTGAAAAACTATTTTTCGTCGCGTTTTATGAGTTTAATATTAAATTAAATTCTACCAATTAGGTTTTTTTGAATATTTAAAAATGGATTCAATATTTGTAATCATTGAGTTAAAATTTATTAAATAATCCCCTTTTATTTTTGGACATTATGAATGACAACCTTAGTATTTGTTTGTTATGACGGTAAATAGAAAATTAGGTATTTATGGATAAAAATAAAATGATAAGGACTGAAGAATGAACTTAGAATTGGAATTAATTTTATTTAATGATTATATATAATATATAATCATTGAAAATTATAATATATGGTATTTTGTTTCCATTTTTCAATTATTTTAACCTTTAAGTTATTTTATACAAAGAAAAGTCAAAAATGGCATTATCTTTTTTTATTATAGCTATTTCTTTTGACATTGGGATAAAAATAATATATACTCCATTATAAAAATTAATTTGAAATAGAAATTATTTTTTTCATCATGGTAATTAATTTCTAATTTTTTTGTGAGTAAATAATTATTGTAAATGCTTATTCAACACTAAAACAGTGCTTGTTGAAGAAGTAAAATAATTCATAAAATTATTCTAAAAACTATAAAAATAATTTTATTTGAGGGATTTTTAGTGATACAATATTTTTTTATAAAAATTAATAATTATAGAGATTATTATTCATTTTATTCTATTTTTTATTGTCTTGTTGTATTAAAGTTGAAATTAAATGAATTGTTCCAAAAATTCACATTAATATTATTTTAAAATAAATTATTTTTTATTAAATGATTTAAAATTATTAAAAATATTATCATAATCCAAGTAAATTTTATATGGTTTATGAAATATTAAATGGTACATTTATTATTTTATTTTACTTTATATTAACTATATTAACCCCTTAATAGTAAAAACCATTGATAAAATCATAATTATCTAAACAGTTAATGAAGGGTGAAAAAATATATGTCTAAAACTATGATTTAATCTTGTAAAAATTTTATTAAATGAGATTATTTATATTTATACACATATAATATTGTAATTTTATAAATTTAGAGCCATTTGGACATCAAACATAATAAATATGAATTTAATATATTAAGAAATTCCAAGAGCACCCCTCCCCTTTCTTACAAATGAGAACCTCCTCTCCTCTTATAATTCCACATTATATTCCTTTTTGTTAATCCAATTACAACCCAGATAATTTTATTACATCCCTAATAACATCTTATAGGTCTTTTTTTTGTCAGAATACCATCTTAGTAAATTATTTCTTAAGAGAGAATTTTTATTTTATATATTATTAAAACTTATTAAAATCTTCTTAAACCAAGATAAAATAATAAAAATAGTAACTTAAATATACTTATATGGTATTATTTTAATGTAATAACCTATATGTATCTCCTATTACATCAAATGGGAGACAAAACCATCATTTTTGTTTATAGAAAACTACGACCTTACGAACCAATCTAATTCATTTTCCATAACCTCCTCTTAGGGATGGTTATAATGATGTATTTAATGTATATATATGATAATAATTAAATAAAAATCTTTCTAAAACCATAATACATCATTTAATTTCTTAACATTCCATTCACTAAAAATTGATAACGTCGTTTTTGCGTATGTATGGAAAACCACCTCCACAAAGAAATGAGATTCATTTTTCATCCCCACATCACATGGATGATACATATAAGTATATTTAATGAAATGATATATATTTTATGATATATTTATAATTATATAAAAATAAAATATTCTTACCTTCATTCTATAATGATTGTTGAAAAAAGGAAATGTTACTCAGGGTTATGTAAGACTCACCATCTCAATGATTATAATGGAGTTAATTTTCTATAGAAATCATTCATGGTTGGTTTTAAAGGTATAAGTGATGTAAAAAAATTATAATTATATAATTATTATTATTCTGGAAATGATGGAATAATTACCACTTTGAACACAATCAACATACCGATTCGATTTTGGTCATATGAGTCTAATGTCATCAAAACATCTAACGTGAGCTTAATTAATTGATAATTGATTATAAAATGGTAAAAAAGAATAATAAAATAAAAAATGTTCTTAATAAAGTACTAATTTACATATTTTTTTTATTCATGAAGATAAATAATGTATGTTATGAGTCAAACTCAAGGCAAGAGATATTCTTTAAAAAAATTCATTGTTAAAATTTCCCTTAAAACCAGTTTTATTTAATATACATACTTTTGAAATTATTTTATAGATTTATTTATATAGACATAAATGAATTAAAAAGAAAAATTTAGGTCTCTATTTTTTAATTTCTTTACAAGGTTTTCAAAATTAATCTTTTTTATGTATGTTTTATGAAATTATTGACTTCTTTATAAAAGATAAAATAAATGTTATATTTTAATGTATACGATGACTATGAAACTTCCCAATCTCATAATAGTTATTTTAATTTTGGATTTAATTATAATATTCCATGTTTTCTTCAATGGGAATCCCTATTTCCCTTTATTTTTGGAATTTTACTTTTGAAAATTGGGTTTTAAAGGAAAGGGATATATCAATATCTGAAAATTATTTCTTATGGGTGTAAATATTTGTTTTATGATGAATGCTTATATGCATTATGATTATGTTATAGTTCTTGGTAATTACTTATGATGAAATTTGGTTATGTTATAAACCAAGGATGGGTGGGTCTATTTTAAATACCCGAACTTATCATACATAAATATTACATATTAATAGGTGAATATTTATTACATAACATAACAATCCATGCCACAATTATTTAGGTCTATTTCCTTTGTGAATGTGGACAAATAAAAAACCAATCCATAATCAAGATATGCCATCTCCCAATATGTTCTTCATAACTATCTCCCTTCCTAGAAATACCATACATAATACTTTTTATCATAACCTGGGGAAAGGAAACATAATAAAGGGTGATCTTATATGCTTAGTAAATAAAAACAAGGGAGATATCAACATATCATGGGAATAAAGGTATAAGAACATGAGAATAACATTTTAAATAAATACCGTACATAAAATAGATCATAATCTTGAGTCATGTCATAAATCATGGTAGCTCTTAAGACATGAATCATAAAGGAATTAAATAAAATGATCCATGAGAACATAATATAGACACAAGACATAGATTTTTGGAATACTAATAACCATAGAAAATATTATGTCCAGGATACCAACCAATACTATATACTCTCTATTTTTCCCATGTAAAAATTTGAAATATATTAATGAATATCTTTAGAGCTAGGCACTGATATGGTGTGCAATTCTGAGGTCCGGTGAGCTCAGAAATTATTTTATAAAAATATTAAATATATTTTATATCACATGCACATAGTTTCTTAGAAATAAAGTTATATCTAATGAATGGATTCTCAGATTATAAATATAATACCACATTTTAATTTGGAACACATGGTTTACCCTATACGCGACCTAACATTTGTAGGTGTCTGATGTTTGGACAAGGCAGCCATTAGTGGGTTCATTAATTGATTAAATTTATTTATTAATTAATTAATTTAATGCCTGAAACCTATTTCCCCATGTAAATAGAATGTTATGGAAATTATCTAACCTTGTCCACATAACCCTTGGAGATTTGAGAGGAGATTAAGAGTTTTCTTCATTGGTGAATTAGAATCAGATGATGAAGGATGACTTAATCAAGGTGGATTGACAGAAAAAAAACACATCTGATCTTCCCCATCACTAAAGAACATGTTCTCCACCAAATATTGATCCATAATCACTGTATTAATTTTCATTTATCGTTTACACTTTCTTGATTAATTTTTTTAAGAATGAATTTAATATTATTATCTCTTGTTAATGATTTCACACCCTTCGTATGATACCATTTGTCAAATTAAATTTTTATTCAATTTATTATCTTTTATTATTCTATGATCTCACCCTGGAATCCATTATTTGAAATCATTTTCTGATAATGCTTATAAAATTATTATTATCACCATTTAATAGGTAATTTCCCCCATTGTTCTTCACAAACATCATTGTTGGTTTATGGGGGTGTGGTTCTACTTATCCAGGGAAGGTTTGAGTGTGATCAAACCGTCAGATTCATGGTGGTTTGGAGAATGATGTTTGGGATGGTGATCTTCAGATAGATCAGTGTTCATTGTGGGTTGTGGGTGATGCTTTCCATTGATCTGGGATTCGAGACAGATCGGTAATTATGGGAGGCTTGAGGGACATATGACATACCATCACATGAGATCATATTTTAATTTTTGGAAAACAAATGGTCAAAATCTACTATCAGAGGTGAGTACCACCATTTTCAGGTGGTCAAAAGGTGTGATTCAAGGTGGAGAAACTTGATTTTGAATCCATGTGACATAACATATAATTTTGTGAAATATCTGACTATATGACATATAGTCCATAAGAACACACACAGTGCAGTCCTCTTGCTATGGTTTCTTAGGTTTCTCAGTGGAGATGAGTATCTCATGAAGTGTGGTACCACCACACACTATGTGACATGGTGATAGTATCCCATTGTGTACTATTTGATTACATGGGAATATATACAAACTGAAAAATGGAAAATTATCAAATACACAAGATTAAACATGGCTTGGTACCCATGATGGGATATGACTAGGTACATAGACATGGTTCAAAGGATACGACCCTAACCAGGAGCACACGGGTTAGCCCAGAGTGACTAAGACATGATCTGTGGGACCTATAAATTACATGTATGGTGACATGGCCACCGATCCATATCTATAGGAGACACGGTCAGATAATGAGGTGGGGTCACACACCTTGTAGACCCCCATACATACCATGCACTTACCTCTACAAATTATTTCTCTCACATATCCTTCATTTTGTCTTAGATGTTTTCCCATGGGTTGCCTATCCTGAGTGTTTTTATGTATAAAATGTTATGGTATCCTTTGTATTGTACTTTGGGATACTATTTTATATTTTCTAAGAATGATGATTCTTAAATATATGCTTGATAATGGTAGTGATCAAGAATAATCATCAGAAAGTTTGGATAGAGATGGTGCTCTTCTATCACACCAAGATGTAGGTCCTTCAAACACTTTGTTTTGATGGAGATGGTACTACCATGTCACATCTAGGTGTGTGTACTCCATACTTGTTGTTTATATAGATATGGTACTCTATTATTGCATCAATTCATGGTTCCTCTTTCCAAAGTGAAGGTACTCCCCTGTTATATTAGGGTGTGGGTCCTCTATACTTATTATTAAAGGTAAATGTGGTACTCCCCTATCGTACTGAGGTGAGGGTTCTCTATAATTGGGTACATAAACCCTTTATCACACCAGGGATTAGGTCCCCCATACTCTTTATATAGGTAGAGGTGATACTCCCCCATTTCATGTGGGCACATTTCCTCTATCTATGAATATTGTAATATCTTTCAATGGTATAGGTCCTCCATACATGTTATTCCAGATACAGAGATGGTACTCCCCTACATATGACTGAATTCTCTATCTATGATGATGGTACTCTCCAATATCAATAGGGAACAAGCCCCCCATATTATGTACACAGTTATAGAGATAATAATCCCCTATTGCAGTAGAACATAGGTCTCCCATATTTTATAAACATATATAGAGATGATAATCCCCTGTATGAGAGTGGGTGCTCTATCTATTGAGTGGTATCATAAATTTGGGAAAGGGTGTGGGTCATATATATTTTTTATATTATGCTACATCGAGATATGGAGTAGTGGTGTGGTGTGGGCCTTTCTCATGACTTCTTTGGATGGATATGAGAGATGATGGGAATTGATGATGGAAATATGTATTTTTAAGAAGTGTCATTGTTTGGGGATAGGATATGAGATGGAGATCCCATTTATCTCTCTTTTTGGTATCTTATATGAGTATATATATATATATATATCTGTGTTTTTGGGTTTCATTTCACTCTTTCTTTGGTTCGAGCTGGAAACATATATCATATCTTCTATTGCTCTCTCTTTAGTTTTATAGGTATCATACTGGACACATATATAATCACCCCTTTATAGGTTTTTCTCACACATGTCATTTATTATGAAGATGATGGAAAATTCATCTATGGAATTAGTAGATCATAAGAATACTTGGGTTCATAGACAATGTATAATGGTTAGATCTTAGAGATCAGGATCCAGGGTATCTCATCTTTATTTCATTCCAATTTCTATCAGGTTGGTAAACCTTTTCTGATTGGGTGTGTATTTTCCCTTTAATTTTTTGATTACTTTTTCACACTCTTTTTTATTTCCTAGTAGTTATTACTTGCATGGTTTTTATTATAAATTTTAATCTATTTTATTATTATTACTTTACATTTTTACATGGAGATGGTTGGGGTTGTGCATAAATGAACTTTAGGAAAAGTCACCCAATTTTATTTATGCCTTCTCAATGCTTATCACCGACCCCTAGACTATACAGGTGGACATGGGGTTGAAGAGACCAATTCTTCTACCGAACAGGTCAGCCTTGGTGGGTTAGGTCATTATATATTGGTATTAGAGGTGGTTTGACCTCAAGATGGTGTTTTGGAGTTTTTCCTCTTATGAGGTATGGTTGGGAACTTAGGTTAACAATGTCAAAGTTTATTGAGTTATTATTCCAGGCCCAAAAAACCCAGTGTTTGTGTAGTGGATGATGTATTAATTCACTAGGACTCTCAATACCTTATTTTTGACTTGGTATACTAAGAAATTTGTTTTATGGAACATTAGTTCATGCATCATAAAGGATCATATATATATTTTTCTTTTTTTCTGCTCACCATGTATATATGATCATCTAACCATGGTACATCCTGATTAGATTAAGTTTACCTCTCCAAAGATATCCATCCAAGTTACTAATTCAGGGTTGTGATGAAGATCTGATGGGTGATGAGACATCTGTTTAGTTTCCATCTCATAATATCTTTCCTCCTTATTGAAAGTAAACAACACCACCCTTGTGGACCAAAAAAATATACTAGAAGAGTAGGTTGAGGATTTGTGTAGGCTGTTCACTCCATGAGTTATATAACTAGAGGATGATGAAGTTCCATATTGATCCAAACCCTTGTATAGAAGAGTATTGGACGGAGTTGGTGATCATTATATTAAGACTTGTACAGACCCTAACTAATCAGATGGCTTCACTAGAAAAAATTATTTTCTATGAAGTAGCCAGGTGTTAGTGGATTCTAGTCACGAAATTTCATAATGAGTTAGAAATCTTATGGTCTGACTTCTAATAGATATTTCATGAGGATTACTACCCCTCATACTTGTGTTTAGTTCATATTCAGGATATTTTGAATATATCGCTATGAGGGATGATAATTTGGATTATTAAATGAGGTTTACTATATTTATATGGTACTCCCTTGACATGATTTGGGATACTTAATTCTTGGAACATAAATTTGATTAGGGTATCAATAGATACATACAAGTGTGTAATACAAATGTATTCCAAAATATGTTGTAGTTCTAGATAAAGTTATGGTGATAGAGAAATTACTATCTGATGGAATCCATGTTATAACAACCCTTCTCTTTATTACACACTTAAACTTTATTTATTACATAAAATTTCACTTAATAAAACCCAGAATATCAAGAGGTATAGTTTCTTTGGGGATTAGGAACATTAAATGACAACTTAAGACATAAAATAAAACATCTTTATTGAGAAATTCTTTTCCATGGCCAACTCATTCCTTTGTATTTAACACTGCATGGGATAACCTGAGGATATACATAAGAAAAGGGTGAGATACAAATCCCAGTAAAGGAGTAAATAAGGAACAACATGAATAATACAATACATGTTAGACAATATTCAAATCAATGGATCATAAGAGAAACATGAACATAAAGGCATGATATAACATTATTATCATAAAATGAAAATGTGGCAATAACATACAACATGATATTATCATGAGCCAAGGCTCATTATACATGGATTAGAATGAGTAAACCCTAATTTCACATGAATTACAATTATTAAACCCTCATTTAACATGACATATCGTGATACTAAACATTACCCAATACATTGGAGATCTATTAGGGCACACCCTTTATAAAAATTTCATTTCATGTATAAGTGTGCCACTTGGATCATACAACATGGAATCATTCAACATCACAAGTTATTCCATGATTAAGGAATGTGTAATAAATAAATGTAAGTACAATTAAATAAGTATATGTTCATAAAAGTGAATAACCTTGATAGAGAAATGGGTATAGTATTCACTACACGATGATTTTGGATTGGAAAATCACGGTGCAATTTCGGCAGCATAACATCGTCATATGGGAATTAATAAGTTGGGTTGTTGAAAGAGAAGTGGTTATATAATAATTTATACATGAAATAAAGAGTAAGGGGATAATGGAATATAATATCCCAACATATTAAATGAAATTTAGATGCATAATATGGGAGAAATACTTTAATGGAAATAAGAAGAGATAAATCCCTTATGAAATTTCAACATGGTAACGGGTGTACATATAAGGAATTAATGAAAGAAAAAGTGGAATCAAATCATTAAAACATAAGTAAAGAAGCATGGTGGAGGTTTTAAATCATTCCAAAACATTTTTAATTGAAAATAAAAGGGTATAACAATTTGAAGAAACTTGGATAAAAATGAAAAAGGAAGGAATCCCTTACTTGAGTGTGTGACTTCAAAAGCATGAAGAGGGGATTATTGAAGGATTGGGGTGTATTAGTAGGATTATAGAGAGGGGATGTAATATTAGGGACGTGCTAAAAGTATTTTAATTTAATAAACATGGGATCTTGGGTGGGCTTATATTGGAAAGTAGAGGGGAGTTCTTTAATATTTCACAAACTTAGGTTTTGGAATCTATAAAATTAAATATTCAAAAACACAAACCTTCCCATTGTTTTTTCCCACTGGTTTTTCCAAAGAGGAGTGGAAAACATTATTTTATAATTAAAATGGTATAAAATATTAAAATATTTCCCTTTCTTATGTGGAGGTGAGTCACACTCTCAAGGAAATGAATTTAAAATCATAAAATATATTATACATTTTAGAGGATTCACTAAGGCTTTATAAAATAAGTAAAATAAATATAAAATCAAGTTATTTTAATGGTAAAATATATATTGGGCCTATAATACCCATTATAGTATTTATTACATAGTTTTGGGGTCATTATGATGTCATAAAACACATATTTTATTTATATGATATTTAATTTTTACCCAAAAATTTGACTATCTCAGAAAATTAGGAAAAATTCACCATTGGATAATTTCAGCACCATGATTCCAAAAATAATATTAATTTTATCTAAATAAATTTCTAAATATGTGAATTTTTACATTTAAAATGAAAACTGACATTTATTGAAAATTCACAGGTTTTAACAAAAACATTTTTCAAAACATAATAAAAATTACATTTGACTTCATAAAAATTATGTACTCATTTAATATTCATAAAAGTAATTTGATAATAATATTTTACTAAAATATTAATTATTTAAAAAATTCATTAATTTTTTAAAATAAATTCTATAAAAAAACACACTTTCTGTTTTATCGTATAAAAATATAACTCTTATCTAACTGATTACCTAATCATTTACAGATAAAGAACTGATATAATCATCAATTATAAGAATTTTTTTTATAATAATATAAATAAAAACCTTAATTTAATATAATAATTTATATATTTCTCAAAAGTTCCATTTTTACCTGAAGATTCAATTTATCAAAGTCATAATTTTTAAAAGAAAAAATATATTCATAAAGGAATTTATGGAATAAAAATTTTATTTATAAAAATAGATTACAAAATAAGTAACTAATACCTTATTACATAACCTATTATAACACCACATAATACCTAAGGTTAAGGTGTGCGATGGTGATAGACTCTTGGGGCAACTCGGGTAACATCGCTCGGGTGGTAATCTCTATTAACTTGAACTTCTCCCATAGGTGATTCTGTTCAAGCTTAATGTATTGAAAATCAACTTGGACTTGGTCAAGAGAGAATCACAGTGATGATACCTCTTTTTCGAGCTCTGACAAATGAGCTTCGTACATCTTGAGTCTACTAGATGACGCCATCCTCTCCTATGTCTGTGTCTAAAGGATTCTTTTTAAAAACCACATATTTATATTAGTCATGTGATCCCTGTTGAAAAGATATATTATCAATGGTAATGATACTTAACAGTCATTTAAACTCATTAAAAAAAGAGTGCATTTGTTTTCTATAAGACATTAAACGAAAGGTAATTTTATTCATAAATTATTAGGTTGTTACAACATTCACCCCTTAACGAAAATTTTACCTCAAAATTTCCTTTCCCACACTAAAATAGACAAGGGTATCTATGCCTCATCACTTCCTCTGGTTCCCACGTTGCTTATTTAAACTTGTGGTTTTTACACAACACCTTGATGAGGGGCATCATCTTATTTCGTATAACTTTTTCTCTACGATCTAAGATCTTACCTGGATTCTCTTCATAATAGAGGTCATTATCCAATGGTACCACATCTAGATTGATTATATGCAGTGGGTCAGGTATGTATTTCCTCAAGAGTGATACATGGAATACATCATGTACTTGAGACATGTTTGGTGGGAGTGCTAGTTGATAGTCCACTACTCTGATTCGATCAAGGATCTCAAAAGGAACGATATACCTTAGAATAAGCTTTAATTTCCTAAAAAATATCATAACTCTCTTCCATGGTGATATGAGGAGGAATAACATGTCTACAACATCAAACTCTAGGTCTCATTGATGATTTTTATCATAGATCTTTTGTCGACTATGAGAAGCTTTAATGTGTTGCTGAATGGTCTTAACCTTCTCCACCATTTCTTCGACCATTTCTGGACCTATAAGTTTTCGCTCCCCAACTTTATCCCAATGTTTTGGTGTTTTTCAACTTTTCCCATAAAGTGCTTCATAAGGATCCATTTGGATGCTTTAGTGGACACTGTTGTTGTAAGAGAACTCAACCAGAGGAAGATGTTGATCGAATCCTCCTTTGAAGTCCATTGAAAATGCTCTCAACATATACTCAAGTGTTTGGATAGTCCACTCAGATTGGCTATTATTTTGAGGATGATAAGCCGTAATAATGTTCATCTCATTTTTCAGAGCATTTTGGAGACTTTTCTAGAACTTATAGGTGAACCATGGATCCCAATCGGATATAATAGATAGTAGTAAACCATGAAGCCTTAAAACTTCTCTGATGTATAATCATTCTAGTTGATCTAATGAGAGTTCCTCCTGAATTCCAATGAAGTGTTCAATATTTGTAAGACAATACACAACAACCTAGATATAATTGTTTCCTTTATATGTCTTTTAAAGTCTAGTGAAAAATCCCATGGTGATTTTCTCCCATTTCCATGTTGGTATGGGTAATGGTTGAATCATCCCCTTATACTTCTGCCTATCAAACTTCACTAGCTAACATACCATTCACATTAATGTATACTCATCAATATCCTTATTCATGTTATCCCTCCAATAATTATCTTTGATATCACGATACATCTTTGTGTTTCCTGGGTGAATGGAGAAATTTGAACTATACACATCATCCACAAGTTCTTTATTTAACTACGGATTTTATTGAACACATAGTATTGACCCAAATATCACAATTCCTTCTTCATTGACATTAAAATCTGAGGATTCCCTTTTCTAATAGTTTCCACTTTCTTATGAATTCCCACATAATTCTTTTGAGCATCCTTTATCTTTTCAAAAAGATATGGTTGAGAAATCATTTTTGAAAGGATTAATGATTTTCATTTCTTTATGATTACCATTTCCATATTTATTTAATCTAAGAAGATTAGATCCTTTTCAATTCTCACTAATGATAGAATCACTGAGTCCTTTCTACTTAGAGCATCTGCCGCCTTGTCCGATTTCCTAGGGTGGTAATGGATTGAGCAGTCATAGTATTTGATTAGATCTAACCATATTTTTGGAGAATATTCAACTCTTTATGTGTTAATATATACTTCTAGATTTTTTGATTTGTATATATTTCAAACTTCTCCCCAAAGAGGTAATGTCGCCAAATTTTCAAAGAGAAGATTACTATAGCCAACTCCAGATCATGTGTTGGATTGTTATCATCATGAACATTAAATTTCCATGAAGCATAGAAAATGAATTTTTCATTTTTCACCAACACACTACTTGGGCCCTTCTTCAACGCATCATTGAAAACCATGAAATGTTATCCCCTTGTGGGTAGTGTGAGAACGAGCATAGTGATAAGACTCCTTTTCAAATCCTTGAAGCTCTCTTTACATTCATAATTCCAAGATAACTTGACTCCCTTACGAGTTAGCTTGGTAATAGGGTTTAACAATCATGATAAATTTATCAAAAATCAGTGATAATATCCATCTAACCCATTGATGCTATGGATATCCAAAAAATATGTTAGCCTTGACCATTATTCAATTGTATTTTTCTTGGAGGGATACATATATATCCCATTTCTTGTGATGATATGAACCAAGAATGAGACTTCCTTCAACCAGAACTCACACTTTCTATACTTTTCATTGAGCTTATCTTTTTGCAAGGTCTTTAGCACAGTGCGTATATGATCCTCATGTTCCTCCTTGGTTTTGGATTATATCAGAATATATTCAATAAATTCTACCACAATGTTTTCAAGATAATCTCTAAAGACTCTATTCATCAAGTCCATAAATATTTATGGAGCATTAGTGAGTCCAAAAGGCATTACTTAGAATTTATAGTTCTCGTACCTTGTATGAAAAGTAGTCTTGGGGATATCCTCCTTCTTCACCCTTACTTGGTAATATCCTGACCATAGATCCACCTTGGAGAAGTATTTTTCTCCATGTAGCTGAATGAACAAGTCATCAATTTATAGAAAATAATACTTTTTATTTATCGTAATTTTTTTGAGATCACAATAATCAATAAAAAGGCACATGTAATCATCCTTCTTCTTGAAGAAGAGGACTGGTGCACCCCATGGTGAATCACTTAGGCATATAAACCTATTATATAGATTCTCCTATAGTTTTTTATTTATCTACTCATGCTCCACCAAAACAATTCTATATGAATTCTAGGATATTACCAATACCCTAGGTATAAGATCAATTGACAATTCAACATATCTTCCAGGAGGAAGACTAAACAATTACTCAGGAAAAAATCAATGAATTCCCTCAAAAAAGGCATGTCGTCGAGGATGGTTCCCTCCTTAGACTCACTCATTTGAGCAAGATACACATGTTCATATGGCAGAAATATCCATTCTTGAGATGATGGTGCTAAAGAAGATTCATCCTCTTCCTTTGAATTGTAAAGAATTGGGGGTCGATTCTCCATATGTAGAGTGATTTCCCTCTCATGAAAATTTATGTTAGATCTATATAGGGAAATCCAATCCATTCCATGAATTGAATCAAATTTCACTAGAGAGAGTATGAAGAGGTTCATAAGGTAGTTGAATCCACAAATTGTGATAGAGGAGGAGTTATATTCATGGGATTAAATAATTTCTCCATTTTTCATTCTCACCGATATCTATACTTCTATGATTTGTGGTGGTGTTTGGATTGTTCTACTAAGATTTTAGGATATAAAGGAATGCGTAGAACTAGAATAAAAAAGAATGTTCGCTATTATTGAATTAATAACTAGCATACCTATCACCAAATCGTTTTCAGGATTCGATTTGGTAGTAGTGATGGAAACATATCATCCTTTCTGCTTTTGAGGTTGTTGGTTTCCTATGAAAATCCTTGGCTTAGGGGAATGGTTTTCAACATGCCCTGGTTCTCTATATTTGTAGCAATGAACAATGCACTGAGGTTTGAATAGAGCGTTCCTATCCTCTATATCAGAAGTGGGTTTTTCTTGTCAGTAATTAATGGTCAGGTTCCCTTCTCTTCCACACCTAAATAATTTCCTCTCCCCATTTATGAAAGTTTTGGGGTGCTTATTTATACACCTTTTGAATGTAGGGTGCTAGAATTTCGTAACACCGTTGGATTTATCCATCAGACTACCATAATTAAAGTCCACTTTCCACTTCTTATCCCTATGACATCATTGAGATTCACTGATCTTTATTTCAACTTTGAGAGAACATCAGACATTTCCTCATAGCTATCAAAGTCACAAATTGCTAGGGCTTTCTGTAGGCTAGGTTTTAGACCACCAAAGAAGTGGCCAACCTTGTATTTGGGGGTAACGACAAAGATGGTGGCATATCCTACAATCCTTGTAAAATTTTCCTCATATGGTATGATGGATTCATCATCTTTTTTCATGATGTAAAAGATGACCTTTTCTATCTTAAGCCGGAGGGTGAGAGGAAAATATTTATCTATTTTTTTGGAAATCCTTCCATTCCAATGCCTTGATCTCTTACTCAAGATTCACATTTGTGATCAATTTATACCATTGATCAGCTTAACCCTCCATATTATAAGTAGCTATAATAACTTTATCTTGTTCGGAACATTGAATGATAGAGAAGATCTTTTCAATGGAGTTGATCCATTGAAAGTAGGAGGCCTTTGCCTCATGAAGCTCTCAATTGTGGTTTGTTCTTTCTTAGAGGGGGGGGGGGGTTAGACATTACTATTGACCCTTATTTCTATTAAAAACATGATTTAATTGATATATTATCATGATAGTGTTTTTGATTTTTGCTCCCATCATATTGGGCATCTCATTAGAAAAGTCATCGCATTGATATTTGTATTGGTTGTTAGCCCAAGTCCTCCTATTACTTTCCATTTTCTAGAATAAAAGAAAAATTAGGGGTAAGTATTTTAAACTATTAACAACATAAGGGGAATCCAATGAAAAAAAGGGATAACTTATAAATTAAATTGATTTCCTTAACTTATGAATTTACAGGCTTCAAAATAAGTTATCCATGATCTACTTCCCAACATATATTCTCAGGGAAATTTTTTTATTCCCTTAATAATGGTTTATACTAAGAATATAAATTTACTAAATCATATCCCCTAGTAGTGGCTAACCAAGAGTGCATCAAGGCCCGTTGTCATGCACCAGTTCCCATTCGAGTCTAGCTCAAAGTAGTGTTTTCGTGTTTTACCACAAGATATATCTATATCAGAGTAACCTCTACTTGTTTGTATCCAATAAGAAATTTATTTGCTTAATAATCCACTTAATCTATACTAAACAATATTTAGGGATTATTTCCTTGTACTTTGTCTTATACCTAAGACTTTCACTAGAGTTTTATAACCCAAATCCCAAAAATAACTAAACCTATGCCTTAATACCAACTATAACAACTCTTCCCTTTATTACACACTTAACATGATTTATTACATAAACTTGCACAAAATAAAACTCTTAAGATCAATAAGTCTAGTGTATTTTGGGATTAGTTATATTACATGACAACTTAAGACAAAAAAATAAAACATTTTTATTGAAAACTTCTTTTACATGACTAACTGATTCCTTCGCATTTAACACTGCATATCATAACATGAGGACATACATAAGAAAAGGGTGAGCTATAAATCCTAGTAAGTGAGTAAAAAAGGAATAAAATGAAGAATAAAATACATGTTTTGAAATAGGTATATCAATGTATCATAAGAGAAACATGAACATAAAGGCATGATATAACATGATTATCATAACATGGAAATGTGGAAACAACATACAACATGATATTAGCATGATCCAAGGATCATTGCATATGGATTAGAATGAGTAAACCATCATTTCACATGAATTATCATGATTAAACCTTCATTTACCATGTCATATCATGATACTAAACATTATCCAATGCATTCGATTTATATTAGGTCACACCCTTTATAAACATTTCATTTCATGCATAAGTGTGCCACTTGGATCATATAACATGGAATCATTCAACATCATAAGTTATTAAAAGATTATGGAATGAGGAATAAATAAATTTAAGTTCCATTTAATAATTATATGTTCATAAAGGTGAATACCCTTGATAGGTAAATGGGTATGGTTTTCACTACACTATGATTTTGGCTTGGAAAACCACTGTGTAATTTCAGCAACATAATATCATTATAGGAGAATTAATTAGTTGGGTAGATGAAAGATAAATGGGCCTATCATAATTTATAGATGAAATATACAGTAAGGGTATCATGTAACATAATATCCCAACATATGTAATTGAATTTATATGGATAATATGGGAGAAATACTTGAATAGAAATAAGAAGAGGGAAATCCCTTACAGAATTTCAGTATGGTAATGAGTGTACACAGAAGGAATTAATGATAGAGAAAGTGGTATCTAATCATTAAAACATAAATAGTGAAGTATGGGGGAGGTGTGAAATCATACCCCAACATTTTTAATTTAAAATAAAATGGTATAACAACATGAAGAAACTTGGATAAAAATGAAAAAGAAAGGAATCCCTTACTTTAGTGTGTGACTTCAAAATCTTGTAGATGGGATTATTTAGGGATTGGGGAACCTTGGAAGGATTATTGAGAGGTTAGTGCATATTAGGTATGTTTTAAAATTATTTTTAGTGAAGATAAGTGGGATATTGGGTGGGTTTATATAGGAAATGAGAGAGGAATTCTTTAATATTTCACAAACTTTGGTTTTGGAATCTATATGATTAAATATTCAAAAAAAACAAATAATCCCATTTTTTGCCCATTTTTTTCCAAATAGGAGTGGAAAAAATTATTTTATAAGTACAATGGTAGAACATATTCAAATATTTCCCTTTATTATGTGGAGATGTGTCACACTCTCAAGGAAATGAATTTAAAATCATAAAATATATTATACATTTCGGAGGATTCACTAAGGATTTATAAAATAAGTAAAAAAAATAAAAAATCACATTATTTTAATGGTAAAACATATGTTGGGACGTTAATACCCATTATAGTATTTATTACACCATTTGGGGTCATTATGATGTCATAAAACCCATATTTTATTTATATGGTATTTAATTTTTACCCAAAAATTCGACTGTCTCAAAAAATTATAAAAAATTCACCATTAGATAAGTTTGACATCCTGATTAAAAAAATTATATTAATTTTATCTAAATAATTTTCTAAAATGTGATTTTTTACTTTTATAATTAAAACCGACATTTATTGGAAATTCACGGGTTTTGTCAAAAACAAATTTCAAACCATAAAAAAATTACATTTGACTTCATAAAAATTATATACTCATTTATTATTCATAAATTTAATTTTATAATAATATTTTTTTTAAAATATTAATTATTTCAAAAATTCATTAATTCTTTAAAATAAATTCTATAAAAAATACACCTTGTGTTTTATCATATAAAAATATAACTCTTACAAACCGATTACCTAATCATTTACAGATAAGAAAATGATATAATAATCATTTATAAGAATTTTTTTATAATATTATTAATTAAAACCATAGTTTAATATAATAATGTATATATTTTTCAAAAGTATCATTTTTACCCGAAGAGTCAATTTATCAAAGTCATCATTTTTAAAAAAAAATCTATTCTCATAAAGGAATTGATGGAATAAGACCTTTATTTATAAAAAGGTATTACAAAATAAGTACCTAATATATTATTACATAACCCCTTATAACAACCGCATAAGACCTAAGGGTAATGTGTGCGATTGTGACAGACTCTTGGGGTGGCTTGGATAATATCACTCGGGTGGTAATCTCTATTTACTTGAACTTTCTCGTACATGATTCTGTTCAAGCTTAATGTATTGAATCTCGTCTTGGGCTTGGTCAAGAGCGAAGACCAGTGATTCTTCCTCATTTACAACCTCCAAAAAATGATCTTTTTAGGAATAAAGTCTATTGGATGAGGCCATCCTCTCATTTTTCTCTGTCAAATGGATTCTTTTTTAAAAACCTTATATTTATATTAGTCGTGTGATCACTGTTCATTGACTATATTATCAATGGTAATGATACTTAACATTCATTTAAACCCAATAAAAAAGGAGTGAATGTGTTTTCTCTGAGACATTAGAATAAGGGTAATTTTATTCATAAATGATCATATTGTTACACATGTATCTAGAGTTGTTAGTAGGCATCCTAGGGTTAAGTTATCTATAGTGGATGCCAAGCGATAAGAGTCAAGAAACATGAGGCGTACCCATGATCAGACTGAGGCATGTGGTCATGTGGCCCTGGGACAATGCATAAGACCATTGTAACCTAGATAAGGGATATTATATGCATGTGATGGTGAGGTCACAAAGAACCTGATTACCTGACTAGATGTGATGAGGAGGGAGGGAAGATTGTGGATGGACAAGAATGACAAAGTTATAATCGTGATTAGGTTTCTGATAGGTGAGGAAAGGGAATCCCCTTGGGAGGATGATATGCTATAGAAGAATTTAGGGATCCTATATAAGGAGATACTGGTGGTGTATGAAGTTATGATCTACTTCCAGCATCACTACTTGGCAGCCCATGTCAAGATTAGGGAGTCGGCAGTCGCGGTCATGGAAAACTACAAGATTTGGAGGATTATGAATTGATGACTAATTAAATGATTATAGGTATGATTTTTATTTATTATACATTTTATTCTATACTAGTAGACACATGTAAGAATTATTACTTCATATCCTTACTCTTAGTGTGAGATCTAGAACTCCCAGTTGATACTTTAGCCCATCAGCTTTAGCGTGAGGTTCCTAATGGGAATGATAATTCATTATCACTTATCGACCGATAGTTTAATATATTTCTTGGTGGAAAGGGATTATCATGGGACCTATTGTTAATCATTATGAAACCTTATGATTTAATATTGGGTATGGACTAGTTTTCCATAGTTCAAGCCCATATTGTCTATCACCACAGAGGAGTCATATTACTCTGGATAGATAGGATGAGATTATCCTTTGTGGGGAAGATAAATATCTTTGTAGAGCGAGTGGGTATTGTTAGAAATAGTATTCAACCCTTCACTCATCATTTGGTGATTTTAAACCTTGGAACATCATTCACTACATGAATCTATGTTCCATCATTCATGTGAGATTCTATGGATGTCTTTCCTGTGGACATTTTTAGAATACCTCTAGGATGTGAGGTGTATTTTTGCATCAAATTTCACCTCGGTACCACTTTGATATTGTAACGACCCAAAATTTTATTAATAAAAATTAATCTTGATCTATTTAAATGTATTATTATGTAAAATGTTTATATAAAACATATACACTTCCTTGGTTTTATGTTTTTGGATTTTAAAATATCATTTAGAATTATTACCATTTCTATTATACATATTGAACAATGATCACAATATTAGTATCAATATAGGGCTTTAACAAATCCAATTTACTTATAAAAAGGAAGAAATGGACTCATCCAGTAGAATTTGTCCATACGAAGCCCATTTTTCAGAGCTTGGAAAGAAGGTAGCGTCACTAGGCTTCACTCTTGACCAAGACCAATCTAAGCTTCAACACGTTAAGCTTGAACAGAACTACCTATGGGAGAAGTGGAAGTTAATAGATATTACCACCCGAGCGAGGTTATCCGAGCCACCCTAGGAGTCTGTCACTATCACACACCTTACCCTTAGGTCTTATGCGGGTGTTATAAGGGGATATGTAACAAGACCCTAGCACCGTGATTGTGTGCTTTATTTTTTATAAAGAATATACATTTATTTTGTAAATTGTTTTTAAAGAACAAATATTGTTTTTAGTTAATATTAAATTAAGAAATATATTTTGATTAATTAATGAATTTTTGAATTAAATAATATTTTAATAGAATATTTCTACTAAATTAATTTTTATTAAATATAAATGATCGTATAATTTTGATGAATACAATTGTAATTTTTATTATGGTCTGAAAGCCGTTTTTGTCAAAACCCTTGAATTTTCCATTAATGTAGGTTTTTTACAAGTAAAAATTCACATATTTGGAAAATTATTTAGATAAAATGAATATTACTTTTGGATTCAGATCGTTGTAATTATATAATGGTGAATTTTTCATATTTTTCCGAGATAGTCAAATTTTTGGGTAAAAATTAAATACTGCTAAAAATATAATGTGTTTTATGACATCATAATGAACAGATAGTGATATAATAAAATAATATAAATGGGATGTTTGGAAAATATAAGTTTTATCTTTAAAATAATGTGATTTTTAGGTTTTTTTGATTTATTTTACAAATCCTTAGTGGACCCTTGAAGACTTATAAAACATTTTAACTTTTAAAATGATTTCTTTGAGTGTGACTCACCTCCACATAATCAAGCCTAATATTTTAATAAGTTCAGCCATTTTACTTATAAAATAATATTTTAAACTCCCCTTTGGAAAAAACCGTGGGATGGTTTGTGTTTTTGATTAGTTTAATGTGTAGTGTCAAAAACCTAAATAATAAAGAATTCCCTCTCTTTTCCTATATAAGCCCACATAACATCCCACTTCCTCTTCACTAAAAACCTTTGGAGCTTGACCAAACTCTGCCCTCATTTCCCTATAATCCTCCCAAGGTTCCCCAATCTCCCAATAAGCCTCTCTCAAGCCTCTCCCAAGCCTTTGGGACCACACTTCCAAGTAAGGGATTTCTTCAACTCTCATTTTTGTCCAAGTTTATTTATGTTTCTATACCCTTGTATTTTCAATTACAAATATTTGGGTACAATTTTTCACCACCCCTATACTTCCATCCTTATGTTTTAACGATTAGGTTCATATTTCTCTCTCATTAATGTCTCCCATGTACACCCATTACCATGAAAAAATTCCGTAAGGGATTTCTCTCTCCTCATTTACATTCAAGAAATTAGTTTTTATTATGAATATAAATTACATTACATATGTTGGGAAATGTATTTATATGACCCCATTACTGTCCATTTCATGTAAATATGTTGAGACGCCCCTTTCTCTCTCATAAACCATTTTTATAGATTCTTATGTCACATCGTTATACTGCCGAAATTGCACTACAATTTTCCAATCCAAAGTCATTGTGTAGTGAATACCATGCCCATTTCTCTATCAATGGTATTAAAATTTAAGCACATTTAATTATTTATTATATTGTTTCATGTATGAATTACACATTCCTTTATCGTGAAATAAATGATGATGTTTAATGAATCCATGTTATATGATCCATGTGGAAAACTTATACATAAAATGAAATGATTAAGAAGGGTGGGCCCTGATAACACTCCAATGTGTTGGGTAAAGATTAGTACCATGATACGTCAAGTGAAACATTGGTTTACTCATTCTAATTCAATTTCAATGAGGGTTTACTCATGTTCCATGTACAATGAGCCTTGGATCATGCTAATATCATGTTAAATGTTGGTGCCACATTTCTATGTTATGTTAATCATGCTATATCATGCCTTTGTGTTAAAGTTTCTATTGCACTCCATTGATATTCCTATTTCATAACATGTACTGTATTCTTTATGTTATTCCTTGTTTACTCCCTTACTGTGATTTATATCTCACCCCTTTCTTATGTATTTCCTCAGGTTATCCCATGCGATGCTAGGTATGAGGGAATATTGTGGTCATGTAAAAGAAGTTTTCAATAAAGATGTGTATTTATGGTTTTTAGTTGTTATGTAATGTTCCTAAGACCCAATTAAACTAGAACTCTTGATATTATATGTCATATCATGTGAATATTTTAAGTAATAAATTAGTTTAAGAGTGAAATAAAGAGAAGGGTTGTTATAGTTGGTATCGTAGGATACATTTAGTTATTTTTGGGACTAGGATTAGAAAACCCTAGTGAAAGCCTTAGGAATAAGACTAAGTATAATAAAAACACCCCTAAATTTTGGTGATTATTGAGTAAGTGGTTTATCAAGAAAATACATCCCTACCTGGATATGAGTTGGTAGAGGTCGCTCTGGCACATATGTATATAGGGGTAAAACCTGAAAACACCGCTTTGAGCTAGACTCGAACGAAAACTGGTGCACGAAAATGGGCCTTGCTACAATCTTGGTTACGACACTCCCATGGGATATTCTTTGGTAAATTCATAATCTTAGTAGAAACCATTATTAATGGAATAAAAAAATTCCCCTAATAATATATGCTGAGAAGTAGATCATGGATAACATAGTTTGAAGCCTAGAAATTTATAAGTTAATAAAATAAAAGTAATTTATAAGTCATCCATTTTTATCTTTGGATTACCCTTTATGTGTTACCCCTAACTTTCCTTTTATTCCAGATAATGGTAGGTAATAGGAGGACTCATGCTAACAACCAATGTGAAGATCAATGTGACGATTGTTCTAATGAGATGCCCAATCAAATAAGAGCGATAATCACACAATTTTTCACAATAATCTCTTAGTTAACTCAAGTTTTGAATAGAAATATTGGTCAAGAGGAACATTCAACCCCCCTAAGAAAGAACAAGTTACAATTTAGAGCTTCATAAGACAAAGGCCTCTTACTTTTAATGGATCATCTGATCCCTCAATTGATGAACAATGGATCAACTCAATTGAAAAGATCTTCTCCATCCTTCAATTTTTCGAAAAATAAATGGTTCTTTTGGCTGCTTATTATATGGAGGGTCAAGCTAATAAATTGTGGACAATGATAAAAACTATGAAGCCTGAGGAGGAGATCGAGGCATTGGAATGGAAGGATTTCTGAAAAAAATCGATAAATATTTTCCTCACACCCTATAACTTAAGATGAAAAGGGACTTCCTTTCCCTTAAGCAAAAAGATTACGAATCCATCAAAGCGTATGGGGAAAACTTAACAAGTCTTGCATGATATTCCTCCAGCTTTGTCGTTACCCCTAAATGCAAGGTGGACCGCTTCTTTGGTGGGCTAAAACGTAACCTATGGAAATCCCTAGTGATCCGTGTCTTTGATATCTATGAAGAAATTGTCTGATATACCCTCAAGATTGAAATGGAGATTAGAGAATATTAGGGGTATCATGGGGATAATAAGTTTAAGGTGGAATTTAATTATTGAGGTCCAATGGATAAATCCAAAGGTGCTAAGAAAATCTAGCACCCCACCTCCCAAAGGTGTAGAAACAAGCACCCCAGATATTACCTAAAAGAGACAAGGAAATGCTTTAGGTGTGGAAGAGAAGGGAACCTGACCATTAACTATCGACAAGAAAAACTCACAGCTGTGATAGAGGATAGGAATGATTTTTTTGACCCTCAACTCATTGTTCATTTCATCAACTACAAATAACCATGACACTTTTCAAACCAGTTCCCTAAGCCAAGGGTTTTCGAAGGCAACCAAAAACCTCCAAGGAAAAAAGGGTGATATTTTTCCATCACTACCACCAATGCTAACCCCAACAATGAAGTGGTGAAAGGCATTCTAGTTATTAATTCAAGAATAAAGAATGTACTTTTTTATTCTAGTTCTACACATTACTTTATATCCTAGAATTTTAGTAGAACAATCCCAACACCACCACAAATCTTGGAAGCACAGATGTTGGTGAGAATGAAAAATGGGGAAATCATTGCATCCCATGAATATAACTCCCCCTGTCATAATTTGTGGATTGAACTTCCCATAGAACATCATCATACTAACTATGGTGAAATTTTATGAAATTCTTGGCATGGATTGGATTTCTTTATATAGAGCCAACATAAATTTCCGTGAGAGGGAAATCACTCTTCATATGGTGAATCGACCCCCGATTCTATACAAGTGCAAGGAGGAGGATGGATCTTCTTTATCACCATCAACTCAAGAGTGGATATTACTACCCTATGAGCATGAATTTCTTTCTTAGATGATTGATTCTAAGGAAGCAACCATCCTTGAAGACATTCTAATTGTGAGGGACTTTGCTGAAGTTTTTCCTGAGGAATTTCCTGGTCTTCCTCCTAAAAGAGATGTTGAATTATCGATTGATATTATACCCGGGGCATTTCCAATATCCAAGAATCCATAAAGATTGTTTATTTTGGAGCTTGAGGAGTTTAAGAAAAAATTATAGGAGAATCTGGATAAAGGGTTTATAAGCCCAAGTGCTTCACCATGGGGTGTACCAGTCCCCATTATCAAGAAGAAGGATGGGTCAATGCACCTTTGCATTGATTACCACAAGCTCAACAAAAACATGGTAAAGAATAAGTATCCTCTACCCTGAATTGAGTACGTGTTTGATCAGCTATGTGGAGCACAATACTTTTCCATGGTGGATCTGCAGTCAGGATATAACCAAGTAAGGGTGAAGAAGAAGCATATCCGAAAGGATGCTTTTCGTACAAGATACATGCACTATGAATTCACAATAATTCCTTTTAGAATCACTCATTCTCTAGAAATATTCATGGAATTTATTAATAGACACTTTAGATATTACCTAAAAAAAATGGTAATCTTTATAGAAAATATTATAATATACTCCAAAACTAAGGAGGAGCATGAGAAGCATTTATGCACTATACTAGAGACCTTGAAAAAGGAGAATCTATATGAAAAGTACAGAAAGTGTGAGTTCTAGTTGAAGGAAGTCTCATTCTTGGGTCATATAATCACAAGCAATGTGATATCTATGGATCCCTCCAAGACAGCTGCAATTGAGGGATGGCTGAGGCCAACATTGGTGATATATATATGTAGCTTCCTTGGGTTAGCTGGATATTATCATCAATTTGTGAGAAATTTCTCACGATTGTCCAACCCTCTTACCAAGATAAATCATAAGGGAGTAAAGTTTTCTTGGAGTGATGAATGCAATTATAGATTTAAAGAGTTGAAAAGGATGCTTATCACTACACCCATGCTCACACTACCCACAAGTGGGTTAATTTTTATGGTAATTAGTGATGCTTTGAAGAAGGGACTGGGTGGTGTTTTGATGTAAAATGACAAATTAATTTCTTATACTTCAAGGAAATTGAAATTTCATGAGAAGAACTATCCAAAAAATGATCTGGAGTTGGATGTAGTGATCTTCACTTTAAAAATTTGGTGAAGTTACCTTTTTGGGGAGAAGTGTTAAATATAAATAGATCACAAAATTCTCAAGTATATATTCACACAAAAAGAGTTGAATATGTGCCAATGAAGATGGATAGAGCTGATCAAAGATTACGATTGCTCAATCCATTACCACCCTAGGAAAGCGAACAAGGTGGTGTATGCTCTAAGTAGAAAGGACCCAAAAATTATATCATTGAGGAGAATTGAAAAGGATCCAATCTTCTTAGATTTGATGAATATGGACATGGGAATCATAAAGATGGGAACATCATCAATCCTTTCACAAATGATTGCTAAACCATATCTTTTGGAAAGGTTAAAGGATGCTCAAAAGTATTATGTGGGAATTCAGAAGAATGTGGAAACTATCAGAAAAGGTAAATCCTTAGAGTTCAATGTTAACGAATAAGGAATTGTGAGATTTGGGTCAAGACTATGCATTACATAAAATCTGGAGTTAAAGAAATAACTTTTTAATGATGCACATAGTTTAAAATTATCCATTCACCCAAGAAACACAAATATGTATCAAGATCTACAAGAGAATTATTGGGGGGTAACATGAAGAAGGAGATCTCTGAGTATACAAAAATGTTCCTGGTATGTTAGCAAGTGAAGGATGAGAGGAATAATTCTAAGGGGATGATGAAACCATTACCCATGCCCTCATTGAAATGGGAGAAAATAACCATGTACTTTTTCACCGAAATTCTGAAGACATCCAAAGGAAACAATTCTATCTGGGTTGTTGTGGATTATCTTACAAAGAATACACACTTCATTGAAATTTGAGAGGATTTATCATTAGATAAACTGGAATGGATGTATATCAGAGAAGTGGTAAGGCTGTATGGAGTACCACTATCTATTGTATCCGATTGAGATCCAAGATTCACCTCTATATTCTGGAAGAGTCTTTAACATTCTCTAAATACTGAGTTGAAATTCATTATGAATTATCATCCTCAAAATGATGGAAAATCTGACCAGACTATCCAAACACTTGTGGAAATGTTGAGAGCATACTCAATGGACTTCAAAGGAGGATGAGATCAAAATATTCCTCTGGTCGAGTTCTCTTACAATAACAGTTTGCACTCAAGCATCCAAATAGATCTTTATAAAGCCCTTTATGGGAAGAGATGTAGAACACCAACATGTTGGGATGAAGTTGAGGAGAGAAAACTCCTCGGTCCAGAAATTGTCGAAGAAATAATGGATAAGGTTAAGACCATCCAACAACACATTAAAGCTGAACAGAGTCGAAAAAAGATCTATGATGATAATCATCGATGAGACCTAGAGTTTGACGTCAGAGACATGGTTTTTCTCCGCATATCACCGAGGAAGAGAATTATGAGATTTGAGAATAAGGGAAATCTTAGTCTAAGGTACATTAACCCTTTTGAGATCCTTGGTTGCATTGGAGTAGTGGACTATTGAATAGAACTCCCACCAAACCTATCTCAAGTACACGATGTATTCCATGTGTCACTATTATGGAAGTACATACCTGACCCATTGCATGTAATCAATCTAGAGGTGGTACCATTGTAGAATGTCCTCTCCTATGAAGAGAATCTGGTGAAGATATTAGATAATAGAGAAAATTTTCTACGAAATAAGACAATTCCCCTTGTGAATGTGTTGTGGAGAAACTACAAGTTTGAAAAAGCAACGTGGGAACCATAGGAAGTGATGAGGCTGAGTTACCCACATCTGTTTTAGTGTGGGAAAAGGAAATTTCTAGGGTGAAATTTTTTAAGGAGGGAAGATTGTAACGAACAAAACTTTCATTAATGAAAATTAATCTTGATCTATTTAAATGTATTATTATGTAAAATAGTTATATAAAACATATTCACTTCCTTGGTTTTATGTTTTTTGATTTTAAAATACCGTTTGGAATTGTTACCATTGCCAATATAGCCATTGAACAGTGATAACATGATTAGTATAAATATAGTGTTTTAACAAATTCAATTTACTCCAAAAAAGGAAGAAATGGCCTCATCTAGTAGAATTTCTCCATACGAAGCCCATTTGTTAGAGCTCATAAAGGAGGTATCATCATTGGTCTTCTCTCTTGACCAAGTTCAAGCCGAGCTTCCACAGGTTAAGCTTGAACGGAACCACCTATGGGAGAAGTGGAAGTTTATAGAGATTACCACCTGAGCGATGTTATTCGAGCCACCCTAGGAGTCTGTCACCATCACACACCTTACCCTTAGGTCTTATGAGGGTGTTATAAGTGGATATGTTACAAGACCATAACACCATGATTTTGTAATTTATTTTTTTATAAAGAATATACATTTATTTTTTAAACAGTTTTTAAAGAAAAAATAATATTTTTAGTTAATATTGAATTAATAAATCTATTTTGATGAATTAATGGATTTTTAATTAAATAATATTTTAATAAAATATTATCACTAAATTATATTTTAGTAAATATAAATGATTGTATAATTTTTATAAATATAATTGTAATTTTTATTAAGGTTTGAAAACCGTTTTTGTTAAAACCCATTAATTTTATATAAATGTTGTTTTTTATTTTAAGAGTAAAAATTCCCATATTTATAAAATTATTTAGATAAAATTAATAGTATTTTTGGGTTTAGGACATTGAAATTATCTAATGGTGAATTTTTCATAATTTTCCGAGGGTCGAATTTTTGGGTAAAAATTAAATACCGTTAAAAATATAATGTGTTTTATGACATCATAATGACCCAAGAGTGATTTAATAAAATAATATAAATGGTATTTTCGGAAAATATATGTTTTAACTTTAAAATAATTTTATTTTAGGTTTTTTTGAGTTATTTTACAAAGCCTTAGTGGACCCTCTAAGACTTATAAAACATTTTAGCTTTTAAAATAATTTCCTTGAGAGTGTGACTCACCTCCACATAAGCAAACATAATATTTTGAGAATTTAGTCCATTGGCCTTATAAAATAATTTTTTCCAATCCCCTTTGGAAAAAACCATGGGAAACAATAATGGGATGATTTGTCGTTTTGATTAGTTTAAGGTGTAGTGTCCAAAACCTAAATAATAAAGTATTTCCTCTATTTTCCTATATAAACTCACCCAATCTCCTACTTCCTCTTCACTAAATACATTTTGAGCTCAACCAACTTCTTCCCTCCTCTTTATGTAATCCTCCCAAGGTGCCCTAAGCTCCCAATAATCCTCTCTCAATCCTCTCCCAAGCCTTTGGGATCACACTTCCATGTAAGTGATTTCTTCCTCTCTTATTTTTGTCCAAGTTTATTTATGTTTGTATACCCTTATAATTTCAATTAAAAATGTTGGGGTTATGATTTAAAACCTCCCCTATACTTCACTCCTTATGTTTTAACAATGATATAACCCTTTCTATCTCATTAATTCCTCCCATGTACACCCATTACCATACCGAAATTTCGTAAGGGAATTCTCTCTCATAATTTACATTCAAGATATTATTTTGTATTATGAATATAAATTCCATTACATATATTGGGACATGTATATATATTCACCCCTTATAATAAATTTCATTTAAATGTGATGAGACACCCCTTTATCTCTCATCAACCATTTTTATTAATTATTATGTCATGTCGTTATGCTTCCGAAATTGCACAATTATTTTCCAAGCCAAAGTCATTTTATAGTGAATACCATGCCCATTTATATATCATGGGTATTCACCTTTAAGAACATTTACTTATTGATTATACAATTTCATTTATGAACTTCACATTCCTTTATCAGGGAATAAATGAATATGTTTAATGAATCCATGTTATATGATCCATGTGGCACACTTATGCATGAAATGAAATGATTAAGAAGGGTGTGCCCTGATAGCGCTACAACAAATTGGGTAAAGATTAGTATCATTATACATCAAGTGTAATGAGGGTTTACTCATGCTAATTCAAGTGCAATGATGGTTTACTCATGCTACATATACAATGAGCCTTGTCTCATGATAATATCACGTTAAATGTTGTTTCCACATTTCCATGTTATGATAATCAAGCTATATCATTCCTTGATGTTCATGTTTCTCTTACGATCCATTGATATGCCTATTTACTAACATGTACTATATTCTTCATGTTATGTCTTGTTTTTCCCTTATGGGGATTCATAGATCACCCATTTCTTATGTATGTCCTCACATTATCCCATGAAATGCTAAGTACAAGGGAAAGTTGTGTTAATGTTAAATAAGTTTTCAATAAATATGTTTATTTAATGTTTTTAGTTGTTATGAAATATTTCCAATCCCCAAAGACACTGGAACTCTTGATCTTCTATGTTGTATCAAGTGAAAATTTTATGTAATAAAATAGGTTTAAGTGTGAAATAAAGATCAGGGTTGTTATAGATATATTCTTAGGTATATCATATTTACCCTACCATACTCCTATAGATGAAGGTGCAGTTGGGGGATATTTGAGAGAAGATTTTTGTCAGACCTAGTTTGTCCCCTTGGGTAGCTCTGGTTTTTTATGTGAAAAATATGCATAGGAGCATGTGGATTTATATTTATTATTTCAAACTAGACCAATCTATAATAAAGAAAAAGTAACCCTTTTCATTGGTTGATTACTTATTTGATTAGTTATGAGGTGAAATATGGTTCTTGAGGATCGATCTCAGGTTCGGCTACTACTGGTTGAGTGTTTGTGAGACAGATATTCTGTATATGTATTTTTAATTTTTCTACGGACACTATGATTTCTCTGTGATTCCTTTTAGTGTAATGATTTATCTCAAAGTGTTTATGGATATGATAAACTGGATATTCCAGACACACTTGGACCAAATTTTTGTTGTCTTTATTAAGGAAATACTCATCTACTCCGCATCAGAGGAAGAGAATGGAGAACACTTGATGATGGTACCAAAATTTCTTTAGGAGAACCATCTATATTGTATGCTCTCAAAGTGATAGTTATAGATCCAAAGGGTTAAATTTCTAGGGAATTACATTTTAAATCATGGATTAGTTATGGATCTAGATAAAATTGATGTAGTGATTTCTTGGAATCCAACCAAGAGAATGTAAAAGGGGCATAGTTTTTTTGGACTGGTGTGGTAATACAGGGAATTTATTATAGAATTATCCTAGATTACAATCTATTTGAAAGATATAATGTGTAAAGTGAAATAATTTACCTAGAATGAGTAGTGTTAGAGAGTCATTAAGGAGTTAAGGATGACTTGTTCTTCATTTTTGAGACTACCAGAGGATGGAATGGAGTAAATAGTATATTTAATTTCATTTAGAGATGGGATAAGATATATATTGATGAGGAAGAAGTAAGTGATCACATATGGGTTGATGTAGTTGATACACCATGAGGAGAACAAAAAAATCCTGACCTCAAGTTATCAATGATAGTATTTTCTCTGAGGATGTGGATAAACTATCTTTTAGGAGAGCACTTTGTTGTTTATCAAATCATCATAATATTAGGCATGTATTCACATGGAGAGTTCTGGACCTGAGATAGAGGAATGTTTTGGATTTCTTGTAGGACTATGACTTTTAGATTGTCTATACTTCTACAAAGGTCAATATTGTTACAGATTTCCTTAGAATGAAGTCCCATGGTTTTCTAGTGGAGGAGGAATCTAAGAAGTTGGATTATTTATAGATAAACATGGTGGAGGATAGGGGTAAATATTATCTTAAGTTTATGGCATTACTCCTCCACTTCCTTAGTTTGTGAGGGATGCTCAGTTAGGATACATAAACTGTGAGTTCCTACCTAACCAGATGTCCTCAAGATATTCACCAGATTGATTATATGATGGAGGGAATAAAATTATCCTTTTCCTGGGATGGATGGTGGTTCCAGTCATGTTGTGAGAGGAGGTGATGATGTATTTTCACAGTTCTCCTTAGGATATACATCTTGGTGTAGGGATATTGTAGAGAGACCTTCAAAGAAATTTTTGGTGGGATGACATAAGGAAGAGCATGGCCAAGTTCATCTCTCAATGTCTCAAATGTCACATGGTGAAGGCTGAGAACCAGGTTTAGATATTTTTTTACAGCCTCTTGATATACCATAGTGTATGTGGATTGGAATATCCATGGAATTTTTGATAGGGATTCCACATAATCTAAGGGGACGCAATGCAATCTGGGTGATTGTTGACAGACTTACCAAGTTGGCGCAATTCCTTGATAACCTGGAGAAGAGTTTATTAGAGAGTTCATGGATGTTTTACATTGGGGAGATCATAAACCTCGATGAGGTCTCCTCAATGATTTCTTCGATCCTGATGTGAAGTTCATGTCACGGTTATGGAGAGGTATGTAGGAGGAATGGAGGACACAATTGAGGATGAGTACATATTTTTACCCCTAGATGGATAGGAATCCCGATCACACTATCTAGTTGTTAGAGGATATGATGAGGGCTTAAATATTAGACTTCATCCATAGTTGGGAGGATCGCTTACCTATGGTATATTCTTCTTATAATAATAACTATATCTCTATTATCAGCATGAAAACTTTTGAGGACCTATAAGGATGACCTTATAGGTTACCTTTAAATCAAACTAAGATTGGTGAGGCATCACTTGTTAGGCCATAAATGCTATGGGAAATGATATAGAAGTTATAGGTGATCCATGAGTGTATGAGGACAACTCAGAGATGAAATAAATCTTATGTTTATGGAAATACTAGGCCCTTTTACTTTGGTAAGATAGAAAACATTTCCTTTAGAGTTTCCCAATGAAAAGTATTATGGATATTCATATGGGGAGGAAAGTCATCCCTGAGGTTTATTAGGCTGCTTGAGACCTTACATAGGGTTGAAAAGGATTCTTACAACATAGAATTATGCCCAATATTGTAGGAGGTCCATGCGATGGAGGTTTGGAGGTTTTTTTCTGAATAATGTGATGGAGTTATTGTTTAAATCCATTCAATCTGTGGGGGATTTTCATGAGGGTGACATATACATTGAAGAAGAAAGTAGAAGTAGCATGATAAACAGCTTGAGGATGAAAGCACACCATTAACGTCGGATCGGGAATGGTTGTATTGAAGGATTATGGTGTGATATTGATGAATTTTATGTTTTGTGATATGATTTTTGTGGAATTTTTTTTCTTGTGGCCTTGTAGTTTGTGTTTAAGGTAATTTGAAATGAGTTCATCTACAAAGGGGAGCTTCAGAGGAGGTTCAGAGCAGAAGTTTTCACTTGACATTTCTATTCTAATTTAGAAAGTTGAGAGGGTATGGCACTGTCATTGGTTCCAGGCCCATGAAATCGTGCACAAGACATCTTGCTGAGTAGTAATGCATAGGTGGAATCTGGTCTTCTTGGTTATGTTTCTAGGTTGGAGACTTGTTTATTAGTTTTGAATAAGTTGTTTTTGACCTTGATCTAATTATGGAGGCTTGGTTGTCTTTTATGTCGTGATGTCATGTTGGGTTCCCCCCTCAGCCCTTAAAAGGGGGATTATGATAATAAAAAAAATTATTTTTCAATCAGTAGTTGGTCCATGTTGTCTTTGATGTATCAAATATGAGAGATACTTTCATGATCCTTTGCACATTATTGACTATGGGGAGACTGAAATCAATGATTGATCCATATTCAAAAATTACCCGATGGTGATCAAGGAATTTCATGAGTGGATCATGTGAGGACGTACTATTTCCTTAGTCCATGTGATGTGGAAGAATGAGAGCATATAGATTAGCTCTTGAGAGAAGGATAGCCATATGCGGGCTAGTATTTCCACCTTTTTTTTACTTGTTATTTTCAGGGATGGAAATATTTAAATGAGATAATAATGTAAACACTGCTTTTTCTTTATAATACTTTGAAATATATTAAGGAATATTTTCATAGTTAGGTATTGGAACCTAGCGTGATTTCAAGTCCCATTAATCATGGAATTTTTTTTATAAAAATATTAAATATATTTTATAACATATATGCATAAGTTTTAATAAATAATAGAATATCTCATAAAAGGAGTCTCAGATCAGAAATATGAGATGAAGGTTGAATCTGTAAGGTGGGGGTTACCCTAGGTGAAACCTAAAATTGGTTGGCACCATACATATGGATGAGGAATATGTTGGTAGGTATATTACGGGGATGAGTTAATTAATTAATTTAATTCAGTTAAATCCTAAAACATATTCCCATTTTTTAGACTATTATGCAAATTATCCAAGTTTATCTGTATAAAACTATGAGATTTGAGATGAGATTCATGGTGTTCCTCATTATATAATTAGAATCATAAGATCAATGATGACCATATCAAATTGGATTGATTGGAAATGAACACAATTGATATTTCCCATCATTAGAGACTGCATTCTTCCCCAATGATTCATCTAAAATTGAGAGAGGACTCATCAATTGTGGTTTACTCCCACTTGATGATATTTTTTAAACATGAATTTGATTTTAATATATCTTGTTAGTGATTGTACTCCCTTCACATGTTCCCCCTTTTTTAGAATTAAATTATTTATTCAATTTAGTATCTTTTCTTAAGCCATGATATCACAATGGATTCCCCATTTCAAAATATTTGGCCTAGAATTTATAGAAAATGATGTTTACCACCCATGTTATGGTGATTTTCTCCCATCGTTCATCTTATGCTTAATTGTTATCCCATGAGGATAAAGTTTGAATTTTTCTAGTGGGTTCAATCATGATCAAACCCCCTAATTCATGGAGGTTGGGTGAATAATGTTTGGGATATAGATTTATGGATGGATTGAGGTTCATTATGAGATATGGGTGATGATTCATAAGGATATTGGGTTTTGGACTGATTAGTTGTGATGAGAGGCATACTGTATGTGCGACAGACCACCACAGGGGATCATATTTTGATTTTATTCCAATGGAGGGCTGAAACTGACTACAGAAGGCGATTGTTATGATTTCAAAATCGTCATTTTTTTGATTTTTGGTAGAGAAACCGTGTCTTTAATCCACATGGAAGAACTTATATTTATTTGAAAAACTAGACTACATGACATGTATTCAATAAGAACACATGATGTCTAGACCCCTAGATATAACAAATAGAGGGTTCTGATGGAGATAAGTAGAACACACCATTTGGAACCCCCAAACATCATTTTACCTCGTGATGGTGGCCGAGCATGTACTCCGGGTGTACAAGGGCATGGATATGGTCAGACACAAGGACATAGACCAAATACTCAGGCTCAGACATGTCTAGGTACCTAGGCTAGGACATGTCCAGGTACACAGATAGGTACATTGGAACAGGATGGGCCCTTGTGGTTGAGATAATCCATGTGGGACCCATACATTCTATGTAGGATGACATGGCCACCAACATGTGTCTATAGAAGGAACATCTATTCGATGAGGCAGGGTCACATGTTGTGTGGACCCCCATACATGCAATGTACCTCTATCTACGACTTAATTCTCTTGTATCTCCTTTGTTTTGACTAATATTTTCACCCATGAGTAGCCTATCCTGAGTTTGTTTCATATTTAAAACATGATTAAAGCCTTCAGAATGGATTTTTAGATACAATGTGAGATGTTGAAAGTATAACACTTCTTAAAGTGAAACTTGATGATGACTATGATTGGGTTGGATTATTAGAGATTTTAGATTGAGATGGAACTCCCCTTTCACACCATGGTGTGGGTACTCCACCCTCCATATTTAAATGTAGACAGTACTCCCCTATAGCACCAGGGTGTGGATCATCCATAGTTAATATTCAAATAGAAACACTACTCTATTTCCGCATCAGGGCGTAGGTCATCTATCGATGGAGATAGTACTCCCTTATCGTACCAGGGTCTAGGTCATATGTACTCTTTATTCTAAGAATAGGAGGTACTCCCCTTTTATAACAAGGTTTAGGTCCTCTGTCCATGGAGATGATGCTACCCTATCTTACCAATGCATGATTCCTCTATCCATAAAGATGGTACTCCCTTTTATGTGTACAGGTCCTACATAAAAGTTATTATAGATTTAGAGACCATACTCCCCTTCATGGGTGAGGGTCCTCTATTTATGGGTATGATACTCCCCTATAGACCTAGCTGAATTTCATAAATATTATGTATGTAGTTATTTAGATGGTACTAACTTGATACACTAGGGGTGTGGGTCCCCCATATTATTTATATATTTATAAATATGTCAATCCCTTGTGTGGTTGTGCATCCTATATTTATTGAGTGGAATCAACTTATCATGTTAAGGTGTGGTTCCTCCATATTTTAAATATTATGATCAATTAGGATTTGGAGAATTGGTGAGGGGTGATTACTTCCTATGAATACTTTGAAAAAATATGATAGATACTGGGCATCAATGATGGAACTTTGGAGATTTAGGAAGATTCATTGTGCTGAGATGGGATGTCAGATAGATATCTGTTTTCTATCGCATATGGGTTTCATATATGATCATATATACATATATCTATGTCATTGGGAATTATTTAACACTTTATTTTGGTTTATATGACTACTTATATCATGTATTATATTTCTCCCTCTTCAGTTTTCAAGGAATTATACTAGGTATGTATATAATCACCCCTACATGGGATTTTCCCATATGTGTCATGAATTATGTAGATGAAGGGAAAAACTATGATAGTATTGGAAGATCTTAGGTATATCTGGGTGGATAGATTTAATATTGAATTCAGGGCTTGTAAATCAAAATTTGGGATCTCCCACCTTTTTTTCCTTCCAGTTACAGTCATGTTGGGATATTTTTTTAGGTGTGTATTTTTCCCTTTACATTTTGGATTTCTTGGTTTCACTCTTTTTTATTCCCTAGTGGTTGTTACATGCATGGTTTTTAATCTAGATGTTGTTTTCTTTTATTATAATTACACTAAAATTATGAATGTTTATGGTTCGATGCATGCATATAGGTATCTTGGGAAAATGACTCGAATTTTAGTTATTTGTTCTTGGTTCTTGTCGAAAGCTACTAGCCTATCGAGGCAGGCTAGGGGTTATGGATTCCTGTTCTTATACTGACTAAAATGGATTTAATGGGTTGTGTTGTTATAAATACACTTATTAGCTGATAAGGTTGGGTTAACCACCCATTTACCTACTTCAGGTTTGGGATAACCTCCCCTTTACCCTCTTTTGGGATTGTAATAACCTCCAGTGTTCCATCTTTAGAGCTTAGGATAACATTAAATATACCCTCTTTCAGTATTGGTATAACCTTCCATATACCCTCCAATCTAATATAACATTAATTGTTACCCAATTCATTAGATGGATTTATAGGTTCCACCAACAAAATAATGAAAATAATACATATGTGTGACACATGATCACAAAAAATTCATCATATCAGAACCCATGTAAATAATATGTTTAAAAAACATTTAATTATAATATAAAATGTAGAAAAGAAATAGGTTTCATAATCATTAAATTATTTCATCAAGGCATATCCCCTAAAAAAATAAGTGGGTTTCATAAGAATTTTATCATGGTATTACCTATGGAATATAATTGGGTTTCATAAAAATCTTTTCATTTTAAATATAAATCATCAAGATAATGACTGAGAATGGTATCCTTGGATCATATCCCCAGTAAATCATATGTAACATCAATGGTTTTCATATTTGATGGAAAATTATTTTCAAAGATCACATATAACATTTATATAGAAAAATAACCTTTGTTTGAATATCAATTTAAAAAATTTATCTATATAAAATATTTTTGAAATTATTCTTATTGGAAAAAAAATTTAAACCTTGTAATGGAAGCATTAAAAATCATTTAAAATATTTCTCGATTAAAATATCTTTTTCACATTAATGTTTTTAAACATAAAACGCATTAAAAATCATTTTATTTGAAAATAAACTTGAAAAAATATAATGTAACATTTTAAAAAACTAAGGTTCATGAAATCATAAAATTACATTCATGTTGTACACATTAAAAAAATTATTTCTTTTACCTTTTTGGTAAAAGACAAATGAGCCTTGTTTTAAAAACAACATAAATATTTCTTTTAAAATATTTTTTGTTAAATGTAACAAAAAGGGTAATAAATAATTTAAACAATCATCTTGGAACAATAATATATTTTTGAAAACATTTTTAGAAAAGATGGACATGGAAGAGAAAGGGGTTTCAACCCAAGAGTTAAATAAATACTATCTTTTTTCTTAGAAACATTATTTTTAAATATTGAGTTTACAAAGAGTGTAAAATGATTGAAAAAATTTATTATTAAAAAATTACCATGTGATAAGAATATAATTTTTTTTATTGAGATATATATCATAACATTTTTTCATTGGAAGTATAATCATAAACAATCTTGATAAACAATGAGATTCTACAATAAAACCCATACCACTTTGGTAGCATTGAATTATAAGCACCATGAAATAATAACATTAAATGAAACTTAAAATAACATGTGAATAAATAATCTCATTATGTGACATTTCAATGGTTCAATATATACAACTTAGAAAAGAAGATTGGTGCGCAACACAACACAATGCCTCAAAGAAGGAAAATTGAGACAAAAATCCCTTACCGATTTGGTATATTTTGAACCATAGACCCCATGAAAGAGAGATAATGAAATAGATATGAGAATAATTTTTTTTTTCATGAGAATAAATATAATATTATTTCATGGGTAGCATATATACTACAAAAAATAAATACGTGGTGGATATGACAATTGCCACATAGAAAATAAAAGTGAGATAGAAATCCCATAACTTAATTATCGAATTCCTTCATACACATTAAAAACTACTTTATAATAAATAAAATTTTATTATAAATATATTATATAACTATAATTATATATATATATATATCATACCATATATTATTTTTATGAACTTTTATTACCCATTTATTAATGATTCAATGTTAAATTCATGTTTTTGGTAATAACTGAATTGTATTTCATGTATGTTTTGATTTTTTATTTTCCGCACTCCTAAAATAATCATGGATATATCATATAAATAATATTAAAAATTAAATAAATATAAAATATTATTATTATATATTTACATATAGTAATCCATAAATGTTAGATATAGAAAATGAAAAACACTGTGCATGGAGACGGTTGGCCAATGCGTATGCATGAATGCCATTTCTGTTGGAATAAATAAAAGTAAATAATATATTAACAATAAATAATAATTTTTATCTCATATATATATATATATATATATCACATATGATAAATTTAAAACTATCCTTATTACCTTCCTTGGATAGAGTACGTGAGGAATGAATCTCATCGCATCGTGATGCAATAGTCCACCATACACACGCACGATGTTATCGTATTCCCATAGAATGAAAATAAAGAAGAAATATATGATATCATAACTACATAAGAATATTAATATCATAAATATAATATATAAAAATATACCAATCATTATATCAATTCTTTGTTGGTGGTGATGAAAAAATAATATCATTTTTTCGCAAGGCGGTAGTCCCTATATAAACGAATGAGGGTTTCATAATTCATTTGATGGAATAAGAGATAGATTTAGGTTATTAAATTAAAATAATAAAAATCAATTTTAGGGAATATATTAAGGTTATAATATAATACTAGTTTAATAATAACTTATTGAGGTGGAGGAATAAATAATATAAAATGATCGATTAGAGCCACTACCTTTTTTTAGAAAACTTTTATTAGTTTGCACCAAAAGAATTATTAGGTTGTATTTATGAAAAAATAAGTATTATAGTATGATATTAGATAAGTAAGTATGTTATTTGGGTATGAATTTTCCAAAACAATGGGTTTTGGAAGGGAAAAGAGGAGAGGAGAGTGGGTGGCCTTTTAAAAGTGAGGCGAGTGACACTCTTGTAAATTTTGAAAAAGAAAAGGTGTACCCATATTTTTCACATGTAGAAAGGTTCAAAAATACACAATTATAGATACTAAATTATATAAGATTTAAATATATTATAAAATTGTTTTTTTTACATTTTTTTCATTTTTAACTATTATATTTTCAATTTAACCCATGGTAAAACCATTTTTACCTTAATCACAATAAATAATTTTTGATACTTTTATTATTAATTATGATAAAAAATTAATTTGAACTTATTATAAAATATGAATTATGTTTATTAAAAATATTTAATCCATTTTTCCAAATTAAATTAATGTAATTGTGAAAATTTTATTTAAAATTAATCACACCGATGCAATGAGAAAGCGACTTTTGAATGAGAAAATGTCCAAAAGTTTATAAAGTTTTAATAACATAATTCAATATAATATTAATTAAAATAACCTAAATTATATAAATATATATATATAATATAACTACTTTTATATTTAATATCATATTAAAATATTTTTTATGCTTTTAAAATCTTTAAACTAAATAAAAATCTTTAATAAAAACAAAAAAAAAATCATTATTCACTAAAAAAGTATCCTTTCAGAAAATTCACAAAAATTCACACTAAGATAATTATGAAATGTAAATTTAAAATAATAAGTTTAAATTTTCAAATATATTATCTAAAATTTGAAACATTACTTGTATTATGTGATCAAAAAATGCAATGAAAACATTTTTTAGAATATATTATTTTCGAAACATTTAAATAATTTTATAAAAATTAAGTAATTTTTATCAATATTTTACAGTTTATATAAAACCCTTAAAATTTATATTTTAAAATTATTTATTACTATTCATATCACTATGTTTAATGGCTAGGTTATAATAGTCACATTTAAATAATAATATTAATTATATATCATGGTTTATTAAAAAATTACTGTCACATGTAATGCAAGATAAACTCAGTGTTCCGTGTAATAAAAAATATAAAGAATATTATTTAAAAAAACCATTTGAAAAAATCATGGGGTGTTACATCCCTAATATAACTCCAATTAATTGGGTAATATTTATATCTGTAAGCTGACCATGAAGTTTCTTTCAAGTGCAATCATGACGGTTATTCGATATGTAATCGAGAGGGTGACTCCATGTGAAACCATGAGGGTGACTCCATATGTATGAGTGATATTAAAATTATTCCTAAAGTTACCTACATGATATATAAATTCTTATATGGTTTTATATAAATCTTATGATTCCATTGGGTAATCTAAGGAGTTTATGTTTAAATAAATATATATGGTACTTTTTAAGGGTGAAAATTATTAATATTTGAAAAAAAATTTATGTGTTTTTTCATGCCTGTAGAGAAACCATTATGAGTTTTTTTTTCTTTTAAGATTTATTTTAAAATATTTTACAAAATTATTTCAAAATAGACTTGAATTTCTTTATTAAAAAATTATTTATTTGGACCCTAATGTTAATTTTTAAAATGATTTTTATATGTATTAATAGACTAACATGTTTCCTTTTTTCTTTCATTTTATGTCCCATTCAATAGTTTTTTCTGATCATCCCATGTTCTAAAATATTATTTATTGTTTTTAAGGATGTTTTTATTTTTAAAAGTTTTGTTTTATGGGAAAAATGGGTACTAGGTACATGCTTCCACTTTTTAATATATGGGATTGTTATGTTAGTTTTGTGAAATAATTATATAAAACTACATATATAAAATATCTTTAGGAATCAATGAAAATTTATTCAGAAAAATACACAATATTATGTAATGAATATGGTTGGGTCCATATTTTTGGTATCAATTCAATGTTTAGATATATTTTGGGTTGTAAAAAATGTTAATTTAATAACCTTAAAAGATTTTAATTTAATGAAAAGTTGAAATGATATATAATTTAATGATTACTAGGTTGATTTATCTAAAATATGATTTTCTCAAAATGGTTTTCTGTATATGAAATAAAGAATATATAAGAATAAGTCACCAAGAGGACAATACCTTCCAAATTAGAAACTCGGAATAGAAGGAATTTAAACTAAGTAATTTTTTTCTCTAATGGTTTTTTGATGAAATTTGTAAATGGTGTTGGTATCCAAACTATAGAGTAACTGGATGTTTTATATAGGAACATGATAATAATAGAAAATTCTTTGTGACAACACCCACTAGAATTTAGTGGATATTCTGACCTAGTGGAAATAGAAGGATCAATTATTTCCCTTTAAAAGATATTAGATTTATTGGGTTTTTAGCTCATTAAAAGAAAACTCTTTCTATTTACCCTTTTAAAGGTGGTTATTACTTATGGTGTTCAATGGTTAGGAATAAAAAATAAATGGAAGAGGTTGATTCCATGGATTGGGATGAATTTAATAATATTTTACTTGATAAATATTTCTATAATGCTATATGATATAGGATGGAAATTAAATTCTTGGAATTAAAAGATAATGAAAAATATTCAGTGGCCACATATGAAGAAAAATTCACCTATTTGGTAGGCCATGAACAAAATTTTATTTAGGATGATGGTAAAAAAATTAGTTTTTTTACTTAGGATTAAAGAAAATGTATCGAAGAGCATTGGCCTCTCATAGATTTAATATTTATGATAAACTTGTTAAATGTGATGATAAGGTTGAAATGAAGTTTTTAGATGATTAATTATGCTACGAAAAAAGAATAAAAAGTTGTCCAGGTGGAAGGAAATGGGAAAGAACCCATAAAATAAATATGATGGGAAGAAAATCATGTTTTTGGTTTTTAATAAGTGTGGTAAAAATCACCCAGTGGAATGTATTATGAAATCCTGGAAGTGATTCCAATGCGGTAGGTTAATTCATATAGCTCATTAATGGAATGAAAAAGAACTTGGTAATGGTAATGAAAATTTTGATAAGAATGTAGTAAAGTGTATATAATTTAGTGAGATGGGTCATTATTCACATGCATTTACTTGTTCAAAAAGAATTATTGGAAGAAACTAGTCTATAAGTAGAAAGGTGTGGTTAAATCCTTTAAAACTTCATTAGTAAATGTTGGTATATCAAATGAAATGGTAAAAGGAATATTTATAGTTTATGAATATTATGATAATGATTTGTTTTATTCTAGGACTTCAGATTATATAATTTACAAGAAAATTTCTAGAGGATTAAAACTTTTATCTTAGTAAATAAAGGTATAACTTATGGTGAAAACACATAAGGGTAGTATTTGGGGACAAATATTATATGAATCCTCATTTTTTTCTGTGGAAAGAATTTACCTAAAACCCTTTTTTTGTTTCCCTGATTAGATTTTGATATTATTTTGAATATTGATTTTATATTTATTTACAATGTTAAGATATATTTTAGAGATGAAGGAGTTATTTTTTATAAATAATTTCAGTTTTTATACAATAATGAATCCATACCTATGATAACATAGTGAGAAGTTGAAAAATTTATTAGAGATGGTAGTTAATATTACCAATAAGATGTATTTCAAAGAAAATAAATAGTCAGATTTTTTATGTTCTAGTTATAAATGATATTTAGATGCATTTCCTACTAGTTTTACTCATTTTTCTCCTAATTTGAAGGTTTAATTATGTGTTGAATTAGTTACTATTGTGAAGACAATTTAAAAACCCACATATAAAATGGCTCATATAGAAAATTTGTAATTGAAATAATAATTGCACAACTTTATAGATAATGTTATTATTTTTCTAACCACTTCTCTAAGTGGTTCTCCATTTTATTTGTAAAAAATAATGTTGGTTACATGATTCTTTTCATTGATTATAGAGCTCTGAATAACGTCACTGTTAAGAAAAAGTATCCTTTGGATCATATCGAATATTTTTTTGATCATATCTAGGGAGATCGTTACTTTTCAAATATTGATACCTGGTTGGGGTACCATCATTTTAAGGCAAAGGAGGAAGATATCCCAAAGGCTACATTTTAGACTAGATATGAAAATTATGAGTTTTTATTTAAGACATTAAGACTATCTAATAAACAAAATATATTTTTGGACCTTATGAATAGAATATTCAATGATCTCCAAGATTTAATTGTGGTTATGTTTATTGATGATATATTGGTATATTCTAAAAGTCATGAGGATCATGAAAGACACCTAATGATTATTTTTAAACCATAAAAAAAACTATAGTGAAAATTTATTATGTGTGAATTTTGGTTTTAACATATTTATTTATATGTGAATATTAAATATAAATATGGAATAAATGGTGACCTTATAATAACAATGAATTTTATGAATGGACAAGAACAATAAATTTAATATAGATTTATTTATTTTTTTGTTTAGAATGTTACTACCAGAGGTTTGTTGAAAACATTTCTCTATTGTCCGTCCCATTGATTAGGTTAACAAAAAAGGAGTTAAATTAATTTTAAAAAAATTGATGATTGTTTTTAGGAACTAAAAATAAGATGGGTGAATTATCTTATTTTATCATATATATCTAGAAGTAGTGAATTTTTCATCTATAATGATACTTCTTTGAAGGGAGATGGTTTTATTTTATGATTTAGAATGGTCATGTAATTTCATATACTTAAATACAAATAAAATATGATTAGTTAAATTATCCTAATAATGATATGGAATGAGATACTATGGTTTTTAGTTTAATAATTTTGTGGAATCATTTATATTAAGTAAACTATAAAGTATATACTAGTCATAAAATTTTTAAGTATATATTCACCCAGAAAGAGTTTAATATGAGACATAGGTTTTTTTTAAAATTGATAAAGTATTATGGTTTCACAATTCATTACCACCCGTGTAAATCAAATAAAATACCCAATTCCTTGATTCATAATAATAATACTACACTAAACATGTTACGTTTAGAACATGGTTATTTGTTTATTACTTTGATAAATTTTGGCCTAGAAATTATTCATGTTGGAAATTCATCTATTTTGTTTCAAGTTTTAGTAGAATCATCCATATTATAAAGTATTCATAAAGCTCACAAGGGAGAACTTGGGTTATATTAAAAAGTATAATTAGTGAAGAAGGGTAATTTTTCTAAATTAAATGCTCATAAATAATGTCTTATAAGATTTGGTGAGAGATTATGTGGGATGTGTGCCTCCCAGTTAATGGAATAATATTTGAGGGAAGCTCATAATTCCCTATTTTCTATTAATCATGGTGGTACTATGACTAATAGATACCAGTATTGCTGTTGATATGGAATGAAAATAAATCTTGTTGAATTTATTATGAAATTTTTTATTTGTTAAAAGGTAAAAGTAGAATGAAATTTACTAAAGGGGATGATTCTACCTTTTCTAGTACCTGATTGGAAAAGGGAAAATATATTCATGGATTTCATTGTGGGAATACAAAATACATCTCAAGGTAATAATGATATTTGGGATATTGTTGACTGATAAACCAAATCCAAATATTTCCTTCCCATTCAAAAAACCATGTGTTTAGATCATCTTTCTCTATTATATATCAAGGATATAGTTAGTATTCATTGATTTTATCTATTTGTTGTATCTAAAAATGATCTCAGGATCACTTCTAATTTTTGGGAAAGGACATTAGAAGTCATTGTGTACTAAATTAAAGTTCAATACAACTTTTAATCATCAGTTTAATGGATAGTCTGTGAGAATTATTCGGACCTTGGAATACAAGCATTTTTCTTGTTTAATTGATTACCATGGTTTTTGGAAACCATATCTTTTTTAGTTTAGTTTTCATACAATAAGAGTTTTCATTCTAAAATATTGAAATTACCTTTTGAGGCATTAAATGAAAAGTAGTATCAGACTCAATTTTTTTTGAAGTAGTAGGAGAAATGAATCTCATGCGTCCAAAGATATTTGAGGAAATGTTTAAGAAGGTGAATGTGATTAAAAAATATTCGAGGATGTCTCAAATAAGAAAGACAAGTTATATTGGTAACCAGATAGAAGATCTTTCTTTCAGGGTAGGTCATCATGTTTTTTTAAAGTGTCTCAATGGAAAATTGTTATTTTTTTTTTGTAAAAGGGAAAACTAAATCTATGTGTTTATGTAAATTATGAATTCTTGGATAAAATTGGATTGATTTCCTATAAAGTGGAATTTCATCTAAGTTTATACTAGGTAAATAATGTCTTTCAAGTTTCTATGTTAAGATCATATGTGATAGTTACATATCATGTTTTGAGCCTTGAAAATGTTAAATTGGGTATAAACCTTTCTTTCAAAGAATAAAATATTCAAATTATTGATTATGAATAACTTATACTGTATAATAAGGTAATTCACCAAGTTAGAGTTTTGAGGAAAACCATATGGTTGAAGAAGAAACATGAGAATCTAAAAATGTTTTGACTGAAAGATATATTTATTTTTTAATAAGTGAATACAATTATTATGATATAATTTTACAAAGGGTAAAAAATGTAACAACCAAGGTAATGTTATGATAAATCCTTTTCATATTTTTTTGATATTCATTAAATATATTTTATTGAGTCATATTCATTAATAAAATATTAATCTACTTTTACATCAAAAAAGAAAATGATTTTTATAAAGTTTTATTTAAATAGTAATTTTAAAATTAAAAAATTTTATATTTACAAAATGAATTTTATTTTTCAGTTTATCATGTCAAAATTATATTATGAAATTTTTTTGCAAATTTTTTAGATGGACTGATTTTTCATGGAATAGTGAAAAATACTAATTTGGTTTATTGAAAATGGAATTTTATTTTCAAGTATTTATAAGGAAAAATTATATTTTGGATTATTTTATAAATTCCATTAGTTACTATTGATTTAAAATAATAAAATTATGGTTTTTAAAATGAATTTTACATATTAATTTAGTATAAGAATATTTTCCACTTGAAAAATGTATTTTCCATAGAAACTATTTTTCATTAATTTTTTCAGTTTGATTTTATATTAAATTATTCCACTTAAGTGTTTGGAATCTTGAAAAATTTATTCAATATTTGGAATCATTGGGTCCAAATTTGGTAAATTGAACCCATTTATTTTTTAACACTATGAATAATGACTTTATTAATTGTTTTTATCATGATAAAGGGTAAATTAGGTAATTGAGGTTAATAATAAAATGATCCAGATAGAAGAATTTACCTAACTGCTACCTTAATTTTATTGGTTGCATATATATCATCCATTATCATCCAAAAGACTAATATATTTTCTTGTTTCCATTTTCTATTATTTTCACAAGTATATTATTTTATTTATAGAAAAGTAAAAAATATAATTCTCTTTGTTTTTATTATCTATATATTTTTTACGTATGATTAATCAGAAGATAATTTTAGTTCTATATATTAATTTGAAATATAAATAATTTTTTTTGAACATAACAAATTTTTCTAAATTTTAGTAATGAAATAATTATGTTAAATGATTTTTCAAAACTGATACAATGCATGTGCAAGCAGTAAAAAAAAATCAATTAATCGATTTGGAAAAGTCAAAAAAATATTATATGATTGATTTTTTGAGTTCCAATATTTTTTAAGCCAAAATATTAATATTAAAGTGGTTTAGAGGAATTGGATTCAAATTACATTATTTTCTTACCATTTTAAATGTCAAATTAAATGAATTAATGTTATTTTATAACAAAACATATTTAATTAAATGATTTAAATTTTATAAAATTATTATCTTTAGTTAAGTTAATGGAATATAGTTGATGAAATAAAACATGATTCATTTTTGATATGTTTTTATTTTTATAGTAATTATATCTACCCCTTAAACGTAAAAAAACTAATATCACTATGATATGTTGATGCCCAGTTACAACTTTTCTAGGATTTGAAGGAGGTGAATCTTATTTTAACAAGATGGTCAGAACATTATGTTTATATAATCAATTTTAGTTTTATGATTTTCCTCTTTTTTCCATGATTAGTTTTAACGAAATTGGCCTCTATTTTTCCTTCTACTAAAAATCCTGACCTGTCCATGTATTTTCTCTTTTCATTCCTCCCTCTATTGGATATCTCCATAATATTTCATAATGTTTTGATTATCGATCATTTAGTTAATTAAATATAAATCTCCTACCCTCCTCTTCTCCCTCCTCCTCCTCTTATTATTCTTGTTGATTCCTTCCCTAATATGGTAATAATGAGCTAGGATTAGCTGCTACTTGAATTTTAATTATGTTTTTCCTATCATAAGGTTTTTATCAGTTGTTTAAGTGTTGTTCTAGACACTTTGTGGTGGATTAACACATTTTAAATTAGAAGAGACACATTGAGGTAGGTATGATCCATTCATGAATCATTATATATAGAACTATTATTTATTACTCTTTTAAAAAATTATCTGAATATCCTATACTGGTGTGAAGTGTGATTAATAGTCAATTTCAAAATTGGTTTGATTTACTCTTAGTTTTCATTGAATACTAATGCATTTTCATTTATTTTATTGAATTAAGTCTATTTTTTAAGAAATGATGCACACTGAGCTTTTTTTTTATTTCTTAAATTTTCCTTTGAAAGTTATATCAAGGTTAATAGAGGTTTTTTAGTTTCAAAATAGATTTCAAAAGATTTTAATTCCATAACTAAAATTTTTCATGGGTTATTTAAAAGTAATTGTTCATTTATTTATAATTCAGTATACTTAATGTTATTGATATGATTTGGTTTTTGAAAGTGGATTTCATAACATGATATAGAAAATGAGATTTTAAATTCATGATTGGAACTTTATAAAAAGGTTTTCTTAAAATAAATGTTCTCTAGATCTATTTTGTTTTTTTAAATGGATAGAGGGGTCTCAGTTAGAGTATGTGTTTTTGTACATTTATTTAATTATAAAAAACTGTTGTTTGTATGAAGTTTGTTTGTACTTGAGGGCAAGTTATGGTTATTAATGAGCACATATTTATATTTATTTCCATTTATTTATAACTTCTATTTTATTGACCATGGTGAACCAAGATTATATAGATGGGATATTTTGGTTCAAATGATGAACTAGTATATAATGATTCTATGTCTAGTTTCCCCATGTATATTATTTTACCAACATTGGGAAATTTCCATTGGTTAGACTAGGTTGGGTATTATTGAGTGTTAGAGTGACTAAATTTGATCAAGTGCTAATATAATTTATTTTGTTCTAGTGTTTTCATAAATTATCTATAGATATCTAAGGTGTTCCCATGATTACTGATTCTTCGTTATATTATTATGTTTGTGGTTCTAATATATTCACAATTATTAGATTATTATTATTCTATGATTTAATTTTATCCTATATATTTAACTATTATTGTAGGGTTTTTATTTAAATAAAAAATACAACTAGTTTTTATGTTTATTTTAATTGAAAATTTTTATATTTGTTGGGTTTTATTTATCATTATACTATCTTAATTTTCTTCAAATAATGGGTTTTAAAAATTGTGTCTTTCATTGGATTTTCCATATTTTTAGATAAAGGCTTTAATTAATAGTTATAAATATGGTGAATGGTTTATTTTGAGTGAAATGAGTTTGAGTAATAGTGCCATGTGACTTGTTTTAAATTAAAAATTAAAGGATTACTTTTTAAATTTAATTAAAACAATCATGAAATAGATTTATTTTTAAAAGGTTATACATGGAGTGTGAGGAGGATACCTACTAGGAATTTTTTCCATGCCTATATATATTATATGTTTAACATAGGTTCATATTTTAATAATTATATGATCCTTGGGATTTTGGTTTGGGTATATTGGTGGATATAAGTGAGGATAATTCAATTAGAACACAAATATGGGTTGTTATAGTTTTGTTTTATTTGAGTTATTATCTCCCTATGGTATCTAGCCACTTCAAATTCTTTTCTTTCATTTTTATTTTCTAATTAATGGATCGTACCTTATTGTGATTTTTTTAATATGAATGTTTTTTCATTTATCAGTTATATTATTACTATAAAGTTGTTTTTTCTTATTACTTATTTGATTTTTTCTATATAAGAAACTATTTATTTTACATTTCCATGGGTGTACAAACTTTAGAGTGGTAATGTTATAGTTTTTGGTGGAATTTCCATGTTTATTTTTATTTATCATGTGAAATCATTCCCCTTGGTGTGTTTTTCTTATTCCATTGAACCAGTTTCCATCCCATGGGGATTAGGAACAACCATCAAGCCTTACCATGGACCATCTTAGGTACCCATTATAAGGGTAAAATTGGGTGGTATCTGTCTTTGTGGGATATGATTTACTTTTTTGGGCCGCTATAATAGAATTTACCTAGTGATTATTTAAAGATTTTTGGGTTGTTAGGGGTGGTGAAAATCCTTCCAACCCTATAGGAAAGGGTTAGTCCAACACACCCTTCAAGAATTCTATTGTGACCCTTATATACTTTTAGTAATTTATCATATAATGATCTAGATACCGAGTTATATTCGGGTGAGAAGAACTTGTTATTGAAGGTTTTTATATTATTGTGGGTTTTATTTCACCCAAATAAGATTCTTACTTGACCTTATTAGAAGAATGATATAGTAAACTTTAAATATATTATTCACATTGAGTACCCCATTTTTGATATTTTGGAATAATATTTATTTTTTTAACAAATTAACTTGTTAATATAGACCCATGGAATGATAATTTTATTGGCATGATACAATAAAATGAAACACTTCCCATTGAAATTTTTTGTCCAATCAATAGAGAAAAATCTAGGGCTCAATATTCACTTCACCCTTTGATACACAATGTAGGTTGGTAATTGATGATTATTTATTGAAGAACCCTCAAACTTATAAGGAAATAACATCGAAGATAGTCAAACTGATTCTATAACTCTAGACTTTGAGTCACTAATAGCATGGATAAGTTAATTTAGTGAAAATATTTATGTCATGACCCCCTAACACCCAAGATAACAAAATGAAAAGAGAGATATAATGACCCTTTGAGTCCTTCTTATAGTAGGCGCAAGGTTGGAGACAAGTACCAATGGTATGAAAGTCACATAGTATGGGAGGCATTACACTCTATAAATGAAACATGATCAGGATATAGGATAAAAAATCACCAATAAACTCCATTAGATAATATAAAGGAAAACCCAAACCATCCCACCATGTATGAATAAAGAAATAATAATACATATAAAAGTCACAATATAAAATACTAAAAAGAAATTTCTATAGAATTAACTCAACATCAACTCTAACCCATCAAGTAATGGAAGGCTCGGTCCCCAAATTTCTCTTGTAAAACTAAAAACAGTTTATATACATAGGGTGGTAATAATAGGTATACTCAGTAGGGAAAAAACCAAGGCCTCAAGTGTACAAGTAAAAAGAGCATATTAATATGTTATTGAAAAAAAATAACCAACAAGAGCCTATACATGACATCTAATGAAAACCAGCCTCACGATGGCTAACTCACCAAATCACGCATCCGATATAATAATATAACATCGAGATCATAACAAATCAAGGTGACCTACTACATATTCCCCACTAATTTTCCACTCTAATGACCCAACGTCGAATGTCCTTTTCTTAAATACCTTACACACATACTACAACAGATTATATCACATCCTTCTCAAAGACACCAAGGCCACACATCACCTCATATCACATACCTCCCATAAACATATGGTACACACATAAAAACTAGAACTAAAGTAGTAGGGTATCATGAAAGTGAATGACACCAACCTCATTCACTCTTACTACCATGAATGACCACCACCATATATCATGTCACGCCATATCACATCTCACCCATAGAAACCTTGTCCAACACATCGCATCCCTCTTACAGACACCTATTCCACACATCACAAACTGAACCAGAGTAGTAGCGTATTTTGAATATGAATGAAATAAACCTCATGATCTCCTCCTACCATAAATAACCCCATCCATATATCACATCACACCACATAACATCTATCACTAGACAATTAGATAACACATAACATCCCACCAAAAGACACCTGGGGAAAAACATCACTATTGAAGGATGAGTGGGGGAGAAGGGGTAGCCAACCATTCGTATCACTACCATCCAAGATGTTGGGGGAAAACACCCCGAGATCATCACATCTGAGCATTATTATGATAATAAAACTCAGTATGGGAACATATAAAATAACATAAACTTATATGATATAGAGATAACACACAATACCCAACATATGGGTACATTTCAACAATATTGGTGCACATCACACCACTACCACCATACCACACATCAACCATTACAACTACTACCACTAGTATATGCAACACCAGAAAACTACCACACAAGACTTAAAACATCTTACTCTTTAATATTACATGTTTCATCACATTTATTCATTAAGAAATTTACCCCACATAAAATTCCATCCCATTATATTCTTTTACCAAACCCTTAATTTATTCATTTCATTCAGCATTATAATTTATTCCACCACTACTTGAGAAACTAACACAACCAAACCACACAACTGACCTAACACACATAACCACCTCCAAGACACCACAAATCCACTATCATCATCATGTCACATCACCCAGGACATCAAAATATAAAAGTCACTATGCCGTAACCATTACGATACAACCTCTTTGTGACAAATTCTATGCGACAACCATTGTGCTATAACCTCTTCACCACTACACACAACTACCAACTTTGCACCTACTCCAACCAACCACAACATCACTACCCCACACACCAAAAAACCTAGATGGTCACATCCATCATCTCAAAACTACCTAAAAAATTCATGGAAACACAAAAATAACTTGAACACATCCTGAAAAACATTTGGGATTTCATATTTATTAATGTTAATTATCAAATATTCTCATTATTTAGCATGGGTATTATCACACAAACCAAATGTCCAGGGGAATTTAATTATTATCCAATTATAAATTATTTAATCATTTATTAGGGTGAGATCACACAACAACATAATAAGGGTCATCATAGCATAAAAAATATAGCGCAAATAAGGATCCCAATAACCATTATTTTCAGAATTATCATCAGGCATGAAAAATAACATCAAAAACATATATAAAAGAAAAAAATCAAGTGATAAATCTCCATAACCATTAATTTTAGACATTTTAATTTATTATATGATTACTCTGTCCATTAAAATTAACCCAAATTTATGAAAAATCATTAATATCTAACAAATATAAAACAAAATAGTGATAATAAGGATCCCGAACCTAAAATACGTTTTCCAATCTCATTGAGCACTTCAGGGTGAAGAAGAAATACCTGAAACGCACAAATTTCCGCAAAACCCACATATCAACCTATACCTCATAAAGGGGTTTTAAAATCGAAGCCCACAACTCCTCCCAAAATAAAGAAACATCTTCAAAGTGAATCACCAAACAAGACTAGAAGGAAACACATGATAAAAAGATAACAACTCACTACAGATCAAAGATATGATGCTAAGGATCAATCTCTGATAAAGGAATCCCAATGTGGCTGGAGGGAGAGTCACTAGGTTTCTTGGAAATGATAGTGGTGTAGGGTCTGATTTAAAATCCAAGTGATTTGTGAATTAAAGACGTGATGCATATAATAATTAAATGGAATGTACACTTTACACATCTTGTAAATTTCAGGTTTCAAGCTCCACCGAAAAAGACGTTGTTTGAATCATTAAATACAGAATTTATTACATGTCATGTAACGCCCTGTGAACCATCATCCACAAGAATTGAACCTTCATTTCACACTGTGTAAACATTAAATGAAATTTATTCATACTGCCTTCATATTTTTAATATCCATCACCTCCGGTCTCACTCTAGGCCTCCTCCAAGCATCATGAAACCACCTCATGCCTACCATAAAAAACCTCAAACACCTAAAATTAAAAAATTAACTGATTGAGAGGACCCATACCATTAGATAAGATGCAAATAAAATAATTATCACCCTCAAGAATATGAAACCAAGCTCAAAATGAAAAAGGGGGTCCAAATAACTACCCCGCAATATACCTCTCAAAGATTTCATTACTCCACAAAGCTACCACCAACCAAACATTCCAAACCTAACGACCATAAAACATCTCACAAAATCTCATCACTAAAAATCCACATAAATGCAACGAACAATACCAGCCACAAGCCACCAAACAACACACATACACCTGCACAACCATCCAAACCCCCAAAAAGCCTAAACCAACAACCATTGCAAACCATGAACCACACTTACTCAAATATACAAATTAGGGAATTCCATAATCTATGTAAAGATACTATCAGCTCTAGGTATTATTGACTCCCCCACATGGTTTTAAGCAAATCACAATTAAGGAATCTTTATTGGGAATCTGGTCGTCCCCTTTCCATATGTCACAGGTTTTACTACACATCACACATCAAGGAAAGAACCAAATCTCCTAGAATAGAATGATCAAAACATTACATTAAAAGGAAAGTAAAAAAAAATATAAACTCAAAATAGATCAGGGTACTGGGAACACATCTACATCTCTCTCTCATAATTTCTCTCCTTGAGTCCACCATGCCTCAATAAAACACGTACCCAAAGAATGGTTCGACCACTCATAACCTTCTCTCGATGATCCTAGATCTATACTAATAACTCCAAAAATTCCGCATCAACCTCCAAATAAAAATCTCCCTAATAAATAGCATTGGATTCATTAGGAAGATATCAAAGATGTTGGGATACATGGAAGACATTGTGGATCCTCTATAACCATGGTGGGAATTCTAATCGATACACAACCTCACCAATACTCCCAAACACCTCAAAGATACTAAAAAACCTATTAAAAAGCTTATTCCACTTGTCAATAATCAACTTTCCATGTCCAGGGTTTACTTTAAAGAACACATTGTCTCTAATATAAAACTCAAGGGGCCTCTGTCTAGGATCTAAATAGACCTTATAATGTTCCTTCTCAACCCAAATCCATTAAAAACCTAACTATATCCTATTTGTTGTGCTCTGTAACCCATTAGGACCAAGAAATGAAGACTCTACAACATCCATAAACCATGATGGAGAACAAAATGACTACCCATACAAGGACTCAAATAGAGCCATACTAGTGGAAGAGTTACAACTATTGTTGTACAAAAACTTGACTAAAGGTAGGTTTTATAGCCAAGATCCTCCAAATTACAAATCATATGTCCATAACACATCCTCCAACATCTGGGTGGTCTTCTCTATCTTAACATGTTGGGTACACTAGGTCAAATACCCTAAGAGGGGGGTGGGGGTGAGTCAGGGTACGACAGATTAAAAAAACTACCATTTTTTATCTTGTTTCATTGTTAAAAAAACTATCTTATATCTCTTTCACGTAGCAAGGTATGAACATAAATTAAAGAATATACAAGACACAATGATTTTACTTGGTTCACCCTTACTAGGCTACGTCTAAGGAGAATACAATAAAGATGTAATGATGTACCAAATACACTAAAATCACAATGTTGTTTACAATGTTTGGAGTGGACTCACTATACCTCCTAGTTTACAACCAATCACAATTTTAAATATCACTACTCTCTCAACTGAAGTGTGCTAAGTGATTCTTCAGAATACCCATTCATATTTTATAGAATTGAAGGTCACTTCATTATCTATAATGAATGTATCCAACACTATATGTAGATGCTTTATTTATGTACCAATTCTATATACTGATGAACACCTCTTTACCAAAGATGTACTGGGAAACTAAAAATCTTTTTCAAAACTCTTATAATGCCTTGCGCGCATGTTTTATGACTTGCATGCGAAACCTCATCTTATGCGTAAATTCAATATTATGCGCAAATCCAATCTTATGTGCAAATTCCTTAGCTTTTAGGCAAATACAATTTTACGTGCAACTACCTTAGCTTTCGTGAAACTCCAATCTTTCATGCAACTCCATTTGCATGAAATTCTTATACGATCCGAATCTTGGATTATATTTAGGTGTTGATCTCTACCGAATAAGGGGGCCACCTTTTATTTATAGTCATTGCTGACCCCTATGCATAATATTTGACATGTCATGAAAGATCCCCTCTATGCGCACAAAAACCAGTTTGACGTTGCATTGGGAGCATAATTTTTTTTGCACAACCTCATCTTTCACGCATATTTCCCATTATTTTTCGCACTTCATGACTTTTAAATTTTTCTACATTATGATACTGAAACATTCCTTGAATTCAAGTTTCCATATCATATTAAATATTTCATGTAACTTCCTTATCCAAAAACAACTTTCTCCATTTTCTGATATTGAGGCCCAAAAATTTGTCAAACACTGGAAAACGATTCCACCAAGTATCAGTTCTTTTTCTACTGCCTCCAGATTTTTCATTCCTTTATCATGGTTCTTTGTAAACATTTATTTTCAATAATAACTCTTGAAAATGACATCTCACCATTGAAACCCAATTTTTTCAACAAACACAATCAAACAAAAAATGCTACAATATTACCTTGAGGTATTTCTTCCCAACATCCCACCTATCAAAGGGTGAAAAATAGTTCTAAGGTGTAACTGGGATCCAAAATAATAATACAATACCCTCCAAAATCATGAGGTAAATTAAGGATCTCAATAAAATATTATGGTACTAGATACCCCATGAATCTTAATCACATCATCCACGTACTTCCTCTCCAAAACATCCCTAACACTCAACACACAAATCAACATAAAGAGATTTGATTTCATCAGCTGGTCCATTAGTAACCAAACAAATTCATAGAGTCCCTAATAATGAGGTAAACCTGTGATTAAATCAATTGAGATATCCTTCTATTTACTCTAAATAATATTCATGTACTATAACAAAACACCTAGAACATGGTATTCCACTTTCACCTCGTGATAAAATAGACATATTTCCATAGACTCCATTACTAACCATTTTAGCCCCAACCAACATAGTTATATCCTCAATCCATGATACATATTTTTCACACCAATATGTTCCTATAAATTTGAGCTATGAAACTCATGGATAAATACCTCATGCATCACCAAAGGTGTAAACATCATCTCTAAGAACAACACCTAGTTCCAACCACCTCTCAGGAGCATCACCATTTCCAACACGATCATGTGTCACCTCTTCCTATAAGTATCATCACTAAGAATCATCCACCAACTAAATCAAATATAGCTACATAGTCATTATATAAAGAATAAATCATCAAATTATCTCCCCATAATCAATATGTATTCCTAAAAGTTCCTTTATTCTATCCCAATCATCTACAAAACCCTAATCCACATCTTCTTAGGTCTTCTAATTCAACACATCAGAAACTACATTACCCTTCCTTAGGGTGTAAGATATCTCAAAATCATAATCCTAATGAAATTTTATCCACCACCACTTTTTTATATTCATATCACATTGAGAGAAAAAATATCATTGGATCTTGTGGTTTGTGAAAACCACAAAATGATCACTTATGAGGTAATGCCGCCACAACTTTAGCATGAAACAAATATTGCCAACTATAGATAATGGGTGAAATTTTCATGCTTATGGGAACTTAACTGTGTATACCCATAATATATTTCCACCCTATACTACATTAACATGCATCATATGCCCAAACAAGATGTGTCAAAATAAACCTCAAACAATACACCCCTCTAGAAACTAACACACTAGAGAACTAACCAACTTTTCCTTTAGGTAACCAAACATTTCACGACATATATCTATCCAAAAAAATCCTAGTCCTTCCTAGTAAATACTATTACAAGGATTCAACACAATAGAAATCAACTAAAAAACTCTAATAATAACCCGTAAGACTAAATAAATTTCAAAACTATACAACATTTTTGGATACTTCCCAAGAAGAAACTTCTTTGGACTTTGATAGGTCAACTAGAACAAACTTTTGAGACACCACATGATCGAGGAAACACACCTATCATGTCAAGAAATCACACTTGGAATACTAACCATAAATATGGTGCTGTTGAAGGACCTGAAAAAAACTTTGAGATGCTATACATGATCCTCTTATGACTTTGAGTATACAGAGATATAATTTAAGAATAAAATGAAGAACTAGTCTAGTAACTCATAGAACATGGGGTTAATAAGTCCCATGAACACAATTGGTGCCTTCGTAACATCAAATAGAATGAACAAAAACTTGAAGTTCCCATACCTGCATCTAAGGGAAGTCATATAAATATCCTAATAATTTAATCTCTACTTATGATATCTAGATCATAGATCAACCCTTGAGAACCAACTAGTTCCTCTTAAATGGTTGAACAAATTATCGATCCTTAGTAGAGGGTAACAATTATTGACTATTACCTGATTCAACACTAGTAGTCTATACACTACCTCAGAATACTATCCTCCTTCATGGAGAATAACATTGGGGAACCCCAAGATGATAATATGGGTTGGATGAAACCCTTATGCATCAGATCATCCACCCATATCCTCAACTCACACAACTCCATGGGCATCGATAGATATGAAGACATCAAAATAGAAGATGCACTCGGATTCAACTCTGTCATGAACTGTACATCTCATTGAGGAGGTAGTGTCATAACTACATGTTGGAAAATAAAAAGGAACTCCCCCACAACCCTAATAGAACCCCAAACCTGATCTTCTTTTGAAAACTCCACTAACTATGATAAAATAGGCTCCACTTCCCTACCACCTAAATGATAACCTCTCTCGATAATGAATTCCACTCATTGTACCTTTGCATTAAAAAATTATAATATAATTTTAAATTATTAGATGACTGCATGCATGGAATATAACTAATTAATACTATGGAAAACATCATATGGATGCATCTGCAACAAAAATAATTCCCCCACTAATTGGTACTACCCTATAAACAGTCTATATTCCTGGAACATATAAAAGAAGGAAGTTTGGACTCTAACCATCATAAATAAAAATGGGGTAAATAGAAGGATATCCACATATAGTTTTAATATATGAACCAAATATAGAGAAAAAAGGAGTTTGAGGATCCTAAATTAAATAAAGAACACATATGGGTAGATGATAAGATGATCATACCCCAAATAATACCCAGATCTATGGGTGATACTTCATCTAATGCATGCATCTGACCATGCCCATATTCTCTACCTCTCTACTACCAGTCTCTATGACTGTGTTCTGTACTAGGTCCCTATGTATGGGGACCATCATGAGGTTGAACTCTATCGACTATTCCTACTATCATCTACTAAAAAACCTGTGACCATTGCTGATGGAACTGTCTTGGAGTCAACCACTACTAATGAAAAGCGGTCTTACTACCCATCTAAAACTGGCCTCCATGAGTGACGAGACACTGATCCTAGAAGTGAAAATATCTCCCATAGATTTATAATGATAGTGGAAAACCAATAGAAGTCACTTGAAAATAAACTATCCCAAATGGTAAGGAAGGAAACTATCATGGTTGGTTCCCCAATGAATGAAACCCTGACTGCATAAACACCCATGACCCACTGCCTGAAGCCCAACTACTCAAAACACCCTGATGGACCCCTTCTATGGCCCAAATCACTAGGAAAACATATTCTTGATAAAATCATCCTTTTCTAGACCTCTAGGTATTCCAGGAGAGTAAATGGAGTGAACACATACATGATCAATGGATGAAAATACTCCCCTAGACATAGTTATCTACACTCCTCATTTGGGAAAACATATAGGGAAATGTTTAGGATGTACATAAACTAGATCCCATGCTCCCACGTGCTCAGAATCCCATTTTCATGAGAGATCAGTTCCTACCTCTTGGATACCCTCATCATTGATGACATGAACACTGCCCAAAACTCCCTCTAAATGTTAGGCCATAACAAATCTACCTCCCAATAGTCACCAAGAAACAATGTCCACAACTGACACACTGCTCCCCACATCTAACAATCTTCTAGTATCCCCCAAAACTCATATCATGCTCAGATCAGACTCTGAGTGATATAAAGATCCTTTATCTATCGTTCCATATCTAGATATGAGACACACCCCTCATACTTACCCAAAATATACTACTAAAATTCACACAATGCTTGTTTCCATTCCTCATTCTTACCTGTTAAGTCACCACTTAGATGATCAACCATATTAGCTTGTTGAACCTCATATTTTTTAGAAACTCATGGATGATGAATAAGAGAAAACTATGAAAATAAGAAGAACATCCCAAGATCACCAACATAAAATTTTATCAAATATCATTTAATTTATGCCTTTTAATTTCCCAAAAAACCCAATTAAAACACAAAAATAAGTATTTAGGATTCATGTTCCTCTCTTAGGAATCTAACATCTAATTAGGTCCACCTCACTTGGCCATTCAAAAATCTCAGATTTTATGCACTGGATCATGGGGGACCTAAAATCCCACATCCTAGACAATCTCTCTAGCACATGTTATGCACCAAGCTAACCTATCACTACTTCTAGACCCACCCATAAAGTACTCAATATGAATAACTCTAAAATTTATTATATCCCTAAAAATCCCATTGATACAACTTCATCACGAACCCATTACACAAAAGATACCGCAATTAAGGGAAAGAGATAATGACCCCTAGGTCCTGCCTCTAGTAGAACCGTTGATTGAGACTAGCATTGAGGGTATAACAATCTCACAGTATGTGTGTAATTATCCTTTATAAATGAAACAAGATTGTGAAATAGGATAACAAATATATAAATAACTACATCAAAAAATATAAAGGTAAGAAAAAAACCATCCCACTATGCATGAATAATGTAATACTAATATATATAAAAGTCTCAAAAGTTAATGACAAATGAAAACTCTACTGAATTAACTCAATAGTAACTCCAAACCAACTAGTAATGGCCAACTTGGAACCCAAATTCCTCATTGAAACCTAAAAATAGTTTATATACGTAGGGTGATCATAACATATATACTCAGTAGGGACATAACCAAGGCCTCAATTGCACATGTGAAGAGACCATGCAAATTCACTAGTGAAAAACAATAGAACCAACAAGAACCTATATATGTTCTCTAACCCTTCCCAACCTCACCATATATCTCTCACTAAATCACACATCGAATATAAGAATATAGAATCGAGATCATAAAAAATCAAGGCTCCCCACTATATTTTCACTACTAATTTTACACACTCATTCCCCAATGACAAATGTCTTATGTTCCCATAAATTCCACACAGACCACATCACATCACATCACATCCTTACAACAGACACCTGGTCCACAAATCACCTCACACCACATCCCATCTGTAAACACCTGGTCTACACATCACATCACATCACGTCATATCCCACATACACACACCTAGGCCACACTTCCCAACTAGAACTAGAGTAGTAGGGTATCATGAACATGGAGAAAATCAACCTCAATACCTCCTCCTACCACGCATGACCCTCACCATATATCACATCACACCACTTCATGTCTTCCTGTTGACATCTAGTCCAATACACTACATCCTTCCCACATACACCTGGGATACACATGAAAACCAGAACCATAACATTTGGGTGTCATGAACGTGAATGATATCAACCTCATGCCCCTATCATTCATTATCCCCACCATATATAACATTACAACACATCATGTCTCAACCATAGACACTTATTCCAAAAAATCAAATCCCACCAAAAGACACATGGGCTAACACAACAATGCTGATTGATGGGAATGGGAGAGGGGTATCTAATCATCCATATCACTACCATCTTAGATGTTAGGTGAAACTCCTAGAACTCAATAACTATGAGTGTTTGTAAGGTTATTAAAAGTAGGAGGAGGAATATAAAATAACATAACAATATATTAAATAGAGATATAACAAAATACCCAACATATGGGTTCACATAAAAAACACTAGTGCACACCACACCCCACCACCATATCACACATCAACTTTCACAACTGGTTACACTACTACATAGAACAACACACAACTACCACACTAGGCACACATAATTTTTAACTTTCATATTTCATGTTTCATAACATTTATTCATTAATAAATTTACCACACATCAACTTCCATCCCATTATATTCAGTTAACAACCCATTCATTTATTTATTTCATTCAACATAGTAATTTATTCCACAACTACATAGAAACTAGCAGAACCACACCAAAAAATTGGCCCAACACACATAACCACCACCGTGACACCAAACATGAACCATCATCATCACATCACATCACCCAAGACGTATCACTACAATAAGTAACTAAGAGACATCCATTGCACCAAAAAAATATATTCTACAACCTCTACATAACAACCACTACACCGCAACAACTATGCCACAACTCTACGCCACAACACACAATTTCCTGTATCACATCCATGAAAAAAATCCCCCACATCACTACCCCATACACCCCACACCCCAGATGGTCACACATATCATTGCACAACAACCCAAACCACATTTGGAAATACAATAAGAATAAGTGAACTTCACAACATGCATTCCAAATTCCATATTTTTTAAAGGGAATTATCACATATCTTCTTTATTTATCATGGTTATAATCAAACAAACCATATGTCTGGGGGAAACCAATTATAAGACAAATATATGTTATTTAATCTTTTCTTAAAGTTAGATCACACAAAAACACATCAAAGGCCATCATAGAATAACAACTACAACCCATACAAGGCTCCAAACATCTGTTATTTTTAGAATCAGAAACAAGCATGCATAATAAACTCAAAAACATATATCGAAGAAGTAAATCATGTGATAAGTCACTAAAACCATTAATTTTAGATATAAAAATTAATTATATGATTATACCAAAACCTAATATATACCCAAAGGTAAAAAAAATCATTGATATCTCACATATAGAATGTAAAAGAGTGATAATGATGATCCCTTATGTCAAAGATGATTTCCAATATCACTACACACTATAGGGTGAATAAGAAACGTTTATAAACCAAAAATACCAACAAAACCCACTAATCAACCTACACCACATCAAAGAGTTGTAAAAATGAATCCCACAACGCCTCTAAAACCAAAGAAACATCGCCAAAAAATCCATGAAAAATAATTAAAGGAAACACTTGAGTAAGAGATAATAACTCACCATGGTTCAATGAAATAAATCCAAGGATCAATCTACGATGAATGGATTCCAAGGAAGATAGAGGGAGAGCTACTGGGTTTCCTAAAATCTATCAGGGAGTTGGGTCTGAGGAAAAACATGAGTGCTTTAGGCTTACAATACTTACTGTAAAGGGTAATTACACAGTGTGTACCCATTAAAAATTGTTTAAATTTCAAATTTCAAACCCTATAAAAAAACATCGTCTGAACCATTAAATCTGAATTTTATTACATGTTGTGTAAGACACCAGGAACCATCCTTACCAATAAGTGAAAATTCCTTTCATGTTGTGTAAAATTTACTAGGCGTGTATTCCTACTACCACCATATTTTTAATATTCATCACCTCAATTCTCACTCTAGGCCTCCTCCAAGCACCAAAAAACATCCTAAAGCTTACCCTAAAACACCTGTAACATCTAAAACTGGAAAAGAAACATACTAGTAGGATGCAGATCATTACAAATAATCTATCACTTCACATGGTTAACATACTCTCTAAAAGAAAAATATATAGTATTGAGATGATGTAGAATCTCCCATAATTGATAAAAATTATGGTATAAACTCCCATTCTAGTTCCTATATAATTACATACTACATTGTTGATAGGGATAGAATAAGATATGTATTATATACTCATCAAAATCTTTCCACATGAACATAGATTTTACTTCGTACTATATGAGGTGTTCTCTGACCTGATCTAAAAATAAAAGGCCATTTTTTCATAACATTATTTAGGGGAGTAAGATTATTCAATGAATCATTAGTTTAATCATAGGTTACATGGTTTAAGGGTGGGTAAAATGATTAATGTCACATCAGACAACCTTTCGACCAGGAGCATACATTGCATATTGATTTGATTTTTTGATGTAAATAATATTTTTTTTCTTGAGTACTTATTGATATAAGGGGAATATATAACTATATTTGGAAAAGGTATTCCCTTTTTTCTGAGACGATAAGTTATTATGAGGATTTACATTGTAATGAGAACTATGTGGAGGACCTCTATGAATTTTTTTATTCATATTCATTTGGAGGAACTCTATTCTAAATTTTTATTATGTCACAGTATGGACATTTGATATGGATTGCAAATATAAGACCACTAAGGTTATAATATTAGTTTACATTGGGAGGAACATTATGGTCAACGATTGTGGATTCCTTACCTGGGGAGGACCTATATGTTTTCAGTTGACTTCTATATAGGAAAGACCAAAAAAAATTCTATGGGGGTGAAATTCATTGTGAGTGAATTATTTTCCATGGAGAGGGCCTCTATGTTTAATGGTTTTTGATGATTTTTCAATGGTTTATATCCTTATAAGTTGATATTCCTATAGGGGTGGGGGTGGGAGGGGATCTATAACTATTATTATGAGGAAAATCATTATTAATCATCCTATTGTATCAGGGAGGACCTCCTCAATGAGAACTCAGGGGAAGGGCTCAAGAGTTATATAATTTTATTTGACAATGGGGAGGAGTTTCATGGATGATGATAATATATTACCTAATATGAGGATGATATTCATTTCTTATTATTTTATCATCATGTCGAGGACCTCCTAAATGATTAATTATGGAGGGATTGTAGAGGGTTATGGTGTTTCATGAAGTATAATCACAATAAATGCTATAGTGTTGACATAAAAAATAGTTGGATATGGAACTATGAGGGGGATATTTGTAGTAAATTATATGGGGTGTAACTATAGAGTTATTTGATATGGAACTCTAGGGAGGACATTAACATCAAATGTTATAGGGATGAAATTAATAGTTTTTGGTCAATGTACCCAGAGGAGGGACTCTATGACCGTAACTTCCCTATACTTTTGAGGAAGCTGTTTAAGTTCCTCAATCCACTATCAAGATATGATAAAGAGGATAACTAATATAAATATATGTAATATAATTAATATTCATTTGGATTATATACTACACTTGGTGATCCCTCCTTCGAGAAATTATTGGTTAGGTGATTGAGGATGAAACCTCAATCACGATTATGGTTGTGTAGAGTAGAAAATAAACTTTATTAGTATGATCCCTCTAAGAAGGCTCCTAGTTTTTTGTTGGAATATATCCTTGAAATTATTGGGTGATTTTTAGGAATAGAGATATGATCCTTCTTTAATAATTATTTAAGAACATGGTAATGAAATTCCCTAATGTTGACTGGAATATGGAAATAATCATACTCCTGGTATTCTAATGAAATATACTAAAATACCACTCAAGTGTTGATTGGGACAGGGATATTATCATGGTTGTATGATTCTATTAGAATATACTAATGAAATCCATGAGTGCTAATGGGAATAAGGATATGAGAATACTCTTGATATTTTGTTATAATATCCCAACGATACTTTTGAGTGTTGATAAGAACATGGATTTAATACTAGTCATAATATTTTATTTTAATATTCTCAAAAAATCATCGAGGGTTTATAAGAATAGGTAAATGAGGCTACTATTGATATCTTATTAGAATATTCCAATGATAAACTCAAGTACTGATAGAAAAATGTATATAAACCTACTTTTGATCCTCCATCAGAATATTCTGACAATTATATAGTGAATTAATAAGAAAATGATATAATCCATTTCTTGGTATTCTATTATAAAATGTTGACGAACCTCATGAGTGATGATAAAAATTGGGAAATGATCATGATCCTCAGCTTCCATTAAAATATGATAATTAACTCTTTGAGTTTTATTAGAAATAGTGATATGATTCTATTCAGGGGAATTATAGGCATTTACTTAAAAAATACATCCTCTTGGGTGTCATTATAGGGAAAACTAGGGATTATATATTTGAGGTGATCTCCTCAAAATATTTGTAAGGGTACATTCCCTTAAAGTGTTCTTGATGATGGTGGTCGGTGAGATATCACCTAGATAGTTTCTAAATAGTAATGGGTATGAAGTTTATATCCTCCTCCATCTCTAGAATATAATGGAGAAAATTATTATCATGTTTTATGGGAAGGATTTGAAAGTGGATAGAAGTGGATACAAGGGTAGATCACTTCTCAAAAGTCTATCATTAATAGTTTGAAAATAGGTATTTATCTTCTAGATTATTTTATAATAAACCTATATACTGATGATCAATCCATTGAGTTAATACTCTCATACTATAGTGTTCAAAAACTAGAGCTATGGGAATTGTGTTAGTTATAGTGTACATTTGGGTGTTTGGGTTATGGATATCATTATAACTAAGGCATATGTTTGGTGAATCAACTAATGTTGTGTGTTATATTTTAGTGTAATGCGTTAAAAATAACTATATACTAGGATACTGACATGAAATAGTTCATTTGATGATTCCATTTTGTTATTTTTTGAGATCCTGATGGAATATAGAAAAATAAAAAACATGTTATTGTATAATCTTAAGTAAGAGTTCATGGAAACCAATATTTATCATGGTAAAAGAATCCAAATTCATGTCAAGATCACTAATTTATTCTCTCCCCACCCTCATGATCTTCATTAAAAAAAATTTTATTTTGTTTGGGACTGTTTTCATAGAAATTTGGTCATTGAGAGATAAAAGTGATTCTTCTGGATTATACATTGATTAAGAGGATTTTTGGCCATCATATCCCATAAGGTTCCCTATTTCTTAGGCCGAGTCTCTATAATATATTTATGATATTTTCATGCAATAATTCTTTTTAACAAATTCTATAGACCTTTCTCAAAAAAGTTATCAATTGTTTCCATTCATTAATGTAAAAATATATATGTATTATAGGTTCTTTATATTTCATTTCCAATTGGTCATGCTATGTATTAATGATACATGTCTAGACCCTCTATAATTTACCTTCTCATGAATTCAATTTTTTTTGATAAATTTTTTTGATGTGATGAAAAGGTAAATATATAGTTTATCAATGATAATTTATTCCATTAAAATAAGTAAAAAAATGTACATATGGAAGGAAATGGTAAATAATACATTAAATAAATCCAAAGGTAAGAAAATCAAGATTCCAGTTTGTGATAACTGTGGAACGAAGAGCACTATAGAATGCATTAAAAATTATGGGAAGTGATTCTAATGTTGTGAGTTGGGGAATATGGATCATTATTTAAAATAAAAAGATAATTTTGTTCATATCACAAATTATAATAAGATGGCATGGATTTATTTCAAATGTAATGAGATGGCTCATTATATAGATGCATGTTTGAAGAAGAGCATGAATAATGATAAGTAACATGACTATAAGAATAAGGTTATGGTGAAATACTTCTCAATTATTTTAATAGATTTTAGGCCATAAAATGATGTGGTAATAAGTACATTTCTTGTCACAAAGCTTCCTAGATACCATGTTACCCTTATATTCAAATCGAGAATGACATGGTCAGAAGAGTGTTCCCGATCCCCATGTATTGGACGAGCACCTGAAATCATAAAAGAATCATGATGAAATGATTTTGGACACAAAATACCAGAATATAGAATAAAAAATTCATTATGATTAACACTTCAAAGGTAGAAAATACCAGTAACAAATGGGTAAAACATTATCTAAATAATACATAATCAAAAGAAACAATTTCTGAAAATATAAATCTTGAAGATAAACCCATGAAAAAATGGGCCATGTCTCCAATAATCACCATCATCACTCTGGGTCCCAAGGTTCAAGGATATCTAACATATACAAGTGTCACTTTTATTTATCCTAGACCTAGCATAAGATAATCTACAAATTTCCAAAGACAAAAGTAAGGTGTGAGCTATGTAGACTACTAGTGTCTCAAAATGTATTCAATAGTCAATTATATAATAATTTTAGAAATTATTAATTAAATTTAAATAAAATAATCCTTGGAATGACATTCAAATATTTTCAACAGAACATGTTTTCACAATTAAAGAGATAACATATATATCAAAACTATCTTAGATGAACATTTTATACTAACCATTTATTTAAAGAAATTGTAATGAATTAAACCATTCTATAAATCAATATCATGTAATCATGAATTCAAAAATCTCATAGAAACATGTAATATTCCCTAAGGTACATTAGTTTATTATAATAGGATCCTCTAACTACTCACTAGTGATCCTATCTCAATGTGTGCACATGTCTTATAACTCAATATGATAATACTCGTCTCCCCATCAGGGAAACAAATCATGCCACAGTATGTTTATGTGAGTGTTTCCATTATTAATCTAGTTCTATGGGTTTATATCCTAGCATTCATGTCCTAATTATCTAAAAACTACTGAGGCTACATGTGATTCAAATAAATTAATCAATCAAAAATGGAAAAATCAATCATTTTAAATCAATTATGCTTTTACATTTCAATTTCCCAATTTTAGTTTTCTTTATGCCTTTTAATTTCAAAAACAAATCATTTGTTTTAATCAAATTTTCTCCTATAAAATTAACTTTTTGTTTAGAAAATTTTTCTCAAATCAAGGGAAATAATTTTACATAACAATGTTATTTACAATCCATTTTACTCAAATCATTTCATCTCTAAAAACCACACAAAATAATTTTTTATTTAAAAAACCCATTAATTTGAAATCCTACATCAAATAAACATTAATTAAAAGTAAAGAAAACTAGTTTTAAATTAAATTTGAATATATCAAGAAAACAATGTTGCAATTGTGTTGAAGAAACATTATGGAAACACCGATGTTTAATCATTTATAAAACTAACTCAACACCCACAAACAGAACCACTAATAAAGATACATAGGCACAAATGATCAAAGAACAACCCCTAGAATCATGGTCTATAAAAAAAAGATATTACATACATATATGACACGATCATATATCACTATCAAATAATTAAATAAGGGGTATCATATAAAAACACATGAGATGTGTTTTACTCATCCAAATTAGATTCGAAATGATCATCGATGCTTTGATCTGAGAATAATGGTGTTTAAATGATTCAAAACATCCCTTGGGAGCCTTCATGATTCATGAATTCAAATGAGAGTCAATAGGGAGAGAAATAATATAAAATATTTCATGGGTAATTTTTGTCTTTAAAAACAAAGACCATGCTCTAAACCCTATAACCACATCACATAAAGGATTCAAATTTCCAGACCATAGTGCATATGCCTCAGACCATGCTGTTTGCACCCATGGTTTACTATAATACTAAAACAATTCCATAAACTTCACCCATATCTGCTTCACCTATGGTAATGTTTTGTAAAAAAATAATAACCATGCCACAACTATTCTAAAATTGGAACTGTCACTGAAATATACTAACCAGGTCTCCACAACGTAGACTTTCATCCATGGAATAACTATGCCAATATAGGATGTATCCTTGAAAACCATCCTCAAGCTCCCCAATTTATTATCCTGATGGTCCATGGTGTTCCTAGTACACTACACACCACAACCTTTTCACCATACAGTAGCTCTATGTGGACATATTTATACCCAGACATTATTTCATTTTCTACAAAGAGCTTTATATCCAAAAAAATCTTGAAAATCACCAATAAAGAAAGGGAATTCGATGAAAATTTCAAGAAGTACTAGAAATAAGGTAATGATATGTTACACCCACCCCACCATAAACAATATTTTTCCCCATAAAACCACTAAAGAAGATTCAATATTGAAGAAATGAGGCTATTTATCTCTCACTTGTGCCTCATGCTCTCAAGTATCATATGAATCAAAACCATGCTACCATAAAACACAAACCAAATGTATCATATTACTTTAAATAACCTTTGACTCAGAATAAAAAAGTATTGAATGGGAACTTAGTCATGGATAAATATAACTGAATATAAATATCCTCCAAGATCAGAAAATGAGAAGGGTCACTATGATACTTTTGAATCTGTGATATATGAAACATGATATGGACCGAATTCAATAGCAGTGGAAGTGAAAAATGGAAGAACAATTTACCCACACTCTGAATAATATCTAAAAGACCCACAAAACATGGAACATGATTTCCTTATTTTTAAACACACCAGTATCCTAAACAATGATAAGCTCTAAAAAACACCTAGACTCCAATAGAAAACTCTAATGGTGATCTATAGTGACAAAAAAAAAATTATACTATCTCCATTCCATCAACATTATCTGAAGAATAAAAAGAAACCTCTCTATTTTATCATAGACCAAAAATATTCCAACCAAAGAAATTTCAAAAATCTCTAACCAACACCACATAGATTTGATAGTCTATCCATATAAGGCCCTAAAAGGATCCATTCTAAAATAGGACTAGTAATTTTTGTTATAGGAAAACTCAACAAGTCCCACATGGTTGTTCCAATCCCCACCAAAGTCAATAATTCAATCATAAAATATGTCCTCAATAACTAGTATAAATTTCTCTATCTATCCATCATTATTAAGATAGTATGTTATGATTAAACATACCTGGGATCCAATGTCCTCATAGAGGCCTCTCAATAAGTGAGAAGTGAAATAGGGATCCCTATAAGATACTATAGTAGATGGAACTCCATGAAAGTTGATAGTCTTCTATAGATAGTGACATCCCACGTCCTTAACATTGGTTGAATATAAAATAGGTGCCAAGTGAGATAATTTTTTCAACATATTGATTACAACACATATCACAATCTTCTTATAATGAGTATGTAAGAACCCAACCATGAAATCCATGGAAACCTCATCCCACATATAATTTGGAACTGAAAGTGGCTGAATAAATCCTGATGGTCTCTAGGTCACAACATTAACTTGTTGGAAGGTATAATAATGAGAGAAAATAGTGGTAATGTCTCGTCCCATACATAGCCACCGGAATTGTCACCATATATCATAGTACATATTTTTGGATTAATGGTGAACTACCCATTTGGATCAATGAAAGTACCCCATAAAATCCTCTCTCATAGTAAAAGGTATAAATAAACCAGTTACATAAATATAGGATACCCTAAGAATAGAAAACCCACTCACCAATTATCTCCAAACCAAAAAGAAAGTCTATAATGCTGGAGAATTCATCATCAAGATGCTTCTCTAAAAGAATAATCTCGATAAAAGGATACATCAACTAAATTCTCACCAAAACCACCTCAAAATTATTATATCAGTGTCCCAAATAAAAATAAGTAAATAGAGCCAATAGATTTCATTCTTTTAATTATTCATTAATAGCATGGGTTGGATGTTTTCTGATCAAAGTATTATCAATTATATTATCATTAACAAGGTTGTAAGTAATGTAGAAATAAAAATATTATAGGTACTCCACCCAAATCCTTTATCATGGGATCAAATATTTTTTACAGAAGATATAAATAAATATTTTTTGAATGAATAAATAGTAAACCTCTCACTAAAAAGGTAATGATTCTAACTCTTAAGATCATTCATCAAAAATATTAGTTCAAGATCATGGGTATGATACATATTCTCATGTGGCATAAGCTGACTAGAATAATAGTCTACCATGTTATCACCCTGTATAAGTAAAAAAAACAAACCTAAACCTAATTCATCGTAGAAGACCATATATCCCAATGTTTCCTTTATAAGATTCAACACCGGTGTTGAAGTCGACATACATATCAACTCAAAAAAATAAATATGACATTTCTCATCCCAAATGTTCATCACCCCTGTCCAATTGAGAGAAATAAATTGAGAAGGAAAATTTAATAAATATGTGATGAATACATGGTAATAATCATAGAATCTCAATAATATCTACATCTCAAAAACATTACATGATTTCTCCCACATCACAATAAATTTCACCTTCTTAGGATGAACTGAAATACCTTATTATAAGACCATGTGTCCTAATAACTTAACTTTCCAAATCTAGAAATTAAATTTTGAATTATTTTCATAGTTTCTATGATTCCTCGAGGTTTTTGAAACTAATCTCATATGAGACACATGGTCCCCCACAAGATTAGATTAAATTATGATTTCATCCACAAATACCACCATGAATGAGTAAAGGTACTAATAAAATGCCTTATTCATAAAATTTATGAAAAATTAAAGATATTTTGTTAGATCAAATGACATAAAAAAATATTCGTAATGGGCATTCATACTCATGAAGGGTATCCACTGAATGTTAGATTATTCTATTCTCAAATAGTGATAATCATATTGAAGATCATTATTTATTAACCGATTCTATACTTTCAAATTTTTAAATAAATCATTAATCTATGGTAACCAATACTTTTTATTTAACATAAATTTATCAAATTTTAAATAATGAATAAAATGGTAAAGTGTCAAATAATATTTCTTCAAAAAGAGAATATGCGGATTCTAGGGTGACACACTCGAGCGTATAAGAATTTAATTTTCCAAGTCATCCATATGAGATTTAAACTCTTTCAGATTAACTAGTTCCATACAATAAGATGGAATATACATTGGATGAACACTAGGTACCAAATCAACGAAAAACTAAACCTCATTTATAAGTGTAAGTATAGAGAAATGAGAAGAAAAAACATCAAGGAACTCTATGAAAACTATAGGTATATCATCACTCAAACATTATTTCTCTAGGTTGAAAGAGGAAACTAATATTACCCTACCTAACTATAGAAGAGAAGTTACAACTTTACCTAACCTCAGGTTGGACTCTACTTAAAAAACAAAACACACATCATCAGTCTTAGTAAAGGAGACTTGATGTTGGTAATAGTTAATATGGGTATTATAATAAATCAACCTATCCATACCAAAAATTATGTCAAGAAGTTTCACGTCAAGAACCAGAAAACTACAGGTAAGCTCAAACGTTGATAGAGAGAAAAAAAGTTGGACACTAAAGAAGAATATTTCTCTTTATTCTGAGGGGTATAATACTATAAAAAATATAAGATAAATTATCTATAATAAGGTTAATTAAATTCATAACATGGGTCAATATAAACATATGAGATTCAAAATAATCAAATAAAGAAATTTAAAAAGACGAGGCTATAGTGATGGAACCTCTCATAGTTGATGGAACCACATTATTTTTCTCTAGAAACTCTTTTATTGTGTAAATAAGCTTCATTCTAGATTCTTGTGATTGAAACCCATTTATTCTTGAATCTTATGATTTTAAAACATTAATTTTTGGGGATAATGATATTTTTACATTTTAGAGAGAAGAAATGAAACAGGATAACATATGTAGGTACCCTGAGTGACTGCATGAACTAAAAATCTTAGGTTCCTTAGGGAAAACCCATATTGAATTCCCAAACTTTCAATACTGGAAGTAAGTAAAAGGGTCTTTTACAAGAACTATAGGATATATGTATGAGGACTATATCCTACAACTAGAATGATACCCATAATTATTTCTCTTTCCCTTTAAAAATCATATAATTTCCAGTAGGAAATAAGGAAACTCCCATCAATCCTAACTTACCAGCCAGGTCAAGCACAACCATAAATGACCTATACATAACATCAACATAATAAGTGAGATTCAATAAGAAAACACATGGGAAGCTATCATATTGAATAACCATCTCAAACCTTTTAAACCAAAGTTTCTCATTCTTCACAACCTTAGGACCAAAATGAACAAGCTTAGAAAAATAGTTCATATTCTGTGTTATGGTCTTGTCAACATTGTGGAGGTTGAGAAACTCTAGGGATTTTTTCAATGCCATCTATCCCTAATATAACTGATCATTTAGAATAACTTTAAAGTCCTTTCACTCCAAAAACTCATGCTTAATTCCAATTTCAATTGAATCCAACTATCTCCTACTAGGTCCTTCCAATATAAAGGTCACACACTTTACCTTTTTCGAATTAAGAATTTTTAAAAAATCAAAAAGTAGCACAATCTTTTAAAAATAATCCTAAGTATCTTTAGGATTATTAAATTCATGGAATAATGGTGTATTGGGGAAATCAAACTCCGGATAATGCTCTATTGACTCATCCCATTAATGTTTTACAACTCAAGCCTAAATAGAAAAAGGTTCCAGTTCCTGTACCAAAATCCTAGACAACACAACTCACTCTCAACAAGATTCTAGTGAACGAGAGGATTTTATTTATATAGTCAAATAACATATTGCACATATGGTCTATTAAAACTTCTTCTAATATGAACTATTATAAAAAAAATTAATAGAAAATATTTAAATCATTATTATGGATACATATATTAACAAATGAATCAAGATTCATAGGAAAATAAATTTCATCAAACATAATTAAAATTGGGTTTTAAATAAAATCATATCAGATTAGGGAAAAATTCTAGAAACTAGATCAAACCATTCCTAAAAGGAAATTTTACCAAAAACTCATAGTGGATTAAGGCTTGTTAGGATGAGATATGGCTAGGTTCTCTCTCACAACTACCTCCAATGTTCCATCATATCCTACCTCCTATCTACAATGAAAACCCAACCATATACTGATATCAAAGAATGACACACAATATGAACCTATGAAACCACATTGTAATAAACCATCCCGGATACCCCAGTACCCTGATACCTAATCTCGAACTGACATAGACTAAATTTCATTCTCATTCCCCATGGGTTGAAGGCTAGAATATGGAATCATACATGAATCATGAGGGAATGGTTTTTTCCATAAAATAGTGGAATATAGAGGACACAAGTCGGTATATTCAACACTCCGAAGAGAGAAAGTACCAATAAAAATGGGTAAAATAGTTTCCAAGTAGTACATAATTAAAATACACATCGTCTATCAAGTTAAATATCAAAGATATACCCATGAAATAAGTAGACCACGTCTCCCCCAATAAACTTCATCAATTTGGTTTCACAGGATCAAGAACCTCCTCCTCTTCCTCTATGAGGTGATTTTATTTTACTCAGACCTATCAAAATGTAATCTATAAACACTTGAAGGATAACATAGTGTGTGCGCTAAACAAAAAAGTAGTGCCTCACAAAGTGTTGAATAATAAATTTCATAACAATTTAACCAACTATGATTTTAATTTAAATAAAAAATCATGGAATGAAATTAAAATATTCACAAAAGTACATTTTTTTCATAATTTTAGAGATTGAATATATATAAAAATGTCTTAGATGAACATTTTATACAAAGAATTAATATAAAAAAATTAGTAGGAATAAAATTGTTCCATAAAAAATGGCATGTAATCATAAAATCCAAAATATTAAAGAACCATGTAATATACCATGTTGTATAATAGTTTCTGGTAATATGATTCTCACAATACTCATTAGTGATCTAAACTCAATGAATACATATGTTACATGACATAGGTCATCAGGGCTCAACTCCTAATTTGGGAGAAAATCACGTTACAGTGTGTTTATGTCAGGGTTGTTATAGTTAATCTAGTGGTAAGGGGACATATCCTAGTGAGCATGTAAAAATTACCTACTAACTACCTTGTCCACATGTGATTTAAATAAAACAATCAATAATACATGGGAAAATCAATCATTTCAAACCATTTATCCCCTCATGTTTTAATTACCTAGTTTCAATTTTCAACATGCCTTTTCATTTTTAAACCAAATCACATGTTTTCATCAAATTCATTCCCTTAAAATTATACATCAAATATAATTTAATTCTAATCAAGGAAAACTAGTTTTAAATTCAATTTTGAATAAATAATGATTTTTTTAAATTATGTGGAAGAACTGTATAGAACCACATACCTTTATTAAGTGATCAAACAAACTCAAGATCCACAATAGGAACCAAAAACAAAGAAATGTTGGATTAGAATAAAAAAGAACTTGAATGAAGTTACATAAAAAAATTAGATCTATAAATTAGATGATGATATATCACTGTTAAAGGAGTAGATAAGGGGAGATCATAATAAAACACATGAGATTACATTTACTCATTAGAAAGAGATCTGACATGATCACTCATACTTTGAACTGATAGAAAAGGATTTATAATGTGAAAGAATTCCTCTTAGGAGATGTAAAGAGATAAGAATTAGAATGATAATCGAGTAAATGAGAAATAATATAAAACATGACATGGGGAATTTAGGTTTCTAAAAACACAGACCATGCCACAACCCCCATAACAACATTATAGAAATATTGGATACTTATAGAGCATGGAAAAACCTCCCCAAATCATGACACATCCACACCATATCATCAAGACTCACAAAAACACCCCACCGACCACACCTAAATCTACTTCACTTGGGGTAAATCCACAACATAACATAAGAACATTGCCTTAACTATTATGAAATAGGAAGTACCACAAAAATGTATCAACCAAGGCTCCATGGTGAATCCTACCCTCTACGGAATAGGTATACCAATATAGAAATTAACCTTGAAAACTATCTCCAAGATCCCTTACACATTAGTTTTATGTTCTATGGTGTAGCTGGTACCCTCCATGCCATATCCCATACACTAAGGTACATCTCACTAATGACACATTTATACTTGTATTTTAGGTTATTTCACTTGAAAAGGGATATCCTACCTCAAAAAGGTTGAAATACCTCTATAAATAATCGAAAATCAAATAGAAAATCATGTAGTACCTAAAATAAGGAAATTTAATGTTACATTACATGTTTATTAAGATTATTCTAATTTATTCTTTGATTGGAGATCCATAAATTCTATAATTTATGAGAAATTTTATGGTAAAATGAAGTTTTCACCTCAATAAATAAAGTCATAACTTTTTCTAAGAATTCACAAGGTATTATTAAGGAAACAAGAATTTACACAGTACTTCCTTTTATCATCTTTATATGGGGTTTTCATGAAAACCATGGTGTCTTTACCATTATATAATTTGATATTATCTTGGGTATGGATTAAATTTCATTTTATCATGATATGATAGATCATAGAGACAAATATGTTATTTTATGAAATGAGTTTCTATTTTTATATAATAATAAATTCATAAATTTGAAAAAATATATGAAAAACTAGAAACTATTAAGATATAAAAATTAACGGTGGATTAATCATGCTATTGAAAATAAGGGAACTGCTAAAATTAATTATTTCTAGTTAGTAAAGGAATATCCAGTTTTTTTCTTGACATGTTACCTTATATAATACTTGATTGGTAAATTGAGTTTACTACTGAATTAGTTTCTTATGTAAGTACAATTTCAAAAACCCTTATAAAATGGAATAAGTAGAATGTATAGAATTGAAAAAGAAGATATATTAAATTTTTGATAAAGATTTCATTCATCCTAGAACTTCACTACGGGGTGATAATATTTTTTATTTTTTTAAAAATAAATAGTTTTTAATGATTTTTTCTATTGATTGTAGAGATTTAAAAAAAATTACTGTAAATAATAAGTAACTATTTCAATATATTGATGTCTTGTTTGGTCATCTCGAAGGAACTTACTATTTTTTAAAGGTTTGCCTCAGGTTTGAGAAACATAATTTGAATGTGAATGTATAATAAATCCACAATACAACATTTCGTACTTGGTATGTGAATTATTAGTTTGTGGTTATTGCATTTGGGTTGACAAATTCTCCATCTTTATTTATGATTTTTATTAATAGTATTATCCATGAATATTTAGATAATTTTATTTTTGTTTTTATTGATGATATGTTGTTTTATTATAAATGTTTTTGGGATAAAAGAAAAAATATAATTATTTTTCTGCAAATCTTTAAGGAAAATAATTTATATAAAAAAACAAGAAAATATTAATTTTTGTTACAATAGATTTAATTCCTTGTAAATATTGTAAATAAAGATCAATTTTTTTATCCTACTAAAATTAAATTGGTTTATGACTGAAAAATACCTAAAAATTCAAATAGGATTTATAGTTTTATTTGATGAGTAGGTTTGTACTAATGGTTTTTTGAAGACATTATGGTTATCATGCCAACTGAATTTGTAAAAATTAAATGGATTTTGTTATATCTAGACAAAGGAACGTGATGAATGTTTCCAGGAACGTAAAACGTATTAGTGAATTCTCTAGTTTTATCCGACCATTAAAAAATGGTTACTTTATTATCTATAATGATGATTCATTGAAGGGTTTGGGTTTCATTTTAATATAGAATGATCAGATAAATTATTATACATCATATAAATTAAAACCTCATGAAAAAAACATGTTACACATGATCTTGAACTGGATTTTGTAGAGTTTACTTGATTTTTTTAAAGAAATCATTTATATAGATTAAAGTATGAAATATTTACTAATCATGAATGAAATAATTATATATTCACATAGAATATGTTTAAAATTATATGGAGGAGGTATATGGAATTGATATATATATACGAATAGAAAATTCATTACCATCTATGTAATGAAAATAGAGTATATGATTCTTTGAGTCAAAAAGATAATACTACATTAACTATGCTATATCTGAAGCACAATACTTTGGATAATGATGTGATGAATTTTGGATTAGAATGTGTGTATGAAATAACTCCCATGGTTTTTTATGTTTTAATAAAATTATCATTTTAAAATAGGACTAATCAAGCTAAGATGGAATATATTATTTTATAGGAAAATGACTAATTGATTATGAATTGTATATTGACTAAATTAAATGTTTAGAAATATTTTTTTGGGATCTACAAAAGGTTATCATTTTTATGAAAACACCTTTTTAAGAAATAACTATTGAGTTAGGGTTATCGATCTAAATTTTTGATTCATCATGGAAGCATAAAAATATATAAATACCATCAGAAACATTTATTTTTCGAAGGAATGAAGAAAGATATTGATATTTTTTATGAAATTATTGAAAATTAAAAAGGATAAATCCAAATATAAATAAAAAAGGGTATTATTCATCCTTTTCCATTTCCAAAATGTAAATTGGAGAATATATCCATGGATTTCACGGTAGGATTACCAAATACATCCCAATGTAATAATGTGATATGTGTAATTATTGATCAACTAACTAAATCATCACATTTTCTTCTAATTCAACATAATATGCCTTTAAGTAAAATTTCTTGACATTATGTTAAAGAGATAAATATAATACATGCATTCCATATCTCTATTATATTTGACTATGATCAAATGTTTACCTCTATTTTTTTAATTCATCAATTGTCTTCCAGTATAACATTTCTTCCTCGTTTTGAGGGATAATTAGAGCCTAATATTTTGAAATTAAATGATATAAATAGATATTCATAAATTGGTTATTAGGTAAGTTAGGATCAACATCTATCTTTGGTTGAGTGTTCTTATAATATGTTTTTTCATTATAGTATACATACGTAACCTTTTGAATAATTATACAGTAAGGGAAATCAAAAAAAGCTTAATGTTATGAATCAAGGTATTTTTTTGGGATAGAATTTGTAGAAGAAATTGTTGAGAAGGTGAAGATTATTCATCATCATATGAGGAAGGCTCAGAGTAGGAAAAAATGTTATGAAAATTACCAGTGGGAATAACATTCTTTCAAATAATCCAATCATGTTTTTATAAAGTATCTCAATGGTAAAGTGTTATGAATTTTACTAAAAAGGAATGATAAGTCTATAGTTTATTAGACTATATGATTCCTAGAGAATGTTGGATCAGTTTCACATCAATTGGAATTTAATTAATGTTTATTATAGGTACATTATGTATTTCTTGTTTCATTGTCATGAAAATATGTTCTGGATACATCTCAATTTTTAAGCCTTGAATTAGTTCTATTAGAAGAAAACCTTTCTTATGAGGAAGAACAGTACGAATTATTGACTATATAGGGAAATTTATTTGGAATATTTTTTTTACAAATTTATGTTTTTTTTGGAAAAAATCATATGATGGAATAAGAAACATGAGGGTCAGAAAATGATATGAAGAAATTATATCCCCACTTGTGTAAGTATTGAATAAAATTTAATGGATGAAATTTCAAAAAGGTGGAAAAAATGTTATAACCAAATTAATTATTATGATAAATAATTTTCAAGTCTTACTGATATTCATCAATTATATATTTTAGATATATATTCATTAGAAGAACAAAAGTTAATTTTTTAATCCAAAGGGAAAAGTTTTATTTGTAACCAAATTGGGTTTTCATTCACTATATAGTTTTATTTAAATGATTGATTTTAAAATTATTGAATTTTAAATTAAAAACATGATCATAATTTTTTAATTAGGGATTTAAAAACTATATTAGGATGTTTTTGATAATTTTCTAAAAAGTTTAATTTTTAAATCAACAGTGGAAAGTACTAATTTATATTGAAAACTGTCTATTTATTTCAAGAATTTAAAAATATAAATTTTAATATAAAATGTTTTCAACTTTTTTTCAATTAAATTATTAATAATACAATTATTTTATTTTTAATTAATTGAATACCTTAAATTTTTATGAAAACATTTTTATACTTAAAAATAAATGTTTTTGAAAAAACTTTTTTCATCACATTGTTTGGGATTAATTTTAAATTAAATTCTTCCAATTAATTGAATTTAATTTGATAAAATATATTCCATATATTGAATAATCATAATTAATTTTAGTTAGTAATTTCAAAATATATTTTTTCATAATGAATATTAAAACAATAAAAATATGATTTGAGAGATAAGGTTAAAACATTTTTATCCGGGGATTAAACTTAAGTTATAATGGTTAAAATGACTTATGAACTTGTATAAATTCTATTTTATGGTCATATTTAAACCCTATATCATCAAATAAATAATATTGTATGAATTTCTTATTAATTTGGACTGAGTAATAAATTCATATATTTTAATCTTCTAAAAAATTTCATGTGTGCCCTATTCATCACTTATAAAAGGACATGCTCAATCCTCTCATATCCAACCTTAAATAGGATTTTGGTTTATCCTTTAACCTACAAAGTACTCTAATTAAATCCCTCGTAATTAAATATTTTCCCTAGTATGATCATAAAACTATCCATGTATGAATCTATGTATAATAGTAAAGAGGTTGTAAGAAGAAGTCGCATAGTTCATGACATAGAGTATCCATTTTATTTATTCCTCTACCTCATTCAATTATTCTTCAACCATGATAAAATTATAACATTTGTATATTACATATAGTGATATATTTTAATTATATTTTTGTAACATATATTCATCTTTTTATTCAATCAAATGGAAACCGAAAAATCGTTCGTTTGTATGACAGTCTACCGTTTCACGAACCAATGTAATTCGTTTTCCATAACCGCATCTCAAGGATGGTTATAATGATGTATTTAATACATATATATGATATTAATTAAATATTTATCATAATATTATTATTATTTATCATATAATTTCTTACTTTCCATCCATTTATAAATTATAATGACGTTCGTCCATACTTTTGTATTACCACATCTACGAAGCGATGTGTTTCATTTTTCATGACTATGAAACAATAACTAATATATATATATATATATATATATAGAAAAATATTATATTGACTATATATTCATAATTTTTAAATGATAAAACGATACTTAGTTTCATTCTACCATGTTCTTTGAAAAATGGAAACGTTACTCATGCGCACGTTTGACCCATAGTTACCATGATTGTAACATAATTCTTTTTTTCATAACCATATATTATGGTTGATTTTAAAAGATTAATTACAATATAAAATTAATAATTATTCTATTATTATTATTTTTTATATGGTGAAAAAATGTCCAGTTCTACCATTTTTAATTTACCAAAGTCATTATTAACATATAAGACAAAGATCTTCAAATCATCCAACATGAAATAAATTGATTATGTAATTATATATAATAATGTAATAGATAAAAAATATAATAATAAACCTTGAAAATGTTATCAATAAAATAAATAATTAATTTTTTTTATTATTCAGTAAGATAAGGAATGCACATTATGAGTGAGACTCGAGGTAAAAGAAACTTTACTTTAAAAAAATCATTTTAAATGTTTTTAAGGTTTATATTAAAAATAATTTTATTTTATATCCCTATTATTAAAATTAGTTTATTTAAATTCTTATAGGGACATGAATGAATTATGAAGGAAATTTTATATAACGTTTTTCTTTTTTAAGAAGGATTTCAAAAGGAATCTTTTGATGTATTTTATACCAAATTTTTTAACAAAAAGGAAAAATGGAATTTTCTATTTTAACATATAAAATGTCAAAAATATTTCCTAAAAGAATATATATTATTTTTTCATTGTATTCCATTATAAGGATCTATTTATTCTATAATTAAAATCCCTCTTCCCCTATGTTTTTACTATTTTCAATAAGGGGTTTTAAATGGAATAGATATTTTGAAATGTAGAAACATTTTCTTCTTATAGCCGCAAAGAAAATTTTTATACAACATTTCATGCGTTTTGATTATTTTATTGTTCTTATGAATTGATTATGATGATTTGAGGTTATATTATAAACCAAGGATATATGTTTTGATTATAATTCAAGGATGGGTTCTTTTATCATATACCAAGGAAATGTGGTTCCATTATAAGCTAATAATGGATGAGCCCCATATATCCCTCTAATGCATTGGGTATTGGTAAGAGTGATTATATCAGAGATATAAAACTGATTTTCTTGGCTACATACATGATTTATATATTTTTTATATTATTTTTTAAGAAAATATATTTATTTCACAAGCTATGATAATGTTATTATATTTAAATGAAAGTATACTCTACTTATTAAAGGTTAAATATATAAATTTTTGATATAATTTTCTTGTGTTTTTCATGATTGAAAAAAATATTTTTCTTTATTTTTACTTTAATATTTATTATAAAAAGTTTTATTAAATTAATTTGGAATATAATTTAGTTTATTGGTTAATAAATTGATTATTTTGAGCTCAATGTTTTTTTAAAGAAAATTTTTATAAATATTCATGAAATAACATGTTTCTTTAAATGTTTTTATATGTCCTTTAATATGAATTTTTGTGCTCATCCATAATTTTAAATTGTTTTCAATATGGTATTGATGATTATTAGTGACAAATATTTGGTCAAGAATAAAATTTTTATGATTTTTCATGAAAAGAAAACTTGATATATTAAATTTTTTATATTGTAGGGAAAATGGATACTGAGTGTATGTGTACAATTTGAGATGTAATATATTATTTAATATGTGTGATAACTTATTTCTATAAAAAATATAAACCTAAAATATCATTGGGAATTCAATAAAATTAATTCATATCAAATGAATCAATTTTATCAATTATTAAAGGCCAAATAATTATAATATATGTATTTACTTAGTTATGAGGGTTGATCATTAACCCACGTTTCCTCACTAAACAGATTATTATTAAGTATTTTGGATTAAATAATATACCTAATTCCCTAAAAAACAACAAGAATTTTTTCTTATTTGTTTATAGTTATATTTGTGATCTATTAGTGGAATTATTTCTATATTTGTAATAGATTCAATAATTTACTCTTTTTTATTAAATATGGAAAGGTTTAGTCTCTATGAAATTATTATTTCTTCACTTTTATTCATTTTTTGTGATGTCCATAGTTCTTTTTGTTCTTGGTGGAGTTTTGTTTCAATTAATTTTGTGAATTCTACTTGTTGTGTGAGTTAGGAGACCATTGGTTTTCTTTTAGAGTTTAACTTATTATATATATTTTTTTAAATATTTTTTTATATAATTATTCCTTGTGATATTTTTACATTGTAAATTAATAATATTATTGAATAATAACAATATATGAATTTATGGAAGAATTTTGATTTCTAAATTAAACTTAAGTGAACAAATTATATAATTACACATTCAATGTTATAGACTAAATATGATAATTACTAGAAAAAATGTGGAATTTATTAACTCATTGGTGTAATAAATAATGATGAAAAAAATTAATAAATATTATTTTAAATGTTTTTATTTGTTTGTTAACTTTAATTTTCCACTATTTAAATTCATGCTGAAAATATATGATTTTTTGTCATTTTTTTGGAGTTATAATATGATGTTAGACATGATTATATTGGGAATAACTTATACAAATGTCATTTAAATTGGTAAAAATTCTAATGCCAAGGTGGAAAAAATACATGATTTATATTATAATAATTATTTTTGAGTTATTGTAGCCATTAATATGAAAATTATGTCATTTAAAGGCATATGTGAATTATATAAATTACCATTAATGTGAAGAAAAATGGCTTGAAGAAGTTATAATAGTTATTTATATTAATTGATTAAGTAATTTGTTAAAGGGGATAAAAATTAGTATTTTATGATGCTATTGATTAATAGAAATATGGGGTTTGATTATGAATGTGTGTTTGGGATTATTTTTTGGGATGATAATTTTAGAAAGTGTTTGATTAATTTGAGTGGAATAACATGGCAATGAATTTCATGTGTTGAGATAAAATTTAAGTGACATTTGAGAATTTTTTTCCAACTCTTAATATAATTAATAATGTTAAAAATTTGGTCCCTTTACTAAAGCCTTATGTTTAGATGATAAATTTGATGTTAATATGAGATATATGAGTTAATATTATAGTTGAGTTAGGTTTATCTAATTATTTTATTCCTTATTCTTGGCATGAGGGATGATTAGACATAATGTGTTTGGATCCCACGTTCTATAATTTATGAAATTAAATAAAGTTAGGTATGATTTTATACAGGTGAGTTAGTTTACAAATTATACTCTATTTATAGTCTTATAATGAAAATCTAAATGTAAAGATACACATCAGAGATTTTTTCAAGTACTTATAGGGACATTTGGAAGCATATTTCTATACTTCAATGTTCTATCCTTTTAGTTTTATAGTTAATAATTTGATAATTGTGGTTTATCATTGAGTCTTATTTAATTGTATGTCCCATGTTGGTATTTTTGGGATGATTTTATGATATATTGATCATGTTATTAATGGGTTTCTACTTCTTGTCATTGTTTTTATTCTAAAATTTGTAATATTCATTATGATCAATCATTAGAGGGTAATATTTTCCCTATACGATATTGTTACACACTTAGCACTAGTTACTATCCTCTTATTATTGGGGAGTAGAAATAAAGTATTATGATGGTTTCCCTTAGTTTAATAGTCATGGAAAAGTGAGGTTTTATATGTTATATCCTTTATGTCTTGATCTAGTAATTAACTTCATTATACAATTTTAATAAAAAAGGAAGAATTAATCGACTGAAAAAAACAATATAAATAAATTTAATGAAAGATTACTTCATCTCCTAAATATTTAAATCATTACTGTTAAGGAAATGAAAGGTACATGATTTATTGATGTATTGATAGTATATATAGATAAAATTTTAAGAAGTAAGAATAAGACCACGGGGTATTATAGTGAGCCTTCGTTATTGAAACTTAAAAGGAGGTTTCAAAAGGGAGGGGTAGTGTTTCTGTCTTAGAAAAACCATTAAATAGAAGACAAATTTCACAATATACCTAAATGGTTAGGAAAATAATATTAAATAATATGTGTTAGGTCATGATGTTAAATAATTCAATTATTCTATTTTAATGGGTATACAATACTGACTAGATATTATATAAATGTTTTAAACATATATATGAGTTTAAAACTAAAAAATATTTTATCAATGGAGCTTGAATTTTGTATTTTAATGACACAAAAAATGGTTTATAAAACATTGTTTTTGATGAAAAATATTACATTACAGCTCATATAAATTGAAAATATGGGAAATGTATTGTATCTCATTTAGTTTCTCTTTTTCTGGAAAGAGATTAATTGTAAGAAAATAGTTATCTTCAATGAAATGAGATGGTTTATTTTAATAAAAATAGAATATGATTCATTTTAATGAAACCCAAGCTTATCATACATATATTTTACATCATTTTGATGAACCTTTATTACATTAGACAAAAAAAATGAGGATCATAAAGGTATAGTTCCTTTAGAAACTTGGAAACACTAACAACTTGTTCAGAGTTAAACTATATCATCTTCCTATATATTTTTCATAACTAGAAAACTTCTTAAAATTATCATTAATAATAAATTTCTTCATGACATGGGGAAATAAAACATAATAAATGGTGATCTCATATGCTCAATAATGGTAAATAATATATATATGTAAGGAAAACATAAACATAAGGGTATGATAACCTGAACTAAACATTTGAAAACTAGACCCTACCAATCAAAGATATTAATATGGAGACATTTCATAATTATTGGAATTTCATAAGACTTGAATCATAATATAATCAAGGAAAATGATCTATGGGAACATAATATTGGCATCAAACATATATTTTTGGCATAAATATAATCATAGAAAATCATTTACATAGCAGTGGAGGATCAATTCCAAGTCTATCATATTGGAATGGGTTCAATCCCCAAACCATAATAGTAGTCAAGGTTCAATACCATGATAATATTTGGGTAATTTGGTTCTCTCATGTTGTGTAGGTTACCGCTCAGCCAAAAAGTGTCTTTTGAAAATCAAATAAAAAACCACTTTTCAGTCAATACCATGATAATCATAATAGAAAAATTATGATTATTAATCTGGTTTACTTCTTGTTCTAGTCATGAACATCTCATAAGATATAAATCTTTACCCAATGCATTAGAGGGAGATATAGGTCTCACCTGTCACATCATAAAATGCATACATATGTGTTCCAAAATACCATAAAACGTTCATAATTTCATAATCCAGGAATTGAAATAGGATTCAAAAACATTTCATCATATTATAAATATTGGAAAGGATATAGGTTTTATAATCATTTTATCATTTCATTATTACATAACCCATGGAGAAAAAATCAGGCTTGATAAGACTTTTATCATGGTATAACTCATGGAAGATAAACATGTGTAATATAAATCTTTTCATAATAAACCATTCAATAAAAGAATAATAATAGTTTCCTTGGTTCATATCAGCATCAAATCATAAATTTTTTTAAGGGAAAACATCTTAGATGGAGAAATATTTTGAAAGATAAATAACTTAGAACGTTTTATGAGGAAGATAACTTTTATTTGAAAATATCTTATTGAAACAAAAAAATTGAAATCATTTAATTTGAAAATAAACTTGAAAAAATATAATGGAATATTCAAATAAAATAGTCATCATGATGTTGGGAAATTCCATTCATTCCACAGGATAAAATAGACATTCCTTTCACATTTTCAGAAAAAATATGAATAGGCATTGTTGTGAAATTGACATGAATATTCCATTTAAATAATTTATATAAAATGTAAAAAATTGGTAAAAATTTATTTAAAAATTTATTTTTTGAATGTTATAAAAAATTTGAAAACATTTTTAGAAAGCATTTTTTTGGAAGGAAAATGGGTATTTGAGTGAAAAGATAAATAATGACGATTTTTTTATTAAAAAAATTATTTTTAACTATTCAATACATAAATAGTTTAATATTAATGAAAAAAAATATTTTCTAAATAAATAAATATAGAAGAATAAATTTCAATATTTTATTGAGAAATTGATCATAATATTTCATCACTAGAAACATAATCATAAATAATCTTGATAAATGATGAGATTGTGACATAAAATCTTTACCACTTTGATAAATTTGAATTGTACTCCCCATGAAGAAATAAAATTAAATGAAACAAAAAATATAAGGAGAATAAATATATTCAATATATTACATGTAAAAATAGTTTTATATACACCTCATAAAATAAGATAGATGCATAATATAACATATGTATCTTGGAGAGAAAATTGAGAAAAAATTATCTTACCTTAAGTCTCAACTTCCTTCAAAACTATTTAAGACTCATGTATAATAAATATAAGTTTATTATAAATCTATTAAAGATACGTAATCATATATATCATATCATATATGACCTTTTTATGACCTTTTATTACCTATTTATTAACAATTCCATGTTAAAGTATCGTTTTGGGAAATAATTGCTTTTTTCATGTTTGGTTTGATTTGTTATTTTTTCCTTATTTATTTGATCAAGGATACATGATATAAAGAATGAAAACTATGACATAAATATAATATATATTTATTATATTTATATTTATAATAATAGATAAAATTTGAAGATAGAAAATGGAATACACCGTTCATATAGAAGGTAGACTATACGTACGCATGGACTCTATTTTGATTTTGTGGAAGAATTATGAGAAATAAAGGTAAAAAATATATTACCATTATAGAATAATATTTATTTAATATATATCGTATATTTTTATTAAAACTATCCTTATTACCTATCATGTAAAGTGTGAATGAATCATATCACTTTTCTAGGCAGTAGTCTACTGTACACACGAGTAACATTATCATATACCCAAAAAATGAGAAGTATGAACATATGTGTGATATAATAATTACAGAAGTATAATAATATTTTAAATATAATATATAATCACTTAATCTATCACTATAGATAGTCCTGATAGGGGGTAATGGAAAAATAAATTACATCAGTTCGCGAGGTGGTAGTTTGCAGTACACACGAAAGATGATTTCATAACCCATTCAATAGAAGTGGATAAGGTTATAGAACATTAACTTAAAATAAAAATGGATAATAATGTTGAGTAAAATGGTTATATTATATCATAATGTTTTAATAATAATTTATGGAGGTTTATGAAGAAATAACATAAAAACACTCGATGAAGAACGTCGCCACTTTCTCGGGTAACCACCTTAGGTTTTCACAAAAAGACTTAAAAGGTTTTATTTAAGACAAAAATAAGGTTTATAGGATGATATGATGGATTTTTAGGTGATATTTTTTATTTATTTGGTCAAATTTTTTTTTGAAGATATGAATAATAAATAAGAGGGGTTAGTCTTTTATAAGTGAGGTGAGCGGTATACTTGTAATTTTTTGAACATAAAATGGTGTAGCCACATTTTTCTCAAGAAAAAAGGAACAACAATTTATTATTAATAATAATTAGATATTATAGTATCCAAATATTGAAATAAAATATATTTTATACATTTATTTAGGTCATTTATCCGAAATCTTTTTACTTTGACCCCCAGTAAACCCATTTCCTCTTTAACCGTCGTAATTAATTTTTACGGTTTTTACTATTAATTTCAATGAAAATTTATTTTAATATTAATATATATTATAAATTATTCTTATTCCATATATTGAATAAAATTTTCCAAATTTAATTCAAATAGTTGGAAAATTTTAATTTAAAATAAATCTCATAAATATGATGAGAAAGAGGGGTTTCAAAGAGAAAAAGTTCAAAAGATTACAATGTTTTTATATAAAAATTAAATATAAAGATGATTCCAATAAAAAAATTAGTTTATTAGATATATAAATAACCTAATTTTAATTTTAAACCACATTTTAATATAATTTATCTTTATGAAATTTTTTAACTAAAATCCAATTTTTAATTAAAATTCAACATTTTCCACTATTCATCAAAAAGAATTTCTTTTCAGAAAATTATAAAAAATTAAACCCAAGATAATATTGATACGATGATTTAATTAATTATTTTTATATCATCAAATATATTTTCTATAATTTTTAAAATTTAATTTTATAATTGGTTGACAAATGTTTCTTGGAGAAAATAGTATTTTCAAAACGTATAGAGGTATTATTGATAAAATACTTTGTTTATCAGTATGTTTCATTTATATAAAACTATTATACATATTATTTAAAAATTATTTATTAATATTCATATCACTATGTTTAAAAACTATGTTATAACAATAATTTTTGAATAATATTAATAATTTGTCATTGTTTTGTTGAAACTTAGTGTCATGTGTAATAAAAGAAAAACCCAATGTTGTGTTTAATGAAATCCATAAAAAATAATTTGATTTATTAAAAAAATTCATGAAAAATAAGAGTGTTACATTATACCGCACCCCCTTAAAACAAATTTATCACTCAAAAAAATTTCACTATGATACACACAAATGAGGTTACTTTAACCTCAACATTTATTTATATACCCAAACAGCTTCCACTAATGGGTGGTTTCACTATAAATAGATAACCATGTGAGTGGTATTTCTTCAAATAACTTTCTATATATGATAAAAAATATATAACATTTATTCCTCATAATAATGATCTTTATCTATAATTTTGTCCTTTGAGTTTAATACATTTGAAGTTTTAGGTATGTACTTTCTTAGGAGAGATACATGGAACACGTCATGAACTTTAGAGAGGTTTGGTGGAAGTTCCAAAAGATAGGCTACGATCTTGATATGATCAAAAAATTCAATGTGACTGATATGCCTATGGATTTTTCCCTTTCTTCTCATGTCTGAAAACCTTATTCTTTTAAAAAATTCATTGAAATAAATTGATACCGATTTCAAATTCTAGATCACATTTGTGATTGTCAGCATAACATTTCTTCTGAATCTGAGAAGCCTTGACGTTTTTCTGAATGGATCTGACATTCTTTTCCATTTCTTTATCTATATCCAGTCCCAATATATTTATTTATCTAACATTATTCCATAATATTGGAGCTCTATATTTATTTATATTGCCATTTTTATAAGGATCCACTAGAATTATTAAGTGAAATCTATTTTTGTAAGAAACATAAACTAGAAAAAGTTTTTTATCCCAATCACATTTGAAGTCTAGAGAACATGATATCAATATATCTTATAGGGTTTGAATTATTCTCCAAGACTGACCATATATCTGAGTATGATAAACAGTGATGAAACTCAACTATGTTTCAATATCTTTCTAAAGACTTCTCCAGATTTATGAGGTAAACCTCAGATCTTAATCAGATATAATGGGATTTAGTACTCCAAGAAACCATTACACTTCTTTAATGTATATCCTATAAATCTAATCCAAAGAAAACCATTCGTTGATAGTGATGAAGTGTGATGAAATTTTAAGGTGATCGACTACAACCCAAATATAATTATCCCCTTTGGATGTTATGGGGAGTTGAACGATAAAATCCAGGGTGATTTTATCCATTTTCTAATCTAGTATGGGAAATGGATGTAACAACCCATTATTTTTTTTTACTAAACTCAACTTTCTAACATACCAAGAATCGAGATACATATTATTCTATATCTCTCTTATTTCCATTGCACCAAAACTATTCTTTCAAATCTATATAAACATTTGAACTTGAAGAATTATTAGAGAATAAAGATCTATAAGATTCATATAAAAAATATATCTTCAAATATGGTATGGAGAGAATTAATACATGGTTCCTAAAACCTATCATTTTTTATGATCTTTGTTAAACCCAAGAACATTTCAAACATTCTTTTATAACTCAACATCTTCCTTCCATGAATCTTTAATCTTCACTTGGATAGATGGTTAAAAATTAAATTGACAAAGATAATATTTATCCCATTTATTTAGGATTTGTATATTTATCCTTTTAAAATAAATAAATGTTGAAAATTTTGTGATCCTTATCATGGATAATAGAGCATGATCCTTTCGACTCCAGGCATCAGTGACCTTGTTCTCTTTCTGAGGGTGGTAATGTATTGACCAGTCATAATCCTTTATCGACTCTAACCATCTTCTCTTGATCATATTCAACTCCTTATGTGTGGATATATAATTAATTTTTTTATTGTTATATATGTCACATTTTTTTTCCAAAAAGATGATGCCTCCATGTATTTAATGCATAAATTACTACACCTAACAATGAATCATGATTTATGTCATTTTTCTCTTGAAAAATCAATTTTCTTGATTCATAATCTATAAAAATGTAATTATACACGAGAACAAATCAAAATCCCTTTCACTCATATTGGTTGTTCTAATATAAAATTTAATATCCTTCATCTTTTAGGGATATACCAATATATCCTCTCTTAAGATTATATGACCCAAAAATGAAACATTTTGCATCAAATATTCACATTTTAAATTTTTTTCATATAGTTTATCCTTCCTTAGGGTCTTTAGTACAATTATATACATATCTTAAACTCTTTATTTTTATTTTAATAGAAAATAATATCATCTTAAAGACTACCATAAACTGATTAAGGTAATCTCTAAATAATTTCTTCATTAAATCCATGATTATAACAATAGAATTAGTAAGATCGAATGAAATCACTATATATTCATAGTGTTCATACATTGTATGGAATTCTATCTTGGGTATATCCCCCTTCTTGACCCTCAATTTATGATATCTAGAATGAAGGTCAATTTTGGAAAAGTATTGGGACCCATGCAGTTGATCAAATGGTTCATCAATATGGGGTACATGATCCTTTTTCATTTTACATGTTCTTGTTCTTATATTACTAAAAAATATAGAGTGTCATTTATCTATCTTCCTTTTTAACAAAATGAAAAGTGTACCCCAAGGTGACACACATAGATGAATGAATCTATTTTAAAGGTTCTCCTAGAGTTGCATTTTCAATTCCAACAACTTAATTGGGGCCATTCTGTAAGGATTCATTGAAATTATAATTTCACTGGGTTTGAGTTCTATTGATAAATCAACACCACATTTTAGTGGAAGGATATAAGACTCTTCCAATAAGTCATCAAAAAAAAGTACACAATAGGTGTGTCATTGATGTAGAGTTTTTCCCCAACCATCTGAGATAAACAACCAACTTTAATAATAATCAAAAACCATATAATAGATGTAATTTACGTCATATGTTTATATTTATTATTATGATGATAAATGATAGGTTGGTTTGGGATATCAAAATTGAATTCCATTCCTCAGAAATTGATGTGGCCTTTATGTAGAGAAAACTGATCTATGCCTTTTATAACATCAAATTCAACCATAGGATGAATGATAAGATTTATAGGAAATAAATTCCCACAAAAACTAACTATAGAGGAATAATAGACTTTAGATGCGATCATTACAACATTAAATGTTTTCAACACTAATTAAAAATATAATCATTTGGGTTGAATCTTGATACCAATATTTTTTTTTCAGATATGATTTAATCAGTAGATCCAAAGTGAAAAAATATATTAGTAGTTCTATAGTGGATGGTAGGTGTAAATTTTACCATTTAATTATCACAACTTTCTTTAGAAAGAGTGATCACATGAGAATTACATTTTTTATTAGATTAAAAGGTTTCTAACATCCATTATCTTCATGAACCATCAGTTTTGGTTATTGGTCAGTATAGTTCCCATTCTTCTTACATTTGGAAAACTAGAGTATGGGTGGTGTATTTTGTGAAGATTTCTCTCTATTCACATCATTAGATAACATATTTTCATCCCCTCAGTAAACTATTTCTCGATAACATTCCCTTCCAAACATAAAACATTTACTACTCCCTTATTACAATTTTCTCCATGTTTTATCCCATAATTTGAGAATAAAAGAAAATATTGTCTTATTATATCCAGGGTTTTTAGATTTTATTTTGAATTATATTTTTATATTCTTATCAAAACAATTATATTGATAGGTAACTTCAACCTATATTTCTACCTTGATAACACAACAAACAATATATTCATAGCTACTGATGTTTCCTATGGACAACAACCTTTGGAGATTTGGTTCTAAGACACTAAATAATAGATCAACCATACATTGAGGTTGGATGATAATACCAAAACAACACCATGTGAGAATTGTAAAATTTATTTCATACGTACCAACTAAACCATCAACCATTTCCTCTATCTCTAGGAAATCCTTATCCTTCCTTTTATAAAGAATAATGTGAAATTACTTATTGAAAAATAATTTCTTGAAATCATCCTAATACATTGATTCAATTTATTCCTGTTACCTAATATTATTGATAAGATTACACCATTGATCTACTTTAACTTCCAAATAAAAAACTTTAAAAATGATTTCTTTAATGTAAAAAACACAGGAAAATAGAAAATATATTTTCAGTGTTGCTAATCCACTGCTCAAAAATGATCAAACTAGATGTCCCACTAAATGAAGTTTGGAATTACCTCATGAAAGACTCAAAAAAATATTGTTTCTTCTATTTTTTTTGGAAGTCTAGATTGATCGATATCTTGAGAAAGTTATATGATAATATAAATGTGTTTTTTATTCCATATCATATAATGTTAAGATGACAAGGTTGAAAATAATTTTATTATCTGTCACACTTAGCATTAACAAAGACCCTTCAGGTTCCATCCATTTAATAATACAAAATGCATAGTTTAAGAAAAAATAAAAATACCAGCGAACAACATAATAATGAGAATTTACTTATATTATGTCTATATCAAGACACCTCTACGACACCTTAGGCTTAGCCTGGGTAATTTGTGTTCATTATTCAAACACCTCATGATGGTTTGTAAAGAGTTTGCTAATTTCTAAGGTATATATTCTAGGAGTGTCAAACTAGGTGTGTTTCAAGGTCTATTGTCTTGCACCATGTAACTATTGAGTATAGACCAACATTCCTTTTTTATAGTAATTATCCATAGGTACTTATATGTTAGATCCATATCCAATTTTAGTATCCAGATAGGGATGTAATTTCTTGGAAACCATTCACTATATCGTTTACCAAATTTTTGGACATTTTCTTATAAATTGAATCATACTTATACTTATCCTTATAAATTTACATAAGTATATCAATAATATTTTCTCATTCTAGTATCTAAAGGTTAACTAAACCTATACTTTTAAACCATCTATAATAACCCAAGCGTATTAAACATAGATATTATATCATTTTTTATGAGCATTTATTATATTACGCAAGCACATGCCTGATGATAGTAATGTTATAGTGACTTTGAAAACATGGAAACACAAATAACTGGTTCATAAGTAAACTTCAACATCTCTATCTATGTTATTAATAACTATAACCCCTCATAAACTTATCATACATAATAAAAATATTTATAACTTAGGGAAAGGAAATAAAAGAAATAAGGATCTCAGATGATCAGTGAAGGTAAATAAGGGAGATATGTAATCATAACGTGAACATAATTGTATAAGAACAAGAACATATCATTTTTAAACCATATTCTATATATAAAATATTATAATATAGAACCATTTAGTAAATTTTGGATGTTAATAACACATGAATCATAAGATAATAAAAGAACATGATCCGTGAGATCATAAAATTTTCATAAGACATGGATTTGTGGAATATGCATAAGCATAGAAAATCATTTCAATATTAGTTAATGATCAATTCCAATGCTATAATAGTGGAATGGGTTCATCCCCAAACCATCATAGTAGTCAATGTTCACTCCCAAGACAAAAATAATAGACAAATTCCATTAATTAACTATGTTTACTCCTCATTCTTTCCATTTATATATCATGAGATATAAATCTTTACCCAAGTCCTTTGATGGAGATATAGATCCCCCCATCACATAATGAAAATCATACATATATGTAAAAAAAGATCATAAAACATTAATCATATCATAACCAATTAAATTAAATGGTATTCATAAAAATTTCATCAAATCATAACCTATGTAAAAGAGATATGGTTCATAATAATTTCATAATTTCCTCATTACATAACCCACGGATAATGAAATGGTGTTCAAAATAATTTTATCATGGTATAACCTGTGGAAGATAAAAAAATTTCACAAAAAAAATTTCATCATAAAAAATAAAATAAATAATATTTACGGTATCCTTGGTTCATATCCCTAGAAAACAAAAGATTAGATCAAGGTATCTCATATTTGATGGAGAATGATTTTGAATGATAAATCAATTGGAATGTTTCTTTAGGAAGATAATTATTATTTGAAAATAATATTTAAAAAATAAAAAAAATATTTTGGAAATAAATTTATTTGAAGATAAACTAAAAATAACATAATTTAATATTCGATAAAAATAATGGTCTTTAGGGTGGGAAATTTCATTCATGTCTTGAACTTTAAAAAAAACTTTCTTTTCACATTTTTGATAAAATCCAAACAATAATTAATTATAAAAAATAATAAATATTCCATTAAAAATTTATTAAAAATTAAAAAATGGTTAAAAGTATATTTAATAAATACTTTTAATAAAGATATGTTTTTTTCATTTTTTTATAAAATATGGGTTTGGAATAAAATTGGGTTTTCGAGAGAAGAGATAAATAAAAGAGATTTTTGTCTTAAGGAAATTCGTTTGAATTATTGAGTATATAAATAAAGAAAAAATAATTAAAAACATATATTCTCATTAAATAAATATTGGATAATAAAATACATTATTTCCTTTACAAATGGATCATAAGATTTTATTATTGGAAAAATAATCTTAAACAACCCCAATAAATGATGAGATTGTAACATAAAATTCTATCTCATTGGTAACATTGAATTATTAGAAATTTGAAGGAATAAAATTAAATAAAACATAAAATATCATGAGATTTAATAAATTAATTATATTACATGTCCAATGGTCTGTATATACACCTCATAAAATAAAAGTGGTTCATAATATAACGTATGTCTCAAGGAAAGAAAATTGAGGAAAAACCCATTACATTAAGTCTCGACTTCCTTAGTACACACTAAAAACTCATTTATAATAAATATATTTTTAATATATATCTATTAAATAACCATAATTATATATATCATACCATATATTAATTTATTATGACATTTTATTACTCGTTTATGAACAACTCCATGTTAAAGCCACGTTTCAGGTAATAACTACTTTGATTTTCATGTATATTTGGAATTATTATTTTTATCCTATTAATTTAATCATGGTTCAATAATATAAATATTTATTAAAATGATATAAATATAAAACATATTCGGTATATATTTATTTATTGTATTATATAAAAGTTAAATATAGAAAATGAAATACACTGTTCATAAAGATGGTAGATTGTACGTACGCTGGAACATTGTTTACATTTTATCAAATGATTTTGAGAAACAAAGGTATGTAAGATAATACCATTCCAGAATCATTATTATGTCATATATATCACATATTTTCATTAAAACTAGCCTTATTACCTTCTATGTAAAGAGTGAACGAATCACACTACTTCGTGAGGTGGTAATCCTTCGTACACATGAGCGAAGATACCATATTCCAAAAGAATTTAAATTATAAATATGTGTGAGATATAATATTATCATAAATTTTATATAAAAAAATCTAATCTATAATTTTAATAATCCATAACATGTGGTATTGGAATTAATAACGATATCAGTTCTTGAGGCGGTAGTCCGCCATTCACACAAATGACGGTATCATAAACCATTTAATGGAAATGGAGATGGTTATAAGTGATTAAGATAAAATAAAAAATATAAGAACATGGAATAAAATGAATTTATTATATAACTAATTATTAATAAGAATTTATGTATTTTGAGGAAGAAATAAAATAATAACACTCAAAGAAAAATGTTACCTCTTCCTCGGGTATCCTCCTTAGGTTTGCACAAAATCATTCAAAGTATGGGTTTATCACCAAATTAAGGCTTATAGGATGAGATTATGGAAGTTTTTAAGTTATTTTATTTGGTATTGTGCAATAAAAAATGGCTTGAAAGTGTGAATATGATAGGTGAGGTGGTGGACATTTATACATGAGGTGATTGGCACACTTGTAATTTTCTGAAAAGAAAATAGTGTAACTATGTCTTTCTCATGAACAAGGATCCAAAATGGACTATTCATGAGAGAGAAATTCTAGGGTAAAAATATGGACATGATGTAGATTTTATACATGTTTTTTTTGGTAATTTTAGATGTTTTTTTAGTGTAACCTCTCGTAAACCCATTTTCAGCTTAACTATAATAATTCATTTTTACTGTTTTCACTTATCATTTTGATAAAAATATAATTGGGAAATATTATATAATATAAATTATGATTATTAAAAATTTGATATCCATTTTTCTAAATTAAGTTCAAAGAATTAGAAAATTTTAATTTAAAATTATTCATGCAGATGCGATGATAAATCAGGTTTTCAAAGAGAAAAAGTCCAAAAGTTAAAAAGTTTATAAGGTATATATATATATATATTCTATATAAAAATTATTAAAATTAACTAAATTGGATTAATAAATATATAAATAAACTAATTTAACTTTAAAAAAAATTAAAATTCAATTTTACTTTAGAAGAATTTAAATGTAAAGAAAATTTTCAATTAAAATATAATATTTTCCACTATTAATAAAAAAGTAATATTTTTAGAAAATTCTAAAAAATTCACTCTATGATATTTTTAATATTATAATTAAAAAAATTAATTTTATTTTATGTAATAAAATTTATGATTATTTAGAAAATTTAATCTATTATTTTTCACTAAAAAATTATTATTTTGGAAAAATAGAATTTTCGAAACATATAAAGTCTTTATAGAAAATTTATATAATTTTCTATAAATATGTTTTCTTTATTTAAATGTTTGATACTTAATATTTATAAATTATTTTTTTTAATATCACTATGTTTAATGGCTAGGTTTTAATGGTCATATTTGAATAATATTAATAATATATCACAGTTTTGTTAGTACCCAATGTCATATATAGCACAAAATAAACTCAATGTTTCTTGTAACACAAGATATCAATGAAATTTAATTTGTTCAAAAATAATAATTTATAAAATCTCAGGGTGTTACATATTTATTACTATAAAATGATTTATAATTATTGAATAAGGGGATTTTTATCTAGGAATTTTTTATCCATGTTATTTAAAAAAAATATACGAGTTCCCACCAATTAGTAGAGGCATATTTTAAAGATTATTTTTTATTTTCATAAAATTACTCCAAAAAACATATAATACCACATGATATATGAATATTAATAGTTTATTTATTAAATATTAAAAAAAAGTAATAAAATTTATTTCCTAACACAAAATTGTTTTGAAATTGGTGAATATTTATAGAGAAAATATAGTTTATTGTCGCATATTAGGAATATTTTCATATTTAGTGAAGTTGAAAGTGTAAAAATCAAATTATTATACAAATATAATTAAAATTAAATTTATGTTTATATCCAAATGTTGTTTAGAATATTTTGGTAATTAATGAATACTAAAAGGGGATATAGCATAAGATCAATGACACAACATGATATAGGCTTCTCATTTAAGGGAAACCATGTATTCATCATTCCAGACAAAAGGCCTTTAATACACCCATATTCTAAGGCTAATGTTCATATAGGACTTCTAGAAATGTATTTTAATTAAATAGGTCTAGTGGTTTCTTTTAATTCATTATTGAGTGTGATGAGGATTAACCCACCAGGGTGACAAGGTGTGTGTGTGGTTTGGATTCTTATAATCCCTTTTATATTAATTATTTATAATGATATTAACATAAATAGTGACATTTAATTTTTTTACCAAATGATCTCAAAGAAAATTCAAAGATGGAAAAGTTCTAAAGAGAATGATTATGAAATTATAAAGAATTCAAAATATTTAATAAAAAAATTATTAATAATATAACATTGGGGTTTATGACAAAAAGATGGTTAAATATTACGTTTAAAGTTCTGAAATCATTTAACAGGTTTGTTTTTTTAATTTTATTTTGGTCTATTTACCTTCATTTTTTATTTATTTTAGGTGTTTTTTATAATTATATTAGTTTTTTGAAAAATTGATCAATATTAAACAAGAATTTAAGATTTTAATTATTTAAATATATTCCTTCAGTATTGATATGTATGGAGATTAATTTTCTAACATTCTGACATGTTTTTATGGATATAATAAATCTATGAAGGAATGAATTAAATTAGAATAATTTTTTTAAAAAAAAAATTTTTTTGGATGTGTTTTTTAGATAACATAAGATACATTGAAAAACTGAAAAATGAATCCCCTAACCAACTTAGTCTTGGACTAATGATTTTGGAGCTGTTAGATCCCCAAAACAATGTCCCAACCTATCTTAAGGAAGCATCATCATTCCAACAGAGCCTCAAGGATAACCCTATGAATATTTCAAGGAAAAAATTATTGGGAAAGTGAATGGGATAGTCCATAATGGCTAATGGATCCTCATATTAAATCTTTTGGGAATTATAGTTCTCCAACTACATGGCTCATTCATCATTTTGAGAAATTATCCACCAATCAATGAATATTATGTCATATTATAAGGACTATAATAGCTATAACATAATATGGGAGAAATGATTTATTTATAGTTTGAGTAAACCTCTATATTTGTTGAGGTATTTTATCTATTGTCATCCCTAAGTTATAATAAATTGATTTTAATAAGATTTACCAAAGTTTTTATTATTGTTTTGAGAAAATTTGAATAATCTTGAGGTAAATTCAATATCTTTAGTGTTTATTTGAGATTGTTTATAATTTTAGAGGAGAAGAAGAAAATATTTCAAATCTATGAGTAAAAAATTCTTTTTAAAGACATTGTATCCTAATTTGGAATAATGTCTAAGTATTTTTTAAAATAATTTATGAGAATCTTCAAGACTAGGGTGGAATTATATAAGAATTTATTTTGTATTAGAAATAATTTTCTATAATATTTAAGTCTCTCAAAATTTTTTAAGACATTTTAAACGTCGTATGAAAATTGAGAAGATTTTATAAAACTTAGAAGATTTCATAAGATATCACAAGGAATCATAAGACATATAATGAAATCATGAGACATTTAATGCCTTATGAAAGTATCTATTTAAAAAAATTAGCGAAGCAATGGAAGTTTAGAACCTTATAAAATAGGTTTCATTCAAAAATCATAAGACTATTTCACATATCTAAAAATTGAGAAAGTGGATAATTTATAAAATATCCACTTGAGAGGATATTGTAAAGATTCTATAGATGATATTCATTGACTAAGAATCAAAAATAAAATTTTGATTCGTGATTGTTTTTTTGAGAAATAAAAATTCTTATCACTACTACAAAGGTTAAATGTTTTAAAATAAATTTATTTTGAAAATTTCAATATTGATTAGAGTTTGGTGAATTTATAAAGATTGATCAGGACTATTATTAGTTGATCTTAAATTAATAAATTTCATATAAATGATTATGTTGTGAGTCATGTAAGTTATCATTGTATTGCACCTAGAATTTTTTTTACACCATTAATCTATTATGTATAATTATCTACTAAAGATAATCCAATGGAATGGAGTATAGATATAGCTATAAAAAAATTATATAATTTAAAAATTTATATATTTTTTAATTAATTTAAATGTTGATCACTACAGAATAAATGCTTATGAACTTTCATTCATTAAATGGAACGAGAAGAATCATATTTTTGGAATATAATTGGATAAAATAGTTAAATGAGGATTGCAATATTCATAGATCTTTGGAGCACACCCATGTTCTTGGATGATTGAGGAAACACATTGAGAATTATATTGCATACTTAGGGTTTAGGAAGTATCTAGAATGTGGGTTGGAATTGATTTTTAAAACATAATTCATTCTAGAATATTGATATATTATTGATTAAAGGACCATTTTATTATGAGTATAGTAAGACAATTATCATTATAATGATTAAAAAAATAGATAAAAATAAAGACGGAATCTTGGAGTCTAAGAAATAGAAAAAACATTCAAGATCCCAAGCTATTCAGTGATTCAAGACCAAGAAGCATATTATACACTAGTGGACCATCAATAGACTTTTCCTCAATTGAGTAGGGTTTTATTATATAAGTTTGTTAAAAAAATATTACTTTTTTATTGAATCAAGTATTGATAATTAAGAAATATGATTTTCTTGAATACTCAATAAGAAGATCACCATTATTTTATGAAGAAACCCATATTTTCATGCAGTAATACTCACACCATTCTGATAGAATTATAAAGAGTATAATGTTGTATAGTGTTTTGAAACACATAAATGTAAAGGATTATAACACTCTAACAACTTTTAATTTATGATTAATTATAATTGTAAAATATTTTACTTTGAATAAACCTGATCATAGTAAGATGTAGGTACCCACAATGTGTGTGGACCATGTAAAAACTACTTGTACCCAGGGAGCTTTTATTTCTAATTGAATCTTCTAAGTCTAATAGTTTGAATTGAAATGATCATATTTTAATATATTTCATAATCTATTTTCAATATTAATAAATTATAAAATAAAATAAAACTAATTCATCCTTCCTATTTTATAATGGTAAATCTATTTATAGGGAATACCAAGTGTTATCTAAGCATCCAAGCTCCATTAATTAAGTAATTTTGTAGATAAATATGAAAAATATGAATTCATTCAATACCAGGGGTGTAAATACATTCTATTTAAATAATTATCATATATAAATTCACATGATTATACCCTATGTTCTATATCTATTCATTGATACGATTCATGCATCAATAATGGTATTTATAACTATTTATAGAAGTTCAAATATGTAATTTGTTAACAAGAATAATTTGGAAGTTAATGGAAAATCCAAGAATTAAATTCTCATGTACTTATTAAAGAAAATTTATAATAAGATGATGGGACTTCAATTAGTAAATGAAATTTGTTAAAATACTGAAATAAGTTTTAAAGTAAATATAAAGGTTAAAAAAGTTTAGTTGTAAATTTTGAGGAGAAGATTTCAAGATATCAAAATGATAGAAAATGAAACCAAAGATGACTATTTTATAGGAGTTAATGAAAAAGTATTCAACAATAGATGATATAGAGAAAATTTGAAAGTGTATATAATTTTCAAGAAGTAGACTAGTATCTTTCTTGAAAGCTATGATCTTAAAATTTCATCATTGGAAGATAGAGAGTGTCTTATTATTAATGAATTTCAGAATATTCTCATTTCATATGAGATAATAGAGGATCCAACATTAAAAAATATTGTTAAAGATTAAATAGAACTTAAATACATGATAAAACTCAAAATCAATGATGAAAAAGTCTAAGAAACTAGAGGCTGAGATAATAAAGAATAAATCATGAGTACTACTACATAATAATGTATATTTTATTAATAAACTTTATAAAATCAATGGTAATGTATAAAGGAAAAATTCCATATAAGTGTTTCATGTGTTGTTGAATAGGAAAATTTCCAATAAATAACCCAATGAAGAAAAGTGGTGATTATGAAGTTACTGATCAAAGTGAGAAGCATCAAAATTAGAAATGGGGGAAAATATGTTTCAAAAAATATTGAGAATAAGAATAATTTTATGATAAGAAATTAATAGTTCTGAAGAGTAAATATGAATAATATTATATCCCTCTAAGTATAAAATTAAAATATTATTTTAATAAATTCTCAAATTTCATGTCTCGTGTGGAAAAAAATGAAAAATTCTCAATAAGTAAAGAAGAAAAAAAGAGATACAACATACATGAAGAATATATTGATATATAAACCAAGATAAATTATTAAGTACAATAAAAATTGAATATGGAAACAAGGATATTATATAAATGTGATAGATTGAAAAATAGAGGTAAATATGTCCTTTCTAGAAGGGAAACTAAATTCAATTATTAGCCAAAAATTAAATTTTATTTTTTTGGAGTAAAGGAAAATCATAAAATATATGGATGGGAATCTAACTTTAAATAAGGATGATATATGAAAGAAAAATTTAAATTTTATTTAAGATCTATTTTTTTTAATAATATATGGGAAGACATAAATAAGGTTGTTGAAATAAAATCAGAATCATCAAAAAGATTCAAACCATTTAGAATATATGAGTAGGTGAATTATTTTTCTACTAAATATAAAAATAAACATGTTTATACCAATATAAAAAATCTAAATTGATGAAATAGACTTTTTTGGATAAAAAAGATTGATAATAAACTAACCACTCTATCCAGAGAGAATAATATATCTATAAAGAAAACCTCCCAAAGATAGAGAAAAAAACCATATATAAAATATAACAAAAAAAATTCTGGAAAAAACTTTTAGAATATTAGAAGATCTTAATTTAATATGTACTATCAGCGCTTTTTTATATTTGGGAAGAAATTATACTCATAATTTTAAAACATGCAATTTTTATAGATAGTACATGAATGAAGGGAAACAACTCTGATAAATTTAAAAGATATCATCAAAGGAATGATGCTATAAATAAAAACTCATATAATATATCTATAGTGAACAAGTATGATTGTCTATATGAAATATAATTTAGGTGTGTCCAAATGTAACACTATTATAAGGAATTCATGAAATCTATTACTCTAATGAATTCCTAAAATGAAATAGTAAATGGGATTTAGAAGGTGAAGAAGTAATAAAATTCACCTATTATAGAAGTTTCTTTGAAAAGATATAGGAAGGTAAAACCATGGATTCTAGATAGAGGTTGTTCCACACATATGTTTGGTGACCAATTTTTTTTAAGAATATTGAAAATGATGGTAATGAAGTAGTTATATTTATAAATTATTTCTATCTAATAATAAAGGGAGTTATATAAGTATTAAGGTCGAAGTAAAATGTTATTATCTATTTTTAAGGGTTCAAACGTATTTATTTAAGAGTTATTATATTATGTGATGATTAAAAATATTTTATTTTCTAGAAATTGTATGCATCATCATGAATTAAAATGATAGAAAAGTTATCACTAAATGTGGGAGAATTATTGGAAATCTATTCCAAATTGGTGATAAAAATAATTAGTATTATTTGAGTGGAAAAAATGAAAAAAAATGTGGAAAGGAGGATTGGACATATTGATCAATGAAATATGAGTACAATTTCAAAATAAAATTTAGATTTTAAAAAACTCAAAAAATGGAGAGATAATGTTTGTGAAACAAGTTATAAGGGGATGGCGATTCAATGAACTCACAAAAGGGTGGAGATATAGTCTACTAGGATATTATAATTAGTTGACTTAGGTTTTTATGGTCCTATAAAACATCTGTATTCTAATGGATATTTTTAATTTATTACTTTTATTGATGACTAGTATTCTATTTATAAAAAACAAGTCTAATGAAATAAATATATTCAAAATCATCATAATAAATATAGAGAAAGATCTACTAGTATACATCATAAATATGAGAATAGTTGATAGAAGGGAATACACATGAAATATTTTTAAAAAATACATAGAATAAAATATAATAGTGTTAATATAATGCACCCTACACTAACCAATAGAATAGAGTTTCAAAGAAATAGGAACCGATGTTTTAGTTGAGATGAGTAGAACAATGCTGGATGAACAAAAGAGCACTATATTTTTATGGAAATATGATATTTTTACTACTATAAAAATAAATAACAAGTGTTTTTTCATACATAAGACTCACATGACACCATATGAAATGTTTTATAAGATAAAACCAACACTTAATTACTTTATAGTTTCAATAATCATTTTTAAAAGAATATAAAAAACATATATATAGTAAAATTTGGAAAGAAATTTTGATAAGGAATATTTATTGGATATTTATATAATAAAAGGGGATATATATACGAGAATAAAAGTATTCCCACTTTATTTGATTAATTTTAGGAGAATTTAATTGAAAATCAATACAAATCAGATGTAAAATTTTTATTGTATCATGATAACACTAGAGAAATGACATGAAGATATCAGAAAAATAGAATGAATAAGTTTCTATAAATGAGAACAATTAAATTAATTTCAATTATAATGAAACCAATGATGAAGATAAGACCATTAAAAATTAAAAACTATGACATAAGTTGTTGAAGAGGAATATTGATTCATAAAATATCCGTGGTGATAATAAAACTACAATGAATACAAGAAGAATACTAAGGATTGAAAATAAAACTACTCTTATATAATATGTTGATAAAAAGTTAATAATATAAGTCGGTGAGTATGTGGAATTCCATAATTTAATTAATGGATAAATTAAATAGATAGATTAGAATTAAACATGGGAACTTGTTCCAATACTTAAAAATAGAAATTTTATAGCCACAATGTTAGTATTACATAATAAATTAAATTATAATGGCGAGGTTTCTCGAAAAAAAATATTGTAATGCAATGGATATTCTTGGGTGAAAGGAATATGATTTAAGTAAACATTTTCCACTATTTCAAGACTAAATGCTATCAGGATCATTATTGCAGTGACAAGACACAAGAACAATAAGATATTCAAAATGGATATAAAGCCTTCCTTCCTAAATATTGGAATATAAAAATTGGGTTTTATACAGAAACCTAGAGGCATTATTCTATAAAAACAAGGAATAATGTTTTGTAAGATAAGGAAGAATTTATATGGGTTAATATTGCCAGCCAAACCTTTGTATTCTAAATTATATGATTTTCCAAGACAAATGGAGTTCACTGAATGAATGGTTGAAAACAACCTTTATATGAAATAAATTTCCATAGGTTTTCTATTTTTAATAATATATTTTGATAATATAATATATTCAGGTAAAAGGAAGTATATATAACAATCCGAACTGTTATAAATAAAATCCCCCATATGATTTAATAAAATTCATTAATATATTTTAGGGATATAGAAAATACATGGACTTGTTTGGTTTTATTATATCTAATATTATTTAAAATATCGTTAAGAATAATTACCATTGATAATATATTCATTGAATATAGATCACATGATTTGTAAACATATATGGTTTTAAAAAATCCAATTGACACAGAAAAAGGAAGTGATGGCCTCAACCAGTAGGATCATACCCTATAAATCCCATTTATCAAATTATACAAGGGAGATAGAATCACTGGGATTTTCCCTTGACCAAGAACAATCTTATATCCAAGAACTTAATCACGAGTGAAACAATTTACAGGAGAAGTTCCAACTCATCAAGATCACGACCCAAACCATTTATGCCAAACCACCCCATTAATGTCTCACTGTTGCGTACCTTGACCTAAGGGAATTTAATGGTGTATTGAAGGGAAATTAATAATAGTATGAATATATATTTATTTTATTTTTAATAAAATAATAATCCAATTTTCTTCATATCACTACTTTATAAATGATTTTGATTTTTATAAAATAAAACACAATTTATATTTAAATCAGTATTCTATTTTAATTAATATGTTTATATTTATGAATTAAAGTATTGTTTAAATAAATAATATTTTAGTATAATATTATTATAATTTTTTTTATTAAATATAAATGACTGTATAATGTTTTTAAAGTCAAATTTAATTTTTATAAGGGTTTGAAAACTATTATTGTCAAAAAACCCAACATTTTCAATAAATATTGGTTATTATTTTAAAGGTAAAAAATCACATATTTAGAAAATTATTTGTTTAAAATAAATATTTTTATTTGAATAATAATGTTGAAAGAATCCAATGGTGAATTGTTCATAATTTTCTGATATAATCATATTTTTGGGTAAAAATTAAATACTGTATAAATATACGGTGTATATTATAACATCATAATGACCCAAAAGTGATGTAATAAATTGTATAAAGACTATCCTAGTCCAAATATATGTTTTAAATATAAAATAATGTAATATTATTTTTATTTTATTAATTTTATAATTCCTTTATGAATCCTACAAACCGATTAATGTATTTAAAGGTTTTAAAATCATTTTTTAAGAGTATGAATCACTTCAAAATTTGAAAGGGTGTTATTTTAATTTGTTCATCCAATATAATTATAAAATAATTAAAACCAATATCATTTTTTAGAAACCATTGGAAAAAACATTTTGAAGAGTTCTGGTTTTTGTTATTTTATTATATAGAGTCCAAAACCTATGGTTGATAAATGAAAATGAATTCCCAAAACATTTCATTTATAAAATCACCAATTATCCAATTTCTCTTCACTAAAAATCATTATAGATCATCATTACCCCCCTCCTATCTTATAGTATTCCAAATATTCTAACAAGCTCTCAAGAAGTCCTCTCAAGTATTTGGAGTCACACTCTCAAGGTTAGGGTTCTTTTCTTTATCCTATTTATTCAAGTATCTTCCTTATCTTATACACTTTTCCTCCAATTCCTAATGCTAGGAAATTTTCTTACATATCATCCTTACTAAATATATGATATAGAAATTACTATATACCCCTTTAACTATCATCAAGCCCTTCTATACACATTTATATTCCCCTGTTATGCTCCCGAGGTTCCACAACGATTTTACATGCCAAATAATTGTACAGTGAATACCCATACCAATTTACTATTAATGGTTTTCACCTTTATTCACTTATAATTATTTTATTAGGTAAATACATTTATTTATTCTACACTCCTTTACCATGGAATAAAATATGATGATGAATGAATCCATTTTGTATGATCTATATAGCACACTTAATCATGAGAATGAAATGAAAGTGACAGGTGAAACCAGATTTATATATCGCTCCATTGAATTGGGTAATGTTTTTATCTTATGATACATCATTAAAGAAATTATATAGAGAAACTAATCCATCTCTAATATTTTTACATCATAATTTCATGGTAGTTAGCCTTGACCTATTTTGGTGATGCAGTCTTTTAAGTTGTTTCCACATTTCTCATACTTCCTTTATGTTATCCTAATATATCATTCCCCATTGTACTCTTTTTTGATTTTCAACCCTTTTATCCCCCATTGATATTACTATTGTCTCAAATGTATTAATTTCTTCATGTTATTCCATGTTATTACCCTACTGGGCTTTATATCTCACCCCTTTCTTATATATGTCCTCAGATTATCCCATCCAGTTTTATATATAAAGGAATAATATAAACATGTCAAAGAGGTTTTCAATAAATACAATGCATTCCTTATTTTAAGTTGTTATGTAATGTAAATAATTCTTAAATACACTAGACTTACCAATATTGAGTATTTTATTATGTGTAATATTATGTAACAAATCATGAAATAAAGTGTAATAAAGATCATGGTTGTTATAGTTGGTATCAAAAGAAAAGTTTATTTATTTTTGGGATTAGGGTTAGAAAACTCTAAACAAAGCCATAAGGATAAAACTAAGTATAATAAAACATCCCTAAATTTTGGTAAAGAATATAATTAGTGTTTTATCATTAAAATACATACCTTTTTAGATAATACAAGTTGATGTGCATCTGTAATAGATGTACATAGGGGTAAAACCTGAAAACACCATGTTGAGCTAGACCCAACTGAGAACTGGTACATGAAAACGATCCTTGGTGCACAACTAGTTTGACACTCCCAGGGAAAATGCTTTTCTATATTCAAAATGACACAATGAACCATTATTAAGGGATCAAAAAAATCTTATAAGAGTATATGTTAGGAAACAGATAATGGTAACATAGATTGAAGCCTAGAAATTCATATATTATAAAAAAACTAACTTATAATATATAACTTTATTTTTATTGGATTCTAATTTATGTGTTAATAATTTAAAATTAATCATCCATATTTTTTCTTTTATTCTATAAAATTTCCAGAAATATGGGGAATTGGGTAAATAACCAATATAAAGGGAAATGTGATGACTGCCCAAACGAGATTTCTAACCCAATTGGAGAAAGAATCATGAACTTCGTGATGGTAATATCTCTTTGTACTGAGGTCATGAATAAAAATCAAGATCAGAAGGAGTACCAAAATCCCCCCAAGAAAGAACATATAGTAATTGGGAGCTTTATGTGACAAGAATTACAAATTTCCATGGATCGTCTCATCCCTTAATCATGGAATAATGGATCAACTCCATTAATAATATCTTTTCCATAAACTAATTTTCTGAGAAATAGAAGTTTCTAATAGATGTTTATTATATGGAGGGTGAAGATAATTAGGAGTGGACATTGATCAAGAATAAAAAACCCAAGGGAGGGATCAAAGTAATGGGGTGGAAGGAAAGCTGGAAAATGCTTTTCGACAGATATTTTCCTCACACTCCTCGGCTTAAAATAGAAAGGGATTTCCTTTTCCTCTAGAAAAAAGATGACAAATATATCAGGGAATATGAGGAAAAGTTCAAAATTCTTTAATAATAATCCTATGACTTTATCGTTTCCCCCGAATGAAAGGTTTAAATCTTCTTTATTGGGATAAATACTAGTATATGAAAAGCCCTGGAAATCGAAAACATTATTTTCTATGAGGAAATTTTCCAATGTTACCTCATAGTAAAAATGGATATTAGGGAATCTCAAGGGTATCATGGGGATAGGAAGAGTAATTTATATATTAATTTCATAAGTCTAATGAATAAATATAATGGTTCTAAGAAAATTTAACATCCCACTTGTGAAAGGTGCAGAAATAAGCACCCTATAAATTGCCTAAGGAGAAAAATGAAATTTTTTAAGTGCAGGAATGAAGGAAAACTAGCTAGATATTTTCAATAGGAGAAACCCACTAATGTATTGGAGGATAGGAATTATCTATTCAACCATCAGGGAAATGTTCATTGCTTCAAATTCAAGTAACTGGGGCACTTTACAACCCAGTTCACTAATCCAAGGGTTTCTAGAGACAACCAACAACCTCCACTATAGTAAGGGTGAGCTTTTTTCTTCATAACCACTGAGGTGGATCCAAAAAATGAAGTAGTGATAGGTACACTAATTATTAATACAATAATATAAAGAAAATTAATCTAGTTCTAGGCATTATTACTTATCAAAAAAGTTTATTAGAATAATTCAAAACCCACCACAAATCATGGACGTAGAGATATTGGTGAAACAAATGGGCAAATTATTTCATAATAATTATATAATTCCTCCCCTATTAAAATTTATGGGTTGAATTTCCTAGAGAATCTTTTGATACTAACATTAGTGTAATTTAATGCAATTATAGGTATGTATTGAATTTCCCTATATAGACCAACATAAATTGTTGTGAGAAAAAAATCACTCTTTGTATCATGAATCATCCCCTAATTATATATAATTACAAGGATAGAATGAATCTTATTTATCACCAATATGTCAGGAATAGATATTATTTCCCAATGATAAAGAAAATCTAGATCAAATGGTTTAGTCTAAGGAAACAACCATCATTAAAGACATTACTTTTGTGAGGGAATACACTGATGTGTTTCCTGAATGATTTCAAGGTCTTCCTCCTAGCCAACATGTTGAATTTTAAATCGATCCTATTTTTAGGGTATTTCCATTATCCAAGACTATATATATAATGTATATTGAGGATGTTGAGGTGCTAATGAAAAACTACAGAAGAATCTGTATATAGGATTCATATACCCAAGTGCTTTACCTTGGGGTGCACCAGTCCTCTTTATCAAGAAGAAGGATGAGTTTATGTACCTTTGTATAAATTATCACAAGCTAAATAAAATCATGAAAAATAACAAGTATCCTCTACCATGGTTTTTTGACTTGTCCTATTAGTTATGTGGAGCCCAATACTTCTCCATGGTGGATATTTGGTCGTAATATTATCATGTTAGGGACAATAAGTTGGATATCCCCAAGAATATTCTTCATACAATGTATAAATAGTATAAGTTCATAGTAACACCCAATACACTCACTAATTATACATTAATATTCATGGGATTTATGAATAATATATTTAGGTATTACCTTGAAATTTTTTTGTAGTCTTCATTGATGATATTATAATATAATCCAAAATCAAGGTAGAGAAAGAGTAGCATATAAGTAATGTTATAAAGACCTTATGAAAGTGGGAGATTCATGAAAAGTACAAAAAATGTGACTTTTGTTTAAAGGAAGTCTCATTATTGGGGAATATCATCACAAGAAATGGGATATATGTGAAGCCTTCAAAGAAATAAGTAATTAAAGGATGGTGAAGCCCAACATCTATGAAAGATATCCTAAGTTCCCTTAGATTAGTTGGGTAATATGATATATTTGTGAGAAATTTATCTCGATTGTCAACACCTATAACCAAGCTAACTTAGAAGGTATTTTTTTTGGAATGATGAATGTGAAGAGAGCTTAAAGAATTTGAAAAAGAGGTTTATCACTACACCTGTACTCACACTACCCATAGGTGGAGAAATATTCATGGTATTCAATGATACTTTGATGTAAGGATTGGGATGTATATTAATGAAAAATAAAAAAGTGGTATCCTATGCTTCAAAGAAGTTGAAATTTCATGAAAATAACTACCCAAAACATTATCTGGATTTAGCTGCAATAATCTTCACTTTGAAAATATGGAAACATTTTCTCTTTCGGGATAAGTGTAAAATATATACGGATCACAATATCCTCAAGTATATATTCACATAGAAAGATATGATTATGCACTAATGAATATGGTTAAATATTATCAAGGACTATGACCTCTCAATTCACTACCATCCTAAGAAAGAAAATAAAGTGGAAAACGGTCTAAGTAGAAAGGATCCAACAATTATATCATTGATGATAGTAGAGAAGGATCCAATGTTCTTAGATTTGAAAAGGATGGACATAATAATCATAAAGAAAGAAAAATCATCAAAAATTTCAAAAATGATTTCTAAATCGTTGCTTTTAGAGAAGATAAAGGATGATCAAAGAGATGATGCATGAATTTAGAATAAAGTGGAAGTTATAAGAAATGGGAAATCCTTAAATTTCAATGTTACTGAATAATGAGTTATAAGATTTGGTTCAGGATTATGTCTACCATAAAATACTAAATTAAAAAGGAGATGTCAGATGATACACATATCTCAACCTTCTCTATCCATCATGAAAGAAAAATATATATTCAGACCTACATGATCACTTTTTTGGGACATAATGAATAAGTAGATCATGGAATATACATCAAGATGTATTTTATGTAAGGAAGTGAAGGTGTAAAGGAAAAAATACAAGGGGATGATGAAACAATTACCCATACCTATATGGAAAAGGAAAAAAACCCACCATGGACTTTTTCACTAGTATTAAAAATAGATTAATAGGAAATAATGCTATATGGGTTTTGGTGGATTTCTTAGATTGAAATGTAAATGTAGATAAAAAATACAAGGGGTGGTGGTGAATTTTAACTTAAAAAACATTTGTTTTAATACTTATAGGAATCAAATTTTAATATAATTAAACTAATCATCTTAAAAAAACCCCATTTTTTATTTTAAAATAATCGAATAACTCCCTGGGTTTGATGGAAAAGAATCGTAATCAGTAAGTTACGTTAAGTATTCGTCAGGTCATAATTGAAATTAATCATATTCACAATAAGAAAATGAATTAATCAGAGTATGAATAATAAGTATCTTAATCATAATGTTTATAAAAAATAGAGTAAAATAATAAATGATTATATTATAAAGCAAATAAGATCGTATTGAGTAATGTGATCATAATCACATAGATCTTAATTTCAAAGATCGTAATCACAAAATTGAGAATAGAAAAATGAAAATATAAAATGATTCAATTTATATTACAAAGAATAAAAAATTTAAAAAATGTAAATGAATATATTTATTTTAAACAAAAGAAAAGGGTATACAATAACCTTGGATAAATGTCCCTTGATTTATAATTTCAAGAAAATATATCTTACCCACACCGAGGTAAGCTCTCAATACAATGATCAGTTTCTATCTTTCTATCCCTACAAACCCTAGATGAAGAAGGTGATAAAAACCTCTATCTTCCTATACTTGGTAGCCCTCAATCTGAAAAATAGCAGCACAACTATCTTCCTGTCCATGGAATACCTCGATTATAATCACAACGATCGACATCACATGAAGAAAAGTGAAAACTCTTGAGATTTACAACTATATAGATCAAGCAATACACAACTTGTAAAATTCATTTTTTTCACACATAGTAGCAATTTTGTAGAGATCTCATAGAGTGTAAAAATTCAGCAGAAACAACCATAAAAAACATGAACATGTTCAAATTATCTAGTATTTATAGGTGTTTATCCCAACGATCATCTTGACATCCAATGGTCAGTTTTTTTTCTAAAATCTCAGAGGGGAAGGGAAACATTGAGAACCAATGATCATCTTATAAGTAAAATTATGACATAATTTTAAATGAATATTGAAATAGAATACGTGATATCATTTTGACTCAAAGGTTTTTATTTCATTACGATATGATTTTCTAGATATAGAAAACTAATGGAAAAAATGGTCTAATGATTTTCATTATGATAGTAAATATGATTTATATTGTTACACAAATATTATTAGTATGAAAACAGAACAGTGTGTATGATAAAACTTGTATTCAGTGTGTATGATAGGAACCATATCTTAGCTTGCTATGGTAATCATGTAATGAATAATTTCTACAAAACCTATGAGTACGATTAATATCATATGCATATGAAAAAATTATATCGATAAAATATGAATAAAAATTTCTTAATGAAAGTATGATAAAATGATATATGATTATATTATTAAACTAATTTTAGTATAATAGATTTTTTAAATAAGTATTTAATAATGTGTTTGTGAATTCCAAAACTAAAGGAATAGAAAAGTCAAAATAAGACCTTTGATTCAACAATCTCCCCATTTTTTTCAAATCACAAACCAAAATTCTAAAAAGGAAAAGTAAAATGAAAAAATTGAGTCCAATATTTTTATACTATCATATTCATAAGTAAAAACTTATACTTAATACAATTTTTTTAAAACTCTTCTGAATAATATGTTTAATACAACTAACTCCCCCAAAGAATTACAATCTCTAAGGATCATATTATCTTTTTAAAACAAATTACACCCCCTTACTAAAGACATTAACCTATTGTTATTATCATTATCCCATTCTACCCTAAAAAATACATTATTCCCCTTTATATATCATTCTCCCACTTTGTTATTTACAAAAAGGAATAGGGAATGTATTTTAATACTTAAAAAGGGTTAGTGAGAAAAAAATACACGAAGTAACAAATAATTTTATCATCTATAACAAGTGAAAGATCATTCATAAAAATGGAAAACATTCAATCAAAATGTTTTTAGACGTTAAAGTATTTCATTTATGTTTCAAATACAATAATATTTCAAAATAATTATTTCTTCTCCTTTTACTTCTCCTAATTTAAGAGATCTAAGACACTTTTATTTATTTTCATTAATTACTTCCTATCATACATCAGCCTATCAATATATTCCTTTTGAGACTAAAAAAATTCTTCATATTCTTTAAAAAACTGATCCTAGGTTTGAATCTTTTCCTCCCGCGTTTGTGACTTTTCTTCAATTGTAAAAATCTTGACTTCTAAGGAATTGATTTTTTGATCCTGAACATCAACTATATCGGTCATCAAGTCATTTCGATTTTTCAAATTGATTATCTAATTTTTGTAAAAAATAATCCTTGAAAATTCTGACTGAATAACCATCAGATTATTTTAAATATATTTGAATTTTTTGGATTGAGAATCATCTAGGACTCTGAAGTATTTCATTATTCAAGTTGTATCACTAGATAATTAGTTGAATGCAACGATGACTTAATTCACAAGCCTTATAATATTCTCAATTGAATCTTCATGAATATTGATACATAAATCATATTTATGTGACCACTTAACCTATTTATTACAACCTTTTCTGTGTTGCTTTGAACTTTCTTCATACACTTTGAAGTCGTACATGAGCTTGATAAATCTTTTTCTTATAAGTTTTATTGAGTCTAATCTTTTATTTTGGTTATCTATAACCAAATTAATTTTCCTTCAATAATTGGGAGATATGGAATTGAATTTTCAATTCTATTTTGGGTTTGAACAACAAAATAATATCTTTTCAAGGAAATTGTGTTGTCTGAATCACTGTCTTACTCATAATTAGAAGTTATCCTGAATGACTTTCTACACCATCATCATGAAAATTAGGATTCTAATATTCATCGGATCTGGTTTCTTCCTCTTTATTTGATATATTAATTACATTATCATCTTGAGTTATTTGAGAAGAGAAAGTTGAAGACTATACTTCAAGGGATGGTAATTTGAAAAAAGTATATTCCAATGATATTACTAGAATTATATCAGATTCAGATTTATTTTTTGACCAATATCCTTATCATTGTCATATTCCTATTCATTCTCATCTTCATCATTTTCATCTTATTCTTTTTATTATTTTCCCTCCTCTTCATTTCTTTCTTCCTATTAACCTAGATAATCATCTATCTCTCTGATTTTAGTATCTTCTTGTTCTTCTGGGATTTATATTTGATTATTCTTATGTGGAGCGTATTCTTCACAATTTGTTTATTCTTCTTTCCCTTTTCTTGGATAGAGTTATTGTTTTTTCTTATTGAATTGATTTCCGGATATCAATTATAACAATCAAATTCTCAACTCTTTTAAAAAACTTATCAATATCTAAAACATCATCCTTTATATTTTTCAACCACTTTTTATTCTCTTCTCCTTTAAGAACATCTTGGGTACAAATATTTTCAGCGATATCTTTTAATGGATCAAGACCATCTTGAGGGTCTACTCATTTTCTTTCGAATTTTATTTTTATCTACTGAGCAACAAATTTGTCACTATAATATTTTTGATTATTTGATTTTAAATTAGATTTATACATATCTTTATTTTTTTTCTCAGAAAAAATTGGCAATGATTGTTTTTGAATACCATAATTTCATCAAACTATTTTTTATCTTCGGCTTTATAATCTTTAAAAAATTTGTTTTATTCTGAATCGAAATGTAATATCAACCTTTTTATCATATTTTCACTAATCCAAGGAACTTTAAAACTTATCGGTACATACTTGAGTGGGATATTATAGGATTTCAAACTTTCAAAAATAAACTTAGTCAAAATTTCTTGAAAAATAATCATTCGAGACTTGATAGCACCAGACTTATAATTATTGATGGTTAGGAAAAAGTAACCCATCAAATTTATCTTTCTCATATTCAACAAACAATCAAGAATAAACACACATTATCCCTTAATAGTTTCTCTATCACATTTTCTAGGAACTATAAATCCTTCTATCTTGAGTTCTGAAAGATGATTATCCACTGAAAGATGAGTAGTATTCATTTTGGATTATTGAATCTCAAAAATAGATTCCTTGACTCTTTTCTTATTGAAGATTACTTTTACTTTTGGAAGCCTATGAGAAGGAAAAATGAAACGCCTTCTGATGGTACACCATGAAATTAGGATGCTTGATTTGATGATATACTAATATCTCTATCATATATAGAAAATGTTACTTTTAAATAATTATCAACCATCACAGTACTATAAATCTATTTAACATTATTAGGAAGAATAGGATCTTGACTGGTGTTGGGTTTTTATACACAGATGGACTCCCATCCTTAGAATTGAATAATTATTTTTAAGGATGAATCACACTTATCATAAAAATATCTATTTACTAACCATTATCTAAAAATTTATTCCATGAGAAATCTTTTAGTGGAATTGTTTAGGGGGATGTAGCTGATGATTCTGACATGAGTATAATTATAACTTCTAAGAAAAAATAGGACTAGGATACTTGAAGTGTGGTAGAGGTTTTGCGTAGAGAACAGGAAATTTGATGTGGTACTGGGTGGGGGTCCATCTATAGAGGCAAATAAGTATGACTGTTGAGATTCTGTATCTTATATTAGATAAAAAAGATCCAACAGTTGAAAATATTTGTACTCTTGAGGTTTTTATTAAAAAATAAAAAAATCAATTAGATTAATCATATTCATCATGAATCTGATAAGGGTTTAAAACAAATTAAAAAAATTAAATACCAATAATTAGAATTATAGAAGAAGGTGTAAGGTAAAAAATTATAACTCTCAAAGTCCTAGGATAGATCTATTAGTTTTGATATATTGTGTTTATGAAAATTTTGAGTACAAAAATAATTTTAATATGAAAAATTTTCTATGTACAAAAAGAAATAAATTTAAAATGAAAATTTATTGTTTACGAAAAAATTGTTATGGGTACGAAAAGAATATAAAGTTTATGAAAATAATATAACATGAATAATGAGAAATATGAGTAAAAGTTTTTTCTAAGTACGAAAATTTATGAGTATAAAAATTTTTGAGTTAAAAAAATTTTCAGTTTGAAAAATTTGAGTAAATTTTTTTTCTTAGTTCGAAACATTTATGAGTACAAAAAATCTATGAGTACAAAATTTTTTGAAAATAAAATTTTACTAGTATGAAAATTTATGAGTATGAATATTTTTTAAAATAAAAAAATTCTAAGTATGAAATTTTTTTAAAAGAAAAGAGAAAAAATATAAATCAAATGTACTCCCCCTTTTGAAAGGAGTAACTTAATGTAAGGAGATGATTTAAAGAAGAATTAGATATGAATAATTAATTTATAGTGATAAGTTTTAGATTATGTTTATTTTATTCAAATATATCATAAGGTAATGGTTTTGTAAAAATATCAGCAAGTTGTTCTTGCATTTCGATAAATTGTAAAATGATATCTCCATGAAGTGTGAGGTCCATAAGAAAGTGACGCCTGATATATAGGTGTTTGACATGTGAGTGATGTTCCAGGTTTTTACTTATAGATATGTCACTAGTGTTATCACATAGTATTTGAGTTTTTGTAAAACTCAATCTATAATCAGCGAGTGTGTGTTGTATCCACAACACTTGAGTACAACAACTTCCAGTTTCCACATATTCAGCTTCATCAATGGAAAGTGATACTTAGTTTTTCTTCTTAAAAGAACAATAAACTATTGAATCACCTAAGAAATGATATGTTTTAGATTTAAATTTTCTATCCCTTCTATAACCACCAAATTCAGCATCAAAAAAAGATTTTAATTAAAAATCATTTTTAGAAGAATTGAAATGACCTAAATCCATGGTTCCCTTTAAATAACGAAAGATTCTTTTTAAAGCCTTTACACAAGACACCATTAAATTTTCTTGACATATTACACATAAGTATACTAAAACATTGAGTCTGGAAGACTAGCTGGTAAGTATAGTAAACTTTATATCATACCTTTAAAAGTTGTTTGATTCACTGGTTGTTGAGATTCATCAAGTTCAAGAGTATTTTAAGTACTGATTAGAGTACTAATACTTTTAGTATTATCATATCCATACTTTTTAAGAATATATTTAATATAATTATATTGGGATATGTATGTAATTTATTGTTTTTGATAGATTTTAAATCCATGAAAGAATGTTAACTCACCCATCATACTCATTTCAATATCATATTTCATAAGATTCGTAAAAGAATCTGGTAAGGATTGATGAGTTGATCTGAATATATTGTCTATTTAACTCATCTATTTTGATAATCCCAAATCATATTTTGATAATCCAAAATCATATTTTGATAATCCCAAACCTTGTTCTCATTTAAGTGAGAACCATGTATTAATTCTATTCTAATTATGTTTCATTAATGATTCATATTCCTATAGAGTAATATTCATATACTCTCAATCTCATTGCTTGATTGGTTAAGATTAAAGTGCAAAATTTATCTAAGTACAAAGGTTACCCTTACAAGGTTATCGATACAGAGGTGACCATTATAGAGGTCACCATTACAAAGGTCACCAGTACAAGGTCTCCATTACAAGTATACCGCTACAAGGCTACCGCTATAAGGTTACCGCGATAAGGTTACCGTCACATGGTCACCGATGTAAGCCTAATGATAAAGGATACCACTGAAACCTACCGATGAAAGGTTACAGTTGGAGATTGCTGATGTGAACCTACTATTAAAGCCTACTGATATAAAACATACCATTACCAGTCTACGGACACTTATCCATCCATACTTTGTCAAATTCCTGATAGTTTTCTAACGATCATATTTGATAAAATAAATGCTCTGACAATAATTAATGCTGATTATAAACATTTCAGGAGATAATGACTTTGATAGTACGAGGTATGAGAAAGCATGCACATGATCCACTCATTCCCATTATCGGACCTCCAATATAAAAATTGAAATGTGATACAAGAGAAATACATATGTGCACGCAGAGAAGGGTGATATACGAAGTGTGACATAGCTTACTTGCTAGATCAAAGAAGAACCATCCAGCACCAATACTCTGAACCCACAAGCATCGCGAAGATCATTCTGAGAAAAACTCACTTCTGTATTCTGAGCTTCATCAACTCTTGATCAACATTAGAAGTAGAATACTAAATGCTCGAACTTGGAGTTGTGACACTCTATTTTGGAAACAACCTCCAGAGATTGACTCGAACTTCAAAATTTATCATTCCAAGGAGTCAAGAGATGAATTGTAAACACATAGAGTCTTATAAAATTTATCTCATCATAACTTCTATATTGTGTCTCTTTCTTTTAAATTTGTGAGAAGTGTGTCAGTCTGTTGAACACACTATCTCATGTGCTTGAACTAGAGGATACTAAATATCCACACATCAAACTTCACCTATTTTTGTTTCCCACATATAAATATGGAAGAGACAGTCTGTGGTTTTCATTTTTTGCCTTTACCATGAAGAATAGTGGTAGAGGGTGTGTTCCCAGGATAGTTTTTGAAAAATATTGTAAATCCAGATACAGGCTTTGTATCAAGTTTTAATATAAACTGCTTGGCGGAAGGTGATCACCAAGGGGGGAGGATTAGGTATCGGCTTGAGACTGAGCCTCTTATTTACATTGTTGTGAAAATCCTCGTATACTCTTTTTTATTTTATGAGCTGGTTATATTTTGGAAAGACAGAAAACTGTTTTTACATTCACTCTGATAGTTAGTTTTTGTTAGTGTGTATATATGCTTAATTTAGTAAACCTGTTTCAAAAGTTGAATTAGTGATTACATTGATTCAAATGAGGACCTATCAACCTTATAGAATCTTGTTGAGTAATTAAACATTTATATTTCTACTACCTTAATTGACTCTTTTGTTTTGAATTGGGGGATTTTAATCATATAGTTTTTAACAGAAATTTTAATTGGAACTCAATTCACCCCCTATTGAGTATCCACTCCGACCAATATTTGTTATCAGAGGAAGGTTAATTTTATTTTGAAGTGTTAATTTTTTTTCCAATTGTGATTTTAGTTGTATCTTAAAGATCCTAAAATTTCTATCATATCTAAATTTTCAGTTCTTTAAAATTCTAAGTAACCATGGAAACTAGAGTTGAGTGTGCTGCTACTAACATGCCACCTTTCTTTAATGGTAATAACTATGCTCCGTGGAAATTAAAAATGAAAATGTATCTATAGAGCATGGGACCTGAAATCTGGGATACAATTGAAGAACAATATATATTTCTTGCTACTGCTAGGGGTACATGGTATCAGTTGACTAAAGCTACATATAACAATAACTGTAAAGAAATGAATTCTCTGTACTGTTCTCTAGGTGATGAGGAATTCAGAAGAATATCTTCTTGTAAAACTGCATATGAAATTTGGGATACTTTTTCTATTTTTCATAAAGGAACAACTAATTTTAAAGAAATGAGATTAAATACATACACTATTAAATATGATTATTTTAAAATGAATCCTGTTGAACTCATTTCTGACATGTATCTCAGGTTCAATGAGATAGTAAATACTATGAGTATGCTAGGGAAACCAGTGGACAATGAGGACTAGATTATGAGATTGCTTCGATGCCTACCTAACAGATGGAGAGGGAATTCTGTTTCTATCTGAGAATCCTGTTCCATAGGCAAAATTCCAGTGAAGGAACTAATTGGAAAGATTATGATGTATGAAGAAGAACTTAAGGTGAATCAAGAAGTAAATGATGAACCAAGGAAGAAATCTATAGCATTCAAGACCACTACCTCAAAGAACAAGGATAAAGAAGAAGTTCAAGATCATGTAGATACTTTCATAAGTGAATACTCGGATAGTGATGAGGAGATGTCTCATCTTGCTAGAAGGTTCAAAAAATTCTACCGAAAGAATAAATTCTTTAGAAATTCAAACTACCAGGGAAAGTATGATATTAAAGGACAATGGAATAAAGATAGAAAATGGAATGAAAATTCAAATGAAATAATCTTCTATGAGTGCATATGAAAAGGTCATGTGAAGGCAGACTACCCCAAGCTAAAATTTTAGAATAAATATGAAGATAAGGGAAAAGGTTATAAAAAGGCTATGAAAGATACTTAGAGTTCATCAGAAGACTGATCCAGTGGATCTGATGCTTCTGATAGTGAACACAACAATCACACCAACTTATATTTCTTAACATAAACATCCTAGGTAACACCTAATTCCCCTATGCCTTAGGATTATTACTCTGGGAGTGAAGGTGAATCAAACAATGATGAAAATATGACTAAGGATGAACTATTTTAATACTATGGAATGCTTGAGGATACCTTTAATGAACTCAAGGATAAATATAAATTATTGAAAAGACTACATGCTCTAAATGAAAAGTATAAATATGATCTGGATATTTATAAAGAAAAATGTGCTCAGCTGTTAAAAGAAAATACTGAACTCAAATTATCCAATGAAAAATTAAATATAGATCTTGAGAAGTTTACTACCGATAGAGATACCATGAAATAGTTTCTAGGTAAAAAGACTTCCCCAAAATATACAAATGGAATAGGATATCAGCCAGGACAGAAAAGGATCATTAAAACTAAATTTATTCCAAAATCTAGACAATTCAGAGCTAGTTCAAGTTCTGGACTATTTCTTGAAAAATAATTCTCTAAAGGACCAAACAAAGTGTTTATTTCTCAAAATATATTTGCTTATTATAGGAAATTTGTGAGAAAAGTATGAGTTCCCAAAGTATTACTTTCTAACCTCTTTGGACCCAAGAAAATCTAGGTACCAAAGTTACACCTTGCTTAATCTGTTTTGCAGGGATACTGCCTAAAGAGTTCCTATAAAGCTCTATGGTACTTGGACAGTGGATGTCTAAGACATATGAAAAGAGACTACTCATGCTTCAGGAGCCTAATCAAATTAGAGGTGGACATGTAACTTTCTGTGATAATGCTAAAGGGAAAATTGTCGGCCTAGTCCAGATTGGTTACCTTATTACTATAGTAATTTCAAAAGTAATTTTGGTTGATGAGTTAAAATACAATATGCTAAGTATTTCTCAATTGTGTGATGATGGTTTTAATGCCATGTTTGAAAATGATGCATGTAATGTTTTTAATTCAAATAATGATTTAATATTTTATGCTATCAGAAATGAGAATGTATATGCTATTGATTTAGATTATTTAGCTAATCAAAATGTTTCTTGTTTAAATGCATTTCATAAAGAATCCTGGTTGTGGTACAGAAGACTAGGACACTGCAATGTGCACTCACTTAGAAAACTGGCAAGGATAGGATTAGTTAGAGACTTACCTAAATTGGAATTCCCTCTTAACAAAGTCTGTAATCCTTTCCATAAGGGAAAATAATACAAAGTTTATTTCAAACCAATGAAAGATGTTTCTACTTCTCAGATGCTTGATTTGGTTCACATGGATTTGTTTGGACCATCAAGATTTTCAAGTCTAAATGGGAAGCACTATGTCTATGTTCTTGTAGATGATTTTTCTATGTACAATTGGGTATACATTCTGGATCACAAAAGTAAAGATTTTTCTTATTTTATCAAATAATCCAAGTCTGTAGAAAATTGTAGTGGACTTAGGATTAAGAACGTGAGAAGTGATCAGGGCTGTGATTTTGAAAATTAGGAGTTTGAAACTTATTGCTCACACAATGGCTATAGTCACAATTTCTTTACTCCTAGAACACCTCAACAGGATGGAGTCATAGAAAGAAGAAATAGAACCCATCAAGAAATTTGTAGGAAAATTCTTAGTGAGTATAACCTACCCATTTATTTCTGGTATGAAGCTATAAATAGAGCTTGTTACATTATTAATAGAGTCTTGATTAGACCGCTTCTTAAGAAGAAATATTATGAACTTTGGAACAATAGGAAGCCTAAGGTTATCTACTTCATAGTTTTTGGCTGCAAAGTCTTTATTCTTAACACTAAGGACAATTTTGACAAATTTTCTTCCAAATGTGATGAAGTAATTTTCTTAGGTTACTCAATCTCGAGTAAAGCCTATAGAGAATTTAATAAGAAGACCAAATATGGGGAATAATATATTCATTTCAAATTTGATGAGACTGATCTATATAAACCCAAAACCACTCTTGAATATCTTGAGGAAGATATGTCAATTTTGGATCTTAATGACAATGATAGTGAATCCCCATAAAAGTAACCAGCTTTGGGAATCTTCCAGAATCTGCACCTATTGAGTTTGAACCTATAGAAATTCATGAGGAGTCTAGTTTTACTCTTTCTAAAGGTATTAGAACTCTCAAGAATCATCAGTTAGATTCTTTAGTAGGTGATTTAAATCAAGGGACACAAACTAGAGCTTATTTTAGAATCCAAGTTGAACATCAAGCTTTTCTTTCACAGATTGAACCCAAAAATATTAATGATGTTATCAACGATGAGTTTTGGGTGATGGATATGAAAGAAGAATTAAATCAATTTGAAAGAAACAATGTCTGAGAACTAGTTGAAAGACCTAAGGACACTATAAAAATAGGCACTAAATGGGTTTTTAGGAACAAAGTTGATGAGTCTCGAAATATAGTTAGAAAAAAATCTAGGTTAGATGCACAAGGTTACAGTCAAGAGGAAGGAATAGACTATGAGGAAACCTTCTCACTTGTAGCTAGGTTAGATGCCATTAGAATATTACTTGCTTATGCAGCTCATCTGAATTTTAAACTTTATTAAATGGATGTTGAAACTGATTTTCTAAATGGGTACATAATTGAGGATATGTTTGTTGAACAATCGCTTTTTTTTTACAAATTACCATTTTCCAAATCATGTTTTTAAACTTTCAAAAGATTTGTACGGTTTAAAGCAAGCTCTTAGAGCTTGGTATTATAAGATAAACTCTTTTCTTATTTCAAAAGGTTTTACCAAGGGAGTAGATGATCCTACTCTCTTCATTAAAAGAATTTACAAACATTTTTTGATAGTAAAAATTTATGTAGATGATATAATTTTTGGATCTTCTAAAAATTATTTATGTACTGATTTTTTAACAATAATGAAAAATGAGTTTGAAATGAGTCTAATGGGAGAACTTAAATTTTTCCTTAGATTTCAGATTTTTCAAAATAAAAATGATCTTTTTTTAAATCAAAGTAAATATATAAGGATCTATTAAAATGTTTTTTTGGATGGTAGTAAAGGTAATGATACACCTATGATTATTACTTGTAAGATATATGCAGATGAAGCTGGAGAACCGGTAGATCAAACCAACTACAGATGAATGATAGGGAGTCTTCTCTACCTCACAACTACCAGAAATGAAATTATGTTCAGTGTATGCATGTGTTTTAAATATCAAGAGAATCCCAAATAGTATCATTTAAACGATGATAAAATTATTTTTAAATATCTCAAGTATACTATAAATTTAGGACTATTTTATCCAAGATGAAAACCATTTAATTTAATATGTTATTCAGATGCTGACTTTTCTGTTTGCAAGTTAGATAGAAAAAGAACCTCTGGAATACGCCACCTTTTAAGAAAGTCACTAGTATAATGGTGTATTAAGAAACAGAATTTTGTTGCATTATCTAGTGCCGAAGATGAATATATAGTGGCTGGTAGTTATTGTGCTCAAATTATTTGGATGAAACACACTTTACTAGACTATGGATATCAATTCAAACATGTATCTATAAAATGTGACAATAAAAGTGCCATTAACAGTTCTAAAAATCCAGAATCTCATGCTAGGACAAAGCATATTGATGTAAGACATCACTTCTTGAGAGATCATTATCAAAGAGGTGATATCGCTCTTAAATTCATTGGCACTAAACATCAATTGGATGATATATTCACAAAGCCTTTAAATTTGGAGAGATTAAACTACATCAGACATGAATTGGGGATGATTAATTTTTACATTTAGAACCTTACCGATAGGACCAAACAGTTAGACCTTACCGATAGGACCTCACTGTTAGACCTTACCGATATGAACTCACTGTTAGACCTTACTGATAGGACCTCACCGTTAGACCTTACTGATAGGACCTCACCGTTGGACCATAGTGATAGGAAATCATTGTTAGACCTTACTGATAGGAACTTTCCATTAGACCTTACAGATAGGACCTCACCGTTAGAGCATACCAATACTTCCTTACCGATAGACATTTAATGTCTGGGACTGTGCATTTTGTGTGCTCTCAACCAGAATCTGAAACGTTTTCTGCTATTACTTATTTATTTTCTTTGTTTTATTTTTTTATCCCTAATGATAAAATTAAAACATAGATCACATTTCGATCCACATCAAACCGTCTCCCGATCCTTTTTCTCCCAAATCTCAGAACCAAGACCTTTACTACAACCCTGAACCACTCAAGATCAATGGAAAGAGTCAAAAGGCCGTTGGTTCCTGATGAAGGAGACACACATGATCCTAAGAGACCTAGAGCTGAGTCAAGTAGTGGCAACCATATAGTGGAAAATATGTTGAACCCACATTTATCAATTAGGTAAATAGTAGTATAAAAAGAGTTATGTTCAGAGTGTCTACTGTCGAGCCGGTCGTTAGTACTTAAGGCACTAGAAGCTCAGGGATGGGTTGAATGTTTTTCAAACAACAATAGACCCTATTATCTGAGGTTAGTGAAGGATTTTTATGAGTACCTCATGTTTTAATAGTCTAAGGATGAGAACTGAATGACTTCCAGAGTAAATGGTGTAAATGTATGTTTCTACTCTACGGAATGGGATGAATGCTTAAGGGTTCCACATGATAGGATTTTTGATTTTTACTCAAATGTGGTGCCTCCCACTAGTGAGTTCTTTTGATATGAAGAAGATTTAGCTGTATTGATAGTGTAATGGCCCGGACCCTCCTGGGCCATTACTTTGCCAAAGTGGGGCTCCACCAAAACAGTGACACCGTGAGGGTGACATCGTGACAGTGGAACCGTGACGGTGGCCCCGTGACGGTGGCACCGTGACGGTGGCACCGTGAGGGTGGAACCATGATGGTGGCACCGTGATGGTGGCACCGTGAGGGTGCACCGTGACAGTGGCACCGTGTCCCCTCACCGAGACTTTCGTTCTTTTTCCAATACCTTACTTTTCCTCTCCTACAAGACGTAAATTAATTCTTTTACTCCTTTTAAAACCATTTAAAGCCCATAATTAATTCCTAAGAATCCCGAGAGACCTCCGTGTGTAACTTCCCACCCGCGTGGTCAACCCACGACCCCCACGCCTTATGAGGTTTCGCGTTCTCACCTCAACTGTCCGCATCTCTTATAAACTAAGGGTTAGCTGTGGTTTCTCCTTTCCTCTATCGCGGCTTTTCACAAATAGCTTCTTGTGCATCGGGCACGCCGCATCGCTATCCGTAAAGTTCTGTTCCCGGCCTAAACGTCGATAATCTATCAACAAGTAGGGAATTTATCCTTCTCCTCTCTCTTTTGTGTATCATATGGGGTGGGCGTGTTTTTGTTTCTATAGAATTGGATAAACCAGACCTAATAAAGATAATGAATAAATAAAGAAGGGGGGGATATGATTGTTGATGTTGTTTATATTATGATCATCTTGTTGAGTTGTGATGGCTTATTCCTTCTGAAAATTGAGGCCGTTGGTGGTCGTTGTTTGTGCACTAATGAACCCATCGTGGTGTTTTAAATGGCTTGTTCCTAATTGTAAACTCCTACTGTAAAAAGTAAATTGGTTAATCACGTATACCCGGCTGAATAAATTGAGATCACCCGGATCAATCCCTTATGTGCTAACCCTGATCAAAATACAGAATTGAAATCATGGAGCATGTAAAATCTTTTAAATCTGAAAATACTAGCAAGGCTCTGCTTATTGTTGGTGATGATGGTTTGGTTGTTTCTTTCACGGGCCGATTGGTGGAAATGTGTGGGGTGGGGGGTGGGGTGGGGGGATGGGATCCCCTGTTTTTATACTCTCGGTGGTTGTGTGAATTAGGGATGGGATCCCCTGTTGTTATGGATTCGGTGGTTGTGAGTTTTAAGGCCTGGTGGTTACTTGTTTATATCACGAGTTGGGGTGGGATCCTCTGTTGTTGAGAACCGGATGTGGGCGTTATGGTTGATTCTTGACTGTTTAATTTCTTGGACTTGTGCCTATTCTTACTAGTTTCCCAAAAGTGCTTAAACTTTTAAAAATTATTATTGAACATGAAACAAGAATGAGACAAATGGGTTTTGTTCGCGAGAGTCATGACTTGTGACTTGGACGCAGTGCTGTTGTGATCTGTAGGCTGTCTGAAGAAAAACCTATCTTGGGTGAGTGCTTGTTACCTATATATATACTTGTAGCTTTGTGTTTCTTATTCGCGCCCCACCCAAGTTGAGCACTTAGTGCCAAACACCCCCATTTCATGGGGGAGGGTGTTTTTCCCAACACTATTCTTAGTGGCTATTTATTATCTCCTTTTCTTCTCCCTTTCCTGGATAGCCAAGTATCTTCGGGAAGGCTTTGATGGCCTAAGGTTCATTATTAGCCCAAGAACCTTCGGGCGGGGCAGTGTGACGGTTGGCTAGGTGTGTGCGGAAGGTGGTTTCCCAAGTGTCTTCGGGATGAGGCCCAGGTGTCTTCGGGTGTGGCAGTGGATCTTCTAGCCCAGGTGTCTTCGGGCGTGGTGGTGGTTGTTCTGGACTAGGTGTTTTTAGGCGTGTTTACGTGTGATAGTTGTGGACCAGGTGTGTGCGGGCGGGATTTCGGCAGTGGGACTGCGTGTGGTTGTGTCCCAGGTGTGTGCGGGCGGGTGTGGCAGTGGGACTGCGGTGAGAATGGCGGGATTGGTCCGATGCGTAGGATGTATCAATAACCAGTGAGAAAGTGGCGCGGGGTACCCAAACATCAATGTGCTCTTAATATATATATTACTTAACTTGAGTTATTTGGGAAGTGTTCCTTAGTGAGGCTTGGGTGGATAGTTTACCTTGATAGGTGTTTGGTTTACTCCTTTTTCTCACTGGACTTTAGCACATTCCCCCACTTGTGCACGAGAGTCTTTGGTTTTCCCTATTGAGTGTACTTGTATGCTCACCCTACGTATGTAAAACTGCTTTCAGTTTTCCAGGAGGACTTCAGGGATCGTGCAAGACCATACTAGCTCGGACCTTTGGGAAAGTTGTAGTTTATGTTTTTTTCTTTGGTACTTACCTTTGTAGTCACCTTTTGTACTTTGTGGCTTTACTTTTGGAACATGCATGTGGGAATGGTTTATTTTTGGCTTTACTTTTCTTTTACCTTTGTGTTGCTGAGTTTCATCATCTTATCTCTCGATCTTATAAAACAAAAATGGGTAATTCCTTCCATTTGTGAGAAATTTATATACCCTTGGTGCTAGTCGCCACTCCGGGACCTATTGAAGGCAGGTCTCGGGGGTCATTATCTCTCCTTCAACTTAAAGAAGGAAGGGCCTGAAAATCTGTTGACCCTTACCTCGTTTTGGTGAAGGCGGGTCGTGACAGAATGGTATCAGAGCAGATGGTTGAGAGATAGGATAGATTCTGGAGTTAGGAACAGTGAGGATTGCATGGGATGGTAAGGCAACAATGTTGGGTGACCTTGGCGCGTGAATTAGGCCAGGGAAGACTGTCTAGGACACGAGATTTTAGGCCCCCCCGTGATCCGATGCAAGGACTATGGACCTACCGAACGACCAAGTGAGGCCACACTGATTGCAGGGTAGAGACCCTAAGAAAGGTACATTCATTATAATGACTTGTGTTCTTGTGTTTCTGGGATGTGTTGGGAATTAAGAATAAATTAAAGTTTTTAGAAGTTTTGAAGACGATATTCTGCACTACTTGGGCTTAGGCATTCCTTGTTTACCTTGCATCTATGGAACCTGGAAGGCGACCACGTGTGGTACAGGCGATCGAGGCCCCAGAGACCACTTTGGCCGATCGGAAGAGAGCTGATCGAGAGGAATAGGATGACCAGTGGCAGAAGAATCTTCGGACCTTCCAGCGACAACCCCTTAAAAAGTATGAGGGCAGCACCTCTGACATGAAGACGGAAGGCTGGATAGAGGAGCTAGTTATAGATTTCGGCCTAATTCGGGCCCTGAACGAGTACTGGGTTCTTCAGGCCATCAGCCAGATGCGAGGAACAGTGCGTCAGTGGTGGATGCTTTACCTGGGGGAGAGGAGAGAGGTTGAGGTGGCTTGGGCAGATTTCGAGAGGGAGTTTTGGGCAGAATTCCTCTCTTCGACGATGAAGGCGGAAAAGAGACAGGAGCTACTCTCCCTCCAACAGGGGAGTATGTACTTGAGGGAGATAAGGATCAAGTTCAAGGACCTCCTATGTTTTTCTTCGGACCTCTTTCCCAACAAGGAGTCTCGGGTGAGACGTTTGGAGGAGGTGCTCCGACCCTCCCTCCAGTACGCTGTTACCCCCTTTACCCTGCCAACATACTTGGAGGTCCAGAAGAAGGATGAAGTGGTGGAGAGAATGCACGCTCTAGGAGGTGTGTCACGAGAGGGGATCCAGCTGGGACCATTAAAGGGGAAGGCCGTCAGCACCAGGACTCCAGCGTCAGGACCCTCTAGGTTCCGACCCGCAGGGAGCAAGCCGCAACAGTTTCAGTTTCGATCCTCTGGTCCTCACCCCTTTTCTTCAGGCCCAGGACCGCGATGCTTCATCTGTGGGAGCCCTGGACATATCCGGAGCTAGTTCCCGGACCAGGTGCAGTACGACGGTGGTGGACAGCCCCACCACCCGCCCCAGCAGCAACTTCCAGCCAGACCTTTCCACCAGCAGCAGCAGGGACAGCGAGCTCCCGCTCCTCCGAGGGCAGACGTAGGAGGAGGAGGCCGACCTCAGGGCGCACCTCAGGGACCTCGAACTGGGCGTGGTCGGGGAGGTGGCCGGAAAATGAGGGGCAGAGGAGCTGGGCGTGGACAGTTGCACGCTGCAGAGGCAGCAGTTCCAGCAGGTCCATAGGTTGTTCGAGGTACGATCAGTCTGTTTAGCACTCTTGCTTCTACCTTATTCGATACCGAAGATTCGCACTCCTTTGTTTCACCCAGTCTAGCCCGTGCCTTGGGTTTAGATGCGGATAGACTTCCAGTGCCCCTGGTTCTGATCACACCAGTCAGAGGTTAGAACAACTTGTTGTTTGTTTGTCGGGGATGTAGAATGATGATAGGGCCACATCAATCGGTTAGGAATCTTCTTCTGCTACAGATTCATCCATACAATGTCATCCTAGGCATCGACTGGTTATTTTCTATGTGTTACGTCATCGATTGTTTCCAAGGAAGGGTGGGGTTCTCGGACTTGGATGGTCGGCGTGTTACCTTCACCGGCGAGCGAAGCAGTCAAAAGGGAAACAGGCGAGAAGGACCCCTCCTCTCCTTGTTGACCGAGCTGACAGTGGAATCAGTAGATACAGAAATGCTGGAAGTGCTAGAGATCGTCTGTGAGTTTATGGACATCTTCCCTGAGGAGGTGACGACTCTACTCCCTCGGCGTGATATCGAGTTTGGGATAGACCTACAGCCCGGTGCTCGATCGATCTCGATAGCTCCTTACCGGATGTAACCTTCAGAGCTATGGGAGTTGTGGATCCAGATTGACGATCTGATGAAGAGGGGTTATGTTCGCCCGAGTGAGTCACCGTGGGGTGCTCCAGTCTTGTTCGCAAAGAAGGCAGATGGTGGTCTCAGGTTGTGCATAGACTATAAGAGGCTGAATCAGGTGACGATCAAGAATCGCTACCCTCTTCCAAGGATAGACGACGATCTTTTCGACCAACTGAAAGGGGCAAGATGGTTCTCGAAGATCGACCTACGGTCTGGGTACCACCAACTGAGAGTGAAGGAGGGAGACATCTTGAATACGACATTCAGATGCAGATATGGACACTTCGAGTTCGTATGCATGCCCTTCAGTGTTGCGAACGCCCCGACTGTGTTCATGGGGCTTATGAACTCCATCTTCCGGGAGTACATGGATCGGCTTGTGGTTGTGTTCATCGATGATATCCTGATCTATTCGAGGTCAGAAGAGGACCATACAGAGCACCTGAGGATAGTTTTGGAGGTCCTCTGACATCATCAGCTCTATGGGAAGTTGTCGAAATGCAAGTTCTGGACACGAGAAGTGCACTTCCTCGGGAAAGTGGTGTCCGAGCAAGGGGTAGTGGTGGACCCATAAAAAGTTGAGGCGGTTGTTTCTTGGGCAACACCCAAGAATGTGGCAGAGGTCCATAGTTTCCTTGGGCTGGCAGGTTACTATTGGAGGTTCGTACCCAACTTCTCCCGAGTAGCAGCCCCTTTGACAGCCCTTACCAAGAAAGACCAGGTTTTCGGGTCGAGTGAGTAGTGCGAGTCAGCCTTCAGCTATCTGAAAGAGATGTTGGTTAGTGCCCCAGTGCTGAGATTACCAGAAGAAGGGGTGTCCTATGAGGTGTTCTGTGATGCTTTAAGACGGGGTCTGGGATGTGTGTTGATGCAGCGACAAGGGGTGATCTCTTATGGGTCCAGGCAGCTACGCCCCCATGAGCGTAATTACGCCACCCACGACCTGGAGCTTGCAGCGGTCGTTTTTGCGCTAAAGTTATAGTGGCACTACCTCATCGGGGAATGCTTTGTGGTCTTCACAGATCACAAAATATTGAGGTATATCTTCTCCCAGTGGGACTTAAACTTGCGAAAACAGAGATGGGTGGAGTTCCTCTAGGATTATGACTTTGAGATCTCTTATACTGAGGGAAAGGGCAATATGGTGGCCGATGCCTTGAGAAGGAGGACGCAGAAGGATGCGGTCCGAGAGTCGGCAGACGCCTGGAAGGAAATGGAGGAGTTGGCTTCCTTACACCTGGATGCGAAGATGGATAGCGGTAGAGGTTGTCTATATCAGATGATAGTGCAGTCATCTCTATTTCGACAAGTGGAGGAGTCTCAGTGGGGAGACCCGGAGTGCTAAGTGATGCGTGATTGTGTTGACGAGGGCAATGCTCCGAAAGGATGGACAGAGGATGGTCAAAACCTGATGTTTTTCTAGAAAAGGTTGTTTGTTCTAGTATTGATGCGCGATAAGGTTCTCAGTGAGTTCCACAACTCACCCCTGACAGTACACCCAGGAGTTTCCAAGATGCACCAGGGACTGAAAGGACAGTTTTGGTGGCCCGGAGTGAAGAGAGCAGTGGTAGAGTTTGTGGCCAAGTGCTTAGTGTGTTAGCAAGTGAAGGATGAACACCGAGTTCTAGGAGGCATACTTTAGTATCTAGATTTCCTCGAGTGGAAGTGGGACGACATCTCGATGGATTTCGTCACGAGACTACCCAAGGTATAAGGGGGATACGATGCCATCTGGGTGGTAGTGGAAAGGTTGACAAAATCGGCTCACTTTCTAGAAATCAGGGAGTCGAGTGCAGTGGATACTTTAGTATGAAGGTATGTGGATGAGGTGGTTCGGTTGCATGGAGTTCCGAGGTCTATAGTCTCGGATAGGGATGCACGGTTTACCTCGCGAGTCTGGAGAGGATTGTAGCATGCTTTTGGTACCCTGTTACTCCTTAGCACTTCTTTCCATCCCCAGACAGATGGACAAATAGAGCGCACCATCCGGAACTTGGAGGATATGTTGTGGGCATGTGTTCTGGACTCAGGAGGATCATGGGTGCAATAATTGCCTCTGGTAGAGTTTTCCTACAATAATAGCTACCACTATACCATTGGCATGGCCCCATTTGAAGCGTTGTACGGGAGGCCATGCCGTTCACCTGTGTGTTGGGCCGAAGTAGGAGAGGCAGGAATCCTTGGCCTGGAAGTGGTGCAGAGCACGACAGAGAAGGTTCAACTCATACGGGAAAGGATGAAGGCGGCCCAGGACCGACATAAGTCATATGATGATACCAGGAGGAGGCCCTTGGAGTTTGAGGTTGGGGACCACGTGTTCTTTAAGGTCTCCCCTCGGAGTGGGCAACGGAGGTTCGACAAGGGGAGTAAGCTTTCTCCCAGGTTCATTGGACCCTTCGAAGTGTTGCGGCGGGTCGGCGAAGTGGATTATCATCTAGCGTTACCACCGCTGCTACTGAGGATGAATGATGTCTTTCATGTGTCCCAGCTCCGTCGGTATCTTCACGACGTTTCACACTCCTTAATTGGGGTGAGTTGGACATCGAGGATGACGTGACCTTTGTAGAGAGACTAGTAATGATTGAGGATCGCAAGGAGAAGGTGCTTCATGGGCGAACCATTCCCTTGGTTCATGTGTTGTGGAGACATGGTGGGCTTGAGGAGAGTACGTGGGAGAGGGAAGCACAGATGCGTACCCAGTACCCAGAGTTGTTTTGAGTTTTGTTCCTTGTTGTACCTGTTGTGGTAGAACGTTTTGTCTTTTGGATATGAAATGTACTGGATTTCTTTCCTCTGATTGTGTGTGAAAATCCCTGGCTATGGGGGAGGAGAGAACCCGACCCCTAATCAAGATGCATTAAGGTGGATGCGATTAAACCCATGCGGGTGAGTCAGTGCTGCCCAAAGCGGATAATATCCTGACATGGGAGAGGAGACTCCCCAACCCACATTCCCGGGTAGTTTGGCATGCTATGTTTCTTGGTTCTTGATAGAGAAGTGTTTTTGGTTAGCATGGGTTCACTTCTAAGAGGTATCATTCGAGGTGGTTGTTTGGACCCTCTCTTTCCTTCTTGGTTTGTTTTGATTCTCGAGGACGAGAATCGTTTAAGAGGTATCTAATGTAATGGCCCAGACCCTCCTGGCCCATCACTTTGCCAAAGTGGGGCTCCACCAAAACAGTGGCACCGTGAGGGTGACACCATGACGGTGGAACCGTGAAGGTGGCCCCGTGACGGTGGCCCCATGACGGTGGCCCCGTGACGGTGGCACCGTGATGGTGGCCCTGTGACGGTGGCACAGTGAGGGTGGCACCGTGAGGGTGGCACGGTGACAGTGACACAGTGACAGTGGAACCGTGATGGTGGCTTCGTGTCCCCTCGCTGAGCCTTTCGTTCTTTTTCCAGTACCTGACTTTTCCGCTCCCGCAACGTAAGTTTTGATGTAAATTAATACTTTTACTCCTTTTAAAACCATTTAAAGCCCATAATTAATTCCTAAAAATCCCGAGAGACCTCCGTGTGTAACTGCCCAGCCGCGTGGCCAACCCACGACCCCCGTGCCTTACACGGTTTTGCGTTCTCACCTCAACCATCCGTGACTCTTATAAACTAAGGGTTAGCCATGGTTTGTCCTTTCCTCGATCGCGGATTTTCATGAACAGATTCTGGTGCATCGGGAACACCGCATCATTATCCGTAAAGTTCCATGCCCGACCTAAACGTCGATCATCTATCAACAATTAGGGAATTTATCCTTCACCTCTATCTTTTGTGTATCATGCGGGGTGGGCGTGTTTTTGTTTTTGTAGAATTGGATAAACTAGACCTAATAAAGATAATGAATAAATAAAGAAGGGGGGGTGTGATCGTTGATGTTATTTATATTATGATCATCTTGTTGAGTTGTGCTGGATTATGCATTTTGAAAATCGAGGCCATTGGTGGTCATTGTTTGTGCACTAATGAACCCCTCGTGGTGTTTTAAATGGCTTGTTCCTAATTGTAAACTCTTGCTGTGAAAAGTAAATTGGTTAATCACGTATACCCAGCTGAATAAATTGAGAGAACTAGGATCAATCCCTTCTGTGTTAACCCCGGTCAAAATATGGAATTGAAATCATGTAGCGTATAAAATCTTTTAAATCTGAAAATACCGGAAAGACTCTACTTAGTGTTGGTGATGGTGGTTTGGTTGTTTCTTTCACGGGCCGATTGGTGGAAATGTGTGTGTGTGGGGGGGGGGGATGGGATTCCCTATTTTTATACTCTCAGTGGTTTTGTGAATTGGGGATGGGATCCCCTATTGTTATGGATTCAATGGTTGTGAGTTTTAAGACATGGTGGTTACTTGTTTATATCATGAGTTGGGGGGGGATCCTCTGTTGTTGAGAACCAGGTGTGGGTGTTATGGTTGATGCTTGACTGTTTACTTTCCTGGACTTGTGCCTATGCTTACTAGTTGCCCAGTAGTGCTTAAACTTTTAAAAATTATTACTGAACATGAAACAAGAATGGGAAAAATGGGTTTTGTTGGTGAGAGTCGTGACTTGTGACTTGGACGCGGTGCTGTTGTGATCTGTAGGCTGTCTAAAGAAAAACATAGCTTGGGTGAGTGCTTGTTACCTATATATATATACTTGTAGCTTTGTGTTTCTTATTCACGCCCCACCCATGTTGAGCACTTAGTGCCGAACACCCCCATTTCATGAGGGAGGGTGTTTTTTCCAACACTATTCTTTGTGGCTGGTTATTAGCTCCTTTTCTGCTCCCTTTCTCGGATAGCCCAAGTATCTTCAGGCAGGCTGTGATGGCCTGAGGTCCATTATTATCCCATGATCCTTCAGGCGGGGCAGTGTGATGGTTGGCCAGGTGTGTGCGGTAGGTGGTTTCCCAAGTGTCTTCAGGATGAGGCCCATGTGTCTTCGGGTGTGGCAGTGGATCTTCTAGCCCAGGTGTCATAGGGCATGGTGGTGGTTGTTCTAGCCTAGGTGTTTGTAGGCGTGGTTATGTGTGATAGTTGTGGCCCAGGTGTGTGTGGGTAGGATTTCGGCAGTGGGACTACGTGTGGTTGTGGCCCAGGTGTGTGTGGGCAGGTGTGGCAGTGGGACTACGGTGAAAATGGAGGGATTGGTCTGATGCGTAGGATGTCTCAATAACTAGTGAGAAAGTGGAGCGGGGTACCCAAACATCGATGTGATTTTAATATATATATTACTTGACTTGCGTTATTTGGGAAGTTTTCCTTGGTGAGGCTTGGGTGGATAGTTTACCTTGATAGGTGTTTGGTTTACTCCTTTTTCTCACAGGACTTTAGCATGTTCCCCTACTTCTGCACGAGAGTCTTTGGTTTTCCCTACTGAGTGTACTTGTATGCTCACCCTACGTATGTAAAACTTCTTTCAAGTTTCCAGGAGGACTTCATGGATCGCACAGGACCATACTAGCTCAGACCTTTGGGGCAGTTGCAGTTGCTGTTTTTTTTTCTTTGGTACTTACCTTTGTAGTCACCTTTTGTACTTTGTGGCTTTACTTTTGGAACATGCATGTGGGAATGGTTTATTTTTGGCTTTACTTTTCTTTTACCTTGGTGTTGTTGAGTTTCATCATCTTATCTCTCAATCTTATAAAACAAAAAGGGGTAATGCCTTCCATTTGTGAGAAATTTCTATACCCTTGGTTCTAGTCGCCACTCCGGGACCTATTAAAGGAGGGTCTCGAGGGTCATTATCTCTCCTTCAACTTAAAGAAGGAAGGTCCTAGCAATCTGCTAACCCTTCCCTCCTTTTGGTGAAGGCGGTTCGTGACAGACAGGGAATGTAATTACTAGGAAAGTCATTTCTCTTGAAATTGCAGGAGAAGATAAGCTGCTTTTCAAATTTATTCAGTATGTGATAAGTCCCAGAAGAGGGGAGTTTGTTGTTTTGAAGTATCAAAACATATTCATACTATATTTTCTAAAGCATGGACATAATATCGACCTTTATAGGTTGATGATGGCTTAGTTGGAAGATATGACCAAGCCTAGTTCCAAATCCAATGCCCTATTCCATGCCAAGATGATATCTCTTATGTTGAAAGTGAAAGGAGTTGCTGGAGATAGGGAAGAAACTTTTTTTGTGCAAGACAACCATTGCATCACCAAATTTTTTTGCAAGATGATGAAGATTAGCTGGAATCCATGGCTGAGGAGATGGGTGAATGATGAGGCTAAGGTGGATGAAGAGTTTAATCTTGTGACTCATCCTACTAGGCCTAATAACAAGAGAGACCCTGGTCTTATGCCCGGTGAAGTAGAGCCAGCTAATTCAGATATAGAGGAAGAGGAAGTTGCTGCTATGAAAGAAAGTGAGGACTCACTTATAGATGACATGAGTGACCCTGACCTTCCCTACAATCCTCATGAGACTACTATATCCTTTGGTGAGCCTAGTCCACCAAAGATATTTCCGAGAAGGAAAGCTGTCCTAAGGGACAATGATAAGGAAACCAGTGAAGAAGAAGGGGATAAAATTGTCTTAAGAAAAGTTAGAGATACCCCAGATGAGGATGATGACTCTGAATCAAGTCATGCTGACCTTGAGACAGCTGCTGCTAAAAATTAAGAGCAATGTCTAAGTCTTAGTCCTATAATAGGACATACAAAAAGGGTAGAAAGTGGAGAAGAAGAAGTTGCTGGTTCAATTGATGTTGGACCTGTTTTGGAGGTAGTTGAGGATTCAGAGGAGGAAGTGGTAGTGAATCTTCCTGATGTTGCAGTTGATCAAGGAGGTTTGGAGGAAATGAATATGGCCGATCAGGAGATTTCTGCCATTGAGGGGGAAGAATCTGTTGTTACAGGTTCAGTTTCTATTGTACATGAGATTGAGGGCTGGTTTGAGGACCCCAGATTTATGGCGTTGGGTCTAGAATATGATGAATCATAAGATGAGAGGCCTAATAGAATACCCTTAGTTCCAAACCTCACTTTTTTCCCTCCAGAAACCTTTTTCCCTCAAGACTATGTCAGAAAGGCAGATCTTGAATCCTTGAAATCCAACCTGCAAAAAGTGTATAGGGATAGGTCCTCATAGGTGGAAAAGGCTGTTGCTCTAGATCATGAGAATTTAGCATCTGAGTTAGCCAAAATACACTCCAGTATTCAATCTACTCTGCTCTAGGAAGTAATGCATTACCAGAGTCAAATGAGTGAGTTGACAGAGTCTATGGTTTTAGTGAGACAATCTACTGTTAGCTTAGATTCTTACATGGATTCCAGGGCTCATGTAGACAGATACCTTTCATATGTCGAAAGTGTGGTTCCGCAAATGGTTACATTGATTTATGAGTTTAGGAAATCTATGGAAACTCATGTGAAAGGGAAAGATGATGATGTCAAAAGGCTGATCAGTGGCTTGAACAAATCTTTCAAGGAGACAATGGACTTCTCTCTGGCTCCTCTAGATGCATCTACTTCCACCTCGGCTTCTCCTCCAATTGACATTGAATCTTTCAGGACCATTGTCAGAGAATAAGTTGAAAAGTTTTCTGGTGACAGTTCCTCAGATTCTCAGGTAATTTCCATTACCATGGAAATTCATAAGCTTGTGGGAGACTATCTAAGGGAAGCTGCTCAGGATTATAAGGCCATCAAAGATCAAGTTTACTTCCACTACAAACAGGTTTACACTAAGCATCAGATAGATGGACACTTCAAGTTGCTTTTGAAAAACTTAAGGATCCCACCTGTCACTCAGGACTTTAAAGATTAGGCTAGCAGTCTCATTGAGTTGACTCCTTCTTTGGAAAAATTCATATAGAATAAGGATGATTTTATTTCTGCTATGGAGAGTGGTGGCAGTATCATTATGGAGTTCAAGAATCTTCTATTTCCTTTCCTCCATATGGACTGCAATCCAATCATAGTTCCTCCTGCTCTGCCTACATCTTCAGCTGCTTCTGGTTTCCCCAGTGCTTCTCCTTTGATGACTCCTACCCGGGCCATCAAAAGCTTGACCCCGTCGATACCTCAGAGATCTACTAACTATAGGTCTACTGATTCCTCGGTGGCTGGTCCTCATACTCTTCTCACTGCCATCCCTCCGCCTATAACTCCACCTTCAGAACCTGCATCCTCAGTTTCTGAGGACAAATCTCCTATGGGAATATCTGATGTGGATTGAGTGTGGACTGTCTTAGTTGATAGGTATTGGTGTATCTATTTTTGTATAATGTACTCCTATTTTATTAATAAAGATTCTATCTTTTCTCTATTTTCATTCTGTACACTTTTTGTTAATCACAAAGGGGAGAAAATATTCATAACTTAAATCTACAGATTCAATGACATTAGCGGATGTGTTTAACCTTGATTCAAAACTCTTAAATCTAAATCTTCAATGACATAATTTGTGATTATCAATAAGGGGGATATTGTTGGACTCATCTATTTTGATAATCCCAAATCATATTTTGATAATCCCAAATAATATTTTGATAATCCCAAATAATATTTTGATTATCCCAAATCTTGTTTTCATTTAAGTGAGAACCATGTCTTCATTATATGCTAATTATGTTTCATTAATGTTTCCTATTCCTATAGAGTAATATTAATATCCTCTCAGTCTCACTGCTTGATTGGTTAAGCTTACAGTGCAGAATTTATCTAAGTACAAAGGTTACCGTTACAAGGTTACCGATACAGAGGTCACTATTACAGAGGTCTCCGTTACAAAGGTCACCGGTACAAGGTCACCATTACAAGGTTACCACTACAAGGCCACCACTACAAGGTTACCACGACAAGGTTACGATTACATGGTCACCGATATAAGCCTATTGATAAAGGTTACTGCCAAAGCCTACCGATGAAAGGTTACAGTTGGTGATTGCCAATGTGAACCTACTATTGAAGCCTACCGATATAAAGGAAACTGTTACCAGTCATCCGATGTAACACCCTGAGCTTCCACGATACGCTTCTCATTCAATAATGCAATGGCTTGCATTGTACAAAACTTCGAGTTCTAAAACACCGCGACTAATCAAAGTAGCTGTTATGAATAGTAATAACCACTTTTTAAAATTATAGAAATTTTATATTTCAAAATGGACTTCATTTTTGGATTCGGAATATCGAAATTAGCCTATGTTGAATTTTTGGTATTTTTCTGAGAACTTCTAATTTTTTATGAATAGTGAAAATACTTAAAAACAACTTTTTTAATCAAAATAATTTATAGTGATAAATTATACTATTTAGTGGTTTTAAGGTATAATTAGAATATATTTTTACCATTTTATCCAATGGTGTTCATTAGAATTAATTTAACATTGAAATTGGACATAAACAATTGCCAATCTTTTGATATAAATTGTTTCTTAAAAACACGCTATTTGTCGTAACAACAGAAATTAATTATAAAATTAATTAATGCAACTTATATTTTTGGAATTTTGTAAAATAGGCATCATTTTTGAATTCGGAATATCAATTATATCTTAGGGTGAAATTTTGGCCTTGTTCTGAAAAACTTCAATTTTTGATGAATAGTGAAACCACTAAGTGGTAGTTAAATAACTGATTTTTCGTTTAAATGAAATATTACCACTTCTGTGATTTTATTTTCAAAAATACGACATACATGGTTGTCATTAAGAAGTAAAATGTGGTTCAATGAGATTAAAATAATTTTTTGGTGAATAGTAACTTTTAAGTTCTTAATCGCGATTAGAGGTAATTAGTGTAGTTTAAGGTACAAATAATGTTTTAATAATATGAGATGAGCATGACACTTGTCCTACTCCTATTGGATGAGTCATGGCCGACCAAGACAACCCATGGGTCAACTTGGGGACCCCATGGAGCCACTTTAGTTGGAAAATGACATTAATATATATTTATTTAATGTTAAAATTAAATTAACACAAACATGAGTTATTTTACTAAAACAGTTTTTAAGTGGGGTTAAACAAGTCAAAATTTTGACTATAAATATTAATTAGAAAGATAAAAAGATTTCCTAAATCATAGTAGTTTTTTTATAATTTTTAGACATTAAATAAATTAAATTATTTATGACATCATTATGATGCAGCGATGACCTCATTATTTAACGATTTTAATAAAATGAAACGATAATGTAAAATCCAAGGCATACACTTGTCCAAAGACTATTGGATGGGTATATTTCTAACCCTTATCACCTTATCCACGAATTATATAAGTGTGAGAACTTTAGAATCCGAAAAGCATTGTGTAATAATGTAACATTTCAATATTTCCAAAGGAGCCCCTCCTCTCCACTTATAAAAGGCCCCCACCTCTCCCACCTTATTCACACCTTCAAGCCATTTGGATTGGCCAAACTCTACCCAAATACTCTCCCAACGTCCCCCTCTTACTCCTAGAAGCCTCACTTTGGGCAGAACTCTTCTCAAGGAAGCCTTTGGCTCAAATCAAAGAGTTACCCGATTTTGAGGTAATGTCTTCTCTAATGTTGTTTTGTTTTATTTTTCTTCTCCAACCCCATAAACTCTTTTTATTAATTTATTTTGTAACAAAACCAGTATCCTCAATATACTAGGATGTTGTTATAAGAAGTATTCTAGCTACACTTACACGCACCTACATATAATGGTTAAAGAACATACGGTTTCTGTGGATGGCGAATTTCTGCCTCACGAAACAATGATTGTTCAACACTCATATAACACCTTCAAAGGTGGCCATTAAGATGTCACTATATTTATATATGATATATAATGTGTTTATGTTTTACTTATGCTTCTGTATTTCTAATTTATGGAATACTTTATGATTTCCATTATGGGTAAAATGTGATAATTTCATTTTAGGAAGTGCGGACTACCGCCCCCTCAAAGTGATTTGAATTGTTAATCCCATATGTGGGATGTATAAAGGATGGATTAAATGGTATTATACACTATATTATAATGTAATTATATTATAAATTTATATCATTATGATTCCGTTCCATTAAATACGAAATAGAAATGAAAGTAGCGTTCATGCGTACGTACGGCTTACCGTCTCCATGAACGGTGCATTTCATTTCTTACCTCTAAATGTTACGTGACATTATGAATGAATGTATATACTGGATATATATCATATATATGATATCTACATCATGAATATAATTCTGGATATAATGGATATTTCACCACATGAACAACTTGAAATTATAGGAAGTTTATTTTTGACTCAAGTACCAAAGATCGACAAAACGACCGTTATTAACTTAAATAATTACATAATGTTCATATCATTGTAATAAGTGATATAAAAAGGATAATGAAATTGAAAATGGTTCTTAATAAGTTATATATTAACTCTAGTTTATTATTCAGGAGGTTAAAGAACGGTTGAGTCAAGTCAGACACGAGGTAAGGGAACTTCTTAACCCAATTTCTATTCTTTGGGTTAATCTCATAATTTCAAATTATGTCGTGAAATTATTATGTCCTATCTTGTAATTTTACTATATTTATGTTTACTTATAGTGAATAAACATAATAGATCTATTTTATTTTAAAAATGATCTTTGTAAGGACTTCGTCTCAATCTCCTTTCATTGAGGCATATTTCGTTTTATACACAACTTTCTTTTATACGGTGTATAAAACCCTTTGAATTTTACGTTTATTCAAAAGGTTTTGTTTTATAATTATGTGATTTTTAAATGATTTCAAAAAAGTGATATTTCTCTCCAATATATGAAAATCCAGTGCAAATGTATACGTATTTAACGCAAGCTTAAAAATGTTTTCAGAAAACCCGACTCTCGAGTGTGGTAGACAGGAAGGGATTGGGTGTGGACCCATCATGGCCTGTAATTAGTCGAGAAGTCTAAGAATTAGTTATTTTGTTTTCAGAAGCTTGCTTAATGTTTTCATAAAAACACTAGAGTATATTTTAGCAATTTTAAATGTAAGTATCTTCTAAAAAAAATGCATCGGCAGGTCTCATGAGACAAACTAGTGTCTTGACACAAGGCCTTGACAAAATCTTATTTGCGGTCTTGGCACGAGGCCTTGAATACGTGGTTATGATAGTCTCGCATTATTCATTCCATCATTATGAAAGTGGTTATTGATATTGCATGTGATTATTCGACCAGTAGAATATCCATGTGAAGAAGTGAATGGCATTATCTCATTTTACTTTTGCCATATTATGTTGAAGTTCAAGTTTAAAAGGCTTTTGTTTTAGTTATACATCACCATAAATGTTAATTTTTATTTATGAAAGCTTCCGCTATATTGTTAACCTTACTGAGCATCTGAGCTCACCCCTTTCAATGTTTTAATATTTTTCCAGGATGTGAAGAAGTAATTTATGAGTGACCTGCAGGGGTAGTCAGAAAGGGATATGATTGTGGACTATGAAGACCATGTTATTGTAGTTTGTTTACTTTTTGATGTAAGGAAAGACTTATGAATGTATCTAGTGTTTCCAAGGCTACTAAACTAATCGGTCTTTCGAGACTTGATCTTTTGTGATCATGCCAATGTTACGAAGTAATGCACCGGCTCTGGGTAGCTGGGGTCGGGGCGTTACAGTTGGTATCAGAGGCAGTTTAGTACTAACCTTGGAAGCTAGATTTAGATAAACTCTGATTAGAGAACATATCCCGAAGATAGACTTTGAGGATTAGTATAGAATAACTTCCTAGAATTTTGGTATTGTAGAGATGTTGTGAGTTTTCCGAGCAATACATCCCTGTCTGGATACGAGCAGGTAGAGGCGGCTCTGGCACAGATGTACCTAGGGGTAAAACCCGAAAACACCACTTTGAGCTAGACTCGAACGGGAACTGGTGCACGACAACGGGCCTTACTGCACTCTTGGTTACGACACTCTCGGGGGATATGCTTTGGATAATTCCCATTTTCTTTACAAACCACTATGAAGTGTTACGAGTATATACTTCCTCAAAGAAAACATTTTTATAATTATGGATTATATCCATAATTAGTTCAATTTATGTTAAGTGTTTTACAAGTATGGAATTATGTATTTTGATTCATGAACTAATCTAGTTTATGCCATTATTTAGAAATGGCGCCTAGTGGAAGGAATGGAAACCGTATCAATGCACGCACTCCGTGTAGGGAATTGCTGGAAGATGCTCATAGTTCCAACTTCTCTATACACCCTGGGAGCACGAAAATGTATAGAGATTTGAAGGAACATTTTTGGTGGGACAATATGAAGAGGGAGATTGCTGATTTTATGTCGAGGTGTATGGTTTGTCAACAAGTGAAAGCTGGAAGGCAACATCCTGGTGGAGTATTGCAACCTCTTCCCATACCTGAGTGGAAATGGGATAATATTACGATGGACTTTGTCATGGGACTAACAAAGACTCCTAGAAGGAATGATGCAATATGGGTCATTGTTGATCGACTTACTATGTCAGCACATTTTCTGGCTATATGGGAGGATCTACCACTTGAACGTCTAGCAAGACTATATATTAATGAAGTTGTAAGACTTCATGGAGTACCCCTATCGATTGTTTCTGACCGTGATCCTCGTTTTACTTCAAGATTCTGGAAAAGTCTTCAAAGGGACTTGGATACTGAACTTCGTTTGAGCACTGCCTATCACCCTCAAACAGATGGACAATCAGAACGGACTATTCAAACCTTAGAAGACATGTTGAGATCATGATCTCTTGACTTTCAGGGTATGTGGGATCAATACTTACCACTGGTAGAATTTTCCTATAACAATAGCTTCCATTCGAGTATTCAGATGGCACCATATGAAGCGTTATACGGAAAGAGATGTCGTACACCAACCTGTTGGGATGACGTTGGTGAAAGAAAACTTGTAGGCCTAGAACTGGTGGAGGAAACGGTGGAAAAGGTGAAAGTAATCCAAAATCACATCAAAGCAGCTCAAAGTAGGCAGAAGAGCTATGCCGATAATCGAAGGAAGGATTTGGAATTTCAAGTCGGTGATCATGTTTTCCTGAAGGTATCTCCATGGAAGGGAGTCATACGTTTTGGTAAGAAAGGTAAATTGAGTCCCAGGTACATCGGACCTTTCGAAATTCTAGAACAAATTGGGGCTGTAGCTTACCGATTGGCAATGCCGCCACGTCTCTCCAAAGTTCACGATGTGTTCCACGTATCTCTGTTGAGGAAATACTTGCCTGACCCAATGCATGTACTCACCTATGAGGAATTAGAACTGGAACCCGATCTTTCCTATTGTGAAGAGCCCATCAGGATTCTTGATGTGAGGGAGCAGGTGCTGAGAAACCGGACGACTCGTCTGGTGAAGGTTTTGTGGAGAAATCATAAAATGGAAGAGGCAACGTGGGAACCTGAGGAATTTATGATGAAAAACCACCCGAGTCTTTTTATGCAGTAATACCCTAGAAATTGCGAGGACGCAATTATTTGAAGGAGGGGAGAATGTAACACCCTGAGCTTCCACGATACACTTCTCATTCAATAATGCAATGGCTTGCATTGTACACAACTTCGAGTTCTAAAACACCGCGACTAATCAAAGTAGCTGTTATGAATATTAATAACCACTTTTTAAAATTATAGAAATTTTATATTTCAAAATGGACTTCATTTTTGGATTCGGAATATCGAAATTAGCCTATGTTGAATTTTTGGTATTTTTCTGAGAACTTCTAATTTTTTATGAATAGTGAAAATACTTAAAAACAACTTTTTTAATCAAAATAATTTATAGTGATAAATTATACTATTTAGTGGTTTTAAGGTATAATTAGAATATATTTTTACCATTTTATCCAATGGTGTTCATTAGAATTAATTTAACATTGAAATTGGACATAAACAATTGCCAATCTTTTGATATAAATTGTTTCTTAAAAACACGCTATTTGTCGTAACAGCGGGAATTAATTATAAAATTAATTAATGAAACTTATATGTTTGGAATTTTGTAAAATAGGCATAATTTTTGAATTCGGAATATCAATTATATCTTAGGGTGAAATTTTGGCCTTGTTCTGAAAAAATTCAATTTTTGATGAATAGTGAAACCACTAAGTGGTAGTTAAATAACTGATTTTTCGTTTAAATGAAATATTACCACTTCTGTGATTTGATTTTCAAAAATCCGACATACAAGGTTGTCATTAAGAAGTAAAATGTGGTTCAATGAGATTAAAATAATTTTTTGGTGAATAGTAACTTTTAAGTTCTTAATCACGATTAGAGGTAATTAGTGTAGTTTAAGGTACAAATAATGTTTTAATAATATGAGATGAGCATGAAACTTGTCCTACTCCTATTGGATGAGTCATGGCCGACCAAGACAACCCATGGGTCAACTTGGGGACCCCATGGAGCCACTTTAGTTGGAAAATGACATTAATATATATTTATTTAATGTTAAAATTAAATTGACACAAACATGAGTTATTTTACTAAAACAGTTTTTAAGTGGGGTTAAACAAGTCCAAATTTTGACTATAAATATTCATTAGAAAGCTAAAAAGATTTCCTACATCATAGTAGTTTTTATATAATTTTTAGACATTAAATAAATTAAATTATTTATGACATCATTATGATGCAGCGATGACCTCATTATTTAACGATTTTAATAAAATGAAAAGATAATGTAAAATCCAAGGCTTACACTTGTCCAAACACTATTGGATGGGTATATTTCGAACCCTTATCACCTTATCCACGAATTATATAAGTCTGGGACCTTTAGAATCCGAAAAGCATTGTGTAATAATGTAACATTTCAATCTTTCCAAAAGAGCCCCTCCTCTCCACTTATAAAAGGCCCCCACCTCTCCCACCTTATTCACACCTTCAAGCCATTTGGATTGGCCAAACTCTGCCCAAATACTCTCCCAACTTCCCCCTCTTACTCCTATAAGCCTCACTTTGGGCAGAACTCTTCTCAAGGAAGCCTTTGGCTCAAGTCAAAAAGAGTTACCCGATTTTGAGGTAATGTCTTCTCTAATGTTGTTTTGTTTTATTTTTATTCTCCAACCCCCTAAACTCTTTTTATTAATTTATTTTGTAACAACACCAGTATCGTCAATATACTAGTATGTTGTTATAAGAAGGATTCGAGCTACACTTACACGCACCTACATCTAATGGTTAAAGAACATACGGTTTCTGTGGATGGCGAATTTCCGCCTCACGAAACAATGATTGTTCAACACTCATATAACACCTTCAAAGGTGTCCATTAAGATGTCACTATATTTATATATGATATATAATGTTTTTATGTTTTACTTATGCTTCTGTATTTCTCATTTATGGCATACTTTATGATTTCAATTATGGGTAAAACGTGATAATTTCATTTTAGGAAGTGCGGACTACCGCCCCCTCAAAGTGATTTGAATCGTTAATGCCATATGTGGGATGTATAAAGGATGGATTAAATGGTATTATACACTATATTATACTGTAATTATATTATAAATTTATATCATTATGATTCCGTTCCATTAAATACGAAATAGAAATGAAAGTAGCGTTCATGCGTACGTACGGCTTACCGTGTCCATGAACGGTGCATTTCATTTCTTACCTCTAAATGTTACGTGACATTATGAATGAATGTATATACTGGATATATATCATATATATGATATCTAAATCATGAATATAATTCTGGATATAATGGATATTTCACCACATGAACAACTTGAAATTATAGGAAGTTTATTTTTGACTCAAGTACCAAAGATCGAAAAAACGACTGTTATTAACTTAAATAATTACATAATGTTCATATCATTGTAATAAGTGATATAAAAAGGATAATGAAATTGAAAATGGTTCTTAATAAGTTATATATTAACTCTAGTTTATTATTCAGGAGGTTAAAGAACGGTTGAGTCAAGTCAGACACGAGGTAAGGGAACTTCTTAACCCAATTTCTATTCTTTGGGTTAATCTCATAATTTCAAATTATGTCGTGATATTATTATGTCCTATCTTGTAATTTTACTATATTTATGTGTACTTATAGTGAATACACACAATAGATCTATTTTATTTTAAAAATGATCTTTGTAAGGACTTCGTCTCAATCTCCTTTCATTGAGGCATATTTCGTTTTATACACAACTTTATTTTATACGGTGTATAAACCCCTTTGAATTTTACGTTTATTCAAAAGGTTTTCTTTTATAATTATGTGATTTTTAAATGATTTCAAAAAAGTGATATTTCTCTCCAATATATGAAAATCCAGTGCAAATGTATACGTATTTAACGCAAGCTTAAAAATGTTTTCAGAAAACCCGACTCTCGAGTGTGGTAGACAGGAAGGGATTGGGCGTGGACCCATCATGGCCTGTAATTAGTCGAGCAGTCTCAGAATTAGTTATTTTGTTTTCAGAATCTTGCTTAATGTTTTCATAAAAACACTGGAGTATATTTGAGCAATTTTAAATGTAAGTATCTTCTAAAAAAAATGCATCGGCAGGTCTCATGAGACAAACTAGTGTCTTGGCACAAGGCCTTGACAAAATCTTATTTGTGGTCTTGGCACGAGGCCTTGACTACATGGTTATGATAGTCTTGAATTATGCATTCCATCATTATGAAAGTGGTTATTGATATTGCATGTGATTATTCGACCAGTAGAATATCCATGTGAAGAAGTGAATGGCATTATCTCATTTTACTTTTTCCATATTATGTTGAAGTTCAAGTTTAAAAGGCTTTTGTTTTAGTTATACATCACCTTAAATGTTAATGTTTATTTATGAAAGATTCCGCTATATTGTTAACCTTACTGAGCATCTGATCTCACCCCTTTCAATGTTTTAATATTTTTCCAGGATGTGAAGAAGTAATTTATGAGTGACCTGCAGGGGTAGTCAGAAAGGGATATGATTGTGGACTATGAAGACCATGTTATTGTAGTTTTTTTACTTTTTGATGTAATGAAAGACTTATGAATGTATCTAGTGTTTCCAAGGCTACTAAACTAATCGGTCTTTCGAGACTTGATCTTTTGTGATCATGCCAATGTTACGAAGTAATGCACCGGCTCTGGGTAGCTGGGGTCGGGGCGTTACATCCGATGCTTATCCTTCCATACTTTTTCAAATTCCTGATAGTTTTATAATGGTCATATTTGATAAAATAAATGCTCTGACATTAATTAATGATGATTGTAAATGTTTCAGGAGACAATTCCATGGATAATATGAGGTACGAGAAAGCATTCACATGATCTACTCATTCCAATTATTGGACCTCCAATATAAAAAGTGAAAAGTGATACAAGTGAAATATATACATGCACAAAGATAAGGGTGATATATGAAGTGCGACAGAGCTTACTTGATAGATCAAAGAACCATCCAACACTAATACTCTGAACCCACAATCACCGATAATATCATTCTGAGACAAACTCGCTTATGTTTTCTATGCTTCATCAACTCTTGATCAACATCAGAAGCAGAACAATTGATGCTAGAACCTGGAGTTGCAACACTTTGTTTTGTAAACAACTTCCAGAGATTGACTCGAACTTCAACATTTCTCATTCCAAGGAGCCAATAGTTGAACTGTAAACACATAAAGCCTTATAAACTCTTTGTCATCATAACTTCAATACCGTGTTTCTTTCTTTTACATCTATGAGAATAGTGTCAGTCTGTTGAACAGACTATCTTCTGTGCTTGAACTGGAGAATACTGAATATCCTCACATAAAACTTTACCTATTTTTGTTTACCACATATAACTATGGAAGAAACCGTCTATGGTCTGTATTGTTTTTCTTTCCCATGAATAATAGTGGTAGAGGGTGTGTTCCCTGGAAAGTTTGTGAAAACTATTGTAAAGATTGATACTGGCTATGGATCAAGTTTTAATATAAACTATTTGGTGGCAGGTGATCACCAAGTGGAGAGGATTGGGTCTTGGCTTGAGACTGAACCTCTTGTTTAAATTGTTGTGAAAATCCTCATATACTCTGTTTTATTTTATCTACTGCCTATATTTTGAAGATACATAAAACTATTTTTACATTCAATCTGATATTTAGTTTTGGTTAGTGTGTAAATATTCTTAATTTAGTAAACCTGTTTCACTATGAATGTTAGTTTTGGTTAGTGTCTACTGTTGAGCCAGTCATTAGTACTTAAGGAACTGGAAGCTCAGGGTTGGGTTGAATATTTTTAAAACAACAATGGACCCTATTATCCGAAGTTAGTGAAGGATTTTTATGAGTACCTCATGTTTGAACAGTCTGAGGATGAGCACCAAATGAATTCCAGAGTAAATGGAGTAAATATAAGTTTCTCCTCTGTTTAATGGGATGAATACTTAAGGGTTCCAAATGATGGGATTTTTGATTTTTACTAAAAAGTGGTTCCTTTCACTAGTGATTTCTTTTTCTATGAAGAAGCTTTAGCTGAATTGATAGGGAATGGAATTCATAGGAAAGTCATTTCTCCTAAAATGGCAGGATAAGATAAGCTACTTTTCAAATTTATTCAGCATGTGATAAGTCCCAGGAGAGGGGACTTCACTATTTTGAAGTATCATGAAATATTCATACTGTATTTGTTGAAGCATGGACATACGATCTACCTGTGTAGGTTGTTGATGGCTCAGTTAGAAGATATGACCAAGCCTAGTTCCAAATCCAATTCCCTATTACATGCCAAGCTGATATCTCTTATGTTGAAAGTGAAAGGAGTTACTGGTGATAAGGAAGAAACTATTGTTTTGAAAGACAACTATTGCATCACCAAAGTGATTTGAATGATGATGAAGATTAATTGGAATCCATGTATGAGGATATGGGTGAATTATGAGGCTAAGGTGTATGAATATTTTACTCATGTGAATCATCCTACTAGGCCTAAGAATAAGAGAGACCCTGGTCTTAAGCCCGATGAAGTAGAGCCTTCTTATTCAGATGTAGAAGAAGAGGAAGTTGCTGCTGTGTAATAAAGAGAGGACTCTCCTATAGATGACAGGAGTGACCCTGACCTTCCCTCTAATCCTCGTGTGAATACTGTATCCTTTAGTGAGCCTAGCCCACCGAAGATATTTCCTAGAAGGGAATCTGTCCTAAGGAACAATGATAAGGAAACCAGTGAAGAAGAACAGGCCGAAATTTTCTTAAGCAAAGTTATAGATACCGTAGATGAGGATGAGGACTATGAATCAAGTCATGCTGACCTTGAGATAACTACTGCTGAAAATGAAGAGGAATGTCTAAGTCTTAGTCCTCTAATATGACATACAGAATGGGTAGAAAGTGGAGAAGAAGAAGCGGCTTATTCAGTTGATCCTGGACCTATTTTTGAGGTAGTTGAGGATTCTAAGGAGGAAGTGGAAGTGAACCTTCATGATGTTACATTTGATCAATGAGGTGTGGAGGAAATGAATATGGCCGATCAGGAGATTTATCCCATTGAGGGGGAGTAACCTGCTGTTACAGGTTCAGTTGCTATTGTACATGATATTGAGGGCTGGTCTGAGGACCCTAGATTTATGGTGTTGGGTCTAGACTATGATGACACAAAATATGAGTGGCCCAACAGAAGGCACTCAGTGCCAAACCTCACTTTTGTCCCTCCAGAAACCTCTTTCCCTCAAGACTAAGTCAGAAAAGAAAATCTTGAATCCCTAAAATACAACCTTCAAAAAGTGTCTAGGGATAGGTCCTTAGAGGTGGAAAAGGCCGTTGCTCTAGCTCATGAGCATTTAGCATCTGAGTTAGCCAAAATGAACTCTAGTATTAAATCTACTCTTCTACAGGAAGTAAGGCAATGCCAGAGTCAAATTAGTGAGTTGTACGAGTCTATGGTTTTAGTGAGATAGTCTATTGTCAGCTTAGATGCTTACATGGCTTCAAGGGCTCAGGTGGACAGAGACCTTGCATATGTCAAAAGTGTGGTTCAGCAAATGGTTACAATGTTTGAGGAGTTCAAGAAATCTATGGAAACTCATGTGAAAGGGATAAATGATGATGTCAAAAGGCTGATCAGTGGCTTGACCAAATCTTTCAAGGAGACAATGGACCTCTCTCTGGCTCCTCTAGCTGCATATGCTTCCACCTCAACTTCTCCTCCAATTGACATTGAAGCTTTCATGACCACTGTCAGAGAAGAAGTGGAAAATTTATTGGGTGACAGTTCCTCATATTCTCAGGTCATTTCCATTACTAGGGAAATTCATAAGCTTGTGGGAGACTATCTATGGGAAGCTTCTCAAGATCATAAGGCCATCAAAGATCAAGTTGAATTCTAATACAAATGGGTTTACACTAAGAATCAGATGGATGAACACTTCAAGTTGTTGTTGGAAAACATAAGGTTCCCACCTGTTCCTCATGTATTTAAGGATTAGGTTAACAGACTCAAAGAATTGACTCCTGCTTTGGAAAAATTCATGCAGAATAAGGATGATTTTATTTCTTATATGGAGAGAGGTGGAAGTATCGTTATGGACATTAGGAATATTCTCTTTCCTTTCATCCATCTGGACTGCACTCCAATCATAGTTTCTCCTTCTCTTCCTACTTCTTCTACTACTTCAGGTTCCACCAGTGCTGCTCCTTTGATGACTCCTACCCAGGCCATCAGAAGATGGACCCCCTCGATTCTTCAGAGATCTACTCACTATAGGTCTACCAATTACTCAGTGGATACTCCTCCTACTCTTCTCACTACCGTCCCTCGACCTATACCTCTACCTTCAGAAGCTGCATCCTCAGTTTTCAAGGACAAATCTCCTATGGGCATATCTATTGTCGATTGAGTGTGGACTTTCTTAGTTGATAGGTATTGGTGTATCTCTTTTTGTATAATGTAATGCTATTTTTTAATAAAGGTTCTCTCTTTTCTCTATTTTAATTCTGCACATTTTTTGTTAATCCCATAGGAGGAGAAAATATTCAAAACTTAAATCTACAGATTCAATGACATTAGAAGATGTGTTTAACCTTGATTAAAAGCTCTTAAATATAAAGCTTCAATGACATAATTTGTGATTATCAAAAAGGGGGAGATTGTTGGACTCATATATTTTGGTAATCCCAAATAATATTTTGATAATGCCAAATCATATTTTGATAATCCCAAATATTTTTTTATTTAAGTGAGAACCATGTCTTAATTCTATGCTAGTTATGTTTCATTAATGTTTCCTATTCCAATAGAGTAATATTCATATACTCTCAATCTCACTACTTGATTGGTTAAGCTTACAATGATGAATTTATCTAAGTACAGAGGTTACCGTTACAAGGTTACTGATACAGAGGTCACCATTATAGAGGTCACCATTTCAAGGGTTACCAGTACATGGTCACCGTTACAAGGTTACCGCTACAAGGATACCGCTACAAGGTTACCGTGGAAAGATTACCATTACATTGTCATTGATATAAGCCTACAAATAAAGGTTACCGCTGAAGCCTACCGATTAAAGGTTACAGTTGGAGATTGCCGATGTGCACCTATTATTGAAGCCTACCAATATAAGGATATCGTTACCAGTCTACGGATTATTATACTTCCGTACTTTGTAAAATTCCTGATAGTTTTCTAATGGTCATATTTGATAAAACAAATGCTCTGACATTAATTAATTCTGAATGTAAACGTTTCAGGAGACAATGTCGTGGATAATATGAGGTACGAGAAAGCATGCACATGATCTACTCATTCCCATTATCATACCTCTAATATAAAAAGTGAAAAGTGATACAAGTGAAATATATACGTGCATGAGGAGAAGGGTGATATACATAGTGTGACAGATCTTACTTGATAGATCAAAGAAGAACCATCCAACAAAAATACTCTGAACCCATAAGCATCACAAAGATCATTCTGAGACAAACTCGCTTCTGCCTTCTGTGCTTCATCAACTCTTGATCAACATCAGAAGCAGAACACTGAAAGCTAGAACCTGGAGTTGTGACACTCTGTTTTGAAAACCACTTCCATAGATTGACTCAAACTTCAACATTTCTCATTCCAAGGAGTCAAGAGATGAACTGTAAACACATAGAGCCTTCTAAACTCTTTCTCATCATAAATTTTCTATTGTGTTTCTTTCTTTTACATATATGAGAAGTGTGTTAGTCTGTTGAACACAGTATCTCCTATGCTTGAACTGGAGGATACTGAATATCCTCACATCAAACTTTACCTAATTTTATTTCCCAAACATAACTATGGAAGAGACCATATGTGGTCTATATTGTTTGTATTTCCCATGAAGAGTAGTGGTAGAGGGTGTGTTCCCTGGACAGTTTTTGAAAACTATTGTAAATCCCAATACATGATGTGTATCAAGTTTTAATATAAACTACTTGGTGGCAGGTGATCACTAAGTGGAGAGGATTAGGTCTCAGCTTGAGACTGAACCTCTTGTTTACATTATTTTGAAAATCTTCATATACTCAGTTTTATTTTATCCGCTGCTAATATTTTTAAAAGACAAAAAACTATTTTTACATTCACTCTGATTGTTAGTTTTGGTTAGTGTGTATATATTCTTAATTAAGTAAACCTATTTCAAAAGTTTAATTAGTGATTAAATTGATTAAACTAAGGACTAATCAACCTTAGAGAAACTTGTTGATCAATTAATTTTTTTTATTTCTACTACCTTAATTGACTGTGCTGTTTTGAATTGGGGGATTTTAATCATATATTTTTTTAACAGAAATTTTAATTGGAACTCAATACACCCCCCTCTTGAGTATCCACTCCATCCAAAATTTTGTATCAGAGGAAGGTTAATTATATTTTCAAGTGTTCAAAAATTTTCCAACTATTATTTTAGTTGTATCTTAAAGATCTCAAAATTTCAGTCATATCTAAATTTTCAGTTCTTTAAAATTATAGGTAACTATGGAAACTAGAGTTGAGGGTGATGCTACTAACATCCCACCTTTATTTATTGGTAATAACTATTCTCAGTGGAAATTAAAAATGAAAATGTATGTATAGAGCATGGGACCTGAAATCTGGGATGCAATTGAAGAATAACATATATTGCGTGCTACTGCTAGGGGAACATGGTCTCAATTAACTAAAGTTACATATAATAATAACTATAATGTAGTGAATTCTCTGTACTTTTCCCTAAGTGATGAGGAATTCAGTATAATATATGCTTCTAAAACTTAATATGAAATTTGGGATACTTTAACTATTTTTCACAAAGGAACAAGTAATGTTAAAGAAATGAGATTAAATACATACACTATTAAATATGATAATTTTAAAATGAAGCCTGATGAACTCATTTCTGACATGTATCTAAGGTTAAATGAGATAATGGATACTATGTGTCTTCTTGGGAAACTAGTGAACAACAAGGACCAAATTATGAGACTGCTTTGATGCCTACCTGACAGATGGTGAGGGTCTTCTGTTTCTATCCGAGAATCTTGTGACATAGGAACAGTTCCAGTGAAGTAACTAATTGGAAAGATTATGATGTATGAAGAAGAACTTAAGGTTAATAAAGAAGTAAATGATGAACCAAGGAAGAAATCTGTAACATTCAAGACTACTACCTCTAAGAACAAGGATAAAGAAAAAGTTCAATCTCCTATAGATACTTTCATAAGTGAATACTGAGATAGTGATAAGGAGATGGCTCATCTTGCTAGAAGGTTCAAAAAATTATACCAAAAGAAGAAATTTTTTAGGTAGTCAAACTACCAGGGAAAGTATGATAGTAAAGGACAATGGAAGAAAGATAGAAAATGGAATGACAATTCAAATGAAATAATCTTCTATGAGTGAAAACAAAAATGTCATGTGAAGGAAGACTACACCTTGCTGAAATTTAAGAAGAAATATGAAGATAAGGGAAAAGGTTATAAAAAGGCTATGAAAACTACTTGGAGTGTGTCAGAAGACATCTCTAGTGGATCTGATGCTTCTGATAGTGAACAGAACAATCATGCCAATTTATGTTTCATGACAGAAACATCCGAGGTAACACCTAATTCCCCTATGCCTAATTATTATTACTCTAGGAGTGAAAGTGAGTCAAACAATGATGAAAATATGACAAAGGATGAACTATTTGAATACTATGGAATGTTTGAGGATAATTTTAATGAACTCAAGGATAAATATAAACTATTGAAAATACAACACGCACTAAATGAAAATTATAAATATGATCTGGATATTTTGAAAGAAAAACGTGCTCAACTGCTAAAAGAAAATACTAAACTCAAATTATCCAATGAAGTATTAAAGAGAGATCTTGAGAAGTTTACTACCGGTAGAGATACCATGAGTCAGTTTCAAGGAAAACATATTTCCCCAAAATATACAATTGTTCTAGGATATCTTCCAGGATATAGAAGGATCATTAAAACTAAATTTATTATAAAATCAGGATAATTCACAGCTAGTTCAAGTTCTGGACCATTTCTTGAAAAAAAATTCTCTAAAAGACCAAAAAAGTGTTTATGTCTCAAAATATATCTGCTGATTATAGGAAATCTATGAGATGAGTATGAGTTACCAAAGTATTAATTGTTAACCACTATGGACCCAAGAAAATCTGGGTACCAAAGTTACCCCATGCTTAATCTGTTTTAGAGGGATGTTGCCTAAAGAGTTCATGTAAAGCTTTGTGGTACTTGGACAGTGGATGTTCAAGACACATGGTAGGATACTACTCAGGATTCAGGAGACTACTGAAAGTTTAGGTGGAAATGTAACTTTTGATGATAATGGTAAAGGGAAAATCGTCGGCCTAGGCCAGATTAGTAACCTTAATACTATAGTAATTTCAAAAGTACTTTTTGTTGATGGGTTAAAATACAATCTACTAAGTATTTCTCAGTTGTCTGATGATGGTTTTAATGTCATGTTTGAAAATGATGCATGTAATGTTTTTAATTATAATAATGATTTAATATTTTATGATAACATAAATGAGAATGTATATACTATTGATTTAGATTATTTAGCTAAGAAAAATGTTTCTTTTTTAAATGCATTTCATAAGGAATCCTGGTTATGGCACAAAATACTAGGACATTGCAATGTGCACTCACTTAGAAAACTGATAAGGAGAGGTTTTGTTAGAGTCTTACCAAAATTGGAATTCCCTCTTAATAAAGTGTGTAATCCTTGTCAAAAGGGAAACAAAACAAAGTTTCTTTCAAAACAAAGAAAGAAGTTTCCACTTCTCAACCGCTTGGGTTGGTTCACAAGGATTTGTTTGGAACATCAATATTTTCAGGTCTAAATGGGAATCACTATGTCTATGTTCTTATAGATGATTTTTCTAGGTACACTTGGGTATACTTTCTGGATCAAAAAAGTAAATCTTGTTCTTATTTTATCAAATACTCCAAGTCTGTATAAAATCATAGTGGACTTAGGATTAAGACCTTGAGAAGTGATCATGGCTGTGTGTTTGAAAATTAGGAGTTTGAAACTTATTTCTCACACAATGGCTATAGTCACAATTTCTCTGCTCCTAGAACCCCTCAACAGAATAGAGTTATAGAAAGAAGAAATAGGTCCCTTCAAGAAATTTATTGTACAATGCTTAGTGAGTATAACCTACCCATTTATTTCTAGGATGAATCTATAAATACAGCTTGTTACATTAACAATAGTGTCTTGATTAGACTGATTCTTAAGAAAAACCCTTATGAACATAGGAACAATAGGAATCCTAAGGTTAACTACTTTAGAGTTTTTGGCTGTAAAGTCTTTATTCTTAACACTAAGGACAATATTGAAAAATTTTCTTCCAAAAGCGATGAAGGAATTTTACAAGGTTACTCAATCTTGAGTAAAGCCTATAGAGTATTTAATAAGAAGAAAAAATGTGTGGAAGAATCTGTTCATTTAAAATTTGATGAGATTGATCCACATGAACTCAAAACCACTCTTGAATATCTTGAGGATGATATGTCAATTTTGGACCATAATGACAATGATAGTGAATCCCCTGTAAAAGTAACCAGTTCCAGGAATCTTCTAGAATCTGCAACTGTTGAGTCTAAACCTGTAGATATTTAGGAAGATTCTAGTTTAACTCTTTCTAGAGGTATTGTAACTCTCTAGAATCATCTTTTAGATGCTGTATTAGGTAATTTAAATCGAGGGACACAAACTAGAGATTCTATGAGAAACCAGGTTGAACATCAAGCTTTTCTTTCATAGCTTGAACCCAAAAATATTAATGATGCTATAAATGATGAATTTTGGGTGATGGATAAGCAATAAGAATTAAATCAATTTGAAAGAAATAAAGTCTGGAAACTAGTTGAAAGACCTAAGGACACTTTGATAATAGGCACTAAATGGGTTTTTAGGAACAAATTTGATGAGTCTGAAAATATAGTTAGAAACAAAGATAGGTTAGTTGCACAAGGTTACAGTCAAGAGGAAGGAATAGACAATGAGGAGACCATCAAACCTGTAGCTAGGTTAGAGGTCATTTGGATATTACTTGCTTATGTAGATCATCTGTATTTTAAACTTTATTATATTGATATTAAAAGTAATTTTCTAAATGGGTACATAATTGAGGATATGTTTTTTGAATAACCCCTGGTTTTACAAATTACCATTTTAAAAATCTTGTTTTTAAACTTTAAAAAGATTTATACGGTTTAGAGAAAGATCCTAGAGCTTGGTATGATAGGATTAACTCTTTTCTTATTTCAAAAGGTTTTACCAAGGGAGTAGCTAATCCTAAACTCTTCATTAAAATAATTTCAAAAGATTTTCTGATAGTACAAATTTATGTAGATGATATAATTTTTGGATCTTCTAAAAATTATTTATGTACTGATTTTTCAAAAATAATGCAAAATGAATTTGAAATTAGTTTAATGTGAGAACTAAAATTTTTCCTTAGATTTCAGATTTTTCAAAATAAAAATGGTATAGTTTTAAATCAAAGTAAATATATAAGTATCTTTTAAAACGTTTTTGTTTGGATGGTAGTAAAGGGAATGATACACCTTTGAGTACCACTAGTAAGCTGGATGCAGATGAAGCTGGAGAACCAGTAGATCAAACCAACTAAAGAGTTATGATAGGGAGTCTTCTCTGCCTTAAATCTACCAGACCTTACATTATGTTAAGTGTATACATGTGTTCTCTCTTTCAAGCTAATTCCAAAGAGTCTCATTTCAATACTATTAAAAGTATTTTTAAATATCTCAATTATACTATAAATTTAGGACTATTTTATCCAAGAGGGTAACCGTTTGATTTAATAAGTTATTAGGATGCTGAATTTGCTGGTTTCAAGTTGGATAGAAAAAGAACCTCTGGAACATGTCACCTTTTAGGCAAGTCAGTAGTATCATGGTGTAGTAAGAAACATAATTCTGTGGCATTATCTACTGCCGAAGTTGAATATATAGCGGATGGTAGTTGTTGTGCTCAAATTCTGTGGATGAAACACACTTTTAGTAGACTATGGATATCAATTAAAACATGTCTTTATAAACTATGACAATACAAGTGCAATTAACATTTATAAAAATCCAGTATCTCATCCTAGAAAAAATCATATTGATTTAAGACATCACTTCTTGAGATATCATTATCAAAGAGGTGATATCATTCTTGAATTCATTGGAACTGAACATCAATTGGCTGATATATTCACAAATCCTTTAAATTCAAAGAGATTAAACTACATCAAACATGAATTAGGGATGATTAATTTTCACTATTAGAACCTTACCGATAGGACCTCACCGTTAGACCTTGCCGATAGGACCTTACCATTAGACCTTACCGATAGGACCTCACCATTAAACCGTACTGATAGGACCTCACCGTTAGACCTTACCGATAGGACCTCACCGATAGAACTTAGTGATAAGAGCTCACCATTAGAACTTAATGAGAGGACCTCACCAATAGACCTTATCAATAGGACCCCATTGTTAGAGCTTAGTGATACTTCCTCACCGATAGACATTAAAAGTCTGGGACTGTGCATTTTGTGTGCTCTCAACTGGAATCTGAAACGTTTTCTGCTATTACTTATTTATTTTATCTATTTTATTTTTCTATCCCTAATGATAATATTAAAACACAGATCACATTTCGATCCAAATAAAACCCTCTCTTGAACCTTTTACTCCCAAATCTCAGAACCTAAACCTTTACTGCAACCCTGAACCACTCAAAATTAATGGAAAGAGTCAAAAGGCCGTTGTTTGCTGATGAAGGATATGCGCCTGATCCTAAGAGACCTAGAGACGAGTAAAGTAGTGGCAGCCAGACAGTGAAAAATATAATGAACCCACATTTATCGAAGTGGGAAATAGTAGTTCAAAAAGAGTTACGTTCAGAGTAGCTACTGTCGATCCGGTCATTAGTAATTAAGGCACTAGAAGCTTAGGACTGGGATGAATGTTTTACAAACAACAATGGACCCTATTATCTGAAGTTAGTGAAGGAGTTTTATGAGTACATAAAGTTTGAACAATATGAGGCTGAGAACCGAATGACTTCTAGAGTAAATGGAGTAAATTTAAGTTTCTCCGCTACTGAATGGGATGAATGAATAAGGGTTCCACATGATGGGATTTTGGATTTTCACTCAAAAGTGGTGCCTAAAACTAGTGAGTTCTTTCTCTATGAAGAATATTTAGATGAATTTATAGGGAATTTAATTCCAAGTAAATTCATTGCTCTTGAAATGGCAGGAGAAGATAAGCTACTTTTCAAATTTATTCAGCATGTGATAAGACCCCGGAGAGGGGACTTCGTTGTTTTGAAGTATTAGGACATATTAATACTATATTTTCTGAAGAATGGACATAAGATCAACCTGTATAGGTTGCTGATGGCTCATTTGGAAGATATGACCACGAATAGTTCCAAATCCAATGCCCTATTCTATGCCAAGATGATATCTCTTATGTTGAAAGTGAAAGGAGTTTCTAGAGATAAGGACAAAACTATTGTTGTGCAAGACAACCATTGCATCACCAAAGTGATTTGCAAGCTGATGAAGATTAACTGGAATCCATGGAAAAGGAGATGGGTGAATGATGAGGCTAAGGTGCATGAAGAGTTTAATTCTGTGACTCATCCTACTAGGCCTAAGAATAAGAGAGACCCTGGACTTAATCCTGATGAAGTAGAGCCTGCTTATTCATATTTAGAAGAAGAGGAAGTTGTTGTTGTGCAAGAAAGAGGGGACACTCCTACAGATGACAGGAGTGACCGTGACCTTCCCTCCAATCCTCGTGTGACTACTGTATCCTTTGGGGAGCCTATCCCACCAAAGGGATTTCCTAGAAGAGAAGCTTCCCTAAGGGACAGTGATAAGGGAAACAGTGAAGAAGAAGGGGCTGAAATTTTTTTAAGGGAAGTTAGAGATACCTCAGATGAGGATGAGGATTGTGAATCAAGTCATGCTGACCTTGAGAAATCTATTGCTGAAAATGAAGAGGAATGTCTAAGTATTAGTCCTTTAATAGGACATACAGAAAGGGTAGAATGTGTAGAAGAAGAAGTTGCTGATTCAGTTGATGCTGGACCTGTTTTGGAGGTAGTTGAGGATTCCGAGGATGAAGTGGAAGTGAACCTTCCTAATGTTGCAGTTGATCAAGGAGGTCTGGAGGAAATGAATATAGTCGATCAAGAGATTTCTCCCATTGAGGGGGAGGAACCTGTTGTTACAGGTCCAGTTTCTATTGTACATGAGATTGAGGGCTTGTCTGAGGACCCCAGATTTATGGTGTTGGGTATAGACTATGATAACTCAGAAGATGAGAGGCCCAACAGAAGACCCTTAGTGCCAAACCTCACTTTTTCCCCTCCAAAAACCTCTTTCCCTCAAGATTATGTTAGAAAGGAAGATCTTGAATACATGAAATCTGACCTGCAAAAAGTGTCTAGGGATAGGTCCTCAGAGGTGGAAATGGATGTTTCTCTAGCTCATGGTGTATTTAGCATCTGAGATAGCCAAAATTCACTCTAGTATTCAATCTACTCTACTCCAGGAAGTAAGGAAATTCCAGAGTCAAAAATAGTGAGTTGGCAGAGTCTATGGTTTCAGTGATATAGTCTATTGTCAGCTTAGATGCTTACATGGCTTCAAGGGCTCAGGTGGACAGAGACCTTGCATATGTCAAAAGTGTGGTTCAAAAAATGGTTACAATGTTTGAGGAGTTAAAGAAATCTATGGAAACTCATGTGAAAGGGAATGATGATGATGTCAAATGGCTTAACAGTGGCTTGACCAAATATTTCAAGGAGACCAAGGAATTCTCTCTGTCTCCTCTAGCTACATATTCTTCCACCTCTGCTTCTTGTCCTATTTACATTGAAGCTTTCAAAAACATTGTCAGAGAAGAAGTGGAAAAGTTTTCTAGTGACAGTTCCTCAGATTCTCAGGTCATTTCCATTACTAGGGAAATTCATAAGCTTGTGGGAGACTATCTAAGGGAAGATGCTTAGGATCATAAGGCCATCAAAGATCAAGATTACTTCTACTACAAACAGGTTTACACTAAGAATATCATGGATGGAAACTTCAAGTTTCTATTTGAAAACTTAAGGATCCCACCTGTCACTCAGGCCTTTAAGGATTAGGTTAGAAAACTAATGGAATTGACTCTTGCATTGGTAAAATTCATAGAGAATAAGGATGATTTTATTTCTGCTATGGAGAGAGGTGGCAGTATCATTATGGATATCATGAATCTTCTCTAGCCTTTCCTCCATGTGGACTGCACTCTAAACATAGTTCCCCATGCTCCTCCAACTTCTTCAGCTGCTTCAGGTTCCACCAGTGCTGCTCCTTTGATGACTCCTTCCCAGGCCATCAGAAGATTGACCCCCTTGATTATTCAGTGATCTTCTCACTATAGGTTTACTGATGCAACAGTGGCTACTCATCCTAAACTTCTCACTTCCATCCCTTGGCCTATCCCTCCACCTTTAGAACCTGTATCCTATGTTTCTGAGGAAAAATCTCATATGGGCATATCTGATGTGGATTGAGTGTAGACAATCGTAGTTGATAGGGATTGGTGTATCAATTTTTGTATAATGTACTCCTGTTTTATTAATAAAGGTTCTCTCTTGTCTCTATTTTTATTCTGTATACTTTTTGTTAATCAAAAGGGGGAGAAAATATTCAAAACATAAATCTATAGATTCAATGAAATTAGCAGATGTGTTTAACCTTGATTCAAAACTCTTAAATCTAAAGATTCAATGACATAATTTATGATTATTCAAAAGGGGAAGATTGTTGGAATCATCTATTTTGATAATCCCAAATCATATTTTGATAATCCCAAATCATATTTTGATTATACCAAATCATATTTTGATTATACCAAATCATATTTTGATAATCCCAAATCTTGTTTTCATTTAAGTGAGAACCATGTCTTCATTGTATGTTAATTATGTTTCATTAATGTTTCCTATTCCTATAGAGTAATATTCATATACTCTCAATCTCACTGCTTGATTGGTTAAGCTTACAATGCCAAATTTATCTAAGTACAAAGGTTACCATTACAAGGTTACCGATAGAGGGGTCACTGTTACAGAGGTCACCGTTACCAAGGTCACCGGTATAAGGTCACCGTTACAAGGTTACCACAATAAGGCTACCTCTATAAGGTTACCGTGACAAGGTTAACATTACATGGTCACCGATATAAGCCTATTGATAAAGGTTACCACTAAAGCCTACTGATGAAAGGTTACAGTTAGAGATTGCTGATGTTCACCTACTATTGAAGCCTACTGATATAAAGGATACCATTACCAGTCTACAGACTCTTATCCTTCTATACTTTTTCAAATTACTGATAGTTTTCTAATGGTCACATTTGATAAAATAAATGCTCTGACATTAATTAATGCCGATTGAAAACGTTTTAGGAGACAATTTCGTGGATAATATGAGGTACAAGAAAGCATGCACATGATCTAATCATTTCCATTATCAAACCTCTAATATAAAAAGTGAATAGTGATACAAGTAAAATATATACATGCATGAAGATAAGGGTGATATACGAAGTGTGACAGAGATTACTTACTAGATCAAAGAAGAACCATCCATCACTAATACTCTGAACCCACAAGCATCACAAAGATCATTCTAAGACAAACTCACTTCTTCCTTCTTTGCTTCATCAACTCTTTATCAACATCACAAGAAGAACACTAATATCTAGAACCTAGAGCTATGACACTTTGTTTTGGAAACAACTTCCAGAGATTGACTCAAACTTCAACATTTCTCATTCCATGGAGTCAAGTGCTAAACTATAAACACATAAATCCTTATAAACTCTTTCTCATTATAACTGCCCTATTGTGTTTCTTTCTTTTACATCTATGAGAAGTGTGTCAGTCTATTGAACACACTATCTCCTGTGCTTGAACTGGAGGATACTGAATATCCTCACATAAAACTTCACCTATTTTTGTTTCCCATATATAATTGTGGAAGAGACCATATGTGGTCTGTATTGTTTTTCTTTCCCATGAAGAATAGTGGTAGAGGGTGTGTTTCCTGGACAGTTTGTGAAAACTATTTTAATTTTCGATACAGGATGTGTATCAAGTTTTAAAATAAGATTCTTGGTGGAAGGTGATCACAAAGTGGAGTTGATTAGGTCCCGTCTTGATACTGAACCTCTGGTTTACATTGTTGTGAAAGTACTCATATACTATGTTTTATTTTATCCGTTGCTTATATTTTGAAAAGGCAAAAAATTGTTTCTACATTTACTCTGATATTTAGTTTTGGTTAGTGTGTATATATGCTTAATTCAGTAAAACTCTTTCAAAAGTTGAATTAGTGATTACATTGATTCAACTGAGGACTAATCAACCTTATATAAACTTGTTGAGCCATTAAACAATTATATTTCTACTACCTTAATTGACTGGGTTGTTTTGAATTGGGGGATTTTAATCACATAGTTTTTAATAGTAGTTTTAATTGGAACTCAATTCACCCCCCTCTTGAGTATCCACTCCGACCAATAATATCATAAACATATATTTGAAAAATTAATTTTTTTTGTTTTATTTCTTTATTAAAGGAGTTCGATCAGTAGTTCCCTTTAAAAAATTGTTTTGTAACAAAAATCATGTTAATCTATCATACCGGGCTATAGGGGCTTGTTTAAGCCCATATAAATCTTTGGTATGTGTGAAAACAAATTCATGATGCTTTGTATCTTTAAAACAAGGAAAATGTTCAACAAAAACGTCTTTATGAATATATCCATTAAGAAAATTACAATTCACATCCATTTGAAAAAGTTTGAAATTGAATAATGCTTCAAAGGCTAATAGAATATGAAGAAATTCAAGTCTAGTTACCAAACCATATCTATCTTTATAATCAATTACCAGTTGTTGATTATAACCTTTAGCAACTATTAATTCTTTATTTTTAACAATGACTCCATTTTCCTGATATTTTTTTATAAAACCCCATTTTACTCTAATTACAAATGTTTCCTTAGGTCTTTCAACCAAGGTCCAAACTTTATTACTTTCAAATTAATTTAGTTCATATTGCATTACTTTAATCAAATCTTCATCACCTAAAAACTCATTAGAATTGTTAGGTTTGAATTAAGAATGAAATCCTAGATATTCTACTTCATTTATCAAAAACATTCTTGTACATACATGTCGATTTACATCACCAATTATACCATCACCTGGATGATTCTTAAGAAAAGGATAGCTTGGATTTGGTAAAACCTATTCATTAACATAGGATAGAAAGGATTCTAGAGTGATTACTTTAGAAAAAATTTCTTGAGTATTATCTTTATTAAAAGAGTCTACTATCAATGGTTGCTAATCAGTTTTGGAAAATATATCAGAATATGTAGGTTGGGATTGTTTAAAAACAATGAGATTGATTTCATCAAATTTAATGTGTACTGTTTCCTCATTAGAACAATAATTTATATTGAAAATTATATATGACTTAGAAGTAATGGAATATATTAAAAAAATACCTTCATCATATTTGGGGGTGAATTTATATAAATTTTCTTTTATATTAAAAATGAATACTTTGCATCCAAATACATTAAAGTATGAGAATTTTGGTTTTTGACATATCCATAACTCATAAAGTGTTTTATTATGAAATGATCTAATTAAAAATTGTTTTATACTATAAAAATTATTACTCACAGATTCATCCCAAAAGTGTTTAGAAATTGAGTATTCACTCAACATGGTTCTTTTTATTTCCTGAAGAAGTCAATTTATTCTTTAAACAACACCATTTTGGTGAGGATTTCTAAGAGCTGAAAGGTTATGTGTAATTCCTTTATCACTTCAAAATATTTCAAAATCATAATTTACAAATTCTACACCATGATCTCTATGAATAGTTATCAATGGAAGATATTTCTCATTTTTGACTTTGGATACAAAAGTTTTAAAATAACAATAGGCTTCAGATTTCTTTATTAGAAAATAGACACATGTATATCTTGTGTAATCAGTAACTAAATATAAATAAATAGTATTTTCCTACAATACGCCCAATGTCTAGAGAACCAAATTAGTCCATGTATGCCAACTATAAAGAATCAATAGTTGCAAATTCATTAATTAATTTAAATATTGACTTATGTTTCTTTCAATATTGATAATGTTCACAGACATTTGAAGAATCAAATCTATGTTCTCATTAGTCTTTAACAAGTCTTTACTAAGACAATTTGCATAAGTTTACAGTGTCCTAACCTTCTATTCCATAACCAAGATTTATCTTCCATTTCACTAAGGAATGTTATGTCTTGGATCCTAAGGTATTCTAAGATAAGTGTGTAAACATTAACATGTTGATGGGTAAAAGAATGAATTCATCCTTGGAATTATGTACTATATATTTATCATTCTTAAAATTCACAAGGTAACCTTAATCAAATAATTGACTTATGCTTAAAAGGTTGTGATTATGACCTTTTAAAAACAAAACATTTCAAATCAAAGATTTTCTAAGAAGAAAAATGTTACATATACCAACAATATTTTCTTGAGAATTGTCTCTGAATGTAACTCTTCCATATTTCATTTCAATAAGATTTTAAATGAATTATTTGTTTCCAGTCATATTTTGGGAACATCCACTATCCATGTACTATATATTCTTATTGCTGTTACTAATTTTTTTTTTCCGAAAACAAAATAATTAGAATTTTGGAATCCAAACTTTCTTGGATCAAAAAATGTTAGAAATAAAAATTTCAGGAATCTTCATTTTTTTGAAAAAATGGTCTTTGTGGAACCCTACAAATTGAATTTTATTTAAGAATTTTTTTTATTCCAGTGACCTCCACTTGGATTTTTTTTAAAAAAGGGTTCATTTCCATGAATAAAATAATTGTGGCTATAAAATTGTTTTGAATGAGAATAACCAATTATAGAACTATTTCTAAGAGGAAATTTTTTTATACATATTATCAAAACCTTCATTTGTAGAAGTAAAATTTTATACAAGTTTCTTAAGAGAAAAAATTTCATACTTTAGTTTTAGAAGTAAATCCTTAACAACATCAGTATTTGTTTCATAAGTGAGTTTTCTTTCTAAAACATTTTTCTCAAAAATGACTTTTTCAAAATCCGTAGAAGGATTATCCTTCTCTGAATTATCTTTTTCAAGGCTTTTTGAAATAGAATCAATTTAAAAAGTTATCTTATCAAGATATTTTTAAATATCTATTACTTCTTTTTTCAAAACATTTATTCAAGAAGTTTCTTTTTCAAGTTTCTTAATGAATTTAGAGTTTTTATTTTCAAGTAATTTTAAAATCTATAAACACCATCATAAGAAGTTAAAGTATTTTTATCACTAGATGAAGAGTATTTTTCATCTAAATATATATAATCCATTCATCATGATAGTTTTCCTTTAAATATATATTTGTCAAATAATTAGAAGTCTGTACCTTATCTATAAGACATTGAATTTTATATGGTATTATAGCATATAGACCAATATTCTTGTGTCCAAAATATTCATTGTCCGAGGATTCATCAGAATAATATCCACCACTAGCACTACATGATTCATTATATTTCAATACTTTCCTTCATTTTTTATTGTAATAAGTTTTCTAATTTCTATCCGAATATATTTCCTTTCTATATTTTCTATTGAGTTTTTAAGAATCAGATCTTATATGTCCATCTCTTTTAAATTCATAACTAGTAACTTAAAAATATTTTTTATCTTTTATTTCCTTATAAACATTCTTATAATGATACATAAAATCCATTTTACTAATAATATTGATCATCATTCCAGAAATATTGGAGAACTTATTTTTAGAATGTACTGAATCCCTTGAGTCTGGTTAAACAATAACCTTTTTTGCCTTTGTTTATTTAACAACCTTTTTAGGAGTCTGATCATTCATTTGATTTTATGTAAAAGTAAAAGAAACTCCTATAGTATTCTTATAGAATTTCTCAACATCTCTTTTCATCCTACCCTCATACTATAATAGAGTTCCAAATAAATCATCAAGTGTAATATTTGTAATCTTCCTAGATTCATTAACTACTTTTCTCCTTGATTCCCATTCTTTTGGCATGATGTCTATATTATTTTCAATAATAATATCATCATCTAATCCCTTCTCACCCATATCTTGTAAGCTATTCAAAATTTTCCTAAACATTTTTTGTACCTTAACAATAGGTTCTCATTAAGTAAATTAAAAAGATTGGTAATCTGATCTTAGCATGTCTCTTATAGTTTCAATAACATTGGATGTTATAAAGAGAGTTATTTATAACTTCTTCCAAATACTATTTTCTACTTTACAAGATGAAATATTTCTATATATATTTATAGTCAGAGAAAAATGTAAATTTTTTCATACCATATAATTCAATTAATATTAATCTTTCTCTTGATTGGTAAAGAGTATACCTTCTTTTTCAAGAATTTTATAGTCACTAGTCAGCATAATAAAGTTATAAACTCTTATATTAATCACAAAGTCTTCATTCCATATCTCCAATATTCATGATCATTTTCATAAAAAATGGTAGTCTTGTGGGATTTAGATTTTCTATTGAACCAATATTTAGTCCTTCCATCTTTAAAAAAATACAAAAAATTATTTTTCCACAATACAGATTAGTGTAACAAATATTTATAAACAAAAAGTTTATAAAATATATAAAGATAACTTGTAAAAGATAATAAAAGAATCATCAAGTAAAAATAGTGGAATCCTTCTCTGATACCAAATGTGAGTATTAGTATTACAAAGACATGAATCTGATACCAATTGTTGGATCAAAATGTATATATATATATGACAAAATATAAGGTGGGGTAGGGGTGAATTGTATGTTTAAAAACCTTAGTTTTTAAACATAGAGGAAACATAGTTTAAAAGAATTAAACTAATCATTTTAAAAAAACTATTTTGTATTTAAATAATAATCAGACAGGTATCTAGGTCTTATTGACAAATTATCATAATCAGTAGGTTATAATAAGTATTCTATAGATCATAATTTAAATTAACCATATTCACAATAATAAAATGATTTAATTAGAGTATCTATAACAAGGATCTTAATCACATTGGTTACGATTAACAAAATAAAATAATAAATTATTATATCATAAAGCGTATAGAATAATATTGAGTAATGTGTTCATAATCACATTGATCATAATTACCAAGATCATAACCAAATAATAGAGAATAGAAAAATGAATATATAAAATGATTTACTTTCTATTAAAAATTAGTGGAAATATAAAAAATTAAATGAATACAATTATTTTAACCCAAAGATAAGGGTATCCAATAACCATGGATAAAGGTCCCGAGATTTATACATTCAAGAAAGTCTATCTTACCCACACCAGGGTAAGACCATGATATGATGATTTGTCTCTGTCTTACTTCTTTAAAAGTCCTCGATCAAGAAGGTGATCAACACCTCTTTCTTACTTGCCTTGGAAGACCACAATTCATAAAATATTGGCACAAATACCTCCTATAAATGTAATCCCTTGATTATAATCATCACGATCAATGTCACATGAATAAAAAAACTATTTAGATTTACAAGAATATGGAACAAGAAATTCACGACATGTAAACTTCAATATATTCACACGTAGTAGCTATTTTGTAGTGCTCTCATAGAGTTTCAAAATTTAGAAGAAAAAACCATCAACAACTTGAACTCGTTCAAATGATCTGGTATTTATAGGTGTTTTTCCAAATAGTTATCTTGGCCTCCAACAGTCAAATTTTCTCCGGAAGTCTTAGTGGGAATTAAACACATGGAACTCCAATGGCCATCTTATAATTCAAACAACAACATCATTTTAAATGAATATTGAAACAGAATACATGAAATCATTTTGATTCAATGTTTTTTCTTTCATTATGATACAGTTTTCTAGATATAGAATTCTAAATGAAAAAGGGTATGATGACTTTCGTTATGAGAGTCAGTACGATTTATATTGTTACAAAAATACTTTCTGTATAAAAACAGAATAGTGTGTATGAAAAAAATTGTATTAGTTGTGTATAATAGGAATCATATTTGGAATTATTATGATAATCATATAATTAATCATTACTTTAAAACTTATGATTAGGATTGTTATTGTATGCATATGAAAAAATTGAATTGAGAAAATATGAATAAAATAGTCTTAATAAAAATTTGATAAATATATATATGATTCTATTGTTAAACTACTTTTAATATAAAGGAATTTGTAATTGAGTATTTAAGAAAGAGTTTGTGATTTCTAAAACAAAAGGAATAGAGAATTCAATAGAAGACTTTTGAATCAACATGATTATCTTACAAAGGCTGCACACTTCATTGATATACGAGAGGACTTATCACTCGACCAAATTGAATGGATATACATTAGAGAAGTAGTAAGGTTTCATGAAAAACTAATTTTGGTTTTATTCTATCAAGATCCATGATTTGCCTCTAGGTTTTCAGAGAGTATCAAATATTCTATAAATACATAGCTTAACTTTATCAAGATATATCACCGTCAAAATGATGTCCAATCTATGTTGTCTATCTTGACACTTGAGGACATGTTGATAGCATTCTCAATTTAAATAAAAGGGGGATGGGACCAAAATCATCATATGGTCAAGTTATCAGATAATAATAGTTTCCACTAAACCATATAAATGGATCCCTATGAATCCCTTTATGGGAGGAGGTGTAGAACACCTGTATGTTGGGATGAAGTTGGGGAACACAAACTGCTAGGTCCTGAAATGGTTGAGGAAATTGTGGGAAAGGTCATGATCATTCAGTAGCACATCAAAGATAATCAAAGTCGAAATAATATCTATACCAACAATATTCAACAATACCTAGAGTTTGATGTTGGAAGCATGGTATTCCTCTGAATATCACCAGGGAATAAAGTCATGATATTTAGGAAGAAAGAAAAACTTAGTTCTAGATACATCGGTCCCTTTGAGATCCTTGATCGCATTGGAGTTGTGGCTTATCAACTATCAATTCAACCTAACCTACCAAAAGTACATGATGTATTTCATGTATCCCTCTTGAGTAAGTACATAACAAAACCCTCACATATAATCAATCCATATGTGTTACTATTTGAGAATGATCTCTCATTTGAAGATCACTTAGTGAATATTTTAGATAGTGTAGAAAAAGTTATACATAATAAGAAAATGTACTTGGTCAAAGTGAAATGGATAAACTATACGTTTAAAGAAGTGAAGTGGGAACTAGAGTAAGTGATGAAACAAAAATACCAACATCTATTTAAGTATGGGAGAAAAAAATTCCTAGGGTGAAAATTCTGAATGGGGGAAGATTGTAACGATTCAAACTATTAAAAATAAAATTCCCCTTGTTATTTAATTAAATTCATTATTATATATTATGGATATAAATAACACATGAAATTTTTTGGTTTTATTTAATACTTTTGTATTTCAAATAAAGTTAAGAATCATTAATGTAGATAATATAGCATTGAACAATGATCACATGATTAGTATAAATATAGGGTTTTAACAAATCCAATTGACAGAAACAAAAGAAGTGATGAGCTCAACCAGTAGGATAGTACCTGATGAAGCTCATTTATCAGAGATTCCAAGGGAGATATAATAACTGATATTTTCCCTGACTAAGCCCAAAATGAGATACAACAACTTAAGCATGAGTGAAACTGTTTATTGGGGAAGTTCATGCTCATCGAGATCACATCCTAAGCCATGTACGCCGAACCACCCCATGAAAGTCTCACTGTTGATAATTTAACCTTATGGTGTTTTTTGGTGTATAAAAGGGATATATATCATGAAAATAACAATATGGATATGTATATTATATTTTCAATAGAATAATGTTCATATTTTCTTGTTATTGTTTATTTATAAATGTTTTTTATTTTCATATAGTAAAACAAAAATTGTATTTTTAATTTCTATAAAATTTCAATTAAGTTGTTTATTTTGATGAATTAATACTTTCATCAACATGCTTCACCACAAATTTGACTTCTCATTGAACCAATAAACTTGATGAATGGGTAGGTGTTCTTCCTTGGGAAATCCTTTTTTCTAACATGATGACGATTACTTTGTTTTTACTATCACGATTCCAGTGGCCAAAAAACGTTATTGATCTTCACATTTTTGATTCTAGTTCATAACATCTTATTCAAACCCTTAAATTGTATACACTATATCATTGATAGTTTTATTAATCTATCTACCTTTTTCTGTTTTTTCTTTAATTTTTAGTTTTAGTTCCACTACCTTCCCTGTGTATCCTGAATTTCCATATATTTCATTCAATCTCAGACTTCATATCTAACATTTCATATATTTATTGTTTATTTTATACCTTAGAATTAGGTACAACTGCATTTTTTTTATTAGTCACCCCTCTTTAAAAATCATGATCATAAAGGGTTTCCTCATGTTCTTACAACATATCAACCATTGATGAAATAACTTCATTATTATAATCACTATCATCATTTTTTAGATTATTTTAAATATCCATCAACACACCTTCATCCTTACCATTATATACTTATTATAATTCACATTACCTAGAACTACCTTATACTATAGAAATTGAAATTTTCATTTTGAAAGTCATAAGATGATAATTTCATTCTCATATATTTGTCAAATTCTTGTGTTGTGTGTTTGTATAAACACTATCCTAAATGATTTTGGGACATTTGAAAAACATATTTTCAACATAACAATAGTTTGAGAAATAAAGAAGAAGCCTACCCTTAAACATTCCTCTTCTTATTTTAATATTAAGGTATAGAAATAGCATAACCACATGCACTATATAAAATTCTTGATTCTCCTTGATTGAGAGTTATTCCAAGATTTAAGGGACACTTCCTATTGTATTTCCTTTATTCTTGTCTAATTATCATCATTTATCATTTCATAGGAAGAAATATCACTATGAAAAATATCGAGAGAAATCTATTTCAAATCATTATCTCATAGGAAATATATTTTCTATTGGACTAGGGGGAGTCATCTCATAATCCTATTTATGAAACTTTTCATCTATGATATCTTCATCATGGATTCACAAATATTCAATAACAACATTTATATGATCAAAAAATGCATCAATCATCTCATTTGAGTTCATTATCGAATCATTATATTTGTTCTATTGAACATCCAACATTTCATTTAAAACTATAAAATTTATTTCTTAGATATTCTAAATATTTTTCTACATTACATGAGAGGTATTATAGAATATCACCTTTGATAAAATAGAATTCACAAGATCCCTGACCATGGAATTTATGTATCTGGAATCAACATAAAATTCACAATGATCTCTCTCCATTATGGAACTACTTTCAACATTTGAATTGATTCCATATATAGAAACTATATACAAAACCATACTAAAGGATCTAAAATAATGTTTCATGTGAATTTTCCATGAATAGAAATTAATTCCAAAAAATATTGATATAAAATTTTTGTCTAAAATCATTTCCATTATTTCACTATAGAAAAAGAATAAATACCCCTTTGATAAAACTTTTTATACCCATAAAGTGGATTACATAGTGAGAGTGGGGTCACAGGTGAGTGAATCAGGATATAGAAGATGATTTTTTTTTCATTTTATGAGGACCATATTCTATCAACATGAAGAAATCTTCAAATTATCTCTAGAATTTCTCATAACGAGTGATGGAATTAGTAAATATCATGAGATATTTTACTTGGTTCACCCAAACATGTCTCTTCTAAGGATAATTCTTAACAATGTTCTTTTTCACCAAATTCAATTATGTTCAATTATTTTTTATGTATAACTTTGTATGGGTCTCACTCAAACTCCTGGTTCACAACCATGAATTGTTGGAGAACTCACTGATATCATGTAACAAGGAATACACTGATCAATCTATTTAATCTATCCTTATTCACATGATGACAATTCAGATATTCCTAAGGATAATATTTCACTTCTGAAAAAATAGTGTTGACATAGAGAGAGAATTAGTCTCCTAGGATAACACCTTCTTCAAATATGAACCTTCGAGATGAGATATGTAAAAACCTCCTGTAATACCTTGTAAAATGATCACCTATAAATCTCTCTTTCACTTTTATCATATGAGAGATCTATAAATTGATTCATACATTCTAATATTATATTGTGATAATAAAATGTGATGTAATATAAATTTTATGATACATAAAGGACTCTCAAATATCTATATGTATCTCAATTTTTAAGATAATGAATATTTTGAAAATAATTTATTTCCTCAAAATACCTCCACCTACAGACCAGGAATATCCATAGAATATGGGAAATTGAATCTTAACTACACCATGATTAAAGTATTAAAATTTAAATCTCTTTATAGCCCATGATCATAAAACCACCATCAAATTCAGTTGAAACTTCTGTTATAGGTAACTAAAAAAATTTATAAATATGATGGTAGAATGGATCTTGAAATGTCCACAAGAAAATACTCATGATCTACAAGCCAAATTCATGATGCTAAAAATTAACTTAGCTGAACTCAATGGATCCAATCATATAAATAACCAGTTTTGGAGGATGGTCACATAAATGAATTACTAACTTATATGATGTTTATATATGGTCGATTCATGTAACCATTCTAGCCATGTACTCGATTCACATATCCATTATAGCCATGTACCCATTTCACATAGCCTCTCTAGACACATACCCAATTTTCACAACCATTCTCACCTTATACCTAATTTTCTCTCAAATACATTCTAGCCATGTAGCAGATTCTTGTAACCCTTCTAGACACATACCTTATTTTATCACATGACTGATTTTCTCACATAACCAATTTCCTCCATCAGAATTTTGTTCTTATAATTCCATAATTCCAAAAAAAAAATAGATATTTTAAAAAATACACTTGTTGATAAGTCTATTCGAAAAATAATTTGATTTCATCATGTTACTTTGGGATGAGGTTGCTATCCCGTTTAGTTTTAATGAAAAAATATTCTAAAAACTTACAAAAAATGATACAAAAATGGTAAAAATTCATCATGTTAGCTGGAAGAAGTCCATATGATTTCGATCTCCCATGAGGCATCTGAATACTCAAAAATAGCTACATCATATTCCATAAACTACTCATTATATCTCAAAAAACCACACTTTCCCAATTTTATTTTTTATCTGTACTTTATTGGATATCATAATGATATCCTATGAATTAAATTGGCTATAAGACTGAAAAATAATCCTCCTAATAGCTCATTCTATAAAGAATAAACACTTTCTCCTTATTTATAATACAATATATATTTCTATCATTAATTACCTTAATATATTAAAAAATTTTGTTTCTAATTCCAAATGGGTAGAACTAACCTTAGAAATTTTATGATCCAAAAAACATATATTTTTTTAGAAATATTACTAAAAGAGGTTTAATATTCTCTCGTAGAAATGTGAAAGTATCCAAATATAAATTTTATTCAAGGGAGATAATTTTATTATAAAAAAGGGTTGTAAGTACTAAACATTATCCTAAGAAGTATTATAAACTGGATATCTTTGGTCAATATAGACCACCTATTTATCCTTAGTAATTTATATCCTAATTTTGTTCTCAAGTATCCCTAATCATTCTTATACCTATTTGGATTTATATTTAATGAATTCCTCTTTAAAGTGTTTATGCACTGATTTTTAAATTATTGTTTATAATTGGTTATGGGTATCCTTACTAATCACATACCTAAACTAATCTTTAGCTATATCAATAAACTTATAGATAACATCATGCATTTATTTCTTAAACTCATCAAATTCTTCTTGGTTATCTTTAGCATAAAAGATGTTTTTTCCTTTTGGCACATCAATAACATCACTATCAGTGGCCTAAAATAGCTGATCAATAATGATTAATACCTTCTAATCATAATATATTTCTAGAATAATGATTTCAGTGGGTAATATTATCTTAAATACATTAACTAAGTGTTCATCCTCTATTCCAATGGGTTTGGTAAGAGATATATTCTCCAAATGAAGAGAAACTAATGTTTTTTTCAATTCCCCATAATCCAGATATAGAAATATGAAGTAAGGAATCTGGTTGAAAATGACTTCTAAGTCAAACAATAAATTAATAAATTCACCTTCCAATATTTTTCATGAATTAACAAATCTATATATATCTTTCGATTTTGGAAGAATCTTATTCTGATGGGAATCATTGTATGAGAAGGTTAAAAAAATGATTTCAATTTCCACTAAGTCCCTTTTAGTTGTTTAAACCTTCTTGATTAATAGAAAAAATAATGGATTTTGTTTTAGGAATATACAAAGGTCATTCTTATTAATAAGTTTTTAAACAAAGTAAGGAATTTTAAATAAACAGGTCTATATATTTTATTTTTTATCCATTGAGGGAAGGGGATAGAGGGGGAGGAAGAAATTATTCAAAATAGTGGATGTCCCATCATGATCCTCTTCAAAAAATTTCTTCCCCTTATTGTACTTTATTTATATGACATTTTGAATTTTATTTTTAAATTGAATAGTATTACATAGAGTATTTTAAATGTTTCTTATTTGTTTTAAGATTATATGATTTCTATATTGATGTTTCCAGACTCATTCAAAAAAAATTTGAACAACCCTATAACATTTTGTGACACCCTAATGTGCTTTCAAGATACTACTTCTGGTAACAACCATGGAATTTTCCATAGGGTCATATTTTATTGTGATAAGAGGTGTAACCTTATATCTTATGGTCATGTTAATAACTAACTACCCTAATTTCATCTCTATGATATTCATTATAGAATATGAAAAAACACTCTTTGAATCATGATTATCCTTTTGTGAATCAAATTTACTTAAAAATAGTTTTAACATAACCCTTACAAATTCTTATAAATTTCAAATTTCTACGATACGTTTTTTCAAAATTATATTTTTGACTATTGTAGGGATAATGGGAAATTTTTTCTAATCAAACCATTCTATATCCATGAAAAGTTTTAGTGATTATTATATCCTTGCTTGTAGTTGTTTAAAAATGTTTTATCTAAACCCAAAATACTATGACCATATCCCACATAATTTTAATTTTAATGGAGTTTGGATATAATTTCAATGTTTGAGAAGTAGTTTCTTGAGTGACAAAACATTCCACATTTGGAATATTATATTTAATCGGACATGTTTTCCTCTTTTTTTAGAAGATCTAAAGCTGATTTGAGGTTTGAAGTCTTAAAATCCACTGATGTTGAGCCTATTAGATGTAAGGATGCAGCAACAGAACCATCTTCCTATAATGTGGTGTTGTGGAATACTATGTTAAATATTCAAGGTGATGTTTCACATGGCCCCTATGCTGATGTGATAAAGAATACTCTATTTATAGGGCCAAGGTTGACCGAAGCTAGATCCTTGGCCTTTTTAAAGGATTCATGTCTTGGTAGAATCCACCATAAGGGATCATCCTTCCTTGTTCAAGCCAACCCTAGGAAGTTCACTAAGATAATGGAAATGGGAAACAAATCTCTAATTTACCACATTATTTTAACTAAAAGAGAAAAACCATGGAATATTGATGACATGGTTTGTAGGATCTCAATTTTTTGGGGTTTATCTAATTGGATATTTTTATCTCTTGGGTGTGGATTTTTTCACAGCTTTTTACATTCATAATAATTGAAGTTTCGATCATGAGGTATTGGTTCCATGCTGTTAAAACATGGATTTATTTATTTACATGAATTAACATTAGACTATAGAGTCTCACATGCTCAGAATTACTTTTGTTAGGTATGGGTTTGTCTGCATGGACTTAATTGAGTGTTATAATATTAGATGATTTTACATGAAGTTGGTGCAATAATCAAGACTCCAATCCATCTCGACAAGGACACTGAGGATGTGTGTTTTAGACACTTTTCCAGGATGCTAGTGGAGATTGATCTAAGCTCACCCTGATTGAAACGGTAACTCTTTAGACTTCTTCTGATTAAATCCAATTTGATGTTATGTATGAAAGAAACCACTTTTTTAAATGAATTTATCATTTTTGGGATTTCTTTTAAGCTATGTAGGAAGAAGGTTTCTTGTGAGAGATGTGGTATGAGATGTCACCCTGGTAATCTCTGTTGAATGAAATCACATAATACATATGAGAGAATTCCAAAATCTATTTTAGATGATGGAGTTTCCATCGATGATCTAGTTAACAATGTGGTAGATTTGTTAATTTATGGCTCTCAAGATCCTAATGGGAAGGTGACAATAGTTTTCAATGTTTTCACATTTGGAAACAAGAAGAAATATTGGGTTACCATCTTCTCAGAAGAGGTGAATATAATCAATATTGATACTTTTAGCAATGAAAAAAGTGATGACTTGAAACAAATCCAACCCCAATATATAGGCAGTGGCAATGATTTAATGGTATAACCAGTAAATGAAGGAGAAATTTAAAAAATGTTTGACCATCAGCTTTCTTATGAATAAATGATTTTTTAGGTAACTGAAAGGGTAAGAAAATTCTAGAAGTGGATTCTCCAATCACGTCTTAAATTTTCCCTAATTCTTCAAAGTAAATTGTTAATAATGAGGGTTTCCAACTTGTTTCCTACAAAAAGAAAATGCCTCATGTTGATCCCCAAGTTATGGTTGAGAAACAAATTATAGGAAAGCATGTTTCTACCCCTAATGTTAAGATTTATTGTTCCATGAATATAAATTTTACAATTTTTGGTTTTTATGATTCACCTCATAAAAAATAAAAACATATTAAGATTCCTCATAAGGTTTAGGTTATGGTGGATATGATGCTAAGGGACACCTCCCCTGAAAATTCATAGAGATTTAGGAAAATTTCTCTGACTATGAAAGAATTGATGTTGAGACTCTACTTGAAAGGCCTCAATCTCATCCTTTATGTGGGGGAGATCGAGAGGCCGAGGACTGGATATAGAAGAGCTGAATGGAACACAATTCGAGTGGAATAAAGATTACTAAGTGATAAATTGATAAAAAATATGGGTATTTAGCTTCTATTATTTTCATAGTTTGATTTATTTTCCCATAACATATTTGGTTCCTATGTCTTGTTTGCTTATTTCCAATAAAAGAGGCACTGCCTCTATCTTTGTAAAAAAACTAGTATATCACCCAGAATAGGTGAGACCCATAATGAAGGTGTGTGAAATTCAAAGAAACAATCAAAAAATATATTAAATAACACAATACAATAATTTTTTAAGTGAAAGTAGTGTGGTGTCTAAAGAAATAAGGAATAATAATTAAAAATAAGGAGTAACATAAGCAAAAAAATAAAAATTGGGATGTAAATTAATTATTGAACTAGAGGAAAATATATTTCCTATTATTTTATTGGTTTTCTCTTATTGTGGTTAAAACTGAAGTTTGGGAACCAGAATCGAATTGTCATTTAGTGTGGAAACACTAAACTTATCTTATAGAAAATTATGTATCAAGTTGTCTTCATGTATAAATTATATTATCATATTTTTGTTTTTTTATCAAGGAAACTATAATTTATCTTAATGGTTTATAAAATAGTGATTTTTTTTAAAAAGAAATTTTTCGAAGTAGTAACCCAGTATTAAATTTAATTAAGAAAAAAGTAAATAATGAATAATAGGTTAAACTATTTGACCCAAAAATGGGTAAGTAGATAGAAATGTTAATATGATAAAATCGTAATAATATCATTGTGAAATAAAAATAGATGAGGGTGAATATACAATGTGTTGAAAGATCTTCTCTATATATTTGATCAACCTCTCTCATATCTCGTCTTTCATATCCCAAATCATCATCTAAATTTCCCCATCTCCTTAGCTCCTTATCTTCTATGATTGATTGATGTAATTATTTTTCAATGATTGATCACCTCAATTTGGAGTTCTCACCTTCCTAAAAAAATTCCACCGCATTACTCTCACTTTTCATTGTGTCAACTATTTCCTATAAAAATGAAATTATTTTGATTTATTCTTATATCAAGAACACTACGGATAAAGTAAAACTCCATAATTAATTTCTAAAAGTTAAAGAGAAAATTAATTATTCTAGTTGTAAACCTTTTCAATGTGACATCATATAATATGCTATGTTCAAGTATATCAAGGCTATATGAATCTCAAATCCCATCTAAGGGACATAAATCCTTTAAATATATTCCAATAAAACTTGAATAACTTTATAAAACCCAATACATTCACATGTTAGAAATAAAAAAAATCATCTTAGAATCCAAACTCATTTATCTTATTTATTTTAGATTTTTGTCATAGGTTCAAGTTTCATCAACAAATTGAACTCATATTTATCTGGTAGATATCTAGGAAAAGTGATAACTATTCATTATTCAACTTTCATTAGCATCAGATCAATTTCGTTGGTTGAAGGAACACATTTTCAAGTCCATGTTCTTGGTCTAGTACATGAAGCACCCCTAATTTATGTGATATTTCAACCAGATATAATTGGTAAATTTCTTCAATAATATTTCATGCATGAAGAATTCCCTAACAACCAAATAATTGGGAAATATTGAGGTCCCCTATGTTCTTAAAGACCCAAAATCATTTAAATGGAAATATAAGTGATCAAATCGTCTGATTTTCAATTTGATATTGGCCTTCAATAGTCAAAAGGCATGGCACTATCTTCTCATCCAACTTGGAATGAATGGTTTAATCCTCATAGTTTGGAGTTCATTCTCCCAAGCTCATCCCTAATTATTATTCTAATTTTCACCAAAATTATTTATAATTCTTTACCAATGTGAATAGTTTCGTTCAGTGTGTTTCATATTTATTTTTCTTTAACCAGCTATAGGAAAAAAATTTGAATCTTCTCAAACATATTCTATTTAGTATATATCTATTTTATTCCAACTCAGGTTTCACTATTATATAAATGTTTAATATTATTCAAGGCTCTTTTACATCAATATAATATGGTGTTGATATTTTTGTTTATTATTAATTTATAGATTCTTGTTTTCCTATTCCAAACTCTAATTCAAATGAGGGAAAACTACAAATAATCTTAAGACCATTTTTCTTCTCCTTTATTCAAAAAAGTATTTTCTTCAATGATATTTACACTTATTTTTATTTTCAAGATTTTCCTTGATTTAATTTTATTTTATTTTATTCTTCAATATGTAGTCAAATGTATGTATTGAAAATTTTACCATTATACATGTTTCTATGGGTTCCAAAATCTAATTCCAAAACATCATTCATTCATATGGAATTAGATGGACTCCTAAATATCATATCTAGAAATAGATGAATATTTTTCCTCCGTTGATCATAATCTTCTTCCCAATTTCCCATGAATAGAAAAATGAATGGCCACATACATTTTTTTTCATTATTTATAATATTTACAAACATAAGAAGAAATTATTTTATACAAGGATAAAATAATCTTAAAACCACTAGTTGGAAATAACTTATCGGTATTCATTATCAAAAATTATCTTATAAGAAACATGTACAATATATTAATAGGACAAAAAAATTATAATAGTAAATAATCATATGGGAAAACATGAAAATTTTTTATAGGTAAAAAAAATTCATACTTGAATAGAAAATTCATAAATTTTTTTTGATAAATTTATATATTCGAAAAATTAAAATTAATAGTGTTTTAAAAAATTTGAAAATAAAAAACATGGATCTATATAAAATTAATTTCATCACTTAAAAATCATTTAAAATCACATAAACAATTATAATTTTAATTAAAACCATGAACAATGGGATTAATATTTTAAAAAATATACATTGAATCATGAATATTTGATCAATTATGCACTTAAAATATACATTCTCAATTATCTATTTAAAAATTTACCATAACTAGAAAAAATTGTGTTATTTATAAATATGATCAATTGAGGAAAATTTTGACATTAATACATTAATATTTACATTTAAATTATCTAGATAACATGTATCAAAATGAGGCCACATCATACCACTGACCTCATTCACACCTCCACATATACTAGAGGATGGTAACTAGAAATGAGGAATTTGGTGGGGATAATGGGTAGATTATACCATTTCTAAATAAGAAAAAAATCCATAGTGGGAACAACACATTAAAATTCAATATATGTATCAATAAATGTATAATAATAAATATAACACATGTTATGAGAAATAATTCTCTCAAATTCCATTCTAGTCATGTAAAAAATATGATCAAACACTAGATGATCGTATGCAAACATTCCCAAAATAAACAAAAGAAATCCCATATCATTACTAAATTACCAACTTATCCTACTCCATAATCCAATTGTATCCCAACCATGAATTTAAATCACCTATATCCTATTACACACAAGTAATGATGCCCTTACCCTTAACCATATGGTGAACCATAATATAGTCATGCATATTAGATGGACTATGAAGGGTATGAGTTTTAACATAGTAGGCCAACAACAATGGTGACCCTAGATAATATTTGTATGTATGAGAGTATATAAAATTTTCAATTAAATGGAGAGTAAAAAAATAAACCTAAATCACACTATGGTTAACCAGCAATGGGTAACCACTTTAGATGCTTTATCTAGTGTCAAAGTGAGATGATGCACCAAAAATAAGAATATAGCCAGAGGGGTAAAAATTCATCACCCATCATCCCACTACCAAGAAATATGTCATCACAATTTACATGGTTTCTTAGGGAAGAAGAATTTACCAAAACATACCACAATCCATTCTCAAAATTCCAAGAATAAGGTCCTAAATAGATCCAAATATTGTGTGTATCTTACTCTTATATATGGATATTTATCACTCCTCAGTGTCTTTGGCCACATATGGAATATCATTCCTATAACTTGAGGGGAATAATCATTATTATAATGCGATAAAATATATATGAGACTATCAAACATATAATGGAAAATAAAAACCCATAGGACCTTTTTAGTGTGACAATGAACCCAATAACCATAGACCAATGGTGAGAATAAATAAATAAAATAAAACTTCCATAACCCATATAAATAATGTTGATAACTACTCATGTAAGTGGTCATAAACTCTAGTTTAACAGCGATGATACCATGTCACCCCCTGGAAACAAAATCATGACCAATTATATTCTTAAGAAGCCATATTAAGAATATTATTCCATAATCTATCATATTACATCATGTTGGAAATTATGAATCAAGAATCAATCTAATAAAAAAGGAGAAGAAAAAAAATACATATCCCATCAATTCCCACATGATATTACCCCTAGGCTGCATGAATAAATAATATAAAATCCATGTGTATCCATTCCTAGTGAAATAGGAGACCCTAACCTTCCCAAAAGATTAAAAATGCATAATCCCATAAATAAAAAAGTAAATTTCCAAGAACCATATACTTGGTTTATATAATAGCATATTGATTTGATTCCATTGCCTAATTTTACATGGGGAGGAAGAAATATGGATACTAGAGAAAAAAATCATAAAACAAATATTTTTATAAAAATCCATTGCAATGTAAGGAAAATAAATAATGGATGATGGAGAACACTATAGGAGGGTAATAATTTTGTGTCGTAAGATCCAATGATAAATAAAACCATGATGAAACATCCAACTTTCCAGATCATATCTTGAGAAAGAGACAATAAATGGGATATGAGAGTATGATACCCCTGTGAAACTGAAATAATAAATGATACATCCTAAAAATTCAATTAATTAATGATTTTTTTTTAAAATAAAATATTCAAGAAACTAGGAAGAAGGGAATTGGGTACCAGATATCCTGCTATTAGTATAATCTATAAATCCACTATGTGTCCAATAGACCTCGTAGATCTGTCTCCATTCCATTGGTCCCTTTGATTATTATATATTTAATATCCAAAATAAATTAAATTTCATTTATTTTCTAAGAAATTTTATTATTTGGTTATAAATTCTAATCGGCGTGACCACAATATAGATATATTTGTAAAATTGGATTGTTATATTGTGATATGGGAGGTGAGGGTAAACTCTAGAAAGGGATGATATTGGATCCTATTATGGATGAGGGAATCATGTCGGGATTATCCCTACATACTGGGTACTTAATATTGGAAGATATATTACTTGTGAAGGTCAAACTATGAAGAAGGGTTTCATTCCTTGATCATGAACCTTAATTAATATATGATACCTATTATAAAAGTATTTAAGAAAATGTATATGAGAAGGGATTATCAATTCATGACCACTAGGTTAAAGTTGTGATGATGGTCATTTTGGGGAGTTTTTTATTCTATAGTTTATCCAATGGGGTAGCACTATGCTATGAGGTTTAATGCCACACCTTGGAATTAGTTCATTAGGAGGCCATTATTACCTAAAGTGTAAGGTTACATGTTGAAGGCTTGTGCTATGGAAATTTTATTCCACAAAGAGGGAGGGATATAGTCATGAAGAAAGGGGATGTATTGATTTCTTGGAGTTATGGATGTCAACTCTACCTAGGTGAGGTACACCACACCATGAACTAAGAGGTAACATACTGGTTGAAGAAGCTGTGATGGAAGTGTTTCATCATGACCCCTTGGGTCATCAAATAACAAGTACAAAGGTTTGGGTATTGCAATGGGATACATATGGTCACATCATAACATGTCTGATTTATTCTTTTTTGAGAATTGTAAAACCTATCATTTTTAATTCATACCCTTATCTTCCTAAGAATAATATACTTTATGGAGATTATATTTGGCTAGGCCACCATCATTTTTTATCTCTATGGATCTTCCATTCTCCCTTGATTAATGGGTGATCAGGAGTTGTTTGGGTATATTAAAACTCTGTAATCTCATGTCGCTCTTCAAAATCATATTCTATTAAATCTTATCTAATTTTATATGATTATTTATAGGGTTTATATTATGGTTAAACTAGATTAGATTTTAATTATACCTATATTATAGGGTTTCATGTTGCGGTGGCTTGTAGACACCAGGGGGAGAAACTTTATGTTTTATAGTATTTCATTAGAGGCACAACACCTGATGAATTTTCTATGAATATCACCATCATTTCTAGGAATGGGAAGTTGGTTAAATGTTATTTGATGTGGATTTTTTTACAATTGTTCTAGGAGAATTCCTCAAGACATTAGTGTGACATTTATTGATATTTTAGTGACTATATGTCACATAGTGTGTTTTTGGAAAATATATTTCTTGATTTTAAATTATATTATTATTTATAAATTGTTATAATTAATTATCTTGATTCTGTGGATTGAGGTAAGGACTCAGGAATTAGTATGATATTGTACGAGGAATGAATGGGATTAGCTAAGGGGTAACTCTATATTTGATATAGGTGGTCCTTATAATGAAAAACGAAATGGTGTTTTATAAATGTATGAAAATATGTTCTTGGTGAAAATAAAAAGTGACTTAAAGTATCCATGGTAACAAATAGGGTTTCATTGAGCTTCTTATAGAAGAATAAATAGCTCCATTGAATGTGGGGTATTTTTAGTTTTCCTAAAAACTACGCCTACAAGGGGAGTGGATTCATGTGGACCTTACAATGGGTATGGTATAAGTCCGTATTCTTGATATGAGTCATAAATAGCCAAGGTTGGTTTCTTAGGTATGGTTGGGTAGGTACATGAGGTTTAATCTAGGTTTTGGTTGGTGATGTGTCCATACATCCCATTCATGGTGTGGAATACTCTATTGATGGTGTAATTGGGTCTTGGTGTGGTATATTTTGGGATAAGTCTTATAGTGCTTATAGAAGAGTGAGATAGAGGGTTTACTGCATATGATAGGTTTGAGAGTTCTCCTAGATGAGAATTGTGATGGGACCCTGGTATGGTTAATGAGATTTATAATATTATTTCATAATAATTAGTTTCTAAGGGGTGTTAATTATAAATTATTTTAGGTAGTGAACTGACCTCTTGAGTCTAGGTGATGATAAAGCCTATGGGATGTGAGATCAATATGGGGTGATAAGTAAAATTTAGTATAAAGGAGTAGATATGAAGTTGGTTTTAGAGAACCTAGTTGGTTTCCTTATGAGAAAGTTGAAATTGAAAAAATTCTTGGAATTTTTTAAATGAAATATCAATTAATGCTTAATAATATTAGCCTATGGTGTGAGATGAATTTTTGAAATAATGATGGCATGGGAGTGTAATGAGTACCTATTACTAGTTGGGTGATTCTTGGTGAGTATGTGGGATATGTCACACTACCATGTTTGTTCATATATGAATTTATTGAGTATGATTCCTCTTTTAGTGATGGGATTTGATTTTGGTACATTCTCAATGTGAGAGGTGTTTAGTAGAGGCCACCCTGAGTGAGAGGGTATTGTTTCATGTGATGCATGAGAGGCCTATACTAGGATATAGAAGAAGCATTTGATATGTGTATGAATAAGTGAGAAGGTACTAGAAGGTAACAACCAGAGTGATAGGGAACGAGTCCATGATATTGTGATATGAGATGTTGTTGGAGAACCACCCTAACTTATAGGGGATCGGTCGATTTGATGTGGCAAGAGACTGGATGTATAGAATCACCTTATATGGGAATTTGATGAAATGGACCACGCAACCCTGAGTGAGATATAATTAGTCCAGTATGTAGCCATGTCACCCTACCCTATATAAAAGGGTATAGGTCAAAACTTGGTATGATTAATTTATGATTCGTATAGACACTGACCTAAGTAATAGGGTAGTGTTAAAGACATTGTATGATGTCTTACAAAACATATTTGAGTATGGTTTGTGACATGGTGAGAAACCATACCCTAAATAATTTGGCATGAGTAAGGATTTATGGTATGTGTTGAGTATATCATATGGATTTGGGTTTGGCAGGTAGTGTAAGGTGTTTTAGTTCCCTAGTTAGAACACGATGACTTGACATGAATTATTTTATTAAGTTGTTTTTTTTGGAATATGTCATAAAGACTATATTTTTATATCTGTTAGGCCTATGCATCCCAGACATGAAAAGATATTTCATGCAATCACTTGGCCTCCACAATATATGTTATCATGGAATACAACTGGTTGAGTTTTATGGAATTAAGGATGCCATTGATTATAGGGGTTAAACACTCTCTCATAAAGGATATAATTTAATATATTTTTTTATTTGATAATGTGTGTGAGTGATTAAATTCATGTATTCACTATGGTATTAACTCATGCGTTACAATAAATGAGTTAATATGAATAAATTTATAGGGATCAACCATGAGGGATCAATATATGATTGATGGGACATGGAATGTTTGTCCAGGGTGTATAATTCCTAATAAATATTCATTAATTCCTCATATTATACCATCTCCCTCTTTTTTTCAATAGATTCTACGCGTTGTGGTGGAAGATTTAATATCATTTTTTATTGTTGAAATTATCTTTCCAGACCATGGACAACGACAATTATTGGTGGCCTTTCTCTAACACAAAATTGATCATCAAAACACACACTAGAAGGCCTTCAAATATGTTACCTATAGATATTAGGCACTAAATTCAGATAACTAATGTTTGTTCTAATAAGAGGTAATAGACCACTACAAATCCAAGTAGTGGTATAAGATAAATATATGTTTTTAGATATTTGAAATAAAAAAGTAAATGAGGAAACCTAGAAAACATAGCGTTGTTTTTCTCTGGTAGAACTTAATGGGTAAACTAGATTAAATTCAACATAATAAGTTCATATTGTTTTCCCATTTCTATGGAAAAAGAAAAAATTGTTTATTTATTATTAAAAATAAATTATTTATTAAAATAGATTATTTATAAAGTGATTATAAATAATGATTTTTTGATTATATATAATATTTACAATAGAGTTTTGTATGTTAAATGACTATAAAATGTTCATAGTAATTCCACATCTGTTTTTAAAATAATTATCATAAAATATACCATTAATATTAAAGGGTTAAAATTAATAATATATATTTAAAATTTATATATTTTATAAAATATTTATTATCATGTTAAAAGGTATTTATGGAATATTTTAATTTATAAAGAGTTTATAATTTAATTAATTATAAATAATTTTTAATTAATTATAAATAATTTGTAACAAGTTATATATGTTCATGATAAATTTATTAAGGAAATATTCAATGTAATAAATGATAATATTTTAGAAAACCTATACCAAATTATATGGCATATTTTTAATCTAAAAAAGGTTTATTTAGAAATTATATGGGTAATTTATAAAGTGTTTATAAATTAAAAAATACGGCGAATATATAATTTTTTTATTTCAATTATGAAATGTTTGAAATTATTACCTTGAATTAATTAAATTAAAAATGATTGTTATATAAGAAATTATTTGAACCTTATCAAGAGTGTATTAGTGATTCATGTGGTATTAGTTCAAATAGTAATTATGTATGTGATATATAGGTTATTTAATTTTTTTAAAAAATAAATATTGGAGTATAAATTCTATATAATTCATAAAATATCATATTTTTATGAAATATCCATAATATATATATATATATAATATGAATAAAATTATGTTGTAATTAATATAAAGTGCCTATATTAAAGAATATGTAATTTCTATAATGATTATATTAATCATATAAGGCTAATTATGAGGCTTTATTTATTAGTTTTTCATAGTTTCTTATCTCTTGTTTCAATATTTTGAATTATGAATTTATTTAAAGGTTATTCCCTATTTGATTCATTGCTATAAATTCATTATATTATGAAATGTGCATATGTTAATTGAAATGCTAAACAAATTCTATATAATTATCATGCATGAATCAAAGTAGTTATAAGTTATGGGTAATTAATTTTTTTACCCATATACATTTTTATCATCTTGTAATTATTTTTATTATTTTGAATTTAGTAGTTAAATATTATTTATATATATATATTATGTGTTAGAGTAATAATTAATTGAATTATCTATTGAGTAAATTATCCCAAGGTAGAGGGGATTTGGGAATGAATTCCCGCTGGCCAGGCAACATATGTCTTGGCTAAAATGGTGGGATTTGGTTATTAATAGTGCAGTGGCCATGGAAAGCTTGAACACTAGGGGGGGGGGGCTGAATTAGTGGTTTTATTTTTACAAATTAATTCATTTAAATTCAATATATTAAAATTTTTAATGTTCTTTACCAACTCAATGATATCTATAGAGACTTTGGTTTTGCTCTGAAAGACTTTGGAATATTCCAAGTAATATTTTTAGAGACAGGAGTTGAGATAGAGCCCAATTCCAAGGAATGTTTATCCTGAAATTAATTTTAGAAAAATATCTAATATATTTTTATTAAACACATATTTTTTTCCTTAAAAATTGAAATATATCATAAACAGGGTCTTCAATCATAAATTTGAGACCATAGTTTAATCAATAATCTGGAGTTTACCTTAGGCGTGACCTAAAGTCGGTTGGTGTGGGACTTTGGGTAAGGGAAGCTATTGTCAGGTGCGTCTAATAAAAATAAATAATATATTTATTTATTTTGAATTAAATTACCTAAACTATTTTTCTCGATAAACAATATGCTATGGAAAATATCCAGGGTTAGCCACATAACCATGAGATTGTTGAGAGAAGCTTACACCCCCTATTCATTGGTGGATTGAGACCAGACAATGACCAATGATCAGATCGAGGTGAATCGATAGGCGGTGGGTGAAGTAGATTACCTCCCTCACTAGAGGATGCATTATTCACCAACGATCAATCCATAATCCAGTTAGGACTCATCAATTGTGGTTTCTTATTATTTGATTAAAATATTGAATCATGAATTATTATATTTTTTTTGATTATGGAATTTCATGTTCTTCACATGAGACCTATAGAAAAATTAAATTTAATTAAATTTTTTTGTTTATTGTCCATGCCATGTTTCTATCACCAAATAACCTACTAGGAAATCAATGTCCAAGATTTCTTTTCCAATGATATGTATCACCTTCTATATTAGTACTTCACCCCACCATTCTTCATGTTATTTATTGTTGGACCAAGGGGTCATGATTAAACTATGCGGGGGTGAGTTTGAGCTCTATTGAACCCATATATTTATGTAGGTAGCACAAAAGACACATGAATTGACGGTTTATGGATGGATTGATAAATGATAGGGATAATTTTTTTTGAATGGATCAGACTGGTACCACATGTACATGTTAGTGATCATACGTGGTTTGAGATCAGGCTGATAATCAACATTTTCCCGGTTGATGTAGGGTGATGACATGTGGTGTGATGATATCAATTTCAAGTGAAGGCCATGGGAGGGATTTCCTGGAGGAGGATACTCGACGTTTCCATTATGGTGGCTTAACTCAGACCTCCGATGAGGTGGTCAGATGTTGTTAGCGCGACACACATTAACAATTAATAATAATAATAGTGGTGATGAGTTGGGAAAAATTGAATGAGGTTTGTTATTAATTTCATATAATAATAATAATAATAATAATAATAACAATAACAATAACATTGTCATAATGTGTGTGATTGGTTTAATAAAATTATATTTTTTCAATTTAAAAAAGTAAAATTGTTTTAATTAACTAGTTAATTAATATCATTTTCATGAAAATAAATGAATTAATAGGATAATGGAAGGTGGGGGTGTATAATTTCAATGATTTAATTATTATCAATAATAATTATAGTGAATGGAGAGGTGGTGTGAACTATAAATCCTCAGGAATTTGTGGTGTGTTTCCTCCATCTTCTTTTTGCATAAATATATTATTAAAATGATAAATGATAATGTGGAATATTTATTAAAGGGTTAAATGAAGAAATATACTAATGGGGTGTCTGCATGAAAATGAGGTAGGAATTTTGATCATGGATATACTCTTATAATTTTGAGATATTAAAATAAAAATAATATAAATTATTATTATTTTTACTTTTGTTGTCAAAATACCATTTCATACATAACTCCTCTTTCTGACATCAGATTGACGATCTGTCAGTGGTAGCATGAACCTAGAATTAAGACAGTCATTTCAAGGTGAGTGATGGAAATGTTTTAAATATTCATGTCATAAGTACAAAAACTCCCATTATTATTATTATTATTATTATTATTATTACTATTATTAAAGGAATATTTCCTATGGCATAACTCCTTCACACAAAATCAGTTTTCCAAATTGTTTGTGGTGCTGTGACCCTAAAATTAAGAATAACATTTCAATATAAATTTAAAGTATTTAATTGAAACTCATGAATCAGAGCCATGAACCACTTTTCATGGGTGATGTAGTGAAATGTGACTTTTTATATGGGTGTCCGATTTAGGAAAGTGAATAGTCTCTCCCGAGAATTTTTCGATGTGTTTTTTCCTTGGTCTGACGGAGTGCTTTGTGTATTTGTTAGAATTTTGGTTGAGACATGCCATGTAGTACTGTTACATTATGTGTGGTACTAAATGTCTAGAAATTCCATGCACTGGAATGGAAACAACCTGAGAGTAGAGTAGGAGAACAAACCATGTGAGTCCCTTACCTGATGGGTACTCCTTTATGAATCTGCAACCTTCTATATCTCCATTGATTGGACTCATATTTTTGATGGTGAGTGACCAATACTAAGTGTTTTTCCATATAGAACCTGATTTTCCCCCATTGTGGCTTTCAAGATACAATGTTACATGTTTAGGGCATGAATTATGGTTAGTCGATGCCAAACAATGGTAGTTATCATGTATGATCACTACATACATTTCTGAGTCACCCTCCAGAAGGACTGGGTAGTGGAGTTCCTTGATGTTTTGGGCGGTACACTTCAGTAGGGATGGATAGTGGAGTTCCATTATTATCTTTATGAGTTACCCTATAGTAGGGCTGGGCAGTGTAGTTCCTTGATGTTATGGGTGGTACATTCCAATAGGGTTGGGTAGTGGAGTTTCTGGATGATCTTTTGTGTTACCCTCCACTAAGGATGGGAAGTGGAGTTCCACGATGTTCTGGTGGTACCCTCTAGTAGGGTTGGGTAGTGGAGTTCTCTGATGACCTTTTCTAAGAGTAACCTCTAGAAGGGATAGGTAATGGAGTTTCCCAATGACCTTTCCGAGTGGTACCCATCACCAGGGTTAGAAAGTGGAGTTCCTCAATGAAAATCAGATTGGGACCCTCCTATCGTATCTATTCATGGTATTCCTACCTATATTTTTACCATCAACTCTGCAGCATATTGGCGAGGTATGGGTTGACTTGGACATTTACTGTTGTCCAGTCACACTAGATGATGGGCATCGTTGATGGACATTTGGAACTATTGGATACTATTCTCCTTGGGATGTGTTGTTATATTGATATCTCCTTACTCTCTTATTTGTTATTCTTTTATTGAGAATATATATATACTTATTCTATATCCACACATTGTATTTGGTTACTCTCCTTCAAGGAGAGGCAATTATTTATGGGGTATTCCACATGTTTTTCGTGTTTAAGTTCTCATGGTTGTATAAGACTAATATACTACTATCGATAGATAATACTCGATGTGTAGTTCACCAACTCACTATGTCAATCCCTTGTTCTTGTATGAGGTTACCTACACTCTTGGTTTTGTTTGAGTTATTCTCTTTGATTGTATCTTGAATCTACTATCTTTATTTTCTATTGTATCTCTTACTCCCCCCTTTAGATTTTTGGGCATCTTACTAAGTATATATATACTCAGCCTGATATGGGATTTTCCCACATGTGTCATGTCTTATGCAGACAACATATGGGTTAACCATGAATTCAATGAATATTAGGGATACTGGGTTCTTTGGACCACATACGGTGGTCGTATTGGGTATTCAGGAGGTGGGCTCTCTCAATAGTTTTACATTTCCAATTTTGTGAGGATGTGACATATTTATATTTTGGAATGTATTTTTAACCAATAATTTTTAGTTTTTACTATCATACTCTTGTACTCTCTAGAGGCCATTCATTCTTATTTTACTTTATAATAGTGTTGAATCTTTTACTCTTTACCTATGAACCTTTTCATTGAGTAAGATATGTGTGTGGACACAACTACTTAGAAAAATTACTGCCTGAGTTTTTTATTCATTAGGAACTTTACACTACCCTCAGGCCCATATATTTGGGATTGGGGTAGTAACGGCTCGAGCCCCAGCTTTGGGCTGGTCATGACAGACTGGTGTCAGAGAAATTTCATTCCTAGGGATGTTGTTTAGAATAGTCCACTTATGAAGATCTGTTTGGGTCTTAAGAAAACAATGTCAAAGTGTCTTGAGTGTGGATATTAGGCCAAGGAATCCAGTGATGGTTTAGGAGTCTAACATATCCATTTATTGGACCATGACTACCTTCTTTTCAACATGGCATACTGAGGAATTTTTTATAGGGACACATGGTACATGAGTCATATAGGATTAAGTCTTTTTATATTTTTCTTAAGTCAAATCTCCTTTGTTGATATATATATGTTTGTTCATTTGACTATGGTACATCTCAATCACATTCAATATACATCATCAATGATATCTAACCAAGTTCTCAACTTCTGTATCATGATGAAGATCTGATGAGTGATGAGGCCATAGTTCAAGGTCCATTATGAGATATCATTTCCTCTAAGAAGGTAGTTATAAGCACCCCCATCTATAGAGTGGTAGCTGGTACCATCATAGTGTGTAGTATTAGATCATACCATGATTTGTAGCACATAATTCCACTAAGGTTCCATGATGAGATGAACCCCCAGGCATTAGAGGATTGTCTTGGGTTGGTGATCTGAGTTTTTACACTTTTTTAGATCCCGATAGATCTGATGGTTTTCTCTTACAACTAGTTATCTTCATAGATAATTAGTTAGTTCTGGTGGTACTAATGGATTAAACACCTATGTTGACTATACATAGAAGGTTCCAAAAATAGGGATCACCCAAGCTTTGTCTTTAGCCAGAATCCCTTCTTAGGCGGTTGAGGTCAGGCCTGATCCTGTGGTCTGGATATCCCTCTTAGTAGGAGCCCTTTTAATGATGATCCTCACAGTGAGACCTATCCAAGATGACATTATGCATTAGTAGAGTCCATTGGTGGAGATGTTTTAGCATTGTATCTAACCTGAAACAAAGAGGGAAACTTTCCACATTGAGACACGTCCTTGTGACGTGATTCAAAACTATGTGGCTGAGTCAGTGTCGTCCCAAAGAGGATAATAATGTGGTGTGGTGGAGGAGTAACTTTGAAATGAGTGATCAAGATGTTAATATGTTATGGGGTTTTGGAGAGGGCCCTAGTTAAGTTGATAAGGCCGACAAGGGAAGGGATGAGCTCTCGATGAATGTAGTTTCTAGTTGGGAGGCATGAGTGTGGTTCGAGATATGACATATGTCATTACTTCTTCAATTGATGTTGTTAGAACATAGTCAAATGAAATATTTACCTATGTGTATATCCTTTTCGAGACCTAATGATACTATAGCAGTCCTTTCTTTCTATATCCTTGTGTTGGAGGCCCTATAAAGAGGATCGATGGTCACATGTTCCTACTGATGGGGCAACCTTAGTCTGAAAGGAGAGAGATCCTCCCACAAAATAATTCTATAGTGGTAGTGGGACACTATGATATTTTCATTATCATGGAATAGTTATCAACCATCCATGCTCAGATTATTTATATCAGTGTGTTTGGCAGCGATTCTGAGTTTTGGGGTAGTGTTTTCCTCATTTGATAAGGAGTGATCACCAAATAGGACAAGATGGGATCATTCGTAGCAGGTTACAACCTCTTCCTTAATATATGGCTAGTATTACCCATGGAGCCATAGATGTTGTGAGATATCTTCTTCCTGCAACAATGGTGGGGTTTTATGAAATCTTTTCTGAGGACGTGTCGGGTTTACATCCCAACTGTGAGATAGACCTCCATTTAGACTTGCACTAGGGACAACCCAATGATTGCGCTAGCACATCAGATAACCGTGTAGGATTTTGAGAGCAAGTGGTGTAGTTGGAGGATTATATTGAGATGATGATTTTTGATACCTAGTGTGTTCACCTAGGAAAATATGTGTTGTTTTCCTGAGAGGCTGATAAGAGTTTGAGGTCAAGAGTGGGTTGACGTCACTCAAACCAAGTGACTGTCAGAGATGAGTATCCACCCTTGAGAATTGATGATTCCTTAAACCACTGGATTGAGAAAAAGTGGATCTTAGTGTTTTACCTCATGATGGTTTGTCAACAGCACATGGTTTAAGAGGTGGATGTAGTGAGCATGTCTTCCTAGAGCTACTATTGTTTATTTGAGTTATCAGTGATATCCTTTGGAGTATAAAATTCCCAATCAAAGTTCACAAGACAGATGATCTAGATCATTAACCATTCTTAGTTTATTTTATGGAAATATTTTGCAATGGTTCCATCATGTCCTTGACATTAGAGTTGTAGAATGTGGGACATAAGAGGGCGGTGAAAGACATGCTATGAGATTTTTAGTCATATGAAAAATCTCATGAAGTATGTTATATATTTTGAGATCCACTTCTTGGGATAGTTCTTCTTAGAAACGAAAAAAATAGTGGACTATAAAATATTTGAGGTAGCGTGATCTTAGGGGACACCCAAGGCATGTTCGTGGTAGAATATGCTCATAATTAGATTTTTTGTCTTCTATTATAGAGCAAGGTTATGAGGAACATGACCTCTTTATAGTAGACCATTGTGGGTGAGGATGGTGAAACATACTCCCAAATAGTGGTTGTTACCCCTCTACTTCCTCAACGATTTTGGGTGGCACAACTTGGGGATATCAACTAAGAGATCCTTCATGAACAATTACCTTGAGGATTTTTACCTGATGAATTCTCTAATGAAGGGAATTAAATCATCCTTTTTAGGGACATGCGGTGATACCAGTCACGTTATAAGAGTACGTGATGTTTTAGTTTCACAATTCTACTATGGAAATACATACTGATGTAGGGAAGAGGCATGTTAAGGTTCAGTGTCCAAACCCTTTCCCTTATTTGTGCGTTTTGGGGATGAATTTTTTTAAAGAATTTAATAATGTAGAGACTATGTTTTTTTCATGTAAGACTTTCGAATATTACTAAGAATATTTTCAAAGCTAGTAGCTGAGAAGGTGAATGATTTAAAGGCCCAAGGATCCCAAAATGAATTTTATAAAAATATTAAATATATTTTAATTTGGCGAATGCTGTTTTCTTGAAAAAGAGAAATATATCATCCACAAAGTCTCAGACTGGAAATCTAATACTACAGTTGTATCTGAAACATGGTGTTTACCCTAGCCATGATCTATAGTTGGTTTAACTGGGACATATATGAAAATAAGTTTTCAGAAGGTGCATCTAATTAAAATAAATAAATAATTTATTTATTTTAAAATTAATAAACTAAACCAATTTCCTATATAAATAAGTTGATATGGAAAATATCTCAGGATAGACAAAAAAATCGGGATCATTAATAAGATCTTATAACCCTTTTTTGTTGGCATATTGAGACTGTATAATGACCAGGGATCATATTGAGGTGAATCGAGAGATGACAGACGCAACATATTACATTCATCGCTAGTAGATGTGTTCTTCACTAAAGATCGATCCATAATTGAGGTATGATCCATAAATTGTGATGTCCTCCCCTTTTATTAAAATATTGAAGCATGAATTATTATCTTATTTTGATTATTTGATTCACTTTTCTTCGCATGAGCCACATAGATGAATTATATCTATTTAATTTGTTTTTTTTAATTTTCCATTCCATGTTTCTCACACCGATTTCCAAGCTATGAAATCATTGGAAAATAATTATTTTCCTATTATTTTTATCACATTTTTTAAGAGTTCTTTCCCCCCACCATTCTTCTCGTTATTCATTAATGGTCCACAGGGTCACTATTCGACTTTTTTGGGGCGAGTTTGAGTATGGTCGAACCCCCGTATTTGTGATAGTAGCATGGATGATACGTGAATCGATGATTTTTGGATAAATTGATAAAATAGTGGGATGATATTTTCAAAAATAATCAGATCAGCACCATAGGTGCATGTTAGTGATCTAAGGTGGCTTAATATTGGGTCAATAATCCCTATTTCCCCAGTTGATGTGCATCGATGATGTGTGGTGTGACATGATTCTTTTCAAGTGAAGGCCATACACATGATTTCAATGTGGATGTTTCTCGGTGTTGGCATGATAGTGGCCAGACTTAGATCTCAAATGAGGTGGTCAGATGTGGTTAATTCAATGGCCATTAATAATAGTTAATAATAATAATAATAATTGTAATGATTTGAGAAGCATTAAATGATTTTTATTGTAATTAATATATTATATAAGAATAATGATGGTGGCATAATGTGTGTTAGTTGTTTAATAAAATTAAATGTTTTAAATTTAATAAAGGAAAATCATTTTAATTAGATTATGAATTAATATTATTTTCATTAAAATAAAGGGATTAAATAAATGAAGGAAGGGGGGTTGTGGCCTTCCTTTGATTTAATTATTATTAATAATAATTATAGTAAATGGAGTGGAAGCATGAAACACAATGCCTTGGGAATGGGGGTGTATTTCCTCCATCTGCATTTTGAGTAAATATATTTTTAAAATGATAAATGATGATGTGTAATATTTATTAAAGGTTTAAATGACGAAATCCATGGATGGGGTGTGTGCATGAAAATGAGGAATTCCTTTTAAGGGTGGATCTCCTATTTTATTTTTATATTTTAAAATAATAATAATCTAAAAAATTATTATTATTACTTTTGTTGTCAAAACACCATTTTAGACATAATTCCTCTGTATGACATCAGATTGAAAATCATTCAGTGGTAGTGTGACGTTGGAATTTAGACTATAATTTCAAGACCACTAATGGATACCTTTTTCTAAATCGTGGCACCAGTACACAAGATTCCCAATAATAATAATAATAATAATAATAATAATAATAATAATAATAATAATAATATTGAGAGAACGTTGAATATTTCACAACTACTTCATACAATATCAGTTTGGGGAAACATTTTTGAAACTGCATCCCGAAAATTAAGGTGAATATTTCAAGAACAATTTTTGATATTTAATTAGGACTCATGGATTAGGACCAGGAAGAATCGTTCATGCGTGATGTGGTAAAATGATACCTTTTCATCAGGTTTATGATTTGGGAAAGTGAATCATCTATTTTAACACCCCAAGCTTCTATGGTGTGCTTCTTTTTGAATAATACAACAACTTGCTATGTACGCAACTTCGAGTTCTATCACACCACGACCAATCAAACTAGACATTTAAAAAGTAGTAATGAATAGTAATACCCACTATTTGAAATATTTTTAAATTATATTTTTCAAAATGGACTTCATTTCTGGATTTGGAATATCAAAATTAGCTTAGGGTGAATATTTGTTATTTTTCTGAAAACTTTCAATTTTCGATGAATAGTGAAAAAACTACGTTATTGTTTAACACTGACTTTTTATTTAAATAATTATTTTAAATTTATTTTAAAGTCAAAATAGATACATAATACCTATATTAATCCAATGTAATTCATTTGAGTCATTTTATAATTAGATTAGATATATAAAAATTTATTAAAATTTTTATCGTCTTTTACCCACCTTCTAGGAGCATTTGCAAATCTACATAAAATGTAATTTTACCACTTTTGTGAATTGAATTTTAAAACATTTATATACATGATTGGAATTAGTAAGTAAAATTCAGTTCAGTAGAATGAAAATAATTTTTGGTGAATAGTAACTTTTGAATTTTATTTACCACAATTAAAAGTAAATAGGGTAATTAAAGTTAAAAATCATATTATAATTACCCAAACACATGTCTTAATTCTATTGTATAAGTTTATTTCAACCAAAATAAACCTTAGGACAAAAATATGATCTTTTTTGATCCACTTGGATTAGATTAATACATTTATTATATTTTATTTAAAGAAGATTTAAAAGTGTTAAATTCAAATCTTAAAAACTATTTTTTTAATATAGTGTTAGACATAAGATAAATTTGAATATAAATACTCATTAGAAATATAAAACTTTTTCCTACATCATGGTTTTTATTTAAAAAATTTAGACATTAAATAATTAAATTTATTTATGACACAATGATGATGCAGTAATTACCTTATTAATGAATGATTAAAATAATTGATGTTATAAATATTAAAATAAATGTAAAATGAAACTTTTTATGACTTACATGAATTTTCTAGTTGAATATGACATGTTAGGGTTTATTAAATGTATTTTTTTGAAAATATCATATTGTTATTACTTTCAAAAAAACCAAATACTAAATAGTGTCAAAATTGACACAAATGAGTTTTTTGAAAAAAATACTATTTTATAAATGATATAATTTTCTTAAAAATATAAAGTTCATCCAAAAGACATAAATAATGTTACATATATCATTAAGGAACCCCTTTAGGTTCTCTTGGCAGTTTATAGTATGTTTATTAACCTTATAGTATAAGAATACAAGAAGACATGGTAAAAGTTAAACTATTTAACCCATAATTAAATCTAAACGATAAGATTTATATGGTGAACTAAACATGTCTAAATACTATTTGTTGAGAGTATTTAAACCCATACCCACCTTATTTATGAAATAAATTCATTTTGAGCTATTAGTAACTGAAAATGATTTTATAATAAATTAATATTTCAAGATTTTCCTAAAGTGCCCCTCATCTCTCTTATAAAAGGGTACTTCACCTACTCTCAAATTAACACCTCCAAATCCATTTTTCTAGGACAAAAAATTCTTAAATATCCTATCAAATACCCTAACATAAACCTAGAGTACTTAAATTGATCATAAATACAACTTAAAGAGCCCTTTTTTCAAATCAAAAGGAAGCACCCAAAAAAGAGGTAATTATTTCATCACCTCTTTTAAAATTCTTTTCCTATTCCGCTTCCTCTTTCATTGCAGTTTCCATAATAAAAATAAAAAAACCATCACCTTATACATACTGAGATGTTATAATAAATATGGTACAACCATATTCATTATTCTATCCAATGTATGAATGACAAATTCACCTTACGTGCGTACGTACGGCTTAGCGTCTCCACGTCATGGTGTAGTTTGTTATTCAACACTTCATTATTTTAATGGGTATAATAATGAGTATAATTGACGTAAACAATAAATCTAACTTGTTAAATAATATTTATATATAAAATAACATCCAATTACATATGATTTACCACTAATAGAATGATATTTTTTCTCGTGCGTACGTACGGATTACCGTCTCCACGACGCGATGAGATTTCATTGTCCATCGTAACCATTAAAGAATAATTTCTATTTGATGATTAGAAATAATTTTTAAGAACTTAATATAATTCTATATATGAATAAAATACATACTATTTTTAAAAAACCTGACTTACAAAATAAAACATATAAAGGAAAATGAATCAGTTAACACTCGAAACAATGATACTACTGAAATATTATTAATAAAGCAATATTATAGGATCATATATGATATAATATTTTTGTATGTGGTTATTGTATAATTTAATAACAATTATTTAACCAGTATACATGAGGTTAAACTACCCTCTACTAAGGAAAAGTACAAGGTAAGGGTTAATTTTACAATTTCTTTATTATCCGAGGTTGTTTATACAAGAGTATCTACTGTGTCCTCTTTTTCATCCACATGTGTGTTTCTAAAAAATATATTTCAAAACTATTTTATTATTTACTAGACTACAAGTTAAATTAATTTATACACTTAATCAAATTTTTATAAAATGGTTTGAAAGGAATCTTTCCGTCACTTTCCAATCAAGGTACTTTATGTCCTTTTCGACAAAATAAGGAAATAAATCTTTTTTAACTTATATAGCGGGTGCTGTTATTTTCCTCCATTATAAACATTTGAAGCTTCCCTTAAAATAATATAAGAATATTTTCAAAATAAATGTATTATTTTATAATTATTTTACTTTTAAATGATTTCAAAATAGAAAGAGATATTTCTATAAAATAGTTTAGATTTCATTTATGTCAACATCCTTTGTTAGATTTTACGCTTTTTTGAAGTTGATTTATTATGATAAAATATTATATATTGTATTGATGGTTTTTTGATATATTTGACTATGTATGTGCTATTGTTTATACCATTCAAGGTTTATGGTTAAATTATTAACATTTCGTATGCTATTTTTAATATAAATTTTTATGTTATTTTTTAACCTTTTCATTTGAAGAATGAATTGGATGTAGTAAGTGACAGGTGAGGCCTGCTATATCCCCTTGATCCATTAGTAGGTCTCATGAGACAAAATAGTGTCTTGGAACAAGGACTTGAAAAATTATTATTTCTAGTCTTGGAACGAGGCCTTGACTATGTGGTTATGATTTCTGACATTATGCATTATATCATTATGAAATTAGCTACTGATATTACATGTGATTATTCAACTAGTAGAATGTATATGTGAATAATTAAATGGAATTATTTGATTTGTCTTTTATATATTTGGCAAAATTTTATGTTTAAAAGGAATTTTTTTAGTCTTATACATTGCCTTAAATTTTTGTGCTTATTTTTGATAGTTTCTTCTATATTGTTATCCTTACTGAGAATCTAAGCTCACCCCATTATTATGTTTTATTTTCCCAGTAATTGAAGAAGTATATTACGATTAACCTAAAGGTATATGCTATGGAATATGAGTGTGTTAAAAGGGGAAACAATGTTGTTGTTTTTCCATTTCATAATGTAATGAAAAACTTATGTATGTATCTAGTAATTCCAAGGACACTAAACTAATCAGTCTTTTGAGACATTACCTCTTGTGATCATTCCAATGTTATGTAATAATGAATCGACTCTGGGTAACTAGGGATGGGAAGTTACAGTTGGTATCAGAGGAAGTTTATTATAAACCGTGGAAACTTGATTTTTGAAAAACTCTGATTAGATAACATTCCCCTAAGATAGACATTGGGGATTAGTATAGAAGAACATAATTTTTTTTTGGTAATGTAGATATCATGTGGGTTTCCCAAGAAACACATCCCTATATAGATACTAAAAGTGGACGTGGTTCTGTAACATATGTACCTAGGAGTGAAAACTTCGAAAAGGAGTTTTGGGCTTGACCTGGGGTATCCTGGTACACGATAATGGGCCTTAATGCCCACCTGGTTTGACACTCCTGGGGGACATGCTTAGGATAATTCAAATTTTCCTTACCAGCCATTATAAAGGATTTATTAGTAAATATTTCCTCAAATAAAACAGTTTTATGATTATGAATTATATGCACAAACGGTTCAATTTATGTTAGGTATTTTACTAGTTTGGAATTATGTATTGTGATTCATAATCTAATATAGTGTATTCCATTATTTAAAAACTGTTCCTAGGTGAAGGTATTGAAACTGTATCAATGTACCTAATCCGTGTAGGGATTTACCTCCTACTCAAGATAATTATAGTGGAGCTGATGATGAAACTGATGTTGAACAGCTTATAACCATACTGAGATAACTCACTGAAGTTATGAATAAAAACATTACCCATATAGAGCACCCTGATCCACAATGCAGAGGATCAATGTTAGACCACTTCATGAGGTAACAACCACCAACGTTCAATGGGACTAAAAATACATATGTATTTGAGCACTAGATAAGTTCCTTAGAGAAAATATTTCATTCTTTGGGGAGTAGCGAAAGGGAAAAAGTTTTCATGACTGTTTATCGCCTCATAGGAGTTGCAGATCAACGATGGTCATTAGTTCAAAACATAAAAGAGGATGAAGAAGTATCAAATATTTAATAAAGGGAGTCTAAAGATTTTTTCTTAAAAAAAATAATTACCTCATGAAAATCGAGTGGATATTGAAAGAAAATTTCAGAATCTGAAGCAAAAAGATGATGAGAATGTCACAAAGTATGAGCCTAACTTTACAAGGTTATCAAGGAATGCAAAAAATCATATATGTAACCCAAGGATTAATATTGATCGATTATTTTATGGGTTAAAACCATTTCTATACTGAACATTAGTCTCAAAATCCTTCTCATCATATGAAGCTATAGTCTCATGTTTTATAAAGACAAAAAATAAATTCTCTAAGTATTACGACTTTAACAAAAAGAAAAAGAAGAAGAGATCTTCAGAACACTCTAGAAATGGAAATAAGGGGAAGAAGGGAAATTATTAATTTCCAACCTATAGTAAATGCGGGAATAAATACCCTAGTACTTTCCTAAAGGGGATGAGAGTTTGTTACATGTGTGAAAAAAAAGTCCACTAAGCTTGTGATTGCAAGGGAAAGAAAGTGGTTGTCAATGTTGAATGCTAAAATTATAGAGAAATGGGGCATTATGAAAATGAATATCCTAATCACCAAGGAAACATACCTCATAAAAGTCCAAGGGAGAAAGACCAAGCTTATGTGATCAGAACTATATAGGGTGAAGTTTTTAATGATGTGGTGGCAGGTACATTAATCGTTTCCTCAAATTTAGCCAATGATTTATTTGATTCTGGATCATCAAATTCTTTCATATTTTTCTAGTTTTCCAATAAAATTAGATATTTCCAATTTGATTTAACAAGGGATTTATCTGTAAAAACTCATAAGGGAAGTATCATTGCAACAATGTTTTGTGAACCAGTTACCATTTTGGCATATAAACGTGTATTATCTGCTGGTCTCATTATCATACCCATGAATGAATTAGATATAATCCTATGTATGGATTGGATTTTGGACCATGAGGCAAAAAAAATTGTAAGAAGAAGGAGGTTACAATTTTTTAGGATGATAAAGAATACCTTATCTTTAGAGAATAAACATCACCATATGATTCTCATTTAGATCCACCCCCAGTAGCTCTACTAAATTCAATTATTGGGGAGGAAGAGAGTGAAATAACTTGGGGTGAGGAAATAAATGTTCAAATAGAGGATGTACCTATTGTTAAATAATATGTTGATGTGTTCCACATATAACTGTTGAGAAAATACATGACTAACGCAACACATGTACTCACCTATGAAGAATTAGAAATAGAACATGATATGTATTATTGTGAAGAGCCTATAAAGATTCTTGATACTAGAGAACAAGTGTTGAGAAACTAGATGACTCTTCTGGGAAATGTTCTTTGGAGAAACCATAAAATGGAAGAGGCAATGTGGGAACGTGAGGAACTTATGATGAAGAAACACCCGAATCTTTTTATACAATAAATTTCTAGAAATTTTGAGGATGACATTATTTGGGGAGGGAAGAATGTGACACCCCAATCTTCTACGGTAAACTTCTCTTTGAATAATGCAATATCTTGCAATGTACACAACATCAAGTTCCAGCACACCACGACTAATCAAACTAGCCATTTAAAAAAAATTCATGAATAGTAATACCCATTATTTGAAATTTTTAAATTTTATTTTTTAAAATGAAGTTATTTTTTGGATTCAGATTATCAAAATTATCTTAGGGTGAATTTTTGGTATTTTTATGAAAACTTTCAATTTAATATGAATAGTGAAAAACACTAAGTTGTTGTTTAAAACCAACTTTTTTATTTAAATAATTATTTTAAATTTACTTTAAAGTAATATATATACTTAATATCTATATTAATCTAATGTAATTAATTGGATTCATTTTATAATAAGATTAGATATATAAAATTTTATTTTATTTTTTAAAGACTTTTACCCACCTTCTAGGAACATTTGAAAATATACATAATACATAATTTTACTGATTCTTTGAATTGAATTTCAAAAATACAAGGTACATGGTTGACATCATTAAGTAAAATATGGTTCCACAAGATTAAAATTATATTTTGTGAATCGTAGCTTTTGAATTTTATTTACCACGTTTAAAAGTGAATAGGGTAATTAAAAGAAAAAATGATATTATAATTACCCTAACATATGTCCTAATTCTATTAGATAAGTGTATTTAGACCCAAATAAACCTTAGGAAAAATATATGATCTTTTTTGATCCACCTAGATTAGATTAGGGCATTTATTATATTTTATTTAACGAAGAGTTAAAAATGTTAAATTCAATGTATAAAAACTAAAACCTTTTTAATATAGGATTACACATAAGATAAATTTAACTATAAATATTAATTATCAAGCTAAAAATATTTCATACTTCATGGTATTTTATTTATAATTTTTAGACATAAATTAATAAAATTTATTTATGACACAATGGTAATGAAATAATTTCCTTATTAATGAAAGCTTAAAATAATTGAGGTTATAAATATTAAAATTAATGTAAAATGAAACATTTGTTGCCATACATGAATTTTATAGTTTCATATGACATATTAGGTTTGTTTTAATTTATTTTTTGTGAAGCAATCAGATTGTTATGACTTTCACAAAAACCAAATACTAAATTGTTTTAAAATTGACATATATGATTTTTTAAAACAAATAATATTTTATTAAATGATATGATATTCATAAAAATAAAAGGTTCATCCAAAGATGTTAAATAATTATATATATGTCATTAATGAACAAATTGAGGTTCTCTTCATAGTTTATAGTAAGTATATTAACCTTATAGTGTAAGAATACAAGAAGACATGGTAAAAGTTAAACAATTTAACAAAGAATTAAATATAAAAGATAAGGTTAATATGGTGACCTAAAATTGTCTAGAAAATGTTGGTTGATATTATTTAGACACATATCCACCTTATACTCGAAATATATTCATTTGGATATATTAGAAACAGAAAATTATTTTATAATAAATTAATATTTCATGATTTTCTTAAAGTGCCCCTCAGGTCTCTTATAAAAGGGTACTTCCCATTCTCTTAAATTCACACCTCCAAAGCCATTTTTCTCAGCCAACCCCTAATAAAATATCCTCCCAACTACCCTCATTTAAGCCCAGAGGTCTTACATTGATCATAAATCCACCATATGAATCCCATTTGTTCAAATCAAAAGGAAGCACCCGAAGAAGATGTAATTATATCATCACCTCTTTTAATGTTATTTTCTTCTTATACTTCCTTTTCATTGTTTTTTCCATAGTAAAATAATACATACAATACCTTATATATACTTAGATGTTATTATAAATATTGTAAAACCATATTCATTATTCTGTTCATCCTATGAATGACAAAGTCATCATACGTGTGTATGTACGACTTATCGTTTCCATGTCATGGTGTAGTTTGTTATTCAACACTTAATTATTTGGATGGGTATAATAATGAGTATAATTGATTTAAATATTAAATATAACATGTTAATGATTATTTATATATAATATACCATCCAATTACATACAATTTGACCACTAATAGAATGATATTTTCGCTCGTGTGTACGCACGACTTACCGTCTCCACGATGCGATGAGATTTTTCTCCCCATCGTAACCATTAAAGAATAATTTCCATTTGATGATTAAAAATATTGTTTAAGTACTTAATATTATTTTGGATATGAATCAAATACATCCTATCCATATAAATCATTACTTACATAATAAAACTTATAAAGGAAAATAAATCATTTAAAACCTGAAACAGTGATACTACTGAAATATTATTAGCAAAGCAATATTATAGGATCATATATGATATAATATTTATGTATGGGGTTCTTTTATATTTTAATAACAATTATTTAACCATTATAAAGGATGTTAACATACCATTTACTAAGTAAAAGTACAAATTAAGGGTTAATTTTACAATCTCTTTATTATCTGAGGTTGTTTATACGTGAGTATATAATGAGACCGCTTTATCATCCACATCCTTGTTTCATAAAAATTTATTTCAATTTTTTTTTTTATTTACTAGAATATGGGTTAAAGCAATTTATACCCTTGATTTACTTTTAATAAAATGGATTGAAAGGTATCTTTCCATCACTTTCCAAACAAGGGACTTTATGACCTTTTGAAAAATTATGGAAAGAATGTTATTTTAACTTATACGGTGGGTGAGGATATTTTATGCCATTATGAACCTTCAAAGATTCCCTTAAAATATTATAAAAATATTTTCAAAATAAATGTTTTCTTTTATAATTACTTGACTTTTAAATGATTTGAAAATATAAATAGACATTTCTATCAAATTATAAGGCCCCAGCCTTAAACCTTACTTAATCTTGAGTTATTACAAGATTACACATTGATGATCTTTTCAGGTTTAGAGTTTTAGAGAATTAGATCATGAAACTTGCATTACATTCCACATTTAAACAAAGTGGTTACATAAAAGACAGTATTCATTCTTCCCATCAACGGAAACATATTTAAAATAAAACATGGATTCTTTCTTGACACATCCTTGACACTATCATCACATCATGTACCTTTCCCTTGACCTGTGAAAAACATTTCAAAAACTTGGGATGATCATAAAAAGCTCAGTAAGGGATATAAAAATATGGAAAGGAAACATGAGTTCATATATACATAAGAATGAAATCATACTTTACCCATAAAACATAGGCATATCAAATCATGAATAAATCATAGAAATCATAAGACATAAAGGAAACTTGAGCCATTCATAACATTATTACGTAGGGAGTAACCCACTTGGTTACGTTTGGAATACCCATCACAGTATATTCCCTAAATCTCTTCGGAGAAACCTTAACGTTTCACTCCTTCGCGTTACCCAATGCATTGGAGAGCTATATCGAGCTCACCCACCCTTTGTTTATCACAGAACCACCCGTTTTCATAACAATGCCCAAGAACCATAACATAAATGTGTCACATAAAACATGCATAAAGGAAACATAACATTTACACATTTCAATCACAATATAACATTTTAGTATATTGAAATAATGAATCCATTCAAAAAGAAACCATTTCCAAAACCATTAAAAACATTTAATAAAGAGATTTTTGAATCAAAGTGACGCATACCACCTTGATGCTTAAAATTTTAAACCATTAATATCCATATAAATAAATCCTTAAAACCATTTTGAAAACATGGATATTAATAAGAAAAAATAATTAAAACATTTAAAACGATATTTTGGTTAAAGGGGTTTTGCCAAAATTAGAGGCACTTGAATACAATAATTGAGGAATAACATTTAGTTAGAACTTCATAATATCATGAGAATAAATGGATTCATGATATAATACTCCAAAGGATAGTATATACACCATATAAGAGTGAATTGGGGTATAACAACAATGAACCCTCAATAGAAATGTCAAATGTAATGAAATCCCTTATAAAGAAGGTATCCTTAAATTAAGGACAAATCAATCTAAAAAATATGTGTGACAAATATAAATACACCCAATATAAGTTGATATTAAGTGTAAAAAAATAAAAGGTCATTCACACATATTCAATGGATGACATATTCAATGACTATATGTTGAACCCAAAGAAATCGAAATTGGGTTAAAAAGTTCCCTTGACAGCCTAACGGCATCACATCAAAATGAGTTGATGAGAGATAAAAAGTGTATCTCATCACTTGGACATAAAATTTACATAAATAAGGATATATTAGAACATATCCCAAAATAACAATATGTAAATTAAAATACCCAAAAAAATAAGTCTTTTAAAAAAGAGGAGGGTGAAAGGTTCCCTTACCGACTTGGGTATCATTCAAAACATACACCCCCTGAAAGAAGGACAATAGATCATTGATGTAAATACTCATAAATGAATGTATATTACACAAAGAGTATAATAATGGGCAGTACATACACCACTAAATGGAATTTGTGGAAAATGTAGCATAAATCTCACGGGAATAAAACTGAGATGAAAAATCCCTTACGAAAACTCGACAGCCTAACGGCACCACATAAAACTTCTGAATATGGATTGATGAGATCAAATAGGGTATCTAATCACATTAAAATAAAATGTAAAGAAAGAGTAATATAAAAGAACATCCCCCAACATCACAAAGAGGATCTTAAAAGAAGTGACATAAAGGAGAGTACTTAAAAAGAAAGAGAGAGGTTAGATCTCTTACGAAAGTTCGGCAGCCTAACGGCGCCACTCAAAACTTCCAAAATGGATTGATGAGAGAGAATAGGGTCTCTCATCACATGAACATAAAAGTTACTGTAATTTTAATATAAAATATCATCCCAATAACAAGAAAGATGAGCTTTAAAAGGAATGACATAAAAGTGTGTACTTAAAAAGAAAGAGAGGAGTAGGATCCCTTACCTCGGGTCCGACTTGACTCGATCGTTCTTTAATCTCCTGAATAATAAACTTGAGTTAATTTATACTTGATTAAGAACCTTTTCCAAGTTAATAATTTATTTTATATCAATTATTTACATGTTATAAACATTATGTAATCATTTAAGTTAATAATGTTCATTTTGTCGGTATTTGGTTCTTAAGTCGAATGTGGACTTCTTACAATTACATGTTGTTCGTGTGGTAAAAGGTTATTTATATCCAGAATGAAATTCCTGATTTTGATATCATATATATCATATATATCCAGCATATACATGTATTTATAATATTACATAATAATCTAGAGGTATGAAATGAAATGCACCGTTCATGGAGACGGTAAGCCGTACGTACGCATGAACGCTACTTTCATTTCTTTCTCATATTAATGGAATTAAAATTAAATGAGAGGTATGTATATTTTAATTCCAGAATTATATTCATCATTTATATGTATAATTAATTATATATATCCATTATATACATGTACTTTTAATAGTACATTACATTTGGGGATAAGAAATGAAATGCACCGTTCATGGAGACGGTAAGCCGTACGTACGCATGAACGCTACTTTCATTTCTATCTCATACTTTAATGGAAAGAAATAATAATTATATAGAGGTATATAATAATTCCATTATAACATCATTTATAATAACATTAAATCCATCCTTTATACGTCCCACATATGGCATTAATGAATCACATCACTTTGAGGGGGCGGTAGTCTGCACTTCCTAAAATGAAGATATCGCGTATACCCATAATGGAAGCCATAAAGGTAAGACAGAAATGAAAAATACAGAAGCATAAGTAAAACATAAACATATTATATATCATATATAAAAATAGTGACATCATAATGGCCACTTTTGAAGGTGTTAAATGAGTATTGAACAATCATCGTTTCGGGAGGCAGAATTTCTCCATCCACGGAAACCGTATGTTCTTTAACCATTTGATGTAGTTGTGTGAGAGTTTAGCTCTAATAAATATTATAACAAAATCCTAGTATATTTAATATACTGGTGTTGTTACAAAAGAAATAAATAAAAAGTGTTTAGGGGGTTGGAGAAGCAAAATAAAACAAAGGAACATGAGAGAATGAATTACCTTTAAAAGTTTAACTCCTTTTGATTTGAGCCTAAAGGATTTCTTTGAAAGGATTCTGCCCAAAGGTAATCATCTAGGATGAGGAGAGGGATGTGGAGAGAGTAAATGGGCAGGGGTTGGCCGAGTCAAAGGCTTGAAGAGTGTGTGAAATGAGGTAGAGGTGGGGGCCTTTTATAAGAGGAGAGGAGGGACACTTTTGGAAAGTAAGAAATATTACTTTATTTGAAAATGTGTTTCGGTTTTAAAAGGTCCCACATTGATATAATTCGTGTATAAGGTGATAAGTCTTCTAAATCCACTCATCCAATTGGTTTTGGCCAAGTGTAGGTTGTATATTTTACATTATCTTTCTATTTTATTTAAATCGTCAAATAATGATGTCATCGCTGTATCATTATTATGTCATAAATAATTTAATTTATTTAATGTCTAAAAATTATAAAAAAATTACTATGATGTAGGAAATCTTTTTATCTTTCCAATGAATATTTATAACAAAACATATTACTTGTATAACCCCACTTAAAAATTGTTTTAGTAAAACATATCATGTTTGTGTCATTTTTACTTTTACATTAAATAAAAAGTTATTTATGTCATTTCCCAACCAAAGTGGATCCATGGGGTCCCCAAGTTGACCCATGGCTTGTCTTGGTAGGCCATTATACAACCAATGAGGGTAAGACATGTTTCAAGCTCATCTCATTTTATTAAAACATTATTTTTACCTTAAACTACACTAATTACCACTAATCGCGATTAAAAACTCAACAAGTTACTATTCACCAAAAAATTATTTGAATCTCATTGAACCACATTTTACTTCTTAATGACAACCATGTATGTCGGATTTTTGAAAATCAAAACACAATGATGGAAAAATTTCATTTAAACGGAAAATCAGTTTTTATAAGTACCACTTAGTGGTTTCACTATTCATAAAAAATTGAGGTTTTTCAGAAAAATCCCAAAAATTCACCCTAAGCTATATTTGATATTCTGAATTCAAAAATGAAGTCCGTTTTACAAAATTCAAAACATATAAGTCACATTAATTAATTTAATAATTAATTCCCGCTGTCATGACAAATAGCGTGTTTTTATGAAACAATAAGTATCAAAAGATTGACACTAGTTTAAGTCCGATTTCAAAGTGAAATTAATTCCAACGACCACTATTGGATTTAATGGTAAAAATATTTTATAATTTCACTTTAAAACCAATTCAAAATATAATCTAATCATATAAATAAATTAGTATAAAAAGTGTTTTTGAATTAAAATACAACATTTTACACTATTCATTAAAAAAAATGAACTTTATCGGAAAGAAACCAAAAATTTACACAAAGTAAATTTTGATGTCCCGATTCTTAATAAGAGCTTTATTTGGTCCAAAAGAATGTTTAAGAGTGAAAAAAACTATATTTAATGATGGTTCAACATCAAAAGGTGATAAGTGAACCTTTAGTGAAAACTAGGGCATATACGCCTAAAATTGAATTCTTTCCGTATTTTAATCCTCTATCCTTTATTGGATAAATGTAAAAACATTTAAAAACATATATAATCATATTTTAGTTATTTCTATCCATTCCCGCCATTACAACGGCTATATGTTAACTAACATTTAAAATAATATTATTTTATTATTAGAGTGCAACATAAGATTCCGAAGAAACCCATTGTTGTGTGTTGGGTACGCCATCGAGCATAGCGTCCCCTTTAAAGTCATATCAATATTTTATTCACAAATATGGATAAATATGAAAATGTCATATTCTTTATTTACCTGGGGTGTTACATCCTTCCCCCCTTTTGGGAATTGCGTTCTCGCAATTTTAAAAAAAATTGAGCTCGGAAACATCCCTGAAAGTCCCACATCGGAACAAGAGTCGGTAAAACAATCACTTTAAAATAATGAAAGATAAGCACAGAGGTCACCCGATTTAACCCATAATAGGATTCCAAGTATGAAAACATGGACATGGAGGAGAAAACATAGGGTCATGTACTGATGGAGAGTGATAGAAAACATGTTTAGGAGAAAGTTAACCATGAGAAAATCACAAACTTGTGATGGGATAAACGGTATTCGATTCCCCAGTAAGAAAAGTTAATAGACAACATTTTTGTTTTAAGTTACTTTTTATTGAGTAATTTATTCATAAGGAAACATAATCACTTATCATGTTGACTTTCATCTTTTACACAAACTCGTATTTTCTCCAAAAGACCAATATTTAGGAAGACTTGTTCACATTAAGAGTACTATAATCAACTTCTAGAGAATCACCTAATCCACAAAAGAGAACTATATACATCCCATGTCTTTAGACTTTAACCAAAACCAAAACCAAAAAGGCTAGTACAAGATCAGATAATCCAGAAAAGGATAACCCCTTATAAAAATAAAATCTATTATTAATCTTCAAAATTTGTCCAACAAAACCTAAAGTTCAACGAGGACCATCCGATAAATAATTTGTCCATAAAATTCTTCAAAGTAAACCAATATAATATTGAAACCCAAATATTTGAAGGATTTAGTCACATAGTCTTCCAAGTTAAATCGTAACATTTATCTCCAAACAACATTAGTCGCTCCTAAAGTATCGCATTGAAAAGTAATTATCCTAATCACATATCCTCCATGATAGGTTAATCATTTTCATAAATAACCCAAAATCAACTTACTCTTAATTCATAAAATCATATAACTAGAAAGAATCAGTCAAACTAACCAGGGACTTCACATAGTCCAGTGGTAGGCGATAAATACCAGTCGCACTTTGGTTGTGGGTTTGATTCCCGCAGCTTTGTCCGATGTGACGGGTAGTCACACGGTCTGCGTGTTCTCCTTTTTGCAAAACTATATAATTCTTAAAACATTCCCCAAAATGAGATAAAATATTCAAAGATGATCATAACATATTTTAACCTCAAGTTTATCTCATGCCTTTAATTTTCCATCATAACATATAGTAACCCATAATTACCTCAAAAGTAAGGATCATATAAACCCAATGGTTCTTTATAACTATGTCCACAAAAGAAAAGATAACTATTACTTGAATAAAATTTTCCTATATTAAACATCAGGGTTACACATAATATAAAAAGTCTTCTAATGTAACCCCATCATCAAAAGTGACTTAATACTCTTAAGAATTTCACCATAACTCTTGAAGCCCTTATATGTTGACATCTTACTCATTCAACATTCTTCATGATCCATTATCCATTCCTTTCCAACTTATTCCGAAATACCTCTTTCCTACAAACAAAATCATGAATCATATCCTATGATTCCAAAATAGGAAAACAATAGTCATGAAATAGTATATACCTTTGATTGGTCATTGTCAGTTTCTTCATCCTCAATCGGAATGGCATTAGGTATTGGTAAATGAATATTGGTACGCTCTTGGTGATTCCATTCACTAAACTTCTTCATAGGACATGTGTTTGCATAATGACCATGCACACCACATTTAAAACATTCAATTGATCCCTCAGAAAGAACTTCTTTCCCTTTCCTCAAGTCAACTGGATGCTTCCTTTTTCCATGGCAGGTTCTTTCTTTATGACCTTCATTTCCACATCTATAGCATATTTATGTCCCTTTGAAACATTTTCCTAGGTGTTTCTTTCCACATCTTTGACACATAGGTTTTTGAACACACTTACCTTTATGATTATTACCTGTACTTCCGTAGGGATTTGTTTCTTGCATATATGATGACTTAGAGAAATATCCAAGGTTTAGGTGGTCAATCATGACTCCAGATAGTTGGTTGAGGATAATCACAAGAGTTCTCATTGCAGCTCCCATATCATTCAGTTGCTTGCTCAAAACACTGTCACAGTTTCCTTCACATCCACTGTTACTTTGGTGCCTGCTAGATCCAGCCATTTACTAAAACAAAAAAGGTCAGTGTGAGTATATCAACAAAACCATCATGTACTAATGAGTAAGATAAACAATAAGATATACTTAGTCATTCACTTTATCCAAAACTAAGACTCTTTCTGAAATCCTAACCATTATGGTAATGTCAGTTATGCTTAAAGAATAACCTACCCTCTAAAGTTATCTAAACCGAACTCTAATACCAACTATAAGGCCCTAGCCTTAAACCTTACTTAATCTTGAGTTATTACAAGATTACACATTGAGTATCTTTTCAGGTTTAGATTTTTAAAGAATTAGATCATGAAACTTTCATTACATTCCACATTTAAACAAAGTGGTTACATAAAAGACAGTATTCATTATTCCCATCAACGGAAACATATTTAAAATAAAACATGGATTCTTTCTTGACACATCCTTGACACTATCATCACATCATGTACCTTTCCCTTGACCTGTGAAAAACATTTCAAAAACTTGGGATGAGCATAAAAAGCTCAGTAAGGGATATAAAAATATGGAAAGGAAACATGAGTTCATATATACATAAGAATGAAATCATACTTTACCCATAAAACATAGGCATATCAAATCATGAATAAATCATAGAAATCATAAGACATAAAGGAAACTTGAGGCATTCATAACATTCTTACGTAGGGAGTAACCCTCTTGGTTACGTTTGGAATACCCATCACAGTATATTCCCTAAATCTCTTCGGAGAAACCTTAATGTTTCACTCCTTCGAGTTACCCAATGCATTGGAGAGCTATATCGGGCTCACCCGCCCTTAGTTTATCACGGAACCACCCGTTTTCATAACAATTCCCAAGAACCATAACATAAATGTGTCACATAAAACATGAATAAAGGAAACATAACAATTACACATTTCAATCACAATATAACATTTTAGTATATTGAAATAATGAATCCATTAAAAAATAAACCATTTCCAAAACCATTAAAAACATTTAATAAAGAGATTTTTGAATCAAAGTGTCCCATACCACCTTGAAGCTTAAAATTTTAAACCATTAATATCCATATAAATAAATACTTAAAACCATTTTGAAAACATGGATATTAATAAGAACAAATAATTAAATCATTTAAAATGATATTTTGGTTAAAGGGGTTTTACCAAAATTAGAGGCACTTGAATACAATAATTGAGGAATAACATTTAGTCAGAACTTCATAATATCATGAGAATAAATGTATTCATGATATAATACTACAAAGGATAGTATATACACCATATAATAGTGAATTGGTGCATAACAACAATGAACCCTCAATAGAAATGTCAAATGTAATGAAATCCCTTATAAAGAAGGTATCCTTAAATTAAGGACAAATCAATCTAAAAAATATGTGTGACAAATATAAATAAACCCAATATAAGTGGATATTAAGTGTAAAAAAATAAAAGGTCATTCACACATATTCAATGGATGACATATTCAATGACTACATGTTGAACCCAAAGAAATCGAAATTGGGTTAAAAAGTTCCCTTGACAGCCTAACGGCATCACATAAAAATGAGTTGATGAGAGATAAAAAGTGTATCTAATCACTTGGACATAAAATTTACATCAATAAGGATATATGATAACATATCCCAATATAACAATATGTAAATTAAAAGACCCAACAAAATAAGTCTTTTAAAAAAGAGGAGGGTGAAAGGTTCCCTTACCGACTTGGGTATCTTTCAAAACATACACCCCCTGAAAGAAGGACAATAGATCATTGATGTAAATACTAATAAATGAAATTATATTACACAAATAGTAGAATAATGGGCAGTACATACACCACTCAATGGAATTTGTGGCAAATGTAGCATAAATCTCACGGGAATAAAACTGAGATGAAAAATCCCTTACGAAAACTCGGCAGCCTAACGGCGCCACATAAAACTTCCGAATATGGATTGATGAGATAAAATAGGGTATCTCATCACATTAAAATAAAATTTAAAGCAAGAGGAATATAAAAGAACATCCCCCAACATCACAAAGAGGATCTTAAAAGAAGTGACATAAAGGAGAGTACTTAGAAAGAGAGAGAGAGGTTAGATCTCTTACGAAAGTTCGGCAGCCTAACGACGCCACTCAAAACTTCCAAAATGGATTGATGAGAGAGAATAGGGTCTCTCATAACATGAACATAAAAGTTACAGTAATTTTAATATAAAAGATCATCCCAATAACAAGAATGATGAGCTTTAAAAGGAATGACATAAAAGTGTGTACTTAAAAAGAAAGAGAGGAGTAGGATCCCTTACCTCGGGTCCGACTTGACTCGATCGTTCTTTAATCTCCTGAATAATAAACTTGAGTTAATTTATACTTTATTAAGAACCTTTTCAAAGTTCATTATTTATTTTATATCAATTATTGACATGTTATAAACATTATGTAATCATTTAAGTTAATAATGTTCATTTTTTCGGTATTTGGTTCTTAAGTCGAATGTGGACTTCTTACAATTACATGTTGTTCGTGGGGTAAAAGGTTATTTATATCCATAATGAAATTCCTGATTTTTATATCATATATATCATATATATCCAGAATATACATGTATTTATAATATTACATAATCATCTAGAGGTATGAAATGAAATGCACCGTTCATGGAGACGGTAAGCCGTACGTACGCATGAACGCTACTTTCATTTCTTTCTCATATTAATGGAATTAAAATTAAATTAGAGGTATGTATATTTTAATTCCAGAATTATATTAATCATTTATATGTATCATTCATTATATATATCCATTATATACATGTACTTTTAATAGTACATTACATTTGGGGATAAAAAATGAAATGCACCGTTCATGGAGACGGTAAGCCGTACGTACGCATGAACGCTACTTTCATTTATATCTCATACTTTAATAGAAAGAAATAATAATTATATAGAGGTATATAATAATTATATTATAACATAATTTATAATAACATTAAATCCATCCTTTATACGTCCCACGTATGGCATTAACGAATCACATCACTTTGAGGGGGCGGTAGTCCGCACTTCCTAAAATGAAGATATCACGTATACCCATAATGGAAGCCATAAAGGTAAGACACAAATGAAAAATAAATAATCATAAGTAAAACATAAACATATTATATATCATATATAAAAATAGTGACATCATAATGGCCACCTTTGAAGGTGTTAAATGAGTATTGAACAATCATCGTTTCGGGAGGCAGAATTTCGCCATCCATGAAAACCGTATGTTCTTTAACCATTTTATGTAGTTGTGTGAGAGTGTAGCTCTAATAAATCTTAAAACAACATCCTATTATATTTAATATACTGTTTTTGTTACAAAAGAAATAAATAAAAAGAGTTTATGGGGTTGGAGAATCAAAATAAAACAAAGGAACATGAGAGAATGAATTACCTTTAAAAGTTTAACTCCTTTTGATTTGAGCCTAAAGGCTTTCTTTGAAAGGATTCTGCCCAAAGTTAATCCTATAGAATTAGGAGAGGGATGTGGAGAGAGTAAATGGGCAGGGTTTGGCCGATACAAAGGCTTTAGGAGTGTGTGAAATGAGGTAGAGGTGGGGGCCTTTTATAAGAGGAGAGGAGGGGCACTTTTGGAAAGTAAGAAATATTACTTTATTTGAAAATGTGTTTCGGTTTTAAAAGGTCCCACATTGATATAATTCGTGGATAAGGAGATAAGTCTTCGAAATCCACTCATCCAATTGGTTTTGGCCAAGTGTAGGTTGTAGATTTTACATTATCTTTCTATTTTATTTAAATCGTCAAATAATGATGTCATCGCTGCATCATTATTATGTCATAAATAATTTAATTTATTTAATGTCTAAAAATTATAAAAAAATTACTATGATGTAGGAAATCGTTTTAGATTTCCAATTACTATTTATAATAAAAAATCTGACTTGTATAACCCCACTTAAAAATTGTTTTAGTAAAACATATCATGTTTGTGTCATTTTTACTTTTACATTAAATAAAAAGTTATTTATGTCATTTCCCAACCAAAGTGGATCCATGGGGTCCCCAAGTTGACCCATGGCTTGTCTTGGTCGGCCATGATACAACCAATGAGGGTAAGACATGTGTAAAGCTCATCTCATTTTATTAAAGCATTATTTTTACCTTAAACTACACTAATTACCACTAATCGCGATTAAAAACTTAACAAGTTACTATTCACCAAAAAATTATTTTAATCTCATTGAACCACATTTTAATTCTTAATGAAAACCATGTATGTCGGATTTTTGAAAATCAAAACACAATGATGGAAAAATTTCATTTAAACGGAAAATCAGTTTTTATAAGTACCACTTAGTGGTTTCACTATTCATCAAAAATTGAGGTTTTTCAGAAAAAATACCAAAAACTCACCCTAAGCTATATTTGATATTCTGAATTCAAAAATGAAGTTTGTTTTACAAAATTCAAAAAATATAAGTCACATTAATTAATTTAATAATTAATTCCCGCTGTCATGACAAATAGCGTGTTTTTATGAAACAATAAGTATCAAAAGATTGACACTAGTTTAAGTCCGATTTCAAAGTGAAATTAATTCCAATGACCACTATTGGATTTAGTGGTAAAAATATTTTATAATTTCACTTTAAAACCAATTCAAAAGATAATCTAATAATATAAATAAATTAGATTAAAAAGTGGTTTTGAATTAAAATACAACATTTTACACTATTCATTAAAAAAAATGAACTTTATCGGAAAGAAACCAAAAATTTACACAAAGTAAATTTTGATGTCCTGATTCTTAATAAGAGTTTTATTTGGTCCAAAAGAATGTTTAAGAGTGAACAAAACTATATTTAATGATGGTTCAACATCAAAAGGTGATAAGTGAACCTTTAGTGAAAACTAGGGCATATACGCCTAAAATTGAATTCTTTCCGTATTTTAATCCTCTATCCTTTATTGGATAAATGTAAAAACATTTAAAAACATATATAATCATATTTTAGTTATTCTTATCCATTCCCGCCATTACAACGGCTACATGTTAACTAACATTTAAAATAATATTATTTTATTATTAGAGTGCAACGTAAGATTCCGAAGAAACTCGTTGTTGCATGTTGGGTACGCCATCGAGCATAGCATCCCCTTTAAAGTCATATCAATATTTTATTCAAAAATATGGATAAATATGAAAATGTCATATTCTTTATTTACCTGGGGTGTTACACAAATAGTTTTGATTTCATCTATGTCAACATCCTTTGTTGGATTTTACACTTGTTTGAAGTTGATTTATTATGATACAATATTCCATATTGTATTGAAGGATTTGTGATATGTTTAACTGTGAATGTGCTATTTTTTATACCATTAATGATTTATGGTTACATTATTAACATTTCTTATGATAGTTTTAATACGAATGCTTATGTTATGTTTCAACCTTTTCATATGAAGAATGCATTGGACATAGTAAGTGACGGGCGAGGCCCACTATAGACCCTTGATTCATCAGTAGGTCTCATGAGACAAATTAGTGTCTTGGCACAAGGACTTTACAAAATTTTTATTTTTATTTTTGGCACGAGGCCTTGACTATGTGATTATTATGTTCGACATTATGCATTCTATTATTTTAAAATTAGCTATTGATATTACATGTGATTATTCAACTAGTAGAATATCCATGTGAATAAGTAAATTTATTTATTTGATTTATCATTTCCATATTATGTGGAAGTATAAGTTTAAAATGATTTTGTTTTATTCTTATACATTTCCTTAAATGTTTATGCTTATTTATGATAGTTTCTACTATATTGTTATCCTTACTAACCATCTACGCTCAACCCTTTCTTATGTTTCATATTTCCCAGTATGTGAAGAAGTATATTATGATTAACCTGCAGGAATATGCTAAGGTATATGAGTGTATTTAAAGGGTACAAAATGTTGTTTTTTTTATTTCATAATGTAATGTAAAACTTATGTATGTATCTAGTACTTCCAAGGATACTAAACTAACTGGTCTTACGAGACTTGATATCTTGTGATCATGACAATGTTGTGTAATAATGCACCGACTCTGGGTAACTAGGGTCGGAGTATTACATATTTTTTGATAGTTTTTAGTGAGGATTTTAATAGTTTGATCTGTTTGTCTATTCACAGCCATTTACAGAGTCATATCAGTAAAATTATGTTTTTTTACTTGGACCGATGATGATTATCATGCGTTTTTAGGCATTTGACCAAAACCATTCATGTAGTAAACTTACATGACATTTAGTACAACATGTCTATCAATCCTTGTGTTGAAAAGGACATGACCCCGTAGCAGAGTGGTACCAAACACCATGTGAGTCTCTTAACTACAAGGTACTCATTTCTGAATCACCAACCTTCTGTATCTCCTTTGTTTGGACTCATATTATGGCCTACCAAGTATTATATCCTAAGTGTTTTTCACATAGAACACGATGGTTCCCTCTATTGTGTCTTTTGAGATAATATTTTAAATGTTCCAATTGTAAAACCTTGATGGGAAGTAACGAAAGATGGTAATGATCATTCATGATCACTAGAGACACTTTCGAGTTACCCTCTAATAGGTCTGGGTAGTGGAGTTTCTCAATGTTCCATGAAGTGCCCTCCAAGAGGTCTGAGTAGTGGAGTTCCCTGATGATCATTCTGAGTTACTCTATAATAGTTCTTGGTAGTGGTGTTCCTCTGTTCTCTTGATGGTACCATCTAGAAGGGTGGGGTTGTGTAGTTCCCCGATGATCATTCTGAGTTACCCTCGAGTAGGGTTGGGTTGTAGAGTTCCTTAATTTTTTGAGAAGTATCCTCCAGTAGGGATGGGCATTGTAGTTATTCAATGACCTTTCCAGGTAGTACCCTCTAGTGGGTTTGGGCAGTGGAGTTCCATGATGAACTTTTGTGTTGGTAACCTCTAGCAGGGATGGGATGTAGAGTTCCTCGATGGCCTTTTTGAGCAGTACTTTCCAGAAGGCTGAATGGTGGATTTCCTCAAAAACTATCAATGTTGGACCTTAATTTCATATCAGGGCATGAGATTCCTTCATATAGTTTTCCCCCTCGACTTTGTGTTATAATGCTGAGGTGTGGGATGACATGGAAAGTTACTACTGGGGAGTCTCATGAGATGTTTTTCATTGGAAATGGAATTTTGGAACTATTGGATACTCTTATTTTTAGGATAATATGTGAGATGGAATTTTGGTTTTGGTTACTCTCCTTCCAGTATAGGCGAACATGTTCAAGGTACACCCCATGTTTTCCAAGTCTATCTACTCATGGTTGTATGAGTTTACTCTACTACTATAGGTGGTGAAGACTCAAATTTTAGTTTAACTACTCACCCTGTCGATCCCCTTATTCTTGGATGAGGATAATTTTACTCTTAGTTTAGGTTGAATTATTCTATTTTATTGAAACTTTCATCTATTATCTTTCTTTCATATTGTCTATCTTACTACACTTCCTTTATCTTTCGGTGTGTCATACTATGTATGTATATACTAACCACTGCATGAGATTTTCCAACATGTGTCAAGTCTTATTCTGACGACAGATAGGTTTATCGTGACTTCAAATGAGCTTAGAGATACTTGGTGCTTTGGACCGCTTATGATAGTCACAACTTTGGATTTAGGAGATGATCTCTCTCAATAGTTTTATATTCCTTATTTTTTAAGTTGTGACATATTTTTGGTTGGGGTGTATTTTTCCCCTTTACTTTTCAGTTTGTATTGTCGTACTCTTATAAACCCTAGAGGTTAGGAATGCTTGGTATAATTTATAGTTGTGTTTCATCTTCTACTCTTTACCTATGAACTTTTTCATCGAGATGGCTATGTGTGTGTGCGTACAGGTACTTAGGCAACCGTCTCCCTAAGTTATTTATTCCTTCTGTTCTTTTCACCATCCCGGGCCAATAAAGGCGGGCTTCAAGAAGTTACGACTTGAGACCCATCTTGGTTCGGGTTGTGATAATATCTCATAGTATAAATTAATATGTAGAAATAATAAAAGGGATCATAACCCATTATATTTATAGGGTTTGGTACAAATATCCACTCCTTACCATGTTGGGTTTTCTCCCCAACGTGGATTCTATAATATAATCTTATTATCATTTACAATGGTCTGTACTGAGTCACACTATATATCCCCTAAATCCACATATGATGTTTTTTATACTACATACCATTGTGTTACCAGAATCCAAACTTGTCTTGTCTAGAATCCACACTAGAGGATTTTTCTCCAAAATCACAAAAGAGACATTTCCTACTCCCAGATCCAACTGAGAGGATTCCACCTTTATTCAATGATTGATTCACAATAGGATGACCAGTTGATATTCCTCCATGATAATTCTGAATATAACTTTCTTGTGTACCTATTCAAGAACCTTTTCAATTATGCTGATCTTTCTCAATAAATATAAATATTTTTTACTTGTTCAGTTCCATCAATGTAACTATTCTTGCGCTATTATTATTTATTTTTCTAATGATGAGATGGCCTCACTATGATGTGTAAAATTTTTGCACCAAATTTCTTCACTAATATATTATTCAATAATAACTTGTGTTATTGCAAATCAATTCAACATCAAGCATGAGTTTCATGGGATCTGAAACCATAAAACATTCAATTTTGATATTTATTATTATGTGCTCACTTCTGTTTTTGGTAGTTCTCAATGTTCGTATGTATTCAGGTAAATATTAATTCACCACATTAATATTCTTCTTTCCATATTCACACACTTCGCTTATATCTCATGCATTCATGTTATCACATGAATTTGTATTCAAATCAATATAACAAGGATGCGTGTAACACACTATACCCTTATTTGTTTATTCAAACAAGTCATATTGTATTTGTTCACTCCCTTTTTGCATACAATAATAAATCATGATATAAATTCTTCAAAAAAAACCAAGTTAACAGAATTCATGAAACCAGATTTTTATAAACTATTATGGTTTAATCATGTGGTTTTTTGGTGCTTCATGGAAACCATAAGAAATATTCTTGAGGGTATCATTCTCCCTAATAACTTTGATTAACTCAATTATTCAAATATCCATTCAAGTATGATTTGAACTAGTTGAATGCCCATGTTATCCTCCGTCATGGAAGCTAAACGCTTCATGGATATCCCTTCCCTTCATGAAGTAGAGGTGTTCACAGATGATATATTTCTCAAAAAAGAGAGGTTTTTAATTTTTTTAGAAAGTTCTACTCAGCCATGAAAATCAATTTTTATAGGAAAAAACTACTTTCCTTGAACCACCTAATATTCACAAAACATTATGCATCAATGAATCCTAGTATTAAACCATGTCACAACACATTTTATATATCAAATATTTAGTTATTTCAAAAATAACTTATGTCATATATAATAAAGTTTATTCATATATTATATTACATTAAAACCAACCATTCATGAGAAGATAATATCATGATCCCCTTATCCTGAAATCATGAACTCATACATTATGACCAATTGATTGAAATGAAACCCACAACTGAAGTTTGAATTCATCAAAAGCATTTTCTTCATGTTATCACATTCACAAAATGTATAGCATGAAAGAATTATTATTATTATACTTGTTTCATTATAAAATTAGGACTATAAGGACAATGGTAGCCTCATGATTCTCATTGGTAGTTTAGATATTATCTATGGTGAGAAAAACTCTCAAATGAAGGTCATGGTTGAAAAAAACACAACATTCAGATAATATGGCTCAGATCAAAGCAACAGGGAATCCTGCATTTTATCAGACATTTGAATGATGAAGGAATAGTGGACACATGATCTTGACCCACATTGGTTCCTTAATTATTTTCATATTCCATTTATTAATATATTGTTTCCTCTCACCACTCAAGTGGGATATGTGGAATCAACACCCATAACACCTACAAACACTAATGGATATGACCTAGAAGGATTCTGACCCAATCTATGTGCCTTCAAGGTGCCTTCTATATGGGCCTTATACAATAGAATACGCACACCTCTACCTCTATTCATGCTTCATTTACGGATTCCTCCCATGGTTGAGGTTCCCATCCCATATGTGTGGGTTTGAGTTGAACCATAGGGCTCACATGGTTGAGCATAATTTTTAGGTAAGGCCCACAATTAAATATTCTAATAAAACCCTCTTTATCTAGTATATCATAAAATAAGGTTACAAATAATTTTCATGGAATAATTCCAATTATATTTCTCAAAAAATTGTAGTAAATCACGTGTCCTTATTGAAATATGTATTTGACACTAAGACTAGAGAAATAAATCATCACATTTTAACCTGGAAAATTTATCTAACATGACATCCAATTCCATCAAGTTAATCCATAGAATTTTTTTATTCATAACCACTTTATCCAAACTCACAAAAAAATATTGACACATCATTGATGGTAAATGAAACACAAGGACCAACCCCCCCCATGAATTTATTATCAATATTTCTTCTTATATCTAAAAGTCACTATGTGAGCTAAAATATTCTCCCCATTATTAGAAATCAAATACAAAGGGTAATTGGGGATCTTATCATCTCATTTTTCTTTTGAAAAAATGTTCTTCTCCCTTATATAAAAATTTACTGTGGAATTATATGATATGAATGATCTCATAATATTTTCTTAAAAAACATCCTTTAGTTAATAAACTCTTAGAATTGATGGTCTAACCCATTATATAGAAGAAAAGATATACAACCAAGGTTTTAAATTCTATCAATTAACTTCCATGATGGTGAAATCATGTTTAAAATTTATAAATTCTATTATAGAGATTGAAAATACTTATATTTATCAATGAAATTATAATTCTTCACATGCTTCAACAAACACATTTGAATGTTCATGTGTAAAAGATATATGTCACCATTTATTTTATTTTATTATTAACCAAGAACTCTCTAATAATTAACATGATTAATAAAATTAAGAGCAAGATATGGAATTGTGATTGGAATACCTCATCTTAATATTCTATAAAGAAATTTAGAAGTTCCATATTCACAAGGTTGTGAATATTTAACAGCTTCGCCTCATCAATGAACCCCTCAAGCGATGTTTCCATCTTCTTCAATTCCCTTCTTATTAGTAAAAAATATTTGATATATCAGGGAATACATAGAGATTTAGTTATTCCTCAATGTAAGAATCGTGGTTGAGATGGTTTTATTACCCATGTTTCTCCACTTTCTCTAGTCATCATTCTTCCATATCTGATTTTAAAATATAACTTATCCTTAAGTAACATGGATATTATCACTTCTACCACTTCATTTTGTGACTCATATCTTATCTCTTTATCCATAAAATCATAAACATCTTCTAAATTGGGATTAATTCTCTTTAAGGATTCTTATTATACTAGAAATTTTGTTAAATATACTCTTTCACCATGTCCAAATTTATTCCACATCTCACAAATAAATTATTCAATAAAAGAGTTATTGTTTGTTGATAACCTCTCATGAAATTCATCTTATTCAGGTGGAATATTCATATTTTCTTTATTAATTGATTTATTTTTATTTTTATTATAACTTAATGGATTTCTAAAAATTATTTAGAAAACCAAAAAATGTATTTGGAAATGTTGAAATATTTTTTGGAGTTTCGACATGGATTTAAATGAGTTCCTTTATTTATATATTTCTTCTAAGATGTATAATTATTGTTTATATTCTTCTGAAACTTCATGGGGGAAATTTGATCTACATATATTCATATTTCTACCCTAAGATGACTCAAATTTATCTTGTGGTATTTTTTTCACATTCTTTCTTGATACATGTTGAGATGTACATGATTCACTTTTTTGACCCTTCTGATTAAATCTACCTCAAACTATTTTTTGCTTCATTTTTTGAATTGGAAGGTTTGATGAGTTTCTGGTCACATCATTATTTCTATTAGAGTATTATATAATTTTTTCTCCATGAAACCCACTTTAGTGATGGTTTCTAGAAATTATATTTCATACCAACAAGAGTAGTCTTTGTGCCCATATGTTTCATAGACTCATCAAAAAACACTAAACCAAGATCTTTCACCTTGATATGTCTATTATTCAAATAACTATTATTGTCATAGTTATTCAAAATGAGCCTTGTTTTTTCTTAGAGGGTAGTGATTTTATTGAATCATTTCTTTAACCCTTTGATATAAGAGAGGTTATATCATTTTTATTCTTGGTGTTAGTTTTTTTAATAGTTTTTTTTATGTTTTCAGAATTACTTGTCACCATATTTTAATAACCACCTTAACATTGTTTGCGGTATTCTCTTCACATCATCAATTAATTTGTACATGATAGGTAGATACCAGAACTCATCATAATGGGGACCAATTTTGGTGATGTACTCATAGAAAAATTCAAATAATTCTAACATTTAATTTATAGAGAGATTCATTTTCTATGATTTTTTCTTCTTTGAGGCATTTCTTCTCTTATCTTCAACTTTTCTCCCTCTAAATTCACACCTTCTATTATTTCCCTAAATTTTCATGGTATTCAATCAATCCAAAGATTCTTTCCTAGACATGAAAGAATACTAACAATTTTCAATTAAATTTATTATATGTTTTAGGGTGTAATATATTTAGTTTTCCCAGATTATGAATCTTTCTACTTTTGAGTGGAATCACTACTGTTTGGTAACTTCACGATGAATAGTACATCATGGTGATTTTCATATTCACCCATGATTTTGTTCATTTAACAAAAATTTTCACCATCCATACATTCCCAGAGTTTGAAATAAAACCATTACCTGTACTTGAAACATCATGAGTGCATAAAATAGTATATGGGTTATAGGATTACTTATTATTTGAGGATGATTTAATTTTAGTAGAGGATGATATCATGTTATTTATGGAATATTGAATCTCAATACAGACCTGAGTAGCAGAATATATTATCTCAGTTATTTGGGATGTTCCATCATGTGGTGATTCTTAATTTTCTTAATCTCACCTCCAAATATAGAAACCTATTTTTGATTAAATTCTTCTCATCCTAAACTGATCATAGATTGTTTTCCCAATACTCATTTATATTCTTCAATTATTCTTCATTTATTATTCTTTATTCCTCTGTAGAATTTTCAATCTAGATTCTAATTTTATATTTATCCTTCAACTGAGTATCATTGAAAACCATAAAAACATTCTTTGAATTTTCAAATTCATATAATAATTCTACAAAAAAAATCTCAAATAATTATTTATCACAAATACTAATTTTCAATTAAAAAAACTCTAACATTTATTTAATTGAAAAAAGATATTCTTTCTTTGTTTTCTTTCACATGTTTTTTGAGTTTGTTAGAAATAATAATTTTCTTGTCTAATTACTCTTCCATAGAATTAGTCTCTTCATCCTATTTTTATTTTTCATCCTGAATACCCTTGACACCATCAACAATATATAAAAAAAATATTTTAGAACATTATTTAAATCTTCATTGAATTCAAAAAGTATATCACTAAGTGAACCATCATCATTTGATCATGATATGACTTAATTAGAATAATAAAAAAAATCATTGTAACACACACCATTTTGATTCCATTCACTTATAGGTATCTCTTTATATATTTCATGATTATTATTCATCTTTTTTTAATAGAACTTATATATATTCATCTAAGTATTGGACAAAATTTCAAGATTAGTATTCTCATGAGAAACTTATTTTTTCCATCCAAGGGAGCACATTCATTCCTTAAAATATACACTTAATAAACAATCTCTTGGTTCTTTATAGGTAATCATCCCTATGATACCAATTATAGTTCCACATGCCTTATTTCTTATTGAGGGGAGGGGAGATCAGTGGTTTACTTTTTAAAAATTATCCCCTTTTAATTAATCCTATTTAACATGTTATGGTACTTGATCCACTCAGGGATATCACATAGTCTCATTTCATAAGAATAAATAATAAAAGGTATCACAACAGGTGATATTTACCATGTTTAGTATAAGGACTGACTCCTAGACATGTTAGTTATTCTCCCCAAAACAGATTATAAAATATAATATTTTTATTAATTAAAATGTTTGATATAGATTCCCACATTATATCCTCTAAATCCAAATAGGAGGTTCATTCTACTAAATCTCATGGTTTTACAAGAATCCACACAGGCCTACTCCAAAATCTACACTAGTGACTTTTTCTTCAGAATATCTAAAAGAGATGTCTCCTTCTCCTATTTCCAACTAAGGGAAGTCTTCCTTTATTATAGGAACAATTAACCGTAGGATTATTTTGTGATCCTTTTCCAACATCTTCATGAATATAAATTACTCATGTAGCTAATAAATATCATTTTTAAAGATGTTGGTCTTGATCAATAAATTTTTATCACCAGTATCCGATCAGTTTAACCATTGAAAATATTCTTGGGATGTTATTGTATCTTCATCTAATGAAGACCCAAACTCACTAAGATGTGTTCATTTTTTTTGCACAAATTCTTTATTGATATTTTATGCATGTATAACTTTCAATATATCTACTCAATTTCACTTCATGAATGTGTTTTGTGGCAGATGAATCCCAAGAATATTCATTTATTCTCTTTATTATTATGTTCTCAATTATGTTTTGGGTAGTTATAAAGGTTTTATGTATTCATATAAGTATCCATGGAAAAATATTACAATCTTATTTCAAGGTTCACACACCACACTAATATATCATGCATGAATGTTATCACATTCATGTGTATTCTATGTACCCTATAAATCCTTCACACAAGGGTGTGTGTTACACACTATCTATTTATTTATTTCTTTATCCGAGTAGCATTGTAAGTGTGAACATCCAACTTTTGTGAAATAATGAATCAAACTATCACTTGTTCAGTAAAATATAGTGCTCCGATATTATTCAATATGCTTAACAAAAAATGATATGGTTTAAGAATGTGGGTTCTTCATGATTCACATAAAACAGTAGGAATATTTATGATGGTATCAAACTCTTGAATGGCTTCTGAGAACGTAGTTATTCATGAATCTATTCAAGTTAAACATTCTCATGTTTAATGCCCGCAATATCCTCTTTCACTCAAGACAAACTCTTTGTGGATACATCTTCCCTTGGATAATTAGATGAGTTTGAAGATGAAACATTTCATTTTAAAAGAGTTCTTTTCTAAATAAAATTGTAACTTATCCTCACCCATGGAGCTTGGTATTTATGGGAATAGAAATCATTTCCTCTCACAGCCTTATCTCCTAAAAAAATCCACATCGAGGACTCCGTGTTTTATTTAATTTCATGGGCCTTTTGAAATTATAAATATTTATATATTTATCAATTATATTATACCACATTTCCTGGAATCTGTTCTTATTTGAGTTTTCATTATAATATCACATGACTGCAATGATAATAATATTATCCTTTTATCTCATAATCTTGAACTCATACTTAGTAATCAACTACTCAAAATAACACATTAAACCAAATTTTGAATTTGGAAGAATCTTTTTCTTCTTGTTATCACATGGATAAAAATAATGGCATGAATCAATGATGATTTTTGGACACATCACTTCATAAACTCATGCTTATACTGTGAATGATAGCCTCAAGTTGATCATCAGTTGTTCAACCATCTTCTCCATTAAACAAAACTCTTGGACGAAGGCCAAGGATAAATGAAACACTTAATTAAAATCATACTTTTCAGATCAAAGATTTCAAACATCCCACATTTTATTTTACTTGTTAAAGATAAAGGAATAGTGGCCACACTTTCACTTTCCACATTGGTTCCTCACATGTTTTGGGCCATGATTTATTAATCAATGGCTACCACTCATTTCTTGAGTTAGCAATGGGGATAAACACACATAACATCTTCACACACCATGAGAAATAGACCAATAATATTATATAAAAATATATGAATCTTAAGGGTTCATTCTATGTGAGCATTATACATAGGCCCTCCCACACCACTGCCTTTATGAAAATTATGTGCACCAATTCCCCTGTGTGATTGAGGTTATCCTATGACATGTGTGGGGTTGAGTTGGGTCATTTGGATCACATGGTTTCCATAAGTTTTATGTAAGGTGAACAATTTTATATTCCAATAAAATACTCAATTAGAAAATATCTCATATAAAAAGGTAAAGCTGAATTTTCATGGAATATTTCCAATTATTCTTCTACAAACATTGTAGTAAACAATGTGTCTTTATTGAAACACGTCTTTGACATTAAAACTAATGAAATAAATCATCACATTTTAACATGGAAACTTTATCAAGAATGAATTTTTTTTCTACTAAGTGAATCCATAATAATTTTCCATGAATCATCACTTTATCTAAAATCACAAAACTCATATTGAATCATCATTGGAAATTAATGAAACACTGATCCCAAAAAATAGAAATGAAATTTCTCCTATGGATTTTTTCAATTTCAAATATTTATAATATTTTACATGATGAAAGTGTATAATCTATAAATATGATTCATTTTTATATGTGTATACATATTTGGATTCTACTTTGGGGGGATTAACACAAACTATGAGTTGTGTAAAGAGTGAAATATAAATATTGTTTAAACATATTTGTTTGGATGAGGGAATTGGATTATAAAATAAATCATTAGAATAAATCCAACATAAAAGGAATAACTTGAGATAAGATAGTGAGGTTCAATCTACTTAAAATACAAAGGGTGGGATACCTTTCATTATGACACTTACGAATACCTAGGTCATCCAAATTATTAGGTCATGTTAAATATGGGTGCTGATGAACTACCTCAACCTCCAAACAATTTTTTAATTTTTTAAAAAGCCACTTTATGGATTAGTAGTAATCGTACATTCAAAAAGCATCCAGATTTTAAAATTCATGTTTCAAGTTTCAAAATTAAAGTTTCAATGTTCGAACAAAGTCGTTCCCTCAAACCCAGCACCTACACATGCATGCTGCAAGCTGCATCTATAGGCCAATATTGATAATTCAACGCCTCCATCCAGGAAAAATAAACATCATGCGTCACATGAAATCATGTTGCTAGCCTCCATCATCATTACATCTCCACCTATCCCTGTCCTCACCCCACCACCATCGGAGCCGGTAACAAAAAAAAAACAGTGAAGCTGATTGACCAGCCGATGCCAAGTACACCTTCAACTTCACCTTCACCATCACTGTCTTCAAAATACCATACAATCCTCCTAACAGATTCAAAACAGAATCATAGAACAACTTCAATCTCGTTGACCATCATCATCGCATCACCATCGTAGACAAGCCGACGGATGCCACTGCAACCAGTCACCAAACCCCAAAAAAAATATCGAACACCAAAAAGAACCAGACCACACAGATGAAAGCAACCAACCTTCCCAATGACAGTGAGGGATAAACAATAAAAAACCCTTCAAACAAAAAAATTCCATAACAGGAGAAGAGCTCTCAAAAAAATCCTCACACTTGAAGCACCGACAGCCTTCTAACATCACCTCCCAAAACCTGAAATGTTACTTCCGTTCCAAATCCGACTAGGAGCGGAGCGAAGGAAACATAAGGTCAGAGTAGAGTTTGGATGGCCGAGGGCTCAAGAAGGCATCATAACTGACGTGTATGAGAACCAAATCCTCTATAATAGGATCAAAAAGATCCAAAATGGTTGGAGAAACCTTCAACAACCAACCCACAAATCCCAAAATCTTACAGTTACCACTACTCCAGATCCGACTTGGAGCGGTGCAGCGAAACGAGAGGTCAGAGTAGGGTATCTACATCTGAGGGTGGTAACATAAAATACCATCTATAAGACCACCAAAAACCACCATGGAGTTTTCCACATGAAAAATATCACCTGGAATTGATGCCGACGACAAGGTTGAGCAGTCCTTGATCATCCCAGCATCCCATTGAAAACGCTGAAATGGAGAACCACCGAGAAGGAGAAACTAAAGTGAAGTTAGGGAAGGGTGATAAAAAGGGGGAAGAGGGTAAAATATAAGAGGAAATGGGGGATGGGGAGGGGGAAGTCATCATAGACTACCTTGTTCTTAGAATAAATTTCATATATAACCTTCATTTATCCTTTTTTAGTCTACATTAAATCTTGGTTCCCCTATAATTTCCTTTGATAACATACTATTAGCATTTTCTTTGAGTTGACATTACAAGGAGACACTAGTAGGATTATATATCTGAAAAAATAGAGTTGAGTTAATACATATAATGTTTTAGAAAAAGGTTTTTCCTTTAAAATATCTATGAGTAAAAAAATTTATATGATATGGATGGTTTTGAACATTTATAGCATTGTAATGGTAAAAATTCTAATGAAAATCAGAGTATTGTAAAATATAGATATTTCCACACTAATTTATGTGGTGAATTTTAAGAGGTCATAATTTTAGTTGGAAAAAACATAATCAAAGAACTTATTAAATAGTAATAATTCATGATACTCATATAATAAAATAATATTTTATTTATAAATAAAAATGTATCAACAATGTAATTTTAAAATTTATCCTTGATAGGAGAAGATTAATGTATGAAATTCATAAGACCAGTTACTTAAGAATAGTTCTTATGGTTAACTTCTATATGGTAGAACAATATCTTACTAAATAAAATAAATTTTGAAGTTATACATGAAGTGAATCTAAATACCTGTAAGAATCATAGAACGATTCCATTAGTGTTTAAATGATATTAAATGCATAATTAACTATGGAATTTTTTAATTATATAATTATTATGACTGATTATTTTACTAATATTAGATATTATTAGATATTCTTAAGTCATAGTGATACCATAGGTTTTCTTATAGATTAATTTGGTAAAGTTTTTTTATATTTTTATTTAGAGAAATGTTCTGACCATATGAATGGGTTCAAGAAGATATTACCCATTATTCTAAAATTAGTGAGAATAAATGAACTCAGCTTATTATGTCTGTGTTCAAGTAGTTTATATATAGAATATGTTTCTAATAGTTAGAAATTAGAGAAAAAATATTATATATATTGTTTAAAAATGATACATAATTTAAACAAGACAAGGTGAATTAAACCTCAAGGTATAATTAATAAAGAGTAATGATTCCATAAAATTGAATTGTACAAGATACCTAAAGGGGAATTTTGAAAGTCTTTGGAACGTAAATTTAAGGTATAATTTTCATGTAAATTTATTCATATGTTTTGAATGGTATATTATTTTTAATGTATAATTTACAAGTGTTGTAAATATACAAGAGTTCAAGATAAATGGAAGAGTTTTAAGAGATTGAAAGATATTAAGGAAAATATTTCTATATCAAATATTTGAAAGTAATGGTATGGATTAAGATCAGATGGATCAATCTAAAAAACATGTATATTAATATTAATTTCTATTATATATTAGAGAATATATCGATTAAAATATATTTTTTAGAATAAAATAACATGACTAAATGAATAATCATGGGTTTTGATTCATCAAATTCTATGACATGTTTTGATTAGAATATGAGGAAAAAATATTTTATTAAAGATAAAGTGTTCGTCGAGATATTTTTTTAGTACATGGGAGAATAAATTCGCAACCCCAATTAGTGTCATGTTTTAATGAATATTCTTCTTTAAAAAAAATCACTAAACACAAATAATACCATTTATTATATCAAAGAAACTATGTTTTTTCTAAATATTGATACTAAATCTAATAAAGTGTTATTTTCTAAACTAAAATAAATTTTTGTATCAAAATAAGATATTCTAAATAGGATATAGTATCTATGAACTAGTAAGAGTATGTTTGAGATTTATAAGTTCAATTCTAATGAGTAATGAATTATATTAGTATGATATTATAATGATCTTTCAGTTAACACTCTAAAAAATTTAGGATATGTGATGTTAAATATGTATTCAAAAGTTAAATTTATTTATTATGATACTAATATTTTATAAAGTATTTTTTAGGTAATACAAGTAATTGTTAATTAAAATCCTAAAATATTATTAGGGAATTATGGTATGGAGAAATGTAAAGTGTTACATTTAAGTATTGATTTAAATTAAATATCACATTATACCAAAATGAATCAAGGAATAATATGTTTGACATAAAATTTTTCAATGATTATGATGTTAAAAATAGAAATGTTTCTATGTAGACTACATAAGTTCACATCAGAACATTTTATGTTATGGAGTTATGATGTTTGAATATGTTCAAAGGGATAAATATTTGGAATATGATTCTTAAGTCACACCATTATCCAATCATATTTTTATTTATATATCTTTATCTCTAAAGAGTTTCATAGATGGTTTTTGTTAGATAGTCACATTAGTATATGGAAGGATTTACAAAGAGATGTAATATGTTCCCAAAAAACCTAAAAGTGTAACAAACATAACTATGATATAGAAACCTTTTATATATGATATGATAAAAATAATAATATATTAAGTTTGATAAATATTCTGAAACGAGTTTTATGGATATAAAATATATAATATAAAAGAAAATATTTACCTTATCATTCTTTCATGTCAGCTATATAATTTTATATGTAGATATATACACAATAAAGTGTAATGATAATATTCATATAAAAGTATGACATTGAGTTATTCGTAACTAATGTTCACTATAGATTAGTATATGTTATGAGGAAATTTTAAGGTTAGTATAAGTATGATTATTATAAAGAGACATGGAATGTTATATTGAGGCATCAATACATAAAAAATATGTGTATCTATTTATGATGGATGGACCTCGAGGTATACTGAATTCCATATCAAACACATTGATTTTTATATAATCAAGGTGCTCATGGATTATATCTATCTGTGACGACATAAGGTTAGTGAGATAACTAGAATGATAACATTTATCATTAGATATTTTTATTATATGTTTCAAAAAAATGTTATAGATAATCATGTGTGGTTGGGTATGTTGTTGATTATGTTTTCTATTGGAGCTTAACCAAGATGAAATGTTTTCTTATTTTATTACACGTATGACATATGAGACCATGATTGAGATTGATTATGGACTGCTGATTCTTACATATATAGTGTATATGATATGCTAATATATATTAATATGGGACATGTGATATGTTTATCCATAAAGTTGAATGATATGTGCTGTATTCATCAACCAAGAATGCTTATAGATATAGAATAGAGAATTTATGAGTTGGATATATGGAATTAAGTTGATTCATGCCTTATTTTCACTTGATGTATTATAAAAAGGGAATTTATGAGAGTAAATGAAAAGTGAGATGTAAATAGTGGATGTAGGTATGAAGATATATATGTTTGACGAAACTCACTATAAATCATTTTGAATATGGATTAGCATTGATTCTCATCTAGAGGTTGGTATTTTTTTATAATTATTGATCCAGTGATTCATATATATTTGAAAATATATAATGGTATGAAATGTCATAAAATAAAGTTGACTCAATGGGGATTGATTTTAACGTAGAGAGATAATCGAAAATCATTTTAGAGGCAAATTTTTATGTATGGGTATTCAAAATCCATAAAATATTAGGTGATATGAAGTGATGTTCATGATATCTATCTAAAATATTTTTAGAAGATATAAAAAAGGTGATTTTGATGTGGTTTTCAAGCAATTCTATATGATACAACATAATGTAAAATGGCACAATGTCTTTTAGGATTTTGTACAGGCGGGTGATTGTTGTGATATGGAATAAATACTATGTTTTTAAATTATCTAGGATTTAGAATAATATATTTGAAATGATATTTAATGAAATATTTTGACCTATATAACACATGAAATCATGGAATATAATCATTTGAGTTGTATGGCTTAAAGTATTGCAGATACTACTGGTGCACAAACACTGTATCATAAATTATCTAAATTGATGGTGTGTTTAATAGGATAAAAATAAAGAGGGATTAAATTCATGTGTTGTTCTAGTTATTAACTCATATGTTATATAGGATGAGTTAAAATTTGTAAATCCTTATGGAGAATCATTTAGGGATGCCTAAAAGAGTCAAAATCCATTCAATGGTTATATGGGGTGTTTAGTTCTTGGTTAATATTCTATAATCCAAATTCTATTATCTTATTACTCCGTTGAGTTAGGATACATTGTCATGTTGTGGTGGATGAGGTAATATTTTTTCATACCTCAAAATTATCTTACCATCCCTTGGATACCTATTGTGGAGAGAGTCCATTCTCTTCCACTTAAGTGATTTTCACGAGTTATATTTGAAGGCCTTAGAAGATTCATCAATAATTAAATTAGTGTAAGTAATTTAATTCTGCAATAGTTATTCATTTATAGTTTATAGAATATTTCACATTTCTATTATAAGGCCCCAGCCTTAAACCTTACTTAATCTTGAGTTATTACAAGATTACACATTGAGGATCTTTTCGGGTTTAGAGTTTTAGAGAATTAGATCATAAAACATGCATTACATTCCACATATAAACAAAGTGGTTACATAAAGATAGTATTCTTCATTCCCATCAATGGAAACACATTTTAAATAAAACATGGATTATTTCTTGACACATCCTTGACTCTATCATCTTATCATGTACCTTTCCCTTGACCTGTGAAAAACATTTCAAAAACTTGGGATGAGCATAAAAACTCAGTATGGGTTATAAAAAAAAACATGGAAAGGAAACATGAGTTCATATATACATAAGATTGAAATAATACTTTACCCATAAAACATAGGCACTTTAACATACCTCATAAAATCATGAATAAATCATAGAAATCATAAGACATAAAGGTAACTTGAGGCATTCATAACATTCTTACGTAGGGAGTAACCCTCTTGGTTACATTTGGAATACCCATCACAGTATATTCCCTAAATCTCTTCGGAGAAACCTTAACGTTTCACTCCTTCGCGTTACCCAATGCATTGGAGAGCTATATCGGGCTCACCCGCCCTTAGTTTATCACGGAACCACCCGTCTTCATAATAATGCCCAAGAACCATAACATAATCGTATCACATAAAACATGCATAAAGGAAACATAACATTTCCACATTTCAATCACAAGATATCAATACAACACAAAAACATTTTGAAAACCATTTTTCATACCAAAATAAAAGAACAGTAAAACATGGTATTTATTTTTCTTTTAAAAAAGAAGGTATGGCTTGTAGAGGAAGCCGAAACTCAAATAACGGTCACGATGGCGGAGAAGTCGTTGTCGCCGCATACGTACGACAAAAACATTCCCTTTTGTCGTTTAGTAAACATTTCATATAAAAAAGATTCCTTTTTAATAAATGTAAAAGTCAAATGGGTTTATACACCGTATAAAAGAAAGTTGTGTATAAAATAAAATATGCCTCAAAGAAAGGAGATTGAGACGAAGTCCCATACCTCGTATCCGACTTGACCTGACCATTCTTTAATCTCCTGAATAATAAACTTGAGTTAATATCTACTTGCTTAAGAACCTTTTTCATGTTCATTATTCCTTTTATACCATGTTATGGACATCATGTAATCATTTAAGTTAATAATATTCATTTTGTCGGTATTTGGTTCTTAAGTCAAAAATAGACTTCTTACACTTAGATGTTGTTAATTTGGTCAAAGGTTCATTATATCCAGAATTATATTAATTATTTGGATAACATATAAATCATATATATTCAGCATATACATGTATTTATAATATTACATCACATTTAGAGGTAAGAAATGAAATGCACCGTTCATGGAGACGGTAAGCTGTACGTACGCATGAACGCTACTTCCATTTCTATTTCGTATTTTTTTTTGGAATGGAATCATAATTATATAAGAGTATATTATAATTCCAGTATAATAACATATATAATATCATTAACTTTATCCTTTACACATCCCACATATGGTATTAACGAATCAATTCACTTTCAGGGGGCGGTAGTCCGCACTTCCTAAAATGAAGATATCGTGTTTACCCATAATGGAAACCATAAAGGTATGCCCAAAATGAAAAAAACAGAAGCTTAAGGAAAACATAAACATATCATATATCATATAAAAAAATAGTGACATCATAATGGCCACCTTTGAAGGTTTTAAATGAGTATTGAATAATCATCGTTTCGGGAGGCAGAATTTCGCCATCCACGGAAACCGTATGTTCTTTAACCATTTTATGTAGTTGTGTGAGAGTGTAGCTCAAATAAATCTTATAAAAACATCCTAGTATATTGAAGATACTGGTGTTGTTACAAAAGAAGTAAATAAAATGAGTTTAGGGGGTTGGAGAAGCAAAATAAAACAAATGAACATGAGAGAATGAATTACCTTTAAAAGTGTAACTCCTTTTGATTTGAGCCTAAAGGATTCCTTTGAAAAGATTCTGCCCAAAGGGAATCCTATAGGATGAGGAGAGGGATGTGGAGAGAGTAAATGGGCAGGGGTTGGCCGAGCCAAAGGCTTGAGGAGTGTGTGAAATGAGGTAGAGGTGGGGGCCTTTTATAAGACGAGAGGATGGGCACTTTTGGAAAGTAAAGAAATATTACATTATTTGAAAATGTGTTTCAGTTTTAAAATGTCCCACATTGATATAATTCGTGGATAAGGTGATAAGGGTTCGAAATCCACTCATCCAATTGGTTTTGGCCATGTGTAGTTCATAGATTTTACATTGTCTTTCCATTTTATTTAAATCGTCAAATAATGATGTCATCACTGCATCATTATTATGTCATAAATAATTTAATTTATTTAATGTATAAAAATTATAAAAAAATTCTATGATGTATTAAATCCTTTTATCTTTCCAATGACTATTTATAATCAAAAATCTGATCTTTATAAGCCCATGTAAAAATTGTTTTCGTAAAACATATTATGTTTGTGTCATTTTTACTTTTACATTAAATAAAAAGTTATTTTTGTCATTTCCTAACAAAAGTGGATCCATGGGGTCCCCAAGTTGACCCATGGCTTGTCTTGGTCGGCCATGACACAACCAATAAGGTTGGGACATGTGTCTAGGTCATTTCATATTATTAAAGCATTATTTATACCTTAAACTACCCTAATTACCACAAATCGCGATTAAGAACTTAATAAGTTACTATTCACCAAAAAAATATTATAATCTCATTGAACCACATTTTACTTCTTAATGACAACCATGTATGTCGGATTTTTGAAATTCAAAACACAATGATGGCAAAATTTCATTTAAACGGAAAATCAGTCTTTATAAGTACCACTTAGTGGTTTCACTATTCATAAAAAATTGGAGTTTTTCAGAAAATTACCAAAAATTCACACAAAGTAAATTTTGATGTCCCAATCATAAAGAATAAGTTTATTTTGACAAACATAGTTTATAAAATTGTCAAAATATAGATTCAAAAATGGTTTGTCATCAAAAGGCAGTAAAACAATCTTGTAAGAATATTAGTGTATTCCATGCATAAGATTGTATTTATTTTCATTTTAAGACTCTATAACACTATCTTAATCATTAATAGAAATAGATAAAAATATCTATTATTCATTACTTATTTGGGATGTTACATCCTTCCCCCCTTTAGAAAATTGGGTCCCCGCAATTTATTTACTTATCGAATAAATGGGGGTACTTATCCCTCATTGCATTTTCAGATTCCCATGTTGCCTCTTCAGTCATGTGGTTTTTCCACAAAACCTTTACCTGGTGAATCACCTTATTCCGTAACACTTGCTCCCTGTGGTCAAGAATCTGGACCGGTTGTTCCTCATAAGATAGGTTCTCTTCCAGCTGAACTACCTCTGGACTCAAAACATGAGATAGATCTGGCATATACTTTCTCAACATCGAAATGTGAAAAACATTGTGTACCTGAGATAAACTCGGAGGTAAAGCCACTCGGTACGCAACTGATCCAACTCTCTCCAGAATTTCGTATGGTCCAATGAACCTTGGACTCAACTTTCCTTTCTTACCAAATCTCATCACACTTTTCCAAGGAGAAACCTTGAGAAAAACGTGATCACCTACCTCGAAAGATAGATCCTTCCTCCGGTTAGCCGCATAACTCTTCTTCCTGCTCTGAGCTGTTCTCATGTGTTTTTGAATCAGCTGAACTTTTTCTGCCATCTCTTCTACCAATTCTGGTCCCATCAACTTCCTTTCACCCACTTCATCCCAAAAAGCTGGAGTTCGACACCGCTTCCCATATAATGCCTGAAATGGTGCCATCTGTATACTAGAATGAAAACTGTTATTATATGAAAATTCAACCAAAGAAAGATGTTGGTCCCAACTTCCCTGATAATCCATAGAACAAGCTCGTAGCATATACTCCAATGTCTGAATTGTTCATTCTGACTGCCCATCTGATTGAGGATGAAAAGCTGTACTAAAATTTAATTCAGTACCCAACGACTTCTGAAGGCCTTTCCAAAAGTTAGAAGTAAACCTGGGATCACGATCCGATACAATGGAGAGAGGAACTCCATGTAACCTGACTATCTCTTTAAGATACAAACGGGAATGTTGATCAATAGAGAAAGTATCTCGTATAGCAAGGAAATGAGCAGATTTGGTCAAGCGATCAACAATAACCCAGATTGCATTATTACCTCGAGATGTCTTCGGTAATCCAACAACAAAGTCCATGGATATATTCTCCCATTTCCACTCTGGCATTGGTAAAGGCTGAAGCATCCCTTTCGGTAACTGCCGCTCTGCTTTAACCTGCTGACAAGTCAAACACTTCACAGTAAAATCAGCAATATCTCTTTTCATTCCATCCCACCAGTAATACTCCCGCAGATCTCTATACATCTTAGTACTGCCTGGATGAACTGAAAACGGAGAACTATGAGCTTCACATAACAACTCTCTCTTCAACTGTGAATCACAAGGCACACACAATCTCTTCCCAAATCTCAAAACACAATCATTATCAATGTTGAATTCAGGCAACTTACCTTTCTGAACCAGCTCTACCTTTTTCTGCAACTCACTGTCTTGCTTCTGTGCTTGCTTGATTCTATCTGATAGAGAAGATCTCACTGATACCTGAAACAAAACAGAAGGACTTCCTGCACCAACAACTTCTATGCCAAAGTTCATCAAATCCTTAACTAAAGGATCACATTCCAAATGCAACATTGTTAATGAAGCATTACTTTTTCGACTCAAAGCATCAGCCACTTTATTTGCTTTTCCCGGATGGTAATGAATTGTACAATCATAATCCTTGATTAATTCTAGCCATATCCTTTGTCTCATTTTTAACTCTTTCTGAGTGAATATATACTTTAAACTTTTGTGATCGGTATATATTTCACACTTTACTCCATACAAATGACGCCTCCAAATTTTTAAAGCAAAAACAACAGCAGCTAATTCCAAATCATGTGTAGGGTAATTTACCTCATGAGTTTTCAACTGTCGTGAAGCATAAGCAATTACCTGATCATTCTGCATTAGGACGCAACCAATTCCTTTCAATGAAGCATCACTGTATATAACAAACTCACCATTCCTGGAAGGTAGTGCCAAAACTGGAGCATTCACCAATCTTCTTTTCAATTCCTGAAAACAATCATCACATTCTTTTGTCCAGATAAACTTAACACCCTTCCGAGTTAGCTTAGTCATTGGACTAGATAACCGTGAAAAATTTCTAACAAACCTTCGGTAATAGCCCGCTAAACCAAGGAAGCTATGAATCTCGGTTACATTTGTGGGTCTTGGCCATTCTTCCACAACTTTTGTTTTTACAGGATCAACAGTTATTCCATCTTTAGAAACAATGTGACCAAGGAAGGAAATTTGTTGCAACCAAAACTCACACTTGCTGAATTTCCCATACAGTTTCTTTTCTTTTAAGGTTTGCAAGATAACCCTTAAATGTATTTCATGCTCCTCTTTACTTTTAGAAAACACCAAAATATCATCAATGAAAACCACCACAAACTTATCTAGGAACTCATGGAAAATTATATTCATTAAGTACATGAATACAGAAGGTGCATTGGTTAGCCCAAAAGGCATTACTACAAATTCATAATGTCCATATCTCGTACGGAACGCGGTCTTCGGAATATCTACCTCTTTTACCTTCAGCTGATGGTACCCCGATCTCAAGTCAATCTTTGAAACAAACTGAGCTCCCTAGATCTGATCAAACAAATCATCGATATGAGGCAAAGGATATTTGTTCTTAACAGTGATATTATTCAAGGCTCTATAATCAATGCAAAGTCTCATAGAACCATCTTTCTTTTTAACAAATAAAACAGGAGCACCCCATGGTGATGTTCTAGGTCTAATGAAACCTTTCTCTAATAAATCTTGAAATTTCTCCTTCAACTCTAAAAGTTCAATTTGTGCCATTCGATAAGGGGGTTTTGAAATTGCCTTAGCATCAGGAACTAAGTCAACAGTAAAATCAACTTCCCGATCTGGTATTATTCCAGGCAACACATCAGGAAAAACATCAGGATACTCATTTACCACTGGCACATCATTAATCTGAACAGTTCCTTTATTTTAAATGACGTGTGCAAGGTAACATTCATTTCCATCTTTTACAAGTTTCTCAGCCTCTTGATATGTTATCAAAAGTAAGGGTTCATTCTTGTAAAAAAACTGAAAGTATTTCTGAAAAGAAACTTCTTTAGCTCTACAGTCAATCTTAGCATGGTAAATAGAGAGCCAATCCATACCCAGGATAACATCAAACTCTACTAGAAGTAGAACAATAAGGTTTGCAAGTAGGTTCTTTCCACAGATAAGGATAGGAAGATTCTTATAAATTCTTTTTGCCTCAACATTCCCCCCAGGTGTTTTTACAAAAAGTTCAGGAGTCATTTCTTGAGATGGTATTCCCATTTTACTATAAAAGGTTTCAGAGATGAAAGAATGTGTAGACCCCGAATCAAACAACACACTGGCATAATCTGAAAAAACAAACAAAGTACCTGATACAATTTCATTTGATGGCCTGACATCTGCTGAAGTAGTTGCAAATGATTTCACCACCCCTTTCTGCTTGTAGTCTAACTGCTTCCCATCACTCAAGCTCCTTGTCGGACACTCGTTTGCATAGTGACCCATCTCATTGCACTTATAACATTTCACTAACTGTAAATCAAATTTGTTCTTACCTTCACCTTGATCCTTTTCAGTGCAATCACGAGCCTTATGTCCCATCTTACCACATCAGTAGCACTTCCCAGAATTCAGAAGACATTCCCCAGCATGCCTTTTTCCACATTTATCACAAACTGGAAACTTAGTTCTCTTACCATCAGACTTTTTTGAAGAATTCTTACCTTTCTCCTGCCACCTCGGTCTCTTCTTCTGCTGGTTGTTATAGAACACTTGATCATCGGAAAACTCCATTTCCACCTTCTCAGCACATCGAACAAGCTTTTAATAACTTTTAAACTCTCGAGAAGCTAATTCCCTTTGATATTTTGTCTTTAATCCTGAGTAAAAACGATTGATTTTACTATCAAGGTCTCGAATAAAATTTGGAGCATACCTTGCCATTCGAGTGAACCTTTCTTCATAGGCAGCCACTGAGTCTTCCTCTTGCCTCAATTCCAAGAATTTCTTTTCCATCCTAAGTCAAACAGCCTTAGGAAAATACTTCTCAAGAAACATACCTTTGAATTCATCCCAGTCAAGGGCATCAATCTCATCGGCGTCCCTGATATTTTTAACCATAGACCACCACTGATCTGCTTCACCCTCCAAACGGTAAATAGAAAGACTAACCTTTTGATTATCTGAACACCCCATGACATCAAAAATCTTATCCAGTGCTTTAATCCACCCTTCAGCTAGCACAGGGTCAGATGATCCTCTAAATGATGGTGGATGTTGCCTCATGAAATGTTCCACCAATGACATGTTCCTCTGCGGTTGATCTGGCTGATATCGTGCATGGATACCACCACCATTTATCGCTTGAGTCAACTACGCCATTACTGCAACAAACTGTTCAGTTCCAATTCCGACCATTTCTGGATGCTGATTCGGAAGGTTATTTCCTTCTGTATGCCTTCCTAGCACATCTTCCCTATTTCCTCTGCGGAAAACCATTCTGAACAAACATGTCTTAGATGAAGCAACATGGTAATCTTTAAATGCTATATCATTTCAAAAAAAAAAAAAATTTGGATAATCATTTAATAGAATTCTAACTCCTAAAGTTATCTAAACCGACCTTTGATCCCAACTATAAGGCCCCATCCTTAAACCTTACTTAATCTTGAGTTATTACAAGATTACACATTGAGGATCTTTTCGGGTTTAGTGTTTTAGAGAATTAGATCATAAAACTTGCATTACATTCCACATATAAACAAAGTGGTTACATAAAGATATTATTCTTCATTCCCATCAATGGAAACACATTTAAAATAAAACATGGATTATTTCTTGACACATCCTTGACTCTATCATCTTATCATGTAACTTTCCCTTGACCTGTGAAAAACATTTCAAAAACTTGGGATGATCATAAAAACTCAGTATGGGTTATAAAAAAAACATGGAAAGGAAACATGAGTTCATATATACATAAGAATGAAATAATACTTTACCCATAAAACATAGGCACTTTAACATACCTCATAAAATCATGAATAAATCATAGAAATCATAAGACATAAAGGTAACTTGAGGCATTCATAACATTCTTACGTAGGGAGTAACCCTCTTGGTTACGTTTGGAATACCAATCACAGTATATTCCGTAAATCTCTTCGGAGAAACCTTAACGTTTCACTCCTTTGCGTTACCCAATGCATTGGAGAGCTATATCGGGCTCACCTGCCCTTAGTTTATCACGGAACCACCCGTCTTCATAATAATGCCCAAGAACCATAACATAATCGTATCACATAAAACATGCCTAAAGGAAACATAACATTTCCACATTTCAATCACAAGATATCAATACAACAGAAAAACATTGTGAAAACCATTTTCCATACCAAAATAAAATAAAATTAAAACATGGTATTTATTTTTCTTTTAAAAAAGAAGGCATGGCTTGTAGAGGAAGCCGAAACTCAAATAACGGTCACGACGGCGGAGAAGTCGTTGTCGCCGCATACGTACGACAAAAACATTCCCTTTTGTCGTTTAGTAAACGCTTCGTATAAAAAAGATTCCTTTTGAATAAATTTAAAAGTCAAAGGGGTTTATACACCGTATAAAATAAAGTTGTGTATAAAATAAAATATGCCTCAAAGAAAGGAGATTGAGACGAAGTCCCATACCTCATATCCGACTTGACCCGACCGTTATTTAATCTCCTGAATAATAAACTTGAGTTAATCTATACTTGCTTAAGAACCTTTTTCAAGTTCATTATTCCTTTTATACCATGTTATGGACATCATGTAATCATTTAAGTTAATAATGTTCATTTTGTCGGTATTTGGTTCTTAAGTCAAAAATAGACTTCTTACACTTACATGTTGTTAATTTGGTCAAAGGTTCATTATATCCAGAATGATATTAATGATTTAAATAACATATACATCATATATATTCAGCATATACATGTATTTATAATATTACATCACATTTAGAGGTAAGAAATGAAATGCACCGTTCATGGAGACGGTAAGCCGTACGTACGCATGAACGCTACTTCCATTTCTATTTCGTATTTTTTTTTTGGAATGGAATCATAATTATATAAGAGTATATTATAATTCCAGTATAATAACATATATAATATCATTAACTTTATCCTTTACACATCCCACATATGGTATTAACAAATCAAATCACTTTCAGGGGGCGGTAGTCCGCACTTCCTAAAATGAAGATATCGTGTTTACCCATAATGGAAACCATAAAGGTATGCCCAAAATGAAAAAAAACAGAAGCTTAAGGAAAACATAAACATATCATATATCATATACAAAAATAGTGACATCACAATGGCCACCTTTGAAGGTGTTAAATGAGTATTTAACAATCATCGTTTCGGGAGGCAGAATTTCGCCATCCACGGAAACCGTATGTTCTTTAACCATTTGATGTAGTTGTGTGAGAGTGTAGCTCAAATAAATCTTATAAAAACATCCTAGTATATTGAAGATACTGGTGTTGTTACAAAAGAAGTAAATAAAAAGAGTTTAGGGGGTTGGAGAAGAAAAATAAAACAAATGAACATGAGAGAATGAATTACCTTTAAAAGTGTAACTCCTTTTGATTTGAGCTTAAAGGCTTCCTTTGAATAGATTCTGCCCAAAGGGAATACTCTAGGATGAGGAGAGGGATGTGTAGAGAGTAAATGGGCAGGGGTTGGCCGAGCCAAAGGCTTGAGGAGTGTGTGAAATGAGGTAGAGGTGGGGGCCTTTTATAAGAGGAGAGGAGGGGCACTTTTGGAAAGTAAAGAAATATTACATTATTTGAAAATGTGTTTCGGTTTTAAAAGGTCCCACATTGATATAATTCGTGTATAAGGTGATAAGGGTTCGAAATCCACTCATCCAATTGGTTTTGGCCATGTGTAGTTCATATATTTTACATTGTCTTTCCATTTTATTTAAATCGTCAAATAATGATGTCATCACTGCATCATTATTATGTCATATATAATTTAATTTATTTAATATCTAAAAATTATAAAAAAAATACTATGATGTAGGAAATCTTTTTATCTTTCCAATTAATATTTATAATAAAAATATGATCTTTATAAGCCCATGTAAAAATTGTTTTCATAAAACATATTATGTTTGTGTCATTTTTACTTTTACATTAAATAAAAAGTTATTTTTGTCATTTCCCAACAAAAGTGGATCAATGGGGTCCCCAAGTTGACCCATGGCTTTTCTTGGTCGGCCATGACACAACCAATAAGGTTGGGACATGTGTCTAGGTCATTTCATATTATTAAAGCATTATTTATACCTTAAACTACCCTAATTACCACTAATCTCGATTAAGAACTTAATAAGTTACTATTCACCAAAAAATTATTATAATCTCATTGAACCACATTTTACTTCTTAATTACAACCATGTATGTCGGATTTTTGAAATTCAAAACACAATGATGGAAAAATTTCATTTAAACGGAAAATTAGTCTTTATAAGTACCACTTAGTGGTTTCACTATTCATCAAAAATTGGAGTTTTTCAGAAAATTACCAAAAATTCACACAAAGTAAATTTTGATGTCCCAATCATAAAGAATAAGTTTATTTTGACAAACATAGTTTATAAAATTGTCAAAATATAGATTCAAAAAAGGTTTGCCATCAAAAGGCAGTAAAACAATCTTGTAAGAATATTAGTGTATTCCATGCATAAGATTGTATTTATTTTCATTTTAAGCCTCTATAACACTATCTTAATCATTAATAGACATAGATAAAAATATATTTTATTCATTACTTATTTGGGATGTTACATCTATACATATAGATCTTCATCATGGTATTTTGAAAAAATATACTTATTCGAATAAGAGTTATTAGAACCCTATAAATCCCATCATTTTTTGTTATTTTTTTCCTCCAGTATAAAAAAGTATATAAAAATGTATATTTAGGGACCTTGGTGAGATCCTAATGGGATATCTTCTATGAACATTATATATTTACCTAGGTGCATGTGAAAAACATATGTCCATTAAATTAATTTGGGCATGAATTTTGTAGTGGATCGGGCTAGAGTAGATTACTATGGATTTAGGGATTGGACACATATATGGACCTATGATGGTTTTAGGCCCTCCTCATGTTTTTATTATTATTGTATAATTATCACTATAGGTGATCTGTTGGGATTTATGATTATATGAATTCATATTATTTATTATAGCATGGATATATAATTTATTTATACATAATTCTATAATATATTGTGGATGTTTTTGGGTTATTTAGTATTAATTATGGTTAAGATATTAAGGTAATAGTCTCCCAGATGTGTTATTTAGGTCAGTGCCACTAGTCATCATCTTCTAAAAATCATGGAGTCATTTATGAGGCCATGTAATGCTCATACTAGGATATTTATGAGTGGTTTTATATTAGGAATTACAAAGTTATATCATGAAACATTTTTATTTATCTCACTATATATGAATTTCTAGATAGATATTAGAATAAATCTAAGCCTTATAATGATGATTCATAAACTCTTTTCCAGTGAGAGTTCTTTTTTACCAATGTTGTGGGATTGTTTTTATGTTTTCATGGTTATATTTTAGATATTTATTCATGAATGATCTTTTTATTTGATATCATTACTATGATTTCTCTTTTGGATTTTAGTGAAAAGAGGTTTGTGTACATGACTCAAATTTTGACTGTTGTATTCACAAGAAATACTTTTGCTTGTCCATAATTTATTTTTCCAATGATAATTATGTAATTTAAAGTGTAAAAAATAATTTATTTAATTTTTTCATATATAACATGTTGGTGGAACAATATATATACATATAGAATGTGGCATAGACCCATGAGTCTTTTTTTGATGAAAATCCTAGTGTACCATATATTTATATGTTCTCTGATTATGACTAAACAATACCTAAATGCGAGGGATATATAATGACCCTTTTAGGTTTGTTTTGGATTTGTTTTCTTTAACAGTGGTTGGGTACATGAATGGTATTTCTGAGATATGGTTCAGAATGGGAAAAAGTTCTATGAGGAGTTAGATACCCATGATAGGGTGGAGTAACTCTATATTACATACCTTGTGCTTCTAGGAAGTAAATCAATTGGACTGATTTTGGTATCATGGTCAAGTTGTAAGGTAGGATCGGTTGGATGCCTAGGATGGATGATTTTGGGAGTTATTATTGACGGGATAATGGATAGTGGTCCAAAATAATAATTTCAAGGATGGGTAGATCATTGTTAGATTCTTTGTGGTATTTTAATGATTTATGAGTGGTGGGAGAGAGTGTGGTAGGCATAAACATGAGTGATATGATTTCAGATTATTGGAAATAAAGCATCAAGAGTAATCTTCATATTTTTCTTTGAAATTGAAGGGATGTATTTTATATGGATTAAGAACACAATAAAAGGGTTGATATAATGTTACTCATTGGATCTTGAGTCTAGTTATGTTATAAGGTAGTATGTGAGCATGTACAATTTTTTTTGTAATGAAATAGAGATATATATTAGGTACACATATGTGATAGGGTCATAAGAGGTCCAATAAACATTAGTATAGTAGATCGATTGTTTGAATATATATTCATGAAAAATATTGATGCATGATTTTAAGTGTATAATGGTTATTCATGGTTCCCTTTTGTCTTAGGGATCATTGTATAGTCATGCACTTTATGTTGAGTATTTTATTGGTTTCATAGAAACATGATACATTTTGAGATGATTGTGTGGTGATAAATACATCCACCCTAATTTCAATTTCTCAAAGGAGAGTCATGTGAATTTAGTGGGCCTTGGTTATAGGTTCACTCTTAAATTTAGGATGCTGATAGATCCAATGAGATTCCACTAAAATGAGGACCAATATTTTTATGAGAATGAGAGGTATCACTATATTATAGGAGGATACATCAGTTCCAAATCAAACAAATATGGTATAATTCATAGGAGGTTGGTATTTTTCATTGTGTATTATAGAAATAATGAGTGTATCTTTAGATGATAGTAACATGTAAGATGTTAGGACCTTTGTAGGTCATTTATGTAGGGACTATGTAAGGTATTCCATAAATTAGGGAGTACACTATTGGTTGTTGGAGGGTGTAAAAATCATTACAAGTGATTTTTAGAGATCTTCAAGGAAGTTGTTCATGGTAAGACATGAAATGGTAAAAGTCAATGTTTCCTATTAATGATCTAGTATGAAAGATAATATTAAATTTGGTCATCATGTTTGGTAAAAAAAACATTGGTCTATATGTATTATTAATTTTAGTTAATTAGAGTGACATTGATGATATTATTATGGTGGTTTTCATCAAATAAGTAACGGGTGTGAAACTCTCATTCTTGAAGGATCATGGAAGTGGTGATATTTGACAGTATCTAATTGAGAAGAAATCCATAAGGTGGTGTGAAAAAATATATTAATTTATTTAGATACTTGGAAAATACTAGATTTTGGGATTATAATATTGTGTTAGATGATGTGTAGGTGTTGGAATAACGATTTTGATGAATTTTTTTCAAATATGAGAGTGAGAGAGAAAATATATTTTTTAGTGATAATGGATGAAGTATGATGTTAGATTTTGTTGCTGAAGGATCAAACTGTAGGATTACATTAGGTTTTTAGTTTGTACATTGGTGTGTGATTTTGGGAAATATCACAATTCATATATGAATCATGGAAATTAATTTAGTAGATGCGATGATACATTAGTGGGTAAGGAAAATAATTCTCAAGGAGACTTAGAAGAGAATAAAAACACGTGTTTTTGTGTGTTATTGGATTCATTGAGGTGGAAACCTCATCGAGTTCATCATATCAAGTATGGAAGGGGTAGTTTAGTGATCAAACTAAGTCTATTTGGGAAATGTGTTGTGTATGTGAGTTTGGTGTTAGGTTATAGAATTTTGAAAATCATATAATGATCATTTGAAGTGGAAGAAAACCATAAAATTACATGATATATCAGAAAACTTTTGACAAGAAAAATAAATAAGAATATAAAACCAATCGAACCTAATGAGTATAAATATTAATATCAAACAACTAATGCTAAATATGATTTGTAATTATTCATAGGTATCATAAACAAAAAAATAAAGGGATCTCAAATTCATAGGTGGTAAATAATAATGTGAATTCTTGATCATATCATGAAGACCCTGAAATATGAAAAATGGTTCTAGAACCTTTATTCGGGATAAATGGTGATTCAAGATAATGGTAGAATTGGATATGGTATAAATGTTTCAATTTTAAATAAATGAAGGGAACTGTCCTCTTTTATAGTCCATTACATGTTCTATTTATTAACTTAGGGATATATAGCATGAATAATAATATCATGTAAGTATATGTGTGTTAATCATAAAAAATAACTAGTATTTTTACTTTATTTTTGGAACAATTAAAACAATCTAGTATCCAATAATTAATTAATCCTATTTAATCAAAACTGATGAAACTATATGAAGACATGTAATCGATGATTTCATGTAATATCATATATGGAAAGACCCATTATACTCTATAATGTCTTCCAAGATTAATCCATGATATCTCCATCATTATGCACATATGAACAAAAACTATAATGGGATATCATAAAATGTGATATAATGTTTTTTTGAATTTCTAAAATCTCCCACTTTTACCAAAAATCCATAAGGAGTTTCAGTGAAATTTCAAAACAATTTACGAATCCACAGAGAACACTTTGGTATAATGTTTATCAGCCTATCTTTATTTTGGTAGAAACACTTTATCCAAAAATAAACCTTATCTAATAGAATTATTATGTTACCATACAATTCATATAAGCATTGAAAATAAAACTGAATTCTTGATTTCATATATATTATCAAAGTGATACTTATAGAAAATTATCAATGATACTCAAGATATTAATGAGTATGGTGTGATTGGGATCAAACATACTCATTTCTCTATATAAAGATGTCCTTTCTAAGATATATCATATACAACATATGTATAGATATATAATCCCATTATCACTAATATTAGGTAAACACTAGACATGGACCATTTTAATCTAGTAAATGTCACCTCATTCATTCATGGTTTTATTAAATAGACTAACATGGTCAGTTAATACATAACATGTCATTCATATAATAGATTAGAACATCACATGACACTTTTCCATGTTTCCAATCATATCATATGTGGCTCAATTAATCATGTCCATAAACATTCAAAATCAAACTCAATCAATGTATTGGAAGGATTTTATCAGAATATGAGTGGATAAATCCCATCATGGTTCATCTCTAACCAATGATATGATCCTCAACATACCTAACCACCCCCTCTATAACTATGCCTCAAGTGTTGTGAAATAAATGTACATTATTATTAGGTTTATCATGTTGGGTATATCCTAAATCTATTATAATGGATATTGATGATAAGAATACACAATCACATATATTGGTGGTATTATGATATTACATGAGAAATACATTGGTGAGTAAGTATAAGAAATAAATCACAAATTATTACCTCATGAGTAAATTATTCATATCTAAAATAATTTTTTTTATTATGTAAATTATTCTACTCAGTGTAACATTAACATATCTTCATAATCAACAATACTTGATAATGATAATCAGTTAAAGACGTATCAAAATTATTCTTTGAGTGGATATTATCATTTGACTATTTATGTAAATAAATTTCATGAAACATTAGTAAATTATAAATGGGTATTTCCATTATTTATAAATCTATGATTCATTATGAAAACATTACATTAAATCTATTATTTATCATACATAATGTTATTTAACATTACACTAATAATGTTGTCTAGATAATGGATTTATTAATGGATATGGTACATTATCCTATGTAGCCACACATCAAAACATTACATTACCTATTTCAATTATCTCTCGTAATAGATTGTATTTTTGAAGGATGTGTTTGGTCCCTCTATGAGACCGAGGTTCCATGGACTGATAAATGGAACCATTACTGTCATAATAAATCTTTATTTCTCCCTCGATGCTAGAAACCACCCTTTGTTTAGTGATGAACATCCTAGTCTAAAAAAAATTTGTCACTACATCAGATGTATAGATTTACTAAACCATTATTTTTGGTTCATCCATGGTAGTTTTTTTGTAACTATTTTAAGAAATTTCTCTATCATTCAACAAAAAATTGAATCTATATTGGTATCCCATTTCATCTCTATCATATTGGAAACTTTCATCCATGTAAAACATTACAATGAGCTCATCCAATCCTCCAAATAATAAAAATAAACCTTAGTAATTCATATGTATATTAGGATATTCCACATCAAAATATAGTGTCTTTCACTGGGATTAAATTGGGATATATTTTTTATGATTATATTATAGGTGACATCATCTTGAGTACACAACATTCCATACAATATAGTGAATATTGTAGATTTATAAGGAAATTTTTTTCATCCTTTTGAACTCCTTATAAAAATCCTAAATCTTCTTAAAACCCATTCCATGGTACACTAGAAAAGACACCTTGATTGAATTATCCATGATAAACCACACTATCACTTTAACTATTTCTCTATTTTGACCAGGTGAATTCATCCTCTCAGGTATATCTCTATATATTTTCATACCTACTATATAGGCATCTTCACCCATGTTTTTTTACAGAGAATAATTTTCCCAACCACATATTTAAACAACGTAGTGTTGGTAAATAATTTGTGATAATTAGTACATAATCAACATAAAATACAAAAAAAACCACTATATTTACACAAAACCACTTATATATATAAATAAATCATATTCTCGATGGAATTAGAGTCCTTAATCACATCACCAAAAAATAGATTTTGACTATGATAAGTTTTCATCACAATATAAACCTAACATGATGATTTATATATGTTAGGTCCAATAGGTTTGATACCCTAAGAGGGGGGGGGGGAGGGGGTGAATTAGGGTATGACGGATTAAAACAAATTCCCCTATTGATCTTGTCTCTCTTTTAAGTAAGACTATCTTCTCTCTCTTTCCTACATCAAATTATAAACAGAAACTAAATCATGCACGGGACACAACGATTTTTACTTGGTTCACCCTCACTGGGATACATCCAAGGAGAATACACTGGCGATGTGACGATGTACCAAATCCACTAAAAGTGCACTGTTGTTTACAGATTTTGGGATAGATCACTTCTATTCCCAGTCTCACTACCTTTACAATGTTTAGGGTGAGATCACTGCTTTCCTAAGGGTCACTCCCTATTTCTCTCTCTCTGGATCACTGTCAGTGGAGAGGATCACCTTCTTCCTCTTTCTTTGCTCACTCCTCCAGAAAGGATCCACTCACAGTTTATAGACCCGTAGGTCTCTTAATTATCACTAATTAATATATCCTCTATTATATGTGGATGATTTTTTGAATTCCAACTTTGACCCGTTGATGAATCTCACGTTGCACCGAAGGTATCGGGAAATCTTCCATCTTTCACGCAGCCCTGAATCACTACCGCGAATCAACCTTACCTGGAACCCTTCTCTAAGCCGGCATGCAAGTATCGGCGTGCAAGTTATAAATGGTGCTCAAGTCCACCTCAACCACTTGCACAACCCAATCTTCTAAAACTCCAAACATGCGCGACTCACACCCTTTTACGCCCAATCCAATAGTGGTGCGCAACCATCAACTATCACGCTTCTTCAAAACCTGGCGTGAAAGTGTCACAAAAAAACATGCGCAACACCTCATTCTTCAACTAAAAACTTGGGTGACACCCTTACTTTATCACCCAAACCCCTCTGGACGTGCAACAAACAACTTGCGCGCAACTTCAACTTGCGCGACCACACTATCACTTGCTTGACCACCACACCTACGTGATGGGAGCTCTGATTTTCTATAAGTGTTGAACTCGTCATGAATGAGGAGGGTTCTACCTCTATTTATAGGCATTTGGAAACCCTGCGCAACGGCGTGATAGCCACCCCTCGGCGCGCAAGTTTTGGCGCACAAGTCTCTACCGCGCAAGTCACTTGCGCGACGAACCCTAAAACATGGGTGCCCCTTTTCCCTTTTCCATATTTTGATGTTCTGATCTTGAAAAACATATGGTGTACAAGTTTACTCTCCTTCAAGAAAATGATGCAGAAGTCTCTTTTCCAAAACCACTTTTCTCCATTTGTCAATTTTAAGGCCCAAAAAATTGGCAAACACGGGATAATGACCCCACCTTGTATTTGCTCTTTTTGTACCGCCTCCAGATCATCCATTCCATTGTCGACGTTCTTGAATCAAACATGGATCGTTAACCACAACCATTGAACTCAACATGCCACCATGAAATCCCCTTTTTCAACAAATGTCATGTTTTTCTTTTTCAACAATCACAACACAGATGTGCACTTTGTCAACAAACACAATCACCTCAAAATTTTTTCAATAATACCTTGAGGGATTTTTTCCCAACAATCTCCCCCTTTGGGTTTGTTGAAAAATCTTCCATAAAAAGATACCTCGTTAATTCTTCATCCACCATTCTCCTATTCCATTTCTAATAGTGATCAAGGATTTAATCAACACATACTCTAATCCCACATGAGCAATGCTCGGCGTGAGAAACAAGAGTAAATGAAAAGGTCATCAATGAATCACTTCAACTATGACAGCCACTATTGATACCAAACTGATACGAATTTTTAGAAATCTTCGTACCGAATTCCAAAACCAATCTTCTGATTGTATAATGATCCTTAGCTATCATGATATCTATTATTTAATCAATCACTTATAGCATTGTAAGATTTGATACTCTCCCCCTTTCTCATTGCTCCCCCTATCTCGCTGCTCCACCTGTCAGCTTCTCCCCATATCTGTCATGATTTCTAAAATAGCCACAATATATCCCCCTTGAACAATCACTATTTTCTCCCCTTTGTCAATGAACCCAAAGGTTACTCCTTTGCAGTCTATAACAGAGTAGAGAACACATATCAGCACATTAAGGAAAAGCACATCATACCTCGGGGAGAGGGGGTGGGGGGGGGGGGTTCCACATCCATACTCTTTCAGGTTCATGTAGTTGATTGAACTCCCAGAGCCAGTTGATGCCTCTCAAAAGATTCCTTGGGTAATGCCTTTGTCAAATTGTCTACAACATGTAGCTCTATAGGCACATACTCAAACTTCAAAATCCCTTGATCAACTTTCTCCTTTATATAGTGATACGTTATATCAATGTGCTTCATCCTTGAGTGATGGACACGATTTTTCATGAGATTTATAGCACTTGATTTATCACACTAGATTCCGATCGGAGACTTCACTTCAACTCCCATATCATCAAGATGCTTCTTCATCCACAATAAATGTTTGCATGATTGAGAGGCCAAAATATACTCAGCTTCCGCAGTGCTCAATGAAATGAAATCTTGCTTCTTGATTAGCCAAGAAATACAAAATCCACCAAGATATAATGCACCACCTGAAGTTGATTTTCTATCATCCACTAAACCGGCCCAGTCTACATCCGTATATCCCAATAACACTGTTTGAGATTTGTCATTATATGTCAAGCCGAAGTCCACTGTGCCCTTGATATACCAAAGTGTTATTTTCACTGCAAGCATGTGGATTTCCTTGGGATTAATCCGATATCTCTCTACTTGGAATGTGACGAAAACAATATCAGACCTTTTTGTGGTCAAGTACAACATACTTCCAATAATTTTCCTGTATTCTGTGATATTAACTGCCTTGCCATCCTCATCTTTGGATAGTTTTGTCCGGGTAGAAACTGGAGTCTTTATATCCTTAGAATTTTCCATTCCAAATATTTTCAAAACCTCCTTAGAATATTTGGATAGAGAAATAAATGTTCCATTCCTTCCTTGTTTCACCTATAGACCAAGGAAAAATGTTAGCTCTCCAATCATTGACATTTCAAACTCAGTTTTCATGAAATCGGGAAAGTTTATGCACTGAGCTTCATCTGATCCTCCAAATATTATGTCATAGACATAAACCAACACCATCATCCTTTGATTAATGTCATTGCTAAAATAGAGATTGTAATCAACTCCCCCACACTGGAAACCAAGCTTTTTCATGTCTTGATCAAGCCATGAGTATCATGCTCTTGGTACTTGTTTCAGACCATACAATGCCTTATTCAGTATGAAAAACTTGTTCTCATCCTCATGAATGAGAAAACCATCTGGCAGATTGATATACACTTCCTACTCCAGAATCCCATTCAAGAATGCAGATTTGACATCCATCTGAAACACTTTGAACTTCCATTACACTACAATGGCTAGGAATAATCTGATTGTCTCTAGCCTTGCCACCGGTGAAAATGTCTCATTAACATATATTCCCTCTATCTGGGAGTATCCTTTTCACATTAGTCGTTCTTTGTTTCGAACCACTATGCCATCTTCATTAATCTTGTTGTGAAAGACCCGTTGAGTCCCGATTACATTCTTATCTATTGGTCTCAAAACAATCTCCCACGTCTGGTTCTTCTCAATCTGATCAAGCTCTTCATTCATAGCCTGAACCCAATTTTCATCTTCAGTTGCATCAGTAAATTACTTCGAATCTACCTAAGATAGGAAAGATGTTTGCAGTAGTGACTTCATTCTTCTTGTTTGAACTGGAGCTGTCTGATCACCAATGATACTCTTCCTATCAATTTCAACTGAGCTCTTTGGCTTCCTTATAGACACATACTTTACACTTTCTTGTTCATCATCACTATATTATTATGAGTTAGCATCTGACACTTATGCCCCTCCTATGTTATTATCCTCATCATCACATTCATCAAGAAACTGTTCACTATGCTGTTGAATATTCTCTTCATTTTCCACAATAGTGACGTCATTGCTCTCAACAAATTTTCCCAGCCTCTTGTTAAAGAATTTGTATGATTTTCTTTTTCCTGAGTAGCCCAGGAATATTCTATCATCTCTACGTGATTCAAAATTCCTATGATTTTTTTTGTTAAGAATGAAGTACTTACTTCTAAATATTAGAAAGTATTTAACTGTTGGATTCTTTCCGTACCAAATTTCATACTGAGTCTTTCCTTCATTCGGACATAACAGAGCCCTATTAGAAATGTAGACTGATGTCAATACTACTTCCTTCTAAAAATTCCCTGTAGGTCCTTTTTCTATAAGCATTTTTTTGTCCATGTTGTTGATGATTTGATTTCTCCTTTCAACCACTCCATTCTGTTGGGGTGTTCTTACTGAAGAAACATGATGCCTTATCCCATGTTTCTCAAGATACTCTTCCACTTGAATGTTTGTGAATTCAGTACCATTTTCTGTATGAAACTTCAGAATTTTCTTTCTAAGCAACCTTTCAGATTCCCTTCAGTACTGTTTTAAGCAGCTGAACAAATAATACTTATGGGAAATAACAAATACCCATGCCATTCTTCTATAGTCATCTATGAAAAGAACGCAATACTTCTTCCCGTCAATGGCTCTTGGTGAAATAGGTCTACAGACATCAACATGCACCAATTCAATCACTCTTGTCGACTTGTTTTCCTTCGCTTTGTACATCTTTTTGATGATTTTCCCTTATTGACAGGAGTCACATGTGTGTGTACGATCACGTGATATCTTAGTGAGGTATCTTGGTACTTTACACTTTACTAGATCTTCCAGGGATGGTTGAAAAGATGACCAAGTCGTTTATGCCACAACTTGTTTTCTTACTCTCTGGATAGAAAACAAATATATTCTATACTGACCAGTTAGAGATTTCCCATTGTTCTTTTTCCCTGTAGAAAAACTGTGCCGTCTCTTCCTTTGACAACACACATCTTCTTAGTAAACATTATAGAATGTCCTAAGTCACATAGTTGACTAATGCTGAACAAATTTTGACTGAGGCCTTCTACTACTAAGACATCCGTATGTATCATCTCTATTCCCCCAAGCTTGGCCTTTCCTGAGCTAACAATCTTCTGGCCTTCATCGTTTCCAAATTCGAAAACTCTTTCTTTGTCATATTTTATGCATGGAATAAGATCCTTATTACTTGTCATGTGATATGTGCACCCACTATCAAGGATCCACACACAAGAGCGATCTGATGCCTTAAGGGAAATTTCTTCCACCCCAGCCTTCTCATTCTTCTTCCTCTTAGTCCACACTTTTTACTTCACACTCGGCTTGGATTGAGACTTCTGTTCTTTCTCAGAGTATGATGGACCAGCTTCATCTTGAAAAACTGCAAATCTATTCTACATTTTTAACTCACCTGTTGGTTTATTGATTTACTGCTTGAAAATATTTTGATTCTACCTTGGCACATTCCTCTACATGATCGACGTGCATTACCTAGCCATGTACCCAAATCCCTTGCACCAAAAATAGTGCCTTTGAAATATGTTCTTGAAAAACTTCTCTGTTTGGCTGCCACCTCTATTCCTGTTCTCTTTGATATCTCTTGGCTATGGAACACACATACTGTGAATGTCCCATATTTCCACAATAGTAACACCTGATATAAGGTTAATTCCTTCATGTTACTTCTGTAATACTAGTTTCCCCTTGGGATCTCTAAATATTCTGATTTTGTTTTCTGCCCAAATCAACCTTCAATCTCGAAGTGGGTGCTTGCATTCTAACATCAATATTTACAACTTTTGTTTTTCGATCAAGACCCAATTCAGCCTTAGCATCTGAGCTCAATTTCTGCTTCTTTCATGCTGAATAACTAGCCTCTTCTTTCATCTTATCTGTCTTCTAAATGACCTACTTTTCTGATATCACATTGGGGGTCAAGAGTTTATCTTAATCCTTAATTTTTTGTCGCAGACAGACCACTTCTTCTTCAAGTTCTTTGATACACTTGAATCAATCTTTCACATTTCTATTCAAGCCATCGATCTCCCTTTTCTGTTCATCAATCTTGATCTTATGCTCACTAACTGATTCTGAGTTATCTGGTATTGACAGTTTGAGATTCTCAATTTCCACTATCAACTCAGACTTCTCTACTTCCTGCTGCTACATATAGTGTTTGGAATTGCAAAAAACTTTGTTAGATTTCTTTGTTTTGGCTCTCCAAACATCTATCTCCTCAAGAGCAGCCTCTAACTCAGTTTTCATATCTAATATTCCCTCAACTTCTTCTTCTTCATCAGCATCTTCAATTTTGTTCTTCTCCTGATAACTGTCTACTACTAACACCATAGCATTTTCTCTAAGATCTTTGTAGTTCTCTATCTCCTAAACCTTCTCAGCTTCAGACTCATTCGAACTATCACATTATTTTGAAAAGCAATTTTTCTTCTTAAAGAAATTTATCTTTAACTGTTTCTTGCCTTTCCCATTGGTTGATGACTTCTTCTTGGGAATTTTGACTTCGTTGACATCATCATCTTCTTGGAAATTTTTGGGACATCTTTCTACAAAATGTCCAACCTTTCCACATCAAAAATAGGAAAGTGGAAGTTTCTCTTTAAACTTTCCTTTTCCTCTTTAAATATTTTAGGAGAGGAATGACATCACCTCATCTGTCTCTTCTTCTTCATGAGAATATTCAATGGTGAGCTTCTTCATGGCCTTAAATCAAACTTCTTTAGATTTCCCATTTTCTAGAGCATCATTATCATCATTCCTCATTTCATATGCAACAAGGGTACTATGCGGGTTATTCAACATCATCTCTTTTGGGTCTTTATCTTCCAAGACTAAGACTTTCGGATTAAACCGAGGTGGAAGTTTCCTCAAGATACGCTTCACAATATTTATATATTCGATTACTTCTCCAGGACCCCGCATGTCTTCCACAACAACATTTACCCTATCAAAAAATGAATCAACATATTCATTCAGGATCATTCTCAAATCATCATACTTGTTCCACAAAACTTACAGCTTTGCCTCTATGACTTTTTTATCCCCTTCATATATATTCAAAAGCTTTTCCCACATATCATGTGACATTTTTCATGACATCACCATCGTATATATAGCATTGGAAAGGGCTCTACCTAAATCATTAATACCCATAGCATCACCATATAGATCATTTCTTTTAGCTTATGCTAATGCTCCACTGTTGATGTCCGCTGACATACCATGCATAGATGCTGTAAATAGATCCATTCCCAATGATTGTAAATAGTTTTGTATTCAATTCTTCCATATCTGAAAATTACTTCCATAGAATATAAGAATCACTTTATGACTAGTTACCTCCATTTGAGAGAGAACCACTGATATTAACCTTTCCCTCTGATACCAATTGTTAAGTCCACTAGGTTAGATAACCTGAGGGGGGGGGGGTGAATGAGGGTATGACAGCTTAAAACAATTTCCCTTATTTATCTTGTCTCACTGTTAACCAAGACTCTCTTCTCTATCTTTCCTACAATAAAGTATAAGAAAAAACTAAAGCATGAACATGGCACAATGATTTTTAATTGGTTCACCCTCACTGGGATACGTCCAAGGAGCATACACCGATGATGTGCCGATGTACCAAATACACTAAAAGTGCACTGATGTTTACAAAGTTCTGGATAGATCACTTATATTCCCAGGCTCATTTCCTTTACAATGTTTAGGGTCAGCTCACTGCTTTCTCAAGGGTCACTCCCTGTTTCTCTCTCTCTGGCTCACTATCGGTGGAGAGGATCACCTTCTTCCTCTTCCTTTACTCACTTCTTCAAAAAGGATCCAATCACAGTTTATAGACCTGTAGGTATCTTCATTATCACTAATGAATACATCATTTGTTGTATGTGGATGCTCTGTTGAAGTCCAACTTTCACCCGTAGATGAATCTCACTTTGCACCAAAGGTATCGGGCAATATTCCAACTTTCATGCAGCCCTGAATCACTGCTGTGAATCAACCTTTCCTTGTGCCCTTCTCTAAGTCGGCGCACAAGTATCAGTGCACAAGTTATAACTGGCGTGCAAGTCCACCCCAACCACTTGCGCGACACAATCTTCTACAACTCCAAACTTGCTATAATCACACCCTTTTATACCCAATCCAATATTGGTGTGCAACCATAAAATATCGTGCTTCTTTAAAAACTGGCATGAAAGTGTAAATAAACAACTTGCGCAACACCTCCTTCTTCAACTCAAAACATGGGAGATGCCCTTCCTTTGTCGCCCAAACCCCTCTCGCTACCCAACAAACAACTGGCGTGCAACTTCTGCTTGCGCGACCACACCACCACTTGCGCGAACACCACACCTGCATGACGAGAGCTCTGATTTTATATAAGTGTTGAAATCATTGTGAATGAGGAGGGTTCGACCTCTATTTATAGACATTTGGACACCCTACGCAACGACGCACAAGTCTCCCCTCGACATGAATGTTTCGGCGTGCAAGACTCTGCCATGCAAGTCACTTATGCGACCGACCCAAAAACTTGGGCGCCCCTTTTCCCTTTTCCATATATTGATGTTCTGATCATGAAAAAAATAGGGCATGTAAGTTTCCTCTCCTTCAGGAAAACGACGCGCTAGTCTCTTTTCCAAAACCACTTTTCTCCATTTGTCGATTTTCAGGCCCAAAAAAATTGGCAAACACTAGAAAACGACACCACCTTGTATCTACTTCTTTTGTACCACCTCCAGATCATCTATTCCTTTGTCGAAAATCTTGAATCATACATGGATTGTTAACCACAACCCTTGTACTTGACATGAAACCATGAAATCCCCTTTATCAACAAATTTTATGGTTTGCTTTGTTAACAATCACAACACAAATGTCCACTTTGTCAATAAACACAATCACCTCAAAAATTCTTCAATGATACCTTGAGAGATTTTTACCCAAAAATATATATTAAGAAACTCATTTGAAACATAAAAACCTTCAGGATATTTAATATACATTTCCTAAACTAAATTATTATTATGTAAATATGTTTTAATACCCATTAGATATATCTTACAATAAAAATGAATCTATAATAAGAAAATTTGAATTCATTTTATCATAATAATTAGTGAGAAGGTCCATTCGCAATGTAACATTTTTTAACCAATTGTGCCTTATTTGTAGAAAATCCACTCTCCATGTCAATTTTATTATGGTAAACCCACTTAAACCTTATGGGTCTCACCCCTTTAGGTTCTTTCACCAAGGTAAAAACATGGTTAATTCATATATAGCCAATTTCAGTTTCAATATATTACAACCATTTATCGTAATAAAATCACTCAATTATCTAATAGTAGGTAGTAGGTTCATATTCTATAAAATTTACATTATCTTCATTTCCCAAGAGAAATCCAAATCTATTGGGATCTAAATAAATCATACTAATCCTTCAGGGTTCTTATATAACTTGATTTAGTTATTACTCAAATAATTTTCATGGAATGAACTCAACTTCCATCCCAAGAATAATTTAACTTTGTTAGTATTGCACTTATCATATTATTAATTTCCTCTAAATAACACCCATCTTCATGTTTTTATTCATAATAAAAAGACCACATCAATCCATATACACTTTGTGTTAAGTGGTATTAAAAAATTACTATCCAATAGATTCTTTGAATAAAACCCAACTAATAAATTTTTTTTGATTTAGGGTTGAGTTAATCAGAAACCAAATGTAAAACATATGATTCCCAGAACTTAATCCTCATAAAATACATATTTGAATATTTCTAACTTGATATATCATATGTAGTATGTATGAATACTTTTTGATGGAATTTTATTAAGTGGGAACACAAGAGTCTTTGGTGAATATGTAACATCCCAGGTAAATAATGAATAAAACATTTTCATATTTATTAATATTTAATAATTAAATATTAATTTTACTTTAAAGGGTTTGATATGTTCGATAGCATACCCGATACGCAACAAAGTGTTTCTTTGAAATCTTACGTTGCACACTAGTAATAAAATAATATTATTTTAAATGGTAGTTAACACATAGCCGTTGTATTTGCGGGAATGGATAGAAATAACTAAAATATGATTATATATGTTTTTTTAAATGTATTTGCTTTTACTTAATAAAATATAAAGGCTTAAAATACGGAAATAATTCAATTTTATGCGTATATGCCCTAGTTTTCACTAAAGGTTCACTTGTCGTCTTTTGATGGCGAACCCCTTTTAAATCCACTTTTTGACAATTTTATAAGCTCTATTTTTCAATATAAACATATTATTTATGATTGGGACATTGAAATTTACCTTGGGTTAATTTTTGGTATTTTTCTGACAATGTTCATTTTTCAATGAATAATGAAAAATACTGCATTTTACATCAAAACTGCTTTTTCATATAATTTAATTATGTGGTTATATTATCTTTTTAATTTGTTTTAAAGTTTAATTAGAATATATTTTTACCATGTAATCCAATTATGGTCATTGGGATTAATTTCACTTTTTAATTGGGCACAAACAAGTGCCAAAATTTTCATAAATATTGTTTCTAAAAAACCCGCTATTTGTTTTGACAACGAGAATTATTTTTAAATTAATTTTTGCAATTTATGTGTTTGTAATTTGGTAAAATGGATTACATATTTTTAATCAGAAGGTCAAAATTATGTAATTAAGACTTTTTTATTTTTAGACATTATGAATAGTAACGACGGTTATTATCTTTAATTATCTTGATTAATGAATAATCAGGTAGTTAAAGATTATAAAATAATATCATAATAATAAAAAAATGACCACAACATGTGTCCTAAGGCTACGGGTTGTCTCATGGACGACCATGGGATGCCTTGTGCCAAACATGGGGGCCCCATGGAATCACTTTTGTGAGAAAGTGACTTTTTATCTTTTTATTTTTAAAGAATGTTAAATGTAACAAAGAATGTATCACCTAAGTAAAATATTTTTAATTTTGTCTAAATAAATTATCTTTTGGACAATAAATATTCATTAGAAAGATAAAAAGAGTTCCTACATCATGATATTTTTTTTATAATTTTTAGACATTAAATTTGTTAAATAAATTATGACATCATGATGATGCAGTGATTAACTCATTAATAAAGGATTTAAATAAAATGAAAAGATAATGTAAAATCTAAGACCTACACATGTCCAAAACCTATTTTATGGGTGTATTTAGAACCCTTATCACCTTATCCTAGAAACACATCAATGTGGGACCATTAAAATCCGAAACTCATTCTAAAATAATGTAACATTTCCTTACATTCCAAGAGCGCCCCTCCTCTCCTCTTATAAAAGGCCCCCACCTCTACCTCCTTACCCACACTTCAAAAGCCTTTGGCTCGGCCAAACCCTGTGAATTTTGTCTCTCCACATCCCTCTATTACTCCTTGAAGCCTCAATTTGGGCAGAAGTTTTCCCAAGGAAGCCTTTGAGCTCAAATCTAAGAGAGTTACCCGATTTTAAGGTAATGTCTTCACTTGAGTCCTTTTGTTTTATTTTGCATCTCCAACCCACTAAAATCTTTTTATTCATTTATTTTGTAACAACTCCAGTATCTTCAATATACTAGGATGTTGTTATAAGAAGTATTCGAGCTAAACTTACACACACCTACATCTAATGGTTAAAGAACATACTGTTTCCGTGGATGACGAATTTCTGCCTCCCGAAATGATGATTGTTCAACATTCTTTTAACACCTTCAAAGGTGAAAATTAAGATGACAAAATACTTATATATGATATATGAAATGTTTATGTTTTCATTAATCTTCTGTATTTTTCATTTTGGGCATACCTTTATGGTTTCCATTATGGGTAAACGCGATACCTTCATTTAAGGAAGTGCAGACTACCGCCCCCTCAAAGTGATGTGATTCATTAATGCCATATATGGGACGTATAAAGGGTGGATTTAAAGTTAGTATATATTATTAATGATACATCTAAATGATGAATATAATTCTGGAATTAAAATATACATACCTCTCATTTAGTTTTAATTCCATTAATATGACAAAGAAATGAAAGTAGCGTTTATGCGTACGTACAGCTTACCGTCTCCATGAACGGTGGATTTCATTTCTTACCTCTAAATGGTTATGTAATATTATAAATACATGTATATGATGGATATATATGATATATATGATATCCAAATCAGGAATGTCATTCTGGATATAAAGAACCTTTGACCACACGAACAACATGTAATTGTAAGAAGTCCACTTTCGACTTAAGAACCAAATATTGACAAAACAAACATTATTAACTTAATGATTACATAATGTTTATAACATGGAAATAATTGATATAAAAGGAATAATAATCTTGAAAAAGGTTCCTAAACATGTAGAAATTAACTCAAGTTTATTATTCAGGACGTTAAAGAATGATCGAGTCAAGTCGGACCCGAGGTATGGGACTTCGTCTCAATCTCCTTTCATTGAGGCATATTTCATTTTATACACAACATTCTTTTATACAGTGTATAAACCCCGTTGAATTTTACTTTTATACAAAAGGAATCTTTTTCTATGAAGCGTTTTACAAAATTACAAAAAGGAATGTTTCTTTTAACGTACGCGGTGACAACGACCTTTTCCGCTGCCGTGAGTTTTATTTGGTATTTGGCTTCCTGAACAAGACGTAATGTTTTTTTAAAATTAAATAAATAACATATACTCTTTTATGTATTTTCTTATTGAAAATGGTTTTTATAATGGATTTGTTATGTCAATATATTTAAGTGATATATTGTGATCAAAGTGTGGAAATGTTTTCTTTCCATTATATTTGTTTTATGTCTTATGATTTTTATAATGGTACTTGGACATTTGACGAGTGGTTACATGATAAACCATATGACAGGTGGTGCCGTGAATACCAGGATGGGTGGTTACGTTATAACCTCCAATGCATTGTGTATGGAAGTCGGCCGTATGGCTATTCCATTAAGTATGTATGGAAGTTGGCCGTATGGCTATTACATTAAGTGATATGTGTGGGAGTCAACCGTATGGTTATTCCACTTAAGTATGTTTATGTCCCAAGTTACCTTTATATGTTATGTGTTCTTTATATGGGTTTTATGGTAATCCTTTGGTTACAAAATGGTAAGTAATGATATTTTATTCAGTGAAGAGTTTTTACTACTTCATGAGGGTGAAGGTATTACTTTGATAAAGTATACATGGTTTACTAGATGTTTGAAAAACTAACAGTTTTCATTCTTTGTGTATCCCTTACTGATATTTTTATGCTCACCCCAAGTTTTTTTTTGAAATTTTTTTCACAGGACATAATGTGGAATAGGGTCAAGGATGGGATCAAGGGAATGTCATGCTATATAAAACATGGAACTAGACATGTTTCTTTTTAAGAGTTTTTTTATTCTATGGAAACTTAGTAGAAGTGTCTACATTGTAACCTTTTGATATGTAATAGTTATGTCCTAATTCTCTAAAACTCTAAACCTAAAAAGATCCTCAATGTGAATTATTCATTTAATTCAATATTAAGATACGTTTAAGGCCGGGGCCTTATAGTTGGTATCAGAGGGAGTTTTAGACAACTTTAGGTGTTAGAAAAGTGTTGATTTATATGTTAATTTATGGTATGATTGAAATGATATTGCATTTAAAGATTACCATGTTTCTTCGCCTAAGGTATTTCAGTGTTAAGAATGGTTTTTCATAGAGGAAATAGAGAAGCTTTTTTTGGGAAGGCATACTGAGGGAAATGACCTTCCAAATCAGCATACTGAGATGGTCAGAATCAGAATTGAGCAGTTTACTACAGTGATGGATCAGTTTAATCAGGTGAAAAATGTTGGTTGTTTTTATTGATGATATTTTGGTGTTTTCTAAAAGTAAAGAGGAGCATGAAATATGTTTAAGGGTTATTTTGAAAACCTTGAAATAAAATAAATTATATGGGAAATTCAGAAAGTGTGAGTTTTGGTTGAAACAAATTTCTTTCCTTGGTCACATTGTTTCTAAAGATGGGATAGCTGTTGATCCTGCAAAAACAAAGGTTGTTGAAGAATGGAAAATACCCACAAATGTAACAGAGATTCGTAGTTTCCTTGGTTTGGCATGATATTACCGAAGGTTTTTTAGAAATTTTTCATGGTTATCTAGTCCAATGACTAAGCTAACTCGGAAGGGTGTTAATTTCATCTGGAGAAAAGAATGCGATGATTGTTTTCAAGATTTGAAAAGAAGATTGGTGAATGCTCCAGTTTTGTCACTTCCTTCCAGGAATGGTGAGTTTGTTATAAACAGTGATGCTTCGTTGAAGGGACTTGGCTGTGTCCTTATGAAGAATGATCAGGTAATTGCTTTTGCTTCATGTCAGTTGAAAACTCATGAGGTAAATTACCCTACACATGATTTGGAATTAGCTACTGTTGTTTTTGATTTAAAAATTTGGTGGCATCATTTGTATGGAGTAAAGTGTGAAATATATACTGATCACAAATGTTTAAAGTATATATTCACTCAGAAAGAATTGAACACGAGACAGAGGAGATTGATGGAATTAATCAAGGATTATGATTGTACAATTCATTACCATCCGGGAAAAGAAAATAAAGTGGCCGATGCTTTGAGTCGAAAAAGTAATGCTTCATTAACCATTCTACGTTTGGAACGAGATTCTTTGGTTATGGATTTGATGAAATTTGGCATAGAAGTTGTTGGTGCAGGATGTTCTTCTGTTTTGTTTTAGGTATTAGTGAAATCTTCTCTATCAGACAGAATCAAGCAGGCACAGAAGCAAGACAGTGAGTTGCAGAAAAAGGTAGAGCTGGTTCAGAAAGGTAAGTTGCCTGAATTCAACATTGATAATGATTGCGTTTTGAGATTTTGGAAGAGATTTTGTGTGCCTTGTGAATCACAGTTGAAGAGAGAGTTGTTATGTGAAGCTCATAGTTCTCCGTTTTCAGTTCATCCTGGGAGTACTAAGATGTACAGAGATCTGCGTGAGTATTACTAGTGGGATTGAATAAAAAGAGATATTGCTGATTTTACTGTGAAGTGTTTGACTTGTCAGTAGGTTAAAGCAGAGCGGCAGTTACCGAAAGGGATGCTTCAGCCATTACCAGTGCCAGAGTGGAAATGGGAAAATATATCCATGGACTTTATTGTGGGATTGCCAAAGACCCCTCGAGGTAATAATGAAATCTTGGTTATTGTTGATCGCTTGACTAAATCTGCTCATTTCCTTGATATAAAAGATAATTTTTCCCTAGATCAACTTTCCCGTTTGTATCTTAAAGAGATAGTCAGGTTATATGGAGTTCCTCTCTCCATTGTATCTGACCGTGATCCCAGGTTCACTTCTAACTTTTGGAAAGGCCTTCAGAAGTCGTTGGGTACTGAATTAAATTTTAGTGCAGCTTTTCATCCTCAATCAGATGGGCAGTCAGAACGAATAATTAAGAACTTGGGGGATATGCTACGTGCATGCTCTATGGATTATTAGGGAAGTTGGGACCAACATCTTTCTTTGGTTGAGTTTTCATATAATAACAGTTTTCATTCCAGTATACAGATGGCACCATTTGAGGCGTTATATTGTAAACAGTGTCGAACTCCAACTTTTTGGGATGAATTGGGTGAAAGGAAGCTGATGGGACCAGAATTGGTAAGAGAGATGGCAGAAAAAGTTCAGTTGATTCAGAAACACATGAAAACAACTCAGAGTAGACAGAAGAGTTATGCGGATAACCGGAGGAAGGATCTATCTTTGGAGGGAGGTGATCATGTTTTTCTCAAGGTCTCACCATGGAAAAGTGTGATGCGATTTGGTAAGAAAGGAAAGTTGAGTCCAAGGTTCATTGGACCATAGGAAATTCTGGATAAGGTTGGATCAGTTTCTTACTGAGGGGATTTACCTCTGAGTTTATCTCAGGTACACAATGTTTTTCATGTCTCGATGTTGAGGAAGTATATGCCAGATCTATCTCATGTTTTGAGTCTAGAGGTAGTTCAGCTGGAGGAGAACCTATCTTATGAAGAACAACCAGTACAGATTCTTGACCGAAGATATAAATTGTTGCAAAATAAGGTAATTCACCAGGTAAAGGTTTTGTGGAAAAACCATATTTTTGAAGAGGCAACGTGGGAATCTGAAAATGCTATGATGGATAAATACCCCCACTTATTTTGATAAGTGAATAAAATTGCGAGGACGCAATTCCCAAAAGGGGGGAAGGATGTAACATCCCAGGTAAATAATGAATAAAACATTTTCATATTTGTTAATATTTAAGAATTAAATACTAATTTTACTTTAAAGGGGTTTCTATGTTGGATAGCGTACCCGATACGCAACAAAGAGTTTCTTTGAAATCTTACGTTGCACACTAGTAGAAAAATAATATTATTTTAAATGGTAGTTAACACATAACCGTTGTATTAGAGGGAATGGATAGAAATAACTAAAATATGATTATATATGTTTTTTTAAATGTTTTTACTTTTACCAAATAAAATATAAAGGCTTAAAATATGGAAAGAATTCTATTTTAGGCGTATATGCCCTAGTTTTCACTAAAGGTTCACTTATCGCCTTTTGATGGTGAACCCCTTTTAAATCCACTTTTTAAAAATTTTATAAGATCTATTTTTCAATATAAACATATTATTTATGATTGGGATATTTAAATTTACCTTGGGTTAATTTTTGGTATTTTTCTGACAATGTTCATTTTTCAATGAATAGTGAAAAATACTGCATTTTACATCAAAACTGCTTTTTCATATCATTTAATTATATAGTTATATTATCTTTTTAATTTCTTTTAAAGTGTAATTAGAATATATTATTTCCATGTAATCCAATTATGGTCATTGGGATTAATTTCACTTTTTAATTGGGCATAAACAAGTGCCAAACGTTTCATAAATATTGTTTCTAAAAAACCCGCTATTTGTTTTGACAACGGGAATTATTTTTAAATTAATTTTTGCAATTTATGTGTTTGGAATTTGGTAAAATGGATTACATATTTGGAATTGGATTTTCAAAATTATGTAATTAAGAATCTTTTATTTTCGGACATTATGAATAGTAACGACGGTTATTATCTTTAATTATCTTGATTAATGAGTAATCAGGTAGTTAAAGATAATAAAATAATATCATAATAATACAAAAATGACCACAACATGTGCCCTAAGGCCACTGGTTGTCTCATGGCCGACCATGGGATGCCTTGTGCCAAACTTGGGGGCCCCATGAAATCACTTTTGTGAGAAAGTGACTTTTTATCTTTTTATTTTTAAAGAATGTTAAATGTAACAAAGAATGTATCACCAAAGTAAAATATTTTTAATTTTGTCTACATAATTAATATTTTGGACTATAAATATTCATTATAAATCTAAAAATATTTCCTACATCATGATATTTTTTTTATAATTTTTAGACATTAAATTTGTTATATTATTTATGACATCATGATGATGCAGCGATTACCTCATTATTAAAGGATTTAAATAAAATGGAATGATAATGTAAAATCTAAGACCTACACATGTCCAAAACCTATTGGATGGGTTTATTTCGAACCCTTATCACCTTATCCTAGAAACACATCAATGTGGGACCATTAAAATCCCAAACTCATTCTAAAATAAAGTAACATTTCCTTACTTTCCAAGAGTGCCCCTCCTCTCCTCTTATAAAAGGCCCCCACCTCAACCTCCTTACCAACACTTCAAAAGCGTTTGGCTCAGCCAAACCCTACCCATTTTGTCTCTCCACATCCCTCTCTTACTCCTTGAATCCTCACTTTTGGCAGAAGTCTTCCCAAGGAAGCCTTTGAGCTCAAATCTAAGAGAGTTACCCGATTTTAAGGTAATGTCTTCACTTGAGTCCTTTTGTTTTATTTTGTTTCTCCAACCCCCTAAAATCTTTTTATTCATTTATTTTGTAACAAATCCAGTATATTAAATATAATAGAATGTTTTTATAGGAAGGATTCTAGCTACACTTACACACACATACATCCAATGGTTAAAGAACATACTATTTCCGTGGATGGCGAATTTCAGCCTCCCAAAACGATGATTGTTCAACATTCTTTTAACACCTTACAAGGTGGACATTAAGATGACACTATAATTATATATGATATATAAAATGTTTATGTTTTCCTTAAGCTTATGTATTTTTCATTTTGGGCATACCTTTATGGTTTCCATTATGGGTAAACACAATATCTTCATTTAAGGAAGTGCGGACTACCGCCCCCTCAAAGTGATGTGATTCGTTAATGCCATATGTGGGACATATAAAGGATGGATTTAAAGTTATTTTATATGATGAATGATACATATAAATGATGAATATAATTCTGGAATTAAAATATACATACCTCTGATTTGGTTTTAATTCCATTAATATGACAAAGAAATGAAAGTAGCGTTCATGCGTACGTACAGCTTACCGTCTCCATGAACGGTGCATTTAATTTCTTAACTCTAAATGATTATGTAAGATTATAAATACTAGTATATGTTGGATATATATGATGTATATGATATATATGATATCCAAATCAGTAATGTCATTCTGGATATAAAGAACCTTTGACCACACGAACAACATATAATTGTAAGAAGTCCACTTTCGACTTAAGAACCAAGTATCGAAAAAACAAAAATTATTAACATAATGATTACATAATGTTTATAACATGGAAATAAGTGATATAAAAGAAATAATAATCTTGAAAAATGTTCTGAAGAAAGTAGAAATTAACTCAAGTTTATTATTCAGGACGTTAAAGAATGATCGAGTCATGTCAGACCCGAGGTAAGGGACTTCGTATCAATCTCCTTTCATTGAGGCATATTTCGTTTTATACACAACTTTCTTTTATACGGTGTATAAACCCCTTTTAATTTTACTTTTATAGAAAATAAATCTTTTACTATGAAGCGTTTTACAAAATGACAAAAAGGAATGTTTCTTTTAATGTACGCGATGACAATGACCTTTTCCGCCGCCGCGAGTATTATTTGGTATTTGGCTTCCTGAACAATCCGTAATGTTTTTTTAAAATGAAATAAATACCATATAATATTTTATGTATTTTGTTATTGAAAATGGTTTTTATAATGGATTTTTTATGTCAATATATTTAAGTGATATATTGTGATCAATGTGTGGAAATGTTTTCTTTCCATTATATTTGTTTTATATCTTATGATTTTTATAATGGTACTTGGACATTTGACGGGTGGTTACGTGATAAACCATATGACGGGTGGTGCCGTGAATAACAGGACAGGTGGTTACGTTATAACCTCCAATGCATTGGGTATGGAAGTCGGCCGTATGTCTATTCCATTAAGTATGTATGGATGTTGGCCATATGGCTATTCCATTAAGTGATATGTGTGGAAGTCGACCGTATGGTTATTCCACTTAAGTATGTTTATGTCCCAAGTTACCTTTATATGTTATGTATTCTTTATATGGGTTTTATGGTAATCCTTTGGTTACAAAAGGGTAAGTAATGATATTTTATTCAGTGAAGAGTTTTTACTACTGCATGAGGGTGAAGGTTTTACTTTGATAAAGTATACATGGTTTACTTGATGTTTGAAAAACTAACAGTTTTCATTCTTTGTGTATCCCTTACTGATCTTTTTATGCTCACCCCAAGTTTTTTTTGAATTTTTTTTCACGGGACGTAATGTGGAATAGGGTCAAGGATGGGATCAAGGGAAAGTCATGCTATATAAAACATGGAACTAGACATGTTTCTTTTTAAGAGTTTTTTATTCTATGGAAACTTAGTAGAAGTGTCTACTTTGTAACCTTTTTAGATGTAAAAGTTATGTCCTAATTCTCTAAAACTCTAAACCTAAAAAGATCCTCAATGTGAATTATTCATTTAATTCAATATTAAGAGATGTTTAAGGACGGGGCCTTATAGAATAACCCAGAAATGTAATAACAAGCTCATGTTGTCTCATCATCAATCTAACCATGTCAATCATGTTATAATTTCACCTCTTAGACACCCCGTTATATCATGGTCTTCTATGATTAGTGAATTTTTGAATAATTATGTATTATCTAATATTAGAAATAAAATACTAGATCAAGTATTCACCACCCTAAACCAATCATAGAATATTAATACCCATACTCAACTAATTCTATTCTTTTTTTGAGAATATTTGATCTTTCCAAAATTTTGATATATGTGTATCATCAAAAAAACATAACCATAATGAATAAATTAATAGATAAAAGTAATGATGTAAATAAAACTAATACAAGATTATATACTCATTGGTCTACAAACAACACTATGCCTGAAATCCAAAATCCAACCTTCCACTTTACCTTTTAAACTAAATTGTTCTTTAGTCGTATTACTTAATAAAAAATATTCACATATATCAAATGATTAATAAACAAATGAGTCCAAAAATACATATCTATGGATCATATGATTAATTTCTCATTTATATATCCAGGAAAACAATTTCAAAGTTATGTAGGATTTGAATCAACTATGAACTTCTTGTTTTGGATATTATAAATATGATTGTCCATATCCAATTTTTTCAAACCATTTTATATATCATTAATCATATAAAAAAATTAATTATTATATATAGAAAAACTTATATTCTTAATTATTAATAAAATTCACATTTTCTTAAATGGGATATAGAAATAAATTTTTTATTAAAATGAGAATTATGTTAATAGTTATATAACTCTAGAACTAATCCCCATGGATGGCTTTGGTAAATATTTCCTAATTTTAGTGTGGAGAATTATTCTCTATTACTAATATGAATATTTACTTATACCTTCATCAATTACATCATATGAACGATTCTATTCATATCAGGATAATTGTGTGGTCCACACTCAGTATCTAATACCCATTAGTTAGAGTTTGAGAATTTTTTTTCTACAACATTCTCATTTAGATAATAAGAATTATTCTTTTTGTGAACACTTATCAACATAAATACCAATATAAAACTATTTTCCAATCCATAAGTATTTGAGATCAAAATATGATAATCATGAATTATGTCATAATATCGAATAATGGTATATCTATTGGCGAGTATGGGGTTTTATATATTTTCAACATAGTTTTTTAATTATGTACCCTCAATAAAAATTATTTCCATCTATATCATATCCATTTAGTGTTCCAAGACTAATATTTCAACATAACATCCAATAAATATCATATTCAAAATTTTCTTATATATTCTAGAAAACTATCATCAATCATATCATATATGACTCATTTATAGTCAATTGGATAAATAATTATCCAAATCCAATATAAGGATTTACTCAACTATCTTCCTCAGGTGTAACAACCCATGTTTTTCCTTCTTAAATAAAAACTATATTTGATATCTTGCTCTACATAGAACCTTAAAACCAAATAAATACATTCCATTGAATGTTAACTATAGAATTGGATGATATAAATTGTGATAATGAAATTATGATATAGACATTTAAACGAATACATAAAAATAAAGATCAATTTAAATGTTGACTCTCAACTAGTGAAGCTAGGAAACAAATAAAATAATTTTTTATAAAATTTACTTCATATCACGTATATTATATTATGAAATGAATAATTTATTATAAATATATTAATTAGTAATTTATTGGAAAAGTAACAGTTAATATAAAAAATGTGATATTCTTATAAAACATCTGTTTAGAATATTTTATGATTTTAATTGAAAATATTTTGTATAATTTTTAGAATCATAATTTGATAAAATTAACATCATTTTATCATTTCTCCTATAAAAATTATCTTTATACCATTTTTTCATTTTTTAAAAATATTTTTAGATGAATTGTAAAAAAATGATGCATTTATAAATAAAATAACATTTAAGAAATTATTAGTATACATGTATGAATTTAAATTAAGGCATATTTTTTATAATACAGAAAAAGTATTTCATAAGTGACATTAAAATTTTAAAAATGTTGTTATAATTTATAAACCCATATTTGAAAATATAAAATTTAAGTTATATTTTTTAAAAAATCATTCAAAAAGAAGTAATTTAAAATTAATTATTGTCACATTTTAAAATTGAATCAAACATAATGGATTGATAATTTTGAATAATTTTCTGAATTACATAATTATGACCATTTTCTTTTTAGGCACAATGGATAAAATACTAAGGAAAAAACCTAGTCACCATGGAAAAATCCAAAATATTTAAAATGAGTATCCAAGTAATTAAAGGTATGTGGTTCTTATTGAGAATATTTTTTATCCACTATCATATTTCTCAATTTTTATTCCATTTTATTTGGGAGTGACTATAAATTCTTGACTTTTTTGGGTATTTACAAAATAATTCAGTACATTTCACTAATAAAAGGGGAACTCCTCTACTCACTTCCCCTAACACCAATGACCAATTTGTTGTGCCTAATATCTATGAAAAAATCTTATCCAAACACCTTTAAAACATAAATATGATATGGTATTCTCAAAATATCATCCCTAAAACGATTAAACCCCTTAAAAAGAAGATAAAAAAAATAGTGAGGTATAAATTTCTAATAGTTCTTTTTTTACTTATATGAATTTTTTATTTCTAAAAATTATTTTCTCCATTTCAAAATTATATTTCCATATATATATTTTATTTGTATATTATTAGAATTAAGTTACATGCATTAAACCTCTTTACTTCTTCCTATAATAAAATGGAAAATTTCCATTGTTCGTATGTGCAGACTATAACCTCCTTGATTAATATTTTTTTGTATTTAAATATAACAATCATGGAGGGGTTTTTTCCTAAAAAAATCCATATTTTCATCCATCCCAACACCCAACCTGATCTGTGGCATGCCCCGAAGGGTGTTCCCGATCCCCATAGGCTGACTACTAGTACCAGGGTATCAACATCAAACATTGAAAAAATTTTCACCCATTTATATGACAATTATGAAAAACAAAAATATTAAGGAAACAAATAACCAATAAACATTAGAAAACATAGTATAATTTTTTTATTAAATTTTTTACAAATTAAACTACAAGGAAATGTAAAGAAATGGAAAGGTAACTACTAAAAATCCTAAAATCCTTCGTGTAACATGAGGGACATCACCCCAAGCCACCCCACCAACACCTACAGTGAGTAGAAATATAGTAACCGAATCCACCATCACCATGACACATCTTTCCTTTACCTGGTTTATAAATAACAAAATCTATATACACCTAAATGTGTATACAGTGTGTGAGGAAAATCCTAGCAAGATTCCACCCAAAGAAAATATTCCATGCTATAACATTAAGAGAGAAATTCACATGAAAATTTATATGGAATAACTTGGAAACCTTTTAAGTAATGTTTAAAGTAATTTTTTTAGAAAAACATTCTTTAAAGAGAAACTATTTTCTAAATAAACTAGCCTATATGCAAAAAAGTAAATAACATCCACCATATACCGATGGTTGACACCATACGACATATATATAATGTCTTAAGTGATCACCATAGGTAATTACCTAAGGGTATATAGAACAAGTGAGTTACTAAGAACCTCACACCTCAATTATTGATATCCTCTAACTCAAGTACCAATATATTTCTTATGCATGAGCCACTAGGAGGGATCTATCCCTCAGGCTCAATGTTCTCCAGATAATAAGCTAATTCCATCACGTTCTCATGCATGATCCACTATGAGTGACCATCCCAAGGGCATAGTGGTCTCCTATCATATTACATGTTTAGTTAGTTTTTCATGTGTAATTCATACTAATGGAATCTGGGCCCTTCCACTTAGAATTATACTAGCATTAAGTTTCTTGAAGAATCCAAGATTTCCACTTCCAAATCACATGCGTACATATTCATGTTTTCCAAACATGATACCCGATATTCCCTTTGTGATCCATACTATTTCACATATCACACAAATAACCAATTCCACATATATGTTCCAAATATCATATGAAATAAATGAAATCACCACTTTCATAAATCATCACACATAAACCACCATTTTACATAATCAAAATAGTTTCCATTTTACACACACCAAAAAATTTTGAAAAAACTTTTCCAAAAACAAGAACAATTAAAGAATCCCATTTGTAAATATCATAAGAAAATAACACAATTAATACAACCATTTCCAAAGACCAGTTCCCTTTCAAATACACACATAAACAAAGTTCATTTCAAAACATTGTTCACATTGTTAACTAAATTCACAAATCACATTTAAAGGTGAAAAATAAATTCCAACATGCCAAAAATAATTTAGTTTCATTTAAAAATCCGATTTTTATAACATATGCATGCCAAATTGTTTCCAAAACATATTTATCACCACAAAAGTAGTTTATAGAACACACGTATATTTCCAAGAAATCATATCAAAATCATCAAAAAAATATTGAGCACGAAACCACCTACCTCGCAGTTGAAAACTTCTAGAAATATGTGAAAAACCACACACGCACCACCACAAGACAATATAAAGGAATGGTCAACCAACAACCATAAATATATTACCCAAAACCACAAGATATGATTCCCTCTAGGTCAATCATCCATAGGAAAATAAGAACCCAAAAAGAGGCAAAGAAAACCCTAGAAGGATGGAAGAATAAAAGGAGAAACCACTTAATTGATTAATCCTTTAAGATTATAAGTGAAAAACATCCAAATAATGATTCCCAAGGGGTACAAAGAGTCTTGGAGGGAGATAATATGTCTAAAAATAGGGTATAAGGTTGAATGGGGTGATTTAGGGTTAAATCATAATAATAAACAAAAGGCATTTTCCAATTATTGATGACTTAGACAAGTTTTATGGTTTCCCCGCATGGTTTTTCAAACCATGTGATTCCTGTGTGCCCCTCATTGTCCAAGAGGAATGGGCCACATAATTATCCAACATGGTTTTCAAACCATGCACTATATACATGTTATCCACTATCAAAAAAATTGAATAGGTGCATGGTTACCTTGGTGCGAATACACAGTTTGATAAACTGTAATATAATCATGCCCTTCATGATTTCAACCCAAAACCCCAATTTTTGCTAAAAAACCTTAGAAAACTCAAGGATAAACATGAAAAAAAAATTATATAGAATAAATACTGGAAAAGTAAGACACATATGTTACAATTATCTCCACCATGAAAGCTTTACACCCCCGGAAAGTCATCCAAAAGCCTGATCCAAATACAAGAATGTGTACATCTTCTCAACCCAAAACCTCCACTACCAAGTCTCATATTCATCACAACCATGCTTCCACTAAATAATACCAATAGAATGTAATTTCCATGAAGAAATATTTCTTGGGAATGCACAATATGAACTGGCTATTCCAACATAGTTATATCAGGCTCGAACTCTAACTCCTAACATCTTAACACGTGGGACAAATTCAGGTTATTCTTTTTCAATTTTGAGACATGGATCACATTATTAATCAATATAAATAATAATGGAAAAGGAAAATTATATGACAAATTATTTACTCTCTTGATAATATCAAAATTTCCATCATACATTGGCATAATTTTCCCATACATACTCAAATAGTGATGACAAAAGCTAGGTGACACTTTTAGGAACACCCAGTGAACCATAGAAAACTCCAGATCACGACACCTATGACTGAAATAAGACTTGAAACTACTTTGAGATATCAAAAAACACTACCTGATTAAATTAACTTCTTCTAATGTTTCCTACACAAGTCTCGATCCCAATAAAGAGGTCTAACCAACCACATCCCAACAAAATGGGACTCACATGTCCAACCATAAAGTACCTCAAAAAGAGACATTTGAATCAAAATTTGGTAATAATTATTATATATAAAATCAATTAATACCAAATGGATATACCATGAGCCTCCAAAATTCATGACACATTCTTAGAGCAAGTCTTTAAAAATCTAATTCACTGGCTTCGTCTGCCCATATTTTTGAGGATGTTATGTCATGCTCAATTTAACCTACCACCCCATTTCCTTATAAATTCTTCCCCAAAACCAAGATTTAAAATAGGGGTCCCTATCATAAATTATAGTCGAAGAACACCATGAAACCTCATAACCTCATGAACACAAAATCGGTCTAGCTCATCTAGTTAATAGTAAATCTGATTGAAATAAAGTGAGATGACTTGGTGAGATGGTCAATGAAATCAAAGTTAAAAATCCTCCAATGGGGTGTACATGATAAGCCCGAAATTAAATCCAGGTCAATATCATTCCACTTATAGGTAGGAATAGGTAGAGGATAAAGAAAACTAAAAGGTATCTGACGCCTTGCTTTAACCTGCTGACATGTATAACACCATGATATGAATTCAGCTATATCACACCTCATAGTAGGCCGCCAAAATTGGCGATGCACATCATAAGACATAGTATAAATAGTATGAAAACACCCATAAAACTAATGGATATCCTACACCACCACCTTCTGTAACAAAAATAGTACCAAAAAGAGACATCTGAAATACAAAGCTCCCTCAGGAGAAAATAACCACTGACAAGGATCCTACCCACCTTGAAAAATCTACATAAAACAGTAGAATAACTTATCATATAGAAACTCCTCCCAAATTAATTCCAGGAGGGATCGTGCATACAACATTATGAAAAAGAACACACATCCACCATACTCCTTGGTCTCTATGTGCATCCGATCAAAGATCCCTATCAAATTCTACTCATCACTTTACTTTTTCAGCATATATACAAAAACTTTCCTAGTCAAGGAATATACCACCACATTAAAATTTCCCAGGGTATAGAATATATCAATGTATACCCCCTAATTGTATTTAATCCAATGATTCTAGCTCTAGTTCCAATATTTTTGGGAGAAAATATAATACAAACTCTTATGATCAGAATAAACCACAAACTTCTCCCCAAAAAGATAATGATTCCACATATTTAAGGCATGCATCACTGATGCTAACTCTAGGCCATGGGTTGGATAGTTCTTCTCATGTGGTCAAAGTTGATGAGATCCATACACCACCACATGATCATCCCGCAACAACACATAGCCAACACCCATACATAAGGAATCATAATAGAACACATACCCCTTTCAAAATTATGGTTAAATCAAAACTAGAGTGGTAGTCAACCACATCCTAAGATCCTTAAAGGACTCTTGAAAATCAGAGAGCCATCCGGACATTACCCATTTCTAGGTAAGAACCTTCATGGATGAAGAAATATGAGAGAATTCTTCAATGAACTTTTTGTAATTACCTACCTGGTTGACAAAAATCATGATCTTGAAGACATTCCTTAGTTTCTCCCATGAAATCATTGCACTAAATTTATCAGAGTCCACTAAAACTCCTTGACATGAGATTACGTAGCACAAAAACATCACATCCCTAATCTAGAAGGTCCACTTTGAAATATTTTATTAGAGGTGAAGATATTGAAGAGTGATCTCAAATGACTATCATATTCCTCCTCATATCTAGAGTAAACCAGGATAACATCCATGAATACCACATTTAAGGAGTTAGGGTACTGATGAAACACCCTATTCATAAGAACAATAAATACCGTTGGAGTGTTAGTCAACCCAAAATGCATTAAAAAGTACTTGAAATGGTCATACTATCTTTGGAATTCCATTTTTGGAACATCCGACTATATAACTATGACTTTATGATACCCGAAACAAAAATCAATCTTGGAAAACCACCTCACCCCTTTAATAGACCAGTCAAGTCATAAATGCAGGATAAATGTTATATATTCTTAATAATTACATTATATATCTTTTGATAATCAATTCACAACCAAAGATAACCACATAACTTTTTTCAATATAGAACTGGGGTGGACCAAAGAGAGATGCTCATGCCAATGAATCCTTTGGACTCTAAAGTGTCCAGATATACCACTAATTCCCTCAAATCAGTGGTGGAGATATAGTATGAGGGAGGATATATTGTCTATGTTCCTGGTGCCAAATCTCTAAATAACTCCACATAATTCTATAGAGGAAAACCTGAGAAATCCTCTAGAATGACCTTTTGGAACTCATCCACCACATCAGGTAATCCAGACCCAGAACCACTACCACCATCCTCCAACACGAGTGACAAGAATTGATGTACAAGGTTTCCTAACTCAAAATGTAGAGGTCCAGGAAAACCCGACTAAGGATCCCATTCACCATCCACTGGCACTCTATCTACCACATGAAGTTTCCTTATCTGAGCCTGAGTATGAGAATGACCAATAACATGAAACTATTCCATGAACCTACTCTTCCTAAAATAATATTAAGCCTTACAACCAAGAGCACCAAACCAATATCTTTATGTCCTTGAATGTTTTAGAAGAGCTAAAATCCACATGGAATCCACAGATCCAACACAACTCTGATGTGGGGGTGGATCCTTCCAAAACTATTGCAAGTTCCCCAAAGATCTGCACTAATGAAAAGGTATAGGTGGTTATGAAAACACCGATCTCTTGTGTCCCATTTTTTCACAATGATGGTAATCCAATAACCCTGCACCAGAAGCCATGGATGAAGATAATCGAGAAGGATGACCTGAACTACTACCACCCCTTCTCCTACTCCTCCCTCTCCATTTTTTTCTTAGATAAACTACCACAACCTACTACTGACACAACCATAAAAGAACCATACTTAGTTTTATGATCAATCTACACCATGAAAGGATGGTAAACCACCTCAGCATATGTTTTCATCTTAAAATGAAATTCTTGAGAATAAATTTCTAGATGAAAACCAATCACAAAACTCTAAGATTTAATCTCTTTATTGGAAAGAATCTCGAGTGTGAACCATACAAAATCTGTGAAACTGTTTGCATACTCCATCAATCTTTGGTCACCCTGGGTAAGCCCCATGATTTCATGGGACCTGGAATAATTCAAAAAACTCAATAAAAAACTACTCATTTAATATGGAATTGAAATTTATTGAGCCCATATTCCCATACTTTCCATCTTTCACCACTAAGTCCCATCACTTAGAACTAGGACCATCCAAAAGAAACAAATCACATTTCACTCTAATATTTTTAGTAGAATAAAAATAAATAAAACATACTCAATACTTTCTCAATCCCCTCCTTTACTTCTTGATATTCTCCATTGACCTAAGATGAGGGGTGATTGATTTTGATAAACTTCTTAGAATTATCATTTATAAGACCAGGTTCTGATTCCCAAACCTGAGAAGGAACAAATATAATTCCCTTTCCGAAAGCATGGAAAACCCAAACCACTTCCTCAACCAACCTCTGGTCAATTGGAGAAGGATTAATCTCTCCCGTTTCTTCCCACAGTTGGACATGGACTCTCTGAGGGGGAATTTTATTATAATTTTAAGCACTCCTAAAAAACCCATTTTCACAACCATCAACTCATATTTTAAAAATTTTCAGCAGTAAAAACAAATATAAAAAACATATATGAATTAGAAAAAACCAAATCCAAAAAAATAACATGATAGACCAACTACTCCACCCCACCCATTATAAATGTATAGTGTTCCTCCTGTATATCTAACCTGGAGGAGAAGTCAACAAAATCCCAATATTCTATGGGGAATCGAGTCCCGTCTTGAGGTGTGTTGTCCAGGAACCCTACTCGCAATCAGAATGTAAATTCCCAAAAATAATTACTTCAGTATATCTGGACTCATCCCCAATATCATGAACCAAAATAGTGTAACCGCTTGGATACCATTTTTTCAATAACCAAGATAGATTTCCATCCAACCTGACACCTGAACCGATCCATGGTATTACCCTAAAGATGTTCCTGAACCCCAAGGGATGGAAAATAGTTCTTGGGGATCAAAAATAAACCTTGGGAATGTTTTCAACCATTTACATTACAATATCCAACCAAAAGATTAAGGAAAAACATAACTAATAACCATAACCAAATATTGTATAAATTTTTTCATAATCAATTTTTTATAAATTAAACCACAATCCACAGTACAATAATAGAAATGGAACCAATAAACATCCCAAATCCTCCTTGGAACCAGAGCGACATCACCTCAAATCCACCACCACAAACACATGATATAAGTGGAACTCTAACAATCAGATCCACCATCATCATGGCACATCTTTCCGTTACCCAAGTTATACATAATAATGTCTACATACACCCAAATGTGTATACAGGTTGTGATCCAAATCCTAATAGGATTCCACCTAATGATAATATTACATGCAATAACATTAAGAGAAAAATTGACATGAATATTTATATGAATGCACATGTAAATACTTTTACAAGAAATTTTAGGTAAATGTTTCTAGAAAAACATTCTTACAAGATGAACTAATTTTCAAAAGAAACTATTCTCAATTACAAAAATTATATAAGGTAAACTGTATACCGATGGTTGGAAACAAATCAAATAGACATAATTTTCCAAGAGAGAACCATGGATAAATCCAAAATGGTAGCTTGCACAAGTGAGTAACTAATAACCTCGCACCTTAGTGATCAATATCCTCCAACTAAATTACCCAAAAATTTCCAATGCATGAGAAACTGAGAGGGACCCATCCCACGCACCCAGTGGTATTTGGATAATAATCCAATTCAAACACATTCTCATGCACGATCCACTAGGATAGACCAAACTAAGGGAATAATGTTCTCTAACCATATCACATGTTTAATTTGTGTTTCAATTGTATGTCCTGCTAAGTGAATCCATGCCTTTCCACTTTTGAGTCCACTAGAATCATGTTGAAAGAAGAAATTGAGCTTTCCATTTTTGAATCACTAGAATAGTAGTTCTAGTTTTTTCACCTAAATACCTGAGATTACCATTGTGATCTATACCATTTCATATATAACACAAATCACCACTTTCAGATATACATTCCAAGAATCACAAGAACACAATGAAATCAAATCTTTAACAAAACATCACATTAAAACCACCCTTTTACTTAAAAGAAACTCATTATATTTTACATTCAAAAAAACCATTTGAATATAGTTTTCACCACTTTCAAAACTAACGAAACCCATTTGGAAATATGATTATAAAATCACACAATTATTCCAAATATTTCTATGGGACAAGACCCTTTGAAATCCTCACTTGAACCAAGTTCATTTCACATCATGATTCACATCATTTACATAATTCAAAAATCACATTTAATGGGGTACAAAAAAATCCAACATGCCAAATTAGTTAATTTTACTTTGAAATTCCCATACTCATCACATATTCATGTCAAAATCTTTAGAAGACATATTTTGTACCACACAACCCGTTCATAGAACATATTTACAGTGCCATGAAATCATATCAAAAGAATCTAAAAATGTTATAGCATAAAACCACATACATAAAACATGGAATCTTCCAGAAATCACTGCAAACCACAAACTCAACACCAAAAGACCCTATAATGGAAATATCAAACAATAACCATCAATATCTTCTCTAAAATCACAAGATCTAACCCCCTCTCGGACAAAAATATCTTGAAAAAAAGAACCCAAGAATGAGGTAATAAAAACCCTATAAATATAGAATAATCTAGGGAGAAACCAATTAATTTACTAATACATGAATAAATGGGGTAAAAAATACCCAAATAATGAATCCTAAGGGGTCCAAGGAATCTTGTATGGAGTTTTAATGTATTAAAATCATGTATGGGGTGGAATGTGGTGATTTAGGGTTAAATCCCGATGGGACACAAATTGAATTTTCCAATTTTTAATGTCCTATAAAAGTAACATAGTTTTCCTGCATGGTTTTCCAAATCGTGCATCAACTATGCACCCCACACTATCTAAGAGGAACATGCCACACGGTTATCCCACAAAGTTTATAAATCATTCCATAATTGTGCGTTATCCACTATAAAAAATTCCAAGAGGTGGCACAATTTACTAGGTATTAACACCCGATTTGAAATACCATTCCCCAAATATGTACCTCATGATGTTAAACAAAAACCACCATTTCACAAAAAAACTCATGAAAAACTCAAGGATTAACTTCAAACTAAAATTAAAGAGAATAAATACCTGAAAATGAATACAAAGATGTGATAATTGTAGATTATATTTTATGAGTATATATGATATATATAAGTAAATTATTTCATTAATATGGTTTCTATAATTCCTCTAGGTTTTATGAAATAGTTTTATTCAAATAGATTCAATTTCCTTGATAGCTTTAATTACACACAAAATTGAGTTTTAAGGAACCACAATATTCTATAAATATCTATAGTGTTTTTATATAAATATATCATACTAGTAAAAAGTACTTATTTTTTAGTAATGACATTATATATATTCGAAATAATTTTTTCTTGGAAATGATTTTATAGATTTTTTGAAAAAAATAATGAAAGTAACTTTAATGGATTTTATAAAATTAATTTTAAAAAATGAACATAATTTCTTAAATCAAAATTTAAATTTTATCTTAAATTAAATTTTAAATAATTTTTGGAAAATATTAATATTGCAATGAATAGTAAAAAATAATGATTTTATTGAAATTTGACTTGTATTTTAAATAATTTTGAAGTTAAATCTGGATTAAAAATATCTTAAATATAAAATAAGTTCAATTATTTTATTATTAACACTTTTTTGGTCATTATAATTAATTTTATGTAAAAGTTTGAAATAAAAATAGTTTTTATTTATGAAAACATTTTCCATAGAAAACCATTTGTTCATCGCATCTGTAGGTTTAATTTTAAATTAAAATTATAAAAATACTTGAATTCACATTTAAAAATTAGATTTAATATTTAGAATAATAATAATAATTATTATATGATAATTTGAACTAAATTTTTTATCATAATGAATTCTAAAAATAAGTTAAAATTATCTATTTTTGTTAAGTATTAAATGGGTTTAATGGACTGTTAAACTAAAAAGATAACAGTTAAAATAACCTAAAAACGTTATAAACATTTATTTTAGGGAAATATTTATAACTGTTCTTATATAGGGTTTTTAATGAGGTATTTTGGAGCATAGTGTAATGTGTAAAATGTGGAAATAACATTTTTTCCCAAAAATTCATAGTTTTTCCTCTCCCCCACTTGAAATGGGACCCGCTATCCTCTCCTATTTATAAATTCTAATAATTTTTATTCATAAAATACCTATCAAAATCCATTCCTTAATTCCCTACCCATTTCTTATATTCCTTTGTTTTATTATTAAACCCTAATATGAATAATTTTGGTGCAAAACTAAGGAGGTTGTCTCATGAAGAGGTATCCTTCCTAACCAATCAGTTTGATTTTATTTCTTATCCAAAATCCTTAAATTAGTAATAAAAATATAAAAATATAATAAATTAATTATATAAAATAGACTTAGATTTTATTATGTTAATGTAATAACATAAATCCATTTACTCCACTAAAAATGGGGAATGAAATAGTTGATATTGTTTACAACTGTCAAACACCTCACGAACTAATGTTATTCATTTTCCATCACCACCTCTCATGAATAGATATAATTATGTATTTATTTTTATATGATATTTATGAAATACTTATACTCTTGTGATTATAATATCTCATCTACCTTCTTACCTTTTAATATTTTTGAAAAGGATAACATCACACATGTGTAACTGTGGACTACCACCTCTACGAAGAGATGTTATTCGTTTTACATTTTAGATTTATAAGGATTTTAATAAGGATATATTTAATTAATATATTTTATATGTATGAAATATAATTTATTCTTGAGTGGTGATATACTTTTTTCATTTCTTTTGGTCCATCTATCAAGAAAATGGAAACAACATTAATGTCTACGTACAACCTACGTCCTCCATGAACAATGGTATTAATTTTCTATCTCTAACATTAATGGTTCACTAAAAATATATAAAATGAATTTATGTTATATTCATATAATGTATAAAATATATGATACTATGGAATTATGATAAAATTAATGGGATAGAATATACAACACTAAAGCATACCTAAAAAGGAAGTAGTTATTAAATGGAATATAATTTTTACCAGGAATTGTTAAAAAATGATTGATAATTTTTTGTAAGTAAATCATATATGTAATGATATATATGATTATGGTTCTATAATATATGTATAATAAACATTTATTTATTATGCATGAGATTCTAATTTTTATGAATATATTCAAGACTTGACTTAAGGTATTTTCATATCACTTTTATTTTTGTGGAACATATTCTATATTCACCACATATTTCTTTTTTTGTGTGTATATAATACCCATTAATGTATTTTATGATTATAATCATTAATATTATTTTTTATAAATATTCAAATAATGTTATCTTATTCATGGGTATTATGATTCAAACGTTACTGAAGTGGTAATGGTTTTATTTTACAATATAACTTTTTATTAGGATTGTTTTTATTAAGGTTCCAATGAAGAATAATTATGATCTAAATATCAAGAAATATCCTGAATAATAATATCCTATGGTTATTTTTTTGAGAATATAAGTTTTCATTTTATTTTACTCTCTTTATATTTTAAATATTCCAAAATACCTTTTTAAGGAAAAAGTAACTTTATTTTTATCTTCAGTCAAAAATACTATTCCCTCCATGTATAAGTTTTTTAAAAATTTATTGAAGGTTTTTTAATATTATCCAGTGATTTTTCAAACAAAATTTTACCCAATTTTAATTTTTATGGAAATGTATAAATGGAATATTCCTTTCATTTTCCCAAAGAGGTAATTTTTTCTTTTAATTATAAATTTGAAAGGAATGTTTACTTTAACAAGTATAGAATGAACAGAATTTCCCAACATCATGATTAGAAAATAATTTAAATAACAACTTAAATGTTTCCAAGGTTTATTTCATATAAAATATTTTCTTTAATATTTGTGAAATTTTTATGTTTTAAATAAGTGTTTTCAAAATGGAATGGTTATTTTCCTCAATAAATTTTTAATGATATTTTTATTGAATTTAAATTAATCAATGAAAGAAACCTTTAGTGACACTAATGGTTTACTAGGTAAATGATCTAATTGTACCATCCTTATTCATTATTTATATGGTTTATGATTAAGATTACTATATGTCTATGAAACTTGTTTCCTCCACATGAGTTATACTACGATTAAATGTTTATGAAACAAGTTTAATTTCCATAGATTATAATATTATGAGTGATTTGGCATCATGTGTCACACACATATATTATTTTAATTATGTGATAGGTGGAACCTACATCCCCCTTCAAATAATTGGGTAATGATTAATGTTATAGGAGATCAAATATTACATATGAGGTTATCCAAAGCCAAAAAATGATACTAATAAAGTTATCCCCAGGCCAAATAAAAGAGTACACATGAGGTAATAAAAATCCCAAAACATAATACGTTGAATGTTATTCCATTCATGAAACATCATAATTATAATCATTTTATTATTAAAGTAAATAGGTCTAGAGGATGATAAATATATACAAAGGAAAAGAAACTATAAGGGCCTAAAGAAATGAATCCCATGATAATCCATAAGGACTAGCAGACCCAATTTGGTGGAAAAAAAATCCTAAAATAGAGAAAAAAATAAACCAAATTACCTTGAGGATAATTAGAATCTATGAAAATTTCCTCTTTATTAGCCTCAAGCCAAATATGAAGGACTTCCATGAAATTATTAACGAGTCTTCTAGATTTACATATATAATAATAGACTGTCCAGGGGGAACCACATAAGCCAAGAAAGAAGTTTTATATGGTTTTTGATTTAGTTTCCACTTCATCCAATAATATATTATACTACCTACAAGGTTTATTACATATAAAAAGGTTCTTATATTTGGATTTAAGGGAGTCACCAATACCGGAGAAAGTAGTTAATTATAGAACAATAGATCCCTTAAGATGTTGAATATTACCCCCACCCTACATCATTCCCATGTTGTATGAAACATACATATAGAGTATAGGTATAATTCAATGTGGATTCCACCAAACTATATTCTATGTGGACCATCATGGTAGGGGAGAGAGGGAGTATTGGTTCTCGAGAGAAGAGTTTGGGAGTATCCATCCATTTTTTAGAAATCCTATTCATATCGATCATCAAGATCCTGGTCCTAATGATGAGAGCCATCCCTGAGAATGATACACCATCAAATTTTCCATTATTAATGGCCTTCCAGATATACCATCTCCCTCCCTCAAATATGATCATTCTCTCCTTATTCTAGATACTGTTTCTATCCACACCATGAAGCCAGCAGTCAAAAAAAATTAAAAAAGGATGTATGAGTAGAAAGACAAGTTAACTTACTAACCTTACTCCATATCATGCATGCCCAATGAATTTATAAAAAAAAGTGAGATGAGGACTCCCCTCAATGATTACCAAAGAAATTACATCATTACACAAAATTAATACCAGTTCTCTTGTATGTTCATTAGTATATAATTATTTGTTATAGATACACCATACTAAGAAGTTCAATTTTACAAGTACATCCTTACTAAAAATAATATCACCCCATCTATCCATTTATTTATGATACATGAGCAACCAATGATAATATTTCTAAAAAAAACACCCAATAAAGAACATTTCAAAACACATTTAATGGGGATGCTGGTCATCTCGATGAGATAAAAAAAATCATGTTTATCCTAATGAAAAATAACATGAGTGAAACCAAGAATTTGTTTCAATTGAGAAAAATTCATGTATGGATTGGGCACCCTAGAAACCCCAAATACGAACATGTCCAGTTCTTTTTCCATAAATTGATGTCACCTCTACTGATGATCCATATAGAGTGATAATGAAGAACTAGAACCTATAGGTAAACATTGTGAAATAGAGGGAATAGTTCCAAAATTTTAATTCCATTGTAGTTCCATATTTATGAGACATGATCCAGCCCTAAAACTTCCACTTTTCAGTCACCTCCCATACCATCTTTGCATGTGAGGCATGCATCTAACCTGAAACACTCAAAACATTAATGATTCCCTACTTCGCCAACCTATCAATCCTATACCATGACACACAGTGATGGTTATCATCTATGTTAGAATAATATAAGAAGTAGGTAATAAAATTATTAATGATATTGATGAACACCTTATACACATTGATAAAAAATAAAACATGCATGGATATTGAGTTAAACACACTTTTATCTAGTGTTATATGACCATGACAGATAGGAAAATATTTTTATATTGGTTAATATGACCTGTTATCTTGTTTACCATCTTATTGAAATGTTTAATATGAATCCATTTATATAATATTGGTTCAACAATGTAATCCATTAGGAAAATCCACCTACAAATACCCAAATGTTTTTCCATGGAAGTAACCCTCATTTCAGTGCACCGTGATGAAAGGTAGATTTTACTCTTCCCATGCTTAACCAGTTGGCTACTCCAATGAAAATATTACTCAAGAATAGTATTCATACCAATAATGTATCATTTACTTAAATTATGAAAAATAACTATATCTTCATCATACATGAGTTGATAAACTCTACTATAATTCTATGTGTAATGATAAAGAAGAATGTTACCATAAAAGAGTATTTTATTTATGAAATTACTATGAGAGTATTTCATAAGAATAAATAATCTTGGATACAATGGATCACCATTCATGAGACCTCACTCTAATTTTAATAACCTTTAGTTTCTCTCCATGAATGACATAGTAAGTCAATTATAACTAAAACACCTGTACATAAGTCTTAAGGAGTAGCGGTGAAGCCCATGCCTAATATAACCATTAAAATAAAACTCTATTCGAGTATGTATTAATATTTATACATATCCATTATGATAACCATAATAAGACCAACCACATTTGTATTTGGGGTTTGTCTTAGTGGTAATAACCCCTTAAATCTACATGAAAAATGGGGTTTCAAAACCCATTGGGTGCAGGCACTGTAGTAGTACTATAGCGCACTGTAGCAGTGGAGGAACTGTAGCAACGATGGGCACTGTAGCGGCGGTAGGTCACTATAGCGGCGGCAGAGCACTATAGCAGTGGCGGGTACTATGCAGGATTGTAGCAACATGGGTACTGTAGAAGTACTATTCACAGAATGGGATTTGGGCCAAAAATATGGGCCTACAGGTCATGTAATGGGCTAAATGCATACTGGGCCTTCAGGCTATATAATGGTTCTCCCTCTACCCAGTTAAAGAGGTCTTTGCTTTTCTTTAATAATAAAATGAGGCTTAAACCCCAACCTTTAAAAAAATAGGACCAACCACATTTAGGATGATATCTCTTATCATTTCCTTTTACAACCTGTTAACACCCAAAATTGATCTTCCTATAATTATGTTTTGTTTCTCATCTGAGATCGAACAGGGCATGATAATCCACAATCTTCTATTGATAACACTAGACACTACCGTGTAAGGAAAATTTTACATACCTATAATATGGTAGTTATGAAGTGTAGATGGATCCTTAACATTTGGATTCAGTACCAAAATAGAATCACTAGCCATGCATGAAATATGACCACCCTAGATAAAATATTACACTACACCAAAATGTTAGTTTCTGACCAAGTTCCATGATGCCACATAGAAAAAACATGAGAAACCATCAATCCCATATGAAGAATTTAAATTAAGGTAGAGAACTACTTCATAAATCTCATACTCCCTCGTCATAGCTTTCAAGGAAATATTATCGCATTTAGAAACCCTGCACAAGATAGTATACAAAAATCTTTTCATTTCATCTTGGATTACCTCTTATCATGTGATGATTTAGACCTATGAATATATATTTAAAGTTTATTTAATCCATAACTACCACTATGTTATGGTCATCTATGAAGATAATATTTTCAATGAGAATATTTTTCCATATAATCAATTTCATTTTCTTTACACAGCCATGAAAAAACTCCATGTTCAAATCACCATGATTCAACTATTTGATCCTAGTTTTCTCATGTGATGACTACTCTTTCTCTAATATAATCTATTATAGGATTTTCTTCTTAATATAAGTTCATTGAAAATATATTCATTCTAGTAGTTCTCCATCAAGATCTCTATATGATCAATATCACATATTATCATTTCCTAGGATTTAAAATATGGGGGTGGATTTTTAACCCAGGATTGAAGGTCACCCTAGAGGTGATGAAGCTTATTGTGAAGGAAATTACAACAAAATCCCTACACTAACTTGAACCACAATCATCCCAACACTGGATGATACATTCGATTGGAGGTCCATGGTCTAGAAAAACGGAATTTATGTTCATTGTTATCATTTCAAGATAGAGTCACCATGACGGGAGAGTGATAAAAGAGGCCTCTAACTAGGTAAGATACCATAATATCAGTGAATTAGTGGATAAATTTAATATTAACTAAACAATGGTCAAAGTTACACCATATGAAATTGGCCCCCTTCTAGTTATTACACCTGGTGAAGAGATCACTAGAGTAACTATGGTTTGATACACCATTTCAAGACATGTACAAAATAAATATGTGGCTTTCCTTTCAAGAGTGAGTACTATGAACATTATTTTCTGTTCCATCTGGGATTAAATTGATGTCCCCCTCCACAAATGAAGAATTTTACACTGGTTTTAATCATTATAGAGCATTCCATAGATCATCCATTTTCCAAGCCTCCCATTTAGCATAAACGAATGTAAAAAACCTATAGTTTACTCTCGTGGTTATTTTAGTAGTGAAAAAATAATTTGAATAAATCTATAAATTCATTGTGATGTTGGGTTTCAAGAACAAAAATATGTGTTTTTTAGATAATAAACATGAAATAAATAAGAAACATCTATTATATGGGTAAATAAGGATGTTTTTCATGGATGTTGTATAGGTTAAAATACTATTTACATGGAAGAATGAGTTTAGAACAGCTCATTTTAGATGAAGTTGTTTTTGACTAATGTACCCAAACCACATGCATTTTATAGGAGTACATAGATCATTATGGAAGGATTATTTGGGATTTATAACTTTTGGATAAGGATTTTTCTATGTTGGATTCCAAGGAGCCTTAAGATTCTTTCTATAAGAGAGGATATTCCATGATAGAAGTAGGTACATAATTTTTTATCCAAATCCTAACATGTTATGAATGTCTTGGTAGGTAGCCTTGACATATAATTTTTTATAAACATTTTCATTCAAGAAATCTATGTCTTATGCCAATGTTATTCACTCATATATTAATTTCTATGTATCCATTTTGATTCATGTCTTATAAACTTCCATGATTTATTCAATATCTGAAGTTTATCATCTATTATATGTAGGGTATGGTTTTGAAATGTTATTATCATGTTCTCACACCATTTGTATCATGTTTTGATGATATATCCCTTATAAAACCTTAATAATAATATTAACCCACCCTTTAATATGTTTCCTTTCCCTCTGTTATGATGAAATGTGTTATGTATGATATGTATAATAAGGGTTCCCGTAATAAAAAAACTTAGTGGGTGATGGTTTAGTTCAAATATAAACAAGTTGTTTATGTGTCCCATCTTCTAATAATACTAGACCAATAAAATTTTGGAATGGATCCTTATATTATGTAATGAATATTCATCTAATAAGATGTGATGTCTATGTATGTAATGTATGGTTTGTTATAGTTGGTAACATATAAAATGTTATTTAGACTTTTGAATCTAGGATGAGGAAACTATAGTGAGAAAAATATGTAAACATCTATGTATATAAAATAACCTTTAATTTTAGTAAAGGATAAAGAGAGTGGATTCCATGAAATTGAACACAAATCTGATTATTATAAGTGGATGCTTCTATGGAATATTTTTACCTAGTATTAATAACATTTAAAATGGAGTATTGGGCTTTGAATCGATCATCATCTAGTGTATGAAAATAGGCCTTGATTCACACCTAGATGGACACTACTAAAGGATATTCTTTTTAAATTCATAAAAAACATTACAATCAATCATGGAAGATTTTAGTAATGACCATTAATAAACTAGGTTAATTATATGGTTTAATAAATTAAAAAAAAAATGTGAGATCATTTAAACATATTATATGTTATTTTTCATGATTATCTAGTACCACACTATGATTATTGTTTCTTACAATATGTGATTTTTTTAGTCAATAGATGGAACCCAAATGAATTGTGTTAATGATGAATGCAATGGAAAATATAAATTTATTCATTAATGGGAAAAAACATTATGGGATCTAGAATGAAAAATCATGTTACTGAGATCCTATATATTTCCCAATCCATAAATCATGTTAAACAAAAAAACGAGAAAAAGAGGGAACAAAATTTTTATTGAGTACATCATGAGTCGATGAAAAAATTATTTTAGTGGTTCTAATGATCCACTAATTTAGGATAAATGGACCAGTAACACTGAAAGAATATTTTCCATTCTCCAATGTTTTGAGAGTGAAAAAATCAATTTAGATGTTTAAAATTTTGAAGGAGAATTGGATAAATAGTTTAATTTTATCAAGAATTTTTGGAAACATGAATAAATTGACCCCATGGAGTTAGATAAAATTATGATATTATTTTTTAATAAGTACATTACTTGTATTATTCATATGAAAATGTAGAAGGAATTTCTAGATCTAATGTAGAAATATCATGGATATTTTTTTTTCTTATGATGAAAATTTTACCAGAATTTATTTGTAACAAATGGTTGTTATCATCCCACATAAATATAAGGATGATCAATTATTTATTGTATTAAAAAAATGTATCTTGAGGAAGTTATCCATAAGTAACATCAATATCTATGATGGAATTGTTATATATCCTATCAAGGTAGAAATGGGGATTGAAGTTATGCATAAATCATATGGTTTTGATATGAAAATATAGATGGAATTAAATGGAATATCTAAAAACTATAGAAACAATAAGATGATATTTAATTCATGCTCAAAGAATGAAAGGAAACATGGGGGAAATATTCTTAAGGGGATGAGTAAAATTTTTATGTGTGGAATGAAATGTCACACACCAGACCAGAGTGCCATCATAACTAACATATAACCAGGTCTGTGGCATGACCCAAAGGGTTTTCGCAAGCCCCACATGATGGAAAATAGTTCTAAGCATCAAATGAAATAAAATTTGGAAAAAGTTCAGCCCAAAGAATAAATAGGATAAAAAAATTGAATGAGTAAAGAAACAACAATAACTGAATTTTAAATAAATATATCAAATCGATTTAGTTAAAAGATAACAATGAACAAACATGAAACTAAAAAAAAATACCAATATGTTACCAAAACCATATCCATGTGACCTCAATGTAACCACTATCCACCAACCAACCTGCTCCAAAAATGTGCACAAGAACCAAAAACCTGGACCTATAAAACATCTCAGGTCTACTGACACTGAAAGACACAATTAGGGTGTAAGAAAAAAATATCCCAGTAGAAAACCACGAAAGAATCCATATATTTCCTTTATCCAAAATATTTCATTAATATTCGATTGAAATATATGTATAAAAATATGATTTTCCCATTTATTAATCAAACAATTCTCTTTCTTGTTCAAAATAATTCACAACATATATTTATTTTCAAAAAGAGTTACCGCTTAAATGATAAATCCCAAACCAAAATCAAATAACACTATATAACGCTATGCTAAGAAATAAACACATAGAGTAAATAAGAAAAAAATCAGAAACAAGGTAAGAAAGACGATACAAAGAGTAACCATGGGTGTTTCATGAACATCCCTAGATCGATCCCTAGACATACTCAATATGGACTCACTTGGAGGCATATGGTGCATATCTATAGTGTATAACCAACTGACTGATCTGGACTAGAAAAACTAGAGGAACAACCCACCAGGACTTTAAGTCATACATGGGGTACCAACCCATATAATTAGAGTTGATAAGAAATCGTCACTCGACCTTCTAAAATACTCCTAAGAAACCCATGGTAAAATTATATTGTGTAAGTAGGAGGACCTAGCATGCATGACTCACCTTACCTACTACCACCACACTTCCCTAGCCCATGCACTAACACCATATATTTTATAACCCACATAGGAAAATCCCTCTATTAATTTTCCCATCTTACATCAAACCATTCACAGGTGCCAACCGGTTAGTCACATCACATGATATTTCAAACCATCTTCTCAAAACATATCAAGGTTCCAACCCGTCAACCTTAATTCAAAAACCACCTTCATTTATCAAGCATTAAAATGTTCCAACCAAAACTATCATCATACCCATTTAAAGAATATTTATAAAAAATTTCAAAAATTAAAATGAGTTACCACTCTCACGTGTTCAATGCAAGATGGGAATTTAAGATTTCCAAATCAAAATACATTTAAAAAAACCATTTTTAATACTTTAGTAAAACATGTAACCTTATGAATTATACAAAATGATCCCTTATTCCAATGAATTACATGATTATAACCACTTTGGAAACCACATAATTTACCCCCACACATCTTTCAAATTAAGGTACCATTTAAGAATATTATATTCAAGGAAAACATTGTTTTAAAGCACCATCTTTATTTTAATGCACATCCATGTGTGCACTTGGTGCACCCATTGATGTGTCAATATCTAATGAAAGACTAAAAATATGCATAAAAAACACCTAAACGCCATTTTCAGTATCACCAGATTAATTTCAAACCAACCCAACTATTTTGTATATTTTCACAAGTCCAAGAATATCAAGATAGTGATTCAACACATTTCATTATAAAACATGAAGCCATAAAGTGGCATTTAAATCCCTTATTATACCCAATTATCTTATCTTAACCAAGATAAAAAAATATAAGAGAATCAAAACATCACATAAGGTCATGATTTCATTTTAAGAAATAATAAAAATTTCATAAAATACTTAGGGTGCATATGTTTATAATCATAAATGTTGGAAACCATTAAAAACCCATTTATTACCAAATTATATCTATACCAATGTACCAAAACAATAAACACCAACACATAATAGGAACGAGTGTAACATACCAAGTAAGTAATGAATAATAGATATTTTTATCTATCTCTATTAATGAATTAGATACTGTTTTAGAGGCTTAAAATGAAAATAAATCCAATCTTAAGCATGGAATACACTAATATTTTTAAAAGATTGTTTTACGGTCATTTAATGGAAAACCATTTTTAAATCTATCTTTTGACAATTTTATAAGCTATTTTGTCAAAATAAACTTATTATTTATTATTGGGACATCAAAATTTACATTGTGTGAATTTTTGGTATTTTTTTGATAAAGTTCATTTTTTAATGAATAGTGAAAAAGTTGTATTTTAATTGAAAAACTCTTTTTAATCTAATTTATTTATATTATTATATTATCTTTTGAATTGGTTTTAAAGTGAAATTAGAATATATTTTTACCATTTAATCCAATGGTGGTCATTGGAATCAATTTCACTTTGAAATTGGACTTAAACTAGTGTCAATCTTTTGATACTTATTATTTCATAAAAACACGCTATTTTTCATGACATCGGGAATTAATTATTAAATTAACTAATGTAACTTATATGATTTTAATTTTTTAAAATAGACATCATTTTTTAATTCAGAATGTCAAATATAGCTTAGGGTGATGTTTTGGTATTTTTCTGAAAAACTTCAATTTTTGATGAATAGTGAAACCACTAAGTGGTAGTTAAAGAAACTGGTTTTTCATTTAAATGAAACTTTGTCACTTCTGTGATTTGATTTTCAAAAATCCTACATACATGGTTGTCATTAAGAAGTAAAATGTGGTTCAATGATATTAAAATAATTTTTTGGTGAATAGTAACTTTTAAGTTCTTAATCGCGATTAAAGGTAATTAGTGTAGTTTAAGGTAAAAATAATGTTTTAATAATATGAGATGAGATTGAAACATGTCCTAACCTTATTGGATGTGTCATGGGCGACCAATAAAATCGATGGGTCATCTTTGGGACCCCATGGAGCAACTTTGGAAAGAAAATGACATTAATATCTTTTAATTCAATGTTAAAGTAAAAATGTCACAAACATGAGTTATTTTACTAAAATAATTTTTACATGGGGTTATAGAAGTCCGATTTTTGACTAAAAATAGTCATTGGAAAGATAAAAAAATTTCCTACATCATAGTATTTTTTTTATAATTTTTATACATTAAATAAATTAAATTATTTTTGACATCATGATGATGCATCGATTACCTCATTATTTAACGATTTAAATAAAATGAAACGATAATGTAAAATATAAGACCTAAACTTGTCAAAAACATATTGGTTGGGTATATTTCAAACCATAATCACCTTATACTTTTATTATATCAATGTGGGACTTTTTAAATTTGAAACTCATTTTAAAATAAAGTAACATTTCTTTACTTTCCAAGAGTGCCACTCCTCTCCTCTTATAAAAAGTCCCCACCTATACCTACGTACCCACACATCCAAAGCCTTTGGATCGGCCAACCCATGACAATCCTGTCTCTACACATCCCTATCTAACTCTTAGAAGCCTCAATTTTGGAAGAAGTCTTCCCAAGGAAGCCTTTGATCTCAAACCAAAGGGAGTTACCTGATTTTAAAGGTAGTGTCTTCTATTGTGATTTTATGTTTTATTTTTCTTATCCAACCCCATAAAATATAATTATTCATTTATATTGTAACAACACCAGAATATTTCATATACTAGGATGTTGTTATAATAAGTATTTGAGCTACACTTACACACACCTACATCTAATGGTTAAAGAACATACTGTTTCCATGGATGACGAATTTCTGCCTCACGAAATGATGATTGTTCAATATTCTTTTAACACCTTAAAAGGTGGCCATTAATATGACACTATATTTATATATGATATATATGATATCTAAATCATGAGTATAACTCTGGATATAATGGATACATGAACAACTTGTAATAATAAAGAGTTTATTTTTTACTCAAGTACCAATGATCGTTAAAATGACCGTTAATAACTTAAATAATTACATAGTGTTCATTACATGGTAATAAGTGATATAAAATGAATAATGAACTTGAAAAAGGTTCTTAAGCAAGAATAAATTAACTCAAGTTTATTATTCAAGAGGTTAAAGAACGATGGAGTCAAGTCAGACCCGAGGTATGGGACGTCGTCTCAATCTCCTTTCATTGAGGCATATTTTGTTTTATACACAACCTTCTTTTATACAGTGTATAAACCCCTTTGACTTTTACGTTTATTCAAAAGGAATCTTTTTTATACGAAGAATTTACTAAATGAAAAAAGGGAATGTTTTTGTCGTACGTATGCGGCGACAACGACTTCTCCGCCGCCGTGACCATTATTTGAGTTTCGTCTTCCTCTACAAGCCATACCGCTTTTTTAAAAGAAAAATAAATACCCTGTTTTACTTTTCTTTTATTTTGGTATTGAAAATGGTTTTCATAATGTTTTTATTATATCAATGTGTTTTATTGATATCTTGTGATTGAGATGTGGAAATGTTATGTTTCCATTATGTATGTTTTATGTGATACGATTATGTTATGGTTATTGGGAATTATTACAAAGACGGATGGTTCCATGATAAACTAAGGGTGGGTGAGCCCGATATAGCTCTCCAATGCATTGGGTAACGCAAAGGAGTTAAACGTTAAGGTTTCTCCGAAGAGATTTAGGCAATATACTATGATGGGTATTCCAAACGTAACCAAGAGGGTTAATCCCTACGTAAGAATGTTATGAATGCCTCAAGTTACTATTGTGTCTTATGATTTCTATGATTTATTCATGATTTGATGAGGTTTGTTAAAGTTCTTATGTTTTATGAGTGAAGTATGATTTCATACATGGACTAATGTTTTCATTTCATACTTTTATATCCCTTACTAAGATTTTTATGCTCATCCCAAGTTTTTGAAATGTTTTTCACATGTCAAGGGAAAGGTACATGATGTGATGATAGTGTCAATGAAGTGTCAAGAAAGAATCCATGTTTTATTTTAAATATGTTTCTGCTGATGGGAAAAATGAGTACTATATTTTATGTAACCACTTTGTTTAAATGTGGTATGTAATGCATGTTTTATGATATAATTCTCTAAAACTCTAAACCTGAAAATATCCTCAAGGTGTATTCTTGAAATATCTCAAGATTAAGTAATGTTTAAGGCTGGGGCCTTATAGTTTGTATCAAAGGTCGGTTTAGATAACTTTAGGAGTTATAATTCTATTAAATTATTATCCAAATTTTTTTATGGTTAAATTGAAATGATATAGCATTTGATGATTACCATGTTGCTTCATCTAAGAAATGATTGTTCAGAATGGTTTTCCACAGAGGAAACAGGGAAGCAGTGCTAGGAAGGAATATAGAAGGAAATAACCTTCCAAATCAGCATCCTGAGATGGTCGGAATTGGAACTGAATAGTTTGTTGCAGTAATGGCACAATTGACTCAAGCGATAAATGGTGGTGGTATCCATGCATGAGATCAGCCAGATCAACCACAGAGGAACATGTCAGTGGTGGAACATTTCATGAGGCAACATCCCCATCATTCAGATGATCATCTGACCCTGTGCTAGCTAAAGGGTGGATTAAATCACTAGAGAAGATTTTCGATGTCATGGGGTGTTCAGAAAATCAAAAGGTTAGTCTTGCTATTTACTGTTTGGAGGGTGACGCAGATCAGTGGTGGTTGATGGTTAAAAATATCATGGACGCTGATGAGATTGATGCTCTCGACTGAGATTAATTTAAAGTTATGTTTCTTGAGAAGTATTTTCCTAAGGCTGTTCGACTTAGGATGGAAAAGCAATTCTTGGAATTGAGGCAAGAGGAAGAATCAGTGGCTGACTATGAAGAAAGGTTCACTCGATTGGCAAGGTATGCTCCAAATTTTATCCGAGACCTTGATAGTAAAATCAATCGTTTTTTACTTAGGATTAATGCCAAAATATAGAAGGGCTTTAGCTTCTTGTGATTTCAAAAGTAATGAAAATCTTTCTCTATGTGCTGAGAAGGTGTAAATGGAGTTTTCTGATGATCAAGTGTTCTATAACAATCAACAGAAGAAGAGAACGAGGTGGCAGGAGAAAGGAAAGAATTCTTCAAAAAAGTCTGATGGTAAGAGAACTATGTTTCCAGTTTGTGATAAATGTGGTAAAAGGCATGCTAGGGAATGTCTTCTGAATTCTGGAAAGTGCTACCGATGTGGTAAGATGGGACATAAGGCTCATGATTGCACTGAAAAATATCAAGGTGATGGTAAGACCAAATTTGATTTATAGTTAGTGAAATGTTTTAAGTGCAATGAGATGGGTCACTATGAAAATGAGTGTCCGAAAAAGAGCTCGAGTGATGGGAAACAATTAGACTACAAGAAGAAAGGGGTGGCAAAATCCTTTGCAACTACTTCAGCAGATGTTGGGCCATCAAATGAAGTTTTATTAGGTACTTTGTTTGTTTTTTCAGATTATGCCAGTGTGTTGTTTGATTCGGGGTCTACACATTCTTTCATCTCTGAAAACTTTTCTAGTAAAATGGGAATACCATCTCAAGAAATGACTCCTGAACTTTTGTTAAAAACACCTGGGGAGAATGTTGAGGCAAAAAGAATTTATAAGAATCTTCCTATCCTTATTTTTGGAAAGAACCTACTTGAAAACCTTATTGTTTTACCTCTAGTAGAGTTTGATTTTATCCTGGGTATGGATTGGCTCTCTATTTACCATGCTAAGATTGACTGTAAAGCTAAAGAAGTTTCTTTTCAGAAAGGCTTTTAGTTTTTTTGTACAAGAATGAACTCTTACTGTTGATAACATATCAAGAGGCCGAGAAACTTATAAAAGATGGAAATGAATGTTACCTTGCACACATCGTTGAAAACAATGGAACTGTTCATATTAATGATGTGCCAGTGGTAAATGAGTATACTGATGTTTTTCCTGATGAGTTTCCTGGAATAATACCAGATCGGGAAGTTGAGTTTACTGTTGACTTAATTCCTGATGCTAAGCCAATTTCAAAACCCCCTTATCAAATGGCTCAAATTGAACTTTTACAGTTGAAGGAGAAATTGCATGATTTATTATAGAAAGGTTTCATTCGACCTAGCACATCACCATGGTGTGCTCCTGTTTTATTTGTTAAAAAGAAAGATGGTTCAATGAGACTTTGCATTGATTATATATCCTTGAATAACATCACTATTAATAACAAATATCCTTTGCCTCATATCGATGATTTGTTTGATCAGCTCCAGGGAGCTCAGTATTTTTCGAAGATTGACATGAGATCGGGGTACCATCAGCTGAAGGTAAAGGAAATAGATGTTCCGAAGACTGCGTTTCGTACAAGATAAGGCCATTATGAAGTTGTAGTAATGACTTTTGGGAAAACCAATGCACCTACGGTATTCATGGACTTAATGAATAGAATTTTCCATGAGTTCTTGGATATGTTTGTGGTGGTTTTCATTGATGATATTTTGGTGTTTTCTAAAATTAAATAGGAGCATAGAAGACATTTAAGGCTTATTTTTCAAACCTTAAAAGAAAAGAAATTGTATGGGAAATTCAGCAAGTGTGAGTTTTGGTTGCAACAAATTTCTTTCCTTGGTCACATTGTTTCTAAAGATGGGATAACTGTTGATCCTGTAAAAACAAAGGTTGTTGAAGAATGGCCTAGACCCACAAATGTAATAGAGATTCGTAGTTTCCTTGGTTTGGCAGGCTATTATCGAAGGTTTGTTAGAAATTTTTCACGGTTATCTAGTCCAATGACTAAGCTAACTCGGAAGGGTGTTACGTTTATTTGGACAAAATAATGTGATGATTGTTTTCAGGAACTGAAAAGAAGATTGGTGAATGCTCCAGTTTTGGCACTACCTTCCAGGAATGGGGAGTTTGTTATCTATAGTGATGCTTCATTGATAGGACTTGGTTATATCCTAATGCAGAATGATCAGGTAATTGATTATGCTTCACGATAGTTGAAAACTCATGAGGTAAATTACCCTTCACATGATTTAGAATTAGCTTCTTTAGTTTTCGCTCTAAAAATTTGGAGGCATCATTTGTATGGAGTAAAGTGTGAAATATATACCGATCACAAAAGTTTAAAGTATATATTCACTCAGAAATAATTGAACATGAGATAAAGGAGATGGCTAGAATTAATCAAGGATTATAGTTGTACAATTCATTACCATCCGGGAAAAGAAAATAAATTGGCTGATGCTTTGAGTCGAAAAAGTAATGCTTCATTAACAATGTTGCGTTTGGAACCTGATCCTTTGGTTAAGGATTTGATGAACTTTGGAATATAAGTTTTTGGTGTAGGATGTTCTTCTATTTTGTTTCAGGTATCAGTGAAATATTCTCTATCAGACAGAATCAAGCAAGCACAAAAGCAAGACAGTGAGTTGCAGAAAAAGGTAGAGCTGGTTTAGAAGGGTAAGTTTCCTGAATTCATCATTGATAATGATTTTGTTTTGATATTTGGGAAGAGATTGTGTGTGACTTGTGATTCACAATTGAAGAGAGATTTGTTATGTGAAGCTCATAATTCTGTGTTTTCAGTTCATCCTGGTAGTACGAAGATGTACAGAGATCTGTGGGAGTATTACTGGTGGGATGGAATGAAAACAGATATTGCTGATTTTACAGTGAAGTGTTTGAATTGTCAACAGGATAAAGCAGAGCGGCAGTTACCAAAAGGGATGCTTCATCCTTTACCAGTACCAGAATGGAAATGGGAGAATATATCCATGGACTTCGTTGTGGGATTGCCGAAGACACCTCGAGGTAATAATGCAATCTGGGTTATTGTTGATCACTTGAATGAATCTGCTCATTTCCTTGCTATACAATATACTTTTTCCCCAGATCAAATTTCCCGTTTGTACCTTAAAGAGATAGTCAGGTGGCATGGAGTTCCCCTCTCCATTGTATCTGATCATGATCCCAGGTTTACTTCTAACTTTTGTAAATTCATTCAGAAGTCGTTGGGTACAGAATTAAATTTTAGTACAGTTTTTCATCCTTAATCAGATGGGCAGTCAGAACGAACAATTCAGACTTTGGAAGATATGCTACATGCTTGTTTGATGGATTATCAGGGATGTTGGGACCAACATCTCTCTTTGGTTGAGTTTTCTTATAATAACAGTTTTCATTCCAGTATACAGATGGCACCATTTGAGGCGTTATATGGGAAGTAGTGTTGAACTCCAACTTTTTGGGATGAAGTGGGTAAAAGGAAGTTGATGGGACCAGAATTGGTAGAAGAGATGGCAGAAAAATTTCAGTTGATTCAGAAACACATGAGAACAGCTAAGAGCAGGCAGAAGAGTTATGCGGACAATAAGAGGAAGGATCTCTCTTTTGAGGTAGGTGATCATGTTTCTCTCAATGTATCACCATGGAAAAGTGTTATGCGATTTGGTAAGAAAGGAAAGCTAATTCCAAGGTTCATTGGACCATATGAAATTCTGGAGAGAGTTGGATCAGTTGCATACCGAGTGGCTTTACCTCCGAGTTTATCTCAAGTACACAATGTTTTTCATGTTTCGATGCTGAGAAAGTACATGCCAGATCCATCTCATGTTTTGAGTCCAGAGGTAGTTCAGATGGAAGAGAACCTATCTTATGAGGAACTACCGGTCCAGATTCTTGACCACAAGGAGAAAGTTTTATGGAATAATGTGATTCATCAGGTAAAGGTTTTGTGGAAACACCACATGATTGAAGAGGCAACAAGGGAATCTGAAAATGAAATGAGGGAAGAATACCCTCACTTATTCGATAAGTAAATAAATTGCTGGGATAGAATTTTCTAAAGGGGGGAAGGATGTAACATCCCAAGTAATTAATTAATAATAGATATTTATATCTATGTCTATTAATGAATTTGATAGTGTTTTAGAGGCTTAAAATGAAAATAAATCCAATCTTAAGCATGAAATACACTAATATTTTTAAAAGATTATTTTACTGCCTTTTAATGGCAAACCATTTTTAAATCTATCTTTTGACAATTTTATAAGCTATGTTTGTCAAAATAAACTTATTCTCTATTATTGGGACATCAAAATTTACTTTGTGTGAATTTTTGGTATTTTTCAGATAAAGTTCATTTTTTAATGAATAGTGAAAAATGTTGTATTTTAATTCAAAAACTCTTTTTAATATAATTTATTTATATGATTATATTATCTTTTTAATTTTCTTTAAAGTATAATTAGAATATATTTTTACCATTTAATCCAATGGTGGTCATTAGAATCAATTTCACTTTGAAATTGGACTTAAACTAGTGTCAATCTTTTGATACTTATTGTTTCATAAAAACATGCTATTTGTCATGACAATGGGAATTAATTATTAAATTAATTAATGTAACATATATGATTTTAATTTTTTAAAATAGACATCATTTTTGAATTCAGAATATCAAATATAGCTTAGGGTGAAGTTTTGGTATTTTTCTGAAAAACTTAAATTTTTGATGAAGAGTGAAACCACTAAGTGGTAGTTAAAGAAACTGATTTTTCGTTTAAATGAAACTTTATCACTTCTGTGATTTTATTTTCAAAAATCCGACATACATGGTTGTCATTAAAAAGTAAAATGTGGTTCAATGAGATTAAAATAATTTTTTGGTGAATAGTAACTTTTAAGTTCTTAATCGCGATTAGAGGTAATTAGTGTAGTTTAAGGTAAAAATAATGTTTTAATAATATGAGATGAGCTTGACACATGTCCCATCCTTATTGGATGTGTCATGGCCGACCAAGAAAATCCATGGGTCAACTTGGTGACCCCATGGAGCCACTTTGGAAGGAAAATGACATTAATATCTTTTAATTCAATGTTAAAGTAAAAATGTCACAAACATGAGTTATTTTACTAAAATTTTTTTTACATGGGGTTATACAAGTCATATTTTTGACTATAAATAGTAATTGGAAAGATATAAAGATTTCCAACATCATATTAGTTTTTTATAATTTTTAAAATTTAAATAAATAAAATTATTTATGACATCATGATGATGCATTGATTAGCTCATTATTTAACGATTTAGATAAAATGAAAAGATAATGTAAAATCAAAGACCTAAACTTGTCAAAAACCTATTGGTTGGGTATATTTATAACCCTTATCACATTATCCTAAAATTATATCAATGTGCGACCTTTTAAATCCTAAACTCATTTTAAAATAAAGTAACATTTCTTTACTTTCCAAGAGTTCCCCTCCTCTCATCTTATAAAAGGCCCCCACCTCTACCTCCTTACCCACACTTCCAAAGCCTTTGGCTCAGCCTAACCCTACACATTGTGTCTCTCCACATCCCTCTCTAACTCTTAGAAGCCTCACATTGGGAATAAGTCTTCCCAAGGAAGCCTTTGAGCTCAAACCAAAGGGAGTTACCCGATTTTAAAGGTAGTGTGTTCTATTGTGTTCTTATGTTTTATTTTTCTTATCCAACCCCCTAAACTCTTTTTATTAATTTCTTTTGTAACAAAACCATTATCTTACATATAATAGGATGTTTTTATAAGAATTATTAGAGCTACACTTACACACACCTACATCTAATGGTTAAAAAACATACTGTTTCTGTGGATGACAAATTTCTGCCTCACGAAACGATGATTGTTCAATATTCTTTTAACACCTTCAAAGGTGGACATTAAGAAGAAACTATATTTATATATTATATATATGATATCTAAATCATGAGTATAACTCTGGATATAATGGATACATGAAAAACTTGTAATTATAAAGAGTTTATTTTTGACTAAAGTACCAATGATCGTTAAAATGACCGTTAATAACTTAAATAATTACATAGTGTTCATGACATGGTAATAAGTGATATAAAAGGAATAATGAACTTGAAAAAGGTTCTTAAGAAAGTATAAATTAGCTCAACTTTATTATTCAGGAGGTTAAAGAACGACCGAGTCAAGCCGTACCCGAGGTATAGGACTTCGTCTCAATCTCCTTTCATTGAGGCATATTTTGTTTTATACACAACCTTCTTTTATACGGTGTATAAACCCCTTTGAATTTTACGTTTATTCAAAAGGAATATTTTTTATACGAAGAGTTTACTAAATGACAAAAGGGAATGTTTTTGTCGTACGTATGCGGCGACAACAACTTCTCCGCCACCGTGACCATTATTTGAGTTTCGGCTTCCTGTACAAGCCATACTGTTTTTTTAAAAGAAAAATAAATACCATGTTTTACTTTTCTTTTATTTTGGTATTTAAAATGATTTTCATAATGTTTCTATTATATCAATGTGTTTTATTGTTATCTTGTGATTGAAATGTGGAAATGTTATGTTTCTTTTATGTATGTTTTATGTGATACGATTATGTTATGGTTCTTGGGCATTATTATGAAGATGGGTAGTTCCTTGATAAACTAAGGGTGGGTGAGACCAATATAGCTCTCCAATGTATTGGGTAACACGAAGGAGTTAAACGTTAAGGTTTCTCCGAAGATATTTAGGGAATATACTGTGATGGGTATTCCAAACGTAACCAAGAGGCTTACTCCCTACGTAAGAATGTTATGAATGCCTCAAGTTACCTTTGTGTCTTATGATTTCTATGATTTATTCATGATTTGATGAGGTATGTTAAAGTTCTTAAGTTTTATGAGTAATGTATGATTTTATACATGGACTAATTTTTTAATTTCATATTTTATATCCCTTACTGAGCTTTTTATACTCATCCCATGTTTTTGAAATTCTTTTCACAGGTCAAGGGAAAGGTACATGATGTGATGATAGTGTAAATTAAGTGTCAAGAAAGAATCCATGTTTTATTTTAAGTATGTTTCCGCGGATGGGAAAAATGAGTACTATATTTTATGTAACCACTTTGTTTAAATGTGGTATGTAATGCATGTTTTATGATCTAATTCTCTGAAACTCTAAACCTGAAAAGATCCTCAAGGTGTATTCTTGAAATATCTCAAGATTAAGTAATGTTTAAGGCTGGGGACTTATAATGAGAAAAATATTTATAAATTTTTAGAAACACACAAGCATCAATGGACTGTGTTGAAAAGAAAAATAATGGAAACACCTACCTCAATGGTGTGATAATGTGTTGAAACTCTTAGAGAAAATATATCCAAACTCAAGATAAAAACCATGTAACCAAACCTTCTATAAATCAGAACAACTTGAACCTTATCCATTTGGGTCTGACTAAGAGAGGAACCCACCAAGATAGAATAAATAAATCAAGAGAGAAGAAGAGATAAATGGACAAAAACTATAAAACATTCCTTAAAATCATGAATATTGACCATGGAGGAAGGATAACCAAAGGGAGAGGGGTACTGGGACCCCTTAGTGTGCCAGAATGGAAAAATGGGGGAGAGACCCAATTTTGGGTAAAAATGAGAGGAGATAGAATTTGGGATTTTAATATTTAATTTTTTTTTAAAAACTCGTACAGTTAGGCCACACGGTTTAACAAACCGTACACCAACCGTGTGGTATCTATTATCTAAGAGGAGAAATTCCACATGAATAAATCAAATAGTTTTAATTTCCATGTTCACAATGTGAAACAAATTTTTTCCAAATCTGGGACTTTTCAAACGGTTACCTGGGCTAGACCACTTGTTTTGACTAACCGTGCGCTGCTCGTGCACATGCCAAAATTCACCTAAAACTCAAAAACTCAAAAATTTAATCTGAGAACACAACCTGTACCTAGAACCAAGGATCCAATATCATGAAAATAATAAAATAATGAAGTATCCATAGTCGGGGTGTGACATGTATGATCATAAATTATCTAAATTCCAAAGCGATAAGAATAAATTAGCCAATGATATGAATAAATGGAGTGATCTAAATAATGTTCTACCCTAACTTCAATGTTTAATATATTGGGATTTTCTGGAATTATTATAAAAATTGATATAATAATATGGTTAATGATGATGATTAAAGTCATCAACCTCTTAACCCAAGTGAAATAGGTAAATACCATGAAATCACTATTTATGATGAGGGATATGATAATGATGTGGGAAATGGTACATTTACTATCCATTATAGATATGCTATTATCTTATTTGATCATGGATCTAACCACTTTTTTTATTTTTGGTGAATTTGAAGGTGGTAAAAGTTACACCCAAATGATTAGATGTTGAATTATTAGTGAAAATAACTAATTGTATGATGATTGAATCCCGTTTCGATGATTATTATTATGTTTAATTTTATTGGAATGAGGTTTTTGTAAATATTTATATTCTTACTATGGTTGAATATGATGTTATCTTAGGAATGGATTAAAATTCTCTAAATACAGTTCACATAAATTCCTAACGAATATAAGTCACATTTTTTATTCCAAACCAATGTATGATTGTCTAGTAGCGCGATAATAAATATAAATTTCTAAAGGAAATTAAACCCATTGTACGGGTCTTTATTCCTATTCAAAAGGGGTATTTATCTCTGGTGGCTAGAGAGAAACTCACCATCGATGATATTCCTATTGTAATAATTTTATCTGTTTTATTTGTATAATATTTTCCCATTCTTCTAGAAAATTATGAATGTGAGTTCTCAATAGAAATCATATATGATGCTACCCCTATTGCAATGTATCCCTATAGAATGATACCAATTGACTTGTTATAATTGAATAAGAAACTCTATAAGAATATTGAAAAAAGATTCATTCTACCATGTGTGTCACTATGGGTGAACTGGTTCTTTTTTTAACAAATATGGTTTTATGTGACTCCATGTTGATTATCGGTAACTAAACAAGGTCTCAATTAAGAAAAAGAATCATCTTACTCATATTGATGTATTGTTTGAACAACTGAACAGAGGTCAACACTTTTCAAAGATTTAAATTAATTTTAGATATAAATAATTGGGGCTAATTAATGAGTATATACCCAAATTTTTTTGGATATGTTAAGGATACTATGAATATATAATTATTTGATTTTGTTTAACTAAAGCTTGTAGTATCTTCATGGATTTAATTAATATATTCTTTAGAGATTATATTGATCAAATCATAGTAGCCTTAATTGATTATAATCTAATATATTCAATGGGATATGAAGATCCTAAAGATAAAATAAGGATTGTAATGAAGAACATATGGATGGAGAATCTATATGAAATTTTTTCAAAGTCTCATTTTTTACTGAAGAAATATTAGTTTTTTTGTGTCAAATAATATCCAGTGAGGGTATACCAGATGATCCAGAAAAGACAAATTATATTGAACATTAGACCATAACAACCATAATGACCCAAATCTGCATATTTATTGTTTTTGAAAGATATTAAATATTCTTACTGGATAATATTTTTTGGTTGTCCAATCCACATACCCAGTTAACATGGAAGGGAGTTAATTTCCTTTGGATAGATGAATGAGAGGACAACTTCAATGAACTAAAGAGAAGGTTATTTAATTCATTTAGGATTACATTACCATATAGTGTAGAATGGGTTTTCATCTATAGTGATGATTTAAATAAGTAATTGATATGCATTATCTTGAAGAATGATTTGGTGATATCTTATGCCTCATCATTTCATTGATGTTTATGGAGAAAAATAACCCAACTCATAATTTAGAGTTAACTGATATAAATTTTTCATTAAATATATGGATGAATTATCTTTATGGATAAACATGTGATATATATATATACTTATCATAGGATAAATAAGTATATATTCACAAATAAAGAGTTGAAAATGTTTTGGAGAAGATGGTTGGAGATGATTAATGATTATGATTACTCAATAAATTACCAAATTGAGAAAGAGGAAAAGGTGGCCAACACTTTCAGTTGAAAGTATCATGATATCTTATATATAATTAAGATCAAAAAAATTATAATATTTGTGGCTATTCAAAGGATAAATTTAGGAATAGATTTGGAAGCGGGAAAATCTTATGTTTCTCAAATGAGTGTTCAACCATATATCCAAGTAAATTCTAAAGACACACTAAAGGAGGATGTGTAGCTATAGAAGAAGGTGAAAAATATTCATGACTATAAATTTGACTTAAATTGAATGATATGGTTCATGAATAATGATTTTTTTCATCTAAACCATATTTTAAAAATATCCATTAAAGGAGACTCATAGTTCTTTATTCTCAACTCTTCATGGAAGTAATAACATGTATAAAGATTTGAAAGAGTATTTTTGGTTTAATGAAATGAAGATAGTTATTTTAGAGTTTTTATATTAGTGTATAGTATGTACACAATTTAGGTTTGAGAGAAAAATATACAAGGGGATGTTTTGACCATTACCCATACAAGAATGGAAATGGTAAAACATCACCATGTATTTTGTCATCATAAAACCCAAAATATATAATGGGAATAATTATACTTGGTTTGTAGTCAATCAACATATAAAGTCATCAAATGAAATTTCAATCATATAATATTTATCTATGGAATAGATTTATAAGATATACATTATAATAGTTTCATGTTTTTCTATAGCACTGCATTCTTTTGTGTCTGACCATAAGACAATGTCTAACTCAATCTACTAGTGAATTCTTCCATGTTACCTTGATACATAAATGAGTTTCATTACTGAGTATCATCCTTAAATATATGGTTAATTGGAGAGAATAATTAAAACCTTTTATGATATTACATAATATTTTTATAGGTATTTTAGAGGTGTTTGGAATCAACAACTTCCTCTATTTATTTTTTTATACAATAATATCTTTCATTAAAGTATTAATATGAATCATTATGAAGCCTTCTATGGAAAAAGAATTATAACTCCAACATGTTGGGATGAAGTTAGAAAAATAATGCTATTGGAAATTGAGATGGATGAGAAAATGGTAGATAAATTTAGGACCATTTAACAACACATAATGTCAACCTAAAGTTGATATAAAAAATGTGTTCACAATTGAAAGAGTGATATGGAGTTAGATTATGGTGAGAAGGTTTTCGTATGAATTTATCCATGGGATAAAGCAATGATAATTATGAATAAATGAAACCATATCTATTAGTATTTTTCCCATTCAATATTATTGACAAAGTAGGGATAGAAGCTTACCGCTTGGCACTTCAAATGAACCTCTCTGAAGATCCCAATGTGTTACATATATCACTCCTAAGGAAGTACATAAATTACGCAGAATATGTAATGAACTCATATTTTATACCATTAGAGAATGATATTTTATTTTTGAGAAACTAGTGTATATTATTTTCATAGATCAAAAGTGTTATAAATCAAGAACACTCTCCTTTTCAAAGTTTTATAGAAAAAACCACCAACATGAAGAAGTTATGTGGGAACCTAAGGATATAATGAGGAAGAATTATCCTCATTTTTTATACTATAGTGATGTATTTATAGGTATAAATTCACTTTATGGGGGATTGAAGGTTACACCCTAATATTTTTTATTTTATTCCAAAACATATTTAATTTAATCGATAACTTGCATTATACACCACACCATGTTTTAATGAACCATAATTTAATATTAATATTATTATTATTAAAAAATTAGATGTTATAAAGAATACATTAGATTTTATGGTATGAATAAGAATAACCACATTATATAAAGGAATTATAACTGTTATATATTATGAAAAAATATTGATAAAAAGTTTTTATTTTTCACTAAAGGATCTATATGATATAAAAATTATCTTTTATCAAATAATAATTACCTATTTTGTTTTGAAAAATTGTTAAAATAATTTTTAAAAATTTTATATATTTTATTGATAAGAATTATTTTTTCTAATATTCATTATGGAAACTATTTTTTGCCGCATTTTTAGGTTTAATTTTAATTTAAATTCTACCACTTTTTAAATTTTTTTTGAAAAAATGGATTCCATATTATTAATGAGAATAATTATTATTATATAATAAGATTGACTTTATTTTTCTCATAATTAATAATAGAAATAGTAAAAAGTAATGACCGCAGTTAAGGTTAAAACAGGTTTACTGGGGGATAAAATAAAATGATAAGCATTAAAATAACCTAAAAACTTCTCCAAATCATAATGGATGGCCATATTTATCTTTTAGGTCATCTAATGTTGGATAATTATCCATTTTAGATCCCTGTGGTATGTGTAAAACATGGGTATAACTTTTTTTTAAGAAATTCCAAGTGTGTCTACTCCTCCGCTTATAAAAGTGAACCCCATCTCATATTATATTTACAAATAAAAATCATTTTGGATTATAAAATACCTAAAAAATTATCTTTCTTATTTTCTAACCCATGTCCAAAATGCTTTATTTTTATCAAGAAACTCTCCTAAGAAGGATTTTGGTGCAAACCTAAGGAGGTTGTCAGAAGAAGAGGTATCATTCTTAAAAAATATTTTTTATTTTTATTTCTACATCCACCTCTTTAACACATTCTTCAATTATGTGAATATAATAAAATAATTATATCCCATATAATGAAATTTTATTATTTTAAATTAATTACCTATATCCTTTTTCCCCTCCATCAAATGGGTAATGAAACCATCGATCGTGTGTATGACAGACTACCACCACTCGAACTGAATTAATTCGTTTTCTATCATCACATATAATTAATAGATATGATGGTTTTTTAATTTTTACATACTATATATATGAATTATTTATACTCTCGGAATTATAATATCACATTTACCTTCTTACCAAAAAATCTTATGTCAAACGATAATGTCTTTCGTGCATACATATGGACTACCACCACTCAGGAGTGATGTGATTCATTTTTAATTTTATTTTGAAATGGATGGTAATAAATATATATTTAATGAATATAAATGATATCTATGAAATAAATATTTTTATATAAATGTGATATATTAGTAACCATTATTTCATTCCATCCATTAAGAGAATGGAATCAATATTCATAGGTACGTACGACCAACCATCTCCATGAACAGTGTAATAATTTTTTTTATCTGTAACCGTAATAGATTAAAAAAATGAATATATAATTAAAATATATTATATTTATATCATGAATAAAATTTTGGATGTGATGTAACCATGATCAATGTTAAATTACTGAAAACTCCATACCAAATTATACAAAATAACAAAGTAGTTATTACCCGAAAGGTGATTTTTAAGAAGAAATTTTAATCAAACTAGTGGTAAATAGTTGTATGAAAATAATTTTTGGAATGATATATTTGATTATATTTCTATAATATATGTATAATAATCCTATATTTATTGTATAGTAGGTTTTAATGTGTATGAAGACAGTAGACACTTGAGTTAAAGTATTTTCGTCTCACTATTATTTTCATAGGACTTATTCCATATTCACCTCTTATTTCATCTTTACGGTGTATATAAAAACCATGAATTTAATTTAAAATTATTCTCATGAAATTTATAGGATATAAATATCCAAATAATTATAATTATTTCATGGGTATTATTACTCAAATATAACTAAAGTGGTAATAGTTTCATGTTACAAAATCAATTTTTAATAGGATTGCCTATGATATGTTTCCAAGGATGAAATTTTATAATATACCACCCACGAAACCTAATCAATATGATTATCTAATAGATATTTCTTGAGAATATATTTTTACCCTTATTTTTCATCTCTTTTAGTATTAACCAGACATGAACAATGTCTTTTTTGAAAAATCATCTTTATTTCCCTCTTCGGTAGAAAATACGTTTTCTTCTCTATCCATGTTTAATCAGAATATTTTAATAAATTTTTTTAATATAATAAAATTATTTTCTGATGAAATATTTAGCCATTTTTTAATTTTTTATGAAATTATTTGAATACAATTTTCCTATCATTTTTATATGAGGCAATTTCAAGTTTTACAAAAAATGTGAAAGGAATCATATTTTTCATATTTAAGGAAAGAAAAAAATTATCACCATCATGAACAATTAATGATTGAAATATAAATATAAATGTTTCCAAGGTTATTTTGAAATAAAATTTATTCTTTAAAATTTTGACACTTTTTATTTTTGAAATAAGTGTTTTAAAAAGAAAATTATATTTTCCTTAATATTTTTTTAATAATATTTTTTATAAAATTTTAATTAATCCAAAACTATAACCTTATGTGTTAATTAGGCTTTATTGTGGATATAATCTAATTATAACATCCTTATTCATCCCTTATATGGTTTATTATTTTGGGTTCATGGTGTTTATGAATCCATTTTCTTTCACAAGAGTTACACTATGATAAAATGTCTATGGAATAAGTTTCTTTTCAATGTGATATCCTATGATGAAATAATTTTAAACCCCATTTCATTATTATGGGTTATGAAAAGAGGATTTATTTATGATATTATTGAAAAAATTTGTATTATTTTCATTATATTTTAGGTGATACCTAGATCTACCTCAAATTAATTTGGTAAATATTAATTTCATATGAGATAAATGGGTATGTAGGTGGTTATCCAATGCCAAAAAGATGGTACACAAGAGTTTATACCAATTTTAAAATAAGAGTCTATTTGGGAGATTATACTAAGACCCAAATATGGTACATTTTAGGTTATCCCATTCCTAAAATAAGAGGGTACACTTCAAGTTATCCCAAGCCTAAAAGAGGTAACAAGAGAGGTTATCCCAATCCCAAAGAAGGTATACAAGTGGTTCACCGAAGCCTAACATGTTATGGATGTCTTGGTGGGTCAACGTGACATAATATTTTATATACCTATGTGTATTAAAAAAATTTATGTCTTATTAATTTTTTATACTATCATGAATTATGATCCTTGATTACTTTATTATTCATATCCTATGAACTGCCATGATTTATTCCCTTACTCAATTTTGTGATATATGATTTGTAAGGTAGGGTTTCAAATGTTATTCTCTTATTCTAATACCATTATGATAATTTAATGATGATATCTCCTTTTAATACCCTTACTAAGAGACCAATACCACCCTTTCTTATGTTTTATTTCCACATATTATAAATAAAAGTATTTTTTATGATATGTTTGAGAAGGGTTATTTCTGTGATGATGTAACTTCTAGATTATATAGTTCACTTATACCTAGTTTATTACAAGTCTTTGTCTCTAATGATACAAGACCTATACAATTATTTTGTTTATTGTTATATTATGTAATGAATACTAATATAATATGATGTAACATGTATGTATGATAATTTTGTGTAACCGTAGTTCTTTATTTAAATCATAATAAGTAAAGATAGCAATAATGGTATTTGTTGATATTGTTAAAAAACCAAAAACTAGTTCATCACCACTTTCATCCTCAATAAATAAAACTAAAACTCCCATGTAATTGATTAATAACATTATAATTATTTATAAAACCTCATATCTAATACCTATAATGGTTTATAGATGAATATATTTGTGAGAAAAATGATCATCAACACTACTTTTATGATCCCAGTCAAAATAGTCCGGATTATTGTCACTTGATATTGAAAGGAGACTATAACAATCTTATAAATAAAGGAAATTTTTAATAATGATGATTATAACTAAAAATAAATAACAATAAGTTTCTATAATAGTTAATTAATATATTAATAATTATGACACTATTAGTTAAATAACATCTAGGGAAATCAATGGTATTGGTAAGGTACTTGGTGACTGAAACTATATTAATTGAGTTATAAATTATCTTATTGGACTTTTATTTTTTAATGAAATTCCATTTTGAATGATGTTCACTTTTTTTAGAAAATGTATTTTTATGTAATTTCAAATCTATGAGATGTTTTCTTTATATTTACCTTAAAAATTGAATATTTTGAAAGGAAAATCACAAATATTACATTTACAATTATGAATACAATTTTTGTTCAAACATATCTTTTAATTATTTTGATTTGATTATCAATAATTGAAATATCTCAAATTTATTCATGTTTCATGTTTCACCATATATTTTTCTTTAATTATATGGTTACTTTGGTGATAATGTTTTCAATATGAAAATATTTAAATCATGATGTTATTTTACAGAATTTCGATGTTTTATGAAAACATTTTATTTCCATGGGTTCTTTATGAAATGTGAATGATTTAAATTTAATGGTTTTATGAAACACATTTTATTTTAATGAGTTCATTATGATATGATAAGTGAGTTATATTAATGTGAATTTCATAATTATGGATTGTGAGGAGTGGAGTATTATATTTTCATCTAATACATAAGTTAAAAGTTGATATCTCATTATAAAAGTATTCATGAATTAATTTTAGTTTCTCATATTCATGGGAACTGGTGGAATGGCTCATGAATACAATGTTACCTATAAAAATTTATATTCTATATTTGAAATATTTTCAATATTCATTTCTTATGTTATCATGGTGTGGATCATGAATTTAAATTTTTTATTTAATATTTTTTTTGTGCCATAATTAAATAATGTTATTAATTATAATCTTATGATTCAAATTTTATCAAAAATTATTATAATCCATATTAAAGTTATTTTATTTCCATATTTAAATTTTTGGTATTTATGTTATTTAACCATGTACATTGAATCTCACATATGTTTTATGGTTATCGTTAATGATTTTATGATATTTTTATTAGTATAATGTTTTTACGTATTCTTATTAACTTATCCTCGATGAAATGTTTGTTTTCCAATTACAGTGTACTTGAGATGACCTATTTATTAATTTTTTCATTCCCCAGTTTATAAGTATGTGTATTAGTTATAATATTTCTAGAATATGGATTAATATCATACCATGAAAGAGAAATGGTAATGAGTTTTTTAAATAAAGAATCTTATTTAGGTATACTCTACAAGCATTGAACCTATTATTCTTTGGGATATTATTATTTATGAAATGTAATGTTTATATCATGTAAAATATGTAAAATAAAGTCTTTTTTATCTTGAATATTTATACTTGGTATCATACAGAAGGTTTAGTTATTTTAAAGATTAGTTTAGTTACTTTTTATGATTAAGGTTAGATAACCCTAGTAAAAAACCATAGAGTTGATTATAAGTATATGTTTATATACTAAAATTTTGTTAAATCCATGAGTAGGTGGATTTGAAAAAATGAATCGCTATTGGGAAACTAGAAAGTGGACGAAGACTCTATCCTAGTTGTTCCTTGTGGAAATAAGCTCAATGAGGGTGTGTTAGAAATTAACTTTACTCAGGCCTAGTGCATGAAAAATAATCCTTACTACACACCAGGATTGACACCATTTTGGTATATTCTTTGGTTGATCTCATAGATTTTACAAACCATTTGATTAGAATCATTTCCTAGATACATAGAGGTATTAGGTTTATAATTATGATACAACCCATAATAATGTTTAAACATTAATGATATAGGTTGAACTAAAATAATTATATACTTTCAGGATAGTGTTAATGATTAAAATTTTTTAAGGTTAAATTACATTCATGATTATTTTTCTTTATGATACTGATTTTTTTTCACCCATGGTAACTCATTATTCATTTTTGTAATGGATTTCATCAAACGTTACTTGATTAACAATGGTGAAAATGGGTATTACGATCATTTCCCAAAAAATAACCTAGTGGAATTTGATTTAGAGTATAGTAAATCATTGTAATTATTACACAAGTGTCTCAATATAGGAGTAATAATTCTCACCCCACAGAGAAATTTAATTTTCCAAGGATGGAGCCACATTATATTATTTTATTTATGAAGAAATAACCACCCTAATTCAGTGTATCTTTAAATCCACTTATCAATGAGGAATGGATAATGTGATAGAAAGTATATTTTCTTTTCTCAGGTTCTCATAAAATGATAAGGTTATTCAGGTTTTTTACCATTTGGAAGGAAACCCTGAAAGATAGTAGACTCTTTATAAGAATATAATAAATAAATTATAAGTAGAATCAATAGAATGGGATAATATTAAGAAAGTGTTAATTAAAAATTATTTTCTATGGAGTGTTAACATGAATATTTCTAGAGAATTATTAAAGTTGAATAAGAGGATAAATACATTAGGATGTATTATAATAACATTTTTTTGGTTTAAAATATAAAACTAAAATTTTAAATCTGATCATAAAAGTAAAATCAATCATCTCATTAGTGGATTAAAACCTATTATTTTAAAGGCAATGGCTATAAGAGACTTTTGATTCCAGAAAGAGATTTTTTGATATACGGTAATGGGTGAGAGATAATTTACTACCTATAATTAATCAAGTGATTGAAAAAGGATGGTGGAATACCAAGGGAACCATGATGGTAAGTGATATAGGTTGAATTAATTTCTACCCCATACTTTCCAAAAGTGTGGGATAAAGAACCCATGTAACTTACTAAAATGACCTAGGAAGTGTTTTAATTGTGGTGAAGTAGGCCATAAATCCCACAATTGAATAAGAACGAAAAATAGGCCAATTAACATAATATTGTTGATGAAGGTCCCAGATAATTATATACTCACACTATAATGTGTCAAGTGTATATATCTTGAACACCATGCGAATCAATTGCATAACCCATAGGAAAATGAAGAAAATGGGGCCTAGTAGTATCCCAAACTGAGAGAAAAGGAAGGTAATTTACAATAACTATGCCTGGGGTTATATCAAAATAAAAAAGTATTCCAAGGTCCCTTACACTTTATTTTTGATCTATATGTACCTTATTTTATTTTAGTTCATCTTCATATTTTATATCACATTTTCTCGAATAATATTTTATCACCTCATCTAGCGATTGATATCAAACTATCTTCCAAAACACCTATTAGAATAATGATCATTTCTATGATATATAAGTCTTTTACAATTGGGATTCTTTGGAGGATACTTGTTACAAATCTAAATCTTCTACCCTTGATTGAATTTGAAATATTTTTTGGTATGGATTGGCTATCCCTATATATATCTCATATCAATTATTTGGAAAAGGATATCTCATTTCCCAGTTCCTATAACTATATAATCATGTATTCATATAAGTAATATCTCACCTTAGAATTTATTTAAGAAATATCAATTCTAATACCCTATATTGAGTTACTCTTGACTGAAATTATCATGGATGAAGTCAACATGGATGAAATTCCCATTGTATGGGAATATACAATTTTATTTCTTAATGGACTACTTGGTAATCCCCTAACATGTGAGGTTGAGTTATTAATTGAACACATACTGTAATATATTCTAATATTAAGGATCCCATATATAATCTATATCATCGAATTAGAGGAATTAAAAAAGTAGATAAAAGATTATTTTTATAAGGGTTATATCTACTATTGTGATTCAACATGGGGATCAATTACACTATTTTATCCTAATTAATGATAGATTAATATAGATTTTCCTTGAATATTGTAAGATTATCAATATCAAAAGTACGAATAAATATATTTTATTCCATATCAACGACCATTTCAATCAACTTTTAGGAGCTCAATACTTCTCAAAGATTGATTTTTGATCAATACATCATCAGTGGGGGGGGGGGATGAGAGGATATTTCAAAACAAAATTAAAAAAACTGTCATGAACACTATTTTTTTATAGACATAACATTTTGATTGATTAATTACCCTTTATATCCATGTATACAATGATTAGTGTATTTAGTGACTACTTGGATCAGTTGATGGTTGTATTTATAAATGACATTCTTTTATAGTCAAAGCGAAAGGAATGGAATGAATATCATTTGGTGACGGTGTTAATGAACTTATATAAGGATAATTTTTATTCATAATTTATAAAATTTATATTATGAATACAAAAGGAGTCATTCTATAGAAACATAATCACCATAAATGGTAAATTTTTATATAATTTAGAAACAAAAGGTATTGAACAACAGCCCAAACTAACCACTATATTAAAGATCCATATTTTTATTAAGTAAAAAAATTAGACTACAAATTATTTTTGATAAATTTAATATGAATATCAAATAAAATAATAAAGATAACATATAAGGGAGTTAATTTCATTTTTAGCGGAATTTGGAGAATATTTTAAGTAATTAAATAAGAGGTTGGTCACAGAGACTATACTTATATTACCTATATTAAGGAAAGGATTATAATATACAATTATTCCTCAAAGGGATTAAAATTAATCCCCATGTAAAAATAAATGGAAATTGACTATTCCTCATGAAAAATAAAAACATGATAGAAAAAATACCCCACAGATGATTTTAAGCTAGTGATAGTGATCATTGAATAAAAACATTTGTGGCCTAATAACTACTGTGTGATGTTTTACATTTAAATTGAACATTATAGTTTGAAATATTTATTCACATATAATGAGTTTAATATGATTTAACGAATATGGTTTAAAAATATTATTAACTATGAAAACTCAATATTTTTGAATCCTAGGGAAGGAAAACATGATGGATAATTATTTAAGTAGGAAAGATCATGCCACATTATTTATGATGAGGGTTGAAAGAGACCCAATATTTTGGGATTTGAAAAGCATGAATTAGGAATTAATATAGGAATATGAGAAATCCGATCTTTCCAAAGTAACATCTCAATAATAAATTCTCAAGAAGATCAAATAAACCTATAAATATTTTGTAGAGATTGTGAAAAAGTAATAAAATATTCTCAATTTAAACTATTCTAAAGAAGGATTTATAAAGGTTTGGATGTAAATATATATCCCATAGAATTAGGAACTAAATAGGGAACTTTTTGATGATGCTCAAAGATCATCCTTCTATATTCTTCTAAGAGTAATAGAGATATGTATAAATATAATGAAAAACATATAGTTAGATAATATGAAGATAGGAATTGAAGAACACATATCCCAATGATTTTTATTCTATAAATATAGGGATGAATGATAAAATTTTAAGGGTTTTTTGATAAATTTAACCATGACTATGAGAAAATGGGAGAACATCACCATAAATTACTTTATAGGGCAATAAAAACATCTAAATTCCATAATTATATTTTAGTTATAGACGAATCCCTTATAAATTAACTGAATTTTATTATTATTAAAGAATATTTCTCCCTTGAAAAAATCACCAATATATACATAAGGGATGCGGTAATGCTAAATGGAGTACCACTATCCATATTATCTGGTTATAATCCATGTTTTAACTCAATATTCTCAAGATTTATTCAGAAATAATTCCTGATATTGATAATAATTAACACTACTTACCAACCTCAGATAGATTTCGTGTCTGAGGGTATAATTCAAGAACTAGAGGATTTGATGAGATCTTGTTATGTGGATTTACAAGGATAATGGGTAAAAAATCACCCCAGGCTGTGTTCTAATATAATAATAGTTTCCATTATTTCATTATTATGGATTCATATGAGGCTCTCTATAGGGAGAGATGCAGAATTCCAACATGCTAAGATAATGTTGGAGAGGGGAATCTGATAGGTCATAACCTCCACTATGAAATTATGGAGATGTTTTAATCCATTCCATGACATATGAATCTGTAACAAAGTTAACAAAATAATTATCAAGATAATATTCAATGAGAACTGAATTTTGAATTTTGCGATAGTGTGTCCCTTGAAATATCTCAATGGAAGCCTTTAGTGAGATTTTGGAGTACATGGTAGCTAATATATAGTTATATTGGTCCTTTCAGGATTCTGGATCACGTAAGGCTATAGATTATCATTTAACTCTCCATTTTAACCACTCACAAGTATATTATGTATTCTATATATCGCTTTTGAGGAAGTATAAACTGAACACGTCACATGTACTTAACTTAGAAGTTATGTAACTAGAAAATTATCTCTCATTTCCGGAACGACCAAGAAAATTATGAATCAAAGAGAAAAAGATCCAAGAAACAAGACAACTCATCTGGTCATTGTTATATGGAGAAATACAATGTTTTAATAATTTATTTCCAACCATAATGATTTAATGTAGAAAATGTACCCACACATGTTTTCTTCCATGTAATAAAATTTCATGGATGAAATTCTTTTTAAGTGGGGTGGAATGTAACAATATGGGTTATTCATCATTAAATAAAATCCATGTTTGATAAATTTCTGCACACAAAACACAGAAACCAAAATAATATTTACCACTATAAGGTAGTCATATAATTCCTTAGTATAAATTATGATAAAATAATTAATATATATATAATAAAATAACATAAAAAACAAAATTTCATAGTAAATATCAACTCAAAAAGTGAAATTAGGAAAATAATAAAATAAATTTCATAAAAATTACTTCTTATAAAGTAAACTATATATTTTTCTGAATAATTTAATAATAATAGATTAATTATAAATTTATCAGAAAACAAAATTGTAAATATAGTGAAAGTAGTTTTCCTATAAAAGGATTTAGAATAGAGTTAACTTTTTTAATTAAGAATAATATTTTAATTTTAAGAAAGTTAATTTGAAAAAATATAATTCATTTTTTATTTACCATAGAAATATTAATCAAGGATTATTTTTGGAGTTTTTTTGAGAAATAATGTATTTTGAATAGAATAGTTAAATTTAAGATTTTTATAAATAAACCATCTTTTATGATATTATTAGAAGATATTTATGAATTCTAAATTCATGAATCTTTTTTACAAGTAAAAAATTTATTTTATAAGTTACTTAATAATTTTATAAATTCTTTAATTCATTTATAAACCAATATTATACATTATTTATTCTACATAAGTTTTTTTAAAAAATAATATATTATGCATTTAGCTTTTTAAAATTAAATTTTATCAAATTTAATAATTTAATAAAAAATGGATTTCAAATTTGGAATAATTGGGACAAAATTATATTATGATTATAATATTATTTTTTACCTCTAAGGATAAATTTCATTGGTAAATAAAAAGTTACTGGTCTAAAAAGAAATTGTGAAATTGAGTAACCAAAGAGGTAAATAGAAAAAAAAACATATTTTAATTATGTGTTAGAGGTTTTTATAAACCTTATATCTTATCGAATTAAATATTTATCAATTTTGAGGATATTTTATATATGATTTAATTTCACATATTGAATTTTTTTTGGGTATTTAAAAAAACGACAATCCTTTTTCACTTAAAATGTGGCACTCATCTTCTCACGACCCTTCAAAAAAAACAACCTATGATATGCCAAAAATATTAGAAACCGTATACTTGACAATCATAGAGACCCTAAAGTGGTTCTAGTCCACTAAAATGACCATATTTTATAGGATTATCTCTTCATAAATGAGATTACCCAAGTAGTGTGTTATAGATTTGTAATAGTTCTTTCCTCTTTTATTTTTTCTATATACGAATATCACCTTTCTAAACTTTCATTTCAACTTATAAAAATAAAAAAATTAGTTTACTTATTAAAATTTTATGTTATCATAATTATGTTACATTCAATAAACTCTTTCCCCTCTTCCTTTATGATAAATGAAAATGTAAATTGTGCGTGTGTGCAGACTACCACATCAATGAATAAATGTAGTACTATTTTCACTACCAAATTCTTGGATAGTTTTTGTATATATTTTATGAGTATATATTGATATATATAAGTAACATATTTCATTAATATTTTTGAATATATATTACACAAAAATTAAGGATTTTTATAAAGTAATCCATCAATATCAATAAATAATTGAAAACTAGTTCATCATTGCTTTCATCAACACGGAACATGACTAAATATCCCATGTAAAATAATTATAAAATTATTTGTCTTTATAAAACATAAAATATAGTAACAATAATCATATATTAATGATGGTATTTTAGAGAAATAGGAATATGAACACTAATTTAATAAACCTAGTTCAAATTGGTAAGGATTATTAACACCTAACATGGAGAAGAGCATATAAAAATAAAATACATAAATAGAATAGTTATTATTGAATATCATATATCAAAATGAAATGAATAAGGTTAGTAAATATGCAATTAAGATGTATTTATTTATTATATAGAAATTTAAAGAACAATTTTTTAAATCAGGCATAAAGGAAATGGAATTGGTAAATCAAAATCCTTCCATCGAGTTATATATTTTATTATTAACTATATTATTACAAGAAGATCAATTTTGAATGATGTTCTATCTATGTTTCTTTGGGAAAAAGATTTTTATTATCCAATTCCTGATACATGATATGTTTCTTTCCTTTATATTAAAAATATTAAAGACATTATAAAGATATTCGTAACAATGGATTTTACAAAGATGAATTCAAAAAAATAAAATAAAATAACTCTTTTCATTATTTTATTTTTATTACAATAAAACTAAATATCTATAATAGTGTTATGTTTCATGTTTTACCATATATATTCCTTTTTATTATTTCTTATTTTGTGTGATCATATTTTTGGTATTAAAAAATTTAGTTGATGATGTTACTTTACTATTTGGATATTTAAAAATACATATTTTATTTCCTTGGGATAATTATAAAAAATAAATGATTTTCATTGGTATTTTTATAAAATAAATGTAGTTTCTATGAGTTCTTTATGATTTATTATTTTATTATTTCAATGTGGTATTCATATTTATGGATGATGAGGGGTGGGGTCCTATATATCCATCAAACATGTCAGTTAAAAGTTGATATCCCATGGAAAAGATATTTACATATACATTTTATTTTCTCATAAGAATGGGAAATGATTGTGTAGCTCATGAATGTAATGTTTCATACAGAAATATATTTTCCGTAATTTATATATTTTATATATTATTATATTATGTTGTCATGGTGAGGAACATGATAGTAATTTTTCATATTATAATGTTTTTTCAACAATTAAAGGATGTTGTTAATTATGATCTTATGAATTCTATGTTTATGATCAATTATGCTAATAAATGTTATAACTATTATGCTTCCTTGTTAATATTTAATTTCATTAACTTATGAAGATATTTATATTGAAGATAAATTATGTTTTATGGTTATCACTTTCGATTTAATGATATTTATCTTATGCTCGTGTTTTTAACTATTCTTATGAAGATATCATTGATTAAAGGATTATTGAACCATTAATAAGTGTTTGAGAAAACCCATTACTTATGTTTTCATTCCCTAGCTTATGTGAAAGATTATTTCTTATGTGATGTAAATAATATGACACAATATGGTTACTTTTTGTGGAAATGATTATGATTTTTCTAAAATAAGCTTATATGTTGTCACAATATGAAAAAACTAATCCTATCATTCACTGGTATGTTATTTTTTATGAAATATGTTGTTTTTATCATAAAAATATATATAAAATGAAGGAATGCATATCTTGGGTCTGTATATTTTTTATAATAACAATTATATTTTCCTATGAAAGTTAATATAAATAAAATTCTAAGAAGAAGTAAAAGGATTGTTATGGTCAACTCAATAATTTATTTCTATAAACAAGATAATTCATTGGAATCTAATAGTTTGGGTTATCCATACTGAATGATAGATGTCATGAAAATTTCCATTTTGAAAATAGTCCCACATATTTTATTTGAGGGGAATTAAGTAATGTCTCCACATATTAACAACCATCCTATGAAAAATAAATTCATAACTATTTCTTTATATGAAATATTTATCTTCTCATGTTTTATTTCATTGTGTACACACCCATATAAGGCTTTATTTTTTTAATACCTATTCCATTATTTAAATTTATGTGATCATCCAACATTACTTTTTAACTATTAACACAAACCAGAATTTGTGTTACTAATAAAGACAAATTCATACATATTTAAATTGATCATATTCATAAGGAAAATGAGAAATAAATGTCAATAATTATAAAAATATGATATTCAAAATTTCCATCTGAAAAATCTCAGAGACATAGATATTTAACCCCTAAATTTTAAGAACATGTTATAATCCACCTATCAAGTGGAAATTCTAACAAGAACCCCCCTACTTAGGGATAAATTACCCATGTATGAATCAAATCCATAATAATTCTAAAAATTATAGACAAACTATTTTTAATAAATAAATTTATTTAAATAACTTCAAATTACAAATTGAGGTCAAGTTAGATGAAAAAAATGTTTTATGATGGGAAAATGAGCATTTAATATAGGAAATAAAAATATATGAGAAGAAATTTATCACATAAACTTAGGATACAAAATATAAATAATATATAAACATTCTCCCCTCAGAGGGGCAACCTAGTTGTTATGCCTTTATGGAGTCTCATTCATGGTCTCGAGTTCGATTCTCCATGAGTAAATGGAGGTGCCATAACTTATCTTTTTTATTTGGATCCCCTCCCACAAACAATTTTAACAATTTATAATTTTTTTTAAAAACATTCTTGGGGAATTAATAAATCCAAAAAATTGATTTATTTTTCAAAATATGTGATACAAATATGCAATTTTTATATTTAATATGGACCTGAATGTTTGATATTTTTAATCCCTAATAATAAATACATATAAATAATTTATAAATAATAAGAAGAAATAATTTCAAAAATACTAAATTTTTAACATTTATTGATATATCATGTTGTATCAATCATAATTGGTGATTATGAGTTATAAAATATGACTGACACAAAATAGACTCCACAAATATACATAATATATTTTGATATAAAACCAATAATGTGGTAAAAATGATTTCACTACATAAAACATGCGATATCTGATGTGAACCAAGATAAATCTGACATAAATATTACATTAATATCTTGATTTAAATATTAAATCTACCAATAGTCTCACAACCTAATGTTTGAAATTTTTAGTGTCTTGGAGATTAAAAACATAAAAGTTTTATTTTACATAACGTTTAATATTTTAACCCATAATAATTCTTCTCCAGAACCTTTCTAGACATCTCCTATGATTTAATCATCAGCATAACATCAGGATTAGAAAATTATGAAATGGGTGAGATCAAACATTCAGTTAGGGTAAATACAAATCATAAAGGATAAATTCATAGACATGAATAAGAATATGAAAATGATATATATATATATCATAGTAAAAACACAAAAGACTTTTGATAATAAATATAAGTTTTTATTAAGAAACATAAGATCATAAGGATATTATTTAGAAACTATAAATGAAATTATGTGGCTTAAAAAAACTATCAATAATCATAAAACATTTGATCATGATATAAATGTGTGAAATGAATTAAAAATAAGAATCAATCATGGAAATAATGAATAACTTGATAAAAAATGAAAAGAAGGAGAAATCACAAATATATTATTTATTAACCTTATATACATAGATAGTAACCCAAATTTTCACTTTTAAAATTATGATTAGATCGTAATGCCTACACAAACACCATTTTTGAATTGAGTGACTTGATAAACTGCACACATGTAAAATTGTGATAAGTGTTTAACTCCATCACACACACCATTTATGATCTTAGATACTTTCTAGATAGGTTATGTGTAAATTTATGAGTTAATATTAAAACCATGACACCCACCCTTTGTTATTGTCTTGTGAAGTTGTTCACATATAAAATTATTAGTAGATCTAACACCATCTCATGCACCCATTATAAGCCTAGAGACTTTCTAAAATATTTTTATAAAATTTTAATATCATGATATATAATCTATTACTATAAATAAAATAACATATCATAAATAAATATTACAAACTAAAAGATGAATATTCAACACATAACATTACAACCCATTCTAGAATCATTTAGGTCCAGTACCATTAGAAACATTGACACATAAACCACAGGTTCATAAGTGACCTACATCATCTTCCAAAATGTTCTTTATAAAAACTAACCTTCTTATACATATCATATATACTAAAATTCTTCATAACCTAGGTAAATAAATCATAGTGAAGGGTGATCACATATTCTCAGTAAGGGAAAACCAAGAAGAGAGAAATAATGTTTATTTTTCATAACAACATTCCATTTAATTATTGAGTACATAAAAGAGAGTAATATGAAGATAAAATTTGTATTCTCATGAAATAACTAGAGGAAAATAAATTCCACAAGTTTCTTAAGACATGAAAAACAATATTTCAACATCAAAATAATAAATATATAAAATCCTGATAAATGATGAGATTGTTTCATAAAACCATTATCACTTTGGTAACACTGAATCGTAATCCCCATGAGAGAATAAAATTAATTGAAATGTATAATATCGTGAATATAAATAATTTTATGATATTACATGTTAATGGAACTCTATATGTTCCACAAAGAAGAAGATAGGTTCATAAGAAAACATATGTCTTTAGGAAGGTAAATTTAGAAAAAAATATCTTATCACTTTGGAAATTCTTTAACCATTAACCTCATAAAAAATGATAAAAAATAGACATGTAAATACAATATTTTTTAGGGGAACCATAATAAAATAAATTCTTGGAAAATATATACACCACATAAATAAAATAGGTGGTGAATATGACATGTGTCTCACTATGGTAAAGAGTGAGAGAGAAATCCCTTACCTTATATCCTAAATTCTTACATATGCATTCGAACATCCTCGATAATAAATTTAATTTAATTATAAATCTATTAATGAAACATACACATATTTAACATCCCATATATGATTTTATTATAAACCTTTTGTTAGCATAACTAGGTTAAATACCCAGAGGGGGGGATCCAGGTATAGAAGATTAAAACTCATTCACCATCAGAAATTGTTTCATCAATAAACAAAATAGTCTTCCATATATATTTTCAACGAAAAGTATGAACAAAATGTAAATCAAGAATGAGACACATCAATTTTACTTGGTTTACCCTCAATGGGCTACGTCCATGGATCAAACAATGACAATATGCTATTATACCAAATCTATAAAGGCTCACTTCCAAATTACAAGGTTTGGTATAGATATTTATATATCCATCCTCACCAACTTTAGAATAATTTAGGGTCAACTCTTTTCTTTCCGAAGGGTCACCGCCTAAGTATCTTTCTCTGATAGTGAAAAGGATCACCTTCTTCCTCTTCCTTTTCTCACTCCTGTAGAATGTATCCACACAATGTTTATGTACTTTTAGGTCTCTTAATTATCACTAATGAATGAATTCAAAATTATAGGTAGATGAAATGTCAAAATACCACTTTTCTAGGTACACTTAATTTATATAAATTTCTTTTCCAAACTCTTTTAGTCCATTTGTGAACTTCCATGAATTGTTTATGGAAAAACCTCCTTTATCCATGAATTGTATTTTACTCCATGATGTGAGTGCTTTATAGACCACATCTTCTTCCATGAACGAAATTTTCTTCTAAAAAACACCTATGCTACATTTTACCTTTTATATTGTAGGATATAGAGCCCCTAAAACCAATTTTTTGAACTGTTCCCATGAACTACTTCACCGTTCATGGAATCCTCCCCCACGAACAACTAATGAATTCACCAAATTATTCTCAAACCGATGATATTTTATAATAAAATTTTGTATTCTTAATGATATAATTAGTATTCCTTATATATTAAATTGAACTATAAAACAATATAGTTTAATTTACCCAAAACAAAGATGTGGTATAGCCTTCACCGCGAACTGTGTTATACAGTTCACATAGATCATTTCTCCTTTATGGAAACCCTTGTATTCATCCAATGGAAACCCTTTGAAGCTCTTAAAATCACCACATCCTTTAAAAAATGATGCAACTCAAATGAACTGATTTCATTACACATTCCACATAGCATGATTTAGAGTTTGAATAATGCTGCTATACCGAAATCTTCAATTGAAAATTTTCCATCATCATTTTTCCTACCACCTTTATGGCATATGAACTACGATTCAAAGTCTAAAACTAATATCCATGAACTATATTACACCAAACCATACTTTTTACATAAAATAGACTCCCGATTATAAAGACTATGTTTTTTTTGAAAACACTTGGATATTGTACCACCATAAATATGTTCTTCGACAACACCAACCATACTCACTCGCTGCCATCTAGATTTTTCAAAAAATAAAATCACCCAAAAAAACTCATTGGATTCCTTGATGTATTTTTACCCAACATTGTGCTTTCCAATATCAATAATTCTATGATAAAATCTTATTTCAAGTAGTAACTGCTTTGTTTTTCGAGTGTGTTTTGTTTTTTATTTTTAATCCTCTGAATTTAATAATTGATATATTCTAGGTAGAATATTAACCCTAATATGAATATAATATATATTTATTATATATATATATAGTAATCCATAAAATTTTTAGATAAAAAACTTAAATACATGGTTTATGGAGATGTCAGGTCTTATATACGCATGAATAATGATTCTATTTTCTTAACAGATTGAAATAAATATAGGTAAAAAATAAATTACCATTCCAAAATAATAGTTATTTCATATATATGACATATGTTTATTTAATATTTTCTTTGATACATTCCATTTAAAGTGTACTTGGTGTACAAATCACTTCACTTCCCAATGCGGTTGTCCGCCGTATACACGAATGTTGTTGTTGTATTCCCAAAAAATTAAAAGTAAAAAGGAATATGTGGTATCATGATTTAATAATAATAATATTATATTTATCATAAAAAAATAATAAATCCACTATTATATTATTCCATTTTAGTTGGGGATGGAAAACGAATAAGATCAGTTCATGAGGCGGTAGTCAACCGTACTCATGAATGGCGATTTCGTTTCCCATTTTATGAAAGGGGAGAAATATTTAGCTAATTAAATTTACAAAAAAAATAATTATATGTAATATAATGTATTTTTTTATTTCATTATTGAATAAATTTTTTTTAAAGAGGATGAGGACTAGATAAAATAAAATGGCCGATTTGGGACGTTACCTCTTTCTTAGAAAATTTATTTTGGTTTGACCAAAATGATATTTTGGTTGAATTTCTTCCCAAAATAAGGAATATATTATGAGATTAGGTAGTTATAAAATTTATTTAATCTATTATTTTCCAAACTAATGGATTTTGGATGTTGAGATATGAGAGGATAAGAAGTTTCCTTTTATAATTGAGGTGAGTGGCACACTTGTATTTTTTGAATAGAAAAAGGTGTACCCAATTTTTCCACATTATAAAAGGCCAAAAATGGTCCATTCTCAAAAATTGAATATATAAGGTAAAAATATGGACATAAAATATTTTTTGGATAATTTATGGGTCCTTTTAACCATTATCTTTTTTTATCCCTTTGTAAACACATTTTTACCTTAACTGCTATAATTAATTTTTATTATTTTAAAAATTCATTATGGTCACAAATTAAGATAACCGTATTTGATAATATCAATAATTATGATTCAAAAAACATAATAAAATTTTCCAAATTTCTTTAAGATATGTTTCAATATTTAATTTTAAATTAATCCCATAAATGTGATAAGAAAGCAATTTCCCAAAGAGAAAATGCTCAATAGATTTTAAGGTTTTTATATGAAAATGATTCCAATGATGTAAATTTTATTAATAGATATAAAATTTAAAGAATTTAACTATTAAAATCATCTTAAAACAATTTTAATACTTTTAAATTCTTTAAAATAATGTATAATTCTTAACAAAATCCAATATTTTTCCATATTCATAAAAAATTATATTTTCTGAAAATTCCCCAAAACTCACCATAAAATAAATTTTAAAGGATTGTTTCATATTTAATTTAATTTTTTCAAATAAATTTAAGAAATTTTTTATTAATTTATTATAAAAATAATTGTGAAAATTTTGATAAAACAAATTTTTATCAAAGTATATTTTTAATGCATAAAATTTAATTTATTATTATCTCATTCATAGAAAAAAACAAAAAATGATTATTAATTCTTTTAATGAATCATATATATATATATTTAATATAATTCATTAAAAGTAATTTATTTAATTCATTGAGATAAAGCATGTTTTTTCACAAAAAATTGTTTCAGAGAAAATGATTTCATTTATTTTTAAATTTTCATTTATTATTATTTGGTAACCAAAAAATCATTTTATATACATGTATAAACCAGATATTTACATAATTTAGTTATTAAAATTCAAACCCACTATTCCAATGTCTAGTTGATAACTATCATATTAAATAATAATATTTTAATAGAATTATTTTCTTTGTTAAAATTTTGTGTTACATGTAACACAAGTTAAACGTGGTGTTTTCTGTAACACAAGAAAAAATCAGTGTTCAGTGTGATGAAAGATTAGATCAGTGTTGCATTTAATGATAAATATATATTCGATAAAATATATTAGAAAATATATACTTCACAAAATATGGGGGTGTTACAATCTACCCCCTAAAAAATTGCATATCCATAATTTGAATTCATGCTTGGTGGGGTTGACGTATTAAAATTCTTTTTTAAAAAACATCCATTATAAAAAGAGATAATAAAACTTCCGCTTGATAATAGGGAAAATAAATTTTAAATGACATCTTGAATAGCACATACTTGGGTTCCAAATATGATAATTTGAGTGGGAAGTAAATATTTGTACATGGAAGAAAAGAAAAATTTACAAATAATGATGAAGTGTAATAGATTTCATTGACTACTAGAAAGAAAATAATTATAAGAAAATTAATAACTAAAAAAAATAAACTAAATTAGAATAAAATATTTCATTGATTTCATCAAAAATGATATTAATAGGACACAATTTTTTTAAGATCATTTTCTTAAAGTAATTCAATTTTCATGGGATGATATACTTACTTGATTTCATTCCATCTCATAGAAACAATATTATGATTTTTTTCTTTTATCAATTTCAACATAATATCTTACTATAAGAAATTATTTTGACTTTTTTTACCAAAACACTAGTGGATAATAAGATCCATAAAATAATTAGAATTAATTCCATTATTCTTTAGTTATTATCAAAAAAATGTGTTAGAACATATTATCTAAAAAACTCTAAAGTTTTATATAATCCATTCAATGATTAATTACACATAATACTCCTCCATGTCTATCAAAAATTGAAATCCAAAAATTTATCAAGAAGGTAAATAAATTTACAAAATTAACTTATCATTAATTACCCAAACATCAATAAGCATATATTAATTTCACATGAAACATATGTTAATAACTCATTCATATATTCTGATAAAACATGGTAATAAACTAAATTAACATAAAAACTAAAAAAAATCATAACTTATTCCAAAAATTTACTCTTTGCACATTACTTAAATATAAAAACATATTACAAAATATATTCCATCAATTTAAAACTCTAAAACACCCTCAAACAAAACATACACCACCTAATCATCAAATAACTAACCAATTCAAAGGCCAACAATAGTATCCAATTTAATATTTCCAAATTTATCATCACTTTTTCTCAACTAAACATCTTTATCAGAACATTAAGAATAGATTAAGGGTTATGTCCACTTAATAATTTTTTTTTCATACAATATCATATTATAATTTAATCACTTTTCATGGTCACCAATACCATTCATTATATTCTATAAAATAATTAATGCATAACCTCTATAAAATATTCATTATATACTTCACAATTCATTAATTCCTATACATAAAAACTTCATTAATTATAATTTATTCAGAAAAATTAACTAAGATTCAAAACGTGATTCCTTAATAATACATTACTTTAATATGTAATTTATAGTCTCCTTTTCATTAACAAAAAAAATATTATTCGCAAAAAATCATGGGTAACTTATTGATATTTCTCCCTAGAAAATGTATTTGTATAATTTTTATACATTTCTATAAGCATGAATGATATTTCCATTTACTAAAAATATTGAATGAAATAAAGGTAAATAGTATATTGACATTCCAAAATCATCTTTATGTCATATATATCTCACATCTTTATTTAAACCTATTTTTATTGCCTTATATGCAATGTTTATGTGAAGAAAAAATCGCATCACTTCACGAGGAGATAGTTCACCATACCTAAAAATGTATTCACTATATTCATGAATAATAAAATGTAAGAAGAAATATGTGATATAATTCTTTCAAAATAATAAAATTTTATAAATATCATATATAAATAATAAATCTGTCATTATATCCTGCCGATATAGGTGGTGATGGGAAACAAATAACACCCGTTCAAGAGGTGATAGTGTAAAATTCACATGAATGCTAATTTTGTATCCGATTTTATGAAATAGGGGAAGGATTTAGGTTATTATAATAACATAATAACATCTCAATATGAGGATGATAATTTTGAATATTAAATAAGAGTGGTATAATATAAATTTAAGGATACAAAGGGAGAAATAAAATAAAATGATCAATTAGGGACACTACCTCTTTGTCAAATAACTTATTTTGGTTTGTACCAAAAGGATTATTAGTAATTATTTATGACCAAATTAAGCATTATATGATTATATGAGGAAGTTAGGAAAGTTACTTGATAACTTATTGGTAGTAAAAATTGTGTTTTTAAGTGTGAAGAGGAGATTAGTGGTCGTACCTTTTATAAGTGTGGTGAGTAGAACACTTGTAATTTTTGAAAAGAAAATATTGACCCATGTTTTACATATTAAAAATGCCTCCAAAATGAGATTTTATTGATTATAAAACTTATTATGGGTAAATAAATTTAAAAAATGGTTGTTGTAAATTTTTTCGGTAATTTTAAACATTTATTTTTCTCATTTAACAGCTCCATAAACCCATTTTTACCATCACAACAGTTAATAATTTTTACTATTATTAATATTCATTATGGTAAAAAAATATGTGTAAATTATTATAAAATATAAATTTTTATGAATAAAATACAGAATATATTTCTCCAAATTCCATTCACATAAGTGGAAAATTTTAATTTAAAACTAATATCAGATACATGATGAAAAATCAGTTTTCCAAAGAGAAAAAGATTAAAATTATAATAAATTTTTCTATAAAACAATTATACAATATTTTTTTCAAATTAACTACATTTTATTGTGAGATATATAATTCAAATTTTTTTACTTTTGAAACAATATTAAATCAATTTTAATGTTTCTAAATTATTTAAAATAAATAAAAGTAGATAATAAAAAACAAGAATTTGTCACTTTTTATCAAAAAAATTCATTTTAGAACATTTTAAAAAAATTCACCCTAAGGTAATTATTATAGACTAATTTAAAAAATGAATTTAACCTTTTAAAATAAATTTTTTCAAAATTTTGAAAAATAATTTTAAAAATATGTGTCCAAAATAAAATAAAAATAATTTTTAGAGAAATATAGTCTTTAAGAATAACATTGTATTTATTCTTATCCCATTCCTAGAGTACACATAAGATTAATGTCAAAATTTTTATTTGACATATAATGTACTCATTTCCTAAAAATTATTTTTCAAATTTGATTTAATTAATTTATTGTAAAAAAACAAGTTTTTGAACATAAAAATATGGGTTTAGAAAATTATTTCTTTGTTTTCAAATATTCATTTCAAGTTGATTGGTAACTAAATAATTAAATTCTATACAATTTTATTCTATATATTTTTATAATTTAATTAGTCATATACATACCTACTATTCCAATGACTAGGTGATAACTATCACATTAAATAACAATATTTTAAAGTTATTAGGGAACAAACCACATGCATCTAGAGTGAAGCAATTTCACATATTGGATATATTTTCATCAGAAATTTATGTGGTCCTGGATATGGTGACATGTACCATTTTTTAATCCTCTATATAACCTTTTTTTATGCATGGTACTCACAATATTTTATATCTTTCCTATTTGGGGACAAGTTGAAATACATAAAAGAAAAACTGTCATATGTTATGGAGCTGGAAATACCTCTTAAAATGGGGAAGCAGCATGGATTTTGTTGTACTCCATTTTATCTTTCAATAGCCGATGTTGAGTTTGTTCGAGGCTTTCTGGTTATTGATTTGGATATTTTTGACATCATTATCAGGATTTTTTTGGTTTCTCACTATTCTAAGATTTATTGTTTTAATTGGTGTGTTTTTTTCTTTACTGTCGATGGGAAATACTTACTGTTCTTAGCATTGTAAGATCTATAGTCTATTCATGCAAGAACTTCTCACATAGAGGTCTAGAGTTTATTATATACGGTAGAGGTTGAACTCAAAGAAGTATCTTACCATGTTAATCATCCATTGGTTCTTTGAGATTTTCTCAAGGATTTCCTAGATTAAATTTTCATTATAACTTAAGAAACAATGTTAGTGTTCTCCATCAATATGGTACCTGGTATTCAATTGATTTATATAATTTCTCATTGTATGGACCCTAATTATTTGATAGAGCATAAAAATTAGTTTAAAGAACTATAATAGATGTGTTTTCCCTTGTTTCTCACCATGGGAAGACTATATTATCATTTCCAAGAAGGATGATGGTTTTGTTTATCTTTTTATAGACTGTTGGAAGAAGAATTTGTTAAGATGTTAGAATAAGTATCCATTTTTCTATGTTGATGAATAGAATGATTAGTTAATGGAGGAAATTTGGGTTTCTAAAATTTATCATCATTCTTGTTATCATCAGCTTAGAGTTAAGGAATTAAATATTAAAAATTCTATTTTCATGAAAAGGTATGGCCACTATGAATATCTTGAAAAGTTTGTTGTCCTAACCAATACCCCAACTCGGTTTAGTGATTTTAAGAGCTAGATATTATACTAGTATATAGTTTCTTTTTTGGGGTATTCCTTGATGATATAATGGTCAATTTTGGATGTTCTCAAGAGTATTAGTATAATATGATGTTAGTTTTGGGAATCTTGAAGAATCTATACATTTATGTAAAGTTATAAAAAAGAAATTCTGAGATCAAATAGGGGAATTTATTAGTGAATGCGATTTTAAAACCTAGCCTCTCAGTTTATTTTGAAAAGGTGAAAGATATATTTTCATGGTAAGAACCACATAATTTATATGAGATATAAATCCTCATATTCCTTGAAAGAAATTCTCTATGATTTGTAAATGTTTTATAGAAGATAACATCACTGTTTAAATATCTTACCACAAAAGTGGTAAAGATATGATTGGATGATAAATTTCATGAATATTTATGTGAGATGAAACAGTGTCAGAAATAAAATCTTATTCTTTTGTTTTTGGTTTTTGGGAAGGGATATATAGGTTATTATGACTCATCTGGTAAACTTATAGGATGTGTGCTTATGAAATATGACCATTAGTTGGCATACAGTTATCTATAGCTATTGAAGAATTTGATAAATTACCATACTCATGAGTTAAATTTCTACACTATTTGGAATGATCTTAAGTGTTGAAAACACTATTTATTCAGGGGGATGGTTATAATATATTTTTATCATAAGATATTTACTTACATATTTGTTTAGAAATACCTAAAACATAGGAATATGTGATGGGGGGAGTACCTATATACATTTGACCTTGAAATTTCATAGACCCCTGAGAAGGTGTATGTTGTTGTGGAAGCTCTCAGTTGGAATTTTCTACATCTAGTTGTATTAGAAGCAAATGATGAGTGAATAATTTTAGGCGGGTTCACTCAGTTGCATATAGATGTGTAGGAGTAGGGTTCATGAATTTTCATGACTAGTGTTACATTTTTATTATATATCCTTGAGTTTATTCCATAGAAACAATGACACGATGATTAGTTCAGTGGAATTACGAAATACTTGTATGGTTGGGAGATCATTCATAGTTAGTATCTCCCCTATGATAGAATATTCAATTTTGGTATAAATTCATCATCCCCTCATTTATTCATAATTTAGTGATTTATGATTGAAATAGTTCTTTAGGGGTCATTATCTAAGTACTATGAAGATGTATTATAGCATTAGATGATGATTCAGGTTGATAGGTACAAACCATGATATTTCGTATTATGTGTTTCAATACAACACCTATCAATAGATCAAATCATTTAATGTTTTATCATTTTATTTATCCTCTTTCGATGTTAGAATTGAAATGGGATGAGGTTTCCTTGGACTTCATCATTGGATAACCAAAGATTCCCTGGGGATGAAAATTCAATTTAGGTGGTGATTGATCAGTTGAAGAAATAAAAAAATTTCAATTTGAATAGATACACAACCATGGTTTATGTTCTTTTTATATTATATGTGATGGAAAATTATGAGGGTGCCTGGCCCCACTCAATAATTTTCCTTGAAAAGGACCCCAGGTTAACTTCATGATTCTAGAGAAGTCTACATAAGGTGATGATGAATCAGGTAAGATTGATTAAAACTTATCATCCATACATTTACATATATATGGAGCAAGATATTTAGATTATAGATGATATAATCCATGTCTATGTATTGTATTATGAAGGATATTGGGATAACCATATGTGATTGGTAGAGTTTTCTTATGATAGAATATACCTATCAACAATCAGAATAGATCCCATAAAGGATTTGTATGGTCACATATGAAAGTTTCATTTTTTTAGTTTGGAGGTGGGTGGATCCTCTCTCATGGGACAAATTATTATTATGGTGGGGCTGATGTGGATTTAGGATACACACTTATGTTTCATCATGGAATAATTTTTCCATAAATGAAAAGTGGATCATTGATGCCATCAATTGTAATTTTTCTTTAAGGACCTGACCTTGAATCATTACTAATTCTTGAGTATTTAATTAATAATTCATGTTTTTATATTTTAACCATCTTTCTAGTTTAGAGTTTTAGAGAATTAATTCATCACTCTTACATAAAAAATCCATGTGTTACAAATTTGGAACGTCTACTTGGTTACCATTTTCCCCACAATATAAAACATTCCAAATGAAATATGTTTTCTTTTTATGAAATTATTATTTACTTTTAACTTGACATATTATTTTTTCATAACCATCCTTAAAAACTATGAAAACAATTATTAAATGTGGTATGGAAATAAAATATCATTAAAGGAAATATAAAAATAAAGTAACCCATTAGTCCATGAATACTTCTAATCATTTTCCCATTTCAAAATAAACATTGGGATATAAAAAATAATTTTATTTATCAAGAAATTAACTTCTCTTCCCAATTATTTTCATTAATTTTTTATGAAATATTAAATGAAAAATAAAACTCATAAAGGTATCTTTAAAATCATGAAAAATTATAGAAAAATATTTCATGATGTTATAATTGTGATACTTAAGAATTGTAAAATACGCATCTAAAAAAATAAACATTTGCGCACCTTTTAAAATATTATGATTTAGGTAAAAAAGAAAGTATAAATTAATTATATCATAAATATAATGAATCCTTCTAATATCACTATTATATATGGAATAACCTTCACTATTAAAAATGGAATAAACATTATTTTTACTAATGTAATAACCTTCGTCGTTACAAAATTGAATAACCTTTGAGAGATAAAAATTAAAAATCCATAATGATAAAATTCCAACATAAATATTACCTAATACATTAGAAGGATATAAAACACACACCCATTCATGGTTGATAACAAAACCATAAGTCCTTGGTATATAACGGAATCACCCATAATCATATACATTTCCCAAGAACCTTAACATAATCATAACAAATAAAATCTTATATTTTTTAATATTACCCTCATAAAAATTTCTTTCACTTGTAATGAAAAATTCCATATATTGAAATATTAATTCCATATAAAAATATTTTTAAAATACACAAAATAATGGAATTTGGGGTTTTTATTCAAATAAAACAATTAATATTATAAATTAATAAATACATGAAATAATTCATTCAATATTATGAATAAAATGTTTATTAATTATACATTTAAATTGAATATTTCTATTTTTCTTTTTATCATAATGTTCTATAAAAAATATTTATATTGATTCCTTTAAAAAAATGAAATAAAGTGAAAATAGGAATGAAATTTCGTTCTTAATAAATTTATGTCCATTTAAATTTATCCATAAAATAATTTTAAGAATATGGAAAAGTAATAGAAATATTTAGAAAATAAATATTTAATCATTAAAAATGATGTTTTTAAAGTGAAGTTCTCATTACCTTGAGTCGAAATCATCAAACACATTACATATCATCATGAATAATAAAAATATGTCAATTATTTAAATTATTAATAAAAAATTTATAATTTATTACTCCATTTACAATTTTTGAATAAATTACTTAATCAATTATTTTCACATGATACATTTTGATTATATTCGGTTCATACGTCCAAAATTGATTTAGTTAGTTGAAGGTGGTCAAAGAGTTCAATATTATATTATCTCTAAAATAATAATCAAAAAATAATTATTAATTTTATATATAAATTACTATTTTATAAAAAATATTCAAAGATGATTTTGAAAAACTAACTATGTTACAATCCTAGAGATGATAGGTTGTACGTACGCATGAGTAATTTTTACATTCTTTAATGATATTAAATGAAAATGTTAAGTATTATTTTATCATTCCATCAAGATAATTATATGATAAATATCATAAAATTTCTTCAAATTAACCTCTATATAGGGTCAAATTATGTGTTGGTGAAAAATGAATCACATATCTTTGTTGAGGTTGTAGAGTACACATACACAGAAGTGATGTTATCATTTTTGAATGACTGGAATAATAATATGATGAGTTATATATTATATTTATAGAATTATTAATATTTTATTATTAATATATATATATATATATATATATATATATATATATATAAGACATCCTTTTATTTATCCATGAGAGGCCCTGTTGGAAAACGAATTGCATCAGTCTGCGGGGCAGTTATCCCCCATACACACGATTGATCATTTTGTTTTTGATTTGATTGAAGAAGGAGATATATATATGTTATTCCATTAAAAAAAATATATATTTGTATATGGTGATATATGGGTTGTTATATAATTATGGTTGAATAATATTCGAAGGATGTTGAAGAAATAAGAAAAAAATCGTTAAGTTGAATGTTATACCGCTTCTTCGAACAATCTCCATTACTTTAAACAATAATCCCCAGAAGGTCATTATTTAGCCTAAAACCAAACATCTATAATGATAAAAGGTAATATAAAATACAATATGGGTTTGGATTGGATGAACTAAAAAGTTTTATTAGTTGGAAGAAATAATGATAAGATGTTCCCCTTTATAATAGAGGGAATGTAAACTCATGGAATTACTTAAAATATAAAATAAATATAGAATAATTTCCCTAAAGTGGATAAAACATTAAATTTTCAAATATATTATGATTATGAGTATAAATAGTTTCAACCAAATAAATTTGTACATTTTTGGACTTTGTTGGAACACTTATCTTTTGGTTCTGACCCCCAGTTAAATCTTTTGATAATTATCACACAATCAATGTTGTTTACACTAAGAGAGTCAATATAGTTCTATAAACAGAAAAACATCCCCGTAATTTATCATGTTTTATTTTCTAAACCACATAAAATCCATTTGGATAAATTTAATATTTTTTTGTAATTTTAATGCATTTAATAAAACATTATTATTTATTAAAAACCATTGGTGTTAATTTTTGAACTATTCAATTAATTTGACATTGAATGAAACATGAAGGGTAATATATTTGAATATAAAACTTTATCATAACCTTAAAAAATTTCATATTTATCTAAATAATTCATTGACTAAATTAATTAATTAATATTATATTACTTTATTTTTTTAAATACTTTATTTTATTACGCTTTTAATTGAATAAATGTTGTGTTGGTGATACATAATCTTTTGTGGTAATTGTTTTGTCAGTAAAAATTAAAAAATATATTATCATGATTAAGAATTAATTTATATTTAATCTTAGTAAATATAAAATTATATAAATATTTTAATCCCTACTACAAAAGTTTAAATATATTCAATGCAAGAAATTGACATTTTTAACTTTATATTTTACTTAAAATTTTTAAAGGCCATAATCATAGATATATTGAATCAAGTTTCCATATGTTCGAAAAATAGAAATAATTTTCTAAAATATAATCCCTAAATTAGATAAAGACATATGTTAAGTTAAAATTTTATATCTTAGCATAATTATTTATGATTAATTACCTGATTTATCCTTACAATGGGAATGAATATTAATGATATTTACTACTCATAATTACCAATATAAAAAGTTTCATATTTAATTTTTTTTAAAATCTTGATTATAAATAAATAATTCATTTTTATATATAAATTCAAATAAGTTCCATAATGTAATTTAAAATTAATTCTGAAAATTGTATTGAAAAGTATTTTTTCAGAAAAATGTATTTGAATGTATTATTTTTTTATAAAAAATATAAAGTATAAAATATATTCTGAGGAATAAAATTTTATTATGATTAATAAAAAATAACTAACAAAATTTTAAACGTAATTAATAATAAAATAATAATTTTTAAAAACATTAAAAGAAAATATAGTTTTCAATAAAAAATTGTATTTTTGATTATTCAATGATAATTTGTTTTTTCTAAAAATTATCAAAACATCCTCTTAATATAATTTTCACATGATGAATTATAAAGTTAAATTGAATATTTATAATTCAAATAGAATATTTTAGAATAATTTTTTTAAAATAAAACCTTATAATAAAATAACTTAATAAAATTATTTCCGTTTTGATTTTAAAAGTACATAATAGTTTTATAAGGAATATAAAAATCTAATTATCAATAATAATAAAAATAAAAATGGTTTATTATATTATTACATAGGTTATTAAATTAATTCCCTCTCTTAGAAAAGTTTTCCCCATAATTTTATTCATTTCCTAAAAGAATTGGGATATCATTCCTTTATAGAAAGTTTATATTTACATTTTTCTTCTTTCATTATATAGGTTTTACAAAAAACCTTAACATGATGAATCACCATATTCCAAAAAACTAACAATATACAATAAAAAATATGAAAATTATATTTATCATATAAAAAATTATCCACCAATTGAACCATGTCAAGGTAAGAAATAGAGATGAATTCGATACCTATTTTCTTAACATCGAAACATGAAATAAATTATGTACCAATGATAAACTCCATGGAATGTTAATTCAATATGAAAAAACAAGCATATTTCATGATTTCATATGGTATAATGAATCATGAAAATTGATTTTCTTTTTTCAAAAATATATAACACTTTTCTCTAGAGACACATTTAGAAAAACATGATCACCTACCTTAAAAGAAACATCTTCCCTTAAGTTAATCACATAACTTATCTACATACTATGAGCCATACTCATATGTTTCTGAATCATTTTCAACATCTCAACCACTTTAACTTCTAAATCTGTTCCAAAAAACATTATTTTTATTACATCATCTCAAAAATCTAGAGTCTCACACCACCTTTCATATAGTACCTCAAAAGGTGACATCTGTATACTGGAATGAACACTGTTATTATAATAAAATAGATATACTAAAAGGATTTGATCCCAAATTACCTAGTAATACATGGAAAAAGCATTAATTATATATTCCATATTGAAAATAATTCTTTATACTATCCATCAGACTATAAATGAAACACTGTAATGGAATTTATTTCAATTCCCAATTAATTTTAAGTTCTATTTCAAAAATTTCATATAACCTAGGAACATCATCAGATACAATATAGGGTGGATCTCCATTAAACCTAAATATCAACATTAGGTATAATGGATAATGTAGGTCTAAATACAAAGTACCTTGAATGAGAATGAAATGTAGAGATTTAATTAATTGATAAAAAATACCCAAAATTGCATCATTGCATCATGATGTATCTGATAATACCACTACCAAATCCATAGATAAATTTTCCCATTTCTACTTTAACATTGGAAATATATGAAGCATAACCTTAGAAAAATTTTAACCTTATTTAACCAATTTAAAATTCAAAAAAACAACAATAAATTCTGAAATATCTCTTTATATTCCATCAAAGAAATAATAACCATGAAGATATCAGTACATATTAGTGCTTCCAAGATTAACTGATTATATGGGTATATTATATTCACACAACAATTACATCTTCAACTAAGAATCACATGGAAATGTTAATAATTTTCCAAATCTGATAATACCCCCTTCATCAATATTAAACCTTAAAAACATACCCTTATTAACATAGTATACCTTTTCGTGAAAAAATTGTAAGAACCCTTTTTTTTAATGAACAAAATATTTCTTATAAACACATTTTATTATATTTCTTTATAGAAGAACATATGTAGAAATTTTAATTTCATAAGAACATTACACGTTAAGTGTAGATATAGTGTAATATAATTTGAAAAATGGGGTATACATGTGAAATAATTTAAAATTCAATAAAACTACCTCTATAGGTTTGAATTTTCCCAAGAATATGTCCCATGACATAATGATTGCAAAAAGAAAAATAGGTGTTAGTAAAATAATATAAAATAATAAAGTATGTTTATAAAACATTTTAAGTGATGTATTGAGTGATTAAGAGAGAATAATGGCGTTTTTATAAGGAAATATGACCATTCTGCAGGAGAAACTTTAGATAATATGATTTATCGGAATTATGACTGTTAATCAATAAAACGATTATTAATTATTATTGTTATTGGTGCTATAAAGTGACCCTTGGGATTTTTTTAAAATTATATTTTTGAAAACTATATAAATATTTAAATTTAAAATTAAATTATGTTTTATGAATAATTTATATGTTTTATAAAAATTTATCTTCTTGTAATTATCTTATAAAACACTTTGTAATGACAATAAAAATCAATGAAGTCCTAAGTAAATTTTATATCATCCAGGAAATTTACTTTAATAAAAATGGATTTTAATTTACAATAAATAGGTATATATTAAGAAAGTTTAAATTCTAATATTTATATAATTATTTTTATAAAATTAATATCATTATTTATTCCTAACATAAAAATTAAACTATGTCAAATTATGCTAATTTTCTAAAGAAGATGATTTTTGGGTTAAAAGTGAAAATATGTGTTTTTTATGAAATATGATATTTGGATATGATCATGATTTAAAATTTATTAATATAAACTCTTATTAAAAAATTATTTTTGTAACAACATAGTACATAATGTGTTACATTTATAAACACATTCCTAGCTTTTTTAAAAACCATTATTTTATCTTTTGAAAAAAACAACTTTTATGAATTATAACCATATAATTTTTGAATGATTTTTTTATCACTATTATAAATTGAATCATTTATAATTGATTTATAACTTGGAATTATATTTTACAAATTAGGTAATATGCTTAATTTAATTTTTATAAATAAAAAATTTATTGTGTTAAAAAAAGAGTTACTATAGTATAAGTAAAATAATGTAAGAGGATAAGGTTAAATCATAAAATAAAAAAATAAATAAAAAAATAAAATATTAAATGGATGGTTCAGGTTTTGTAAGAACATGGGAATAATTTAAAACATTAATTATTAAATAGAATCATTCTAATTAATGCCATCCAATAGTAGTTTCACTTAAATTCTAAAAAGGTAATATTTGATCACTTTAAAGTGACCATCCTAAAGAATAAATACCACTTTTCCACCACTCCGCCCCACTCAAAACCCATTAGGAACTATTTTTTGGTCATTATACCTCCAAAATAGTCCCAACGGGCTACCCCAATGGTCTCAATGTTCCATCATCATGTTTTAGAAAGAAAATTATCATGTTAAGGAAATTCTCCTATTCTTTATTTTAATTCAAGTACATCCTTTTATTTTGTGGTTATTATTAAAGTAAAATATTATTTATTTCCATTAAATTTTTATCTTACAAATACTAAGCACATGGTGTATTATTAATTGGATTCCTGATTTCCCACTCATTATTCTGTTTATTGAAACCATCTTTTTTTCCATCATGCTAATAAAATCATTTCACGATATTTTCTTCTTTCTAAAAAGAATTATTATATCTTGAATACCCAAACCACTAAATTACCTATTTTAATTCACCTATATGTAAATATAATTTATTTATTCATGGATTTACATGTATGAAACCCATATTCCCTCTTTATGGTTTAATAATGATGTAATGCTCATCTCATTAAGCAGTTACATGTTCAATGATTTTATATAAAAACTGTTACTAATTATCCTCAAGTTATTTATGAAATGATTTATTATATTCAATGTTGTTAATATTAATTAATTCATATTAAGGGTTATCATTGATATCACTCCAATTATCTTGGTAAATAATTTATCTCTCGTGTTGATATATTTAACCATACCTTGGGGAATTACTATTTTAAATATGATTTATGACATGAAAGTGATAAACCTTGGTGACATTCCTATGAATGTCACATTTATATATTGCATCTATATTTCCATGTTATGATTCATGTTCATTCTATTATAATATACATCATATTCATATGATCATACCTAATTGATATTCCTCCTGGTTACTTTCTAAATAGATCATTTGTTTATTCCCTTACTAGTCATTATGCTCACCCATTTCATTGATGTATGTCCCTAAGATATAAGATGTAGAAAAAGTAACTAAAGATAAACTTATGAAGAATACTTACAAGTTAATTAGAAGAATTTTTATTTTTTATTTTTATATTTTTTTTTTCTAATTTCAAAGATTCTAAACCACATAATATCCAATGTATTATTAAATGTTGTTGCATGTAATGAATGGTTTATGAAATAGAAAATAATGGGTTTCAGAGTTGGTATCAAAGTGTAGTTTAGTTATTTATAAAAATTAATTTTATAAAATTGTAGTAAATAAACAAGGTATAATTATATATTTTTAAAAATGTCATGGTATTTTCGTGAAGTATAATATAAGTGGTTTACAAGAGATTATATCCCTATCTTGGTACTACAAGTGGAGTGGATCTGGAACATTAATACAAAGCTTAATTACCATAATAAATGGATAATTGAGTTGGATTTTATCATCACATGGTGTATGAAAATGGGTCATGCTTCACATCTGGTTTGACACTCACATGGGATATGGTTTGGTCAATCACATTTTATTAAAAATCATTATGAATTATATATAAATAATGTAAACCTTTTATTAATATTTATGTATATCATCCTAGATGATTGATATTATAAACTTTTAGGATTTATCTTTCCTTTATAATTCTTATTAAATGACTCCCAATAAGTAACAAATATCTCACTTATGTTTTATTCCCCTATATAAAATATTATAACAAATTGTAGGACCCATAAAAATTTTGGATGGAACTAAAAATGATATAAAGAACTTAGCAATATGGGGTGATATGGGGCTTAAAATTTCATGATAATGATGACTATATTAACTCAACTCATTAAATAAATATAAACCATATGGGGAGTTTTTATTTAATATGAATGTAAGAACTTGTAGTTGAATCCTTCACGTATCAATTACCAAATCATTTTAGTGGAACCTCTGATCCACTAATATCTCAAAAATGGATTAGTACCATAGAAAAGATATTTTCTATACTCAATTTTTATGATAAAGTGATGGTTATATTGATAGTTTATCGCTTAATGGTAGAAGTTGATCATTAGCAGACACTGATCAAGAACATGAAACCAAATGATGAGTCATATTCTATGGGATTAGAAGACTTAATTTTTTTTATAATGTATTTTATACAAACCATCTGAACCAAAATATAGTTAGAATTACTCCAGAGAAAACAAATAGAAAATGAATTAGTGGGTAATTATTACCTAAACATTACAATGATTTAACATTACACTTCAAGGTTTGTCATTGATTCTTACTGTAAGATAGATGAATTATTTTATGAACTATAACCCAATATACAGAATGAATTGGAATGCAATGGCATTGTGATTTATGAAGATATTGTTTAATGTTCTCTCAAATTTGAAATACTATTAATATATTTCTAGTAGACTCCGGAATAAAATGAAAACAAGGTAAGGCTGGAAACAAATTTTGTAAATAATCCAAATAAGAAGAAAGTAAAACATCCCTTTTGAAATAAATTTTGAAGAAACATCTCGGGAATTTTTTCAAGGATGTGGAAAGTTATAGAAGTGTGGAAGAGATACAAATATGTCTTGATAATTTCATGGGGATATAAAGCCTAAGAATCAAAATTCTAATGAAAAAGGGAATATAGTTCCATAAAACCTTATTATACAATGCATCAAGTATATAGATCTTGATAATTTCCTTAATCAATGTACAAACCAGATGATAATCATGGGAAAACACCATTATCACCAAAAAAATGAACAAGGGAGAAAGTAATTATTTTCCAATTATGATAGATGAATTTCATGATCCAAATGATGTTGTGTCAGACACACTAATCATACAGTAAAATCTAGTAAGCATATTGTTTGATTCTATTTCTATGAATTATTTTATAGTATTCAAGTTTGAAAAGATCATGAAGTTAAACACTTATCATCTAGTGGTAGAGTTGTCTCTTAAAAATACAAGTGGAACTATTCAAGAATCAATGATATATATGGACTCCCCTATTTTCATTTGTGAGTAAAATATCTCTGCAAACATGGTGGTAATTCTTAATTTTTAATTTTAATATATACTAAGGATATATTTGATGTCAATATATAATACCTAGATCAACTATAAGAGAAATGATATTTTACTTTTATTGAAGATAAAACCTATAATCACAATCAAATGTGATATTTCCCAGTTTATTCTTTCTCTGATCCACTTACTATTTCCTTTTTTAAGGAAAAGATTAATGAGGAATAAGAAGAATGAGAAAGTAGATAAATAAATATGTGCTAATTGTTTATGAATACATTGATATGTTTCTTAAAGATTTATAAGTACCTCCCTCAGATAGAAATGTAGTTTACTTAATTTAATTCTTAATGGATCAAGTAGAAAATGGAATACTATATATAGAATGGAATATGTAGAGTTAGAGGAATAAAATAATTAACTTCAAGACCTTTTGGAGAGGGGTTTTGTTCGACCAGGTGGGTCTCCTTGGCGAACACCATTTCTCGATATAATTAATTAGGATGGATAAAGGTGACTATGTTAAGATTATTTATAACTTAATAAGAACACGGTGAAAGGAAAAATTCTTCTTCCAATGATTATTGGTTTTTTCAACCAGATTTGTGGATCTCAATTCTTTTACATGTTTGAAATTTATTCTACGTACAATCAATTGAGTATGAAGAACAAATAAATCCCAAATACTACATTCTAAAAATGATATGTGCATTACTTATTTTTTTATTATATTAATATTGACTAATACACTTATGATATTTATGGAATTTTTTAATATATTATTTAAGAAATACATTGATAACTTCTTAGTGTATTTGTTGATGATATTTTGATATATTTTAAAAGTTTTGAGGATAATTATGGTAAACTAAGGGTCATATTATGAACCCTTGGGAAGGATAAGTTGTTTGGTAAATTCAAAAAAAATTATTTCTAGTTATAGTAAGCAAAACTTCTGGAAACAATTATGACTAATAAAGGAATCTTAGTGGATTCAGAAATGAAAAAGGCTATGGAGGAGTGGAATGATCCTATAAATGTAACTTATATTCATAGATTCATTGGTCTATAGGGATACTATAGAACGTTTTTGAAAATATTTTCATGGATTTTTAATCTACTAATGAAGTTAACTTAAAAGTGAGTTATTTTTATCTTGAAAACATGTTGTGAAGAATGTTTTAATGAGCTTAATAAGTAGTTTCTTTGTGTACCTATTAAAACCCTACCTTCTAATGGAGAGGGATTTATCATTTATAATGATGAATAATTAAAGGGTATTGGATCTGCACTAGTGAAAAATTAAAATGTAATCAGTAATGAATTGTGATAGATAATTATTCATGAATAGAATTATCTGACCAATGATATAGAAATAACTACAGTTATCTTTATTTTAAATATATTAAGACACTATATATATGGATAAAATTTTTATATATACAAAGACCACCAATGTATGAAGTATATATTCAAACAAATGGAGGTCAACTTGTGTCAATGAATATGGTTAAATCTAATCAAGGACTAGGATTTCTCAATTCACTATCATCTAGGAAAAGAGTATAATGTATATAATGCTCTTAGGAGAAATGAAACTAAAACACTATCCATGATGGAGATTGATAAAGACCCAATATTAATGGATATGAAATGTATGGATATGTAAATCATAACAATATGGAACACATTATACCTTGTCCAATTGTTTTACCTATCTTCTAATCAAGAGAGGGTCAAAGAGGCACATAGGCATGGCATCAACCTTTAGAATAAGGTTATAGTTATAAGAGTGGGGATTCTTTAGGTTTTCCACATCAATGAAGATGGTTTTATTAAATTTGTATCTAATCATTGTGTGATTTAATCACATAAGATAAAGAAAGAACTATTAGATGATACCCATAGCTCATATTTCTCTATTCATATTATAAGTACCAATATGAACTATGATCTTATAAGGAACATCAGTTTGGAATACATGAAGGGGGTTATCATTGAGTATACCTTGAAGTTCCTATTTTTTTAATTTTAAATAATAACGACATATGTCTAGGAGAATGATGAAACCATTTATCATCACCACATAGAAATGGGAGAACACCACTATACACTCCAACAATGGTCTCCTAATGACAACAAAATGAAGAAATACAATATGGGTTTGTTTGGTTCAACTCACTTTGATTTCCCACATTATCCCAATTCATGAATATTTCTCTCTTCATTAACTTACCAAGTTATATGTAATAAATGTGGTGATTCTAGATGTGGTAACACATTCAATCATTTGTGGTTGTTATCTATGGTTCACTTCAAAATTATAGAGAAATCATCAATGTACTCTGAATAAAAAACTAAACTTTAGTATGACCTATCAACACCAAACTGAAGACCAATATTAAATGACCATTCAGAAAAATGAAGAAATATTTAGTGCCTAATAAATAAAATTTAATGGTTTATGTGATAAAAATATCTCATTAATTTTGTTATCATAAAAAATAACAACCACTCAAGTGATCAAATGGCTCTATATGAAAATATTTATGGGAGGAGTTTGGTAACCCAAACATATTAGGAATTAGTTGGTGAATAGAATCTACATGGACCAAATCTTGTTCAAGATATAAAATAAATGTTTGAAGCCATCCAATAACATATAAAATATGCTCAGAGTTAGAAAAAGAGTTATGCTGAAAACCATGGAAGGGAATTTGAGTTTTATGTTAGAGACAATACATTCCTATAAATATCTACATGGAAGTGAGTTATATGATTAATACTAAATGGAAAGCTAATCCATAGGTACTTTGACCCATTTAAGATCCTTAATCGCATTGGAGTAGTGGCCTATCAACTAGCTCATCCCACCAAACATGGATCATGTTCAAGATGTGTTCCAAGCATAACTTATAAAGAGGTAGATACCTGATCCATCACATATAATGAATCTAGTAGTGGTACAACAAGATAATAAACTCTATTATATAGTGAAACTAGTGAAAATAATTGTCCAAAGAGAGAATGTTTAATGAAAAAATACTATTAACTTTTTCAATGTACTATTTAAAAATATTAAATATTAAATTTAAATGCGGGAACTAGAGGAAACAATGAAAAATAAGTACCCTTATCGATTATTAACTATGAATATGAGTTGGAATTTTAACGATGAATTTTATTTTGGGGGAATAATGTAACACCATGATAATTTTTACTATTTTAATAATGTAACTCTCATCAGTTAATAAAATATTATTATGTTTTACTATAAAGGAACATAATAAACCTTTAACATTTTATAATAAATTTTCAAATTAATTATATATATGAAATAATACAACTTGGAAAAGATAAGTTATATACACATTAAATAATAGTACTTTCACCAAGACATACTCAATAGTATTTAATTACCATATGAATATCTCATATGACAAAAATATTGTAAATAGGAAGATAAGTGTTTGGGAAATAATATGCATTATCAAATTATGCGTAAGAACATTTGTATGTGATGTAGTGAGTGAAAAAATGATAATGGTGGTTTATTTATAGGGAAATATGATTATCAGGTATAAGGAACATATGTAAATACCACTGATGGATATTATGACCATTAATCAACAATATGGTTTCTCAATACTATTATTGTTAGTGAAATATAGTGACCGTTGGTATTATTTTATAATTTTATATTTGGAAACTATATAAATATTTTAGTTTCCAATTAAATATTTTTTTATTATAAATTTGAAAGTTTTAATTTTTATTATTTTAATCTAATTAACTTATAAAACAATTTTATGTGATAATAAAAATCAATGAAGTCTTAAGTTAATTTTATAATGACCAGACAACTAACTATATAATAATAGAACGTTACAGTTCAATAAATTTTTATTTTTTAGTATGCTAAAATTTTCATATTTATAGAATTATTTTTTGATAAAATAAATTTATTTTTTTGATTTAGTACATAAAAATTATCTTAGGGTAAATTTAAAGATTTTTGTTTGAAAAGTTGATTTTTTTGTTAAAAAGAGAAAATAACATTTTCTATGAAATACAATAAATCAAAGAAAAGGATATGATTATGATTTTAAATTTTATAATAGTAATTAATAATAAAAAAAATTATTTTTCAAATAACATATTGTATATTGTGTTATATTTAGAAACACTTGTTTAAAATTATTGAAAATAATGATTTTTTCTTTTACAAAAAACTGTTTTTATGAGTTCACATATATCAAATTACAATTTTTTATTATAACTTTTATAAATTTAATTATGGAAAATTTATTTGATATTTTTAATTATAATTTCTAAATTATAAAATAATGTTAATTTAATTTTATACATTAAAAAGTCAGCGTGGTAAAAAAGGAGTTACCGTGGTATAAGTTAAATAATTTAGAAGTTATATATAAATGGAAAAATCATAAAATACCTAAAAAATAAAAAATTAAATAGGTTGTAATTGTAATATAAAAACGTAGAAATCCTTTAAAAAATTATATTTCATCCAATTTATTTAATTAATTCCACCCAAGAGTGGTTAAACTTAATTAGAAAATAATAATAATTTAATCACTTAATACCACCCCACGTTATGTAAAAATACACACTTACAAACACCACTATCAACTAATAATCCCATAATCACAAATTTATGGTTATTTTTCTTCCAAATGGGTCCTTCCAAGGAACCCTCATGGTATCATGGTTCCATATTCAAGTTTTAGGATTCAATTATTTGAATTAATGTAATTCTCTTATACTTCCTTTTCATTAAAGTACCTCCTTCTTATCATTATATTTATTGTAAAGATTTATTCAATTTAATTCACATTTAATATTCAAACTACCTCCCGTATAGTGTTTTAATAATGAGAGACCACTATTATCTCTCATTATTCCTTTTCCGAGATCCTTTTTTTAAACCATCATGTTGCCAGAATCATTTCATGATTTTTTTCTTTTTATGGAAATATTATATATTGCGAATACACAAACCAATTTTATACCCATGGTATTTCACTTAGATGTCACTATAATATATTGATTCTAGGATTTACATGTGTTAAACCAAAATTAAATTTTCATAGTTCAAAAATTATGTAATGTTTAGTTCCATAAGGACTTATGAACATGATGATTTTATATGAAACAGATTAATTATTCTAATTAGGATATTGATTTAATGATTTATTTCAATTATTGATCCTCACATGAATTAATATAGAAGAAGGGTTCACCCTGACAGTGCTCCATTTCATTGGGCAATGAATTAATCTCTAGATATGGCATATTTTATGATACCTAGGTGAATAAATTTGGTAATTATGATTTATCACACCCTGGTGATAAACCATGATGATATGATTATGAATGTATCATTTATATATTGGATCCATATTTCCATATTATGACTTATATTACTTATATTATGATATGACTCATGTTCATAATATCATTCATTATTGATATTCCTTAGGGTAACAGGCTAAGTGTCTCCATTGATTATCCCATTAATGGGCTTTATGCTCACCCATTTCAATAATGTATATCCCCAGGACATGAGATAAAAGTAAAAGAAACATAGTATAAAATGATGAATAATCCATTTACATTTATTAGAAGTATTTTAATGTTTTCCTTTTAATTCATTATGTTCCTCATTTCTAAGACACTAAATCTAAAAATATCTTATGTATTATCAAAATTTTTACCATGCAATGAAATATTTATCAAATAAAAACATGAGGTTTCAGAAACCTATTCCTCTTTAGGATATTTTGTAGTTATTTATATTAGAGATGATTATACTAACACTTAAAAAAATTAGTATTTTCTACATTCTTAATTTATTTAACAATATCCTTCAAATAAATAACCAAAGGGTCATCTTTCAAATGTAACATGATTAATGTATCATTGTTTTTATTACTCAAAGAATCAACTACTTTGTTTTCATCACCTATATTGTGATGATTTATGCATTAGTAATCCTTTATTAAATCCAATTATATCATCTAAATCATGTTCAACTCTTTTTGATTCAATATAAACATTAAACATTTATAACCAATATATATTTCATACTTTAATCCATATAAATGATGTCTAATTTTTTTAAATAAAACACTAAAACTTCTCGTTCATGGTGTTCTTTAGAATTATTCTTTCTTGTGGTTTAAATTGATGTTATGCATTAAAAATTAATTTAATTTTTTTAATAAAACATGTCCCAATCATATAGAATAAGTATCATTGTAATTTTTTACTATATATGGATAGTGGTGCACAAATATGGGAATTCACTAATCTTATTTTCATTTATTATAAACATTCATCAAATTACTTTATGTAGATAAAACTAAATCCCTTTCTTGTTAATATTATTATTTTTATAGATAACTATGAAACCATTTCAACAAACCATCATTAATAGACTTTTAATTCAAGAAAACTTTGACAATAATTAACATTTATAGTTATTAAAATCTAATCGACCACTTTTTTTACTAAGATCAAGTGTTATTCTATATTGTTTTAAGATGCTCACAATGAATGAAATCTTTTATGAAAAAAATAACTTTTGCTATTTTTTTGTAAAACATCATTTACTTCTAGGTTTTTTGACCAATATTTAGATTTTATTCAAAATACTAATATATTTTTTTTAACAAATCAGGATATAATCAAAAAAGAACCACGATATTATCCAATTGTCATAATTTTTTTCCCTAAGATCTATAAATAGAGATGGGGAATATATCAACCCAAATGAAATAACCACAAGCTCATAATTACAATACCTATTATGAATTGATTTTTTTAATATTATCCACCTTATACTTAAGTATATGGTACCCAAATTTGAGATCATCATTTGAAAAATACTATGATACATGGATATGATCAAACATATCATAAATATAAGGAAACTGATAATTAATATTTACGCTTATGTTTTTCAAAGATCAATAATCATTTTGAAACCTCATGGAATAATGATTATTTAAAAAAACAAAATAACATCACACTATTGTGAAGTACTAAGATGAATTAAACCTTTATCATAAAACTATTGTAACTACTTTTTCTATTCCATAATTACTACTTAATCCATATGACAAGGGTGTTTTGAAATTTTCGGAACATTATTCACTAAGTCAATTGTAAATTGAAATCCCCAATCATTCATGACATTAATAAATTCATCAATAAACACATCCCAGAACTACTTTATTAAAATCATATCATTAAATTGACCAGTTCTCCTATTTTAAACAATATGTGAAAGAAAAATTTGATTTCAATATTTTAAAAATATCTCAGTTTTTTAAAATGTTATCAAAGGTAAGAATTAATTATTTCATTCAAAATAAATCTATTTCTAAAAAACAACTTATTTTGAACAATAATCAATAATAACATTGTAAGTAGAGATCTAATACATACCTAGAGTAAAATAAATATCTACTCGTATTAGGATAAGGTTTATGGGTATTGACATTTCAAGAAAACAAGAAATATATTTCAATATTTTTTTTCATTAAAACATACCTAAAATGTTTTAATATAAGTTATGAAATTGTTTCTTGAGGAGAAATGATCAATTTTCCTAATAAAATATAATAATTGAAAGAATGTGTAGTCCTAGAATTAAAAAATACATTAGTATAATCTAAATAAATAATAAATGTATTTTTTTCCACTCCATTTAATTGCTTAACATTTTCTAAAGTAGTTGGAATCGATTCCACCACACCATTCGAGTCATAGTATTACAGATTCCAATAATTTAAACTGTTCATTGAAAAAATATAAATAAATACACATATCATTAAATTTACCAAACATTACATCATTCAAATTGAAATTGAACATACCACTACCAAGATTTATTTTATTTTAACCACGATCCATATGCCAAGAATTATAAAATTAAAATCACTTTCTAGGGTTTTTAAGGAATTATCTAAGGTGTTTTTTAACAAAAAATTAAGAAATGGGAAACCTGATTCTTTACCTTCGTATTTCATTGATGTGTTCCTTCTAATTGCATTATAGATAGACCTATTATTATTCATTTGTATTGTAGAATACCTGATCATTGTAAAAATCCATTTTCAAATTCTCCACAAAACTAAAAATTTTATCATAACATATAATCTAATGTGCATCCAATGACCATTTATATTTTGAATTTAATCCTTATTATTATTGATTAATTTTATTATCAAGATCCTAGATAATATTTAGTGCATAACTTTCTAAATGAGTGACATGTTCTTCATACAAGACCACTGAATATTCCTTTTATTATTCAATTCATGGAATTGGTACTCAATCTTAATTTGAATCTCCATAAGAAAATATTTCTAATAGAAAATATTTTTAAATTAATCTCATTCTATTGTAAACATTGATTCTCTTTCTATAGTATTCTTATCAATTTTCCACCACTGGTCTGTTTTACCTTTAAAAAGGTAAATATTTAGAGTAAAATTTTGATTATCTAAAATAACCATGACACAAAATAAATTTTTAGAGATTTTATCCATCCCTAAAAAATGAGTAGTTTATAAGATCTATTGAATAATGAAGGATGTTGTCACAGAAAATGATCGAATATATAATTTTTACCTTGTAGTATATCCAGTGGTTCTATAGAATAGATGACCTATCCATTTATAAGTTTTTTCAACTAAACTGTGACTAAAAAAATTTCTTAGTTCCAATTCCATCCATTTTGGGTTGCTGATTTGGAAGTATATTTTCATCTAAGTACCTTCCCACTATAATTTACTTATTTCATCAGTGGAAAACCATTGAAAAAATCCATTGTTTAGAAAAAACATCTTAGTAATATTTAAATATTATATCATGATAACAAAAAATTAAAATATATTAAGGTTATTTACTTAAACTTCATAACCTCTAAAATTATCTAAAAAATTACTCTAACAGAAAATATAGGGATTCAAACAAAAATCATTATTTATTCTTGAGTTCTTAGTCAATAATTCATTTTTTTACATCTCAAGGATCTTTACAGTTCATTGTTTTTGAGAATTAAGTCATATCGATTTCATAAAAAATAAATATATTCCAAAGTGGACCCTATAAATCAGTATCTATTTTTATAACAATATAAACCTTTTAAAGTGAAATACATTTTCTCTTCATGAAGTATCTTTGTAATATTTTACTTGATTTATTATTTGTTCCATACCATCTATAAACCTTATAAAAAATAATTTAAATATTTATATGCACTTTAAATGCTCAGTAATATACTTACAAAAATAGATAACATTGTTATTCCATTAATACATAATAATTTTTGTTTTTTTAGAATAAAAATTGGCCTTAAACTAAACATTTTCTTAATAAATAATCTTCTCGACCCAATTCCATTAAAAAAATTAAAAATAAGTTTGAAAGGAAAATATAACTTTTAATGGTTTATTTTGAGTCATGGAAAACTCATGAATTTTTTACACAAAGTTATTATTTTTACTATTAAGAAGTATAAAATAATTTTTCAAAACATAATCACATTATCTCACCTTCTAAAATAATAATACTTCTATAAAAATAATAAAACCATAAATAAAACATGTAGGTAACATGAGGAATAATTTTCACATTACTCTTACATTTAGAATAACCTACATAGTTACAAATAGAATAACCTTCACAATTACCATTTTAATGACCATGACTATTAAAAATGTAATAACCATCATGGTTACGAATGGTATAATATTTACAGACAACATTAAACTTAAATATTACTCAATGCATTAGATGGATATCGCTGACCCACTATAGTGACCCAAGATTTTCATGCATGGATATTACATAATTTTTTTGAATATTTATTACAATACAAAAACGCATTAGTAGGGAATATAATAGTTTAGTGTCTTAAGAAACTGGGAACATGATATTCTAACTTAGAGAAAGATCTTCAAAGGTTCCCACAAATATTATTCCATTTAGTACAATATGTTAAAACCATTCTTCAAAACCCGGGGAAAGGAAATGTAACAAAGGGTGTTCTTAGATGCATAGAAAGGGTAAATAAAAAAGACACATACGAATAAAATGAGAATAATGGTATTATAATATGAGAATAACATTTTAAGATCATACCCTTCATATCAAATATGATTATTAGGAGTAAGGGAAAAAAGATAGGCTATTTATAAGACATGAATCATAAGGAAATAAAAGAACATAAGTCTTTAGAGAAAAACATTGGCATAATAAATATAATTTTTAAACAAACATAAAAATAGAAAATATTTTGTCAAGTATTGAAATAAAGTCATTTATAACATGTTAATATTTGGATGAACGCCCATGTACCTACTTCGGGCATTGGATAACAAACCACATGCCATCCTATTTTCAATATTAGGATAATAACCTATGTACACTTTTTTTGCTTTGTATGACTACCCATGTACCCTACTATTCTCAATATTGGGAACAACACTAATATACCATCTTTTTTAGGCCTAGGATAGTAAACCATGTAACCTCTTATTTTCTGTCTTGGGATAACTACCCGTGTACCATCCTATTTCAAAGATAGGGATAATAACCTATGAACCCTGTTTTTAGGATTGGAAAAACTACTAGTGTACCCCATTTTTTGGGATTCAACTAACAACCCATATACCCTATTATATCATATAACATATAGCATCACCCAATACATTGGAAGGAGATATCGGTCCCACCAGTCACATAATGAAATCATTAATATATGTTCCAAGAGATTTTAAAAATTCATCTTATCATTACACAAGAAATAAATTGGTTTTCATAAACATTTTAATATTTATCAACTATTAGAAATGATATAACTTTCATAATCAATTCATTATAGCATAAACCATGAATATAATCAAGTTTCAAATATTGTAACACAAGTAAGAGAAAATAGTTTCATAAATATCTTGTCTTCAAAACATAAACCCTTTATAGAAAGAATATGAATGATACCCTTGGATAAAATCACCGATAATTCATGAGTAACTCCAATAGATGTCATATTATATGAAAAATAATTCTGAAAGATCATTTAAAACATTTATTTAGAAAAATATCCTTTACACATTAAAAAATTCTTTTTAAAACACAAACCATTTTGAAAACCTTTTACAAAGAAGATAACATTGAAAACATATATTTGAATGTTGAAAAACATTGTGAAAATATTTCTCTTGGAAAATATACCTAATAAAATATAATGAAATATTCAATTAATGGACTATTTATTAATGAATATAATCCCATACATGACATATATGTAAAAATAAAGATTCCTTTCATATTTTTGGTAGAAGTAAAAAGAGGATTGATGAGAAAATGACAGTAATATTAATTTTAAAAACATTTTTAAAAAGGTAAAATATGGGTAATTTTTTTAAATCATATGATAGTTTTAGAAAATTTTTGAAATCATTTTTATAGTATATTGTTTTTGTGGAGAACAAATTTTAAACCAAAGAGGTAAATAAAGTCATATTTTTTTGAAGACATTTTCTTAATTATTTGAAGATACAAAGAGTTAGAAAATGGTACCATTGCATGGATATAGTATGAATAACTAGAGGATATGGAACTTTAGGATAATTTTTTAGTGTTGGATCATAATATTTCATCAATGGTAGTTTAATTCAAAATAATATTGATAAATAATGAGAGTAGAGAAATAATATCTTACCACTTTGTTGACTTTGAATAATAATTACCATGGAAGAATAACATTAAAATAAGATTAATATATAATTATAATAAGTAAATTCATGATATAATAAGTTATAGGGATAGTTTATACACCTCGTAAAATATTGTAGGAGCATAACATGACAAGTGACTCAAAGAATAAAAATCGAGACAAAATTCCCTTACCGCTTTGGTAACGTTTTAACCGTCCACACCATGAAAGAGATATCATAAAATGGATATGTAAATCCCAATTATTCATGATAAAATAATCATAAAATAAAATTATTGTAATTATAAAAACCACATACAAGAAAGAGGTCATGAACAGGGCTTGTGCCTCACAGAAATTAAAATTGTGATGAAGATCACATAATAATTGAGTAAATTTTAATTCTGAGATCCATGAAAGAATAAAATAAATTTAAAGATTTAATATAATGAAATAAATTAGATTAATGATTTAAAATTTCATGGAAGTTTATACACCACATAATGGAAATAAGTGGGGAATATGACATAAGTATCACATAAATAAAAGTGAGACTAGAAATCCCCATACCTTATGTATTGACTCTCATTGTACTCGTTCAATACCCCTGTATATAAAAATATTATTTTATTATAAATATATCATAGAACTGTATTCATATATATAATTATATATATTATTTACTTACGACTTTATATTACATGTTTATTAATAATTTCATGTTTATGTTGTGTTTCATGTAAAAACAGATTTATTTTTCATACATGTTTGGATTTTTTATTCTTGGTACAATTACTTTGATTATCTTTTAATCATTTAGATAATGATAACCATGATATAAATATCACATATATTGACTATGTATGTATTTATATTAACCCACATAATTTATTGGTATGAAATGAAATACATGGTTTAGGGAGACGGTAGTCCAAACATATGTATGAACATTGTTTCCATTTTATTATCATATTAAATGGAAAGAAAAAAATGATATTTATATATTATAATTTAAGTAATATTTTTATTTAATATATATAAAAAATGTCTATTAAACCCATAATTAATACGTAATATGTAAATCATCAAATAATAACATTGCTTCGTGAGGCGGTGGTCCGCTGTACACACAAACAACATTATCATATTCTCAAAAAATTGAAATAATGAATGAATGTGTTATTTAATAATATAATAAGAATAGTAAAATCATATATATTATATATATTATATATAAAAAAACATTTAAATCATTATTACTAACCTTAAGAGGTGATTATGGATGAACAAATGACATCGTTTTTCAAGGTGGTAGTCCTCCATTGACACAAAGAATGTTTACCTATCCCATTTGATATAATATCATGTAGTTGTTGGTATTACCCTTAAAATAAAAAAACATGAGTATAATTAAGAAAATTATTTTATGAGATAATCATTATATAAAAAAATGAAGGGTTAAGATGAATAAATAATACAAAAACATTCATCGATGAACGCCGCCTCTTGTTAAGTTAACTTCTTTTAGTTTTCACCAAATAACAAACTTGGTTGGATTTATTCTCAGTTTAAGGAATCTAGGATAAAGGGAATGAATTTTAATTTTTTTTAGGTTTTTTATGATAAAAATATCATTTTAGGTGTTAATATATGGGGGGGGGGTGAGCTTCCTTTTATAGCTGAGAGGATTTTCATTCTTGTAAATACCAAAATAACAAACTTTTTGGGAGGTCTAGCGTACATAAAGAGACTCCAATAATGAACCATTTTAGATAAAATAAGGGTTATTGTCAAAATATATCTATATTATAGTTTTGGATAAGTTTTTAGTTTATTTTCTTCTTATGTTTAATGTTTTGTATGTTAGTAAACTAATTTGTATCTTAATCAACCTGATTAATTTTAAATATTTTCACGAATTATTGTCGTAAAAAACAAATTCAGCCTTATAATACATTATAAATTATGGTGATTCAAAATATTTAACACATTTTTCCAAATTAAAATTATATATGTGACAAAAATTAATTTAAAATTATACCCGTAGATGGGTCGAGACAACAAGTTTTTAAAGTGAAAAAACATAAAATTTGGAAATGTTTTTACATACAATTTAAATGTTAAATTTATTCCAATGACCTCAATTTTATTAATATTTGTAAAATTGATCTAATGACACTTTAAAACCTATTTAAAATATAATTTTACTATATAAATAATTTAAATGAAAAAATAATTTTTTATTAAAATTCAGTACTTTTCACTATACATTAAAAAACGAAACCTGTTTAAAAAATACAAGTAATTAATAAAAATATATGTTTGACTTTAAAATTTTAAAAATCAGTCTTATTTTATCAAATGGAATTTGTAAATTTGATGAAATTTATTTCTAAAATAAGTGTGCGATTAAAAGGAGGTAAAAATACCTTTAAGAATAATATGTATTTTTATGTGTAAATGTGGATTTATTTGTCTATATTTTCATAAAAAAGATGAATCTTAAATAGTTTATTAAATGTATAATATGTACATACCATTAAAATAATTCACCAAATGTTGTTTGTTTTATTTATTGAGATAAACAGTGTTTGCGCATTGAATAATTATTTTTCAGAAAATTAATTTCTTTATTTTAAAATAGTTCATAAATTCATTTCTATTTAATTGGTAATAAAAAATCATTTTATATAAACTTTTCAACCATATTATAATAATTTTTTAAATATTATTTATTAATGAAATTCCAATGTCTAGGTGATAACTATAACAATATCTTAATAAAAATGTTAATATTATATTGTTGTTCAGTAAAACTGGGACTTTTATATAACACCAGCTATCCAAGAAACTTGGTATTGTGTGTAAAAAAAATAAAAATATTTTTATGTGACCCAGAATTTTATCTTTGTTTATTTTGAAACACAATAAATCAAATAATTTTAATTTTTCATAAAATAATAATTCATAAAAACTCATAGGGGGTACATTCTACACCCCTTAAAATGAATTTCTCCCTAAAAATTCATATATGTCCTCAAAGATTCAATATTTGAAAGTCTCTTTCCAATAAACCCACATAAAAAAATTAATAATTTAAAATCATTTTAAAATATAAGGTTGTAAACATAATGGTTAACCAAATTAACTCATAACTATGTTTCCACAATGGAGAACATTGATGGCTAGTGAAATCATGGAAATATAAGATAAAACTAACACGAAAATACTTATGGACAGTTATAGAGAACAATGTAAGGGAAATTTTAATGATAAAAAAGATATAAATTAAAAATTTTTGAAAATTTTTATTGATATCATAAACAATGATTATAACATGACAACATTTTATTTCAAGATCCTTTTCCTAAAGTTGAAATTTTTTACAATTAGATACACTTCCTTGATTTCATTTCATTTATTATGAGAAATCTCACCCTTTGGTTGTTCCTTGATAAATTTCCAATTAATCTCTTACTCCAATAAATCTTGGTGGATTTTTCATTCCGAAGCAATAAAAAATTATGGGGGATTATAAATAGATTTATAGGTCACTCCATCTTTCTTTTATTAACATAACAACAAAGTTGTTAGAAAAGGATATCCAGTATGAATAAATCCTAATGTGGTGAGAAATTAATTTTATATCTAAAAACCCATATTAAATTTAACATAAACCATTCCATAAATGGTTAAACTTACAACCCTTCCAAATTATAAAAATCCAAATATTTAGAAAGAATTTCACTAAATTTCTAAAAATCAATTTAACATTGATCACCCATATATCATAAAGTGTTTCTCAAAAGCCACATACCAAAAATGTGAATACCTTTATCATGTATCCTCCTAAATCATTGTAATAACCCTTATTACCAAAAATACTCATTGAAAAAATACATCCTTCTAGAAGAAAATTCCCCATTTATTCCTTAAATGGGATTTTATCTTATAAAAATATTTCAATTAAAAGTTTGGATTCATCATTAAAATGGTATAATATAAATGTGATTTCATTATTCCAAAATCCATATATAGAGAGACTATCAATTCTTAGAATCATATCAAGTTCCACTAAAGAATGAACAATATGATTTTCATAGAGCATATTTTCAAAAAATGCCACATTAAATTATCCACTATGGAGCACCCCAATTATCTTGATTCACTTCATCTAATGTGATTTCAAAAGATTTTCCTTTACCATTTTATTTAGTGGTTTTTGGTGTTTATTACCATTATTAAGCCCTAGATTCTGGAACTTTTTAAAATAATTTCCAAAATCCTTGTAGTGGAAACACTAAAGCATGGGAGGTTCATTATGTTCGGACTACACATTATTCTAATCATTAGTAATATTTTTCCAATCACATCATCATTTATCCTCACAAATATCTTCTTTTACACACTTAAAACATTTAATATTACCATTAATACAATTACTTCCTTATTTATTTCAACACATTTACCATAATAGAGATCTAATTTTCTTTACCCCATGGTTATTATATTTTCATTTTAATTCTTTTGTTCTCTTCTTATCAAAAACATTGGAATGATACATAAATCCAACTTTGATTTCCAAATTAGAAACACATAAAATAATCACATCATAGCATCCAAAGTCCCTTATAGATAATTCCCTTAGAATATTTGGTTTTAATAAATTGAAGAATCAGTCAACTTTACATTCAGGTTGAATGATAATAACCAAAGTGTACCTCATGATCTTGTAAAATTTTCTTCATAAAAACCAAAAATATTTATTGTCCATTTGTTTAATCTCTAGGAATTACTCCTCTATATTTTTTCATATAATATAAGGGATTTAAATACTATGAAATATCTATTAAAACTATTCCCATTCCATAGATTCAATTTGTACTTGTTCCCTTGTGTTCTTGACAGGGTTCCACCACATATCTACTTCACCTTCTAAATGATAAATAACCAAAATGACTTTTTCATGATCTGAACAGTGATGAATAAAAAATATACTTTCAGTGGTACTGATTCATTTCTAAATTACAAGTGGATCATTGGAACAAAAAAAATAATGTGGTAATTAAGTCATGAAGGACTTAAACTAAATTTTGTAACCTCATTTTCTGATTTGGATGTTCAACATAATTTATATCTTAAAAATATTTTGTGAGAATGACAATAATTTTATCCATTCCATATCCCATAACATTTAGTTTCTCAATTGTATAATCATTTCATTTTCCATTACATTTAAAACATACATGGTTCCGCCATTTTATATCCATTAATTGATACCATAAAACATATCAAGAAGAACACTAATGATAGTGGTAAACCACCTAATCATGAAAAATAACTTATAAGAGATCTAAATCATGAAACTTTCATTTAAATATTTTTAACCATAGGATTAATATAGGCTATAAATTTTCATTTATTATTTAAATCCTTCATGATTTTTTAAAAAGAGTTTGTGAAATTGTAAAGAAAATCCCCCAGGAATGATAAACTAGGTGTGCAACAAGGCCCATTGGCATACACCAAATCCCAATTATTTATAGCTCAATATGGGTTTTTGAGGTTTTTACCCCTATATAACTCTATGTCATATCCACATCCAATCATAGTATCTAGACAAGGATGCACTTTATTAGAAACCACTCTCTCAATCCTTGACTAAAATTGTAATAAATTTTCCTAACTGTTGACTCATCCTTATACTAATCCTTAGAAAATGATCTAAAAATATCCTTAAAAATATCATTACTGATCTCACTAAAGTTTTTCATCATATTTTCAAAAGGATTACTAATTTTTTTAATACCAACTATAGTGACCCAGGCTTCTCATAAATGGTTATTATATCATTTTTTATGAATAGTCATCGCAATACACGAAAACGTGCTCAAGGACCATAATAGTTTTGTGTATTTGGAAACATGGAATGTAATCTTCTAACTTAGAGAAATATAATCAATGTTTTCCATAAAGGTATTCCCCTTTAGTAATCATACTCAATGTCTTTATTCATAACTTGTGGAAATAAATCATGAGAAAGAGTGAGCTCAGGTGCTCAGTAAGGGTAAATAACGGAGATAAATAATATTAAAAAGTATATAAGAGTATGATAACATGAGTATAAAAATTTTATGATCAAAAACTACATATCAAAGATCATAATCATGAGTCATAACATAAATATTAGAAGATATAAGACATGAATCATAAGAAAATCAAAGAACATGAGCCACAATTAAATGAAATTATCATTATACATATAATTGTAGAATACACCTCAACATAGAAAATCTATTCTTGAGGCTAGCCACCATGGAAATCATAATCTGTTTGGCTTGGGATGACTGCCCATGTACCTTCTTAGTGATTGGGATAACATCTTGCCTACCCTATTGTTTTTGTTCTTCAGATAATAACCTGTGTACCCTCTTATTTTTAGACTTGGGATAAAAACCCATGTAACCTCTTGTTTTCAAGATTAGGATAATAACCCATATAAAATCATGATTTTAGGCATGTGAAAACAACCCGTGTACCCTCTCGTTTTTAGGCTAGGGCTAATAGGCTATGCACCCTATAATTTTTAGTATTCAGATAACTGTCATGACCCAGATATTTATAGAATAATAATTTTTGATTATTGTTAATACTTATGAATAAGATATTAATTTTATGATTAAGGGGATGGTTTTTATAATAGTGTACTTAACACAGAACAATAGTTTTATTTGAAATCATACATTGCACAGAACATTGAATTATATTGAAAAATAATACAATAATAATATTATTAGTTTAAATGGGAGTTAATGCATAACTAATATATTTTTCAGGAATAAAAATAACTAACTATAATTTTATTATTAAATTTCTTTAAATTTATCCAATAAATTTCAGTGTCTTAAAATAGAATGAATCCGATTTTAAGTATGAAATACTGTAATATTATTAACAGGTCATTTTAAGGCCTTTTGATAGAGAAGCCTTTTTAAATATAGTTTTTTCCACTTTTATATGTTCTATTTGAAAAAATAATCTTCTTTTATAGAATGGGGATATAAAATTTTAATTTGGATGAAAGTTTGGTATTTTTTTGATAAAGATCATTTTAATGAATAGTGAAAATACCGCATTTTACATCAAAACTGATTTTTCATATAATTTATTTATATAGTTATATTTTAATTTTAATTGGTTTTAATGTGTATTTGGATTATATTTTTATCATTTAATATAGTAATCATTATCTTATGTAATTTCACTTTTAAATTGGACATAAACACATGTCAATATTTTTGGTAGTTTTTACTTCATAAAAACATGCTTTTTGGTTTTGACAATGAGAATTAATTTTAAATTTTTTATTTGTCCTGATGGACTTAATTTATTTATTTTTGATAATCCACCTTTAAAGGGATGAGGTATAACCCTTAAAAGGCTCGAAGGCTTAGAGACAATTACATGACCCGTAGGCCTTATAGATAATCACCCAGACAAGAGAACTTGGAACTGCTCCTCTCCTGCATATGTCATGATATCAGCACTCCACCTTTGCAGGGATGGTCAAATATCTATATTATGAAAATATACATAGGCTCGGTACCAATGTAAAATCCATACCCACTCATTCTTCCAATTCAGGTTAGCTCTGCTCCAATGAATGCGCCTACCATGAATCCTCCTCTAAAGCCTTTTCCCCTGTATTCTGACTTCTACATCAAAATTTTCATGTGTCTTGAAGGACTTTGGGTGGACCAAAGGCCTTAAGGTGGCTTGAAGGCCTTGAGAGTTTGCTGGCCCGAAGGCCTTGGGTGGCCTGAAAGCCTTGTAGGACTTGAGGACCAAACTGGTGGCCCAAGGGCCCATATAGATGAATAGTTCCGACTACTACAGTACTAAATAGTAACTGATACAATTCCTACTATAGTGACTACTACAGTAATTATATAGTACTACTATAGTAACCTGGAAATATACCTCCTCCCGGATTTGATCTCACATCTCTTGGATGCACCTATCGAGTCCTCACCAACTGCCTGAGGCTCATGTGCATTAATTTTAAAATAATTTATAAAACTTCTGTGTTTTGATTTTAGAGAAATGGATTCCATATTTGGAATCAAGAGTTAATTTTTTTAAATTGGTACCTTTTATATTTAAACATTATGAACAATAACTTCAGTAATTATTTTATTTATCATGGTTAAAGGGAAAACCTTTTTAATAAGGGTACAAATAATAATATTATAATAATATTAAACTAACCTAAATGTGTCCAAATCCTTTTGGATGATACATTTATGAACGTGGCCATTCTTGTGTCGATTTGGTGGACCCAATAGAGCCACTTGGATGTGAAAATTACATTTTATAAGAATTGATTTAATGTAAAGAAAAATGTAACATAAACGTGTATCTTTTAGTAAGAAAAATTTATATGGGGATATATAAGTTATATTTTTAATATAAATATTGATTAGGAATATAAAATATTTACTATATCATGGTATTTTATTTATAATTTTGAGACATCATATAATTAAATTTATTTATGAATCAATGATGATGTAGTGATTACCTTACTAATTAATTATTTATATAAATGTGATTATAACAATTAAAATAAATTTATTTTGAAACTTTTTATACAATCCAAATATTTCATGGATTATTTATGACTTTTTATATTTTAATTAATTATGTATTTCTGAAAGAATCAAGTTTTTATGGATTTTTAAAAAATTCACGATATGAATAGTATAAATATCGACATATATGAGTTTTTAAAACAAACACTATTTTATTAAATGATATAATAGTCCTAAAAATCTAAGATTAATCCAAATAACTTATATAATGTTTATAATGTGATTAATTAATCACTTTATGTTCTATTGGAATTTTATAGTAACTATATAAACCATATAGTATGAATATACCAGAAGACATGGTAAGAGTTAAATTAGTTAACTAAGGGTTAAAGCTAAACGATAAGGTAAAATGTGTGACCTTGAATTATCTAAAACCTATTGGTTGGGTGTTTTTCGACCCAAAAACAATTTATATTTTAAATAAATTAATTTGGGACCATTTTAAACCTACAATCTTTTATTAATAAAATAATATTTCAATGCCTTCCAAAAGTGCCCCTCGACCCTCTTATAAAAGGGCATAACCTATGCCCATTTAGTCACACTCTCTAATGCCCCTTGGACAACACAAAATCATCCTAAATAAGCTCCCCAAATCAAATATTTCACTCTAGAGGCCTTAACATGGGAAACAAACAGTTTATGAATGCCTTTAGGCTTTAATAAAAAAGGGTTACACTATTTAGAGGTAAAATCTTCTCTCAAGTTATTTTCTTTTATTTTTCTTCTCCACTCCGTATGACATTCTTATTATTTGATTAAATAAAAAAATAGTATCCTAAATATAATATGATACTATTATGAGAATTATTCAAACTACACTTACACAAACCTCCATATAATGGATATGAACATATTGTTTTTGTGTATGTCGAACCGATGCCTCACGAAACAACCACTGTTCGATTTTCAACTAACACCTCTCATGGTGGCCATTATGATGGAACTGTATTTAATTATGATATATATTATATTTATATTTTCTATATTCTTATGTATTTTCATTTACATCATACCTTTATGCTTTCCATAATGTGTAAATACGATAATTTCATTTAAGGAAATGCGGACTACCACCCCTTCATAGTGATATGACTCGTTCATGCCATACATGGAACTTATAAAGGATGGAGTTAATGAAATTATGTAACATATAAAAAATATGATATTATACTATGATTATAATATACATATGTATAATTTATTTTTCATTCCTTTAAATATTTAAAGGAAATGAAAGTGGCATTCATGCGTATGTACGACTTACCGTCTCTATGAACAGTGCATTTCATTTCATATATATGAATATTATGGAATATTCAAAATAAATATATAATGGATATAAATACATATATTATGGATATATATATATATATATATATATATATTATTTTTAAATCCTGAATAAAATGTTGGATAAAATTTAATTTTGACCACATGGACAATTTGAAATTATAACAATTTCATTTTTGACTCAAGTACCAAACATCGACAAAATGACCAATATGAACTTGAATAATTATATGATTATTATAAAAATAAAATAATTGATATAAAAGAAATAATAAACATGAAATTTTTTATGAATAATGTATAATCTACCCTACGTTTATTAATCATGGATATAAAGAACAAACAAGACGAGTCAGACCCAAGATAAGGGAACTTCTTAACCAAATTTCTATTCCGGGGGTTAATCTTCTACTTCTAGATCATTTCATGATATGATTATGTGAGAAACAAATTTTGATATCTTATATTGTGTTTATACTTTCCATATTGGTATTTATAGTTAATAAACATAATCAATCTATTTTATTAACAAAATGAACATTGTAAGGGAAACTTTCACTCTCCTCTTTTAGTCAAAGACTTCTTTTATGTTAGGTCTTTTAATTTCCATTTTTTTATTTAGGGTTTTTTTCTTCTATGTCCTTATTTCTATAAATTTTATGTCCAAGAGATTATAGAACCTTTTTTCTCTCATCAAATCATTTTGTAAATTTTTATGTGACGTCATTAAGATGTTGAATTTTCATATGGGAATTTCTAAACTCAATTTACACTCTTTGGGTTTTACGCATACTTTTTTGATTATATTATAACAAGATTATGTGTGGAATCACTGTTTATTTATTTATTTTTTAATTTACACTTATTTTTATGTGTATAATCTTTTTCAACACATAATCACCCCATTGATAAATTCTTACATCATTTATACGATCTTTGTAACAGATTTTGTCTCAATTTACATTCTATTGAGACTTATTTATTGTTATACAACAATTCACTTTATATGGTGTATATAATTCCCTTTTACATATTATATCATGAAAGTCCTTATTATCATGATATTTTAAGCTATTTAATGTTATTATTTATTTTCTCAACTGGTAAGGGACTCTTTAATAAAAAAATTGTTTTAAATGTTTTAGTGATTTATTCATCTAAAATATTCCCATTGATGTCCATGTTCTCAAAATAGTTTTTAAGATTTATTTATATAGACATTAATGTTTTAAAATTTTAATTAATTTATATTTTTAAAAGTGTTATGGAAAACTTTGAATCAAAAATCTATTTATTAAATGTTTTAAAAGGTTTTTGAAATAGATGGAATAATTAAATATCATGAAATAATTTCTTGTGATTGAAAATGAAATGTTATTAGTGAAATGTTTATTTTTGAAATATTTTTTTTGTTATGATTATATAATTTTACTTGTACATTGGACAATTGGTTACGTCATAAACCAAATACGAGAGGTTCTATGACAAACCTAGGGTGAGTGAGCCCGGGATAGCTCTCTAATGAACTGGGTAACTTTATAGAAGAAAATGTAAATTTTTCCCCTACGAAATTTAAGAAATATACTATGATGGGTATTCTAAATGTAACTCCCTATGTGTATGTGAAAGAAATAACTTATGTATGTTATGGATTCCACAAGTTACCTATATGATTTATGATTTTTATGTGTTATTCATAAATCTTATGATTTCATGAGGTATGTTAAATTGATTATGTTGTATGATTGAAAATTATGATTTATTTGATTTGTATGTATTCCTGTACTGAAGTTTTCTTTCCTTTTTTATATCCCTTAATGAGATTTTTATGATCATCCCATGTTTGGGAAATATTTTTGACAGTGTATAAAGAATGTTAAGAGAAAGAAAGAATTCAAGAATATTTATATCAAGAAAAGAATTATTTTTTTATTTAAGTATTTTTGTTGTTCTGAAAATAATTGGTTAGATTATAAGTGTCTAACTTTTAATATTTGAGAGGTATTTTAATAGTTATGTTCTAATTTTCTAAAACTCTAAACTAGAGAATATCCTCAATGTGAATTCTTGATTTAACTCAATATTAAGTAAGGTTTTAAGGCTTGGTCCTTACACTAACATCCCATGTGCCATATTTATTTCAATATTAAGTTAACAACCTATGTAACCTCTAATTTTATATAACATTAATCATTATGAAATTAACTAGAGGGAGATATAGGTCCCACCCATCACATAATGATATCATATATATGTGTTCGACAATATCCTAAAAATTCCTTGTATGACAAAACATAAACTAAAATGGGTGTCATTAAAGTATCATCATATCTTTTCCTTTTGAAAATAGACAGACTTCATAATTATTTCATCATAGAATAAGAGGTTAATAGAAGTGAGTTTTAAAGACAATAACACGTGGAAGTGAAAATGGTTTCAAAAACATCATGCCAAATAAACTTAAACCATTTAGCGAAATAATATGATTGGTAACCTATGATCATATCCCCATTAAGGAATGAGTAACACCAAAGGATTTAATATTAGATAAAAAAAATTTGAAGGATCATTTAAAAAATTTCTTAAGAAAATATTATTTCCAATTTGAAAAAAACTTTTTAAAACATAAAACATTTTGAAAACCTTTTGGTTTAAAAATAACTTTGAAAATATATAAAGGATGCCTGAAAACATTTTGAAAATATTTTTATTTAAAAATATATTTGAAAAAATATAATGGAATCTTCAATAAACTGAGTATTTATGATAACATAGAATTTTGAATATGGAACATACATAAAAACAAATATTCCTTTCATATTATCGGTAGAATAAAAAAATATTTTATCATAAATGAAAAATAATATTGAATTTAAAAGCATTTTTTAAAAATAAACAACATGGATAAAATTTTATTTTCAGTTTTATTGGATAATAGTATAGTGTTTTTCAAAAAAAATTATTGAAAACCTGGTTTTGGGAGAAAATTGATTTCCGATTAAAGAGAGAAATAAAGTCTGAATTTATTAAAAACTATTTCTTAATTATATTAAGTTTCAATGGGTGATAAAATGTTAAAATTACTTCGATATAGAATTAATAACCATATATTAAGAAATTTCATGATATTTATTGAGAGGTGGATCATAATATATCGTCAATGGAATCGAAATAATAAATAATCCCAATGAATGATGGGATTGTAGTAACAAACTCTAACTACTTTGGTAACATTGAATCATAACACCCATGAAATAATGAAATTACTTGAGGAATATAATATCATGGAAATAAGGATATTAATGATTTATCAAGTGATATGGTTAGGAAATACACCTCAACAAATAATATTGGTGTATAATATAAGATGTCTCTCAAAGAAGGAAAATTGAGACAGAACTCCATTACCTATTTGGTAAAATTTTAACCATAAACCCATTAAATTTATATCATAAAATGGATTTAAAATTCTTTATAATTATCTATAAAATATTTATAAAATATATACATGGGTAATATACACACCACATAAAATAAATATGTGGTTAACATAGCTTTTGTCTCATGGGAAAAAAATGTGAGACAAAGACCCCTTACAAATGGAGTAACTTTTGAATCATGAGATATAGAAAATAATTACATCAATTGAAATGTTTAATATAATTTAATAAATGAAACTCAAGATATAACATGTCATAGGTCAGTATATACATCACAAAAAATAAATGAGTGGTGAAAACATAATAAGTCTTGTAGAAATAACAGTGAGACTAGAAATCACCTTACCTTATATATTAAATCTCATCGTACTCATTCAAACCTCCTATATAATAAATATTAGTTTATTATAAACATATAAAAGAGAAATATTAATATATATAAATATATATATATTATATCAGTTACATGCTACATTATATTACCCATTTCTTAAAAATTCCATGTTTATGTTATGTTTCAGGTAAGTGATGTTTTTTATATCATTCATTATTTTCACTTTTTATTATTGGAACTACTACTTAGATCATGATTTCATCATATCTAGAATTCTAAACATGATATAAATATCATATAAATTCAGTATGAATTTATTTAGAGTAACTTATATAATTTAGTTATGGGAAATTAAATACACTTTTCATGGAGATAGTAGGTTGTATGTGCGAATAAACACTATTTCAATTTTTTATCATATTAAAAGAAAAAAATTAAATGATATATTTATATTATCATTAAATTATATTTTTTTGTCATATAAATCACATATTTATACAAATACCATCCTTAATACATTCAAGGTAAAGAGTGAACAAAACACATTGCTTCACGAGATAGTAGTCCACCATACACATGATTGACATTATCGTATTCTCAAAAAAATGGAAAGCATTAAGGTAGGATATATAAAATAATTTAAGAAGTATAAATATATAAAAAATATGATATATATCATGTATAAATATATTTTCAATCATTAGTCCCAACCTGAAGAGGTGGTAATAGAGGATCTAACAATATTAGTTCATGTTACAGTAGTCCATTGTACACACGAATGATTAATGTGTATCACATTTGTTTGAAGCGTGTTTAGTTTTAGTTTGTACCATTAAAATAAAAATATTTTATTATATTTATATAATTAGGTTATTATATATGAATATAATAAAAATAATTTAATATTTTTGAGGAATAAATAATATAAAAACATTCATTGATGAACATTAACTATTCATCATTTGTCTTCTTTTGGTTTTAACAAAAAAGGACTTTCGTGGGTGAATTTACAGTGGAGGATGAGTGGTATTCTTGTAAATACCAAAAGGTAAACACTTTTGGGAGGTCTATATTACATCTTGGGCTTGATATAATCTGAAAATATTGATCCAATTGGGGATATGGTAACAATATGTCAATAAAATGGTTTTTAGACAAGTTTATAAGTCATTATTTCTATTATGTTTAATGTTTATTCCCTGAGTAAATTTGTTTTTCTCTTAATAACCATAGGCAATTTTAACTATCTTCACTAATAGTTATGGTAAAAAATTAATTTTTATTTATTAGACATTAGAACATATTATTAAAAAAAATATTTAATCCATTTTTACATATTCAAATCTTAAAATGAGGATAAATTAATTCCACATATGGGACTAGACAACGAGTTTTTAATGAGTTAAAATGTTTGAAATTTTTTTATCCAATTCCATTGTGAAATGGATTATAATGAATTATATTTTATTAACATATTTATAATTAATCTAATTATACTTTAAAAATATTTAAAATATAATTTAATTATATGAATAATTTATTCGAAAAATAAATTTTCAATTAAAATTCAGTATTTTTAGAGATTCACCAAAAATGAATCATCCTTGAAAAATAAAAAAATTTATCCAATTATTATTTTGAAATTATTATTTTAGAAATATTTTTTTAAAAAAAATTAATTTATAAAAGTATCAAAATTTATTTTAAAATAAGTGCTCCATTAAATAGAAATAAAACTACTTATTAGAAAAATAAATATTTTTATGCGTAAAAATTGATTTATTTTTATTACTTATCTAGAAAACAAAAATTATTAATGTAAAAAACCTGATTAAATAAATAATATATAAATTACATAAAAATCATTCATAAAAATTTTGTTTTAAATTTTTGAGATAAAACATGTTTGTGTATAAAAGATTTGTTTTTCATAAATGAAATTTCATTATTTTCAAATAGTTCTTTCTTTAATTTTTAATTAATTGATAACCAAATACTTAATTTTAAATGCATGTGTAAACTAAATTTTTATAAAATATATTATCTTATTCATAACTTCCATTTTAATTGATAGGTAATAACTATAATAAAAATTCAATAATAATATTAATGGTATAATTTAGTTTAGTAAAACATTGTATTTAATATGACACAATCTTTCAAAAGATCTTGAAATTGTGTGTAAATATTGCTGAAAATAGTTTTTTTTCATTACACAATATTAACTTGTTTTAGTTTTCAATAAAATATATGAATTAATTTTAATTCATTCAAAAAATAACAATTCCTAAAAACTCAAGTGGTTACAGCCACCCATTCATGGTTTATAAGAAAATCACAAATCATTAGTTTATAATAGAACTAACTATCATCATAAAAACTTCTAAATAACAAAAAAATAATCATATCATATAGGTATGACATTTATTAACATTTTAATCATAAAAATTTTCCATACACACAGAAGAAAATATTTATGAATACTAAAATATCTATTTAATTTAAGACACTTTTTGAAAATAATTTGAAAAATGGAATGTGGGTATTTATTTTATGAAAATCAGAAATATTATAAATGGATAAAAACATCAAATAAAAAATATGGTAGTGTGGAAAACCATTGATGTTGTATATGTTAAGATTGACCATGTTTTGTTTTGTTTTTTTAACAAAAATCTGTATAAGTTATTTAAAAAAGGTTTCATTTTAAATACTTTTAAAGAAAGTAAAAAATTGAGAAAAAATTTTATATATAATATTTTATTTTTCATATAAAAACATTTATAATATATTTTAAATATTATGGAAAAGGATGTTAATTTTTTTAATAAATCTTTAAAAGATTTTAAATGAGGTTTTAAAAAGTAAAGTGTCCCTTACCTCATCTCCCAATTACCACAAACAATTTTTATTTTGATGAATAATAAATTAACATTAACTATTTAATTAATTCATAACCTTTTTAAATTTTATTAATTCGTTTACTAGGTTATAATCAATTACTTAATCAATTAGGTTCACATCCGATTTTTTGACGATATTAGTCTCATTTTTCAAAAATGACATTGCTGGGTTGTCTAGAATCAAAGTGGTCATTATTACATCACCTCAATAATAAATATCAGGATATAATTTTTAATTAAATATATAAATTATATTTCTAAAACTAATCATTAATATTATTGTGAATAAGGAACTATGTTACCATAACCGAGATGGTCAGTTGTATGTACACATGAGCAATGTTCCGATTTTTCAATGATCATGAAGGTAGATCTTTAAGAATGATTTTATCTTAAAATCACGGTGTTTGTATCACAAATATAATATAATTTACTTATATAAACAGACACATATATATCATTCATAATATTTGGTGATGGAAAACAAATCACATAATTTCATGGAGGTGGTAGTCCACACGTACGCAGGAATGATGCTATAATATTTCACTAAATGAAAGGGTAATATTATACATTATATATTTTTCTTATAAAATTATAAATATGTAAGAAATATAATATATATATAAATTAAATACATCAACGTATCAAGACATGATAAGTGGTGATGTAAAATGAATTACAACAGTTCATGAGGCGGTAGTATGCCGTACAGATGAACAATGGATTCATTTCAAATTTGATGGAAGAATAAGATAGATATAGAATTTTACATTAACATAATAATATATCATTATATAGTAGATATTGGGTTTATTATATCATTATGGATAAATATGATTTGAGGGAGGTGGATGTAGAAAAAATATAAAACATTTGTTAAAAACCTATACCTCTTATTTGGAAAATCTTCTTCTATTTACACCATAATCCATTTAGGGATGGTATTAATAATTAAAAAAGTCTATTTGAATGATTTGAGGTATTACAATAAGTTATTTGGGTATGTATTGGATAAAATAAAATTCTCTTCAAGTGTGAAGAAGAGATGGGAGTTGATTCCCTTTATTAGAGACGAGAGGGGAACTCTTCAAAATAATTTAGTATTAAAATAATATAAATTTTTTTTCATGAAAAAATGGATCAAAAAATAACATATTTCAAATATATAATTAAAATGGGTCGAAATAATCTCATAAAATAAAAATATTAAATATTTTAGACTATTTTTACCCTTATCTTTTTTTCCTATCCCCCATTAACCCTTTTGACACTTACACCAGTATCAATATTATTTTACACTAAAGGAGTCAACAAAATTATTAATAAAGGAAAAAAGAACACAATTAAACTATGGTTGATATTATTAGAAGTATTCTATTCACATGTATGATTATCATATTTTTTTTTGGAATTTATAATAATTTAATAAAACATTATTGTTTTTATTTAATATCATTAATGTTAATTTGAGAACTATTCATTATATTTTTCATTTAAAATATTATAAAAAATAAAGTATTATAAAATAATACATTGAAACATATCTATAATGTTATATTTATCATTTAAATTACTCAAACAGAATAATGTATTCAATTTTTGTTACATTTAATGTTTTAAAATCAATAATTATATTTTTCTATTAGTTGAATAAATACTTTGCCAACACTGCATAAGAATTTAATTTAATTATTTCATAAGTAAATATTATATGAAAATTAACATGATTAAAAATAATTTATATTTTAAATTACTAAATAAAAATGAATATATGTTGTTTTTATCAGTATTAAAAAATATTATAGCTATTAAATTCCAGAAAGTGACATCTTTTACATTATCATTTACTTAAATATTATAAAGGTAAAAACATAATATTTATTACAATAAGTTTTCATAATTTTTAAACATTTTTGTAAATGGATGATCTAAAATCAAAATATATTTTAATGGAAAGTGTTAACGTCAATTTTTAGTCATCATCATATTATTTATACTATAAATTACTCATTTTACCCATACCATGGTAATAATTATTTACAATAGTTACCATTCATATTCATAAAGAAAATAAATATTTAACAAATATGTTCCTCCTTATTAAAAATATGTAATTAATTTTCCAATATTAAATTAACAATAGTGGAAAATTTTAATTTAGAATTAAACATACAGAAAAAGACTAAAATCAATTTTGTAAAAAAATTCTTTTTACATATAAAAATGTTTTGATACCAATTTAATGTATATGATATATTAAAATTAATATTATGGGATTATTATTAGTAAAAAATAAATAATTATATTTTAAAAATAAAAAAATAAAAAACAACATTGTAAATAGAATAAAATATTGTGCTTTAGTAAAAAACTATTTTTCTCACTATTTGTTGAAAAAACACTATTGTAAAATTTAGGGAAACAAATATTAAGATTATTTTGATATGATTAATTAAAAAATTAAATTATTTTTTTTATATCAGAATTTCATATTATAGAAATGAAACATTTAAACAAATTAATAGAACAGTAGAGTTTAATAAAACAATTTACATTTAGATTTAAAAATTAAATAATTCTTTATAATGAATGTTACTTTCTAATTAATGAATAAAAATAAAAATGAAAATTATTTATTATGTCAATATTTGTGTTGTTAAATTTCTATTAATGATAGAGTCATTTTTAGCATTTCTCCTTGGTTGGATAACTGTTTTCTTGGGAAATAGGGGGAGTTGGATCTGAGATCTATTAGGCTATTTAATATCTCTAAGCGTGTTAGAAAACTAGATTATTAGTTGGATTTACCATTTATGTTTACAAGTATTCATGTTTTTTATAGATATTGTTTCTCAAGAAATATGATCACAATAAATCCCATGTTCTTAATTTAGAGGAAGTGGAGTTTGAGCAAGGCTATTATTTTGTGGAGAAGCCAATAGAGATCATAGACTCTCAGATGAGTGTCTACATGAAATTTTATTCCATTGGACAAAGTGTTATGGAGGGTTGAATCATATTATCATGATTCTTGGAATCATGATTCATTGATGAGGTAGTGGTGAACTCACAATTTTCTATAGCATCCATATTCCACGTTACATTTTTGGGACAACAAGTCCAATGGTGGGGAGAATTGTAACATCCTTTATTACCCTGATGTATGATCAATTTAAAATATAATTTTCAATTTTTCAAATGTTTTGGATATGGTATGACGGTTATTAGAATAGTGTTTTTATTTTTGGGGGACGGGGAAATCAAATTAGTTTAATAAGTGTCGATAGAATGCCACCATCTAGAAAGAGACTAAAAAAATTAATGTTCCTATAGGAAATATAGTAGCTAGATATGGGACACACACTAGATAGAGGGTTTAACTTTTATAAGTGTAGGTACAATACTTAGAACCATCTTCTAATCAGGGGTGGGCAACGTCTTGTCAGTGGTCTTTGGTTGAGCCAATTTAAAATGGGTTAGATTACTCTTTTATCCTACCAAAATTATTTCTTAACACCACTAATTCCCCACGGAAAACCTTATTCACAATATATAAATACATGGGATCAATAAGGTTGGAATGATATCTATCAATATTATTTTTGTGGTTCATTTATCTGCAGTCGATTAGTTAGTACTTCTTTGGTATGTTTGATTGAATTCCTATAATTTATTCTGCTTCTATTAGAATTATAAGGGATTATAGGCTATGATATTATGATATATTAATCATGTTATGATCTATGTAATCCCCTTAAAGGTGTTTTATAAATTTATTTTCTTAATGTTAGATATCTGGTGTATTATTATGTGATTCATGTGACCATTGAGGCATGTGATGATCTATGTTCTCTACCAACCTATTTCTTAAGTACACTATATTCGAAGATATATTGATAATTTTTAGGTCCTACATTATATTTATCCTATGACCTTTTTATCTATATTGTATAGATCCAAGTTTGGTTGGAATAAGATCTAAGGGTTGTTTGGAAAATGTTTATGGAATGAGATAAGCTTATAAGAATGAAAACAGATTTTTCATATGTAAAACATGGGAGACTTGGGTATATAGGTGGTGGTTTTATAATTGGGTCTTGTCCTTATTTCCATATAGGGTTTAGTCATAAAGTGTTACTATATTCTCTGAGATATGTTCCCAAGGGACTTGATTTTATCACATTATACGGGGTTCAACCATAAGGGTGTTCCTCGATTCTCTAAGCCCTATTTTCTAGACACTTATTTAGTTTACCAGTCATGATTGATTATCATGGTATGAGTTAATAATCTACCTATGACCTGTTTTATATTAAGGTTGATCTCCATTATGGGTCTATTTTTAATTTTTTGGAATCAATATGATATATGTTGAATGATTCGAAAAATGTCAAATGGCTTACTTGAAATGTGATTTTACACTATATTATCTGTATTTTTTGCATCAATTGTAAAAAATTGAATTGTTTTACCATAATTTTAATATAAATGTGAAACATAAAGAATAATTTCATGTTTTATAATATTAAGAATAATGGAATTATTTTCTATAGTCTTTTTATGGAATATTTTAGTGGAATCCTACGGATCCTGTTTATCTCAAACCCTTTACACTCCCATGGGGGAGTTGAGACCCTATTTTTAATAATTCATGAAACAGAAAGGTTTCTCAATGTGAGGGTGTGGTTTATTTTCAATAGGAATGGTAATATAGTCATTACTCAGAAAGCTTAGGGCGTAGCCCTATTTATTAAAAGAAAATAAAAATCCCCTTTTAAGGGGTAAAGGGTAACCCATTACATGTCTGATGGCCAGAGGAAAACAACCATAGTTTCAAGAGACAAAAGTCAAGAAATACATAGTTCAAAACCAAAAAACCCAGCAAATCAATTCCAAATGGCCATGGCCCAAAAAGAAAAATACCATAGTGAAACCCTAGTCGCTGCCATGGCATCCGGCATACCAGCCGCCAATGTGTGCCATTGGTAATATAGTCATTATATGGTCATATATTTCACACATATCTCATATATTAGTTGTGGATAGTTTCATTTTTCCTTTGTGTTTTTTAATCATATACCCTATTTTTGAATTTCAAGCTTGGATATATCCCTTCCACTATTATTATTTTTTACTACGGTATAATTAAATTTGGTTATCTATATATATATATATATATTCCATGTATTTTATATCATTTTGGGAAAAAATTTCCCCCTTGTCACTATTGGATTCCAAGGTGGAGGATATTAGCCTGTGGGGATAGAGAATGATCCTTTGGACTTATCACTGACCAGTTAAGATCCTATTTGGATGGGTTCTCTGGTTTAGTTCATGATCGACTGTCAAATTTAAAAAATAAAAAAAGTTTCTAAATAACTCCACACAATAATAAAAATCATGCTCAAACCATGATAAATCATAGTATCCCCAAAACACCACCCTCAAATTGCTAAAAAAACTGAGGGATGACTCTGCACAAGAATATATTTCAGAAAAACCCAAGGTTTTCCCTTTAAACATCCCAAAAATCTATGAATAAATAAATAAATAAATATAAAAATAAATCATAACAGTTTTCTAGTAGCTGTAAATGTTTTTAGACCATTCCACTTTTACCTTGGAAATCACCCAAGGGTATTTAGAAAGAAATAGGTTAGTTTATTACTCTATCACCAAAACCCCTCCTGATTCTCATATCGATCAACATTATGATTCCAAATAACACATACTTAGGGGATCCACATACCATGTATTACATTATTTTGATGATAAAAAATTCAAATAGATTTTTCTATGATGGTGGTGTCGAAGTCAAACTCCATGTCCTCTCACTATATCACATAAGATAGCTCTAAATATTACTTTTTCAATTGAGATGTTTTTAACACATCATTAATCAAGGTAAATTACAATAGAATTCCCCAATAATAGGATAAATTACCATGATTCTCTAGAACCTAACATGAATCGACATAGAAAGGTTCTAACATCCACTATTTTCCCAAGCGATGTTGTCCCAATCGAACAGACACCCAAAGAAACACTTGATCACCAAACTCAAACTCCATTGAGAAATAATTATGGTTAGCATACAATATCATAAAACATTGATATTTTTCAAATCCATTTCATACCAATTGAAAATTGTTTTTTCTCCTATATTAAGCTTATTCCCAACAATTAATGCTCACCTGACTTATCCTAGCACAATAGGGACTCACCCAACTTCCTATACAACACCTCATGTAGAGACAACGTGTGAATGGAATTTTTTTTATTATCATTTAAAAATTAAACCAATCATAGATTCATCTCTAATGAACCTATGATGTCAATAACACATGCACATAGAATATCTTCAAGAATCTGGATAACTTGTTATGTCCAATAATTTTTTTACTGGTAAAAAATTATACTCCACTCAAACTGGGATCACATGGCCCCCGAGAGACTCCTACAGAATAAATATATAAATCAATTATAGTACTTATATAATTTAATTTAAGTAACACCATGATTCTATATGATCTATCATACATACAAGTTCCCATTATCCACTACATTTATCGACTCCCTAATGGGAATTAAATTAGCACACATAGTCAATAGATCCATAATAAACCAAAGAGAGGTTTTACCATGAATAATATGAGGTTAAATGATAATTTATTATATAGAGTTCTCATACCTTTTCCACATAGGAATGTGAAGAGGATGAATCTACCTAGTTGGTTTGATACACTCTACATTGATCCTCAGTAAGATAAAACATTGGGATAAAAAAACTTCCACTCTCTATCCTATCCCGATCCATTAAAATTAACTACTCTGAGTATAAAACATTTTGGTAGCCCCCAACTATATGAAAAACTTGAATAATATCTCTCTTGTGTCACATAATACCTCATGTTGAATGGAACAACTTGTCACTTAATGAATAAGAGGGTACCATTTGGAGATCAAGACCAATCCCCCAGGGTATCCCCACTATTTAAAATATCATCATCATTAACAGTCATATAAGGACTCTTAAAAACAAAAAAACATGACTAGAAAGAGAGGAAAAACTCAAAAAACTCATTAATAAAACTTACTCTTCATCCTTCTACACCTCCATAATAAAATAATCAAACAAACCCATCAATATTCCCTCCCCCAATGATTCATTATTTTCTTAGATCAGTATCCTCTTAATCAAGGAATAAGTGAAAACATTACCCTTAATAGGTGTATAATAAACGTAAAAAACAAGGATATGAAGATATTTTACTTAGTTTATTTTCATTGGATTCAATTATATCCACGTGAAATTATACATCAGTCTCTTATTATTTCAATTTAATGTAAACTACTCTACAAAGAGGTGGTGGCGTGGTGCCTTCAATGCATGAATCACAGATAAATAAATCTTGTTCATGGGTGGTATAATTCATCTCAAGTTGGTGTATATGAAAAGATCCATATTCCACCACATGATTCCCATGTATAATAACACATCCTGACTGCACACATGAGGCTCATATAAAAATTCATATCCCTTTCAAGGATCATGAAGAATCAATACTAGAACAGATGTCCAACAATCTTGAAACTTCTCAAATGAACATTATATTTTCTCACACCACTCAAGCCTCACCCCTTTTATGTTAACGATATCAAGGGAGAATCTATCATATAGAATTTCTAAAAAAGGGAATGTATTACTTGACCAAGCCTAAAATGATAATGATATGAAACATGTTCTTGGTCCACTCCTGATACATAACTACTTTGATCTTCTTAGGGTCTACCTTAAAAGGATTCTCAAAAATAAAATTCCCCAAAATATTTACCTCTTATATCAAGAACCATCACTTAGAAAATGTGGAATATATATGAATCTATCTCAAGGTTCCCATAAAAACCTCAGGTGATCTCTATAGTTCTCTTGTGTCATGGAATACACCAATATTTCATCAACCAACATGATTAAAAAAGATTACGAAATGAAATGAATTCTTGGTTTCATTAATTCACAAAATATAGTAGGGGAAATGGTATTCATAAATCATATAACAAGATACTCAAAGATCCACTACATGCTCCTGAATATGGTTTTAGGAAAGTCATCAAACCATACCATTAAATAATTATACCCCAGGAAAATTTATATCTATTAGTACTATTGAGATCCTTTGGGTTGATAGAAGAGATCTTCAATACTAGGAAACACGTATTTATTCATATTAATCACCAAATTCAGCTAATAAAAGTCTTTTCAATGTTAGATTCTCCCTTCAAACTTCTTTTTTAAAATCACTATTGACACCCACAGTGACAATATTATAGAAAAATACCTAACATTAAATTTCCTCTAACTAATCATCCCAATATTTGAACTCATCAAATTATATTTGGTAATATGAAAATTAAATTGGTTTCGTCCTGAGGAGCATATAGATAGTGAAATCAAGCTATTAATGTGGTGAAAACCATGAAAATATTTTGAAAACACAACAGTGTTCCAATACATAACCACTGGATAATGAACATGTGAAAACATAACTATATACATGAAGTAAAAAATAGACAATCTGACATGAGATTGATCCCAAAACCATATTAATAGGCCATACCCTCACTAATAATTGATCCCATTCACCATAGAAGACGTGAGTGCTCCTATAAAGAGATATATATTGGAACATATGATGATTATAGTCAATATGATATTTCAAACTTATCATCTATTCGATGGTGATGATGAAATTGATATCTTATAGATCCAAAAAAATAATTCCCACATCAATAACACTCCCTCAACGAAAAACTGGCACTCTAGGAACATAAAACATTTCTACATATTACATCCAATTGGTTTAAGAAGATCCATCACAAATGGAATAAAATCAACTCATATAACCAAAACCCTAAGAAATGTTAATAGTATAAATTAATGGCAATAAACTGTATAAAAATTGTATAAATACATTGAAGAAGAAATAAACAATATGACTCTATTAATTCCTAACCAATATTTCATGTTTTTACGTACCAAAATTATTGTATAATGGAACCATGACTAAGAACCACCTTGAAATTTTTACCTAAATCATTCCCCCTTTTAGATGAGTATATGATACCATTACTGTAGATTCATTTAAATTCACCTATAACAATTAGAATTTGAAGAATAAGAACCGATCCCCTGAAGGGAATCCCTATAGAGTTTCTAAAGATGATCCTGATTCCCTTATGAGTTTCATGTAAGAAGATCCTTATAGAAATCATGTCTATTATAGAAATATTTTTTTATCACTAACAAGTCACTTTGTTAGACCCTGTATAAGAAATTATAACTAATCTTGACAACTTCTAATAAATTATTTCATTACATAGAATAATATTATCTTTATATATCTTATCACCAGAGGATGAAGTTTTTCTCCACCCACTGTTGATAAAAACCCATCAAGGATTTTATTCCTTTCATAGTTTTCCTCAACCATCACTAATTTATAAACCCACATGACATTATATTTTAGTAAAAAGTGATTAATCATTAATATAATCATGTACTTTTATCCCACTTCCAAACTAATCACTTTTTTATAGTCTTTAAGTACAGATCATAAGATAAATAAACTAAATTGGAAAAACATAGTAGTATATTTAATCACTAAATAGACTCTTTTCTCATCACCAAGATCCGACTTTTCATTAACACCATTAGTGTCTTAAGATAATCCTACTGGTTAAAATTATTTTTAATGGTGTTAAATGTGATATTATCATTCCTTGTCACTTAAACTATGGATTCCTACTATTTAATATCTGGTCCTTGAAACATATAAATGGTGAATCCTATATTAGAGGCCCAATGGGTATTCCATAAAATAATGATATTCTCAATCCTTTTAATCAATTATTATAGATCATGGGTTACATTTTTAATATAGATAACTGGTAGAAACTTCTATGTAAACTCTAATGAATTGTCCCTTTTCCATGCCTGACCTCTATCACACTCTTTCCCAAGACATTATATGGTAAAAATCTTTGAATATATTAATTCATGTTTAACTGAAGGGGTCAACTATGGATAATGATATACAACACCCTTTCTTTTTCTATAAGTGGATATTTTGGGTGGAATATTCTATAAAGTAGAAGATAGAAACTTTATCATAAAACAATTGAATCTAAATAAACATCAATTAAAACCCATCATAAACTTATACGTGGTCTCTATCAGATGAAATAAATATAAAAAACAAATTCAAAATACTAATTAAAAGAAAATAATAAATTTAAATAAATTTCCAGTGTTCATGGTTAGACCACATATAAATATAAAATTTGCAGTATCCCTAGAAAAGTTACTAGAATATTAAAGAGTTGGTAACATGGGGTTTTCACAGTTACCACTAACCATGCCCCTAAGACATGTGTCTCTTATATCCACCATTGTTTCACTCCAAAACTCAAAATTTTCAAAGCACATTCTAGGTTATATAGGATAAACATAACTACTAATATAAAACACAAGATATCATCAAAACAATTTAATAAATGCTCAAATTGTAATCAAATTCATTAAAAACCATGGATACTTGGGGTTTCTCATGAGGGAGGTCTAGTTAGGAACTCTTACACTCCTAAAACTCGATACATAATGATCATATAACTTATGAACCACTAACTACCATAAATAAAAAACATTTGAACACATTTTCTCTTGAACTATACTTGTTCAACACAACTTTTCACCCAAGATGGCACATCATAAGGCCCAAATCACATTCTTAATCTCCAAAGGTTGATGAAAAACATCAGATAATCACAAATAACCATTTATAAATGGGTTTATCCTTGAAAAATTTCATAAACAATCCATTTATTGGCAGACCATGAAAATTAGTTAGAAAAAACCAACAAATAGAAACTTAAATATCAGTGTAAATACAACATTACTATAACACCATAATTTTGTATTAATATTTTTATCAAATAAATTTAAATTATTTGATATATTACACTACATACATCAACGTGTTTTAAAAAACCACGATATAATATTAATATTAATTTTTAAACATGGCCATTATAACTTAGCTATTAAATTTGACAGTACAAATAAGAAAATCCAAATTTATAAAATTATTTATAAATATTTAAGATAATTATAACATATTAACAAATAAGAACATATATTTTTTTAAATTCATTATACTCTTGAAAAATACTTTTTTCTCAAATTTTTTTTATTTCATTTTTGATGAAAAATAATAAAAATAATTTTTATCACATGTAGAAATTGCATTTTGAAAAATTAACTTCGTATTTGGTATCAATATGTAAAAATTATCTTACGTTAAAATTTTGAGAATTTTATAAAACGATAAATTTTTTAGTGAATAGTGAAAAATACTTAGTCAGTCATAAATAATTTTTTAACTCAAAGTCACAGACAATCCAAGAGGTATAAAGTGTTGATATAAGGGACTCATTATCTAAAATAAATTAGAGTAATATTTAAGAGTTTTGATTCAATACTGAATATTGAGACTTTCATTAGGGCTCCCCTTACAAGCTATTTTTCCATGGAAAAAAGATACCCTCCCCCCATGTATGTGTGACCTCCATGTTACAACAAATGAGAGAACTACATGTCAAGATATAGTAAACGAAAGAAGATGAAATGTGAACATTATTATGAATAAATCTAACCCAAATCTTGTAAAAACACTTTTTCATTTGTATATACTTGTTTAAATTTAAATTAAATTTTACAAATTATATGAATGTAATTGGGAAAAAATGGATTTCACATTTTTTAATTAGTTTAATTAAAATTATATAATTTGGTAATTTTTTTTTGGTTAAAATGAATTGAAAAAAATGTAAAATATAATTACCATGGATAAAGATAAAATAGATTTAACATGGGCTAAAAAAATTATAAGGGTGTATAATGAAAAAAATAAATTTTTGACACCCAATAGAAAGATACATTTTGATCTTATCTGATTAAAAATTTTATAATGATCCATTTTAGAGCCTTTTTTAATGTTTAAAACATGGATACTAATTTTTTCATTTTAAAAATTTCAACTATGACCTCTCCCTTATATAAAAAATAGAACCCCGTATCCCCTATTATTCACACTTATAAATCCTTTTGGTTTAACAAAGACATTCCAAAATATCTTCCTTAATTATATCACACTTATTATATTCCTTAGTTTTATTAGGAAACCCTCCTATGAAGTTATGTGGTGCAAACCTAGGGAGGATTTCCGAAGTAGATGTATAATTCATAACTGAGCATTTTTGTTTTATTTATTTTTCCACTCCATTAAAATATTATTCAAATATTATGATATAAAATAATTATTATCTACTATTTAATGAGTTTTTATTATGTTAATGTAATAACCTATATATGTATCATCTCTCATTGAATGGGAGATGAAGCCACCAATTGTGTGTACGATGGACTACCGCCACACAAACTCATGTAATTTATTTTCCATCACCACCTCTCATGGTATGAGATAATGATAGATTTACCATATTTATATGGAATTTAAGACATAATAAAACATTTATAATTATAATATCACAAATACCTTGTTACCATCCAATACATTGGGAAATGATAATGTCGCTCATGTGTATGTGTGGACTACCATCTCCATGAAGTGATTTGATATGTTCATTATTTTATTTTGACCTGGATGGTAATAAGGATATATTGAATGAATATATGTGATATATAGGAAACAAAAATGATTCTACAAAGTTTATATTTTACATAACATTATTTTTCGCATCCATAGATAAATAGAAAATAATGATCATGTCTATGTATGACCAACTGTGTTCATGATTAGTGTAATTCATTTTAAATATATACCTTTTATGATTTAATCTATGTACATATATAATTAATATATATGATATTTAAATAATGGTTAAAATTATTTACATATTATGATAATGATTAATTTAAAAGGACCAAAAATAAAATACTAAAACATACTTGAAAAATAAAACTGTTATTACCCAAAACATGATATTAAAAAGGAATTATTAATAGATGGTTAACAAATAGTCATGGATAAATAATAAATGGTATGATATATATTATTATGGGTATTTACTATATTTATAATAACCAAATATTTATTATAATTAATGCTCAAATATGTATGAAGAATGTTGAGAATTGAGGTAAGGGATTTAATATATATTTTATTTCCATTGAATACATTCCATATTCCCCACTTGTTCCTTTTTTTGTGATTTATATAATAAACATGAATGTATCTTATAATTTCTCTGATCACAATTATGGGATATAAATATCTATATAGGGTTCTTTATTTCATTGGTATTACTATTAAAAAATTATATAATTGGTAATTGTTTAATGCTAAAGTCTCATTATTTATAAGGATTGGTTATGATTATGTTTCTAATGATAAAATATTATGATCTAACTGTCATGAAATTCATTATTTTTCAACCATTGGTTATTGGTATAAAATAATCTTTTTACCTTTTATTTTACTCTATTTATGAACTAATGATACTACTAGATTGTTTTGGTGAAAAAATTGACAATATATCTCCATTCGATCGAACATCCTTTCTCTTCTATTCCAAAGTTTTCAAAAACATGTTTTACAAAAAATTTATTATTATTAAATTATGAATTTTTAATTAAATTTATACCAATATTTTAACATTTTATAAAACTGTTTAGTCTGAATAATATTGACTTTTTTTTAAAAGTTAATTTTTACTTTTTACCAAAAATGTGAAATTAATATTTTTTTAACATGTATGACATGAATGGTATTTCTCATTTTCATGAAAACTCTATTATTTAAAATATAACATATAAGTTTACAAGGTTTATTTAAAAGGAAATTATTTCTTTAATATGAAAAATTTTATATGATTTTAAAGAATTTATTTCTAAATAGAAGTGGTTCTTTCCTCAAGAATGTTTTAAATGATCATTTATGAAATTTATAATCATCGACGAAAAAAATATTCAATGTTACTTATAAATTACTATGGATATGATCCAATGATATCATCCTTGTTATTTATCTAGATGGATTATGTTAATGATAATAATATTTTTTTTGAAACAATATCTTCTTCAATGGGTTATGATTTGATGAAATGGTGAACTTTGTTTTTAACATGTTTCTTTTCCATGGGTTTTACTATGATGAAATATTTTTGAAACTCATTAATAGTACAGGGTTCTAATATGATTGTTTTTTTATAATTCTTTTATAAAAAATGTGAAGATTATATATTGGATGGGTCACATATCTCCCTTTAATAAATTAGGTAAACATGGATAACTCATGTGTTAATTATATTATGCATAACCCTAATTAAATTTTCAAAATTTCATATATGGAGATAGTAATATGGCCCAAAATATTATGTGTGCACCCGGTTTTCATGTCTATAATATTAAGTGTGGAATTGTATTCATGTGTATAAGTTTATATGATGATCTGATTTCATGTTCTTAAACTAAAGAGTAAATTGTTTTCTATTTGTACATGTTCACAATGTTTTGAGGTTAAATTTTTTCCATAATCGTATGTTTAGGTTATTCTCTCATAGTGTATATTAATATATTTCATTTATGATTCATGTATTATGAACAACCAGGATTAATTCCATGACTCATGGTCATGATCAATGATATGTAGGTTATGGTTTTTAAATTTCATTCTCTTGTTCCCATACCCTTATTCTTATGTTATGTTGATATCTCCCTTATTTACTGTTACTGAGCATATATGCTCAACATTTTTTTTGTTTCTTTTCAATAATATTTGAATAATGGTTTTATGTAGAGTATGTCTAAGAAGAGTATTATTCTGGATGGAATTTCTGGGATATGTTTAACATCTTTCATTAAATATATTTTTATTATATCGTGAGTCCAAAGAATCTAAAACTTTAGATTCCTTAGGTTTGTTTTTATAAAATGATATGGACATTATCCTATTAAAATGTAATATTTATGATTGATAAAATAACGTTTCTATAGTAAGTATGAGAATAAAGTATTATTTATCCTTTAGAATTTAAGATTTTAGAACTTTAGTGACATCCATTAGATTATATTTAAGGATTCATATAAGGATCTATATAATGTTAAGTATAAGGATAAGTCTATGTAAATTAAAATATCCTAGAATTTTCTTGAAGGATAGAACTAGTAGTTTATACAATATTATTTCATTATATGGAAAAAAATAGATGTGACTCTATAAATTTTTTACTTAGGGGTATTAACTCTAAAAATGGTGCATTGAGCTGGAATCGATCATCACCGTGTGCATAAAAATGGTCCTTTCTAGACACATTATTTTAAACTCCTTCGGAATATGATTTAAAAATTACGAAAAAACATTATTAATAATCAGGATGTATTTAGTAATGAAACCAATGACCTTTTTTGATCCTAATGTGTCATATATTGAAATGATGGTGTCCTGATTTAGACAACCTATAAGTGAATTTTTTCTGATTATGTGGTTCCTCTCTATAATTATTTTTTCTTATAATTTGATTTTAGATTTTATTCAATGGTTTTAATCTGAAGTATCCATGTTAATGATAAATTAATTATACAATGAAATTAGTATCCAATAAAGATACTAAATTTTTTGGGAGCATTATTAGAAAATATTATTGTGATTCTCACACAACATTCTAAGTCTATGAATCATGTGGAATATTCAAACAAGGAAAGGAGTGAAAAATAATTTATTGATTCCTTCATTAGGAAAAAACCATATTTCTATAACCACCCTACTAATCCACTAATTTCAATGAAATGGATCAGTACTAATGAAAATATATTTTCTATTCTATAGAGGTTGGAGCATGAAAAAAACATTTTGGATGTAAATAATTTTAAGGTAAATTAGACCAATGTTAGACTCTTATTCAGAATATGAGGAAACAATACAAAATGAAGTATATAGAGTGGGATGATTTCAAGTGATTGTATTTCATTAAGTACATTCCTCATATTATCTATATGAAAATAGAGAAAAAATTCAATAATCTTCAAAATAACGATAGTGAATACTTTATTATATATTATGAAAAAAAATCGGGTCTTTCATGGTATGACTCTAGTAGTATCATCCAACTCAAATATAAGGCTGATCTACTATTAAATGGCTTAAAACCAAGTCTCACAAGGTAATTGGCCATAATAGAGTTTACTGTCCAGGAATAAATCGATCAATGTGTTATCATGGTGGAAATACATATTGGATTTACCCATTAAACTCATCGATTTGATATGAAAATAATGATAAAATTCATAGGATATTATAAAAACCAAGTATATAAGAAGATGATATTTCCTTGAGGATCGATTTGTGGAATTAAACATAGAGGAAATTTTATTAAGGGGGATAAATATTGTTTAAGTGGTGAAAGGAAATCTATCAAGAGAATGAATTCTAAAGTGAAAGGAAGAAGTCATGTAATAGCGAAAATAGGGATAAATATCCATAAAATGAACCACACACAGTCTAGTGTTTCAAATGAAATGATTATTGGAATTATTCTAACCAATGATCAAATTTGAAGGCTAATGATGATGTTCAATGTTGGAAATGTATTAAGTCAAGAGAAAAAGTGAAATATAATCCGAAATGTATTTCTGATGAGTGGTACAATAACAACAGGATGAAAGTTACACTTTACATCCAATATAGAACTTCTATTATTTAATTTTATTTTGGATCAACCCACTCTTTTTTATCTAAATAATCTTATAATGAAATCATAATACTACTTTAACTATTATATTATTAATTATTAGTTAAAAATCCTAATGTTATAATGATCATATCTCAAGTATTTTATTCTTAAATAGTTGATGTTTTTGGGAATATTATTCCTTCCAATCTTTTTATCCTTCTTCTGGTTGAATTCGATGTTATATTAGGAATGTATAGTAATTATTTATATAAATACTATATCAATTTATGGGGTAGGGAAGTAATGTTTGATATTATAAACCTTCCTATGATCTTATTAAATTATGATGATATAATATAAAACTTTGATAAAAATTATACCCATTATATGGATCTAGATTCCTATTCAAAAGCATTTTTTATCTTAGATAGTTAGATAAAGACCCAAAATCTATGATACTACAATTTTACACAATTTTTTGGTGTATTTATTTAATATTTCCATAGTATTTCAATTGAACGTGAAGTCAATTTCTTAATATAACTAATACCTAGTTATTTAAATATTTCAAATAATTTCTATAGAATACCCCCCAATTGAGTTTATAGAATTGAAGGAGAAACTCTAAGATAATCCTGAAAAGGGATTTATTTAGACTAGTGTGTCACCTTGGGGTGAACCTATTATTTTTTTAGGAACAAATATGGATCAATTTTACTATTCATTGATTTTTGGGATCTAAACAAGATCAAAATAAAGAAATTTAATATAATAATAATTACTAAACAAAATAACACTACCTATGAGATACTACACTGATCAATGTATCTAAAAATGATTCATGAGGATACCAAAACCTAAAAACATGTGTTAGATACTTCATAGGGGAGGTAAATGGGAGTTCATAAAAAATAATGGTTTCCATATATTAATAAGAAATTTATGATCTCAAACTCATTGAACGAACAAGATTAGTACACACCCACACACAACAATAGATAATTATTTTCTCTTATAGGATTTCCTCAATGGATATGATATTAAAAACACATATCTTTTGTTAAAATGCATTGGGTATATTTTTCATTAATAACATTAAGGAATGTATTAAAATCTTATTAATGGACTAACCATTGGTTCAAATTGTTTGAAATTGTGTGAGAGAGTTGTAATTACAGACTTTGTGTCGTATGTAGAAATACTTATCTCATTAATATTTAAAATTATTTATATATTTATTATAAATAATTCACATGCATCACATTCTTGTATATTATGTTCATTTTAAATACTAGTATCCAAAAAAACACAAGAATAATGTTTTTGGGGTGATGTAGAGGAGGATATCAATAGAAGAGGTAGTTATCTAAACAGATTTATTTCATTTTTATTTGTTTATCCACCTCCTGAAAATTAATTATATCCATAATAATGTAATTAAATTAGTATGATTAGTATAATTTTTTTTTCAATGTTGATGTAATTACCAATATCTACTTCCCAACCATTCATTGGAAAATGAAAACTTTACTTGTGTTATGTGCGGACTACCACATCCATGAATAGTGTATATCATTATTAATGACCACCTACATGGTTGGTTATAAAGATTGAAATAATGTATAAATATTATTTTTATTACATAAATAATATTTTATAAATATAATTTTTCAATTATATTAATAATATGAAAAATATATACTCATTATAATATTTTATCACCTAAATGAGCATACCAAGAGACTTTTTATTATTTGAATAAATTTTGTAAAACCTACCGAAATATATAATTTTTTTGAAACTAATAATATATAAAATTAATATGTTATTTTTTTCCTAGAATGGTAATATTAATATATTACTCATCATTAGGATACCAACATTTTTTAATTTTAAAAATTTCCAATATAAACCCATTACTAGTATCATATTTATAAATGATACAAAAATATCTAATGGAATGAACATGGAACTTAATAAATAATTATGAAACATCTATTACATTGCATTAAAAATTATTAATATAATAAACCCGAGAAAATGGATGATAATTGGAAAAATTATTTCAGAATATATATTGAATGGTTAAAACTAATAACAAACAATCAATATTAACTTACAATAAGTAACAATGATATTTTAAGTGAATATAAAATATTAATGTATATGGTTATAGATTTGAATAATATTATGAAATAAATTATTAATGAGTATTGGTTTATTATAAAGGAGGATAGATCATATCTTATACAGTTAGATTATAAGGTAAGGGTTCTTTTAGAAAAACCCATTCCATAATACATATTTCATTCTATGAACCTGTTATTCCTGGAAATTATGTAATTATAGTCATTTGAGTTATTTTATGATAATTTTTTTTATCATGTAATTTTAAATTCTATTTCATGTTCTATTTCCATGTGATTTTTAGTCATTATCAAACCTATAATGGTATTCATAACTCAATTTACATTCATTTAGTTATTTCCTTCCATTATTAATTTTGTAACTCTATGATTATATTATCAGTAAACACTAATTGTTTTATTTGTTTCTACTTATTTTTTGGATATAAATTTTTTGGGAAATATTAGTTTTTTTATAACATATCCAATTTTATCCTACATTTTAATGATCACAAATACTCTCACATTTGTATCTAATGTTTTTTTAGAATGTGAAAATAAATCTATTAAAAGTTATAATTTTTTTATAAGGAGTTAAAAATTTAGTTGATGTTTTTCTATTTTTTTAATCCATAGGTATAATATAGATGATGTCTTGAAGATTTATTCTCATGTTTTATAGACAATTTATGTCTCTGTGAAATATCTATCTTTATAATTTCTTCCTTAGTGCACTAGTCTTACAACCATGTAAATAAATTTTTAAAAGAATTATAATAATAAAATGAATTATAATAAAAAACAATACTTATGAAGACTTCATGTCCTAATTACATACTTTCATAGTAAAGACTTAGGATTATGATTAATAAGGTAATCTATCTAAAGGGTAGACATTAAGTAAAAATGATCAAACTATAAATTCCAACGATCAATTAATGTCTTAATTTTAGAATTATTATAATACTAAAGACTCTTGATACTAAGTACCTTTGAGTAATTTTAATACCTTTTGTTAATATTTTAGTGTTATTTATTAAAATTATAGTATATAAAGGTAATTATACTACTACAGTACGATTTTTCAAAATTTTCTATGAATAAATGTGGATAGATAAGAGTAATTAATGTATCTATATCCATTAAGAGTAATGTTTCAAAAAAAAACACAAGATGTAAAAGAATTATACCCTTTTTATATATATATATATATTATTTCACTTGAAAAAGATAATTGCATTAATTTATTAATATTATATTCTTTTCTCCTGATAATTTATGTTAGAAAAAGAAGATAAAATTAAAAATAAATAAGTTTAGTGTATAAAAAGATGTTTTTGGTGATAAAAATAAAAGGATAAAAAGATATAATATACAATATTTTTAAATATCTCTTCATGTAGATCTATTAATTTTTTATTATGTCCTTTTGAATATATATATGTCTATATAATAATGATCTATATGAGATTCTCAAATTTCTTCACCCCTTATCTAGAATAGTTCTTATTCAACAATCAGTTGTTTCTTGAAACTGTGTTTCGATATCCAAATCCTTTTATTAATATTTTTATAAAATATTTACAATAATTTTTTTTATTGTGTTATAGATGAAGATACATATTTTAAAATTAGAGAGTATTTTATAAATCTATTTGATCTTTTTATAACAAGATGTGGTTTCATTCACATACTGAATAAGTTACATAGGTAAATGACATATACAGTGAAACTCATTATGTTTAAAGAGAGATCATTAGTGGAGTGGAATGAGAGATTCTTATACCCAAAATCATAATAAATCCAGTGTGTTCTATTATTATAATTATGGTTTTTTTCATATACAATTTTATAAAAGAGAAAGAAGAATTCAAAGACTGAATTTATTTTGGTTTAAAAAATTTAATATATTTATTCACCCCCACTTGATTAATTTGGTAACACCATATGGGAAAGAAATTAGAATCAAATCTTATGAAGATTACATTATTAACTATTTTTGGTTAATTTTGTAAATATATTTTTCAAATGGATACAATTATATAACATAAATAAGGATAGTCTATGGTCGAGGATCCTTATTTCAATAGAGAAATCTATAGGATTTGGAAGTCTTGAATGATTATTTATCTAAAAAATTCTCATTTAATGGTCTATTTTAATGATTTGAATACCTATAATTTTTATTAATGTGAAATAAATAAATAGAATACTGTATTATAAGAATAATTTAACTTTAAATCTTAGGCTATAAATGTAATTATATAATGATTATGTAATTACGACTACAATAAAGATTTATAATGCGAAGAAACTCATAAAATGTGGAAAATTATATTAATAACATATGAAGGTAAGGATATCATATAATAACTTAGATATAATACTTCCATGTAAATGCTTGATACATTCAAAATTATTAATGGTGAAATCACCACTTAGATGAATGAATGGTTGGATTAAATTTTTTAAAATATAGCTTCCATAGGACCACCTATTCCTAATCTTGATCAAGATCTCAACATAATCAGAGATCATATGTCAAAATAGAGTATAATTTCATTTTCTATTATGAAATATAATACTGGGAATGATTTAATAATAAATTTTATTTTTAGAAAATGTATGATATGAGCTGCTGATATGGAATCTGTGGCAGGAGATAATAACATGATAAAAAAATTTAATGATTCATTAAGAATATCTATATTAAAAGACTAACATAAAAATAATGAGACCTCATTTTCACATTTATATTATATAGATAATTCGTGAAATTCATATTCATGTTATGATTGTATGAATCTCGGTCATATCAGGCCTCATTTCCACCAGCATAAGGGCATTGAAGAGTAAAAAAACAAGTATAAGAAGAGGTCATACTATATAATGTAAATGAATACAATGAACGATACATGGAGTTCCTCGGAGGACATCAGTGATGACTCTTGTTCTTATTTTGAATCTCAAATATCCACTCTGAAATAAAGTATATTCTTCGTAAAAAAACTAATTAGGTATCACCATTTTAATATTCATCATATGAATCTAAAACCGAATTTGTACAATAAAGAAATATTTTTAAAATTGAAAGAAAATTATAGTGTCATAGAAGGTAAATATAAATCATCAATTAAAAAGAAAACTAATCATAACAAATCTTATGATATGGTTTTAAATTTAAATACTAAACTAACAAAAAAATTAATAATTGAAATTTAGTTTAAAAAAATATTCATCTAGTTATTATATCTATGAAAACAACATAAAATAATTAATAGATGATTAAAAATATTTAAAATTTTTTCTAATTTTTTTAGTAAGTGTGAGAATTATCAAAACTTATTATTTTTAAAAAACACATAATGAGAATTATGGACTTTCAATTAAGTGGGAAAGCCTAAAACTATATAAAAAATATTTTTTCCAGGTTCTAAATATAGAAAAATGTCTAATTACACCTATTTCTAATATAGAATAAATGATAATTTTTTAAATTATTATTACCTACATTATCCTCATATATGTGCAATAAATAAAGAATTTTCATTGTAAATTTTACCTAATTTTGATTTTTGGAATGTAGAAGTAGATTTAAGTTCTCAAATAACTTATCTCTAACACTGGGTGAACTAATAGAATTTGGGTACCAAAATATCTTCTGGAATAATTTGTTTTTATATGAAAAATCCACATGATAACTAATTAAATATTATTTATGGATAGTTTATATATAAAAAATATGAATAGGATTTTTTTTAAACTTCTACTCACTATATATAATTTATAAACGTAATAAAATTTTTGTAAAAATTCAAATCGAAATATTATGTGATTTTGATGTGTTGAAGATCCATATTCCATCCTTTCAAAATATACATTCTATTGAATAATTAAAGCACCTACTGATAAGTATTTATTATCATTGTGATTATGGAATTTATGTTGTTTTTTCAAATATTTATTTTTCAGTTTTCAAAGATAATTTACATAAGAACATTGAACTAAAAACTAAAAATTAATGAACTCAAAATCATTAATACATGTAAAAAGTTATAAACAATATGAATAATTAATTCAAAAAATCTTGGATTTTTTAGATAATCTTGATCATTATAATATATATCCTTTAAAAAATTTATCTACGAAAAATTTGATTTCTTATTCTCCCCAACTACATTTGGACAAGTAGAAACTAATTAATTTGTTAAAAATAAAAATTCATGTCATATCATTATTTAAATCAATCAGATAAATTGATTCCTTCATTAAAAGACTTGACCTTAATCATAATATAATGTTGAGTTTTTTGTCAAGAAATCACATTCTTTCACTATTTGTATCCTTTCCAGTTCAATGTTTTAAAGAATTAAGTTATAACTCATACATAAAAAATCATATAATATATTGTGGATAATTTTGTTTAGTATCCATTTTTTCTATAACATAAACCATTAAAAAAAGATTCATTTCTTTCAATAGAAAATATTCATGATATTCAAGATGATATATTCCATTACCTTAGCTATCCTTAAACATTATGAAAAACATTTTAAAACCTTGGAAGAACACATAAATATTTGTGAGAGATATAAAATTAATGAAAATCTTTAGTCCAATTAAAAACATTAAACCAAATTAAATGTGTTATAATGAACCCAACTCTAATATCTTAAGGCCAGTGTCTTAAATCATTATATTAGGATAAAATTCATGTAATAACATCTCATAGGATAGAATAATATAGTACTCTCAGAAAAATAGATACATACATGATTACCAAATTACATTAGAAAACAAAAATTACAACATAATTTTCTTTTGAGAACAACCTTATTCCATTTATAATATCATAGAATAATAATAAAAGTACACCTCATTTATTCTAAGGGAATGGAAAAAATAAGGGTGATCCCAAATTCACTGTATGATTAGTGTACATCAGAAGCTATTATAAATAAATAATAATAATCAACATCAAATTCCAAATAACGGAACACAAATTAATTTAAAATAACATGACTATATTTATAAGATAAGGAATAATCAATATTTGAAAATAAATAAATGAAAACCATTTAAATTTAATCAATAACTTGAGAATAAGATGATAGGAATAAATAATGACGAATTAATTCCATATAAATAATCACATGTTCCTGAAACATAAACATAGATATTCTAACTAATAAAATAATCACATGGAATATCAATAACTGAATTCATAATAATGGAATTCATAATGTCGGACATCTAAAACTTACTGTCGAGGCTTCCTGCTAAGATAAAAAATAATGTCAAGGCTGCATGCCAAGAATATAATATCATTAAGAATTTGGGCTAAGAATGTAATACTAACAAGGTTTATTTTCAAGAATATAATATCATCAAGGATTCATTGCAAAAAATTAATAATATGAAGCATTCATGCCAGCAACTTAATACCATCAAGTATTCATGCTATGAATTTAATAAATGGTTAAGGCCTTATCGAAAACCATATATAGTTTTTCTCATGAGACCCATGATGCATTGATGGGAGATAGCAGGGCTTGGCCATCATAAATAAGGTCCAATGACTTCCTCATCTAGATAAATAATACAAATATATCTAAATGACTTAATAAAATTAATAAATTTCATTTTTAGAAGAACTAGTCATGAAAAATATCAATACATTCCCCACTAAAACTCATCATAAACCATCCAAATAAATATAATCAATATTATTATTAGATTACATCCTAAAAATAAGATTTAGAAAATGATTTTCTAGTAGTTTTAAAAACGTTAAATATATTTATATAAAATTTCTTGAGGTAAAATTCCTTTTAATTTTAAAATAATTTTTCAAATCTAAAATACTTCACATAATAAAGAAATTATATTCTTTGAAAAGAACCCTAGTAACTTATATTGGAGGCTTCGAATAATTATTGCATCATAACAACATGAAATTAAATTCATCACTTATATATTCAAAAAACATTACTTTAACACCTTTTTAAGAAAAATAAAAAAATTACCTTATTCAAAAGATGACTGAAAGATTCATTTTTCAACATTTTTTAAAAAGTAAAACATGGATAAAAATGACTTTAATGAATCATTGGTTAATAACAAATGTATTTTTGAAACGTTTTAAAAAAAATGGAATTGAAGGGAATTATTGCAAAATAGAGGCATAAAAATAAATAATCCTAAATAATGATTATATTTTTAAATAAACCCTTACAATGTGGGTTTCTATGGAATTTTAATCCCCATGAATGATGTAACATCAAATGAAACATTAAATACCATAAAAGAAAAGTGATTTATGATATAATATATAAAAGGGGAATTATATAAACCAAAAAATATAAATAATTGGTGAATATGAAATATGTATCACTGGTATAGAAGTTAGATTAGAAAACCTTTCCACTTTTTAATCAGTCGAATCGTATGACCCATGAATTAATAACATTTAAGAAAACATTAAATATCACTAGAATTAATAAATTCATGGTATAAATTTTAAAAGGGGCATTCTATAGAGCTCATAAACTAATGTAGGTTTATAAAATAAAAATACTCATCAATGAAAGAAAATTAAAATGGAGACCCTTACCTTAGGTCCGACTTCCTTTGTATGTGTTTCAACCACCTCTTATTCGGTGGATTTTCTTTAGATCTCTTCTTAAGGGAAAATGGGATAGTGTTATGGAATACCTAGAACCTAAATAACTCGTATAAGGATATGGAGAAGATAAATGAGTAGAAGTTGGTCAAGCTATATGGCTTAATGTGATGTAAAGTTGTGAAGAAAGGGCTGCCTATTTATAATTGAGGAGAGGGGAACCCTTGGAATTTCTTAAAATATACAAATATAATAAAACTATTCTTGAGAAACATGTTTCCATATGACCCATAAATTCACATGGGAAGAAATTATATTCCAATATGGACTTATTTAATTTATTTATGACTTCTATATAGTTTAATAAAATATTATGTTCATAAAAAATAATTATTGTAAATGTTGATACTATCCATTACATTGAAATTACAAAAAATAAAAAAAATAACTTCAAAAAAAATATTTTAATACATACATAATATGTCATATTATCTATTTTTTTTAGAAAATTAAGATATTCAATCATTATTGATTTTAATATTTTTAATATCATTATTTTATTTTTCTATTAATTTAAGTATATCTATATCATCGTTGTGTAATCATTTAACATAATTATTTAGTTACTAAAAATTAAAAATAAATCTCCATGATATAAATAAAAATTTTTATATTTAAGACTAATATTTATAGTCAAACATATCTTCTGGATAACCCCATGTTAAAAATGTCATTGTTATTAAAAATATGAATGTGAAATCTTTGTCTTTTATTTAAATAAAATATTATAATGGTCATAATCTTATCAAAATGGCCATAGATGGTAATATAATAGAAAATTTAATTATTATATATGAAACATAATTAGAAAATAATTTTTTTTCATGTGTTAGGTTAATTTTCTAGTATGATTAATTTTATTTATAAATTAACCTTCCTAATTTATCATTTACCATGGTAATAAAAATTAAAAAGGTTAATATTCATATTGACCAAAAATAAAATTGAACTATAAAATAAATATGGACCTTATAAATGTAACACCCCAAGCTTCTACGGTACGTTTCCCTTTGAATAATGTGATAGCGTGTGTTGTACGCAACATCGAGTTCTAACACACACCACAACCAATCAAACTAGCTGTTATGAATAGTAATACCTACTCTTTAAAATTTTAGAGAGTTTATATCTCAAAATGGACTTCTTTTTTGGATTCGGAGTATCGAATATAGCCTAAGGTGAAATTTTGGTACTTTCCGGATAACTTTAATATTTTGATGAATAGTGAAAATTACTAAATTTTAATTAAAAAAACTTTTTTAATAAAAATAATTAATAGCAATAAATTATGAATTTGAGTGGTTTTAAAGAATATTTAGAATATATTTTTACCATTTAATACAATTTTACTCATTGGACATAATTTCACAATTAAACCGAACATAAACAAATATCAATCTTTTGATAGTTATTATATCTTAAAAACACGCGTTTTGTTTTGTCAGCAGGAATTAATTTTAAATTAATTTCTGCCACTTCTGTGCTTTGAATTTGGAAAAATGGATTCCATATTTGGATTTAGGATGTTCAAATTGTGTAAATAGGTAACTTTTATTTTTAGACATTTTGAATAATTACTTCGGTAAATATTTTATTTACCATGGTTAAAGGGTAAATCTGGTAAATAAGGGTTAAATAAATAATATTATAACAATAAAAAATTACCCTAAAATGTGTCCTAACCTTATTTGTTGATACATGTCCGACCATGGGCATCTTTGGGTCGATTTTGGGACCCCATGGTGCCACTTGTAAGTGATAGGGACACTTTATTTTAATTAAGTTAAAATGAATACAAAAATGACACAAACATATATATTTTAGAAAAACAATTTTTACATAGGGTTATATATGTTGGATATTCGACTATAAATTTTAATTAGAAAGTTAAAACGGTTTTATACGTAATGGTATTTTATTTATAATTTTTAGACTTTAAATAATTTAATTTATTTATGACACAATGGTGTTGCAGTAATTACCATAATAGTGAACAATTAAAATGATTGATATTGTAGATACCCAAATAAATATAATTTGAGACTTTTTATTAATTAAACTAATTTTATAGGTTAATATGACATGTTAGTAATGACTTAATTAACTTTTTTCTAAATAATAATTCTGTTATGATTTTTTACAAAAATCAATTATTGAATAGTGTCAAAATTGACATAAAAGAGTTTTTAAAACAAATATTATATTATTAATTGAAATTAAATTCCTAAAAATCTAAGGTTTGGCCAAGGGACTTATATCATGATAGGTGTATCATTAATGGACCACTTGGGGGTCTCTTGGATTTATATAGTATGTTTATTAACCATATAATATAAAAATAAAAAAAGACATTGTCAAAGTGAAACTAATTAACTAAGAGTTAATACTTAACGATAAGATTAATATAGTGGCCCAAACCTGTCTAAATCCTATTGGTTGAGTTTGTTTCGACCCATACCAACCTTAAACATTAAATAATCCACTTTAGAGCCATTATAAACCGAATATAAATTTATTATAAAATAATATTTCTAGGTTTTCCAAAGGTGCCCCTCACCTCTCTTAGAAAAGGGCACTCCTCCTTCTCATTAATTCACACCTTACAAGCCTTTTGGTTCGGCCAACCCCTGCCCAAATACTCTCTCAACTTCCCTCAATTCATCCTAGATGCCTTCCTTTAGTCATAAATCCAACCTAAGATCCCTTTTGATCAAATCAAAAGGAAGAACCCGAAGAAGAGGTAATGATTTCACCACCCTTTTTCAAGTTCCTTTCTTCTTCCACTTCTTATTTATTTGTTATTACCATTATAAAATAATTAATCCATTATCTTATATATAATGTGATGTTATTATAAATATTTTACAACCATATTCAGTATTCTATCCATCCTTTTAATAACATGTCATCATACGTGCGTACATACGGCTTACCGTCTCCACGTCGTGGTGTAATTGTTATTAAATAAATTATTATTTGGATGGGTATAATAATGATGTGTAACTCATGTAAATAATAAATATAACATGATAATTATTCTGTATATATCATATACAATCCAATTATATATTATTTTAATATCAAAAGAATGATATTGTCACTCTTGCGTACGTACGGACTACCATCTCCACGAACGCGACGAGATTCATTCTCCATCATATGCATTCAAGTATAATTCTCATTTGATGATTAATAATAGTATCTATGGACTTGATATCATTCTGGATATGATTAAGATACAACCTATCCATGACAAACACATCTTACGTAACAAAACATATAAAAGAAATTGAGTAAGTTAACACCCGAAACAATAATAATACTAAGATATTATTAACAAATCAATGTTAAAAGATCATATATGATATCATATTAATGTATATGATTATTGTATAATTTAATAAAAATTATTTCACAATAATACAGGAGGTTAAACTACCCCAATCAAGGAAAAGTACAAGGTAAGGGTTTATTTTGCAATCTCTTCTTTATCCGAGGTTGTTTATACGTAATAATCTACTGGGATCTCTTTATCATCCACATCCATGTTTCATAAAAATGTATTTCAAAAACATTTTTACTATTTACAAGAATATGGGTTAAAGTCATTTATACCCTTTTTTGACTTTTTATAAGAGGTTTATAAAGGAATCTTTCCGTCGTCTTCCAAACAATGTCCTTTTTTAACCTTTTCGACAGAATTAAGGTAAGAATGTTTTTTAACTTATACGGCGGGTGCAGATATTTTCCACCGTGATAAAATCATCGAAGCTTCCCTTACAAGATTATAATAATATTTTCAAAGAAAATGTTTTATTTTATAAATATGTGACTCTTAAATTATTTCAAAATAAAAAGAGATATTTCTCTAAAAAGTGTTTTGATTTCATCTATGTCAACATCCTTTGATGGCTTTTACGCTTATTTGAAGTTGATTTATTATGATACAAAACTTCTATATTGTATTGATGGTTTTGTGATATGTTTGACCGTGGATGTGTTATTTTTATACCATTCATGGTTTATGGATTATGTATTTACATTTCATATGCTAGTTTTAATACGAATGTTTATGTTATGTTTAATCCTTTTCATATAGGAATGCATTGAACTTAATATGTGACGGGTGGAGCCCGCTATAGCTCCTCGATTCATCGGTAGGTCTCATGAGAAAAACTAGTGTCTTGGAACAAGGCCTTGACAAAATCTTATTTGTAGTCTTGGAACGAGGCCTTGGCTATGTGGTTATGATCATATGGCATTATGCATTCCATCATTATGAAAGTCGTTATTGATATTGCATGTGATTATTCGATTAGTAGAATATCCACGTGAATAAGTAAATGGAATTATTTCATTTTATTTTTTTCATACTATATTGAAGTTCAAGTTTAAAAGGCTTTTGTTTTAGTTATACACTGCCTTAAATGTTTCTTCTTATTTATGAAGGTTTCTTCTATATTGTTATCCTTACTGGGCATTTGAGCTCATCCCTTTTCTATGTTTTATTGTTCCCAGGATGTGAAGAAGTAAATTATGAATGACCTGTAGGGATATTATGAGGGGATAATAGTGTGGACTATGGAGACAATATTTTGTTGTATTAGTTTTTCACTTTATTATGTAATGTAAAACTTTATGAATATATCTAGTGTTTCCAAGGATACTAAACCAATCGGTCTTTCAAGATTTGATATTTCTTGTGATCATGCCAATGTTATGTAATAATGCACCGACTTTGGGTAACTGGGGTCGGTGCATTATAGTTAGTATCAGAGGAAGTTTAGTACAACCCTTGGAATCTAGATTTAGATAAACTTTGATTAGATCACATAGACCTAAGATGTACTTTGAGGATTAGTATAGAAGAACTTCCTAGAATTTTGGTATTGTAGAGATTTTGTGGGTTTTCCGAGCAATATATCCCTATCTAGATACGAGCAGGTAGAGGTGGCTCTAGCACAGATGTACCTAGGGGTAAAACCCAAATACACCACTTTGAGCTGGACTCGAACGGGAACTGGTGCACGACAACAGGCCTTGCTGCACTCTTGGTTACGACACTCCCGGGGGATATACATAGGATAACTCTCATTTTCTTTATAAATCATTATGAAGGGTTTACGAGTATATACTTCCTCAAAGATTTTTTTTATGATTATGGATTATATCGATAAATAGTTCAATTTATGTTAAGTGTTTTATAAGTATGGGATTATGTATTTTGATTCCTAAACTGATCTAGTTTATGCCATTTTTTAGAAATGGCACCTAGTGGAAGAAATAGAAACCGTATCAATGCACGCACTCCATGTAGGGATTTCCCTCCTGCTCAAGATAGTTATAGTGGAGCTGGTGATGCAACTAGTGCCAATCATCTAATCACCATACTAGGACAACTCACTCAGGTTATGAATAATAACCTTACCCGTATTGAGCACCCTGATCCGCAGCGTGGAGGATCAATGTTAGATCGCTTCATGATGTAACAATCACCAACGTTCAATGGGAGTACAAATCCCTTAGTAGCTGAGCAATGGATTAATTCCCAAGAGAAAATATTTCAAGCCTTGGGGAGTAGTGAAAGGGAAATGTTATCATGGCAGTTTACCGCCTCACTAGAGATGGTGATCAATGGTGGTCATTGATTCAAAACATGAAGGAAGATGATGAAGTATCAAATATGGAATGGAGGGAGTTAATAGATCTATTTTTAGAAAAATACCTTCCCCATGACCATCGAGCAGATATGGAAAGGCAATTTCTGAGTCTGAGACAAAAAGAGGCTGAGAATGTTGCAAAGTATGAGGCTAACTTTACAAGGTTTGCAAGGTATGCTGGAGATTATATACATAACCCAAGAAGTAATATTGATCGTTTCTTTGATGGGTTAAAACCATTTCTCTGTCAAGCATTAGTTTCACAATCCTTCTCGTCGTACGAAGACATTGTCTCATGTGCTATCAAGACAGAAAAGGAATTCTCTAAGTCTTATGACTTTAAAGCAAAGAAAGAGAAGAAGAGATCTACTGATCAATCTGGGAATGGAAATAAGGGGAAGAAGGGAAAGGTTGAATATCCATCCTGTGCTTAATGTGGGAAGAAACACCCTGGTACTTGCTTGAAGGGAATGGGTGTCTATTACAAGTGTGGTGAAAAAGGCCACCAAGCTCGTGATTTCAAAGGGAATAAGGAAGCTACCAATGTTCAGTGCTACAATTGCAGGGAGATGGGACATTGTGAAAATGAATGTCCTAATAGTTAGGAGAACCTACCTCAAAAAAAGACAAGGGATCAAGGCCAATCTTATGCTATCACTACTGCTGAGGTAAAAGCTCTGAAAGACGTGGTGGTAGGTAATTTAATGGTTTCCTCAAGTTTAGCAGATGAATTATTTGATTCGGTATCATCGCTTTATTTCATATCTTCCCAGTTTGCTAAGAAAATTAGATATTTTCAATTTTATTTAACAAGGGAGTTGTCAGTTAAAACTCCTAAGGGAAGTATCATTGCAACAAAGTTTTGTGAATCCGTCCCCATTAGAGCACATAAATGTTCTTTATCAGTTGATCTCATCGTAATACCTATGATTGAGTTTGATATAATCCTCGGTATGGATTGGATTTCGGACTATGATGTGAATATTTATTGTAAGAAGAAGGAGGTTATGATTTTTGATGATGATGATAAAGAAAACCTTATCTTTAGAGCAGAATCGTCACCACCTAATTCTTATCTAGATCTACCCCCAGTAGCCCAACTAAATTTAATTATTGGGAAGGAAGAGAATGAAATTATTGTGGGTGAGGAATGGAATGTTAAAATAGAGTATGTACCTATTGTAAAAGAATATGTAGATGTATTTATGGAAGATTTACTTGGAAATCCTCCAGAATGAGAAGGTGAGTTTTCCATTGATTTAATTCCTGGATTAAAGCCTAAATCGAAGACCCCTTATAGAATGACCACTGTGGAATTAGTCGAACAATAGAAACAACTAGAATAATTGAGTAATAAGGGTTTTATTCGCCCTAGTGTTTCTCCATGGGGATCCCCTATTCTTTTTGTGAAAAAGAAAGATGGATCTATGAGGTTATGTATCGACTACAGGGAGAACAATGCTATAACAATAAAGAAAAAGTATCCCCTACCTCGTATTGATGATTTATTTAACCAACTGCATGGAGCTCAATACTTTTCAAAGATTGACCTTCGATCTGGATACCATCAGTTGTGTGTGAAGAAGGAAGACATTCCAAAGACAACATTTCGAACCAGGTACGGGCATTACGAGTTTACAGTAATGTCTGTTGGATTGACTAATTTACAATCTGTATTCATGGATCTGATGAATAGAGTTTTCAAGGAATATCTCGATGAATTTTTGGTGGTATTTATTGATGATATCTTGGTATACTCCAAAAGTTACGAAGATCATGAAAATCACTTGCGCATTATTCTGAATACTCTGAGAAGACATGAATTATATGGGAAGTTTAGCATGTGTGAATTCTGGCTTCAGGAGATTTATTTTCTTGTCCATATTATCTCTAAAGATGGAATCTCTGTTGATCATTCGAAGACCAAGGCAATTCAAAAATGGCCAGCACCTACGAGTATAACTGAGGTACGCAGTTTTATTGGTTTGGCAGGTTATTATCGACGTTTCGTCCAGAATTTTTCCTGATTAGCTAACCCATTAACAAAGCTCACATGTAAAGGGGTTAAATTTGTTTGGACAAAAGAGTGTGAAGAATGTTTTGAAGAACTGAAGAGAAGATTAGTCAATGCTCTTATATTGAGTCTACCATCAGGGAATGATGGGTTCGTTATTTATAGTGATGCATTGAAGAAAGGACTTGGTTGTGTCCTTATGCAGAATGATAGGGTTATTGCCTATGCATCACGACAATTAAAAATTCATGAACAAAAATATCCTACTCATGATCTCGAGTTAGAAGTTGTGATCTTTTCTTTGAAGATATGGAGGCACTACCTCTATGGTAAAAAATGTGAGATTTATACTGATCACAAGAGTTTGAATTATATTTTCTCACAAAAAGAACTCAACATGAGGCAAAGGAGATGGCTTGAATTACTCAAGGATTATGATTGCATGATATACTACCACCCGGGGGAAGCAAACAAGGTGGCAGATGCTTTGAGCAGAAAAGACCATGGAGTTTTGAACAATATGAGAATTGAAAGGGATCCAATTTTCATGGATCTAGTGAAGATGGACATGGGAATAACCAGGGAAGGTGAAACATCAATGCTTTTTCAAATGGTTTCCAAACCATCTTTACTAGTAAGGATTAAGAGTTCTCAAACCGATGATGAAGAATTTCAAAAAAAGATTAAAGCTGTGAATGATGGGATATTGAGAGAACTTGTTTGTGAAGATGGAATTTTGAAATTCAGGAAGATACTTTGTGTTCCTGATATACCTGATCTAAAAAGGGAATTGTTGGATGATGCTCATAGTTCCAATTTCTCTATACACCCTGGGAGCACCAAAATGTATAGAGATTTGAAGGAACATTTTTGGTGGGACAATATGAAGAGGAAGATTGCTAATTTTGTGTATAGATGTATGGTTTGTCAACAAGTGAAAGCTAGAAGGCAACAGCCTGGTTGATTATTGCAACCTCTCCCCATACCAGAGTGGAAATGGGATCAATATTTACCTCTGGTAGAATTTTACTATAACAATATCTTCCATTGAAGTATTCAGATGGCACCATATGAAGAGTTATATGGAAAGAGATGCTGTACACCAACCTGTTGGGATGAAGTTGGTGAAAGAAAACTTGTAGGCCCAGAACTGGTGGAGGAAACGATGGAAAAGGTGAAGGTAATCCAAAATCACATCATAGCCGCTCAAAGTAGGCAGAAGATCTATGCTGATAATCAAAGGAAGGATTTGGAATTTCAAGTCAGTGATCATGTTTTCCTGAAGTTATATTCATGGAATAGAGTCATACGTTTTGGTAAGAAAGTTAAATTGAGTCCCAGGTACATCGGACCTTTTGAAATTCTCGAACGAATTGGGGCTGTAGCTTACCGATTGGAAATGCCGCCAAGTCTCTCCAAAGATCACGATGTGTTCCATGTATCTCTGTTGGGGAAATACATGCCTGACCCAACGCATGTACTCACCTATAAGGAATTAGAACTGGAACCTGATCTGTATTATTGTGAATATCCCATTAGGATTCTTGATATGAGATAACAAGTACTGAGAAACCGGACGACTCGTATGGTAAAAGTCTTGTGGAGGAACCATAAGATGGAAGAGGCAACGTGGGATCCCGAGGAACTTATGATGAAGAACCACCCAAGTCTTTTCATGCGGTAGTATTCTATAAATTATGAGGATGAAATTATTTTAAGGAGGGGAGAATGTAACACCCCAAGATTCTACGGTACGTTTCCCTTTGAATAATGCGATAGCATGTGTTGTACGCAACATCGAGTTCTAACACACACCACAACCAATCAAACTAGCCGTTATGAATAATAATACCTACTTTTTAAAATTTTAGAGATTTTATCTCTCAAAATGGACTTCATTTTTGGATTCGGAGTATCGAATATATCCTAAGGTGAAATTTTGGTACTTTTCAGATAACTTTAATATTTTGATGAATAGTGGAAAAAACTAAATTTTAATTAATTTTTTTTTAATCAAAATAATTAATAGTGATAAATTATGAATTTGAGTGGTTTTAAAGTATATTTAGAATATATTTTTACCATTTAATAAAATTTTGGTCATTGGACATAATTTAACAATTAAACCGAACATAAACAAGTATCAATCTTTTGATAGTTATTATATATTAAAAACACGCTTTTTTGTTTTGTCAGCGGGAATTAATTTGAAATTAATTTCTACCACTTCTATGTTTTGAATTTGTAAAAATTTATTCCATATTTAGAATCAGGATGTTCAAATTGTGTAATTAGGTAACTTTTATTTTCAGACATTTTGAATAATTACTTCGGTAAATATTTTATTTACCTTGGTTAAAGGGTAAATACGGTAAATAAGGGTTAAATAAATAATATTATATTAATAAAAAATTACCCTAAAACGTGTCCTAACATTATTGGTTGATACATGTCCCACCATGGGCATATTTGGGTCGATTTTGGGACCCCATGGTTCCACTTGTAAGTGATAGGGACACTTTATTTTAATTAAGTTAAAATGAATACAAAAATGACACAAGCATATATCTTTTAGAAAAACAATTTTTACATAGGGTTATATATGTTGTATTTTCTACTATAAATATTCATTAGAAATATTAAAATCTTTCCTAAATAATGGTATTTTATTTATAATTTTTAGACTTTAAATAATTTAATTTATTTATGACAAAATGATGATGTAGTAATTACCATAATAGTGAAAAATTAAAATGATTGATATTGTATATATCCAAATAAATATAATTTGAGACTTTTTATGAATTAAAATAATTTTATAGGTTAATATGACATGTTAGGAATGAGGTAATTAACTTTTTTCAAAATAATCATTCTGTTATGATTTTTTACAAAAATCAATTATTGAATAGTGTCAAAATTGACAAAAAAGAGTTTTTAAAACAAATATTATATTATTAATTGATATTAAATTCCTAAAAATCTAAGGTTTGGAAAAGAGACTTATATAATGATAGGTGTATCATTAATGGACCACTTTGGGGTCGCTTGGATGTATATAAAAAGTTTATTAACCATATAATATAAAAATACAAAAAGACATTGTCAATGTGAAACTAATTAACTAAGATTTAATACTTAAAGATAAGGTTAATATAGTGACCCAAAACTATATAAATCATATTGGTTGAGTTGTTTTCGACCCATCCACACCTTAAACTTTAAATAATACACTTTTTAGCCATTAGAATCTGAATATGAATTTATTATAAAATAATATTTCTACCTTTTCCAAAGGTGCCCCTCACCCCTCTTATAAAAGGGAACTCCTCATTCTCATTAATTCACACCGTAAAAGCCTTTTGGTTCGGCCAACACCTGCACAAATACTCTCTCAACTACCCTCAATTCATCCTAGAGGCCTTCCTTTAGTCATAAAGCCAACCTAAGATCCTTTTTGATCAAATCAAAAGGAAGAACCCGAAGAAGAGGTAATGATTTCACCACCATTTTTCAAGTTCCTTTCTTCTTCCACTTCTTCTTTATTTGTTATTAACATTATAAAATAATAACTCCAGTATCTTATATATACTATGATGTTATTATAAATATGGTACAACCATATTCAGTATTCTATCCATCCTTTGAATAACATGTCACCATACGTGCGTGCGTACGACTTACCGTCTCGACGTCGTGGTGTAATTGTTATTCAATAAATTATTATTTGGATGGGTATAATAATTATGTGTAACTCATGAAAATAATAAATATAACATGATAATGATTCTGTATATATGATATACCATCAAATAATATATTATTTTAATATGAAAAGAATGATATTGTCGCTCGTGCGTACGTACGGACTACCGTCTCCACGAACGCGACGAGATTCATTCTCCATCGTATCCATTCAAGTATAATTCTCATTTGATGATTAATAATAGTATCTAAGGACTTTATATCATTCTGGATATGGTTAAGATACAACCTATCCATGAAAAACACATATTACGTAACAAAACATATAAAAGAAAACAAGTAAGTTAACACCCGAAACAACAATAATACTAAGATATTATTAACAAATTAATGTTAAAAGATCATATATGATATCATATTAATGTATATGATTCTTGTATAATTTAATAACAATTATTTCACCATTATACAGGAGGTTAACCTACCCCAACCAAGGAAAAGTACAAGGTAAGGTTTTATTTTTCAATCTCTTCCTTATCCGAGGTTGTTTATACGTAATAATCTACTGGGATCTATTTATCATCCACATCCATGTTTCTTAAAAATGTATTTCAAAACATTTTTACTATTTACAAGAATATGGGTTAAATTCATTTATACCCTTATTTTACTTTTTATAAGATGTTTATAATGGAATATTTCCGTTGTTTTCCAAACAATGTCCCTTTTAACCTTTTTGACAGAATTATGGTAAGAATGTTTTTTTAACTTATACGGCGGGATCAGCTATTTTCCACCGTTATAAAATCGTCAAAGATTCTATTACAAGTTTATATGAATATTTTCAAAGAAAATGTTTTATTTTATAAATATGTGACTCTTAAATTATTTCAAAATAAAAAGAGACATTTCTCTAAAAAGAGTTTCGATTTCATCTATGTCAACATCCTTTGATGGATTTTACTCTTATATGAAGTTGATTTATTATGATACAAAACTTCTATATTATATTGAAGGTTTTGTGATATGTTTGAAAGTGGATGTGTTATTTTTATACCATTCATGGTTTATAGATGAATTATTTACATTTCATATGCTAGTTTTAATATGAATGTTTATGTTATGTTAAACCTTTTCATATGGGAATGCATTGGACTTAATATGTGACGGGTGGAGCCCGCTATAGCTCCTCGATGCATCGGTAGGTCTCATGAGAAAAACTAGTGTCTTGGCCTAAAGCCTTGAAAAATTCAAATTTGTAGTCTTGGCACGAGGCCTTGGCTATGTGGTTATGATAGTATGGCATTTTGCATTCCATCATTATGAAAGTGGTTATTGATATTGCATGTGATTATTCGATTAGTAGAATATCCATGTGAATAAGTAAATGGAATTATTTCATTTTATTTTTTCCATACTATGTTGAATTTCAAGTTTAAAAGGCTTTTGTTTTTTTATACACTGCCTTAAATGTTTATTCTTATTTATGAAAGTTTCTGCTATATTGTTATCCTTACTGGGAATTTGAGCTCACCCCTTTTCTCTGTTTTATTTTTCCCAGGATGTGAAGAAGTAAATTATGAATGACCTGCAGTGATATTATGAGGGGATAATAGTGTGGACTATGGAGACAATATGTTTTAGTAGTAGTTTTTCACTTTATGATGTAATGTAAAACTTTATGAATATATCTAGTGTTTCCAAGGCTACTAAACCAATTGGTCTTTCGAGATTTGACCTTTCTTGTGATCATGCCAATGTTATGTAATAATGAACCGACTCTGGGTAACTGGGGTCGGGGAGTTACAATAAATACATATAATTATTTAAATTTTCAAAATTTAAAACACTAATGTGGAAAAAATTAATTTAAAATTAAATGGAAAAAATGACATGAAAATATAGTTTTTTTTTTCGAAAATTGAAAATTTATGAATAATTTTTTTATTCTTCCAATTTAAACAATGAAGATGATTATAAATAAATCAATTTTATTTTTAATAATATAATATAACTAATTTTTCTTTGGATCCATTTTGAAACAAAATATTAATTTTAAACAACTTGAAATAAAAATATAGTTTTCAATAAAATAATAGTATTTTAACTATTCATTTGAAAATCAATCATTTCAATAAAAAATAGTGAAAAATAACCTTAATCTACTTTAAATATTAATTTTTTTTAAATTTTATTTTATCAGTTAAATTTTATAAAAGTGTCAAAAAATAAATTATATTCATTTTCCCATTGAAAGAAATAAATTTGTTTTTGATTAAAACTAATATTTTAAGAATAAAATGAAATTTTAAAAAATAATTTACTTTTAAATAAATTTATATTGGATAATACCTTAATATATGTTACATAATATAGTTAATATTATTCACACCCACCAATTCAGTGGGTTGTTTAAAATAATATTGTTAAAATTATAATATTTAATAGTATATTATGGTTCGTTATTGCTCGGTGTTGCATGTATCCCAACCTATAAATTAATTTTTATATATTATAAAATATTTGGATGCTATATTCTACCTAAATTCAATAAATTGTGTCTTTGAAATAATATATTTCACTTAAATAATCAAGGATTTATATTTGAAATATCATTTGTTGATATCCCATATCGTGGAAAGGGTCAATAAAATATCCTCTTAAAAAGAGGGAAAGGGAAATGAAAAGGTCACATCAAAACTAGGATTATGAATATGTTATCATTAGTGAGGAGTGAAAACATGGATATGAAAGAGAAAAACAACCACAAAGGACATATGGGAATTGATGCAGAACATCATCAAGAGAATGTTAGACATAAATAACTATAAATCAGTGATGGATTAAAAGCCATTGATTTCTTGGTAAGAAAATAAAAAAGATGACTTTTTGTCCCAAAATACATTGAGTAATTATTATAATTCTTAGAGTATGAAAATAAGGAAATAAAATTATTTAAAAGTAAGGATTTATCCTATAATCAATTTCCAGCACAAAGACAACTTTTTCTTCAAATGATGAGTATGGTTTCTTTTATTTTCTATTAATGATGCACTAGAATCAACATATATGGATCATAAAATCTATAAAATAATAACTCTCTATCCAAAATATATTTATGGATTAACTAAATGCCAAAAGTTTAAAACATGATAATGAAATTCTGAAAAATATTAAACCTTCATATGAAGAAAAATATATTAATCTCCCAAAAATAATTAGTAATAAAAAAAATTAAACATAGATAATTCAATAAATATGTATCCTTAAAAGTGATAAAAAATATTCATTCCTATGATTGAATCCCAAAAATCAGATAGATTTTATCATAAAAGATTCCAAGAAAAACTCAATAATTAAATCTGAAAATGGGCATGCCTTAAACATATAGTCTCTATGATATGATAACCATAACCCGAATCATCATAAATCCCTGAAAAAATAATATATTTATACAAAAAACTATTCATTTGTTATTCCTTTTATTCCCAAATTTTACAATTATCATTTAGGTTTTCTGAAATAGTTAGCATATTCCAATATAAATCATTAAACACCAAATCAATTTCCAATCCCATGTTTATCTATATGATAAGACATATGTTCCTAAAATGAACTTATACATTATATATCTTACCATTAAAATAAATAAATACATTTTCATGCTAACCCATAAATCACATAGGATAGTGGTAGGTGATATACCCTTTTCATCCTATGTTTGGGGGTTAAATCCTCTGGACCTTTTCTGATATGACGTGTCGTTTCTTGACCCATAGGTTGTGATTTCTATAAAAATATATTTACATTATCCTTAAAACATTCCTAAAATTATCCTTTATATATTCTACATTAAAGATATTTTTAACATAAAATTTTTTATCTTATATTTAATTTTTCATTCCTAAAAATATAATAACCAATAATTACCGTAAAATTAATGATTTTATAAATCATAATGGTTATCATTACTATTAAACTTATATCAACCAAATGTAATGTAATTATTCCTTAAATAAATATTTCACTAAAACATATATTAACAGAATTTATTTTATTATGAAAAATTTATCTCACAATATACTTAATGTTAATTATCCCCCATAACATAAAACCTCATAAAGGTGTTTAATAATTTAAATTTTTGTTAAATATTAAACTACTAACCCGTGTTTGTGTCTATATGTCTTAATTTAATGAAAACATATATGTCTCCAAAATCAACACGATTCAATATATGTTTCTTGATTATTTGAAACATAATACCATTGGTCATAATATTCTTAAACATGTTTTCTATCATATTTAATTTTATATCAGTTACATCTAGTTCTCACCATTGAAAAAAAACCAAAATGAACATTGTAAGAATCAATCAACAATAATAAAATTGAACTATAAGAAAATCATGAAATACTATTCAATTTTTTTTGTAAATAGTGACACATTATCTATCTATGAGTACATAAGTTTATACGAGGTTATTAATGGTCATTACAAAATCAATAGGATGTTATCATGTATATATAATTATCCAAAAAGTAAAACATTGGGTTATATTCCCTAATCAATGTTTTCATAAATGTTGTTCTTGTGTTTTATAATAAACTTAATTTGATAAAAGATATAATTTCCCCAACTCTGGTATCCCATATGTGGTTTTTTACTTCATTACATTGGAATAATATATAAGTAATTTAATCTAGGTGGATCAAATAGTTTAGCATTATTGGTAAACTAGATACATACATGATTCATATATTCCACTTAAAAACAAAAATTACAACCTTTTCAATAATAACATCATTAAAATTTTCATCCTTTCATAACAATCAAATTACACTTAAAGGATTCCTATGTAATGGAACCCAGATAAGGGCAAGCTCAAATTCTTATTAAGGGTTAAGTACAACAGATGCTATCATAAATCAATATGCATAATTAATATGGAATGGTAAATAACATAACACACATTCCATTTCGATAAGTCGAAAATATCTATAAGATATGGAAAAATCAATATAAAATTATCAATAACTCAAAGAAATTCTATTTAATCAATAACTTGATCATAATATGGAAGGAAATAATAGTGATTAATTAATTCCATATAAATAATCTCTTGAGCATGAAAATTAATTATATATATTAAAACTAATCAAATAATTACATGGAATATCAAAAAATGTAATCATAATAATGTAATTATTTATTTTGGATATCTAAAACATACCATCAAGGCCTCGTTCCAAGACATCTAATATTACCATGGATTTGTTTTGTGAATCTAATATTATCAAGGCTCCATTACAAGAATCTGATATGGTTAAGGCTTCATGATAAGAATATAATACCATCAAGGCCTATTTATAAGAATTTAATACCATTAAGGCTTCATGAAATAATATATTATCATCAAGGATACTTTTTAAGGATCCAATATCATCATGTCTTAATCCAAAAATCTAATAAATGGGTAAGGAAACATCCAAAACCATATATAGTTTTTCTAATATAGAAAACTGAGGCATCAAGGGCTATATCAGCCCCCAAATATTAGTTAATAAATCCAACTAATTCAATGTATCAATAAAAAATAAATAAACATTCCTTATCAAAATCATTTAATCTTTCTATTGTAAAAACTAGTCACACATAATTTTAATATATTCCCCAATCAATCAGATCATAAACCATCCCAAGAAATATAATGAATGGTATCAGTAGAGTAGATTCTTAACATAAGAATCAAAAAAGTTTGTTCAAATACCTGAAAATAATTTAAATATATTCGTGGATATTTATTGAGTAAATTTTCCATTTACATTATTTTTTTTTAAATTTTAAAACTGTAAAGGTTATAAAGAAACAAGTTTCTCTAAAAATAACCATGTAAAATTCTAAAGGAGGCTTCCAGTCATTTAGGATTTACGATTTTGGGAATGTATCATCATTATACATAAGTTTAAAAAACATTAATTTCATACTTTTTTAAGAAAATAAAAAAGTACCTTGTTAGAAAAATGATTGAAAGAGTCTTTTAAAAACATTTTGTTAAAAGTCAATCATAGGTAGAATTTTATTTAAAAAATAATTGAATAAAAATATATTATTTGAAACTATATTTAGAAAACACAGGAATGAAATTATATTATTCCCAAGTAGAGACATAAAAATAAATAATCATAAATAATGATGAGACTGTAAACAAACCTTTTCCATGTGTGTTTATTTTGAATCGTAAACTCCATAAATGAAGTAACATAAAATGATACTTTAAATATAATGAAAGAAAAGAGATTGATGATATAATATATCAAATTTTATTTTTATATAGTAAAAAATATAAATAATTACTGAATATGAAATATGTCTCATTAATGTAAAAGAGAGATAACGAACCTATACACCTTTGCTATCAGTTTAATAGTATTCCCCAATAAAGAATAACAGTTAAAAGAACATTAAATATCACAATAATAAATAAATTATTTTACAAAAAGTCAAAGTGTATTTATATACACATAATAAAATAATATATATACATAATATCAAAATATACCTCAGTTAATGACAATTGGGTTGAAGACCATTACAAAAGGACTGACTTCCTCTACATGTCTTCGAACCTCCTCTTCTTAGGAGGGCATCCTATATATCACTTATTAATTTATCTATGGTTTGTATTTTGGAATGAATATAACCCTTATAACTTGGATAAGGATGTTTATAATATCAATGGGTATAGGTTGTTAGATCTAAATGGATCAATTTGGTGTAAATATGTGATGGAAAGGGTACCCCTTTATAATTGAGATGAGGGGCACTCTTGGAATTTCCAAAAAAAAATAAAACAATAATAAGACTATTCTAGAAACAAATACTTGAAAATATACCATAAATTTATAGGTTATGTATTTTTTGATCATAAATTATCCTATATTTTCTTATTTAATATTTTTATGACTTTTAAATAATTTTAAAAAATACTATATTCATGAAATATCATTATATTCTATTTTGACACAATTAATTACTTGTACATTAGTACAACAATTAAAAGAAACAAAATATTATAATAAATCCCAAATGTTTCATATAAATCTATAAAATTAAGTTACAACTTTATTTAATTCAAATTACATTACTATTAATATTTTTAATATAATTTATTTCATTTTCCATTAATTAAATAATTACAACACCCTCGTTGTGTGATCATTTAAGGTAATTATCCCTTCCCTAAAAATTTAAAAAAACAATGATGTATATATATCTTTTATATTAAAAATTAAAATATATATTCAAACATATTTTAAAGATAACCCCATATTAAAAAGAATATATTTAATAAAAAAATGATTGTGACCTTTTAGACTTTTCTATAATTAAAATATTATAAATGTCATAATCTCATCCAAATGGCCATAAATAGCCATATAAAAATAACCTGAATTATTATGTACCCATATTAAGCATAAAATAAAATTTGATATTTTTTAGGGTCATTTTCTAGTCCTCGTTATTTTATTTTTAACTTTACTTACTAGATTCACTCATAACCATTTCAACAAAACATTACTAAGGTTTCTATTCATATTGACCATAAATAAAATATATTTATTTATTAAATGGTGACCTTATGAATTAAAATACTAATTCAATTTTTCAAAATAAAAACACACATAAGTTTCATAATTTAATTTAAAACTAAATTATCAAAACAGAATAGAAAATATGTTTTTCAGAAAAATGCAATTTTTAGGTATAAAAATGTTTTTATTCCAATTTGAAAAATGAAATTGATTCAAATGAAAATAATTTTTTTAATAATATAATAGATCTAATTTTACCTTTTAACCATAAATAATTTTCACATAGTAAAATATACTAATAAAAATACAATTTGTAATAAGAACAATATTTTTTACTATTCATCGGAACATAAGTTTTTTCATAAAGAAACCAAAAACCCACCATAATAAAATTTTGATATTAAAATTTCTATAATTAATTAAATTTAAACAAATAAAATCTATCAATGTTTCCCAAATTTAATATATTTATTTTCCTATATAAAGTAATAATAATCTCTTTTTGATTAATATTTATATTTGAATAATAAAATGAAATTACTAAAAAAGAGTATTTGTAAATGAATTTATATTTAAGAAGACCTTTATATATATATTTTATAATATAGTAAATCTTATTAACACCCTAAAATTTAATGGCTCATTAATAACGATCATGTTAAAATGATTTTATTTAATAGTATATCATATTTGGTTAAAGCATGGTCTTGCACTCACTATAGGATATCAATTAAATTTTATATACTATAAAATACAAAGACGTTACATGTTTTTTTATTAAAATTATACTTTATGTGAAATAAATAAATTATTTTCACATGAAAATCACACACATTTTTTCTCAAAGAAAATCACTAAAAACATAACAAGTAATTAATAAACCTATTTCAAAACATAGAAAATTATATTAATAAAATCCCTTAAATACCTTTTTAATTAGAATAAAAATTTAGTAAAAATTCAATATAATCATTACCCAATACATTTTAGGGCTCTAATGGGGATCACCCTTCGTATAAGCTATATCGGGCTCACCCGTTTTCATGAGCTATCATAAGCTCCAACCCTTCATATAAGCTATATCAGGATCACCTATGAGCTATAATGGGGATCAAAAATTCATATAAGATATATCAAACTCATTTATTCATCATATATTTATAAATTACCATTTCATGAATAAAGTTTTTTATTCATGTACCTTTTTAGCATAAAACCCTTTTAAAAACACTTTTTAAACCTTATATAAAAAATACCTTCCATATGTCAAAACCTGATTTTCTATTAATAACATTCCAAGAAAAATAGATAGAGGGGTTTTTATGAAATAAAAAATGAAATATTTCTATGGTATCCATAAACAAATTATGGTTACAATGTTGAAAAAATTCCTTGTCAACATGTAGATAAAAAAAAATAACATTCCTTTTGTCCTTTGCAAAATATTCTGTATACAACACGTAAAAATTATTTATATTTATAAGAATTTAAATAATGTAAAAACTGAAATAAATGTTTTTATAAATAATTTTAAAAAATGTACATTGAAGAGAAATAATTTGAAGAATAACTTTAAAAGATGTTTTTTTAAAAGAAATTCCCATATCTCTTGGGAAATAATTGAATCATAAGCCCCATGAAAGAATAATATTAAACAAAACATTAAATACCATGGAAATATAAAAATTAAAGATATGAAATTTCAATTTTTATTTATATAATTATTATAAAACAATATCAATGTATAGCGTCAAAATATTCCTAAATAAAATGAAATTCAGACGAAGTCCCTTACCTTGAGTCTGACTTGTCACATACATTCATTATCTTCAGAAAGAATAAACTTATGTTAATTATTTACTATTTTTATAACCTTTTTCAATTTTATTATTCCATTTATTTCACTTATACTATGTTATATACAATTACTTAATCAATTAATTTTATTTTTTGTGTTCTAATGATATTTGTATTACGTTACAGAAATTACATTAGTTGGTTGACTAGTATTCAAAGACCATATTTTTCTATATATGTAGAATAATAATCATGAAATAATTTTCATATTTATATATCAATTATAATTTTTGATGATGATAAATAATTATGGTTATAGAAAATAATCTTTATTATAATGATGGAGACGGTAGGACATACGTATGCATGAGTACTATTTTCATTTCTCAGTGATCATTATGGAAAGAAGGTAGGTAATATTTTATCTTTTAAGAAATATCATAATATCATAAACACCATATAATTTCATTTTATGTACTTATACATATCATCCATGTGATTTGGTGGTCAAAAATTAATCATATCTCTTCATAGAGGCGATGGTCCACACGTAAACGTATACGAACGACGTTATTATTTTTAATTATAAGAAATAAAATGAAATATTATTTTTACAGAATGATAAATATGTCATTTATATAATTATTATTTAATTTATATCAAATACATTCATTATCATTATCATTATTACTATCCTTATAAAGTGTTAGTAAAAAATTAATCACATCACTTCGTGAGGCGGTCGACAACCGTACACATGAGCGACATTGTCATATCCCCCAAGAAATGGAAAGTAAGAATTTATATGTGAAATAATAACTAAATAGGTATAAATATTTAAATGATATCATATATATAATTCAATTAAATTATTACAAAATTCATGAGAGGTGATGATGGAAAATTTATGACATTGGTTCGTGAGGCGGTAGTCTACTATACACACAAATGATGATTTCTTATCGCATTTGATCGAATAAGTAATGGATATATATATGTAATTTAACATAATAAAATATATTTATATGGTATATACTGGTGTTATTTTATAATTATAAATGTATAATATTTTAATTATGTGGAATAAGAAATAAAATATGGATTTTTAGTTAAGCACAATTCTTCTTCTTCGTGAAGTCTCACTTGGTATGCACCGAAAGCTTTCATAGGACACTTTATGATAAAAAATAAAGGTTATTTGTCTTAAAGTGGTAATTAATTAATATATTTGGGTAGGTTTTCGCTACTTCCAAGGGATTTTATTATGTGAAGAGGAGAAGAGATGGGGTGAACTTTTATAATAGAGGTGAGTGGAACACTTATAATTTTTGAAAATAAAAATGTTTAAACACATTGTTAAAAAAGAAAAATAAAATAAAATTGGACATTAATGAGACATATACATGATAATTTTTAAATACATCTATAAAATATATTTTATTAAATATTTAATTTTATTTTAACACTTGTATTTTTAGTTTAACACCTTAGTATATCTGTTTTTACTAAAACCACAATAATTAATTTTAACTGTTTTCCAGATTCATTATGGTAAAAAAATTGAAGAAATTAGATAATATATGGAACAAACCGAGATTTTATGAGATATATTATTAATTTCTTTGATGTCTTTTGTTGTATGATACACCAAAATTAGCTTGTACTATACGCAACACCGTATTATCATGTAGTATACGCAACACTATTCTCGGCTCGGGTTACACACAAATTCATTTCGTTTTGTGGAAATTATTCTACGCAATATTAGGTATATATTTTGTTTAATGTATAAATGAAATAAGTTTTTATTATGTTATACGTAACACCAAAAGGAGATTTCACTACACGCAGCCCTGACATGGCTTGCATTACACGCAATCAAGACCTTCTTCGATAGCATGTGTATTACACAATACCAAGTTTCACTAAACAAGATATTATTATAATATTATTTCGAACTAACCATTTTGAATAGTAATACCCACATTTTGAAATTTTATAAATTTTATCTTTCAAAATGGACTTCATTTTTTGGATTTGGAATATTGATATTAGCCTAGGGTGAATTTTTGGTATTTTTATGAAAACATTCATTTTTTGATGAATAGTGAAAACACTGGGTTACTATTTAAAAACCAAATTTTTATTTAAATAGTAATTTATTTTATTTATTTTAGGTCAAAATTAATACATATTACCTATATAAGTTCAATTTAATTCATTTGAGTCATTTTATAATGATTTTAGATATATAAAAATTTTATTGAACTTTTCACCGTCTTTTACCCACCTCCTAGGAGAATTTGAAAATTTACATAAAACATAATTTTACCACTTCTGTGAGAGGAATTTTGAAAATCCGAGAGACATGGTTAATATCAAGGAGTAAAATGTGGTTTAATAAGATAAAGATAATTTTTGGTGAATTGTATCTTTTTACTTTTTTTACCACGGTTAAAAGTAAATTGGGTAAATAAGGGTAAAAATGATATTATTATTATCCTAACACATGTTTTAATTCTATTGGATTTGTTTAATTCGACCACAAAAAAACTTATAAATAAAATATGACCATTTAGGCCCACTTGGATTAGATTAGGACATTTATTATTAATTTATTTAAAGAAGAGTTAAAATAGTTAAAATCAAAGTTTAATAACTAAATAATTTTTAATATTAGGTTATACATAATATAAATTCGACTATAAATATTCATTATAAAGATAAAGATATTTCCTACATAATGGTATTTTATTTAAAAATTTTAGACTTTATATATGGTAATTTATTTATGTCACAATGATGATACAATAATTACCTTATTAATGAAATATTAATATAACTGATGTTATAAATACCCAAATAAATGTAATTTGAGGCTTTTTATGAATTAAAATAATTTTCGTGGTTAATATGATATGTTATAATTGATTTAAGTAACTTTTTTCGAACTAATCATGTTGTTATGATTTTCACAAAAATCAATTACCAAATAGTGTTAAAATTGACATAAATAGTTTTTAAAACAAATATTATATTATTAATTTTTATTTTATTTCTAAAAATCTAAGGTTTGGAAAAATTAATTAGATAAGGATAAATATTTTGGTTTGTTTGTCTTGTTATAGAATTTTTATTAACAATATAGTGTAAGAAAACAAGAAGATATGGTAATAGTTAAATTATTTTACTTAGTGTTAAATCTAAATGATACGGTTAAAATAGTAACCTAAACTTATCTAAAACCTATTTTTTGATATTATTTAGACCCATAACCACTTTAGCTTCAAAATAAATAAATTTGGAGCTATTATAAACTGAATATGACTTTATTATAAAATAATACCTTAAGTTTTCCAAAGGTGCCCCTCTCCTCCCTTATAAAAAGGGCACACCTTCCCTCTTCTCTTCACACCCTTTTGAGCCTTGAAGATCTTCCAACCCCTACCAATTACTCTTCTCAACCTTTCTAGTTATATAATATAGGTTCTGGTCTTCTCAAAAGACCAACTCTAGTGCCGTAAGAAGAAGTTTAAAGGAGGTGCGTCGAGGAAGAGGTAATCTCTTCTACCGACTCTTTCAAGTTTCATTCTTCTTCTACTTCCTCTTCATTAGTTGTTTCATTATAAAGTAATAAAATCATTATTACATATAAATGGATATGTTATTATAAATATGAAACAACCATATTTCACCTTCTATCCATCCTACGGAAAATGAAATCACCGCTCATGCGTACGTACAGAATACTGTCTCCACGCCGTGGTGTAATCGGTTTTTCCACCACCACCTTACATGGATGGTTATAATGGTGTAAATATAACTATATATAATTATTATAAAATCATACTGATTCTAATATATTATATCATATACTCCAATTTCATTCAGTAAATATAGAAACTATATCATCGCTCATGCGTACGTACGGATTACCGTCTCCACGACGCGATGAGATTTATTTTCCATGTTAACCATTCAAGAATAATTGTAAAGTATATATAATGAATAATAATGAAATATATTACATAATGACGCTATTGGATTTATGTGAATATATATATATATATATATTCATCTACTTACTTCCATTCAAGTCAATAAGGAAAGGAAAACAGCGTCCATGCGTACGCATGACCTACCGTCTTCATGAACGGTGTCTTTCATTTCATTCATCTATATATTATATACATATATATATATACTGAATATATATAATATATAAATCATTATTTAAATTCTGTAAGTATGTAAATAAAGATATAAGTAATAATAATATCAATAACAACAAGTCAAAACACGTACGATAAATAAAACGATTTTACCCAAAACGCTGCTTTAACATGGAAATTACAAAAGAACGGGTAATATAAAGTCATAAGTGAACCATATATGATATCATAACAATGAATATGATTCTTTAATATGTCAATGACATTATTTAAATCATTATACAGGAGGTTTAGATATGTACGAAGCATATCGGACCAAAGGTAAGGGATAATTTTGCAATCCCATTCTTATCCGAGATTGATTATTCGTAAGTATTTACTAGGGTAATATTTTTCATCCATGTCCGTAAAAATGTTTTTATAAAGAGTTTAATATTCTTCCATGTATGATTAAATTCATGTTTACCCCTCTTTGACTTTTCATTGTGTTATGGAAAGAATCTTTCTTTTGTTTTCCATACAAGGAACTTTTTGATGCTTTCGACAAAAGTACGAGGATAATGTTTTTTTAACTTATATGATGTGAATGGATTTTTACGGTTTCATAACTAATTATTTCAATAAAGTTTCCTCTACAAAATTTCCTGATTATTTTCAACAAAAATATTTTTCTTTTAAAATTTCATGGCATTTTTAGAAGAAAAATGATTTTGTAGAAGAAAGGATATTTTCCTAAAGAATTCATTTAAAGTGTTTTATCAAAACAATTTTCCATAAAAGATTACATTATTTCATATGTGTTTGTTTCAAATATAATATCTCTATGATTAACACGGTTTCACTTTTCTTATGATGAAATGATACCCATTTGTTTTATATGGATTATGTTATGATGGGACGATGTTTATGAGACCCATTTTATTCTTTGGGTTATGATGAATGATTTATGTTTATGTTGTTGAACAAGTAAGAATGATTTCATTATGAGATGGATGAGACATATATCTCCCTTAAATTAATTGGGAAATGATTTATATATCATGAGATAGACATGGATGGAACGTTAAGTTAATCTGGTTCAGTGTTACAGGACTGGAACGAGGAGTGAACTCGATTCAGAAAGGGACTTTGTCCACTAAGATGTTCTTGGCAGCAATGCCTTAGCTACTATAGAAATCATATCATGTGATTAATGGTTTTCAATAATTACATGTTTTATTACCATGCTATTTTACCATGATTAATGTTTCTTTATGATCTATGCCTTACGTACTGCCATGGTTTATGTCATCGCTCAAGATTTTGATGTTTAAACATTATGTTCATGATTTCTTAAGTTCAAATGTATATTATTTGTTTTATTTTCCCAATGCATACCTTTACTGAGCATTTGAGCTCACCCTTTATATGTTTTCTTTTCCCCAGGATATAAGGAAAGGTTTTAGGAAAGAAAAAAAGGGAAGATCTTTATAGAAGATGTTGGAGATCTTTCACCACGTTTAGAAGATTATGTTCCGAGTTTCCAAAGACACTAAACTATTACGGTCCTTTGGTGTCTATTTTTTTATGTATTAAGTATTCCGGAAAATTAATGTAATTTACATGTACATCATGTTTTGGGTCTCTACAGTTGGTATCAGAGGAAAGGTTTAGTTAACCTTCAGAAACTATGATGCAAAAACTTTAGTGAAACCCCTAGAGGTATTTCTAAGGTATGTCTAGGGATTTCCCTAAAGATAAGTATACACATAGGTTATAGTCCTAGAATTATGTTAACGATCTTAGAATTTAACCTAAGATGATAGATATTGACGGTACTCCCTCTTTATTATGTTGTTTTCACTAGCATGATTTTTTCCTCTCATACTATTCTTTTTGGGTTTTAGAAAATGACTGGAAACATGAAGATTCATGATAATGGAGGATATGATTTACAATGAAATGATATTCTTCATGAGAAACCAAATGAGTCGGGATTTGGAATTCCAAACATCATTATTATGCCTAATCAGCAATCACATAATATTATCAATAATCTCAACGTTGGTAAGTTTCCCAAATCAGATAATAAGATAAAGATGAAGTTTCATGATGATCATAGAAGAATGAAAGTTCAATTTATCTATTGTAAATCATGTGGGAAGAGACATCAAGGAGAATGTTTCAAAGTAACTATAAGATGCTTTGGGTGTGGAAAAAGAAGGACACAAATCCAGTAAGTGCAAAGGAAAAGTTTTAGTTTACACAATGGAGAAGGATAATGGTATTGCTATGACATCAACAATGATTAGATGTTTTAAATGTGGAATGTATGGGCATTATGAAAACAAATGACCTAAGGGAAAATCTCATTAAGAGAATCTGCATGGTCATATGGATAGTATTTATGTGGATGATAATGAGGAAACTACAAATGATATATGAGATGAATGAAGTGTTGAAGCTTGGTCAATGGTTTAATAAAGTAGTGGAATGATTGTTTGTTTATCAAGGGTTATGTTGTATAGGTAATTTAATTGTATTATGGAATAAAGAAACATCTAAGTATTGTTACACTATTGTTTTTCCTAAAGTATTTGAAAGTATATTTTGAATGATAATGGTAACCAGGGAAGGTTATTCAGATATTTTTGGAAATAAGATGATATGCGCATAATGAAGGAATAAAGATAAAATAATATATTTGATAGTATTCATGATCTCATGGATGATAAAAGGAGAAAGTGCTATCATGATTTGAGTATATAGATTTTTTTTTTTGGATTTTGGTATGTGGAAAGAGTTAAATTCTAACAGAATTCATGTTTTCACTAAGGTTCTATGGTAATTTATGTTTCAGAGAATACATGATTAAGGTATTCACATGTTTGGAATAAAATCAACAAGATATATCTTACGATATATGGGGGATAAACGATGGTATCCACATTCTTGTTATGTGACCTTTTCAGTAATTGTTTTCTTTATACTATGAGAGTGGACAGATGTACTTTGGATAAACTTAAAGATTGTAATAGATTATGTCAGACATCAGATAGTATTGTTTAATGATAGAACTTGTTTTTTGAATGTTATAATAGTATAGTTTTAGAAAAAGGACAACCCATAGGACGAGCGACAACCCGTCACGTCGGACAAGGCTGTGGGAATCAAACCCACAACAGAAGTGCGACATGCCTTTATCGCATACCACTGGCATACAGGAAGTCCCTGGTTAGTAGAAACTAGTTTTATTATATTAAGAGGTATGATATATGAATTATAAGTCCATTTTAGGAACCATATACGATTAATCTCATTATAGATGGACTTATGTATATTTGATAACTTTTTCTAACCTTATGTTTGAGACGGATGGAATGACCTATCATTATATCACATGATCTTCTAACACTTCATGAAAGACAAATTAAACATTATTTCTTTAAGAGATGAAGTGTAAATTGTTCAAAGCACAAAAAAAGTGAGATTGTACCAAAATCATGTAAGTATTTCTTTTAATTCAAAGAGAATATTCAACATTAGGGAAATAATCTTGAAAACCAAAAATGTTGTCCCAGTGCCCTCGTATCTGATGAATCAGATGTTACCTTAGATCATCACAAATTTATGGCTTTGTGACTATTGGCTTAATCATAGCCATTTCCTCTACCAGTCGTCATCAGAACATGATGGTTAGATTTCTTTTCCATATCCATATTTTCACCTATGTTATCCCATGTGGAAACCTACAGATGAGTTAATCTGGGTAACCATTACATTTCTTATTTTACTTTTTAAAATGATGTTTTAGTATTCCTTTTTACAACGTGGGTTTCTATGAAATAAACTTTCAAGTAGTAAACCATTTATAACCCTGACAAATTTCAAGGGCGAAATTCATTTTAAGGGGGGTATAATGTTACAACCTGAGATATTATGAGATATATTATTAATTTCTTTGATGTCTTGTGTAGTATGCTACACCAAAATTTGCTTGTACTATACACAACACTGTATTATCTTGCAGTATACACAACACTATTCTTGCCTCGTGTTACACACAAATTCAAGTTCTTTTTGTTGAAATTATTCTACGCAACATTAAATATAGATTTTGTTTAATGTATAAATGAAGTATATTTTGTTTATGTTATACGCAACACCAAACAGAGCTTTCACTACACGCAGCCCTGACTTGGCTTGCATTACACACAATCAAGACCTTCTTCGATAGCGTGTGTAGTACACAATACCAAGTTTCACTAAACGAGATATTATTATAATATTATTTTGAACTAGCTGCTATGAATAGTAATACACACGTTTTTAAATTTTATAAATTTTATCTTTCAAAATGGACTTTATTTTTTGGATTCAGAATATCAAAATTAGCCTTGGTTGAATTTTTGGTATTTTTATGAAAACTTTAAATTTTTAATGAATAGTGAAAACACTGGGTTACTATTTAAAAACCGAGTTTTTATTGAAATAGTAATTAATTTTATTTATTTTAGGTCAAAATTGATGCATAATACTTATATAATTTCAATTTAATTCATTTGAGTCATTTTATATTGATTGTAGATATATAAAAATTTTATTGAACTTTTCACCGTTTTGTACCCACCTCCTAGGAGAATTTGAAAATTTACATAAAACATAATTTTACCACTTCTGTGAGTGGAATTTCAAAAATCCAAGAGACATGGTTAATATCAAGGAGTATAATTTGGTTCAATAAGATAAAAATAATTTATGGTGAATAGAAACTTTTTATTTTTTTACCACGGTTAAAAGAAAATATGGTAAATAAGGGTAAAAAATGATATTATTATTACCCTAACACATGTCCTAATTATATTGGATAAGTGTAATTTGACCCAAAACAACCTTAGGAATAAAATATGACCATTTAGGCCCACTTGGATAAGATTAGGACATTTATTATTAATTTATTTAAGGAAGGGTTAAAATAGTTAAAATCAAAGTTTTATAACTAAATAATTTTTAATATAGGGTTATACATAAGATAAATTAGACTATAAATATTAATTATAAAGATAAAAATATTTCCTATATAATGGTATTTTATTTACAATTTTTAGACTTTAAATATGTTAATTTATTTATGACACAATGATGAAGCATTAATTACCTTATTAATGAAATATTAATATAATTGATGTTCTAAATACCCAAATAAATGTAATTTGAGACTTTTTATGAATTAAAATAATTTTATATGTTAATATACTATGTTATTATTGATTTAAGTAACTTTTTTGAACTAATCATGCTGTTATGATTTTCACAAAAATCAATTACCAAATAGTGTCAAAATTGACATAAAACGTTTTTAAAACAAATATTATATTATTAATTGTTATTTTATTCCTAAAAATATAATTTTTGGCCAAATGAAATTGGTAAGAATATATATTGTGTTTTTTTGCTAGTTATATTAAGTTTATTAACCATATAGTGTAAGAAAACAAGAAGACACGATAAAAGTTAAATTATTTAAATAAGTGTTAAATCTAAATGATAAGGTTAAAATAGTAACCTAAACTTGTCTAAAACCTATTGGTTGAGAGGATTTCTACCCATACCCACATTAGCTTCGAAATAAATCAATTTGGAGCTATTATAAACCGAATATGACTTTATTATAAAATAATATTTTAAGTTTTCCAATGGTGCCTCTCTCCTCCCTTATAAAAAGTACACCCCTTCCATCTTCTCTTCACACTCTTTTGAGCCTTGAAGCCTGTCCAAACCCTAAAAATTCCTCTTCTAAACCTTTATAGTTACATCATATATGTTATAGTCTTTTAAAAAGACCAATTCTAGTGCCCTAATAAGAAGTTTAATGGAGGTGTGTCGAGGAAGTGGTAATCTCTTCAACCGACTCTTTCAAGTTTCTTTCTTCTTCTACTTCCTCTTATTTAGTTGTTTCATTATAAAGTAATAAAATCAGTATTAATTATATATGGATATGTTATTATAAATATTAAACAACTATATTTCACCTTCTATCCATCCTACGGAAAACAAAATCACCACGCGTGCGAATGTACAGAATACCGTCTCCACACCGTGGTGTAATCAGTTTTTTCACCACCATCTTACTTGGATAGGTATAATGGTGTAAAGAATAACTATATATAATTATTATAACATCATAATGATTCTAAGATATTATATCATCTACTAAAATTCCATTCAATAAATAAAGGAACTATATCATCGCTCGTACGTACGTACAGATTACCGTCTCCACGATGCGATGAGATTTATTTTCCATGTTAACCATTCAAGAATGATTATAATGTATATATAATAAATTATAATGAAATATATGACATAATGAATCTACTGGATTTATTTATATATATATATATGTTAGATAATTACTTCCATTGAAGTCAATAAGGAAAGGAAAATAGAGTTCATGCGTACGTATGACCTACCGTCTCCATGAACGGTGTCTTTCATTTCATTCATCTATCTATTATATATATATACTGAATATATATGATATATAAATCATGATTTAAATTCTGGAAGTAAGTAAATAAAGATATAAGTAATAATAATATCAATAACAACAAGTCCAAACACGTACGATAACTAAAACGATTTTACCCAAAACACTGCTTTAACATGGAAATTACAAAAGAACGGGTAATATAAAGTCATAAGTGAACCGTATATGATATCATAATAATGAATATGATTCTGTAATAAGTCAATGACATTATTTAAATCATTATACAGGAGGTTAGGATGCATACTAATCATATCAGACATAAGGTAAGGGATAATTTTGCAATCTCATTCTTATCCGAGATTGATTATTCGTAATTATTTTCTGGGGTTATATTTTTCATCCATGTCCCTAAAAATGTTTTTATAAAGAGTTTAATATTCTTAAATTAATGTTTAAATTCATGTTTAAACCTCATTGACTTTTACATTGGCTTATGGAAAGAATCATTCTTTTGTATACCACACGAGGAACTTTTTGACTTTTTCGACAAAAGTATGAGGAGAATGTTTTTTAACTTATACAGTGTGAATGGATTTTTACGGTTTCATAAAAACTTATTTAAATAAAGTTTCCTCTACAAAATATCATTATTATTTTCAAAAAAATTCGTTTCTTTTAAAATTTCATGTCATTTCGAGAAAAGAAAATGATTTTGAAGAAGAAATGTTCTTTTCCTCAAGAATTCATTTCAAGTGTTTTATCAAAACCAATTTCCATTTAAGATTGCATTATTTCATATGAGTATGTTTCAAGTATAATATCTCAATGATTTACATGGTTTCACTTTTCTTATGATGAAATGATATCCATTTGTTTTATATTGATTATTTTATAATGGGATGATGTTTATGAAATCCATTTTATTCTTTGGGTTATGATGAATGATTTATGTTTATGTTGTAGAACAAGTAAGAATTATTTCATTATGAGATGGGTGGGACCTATATCTCCCTCCAGTGCATTGGGTAATTATTTATATCTCATGGGATAGACATGGATGGAATGGTATGTTAATACTGTTTAGTGTTATAGGACTGGAATGAGGAGTGAACTCGATTCAAAAAGGGACTTTGTCCACTAAGATTGTCTTGGCACCAATGTCATGGCTACCATGGAAATAATATCTTGTGATTAATGGTTTTCCACAATTAAATGTTTTATTCCCATGCTATTTTACCATGATTAATGTTTCTTTATGATCTATTCCTTATGTACTGCCATGGTTTATGCCATCACTCAAGATTTTGATATTTAAACATTATGTTCTTGTTTTTTAAGTTCAAATGTATATGATTTGTTTTATTTTCTCCATACCTACCCTTACTGAGCATTTGAGCTCACCCTTTATATGTTTTATTTTCCCTAGGATATAAACAAACGTTTTAGGTAATAAAAAAGGGATGATATTTATAGGATATGTTGGAGATATTTCACCAAGTTTAGAAGATTATGTTCCGAGTTTCCAAAGACGCTAAACTATTACGGTCCTTTGGTGTCTATTTTTGTTATGTATTAAGTATTCTGAAAAAGTAATGTAATGTCTATGTACATAAAGTTTTGAGTCTCTACAATATTAATTATATTGATTTCAATTATAGAATAAATTTTACCAAATTAAATTTAAATAAGTGGTAAAATTTATTTTAAAATTAAACATATAGCCACGAAGGAAAAGACAGTGTTTTTGGAAGTGTATTTTTCAAGAAAAAGATAATTTTATATTATCTCTATAATGAATAATAATCATCATATGAATATATATAAATATTAATTTATATATTACCTATAAATTTCATTTATAATTATTTTAACAAATTAATATTATAATTAAAAAAATTAAATTCATTATTCACATAAGAATAATTTTCCGAAAAATTCCATTTTTAAATCCAAAAAAGAAACATACAATAAATTCCAATATAAATTTGATTAAAATATAAATAATTAGATTAAATATAAAAAAATAATACTTATTTTACATTAAATAATATTAAAAATATAATTTTTTCTTTTAAAATAATTAATTAATTGAAAAGAAATGTTGTTTTATCAAAAATTGTTATTTTCACTATTCATTGAAAATTAATTGTTTTCTAAAACATCCAAAAATTTATACTAAGTGTATTTTTATATTCTAATTAAAAAACGAATTTCTTTTTTAAAAATTTATTTTCTAAATTTTCAAAAAATTAATTATAATATTTCCATAAAAAATGAAATACTAATCATTTTGGAAGAAATTTTTTTTATAAGAATAATATTACTTATCAAAAAATGTTAGATTATTTACATAGAAAATTTCAATTATTTATATCACATGTGATTTATATATATATATTACATAATGTAGTTAATACTATTCATCCCTTCCAATTTAACTTCTAGGTTATTATGGTTATATATATTGTATATTGTTTTAGCTCGGTGTTGTGTGTCCATCATGTTATCAAACACAATTTTCTTTTATAAAATCACAGGGTGTTAGATTCTACACACATTAATTAATTTATTTCTCTCAATTTAAAATATATTATGGTAATAAATGGTTAGTGATTTTAAAATTCGTTTTATAGGAACCCATATCATAAAATGGTTCAATAAACCTTCCTTTGGAAACAAGTGAAAAATGAATTATAGAGGTCAAGTGAAATAATGAAAAAATAGGTTTATAAGTAGGATAACATATGTGGTAATTTATGATTTGGACATCTATGAAAATTTTAATTTCCAAAAAATGTTGTAGATATATACATATATCCTTGATCATAATAAAGTGAATGATCAATTGAAAGTTAAGGACCTCAAAACCATGAATCTATTATGAGATGAAAATCTATTTGATTTATTTGATATGAATGTAATTATATAATATTTTAATTTATTTGATATTTTTTAAAGATTTTTGGAACTCATTTATCATCTCAAATAACAGAATAAAGTAATATACTTATTTTTCAAATTTAATTCCCTTAGTTAATCAATTTCCACCACAATTTCATTTTTGTCCAATAATGATAATCCATGATTAATTTTTCATATATAAAGCACTAAAATCAGCTTATAAAGGATAAAATAACCCTCAAGAGTATAAAAATATATTACTCATTAAATAATACATTAAATTTAAGCAAAAGTTTTTCATAAGTTAATATATTTCCAAAAATTATTGTGGTCCTCATATGAAACAACATTGGTCACCTAATCACCAAATCAATTTATAATACCACGATTTTCTATTTGATAAAATACATGTTATAGAAAGAAAAATTATCATTATCACCCAAAAAATTAAATTTAAAAGAATTATTTCATACTAACTAGGATACCACATTGAAAAATGGTAGGAATTGCAACCTTTTGGACATTCAGTTATAGGTTCATGCCCGATGGACTTCTGGTTGTGATGGTTTATTACTAGACTTTTGATCATTACTTTTTATAAAAAATGAATACTTATAATGTTACCATAAATATGATTAATATTATTAAAATAAAATTAATCATAAAATATCAGAAAAACAAAATTGTATATCAATACCTTAAAACTCTTGTTCATTAAAATTAATGGAATAATTCAAGTAAATCCAAAGCCTTTCATTTACATTAACCCATGTAAACTTCTAAAAATATTTTATTAATAACATCAATTTCTAAAAATATAAATCCTAAAAAAGAGTGTCTAAAACATTAAATATCATCAAAAATTAAAAATTTCCATGATCCCTTTAATCTGCACCACTTCACCAAATTTCACAACATCAACTATATTATTAGAAAATTATTTTAAAGAACCATTCTATTTCTTAACAAGATGATTTACCCCCTGAGTAAGAAACTACAATCACACTATAGAATTATTTATCAAGTTATTAAATTTAAAATATATCATCATTAACGTGATATCTGATATCTAATTCTATGGGTTTTTAGGAATCATTTCATTAAATTCATGAACCCACTGAACAAACTTACCAAAATGGTACCACATTTTATATCCTAAAAAACATTCTAAAAATTCCCTTTATCATTCTTAGAACACATTTTGTCCTTGACTATAGTTTTATTTGTTGTTTTCTATTGGAATCTTCATTTATTAATCATGTTTTAATGATCACAAATCTCATTATGATTTACCAATCATAATAATAATCACAAATTTCCTTAAAACTTACAAATCTTCTTACTTTTTACAAATCTTATTACTCATCACAAATCTCACATATCTTATTACTCATGTGTATTTATGTTTCAAGTTATCTTATACTTAATAATGGTTAATATCAATCCATTTTATGCATATTACTGTTTAAGTCTAAATACAGTTATTTTTATAAGTACAAGACACTGTGAATATTGACACAGTATGTCGGACACTGTGAGCAAGAAACAGACACCGTGAACAGAAACACTGAAGAAGACACCGTGAAGCCTAAGTCTTAGACACCGTGACCTATGAGACACCATGACCATGAGACACCGTGATGCTGTAAGCTGGACACAGTGAGTCACACACCATGACACAAACACCGTGAAGGACACACTGTGAGAAACATACCATGAAAGACAAACCGTGAAGGACACACCGTGAGCAACATACCGTGAAAGACATACCGTGAAGGAAACACCGTGAGCAAGACACCATGAGCGACATATCGTGAAAGAAATACCGTGAAGGATATACCGTTAAAGACATACCATTAAGAAGACACCGTTTGAATAACTACTATGACACCGTTTCGTAAACTTTTTGTCAATATTATTTAAATATTTCCAACTTTCATATTTTATATTTTTAATGAAATTAATGATATTTAATGATAGGTTTTGGTCTGTCAGGAAACCATACCTCTTACCAATGAAAAGGAAATCATTCTATTGCCAGAGATCTGGCAATATAAGGAAGATTGAGTTGAAGTGGAGAAAATGAATAACATAGTTACGCGAGTAAGAAACACGAGTGCACTATACTGAACAGAACACCAATCCTGAGCACGAACATGAAGAAGAGTTTGCAAGATCTTCAATGAAATCATTGTCTCATACATGAAATCTGACACTACTGAAGAACACACGAAATACATATCATCTTCACTTGTGAAGAACACCATACTGAACCACGACACTTTGTTTTTTTATAGAAAAAACCAGAGAAGGACTGAGACGCATTTTTTCTAAATCCAAGGAGTACAAGGATACACTGCTAATCACTAGAGCATTCTAAACTCTTATCTACTCTCTAAGTGATTCATTATTTAATTTCGAGCAGTGTGTGTACCCTATTAATTTTACACACACACTGTCTCTTGTGCTGAACAATAGGATACTAAATCCTCATTCTAAACTTTCTACACCTTCGAGTGTCCCGCTGTGGATAGTTGTAGAGTTCAAGTGTGACCTGGAAAGCCTGTGTGCTGTTGAATTTTTTCCCCACGAATAACTATGGTAGAGGTCTGAGTACCTGGACAGTTTTTAAATTGTTGTTAACCCCTATCTAGGGTGTGAATCAAATTTATATATAAATTTGAGAGGACTAAGTCTCGGATTAAGACTAAACCTCTTGGTTATATCTGATATGCATTTAATTTTAAGTTTAAAGTTTACAATATCTAATTTATATTCCTCTCCTGTTACTTTGAAATACAAAACTATTTTAAAGTTACTTTGATAGTTAATATAGAAAGTGTTTGTATGTTTTGTAAAGTATTAGGTTAGTTTCATAATTTAATTAATATTCAATATTAGAATAACTGAGAACTAACCAATCTTTGATAACCTAACTGACAATTTACTATAATACAAATTCACTACATATTATCTTGTTTTTTAATTTTGGGGATTTTAATAGAAATATTTTTAACAGAAATTTTTATTGGAACTCAATTCACCCACCTCTTGAGTGTCCACTACGACTAACATTTGGTATTAGAGGAGGTTTTTTTCAATGTTTTCAAAATACTCTGTTTTTTCAACAATTATTTTAGTTTCATCTTTAATGATCTTAAATTTCTATTAATTCTAAATTTTATCTCTTTAAATTTATTTTCTAAAATCTAGCTATGGATAATAGACTAGAAGATGCTGCTACCAACATGCCACATTTCTTTAATGGTACAAATTATGCCTGGTGGAAACTTAAGATGAAACTTCGCTTAGAGAGTATGGGATATGATATCTAAACTTCTATAGAAACTCAATATAAAATTCCAGAAATTGAAAGAATTACTTGGGATGAACCTACTAAATTAGCTTACAATAATAACTGTAAAGCAATGAATGCCCTGTATTGTTCTTTAGGATATGAAGAGTTTAAGATAATATCTTCTTGTAAAACTGCTTATGAAATTTGTGATACCTTGGGTGTTTCTCATGAAGGAACAACCAATGTTAAAGAAATGATATTGAAAACTTATACTCTTAAATATGATAATTTTAAAATGACGACAGATGAACCTATCTCTAACATGTATCTCAGGTTCAATGAAATTGTCAACACTATAAGCTCCCTTGGAAAGGTTGTTCCATAAAAGGAACAAATTATGAGAATATTGAGATGTCTTCCAGACCGATGGAGAAGCACATCTATTTCAATAAGAGAGTCATGTGACATTGGTGGTCTTCCTGTCAAAGAGCCAATTGGTAAGATTATGATGTATGAGGAAGAACTCAAGGTGAATAAGGAATAAGATGATGAACCTAAAATAAAGTCAGTGGTATTTAAGTCTACTCCCTTAAAGGGAAAGGACATGGAGAAAACTCACATACCAACTGAAATCTCAACAAGTGAATGTTCAGAATCTGACAGTGATGCAGAAATGGATCAGATGACAAGAATATTTAAGAAATTCTATAAGAAGAATAAATTAATCATAAAATAAAACTAAAAAGGTAAATATGAAAACAAAGGACACTGGAATAAATATTGGAAGAAAGCTGATAAGAGTGTTGATGTTGTTTGTTATGAATGCAAGAGAATAGGTCACATTAAAGTAGACTCTCCAAAATTGAAGTTCAAGAAGAAACATGACTATAAGGAAAGAAAGTATAAGAAAGAAATGAAAGAAACTTGGAGTGATTCATAAGACAGCACAAGTGAATTTGAAGTTTCTAATTCTGAAAACAATCATTCCAACATGTGTTTCATGACCAATACTTCTGAGGAAACCTGTTTGAAAAGTTCCCATTAGAAGATATGGTACTTGGACAGTGGATGTTCAAGGAATATGTCTGGGGATTATTCATTCTTCAAGAGCTTAATAAATGTTGATGGAGGCCATGTAACCTTTGGTGATAATTCTAAAGTAAAGATCATCGACCTAGAAAAAATTGGTAACACTAACTTAGTTTAAATTTCTAATGTTTAATTTATTGATGGACTTAAATATAATTTGTTAATTATTTCTCAGTTATGTGATGACGGCTTTAATGTTATGTTTGAAAATGATTCTTGTAACATTTATAATTATAAGAATGTTTTAATATTTTCTTCTTTGAAAAGTGAAAATGTTTATGCAGTTGATTTTAATTCTTTAGATAAACAAAACATTACTTGTTTATATGATTTTCATAAATAATCTTGTCTTTGGAATAAATGATTAGGACACTGCAATATACATTCAATTAGAAAACTGACTAGAAAGAACTTGGTTATAGACTTACCCAAACATGAGTTTCCAAATGACAATGTTTGTAATCCCTGTCAAAAGGTAAAAAAACACAAAATCTCTTTTAGTCTAAAGAAAGAAGTGTCAAACTCTCAACCTCTCGAGTTCGTTCACATGGAATTGTTTGGACCTTCTAGATTTTCTAGTTTAAATGGAAAGAACTATGTCTATGTCTTAGTAGATGAATTTTCTAGGTATACATGGGTATACTTCTTAGCTCACAAAAGTGAATCTTGTTCTTACTTTATTAAATACTCCAAGTCTATAGAAAACCTTAGTGGACTTAAGATTAAGACCCTAAGAAGTGATCATGGCCGTGAGTTTGAAAATCATGAGTTTTACTCCTTTTGCTCACAAAATGCCTATACTCACAATTTATCTACCCCTAGGACAACTCAGAAGAATGGTGTAGTAGAAAGAAGAAATAGAACCCTTCACGAAATTGCTAGAACTAGGCTTAATGAGTATAACCTACCTATTTAATTTTGGGCTGAAGCTGTAAATACAGCTTATTATATCATCAATATAGTTTTAGTCAAAACTGTTCTAAAAATACCCCTTATGAACTGTGGAACAATAGGAAACATAAAGTTATCTACTTTAGAGTCTTTGGTTGCAAAGTCTTTATTCATAATACCAAGGATAATCTGGACAAGTTTGCTTCTAAGAGTGATGAAGAAATATTTTTAGGATATTCTATAACTATCAAAGCCTATAGGGTTTTCAATAAGAGAACCAAGTGTGTGGAAGAATCTATTTACATCAAATTTGATGAAACTAGTCCACATGAACCCAAGTCATCTCTTGAAAATCTTGAATAAGATTTGTTTGTTCTGAACCTTAATGACAAATTCAATGAACCTGCTGTAAAGAAAACCAGTTCTGGAAATATTTCAGAATCTACTCCTAATTTACCCAAACCTAGAGAAGAACCTGAAATTTCTTGTCCTACCTTTACTAGATCAACTAGTATTCTAAAGAATCATCCTTTAGATGCTGTTTTAGTAAATCTGGATAGAGGGACACATACTAGAGCTTCTCTTAGAAATCAGGTTGAACATCAAGCCTTCTTGTCACATCTTGAACCTAAAAACATTGATGATGCTATTAATGATGAATGTTGGGTAGTTTCTATGCAAGAAGAACATAATCAGTTTGAAAGAAATAATGTTTGGAAACTTGTAGAAAGAACCAAGGACACTTTTTTCATAGACACTAAATGGGTGTTTAGAAATAAAGTAGATGAAGCTGGAAGCATATTTAGAAACAAGGCTAGGTTAGTTACACAAGGCTATAGTCAAGAAGAAGGAATTCACTATGAGGAGACTTTTTCTCCAGTAGCCAGACTTGAAGCTATTATAATTCTACTTTCTTATGCTGCACATCTGAATTTTAATCTATATAAAATGGATGTCAAGAGTAAATTCATAAATGGGTATATAGATGAGGATGTTTTTTTTGAACAAACCCCTAGATTTACAAACCCTCATTTTCCAAATCATATTTTCAAATTATTAAAATCTTTATATGGTTTAAAGAAAGCTCCAAGATCTTGGTATGATAGATTAATTACTTTTCTAATTTCCGAAGTTTTTACAAAAGTAATAGTTGATCCTAACCTATTTATAAAATGAATTTTTAATGATGTTTTAGTTTTTCAAATTTATGTAGATGATATTATTTTTGGATCTTCAAAAAATTCACTATGTACAGATTTTTCTAAAATGATGCAAAACGAATATGAAATGAGTTTAATGGTTGAACTAAAATTCTTTATTGAATTTAAAAATTTTCAAAATAATGATGGGATTGTTTTAAATCAAAGTTAATATACTAGAGATCTTCTAAAGCTTTTTGGATTGGATAGCACTAAAAGTAGTGAAACTCCCATGAGTACCTCCTGAAAGTTGGATCTTGATGAAGATGGAAAATCTATTGATCAAACCACTTATAGAGGAATGATTGGAAGTCTACTCTACGTAACTGCTATTCATCATGATATTATTTTTAGTGTGTGTATGTGTGGTCTCTTTCAAGAAAACCCAAAATAATCGCATTTAAATGTTGTAAAGATAATTTTCAAATACATCAAGCACACACCAAATGTAGGACTGTTCTATCCAAAAGGAAAATAATTTCAGCTAATTATTTTCTATGATGCTGATTTTTCTGGCTGTAGTCTAGTTAGAAAAAGCACCTCTGGAACATGTCACCTTTTAGGCAATTCACTAGTATCATGGTGTAGTAAGAAACAAAATTCTGTTGCATTATCTACTACATAAGCTGAATACATAGCTGCTGGAAGTTGTTGTGAACAAATTTTGTGGATGAAACGCACATTACTAGACTATGGATATCAATTAATACATGTCCCAATAAATTGTGAAAACAGAAGTGCTGTTAACATTTCAAAAAATCATGTTTCACATTCTAGGACAAAACATATTGATGTAAGACATCACTTTTTGAGGGATAATTATCAAAAAGGTGATATCACTTTGGAATTCATTGGTACTGAATATCAACTTGCTGATATATTCACTAAACCATTAAATTCTGAGAAATTAGACTACATCATACATGATCTTGTAATGATCAATCACAAATAGATATCTTACTGGTCTTACAGTTTATTATTATGCTATAAATTACTTTACAGTTTCATGCTCACTGTCTCACCATGCAAACTACAGACTGTCTCACTGTGACTGACCAGTTTACTCATTGTCTCACTGTGAAAACTACGGACTATCTAACCATGAGGACCTCTTGTCCTCGAACCATAACGAATACTCACGGTCTCACCATGAAGATTATTTATGCATTTATTTTAACCCGTATCATTTTAATTTTTATTTCACCACTATTTCCTTTCCCGCATTTTTATTTTTGTGACGTTTGACATTACCAAATGATAAAACATAAGGGTTTCACTAAATTCCTCACCTGAGCACTCTCCTGAACCTTCTCAACCTTGAAATTCATCTCTCCTTCTCTCTCGCCCGAATATTCAGTGGATTCCAAGGATAAAGCATCTATATTCACCCTCATCTGAGAAGCACCGCTCTAAGAAATAGAAGAGGACATTGAAACTTACACCCGAAGGACCCCTAAATCTTAACATAGTAAGCTGTACTGTTTCTCCTGAGAGGGAAATCATCCCTGCGTGACTTTTTTCTATAAAGTCTTTACTTCTGAATGTTTTAAGAGAACAAGGATGGATCAAATGGTTCTCTAGACAAGATAGACCTATTTACCCAAGGTTAGTATCTCAGTTTTATCAGTATGTAAGGTTTTCCCTTGATGCTGGAGAAAGTTTTATGGTGAAAAGTTTGATCAATGGTTAAAAAAGCGCTTTCTCTTCGAGGCTATGGGCTTCATGCCTAAGGATTACTCATGAAGGGATTTGTGATGATTACCAAAGAGACCCTCCACCTACAACTGACATCTTTGACCTAGAGAATTCCTTGGGAATTCTAACTAATATGGCACCAAAAGAAGGGCCATAACAGCTGAAATGGATGGGGAGACTAGGCTGCTGTTTAAGTTCCTTCAAATTTTGATTATCCCAAGGAAAGGAGACATTGCTGTTTTGAAGTATCAGGTTGTCTTTATGATTTATTGTATGAAGAATAGCCATAAGATAAATCTTTTCAAATATATCATTCACCACATGTGTGAATTGATTAAGGTCACTTCCAAATCCACTTCCCTATTTTACTCAGGGATGATTTCGACTATATTAGTTGCCAAGGGAGTATTTGGACCAAATGAAGAAAGGCTTCTGAATTTTGAGTACTGTTTATCCAAGCCTACCATCAGAAGGATGAAGATAAACTGAAACCCTTGGAAGAAGCAGTGGGTTGAAGATAATGAAAAGGTTTATAAAAAGTTCAATCCTTTGGATTATCCTTCAAGGCCTAAAAAAATTATTGATTCTAGTTTGGAACTAGATGAGGTGGATGAGTATCCAGAAGAGGGAGAAGATGAAGAAAAGGGATCTAGAGTACCTCATAGAGAAGAGGATGAAATACCTCATGAGGAAGTAGCTCCTGTTGGGAAATAAAGGAATGATGTTCCTGATGAAGTTTAAAGAGAAGAAGTTGTTGTTGAAAAGGAAAGGAATATTAGTACTTATGTTGTGTTTGAAGAAGAAGTACCTCCTTCCCATGTTAATCAGGAAACCCAATCTAAAGCTGCAAGAGAGTTAGTTGTTTCTTAATCTGAGCAGCAGGCCATTGAAGAGACAGATCCTTTTGTAGAAGAACTACCTGTAATGGAAGAAGAAAATATAGAAGATCTTCCTGCTGAAAATGAAGCAAGTATGGAAACTCTACCTGAGGAACAATCTGTTCCAGAGTACATGCCCTCTGCTGAAGAGAGGATGGAAATTGACTTTCATTTGGAAAGGTAGGAAATGACTGAGGAGATTAGAGATGATACTGTGAATCTTAACCTAGTTTCTGAGCCTCAAGAATCTGAAATGGAAGCACATTTTGAGGGGAGGAACCTCAAAATCTTGATATTGTTGAAGCTGAGCTTGGTAATGAATCTACACCAACTGAGTCATACTCTGTTTGTACTCAATATGAATCCTCTAGCTTCTATGATGTGATTGAATCACATCAAGTGACTGCATCTGGAATTGACCATTCTTCTTTGTTTCGATTGAAGTTAGTCTCACACTCTGAACCTCAACCTAAACCTGAATTAGATTCTGAAACTGAAACTGACTCTGAACCGCAACCAGACCCTGAACCTACCCATGGACCACTTTCTTCACCTAAATCCTTACTTGATCAGCAATATTTTGTGAGTAAAGAATATTTGAACGTTTTTGGAGAGACTATATTAGCTGGAGTTGAGAACATTATGTCCTCTCAACCTCATCATGTGACTCAACTAAGTCAGGAAGATGCCTCGATTCTTTTGGAAAGTATTATTCTGCACATTCAACCCAGGATGATCCAGGAAATTAATGAAGTAAGGGTTGAAAAAAAATTTCTTAGTGCTGATGTTGAATCTTTGAAAAGTATGGTAGCATAAATGCAGAAAGCTTTGTCTTCAAGATCAGAGCCTGCTCCTACTCCTGCACCTATTGCTGCTTCTTCTGAACCTACTGTTTCGAACATTTCTTGAGACATTGTGTCCCAAATGCATCCCTATCTATTATCTTTTGATGAAAAGATTGGAGAAAGGCACACTCAGATGTTGCAACAAATGAGAGAGCTAGTGGAGAAATTAAATAAGCTTACAGATGAATACACTGGCTGTCTTCAAAAGGTATCGAAAAAGCTCAAAGCTCTAACCGTAGCTGTCAAGGCTTATCCTTCCTTTGGTCAGACTTCCACACCTTCTTAGGATGATTCCTTCCATAGATATTTAATCAAGGAAGAAATTCAGAATGCCTTCAGTAATTTTGATTTGTCTCCTTTATCTGATTTTGAAAAGAATAGTGATAGAGCACCTCACCTGATTTGAATTCATGCTACGATTGCCAGTGATGCTCAACAGGAGATCACTAAGAATATAGATTTATATCTCACCCAGATTTTCTCCAAATATGATATGACAAATCACATTATGTATCTTGTAGAAAATTTGAAGATACCTCTTGTGACTCAGACTTTCAAAACTCATGTTCAGAAGCTCACTGAGTTCACTAGATTGTGGGTCAAATTCATGGAGAATAAAGATGATTTTGAAAAGGCTATGCAATATGGAGGAGAAATTATCACAGACATAATCAACCTTCTAAATCCCTATCTCCATATCCAAAGTACTGCAATTGTTTTTCCTACAACTGCTCCACTCAGACCTGGACTGCCTGCCTTAGCCTCCACTTCCATGTCAGTTAGCCAAGCTCTAACTCAGATCAGGCCAGTGATTCTTGATCAGCCACAGACTCGATCTTCTATAGATCCATCATTGGCTCCCTCTATCTTTGAAGGTCTACCTTTACCTTCTTTGTCTGTCACCTCTATCCCCTCTTCCACATCAACAACTGATAAAGGAAAAGAGAAGTCCAATCCCAAAAGAAGCCTTGTGACTACTTTCTTTTTACTGGGGATGTCTTTGAATTTTTTATTGTTTGTATTTCTACTTTATGTTGTATTCAGAACATTTTTAATACAATATGCACTATTTTTCCCTCTATTTTGTTTACTTTTTGATAATCCCAAAAGGGGGAGAAAAATTATTCTATGTTATGTGTTATTCTATAATATGTTTTACTATATGTTATATTCTCTATAGTTGCATCTCACTTATTCTTTACCTGTACATGATTTGTGATCACCAAAAGGGGGGAGATTGTTCGACTCCTCATGTATTAATCATGTTTTAATGATAAAAAAACTCATTATGATTTACAAATCTTAATAATAATCACAAATTTCTTTACTACTTACAAATCTCCTTACTATTTACAAATCTTATTATTGATCACAAATATCACATATCTTATTACTCATGTGTATTTATGTTTCAAGTTATCTTATACTTTATAATGTTAAATCTCAATTCATTTTATGAATATTACTATTTAAGTCTAAATACAGTTATTTGTCTAAGTACAAGACACCGTGAAGCTTAACACAATAAGTCAGACACTGTGAGCAGGAAACAGACACCATGAATAGAAACACTTAAGCAGACACCATGAAGCCTAAGTCTCAGATACTATGACCAATGAGACACCATGACCATGAGACACCATGACGCTGTAAGCCAGACAGAGTGAGTCAGACACCGTGACGCAGACACTATGAAGGAAACACCATGAGCAACATACAATGAAAGACATACCGTGATGGACACACCGTGAGAAAGACACTGTGAGAGACATACCATGAATGACATGCCATGTAGGACATACCATGAAAGTCATACCGTGAATGAGACACCGTTTACATAGCTACTGTGACACTGTTTCTTAACCTTTTTGTCAATATTATTTAAATATTTCTAACGGTCATATTTGATGTTTTTAATGAAATTAATGATATTTAATGATATTTGTTGGTCTTTCATGAAACCGTACCTCGTACCTATGAAAAGGAAATCATTATATTGACGGAGCTCGAGGAATATAAGGATTATTGATCTACAGTAGAGAAAAATAAGAACATATGTACACGAGCAAGAAAAACAAGTGCACTATACTGGTCAGAAAACCAATCTTGAGAATGAACATGAAGAAGAGATTGTAATATATTCAATGAAATCATTGTTTCATACATGCAATCTGACACTACTGAAGAAAACACAAAATACAGAACATCTTCACTTGTGATGAACACCAAGGTGAACCACAACACTCTGTTTTTTAACAAAAAACCAAAGAAGGGCTCAGATGCATTTCTACTTAATCCAAGGAGTCCAGACCTGCACTGCTAATCACTAGAGCATTCTAAACTCTTATCTACTCTCTAAGTGATTCATTATTTACTTTTGAGTAGGGTGTGTACCTTATTTATTTTACACACACACTATCTCATGTGCTGAACTGGAGGATACTAAATCCTCATTCCAAACATTCCACACCTTCTTGTGTCCCACTATGGATAGTGGTAGAGGTCATGTGAGACCTGGACAGCCTGTGTGCTATTGAGTTGTTTTCCCACGAATAACTATGGTAGAGGTCTGAGTACCTGGAAAGTTTGTAAATTGTTGTTAACCCTGATCCAGGGTGTGGATCAAATTTATATATAAATTTTAGAGGGCTAAGTCTCAGCTTGAGACTGAACCTGTTTGTTTTATCTGCTGTACATTTTAGTTTAAGTTTAAAGTATACAATATCTAATTTATATTCCACTGCTGTTACTTTGAAATAAATAACTATTTTAAAGTTACATTGATAGTTAATCTATAAAGTGTTTGTATGTTTTGTAAAGTATTAGGTTAGTTTTAGAAGTCAATTAATCTTCATGATTAGATTAACTGAGAACTAATCAATCATTTAGAACCTAACTTACCCTTTACTATAATAAAAATTCACTACATATTATCTTGTTATTCAATTTGGGAGATTTTAATAGATATATTTTTAACAGAAATTTTTATTGGAACTCAATTCACCCCCTCTTGAGTGTCCACTCCAACCAACATTTTCTTCATTATTTTGTTTCAATTGTACCATTTCTTACTCTTATCATCACATGGTACAAATGAGTTAGAAAAATGAAACTCAAACATCTCAGCATTATTAAAAAGTTTCTCATAAATTTTAAATTATTATATTAATTATTTTTCATAAACATTTTTTCAATCTTGATTAATACTGTTTGTCTTTACTATCAGTATCCAGAAAAAAATCTAGAACATATTTTGTCAATCTTGTGATGTTTTCATCATAAAAGTCCATTGAATATTCACCCAATTTATTTAATTATAAGAAAACTTTATCTATCCATATCCAAACCCACCATAGAAAATTTTTTCAAATGGAATTGACTTGAAAATGATTCCCATTCTAGAGAATCTATATCATATTTCTTTGCGGTGTTCTTATCCAAAGAAAACCATCAATCAAGTATTCCATCAAAATGATAAATGGTAAGGGTCTCCTTTTGACATTCCAAACATCTGATGAATTAAAATATCTTCTCTAGGTAATTGATTCATCGTTCAGCTACAACTAGGTCATATGATACATAGAATGTTGGCGAGTGATGCCTCATGAAATTCTCTACTGTAAAAATATTCCATCATAGTAGATATGGTTTCTCTATAGTGTGGATTTAACCACCATTAATAGCATGTATTGATTGATCCATCACCACATAAAACTATTTAATTCCAATTCCACCCATCTCAGGATTCTAATATAAAATTATATTGTCCCTATGGTGTATTCCCACTAAATCGTTCATGTTTCTTCTATGGAAAACCATTTTGAATTGACATAGTTTTGTAGAACCAACTTGGTAATCATTAAATTCTGAATCATGTCAACCTATACATAAACTAAAATCTTTATGATGCATGATATTAGCATTATCATATCATATTATGTTATCTAAAATGACCTCTGATACGTACTATAAGGACTCGACCATAAACACAACATAATCTGGCGTTTTTATCCAATAATTCACTTTATTTCAATTCGAGTATATTTTTTGTTTTAGAGTATTATAGAATTAGTTCAGAAATCATACATAAAAAGACTATATAATAAAATGTGAGAACATATGATTAGTATCTATTTTTTGAATAATATATATTTTTTTTAAAAAATTATTTTTTAATGGAAGTATTTGTGAATTTCAAAAATAAATTTTGATTTATCTTTTCCATCTTAAAACCCTATGAAAAATATATTAAAATATTAGATGCACATAAAATTTTTAGTGAGGGATATAAAAAGAAAGAAAACCATTGGTATAATGAAAACAATGAAAAACCATGAAATGATTTACCTTTATCTAAATTCATGTTGAGTGAATGAAACATATTATTTTCACTGGAAAAAACACTTTTTTCATAGAAAATCATTAAATCCCATATAATGTAATTAAAACCCATTTTGGAATCATAGATCATCATATTCATAAAATCATTTAAAACCCATTTTACTTGGAATAACCATACTTCCAAATTACAATATAATAATTAATTAATGCATTAAGGATCTATAATGGGGATTTCCCTTCACATAACCTATATTAGGCTCACCTATTTTTCATGAGGTATAATGGGTCACAAACCTTCATATAAGTTACATCAGGCTCACCTATGTGTTATAATGGGGATCAACCAATCACATAAGCTCTATTAAGATCGCCCATTTTTTATATAGTACCCAATTACAATATCATTAATTATTGATTTTATTCTTGCACATTTCCTGTTACAACCTATCTTAATAGGAAATATGTCACGACTATCCTTGATCGATCCAATAGGCCTGGTGCTGGTGACTAACACTGAGTAGGCATATCACTAACATAAGAGGCATTTCATATGTACATATATGCATGAACATATCTCCAAGACCAAAAAATGATGAAATACAAAAACCACAAAGAAAACAATTCATGCAAACCACAATATCTCAATAAACAGAGCATGATAGTAATTTAAATTAAATTGAAACTAGGCCAAATACAAGTCCACCAAAAGAATTTTGTAACCACAAGTCCAACCTGTTTGAAAAGTTACATGGTCTTTTGTTTGATTCCTTACGAACACACGTCACCTTTCTTGATCTCACAAAGCTCCATCAAATACTAGTATGCCTAGGACTCTGTAAAAAGGTCACTCGTATACACAAGACATGACACGTGTGAGAAAATCCTGTGTAGGTGTGAGTATAAAAATACTCAGTAGAACACCATAAAAACAAAAATCAATACACAAATGAAATATACAGACACCTCTAAATAGTATATGTCTACAAAACATATAACAATAATATCTAGATACACTCTATCTGAGACACACAGTCAATAGGTAAGTAGAAACTACCACATATCAACACTTGAGATTCAGCTCAAAGATTCCATGAAGCAATCGTCTAAGAGAACACAATCTGAAGTCTGATAGAACTATAGCTATCCATTCGAGAAATATTGTTTATTGGGAACCATCATGATATAGATACATTGATAGATTTTAATATAGAGATATGATAAACAAATGAGGATCACATCCAAGGACATGGGGGGATACCAAAAAATCAATCTAGACTAACATTCTAAGTAGAGGATCAACACCCTGTAAGGATGGTAACATCAATACTAAAGATTCTACAAAGGTAATTAAGAATGAATAGCTAATCCTACTCTGGGCCTCTCAGGGGATTCAAAAAACTCTATCTAGGAAGTCCCACTGAAGGCATCATTATCCTATTATTAGGAAATGATTCATACCTACCTTTAGGGAAACGATATGGGAACAAACCCATAATGAAACCTATCCAAGATATGGTGGATGAGATAATAATTCCCCATAGAAATGGGTAAATTTCGTGTAGTAGGGTCAGACATTGTGTCCCTTGACCCTGGGTACATCCCCATGTACAAAGGACCATGTGGTCACAATATTTCATGTAGAAGATGGGTAAACACCATGTGGAAGGGTCACACACTGTGTCCTTCCATCTGGAGTCCACTGTGGTACTTTTTTCGTGTTTAATTACATGGTTTCAACCCATGTGTCTCTTCTGGTGTACCTATACATGGGGTAGTTCGTGTACTTGGTCCATTCTAATTTATGTGTTGGGGTATATGAAATGTAGGAAACCCATGCAATGCACCCCATATCCATGTATCCTCCAATATACATGCTCGGTAGATGGGTAGTTCTTACACACTTTTTGATAGGGTCATGCTCTATGTAACATTTAACTATCTCTTGAAACCCTAGTTGTTGCTCAGTGGAGGACACACGCCATGTAACCCTGGGTTCCATGCCGTGTTCATCAGGTATTTCCAAAATTCATGGTTTTTCCTCCACATGCCTCATACGATATGTTGGATTTTGATTCTAGGGTCTTTTCAGCTCGAAACTATGGATATAGGTTCATTTTTTACCCAAATAACAAATTGAGGTGTTTCTTTCCTTTAATCACCTCATAAAAACCTTTAAATAAATTCTGATGCAAATCTCTCAAAGAATAGTTTCTTTCAATTCACTCTGATTAGTCTGTTTCCATCACCGCTGCACCTATGTTAGGTTGTCCTGAGGTCAGATCATCAATTGTAGATCGTTTCACCAAAAAAATAATTTGAAATAATCATTCATTCATAAACTCGATGAAGAATGAAGAACACACATAAAAAATGGGGGAGAGAAAAAAACAATTCACAAATCCATGGAATGATCCTTAACCTTTGTTCATTCTGGCCTCGATTCACTCACGTAAGAATGATCATTAAATCAACTCAATTATCAAATAATCAATCCCCAATAATCCCGAAATTAAACTCGTCCTGTAAGGAATGATTAAATATTGGATCAACCTATTCAATGGTTAGTCTGAATTCATCATTGAATATAAGACTCAGGAATGAAATCCAAAATAATGCATCTTACCTAGGAATTGGATTTTTAGCTGTTAAAGATCGATTTCCACTGGTGAGATCCCCCAATAACGATCTCTAATCCAAGTCTCTACCATAATTTGTGAGATAATTCTCCAGGATTCTCTCCAGAGCCTCTAGGGAATTTTTAGGGTTGTGAACCTAACACTACATCACTACCTAAAAGATTACGTAAGAATAATCATTGATGTGTCGACAGAATGGATAAATAAAATAAATCTTCAATTTATATATTTCTTTAAAAAACATCAGAAACAACTTTCTTAGCCAACCCACACCTCTTAATGTTAGGTCATTCCCAAGGTAAATTTGTTTCTCTGAATGTAATGGTGCCCTCAGATTTAGGATCTACAAACCTATTTTAAATCTATTATACTTTTTTAGGGAAATCATGTGCGCGTGCTATTTAATATTTTATTATATTTCAAACATTTATTTTGGGCATGCCGGGCCTCAGAATCTCATGACTTCTCAGTGCATGGTCTTGAAATTAATATTTATAATATTTAAAAATAATAAAAGTAAAATCAAGGACATTACATTCTCCCCAAATTGGGGATTTACATCCCAAAAAGAAAAAATAGAGGTTACTCCAAAAGACGAAAGTACTGAGCATGAATCTGAGCCTCTCTCTCCCATGTACTATTTTTAAGATCCTCTTGCTACCACAAGACACACACCAACGGAATTTATTTCATGTGAATTATCCTCTCCTTCTGATCCTCAATCTTCACATGGTTCTTTACAAAAGTCACTCCATCCTCATTCTCCAGCTCGCCCAAGTCAATTATGTGTGATGGTTCATGCACATACCTCCTCACCTGGGACACATAGAAGATGTATTATACCCAATACAACTTCAAGGGTAGACCTATGTTGTACACTATCTCACAAACTCTATACAATATTTGAAAAGGGCAGATAAAACTCAGATATAATTTTTCAGCCCAATCAAATCTCTATAATCCACATCAAGGTTAAACAAAAAGGAAGACATAGTCAAATTCATCAAACATAAAAGTACTTCTCCACATATCATCATAAGAAATATGGCATCTCTAGATAGTCTCCATCCTCTCATAGATGATCTAAACCTTCTCTGCAGTAGCTCACACAAACTCTAGGAACATGAGTACTAACTCTCCTTGGTCATTACAGTAATGTGGTAACCTACCGGGATGTAAAACGAACATCACAATCTAAAACTAAGATCGATGGGACTCCATGGAGTCAAACTATCTTTGGAACATAGAGACGTCCCAATATCGCAACTAAATTATGCACTCAGATAGAAAGAAAGTGGGCCAACTTGGTGTACCATTCAATGATCACCCACATGGAATTATTTCCTAGGGACATACGTGGTAAACCCTTCAGTAAGTACATCGAAATTCAATCCCACATCCATTACGACACCTCAAGAGGTTGATATAAACCCATTGGAACCTGGTGCATAACATTAAATTATTGATAAGTAAAGTATAAGAACCCGGTTCATCCATGAAGGTATGGATCCTTTCTTTTTAGTTTGTACATATGAAAATGGGGAAAAAAGTTGAGGGGTTGACTGCAGGCTTATTACATGACGTGATTGGGAACTACACATTGTGTACATATAGGTACACACTGTGTATGGAAGGCTACAATCTATTTAAACCCAGTACACAGCCACGTAATGGTCAGGCCGGAATTAGTACGGACATAGCGTGTAGTCTCAAGTACACACCATGTACGTTTTTTACTGATAAATTGGGAAGTAGCACAATTTTTTTGAAAATAGGTAGGGGCTCATCTGGATTTGCGAATAGCATCACTGAGGGACATTTCCTTCCTGATTGATTATTTGAACCTTAATTACTTTGTTTTCAATTGAGTTTGAACCCAATCGGTGATATCTTGATTCCACTTCAGCTGTTCTTCATGATTTATTCTCTGAATTAAATAATTTAAGATCATGTTTTTATACCCATTTTGTTGATATACTTCATTCTAGGGCGAATCAAAGCCTGACACATGACAATGAGAGTTTTACCATGATGTGTCCAGTGGTCTTGTACCTGGAGATCAATTTTGAGTTATTTATATGTGTTGTATTTCTGTTCTCCCATCTTTATGGTGTAACCATGAATGAAAATTGAAACTTTTTGTTTCTTATTGATGATTAGGTCATGAATTAAATTAAATTAAGCATGTTTGAGCTTGTTGGTCTGATTAAGGGCCACCCTGTGGGTACATTCCCTTAAAATGACTGTTTATGGCCGTTTGGCAATGGTTTCCTAAAAGAAATGACTTGTGTTCCCTTATTGGGTTGTTAAGTGAAAATTACATTTATAATGGAATTGAGATTGTGGTAAATTGTGGTCGATTTGATTAAAGGGTTTGGAATTAGTGATTTCCCCTCTACCCCATGATATGTTAATTATCGTTTAAGCCTTTTGATAGTTTAATTCACTTGCTGCTTGATATATATGATCACCACATGAGTTTTTATATGTTGACCATGTAATAGTGTAATTTACATGTATTTTTTATTATGCTGAAATGCAGATATACCAGGCATGACTCTGATTTATTTTTTATTCTTCTGGGTGAGGATTTTTTATTATTGTGTGAAATGATTGTTATACCTGTTGGTGAGGATTTGTTATTCCCATGGGAGAGGATTTGGTTAGGCTTGTGGGAAGGGTTTTTCTATGCCTGTGGGAAAGATGTTGAATTGATTATAAAAATGGAATGACTTATGCTGTGTATTCCAAGCCAAATCACAAGACTAGATTCAGTCCTCACTTTATTTATTTAGAAAAATTTTGATGTATCTGTGGAGTATTCTATATATGGGTAATTGATAGTCTTAGGCTAGATCTTGAGACATACGTGATTCAATGTAATTAAATGTTTGAATTGTACATAATTAATGAAAACACAAAACATGACTTTTAGGATTGTTTACTTTTGAGTGCTTCCTAGTTTACTGCTTTTCTTTTTTTACACTACTTTTTTCATATACTACCTGATAGATAGGCATAGATCTTAGGTGGTTTACAACTGGGATTGATTCCTCATGACCTATTAGGGTCATGCTTTTGGTCCCAAACAGATTATATTATTACAAGTGTCAATAAGGGAAAACACCCTTCTATAGGTAAATAGGATTCAATTTAGGAGCTGGAGAGCATGGGACCAAGCTGAGTCTTGCGATGCTTCTTAGTTTCCTTGTTTATTCATTCTTTTGGAACATATATTGTGGATTCTTGCAGTGTACCTATTTTGGATATTTTCATAGAACATAATATGCTACATCATATTTTATATGGAATGATGTTTGGTTATATATCTTATCAGTCTTCCACTGTTTATCCTAGATGTATGTTTCTAACTACTTATGCTATTATATTATTATTTATTCCTCTTTGTTACACTCTTCCAATAAGTGAATATTTTCTCCACTATCACACCCTAGGCCCTCACTACTAGTCAGTATCCTTTGGCATTTGGGGAAATGTGTCTGAGGCCATGTGGCCAACCGGTTATAGGGCCCCATGAGTGGAATCCAAATCCATGATATTACATAAGGTATTAAGAAACAATATCTGAAACTCCTTTTTTAATTCATGGCTACCAAAACTGACATTGGTGGTCCTGGTACATTTTTTACACACCAGGATGTACCGCAAAAGTGGATATATGAAACTATCATAGAACCTCCTCTCGCAATGCCACTGGTACTACTGTACGTCGTCTGAAAATAAAGACATTCTCCCCACCTTTTGAATATCAATTAGCAGCATACCCTGTGGACATATCACCCCATAGGGTCTCACAGTCCATATCCCCAAGTTGTGCCTCCCTGAATCATTATAAGTGTGGAGGGGTGACAACCATCAACTGGAGGTAAGTGTCTCCATGATTGTCCTTAAATAATAACTATAACAAGGCCAAATACTCACCTTAATCAGCAACTGCGAACTAGATCTTCTACTAAGACAATCTTTCACCATGTTCATGTTTTAAGTAGTACATACAATTTCAAAGTCATAGTCCTAGAGAAACACTATCCATCACCTATATCTCATGTTCAAATCCTTCTTATAGAAGATATACTTTGGAATCTTGTGATCATATTAGATGATATACTATTTTCCCATCAGGTAGTGTCGCCACATCTTCAACACGAATACTACAACTACTAACTCAAGAGCATGGGTCATGTAGTTATACTTTAGGTGGTCTCAACTAGTGAGAAACATAGGAAATCACTGATTTCCTTTCCATCAGGAATAAACCAATCCTTGTTCTAGATACATCATAGAACACTATGTACTTGACACCCTCCTCCTACAATCTCTAGATAAGAGTGCTCATAAAACTCTAACTCAACTACTGAAAATCTTGTTGGCACTTCTTTGTCCACATGAAAAGATACCACTTTTACGTCAAAGATGTCATTAGTTCTAATACTATATAGAAATTATGTATGAATCTATGATAATATCTTGCTAGTCCAAGGAGGCTCTCCAACTTCGTCGCACTCTTAGGTGGCTCCCATTCAAACACTGCCTCAAAATTGGTGGGGCCAACATCTACTCTATCCATTTAGATATTTTTTTCTAAAAGTGGACCACCTAAATATAGAACTAACAATATGAGAGTTTCCCAAAAATATGGTGCTCTTGGAGTATGCATTGAACCATCCTTATGTGTCTTGTGTGCTTCTCCTCAGACACCAAGTACAGAATGATATCATCGATGAATACTATCATGAACCGATATAAATAAGGCTGAATTATCTATTTCATGAGTCCCTTGAAAACTAATGGCATGTTCATTATGAAAAAGATAATCACTATGCACTCATAGTGACCGCAATAGAATATGACGGTTGTCTTTGGTATATCCTCATCCCATAATTATAGCTGGTGATATCCCGATTGAAGGTCATGATTTGAGAACCATTGGGCCCCACTCGATCGATCAAAGAGATCATCAATACTTAGTAGTTGATACTTTTTCTTCAAAATCATCTACTTCATGTCCTAATAGTCCACAAACAAACTCAATCTCTAGTCTTCCTTTTTGGAAAATAAAACCGGGGTCATCAATAGTGATACACTAGGTCTCGCAAATACCTCCCCTATAATTACTCCAAATGCACCCACACCTCACGATGATATGAGTAGACATATGATATGATGGTTCATATATCAGTGTCATCCTAGAGTGTAAATCAATTCCAAAGTCTATTTTCTGATGGGGGGGTAACACTGGAAAATTTTCCGGAAAGATGTACTCCTACTCCACCACCACCACTGGAAACTAGAAGTTCATATCATATGCTGCACAGAGGGTCAGACTATCCAACTGATGAGTAATTTCCACACCATCCTATACATCATTCCATCTTATAATTTCTGGGTTTTCTTTTCACCAACAAAGGAAAAACTCATTCTGTCATTGTGGATAGACCACACACATTTCCTAAAATAGTTTCTCTTTTCTAAGACTGTATATAAACAATATATACAAAGAATGACGTTGTAAGGAATCAACACTGCCACCCAGAGGTTCCAAAAAAAATATTTTATCCGTGGTTCACATCACACTATCAAAACAAGTGTGTGATCACAATGTCTTATCCAATAAGTTTCTCCAAGAATAAGTGTCGAGTCGACTATTTAGCATAAATCTCTAGGTCTTGAACAAGATTTGTGGAAATAATGGAATGACCATAACTGAATTATATCATTATTAAAACAAATGTAGAAAAGATATAAATCATTCCTTGAATCATTCCTGGACCCCTAGGGCATACGCCTTGACCAAATGCAGTCATCCCCTCCCCTATCTTCCAGTTCTTAAGCCTGGAATGAACCTCTTGGGGGTGGTGGGAGTTATATGTTGAAACGTTGACCACTTCACTTTGCTCTCCCTACTCCTCTTCCACGTTCTCTACCCTACATATTTTCCTTCTCCTATCACTATTTTTACCTCATTGATCTATACAAAGTCTTATAATCATTACATTAATAACACCACCTCTCCTTTGGTTAATTAGACCCACCTTGTGAGTCTTGAACTGCATATCCATTTTCCTAAGACCTCCTCCTTGAACATCTACCACAACCAGTTCCTTGGAAATGATTTCGAATCTCTACTTCCACGGTCTCCGCTACTTCTCTTCCACTACTAACTATCGCTGGATGTATATGGTCAGCTAATAATATTTCAACCACGAAATATCACTCAATCACCCTGACATAAGTCAGAATTCATAGAGGGATAACGTGGGCTCAAATATCTCTATATTGATCTCACATGAATGTATAAACCCTGAAGTGCAGATATCTAACCATATCCATCCAGTACCTAGAAAGTTTAGTGAACCTTGATGAATAATCAACCATTTTCATGATACCGCCGTTGTCATGATACCCTACGAGAGATGAAAAAGATCATTTATATGCAGATCTCTCAGCATAACTGGTGAAAAATCCTCTATAATGAGATGCTCGAACTCGATCCCCAATTGGTTCACCTCTTTTGTGAGTTTGGATAGCCAAAATCCACATTCACTATGTCAATCCATGTATATGGATCACATCTAGAACCACTATCTAATCTGCTGGTGTCCGGACTAGGTAGAAAACTCATGTCACCAGCCCAAATAGACCTCATCCACCTGAGGGCCAGGAACGCATTGAAAACAAGGGCGTCTAATTCTATAAAACTCATAGAGTATGATCATCCTGCACTCTTAGTCTTCTGGTTATGGGGGTACCACATGATACTCAATAGGTGTTGGTATAGCTGGTGCACCACATCGAGTTGACATCTAGGGAACTGGTCCCTGTATCGAAGCCTCATCACTGAGGGGGTCATCCTCGCAATCAAGCTGCTTAATACTAACTGGAATGAAACATCGAGAAATACTGTAAGAAAAAAATATGTACCACGAAGAGTGATTATATATATATATATGACTCTTGATGGACATGGAAACCACAACCCATTCCGATACAATTTAGGTACCATTATTTTCCCTAAAACCATTGTTCTCATGTACCGAGTTGAAAAATAGGTTATCAGAGTTTGTGTTTATAGATATGTCGACCACCCACACCAACACTAGATCCCCTAGCCTGAAATCCGAACACAATGCACTTAATTCCATTTCCACAAACCAATATTATATACTCTTAGTCCTAAAGTAGAACCGACAAACTCTGATAGCACTCTATAATGACTTATCCTAGTGGGTCTCGTGCTGTGACCCCCCAAGCCTATCTTTAATAGGCTAGGAGAAGGTGACTAACACTGAGTATGAATTTCACTAAAATGGGAGGCATTTCCTATGTAACCTTACGCACACACACATATCCAAGCCCAAAAAATACTGAAATGTAAAAACCACTATGAAAAACAATCTTGCATACCACTATATCCAAACAAAAAAAGTACGACAGGAAGGTTAAGTAAAGTGAAACAAGGCCAAATACAAGCCCAATAAATGAAGTATGTAACTACAAGCCCAACCTATATTAAATATTATTATGAAAAATATTTGTAGTTGTAGGAACACACCTTATCCTACCTGATATCACAAAGTTCTGTCTCGTCTTGGTCTGCCAAGGACTCTATCAAAACTTCTCTCATATGCATAAGACATGAAACATGATGGGAAATATAGTTTATGAGTGAGTAAAATAATACTTTTTAGGACACCCCAAAACCACAAAGAAAAACAAAAATCAAGGATAAAATCATCTCTACATAGTCTATGTCTCTAATAAACATAACAATAATATCCAGATATACTAAATCCAAGACACATTTGAGAGGTAAGACAAAATTACGTCATACCAACACTAGAGATTATTCTCAATGATTCAAAGAATTAATCATCCATAAGAACACACACTTGAGTCTGATAGCACTAGTGAAGTCTTTCTAAGAAGTATTATTCATCGAGATCCATCCTGGGGGATATACATTGATATATCTAAAGTGATAGATATGATACACATTCGAGGATCACAACCAAAGTCATGGGGTGATACCAACAACTAAAATTGTATTAAACAGCTAAATAGAGGATCAACACCCTATAAAGTTGGTCACGTTAATACCAAGGACTCTACCAAGGGCATGATGAATGAATAGAGGATCCTACTCTGGGCCTCTTGTGGGATTCAAAAAACTCTATCCAAGAAGTCCTGCTAAAGGGGTCATAGTCATATGAGTAGGTATTGATTCGTACCTACCTTCAGGGAAATGAAAAGGGAATGAAAAATTAATGAAGAATTTCCCAGATATGGTGGAAAGAGAATCATTCCATGTAGGGAGGGGTACATAGTGTGTAGTAGAGTCACATACTGTGTCCCTTGACCATTGGTATTGCCTTTGTACAATATCTCATGTCGTTAGAACATGTTGTGTACAAGATGAGTACACACTGTGTTAAAGGGTCACACACTGTGTCCTTCCATCTGTGGTCCACTCATGTTCTATGGTTGTGTTCTAGTAAACGATGTCAATCCATGTGTCTCTACCCATGTACCAGTACGTGGGGTAGTTTGTGTACTTGGTCTAGTCCAAGTTGTGTGGAGGGGTACACACCGTGTATTCACCCCCATGAACTCCCGATCATGTCTGTGTATCTCCCAAGAGACATGTTGAGTCATTGATAAAGGCATATATGCCATGTGATAGTGTCACATTTCATGTGAAATTTAACTATCTCCCTAAACCCTAGCTACCACTCAGTGGGTTCCACACACCGTGTTAATCGAGTTTTTCCAGAATGCCTTTTTCATCCTCCGTGCACCTCGACCGATCTTTTTAATTTGGATTCTAGGGTTCGTTCACCATTAAAATCTAGATCTAGGATGATTTTATTACCCTAACACTAAATCAAGGTGTTTCAGGCCTTCAATCAGCTCATAAAAAAATTTAAATCGATCCCGACACAAACAAATCAAGGAAAAGTTTCTTCATGTTGACTTTGATTCATCTGTCGTCATCACCACTGCACCTCCATCAGGCCGTCCCAAGGTTGGATGTTCAATTCTAGATCTTTGTGCTAAGAAATAAAGACACAATGATCATTCATTCATAAACGTGATGAAGACAGAAGAACTCCCATTAAAAATATGGGATCGAAATTCCCAACGAAGAAATCCAACAAATAAAAGTCGATCATTGTTCATTCTGACCTTCATTTGTTCACGTAATAATGATCATCAAATCAAATGAAATATCAAATAATAAATCCTTGATAATCCCTCAATTAAACCCATCCCACAAAGAATGATTGAACCACTGATCAACTATTCGTTAGTTGATCCACATTAATTTTTGAACATAAGAATGGGGAAAGAAATCCAAAATAACACATCTTATCTGGGAATTGGATTGTTCTATATTGAAGATTGATTTCCACCAGTGATATCCATCCAAAATGATATCTGGTCGAAGTCTCTATCATCGTTGTTGTGAGAATTCTCCAAGGTTTCTCTATAGATCCTCCATGAAATTTCTAGGGTAATGAGCCTAACTATTGATCCCTTCATAAATTATTTCATAAAATAATAAGTTTATTTATTTTTCTGAATCAACAAAATAGATAAATAAAATAAATCATTAATTGATTTTATTTCCTTTAAAACACTTAAAACTACTATTCACAGCAGAAAAGTGTCAGCCAATGTCATATTAAATCTAAGGTAAAGCCACTACTCTGAATTCAATGGTTCCCTTCAATTTCTAATCAAGTAACCCATTTAGAAGTTATTCCACTTTTTTAGGAAAATCGCTCGTGAATGATTTTTAATTTTTTTAATATAGTTCAAACATTTATTCTGGGCACACCAGGCCTTAGAATCGCATGATGTCTCAGTACCTGGCCTCAATACTAATCCATATAATACATAAAATATTACAAAGAAAATACTAGAAATTAAATTTTTATCCTAAAACTCTTTTAAAGAAACTCTCAAACCCATATTTAATTTTTCTAGACATCAAAATATGATTTTTTTACACAAATTTTCAACACCAATATACTCAGAAAAAAAAAGAAAAAGATTGTTTTTTATTAAATAAAATAGGGAAGAACACAATGGAAGAATGAAATCAAATAATTTTCATGGTCCTGGAAAAAGTCATTGTCTCCATATATGTTAAAAAAAGAACATGCCTTTTTCTTCAAAATGTTTCATATAAAATACATAAAAAGATTCATTTTCAATTTTTTTAAAATAAAGTAAAAAGAGACATAAAATTTAATTTATAAATCATTTATGACCATATAAAAACATTCATAAAATCATTTAAAAAACAAAGTCATATAAGAGAAAGAGTTAGAAGGAAAACTTTCAATGTTTCTTTTTTTGAAACAATACCACTTATCATTTGGGAAATATTTGAATCATAAGCCACTTAAAAGAATATCATTAAACAAAACTATAAATACAATGATAATAGATAAATTCATGATATAACATTTCAATAGGGATGTATATATTTCTTATAAAATAATATCGTTTCATAATATCAAAATATGCCCGAAAAAATGATATTGAGATGATGTCCCTTTCCTTGAGTTCGACTTGTAAGGTGCATTCATTATATTCCTGAATAATAAAAATATGTTTATTAAATAATTTCATGATAACATTTTTCTTATTATTATTTTTATTTTAATTCAATTATTTTCATTTTATATATAATTACTTAATCAATTAAGGTTATGTCTTGTGTGTCAACAATATTTGAATTATATATGAAAAATCACAAAAGAATGATGACTATTTATAACAGAGGTAATTGTTCAAAATTTAAAGAGTAAAATTAATGATATAATTACCATATTTATAAATAAATTATAATTTTTAAATCCAATCATGAAATATAGTCATGAAAAATTAACTATGTTATAATCATAGAGATGGTAGGTTATACATACACATGAGTAACCTTTTTATTTTTCAGTGATCGTTATGAAAAATAGGTAAGTAATATTTTACCATTTAGAAATCATCCCCCTATAATAAATACAATATTATTTTATTAAATGTAGTTATATATATCATCCATGTGTTGTGGTGATGAAAAAATATACACATCACTTCGTGTGGGTGGTATTCCACACGTACATGGATGACAATGTCGATTTTCAGTGAAAGAAATAAAATGACATATTTTCTTTTCAAAATGATAAACATTTTACTAATATCATTAAGATTTGATTTATATTACATATATTCATTATAATTTCCTTTATTACCTTCAATGTATATCACTAGTGAAAAATAAATCATATCTTCTTGTGAGGTTGTAGTGCAGCGTATATATGAGAGAAATTATCGTATTTCTTATTCAAGGAATGTAAAAAGGTTAATGTGATATAATAACTCAAAAATTTTGGATATTTTATAGAACATTAAATCCTTAATTATAACAATTCAGTATAAGAGATTATGGAAAACTAAATACATCAGTTGGTGAGGTGGTATCTTCCCCACACATGAATGTTGATTTTGTATCCCATTTAATGGAAGAGGATATATATTTAGGTAATTACATTAATAGAATAACATCTCAATATATGGGAGATATTGGTATTATTATATTAGATTAATTGGATAATATTTGAAGGAGGTGGAAGAAGAAATAATATAAAGACGCTCAGTTAACCATGATATTACTTCTTCTAGTAACCTCCTTTTTTAAACACTATAATCTATCTTAGGATGGATTTCTAATCAAACTAATAGATCTAGGTCTTTAACAAAGAAGTAAAGAAGATATTTGGGTATATCTTGGTTGTGTCAAATTATAGTGAATGTGTTAATAAGGTAGGATATATGTTGAAAAATAACTAGAGGAAAATGTCTACAAAATAAAATTTAGACAAGTGTTTAGGTCATTTTAACCCTTATCCTTTTAGTTTAACCCTCATTGAAATCATTTTTACCTTAATTGAAATACTTATTTTTACTACATAAACAATTCATTATGGTAAAAAATTATATCCACCATATTAAAAAATATAAATTAAAAAAAATTTTATATTTAAAATCCATTTTACCAAATATAGTTAAAATAAGTGGGTGAAATTTAATTTAAAATTAAACTTGTATACATGATGGAGAAGTGGGTTTCTAGGAAGTGTATTTTTCAAGGGAATGTGATTTTATATTAAATATATGATTAATAATAATCACTGAATGAATATAAATTAATTTTTATTGATATATAATATTTAAATTTAGTATATAATATTTAAAAATAGGGATTATTTTATTTAATTGAAATGGTGAAACATAATACACATGAAAACATTTTTTAGAAAAATATCATTTTTAAATGAAAAACCAACTCATACTGAAATCCAATATAATGTTGATACAAAATTAATTTATTGGATTAAATATGAATAAATAATACTTATTTTATTTAAATAATATTCTAAAGTTAATGATAATTTAATATTAATTTATTTGTTGAATATAATTATAATTTTTAAATAAATCATTATTTATTTTACTATTCATTGAAAAATAAATATTTTCAAAAAAAATTAAAAAAAACAACCCTAAGTAAATTTTTATATTCTATGTCAAAAAATTAGTTCATTTTATCAAATAGAGTTTCTAAAGTTAAAAATACTAATTATAATATTTCGTTAAAAAATGAAATAAAAATAATTTTTTAAGAAGCCCTATATTTGAAATATAAAACTACTTTAATAAAAAACGATATATAATTTACTATTATGTATTCAACAAATTATATTAATTAAAAAATTTATTTAGATATATTATATAATTTAGTTAATAATATTCATACACAACAATATATTGGATAGGTTATAACAGTTGTATATTTCACAAGTCATTTAAGATCGTTATTACGTGTCAAACACACTATTGAACCAAGTTTTCTTTTATAAAATCTCAAAAAATTAAAAAATAAACCACTAGAAATTATTCATATTTATTTTATTTATTCTTATATAATTATAATTCCTTATATAATGTCTTTATTTTATTTTATTTGACAATTTCCCTTAATTTATACTACTTATTTATTAATAATTTTGACTAAATATTTTGATATTTTCATTACCTTTTTAAATTTTGTACAAATTTAAAAGCATAAAAAAATAATGACATTAATAACTGACACTTAGGAGAGTTATAAACTTATAAATTTAATTTCTTACCAAAACAATTTCATTAAATATAACTTTCCTTCTACTAGGATACCTCATCAAAATGGTTTTTTGTAAAAAAATAATATGACCCTATCAAAAACATTATAGAATAATTTCACGTGAATAATGAACGGATAAAAAATTTTCTTCCAAAGCTATTAACACAATGATAAATTTCATAAATATAGTTTTAATAAGGTCAATATTAATGAAATAAACCTATGAGCTATGAAATAATAGAAAACCAATGTTTTGATAATTTAATGTTTTTTGATGTATTGTTTCATCCTGAACACCAAGGATAATATTATAAAGATCAATATAAAGAATGATGAATTAATCATAATATTTATTATAGTATTTTAAAATATTATAGTCATCTTAATAAAAAATATATGATTGTTGAATAATTGACTCATGTGAAAGTTGTTGAAATTATCCTTTTAATCAAAAACACAATATTTTTTCTGACTAATGTTATTATTTTGTACCATGATTCTTAAACCATTTGCTTCTTAAAAAAGTATTAAAGGGAACACAATCATGGAAAATCCATTCTATACATAATTGAGTCTTAATAACATGAACTATGCTTCCAAAACAATTGAGAATCATTAAAAACCATCCACAAGAAACAATAATAGGATGTAATGATGAAGTTTTTTGGACTCAATGATGTTTAGAAAAACATGATAAATTTTATTCTTTTTTATCCCATATTATACCTAATAACATTGAAGATGATTTATGAGACTATATTTGGGTGGTTTCTATGTAATAATATTATTCCATTTCAATGGAAACAAGATATGATATTTAATTGGAAAACCGCCTGATTATCCTATTATAAGAACTAAGTTGGTATTTAGAATCAAGAATATTTATCATGGGGTAATCAATAGAAATATTCTATACTATTCTCCAATGGTTTGAAATAGGAAAGAAAAAATAATGGGGAAACCATTTCCCCCTTTCCTAGGTTAGAATCCATTAGTGTGCTCTTAGAATATCCTTTTAATATAGATATAAAATCATTTCAAAAAAATGTAAAATATACACTCTAAAATATATTTTTAATGGATAATGATTATATTTAACAATCTATATGTATTTAAGACCATAGTTTTCCAATATCTGTTTTTAATTTTACCAAGTCATTTTATAAAATTAATAAATCACCCAGGTATTGGTATGAATTATTGAGTTAACTTATTTTATCAAATGGTTTAACTATGTGTTTGATAGACCATAAATTTATTTATACAACTACTTAAAGGGATATTTTGGTAGTTTAAATTTATTTTAATGATAAAATTTTTTAGTTTAATAATGAAAAAACTAATTTTTCTCAAAGGTAATGAAAATTTAATTTTAACTAAGAGAGATGGGTGAGTTAAATTTCTTTCTTAGATTTTATATTTATGGTCAATTATTTGGATTTTTTTTAAAAATAATACCGACATGTCCTGCATAAAATTCATGGACTTTAAATTAGCAAGATAGATTAAACTCTTATATCTTACATTATAAAAGATTTACTTTGATAAATATGGGAAACTAGTTGATAATACACATTATAGATTAATAATGAAAATATTGATTTATATAATAGTAAGTAAAAAATAAATTATGTTTTTAATATTTTTATGTACTATATTTAAATTAAACACAAAAGTACGACATTTAACAGCTACTAAAATAATTTTAATTTAAAAGAAAAGCATATTTTTTATCCCAGAAATTTCAGAAAACCATTGATTTTGATATAGTTTTTTATTTTGTTATAGAATTTGGAGGTTGTATGTTAACTAATAGTATTACATATCTATCCTCCCACAGTTTAGGAAAGTAATTAGTTTTATGTGTATTAAGAAGTAACATTCTATTTAATTATAAATTTGTGAAGCTAGGTACACTACATAACTTCATTTTAATGAAATTGTTTATAGAATAATCAAAACCATATGGATTATGGATTTAATTTTGATCATGCACGAACAAGATTTTATATTACTATATCTTAAAAAATTTCAAAAAATATATAATAAGACATATAAAAACAAAATATTGTGTCTGAAGACATCATTTCGTATGGGATATGTCAAAAAAATGTGATATATATTTAGAATTTAATTTTACAGATAATCATCTTAAAGTTATAATAAAAAATCCTCAATCAATTGATAGATTTAATTTTATAAAATTTGTTTTAAGAGTACTTGAATTTAATGGAACTTATTATAATTCGGTTATTCAAAATTTTATTTACTAGCTAAATATTTCTAATGGTTTAATTTTATTTTTAATTAATTTATTGAACATGTAAAACACATATGTTACTATTATAATTTTAATACATGGAGTAAAGTATCACTAGAATAGATATAAGGTTTTTTTCTTTTTCCCATAATACTTTTACAAGTCGATATGTCCCTCATCTCCATAGAATAATATCTCTAATGAAACGTAGGGATTTACATTTCTCTATCTCCCTATTTCTAATCCAAACTCCAAACCTATTCCTTTATCTCCCTTTAATTAGTCATGAGATATTTGATGTCATAGAGATATAATTATGGAGATTAATAAGTTTTATGTGAACCAATCATGGTGATAAGGATCAATGAGTATTTCCTAGATGAGTTCTAGATCTTGGTAGGCATCATCTGAAGAGTCTCATAATAAAAAAGCATTATTCGTTTTGTAATAATGGGAATGTATTTTTTTCCTTCAAAAAACATGGTAACCATGTTGGAAAAATTGGTAAGACATTTTTATTAGTAAGCTATGTTTTTATTCCCTTGGAGTGGATATGTTATTAATTTTATGTTTATTAGAAAATACTTATCCATTTTTGTGGAGGATATGACTAAATGAATATAATGTACTTACAAATTTATATATCTTCAAAACCATTCTCTAATCCTAGATAATTAAATACTTCATTTAGATATGAAGGAATCCATGTTCTAATGTCTAATTAGATAATAAGTCTAAAAAGGCCTTATAACCATACCATAAGGTCCTCTACAAATTCATTTTTGTTGTTATTACACAAATAGCTAAGTATCTAAAGGAATTTATTCATAAAGATGCAAATGTTTTGATAAATTCTCTCATTGATATTAAAATGAATATTCCTCAGTTTATGATTCAATATAAGAATCATTATTTTCAATCTTAGAAAAAGATCAAGTTATAACCCTTTGATGTTTTTGACCATGATTTTTAAATTGAGTAATTTTCATGTGGATAACTTTGGAATAAAAAAGATATTGAAATAATCAACCAACATATTAATGGTTGATAATGATCATGTAATTGATTTTGGATGTTGAAAAAGAATAATTTTTAAATTATTAAGAAAAGATGATAAAGAATCTCTTTGTGATGATGAAAATGATGGATTTATTATTGATGAGGGGTAGTAAGTTGATAAAGATAATCCTCCCAATTGAAATGATTATTGTAGGGAGTCATCTTGTGATATAATAGAATCACATGTCTTTGATCATTATACTGAATTTTCATAAGATAGTAGTCAGACTGTGGGTTTTTTTAAGATTAGCCACCATTTTATAATGTACAAGTCTAGGAATTTGATGTTGTATTTTGGAATGTTCTCATATATATAATTGATTTTTTTTTAAAAAGGATAGAGCGAATATGGAGGATTTAGTGAGAGGGAATTCGAAACAATCACCTATAAGTATATTAAATAAATATATATTTTATAATCATTCATCACAAGTTATTAGATTATATGATGATAAGCAACATCCAATAGGTAATGATGAGAAGTTATAGTTGTTAAGGTTTGTGGAAGTTGAAGTATTACAATGAATGAATCACTATAATGATACTTCAAATTTCGAATTCTATGTAAAAACCTCTTACTTTTATGTTTTCAATAAATTTGAAAATGCTAATGTGGAAATAAATAAGCTCAAGGGTGATATTAAATCCAATAATAGTGAGACACATAATCTAAATGAGAACTTAGTTTCCAAAAAAATATGTATCAAACATGATGGAAATGTTGGATAACCAATATGAATTTTTATATAACCTTCAACCAATTACCAGAGTTATTTCCTCTACAACCATATAGTAAGTGGAATCCTTGAAATTTCAATTTGATGTATTGTAATATAGCTTATTCTCTATGTCAAAGTTAGAAGAGATGAAGAGTATAAGAATGGATAATTCTTGACTAATTGACCATTCTCTACATGTTTGGATATATTACATAGATAACTTCTTTTAAGGTTTTTGTATCACCTTGGGATATGAAGAATTATTATTGTTTCAAATAAATTTAATTTCTTCTATATCTTGTGTTACGCGCATCACAAAATTTTAAAAAACAGTAATTTAATATACCTTTATACCCAAGTTATGAAATTAGATGGCCTAAATAAGACTAACTAAATTTTAAAAAATATAAGTTGTGCCCATGTATTCAAAGAAAACATTAACTTTCAATTTAATTCTAATGAAAATAAAAACCCATTGAATGTTTATGAAATGTTTTCAGAAGTACTATTTTTATGTGCACGATGTGTTTTCATCTAAATAATGGAAATTAATAAATATTATTGATTTATTTTAATGGAATATATATATATATATATATATATATATATTGTATTCAATAATTTTCTCACATTCATCTAAAACTATTATATTCATGGGAATGAATAAAAATAGTTTTATACTTAAAACATATATTTTTATAAAAATATCTTTCATCACGCTTCATGAATTTATATTAATTTTAATATTTTAGAATACTATAAATTCTATTCCAAGAAATTTTATTAATTATTGAATAGTAAATATCATAATTATCTTATATTTAATTCTTGAGAATTTTATGAAATGATAATTTTTTATTAATAGTTAATAATAATGACTTATATTAAAAAATTATGTTTTATTTAAAGCATTTACAAAGTTCAATTTTTTTAAGAAGGTTTTAAAATTAATATTTGTTAATATATATTATTATTAATCAAATTAATTTAATTTTAATAAATTTAATTTTCAATTTCAATATAAAAACATTTTTTACATATGAAAACATTTTCTTTTTAAACCACTATTTCATCACAATTTCAAGATTAATATTAAAATAATTATAATTCAATAAATTGAATTTGATAAAACAAATTAAATATTTATAATAATAATTAATATTATTTATTATATTCTATTTAAATTTTCTTTATAATGAAAAAAATTAAATAAATATTAATTCAAATGTTTAAAGATAAAATAGGGTTTTTCAAATTACACGCACCTTTGTTAAATTAATTTTCCACATAAATAGGTCTCCTTTTTGGTAAATTTTATTATATGATTATTATTGATGGATTTTTATTACCTAAAAAGGGTAATTTATTTTTTGGTTTAATATATAAATTAATTATTCAAATAAATAAATAAACTAGTTACTATTGTGAAAACTAAAATGGTAAAAGATAGAAAAATTAGTGAATGAAATAATAACATGATTAAAACATATTATTGTGTGGTGATGGTGTGGATTAACCATGAATTCCATAAAATAAAGTATTAATAAATTTTAGAGGTTATTGGGTTGAGTGTCACTTCCCGTTATTTAATAGTTTTGGGTATTTATAGAAACACATCTCCTCCTCAATCATAAAGATTACATCTTACACCGAACATTTACACACTTATCAATCATTTTAGATCAATAAAAATCTACAAAAATATCTCCACAATAACCTTAAAAATGTTATAAAGCTACTATTCATACCAATTGTTCAATCCTATACTCATTAATAAGAGATCTGGAGGAGGTTTTTCTATGAGAAGGCACTTTGACAGGGTATGAAGAAATTCAAGATTGTACATACCGGATTTTTTCCCATTTTTTTATTTTAGAAACATGGGATATTCACTATTTCATAATTTTATTTAGTGTATTTACTTCCCATGAATGTATTTTATTATTCTTCTTATTAATGTAATTTCTATTTGCATATCCAGATAAGGTTCTTTATTTTTAAGAGATTACAATTAAAATGTTACCTAAGTGGTAATGTTTTTATGATAATATATCATTATTTATAATGGTTTTTTATAATTATCCTATTGATGATGAAATATAATGATCTATATCTCAAAAAAATCAATAAATTTTGTCTCTTATTGTTATATTAGGATATTTAGTATTTTCCTTTCATTTTATTTAATTTATGTACTCAGGATTCTAAAAGAATATTTTTAAGTAAAAACAAACTTTATCACTCTATTTAGTTGAAAATACATTATATTATATACCTATGTTTTGTAAAAAAATTTGAATAATTATTTCACAATTATCCAATGATAAGGTAAAGTAATTTTACTCTTTTTTGTATGTAAATAACGGTTTAAATAAATCATCTTGAAATTTTCTGAATGAGTCACTTTTTAGTTTTTATTAAAAATAAAAAATTAATTTATGTTTTAGAATATATGGATTGAGCTATATTTCCAATCATCATGAAAAATCAAGGATTAAATTAATCCAATATGATATTACATTGTTATTTTCAATGATATTTTTTTATTTAATATTTTAGAAATTTTTAGATTTTAAATAAGTGATTTTGAAATGCCAAGGATAATTTACTCAGGAATGTTTTAATTATATTTTAATAAAAAATTTATTCATTAATTAAATAAAACTTTTGTGTTTCCTATATTTTAATAGGTATATGATATAATGGTACCATCCTTACTATTTCTCTATATGGTTTATGATTATTATGAATATTTTTTATGAAACCCAATTATTTTCCATGTGTTATGCTATGATTAAATAATGATATTTTTTAAAAACTCAATTTCATTTCCTGGGTTATGATGTAATAATATGATCAATGTTTTACGATATTGAATCACACATATTCTTATGGTTTAAATTATTTGATGTATAGATATATAATTATATATTCATTAAATGAGTCGGTAAATTTTTTATCTCTCATCAGATAATAATGGGAAATAATCCAATCATCCTTACCTTCTATGGGAAAAATTTTGATGTGCTTAATCCTCTATGGAAAATAAGTCAACGTTCTTGATCTTATATAGGAAAATCGTTGATATTCTTGACCCACTATGTGAAATAAATTTCAATTCATTATCAGTTGGTATTTTATGGTCTAATTAGTAAAACCTGAAATATGAAATGGTTTCTATACAGATGATGGTTCAACACTTATATGACATGTTGTAATGATTCATGACTAATTTAGGATGATTACTGACACTTATTATTCATGTCTTATGGAATGTTGACATTTTATGAAATTAATCATATATACAGTCCATGACATATTGGGAATAAACATTGTAATTTATATTAATAGTACGATACCCTAATGGTAACACCCTAACCATAGAAGATTGTATTCTGGGTATTGTTTTATTACATTGTCATGATTATAAATAATCAAATCCTGATAAATGGATCAGTTTATTATTCTTGTAAATATAGATTAGAAATATGATACCCGTAATATATTAAAGAAATAGAAAATGAAAACATGATGAGTAATAAAATAAAATAAATTGTATTCTTGAATGATTATTTAAATATTTCATCTTCATAAAATGCGTAAAGGAAACATAATATGGGTGATCTCTAATGTTCAGCAAGGGTAAGTAAAGAGGAAGTAATAATGAATAAGTAGGAATTAATTAACATGAAAAGGTAAATAAATTATAATACATTCTATTCAAATAACTAGATAAATAAATATCAATATCGAATAGTAAGAAACTGAACACACATGTTATTTTATCAATTAACTGAAAATTAAATCCATCTATAGATATGTCAACATAAATACTCACGGATAAATAATAACTAAATTATATAAAAAAATATTATTAATTATCAGACTTCATTTTTCCCATGCATATGATAACTTTTCCTTTTAGAGATAATTTAATATATTTTTCCAACTAATTTTCCTCATGAGACTAGCTATGCATCAAGGGGATTGCATTAACCGTTCCCAAAAACGTATCTATTTTCTTTAAACAACCCCCAAACCATTTATTGCATGTCCAAATATTTCCTCATATATTTAATAAGAAATTTTCTATATTGAATATCCATATTTAATAAATAATATGTATTTATCAATATTACTTTAAAGGAGGTTAAATAACAATAAGGGTTGTAGACATTAAAACATTTTTTAGGAAAAATAATCATTAAATATTCCAAAGTGTTCCCTACCACATTGAAAAATTTAATTTTATTTTTCCATGAAATAAATGAATATTATAATATTATAAGAATAAATAGATTCAGGATATAACATGTCCATGGGTATTACATACAACATATAAATATGAATTGGTACATTACAAAAATAAGTCTCAATGGAATGTAAATTGAATCGAAATCCCTTACCTTAACCTTTCTTTTTTTGGTGTGTTATTATATCCTCTTATATAATGGTTTAAAATATGATAATAACTTATAATAGAACCAATATCATGTTTATAATACCATATATTAACTTCTTATAAAATCTCATTAAATGTTTTTAATGACTTTTATTGGTTTCACTATTTTGGGTGTTAATTACCTAGTTTGCTCGAGTAAGTGTTAGCTTGTTATTTATTATTATTATTAATTAGATCATGGTTTCAACATCTAAAGAATTTAAACCATTTTTTAATTATCATATATAATTTGTACATATTTATTTACTATAGTCCATTATATTTTGTTATTAAAAATGAATTGCATCGTTCATTGAGATAGTTGGTCGTACGTACACATGAAGGCTACTTTTATTTAATTGTTATATTAAAAGAATGAAAACTAAGTGATATAAATGTTTATTATAATTATAATATCCTAAATATGTTATATATGTTATATAGGTTTATTAAAACTATCCTTTATACATTCCATGTATGGAATGAATGAGGCACACCACTTTGAGGGGGCCGTAATCCACACTTCTTCAAACGAAATTATCATATTTACACAAGATGGAAATCACAAAGGTATGTTATAAATAAAAATTATAGAAACATAATGATATTATAAGTATTATATATAAAACATTCAAACATTGTTTCTGACATAATGGCCTCTATAAGAGGTTGTAAAGGAGAAATGCGCAATCAACATTTCGTATGGTAGTAGTCCATTATACAAATAAATATTATATTAATTACCCATTATATTGAGGTGTGTGTATGTGTAGGTATAAATATTAACATAATAACATAATATGATATTTAGTATATTTTTATACGATTATTTAATAAAAATATTTTAGGGGGTATAGAATGGAAAGGAAACTAGAGAGTTTGAGACAAAACATTATCTCTTAATCATAAAACTCCTTTTGGTTTGTACCAATTTGTTTACTTGGATTGCTTCTTGAAAAAAGGGAGGACTATTTTTAAAGGTTATGGATGTTGGGATTATTTTTGTATATATTTTGGATGATCCAATTTGTCTTGAGAGGTGTGAGGAAGGGTTAGAGTGATTTTCTTTTTATATAGGAGGGGAAGTGGGACTCTTATAAATACAAAAAGGTATTCATTAATGGTAGTCAATATTACTTAATGGTCACAAAAAATAGAAAAATAAAATATTAAAGGTGAATAATGGTTGATTATGTCCTCTAAAAAACAAAAATATTTGTATTAAAATAATTTGGTTCTTTAGCTTCTATGATTCCACAATTTTATCATTTTGGTTTTTTATTAAAGCCTCTCATTTTATAACATAATTAATTTAACCATTAATACTAAAATAAAGTAAAATTTATTAGAAACTATAGATCCCATGAATTATTAATATGGTATATAATTTATAAATTAAAAATACCTGTTCCTTTGTAAATTAATTTTAAAACAAGCACATGTGATGTGCTAAAACACTACTTAAACCTAGACCTCGTTAACAATGTTTTAACAATGTACGAGTTAATAAGATAATTATAAAACATAGATTTTTAAATTAATATATTATATTTAATATTTAATAATAATTAAATATAACAAGGAAGGGTATATGTTTTTCAATATTTTTAAATCATTTAATAAAATATCATTTCTTGTAAAAGAAAAATAATGTTAATTTTGACATTATTTATTTGATTTTTATTTTAAAATATGAAAAAAATATTGTAATTAAAATTATAGTAATTTTAATACTATTTATCATGATATATTTATCTAAATAAATAAATAAAATAATTCAATCAATTCATTTCATTTGGAATATTTATAGTCTCATTTTTTTCGTTGGTTATTAACTGAATAATCACTACATTGGCGTTTCATAACCATTATATGTAACTAAAACATATCTAAAAATTATTTATAAATTATTATGATAAAAATTACTGATTTTTCTTTAAAAAAGATATCTATAAAAAAATTTATGTTTTTTATATATCTCAATGTTTTATAAAATTTAATGGTAAGGAACGTTACTTTATTATCTTCTTCCTTACATAATAATTTATATGGGGAACTTTCATTTCACAATATCCCAATCACCCATAAAATTAAAAAAACATGGGCATATGGTCATGGTATTTGAATCCAATGAATTTTGGAAAAGTTTCTAGGTAATTTTAGTCCTTAAGATTGAGGCTTAGTCCTTTATTAAGGTTAATTTTTCCTTAATCACTGTAATCAACATTTATCACATTCACTAATATTTTTGATAAAAAATTATGTTCATCATATTATAAAAACAATACAGTAATGATTATAACCTTTTATATCAATTTTTAAAAATTAAAATCATAGATGTTGGAAAATTAATAATTACAAAAACCCCAAACATTTGGTGAGAAAGCGGGTTATTAAAGTAGAAATGTTCAAAATTTTAATAAGTTTTTGTTTCTAATTTATGTATAAAAAATATTTAAAAACATAAATTTTATTACTTAATGAATAATTGAACTATTTTTACGATAAACCCAATTTTAAATTATAATTTATCACTAATATTTATTTAAATAAACATGATGTTTTCAACTAAATTACAGTAATTTTCACTATTCCTCAAAAATTATTTTTCTTAGAAATAACCCCAAAAACACCCTAAGATAATTCCAACATTCTAAAATCTAAAATGATGTTTATTTCTAAAAATAATATTCCTTAAATTTTAAACATTTAATAATAAAAAGGGTTCTCCATTAAAATATTGTTAAACTCAGTCTTGTGTACAAGATAATCCCATGTTTTATATAGCATAAGCTTAATATGGTGTTACGTATAAATATACAAAGCCAAAAAATTAGTTTTTTTAATATTAAAATATTATAATGTATTGGAGTGTTACATTCTCCCCACCTTATTTAAATTTAATCCTCATAATTTAAACATGATCTTATTAATAATGGGTTTGATATTTGAAAATAAACTATTATTGAAGAACACACATCACGAATGGGGTTAATAACACATAATATTAATAAGTGTTGAAGGAAAATAAATTTTTTTGAGAACTAGGTTCCCTTGGATAGTAACATCAGTGTGAAATGGAAATAGGGATACAGAGGAAAAATATAACAATCATGTTATGATAGAGAGGTCTAAAGAAAAATTTAGGGGAAAGTTAACAATTGGATGGATATAGATCCCTGATGATCTAAGGGGCCATTTGATTAATTGGAAACAAATGTACTAGGATATTTTTTTTGATTCAAAACCATTTTTATTTAGGTCATGAAATAATTCAATCAATATTAATATAAGTACATATACTTTTTTATTTTATAAATCCAATTTTATCCTTTAGTTGTGCCTTGACCTAATTGCACTTCGTATCTTTTCACAAGTTGCATTGTATAGTGTATTAGTACATTAAATTCTAAAATATCATCTAATGATTAACCATTTATTAAATAGTTAGCATTAAAAAAATTTTACAATAAAATACTTTAGAATATGGTCAATGAACTTCCAAAATAAACTTTTCATTATCATTTATTCTACATGAAGCATCTCTAAATTTCTATATTGAATAAATTTGAATAACATCATCATGTATCCTCTTGAAATATGGAAGTAAATTTAAATACCATAAAAACTTATTAGAAATAAGAATTATTCCTTATTCATTAAGTAATACACATGTTATTGGATATATTACTTAAATACAAAAGTGTTGAAAACTCTATCAATGATATAATAGACCACTTATGGATATGTTATTAATCAGTTATACGGTAGTTAACAATTTTCCAAAACAATAATCTCTTCATCATTATATTAAAATCAGAAACACATTAAGTATTGTGTTTCCCTTAATCATGTGTTTTCCAAAAAGATTAACTTTCTACTGAATTCCATTTTAGGGTACCATTCAACATATGAAATCAAATACTTAAAGAAAATTACTGCAATACAATATTCATATATTTCACAATTATTATAACCATTACATCACTGATAAAATATTAAAATTAAATAATTCTTGCATAGGAATTTTAATTATTCCTATCTATATGATGCAGTAGTATAACTTCTCCATTATCCAATACCTCCTTTTAGGGTATATTCCATTGATACTTGAGTCATTTATTTTGAAGTTGTCGCATCTCCTTGTAGTGGAAGCAATTAAAATTGGTATATTCTTTCATTCTATTTCAATCAGTAACTTGGATGAATGTTTCTACACACTTATAAAAAACTTTCATTCCCTTCAGTCAAGTCCCCGCATGTTTCTTTCCACAATTATCACCTATGTGAAAATAATTGTCTTTCTTCATCTTCTTCAATGCTTTACATTTTTCATGATTCTCAGATAACATCTTCTTATCATTGTCTCCTTCAAAGATATAAGACATGGGAAATTCCTTACCCATATCATTGTCACATTATACCATTTCGTCATATGATGAAATTTTTTGGGATACTATTTTCCTTTTAAATATTGGATTAATACCATGAAATATTTGATCCTTATTACTCATTTGATCATTTTCATCGGAAGGGTTCACAATCCTTCTACTAGGAACCATTAATAAAAAATGGCATATTCCAGATTAAATCATAACATATTGTATAATTCCAAATGTGGTATACCGCATTATTTTTTGCATCATGATTCCTAGACTCATTAAAATTGGATATATTGGGGAAATATTTACTTCTTAATCCTTCATAATGGTTTAGAAAGAAAATTTAAACTATACTAAGTGTATCCCTCAAGAGTTTCAAACCAAGTGTGTAGTAAAGACCATTTTTGTGTACTAGGTTACCCCAAGTCAGGACTGGAACACCATGTTGGGGTTATTACTCCTAGGTACATCTGTGCCCGAACCACATCTAGTTGTAGAATCCAGATATGGATTTATTACTATGGATTCACACCCAAGCACAACTTTACAAAAATTCATGGATGTTTTTGTATACTTATCATCATTGTATAACTTAGTGTTTCCATCCCTAATATATGTTTTCTAAATATAGTTTCCATGGTTACTGTTAAATTTCCTCTGATACTAACTATAATGCCCTGACCCCAGAATCCAAGAGTTTGTAAATTATTTTATTACATTGGAATCATTACATGGAATCAAATCCCAAAGGACCTATCAGTTTAACAGTCTTAGAAATCCAGATTACATAAATAATACCCAGAACACATTAGGTAAATAGAAAATACAAACATGATACATAATAAAATGAAATTAAATGAATCCTTGAATGCTTTTTAAAATATTTCTTCTTCAAAACCCGGGGAAAAGAAACGTAATAAGGGTTAGCTTAAATGCTCAGTAAGGGTATGTAAAGTGGAAGAAATAATAAATTAATAGGAATAAAAAAGTAAAGGTAAAGAAATGAAAACACATTCCATATAAATAACTATATAAGGAAATATCAATATAGAAATGTAATAAACTAAAAGAGCATTCCATTATATCAATGAAATGAAAATAAAATGCATTCATAGATATATCGATTGAAAATCTCATGGATAAATAAGAACCAAATTCTCAATAAATGAAATTCTTAATTATCAAAAGTCATGTTTCCCAAGAACATGATACCTTTACCACAAAGATATTGTTTAATCTTTTTTCTCATGTAATTCACCTCATGAGACTACAGATTCATCGATGGGATTGCATTAATTAATCCCCAACCTATAGAGCCTTCCATTAAAGGTCCAGAACACATGAATTTTATGTCCAAATCATTCATCATATATTTAATAAATAATTTTCTTTATCAAATATACATATTTAATAAAGAATATAGACTTATTAATAATACCTCAAAGGATTATAAGTAACTAAAAGCATTGTAGATATTAAATCATTCTTGAAGAAACATAATCTTAAAACATTCTAATGTGACTAAAACCACTTTTAAGCATTGAAATAATAATTCCACCGAAATTATAATTAAATTATAATATCATGATAATAATTATATTCATGATATAACTTGTCAAATGTTATCACATACAACATATAAAAATGAATAGGTGCATAACAAAAATATATCTCAATAGAATGTAAATTGAGATGAAATCTCTTACCTTAACCTACTTTTCATTGTGTGGTGTTTGATCCTCCTGTATAGTGGTAAAAAATATGTTACTAACTTATAATAGAACCATAATCATGTTTATAATACCATATATTAACTTCTTATAATATCTCATTACCTGTTTGTTAACAACATTTGTTAATTTTACTATTTAGGGTCTTATTTTCCTAGCTTGCTCAAGTAATTTTTAACTTGTTATTTATCAAATTAAATAATAAGTTAATAATTTAAACTTATAGATAATTAAAAACATGAAATAATTATACAATATAATTAGTATATATTTATTTATAGTTGTCAATTAATTTTGGATATTAGAAATGAAGTGCACTGTTCATGGAGAGGGTAGGTCGTACGTACACATGAAAGCTACGATCATTTCATTTTTGTATTAAAAGAATTAAAAATAAATGATACTTATGTGTATTATAATTTAGGTATCATAAATATTATATAAATTCTAAATATTTTTATTAAAACCATGCTTTATATATTCCATGTATGGCATGAAATAATCGTATCTCTTTGAGGGGGTGGTAGTCCACACTTCGTCAGAGGAAATTATCATATTTACAAAAGATAGAAAGAATAAAGGTATATTATGAATATAAATTTAGAATTATAAATACCCTATAAATATTATACATAACATATATGAACATATGTTCCATCATAATTTCCAACATGATATGTGTTAAATGAAAATTAAACAATCATCATTTTGTGAGGTAGTGGTTCTCCGTACAGAGAAATCATATATTTGTTAGCCATTAGATGTAGGTGCGTGTAATTTTAGGTAAAAATATTAACCTAAAAACATACTAGTATATTGAGGATAATTTTTTTGTTATATAACCATATAATAAGGATATTTTAGTAGGTGGATAATGGAAAGGAAATTAGAGAGTTTGAGGGAAGACATCACCTCTTAATCAGGTAACACCTTTTCGTTTATAAAAATAGGCTTCTTTGGATTGATTCTTAACCAAAGAGAGGACTATAGATCAATCTGGTGGATTACAAAATAATATTTTTGAAGAGTTTTTATAAACAAAATTGGATTTATATGTATGAGTAAGAGGTGGAGTTCTTGACTTTTTATAGTGGAGCAGAAGTGGCACTCTTGTAAATACTGAAATGTATTCCTTAATGGGAGGACTATCTTCAATAATTTTCCTCCAAAATGAATAAAATAAATTAATTAATTTTTTTAATGTTTTATTAAAAATAAAACAACAAAAAATATGTTCATTTTAACAATTTGGTTACTTAACATCTATGATTCTGTGATTTTATCATTTTTTATTAAAGAATTTATTTTTCTAAACTAATTAATTTGACCACTAAGACTAAAATAAATTAATATATAATAGAAAATATATATGAACTAAATTATTTATATTATAAATAACTTATAAAATAAAATCATCATGTGTTTTGAAATTTATTTCAAAACAATTGCATGTGACACACAAAAACACTGCTTAAACCCAGACCACATTAATTTTTTTTACAGTATATGAGTCAATTTGTTAATTATAAAAGATAAATTCATATATAAATAGAATATATTTAATATTTATTAAAATATAAAAATCACATGGAATAGCATATTATTTTTATTAATTTTAAATCCTTAAATAAACTCTTATTTTTTATAAAATAATAATAATGTAAATTTTGACAATATTTATTAAATTATAATTTTAAAATAACAAAATAGTATTAGAAATAAAATATATTTATTTTATAACTGTGTAAATTATATATTAAGATAAATAAATAAATAAATATAATAATTTAGTCAATTCATTTCACTTTTAATATTTGTAGTATCATTTATTTTAGTTGGTTATTAAATAAATAATCAGTACATTTGCATTTCTGAAGAATAATGATTAACTAAAAAATATATAAAAAGTATTGATAAATTATTCTGATAAAAATAACCCATTTACATTTCAATATGATATTTATAACATAAAATATAATCTTTTTTTACATATCTCTATTTTTTTGAAATTTTAAAGGGTTGGAAAGTTCTCTTTTTTTCTTCATCCTTACATAACATTTATATAGTGAAATTCCATTTCATAATATCCCAATGACTCCAAAAATTACAAAAAATTGAGGATATGGTATATGTATTTGAATCCAATTCTTTTTTGACATGTTTCCATGTCATTTAGGTTCTTAATATTGAGGTCCAGTCCCTTATTAAGAATAATTTTTCCTTAATCATTGTAATTAACTTTAATCGCATTCACTACTATTTTTTGTCAAAATTAAGTTGATCTTATTGAACAAAAAATATTTTACTAAATAAAACTATTTATTTCCATTTTTCAAAATTAAAATCACATAATTGAAAAAATTAAGATTAACTCTAATCCTACACATGTGCTGAGAAAGCGGGGTTTTAAAGTTGAAAAGTTCGAAAGTTTAATAAGTTTTTATATCTAATTTCAATGTAAAATGATTTCAATGAACTAAAAAGGATTAATATATTCATATTTCAACTAGTTTCAATTTAAAATACAATTCAAAGTATAATTTAACAGTAAAATTTATTTAAATGAAAATTCTACTTTTAACTAAATTATAGTAATTTTAAATATTAATCAAAATAATAAGTTTCTCAGATAAATCCAATAAAATCATCCTATGTTAATTTTGACATTAAGAATTCAAAAATTAAGTTTATTTTTAAAAATAAGATTCATGAAAGTGTTAAAATTTAGTTTTAAAATAAGTTCCCTATTAAATGAAGGTTAATCTAGGTATTGCATGCTAATCCCATGTTTTATATAGAATATGCATAACATGGTGTTTCATATAAAGATAGATAGAAACAATATTAATATTTTTATAAAACAAATATATATTAATGTCTTGGGGTGTTACACTAATTTTTATTTATTATTTAATATGATCATCAATTGATATCTCCTATTTTTCCCTTATGAAGCGTATGAGTTTACCATTTCTTGTGTTTACTCTCATAGGTTATGAATAAGGGTTTTATTTTAGGTTATGTATATGAATAGTATTAAATGGGAAGATCTTTATGGGTGATTTTAAATATCCTTCATAAAATAATAGTTTTTTTATCTAGTATACATAGACACTAATCATATAAGGTCATCGGGTAAGTATATGTAAAATTTGTTAAATGATAATATAAAATGATGAAATATTTATATATGAAAGGCCTAGGATGTTATGGATAGTATAAAATAATTTTTCAATCAATCAGTGTAGATTAAGGTTTTAAACTTTAGTGAAATCCATGGGTATAAGTTTTATTATTGTCTAACATCGTAAAGATCTGGTAAAAAAGGGATTATGTGTTTTTACTAGAAATATATCCATTTATAGATAATATAAGTGGATATGGATCTAGAATATTTTTACCTAGAAGTAATAAATCGAAAAAGGGAATATTTATATTTGACATGATTGTCAATTGGTTCATGATAATTTACCGCGATAAACACTCAGTTTGATAATCTCAAGGGACATGTTTTTTAAATTCACAAACGCTTTTCAAAGAATCATGAAGGATTAGAATAGATATTGATCATGAATAACCTAGGTAAAACCTAAGGAGTTGTAAAATGAAAATAAATTATCAATATTTATAAATATTATAAAATTTTCATGATTATGTGGTTTCCTACTATAGTAATTTTTTCCTATGTATTGATTTTTTATTTGTCAATGGATTGAACCATAATACATCATGATGAACACAAATTTTATGGAAAATATAATGACTATACAACTAAAAAACCAAATTCTATTGTATTTGGAATGAATAATTTTGTTTTTATGCATATGAAACTCTCTCATGATATGAATCATGTTAAACATTCAACTAAGAAAAGGATGGAACAATGTTTTGTTGAGTCCTTCATGTAGAAACATTTACCATCATTTAGTTAGTCTTCTAAAACATTAGTTATTAAGAAATGGATAATTACCATTGGAATGTTATTTTGTTTTATCAAGTTTTCAAACCGTGGAAAATTTATTTTAGATCTATACAATTTGGAAGGTGAAGCACATCAAGGCTAGAATCTTATTAAGAATATGGGGAAACAAGAAGATATTTACTCCATTTAGAGGGTTTAGTTAAAGAGATTAATTTTTAATATGATCATTCCTCATATTCTTCATAAGTAAATGGATTATTAATTCCTTGAGATTAATCATAAGGATGATGATTCCATTCATACCTATGAGTCATATTTTACAATACTTAGGAGGTATTGTTCTAGTATTATTATTCAATTTGAAATTAAGTTTGATTGTTTTTAGGGATAAACCATTTCTATGAAATGTGGTAGCTAAAATACAATTTTGTTTCAATGAATATATTGTTCAATGTGCATTAAAGAAAGAAATGGATATTAATGATTTCCATAATTACAATGGTTTTGATAATAAAAAGTAGATCAAGCATCTTGAAAACAAGAATAAATATCTTGGTGGAATAAAATTACAGCTATATACATAACAATATTGTGGGAAGAAACATTATGAGAACTTCTTGAGTGAAACTAGGAGGTGTATTAAATGTGTAAGGGCTGGGATTAAATATCAGGAATGTCTAAAGGAAATTAATGGGATATTTAATGAAAATAAAGATAAGAAGATACCTGCTAAGGCACCACCCATGATCTAATTTGTTAAGAGTAATGAGTATGGTCATTATTCTAACCAGTGCACAAATCTATAGGATTATGATGATGATCAGGGAAATCAACATATTTAAATCAATAAAAAAAAGGGAATTCTAAAGAGATCACAGACTCTAGAGTGGGTTATGGGAATGCCATGGTAAATGGTCAATTAGTATCCTCTCTCAAGAATCTAATGCCTTATTTGATTCTGGATCTTCCCACTATTTCATATATAAGGAATTTAAAAAGGTTATTGAAGTAAAATCTCAACTATTATATATTTATTTATTAGTGATAGCTTATAATGATACTATGGTCACCTCTTAAGTGTATATTTATTCTTCAATTAATGTTTATGTTAATGTTCTTCCTACCAATCATGTGATCTTCACTTTTTCTAAATTTGATATAATTCAAGTCATGAATTAGAATTCTTTATATGGACCCCAAAACAATTTATAATGAATGGAATTTAAATATTATATTCTAAATGATCTGATGTTTATTTTATCAGTGTAATGATGAATAGAAATTTCCAATTGAAATTTAATCTGTTATGTGGGTCATTATTCCATTTAAAAAGTAGTTTTATCTCATATGGTTGGGGAGAAACTCAACATCAATGATATTTATATTTTATGGGATTTTGATGATTCCTTTTAGAAATTGTTGGATATCTTTCACCAAATCATGAATTTGAGTTCTCAATAGAACTCATACATAGTGATATTCCTTTTTCAAATAATACTCATATAATGGACCTTATTGAGTTTCATGAATTAAAGAATAAACTCCTGGGGAATCATGACAAGGGATTTATTCATCCAAGTGTTTCACCTTGGGGTTCACCTATTCATCTTGTTGAAATGTAAGATGGATTTATGTGAATATGTATTGAATAATGGAAACTATACTAGATCACAATAAAAAACATGTATCCACAAAACCATATTGATTACATGTTTGATCCACAACATAGAGATTAATAATTTTCCTTTTTCTAATTATTATAGAAATTATAAATGCATTGCTAAGAAAGAGGATATACCAAATAAAACATTTCCTACATGTTATAGACACTATGCATACATAGTTATTTCATTTGGTCTTAATAATTTTCCCAGTATCATCATGGATTTAAGAAAGAGTTTATTTGTATAATAAATTGATGAATTTTTTATAGTCATTATAGATGATATAATTATATATTAAAATTGAATTTAAGAGAATAAATTTCATTTGATAATTGTTCTTAAAACCCTGAGGAAGGATAAGTTTTATGAAAATATTAACAATATTCAATTTTTGTTAAAAAAGATTCATTTTAGGTCATATAATTTCAATGGATGTAAATAGTTTTATACATAAAAGACTTATGTCCTTAAACATTTGAACTCACCGACGACTATGACCTATATTCGTGGGTGTCCTAGTTTTAGAAGATATTATAGATGATTTTTGGACAATGTTTTCCATATATCTAACCCACTAACCATGTTAGCTGGTATGTGATATATGTTCCATTGGAAAAATGAAATTAACGAAAATTTCATGGAATTGAAGAGAAGTTTAGTGCATATACCAATACTTACATTACCCTATAGTGGATAAGGGTTTGTAATATTTATTTAATCGTTTAAGGAGGGAATGGGATGTTCTCTCATGCATAATGATAAGGTTGTGGATTATTCCTCCAAATATTTCACGGTTTATGATAAAACTTATAGTTCTAATTTTTTAGAGATAGTTATGGTAATTTATTTGTTAAGGATATGGAGGAATTGTATTAATAGAGAAAGGTGTAAGGTATATCCTGATCATAAATGGTTAGTATATATATTCAAAAATAAAGATTGAAATATTTTCTAGGGATAATTGTTGGAGATGATTAAAGATTAGGACCACTAAATACATTACCACCCATGGAAAGAGAACAAAGTAGAAGATGCATTGATTCGAAAGGATCACACTAGCCTATCTATGATGGGGATCACCAAGGATCCAATACTTATGGATTTCCAATGGTTAGAAATTTAAATCTTGATGGGTGGGGAAAATATTATCTTTCCAAAGTGAGTATTTAAGAATATATCCATGTGGAGATTAAAGTAGCTAGAAATGTAGATGTAGAGATATAAAATATAGTCAAATATGTTCCTGATTTTAAAAAAGATTATGATAGAATGATAAGATTCCTTAACTATGTATGTGCTTCATACGTAAAAGATTTGAATATGGATCTATTAGACGTAGCTCAAATTTCTTCATTATCTATTTATACTGGAAGCAAAAAAATGTATAGATATATGAAATAGTATTTTTGGTTGGATATACTGAAGAGAGAAATTTTTTAGTATGTATCTATATTGTTTGTATATCATAATGTTAATTAAAAGAAACAAAATACTAAGGAGATGTTACAACCATTTCCGATAACATAATTATAATGTGAAAACATATCTTTGGATTTTTTTCATTGGAAACCACAAAATACCTAATGGAAATAGTTGTATTTCTATTGTAGTTAATCGAAAATCAAATCATGTAAACTTTATTGATATCTACTAAGTTTTCTATATTTATCACCATTCCATATTATTAATTTTGGATTTTTTTGGGATGCATGGAGTATCACATTCTATTATATGTGATCATGACAAGAGGTTTACCTTGATTTTATAAAAAAGAAATCCACAATCTCTATTTAAAGATTATTTTCATTATAGGCACTCATCCTGATAAATTTGGTATGAATGAGAGAACCATTCAATCCATGAAGGATATTTTTTGATCTAGATCTACGAATGTTATTGGTGGTTGTGATAAACTCTTTATTCAAGTTGAATTTTCCAAAAATAATATCTTTCACTTGAACATTATGATGGATCCATATGAATCATTTTAAAGAAAGATGTGAAAAACTAAAACATTCTAGATTAATATTAGAGAAGGAATTATAATAGGGAATATGTAAACAAATTTAGTGGAATAGATGCTTAAAACCATTCAGTATCATAAAATTGAAGAACAAAGTCAATAGAAAAGTTTTGATAATAACCAATTGTGAGATCTGTAGTTTGAAGTTTGAAAGGATGTATTTTTTTGAATTTATCCATTGAAGAATATTATGATATTCGAAAAGAATTGAAATCTAATAACTCTGTATATTTTCTCTTTTTAGATTTTCAATTGAGTAGTTATGGTAGCTTATTTCTTGGTGCTCCCACCAAACCTATCTCAATTTCACAATGTGTTCATTGTATCTATCCTGAGTAAGTACATACATAATACTTCACATGTACAGTAATAAAAGATAATACCACAAAAAAAATGATCATCATTATGATTAACAGTTTTTGTATATCCTCTTTTGTAGATAGAAATTTATAGGACATAGGGTCACCCACTTGGCCAATGTTTTTTTTGTGAATCCACAAATTTGAGGAAGATATATAAGAACACAAGGATATTGTGTTATAGAATTATACTCAGTTGATTGAATCGTTGTAATAGAATATTGTGGTAAAAATTAATTTTTTTGGTGGTATAATATAACACCATGAGATTTTATGACATTTTTTTTAAATGTATAAAATTTCTCATATATCTTTCATTACACACAATTCTATGTATAAACATACCATTAAATTGTATATCATTATAACCCAACCATTGAATTATTAAGTATGAATAAAAATAACAAATTCATAAATAACATGGTTTAAACATGTATAAAATAAATCTAGTAATTATCAATTTTTTTTAAATGAAATAAAAAATAATTTAAAAGTAAAAGATATGTTTTTTGGAAAACTGTTTTTATGTGAACAATGATTTTTTACCCTATTAAATAAATTGATAATTATTAATGATTTTTTATTGAAATTTATATATTATATATTTATTAAATTTATTATCATTCATATAATATTTTTCTATGCATGAGATAAGAATAAATTCAATTTTATGATTAAAAACTGTATTGTATTAAAAAAAATTCATCTTCTTAGCGGCGATGCCTTAACGGAGCCGAAATCGGCTCCCACCTTCCCCCTTCCCGCTGTTGGAAAGGGGGAGGATCTCGCATCACCTCTCCTGGATTCGACACATCGTCCTTTCTCACATTGTTCAAACCCTATTTCTCATCCTTAGTTCCTAGAAATATCGCAATGTCTGAAGGTTCCTGGCCTATTTGATGGCTGGCCACAACTTCCGTTATCATTTTTGGAGTTCACAGAAGCTTCAATTATTTTAGAGCTAACTCTGGTGGCTCGATTTACTCATTGAAGACCCATGGTGAATGATTTTGACCGTTTTGCCTCTAAATCCGGGGGGCTTCCTAAACGCGTGATTTTTAGTCTTCTTGAAAACCGGCATCTGATGACTCGCTTCATCTCGGAGGATGATTTGATTCGCACGTGGTCTAATGATCTGTGAAAGTGCCTCAATTTCAGGTTTTTTTCTTCCAATAGACTTAGGATTTTCATATGAAAATGGATCCATCTATAGTTTCAATTTGGGTCAGTTTTCCTAAACTCCCCTTTCCATTTCAAATCCCTTATATACTTAGAATGTTAGGGAATATGGTAGGATGGTTATTCTGTTCCGATGAAAGAACACTCTTTGTCAGCCATCCGGTTAAACCACTCATATGTGTGGAGGTTGATGTTTTCAAGCCACCGGTGGAGTGGGTGTGGGTTATGGTTAGTGAAGAATTCTGTTGCAAACAACCGGTGCTCTTTGAGTCATGGGTGGATCATTGCAAGCCATGTAGGAGATTGGGGAACCTGGAGTCCAGTTGTAGGTGCAAAACCAACTATGGGGGAGTTTCATCAAGGGTTAACGATGTGTCAATGTCTCTGGTGGGAGGTGATGCACCCTGACTGAAGAGAGATTTGGTTGATTGCAAGAAGACTAAGCAGGAGCTGCTGGATATAGGGAAGGCCTAGTGGACTCACGGTGATGAATTATTGACCAATAGAGCAGCTCCACCTCATCCAGAGGTAGCTCCTGAACACGAGGGAATGCCTTTGGAGGCAGCAGAGGAAAGTAGTTGTGACAAAGTTCTTGACTCCTTAAAACAAGGCACTCCAATTGGCTGTGAACTAACTCAGAATGACTCAAAGCAGGGTACTCCAACCGAGTTGGTGTGTCACTAGATCGCAGGATAACGACAGAATCACAAGGCCATCCAAACCTGTAACTGATTTAATGGCCTGGTAATTGTAGGGTTGGCTCAAGACCAGGAGAATGACATGGATGATCAGACAATATATGGGACAGAGTCTAATGAGGAATACCCTTTCTATTTTTTTGAGGACAATACAGGAGGGAAGCATAGTAAAGGCATATACAATGTAAGGAAGAATAAGGGACAAAAATCTAACCAGGACTTGGGAAGTTGCATCTTGACTAAAGGGAAGAAAAGAAAAGGTTGCAAGGATTACTCATTCCTGCCAAAACCAATGGAGACCAGGTTAGGTAAAAAAATTAAATCCAAGGAATTGGAGTGCATGCCTACTTCTATTGTTAATACCCAGGGAAACCCCGAAGTAGTGAAGCCTGATTTTGGTGAGACCAGTGTAGACAAAACTGGTGTGGAGGAGGTCAGTAATGGAAATCCCTGGGACTGCTTATCCACTCGGAGGATGAAATGGTGGAGGAGATTCTCACTATCAATGCTACACAAGAAGAGGATGACCAGATGATGGGAAGGGTGTATCACGTGGTTACTAATGGTGAGCAGGTGGCTTGGATCAACAAACAAGACCTTATATTGATTAGGGGTTTCAATGAAGGGAATATAAGTAAGTAATAGTACATTCAAACGTGGGAGAAGATGGATGATCTCTTTGAGGTCATTATCAATGACGATACAGATACAAAGGTTCACACTCTCTCCTATAAATTATTTAGGGAGGATCTCTCTAATATGCTTAAGTTCTGTTTCAATGATTTTGTGATTTCTTATGAGTTCTGTCCTCCTGGTTGAATTTATGCGGTTTCTCACTTTTCCTTAAAAGTGTTTTCTAATAAAATATTAATTTTCAGTTAAAAAAAGTACAATTATTATAAAAATTAATTTCACTCGACATCAAAAAAAATTATTATAGAAAATGAAAATAATTTTTAAAAAAAATTTAATAATTATTTTAGGGTGAATTCTTGATAAATTTCTGAGAAGATTAATTTTTCATTGAATAGTGAAAATATTCATTTTTAATAAAAAATGGAATTACCCTTCAAGAATTTAAAAACTACGGTTTTGTTTTAGAATGGTTTTAAAAGTAAAACTACATATATTATATTACTATTAATCTAAATATGTTTAGTATAATTAATTAAATGATTAATTTTAAAAATAGAATGTTTTCAAATTATGGAACCTTTTTTTTATGGAAACCCGATTTTTTGTCACGATTAAATGTTTAATTTTAAATTAATTCTGTTAATTTTGTTAATTTAATTTTTTAAAGGGGATTACACTTTTTTGGATTAGAAAGATTAATATTTGGTAATAATTACGACATAATTTTTTTTGTTTTAATGAATATTAAGGATAGAAAATATTACTTACCGCTGTTATAGTGAAAATAGGGTTTTCTTCCTTATACGCACTTGTGTTAAAACTAATTTTCCACACACATAGGGGTTTTATTTGAAAAACATTATTTCACATTTATAATTATTTGGTTAAAATTATCAACTATGTCTCATTTTTAGTGAAAAATGATAAATTATATAGGTAAATAAACAAAAAAACTGTGTTTTTGGTGACAAAAATAGTTAAAAGAAATTAAACAAAGAGAATAAGGAAATACCATGTTTTAAACCTATTTCTATTAGTATTGGATGTTTCTATAGACCATAACATCCCTTCAATCCGTTGATTTTTAATTTTTGAGGCACATGGATTGAGAATGAATTCCTGTTATTGAATAATTTTTCATTTACAAATAATGTTATTACTCCTAAATTATGTAGAGGGAACTCCTCTCATTTATTCTACACTCCTCATAAGACATTTATTTCAATGAAACCTTATAAAAATCACTTCAAAACTCCTTAGATTTATTTTAATGATATTTTTATTCCTAAAATTTCAAACCTAGTTTCATTGATAAGAGATCTAAAGGATATTTTTCTAAGATAAGGAGGTTTGAATGTGTACTAAGAATGTCAAGACTTGAGGTAATAAATTTTATTCTCACTTTTATTTATATGAGATACATGAAATATTAACCAAATATTTCATTAATATACTATATTTACTTTCTATAAATATCTTTTATGATGCTTCATATGAATATCTTATGGATTTAGATTTCCATATATAATTATTTTTTAAAGCGGTTCTGATTAAAATGTTACCAAAGTGGTAAGGGGTTTTTAATACAATCTAATTATTTCTCAGGATTTTCTATAAATATTATTCTAATGATGAGATATTTTGATCTATATGTTAAAAAAATATTTAATTTCCTTATAATATAGTCATTTATGGAGATTTTATATTTTCATTTCATTTTCATCTCTTGATGTACTCAATAGTAAAAAATAATTTTTTAAGGGAAAACTAACTTTATCTCTCTCATCAGTCAAAAATAAATTCACTTATATGACAATGTCTTATAAAAATGTGTAAATGAATTCTTCTAAATTAATCCTATTATTTTGTAAATTTATTTTTAACCTTGTTTAGCTTTTTTAAAAATGGTTTAAAAGTATTATAATTTTAACTGTCTAAAAAAGGTACATTTTAATTTTTACTAAAAATGTGAAAAGAATCATTTTTTAATGTGTACATAATGAACATTATTTCCAAAAAATCATGACTATTTAATAAATTAATTATCACCATACTATTTTCCATGTTTCTTTTAAAAGAATAATTTTTCTTTAATGTTTGGGAAATTTTATTATTTTAATTAAGTGATTTTGAAATGGAAATAATATATTCCTCAATAGTGTCTTCATGATTAAGAGTTTGTGTCAGTTTCTTTTATGGGTGATTTAGTGTAATGGTACAATCCTTATTTTTCATCTGGATGGTTTATGATTATGATGATTATTTGTATATTGATCCTAATTATTTTTTACATGGGTTATGCTATGATGGATTGATAAAAAGTTTATAGAAATTTATTTCATTTTATGGTTATAATTTGATGTTATGATGAAATGTTTATGATATTTTGGCATATTTATATAGGTTCATTATGTGATGGGAGATATTGAAATTATATATCCCTCCAATGAATTGCTTTATTTTTTATATAAAATGATATAATTATGGGAAAAAATTCAATTTACTTGATTAGCTATAAGAAATAATTAGATGTTCGAAATCAATATGAGAAACAAGATGATGTTCTTGATATGTTATAGGAATCAGGTGTTAATTCTTGATCAATTATATTTTTATGGTCTCTATGTATTCTTAAAATATGAAATGACTTCTACACTAACTTTGATGCCACACATATATAACATGATCTTATGGTTTGTGATTAATTTTTGAGTATTACACACACTGATGATTCATGTCTTATGAAAGGATAATTTTTAATCCATGACTTATTTTAATGGTCCATGTAAGATAGGATATAGAAAATTTTAAATTATTTTCATGATCTCATACACTTATTCTTATCTTATGATTTTATATTATCATCAATTAAAATTTCCCGTGTGTACCCTTACTGAACATCTGAGCACACATAGTATTATGTTCCTTTCCTTCATTGAAAAAGAATGGTTTTATTATATAATGTCTATGTAGAGTGGTAAATTAAAAATTATTATGGGAGATGCCAAATATTATTCTTGTAATAATAATATTTTTTAACTAGTCTCCAAATACAACAAACCATTATAATCCTCAGGTGACTAATTGTAAATTGTATTTTGTATTCATATAAAATTATAAAATAATTATGTATGAAAATCGTAGGTTTTTATAGTTTCCATTATTTAAAGGATAAATTTTCTAGGAGAAAGGATAATTCTTTTCCTATTCAACTTTTTGGGATTTTAAAGAAGAATTGATTTGGGGTGTAATATTCTTATATTTATACAAAAAAATGAATCCCTTAATATCATTATGACCCCATATTTTCATTTCTAAAAATAATATCTTTATGTCTATAATATCCATTCTTTGAATCTAATTTTTAAGGTTTAAATGGATTGTTGAATGCTAAAAATTTTCTTTCCAGATCAGTTCCACCTATTTCATCCCGAATTTAAAATGCCACCTTACTCTAGAGTTAAAATCTATGTGTTGAGTTGAAGTTAGTCACTTATAATGTAAACCTAGTGAAAGGAATGGTTCAATATATACAATCATATGTGATATCATTTTATACCATAAAATAGTTCACTCATGATAATATTCCCAAGGTCAAGGAAAAAGTTACTCAAAACATAAAACTAATATAAGTACTAAAACCATAATCAATTCATAGTTTATTTTAATAATATAATTCATTTTCTTTCATTACCATGTAAATTATTATGTTTATATTTTTAGATAATTTGGTCATAACTATTAAAAAACAAACCCTTTAATTACTAATGTTCACTTAAAAAATGTGTCTATTTTTTTAATTTAAACCTTTTCAAAATGAATCACTATTTTATTTAATTAAAAAACATCACGAGTTTCAACTAAACATCGTATTTTCTAATAATATTTCCAAACCCATAAAAATAAATTCAAAATGGGATGACAAGAAAATAACATTAAGGGCCCCCAAAAAATATAAAATATATTTGTTAGTATATTTCAAAATAAAATGATTATTTAAGGGAGGTTTACTTTTATGAAATAAATATGGATCTAAAAAACATTTATAGAAAAATAAAATCAGACTTAATACACATAGTTTTTTCATATAACAATTTATAAGAAAACATAATGTAAAAATAATAATCGTTTGGGTTTCTTATAAATCATAATAACCCATGATTTTTTTTTAAAAAAACCTAAATTTTACCATTAAATAGAATATCCATTCATTTAAAAAATATCATTGGCTTACATAATGAAATTAAAACATTTTAATAAAATGTAATTTGATTACATAGAAAGGAAATATTGGTTTCTTGGGACATCATCATAATAAAACCCAAAGAAAAAAACTCTTAAAAATAGAATACCTTACATTGTTAATTCCATAAAAATTCTATGGAGAATATAATTGATAAAAAATATATTAAAGAGATATATTAGACACACCCATAATCATAAAATACTAATAAAATATAAAAAAAGACATATAATCATGAATTTATATGATAAAATGTTATAAAATATTATATTTAAAACATATACAAATGCACTTTGAGAGTTTATGTAAAAATAATGATGAAAATTATTTTTAATTTGAAAATAATTTAAATAATAATTTCTAAATATTAAAAAATGGAATATTCCTTTTAAAAATATATTATAAAATTAATAGGAATATTATTAAAGAATAACTCCCATGATAGTAGTAATTTTCACTCATGTTGTATACATTAAAAAATATTCCTTTCACATTTTTAAAAAAAAAAGAAAAATAAATCATTAAGAAAAAGTTTATGATACTTATTTTAAAAAACATCAATAAATTAAAAAATAGATTAAAATTAAATTGAACCTACATTTCAATATATTAATAACATTCATCAATCATTTTAATGAATGTGGACATGGTAAAAACCGATTAAAAATATTATTAATATTAAAATAAAGTTTTATAAAAGAATCTTCTATCATGGTAACATTTGAACCCATGAATAATTAAAAGAATGAACTTTGAATTTATTTTTAACAAATATTGTATTATATAATAATGATAAAAAACATTTATATGGTATCTTATAAACTACAAAAAAGAAAATATGTGGTGAACATATCTTAACTCTAAAAGAAAGGGAATTGAGACATGAAATCTATTACTTTGAGTCCAACATGCCATGTAGATTAATCATGTTTCTAAATAATAAAAATATATTAATTATTAAAAATATTAATACAATTTTAAATTTTTATTATTACTTTTTTTCAATTATTTCCTTGTTATACTTAATTATATAATCCATAAATTTCATGTAAGATTTTTTGAAAACATTCGGCATATAATTCAGAAATGGATATTGTAGGTTAACTATGGAAAAAAGGAGAATGATTATATTATTAATATAAAAATAATAAACTTATAGTTATTATTTTTAAACATTATATATTATTTTATAACCATAATGTATGGTGGTCATGAAAAATGAATTATGTTATGATCATAGAGATGCTACTCTGTACATATTCATGAGTAATGTAAGTTGCTGACTTTTTCTATGTACACCATACTTTGATTTTTTGATTTAATATATTTCATTAGGTTTTATGTTTTCATTAATCCTTGGTACCATAGTCTTATTTAAAGGAAAATACCCTTTATTGGGGAAAACAGACTAAATTTTAGGGTTGTATGTTTATTTTAATTAATTTATTATGTATATAAATGTGTTAAATGGGTTTATGAGGGTTTTCTATGAGTTTGTAAGGATTAAAAGGAGGTTCATGATAATTTATAGAAGATGGGATGGAATTTTTCCACTGGACAATTACACACCATGTATATGTTAGACAACAAGTAACTGTCATTGGTCACATTTCATTAAGTGGTTCATGACATGAAGTTCTTATATGTTGTCTACCTAGTTCATGTTATGAAATTATTGATTCGGATAAATATTTACCTGAGACAATTAATATTTCAGAATATATATTTAACTAATAAATACATGATGTCAAATGGTTTCAATCCATGTATTTCTCAGATTTAATGGTTTTAATCCAGTCGCGCATTTTATAAATTTAATTCCTATGGTTCAACCTCTCCCTCTCAGACCTTGGATGATTTTTAGTAGATTTAGTGTCCATTCCTCCGTTTTGGACATCCTAATTACACATATGGTCTCTAGTGAGACTTTTTTCTTAGGTTTCCCTCTATAATCATATTTATCTATGTCATTGTGGTGTAAATCTCTTGAATTTCATTTTTTTGGTATTCATCCTAACCAAGTGTGATATAGGTTCCCTCTGGTGATCTTCCTCACCTCTGTTCACGTTGTCGATTACAGATGGGTGTGTTACTTAATCACCAGATAAAGGTAGGGTATAGTGACCCTATCATTTTACACATATCATTAAATGATTTTAAGCATTATAAACATAATCTTATAAAACATGGATTATAAATTATAGTGTCTTGGAAGAATAGGATCATAAAACAAAAAACATGGGAATAATGAAAACATTTATTTATTTAATATTAATTAAGCGATCCTAACTTCCATTGTGCTTATACATCTTAATAGGATAGCCTGGGGATAACATGAACAAACAGATGAGCTAGAAATCCCAGTAAGAGAATAAATAGAAGAATAAAGCTTTAACACATGGGTTAGAAGGCATGACATAATCATATAAAATGAATATAACATATGAAATCATAACATATAAACATGGGATCATATACAAATATAGTCACATTGTTATGGTTTCAACATTAAACATGAATTTATCATGAGTTAAGGCTCTTTTCCCTTATAGTGTCACAAGTCATGGTTAACCACCAGGACCGTTGCATATGGTATCATGCGTTAAGCCTAACCACCAAGACAATTGCACACAACATCACATGAGACTAAATATTACCAAATTAATTGGAGTGATATCTAGGAACACCCATCATAACATGTTCATTAATATTTTTCCACATACAGAATCATACATAATTAATCAATCACAAACATGAGAGTTACTAATGTAAAGAATTGGGTATCATATTATTGTCATAAAGAATAACAAATGGGAATATCAAAAAATTCTCCATGAAGGAATGTAATTGGTTCATAAACGAACATTAATAAGTTAGAATTTTCATATTTCATGAAAATTGATGTCATTTCCATGATAAAATTTAAAAATATCATTTAATAAACTTTTGAATCAAAACATTCTAGTGCGGTTTAATGAAAATCTCAAAGATCACGTAAAACGGAAAAGGGAATAATATTTTATATAAAACATGAATTTAACAAATAAATTTTTTCATACTAAAAATTGTTTTTTATAAAAATATTGGTGCCTTAAAATTTTTTATAGAGTGTACTTTATATTGGTTATGAATTCAGGAAGTTCCCTTAAATTGGTTTGCATATCAGGATGTATTAAGGAGGGAACCACTTAATAAATATGTATATAATGATGAGATAATGATGAATGGAAATTGAAATTTTTTTTTTATAATTTAAATAGAATTTAGAATATGTACATAAAAATAAAGATAACATCATTTGGGTAAAAAGAAATATAGAGCAACCCGAAGGAATAATGGCGGTTCAGGTAAAATCCCTTACATTAAATCTGATGGTGTCATTCACTTGATATAAATGCCATGGATACCCATATAATATTTATTAATTAATATATAAAGAACATATTATTTATCTAATTATTTTAATATAACCTTATTTATATCATTCATGACTTTTTTGATGGGTTAAGAGGTTCAATTTCATTGTTTGTGAGCGTTTGTTTCCTCAGATTCAAGATTGGTTTACTTAAATACATGTTATGATAAACATGTTAGATGAGAATGGTTGTATAGAATTAAAATATTATGTTATTATTGAACATAAATTAGATTAAATAGATATAAAATTAATTTTTTTTATTTGGAGTGATGATAAATCATTATATAAAACATTAATGAAAACTGTTTCGGTTAATCGGAGATTTTTGATCACATCGAACACATTTGACTTTATAAATTAATATCACATGTAAAAACATATTACACCACATTATATAAGTTATAATACATATATTCTATTCTATTTCAACTATAAAAATGGTTTCAGGATTCTAATTGAATATTATAATAGAAATTGAAAACATGTCTTCTGTGAATGTGATAAATTAACACATCTCGGGTGGTATTTTCATTTCTAGTATAGAAGGATGGAAAAAGAGAGATGATAATGAATTATTATATGAGAATCAAAAAATTATAGTACATATATGTTATTGGTTTTATCATAACATTTGAATGAAACGATGTGAGGAAATAAAAATAAATAAAGGAACCTGAAAGAAAATAAAAGAAAGGAAAAGAGGAATTTACCTCTTGAACATATCTTCCATGAGAACCCCTTTAGGGGAGAGGATTTGTTTTTTAAGACACAAAGATTTTATTTACGTGGGATAGGGGATTAGGGAGAGATTTGGGCAGAATTTGGACATGGTACAAGGCTTTAGAGGTATGAGGAGAGGAGGTAAAGAGGGGTGGTATTTATAGCGAAGGAGAGGAGGGGTTTCCAATTATTTTAATCATTAGTTTCTTATTTGTTTTCTCAATACTATGTATAGTCTTCATTATTGAGATAAATAATAGTAAATAGAGAATTATATTTTCAATCAATGTAAATTTACATCATCCATGACTCAAGAATGATGTAGGAATTCATTTATTTTTCATTTATAGTAAATTATCATATTTTATTATTAATGAAAAATTCATGTATTTCAGAAAAATCCCCAAAATTAAACCCAACAATTTTCCAACATTCAAGACTAAATAATTAACTCCATTTTATGAAAATAGTTTTTTAAGTATGTTAAATTTATTTTTTAATTTAAATCATAATTTATATAAAAAATACAAATTTTAAAATTAAAACTGCATTTCTAAAAAATTTAAAAATTAATTAAGTTATATTAAATTTATATTATAATAATAAGTCATATAAACAATTTTTTATTAATTTTTTTTATGAAAATCAATTTTATTTTAAATTATTTAATTAATTATAAAATTGTAATTAAATATAGATATTATAAAAAAATACCGACACTTAATTTATAATATTTACTTACATATACTATGGTATAATTATATCATATTTTCACTTATAAGATGGATAAATTTTATTTATACATTCATTAGTGAGGTTACTATTGAATTGGATATTTTACTATTCATAAGGGTTACATTACTATTCCAAAAGGACAAGTTACTATTTCATAGGTATACATTCTTTAACTTATAGAAATACCATTTTCACTCATTATTCATTTATAAGGATTTCACTATGTTCTATATGTAATATTTAATTATTATATGATAATACATAATTATAGGATGGGAATTTAATTGATAAAACATTGGATCATTATATTCTCCCCCGCTTATGAAATTTCTCCCTCGAAACATCGTTTTACATTCTAAGTATTAAACATGTGTGATTAATTTTCTTTTATTTCCTCCTCTAGTTCCCATGTTGCCTCTTCGTACTTATAGTTCCTCCATAGTACTTTGAACAGATGAGTAGTCTTGTTGCGTAGAACTTTAAATCTATTATCCTATATCTTTACTGGCTACTCCTCATAAGAAAGATCATTCTCCAACTGTACTACCTCTGAAGAGAGTACATGTGGAGGGTCTAGTATGTACTTCTTTAAGTGGGATACATGGAATACATAGTGTAATTTAGACATGGTAGGTGGAATTTCTAGTCTTTATGCCACAACTCAGACACATTTATGAATCTATAAGGGTTCGATGTACCTAGGACTTAACATTCATTTCTTCTGAAACCACACGATCATCTTCCATGGATTTATGTAGAGGAATACTATGTATCCGCCTTTGAACTCAAGGTCATATCGATGATTTTCTACAAAATAATACATTCAACTTTGTACCACGTTGAGGTGCTTCTGGATAGTTTTAAAAATTTCAACCATTTCTTCGACCACTTCAGGTCCTAGTAGCTTACACTCACTAGGTTCAACCCAATATGCTGGTGTTCTGCACCTTTTCCCATAAAAGTCTTTATATGGTTCCATTCATATGCTGGAGTAGAAACTATGTTTGTAAGAGAATTAGACCATTGAAATATATTGGTCCCACCCTCTTTTTAAGTCCATATAACATGATCTCAACATATCTTCCAATGTATGAATAATATGCTCTGATTGGCCATCAATTTGAGGATGAAATGCCATACTGAAGTTCAACTCAGTGCTTAGAGCATGCTGGAGAATTTTCCAGAACATCAAGGTGAATATCAAATCTCAATCAGATACAATAGATTATGGTACTCCATTCTACCTAATAACCTATTTGATATATATCTGGAAAATTTGATCCCATCAAAATTTGTCTCAAATTGTGATAAAGTGATCTATATTTGTAATACAATCCACAATGACCTGTACTGCATTATTTCTTATGGATGTCCTTAGGAGACCATTGAAAAATTCCATGGTAATGTTCTCCAACATCCATGTTTGTATGGGTAATGGATGCATCATCCCCATTGACTTTTTTCTTTCATCCTTCACCTATTGACATAACTGACACATTCATGTATATTCAGCAATCTTCTTCTTTATATTAACCCACCAATAATTCTTCTAGTGATCTTGATACATGGTTCTACTCTCTAGGAAAATAGATAAGGATGCTTTATATGCATCATTCAGAATAACATTCTTTATCTCTATATAGGATGGAAAATATAATCGTGACACAAATATTATGACTTCATCCTTTTCAATCTTGAACTCATATGATTTACAATTTTGGATAGATTCATCCCTTTTCTTAATTTCCACGTCATTTCTTTGAGCATCCTTTATTTTCAACATGAGGGATTATTGAGCAATAATTTGAGAAATGATTGGTGATGTTCTACCCTTAATGATTCCCATGTCAATCCTCTACAAATCTAAAAATACTGGATCCATTTCAATTCTCATCATTGACAACGATGAATGATCCTTTCTACATAGAGAATCAGCCACCTTATTTCCTTACCGAGATGGTAGTGGACTGAGTAGTCATAATCCTTGATGAGATCTATCCATATTCATTGGAATATAATAATCTCTTTCTCTGTGAATATATATTTTAGACTCTTGTGATTAGTATATATCTCAGAATTCCACACATAGAGATAATGATGTCATATTTTCAATGCAAACATCATAACTACAAACTATAGATCATATGTGGGATTGTTTTGCTCTGTATTTTTAGCTACCTTGATGCTTAGGCTATAAATTTATCATTTTTCATCATCACAAAACTTAAGACTTTCTTTGAAGCATCACTGTACACCAAAAATAGTTCTCTACTTATTTGGAGTGTGAGTACTGGTGTAGCGATAATCTTCTTTTTGAGATCATTAAAGCTTTCCTCACATTCTTGAGTCCACACTAACTTCACTCCTAATATGTAAATTTGTTGATTTTGTATGAAAACTATGATATGTTTTTTAAAAATCTTTAATAATACCTGGCTAGACCCAAAAATATTTGGATCTCCATTAAAAACTGTTTTCTGGGGCTACTCTTTAATTTCCTTTGTCTTGGAAGGGTCCACAAATATTCCTTTTCTAGTGATATCATTCCCCAAGAATGATACTTCATCCATCCACAAATCACATTTACTATACTTTGAATAAATTTTCTCCCTTCTCAAAGTCATCATCATAGTATACAAATGCTTCTCATATTCCTCCTTTCTCTCATAGTATATCATAATATCATTGATAAAGACTACCACTAATTTTTCAAGGTAGTCTCTAAAGACTGAATTCATTAAATCCATGAATATTTATAGAGAATTAGTGAGTCTGAAGGGAGTCACAATGAACTAATAGTGTCCATACCTTGTTTTAAATGAAGTATTGGGAATATATTCCTTCCACACTATAAGAACCCAAAACTTCTTTTCGGGTATGAGTTTTCTTTTCTGGTGTTTTTGAGAAAAATAGGAGAATATGGAAATTTAAGGAGTACATTCCACGTACTTTGGAGTATACACCACATACACGGTTTCTGTAGGGGACTATGAACTGACTGTGTAATGGCCAAGTACATCGCTGGGTGGGGTGACCTGGAGTCCACCTAAAGGGGATGCTGGTTAAGGCAAGTAAACACAGTGTATATTTATTTTTAATTGTTATATTAGACCAGGGTCGCGTCTAACTGGAAGAACACCATTATTCTTGGTTCATCTTGTCAAGGAGCGATGAATTCTGAAGAATCTTTTCTAGGCCTCAGACTCACCATCCGTTCATTGAATCGACCACTGTCGATTGCATTGGAATCCCACCGGTGAGTTCTTCCTTCTTACATAGCCTCTCTTCTGGATTTCTTTTCTCTCTCTCTCTCTCTCAGTCTCTCTTGATCTATTCATGGTAGAATGTTTTTGATGTTTTTGTAGATCTGTGAAGTTGTAGGTTGATTAAAGGTTTAGGTTCAACTATATCGATCGTACACCATCTTCCTTTATGTAGTTAATCTTTGCATATTATATGAAAAAGTTCCCAATACCCTAGAATGGGGTATTGCGTGTTTAGGGTTTTTAACCCTATTAATGTCTTCCATTCCATGTTTTCTTGAGTATGCATTTTTTATTGTAATTATGGTTTTTTACCTTGATATGGATGTGACTTCCCATATTCTATTTGATATAGGTAGCTGGGTCTCGAATTTTCTGTTTCACTATTATACATTCCATGACAAGTATTGTTAGGATGGAGTAAATTTGATATGTAATGCTTATACTATACATTGTAGTTGTATATCCAAGTACTAAATTTATGTTTACTTTGACTTTTGAACATCGTTGTGCATTATTTAATTACACAGGGCTATGGGAACCTAGTCTAGTAGACCATAGGGGGAATGGATGGTGAGGGCTTCCCCAGAGTGTATGTTTACTTTTCACATAGAGAGAACGTGGGGGGGGGGGTGGATGTGAAGAATCCCTCAGAGTGTCTTTAGATCCACGTTGCGAGACCACATTGGGAATTGGACATTGAGTGCTTCCCCACAGTGTCTATAGTTACCGATAAAAGACTACAAGGGGGAATTAACGGTGAGTGCTTCCTTAGAGAGTCTTTGATAAAGCTGAAATAGTGGTGTTAGACTGTGAGTACTTCCCATAGGGTCTCTTGTGTTTGATTGGTTGAACTAGAGGGGTTAGGAAATGAGTACTTCCCATAGGGTTACTTGTTTTTTATTAGCTTCTTACTTAATATATGAAAATGAATGCAATTAAAACTATATTATTATTTAATTTTGATTACTTCCTTGATTACTAATTCATTTTGATTATTTCTTGACATATTTATTCACTGACTATTAGGAACAAATCTTTGTGTGGGTGCCTAATGAGATTCATCTCACACCCTATTTGGGTCATGATTTTGGGCCCAAAAAGATTATATTTCCCAGGTATAGATAAGGGCAAGCACCCTTCTACTTTAGGTACTTGACTGATGTGGAGCTAGAGAGAATGGGACTAAGCTGAGGCTTGTGATGCTGCTGGAGAATATTTTTTTTATTTTTACATTGGTTTAGTACTATATTCCAATATTGTGACATGTTTGGATGATTTCCTTGAACCATGTATCATACATCATTTATATATGTTTTCACCAGTTATTTTTTACTTCCAGTCTTCTGCAGTGTACTTATTTCATGTTATTACTACTTCTGTTATTGTTTTCTGTTTATTTCTACTGCATTACTCTTAAAATGAGGGTATTGTTTTCCCACTATCACACCCAAGGCTCTTGCTGCTAATATGTATCCTCTTTCATTTGGGAAAATGTGCTTGAGGTCATGTAAACAACCGGGTACGGGGAACCTCTGGGTGGCTACTAGAATCGGAATGTTACAAAGTGGAATCAGAGAAATTATTTTCTTCTTGACTTACTTTATGGAGCCTATAGTAAGGGATATGGAGGAAAAGGTACTTGGTAATAAACTGTTCCTCGAAGTAGCTAACCCATGAATAGGGAAAAGCCAATTTACCTTGTATATTGGAAGTTTTCTGGTTTTGTAATTATTATAGTTGATTTAATTTCATATTTGGGTGATTCAAATGTTTTGTACTGTTATTTTTGATATTATTGAAATTCTATTTCTGTTTCATTCCAATGAGATGAGGGTATTTCATCTCATGCATCATATAGTCACTTGCTAGAGACCACATGTCATGCATTCTTGCCCTTCCATTTAGGGTGAATTACTGATATAATGTTATTGTGATAGATATTGTGCTATATATGCATGTTGTTGTGATAGATTAATTGATAAAATACCAGCTATTTGATAGGGTTTTGGATTGTGTAAGGTTTCATTTGAATGAACACCAAAATTTTGTTCTGGAGGTGTTATAGGCCCTCATGGATCATAATTTGGTGGATCATTGCACTATTATACATGTATATGGTATGAGTATGATTCCAAATTTTGATTTTTATGGAGTATGGTCCCCCACAGATCGGAATTTGGAACATTGATGTTTGTTTTAGTATTTTTCTGGGTTCTGGAGTAGTTTCTGAGGCTTACTGTCTGTAAAAAACCCAGAGTATAGGGTGTGTATTGCAGAATACACACCATGTATCATTCTATTCTGGAAAAACTATTTTCTTAAGTATAGATCGTTTAATCTATGAACATTCCATGTAGTCTCTAACCGTGTCACTAGCTGTGTGGGTAGAGACACAGGGTTGGGAAATCCTTGGAGGAACATACCGTGTAGTAGACACACACACCTTGTTTTAAGGACCGTGTGTCTAGCCGTGTGACCAATGACACGGGTGGATTTAGGGTTGTTAGTGAATGCCATTTTTGGAACAGACACACCATGTAGAGTTATCCATGTAACTGGTCGTGTGACAAATGACACAGGTTAGTGAAATCGTTTTAGTACACGTTGTGTTTGGAAAAAACATGTTCTGTAGTCTTGATCTAGGAGAACTGTGTGGGTTTAGTCATATAAAAGAACTGAGGTAGGGGAAGAGGATTCAAGTACACTCTATGTCTTGGGAGAACATGCCATGTGTATGGGGTGTTACACGACCATGGTTGACAGGAGCACTTTCCCTTATGAAATCATAAGGGAAACACGCCATGTAGAATTTGTACACACTATGCATACACCTTTTATAAATCTTTAATGCTTTCATTATCATATTCCCTTTATTGAACATCTATGTTTTAGTCCTTGTTAATCTAGATCTAGGGTATACATTTGACCTTGTAGAGTCATGCCACCGAGATGTCCTACAGTTGTATGCCAGTTACCAGGCAGTGACCGAAAAATGTACATGGAAGATCAGGAACTACCATCAAATCCTCTAGTCGTGACCATTATGGCACCATCTTTTATCACAAATTTAGGTGTCGATGCACTGTTCTGAGAAGGATTTATGAGGTTTATACAGACCTTCCGAGGAGTACCACCTCCTACCCCCGTCTATAGAAGATTTGATGTGGATCTTTCAGTTTTAGTAGTATCCTAATTTCTCAGGGGATGGAGGACCTCAAGGTGTATAATCATGGTTAGAGGTTGTGATTTCAATATTTGAGCATCTGCAGATTCCTCCAGAGAGAATGGTGAATCTCTCTATGCACATGATATGGGATTCTTCCAAGAGATGGTGGGATGTAATATCACAGGCGGAATGCAAGCATGTTATGGCTTGGGATGAGTTCCAGTGTGCCTTTTACGATTACTTCTACACATGGAATTTGAGGGCCGATCGATACCAAGTGTTCATGAGTCTAGAATAGGGTAATCTCATAGTCATGGAGTATTATTATCAGATCACAGATCTGCAGTGCTTCACACCCATTATAGGGGGAGATGAGTTATTACTGGCGAGGAAGTTTAAAGATGGTCTCATGAACTCCATCCAATCTCAAGAGAACATCTTCAGGTTGAATTAAATCACCTATATAGTCAACCAAGTGCTGATCCCAAAACCCAATCTGAGGGATTAGGCAGCTATAAGCCATGGATCTTCAGCATCTGGAGTCGGTACCCCTCCGACTGATAGCATGAAGCACCCAATGAGTCTACGCGTAGAGATCCGAGTAGGATAAATACTTCATTTGGTGGTCAGGTGGTGTGATACCAGTGCTAGAAGAGAGTGAATACAAGGATACATTGCCCGAGAGACCCAGTGGAGTGCCAATCTTGTGGAAAGATGGGTCAACTTCAGCAGTTCTATCAGTTTTTCTCACTAGAAGCCTGTGATAGAGGTTTTGTTTCACCTCCTCATACTATAGCTGGACCACTTGTTTTCCGACTATTTGGAAACTAGAGTTATTCTATCCATTTAGGCCTAGGTGGAGGTCATGGTCATGGTAGCCAGTGGGCAGGATTTTAGCGACTATAGGGTGGTTCGGCTCAGGGTGGTCAGGTAGGGTCACTGGGTCACAGTACATGTCAGACTTTTGCAGTGGAGCTGACCCAACAAGGGCAAGATCCCAGCCCCTCTACATTCCAAGGTACAATTATAGTTGACTCGGTATTAGATTCTTCAATTTTCGATACAACAACATCCCATATTTTTATATTTTTTACTGTTGTGGAGAGACTTGGGCTCTATATCATTACTTCTGCTGATGTCTTGATGCTGGACACTCCGTTGGGGGCTAGAATGGCTAGTGTACGTCAGTATAAGGAGTTCCCTCTTAAGGATGGTGTGTGTCACTTATCATGGGTCCTTTATTACTTAGATATGACAGGCTATGTCATTGTTCTCTGGATATACTAGTAAGTTCCCTTCTAGGCTGTTGTTGATTACTATCGTCGTTGGGTGAGTTTTACGATACCAGTGGGAAGATCTTTTTTACATAACGGAGAATGGGATGTCCATGTGAGAAGAGCAGGACCCGAGCATCATGGGTAGGGAGGAGTTATAGCCCATATTGCTAGTCTATATCTGGATGACTAGGGGACTTCACAGTTGGACTTTCCTCCAGTGATCTATTTTTTTAGGGATGACTTTCCAGAGGAATTTTTAGGTTTTCCTCTGGAGCAAGAGGTATACTTTTCTATTAAGCTTGTTCTAGGAGCAGAACCTGTGTCCATTCCCCCTTATAGGATGGCTATACCAGAGTTACAGGATCTCAATAAGATATTGGAGGAATTACAGGTGAATTGATTAATCTGACCCAGTACTTCTTCTTGGGGTTCGCATGTCCTATTTGCAAAGAAGGTGGACGGTGCCCTCAGACTTTGTGTGGATTATCTGAAGTATAACTAGTTGATGTTCAAGAACTGACAACCCTTGATAAGGATTGTTGATCTATTTGATCATATTTGAGGATCCTGGGTGTTCTCAAAGATTGACTTGAGATCTGGTTATCATCAGTTGCTAATTAAACCATCAGATATACCTCTTACAGCCTTTCAGATCATGTATGGGTTATACGAGTATACGGTTATACCGTTCGGTCTCATGAACATGCTTGTAGTTTTTATGGAAGTGATGAACCATGTGTTACATCCATACTTTTATTATTTCATGGTAGTCTTTGTGGACGATATCTTGGTGTACTCTCACACTCGAAAACACCATGGTTCCCATCCTGAGATTGTTTTGAGTACACCGAGAGAGAATCAGTTATATGCTAAGCTCCCAAAATGCCACTTTTTTATGAACCAGATTCACTTATTGGGTCATGTTATCTTAGAGACAAGAGTATTATTAAACCCAGAGAAAGTGGGAGTAGTAGTTTTTAGGGAGAATCCGAAGAACATCTTAGAGGTATAGAGTTTTCTAGGGATGGATGGATACTACATAAGTTTCATACAAGAATTTTTCTTACTTAGCAGTACCAATGATGAGCCTGACTAAGAAGGATGTGAAGTACTTGTGGTTAGATTCTTGTGATTTATCCTTGCAGAAGCTGGAAGGGAGGTTGACTTCAGCACATGTACTAGTATTTCTAGAGCCAAGCAAGTGTAACCACCGAAACATCTACCAATGAAAATTTCTCTTGGACTAATTAAATGTATTATTATGTGAAATGGTTATATAACATATGAACTTATTTGGTTTTATGTTTTTAGAAATTAAAATACTAGTAAGAATTATGACCATTGCTAATATAGTCATTGAATAGTTATCACATAATTAGTATAAATATAGGACTTTAACAAATCCAATTTACTCAGACAAATGAAGTGATGGACACATCTGGTATACTTCACCATACAAAGCCCATTTATCAGTGCTCACAAATGAGGTGGAATCATTGGGCTTCACTTCTAACAGATCCCGAGGAGAGATTCATCATGTTATGCTCGAACAGAACCGGCTACGGGAGAAGTGGAAGTTAATAGAGATTACCACCCGAGTGATGTAATTAGCGCCACCCCAAGAGTCTGTCACCATCGCACACCTTACCCTTCAGTCCTATGCTGGTCTTATAATGGGTTATCTAACAAGACCATATCCCTATGAATATGTGGATTATTTTAATAATAAATAGTATACATTCATTTTATTATTTTTATGTTATAACTAGTTTTTAAAGAACAAATAATATTTTTAGTTAATATTCAATTAGGAGATCTATTTTAATGAATTAATGGATTTTAAAATTAAATATTATTTTAATAAAATATTACTATTAAATTACTTTTTATTTATTATAAATTATTATATAATTTTTATGAATACAATTGTAATTTTTATTATGGTTTGAAAGCTGTTTTCGTCAAAACCCATGAATTTTGGATAAATATCAGTTTTTATTTTAAAATTGAAAATTCACATATTTTGAAAAATATTTGGAAAAAATTAATTTTATTATTGGAATCAGGACATCAAAATTTTTCAACGGTGAATTTTTCATAATTTTCTGAGACAGTTGAATTTTTGGGTAAAAATAAAATACCATTTAAATATATAATGAGTTTTATGACATCATCATGACCCAATTGTGATGTAATAAAATACTATACAAATTATTTTCAGACAATATATTTTTTACCTTTAAAATAATGAGATTTTATTTTTGTTTGATTTATTTTAGAAAGCCTTAATGGAGCCTCTAAAACTTATAAAACATTTTAGCTTTTTAAATTGATTTCCTTGAGAATATGACTCACCTCCACATAAGCACCTCTATTATTTTATGAATTTCGGCCATTTTCCTTATTAAATATTTTTTTCCACTCCCATTTGGAAAAAACCATGGGAAAAAACCATGGGCTGGTTTGTGGTTTTGGTTAGTTTAAGGTGTGGTGCCCCAAACCTAAATAATAAAAATTCCCTCTCCTTTCTATATAAACCCAATCAAGCTCCCACTCCCTCTTCACTCAAAACCCTTGGAGTTTATCCAACCTACTACCTCGTATCTTTAAAATCCTCCCAAGGTTCCCAAAGCTCCCAAGAAGCCTCTCTCAAGCCTCTCCCAAGCCTTTGGGATCACACTTCCAAGTAAGGGATTCATTCTTTTCTTATTTTTATCCATGTTTCTTTATGTTATAATACACTTTTATTTTCAATTAAAAATATTGGGGTATAATTCAAACCTCCATTATATTCTCCTCATTATGTTTTAAATTATTATTGACCTATTTCCCTCTCATTAATTCCTCATATGTACACCCGTTACTATGCTGAAATTCTGTGAGGAATTTCTCTCTCCTCATTTACAATCAAGAAATTCTTTTGTATTATGAATCTAAATTCCATTAAATATTTTGGGAAATGTATACTTATGACCTCCTTAATTTTAATTTCATATACATATTATGAGACTCCCTTTTTTCTCTCATCAACCATTTTTATAAATTCTTATGTGTCGTCGTTACGCTGCTGAAATTGCACCATGATTTTCCAGGCCAATGTCATTGTGTAGTGAATACCATACCCATTTATCTATAAAGGGTATTCACCTATATTAACATTGACTTATTGATTATAAAGATTCATGTATGTATTCCACATTACTTTACAGTGTAATAAATTATGATGTTTAATTAATCTATATTGTATGACCTTGTGGCACACTTATGCATGAAATGAAATGTTTAAGTAGGGTGCGCCCTGATAGTACTCCAATGCATTGGGTAAAGATTAGTATCCTGATACATCATGTGAAATGAGGATTTACTCATGATAATTCAAGTGAAATTATTATTTTCTAATTTTAATTCATGTTTAATGAGGTTTTACTCATGTTCTGTGTGCAATGAGCCTTGGCTCATGCTAATACCATGTTAAGAGTTGTTTCCACATTTCCATGTTACGATATTCATATTATATCATGCCTTTATGATCATGTTTCTCTTATGATCCATTAATATTCCTATTTCCTAACATGTATTGTATTCTTCATGTTATGCCTTTCTTACTCCCTTACTGGCCTTTATAGATCACTCTTTTCTTATTCATGTCCTCAGGTTATCCCATGAAATGATATGTACAAGGGAATGTAGTGGTCATGTAAAGGTTGTTTTCAATAAAGATGTTGTGTTTCATGTTTTAAGTAATTATGTAATATTCCAAATCCCCAATAACACTAGACCTCTCGACCTTCTATGTTTTAACAAGTGAATATTTTATATAATAAATCATGTTTATGTGTGTAATAAAAAGAAGGGTAGTTATAGTTTGTTTCAGAGGATACGTTTAGTTATTTATTGGATTAGGATTTGAAAACCCTAGTGAATCCTTAGATAGAAGACTAAGTATAATAAAAACATCCTTAAATTTTGGTGAGTATTGAGTAAGTGTTTTATCATGAAAATACATCCCTTTTTAGATATGAGCATATAGAGTCAGCTCTGGTACAAATGTACCTTAGAGTGAAAACTCCAACAAGGAATTTTGGGCTTGACATGGGGTATCCTGGTACATGACAATGGGACTTGCTACACTTTGGGTTACGACATTCTTGGGTGATATGATTTGGCAAATTCACAAGCTCAATAAGGACCATTATTAAGTTAATTAAAAAATGCCCTTAAAAATATTTGTTAGAAATTAGATCATGGATAACATAGATTGAAGACTATAAATTCATACGTTAAGGAACCAAATTTAATTTATAAGTTATCTCTTTAATTAATTTTGACTCCCCTTTATGTGTTTAACTATTTAAGATAATCATCCCTAAGTATATATTGGATAAATTATAACTAGAATCAAAAAGTGAAAGGTAGGTTTGTTGACCATGGTTCTACATATTTTTTTTGTATCCTGAAATTTTAGTAGAACAATACCAACACCACAATAAATCATGGAATTAAAGATGAAAATGAGTACAGAAAATGTGGAAATCATTTCATCCCATTAATATAACTCCTCCCCTGTTATAATCGGTGGATTGAACTTCCCATCAAACCTCAACATACTCCCTCTGGTGGAATTTGAGGCAATTATTTGCATGGATTGGCCTTCTTTATATAGAGACAACATAAATTTTAGTGATTGGTAAATCACTTTATATATAGAGAATTGACCCCCAATTTTATACAAGTTCAAGGAGGAAGATGAATCTTCTTTATCACCATAATCTCAAGCATGGATATTACTGACCTATGAGCACGAGTATCTGGATCAGATGATTGAGTCTAAGGAGGAAACCATCCTTGAAGATGTGCCTAGTGTGTGGTAATTATCTTAAGTGTTTCTCAAGGAATTTCCTGGTCTTCCTCCTAGAAGTGATGTTGAATTATCAATTGACCTTATACTTGGGGCATTGACAATATCTCAAACTCCATAAAGAATGGATGTTATAGAAATTGTGGAGCTGAAGAAACAACTACATGAGAATATGGATAAAGGGTTTATATGCACATGTACTTCACCATGGGGTGATGCAGTCCCCTTCGTCAAGAAGGATATTTCAATGTGCATTTTCATCGATTATCGTGATCATAACAAAATCATGATAAAGAACAAGTATCCTCAACCACGAATTGATGTCTTCTTAGATCATCTACATGGAGCACAATACTTCTTCAAGGTGGATTTCCAGTTGGGATATTACCATGTAAGGGTGAAGAAGGAGGATATCTTTAATAATTTTTTTATACAAGGTACATGCACTATGAATTCAATGTAATGCCTTTTGGACTCATCAATGTTCCAGAAATATTTATGGACTTGATGAAGGGACTCTTTAGAGATTACCTCGATAAATTTGTGGTAGTCTTTATAGTTGATATTCTAATATACTCTAAAACCAAGGGGCAGAATGAGGATAATCTAAGCACTCTACTAAGGACCTTGAGAAAGGTGAAACTCTATGAAAAGTACAAAAAGTGTGAGTTCTGGTTGAAGGAGGTCTCATTCTTGGGTCATATCATCACAAGAAATGGGATATCTATAGATCCCTCCAAGAAAACTTTAATTGAGTGATGGCCGAGGACAACATCAGTAATGAATAACCATATATTCTTAGAGTTATCTATATATAATTGCCGATTTGTGAGAAATTTCTCATGATTGTCAAAACATATAACTTAGCTAACATGTAATGGATTAATTTTTTCTTGGAGTGATGAATGCGAAGAGAGATTCAAGGAGTTAAAAAAGAGGATTACCACTACCACCATGCTCATATTACCCATGAGTAGATATTTGTTTTGTTTTTAGAGATTATTTGAATAAGGACTTGGTTTGTGGGTTGATTCATAATGATAAAGTGATAGCCTCTGCCTCAAGGAAGCTGAAAATACATGAGGAAAATTATCCCATGATTGATCTGGAGTTGGCAGCTGTGATCTTTGGGTTGAAAATATGGAAGCATTATCTCTACAGTGAGGATTTTGAGATAAATAATTTCCACAAAATCCTCGAGTATTTGTTCACACAAAAAGATCTTAATATTTTCCAAAGAAGATGGAAAGCACTCATTAAGGATTATGAATTCTCAATCAACAACCAACTTGGTAAGGAAAACAAGGTGGAAGATTCACTAAGTATAAAGGATCCTTCATCTTTATCAATGATGTGAATTGAAAAGGATCCAATCATCCTAGATTTGTATAGGATAGATATTGAAATCATTAAAGGTGGAACATCATCAATCCTTTCTCAAATGATTTCTCAACCATCCCTCCTGAAGAAAATAAAGGATTCTCCAAGAAAGGATATGAAAATTATTAAAAGGATAGAAGCTATCTGAAATGGTTAATCCTTAGAGTTCGTGGTTGGAAATGATGGAATTGTGATATTTGGGACTCGATTATGTGTACCATCCGATCTAGAGATAAAGGAGGGTCTTCTGAATGATGCACATAGATCAATGTTCTATATTCACCGAGGGAGCACAAAGATGTATCGAGATCACTGAGAAAACTTTTGGTGGGACAATTTGAAAACGGGTATTGATGAATATACATCAAAGTACCTCGTATGACAGCATGTGAAGGTTGATAGGAAAAAGTCTCAGGGGATGATGCAAAAACTACCCATACCATCATGGAAGTGGGAGAACATTACCATAGACATTTTCATTGGACTTATAAGGATATCCGAAGGAAATAATCCTATATGGGTCATTGTGGATTGTCTTACGAAGACAGATCACATTATCGAGATTCAAGATGACTTCTCATTGGATCAACTTTCACGAATTTACATGAAAGAGGTTGTAAGGATGCATGGAGTACCACTATCTATTGTATCTTATTGTGATCCAATATTCACCTCTAAGTTTTGGAAGAGTCTTCGACATGCTCTAGATACTATGCTTAACTTCAATACAACTTGTCATCCTCAAACTGATGGCCTATATGAGAAAAATATTCTAACATTAGAAGATAGTTTAAGATCATGTTCTATGGACTTCAAAGGTGGATGAGACAAGATTCCTCCACTAGTTGAATTCTTCTATAACAATAGTTTCAAATCGAGCATCTGAATGGACCCATATGAAGATCTTTATGGGAAAAGGAGTAGAACACCGGAATGTTGGGATGAAGTCATTGAGTGTAAGCTTCTTGGACTTGAACTGGTTGAAGAAATAGTGGAGAAGGTGAACACCATTCAGCATCATATCATGGCAGCCCGAAGTTGACAAAAGAGTTATGCAGTTAGATGTCAATGAGACCTTGAGTTCAAAGTTGGAGACATGGTATTTCTAGGAATATCTCCATGGAGGAAGGTCATGAGGTTCGAAAAGAAAGGGAAGTTAAGTCCTAGGAACATCAGCCCCTTCAATATTCTTGATAGTGTTAGGGCTATGGCCTATCGACAAGAACTTACTCCTACCATGGCCAAAGTACATGATATATTTCATGTATCCCTCTTAAAGAAGTACATATTATACCCTTCACATGTACTCTCTTCAAAGGTAGTACAGTTAGAGGATGACCTTTCTTATGAGGTAAAACCAGTGAAGATATTAGATTGTAGAGAAAAATTTCTATGAAATAATGAAATTCTCCTCATCAAGGTGTTGTGGAGAAAACACATGTTTAAAGAAGTGACATGGGAATTAGAGGAATTGATAAAACAGAGTTACCCACATATGTTTTCGTGTGGGAAAAGGAAATTATGAGGGCGAAATTTCTTAAGGGTGGAAGATTGTAATGACCCAAACATCTATGAATGAAAATTCCCCTTGGTCTAATTAATTTTATTATTATGTGAAATTGTTATATAACATATGATCTTCATTGGGTTTATGTTTCTGGATCTTAAAATTCTATTCAGAATTGTGACTATTGCTAGTATAGTCATTGAACAGTTATCAAATGATTAGTATAAATATAGGTCTTTAACAAATCCAATTTACTCAGACAAAAGAAGTGACTGACTCATCCAGTATACTTTCTCCATATGATGCCAATTTTTTGGAGCTGGGAAAGGAGGTGGCATCATTAGGATTCTCTCTTGACCAAGACCAAGTCGAGCTTTAACTTGTTAAGCTCGAACATAACTACCTATGAGAGAAGTGAAAATTAATAGAGATTACCACCCAAGCGATGTTATCCGAGCCACCCCAAGAGTCTGTCACCATTGCACACCTTACCCCTTGGTCCTATGCGGGTGTTATATGGGGTTTTGTAACAAGACATTAGAACTATGATTATGTGCATTGTTTTTATAATAAATAATATACATTAATTTTATTATTGTTACATTGTAAATATTTTTTAAATAAAAAATAGTATTTTTAGTAAATATTCAGTTTTGAAATCTATTTTGATGAATTAATGGGTTTTTGAAATAAATAATCTTTCAATAAAATATTATTATTAAATTACTTTTTATTAAGTATAAATCATCGTATAATTTTTATGAATACAATTATAATTTTTATTAAGGATTGAAAGCTATTTTTTTATAACATATTAACATGAGATCATATAAACATAGAGTCATAATAATGTTGAAAAACATACAACAAATTTAGCATGAGTCATGGATTGTTTCACATAGAACAGTACAAGTCAAGGTTAACCACCAAGACCATTGCACATGGTAGCACGAGTCAAGGATAACTGCCATGACCGTTGTACATAATGTCTCATGAGACTAAACTTTAACTAATGCATTGAAGCACTATATTGGCACAACCATCATTATGTTATCATGGATATAATTTGTACATACAGTATCACACATAATAAATCATACATTAACATAAGGGATACCTGTGGAAAGAATTTAGTATCATACTGATGTCATAAAGAATTAACAATGGGAATATCATAAATGTTTCTATGAAGGAAAGGGATTAGATCAATAATTAATATTAATAAGCTATAATAGTCATATATCATGATATGTTATGTCAATTTAATGTGATAAAATGAAAAAATAACATTTAAAAAACATTAGAATTAAAAAATATTTATGTGGTTTAAGGAAAATATATAAGATAAATAAAAATAGAAAATAGAATATTATATTATATAAAAAAAGTGAACCAAGACGGTTTTCTTAAAAAAATGAGAGTTTTTATAAAAATAGTTGGGGATTAAAAAATATTATATATTGCACCGGAAATTGTTAAAGAATTCAGAATGTTTCCTTAAACGGGTTAGATTATTGTGATGTATTGAGAAGGGAACCTCTTAAAAACACACAGATATATATATATATCTAAAAGATAATTATGAATGGATTGTGATAAATTATTTTTATGTATTTTCATAGAATATATAATATGTACATAAAAATAACATATAACTTCTGTTAGGTAAGAAGAAAGATAGAGAAACCCGAAGGAATAAGGAAGGTTCAGGTAGAATACTTCACCTTAAGTTTGATGGTGTCATTAACATGATCATAAAATCTTGGATAACAAAATTAAAATCATTAGTTAATATCTAAAAAACCAAATTTTCATGTAATTTATTAATTATAACCTTATTAATTTCATTCGTGACTTTTTGAGGGGTTAAGAGGTTCAATTTCAATGTTTGGTAGTGTTTGGTTCCTCGATTTTCATGATTGGTTTTCTTATATACATGTAAGGGTAAAAATGTAATATTATAATGGTTGTAAAAAAGATTAAGTTTTATGTTATTAGTGAACATCCAAAATATTAAATGGTTATAAAATTCATTTGGTTATTTGGAGAGAATAAGAATCATTATATAAAACAGTAATGATAACTGTTTTGGTTAATTGGGGGTTTTTGATCACCTCAAACACATTTTTCATTATAAATTAATATCATGTGAAAAATATTCCAGAACCTTATATAAGTTATAATACTTATATTATAGTTTTGTTCTACCATAAAAATGGTTTCATGACTAAAATTGAAGACGGTAATAGAAATTGAAAACTTATTATCCTTGAAAGTTATAAATTAGCACATATCGGATGGTGGTTTACTATCTAGTATAACAGGAGGGAAAATGGGAGATGATGTTGAATTTTTATATTATCATTACTAAATTCCAGTACATTTAAGGTATTGGAGTTATCATAACCTTTGGGTGGAAGGAGATGAGGAATGAAAAAGAACGAAAGGAACTTGAAAGAAAATAAAAGAAATGAAAAAATGACTTTTCTTCATGAATATATATTCCCTGAGAAGAACTATAGGGAGATGATTTGGTCTTTTTAAGGGACCATATGAAACAACCCAAGTTTATAAAAGGATATAATATGTTCGATAGCGTACAAAATATGCCACATCGAAATTAAGTGAACAACTTAATATTATTATGTTACCTTATAACCTAGATGTTAAAATGGACGGAATGATAAGTGTTAATTGATTTATGAAAATATTTTCTACACATGTATTTATTTAATTATTTTGTAAACAATTACTTTTAAATGAAAATAAAACCCTTTTAATTAAAAGGAAATATTTTTCCTAAAAAAATATTTAAATAGAAATAATTAAATTTATAAGATAATAAAATCACTTGTGTTGGATTTTATTAATGAAATATATATTTATTATATTAAATTTTATATTTAAAATCATTTATATTATTTATAGACATTATTTAATAACAAATTTAGTTTTTCAAATAAAATATTTTTTAAAAAAAATGCAGTTTTATCTCCTTTTGATAGAGGTCCCATTTTAAATAAAGTTTTTGACACTTTTATATTTTCTATTTGACAAAATAAACTCCTTTTTTGGAATTGGGACATAAAAAATTACTCTGGATGAAATTTTCGTTTTTTATGATAAATTTCATATTTTAATGAATAGTGAAAAATACTGAATTTTAATTCAAAACTACGTTCTCATCTAATTACTTTTTCTTGATATATTATCATTTGAATTGGGTTTAAAGTATTTTTTTTTATGTTTTTATCAATTAATAAAAAAAGTATTCAATTTTTTTTAAATAGAAATTTTATATAAACAAAAGTCAATCTTTTGATGGTTTTTTCTTTTTAAAATCTCGTTTTCTCATTCTGACAATGAGATTAATATTAAATTTAATTTTTCAGCTTATATGAATTTAATTTTCAAAAAATAACATAAATGTTTTAAATAATTAAGAAAAATGTGGTTTAATTAGATCAAAATAATTTTTTGTGAATAATGACTTTAGTGTTTTATTTACCATGGTTAAAGGGTAAATAAAAAAAAAGGGTAAAAATAATTTTATGATAATTTTAAAATACATTTAAACTTGTCCTAATATTATTGGATGAGTAATGGGTGACTCATATAACCATTAGGACGAAATTTTGTCCTATGAAATCCACTTGGGTGAGATAATGACATTTGTAACATTTAATTTAAAGTAAAGGAAAAACTATCATAAACACAACTCTTATTGCTAATTTTTTTTTAATTTGGGGTTATATAAGTTATCTATTATAAAATAAATATAAATAGAAAGATACAGATATTTCATAAATCATTGTACTTTATTTATAATTTATATGCATTAAATAATTAAATTAAATAATGAAACAATGAGGATGTAGTGATTGATTTATTAATGAAAGAAACAAATAAATGATATTATAAATGTTAAACTAAATATTATTTGACATAATTTATGTTATACACGATTTTCTAATGACTATGAAATCTTATTATTGATTTAATGTATTTTTTCTAAGGAATTAGGTCCTTTTTATTTAAAAAAGGCAAGTATGAATTGTGTCAAAACTGACATAATTCATAACATAAAATATAAAATAATTTATAAAATGTTATAAAATTTATATAAATATATAATTAGACCAAATGGTTAAGATAAGTCCAAATATTTCACAAATTTCACTTTTTTGGGTATTTTGACATGTTATGACAATTACATTATCCCACAATGTGTGAATAACATATTATCCTGATAAGATTAAAAAGGGTAAAATAAGGGTTGAAGAAAAAAGATAAGGATTAAAAAATATTAAAAAGTTGTCAAATTTTAATAATATAATTGTGAATCGACCCAAAATCATCTTATATTAGAAAAAAATCACTTTGGGACCATTAGAAAACGAAATTGAATTTATATTAATTTAATATTGTAAGAGTTTTCAAGGTTGTCTCTCCCCTCTCTTATAAAAATATACCCACTATTATCTAATACTCACACCTCCAAATCCATTTAGATTGTCCATGATCCACCCAAAACTCTTAATACAATCTATCTCTACATTCTTTTGGCCTCATTTTAGTCAGAATACCCTCCTTATAGGTGTTAAGGTGTTCTCTAAAAGTGGTCAACCAAAGAAGAAATGTCATTTTATATAAGTATTTTTCTATTATTTATTCTTCCACTTATTTTAAATATATTCCAACCATGATGAAATAAAAAATCATATATCCACAATATACTGATATGTTATTATGTTAACATCATTACCTAAATCTATATCCAATTTCATCAAATGAGAAATTAACCCTTCATTCATGTCTACGGCGGACTACCACCTTGCGAACTAATATAGTTCGTATTTCATTACCATATATCAATATAGTTTATAATTATATAATAAATTTTTTCTATATGATATTCATGATATATTTATCATTTTAATAGAAAAATATTTCAATTATTTATTTACCTTCTATATAAATAAAAAAGATATCGTTTTTCATGCGTACATGTGAACTATCCCCTCCATGAAGTGATGTGAATCGTTTTTATTCACCACATGACTTGTATGATATATATAAAAATAAATTTAAATTATTATTATGATGTTAAAAATATTATTATCATTATGGAAATTGAAAATCATAATTCCCTTATTTCCATATTGATCAATGAAAAATGAAAACTGTTACTCATGCGTATGTACAATCTACAGTCTCTATGATTATAATATTATTCATTTTTCATAAAATAAATTAATGGTTCGATTTTAAAAGTATAATTGATGTATAAAAATTATTATTATTTCGTTAACGTTATTCTAGAGGCTATGGACATATGACCACATGGACTAGTGACATCAAAAACATGTTCATTTCGACTCAAGTATCGAATATCATCAAAATATCTAATATGAACTTAAATAATTATATAAGTTTTATTAAATTGTAATAACTGATAAAAATGAATAATAAAAAAGGAAAGGGTTTTCAATAACGCATAAATCAAACTATTTTTATTATTCAGGAATATAACGACTCTACATGATGAGTTAGACTCAAGGTAAGAGAAATCTTAACTGAATTTCCATTCATTGAGTTAAATATCTATGTCATTGGTTTTGTTTTTCCACAAATACATGGAAATGACCTATGATTGTTTTACATAGAATATCCACTTATTTTTGGTGTATTTATATTTTTCACACATAATTATATCATTGATTTATTGTTAATCTAATGATATGATCTTTATAAGGGACTTCATCTCAATCTCTTTTCATTGAGGCATATTTTGATAATATAAAACACATTATTTTATAACATGTATCATCAAACATTTTGACTATTAATTTCATTAAATGGTTTTCAAAAGGATTATTTCTTATATTAAGCATTTTACTAAACTATGGAATGATTTTTTTTAATATATGTCGTGAGAATGAACTTTTCTCCCCCGTGACCCTTATTTAGTATTTGGATTCCTCTACAAGACGTAATGTTTTTGAAATAAAATTAAACACCACATTTCTTTTTTAGTTATTTTTGTATTGAAATTTGTTTTGAGAAGGGATTGATTATATCAATATATTTAAATTATATCTTTGTATTTCAATGTTGGTTTTTTTCCTTTATGCATGTTTTATGTGTTATGATAATGTTATGTTTCTTAGGAACTGTTTATGTATATAGGCGGATCTTGGATAAACCAAGGGTGGGTGTGCCCGTGATAACTCTCCATTGCATTGGGTAATGAGACAAATTTAAACAATAAGGTGTCTCCTAGTAGATGTAATGAATAAACTATTATGGGCAGTCCAAACATAACCATGAAGGTTATTTTCTATTTAGTTGTGAAAGATACAATGTAATTATGAAATTGATGCCATAAGTTACCTTAATGATTTATGATTTCTATGATGTGTTATTGGAATCTTTTGATTTAATGTGGAAATATAAATAGTTTATGTTTTAGGGGTGAAAAGGATTATTTTTTTAAATATTTTTATTTTTAAAAAAAATTCATGGATTAACAGTTTCATTTCTTTATTTTATTTCACTTACAGATATTTTTTTCTAATCCAATGTTTTTAAAATGATTTTCATAGGTCTTAAGATTGGTAAGTGAAATGAATTTTCCATGATAAAAGTATTTAAGATATGTCTTGAAAATAAATCATGTTTTATTTTAAGTTGTTTAATTTTGTGAAATAACTGATAGTGAGTAAAAGTATCTACATTGTAATATTTAAGTTGTTATATAATAGTTATGTCCTAATTCTCTAAAACTATAAACCTTAAAATATACTCAATGTGAATTCTAGATTTAACTCAAGATTATGTAATGTTTAAAGATGGGTCCTTATAGTTGGTATTAGAGTATGGTTTATAAAAATATGGAGATTAGGATTTCCTCTTAATTGATAGGGATATAATATGAGTTTATAATTTTTAGGTTTATCATAAGATAAAAATCTTTTAAATCCCATTTGAGGCTTATGTTATTTAATTTCAAGGTAATTAACATTATTTTTGGAGAGATTTATGTTTTATTTAGCTATGGGTAATTAATATTTGGGATACAAAATTGATTTAATTGAATAACCTTCGAGGATCAAACATGTTATTGTTATTTTTGAGGATTTTACCTCTTTTTTTGTAATGCTATAAGAATTACATAGTTCTTTAAAATAAAAAAATGTAGACTATGTAACATCCCCTCGCATCGAACAAGGATACATGAATTGAACCCAAAACCGAAGTGTGATAAGGATTTATTGAATACCAATGGCCTATGGGAAGTCCCTAGTTAGTATGACTTCATTTTTTTTAGTTAAACGAGTTTATGGAATAATGATAAGTTTACTTTGGTAAGTTATTTTTTATTAAACGAGTATCCTTAGTATTGGAAAATGTTTTGGGGATTATGTGATAAATGTTATTTTGGAAGAATTTAACTATTTTGGTAACTTTATATGATTAAATTACGTAGAATTTTATGAGATTTTAATGGATAAATGGTTAAATAATGTTTTTGGAAGAATCTATGATTTTAATTATGGACTTATGTTAATTAGGTTACTTAGGTAAGTGATTAATGTATCATGGAGAATATGTGATTAGGATAATAAAAGATTAGTATGATATGTTAAGTGTGGTCGATGTTATTGGGAGATCAATTATATTATATATCTTGGAAGAATACGTTATAAAATTATTATGAATTTTGGGTTTCCATTTTAGTGTGTATTATTTTGGGGTATTTCAAGGATAGTTATTTTTTGAATGTTATATATAGAACATGGGTATTATAGATGAATTTTAGACAATAAAAGTACATTTTAATCATTTAATGGACTATTATTATTTTTATATAATTATCTTATCCTAACTATATTGGTATTAGTTAATGTTTTATGATTGAGGAAAAATATAGTTAATATTTTGCGGATTAATAAGTTGATTCATCCTGAATACTAATCATTTAGAGAAAAAAGATGAGTTTTTGGTTGAATTAGATTAATGGATAAAACTCAACATTTCAAGTAATTATATTTCTTTATGTTTTTATTCTACGTATTAAAAAAGTTACTTAACTTTATGAAAAGGATTGTAAAAGAAAAACCTTTTTTATTTACTTTTCGTACTATGAATTCAATGTCCTTTTAGCTAATCAAAAAGTTATGGTTTTTTGATTTTAAACAATATCTTGATCATGTTTTCTGTCACTCTCCATTAGAACTTGACAGTTATATTTTCTTCTATATCCATGTTTTGAAACATAGAATCCTAATATGTGTTTTCTCAGGTGACCTTCATTCATTCTTTTATTTCTTTTAAAGTAGAAGTTTTATTAATACCTTTTCTAATCTTGGAAGGAAATAAAAGTATTTTGAAGAGTCATTACTTAGTGAATGAATCCAAATTCAAATTACGAGGATGAAATTTCCAAAAGGGCAGATAATATAACTTGTCAAGTTTCTAAATGGATACAATATGTTTGATAGCCTACATAATACGCCACATCAAACTCAGGCAAACAACTAAATATTATCATGTTGCCTTATAAATTAGATGTTAAAATGGTGGGAATGAAAATTATAAATTGATTTATGAAAATATTTTTTTACACATTTATTTAATTAACTCTTATTTGAACAATTATATATAAATGAAAATAAAACCTTTTTATTGTAAAGTAAATGTTTTCTGGAAAAACTATTTAAATGGAAATAAGTGAGTTTATAAAATAATAAAATCATTCTTGATGAAATTTATTATTGAAATATATATTTAATATATTCAATTAAATATTTAAAATTAATCTTATATATTTTTTAGAAATTATATAAGAAAAAATTCAAATTTCAACTAAAATAAGTATTACTAAAAAAATAGAGTTTTACTACCTTTTGAAGGAAAACCCATTTTAAATATATTATTTTAAAATTTTATATGTTATATATATAAAAATATAAATTGTTATTTAGAATTGGGACATAAAAATTTAATTTGGTTGAAATTTTGGTATTTTTCAGATAAAATTATTATTTTAATGATTAGTGAAAAATATTGAATTTTAATTCAAAATTACATTTTTAAATAATTTTTTGTATTGTTAGATTATCATTTGAATTGGGATTAAAGTATATTTAGATAATTTATTTTATCATTTAATCCAATTTTGGTAATTGGAAGTCATTTTACATTGAAATTTGATATAAACACATGTCAATATTTTGATGGTTTTTACTTTTTTAAAAACTTGTTTTCCCATTCTAAAAATGAGATTAATTTAAAATTTAATTTTTCCAATTCTGTGAATTGAAATTTCAAAAACTATCATTACATGGTTTTAATCTGTATAAAACATGTTGTTTAATAGGATCAAAATATTTGTCCGTGAATAGTAACTTTAGTATTTTATTTACCATAGTTAAAGGGTAAATTAGGTAAATAAGGGTAAAAATAATTTTATAATAATATAAATGTACCTTAAAACATGTTATAATATTATAAGATGAGTTATTTCTAAACCATAAAATTCTTGGGATTAAATTTTGTCATTTGGTAGCTATTTGGGTGTGATAATGACATTTCTAAAATTTAGTTTAAATTAAAGGAAATATTATCATAAACATGACTCTTATTACTAAAATAATTTAAATATAGTGTTATATAATTGATACATTCGATTAAGAATAGTAATTAGAGATATAAAATTATTACATATATCATTGTATTTTATTTATAATTTTTTGACGTTAAATAATTAAATTTAATTATGACATAATGATGATGTAGTGAATTCATTATTAATTAAAGAATAAAATTATTGATATTATAAATATTAAAATAAATTTTATTTGACATAATTTATGCCATACAATAATTTTATGGATGACTATGACATATTATTATTTATTTAATGTATTCTTTTCAAAGTAATCAAGTTTCTATTATTTGTTTAAAAAAGTCAAGTATAAAAAGAGTCAAAAAGTGATATAATTCATAACTTAATATATAAAATTGATAATTAAATGTTATAAAATTCCTAAAAATCTAGGATTCTCCCAAATTGTTAGGATAAGTCCAAATATGACAAAAATGAAACATTTTTTTGGGGTATTTTGACATGTTATGGTAATTAAGTAAACCCAAAATGTGTAAATAACATAATATCACGATAATATTAAAAAGTGTAAAATAAGGGTTAATCTAAAAAGATAAGGATTATATAATATTTAAAACATGTATAATTTAAATTTTATGATATTTATTTTACATAATATTATATAAAATTATACAAAAATTATTTTGGGACCATTTGGAACTGAAATTGAACTTATACTAATTTGTTATTTAATTTTTTCTATAGGTTCCCCTCCCCTCACCTATAAAAAGGTACCCAATTTTTTATAATATTCACACATTAAAATAATTTTTAGCCAAGATCTACCCAAGACTCTTCCTTGAATCTCTCATCACATTCATGAGGGCTTATTTGAGGTATAACTCCCTTCTTATAGGTGTTATGGTGTTTTTCAAAAGTGATTAACCAAATAAGAGGTATCGTTTTTTTAAATATTTCTATTTTTTTATTCTTACAATTCCTTTAAATATCCTCCAACCATGATGAAATAATAAATAAATTCTCCTAAATACATTGTGATGTTATTATGTTAATATAATCACCTAAATTAATATCCAAATTCATATAATGGGAAATTTACTTTTCATGTGTGTGTATGGTGGACTACTGCCTCACGAAATGATATATTTCATTTCACATTACCATCAATCAAGATAGGTTATAATGATAGAGTCAATGTTTATATATGAAATTAATGACATATTTTTCATTTTAAAATAATAATATTTCAACAATATTAATACCTTCCATGTAAATAAATATTATAATGTTGTTCATGCGTATGTGTGAACTATCACCTCCATGAATTGATGTGAATAGTTTGGATTCTCCACATCAATTGTATGATATATATATATAAGAATATTTAAATTATAATTATAATTATGGAAAGGTAAAATAATAAATACCATATTTCTATAATGATCAATCAAAAATGGAAACATTACTCATGTGTACGTAGGACCTACTGTCTCCATGATTATAACGTTGTTCATTTTCATACCATAGATGAATGGTTTTATTTAATAAATATAATTTATGTATAAAAATTATTATTATTTCATGAATATTTTCTTGAGAATATGGAATTATGGCCACCTGGAATAGTTACATCATATCCATGTTCATTTCTGACTCAAGTACCGAATATCGACAAAAAGTCCGATATGAATATAAATAATTATATAAGTTTTATATCATGATCATAAGTGATAAAAAAGGAATAATAAACTTGAAAAAATTTCTAATTAATTTATTAATTAAACTAAGTTTATTATTCAGGAAGATAATTAATGTATGTGATTAGTCTGACTCAAGGTTGGGGAAATCATAACTCAATTTCCATTAATTGAGTTAAATATCCATGTCATTGGTTTGGTTTTTCCATGAATATGTGTGAATTACCTACGACTATTTTACAATGAATATCCACATATATTGGGTGTATTTATATTTTACACAAATAATTATGTGATTTATTTACCCTTAATCTAATGATATGATCATTATAAGGGAATTCACCTTAATATCCTTTCATTGAGGCATATTATGAAAATATACAACAGCTTATTTTATATGGGGTATAATCAACCCATTGGAATTTAAGTTCAGTCAACAGTTTTCAAAATGAATATTTTCTATAAAAATCATTTTACTAAAATATAAAAAGGAGTTTTTTAACATATGTGGCGAAAATGACCTTTCCTTCGTTGTGACCATTATTTGGTATTTGGATTCCTCTACAAGTCGTAATTTTTTTAAAATTAATTAAATACCATATTCCAATTTTAGGTATTTTGGTATTGAAAATGGTTCTGAGAATGGATTGATTATATAAATATATTTAAATAATATCTTAGTATTTCAATTTGTAAATTTTATTTTTCCTTTATGTAGGTTTTATGTGTTATGATTTTCATATCATTATTGAGCGTTGCTTATATATATGAGTGGTTCCATGAAAAACTGAGGGTGGGTGAGCCCGTGATAGCTCTTTAATGAATTGGGAAATGATATGGAGTTAAAAAATAAGTTTTCTCAAAATATATTTAGGGAATATACTATGATGGGTATTCCAAACGTAACTGTAAAGGTTACTCCCTATATAGCTGTGAAAGCTACAATGTTATTATGATATGGATTCAACATGTTTTCTTTATATTTAATAATTTCTATCAAGTGTTATAGGAATCTTATGATTTTATGAGTGAATCTAAACAGTTTGTGTTTTATGGGTTAATAGTATGATTTGGTGATTTTTTTTTAACGATTTTCAAATATTTTGGGAGTAACAGTTTCATTCCTTATTTTATATCCCTTATTGAGCTTTTTGTTTTCATCCCCGGTTTTTAAATTGTTTTTCCTAGGTCTTAAGATTTTCTATTACAAATAAGATTCCATGATGAAAGTATTGAAAATATGTATTGAAAATAAATCATGATTTATTTTAAGGATTTAATTTTCTAGAAAAATGGATTGTGAGTAGATGTGTCTTCTTTGTAATATTTGAGTTTTTATGTAATAGTTATGTATTATTTCTCTAAAACTCCAAAACAAAAAAATTTCTTCAAGGTGAATTCTAGATTAAACTCTGGATTTTTTAATGGTTAAGGCTTGGTCATTATACAAAGGGTTACTGGACATGGGATATGGTATTAGTGAGATATTTGATTATAGTTTGGACTAGGCATAAGGCTTGAGAGGTGTGATGAGAGGAGGTGAAGAGGGGTGGTATTTATAGTGAATGAGGGGAGGGGTTTCCCATTTTTTTCAATAGTTTATTATTTTTTCTCATGACTATGAATAATCATGATTATTGTGACCAAAAATAGTAAACATAGCATTTTTGTTCAAACAATGGAAATTTACATCATCCATGACTCAAGAATGATGCAAAAATTAATATATTTAGCATTTATCATAAATTATCATATTTTACTATTCACTAAAAAACCAAGTCATTTAGAAAAATCCTAAAAATTCACTCTAACCATTTTTCGATGTGTACATTTGAAAAATGAACTCCATGTTGTTAAATAATTTTCTAAAAATGTGAAATTTAATTTTTAATTAATATCCTAATTTACTTGAAAAATACAGATTTTAAAATTAAATCTTCTTTTCTGACACTTTAATAAATTAATTAAGGAATACTAAAGTTATCTAATAAATATAAGTCACTTGCATACTTATTTATGATTTGATTTTTTTGAAAAAAAAGTATTTTAAATTATTAAAGTAATCATAAAATTGTAATTAAATATACATGACTTACAAAAATACCAAAATTTAATTAATAATTTTGAAAATATTTACCTAATTGTACTATGAAATAATTATATCATATTGTCACTTTTAAGATGGATAAATTTTATTTATACTTTTATTAGTGAGTTTTCTATTCAATTGGCCTGTTTCCTATTCCCAAGGGTCACATTACTATTTCAAAGGCCACGATACTATTTCATCAGTATACGTTCCTTAACTTCTAGAGGTAACTTTTATTTAAATTGTATTTCATTTATAATGTTTGTATTGTGTTTTATATGCAATATTTTATGACTATACAATAATTTGTAATTATAAGAAGGTAATTTCATTGATAGAGCATTGGGTCATTACATCAGGGGTTTAAACCAAACTCTAAAATCATTTTGATTTCAAGTATATGTAATATTGTGATTATACCGATTTAACATGCACTATAATTACTTTATCCATTGATTAATGGTAAATCATCAACTGGAATATTCATTGAATCCCTTTTGATTTAACTTTTGATGTTCCCTACATTTTGGATACACATTTAGTGAGTGAACCATTGATGAATCAGAATAATGATATTTTTTTAAAGTGTGTTTGTTATGACATGAGTTTCATGTGATTTCCGGATATAAAATAAATTTTGAGAAAACATATGGGCTATTGTTATGGATGTTGATAAATTCATATATATATAAGAATGTTTAATTGAATTAAAAATAGTAATTCCCAAACTAAAAATTACAGCTTATGATGTGATATCATGATATCCTTAATTTTATGAATTGTTTATTTGATGATGAAATGCTTACAAATATGGATTATATCAAAGGTTGAAATGATAATAGAGTGAGTTATTCCCAATGAAACTTGCTGAAATGACTATGTAGTGGGTTAGGCCCATAGATACATTATAAAATTTTTATAAAGAGGGATTGGACTGGTTAATAATGAAATTATTATACACAAGGATGTTCTCAGAGGCTGAAATACATATATAGAGTGATGTTCTCCATTGATTTATTATGAAATGTATTATAGTTATGTTTGGTATAGTTATGAAACATCCTCATACATATTCCACCTTGGTATTAGAGAGGGTTGATTGATGTATTACATTAATTGATTTATTAAAACACATGCTTATCACTTTATTGAATACACTTATTATAAATCTAGTTTTTCATAGATATGCTAGTGTCAGACTACTTAGTATTACTCACACTCTTTTTGGGTAGCCATTTTCTACTTGAGGAGATTATATAGATATAGGTTTAGACAGGGGAAAGGGTCATTGTTGTTGACATTATTACTATCTGGATGGAATGGAGTCTGGATATTAGAACGAAAAGTGGTGTGAGACTGGTGTCTTTTTAGATTATATTATATGAGATGATTCATTTATTTTTATTGATTTCAGTTTTGTATTTAGATACATATTATTATTTTAGTACATGATTTATATTTATTGGATTATTGGTTTCCCCTTTACCTCCATGTTTTATGATATATGGATTTTTTTGTTCTTTGTTACTCTGAAATTTAATATTATGGATTATTCCACTATATTGTACTCTATATCATGGGGGTATAGTCTCCCCACTATACATATCACACCCTGTCTACTATATTAAAGTATTCTGTTTTTTCCCTTTATATTTCTGTTTTTAAAGGTAGAAAAGATACTATGATGTATCAAGACTTGGTAATGGGAATGTACATGGGAAGCATAACCCATGCACATAGGATAATCCCTGCACCCTCAGATATTATTGTTTTTTATGTCGTTCTATTGTTATGGTAGATGTTATTTCACCCATGTTGATTCACATTTTTTGTGATGTTATAATTTCATGATGATATTTTCCTTTGAATTTTACTCGTGGACCTATATGGCATGAGATGAGTATGAAAACATAATGATAGGCTTATATGGATGTTTATTGACATGAATCGTTCCTGATATTGATATATTTATTACAATTGTTATATACTTTCTTATAGGAACTATGAAATGAGATATCGATTAAAATTGATAAATGAAATTAATTAACTTTTCTGTCATTCTAAAAAATGTTTAATCCATTTTTAGTTTGACCATATGTTTTCAATATATAATTTTTCCACTTATTTAGTTTTACCTTATTGTTATTTATATTATTCTAATGAGTATATTTTTATTATAAAGAAAACTACATCACATTTTATTAAATTTTACCATTAGGAGAGTGGTAATCATCACTCTCTTAACTCAATTGATCCACATATTCTTATATATATTGCGTTTTAGATAGATTTTAGACTTTGAAAAATCTTCTTGAGGGTCATTCAATCCATGGAATGGAAGACTATTAAAATTGTTCCTTCAATGTCTGGGTTGATGAGAGTGTTGCAATTGTAGAATCTACATATGTTAATGTGGGGTGGGAGGCCACTATGTAGCCATGTTCTATATTTATTCACTCCATGAAATATTCAAACACTTGGTGAAAACCTTAGATAAGACTGTCAATGTTTTTGTATATATGCACAGTGAACATGCCAAGCATTGGTGGGACATTTAAGAGTAGGCTCGGCAATATGATGAGTTTTCTGGGATGGAAATAAAGGTCATGTTCCAGATTCATTTATATCTAGAGATTTTGAGTGAGGAGAAGGCTCACGAATTCATGCATCTGACAAAAAAATTAATGTCAGTGATGGAATACGCTGAATGTTTTATAGGAAAGAAAAATATTGCTCCATATGTAGCTGCTGATGAGATCTCCAAGGAAAGATGTTTTTTGGATTTTATTCACTATGATATTTGGTCACAAGATAAAAATCATAATCTTTGTTACTTTTCCGAGGTGTATATCTTGGAACACATCATGGAACTAAATCATAGACAATACATGAACAAAGACTAGGTTGTTTTAAAAGGGTGAACATGGATCTATTTTTATGTTGGAAAGAAGCATTTATGTGAAAAATTATCCATGGAGATAGTGGTAAGTTTATTCATGGTATTTTGAAACCATATCAGGAAATATTTCCATTATAGTGCTTCAAGTGTGCCAAGTTGGGAAAAAAGAGACCTCCATGTTTGTACCCCCACTTTGTTGTTCCATGATGGTAATTGGATAGAACATCCTCAAATGTTTTATTTTAAATTCCCACAATAGAGTAGTTGTAGGAAGACATGATAGGTACCATAGTTTCATAAAGACTTAGATACCCCTCAGCAAATAATTAAATAGAGTTCTATAGGATTTTCAGGTTGTCATAGGGGATTTGGTACCCTAGTGCAGGAATGAAATTACCAGGTATAAATGATAGATCCAGAGAGTTAGTCTAGAGTACAGGGTAGAGGGGATGGTCATCTTCATGTTATTCATAATACAATGGATATTTTTGATGTAGGACCATATACCATGAGAGGTATGATTCTTATATCATATAATCTTCCTCGAGTTTCAATAATATTGGGGCATCACATTCCTTTCTATCTTCTCTTTTGTCAATTTATTTGGGATTGGATATTGGAAGACTGGACAATGTTTTGACCAGTAACATACAATTAAGATTGTGTTCAGGGAATATGAAACATTTCAAGGTATATTCTCTTGAAATTTGTGGTTACCATTTATTTTGGGAAACATTTATATGGAAATGAAATTTTCCAATTTTATTCTTAGTATGTATTGGTTAGAACTTTACCAAGAACATATCAACTATTACCATATGATAGTTACCTTTTTATCTCTATAAGGATATTTCAATTCTCATGAGGGTGATTGTGATTTTAAGGATGGTCATTCATGACTAATTTAGTTCAGATTTGATTCGATAATGGTTCATATAAAAATTGTTGTTCTATATTATGTAGTAATGGGGAAGGATTGTTTACCTCCTATGGTAGACCATTTTCTTTATGATTATCATGACATGTTATATGGATTAACACCTACATGAGAGATCAAGTTCACAATCCTGTTAGTTCCAAGAATAGACACAGATTCAATCCCGCCATAGAGGATGGAAGCTTCAGTTCCTGAGGAGTTTAATTTTTAGTTGGATGATCTAGAAGATAAAGGTTTTATAGGGCCTAGTACATCAACATGCGGGTATTCGATCCATTTTTCCTACAATGGCAATGGGTAATTTCTTCATATATTTGGATTATTGGAGATCAAAATAAATGATAGTTAAGAACCGATATCACATTCCATGTATCAATGATCCCTTCAATTAGATGAGAGGTTCTATGATTTTATACAATATCAATATAAGATTTGGATACCACCATTTAAGGGTGATATTTTCAGAAATACCTTAGACTACATCTAGAATAAGATATGTGATGTACAAGTTTGTAGTGATACCATTTGGTCTAACAAATTCACTGAAGGTATTCATGGATATGATGATTCATATCATTAATTCTTTCCTAAACCATTTTTGGTTGTTTTTTCAATGATATCTTACTGTAATATTAGTAACCAGATGATTATTCCAAACATCATGATATCATACTGATTACATTGAGATGTCATTATATTAATGCCATGATAACTAGGTTCTGTTTTCATATAGATAAAGTTATCTTCTAAATAATTTCTATCTTAGAGGATGGAATTTCAGTGGACCTAAATAAATATGCATCTATGGAATCATGGGAGAGTCCCAACAATTTATTTTAGAATCATATATTTTTTTGTATTAAATAGGTTATTATCGAATCTTTGTCTATGATGTCTCTAGTCTAGAAGCACTGATGTCTGGGATAACCTTGAAAAGGGTGAAGTTTTTTGGTCAAATTATTGCGAGAGATATTTTCAAGAGATAAAAGAGATACTGACCTGAAAAAATATCCTAAATTTACTCATATCAGGTAAAGAATATATCATTTACTATGACACATCCGAAGATAGACACATAGCAGTTTTGATATAGGATGATTAACTGGTTACATATGTCTCCAGATAGATGAGACTGCATCAGAGGAATTACCTTACACACAATATGGAGTTGGCAGTGGTGGTACATTCCATGAGATGATGAGGAAATTATATTATGGGAGATTTGTTTATGGAATAGACCAATCACAAGAGTCTCAGGGATATAATTTTCATAGTGGGAATTGAATCATTGGTATAAAATATGGGTTGATTATCACATATATTTTGAATTCAAGTTTTTTTATACACTAAGTAAGGGAAAAATCATTTCCAATTAATTGGGATACAATTCAATGAAAAATATATAATGTGACTCTTTGGTGATTGGTGGATGATAGAACTCTTTTCAAACATGAATCTAGAAGTTCTCAAGTCCTGTGGATTAGTGGATTTGAATTCAAAACTTGTTATACCCATGATTTTGGACCAGATCAATATATAGTAGTTATATTATCCAAAGGGATTAGTTATAAGAGACGCCTTATATCATGGGTATACTCCATCTGGATGGAAAATTGGAAATATTTATTCACATCTTACCTATTCCAAAGTACGGGTTTTATGGAATTTTTTAAGTATCTAATAAGGGAATTTCATGCTTTTATATTGGTGGTACCTCCTAGTTATAAAAAGATGTATCCTGATATAATTAGAAATTACTGGTGTTTACGAATGAAGAAGTGGGTAATGAGATATGTGGAAAGATGTTTCACATGTTAGTAGGTGAATTCCGAGCATCAGAGGACAACTATGCTATTGCATCATCTTACCATTCTGGAGTGGAAAACAGATGATATCACTATTGATATTATGATTGGATTACCCAGTAAAATTCATAAGAATAATGCAGTATATGTGCTTATAGATCAACTAATAAAGGTATCCCTATTATTTTTAATCAGGTGTATCTTCATCATTGATGATCTTGGTAGTATTTACGAGCACAAGATAGTTTAGTGTAATTGTGTTCTAATGAGTATTTTTTAAAATAGAGTTACTTGTTTCACATCACAGTTATGGTAGAGACTTCATAAGGGTATGAGATCACCTATTTTTTTTAGAATTTCCTATAATCCTCAGACTGATGGTTAATATAAGTGGATTACTCATGTTTTGGAGGATATGTTATAATTATATGTTTTTGATTATGATGGTTCATTTGAGAAATATATGGAAATCGATTATTTTTATATAATAACATCTTCTAGGAATATATCTAGATGGAAAAATTGATGATTTTTATGGATGGTTGCATAGTTCACCTCATTGTTTGTTAGAGGCTGAAGTGTTATTGATTGTCAGGAATAATAATGTTCAACAAACATATATGTAGGTTCATCTAATCATAAGGTGGTTGGTGACCACCCAAAGTAAGAATAAACCTTACATATTTCAATGGATACGACCTCTAGAATTGAGGTTTGGTCATATTTTATTCCTTTGGGTGTATCCTAGGTTAGGGAAACACTATTTTATAATATAGGGAAATATTGGACATGGGGGTTTCCTTCCATTTTTGATAGTGGATATGGTTGGTCTATTGGTGTACCTATTAACCCTTATATAGGACAATAGTTACCGGAATAACATGTTTCACAATTTTTAGCATTGGATATATTTTCATGGACCTTCTCTTGTGAATAAAATAAAAACAAATTGGATCAGTGCCAATTCACCCTTTGAGTAGAAACTAATACAAAATATAGGTCATAGTGAGAAGTTTTTTTGGGGTAAAATATACAAATGGGTTGACTGTAGTGGAAGCATGGGCATATTCAGGATGACAAATGGTAGAGGGAGTCTAATATATAAGCACATTGTCTAGTTTCTTTTATCAAGACACCTCAATGATGCTTGGAGTATCTCAAGAAGGAGAAATCATATGGGGGAAGGTTGAAAGATACCATATTTTTCTAGGTACACCATTATTTTAGATTGGTGTCAAACATCTTTCGTTGGGGTTTCCTTTGATGTAAAACCTTGGTTGATGTATATTTTTTGTATAAGAAAAGCCGTTTACAAGGAAAATAACTTAATTTTTAGGGATATATGTTTTTTTAAATAAATTTATTTTGGGTGTAAATGTGTCGAATTAACTTATGGGGGCTATCCATGAGTTGGAAGGATTATTAGGTGGTTTTAGAACTTTTAAAGATGTAGTCTTGGAAGTTTTTCATAGGAAAATTACATGCTACACACATATTACATAATGAGAAAATGTTTCTGGAAACACTTAATTAAGTGGTTCATGACATAAATTGGTTACAATTTATATACTTAGTTCACATCATGTAATTCTCTATTGGGAAAAATATTAACTCGAGGTGATAAATTTTTCATTGTATCTCTTTAATCAAGAAATATATGATATTAAAGGGTTAAACACAATGTATTTCTTAGTTTCAATGGTTTTATGACTACCATGTGTATTATTTAATTCATTCAACTAGTGAAGCCTCTCCCTCTATGACCTAAGAATATTTCTAGGTGATTTTGGAGTCTTTTCTTCTATTTTAGATATCCCAATTACACATCTTATCTCCGTGGAGTTGTTTTCCTTAGGTTTCCCTATGTTACATCGTTGATCTCTATCATTGTAGTGTAAATATATTAAATGAGTTTTTTAGAATATGATCACGATTCAGCGTGATATAGGTTTCTTCTTATGATCATCCTCATATCTTATCTTTTTTGTGGTTCTAGTTGGAATTGGTTCATAATTTTCAGTTAAAGGTAGGGTGCCAAAACCTAGCCCTACTTTATGTTTAATTGTGAAGTCTATGAAATATTCTTATTAAAAAAAAATAAAGTAATACATAATTTATTTATTAATTTATTAATGGTAAATCATCGATAGGAAAATTGGTTGGATCCATTTGGATTCAATTGTTGATGCGATCTCACTTATGGATACCTGTTGAGTGAGTGAACATTTGAAGAATAATAACATGGATATTGGTTTAAAATGTGTTTATCCTGATAAGTATTAAAGGTGAATATTGGATATAGTATCACTTTGGTGATAGATTATAGGCTATTATTAGGGTTGTTGATATATTGGTATATAAAAGAATGTGTAATTGAATAAAAACAGTAATTCTCTTAATTAACCAATGAGGATTATGATATGATATAGTGATAATGTTGTTGTTATGACTTGTGTAGATGATGATGAAATGATCATTTATAGTGTTTTTTCAGAGGGTGAACTGATTATATAGAGATAAATTCCTTGTTATAGATGAATATATTCTTATATAGTAGGCGATGCCTAGTGATACATGCTAAAATGAATATATAGCTAGCTTGGCCCATTTGATTCGTAAATGAGTATATATAGGGATATTCCAAGAGGAAAAAATTATTATATAGAGGGGTATTCCTAATTGTTTTATTATTCCATTGCTTATAGTTTTGGTTTCCATAGTTGTGCTACATGATCAAAGAAATTCTATCCTAGTGCTAAAGTAGGTTGATTGATGTATTAAATTAATTAATTAATTAATACACATATTTATTTCTTTACTGCATACACATGTTATCATATAGGTTTTTTAGACATGGTGGAATCATGATGTTGTTTTTTTTTCACAACCTATAAGAAACACCATTTGTAACCTAATATTATTGAATGAATGTAGGTTTTTATAAAGTAAATGGATCTTGTTGTTGACTTTGTTTCTTATAGGACCGGGTGGAGTTTTTATGTAGGGCTGACATGGGGTTTAGGAATTGGGGATTTTGAGATTATATTTCATTAGTTGATTATTTTTTCTGTATTTATTTCAATTTTAAATTTATATGCAAATCATTTTTTCGTTACACAATTCATCATTACTAGTTTTTTAGTTTATCATTTTCTTTCTAGTTGTATGATATATTGTTTCTCTAGTTCTATGTTACTCAGATATTTATTACTATGGATTATTCCAATGTATTTTACTCGATACCAAGGGAATAGTTTCCCCAAAGTACATATCACACCCCTGCTTCTAGTAAGTATCCTATATCATATGAGGATGTGCACTAGAGGTATCAAAACCAACCAAATTTGGCCACATGAGATACTTATGGAATGGGGTACATTAGATGTGATGTTTCCATTTTCCAAATAAGATAATGGAAAGAAGGTTAGTTTTATTTTAACATTCCTAAATGATAAATTTATCATAAAAAATAAAATTTTTTAGTTGAAACTAACTTTATGTCATCCATTAGTGGTGGTGATGAAAAATATAGTGAAACAGTTCACAAGGCTATAATCTACATCTTTTCATGAACTTATTTTTTATTTTTCATTGGATAGGAAATAAGTAGAATATTTTTTTAGCAATATATAATGAAATTTTTATCCTTGATAAATCATTTTGTTACATTTTTATCCATTATTAATACCATCGATGAAAAATCAAATAAATTATCTTCTTGATGTGGTAGTCTACACATACTTATAAAAGATATTTTTAATTCCCATTAAATGGAAATTGTAGCACCCATAAATTATAAAAGAGGAACATCACGTTAGGGAGATTTTTTAAAATGAAAGAAAAATCATATAAGAGAATATTGAACCCTAATAATTTATGATTTATTTATTTTCTAAAAAATAAATTCTATCTCTTTAATATCTCGTAATGCACACTACACCAGGTTTGAATGAAACTCAATACTTTATTAAAATATTATCATTTAAACATGTCCATTATAACATATCCATTAATATTTATGGTATGAATAAATACAACTAAATTTTCAAAATATAATGTTTTACATGACTATAAAGTAAATTCAATTGTTATCTATTGAATATAAATAGAAATATGAATCATTTGATAGAAAATGATATATTTTATGAAAACTATTCAAAAAATGGTTTTGTTTCTTCTTTCACACTTATGATGAAATTAATTTTTAACACTTTTATATTTCTGTTGAAAAAATAAAATTCATTTTTGAAACTGTAATATCAAAATTAGGATATAGTGATTTTTTATAATTTTTATGAAAAGATTCATTTTTTTACGAATAGTGAAAAGTTAGAATTTTAATTAAAGTCATTATTTTTGTTTAAATAATTTATTTCATTAAATTATATTTTAATTTTTTAATTTAAAATTAGTAAAAATTTATATAAATTAATCCAATTTGGGTCGTTTAAAGTGTTTTCATATTCAATTTTGACAAAAAAAACTTCTATATTTTTTTCACAATTTCTCTTAAAAAACCCCGCTTTCTCATCGAATCTAAAGGATTAGTTTTAAATTAATGTTTTCCACATATATATATATGTAATTTTGTAAAATGGAATCCATATTTTTAAATGGTTTAATTTATCTTATCTAATAAGTACAACATAATTTTAATCCAAAATGAATTGTGAAGAAAGGTAAAATAAATTTCTATAGTTAATGTAAAAGTACATTTGACGAGGGATTAAACTAAATAGATAAGGGTTAAAATGACATGAAAAATCTTCAAAAAATTATTTTATAGAAATATTTCGATCCTATATTTTCTATGTTCCTACAATACTTCATTTTGGACCCTTTTTTAATGTAAAAAACATGGTTACACTCTTTTCTTTTCAAATATTTCAAATGTGCCACTCACCTCACTTATAAATAGTCACCCATATCCTCCATTATTCAGAAATTCAAACAATATTTACCATAATATAACTAAAAAAATAACTTTAAAACATTCTTTCCTTAACCGTAGAAGAATTAGTTTTTTTCATAAAGACAACTTAAGAAGGTTTTTGGTGCAAATAAAAAAAGGTTACACGAAAATGAGGTAACATTATTTAACAAGCAACTTTTTATTATTTCTTTCTATAACTAATTAAATAATTATTAAACAATTATGATATAATGACCATAGTTTCCTCAATATATTGAAGTATTTTTATTTAATGTTCGTGACCTACATCTTTATCCACTTAGATCAAATGTTTTATAAAATCATCATTCATGTGTATAGAGGACTACCGCCTCAAGAACCAGTGTCATTGGTTTTATAGTTACCACCTCTCCTGGTTGGGTATAAATATAGATAGAAAGTATATATATGATATTTATAAAATAATTAAACCTTTAGATTAATTATATAAGATATACAAAATATTAATTTTCATTCCTTGCTAGATATGATAACGCTATTTGTGTGTACGCCGGACTACCTCCTCGTGAAGCAATGTGATGCATCTTTATATAACTAGAAACATGGAATCTTATAAGTGTAAAGTTAATGAATATTTTTCATATATATGAAATAATTATTATATTCATGAAAAAAATATTATTTTCAAATGATAATATATCAATTTAGTTCTTCCACTAAATGATTAAAATAATATTCGTGTGTGTGTGCACTACTGTCGTAATGAAGCGATGTTACTCTATTATAATCACCACACAACATGAAATATATATAATTATATTGAAATAAAAAACATTTTATTAATGATATTATTATAATTATGTCAGTATAAAATATTACTTATCTATTTTCTATGATGATCGTTGAAAAATGGAAATGTTACTCATGTGTATATATGGCCAACCGTCTCCATGATTGTAACAATTATATTTTATCAAAATGATCCTTCATGCATAATTTCAAATGTATAATCAAAATATAAATATGATAATTATGTCATGATTATTATTATAGAGGTTATGGAAATATATAATATTAATGTTAATTGGAACAATAAAAAAATGCATGAATGGGAAAATATGGCTATTAGCACCCAAAACAAGGGAAATAATGAAATATTATTAAACAAAGGGTTGTAAAATATTCTATTCGGATCCTATTTTACAATATAAATTTGAATATTATTTTATAATAAAATAATAATTTTTGTAAAACCATTATACAAGAGGTTAAATCATGTTCAACTAAAATAAATCTTGAGGTAAGGGACTTCTTCTCAATCACCATTCGTTGAAGAATATTGTAATATTATGATTATAATTAATTTATATTGTGTATTTAATGACCATATAGGGTATAATATCATCATTTATTCATACATAATGTTATTATATATTTTAATTTGAATTATTTAATCCATGGGTATTTGAATTGCATATTAAAAAGTGGTATTATTTTTAAATTATATCACTTTCTTTTGTGAAATTTAACCTTATCTTTGAAAAATCTATTTCTTATGATGATTTTTCATTATATATTACCTTTATATTAAATATATATATTATTATATGATTAATATAATTAATACCTAAACTATATATCATATTTATATATGGGTTTTTACATTGAAATTTATTTTATTAACTCAGAAAATATTGATAAATCAGTATTCTTTACTCAATGCCGATATTTGATGTTAAGGATTTTTGGTTTAGAGATTAAATTTATCATTCAATATGTTATGAATTTTTGACACCTAGATCTATGGGTGAGTATCAGTATAATATCGGCCCTCGATGCATTGGTAGGTAACACGAGACAAATAAGTTGGCTGAATTAATTGGGTTTCTACCTATAATATTTATACTATCTGGTGAAAGTTATTGATAGTAGATGCATCATGATGCCTAAGATAATTGAATACAATAATTAATAATTTCCATTTTTAAGAATTCATTTAGTATTATCCATGATATTGTCACCATGATATTGTCTATATATAAATTTTATCCAAATTTTATTGATTAAATGAATTGTTTTTTAGTTATTTACCCTTCCATATTGATTATGACTTATCTATTAATATAGTAATGTTTTTTAAATGGAATGTATCTTCAATTATTTACCTTTCCATATTGATTATTATTTACTGATTTATGCTAAATTCGATTTCATGTTACTAATACTGATCATTTCAGCACACATATATATTTTTTCTTTCCATATGATATAAAGAAGAGATCTTTGAAAAATTAGAAAGGATGTAGTTTATTTGTTACTATTATGTATTATGTTTTATTTTATTTTTCTAATATAAAATAGGTATCTTTTATGTGTCAGTATCTCAAAAATTAGTAAATTGATTTTTGCTTCAGGATTCAACCCATTGCATCTATGATAATGTAATAAATTAAGGCACCAGATATGACATACTAGGGTTAGGGATGTTATAGTTGGTATTTTATATTTTTTAGTATAAACCATGGGAAATAGATATATTGAAACAATTATTTGGGATCATAACCATGTGAAGAACATTTTGGATACGTTTTGAAAACCATTCAAAATATTGGAAAGGGAGATATTATGTTGTATATCCTAGAAATACATCTATACTTGGATACTATATGTGGATGTCGTTCTAAAATAGAGGTTCCTAGGGGTAGTAAATCCAAAAAAGTGTGCATTGGTATTAACCAGGTTGTACCTGGTGCACAAACATAGGCCTTACATCACATATGATTTGACATTGCCTGGGGATATGATTAAGATAATTGACAATTTCCTTTTAAACAATTATTATGGATTTAAAAATAATTATATCCCAAAATAATCCAATATTATGAAGAATATGTTGTTAAATTTATGTTATCCATTACAACATATTTATAATTATAAATTATGATTTAAAATTAATAATTTTATGTGGTAATCTGGTATAATCCATTGTATATAAATGTCAGTTTGAAGGAATATGGGTATCAATACTCATGTCCAATATAGATATTTCCCTGATGGGGAAGCTAGTACAGTTGGTATTGTAACGGGGAAAACTATTCTATATTGTTTTATATTAAGTATGTTATAAAAAACAACCTTTACCAGATGGATTAACCTATCCCACATTGAGATTCTCCTATGTTGGATTTCATTACATGACATAATTCCCTATCATTTGGTGGAACTACTAATCTAATGTTATTTGAAAAATGTTCAATGTCTTTAAGAAAGATATTTATTGCCTTAGAATGCAGTGAAAATGTAATGTTTACACTTTTAGTGTAATTTATTAATGTATATAATGATAAATAGAAGTGTTTGATCCAGAATACTAGGGTGGCGGAAGAAATAAAACTCGTGAAATGGAAATATTTTAAAGATACAATATGGAAAAAATATTTCCCTCATGAGTAAAAAACTGAGATGAAGGGTACATTCCTTAACATAAATAAAAATGAAGAATAATTTTTCTTTGGTAGGAAGAAAACATTACAAGGTAAGATAGGTATTCTATAGATTACATACACCACATGGAATGGAATATTGACCATTTATTTTATGGGATTAAGCCACATTTCTGAAGGGGTACTGTCTCTAAAACATTCATTTATATGATGAAATAGTTTTTCTACTATCGAGAAAGATAATGAATTCTGCAAGACTAATAGATTTATAGGGAACATTGAGAATAATATGAATGTAGAAAAAAATGGATAAAGGGAAGAAGTGAATTAAGTATATTCCCACATGTGATAATTGTGGAAAGAAAATATCTGATACATGATTAAAGGGAGTGGGAGTTTGTTACAAGTTTGAAGAGAAAGTACACCGAGCTTGTGAATGTAAGTGTAATAAATAAATTTACAACATATAATTATTCCTCTATTATAGGATATAGTACTATATAATTTGTTTCCCAAAGCATCAAGGGAATATACTTTGGAATAATCTAATGGATAAAGGTCAAGCTTAAAATATTGATAAAACCAAAGTTGAATCATTAATGTGATTCTGTATTTTGAACCATGAAATTTGTTTTAAAATTATTTTTTATTATAAAATAATTATAAGAATCATGAAACAAATATGTATTGTACTATTGTATAATTTCATAATGTATTTGAAAGAATTTATTGAATGGTACTTAGAAATATGATTCTGTATCAATTTGAACTTCTTGGAAAACCCATTATTGAGGGAAAGATGACCACAATATTTTCTTAATGTTAAGATAAAGATGTTGGGAGAAAGATATGATTGATATGGAAAATATAAATTGGATAATACTGGCTACCTTGGAGTTTATTAATTCTATTCTGGAGAAATAATATATGTCTTCATTGATGGAGTTAGAAACATTTTTGGATTCAATGAATATATCCAATAATCTATGAATTATTTAAGTAATAAAGAAACATTCATGTTTTCAATAAGGATTTATGGTAATTATATTTATTAAAATTATTCAAAAGTTTACATGATCAAGGAATCCGCATGTTTGGATTGTGACATTAAGAGATTCTTTATATTTCATGGTGAATATAATAATGATTTAGTGACCTTCCATCAAAATATTTGGACTTGGAAGTTGGATATACATATTTTGGAAAAGTATGAAGGTTAATTTCATATGGAATGTATTATGGTGAAATTTTGGTGACATTGGATTACTTGTTCTAACCAAATTGGTTTTAGTAAAGACACGAGAAATATCTTCTTACAATTTTATGGACCATGCAATCCATTATCAGATAATTTCCATACATTGGGAATAAAAAAATAATTTTTTAATATTCATTTCATGGAGTACTAGATGATATGGAAAGTGAATAAAGAAAATCCAAATGGTAGAATTGGGCCCGTGAAAATAAAATAAATGAAGAAAGTATATTTACTAATATTATGTGATATAGAATAAATATCTCAACTCTAGGAAAAGAATATTTAAATTAAAATACTGGATTTTTTTATTATTTTTGATGATATCAGTTAATTTTTTCACTCCTATCATTTTCATATTTTTAGACATTAACTTCTTCCAAAACATGTTCTATAACACCTGAGATTTTTATGAGAAATATTTTGTTTTTATGTTATATACATCATAAAAGGAATATTTCACTACACACAACACTAGCTTGTCTTTCTTTACACGCAATCACGACCTTCCTCGATAGCTTGCGTTGTACGCAATATCGAGTTTCACTAAACGACGATATGCTATTAAAATATTATTAAAACTAGATGTTATGAATAGTAATACCCACTTTTTGAAATTTTATAAATTTCATCCTTCAAAATGGACTTCATTTTTGAATTTGGAATATCGAAATTAGCCTAGGGTGAATTTTTGGTATTTTTTGGAAAACTTTCAATTTTTGATGAAGAGTGAAAAAAATGGGTTAATATTTAAAAACCAACATTTTATTTAAATAATTATTTATTAAAATTTATTTTAGGTCAAAATTAATATTTAATACCTATATAAGTTCAATGTAATTCATTGGAGTCATTTTATAATAATTTTAGACATATAAAAATTTTATTGAACTTTTCACCGTCTTTTACGCACCTCCTAGGAGAATTTGAAATTTTGCATAAATCTTAATTTTAACACTTATGTGAATGGAATTTCCAAAATCCGAGAGACACGGTTGATTTCAGTAAGTAAAATTTTGTTCAATGAGATTAAAATAATTTTTGGTGAATAGTAACTTTTTACTTTTTTTACCACGGTTAAAAGTAAATAGGGTAATTATGGGTGAAAATGTTATTATTATTACCCTAACACATATCCTAATTCTATTGGATAAGTTTAATTCGACCAAAAACAACCTTAGTAATAAAATATGACTATTTTGTCCACTTGTATTAGATTAAGGCACATATTATTATTTTATTTAAAGAAGAGTTAAAATTGTTAAAAACAATGTTTAATAACTAAAACATTTTTAATATAGGGTTATACATAATATAAATTCAACTATAAATAATCATTAGAAAAATAAAGAGATTTACTTCATAATTGTATTTTATTTATAATTTTTAGACATTATTTAAGTTAATTTATTTATGACACAATGATGATGCATTAATTACCTTATTAATGAAATAATAAAATAATTGATGTTATAAATACACAAAAAAATGTAATTTTAGACTTTTTATGAATTTTGATTATTTTATAGGTTAATATGACATGTTAGTATTGATTATATTAACTTTTTTAGAACTAATCATGTTGTTATGATTTTCTAAAAAATCAATTTCCAAATAGTATCAAAATTGACATAAAATAGTTTTTAAGACAAATATTATAATATTAATTGTTATTTTATTCCTAAAAATCTAAGGTTTGGAAAAAAGACTTATATAAGGTTATATATATTAATAATGAACCACTTGGGGTTCTTTTTTCTTGTTATAGTAAGTTTATTAACCATATAGAGTAAGAAAAAAAGAAGACACAATAAAAGTAAAATTATTTAACTTAAAGTTAAATCTAAATGATATCATTAAAATAGTAACCTAAACTTGTCTAAATTATATTAGATGAGAGTATTTAGACCCATACCCACCTTAACTTCGAAATAAATCAATTTTGAGCTATTAGAAACCGAATATGACTTTATAATGAAATAATTTATTTGTTTTTCCAAAGGTGCCCCTCTCCTCCCTTATAAAAGGGAACCTCCTCCCTCTCCTCCTCACACCACTTTGAGCCTTCAAGCTCGGACAACCCCTGACAATTTCTTTTCTCAACTTCCCTAGAAACATCCTAGAGGTCCTGGTATTCTTCAAATACCATATTTAGTGCCCTAAGAGGAGGTTAAGAAGAGGCGCTTCAAAGAAGAGGCGCTTCAAAGAAGAGGCGCTTCAAAGAAGAGGTAATGTCTATTACCGACTCATTAAACTTTATTTCTTCTTATACTTAATCTTATTTAGTTGTTTCAATATGAAGTAACAGCATTAGTATCACTCATATAATGAAATGTAATTATAAATATGAAACAACCATATTTGACCTTCTATCCATCCTACGGAAAATGAAATCATCGCGCATGCGTACGTACGAAATACCGTCTCCACGCTGTGGTGTAATATGTTTTCCACCACCACATTACTTGTATGGGTATAATGGTGTAAATAATAACTATATATGACTATTTTAAATTGATATTGATTCTGAAATAGTATACATAAACTTAAATATAATTCCACGATCATGGGAATGATATCATCACTCGTTCGTATGTACGACCTACCGTCTCAACAATGTGATGCGACTCGTTATACATGATATTCACTGAATAATGATTATATAAATGAATTTAATGAGTAAATATGATATATATTAAACTAATACCATTCTGGAAATGAGTTATCTATAACCTAAAAAGAATAATAAGAATTTATTCTACAAAACACGCATAAGAACAAAAAGAAATAAACACCCGAATAGCAAGTAGAAATGAAATATTACTAATACAAAGATAAGAATATGACCATATATGATATCATAACAATGATTAATATTCTTGAATAAGTCAATAAAATTATTTAAATCATTATACATGAGGTTTGGACACGTACAAAGAAAATCAGACCTAAGGTAAGGGAAAATATCGCAATCTCAATTTTTATCCCAGATTGTTTATAATTCTGTAATTACTGGGGCATATTTATCATCCAAATCCTTGTTTCATCAATATTTAATATTATTTATATCCTCCTACAATTTTTTAAATCCAATTTTACCCTTCGGCGAGTTTGTAGTATAATATATGAAAGGAATCTTTTGTCGTTTTTAGCACGAGGTACCTTTTTGACTTTTCCAGCCAAAGTATGAGAAGAATGTTTTTATTTAACTTATAAAACATGAATTGATATTTAGAACATTATTTCCATGAGTCTTACTTTACAAGTTCTCAAGTTTATTTTTAATCAACTTCTTTTAGTTTAAAATTGTATGACATGTTAACAAAGGAAAAATGTTTTTGAAGTAGAAAGGATACTTTCCTCAAGAATGAAGTTCAAGTGTTTTATCAAAATTCTATTCCATCTAAGATAATATATCATTATATTTATATCTATATTTTTATATTTATTTTATTATTTTATGATGGAATTATTTTTATGATGTCTTTTTATCTTATATGGATTATGTTATCATGGCATGATGTTTAAGAATCCCATTTTTTATTACATGGGTTCTGCTATGATGTATGATTTATGATCTTGTGGAACACATAAGAATGATATAATTATGACATGGGTGGGACCTATATCTCCCTCCAATTAATTGGGTAAATATTTATATCTCATGAGATAGACATGGCTGGAATGAGAGGTTAATCCGGTTCAGTGATACAGGACTGAAACGAGGAGTGAACTCGGTTCAGAAATTGACTTTGTCCGCAAACATAGTCTTGGAAATGAGTCTTGACTACTAAGAAATGATTATTTATAATTATGTGTGTATTCCATAGAGTTTCATGTCTTATGTTATGATAATTGGGATTACATTTCACTACTATGATTTATCCCATGTTATGAAATCATGATCTCTTTTTCCGGTTAAGATTTCCAAAATGTTATGTTCATATGAATATATTGTGATTGATATTTCTTTTGTTTACCCTTACTAAGAATTTGATCTCACCCTTTTGTATGTTTTCTTTTCCACAGTTTAGGAATAAGGGTATTAAGTAAGATATGACAAAAGAGACTCTAGATATGATAAAATAAAAGGGATACAGTGTAGATGATTTATGAACCAGTTGTTTATGTTTCCTAGTTTCTAAAGACACTATACCTATACGGTCTATTCAGGGTTTTGTTATATGTTGTAATAAGTGTGCATAAATTTTGAGGTAATAACAATGTATGTAAAATATGGTTTGTTATAGTTGGTATTAGAGGAAAGGTATAGTCAACCGTTGGAAACTAGGATGTGAAAGCCTTAGTAAGAACCCTAAGGATATGTCTAAGTATAAGAAAAAATATTAGTGTTTAAAAATGGCTATGAGAAACCTATTATAAGACCTTATGTGTGAAATTTTATTCTTGATTATGTGGTTTTCCTATTATAATTAGTGTTACTCACACTATTCTTCTTGGTCTTAGTCAATGGCTGGAACCCGAATGAACCGTGTTAATGCTAAATGCGACGGGCAATGCCATGATTGTCCAACTAAGAAACCAAACATTATGGGAGCTGGAATGAAAAATCTTATAGCCATGCTCAGAAATCTTTCTCAAGCTATGAATCATGCAGGACTTCCAAAAGATTAATGGAAGGAGAAACATTCTGTTTAATCCTTTATGAGGAAGCGTCCACCCTTATTCAGCGGGTCTACTGATCCATTAGTGGCTAAACAGTGGATCAGTACCACGGAAAAGATATTTTCAATTCTTCAGTGTTCTGAACATGATAAATTAATCTTAGCAATATATCGTTTAGAAGATGATGCTAGTAAATGGTGAAATTTTATCAAGAATACGTGGAAAATGGATGAAATTGAATCCATGGAATGGGACGAGTTCAAGAACATATTTTTCAATAAGTACTTCTCTAGTATTTTACGAACAAAGATGGAGAAGGGGTTTCTTTAACTAATGAAAAAGGATGATGAATCTGTTAGTACCTACAAAGAAAATTTTACAAGACTTTCAAGGTATGCTTCGTGGATTATTATCCAACCTGAGAGTAAAATTGATCGATTCTTTAGTGGCTTAAAACAATGTATTCTAAGGGCGTTATCCATAAGGGACTTCAACAGATACAAGGAAATCATTCAATTTGCTCTCAAGGTTGAGATGAAGATTGGAGTAACACATCAGTCATATGCATTTGATAAGAAGAGGAAAATGGAATTCAAAGGGAAATCTAAAGACCACACTGAAAAGAAGACGAGTTTTCCCTGATTCTCAAAGTGTGGAAAGAAACATGGAGGGAGTTGTCTTAATGGGACAATTAAATGTCTCAAATGTGGAAAGGAAGGTCTTCAGGCATTTGAATGCTGCAATGATGGGAAGAAGATGTCTAATGATGAGAACAAAGAAAAGGATACAAAGAGTGCACCTCCTACATTTCAATGTTACATGTGCCATGAAATGGGGCATTAAGATAATAAATGCCCTAATACAAGAGTTGTTGATGATGATCGACGTCAACAAACTCTTTAGGATAAAGACAAAGGAAAGTCCTGTGCAATTTCTATCAACGATGTGGAGTACGATAACAAAGTGGTGAAACGTACAATTACCATCCACTCTATAGTAGAAATTTTGTTATTTGATTCTGGATCCACCCACTCTTTTACTTCTGAAGAATTTTCTATGGGTATCGCCATATTACCTCAGCAGTTAGATTTTGAGTTAGCTATGAAAACCCCTAATGGAACAACAGTTGCATCAAAAGTTTACAATTCTTCTCTGATTGAAGTTTGTGGGAAAGTGCTTCCTGCAAATCTTGTGATCCTTCCTATAGTGGAATTTGATGTGAATCTTGGCATGGATTGGATTTCATTATATGGAGATCATATCAATTTTCAATGAAGGGAAGTCACATTTCATATTCCAGATCAATCTATGATCGTCTATCGATGCAAGGATGAATATAACCTTCAAGTGGAAATTTCATCCATCTTATGCGTCTTGATTCCACTAAATAAAGGTTATATATCTCAAATAGTTGGAGAGAAACTCAAAATTAAGAATATTCCCATTGTATGGAAGTTTGATGATGTGTTTCCAGATGAATTGTCTGGTATTACACCAAATCGTGAAGTTGAGTTTTCAATAGAACTCGTACTGGGTGATTTACCTATTTCAAAGACACCTTATAGAATGGAACCAATTGAGTTGAAGGAATTGAAGAAGCAACTCCAATATAATCTTGATAAGGGATTCATACGCCCAAGAGCGTCACCTTGGGGAGAACCTATTGTGTTTTTTATGAAAAAATATGGATCAATGAGACTCTGCATTTATTATCGAGAACTTAACAAGATCACTATCAAGAAAAAATATCCTCTCCCATGAATTAATGACTTATTTGACCAACTATGCGGAGCTCAATACTTTTTCAAGATTGATCTTTGTTCCGGGTATCATCAATTAAGGGTCAAAAAAGAGGATATACCAAAGACGGCTTTCCTTACAAGGTATGGACACTATGAATTTATAGTGATGCCATTTGTTCTTACTAATTCCCCTTCTACCTTCATGGATCTGATGAATAGAGTCTTTAGAGACTATCTAGATCAGTTTGTGGTAGTCTTTATAGACATTATTCTTGTCTATTAAAAGGGAAAGGAATAACATGAAGATCACTATAGAATTGTATTGAAGACCCAGAGAAAGGAGAAGCTCTATGTAAAATTTACCAAGTGTGAATTTTGGCTTCAAAAAGTTTCATTTTTGGGTCACATAATCTCAAAATGGGGGATATATATGGATAAAAAAAACAGAGGTTATCAAAAGATGGTCGAGACCAACAACAGTAACTATGATCCAAAGTATTCTTGGTTTGGCTGGATATTATCAACATTTTGTGAAAGATTTTTCATGATTGTCTAATCCACTCACCAGGTTGACTCGAAAAGGAGTTAAGTTTGTGTGGACGAAGGAATGTGAAGATAATTCCAAGGAGTTGAAAAGAAGGTTATCTAGTGCTCCTGTACTCACACTGCCTTGTAGTGGAGAAAGGTTTTTGATCTACAGTGATGCATCCAATAAGGGATTGGGGTGTGTTCTAATGCAAAATGATATGGTGATAGTTTATTCCTCATGACAGTTGAAAATCCATGATCAAAATTACCCAACTCATGATTTGGAGTTAACTACGGTAATCTTTGAATTAAATATAGGGAGGCCTTATCTTTAAGTTGAAAGGTGTGATATTTATACTGATCATAAAAGTTTAAAGTATATTTTCACACAAAAAGAGATAAATATGCATCAAAGTAGATGGTTGTAGCTGATTAAGGATTACGACTTCTCAATTCATTATCACTCGGGGAAAGCCAAAAAGGTGGCAGATGCATTAAGTCGACAAGACCATGCTACCTTATCTATGATGAGGATCACAAATGATCCAATATTTATGGAATTCGAAAGTATGGATCTTGGAATTATAATAGAAGGGGAAAATCTTATCTTTCTCAAATGAATGTTAAACCATCTATACATGAGAATATTAAAGATGCATAGAAAGAATTTGTAGAGTTACAAAAGAAGGAGAGAAATGTTACTAAATTCAACCTTTATTGTGATAGTATAATAAGGTTCAGGAATCAGGTTTGTGTCCCTCCCATCCCAGAATTAAAGAAGGGTATACTGGATGAGGCTCATAGTTATTCATTTTATATTCATCATGGAATCACAAAGATGTATAGGGACCTAAAAGAGTACTTCTAGTGAGATGGCATGAAAAGAAATGTTGCTGAATATGTCTATGGATGCTTGGTTTGTCAGCAAGTTAAATCTGAGAGACAGAAGTCTAAGGGGATGTTACAACCATTACCCATACCTGAATGGAAATGGGAAAACATCACTATGGACTTTGTCACCTGACTTCCTAAAACATCCAAAGGCAATAATGCTATCTGGGTCATAGTTGATCGTCTTACAAATTCAACACACTTTATTGATATTAGAGATGATTTCTCTCTTGATCAGCTTTCCAGGATATATGTGAATGAAGTGGTAAGATTACATGCAGTACCACTTTCTAATATATCTGATCGGGATCCGAGGTTTACCTCAATGTTTTGGCGAAGTCTTCAGCATACTCTGGATACAGAGATGAGTTTCATCACTTCATATCATCCTCAGACAGACGGTTAGTCTAAGTGAACTATTCAAACTCTATAAGATATGTTAAGAGCTTTCTCTATGGATTTCAAAGGTGGTTGGGATCAACACCTAAATTGGGTGTAATTTTCTTATAATAATATCTTTTTCTCCATTATTCAAATGGATTATTATGAAGATCTCTATGGAATGAAATGCAGGACTCCAACTTTTTGGGATGAAGTTGGGGAAATAAAGTTATTAGGACCTTATCTTGTTGATGAGATGGCAGAAAATGTTAGATCTATTCAACAACACATAAGAGTAGCTCAGATTTGATAAAAATTTTATGTCGATAACTGAAGAAAAGACCTAGAGTTTTATGTGGGTGATAAGGTGTTCTTATGAATATCTCCTTGGAAGAGTTTAATGAGATTTGGAAAGAAGGGAAAGATGAGCCCAAGGTATATCGGTCCATTCGAATTACTGGATCGTGTTGGGAAGGTAGCTTACCGATTGGTGCTTCCACCGAATCTCTCTCAAGTTCACGATGTTTTCCATGTATCTCTTTTGAGAAAGTACATACCCAATCCTTCACATGTACTCAGCTCAAAAGTTGTACTGCTATAGCAAGATCTTTCTAATGATGAACAGCCGATAGAGATTCTGGATCGTAGGAAAAAAAAACCCTACGGAACAAGACCACTCACTTGGTGAAAGTTTTATGGTGGAACCACCAATTAGAAGAAGCTACATGGGAGGTTTAGGATATTATGAGGGAGAGGTATCCTCATCTCTTTGTTACAAAGTGATGAATTTTGAGGGAAAAATTCATTTTAAGGGGGGTTGAATGTAACACCTGAGATTTTTATGAGAAATATTTTGTTTTTAGGTTATATACATCATAAAAGGAATCTATCATGACACACAACACTATCATGGTTTGCTTTACACGCAATCACTACCTTCCTCGATAGCTTGCATTGTACGCAATAACGAGATTCAATAAACAAAGATATGCTATTAAAATATTATTAAAACTAGCCGTTATGAATAGTAATACCCACTTTTTGAAATTTTATAAATTTTATCTTTCAAAATAGACTTTATTTTTAGATTCGTAATATCGAAATTAACCTAGGGTGAATTTTTGGTATTTTTCTGAAAACATTCAATTTTTGATGAATAGTGAAAACACTGGGTTACTATTTAAAAACCGACTTTTTATTTAAATAATTATTTATTTAAATTTATTTTTGGTCAAAATTGATATTTAATACCTATATAATCTCAATGTAATTCATTGGAGTCATTTTATAATAATTTTAGACATATAAAAATTTTATTGAACTTTTCACCGTCGTTTACCCACCTCCTAGGAGAATTTAAAAATTTACATAAAACATAATTTTACTGCTTCTGTGAATGGAATTTCCAAAATCCGAGAGACATGGTTGATGTCAGTAAGTAAAATGTGGTTCAATGAGATGAAAATAATTTTTGGTGAATAGTAACGTTTTTTTCTTTTTTTACCATAGTTAAAAGTAAATATGGTAATTAAGGGTAAAAATGATATTATTATTACCTTAACACATGTCCTAATTTTATTGGATAAGTTTAATTCGACCAACAACAACCTTAGGAATAAAATATTACTATTTAGGTCAACTTGGATTAGATTTGGACACTTTTTCTTATTTAATTTAAAGAAGAGTTAAAAGTGTTAAAAACAATGTTTAATAACTAAAACATTTTTAATATTGGGTTATACATAAGATAAATTTGACTAAAAATATTCATTATAAAGATAAAAATATTTAATACATAATGGTATTTTATTTATAATTTTTAGACATTATGTAAGTTAATTTATTTATGACACAATGATGATGCACTGATTACCTTATTAATGAAATATTAACATAATTGACGTTATAAATAAACAAATAAATGTAATTTTAGACTTTTTATGAATTACAGAAATTTTATAGGTTAATATGACATGTTATTATTTATTAAATTAACTTTTTTCTAACTAATCATGCTGTTATGATTTTCAAAAAAATCAATTACCAAATAGTATCAAAATTGACATAAAATAGTTTTTAAAACAAAAATTATATTATTAATTGTTATTTTATTACTAGGAATCTAAGGTTCCGCAAAATGACTTAGATAAGGTTATATATATTAATAATTAACCACTTGGGGTTCATTTGTCTTGTTATAGTATGTTTATTAACCATATAGTGTTAGAAAACAAGAAGACATGGTAAAAGTAAAATATTTTAACTTAAAGTTATATCTAAATGATAAGGTTAAAATAGTAACCTAAACTTGTCTAAATCCTGTTGGATTAGAGGATTTAGACCCATACACACATTATCTTCAAAATAAATCAATTTGGAGCTATTAAAAATTGAATATTAATTTATAATAAAATAATATTTTTTGTTTTTCCAAGGGTTCCCCTCTCCACCCTTATAAAAGGGAACCTCCTCCCTCTCCTCCTCACACCAATTTGAGCCTTCAAGCTCGTCCAAACCCTGAAAATTTCTCTTCTCCACTTCACTAGAAACATCATAGAGGTCTTCGTCTTCTTAAAAGACCATCTTTAGTTCCCTAAGAGGAGGTTAATAAGAGGCGCTTCAAAGAAGAGGTAATGTCCGTTACCGATTCATTCAAATTTATTTCTTCTTCTACTTATTCTTCTTTAGTTGTTTCATTATGAAGTAATAACATTAGTATCACTCATATACTTATATTTTATTATAAATATGAAACAACCCTATTTCACCTTCTATCCATCCTACAGAAAATGAAATCACTGCGCGTGCGTACGTACAGAATACCGTCTCCGCTCCGTGGTGTAATATGTTTTACACCACCACCTTACTTGGATGGGTATAATGGTGTAAATAATAACTATATATGATTATTGTAAAGTGATATTGATTCTGAAATAGTATACATATACTTCAATATAATTCCACGATCATGGGAACGATATCATCGCTCGTGTGTACGTACGACCTACCGTCTCCACGATGTGATGCCACTCGTTCTACACGATCTTCATTGAATAATGATTATATAAATGAATTGAATGAATAAATATTATATATATTACACTAATACCATTCTGTAAATGAGTTATCTATAACCTAAAAATAAGAATAAGAATTTATTCGACAAAAAACGCATAAGAACAAAAAGCAATAAACAGCCAAATAACAAGTAGGAATGAAATATTAATAATACAAAGCTAAGAATATGACCATATATGATATCATAAAAATGAGTAAAATTATGAAATAAGTCAATAACATTTTTTGAGGTTCAGACACGTACGAATCAAATCGGACCTAAGGTAAGGGAAACTCTCGCAATCTCAATTTTTATCCGAGATTGTTTATACTTCGATAATTATTGGGGCATATTTATCATCCACATCCATGTTTCATCAATATGTAATATTATTTCTATCCCCATACAATTTTTTAAATCAAATTTTACCCTTCAGTGAGTTTTTAGAAAAAGATATGAAAGGAATATTTTGTCATTTTTAGTATGAGGTACCTTTTTGACTATTCCGACCAAAGTACGAGAAGAATGTTTTTCTTTAACTTATATGGCATGAATGGATTTTTAGAATATTATTTCCCTGAAGCTTACTTTACAGGGTTTCAAGTATATTTTTAATTAACTTCTTTTAGTTTAAAATTATATTACATGTTAAGGAAGGAAACATGTTTTTGAAGTGGAAAGGATATTTTCCTCAAGAATGAAGTTCAAGTGTTTTATAAAAATTATTTTCCATATAATATAATATAGGGTTTTGTTTCTATCCCTATTTTTGGATTGATTTGATTATGTTATGATGGAATTATTTTTTTGATATCCTTTTATCTTATATGGATTATGTTATCATGGAATGATGTTTAGGAATCCCATTTTTATTACACGGGTTATGCTATGATGTATGATTTATGATCATGGGGAACACATAAGAATGGTATCATTATGAGATGGGTGGGACCTATATCTCCCTAAAATGTATTGGGTAAAGATTTATATCTCATGAGATAGACATGGCTGGAACGACAGGTTAATCCGGTTTAGTGATATAGGACTGAAACGAGGAGTGAACTCGATTCAGAAATAGAATTTGTCCGCAAAGATAGTCTTGGAAATGATTATTGACTACTAAGAATATAAATACCCGGCATTAAAAATTACATAATATTGAATTAAATGAATAATTCACATTAAGGATTTTTTCAGGTTTAGAGTTTTAGAGAATTAAGACATAACTATTACATCTCAAAAGATTACAAGGTAGACATATCTACACAGTTTCCATTTTTTTACAAAACGTGATCTCTTAAAAAACGAGCCATGTATAGATCCATGTTTTAGGGAGAATGACTTTTCCTTGATCCCATCCTTGACCCTATTCATCTTTAAGTCCTGTGAAAACATTTTAAACTTGGGATGAGCATAAAAAGCTCAGTAAGGTTTATACATCAACGAATGAAAACATTTGTTCATAAATGCATTCAAAACATGAAATATTTTACTTACCACGTGAAATCATAAGATTTATGAATGAAACATAGAAATCCCAAATCATAAAGTTAACTTATGGAATCCATAGCATACTTACATTGTAGGTATCACAGATATATAGTGAGTTACTTTGGAATACCCAACATAGTATATTCCCTAAATCTATTAGGAGAAACATTCACGTTTACCTCCATCATGTTACCCAATTCATTGGAGAGCTATCTCGGGTTCACCCGCCCAAGGTTTATCATGGAACCACCCATATACGTAAATAATGCCCAAAAACCATAACATGATCATAACACATAACATAAGCATAAAGGAAAGATAAAATTTCCATATTTCTATAATAAAATATCATTTCAAGATATTGAAATAATAAATCCATTTTCAAAATCATTTTAAATACCAAAATACATTAAAAGTGTATATGATATTTCTTTTTTCCTTTTAAAAACATTCCGTCTTGTTAAGGAATCCAAAGATCAAATAATACTCACGGCGGCGGAAAAGTCATTGTCACTGCTTCCATTAAAAAAACATTCCTTCCTGTCGTTTAGTAAAATAATTTGTATAAAAATATTCCATTTGAATAAAATGAAAAGTCAAAGTGGGTTATACACTGTATAAAATAAAGTCGTGTATAAAACAAAAAATGCCTCAGTGAAAGAAGATTGAGACGAAGTCCCTTACCTCGTGTCCAACTTGATCCGTTCGTTCTTTAATCTCTTGAATAATAAATTAAAGTTTATTTATACTTGCTTTAGAACCTTTTTCAATTATATTATTCCTTTCATATAACTTACTTCCGTGTTATAAACATTATGTAATCATTTCAGTTAATAGTGTTCATTTTGTCGAAATTTGGTACATGGGTCAAAAATGAACACCTTATATTTACAAGTTGTCCATGTGGTAAATAGTCCATTATATACAGAATGGTATTCATGATTTTAGATATCATATATATCATATATATCCAGTATATACATGTATTTATAATAGTAAATAACATTTGGAGGTACGAAATTAAATGCACCGTTCATGGAGACGGTAAGCCGTACGTACGCATGAACGCTACATTCATTTCTATTTTTTTATTTTAATGGAATTAAAAAATAATGATACATAGATATATTATAATTCCAGTATAATATCATATATAATATCATTAAATATATCCTTTATACATCCCACATAGGGCATTAATGAGTCACATCACTTTGAGGGGGTGGTAGTCTGCACTTCCTCAAATGAGATTATCGTATTTAACCACTATATAAAACATAAAGATTGATATAAATGGGAATTAAAGAAGCATAAGTAAATCATAAACATAATATATATCATATATAAATATATTTCCATCATAATGGCCACCATTAGAGGTGGTAAGTTGTAATTGAACAATCATCGTTTCATGAGGCGTTAGTTTTCTATCCACAAAAACATTATGTTCTTCATCCATTAGATGGAGGTGTGTGTAAGTCTAGTTCGAATCATTATAATAAAAACATCATAGTATATTAAGGATACTATTTTTGTTACAAAATAAAGGAAATAAAAAGATTTTAGGGGTTGGAGAAGCAAAATAAAAGAAAACAATTTAAGAGAAACCAATACATTTAATTTGTGTAACTCACTTTGGTTTGAACCAAAGGACTTCTTAAGTGCCTTCTGCCTAAGGTAAGGATTAAATGAGGAGTAGATGGATGTAGGGAGCTTAATTTTCTAGAGGTTGGACGAGCCAAATGGATTTAGAGGTGTGAGGAATTGGTTAAAAGTGGTCTCTTTTTATAAGGGAGAGGAGGGGCTCTTTAGGAAAGTTTGAAAATATTATTTTATTATAAACATATATTCGGTTTATAGTGGTCCAAAAATCATTTAGGTCGAAGATAAGATGCATTATATTTGAAATAAAATCATTAAATCAGAATTGGACATGTTTTGGATAATATATTAATCATTATAATGTTATTTATTTAAATAATTTATTAATGAGGTAAAAACTGCATCATTACTGTGTCATAAATAATTTAATTTATTTGATTTTTAAAAATTATAAAACAAATACCATGATGTAGGAAATATTTTTATCTTTCCAATTAATATTTATAGTCTAAACTAGGAATTATATAAAACTATATAAAAATTAATTACTAAACTATTTTTGTTAATGTCACTTTTGTCTACACATTAAATTAATTAATCTAAATTGTCATTATCACTCCCAAGTGGCTCAATGGGCTCCAAAAATCGACCCAAAGATGACCATGGTTGGAAATAATTCATCCAATAATATTAGGACACGTTTAAGGGTAATTTCATATTATTATAAAATTATTTTTTACCCTTATTTACGTGATTTACCCTTTAACCACGGTAAATAAACTATTTACTGAAGTAAATATTTGAAATGTCTAAAAATAAAGGTGACCTATTTTGGCCCTCTTTATTTCAAATATGGAATACAGTTTCCAAAATAAAAACAAATAAGCAACAGAAATTAATTTAAAATTAATTTCGATTGTCAAAATAAAGAGCGTGTTTTTAAGAATTAAAAACTATCAAAAGATTGATACTTATTTATGTCCAATTTCAAAGTGAAATTACTTCAAATGACCAAAATTGAATTAAATAGTAATAATATATTTCAATTTCACTTTAAAACCAATTAAAAAGATAATCTAACCATATAAATAAATTAGATTAAAACATAGTTTTGAATTAAAATACAATATTTTCACTATTCCTTATAAAAAAGGACTTTATCAGAAAAATATCAAAAAATTACCCAAAGTAAATTCTGATGTCCTAATTCTAAAGAAGCATTTTATTTGGTCATATATAATTTATTAAGGATACTATAAATATATTTAAAAATTGTTCTCCATTACAAGTTAGTAAATCGGCCTTTTAATGTAAATTATGCATAAAATTAGATTCATTCATATATTAAGCCTTTAACTTTTATTGGATAAATATAAATACATTTATAATCATATCATAGTTAGTTTTGTGAAATCCCGCCAATAAAACGGCTAGGAGTTAACTACCATATAAAATAATAATATTATATTATTTGTGTGCAACGTAAGATTCTAAAGAAACCCGTTGTTGTGTATCGGGTACGCTATCGAACGTAGCAACCCCTTAAACTAAAATTATTATTTAATTGAAAAATATTAATAAATATGAAAATCTATTATTCTTCATTTACCTGGGATGTTACATCCTTCCCCCCTTTTGGAAATTGTTTCCTCTTAATTTTTATCCACTTATCAAAATAAGTGGGGGTATTTATCCCTCATAGCATTTTCAGATTCCCATGTTGCCTCTTCAACCATATGGGTTTTCCACAAAACCATTACATATTGAATTACCTTATTCTGCAATACTTGCTCTCTATGGTCAAGAATTTGGACTGGTTGTTCTTCATAAGAGAGATTCTCTTCCAACTGAACAACCTCTGGGCTCAAAACATGATAGGGATCTAGAACATACTTTCTCAACATAGAAACATGAAAGACATTATGTACCTGGGATAAACTTGGGGGTAAAGCTACTCTGTACACAACTGATCTAGCTTTCTCAGAATTTCATAAGGTCTAATAAACCTTGGACTCAACTTTCCCTTTTTACCAAAATGCATCACACTTTTCCAAGGAGAAACTTTGAGAAAGACATGATCACCTGCCTCAAAAAGGAAGATCCTTCCTCCGGTTATCCGCATAACTTTTCAGTCTGCTCTGAGCTGTTCTCATGTGATTCTGAATCAACTGAACTTTCTCTACCATCTCTTCTTCCAATTCTGGTCCCATCAGGTTTCTTTCACTTACTTCATCCCAAAAAGATAGAGTTCGACAACACATTCCATACAATGCCTCAAATGGAGCCATCTGTATACTGGAATGAAAACTGTTATTATATGAAAATTCAACCAAAGAAAGATGTTGGTCCCAACTTTCCTGGTAGTCCATCGAGCAATCACGTAACATATCCTCCAAGGTCTGAATTGTTCGTTCCGACTTCCCATCTGATTGAGGATGAAAAGCTGCACTAAAATTTAATTTAGTACCCAATGACTTCTGAATGCCTTTCCAAAAGTTAGAAGTGAACCTAGGACCACGATCAGATACAATGGAGAGGGGAACTCCATGCTACCTGAATATATCTTTAACATACAACCAAGCAAGTCGATCTAGAGACAATGTATATTTAATAGGAAGGAAATGAGCAGATTTAGTCAATCGGTCAACTATAACCCAGATTGCATTATTACCTCGAGATGTATTTGGTAATCCAACAACAAAGTCCATGGATATATTTTCTCATTTCCACTCTGGCACCGGTAGAGGCTGAAGTATTCCTTTCGATAACTATCGCTCTTCTTTAACCTACTGACAAGTCAAACACTTCACAGTAAAATCAGCAATATCTCTTTTCATTCCATCCCACCAGTAATACTCTCCAATATCTCTGTACATCTTAGTACTTCCAGGATGAACTGAAAAAAGAGAACTATGAGATTCACATAATAACTCGTTTTTCAACTATGAATCACAAGACACACATAATCTCTTTTCAACCCTCAAAACAAAATCATTATCATTTTTAAATTCATGCAACTTACCCTTCTAAACCAAATCTACCTTTTTCTACAAATCACTGTATTTCATCTGCGATTTCTTTATTCTGACTGATAGATATGATCTCACTGACACCTGAAACAAAACAGAATAATTTCCTTCACCAACAACTTCTATGCAAAATTTCATCAAATAAAAAACCAAAGGATCTTGTTCCAAACGTAGCACGGCTAATGAGACATTACTTTTCCAACTCAAAGCTTCGACCACTTTATTTTTTTTCTCGGATGGTAAGGGATCGGGAAATAATAATCCTTGATTAATTCTAGCCATCTCCTCTATCTCACGTTCAATTATTTCTGAGTGAATATATACTTTAAACTTTTGTGATCAGTATATATTTCACACTTCACTCCATACAAATGATTCCTCCAATTGTTTAAAGCAAAAACAACAACAGCTAATTCCAAATCATGTGTTGGGTAATTTAACTCATGTGGATTCAACTGACGTGAAGCAAAAGCAATTACCTGATCATTTTTCATTAGGACGAAACCTAGTCCTTTCAATGATGCATCAATGTAGATAACAAACTCATCATTTCTAGAAGGTAGTGCCAAAACTGGAGCATTCACCAATCTTCTTTTCAATTTCTGAAAACAATCGTCACATTCTTTTGTCCATATGAAATTAACACCTTTTCGAGTTAACAAAGACATTAGACTAGATAACCGTGCAAAATGTTCAGCAAAACTCCAGTAATAACCTGAAAAACCAAGAAAAATACAGATCTCGGTTATATTTGTTGGTATTTTCCATACTTCAACAACTTTTATTTTTCAGGATCAACAATTATGCCATTTTTTGAAATAATGTGACCAAGGAACGAAATTTGTTGTAACCAAAACTCAGAATTACTGAATTTCCCAAACAATTTATTTTCTTTTAAGGTTTTCAAGACAACCCTTAAAATGAATTTCATGCTCTTATTTACTTTTTGAATAAACCAATATATCATCAATGAACACAACCCCAAACTTATCCAAGATCTCCTGGAAAATTCTATTCATAAGATCCATGAATACAGCAGGTGCATTGGTTAACCCAAAAGGTATAAATAAAAATTCAAAATGTCCATATCTTGTACGAAACACGGTCTTTGGAATGTCTTCCTCCATTACATTCAACTGATGGTACCCCGAACTCAAGCCAATATTCAAAAAATACTGAGCTCCCTAGAGCTGATCAAACAAATCATCGATATGAGGCAAAGGATACTTATTCTTAACATTGATGTTATTCAATGCTCTATATTCAATGCAAAGTCTCATTGAACCATCTTTATTTTTAACAAACAAGACAGGAGAACCCCATAGTGATGTGCTAGGTCAAATGAAACTTCTATCTAATAACTCCTGCAATTGCTTCTTTAACTCTAAATGTTCAATTTGAGCCATTCGATAAGGGGGTTTTGAAACTAGTTTAGCATCAAGAACTAAGTCCACGGTAAATTTAACTTCCCGATCAGGTATAATAATAGGAAACTCATCAGGAAAAACATCAAGGAACTCATTTACCACTGGCATATCATTAATCTGAACAATTCCTTTATTTTCAACAATATGTGCAATGTAACATTCATTTCCATCTTTTACCAGTTTTTTGACTTCCTGATATGTTATCAAAATCAAGGGTTCATTCTTGTAAACAAACTAAAAATCATTCTGAAAATAAACCTATTTAGCTCTGCAGTCAATCTTAGCATGATAAATAGAAATCCAATCTATACCCAATATAACATCAAACTCTACTAGAGGCAAAACAATAAGGTTTGAAGGTATATTTTTTCCGCACACAAGGACAAAAATGTTCTTATGTTTTCTTTTTGTCTCAACATTTCCTCCAGGTGTTTTTACCGTAAGTTCAGTATTCATATCATGAGATGGAATTCCCAATTTACTAGAAAACTTTTCAGAAATGAATAAATGTGTAGACCCTGAATCAAACAACACATTGGCATAATATGAACAAACAAACAATGTACCTGATACTACTTCGTTTGATGACCCAACATCTACTAAAGTAGTTGCAAAGGATTTCACCACCCCTTTCTACTTTTAGTCTTACTACTTCCCATCACTCAAGCTCTTTGTTGGACACTCATTTCACTATTGGAAAATGGACCTATCCCCACGGGAAAACCGTGGGGATAGGTACCCCTATACCCACGGTTTTGGAAAACCGTGGGTATAGGTCAATTTTCAAGACCTATACCCACGGTTTTCAAAAACCATGGGCATAGGGGGGGTCTATCCCCACGGTTTTCCAAAACCGTGGGGATAGGTCTTGAAAATTGACCTATACCCACGGTTTTCAAGAACCGTGGGTATAGGGGTACCTATCCCCACGGTTTTGAGGAAAATCGTGGGGATAGGTATAGGATAAAAAACCTATACCCACGGTTTTGAAAAACCGTGGGTATAGGTTTCCCATGTGTGCGCGGGAAAAAAAAAATTTCCGCGGGAAAGATATTTTTTTTGGCGGGAGTCCTATACCTACGGTTCTTCCCTCTATACCCATGGTTTATATAACTATATTTAACTAAATATAAATATATATACAGATAATTGATATTAGGGTAGTGGTTAGACGCGGTACTTTGCAGCGAAGAGGTCGTGGGATCGAAACCCGCCTGCAGCTTTATTTTAGGATCTATACCCACGGTTTTGAAACCGTGGGTAAAAGCCATTGACACCATGGCAATTGGGAATGTTTTGTTGACACGGTGGCAGAACACCTATACCCACGGTTTTGGAAAACCGTGGGTAGAGGCTGGGGACCTATACCGACGGCGTTCCATCCCACGGTTCCAAAAACCGTGGGTATAGCCTATACCCACGGTTTTGGGGGCTATACCCACGGTTTTGAACCGTGGGTATAGGCCTTTTTCCAGCAGTGTTTGCATAATGACCCATTTCATTTCACCTAAAACATATTACTAATTGTAAATCAGATTTTGTCTTACCGTTACCCTGATCTTTCTCAGTGCAATTACAAGCCTTATGTCCCATTTTACCACATCAGTAGCACTTAACATAATTCAAAAGACATTGCCCAGCATGCTTTTTACCACAATTTTCACAAACTATAAACTTAAATTTTTGACCATCAGAATTTTTTGAAGAGTTCTTCCCTTTCGCCTGCCACCTCGATCTCTTATTTTGTTGTTTGTCAAAGAATACTTGATCATCAGCAAACTACATTTCCACCTTCTCCGCACAATGAAAAATATTTTCATAACTTTTGAACTCACGAGAAGCTAAATCCCTTCGATACTTAGGCTTTAATCCTGAGTAAAAAAATTGATTTTACTATCAAGATCTCGCATGAAATTTGGAGCATACCTTGACAATCAAGTGAATTTTTCTTCATAAGTAGCCACTAAGTCATCCTCCTACCACAATTCTAGGAATTGTTTTTCCATCCTAAGATGAACCACCTTAGGAAAATATTCTCCAGAAACATACCTTTGAATTCATCCCAATCAAAAGAATCAATATCCTCACTATCCCTGATATTTTTCACCATCGACCACCACTGATCAACTTCACCTTCAAAACAGTAAATAGCGAGACAAACCTTTGGATGTTCTGAACAACCCATGACATCAAAAATATTTTCCAGTGCTTTAATCCACCCTTCAACTATCACCAGATCAAATGATCCCTTGAATGATGGGGGATGTTTCCTCATGAAATGCTCCACTAATGACATGTTCCTCTGTGGTTGATCTGGCTGATCTCATACATGGATACCACCACCATTTAGAGACTGAGTCAACTATGCCATCACTGCAAAAAACTATTCAGTTCCGATTCCAACCATCTCAGGTTGGTGATTTGGAAGGTTGTCTTCCTCCTAATTTCGTCCCAACATAGCTGCCATGTTTCCTCTTCGGAAAAACATTATAAATAAAGAAATATCTTATGTGAACCAACATGGTAATATGTAAATGCTATGTGATATTAATATTAAGATAAATTACTTTATGGATATTAATTTAACAATATACTAACTCCTAAAGTTATCTAAACTGACCATTGATACCAACTATAAAGACCCGAACTTAAACATTACATAATATTGAATTAAATGAATAATTCACATTGAGGATATTTTCAGGTTTAGAGTTTTAGAGAATTAGGACATAGATATTACATCTCAGAAGATTACAAGGTAGACATATCAACACAGTTTCTATTCTTTTTACAAAACATGAACTCTTAAAAAAAGTCATGTCTAGATCTATGTTTTAGACAGCATGACTTTTCCTTGATCCTGTCCTTGACCCTATTTATCTTTAAGTCCAGTGAAAACATTTCAAAATTGGGTTGAGCATAAAAATCTCAGTAAGTGTTATAAATCAAAGAATGAAAACTTTTGTTCATAAATTCATTAAAAATATAAAATCATTTACTTACCATGTGAAATTAAAAGATTTAAGAAAGAAACATAGAAATCACAAATCATAAAGTTAACTTGTGGCATTCATATCATACTTACATTATAGCTATCACAACTACATAAACAGTTACTTTGGAATACCCATTATAGTATATTCTATAAATCTCTTAGGAGAAACATTCACGTTTACCTCCATCATGTTACCCGATGCATTGGAGAGCTATCTCGGGCTCACCCACCCTAGGTTTATCACAGAACCACCCGTATACGTAAATAATGCCCAAAAACCATAACATGATCATAAAACATAACATAAACATAAAAGAAAGATAAAATTTCCACATTGCAATAATAAAATATCATTTCAAGATACTGAAATAATAAATCCATTTTCAAAATCATTTTCAATACCAAAATACATAAAAGGAGTATATGTTAATTATTTTTCCTTTTAAAAACATTTCGGCTTATTAAGGAAGCCAAAGATCGAATAATACTAGCAGTGGCGGAAAGGTCGTTGTCACCACTTACATTTAAAAAAAATTCCTTCTTGTCATTTAGTAAAAAGCTTCATATAAAAAGATTCCCGTTGAATAAAATGAAATGTCAAAGGGGTTTATACACCGTATAAAATAAAGTCATGTATAAAAATAAAAATTCCTCAATGAAGGAAGATTGCGATGAAGTCCCTTACCTCATGTCCGACTTGATCCATTCATTCTTTAATCTACTGAATAATAAATTAAAGTTAATTTCTACTTGCTTAAGAACCTCTTTCAAGTTTATTATTCCTTTCAAATCACTTATTACCATGTTATAAACATTATGTAATCATTTTAGTTAATAATGTTCATTTTGTCGATATTTGGCACTTGGGTCAAAAATAAACACCTTATATATACATGTTGTCCATGTGGTAAATAGTACATTAAATCCAGAATGGTATTAATGATTTTAGATATCATATATATCATATATATCCTCTATATACATGTATTTATAATAGTACAAAACATTTGGAGGTACGAAATGAAATGCACCGTTCATGGAGACAGTAAGTCGTACGTACGCATGAACGCTACATTCATTTCTATTTATTATTTTAATGGAATTAAAACATAATGATACATAGGTATATTATAATTCCAGTATAATATCATATATAATATCATTAAATCTATCCTTTATACATCCCACATATGGCACTAATGAGTGACATCACTTTGAGGGGGCGGTAGTCCGCACTTCCTCAAATGCGATTATCGTATTAACCCACTATGGAAACCATAAAGGCTTGTAATAAATAGGAAGTACAAAATCATAAGGAAATCATAAACATAATATATAAATATAGTTCTATAATAATGGCCACCATGAGAGGCGGTAAGATGTAATTGAACAATCATCATTTCGTGAGGCTTTAGTTTTCTATCCCTAGAAACATTTTGTTCTTAATCCATTAGATGGAGGTGTGTGTAAGTGTAGTTTGAATACTTATCATAAAAACATACTAGTATATTGAGGGTACTGTTGTTGTTACAAAATAAAGGAAATAAAAAGATTTTAGGGGTTGGATAAGAAAAATAAAAGAAAACAATTTAAGAGAACCCGTTACCTATAATTTGGGTAACTCACTTTGGTTTGAACCAAAGGACTTATTAAGTGCCTTATGACTAAGGTAAGGCTTCTTGTAGGAGGATAGGGATGTAGGGAGATTAATTCTCTAGAGGTTTGACGAGCCAAATGGCTTGAGAGGTGTGAGGAATTGGTTAGAAGAAGTCTCTTTTTATAAGGAAGAGGAGGGGCTCTTTAGTACTGTTTGAAAATATTATTTTATTACAAACATATATTCGGTTTATAATGGACCAAAACTCATTGAGGTCAAAGATACGATGACTTATATTTCAAATAAAATCATCCAATACGAATTGGACATGTTTTGGGTAATATTTTAATCATTATAATCTTATTTATTTAAATCATTTATTAATGAGGTAAAAACTGCATCATTATTGTGTCATAAATAATTTAATTTATTTAATGTATAAAGATTATAAAACAAAATACCATGATGTAGTAAATCTTTATATATTTACAATTAATATTTATAGTCGAAAATATGACTTATATAACACCATATACAAATTAATTACTAAACGATTTTTGTTAATGTCACTTTTGTCTTCACATTAAATTAATTAATCTAAATTGTCATTATCACTCCCATGCGGCTCAATGGGGTCCTAGAATCGACCCAAAGATGGCCATGGTCAGACATGACTCATACAATAGGATTAGTACACGTTTAATGGTAATTTCCTATTTTTATAATATTATTTTTTACCCTTATTTACCTGATTTACCCTTTAACCATAGTAAATAAAATATTTACTGAAGTAAATATTTAAAATGTATAAAAATAAAAGTTACCTATTTACACAATTTAGGCCTCGTGATTCCAAATATGGAAGCCATTTTTCAAAAATCAAAACAAAGAATTGGAAAAAATTAATTTAAAATTAATACCTGCTTTCAAAACAAAGAGCGTGTTTGTAAGAATTAAAAACTATCAAAAGATTGATACTTATTTATGTCCAATTTCAAAGTGAAATTAATTCCAATGACCAAAATTGGATTAAATGGTAAAAATATATTTCAATTTCACTTTAAAACCAATTAAAAAGATAATCTAACCATATAAAAAATATAGATTGAAACATAGTTTTGAATTAAAATAGAATATTTTCACTATTCCTTAAAAAATGAACTTTATCAGAAAAATACTAAAAAATTACCCAAAGTAAATTATAATGTCCTAATTCTAAAGAAGGATTTTATTTGGTCATATATAATGTATTAAAGTGACCAAATATCGATTTAAAAAGGGTTCTCCATTAAAAGTCGGTAAATCGGCCTTTTAATGTAAATTATGCTTAAAATTAGATTCATTCATATATTATGCCTTTAAATTTTATTGGATAAATATAAATACATGTATAATCATATTATAGTTAGTTTTGTTCATTACCTCCAATACAACGGCTAGGATTCAACTACCATTTAAAATAATAATATTATAATATTAGTGTGCAATGTAAGATTTCAAAGAAACCTGTTTTTGCATATCGAGTAAGCTATCAAACACATCAACCCTTTTAAGCTAAAAGGAATATTTAATTGACAAATATTAATAAATATGAAAATATCTTATTCTTCATTTACCTGGGATGTTACAATGAAATTATTCTTTATAATTATGTGTGTATGCCACAATGTTTCATGTCTTATGTTATGATTATTGGGATTACATTTAACTACTATGATTTATCCGATGTTATGAAATTATGATCTCTTTTGGAGGTTAAGATTTCCAAAATGTTATGTTCTTATGAATATTTTGTGATTGATATTTATTTTTTTTACCCTTACTGAGCATTTGAGCTCACCCATTTATGTCTTTTCATTTCCCCAGGTCAGGAAGAAGGGTATTAAGTAAGATATGCCAGAAGGGACTCCAGATATTATAAAATAAAAGGGAGACTGTGTAGATGATTTATGAACGAGTTGTTTATGTTTCTCAGTTTCTAGAGACACTATACCTATATGGTCCTTTCATGGTTTTGTTATATGTTGTAATAAGTGTCCTTCAATTTTGAAGTAATAAAAATTTATGTAAAGTATGGGTCATTATATGTTCTCTATCACTCCCCATAAATATATGTTTGTTATTATTCTCTTATATGTCCACATTTTCACTTCCCACCTATTTTTTACAATTGGGGATATGAGTATGTCTCATTACATATGACCTATGTATTTACCATTATCTATTATTAAGATTTGGTTTTATTAATTTTTTTTACTCATGTTGGTTATCAAAAGAGGTAATTTCAAACATCGAACTCATTATTATTGAAATCATGATAAATTGTTTGGAAAACATTTATTCATTGGGGATAGAATGTAACACAACAAAATTTTAAAAGAGGAAAATAATGTTTGATAACATGTATGAAATGCAAAACAAGGCTTAGAATAGAATATAAAACCCAAATCTATTAAAATATATTTATTTTCAAAAAAATAAATTCAATCTATTTTATAGAGTTTAAAGAACTCAACAATAGGTTAGAACAAAACTCAATACTCTATTAAAATATTATGATTTATAAATGACCATTATAATTTAGCCGTTAAGATGAAATGTATGAATATTAATAACTAATTTATAAAATTTTATGTTTTCGAAATATATAAAATAAATTCTATAGTTTCATATTGATTATAAATATGAACAAGGATAATTTGGCAGAAAAGGAAATATTTTCTAAAAATAATTTTTGAAATGGAAAATAGTTTTGTAGATTCTTCGGAACATTTGGGAAAATTATTTTTTACCAATTTTAAAAAAATTATTTAAAAATTAATAATTTTATGAATTGGAATATCAAAATTTTTATTTTGATAATTATTGGTATTTTTCTACAAATATTCATTTATTGATGAATAATGAAAGTAATGATTTTAAACTGAAAACAATATTTTCGTTTAAATAATTTATGAAGTTAAATTATATTTTTAATTGGGTTTAAAGTTAACATTTTTCAGTTTTATATCAATTAATATATCTTATTTCATTGGAATAATTTTCATATTGACTATTGATATAAAAAATATATAATTTGTTGAACAATTTCTCTTAGAGAAACATGCTTTCTTATTGCGCTTGTAAAATTAATTTTAAATTAAACTTTCCCATTTCAATTAATGAAAATTTTCAAAATAGATTCAAAAAATTTATTTTTTTTGTTAATAGGATCATTAATTGTGTAGAATATAGAAGAGTTGGATTCACTTTATAAATGATAGATAGGACACACTTGGTAGTTTAAAAAATATTATAAAATGATATTATCTTAATCAAGAAAAATGGATTCCAAATTGCCCATTTTTAGAATAAATTAGTGGATAGATTTGAAATTTCACCATAAAAAGAGATTTAAATATGTTTTTATGAAATTATAAATTCTTATCATTTCAGTTTTAAAATTTTTACCAAGTTCTAACTTTTACTAAGGTAGATAGCTTTAATTTTACAAATGTAAATATTCATAATAACTAAGCATGAAATTTACATTATTTAAAAAATTAGAATTATTATTTAAAATAAGGAGACTATTTTATCAAATTCAATTTCTATAATTGTATAAACTTTCTTATAAAGTAATCCATAAATACATGGATTTTTTTTCCAAAAAACTAAATTGTTATGTATAAAATTGATTTTATAAATAAATTATTCATAGTGCCAATTCCAATGAAATTAAGAGATTATGTTTAATTAGGTGAAAATAATGAAAATTTTAATTTGATTAAAACAAATGATACTTTTTTAAAACGTAAATTGTAAAGATAACTTTTCCTAAATTTGGTATATTTTAACCTTTCACTTATAAATTAATATTTCCAGAAAAAATTCAAAACATCACTTTAATGAAAATTTTATAAGATAATTTTAAAAATTATAATATTTTTATAAAATAAATTTACTAATTTTTTTAGAAATTAATTATAAAATGAACAAAACAAATTTAATAAAAATACTTTTTGAAGAAAATATATTTCAATGTAATAAAATATACTTAATCTCATTCCATTAATGATTACCAAAACTAAATGAATGTTAATTAATTCAATTGAATATATAATCAACTTATTTCATTAGAAAAAATTATCAATATTGATAAATGTAAATTTTTATGATAAAAATAAATTTCTTACATAAAATATTTTTATTGAAAAAAATTATTTTATCTTTATACAGTTGTATATTTATTTACAAAATTATGAATTTAAATATAACATAAAACACTATATATTTTATATATATATATATAATGGAAATACACACACACACACACACACACATATATATAATTACAAGGTTTATAATATCCATATATATATAACTCCTCGTGCATTCTTATATATATCCTGACATGCTTCACTAAAATTTATTTATTTACATCTCCCTTATCATGACTATTAAATTCCTTATTTTTTTACATTTCTTGCATAATTGTCGTCAAGGTCACCATCAACATGGAAAACCATGAGGATAAATATTTTATTTTTTGGGTATACAAATATATATTAATTTATTCCACATTTCCTTTTCTTTATATTGTTTTATACTGAAACCTCATAATTTATTAATGATTATATTTCATTTTAATATTTTATTTCAATAAATGTATCTCAATTAATTTTAGATTAAATATATTTCACTCGAAATATATCAATCATAACATAAAATAGTAATAAATTATAAAATATTTTGGTTTAACATTTTATACCTTAATGAAATTATATCCTAGCAATTTGATTTCATGGTGGATTAAAGGGCTTAAACCATTTATAGAATCAATTCTGTTGGGTGTATAAAAAACATATTATCATGAAAGGAAAATTATTAATATTTTAAACATCCATTTTAAACCATATTTTTAAATGGGATAATAAAACTTTATTTTGAAAATAAGAGAGGGGAAATCTGAAGGTCACATAAAAAATCAAATAATTTGGTTCCCAAATAAAAAGATAGTTGGTGGGTTGTGAAAATTTGGATATAGATAAAATATATAATATAAGGAATAATAGATATTTATAGAGAATATGGTCATGATAATGTTAATAAACATAAAACCATAAATTAGTATGGAATAAAGGAACCCCAAATTCATGAGAAATCACAGTACAAGAATAATATTTTTATTTCATGATCATTTGACTAGATTTGGGGTATTCTTTTACAATGAAGATAAATAACGTGAGAAAATATAAATTATTTATTTCCTTTTGATTAGAATAATTTTATCATTTTATTTTTCTTTGAAAAATTTACACATTGAACATGTCCCATTCTCCATGAAATGAATATTAATGATAAATTTATCATTTATAATGATCTAAAATTATCATTTAACAGTTCAAAGTATACATGAGGGGATAAAATGATATTTCTTCATTTTTTATATATTAATTAAATCAAAAAAAATTCTTGAAAAAATTATGATAATATCTAATACAATGAAATTAAACTTTAATTTGAAAATCCTCTATAATAACTCCTAATGTTAAATATTAAACATTTCATAAATAGAAAAAATTAAAACCCTTAAAAATATTCGTGAACAATTTCCAATATATATATATATTTAATTGTATTGATCTCACATTCTTATTATATCAGTTTATAATTTATCTCTAAAAAACATTAGTCACGCAAAAAGTCATATAGAAAAAAAAAATACCAAATCATATTATCTCCAAAATATGATATTATTTTCCATAAATAACCCAAGTACCCATAAATAAAAAAAAATCATATATACATCAAAAATATAATTTAACCATTATTCCATAAATTAAATATATTCATAACTAAAATTATTTCAATTTATTATAATCATATATTGTTCCCAAAATAGTATATTTCTTAAAAAATATCCAAAGTCACATAGTCAAAAAAACTATTGAATACCATGATCTTCTATATGATCAAACATAAATTACTAAACATCTAATAACCCCTTTTCCCATTTAACCATAATTATCTCGAAATCAATAATCATCTTAACCCTAAAGTCATTCCGTACATTTAAACTTATTTCCACAAAATATAAGATAATTATTTATAAAATAACTATTTCAATAAAATATGATTTAATCATAACGATTACATGTACAATAAAAATTTATTTAAACTTAATAAATATATATCAATTTAATCACATAACACAAAACATCAGAATAGTATTAATGTATTGAACATTATTACTATTTTAAAATTCATCACCACATCAAAACTCATGGATACTTATATATATACACCTATGTATTTTAATTTACTACATAATATATTATCAACTATTTCTATCATAATCCATAATACAACATTCTTATAGTAAAAAATATAAATCAAATAATTAAATTATTAATATCAAAACATAAGGAAAACTATAATAAATAACTTTTATTTTTAATTTATAGTTTCCTCAGCCAAAACTATAATGGACTTATAAATTTCAAAACCTTTATCTATTGATCTATCTGCTCCCCTTCTTGAGCTTCACCCATTGAGAATCCATTTGAATAATTTCTATACTCCCCAAATTTAAAATATTCAAATTTACAAAAGAAATAATTTATTCCCCTTCATGTTGTTAACTAGTCTCATCCTTTTTTACTTTGATGTTTTTTTTCTATATCTACTCTTCTGTAGCATATGAAACATCTTCAAATAAATTTAATATATATCCCTAGGTGTTTCCCACAAAAATAATTGCACATAAAATATTTAACCTTTTTTAATTCATTTCCATTATCACCTGAACAACCATAGAACTCCATTTGTTTTCTTATTTAGTGGTTCAGGAGAATCAACAATCATTAGGTTTATAATCACAAGTTAAGATATTTGGTTAAGAATAATAATAATATTTTTCACTATTTTTTTCATTTAATTTTATTTCTCATTGAAACAACCATCGCATTTCCCTTCATATCCAGTGATAAATTTGTTCATTCTAGTAATACCTATTTTCTAAAAAAATATTATTTGTCTGATTATATCAATTAAAATCACAAAAAACTATCTTATGAAGAGGATAAACATTGAGATATTAGTAACCACGTCATCATATATTCAGATCATTCAATTTATCCATAATAACAATAATTTCCCAAAACATACCAACATTCTTGGTTGTATATTAATTTTAACTTATTATCAAATAAAAATATAACATATAAATTTATCTAAACCATTATTCCAATAACAACTATAAGGATCCCAACCCCAACAATCCCATTATTTCATTTTTACAAAATAATTTTTTTTCTCATTCCTGATGACCATTTCGGGCTTAGAGTTTTTGATAAATGATTCACAACATATACATAAAAAAACATGAATTAAAAAGATGTAACATACACTCTGTATCTATTATTTCACACTACAAAAAATTAAAAATGAAACACATTTTTTCATGGAAAACCTTTAGGATTTTCAACATAACACCATAATTGTTCATACTTATTACTAAAACCTCTTAAAAATAATTGGAGACAACGTATGATAACAAAAATATTACTAAGGGGAAAACATAAAAAAGAATATTTTTAGGCCATTTTAGAAACATATAACTATTTAAGTGATTTTTCATAACATAATAAACAATGATATTTGAAAAATAATATAATTACACATGAAAAAAAATATTAACAAAAGTTCTTCATATAAAGGTTTATAATAAATCATAATGGAAAAATCATAATCTTGAGGGTTTCTTCCAAAACATGAGAAATCATGAAATATAGTTTATTAAAAATATAAATTTTACCCATAAAGAGAATAACCATTCCATTAATCAAAAATATCATTAAAATTATTTACGAAATATAATGATTTCCATGAAATGTAATATGAAATAATATAAAATACATGTAGGTTCCTCGAAAAAGAATCATTATAGAATCCTTACAAGAACACATTTAAATGTAATAACTTAAATGATTAATTTCAACACAATTCTCTAGAGAACATAATCATTACCCAATGTGGTGGAGGGAGAATTGGGGTCACCCTCTAAGATTAAAAATGTAAAAGGATCAAAAAATATATAAAACCCATAGAATATTTAATTTCAATCATAATATTTCAAAACATATTTTTTCAAAAAATATGAAAATAACTTTTATGATTTCTATAGTATTATGGATAAAAACCCATTTTTTGAAAACAATTAAAAAATTCCTAAAAGAATAGGAAATTATATAATTAATTTAGAATCCATTAAAGAGAGGAATACTAAACTTTGTAAAAGAATAATGGTTATGGATGTGAGAAATTCCACTCTTTCAAAATATGTTAAAAACAATATTTTTTCCCCATTTTTCTAAAAAGTAAAAAACAAAAAATCTAGAAAATGTTTAAAATAATTGTTTTATAAATAATATAAAGAAAGAAAAAATGGTTCTTAATTAATTTTGACATAAATTTCAGAATATTAATAACTTAATTATAAAATTTTAATATATATTTATCTGGTTAAAAATATCCCAAAAACATTAATAGTTTTGAAATAAGATTTTAAAGGAAAATCACCTTTGAATTGATATCTATTGAATAAATGAATAATTTATAGAAATAACTATTAATTTATTTTTATACTATTTAAGTATTATATAAAAATGATAAAATATTTTTATAGGTTATCTTATGCACTATACAAAATAAAACTTGTGGTTAAATTATCTAATACCATAATGAAAAGGAATTGAGAATAGAAATATCTTATCTTGGACCTAAATTGTTACATTTGTTATTTATAATATAGAATAATTAAATTATAGTAATTATATAATATCATAATAACATTTCCATGTTTATTATTCCTTAAATTTCACTTATAACCATGTCATACATAATTAGTTAATCAACTAAGTTCATGTCGAGCATTTCAACAACATTTGACAGATATATCAGAAATGGAATTTGTAGGATAAATATGGACAAATAGATCATGATTACATTATTTAAAAAGTCTTAACAAAATTATTAATATCATTTTATAAATTATTTATAATTTTAGAATCATCTAAGGTAGTCATGAAAATGAATTATGGTACAGTAATTGAGATGATTGTCTGTATGTATGCCTGAGTAATGTTTCCATTTTTTAAAGAAAATAAAGTAAATAAGGTAAGTATTATTTTTACATTAAATAATTATAATTATATCATTATTATTTTATAATTTTTTGAAATAAACCGATGTATATCATCGATGTGAGGCGGTGATGAAAAATAAAATGCATAGGTTCACAAGTTAGTAGTCCACACATACACATGAGCAGTGTTTTTATATTACATTTGATGGTAAACAAAGAAGTTGAGTATTTATTTTACATTAATTAATTATATTTACTTAAAATATATATAATATTATTTCATTTGGATTCATCATTATTATCAGCCATCAGAGTTGATGAAAAAAATGAAATATATCATCTTTATAAGGTCATAGTCCGCATGTACACAAAAATGATGTCTCATTTTCCTTTAAATTTATAAGTATATGAAAAAATTATTAGAACATAAACATAATAAAATTCCATTATATGTGATATTATGATGTTATTATATCATAATGTGAACTGTGCTTCTTCTTAAGAGGGCCTTCTATGGTGTATACCTAAACATTTCTTAGGATGTTACTATAATCCAAAATAGAACAATAAGATATGGGGGGGGTTAATAAATTTTTTTTGTAGGGATTATATGAGCTTAGTTTATCTTCTTGTATAAAAAAGGTAGGATATGAGATTTAATTTTATAAGAAAGTGAGGAGACATACTTGGAAAATTTCAAAAAATTGAAATATATCAATGTCTTACACAATCCAAATGGAACTCAAATTAAACATAATTAAATAATGGAGGATATAGAGTCTAAATAAGGAAATAAAAAATTATTTATAAAAGTTTTAATTTCATTTATTCCTTATCATTTTTGGTTTAACCATTTTAAATGATTTTAACAGTTACCGATGTATATGATTTTATTTTCCAATGTTACTAATAATAATGAAAAAAATGAATGTGAGAGTATTAATATATTTTTGAATAATAATTCTAAATATGGAATCTATTTTATGAAGTTCAATTTCTATATTTTTCCTAATTTACTTTAAAAAAAACATTATAATACACAATAAAAAACAGTTTAAAAAATCATTTTTAAGTATAAAAATATTTATAACAAAATAATTGATAATTTTTATTCAAATGATGTAAGTTGATATTTTTTAACCAAAATTAAATAATGAAATATTAAAATTTATTAAAAATAAAATGACTCTCCGTAAATACTTTAATGGAAAATAATATTTTCAAAAACAATTTCCTTTTTTCACTACTCAATGAAAAATTAATCTTTCTAGAAAGTTAAATAAAAAATTCACCTTAAGATAATTTTGATATTATAAAATAAAAAATATAACCATTTTATAAAATAAAATTTATGAAAGTGAAAAAAATTATTATTATACCATCACACAAATTGAAATAAAAACATTTTTTTAAATAAAATTTATTTTTCCAGCATAAAAAGACATATTCTCATTTCTTTTATAATAAACATAATTAAAGGAAAGATAATTCATTAAATTTATTATATAATCTAATGATTTAGTTATATTAATTTATAAATTGTAATAAATTCGTTCCATTTAGATAAAAATACAATTTTCCAATAAATTGTTTTTATTGAATATATATACTTTAACAACAATATTCTATTTTTTTAATTACAAAAAGATTAATTCAAATCCAACTAAGAAGTATATTTCAAATTTATATATTCATAAAATGGATATGATTTAAAAAACCATATATAAAGTGGTTATATTATATTCATATATATAATTCCAATAATTTTTCTAAAATTTATTCATTTACATCCCTCTAATTATTTTTGTTATATTTATAATTTTTTTTATTTCAATAGATTTATTTTGGATAAAGATATTGGTGGGGAAATATTAGGATACATATTTTATGGTAGTATTATTTTTATATGAATCTAAATTTACTCCAGTTATACTCTTATTCACATTCATTCATATTGGAACCTCATAATTTATTATTTTTAAACATTCATTGAAATATTTAATAAGAATAAAAGTATTACAATTATCTTTAGTATGATGTTTCTTGTATCAAGAGATATAAAACATAATACTTATATAAAAAAAGTTCTAAAATATTGGTATGTTATACCTTTTCAATCTTTTAAATTTATATGAAACAACTTTGAATAGAGACTTTACGTTTTTGGGATCATAACTAAAAGAAATCATGGAAAATCACATCACTATAATCATTCCCTCAGTTTTTCATATTTCTTATGAAACTATTAATGACTAATTATTTTTTGATAATTGGTTCATCTAAAGGAATCGATTTTATAGTTCTTATAGAGAAAACTGAATTGGTGAGTCATGCTTCTATTGGGATTTTATTTTGATTCTAACCTATTTCATGGACTATGAAATAGTTTCAAGGATATATGACTTTTTATAATACATATTTGAACAGAGGGATAAAAATAATATTGGAAAAAATATTCCTGAATAATTTTCAGCATCCAAATAACTTATATAGAAATAGTTACTCTTTTGAGAGGCTGAAACGAATTAAATGATTTACTTGGAAGAGGACCTTTCACCTCCAATTCCAAACTCAAATTTCCATGAAAAAACTCTTATTTACCTATAGTTTATCTTAGAAGAATATTTTATATTCAGTAAGATATTAGTTGATTTTATTGTTGACATTAGTGAAAAATTAATCTCCCTGGAGGAAACCATAAAATCTGTCATTGAGTAATGCACGAACACTATACATATAGAGTGTTGAGTGGGTATATTATTATGTTAGATTATTACAATGATGATATTATAATATGGATGTATATTTTTTTAAAATACTTTTTTAAATAAATAAAGGGTAGATTTATGGGTAAATTTATACCCAGTAAATACCCATATTCTATGAAAATATTGGAAGAGTATTTTGGACCTTAATATTTATATCTTAATATTGAAACCCATTATTTTATTCTTATATTGATCGATTTATCTCTAACCTCTAGATCAATACATCCTCAACCTAAACTTGTATACTCTAAAGTTTTAATTGATGATAAAGAAAAACTCACATGGGTTATGGATCAAATTTTTTCTATCAGTACATTCATTTGAAGAGCTAAGTCATGACATGGGAAAATAAAATCTAAAATGATTGTTATTACTATTAATCAAAATTTTTTATGAAATTATCTCTCAAATTTATCCCCTGAACTCATTTATTCTTCTTCCTAACCATAACTATCAACATAAACTTCTCTATAGAGAAATATATTTTCATGTAGATGCAATATATTTTTCCCTTTAAGATTATTCAATTTATTATAATATTATATGGGATTTCCCTTATATTTCAAAGATTCTATCTTTTTAGTGGTCATTAAATTATTATTATTATCATTTATTTTTTCTATTAAATTCCTAATTTTAAATTATTTATTTCATCTATTCTTATGGTTATGTACTTCAATGTTCCATATTGAATGTGTTCCCTAAATTTTTTATCTTTTTATTCATAAAAAAAGCGGAGAAGATAATGTAATGAACATAAATATTTTATTAACACAGATTATTCTTAAATTTTTAATCAGTATGTTCTAATTTTATATTTATTTTATTTTTAAATTCAATAAAATTTTAGGTTTCATGTTTTATGTGATATGATATCACCAAAAGGGGAAAATTGTTGGGAATTCTATATTGCTCCATCATTTCCCATAACATTCTATATATTAGTGAAAAACACTCAAGACTGTATCTACTAATTTTATTGATGTGTGTATAACAAATTTTTTAGTGTTATAATATTTTTTTTCAAAAGGATTTAACAATAATGTTTATGATTTATCTACTTAATCAATCCTTTGGTCTAATGTAAAATGATTCTTTAATGATTACCCTCAAGATTTCAGATCATTAAAGGGAATAAAGAAATTTTTTTTGAAAATTTTTCTATGTTTTGATATCTTATGATATTTCAGAGTATTATTATCATGACATATGATCAAAAAAAAGAATTATAAGAAAAACAATCCTTATGATGATGTCCTACATTAAATACTTACACTTACAAATATTCCGCCTGATTATGATCAATAATCTCGTATTATCAAGAAGGTATAGATGAATGAATTATGATCAAACTAAAAAGTCATATATTCAAGTAATGTCTCTCTTTTTCAAGAATTACAACAGTGAAGACTCATGATTTTTGATAAAATTATGTATGGTTAAGTTATTTTATTAATTTTTGAGGTGATTTATTACCATTTTAGTATATAAATAAATTTATAATACTAATTTTTGTTATTTAAAAAGAATAAATTTTTAAATACGAAAGAATTGGTGTATTTAAGGATTTAATTCCCAAGAGAAGTATAGTTTCAATGAAGATGTAATATGCACCTGTATGATACAGTTTGTTAAAATTTTCAGACGAATTAAAATGAAAAAAGAAAATGGAATTAATTAATGAATATTATATTTATTAATTCTGTTAATTTAAATCATAAAAAGATGGTCAAATTATAAAATGTAGAATTTTTTTGTATAAGAAGATGTTTTAATCTAATAAAAATAACAAGGGAAAAACGAATCCATATAAAATATTTTATAATTAATCCATCATATTCATATCATATTTTTTTGGTAGTTCAGAGTTGTTTTAGCTATAGCTATAACAAATGAATATATTTTGGAGATTATAAAATTTCTTCACACTTTCTCTAGAATAGTTATTTTTCAACAATCAGTTGTTTCTCGAAACCAGGTTTAACTCCAAATCCCTATATTTATATATTTATATAAATTTTTACACTTATATTTCTAAGTGTGTGAATTTTGAGGAAAGGTCTTATAAAAATGATTTTTTCTATTATAAGTTCATGGAACCATTTTATAAGAATTTTCAGTTTAAATCACTCAATTATTGAGATCGATAAAAAAAATTTCTACATAATGAATGCAATCAACATCAAATAGAGAGTGCTGGTGAAGTGGAATAGTGGATTCCTTCCATCTGAACCACTATAAATCATATCTTTTTATTCTATTTCTTTATTTTTTTTATTTCCACTACCATTATTATAAAATTACAATGAATAAGTTGAGGTATGAATTTATGGGGTTCAATTTTATAAGAACTCAAATCACCCCTTTTGTGTCATCAGGTAACTCCACCCAGGACAACATATTTTACAAAATCCCTTTGATAATATATTCTTTCTCTATTTTTTATTCTCTTAGTAAGGTTTTCCTTTAAAATAATACACTCATTTAGAGTGTTACACATTAATTATATGATTTTTATTTTATTAAACATCATGTTTATTACATTGAAATTTGACATCCAATTATCATGAATTAATGATGTCCTTTACTTCCTTATGGATTTTTAGTTCATATATTACATTGGTCATATGGGTTATTTATCTCCTTTTTATGAGAATATTTAACCTCTCTATATATATATTTTATAATGTTTTCAAGAGTGTATTTATCTATAATTTAATGTTTATTTATAGGAATTTTATACGACCATAGAATTTCTATAGAAATGATTTAAAATAGCGTATTTTTAAGTGTTTTACCAAGGGTAATATTTTAATTTCATTACTAATGTATGTATTTTTTTAACATATTCTCTATGAATAAATTTTCTAACTATCATGATCATTATATGAAATAATTATTTATTTCTAATATTACATTATTTTCCAATATATATATATATATTTTTACCTGAATAATTCATTTTAAGAAGTTTTCATTCTCACGAATAAAGAATTGGATTTTATTCCACAATTGTATATTTTTATCATCCACTAAAAATAATTTATATTAAAATTAATTTTATTCAATGGTTTCAATATTTAGAAACATTTTATAACTAATTTTTTAATGTCCAATTTTTACCTACTAAATGGATATTTGATGTGAAAAATTGGATTTTTACAACCATGATACAAATTTTTTATAATTTTTCTTAAAATACCATTTAGAATTTTTCCACATTATCTAGAAGATAAATGTCATTTAGAGTTATTTTTCATATATTACATTATAAATGATCTTGTGATGCATTATTTTCATATATTGAGCATGTGGTATCAAATGATTCATTTATTTATTTTTACTTATGTTATATAAATTGAAAGTATTGAGTAATCCTTCTTCTTAAAAATTTATTTTTCACCTACATCAATTTCCACTATTCATTATTATTCTTTACATTTTTTATGATCTTATAATTCCATCCTTATTATTTTTAGGGATTGAATATGATCATGTTTTGTGGAAATATTCTTGAACCCTATTTCCTTCTCATGTTAACAATGCTTTTATGATGTTGTTAATGCTATGTTATGTGGAAGACATATTCGTGTACATATTACGATGTGATTGGTCATCCTAGAATTGTATCACTCTCTAATGTATTTTGTAATGTTTTATATCACAATAGATGAAATTTAAGTGAAATAGGATGAAACTAAATCCACTAAGGGGGTATTTCTATTACGTGATTAAAATCATAGAAATGAGACTTAAAATATAATTATCATGTAATGTAATATATTATTAGAACATTAGTATCATGATGTTATCCATTATCACCTACTTATCTTTTGATGAAGGATTAAATTTTGATTCCTTTCTTATGATCTGTCTTTTATCAATTATGATTTTCTTATGATGTGTTCTTATACCTTTATTATGTTCTAATACCCATATCGGTATTTTATACTAACTCATTCATTGATTTTTTTAGTTATCATTACCCTTAATGATAATTTATTATAACTATTTTTATTCTCACGTACTCTATGGTTTTGGGGAAGGGAATTATAAATGGTATTTCTATAAATCTTTTATGTGTTATTAATTGAATAGTATATGTTTAATACTTATTATAGACTAAGGAATCATTATTTTATTGGAGAAATTACAATTTCTATGAGAAAGATATTAGTTTTCTTAACTAATGGTTTTTTTAATTATATAATACTATAATCCAAATTTATCATGATAATGTAACTGAATCAATATTGGTTATTGATATTGTAATTATGTATGGTTAGCTTTGGGTCTCTTTAGTTAGAATCAAAACAAGTATGTATGGAATATTTTTTTAACAATGGATCTGGGAGTTCAGGTATGTTTCATTTCAATTGGAATCAAAATAGTTTTAAGATTACATTATATATTAGGATACTATAAAATGATCAGTATATTTTAATAATCATGAATACCATCATGTTTTTCATGTAATGTAAACATCTTTTGTGATATTATTTAATTGGATTTTTTGATTAATAATGCTTATATATGTTTTTGGGTTTTTTGGGAGGAATACATGATGTGTATAAGTAGCCCATAATTTTGGTATGTAATTTAATTACATTAAAATTATAGTTATTTTGGTAATCTATTAGTATAATTTTGAAAGTATATATTATTAAGGTATATATTGATTTTTATGTGATTATGGTTAAGTTGAATTTGGTGATCCTAGGTTACCATGTATTATAGGCTTGGGGCGTAATAAGGAATATATTAATAATTTTAGGATTAATTAAGAAAAGAAGAAATTATTTTAAACCCTAAATATAAATATAAATATAAGAAATCGACCTAAAATTTTGTTTGTGTAAGATGTTTGCGGTCACATATCATGATATCCCTATCTGGATAAAAAAATTGGGATCCAAGTTCTAGCTTTTATGAACCATGAAGTAAGAGACCTAAAAAATGATATTTATGTATTAATTTGATCTTCACTCAATTCATAACATGAGGGCCTGACTACACACATAATTGGACACTCATTGGGGATATTATTTAGATATTTCATCTATTTATTATGAATGGTTATAAATAATTTTAATACATTATTATATCCTGAGTCATGAATATTTTAAGAATACCCAAATCTATTTTCCTCGATGAGAACTAAATTAAATTTCTAAGGACATAAATTTTTAAAGGTCTATAATGTAACGTTCCATGTTTTTAATGAATGTTTTTAATTTTTTGTCAAATTATAATGACAAATGCATAGGTTTAGTTTTAATTAAATAAAAAAATTTATAAATATATTTATTTTTTATATTGTTTCATATACATTTTTTTCTTTGAAATATAAAATTAATGAAAAATGTAATTATATTTATTAAAATGATTTTATAAAATCAATTTTTCTAAATTACATATTATTTTTACATATATTATATAATTACTAAATTAATTTTAGTAAAAAATATTTTCATGATAATTAATTCATTGTAATATAATTGCTAACTGAGTTTGATACATGCTTTCATATTTAAAAAATGGGAAATATATTATTTATCAATTTATGTGAAATATATGATAATATGATAAATTTAATTTTCACAATGAAATCATAGTTTATCACACATTTTTCCCCATATTATAGATCAATAAATTTTTAAATGGTTTTTTGTTATATTCCTTTTATATATTTAATTAGTAGAAAAATTTCTTTTAAAACATTAATTAATATGTTTTATATAAAATAATTGTACAACATTTTTATTATTTCAATTTTGAAATTTAATTCCACTTTAAATAGTTTGTTTTTACAAAAAATGATTAAAGAATATTAATAATTTAGTCCTCAGAAATATAAAATTATCATTGACAATGAAATAATATCATAGTATATAATGTCTGTTGTACTAAATCTTTTTTCTCAATTAAGTATTTAAAATATAGATTCCAATGAATTAGAATAATAATCTCACATAATGTATTTGTTTTATAACTAAAATTAATGTTTCCATATCCTAGGGTTATCATTGTGTTTTCATTGATGATGAGTTTCTTTTCTAGGCCTCCCACTTTCCTTCTACCCCAGCTCTCCCCATAGTTTTTCCCCTTGCCTCTTCTTCAACATTGCTTTTGGAACCTCGACCACAATCCATGACTTCTTTTCCAACCAGATTTTCCATATCAGAATCTATTTTTTGTCCTGTTCGATATTTATTAGGGTGGTTTGGGATGTGTTAGTGGTTGTATTTATATATTCTTTCTTTGTCTGGGGGTGGTGATTATTTTCTGAAAATTCTCTTTTTTTGGATTTTCAAAATACCCTCTTTATGGTAAGCGGTAACCATAACAACACAATTCAAAATTAAAAAAGTTACAGGACCCGAGGAAAACTCGAGCCACGAGAACCCTCAATAGTAAATCCGATCGCCATCCACCATCACGCATTCCAGAGCACCTCGTCTGCTAAACCGACATCCCCATTAAACTATTCACCATCATCACCAAAACCCTCGAGCTGTGAGCCTGCACCGCCTCGAGCGCCACATCACTGGATCGCCGACGAGCATCACCGGCGTCCGTCTTCACCATCACAAGCAACGCCATCGATAACCCGACGTCGCAGACGCAAATTCAGGGGGCAACGAGACCATCACCCGCACCATAGAAAATCACAAAACCAGAAAATCAAATGCCACTGATGCGCAACATGAACCAAATCACCCAGAAAACATGAAAAATTATAGTGATTCACAAACATCGAAGAACCACCGAGAAAGGAACCAAAAATCCAAAGATGTCAACCAAACCGCTGGGAAATGTCTGTTAAGATCCTCAAACTACTCAACCACAGTATAGTCTTTGTGATTCTTATGTGTTCTGGTATCCGATTATGGTGTTTTGATAGTGTTGATGGAATCGAGTAGCTGGTTCTTTCCAGAAAAATGGAGTTTATGATGGGTATGATTGTGTCATGGTGTGAAATGTTATACCGTATGTGACTTGAGTAGCTGATTATGGTTTCTATTTGAATTTTTAACTTTGAAATCAGGGTTTGAGATATGGTTATTGTCATTATTTTTGATTTAAAAGTTTCATGTAGAAATATGTGATATCTTTTTTGGGGGTTTTTGTGAATGTATTAAAAGCTCTATAAGTTTCCCACTTAACAAAAAGTTACCTTTCAAGTAATAATAAAAAATATATTAGAGTATTACTGTAAATAATTAATTATAAATCATATAATACATAAGAGATAATATTAAATATTAATGTAAACACTCATAATAAAAGAAATAGTTATTATTCTAAAGAAGATATTCTTCCATGTATTATATTATATTATTTAAATGATAAATTAAAAAAAATTTAAATTTAATTTTATGAGAATACATGTTTTATAGAGGCGTCACATTTAGCTTTGAGTGATTTTTTTATTTTATCTGGAAAATTTGATATTTGAGTGAATAGTAAAAATACATTTTACATGAGTAGTAGTAATTTTATGACAAAACCCCAATATAAATATAAAAATATAATTTTTGAACACTTTTTGGATATTAAAATTGATTTAAGAAGAATTATAATGAAATAAAAAATACTATTTTGTATTTATAAACCTATATTAAAAATTTTGTGGCTTAAATTATATTTTATACCAAAATAAATAAATTTTGGTTATTTTCATTTAACTTAGTATTTTGAATGATTCCATTATGATATGTAATTATTATTAGATAAAATTAACCCATTTTATTAAAAATTATCCAAATACATTTCTGTTAATCATTTATTTGACCTAAATGATAAAATAATATAAATTTTAACCAAAAAAACACCCCTCTTTTTCTTATAAACACCACCTTTCAATTCCCAACTAATAATCACATATAAATTTTAATATAATGAAAGAAATCTGTGAAAAATGTTCCCCAACCATTTCTCCTTGAATTAGATTTTCTGTTCACTCCAAAATACAATCATAAAAAGGTTATAAGTTGGATCAAAATTCCGAAAGGAAAATATAATTGTCTTAATCATGTTATTCTGGTTTCTTTCTTATTACACCTCCACCAATTTTATTATTAAAATTATAATATAATTATATAAGTATAATTAGTATACTAATTTTTTTTTAGTATTATGAAATAACAATTATGTACCTCCCTATCATCCACTGGAAGATAAAAATGTAGTCTATTTTATATGCAGACATCCACCGCCATGAACAACACATTTAATTTTTCATTAATATATTACATGGATAGTTATAAAAATTAATTAAGTGATTAATTATATATTTATAACATGAATAAGATAATACAAAGACAACTTATATTTTATATTAATAATATTAACTGTAAATGTTCATCATAAAATTTAACCACCTAAAATGCGTATATCTTGGAACAATTCCATAATTTAATATATTCTTTATAGATAATATAATAGTATAATTTTTTTAAATTAGTATTTTATAATGATAATATTAACAAAATATTTTATTTTATGTTATATAATTTAAATTTTAATATTTAACTCATTATTAAGATATAATTTTGGTTCATAATAACAATACTGAAACAATCCCTTAAGGGACCTTTTCCATACGAATCATATCTAAAACCACAACGGAATGAACCTTGAAATTCATAAATAAATATATTAAAACTAATAATATTATTTTAAAATTTGAAAATAATACATTCATGACCATGGAATGATAACCAATATCATTTTACTGAAATAGACATGGAACAATTGAATTCAGTTACACCAACAATCAATATTAACTAAAAATAAATAATGACCATGTGATAATTGATCAAAATTGTTTAATGTAAAGGGATATAAATATGGATAATATTCTAAAATAAATTATTAATTAGTCTTATTTTACTATATCATAGGTTAGAGTGTGTATGATTAAGCAGGAATACATGGTATGGGTTCTTTGTCACAAAATTCATTTTATTGAGAAATATTTTTAATTATGCACTTAATCTTATATGAAACCATTTAATTAATATACCTTGAATTATTTTATCACAAGTGAAATTTTTTTAATATGACTTAAAATATTATTTGATATTCTATTTTTAGCTTCTTTTGACTCATTACTAAATCCATAAGGGTATTTTTTCTGAATTTACATTCATTGAGTTTTTTCCCTTACTTTATTGATTGTGTATTTATATGACTATATGAACTATAACAAATGATTTTTTTTATACTTTATTTCTACTTATTTTATATTGATATAAATTTCATTCAAAAATTCTATTTAATAATAAATTCTCACTTCACTGATTATGATCATGGAAACTATTTACTTTGCAAGTCTCCAATCATTTCAAGTATTTTAATTAAACTATATATATATATATTTCATTTATTGAATTCCATGAACGTTTACATTAATATTTTAATTCAGTTAAAATGAATTTAAAATCCTCTTTCCTTCTATATGGATGTATAGTTCGTACCTTAAACTATTCAAAAAGGTTCTTTATATCTACTTTATGGGTGAAAATGTTTATCCTCTTTGCCTATATTCATTATAATTTTTTAAATAATATTTTTGAATATAGTTTGTTGATTTTAAGGTCATTTTCTACTATCATTAACTCGATGGTTTTATGATTTCTTCATATAAACCATAGAAATATAAATTAATCCAATATATATGATCTATCCTTGATAGAATAGACAAGTAATATAAATATACAATATAAAATATGTTCACAAGAATAGGTGATGCAGCAGTATCAATATTTGATATCCTATAGTAAGATTGATGTAAATCACTAATGAAGTAAACAAAATATTCTTACCTCTATGTGGTTACACTTTAAAAGGTATCCCAATTTTCTACTAGTGTATACATAAACTCTTTATGGGGTGCCAATTCCTTATCTAGGATAGATGGATGAGGCTCGAGATATAGAAAATTTTAGTAATCTTGTTATAAATCAATGTACACAATAAGAGGGGACATGTTCCATTATATAACAACGATTTATGTGTTTCACTTAATGAAATTAATCAATCACTTTCAATGTATCTTAATACATTTATTCCCATTTTAATTTATTCATTCAAAATTATTCAAATGAATATTCAATCCATTTAAACTATTCCAAATTAATAAATCCATGTTGTAAGATACATTATCCAAATTAAAATGGTTTTAGTTAAAATATGACACATAAATATCAATATAACACATATAAAAAATATTCATCTTAAAATATTCACCATGACTGATTATTTTTCATTTTTACTAATGAGTGAAAGGTGTTTTAACTTCATCTATTTGAAGACATTTTAATGAATTCTTGAAAGTTATTCTTAATTATGGTTTCTTTATATGATTATGTTGTTTTTAAATGAAAATCGTATTCAAATTATTTGATTAATTTTTTTAAAATAATGGTTAATGTTTTATATGAATACATAAACGGATTTAATTTCACTAATGTATATTTTTATATTAAACTCCTCATTTTTTAACTTTAATAAAAATTATGTTCATGGTTTAATTTTTTGGAACAATTTTAAAATTATTTTTCCAAATGTTAATATTTCACCCTTGAAATAGATCATCTAAGTGACTTATATGTTTTTTTTAAATCAGTGTTAAAAAAGTTTCTTAAAAATTATATTTACAATTTTATTTCAATTTTCCACTCAATCATTAAAATATATATCTCTTTTTGTTTTCCATATTATGTAGTTCCCACTTTATGATATTATGATGTTCTATTTTTGGTGATTGAACATGTGGTATCAAATAAACCAATAATAAATATCTTTATATGTAATATCATTCGAAAGTGTTGAGTAACCCAATTTATATTAAATGAGTTTTTAATTTATGAAAAAATCATGTAGTTGTTCTTGTGATTCATTAGGGATATAATATAATAATTAAATTCATATTCCTTATCTAGAAAACATATGATCATTTTTTTCTAAATATTTTTGATGTCCATTTCATTCCTAGTTTAATCGTTATTTAAAAAACTATGAATGTTGTCTTATATAGAACAAATATTTTATGTACTCATGTTTTCATGAAAAAATTAAATTATTTTCTAGTGATTTTGAGTATATTATTCTTAATTTTCCATGTATTTTATTGTTTACTTAATTTTTTTAAAAATAAATTTGATTAAATTATATTGATGAAATTGGATAACAATACTGAATTTTTGGATAATTGAGTTTAATTGGGACCTTCTTGAATTTTTTGATTTGATTTAACATTTTTTAGGTAAACAATGTATAGCAAAAGACATCCCTCAAACAAAAGGTTTTAATCCTCACTGTTATCCCAAGAGGTCGACCGATGATGAAATCCCATAAGGAGTGTGAGATCATACTATGGGAGTAGAGTGAATTCCACATAGGGAGGATACCATAAAATGCTTAAGTTACTATCTGTGCAGGTCGTCCATGTTAGCATGTTCCATTTTTTGTGTAACTGTGTATGCAAGAGCCCATCCCTACTAAAAGGGTCCTTATTCAATTTCTTCGTGGTATTTCTTATATCCTAGAACTCACCCACATTTAAATTCAATGTTGGATGACTATACATTGGGACTATTTAGCAACTAATAAAAACTATTCTATTTTATGATAAAAATTATACACTCCCACCTTAGAAATTTCCCCTCCACTACCGACATTCCTCAATGTCAACCACCTCCATCTACAACTCTTGGGACACCTCCATGTCCACTACTATGACTTTATATGACTCTATGGTCTTAGAGGAATTCATCCACAATATAACTACTTGAAACAGCCCCACCCCAGTCTGTACCTTAGGATGACATCTCTCCACCTTTATATAGTTGTTTGTCTAGGATTCCCATGCAAATAACGGTATATCTTGATGGAAATTTCCATACCCTATAATTATTCCAAATCTATTAGATATTCTCTGGTGAATGTGCTTGCTCTGAATCCTCATTGGGAGCATGTTCCATATAAAGTCTGTTTGGTCCATTAATCATAATTCTGAGGATGATCAAATTCTTTATGGTGTCCTGATGTCCTTGAGGTTTCCCATTGTCCTTACTATCCCAAATTACTTGGCTGGAATGAAGGCCTTAAGGTATCATATGAACAAATCAACATCCTAAAAGCCCAAAATTACAAATAGTTATAGCTACTATAGTATAAAATAGTACCTACTGCAGTGCCTGCTACAGTACCCCTGAAAATATTTGTCTACCTGGATTTGATCACAGGTCTCTTGGATGCACTTCCCAAGTCCTCACCTACTAGTCTGAGACTATTGTGCATGCCCACTACTAGAATTATTATTCTCTTAGATATGAAGCACTATCAAAGGTAAGAACCTCTATGGATGACCTTTAGAGCTTGATCTGGTCACTATAAAGTCCATTTTAATATGTGTAAATTCCCAACATGATATCTAGGATTCCCATAAAACCACAATGAAGGCTGTATGTTAGAAGATGAAAGCCTGCACTATTGCACGCACCATTTTATGTTGAATCACTAAGAGATTTTTATTTCAATATAGATTTAAAATATGAAATAATAAAATAAAAATAAATGGCCACATCGAATATCCTTGTTTCAATTCACTAGAATTGGCTACTTGAGCTACATGAAGAAATAGAGATATGTGTCTATAGAGGAAAATGGATACATGATCCAAGGATACAAAACCAATATATAGAGAATATCAGTTATGTTGAATACATTCTAAGTTAATGAAATTTTTTATCTACAAGAATGAAGAAAAAATGATATATAAGGACATAGAGGAAATACTTATGCGATCCTTGGTGGAAATACACAAATAATCTCTTTTATTCAATTGGCTATGTTAATGCTAATAATATAGAGAATCTTATGGAATTAGATAGTGGAGTGAATCATAAAATGTATGTGGAAATTGAATTGATCTTAAAAAATGATCAAATTTAGTTGTGTAAGATATGATTAATGGTGGAATATATAGGGTTTTTTGATAAATTATACTCTATTTTATCTTATTGTTATAGACAGATGAATATGAAATGGATATGTATAGATTTGAAGAAGTTGTTACACTAAAAAATATCTCTCCACACTCTTAGATGAGATTTAAAATATATAATATTGGTGACTGAGATCAAAATATATATTTTCAATGATGAATCATTGACCAAAAGAATAAATATTCAAATAATCAACTTATAGGGACTCCCCCATATATAAATTAGTGGATTTTGTTTCAAGAAAATATGGAGTCGACACTAGTAGAGGAAAAAAAACTATTACAAGCATATAATTTGTTTTTTCATTCTTTATTTATATATTTTTATTTTTGAATTTTTTTCGACTCCTTAACCTCATATTATGTATATTCTAATGTAGCAGTATAATCCTTGATTGATTTGGTGAAGGGGAGGTTAACCAATAATAATTCTTAAGTCTATGATCTTTTTATTGTATATAAAAATATCATTTCTATGTTATTTTTTAGTATTTATATTCAAACATTTATTTGAATGTGATTGTTTCTATAACTACTAATGATTTTTAATTATTACCTTTGTTTAGAAATACGTTCTACCACTATTTGGTTTTAACTCATATTTATTGTTTATATTAACATCAATTGGATCATGTTTAGTGATTACAAAACACGTAAGAAACTGTAAATTGTTTTTGATACATGGTAATTTCAATAAATCATTATTCATTTCCTATTTAATTTAAGGAAGGTTGATTATGGATTCCACACATTGGAAGTAATATTTTATGAAACAAAGAAATTTTGAGGATAAAAATCATAATTATAGAATAAGAACAATGGTGAATTCAGGGAAGCGATTGTAGAACTATTAATTTAGTCAATTAAAAAATATTGGTTATTTATTTTGATAAGACCATAATTTCATTACAAATTGAGTCCAACCCAATCCTGAATCACTTATCTCACATCATAAATATTCAAAATCTTTGTTTCCTCACTTAATAGGGCTAATGACCGTATTTTTTCACCATGGGAAAAATATTAAATCACTGATCCTTAGAAAATACTTTTCATACTAAAAATACCACATCACTTTGGGAAAATAAATAGATTTTCCCACACCCAATGAGTGGTGTACATTAAAATATGGTTGCATAGTAATGGAGTAAGTGATAATCAAACAAAAATTTCATGAATAAGACCTCCGATGAGGAACTATTTAATTATAATCCTATGATAGATATGAATTTTTTAATTAGTCTTAAGAATATTAATCTAAATACTAACATTGAATAAATTAATCTTGAGGAATATAGTGAAACTTTCTGTCATCACTTTGATCCCATCATAATGGAATTACTACCCCAATAAACTCTATGAGATCTTTGTGCCCCATAACTTTCAAACAAAAAAACCCAATTAATCATGCATTCCCAAAAACATTATTTTTAAATTCATGTAAAGATTATTCATGAACTTCCCAAATACCATATCATTTCCGGTGAAGTTCCCATCAAGAATTTTCAAGAATTTAGCGTTGTGTGCTCATGATTTATGCTGAGATGATTAGTTAAGGAACAAGTGAATTGATGGATATTCCCCTCTTCAATTGAGGTATTATCCATGAAATGGTTTTATATTCTTTAACCTATAGATATCCTTAACTGGGATGATCTTCAATGATGTTTCAAGAAAATATTCTTCCCAATTTCCAGAAGCACACAAATTTGTAAGGAAATCTATTCCATCTAAAAATTTACTAGTGAGACTTTTTATTAGTACTCATAATTATTCTAGAATCATTTAAAATGATTCCCACATTAAGAGGTAGAAGAAAAAAACATTATAGTATTTTTTTACCAAGGAAATATAGATAATGAGAGAAATATCTTGGATGAATCATTCTGGTGTGATTTGATTGAAAGTTCACCCATGGATGCTAGGAGACTCATTGAGAAGAAATAACAAAATTTATAATAGTTCTGAACAAGTGGTATAAGCACAATAGGTATTAACAAGGTAATAAAATCAGACTCATCACCTCTAACTGAAAATAATAATAATGAATTATCAGATATATTTAGATAGATGGATGTGAAAAAATTGAATAAACAATCAGCCCAGCCTCAGGAATGTAGTTCTTGTTCATCACATCATCAATTTTCTAATTATTGTGTTAAAATATGATGTATGGACTGTTGTAAACCAAAATTATAGGCATAGAAATTTCAAAAAACTATAGAGAGAAGGTAAATCCCATTAAGGATTTGGTGGTAAAAAAAAGATACACCTCCATTTTCCAACCAATTCCCTAATCAACCCCCTTTCTAAAAAAATTTCCATAACCCACATCCTTTCCAAAAAAATATACATGAAACCATACCAAAAAAAATCTAATCACCCACCTATTTTTTGAAAAAAATTATTTGGAAAACCATTGACTAGTGAACCTTCTTTTGAACAACAAAGGGGAATAATGATTGAGGAGATAAAAAAGATAGTGATGCATATTTCAAGTAATTTTGAGTCCAAATAGACATGATATACAAACAATACAAGAAAAATTCAATCCCATAGAAACCTAAATCCAAATAAAAGTGCATGTATTATCATCACAAGATGTTTCAATGATAATCAAGAAACTAATACCATGATATTTCATGATGAACTGACTAAGTTATGTCTAAAAATTCTAGATAGAATCTAGAAGAACAACCCACTCAACCAAAAGAAAAATTCAGTGAATTGTTTAGAAAAGAGTGACCTGAAATAACATTTCAAATAAAGAAAAGGGTTAACAAGGATGTTATATAACAATTACCTTCTAGTTTTATTGAATCAAAGAAGATAGAAAAATTACATATTCAATAAGTGAACCATGAAAAATTTTAAAAGGTAAAAATTAACATAGCTTTCATGGAACCCAATTGAGGAAATCCCAAATACCCTAAATTCCTCAAGGAGACATGTACCAAAAAAAATTCATGGGGAGAATGATAGAATCATCAGTGGGATGAGTGTCTCTTCCATAATCACAAAACCATTACCCAAAAAAACAAAGTTATAGGGTAATTTTTTGGTACCATTACTATTGGTTCATATCAATTTTCTGATTCGTTTTATGATCTTGATTCCTCTATATTTTTCATGTATTTCTCTATTTTGTGGTTTTTCAAAATAGAGGAATTAAATCCCACAGGAGCGGTTTTCCAATTAGTGAACATGTCCACAATTTTTCTTTCTATAGTGTTTGAATAAGATCTTGTAGGAGTTGAAGGGTTTAATTTTCTAGTATACTTTTATGTTCTCATTATAGAGGAAGATATAGCACTAGAAAATCCCCCAATCATATTGGGAAGGGTATTCCTAATAATAACTAAGATAATAATCATTGTTCATGAATGTATCCTTGCCATGGTGATTAGAGAAACCAATGTTCTCTTATTTATTCATTACACAAAGTGGAAAATTTCATGATAACACTCTATCATTTTAATCACTCATGAAGAAGGTATTGAGACCAATTATGATTTTGGTATTCCCCATGAATTCATAGCCTTCAAAAATTACATTTTTATTGTAAATTCAATTTTAAAAGTGAATAGTCATTAATAAGGAAATTAATTTGGAAAATTCCATGAAGAAATAACCTCGAATTTCTTTGAAAATTAATGTAACATACTAAAATAATTCTATTTTCATATAAAATCCATGTTTCGGAAGTGGGGAATTTGAATTCAATATCATATCTAGTGAAGCCCACAAATATGGAATTAAAACCTCTCAATCATGATTAAAAATATGAAAATACTATAGAAGGATGAAAATTTCCTATAATAATATCAAAAAACCTATACAAAGTCTAATAAAAAACATTAGATTAACTTTTTAAAAGAAACATAAAATATATAGGTTAGAGAATAAGATACATACCTATAATTAAACCAAAATATTCTCACATATAATATTGTTAAAAGGGTATTCCCAACCTCTTAGGTATCCCAAAAGGAGGATAAATCCCACCATAATAGAATTAGGAAAAACGAGACAAAGTACATACTAGTAGTTAACATAATATACTAGATATCCAACTTACAGTTGGTCAACCAAATCCATGTTTCCCAAAAGAAAATTGGTCCAAAAAATGTCAAAAATGAACAAAATGGACTGAACCCAATGATAGTTCTTAATATTCGGAGAGTGTTCAAATTTTATAGAAAGCTAAATCGTGTTACCTAAAAAATGAAATTCCTGTAATATTTATCAATTAAATTAGAGAATTGTTAGATTTTTAAATAAGAAACTATTTCTTGGATGGATTTTCTAGATACTAAAATGTAAATATTTCTCTATAAGATAATAGAATATGATCATCACTCATACTTTTTGGACTACTTTATAATAGATTGATACCTTTTTGGTTATGCGATGCCCCATGTATATTTTAGGGATTAATGAATATAATATGTTTTGATCATATTAATGACTATCTGTAGGTATTCATGGGCAACATTTCTATTTTTTAGTGATTCTTTTGATCATTATTTAGGGAAATGAACAAATATTTTGAAAATTTTATTTAAGAAAAATATTCTTTTAAGATTCAAGAAATTATAATTCATGCTTGAGAAATAAATAGTGTTATGACCCATATTTTTAGAAAAATTAATGGACGTGGATAAAATAAAGGATGAAATAATAAATTCATTACAATATCCTTCTTATATAAAATAAATTAATTCATTATTAGTCCATGGTTGATTCAATAGACAATTCATCAATAATTTCAATAAGATTGATCATAATATTTCTTTATTTATTTTAGAAGAATATGTCTTTTATTTTATTTATGATTGTTTGAAGGATTTTGATGAGATTAATAAAAAAAATACTTTCCCCACCTATATTACACCACCCAAATTGGGAGAATACATTTTAAAGGATTTGTGATAAATTGAAACAAGCTACATGTGCGTCCCTCTCCCAAATAATTGATGTAAGACCACAATTCCAAAATTTCGACTCAGTAACCATTGATAACACTCTATTATATTACATAACCACTAAAAAAGAGTTCTTTGATATTTTTTCCATTAGTTAAATTCCTATTTACTTATTTAGAAAAAAAATTTCTTTTCTGATCACATAGCAATTCAATACTTATTAAATAAGGAAAATGACAAGACCAAGATGATTACATGGGTATTTCTATTTTAAGTGTTCATCCTAGTGATCAATTAATATAATGGATTTGAAAATTAGGATGGGGATCACCTCAACATACTAACAACCTCTACTGAAATAGATATTCTAGAACTGATCCCACTCAATGTTCATATAGAATGAGAGAACCTTTATATCATGTAAGGTGATGTACCATGTTTATACAACATATTAAATTATTTGGCCAGATCTCAGTTATAATATCACCTTAACTCTCATCAAAATCCCAAAACAAAGGGTGAATATGGATTCTATATCTGTAAGGATCCATTCTAATGGATTTTTTTAATGATCAAGTCATAATAAGTTTCATGAAAACACAAGAAATCAAGTATTTATTCAAAAACATCCATACAATTACTTGTAGAGGACACATGAGATCCCATATAATATCTAAATACGTATTGAAATCTATAATATACTAGTTGACACTATTTAATAATTCTAATTAATATTTTATTTGGTGTGATAAGTGCAGCTTTCTATAAATATTTCATCTTGACATGAAATTCCTAATAAAAACATAATTTTTGTGAAATACTTAATGTATGGCCCATTGATTTTATTATACTCATTCCTATTTATTTTTAAAATTAATAAATTCTAATTATTGTTGATTATGTCTCGAAATGGGATGAAGTTATGGGCACTTGGACTAATTACAAAAAATGTTTTGTGTTGTTTTGGTTGGTAAATTTTTTTCGGTTTTGAGTCCCAAGATCCATCATCAGTGAACAATGGAATCCTTTTTGGAATATAATCATAAATTATTTGATTAATAAATAAGGGGTGTATCGTAAGATATCCACACCCTTCCATCCTCAAAAAAAATATCTAAGATGATGTGACTAACTTGAAGATTATAGGTATTTTGGAGAAAATAGTTAAAATTGACCACAATGATTGGAGTATAAGTCTTAAAGACTCATTATGGACATAAAAAACAATATAAAAGACACATATAGGTATGATCCCCTACTGGTTGATTTATGGGAATATTTTTCATCATGAGGTGGACATAGAACACTATGTTTTTTGGGATGTAAAAAATGATTCAGTATTTGGGAAGTGTTGGAAAAGATAGAAAAATTCAGTTTTAAGATATAGAGTAAATAAATATATTGAATTTTAAGAAATAAAGAATTAGAAATAACCCTAGTTGAACATGCCAAAACAATTTATCAAAAAACCATTTTTCCAACTGACAAAGTACTTATCTATAATTTCTTATTGAAGTTAATTTTGGGTATGCTTCATTCTGGGTGGGAAGGAAATTTTATATTTAGTCATTTATTTCCATTTTATTCCATTCAGATCAATAAAAAATAATAAAAAAATCCATTCATTGTAAATTGGAAAAGGTAAAAAAATTCATGGGAATCTACCACAAGAACTGGTGGAGGCGGTCAATCTTATCCAACCCATCTACTATTTCCATCTCATGTAGATAGGTTCGGCCAATGAATTTAACTAAAGGACCTTCCAAGAGGAAACCTGAGTTATAATTATTTCTTAGAATTTAGGAGTTTAGGATATAGTCATTTATCCCATTAATACATGATCATTAATGGGTTTGTTCTTACAGAAGTGTGAGTTATTTTGTTTATATGGGATCATCATGGAAGAATGAAACCAGACACACCAAACAAAATATGGAATTGAATAAATATATTCATAATGAAATAAGAGTTCATTATTACATTTTTTATATTATTAATTCCTTAAATTCATACATACAAATATGTTTTAACTAAAAATTGAGCTGTATTTGTTATATTATAAATTACATTACCATGCTATGTTTTTTACTTGACTGGTGTAGGAAACATGATTTTATTAGGGTTCAAATATCATTACTTATTTGAAGTTATTCTATGCACCTTGGTTTGGTAATGCATTGTATAGGGATCCTTATAGGCCATTTTGGGTGAAATATGCAGAATTATGGAGGCCTTTGGGGTTGTGTACAGTTGGTGCATGGTTCCGAAAAACATTGAGGCTTTTCCCAGCTAGCTGTGTTCCCTTTGATGGTGCTCTAGAGGGGGTCAATCTCTTTTTAAACTATGCATCTAGACCCTCCAAACCATGTTACCCTAGGTAGGGTTTTTTTTTCAAGGTTGGTATACTGTTAATAAAACTATGTTCCCACCAAAGAGAAACCATGAACCCCACATAGTATGGGCACAATGTTGGGGTTCATGGTTTGATTAACCATTTTTCCCTTCCATTGAAATCATGCAAATAGTTTTTAATTCTTCCAAAAAAAGTTACAAATATAGAATCACGTATTTATGTTTTTAATCACTCCTACCTAGCCCAAATATTATTTGTTCCTCAATGACTCCCAAGGGGAAATTTTATCCCCTTCAAACCCGTTTATCAAGGAGTTATGTGGTATTGATCTTGTTAGATATCATCTAAATATATAGATCTTCCCTCATATGGTTTCTTCTCATATCTATTTATATCCTCCATATAGTTCCATATATCATCACATATTTGATAGATCTAATCTCTTTTTTATTGGATATGGATTCTAAGATGAATTTCTTGATCTCTGACATCATCATTCTTCATTGAAAAATCCCATTACGGGTGTTGATTCTTGATCTTTAATTATGGTTTTCTAGTCAAGGAGTATTTTCCATTCAATTGAAACCCTATATTTATTTATTTATATGGAATGTTTTTTATAGGATTTAAAAACCACGTAAATTTAATATTTGATATTTTAATTGATAGAGGAATGAAAATTTAGAGAAATCAAAATTCCGATGGAATTGGGATATTAGAGGGAATTTATAAAAAATTATGGTTTGATTTGAAATTTGTTTTATGAAATGATTTTATTTTTTATCATGATAAAAAGGATTAAATCGAATGTTGATTCTAAAAGACAGAAAATGATTAAAACCTACCATTTGTTTTTGTAATGAAAATGGTATTTTGATAACAAAAAATTCAGAAATTGTTTTCTAAATGATTTTAAATGACTAATTCCCTATTTATTTGATTAATTTAATGATTTATTGAAGTAAATCGTAGTGTAGGTGGTTAGAGGGTTGTAGGAACAAGCACGAAAAGATCTTTATCCTATAACATTATATTTACGAGGAAAGCACTAACTAAACCAAGTTTGGTCAGTAATTTTCCCAGATGGGAGTTGATGATTATAAATTTCTTTGATGGGGTGTTAATATCATGCCATGATCACTAATATGAGATGTTTTAGGATCCTATATTTATAAACTAATATAACATAGGGATTTTTATAATGGTTCTATGAGTTCATTGATTTGATATGCATGCCACTGATTGTGAAATATCTTCTTTATAGTTGATTTATATAAATTATTTTATATAAAATTTTTACTTATTCTATTTTAAAATATATTTTTATATATCTAAAATATTTTGATTGAAATTCATCTTTTTTTGAAAATATAAAAATTCCACACAAAGTATTTTTTTTAATTGATATCATAATCGGTTTATTGTTTTGGTATTTCATACGAAATAATTGGTGAGACCATACTTGGGTTTATATCTCACAACATAAATCTTCCTTCAAAATATTTTATATTACATTTTTACCACTCATAGAAAAGTTAGAGAGACACATGGAGGTGTTGGATGTTCTTAATCTATTGGTCTAGTAGTTATGGACATGATTGAAGGAGTTTTTGTCCACTTCTTCCATGGGATGTTTGAGTTTTGTTTGGAAATATTTTAGTACATTATCCTTTTGGAGTGTTGATAATATTTAATTTTATATTTTATCTTCTATTGTTTTGTGGAAAATTAAATCCCTCATTGATCATTAATGATTCCTAGTGCTATTCACTGACCTCTACAGAGTGGGAATGCCCTTTGGGTTATGTTGGGATCATTTTAGGTACCAGGGTAATAAGGTATCTATCATGGTTTGTGAAAATGTTGTATAAATGGTGGAGGTTTTTCATATATTATTTATGTTAGTAAGAAGTTGAGTTGTCCTTGTGGATATGATATATGATTAGCGGGACATAAATATAAGGACCCTACTTTTAAACATTACATAATCATGAATTAAATGGATAATTCACATTGAGGATCTTTTCATGTTTAGAGTTTTAGAGAATTAGGCCTAAATATTACATTACATCTCAAAAATTACAAAGTAGACACTTTTACTCAGTTTACATTTTTTCATAAAATAAAAACTTTAGATAAAAAGAGTCCTGTCTACTTCCGTGTTTTAGACAGCATGACTTTTTCTTGATCCCATCTTTGACCATATTAATTTTATTTCCTGTGAAAAACATTTCAAAAACCTGGGATGAGAATAAAATGCTCAGTAAGGGTTATAAAACAATGAAAGAAAACAATAGTTTATCAATACATACATAACATAAGATCTTTATCATACCTCATGAAATTATAATATTTATGAATAACACATACTAATCAAAAATCATATTGGTAACTTGGAGCATCCATAACATACTTACATTGTAACTTTCAATGCTACATATGGAGTTACAATTGAAATACCCATTATAGTATATTTACTAAATCTCTTAGGATAAAAATTCACATTTACCTCCGTCAATTTACCCAATGCATTTGGAGAGATATCTCGGGCTCACCCGCCCTAGGTTTATCACGGAACCACCTGTATATGTAAACAATTTCCAAGAACAATAACATATTCATAACTCATAAAAAATTATAACTGGAATATAACATTTATACATTTCAATCACAATATATCATTTAAATATATTTACATAACAAATAAATTATCAAAACCAGATTCAATACCACAATACATAAAAGAGTATATGGTATTTATATTCTTTTTAAAAAAATAATGACTTGTTAAGGAAGCCATAGATCAAATAATAATTGCAGCGACAGAAAAGGTAATTGTTTCTTCTTACATTAAAATAAACATTCATTTTTTTTTTAGTAAAACACTTCATAGAAAAATATTCCCTTTGAATGAAATGAAAATTAAAAGGTATTTATACAGTCTAGAAAATAAATCCGTGTATAAAACAAAATATTCTACAATGAATAGAGAGTGAGACGAAGTACCTTACATCATGTCTGACTTGACCCGTTCGTTATTTAATCTCCTAAATAATAAAGTAAAGTTAATTTATACTTCCTTAATAACCGTTTCAAGTTTATTATTCCTTTTATATCACTTATTACCATGTCATAAACATTATTTAATCATTTATGTTAATAATGGTCATTTTGTCGATATTTGTTACTTGAGTCAAAAATTAACTTCTTATAATTACAAGTTGTTCATGTCATCAAAAGTCCCTTATCTCCAGAATAATATTCATGATTTAGATATCATATATGTCATATATATCCTATATATATATTTGTATTTATAATATTACATAACATTTGGAGGTAAGAAATGGAATGTATCGTTCATATAGACGGTAAGTCATACGTACGCATGAAGGATACTTTCATTTCAAGTTTGTATTTAATAGACTGAAAACATAATGATACATAGGTATATTATAATTATAGTATACTATTATATATATTTTCAGTAACTTTATCCATTATAAGTTCCACATATGGCATTAATATGTCCTATAACATTGAGGGTGTGGTAGTCCGCACTTCCTCAAATGAAATTATCGCGTTAACCCATTACGGAAACCATAAAAGTATAATATAAATGAAAAATACCAAAGTATATAGACAATATAAATATATTATATATCTCATATAAATACATTGACATCATAATGGTCACCATAAGAGGCAGTAGGATATAATTGAACAATCATCGTTTTGTGATGTGTTAGTTCACCGTCCATATAAACCGTTTGTTCTTTACCCATTAGATGGAGGTGTGTGTAAGTTTTGTTCAAATAATTCTAATAAAAACAACCTAGTATATTGAATATAATGGTGTGGTTATAAAATAAAGGAATAAAAATTGTTTAAGGGTTGGGGAAGTAAAATAAAAGAAAATAATTTAAGAGAAGATGTTACCTTTAATTCGGTTAACTCCCTTTGGTTAGAACCAAAGATATTTTTTGAAATTCCTTGTGCCTAAGGTAGGGCTTCTAGGTGGAATAGATGGATGTAGGGAGATTAATTGGGTAGATTTTGGATGAGCCAAGGGGCTTTAGAGGTGTCAGTAATGGGTTAGAGTTGAGGGATTTTAATAAGGGGAGGAGGGGCTTTTTTGAATGTTTGAAAATATTATTTTATTCTATAATGATTTTCGGTTTCTAAATGTCCAAAACTTATTAACGTCGAAGATAAGATGACTCTGGTTCAAAATAAAATTACTATATAAGAATTGTATATATTTTGGATAATTTTTTAATCTTTATAATCTTATTTATTTAAATCATTTATTAATGAGATAAACACTACATCATTATTGTGTCATAAATAATTTTATTTTTTTGATGCGTAAATATTAATAAAAATACCATGATGTAAGAAATATTTTTAAATTTCAAATGATTATTTATAGTAGAATATATAACATATATAACACTATATAAAATTGATTTACTAAAAGTTATATGCTTATGTCATTTTTTTCTTTAAATTAATTAATATAAAGTGTCACTATCACTCATATGTGGCTCCATGGGGTCCCAAAATTGACCCAAGGATGACCATGTTTAGAAAGGCATCAACCAATAGGATTAGGACTCATTTTAGGGTAATTTAATATTAATATAATATTTTTTACCTTTAATTACCCTATTTACCTTTAACCGTGATAAATAAAAGTCAAAAGATACTATTCACCCAAAAATATTTTCATCTTATTGAACCACATTATTCTTACTAATAACAACTATGTATGTCAGATTTTTGAATTTCAATTTACAGAAGTGCTAAATTTTCATTTAAATAAAGATGTCGGTTTTTTAACAACTACATAGTGTTTTCACAATTCATCAAAAATTGATGTTTTTCAGAAAAATACCAAAAAATAAGCCTAAGCTATATTTGATATTCCAAATTCAAAAATTATTTCTATTTTAAAAAATTTAAAATATAGAATTAGTATTAATTAATTTAAAATTAATTCCTGTTGTTAAAACAAAAACCATGTTTTTAATAAATAATAACTTTTCAAAAGATTGAAACTTTTTGTGTCCAATTTCAAAATGAAATTACTTCCAATGACCAAAATTGTATTAAATAGAAAAAATATAATCTAATTAACATTTAAAACCAATTAGAAAAATCTAACCATATAAATAAATTATATTAAAATACAGTTTTGAATTAAAATACAGTATTTTACTCTATTCATTAAAAATGAATTTTATCAGAAAAATACTAAAAATTTACCCAACATAAATTGTGATGTCCCGATTATAAATAATGATTTTATTTTTTCAAATAGAACATATAAAAGTTTCCAAAACTAGATTTAATGTGGGTTCTCCGTCAAAAGTAGGTAAATTGACCTTTTAAAGAATATCAGTGTATTTGAGCTTAAATTTACATTCATTCACATTTTTAGCCTCTAACATTTATTGAATAAATGAAAAAACATTTAAAAACATGTATAATCATATTTTAGTTAGTTCTGTTAATTCTCTCAAATACTATGACAAGGCATTAACAACCATTTAAAATAATATTATATTATTATTTGTCAGTATGACTCTGCATTGTGTGCAATAGACTTTGGAGAAACTCATTGTTGTGTGTCAGGTATACCATTAAATATAGCATCCCCTTTAAAGTAAAATTAATATTTAATTCACAAATTTTATTACATATGAAAATGTTTTATTCTTTATTTATCTGGGATGTTACATCCTTCCCCCCTTTGGGAAATTGCATCCTCGCAAGTTTATTCAATTATCAAATAAATGGGGGTATTTATCTCTCATAGAATTCTAATATTCCCACATTGCTTCTTCAACAATATGGGTTTTTCCACAAAACCATTACCTGATGAATTACCTTATTCTTCAATACTTTCTCTCTTCAGTTAAGAATCGGGAATGGTTGTTCCTCATAAGAGTTATTTTCTTCCAATTGAACTACCTATGGGCTCAAAACATGAGATGGATCCGGTATATACATTATCAACATTGAAAAATGAAAAACATTGTGTAACTGGGATAAACATGGAGGTAAATCCACTATGTATGCAACTGATCCAACTTTCACCACGATTTCATAAGGTCTAATAAACCTCAGACTCAACTTTCCATTCTTACCAAAATGCATCACACTTTCCCATAAATAAACATTTAGAAAGTCATGATAACCTACCTCAAAAGAAAGATCGTCCCTCTGGTTATTCACATAACTTTTCCGCCTGCTCTGAGCTGTTATCATTTGATTTTGAATCAACATAACTTTTTCTGCCATCTCTTCTACCCATATTGGTCTCATCAACTTCTTTTCACCTACTTCATCCCAAAAAACTGTAGTTCGACACCACTTCCCATATAATGCATCAAATGGAGCTATCTGTATACTGGAATGAAAACTATTATTACAAGAAAATTATACCAAAGAAATATGTTGGTCCCAACTTCCCTGGTAATCCAGTGAAAAATCAGATAAATATCCTCCAAGGTCTGAAATTTTCATGCAGACTGTCAATCAGATTTAGGATGAAATGCTGTGCTAAAATTTAATTTAGTACCTAACGACTTCTGAAGGCCTTTCCAAAAGATAGAAGTAAATCTGGGATCAAAATCAGATACAACAGAGAGGGAAACTCCATGAAACCTGACTATCTCTTTAACATACAACTGAGAAATTTGATCTAGTTACAATGCATCTCGTATAGAAAGGAAATGATCATATTAATCAATCGATCAAAAATATCCCAGATTTCATTATTACATCAAGATATCTTTGGAAATCCCAAAATGAAATCCATGGATTTTTTTCACATTTCCACTCTGGCACCAGTAAAGGATGAAGCACCCCTTTGGGTAACTGCTACTTAGCTTTAACCTACTGACAAGTCAAACACATCACAGTAAAATCAACAATATCTATTTTCATTCCATCCCACCAGTAATACTCCCCGAGATCTCTATATATCATAGTACTGTAAGGATGAAATTAAACTGGAGAACTATGAGCTTCACATAACAACTCATTCTTCAACTATGAATCATAAGTCACACATAATCTCTTTCCAAATATCAAAATACAATCATTATCAATGTTAAAATCATACAACTTTCCCTTCTGAACCAAATATACTTTTTTCTGTAACTCACCATCTTCCTCATGTGATTTCTTAGTTCTGTCTGATAGAGATGATTTCACTAACACCTGAAACAAAATTGAGGACTTTCCTAAACCAAAAACCATCCATTCCAAATTTAATCAAATCAAAAATGAAAGGATCTCATTCCAAACATAGCACAGTTCATGAAGCCTTACTTTTTCGACTTAAGGCATCTGCCACTTTATTTTTCTTTCATGGATGGTAATGAATCATGCAATCATAATCCTTGATTACTTACAACTACCTCCCTTATCTCATGTTCAATTATTTCTGAGTGAATATATACTTAAAATTTTTTTGGTTAGTATATATTTCACATTTTACTCCATACAAATGATGCCTCCAAATTTTTAAAGCAAAAAACAACAATAGCTAATTCTAAATCAAGTGTAGGGTAATTTAACTCATGATGTTTCAACTGACATGAAGCATAAGAAGTTACCCGATCATTCTGCATAAGGACACAACCATGTCCATTCAATGATGCATCACTGTAGATAAAAAACTCACCATTTCTGAAAGGCAGTTCCAAAACTGGAGCATTCACTAAACTTCTTTTCAATACCTAAAAACAATCATCGCATTCTTTTGTCCAGATGAACTTAACACCTTTTCGAGTTAACTTAGTCATTGGGCTAGATAATAGTGAAACATTTTCAACAAAACTCTGGTAATAACCTGCCAAACCATGAAAACTATAGATCTCGGTTATATTTGTGGGTCTTGGCCATTCTTCAACAATTTTTTTAGCAGTATCAATAGATATGTCATTTTTGGAAACAACGTGACCAAGGAAAGAAATTTTTCATAATGAAAACTCTCGCATGCTGAATTTCCCATATAGTTTCTTTTATTTTATGGTTTGAAAGACAACCCTTAAATTACTTTCATGGTCCTATTTACTTTTAGAATAATCCAAAATATCATAATTGAACACAACCTCAAACTTATCCAAGAGCTCATGGAAAATTCTATTCATAATATCCATGAATACAACAAGTGAATTGTTTTATCCAAAAGGCATAACCACACATTCATAATGGCCATATCTAGTATGAAACACGATCTTCAGAATGAATTATTCTATTACTTTAATATGATGGTACCCTGACCTCAAATCAATTATCAAAAAATATTGATCTCCCTGGAGCTGAAAAAAAAAATCATCGATATGAGGAAAAGGATACTTGTTCTTAACAATGATGTTATTCAATGCTCTGTAATCAATGAAAAGTCACATTGAACTATCTTTCTTTTAAAAAAACAAGATTGGATCTCCCCATGGAGATGTGCTTGGTCTAATGAAACCTTAATCTAATACCTCTTGCAATCTCTTATTTAACTCTAAAAGTTCAATTTAAGCCACTCGATAAGGGGGTTTTGAAATTGAATTAGCATCAGGAACTAAGTAAATAGTATATTAAACTTCTTGATCAGGTATTATACTAGGAAAATCATCAGGAAAAAATCAAGATACTCATTTACCACCGGCACATCATTAATCTGAATAGTTCCTTTATTTTCAATAATATGTGCAATGTAACATTCATTTCCATATTTTACTAGTTTCTCAGCTTCCAGATATGTTATCAAAAGTAAGGGTTCATTCTTTTACAAAAACTGAAAATCTTTCTAAAAATAAACATCTTTATCTCTATAGTTAATCTTATCATGATAAATAGAAAGCCAATCCATACACAAAATAACATCAAACTCTAATAGAGGAAAAATAATAAGGTTTATAGGTAGATTCATTCCACACACAAGGACAAGAAGGTTCTTATAATTTCTTTTTGTCCAAAAATTTTCCCTTTTATTTTTACCAGAAGTTCCAGATTCATATATTGAGATGGAATTCTGAATTGACTAGAAAATGTCTCAAAAATTAATGAATGTGTAGACTCTGAATCAAACAACACATTGACATAATCAGAACAAACAAATAGTATACCTGATACTACTTCATTTAATGGAACAACATCTGCTGAAGTAGTTGCAAAGGATTTCACCACCCCTATCTTCTTGTAGTCTGGTGGATTTCCCCCAGTTGAGTTCTTCATTGGACACTCATTTTCATAATGTCCCATTTCATTTCACTCTAACCATTTTACTGACTATAAATAATATTTTTTCTCACTATTAACCTAATCTCTTTTAGTGTAATTATGATCATTATGTCCCATTTTACCACATTGGTAACACTTACTAGAATTCAAAAGACATTCCCCAGCATGCTTTTTACCACAATTTTCACAAATTGTAAACTTATTTTTCTTACCTTCAGACTTTTTTGAAGAGTTATTTCCTTTCATCTACCACCCTGAACACTTATTCTATTGTTTTTCAAAGAACACCTAATCATCTTCAAACTCCATTTCCACCTTCTTCGCACATCAAACATGTTTTTCATAACTTTTTAACTCATGAGAATCTAAAGAAATTCGATGATTTGGCTTTAATCTTGAGTAAAAATGGATGATTTTACTATCAAGATCTGGTATGAAATTTGGAGCAAAGCTTGCCAGTTGAGTTAATTTTGCTTCCTAATAAGACACTAATTAATCCACCTATCTCAATTCTTGGAATTTTTTTTCAATCCTAAGGAGAACCAAATTAGGAAAATATTTCTCAAGACAAATATCTTTGAATTCATCTCAGTCAAGAGCATCAATATCCTCACTATCCTAGACATTTTACACCGTCGATGACCACTGATCAGTTTCACCTTCAAAATGGTAAACAACAAGACTAGCCATTTGATGTTTTGAACACCCCATGATATCAAAAATCTTTTCTAGTACATTAATCCACCCTTCTTCTTGAATAGGGTCAGATGATCCTCTGAATGATGGAGGATATTGCCTCCAGAAATGCTCCACTACTGATATTTTCCTCTGTGGTTGATATGGATGATCTCGTGCATGGATACCACCATCATTTATAGCCTGATTCAACTAAGACATTACTAAAAAAGAAACTGTTCAGTTCTGATTCTGACCATATTAGGTTTCTGATTTAGAAGGTCATCTTCTTTTGGATGTTTTCCCCTCCTAGTTTCCATGATTCCTATGTAGAAGATCATCCTAAAAATAGAAACATATTAGGTGAAGAAGAATGGTAATATGTAAATTATATATCATTTAAATCTAACCATAGATTAATTTATGGACATTAATTTTACAATATTCTAACTCCTAAAGTTGTATAAACCTACCTCATGCCATAAAAAATTACATAATCTTGAATTAAATGGATAATTCACATTGAGGTTCTTTTTATGTTTAGATTTTTAGAGAATTATGACATAACTATTACATTACATCTAAAAAATTACAAATTAGACACTTATACTATGTTTCCATTTTTTTATAAAATAATAACTCTTGAAAAAAATAGTCATGTCTAGTTCAATGTTTTAGACAACATGAATTTTCCTTTATCCCATCTTTGACCCTATTAATCATTATGTCATGTGAAAAACATTTCCAAAACATGGGATGAGCATAAAAATCTAAATAATGGTTATAAAACAATGAAAGAAAACAATATTTCATCAATATATACATAACACAAGATCTTTATCATACCTCATGAAATCATAAGATTTACGAATAACACATAGTAATCAAAAATCATAAAGGTAACTTGTGGCATCCATAAAATTATTACATTTTAGAATTCATAGCTATGTCATGATTTACATTTGGATTACCCATGATAGAATATTCCCAAAATCTCTTAGGAGAAACATTCAAATTTAGCTATGTCATGTTACCCAATTCATTGGAGAGCTATATCAGGCACACCCACCCTAGTTTTATCACGGAACTAACCATATACGTAAACAATGCCCAAGTACCATAACATATTCATAACACATAAAACAAATATTAAGGAATGATAACATTTCCACATTTCAATTACAATATTTCATTTAAATATATTGACATAAAAAATCAATTATAAAAACTATTTTCAATGAAAAAATATGTAAAAGATTATACAGTATTTATTTTCATTTTAAAAAAATTACAACATGTTATGAAAGCTATAGATCAAATAATATACTCGCGGTGATGGAAAAGGTCATTGTCACCGCTAATGCTTAAATAAAAATTCTTTTTAATATTTTATTCAAATTACCCATAGAAAAATATTCCCTTTGAATGAAATGAAAATTCAAAGGTTTTTATACACCGTATGAAATAATGTCATGTATAAAAAAATATGCCTCAATGAAAGGAGATTTAGACGAAGTCCCTTAACTCATGTCCGACTTGACCCGTTCATTCTTTAGTCTCCTAAATAATAAACTAAAGTTAATTTCTACTTTATTAATATACTTTTTGACGTTTATTATTCATTTTATATAACTTATTACCAAGCTATAAACATTATGTAATCATTTAAGTAAATAATGGTTGCTCTGCCGATATTTGGTACTTGGGTAAATAATGAACTTCTTATAATTACAAGTTGTTAATATGGCCAAAAGTCCATTATATCTAGAATGATATCCATGATTTATATATCAAATATATCCAGTATATATTTTTATTTAAAATAGTACATAACATTTGAAGATAAGAAATTAAATGCACCGTTCATGGAGACGTTAAGTCGTATGTACGCATGAACTCTACTTTCATTTCTATTTCATATTTAATAAAATTAAAAATTAATGATACATAGGTATATTTTAATTCTAGTATAATATTGTATATAATTTCGGTAACTTTATCTTTATACATTCATGTGAGGGATGAATGAGTCCAATCACTTTGAGGGGGTGGTAGTCTGCATTTCCTCAAATTAAATCACCACTTTTAACCATTATGGAAACCATAAATGTATGATATTAATGAAAAATACAGAATTATATAGAAAATATAAATATAATTTATATCACATATAAATATAGATCCAACATAATGCCCACCATAAGAGGCAGTAGGTGATAATTGAACAATCATCATTTCATGAGGCGTTAGTTCACCGTCCATAGAAACAGTATGTTATTTACCCATTAGATAGATGTGTGTGTAAGTGTAGTTCGAATACTTATCATAAATACAACCTATTATATTAATTATACTGGTGTTGTTATAAAATAAAGGAATAAAAAAAGTATAGGGGTTGGAGAAGTAAAATAAAAGAAAATAATTTAAGAGAAGACATTACCTTTAATTCGGGTAAATCCCTTTGGTTTGAACCGAAAGGATTTCTCAAAGTTCCTTCTACCTAAGGTAAGGCTTCTAGGTGGAAGAAAGGGATGTAGGAAGATTAATTGGTTAGATTTTGGACAATCCAAGGGGCATGAGAGGTGTGAGTAATGGGTTTGAGTTGTGGGCTTTTATAAGGGGAGGAGGGGCTCTTTAGGAATGTTTGAAAATATTATTTTATTCTATAATGATTTTCGGTTTCTAAAGGTCCAAAACGTATTAAAATATAATATGAGAAGACTCTTGTTCGAATTATAATCATCCAATAATAATTGGACAGGTTTTGGATATTGTTGTAATCTTTATAATATATTTTATTTAAATCATTCATTAATGAGGTAAGCACTACATCATTATTGTTCCATAAATAATTTTATTTATTTGATGTCTAAAAATTATAAAAAAAATACTATGATATAGGAAATATTTTTAGCTTCCAAATTGATATTTAAAGTCAAATAGATAACTTATAAAACCCCAAGTAAAAAATTTTTTACTTAAAATATATGCTATTATCATTTTTGTCTTTACATTAAATTGTATAATAAAAAGTGTCATTATCACTCCTAGGTGGCTCCATGGGGTCCCAAAATCAATCCAAGGATTCCGATGGTTGGAAATGTATAAAATATTCAGATTATGACACATTTTAGGGTAATTTAATATTATTATAATTTTATTTTTACCTTGACTTACCCTATTTACCTTAAACCGTGATAAATATATGTCAAAATTTACTATTCATCTATAATTATTTTCCTCTCAAAGAACCACATTTTACATACTAAATAATACCATGTATGTCAGATTTTCAAAATTCAATTCACAGAAGAAGTAAATTTTCATTAAAATGAAGAAATCAGTATTTTAACCACCACCTAGTGTTTTCACTATTCATAAAAAATTAACGTTTTCTAGAGAAATACCAAAAATTAAGGGTAAGCTATATTTGATATTCCAAATACAAAAATGATGTCTATTTTACCAAATTTAAAACATATATATTTCATTAATTAATTTAAAATCAATCCATGTTGTCAAAACAAAGAGTGTGTTTTTAAGAAATAATAACTATCAAAAGATTGACACTTGTTTATGTCCAATTTCCAAGTAAAATTACTTCCAATGACCAATATTGGATTAAATGGTAAAAATATAATCTAATTACACTTTAAAACTGATTAAAAAGATAACCTAACCATATAAATAAATTATATTAAAAGGAAATTTGAATTAAAATATAGTATTTTTTACTCTTCATTAAAAATGAATTTTATCAGAGGAATACAAAAAATTTACCAAAAGTAAATTTTGATGTCCCGATTCTAAATATAAATTTTATTTTGTAAAATAGAACATATAAAAGTGACCAAAACTATATTTAATGAGGGTTCTGCCTCAGAAGGTGGTAAGTTGACCTTTTGAAGAATATTAGAGTATTTATGCTTAAAATTGGATTCATTCACATTTTCAGCATCTAAAATTTATTGGATAAGTGTAAAAACATTTAAAAAACTTGTATAATAATATTTTATTTATTTATACTCATTCTATCCAACACAACAACTAGGAATTAAATACAATTTAAAATAATATTATATTATTATTTTTCAGTATGACCTTGCATTGTGTGCAACATTAGACATTGAAGAAACCCATTGTTGTGTGTCAGGTATGCCACTAAACATAGAATCCACATTAAATTACAATTAATATTTAATTCAAAAATTTTAATACATATGAAAATTTATTATTATTTATTTACTTGGGATGTTACAATAAAATTTAGTTTAGAGAATTTTTCTGGCCTTCTCTATTCCAAATGAGCCTTAATTCATCACAGATGTTTGGGGAAGGACTTGTCGAGAAATAATTTGATCTGATTCTAGTATTTTACCATGAATATCATGTGTGTATTTTGAAATATAAATTTTGAACTCACATCTGATGGAATTGGCATTCCCATATCCTTAATCTTTCTACCATAGATCTATATATATTTCTAATTCTTTCAGTGTTTTCTATTGATGTTTCTATTAATCTATCTCTCAGAATACATTTGAATATTCTTGAGGAGTAATATTATCATGAACCATAGCAACCAAATCCTCAAATTTCCTAGAATCATATAGATATTATTTTGTGTTCTACCTAAGATCTGGGGAAGTCACTTTCACCTGTTCCCATTCAAGATCCAGTTTTGGATTTTCATAGGGTTGAATATCAAATTCATTATCAAGAGTTTATTTTCCATCAACCACCAACATTAAAAGGTTATAATTATCCTCAATAGGTTTAATATTGGGAAAGAAAGATATATATATATATTTTGAATTTTTGGAAACACATGAATTGATTGATGTAAAATATGAGACATTCAAGATGAAAGAATATAGTAGGAGATTGTAGGTATTTATCGTAACAATGAAGAATAATGAGGGGTTTTATTAGAATGACATTTGTGGTCTTTACAGTGATCATTTTTATCTATAATCTATTTTATTGGATAAGGATAGAGAGTTATTTATCCTATAGTAGGCTAACAAGACCATGGTTAATTACAAAAACCATTTTTCTATGATTCTATTGTTGTTAAGTTTGAATGTATTATTTTATAAGATGAAGAATCCATGGTCAATGTTGGTTCTTTGGTCTAATATCCATTCATAGTTCTTCTTACAAAGCTCAGTTAAAATTATGACATGCTTGATATGGAGTTGATGGTTAATCTTGATCTACCTGGTGAGTTAGGGTTTATGGGAGTTCATTTTTATCCTTGCAGTAGTTCAATGAGTTCCTCTAAAGTAAATATAATGAATCATGGGAACTTTGGTGGATCTAGATCGAAGGATTCTTCCATACCTACTTCAGTTCTTAAAGAGCATTTATGAATTGCTTCTAGTGTGGTAAGGTGGGTCATTTTAAAATGGTTTGTACTATGGTTCCCAATATCTTTAGTTTGTATAATCTCTAAGGCCACCAAAATAAGTTATACCATATGTTTTCTTCTACAAGTAGTGGTACGGGATCCTCAGTTCCTAAAATTATCATAATGAAATCATATTATTTTCAAATAAATATGTTCCTACCATAGGAATATATAATGATAATTCTTTATGCAGTGCGAGAGTATCCCCTGGAAGTAGTTATCAGTCCCTCAACTGTGAGAGGAACCATAACTATAGCTTCATATATAGTGACTACTTTATTTTATACTGTTTCATCTCAATCTTTTCTATCAATACATATTGTGAACATACTAAATCATCATAAATATATTTTTTATTATTTTATTTATATTAATGTACCCATTGGAAAGAAGATAGAGTAGGTATTCTATTTTCCTTCTTGTATCATCCCCCTATAAGTGTTTGAGAATACTCAGAATTTTATGGTTATGGACATAAAACCTCAGGAAATCAATTTTGGGATGGATTGGATCACCAATAATAAGTCCCAAATTTAATGTTATCATTGGTGGGTCTCTTTTAATACGCACAACATGTTGTTCTATGTTTTCAAGGAGAATGGGACCAAGTTATAGTAGAGATATAAATTCTTATTTTGGAGTTGGGGAAAGTAATATTATTGTTTTATTTTTTTTCTATAGTATGAATATTTGAGTGACGATCTCCCTACATTTGTATTCGAGTTACTTGAGGTGTTTTCTTCAAAGTTATTTGGTCTAACATCTGTAAGATATCTTAATTTATTTATGTAATAATAATTTTTTACTCTACTAGTATCTATTCATTATTACCATATGGAACAAGCTAAACTGAAATAATTGAAGACTCAATTGGATGATCAATTGAATAAAATCATCATTCACTAGAGTGGAGAACATTGATAATCTCTTGTTAAATTTTCTATGAAACATGAGGGAAAAAATTTCCCATTTGTATATGAATGAATACTCAATAGATTTATGGTAAAGAAAAAGTATCAATTTACAAAGATTGATGATCTACTTGACCAGCTAAAAGGGGAGAAGTGGTTCCTAAAAATTGATCTTCAATCTAGGTATCACTAGTTTAGAATAAAATAATATGACATTTATATGACTTCCTTCCAAACCATCTATGTATATTATGCGTACATTATCATACCATTTTTTCTAACCAATATTCATGAAATATTTATAGATTTTATGAACATGAGTTTCCATGAGTATCTTGATATGTTTGTGGTTGTCTTTTTTGGATGACATCCTAGTTTTCTCTATGTTCAAGTAGGATCATGTATTTTATCTAAGAGAAGTTATATAAATATTTAAAAATCATGAAATATATGAAAAAATATTGAAATGAGACTTCTAAATTTATAATGTGAAGTACCTATGATATTTGGTATTGAAAAATGGTATAATAGTTGATCTAGAGAAGGTAAAAGTAGTTATAACATGTCAAAAACCACAAAATATTTTATAAATTTTAAACATCTTATGTTTAGAAGGGTATTATCACCTGTTTTTGAAGGATTTATAAAATTTTGATTCTCTAATGACCTCTCTCACATAAAAGGGAGTAAAGTTCATCTGGGATGATAAATTGTAGAGTTATTTTGTTGAGATGAAATTTCTATTGACTTCTTCACCAGTGTTGAGTCTTCTAGAGCCTTGGATGGGCTACATGGTCTTTTCTGGAATAACGAGTTTAGTTTTGGGTTATGTCCTTATGTAGTCTTATCAGATGATATCTTATGGCTCTTAGTGGCTTAGGTCACATGAGAAAAAATATACAAATCATGACCACGGACATACAGATGTGATACATGTTCTTAAGAGGTAGAAACATTACTATTTTAAAGAAAGGATTACCTTATTCTCCATCCATAAGTTCCGGATTTATATATTCTCTCAAATATATTTGGACCTCTAATAGAGGTGTTTTATGGAGTAACATATGTATTTTTATTTCAAAATTTCTTACAGTATGGGTAATGGAAATTTCATTACTGATTATTTGAGTAGGAATATTATAAACCATGATATTAAAGAATCATTAGAAGTGTGAACCTTAATCGAAAATTCTTTGTAGTTTCATTTAAGAGTATGTGAAGATGGGGAAAATGTTTTACTAGTAATTATTTCTCTTAAATATTCTATTCTTCATATGATTTTATAATATTTGGTTATTGATGATCAATTCCATGGAATTAGAGAATTTATTTATAGTGGAGAGACCATTAGTCAATGGCCATTATCTTTTGAGGGTATCCAATTTTTTAACTGGTTAGTTTTTTCTCTAAAAAGACAAAATACATAATGGGGGATTTCAATAATTATTATTAGGATGTGAACCAAAGAAAAACAAATATGTTCTATGATATGAGGTAATTATTCAGGTGGCTAAGTATGAGACACAACATTTTAGAATTTGTTTCCCATTGTTATACTTTCCAATAAATCAAGAACAGGATCCAAAGGCCTTTATTTTTTTTCAGCCACTTCCTATGATGACAGGGAAATGGGAGTAGACTAATATGGATTTCATGGTTGATTCACCTTTGACAGAATGAAATAATAATATTTTATATATCTTTCTGATCTATAGGTTAACCAAATTGACCCACATTACACCCATTCATGATACAAAAAATGTTGAAACGTTTGGAAATATATACATGGAGGATATTATTCATTTTCATGAAGTTTTATCTAATATAGTCTTTGATATTAATCCTTATTTTAATTATATTTTTTTATAGATTCCTCTAGGAGAAACAGGGATCTCATGTTCATTTGAGAAAGACATGCCATACAATGAAAGATATCCAGATAGAGAGAGATATACATATTTATGAGGATATGATACAGGCTTGAATTATTGATTTTAGTGGCACTTGGGATGACCATTTTAGGATGGATTAATTTTACTATAATAGTTTTTTCCAATACATGATTATAAGGGATCTTTTTGAGGCATTTTATATCATTCCATGTAAATCACCATTATGTTGGTTGAAGATTGGTGAATATTCTACGGATGGACATAGTTATGTCTAAGAGATGATGGTGAATATTCAGTTGATTCTTCTGAGAATGTTAATGAAAAAATATGGTATAAATCATATGTGTATTTTCATCATATACCATTGGAATTTTTTATGGTGACCATTTGTTTTTTAGAGTTTCACCTTTTTTGGTTCCCTGACACATTGGGGGAAAGGGAAGTTTTCTCCTTGATTTGTGGGTCCTTTTGAGATTGATGAGAGGGTGGTAAATTGGCATACCATTTTTCATTTCCACCATAGTTGAACATGATCCAAAATTTTATTCATATATTTCAACATCAAAATTATCTTTTAGACCCATAATATCTTGATGTTGAGCATGATTTATCCATGAATCAGCATCAAGTCAAGATTATTGATTTTTAGACAAAGGATATTTATGGGAGGATTATAAAATTGTTCTATGTACTATGAAAACATTGTTCTGATTCTCATGAGACTTGGGAGAATGAGTAACTTATGAAAGATAATTGGTTTCATCTATTTGATATGGTTCTTTCTTAACATGCAATCTAGAGAATGAAATTTTTTATATTGGGGATTCTGTAATATCATGTTACTTGTTTTTAGGTATTCTATGACACTTTTATTGACCATTAATTTGATGGGAATTGTTACAGGTTGTTTAGAGTGAAATATGGATAATTTTGGAGACTATTGGGGATGTAAATTGTTAAAGAATGGTTAGTAAAAACCATACAATTTAACCTTATAATTATGTTCCCTTTGATTGCGCTCTAGAGGTGGCATATATATTGTCTAAACCATGTGGCCAGACCCTCAAAATCAGGGGGACCAAGGAAGGGGTACTCTTCATGGTTGGAGCATGTTTAATCAAAATTTTCATCCAACAAGTAGAATACACTTACCCTAGACAAAAGTTTAAAATGTTTACAATGAAAGGTTTGTTTAATGATGTGGCCCTACATAGGAAATTGTGTGTGTGGTAATTAATTCCTCTTATTTTAAAAAAAAATATCCCCAAGTTTATGTTTTTAATTTCCCCCACTTGTGTCTAATACATTATTTATTTCCATAGAGGCTCCTAATATGTGATTTTGGAACCTCCAAACTATTTTATTAGTGGATTAAAGTGGTGTTTATCTCATTCAATATCCTCTAGGTATGTGTAACTTCTCTCATTTGGTTTCTTTTGATATATTTTTATATCCTCCTTGGAGATTGATATTTCATCACATAATTTATGGATATAAAAAATGATTAATTAGATCATTATTTTAGGTTTTGTTTCTTGATCATTGATACCTTCACGATTTGTTTGAAGATCATGTTGTTGGTGTTGTATCTTGTTCTTCAAGTAAAGGTATGTGGTTCCATATGGATTTTACATTCTATTGAAACCCTATATTTCATTATTGATTTGAAAATATTTTTGAAGGTATTTAAATAAAATTAGTTGAATTATTTGATATATTAATTTAAGTGGACAAGGAAATTGGAAAAACCACCTATCCCAATAGAATTTTAATTCTGGGGTGAATTTGGGAATAATAATGGTATGATTTGAAAGTCGTTTGATGAAATTATTTGGTATTTAATGATTAGATAAAGTCATAAATATAATGATTATTTGAAAAGGAATCAAATGATGAAAACATGCGGTTTTCTTTTGTAATGTACAAAGAATCTTAAAAACTAAAAATTTGGAAATTATATTTTAATTGATTTTAGGGGAGGTGTTGGTGGGATTCTTGGAAGAGAGTGTCCATACTGATGGATGATATAGTTTTTAATATTCACATGTAGAATATACTATGCATTGCCTCTAGGTCAGGCTTGTGTAGGAGGTCCAGGAAGGTTGATCCCTTTGGGGTAAGTTCATTCTAGGGATGTATGGACTAGAACTTGAGGCTCCAATTAGAAAACTTTCAGGATTAGGGAATCATCTTTGTGGGAATATCCTAATTTTTTGGTAGCACTCTTGGTGGATTTTTGTTCATGGTGAAATCAACTTTAGATATCAAAATTGGTTTGGGACTCCCATTTTGTTGCCTAGACATCCAACGCTATACATTTACTTTGGTTATGCTAGGTAGAATCCCTCCTTCATTCAATCCATTCTTAGTAATTATAAACGCGAGATCATTAACACCATTGAGACCTCTCCAGATGTGGATTAGTTCATTTTCATGAACTATTGGTCGAGGGTGTTATATTAAATGGCTTAAAAAGTGTCCTTCATCCTACCAATGGGACCCATAATAGAAGAATATCACCTTATTGTTATGATAATCCCATCAAGTTTAACTTTTTTCTATAGAGAATTCAAAACCACATCATTCCTACGGGAGATGTCGTCCGGAAAAATAGTGTTAACCTCGTGTCGAAATGATGGTGTGGCCAGGAGAAAAAAATGGGATCGTTGGATCATCTCCACTATAATAGTTATTGGGAAAACACAGTTTGGAAGGGATTTAATTATCTATTTGTGCTCGACCAACATCCAGGATCTTGTGTGGATTTTCTTCAGAACAAGCTTCATTACACTAACTTTAGCATACATGAATTCTAGGGGAGGCGTACAGTGATTACTACAGGATTTTGGTTCATCTGAAATGATAGAAAAAAAGAACGCATTGAAGGAAAAGGTAGCTCATCCTTGTCCATGCATGTCTATTCTTGGAGCCTCACGACTCGACTTGGTTTCCCGGTGAATTGGTGGGATTCTAGCTTTTCACTGAGAAGAACCATTGCGGGTAGCAGAATGTGTCTCACATCAGGCGTTCACAATCAAGCCTGATGGATTTGTTAGAATCTACCAGAGTGAAGCCTCAAGCTAAACGTCTATGGTTCATGTAACATAGGCCTAATACATGGAGGGGGTGTGGTATGAGAGAATTAAATATTAGAAATAATAGCTTTCAGTATCTCCTATGGTATTGGGTACTCTATTATATGCGAGGCCGATGCTCTTCTCAAGAGGATAGAGACTCTAATAATTCACAACATCCATAATAATTTCATTTAAACAGACTAAATGGTGGTATATAGCTCAATTAAATTGAATAATAAAACTATGTGGGCTATCGCGTACCTCATCCAAAGGTAAATAAGATGAGTTACTACCAACATGGTCATACCACAAACATGGAATGAAGGAAACAAGGTTGCAGATTTTCATTCCACCCATGGAGACTAAGATAATCCCAGTATGATCTTCACAGTAATATGGTCTATTTCCCATGACTGTGTTAACCTAGTTCGATCCAATGCACTTGGTTTACATTACTTTAGACACCCTTGACCCCCTGTCCCCTTGAATCATTCAGGATATCTATAGTATTCTCCAGTTTTTCTATTATTTTCATTTTCCCTCATACTCTTTTAATAAAATAAAAAATATCTTTTAGTCAAAGAACATGGGAGGCTTGGTAGTTAGTAAGTGGTTGGGACAATAATTATGCATTCTTGATCAACTAACTCTATATTTAAGATGACAACACTATCTAAACCATGATTGGCTATTAATTTTTCATGATAGGAGATAATATATTGTATATTTTCACTAATGGGGTGTGGCTATTGATCTTTGATCACTTATATGAGATGTGTGATGATTCTATAGATAATAAGTAATGTACCACAAAGAAAATGACTTTTTTTGTGAGTTATTTGATTTTATATTCATTTTTATGATTATGAAAATTTGTATTCATTCTAGTTGATTTATAAAAACTGTTTTATATAAAATTATTATATAGTTTTATTTGAATACTTCTAGATATATCTACATTATTTTGATTGCAATTAATGTTTTTGGAAAATATTTAAATTCTTGGAAATGCCTTATTTCATTTAAATTGATAGAATAATTGGTTTATTTTTTTTGGTATTACTTATGTAACACATGGTGAGACCCTGATGGGATTTATAGCTTACACCCTACCATTACATTCAGTTTTTTCTAGGTAATATTTTTACAAGCCCTATTAAAGGGCAATTTCTACTTGTATATGGTGGGTGGTCATGATCCTTTAGACACAGAGTGTTGGAGGTAATTAGTGGAGTTGTTACACACTATTCTCATGGGATGTAATAGTTTTATCTTCCTAGATTCTGGTATATTCACCTATTAGAGTTTTGAAAATAATAACTTGTATCATTTATCTTTTTCAATATTATGGAAGCATTGTTCCATCATTGATCTTGTATGACTCCATGTGCTAGTCTCTAACCCATGGCTATTGGGAATACACTTTAGACTATGTATGGATTTTCTTGGGTATCATGGTTATAGGGTATCTGGGGTGGTTCATGAAATTAATAACCCTATGTTTTCATGTTTTAGATTTTATTCATAATTAAATTGAATGTGTATGGGGATTATTATATTAATAGAGTGAATAATGGATGTAAAATTGATAAATTTTTATATTAAGTAATTTATTGATTCATTTAAATTAAATTTCCCTATTAATTATTAGGAATTTAATTTCTAAAATTCATGTGAATTGGTTTTTTATTCATTCCATGAGTGATTGTCCCAAAATAAAATCTCTACTCGATATAATATGTCTCGACCAAGTACTTTCCATTTCATCATGAGTTTATTTATTAAGGATGTTGGGGAATTTCACCTACTATAACATGCATCAGAATTTTCATATCTATGATTGATCTAAAACACATTTATTATGAGTGACATATTATTATGGATAAGACCTTCTACATGATTCCACCTTTTACATTTATCCATTTTTTCACAATAGAGATCATGAATGGACTTATTATGAATTAGAAACATTTAAAGAAATTTACAAACATTCATATGCTCCTATTATTATTTTTCATGATATTTTAAAGTTATACTCTAGGGATGATGGGATTCATGGCATGAGGTATGAAATAAATTATATGAAATAAAACTTTGGTGGGTGTTATTTTGGGATTGATAAAGGTTTTTATTAATACATTGTACATTATTATTTTATATTATTCAAAAAAAAAAGATAATGTTTTTTTGACTTGGGAACATAAAAAATCTCCATTAATAGGCTAATTGTTTTTATTATATATGGCTATGTGGTATATAGGATATTCATTCTATGAATATCATTCTATAAATTAAAACAAAATAAAAACGTATTTTGAATCATAATGGAAAAAGGAAAAAAGGATAAAAAATTAAATAATATGAAATTAATTCTTGTTCTTTTTTATCTCATGGATCCAATTTGATTATGGGAAGAGGGAGTTGTCATTTTGAATTGGATATTTCTATTTGTATTGTACATATAATATTATGAATTATTATACAAGAGAATAAAACTTATATTATGATCTCTAATTTCTTTCAAATCCCTCCCTTCCAATCATAAGATTCAGATCATTATAACATCGATTCCAAGCCACCTGGATTTTATGTGTGTTTTATCTTTAAAAATATAGAAAGTTTATACTTTAATTAATATGGATAAGTAACATATATTAAAGGTATGAGAATTAATATAGATAAATTTATACCATACATGATGAGAGAAAATAATAAAATAGAGGTTGGTCATGGCTTTGCATGATTAATAATAATTAATTGGGAAACATCAATGAGCGAAAGGAAAAGTTCCGCCATTTATGAAAATAATTTAAATTTCTTGTATCAAATGATCTTTTTAAAATGTGAATTTAATTTTTTGTTTTTTATTAAAAGTTAATATTTTATTATACCCTGTGTAATTTTTTTAGTTTTTTATCTAAGATTTAGATTCTAATAACATTGGTTCTACGATTAATTTAAAGTTAAGAATTAGTTTTTAAGGAAAATAATAGTTCAAGTTTAGGGGTATTGTATGAACCTATTGTTTTATGAATTTATTTAATTTTTTTAGTTAATTTGAATGGATTTATATGAATGTGTCCTTGTGATACATTTTTTTTAAATATTCGAAATTATAGTTGAAGAAATATTATGGTTGAAAATGGAGAAAAATATAGAATTATTGACATTTTATTTGGATTGGGATATGATAGAATATATCTATGTGATTAAAAAACATTCATGTAACAAAATATGGCTATCACAAGTTATCCTTTATCCAATAGATTTCCAGCCTCTTAGCCATCCCAAGAGGATGGAAGATTGAGAATCCCATAGGGAGGGCCTATCAATGAGACGATAAGAGAGTACATGATGCATATAAAAGATCCCATATAATGATTGGGTCGAGGCCTATGCCGAGCATGAATTATTGTGTAACCCATTCCATGTGTGAGTGTTTTTTCAGAAGACCATTCCCACTAGATGCGGTCAAAATCACCTTTATAATGTGGTGTTTTATATGTGATAAAACATGTATGATACAATTCTATTTGGGATGGATATCTGTAAGTGTTGTCCATCGACTATCAAAAATTATGTCTTTTTTGGTGTATATGTGACCCTCCAACCTCAAACATTTCCTCTTCACCACATGCCAGGATCGGTGTTGACCATCGTTATCAACAACTTTCTAGATACCACCATGTCTTCCACTATAAATTTCAAAATTGTGCTAATAAGCATAATATAAGCTCAGATCCACCATATATTCCCTCAAGAGCATTATTTTTCCACCATAACTCCTATTTTATTATTTAAAATTTCTATTCAAGCTATCCATTAGTTTCATTTGGCCACTATGATTGTCAGATGGAAGAAGGAAAATCATATATTCTTCTTCCCACTATTTTGTCATTGAATCACCAATAGAGTTCATTTTCACCATATATTCAATATTTTTTTGAAAAAATATAATGAAATTCCCTTTTAGAATGGAAAAGTCACACTCTACTAGAATCGGATACATGAGAAGTAGAGTGAAATAAATATACAAAGAAATAAATAAAAACTTCTATGTGAGCCAATGATAGAAATTTGGTATGTGGAGAACACTGACTATGTCATAAAATGCCAATGTTAATGGAAATAGATACATTATGTCATGGATAAAAACTATTACATATGGCCATAGATTGAATTTCTACATGATCAATGGAGGAAATAGGCTATGTGAGCCCATGCATGTAGACGGTTATGTGGGTGGGAATTTTTCAGAGAATCTTACAGAATTTATTAGAATAAAGAAATTGAAAATCCATGTGGAAATTGAATCAGTATAAATACAAAAATATTAATGGAATATATGTATGGTATTATTTGAATATGAATATAAGAGGTTTTGGGGAGAAATTATACCTTATAATTTCTTAAAGAAATATAATGATTCAAAAGGATTGTATGTGTACACATCTGAAGAAGTCACTACACCAAAAATATCTATATTCACCATAGAATGAGACTTAAAATACTCAATATTGTAAATGGACATCAAAATATATTTTTTAAGTGGTAAAAGTTTATCGATATAATAAATATTCAAACAATGATTTAATTGGGGATTCTTTTATCTATAAATATTTGGATGTTATTTCAAAAATAATAATGATTTGACACCAAAAGAATCAAATAAACCTATTTTAACTATGGAATTTTCTATTATCTTCATTACTTATTATATTTTATTCTATAATTTTTACTACTTTTCATACTCCTGTTATTCCTCAATTAATGGAGTGGTAGAAACCTCTAACAATTCGATGAAGGGGTGGTGGCCAGATTTTATTGCTTTAGTCTAGGAACTTTTTTTATTGAATTTATTAATATATATTGTATGTTAAATGTTTCATATTATTTAAATTCACATATTTAAATGACTTCTATTTTGGTTATTATTAATTTTGAATTTAAGTTATTTAAATTGTTTTTAAATATTTTCTCCCCTATTTCATTTTATATTATTTCAGACCTCTAGTTTATCATCAACTCGAGTTTGTTTACTAAGAACATAACAATTGAGGAGAAAACTATATTCTAATTTGTATGTATAAGAATTTAAATTCCGTATTAGGTATTTACATAGTAATTCAAATAATTTCATTTTGGATTTCACACATTGAAAGGAAGATTATCTAATATAAACAAATTGTGGGGATAAATCACATCATTATCATACTTGAACAAGGGTGAAATATGGGAAGCAATTATGTGTCTATACATTTATTAAATTTAAAAATATTGGTGGTTTATTTTGAAAATAAAATTATATTATTTCCAATGGTAATCCAATCCAAACCCCAATCAGTTATCTCTCATGTTGAATTCTCAGAATATGTGATTCTTTATATGATCATCCTGGTGATATTTTTTTGCACCAGGACAACAAGATTAAAGAGGTTCCCCTTGAAGACAACTTTTTTTACTATTTAATACTATAATCCCTAGTGAAAATTAATAAATTTTCCACACCCCAAAATATGTGTGATGCAATATTCATTCATATATTAAGTTGTGATGGGTGAGGATGGAATTATATAACCTTCCAATGAAATGGGTAATGTTTTATATCTCATGTGATGATATTTTAGGGACTATGAAGTAAACCAAATCCACTATAGTACACTTTCCACCATGTGATGATGGTTTTGAATTTGAATTTCCTTGTGAAAAAAACATATGTGTTGATTATATTCTTATGATTAATTTTTTATTTGGTGTGATTTTCTTATAATGTATTATTGTACCTTGATCATGTTCACATAAATATAGGTTTATCTTATACACACTCACACTCAGATTTTTATCACTATTACAATACCTTAAGGTTTGAGCTCACCATATTTACGTTTATATTTATATAGGATATAAATAGGATAAAAACTTTGGATATGTCTGTAATGGTATCATATGTGGTGAATTTTTTAGGGTATGTGGAAGTCTTGAGGTAGAATAAAGATTCATTGGTGTAGTGGGAAAATTTCCATTCAGATGAAAAAGATATAAGTTTTAAATTGAAATGTTTCTTCTAATTATATGTAACTATAAAACTAAAAGGTATCGAGGATGTATGAGAATTGATATTGTAATTTTGGAGGATTATGTTTGGGTCTGTTCAGTCAGTATCAAACATAATATGTGATAAATATATTTTTGGCACTATATTTGGGAGTGTGAGGCCCGAAACTTCCATGAAATATTTTTAGATTAAGTAGATTATCATTGAGGGTTATATCTAGATTTTTTGTTTTATCGTTTGAGGGAATCATTATTTTGTGTCAACCAAATCCAAAATCAATTCCCAAAAAGATTAGATGATAAAATATAACCTTCGATAAGTTTCTCATACAATCATAAATGGGTTTTATGATGAAACCCCAAAGGGGATTATGTTTTAGGTCTAGAAATACTTAGGTAAAGACAAATTATCAGGTAAATAAATAATAATTACTTGATTAAATTTATAATAAATTATTTGACTGAATTTTTTTTAAGTTGAATCATTAGTTAATGTTATAAATTATTATATATTTCTTCAAACCCAAACCAACCCATCATTTAAACCATTTCCAGCCTCTTATTGGTGTATTAAATATGGATTGAAAATATTTTTATCATTATAATTTTGATTGAAAATAGTTGTATTTATATTTTTAGTAATTTTAAATTATTAAAAAAATATTATAATCATTGTGAAAAAAATTATATCGACCTTTTTTGTTGGTATAAAATTTGGGAAACAAACATCGATTTTGATGATTGTGTGATTTAAATGGGGAGGATAAGAAGTGTAGAAACTATTATGCAATTTAAACCAATGTGTAATTTAGAAAACATGACTTTTCAATTATGTAAAATAAAATATCATGATTTGTTTTCATTTTTTGTAAAATAGATATATTAAGATTATGTAAATAATTTATTCTTAAATATTATTTTTAAATTATTTAAAATATATAATTAGAGATAAATCCATGTCTATATTTTTTACTAAATTTGTTTTAAATTCAATATATATATATATATACCTATATAGTTTTATGTATAATACATAATAATCATATCTGCAATAATTATAATAATCCTGGAAAATTTTTATATACATTACACCACTAAATTTCTATATTTATCACTTCTAATATCCTTCCCCTATCCTCATCGTTTATAGATAATCATCACTATTTCCACCCACTATTGATATCCCTAGATCCCAATATTTTCTCTCTCTCCTCCCCCGATCAGATCCAAAAACAATACCTTCTAGAATCATCCTCGCCTCATCCTTCCTGGACTTGCACCCCCATCTCCTCACCTCCCCTTTCTGGTATCCACAACTTCGCATTCCCATATACCCATCCATTATCACCATCCTCGCCTCCTCATTAATGTTTCAATTCTTCCACATGTCAACCCACTATATAAATTTTCTTAAAACAAAAATTCCCCAACACTTTCTTATCCTCACAACTGACCCCCCTTCTGGGATTATCTATAAATAATATCATGCATCCATGTTCATAAAATCTTAATTTTACTCCATATTTGCCTCCATCTCAACTACCAAAACCTCTAAATACATCATTAATCCTTAGATAAATTATTTTTATTTGCCTCCAAATATTTCATACATACTTCACATCCCGACATCATCCTCACCTCCCCATGTTTCATCTGTACATATCCACCTCCGACTCTAAATCACCATAAAATTTTTCTCAAAATAAAAGGATTAAATTTATTATTTTATATATCTTCTAGATTTCCATAAATCCCATGGTCCAATTACCATCTTATTTTTTATTTTATTTGTTTTCATATTTTACATTGATAAAGAAACATTCATTGGTGACATATGCTTCCTTGATGATTCCCTTTTAGTTTCTTCCTTCTCATATTCTCATTCATCTATGATTTATCCCACATCAATATTTCTTATTATTTTATATTATCATAGATTTATACTTTTATTCTTAAGTTTTGTTTTCTCCATAATATTCAACTACTTCTAGAAATATTACTTCAAATTAGAGATTATATATTTCTCTATAAAAGCTGAGTCATTATTTACAACGGTTAAAATTTATTATTACACTTGATTATTTGATTTTATTAAACAATAATTTATCATGTTGGTGATCTTACTTTTCATGGAAAATTATATTTCTTCCCCTTTGTGATTATTATCTTCCACTAGGTCATGGATTTTGAAACATGTTCTCTAATAGACATTTTACTCTACCCTTGAACATCATCTATTTTTATGGAAGTTATTTGAACCACATCACATCCAAATCACTATGGATATAGTTTTTTAACATTAAAGATTAAAATTATTAGAAATATATACATTAAAAGTGTCTATAAACCATAATTTCAAAGTGTATGTGTTCTTATTTATTCTGAATTCCTCTTAATTGGTTGAAAAAATAGATATCTCAAAATTAATTTGTATGTTTAATTTATAATTTTATTTAATATTTAGTTTGTATAAATATTCTAAGAATTTAAATAACTTTTAAAAAAATTTTAGAAAATGATGATTAGTTTTACAAATAATTATCTACCTATTTTATGATTTTTTAAACTAAAACATAATTCAATATATTTTACTGAATTAATTGAAATTTAAACAAATTTGATCGAATATATAATTAATTTTTTATAATTTTTAAATAAGATGTTATAAGTTAAACTGTCTTCTAAAAATGCAACTAGGATGAAGGGTTTCATAATAATTTTTTTATGAAATGAAATTTGGACACCGTGAAAAGGAAAGGAGACATATCAACATGATTTGGAAACATTTCATTTATTTTATAATTTGTATTTCTAAAAATATAAAATACTTTATATGTTATTAACATATATAGTATTTTAAATATATTTTTATATGATAGGATCATCTAATACATTAAATTCATTAATTTATACTAATGAAATAATAAACTTTCTTCAAATAACACATTTTTATTTATCTAGATGTAACATAACTAGAGGTTATTTATTTCTGGTTATCAAATATTACATTTACACATTGAGAGGGATATCTCATTATTGTTTTTAATTTCTTGAAATATGTTTTTAAATTCATATTAATAGTTTCGAGATTTTCCCTATATTAATTTTTCCAATGATACCTCCACACTAGATTGCTTTATTAGGTGATTTTTATTAATTTTTTTAAGAAATATACTAAGCTGTAGAAAATCATGACTACCTACTTCTTTTCTAAATGCAATGGATTTTTTTAATTTTATTCCAAAAAATTATTCTCTACCATGTCCCCCTAATAAATTAACATGCATTCCGCAAAGAATATAGGTTGCATTACAAAACAAAAATGAATAAATTAGAAACTTTTAAGGTGTTTACATAATTATATACATATATTTTTTATCAGATTATAAATTTAATAAACAAATTATTCTTGATATGAAAATATTGTAAAAGTATATATAATTCCAATCTTATGATGATTTTTTCTCATTATATTCTTCTTATTGAATTCCCTAATGATGATTAACTCAATCTTAGGTCTTACACTAATTATAATGTACATAGTGCATCTCAAATAAAATTGATATAATGGAAATCAAATGGTTTGTTAGGTTGACAATATAAACTTTATAAATTAAAAGAATTTATATATTAGAGAATTTAATTCCATTTATGACTGATTTTTCTCTTCAATCATATTTTTTCCCTTTCCCCAATATCTTTAAAAATCATTAAACTTATTGAATATTGTATCTCTGAATTTATAGTGATGGATAATGTAGAAAATATTTTTTAAAAAATTTAACATTTAAATTTAAATTGTTTCAATCAACCAAAATCTTATTTTATTGGAAATTTTCCCATTTTATGGTTTTAAATTCATTTTTCAGATTAATTATAAAAATGGCCTTATTAAGTATTTTAACTCTTTTTTATTTTCTTCTTTATTTCAACCATTAATTTTTATGAACAAAATTACATTTTGTAATTTAATTTTTTAGGATTATATTATCATTGATATGCATTTAATGAAATTGTACCAAGTCCTGGATACAAATATTTTAGTCACAAATGAATATCATAAGTCATGCCTTGAAATATTTGCAAATATATGGAAATAATTTATGAAGGGAATATATATCAAATATTATTGTCCAAATGTAACTAAAATTAAACATTAATAAATAGTAAATCTATATGAAAAACGCTAATAGTTATTTCCCCACATGATACAACTAATATCAATGCTATAAATGAATGGGAAACTAGATATGTTGATTGAAAACTTGTATGTCCAAGCATATTAATATTCTTGCGTAAATTGGTTATACCTACCTCTTCATGGGACCAATGAAAATGAATTTTTTTTGTAGATATATATTAAATATGGAAATAACTTTAAAGAAGAATAAAAATTACCAATTCTACAAATAATTATGTTTCCCATGCCTAATAATTTAGAGTAATATTTTAGAGCAAAAATATTTCACTCCTCTCACTATAAATATATAATTCCCCAACCTTTAAAGGGGATATCCACTACAATAAATATTTGGAAAAAGTTATGTTGTAGTTTATTCTTATATTTTATTTTATTTTAATTATGTTTTTTCTTTCCATGTTTAAATATTCATGTCATTGTTTCTCTCTTATTATATATCTCTCTCAATTTTTCTCCTTATTTTATTCTTCATTGTAAACTCTTATGATCTTGATAGTGAGTACCTACCCCAAGGACGGTCCTAGGAGAGTAATCCCTAGATGAACCAAATTCATTGAACATTCAGTCTTTTTGTTTCTCATTTTCATAATGTTATCTTGAAGGGGTATTTGTGGAAAGGAACCAATTTTTTCCACTTTCTACCTGAGGATTGTCTTTTCCTGTCTGAATTATTTTCCCTCTATCGAGAAGGTGGATGTGTAGTTTACTCGATTGAGTACACTATACATTCTGAACCATGGTTATAAGTTGATGTTCACACATAATATGTATTTTTGTTTTTATATAAATTTGATACTAGTAATTAAATAATTAAGGTTCAATCCAAGTGATTCTATGAATAAAATATCCTTTCATTCAAACATTATAATCTTGGAATTAATTTTTGTTTCATTTCATATGCATGTTTAATTTTAGTAGTTTGTTCTCAATTATAAAAACTATTTTTTATAATTATTTCATTAATTTAAAAATAATAGAAATTGAATTATAAATTGTGATTTCTTGAACACAACATCTCCTCAAGAGAACAACCAAGGCAATCCCCTTTGCTGCACTTAGTCAAAATAATTTTTTTTAGAGTGTGAAAAAGAACCCTTCATAAAATTGATCAATTTTTAAGGATGAAAAACACATAAACTGCTCATTTTTAATAAAAACACCAAAAAATCATAAATTTTAAAAGCTAAAAAAAATTATTCATGATTTATATCAATTCAAATTATTATGCATGGACTAACAAATATCAGGTGTAAAAGAAAGTTCAAAATGAGATTGAATACAAGATATAATAATATAAAGAACAAATAAAAAACCGAGGATCCAATTTAAAATAGATGAAGAATATATTTGTTGATTGATGTAGAATATTGATCCATAAACAGAATCAGAACCAGAACAAATGGTGGAAGAGATTTGACCACCCATTTTTTATTTTAACGGAACTGAGGTGGTTTATAAAGATACACTAAAGGAATTAATAACATATCCCCACACAAAACCATTTATTGATGAGGTCCCATAAGAACACATGAAAGATAATGAAATTATATAAGATCGATTTTTTTTTGAAGAATCATGGAATAACATTGTTAAATATAACCAAAAATATGATCTTTTAATACTTGATAATGAAAAATTATCACCTCTCTCTAAATATATTTCATTATATTATTATGATGAAGATGAACCTGTTGATATTGACTTTCCAATGGTCTTTCTACAAGAGATAAATTTTTAATATTACATACTTGAAAGAAAATATTTCTATATTGATTCTTCATGTTTTAATATTATTCATGATGAATTGTTTTTTGGCATAACTTTTCCTAAAATTTATGACATAATATATATTGAGTAGGACTTGATTATTAAGGAAGGTACCACCCATGTGGTGGTGATAAAAGATTTATCTTTGAATGAGAATATGGTAACTTGAATACCCCTTCTATATAAATATATATACCATACGGAGAAGGGAACAATGAATGTTAACTAGGAGAACCCCTATATTCTCTTTCCTCTATCTCTAGACCATAAATTACATCTATCTTCTTTCATTTGGGTTATAAATTTTTTGATATTCATTTTTTACTCTATTATTTGTGTCTACTCATGGACATTGGGAAAGTCATAATTGGAGGTTCACCTTAAATAAATGACACCCACCATTGAATTGGAAACAATCTAGTGAAAATTGTTGATAAGGGGAAGTAAAAATCTGGCACCATATTTGGAGTATAAACCAGGAATTACACCTTTTATTTACATTTTATATTTCTTTTTCTTTATTTTCATTTATGGTTTAATTATTTTATTTTTAATGTGGATGCATATTTGAGATTAAATTATTGTTTCAAATAAAAAATAAATATGGTTATGCCTTTCCTTTTCTTTATTTTATTTGATTCCAAATTAAAATTCTTTATTAAAATATATATTGTTATAATTTTAAATATATATAGGGTATTAAATGGAATATGTGTGGGGGAGGGATGTATAAATGTTCCTAATAATTTTCTATGTTGTTCCATTTTATTTTTCATATCTTTTTTCTTAATTCTTCATGAATTTCATTTTAATTTGTTGTGTATTTTTAGTAATATTGATATAAATTAAATAATTTGGAAAATCTGAACCATATTAGTGTTTTGATACAATTATTTATTTGAATTATTAAGGATTTAAATTATTATTGAATGTATTTTTTTTTTCAATTTATGAATTTTTAATTTGATGAAGTTTGAATAATTATGAAAATCTTATGCACTAGTACATTCTAAATTGAATATATTTCCCCAATATAGAGGTTTCGAATAATTTTTGAAAATTTATTTACATTTATATTTGTCTTGATAGTCTTATATATTTTTTCTAATCTATAATTTTATGTTTTTCTTTTTTTCAAAGATTCGAGAGTTCATGAAATGTTGCAAGTATGATTGAGGTGTAATTTTGAAATACCATTTCTAAATTTAGTTATAATTTTGTCCTAACATTACGTATGACATTTAATAATCACATAGTATCCAAGAAATAACTTTTTATGTATCCAAATTACAATCCAATTATCCCCTTATAGGTTTATATAGAATTTATATACATGATTGTTGTTGAAATCATGTCTGGGGGAGGGAGACGATGATTGGTATTTTCTCTCCTAATTTCTTTTAGTTTAAATGAAAAAATAAGTATTTACATTGTTATTTTTTCTTTTTTGGATGAAATTTCATGATGAAAAGATATATGGGTGGACAAAAATATCATTAAAAACATGGATCAGGTGTTCATCAATATTTTAAGTTCAAAAGTTTCATCTCATTTTCTCAAAAACAATAATCTAAATAGAAATTATATATTTAAATATAATATGAAACAATTTTAAAAATTGGGTAAGAAGGGAATAAATAAATCATTTATTCCAAAGTTACAAGTGTGATCTAACCATGGATAAAGACGTGTTCGGAGGTGATTCATTTTCGAACAGAATGAGAAGCACAACATTCAAGACAAAAACTATTTTTATGATTTTATTACACTTTTGATCCTTACCATAATCATTATTCCTCTAATGTTTTTATATTTATAACCTACCAAAAAATATCCTCAAAAAACCCATGAAATATACCTCATGATTGATACATTTTTTACTCTATGTAGTTAAGATTCATGGAGGATATAAAGCACATAGAGATCACTCCTGTTTTTAGAATGATGAGAAATCCCTATTAAAAATCCTTTAGTTAAGAAAGAATTATTTTTTTCTAGGAGGTAGTTATGAAATTCACATCAGTATTAACATGATATTGAATGAATTATTATAATTTTCGAGGAGTTAGTGAATTCTAATCAATTTGGGAGCTATAATATTTTTATTGATATCACAATTGAATTTTGTAGTCATTTATGCTTTGAAATATTTGATTTGACCTTGGTATTTGATGATTACCCACTAAAAAGATGATTAAGTGAGGGAAAATTCATAGAGATTTTTTCTCAATAATTTAACATTCAATTTTAAATTTTTTAATCCCACTAAAATGTTATTTTATGAGAAATTGTCACATTTTATTGTTTTAGAAGCCTTTTTATCATAATTGAAAAAAAGGAATTTTGTTGTATTTGAAATGATTTTATTTTATTCTTTATTTTTATAAAAGTATTTTATAAAATAAATTAAATTATTAAATTCTATTTTTGTTTTCTATGGTCATTGGGATATATCTCAATAAGCTGGACCAAGAATAGAATCCAAATATTTGAGACCCTAAAATAGAACACAAATCTGATGTAACAACCCGTATTTTAAATGATGGTATGAATCATTATTTTTTCAATTTATATTGATTAAATGGACCAAATATTTAGCTAAAATAAATTCATAGATTTGATAGGTTTATATGGGGATCATTCGAAGCCTGATACTCCAAAATGGGGAAAACCGACTGGTATTTAAGGTTTGTTTTAAACCACGTTACCTAGGGTGCATGACCATGAGACCTATCATGGACATTGTACGGAACCATTTTGTACTATTTTCCCAGGGTTAGTAAAATCATGAGCCTAATAGTGCATGGTTCCCCTTCTCTAAAGACAATTGTGCATGTTTTTTGCACGATTTGACTAACTATGTGCCTAAACCGTGCAATTTGATATTTCGTAGTGAAATAACATTTTGACTGAACAAAATAAATTAAGCATTTTACTATTCTCCCTTGTTCTCCAGTGGCTAAAATAGGTGGTATAATCCTCCTTTGAGCTCATATTCTCCCATGTCTAGTTGTCTGGGTAACTCTCGTCTCCTGTGTACGTTTCTTTATTTTTCAGAAGCTACGAATTCATTTTGGTAAGATCCCCTAATTTCCGGATTCCAATCTATGTTTAAATTTCTATCCATCATGATATTTATGTGTAAGATCATTTAACCTAATTTTATGGTATTGGAAAATTTCTGATATCTATTTTAAACTACTTCAAATTTGAGGTTGATATCGAGAGAGATTTCATCTATGACCTTGAGGTATGTGATTACATTGTTTTCCCTTTGACATTCAGAATTTCACAACTATTTCTATTCTACTACATGAAGTGTTTTTCTAAGAGTCCCCCTTATATATATTAATTCATTTAAAATTTACTTTTCCACTTTTACACATTTTGTTTGATCCTTACTAGGTGGGTTAGAGATTACAAACACCTTATATGGTCTCCCCATGGGTCAACAACATAGAATTGGCAATTTTGAAAAATTGGTTCAAAGTTCCCAAATAAATATTCAGCTTTATAATTTATTATAATATTAAATTAACCTTTTTCTATGAATATTACATGTGACCCAAGGCACCTCTTAGTTACATAGCTCTTGGATAGTTGAAATTTCCCCTGTGGGAAATTTCCTTGTTGATCTTGTCTTTTTTCTAAATGACCCATTGAGCCTTATGCCTTAAATTTGGAATGAATTAATGAATTGAATATAATGGTTATGGTAAATGGAATGTATATAATTATTTATACATTATGGTGAAATATATTATTTTAATTTACCATGGAACATTTCAATTGATACTTGAGCCTTATAAGTAAATTGGGTATGTTTTGGTGAATTGAATGGGTAGTTTTAAATGAAATAGCTGAAACATAATGGTTTACCCATCATAAAGTGAATCAATTATTTTAAATGGATTTTTACAAGGGATGGTAAATACATTCCCCTAGTTTTTAGTTTATTAAATACTTCATAATAAAGCTGACCATTTTTATGGAATTGAACTTGGGTAATGACTTGCATATGAGGTTATGGATCATGTATTATGTTATCAATGATTTTTTCTCTTTTATGTACATATAGAATATGTAAATTAAAGGATGAGAGGTAATTCCACATGATATTTATTAATATAATATTCCTTTATAGAGGATATGTATGATGGTTAGGTGTTTTGAGCCCAAAGGGAAATCACAATCCTGTACATCGAGTATTGAGTTCATGGAATCTCACACCAATGATATTGTATGGTTGATGGGATTTATGATCCAAGTCCCTTGATTAGAGTATTTTCCTTGAAGGTTACTCACCATCTTGAATGTTGTATTATGATGTCTCTCATTCTATTGGGATATTGGGAATATACCCTATTGCAAGAGCTTATAGGATCATTTGAAATATCATAGACAAGTGAGTTACATCCCAGTCTAGTAAGAACTAGTATTCTAGGTATATGGATATTAGGTGTTCTCATGAACATGGTTTATATAGTTGGATTCAATACACATCTAATATATATAAATATATATATATAATTATATTTATAGTGGCATGATCAGTGAGTTCTCTTAGACATGGGCCAAAGTAGGTAGGCTCACCAGGTTTCCTATACAAACCTAATTCAGTAGGTTATTTATTTCAGAATTATTTTGTAGTTTTTCTTATACCTGACCACTATTTTTGACAATCACTAATCATATTACCAAAAGGAATTGTTGGTGGTGGACTAATGACACCTTAATCAGGCTTACTATGGCACCTGATATAACTTTTTTCCTACAGGTATGGATAATGGAAGGAAGCATTATAAAGGTTGTTTATATTCTTATATCATAGATGAATATTAGGATTAGAGGACCGACCATGCACCCTAGATTCTATTAGAGTAGCTTTTGTTCCATTTTTAATTTTTTATATCATGATTCTACGCCTATTCCCATGTTTCTTTTTATATTATCATTCCATGAATTATGTATTGACACTTCCATAGTAGCTTTTTCTATTTTATTCAGTTGTTCCATTAGCCTTTTTCTTCTTTTTCTTATTAAATTAACTATTTGTTTAAGATTCTACAGTTTATTGGTTCTGATTTTTGATATTATGTTTATGTTTTTTATATTGATGTATCTACTATGCTACTCTATTATGAGGGTATAGTCTCACCATTGTACCACCCTTAGACCCTCATTTCTAGTCGGTAGCTTTTGGAATATGGGTACGAAATATTAAGGCCATGTGAACCACTAGATCAGGGAACATGTTATGTGGACCCTGTATTGGGAATTTATAATGTGGTATCATAGTGGTTCCCATAATGAGTTACTATTTAGAGAAAATTGATTAGAGATTGGGAAATTCGTGGAACATGGTCATAATATGTTCCTGGGCATCATGAAACCATGTTTGGGGTTAAGTTTATGTTTCCGAAATTATAATTGTTCTTCTTTTTCATATTATTTTTTATATCATTTCACCATAGGGTGATGAAAGGGATTTATGATGTAATGGATATTGGTATTATTGAAATTACTATTTATTTATTAGTCTTGATGATATGAGTGATTTTCATTAGAAAATGAATCATTATAGGCACATTTGGAGGATTATGCCATGAATTTTTCCATTCCACGTTTATTTTTAGTGTGTACTTTTCTATTTCATATTGATTTTTCCTTGATATGTATTAAATCATGCAAACATTTCTTGTAGAGATTTGAAAACATAATTGATACTTAATGTTCCTGCGTTATCCTAATAGTGTTATCTAGAATAGGTTAAAGAAAACACTTTAGGTACTTAGATATTAAAAATTGAGCTATGTATCATTTTTTTGCATGATATAGAACATGTTATTTTGTGGGGAAAGTGGACGCCACATTTTGGTTCCTAAGGATTATGATCCCTTATATATTGAAAAATGTAAAACTATCTGATTCAACCATCTGAAAGTATTTTATTGTTTTCAAAAAGAATAGTTTAATTTGGGAATGAATTATATAATGAAAACCACCATCTTGTATATATAACTGACATAAAGACAAAGACATTAAAATAGCCTTATTAGTGTGTAGTGGGTTATATCTTAAGTTTGTATGGACTATTGTGGTCTTCTTCTTTCATCTGGACCAAGATTTTGAGGTAGACATAGAGGAGTGATCATTCATATAAGAAGGATTTGTTTCTACCTTAGCTTACTAAATGAAATCATATCAGTTTATTTAATTTCATCTAAGGTGTTTTTTTTTCATTTGTTGTGTTATGCCTCAACAACATATTATTTTTGAAGGCCTAAAAGACGGTGATGACTATTCTTTTGAGGGAATGGTTTGAGAGCGTCTAGTGATTCCATCTATAGAGCCACCTATAGCTAATATTTATTTTCCTGACAAGGTGACTCAAACCAAGTTTCAAGATTTTTTCTTTTGTATGTTGGAATCAATTCAAGGTGTGGGTCGACCTGTACCGATCATGGAAGTGTGGACTCAACAGTTTTAGCAGTAAATTTATACCACCTTTTTAGGGTATGGATGGCCTCACAGTAAAAAATCTTTCCTCGAGGAAATATTATCTATATTGGATTATAAGGATATTCCTCTAGAATAGAGGGTCAATCTAGAAGCCTATATGCAATGTGATTCAGCCATGGGGTGGTAATATTTTATCACCATAGTGGATTAGCATCATAATAAGGCCTGTGTATATTTTCATACCATATTCTATGAAATATTCATTCCCCATACTCTAAATGATGATAGAGGTAGAAAATTTATGAATTCTCTATAGGGCAATATAACAGTTATTGAGTACTCTACTTATTTCAAAGAATTGTAGTGATTCACTCCTACTACAGCAATAGATGATCTGATGATAGTTAAATGATTCAAGGATAGGTTGGTGTATTCCATTTGATCGTAGTTTAACCTCTTTAGGATTGCTATAATTTATGAAAATGTAAACCAATACCAAATTAAAGAGAAAAATATTAATGATTATAAAGTTGAGAGTTAGGGAGGCTCAACACCATGGGCTGCCAAAATTATTATTTTAGGAGAAAGAGGCACATTAATGTTACTCCCTAAGGTAGAAGTAGTTAGGACTTGTGCAAAAATATTTTACTAATATTTCACCAATGTGGGAATCTAAGACATGTCATTTCTCAGTTTCCATGGGATCCAATCAAGTGTAGAGGCTTTAGTAGGATGGGAATATCCAGTGCTTATAAAGACATTCCCTCCAGTTCCAAGAAAGTGGGGATCTTCACATACTCTTTAGTCAAGAGTGGGGCCAACAAGATCGTGTTAAGTAGGTACCAAGAATACCATTGGCCAATCTGGCCGAGGTGACTATCAGGAAAGAGGAATTCAAACTTATTATTCTCCGTGCCAGATGAGCGGGCCTACTCAAGGCATCCATGTAGTGATGCAGGGCCATGGTATAAGCCAGTTTCATGCAATCTAGAATATTCCATAGGAGTATAGCAATGACCCATCTATGGTTTGAGGTACTATTCTTGTAGCCTCTACATTAGTTTCTACACTATTTAATATTAGTGTGTTTCACTCATTTATATATTATGAAATAACTGATATTCATGGCCTCTTTGTTGAAGATTTTCAGGGTGTTATGACGCAAGATACACCATTAGGAATCTATTCAGAGGGAATTTATTGCTGTCAGAATTTCCCCTTCAGATTGGCAGTCACAATTTCATATGGAATCTATATGTCCTCAACATAGAGATCTTTGATGTAGTCATCGAGGTGGAGAGGTTAGTTCCCTATAGCACCCACATTTACTGTTATCATCAGAGGGTGACATTTAAATCACCATAGGGTGGTAAGAATTTTCATAATGGAAAATGGGATCTCAGTACAACACGAGCAAGACCTGAGCTACAGAGGTTGGGTAATGTGACAATGCAGATCATCAGTATTTTCCTTTATTATCATGGGTTTCAAATCACTATCATTCCTCTTGTATTGGATCATTTTATAGATGTTTTTATGGATGATTTCTCGACTCTACCATCGGTGCGATAGGTGGAGTTCAATATTGATATTATGCCAGGAGTAGAAAAAGTTACCATTTCTCTTTATTGAATGGTACCTATGGAGGATCTGGATATCAAGAATTAATTGGAGGATTTGGATTCTAAAGGTTTTATATGCCCCAACACTTTTCCATAGGGTTAACCGGTCCTTTTAACACAGAAATTAAACAAAACCCTTAGGCAGTATGTGGATTACATCCATTTTAATTAGTTCACTATAATGAATATATATCTTCTACCTAAAATAGATGAACTCTTTGATCAGATCAAATGAGAGAATGTGTTTTCAATGATATAGTTGAGTCCATTCTATCATCATTTTTGTTTTATGACATCAATCATACTTTTCACAGCTTTCAGGGGGAGTTATGGTCTTTACGAGTGCTCAGTTATTCCATTTGGACCCATAAACACTTCTTCTTTCTTTAAGGAACTTATGAATCTGGTTTTCCACCCATATCTGGATTCATTTATTCTAGTCTTTTTTATGATATCTTTGTGTATTCACGCTCCATAAATTACCATGAAACCCATTAAGATATTATTCTAAATACATTGAGATATCAATAGATCTCTGCTATGATTAGTAAATTCCACTTCTGGGTCGACAAAGTCCACTTCCTAGGACACATCATCTCAAATTCAGAAGTTTTAGTTGACTTAGAAAGTGTGAGTGATATAGTTTTCTAGGAGCATCCAATGAATTTCATTGAAATAAGGAGTTTCTTGGGGGATTATCCAATATTAGAGATGATTCATCCAATATTTCCCATTCTTTCCAGTGCTCCTATGGTCTTGATGAAGATGTTTATGAAATTATTATGGTTAAAATCTTCTGAAGAAGCCTTTCAGAATTTTAAGGGTACACTATCTTCAGTGATGATAGTGACTCTTCCAGATCCAAGAAAGATATATACTATATATCCTGACACATATAGTATAGGGATTGGAGATATTATGTTTTTGGATGATAAATTTGTAGCATATGGGTCTCTTTAGTTGAGGACTAGCAAGATTAATTACTCAACACAGGATCTCAAGCACGCTAATTTAGTTCATTCAATACACTTTTGGAGAAAATATCTTCTGGGATATAATTTTTTTGGTATAAACAGATCACAAAATCCTCAAGTATATTGTTACACAATGAGATATGAATCTCATGCAATGTAGTTGGGTGGATAATTTATATTCAGGTGATTTTGATCTTTCCCTCACTCTTGGGAAAGGTAATTCTATGGATGGTGCTCCGAGCTATAAGACATAAACTTAGTCATTTTAGGAATACAGTGGTAAATAGAAGATTATGTCCTTATTCTTTGAAATGCATGTTGAGGTTCTAGAGGACCATGGACATACTATCCTCTTAGCCTTAATAGTGGATTATAATCTTCTATAATGGGTAAGGATGAGACATCAATATGATCCTAAGGGACTCATCCAATGATAAACTGCCTCAAATGATGATATATCTTATGGTTTTACTATAGAGGGGGATGATACTCTATGGTTCCATGGGTGTTTATGGGTCCCAAAGATCATTAAAGTGGTGCTAATGTAGAAATTTCATGCCTCATCATGGGATGTTCACACCTATTTCAGTGAAATGTATAGAGATATATGACTCCATTATTGGTGTCTTGGTGTGAATTTTGAGATTTTTTGTTTCATCACCTAGTGTTCCACCTATCATCAGGTGAAGGGGGAACATCAATATATGGAATGACTTCTATAAACCTTTTCAATTCTCCAGCGAAAACGAGAAGATGTTTCGATGAAATTCTTCCCATATCTACCTAGATAACCTCACGAAAAAGATACAGTGTAGGTTTCCATATATCATTTGAATTATTTTTTACACTTACTAAAAATTCAAAAGACCTTATCGATAGAGGAGCTATGAATGTTTTATGTTATAGAGTCTATACGTAATCATGGATCTCCTTGTTCAATCATTTTTCATAGATACATTTGTTTCATGTCACAGTTCTAGAAGGGGTTGAAAATTCCTTGAGTACCTAGAGGATATTCTCTGTACATGTATCCTTGAAATTAGATGTTCTTGGGAGAAGAAAGTTCCTCTTATTAAGTTTTCTTATAAAAATACATTTCATGATATCATCATGTTGGCTCCCAATGAAGATATATGGTAGGCCTCTTCACTCACCTCTACAATGGATAGAGGTAGGAGAAGAAAATAATCTTGGACCACTTCTCTTTTATGAGACAATAGAGTTGGTCTAGATTTTTGAAAGTGCATGTGGATGTATCATTATAGATATAATTTGTATGCCAACAAATTCCAACATCCTCTGGAGTTCAATGTTGTACAATGGGTTTTCTTTCAAGCCTCACCCAGTTTTGGTCATAGAAGTATTCAGATGTAGGGTAAGCTCTCACCAGATTCATTGGACCTTTCGAAAATATGAATCATTTTAGCCCAATAGCTTACCAGTTTGAGTGTCCTTAGATTTACAGGTCCATGCATGATTTCATTCACATATCTCATATTCACTAATACTATCTTGACCCATCACACATCCTTAAACATAAAAATTATGAATTGGATATGGAAGCTACCTTCAAAGAGTATCCCATTCGTATAATGGATCAGAGCGTAAAGACACTCCGAAGAAGGTCAGTTCCTTTAGTATGGGTGTAATGGAAGAAAAACTGCATACAAGATGAGAAATGGGAGAAGGAAGATGATAAATAGTCCTAATGGTCAGAACTCTTTGCTGACAGTACCTCTTCACCCTCAGAAGGCCAACCTGGGGAAATGTTGCTTTAAGGATGGGAGATTGCAACAACCCATCTGTTTAAAAAAGGTATAGATAATTATTTTATATATTTCTATTTTTTAAATGGACTAAATATAGATGTCTAATCCAGTCATGGAGATCACAAGTGTTTCAGGGGCTCTTTTGAACCCTGGAGATCCAAAATTTGGAATAAAGACTTTGCCACACGGTTTGTTTGACACCATACGACCTCGAGCACATGAACAAGTGACCGATTGCCGATATAGGACATAAAATTTCTGCATGGTTTTGTATGATTATTCAAACTATGTACCTAAAATTGTGGTTTACCCTTCTCTATAGAAAACCGGGCTCATTTGGAGCACAGTTTCATTAAACATGCACCAAAACCTTGGGCTTTGATATTTGGGGGTGAAATTTCATTTCCAACAAATTAATTTATTAATCCCTTTTCAATTCTATCTTTTTCTATAAAGGCTGAAATAGGAGGTCTCGTCCTCCTTTGGTCTCAAAATCTTCCAAGACAAGGCATCCATGTAACTCCCACCTCGGGTGTCTAATCCTTGATATGTCTAAATATACAAATCCATCTCGGTAAGCTTCCCTAGTCTCTCAATTACTACATATGTTTAACATTTCATTTATCTTACAATTTAGGTGTAGGATAATTTTCCCCATTTTTAGTGAATTGGATCATTTATCAGATATCTTCCTACTTGCATAAAATATGAGGCTAATATCGAGCGAGGCATCATATACAACCTTAAGGTAGGTGGTCACATTGTTTTCCATTCGAGTTTCATCAATTCGTAAATAATTCTATTGTTTGGTATTCGATATTTTTTTCGAGTATCTCCATTTTATTGATTAATTCATGTCTAATTGACCATTTCACCTTAACACATGAAATTTTATCCTTGTTAGGTGGTTTAGAAAATTTAAATATCATATATGGTCACCGTGTGGGTGTGCCACATAGAATTGGCCATTTTGGAAAATTGGATCAATGTTCTCGGTACATAATTAAATTTCCTCATTATTTTAAAATGAAAGTTTCATTGTTATACAAGTATTACATGCGACACATGAACACATCTTAGGTTCTTGGATCATGGATAGTTGGACTTGAAATTAAGATATTTCCTTGTTGTTCATTTCTTTTTTATATGTGAACCTTTGAGCATTATGATTTGAATTAAAAGGTCATAATGAGTTTAATATATTTTTTATAGTGAATTTAATGTATAAGATAACTTATACAATATGGTGGTATATTTTAAATGAATTTAGCATGAAACCCTCCAATTGATACTAGAGTGTTATAAGTAAATTGGTCATGATTTGGTAAATTAAACGGGTTGTTTTAAATGGAATGGTTCAAGCATGATGGGATTCCCATATTAAAGTGAATCAACTATTTTTAAATTTAATGACCCAAGGGATGGTAAATACATTCCCCTTTTTATGATTTTTAAATGATTCATATGAAATGTGATGACTTATATTGAATTGAACATGGGAAATGACATGAATAAGAGGTCGTGCCTTTTGTATTTTGTTATCAATGGTCATGCCTATTTTATATTAATATGGGAAATAAGAAATATATGGATGAGTGGTAAGGAAACGTTTTATTTATTAATATAATATGCCTTTATAGTGGTTGTGTATGATGGTAAGGGGTGCTGATCCAGTATGGAAATCACACTCCATTACATCGGTTGTTGAGTTCATGGAATCTCATACCATTGACAGTATATGGGTGATGGGATTTATGAACCATGATAAATTATTAAAGTGTTTCCATAGAGACTCACTCTCCATCCCATGTTTTGTATCATGACTTCTCTCACTCTATTGGGATGCAGGGCATGTACACTATTGCATGAGATTAGAGGCTCGTTAGACTTTTCGTGGACAATTAAGTTACATCCCCGTCCATACAAAACTTGTATTATAGGTCTATGGACATTAGGTGTTCTCACACACTTGGTTCATATTGGTGGAAGAAATATAAAATTAAACTATGTGTATAATATTATCAATATATATATATATAGTGAAAGGATTAGACACTTCTTCTAGCTGTGGGACAAAGAAGATAGACTCACCATGTGTCCTATAAGAACCTAAGTGAGATAGTAATTTATTTCAACATTGAATTAATATATTTATTATACTTGAACATTCTTAGTCATTAACACCTCTCATATTAAAAATACATGTTTTTGGTGGTGTCCTACTGAGATTTTTATCTCACACCCTAATAGGGAATTTATTTGGCACCTGAGAATATAGATTCCCTACATTTATGGATTAGGGTAAGCACCCTTCTAAATTTTGTTGATATTCTTATCTCAAATACAGAGATTATGAGTAAAGGACCAAGCATGCACTCAAGATTATAGTGAATTATATTTTGTTATTTTTTTATTTTTTTATAGGATGACTTAATTATTGTTCCCTTATTCCTTTTTTATTATAATTACATGAATTATTTATTGACACTTCCATAGTGGATTTTACTACATTACTAATTTGTTTTGTTATCCATATATTCAGATGCTTTTTTATTTATCTCTATATTTATGCTTCTATAGTTTATTGGTTTTGATTTTTTATAGCATGCTTCCATTTTTTATATTGATTGTATCTATAGTGCTTTTATGATATGATGTTACAGTATCCCCACAATACCACCCTTACAAACACACTACTATTCGGCATCATTTGGATTATGGGGAGGTGTGCTTGAGGACATGAGACCCACTAACTTGGGGTATGAGCTAAGTGGACCTAGGTTGGGATATTACACAAGGCCTAGAAATATGTGCAAAAATATGGGAATTTTTTATAATGGGACTATATGTCTAAAATTAAAGGCCAAACAGATCTGAAATTCAACATAGATGAACAAAACATCAGAAGGAAAAACTTTTAAAACTATGTATCCACTATAGTCTATAGATATTAAGGCCATAAATTCATGTTAAAATGGATATTTTGAATATGAAGAGTCAGTCATGATAGATTAATGTTAGGGATTGAATTAACTATAACTCTATCCACACATGGGAAATGATGCAAAAATTTTATGTGTTTTTATAGGAAACTTATGGTAACAACTTAAAATAAGACAAAAATTCCCAATTCATCAATTAATAATGTACTAAATGATTAAAATTTTGGAAGATTATTTTTGAGCCAAAATATTTCACTCATATCCAAATAAATTTATTATTTCATAACCTATCAAGGGATATTCCACTACATAATATATTTGGCCGAAGTTATAATATATTTTAGTATCATGTTTTAATTTTTTTTATTAGTTAATTTTTTTCCAAGCTTTAACAAGAAATTACTCATTTCTCTCTTAATTTATATCTCTCGCATTTCCCCTCCTCATATTATTTCTCACTATGAACTCTTATCCTAATTAAAATCAGTATATAAGGCAAGGTTGTTCTTGATGGGGGTAATACAGTAATGATCCCAAGTCCTTGAACTTTCATTATTAATGTTTCTTATTTTCCAATAGTTAGGATGGGGGTATCTTAGTTGAAAAGGAGAATTTCTGTCCCAACATTCCAGAGAGGATTAGGTATTTCTTCTACATTAATTTCCATCGATCGAGCAAAAGGATGTGAAGTGTATTCAATTGAGTGCATTGTATATTCAAAACTTTGGGAATAAGAGTATGTTAAAACATATTATAGATTGTGTTCATTATGTAAATTTTAAAATAATAATAACAAAATGAAGGTTAAAAATGGATGACTCTATTAGGAATATATCCTTTCATTATAATTACATTTTGTTTTAATTCAGTATGTTTTCATTGCATCTTCATGTTTGATTTTAGTATTTAATTCCAAATTCTCAAAAATTGTTTTTTAATTTCATAAATTAAAAATTATAAAAAAAATTGAATTATAAGTATTGAATGCTTGACCACAAAATCATCTCATCAGAACGAACCATATATTCCCATGTGCAACACATAGTTAAAATCATAAATATTTTTAGTGTGTGAACAATAACACTTCAAAAGTGTAATTTATTGGAAGATAAATTATTATCTTCTCACATAGTATAAACGTTTAATTTTTTAAGCCTATATGTTCATTGTATTTAATTTTAAAATTGTATTATGTTGTTTTATTTTCTGGTTGAGGTACATTTATAATTTTTATTTATAGTGTGAAGGAAATATCTCATTAATAATTTACCATATGATTTAATTTTCCACCCATAGTGTTTTTCATTGAATTAAATATTCCTTTACTAGTTTCCACAGTTATTTTCAATGAAAATTATCTTCTAAATTTTATATAATTTTTTTGTTTTACAGATACCAATGGGAATAGTATTTTACACACTTTTCATCGAAATGTTCTATTTATCATTTAAATTAAATTAACATAATTTCCCATATCCTCTAATGTTTTTTATGCTTCACTTGGGATATGATATAATTATAATTCCTGTGTTGTCTCTATGGATGGATTGTGATTAAGGGATGATGAAATTTTTAAGAAACGTGTTTCTTTTTAAATGTTCACGCTACGATGAAATGATGAGTATTTTATGATATTTCGGAACACATATGTATGGTTTAATTATGTAATTGGTGGGTCTGTTAAATACACCCAATGAATTTGGTATTGTTATATAGATATATCATCAGATGATGAGGATGATAAGATTGTACCTAAATTTGAATAGCAATGTTTACATTTTAATTTTTGAATATGATTACATCAAGTTATTCTCGCATGATTATTCATGTAAATTGTTGAGAATAGTTGTGTTCACAACATTTTGATTTTCCATGATTATGATGAAAAATTATTAAGTTATGAATCTTTAATGGTGATTTTTTCTTCGAAACCAATATTAATCATGCTTCTCGAAATGACATGATTTTTTATTTTATGATCCAATATTTTTTAGCTATGTTATATGAGAAATATTCACATAATTGTGCTATCATGAAATTATGATCCACTTAATTTCACATATTATTGTTATGTCTCATTTTTAACCTTACTAAATCTAGTTTCACCTATTCTTATATTTTTCTTTCCCATGTTTTCATGGATGGCTCTAAATATTATATTTATATAAGGGTACTAATATTAATATCCATGTGGGAGATTTTGAAGATATATTTAGAAAAAAGTTGATTGTGTATATAACCTTAAAATAAATTAATCATTTATTATCCAGAAGCTTGTATAATTTTGATATGTATCGAAAATTTATCTAAAATGTTATAAAATTTATGTATATTATGATCAGGGGTCCTCAAATGGTATTTTAAAAAGGGTTTAGCTATTTTTGGTGAATTGTTTCTGATGAATATAGGTATATAACCTAATAAAACCAATGGTAAAAAAAAACATTATTTGATGAATGTAAATTATTGTAGAATGAAGAAATATTTTTACAAATTTAGATATTTAAAACATTATCTTATTATGATTACCTAAGGTCTTTATTGTTTTTGAATAAAAAAGTTATATGTATTTTAGATTAAATTTATTGAACATTGGGAATTAGTGATAAATATGTTTTTCCTATGAAATCATGTTATTGTACTCACGCGAAAAAAACTGGATTTGGAGGTGGGATAAAATATATTTTTGAAATGATCACTCAAATCTATCAATATATATACAATAATGTATACTTTTTCATCTTTTTAATTCACCAATGAAGGAAAAACCTTTCATTGAGTATCTTTTGTGACAAATTCCACCGACATTATGTGGGTCTCATGATCCAAAAGTTGTTGATAAGTGAATCAATGGAATTAAAATGTTATTTTATATTTTTCAATGATCAGACTGTGAGAAATTTGTCCTTGTAGTCTATCTCTTTAATAGTGAAGATGATCAATTGCGCACACTTTTAAAGAATATGAGTTAAGATGATGATAAAACTCTATGGAATGGGAGTATTTTAATGGGTTATTTTTCAGTAGATACCTTTCTCAAACTATTCCTAATAATATGTAATAGGAAATTTCAGAGATGAAATAGAAGGACGAGGAATACAATGGTACATATAATGAAAACTTTACAATAATTTCAATGTAATCATTGATATTTATCATATTTTGTGTGATAAAAATTATATATTATTTACTGGAGTAAAACCAATCCATCAAAACATATTATCCATAAGATACATTGGTATCTATGGATAAATAAGTAAATTTTCTATATATTTAAATGGATAGTGGAACCTCTAATTATTCTTATCATGTTGGTAATAAAATGTGAAAAATGGACCTTCAAGGGAAACATAAATGGTAAATCCCAAAGACAAAAGAAATTAGATCCACCTACATTAAAAAAATGTGGGGAAAATCACACATAATATTAAACAAAATTAATTGAGAAATTATTAAAGTTGGGAAAGGCATGTTATAAATCTAATTATTCTCAATGATGGATTAAATGGTATGTAAGTTCAATTGTGGAGAATAAGGACTCAACTAATTCTATTTTATGTCTCATGTTTAGGAATATTTTCTATTCTATGGATCAATGACCTAATCTAAGAGTAAATGAATTTGGTAGGAGTCAAGAACACCCTATAAAAAATGATAAATTGAAGTTATTTTTATCACAATGAAAGTATGTTAGGATAATGACATGGTAAAAGGTAAACATACAATCGAATAATGAACTACAAATTCCATATTTAATTATGGCCTTACCTACTCTTTTTATCTGAATAATTTTTTTAAACATTATTTCATCACCAACTCAATGATTAAGTGTTTATTTTGAAGTAAAAACTATCAATGGTACAATGATCACCTATTGTGCTTATAGGTTATCTCCGATTGATTTTTTTTAGGATGTTATTCAAGAAAATAATTTTATTCCCCCTCCTAGATAAATTTGATGTTATTTTTGGGCAAGAATTTGATTTTTTTTAATTAAATTCAATATCGATTTTCAATTAAGGTAAATCATATTTGATATTCTGAATCAACCAATTATTCAATATAATTATGAGTATGAATATGAATTTTAAAATTAAATTACAACTGGTTTTTGGGTCTTACGACCTATTCATGAGGATTATTTGTCTCAAATGGTTGGTAGGAAATAAAAATCCTATATATGTCTGCCTTTTAAGAATATATGGTTATATTTATTAATGGATTTTCAGTTATTCCACTAAATAATCAGGTTTATTTTTTAAAATAACTCACACATTGTGCTACACCAATTTCAATGAATCCTTATAGAATAGAACAAATTGAGTCATAGGAATCAAATAAGAAACTCCAAATTAATATAGAAAAGGAATTCATACACATGAGTGCATAACCATGGGGTTAAACTTTCCTACTTGTTAAGAAATAATATTGGTAATTATATCCTTGTATTCATTAAAGAGAAAATAAGAAGGTCACTATTAGGAAAAAAATATTGTTTACTCTGTATTTATGATTTTTTTGATCCAATGTACAGATCTCAACATATTTAAAATACTGACCATCATTTTGGATATCATCATTTGAGGGAGAAGGAAGAGGATATAATAAAAAAACCCTCCATACAAGGTTTTGTAAATATGAAGTAATGGTAATTGAATTTGTAAATAACAATACCCATGCTTAATTCAGGGATCTAAAGAGTATTCTTTATAGATTATGTTGATCGGTTTGTGGTAGTTTTTATAGAATACCATAATTTATATTCATGTAGTTGGAAAGGAAAAAAAAATCATTTTAGGAAAATGATAAATATCATAAGAAAGGGTAATTTATATTTCAATTTTAACAAGTGCGAATTTTGGAAACAAAATGTTTCATTCTTGGGACATATAATCTCCGGTGAGGGTATATTAGTGGATCCATAGAAGGCATAAGTTATTATGAAATATCACATCCCAACGATGGTGGAAATGATCCATAGTTTTCTTGGGTTAGATAGATATAATTAGTTATTTGGGATGAATTACTCAATGAAATATAATCTACTATGAATGTTGACTTGTATGGTAGAAAAATTATTATAGATAGATGAATATGGGAAAATTTTCTAGGAGGGGAAGAGACTATTTGTTAGTTCACCTGTTCTCACACTACCCTTAAATGAATAATGTTTTTTGATCTATTTTGATGAATTATTTAAGGATGTGGGATGTATTATTATACATAAATATATGGTGATGTCTTATAAATCACTCAAATTGAAAATTCATGAATTTGTTTTACCAAAACCATGACTTTGAGCTGGGAGTGATGATTTTTGTTTTTAAAATATGGAGGATTTTTCTTTATAATTTTTTTTAATATATATAAGGATTATAAAATATTTATGTGTATATTCCAACTAAAATAATTTAATACATGATAAAGGATATGGTTCGATTTTTCTAATGATTATGAATGAAAAATACACCACCACATTAGATAGATAATAAGGTGGATAATGCTTTGAGTCGGAAATACCATGATAGATTTGTCATGATTAGGATTGAAATATATATAATAATTACTGAATTACATAATATGGGTCTTGAAATCAGGAGGAAAGCAGACATATCATACCATTCCATGATTAATGTTAAAATAAAAATCCATGTGATGATTAAAGATGCATTAGGTGATTTGAAACTATTATATATGTTGATAAATTTTCTTATATTAAGACCTGATTCTGATGGAATGATATTGTTTGAGAGCTAAGTATGTGTACCTTAACTAAAAGTCTTGAAGAAGGCGTTTCTAGAAAAATATCATTCTTCATCATTCAAAAATCACCAAGGAATTATGAATATGTGTAAATGTATAGAAGAGTATTTAATCAAGGAATAAATGAAAAGTGATATTGAATAATATATATCTTGATACCTAATGTGTTAGTATGTTAATATTTAAAGATAGAATTCTTAGGGTATGTTACAACTATTTTCTATAATAGAATGAAAATGAGAAAACATAACCATAGATTTCATATTCAGACTCCCCAAAAACACTAAAAGGATCAATAATACTTTGGTGTTATTCAATCACCCTAAAAAATCATATAATTTTATTATTATCAGAGAATATTTAAATTTTTATGAAAATTATAGGATATATATCATGAAAGTGGTAAGATTTCATGAATTTATATATTATATTATATATGATTGGTATTTGGGGATTACACTGATGTTTTTTAGAAGTCTTTAAGATACATTGAATATAATGTTAAAAATTATTATTTTGTATCATCAATAGATAGAATTTATATCTGAGAGGACCATTATAACCCTATAAGATATATTTCGTTCTTGTTCGGTAGATTTTAATTGTGATTGGGATCAACACCTACCTTAGTTGGAACATTCTTACAAAAATATCTTTCACTCAATAATTCAGATTGATACTTATAATGTCCTAAGTTCAAGGATATATATATACAAAATTTTATATTGTATTTATAAAAGGAAACTTATTGGGACCTAATATTTCTAAGGGAATAATCGAGAAGGTTAATGTCATTCTGTCATACAACGAGGTAGCTAAGAGTCTATAAAATGTTTTGGTTGAAAATCTGTTTTGATATTTGGATTTAAAGTTAGTAAAACCTTTCCCATAGAAATATATAATTGTAATAATTTTGAGATATTTGGAATGAAGGCAAATATGAACCTAATATATATCATTCTTGTTGATATTCATGGTCATGTCAGGACAATTATTTATCACTCAATATTTTCAACAAACTTATTTAATGTACATTATGTGTTCTATGTATCACTATTTGGGATATATATACCAGATCATTCACATATAATGAAAATATAGGTTTAACTAACAGAGAATAATATTTATAATGATGAATAGTAGGTGGATATTTTAGATCATAATGATATTTTTTAGATAAAAACATCTTTTATAAATAAAATGTATTTTTATCATACTAAATTAGAATAATGATAATTGATGAATAATTTTAATGAATTTTATAGATTATATATTCAGTAAAATGTTTTAATATTCATCTATTTTTTAACTAATAATTCAAAGAGAATAAATTTGGGTTTTGTAAATGAAATTTTCCCAAAAAAATTTCCATTGTGTTTTTCATGATTATTTTATAATGGATTTCTAAAAATTATAGAAATTGAATTTGATAAAATTATTTATGTATTTTATAAATAAACATCCCAATTTTTTAAATTTTTAAATTTCAATTTTGGATATAATAAATATTAAAAACAAGTAAAATTTTGATACAAAGGTTTGGGTTAAAACTTGTTTATTGAGGGGTTAAACTGAGAAATAAGGTTAAAAATGTCTTATAATATTTTCTAGATATTATAGGAAAATTACATTTAGATATTTTGTTTTATAAACTTTTATTTATATCAATTATTTATAGTTTCAAAAGAATGTGACTTTATATTATTTAAATATTTTATGTCATTCCATATGTGTCCCTCCACTCACTTATAAAATAGTGCCTCCTCTCCTCCCTTATTTGTAGAAATTGACCATTATAGATCATAAAATCCATTTCAAAAAAAAAATCGTATAATCATTATCTTCATTCATGATATTAAGTTCTTACCATAAGATTTATTAATGTGTATTCCAAAGGAGGTCACTCAATGAAGAGGTAATCATCTTACTACAATCATTAAAAGTTTATTTCTTATTTTTCATCCTATAAATATATTGTATGCATATTAGAATAACAACTTAAATATCATTAATATACTTTTATTTTTTTTTATGATTATGAGAAATCAATTTTTTATCTATTTTCTCATCCAATGGTAAATGAAATCATTTCTTGTTCATACATACGAACTACCATTAACATGAAATGGTGTATTTCATTTTCAATAACCAACATTCATTGTTGGTTATTATTATTGATTTAATATTATTATATTATATTTATGATATAAGTATTAATATATAATTTAAATATATTTTATACCTTCTTACCTTTCGATATTTTAAAAAATGATAACATCTCTCATGCGTATGTATGGACTACCACCTCTATGAAGCGATGAAATCTATTTTTTTACTTTCATTTTAAATGAACGAAAAAATGTATATATTAAATGAATATATATAATTTTATGACCTGATTATGATTTTATAATTCTTACTTATTATTTAATATTATTTATTTCCATCCATTGAAAAGTGGAAACATCACTAATTTTTACTTGTAGACTACTTACTCCATGAAGTGATGTAATACACTGTTAACCACAACTTTATTGAGTTTTTATAAAAGTGTATAAAATGAAAAAATATTATATATTGTGTATTTTTTGTTATTTAAAAAAGAATGAAGACGTGAACAGAGTACAATAATAAGAAACATTAAACCAAAACATGAATGGAAAACATGCATGTTTTAACCTGAATAATGATTTCGTGGAGAATATGTTCATAAAAATGGAGGTTAGAAATTATAATGAAAGGATATATAGTAATATATATGAATATAGATCATATATATATAATAAATCTATGTTTATTTTATAATATTATTCAATGAATATGATGAAATATAAGACAAGGGGTGTGATATTTATGATACATCTCATTTATTTTCTTGATTATCTGGTAAAATTCCTATTGAGAATAATTATATAATAAATATACATTAAATACCATATATTTTATTATACTCTTTTATTTATATGTTGTGAATTTTTTTACTTCCATATACACCCTTTTTTATATAAAACTTATTAAGAAAATGATTTTTTTAAATCAACATCACTTCATCTTTAGTGGAAAGTATTTTTCCAACAAGTACATGTTTTTTAAACTATTATAGAATGATATTTCTTAAAGTAAAATAAAATTTTAATTTCACATTAAATCATATAAGACTTTTTGTTAAAACAATTTAAAGGAATATTTTTTCCATCTTCCAAATGAGGTACTTTCATACATTTTATCAAGGTTGTGAAAGGAATATTTTTTTTTCATGATTACTTAGAGAATGAAATTTCCACCAATCATAATTTTTTATTTCATTGAAGCATTCATTAGAAGTTTCCATGAAAATTTTAATAGAAAATCATTCTCTAAAAATATTGTAAATTTTATTAATGGTCCCAATGTAAAGAGACGTTCTCTATATTTTAAAAAAATCCATATAATATTTTAAAAGTATTATTTAATCTATTATAATATCATTTGATATTTCTTAGGATTAATTGTGGATTTTATCAAACAATTTAATATTAGTTATTTATTTGGATTTATTATGATTTTTTTATGATGAAAAAATTATCAAACATGATTCTTTTATAATGATTTTTCTATGACAAAATGATAAATGTTTTATAATATTATTGAACAAATATGTATGGTTATCATTATGTGAAGGGAGTGTCCTTTAAAGGCCAGACAAGAAATGGGTAATTTCATATTTATATCTTAGGGGATTATTATGAAAATAATAGATATGAATATTAATCTATATATTTGTATTTTGATGAGGGGTTAGGATTGTTTCTATTTTTTCATGCAAGATTGTGTGTGGAGATGATTTCAAATAACTATTTTCATAAGATTAGGATTTTCAATGATGATGGTGAACCATTCAAATGGTATGACTATTGAATTATTATTTTTACTTTTACACCCATACTTATAATTCATAAATATATGAAATGATATTATATTTTATGATCTATGATTTTATAGGCATGAATCTTTTTCATTGGGAATATATATTAGACTATGTTATCACACACATATGAACATATTATTCTCACTTATGATTGATATCTACCATGTTTAAATTAAATAAGAACATTATCTCACTCTTCATTCTATTTTCGTTCCATGGTTTTTGATTATTGGTTCTATATAAGATATGTGTAGAAGTTTGACAATATGAAGAAAATTGTGGGGGATGTCGAAGGTCTTTGATGAAATAAGTTGATTATGTATTTTATCCCAAAAGAAACTAATAATTTACTATTTTACTATATGTATAATTGTGATTAGTTTTTAATCTTAATATTAAATTATTTAAAAGATATATTTTTAATGCTCTGGTCACCTGAACTCTTACATGACCCAACCTACTAGGGCTCACCTAGTACGCGTTATGTAGAGAGTGCCACCACAAATCCTCCTCTAATATTCCTAGGTCTTGTGAAACTCATCGAGTAATCATATCACACGTCTGGGAAGCCTAAACATCATATACCTATACACATGTACACACAAATCCGTACAAACCAATGAAATACAGACTGATAAATAACTATAACAATAAATGAATTCACATCCTCTAATATCCCAAAACATTGTATGAAATCACATAATCAGATGAATTCATATCCTTCCATAGGTTTGGATTGTAGGTTCTATGTATGATATATGTATAAGTTTGAAAATATGAATAACATTGAAGGGATATCGAAGAACTTTTATGAAAGAAGTTGATTATGTATTTTATCCCCAAAGAAACTAAGCATTTACTATTTTCATACATTTATAATTGTGATATGTTTTTAATATTAATATTAAATTATATAAAAGAGAAGTTTTTAATTCTCAGGTCACCTAAACTCTTAGAATACCCAACCTAATAGGTCCCACCTAGTCAGCAGTATACAAAGAGTGCCACTACAAGTCTACGTCTAATATTCCTAGGTCTTGTGATAAGAATCGAATAATAATATCACACATCTGGGAAGCCTAAACCATATATACCTATACACATGTACACCCAAATCCATACAAACCAACTAAATATGTACTAATAAATTTCTATAGAAATAATTGAATTCACATCCTCTAATATCCCAAAACATTGTATGAAAACTTATTGATTTGCATGTCATAGGCATAATACACAAAAATTTAGGATGAATCCATTACAATGATTAGTATAAACATGGTAGTGGGATTCACTAAAACCAATGAATATATAATTCATCAATAAAATATAGACTTATTTAGAAAAAATAAATAGTGTAAGGAATGAAGGACCCAAATAAGATCATAGGTGATGATTTAGTAATAGAATATGGTCTCAATCATCATATCTAGTCAAGATATTTTTTTAATCCATCCAACATTTTAGTGTAGATGTAATTTGAAACATAAATAACCTCTCTTAATCTATAATGTAGGACCCCATTCCTATGTAAATGAATAGAAGTACCTACTTAGGTGGAATATCACAGGACCATGTAATCTCCCTATTCAATTAAAAATAAAGACTCTATAGAGAGAGGATTACATATGTATATAGTGAGTACAAATAATAGAACTATCAAATATTTAGATATATTATACATTTTCATTGGATATAACTCATAAAATGGTTGGATTTTTTGACCCTATACTATTTATTGTGAGAGGAATTGGTTACTGTATAACACTCTATGAAATTGGAGAAGGTTGAAATTCACCAAGAAGTATGAGGTCCTAAACTATACTCTACAATGCTATCATGTCCTCTCTTGCCAATGTTTTCTATCATCACGTCTATTTTATCAATAGTATGTCCATAATCATGTTTCTCACAAAATAATACACAAAAATAATACACAATTTTCCTATTCCATGTAATGGGAAAATACTAAACATGCTCTAGGGGGAACACAACTTCTCAGCCTAAGTAAACCTGTTTTTCTTGTAAAACCAAGAAAAATGGTGATTGAATGTATTACTACACAACATGTGAAAGGTTAAAAAAAATATATAATACTTTAATATATCACACATGTAATCTCTTCCCATATCGAGATGTTCTACTAGGGTCAAATTTCTTGTGATATTTAATTACTTTTAATCCTTATCCAGAAAATCTCTCAGAATACATGGGTGTGTTATTTCAAGATACCAGTAATGTTGTAGATAATTTTTAATAAATAAAACTTCCTATGAAATCATATAAAAATACAACAATTTATCCATTAATTCTTCATGTATGCTTGAAACTATGTTTACTGAGATCATGGTGCTTCTAAATGATAGATTATGTCCACTAGTTGTAAAAAAATCAATAATTCATCACCTCCCCAAGTTTCCCACATTCCATGATTTGTGGACCCCTTGTGTCATTTGAATATATGAGAATCTGGTCATTTTATATAATTTGTGTCATTTTTTATCCCTCCATGTTATATATAAATTAGTTACGCATGATTCAATAATAAACTATCTAACAAATTCATCAAAAAATGGTCAAATCATATTTTAATAATCATAAGTTAACGATGAACATGAATAACTAAGTGAGGAATCAATTAAACAACAAAAATTGATAAAAATTATCATTCTCAATTGATCATCAACTATAATAATGAAAATTGAAAAAAGGGGGATTAATCATAGGTTTCTGTCTAATTAGTCACATAACAATTAAAATTTAAAAATTAGGTTGAAAGGTCCAACCATATATGATCGCTTATTAATCTTTAGAGTAATTAATATATGATCCTAAAAATATTAAATATAGTTAGAATCCATTAGAAAAGAAATTCCTATGTTTGGGTTGGATCAATTATCTATAAATATGAAAGCATCATCATTATCATTGATGATTCTAGTAGTCTCCAATGCATTCGTGATCAATACCATATATCAATATCAGCCAAAAAAACATTCAATACCATGATCTTTAATCATAGCAGCCTCTAATGGTTATGTTGCTAACCCAATAAGTGTATCTCATGAGGGATTAAATAGTCATCAAGGGTTAACCAATTTTCTAGATAAAATTTAGTAATTAATAAATCATCCATTTATTCTTCCTGAGTCTGTGTTACTTTGTGAAACATGATGTGAATAAAACATAAGTTTCACCTGTGGTAAAAACCATGTTTTTGATTCATTGGATGTATTTTTTCCTAATCCATGAAATTATTAAGTTACAAAATTATTATTTCTTAAATTATTCAGCCACATCATATAATTTATTTGAAAAATTTATTAAATCTATATACGAGAATGAAAAAAGTCAAAAATACATTGAAAATCTATAACTAGATCTTTAAATATTATTTAAAATATATAATATATCCAATTTTATAAAATGGAGTCATTTACTGACCTACTCATCCCTAAATTATTTACTATAAATATTTAATTTCACATAAAATAAATCAAACTACATGTTCATTATAAATCCCCTACCTATATTATTTAAATAGGTGGATCCACAAGACCTTATACGTGGCTCTATTTATTCTATAGATTTTCAAAAATGTAGTAAGATTCTAGAAAATCATTTGGAGAAAATATAATTATTATAAATCATAATGGGTAATTCCCAACTATAATGAAATTTTAGCATGACCCATGTAATGTCCTGGACCCAGTTAACTCATACGTAACCTAAACAAGTGTTCCACATGCCCTCAAGCATGCCTCCTTGTATGCTAGTGGATGGTGACTAGTATTGAGGCTCGATGATGGTACAGTGGGTATACTATAACCTAATTATCATAGAAGATCTCAATAGTGTAATAATTTAATATATAGTGTAATGAAATAATAATGATAAATAGACATAGAACCATTTATTCAGAAAAATAAATCATGTGAAGGGAATAAGATCTAGAGTTTTATATAAAATGATTTGATGTCTATACGATATACAAAAATAAATTCAAGCATACATGGAATTATAAATACATTAAAATAAATGTAGATGAATAATAAAATTCCAAAAAAATCTAATATGTATCCCGGGCACTGGCCTAGTCATCTACTACTATTTTCTAATCCCAGCAGATAATTAGGAATCCATTGATGGATGATTCCCCATATTGTAACATGCTACTATGATATTTTATTGGGAACCAATCATCATCCTATATAAGGTGTGATTGAAAATAATTTGACCCCCACCATTATTTCATTTCATAATCTATTCAACATATATAAAATGAGTAGTGTCCTGGTATGACAAATGTAAAGTAGTAATATAAATGTAACCAAGGGGCCTTGGGTTCCATGATGACAAAATTTTGCCTATACCTTCTTCATCCTAAGACGAGATATCTTTGCAGAAGTGTCACAATATATATATATATATATATATATATATATATATATATTCATGTACATTTATAAACTACATATGTTTACCATATATAAACATATATGTAGATATGTGGAAATATCCAGGACCCGAGGTGTAACCATGGTGACCATTCCTAATAACAAGAGTCTCATGTTGTAGTTAAGGGAATCAATCCATGAAGATGATCAGGAATATAGATTTCATCTTATCCATCAACTTGATGAGATATTTGAAATTACAGGTCCAACATCCTCAAGGGGAACTTAAATCATCATGTAAAACTGCCAAATAAAAGTTTTGAAATACATATCAATAATCACAAGTCAAGGGAGCACGAAGAATCATGTTCAACAATAGACTTAAGAATTTCTCAAAAACCATTATAAAACTGTGGAATTTTTTTACCAATCAGTTATATTATTCTTTATCATAATCCATGGTATGATATTTATCTATTAAAAATTTTATTATCAAATGGAATGATACGGAATTTATATAATGGTCACTTGATATGGTCGTACCATTCACATTCAATTAATGTATGTCATGAAAACCCCACATAAATGGTGGTTAGGTCTAAATGATAATTCTTAATGTAATGGAATATATGAGAAGACCCAATGTGGTGGAAGTAGTCGCGGATGATGACCATTGACAACGGATATGTCACATGTGATTATTTCTATGTTGGATGAAAAATAAATAAAGGAAAGTATATTTTTTAACAAAACACATAGATAGTTATGCATGTGGATTTTTTACATGTGGTATGAGTCAACTATGATTTTAATAATTTTACTAAACCACCTAACATAGAGGGGTAGTAGAATCCTTGTATAGTTTAAGTGTTTGATTTGATCTAGAAATGGACAAATCGATGAAATAGAATAAATCCTTGATATTAGGGTGTATTAGATATCTTGGAAACAATGTTTGATATGGAGATAAAAATATAATATAGATGGAATAGGAATGAGGTGAATATATATGGTGATCCAATGAAAATTAAGGATAACGATTTTTCCTTCCTATAATAGAGGATGTTCAATTCCAAGGAGGAAGTTGGTAAGGATATTTGATTGTGGGGAGCTATTGTGCATGGGGGGGAAAATAAATGGTAAGAGAAATATAAAAAAACAATGGAAAATGGAAATTTCAACCATTTTTAATGGAATAATGGTTTTTCACCCCATTTGGAAAAACATTTCACCATCTATGATCCAACACTATATGGGGTTTCCCCTCTCTCATACTAGTTAGGAGGAAGGTTAAAAAAGCCATCCATAACCTCTATATCCCCTCATCAATTTTCTACATAACCCTCACACATCTGTGTTGATCCCTTTAATAGTTTTACAACCCATGTACCATCCTTATAGGGTCTCATGGGTTAAGGTTCATAGTTTTCCCTAAATGTGTGATAATCGTGTGCCTCTTCAGTTTCTCAAAAAAATCAGATCATCGAGCCCCAAAAAAGCTCATGATGCACCTGAACCCTTCATTAAATGTTGACCACCATTAATAAAGTAAAAACAACCTATTTAAACTATATAATAAAGGATTTTTTCTAGTCAAAAGAGATAGGATCTTACAACCTCTCCTCATTAAATTAACATATAACTAGGATTCCTATCTACAGGTGGATAATCAGAATATGATAATAAATCCATCCACTGAGCATGTATGTTGGACTCTCACTCTCTGTTCTTATCATGTATGTGATTTTACTACCATAGAACCCAAACTGGAGGTACTGACCAACCACAGAGAGACATAAAACTAAAATAAATTATCAAAATAGGATACTTCTAAAAAAAGAATTATCTTATAACTTGACATCATCCTGATACAAATAATTATATGTGTATGAATGATATTGAAATTTTTAGAATACAAGGAATACACTGTGAATGGCCTTATAGATCTGAGGAATAACTATCTGGTATTCTTCTAGCTAGAATCTCTCTACGATCTCGAATGGTATTATATAACGAGGTGATATATTAACATATCTATAAATCGCTCGATGGCCCAACCTAGGTGAAACAAGAAAGAAAAACCCAATCCCTAACAGTGAACTCTACAGGTTGTCTATAGTGATTGGAATATGAATTATTCCTAGACAGAGTGGTATCCATTCACTCCATGATCATATATACCTTAGAAAAATATCTTGAATGAGTTGAAGATTGAGATTCATGTCATCTCCTTCTATTCACTAATATAGGTTTGAATACCATGACCTACAATACAATGACTCATAATAATCTATCTTTATATTTAATTATATGTGGTTATTGTAAGAGAACATTCCAATAGGTAAATGATTATCTCTATAACCCACAAAATCAAGGATGCATGCCATAGCAAGGGCCTAAATCACCTATCATGTATGCTCTAATTAACTATTAGACTATGGGTGATAGTTTGTACTCAGAAGTACTTTTAAACCTAGAGCCTTCTAAATACCTTCCAGAACCGCAAAATAAATCATGTGTCCTAGTTAGATATAATATTAAAATTTATTCCATGGAGTATTATTATCTAACAGATATAGATTTTACCTAATTAATCCATTAAAAATTATCCATGGTAGGGAGAAAATGGGTGACCTTCATCAGGTGGTCAATGATAACACATAAAACATCACTCCCTCATGAGGACCTAGGTATACCTATCACAAAATCTATAGTGAAATCATCACATTTCCATTAAGGATTTGGTAATTATATATAATTTCAACTTGCTTCTATGGGTTTTCATTAACAAACTAATAGGCGGAACATCGAGTAATATAGCTAGCTATCTCCCATTTCATACCGAGCCACCAATACTGGTGGTGTAATTCACTGTAAATCATGGAAATACTAGAACATACTACCCAATCAGAGGTAAGGTTATTTACTATAAATTCCCCCCTAATAACAATTATAACTTAAACACTCCCATGAATGCATAAGATATTATCATTTTCAATGACCCAACATGTCAGTGGTTCCCTTCCTGAAACACATTCCCTCTGGTCTAAGTCCCCCAAAATATAAAGGTATCTCATCATCACTCTATCCATAAGTTAACAGTTAAATGATAAATATATATGAATAGGCTATCAGTGACTCTTTTTAATCTCAAGATTCATCTCAAAAAACAATTCTATTAATTTCCATTATCCACTATCCTCTTAAACCACTTGAATATAAGTATTACAACTTAGAGAACAATCCATTAAATTTCCTTTCATAGAAATACAAGTAAAATAAATGTAGAAGGATTGAAGGTATTCTATAAACCATTACCATCTGAAATTTATGTCACACAGTGTGAAGTTGTATTTGAATATTTTTTGTCTATATATATAAAAAATATTCCTTTTAGATTGTAATGCCTGAAAAAATGTAAGGCATGAACCAAATATGCTAGCTTGAGATCATGTGTGGTGTAATTATGCTCATGGGGTCACAAATGGAGAGACACATATGCTACAACATTATTTCTGGCATCAAAATGGATCAGAATCAGATGCCTGGTGCATTAAAATAAACCATATAACTTATTATAAACAATAAAATTATCAATATATGTGATTAATTCAACTGAGGAAAGGATTTATCACATTCCTAAGGCTATAAAAAATTTATACCCCTCATTGAAAATCTATTAAGGGGTGCTCCAATGTGTAAAAAATCCAAATTAAACCTCTTGTAATATCTATATAAACCCATGTAACTTCTTTTTTTGATGATGTTCACACACCGCCCATAGAAAACAATAGCTCTCACCTTCTCTGGGTCAATATATACTCCTGAATCTGAGATAATGTGGTCCAATAAGTGAAATTTTCTACAAAAAATTGGCAATTTATGAGATTAACATAACACAAGATATCTCTATGTGTACTCAAAATGATATCAAGATGTCTGGAATGTTCATGTGAAGTTCTTGAGTATACAAAGATTCCTTCCAATAAAATTAATAAAAAAATGAATCTATATTAGATTGTAAAACTAGATTAATCATGTCCATGAAATAAACATTCACATTTATGATTTTGAATGTCATTAAAAAAATAATCATAAAATACATATCTATTATAAAAGGTTGTACATGGTATATTAATATTCCAAATGTGTACCTGATGGTATCCTAACCCCAAAACGACATTCAAGAAATAAAATTATCATAAGAGCAAATAAATGAGGTCATATATTCAATGAAAGGAATAGTGGTTCTTAATTGATATATGATTTATTTTATGATAATTCACATAGAGCTTGAGGGTTATATCTGACATCTTGGTAAAAACAATGGGAAAACCTCATAGTGAAGTACTGGGTAACATAATCCAATTTTATTCTAAATCCTATTTTTGACTCTTGAGTTCCATCAACATAATAGTATACATACTCTAAAGTGGATTGGATATTAGTTATACTACTTGGATTAATTCAATAGTAAAATACATATCTCCCTCATTATTTAGGAAAGAAAAATCATCCAGGAATATGTCCCCAAAAAGATCCCCTATAAGGGAAAAAATTTTAAATCACATTACCCAGTTATCAGTAATGTGGATAGTAATTTGGTATGTCACTCTTCCCATCTGATGATTGTCCAATCCATCACAACATTCCTTGACATCCCATTCCCCTTTGTGAATTTTGGTACCTCACTCAAGTGATGTTAATGAAAACTATGGTTAAATAAATTAACATGATCATCATAGGAAACCAAAAAACATGTCCTAATAATTATTTTATCTCTCATCATATCAAGGATGAAGAGGTTAAATATGAAATTACTGCCACCTATCTTAATGAGGAATTTCATGCACCATTATAAAATATCATATTGGATCCCCAACTGAGTGTTGAGAGTTACCACACAACATAAGTATTATATCTCGAGGAATATAATTTCAATATCAGATGAAGATATGATCAATCATGAATTTACTATGTCAAATAAACCAGTACCCATTGTAGAAACTTCAAAAATCATAACATGTATAGTAGAATCCCTAAAGCTATTCTCCATTAGTACTGCCTATACACTAACCACCTATCATAAACCATGGGCCAAAGAGTCATACTAGTTACCTTGAGCATGGACACCTTATTGATGATGTATATTAGAAATCTATATTCCTTGTCTATGACCTTCTTCTTACCATGAATGGTCAATAGTACACCAGCTACCCACCTAATGAGGAGCTACTAATCCCATTACTGATGGAAGTCCTGATGCGAATCCTCTCCAATTAGATACATATGGTATGATCCTAAAAACTACTAAAGATTCCTTATCTATCCTCCATCTCAACAGTCAATAATGTCTATGTATCACTAGGGATTCAGGTGTATCTTCTTCCCATACTGATGACATATCCCAAAAACATCAGTATAGGTAGTCTGAATGCGGATTCCCCCATAAGAAGAATCCATGAATTACTTCTAGTCATCAGATGAACTACTCCCCTATCTATTTGGGGAACTGTCATATCCCACACAGAAAACTTCATTCAAATTACTCTCAGTTATTAGGGCCTGGTTCACTATCTCTAAAAATGTATTCAACTAAAAGATGCTTACCTAAGATCAGATGGTGTATATGCATCAATCACTAAACCATGTTTTTTTAAATCTCATCAGCAGTGAGGGTATATTTGGGACACATAAATTCTTTGAAATGATCTAAATACTCTATCTCGATCATATCACCCTACTATAATTGCATTAATTTCTTATAATGTTCAGATCTTTAAGCCTTAAAAAAATTTATCCATAAAATACTATCTGGAAGTCCCTCTATACAATCCCCCAATGCTGAACAGTCTGAGTAACAACATCCCACCATCGCATGAAAAAATACGGTTACATGTAGGTTGTGATCATGAACATTTTTTCTAAGCCATCTATATGTTTTCTATTATAGATAACTTGTATTCAATCCATGAAGTAGCATACTAGGGTCCCCATCCCCTGAGAATGTTAGTGTATGTTTTTTCTGAAACTCTCACGTAAAGTCTTACATATGGTCATGGAACTCCCTTCCTAGACTACATAAATCTTAGCATGATCTCTTAGAGATGAGAATCAGTTCCCATATCATGAATAATATGATGTGAATAAAGTGGAATGACATGAGATAATATTATTTCCTCAAGACCTACCACCTCCAAATCATGGTCATCTCCACCTTCCTGGTGAATAACTCAAGGAAGTCACTATGGAATATTTCTACAATACCAAACACATTCCTCATAACAATATTTGATAAAAAAATAATTACAGATAAATTAATAGTACATGTTCAAAACATCCATTGTAGAGAGACAACACCCACATTTCCATATTCTAATGTTAGGTGTAGGTGATATAGAAGATCATTAGGGCCATGAGAGACTCTCTAACCTACCAACTACTGAGGTTATTTCTTGTTCAAGGACCCATATCACAAAGAATAGGTCTGAGTATTTATAATGATTTTATATCAGTATTCTATAAAAAAAGAACATCAAGTGGACATAGAAGCATGGATACTATAAAATAAATGTATAATAGAATAGGAAAAAACCAAAAACTATCTCATAATAATGTTAAGCACTGGATCATTCATATGTTACCAAGAACTCATCATAAAAAATAATATGTTGTCCATAGCTATAAAATTTTCTTTTCCCCAACATGTATCAAGGAGATCACTCCAGTTACTGGTTAGCGGCCTGAACAAGGTGTGAGTAAGACATAGTAGTCCACTACTAGTGGTGTCTTGTGTATTACTATTAGTTTATATTAAACGAGTAGTTTGTATGTATAAAATGTGTAAATAAGTAATATAATTGCAACCAAGTTGTCTCGAGTTCATAGAGGACACTTGTATTACTACATCAGCTTCAAACTAAGCCAAGATATCACTCAGAAAGTGTCACCATGTATATATTTATGTATATATATATATTATATGAATAAAATATATAAACTTATATATTGATACTTAGTACTAGACATGACCTGGGATGAACCTAATGTGTACATGCATAATCACATGTATCTCATGATGTTGATAAGGGAATCAATATAATAATTCGATCATGGATATAGATATTATCATATATATGAACCCAATGAGTGATGTAAAACATCAATTTAAATATCCTCTAGGGTAACATGAAGCATCACGTCCAAAGTCACAATAAATGATGTGAAAAGTCATGCCCAATATCACACATCAAGGGAGCATGAAAAATAATTTCAAAAAATAGCTTTAACCATGACTTAACATGTAATAGACCAACCTAGTTAATCTAGAAACACCCCTAGAGTTGTCCCATCATAGTGAGGTATAAAAAATAGAAAGGAAAAAATATGGAATATAACAAAACATGACATACAACCAGATTACAGTCTGAAAGAAATGAGATATATCCAAAGAAAAACAATACAATCCAAAACAAAATGGAAAAAGAAGGTGTATAAAAGGAAATGACCAATGAGTCTCCATGTGGTAAATCATCACATCCAAACCAATCCAAACCAAAGGTTTTTATGAGAAGATAATCCATCACCATATACCCTTCTCTTTACCTGGATCCTACAATATAACATCTAGAATCAACAAAAGGAAAAATAAGGGTTTGATAACAAAGATAAGTATGATACAACAATAGATACAATAGAATTTATAATATTATTAACGAAATAGTTATATATTTAAAAATAAAAATAGATTTACAATGCATTTTTTTATAAATCAAAACCCATATTTAAATCATTTTCCTTTTTTCATAAAATAATTTAATATTTTTAAATCTATAAATATTAAAATAATAGGTGATAAAATAAAAAATCATATCCACATACCTAGAGGTAATCCAATAAATGCATATCAATGAAATAACCTATCATGTGAATCCATGTTCTGTAACCTCATATAAAAACCTATGAGAAAAAAATCATTATAAAAACAATCATGAAATAAATTACTAAAAATAAAAAAGAACTCCTTATAGGGACCTAGAGTATGGGAGTACATACTATATATAAAATTTCTTGTATCAATCATACATTATTACCAACCAGTATAGAGTCGTTATGCCTTCCATCAGTATCCCAAAAGTTACCCCCGGTGGTTCCATATTCATTATGGTTTTCTAGGACTATTTATCATCGCATGTGAGGTTCCCAATATTAAAATTTTTCAAAAAATCCATTTAAAAACCATGATTATAATTTATAAAAAAATTTAAATCCAATCTAATCTGATTTGGTGGTTGAAATTTTATTTCCAAATCAAAATCTCTACTTGATCATTTGATCAAACATTTTTTGTGAAAACCCTATTTTCAAATAAGACACTTTTAAACATTTATCATTCCATAAAATACATTAAAATTAATGATCACATCAAATTAATGAACAAAATAAATTAAATTTACACGAATGATAATAAATTAATATAATTAACCCATTGTATAGAAATACCTAACTCAAGAAAAATGGAACCTCATCTGCCTTCAAAAATGGATATTAGAAAACCCCAAATTAGACATTATAAGACAAAGACATGATAGGGAAGTGAAATGGATTAATATAAAACACAAATCAATCACAAATATGAACCACAATAATATGAAACATATATTGTATAACCAATTTTATAGATGAAACCTAAATGTTCTTACCTAGAGAGAGAAAGCTCAACCACAGCGATGATCAATCACCAAACGAATGATCTACAATGTGGGGAGATCTCCAAAATCACCCATAATTGAATAGGGATGACATGTGTCATGTGAGAAAATCATCATGCTTTAATGGAGGGTATAAATATCCCAAAATCCATAAAGAGTACTAATTGAAAAATAAGTTCATGAACTCGTCTCATTCCATGGATTCAATTTCATCCCTTTGCCTCGTATTCTTGATAAGATTCCACCATTTATCAGTTTCACCTTCCAAACGATATACTTCTAAGATGACTTTATCATGTTAAGAACATTTAAGAAATGAAAAATATTTTTTCTGTGGTACTGATCCACTGTTCAGCCACTAATGGATTAGTAGACCTTCTGAATGAGGGTGGACGCTGCCTCATGAAGGATTCAGCAGAATTTTTCTCCTTCCTTTTCTCATTTGGAAGTCATGCATATTCATAGATTTAGAAAGTTGTGTGAGAATGGCTATAAAATTTTGAATTCCAGCTCCAATAACGTTTGGTTTCTCAGGAGGACAATATTTGCATTGCCCATCGCATTCAGCATTAACACGGTTCCTTCGAGATCCATCCATTGACTAAAACTAAGAAGAATAGTTTGAGAAACACTAATTATAATAGGAAGACCACATAATCAAGAATAAAATTTCACACTTAAGGTCTTATCATAGTTTCTTTAAATCCATTTCTAAAACACTGAGATTTTTTCCTATGCTTAGACATATCCTTATGGTTCTTACTAAGGCTTTCACATCCTTGTTTCCAAAGGTTGACTATACCTTTCCTCTGATACCAACTTTAACAACCCATAAATTACATACATATTTATTACTTCAAAATAGAAGCACACTTATTACAACATATAACAAAACCATGAAAGGACCGTATAGGTATAGTGTCTTTAGAAACTGGGAAACATAAATAGCTGGTTTATAAATCATGTACACAATCTCCCTTTTATTTTATCATATCAAGAGTCCCTTTTGGAATATCTTACTTAATACCCTTCTTCCTGAACTGGGGAAAAGAAAACATACAAAAGGTTGACCTCAAATGCTCAGTAAGGTTAAACAAAAGAAATATCAATCACAACATATTCATAAGAACATAACATTTTAGAAATCAAAACCTGTAAAAGAGATCATAATTTCATAACATGGGATAAATAATATTAGTGAAATTTAATCCCAATAATCATAACATAAGACATGAAACATTGTTTCATATCCACATAAATATATAGAATCATTTCTTAGTAGTTAGGACTCATTTCCAAGACTATCTTAGTGGACAAAGTCTATTTCTGAACGGAGTTCACTCCTCATTTCAGTCCTGTATCACTGAATCGAATTAACCTGCCGTTCCAGCCATGCCTATCTCATGAGATATAAATCTTTAACCAATGCATTGGAGGGATATATAGGTCCCACCCATATCATAATTATACCATCCTTATGTTTTCCACAAGATCATAAGTCATACATCATAGCATAACCCATGTAATAAAAAATGGGATTCTTAAACATCATGCCATGATAACATAATCCATATAAGATAAAAAGACATCATAAAAATAATTCCATCATAACATAATCAAATATATGTATATATAGAGATAGAAAAAGAACCCTATATTATCTTATATGGAAAATAATTTTGATAAAACACTTGAACTTCATTCTTGAGTAAAATATCGTTTCTACTTAAAAAAATTTTTCCTTTCTTAACATGTCATAAAATTTTAAACTAAAAGAATTTTATTAAAAATAAACATGAAAAATTTTAAAGGAAGCTTCATGGAAATAATATTCTAAAAATCCATTCATGCCGTATAAGTTAATGAAAAATATTCTTTACGTACTTTGGCTGGAAGTGTCAAAAAGGTACCTCGTACTAAAAACGACAAAAGATTACTTTCATATCTTTTACTAAAAACTCACCGAAGGGTAAAATTGGATTTAAAAAATTGTAGGTGGATAGAAATAATATTACATATTGATGAAACATGGATGTTGATAATTAATACGCCCCAGTAATTACCTAAGTATAAACAATCTTGGATAAAAATTGAGACTGCAAGATTTTCCCTTACCTTAAGTCTGATTTTCTTCGTACATGTCCAAACCTCTTATATAATGGTTTAAATAAGGTTATTGACTTATTCCATAATCATACTCATTGTTATGATATCATATGTGGTCATATTCTAAGCTTTGTATTAGTAATATTTCACTGATACTTGTTATTTGGGTGTTTGTTGCTTTTTGTTCTTATGCGTGTTTTGTCAAATAAATTTTTATTCTTATTTTTAGGCTACAGATAACTCATTTATATAATGGTATTAGTTTAATATATATCATATTAATTCATTCAATTCATTTATATAATCATTATGCAATGAAGATCATGTAGAACGAGTCGCATCACATCGTGGAGACGGTAGGCCGTACGTACGCACAAGTGATGATATCATTCCCCTGATCATGGAATTGAATTGAAGTTTATGTATACTATTTCAGAATCAATATAAATTTACAATAATAATTTATAGTTATTCTTTACACCATTATACCCATCAAAGTAAGGTGGTGGTGGAAAACATATTACACCACGGCATGGAGATGGTTTTCCGTACGTACGCACGCGCGATGATTTCATTTTCCGTTGGATGGATAGAAGCTGAAATAGGGTTGTTTAATATTTATAATAATATATCAGTATATTATTGATACTGATGTTATTACATCATAATTAAATAACTATATAAGAGTATGTAGAAGAAGAAATAAAGTTGAAAGAATCGGTAACGGACATTACCTCTTCTTTGAAGTGCCTCTCTTAACCTCCACTTAGGGAACTAAAGATGGTCTTTGAAGAAGAAAAACACCTCAAGGATGTTTTTGGGGAAGTTGAGAAGAGAAATTGGAAGGGTTTGGCCGAGCTTGAAGGCTCAACGTTGTGTGAGGAGGAGAGGGAGGAGGTGCCCTTTTATAACAGAGGAGAGGGGCTCCTTTGGAAAAACTAAAAATATTATTTTATTATAAAGTCATAATCAGTTTTTAATAGATCCAAATAAATTTATTACTAAGCTATGGTGGGGATGGGTAGAAATCCTCTCATTAAATAGAATTTATACAAGTTTATGTTACTATTTCTACCTTATCATTTAGATTTAACTATATGTTAAATAATTTTACTTTTACAGTGTCTTCTTGTTTTCTTACACTATATGGTCAATAAACTTACTATAATAAGTAAAAAAACCCCAAGTGGTTCATTATTAATATATATAACCTTATATAAGTCATTTGGCCGAACCTTAGATTTTTAGGAATAAAATAAAAAATTAATAATATAATATTTTTTTTAAAAACTATTTTATGTCAATTTTGATACTATTTGGTAATTGATTTTTATGAAAATCATAACAGCATGATTAGTTCGAAAAAAATTCAATTTAATCAATATTAACATGTTATATTAACATATAAAATTAGTGTTATTCATAAAAAGTCTAAAATTACATCTATTTGTGTATTTATAACATCAATTATGTTAATATTTTATTAATAAGGAAATTACTGCATCATCATTGTGTCATAAATAAATTAACTTACATAATGTCTAAAAATTATAAATAAAATACCATTATGTATTAAATCTTTTTATGTTTCTAATTAATATTTATAGTCAAATTTATCCTATGTATAACCCTATATTAAAAATGTTTTAGTTATTAAACGTTTTTTAACACTTTTAACTCTTCTTTAAATAAAATAATAATAAGTGTCCTAATCTAATCCAAGTGGACCTAAATGGTCATATGTTTCTTATAATGTTGTTATTGGTCGAATTAAACTTATCCAATAGAATTAAGACATGTGTTAGGGTAATAATAATATCAATTTTACCCTTAATTACCTTATTTATTTTTAACCGTGGTAAAAACAAGTAAAAAGTTACTATTCAACAGGAATTATTTTCATCTAATTGAACCACATTTTACTTACTGACATCAACCGTGTCTCTCGGATTTTGGAAATTCCATTCACTGAAGCGGTAAAATTAAGTTTTATATAAATTTTCAAATTCTCCTAGGAGGTGGGTAAAAGATGGTGAAAAGTTCAATAAAATTTTTATATGTCTAAAATTATTATAAAATGACTACAATGAATTACATTGAACTTATATAGGTATTACATATCAATTTTTACCTAAAATAAATTTAAATAAATAATTATTTAAATAAAAATTCTTTTTCTAAATAGTAACTCAGTGTTTTCACTATTCTTCAAAAATTGAAAGTTTTCAGAAAAATACCAAAAATTCACACAATGCTAATTTTGATAATCTGAATCGAGAAATAAAGTCCATTTTGAAAGATTAAATTTATAAAATTTCAAAAAGTTTTTATTATTATTCATAACAGCTAGTTTTAGTAATATTTTAATAGCGTATCGTTGTTTAGTGAAACTTAGTATTGCCTAAAACGCAAGCTATCGAGGAAGGTCGTGATTGCTTGTAAAGAAAGACAATTGAGTGTTGTGTATAGTGAAAGATTCCTTTGATGATGTATATAACATAAAAACAAAATATTTCTCATAAAAATCTCGGGTGTTACATTCTACCCCCCTTAAAATGAATTTTACCCTCGAAATTTTCCACTTTGTAACAAACAGATGAGGATACCTCTCCCTCATCATATCCTCAAGCTCCCATATAACTTCTTCTAATGGGTGGTTCCTCCATTAAACATTCACCAAGAGAGTGGTCTTGTTCCGTAGGGATTTTTTGCTACGATCCAGAATCTCTATCAGTTATTCTTCATAAGAAAGATCTTGCTCCAGCGGAACAACTTCTGAGCTGAGTACATGTGAAGGATCGGGTATGTACATTCTCATGAGAGATACATGGAACACATCATGAACTTAAGAGAGATTTGGTGGAAGCACCAATAGGTAAGCTACCTTCCCAACACGATCCAGTATTTCAAAAGGACTGATATACCCAGGGCTCAGCTTTCCCTTCTTTCCAAATCTCATTACTCTATTCCAAGGAGATATTTGTAAGAACACTTTATCACCCACTTCAAACTCTAGGTCTTTTTTTCGGTTATTGGCATAACTTTTTTGTTGACTCTGATCTGCTCTTATGTGTTGTCAAATAGATCTGAAATTTTCTACCATCTCATCAACAAGATCAGGTCCTAATAGCTATCTTTCCCAAACTTCATCCCAGCAAGTTGGAGTCCTGCATTTCATTCCATAGAGTTCTTCATAAGAAGCCATCTGAATACTAGAGTGAAAGCTATTATTATAAAGAAATTCCAGCAAAGGTAGGTGTTGAACCCAACCACCTTTGAAATCCATAGAGCAAGATCTTAACATATCTTCAAGAGTTTGAATTGTTCTCTCAGACTGGCTGCCTGTCTAGGAATGATAAGTAGTGCTGAAACTCAACTCTATATCTGGGGTATGCTGAAGACTTTTCCAAAACTTTGAGATAAACCTCGAATACCGATCATATATAATGGAAAGTGGTACTCCATGCAATCTTACCACTTCCTTCACATATATCCTCGCAATATGATCAAAAGAGAAATCCTCTCTAATAGCAATGAAGTGTGCCGACTTTGTAAGACGATCAACTGTGACCCAGATATCATTATTGCCTTTAGATGTTTTAGGAAGTTAGGTGACAAAGTCCATAGTGATGTTTTCCCATTTCCATTTGGGTATTGGTAATGGTTGTAACATCCCCTTAGACTTTTGTCTCTCAACTTTAACTTGCTGACAAACCATGAATCGAGAGTCATATTTAGAAACATCTCTTTCCATTCCATCCCACATAAAGTACTCTTTCAGGTCCCTATACATCTTCGTGCTTCCAGGATAATAGAGAATGAATAACTATGAGCCCCATCCAGTAGCTCCTTCTTTAATTCTGGGATGGGAGGAACACAAACCCGATTCCTGAAACTTATTATCCCATCACAATCAAGGTTGAATTCAGGAACATTTCTCACCTCCTTTTGTAACTCTAAGTCTTAATTCTATGCCTCTTTAATCTTCACATGTATAGATGGTTGAACATTCATTTGAGAAATATAAGATTTTTCCCCTTCCATTATAATTCCAAAATCCATCCTTTCTAAATCCATAAATATTAGATCTTTTGTGATCCTCATCATGGATAAGCTAGCATGGTCTTGTCGAATTAATGCATTTCCACCTTATTGGTTTCCAAGGGTGATAATGAATTGAGAACTCGTAATCCTTAATCAGCTCCAACCATCTTCTTTGGCGCATATTCAGCTCCTTTTGTGTGAAAATATCCTTTAAACTTTTATGGTAAGTATAGATATCAGACCTTTCACAATAAAGATAATGCCTCCAAATATTTAATGCAAAGATTACCGTAGCTAACTCCAAATCATGGGTTGGGTAATTTTTCTCATGGATTTTCAACTGTCATGAGGCATAAGCTATCACCATATCATTTTTCATGATAACACAACCAGTCCCATTTTTCGATACATCACTATAGATCACAAACATTTCTCCACTACAAGGAAGTGTGAGCACAAGTGCACTAGATAACCTTCTTTTCAACTCCTTGAAATTCTCTTCACATTCCTCTGTCCACATGAACATAACTCATTTTCGAGTCAACCTGGTGAGTGGATTAGATAATCGTGAAAAATCTTTCACAAAATGTAGATAATATCCATCCAAACCAAGAAAACATCAGATCTTAGTTACTGTTGTTGGTCTCGAACATCTTTCGAAAGCCTCTGTTTTTGCTGGATCCAAAGATATCCACTCTTTTGAGATTATGTGACCCAAAAATGAAACTTTTTGAAGCCAAAATTCACACTTGATAAATTTTCCACAAATCTTATCCTTTCTCAGGGTCTTCAATACAATTCTCTAGTGATTTTCGTGTTCTTCCTTTCTCTTTGAATAGACAAGAATATCATCTATAAAGACTACCACAAACTGATCAAGATAGTCTCTAAAGACTTTATTCATCAGATCCATGAAGATAGCAGGGACATTACTAAGACCAAATTTCATCACTATAAATTCATAGTGTCCATACCTTATACGGAATGCCGTCTTTGGTATATCCTACATTTTAACCCTTAATTGATGATACCCTGAACGAAGATCAATCTTGTAAAAGTATTGAGATTCGTGTAGTTGGTCAAATAAGACATCAATGCATGGGAGATGATATTTGTTCTGGATTGTGATCTTGTTAAGTTCTTGATAATCAATGTAGAGTCTCATTGATCCATCTTTTTTCTTAACAAACAGAATAGGTGCTCCCCAAGGTGACGCACTAGGGCGTATGAATCCCTTATCAAGATTCTCTTGGAGTTGCTTCTTCAATTCATGCAACTCAATTGGGGCCATTCTATAAGGTGTCATTGAAATAGGTAAAGCACCCGGTATCAGTTCAATTGAAAACCCAAATTCACGATTTGGTGGAAGACCTAGAAATTACTTCGGAAAGACATCATAAAACCCCTATACAATGGGCATATTTTTAATTGTGAGTTTCTCTCCATCCATTTGAGATAAATAGCCTTCATTTAGTGGAATCAAGACCCATAATATGGGCGAAATTTCCATTGGAAGGTTATGTTCATCCTTGCATCGATAGACGATCATAGATTGATCTGGAATATGAAATGTGACTTCCCTTCCTTGTCAATTGATATGAGCTCCATATAATGAAATCCAATCGATGCCAAGAATCACATCAAATTCCACTATAGGAAAGATCACAAGATTTTTAGGAAGCACTTTCCCCCAAACTTCAATCGGAGAAGAATTATAAACATTTGATGAGATATTTTTCCATTAGGGGTTGTCACAGCTTACTCAACATCTAATTTTTGAGGTAATACAGCGATAACGAAAGAAAATTCTTCAGAAATAAAAGAGTGGGTGGATCCAGAATAAAATAAAACATTTTCTACTTTAGAGTGGATGGTAAGTGTACCTTTCACCCCTTCGTTATCATACTCCACATTGCTGATAGAAATTGCATGTTACTTTACTTTTCCTTTGGCCTTAAGAGTTTGTTGACGTCGATCATCATCAATAACCCTTGGATTAGGGCATTGATTAGCATAATGCCCCATTTCCTTGCACTTGTAACATTTAAGTGTAGGAGTTGCACTCTGTGTATCCTTTTCTTTGTTCACATCACTAGGCATCTTCTTCCCATCATTGCGGCATTAAAATTCTCAATGACCTTCCTTTCCACATTTGAAACATTTACTTGTCCCTTTAAGACAACTCCGTCCATGTTTCTTTCCACACTTTGAGAATAAGGTAAAACTCATCTTCTTTTCAGTGTGGTCTTTAGATTTCCCTTTGAATTTCATTTTCCTCTTCTTATCAAATGCATATGAATGATGTGTTACTCCAATATCCATCTCAACCTTGAGAGAACATCAAATGATTTTGTCATAGCTATTGAAGTCCCTTATGTCTAACGCCCTTCGAAGACTTGGTTTTAAGCCACTAAAGAATCGATCGATTTTACTCTCAGGTTGGATAATAATCCCAGAAGTGTACCTTTCAAGTCTTGTAAAATTTTCTTCGTAGGTACCAACAAATTCATCATCCTTTTGATTTAGTTCAAGAAACTCCTTCTCTATATTTTTTCGAAGAATACGAGGGAAGTACTTATTGAAAAATATGTTCTTGAACTCGCCCCATCCCATGGATTCAATTTCATCTTTTTGCCTCATATTCTTGATAATATTCCACCATTGATTAGCTTCACCTTCCAAACGATATAATACTAAGATGACTTTATCATGTTTAGAACATTGAAGAACTGAAAATATCTCTTCTGTGGTACTGTTCCACTGTTCATCCAATAATGGATCAGTAGACCCACTGAATGAGGGTGGACGCTTCCTCATGAAGGATTCAATAGAATTTTGCTCCTTCCATTGCTCATTTGGAAGTCTTGCATATTCATAGCTTGAGAAAGTTGTTTGATCATGCCTACAAGATGTTTTATTCAAGCTCCCATAATGTTTGGTTTCTCAGGAGGAAAATCATTGCATTTCCCATCGCATTCAGCATTAACACAGTTCCTTCAGGTTCCATCCATTAACTAAAACCAAGAAGAATAGTGTAAGAAACACTAATTATAATAGGAAAACCACATAATCAAGAATAAAATTTCACACTTAAGGTCTTATCATAGGTTGTTCATAGCCATTTCTAAAACACTATGATTTTGTCATATGCTTTGAAAAATCCTTAGGGTTCTTACTAAGGCTTTCACATCCTAGTTTACAAAGGTCGACTATACCTTTCCTCTGATACCAACTATAACAACCCATACTTTACATACATTGTTATTAATTCAAAATTGAAGCAAACTTATTACAACATATAACAAAACCATGAACGGAACGTATAGGTATAGTGTCTTTAGAAACTGGGAAACATAAACAACTGGTTCATAAATCATCTACATTGTCTCCCTTTTATTTTATCATATCTAGAGTCCCTTTTGGCTTATTTTACTTAATACCATTCTTCCTGACCACCGGAAAAGAAAACATACAAAAGGGTGATATCAAATGCTCAGTAAGGGTAAACAAAAGAAATATCAATCACAACATATTCATAAGAACATAACATTTTAGAAATCTTAAACTGTAGAAGAGATCTTAATTTCATAACATGGGATAAATCATAGTAGTGAAATGTAATCTCAATAATCATAACACAAGACATGAAACTTTTTGTCATACACACATAAATATAGAGAATAATTTATTATTAGTAAAGACTCATTGCAAAGACTATCTTAGCGCACATAGTCTATTTCTGAACAGAGTTCGCTCCTCGTTTCAGTCCTCTATCACTGAACCGGATTAACCTGCTCTTATAGCCTTGTCTATCTCATGAGATATAAATATTTACCCAATGAATTGGAGGGAGATATAGGTCCCACCCATATCATAATGATACCATTCTTATGTTTTCCACAAGATCATAAATCATACATCATAGCATAACCCATGTAATAAAAAATGGGATTCTTTAACATAATGTCATGATAGCATAATCCATATAAGATAAAAGGATATCATAAAAATTATTTCATCATAACATAATCAAATCAAGGTAAATATAGGGATAGAAATAGAACCTGATATTATCTTAGATGTAAAATAATTTTGATAAAACACTTGAACTTCATTTTTGAGGAAAATATCATTTCTACTTCAAACACATTTTTCCTTTCTTAGAATGTCATAAAAGTTTAAAATAAAAGAATTTGATTAAAAATAAACTTGAAAACTTGAAAAGGAATATTCATGGAAATAATATTCTAAAAATCCATTCATGCTGTATAAGTTAAAGAAAAACAATCTTCTTGTACTTTGACTGGAAAAGTCAACAAGGTACCTCGTACTAAAAATGACAAAAGATTCCTATCATATCTTTTTCTTAAAACTGAACGAAGGGTAAAATTAGATTTAAACAATTTTAGGAGGATATAAATAATATTACATATTGATGAAACATGGATTTGGATGATAAATATTCCCCAGTAATTACCGATGTATAAACAATCTCGGATAAAAATTGAGATTTCGAGATTTTCCCTTACCTTAGGTCTGATTTTCTTTGTACGTGTCCAAAACTCCTGTATAATGGTTTAAATAATGTTATTGACTTATTCCATAATCGTACTAATTGTTATGATATCATATATGGTCATATTATTTGCTTCGTATTAGTAATATTTGATTGCTACTTGTTATTCGGGTGTTTATTGCCTTTTGTTCTTATGCGTGTTTTGTCGAATAAATTATTATTATTATTTTTAGGTTATAGATAACTCATTTAAAGAATGGTATTAGTGTAATATATGTCATATTTATTCATTATATTCATTTATATAATCATTATTCAATGAATATCATGTAGAATGAGTCGCATCACATCGTGGAGATGGTAGGTCGTACGTACGCACGAGCGATGATATCATTCCCATGATCGTGGAACTGTATTAATGTTTATGTATAATATTTCAGAATCAATATCACTTTAAAATAATCACATATAGTTATTCTTTACACCATTATACCCATCCAAGTATGGTGGTGGTGGAAAACATATTACACCACGACTTGGAGATGGTATTCTGTACGTACGCACGCGCAGTGATTTCATTTTCCGTAGGATGGATAGAAGTTGAAATACGGTTGTTTCATATATATAATAAAATTTCAGTATATGAGTGATACTTATTTTATTACATCATAATGAAATAACTAAAGAATAGAAATTAGAAGAATAAATTAAGTTGAATGAATCGGTAACAGACATTACCTCTTCTTTGAAGTTCCTCTTCTTAACCTCCTCTTAGGGAACTAAATATGGTCTTTCAAGAAGACCAGGACCTGTAGGATGTTTCTAGGGATGTGGAGAAGAGAAGTTTTCAGGGGTTTTCCTAGCTTGAATTCTCAAATTGGTGTGAGGAGGAGAGGGAGGAGGTTCCCTTTTATAAGGGAGGAGAGGGGCTCCTTTGGAAAAACTAAAAATATTATATTATTATAAAGTCATATTCGGTTTTTAATAGCTCCAAATTGATTTATTTCTAAGATAAGGTGGGGATGGGTCCAAATCCTCTCATCCAATTGAATTCAGAAACGTTTTCATTACTATTTTAACCTTATCATTTAGATTTAACTTTATGTTAAATAAGATTACTTTTACCGTGTCTTCTTGTTTTCTTACACTATATGGTTAATAAACTTACTATAACAAGTCAAAAGAACCAAAAGTGGTTTATTATTAATATATATAACCTTATATAATTCATTTGGCTGAACCTTAGATTTTTAGGAATAAAATAACAATTAATAATATAATATATGTTTTGAAAACTATTTTATGTCAATTTTGATACTATTTGGTAAATGATTTTTTTGAAACTCATTAAATCATGATTAGTTCGAAAAAAGATAATTTAATCAATAATAACATGTCATATTAACCTATAAAATTAGTTTAATTCATAAAAAGTCTAAAATTACATTTATTTGTGTATTTATAACATCAACTATGTTAATATTTCATTAATAAAGTAATTACTGCGTCGTCATTGTGTCATGAATAAATTAACATAAATAATGTCTAAAAATTATAAATAAAATACCATTATTTATTAAATATTTTTATATTTCTAATGAATATTTATAGTTTAATTTATCTTATTTATAACACTATATTAAAAAAAATTAGTTATTAAACTTTGTTTTTAACACTTTTAACTCTTCTTTAAATAAAATAATAATATGTGTCCTAATATAATCCAAGTGGCCCTAAATGGTCATAATTTATTCCTAATGTTTCTTTTGGTCGAATTAAACTTATCCAATGGAATTAGGACATGTGTTAGGGTAATAATAATCTAATTTGTACCCTTAATTACCCTATTTACTTTTAACCGTGGTAAAAAAAGTAAAAAAAGTTATTATTCACCAAATATTATTTTCATCTCATTGAACCACATTTTACTTATTGACATCAACCGTGTCTCTCAAATTTTGTAAATTCCATTCACATAAACGGTAAAATTAAGTTTTATGTAAATTTTCAAAATCTCCGAGGAGGTGGGTAAAAGGCAGTGAAAAGTTCAACAAAATTTTTATATGTCTAAAATTATTATAAAACGACTCCAATGAATTAAATTGAACTTATATAGGTATTACGTATCAATTAAGACCTAAAATTAATTTAAATAAATAATTATTTAAATAAAAAGTCGGTTTTTTAATAGTAACCCAGTGTTTTCACTATTCATCAAAAATTTAAAGTTTTCAAAAAAATACCAAAAATTCACCCTAGGCTAATTTCAATATTCCAAATCCACAATGAAGTCCATTTTGAAATATAAAATTTATAAAATTTCAAAAAGTGGGAAATACTATTCATAACGGCTAGTTTTAATAATATTTTAATAGCATATCGTTGTTTAGTGAAACTCAGTATTGCGTTCAACGCAAGCTATCGAGGAAGGTCCCAATTTCATGTAAAGAAAGACATGCTAGTGTTTTGTGTAGTGAAATATTCCTTTGATGATGTATATAACATAAAAACAAAATATTTCTCATACAAATCTCAGGTGTTACATGGATTATCAACAACGTTCATATTGGCCTCACGATCGATAACCTCCAATTCAATCAGAAGGGAATAATCAATTCCATACCACCTTATCTAGGAAACATGAAACATTTCATTGGTAATGTTCAAACAAGATGGAAAGTCCAACTTACAATCTACCTATCAAAGTTGAAAAATGATCTAAAAGGGGACAAAAAACATCGGTTCTGACATACCATGATTACCCAACTGACGATTTCCCATGAAAGATGAATCTGTAAGAAATCCCTGATCACTATCTTGAAACACTAGTGAATGATGATGATTGCCGGCAAAGATGTTAAACAAATAATTTTTAGGATCAATCTATTTCAGATCAACTGAAACATTTTTTCATCTCATGAACATGACTCTCTCCATCTAGGGAAAACACTCCCTAATATACCTAGAACAAGGGATATATATATATATGTGTGTGTGTGGACTCCCATATATTATATAAAGGGAACAATAAATATAAAATCATGATTATTATATTTATAGTAAAATTAGACCAGTGGAAAATGATTTTTCAAATATCCTCCAAAGTCAAGAACACAGGCCCAGAGCATATCCTTAAGAAAATGCATAGACCTCTCTATCCACCTATCTATTTTTGGGAAATAAGTTATTCTAAATTTCACTTAGGAACCCATTTATTCCTTTATTCCATTCCAAATCATGGATGTGAACCCTATTTAATTTTCAGATAGAACCATAGAAGGAACCCCATTGAGGCTCACAATATCTTAGACATAGAAGTCCCCAAAATGCTTCAGATTCTCTATCACCTTGAATGGTAGTAAGAGTGGTGATTTCATCATTTGATACATTATAACCCAAATTGAATCCTTCCCATATGGATCATATGTAAAATAAATGAATAAATCAATGCAAATCTCATTCCACTCCCAAACTAGAATGAGTAAGGGATTAAAAAACATACAAGTCTCTAATGTTCCACATTGATTCTATGAAAAGTATAATACCATGATACCAAATCCACAATAAACTATCTCTTCCTCATACACAAATAATAAAATGTCAAATCATGATACATCTTGGTTTCCATAGGGTTATAGGATAAACAAGACCTATATCCACTACCCGTCAAATCCTCTCTCAGGGAAAATGGAACAACAAATATACCACCAACAAATAAAGAGCCACTAGGATACCAAGACCACTCACATGAGGTCTCCCAACCCTAAATTATTTTAACAAATCATTGGAACTGGATTTCTATCACATTCTCAATATGAAATCACTCATAAAAATAAGAGTCATCTTTCATTTCATCCATGAACACTTATCCACCATCCTCTTCCACTCCTATTCCCATCATAGAAAAAATACCCATGAGAAACTACTGATTAACTGATTAGTTCATGGATTATGTTGATAATTTTATTCTTAATGCATTAAAAATCACATTCCCATTATCTAGAGTGCATGAAATATCAAAATCAAATTTATAATGATACTCCCCCCTAGTGTCTCTATTTCATGTTTAGATCCCTTTGAGTAAATATATATTTTAGTCTCATATGATCAGAATATAATGTAAACCAATCCCCAATGTAACACCTGAGACTTTTATGTTATATAAATCATCAAAGGAATCTTTTTCTACACAACACTTGCTTTGCTTTCTTTACACGCAATCGCGACCTTCCTCGATAGCTTGCGTCGTACGCAATACCGAGTTTCACTAAACAACAATATGCTATTAAAACTAGCCGTTATGAATAGTAATAACCACTTTTTGAAATTTTATAAATTTTATTTTTCAAAATGGACTTCATTTTTGGACTCAGAATATCGAAATTAGCCTAGGATGAAATTTTGGTATTTTTCTGAAAACTTTCAATTTTTGATGAATAGTGAAACCACTAAGTGGTAGGTTAAAAACTGAATTTTGCATAAAACTTAATTTTACCGCTTCTGTGAATGGAATTTCAAAAATCCGACAGACACGGTTGATGTCAGTAAGTAAAATGTGGTTCAATGAGATAAAAATAATTTTTTGGTGAATAGTAACTTTTTACTATTTTTACCGCGGTTAATAGTAAATAGGGTAACTAAGGGTAAATATGATATTAATATTACCCTAACACATGTCCTAATTCTATTGGAAAAGTGTAATTCGACCAAAAACAAACTTAGGAATAAAATATGACCATTTAGGCCCACTTGGATTAGATTAGGACATTTATTATTAATTTATTTAAAGAAGGGTTAAAATAGTTAAAATCAATGTTTAATAAGTAAATCATTTTTAATATGGGGTTATACATAAGATAAATTCGATTTTAAATATTCATTAGAAAGCAAAAAAGATTTCCTACATTATGGTATTTTATTTGTAATTTTTAGACATCAAATAATTTAATTTATTTATGACACAAAGATGATGCAGTAATTATCTTATTAATGAAATATTGACAAAATTGATAATATAAATACCAAAATAAATGTAATTTGAGACTTTTTATGAATTCCACTAATTTTCTAGGTTACTATGATATATTATTGTTGATTTAATCAACATTGATCGAACATATAATTCTGTTATGACTTTCACAAAAATCATATATCAAATAGTGTCAAAATTGACACAAAATAGTTTTTAAATCAAATATTATATTATTAATTGTTGTTTTATTCCTAAAAATCTAAGGTTCGGCCAAATGACTTAGATAAGGATATATATATTAATAATAAACAATTTGGGGTTCGTTTGGCATGTTATAGTAAGTTTATTAACCATATAGTGAAATAAAACAAAAAGACACGGTAAAAGTTAAATTAATTAACTTAGAGTTAAATCTAATTGATAAGGTTACAATAATACCCTAAACTTGTCTAAATCCTATTGGTTGATAGGATTTCGACCCATACCCACTTTAGATTCGAAATAAGACCCTTTGGAACCATTATAAACCGATTTTGACTTTAATATAAAATAATATTTTGAGATATTCCTAAGGTGCCCCTCTCCTCCCTTATAAAATGGCACCTCCTCCCCCTCCTCCTCACACCAATTTGAACACTCAAGCTCGGCCAACCCCTGCCATTTTCTCCTCTCCACTTCCCTAGAATAATCCTAGAGGTCCTGGTCTTCTCCAAAGACCAATCTTAGTTCCTTAAGTGGAGGATTCAAAGAGGCGTTCCAAAGAAGAGGTAATATCCATTACCGATCTTTTCAATTTCTTTCTTCTTCAACTTCTTCTTATTTAGTTGTTTCATGATAAAGTAATAACATCAGTATTACTTACATACTTATATGTTATTATAAATATGAAACAACCCTAATTCACCTTCTATCCATCCTACGGAAAAATGAAATCACCGCGCGTGCGTACGAACGGAATACCATCTCCACGCCGTGGTGTAATCTATTTTCCACCATCACCTTACAAGGATGGGTATAATGGTGTAATGAGTAACTATATATGATTATTATTAAGTAATATTGATACTGAAATAATATATATATATACTCCAATACAATTCCATGATCATAGGAACGATATCATCACTCGTGCGTACGTACGGAATACCGTCTCCACGATGTGATGCGATTCGTTCTACATGATCTTCATTTCATAATGATTATATAAATGAATTGAATGAATGAATATGGTATATACTACACTAATACCATTCTGGAAATGAATTATCTATAACCTAAAGATAAGAATAAGAATTTATTCAACAAAACACGCATAAGAACAAAAAGTTATAAAGACCCGAGTAACAAGTAACAATGAAATATTACTAACAAGAAGTTAATAATATGACCATATATGATCTCATATCAATATATATGATTCTGGAATAAGTCAATAACATTATTTAAACCATTATACAGGAGATTCGGACACGAACAAAGCAAATTGGACCTAAGGTAAGGGAAATATCACAATCTCATTTTTATCCGAGATTGTTTATTCGTAAGTATTTACTGGGGTGTATTTTATCATCCACATCCATGTTCCCTCAATATGTAATATTGTTTCCATCCACTTGAAATAGTTTAAATCCAATTTTACCCTTAGGTGAGTTTTTAGTAAAGAATATGAAAGGAATCTTTTGTCGTTTTTCCGTACGAGGTACTTTTTGACTTTTCCGACAAAAGTACGAAGAATGTTTTTTTTAACTTATACGGCATGAATGGATTTTTAAAACATTACTTCAAAGAAGCTTCCTTTACAAGTTTTCAAGTTTATTTTTAATCAACTTCTTTTATTTTAAAGTTGTATGACATGTTATGAAAGGAAAAATGTTTTTGAAGAAGAAAGGATATTTTCCTCAAGAATTCAATTCAAGTGTTTTATCAAAATTATTTTCCATCTAAGATAATAAAGGGTTCTGTTTCTATCCATATTTTTACATTGGTTTGACTATGTTGTGATGGAATTATGTTTATGAATTCCTTTATCATATATGAATTGATTTATGATGTCATGATGTTTCAAGAATCCCATTTTTGTTATATGTGTTATGCGATGATGTATGTTTTATGATTATGTGGAACACATAAGAAAGGATTCATTATAAGATGGGTGGGACCTATATCTCCCTCCAATGCATTGGGTAATGATTTTATATCTCATGAGATAGACATGGCTGGAACGGAAGGTTATTTCGGTTCAGTGATACAGGACTGAAATGAGGAGTGAACTCGGTTCAGAAAGGGACTTTGTCCACTAAGATAGTCTTGGCAATGAGTCATGACTAACAAGAAATGATTTTCCATGATTATGTGTGTATGCCACAATGTTTCATGTTTTAAGTTATGATTATTGGGATTACTTTTTCACTGCCATGATTTATCCCATGATTATGAAATTATGCTCTCTTTTGCAGGTTATGATTTCCAAAATGCTATGTTCTTATGAATATGATGTGATTGATATTTATTTTGTTTACCCTTACTGAGCATTTGAGCTCACCCTTTTATGTTTTCTTTTCCCCAGGTCAGGAAGATGGATATTAAGTAGAATATGCTAAAAGGGACCCTAGATATGATGAAATAAATGGGAGACACTGTAGAAGATTTATGAACCAGTTGTTTATGTTTCCCAGTTTCTAAAGACACTATACCTATACGGTCCTTTGTGGTTTTGTCATATGTTGTAATAAGTGTGCTTCAATTTTGAAGTATTAACAATGTATGTAAAGTATGGGTCGTTATAGTTGGTATCAGAGGAAAGGTATAGTCAACCTTTGGAAACTAGGATGTGAAAGCCTTAGTAAGAACCCTAAGGATAAGTCTAAGCATAGAACACAATCTTAGTGTTTTATAAATGTCCTTGAATAACCTAGGATAATACCTTAAGCATGAAAATTTTATTCTTGAATTATGAGGTTTTCCTATTATAATTAGTGTTGCTCACACTATTCTTCTTGGTTTTAGTCAATGGCTGAAACCCGAAGGAACCGTGTTAATGCGGAATGCGATGGGCAATGCAATGATTGTCCCCCTGAGCAACCAAACGATATGGGAGCTGGAATGCAAAATCTTGAAGCCATGCTCACACAACTTTCTCAAGCTATGAATCATGCAGGATTTCCAAACGAACAAAGGAGGGAGCAACATTCTGTTGAATCCTTCATGAGGCAGCGTCCACCTTCTTTCAGTGGGTCTACTGATCCATTAGTTTCTGAACAATGGATTAGTACTACTGAAAAGATATTTTCAGTTCTTCAATGTTCTGAGCATGATAAAGTCATCCTAGCAGTGTATCGTTTGGAAGGAGATGCGGATCAATGGTGGAATCTTGTTAAGAATACGAGGCAAAGGGATGAAATTGAGTCTATGGAATGGGACGAGTTCAAGAACTTATTTTTCAATAAGTACTTCCCTCGTATTCTCCGAACAAAGATGGAGAAAGAGTTCCTTGAACTGAAGCAAAGGGATGATGAATCTGTTAGTACCTATGAAGCAAATTTTACAAGACTTGCAAGGTACGCTTCTGGTATTATTATCCAACCTGAGAGTAAGATCGATCGATTCTTTAGTGGCTTAAAACCAAGTCTTCGAAGGGCGTTAGCCATAAGGGACTTCAATAGCTACGAGGAAATCGTTCGATGTGCTCTCAAAGTCGAGATGGAGATTGGAGTAACCCATCAGTCACATGGGTTTGATAAGAAGAGGAAGATGGAATTCAAAGAAAAATCTAAAGAGCACACGGAAAAGAAGATGAACTTTCCCTTATGCTCAAAGTGTGGAAAGAAACATAAAGGTAGTTTTCTTAAAGGGACAAGTAAATGTTTTAAATGTGGAAAGGAAGGTCATCGGGCATTTGAATGCCGTGATAATGGGAAGAAGATGTCTAATGACGCAAACAAAGGAAGGGATACACAGAATGAACCTACTACACTTCAATGTTTCAAGTGCAAGGAGATGGGACATTATGCCAATCAATGCCCAAATCCAAGGGTTGATGATGATGGTCGACGTCAAAAAACTCTTAAGGCTAAAGACAAAGGAAAGTCACATGCAATTTCTATCAGCGATGTGGAGTACGATAACGATGTGGTGAAAGGTACACTTACCATCCACTCTAAAGTAGCAAATGTTTTATTTGATTCTGGATCCACCCAGTCTTTTATTTCTGAAGACTTTTCTAAGGGTATCACCGTATTACCTCAACAATTAGATGTTGAGTTAGCTGTGACAACACCTAAATGGCACATCAATCGCATCAAAAGTTTATAATTCTTCTCCGATCGAAGTTTGTGGGAAAGTGCTTCCTGCAAATCTTGTGATCCTTCCTTTAGTAGAATTTGATGTGATTCTTGGCATGGATTGGCTTTCTCTACATGGAGCTCATATCAATTGCCAAAGAAGGGAAGTCACATTTCATATTCCAGATCAATCTACGATCGTCTATCAATGCAAGGATGAACATAACCTTCCAGTGGAAATTCCTTCCATCTTATGGGTCATGATTCCACTAAATGAAGGTTATTTATCTCAAATGGTTGGAGAGAAACTTACGATTAAGAATATGCCCATTGTACGGGAGTTTGATGATGTCTTTCCGGAGGAATTACCAGGTCTTCCACCAAATCGTGAAGTTGAGTTTTCAATAGAACTCGTACCGGGTGCTTTGCCTATTTCAAAGACACCTTATAGAATGGCCCCAATTGAGTTGCAGGAATTGAAGAAGCAACTCCAAGAGAATCTTGATAAGGGATTCATACGCCCTAGTGCGTCACCTTGGGGAGCACCTGTTCTATTTGTTAAGAAGAAATATGGATCAATGAGACTTTGCATTGATTATCGAGAACTTAACAAGATCACTATCAAGAACAAATATCCTCTCCCACGCATTGATGAATTATTTGACCAACTACGCGGAGCTCAATACTTTTCCAAGATTGATCTTCGTTCAGGGTATCATAAATTAAGGGTCAAAAGGGAGGATATACCAAAGACGGCTTTCCGTACAAGGTATGGACACTATGAATTTATAGTGATGCCATTTGGTCTTACTAATGCCCCTGCTATCTTCATGGATCTAATGAATAGAGTCTTTAGAGACTATCTTGATCAATTTGTGGTAGTCTTTATAGACGATATTCTTGTCTATTCAAAGAGCAAGGAAGAGCATGAAGATTACTTGAGAATTATATTGAAGACCCTGAGAAAGTAGAAGCTTTATGCCAAATTTACCAAGTGTGAATTTTGGCTTCAAAAAGTTGCATTTTTGGGTCATATAATCTCAAAAGAGGGGATATCTGTGGATCCAGCAAAAACAGAGGTTATCGAAAGATGGTCAAGACCAACAACAGTAACTGAGATCCGAAGTTTTCTTGGTTTGGCTGGATATTATCGACATTTTGTAAAAGATTTTTCACGATTATCTAATCCAATCACCAAGTTGACTCGGAAGGGAGTTAAGTTTGTCTGGACAGAGGAATGTGAAGAGAATTTCAAGGAGTTGAAAAGAAGGTTATCCAGTGCACCTGTGCTCACACTGCCTTGTAGTGGAGAAAGGTTTGTGATCTACAGTGATGCATCCAAGAAGGGATTGGGGTGTGTTCTTATGCAAAATGATATGGTGATATCTTATGCCTCACGACAGTTGAAAATCCATGAGCAAAATTACCCAACACATGATTTGGAGTTGGCTGCGGTAATCTTTGCATTAAAGATTTGGAGGCATTACCTTTATGGTGAAAGGTGTGATATTTATACTGATCATAAAAGTTTAAAGTATATTTTCACACAAAAGGAGTTGAATATGCGTCAAAGAAGATGGTTGGAGCTGATTAAGGATTATGACTGCTCAATCCATTACCACCCTGGGAAAGCAAACAAGGTGGCAGATGCATTAAGTCGACAAGACCATGCTAGTTTATCCATGATGAGGATCACAAAAGATCCAATATTTATGGATTTACAAAGGATGGATCTTGGAATTATAATGGAAGGGGAAAAATCTTATCTTTCTCAAATGAATGTTCAACCATCTATACATTTGAAGATTAAAGAGGCACAGAAAGAAGATGTCGAGTTACAAAAGACGGTGAGAAATGTTCTTGAATTCAACCTTGATTGTGATGGGATAATAAAGTTCAGGAATCGGGTTTGTGTTCCTTCCATCCCCGAATTAAAGAAGGAGCTGCTGGATGAGGCTCATAGTTCTTCATTCTCTATTCATCCTGGAAGCACGAAGATGTATAGGGACCTGAAAGAGTACTTCTGGTGGGATGGCATGAAAAGAGATGTTGCTGAATATGTCTCTCGATGCTTGGTTTGTCAACAAGTTAAAGCTGAGAGACAGAAGTCTAAGGGGATGTTACAACCATTACCCATACCCGAATGGAAATGGGAAAACATCACTATGGACTTTGTCACAGGACTTCCTAAAACATCCAAAGGCAATAATGCTATCTGGGTCATAGTTGATCGTCTTACAAAGTCTGCACACTTCATTCCTATTAGAGAGGATTTCTCTCTAGATCAGCTTTCTAGGATATATGTAAAGGAAGTGGTAAGATTACATGGAGTACCACTTTCTATTATATCTGATCGGGATCCGAGATTTACCTCGAAGTTCTGGCGAAGTCTTCAGCATACTCTGGATACAGAGTTGAGTTTCAGCACTGCTTATCATCCCCAGACAGACGGTCAGTCTGAGAGAACAATTCAAACCCTAGAAGATATGTTGAGAGCTTGCTCTATGGATTTCAAAGGAGGTTGGGATCAACACCTACCTTTGGTAGAATTTTCTTATAATAATAGCTTTCACTCCAGTATTAAGATGGCTCCTTATGAAGCTCCCTATGGAAAGAAATGCAGGACTCCAACTTGCTGGGATGAAGTTGGGGAAAGAAAGCTATTAGGACCTGATCTCGTTGATGAAATGGCAGAAAAGGTCAGATCTATTCAACAACACATAAGAGCAGCTCAAAGTCGACAGAAAAGTTATGCCGACAACCGAAGAAAAGACCTAGAGTTTGAAGTGGGTGATAAAGTGTTCTTACGAATATCTCCCTGGAAGAGGGTTATGAGATTTGGAAAGAAGGGGAAGTTGAGCCCTAGATATATCGGTCCTTTTGAAATACTGGATCGTGTTGGGAACGTAGCTTACCGATTGGCGCTTCCACTGAATCTCTCTCAAGTTCACGATGTGTTCCATGTATCTCTCCTGAGAAAGTACATACCTGATCCTTCACATGTACTCAGCTCAGAAGTTGTACCGCTGGAGCAAGATCTTTCTTATGAAGAACAGCCAATAGAGATTCTGGATCGTAGCGAAAAAGTTCTACGAAACAAGACCACTCGATTGGTGAAAGTTTTATGGAGGAACCACCAACTTGAAGAAGCTACTTGGGAGCTTGAGGATATGATGAGGGAGAAGTATCCTCATCTGTTTGTTACAAAGTGACGAATTTCGAGGGCGAAATTCTTTTTAAGGGGGGTAGAATGTAACACCCGAGACTTTTATGTTATATAAATCATCAAAGGAATCTTTTTCTACACAACACTTGCTTGGCTTGCTTTACACGCAATCGCAACCTTCCTCGATAGCTTGCGTCGTACGCAATACCGAGTTTCACTAAACAACAATATGCTATTAAAACTAGCCGTTATGAATAGTAATAACCACTTTTTGAAATTTTATAAATTTTATTTTTCAAAATGGACTTCATTTTTGGACTCAGAATATCGAAATTAGCCTAGGGTGAAATTTTGGTATTTTTCTGAAAACTTTCAATTTTTGATGAATAGTGAAACCACTAAGTGGTAGGTTAAAAACTGAATTTTGCATAAAACTTAATTTTACCGCTTCTGTGAATGGAATTTCAAAAATCCGACAGACACGGTTGATGTCAGTAAGTAAAATGTGGTTCAATGAGATAAAAATAATTTTTTGGTGAATAGTAACTTTTTACTATTTTTACCGCGGTTAATAGTAAATAGGGTAACTAAGGGTAAATATGATATTAATATTACCCTAACACATGTCCTAATTCTATTGGACAAGTGTAATTCGACCAAAAACAAACTTAGGAATAAAATATGACCATTTAGGCCCACTTGGATTATATTAGGACATTTATTATTAATTTATTTAAAGAAGGGTAAAAATAGTTAAAATCAATGTTTAATAAGTAAATCATTTTTAATATGGGGTTATACATAAGATAAATTCGATTTTAAATATTCATTAGAAAGCTAAAAAGATTTCCTACATGATGGTATTTTATTTGTAATTTTTAGACATCAAATAATTTAATTTATTTATGACACAAAGATGATGCAGTAATTATCTTATTAATGAAATATTGACAAAATTGATAATATAAATACCAAAATAAATGTAATTTGAGACTTTTTATGAATTCCACTAATTTTATAGGTTACTATGATATATTATTGTTGATTTAATCAACATGGTTCGAACATATAATTCTGTTATGACTTTCACAAAAATCATATATCAAATAGTGTCAAAATTGACACAAAATAGTTTTTAAATCAAATATTATATTATTAATTGTTATTTTATTCCTAAAAATCTAAGGTTCGGCCAAATGACTTAGATAAGGATATATATATTAATAATAAACAATTTTGGGTTCGTTTGGCATGTTATAGTAAGTTTATTAACCATATAGTGAAAGAAAACAAAAAGACACGGTAAAAGTTAAATTAATTAACTTAGAGTTAAATCTAATTGATAAGGTTAAAATAATACCCTAAACTTGTCTAAATCCTATTGGTTGATAGGATTTCGACCCCCCCCCCCCCCACTTTAGATTCGAAATAAGACCCTTTGGAACCATTATAAACCGATTTTGACTTTAATATAAAATAATATTTTGAGATATTCCTAAGGTGCCCCTCTCCTCCCTTATAAAAGGGCACCTCCTCCCCCTCCTCCTCACACCAATTTGAGCACTCAAGCTCGGCCAACCCCTGCCATTTTCTCGTCTCCACTTCCCTAGAATAATCCTAGAGGTCCTGGTCTTCTCCAAAGACCAATCTTAGTTCCTTAAGTGGAGGATTCAAAGAGGCGTTCCAAAGAAGAGGTAATATCCATTACCGACCTTTTCAATTTCTTTCTTCTTCAACTTCTTCTTCTTTAGTTGTTTCATGATAAAGTAATAACATCAGTATTAATTACATACTTATATGTTATTATAAATATGAAACAACCCTAATTCACCTTCTATCCATCCTACGGAAAAATGAAATCACCGCGCGTGCGTACGAACGGAATACCATCTCCACGCCGTGGTGTAATCTATTTTCCACCATCACCTTACAAGGATGGGTATAATGGTGTAATGAGTAACTATATATGATTATTATTAAGTAATATTGATACTGAAATAATATATATATATACTCCAATACAATTCCACGATCATAGGAACGATATCATCACTCGTGCGTACGTACGGAATACCGTCTCCACGATGTGATGCGATTCGTTCTACATGATCTTCATTTCATAATGATTATATAAATGAATTGAATGAATTAATATGGTATATACTACACTAATACCATTCTGTAAATGAATTATCTATAACCTAAAGATAAGAATAAGAATTTATTCAACAAAACACGCATAAGAACAAAAAGATATAAAGACCCGAGTAACAAGTAACAATGAAATATTACTAACAAGAAGTTAATAATATGACCATATATGATCTCATATCAATATGTATGATTCTTGAATAAGTCAATAACATTATTTAAACCATTATACAGGAGCTTCGGACACGAACAAAGAAAATTGGACCTAAGTTAAGGGAAATATCACAATCTCATTTTTATCCGAGATTGTTTATTCGTAAGTATTTACTGGGGTGTATTTTATCATCCACATCCATGTTCCCTCAATATGTAATATTGTTTCCATCCACTTGAAATAGTTTAAATCCAATTTTACCCTTAGGTGAGTTTTTAGTAAAGAATATGAAAGGAATCTTTTGTCGTTTTTCCGTACGAGGTACTTTTTGACTTTTCCGACAAAAGTACGAAGAATGTTTTTTTAACTTATACGGCATGAATGGATTTTTAAAACATTACTCAAAGAAGCTTCCTTTACAAGTTTTCAAGTTTATTTTTAATCAACTTATTTTATTTTAATGTTGTATGACATGTTATGAAAGGAAAAATGTTTTTGAAGAAGAAAGGATATTTTCCTCAAGAATTCAATTCAAGTGTTTTATCAAAATTATTTTCCATCTAAGATAATAAAGGGTTCCGTTTCTATCCATATTTTTACCTTGGTTTGACTATGTTGTGATGGAATTATGTTTATGAATTCCTTTATCATATATGAATTGATTTATGATGTCATGATGTTTCAAGAATCCCATTTTTGTTATATGTGTTATGCGATGATGTATGTTTTATGATTATGTGGCACACATAAGAAAGGATTCATTATAAGATGGGTGGGACCTATATCTCCCTCCAATGCATTGGGTAATGATTTTATATCTCATGAGATAGACATGGTTGGAACGGAAGGTTATTTCGGTTCAGTGATACAGGACTGAAACGAGGAGTGAACTCAGTTCAGAAAGGGACTTTGTCCACTAAGATAGTCTTGGCAATGAGTAATGACTAACAAGAAATGATTTTCCATGATTATGTGTGTATGACACAAAGTTTCATGTTTTAAGTTATGATTATTGGGATTACTTTTTCACTGCCATGATTTATCCCATGATTATGAAATTATGCTCTCTTTTGCAGGTTATGATTTCCAAAATGCTATGTTCTTATGAATATGATGTGATTGATATTTATTTTGTTTACCCTTACTGAGTATTTGAGCTCACCCTTTTATGTTTTCTTTTCCCCAGGTCAGGAAGATGGATATTAAGTAGAATATGCTAAAAGGGACCCTAGATATGATGAAATAAATGGGAGACACTGTAGAAGATTTATGAACCAGTTGTTTATGTTTCCCAATTTCTAAAGACACTATACCTATACGGTCCTTTGTGGTTTTGTCATATGTTGTAATAAGTGCACTTCAATTTTGAAGTATTAACAATGTATGTAAAGTATGGGTCGTTATACCCAAAGTGAATGTGACACCAAGTTTTCAGTTCATGAATGACTATTTACAACTCAAGATCATGGATAGGGTATATCTTCTCTTAAGGGTGTAACTAGAGAAATCCCTATGCCACCAAAATTTCCCCCTATACTAAGACACATCCAAAACCCATACTAAATGAATCATAAAAAAAATTCTGAAAAAAAATTTGGAAGAAAAAAATTGTTCTAAATACAAAAACACTTTCACATTCTCAAAAGATCTCTAAAATTTTTCAATACATTAAAACATTACACCTTTACAGGTTAATTTTTCATCAACAGTATTATCTTGATGAAATTCTAAACAAATCGACTATGCTAGTAAGACAAATATAAGAACCTTCCTATCTCAAACACTATGTTGGGATTATCCGTAGAAATAATTTCCTAAATTTTATTAGGATCCACAAAGACACTCATCTTTTATATCACATGGACTAAAAAGTTTACTTCCCAGATCTAAAACTATCATTTGGAAAGTTTACCACAGGGATGACATTCTTTTAATTTTTGAAGAATGGTATAAAAATGGTCAATATTATCATCCTCTATAATAGATTACACCAAAACATAATCCATGAATACATTGAGGAATGATTCCAATAAATTATGAAAGATTTAGTTCATCCAATTCCTAAATACCATTTGATCATTAGTTATATGAAACAGCATAACAAAAAACTGAGAAATTCACATACCAACTTCTAAACGTCATCTTTCATATATCATCCTATTAGAATTTGAAATGGTGGTACTCTCACCAGTGGTCAATCATTGAAAAATCACAATCCCCTTTAAGCTAGTCAAAAAGTTCATCAATCCATGGAAATGGGTAATTTTTATTTAGAAAAACCCAATTTAACATTCAATAATCCAAAAAAATTCTTAGACTCGTGTATACCTTCTTAGAAAATTGGATAAAAAAATACCATTACGAAGTGCTAGGATGAACAATTTTTGCAGCCTATAGGTAATCATGATGGAACTCAAGTTCCCCAGACTCAGTTGGTGATGTTCAATAAGATTCCATAGAAATGGGAATTGTTCTAGGTAGATGGTCTATAAAAAACTCAATATCTTTATGGGGAGAAAAACTAGGGAAATCATCTAGAAAGCCCCCCCCCCCCCCAATACACCCTCATAATCACAGGAAGTTGGCCATACATACAAGAGACAATTGATTCAAAAATATATTTGAATACTAGCATGATATTACACCATCATAAAGAAAAATAGGGATCTACCTTCCTAATCAAGAGTCTCACTCATCTTAAAGAACATGATTCATGGAATCGATAGATTAGAATTAAAATTTATAACGATAAGAATCTATCTGGTACATAATGATTTTCCAATCCCAGCTGATAATCATCTCGAATATGTAAAAAAAAGTCCCATACCAACTTATAGTTGGTTATCATTTTCTGATATGCAGGAACCAAACACCTTATTCAGGACACTTTAAAAAATGCATGACAAGATCCCACAAGTATGAAATTAGATACAAAGGTAATCCCAAAACATCAACTATTATTGAATATATTAAATAATGATTAGAACTTATATCTATCAAAGTGATCACCATAAAAGATGAAATAAATACCATTCCTATAATTATAGCTTTACATGATTTATATTCTTATATATTTTACTATCCATTATAAAGTTTCATGTTCTTATACACATGAACATATACATTGGAATGAGGATTAGACCCAAAACCCTTAGAATAATTAGTAAAAACCATCAACCCTCTTTCAGAGTGGATCCTAGCTTACATATCTTAGATATCCTTTCACAAAAATGATTCAGATGGTAAGTTTTTTCATGAAGATAAAAAGTCCTGTAAGCCTCTAAAAAATTCATATTCGTATAATCGAGGCACACACATTGATAGAAAAAAATATTATTCTATCCTAATGAATACCTTGAAATTTTTCCTAAAGAAAACTGGTTACCTTTTTTCTTCCTTTTCTTGTTGAAAGATACACCATGGCTAACAACATCACAAAATGATTATCTACTAAAAACTATATTACCATCTATGTAGGCCTCATCAAAAAATGATTTTTTGGCTAACTACATAATGGTCGAATGGAATATGATATTCTATAATGACAAAATATCTTCCTCATTCCCAACTCAAACCTCTGGGCATTTAGGAACTCATTAGTGACAAGATCCGGATCCAAATGTAGCATACCAACAAAACAAGTAGAATACAATAGAATGGAAAGATCCCCTACTATATGTTCTGAAACACCCAAGTATTCTTCTAATCTAACATCTCATCATAAAACAACTTATTGACTATTTTCTTGAAATAATCCCAAATAATGTTCTCATTCAACATAGCTTTCACAATAGATTCCCACCATTTCCATCTCAGTTCTTAAAGAATGTACGGAGAAAAAACCCACCATACATTCTTTATTAAGTATAAGATCCTCTCAATACACTCAAGAAACTCATTATATTTCAATTTTCCCTTGTCGCCTTAGAATAAATGTGGATGCTTCTTTACAGATTTAGATCCACAATCCACCACACATCATGGGTTCCTGAAACCCACTTCACCCAGAGTTTGAATAGTATGGATTAACAATTATTCCAAATAAGGGTTCACATAAAGATTCACATAAATATATTGTCTCATATCTTCCTCTCTCATATTTGTAATATATCTTTTCAGATTCATTGTCTAATAATCAAGATAAAAAACCAATTAGTTATGAGAAAATTCCAAAACCACAAGACCTCTAGTAAGTGTCACGATTAATTATAATGAAATAATAATTCAAAGAAATCAAAAATCCTATAAATTGAAAGAAAAGTCATTTCTAATTAACATTTTTATTTAAATAATCCTCCCTTTCTATTAATTAAAATGATCTCAGACACCAAGTTTCAAACCTAGTAAAAAATATTTTGACCAACCATGGTAACTCGAGTTTAGACATAAAAGTGGGACGGTCTGGAATGCTCTAGTACATAATACCTTAATCCCAAAGATCAAACTCATATCAACCCAATTCATGAAACCAATCTTAGGCAGTGTTAAAAAAACATAAGGTGATCATCTATCTGATACCAAATTATTACAAAACCACCTGGGTCAACTAGAAAAGCTAACCTAGCCGGTCCTTTATGGTGAGGTATAAGAAAGATAGAGGAAACAAGTCTAATGTATTACAAAATAAGACATAAAACATGATTTCAATGTTGGAAAAAAGAGATAAATCCCATGGAAAAACATAAAATACAAGTCAACGAAGAAAAACTAAAAATTATGAAAAGAAAATACCAACGAATATCCCTATGAACAACCATCAGCTCCAAACCGACCTAAACTAAAGACTGTAATGACAATAGAATCCATCACGCTACAAGTTTCCCTTCCACTTATTTGGGTTCGATAATACAACATCTACAAAATTCAAAAGAAAAAAGTAGGGTTTGATCACAAATCCCATTAGGTTATAACCATAGAGTAAATACATGGACTAATATCAAAAATAAAACAATTTTTGATATAAAATAATATTTACAAAGAATTTTTATAAATCCATACCAATTTTTAAATCATTTTCCAGTATATTTTCATAAAATCCATTCATAATTCAAATTACATATGTTTTAAAATAGAAATTATGAAATATAAAAGAATATATATGCACCAATAGGTATTTTAGTAAACACATATCTATGAAAAAAACTGTTATCTGAATCCTTGTTCTACAACCTCATATAAAAACCTATGAGAAGAATTCCATGATACAAATAATCATGTGATTAATAACAATAAATGTAAAATCAATCCATATTGGTTACTTGACTATGAAACTATGTAATTAATGTAAAAGATACTATACTAGTAATATGATTTTATTAACTAATATCATTTCCTTCCATAGTTCATTTATATCATAAAAGTAACTTCTAGTGGTTCCATACTCACTAATGCTACCCATGTCTATTTAACAATTCCCCAAAAGTTGTTAATGTACTATGATTTTCAATAAACCATCTCAAAACAAGAACACATTTTATAAAAAAAATATCAAATCCAATCCAATATTCTTTTTGTTTTGAGAACCCATTTCCAATTCAAAATCCCCATTTATGAATTTAATCAAACAGTTAGTGTATATTTTTTTAATGAATACACTTTTACAAGATTTTCGTTCTAGGAAATCCCTTAGAACCATATAACACATAAATTCAATGAAAAGTACAAAAAAAATATAAAATAATTATAGTAAATTAATAAAATTTACCCATTTTATAGACTCACCTACCTTAAGAATGATTGAACCCTATCCGCCTTCTACAATAGAGATTGGAAAACCAGTTTTCAGCCTTCATAAGAGAATGAAAAAAAAGGAACCAAAAATGATTCTTAAAAAATACCAATCAAAAAAAAAATAAACCAAAAATGTTTCCAACACATCATCTTAAAAAAAAACAAAATTATTCTTTCATGGATAGAAAAAAAGTAAACACAATGCAAATCAATCAAATAATGACTGATACGAAAGCAGTTGAGATCTCCAAAATCACCCAAAATCACATCGAGGTTCTATGGATTGTGAAATGGAGGATTTATGGTAAAATAGAGGATCAAAAACCCTAACAAGTCCCAAAAATCCCAAATCCTGGTTAATACATGGTGTGTAATCAGTTCACATTATTTATTTCATGATAAAATAGTAATGCCGAAAAATGAATCACCTCTGAAAAAAATTATGGCGTTGAACATTAAATGACTTGAATTCATCTCACAATGTGTAAAGATTTCACACCCTACTCAAGACTCATGTCATATTACTAGATACTAAAACATGGTTTGTAGACATTACATGATGTGTAATATCCTAGAAGATAGCAAACAACCTAGTTTCTAGAATAAACTAAATACCAAGAATGAAAATCAAAACATGATAATGGGAGTACCTAAAAATCATAATGGGGTGATTCAAAGAAACATTATAAGTTCATGAAATAATAATGATATATCTTGAAAATAATTCATTAATATAAGGTAGGGTATGATCCTTATAAATTCACCATTTCATTTGTAATGGGTATAATACACAATTTCTTCAAATGTCACGTGACATGGTCTTAACAACCACTTTAATTTAATTTATATCAAGAAAAACCCTCATAGATAGTTTAATGGTTCAAATGTGATTTTTAATGTAATTAAATTTGTGAAAACACACAAAGGGGATCCACTAGTTGAGGAATATGAAATCTAAAAATTGAAAAGGGATATTGTAGAATTTCTAACTCAACAAACAATTAAATTATGGGAAACATATTTTTTAAGGAGACACCAAGAATGTATGGAATATGGAATCATTTTCAGTGATATAAAAACAACAATAATTTCTATTAAAAGTACTAGAACAACTATAATAGATGGGTATTAGACTCCTTGTCTAGTATCAACCTCAGATTCTATCTATAGCGGGTAAAATCGACAAAATAGAAAAAATTCTTTAAACATATAATAAAATATCTTTTATAAATAAAATATGATATGGTTAGATAAATTAAAACTCTAAGGAATATGATTGAAGGATTACCAATAATGATCCAACACAATTTTTGGAGAGTGATTCTCATGTGGTATGGTAGAGGAAGATCAATGACTAAGAGGAAGAGAGGATGGAGATTTGATTATGGGGAACTATTGTGCATAATATTGAAATGAAATGAGCGGATAAGTATAAAATAAGGTACATGGAAATTAAAATTACACCAATTTTTAAAGGTTACATTATATGGACACACAATTGTCTAAACCATGCACTAAATATGATCCAAAAATTTCTATGGTGTTACCCCTCCCCCCCACATGGTCTAGGTTTATAGTTACAAAATCCATGCATATCTCATGAGTCCCCTCTATAATTTTTTATATCATCGACACATGATTTTCCATCTCCCTTGCATGATTTCATGAATTAGGAATCACCTTTATTAGGCCACATAGTTAAAGTTTCACAATTAGTGTTAACTATGCACTAACCATGATCCCCACATGTTTTGCATAAGAACTAGATCTTTAAGCTCTGAATAGGCCCTAAATGATCCAGAACCCTTCCATAATTTTCTATCACCATTATTAAATAAAAAATTTCTTAACATTAAAAATTAAAGGATACATACCTCTTTCAAAATTCTATATCATACAACCCATCCGTTTTCTATATCATCCTAATAAGAACATGTTATCATAAAACAGGAAGAAAATGGTTCCCTCATAGTACAACATATAAATAATTTAAAAAGGGAAAATGATTTTTAATAACATTATATAGTAGTAGTAGATCTACAATATTTATATTTGATAAAATACATTTCATAACAACAAAAATATGAAATATTATTCAATATATGTGTAGTATTATATTCAATGGCTTCCAAACCAACTAATTGTGAATCTCCCATTGAATAATCGACCTCCCCATATTTTGATATACATGATCCATGTTTCATACTCTATCCTAATAACATTCCATAAAATGGAATTGAAAATTTTACTCATGTACATTGATATCCATGTCATGTATGGAGGTATAGGGTGATTCTAATAACCTTATATGATTCCCCCACTCACCAAAACACACAGAGGGCTTCTATGATCAAGTGGATGTTCATAAAACTCTTATAAGAGTATTATAGCTAATTATTTTCTTAACAAACCCAATAAAAACATAGAATGAGATACACATGTAAGTCATACATATTCTTGTATAACAAGAAGAAATGTAATCCATGAAGTTCCCCACTAATTCTACCCACTAAGAACAAGACTGATCAACCTAAATTTGATAACACACATACAAACATGACACAATGTGGTTTGAAACAACATTCACATATCATCAGATGTGATCTTCTTGTTCCCACCTAAATTTCATAAAACAATCCCAATATAGTCCCACCAAACCCATTAGTCATTAAAATAATATCATGTAAACCAGAAAATAGAAATTTCATGGGAAATAATGATCAAACAATGAGTCTATAAATAGATAATTTAAAATTTCACAATCATCAATTACACATAAAAAAGAGTAAAAATGGAAATGGGAAGTCAAATTGAGTCCAAATCATAAAATAACACTAAAAAAATATATGATAAAACAAATTAAAAAAATGATCCCTAACCATAAGAAAAAACATAACACAATGCTTATTTCCTACCACATCTCATCTCAATGTCCTTTTCATAATTTCTACCAGAATACCCATTTATCTCCACATGATCATTCCCATATGTCACATGAAATCAAAAGTGAAAACACACATAAGAAGATAAGTAATATCTCTATCTGCACCATGATCACTCAGATCATCATAACCATTGTTAAAATAAGAAAAATGTATATTCCATGTCTATTGTCTGACCTTATTTTCTTCATTGGAAGTATTTAGGTTAGACCTGTTTCACTAAAAAACAATTTTCTCCCTTAAATTAGAATGTATCTTGTATAATTCAACTTTATTCATTTCTTTATATCTGGATGTTCATGGGAAAGAGGATATGTTTGTTGATTTTTATCCCTACTATGAAAAATAATAATTATTGTCACCTCAAAACACTGAATAACATGCTCCTCCATCCACAAATCCACTATGATAGTCATCCTAGATTTCAAATCCCATGGTTAGAAAAGCTATATCTTGAGGTCTATCAGACAAGTTACACTATCTATTAGGATACATACCGAGTCACTCTATATTATGTAGCATAATGTAGTGTAAACCATGATAGATACTTACCATCCTCCTATAAACAACAAAGTTGAATCTTATCATATTTCCTCAGACCATCCATAGATCCATTCCAATGATCATTATGTCACAAGAAAACCACAAATATACTTGACCTAATATTTCAATTGAATAATATAATGAATAACTCCCACCGCAACAATTTTGGCCAATCAGAAGGTTTTTTTCAAAGGATATATGGATTCCATACATCCTATCTAGAACATCCCAAAATTTCCAATTATCGATGTTGAATGTATCAAAAATCACGATATCCATTAAAAGGGTTTGTTACCATATCAAAAGTTTCCTATGGATTATATGGAATTATACAAAAAGGTAAACCTAACCAACATTGAAACCCTACCAAACCAAATTATCATCTTATGGAAGGTTTCACTAATGGTTATGAAACCACACATCATCACAAAAATATATATAACATACCATGAAACCATAATCAATAATAACATAATGAGGTATACATGATTTTGAAAATGAGGAATTTCACTATTTGGGTCAAACATACCAATACATATCTGAAAATAAGATCTCATATAATTAAATAAAAAACTACATTCCACTTTTTTTTTTTTGAAACCCAAACCTATAACACTTACCAATTTCCACAAGAAGGCACACAATGCCAATTGTTATCAATATAGGCCCCATGTAAAAACCCAAAATGAAAGAATTATTTATAAAACACCACATTTTTCATTATATTGAAATTCAAAACCAAACATTTAACTTAAAATTTAACCATAGAAATTTCACTTTATATAAAACCCATTTTTAAATCACCATGAAAAAAGAAAACCAATTTTTCAAAATATAACTCAAAGTATCAAAATAAAAACTGAATGGGAAAATGAAACTTGTTTGAACAAGGAACCACTAATGAACTATTTAACATTCTACATAATCCTTTTTTCTTGTTTGACCAAAATTATTTTATCTGATGTTTTGGGTTGAAACCACAAATATCATGAAAATGGTCCAAACTAACTATAATTATAACACATGAACATAAAATCACCACATGAGTATGTGCATATTTTTAGTAAGGGATACCTACATCAATCATGATATCGTTACTTTATACCATGATTATACTATAAAAAATGGTTCTATGAACACCTTTGTCATCTATAAACCATATGGAGTAAATAGAAAATAATACTACGAAAAAACCATCAAAATTTATATTCATTTCAATGAATCAGGTTTTTTCTGTAATATTACAAAATATTACTAGGAATATTTTTGTAACCAAGTCCAGAGATGGTGTTAGATTCTAAGCCCGATGATCCCAAAATTTATATTAAAAATATATTAAATAAATTAAGTTCACGTACATTTATTTTTCATCAAAATGTGGAATAAGTCCCAAATGGATTCTGAGATGTGATATTTGAGACCATAGTTGAGTATGGAAATATGGGTTTACCATAGGTGTGGCATAATGTTGGGTATCATTGGACGTTTAGATAATGAATCCATTAGTAGGTATGTTAATAGAGTTAAATAAATAATTTATGAAAATAATTAATTGAATAACTTCATTCTAATTTCATCATTAATTTAATGTTATTGAAATTCTCCTAATATATACTCATAACCCCGGTAGATTAGAGAGGATCCTCTAATGATTTTCATCGGTGGATTGACTTCAGATGATAAATGGTGACTGGATCAAAGTGGATCAAGAGGAAGAAAACAAAGCAGGACTCAAAATTCATAAGAGAAAATTTTATTCACCAATAATAAATCCTAATCAAGGTACAAAATGTTATTTTATGGATTATCATCCTTGATTTTCTAGAAAATGATGGTTTTGATTCCTTCTACGTAATTGAAAAAGTCTCTTTCTTCCCGTAAGCCATTTTTATGAATTAAATTGATTAAATTAGTTTATATTATGTTAATCAATGTTAATCACTTGATCATTCACTATGTTATAAGTTTATTATATATCTTATTTCAATGACATACACCTTCATTTCTTGTTCTTTTCCAAAACTTTTACTTCGTGTTCTCCATCTTTAGCCCATGTGGCTGCAGTTCAACTTGTTGGGTTGGATTCGAGTGTAATCATACCCTTAGATATGTGTGGGTGATTATAATGATGGATTGTCTAGAAACATGGTGAATTATTAAGGTTTGATCATATTTTTCTGGTGAAAGTGGGGGATTTCAAATAAGAGGTGTGGCAGAATATCTATATGGGTGATAGATTTCGGATTTCTAGCCATCAGAGGTCATAGATTGATGCTATTCATGGAACCGCATCAATTTCAAGTAGTAAAATGGAGGGTTTTTCAGATCTAGAGTCATGGTCAAGATGCATGAGGCCTTATTTAATTTATGTGGAAACCCCAACTATACATTCTATAGTCCAGTGAACACACAATGTATTTCCCCCGGTTTTGGCGCTAGAGTTTTGGGAGAAATTAAATATCATATTTTGTGTAGGATGGACTAGATTCCATGTTACCCTATTTGTGTATCCAGGTTTTGTACCAACTAGAACATACCTAGGGGCCCAGGTTGAAATATATGTCAGGCACCAAAGTATATAAAGAATTTAGATAATACAAGGGAATGAGATGATCCACCCCATGAACTCATGCGGGAATGAATGCTATGTACCCCAAATTTTACTTCATGTATAGTGACATGGATTCCATTCAGGTTCTAACGTAGAAAACCTCCAAGAAGGGGGCCACACACCATGTGGACCCCATAAACACCATGTACTCTTAACTAATTCTTCTTTCACCAATTTATCATTTATTTGGAATCAGAATTTGTCTTATTAGCAGTCTATCCAGAGTGATTTTCCACATAGGACATAGTTGTGGCCTTTATTATGGCACACAAGTTATGATGTGAGGTTGTCAGAGTGTATCTCTTCTTCTGGTTATGTTTTCTAATGGTAGTGACCTATTGTGTTCATTAGAGATTTATCTAGGTTATTAATCCCATATTCCACTCATTTTTGGGTTCCCAAAATTTATTACATGTGTTCTATTGGGGAAAATAATCTTGTTTTACACTATGGTGATAGTTTCACATATTATTCACATAGGTATGTTCCATACTCCCGTTACAACTACATGGAATATTTTCTCTACCTATAGTGTGAAACCCTTGTATCTTAAATCATTGGTGGAAATAGGGTCCTCTAAATCATTTTTGGATCCCTTAGTTGTAGAGTGTAGTGGAAAGGTTTGTTCCCCAACAATTATATTATAATGACTCCACATGGGATACATGGATCAGAGTTGTGGATCCCTCATTTCTAATGTGCAGTTTTAGGATCCATGAACCTCTAAAAAGTTACTTATGTGGTTATACATGATACTAGGAATATGAGATAGAACTTAGAGCTATGGGAAGACTCATCATTCTTAGTTGGGTTTTGAGGATGTAGATCACCTTGGTTTCTTAATTTTCACTTATAGTTGTGCATATCATGATGTTTATGGTGGTTGACTCAGTTTTTGATTAGCATGACATCATGGTTTGAGTTTAATATTTTTATTATATAATTTATATTTAACCCTTTTAATATTGGGGTGTTCTACATGGTATGTAAATACTCACAACTGAATGGTATTTTCTAGAAGATTTTGTGTCTTATGAATATTATGGGAAGATCAGTGGTGACCATGTTGAGGATTAGGGATACATGAGTTTATTGAACAGGTACGGAGGATTGGACTAGAAGATATTGAGCCATGCAATCTCTTTATTTACCGTTATTGAAATTTTTGTTAAGATGGGACATGTATCTTATCGGGAATGTATTTTTACAATTTTTATCATTTAGTTTATATATTGTCATAATATGTGGTTTTTCATAGACTTTATTGATTGTAGGGTTTGTCTCTACATGTTATAGTATTTTATTATTATTCCATTTTACCTTTTCATGTTGATGGTATGGTGTGGGCTTAAAGGTACATTAGTAAAAGAAATCCTAGTATAGATATTCCTTCTCAGTGCTTGTCACCATCTCCTAGCCTATGGATTCAGACTTAAGGTAAGGCCTAGGTGGGTTAGGTTGTTATAGAGTTGTGTCACAAAATTTTATTAATTGGGATTATATTTGGAGTTATCTCTCTATGAGGATTGATTTGGAAGTTGAGAAATAGGGTTGAAGTTTCTCAGGTCCATCTTTTATGCTAGGGAACCCTATATTGGTGCAGTTGACAATATATCCATACACCAAAAATATGAATAGAAACTTTTTGTCCAAGCATACTAATACATTGTTAATAAAGAAAAGGGTACATGAATAAGATATGATTTAGAAATTTGACTGTACTTATTTATTCATCTCTCAAAATATGATAATATAACCATGGTAAGTCTTGTTAATTTTAGGATGTCTCCATGATTAATGCCATCTATGATAATGATCCAGTTTCAGGAAAATGAACTGTTGAGTGTGGAAGTCCAATTCTAGGTTCATTATGATAGATAGAATAGTATTGAGGCTTCACTTGAGGATCATGTTCTCAAGGTAGTTACTCTTGATGGGGAACATGTAGTGCTTCCACTCGTCGATCCATGAGGGGACTCACTTTCTTTGGGTAATCATGATCGTTCACACAAAATGTAGTAGTCGTATATCATAGATGGTTTGGAATACTATGAACATAGAATTATCTTTAATCTATTGTTTGAGGACTGGGGACCATCCATATTTTTATGTGAGAAAGAAAATCAAGTGGTAGAGGCTTGCCTGGTCTTGGTAGTTTTAGTTTTCAATTTTATGTGAAAACAATTAGAACTGATGGTTTCTTTTTCAAATGGGATGGTTTTAACATATATAAGAGTTAGTATGGTATGGTTACCCAAGAATATTATGTGTTGATACTCTCTTGGGTAGTTTTTAAGTTTATATTTTGAAAAAAAATATCCCTCTACCAAACTTCCAATTTAGGATTAAGAACTTCTTGGGTAGGCTCATACAATGGTGAGATACCTAGGAAAGGAGATCTTGGATGCTTGACTGTGTAGTGGTCATCATTTTATATTGGATTCTATAGTATCCAGTATGAAATAGTCAATGGGGACTTGGTGTAGGAGACCTTCTCATGCTTGGGCTCTGAATCATAAGTCTGGAGCACAGTGGGAGATTGGTAGACATGGAATAATAGAAGGTTCTTCAACTAGGATTCCACATAGATGTTTCAGAAGAAACATGCATGGAAAATTATTTTTATTTATAAATAATGGTCACAATTCATTGGATTTCACAAACCATTATTATATAGTTAGAGGGGAGATAGATAAGTAATTTAATCCTGGAACATCATATATAGTATGAGGTATGATCTATGCTCCCATTTACTTATCTTCATCAGTATTTTTCCTTAAAAACCAATTCCCTATTTTTTTCCCCCAATTTAGTTTTTGTTATATGGGTTGATCATACAAGGAGGATATAATCTTTCCCCACTGAGATGTATCCTTATGAAGAGATACAAAACCATAGGTGTGAGATAGTGGCTCTGAGACTAGATAGTGTCAACTGGTGAAGGACAAGTATCTTTGACTTGTGTGTTATGAAGTCATTTATTTTTTCAATGTGTCTGATCGGGCCGCGATTAATGACGATTTTTTGGTAATGGGAATTACGTATTTGAGAAGTGAAGGATTCTTAATCAATTTCTATGAAAGACATCAAGGTATGATCAGTTTCATCAATACGATAGCTGGAGTTTTAGCACATATTTTTAAGACACTTTTTCCAAGATGTATCCCCTATTCAAAACAAAGCACCATTGGGGGACTTTTCTAAAAAACCTTACACTAGAGAAACTTTTATATTGGATCGATTATCAGACATTTATTTTCCTGGTGTGATCGAACTCTATGGTGAGATAGGGACAAACATGAAATCATTATATAGTGGTAATGAGACCCTACAATGAATTCCAAAGTACGAAATGGATTTTTACCATCCATGCTCAAATGATTTATTCCATAGAGGGTATTAGTGCTTCTAGTTGTTGGGATCAATTTTTCCTACCAAGAAAAGAAGTGGCCCCCTTGAATAATAGGATGAGATCATTAGTAGAAGGTTACAACCAAAATCTTATTAGATTGTCTAGTATTATTCATGGAGTAGATATTTCATTATTCTTCTAGTTTTCTGTGATAGTTGAGGATAATAAGGGAAACCATATTGATTATGTTCCCTATTTACCTCCACATCATGAGTCTTATTTCTTCACAGAGAATCACTAGGTATGGACTAATATCAACACTATAATATTAGATAACCCATTGTAGATGTGAGAGATATAGGTACATTTGGAGGAATATACGGATCAGAGGATTCATATGAAATAATGTGTTTTAATTTTCATCTCAATGTTGTCTGCCTAAGAGGTAGATGAGAGCATGAGGTTAGATGTGGATTGGAATCACCTGATCTAATAGACTATCTCGTAGGAGTGTCCACCATTTAGATTCGATAAACTCTTCACCTAGTGTGTAGAGGTGAAGTGGAACTCATTTTTCGAATCTGGGATGAGTCGTCACCATCCCTAGGTTCAATATGTTGCTATAAAAATTATATATTCCTTGAGGAAATTTGGTTTCTTGGAGTTACTAGTGATATCGTTTTTCCTCTTGAACTCCTTATTAGAGTTTAGTAGACTTAGTAATTATATCAATAACCCTTATTGGATCAATTCATAGTTGTATTATTCGATTGTACCTTTTTGTCCTTGGTTTTAGATTTAGAGAAAACGAGACATTGGAGGATGATTTTGGACAAACTTCTGGAGTGAAACATGTATAGAAGATCTCAAGGATTTAGTTCTACATTAAATGGTCCACTTCTTGGGTTTTTCCTTTTATGATTTGGAAGTGTTGTTGAACCTGAATAGGTCATATTAGTGAGATATTTTGGGACACCTATGGCATAATCCTGGTAGAAGATTTACATTGCTAGTCACTCAATCTTCATTTTTGACTAAGGTGATGGTGAAATTAACCACATTTAATTTCACCATTCTGGGTGGGGATCATGCAGTGTACCCCTATTAAATTTTGTTAACCCTCCACATATTTAATGAGTTAGTGAGGCACAACATGGGTATAATGGTTGGGATATCTTGTGTGTCTAGATATCCATTGGACATATTTTTTATGGCTTTGCTAAAGATGGGTATCATGAAATACATATTTAAGGATGGTTGGTGGAACTGATAATGCTATGGAAAAATGTGTTGAGGAGGTTGTTTTACCTTAGTAGTAAAACCAGGTGATGGATGGTATTTCTGAGACCCTTTGATTTTAGGATTAGAGGACCATTATTTGGTGATTTAATTCCATGTTTAACTCTTGACATCTCAGCTGCCTATAACCAGAGACTGTGGTTCCTAGTGAAAGTGAAAATTAGATGGTGTTTTTTTATTCTTTTAATGGGGATTCTAGGATTGATGAGTTTTCAAGATGCTACTTGATTGATCATTGACTAACTCACCAGGTTGAACCACTTCCAAAACTTGTGAGGGAAGGGCAGAGTGAAGACTTTGGGAGGTCTATACATGAAGAAGATAGTTCAAATTCGTAGAATTATCCTGAAAATTGGTCTTAATGTGATGCTCACATCACGTCATGATTATGAAGATAATATAAGAGGAAATTGGGGCTTAGTTTCTCCTGAGTACAATGTTTCTACCCCAAAAATATGTCCCGGGAGAGAGTACATTTTAGATTATAGATAACACGCATCAAAATAAAATGTTATCTTTGGTTCTACATTTGGGAGGACTACCTACCATTAGTGAAGTATGTATCACAATAGTTTTAACTCAACTATCGACATTAGATCATTTGAGTCAATGTATGGGAGATCATACAGGTCACACTAGTCAATGGAAGTTAGTGTCACTTACTATTGGCCTATCATTGGTGCAAGTGATGGTTCAGAAAGGGGTGAAGTTCATCTAGTGGAAGATGAGGACTATATAAAAGACTCATGAGTCCTTTTTATTCAAATGATGGTGGACTTTTGAGTTTGATGAGGATATAATATTTTATGATATATCTCACCATGTTAAGGATAATAAGGATTTATCTAGGATTGTATGATATCTAAAAGGATCATATAATCTTCCTCTCGTTACCATGTTGGGTTAGTTAGGTGGTGTACCTATCAACCTTGTGTTTGTAGTTTTACCTGGTTCTTTGTATTTTCTACTTTTGGTTGTTGAGAGACATGTGAACCACTCCTTGAATAGTGTCAAAGAGAATGACATGGGTACGTGGTGGTAGATAACAAGGGAAAATGTGGGATAAATCATAAGAGTTGAAGGGCTAGATGTGGTCTCAGTCCCCCCTAATAGCTTTGTGTTTTCAACGATGAAAATCCTTGAAGGGGGAATAGTTCCATTACTCTATTATTTAGTTTTAAGACATTTGAATATTCCTATGAAAATTTTCAGTATCAATAATAGATATGGTAAAAAATTTCAAAGGCCAATGGTTCTTGGTATTGATATTATAAAAATATGAAATATATTACTATCATGTGATTAGTGTTTCCTAAAAAGGTTGAGTAACTCCCAAATGATGTATCAAATTAGAAATAGAATACCACAGTTGAGTCTAGAATATAACATTTACCCTAGGTTTGACTTAATGATTGTCAAATCCATATGTTTTGATGAGGAAACTGTCAATGGGCATGTTAAGTGGAGTAGTTAAATAATTTACTTAATAAATTAATTTAATTCCAGTATCCTAATTCTGTCTTTAAATATCCTATTATATAAATTTTCTAGTGTTATATATATAACCTAGGGAGATTTCATGAGATCCTATTACATTATTAGTTGGTGGATTGGATTTTATTGATTAGTAGTTACTAGATCGATGTGAATTGAGATGTGAAAAACATAGTGAGACCCATACTTCATAGGAGAATTCATTATTCACCAAAAATCGATCTAAATAAATATAGGAAACATTATTTTATGAATTATCACCCTTTATTTAATTATAAAAGCTTGTATTTGAGTTGAAAATTATTATTTTTATTATCATAAACCCCCTTTTAATGGATGATGGGGAAACCGGCATCACATCAATGACTTAAAACAACAATCATGCACCTCATTCCAAACTCTCGTGGCAAAAAACAATCCAGCTCGAGTAGTACGGAAAATCCCAACCCCAACATAAAAACATTACAATCCGCATCCAAATTCTCATCACTGCTCAACTAGTTGTCACATGCAAGGATGAATGGGCCTTGAACCAATGGAAAAAATCTATACCCTCTCCAATATCCAATTATGGATAGCGATGATCAGGAGGGAGTTCCCTGCTCTGAACCCCTTTTGGAGCCTTCCCTTAAAGACAATAGGATTTAATGTCCCATGAACCATAGGTCGCTGTGCCATAAAAAATAACAACAAAATCAACCACAAAAAAATCATCATTGCACAACAACAGACCCGTTCATCCTTTACCTACAACCTCACATTCACCACATCAAACATCAGCTAAACAAGAACCCATCATCCCGGTGGATACATTTTAGGAAAAAAAATAACCACCAAGGTATTCAAATGCTGAAGAGTTGGAGGTTTCAGCATGATAAAAAACTCAATGATCCATCTAAACAATATAATTTATTTTGTATTACCACTCAAAGAGACTTATTGGCTAGATCTAATGTCGGTGGAGTAGCAAAATCTCCCTAACATGAATCATCATTTTTGGATAGAATATCTAATACCAATGGTGAAGAAAAACCCCTACACCATCCACTAGACCCCCACAGACATCCAAGTCATGAAACTTGAAGAAGAAGGCATACCCATGATCACAAAGTCGAACCATTGTCACCCAAGAATTAATAGCCAAATTTCATACCAAGGTATCTTTTCAGAAGAAGATATCTGATCCAAGATGACCTAAAAATGCCGCTCTAGGAATGGATTAGGTCATATCTAAACCACAAAAACACATTCATAGGATTCCAAGCCATGAAAACCATAGAAGTGGAAGAAACCATCGATGGGGATTGGTATCAATGACGAAGTCGTGCCGAAAACCCCTTCCAAACTTCTAGCTTCAATGACCCAAAAAAATCATGAGGGTCACGAAGATAGTAGAATTCCATACCTACAAAAAGAAAAGAAAACAAGAGCAGAGGGAAGGGGAATGAGACTTCGGCCTACCAGAAAAAAGCCTTAGGTACAAGGCCTCCCCCCTCCGGATCGACACTGAGGGGAAACCCTAGGATGCTAGGGGAGGGATAGAGTCGGAGTAATTTTTTTGGGTTTTATAAAAAAAATTGGAGAAAGGGGATCAGGGTTCCCGTATTTTTTAAAATGGGTTTGGGATGCGAGAACGCCGCTCACGCATCCTTCTGTGACAAAGTATGTATGAATGGCGTTCACGCATCCGATCCGCAGCAGGGATGTGTGATCCCCGTTCAACTATCCTTCACAGACCAGCTGAAGGATGCGTCAATGGGGTTCATGCATCCCACCAAGAAAGTTTATAATAGGAGGGGTCCCCCCCCCCTCAAAAACCATGGTTCTCCTTTGGATTTTGTTGCTAAGACCTGCAAAGATTCTTTCTCAACAAATATTTGCTGCTTTTATAGAGGTAAAATTCCTATTTAACATTTTTATTGTCTTAATTTTGTTTTATTTATTTCATTTGTATGTTTAGTTGTGTGTATGGTTTATTTATTTCATATGTTATGCATGATGTGTAATGTTTTGTTTGATTTAATTTTATGGATTTTGAATGTTTTTATGATTTAATTTTTTGAATGTATGTTGTCCGAATATTGAATGTTTAATGTTATGTCTAAAATGTTGAATGTTTAGGAAAAGTAATTTATGTTAGAGAAGTTTATTTTAATGAATGGTTTTGATGTAAGTGTAAATTATATTACTTTTATTTACTAGTAATAATATTTTTAATCAATAAAGTAGAAAATATATTTAGTTATATTTTGAAAAGTATAAGAATGGCCAAAAAACATTAAAAATATCATAAAATTTAAAATAAAAAAGTGTTTATTATGTATACCTCAATTATATTAGTAAAAATAAAATTTATTAAATGTTATTAATAATTATATATATATATATACACACACATGAAGTTAACTTCTTGGAAAAGATGTGTAGTATTTAATATACATTTCATTTAGTAATAGATAAAGTTATATAATATGTATAATATAATATTATACCAAAAAAATGGTATGAGTGATGACTGATCTTGAGATGACTGACCATGTATAATTGAAATTGCATGTTTTATTTTGTGTATGTGGTTATTCAATTTGTAATAATTTCATTTTTTCCACATTGATGACATGAGAGTCATCTCTCAGTAAGTTTAAGGACATGTGTGTCCGCTTAAAAATATTTATGTATTTCATACCCCTAGAACCCCTCACATGCATGTGAGTAAATTTGTTATTATAATACAGATGTCCGCGAAGAGGTGTCCCCGAACAGGCTTCCCCAAAGAGGTGTCCATGAAGAGGCATTTGAGAACTTGTTCGAGAGGAGGCGTTGTTGTTTGACATGAGATTGGAATTTGTTGAAATATTTGATAATAGATAAATGATTCCACCCATAGGTTGTGGTTTATTTATTAGCTAATGATAAACTAATTGTATGTCTCAAGATCAAGTGATGATTATATATTCATAAGTAATTAAACATTATGAAACATTATATTAAATTTGCTTTTGTGTTAATATCACAATCACTATACCTTAACAGTGATAAATCATTACATAAAAAAGTCTCAAGATAATCAATTATTCAAAACCATATTAAATAATTTAAAATTTTAATGTAGTATATAATATTTTTTAATTTATTTTTTTATAGTTTATTATGTATGAACAAATATATTGAAACGGTTAGGTAATTTATACTGAGAAGGGTTTTAGCTATAGTGTTCCACCTGCCAAAGTAGTAAATCTCCATGGTTGTATGAAATTGGATGCAGTTTGTAATAAGATTCATAGTCGGTTAAAAATGAGGGCTGGACAGGAAATAACTTCAATTAGATACTGACATATTCAATACCCCTAGAATCTATGGAACAGTGAGTACCCTATAGTTGATGATGAGGATTGGATGTAGGCTTCTCTGTTATTCAGAAAAAAAATGTATTAATGGTTTGATGGAATTATTTGTTGTCATTTTTGATATTGATGTGATGCCATCGATTACTATAGAACCATTCTTTGCGAGCTCTATAGAAGCTGGTCCTTTACAGCAGTCTTATTCATTTCCTCCTCCTCATATGACTCCTATGGAAGAATGTTATGAAGAAGATGATCAAAATTTAGAAGGAAATGTATATGACATCCCTTTGTGTGCTGATATATTACATGAAAGTTTATCTAAGGAAGAAGAATCTGGGGAGTCATCAGGAGATGATGTGGTTGGGAATGAACCTTCTGAGGTTACTTTGAGAGATATACATCCACTACATACACCATTTATTGGTAATCATCCGTCATTTTTGAGTTCCTTAGTTAAAGGAATGTCTCGTGAATAGAATTTTTATTGGGATGTCATTACACCAGCTTCTGAATTCCCTGTCATTATAGGGAATAGGCCTGCATCAAATTATAATGCCATATATATTGTGCATGAGTTCAAAAGTAAACTGGCCATGAAAAATGTGATAATTCAATACCACAATGAGCGACATTTCATATATTTTTTTGATGAGTCAAAGAAGACAAAATATCTCATTTGTTGCGAAAGATATGGGTCAGAATGTAAATTTTGATTAAGAGAAATATTTGATAAATATTATGGATGTTGGAAGATAACCAAATTAGAAGGCCCACGCACTTATGTGCATCCCAGCTTGGCCCAAGATCTCTCTTCCCTTGATGCAGAGTTTATATCTACTGTTATTTGTGAGGTGATATGAACATGTCAGGATGATCCTGTTTTACTTTTTCAGGAATGAATTAAATAGTTGTATAACTATAAGATATCATATAACAAAGCTTGGAATGAAAAACAGAAAGCCATTGTAAAAGTGTGTGGTGATTGGGATGAGTCTTCTACAATGTTTCCATAGCTTATGGAATTGTTGTCTCTCAATAATCAGATTGTCTATCCTCTGGATAGTGTTGATTATGTATCATAGAATCATCGAGTTGATCGGTCAAAGGTGAAGTTCAATAGTATTTTTTGGGCATTGAGACTGTGGATTGCTGCCTTTCCCTATTGTAAACAATTTATTCAGGTAGATGGAACATTCCTTTTTGGAAAGTACACAAGTGTTCTACTCATTTATTCCACATATGATGGTAATCGCGCTCCTCTACCACTTGCTTTTTCTATTGTTGAAAATGAAAATTTTGAATGTTGGAGATGGTTTTTGGCATGTGTACGTGTTCATGTCATGAAAAAACAGGGCGTGTGTCGGATATCTGATCGACATCGAGCGATTATAGAGGCCATGAGTAGTGATGGGGTTTATTGGAATGAGCCGAATGCTTATCATCGTTATTTCATTAGACATATTGCAAGTAATGTTCATAATCATTTTCGAGATGAGGCCATAAAGAAGGCGATCCTCAATTTGGGTATGGTTTTCTAAACATGCTTTTTTAAACATAATTTAATATCCATTTTAATACATTATTATCTTATGGTTTCAGCATATGAACCCCAGAAAGAAAGCTTTGATCGACGTCTTGAAGAGATTCAAACTGTTAATGAGGAGGTAAATGAATATATGATGCAAATTTCAATGTAAAAATGGTCATTAGAATACGATGGTGGCATGAGATATGGGCATATGACAACTAATATAGTGGAGTGAAATTATGGGGTCCTCATGTGTGTGCACAAACTCTAAATCACAGGGTTAGAGCTAGAGAAATTTTTTAGATGTGCTCACTACTTTGTTGACCGGTCCCAAAAGGCCTACCAGAGGATGGAAAATGGAATGATTTTTACTCAGCATTTTCAAAGTGATATTGATTGGATACGGAATGAGGCTTCAAGTTGGAATGTTATGGAATTTTACAGAGATAAGAAAAGATTTTAGGTAAGACAATTCTATGATCAGGGTACACGCACTACTGGTGGAGTGTTTGTCATGATGTTGGACAACATGTACTGTGATTGTGGCAGCTTTCAGGCATTGAGATATCCATGTGTAAATGTTATCACAGCTTGAAATTTGGTAAATATATCATGGGAGCCATATGTTGACCCAGTGTATCACATGAGCACTTTGGTTAACTATTATAGTGCGTCCTGGATGTCTTTGGGTGACTTCCATTCTATCACATTTCCTACTGATCAACCGACCATCGTCCTTGATATTTCTTGTTTTTTATAAGTTGGGTTTGGTTTTATTTATGATTTTTTCAGTGTCTGTCATATTTAAAATTATTGGATTCATGCTACTAGGTTGTGGCCCTGAGGAATACTAAATTCAACTTGCATTATAAATGATATGGATCGGCCTCGGCAACGAGGAGGGAGAATACGATTCAGTATTTGTCATGCAGAAGGACATACTCGTAAGAGATGTCCCTAAGTGGCAGGACAGAGTTCCACATCTCGTCATCCATGATCGAGTCTGTGTACCGTATCATTAATATGTATAGGTTGTTTCATATGTGAATGTTTCATTATTGAATCCTTTTATTTCTGATCTGCTTTATTTATAAGATTTTTGAATTTTGGTTTGTCTCATTTTTTGATTTTATCATAAAGAATTTTGTGATACTAAAACTATTAAAAAAATAAACACCGAAAAAAAATGAATATATCATGCTTCCATATCTTCAATGCTGGTTTTTCATCACTGCTACTTTATTTTCTACCTTATTTTGGTTATTGTAGATTTTTTAAAATAAAATTTTACAATTTTTATTCAATTAACAATTAAAGCATAACGAAGATATCATGTGTGTAGATGACAAGTTTTCCATTGCTTACATCTCAGGTTACTCATGTATCGTGGCTGATTTTAGAGGGACGTCCTATGACTGCCTTGTATGTATGTAGATCTCACCATTTCCATCATACTACACCACCTCCCACTATCGTCCCCCATCTTTGTTGAGCTGGATGCTATGGAGTTGTGATGTGCGACTTTACATTTTGTGATCATCAGCTCATTGCCGCACTTTTAGGGAGATGGAGGCCATAGTCGCATACTTTCCATTTCAGTGAGGGGGATATGACTATTATGTTACAGGATGTGGCCATTATGTTGGGCCTCCCTATCGACATACATGCTCTGACAGGCCGAGTTCCATCAGATTTTCATGAGCTTGTTCATAGACTACTGGGCATAGAGGTCTAGGATGATTGGAGGACCATCGTCGGTGGTAGATTGTGGATTCCTTGGTAAGACCAGCACTTCACACATTAACTAGATGATGTTGATGACATCACAGTGCTGTTATTTTCACGTACATATATTTTAAGGCTAATAGGTGGCATGCTTTTTGTTGACCACTCTACTACTTTTGTGCACCTGATGTATTTATCTATTTTAGAAGATTTGGACTAGGCAGGCTAGTATAGATGGGGGTCTACCTACCTAGCATATACATACATGGACCTATGCAGCACATGTCAGATTGATAAGATTCATATCACAGGATACATGGTACTTCTGTAGATGTGGGTATGGGAGCATATCCATCGTTTAGCTCCACCTGCCCGTGAGCCATTACCCGTAGATATTGTAGTGGAGGATCCATGTGGAAATTGGTATGCTATTAATTCGTTCTAATATCTAAATTAATTGTATAAGATTCTATTATAAAATTTAAAAAAATGTTATCTACAGGTGGAGTCAGGCGCATCGACATTCGGATTCTCCCAGAAATGATGTTCATGCCTACAGATTTATGTTAGACAACATTCGACCATACGATGTTAGTGATTATTATTTACATTGTTAAATATTTACTCTTCACTATACATCTATTCATTTATTAATTGATTATTATTTTTTTCTTTCAGATTAAATGGATTCCATATAAAGATGCTATCCTTCAGAGTCTACCACCGTACTGTACAAAGATGCTTGCTATCATCTCCTGCATGGTTCCACTGATACATTTTCATACAGTCAAGTGGCATCATATGGATAGGTTTATGAGGTAGTTTGGATTCCTTTAGCCAGTTCCCGACCCACCCAGTCAGTTGGATTCATTTCATTCACTGAAGATGTTAGGGAAGAGGGATTCTGATTGGAGGAGCTACCATGACAGATATGTTGCATTATGGGAAAGACGACAGGAGTCCCAGTTGTGAGGGGGAGGGATAGTGCGTTTTCATTTGACGGATCAGATGGATCATGTAGGCTGGTATATTAGGTCCTCGGTCATATTTCTGACACGGCACAGACGAGGTATTAATGAGTTGGTATGCATTCTACCTTTCAATGTTCAATAGATTTTTTATTCATATTAGTTAACAAAGGAATTTGTTTTCATAGGATGCGTGTTTTTGTCATCTACTTTATATGTCCGATCTAGTGGAGAGAGCTGCCTTTGGCCCGGCATATTTTCACACCCTTGTGACATAGCTGCTTTTATCGATGGACAAGATTTATAGTGGAATTTTCTTTCATCCACCACCCACTGTGGAGGCCACGGAGCCTGCTGAGCCTCACATAGATGTGCCTGGGGGTGATGACCATGTTATGGATGTTGATGTTCCATAGGAAGTGGGTTTCCAGCTTGCTCGACGACATGCTATTGTTCCACTGAAGGAGGGTGTTTAGCATGATCAGTCAGATGCTCCTCCAGCTTCTCAGGCACAACCACAGGTACTTACAAATGATTACTGGATTGAGATCATTGCTTTATTGCAGTCATCCACAGTAGATCAGCCATCTAATTCCTATGTTGGTGAGACTTCCATCTAGATTCCACTATCCTTAGATGCGGGCCAGGGTACAGGCAGTGATACTGTACATCCACCGCCTGTCACATAGGAGGATGTGGAGGTGGCTGTCGATGAGGATGCGCAGCGTACACTAGAGCACAGACATATACAAAAACGACATGGGTGCATCCAGTATACGCATGGCTCTGGGACATAGTTGCATCCACACTAGAGGCGTAGATTAGGTTGATATTTAATTTATGATACATTTTGTATGTGTATTAATGTTATCATTTATAGACTTCTATTCTTTTTTTAATAAGTTCCTTAATGTTATCATATTATCTACCAATATATATATATGTATAATAAATAATATGATTAAATTAATTAATTAATACTAATTATATTTATTATTTTGAAATCTGAAGTGCACTGTGTTGCATTTGTTGTCAATGAGGCATGAAGTTGTCTTGGAATGAATGGAAGTCAAGGAATGTCAATATGTGAATGACAAAGGTTGTGATGGTGTTGGTGATGAAGGAGAATGGCCATGGTACTTAGAGACATGTCACTTAGGAGATTCACTAAGTGGCATAGGAGATGTGGTTGAAACATTCTCTAGTTACATCTGACGATTGTTGAGCTGTTCTTAAAGTTCCAAGAACTTGTATCATCTGGATACAAAGTCACAACACAGTTAGAAGACCATGTATTGTATTGACAATGCATGAGGAGAAGCAATAGATCCATCCACAACTTCTAAGTGGATGAAGTGGATTAAAGAAGTCCATGTACTAACTCTTAGTGCATGTGAATTAGAAGATGATCCAGCTTGATCTCTGATTGGATCATTGAAGAATGTTGAAGAACATGTGTGATTTCTGAGATTCAGTTGAAGAAGTCCCTCCTAAGTATTGAACACATATGGAAGAGGAGATGAAGAAGATTAAGAAGAAACCTTGGGAATTCCATATCCTAAGTAGAGATCATATGAGAGGAGAAATGATGGAATTCTTAAGATGTAGAAGAGAAGATAAGAAGAATAGAGGAGGAGGCATTTGGCATTTAGAATTGGTATTTTTCATGGAGGACTTTGTTTTTGACAAAGTCTTATTTGTTACTTTGCCAAAAAATTGGCCAGCCCGTGGACACCTTGAGGGTTCAACCCCAAGGCACATGTGGGCCTAACGCGCCACGCCCAAGGGGGAACCCGTGGGGCGAGTCCAGGGCGGCAGGACGCACCCAAGACACCGCTAGGCGTCTGGGGCACGCCAGGAGGAGCGCGGCAGGGGCGCATGAGCGCACCCGAGTGTGCATAGTGGGCGCTAGGAGCGCGCCCACAGAGGCGAGAGTGGGCGCAGAGCGCGCCCACAGAAGAACACGGTGCGGGGCGGCACCGTGGAGGGAGAGAATTCAACTGAGCCGATTGGGGGAGTGCTTAGTTGATATGGCGCGGAGAAACCGGGCGCCATTTCGATGTGGGACAAACATTTTTTCCGCGGAGCGAATCCCAGCCGCTCATCTGATCGCGCGGACGATCTAAGCCGCACATCTAATCCGCCGCGGCCCATCCTGATCGCGACCGTCCAAAACTTCGATCCGACGGTCGTGGCTCGTCTTCCACCTCGAGCTCGAGCCGAGGACACCCCGAAGCCTCCCGTGAGCTCCGTCGAACCAGGAGCAACCCGAGCATGGTTTTTGAGATTCCGGCCATCTCTCTCGAAGCCGAAGACACCCTCATGCTCGTCTGACCATAACGAACTCATGCATGCATTAAAATGTTGCATGCATGCATCGAGAAAGAATTCGGACTTCAGCCGAGGCAAACGGAGTTGCCGAGGCCATGTGGTGTTCGTGCTATGCATGGACCGGTTTTTAATGAAGGCCATGCACACGTTCTAAGCATGCATATGGAGGAGAAAAATAAAGAAGAAGGAAGACGCGTGAAACAGAGAGGAAACCAGATTTGAAAGATTTTTAAAGATCCGAAATCTTCGGGTTTTTGAATTTATAACCACGGGAAAGTTTTGAGGATTCTCTGCCTATAAAAGGAGAGGCCGAGACCTCATTATTTCTTGCTGATCCTTGGTTGAAAATCCGAAGTCCCGTGAGAAGCCTCTGCCTCGCGAAGAAGAAGCCCCGTGAAAACTTGCACGGCTGGAGTCCCTTGCGCGCAACTTCTTTGCGCGACAAGAAGAAGGAGGAGGAGGAGATCCCTGTGTGCACCTCTTGCGCGACAGGAAGGAGCCGAGCCGCATATTTGCGCGCTCGAGACTCTTGCCCTCTCTGCCCGCGGACTTGCGCGGCAGGAGGTGTTTGTGCGGCCCTCTCACCCTTGCACCCCTTGCGCGCCTTCACTAAGGCAGAGGCTCGTGTTGAGAAGACCACACCTACGGGTTGTGTACAAGAAGGAGTGGAAGGCCACCACATTTGTGTGTGTGCAAAACAAGAGGAAGGCCGAGGCCTTAGTGCCTTTGTGTGCCAAGAGAAGTGGAAGACCACCTACGGACAGTGGGTGTGTGCCAAGTGGAGAAGAGGACCCGAGGCTTTCATGCCTTGTGTGTGCACCAAGTGAAGGAAGTAAGCCGAGGCCAAGTGTGTGCAAAAAGAACAAGAGGAGGCCGTAGCCGTTGGTGGTTGTGCAAAGAAGTGAAGGGTCGTAGCCTTGTGGGTGCACACATTAAAGAATAAATAAAAGAACACCTTTTGTATGTGTGCAAAACAAGAAGAAGAATAGGCCAAGATCAAGTGTGTGCAAAAGTGAAGAATTTGTGTGTGCTTAACAAGTGACAAGTGAAGGCCGAACCTAGTGTGTGCACTAAGAAGTGTGTATACACATAGAAGAAGAAAAGGGAGGACTCACACTAGAGTATAACACACTTCTAAGTGTGTAACCAAATTGAATAAAGTGTGTGAAGTTCAAGGAGTTGGTGTGTGCTTAAAGTGTTACACCCTTCAAGGGTTTATTGCACCAAGAGGAGAAAGAGGAGAGTGAATGCATGCATGCATGCACGTGCACACGTGAACAGAGCCAAATCAGTGGTGTGTATTTTAGTTGACCAAGACAAGGAGGTTCTTGAAGAATTTGAGGAGCCATGCTATCAGTGCATGAAAAAGCAGAGTTGCCATGCACTCAGTGCATGAAGATGATTTGATGTGAGACTGGACCAGACTGAAGTTAAAGATATCAGTTGTCTGAGTATTCAGTAGTTGGAGAGAAGCCGGGTCATCCTTAGAAGAAGGTGATAAAGCCCGAGCAAGACGAGAAGACCTGATCAACCACAAGTGATCAGAAGAAGAGCAAGGCCAACAACCTTTATCCCAGGCTGCTGAGGATACTTGAAGAGCTGAACAAGAAGAAGAGCTACTCGTGTGACTCGAGGAGCCAGGAGAAGACCCTGTGGGACTCAGGGAGAAGAAGTCTTCAGTGGGATTCTGGAGCAGGCCAGTGGGACTCTGGTAACACTGTGTGAAGCAGTATAAAGACCCTCCTGTGGGACTCAGGAGAGATACGGTGGGAAGCTATATCGACCATTGTAATTCTAATAAGTTATAATGGGAGAATCCATGCTGGGAGAGCATGGCAAGGATGTAGGCCTTTGGTGCCGAACCTTGTTAATCCTTGTGTCCTGTGCCTTTATATTTACTGCATCATTCGAGGAAAGGTGAGAGATACAAGAATAGTGGATCGAGGCTTTAACCAGCCATAGAGGTTTAATTGATAAGAATCAATTAGTAAAAAGTTTTAAGGGATCACTGATTCACCCCTTCCCCCTCTCAGTGATTCACACTCATCTGGGCACTTTAATTGGTATCAGAGGGAGAGGTTACCTCTAAAAGATCCAAGGGAGTCTTTATGAAGTGCAGATTTGAGGAAACGAGCGACCAACCTCAAATGGAGATATCTGCCAAGACTCAGAAAAATAGAAAGAAGAAACAGGCCAAGAAGATGAAGAAAGCCTGTCCTAGCTGTGATGAAGTTGAAACAATGAATGATCTTCAGAGTGCACTCAAATATCTTCAGAAGACAGTTCCCATGGAAGTGGAAAAGTGTATAGCTACAGGCATCCATGATCTTCAATAAGAAAAATCACAGTTAGAAGAAGAAGCCAATACAATGGAAGATCAATTGGCTAAAATGGTTGGCATAACCAACACTCTCATAAAGCTGGTAAATGCCAAAGATGAAACAGTATCTCTTTGCAATGAAAGATATGAAGACACTGCTGAAGAATTGCAAAGAAGCCTTTCTGAGAATGAATTCTTTAAGATAATGATCAAAGATGTTTACCATGCACTGGAGAAGAGGCATAGAGTATCAATGGCTGTTAAAGATGCTCAACTTGAAGACAAAGTAAAAAGGGTGAAGGAGCTTGACAGCTCATTGCTTGAATTACAGAAGGTGCATGAAGACCAGATGAAACAACTGGTGGAGAATTGGGAAGGAAAGCTAAGAACTGTTGAGGATGAGAAGAACTCCCTTAACATGAAATGCTTAGAACTAGAGGTGATATTGAACAATCAGCAATCACCCAAAGCCAAAGCCTACCAGTCAGCTGAAAGAAGAAATGTTGCTACTCAAGTGAGCTTTGAGAAGGATGATTCTAAAAGAAAGACATCCTCTAATAAAAGGGCAACAACTTCTAAAAATAAGGTACCATCCATCCCATCTTGTACTGATGCTTCTAATTGTGTTTCCACAAAAAAGTGCAGGATGGAAAAATAATTCCAAACAAGTATGGATGAAGGCAGTAAAGAAGCAGAGCTCTCCTGAAACAGCACAACAGGTCAAGAATAGTACCCTACAATCAGAAGGACTGAAGAGGTCAAGATTCGTGGGACAATGCTGGTGTTGTAATAAGTATGGGCACTGTGCAAAGGATTGTTGGTACAATCCACTGAATGTCAAAGCACAAAGGAAGCTCATGCCAAGGGGGAGCAAGCCAGAAGAAAAGAAGCAGCATCCACAGGTCCAGAGACATCTGTTTACTGCAAATAGATTTGGATTACTTGACAACATCTGGGATGATTGCAAAAGTGGTCAAAAAGATACATGTCAATCTCCAACTGTATCCAGAGCTCAAAAGAAGAAAAGATCACAGAACCTGGCTCAGAAAGAATCCTTGGGCAGCAAGCAGAAGAAAGTGGAAGATGTTCCCAAGAAGAGTTTAAAGAATGAAGAGAAGTCCTTGGAATTCAAATCCAAGAAGGGTGATGCATCAAGAAGAGCCACCAAGAAGACATGCTTCTACTGTGGAAAGAAAGGTCATACCATGGATCTTTGTGAACAAGCCATGGAACTGAATAGAAGCAGACCGGACTCAAAAATACAATCAATCCAGAAGAAGCAGAATGGATTGATTGAAAACAAGTTGCCTAAGAAAGGTAGCTTCACAGCATCAAAGGAACCATGTGAAACTTCCAAAACTGAGGCCACTCTTCCAAATGATTTACTTGTCATATGGCCAAATCAGTTGCAACTTGCCAAAGATCTGCAAAAAGATGAAGATAAAGTTCTGGCATTTGCTAAAGCAAAAGGGAAGAAAAAGATTTCACATGAAGATGGGTTGAGAACCACACCAGCACAATCATCAATGAAGATCAAATGTGCAAGTGTGAAGAATGGTGAAAATGGGACATCTCGGTTGAGAGAATCTTCTCAACCTTGTTGTTCACATTGATGAACCAAGGAGGTTCCATCTTATTCCCTTATACTATTGGTATTTATATGTGCTGACATTGCAGGGAATTGAAGATGATGATCATTCTCAACTGGAGGATGGTTTGGACAGAACGGAGTGCACCCCTTGAGGGGGAGCTTATCTGGAGAAGATGGGATTCTGAGATTAATTCTATCTTAAGAAGGATGAATGGGGGAGCTTTATCTTTGCACCTGAACTTTCTAATGTGTTTTGTGAAGTATGTGCAGGATTCAGCAATTCATTGAATATCTGAAAAAATTCAACCCCTAAGCATGATCTCACATGTTTATAGTGAATGTGGACAGCTTTTAATTCCTTGGTTATATCACTCTTGTTTTCTACACCGGGTTAGCCCAAGTAGACTTAGAGTTGATTTACTAAAGGTTCTTTGCTAAGAAGAACATGTGGCATCATCCCTCTCTTAGTAATTTTCAAGAAGATGCTATTCAAAGGGAGGAAGATATTTTTGAAAGTGAACCACACCACACCTTTGCATTTGATTGCCAATAATGGGGAGAAAAGATTGGGCACACATATTGACCCATTCATATGTGCTGAAGTTGTGATATTGACAACAAATACAAAGGGGGAGATTGAAGTGCACTGTGTTGCATTTGTGGTCAATGAGGCATGAAGTTGTCTTGGAATGAATGGAAGTCAAGGAATGTCAAGATGTGAATGACAAAGGTTGTGATGGTGTTGGTGATGAAGGAGAATGGCCATGGTACTTAGAGACATGTCACTTAGGAGATTCACTAAGTGGCATATGAGATGTGGTTGAAACATTCTCTAGTTACATCTGACGATTGTTGAGCTGTTCTTAAAGTTCCAAGAACTTGTATCATCTGGATACAAAGTCACAACACAGTTAGAAGACCATGTATTGTATTGACAATGCATGAGGAGAAGCAAGAGATCCATCCACAACTTCTAAGTGGATGAAGTGGATTAAAGAAGTCCATGTACTAACTCTTAGTGCATGTGAATTAGAAGATGATCCAGCTTGATCTCTGATTGGATCATTGAAGAATGTTGAAGAACATGTGTGATTTATGAGATTCAGTTGAAGAAGTCCCTCCTAAGTATTGAACACATATGGAAGAGGAGATGAAGAAGATTAAGAAGAAACCTTGGGAATTCCATATCCTAAGTAGAGATCATATGAGAGGAGAAATGATGGAATTCTTAAGATGAAGAAGAGAAGATAAGAAGAATAGAGGAGGAGGCATTTGGCATTTAGAATTGGTATTTTTCATGGAGGACTTTGTTTTTGACAAAGTATTATTTGTTACTTTGCCAAAAAATTGGCCAGCCCGTGGACACCTTGAGGGTTCAACCCCAAGGCACATGTGGGCCTAAGGCGCCACGCCCAAGGGGGAACCCGTGGGGCGAGTCCAGGGCGGCAGGACGCACCCAAGACACCGCTAGGCGTCTGGGGCACGCCAGGAGGAGCGCGGCAGGGGCGCATGAGTGCACCCAAGTGTGAATAGTGGGCGCTAGGAGCGCGCCCGTAGAGGCGAGAGTGGGCGCAGAGCGCGCCCGCAGAAGAACACGGTGCGGGGCGGCACCGTGGAGGGAGAGAATTCAACTGAGCCGGTTGGGGGAGCGCTTAGTTGATAAGGCGCGGAGAAACCGGGCGCCGTTTCGAGGTGGGACAAACATTTTTGCCGCGGAGCGACTCCCAGCCGCTCATCTGATCGCGCGGACGATCTAAGCCGCACATCTAATCCGCCGCGGCCCATCCTGATCGCGACCGTCCAAAACTTCGATCCGACGGCCGTGGCTCGTCTTCCACCTCGAGCTCGAGCCGAGGACACCCCGAAGCCTCCCGTGAGCTTCGTCGAACCAGGAGCAACCCGAGCATGGTTTTTGAGATTCCGGACATCTCTCTCGAAGCCGAAGACACCCTCATGCTCGTCTGACCATAACGAACTCATGCATGCATTAAAATGTTGCATGCATGCATCGAGAAAGAATTCGGACTTCAGCCGAGGCAAACGGAGTTGCCAAGGCCATGTGGTGTTCGTGCTATGCATGGACCGGTTTTTAATGAAGCCCATGCACACGTTCGAAGCATGCATATGGAGGAGGAAAATAAAGAAGAAGGAAGCCGCGTGAAACAGAGAGGAAACCAGATTTGAAAGATTTTTAAAGATCCGAAATCTTCGGGTTTTTGAATTTATAACCACGCGGAAGTTTTGAGGATTCTCTGCCTATAAAAGGAGAGGCCGAGACCTCATTATTTCTTGCTGATCCTTGGTTGAAAATCCGAAGTCCCGTGAGAAGCCTCTGCCTCGCGAAGAAGAAGCCCCGTGCAAACTTGCACGGCTGGAGTCCCTTGCGCGCAACTTCTTTGCGCGACAAGAAGAAGAAGGAGGAGGAGATCCCTGTGCGCACCTCTTGCGCGACAGGAAGGAGCCGAGCCGCATATTTGCGCGCTCGAGACTCTTGCCCTCTCTGCCCGCGGACTTGCGCGGCAGGAGGTGTTTGCGCGGCCCTCGCACCCTTGCACCCCTCGCGCGCCTTCACTAAGGCAGAGGCTCGTGTTGAGAAGACCACACCTACGGGTTGTGTACAAGAAGGAGTGGAAGGCCACAACATTTGTGTGTGTGCAAAACAAGAGGAAGGTCGAGGCCTTAGTGCCTTTGTGTGCCAAGAGAAGTGGAAGACCACCTACGGACAATGGGTGTGTGCCAAGTGGAGAAGAGGACCCGAGGCTTTCATGCCTTGTGTGTGCACCAAGTGAAGGAAGTAAGCTGAGGCCAAGTGTGTGCAAAAAGAACAAGAGGAGGCCGTAGCCGTTGGTGGTTGTGCAAAGAAGTGAAGGGCCGTAGCCTTGTGGGTGCACACATTAAAGAATAAATAAAAGAACACCTTTTGTATGTGTGCAAAACAAGAAGAAGAATAGGCCAAGATCAAGTGTGTGCAAAAGTGAAGAATTTGTGTGTGCTTAACAAGTGACAAGTGAAGGCCGAACCTAGTGTGTGCACTAAGAAGTGTGTATACACATAGAAGAAGAAAAGGGAGGACTCACACTAGAGTATAACACACTTCTAAGTGTGTAACCAAATTGAATAAAGTGTGTGAAGTTCAAGGAGTTGGTGTGTGCTTAAAGTGTTACACCCTTCAAGGGTTTATTGCACCAAGAGGAGAAAGAGGAGAGTGCATGAATGCATGCATGCACGTGCACACGTGAACAGAGCCAAATCAGTGGTGTGCATTTTAGTTGACCAAGACTAGGAGGTTCTTGAAGAATTTGAGGAGCCATGCTATCAGTGCATGAAAAAGCAGAGTTGCCATGCACTCAGTGCATGAAGATGATTTGAAGTGAGACTGGACCAGACTGAAGTTAAAGATATCAGTTGTCTGAGTATTCAGTAGTTGGAGAGAAGTCGGGTCATCCTTAGAAGAAGGTGATAAAGCCCGAGCAAGACGAGAAGACCTGATCAACCACAAGTGATCAGAAGAAGAGCAAGGCCAACAGCCTTTATCCCAGGCTGCTAAGGATACTTGAAGAGCTGAACAAGAAGAAGAGCTACTCGTGTGACTCGAGGAGCCAGGAGAAGACCCTGTGGGACTCAGGGAGAAGAAGTCTTTAGTGGGATTCTGGAGCAGGCCAGTGGGACTCTGGTAACACTGTGTGAAGCAGTATAAAGACCCTCCTGTGGGACTCAGGAGAGATACGGTGGGAAGCTGTATCGACCATTGTAATTCTAATAAGTTATAATGGGAGAATCCATGCTGGGAGAGCATGGCAAGGATGTAGGCCTTTGGTGCCAAACCTTGTTAATCCTTTTGTCCTGTGCCTTTATATTTACTGCATCATTCGAGGAAAGGTGAGAGATACAAGAAGAGTGGATCGAGGCTTTAACCAGCCATAGAGGTTTAATTGACAAGAATCAATTAGTAAAAAGTTTTAAGGGATCACTGATTCACCCCCTCCCCCTCTCAGTGATTCACACTCATCTGGGCACTTCAAAATCAAATAGATTCTGGATGAAAATATGTGTGAACATGAAGAAATATTAAAAATTATTTCTGATCTCAATGATTAAAAATTAGATGTAAACTCCTAGAATATCATGGAACACAATTATTTATTTACAAAAATTAAATTGAATGAAGAATAGTTTTATTGAATAATGGATATTTGTGAAGAGTAGAAGATTATTATTGAAGATCATAATAACTAAAATATGAATTAGAAGTTCATTTGGCCAATTTTGAGAAGATACTTATTCAGAATTTATAAAAGGAAACAATTTCTACTGGTACGCAATCTTCACTAGAGGATTTTACTATTATAATACCTCCATAATGTAATACAATTATGGATATTATGAAAAATAATGAATCCATATTCTTCCCAAATAAGAAACAACCCTTAAAATCTTCAGGTAACTTACTACTCTCCCACAATCTGAGAACTCATTTCGCTCTCAACTAAAGTTTACTCTTAGTTCCTTTATAATAGTCTTCAGATATACATTTTCAACGTTGTCTACACCATAATAATGGTTTCATGAATCTCATATTTAATCCAAATGATGAATTCCTCTTTACACAAAAAAAATTCTAAAAAATTTTATTGATGTCTACTAAACCGTCCTTTTGCACAAATGTTGTTCTCATAAAATGTGTTCACCAAACTCTTATTCACTTAATTTAATCACCTTTATATATGTAATTGGTATTCACATTAATTATTTGTTTAATGAAATATTTAATTGTATTTATAATATGAAAATTGAGAACACGAATCCCTTATTTTCATATATTATTAACAATGGGATTAGTGGAATATTAATTTGTAAAAATTAATTCTTCATGGAACCTTTTTCACTCCTGTAAAATGTATCACCTTTGTTCCTAAACACCTCTCAATTCATGAAATTATCTTATATGAGTTTGTCTATATTATAAGTGTTTCTTCATAATATGAGTGATAATCGTTCCATATATTTAAAACCCTTCAAAATCATCTCCAATAGACTTTCATCTTCTCTAAATCTTTTAGTTCAATAATACCCCACTATCTTCTCCAGTCCAGAACATTTTTAACATTATTTGTTAACAAACCCATCCAAAAATATCCAAAACATCATCTATATGTATTTAAAAAAAAATATATTGAATAACACACAAATATTATCATTATCTACTTTCCCTATAATCAAATATATGTATAGGGATCTCAAAGATCATTTTCGATGGGACAACATAAAGAGTGAGATTATTGAGTATGCATCTCAAATTTTAGTTTTAAAGTAAGTAAAGGACGAATGAAAGAGGTAAAAGAGGATGATTAAACTATTACCCATTAAAATATAAAACGTCACCATGTAATTCATCATAGGTCTTATAAAGACCTACATTATAAATAATTCCATTCAGTTTATAGTTGATCAACTTACAATGCTTTCCTACTTTATTACTATTTGAGAGTATTTCAAACATTATCAACATACCAATATATAAATAAATAGGTAAGTTTACATGGATTAAATCTTTATATTATATCTAATAGAGACCCAATGATCTCTATGATGTTTTTGGGAATTATTTAACAAGCATTGGATACAAAAAGGATATTTGAACTACTTACCACATATAAAATAATAGTAAGTCTAAAAGGATCATTCATAAGCTTGAATTTCAGAAAATGTATTTTGTGATTAATTTCAAGGGATATTTTGATCGACATCATTCATTTGAGGAATAAATATATAATAACATTTTCCACACTAGAGTAAAAATGGAACCATATTAGGATCTTTATAGAAATAGATGTATAACTATAACATGTTGGGATGATGTGAGTGAGTGAAAGATGCTAGAATTAAATATTTCTCAATATATGTTAGAGAATACTCAATCCATTCAAAAAAAATTATATTAATAGAAATTACAATTAATATATATGCTAGGATTCATAGGCTTACTCACAATGTTTCTCATAAGAGCCTCTTTGGATATTATATAACTTCATCATGGTTCGATCATGTTTTGGTATCATGAAAAATAAGTATTGAAGAAGATCATCCTTGATGAAGTTATATAAGTATTCAAATCTTGAAATTCATAATCTGAAGATAAATTCTAGTGTATTCTCTGTATTAGAACATCTTGAAAACCATTATTGGAAAAATTCACCATTATAAAGATGTTTAAGAGTGTTTCCCTTGAGGGGGAGATAAATGATGAAATATGAAATTACTTCCAGAATTAGTATATTCATTAGAATCAAACCTAATTACTATATAATCTTCAAGAAGATCATGTTATTAAAAGAGGAATATTTTTATAAATCCCTCTTATTTTGTTAACAACAAAATAAACTGAATAAGAAGATTTTGTAATTCAATTAATCAAATACATACAAAAAGTTCAATTATGAATGCACTCAAAGTCCACTTATCCTTCTTTTCGTCATTTTAATATTTTTTATCTATTTTTTAATGTTAGTGCATGAGTTTTAGGTTTATTATTATATATTTGTTAAAGTTAGTGCATGAGTTTTAGGTTGATTATTATATTAAAAGTTACATATCACATTTAATATCTTCATCCTGAAATAAATTTGGATTAACCTTGATGATAAGTTCATAAGTTCTTGTTTCATGTGGTATCATGATCCATTGGTAGAGGACAACATTATTTCCCAAATTGAGTAGTGCACCAAAAATATCTATTAATAATTATTTAATGAATATCTATTATTCATGAATATTTATTAATAATTATTAACATTAATTCAATATTTTCTATTATTTAATTGATATTTATTAATATTTATGAATTTTTACTTTAACTGTATTAGTTTTTAATTACTATTTATAAATATTGAGAAATATTTAAGGTCTCTGTGGGATGTGTGAACCCCGTTCATGCATCCCTCCTCTAAGGAGGATGTGTGAACGGGGTTCATGCATCTTCAGTGGGGGCTTTGATGTATGAATGTCGTTCACACATAATTTTCCGCTGAAGGATGTGTGAACTCCGTTCACACATCCAAGACCCATTCTTAAAAATATGGGAACCCTGATCCCCTTTCCTGATTTTTTTTATAAAAACCAAAAAAAATTACTCAGAGAGTCGCTGCTCTGATGCGTGTATTTGATATATTATTCTTAATCGATGAAATATTTTTCTACACACAATAAAATTTTATAATGTAAATTGATTACATCAGTTTATATTATGTTATGACATGATAATGTCTTGATCCCATACTATTTGATACTTGGATGGGGTCAAATTGGACAATGATGTACCCCTCTTTTTCTTGTTCTTTTCCATAAAATTTTCTTTCCATTTTTCATCACTAGGCCCCATGGCCATGGTTTGACTTGGGGGTTGTATTAGAGTGAAATAATACCTTCATATATGTTACGGTGATGAAAAAATGGATAGTATGGAAAATTTAGGAATTATCATGTCGGTATCATGCTTTTCATGTTTTAGAGGGGGTTTTGGAACCCAAAAAGATGATGGAAGGTGAGATGGAATTTTCATTTTTATAATGGATTTTTTATTTCCAACCTATAGAGGCTAGAGATAGAGGTTCTCTTATAACACCCACTTCTATTGGGTGGTCAAATTGTGGTTTTTTGGTTCTACAGGCATGGATGATATGCCGAAGGCCTTTATCCATTTCTATAATAAACACAAATACATGTTGTGTAATCTCATTAACATAGGGCTTGTAACCCTTTGGATATGGTATAAGGGTTTTGGGTGAATCAAATTATCACATGACATGTTAGTAAGATTTCACATAATATGACCCTAACTGAACAGATAGGCTAGCTTTCAGTGATAAAATGCTCATGGCCCCGTGTGGAAGAACACGTAGTGTACTAGAGTACCCGATCATGGGAAGCATTACACGGGCATGAGTTCAGGAATAGATAGGATGATGGGTGGTCAAAAATTCCATGTATCGTTGAGGGAAAATTGTATACAGATACATGGGTCACAATCATTGTATATATAAGAACACTGTTAGGTATCTGAGAAGGGATACACATCATATGGACCTCATACAGGCCACATACTACTTAGTGAATCATCTCTCTCTCATTTATACATCGTTTTAGCTCATATTTTATCCTTAAATAATCTTATCCTGAGTGTTTTTATGCATATAATGTGGTGGTTTATTTAGTTTAGTAATACAAAATATAATGCGAGATGTTCAAAGAGTTTCACTTCTTCAGGTGATGTTTGATGATAGTTGGGACCAAGTGTATTCATTAAAGTGTTATTGGGGTCTGTACGCCCCTGTTACAATAGGGTGTGGTTTCCCTATATTATTTATTAATTTATCATATGTTTAATAATCCCTTATCATACCAAGGAATGGGTTCTCCATATTATTCACCCAGATCGATCCATCACTCCCTTTATTACAGCATAGTGCAGTGTCTCTACAGTCAGAGTGAAATAATTCCATCTCATTGAGATCTAGAAGTTTGCATGTCCCACAATATAGTTTTTGATCCCTTAACTATAGATAAATGTTGTGGGTTGCAGTTCCATCCACTCATATTTTGGTGAGGTTACATGGGATACATGTATTAAAGTTGTGGCTCGCTCAATTGCAGTGCTTAGTTGTTGGGTGTAGTCCACTCCACATGGTTCCTTATGTGGTTTTGCATGATGCTGGGCATCAGAGATAAACCTTGGAGCTGTGGGAAGGATGAAAATTATTATCTGGGTTGTGGATATGGATACCTCATTTCTCTCTTCATTTGAGCTTCTCGTTGAGTGTATCTGGATGTTTAGGGTGGTTGTACTAGTTTCTAACTGTAATGACATCGTCTATTTGGGGGAATAATATTATAATAATATTATTGTTTCTCCCTTCAATTTTGGAGGAATTATATTGGGTATGTATAGAGTCACCCTACAACGTATTTTTGACCACACATGTTTTCACTAATGAAAACTCCAATCAGATTAGTGGTGAATATATTGGAGCTTAGGGATACTTGGATTCATTGACCATGTATGGTGGTCATGACTAAAAAATTAGGTGTGGGATCTATCCTCGATTACCTTCATTGCAATTATTTTCAGGTTGGTACATGAATATGGATGGGTGTGTATTTTCATCCATTTTGTTATTCAATTAATATGTTTTTTTACTATGATGTTATCCCTAGTGTTTATTTCATTCATGGATTTCTTTTTGATTTAATATTATTTTATTATTATTCATTTACAAATATACATGGAGGTGGTTGGGTGCATTCATAAAATTAAATTATAAAATTCCTCCAGTTCTAGTTATGAATTATTAGTGATTTTCACCATCCTTGTGCCTGTGGAGGTGAGATTGGGGTTGTGATGTCTCAGCCTCCCTCCATCTAGGAGGTTCATGGTTGTTCGGGTCATTACAATAATCTCTAAACTCAGGGGTGACTCTAAAACGTATAAATACAATTTAATAATGATCTATACACTATTTCCATTATCATGGTGTTATGAAATAGAAAAATTCAACTTACAATGTGGATTCTATGACCAACAACATAGAAAATTACTAAATCTAAAATAATACTCAACAAGAGATGTGCATAAAATTGAATGTTGGGAAATATTTATAACTGGATCATTTCATGTCTCCTCAGCGCACCAAATTCCAAACTTCTAATGAATATACTCAATTATAGAATGATAAGATAAAATAATCACCAAATTCCTAAAACCAAGCCACCAGAGATAGAGGAGGAGTAGGGGGAGAGGTGAATAACGAGAAATAAATGAAAACCAATATTGGAAAAGTAAAGATATTCATATTTGGTAGTTCAAGGAGCTTCAAGTAGGGTAGAAGGAATAACCAATGTGTGGAATACCCTTTTCACCAAATGGATCAAATAAGTAAAACATAATAGGGGTTATAATAAAAAATTCCAAGAAAGGCTAAACTACCCCCAATTAAATGTGTTGTGTAGGTAACTCCATAAAAATTATGGTGGAATGTCATCATAGTACTGTTGGTAGAGGAAGTGGTATAACACGATTACCTAGACTATTAGACTACTAATGGCTCCCTAATACCATTAAATTTGATCAAATCTACCAACATATGAACAAATATCCAATACAAGTATTTTTAACCAGAAAATACAACTCAAAACCACCTCCTTACTAATTTAAAACAAATTTACCACAATAATTTATAACCCGAATAAAAAAATAAAAAATGGTCAGTGTTGAAATCTCATCAAAATCTTAATTTCCTTCAACTCCATTGGTATATAATGTTAAAGGAAATTATAGAAACCACTATATCTCTTCTTATAATTAATAAATTGTAATAGTCTATAAACCATAAATAGTGACCTACATTGATACTCAATTCTCTTATAAATTTTCATGTAAAATAACTAAATACCAATACCGCATCTAATGAGAATCTTTTAAAACCATGTGCATTATTCATGGATCCTACTATTGGAACTAAAAAATGTTTGCATGAACTTTTACAAAAATTAAATGATATGGTCCTTAATTAAAAGGAACCAGTCTTCTGTTGTAATACAAGTACCATTCAACTTTAATAGGATTAAAATGTTATCTCTATGAGTTGTATGGTTTACCACACATCGAGGGATGATGCTACCAAAAAAACATTACACGTTATGGTGAAAAGAAGTGTTTAATACATAAAAATCATTATTATAGAATTATAAAAACTTTTTCCTTAGAAATAAAATTCTATGGGAGATAAAATAGACATAGTATTATAAGATTTAACTATATGTAAAGATCATATGAACCCAGAGATAAAAATTTATTGTCTTTTTTTTGTTAGAATTTGTTTTCTCAAATTTTGGTTTTGTGCCATGGAAAACATCCCTCTTGAACCCTACATAATTCCCTTCAACCCATGTATAACCCCAATAGACATCCATTTGTTTGACTGAATCAATCATTCAGGTCCCCATCATTAAGTGTGCACTATAATGAGAATGTAAAGGTGGTTACCTTTGGAGCTCCATGCCCTAGTCCCCCTCGATCTATAAATTCAATACCATGATCTAATTTAAATTGAAATTATTGAAATAGGAAGGCCCACTTGATCCCCATATACCCAGGTCCCCAAGCTCCATGCAACCTAGTCTCTCAACTCCCATTAAGGGGATAGTGAATTCAAACTGCAATGGAATTAATAGAAATTAGGGGTAACTATGTCATCCAAAGTGTTCAATACATAAACATTCATGAATTCCCACTTCCCCTCTAATCTATAAGGACAATGGTGAATGAAGATACCCCATATGAGATGTAATAGGGTGACACATTTCCATCTGAACATACTATGTAGTATTATGTATAAACATGCCCAAGAAAATTTGGGAAGTTTATATTAAAAAAACATCACCCTAACCTCCTACTAGGGCTGCCATTCACCCTACCCCATCATCAGGGTGACACTTCATTCTCTACTATATTAGGGTTCAACATTATCTATCTCCCACAAAATTTATAACCTTTAATATATCCTTTAACTAGATTTAACACCCCAAGATTCTACAGTACGCTTCTCTTTGAATAATGCAATAGTGTGTGTTGTACACAACATCACGTTCAAACACACACCACTACCAATCAAACTAGCCGTTATGAATAGTAATACCAACTTTTTAAAATTTTATAAATTTTATATCTCAAAATGGACTTCATTTTTGGATTCGGAGTATTGAATTTATCCTACGGTGAAATTTCAGAACTTTTCGGATAACATTTATATTTTGATGAATAGTGAAAATTACTAACTTTTAATTAAAAACAATTTTTTTTAATCAAAATAATTTATATCGATAAATTATGAATTTGAGTGGTTTTAAAGTATATTTAGAATATATTTTTACCATTTAATACAATTTTGTCCATTGTACATAATTTTACAATTAAACCGGAATAAACAAGTCTCAATCTTTTGATAATTATTATCTCTTGAAAACATGCTTTTTGTTTTAACAATGGGAATTAATTTTAAATTAATTTCTGCCACTTCTGTGTTTTGAATTTTAAAAAATGGATTACATATTTTTAATTATGATGTTCAAATTTTTTAGATAGGTAACATTTATTTTTAGACATTTTGAATAATTACTTTGGTAAATATTTTATTTACCATGGTTAAAGGGTAAATCCGGTAAATAAGGGTTAAAAAATAATATTATAATAATAAAAAATTACTCTAAAACGTGTCCTAACCTTATTAGTTGATACATGTCCGACCATGGGCATATTTGGGTTGATTTGTGGACCCCATGGAGCCACTTGTAAGTGATAATGAGACTTTATATTAATTAAGTTAAAATAAATACAAAAATGACATAAGCATATATCTTTTAGAAAAACATTTTTTACATAGGGTTATATATGTTAGATTTTCAATTATAAGTATTCATTAGAAATATAAAAATATTTCCTACATAATGATAGTTTATTTATAATTTTTAGACAATAAATAATTTAATTTATTTATGACACAATGATGATGTAGTAATTGACATAATAGTGAAAAATTAAAACAATTGATATTATAAATACCCTAATAAATATAATTTGAGACTTTTTATGAATTAAACTAATTTTATAGGTTAATATTACATATTAGTATTTATTATATGAATTTGGTTTGAAGTAATAATTCTGTTATAAATTTATCAAAAACAAAATACCCAATAGTGTCAAAATTGACATAATAGAGTTTTTACCAGAAATATTATATTATTAATTTATATTAAACTCATGAAAATCTAGGGACCGGCCAAGAAACTTATATCATGATAGTTTTATCATTAATGGACCACATTGGGGTCACTTGGAGGTATATAGTAAGTTTATTAACCATATAATATAAAAATACAAAGAGACATTGTAAAAGTGAAACTAATTAACTAAGAGTTAGTACCTAAAGATAAGGTTAATATATTGACCCAAACCTATCTAAATTATATTATTTTGAGTGGTTTTCGCCCCATCCCCACATTAAACTTTAAATAATACACTTTGGAGCCATTATAAACCGAATATGAATTTATTATAAAATAATATTTCTAGCTTTTCCAAAGGTCCCCCTCACCCCTCTTATAAAAGGCCACTCCCTATTATCATTAATTCACACCTTCAAAGCCATTTTGTTCGTCCAAAATCTAACCAAATACTATCTAAACTTCCCTCACTACAACCTAAAGGGCTTACTTTGATCAGAAAGACAACCTAAGGATCCCTTTTGATCAAATCAAAACGAAGAACCTGATGAAGAGGTAATGTGTTCACCACCCTTTTTCAAATTCATTTCTTTTTCAACTTCTTCTTTCTTTGTTATTCCCATTCTAAAATAATTAATCCAATATATCATATATACTGTAATATTATTATAAATATGGTACAACCATATTCAGTATTCTTTGAATGACATGTCACCATACGTGTGTACGTATGGCTTACCGTATCCACGTTGTGGTGTAGTTGTTATTCAATGTTTTATTATTTGGATGGATATAATAATGATTTTGAATTCATGTAAATAATAAATATAACATAATAATGATTCTGTATATATGATATACCATACAGTTATATATTATTTTAATATCAAAATAATGATATTGTCGCTCGTGCGTACGTACGGACTACCGTCTCCATGAACGTGATGAGATTCACTCTCCATCATATCCATTCAAGTCTAATTATCATTTGATGATTAATAATAGTATATAAGGACTTGATATAATTCGGGATATGAAAAATATACAATCTATCCATGAAAAACACGGATTACATAACAAGTCATATAAAATAAAATGAGTAAGTTAACACCCAAAACAACGATAATACTAAGATATTATTAACAAATCAATGTTAAAAGATCATATATGATTTCATATTAATGTATATGATTCTTGTATAATTTAATAACAATTATTTCTCCATTATAAAAGAGTTTAACCTACCCCTAACCAAGAAAAAGTACAAGGTAAGGGTTTATTTCGCAATCTCTTCATTATCCGAGGTTGTTTATTCGTAATAATCTACTGGGACTTCTTTATCATCCACATCCATGTTTCTTAAAAATGTTTTTCAAAACATTATTAATATTTTACAGAATATGGGTTAAATTCATTTATACCCTTGTTTGACTTTTTATAAGAAGTTTATAAAGGAATATTTCTGTTGTTTTCCAAACAAGGTCTTTTTTAACCTTTTCGACAGAATTAAGGTAAGAATGTAATTTTTAACTTATACGGCGGGTGCAGCTATTTTCTACCATTATAAAATCGTTGAAGATTCCCTTACAAGATTATAAGAATATTTTCAAATAAAATGTTTTATTTTATAATTATATGACTTTTAATTGATTTCAAAAAAAAGAGATATTTCTCTCAAATAGTTTTGATATCATCTATGTCAACATCCTTTGATAGATTTTAAGCATATTTGATGTTGATTTATTATGAGACAAAACTTATATATTATATTGAAGGTTTCATGATATGTTTGACTGTGGATGTGTTATTTTTATACCATTCATGGTTTATGGTGAAAGTATTGACATTTTGTATGCTAGTTTTAATACGAATGTTTATGTTATGTTTAAAACTATTCATATGAGAATGAATTGGACTTAATAAGTGACGGGTGGAGCCCTCTATAGCTTCTTGATGCATCGGTAGGTCTCATGAGACAAACTAGTGTCTTGGCAGAAGGCCTTGACAAAATCTTATTTGTAGTCTTGGCACGAGGCCTTGACTATGTGGTTATGATAGTCTGGAATTATGCATCCCATCATTATGAAAGTGGTTATTGATATTACATGTGATTATTCGGTTAGTAGAATATCCATGTGAATAAGCAAATGGAATTATTTAATTTTATTTTTTCCATATTATGTTGAAGTTCAAGTTTAAAAATCTATTGTTTTATTTATACATTGCCTTAAATTTTTATTCTTATTTATTAAAGTTTCCTCTATATTGTTATCCTTACTGGGAATTTGATCTCACCCCTTTTCTATGTTTTATATTTCCCAGGATTTGAAAAAGTAAATTATGAATGACCTGCAGTGATAGTATGAGAGGATAAGAGTGTGGACTATGGAGACTATTTTGTTGTAGTTTTCATTTTTATTATGTAATGTAAAAGTTTATGAATACATCTAGTGTTTCCAAGGCTACTAAACTAATCGGTCTTTTGATATTTGATATTTCTTGTGATCATGCCAATGTTATGTAATAATGCACTCACTCTAGGTGACTGGGGTCAGGGCGTTATAGTTTGTATCAGAGGAAGTTTAGTACAAAACTTGGAAGCAAGATTTAGATAAACTCTGATTAGAGCACATAGAACTAAGATGGACTTTGAGGATTAGTATAGAAGAACTTCCTAGAATTTTGGTATTGTAAAGATTTTGTGAGTTTTCCGAGCAATACATCCCTGTCTGGATACGATCAGGTAGAGGCATCTCTGGCACATATGTACCTAGGGGTAAAACCCGAAAACACCGCTTTGAGCTGCACTCGAACGGGAACTAGTGCACGACAACAGGACTTACTGCACTCTTGGTTACGACACTCCCGGGGGATATGCTAAGGATAACTCCCATTTTCTTTAAAAATCATTATGAAGGGTTTATGAGTATATAATTTCTCAAAGAAAACATTTTTATTTTTATGGATTATATCCATAAATAGTTCAATTTATGTTAAGTATTTTATAAGTATGGAATTATGTATTTTGATCCATAAACTGATCTAGTTTATGACATTGTATAGAAATGTCACCTAGTGGAATAAATGGAAATCGTATCAATGAACACACTCTATATAGGGATTTCCCTCATGCTCAAGATAATTATAGTAATGCTGGTGATGCAACTGGTGCTGATCAACTAATCACCATACTAGGACAACTCACTCAGGTTATGAATAATAACCTTACCCGTATGGAGCACCCTCATCCACAGCTTGTAGGATCAATGTTAGATCACTTCAAGAGGCAACAATAACCAACGTTCAATGGGAGTACAAATCCATTGGTAGCTAAGCAATGGATAAGTTCCCTAGAGAAAATATTTCATGCTTTGGGAAGTAGTGAAAGGGAAAAAGTTATCATGGCAGTTTACTGCCTCACTGGATATGCTGATCAATGGTGGTCATTGATTCAAAACATGAAGGAATAAGAAGAAGTATCAAATATGGAATGGAAGGAGTTCAAAGATCTGTTTTTAGAAAAATACATTCCTCATGACCATCAAGCAGATATGGAAAGGCAATTTCTGAGTCTGAGATAAAAGGAGGATGAGAATGTCGCAAAGTATGAGGCTAACTTTACAAGGATAACAAGGTATGCTGGAGATTATATACATAACCCAAGAAGTAAGATTGATCATTTCTTTGATGGGTTAAAACCATTTCTCCGTCGAGCATTAGTCTCACAATCCTCCTCGTCGTACGAAGACATTGTCTTATTTGCTATCAAGACAGAGAAAAAATTCTCTAAGTCATATAACTTTAAAGTAAAGCAAGAGAAGAAAAGATCTGTTGATCAATCTTGGAATGGAAATAATGGGAAGAATGGAAAAATTGAATATCCATCCTGCAGTAAATGTGGGAAGAAACACCCCGGTACTTGCTTAAAAGGAGCGGGAGTCTGTTACAAGTGTTGTGAAAAAGGCCACCAAGCTCGTGATTTCAAGGGGATGAAGGAAGATACCGATGTCCAATTCTACAATTGTATGGATATGGGAAATTATGGAAATGAATGTCCTAAGAATCATGGGAACTTACCTCAGAAAAGTCCAAGGGATAAAGTCCAAGCTTATGCTATCACTACTACTAAGGTAGAAGCTCTCAAAAGACGTGGTGGAAGGTAATTTAATGGTTTCATCAAGTTTAGAAAATGAATTATTTGATTCTGGATCATCACATTGTTTCATATCTTCCCAGTTTTCTAAGAAAATTAGATATTTCCAATTTGATTTAACAATGGATTTTTCAGTTAAAACTCCTAAGGGAAGTATCATTGCAACAATGTTTTGTGAATCAGTCCCCATTAGAGCACATAAATGTTCTTTATCTTCTGATCTCATCATCATACCTATGATTGAGTTTGATATAATCCTCGGTATGGACTTCCTTTTGGACCATGATGAAAATATTTATTGTAATAATAAAGAGGTTATGATTTTTGATGATGTTGATAAGGAACACCTTATATTTAGCGTAGAATCATCACCACCTAATTCTTATCTAGATCCACCCCCAGTAGCTCAACTAAATTCAATTATTGGGGAGGAAGAGAATGAAATTACTGTGGGCGAGGAAAGTAATGTTCAATTAAAGGATGTACCTATTGTGAAATAATATGTAGATGTGTTTCCGGAAGATTTACCTGGACATCCTCCAGAATGAGAATTTGAGTTTTCTACTGATTAAATTCCTAGATCAAGGCCTATATCGAAGACCCCTTATAGAATGGCCACTGTGGAATTAGTCGAACTAAAGAAACAACTAGAGGAATTGAGTAATAAGGGATTTATTCCCCCTAGTTTTTTTCCATGGGGAGCCCCAGTTCTTTTTGTTAAAATGAAAGATGTATCTATGAGGTTATGTATCGACTACAGGGAGATCAAAGATATAACGATAAAGAACAAGTATACCCTACCTCACCGTGATGATTTATTTGACCAAATGCATGGATCTCAATAATTTTCAAAGATTGACCTTCGACCTAGATACCATCAGTTATGTGTGAAGAAGGAAGAAATTCCGAAAACAGCATTTCGAACCAGGTACGAGCATTACGAGTTTACAGTAATGCCTTTTGGATTGACTAATGCACCCTCTGTATTCATGGATCTTATGAATAGAGTTTTCAAGGAATATCTTGATGAATTTTTGGTGGTATTTATTGATGATATCATGGTATACTCAAAAATCTACGAAGATCATGAAAATCACTTGAGAATTATCCTGAAGACTCTAAGAAGACAAGAATTATATGGGATGTTTAGCAAGTGTGAATTCTGGCTTCAGGAGATTTCTTTTCTTGGCCATATTTTCTCTAAATATGGAATCTCTATTGATCCTTCTAAGACCAAGGCAATCAAAGAATGGCTTGCACCAACGAGTATAACTGAGGTACATAGTTTTATTGGTTTAGCAGGTTATTATTGACGTTTCGTCCATAATTTTTCCTGGTTGGCTAACCCATTAACGAAGCTCACTTGAAAAGGGGTTAAATTTGTTTGGAAAAAAGAGTGTGAAGAATTTTTTGATGAACTATAGAGAAGATTAGTCAATGCTCTTATAATGACTCTACCATCGGGGAATGATGGGTTCATTATTTATAGTGATGCATTGAAGTAAGTACTTGGTTGTGTCCTTATGTAGAATGATAGGGTTATTACCTATGCATCACGACAGTTTAAAATTAATGAGAAAGAATATACTACTTATGATCTCATGTTAGAACCTGTGATCTTTTCTTTAAAGATATGGAGGCACTACCTCTATGGTGAAAAATGTGAGATTTATACTGATCACAAGAGTTTGAAGTATATTTTCTCACAAAAAAAACTCAACATGAGGCAACAGAGATGGCATGAATTACTCAAGGATTATGATTGTATGATAGACTACCACCCGGGGAAAGCAAACAAGGTGGAAGATGCTTTGAGCAGAAAAGATCATGGATTTTTGAACAATATGAGAATTGAAAGGGATCCAATTTTCATGGATCTAGTGAATATGGGCATGGGAATAACCAGAGAAGGTGAAACATCAATGATTTTTCAAATGGTTTACAAACCATCTTTACTATAAAGGATTAAGAGTTCTCAGACCGATGATGAAGAATTTCAAAAGAATATTAAAGCTGTGAAGAATGGGAGATTGAGAGACTTTGTGTATAAAGAAGGAAATTTGAAATTCGGGAAGAGACTTTGTGTTCCCGATATACCTAATCTAAAAAGGGAATTGATGGATGATGCTCATAGTTCCAATTTCTCTATACACCCTGGGAGTACCAAAATGTATAGAGATTTGAAGGATCATTTTTAGTGGGACAACATGAAGAGGGAGATTGCTGATTTTGTAACAAGATATATGGTTTTTCAACTAGTGAAAGCTGGAAGGCAACAACTTGGAGGAGTCATGAAACCTCTTCCCACACCAGAGTGGAAATGGGACAATATCATGATGGACTTTTTCATGGGACTACCAATGACTCCTAGAAGGAACGATGCAATATGGGTTATTGTTGATCGTCTCACCAAGTCAGCACATTTTCTTGCAATAAGAGAAGATCTACCAATGGAACGTCTAGCAAGAGTATATATTAATGAAGTTTTGAGACTTCATGGAGTACCCCTATCGATTGTTTCGGATCGTGATCCCCATTTTACTTCATGATTCTGGAAAAGTCTTCAAAAAGACTTGGATACTGAACTTCATTTGAGCACTGCCTACCACCCTCAAACAGATGGGAAATCATAACGGACTATTCAAACTTTATAAGACATGTTGAGATCCTGCTCACTTGTCATTCAGGTTATGTGGGATCAATATTTACATCTGGTAGAATTTTTCTATAACAATAGCTTCCATTCGAGTATTCAGATGGAACCATATGAAGCGTTATACGGAAAGAGATGTCGCACACCAACCTATTGGGATGACGTTGGTGAAAGAAAACTTGTAGGTCCAGAACCAGTGGAGGAAACATTGGAAAAAATTATGGTAATCCAAAACCATATCAAAGCAGCTCAATATAGGCAGACGAGCTATGCCGATAATCAAAGGAAGGATTTGGAATTTCAAGTTGGTGATCATGTTTTCCTAAAGTTATCTCCATGGAAGGGAGTCATAAATTTTGGTAAGAAAGGTAAATTGAGTCCCAGGTAAATCGGACCTTTCAAAATTCTAGAATGAATTGGGGTTGTAGCTTACCGATTGGCAATGCCGCCAAGTTTCTCCAAAGATCACGATGTGTTCCACGTATCTCTGTTGATGAAATACATGTCTGAGCCAATGCAGGTACTGACCTGTGAGGAATTAGAACTCGAACCCGATCTTTCTTATTGCGAAGAGCCCGTCAAGATTCTTGATACGAGAGAACAAGTACTGAGAAACCGGACGACTCATCTGGTAAAAATATTGTGGAGAAACCATAAGATGGAAGAGGCAACGTGGGAACCCGAGGAACTTATGATGAAGAACCACCCGAGTCTTTTCATGAGGTAGTATTCTAGAAATTTCGAGGACGAAATTATTTGAAGGAGGGGAGAATGTAACCCCCCAAGCTTCTACGGTACGCTTCTCTTTGAATAATGCAATAGCGTGTGTTGTACGCAACATTGCGTTCAAACACACACCACAACCAATCAAACTAGCCGTTATGAATAGTTATTCCAAATTTATAAAATTTTATAAATTTTATCTCTCAAAATGGACTTCATTTTTGGATTCGGAGTATCGAATTTAGCCTAGGGTGAAATTTTGTAACTTTTCGGATAACATTTATATTTTGATGAATAGTGAAAATTACTAAATATTAATTAAAAACAACATTTTTTAATCAAAATATTATATATTGATAAATTATAAATTTGAGTGGTTTTAAAGTATATTAATAATATATTTTTACCATTTAATAAAATGTTGGTCATTGTACATAATTTTATAATTAAACCGGACATAAACAAGTGTCAATCTTTTGATAGTTATTATCTCTTAAAAACACACTTTTTTTTAACAACGGGAATTAATTTTAAATTAATTTCTGCCACTTATGTGTTTTGAATTTGGGAAAATAGATTCCATATTTGGAATCAGGATGTTCAAATTTTTTAAAGAGATAACTTTTATATTTAGACATTTTGAATAATTACTTCGGTAAATATTTTATTTACTATGGTTAAAGGGTAAATCCGGTAAATAAGGGTTAAAAAATAATATTATAATAATAAAAAATTACCCTAAAACGTGCCCTAACATTATTAGTTGATACATGTCCGACCATGGACATCTTTGGGTTGATTTTTGGAACCCATGGAGCCACTTGTAAGTGATAATGAGACTTTATATTAACTAAGTTAAAATAAATACAAAAATGACATAAGCATATATCATTTATCAAAACATTTTTTACATAGGGTTATATATGTTTTTTTTTCGATTATAAATATTAATTATAAATATAAAAATATGTCCTACATAATTATAATTTATTTATAATTTTTAGACAATAAATAATTTAATTTATTTATGACACAATGATGATGCAGTAATTACCATAATAGTGAAAAATTAAAATAATTAATATTATAAATACCCAAATAAATGTAATTTGAGAATTTTTATTAATTAAAAAAATTTTATAGGTTAATATGACATATTATGATTGATTATATAAATTTATTTCAATGTAATAATGCTGTTATGAATTTATCAAAAACAAAATACCCAATAGTGTCAAAATTGACATAAAAGAGTTTTTAAAACAAATATTATATTATTAATTTATTTTAAATTCATGAAAATCTAATATTCGGCCAAGATACTTATATAATGATAGTTTTATCATTAATATACCACTTTGGGGACTCTTGGAGGTATATAGTAAGTTTATTAACCATATAATATAAAAAGACAAAGAGACATTGTAAAAGAGAAACTAATTAACTAAGAGTTAATACATAAAGATAAGGTTAATATATTCACCCAAACCTATCTAAATTCTATTAGTATAGTGGTTTTCGACCCATACCCAAATTAACCTTTAAATAATCCACATTGTAGCCATTAGAAATTGAATATGAATTTATTATAAAATAATATTTCTAGCTTTTCCAAAGGTGCCCTTCACCCCACTTATAAAAGGGAACTCACCCTTCTCATTAATTCACACCTTCAAAGACATTTGGTTCGGCCAACCCCTGACAAAATACTCTCTCAAATTCCCTCACTACAATCTAGAGGCCTTAGTTTGATCTGAAAGACAACCTATAGAGACCTTTTGATTAAATCAAAAGGAAGAACCCGAAGAAGAGGTAACGCTTTCACCACCCTTTTTCAAATTCATTTCTTCTTCAACTTCTCATTTCTTTGTTATTACCATTCTAAAATAATGAATCCAGTATCTCATATAAACTGTAATATTATTATAAATATGGTACAACCATATTCATTATTCTTTGAATGACATGTCACCATACGTGCGTACGTATGGCATACCGTCTCCACGTCGTGGTGTAATTGTTATTCAATATATTATTATTTGGATGGTTATAATAATGATTTGTAATTAATGTAAATAATAAATATAAAATGATAATGATTATTTATATATGATATACCATCCAATTATATATTATTTTAATATCGAAATAATGATATTGTCGCTCGTGCGTACGTACGGACTACCGTCTCCACGAACGCGATGAGATTCATTATCCAACATATACATTCAAGTATAATTCTCATTTGATGTCTAATTATAGTATATAAGGACTTGATATCATTCTGGATATGAATAAGATACAAATTATCCATGAGAAACACGACTTACGTAACAAAACATATAAAATAAAACGAGTAAGTTAACACCCGAAACAACGATAAGACTAAGATATTATTAACAAATCAATGTTAAAAGATCATATATGATATCATATTAATTTATATGATTCTTGTATAATTTAATAACAATTATTTCACCATTATACAGGAGGTTAACCTACCCCCAAACAAGGAAAAGTACAAGGTAATGTTTTATTTTGCAATCTCTTCATTATCCAAGGTTGTTTATATGTAATAATCTACTAGGACTTCTTTATCATCCACATCCATGTTTCTTAAAAATGTTTTTCAAAACATTTTTACTATTTTACAGAATATGGGTTAAAGTCATTTATACCCCTGTTTGACTTTTTATAAGAAGTTTATAAAGGAATATTTCTGTCATTTTCAAAACAAGGTCCTTTTTATCCTTTTCGTTATAATTAAGGTAAGAATGTCTTTTTTAACTTATACGGTGGGTGAGGCTATTTTCTTCCATTACAAAATCATTGAATCTTCCCTTAAAATATTATAATAATATTTTCAATGTTAATGTTTTCTTTTATAATTATTTTAATTTTAAATGATTTCAAAAAAAGAGATATTTCTCTCAAACAATTTTGATTTCATCTATGTAAACATCCTTTGATGGATTTTAAGCATATTTGAAGTTGAATTATTATGAGACAAAACTTCAATATTTTATTGAAGGTTTTGTGATATGTTTGACTGTGGATGTGTTATTTTTATACCATTCATGGTTTATTGTGAAAGTATTGACATTTCGTATGCTAGTTTTAATACGAATGTTTATGTTATGTTTAAACCTGTTCATATGAGGAATGCATTGGACTTAATAAGTGAAGGGTGGAGCCCACTATAGCTCCTCGATTAATCAGTAGGTCTCATGAGACAAACTAGTGTCTTGGTACAAGGCTTTGACAAAATCTTATTTTTAGTCTTGGTACGAGGCTTGGCTATGTGGTTATGATAGTCTGACATTATGCATTGCATCATTACGAAAGTGGTTATTGATATTACATGTGATTATTCGGTTAGTAGAATATCCATGTGAATAATCAAATGGCATTATATAATTTTATTTTTTCCATACTATGTTTAAGTTCATGTTTAAAAGGATTTTGTTTTAGTTATACATTCCCTTAAATGTTTATTCATATTTATGAAAGTTTCCACTATATTGTTATCCTTACTGGGAATGTGAGCTCACCCCTTTTTCTATGTTTTATTTTTCCCAGGATGTGAAGAAGTAAATTATTAATGACCTGTAGGGATAGTATGAGAGGATAAGAGTGTGGACTATGGAGACTATGTTGTTTTAGTTTTCATTTTTATAATGTAATGTAAAACATTATGAATATATCTAGTGTTTCCAAGGCTACTAAACTAACCGGTCTTTCGAGATTTGATCTTTCTTGTGATCATGCCAATGTTATGTAATAGTTCACCGACTCTGGGTAATTGGGGTTGGGGCATTATAGTAGATCTCTAATTCACTCATATACCCCACTAGGGATCCAATTCACCCTAGTAACCTGTTAGGGAATAAATTACCCAATTCACCTAACTAGGTATCCAATTCCACCCATGTATTTTTACATGCACACCTATTATATCGAAGTCTCGTACATGGGGTCCACCTTCACCAAATCCATTTGCATGGTTTCCAATCTCAAAAATTCCCCTATTCTAGTGCCTAATCCTTGAGGTCTCCTCTTAAGCCTCATGAAATACATGACAGGGCCTTGTACCTCAATATTTACATTAATGATCATATATTGAATTTATAAAATGCATCTCCTAAGTTTCCCCCCAATTCATATAATACCCTCATGGTAGTCATGATCATTTACTCCCTTGATAATGAGTCTTCATTCCATAAATAAATAAATTAAGTCTTTAATGACTCATACAGTCAAATATGGTTGACGCTATTTATCAAGTAATCCACCTAATAATCTATTGGTACACTTTGTTCCCTTAAATGGGATGGTGATAATAATGGGCCTCCTAAAAAGCGTATCCCCAAAATATAAAATTCAACTTACTAAATTATCAGGTAATGTATATCATGGAAGCATTAGAGCATGTTTCTCCAAAGCAAAGGCTAGGTAGTTCATGCGTAAGACAAAACACATCTAAATGGGGCCACATACCTAGTTAAACCCTACCCCAAAGGGTTATATTTCTGGTAATATACTATTTTAAATGGTCAATATTCCCTTTAAGTCCACATATCCTAAATGATCTATATTTCCTGTGATCCATCACATCCTTAATGGGTCATATTCTATACAATACTAACCAAAATATCTACTTTTTAGTTACAAATAAGATGGATGATCCTTGGGGGTTTGACAGTACTTAATTCCCATAAAAACCACTATAAGGAATTTTTTACCTTGTATTCCTATCTTTATGACCTTAAACTACAGATCATATTGTCTTTACCATTTGATGTTAAACTTCATGGACCCATCCAATAACATTATCAATGATTATGAAAAAAAATGTTGTATTTCACTCTTATTAACCAAGATATGTAGGACTCATTTCTTTTATTATCTGATATTTTACTATATAAGGTAACCATGAAAAACCTAAACTACTCGCCAAGGCACATAATATTATATCATCATTATAATTTCAATAGTTCATAGAAATATTTAAAATTTAAATGTGTAAATATTAAATTTTAATTTGATAAATTTGATATTATCATTGAGTTTAGAATTTTTAAGTTATATTTGGTGACATTTTTGTATTTTTTTTCAAAAGATACTTTTTGAGTGAATAGTAAAAAATTGTTTTTGTGAATACCATCAAATTTTAGTAATAATGATGATATAATAATGAATTATATGTTTATTGATCAATTTTTATTGATCATATATGTGATTAAGGAGTAAAATAAATCATATAAAAGGATTATGTTTAATTCTTTTGAAAACTATGTTTGACAATTAATAAACTATGTAATGTTTTATTCGAATAAAATAAATATTTTACTCCTTTCATTAGTTATGTAATTAAAAGAATACCATCATTTATTGAGTGGTTTTCAAATTCACATACAAACCCTTTTATTTCTTTATAAACCAATACATGTCATGATAATTAATTATATAAATGAATTTGGTGTGAAGTCTTTTTCTGGCTCAAAGATACATTTTTTATAGAAAAGACATTTTCTATTGTGTTTTTCATACTTTTATTTAAATTATTTTTTTCACATATACAAAATACATCTTTTAAAATGAATTCCATATTTGAAATAAATATGTAATAATTATATCGTAAGGCCAATTTTATTTTTATTCATAAATAATGTTACTATGGAAAATATTTGTCACTAGGATAGAGGTTGAAGGAGTTAATGAGGGGGTTAAACTGTGGGATAAGGCTACTAATATCCTAAAACAGATCTAAATTTGATTTCATTTCATTTGGACATACCAAATTCTATAATTTATTTTTTTTCATTTGGTCATACATTCCATTGAAAATTAATTTATATAATTTTAATTTATGGAATATTTAAAAATATTTCAACCTATAACTTATTTTAGGGCACATCCTCTTATGACTTTTTCACCTAATTTAAGAAAAATAGATCCAAAACTACCTACCAAAATCACCTCCCAAGTCTCCAATACATTTCATAGTGGTTTTATTCCCCCCATAACACAAGTCTATGAAGTCATTCAGTTTAATGTAAAGGTGGAAAACAAAATATTAAGTAATTATCTTAACTAGGTTCCAATAATTTTATTTATTCATCCACATCATTTTAATCATTTATATATATCGGAATATAATTACATTACTATAATAGTTATGCTAATATTTTTATTAAAATTATTGAATAACTGTTATATACTTCTTATCCATTTAATGGAAAATGAATGCATCACTTATGTGTACATGTGGACACCCGCCTCTATGAAGCAATGCATTTCAATTTTCATCACCACCTCATATGTATGGTTATAAATATATATTTAATTAATATATTTTATATTTATGACATAATTATAATTATTTAAATATAAATTATCTCCTACCATTATTTCTTTCTATCAACTATTACATGAAGCCATCACACCTTTGTATGTGCTGACTACAGCGTAAACAAAGTGGTGTATTTCATTTTTCATCACCTCAATGATGGTATTGTATTAAAAGATTATAATATAAATAAATATTATATTCATGTAATTATTTAAATTCTTTATCCATGAACAAGACTATAAGAACCCGGGTTTTGAGCCTATGAGACTTTGATTTTTTCTTGATGTTATTCTAGAGCAGGGTTTTCATACGGCGTGTGATTCCAAGCCCCGTTGTGGCCGGAATTAAATTTTAAGTGTGTTCATACAAGACACACCAAATAAATAGAATAACTCTTAAATGGTTACTCGGATGGGAAAACTAAAGGCACCGTTGAGTCTGGAGCATGTCGTTTACCCTAGGAGGGGTGTAACATTCACAGGCGCAACCCTTCTGTGGTAAATGCCACCAGGGGCATTTTCATAATTTAGCGGCCTCAAGTGTGAAAATTATAACTTCTGAACGGAGGATCGGATTAAAATTATGAGACTATTGTTGTGCTCAGAACACAGATTTTACCCTAGGATAATCTTATCCATGACCCCGTCGAGTGTTTAGGTATGGGCCTACTGGTGGTTATTTAAAATTAATTTAATTTTTTTAATTAATTTTCCCCACTTAAACACATCCACCCCCTACTTCTTCCCCATTAAAATCTCCCTGATGGAAGCTCTCCCAACAAAAGATCCACCTTCTTCAAGCTCCTATCCCCACCTCTCCAAAGTGGTTACGGCTCCGGCAGATCATTTGTGAAGCAACGGGATACGCCCTACGAGGTAGGATATTTGTGCTTTATTTTAAAATTTCTGAAACTTCATTGATTTCAAATTATAGTGTCAAAATTCGGTTTAATTTTCATGAGAGGCCATAGATGCGTAGCGTTCGATCCTAGCATTCCAACACTTATTTTGGATCGAAAATCCGAGTGTCGGGGCATCCGGGGTAGCCCTGAGAAGTGTTCTGACCAAACATCTATTTTATTATGGTTCTAGGGTAGTCCGGTGGCTCCGTGTGGTGGTCTAGTGAGGGACGATGGTGGAATAGGCTCCCCAGACGGTAGCTCATCATGTAGTCTGGGATGGAGACGGCGTGGCAGGTCCCCAGGCGGTGGCACGGCCGGCTGCGGATGAGCGACTGTGGGCGTTGGCGATGCACGCGGGAGGTCAGGGGCACGGGTCAGCTGGCTTTGCTGGTCGACATGCAGCGGGAGACTAGGGTCATCGTGACCCAAGGAGCGGACTGGGACCTGTGAAACGCGGGTCCCGTAGAAAGGAGTTGGACTGGCTTAAGTCGGTCCGGGTGAGGTAGTGCAGCCCGCGTGGTGAACTATGGGCCGCGGTGGACATGGCGGTCCGGGCGGCCGAGCCACAGACTGCTGGTCTAAAGGGGTGGCTCAGCCGAACTGGTCTGGCCCACTCTTTCTCCTTCTGTTGGTGTTAAAACGCCTCTAACATGCAAACCAAGTGTCAGATTCACATGTTGTCTATAGAAATGGGATCATTGGATCAAGAAGGAGGTTTTGAGATGGTCTCGAGAATTTATAATTCTTGAGACGGGGGGCTCGGTGGCGCGACACGCCCATTAAGTGTTACTTAGCACCTCACTAGGATTCTTATTTCTGATGGTGTGAGCACATCCATAGTCTATTTTAGGTTCTATCATTGGTGTTGTGACCCTAGCATCGAAATGAAGTTGTCTAGAGTGGTTTCAGGCGTTGAAGCCAGAGTTGAGGTGTGGGCCCATGGGCCGTCATTCAAACTATGTACAGCATTTTGCGTCTTTTTCACCAGACGTCTATTCAAAGTGTATGAATAGTTTATTTGGCGTTTTTTTCTGAGAGCATCACATTGGGATAGTTTTCCCACCCTTTTTTGGGACCAAGGTGTGGGCCCCACGAGACGTTGTTTGGGCATAAAGTGGTGTTGAGTAACCTTTTCCCCGGGAGTCCGTTTCAAGTGAGTAAATAGTCTATATCGCATGTTTTTCTGTGAGTATTGCAACGGTGTAAACTATTTGGGCATGCTGAGCCTAATTTGAGATCTCATTAAATGTGGAAACATGAAAGGGAATTGGTCAGAGGTTTCTTTGACGCCCTCCAAACCAACGCACGGTAGCGATGTTAATGACACCCAATGATAGCACGGGCAATGCAGGGTTATCTTACTAGTTTCGGGTTTACCCTCCAGTGGGGCTGGGCAGTGGGTTACCCACTAGTGTATCAGGGTTTACCCTCCAGCTGGGCTGGGCAGTGGGTTACCTGTTGACCTTAGGGTTTACCCTCCAACTGGGCTGGGCTGTGGGTAACCCGTTGACCTTAGGTTTTACCCTCCAGCTGGGATGGGTAGTGGGTTACCCGATGACCTCTTAGGGCTTACCCTCCAGCTGGGATGGGAAGTGGGTTACCCGATGACTTCTTTCAGACTCAGACTTTTTCTATGGGTCTAGTTAGTGACTTTTCTCCATGATTACCAGAGAGGGACCCTTGGTTGTTCGGTTCAACGATGATATTACATAGGTGTGCGGGACATTTGGGCATCAGTGATGGAAATCCTTAGAACTTTTGGTGACTTCTTCTGGGATGAGCTTGGAGATGCAGATCCCATTACACTCTCGTTCGGGTTTCTTGTTGAGCATATATATATACACCCTACTTTTGTTCCCACTCCTTGGGTTCATTTACTCTCCTTCTAGGAGGGGAAAAGACACGTGATGTATGGCACGTGATTTCTGTGACTACCTCCTCTTGTTTGGATGGGTTTTCTTCCTTTCTCTTGTTGGGTTGAGCTGCACTCTATTTACTATACTCTTTCATTATTATTTATTCAGCCTACTACTCACATCTTTAGTGCCTCCTTTGTTTATCCCTTGAGCTTTCAGGGTATCCTACTGAGTATATTTATACTCACCCCTACTTGGGGCTTTGCTAGCACCTGGTGTGCCTTTGCGGACGATGGACAGATCGATCGTGACTACATAAGAGCGTAGAGGTCACAAGATCTTGGGCCGCGTATCAGGGTGACATGAGAGTTTTGAGGTGTGGGACTCACCAATTTTTTCCTTTTGTTTACCTGTTTCTAGGTTTTGGCACCTTTCGGGTTGGGTGCATGTTTTTCTCTTTTTTTATGTTCAATAATATTTTCATTACTTTTCATCACTTTAGTTGTTCTATTTTGAAGTTTATGCAAGACTGTGGTTGGGTTATAGTTTTTTCCCTTTGGTTTTCTTTTTCAATCTACACTTCTGCATCGAGTGAGATGTCTGTGTGTGTATAAGTACTTAGGCGAAGGCCTCCCCGAGATCGTTACACCTTGTGTGCTTGTCGGTATCCCTTGGCCTATGGAGGCAGGCTTGGGGTAGTTGCGGCTCGAGACCGGTATACTCAGGTCATGAAAAAGTGGTATTAAAGGATGGTTCATTCCTTTGGGTGTTTTTCAGATGTCCCTAAAAATTAATTGGTTAGGATTTAGGGTAGTAGTTTTGACATGTCTCGAAAGAGGATTTTAGGCTAGGGATTCCAGTGATGGTATGGGCGGCCAACATATCCATTCACCAGGACCCTGATAACCCACTTGTCGACTCGGCACGATGAGACATTTGTTGCAGGGAACTTTGGAACATGAATCTGGTAGGATTGAGTCGTTGACTGTCCTTTTTGATTCATCTCCACTTTGTGATTACTATTATATATATAAGCTCGTTTGATCATGGTAATCCTTGATAATTTTCAGGATGCCGCCACGACAGCAGCCAGCCAGGTTACCCTCTCCAGTTCATGAAGACGACTTAGCGAGCGATGAGGCATCAGTTCAGGGACCCTCACGTGATCCCCTTCCACCCAGTGGTTCCGAAGTACACCCTCTATATGGTGAGTGGTGGTTAGTACTGGCAGCACAAGCCAAGGTTGATCATAGGCTGAGTGCGCTACGAGACTTCCAGCATCAGCGGCCGCAGATGTTCCGCGGGGACCCAGATCCCCAGGCAGCGGAAGACTGGCGAGATTCTTTGGAATGACTTTTTAGGCTGGTTTGGATACCAGCGGACCAGATGGTATCCCTGTAAGGTGACCTTTTCCTCGGGATGGCCGGATGTTGGTATAGGATGGTTACACAGACCCACGAAAAATCGTCTCTCATGTGGGATAGCTTCCAGCAGCTCTTCCAGGAGGAGTACTCCCTCTTTTGTTTACGCTCCATTCAGATTCGGAATCTTCTGGAGGTGAAGCAGGGGGGATGAGTGTGGCATAATACTCAGCCTGGTTTACCATTTTGACACACTACTTGTAGGTTATGATCCTCGATAGTTACTTTCGGGAACTAATGTTTGAGAAGGGTCTTTTTAGGGAAATCTGTTCTAGAGTAGTGCCCTTGTACATCCCTACTTAATGCTAGGGTGATATAGAGGTAATGTGTGATAGAGTGATTCTTGGAAATGGGGTTCCATCTGGCAGGGCCTAATAGGGCATAACAATGGCCGCTTCAGATCAGAGTCTTTGGTAGTATGTAGGTGGCAGAGAGCATAGCCTCAGTTGAGGAGACCCTTCCATGTGCAGACTCAGGGGTAGGGAAGTACACTACAGTGGCACCGTAGATCATCGGGGAAATCAGGATAGAGTCGGTGCTATGCTTGTGACGGACAAGGTCACCTATAACGGGACTACCCAACCAGGCATACCGAGCAGTTGTGGATGGTAGTGGGCACACCACATCGGTAGAGGTAGTGTCATGACCAGGGATCTCCCAGGTGGGGACATGGTGGTCCTCAGAAAGGTTGAGTAGGAAGAGGAGCAATACCTGGAGTTGGGGGATGGCATTTCAAGATTCTTCCACAACCACCACCGGGCGGCCCCTGCCAGGCTCATGGATCTGGCGGTAGGGGTCGCAGGCAGCTTCAGGCTATGGGTGTTCATGACCCTCCAACATATGAGATGGTCCAAGGTACGCTCTATGATTACTCTACGCTTTCTTTGGTACTATTATACACAAGTTCTATCCACTCATTTAAATCGATGCTTTTGGTACAGGAGTTGGAGCTTCCAGTAGAGGTGCTGACACCTGCACTTAGCCTCAAGGTTCCTATGGGAAGTACATCGTTAGTGACCTTTTTTTGAAGGAAATGTGAACTGTCATTTGGAGGAGAGAGTTTCACTTTGGACCAATTGGTCATCATGATGGAACCTTACAACGTCATTCGGGTCATGGATTGTCATTCTATGGTACATGCCAAGATCGACTTTCATCTCATACAAGTCAGATGTTTGCATTTTGATGGGATGAGGTTCAACATCATTGGTGAGCGAGACCTCATGGCAGAGTAGATGGTTGATTTGAGTAAGAGATTATGGCCGTTTTCTCATCAGTTGGGAAGCATGGCTCTCAGATCAGTAGACACTATAGGCACCTGGATCCATACTGTTGTAGAGGACTACATGGACGTCTTTACCGAGGATGTTCTAGTACTACCTTCGAGGAGAGAGATGGAGTTCTGTATTGAATTGCAGCCTGGGACTACCCTGATATCATTTGAATCTTATCTGATGGCACCCACAGAGCTTCGGTATCTATGAATTCAGTTGGATAACCTTCATGAGAAGGGATTCATCATGCCCAGTGTGTCCCCCTGGGTAGCTCCAGTTTTTCTTGTGAAGATGGTAGATGAGAGCCTACGGCTTTGTGTGGATTATCATCGCCTAAACTAGACCACGATAAAGAAAAAGTACTATCTACTGAGGAGTGATGGCCTCTTCAACCAGTTTAGAGGTGTGAAGTGGTTCTCCAAGATTGATCTTTGATTCGGCTACCACCAGTTATGGGTTCGTGAGGCTGATATCCCGAAGTTGGCTTAATGTTTTCATTATGGGCATTATGTGTTTATGGTGATGCCCTTTGGCTTGATTAATTCCCCTTCTATCTTCATGGCTTTGAGGAACCGGATCTTCTAGACGTACTTGGACTGGTTTGTGTTTGTCTTTGCTGACGACATACTCATCTACTCTGTGATGGAGGAGGAGCACGCAGAGCATTTGAAGATGGTCCTAGACTTACTCCAGGAGCACCAGCTGTATGGGAAGCTCTCGAAGTGTTAGTTCTAGATTCATGAGGTTCACTTTTTTGGACATGTCATTTTCGAATAGGGTTTAGTCATAGATCCATCAATGATAGGGGCAGTGCTTGCTTGGGATTCACCCAAGAATGCGTCTGAGGTGAATAGCTTCCTTGTTTTGGCAGGGTAATGCAGGAGGTTTATGGAAGACTTATCCAAGATTTTGTCCCCTTTGACCACATTGACACGGAAGGGACCACTATTACACTAGACTGATCAGTTCCAGAAGGCCTTCGAGGAGTTGAGCCGTAGGCTGACCAGTGGTTTAGTGTTGATGCTTCCAGAGGAGGGTGTTGAGTTCATGGTATACTGCGACGCTTCAGGAGCTGGGCTTGGGTGCGTGTTGATGCAGCAGTGGGTAGTGATTACATATGGGTCGAGAGAGTTTTTGCCCCATGAGAATAATTCTATGACTCACGATTTGGAGATGGCAGCAGTGGCCATTGCCATATGGTTATGGAGACACTACCTTTAGGGTGAGCGTTTTGTGGTCTACTCAGACCACCTGAGCCTCAAGTACATCTTCACTCAGTGGGATCAGAATATGAGGTAGAGGCGCTGGCTGGGGTTTCTGTAGGACTATGATTTTTATATAGTCTATACTCTAGGGAAGGACAATATAGTAGCAGATTCCCTTAGTAGGAAGTCCCAGGATCGTCTAGTGTGGGAAGCTTCTGAGAAGTTGGCTTCACTACAGCTGACCTTGGTGGAGCAGGAGGGTACGACTATTCTGCAGTCGATGATGCTGACTCCTTCACTCCTTGAGTGTGTGAGAGATTCGTAGCTAGGGGATGTCAACAACAAGGAATTGCGTGATCAGATATCCACGAGCGACGCACCCGATGGTTATTCTGAAGGGGGGAATCAAGAGATCTTGTTCCAGGGGAGAGCTGTAGTACCAGTGGAGATGCAGGAGGAGGTGATGTAGGAATTCCACACATCTCCCTTGTCTATACAACCCAGTGTGGGGAAGATGTATAGAGACCTTAAACAGCAGTTTTGGTGGTCTGGCATGAAGCATAGCATAGCTGAGTTCGTTTTTCGGTGTCTTACTTGTCAGCAGGTGAAGGTAGAGCATCAGGTTCTGATAGGGTTGTTGCAGCATCTTGATATCCTAGAGTGAAAGTGGGATGGCATATCTATGGACTTCATCACCGAGCTTCTGCTCACAGTGAAGGGCCATGATTCCATTTGGGTGATAGTGGACTGACTCACGAATTCGGCGCACTTCCTTACCCTCAGGGAGTAGAGCTCAGTGGAGATTATAGGGAAGCTGTATGTTTGGGAGATCGTCTGCCTTCATGGAGTATGCTCAATGATCATCTTGGACCTTGACACGCGGTTTACGTCGCAATTGTGGTGAGGCCTACAGGGGGAATTCTGGACTCAGTTGCGGATGAGTATAGATTTTCACCCCCAGACGGACGGGCAGACCGAGCACACTATCTAGGTGTTGGAGGATATGCTCAGGGCGTGCATGTTATACTTTAGCCTAAGCTGGGAGGATCACCTTCCCTTGTTGGAGTTCACATATAACAACAGTTATCACTCTATTATCATCATGAAATCATTGGAGGCCCCTTACGAGAGACACTTCTAGTCACCTTTTTGTTGAACGAAGGTTGGAGAGACCTCCATCGTGGGCCCAAAGTTGGTGTGGGCGATAACGTAGAAGGTGAAGGTCATTCGTGAGAGGATGAGGATGGCTCAAAGAAGACAGAAGTCCAATGCAGACCTTCATTGCATTCCTTTGGATTTCATGCAGGGGGACCATGTCTTTTTGAGATTCTCCCCGTAGCATGGGACATAGAGGTTCGACTTGGGAGGTAAGTTATCTCCAAGGATCATTGGGCCTTTTGAGATTGCTCGTAGGGTTTGCGAGGTTTCCTACCATCTTGATTTACCCCCATAGCTGGAGAGAGTGCATGAAGTCTTCCACTTGTCACAGTTGAGGAAGTACATGCACGACCCCATGCATGTCATCGACTGAGGAGAGCTGGACATTGAGGATGGATCGACCTTTTCTAAACACCCAGTGGAAATTGAGGGACGGTAGGAGTGGACTCTGTATGGATGGACCATTCCTTTGGTTCGAGTGTTGTGGCAGCACGAGAGGGTGCAAAAGAGAACCTGGGAACGAGAAATCCATATGCGGGCTCAGTATCCCGAGTTGTTTTTGTAGTTTTGTTTTTCAGGGGAAAAAATTGAAGGAGGGAATGATTTAAGAACCTGGTTTTTGAGTTTGTGAGACTTTGAATTTTTCATGATGTTATTCCAGAGTAGGGCATTCAGACGGCGTGTGATTCCGAGCTCGGATGTGGCCGAAATTAAATTTTAAGTGCGTTCACACTAGACACGCCAAATAAATAGAATAACTCTTAAATGGTTGCTTGGATGGTAAAATTGAGGGCACTGTTGAGTCCAGGGCTTCACGTTTACCCTAAGAGGGGTGTAACTTTCACAGGCACATCCCTTCTGTGGAAAACGCCACCAGGGGAGTCTTCGTAATTTAGAGGCCTCGGGAGTGACCTTTATGACTTTTGAATGGAAGCTTGGATTTAAATTCAGATACTACCATTGCACTCCGAATGTGGATTTTACCCTAGGAGCATCTTAACCTCTACCCCATCAGGAGTTTAGGTACGGGCCTACTGGTGGGTGTTTAAAAATAAAAAAATAATAATTAATTTTCCCTACATAAAACCATCCACCGCCTCCTTCTTCCCCCTTACAATATCCCTGGAAGAAGCTCTCACAACAAAGGATCTAACTTCTTCAAGCTCCTCTCCCAACCTCTCCAATGTGGTTGCTGCACTAGTGGATCGTTTGTGAAGCGACATGCTACATCCTATGAGGTAGGATCATTGTGCTTACTTTTTAAATTTTTTCAACTTCTACAAACTCAAATTATAGCTTTGAAATGCTATTTAATTATCAAGATATGACTATAGATAATTAGTTTTTGATCTGAGCTTTCCATTGCTCTTTTAGGATCGAAAATCCAAGTCTAGGGGCATTCGGGGTGCCCCTAGGACTTTCTTTTGGAAAAACCTCTGTTTTCCAATAGTTCTAGGGCGGTCCGGTGGCTCTGCACGATGGTCCGACGGGCGAGGATGGCGGCGCGGGCTACCCAGGTAGTAGTGCGGGATCCCGGTGGTGGGAGCTTCTCAGGTGGTCTGGGACGGCGGAGACGCATTGGGTCCCCAGGTGGTGGCACGACCGGCTATGGCTGAGCGGCTGTGGGCATCGGTGGCCCATGCGGAAGGCCGGGGGTGCGGGTCGGTCGGCTTTGTCGGTCGGCATGCAGCAAGTGACCGGGGTCTTCGTGACCCCAGGAGTAGACCAGGACCCGCAAAATGCGGGTCCCATGGAAAGGAACTGGACTGGATTAAGCCAGACCGGGTGAGGCGGTGCGGCCCGCGTGGTGAACCGCAGGCCCTGGTGGACCAGGAGGCCGAGCTGTCGATCACCGTATAAAGGGGTGGACCGGCCGAACTGGTCCGACCCACCCCGTCTCCATCCGTTGGCATTAAAAAACCTATAAATTTCATACCATGTGTCGGATTCATGTGGTGTCTACGGAGATACGATCCTTGAATCAAGAATGAGGTCTTGAGATGGTCCTGGGGATTTTTAATTCCCCAGACAGGGGGCTGGTGGCGCGTCACACCCTTTAAGTGTTACTTAGTGCCTCGCCGGGATTTTTGTTTGGGATGGCATGAGCACATCTGGAGTCTGTTTTAGGTTATGTCAACGGCGTTGGGACCCTAGCGTCGAGAATATGTTGTCCAGTGTGGTTTCAGGCGTTGAAGCCGGAGTTGAAGCATGGGCCCATGGGCCGTCATTCAAGCTGCATGTAGCGTTTTGTGACTTTTTTACCAGACGTCTATTTGGGGTGTATGAATAGTCAATTTGGGGTGTTTTTCCAAGAGAATATCATTGGTGTAGTTCTACCACTCTTTTTCAGGACTGAGGTGTGGGCCCCACAAGACGTCATTTGGGTATATAGTGGTGTTGAGTAACTTTAATGTCGGGAGTCCGTTTCAAACGAGTAAATAGTCTAGCTCACATATTTTTTCGCAAGGATTGCAACAATGTAATCTTTTTGGGAATGAGAAGCCTCATTAGAGATCTCATTAAATGTGGAAAAATGAAAGGGCGTTGGTCAGAGGTTCCTTTGACGCACTCTGAACCAACGCACGGTAGCGATGTTAATGACATCTAGTGATAGCCCAGGCAATGTGGGGTTATCAGACCAGTTCTAGGTTTACCCTCCAGTGGGGCTGGGCAGTAGGTTACCCACCGGCGTATCAGGGTTTACACTCCAGCGGGGTTGGGCAGTGGGTTACCCATTGACATTAGGGTTTACCCTCCTACTAGGCTGGGCAGTGGGTTACCCGTTGACCTTAGGATTTACCCTCCAGCTGGGCTGGGCAGGGGGTTACTTGACGACCTCTCCGGACTTACCCTCCTACTGGGCTGTATAGTTGGTTACCCGATGACTTCTTTCAGAGTCATCCTTTTTTATGAGGCTATTCAGTGACTTTTCTCTGTGATTACCAGATTGGGACCCTTGGTTGTACGGTTCATTAATGAGACAACTTTGGTGTGCGGGCATTTGGGCATCAGTGATTGACATCCTAAGAACTATTGGCGACTATTCCTGGGCTGAGATTGGAGATGGAGATCCCCTTAAAATCTCGTTCAGGTTTCTTGTTGAGAACAAACATATATATATATATACATGCTAAATTTGTTCCCACTGCTTTGGTTCAGTTACTCTCTTTCTAGGAGGGGTTAAGACACGCGGGGTGTGCCACGTGCTTTCCGTGTCTAGCTCGTCTTGTTTGAACAAGTATTTTTCCTTTCTCTTTTTGGGTTCATCTGCACTCTATTTACTATAATATTTCATTATCCTTTGTTCTGTCTACTTCTCACCTCTTTAGTTCCTCCTTTGTTGCGCCCTTGAGCTTTCGGGGTACCCTACTGAGTATCTGTATACTCACCCATGCTTGGGATTTTCCCACACCTGGTGTGCCCTTACAGATCACGGATAGGTCGATAATGAATATGGATAATCATAGAGGGAACATGAGCTCGGTCCGCGTACCGGGGTTACAGTAGAGTTTTCAGGTCTGGGACTCTCCAGTTGTTTCCTTTTTTTTACCTGTTACCGAGTTGTGGCACCTTTCGGGTTGGGTGCATGTGTTGCTTTTTTTTATTCAGTTATCTTGTCAGTAATTTTCAGAAATTTACTTGTTCAATTTAAAAGTTGATGCATGACTCTGGTTGGGTTATAGTTGTTTTCCCATTGGTTTTCTTTTTTTTACTCTGCACTTCTGCATCGAGTGGGATGTGTGTGTGTGTAAAGGTACTTAGGAAAATGCCTCCCTGAGATCGGTACGCCTTCGGTGCTTTTCTCCAGCACCTGAGCTATGGAGGCGGGCATGGGGTAGTTGCGGCTCGATACCGGTAGGGTCAGGTTGTGACAAAGTCATACTGAATAGAACTATCGAAATAAAACATTAATGGAAAATTCAATAATTAACACCATATTACAAACTTTTACAATGAAATATTAATTGAATGTTAATAATAAAATATTAATGAGTTATATATATTAAAATAAATATATATATAATTATAATATTGATTTATTATATATTTATTTTTTTTATAAAAAATGTCAATGTGTGTTCAACTTAGAGGAAGATCGAGGTAATGATTTACCTTACAATTTAAAATTTTTAAAAGGTTTTTTATGTTTGAATTTAGATGTGGGAATTACATGTTATTTGACTTATAAGTTGCATAAATTTTATTGTCCCCTAATTATTTCTACATTTTTTAGGATTTATTTCTATTTTTTATCTGTTTTCCTCACAAATCCACCAAATGAATTTTTAGAAGAGAAAAAAACCGGATTTCTTATTTTTTGTTTATGAAATTTATTTAACCAAATCCATACTACATATTTTTATTCAATAATATATTTTCATATAAAGAAATGATTTATTATGACCAATTATATAATAATTTTAATTTCTATTACATTTAAATAAATCTCTTTAATGTTTTCATAAAAATCATTTTTGATTTTTTATAATAGTTGGAAAATAATGTTCTTTAACAGTTACCACATGATCACACTTTCACACAATTTTTAACATTCTTAATTTTTAGTCATATTTTACAAAATTATTTAGTTATTCAAGGAAAATATAATTCCCTTTCCTTTAGGAATTTCTAGTTTTTTATGTGACTAAATGAAAAGTCATTTCTTCTTTTTTTCAAAGAAACTACATAATTTCATTATAACTATGTTCTTTATATATGTCAAAATCATTTAAATTTAATTATTATTCAATGTTACCATATAACTTCCCTCCCTAATATTATTTTGATCATGTTGTTTAATTTATTTTTTGGAGAAAATATTGAAATTATGTTTTCCAGTTTTGTCAAAAAAAAATTATTATTAATTACTAAGGAATATTGATTATGCATTGTATTGTTATTTAATTTTTTATATGATAAAGGAAATGTAAATAATATGTAATTGTTTTGGAATCATACTAGAAAGGTTTTAGATGTATTGGAAGGACTTGTGAAGTAACTAGCTTGTGTATTTATCATATAAATTACCTATTTATGTATTATTTCCTTAAAGGATTCCTTAATGATATGATTATGATTCGTGAAATTGTAATTCCAATCACTATGAAACCTATTATTGATTCCATGTAATTAATTTTTTTTGTTCCATCAACGGACATATTTTTTTATTATGATATTATTTATATGATACATTTGATTATAATTTATCTCTTTATATTATTCATGATTTGGTTATTATTTTATAGATTTTGATGTTCTCTTTATCTTACTATGAATATAAGATCATATTATTATTTTTATTCTCATATCCCCATGGTACCCAGAAGTGAAATTTGAATGATTTTAGTTATATAATCCGATAAATAGTAATGTAATCACATGAATTGTATATTTTATTTCCTATTTTTCAACATAACAAGAAAATGATAAAAATATATATTTTTAAAATACTATTGAACAATATGATACAATGGGATGAAATTTATTGTATCATATGATAATTTAATATAGTAAATATTAAATCTTGGATATTAAGGTTTGTGTTGTTATATTTTGAATCAATGTATGTTTTGTAGGAACATTGGGAAATATATCCCAAAAAAATATAACCAAAAATTGTGATACAAATTTATTAATCTTGTAAAACTCTATGAAACTATTCTAGAATATTTTTCTTACTTTGTAATTTTATCCAATAATTCATTGTTTATAATTTTACGAGTTAATAAAGTGTATTACACTCTTTGGAAAAGACTCTTACTATAAGAAATGAAAATCATATCAACACCTATAACATAGGTAGATATTTCACTTATGAGCATATTAATGATTTAATGAAGATACTAGAGGAGATGATCATATTATAAATATATTAGGGTGGTTGACATAGATAATAAGGAATATACTTTCCTTTAAGGATAAACCATTTGATCTCCATTTCCATAAAAAAATAATTGATGACTTCATGCAATATAAATAACCAAAATTTAATGTGTCTATTAATTCATTCATATCATATAAATGAATCAATATCCCAAAAAAGATATTACTTTTATTAGGATATAGTGAAAGAGAGAAAGTTATATTAGAGGCATATTATCTTTTAGGTGATTTTGGTGAATGGTATTCATTTATTGAAAACAACATAGATATGGAGGATCTATATAGTATGGAATGTTATAATTTGAATAGGGTAATATATCAAAAATAAATTCCTTGTGATAAATAAGATGATATGGAATGAAAATTACACAATCCAAGGAAAAATGTGTAAAATATTTCTGAATACGAAGTTAACATTAAATGGCTTGAAATTTAAATTTTATATTATGTACATAATTGTGAAATTATGATTTATCACTTATTTTGTATGCTAAAACATAGTCTTAAAAGGGAATAAGTCACTCTAGTATTCTCATCTTATGATTACATTGTATCATGGTCCATAAATATGGAGAAATAATTATTTGAGTCTTTTATTTTCAAGGAAAATCAATAAAAGAATAGGAGGAATGAGTTTTCTTTGAAATAAAACATAGTAAAGGGAGAAAATTGTACAGTGAATTTTGCAACATGTAATAGTTGGGGATAAAAACTGCATGGAGCATGATAGAATAAAATGGGAGTTTACTTCAACTATAGAGAGAAAGTTCATTAGGCTCATCAATTTAAGTGAATAAAATAATCCTACAATGTCTAAGGCTTTAGATTTTATGATATTAGGCACTATTAGAAAAAAATTACCGAGAATTAGGGGAATTTAATAGAGAAATTTCCACAATGGATTGAAAAGGCTTAGAAAATCATTATAGTTTAGGTTGAAGTCCTAAATCACGTGAGAGAAGGTACGTTGATCATAAATTAAATGTTAGCTAATGATTTATTTGATTCTTTATCTACACTATTTTTATATCATTTACGTTTAATTAGAAAATTAAATCAACAAATAAAATGATATGGAATTAATTTTCAATCAATACAGATTGTGAAAATATTATTTTAACATGTATATATAGATCTATCTCTGTTAAGATGCAAATATATTCCCTAGACATAGATCCGATTTTCATACCTATGATTTACTTTTACATAATCCTCGATATAGATTTGGAATAAATATATAATTTAATAATTGAATACTAAGATAGTTCTATAAAATTTTATAAAGGGTTAGGGATTAGTTTTTAATAAATAGACTTTATTCTATAAATATTTTATAGATAAACATCAAGTTTCTCAAAATAATGAAATTCTGGGCGAATATGAGGGGAATACTATCCACTGATTGGAAGGACATAGAAAGTATATATAATGTACCTATTATTCATGTGTGTGTGTGTGTATATATATAATAATTATTGGGGCATCCACCTAAGTGTGATGTTTATTTTTCTATTCAAATCATCCTAATGGAAAAATAATGTCCAAGATTCGAAGTGGAATGAAATTGTTGGAATCGATAGTGTTGAAGAAAATATTGTTGGTTTTTTGTTATGTGACTTATAAAACCCATTGTTTTAACTTGGGGATCCCATGACTTAAAAATTACAAATAAGGATGGTTCTCTTATGATGTGCATTGACTATAGGGGAGTCAAAGACATTACTATAATGAATAATGATTATTTTCCAAAAATTGATTACTTAATTGATCTGCTTCAAGATGCTCAATTAGTTTCAAATACCAATATTAATTATGCTAATCATCAGTTAAGATTGAAAATGGTTGATATAATAAATAAAGAATATTATATAAGTTAGGGAAATTGTGTTCTCATAGTAATTCCTTTGGGATTTAATAAAGAACCTTCTGTTTTTATTGATCTAATTAATAGATTATTAAATTATTTTTACTGATAACTTCATGGTGGTATTAATTGATTATATCATGATATACACTAAGACTTAGTAATAGAATTAGAATAATTTTTAAATAATTTTATATATTTCTAATGAAAATGAATTATAAGGGAAATTACGTAAGTATAAATTTTTTTTGTTGGATGTTTCTTTTCATGACTATATTGACTATAATAAAGCAACATCTATTTATAATTCAAAGAAAAATGAAATCAATTAATGGGACACAATTACTAATATAACCAAGATATATAGTTACCTCAATTTATCATGTTACTATCGCTTTTTTGTTGAAAATTTTGTCTTCTTTTTCAACTTATTATCCAAGTTAACATGTAAAGGGGTCAAATTCAAATAGGAAAAGGAATATGATTTTTTAAGAGATAATGAGGTGATTGAAAAATGAAATACTATTGAAATTTTCTTTAGGAAAGTAAGTATTTATAATATATTTTGATGTACTAGAAAATGGAATAGGTTGATTCTTTATATATAATGATAAGGTGGGTTCTTACACATTAGGGTAATTTAATATCCATGAGTTGTTTTATCAAAATCATTATATTGAGTTGGTATATATAATCATTCCCGTATAAGTATGTAGAAACTATATCTATAGTGAAATTTTTGACATATGTACATGACAATGAAGTGTTATGTACATTTTCTCTCAGAAATATATCAACATAACACCAAGAAAATAGTTTGAACAACTTAAGGAATATGAAAGTTGAATACACTACCACCATGAGAGGGAAAATAAGGTGGTTTATGAATTGAGTAAGAGGGAACAAGGAGTTATGACCACGATTAGTGTTAATAAGGATCCTATATTCAATAATTTAGTAAAAAATGATGTTCTAATTATTTCAAACGGAGAAACACCATTCCTTTTCAAAGAATATGAACAATAATATTCAATGGAAAATATACTGTTGGTCCCACAATATGGTCTTAGTGTGATATTACCTTGATAGGATGTATGAATCATTTTATGTAATTCCTTAACCAATTTAATCAACTGAATAATATTATATTACATTCTAAAATAGATCATGACCTATTATACTTGAGGGTCACATGTTATGATCCTTTTCTAAACACTCTTTAGGTAGCTTCAATTATTTTTGTGTACATGTATAAAGTAAATAAATACACGATAATTTACTAGGTTCAAACTCACTATAATACTCAATGTAATATGAATATATAATTTTCCTTGCACCAAATCAAAATAAAGACCACTAATATACCTAGGTTTCACCACTCATTTCCAATGGATTAGGGATAGGACACTACTTACCAATAGTCACTCCCTCAATAATTATATTCAAGAATCACTATAAGTTTAGAGGATCACCACAACCATGTTTGTGGAATTGTATATACCTTATCTATCATTACTTGATTTCCATTAAGCATTGGGAATAATTTAATGACTTATTATAGTCTTCATAGGATTCTCCATCACAAATTGACATATAATTTTTCCTTTCAAAACAACTTCTTCTTATTTTCATAGTATTTAGTGAATATGTCTTTCACTTCAAAATACTGATGATTCCTCATTGAAAATATCTTCAATGATTTCAAACTACTTCTATCCTCTAACTTATAATATCTTTCTTCTTCATCTGTAAATGTCGACTTTGGTTTTATATTCTCAAATTGATTTTTTTGTATGTAATATGTGTGGTTAGGGACTCTCAATAATAATATCCTTCTACAATATGTGACCTATATTAAAATAATTGAGATCGTGAGCCTGTAAAATTCTACTTTTTAATTCCATAATGGGACCTTACAACTTTCTATTATCCTCCTCAAAAACCTACTTCATGATGTCTTTTAATTATATTCGATGTATATTCTTTATGGAAAATAATTTCAAATTGAATTTTTGGAATTAAATATCTATTTAATTATATTTCGATATCACCCTTCATATTAGGAATGATTTTTTGTATAAAATATAGACACATGATTAAAGAAGTATTAAATAAATGTTAAATATTATTTATAATATTATTCTTCTAAATACTATATTTCAATCGTAGACACGTGCTTTTCCACATTTTGTGAAAAACCATAGAATGTTTTGACTCAATATTGATTGGAACTATGGTGTGGTATCAAGATATTGGTTTTCATGGATTATAGCACATAATGTTGATCATGACTATCATATAAATGAACATTCCCATAAAGGGATAGAATGTGTTCTATAGGGATCCTCCTTGAACACTAAACCTTTCTCCAAAATTTGGTCCAACCCATGTTTACTATATTTTATCTCCTCTGTATAGACGAGGATAAAATTAAACTTTGTTCTACATGTTCTCATTTATTTTGATCAACCGTACCATACCGAAAGAAAATATTTACAATTGAAATTTTATATAGTTGTTGTGGAATTTAATGATGAGTATCATGACAATGTGGTATTCTTCTAGTTCTCAGTATTGGGAATTACCATCTCTAAAAAAACATTTGTTATGGTGTATTTTTACCTATATCATTTACATTAACCATCATAACTAACTATGGAATATTTGATATTGTGTACTGAAACCTCGACACAACATTCCTTATGCTAAGAAATGACCACATTCTTCCTTCTCCAATATAACTTCATCCTACTATATCCCTTCTACTAACCATTTATACACCTTGTAGAATTTCATCATGCATCCATATTTCCACCGAGTAATATTTTTTCTGTGTGGTCAATGATTCCAAACCAAAAATAGTTGATTCCTTGTCAATAAATACAATAATCACCTTCTTAACCAATAATATTTTTAATTAATCTACTTTATTTTAGCACACTTAATATCAATAAATAAAACATATTCCATTATGAATCCTAAAAATCTCCCCCTTTATATTTTTTGAATTAATTAATCTGTATCTATATTATTGAAAATCAAATTAAAAAGGGTAATATGATTCCATCAATTATGGGGATATTTATTTAATGATCAAATTCCCTTATTAAATCCATAATATCCTTTAATCATCAATCCTTTCTCCCCTAGATGTGTGGGAATAAACTCAATTAGAGGTCAACAACCCCATTATATTAATCTTCAAAGATGGCCACATAAAGGGATTAAAATACCCCTATGAGGATAGGGATGAAATCATAATCTTATATATTCAACCCCTATATCAATAAAAAATCATAATTTAACTTTAACCACCAGTTTATAATCAAAATCCTCATAAAAAATGGAATCAATTTTATGTTGGAATTCTTATAAATAGAATCTCTTTTCTGAAATATTTGTGCCTTCACAAGATATTTATTTAGGGAATTTACAAATTTTCACTATGGATTTAAAAATTCCTCCTAACCATAAAATTCTATGCCTCATATAAGAAACACGTTTTTCTATATATGATAACACTATTATCAATTTCACTCATTAATTCCATTGAAAAACACATACAAGCTATGGAACTTTTAATTCCTAAAACAATTTGTGTTCTCCAGGAATTTCACAAAAAAATGGGTTGATAAACAATAATGCACCTGGTTTTGTAGATCATACCACTTGTTAAAATTTACACCATTTGTGAAGTACTCATTGATAAAAATTGACACATTTACATTTCGATTCATCAAAAAAATAATTAAATTAAAAATAAGGATAAATTTTTATTGAATTTTGATCAAAAATTTACCATGAAATTTAACTCTTAACACTAATTAATGATGTTCAGATTAGATACAACATTTTTGAAATTTTATAAGATATTATTTTAGCTCCATAAAAATTTATTATAAAGAAAAATCACCAAATGGATCATATCACCCCCTTGATTTTTTACTCCTTAAAAAACAAATAGAGTCAATAAATTATATATGGATATTAGCACCTAAAACATTATCAAATATTGGAAGGGGTTGGTCAAGATGGACCTGCACTTATGCAACCAACATTCCTTTTTATATTTTTTTAAATGAATTCCATCAACTCTTAAACATATTCAGGATCCTTTATATACAACATTATCGACAAGTTTACAAAGGATATCCTTATTTGATACCACTTACACACATATTTTCGTGGTGGTGAGAATTTTCACACATGGATTCTAATTTTCCATAATTATTGAATTGTTCACACTTGTACAAGTATATTATTAGGATTCATAGGGTTTAGATCTAAACTATTTGTTTACTCTCCATTGAATTTTTATCATTTTTTTTGAAATACCACTTAATAAATCTCTTTACTTTACTAAAAATAGTACCATCATTGATTACTTCTAATCCATCACTGGATTATCCTTATTCTGTTCCTATACCTTTCTCATAGCGAGTACAACCTCTAGCTTTTACATCTGCATTTACAGACATTTCTTCCAAGATATATTTTATGACTATATACATATAGATTCTTAATACACCCTTTTTGAATAAATTTTAAATTTTTTGAAAACATTTAACCAATTTTCTTGATTAACAAGAAAATTCATTGTATAAATGCTTTCTTCTAAAATAATATAATCGGAGAGTATCCCTATGAAATAATTAACCGTTGAATCATTCAACTAATTGAATTAAATCTCTATGTGATCATTTTTTTTACTAAATAAATAATCCACCATAAAAATATCCCTTCATTTGGTCTCTTCTTGATTGAGATGTTGAAACTAATTTAGTTTTCACACATCATTAGGCCTTCTGGATTCAAAATATGATCTGATAATGTTATCAAACCATTATTAATTGTATCACTTTTGATCCTTATTCATTTCTGTATTACCTCTTCATGATTTAGAATATTTTTTCACTTTTATTCAATATTTTAGATCTAAGATTACTTCACATGTTAATTCTTTCATATTAAGAATATGAAACTTCTCATTGAGTGTTTTAATATTCTCTTTAATTCCCTCAAATTCCTCATCATTCAACTTTATTTTGGATCCATCTCATTCAAAAATGTTTTATCCATTCATTATTGTATCTTTATTTCAAGATGGTTATTTATTGGAATTATTCTATCCTTCATCTTCTTCTAATTGGCTATTTACTTCATGGTTTGTTAAGAAATATATTCAATCATGTTTATTTTTTCCTTTATTTCTATTCAAATTTTATTTAATCTGAAATTCATGGAAATTTATTCATTTTTTTCATTTTATTTTACAAGTCTAAACATATATTATTTTTAAAATAAACTTCATGTTTCACTTCAAATTGTTATATCTTCACTTATATAATTGATATATGATCTTAGACACTTTATTAACAACTTATTGATTGAAAATTTGATGTTTTTCCAATTATTCACCACATAGTCTTCTCAATCTTCAAATATATTACAATATTACACACACATTCTCTTAAATAGTGTTATAAAAATATATGATGTAAGATTAAATGTTTGTTACCTTGGTGGGAGAATTATTCATTATGGTATCCTTTTTCATCTTGTATTTTTTAAAATCACAATATTTACCATATTTCTAGTGGATTTCATCAATATTCATCAACATATCATTGGAGAACATTCCATGTAAAACCTAACTATAGATGTCCTCTCTAATATCACCCTTTAATGGGTTTTTTAATGAGGTATCAATCTTTATGGTTTATTGACCTATTACAAAGTTAACTCTCTATTGGAATAATAGAACCATTATTTAATCCAAAACCTCTCATAGAACTCCATGGGCATCAACCATGTTGGAAATAAACTAATTTTTTTTGTTATTGTATATCTTTCCATAAATCATGGGATTTTTTACTGCAAATTAAATTTTCATTAAAAATAATAGATAATGTTAGGGAAATAAAAAATCCATGAAAATTAAACATAAAACTATCATACCAATTATAGGTATACCAAAATGGTATTAGTGTGTAATAATACTAGGTTGGGGGAGATAGGGTTGAAATATAGGTATGAAAAGTCATGACCAAGTTAATAAATTTATCATTTAATTTCTATCGTTCCCTATTGGGTCTTGACCTCTCTAAACCAGGGATCAATTTTTATGATCTTTTAAAAAATAATATTTATTGTTCATGATATGTTATGACGTGCATACATAAACTAAATAGATATATAACAATTTACTTATTTTACTCTCACTCAGCTACACCAAGGAGTTTACATTGAAAATTACTCATTCACCAAATAGATATAAGTCCCACCAACCTTCACATTGTTCAAATCATCTTATAATGAATTAGAGGTAGATCATTACTTCCAAGGATACAATCCTTGGAAATTTACTTCCAATTATCATTTATGATTGAAATGATCACATTGGCCTTGTTTATGGACATATAGGTACCTTATCTAACAACACATTGTTGGATAGAATCTCAGAGAATAAGTAGATGATTTATTTAGTCTTTTGGGAATAATCTTTATATATTGTATAAAAAATCTTCTTTACAACAAATCTTCAAATTTATAGAGTAATTATCAAATATATCCTTCACTAAAAAATAGTGATGACTAATACTATTTGAAAATATATTCAATTGTTTCAAACTTCTTCCACACCCTCTCCTATAAAAAATATCTTCTTATACTAAAAATTTAGAAGGAACCTGAAATTTTAAATGTAAACCATTAATCACCTTAATGTAACCATTAATCCAGCCATTGACTTCTATATAATCATACTCCATGATCTATGCTATTTGTAATCAACTTAATTGGTTCATGGAAAATCAGTTCACTTTACAGCATGAAACGAAATAATCATTTTATTATATTTTTTAATGCTACAATAACCCTTTGAATTTGGATGGAATCAAGCTATAAAACCAACACATATGATTTTTGAAACATTCAAGATTCATTACAGAATCACCATAATAAAATTAATCTGAATTCTATGTGTCACCCACTAATATTCCCATTAACACAACATGGTGAAACACTAATGTCTGTTTTGATTTGAACTTGTTGGTAACAATAATATGGTCTCTCTCTCTTGTCTATTTTTGATTACATATCAACCATTCGGCCATAAATTTTATCAAGTGCCGCCAAACACATATTGGGATTCTCCATGTTCGGTAGTTATCCTCATGGATAACTACACCTTACACAAAGATGTGGTCCTACCCATTTTTACAATTTTTCAATCTCTTTCACATATTCCATGGCGTAGTCAATCTTAATTCACCTTTTTAGAATTCATAATTATTGACAATATCCTAACCCATGACTATATTACCCTTAACCATTTGGCTCTGGTGCTTTGGAATTCCACCATGGGGACCACCATGGCATTGTCCTTCCCTATTTTCACATGTTTACAATTTCATTCTCCCCTTAGGCATGTTCTATGGAGTGATCACAACTTCATCCATGTTAACCATCACCATGATCAAATACTTCAACATATTATTTCCCATATTGGGAAACAAGAACATAACCATCTTTGTGTTAAGTCATGGTCCTTTTCTACCTTCTTAATGATTCCTCCAACATTCTTTGGACCTCATCTTCACCATGTAGGCTCCCTGTAAAATTCCTTTTCACTTCCTAATTTCCATAGATATCACTATATTTGTATGGAAAATGAGACCAACACAACAACTATTGATTCCTTTTCAATAAATCCTAAAACAATATTATCCTCTTACAATATTTCCAATGAATCCACTTATTTTCATCACACTTATAATAAATGAATCTAATAGAAACCATTGGGATTACTAAGAGATTGATAATTAATTGAAGGATGATAAGGATTTACAAATCAAGATAAATGATCTGAATAATATGAAATTTAAATATTTCATCTAGAAATATGTTCTATTATTGTTTGAGAATAGTATATGTGTTCCATCCATTCCAAATCCAAAGAGACAACAACTTGATAAAGCACATTTCTACACTTTCTCCATACACCATGGTTGTAAAAACATGTACATTGATTTAAGAACATATTTATAGTGGGATAAAATGAAGTAGGAAATTGAACACTATGTGTCCTAATTCATGGTGTTATAGAATGTAAAGACTGAAAGACAACATCTTAATGTATTTATGAAACCACTTACATTACGATTACCAATATGGGAGTGGGACAATATTTGAATAGACTTTTACAGTATAATTTTGAATATTCCTAGTAGGAATTATACTATATGGGTCATTATTTTATAACCTTACCATGTATAGACTTTTACTAATAGTAAAAGAAGACCTACCCCTTGTGATCCTTTTCTGACTCTATATTAAGGAATTTGTGATGCATTATCAAAAACCAACCCAATTTGACCATGATATGGTCACCCATGTCGACCTGCAGTAAGGCCTGAGAGGCATTCTCAATCCCCCGGGATAGAAACTTGTGTTAAGAATCATGGATACACAATCTAGAAAGATTTACCCCATATATGATAAATACATAAACAAAAAAAATGGAACCAATAGATGTTAAAATGAAATTAAAATATACCATTTTTCCATGTGACATCACTAATCACCTATAATCAAAGAACCTAATTTTATTTATGAGTGATTTAGAACTGAGAGAGAACTAGCTTTTTTAAAATTATAATGAAAGAATGTGTGGCAACTGAGATTCTCAGTAGTAATTACATGGAAAAATAATAACCTATGTAATTCCATTAACTTGAAATCAATTTCAATATAGTTTGAAAATAGGACATAGAAAAATATGGTTTTCCATTCTTTTCCAAAATTGGAAACAATATTTAATTTTACATTAAATTTCTATGAAATTTTCAAAAGAAATAAAATACATTCCAAAAACTTATTTTAAATGATAATCTGTTGTGAAACCAATATTTTATTATATAATTAAATGTAGGGGTTTCACATTATAACAATACTAGAAAACAGAAGAATATAGTGTACGTGTAAAATAAGTTTCAGGAGATCTTAGGTGTTGGTTGGACAACCTAGGAAAAATCTAAAATACAGCCTCATAATAAATCTCTTCTGGTTCCAATTATCTATAATCACTCTCATAAAACCCAATTAAACCCATACTATTTTAGGAAAGAGGAACATCCCAAAATAAACTAAGTTATCTAATCAAGGCCATCATCTAGTGTGTAATCTCAACTTGTATAGAAATTGTACTTAGGATACCACCAAACTACCTAGGTGTTCCCATTAAAAGAAATATTGGTGAGTTGTATCAAGTTATTTTATACATATATATAATATTATTTATAGAAAATCTCATCTTGCATATCACATCTGAAATCCCACCATAAGTGGTGCCCCTTTTTAAATTACACAACAACATAGAACAAGCCTCTTCACTAAGAACATATACAAATCACAAATTCATCACATAAATCATATTTATAAATCATGGGGAATGCTTCAAAAAGGGGTTTCCAATTACATAAAACAATTCAAGTTTCCAATCAATCCGCATTATTTTTAAGGAATACATTCACATTAGAAAACACTAATTTCAAAAGAATATGAGTTCTAGAACAATTGATACTACCCATTGAACAATTAAAGAACCACACATCTATAAGTAGGCTTTGAAACATTCTTAAATAAAGGAGTTCTACATTGAAGTCATAGGGAAGTTATGGGATCTAGTGAAGATAAAATTTCTCCAAATCAAAATATAATTATATAGAATATACATATCATATAATGGGGAAAGAAAATTTTAAACAATATTGAAATTAAAGATTTAAAATTAAAATCTTAGACATAGGGTAACATAAAACAAATTTTGGTTTATACGATTACCAAAAATCAATATCACTTTTAAGAATGATAATGGAGAAAAAGTAATGAATTATAACCCTAAAAGATCAAAAACCAAATTTAAAATCATAAAAACATGAAACCTATATTAGAGAAACCCAGGGAGGAAGAATAACAAGAAGAAAATGAGATAATAAGGGAAAATGGAGAGCATTAATAGCCTACCATTGAATATAAAGTTAAAATATTGATTAAATTCCATGATTTAACCATGGAGGAGGATAGGAATCCAAGGGAGTAGAAAGGGATGGGCTCTATGGCTGATGGAGTTCAAATGGGGGAGGAATATGGGAGATTTGGGTTATAAATTCTGAAGTAAATAGTGATATATTACTACTTTTTATGTGATATAAGAGACCCAATGGTATGGATGTATGGTCTTCCATGCCATGTGTAACACCCCGACCCCAGTTACCCAGAGTTGGTGCATTATTACATATCATTGGCATGATCCCAAAAGATCATGTTTCAAAATACCGATTAGTTTAGAATTATTGGAAACACTAGATACATTCATAAAGTTTACATTCCATTATAAAGTGAAAGCTAAAACAACATATTGTCTGCACACTCATATCCCTTTATACTATCCCAGTAAGGATAACAATATAGAGGAAACATTTATAAGTAAGCATAAACATTTAAGGAAATGTATAACTAAACAAAACGACTTTTAAACATAAACTTCAACATAATATGGAAAAAATAAAATAAAATAATTTAATTTACTTATTCACATGGATATTATACTAGTTGAATAATCACATGAAAAATCAATAACCACTTTCATAATGATGGAATGCATAATACCAGACTATCATAACCACATAGTCAAGGCCTTTTGCCAAGACTACAAATACGATTTTGTCAAGGACTTGTGCCAAGACACTAGTTTTTCTCATGATACCTACCAATGCATCGAGGAGCTATAGTTGGCTCCACCCGTCACTTATTAAGTCCAATGCATTCCTCTTATGAACAGGTTTAAACATAACATAAACATTCGTATTAAAACTAGCATACGAAATGTCAATACATTCTCTATAAAACATGAATGGTATAAAAATAACACATCCATAGTCAAACATATCACAAAATAATCAATACAATATTTAAGGTTTGTATCATAATAAATCAAATTCAAATAAGCTTAAAATCCATCAAAGGAGGTTGACATAGATGAAATCAAAAATGTTTGAGAGAAATATCTATTTTTTTAAATCATTTTAAAGTCACATAATTATAAAGTAAAAAATTTACTTTGAAAATATCCTTATAATCTTGTAAGGAAAGATTAAAATATTTTATAATGGTGGAAAATAGTCGCACCCTCCATATAAGTTAAAAAAGACATTCTTAACTTAATTCTGTCGAAAAGGTTAAAAAGGAACTTATTTGGAAAACGACGGAAATATTCCTTTATAAACATCTTCTAAAAAGTATAAAAAGGGTATAAATGGATTTAACCCATATTCTGTAAAATATTAAGAATGATTTGAAATAGATTTTTAAGAAACATGGATCTGGATGATAAAGAAGACCCAGTAGATAATTGCGTATAAACAACCTCGGATAATGAAGAAATTATGAAATAAACCCTTACCTTGTACTTTTCCTTGGTTAAGGGTAGGTTATCCTCCTGTATAATGGTGAAATAATTGTTATTAAATTATAAAAGAATCATTTAAATTAATATTATATCATATATGATCTTTTAACATTTTATTGTTAATAATAGCATAGTATTATCGTTGTTTCGGGAGTTAACTTACTCGTTTTATTTTATATGTTTTGTTAAATAAGCCATGTTTGTTATGGATAGGTTGTATCTTACTCATATACAGAATGATATCAAGTCCTAAAATATTATTTTTAATCATTAAATGAGATTTATTATTTAATGGATATGATGGGGAATGAATCTTATCGCATTCGTGGAGACGGTAATCCGTACGTACGCATGTATGGGGACATGTCATTCAACGTATGGATAGAATACTGAATATGGTTGTACCATATTTGTAATAACATCATAGTATATATAAGATACTGGAGTTATTATTTTAGAATGGAAATAACAAAGAAAGATGAAGTTGAAGAAGAAAGGAACTTGATAGATGGTGGTGAAAACATTTCCTCTTCTTCGGGTTATTCTTTTTGATTTGGTCAAAAGGTCTCTTTAAGTTGGATTTCTGATGAAACTAAGACCTCAAGGTTGAATTAAGGGATGTTTAGAGAGTATTTGGGCAGGGTTTGTCCGAGACAAAAGGCTTTTAATGTGTGAATTAGTGATAAGGGGGAGTTCCCTTTTATAAGAGGGGTGAGGGGCATCTTTGGAAAAGCTAGAAAAATTATTTTATAATAAATTAATATTCTATTTCTAATGGATAAAAAGTGTATTATTTAAATTTTAAGGTGGTTATAGGTCAAACAACACTCAAACAATAGGTTTTAGACAGTTTTGGGTCACTTTATTTACAATATATTTTAGTTTTAACTCTTAGTTAATTAGTTTGACATTTACCATGTCACTTTGTATTTTTATATTATATAGTTAATAAACTTACTATATACATACAATAGACCCCAAATTGGTCCATTAATGATACACCTATCATTATATAAGTCCTTTGGCCAAACTTTAGATTTTTAGGAATAGAATATCATTTAATAATATAATATTTGTTTTAAAAACTCTTTTATGTCAATTTTGACACTATTTAATAATTGATTTTTGTTAAAGTCTTAACAACATTATTAATTCGAACCAAGTTCCTTTAAGAAATACTATAATGTTATATTAACCAATTAAATTCATGGATGTCATCAAAACTTTCAAATTATATATATTTTCACATTTATAATACCAATTATTTGATTCTTTCATTAATAAGGAAAATACTACATCGTTATTGTGTCATAAATTTAATTATTAAATGTCTAAAAATTATAAATAAAATATCATTATATAGGAAATATTTTTAACTTTCTAATTAATATTTATAGTATAAAATACAACATAAATAACCCTATATAAATATTTTTTTGCTAAAAGATATATGCTTATGTAATTTTTGTATTTATTTTAACTTAATTAATATAAAGTGTCCTTATCATCTACAAGTGGCTCCATGGGGTCCCCAAATCGACCCAAAGATTCCCATGGTCGGACATGTATCATAAAATAAGGTTACGACACATTTTAGTGTAATTTATAATTATTATAATATTATTTTTTTACCCTCATTTACCGGATTCACCCTTTAACCATGGTAAATAAAATATTCACCGAAGTAATTATTCAAAATGTCTAAAAAAATAAGTTACATATTTAAAAAATTTGGACCTCCTGATTCCAAATATGTAATCCATATTTCTAAATTCAAAACACAGAAGTGGAAGAAATTAATTTAAAATTAATTCCCGTTGTAAAAACAAAAAGTGTGTTTTTAAGAGATAATAAATATCAAAATATTGACATTTGTTTATGTCCGGTTTAAATGTGAAATTATGTTCAATGACCACCATTTTATTAAATGGTAAAAATATATTTTAAATATACTTTAAAACCACTAAAATTCATAATTTATCACTGTTAATTATTTCAATTAAAATTTTTTTTTTAATTAAAATTTAGTAATTTTCACTATTCATAAAAATATAAAAGTTATCCGAAAAGTACCAAAATTTAACCCTAGTCTAATTTCGATATTCCTAATCCAAAAATGAAGTCAATTTTTAGAGATAAAATTTATAAAATTTCGAAAAGTAGGTATTACTATTCATAATGGCTACTTTGATTGGTCGCGGTGTGTTAGAACATGAAGTTGCATACAACCCACGCTACTGTATTATTCAAAGAGAAGCATACCGTCAAAGCATGGGGTGTTACATTCTATCCTCCTTCAAATAATTTCATCCTTGAAATTTCAAGAATACTACCGCATGAAAAGACTTGGGTGGTTCTTCATCATGAGTTCCTTGGGTTCCCACGTTGCTTCTTCCATCTTATGGTTTCTCAATAGAACTTTTACCAAATGAGTCGTCCAGTTTTTCAGCACTTGTTCTCTCGTATCAAGAATCCTGATGGGATCTTTGCAATAAGACATATCGGGTTCTAGTTATAATTCCTCATAGGTGAGTACATGCGTTTGTTCAGGCATGTATTTCCTCAACAGTTATACGTAGAACACATCGTGAACTTTTGAGAGACTTGGTGGAATTGCCAAACGGTAAGCTACAACCCCAATTCGTTCTAGAATTTCAAAAGGTCCGATGTACCTGGGAATCAATTTACCCTTCTGGTTGAAACGTATAACTCCCTTCCATGGAGATACGTTCAAAAAAACATGATCTCCTACCTGAAATTCCAAATCCTTCCTTCGGTTATCGGCATAGCTCTTCAGCTTACTTTGAGCTGCTTTGATGTGGTTTTGGATTACCTTTACCTTTTCCATTGTTTCTTCCACCAGTTCTAGGCCTACAAGTTTTCTTTCACCAACGTTATCCCAACAGGTTGGAGTGTGACATCTCTTTCTATATAACGCTTCATATGGTGCCATCTAAATACTCGAATGGAAGCTATTGTTATAGGAAAATTTTACCAGAGGTAAATATTGGTCCCACATACCCTGAAAGTCAAGTGAGAAAGATCTCAACATGTCTTCTAAGGTTTGAATAGTCCATTCTGATTATCCATCTGTTTTGGGGTGGTAGGTAGTGCTCAAACACAGTTCAGTATCCAAGGCCTTCTAAAGACTCTTCCAGAATCTTGAAGGTAAAACGGGGATCACGATCAGAACCAATTGATAGGGGTACTCCATGAAGTCTCACAACATCATTAATATATAGTGTTTCTAGATGTTACAGTGGAAGATATTCTCTTATAGCAAGAAAATGTGCTGACTTGGTAAGACGATCAAAAATAACCCTTATTGCATCATTCCATCTAGGAGTCTTTGGTAGTCCCATGAAAATGTCCATCGTGATATTATCCCATTTCTACTCAAGTAGGGGAAGAGGTTGCATCACTCCTCCGGGCTGTTGCCTTCTATATTTCACTTCTTGACAAACTATACATCTTGACACAAAATCATCCATCTCCATCTTCAAGTTGTCCCACCAAAAATGTTCCTTCAAATCTCTATACATTCTGGCGCTCCCATGGTGTATAGAGAAATTGGATATATGAGAATCATCTAACAATTCCCTTTTCAGATCAGGTATATCAGGAACACAAAGTCTCTTCAAAAATTTTAAAATTCTTTCTTCATACACAAAGTCTCTCAATCTCCCATTATTCTCAGATTTAATCTTATTTTTAAATTCTTCATCATCGGTCTGAGAACTCTTAATCCTTTCTCGTAAATATGGTTTGGAAACCATTTGAAAAATCATTGATGTTTCACCTTCCATGGTTATTCCAATGTCCATCTTCACTAGATCCATGAAAATTGGATCCCTTTCAATTCTCATATTGTTCAAAACTCCATGATCTTTTCTGCTCAAAGCATCTTCCACCTTATTTGACTTCCCCAGGTGGTAGTGTATCGTGCAATCATAATCCATGAGTAATTCAATCCATCTTCTTTGCCTCATGTTGAGTTATTTTTGTGAGAAAATATACTTCAAACTCTTATGATCAGTATAAATCTCACATTTTCACCAATGAGGTAGTGTCTCCATATCTTCAAAGAAAATATCACAGCTACTAACTCGATATCATGAGTATGATAGTTTTTCTCATGAATTTTCAACTATCATGATGCATAGGAAATAACCCTATCATTCTGCATAATGACACAACCATGTCATTTCTTTGATGCATCACTATAAATAACGAAGCCATCATTCCCCGATGGTAGATTTAATATAGGAGAAATGACTAATCTTCTCTTTAGTTATTCGAAACATTATTCACACTCTGTTGTCCAAACAAATTTAACCCCTTTACATGTGAGCTTTGTTAAAGGGTTATCCAACCTGTAAAAATTCTGGAAGAAACATTGATAATAACCTGATAAACCAATAAAATTGCGTACCTCAGTTATACTCATCGGTGTAGGCCATTCTTGGATTGCCTTGGTCATAGAAGGATCAAACAAGATTCCATCTTTAGAGACAATATGGCCAAGAAAAAAAATCTCCTAATGCCAGAATTCACACTTTCTAAACATCCCATATAATTCATGTCTTTTCAAAGTCTTTAGGATAATGCACAAGTGATTTTCATGATCTTCGTAGCTTTTGAAGTATACCAATATATGATCAATAAATACCACCACAAATTAATCGACAATTCCTTGAAAACTCTAGTCATTTGATCCATGAATATAGAGGGTGCATTAGTCAATCCAAAATGCATTACTGTAAACTCGTAATACCCATACCTGGTTCGAAATGCTATCTTCGGAATGTCTTCCTTCTTCACACACAACTGATGGTATCCAGATCGAAGGTCAATCTTTGAAAAGTGGTGTGCTCCGTGCAGTTGATCAAACAAATCATCAATGTGAGGTGGGGGATACTTGTTCTTTATTGTTATGGAATTTATTTCCCTGTAGTCGATACATAACCTCAAAGATCCATCATTCTTCTTAACAAAAAGGACTGGGTCTCCCCATAGAGAAGCAGTAGGGAAAATAAATTCTTTATTACTCAATTCCTATAGTTGTTTCTTTAGTTACACTAATTCTACAGTGTCCATTCTATAAGGGGTCTTCGATATAGGCCTTCATCCTGGAATTAAATCAATGGAAAAATCAACTTCTTGTTCATGAGGATGTCCTGGTAAATCTTTCGGAAGCACATCTACATATTCTTTCAAAATAGATACATCCTCTATTTGAACATTACTTTCCTCACCCACAGTCATTTCATTCTCTTCCTCCCCAATAATTGAATTTAGTTGAGCTATTATGGGTAGATCTGGGTAAGAATTAGGTGGTGATGATTCCGCTCTAAAGATAAGGTGTTCCTTATCATCATCATCAAAAATAGTAACCTCCTTCTTCTTATAATAATTTTTTGTATCATGGTCCGAAATCCAATCCATACTGAGAATTATATCAAATTAAATCATAGGTATGACGATGAGATCAGCGGATAAATAAGATTACTATGCTCTAATGGGGACTGGTTCACAAAACATTGTAGCAATGATACTTTCCTTCAGAGTTTTAACTGACAACTCCCTTTTTAAATCAAATTGGAAATATCTAATTTTCTAAGAAAATTAGGAAGATATGAAAAATGAGATGATCCAGAATTGAATAATGCATTTCCTAAACATGAGTAAACCATTAAATTACTTGACACCACGTCTTTTGGAGCTTCTACCTCAACAGTAGTGATAACATAAGCTTGGCCTTGATCACTTGTCCTTTTCTAAGGTACGTTCCCCTGACGCTTAGGAAACTCAATTGCATAATGTCCCATATCCCTGCAATTGTAGCATTTGACATCGATATCTTCCTTCTTCCCCTTACAATCACAAGCTTGGTGGCCTTTTTCACCACACATGTAACAGACTCCCATTCCTTTTAAGAAAGTACCAGGGTGTTTCTTCCCAAATTTACTGCAGGATGGATATTCAACTTTTCCCTTATTCCCCTTATTTACATTCCCAATGTGATTAGTAGATCTCTTCTTATCCTTCTTTTCTTTAAAGTCATAAGACTTAGAGAATTACTTTTCTGTCTTGATAGCATGTGAGACAATATCTTCGTATGATGAGAAGGATTGTGACACTAATTCTCGATGAGGAAATTGTTTTAAACCATCAAAGAAATGATCATCCTTACATCGTGGGTTACATATATAATCTCCATCATACCTTGCTAACCTTGTAAAGTTAGCCTCATACATTGTGACATTCTCATCATCCTTTTGTCTCAAACTCATAAATTGCCTTTCCATATATGCCCGATGGTCAGGAGGAAAGTATTTTTCTAAGAAAAGTTCTTTGAACTCCCTCAATTCTATATTTGATACTTCCTTGTTATTATTTTTGTTTTGAATCATGGACCACCATTGATAAGCATCTCCAGTGAGGCAGAAAACTGCCATGATAACTTTTTCCCTTTCACTACTCCCTAAATCCTGAAAATATTTTCTCTAAGGAATTTATCCCTTACTCAGATACTAAGGGATTTGTACTCCCATTGAACATTGGTGGTTTTTTCCTGATGAAGCGATCTAACATTGATCCTCCATGCTATGGATCATGGTGCTTCATACGAGTAAGGTTATTATTCATAACCTTAGTGAGTTTTCCCAGTATGGTGATTAGTTGATCAACACCAGTTGCATCACCAGCTCCACTATAATTATCTTGAGAAGGAGATAAATCCATACATGGAGTGCATATATTGATATGGTTTCCATTCCTTCCACTAGGTGCCATTTCTAAAAAATGGCATAAACTAGAATAGTTTATGAATCGAAATACATAATTTCAAACTTGTAAAACACTTAACATAAATTGAACTATTTATGGATATAATCCATAATCATAAAAAAATGTTTTCTTTGAGGAAGTATATACTCATAAAAATTTCATAATGGTTTGTAATTAAAATGATAATTATCCTAAGAATATCCCATGGGAGTGTCGTAACCAAGAGATCAGCAAGGCCCATTGTCGTGCACTAGTTCCCGTTCGAGTCTAGCTCAAAGCGGTGTTTTCGGGTTTTACCCCTAGGTGCATCTGTGCCATAGCCTCCTCTACCTGCTCGTATCCAAACATGTATGTATTGCTTGGAAAACTCACAAAATATATACAATACCAAAATTCTATGAAGTTCTTCTATACTAATCCTCAAATTCTATCTCAGGTCTATGTGCTCTAATAATAGTTTATCTAAATCTAGTTTCCAAGGTTTGTACTAAACTTCCTCTGATACCAACTGTAACGCCCCGACCCCAATTACCTAGAGTCGGTGCATTATAACATATTATTGTCATGATTACAAAAGATCATGTCTTGAAAGACCAATTAGTTTTGTAGTCTTGGAAACACTAGATACATTTATAAAGTTTACATTACATCATAAAGTGAAAACTACAACAATATCTTGTATCCACACTCATATCCCCTTATACTATCACTACATGTCATTCATAAAATACTTCTTCATATCCTTGGAAAAATAATACATTGAAAGGGGTGAGATCAAATGCCCAGTAAGGATAACAATATAGCAGAAATTTTCATAAGTAAGCATAAACATTTAAGGTAATGTATAACTAAAACAAACACCTTTTAAACATGAAATTCAGCATAATATGGAAAAAATAACATGAAATAATACCATTTACTTATTCACATGGATATTCTACTAGTCGAATAATCACATGAAATATGAATAACCACTTTCATAATGAAGGAATGCATAATGCCAGACTATCATAATGACATAATCAAGGACTTTTGCCAAGATTACAAATATGATTTTGTCAAGGCATTGTTCTAAGACACTAGTTTGTCTCATGAGACCTACCGATGCATCAAGGAGATATAGTGGGCTCCACCCGTGACTTATTAAGTCTAATGCATTTCTCATATGAAAGGGTTTAAACATAACATAAACATTCATATTAAAACCATCATATGAAATGTCAATACTTTCTCCATAAACCATGAATGGTATAAAAATAACACATCCACAGTCAAACATATCACAAAACCATCAATACAATATGGTAGTTTTGTATCGTAACAAATCAACTTCAAATAATCTTAAAATCTATCAAAGGTTGTTGACATATATGAAATCAAAATTGTTTGAGAGAAATATCTCTTTTTTTAAATATTTTAGAAGTCACATAATTATAAATTAAAACATTTACTTTGAAAATATATTTATAATCTTTTAAGGGAAGATTCAAAGATTTTATAATGGCATAAAATAGACGCACCCGCTGTATAAGTTAAATAAGACATTCTTACCTTAATTCTGTCGAAAAGGTTAAAAAGGGACTTGTTTCGAAAACGACGAAAAGATTCCTTTATAAAATTCATATAAAAAATAAAACAAGGTCAGAAATCAATTTAACCCATATTCTGTAAAATATTAATAATTATTTGAAATACATTTTTAAGAAACATGGATGTGGATGATAAATAAGTCCCAGTAGATAATTACGTATAAACAACCTCGGATAATGAAGAAATTATGAAATAAACCCTTACCTTGTACTTTTCCTTATTCAAGGGTAGGTTAACCTCCTGAATAATGGTGAAATAATTTTTATTAGATTATACAATAATCATTTAAATTAATATGATATCATAAATGATCTTTTAACTTTTCTTTGTTAATAATATCTTAGTATTATCGTTGTTTCGAGAGTTAACTTACTCATTTTCTTTTATATGTTTTGTTACATAATCCATGTTTATTATGGATAGGATGTATCTTATTCATATCTAGAATGATATCATGTCTATAAACATTATTTTTAATCATTAAATGAGAATTAGTCTTTAATGGATACAATGGGGAATGAATCTTATCGCATTCATGGAGACGGTAATCCGTACATACGCACGTATGGTGACATGTCATTAAAAGGATGGATAGAATACTGAATATGGTTTTACCATATTTATAATAACATCACAGTATATAGAAGATACTGGAGATATTATTTTAGAATAGAAATAACAAAGAAATATGATTTTGAAGAAAAAAAGAAACTTGAAAGAGGGTGGTGAAAACATTACCTCTTCTTTGGGTTCTTCCTTTTGATTTGGTCAAAAGGGCTCCTTATGTTGGATTTATGATCCAAATACGACCTCTAGGTTGAATTCAGGAATGTTTAGAGAGTATTTGGGTAGGTTTTGGTTGATCCAAAAGGCTTTGAATGTGTGAATTAGTGAGAAGGGGGAGTTCCCTTTTATAAGAGGGGTGAGAGGCACCTTTGGAAAAGCTAGAAATATTATTTTATAATAAATTTATATTCAGTATCTAATGGATAAAAAGTGTATTATTTAAATTTTAAGGTAGGTATAAGTCGAAAACCACTCAACCAATAGGTTTTAGATAGTTTTGGGTCACTTTAGTAACCTTATCCTTTAGTTTTAACTCTTAGTTAATTAGTTTGACATTTACCATGTCACTTTGTATTTTTATATTATATAGTTAATAAACATACTATATACATCAAAGAGACCCCCAAGTGGTCCATTAATGATACAAATATCATGATATAAGTTCTCTGGATGAACCTTATATTTTTAGGAATAGAATATCAATTAATAATATCATATTTGTTTTAAAAACTCTTTTATGTCAATTTTGACACTATTTAATAATTGATTTGTGTTAAAGTCTTAACAACATTATTAACTCGAACCAAATTCATTTAAGCAATACTATAATGTTATATTAACCAATAAAATTAATGGATGTCATCAAAACTTTCAAATTAAATTTATTTTAACATTTATAATACCAATTATTTGATTCTTTCATTAATAAGGAAAATACTACATCATTATTGTGTCATAAATTTATTTATTAAATGTCTAAAAATTATAAATAAAATACCATTATGTAGGAAATATTTTTATATTTCTAATTAATATTTATAGTCGAAAATCAAATATATATAAACCTATGTAAAAATAGTTTTTCTAAAAGAGATATTCTTATATCATTTTTGAATTTATTTTAACTTAATTAATATAAAGTGTCCTTATCACCTACAACTGGATCCATGGGGTCCCAAAATCGACCCAAAGATGACCATGGTCGGACATGTATCAACCAATAAGGTTAAGACACGTTTTAGGGTAATTTATAATTATTATAATATTATTTTTTACCCTTATTTACCGGATTTACCCTTTAACAATGGTAAATAAAATATTTACCAAATTAATTATTCAAAATGTCTAAAAATAAAAGTTACCTATTTAAACAATTTGGAAAACATTATTCCAAATATGGAATAAATATTTCTAAATTCAAAATAGAAAAGTGGAAGAAATTAATTTAAAATCAATTCCTGTTGTAAAAATAAAAAGCGTGTTTTTAAGAGATAATAACTATCAAAAGATTAACAGTTGTTTTTGTCCGGTTTAAATGTGAAATTATGTACAATGACCAACATTGTATTAAATGGTAAAAATATATTCTAAATATACTTTAAAATCACTAAAATTCATAATTTATCACTGTTAATTATTTTGATTAAAAAAGTTGTTTTTAATTAAAATTTACTAATTTTCACTATTCATCAAAATATAAAAGTTATCCGAAAAGTACCAAAAATTTAACCCTAGGCTAATTTCGATATTCCAAATCCAAAAATGAAGTCCATTTTGAAAGGTAAAATTTATAAAATTTTAAAAAGTGGGTATTACTATTAGTAACAGCTACTTTGATTGGTCGTGGTGTGTTAGAACTCGAAGTTGTGTACAACACACGCTACTGTATTATTTAAAGAGAATCTTACCATGGAATCTTTGGGTGTTACACCATGTAAAAATATGGTGGTTGAAATGTACAATAGTGGAGGGGAAACATGGTTTATTGGAGGAAGTCATATGGTTAGTTAACTAATTGTGTGGGTTGGAGAGTGGTTCTATCTATGACACGTAGATGAAAGGGAGCTAGAAAAATGTTGTGATACCTTGAAAGATCTAGTGTCTTATCCAGATAGTTTTATTGGACAAGAAACACCGTTTCTAATAACTATGCTCCAACTATCAGTCACCTTCTTCCCATCCCTATAATCATTATTTCTCTAAAACTCCTAGAAAACAAAAAAAACAGTATACAAGAACTAAAAAAAATTATGGGTTTTTTGGTAGGGGTGTGAAAAGTGTCCCCACAATTGACACATTCTACACCCCAAAAATTACCAAAAACATCTAGGCAATGAAAACATAATTAAATAAAATTCTCTACCCAAAAAAAATTCCTCAATAACCAAAATATCAAGAGACAAATAAATTCTTCTTCCACTCATAAATCAAACAAATATAAAATTATTAAAAACACTATATATACTCTAAAAACATGGAAATCTATCAACCCTAACTTAGAAAACATCATGGTCACCCATTTGGGTAAATCATGGAGTGATCAATGCTCAAAAAAGAAACCATAGTTAAAAATTCATTATAATAATATAACATGAACTAGAGTGATATGATCATCTTAAGACTACTGAGGGTTTTCACCCAAGAATTTTAAAACATTTTTTAAACATTGGTTCCTAAAAATTGTACAATATCACAAGTTCAAAAAAACAAATCTATAAATAACAAAACAAAAAATAGTAAACCTCCATATAATCTAACTATAATATTAAAACATTCCAAAATATATCTCAATTAAGAACATGACATTCTAAAATTCATAAAACAACATCCTTGATTTCGAAAAAAACTACAATCCCTTGCTCAAAATCTAAAAAAGATAAAATATTTTAGAAAAGAAACTCCAAATAGAATCCATGTCAACAACATGATTTTTAAACATGTTGGGTGGGATACTTCCAAGTGGTGGATATAGTTCAATGTCACTTCCTAGAAACACCTCAGTAAACACATTGTATATGACCCATGTATCCATATGCATGGAATGTCTTTGATGGTTTAGGAAATGATGACTTTTTTTAACTTCTTCCCACACTAATGGAACAATAATAGAATACTACCAGAATAATCTAGTGAGAAGAAACATAATGGACACTTCCCTTTCCTTATAAAATCACCATCAATACTACTACCTAAAATGGGTGATCCATCAAGCATTTTTGGTTCTATAGAAAAACTAACTCTGATCCTAATAGTATATATCACTATTAATATATATGTTTTAGGAAATGATAAATGTTCTTTAAATTGCACTCGTCGAAGGCCCTTTTCAATGAACCAAGCCTTCAAGGATTAATCTTTGTCATATTTTGGGAGATAAATAACCAGTACGGAGAAGACCTTACCATACTATAAAACTTCTAATTTCCTTTTATGAGATGGAATAATTACATCTCCTTCGATACCTTTACAACTTTAGAGAAATACAACTAGATGAAATATTCCTTGATGCATTCCCACATATGGACCTTTTATTGTTTGGACTTGTAAATGGACTTCCAAAACATCCATCCTAGGCCTTCTAACATTATTGTCAATAACATGATCTCAAGAAGATATGGGAGCTCAAGATCAATGAAATTATCTTCAGTTCGTCTCAACTATTATTCAGCTCTTCTAATCTCTTATTAACTATAGAAATGACAATGGTTCAACACAGGGAAAATCCAGATGAATTATTCATACCGAGGACCATCAGTCTTTATATCTAGATAGAAAAAAATGAATGAGGTAGGACGTGATAAACCATAGAAGCGTGGTGGAAGAGAGTCCCACATATCCTTTTAGAATTCATCAGATTTAGTGGGGTCATATTCTAAAAACATGAAACATAAAAACAAATAAGTGAATCACATAAACCAAAACGCTAAATAAAAAACATAAATCAATAAATAAACCTTAAATCACTAATCCAGAAATAGTTTTTCATGAGAAAAAACCAAATATCCACAAAATATATCTGAAAACTAAAACAAATCCAAACTACCATTGCTCATTCAAATTAAAAAACCTACCTCTTAAAACATCTTTATAAAACAATAATAAATAAAAAATGATTGGAACTTAACCACAAAATCCTATGAAGCCTCATATATATATACATAAATCTACCTCCATCAACATATTAACCTATCTATGCATACTAATGAGCATATATGCATGCATTCAAATATGTGGGAATTCATAAGAAATAAAAATGGTCAAATCAATTTTTAAATAATTCCTTAAAATATAAAAAACAATTTGAAACCACATTTTTCATCAATGAATCTCATTTAATAATTCAAAACTCACTTTTCATTAAAAAATTATAGAACCTTTGAAAACTCTAAAATAATTCCCTTCCATTTTAATGCCAATTACCATTTCATTTTCAAAGTACATGAAACTTTTATTTTAGAAATCCCATTTTTTGAAAAACATAAAATCATTTCAAACTGTGTTTAAACACCAAAAACCCAAATCAGAATCACACCAAGAATAAAAAAAGCAACTCAACATTAAACATCTTAAAAATCACAAAAACAAGAAAAACATCAGCTATAGGTGGCTTATCTTAATGGTTTGGTAGACCATGTTCTATTCTTATGAGAATAATGGAGGTCAACAGTGGTAGTGAAATGGTATTCAAATGGCTTTCCAGATAATATACAATAACCATGAACAATATAAGTCCTTCCAAAAATCCACTCCAATAATATGAGTTTTCAAAATAAACCACTAAGTCTAAAAACAAAACCCAAATTCCTAGAATAAAATAAAAAAACTCTAATATATCTGAGAAACAATATTAAATTTTGAGGCATAATCATCCCGAACCACCATAGAAATTAAAATATACTTTTAATTAGGTGGTGATCATGAACCTACACATGAATTACTACTTGAATTCCGAAAATCCTATATCAAAAACAACATCACATCCATAAATAGTAAGGATAATTTCACTAATACAATTTTTTCTTGAACCAACCCAAGTATACCTCGAACTGGTTACTCAAGTCATCCCATGACAAGGCCTGAGAGGCGTTACTGATCCTCTGGGGATGGGAACTAGTGTCGAGCATCACACATACTCAATTGGAAATAATTTATCCTATATAAAAGAAATATATTAAAAAATAAAATAACCAATTGCAGTATACAATGAAATTGGAAGAGAATATATCTCTATGTGACATCATGGGTCTTCTATAATCAAATAAATAAGTTTTATCCATGAGTGATTCATAACTGAGAGAGAATATTAAGATGAAAAATAATAAAGAAAGTAGTCATGATAATCGAGATTCTCAGTAGGTATTCCAAGGATAAAAAACTATACATGTCTTACCGTTAAGTAAAATCCCATTCATTTAATTTAAAATAATATGTATAAAATAAATTTTTTCACTCTTTTAAAAAATAGGTAACATGATTCCATTTTTATGAAAACCCATTTTCTATTACATTTATAAGATAGTTTCTAAAGCATACAAATATAATCCAAAAAATCCATTTAAAATATAACTAGTACTTGAATATATATTTTTATATATAATGAAAATAATGGGTGTCACATTATGAAAATATTAGAAAACAAATTAATGGATCGTCAATTTAAAATAGGTGTCCTGGGATCTCATGTACTGGTCGAGAAAACCTAGGAAAACATAAAGTATTATCTCATAATAAATGTATACTAGTACTAGTTATCCATAAGCAGTACCATAACACCCAGTGACATATTCACTGGTTCTACTGGGAGCCACATCCCAAAACAATTCATAATATATATAAAGGGATACAAGCTAGTGTTTAATATCAACTTGTGTAGTAAATGTAACAAGGATCCGACCTAAATTTCCAAGGCTTCACTTGAAAATAAATGGATATGATTTTTATCAAGCTAATATATACATATTTATCACATTTTTTACACAAAATAACATCCCCATTCTTTCCTATGAACTCTTTCCTTTATCAAGCTAATTTACTCAGAGGACGCACCAAAGGAAAGACTATTCCAACCTACCCAGTCCTCCAGTAACTAGGTCCACAAGAAAAGGTAAACCTCCTTTGAAAACATGTAAAGGTGATGGAATGCCCGTGAGGACGTCTGTCTCTCAAGAAGTGGTTGGTCAGGTGCACCATGTGGCTGAACCTCCCCTGGCAGAGGTTGTACACCCTCCTGGGCTGCAGAGTGAGGATGTGCGACCTGCTCAGTCTCATGGGAATCAATGAGAGCAGAATACTCTTTTTTACTATCAGAAACAGATTGCTTCGGTGATGAATCAGATGGACCTTCTTCTTCACTCAGATGAATAAATGGTGGATCAAGTCTTAGATATTAAAGCTCCATAGGAAATCATCAACCAAATAATGGGGAAAATTCATAGAGTTAAAATGACATAGGGGAAATTTAAATAGACTGATAGGTAGAACCACATCTTGATTAGTGGCTTCAACATGGGGAAGATTAACTTGGAGTAATATATGCAGTCTTGGGAAATCTTGGCGAATCATTATTAAGACATCTTGAGGGTAGATCCTGGTACTCAGGTAAGCTCTATACCCTAGATAATGTTTTGGGAGTTTGATTCTAATCAGATCAAATTTTTCTTCAACAAAATTGTCATATCTCTTGGGGATTAATCTGTACTAATGCAAGGGTTCTCACTTCCCCTTAAAAGTGTTTCAAAATAAAAAAAATGATATTTGATGAGACATATTACATTTGGTATTTGGAATATACCTTTCATATTTATATATGATGTCTTGGCATGAGCCTTTGACAAAAAAATTATAATGTTTGAAATTATTCATTATATCACTATTAAACCATTTATTGATATACATGTGATTATTTATATTATAATTATACCTATGATATATATTCCCTTTTGAGGATATTATTATTTGAAAAAGTTATTTTTATTTTTCATTTACATATATTTTATTACTTTTTTATTCTTTGATATATTATGTTTTATGCTACCCAATACTGATCGTCTAAGGGAACCATTTTTTTGGTTTCTCATCCCTTTGGTACAGTGAATTTAATTTTTTTGATTTCAATGAAAAATTGGAATTAATAATAAATTTATCCATCTAAATTATGTTTTATTTCATATTAATTAATTTAACATGAAAATAATGTATATATATAGTCTCTCAAGAATACTAAATTATTTCATCATGTTGGATGTTATCTCTTATGTCTGATGAATGTCCAATATAGTAAACACCAACTCTAGGATATTATAGTCTATATTGTTACATCCCATAGGTTTAATTAAAAAACCATATAGATCCTAAATGTGGGACATTAAAAGAAACATATATTTTTTTATGGTAGCCCAACTATAAATGGGACGACATTGGTCCTTATCATATAGTCATAAATAGAATAATGTTTCTTATTAAAGGGAATTGAAATATGCATGTTATGATTCTTACCATAAGGAAAACATTTTAATCTTTATCTATTTGTCACAATACTAACATAAAAAATCATACCACCTCCCTAGATGGTGATAAAATCATGATCACCCAGTTATGAAGAATTAAACCATAATATATAAAACTATTAAAGGAAACATGGAGAACTTATAATACATTAAAATTTTCAGATCAATAAAATTTTTGATCTATTATTTCAATGGAGTTAAATTATAAAATTATTATAAATGATATATACTTTTAAAAATGTCATAAATCTATAATTGAGTCCTTATATGTGAAATAAATCTCTCTAAAATAGTGAGATGAGCTGGACCACCCATCCACATGACTAATTCCCAACCAAAAGAGTCACCATTAAAGTCACAGCAACCACATTCCCTTAGAAATTAGGTTCGTGTCAACTAAAAACATAAAATAATGATTGATAGATGAAAAAAGATATGCTATGTGGTAATTGAGACCGTTAGTAATCAATTACGGACCCCCATTACCACATTTGAATCTTTTTCATTCATGATAACAATAGTGATCTCAGATATCAAAACTAGTCTACTATGCACCCTCCTCGTAACCATCACCAAAACAATAAGATATTGTACCCTTGTGACAGATGAGCCTAAAACGTTGATGGTCCAGCCATATCAGTTTCCCATTTTCCTATTTACTATAATAACTAACCATAAAAATTTGTATGCAATCTATTTATTCTCCATACCATTGTAATATACCTTTGAACCCAATCCACTGATATCACATTGGGGTAATAGATCATTAAACCAAACATCCACCTGTGGAGCCTAAATGACATAAAACATTCTAAAAAAATGTGCATACTATCTAAAAACACACTTCAATAAATAAAGTTCCTACTAGTCTAAACTATGAAATTATAAAAAAAATGTTTACATAGTTATCAATTCTTTATTTAAAAAGCCACTGATTTTACAATATGAACATCGTACGCACATGATTTTCCTCTAAATAAACATATAATCCACAATTTTTATTCAAAATTATAAATAATGAAATAAATGATAATGCTTGTCTATTAAATTAAAACCAATCATGTTTACCCAATCTTATTTGATACCCAATTCTAGATCACTTTTATTAACATTTTCTCTAAATCATTAAACTCTCATTGCATCCATAACCACCAATTTTATGATTCATTTCATGTAAACCTGTATTGATAAATTATTATACATTCTTTATTCCACCTCATTATTTATCTATTGAATACATGGTACTTCTTTGTAACACCCCAAGCTTCCACGATATGCTTCTCTTTGAATAATACGGTAGCTTGTGTTGTACGCAACTTCGAGTTCTAACACACACCACAACCAATCAAACTAGCAGTTATGAATAGTAATACCCAATTTTTGAAATTTTATAAATTTTATCTTTCAAAATGGACTTCATTTTTAGATTTAGAATATCGAAATTAGCCTAGGTTGAAATTTGGGTATTTTTCTGAAAACTTTCAATTTTTGATGAATAGAGAAAAAACATTGAGTTATAGTTTAAAACTGAATTTTTATTTAAATAATTATTTATTTTATTTAAATTTAATTAATGTAAAAATAGATATATAATACCTATATAATTTCAATGTAATTCATTGGAGTTAGTTTAGAGTAATTTTAGATATATAAAAATTTAATGGAACTTTTCACTGTCTTTTACCCACCTCCTTGGAGAATTTGTAAATTCACATAAAACACAATTTTACCACTTCTGTGAGTGGAATTTCAATAATTAAAGAGACATGGTTAATATAAAGGAGTAAAATGGGGTTCAATAAGATAAAAATAATTTTTGTGAATAGTGACTTTTTACTTTTATTTACCACGGTTAAAAGTAAATATGGTAATTAAGGGTAAACATGATATTAATATTACCCTAAAACATATCCTAATTCTATTGGACAACCGTATCTTGACCAAAAACAACCATAGGAATAAAATATTATCATTTATTTCCACTTGATTATATTAGGACATTTATTATTATTTAATTCAAAGAAGAGTTAAAAGAGTTAAAATCAAGGTTTAATTACTAAAACATTTTTAATATAGGGTTATACATAAGATAAATTAAATTGTAAATATTAATTAAAAATATAAAAATATTTCCTACATAGTATTATTTTATTTATAATTTTTAGACGTTAAATAATTTAATTTATTTATAACATAATGGTGATGCAGTAATTACATAATTAATGAAATACTAAAATAATTGATATTATAAATATCAAAATAAATATAATTTGAGACTTTTTATGAATTCAAATAATTTTATAGGTTAATATGACATATTATGATTGGTTATATAAATTGTTTGTCATGTAATAATGCATTTATGAAATTATCAAAAACAAAATACCCAATAGTGTCAAAATTGACATAAAAGAGTTTTTTAAAACAATATTATCTTATAAATTGATATTATATTTCTACAAATCTATAGTTCAGACAAGGGAATTATATAATGATATCTGTATCATTAATGGACCATTAGGGGGTCTCTTGGATGTATATAGTAAGTTTATTAACTATATAATATAAAAATACAATGTGACATGGTAAATGTCAAACTAATTAACTAACAGTTAAAACTAAAAGATAAGGTTACTAAATGACCCAAACCTATATAAAACCTATTGGTTGAGTGTTTTTCTACTCATACCCTCTTTAAAATTTAAACAATCCACTTTTGAGCTATTAGAAACCGAATATGAATTTATTATAAAATAATATTTCTAGCTTTTCAAAAGGTACCCCTCACCCCTCTTATAAAAGGGCACTCCCCCTTATCAGTAGTTCACACATTCAAAGCCTTTTGGATCGCCCAAAACTATCCCAAATACTCTATCAACTTCCCTCACATCAACCTAGAGGCCTTATTTTGATCATAAAGCAAAATTAAGGAGCTCTTTTGACCAAATCAAAAGGAAGAACCCGAAGAAGAGGTAATGTTTTCACCACACTCTTTCAAGTTCCATTCTTCTTCAACTTCTTATTTATTTGTTATTTCCATTATAAAATAATAACTCCAGTATATTATATATACTGTGATGTTATTATAAATATTATACAACCATATTTATTATTCTATCCATCCTTTGAATGACATGTCACCATACGTGCATACGTACGACTTACTGTCTCCACACCGTGGTGTAATTGTTATTCAATATATTATTATTAGAATGGGTATAATAATGATGTGTAATTCATGTAAATAATAGATATAACATGATAATTATTATGTATATATGATATACCATCCAATTATATATTATTTTAATATCAAAAGAATGATATTGTCGCTCGTGCGTACGTACGGACTACCGTCTCCACGAATGCGGTGAGATTCATTCCCCATCGTATCCATTCAAGATTAATTATCATTTAATGATTAAAAGTAATGTTTAAGAACTTTATATCATTCTGGATATGAATACGATACAACATATCCATAAAAAACATGACTTATGTAACAAAACATATAAAATAAAATGAGTAAGTTAACACCTGAAACGACGACAATACTAAAATATTATTAACAAAGCATTATTATAAGATCATATATGATATCATAATTTTGTATATGGTTCTTTTATAATTTAATAACATTGTTTTAACTATTATAAAGGAGGTCAAAATACCATTTACTAAGTAAAAGTAAAAGGTAAGGGTTCATTTCACAATCTCTTCATTATACGAGGTTGTTTATACGTAATTATCTACTGGGACTTCTTTATCATCCTCATAAATATTTCTTAAAAATGTATTTAAAAACATTTTTACTATTTACTAAAATATGGTTTAAATTCATTTATATCCTTGTTATACTTTTTATAAACCGGTTTGAAAAGGCTCTTTCCGTCGTTTTCCAAACAAGGTCCTTTTTAACCTTTTCGACAAAATTAAGGTAAGAATGTTTTTTTAACTTTTACGGCCGGTGTGGCTATTTTTCACCGTTATAAAATTTTCAAAGCTTCACATACAATATTATAAGAATATTTTCAAATTAAATGTTTTATTTTATAATTATGTGACTTTCAAATGATTTCAGAAAAAGATATATTTCTCTCAAATAGTTTTGATTTCATCTATGTCAACATCCTTTAATGGATTGTAAGCTTATTTGAAGTTAATTTATTATGATACAAAACTTACATATTTTATTGAAGGTTTTGTTATATGTTTGACTATGGATGTATTATTTTTATACCATTCATGGTTTATGGAGAAAGTATTGACATTTCATATGCAATTTTAATAAGAATGTTTATGTTATGTTTAAACCTGTTCATATGAGGAATGAATTGGACTTAATAAGTGATGGGTGGAGCCTGCTATAACTCCTCGATGCATCGACAGGTCTCATGAGACAAACTAGTGTCTTGGAACAAGGCCTTGACAAAATCATATTTATAGTCTTGGCACGAGGCCTTGGATACGTGGTTATGATAGTCTGGCATTATGCATTCCATCATTTTGAAAGTGGTTATTGATTTTGCATGTGATTATTTGACTAGTAGAATATCCATGTGAATAAGTAAATGGAATTATTTCATTTTATATTTTCCATATTATGATGAGGATCAAGTTTAAAAGTATTTTGTTTTAGTTATACATTGCCTTAAATATTTATGCTTATTTGTGAAAGTTTCCACAATATTGTTATCCTTACTGAGCATCTGAGATCACCCCTTTCAATGTTTTATTTATCCCAGGAAGTGAAGAAGTAATTTATGAATGACCTGTAGGGGTAGTATGAGGGGATATGAAGACAAGATGTTGTTTTAGTAGTTTTCACTTTATGATGTAATGTAAACATTATGAATGTATCTAGTTATTCCGAGGATACTATACTAATTGTTCTTTAGAGACTTGATATTTTGTGATCATGAAAATATTATGTAATAATGCACCGACTTTGGGTAACTGGGGTCAGGACGTTACAGTTGGTATCAGAGGAAGTTTAGTATAAACCTTGGAATCTATATTTAGATAAAATTCTAATAGAGCACATAGATCTAAGATGGACTTTGAGGATTAGTATAGAAGAATTTCCTAGAATTTTGGTATTGTAGAAATTTTGTTAGTTTTATGAGAAATACATTCCTGTCTAGATACGAGCAGGTAGAGGCTACTCTGGCACATATGTACCTAGGGGTAAAACCTGAAAACACCGCTTTGAGCTAGACTCGAACGGGAACTAGTGCACGACAACAAGCCTTGCTGCACTCTTGGTTACGACACTCTCATTGGATATGCTTAGGATAATTCTCAATTTTTTAGAAACCATTATGAAGGGTTTATGAGTAAATACTTCCTCAAAGATTTTTTTTATGATTGTGGATTATATCCGTAAATAGTACAATTTATGTTATGTGTTTTATAAGTATGGAATTATGTATTTTGATTCATATACTGATCTAGTTTATGCCATTGTTTAGAAATGAAACCTAGTGGAAGAATTGGAAACTGTATCAATTAACTCACTCTATGTACGGTTTTCTCTCTGGTTCAATATAATTATAGTAGATCTAGTGATGCAACTGGTGTTGATTAGCTAATTACTATACTGGGAAAACTCACTCATGTTATGAATAATAACCTTACCCGTATGGAGCACCATGATCCGCAACATGGAGGATCAATGTTAGATCTCTTCATGAGGAAACAACCACCAACATTCAATGAGAGTACAAATCCCTTAGTAGCTGAGCGGTGGATAAGTTCCCTAGAGAAAATATTTCAGGCTTTCAGGAGTAGTGAAAGGGAAAAAGTTATCAGGGAAGTTTACCGCCTCACTGGAGATGCTGATCAATGGTGGTCTTTGATTAAATATACAAAGGATAATGAGGAAGTATCAAATATGGAATGAAGGGAGTACACAGAACTTTTCTTAGAAAAATAATTTCCTCATGACCATTGAGAAGATATGGAAAGGAAATTTCTAAGTCTAAGACAAAAGGAGGTGGAGAATGTCGCAAAGTATGAGGATAACTATACAAGGTTAGCAAGGTATGCTGCAGATTATATACTTAACCCAAGAAGTAAGATTGATTGTTTATTTGATGGTTTAAAACCATTTCTCTGTCAAGAATTAGTCTCACAAACCTTCTCGTTGTACGAAGATATTGTCTCACGTGCTATCAAGACAGAAAAATAATTCTCTAAGTCTTATGACTATAAAGAAAAACAGGAGAAGAAGAGATCTGCTGATCACTCTGGGAATGGAAATAAGGGGAAGAAGGGAAAATTTGAATATCCATCCTGTAGTAAATGTGGTAAGAAACACTCCAGTACATGATTAAATGGAATGGGAGTCTGTTACAAGTGTGGTGAAAAAGTCCACCAAGCTCATGATTTCAAGGGGAAGAAGAAAGCTAACAATGTCCAATGCTACAATTGTAGGGAGATTAGACATTATGCAAATGAATTTCCTAAGCGTCATTGGAACATACCTTAGAAAAGTCCTAGGAATCAAGACCAAGCTTATGTTATCACTACTTCTGAGGAAGAAGCTCTGAAAGATGTGGTGGCAGGCAATTTAATGGTTTCCTCAAGTTTAAGAAAAGGAATATTTGATTTTGGATCATCGTATTGTTTCATATCTTCCTATTTTTCTAAGAAAATTAGATATTTTCAATTTCATTTAACAAGAGAGTTTTCAGTTAAAACTCCTAAGGGAATTATCATTGCAAAAAAAATTTGTGAATCAGTACCCATTAGAGCACATAAATTTTCTTTATCCACTGATCTCATCATCATACCTATGATTGGGTTTGATATAATCCTCAGTATGGATTGGCTTTCAGAAAATGATGTGAATATTTATTGTAAGAAGAAGAAGGTTACGATTTTTGATGATGATGATAAGGAACACCTTATCTTTAGAGCAGAATCATCACAACCTAATTCTTACCAAGATCCACCCCCAGTAGCTCAACTAAATTCAATTATTGGGGAAGAAGAGAATGAAATGACTGTGGGTGAGGAAAGGAATGTTCAAATAGAGTATGTACCTATTGTGAAAGAATATTTAGATGTGTTTCCAGAAGATTTACCTGGACATCCTCTAGAATGAGAATTTGAGTTTTCCATTGATTTAATTCCTAGATCAAGGCCTATATCAAAGACCCCTTATAGAATGGCCACTGTGGAATTAGTGGAACTAAATAAACAACTAGAAGAATTGACTAATAAGGGATTTATTAGCCCTAGTGTTTCTCCATGGGGATCCCCTGTTCTTTTTGTTAAAAAGAAAAATTGATCTATGAGGTTATGTATCCACTATAGGGATATCAATTCTATAACAATAAAGAACATGTATCCCCTACCTCGCATTGATGATTTACTTGACCAACTGCATGGAGCTCAATAATTTTCAAATATTGAACTTCGATCTAGATATCATCAGTTGTGTGTAAAGAAGGAAGACATTCTAAAGAGAACATTTCGAACTAGGTACGAGAATTATGAGTTTACAGTAATGTCTTTTGGATTGACTAATGCACCCTCTGTATTCATGGATCTAATGAATAGAGTTTTCAAGGAATATCTCGATGAATTTTTTGTTGTATTTAGTGATGATATCTTGGTATACTCCAAACGCTACGAAGATCGTGAAAATCACTTGCGCATTATCCTGAAGACTCTGAGAAGACATAAATTATATGGGAAGTTTAGCAAGTGTGAATTATGGTTTTAGGAGATTTCTTTTCTATGACATGTTGTCTCTGAAGATAGAATCTCTGTTGTTACTTCTAAGACCAAGGAAATCTAATAATGGCCTTCACCGATGAGTATAACTGAGGTACATAGTTTTCTCGGTTTAGTAGGTTATTATCGGCGTTTCGTCCATCATTTTTCCCGATTGGCTAACCCATTAACGAATATTACACGTAAAGGGGTTAATTTTTTTTGGACAAAAGAGTGTGAAGAATGTTTTGAAGAACTAAAGAGAAGATTAGTCAATTCTCCTATATTAACTCTACCATTGAGGAATGATGGGTTCATTATTTATAGTGATGCATCGAAGAAAGGACTTGGTTGTTCCCTTATGCAGAATGATAGAGTAATTTCCTATGCATCACGACAACTAAAAATTCATGATCAAAACTATCCTACTCATGATCTTGAGTTAGCTACTGTAATATTTTCTTTGAAGATATGGAGACATTATCTCTATGGTGAAAAATGTGAGATATATACCGATCACAAGAGTTTGAAGTATATTTTCTCATAGAAAGAACACAACATGAGGCAAAGGAGATGGCTTGAATTACTCAAAGATTATGATTTCACGATACACTACCACCCGGGGAAAAAAATAAGCTGGTAGATTCTATGAGAAGAAAGGATCATGGAGTTTTGAACATGATGAGAATTGAAAGGGATCCTATTTTCATGGATCTAGTGAATATGGATATGGGAATCACCATGAAAGGTGAAACATCAATACTTTCTCAAATGGTTTCCAAACCATCTTTACTAGAAAGGATAAAGAGTTCTCAAACCGGTGATGAAGAGTTTCAAAAGAAAATTAATGTTGTGAATGATGGGATATTGAGAGACTTTGTGTATTAAGATGGAATTTTGAAATTTGGGAAGAGACTTTGTGTTCCCGATATACATGATCTAAAAATGGAATTTTTGGATGATGCTCATAGTTCCAATTTCTCTATACAGCATGGGAGCACCAAAATGTATAGAGATTTGAAGGAACATTTTTTGTGGGACAACGTGAAGAGGGAGATTTCTGATTTTGTGTCAAGATGTATGGTTTGTGAAGAAGTGAAATCTGTAAGGCAACAGCCTGGAGGAGTCATGCATCCTCTTCCAATACCGGAGTGGAAATGGGATTATATTACGATGGACTTTTTGAGGGGACTACCAAAGACTCCTAGACAGAATGATGCAATATGGGTCATTGTTGATCGTCCTACCAAGTCATCATATTTTCTTGCTATATGGGAAGATTTACCACTTGACCTTTTAGCAAGAATATATATTAATGAAGTTATGAGACTTTATGGAGTACCCCTATCAACTATTTCGGATCGTGATCCCCGTTTTACAAAATGATTCTAGAAAAGTCTTCAGAAAGCCCTGGATACTGAACTCTGTTTGAGCACTGCATACCACCGTCAAACATATGGACCATCAGAACGGACTACTCAAACCGTAGAAGACATGTTTAGATCTTTCTCACTTGACATTCAGGGTATGTAGGATCAATATTTACCTCTGGTGGGATTTTCGTATAATAATGGCTTCCATTCAAGTATTCAAATTTCACCATATGAAGCGTTATATGGAAGGAGATGTCGCACTCCAACCTATTGGTATGATGTTGGTGAAAGAAAACCTGTAGGCCCCGAACTGGTGTAGGAAACGGTGGAGAAGGTGAAGGTAATCCAAAACCACATCAAAGCAGATAAAAGTAGGCAGAAGAGCTATGCTGACAACCGAAGGAAGGATTTGAAATTTCATGCAGGAGATCCTGTTTTCTTGAAGGTATCTCCATGGATGGGAGTTATACGTTTCGGCAAGACAGGTAAATTGAGTCCCAGGTACATAGGACCTTTCGAAATTCTAGAACAAATTGGGGTTGTAGCTTACCGTTTGGCAATGCCGCCAAGTCTCTCCAAAGTTCATGATGTGTTCCACGTATCACTGTTGAGGAAAGACATGCATGACCGAACGCATGTACTCACCTATGAGGAATTAGAATTGGAACCTAATCTATCTTATTGTGAGGAGCCCATCAAGATTCTTTATACAAGAGAACAAGTGCTGATAAAGCCGACGACTCGTCTGGTAAAAATTCTATGGAGAAACCATAAGATGGAAGAGGCAACATGGGAACCCGAGGAACATATGATGAAGAACCACCCGAGTATTTTTATGCAATAATATTCTAGAAATTTTTGGATGAAATTATTTGAAGGAGGGTAGAATGTAACACCCCAAGCTTCCACGATACACTTATCTTTGAATAATACGGTAGCGTGTGTTGTACGAAACTTCGAGTTCTAACACACACCAAAACCAACCAAACTAGCAGTTATGAATAGTAATACCCACTTTATGAAATTTTATACATTTTATCTTTCAAAATGGACTTCATTTTTGGATTCAGAATATCGAAATTAGCCTAGGGTGAAATTTTGGTATTTTTTTTGAAAACATTCAATTTTTGACGAATAGTGAAAAAACACTGAGTTATAGTTTAAAACCAAATTTTTATTTAAATAATTATTTATTTTATTTAAATTTAATTAAGGTCAAAACAGATATATAATACCTATATAAGTTCAATGTAATTAATTGGAGTTAGTTTAGAATAATTTTAGATATATAAACATTTTATGGAACTTTTCACCATCTTTTACCCACCTCATAGGAGAATTTGTAGATTCACATAAAACTTAATTTTACCTCTTCTGTGAGTAGAATTTTGAAAATCCAAGAGACACGGTTAATATCAACGAGTAAAATGTGGTTCAATAAGATAAAAATAATTTTTGTTGAATAGTAACTTTTTAGTTTTATTTACCACGGTTAAAAGTAAATAGGGTAATTAAGCATACAAATGATATTAATATTACCCTAACACATGTCCTAATTCTATTAGACAAGTGTATATCGACCAAAAACAACCTTAGTATTAAAATATTATCATTTAGGTCCACTTGGATTAGATTAGGACATTTATTATTATTTAATTTAAAGAAAAGTTAAAAGAGTTAAAATCAAGGTTTAATTACTAAAACATTTTTAATATAGGGTTATACATAAGATAGATTCGATTTTAAATATTAATTAGAAAGATAAAAATATTTAATACATAATGGTATTTTATTTATAACTTTTAGACATTATATAATTCAATTTATTTATGACACAATAGTGATACAGTAATTACCTAATTAATGAAATATTAAAATAATTGATATTATAAATATCAAAATAAATGTAATTTGAGACTTTTTATGAATTAAAATAATTTTTTAGGTTAATATAATATATTAGGATTGGTTATATAAATTTTATTTGAAGTAATAATGCTGTTATGAAATTATCTAAAACAAAATACCCAATAGTGGTAAAATTGACATAAAAGAGTTTTTAAAACAAATATTATATTATTAATTGATATTTTATTCCTAAAAATCTAAGGATAGGCCAAAGGGCTTATATAATGATATTTGTATCATTAATGGACCACTTGGGTGTCTCTTTAATGAATATAGTATGTTTATTAACTACATAATATAAAAATAAAAAGTGACATTGTAAATGTCAAACTAATTAACTAAGAGTTAAAACTAAACGATAAGGTTAATATAATGCAAAAAACCTGTCTAAAATCTATTGGTTGAATTTATTTAGACCCATACATACCTTAACATTTAAATAATCCACTTTTGATCCATAATTAACCGAATATGAATTTATTATAAAATAATATTTCTAGCCTTTCCAAAGGTGCCCCTCACCCCTCTTATAAAAGGGCACTCACCCTTCTCACTAATTCACACATTCAATGCCTTTTGGCTTGGCCAAAACCTAACCCAATACTCTGTAAAATTACCTCAATTCAACCTGGAGTCCTTAGTTTGATCAGAAAGCCAACTTAAGGATCCCTTTTGACCAAATCAAAAGGAAGAACTCAAAGAAGAGGTAATGTTTTCACCACCCTCTTTCAAGTTCCTTTCTTCTTCAACTTCTCTTTCTTTGTTATTTCCATTATAAAATAATAACTCCAGTATATTCTATATACTATGATGTTATTATAAATATGGTATAACCATATTCAATATTCTATCCATCCTTTGAAGGATATTTTACCATACATGCGTACGTACGACTTACCATCTCCACGTCGTGGTGTAATTGTTATTCAATATATTATTATTTGGATAGGTATGATAATGATTTGTAATTCATGTAAATAATAAATATTGAATGATAATTATTCTGTATATATGATATAATATCCAATTATATATTATTTTAATATCAAAAGAATGATATTGTCGCTCGTGCGTACGTACGAACTACCGGCTCCACGAAGGCGATGATATTCACTCTCCATCATATCCATTCAAGACTAATTATCATATGATGATTAAAAGTAATGTTTAATAACTTTATATCATTTTGGATATGAATAATATACAACCTATCCATAATAAAAACGACTTATGTAACAAAACATATAAAATAAAATGAGTAAGTTAACACCCGAAACGTCGATAATACTAAAATATTATTAACAAAGAATTATTAGAAGATCATATATGATATCATAAATATGTATATGGTCTTTTATAATTTAATAACATTGTTTTTGCTATTATTCATTAGGTTAAGATACCATCTACTAAGGAAAAGTAAAAGTTCAGGGTTTATTTCACAATCTCTCCATTATCCGAGGTTGTTTATACGTAATTATCTACCGGGACTTCTTTATCATCCACATTAATGTATCTTAAAAATGTATTTAAAAACATTTTCACTATTTACTAGACTATGGTTTAAAGTAATTTATACCCTTTTTATACTTTTTATAAAATGTTTTGAAAGGAATCTTTCCGTCGTTTTCCAAACAATGTCCTTTTTAACCATTTCGACAAAATTAAGGTAAGAATGTCTTTTTTAACTTATATGCCGGGTGTGGCTATTTTCTTCCATTATAAAGTCTTCAAAGATTCCCATACAAGTTTATAAGAATATTTTGAAAATAAATGTTTTATTTTATAATTACGTGACTTTTAAATGATTTCATAAAAAGAGATATTTCTCTCAAATAGTTTTAATTTCATCTTTGTCAACATCCTTTGGTGGATTTTATGCTTATTTGAAGTTGATTTATTATGATACAAAACTTCTATATTATATTGAAGGTTTTTTTATATGTTTGACTATGGATGTGTTATTTTTATACCATTCATGGTTTATGGAAAAAGTATTGACATTTCGTATGCTAGTTTTCATACGAATGTTTATGTAATGTTTAAACCTGTTCAAATAAGGAATGAATTAGACTTAATAAGTGACGGGTGGAGCCCGCTATAGCTCCTCGAAGCATCAGTAGGTATCATGTGACAAACTAGTGTCTTAGCACGAGGTCTTGACAAATTTTTTTTGTAGTCCTGGAACGAGGCCTTGGCGACGTGGTTATGATAGCCTGGCTTTATGTATTCCATCATTATGAAAGTGGTTATTGATATTGCATGTGATTATTCGACTAATATAATATCCATGTGAATCCGTAAATGAAATTATTTAATTTTATATTTTCCATATTATGGGTAAGTTCAAGTTTAAAAGACTTTTTTTAGTTATACATTCCCTTAAATGTTTATTTTTATTTATAAAAGTTTCTGGTATATTGTTATACTTACTGAGCATCTGATCTCACCCCTTTCAATGTTTTATTTTTCCCAGGATGTGAAGAAGTAATTTATGAATGACCTGTAGGTGTATTATGAGGGGATATGAAGACAATATGTTGTAGTAGTAGTTTTCACTTTATGATGTAATGTAAACTTTCAGAATGTATCTAGTTATTCCAAGGCTACTAAACTAATCGGTCTTTCGAGACTTGATCTTTTGTGATCATGCCAATATTATGTAATTATGCACCGAATCTGGGTAACTGGGGTCGGGGAGTTACATTCTTAAAATCCAAATCTCCTATAAAAACATTTACCTCTATTATCCAAACAAACCTATGTAGGAATAAATCAATCATATAACCACAAGAAAAACTACAATCCATATTAATTAAATCACAAAATTTAATTTAATAAATAAGGCAAGAATTATATTTTAAGTTTCCTTTATTAATAATTATAGAGTCCCAAGACTTTATCACATATTATTATATTAAATATAATTATATTATTTTAAGCATAATTATCCATAAAATGAAAACCAATGATTGAAAATTCTAGTGCCTTTAAAAGACAAGGTGTATAATAAAAAACATTTTTATAAATCATTATAACAAGATCCTATCTCTCTTTGAGATCCTACAACTACATAGGATAACTTTGGTAAATACATAAACTAAAGGGATGTGCTAAAAATCCTTAAATGGGAATAAACAAGGGATTGATACATAGAACATGAGTTTAAAGTTATAAAATGATATCATAAAAATCATGATTCATGAATAAAGAAGTGGAAGAATAAAATATAGAAAATTGAATCATATGATCATTAAAATATAGTAATTTGGAATCAATATATAAAATTACATCGATGTGATTCAAGGATAACATCCAAGACTATATCACATGGTAGACAAAGTCCCATAATGAATTATGTTTACTCCCTAATACCATACATAATGTCTCATGAAAATATAACATTACCCAATGAATTGGATTTATATATTGTTGAACCCATCATAATAAGTTAAGTCATATGTGTGATATATAAATAATCAAACAAAATTAATAAACATATTTTTTAACCATGGAATTAAATGGGATTCATAATCATTTGTTATAAGGAATAACCAAATGGTGGACATTAATGGCTTCTATAAAAGAAGGGATTTAAAAATTAGGTAAATTCGTAAAGGAAATATAGGAATAAAACATAAATACATTAATTTAAATAAATTAAAAACATTAAAAAAATTTGGTAACATTAGAAATGTCAAACTAAAGTGTGGTTTTAGGGAAACAAATAAAGAGTCTTTAAATATGATAAAAGCATAATTTTTTACATAAAAAAAGAAATTAATTAAAATATTATTCCATGATATATTGAGTGATTATAAAAAAATGTTAAAGGATTAATATATTTTATGTAGTATACTTTAAAATGGGTTAGAAAAAAAGAGAACTTACCATTAACCATGTTTTCTTGTCATGATGAATTGTGAAGGGAACCTTACATAAAATCTAATTAACTGCCAATCAAATAAGATTAAAGATACAAAAATAAGTGTGCTATATATAAATAGAACATATAATATATATATATATATATGGGATAAATTTAGTCAAATATAGAGAAATTATAAACCAAAGGAAATATGGACGCTAAAATAGACCCCTTACCTCATGTTCAAATGAGTCCGGCACTTAACCTTTATATATATGATCAAAAAATTAGATCTGTTAGCTGATTAATTAAGAACCAATAAAACATGTATTTTTATAATTATAATTTTATTATTTTCAATTTTTTCCATTTTTATTATTTATAAGGTTCAATTTCGTTATTCTGGGAGTGATTGTTTCATGGTTTCATAATTATTTCACAAGTATATAATTATGGAAGTTATTTTTAAAGGGGAATACTATTCTACAAGTGAAATTAAATGGTATTAATAAACATAAGGAATATTAAATGTCATCATATATCATTTACTTTTTTGACATGAGGATGAATCATCTGATAAAACATTGATAACAAATGTTTAGTTTATTTTGGCAGTTTTTTTGTCCTTCATGAACTAGTTTGGTTTTAATTAATATTATACATATATATTAGTTAAAAAACATATAATAAGTTATAAAATACTTATTATAATATTAATTAACCATTATAATAGAATTATGAATATCCTAAAAGTAGTTAATGAAAAAAAATCACATTATTCATGGATGCGATTAATCACCATAATTTGGACAATGGTATCCTTTATTTGAATAAGTGGAGATGAGAAAATGTAATGGTTAGAAAATATTTCATTATAAATACTAAATTAATTTATACACATGATAATACAGTTATTATAATTCAATTTATGTATTAGTTGAGGAGTGTAACACCTCAATCTTCCACGGTACACTTCTCTTTGAATAATACAATAGCGTGTGTTGTACGCAACACTGATTTCAAGTACACCACGACTTACCAAACTAGCCGTTCAAAATAGGTTAAGAATAGTATTAACTAAATTTTAAATATTATATTATCCTTATAATTTTAATCAATATTATGAGATTCTAAGACATGATTTATGAACAAAATCATTTTTTAGATAAAAGTAGTATTTTTCAAAAAATGAAATTTTACCGCCTTTTAATGGAGAAGCCTTTTTAAAAATAATATTTGAAACTTTTATATATTCAATTTTACAAAATTAAATTCTTCTTTAGAATCGTGACATAATAATTTAGTATCAATAATGTTTTGGTGTCCTTCTGATAACTTTCATATTTGGGTGAATAGTGAAAAATTACTAAATTTTAACTGAAAAAAACTTTTCTAATCACAATAATTTATATTGTTAAATTATACATTTTAAGGGTTTGGAAGTATAAATAGATTATATTTTTACTATTTAATCCAATTATGGTCATTTTAAGTAATTCCACCTTGAAATTGGACATAAACAGGTGTTAAACTTTTGATAGTTATTATTTCTTAAAAATACGCCTTTTGGTTTCGAAAGCAGGAATCAATTTTAAATTAATAAATGGAACTTTTATGTATTGAATTTGGTAAAATAGACTTAATTTTTGGATTCGTAATAATGAAATTATCCAAGGGTGAAATTTTGGTACTTTTCAGATAAATTTTATATTTTGATGAATAGTAAAAAATTACCAAATTTTAATTAAAAACAACTTTTTTAATTGAAATAATTAATAGTGATAAATTATGAATTTGAGTGGTTTAAAATTATATTTAAAATATATTTTTACCATGTAATACAATGTTGGTCATTGAACATAATTTCACATTTAAACCAGATATAAACAAGTGCCAATCTTTTGATAGTTATTATCTCTTAAAAACATGCTTTTTGTTTTAACAACGGGAATTAATTTTAAATTAATTCCTGCCAATTATGTATTTTGAATTTGGAAAAATGGATTCCATAATTGTAATCAGGATTTTAAAATTGTGTAAATATGGAACTTTTATTTTTAGACATTTTGGATAATTACTTCAGTAAATATTTTATTTGCCATGGTTAAAGGGTAAATTAGGTAAACAAGGGCTAAAGAAAATAATATTATTATAATACTAAATTACCCTAAAACTTGTCTTAACCCTACTTATTGATACATGTTCGACCATGGGCATCTTTGGGTCGATTTTGGGACCCCATGGATCCACTTGTAAGTGATAGGGACACTTTATTTTACTTAAGTTAAAATGAATACAAAAATGACACAAGCTTATATCTTTTAGAAAAACAATTGTTACATAGGGTTATATATGTTTGATTTTAGACTATAAATATTAATTAGAAAGATAAAACTATTTCCTACATAATTATATTTTATTTATAATTTTTAGAGATTAAATAATGTAATTTATTTATAACAAAATGATGATGCAGTAATTACCATAATAGTGAAAATTAGAATAATTGATATTATAAATACCCAAATAAATATTATTTGAGACTTTTATTGAATTACACTAATTTTATAGGTTAATATTACATATTATTATTGATTTAGTTAGCTTTTTTCGAAGTAATCATTCTGTTATGAGTTTCACAAAAATCAACTATTGAATAGTTCAGAATTGACATAAAAGAGTTTTTAAACAAATATTATATTATTAATTGATATTAAATTCATAAAAATCTAAGGTTCAGCCAAGAGACTTATATAATGATATGTTTGTCATTAATGGACCACTATGGGGTCGCTTGGATGTATATGGTATGTTTATTAACCATATAATATAAAAATACAAAGAGACATTGTAAAAGTAAAACTAATTAACTAAGAGTTAATACTTAATGATAAGGTTAATATAATGACCCGAACCTGTCTAAATTCTATTGATTGAGTGGTTTTCAACCCATAACCACATTAACCTTTAAATAATCAACTTCGGAGCTATTAGAAACCAAATATGAGTTTATTATAAATTAATATTTCTATCTTTTCTAAAGGTGCCCCTCACCCCTCCTATAAAAGGTCACTCCTCCTTCTCATTTCGTCACACATTCAAAGCCTTTTGGATAGGCCAAAAACTGACCAAATACTCTCTCAAATTCCATAACTAAAACCTATAGACCTTAGTTTGATCATAAAGACATCCTAAGGAGCTCTTTTGATCAAATCAAAAGGAAGAACCCAAAAAGAGGTAATGTTTTCACCACCCCTTTTCAAGTTCCTTTCTTCTTCCACTTCTTATTTCATTGTTATTACCATTATAAAATAATAACTCCAGTATCATATATATACTATGATGTTATTATAAATATGGTACAACCATATTAAGTATTCTATCCACCCTTTGAATAACATGTCACCATACGTGCGTACGTACGGCTTACCGTCTCCACGTCGTGGTGTAATTGTTATTCAATATATTATTATTTGGATGGGTATAATAATGATTTGTAACTAATGTAAATAATAAATATAACATGATAATGATTCTGTATATATGATATACCATCCAATTATATATTATTTTAATATCAAAAGAATGATATTGTCGGTCGTGCGTACGTACGGACTACCATCTCCACGAACGCGATGAGATCAATTCTCCATCATATCCATTAAAGTATAACTATCATTTGATGATTTAGAAATAGTATCTAAGGACTTGATATAATTATGGATATGAATAATATACATCCCATTAATAACGAATATGGCTCACATAATAAAGAATATAAAGTAAAATGAACCCGTTAACACCCGAAATGATGATAATTCTAAGATATTATTATCAAATCAATGTTAAAAGATAATATATTATATCATATTAATATAAATGATTCTTTTATAATTCAATAACAATTATTTCACCATTATATATGAGGTTAACCTACCATCGACCAAGGAAAAAGTACAAAGTAAGGGATTTTCTTATCTAACTTTCAATTCCGTGAGATTTCCATTGTTCGCCACTAAATTATTGAAAGTGGTGTATTGTGTAATGAAATTTGATATATATTATCATGATTATCTTTAAATTCATGTTATTCTGTAAATAATTTGGTGGTTATTAACTTTTGGTCATACGACTCAGTTGATTACAACGTGGTAATGGGTTTCTTATCTCACTTTTAATTCCGTGAGAATTCCATTGTTCACCACTTATTTATTGCATGTGGTGTGTGTACTTCCCATGATTGTATTAATTGTGTAATATACTTTAATTTATGGTTATTTAAATCGTCAATTTAATATCCTTATTTCATGGTTTTTGTTTTTTAAGTTACCTAATCGATAAGGGAATTTGAAATTTCAATTTCCACTCATTTGGATTTACGCATATTTCATTGATTATATTACTCCAAGATTATTTGTGGAATCACTATTCATTTGATTATGTCATAATATCCACTCCCCTTCCTGTGGATATACTATTGATACACATAATCACTCCATTGATAATTTCTCAAGTCATCGATATGAATTTGATAAGAGTAATTTTAACTCACTCTCCATTTGTTGAGTTAAACATCCAATTCATTATTGTTGTTTTTATAAGATTATGTGTGAATATCCTTTGATTGGTTTACACTGAATATCCAATCATATTTAGTGTATTTATATTTTTCACACATAACTATGGCATTGATTTATCCTTAACCTAAGGATACGGCCTTTATGAGAGATTTCATCTCAATTTACATTTCATTGAGACTTCTTTGTTGATATACACAAAATCACTTTTATGTGCTGTATATAATGTACTTTGACATATTATATCATGAATCCATTTATTCTCATGATATTAAAAATTTTTTATTACCTCAATTATTTGTTTTCAAGTGTCTCTCTTTTGGTTAGAATCTCTAACTAAAATACAATTTTTAAATGTTTTAAAGACTTATTCATCTAAATCTTTCTCATTAATGTCCATGTTTTAAAAATAGTTTTAAGGATTTATTTATATGGACATTAATGTTTTAAAATTAAAACACCTTTTAAAAAGTTTCAAAGTGGTATGGGACACTTTGATTCAAAAATCTATTTTTAAATGGCTTCTTGAAAAATAGTGTGACTTTTAAATGATTTCTAGAAAAGGGGGATATTTCTCTCAAATAGTTTTGATTATTATTTTCATCTATGTCAACATCCTTTATTATTATGTATTGAGGTTAATGTGATACAATACAATATTTTATATTTTATCGAATGATTTATGTTTGACTGTGGATGTGCTATTTTTATACCATTCATGGTTTGTGGTTAAAGTATTGACATTTCGTATGCTAGTTTTAATACGAATGTTTGTGTTATGTTTAAACCTATTCATATGAGGAATTAATTGGACTTAATAAGTGATGGGTGGAGCCCGCTATTTCTCCTTGATGCATCGGTAGGTCTCATGAGACATACTAGTGTCTTGGCACAAGTCCTTGGCAAAATCTTATTTGTAATCTTGGCACGAGGCCTTGGCTATGTGGTTATGATAGTCTGGAATTATGCATTCCATCATTATGAAAGTGGTTATTGATATTTCATCTGATTGTTCGACTGGTATAATATACATGTGAATAAGTAAATGTCATTATATCATTTTATCTTTTTCATATTATGCTGAAGTTCAAGTTTAAAAGGCTTTTGTTTTAGTTATAAATTGCTTCAAGTGTTTATGCTTATCTATGAATGCTTCTGCTATATTATTATCTTTACTGAGCATCTGAGATCACCCCTTTAAGTGTTTTATTTTTTCCAGGATGAGAAGAAGTAATTTATGAATGACCTACAAGGATAGTATAAGGGGATATGAAGACAAAATGTTTTGTTATGTAATGTAAAACTTTATGATTGTATCTAGTGTTTCCAAGGCTACTAAACTAATCAGTCTTTTGAGACTTGATCTTTCTTGTGATCATGCCAATGTTATGTAATAATGCACTGACTCTGGGTAACTGGGGTCGGGGCATTCCAGTTGGTATCAGATGATGTTTAGTACAAACCTTGGAAGATAGATTTAGATAAACTCTGATTAGAGCACGTAGACCGAAGATGAACTTTGAGGATTAGTATAGAATAACTTGCTAGAATTTTTGTATTGTAGAGATTTTGTGAGTTTTCCGAGCAATACATCCCTGTCTGGATATGAGCAGGTAGAGGCGGCTCTGGCACAAATATACCTAGGGGTAAAACCCGAAAACACCGCTTTGAGCTAGACTCGAATGGGAACTGGTGCATGACAACAGGCCTTGCTTCACTCTTGGTTACGACACTCCCGGGGGATATGATTAGGATAATTTACATTTTCATTACAAACCGATTTAAAGTAATAGATATATAAGATGAGAGTAAATGACCTTGGTTAATCCTAATGTGTTTCAAATTGAGAATATGGTGACATGTTAATCTCTAAATGATTTTATGACTACTGTTACTCACACAATGCTTTCTGGTTTTAGTCAATGGCTAGATTCCAAGGAAGTCATAGTGACTTTGAGAATGATGTACAAGGTGGGAACAATGGTGGCAATGAGAAAAAAAATGGAATGTTGATATGCGTAAAAGATATCGTCTTTATGCCAAATTAGTTTTCCAAAAATATGATCAACAACATATATATTAACCAACTCCTGGACTCAACAAGGAAGAGAAAGGTGATGAATGATAAGAGCTCTAGTAATGGAGACCATGGAGAAAAGAACCCTCAATTTCCATCATGCAAGAAATGAGGTAGGAGACACCCGGGAAAGTGTCTCAATGGGACCAATAAATGATTTATGTGTGGTAAGGAAGGACATAAAGTGAAGAATTGCCAAAGAAAAATGAGGATTACTATGGAAGAAGATAAAAATGGTCCCAAGAGTCCATTTACAGTCATTTTCCATAAATGTAGGGGACCTGGCCCTTACCCAAGTGAATTCCCTATTCTATAGGATATTTTCTTGGTCAAAGATGAAGCTATGTGGAAATAAATGGTTGGATAAATGTTTAAATGTTTTTATTGCTCCTTGTTGATGGGTTTACTTTGGAATAATTTTCTCTTGTATTTGTAACCCTACAGTTTTCCATGTGAAAATGATATTTGAGGAAGAATTATCTCTTCTCTTGTGGAGATAGGTATAAATATCAATTTGGTTTTATATGATCATTGGGGTTTGAGATAATTATAAGTTATTATAATTTGGGATGAAAATGAAAGGTATGAGATAAGATTTGTGGCTAAATTATGTTATGGTTATTTTGAGGAATTTATCTCATTTTTGTAATTTTATAAAACATATTTTTTGAAAAGGACAACACGCAGACCGCATGACAACCCGTCGCGTTGGACAAAGCTGTGGGAATTGAACCCACAACCAAAGTGCGATTGGGATTTATAGCCTACCACTGGACTACGTGAAGTCCCTGGATAGTGTAGCTATTTATTTTTAGTTAAATGATTTTATTGATCAATAATAAGTTGATTTGGGTTCTTATGTATTATCAAATGAATACCCTTGGTATAGGAAAATGATTTGGTGATTAGGTGATAAATGTTATTTTGGAAGATGTTCGCTTTATTGGGAACACTATATGCCCAAGGAAAATAGAATACTATGGGGTTTCATTTGTGGAGTAATGGTAGATTTTTATCTACGTTTTTATTGTGGATTTATAGTGATTTGGGTTATTTATGGAAATGATTAACCTATAATAGAGAATATGTGATGCAGTTAATTACTTTTAAGTACGTGACTTTAAGAGTATTCGATGTCATTTGGAGATAAAATTTAACATGGGAGACTACATAATCAAATTATTCTATGTTTTGGGTTTCAATATTAGTTTGGATTATATTGAAGGATTTTAAGGACAATTGATTATTGAATGGTATTTATTTAACTTTGGGGTATTTTTGGTTTAATTTTAGAAATTAAGATTAGTGTTTATTTTTCTCAAGGACTATCCTTTTGGGGGATCATTAGATCTTGTACTAACCATTTTGGTTTTGATTAATCTCTAAAGACAATGTAAATATATAGTTTATCCTGCATAGATCATGTGATTCTATAGAAGTTTATTCTAGCTCTTACAGTGTGACCAAGTCTTCTTGAATACTCATCGTTTAAAAAAATGAGTTAGTGGTGGAAATTTATTAAATAATGAAACTCTAATTAAAAAGTAAGTATATATCTTTATATTTTTAGTCAATATCAAAAATGATTTCCTCATCCTTATGTAATGTTACTTAAAACAAAAAATTTTGTCCGTTTAATTTTCCTACTAGGAGATTAATGATCGTTTGTCCCAACACAAGTTTGTGGTTTTCTTATTGTTAACTTTCTCCTGATCATGATTTCTATCCCTCTCCATCAGAACTTGAAACTTAGTTTATCATCCATATCCATGTTTTCTTACATGGAATCTGAGTATGGGTTATCATGGTTGACCTTTATACCTCTCTTTCTTTTTTTAAAGTGATAGTTTTATAGACTCTTTTTCCGATGTGGGACCTTCCAATATATTCTCAGGCCCAATTTTTTAAAATTATGAGGACGGAATTTATTGAAGGAGGGGTGAATGTAACACCCCAATCTTCCACGGTACACTTCTCTTTGAATAATACAATAGCGTGTGTTGTACGCAACACTGAGTTCAAGTACACCACGACTTACCAAACTAGCCGTTCAAAAGAAGTTATGAATAGTATTAAATAAATTTTAAATATTATATTATCCTTATATTTTTAATCCATATTATGGGATTCTAAGACATGATTTATGAACAAATTCATTTTTTCAGATAAAAGAAGTAATTTTCAAAAAATGAAATTTTACCGCCTTTTAATGGCGAAGCCTTTTTAAAACCAATATTTGAAACTTTTATATATTCAATTTGACAAAATAAAATTATTTTTTAGAATTTTGAAACAATAATTTAGTATCAATAATGTTTTGGTGTCTTTCTGATAACTTTCATATCTGGGTGAATAGTGAAAATTACTAAAATTTAACTGAAAACAACTTTTTTAATCAAAATAATTTATATTGTTAAATTATACATTTTAATGGTTTTGAAGTATAAATAAATTGTATTTTTACTATATAATCCAATTATGGTCATTTTAAGTAATTTCACCTTGAAATTGGACATAAACAAGTGTCAAACTTTTGATAGTGATTATTTCTTAAAAATATGCCTTTTGGTTTCGAAAGCAGGAATCAATTTCAAATTAAAAAATGCAACTTTTTTGTTTTGAATTTCATAAAATAGACTTCATTTTTGGATTCAGAATAATAAAATTAGCCTAGGGTGAAATTTTGGTACTTTTCGGATAACTTTTATATTTTGATGAATCGTAAAAAATTACTAAATTTTAATTAAAAACAACTTTTTTAATCGAAATAATTAATAGTGATATATTATGAATTTGAGTAGTTTTAAATTATATTTAAAATATATTTTTACCATTTAATACAATGTGGGTCATTGAACATAGTTTCACATTTAAACCGGACATAAACAAGTGCCAATCTTTTGATAATTATTATCTCTTAAAAACATGCTTTTTGTTTTAACAACGGGAATTAATTTTAAATTAATTCCTGCCACTTCTGTATTTTGAATTTGGAAAAATGGATTCCATATTTGGAATCATGATGTTAAAATTTTGTAAATAGGTAACTTTTATTTTTATACATTTTGGATAATTACTTCGGTAAATATTTTATTTACCATGGTTAAATGTTAAATCCGGTAAACAATGGTTAAAAATAATAATATTATAATAATACTAAATTACCCTAAAACGTATATTAAACCTATTGGTTGATACATGGTCAACCATGGTCATATTTGGGTCGATTTTGGGACGCCATGGATCCACTTGTAAGTGATAGGGACACTTTATTTTAATTAAGTTAAAATGAATACAAAAATGACACAAGCATATATCTTTTAGAAAAACAATTGTTACATAGGGTTATATATGTTGTATTTTGACTATAAATATTCATTAAAACAATAAAACTATTTCCCAAATAATTATATTTTATTTATAATTTTTAGAGATGAAATAATGTAATTTATTTATGACACAATGATGATGCAGTAATTACCATAATAGTGAAAAATTAGAATAATTGATATTATAAATACCCAAATAAATATTATTTGAGACTTTTATTGAATTAAACTAATTTTATAGGTTAATAGGACATATTAGGATTGATTTAATTAACTTTTTTTGATGTAATCATTCTGTTATGAGTTTCACAAAAATCAACAATTGAATAGTGTCAAAATTGACATAAAATAGTTTTTAAACAAATATTATATTATTAATTGATATTGAATTCCTAAAAATATAATTTTTATACAAGAGACTTATATCATGATATTTTTATCATTAATGGACTACTTGGGGGTCTCTTGGATGTATATGGTATGTTTATTAACCATATAATATAAAAATACAAAGAGACATTGTAAAAGTAAAACTAATTAACTAAGAGTTAATACTTAAAGATAAGGTTAATCTAATAACCCAAACCTGTATAAATTCTATTAGTTGAGTGGTTTTAAACCCATCCTTACCTTAACCTTTAAATAATCAACTTTTGAGATATTAGAAACCGAATATGAATTTATTATAAATTAATATTTCTAGGTTTTCCAAAGGTGCCCCTCACCCCTCTTATAAAAGGGCACTCCTCCTTCTCATTTCTTCACACCTTCAAAGCCTTTTGGTTCGTCAAAAACCTGAAAAAATACTCTCTAAACTTCCCTCAATACAACCTAGAGACCTTATTTTGATCAGAAAGCCATCCTAAGGATCCCTTTTGATCAAATCAAAAGAAAGAACCCAAAGAAGACGTAATGTTTTCACCACCCCTTTCCAAGTTCCTTTCTTCTTCCACTTCTTCTTTATTTGTTATTACCATTATAAAATAATAACTCCAGTATCATATATATACTGTGATTTTATTATAAATATGGTACTACCATATTCAGTATTATATCCACCCTTTGAATAACATGTCACCATACGTGCGTACGTACGGCTTACCGTCTCCACGTCGTGGTGTAATTGTTATTCAATATATTATAATTTGGATGGGTATAATAATGGTGTGTAACTCATGTAAATAATAAATATAACATGATTATGATTCTATATATTTGATATACCATCCAATTATATATTATTTTAATATCAAAAGAATGATATTGTCGCTTGTGTGTACGTACGGACTACCATCTCCACGAACGCGATGAGATTCATTCTCCATCATATCCATTAAAGTATAACTATCATTTGATGATTTAAAAATAATATCTAAGGACATGATATCATTCTGTATATGAATAATATACATCCCATTAATAACGTATATGGCTCACATAACAAAGAATATAAAGTAAAATGAACCCGTTAACACCCTAAATGACGATAATTCCAAGATATTATTAACAAATAAATGTTAAAAGAGAATATATGATACCATATTAATGTAAATCATTCTTTTAAAATTCAATAACAATTATTAAATCATTATACAGGAGTTTAAACTATAGTCGACCAAAGAAAAAGTACAAAGTAAGGGATTTTCTTATCTCACTTTCAATTCCGGGAAATTTCCATTGTTCGCCACTAAATTATTGAAAGTGGTGTATTTTGTACTGCCATTTGATATATATTTTCATGATTATCCTTATATTCATGTTATTATGTAAATCATTTGGTGGTTATTAACTTTTGGTCATATGATTCGGTTGATTACAACGTGGTAAGGGGTTTCTTATCTCACTTTTAATTCCGTGAAAATTCCATTGTTCACCACTTATTTAATGCATGTGGTGTGTGCACTACCCATGATTGTATTAATTGTGTAATATACTTTAATTTATGGGTATTTAAATCATAAATTTAAGATCCTTCTTTCATGGGTGTATGTTTCATAAGTTACTTAATCGATAAGGGAATTTGAAATTTTAATTTCCACTCATTTGGCTTTATGCATATTTCATTGATTATATTACTCCAAGATTATGTGTGGAATCACTATTCATTTGATTATGTCATAATTTCCACTCCCCTTCCTGTGGATATATTGTTGATACACATAATCACACCATTGATAATTTCTCATGTCATCAATATGAATTTGATAAGAGTAATTTTAACTCACTCTCCATTTGTTGAGTTAAACATCCAATTCATTGGTATTGTTTTTATAAGATTATGTGTGAATATCCTTTGAATGATTTACACTGAATATCCAATCATATTTAGTATATTTATATTTGTCACACATAACTATTTCATTGATTTGTCCTTAACCTATGGATACAGCCTTTATGAGAGATTTCATCTCAATTTACATTCCATTGAGAGTTCTTTGTTGATATACACCAAATCACTTTTATGTGGTGTATATAATGTACTTTGACAAAGTATATCATGAATACCTTTATTCTCAGGATATTAAAACGTTTTGATTACCTCAATTATTTGTATTCAAGTGTCTCTCTTTTGGTTAGAATCTCTAACTAAAATACCATTTTTAAATGTTTTAAAGACTTATTCATCTAAATCTTGCTCATTAATGTCCATGTTTTAAAAATTGTTTTAAGGATTTATTTATATGGACATTATAGTTTTAAAATTAAAACTCCTTTTAAAAAGTGTCAAAGTGGTATGGGACACTTTTATTCAAAAATCTATTTTTAAATGGCTTCTTGATAAATAGTGTGACTTTTAAATGATTTCAAGAAAAAGGGGGATATTTCTCTCAAATAGTTTTGATGATTATTTTCATCTATGTAAACATCCTTTATTATTCTTGATTAAGGTTAATGTGATACAATACAATCTTCCATATTGTATCGAATGAGTTATGTTTGACTGTGGATGTGCTATTTTTATACCATTCATGGTTTGTGGTTAAAGTATTGACATTTTGTATGATAGTTTTAATACGAATGTTTATGTCATGTTTAATCCTGTTCATATGAGGAATGCATTGGACTTATTAAGTGACGGGTGGAGCCCGCTATAGCTCTTCGATGCATCGGTAGGTCTCATTAGACAAACTAGTGTCTTGGCACAAGGCCTTGGCAAAATCTTATTTGTAGTCTTGGCATGAGGCCTTGGCTATGTGGTTATGATAGTCTGACATTATGCATTCCATCATTATGAAAGTGGTTATTGATATTGCATGTGATTTTTCGACAGGTAGAATATCCATGTGAATAAGTAAATAGAATTATTTCATTTTATCTTTTTCATATTATGCTGAAGTTAAAGTTTAAAAGGCTTTTGTTTTAGTTATAAATTGCTTTAAGTGTTTATGCTTATCTGTGAAAGCTTCTGCTATATTGTTATCCTTACTGAGCATCTGAGCTCACCCATTTCAGTGTTTTATTTTTTCCTGGATGAGAAGAAGTAATTTATGAATGACCTACAAGGTTAGTATGAGGGGATATGAAGACAAGATGTTTTTTTATGTAATGTAAAACTTTATGATTGTATCTAGTGTTTCCAAGGCTACTAAACTAATCGGTCTTTCGAGACTTGATCTTTCTTGTGATCATGCCAATGTTATGTAATAACGCACTGACTCTGGGTAACTGGGGTCAGCGCGTTACAAGGAGATGTTTGAAGAAGAAAGGAAATTAAGAGAGGTGGATAATGAAAGTTACCTCTTGAATATCACCTCAGGTAATGATTCCTTTAGGAACCTGGAAATGGTATTTTTGTTAGACCCTAATAAATTGGAATTTGGGAGAGTTTGGAGTAGAGTTTTTGGAATAGATTGGTATAGTTTTAGGTATTGTAATCTATAAGGATAAGAGGTTTTTATGGGTGGTATTTATTATATACGGGAGGGGTGTTTTGGAACTTCTATATATAATTAAATTATAAAAAATCATTTCCTATAAAAAACCCAAAATGTACATGGATTTGAGGATAAGTTGGGATAATGTTTTAATATCATCAACCAATAAAATTTAGACATATTTTGTTTTTATATTAAACCGAGTCTTTTTGATTATCCCAATGTAAACCTATTTTAATTGTACTTCTGGTAACAACATTATCAATATGTAAAAGGAATAATTTTTACTTATGTAGTGTAAATATGACTATGAATGGACAATTTTTGATATTTTAGAAATTTTAAAACTAAATTCATTTTTTATAAAATTTTAATTATTTTCAAAAAAATTAATAAAATAATAAATTTATAAAATATAATTATTATCAATTTTGTTAAAGTTTTTTAAATTAAAATTTTAAAACACCTAGAAAAAATAAATTTATAAAAAAAATTTATATACTATCCTTGATATTTAGTGAAAATATTTAAAATTATTGGATCACCTCAACCATATAAATTTATAATTATTTATAATTTTTATTGTCATTTTTTTGTTAAATCAATAATAACAACATCATTGTTGTATAATCATTTAGGGTAATTATTTAATTAGTAAAAATTTTAAATAATTTATCATGATGAATATAAATCTTTTCTATTTAGAAATATTATTTATAGATGACAATATCATTTTGTTAACCATATATTAAAAAAATTATAGTTATTAAAATTAATGGTGTGTCATTTTGTCACATTATTTGATTTTAATAATGTCTAAGTCATTTTCATGGATAAAGTTATATTAAATAACTCAATTTCAAACCATAATTTTTTATGGTATAATTTAATTCATAAATTTAAAATTTGGATGAATAATTATGGCCTAATCATTTCTTTTTAAACTACATTAATCTTATTTACAATTTACTAAGACAAAAAATTTTCCTCAATTATTATTCATATTCAAAATAATAAAAGTGTTATATTTACTAAATTATGACCTCTTGTATTAAAATATGTAATCAATTTTTCAAATTTCAAAACACATAAAGGGAATAAATTAATTTAAAAATAATCAATAAAAATATGATGAAAAACATTTTATCCAAACAAAGTCATTTTTTGTATTAAATGATTTTACACTAAATTCATGAATAAAGTTTATTTCAAAAAAAATAGTTTATTTAAAATCAAAATAAATTAATTATAGTTTCAAACTAATCCCAAATATAATTTAAATTTTTATTTGTTTTAAAATAATATAGATTTTTCAATGTAAACTAGTATTTTTCACTAATCATTATCATTTATAACATTTTAAAATGTTCTAAAAAATAATCTTAAGATAATGTTTATAGAAGAAGTATGAAAAAGAAGTTTAATTTGAAAAATAAATTCTCATAATGTGAAAAAAATAATTATATTTATTTTCTCATTGAAAGAAACAATTCTTTTAAGGAAATATATTTTGGATTAATAGAATGTCTATACTAAAAATTAAGTGTTTATTTCTTAATCATTAATATATTTCATAATATATTTATTCTTATAAAAACGTCCAAATCAAAAGATAAGTTAAATTTGTAATGTTAAAATAATAATATTTTAATAGTATATCTGTAATAGAAAGAAATTTTGTGAAATATTTTTTTGAATTAGTTTCATGTATTCGATATTCTGCATTTCACACACCACTGAATATGGCTTGTGTTATATGAAATAACAAAGTCTGGTTGTCATAAAATTAAAAACCAAGTAAATATTGCCTAAAAACACTTATAGTAGGTTTTGATAAAAAAACAAAGTATTTTTCTTTTGTTAAACACAATATTGAGTTCCATTAATAGCTTGTGTTAGACACAAAACAAATTTATACAAAATTATGATGATCTATTAATAAAATTATTTAAATATTATTATTGTTTTGGACTAGAATTTGGAATTTTGTTTGTGAATAAGTATATTTAAATTATAAAAATATGGTTTACACATGTATATAAGAATAATTCTTTTTGTGACCAATTAACAATAAATGAAAATAAAACCTTTTTTAAAACATTGTGAATCTTTTGCTGGGAAACCATATTTATGTAGTGAAACATGTTTTACCTCAATAAATTAATTATACCACTATTGATAAATAATTTTAATAATATATAAATATATTATATTCAATAAATTATTTTACATTCAACTTATTAACATTAAAGACAGGAGATAAGAAAAAAATGAGTTTTTTTCATAAAGATATTTATTTTTCTAAAATATTACTTTACTACCTTTTAATTGAGAAAAAATTGTAAATATAATTTTTTAGATTCATAAATTATATTTCATAAAATTATAATTTTTATTTTTATTTGGAAAAATTATCTTAGGGTTAATTATTGATATTTTTAGGAGAAGTTTCATTTTTTGGATGAATATTAAAAATATTGAATTTTAATTGAAAACTGCATTTTCATCTAATATATTTATATATTTAATTTATATTTTAACATGGTTTTGTTGTTTAATTTGATAAATTATACATAAATTAGTATAATTTTCTTTTTCTAAAAAATTTCTCATTGAAATTGGATATAAAAAAATTTCAATCTTTTCATCATTCTCACTTTAAAAACATCTTGTCTCATCCCCTCCGTATGATTAATTTATATTAATTTATGAAGCATAAATTTTTATAATTTGGAAAGTTTTTTCCATTTTGAGAATAATAATAATTGAAAATATATAATTAGTTAAAATTAGTTTTTTAAAAGAATAATATTACTAAAAGTGATTAAAATTAATTGCATCGATTTAGGGGGAAAAAGATTACTTTCCAAATAAACATTAAACATAAGGAATAAATATGGACATAAAATTATCCAAACAAAATTATATGTTAATTTTTTACATAAAACCTTCTGGTATCTAATTCTTTTTATGGAAACCTATTGCTAGTTAAAAATGTGTAGAGAACACAATTCTTTTCAAAAAATGCAATATGTGTCCTATCCTCCACTTATAAAAGGGCACTCAACCCCCTCACTTCTTGACACCTATAAAGAAATTTATCTCAACCAAAAACATCCCTAATAATCTCCCAACATCACTAATACAATCCAAGATGTATCATGTTGGGGATAAATCTAACCAAGTCAGTCCTTTGGTGAAAACCAAATGGAATTACCCAAAGAAGATGTAACATCTTTCCACAACCACTTTTGTTTTATATCCTTGTCTACATATTTTATTCTACTTATTTCATGATTACATTATAACATAAGAATAATAAATATACTGATAATTTTTTAATGGTTATACCTACTCTCATACACAATTCAATCAAATGGGATACAAGATCATTATTCGTTTGTACGATTGACACACGAATCGCGAACCGATGTCATTTTGTTATTCTATTTCCACCTTTAAAGGTTGGAAATATTGATTAACATACTATTATTATATGATATATATTTAATATATATATGATTTATTTATACGGAATGAATTATTATACATCACATACATTCATTCTTTTCATTTTAGGGGAATAGAACAACTTCGTTTATGGACAAGTGCGTTATTGCCACTGCAAAGCGATGTGATTCATTCACTCTTTACATGTATTAAATTAATGATTGGTTTGATAAAAATATGTGATATATGTGTCCTAATGATTATTATGGAATTAATATAAATATTATTTACTTTTCATTCCTTAAAAATAATACAATACTATGAAAACTACATTCATGTGTACCTACGACCTACCGTCTCCAAAAACGGTGTATTACATTTCATATTTATATAATTTCTAGAATATTATGAATAATCATATAATTAGCATATAAAATTTATATATTTCATTTTAAATTATTTAAATAATTAAATAATTATCTATGTAAGATGATCAAGAATAATAAGTCAAAACATATATGAAAAACAGAGCGGTTATTACCTGAAATATAACATTAACCAGAAATTGTTAATAAAAGAATACTATAATGTCATAATAAAATCATAGCTAGTAAGATCTATAATAATTTTATTGTTTTATATATATTTATTAAACATAAATTTGTTATACCAGGGGTTTTAATGTGTATAATAAAATTCAATTCTTAAGGTAATGGTTTTCTGGTCTCACTTTTATTTCATCGAGATACATGTTATGTTCACCTATTGTTTCTTGTTTTGTGGTGTATATACTACCCTATGAAATTTTATATCATAAATGTTATGTATTTAATTATAATAAATTTTTAATTAACTTTTATTATTTCACAGATCTCAAGATTCAAAAGGTACTCAAGTATTAAGGGGATTTCTGGTGACACTTTTTTTCTCAAAGACTTTTTCCTTACTCACCACTCGTTTATTTTGAGGGGTTTATATACAACCCCGAAATGTATTATATGGTATTATACTTAAATTTATTTTTATTTAAATAACCATTTCATTATATTCATTTCATGTGGTTTTATAGTTCAAAATATTTCAAATTGGTAAGGAAATTCTATATCAATTTTCCTTCTATGAGACACATTTTTTATGCACCCTTATTCTTTTATGAGATGTATATAATAAAAATTGAAATGTTATATCCTGGATATAATTCAGTTAATGAAATTTTATTCTTTATTTCATGTTATTATTTCAGGGGTATTAGGATTTAATTTTTCCATGGTGGTATGAATTTATTTCTAAAATATCACCATTTATTGGGATTTTTTATGATTTTACTTATATTAATGAAATTTTATGATCTATATCTCTAGAAGTACCATTACTTGTCTTATAATATGTTAATTAAGGATATATTAAATTAATGATTCCATTTTTATACTCATTGTAACTTATGATAATTAACAAAATGTTTTTAAGAAAATATGACATTATTTCACTCTTAGATCATAAATCTATTTTATTCAAAAAACAAATTTCTTAAAAATAAATTCAAAAATGTTTTTATATGATATTTTAAATATTTTTAAATGTCTTTTAAAGGTTTTCTGGGCTTAAAAAAATTAATTTTTTTTCAAGATTAATTTATATGTTTTAAGGATATTTTTAATGAAAATGATGTTAATGATATCAAATATTCTTTTATATAATTTCATTGATTTTTTAAATAAAAATGTTTTTTTTAAAAATTATTTTCAATAACTGTTTTAAATTATTTCCAAAGTTTCTTATATATGTTTTCAAAATTTTATTTTTAAAAAAAATTATTTCAATGCTTTCAAAGCATCTTTTTAATTTTCTAAATGTATTATAAAATGGAAATGTTTTAAAATAATATTTTTTGTTCAAGAAGTGTTTTAATTGATTTTCAAAAATTAATTTATATTTAAAAAAAATTATATTGAAAGGAAATTATTTTCAAACTATTTTTGAAATAAAATATATTTTTCTCAAGAAGTTTTTTTAAATATATTTCAAATTTATTTTCTATCTTTGTTAACATCTGTTGATGTTACTAATGACTTAATCAGGATATTATCTAATTATACCATTTGTATTATTTATCTAAATGTATTATGATTTGATGTAATGATTTTTATGAAACCCTTTTCTCTTTAATGGTTTATATGTTTCTGAAACTCATTTCTCATTCATGGGTTATATTCTTACGAAACATGTTTCTCTTTTAGTGGTAATATGTTTATGAAACCTATTTATATTTCACTAGTTATATGTTTATGAAACCTATATATAATTAAAGGTTTATATTCTTACTAAACCTACATCTTTTCATGGGTTATGATTGGGTGAAATGATTATCAAGATTATATCATTTTCACAAGTTATTATATGATGATATTTATTTAATTCCCAATTCATTTGATGGGTTATGAAATGCTGATTTTTTATGATCATGTGGAACATGTATGTATTATTTAATTATGTGATGGGTGGGACTTATATCTCCCTCCAATTTATTCAGTGAATAATTATATCTCATTCGGTAGACATGGCTCGAACGGGGATTGAACTTAGGTTGGTAAAGAACGTTTTCCGCTAAAATGGTATTGGGAGTAATACTTGACTTCTAATATGGTCTTGGGAGTTAACCATGACTACTAAGATGGTGTTAGGACTTAACATTGACTACTAGGATGGTTATGGGAGTGAAGAAATTCCATTATAAGTAAAGGACTATGACTGGTGATGGTTTTATGTCCCACCCTACAAGTGTATCCCCCATGATGTACACTAATAAGGTTTTTCATTGAGCCTTGACTTATAGAGAATTATTTTGTATCTTATGTGTTTACCAAAATTCATTATCATATTCATATACTATTATATTATATTTTACACTCTATATTCCCTTATGATTCATTTCTTATGAACTTCCAATATTTATTCTAGGACTTGTGTGTATAATTTTAGATATATAGGGTGTGAAATTTTAATTTTATTCTCATGTTATCAAACAATTGTGTTATTACTATTCTTAAGTATCTTATTTTTTAATATTACTAAGAATATGATCATACCCTTTCTTATGTTTCCTTTCTCTACGTTATGAATAAAGGTTTTAAGTAGAATAACTAAAAGGGATTATCTTTAAGGGAGAATTTTGAGATCTTCCACCATGTTATGGGATATTATGTTCCATGTTTATAGAGACACAAAACTATTAAAGTCATTGAGAATGTATTTTGTTATTTGTGTAATATTCATAAAAAATGATGAATTAACAATGTATTTTATGATTGGGTTGCTATAGTTGTTTTAAAAGAAAAGGAATAGCCAACCATTGTAATCAAGTATGATAAGACATTCGTGATATCCCTAGGTATTTCTCTAAGGATATTTCTAGGGATGCCTTTATGGATAATCCTAAGGTGTCATAGATTTAAATTTAGGTGTCATGATTTAGGCATCTTATATGTAATTTATCTTGATTATGTTTTTTATACTCTGATAAGTTTTTCTCAAACAATGATTTATGGTCTCATTAAAGAGTGGGAACTAGAATGAACATAGTTAACATTGAATTATTCAATAGTATAAGGTATGGGAATTATACAAATAGATGTTTAAAGTGGAAATATCTTGATAATAATCAGGAAGGGGGTATGAGTATTGGTTATACTACTATGTAAAAAGAGATGGAAAATTACAAGTGAATGTTATGGGACGGTGTAATAGTAAAATTTGTATTAAATATAAGACGCATGATTAGATTGAGTTTGAGTAACCTTAGGACATGGTCTATATTTAATATTCTTGGAATGTTTTATTAATGAAAATTTTGATAATGCATGAGTAATGGTTGAGGAATAATGTTGGATGATTGAAGTGGATATGTTTTTTAATTGAAAGATTATATTATTCAAATCATGAAATATATAAGTATATTATGAAAAAAAATCATTAATTATTGAGAAGGATATGTTAGATCATTAGGAAGACTTAGAAAAGTGATTTAATGGAATAGTAATATTTTGATTAATGGAAGGTAACCCTTAATGTGCTCTAGATGAATATAAAATGATATTTAGTATTGATAAAGAGTAGATGATACAGATAATGTAAATTGAAAAATATTTTTGACCTAAAATTTGTTAATGGATTTGTTAACAATATGGTTTGAGCTATAATGGATTGATATTACATTATTTAAGGAATAAATCCAATTATCATTAGAATAATAAAGCATCCATGTTTTCAATAAGTGTGTATGGTAATTCTTATTGTTACCATGATTCAAGAGAATACATGATATAGGTATTCATATTTCTAAATGTGACAACCAATAGATAAAATTTTATATATGGGGGATCACTTTAAGATGATTTAGTGGCATTATTTCTAAATATTGAGATTTTAATCTATTAGAAGGGTTACAAGGGTGACCATTTATCATATGGTTTATGTTAATCTTCGGATGAGGTTTTAAATATTAATGTATTATTCCACCATATGAGGATTTATGCATATTGGATAATATTATCTAACTTTTTTATATGATGATAAATAAAGATATATAAAATTACTTATAATTCTGAAAATGGATCTTATGGTTTGTTAGTTCTTCAGGATTAAAAAATTCACATTCAATTTTTGAGAAACAGATAGTGTGTAAATTAGTCAAGACATAACCAAATGGCGAGATTGTAATGAAATAAATTTTGTATATCTTCTTATGAAAATTAATCATCTTTTTGAAAGGGGTTTTGAAATAAAGTTCTTTCCAATTATCATCATTTTTTTTGATATCAATGATCTATTTCAAGCCTCTTTGGGGTTTTGGCTTTGTGATTGTTAACATTTTTCTGCCAATTTTGTCTATCACTTTCAATCAGAACATGATAGAAATATTTCTATTCAATGTTAATGTTTTCAAATTCCACCTATGTTTTTCTCTATGGAAACTGAGTTATGAGTTACTTTGGGTAACTTTTATGTTTTAAACATTCCCTTTTTAAGGAAGTTTTATTATTAATTTTAGTAACCTGGGTTCTTCTCAAAAGAAATTTAATGTATTAAAAAGTTGATAACCATGATTAATTTTGTAGGAAACATTAATTTGAAGGGGGTATAATGTAACACCCTTATATTTTGTGAAATATGTTTTTTGAGTTAATTTAATCCTTTTGATATTATTTATTTAACACAACACTGAATATAGCTTTTGTTATATGAAAGCGCTACGTTTTGTTTACATTATACAATACATCCAGATAAGATTATGTGGCATAGAAAAACATAAATTATTTTTTGATACACACAAAACTTTGTTTTTATTTTGTTACACACAATGTTGAGTTCAATTTATAGCTTGTATTACATGCAGGGCCTAGTCTTACAAAACTAGTATATACTACTAATGTTATTATTATAATATTATTATAGTTATCACTTACCCTGTGAAAATTTTATTTTTAACAATAATAATTAAATTATAAAACTATGTTTTAGATATTTATATAAGAAGAATTATTTGGTGACCAATTAAATATAAATGAAAATGAAACCCTTTTGAAAATATAGAAAACCTTTTGCTGGAAAACCATATTTATGCAATCAAACATTTTTAAATAAATAAATTAATTAAAAAAAGTTAATATATTATTTTAATGAAATATATAAATATATATATTATATTTAATAAACTATTTAACTTCCATATTATGTTTTTTCAAGATAACATATAATAATGAAACCAATTTTACGCAAAAGGATATATACTTTTCTAAAAGGTAATTTTACCACCTTTTAATGGCATGACTATTTGAAATATAATTTTTACACTTTTATATATTCCATTTGATAAAATAAATTTAAATTATTAAATATTAATGTCAAATTTATCTGAAGGTGATGTTTTTCTATTTTTTTAAAATTTACATTTTTATGAATATTGAAAATACTGCATTTTAATTGAAAACAGTTTTTTTATCTAATTTTTTTATTTAGCTGAATTATATTTTAAATTAGTTTTACTGTTTAATTAAAAAAATTATACATCCATTAATCAAATTTATTTCATTTAAACCTATTTCACATTTAAATTGGATATAAAACATTTCAAACCTTGGAATTTTTCCCTTTAAAAACTCATCGCCTCATCTCATCTACGAGATTAATATTAAATTAATTTACTTCTCATATGTGATTTGAATTTAGAAAAGTGGATTAAATATTTTTAATAAAACTAATTTATAATTTCTAATAAGTTATAATTAGTTTTTGACCATGAAATATTAGTGAAAGTGATTAAAATTTATTACATTGATTAAGGTAAAAACAAGATTACTAAGTTGTTAATCTTTAAACAAAAGGTATAAAATTGGACCTTATCTTGTAAAAAACAAAATTTAAGTCCATATTTTGACATAAACACTTCATGGTTAAAATAATTTGTGTTATGGAAGCCTCTGGGTATGTAAAATCATGGGGATAACTCAATTTGTTTAAAAACTTCCATGTGTGTCCTCTCACAACACTTATAAAATGGCACCAACCCACCACCTCAAATTTTATCACATCTCTATACATTTGGATCATCAACACCATGACCAAATAAGATCCTAATTTCCCTCTTATCATCATAGAAGTATCACTTTTGGATGAAATCAAACCACGTTGTTATGTTGGTGCAAACCAAAATGATTTACCCAAAGAAGAGGTAACATCCTTCAATAAGAACTTTTGTTTTATATCCTTATATAACCCTTAAGTTATTATTATTACAAGGTTTTTAAAAAAAAATTATATTCATTAAAATTATATTTTTTTATGTTAAGTTTTCTACCTACACTCGTAGACTCTTCCATCAAATGGGATATGAAATCATTGTTCATGTGTCTGACGAACTACCGCCTCACGAACTGATGTCATTTGGTCTTCCATTAACACCATTCAAGGTTGGTTTTAATGATAAAATTAATATTTTTATATCATATATATTATATTTATGACATATTTATTCTTATATAGTTTTTACAAAACACATATCTTCATTCTTTCCATTTTTTGGGAATATGATAACTTCATTTATGAATGTGTGGACTACCTCCTTCTCAAAGCGATGTGATTCTTTCAATCTTTAAATAGAACGTATTAAAGATGGGTTATATAAAAATATTTTATACGTATGACCTAATAATTACAATATTAATATAATATATATATATATATATCATTTACTTTTATTTTTTTAAAAAGATTATGAAAAGAAAATTGAAATAGAATTCATCTATACATACGGCCTACCCTCTCCATGAACAGTGTATTCTATTTAATTTTCATAACTCTTATATATTATTATAAATAATTATTTAATGATTATTATATATATGTGTATATATATATATAATATTTTAAATTCTAGAAATATCTAAATCATGATCTCAGTCAGATCATCAAGAATAACAAGTCAAGATATATATGAAAAATAAAGTGGTCATTACCCAAAACATAGAATTAACATGAAATAGTTAAAAACTATGTAATATAAAGTCATAATAAAATAATATATGATTTTATATATAATAATCTGATATTTGGTATTTTTATAATAAACATATATTTATTATAAATTTGTATTGAATGTGTTCAAAATTAGTTAAGAATTAAGAGTTTTCCCATCTCAGATTTATTTCTATGAGATACATGTTATTTCACCACTAGTTTCCTGTTTTGTGGTGTATATACATACCTATGATATTTTATATCAATAATTTAATTTATTTCATGATATTAAAATTTTCAATTTATGTTATTCTTTTATAGATATCATCATTCAAAAGTTACTCAAGTAATAAGGGAATTTTTAATCGTTCTTTTATTTCTGTGAGGCTTATGCCCTATTCACCACTCATTTCTTTTGTGTGGTATATATACATACCTATAATTTCTTTTATGATAATTATTATTAAATTTATGGATATTTAAATATTCATTGTATGACCTATATTTCATTAGGATTTACGGTTCAAAAGCTATCAAATCTATAAGGTAATTTTGTCTCAATATATCTTCTTTAAGACAGATGTTTTGTTAGGAACCTATATTTTTTTCTGATTTATATATACTAAAATATGAGATTTTATATCATGAATATAATTAATTTTAAGTTAATTTAATCTTTATGTAATTTTATTATTTTGTGGGGATTATGTTTCAAAGTTTCCAATATGGTAAGAGTTTATTACTACAACATCATCATTTTTTGGGATTATTCTTGATTATCCTTCTATTAGTGAAATATTTTGATATATAACTCATTAATTATAAGAAAATATATTATCTTATGGTTATTCATACATATTAAAGTAATTTTTACACATTCCCTCTATTTGGTACTTAATATATTTAAGAAAATATTTTTAATAAAAATAAAATTTAGTTCACTTTTCGGTCCAAAATCAATTTTATTCAAAACCCATATTTCTATTAAAAAGTTTAGAAATTATTCTAAAATGATATTTTAATATCATTTTAGGGAAAATTATATTAATATTTTTTATGTTTTAAAATGGTTTTCAAAATGATTGAAAGCTTCTTTTACATTTTTTCAGGTTTATTTTCAAATAAAATTATTTCAATGATTTAAAATATTAATTTATTTGTTTTCAAAGCTATTTTCAATTAAAACAGATTTCATGAAATTTTAATTTTAATGATTGTTTTTATGTGATTTTCAAATCTTCCTTCATATTTTTTCAAAAGTTTATTTTCAACAAAAATGATTTCCATGATTTCAAATCTTCTTCTATAAGTTTTCAAATATATTTTAAAAGAAAATGTATTTAAAAAGAGAATTATTTTCAAGAAGTTTTTAAATGATTATAAAATATTTATTTATATTTTTTTACAATTTTTATTTTCAATTAATATGATATTTAATATGTTCTTCAAAGAAAATAAATTTTTGTCGGAAAATTTTTTAAATGGTCTTTCAAAAAAAAATTCATCTAAGATGTCATATTAGGTGATACTCATTGCTTACTTGGGATATGATCCAAAAGAACCATTAATACTATTTATATAAATGGGTTATGTTTTGGTGGTGTGATGTTCATAAAACCTATTTCTATTTCATTAGTTCTATGTTTATGAAGCTTATTTCTTGGTTACGGGTTATATCCTTGTGAACCCAATTTTACTTTCATGGGTATTATGATTATGAAACTCAATCCTATTTGTCTGGTTATATGTTTCCAAAACCCATTAATTTTTACATGTTATATTATTATTAAACCCTCTTTATTTAACATGTTATTATTTGACGAAATTATTATAAAACCAATATATTTTTTATAGTTATGATATGATTATATGTTTATGATACCCTTTTCTTTTCATGGGTTATGATATGATGAATTTTTATGATCTTATAGAAAACACATGTATGGTTTCATCATGTGATATGTGGGACCTATATCTCCATCCAATTAATTCGGTAAATATTTATATCTTATGAGATATAAATAGATAGATTGGGGGTAAACATAGTTTAATAAAGTACTTTCTCCACTTAGATGGCCTTTGGAGTGATCCTTGACTACTAAGATGGTGATGAGAGAGAACCTTGAATAATAATATTGTTTTATACGTGAATCTTGACTATTATGATAGTTTAGGGAGGGAACACATTCCACTATAAATAAACTGATGCAATTGGGGAGGGTGGTGTGTCCTTCCCAATAGGTCTATCCCACATGATGTGCCCTAATATGTTTTGTTGATAAGACATGACTTATAGGGAATGATTATATATGCTTATGTGTCTTTCAAAATTTCATTTCATATTCCTATGTTTTAATTTTTATATTATTCCCTTTTATTCCCTTATGATTCATGTCTTATTAACTTATAATATTTATTTCATGACTCGTGTATTCAACCTTTTATATTAAAGTTATGATCCTAAAATGTTGTTGTTATGTTGTCAAACCCCTCTGTTCATGTTATTATTACATTTCTTACTTATATTCCCTTACTTAGAATATAATCCCACCATTTATTGTTATTAATTTCCTTAGGTTATGAAGAAAAATTTTAACATGGAGGAATAAAGGGGAATAAATTTAAACGAGACTTTAGATATCTTTCGACAAATTAGAAGATATTGTTTTCTATGTTTCCAAAGACACTGAACTATTAAATTCCTTCAGAATTTATTATTTTTAATGGGTGGAATATTCATCTAAATTTATGTATTATCCATGTATGTTAATACGAGGTCTCTATAATATCATTGTTTGTTTAAATACAGTGTTTCATGAAACAAAAGCTACTGAAGAAATCAGAATATCTAAATATAAAATTTTCATCAAAAATTTTTGGGGTGTTACATTTTTCCCATTATTAAACATCTCCCCATAAGTTTTTTCACATACCTATGTGAAAATATGTTAGAGTTATTCTCCTCCAAAAAAATCCTCCAGTTCTCATATTGACTCTTCATATTTTTGGTTCCTCTATAGTAATTTAGCAAAGTGATTGGTCTTGTTGTGTATAACTTTATATATATAGTCCATGATCTTCACTAATTTCTCATCATAAGAGAGATCATTTTCCTACTATACCACTGAATTCATCACATTTAAGGGTTATGGTATGTACTTTCACTGGAGGGATATATGGAATACCTGATGAATTTGAGAAATGGTTGGTGTAAGTGTGATTCAATATCCCATAAATCTGATGTGATCAATAAAATGAAAGGATATGATATATCTAGGACTAAGATTTACCTTCCTCCCAAATATATTTAATCACTTAAATAGAGATATGTGTAAGAATACCATTTCCCCAACCTCAAACTCTATATCTCATTGAAGATTTTTTGTGTAACTCTTCTTTATAATTTGATCAGTTAAGATATGATACTGGATAGTCTTTACCTTTTCTTCCATTTCCGTGATCATTTTAGGTCCTAAAATCTTGCGTTCTCCAACTTCATTTCATCATGAAGGTTTTCTACATCTCTTCTAATAAAGGGATTTGTATGGGGCTATTTTAATTCTTAAGTAGAAATAGTTATTGTAAGAAAATTTGGAATAATGGGATATGTTGGTCCAATTTTAATTTGGATCCCATTGAACATTCTAAAAACATGTCTTCTAATTTCTGGATGGTATGCTTAGACTGGCCATCAGTTTGAGGGTGAAAAAATATACTAGAGTTCAGTTCAGGGTTTAGAGAATATTGAATACTTTTCTAAGAACATGGATGTAAAACTCGTATCTCAATCGAATACAATAGATAGTGGTACTCCATGAAGCCTCACCACTCCTCCAATTTATATATTTTTATACTAGTTGAGTGATTAGTCCTCTTGAATTATAATAAATTTATTTTTCTTTATAAGATGATCCACTATAATCCACAAAGTATTATTTCCTCAGGATGTCTTAACATGTCTAGTGAAAAATACCATAGTGATATTTTCCCATATTCATGTAGGTATAGGTAGTGGTTACCTCATCCCCTTAGACTTCTACTTTCCATATATCACTTAAATAAATACTAGATCATTTTATGTATATTTTGTGATCTCCTTCTTCATATTGGCATAACAATAGTGATCTTAGGGATCTCGATATAGAATTATTCTCCCTAAGTGAATGGAAAATTTTGATCAATGCACCTAATTCAAAATCCCCCTATATATTTCATAATCTGATGGTAAAAATTATCATGACCCAAATATTATGACTCCTTCCTCTTCAATTTTAAACTATGATTATTTCCCATTTCTAATTTCTTCGACCTTCTTCTAAACTTTTACATCATTTCATTGATAACCCATTATTTTCTCTTTAAGGTAATGTTGAGAAATCAATTGAGTAAGGAATTATGATTTTCATTACCTTATTATTCTCATTTCTATCATTTTCTTGTCTGAGAATATTGGATCCTTTTAAATTCTCGTCATTGACAGAGTTATAAGATCCATATACATAGAGAATCTTACACTTTATTTTCATTTCCATGATGGTAGTAGATTGAAAAGCAATAATCCTTGACGATCTATAACCATCATCACTATGGAATATTATTTTCTTTATGTTTGGACATATAATTGAGGTTATTTGGACCAGAATATATCTCACACCTCTCTCCACATAGATAACAATTCCACATTTTAAATGTAAGGATCATAGTTTCTTACTTCAGATCATGCGTGGGAATGTTTTTTTCTTGATAATTAAATTTCCTTGAGGAATTGGCAATAAAATTATCATTTTTCATCATCATACAAACAAATCACTTCTTTGATTCATCTCTATATACCACAAATATTAATCCACTCATGGCTAGTGTGAGTATTGGTGAAGTGTTAAGCATCTTTTTCAAATATTTAAAGAAGTGTTTTCATTCAATGGTCTTGAAAAACATTATTCCATTATGATTCATCATGGAAAGTGGTTTTAAAAATCATGTGAATTTCATCATGAATCATCTTTAATACATAGATAGACTAAATAAACTATGGATATCCATTATAGATGCTGGTCTGGGCTACTCCTAAATTTATCTTATCTTGAAAGTATCCAAAGTTATCCCTTTACTGCTGATAATGTGTCCCAATAATGATAATTACTCTATATATAACTAACATTTACTATAATTTTCATATATTTTCTCTCTTCATATGTTCTTTGGCATAATAGTCAAATTCTCCTCATTCTCCTCCTTTCTCATAGAGTATATCATAATTTAATCTATAAATACTACCACAAATTGTTTGAGAAAATATCTAAAGACTATATTCATTTGGTCGGTGAATACAACTACAATATTAGTGGGTCTGAAGGGAATCACTATTAACTCATAGTGCATATACATCGTTTGAATGATCTTCTTGGGACTATCATCTATCATCACCTTTAATTGGTGATATGTTGACTGCTGGTCCACCGTAAGAAATAAATATCCCTATATAGTGGATAAAATAAGTAACCTATCCAGGTAAGGGGATACTTGTTGTTTATTTTGATTTTTTCAAGATCATAATATTCATTTCATAGGAACATTGATCAATCATTATTCTTGAAGAAGAGGGTCGATGTACCCCACGGTGAAGCACTCATGAATTTGAAACCCTTGTCCAGAATTTCATTTGAATACTACTTCAATTAATAAAAATTAATGGGTCCATTCTATAAATTGTCTATGATATGGAAAGAGATCCAGTTATAAGTTCAATTGATATCTAAACCTCTTGTTCATGAGGATTAAAATTTAATTATTCAGAGAACACATTAGTTTAGTCCTTTATATTATTAATGTCTTAAAGCATGATCCTCCCCATTATATTAATTATTTGATCTAGATATTATTTCTCATTAGGAAATAATATCTACACATGATTTTAATATCCTAATTTATTTTCATCCTCCTCCTTACGAATTTATAATGTTAGGGGATGCCTCAGGATATAATGATCGATCTCCCTATCCCCAATGTTGTTTCTTTATTTATATAAATATAGGAAATTCATGCCCAATATAGTATCAAACTCCACCAAAGGAAGTATAAGGAGATTTTCATGGAGGTTTTTTTGACAAACATCAATTGTTAATGTGGAGAATGAATCTCATCGCGTCGTGGAGACGGTAGTCCGTACGTACGCACGAGCGATGATATCGTTCTCATGATCGTGAACATGTGTTGAAGTGTATGTATACTATTTCAGTATCAATGTCACTTTATAATAATCATATATAGTTACTCATTACACCATTATACCCATCCAATTAAGGTGGTGGCGGAAAATAGATTACACCACGGTGTGGAGACGGTATTCCGTACGTACGCACACGCGGTGATTTCCTTTTTCCGTAGGATGGATAGAAGGTTAATTAGAGTTGTTTCATATTTATAATAACATATCAGTAAATAAGAAATACTGATGTTATTACTTTATCATGAAACAACTAAAGAAGAATAATTTTAGGAAGAAAGAAATTGAAAAAGATGGGTAATGGATATTACCTCTTTTTGACGCGCCTTTTCTTAACATCCACTTAAAGAACTAAGGATGGTCTTTGAAGAATACCATGACCTCTAGGATGATAATAGGGAAGTGGATAAGAGATTTTGGCAGGGTTTGGCCGAGCGTGAATGCTCAAATTGGTGTGAGGAGGAGAGGGAGGAGGTGCCCTTTTATAAGGGAGGAGAGGGGAACCTTAGGAAAATCTCAAACTATTATTTTATATTAAGGTCAAATTCGGTTTATAATGGTTCCAAGGGGTCTTATTTAAAGGATAAAGTGGGGATGGGTATAAATCCTTTCATAAAATAGGATTTAGACAAGTTTAGATTATTATTTTAACCTTATCAATTAGATTTAACTCTAAGTTAAATAATTTAACTTTTACCGTGTCTTTTTGTTTTCTTACACTATAAGGTAAATAAACATACTATATCAAGAAAAACGAACCCCAAGTTGTTTAGTATTAATATATATAATATTATATAAGTCATTTTGCGGAACCTTAGATTTTTAGAAATAAAATAACAATTAATAATATAATATTTGTTTTAAAAACTATTTTATGTCAATTTTGACACTATTTGGTACATGATTTTTATGAAATTTATAACAGAATCATAATTTCGAACCAAGTTACTTAAATCAACAATAACATGTCATATTAACCTAGAAAATTAGTTTAAGTCATAAAAAGTCTCAAATTACATTTATTTTGGAATTTATAACATCAATTATGTTAATATTTTCTGAAAAAGGTAATTACTGCATCATCGTTGTGTCATAAATAATTTAATTTATTTAATGTATAAAAATTATAAATAAAATATCATTAATTAGGAAATCTTATTATAATTATAATGAATTTTTTCAATAGAATTTATCTTATGTATAACCCTATATTAAAAATGTTTTAGTAAATAAACTTTGATTTTAACTCTTTTAACTCTTCTTTGAATTAAATAATAATAAATGTCCTAATCAAATCCAAGTGGGCCTAAATGGTCATATTGTATTCCTAAGGTTGTTTTTGGTCGAATTAAACTTATCCAATAGAATTAGGACATGTGTTAGGGTAACAATAATATCATTTTTACCCTTAATTACCCTATTTACTTTTAACCGTGGTAAAAAAAGTAAAAAGTTACTATTCACCAAAAAATTATTTTCCTCTCATTGAACCACATTTTACTTACTGACATCAACCGTGTCTCTCGTAGTTTTTAAATTCCACTCACAGAAGCGGTAAAATTAAGTTTTATGAAAAATTCAGTTTTTTTAACTACCACTTAGTGGTTTCACTATTCATCAAAAATTGAAAGTTTTCAGAAAAATACCAAAAATTAGGCCTAAGATATATTTGATATTATGAACTCAAAAATGATTTCTATTTTACCAAATTCAAAACATATCAGTTACATTAACTAATTTAAATATTAATACCCGTCGTCAAAACAAATGGCGTGTTTTTAAGATATAATAACTATCAAAAGATTGACACTTGTTTATAACTGGTTTAAATGTGAAATTACATCCAATGAACAACATTGTATTAAATTGTAAAAATATATTCTAAATATACTTTAAAACCACTCAAATTAATAATTTATCACTAATAATTATTTCGATTAAAAAAGTTTTTTTAATTAAAATTTAGTAATTTTCACTATTCATCAGAATATGAAAGTTATCCGAAAAGTACCAAAATTTAACCTTAGGCTAAATTCGATACTCCGAATCCAAAAATGAAGTCCATTTTGAAAAATAAAATTTGCAAAATTTCAAAAAGTGGTTATTACTATTCATAACGGCTAGTTTTAATAATATTTTAATAGCATATCGTTGTTCAGTGAAACTCAGTATTGCGTACTACACACGCTATCGAGGAGGGTTTCGATTGCGTGTAATGCAAGGAAATTCAAGGATGCGTGTTGTTAAAGCTCCTTTTGGTGTAGCGTAAAACACAAGACATGAAATTAAAAAGAATATTTTTCATAAAATCTTGGGGTGTTACATTCTACCCCCCTTAAAATGAATTTCTCCATCGAAATTCGTCAGGGTTATAAATGGCTTACTACTCGAAAGTTTGTTTAATAGAAACCCACATCGTAAAAAGGAATTCCAAAACATGGATTTAAAAACTAAAGAATGAAATGTAACGGTTACCCAAATTAACTCATCACTGGGCTTCCACGTAGGAGAACATAGGTGAAAATATGGATATGGAAGAGAAATATAACCATCAAGTTCTGATGGAGAGTGGTAGAGAACATGTCTATGAAAAATCCAACAATCACAAAGCTATTGATTTATGACGATATAAGGTACCATCTGATTCATCAGATATAAGAGGACTAGGACAACATTTTTGGTTTTCAAGATCGTTTCCCTAAAGTTGAAGATTTTGAATTAGAATAAATACTTACTTTATTTTGGTACAATATCATTGTTGTTCGTGCTTTGAAAATTTCCACTTCATCTCTTAAATAAATGAAGTTGAATTTGTTATTCATGAAGTGTTAAAAGATCATGTGATAGAATTATGGGTCATTCAATCTGTTTCAATCAAAAGGTTAGAAAAGTTATCAAAAATACATAAGTCCATCTATAGTGAGATTAATCATATATGGTTCCTAAAATGGACATATACTTCATATATCATACTTATTAATATAATAAAACTAGTTTCTACTAAATAGGGACTTCCTGTAGGCCAGTGGTAGGTGATAAAGGCCAGTCGCACTTTGGTTGTGGGTTCGATTCCCACAGCCTTGTCCGACGCGATGGGCTGTCGCCCATCCTGCAGGATGTCCTTTTTCTAAAACTATATTACTATAACATCCCATCAATAATATCGAACAAATATTCTATCCTTAAACAATACTAACTTATGTCCAACATAATCCATTCCAATCTTTAGGCTTATCCATAATACTGCAGTCTACTCTCATAATATAGTGAAAACGATTACCAGAGATTTAATACCATCGTTGATCCCCATATATCATAAGATATGTCTTGTTGGTCACATTCCAAACATTCAAAGGCCTTAATCATGTATTCTCTTGAATACCCATTGAACCTTAGTGAAAACATGAATGTAGTTAAAAGTTAACACTTTACACATACCAAAATCCAAAAATTATATATACTTAAACAATGATATAACCTTACCCGTATATCAATCATGATCTCATGAATATGGTCAAACATTTCATTTTCTCGTTTTCCTTTCATTATGCGCATATCATATTTTTTTCCAAAAATATCTCAATCACATTCCATGGTTACCGGTACCATTGAAAACCACAATATACTAATATATAAATATTCCAATATTCCATGATACTATATACAACATTATTTTGGAATCCCATTACATAAACACTTAGTCATTCCACCACAGTGTTGTCATATTCAACATCGCCAATAGTGATCGCATGTGACTTCCCTTTTTCCTTTTCCATAAGTGGTTGCTCATGTTGATCATCACTAAGCCTTGGATTAGGGCATTTATTAGCATAATTCCCCATTTCCTTTCACTTGAATCATTGAAGTGTTGGTGGTGCGTTCTCTACAGTCTTTTCTTTATTCACATCATTAGAAACCCTTTTTCCATTACTTCAACACTCGGCTGCTCGATGACCTTCTTTTACAAACTTAAAACATTTTCTAGTCCCTTTAAGACAATCTCCACCATGCTTCTTTCCAAACATTGAGCATAAGGAAACATTCATCTTCTTTTCACTATTATTCTGAGATTTCTCCTTGAACTCCATCTTTTGATTCTTGTCGAAACTATGAGATGGATAAGTAACACCAACATCTATTTCTACCTTGATAGCACAACACACAATTTCTTCATATCTACTAAAGTCTCTTATAGCTAATTCCCTTCAAAGACTTGGTATTAAGCCACTGAAAAATCAATCAACTTTACTTTCAGGTTGGATGATAATGCCAGATGCATACCTTGCAAGTCTTGTAAAATTCGCTTCGTATATACCAACAGATTCATCATCCTTCTGCTTCAGCTCAAGATATTCCTTTTCCATCTTTGTTTGAAGAATACGAGGGAATTACTTACTGAAAAACAAGTTCTTGAACTCGTCCCATTCCATGGACTCAATTTCATATCTTCGCCTCATATTCTTGATAAGATTCCACCATTGATCAGTTTCACCTTTCACATTATATACTGCTAAGATGAGTTTATCATGTTCAGAACATTGAAGAACTGAAAATATATTTTCAGTGGTACTGATCCATTGTTCAGCAACAAGTGGATCGAAAGACCCACTGAAAGAAGGTGGACGTTGCCTCATGAAGGACTCAATAGAATATTGTTCCCTTCTCTGCTCATTTGGAAGTCCAGAATGATTCATAGCTTGTGTAAGTATAACAATAAGATTTTGCAATCCATCTCCCATAACACTTGTTTGTTCAGGAGGACAATCATTGCATTGTCCATTACAGTGATCAAAACGGTTCCTTCGGGTTCCAGCCATCGCCTAAAACCCAAAAAGAATAGTGTTAGAGGAAAAAATAATGCTAGGGAAAACAACATAGTAAAGGGGGAGTACCCTTAATATCTAACATATTAGGTTAAATTCTAAGATCATTACCTTAGTTCTAGGACCATATCCTATACGTATACTTATCCTTAGGGACATCCCTAGACACACCTTAGAAATATCTCTAGGGATCTCACTAAAGTTCTCGCATACTAGTTTCTAATGGTTGACTAAACATTTCCTCTGATACCAACTGTAGAGACCCGAAGCTTGAAGTACATGGACATTACATTACTTTTGCGGAATACTTAGTACATAACAAAAACACACACACAAGGACCGTAATAGTTTAGTGTCTTTGAAAACTCGGAATATAATCTTCTAATCGTGGTGAAATATCTTCAACATCTCCCATAAAGATCTTCCCTTTTTTTCCTACCTAAAACCTTTCTTTATATCCTGGGGAAAAGAAAACATAAAAGGGTGAGTTCAAATGCTCAGTAAGGGTAAACAAAAGAAATATCAATCACATCATATACATTAGAACATAACATTTTGGAAATATTAACCTGAAAAAGAGAGCATAATTTCATAACATGGGATAAATCATAGTAGTGAAATGAAATACCAATAATCATAACTTAAAACATGAAACTTTGTGGCGTACACACATAATCATAGAAAATCATTTCTTATTAGTGAAGACTCATTTCCAAGACTATCTTAGTGGACAAAGTCCCTTTCTGAACAGAGTCACCCTCGTTTCAGTCCTGTTTCACTAAACCGGTATAACCTACCGTTCCAGCCATGTCTATCTCATGAGATATAAAATATTTACCCAATGAATTGGAGGGATATATAGGTCCCACCCATCTCATAATGATACCATTCTTATGTGTGCCACAAAATCATAAATCATACATCATTTCATAACCCATGTAATAAAAATGGGAATCTTAAACATCATGACATCATAAAAAAATTCATATAAGATATACGAATTCATAAAAATAATTCCATCACAACATAATCAAATAAATGTAATAATAGGGATAAAAACAGAACCCTTTATTATCTTATATGGAAAATAATTTTGATAAAACACTTGAACTCCATTCTTGAGGAAAATATCCTTTCATCTTCAAAAACATTTTTCCTTTCTTAAAATGTCATACAACTTTAAACTAAAAGAAGTTGATTAAAAATAAACATGAAAAATTTTAAAGGATGCTTCTTGGAAATAATTTTTTAAAAATCCATTCATGTCGTATAATTTAAAAAAAACATTTTTCTCATACTTTTGTCAGAAAAGTCAAAAAGTACCTCGTACGAAAAACGACAAAAGATTCCATTCATTTCTTTTACTAAAAACTCACCGAAGGGTAAAAATGGATTTAAACAATTGTAGGTGGATGGATTTAATATTAAATATTGATGAAACATGGATGTGGATGATAAAATACACCCCAGTAAATACTTACGAATAAACAATCTCGGATAAAAATGAGATTGTGATATTTCCCTTACCTTAAGTCTGATATGCTATGTACGTATCCGAACCTCCTGTATAATGATTTAAATAATTTCATTAACTTATTACAGAATCATATTCATTGTTATGATATCACATATGGTTCACTTATGACTTTATATTACCTGTTCTTTTGTAAATTCCATGTTAAAGAAGCGTTTTGGGTAAAATCGTTTCATTTATCGTAGGTGTTTGGACTTGTTGTTCTTGACATTATTATTACTTATATCATAATTTACTTACATCCAGAATATAAAACATTATTTATATATAATATATATTCAGTATATATATATATATATAATATATATAGATAAATGAAATGCAACACACCGTTCATGGAGACGGTAGTCCGTACGTACGCATGAACGCTGTTTTCCTTTCCTTATTGTCTTGAATGAAAGTAAGTAGATGACATACATATATATATATATACATAAATCAAGTATATTTAACATGTCATATATTTCGTTATTATTCATTATATATACATTATAATCATTCATGAATGGTTAATGTGGAGAATGAATCTCATCGCGTCGTGGAGACGGTAGTCCTTACGTACGCACGAGCGATGATATCGTTCTCATGATCGTGAACTTGTGTTGAAGTGTATGTATACTATTTAAGTATCAATATCACTTTATAATAATCATATATAGTTACTAATTACACCATTATACCCATCCAATTAAGGTGGTGGCGGAAAATAGATTACACCACGGCGTGGAGACGGTATTCCGTACGTACGCACGCGCGGTGATTTCCTTTTTCCGTAGGATGGATAGAAGTTCAATTAGAGTTGTTTCATATTTATAATAACATATCATTATATAATAAATACTTATGTTATTACTTTATCATGAAACAACTAAAGAAGAAGAATTTTAAGAAGAAAGAAATTGAAAAAGATCGGTAATGGATATTACCTCTTTTTGACGTGCCTTTTCTTAACCTCCACTTAAAGAACTAAGGATGGTCTCTGAAGAAGACCAGGACCTCTAGGATTATACTAGGTAAGTGTATAAGAGATTTTGTCAGGGTTTGGCCGATCTTGAATGCTCAAATTTCTGTGAGGAGGAGAGGGAGGAGGTTCCCTTTTATAAGGGAGGAGAGGGGCACCTTAGGAAAATCTCAAAATATTATTTTATATTAAGGTCAAATTCGGTTTATAATGGTTCCAAAGGGTCTTATATCAAAGATAAAGTGTGGATGGGTCGCAAACCTCTCATCCAATAGGATTTAGACAAGTTTAGTTTATTATTTTAACCTTATCAATTAGATTTAACTCTAAGTTAAATAATTTAACTTTTACCATGTCTTTTTGTTTTCTTACACTATATGGTTAATAAACATACTCTATCAAGCCAAACGAACCCCAATTTGTTTATTATTAATATATATAATCTTATATAAGTCATTTGGCCGAACCTTATATTTTTAGGAATAAAATAACAATTAATAATATAATATTTGTTTTAAAAACTAATTCATGTCAATTTTGACACTATTTGGTACATGATTTTTATGAAATTCATAACAGAATCATAAGTTCTAAACAAGTTACTTAAATCAACAATAACATGTCATATTAACCTATAAAATTAGTTTAAGTCATAAAAAGTCTCAAATTACATTTATTTGGGCATTTATAACATCAATTATGTAAATATTTTCTTAAAAAGGTAATTACTGCATCATCGTTGTGTCATAAATAATTTAATTTATTTAATGTATAAAAATTATAAATAAAATATAATTATGTAGTAAATCTTATTATATTTCTAATGAATATTTAAAATCGAATTTATCTTATTTATAACCCTATATGAAAAATGTTGTAGTAAATAAACTTTCATTTTAGCTATTTTAACTCTTCTTTGAATTAAATAATAATAAATGTCCTAATCTAATCCAAGTGGGCCTAAATGGTAATATTGTATTCCTAAGGTTGTTTTGGGTCTAATTAAACTTATCCAATAGAATTATGACATGTTTTAGGGTAATAATAATATCATTTTTACCATTAATTACCCTATTTACTTTTAACCGTGGTAAAAAAAAGTAAAAAGTTATTATTCACCAAAAATTATTTTCCTCTCATTGAACCACATTTTAATTACTGACATCAACCGTGTCTCTCGGATTTTTGAAATTCCACTCACAAAAGCGGTAAAATTAAGTTTTATGAAAAATTCAGTTTTTTTAACTACCACTTAGTGGTTTCACTATTCATCAAAAATTTAAAGTTTTCAGAAAAATACCAAAAATTAGGCCTAAGCCATATTTGATATTATGAACTCAAAAATGATGTCTATTTTACCAAATTCAAAACATATCAGTTACATTAACTGATTTAAAAATTAATTCCCGTCGTCAAAAGTAATGGCGTGTTTTTAAGAGATAATAACTATCAAAAGATTGACACTTGTTTATAACTGGTTTAAATGTGAAATTACATCCAATGACCAACATTGTATTATATTGTAAAAATTTATTATAAATATACTTTAAAACCACTCAAATTAATAATTTATCACTATTAATTATTTCGATTAAAAAAGTTGTTTTTAATTAAAATTTAGTAATTTTCACTATTCATCGGAATATGAAAGTTATCCGAAAAGTACCAAAATTTCACCTTAGGCTAAATTCGATACTCCGAATCAAAAAATGAAGTCCATTTTGAAAAATAAAATTTAAAAAATTTCAAAAAGTGGTTATTACTATTCATAACGGCTAGTTTTAATAATATTTTAATAGCATATCGTTGTTCAGTGAAACTCAGTATTGCGTACTACACACGCTATCGAGGAGGGTTGAGATAGCATGTAATGTAAGGAAATTCAAGGATGAATGTTGTGAAAGCACCTTTTGGTGTAGCGTAAAATACAAGACATGAAATAAAAAAGAATATTTTTCATAAAATCTTGGGGTGTTACAATTGGGATACTAGGTTTTCATTTCTCAATGATATTTTTCTTCTATAGATTTTAAATATAATTCCATATTAAATTTATTATTACCAATACCATTAGACTACAATGAATCAATAATCTCCATCTCAATATTAATAGAACAACTAAAAATATATTTATAACTAGAAATGCACTAAACTATTAATAATTTTCATAGACTCAGTTCCACCGAACTAAATAATTAGTCCATGTTACATTCAGTGATGATGATAAAGACATAATCATACCATGAAAGCCTTGTGATGGTTTCCTCATATGATCTGATAGACTCGTCTTCCTTTTTCTTGAGACTGATGAAATCCCTCTCAATCATAAAACGAGGAGTTTGGGAAAAATATTTAATAAAAAAGTTTTATTGATTCCTTCTTATTTAGTTTAATAAATTTCCCCATAGACATCATGATTATTATTAGATTCAATAACTAATTAGATTCCCATTCAAAATTATTGACCACCAACAAAACATTCCCTTCTCTTGATCATTAGAGGATAAATAGTATTTTCTCAATGGAGTTAATCCATTGTTCCATGATGAGGGGATTATAATATACACTAAATATAAGGGAACTTTTTTACCTAAAGTATTCAATTGAAAAATGTTATTTCTTAGGAGAAGGTTGGAGTTCCACATGATTTAATTAATTATTCATATCTTGAGGTGGTTGAACTAGTACTGCCATGATGTTTTGATCTCTTGTTCCCATTAGGTTTGGAATTTCATTAGGTAAATCATCAAATTGCATATCAAATTTTTTATGAGTAATTCTTCTCCTATTTCTATCCATTAACTATAAAATAAAAATAAAATTTGGGGATCATTCATTCATAACAATTGGGAATATAAAAAAGGAAATTACTAGAATAAAAGGTTTAACTTATAAATTAAAAGTGTATCCTAACTTATGATTACATAAGTTTAGATATAGGTTATCAATTTTTGTTGAATTATATCTAGGTTTTTTACTATAGTTTTCTAGTCCTAACCACCAAAATTAACTAGAGAATTATTTGATACCAAATATATATATATATATATACACTAATTTTTCACATATTATTACATGATTTAAGGATAATATTCTATAAAAATAAAACCAAGGATCGAAAATGTTAGTGTCTTTGGAATACTACATATATAATAAAATATAATTTTCCTTGATATTAATAAGTAGATCCTTACTACCTTTGAGCTTCTAAAACTGCATTGGATATCCTAAGGAAAATAATAGATAAGTGGTATGAGAATAAAAACCTTGTATAATAATAAATATGGGATTGAAACATCACAAATGAGATGGAAGGAATAACATGGTAACATAAAAAATCATGGATCATGAATAATGATATGGAATAATAAAATATATAAAATCAAATCATATGATCATGGAAATATAAGAATTTGGAAGTAAAATATAACATGACATAAAAAAGAGCTAGGCTTAACATACTAGACTATATCACATGGTGGAAAAAGTAACATAATTGATTTGGTTTACTCCCAAATCCCATACATAACATCTCATGATTTTAAGTCATTATTTAATGTATTGGAGTGCTCTCTTGGTAAACCCATCATAACATGTTCACGCATATGTGTTCCAAATAATGAATCAATCATAAAGAATAAACATAAGGGTTACCCATGGAAAGAAATAGGATTCGTAGTAATGTTATAAGGAATAACCAAATAGAATTTCATAATGGTTTCTATGAATGAATGGATTTATAATTTTGGAAATTCATAAATAAAATATATCAATATATCTACAACATTTATTTCCAATTTAATTTAAAACATGAAAATGGTTTTTAGGTAACATTATAAATGTATCACTTAAGGGTAGTTTTAGGGAAAATAATTAGGAGTCTCTAATGAGGATAAATAAATAATTATTTGAATAAAACCATAAATAAACAAAAATTGAAATTCATAATAAAATTATCTATTCTATAAAAAAATATTTGTGGCTATAAATAGTTTATGTGGTGTACTTGAATTTTTTTTATAAAAAAGATGTTCCCATTAATCTAATTTTCTTGTCGATAGGAATTTGGAAGGGATCCATATAAAACATATAATTAACCATAAAATAAAAATTATTTCTGATACATAAATATGAATGGTACATATAGAAATATAATTTAATAAGTATATATGAATAATGGAGGGATAAATTATGTAAAATAGAGAGAAATCGTAATCCAAAGAAAATATAGAGGTTTCGAGACATCTCTTACCTTATATACAAATTAGTACTGTGATTTCACTTTATGTTTAGTATAATCAAGTTATATTAATTAATTTATTAACTAATAACAACTTAAACATGTATTTGACTTGTTATAATTTTATTAAGTTCAATTATGGTTATTTTAATGAGTTATAAGGTCAATTTCATTGTTTCGGGAGTGTTCTTTTCATGGTTTCATTGTCGTTTAACTTTATATATAATTATGGATGACCATGTCTAATGGGAATAATATTCTAAAAGTAAAATTAAATGGTATTAATACACATATATAATCTTAAATATCCACATATATCATTTTTTTCTTAAATGATGATGATTCATTTAATAAAACATTAATGAAAAATGTTTAGTTTATTTTGGATGTTTTTCTATCCTTCATCAACCAGTTTTGTTTTATTTTAATATTATGTCTACATATTAGTTTAAAAACACTTAATATGTTATAATATACATATTATAGTCTTATTTAACTATAATAATAGTTTTATAATAAGCATTTATGGTGATATTGAAAAATGAAAACTCATTATCCCTGGAGACGGTTAATCGGTATAATTTGGAAAATGGTTTCCATTATTTGAATAGGAGGAGATAAGAAAAAAGGGATAGATAGAAAATGTTAAATTTGAAATATAAAATTCAAATATATACAAGATACCTGATTTATTATTCTTTTATGGGTGGATGAGGTGAGATAAGGTAGAAGAGGAGAAGAAATTAATAGAGGTGGTTAAAGAATGTTACATCTTAAATATCACATCCTTTAAGAATCCATTTAGGAACATGGAATTGTAATTTTTGGGAGACCATCATCACATGGACATATTAATGGTGGATAGAAGATATTGTGTCAGATATTTTGATATCTCCAAGGCTTTTAAGGTTTGAGGATAAGAGGTTGTGAGGGGTGGTATTTATGAGAGAGGAGAGAGGTGTTTTGGAAATTTCAAAAAAGAGTAAATTATAAAAAAAATTATTTTCTACCCCAATTAATCTAAATTGAAACTTATTCAACTATAAGAAGATATTGGTTTGTAATATGATTAAATAGTAAAATTTAGACATGTTTGTGTTTCATTTTATACCTTGTCTTTTTTATTAACACTTAGTTAATCTATTTAAATTTTAATTACAGTAACAACTTATCAATATTAAAAGGATAAAATTTTAACATATATGGTGTGAATTTAACCATAAATGGATAATTAATGAAATTATAGACCATTTCACAATTAATATGTATTTTGTAAATAATTTTATTAATTTTAAATAATTTAATAAAATAATAATCCTACAAAATAACATTATTTTCAATTTTGATACAGTTCACTACTTTGAAATTTAAAAATACCAAGATAACAAATAAAATAATCAAAATCTATTTAAGTATATCCTATATATGTCATGGTCATATTTAGATTTCTTTTATCACATTAAATAACTCAACTTATATTTATCATAATATCTTTATTATTATTTATTTTATTTTATGTTAATTGATTAAATATTGCATCAACATTGTATGAGAATTTTGAGTAATTTTTTAATTCATATAACAGATAATTAAATTATAATGATGAAGATAAATATATTATATTTATAAATAATTTATAATGTATTATATCTTCTGGTTATTCCTATATTAAAAATATTATACTTATTAAAAATAAGGGTGTAACCATTTGTCACTTTCATTGATTTTGATAATGTCTAAGTCATTTTCATGGACGAGTGTCCCCTAAATAACTAAATTTCAAACATAAAGGGTTATTGTTATAATTTAATTCAAAAAAATAAAAATTTCATTGTAAACTTATGGATTTATCACTTTTTTTAATCTTGATTAATTTGATTAACCCTTTATTGGGACGATACATTTTATTGAAGTTACTATTAATATTAGAAAAAATAAAATGGTTTTACTTACTAAATTTTAACCACTCGATTTCAAATATGTAATCCTTTTTTTTAAATTAAAAACATGAATGTGGATGAATCTGATTAAAAATTAAACTGAAAAAACATAGAGAGATTTCTTTGACTAAAAATTATATTTTTTTTAAAATGTGTTAAAAATAAATTCATCATTAAAATTCATTTTATTGACCAAAATTAAATTATATTGAATAAAAATAATAATTAATATTTAAAACCAATAAAAAATAGAATTTTTATCTTTATTTATATTAATATGATATTCATTTTTTAATGTAAATCAATATTTTTGAGAATTCATTAAAATTTCAAAATTTCTAAAAAAATTAAGAATATCATCTCAAGATAAATTTACATGAAAAATTACAAAATGAGTTTTGTTTCCAATTTTTTTTTTAAGTGTCAAAATTAGAAATATATATTTTCACATAGAAATAAACTAGTTTTTCTCCAAACATTTTTTTAAGAATAGAATATCTTAACATAAAATTATGTGTTTTCTTATTAATAATTAATATATTTCATAATACTTTTATTCATTTTCATACCTTCAAACTCAAAAACTAGTTTATAACAATCATGTTAAAACAATACTATTTTAATAGTCTATCTTTGTTCATTTAAATTAGGTGTTTCTTGAAACACAAGCCACCAATGAAATAAAATTATTTAAAGAGATATATTTCATTAAAAAATTGGGTTTTACATTAATGGCCCATGATAAGTTAATATTTCAACCAAAACTACCCATAAGTATTCACATCAATGACTAATCATGCAACTATTGATACAACTAAAACATTACATATGAGTGATGTTTTAGTGTATTTTATGATTAGAGGATCTTCAACATCTCCCACAATGTTCTTCTCACATAGTATACATCATATACATACCCTACATAAATCCTTTCTCCATAACCTGGTGAAATGAAATGTAAGAAAGGGTGATCTTTGATTCTTAGTAAGGGTAAACAAAGGTGATATAAATCAATGATCATGTGTAAGAATATCCTGATCATTTAATGGTTTGAGAACATGGTCTTAGAATTATATATTCATACCAAACAATTTATAGATTATAATCTTGACAAAAGGCTTTGGTAGATATTAATACACGAATCATTGAATAATCAAATATCATGATCCATGATGTCATATCATAAGAACAAGAACATGTTATAGATACTGTCATACAATGCGTGGAATAATCATAATCATAAAAATATTATGTCATGGAAACCAACCAAGAAATTCATCATATTTTTGGCTAGGGGTAACAGTCCATGTACTTACATAGGTCTTGTGATAGCCTCTTAGGTACCATTTTTTGGTCATGGGATAACCTCTCATTTACCATATTTTGGGCTTGGGATAATCACTTGTATACACTGTGAACTCATAAATATTAATCCTTACGCAATGCATTTAAGGGATATAATAGACCAACCAATCAAATAATCCATTCATATATATGTCATAATACCATGAAAATGTTTATATTCTCATCATATCTTAACCCATATAAAGGAAAATAGTTATCATCAATATCTCCACATATTAATAACAATACTTCAGGATAATAAAGATAGATTATATCATTATATTATATACCTTGTGAATAGTATGTATAATCAATAGATGATTTCATAAATGAAAATACCTTTGAAATATTTTTAAAATATTTCTTAAGGATTGCACACCTTCAATATTAAAAGAATTATATTAAATAAAAAAATAAAAATATTTGGAAATGAATTTTAGTTTAAAATAAGATTTTAATATTATGAAGGGATATTCAATGAAAATATTATTCATGATGGTAGGATTTTTTTTGTTTATTATACAATAGAATAATTATTTTGTATACACCATTCATAAAAACTATATTTATAAGGCCCCAGCCTTAAACATTACTTAATCTCGAGTTATTACAAGAATGCACATTGAGGATCTTTTCAGGTTTAGAGTTTTATAAAATTAGATCAAAAATCATGCATTACATTCCACATTTAAACAAGGTGGTTACATAAACGACAATATTCAATTTTCTCATCAAACGAAACATATTTAAAATAAAACATGGACTCTTTCTTGACACTTCCTCGACACTATCATCACATCATGTACTTTTCCCTTGACCTGTGAAAAACATTTCAAAAACATGGGATGAGCATAAAAAGCTCAGTAAGGGATATAAAAGTACGAAATGAGAAAATTAGTCCATGTATTCATATGAATCAATGAAATCATACTTTAATCATAAAACATAAGCACTTTATCAAACCACATGAAATCATAAGATTTATGAATAACTCATAGAAATCATAAGACATAAAGGTTACTTGAGGCATTCATAACAGTCCTACGTAGGGAGTAACCCTCATGGTTACGTTTGGAATACCCATCACAGTATATCCCCTAAATATCTTTAGAGGAACATTAGCATTTAAATCCTTCCCATTACCCAATGCATTGGAGAGATATCACAGGCTCACCTACCCTTAGTTTATCACAGAAGCGCCCGTCTTCATAACAATGCCCAAGAACCATAACATAATCATATCACATAAAACATGCATAAAGGAAACATAAGATTTCCACATTTTAATCACAACATATTAAAAACACATTGATATAATAAAAACATTATCAAAACTATTTTCAATACCAAAATAAATGAAAATAAAAACATTGTATTTATTTTTCATTTAAAAAAATTATGGCTTGTAGAGGAAGCCGAAACTCAAATCATGGTCACGGCGATGGAGAAGTCATTATCACCACATACGTAAGACAAAACATTCATTTTTTCGTTTAGTAAAACACTTTGTATAAAAAGATTCCTTTTGAATAAAAGTAAAATTCAATGGTTTTTATACACCGTTTAAATGAATGTTGTGTATAAAACAAAATATGCCTCAATGAAAGGAGATATAGAAGAAGTCCCATACCTCATGTCTGACTTGACTCGATCGTTCTTTAATCTCTTGAATAATAATCTAGAGTTAATTTCTACTTTATTAAGAACATTTTTTGTAGTTTTTTATTCCTTTTATATCACTTATTACCATGTTATGAACAATATGTAATTATTTAAGTTAATAATGGTCGTTTTTTCGATCTTTGGTACTTGAGCCAAAAATAAACTTCTTATAATTACAATTTTTTCATGTGGTAAAATATCCATTATATCCAGAATTATATTCATGATGTAGATATCATATATATCACATATATCCAGTATATACATGCATTTATAATATTATATAACATTTAGAGGTAATAATTGAAATTCACCTTTCATGGAGACGGTAAGCCGTACACACGCATGAACGCTACATTTATTTTATATTTTTTATTTAATGGAGTGAAATAATAATGATATAAAGGTATATTATAATTCCAGTATAATATCATATATAATAGCATTAACTCCATCCTTTATATCTCCCACATATGGCATTAACAAATCAAATCACTTTGAGCGGGTGGTAGTCCGCACTTCCTAAAATGAAGATATCGCGTTTACCCATAATGGAAATCATAAGGTATGAAAAAACTGAAAAATACAGAATCATAAGGAAAACATAGACATAATATATATCATATATAAATATAGTGACATCTTAATGGCGACTGTGAAATGTGTTAGAAGGATATTGAACAATCGTCATTTTGTGAGGCAGAAATTCGCCATCCATATAAACAATGTGTTCTTTAAAAATTAGACGTAGGTGTGTGTAAGTGTAGCTAAAATACTTGTCATAACAACATCCTAGTATATTTAAGATACTGGTGTTGTTACAACAAAAATTAATAAAAACAGTTTAGGGGGTTGGAGAAGTAAAATAAAACAAAATAACACAAGTGAAGACATTACCTTTAAATCGGGTAACTCCTCTTGGTTTGAACCAAAAGAGTTTCTTGAAGAGCTTTCTGTCAAAGGAAATGCTTCTTAGATTAAGAGAGGGATTTGGAGAGATACAATTAGAGAGTCTTGGGTGATCCAATTTCTTGAGAGGTGTGGGTAAGGTGGTAGAGGTGGGGGCCTTTTATAAGAGGGAGGAGGGGCACTCTTGGAAATTCATGAAATGTTACGTTATTATATATTGAGTTTCGGATTTTAAAGGGCCCACAATTATTAATTTCTAGGATAAGGTTATATGGGCTATAAATCCACTGATCCAATAGGCCTTTTACTTGTGTAAGTCTTAGATTTTACATTATCTTTTTACTTTATTTAAATCTTTCATTAATGAAGTAACCACTACATCATCAAGGTGTCAGAAAAAATTAATTTATTTAATGTCTAAAAATTATAAAAAAAATATCATGATGTAGGAAATAATTTTAGATTTCCAATGGATATTTATAGTCTAAGAGATCATTTATGTAGAAAAAATTAAATTTTTTTTACTTAGGTGTTACATACTTTGTTATAATTAACTTTCTTTAAAAATAAAAAGATAAAAAGACACAATCACACAAAAGTGATTCCATGGGGTCCCTAAGTTTGGAACAAAGCATACCATGGTCGTTTATGACACAACTAGTAGAATTAAGACACATTTTGGGGCCATTTTATATTATTATGTTATTATTTTATTACCCATAACTACCCGATTACTAATTAATCACGATAATTAAAGATAATTTCTGTCGTTACTATTAATAATGTCTAAAAACAAAAGAGTCATAATTACATAATTTGGTCCTTATGATTCAAAATATGGAATCAATTTTACCAAATTAAAAACATATAAATTGCAATAATTAATTTAAAAATAATTCCCTTTGTCAAAACAAATAGCGGGTTTTTTCGAAACAATATCTACCAAACGTTTGACAATTGTTTATGTCTAATTTCAAAGTGAAATTAATTACAATGACCACCATTGTATTAAATGGTAAAAATATATTCTATTTATACATTAAACCCAATTAAAAAGATAATATATCCATATAATTAAATTATATGAAAATGTAGTTTTGAAGTAAAATGCAGTATTTTTCACTATTCATTAAAAAAATGAACATTGTCAGAAAAATACCAAAAATTTATCCAAAGTAAATTTCAATGACCCAGTCCTGTAGAAAAATTTTATTTTGAAAAAATATAGCTTATAAAATTTTCAAAAGATTGATTTAAAAATGGTTCTCCATCAAAAGGTAGTAAAACAATCTTTCAAAAATATTAGAAAATTCTATGCTTAAGAATGGATTTATTCTCATTTTAAGCCTCCAAAACACTATCTAATTAATAAATAGACATAGATATGAAAATACATTATTTTTTACTTACTTGTGATGTTACATCCTTCCCCTCTTTAGAAAATTGCATCGCTGCAATTTATTTACTTATTGAATAAGTGGCGTTATTTATCCCTCATTGCATTTTTAGATTCCAATGTTGCCTCTTCAATCATGTGGTTTTCACACAAAACCTTTACTTGAGGAATCACCTTATTCAGCAATACTTTCTCCCTATGGTCAATAATCTGGGCTGTTTGTTCCTCATTAGATAGGTTCTCTTCAATCCGAACTTCCTCTGGACTCAAAACATGAGATGGATCTGGCATGAACTTCCTTAACATTGAAACATGAAAAAATTATGTACCTGAGATAAACTTAGAGGTAAAGCCACTCGGTATAAAACTGATCCAACTCTCTCCAGAATTTCATATGGCCTATGGAACCTTGGACTTAGCTTTCCTTTCTTACCAAATCACATCACACTTTTCCATGGTGAAACTTTTAGAAAGACATGATCACCTACCTCAAAAGAGAGATCCTTCCTCCTGTTGTCCGCATAACTTTTCTACCTTCTCTAAGATGTTCTCATGTGTTTCTGTATCAGCTAAACTTTTTCAGCCAACTCTTCTACCAATTCTGGCCCCATCAAATTACTCTCACCCAATTCATCCCAAAAACCTAGAGTTCGACACTACTTCCCATATAATGCCTCAAATGGAGTCATTTGTATACTAGAAGAAAAACTGTTATTATAAGAAAACATAACTAAAGAATGATGTTAGTCACAACTTCCCTGATAATCCATCGAACAAGCATGAAGAATATCCTCCAAAGTCTGAATTTTTCATTCTGACTTACCATCCGATTGAGGATGAAAATCTAAACTAAAATTTAATCCAGTACCCAATGACTTTTGAAGGCCTTTCCAAAATTTAGAAGTAAACCTGGGATCACGATGAGATACAATGGAGAGGGGAACTACGTGTAACCTAAATACCTATTTAAGATACAAATTAGAAAGTTGATCTAGGTAAAAAAGTATCTTGTATTGCAAAGAAATGAGCAGATTTAGTCAAGCGATCAACAATAACCCAGATTTAATTATTACCTTGGGGTGTCTTTGGAAATCCCACAATGAAGTCCATGGATATATTCTCCCATTTCCACTCTGGTACTGGTAAAGGCTGAAGCATCCCTTTCGGTATCTACCACTCTACTTTAACCTGTTTACAAGTCAAACACTTCACATTAATACTCTCTCTATACATCCCACCAGTAATACTCTTGAAGATCTCTATACATCTTAGAACTGCCTGAATGAACTGAAAATGGAGAACTATGAGATTCACATAACAACTCTCTCTTTAGCTGTGAATCACACGGCACACACAATGTCTTCCAAAATCTCAAAACACAATCATTATCAATGTTGAATTTAGGAAACTTACCCTTTTGAACCAGCTCTACCTTTTTCTGCAACTCACTGTCTTTCTTCTGTGCTTGCTTAATTCGGTCTGATAGAGAAGATTTCACTGATACCTGAAACAAAACAGAAGAACATCCTTCACCAACAACTTTTATGCCAAATTTCCTAAAATCCTTAAACAAAGGATCACGTTCCAAACGTAACATGGTTAATGAATCATTACTTTTTCGACTCAAATCATCAGCCACTTTATTTTCATTTCTCGGATGGTAGTGAATTGTACAATAATTATCCTTTCTAGCCATCTCCTCTATCTCATGTTCAGTTATTTCTGAGTGAATATATAATTTAAACTTTTGTGGTTAGTATATATTTCATACTTTACACCATACAAATGATGCCTCTAAATTTTTAAAGCAAAAACAACATCATCTAATTCCAAATCATGTGTAGGGTAATTTACATCATGAGTTTTCAGCTGACGTGAAGCATAAGAAATTACCTGATCATTCTGCATTAGGATACAACCAAGTCCTTTCAATGAAGCCTCACTATAGATCACAAACTCACCATACTTGGAAGGTAGTGCCAAAACTGGATCATTCACCAATCATCTTTTCAACTCATAAAAACAATCATCACATTCTTTTTTCCAGATAAACTTAACACCCTTCCGAGTTAGCTTAGTCATTGGACTAGATAACCCTGAAATATTTTTAACAAACCTTCGTTAATAGTCTGCCAAACTAAGAAAAATATGAATCTCAGTTACATTTGTGGGTCCTGGCCATTCTTCAACAACTTTGTTTTTGCAGGATCAACAATTATTCCATCTTTAGAAACAATGTGATCAAGGAAAGAAATTTGTTGCAACCAAAACTCACACTTGCTGAATTTCCCATACAATTTATTTTCTTTTAAGGTTTGAAAAATAACCCTTAAATGACTTTCATGCTCTTTTTTACTTTTAGAAAACACCAAAATATGATGAATGAAAACAACCACAATCTTATCCAAAAACTCATGGAAAATTCAATTCATAAGGTCCATGAATACAACAGGTGCATTGGTTAACCCAAAAGGTATTAATACAAATTCATAATGTCCATATCATGTATGAAATGCAGTCTTCAGAAAATCTGCTTCCTTTACCTTCAACTGACGGTACCCCGATCTCAGGTCAATCTTTGAAAAATACTAATCTCCCTAGAGCTGATCAAACAAATCATCGATATGAGGCAAATGATATTTTTTCTTAACAGTGATGTTATTCAAGGATCTAAAATCATTGCAAAGTCTCATTGAACAATCTTTCTTTTTAACAAATAAGACAGGAGCACCCCATGGTGATGTGTTAGGTAGAATGAAACCTTTCTCTAATAAATCTCGTACTTGATCCTTCAACTCTAAAAGTTCAATTTGAGCCATTAGATAAGGGGGTTTTGAAATTGGATTTGCATCAGGAACTAAGTAAATAGTAAATTCAACTTCCCAATCTGGTATTATTCTGGGCAACTCATCTGAAAAAACATCAGTATACTCATTAACCAATGGCACATCATTAATCTGAACGGTTCTTTTGTGTTCAAAAATATGTGCAAGGTAACATTCATTTTCATATTTTCCAAGTTTCTCAGCCTCTTGATATGCTATCAACAGTAAGGGTTCATTCTTGTACACAAACTGAATGTATTTCTGAAAGGAATCTTCTTTAGCTCTTAAACAAATCTTAGCATGGTAAACAGAGAGCCAATCCATACCCATGATAACATCAAACACTACTAGAGGTAAAACAATAAGGATTTCAAGTAGGTTCTTTCCAAAAATACGGATAGGAATATTCTTATAAATTCTTTTTGCCTCAAAATTTCTCCCAGGTGTTTTTACCAAAAGTTAAGGAGTCATTTCTTGAGATGGAATTCCCAATTTACTAGAAAATTTTTCAGAGATGAAAGAATGTGTAGACCCTAAATCAAACAACACACTGGCATAATCTTAAAAAAAAAGTACCTGATACCACTTCATTTTATGGCCCAATATCTACTGAAGTAGTTAAAAAGGATTTCACCACATTTTTCTGCTTATAGTCTGACTGTTTCCCATCATTTGAGCTCTTTGTCGAACACTCGTTCACATAATGACCCATCTCATTGCACTTGAAACATGTCACTAACTGTAAATAAAATTTTGTCTTACCATCACCCTGATATTTTTCAGCGCAATCACGAGCCTTATGTCCCATCTTTCCACATCAATAGAACTTTCCAGAATTCAGAAGACATTCCCCAGCACACCTTTTACCACATTTATCACAAACGTAAAACTTTGTTTTCTTACCATCAGACCTCTTTGAAAGATTCTTCCATTTCTCTTTCCACCTCGGAATCTTCTTTTGTTGGTTTTTATATAACACTTGATCATCGAAAAAATCCATTTCCACCTTCTCAGCACATCAAACAAGATTTTACTAAATTTTGAACTCAAGAAAAGCTAAAGCCCATCGATATTTTGGCTTTAATCCTGAGAAAAAATGATCGATTTTACTATCAAGGTCTTGGATAAAATTTGGAGCATACCTTTCCAATAGAGTAAACCTTTATTCAAAAGCAGCCCCTGAGTTGTCCTCTTGCCTCAATTACAAGAATTGTTTTCCATCCTATGTCAAATAGCCTTAGGAAAATATTTCTCAAGAAACATACCTTTGAATTCATCCAAGTCAAGAGCATCAATCTCATCACCGTCCCTGATATTTTTAACCATCTACCACCACTGATATGCTTCACCCTCCAAACGGTAAACAGAAAGACTAACCTTTTGATTGTATGAACACCCCATGACATAGAAAATCTTCTACAGTTCTTTAATCCACCCTTAAGCTAGCACAGGGTCATATGATCCTCTGAATGATGGAAGATGTTGCCTCGTGAAATGTTCCACCACTAACATGTTCCTCTGCGGTTGATCTGGCTGATCTGGAGCATGGATACCACCACCATTTATCACTTCTGTCAACCGCACCATTACTGCAACACACTATTCAGTTCCAATTCCGACCATCTTAGGATGCTGATTCAGAAGGTCATTTCCTTCTGTATGCCTTCCTAGCACTACTTCCATGTTTCCTCTGTAGAAAACCATTCTGAACAAACATGTCTTATAAAAAGAGAAATGGTAATCTTTAAATGCTATATCATTCCAATTTGACCATAAAAAAATATTTTTTGGATGTTCATTTAATAGAATTCTAACTCCTAAATTTATCTAAATCAACCTCTGATACCAACTATAAGGCCCTAGCCTTAAACATTACTTAATATTGAGTTATTAAAAGAATGCACATTGAAAATCATTTCTGGTTTACAATTGTATAGAATTAGATCATAAATCATGAATTACATTCCATATTTAAACAAGGTGGTTTCATAAAATACAATATTCACTTTTATCATCAAAGGAACCATATTTAAAATAAAACATGGACTCTTTCTTGAAAATTCCTCGGCACTATCATCACATCATGTACTTTTCCCTTGAACTGTGAAAATCATTTCAAAAATATGGTATGAGCATAAAAATATCAGTAAGGGATATAAAAGTACGAAATTAAAACATTAGTCCATGTATTCATACGAATCAATGAAATCATACTTTACTCATAAAACATATGAAATTTATTATACCTCATGAAATCATAAGATTTATGAATAACTCATAGAAATCATAAGACATAGAGGTAACTTGAGGCATTCATAACATTCTTACGTATAGTGTAACCCTCATGGTTACGTTTGGAATAACCATCATAGTATATTCCCTAAATCTATTTAGAGAAAATTTATCGTTTAACTCCTTCGTGTTACCCAATGCATTGGAGGGCTATCATGGGCTCACCCTCCATTAGTTGATCACAGAACCACCCATCTTCATAACAATGCCCAAGAACCATAACATAATCGTATCTCATAAAACATGCATAAAGGAAACATAACATTTCCACATTTCAATCACATGATATCAAAAACACATTGATATAATCAAAAAATTATCAAAACCATTTTTAATACCAAAATAAAAGAAAATTAAAACATGGCATTTATTTTTCATTTGAAAAAAAAGTATGTCTTGTAGAGGAAGCTGAAACTCAAATAATGGTCACTGTAGCAGAGAAGTCGTTGTCACCTCATATGTAAGAAAAAACATTCCTTTTTTCATTTAGAAATATTTTTCATATAAAAAGATTCTTTTGAATAAAATTAAAAGTCAAAGGGGTTTATACACCATATAAAAGAAAGTTGCGTATAAAATAAAATATGCCTCAATGAAAGGAGATTGAGACGAAGTCCCATACCTCATGTCTGACTTGAATCGATCGTTCATTAATCTCCTAAATAATAAACTAGAGTTAATTTCTACTTGATTTAGAACCTTTTTCAAGTTCTTTATTCTCTTTATATCACTTATTACCATGTTATTAACAATATGTAATTATTTAAGTTAATAATTGTCGTTTAGTCGATCTTCGGTACTTGATCCAAAAATAAACTTCTTATAATTAAAAGTTGTTCATGTGGTTAAATATATATTATATACAGAATTATATTCATGATTTAGATATCATATATATCATATATATATAGTATATACATTCATTTATAATATTACATAACAATTAGAGGTAATAATTGAAATGCACCGTTCATGGAGATTGTAATTCGTACGTACTCATGAACGCTACTTTCATTTCTATTTCATATTTAATGGAGTGAAATAATAATTATATAAATTTATATTATAATTCCAGTATAATATCATATATAATATCATTAAATCCATCCTCTATACATCCCACATATGACATTAACGAATCAATTCACTTTGAGGGGGTGGTAGTCCGCACTTCCTAAAATGATGATATCGCGTTTACCCAAAATGGAAACCATAAGGTATACCATAAATGAAAAATACAGAATCATAAGGAAAACATAGACATAATATATATCATATATAAATATAGTGACATATTAATGGCCACTATGAAAGATGTTAGAAGAATATTGAACAATCATCGTTTCGTGAGGCAGAAATTCACCATCCTCAGAAACAGTACGTTCTTTAACCATTAGACGTAGGTGTGTGTAAGTGTAGCTCGAATCCATCCCAAACCAACATCCTAGTATATTGGAGATACTGGTTTTGTTAAAAAAATAAAGGAATACAAAGAGTTTATGGGGTTGGAGAAGCAAAATAAAACAAAAGAACACAAGTGAAGACATTACCTTTAAATCGGGTAACTTCTATTTGTTTGAACCAAAAGGGTTTCTTGAAGATCTTTCTGCCTAAGTTAAGGATTCTAGGATGAAGAGAGAGATATGGAGAGATAAAATTATTATATATTGGTCGAGCCAATGGCTTGAGAGGTGTGGGTAAGGTGGTATAGGTGGGGGCCTTTTATAAGAGGGAGGAGGGGAACTCTTGGAAATTCAAGAAATATTACTTTATTATATAATGATTTTTGGATTTTAAAGCTCCCAAAATTATATATTTAGAGGATAATGTGATAAGGGTTCTAAATCCACCCATCCAATAGGTCTTTGACATGTTTAAGTCTTATATTTTACATTATCTTTTCATTTTATTTAAATCTTTCATTAGTGAGGTAATTGTTGCATCATCATGGTGTCCTAAAAAATTTAATTTATTTAATGTCTAAAAATTATAAAAAGACTATAATTATGTAGGAACTATTTTTAGCTTTCCGATGACTATATATTGTATAGTATATCATTTATGTATACAAAATTAAAATTGTTTTACTTAGGTGTTACATACTTTGTTATAATTAACTTTCTTTAAAAATAAAAAGATAAGAAGTCACTATCACACAAAAGTGATTCCATGGGGTCCCAAAGTTTGGAACAAGTAATCCCATGATCGTCCATGACACAAGCAGTATCATTAGGACAAATTTTGATTCATTTTATATTATTATGTTATTTTTTTATTACCCTTAACTACTAGATTACTAATTAATCACAGTAATTAAAGATAATTACTGTAATTATTATACATAATGTCCAAAAAAATATTCTTAATTACATAATTTGGACCTTATGATTACAAATATGGAATCCATTTTACCAAATTCCAAACATAGAAATCGAATTAATTAATTTAAAAATAATTCCCGTTGTTAAAACAAATAGCATGTTTTTTGAAACAATATCTATCAAAAGTTTGAGAATTGTTTATGTCCAATTTCAAAGTAAAATTAATTCCAAAGACCACCATTGGATTAAATGGTAAAAAAATATTCTATTTACACTTTAAAACCAATTAAAAATATAATATATCTATATAATTAAATTATATGAAAAGGAAGTTCTGAATTAAAATGCAGTATTTTTCACTATTCATTAAAAAAATGAACATTGTCAGAAAAATAAAAATTATTTATCCAAAGTAAATTTCAATGTCCCAATCCTAAATAATAAGTTTATTTTGACAAATAAGGATTATTAAATTATCAAAATATTTATTTAGAAATGGTTCGCCATCAAAAGGTGGTAAAACAATCTATTAAAAATATTAAATAATTCTATGCTTAAGATTAGATTTATTCTCATTTTAAGCCTCTAAAACACTATCTAATTCATAAATAGACATATATATGAAAATAAATTATTCATTACTTACTTGGGATGTTACAATATCATTGGGGAAATGGACAGAAGATTCCTTTAAAACCATTTTATATAAAGTCGTACATTGGTAAAAAATTCATTAATAATTCGTTGAATAATATTTAAATAGTTATTTAATACATTATCAATAGAATAATGATATGGAAGAAAATATTATCCATTGAAGAGAGAAATGAATTTTATTTTATTTTAGAAAATATATTTTATACTTTTGAGTACAAACAGGGAGAAAAAAGACAGGGAAATATAAAATAACATGAAATAAAAAAATTAGAATAAATGAAATAATAGTTTTAAGTGACATATCATATAATTTATGGGTAAAAAAATTTAATCATCTACAATTCCAATAAAAAGTGATATTTTAACATAAAACCATTATATATAGTTTGAATTACATAGTAATCCATGATAAGCTCCTATATAATAAATTTAAATTTATTATAAGTTTATTACATATCAATATTTAAACTTATTATGCAATAAATAATTTATATATAACATCTTATTTCCCATTAATTTTAAAAATTCCATTATCATTATCATTTTTTGTATTAACTCCTTTGTTTTTCATGTATGTTTTGGTTCCAGGGTTATGGTCCTTGTACATTGATCATGGATTAATCAAATATTGAATTTTAATAATAATATATATAATATATATATATAATTCAATGATTCATATTTTATGGTGATTAAAAATTAATAACATCACTTCATGGAGATAATAGTCCCTACATACACACAAGTGATATTTTCAGGTTTTCAGGGATTGAAAGATACAAGATAAAAATAACATTCATTTTAAAGACAACAAAAATCTCATAAATATCAAATTTATTGATTAATACCCTTAGTATTAGTGTCAATGTTATAGGATGATGGAAATTGAATCACATCACTACGTGGATATAGTTGTCAACACATACACATGAACAATACCTTAATTTATAATTTGATATAAAGGGGTTGGATAATGGTTCTACCATAATCATAATAGAATATCAATACATTTATGATACTATAATAATTATTTTAGGATTTATACACTAGATTTAGGGGATTTACAAGAGGAAATAATTGTTGAAATAGTCGTGTAAGGCAATTAATTCTTCATTAAGAGTCCTACTTTGTCTTAAACCATAATCCTTCATAGTAAAATATTTGGGCAAGAATATAATATATAGGATTTTTTAAAGGAAATATTGAAGGAATTAATCATAATAATTTTAAGATCAATATGATTCATACTTTGTGAATATGGGATAATTCCATGTTTTCTTTTTTATTAGCGTGGAGAGGGAACACATTAGATTACATAAATGATTTAAATACAAATTATGTATTTATGAATTATAATTCGTAAACAACAGACATGGTTTTGAATAAAAAGTGGGTATGGTTGAAATAAAAACAAAAAATAAAATTAAAATATGTTTTAGTGTCAATTTTAAACTTATCTTTTCATTTAACTCAATCATTAACTCGTTTACCCTAAACTAATGCAACACAATTCCTTATCTGTTAAGAGTCATAAATTTATTTATTAGGTGAGAAGAACCTCAATTTTTTTTGACTGGTTTAATTTTCTAAAATTTTCTGGCCACCTATAAACAGTCATGATTTTTTTTTCTATTTTTAAATAATTTAATAAAATATTATTTATCATAAAATGTTATTAAAGTCATTTTTTGGAGATTTCATTAAATATTTTTTTAAAATTCAACATGATAAAAATGGATTCAAAATATAGAATATTTTAAAATAAATTATATAATATTATTATACATGAAGTCATTATAACACCATAATTCATCAAAATCCCAATCCAATTAATGTTTTAAATATCATTTACTAGCTTTTTCCAACTATTTATACAAACATTGAGTATGAGTTGTGTTATAATTTAAGGAAATTATTCACTCAAAATAAAACAAAAAATAAATAAAAAAATAAAAAAATATTCAATATTTGTTGAAAATAAAATATTATATTAATTCATAAATTATTTTTATCCCTATGAATCCTTATAAGATAAATTAAAATCAAGAGAGTGACATTTGTATTTAACAAATTCTTCAAATAATATAAATGTTATAATCAAAGGAAATATAAATATAATTGATATATTTTCATAGATAGGATATATTTGGTAGAAAAAAAATAAAATAGGTTAAATGATGTATTTGATATATTTGATATATTTTTATTTTTTTAACCACATTTTACCTATTTTACCTGTACTAAGGTGAGAAATATTTACCATGGATATTATTCATAAGGACTGAAGAAAGTTTCCTATTTAATAAATATTAACCTCTTAATTCAAAATATGGAACCCGTTTTTCGTGATTAAATTTCTTTAGTGTTATGAAATCTATCCAATAATAAATGTTTAATAGAAATAAAAAATAGTTTTCTAAAATTTTTTTTATTACCTGAAATTAAATTATACAAAAATAATGTATAGTGATGTTTTCTATAAAATTATTTAGAATATTTATAGATAAATGAGTCATATTGTACTTTATGAAAAAATTAAAAGTAATATGGGACTTCGAATTTACATTATTTAATGAAAATAAATGACACATTGACAAAAAATGGTATTTTCAGTACTCAGTTAAAAACAATTTACTTCGAAAAATTCAAAAAAATCCTCATAAGTTAATATTGAAACTATTATTTTATAAATTAATTTCACATAATCAAATTATATTTTTAATAATGGAATAAATCTATTATAATGTTAGTTCTTCATGTGGAAGAAAACCGTTTTTTAAGAAAATGTATTTTTTAATAATAAATTTAATTTATTTTCATTCCTGAACTAATAAAAATAAATAAACAAATTTTAATATATTTGATTGAATTTTTTAAATAAAAAAATTAATTAAAATCATACATCGATATTTATTAATTTAATATATTATGATAGCGTCATAGTTCACACATAAAAATAGTTTTCTTAAAAAACGCCACATTTAACATTCAAATTCCTTTATTTTAATTTCTAGCCAATTGATAACAAATTAATTAATTTTATACTTGTGTAAATAGAACCTTTTTGTTATTTAGTTTTTTCTAACCATACCTTCAAATCAAAAAACTAGGTGATAAATTTCACATTATATATTAAAAATTAAATAATATATCATGGTTTGTTTAAAGTTGGTGTGATTCATAAAGAAAGTAATAAAATAAATTTTATTTATTTAATGAAAACTTTATCATAAAAAATTTATGTATATCATTATATCCCATACAAATTTATATACCCAATGATATTAGTTCACATCAGTTGATACAATTGAAGAGGCTTCTTCTTCAAGACATCCATAGGTTCCCATGTAACTTCCTCATATATCTAATTGATTCTAATAATTTTAACTAAGTGAGTAGTCTTGTTTTGTATATATTTGTATCTATGATTTAATATGTCTTCCAGTTCTTCTTTATAGTAAATATCATACTCTAGTGGTATAAAAACCCTACTTTTATTAAAAACATAAACATGATTCATTACATAAAACATCACTTGATACAAAAATGAGGATCAAGAGGTTTAGGGTCTTTGGGGCTTAGGATCATTACATAAAAACTTAAAACATGAAATACAACGTCTTTATTGAAAACTTCCTTCACATGACCACTACATTCCCTCGTACTTAGCATTGCATGGTATAACATGAGGACATTCATAAGAAAAGGGTGAGCTATAAAGCCCAGTAAGGGAGTACACATGGAATATCATGAGGAGTACAATACATGTTAGGCAATAGGAATATTAATAGATAATAAGAGAAACATGAACATAAAGGAATGTTAAATCATGATAATCATAACATGGAAATGTGGAAACAACAGTTATCATGGAATTAGCATGAGCCAAGGCTCATTGCACATGAAGCATTAGTAAATCCTCATTGCACATAAATCACGAGTAAAACCTCATTACACTTTAATTAGAATGAGTCAACAATCATTGCACATGACGTATCATGATACTATACTTTACCCAATGCATTGGAGCGCTTTAAGGGAACACCCATCTTAAACATTTCATTTCATGCATAAGTGTGCCACATGGATCATAAAACAAGGATTCATAAAACATAATCATTTATTCCACGAAAAAGGAATGTGTAATTCATACATGAAACATTAAATTCAATAAGTAAATGTGCATAAAGGTGAATACCCTTGATGGAGAAATGGACATGGTATTCACTACACAATGGCATTGGCTTAGAAAATCCGTGGGATATCAGCAGCGTAACGACGTGACGTAAGAATTAATAGAAATTTTTAATGAGAGAGAAAGGTTTTCCACATCATATTTACATGTAATGGACAGTAAGGAGGTCATATAGATACATTTCCCAACAATTTTAATGGAATTTAGATTCATGATACAAAAGTATTGCTTGAATGTAAATGAGGAGAGAGAAGTTCCTTTCTGAATTTCGGCATAGTAACGGGTGTACATGGGAGGAAGTTAATGAGAGAGAAAGGGGTCTCCCATCATTCAAACATAAATAGGGAAGTATGTGGGAGGTGAAAAACAATAACCCAACATTCATAATTGAAATTAAAAGGGAAAAAACATAAAGAAAATTGGACAGAAATGAGAAAGGAAGAAAAAACCCTTACATGGAAGTGTGCTTCCAAAGGATAGAGAGAGGCTTGTGAGAGGCTTCTTGGGAGTTTGGGGCACCTTGGGAGGATTCTATATAGATAGGTAAGAGGTTGGATGAACACCAAAGGCTTTTAGTGAGGAGGAAGTGGGAGCTTGGGTGGGTTTATATAGTAAAGGTGAAGGAATTCTTTATTATTTAGGTTTGGGAGCCCTTATATTAAATTAATCCAAACCACAAACCATCCCACTGTTTTTCCCATAGTTTTTGGAAAATGTAAGAGGAAATAAATATTTTATAAGGCCAAAGTCCAAAATTCTTAAAATAATAGTGTTGTTGTGAGTCACACTCCCATAGAAATTAATTTAAAAAGACAGGGTGTTTAATAAGTCTTGAGGGGTCCATTAATGATTTGAAAAGTAAGTCACAAAAACCCAAAAATCACATTATTTTAATGGTAAATCATATATTGGAGGAATATAAAGATTATAGTACTTTATTACATCACTATTGGGTCAATATGATGTCATAAAACACATTATATATTTAAACGGTATTTAATTTTTACCCAAAAATTTGATTGTCTCAGAAAATTATGAAAAAATAACCATTGGATAATTTCGACATCCTGATTCCAGAAATAACATTTATTTTATCTAAATAATTTTCTAAATATTTTAATTTTCTCTTTTAAAATAAAAACTGACATTTATAAAAAAATTCACGGGTTTTGAAAAAAATAGCTTTCAAATCATAATAAAAATTATAATTTCATTCATACAATTATATGATCATTTATATATAATATAATTAATCTAATAATAATAATAATATTTTATTAAGAAATTATTTAATTCAAAAATCCCTTAATTTAATAAAATAGATTTCTTAATTAAATAATAACTAAAAAACACCATTTGTACTTTAAAAACTATTTACAATGTATCAATAATGAAAAGAAATTATATTCATTATTATATTCAACAAAATGTACATGAGCATAGTACTAGAGATTTGTTACATAACCCCTTAAAACAGCCTCATAAGACCTAAGGGTAAGGTGTACGATGTTGAAAGACTCTTGGGGTGGCTCAGATAACATTTCTCGAGTGGTAATTTCTATCAACATCCACATTTCCCATAGACAGTCACGTTTCTAGCTTGACATGATGAAGCTCAGCTTAGGCTTGGTCAAGAGCGAAGCCCAAAGATACCACCTCTTTTTTGAGCTTTGAAAAATGGTCTTCATATGGGGCAATTCTACTAGATAAGGCCATCACTTCCTTTGTTTGAGTAAATTTGGATTTGTTAAAGCCCTATATTTATACTAATCATGTGATCACTGTTCAACGCCTATATTAGCTATGGTCAAAATTCATAACATAAAACCAATGAAGTTGAAATTTTATATGTACATAAAGAGACATTTAATTAGATCAATAGGGATTTCCATTAATGAAACATTGGGTTGTCACAATATTCCCCCCTTAAGAAATTTCGCCCTCGAAATTTTTCCTCTTCCCACACTAAAACAGATGTGGGTAACTCAGCTTCATCATTTCCTCCAATTCTCAAGTCGCTTCTTCAAACTTGTGGTTTCTCCACAACACCTTGACAAGGGGCATTGTCTTATTTCGTAGAACTTTTTCTCTATGATCTAAGATCTTCACTGGTTTCTCCTCATAAGAAATATCATCCTCCAACTGTACCACCTTAGAAGAGAGTACATGTAAAGGGTCTGGTATGGAATTTCTTAAGAGGGATACATGAAAGACATCATGTACTTTGGCCATGGTATGTGGAAGTTCTAGTCAATAGGACACCACCCTTACACGATCAAGAATTTTGAAGGGGCCGATGTACCTTGGACTTAACTTCCCTTTCATTCCAAACCTCATGACCTTCTTCCATGGAGATATGCATATAAAAACCATGTCTCCAACTTTATACTCAAGGTCTCATCGACGATTATCTGCATAACTCTTCTATAGACTCTGGGCTGCCATGATATTCTACTGAATGGTTTTCACCTTCTCCACCATTTCCTCTACCATTTCTAGTCCAAGCGGCTTACGTTCACCGACCTCATCCCAACATGTCGGTGTTCTGCACCTTTTCCCATACAGGGCTTCATATGGGTCCATTTGGATTCTTGAGTGGAAACTATTATTATAAGAGAAATCAACCAGAGGAATATGTTGATCCCATCCTCCTTTAAAGTCCATTGAGTATGATCTCAACATATCTTTAAGTGCTTGGATAGTCTGCTTGGATTGGCCATCAGTTTGAGGATGATAGGCCGTACTGAAGTTCAGTTCAGTATTCAGAGCATGTTGAAGACTCTTCCAAAACTTAGAGGTGAATCTTGGATCTTGGTCAAACACAATAGATTGTTTTAATCCATGCAACATTACCACTTCCCTAATATATATCTGTTCCAGTTGATCCAATGAGAAAACCTCCCGAATAGAAATGAAGTGTGCAGTCTTTGTAAGACGATCCACAACAACCCAGATTGCATTGTTGCATTTGGATGTCCTCAGAAAGTCTGGTGACAAATTCCATGGTGATGTTCTCCAATTTCTATTCTGGTATAGGCAATGGTTTCATCATCCCCTTATAATTCTTCCTCTCTACCATCACTTTCTGGCACACCAGGCACTTTGATATATATTCAGCGATCTCCTTCTTTATATTATCCCACCAAAAGATTTCTCAGAGATCTCAATACATATTTGTTCTCCCTGGGTGAATAGAGAAATTTGAACTATGTGCATCATCCAAAATTTCCTTCTTCAGCTCCAGACTTGATGGATCACATAGTCTTTTCCCAAACCACACAATTCCTTCTTCATTAACATTAAACTCCGAGGATTTCCATTTTTCGATAGCTTCCAATTTTTCTTGAATTCCAACATCATCCTTTTGATCATCCTTTAAACATTCCAAAATAAGAAGTTGAGAAATCATTTTTGAAAGGATTGATGATGTTCCCTTCTCAATGATTCCCATTTCCATATTCATCAAGTCTAAGAAGATTGGATCCTTCTCAATTCTCATCATTTATAAAATCACTGGATCCATTCTACTTAGGGAATCTGCCACCTTGTTCGCTTTCCCAGGGTGGTAATGAATTGAGCAGTCATAATCCTTGATGAGCTCTATCCATCTTATCTGGCGCATATTAAGCTCTTTCTGTGCGAATATATATTTAAGACTCATGTGGTCAGTATATATCTCACATTTCTGCCCACAGAGATAATTCCGCCAGATTCTCAAGGCAAAGATCACCGCCACAAAGTCCAGATCCTATGTTGGATAGTTTCTCTCATATATTTTCAACTACCTTGAGGCATAGGATATACTTTATCATTCTGCATCAACACACAGCCTAATCCCTTATTTGAAGCATCACTGAAAACAACAAAAAGTTCCCCACTTGTGGGTAAAGTTAGCACGAGCGCAGTGATAAGCCTCCTTTTCAACTCCTTGAAGCTTTCTTCACATTAATCACTCTAATAAAACTTTTCTCCCGTTCGAGTTAGCTTGGTATGAGGGTTGGAAACTCGTGAGAAATTTCACACAATTCGTCGATAATATCCATCTAACCCCAAGAAGTTATGGATATCATTTACCGATGTTGGCCTCATCCATCCCTCAATTGCATCTATTTTTGAGGGATACACATATATCCCATTTCTTGTGATGATATGGCCCAAGAATGAGACTTCCTTAAACCAGAACTCACACTTCCTGTACTTTTCATAGAGCTTCTCATTGCGCAATGTCTCCAGTACAGTTCTTAAATCCTCCTCATGATCCTCCTTGGTTTTGGAATATATTAGAATATCATCTATAAAGACTTCCACAAATTTGTCTAGGTAATCTCTAAAGACACCATTCTTTAAGTCCATGAAGATAGTTGGAGCATTAGTGAGTCTGAAAGGAATTATTATGAATTCATAGTGCCTGTATCTTGTGTGAAAAGTAGTCTTGGGGATATCTTCCTTCTTCACCCTTACTTGATAATATCTCGACCGCAAGTCCACCTTGGAGAAGTATTGTGCTCCACGAAGATGATCGAACAAGTCATCAATTATTGGGAGAGGATACTTGTTCTTTATCGTGATTTTTTTAAGTTCATGATAATCGATGCAAAGCCGCATTGACCTATCCTTTTTCTTGACCAAGAGGACTGGTGCACCCCATGGTGAAGCACTTGGGTGTATAGACCGTTTATCCAGATTCTCCTGTAGTTGTTTCTTCAGCACTTCAAGCTCTACAACAGCCATTCTATATGGATTCTTGGATATTGGTAAAGCACCGGTTATAAGTTCAATTGAGAATTCAACATCTCTTCTAGGAGGAAGACCAAGAAGTTCCTTAGGAAACACATTATTGAATTTTCTCACAATAGGCTTTTCTTCAAGGATGGTTTCTTCCTTGGACCCAATCATCTGAGCCAGATATGCACGCTCATAAGGCAGTAATATCTATGCTTGATATGATGGATCTAAAGGAGATCCATCTTCCTCCTTACACTTGTAATGAATCAGGGATCGATTCTCCATATGGGGTGTGATTTCCCTCTCCCGACAATTTATGTTTGCTCTATATAAGGAAATCCAATCCATGCCAAGAATTGCATCAAATTCCACCAGAGGGAGTATGACAAGGTTCACTGGGAAATTCAATGCACATATTATAATAGGGGAGTACTTATATTCATCGGATGCAATGATTGCCCCATTTTTTGTACTCACTGACATCTTCACTTCCATGATTTGTGGGGGTGCTGGGATTTTTCTACTAAACATTCGAGATATAAAAGAATGTGTAGAACCTGAATAAAAAAGTATGTTTTTCTAGTCTTGAATGAATAACTAGCGTACCTGTCACCGCTTTATTTTCGGGGTTCACTTCGGCAGAAGTGATGGAAAAAGCTCTTCCTTGCTGCCTTGGAGGTTGTTGGTTGCCTCCGAAAACCCTTGGATTAGGGCACTGATTTGCAAAATGACCCGATTCTTTGCATTTGTAACATTGAATAATGAGTTGAAGTTCAAATGGAGTGTTCCTAACCTCTGTAACAGTTGCGGTTCTTTCTTTCCGATAGTTAACAACTAGGTTCCCTTCTCTTCCACACCTGAAGCATTTCCTCGTCCGCTTAAAGAAATTTTTAGGGTGCTTCCTTTCGCACATTTGTCAAGTGGGGTGCGGGATCTTCTTAGCACCATTGGATTTATCCATCGGACCACTAGCATTGAAGTCCAGCTTACTCTTCTTATCCCCATGATAACCCTACGATTCTGCGATCTCCATTTGGACCTTGAGGGCACATCAGAAAATTTTCTCATAGCTTTCGAAGTCACGGATCATCAATGCTTCCCGCAGGCTATGCTTCAGCCCACCAAAGAAGTGGTCAACTTTGCATTCGGGGGTAACGACAGAGTCGGAAGCATATCTTGCAAGCCTTGTGAAGTTTACCTTGTACGCTCCAATAGATTATTCATTTTTTTTCTTGAGGGAAAGGATGTCCATTTCCATCTTAAGCTGGAGGGTGCGCGGAAAATATTTATAGAAAAACATCTTCCAGAAATCCTTCCATTCCAATGCCTTGATCCTCTCCTCAGGATTCGTACTTTTGATCAATGTCCATCATTGATCAGATTCACCCTCCATATGATAAGCCACCAGGAGAACCTTCCCTTGTTCAGAACATTGAACGATGGAGAAGATCTTTTCAATGGAGTTGATCCATTGTTCAGCGACCGTGGGATCGGATGATCCACTAAAAGTAGGAGGCCTTTGTCTCATGAAGCTCTCGATAACAAATTTTCTTTTATTGGGTGGGGGGGTTGAATGTTCCTCTTGACCTATGTTTCTATTCAAAACTTGAGTTAGCTAAGATAGAAGCGTGGCAAATTTCTCAATTCCCGCTCCCATTGGATTGGGCATCTCGTTAATACAATCATCACACTGATCTTCACAACGGTTGTTAGCCTGAGTCCTCCTATTACCGACCATTGGATGGAATAAAAGGAAATTTAGGGGTAACACATAAAGGGTAATCCAAAGACAAAAGGTGATGACTTATAAATAAACTTTTATTTTCTTAACTCATGAGTTTATAGGCTTCAATCTAGGATTTTCATGATCTTCCTTCTAACATATATTCTTAGGGTCATTTTTTAATACCATTAATAAGGGTTCATACTAGGATTGTAAATTTATCAAAACATATCCCCTGGGAGTGTCATAACCAATAGTTCATCAAGGCCCATTGTCGTGCACTAGTTCCTGTTCGAGTCTAGCTCCAAGCGGTGTTTTTTGGGTTTTACACCTAGGATACATCTATGCTAGAGCTGCCTCTACCTACTCGTATCCAAACAGGGATGTATGTGCTTGATAACCCACATACTCAATAATCACCAAAACTTAGGGATGTTTTTATTATAATTAGTCTTGTCTCTAAGGATTTACTAGGGTTTTCTAATCCTAATCCCAAAAATAACTAAACTTATCCTCTGATACCAACTATGACAACCCTGCTTTTATTACAAACTTAAACATGATTCATTACATAAAACTTCACTTGATACAACAAAGAAGATCGAGAGGTTTAGTGTCTTTGGGGATTAGTATCATTTCATAAAAACTTAAAACATGAAATACAACATCTTTATTGAAAACATCCTTTACATGAACACTACATTCCCTTGTACTTAGCATTGCATGGGATAACCTAAGGACATTCATAAGAAAAGGGTGAGCTATAAAGCCTAGTAAGGAAGTACACATGAAATATAATGAGGATTACAATAAATGTTAGGAAATAGGCATATCAATAGATTATAAGAGAAACATGAACATAAAGTCATGATAAAGCAAGACAATCATAACATGGAAATGTGGCAACAATAGTTTACATGGAATTAGCATGAGCCAAGGCGCATTGCACATGGAGCATGAGTAAATCCTCATTGAACATAAAGCACAAGAAAACCCTCGTTGCACTCTAATTAGCTTGATTCAACACTCATTACACATCACGTATCATGATACTATACTTTACCCAATGCATTGGAGCGCTATAAGGGTGCACCCTTCTTAAACATTTCATTTCATGCATAAGTGTGCCACATGGATCATAAAACATGGATTCATAAAAAATAATCATTTATTCCACGATAAAGGAATGTGGAATTAATACATGAAACATTTTAATCAATAAGTAAATGTTCATAAAGGTGAATACCCTTTATGGAGAAATGGGCATGGTATTCACTACACAATGGCATTGTCTTAGAAAATCGGTGCGATTTCAGCAGCGTAATGGCGTGATGTAAGAATTCATAGAAATGGTTGATGAGAGAGAAAGGGGTTCCTCATCATATTTACATGTAATGGACATTAAGGAGGTCATATAGATACATGTCCCAACAATTTTAATGGAATTTAGATTCATGATACAAAAGTATTGCTTAAATGTAAATGAGGAGAGAGAAGTTCCTTTTGGAATTTTGGCATAGTAACGGGTGTACATGGGAAGAATTTAATGAGAGATAAAGGGGTATCCCCTCATTCAAACATAAAGAAAGCATTATTAGGGGGTGAGAAACCATACCCCAACATTCATAATTGAAATTAAAAGGGAAAAACAACATAAAGAATATCGGACAAAATGAGAAAGGAAGAAAAAACCCTTACATTGAAGTGTGCTTCCAAAGGCTAGAGAGAGGCTTGTGAGAGGCTTATTAGGAGATTGGAGAACCCTGGGATGATTCTAGAGAGAGTAGAGCAGAGGTTGGAAGAACTCAAAGGCATTGAGTGAGGAGGAATTGGGAGCTTGGGTGGGTTTATATATGAAAGGAAAGGGAATTCTTCATTATTTAGGTTTGGAACCCCTTATATTAAATTAATCCAAAACACAATCCATCCCATGGTTTTTGCCCATGGTTTTTGGAAAAGGGAATAGGAAAACAATATTTTATAAGTCCAAAGTCCGAACTTCATAAAATAATATGGTTGCTTATGTGGAGGTGAGTCACACTCCCATGGAAATTAATTTAAAAAGACAAGGTGTTTAATAAGTCTTGAGGGGTCCATTAATGCTTTGAAAAGTAAGTCACACAAACCCAAAAATCACATTATTTTAATGGTAAAACATATATTGCCCGAACATAAAAATTATAGTATTTTATTACATCACTATTGGGTCATTAGGATTTCATAAACACATTATATATTTAAACAGTATTTAATTTTTACCCAAAAATATGACTGTCTTAGAAAATTATAAAAAATTCATCATTGGAAAATTTCTACATCCTGATTCCAGAAATAACATTTATTTAATCTAAATAATTTTCTAAATATGTCAATTTTCACTTTTAAAATAAAAACCGACATTTATCGAAAATTCACGGGTTTTGAAAAAAATGGATTTCAAATCTTAATAAAAATTATAATTGCATTCATACAATTATATGATCATCTATATATAATAAAATTAATATAATAATAATTATTATAATAATTAATTCAAAAATACCTTAATTTAATAAAATATATTTCTTAATTAAATAATAACTAAAAAACACCATTTTTACTTTAAAAACTATTTATAATTTATCAATAATGACAAGAAATTATATTCATTATTATAGAAAAAAATAATGTACATGAACATAGTCCTAGAGAGTTTTTACATAACACCTTAAAACAACCGCATAAGACCTAAGGGTAAGGTGTCCGATGGTGACAGACTCATGGGGTGTCTTGGATAACATTGCTCGAGTGGTAATTTCTATCAACACCCACTTTTCCCATATACGGTCATGTTCGAGCTTGACATGATGAAGTTCATCTTGGTCTTGGTCAAGAGAGAATCCCAAAGATGCCCCCTCTTTTGCGAGATCCAAAAAATGGGCTTCATATAGAGCAATTGTACTGGATGAGGCCATCACTTCCTTTGTCTGGGTAAATTTGGATTTGTTAAGGCCCTATATTTATACTAATCATGTGATCACAATTCAGTGTACATATTAGAAATGGTCAAAATTCTTAACATAAAACCAAATAAGTTGACATTTTATATAAATGTCAAGAGTCATTTAATTAGATCAATAGGTATTTACATTAATGAATCATTGGGTCGTTAAAGTGGTAAAACCTATGGGTCTAGTATATGTGAAGGATCAGTTATGTACTTCCTCAGGAGAGATACTTCGAAGACATCATGAATATGAGAGATATTTGGTGGAAGCACAAAGCAATAAGAAATTGCCTTGATATAATAAAAAATATAAAATGGGCCAATATTTCTAGTTCTCAACATATTCCTCTTTCCAAATACCTTGTACTTATTCTATAGTGATATTAATTGGAATACCATATCACTAACATTAAACTTTAGATCCCACTCATGATTCTTAGTATAATTTTTTTATCAACACTTTGCTACCATAATATATTATCAAATGGATCTATCATTCTCTGCCATTTCCATAGCTATCTCAGGTCCCAATATCATCATTTATCCAAATTCATAATAGTATATTGTAGTTATTTAGTTCCATATATGAAGTGCCCAGATCAGTGTGAATCACCAAGAGGGGGAGTGGTGAATCAATGATCCCTTTCAATATTTTTACAAATTGAATCTTTTCAATTAAACCTATATGGATGGTTAAAGTATCAATCCACTCTTCATGTGTCTCTTAGACTTATATCGAATGATTCTTTAAAGGTAAATTCACTAAACACAAGGATTTACATGGTTCAGTTCAAATACCAACTCCTTGTTGGGTTGATTATTCTCCCCAACACATATTCTCAACTCTAATATTATTATCAATTGAAATGGTTGATATAGAGTCCCACTATATCTCTTCTAAGTCCCACAATAAGTTCTTTATACTTCTTCCCATAGTGTTACCAGAGTCCCACTAGCCTTCTCCAAAGTCTCACTGAAGTTCTCTTCTCCTCCCTGAATCACATAGGGTTCTTCTATCTCTTGAGTCACACAAGCAGCTTTCGTTCTTTGTGTTCTCTAGACTCACTATAGATTGATCTTATGATCTTCCCCCATAGTCTTGATGAATCACACTTGCCTATGTATCTCTTAAAAAATCTTCAATATCCTTTGGTACGGTCTATTGGACTTGCTCAATAATTAAGGTAACCTTTGTGATCAGTCCTCAGTGTAACAATGCTTAGGCAATTCATTTTTCTTCTGATGAAGACCTGACCTGACATAGATGTGTGCCAATGGTGCACACAACCTCTTCAAGAATATAATATTCAAGAATGATCTTGTGCAATATCATAACTATCTCCCTTATTGTATTGTAAAACACTGTCAACTTAGATATAATATCTTCTTTTAATTCTTTCTGGATTCAGTCTCAATACACATTTACTTCCTGCAAGGATTTCATAACATCCAACCTTCTTGTTTTGGATATCTCAATGACTTATTACATGTGAATGTGGTTATTCATGATTTCATGCATGCATATTATCGTTATTGTAACCCCAAACACACACAATTCACTTAAATCAGTATTTCAGGTTCAATGGGTGTGGGTCATGCTTTTTCACATGTTATGTCAATTCAATTCATTCACACTTATGTGTTCATGGACATGCATGAATGTATTCTCTCTTCCCTTTCTTCTTGCACACACACTATCCTCTTCATTTCATCACTTAATATCACACACACTATCCTTCCTTTGGTTATTTTCACGCAAATACACACTTATTATCTATTTTAGGTTTAATATAAGTTTGTGATTCTCCAAACCTGAATGGATGCATTCATTTGTGTGTGTTCATTCTTCCTTATTCTTTCTCCTTATTAACATGTACACTCACTATTAGGTATTCTTCAAATTAGTCATATGTGCACGACCCTTTTTCTTTAACTAAAAAGCTTTCATGCATGCTTGTGCATGAAATATTGGAAACATCTATATGCACTACCCTCTTTGTATGTGATCTTATACAAAACCAAATGGGAATATATCCTTCATTATTTTTCACACAAACAAAACCTTAGTTTTCTTCTTCTTCTATCTAAAGGTATCTAATTCAACCACCTGAACCAAAGATTCTTCATTCTTCTGTATTGTTACTGAAAAAAAAGGAGGTGCAAAGGACTATCCCTATTTGGTTTTCAAAAGCCAGATTCTTCATGAGTAATGACAAGGGTTTGTTAAACTGATCGTGTGTCTATAGGTTTCCTTCACACAGAGGGTGATAAATGTAACACCCCGAGATTCCGCGGTACGCTTCTCTTTGAATAATACTGTAGCGTGTGATGTACGCAACTTCGAGTTCTAACACACACCACAACCAATCAAACTAGCTGTTATGAATAGTAATACCTACTTTTTGAAATTATATATATTTTATATTTCAAAATGGACTTCATTTTTTGATTCGGAATATCGAATTTATCCTAGGGTGAAATTTTGGAACTTTTCAGATAACACTTATATTTTGATGAATAGTGAAAATTACTAAATTTTAATTAAAAACAACTTTTTTAATCGAAATAATTTATATTGATAAATTATGAATTTGAGTGGTTTTAAAGTATATTTATCATATATTTTTACCATCTAATATAATTTTGGTCATTTTAAATAATTTTACAATTAAATAGGACATAAACAAGTGTCAATCTTTTGATAGTTATTATCACTTAAAAACACGCTTTTTGTTTTAACAACGGGAATTAATTTTAAATTAATTTCTTCCACTTCTGAGTTTTGAATTTCGAAAAATGGATTCCATATTTGGAATCAGGATGTTCATATTGTGTAAATAGGTAACTTTTATTTTTAGACATTTTGAATAATTACTGTGGTAAATTTTTTATTTACCATGGTTAAGGGTAAATCCGGTAAATAAGGGTTAAAACAATAATATTATAATAATACTAAATTACCCTAAAACGTGTCCTAGAATTATTGGTTGATACATGTTCTACCATAGGCATCTTTGGGTCGATTTTGGGACCCCATGTAGCCACTTGTAGGTGATAGGGACACTTTATTTTAATTAAGTTAAAATGAATACAAAAATGACACAAGCATATATCTTTTAGAAAAACAATTTTTACTCAGGGTTATATATGTTTTATTTTCTACTATAAATATTTATTAGAAATATAAAAATATTTAATACATAATTATATTTTATTTATAATTTTTAGATATTACATAATTTAATTTATTTATGACACAATGATGATGCAGTAATTACCATAATAATGAAAATTTAAAATAATTGATATTATAAATACCCAAATAAATAAAATTTGAGACTTTTATTGAATTAAACTAATTTTATAGGTTAATATGACATATTAGGATTGATTTAATTGACTTTTTTAGAAGTAATAATTCTGTTATGAGTTTCACAAAAATTAATTATTGAATAGTGTCAAAATTGACATAAAAGAGTTTTTAAAACAAATATTATATTATTAATTGATATTAAATTCCTAAAAATCTAAGGTTCGGCCAAGAGACTTATATCATGATATTTGTATCATTAATGGAACACTTGGGGGTCTCTTGGATGTATATAGTAAGTTTATTAACCATATAATATAAAAATACAAAGATACATTGTAAAAGTGAAACTAATTAACTTAGAGTTAATACTTAAAGATAAGGTTAATATAGTAACCCAAACCTGTCTAAATTCTATTGGATGAATGTTTTTCGACCCATACCCACCTTAACATTTAAATAATCAACTTTGGAGCCATTAGAAACCGAATATTAATTTATTATAAATTAATATTTCTAGCTTTTCCAAAGGTGCCCCTCACCCCTCTTATAAAAGGGCACTCACACTTCTCATTACTCCACAACTTCAAAGACATTTGGTTCGACCAAACTCTGCCCAAATACTCTCTAAACTTCCCTCACTACAACCTATAGGTATTAGTTTTATCATAAAGCCAACCTAAGGAGACCTTTTGATCAAATCAAAAGGAAGAACCCAAAGAAGAGGTAATGATTTCACCACCCTTTTCCAAGTTCCTTTCTTCTTCCACTTCTTATTCCTTTGTTATTACCATTCTAAAATAATAACACCAATATCATATATAGACTGTGATGTTATTATAAATATGATACATCCATATTCATTATTCTATCCATCCTTTGAATAACATGTCACCATACGTGCGTACGTACGGCTTACCGTCTCCACGTCGTGGTGTGATTGTTATTCAATAAATTATTATTTGGATGGGTATAATAATGATGTGTAAACCATGTAAATAATAAATATAACATGATAATGATTATGTATATATGATATAACATCCAATTATATATTATTTTAATATCAAAAGAATGATATTTTCGCTCGTGCGTACGTACGGATTACCGTCTCCACGACGCGATGAGATTCATTTCCAAGTTCACCATTCATCTATGATTATAAAAATATATATTACTAATAAGTATGTAATATATGACATAATAATTCTACTGGAGAGAGATATATATATATATATATAGGGATTTATGTACTTACATATATCATATTCACTTACTTCCATTCAATACTATATGAAAACAGAAACAACGTTTATGCATACGTACGGACTACCGTCTCCATAAATGGTTTTTTCCATTTCATATATATGTCTATTATACATATTTATATTCTAAATATATATGATATATTTATCATGTTTTATATTCTGGAAGTATTTAAATCATGATCTAAGTGATACAACTAAGAGTGACAAGTTAAAACACATATGATAAAGAAAGTGATTATTACCCGAAATGTTACCTTAACATGGAAATTATTATTAAATGGGTAATATAAAGTCATAAATGTATCATGTTTGATATCATAAATATTAATATGGTTCTGGTATAATTTAATAACATACTACGATCTTCGTACATGATGTTAAACGTACCCTCGACTAAAGGAAATTGCAAGGTAAGGGGTTTTCATATCACTCCTTATTCCCGTGAGATTCATACCATATTGCCACCATTACCTTTTGTGTGGTGTATATACTAACCATAATTATATTCTTTGTGTAATACACTTTAATTTATGTGTATTTACATATTCATTGTATGATACCTCTTTCATGGGTTGTATGTTTCATAAGTTTCCTAATTGGTAAGGGTTTATTTCGCAATCTCTTCATTATCTGAGGTTGTTTATACATAATAATCTATTGGGATGTTTTTATCATCCACATCCATGTTTCTTAAAAATTTATTTCAAAATTTTTTTTACTAGAATATGGGTTAAAGTCATTTATACCCTTGTTGACTTTTATAAGTGGTTTATAAAGGAATCTTTCCGTCGTTTTCCAAACAAGGTCCTTTTTAACCTTTTTTGACAAAATTAAGGTAATAATGTTTATTTTAACTTATACGGTGGGTGCAGTTATTCTCTTCCATTATTTCACCTTTAAAGCTTCCATCACAAGCTTATAAAGATATTTTCAAAATAAAGGTTTTCTCTATAATTATGCGACTTTTAAATGATTTAAAAAAAAGAGATATTTCTCTCAAATAGTATTGATTTCATCTATGTCAAAATCCTTTGATAAATTTTAAACATGTTTCAAGTTGATTTATTATGATACAAATCATAAATATTGTATTTATGGTTTTGTGATATTTTTGACTATGGATGAGTTATTTTTATGCCATTAATGGTTTATGATAAAATTTTTGACATTTTGTATGTTAGTTTTAATACGAATGTTTATGTTATATTTCATCCTCTTATTAAGATGAATGTGTTGGACTAGTATGTTCCGGGTTGGGGACCGGTAAAAGTAAGCCCTCCGGGTTGGTGTCCGGTTGTTAGAGGCACTCCGGGTTGGTGTCCGGTTATTAGAGGCACTCTGGGTTGGTGTCCGGTTATTAGAGGCACTACGGGATGGAGTCCGATTACAGAGGCTCTCCGGGTTGGGTTCCGGTTGTAGTTATCCCTTAGGTCTTGGCACGAGGCCTCGACACAGAAATTAATGTTCGGCATCATGTATTCCATCATTATGAAAGTGGTTAGTTATATTGCATGAGATTATTCGATTAGTAGAATATCCATGTGAAAAAGTAAATGGCATTATTTCATTTTATTTCTTCCATATTATGCTGAAGTTCAAGTTTAAAAGGATTTTGTTTTAGTTTTATACATTGCCTTAAATGTTTATTCTTATTTATGAAAGTTACCACTTTATTTCTTACCCTTACTGAGCATTTGAGCTCACCCCTTTCTATGTTTTATTTTTCCCAGGATTCCAAGAAGTGTAATGTGATTGTTATGCAGGGTTAAGCCAAGGGAATAATGGTGTTCATAAAGATTATTTATGTTGTTTTTTACATCATAAAGTGAAATTGTAACATTCATGTATGCGATCTATTTTTCCAAGACTGCTAAACTGATCGGTCCTTCGGGACTTGATTCCTTGTAATCATGACAATGTATTAAAATAAGGCACCGACTCTGGGTAACTGGGGTCAGGGCGTTACAAAAAATCTTTCAAAAACCAAGGTGTTTCATGGTTCTCCTTCATGTAAGGGTTACACAGGACCTCTTCTTCGCGAGACACATTGAGAGTGTGTATCACTTTTCAAAGGTCACTAGGATTTATCATCTCCATCACGTAGCAAGTTTGTGTAGAAACCTATGCTCATCCTTCACAAATTTAGAAGGGAGATGCTCTGTTTTTTTGAAACAAGGGATCTTGGGTATTTCAATGAAAAAATATATTGGTCTAGAGGGTTTTCTATTTATAGATAATGATAAACCCTTTTTAACTCATTCAAAACCCTTGTGAAATTATAACAGATTCAAGCCTTTTAATTTCATTGATCTTCAGCTTTGAAATATTCAAATGCGGATATCCCGAAATCTTGGTTTCTTTTTATTCAATGTAGAATCCCTATTCACGTGAAAAATTCACGTGCATGCATTTAATAATGCATGAAAGGCTTCTATTTTAGCACTCAAGCTTCATGATGTGATCTCGTACCTTCGGTTTCTTCGGCCATGTATGATCTCATTATTTTGATGCATGCATGAAACTATTAATGCATGCATGATATCATGTCCTTCCAATAATCACTTTTCACTAGTTTCCATCATCAATAGTAGCCAGATTCTTGATCGTGTTTTACTGGTAGTGGAGAAGGCACACTAGAGTTTTTCTATTTGATAGAGGTTGAAGAAGACCCTTGGTCGAAGATTAGACGACTTCGATTAAATTAGGAGAGAAGCGGGATCAGATGAGCAGTGGTGATTAGAAGCTCAGATCTGGATTGAGATGTGCTGCTGAGATCTTATACGAGATTAGATTAATGGAATGAATTTCTTACTTAGGTTAAAATTTTTTCCCATATCAAAAAAAACACATTAGATGTGGCTTCATTATAATAAAATGCATAGAAAACTCAGCTCAGAATTCTCCCTCTCCCATCACGGTACTGCCCCATACAGTGTTCAGCCTGATGGCAAGGTTTGCACCCAATATCTGCTCTGTCCACACGGGTTCACCACTATGTGATGTGGCACTGTTTTTACACTCTTTGCCACATCCTTTTGGTATTTTTATTTACTTTTTATTTTTATTTTAAAATGTTTTTTTTCTTATTAAATAATTGTTAATTATTGTGTTTTAGTACTTGCTATGTAAAATAATTAGTTTTTAGTTTAAAACTTTCTTTTTAATGTGAATTAGTATATTTTTCAATAATTCTTAAATTAAATTAGTCTTCGAATATGACTTTTATTTAATTATTCTTTTATTTTTTTTCAAATTTTTAATTCTAGTTAGTTTATTAACTCATTAATTAAATTAATTAATTATTTATTCTTTAAAGTTTAAATAATATACTCATTCAGGTTTTTAGTCTTTTAATCATTAAATTAATTATAACAATTTATGTTTATTCAATTAAATTTTTTTATTATTTAATTTAATTTATTAATTATTTAATTAATTGGTTAATTAATTTATGTTAGTGACTTTTAATGTTTTAGTTTGTTCTTTAATTAATTTGTTTATAATTTTTAATACAAATAAATAGATTCTTTTAAATAAAACATGATTAATTTTATTATTTAATCTTTTATTTATTTATTTAGTATTTAATTATAATATTTTTAATTTAATTGATTAATTTTTAGTTGTATTAATGTTTTAATTTTCTTAATTTGTATTTTTCTTTCAGGTGTTACGGTCGCACTATCCTATGCCACCAGGTCAGCCTCACAGTGAGACCGTGAGTAGCCTTCACGGTGCCGCCACATTCTACCCACTGTATCCCACTACCAGTGCCACACCCACTGTCCCACAGTATCCCCCACTCATGGTGTTACTATGAGCAATCTTTATGGTGGCACATCTCACTGTTTCCTCAACCACTATTTCTCCTTATTTCTCACTCTTCCTTTACAGTGCCTCCTTCTTGCTTCACACCGCACCCCGTCACCCCCACTACTCCTCTTATCCTTCCTCATCCACAAAAAATTCACACTCAGCAACACAACAATCCAAAACAACGCAAAAACATCATAATAGTGAGCACAATAGATCTGAAGAATTGCAGAATTTGAACAGGATAATTTTCAAAGAATAACAGAATACAAATTCGGAACAACAAATCACACAACATCACTTGCCAATTTTCAACACAACGGATAAAAATAATCTGAAGAATTCAAGAATGAATTAGTTGCATAAATCAAAATTTGATCCAAAAAACTCTTTCACCTGAAAATTCCAGATCTGAAACGCCTCCCACTCTATGTCGAACTCGCCTTGATCCCATATCCTGCATTGCCCAATGTTGTCATGCCCAGTCCTACTCAATGTTGCACCTCATCTCAAATCGGCCACACCTGAACGAACCCTCTACCTGAATCCTATCTCTCCCCAAACTTCCACCTACCCTAGCCATCCCCTGCTCGCCAGCGAGCAGGCTGAAGCCCGCATGACCATCAAGGCCCGCCTTCATTCATCTGCGTTGCATGAGGACACTCTGCCACACTCCTTCATCTCATCACTGCGTCCGTATATCCACATTGCCTTCTCACTCAAGCTGACCCATCGCTGAGACCTCCCCTCCACATCGCTCTCCTCTCCCCTACACTGAACCCTCCTCCCCCTTTCCCTTTCTCTTTTCTTTTTTATTTTATTAGTTTGTTTTATATAATAATCATAATATATATATAATACACTATATCAAAAAAAAACCTTTACTTATATATATATACGATACTAATTACTTTTATATTATAATATGTAAAATATTAATAAATATAATAATTATATTTACATATAATTGTAATAATATTGTTATGTATTATATATATATATATATTATTAATTATTTTTATTAACTAATTGAAGTAATAATATTAATATATAGTCATTTCTTTTTCATTAGTTTTGTTTAACATGTTTTTTGTTTTCTGTTGATTAGTGCAGGGGGAGCTACTCATGGAGGGGGTAATAACAGGATGTTGTTCGTGCGTTAAATATGGAGTTTATTTATAACAAAATGGGGTGGGATACACTTATGTAGAGTTCACTAAAAAGCCGATGACATGCACATAAAATTGCACCATGTGGATTTTCTGATTTGTATAGGGGAGATTGTAGCTCGTCACGTGCACATCATTTTCATTCAGTTAGGAGAAACTACTCTGGTGACAAGCGCGGGAGGAGTAGCGCAGTGAAAGCTATACATGGAGGCCAGGGAACATCTCGGCGAGATTCCAGAGACATCTACAGGTCATTATCATACGTGACTGAAAAGAAATTATTGAGAGACTAGAGGGAAGAGTGTGGGGGATCGAGGATCTAGACTCGGGGGTTGAGCAGACATCAAAGGAGGAGGCATTTAGCGGGACTGGATGACATATCTCAATAGTGAGTTCATTCAGATTGCACTTACATCCATCGAGATAGGATTGAGTGATCCCTAGAGTTTTCACCATTTCACACAAAATGTATATTGGGGTACTGATAGAAATGTATTAGAGAATTTCATACCTCGATTTTGAGGGCAGGACATCGAGCAGATTCCAGCATTTCATCCACCATCAAGCAGCAGGGATTAGTACTTTCCAGAGATTGAGAAAGGAGGCGAACATCCTTATTTGTCTTATGCTCTGTTTTTCTGCATCTCATTTCAAAATGATCTTCTTTGAATCTGATTCTATTTTTACTTTGAAACCAATCATTATGTACTGCAAAATTCCCTTAGGGGGATGGATAAGCTGTTTGATTAGATTTTCTTATTCTGATTCATGCACCGCATCATTTTCTTTATTTTCTCTCTCTGTGTTTGTGGAACGGATTTGTTTTCAAAACAACAAGGTCGAGTGAAAACCAATCTTTATTTAATCATAATGGTAAATTTTTAAATATGAGGGACTCTTTTAAAAATGATTCATGCTCAAATGAGAGAGACATGCTGAACTCAACTGACAAGTTGAGCCCAATGACATCTGACCTTCACCACCATTGGATAGAAAGACTGTTACAGCCGAAGGAATGTAAGAGCTATTTCATCACAAATTGACCAAATGAAAAATCTGGCCAATTACTTTTTGTTAGATCCATATTTCTTAAAGTTCAGTGCATGAATGAGAGTAGGAAATATTGAAATTGGCCAGTGGACTTCTTCCCCTACTCATCTAATGGATGTTCTCACCACAATTTCCCTTGTTCCCCTGTCTACCTTCCTTGAAATTACCAGTTAACCTTTACTTCCTCACACAATGATTCTCACTCACTCCACTTCACTATCTAAAACTTTTTTTTCTTATTTTTGTGTGTGTTTTTGTTTAGTTTATTTTTTAGATCGCCAAACACAATAGGAGGCCTCCCTGTGGTTCGACCCTATCTTGCCACTATCCAAAATAGTAAGTAGGTTATAAATTTTAGTTTGTCACCCATTCCCATTGATGCGTGATCATGCAATTTTTTTTATCATTACCGAGGACACTAGGTAAAACATAAAAAAAACAAATATTCACACATAAATAAAAATAAAAAAATAAAAAAAATCACTAAAAAATATGAAAAAAGACAAAATGAAATTCAAAAAAATTGGGAACCTACTGCATGAAAACCAGGTCTAAGTCTATGTACATAGTACCTGGTAATCCTGAAATTGATAAATACCTCAAGGAAGAGAAAAAGAACAAATACTAGGTCAAAATGGAAGATAACATAAATGAAAACTTGAAAAACCCACTTTTTGAGAATTTAAACCAACCTCGAATGATGAACCCACCTGAGAATGAGATAGCTGAGAGGCACAATTTGAGAGAGTTCTTGCAACCTTCAGTGTCTAGTAACCCTTCATGAAATAGAATCTCTCCTAGGTCTAGGAATTATGAAATCATGCAATCCTTGCTTAGTCAGCCGCCCACCTTCAATGGAATGCCTAGTGAAGTCACTCTTGACTTCCTTAGAGCCTTCAATTGTAGTGTCCATCAGCTACCACTTAGGGGTCTCACTGACGAAGAGGTTAAACTGAGAGTGTTCCCCTTTTGCCTCAAGGGTAATTCTAGTTATTGGTTTAAACTGTTAGAGGAAAAAATCTTTTTCACCTGGGATCATTTTTATAATGTTTTCACAATGAAATTATATCCTAGGAGGTTGACATCTGAAATTAGGCACAAATATTTTGGATCTCTTTAGGGTGAAGGAGAACTGTTTCATGATTCCTGGGATAGGTTTAGAGGTTTTCTTAGGTTGTGTCCAAAACATCAATGTAATCCAAAATTCCTCATTTACACTTTCTATAATAGTCTCACCACTTACCGCTAAACATTGGGGGATCAGTCATTTGGAGGAGACTCCAGTGATAGGACTGCTGAGGAGCTCAAACAAATAATTAATGTAACGACCCGAAGTTTCATTAATGGAAATCCCTCTTGATCTTATTAAATGTCTCATTATATAAAATGTTTTATAAAATGTCAACTTCTTTGGTTATATGATAAGAGTTCTGACTGTTACTTTTATAGCCGTTGGACAGTGATCGCATGATTAGTATAAATATAAGGCTTTAACGAACCTAATTTTACTCAGACAAAGGAAGCGATGGCCTCATCCAGTAAAATTGCCCCATACGAAGCCCATTTGTTGGATCTTAGAAAAGAGGTGGCGTCTTTGGGCTTCTCCCATGACCAAGCCCAAGATGAGCTTCATTATTTCAATCTCAAACGTGACTGTCTATGGGAAAAGTGGATGTTGATATAGATTACCACTCGAGCGATGTTATTCGAGCCGCCCCAAGAGTCTATCACCATCTCACACCTTACCCTTAGGTTTTATGGGGATGTTTTAAGGGTTTATGTAACAAATAAGTAGTACTACATTCATGTACATTATTTTCATGTATATAATAATGAATATAATTTCTAGTCATTTTTGATACATTGTAAATAGTTTTTAAAGTACAAATGGTGTTTTTAGTTATTATTTAATTAAGAAATAAATTTTATTAAATTAAGGGATTTTAGAGTTAAATAATATTTTAATAAAATAATATTATTATTATTAAATTAATTTTTATTAAATATAAATGATCTTATAATTTTATGAATGCAATTAAAATTTTTATTAAGTTTTGAAAGCCATTTCTGTCAAAATCCATGAATTTTCGATAAATGATGGTTTTTATTTTAAAAGTGAAAATTAACATATGTATTAAAAAAATTTAGACAAAATAAATGTCATTTCTTGAATCAGGACATCAAAATTATACAACTATGAATTTTTAATAATTTTCTGAGACAGTCAAATTTTTGGGTAAAAATTAAATACCGTTAAAATATATAATGTGTTTTATGACATCATAATGACCCAATGGTGATGTAATAAAATACCATAATCCTTATGATCGGCCAATATATGTTTTATCATTAAAATAATGTGATTTTGGGTTTGTTTGACTTACTTTTCAAAGCATTAATGGACCCCTCAAGACATATTCAACACTTTTCCTTTTTAAATTAATTTCCATGGGAGTGTGACTCACCTCCACATAAGCAACCCTATTATTTTAAGAAGTTCGGACATGGGCCTTATAAAATATTTTTTGCCTATTCCCTTTTCCAAAAACCATGGGAAAAAACCATGGGATGGTTTCTGGTTTGGATTAATTTAATGTAAGCGGATCCAAACCTAAATAATAAAGAATTCCCTCACCTTTCCTATATAAACTCACCCAAGCTCCCACTTCCTCCGCACTAAAATCCCTTATAGTTTGTCCAACCTCTTCCCTACTCTCTATATAATCCTCCTAAGGTGCCCCAAGCTCCCAAGAAGCCTCTTACAAGCCTCTCTCTAGCCTTTGGAAGCACACTTCCAAGAAAGGGTTTTTTCTTCCTTTCTCATTTTTTGTCAATTTTCTTTAAGTTGTATTGCCCTTTTAATTTCAATTATGAATGTTGGGGTATGGTTTTTCACCTACCCAATACTTCCATCTTATTGTTTGAATTATGGGAGACCCCTTTACCTCTCATTAAATTCCTCCCATGTACACCTGTTACTATGCCGAAATTCCGAAAGGAACTTCTCTCTCCTCTTTTACATTCAAGCAATACTTTTTTATCATGAATCTAAATTCCATTTCAATTGTTGGGAAATGTATATATATTACCTACTTACTTCCCATTACATGTAAATATGATGAGGAACCCATTTCTCTCTCATAAACTTTTTTTATGAATTCTTATGTCACGCCGTTACGCTGCCGAAATCGCACCGATTTTCTAAGCAAATGTCATTGTGTAGTGAATACCATGCCCATTTTTACATCAAGGGTATTCACCTTTATGCACATTTACTTATTGATTATAAAGTTTCATTTATGAATTCCACATTCCTTTATCGTGGAATAAATGATTATGTTTTATGCATCCATGTTTTATGGTCTATGTGGCACACTTATGCATGAAATGAAATGTTTAAGAAGGGTGCGCCCTTATAGCGCTCCAATGCATTGGGTAAAGTATAGTATCATAATACATCATGTTCAATGAGTGTTGACACATGCTAATTAAAGTGTAACGAGGGTTTACTCGTGCTTTATGTGCAATGAGGGTTTACTCATTCTTTATGTGCAATGAGCCTTGGCTCATGCTAATTCCATGATAAGTGTTGTTGCCACATCTCCATGTTATGATTATCATGCCTTATCATGCCTTTATGTTCATGTTTCTTTTATGATCTATTGATATTCCTATTGTCTAACATGTATTGTACTCCTCATGTAATTCCATGTGTACTCCCTTACTGGGCTTTATAGCTCACCCTTTTCTTATGCATGTCCTTAGGTTATCCCATGAAATGCTAAGTACGAAAGAATTTAGTGGTCATGTAAAGGATGTTTTCAATAAAGATGTTGTATTTCATGTTTTAAGTATTTATGTAATGATCCTAAGCCCCAAATACACTAAACATCTCGATATTTTTTGTTTTATCAAGTGATGTTTTATGTAATGTATCATGTTTAAGTTGTAATAATAACTAGCGTTGTCGTAGTTGGTATCAGAGGATAGGTTTAGTTATTTTTGGGATTAGGAAACCCTAGTAAAGCCTTAGAGACAAGACTAAGTATAATAAAAAAGTCCCTACGTTTTGGTGAGTATTGAGTAAGTGGGTTATCAGGAAAATACATCCCTGTCTGGATACGAGTAGGTAGAGGCAGCTCTAGCACAAATGTATCCTAGGGGTAAAACCCGAAAACACCTCTTGAGCTAGACTCGAACGGGAACTGGTGCACAACAACGGGCTTTGCTGCACTCTTGGTTACGACACGACCGGGGGATATTTTTTGATAAATTCACAAGCTTATTATGAACCCTTATTAAGGGAATTAAAAAAAATTCCCTTGGAATATTTGTTAAAAAGTAGATCATGAAAATCCAATATTGAAGCCTATAGACTCAAGAGTTAAGGAATGAAAGTTTATTTATAAGTCATCAACTTTTGTCTTTGGATTACCCTTTATGTGTTACCCCTAACTTTCCTTTTATTCCAGCCAATGTTCGGTAATAGGAGGACTCGGGATAACAACTGTTTTAAAGATCAGTGTGATGATTGTACTAATTAGATTCCCAATCCAATGGGAGCGGGAAACGCAAACTTTGTCACGCTTCTCTCTTAGCTAACTAAAGTTTTGAACAGAAACATGGGTCAAGAGGAACGTTCAACCCCCCTTAAGAAAGAACAAGTCACTATCGAGAGATTCATGACACAAAGGCCTTTTACCTTTAGTGGATCATATGATCCCCCGATCGCTAAACAATGGATCAACTCCATTGAAAAGATCCTCTCCATCCTCCAATGTTCTGAACAAGATAAGGTTCTCCTGGATGCTTATCATATAAAGGGTGAAGCTGATCAATGGTGGACGTTGATCAAAAATAAAAAGCCTGAGGATGAGATCAAGGCTTTGGAATGGAAGGAATTCCGGAAGATGTTTTTTGATAAATATTTGCCACGCACCCTCCGGCTTAAGATGGAATGGGACTTACATTCCCTCAAGAAAAAAGATGAATAATTTGTTGCTGCATACGAGGAAAACTTCACAAGGCTTGCACGATACGCTTCCGGCATTGTTGTTACCCCTGAATGCAAGGTTGATCGCTTCTTTGGTGGGCTGAAGCCTAGCTTGCGGAAAGCATTAGCGATCTGTGACTTCGACAGCTATGTGGAAATTGTCTGATGTTCCCTCACGGTCGAAATGGAGATCGGAGAATCACAGGGGTATCATGGGGACAAGAAGCATAAGGTAGACTTAAATTCTGGTGGTCTGATGGATAAATCCAACGACGCTAAGAAGTTCCAGCACCCCACTTGCCAAAAGTGTGGAAAGAAGCACCATGGAAATTGCCTTAAGGGGACGAGAAAATGCTTCAGGTGTGGAAGAGAAGGGAACCTAGCTATCAACTGTCGGCAAGAAGGACCCACGACTGCGACAGAGGATAGGAACACTCCATTCAAACCTCAGTGCATTGTTCAATGCTAAAAATGAAAAGAACCGAGTCACTTTGCAAATCAGTGCCCTAATCCAAGGGTTATCAGAGGCAACCAACAACCTCCAAGACAACAAGGAAGAGCTTTTGCCATCACTTCTTCTGAAGTGAACCCCGAAAACGAAGTGGTGACAGGTACGCTAGTTATTCATTCAAGAATAGCAAACATACTTTTTTTATTCAGGTTCTATGCATTCTTTTATATCTAGAAAGTTTAGTAGAACAATCCCTGCACCACCACAAATCATGGAATTAAAGATTTCAGTGAGTACGTAAAATGGGGAAATCATTGAATCCCATGAATATAATTCCTCCCATGTTATAATATGTGGATTGAATTTCCCAGAGAACCTCATCATACTCCCTCTGGTGGAATTTGATGCAATTATTGGCATGGATTGGCTTTCCTTATATAGATCCAACATAAATTGTTGGGAGAGGGAAATCACACTCCATATGGAGAATCAACCCCCTATTCTTTACAAGTGTCATGAGGAAGATGAATCTCCTTTAGATCCATAATATCAAGCATGGATATTACTACCTTATGAGCACGCATATCTGGCTCAGATGATTGAGTCCAAGGAAGAAACCATCCTTGAAGAAATTCCCATTGTGAGGGAATTCGCTGAAGTGTTTCCCGAGGAACTGCCTGGTATTCCTCCAAGAAGAGATGTTGAGTTCTCAATTGAACTTATACCAGGGGCGCTACCAATATCCAAGACTCCATATAGAATGGATGTTTTTGATCTTGAAGAGCTAAAGAAACAACTACAAGAGAATCTAGATAAAGGGTTTATACGCCCATGTGCTTCACCATAGGGTGCACCAGTCCTCTTAGTCAAGAAGATGGATGGGTCAATGCGGCTTTGCATCGATTATCGTGAACTTAAAAAAATCACGATAAAGAACAAGTATCCTCTCCCAAGTATTGATGACTTGTTTGATCAGCTTCGTGGAGCACAATACTTCTCCAAGGTGGACTTGCGGTAGGGATATTATCAAGTAAGGGTGAAGAAGGATGATGTCCCCAAGACTGCTTTTCGTACAAGATACGGGCACTATGAATTCATAGTAATGCCTTTCGGACTCACCAATGATCCAGAAATATTCATGGACTTGATGAATAAAGTCTTTAGAGAATACCTTGATAAATTTGTGGTAGTATTTATAGATGATATTCTAATATACTCCAAAACCAAGGAGGATCATGAGGAGAATTTAAGAACTGTACTATAGACTTTGTGTAAGTAGAAGCTCTATGCAAAGTACAACAAGTGTGAGTTCTGGTTGAAGGAGGTCTCATTCTTGGGCCATATCATCACAAGCAATGGGATATTTGTGGACCCCTCCAAAACAGATGCAATTGAGGGATGGCCGAGGCCAACATCGGTAACGGATATCCGTAGCATCTTGGGGTTAGCTGGATATTATCGACAATTTGTGAGGAATTTCTCACGATTTTCTAACCCTCTTACCAAGCTAACTCGAAAGGGAGTAAAGTTTTCTTGGAGTGATGAATACGAAGAAATCTTCAAGAAGTTGCAAAGGAGGCTTATCACTGCACCCGTGCTCACTTTACCCACAAGTGGGGAACTTTTTGTGGTATTCAGTGATGCTTCAAAGAAGGGCTTAGGCCGTGTGCTGATGCAGAATGATAAAGTGATATCCTATGCCTCAAGGCAGTTGAAAATCCATGAGTGAAACTATCCAACGCATGATCTGAAGTTAGTGGCGGTGATCTTTGCCTTGAAAATCTGACGGCATTATCTCTATAGGGAGAAATGTGAGATATATACTGACCACAAGAGTCTTAAATATATATTCACACATAAAGAGATTAATATGCGCCAGTGAAGATTGATAGAGATCATCAAGTATTATGACTGTTCAATACATTACCACCCTGGGAAAGTGAACAAGGTGGCAGATGCCCTAAGTAGCTGCGATTCTTTCAGTGATGAGAATTGAGAAGGATTCAATCTTCTTAGACTTGATGAATATGGACATGGGAATCATAGAGAAGGGAACATCATCAATCCTTTTACAAATGATTTCTCAACCGTCTCTTTTGGAAAGGTTAATGGATTCTCAAAAGGATGATATTGGAATGCAAGAAAAAGTGGAAGCTATCAAAAAGGGGAAATCCTCGTTGTTTAATGTTAATGAAGAAGGAATTGTGCGTTTTGGGAAAAGACTATGTGTTCCATCAAGTCCAGAGCTGAAGAAGGAACTTTTGGATGATGCACATAGTTCAAATTTCTCTATTCACCCAGGGAGCATAAAGATGTATCGAGATATCCGAGAAAACGTTTGGTGGGATAATATGAAGAAGGAGATCGCTGAATATACATCAAAGTGCCTGGTGTGTCAGCAAGTGAAGGCAGAGAGGCAGAATTCTAAGGGGATGATGAAACCATTGCCCATACTAGAATGGAAATGGGAGAACATCACCATGGACATTGTCACTGAACATCCAAGGACATCCAAAGGAAACAATGCAATCTGGGTTGTTGTGGATCATCTTACAAAGACTGCACACTTCATTGCTATTTGGGAGGATTTCTCATTGGATCAACTGGCACAGATATATATTAGGGAAGTGGTAAAGTTGCATGGAGTACCACTATCTATTGTGTATGACCGAGATCCAAGATCCACCTCTATGTTTTGGAAGACTCTTCAACATGCTTTGAATACTGAACTGAACTTCAGTACGGCCTATCATCCTCAAACTGATTTCCAATCCGAGCGGACTATCCAAACACTTGAGGATATGTTGAGAGCGTTCTCAATGGACTTTAAATGAGGTTGGGATCAACATCTTCCTCTGGTTGAGTTCTCTTATAATATTAGTTTCCACTCGAGCATCCAAATGGCAACCTATGAAGCCCTTTATTGGAAAAGGTGCAGAACACCGACATGTTGGGATGAGGTCAGTGAACGTAAGCTGCTTGGACCAGAAATGGTTGATGAAATGGTGGAGAAGTTGAAAACCATTCAGCAGCATATCAAGGCAGCCCAGAGTCGATAGAAGAGTTATGCAGATAATCGTTGATGAGACCTTGAGTTTAATGTTGGAGATATGGTGTTTCTACGCATATCTCCGTGGAAAAAGGTTATGTGGTTTGGAAAGAAAGGGATGTTAAGTCAAAGGTACATTGGCCCCTTCGAGATTCTTGGTCATGTCGGGGCTGTGGCCTATCGACTAGAACTTCCACCTGCCATGGCCAAACTACATGATGTCTTTCATGTATCCCTCTTAAGGAATTACATACCGGACCCTTCACATGTACTCTCTTCTAAGGTGGTACAATTGGAAGATGATCTTTCTTATGAGGAGCAACCAGTGAAGATCTTAGATCGTAGAGAAAAATTTCTATGAAATAAGACAATGCCCCTCCTCAAGGTGTTGTGAAAAAACCACAAGTTGGAAGAAACGACTTGGGAATTGGAGGATATGATGAAGTTGAGTTACCCACATTTGTTTTAGTGTGAGAAAAGGAAAATTTCTAGGGAGAAATTTCGTAAGGGGGGGATATTATAATGACCCAAAGTTTCATTAATGGAAATCCATCTTGATCTTATTAAATGTCTCTTTATATAAAATGTTTTATAAAATGTCAACTTCTTTGGTTTTATGATAAGAGTTGTGACCGTTACTTTTATAGTCGTTGAACAGTGATCACATGATTAGTATAAATATAAGGCTTTAACGAACCCAATTTTACTCAAACAAAGGAAGTGATGGCCTCATCCAGTAGAATTGCCCCATACGAAGCCCATTTGTCGGAGCTCGGAAAAGAGGTGGCGCTTTGGGCTTTTCCCTTGACCAAGACAAAGCTGAGCTTCATTATGTCAAGCTCGAACGTGACCGTATACGGGAAAAGTGGATGTTGATAGAGATTACCACTTGAGCGATGTTATCCAAGCCGCCCCAAGAGTCTGTCACCATCGCACACCTTACCCTTAGGTCTTATGTGGCTGTTTTAAGGGGTTATGCAAAAAATTAGTAGTACTATGTTCATGTACATTATTTTTTTTGTATATAATAATGAATATAATTTCTAGTCATTTTTGATACATTGTAAATAGTTTTTAAAGTACAAATGGTGTTTTTTGTTATTATTTAATTAAGAAATCTATTTTATTAAATTAAGGGATGTTTGAATTAAATAATATTTTAATAAAATAATAATAATATTATTAAATTAATTTTTATTAAATATAAATGATCTTATAATTTTATGAAAGCAATTAAATTTTTTATTAAGGTTTGAAAGCCATTTCTGTCAGAATCCGTGAATTTTCAATAAATGTTGGTTTGAATTTTAAAAGTGAAAATTAACATATTTATAATTTTTTTTAGATAAAATAAATTTTATTTCTGGAATCATAACATCAAAATTATCCAACGGTGAATTTTTCATAATTTTCTGAGACAGTCAAATTTTTTGGGTAAAAATTAAATACCGTTTAAATATATAATGTGTTTTATGACATCATAATTACCCAATGGTGATGTAATAAAATACAATAATCCTTATGTTCGGCCAATATATGTTTTATCATTAAAATAATGTGATTTTGGGTTTTTTTCACTTACTTGTCAATGCATTAATGGACCCCTAAAGACAGATTCAACACATTGCCTTTTTAAATTAATTTCCATGGGAGTGTGAATCACCTCCACATAAGAAACCCTATTATTTTAAGAATTTCTTACTTGGTACATATAAATTATTGTTTTCCTCTTCCCTTTTCCAAAAATCATGGGCAAAAACCATGGGATGGTTTGTGGTTTGGATTAATTTAATGTAAGGAGACCCATACCTAAATAATAAAGAATTCCCTCACCTTTCCTATATAAACCCACCCAAGCTCCCAATTTCTCCGCACTAAAATCCATTGGAGTTCGTCCCACTTCTTCCCTACTCTCTCTATATTCCTCCCAAGGTGCCCCAATCTCCCAAGAAGCCTCTCACAAGCCTCTCTCTAGCCTTTGGAAGCACACTTCCAAGTAAGGGTTTTTTCTTCCTTTCTCATTTTTTTCAATTTTATTTAAGTTGTATTGCCCTTTTAATTTCAATTATGAATGTTGGGGCATGGTTTAGCACCTCCCCCATACTACCCTCTTATTGTTTGAATGATGGGAGACTCCTATCTCTCTCATTAAATGCCTCCCATGTACACCCGTTACTATGCTGAAATTCCGAAAGGACCTTCTCTCTCCTATTTTACATTCAAGCAATACTTTTTTATCATGAATCTAAATTCCATTTTAATTGTTGGTAAATGTATCTATATTACCTAATTACTATCCATTACATGTAAATATGATTAGGAACCCCTTTCTCTCTCATAAAACTTTTTTATTAATTCTTATGTCACGCCGTTAAGCTGCCGAAATCGCACCGATTTTTAATCCAATGTCATTGTGTAGTGAATACCATGCCCATTTCTCCGTCAAGGTTATTCTCCTTTATGCACATTTACTTATTGATTATAAAGTTTCATGTATGAATTTCACATTCCTTTCTCGTGTAATAAATGATTATGTTTTATGAATCCATGTTTTATGATCCATGTGGCACACTTATGCATGAAATGAAATGTTTAAGAAAGGTGCGCCCTTATAGCGCTCCAATGCATTGGGTAAAGTATAGTATCATGATACGTCATGTGCAATGAGTATTGAATAATTATAATTCAAGTGCAATGAGGGTTTACTCATGCTTCATGTGCAATGAGGGTTTACTCATTCTTTATGTGCAATGAGCCTTGGCTCATGCTAATTCCATGATAAGTGTTGTTGCCACATCTCCATGTTATGATTATCATGCTTTATCATGACTTTATGTTCATGGTTCATTTATGATCTATTGATATGCCTATTTTATAACATGTATTTTACTCCTCATGTTATTCCATGCGTACTCCCTTACTGGGCTTTATAGCTCACCCTTTTCTTATGCATGTCCTCAGGTTATCCCATGCAATGCTAAGTACGAAGGAATGTAGTGGTCAAGTAAAGGAAAGTTTTTAATAAAGATGTTGTATTTCATGTTTTAAGTTTTTATGTAATGATCCTAATCCCCAAAGACACTAAAACTCTTGATCTTCTTTGTTGTATCAAGTGAATTTTTATGTAATGAATCATGTTTAAGTTGTAATAAAAAGCAGGTTTGTCATAATTAATACCATATCTCAAAACACCCAACACAAATTCTCTAAGAGGAGAACAATTGTGTGAAAAGAAAACCACCCCTGTTCCTCAAGCTGAAGCCCAATCTATTGGGTTATTTAATGAGAACCCACAACAAATCCTTAATGAGAAGTGCCACCACTATGGCATGTATGTTCGTTCTCAAAACTGTTGTCCAAACATTGATATGCATGTCCAGCCTCATGAGAGTACCATCTTTGCTGGCTATGGACCATGGGTGCAACCTAGGGATGATCCTTTTTCCAACACCTACAATAAAGGGTATTGAAACCATCTGATCTTCTCATAGAGGGAGTCATGAGTCCTCTGACCTACTACCCCTCCTTGATTCCTGCAGCCAACTAGACAATAATTCCTTTTCCAACCCCAACCTAAAGCTGAATCATCCAACTCAAAAGATGAGGTGAGAGACATGTTCAATCAGTTTATAGGGAGTTTTGATGAACAAAAGACTAAAAATGATCATGATAAAGTTCAAATAGATGCTAGAATGAAGAATTTGGAAATTCAAATGGGGTAGTTAGATAGGGATGCTAGTAATAATGAAAAGGGTAGGTCGCCCAACACCACTGAAGCTAATCCTAGGGAGAATTCCATGGATGTGACCACCAGAAGTGGTTTCAAAACACACAAAGGGACTAGGAAAGAACCACAAAATGCTGAAAATAAAAAACTGGATGAAGCTAGAAACTCGAATTTGAAGGAACCTAAATCTAGAAAACTGGACAGCAAAACTGGAATCCCTGCAGTCCCAATTGTTCTATCTCAAAAACCCAAAGAAAATGGATTGAAAAACAAATACAATAATGGGAAGAATTTTTTTTAAGATAATGATATAGGGATGCCACCCAATTGTGAGGAATTCTTCCCCTACAATCTCTTTCCCACAAATAAATATGAAACCAATTCATGATTCTAAACTATTGAAATTTTTTAAGTAGTTAAAATGATGAACATTGATATCCCATTATTGGATGCCTTGATTCAAAGCCCATCATATCTAAAATCACTCAAAAAAATTTGGTCAAACAACAATACATTGGAATAATTTTCCACCTATAGCTTAATAGGGGAGTGTAGTAAAGTCTTACAAAATAGGATGCCTCTTAAGCTTCTAGACCCAGGAAGCTTTGTCATCCGTTGATCATTTGGGGATATAGGTGGTAAGTTCAATTGTTTGTGTGATATGGGTTATAGTATTAATCTGATTCCCATTTCACTTTTTCAGCACCTAATATTAAGAGTTCCCCAACCCCCCACTATTGTTTTACATCATCCTAATAGGTCTATTAGTCATCATGTTGGTAGGGCCGATGATCTATTAGTGGGAGTATGCAAACTCTTTTTTCTGATGACTTTATTATCCTTTATATAGAGTGTGACCAGGAGGTTCCTATCAATCTCGGTAGGCCCTTCTTGGCCACAGGGAGAGGTGTGGTAGATGTGTCTAAGGGGAAACTCATTTTATATATGGGTGAACAAAAATAATAATTCAATGTGTTTAAGAAAATACAAGAACCCACCCATCCAATTTTCCCAAAAGTTGAGATGCTAGTTTCTAAGAGAAGTGCTGATAATGAGGAATAAGAGTGTCTTAGAATGATAGATGAAATCAACAGTGAACCTGAAATCCCTACTCCCGCATGAATAGGGATCAACTCAATTAAGGATAGAGAATTTGTTGATGAGTACGAGGGAGAATTCTTGGAGAACCTATATGAGTTTGTTTTGGAGCACATTCTTACCCCGAGAGATGAGTCTAAATTTGTGGAATTTTTTTGGAAGCTCTAGTAATAAGGAAGAATACTTCTCTACTACCGTCTTTAAGAGGCAGTATGAAGACCTTGGGCCACCCATGGCCAAGTGTCTTCCCTCAAGATAGTCACCACCCACCCTTGAACTCAAACACCTCTCTAGCCACGTCAAATATCACTTTTTTGGAGACAGTTCCACCATTATTATGATCATTTCATCTAACCTAGAGGTGATTTAAGAGAAAAATCTACTTACTATTTTGAAGAAATACATGTCAGTCATATACTGATCGATTGCTGATATCAAGGGGATAAGTCCAACCATTTGTATGCACAAACTTTCCATGAAACCTGAGTGTAAGCCCAGAGTAGAAGCCCAAAGAAGACTCAACCCAAACATAAAGGAAGTTGTGAGAGAAGAAGTGACTAGGTTTCTTGATTCATGAATTTTTTTTCCCATTTCAGATATCTCTTTGGTCATTATTGTCCAAGTGTTACCCAAAAAGAGTGGAGTGATAGTGGTCACTAATGAAAAGAATGAGAAAATATAGACAAGAGTAGTGAATAAATGGAGAGTCTGTATAGACTACAGAAATTTGAATGTTGCCACAAGAAATGATCACTTTCCCATGCCATTTTTGGATCAAATGTTAGATAGATTGGTAGGCAATGATTTTTTCGGCTTTCTTAATGGTTATTATGATCACAACTAGATTTCCATTGCACCTGAGGACCAAGAAAAAACCACCTTCACCTATCCATTTGGGAAATTTGCCTACGAAAAGATGCCCTTTTTCTTGTGTGGTGCTCCTGCCACTTTTTAGAGGTGTACGATGGAAATTTTTTCAAACATGATAGAAAGTATAATTGAAGTGTTCATGGATGATTTTTCTGTTGTGGGAAATAACATTTAGAACTATCTAAAAAATATAAAACTAGTTTTATAAAGGTTCCAAGAGACCAAATTATTCTTAAATAGGGAGAAGATCCAATTCACGGCCACTGGAGGAATAGTTTGGGGGCACAAAGTTTCTAAGAAGTGGCTGGAGGTCGATAATTTTAAAATTGAGGTCATATAAAATTTTCCCCCACTTGAAAATGTTAAGGGAATCAGAATTTATTTGGGACATGCAGGGTTCTACTAGAGGTTCATTAAAGACTTTTCACAGATTACTAGACCCCTGTGCTCCCATATGGTTAAGGATACACCCTTTGACTTCAATGAGACATTTCTATAATCCTTTAATCTTCATAATGAGAAGATGACTACTTCACCAGTAATCACTAAACCTGACTGGAAGCTTCCCTTTGAGGTTATGTGTAATACTAGTGACTTTGTAGTAGGATCTGTGTTTGGGTAGAGGAAGGATAGGAAACTTCATTTTATTTACAATGCAAGCTAGCTGTTGGATGATTCCCAGAAGAATTATCATACCACTGAAAAGGAGTTGGCTGAGGTGATGTTTGCTTTGGAAAAGTTCAGGAAGTACTTGATAGGATCAAGGATCATAATTTTCATAGATCATTCAGCCCCAAAGTACTTGCTGGATAAAAATGACTCAAATCACAGAATCATGAGGTGGACCTTCTAGTTATAGGAGTTTGATTTAGTGACTAAGGACAAGAAAGGGGATAAGAATGTAGTTGTAGATCACTTGTTCGGATTGCTCGATTCCTCAATAAAGGAACCAAAAGATCTCAATACTTCTTTCCCTGATAAATAATTGTTTTCTGCCTCGGTGCCGTAGTCTGCTTGGTTTGCAGACTATGCCAACTTTCTGATAGCTGGAGTCATGCTCAAGGATCTCTCACATAGCCAGAGTAAGTGGTTTATATCTGAACTAAAATATTATTTTTGGGATGACCCTCTTCTCTTTAGGAGATGTGCGGATGGGATTTTGAGAAGATGTGTGGTTGAGGATGAGATTTTATCCATACTTGAGAGCTACCATTCATCACCTTGGGGTGGCAACCATTGAGGATAAAGTACTGATCGAAAGGTCCTACAGGCTAGTTTCTACTGGCCAACACTATTTAAAGATGCTTGGAGTATGGTTATTGGTTGTGAAATATGTCAAATGTTGGGAAATGTTAGAATAAGGAAGGAACTACCCAAAAAGGTATTCTGGAGGTCGAGATAATTATTGTGTGGGGCATGGACTTCATGGGAATATTCCCATCTTCTTATGGGAATGATTACATTTTTGTTTTTGTGTACTATGTGTCCAAGTGGTTTCATGCAGTAGCTCTACCAGACAATTTAGCTGCTAGTGTTGTGAAATTAATCAAGAAAAATATCTTCTCCAGATATGGTGTTCCTTGAGAATTCATTACTGATAATGGGAATCATTTCAAGATTTATAAGTTCAAATGTTTGATGGATAAGTATGGGTGATCACATAGGACAAGCACCACTTACCACCCATATTCTAGTGGCCAAGCAGAAGTTTCAAATAGAGAGCTCAAACAGATTTTAGAGAAAATAGTGTCTAGCTCTAGGAAAGACTTGTCAAGAAAGTTGGATGAGGCCCTTTTGGCCTAAAGAACTGCTTATAAGACCCTTATAGGGATGTCATCATATAGGATACTCTTTGGGAAAACATTCCATCTACCTATTGAGTTACAACTGAGATCGTACTGGGTAGTTAAGGCACATAACTTTTATTTTAAGTTTATTGGTTAGAGGAGGCTTTTAGAGCTTAGTGAGCTGGAAGAGATTCGAAGAGAGTCATATGAGAATGATGAAATTTACAAAGAAAGAACAAAGTATTTTTATGACTCAATCATTTAAAATAGGAAATTTAAGGTTGGTGAGAGGGTCATACATTTTAATTCTAGATTGAAGTTGTTTCCAGGAAAGTTGAATCCCAAATGGTCAGGACCCTTTACCATTGTTAGATATTTGGTTAATAAATCTGTTGAGCTAGTTAGAGAAGATAATCAGACATTCATAGTAAACGTTCAAAGGATAAATCACTTCTTTGAGGGGCAACCAAATGGCTTGGCTTCCATCTCTCTGTTAGAAGAATGAGTTGTTTCAAGTCTAACTGAGTGCTATAAAATCTGTGTTGCATGGAAAATAACCCATGGTTGCTTAGTTTTTTTCCTTTTATTTTTGTTCTTCAATAAATTAATCCATGATATTTGTTCTCTAGTTCAATTTCTTACCATCTTAATGGTGCTTCATGATATGTTTTTTTAGAGAATGTTGATGCATCCATAAACTTGGCAAAGAAACCCCAAGGGAGTAATCCACTGTATTGTATGGATAAAATTTCTCTCTACTCACTCACTTGGGATACTTATCTTGAAATTAAAACTTTGAAATCCTAGTTTAATTATTTGAATATGCATGTTAATGAAGAGGAGTAACATCCAGCACTGCTAAAGAGGATCTGTTGATGAAATCCACTGTTAAAGGTCCAGTAATTCAGGGAAGTGTTTTTTTCCCCTTTTTCACTTTCAATTACTTGCTGAATCTTCACTGTGAACTAAGTGTGGGGGAAATCCCCCTAATATATGAAAAATTACTATTATTTCATTCATGGGTGTTTAGTTGCTAGTATCTAGAGAGTTGAAAAATTATTTTGAGCTGATTTGTGAAACATGCTTGCACCCACTGCTTCCAATTTCATTATGCTGCTGCAACACATCATTTTTCATCATGATTCTAATTAAATTTTATTGATAAAATATTTTTTCACCTCACAATGATTCAAAGAATGAAAATTTTAGGAATAGAAATATAGTTGGTTGCTGGTGATGTTTGGTGGGATTGGATTCTTCTTTTTCTTATTGGTTTTTTCTTTTCTTTTCTTTCACTTATTGTGTGGCAAAGAAAATTTTCGAACCTCATTGCTACCCCTCCATATCCTTTTTAAGATGAATTGTTCATCAATTTAGAACTGTCATTGCCTTCCACCTTAGAATTCAACATTGGGGAAAATGTTGGGTTTTTAGTGTGGGGGAGAGGGGTCGTTTTAGTTTCATTTCAAATTCCCCCTTCTTGAACCTGATTTTGAACCTGAGTTTGTGGTTGTTTAAAAAATGGTAATTTTTTTTAAAAAAATTGGTTCCAAATTCCTTAAAAAAATTCAAATTCTTTCCTCACATAATGGTCTTTGAAGGTTCAATGGTACATCAATTACCTCTTGTTAGTGAATAACTTTTCACTTGATGTTAAGAGTGGCACGTATTTAGAAACTGTTAAGCATGAATGATTGCTGAGTGCAATTGTTCACTGTCTCTATGGATCTATCTGTTTAGGAACTGAGGATGGGAGTGTGGCAGAATATGTTTTTGTGAAGTAGGGATCCTGACTTAGAGTAACTATAAGTTCTCACTAGAACCTAGGGGACTCACACTTTTTAAAAATTAAATAATATCCAATCACTTCAGGAATTCATCTAGATTGTTTATTTGTTAAGTCATTTGTAACTCAAGTAAAATGGGAAAATGAGATCCCACAGTGAGTATTTGAGACAAGGTGCATTGGGTTTGTTTCTGTGAATAAATAAAGCCAATTTCAATCTTAATAAGTGATATTCATAGTGCTCTGCATATAGAATATGGCTGGGAAAGATTAAAATAATGTTCCCCTATGAAAAATGAACCCATTAAGGTGAGGGGAATTTTGAACCCAGATGAAGAAGGAATCAATTGACATGGTTAATATTCATTTGAGTTGAATAAATAAAGTGAAAAAAATAATAGACTTTATTCTATTTTGTAACTTGGGGAAATGTGAGAATGGAAGGTGCTCTTGGTTAAGTTTTTAATTATATTTCATCTAATCTTTCAACACTCCTTGAATTAGAACTTTATTTGGAAGGTGAAGTAGGATAGATAATGAGTACACATAGGAGGCATGACATACTTGATAGTATATGAATTTTTGAGGTTATTAACTTCCGGTAATTATTTGATGTTATGAAGGACATTATTTTTGAACACTTATGGATAGCCCGACTCACAGTTGCTTCTCCTCCTCTGGGTACTAATGTTTAATCATGCACCTTTTGAGCTGAAATTCACAAATCATCTTTCTGTTTTAAAGTTAAAGGCTTGTATTTTTTTGAGAAAAAACAAAGTTTTAAGTGTCCGGGAGTTTGACGTGGTAGTGATTTTACACTCTTTTCCACATCTTTTTTGTATTTTTATTGACTTTATTATTTTTATTTTAAAATGTTGTTTTTATTAAATAATTGATAATTATTGTGTTTTAGTACATGCTATGTAAAATAATCATTTTTTAGTTTAAAACATGCGTTTTAATGTGCATTAGTGTAATTTTAAATAATTCTTAAATTAAATTAGTCTTGTAAATTTGACTCATATTAATTTATTATTTTATATTTTATAAATTTTTCATTCTTGTTAATTTATTAACATGTTAATTAAATTAATCGATTCTTTATTCTTTAAATTGTAAATAAATAAATCATTTAGGTTTTTATTCTTTTAATAATTAAATTAATTTTAACAATTTATGTTTATTCAATTAATATTTTTTATTCTTTAATTTACTTTATTAATTCTTTAATTAATTGGATAATTAATTTAAGTTAGTGACTTTTAATATTTTAATTTTTTCTTTAATTAATCATTTTATAATTTTTAATACTAATAAATACATTCTTTTAAATTAAGAATAATTAATTTTATTATTTAATCTTGTTTAATTTATTTAGTATTTAATTATATTATTTTTAATTTAATTGATTAGTTTTTAGTTGTATTAAAGTTTTAATTAATTAAATTTTTGTTTTGTTTGCAGGTGTTATGGTCACATTGTCTTGTGCCACTGGGTTTGCCTCACAGTGAGACCATGAGAAGCCTTCACGGTGTCACCACTTTCTACACACCGTATCCCATAACCAGTTCAAAACCCACTATCCCACTGTATCCCCCACTCATGGTGAGACCATGAGAAATCTTCATGGTGGCACATCTAACAGTTTCCCCAGCCACGGTTTCCCCTCATTTATCACTATTCCTTCAGGATGCCTCATTATTGCTTCACACCGCACCCCATCACCCCCACTACTCCTCTGCTCCTTCCACATCCACACAACATTCACACTCAACAGCACAACAATTCACAACAACGCAACAACATCACAGTAGCAAGCACAACAGATCTGAAGAATTGTAGAATCTCAATTGAAAAATTTTGGAAGAACAACAGAATACAAATTCAGAACAATAAATCACACAACATCACTTATCAATTTTCAACACAACAGATAAAAATAATTTGAAGAATTCCCAGAATGAATCAGCTGCACAAATAAAAATTTGAACCCAAAAACTCTTTCACCTGAAGATTCCAGATCTGAAACGCCTCTCACTCTATGCCGAACTCACGTCGATCCCATAGCCCACATCGCCCGAAGCTGCTGCACCCAGTCCTTATCAGTGTTGCACCTCATCCTGAATCAGCCACACCCACACGAACCGTCCACCCGATTCCTATCTCTCCCAAGACTTCCACATGCCCTGGCCATCCCCTGCTCTCCGGCGAGCTGACCGAAGCCCGAACAGCCATCGCAACCCACCTTCCTTCATCTTCACCACATGAAGACACTCTTCTGCACTCTATCATATCGTCGCTACGCCCCCCCATCTCCACCTTTCCATCTCTATCAAGCCGACCCAGCACCGAAACCTCCCCTACACATCTCTCTCCTCTCCCCTGCGTTGAACCCTCCTCCCCCATTATCTTTCTATTTCTCTTTTTTATTTTATTAGTTTTTTTTATATAATAATCATAATATATATAATACACTATATACAAAAATTAATATTTATATATATATATGATACTAATTACTTTTTTTATAATAAGTAAAATATTAATAAATATATTAATTATATTTATATATAATAGTAATAATAAGATTAAGTTAAATATATATATATATATTATTAAGTATATTTATTAACTAATGGAAGTAATACTATTAATATATAGTCATTTAGTTTCCATTTTTTTTTCAACCTGTTTTGTGTTTTCTATCGTTTAGTGTAGGGGGAGTTTCTCATGGAGGGGGTAACAACAGGAAGTTGTTCGTGTGTTAAATATGGTGTTCATTTAAAAAAATTGGGTGGGATACACTTATAGAGAGTACACTAAAAAACCAGTGATGTGAACATAAAAGTGTAGCATGTGGATTTTCTGATTTGTATAGGGAAGATTGTAGCTCTCCGCACGCACATCATTTTTTTTCAGTTAGGAGCAACTGCTCTGGTGACAAGCATGGGAGGAGAAATGCAGTGAAAGTTAAACGTGGAGGTCAAGGAACATCTTGGGTGAGATTCTAGAGACTTATATAGGTCATTAGCATACGCAAGAGGCACAAAATGATTGAGATACTAGAGGGAGGAGTGTTGGAGATCATGTATCTGGACTCAGAGGGTGAGAGGACATCAAAGGAGGAGGCATTCAGCAGGACTGGATGACATATCTCGACAGAGAATTCATTCGGATTGCACTTCCATCCATCGAAAGAGGATTGAGAGATCCCTAGAGTTTTCACCATTTCACATCGAAAGCAGATTGGGGTACTGAGAGTAGCGGATTAGAGAATTTCATTCCTCGATTCCCAGGGAGGTATATTCATTGGATTCCATCATTGCATCCACCATCAAGTAGCAGGGATTAGTACATTCAAGAGGTCGAGCAGAGAGACAAACATCCTTATTTTTCTTATGCTCTGTTTTTATGCATCTCATTTCAATATGAAATTGTTTGACTCTAATTATATTTTTTCATTTAAACCACTTGTTATGTCCAGCTAAATTCCCTTAGGGGGTGGATAAGCTTGTTGATTAGATTTTCTTATTCTGATTCATGCATTGCATCATTTTCTGGATTGTCTCTCTCACTATTTGTGGAACAGATTTATTTTCAAAACAACAAGTTTGAGTGAAAACTGATCTTGATTTAATCTTAATGAAAATTGTTTTAATCCTAGGGACTCATCGACAAATGATTCATGCTAAAATTAGAGATACACGCTGAACTCAACTGACATGTTGAGCCTAGTGGCATCTGACCTTCACCACCATTGGATAGAAAGACCGTTACAGTCGAAGGACTTTAAGTTAAATTTCATCACAAACTAACCAGATGATAAATATGGCCAGTTACTTTAATTAAAATCCATATGTCTTGAAATTCAATGCATGAGAGAGATTAGGAAATATAGAAATTTTCTAGTGGACTTCTTCCCCCTACTCAACTATTGGTTGTTCTCACCACAATTTCCTTTACTGCTCTATCTACCTTCCTTGCACTTAACAGTTCATCATTACTCCCTCACACACTAATTCTCACTCACTCCACTTCACCATCTCCAACTATTTTTTCTGGTTTTTGTGTGCATTTTTTTGTTTAGTTTATTTTTTTAGATCACCAAACACAACATGAGGCCTCCCTGTAGTTCAACCCTGTCTTTCCACTTTCTTAAGTAGTAAGTAGGTTAAAAATTTTAGGTTTTTTCTCATGCCCAATGACGCATGGTCATGCACTATGCGTTCACCTATAGTATTATACATGGACTGCATGCCCTGGTCCAATTGCAGGGCTAGCCTTGAGGCTTCCCTCAGGCTTGGTTGACCTTCGAGTCGTGCATGTGCCTGAGGTTGAGGACCATGGCTGGCCTTGCATGGTTGGACAATTTTATAATTTAAGGCCATGATAAAAAATACTTGGTTAAAAACCTAGTGTCCAATATAATATTTGTGAATTACCACCTTCTTCATATTATACCCATGCATGCTTCCTTTATTATTCATCTTCTTCAAACATAAAAATTATTTTCTTTTTGGAATAACAAATCCATGATCTTTAATATTCCTCCTTTATCCAATAATGGATAATCTATGGATTCTTCTTCAATCCTCATGAATTAACACCATGCGTGGTATCATTGTAATGAACAATGTGTTATTCTTTAACACATGTATTCTTCTTTGAAGATCATCTCTATCAATCATCTAATTTGTGACAATTTGGATAATTTCCCAAGCGTGGAATCAAATTCCATCAATCCGTATCTATTTCCCAGGAATCAATGTCATTGTAAAAGCATTATCACCGATACCAATGTGATATTCACATCTCATTTATCGCCATTAACAACCAATAAATAATGATAGTACTTGTCTACTAGTACAATTCATAATCAATGTGTGATTTCCCCTATTTCAACAACCTCACTTTATGCATCACCACTTCAATCATCATCACAACTCTTGTCATGACATTTCAATACACATATTGAATCCTTATTGACAAAAAATGAAACATTGTTCTCTAAAATCTCCCCCTTTGTATTTTGTCATCAATATTACCTAAGAACACTTTGTATAGATCAATATGTGTGTCAAACATTTCTCTCCCTTATTGGAAACCAAATAAATAGGTTTAGTGGGTATGTTCAAAAACATTTTCTCCTCCATTGAAAGAACATCTTCGTGAACATTTATGATATTGGGATGATGTCACATGGTTCACTAAGAAAAGAGCCTGTTGTTAATCAACTCTATGTATACTTTGTCTTACCTAGTGTAGAAAACAAGAAAGATATGAACAAGATTTTCAATGATTTCTATAACAACAATACATGTGATATCATTCTAAAAGTGTATCAATTCTTAACCAAGGGGTTGGAGACAATCAGATTTATTAATGAAATGATAAATCCTGCACATACTTCACCGAGCATATTAAAAATTTCAAGTTCAAAGATAAAGCAAAATACTTCATCCCATTTTTTCATAAATCAAGAACTCCATCTAATTGACATGATAACTACAATTAAGAATAAGGGATGAATTTTTAATTGGTATACCTCATGTTTTAACTTCTTGAGGTGATATAAATTTCAATATTTGTCTTGACATAATCCTTGATATCATCTCCTTCATATTTTCTCCCCCTCAAGGTGTAAAATTCCTTTAATTTACCCTATTGGAGACTATCATCAAATAATTTTCAAGATATTCATGTTGATAATCATCCATTATGGAACATTCTAAGTATTTATCAAATCCGTAATAATCAATAAAAATTGTTGTTCTCCACATTTTTCATTAAATTCTCATCTTGAGAATGTAATTCACCTTGAATTCACTAAATTATAAGAACACATATACCAAAAAATAAAAGGGATAATATTGAACACATGTGATCTTCTTAATTAGAGAAACATGGCTGAGGGTTTCCTCTCAACCCTAGAACTATTTTACATGTAGTTCTAATGTTTTTGGTACTCTTCATGTTGGTGTCTCCTCTCCATTTAACATTTTTATTGTTCATTGTCTTCATGGACCCTTTATTTCCATTCACCTTCAACATGTGTGGATTATTTGTCTTTACTCCTTCCTATAGTGAAGTAGCTTCCACTAGTGCATGTTTTTCAATTTTTAACATCTCTTTTTGACCTGGTAAAATAGATATAAATTTATTTTCATGACGTCCATCCTTCTTGAACCTTCCACATAGTAGTTGTGAGACACATGGGTTGTCATGTTCTAATAACCACTCATGATATTAAAGTTACCATTTATGTGGAATGATCTGTTTCCCCTTTGCCTTTTCTTTAGATAATACTTCATCTTCAACTCTCTATAGTTATCTAGAAATTTTCAATTGATTAGTCCAGATATCTAAACACACCTTATTAACATTTTCTGATTTGGAGCTTCCAAATGGATTCTTCATTTTCTTCAAGTTACCGGTCTTAGGAAAATTATTACAATTATATTCAATAATGTATTTTGTAGATCCCATCTTCTTCTAGATTGATTATCCTTTTAGTTTCATCTTTCTTCCATTCATTTCCATGGATTATTTTTAGTGATCTATGGTATGTACTTTATTTCCACAATAATATCATCTTTTATTGGTTAAGAGGATATTATTGGAATCTGGCTTGAACTCCTTATTGGTAATAGTTTCATTCACTATTTTCAGGAATTTAGTGTTTTTGATATTCTCAATGGAATAATTTTCAACTATTTTTCCTTTCTTCATCCTTTGTTGTATTCTATTCTTTTTATCACCATATAGACAAGGCATGGGAGGACTAAACCGAACTCATCATAACTACGACCACATCTGTAGCAATTATCATAGAAGTCTTCAAGATAATCAAATCTCTTTTTGATAGATAGATTCATATTCATATGTGTTTTTAGCCTTTTCTTTCCAGGATGCTTAATTTATTCACATCTACTTTCCCTGAATATAGGCCATCCATAATTTTCATATGCTAACATATTATTCCAGCAATCATTATCCTGATGCCAATACTTCTGAAAACACCAATAGTAGCAAATAAATCTCATTATTTTTCTTGTAGTATCAGTATGGCTAAATCCAGTGCTTTGTTGTTTCTAGAATTTTCATTCTTTCTATGGATCATCCATTTGGGAGTTGTTATTTTTATTCATCCCAACATCCATCCATGAAATTATGATGGATGTATCAACATTTTTATCAATGCACATCTCCCCAACATTTAGCTTTAAACCTTTACTTATTGATACAACTGTATTTGTAGAAACATAAATAACTGGGTTTTGGGATACCATCTTCTTGGAGTATGTTTCCATTGGATTATAGGATGATTTTATATTCCTCTTGTAATCAAATTCATTAATGAAAACATGAGTGGAAGAATCTCTTGTTTTAGTTGTTTGTAAAGTTCTAGCATTGAGTGATTGTTTATTCATCAATTTCACCTCAAACTCTAAACACTTCATGTTGGAGGAGTGTTTCTCATCCTCAACTGATCTTAGATTGCTTTTCCAATTATCCTTTAGCTTTTCCATTTTCTCTTCATGCACATTTCTTAATTGTTGCAAGGATATGTCAAACTCCTTTACCTTGTTGGATTTGTCTTCTAGTTGAGTAGCTTTGACAAACATAAAGACTTTGTGAAACTTTTCAAATGTATGGAAATCTTATATGTATACTATCTCAAATAATTGTTTCTATCAAGTACTTACCTTAAATTCTTTAGTAACATGAGAATCTCTTTCATTCAAATTCTAAATTATTTTTTCTATTGTCTTCAAAAATTTAGGGAGAGAGTTTTATATGCCAACACTTTTAGCCAATGCCTCTTCCATGGAATCAACTTATTATTCCAGCTATAATTTTTCATCTTGAGGAACATTGATACTTGTAGAAATATGTATTTCCACTTATCTTGGGATATTAATCAGATGTTCTTTGAGTACACACTATGTATCACTAATTGATCTATCATCATCCTAGTTTTAACATGCTTCATCAGAAGAGTCATAATAATAAAAATAATTATCACATGTATTACCTTTGATATTACCTTTAGTAGAAGGTGTCTCCCCAATATTAGTAATATTCTTCTTCTTCTTCCTTTCCAGTTTCTTATTTATATTTTTATGAGTCTTGGGAGAAATATCCATTTGTGTTTTCTCACTCATTTCTAGAAATATAAACTTCATAAATACTCTCTTGGATATTTTAGAGGTGACCATTCCTCAAATACCAATTGAAGTGCTCAGATTAGTGTAAATAACATAGAGGAGGGTGAATTAGTTACCCCTCTCAATATTTATACTAATTTATTCTTTTAAATTAAACATTTATGGAAAGTTAATGCCTCAATCCACTCTTCTTGTGTCTCTCATCCTTACCTCAAATGATGTTGTATATGTAAAGCCACTGAACATAAAGATTTAAAAGGTTCAGTTCAAAGACCCACTCCTTGATGTTTTTATTATTATCCCTAACATAGATTCTCCGCTATAATGTTATTATCAATTATAATGGTCAATAAAGAGTCCCAATGTATCTTTACTGAGTCACACAAGAGGTTCTTTGTACTACTCTCCATAGTTTTATTAGAGTCCCACTGGTCTACTCTGGAGTCTCACTGAAGTCCTCTTCTCCTCCCTGAATCACACATGATATTTCTAGCCCTCAAGCCACACAAAAAGCTTCATTAATTGAGTTCTCTTGATTCAATGTATATTGTTATGATGCTACTCCCACATAGGCTTTTTGAATCACACTTTTCTATGTATCTTTTTAAGAATCTTCAATAGCCTTTGATATGGTCTTTTGGACTTGCTCAATAATTCAGATCACCTTTGTGATCAGTCCTTAGTGTAACAATGCTCAAGCAATTATTTCTTCTTTTGATGAAGACCTTGACTCACATAGATGTATTCCAATAGTTCAACCAACCTATTCAAGAATATAATATTCAATAATGATCTTGTACAATATCTGCATTGTCTCTCTTCTTGGATTCTCAAACACTATCAACTCAGATATAAGATCTTTTAATTCTGATTGGCTTCAGTCTCAATATAAATTTACTTCATGCATGGATTGCATAGAATCCAACCTTCTTGTTTTGTAAATATCAATGACTTGTTACACATGAATGTGGTTATGCGTGATTGCATGCATGCATATTATCTTTCTTGTAAACCCAAAGAAAGACAGTTCACTTTAATCAATATTTCAAGTTCAATGTTTGTGGGTCTGTCTTTTTCACATGTTTTTTCAAATTCAATTCCTTCTCCCTTATGTGTTCATGTACATGAATTAATTCATTCTATATTCCCCTTCTTCTTACACATACACTATCCCCTTCTTTTCCTCACCTAATATCACACACACATTATTTCCTTTGATTCTTTACACACACACACAGACTTATTATCTAGTTTAGGTTCAATATAATCATGTGTTTCTTCACACACAAATAGATACATTCATTTTGGTGTGTATATTCTTATTTCTTCTTTCTCTTTCTTTACATGTGAACTCACTATTAGAGATTCTTCAAATCATGAATATATATGCATATGTGTACAACACTGATTCTCTTATTAATAATAATTCATGTATGCTTGTTCATGAAAAATTGGATACCTCTACATTCATTGAACGCTTTATATGTGATCTTCTAAAAACCCAAATGGGTGTGAATCCTTATTTATTTTTCACACAAACAAAACCTTAGATTTCTTCTTCTTCTGTCTCGAGGTATCTCAAAAAACCACATGAACCAGAGAGGATTATTTCTTATGTATATGTTACTAAAACCAGGGAGGTTCAAAAATAAATCCCTATTTGGTTTTCACGATCTATATTCTACAAAAGCATGATAAGGTTTTGTTAAACCAATAGTGTGTCTATGGGTTTCCTTCGCACATAGGGTTTGGAATATTTTTCGAACCAAGGTGGTTCACGGTTATCTTTCACACAACGGATGAAAATGACCTATTCTTCACGAGACACTTTGAGAGTGCGTAACACTGGTCTATGGTTAGCGGGATCAATATTCTCATTTTCATTGCAGGGATGCATAGACACCTCTTCTCGTCCTTTGTAAATCAGGAATAAATATGCTCAGTTTCTGAGAAACAAGGGCCATCAGGTATGTAAACAGTAGCCAATATTGGTATTGAGGATTCTCCATTTATAGATGAAGATCAACCCTCTTAAATGCTTTAAAACCCCTCATGAAATTCCATGGGATTCAAACTTTTGAATGTTCTTGATCTTTGTATTTGAAATATTCAAATGCGGATAAAAGATATGTCAAAATCTTGGTTTTTTTGGTTCAATGCAGACACCCTCTTCTGTGGGAATGCATTATGTGCATATGTTAAATAATTCATGAAAGGATTCTCTTTGAGCACTTGAGAATGATGATGTGGACTTGCACCTTCTATTTCTTCAGCCACATACAATCTCATTTTTGGATGCATGCATGCAACTTTTAATGCATGCATGATATTGTGGCCTTCCAACAATCCTTTTTCATTGGTTTTCTTCAAAAATAGTGGTTGGATTCTTGATTGTGGTGTGGTGACTGTGGTGATGGTACAATGGAGTTCATCAGGTGGCTGGAGGTTGAATACGACCCTCAGTCGAAGATCGGATGGCTCTAGATCAATTAAGTGAGAAGCAGGATAAGATGAGCGGGAGTGATTAGAAGCTCAAATCCAGATTGAGATGTGAACCAGAGATCTCATGTGAGATCAAATGGATGAAGGGGATTGCTTCAGTAGGTTAAAATTTTGTTCCCCATAAAAACCAACACACGGGATATAGAACCTTTATAATACAAGTCATGGAAATATCGTATCTGAATTCTCCCTCTCCCCTCACGGTACCGCCTCATACCATGTTCAACCTGCAGGTGTGCTCTGCACCCAATATCTGCTATCACCACATAGGATGACCACCGTGGGCGCACCTGCGGTCTAATACACATCCCGCATTCCATGATCCTATTGAGGGGATGGCCTTGATGCTTCCCTTATGTGCGGTTTACCCTCGGGTCCCACATGTGCCGGAGGTTGAGGACCTCACCTAGCCTTGCATTGTGGATTATTTTTTAATGTAAGGACATGGTAAAATATACTTGGTTAAAAACCAAGTGTCCATTACAGTAGTAGTGCATTCCCACCTTCTTCATACTAATCCCCACAATTATTCCTTTATTCTTATCCATCTTCAAACATCACCCTTATTTTCTTTTTAGAATAACAATTCCATGATCTTCAATATTCCCCCTTTATCCAACCATTGATAATGTATGGATTCTTCTTCATTACTCATGAATTAACACTATTCATGTTATAATTTTAATGAACAATGTGTTCTCCTTTAACAGATGTATTTTTCATTGAAGATCAGATCTATCAATTGTCTAATTTGTGACAATTTGGAGAATTGGCCAAGTGTGGCATCCAATGCTCTGAATACATAACAATTCTCCAAGAATAATTATCATTGTCAAAGCTTCATCATTGATACCAATGAGATATTACCATCTCATTGATCACCATTTCCAACCAATAATTATTTATAGTACTTTTCCACTAATACAATTCATAGTCAATGTGGGCTTTCCCCTGAGTCAACAACATCACTGTAGGCATCCCCACTTCAATCATCATCACAACTTCAATAATGACCTTTCCATATACATATTGACCAATTATTGACAAAAAATGAAACACATTGGTCTATAATATATATCGGTATTCATAAAGAGTCATTTATATGCTTGATTGAAGGATATTGTTTTATGAAAATTACATCAAGGGAAGGTGTTCCTCGCAATAACAATTAAATTAAATAGAATAGGATATCATCATATCATTATGGGTATGAATGGTCCTCTAAGACTAAACATCTATATGAGTATTATAGGAAGAACTGAAACAAAATACCATATCTTGATATTTTATAAGAATTATAAATAACATTAATTAAATCCTCATATCTCGATCAGATATAATAAAATATGGTACTCCATTTAACCTTACAACTTCCAAAATTCATATCTAAGTAATCTGATCAAAGAGATAAATATACTATGATAGAAATGAATTATATTAAAATTTAAAGGATATTTACTAAAAAAATATAATTATTCAATTTAGATATTATTAGTTGTCCTATGATGAAATCCATGATGGAATTTGTATACTTACATATCAGTATAGATAAAAAGGTTGTAACATTACATTATACTTTTTCCACTCATACTTAACTTATTTCCTCCAAAAAAACTAGGATATATAATCTTGAATATCTCTATTTATGTTATCCTAACATTAATTTTCCTCAATGTCACTAAAAAAATTTATACATCTAGGATGAATAGAGAATGATGAGTTACGAACTTCAACTGAGGGCATCATCAATCCATATAATGTTTGGACACATGCACTTTTCTTCAAACCTATCATTTAATTAAAATCAAGGATAAAATAAATAATATTTATCACCTTATTATTCATCTCCTAATATTTATTTTTTACTTTACTTAATAGTTACATAGATTTATAGTTAAACAATCATTTGATAAATATAATATGTCTACCCTTCTTTTAATATTTCACATTACATTAAATAAAAATCAATAATTATTGGATCTCTTTTTATCAGTATTATTAAAAAATTTCATTAACTTTCTGACTTATAATATCATCCATCTTGTTACCTATTAAGGGGTGGTAGTGTATTAAGTAGTTTTAATCATTAATTAGATCCAACAATCTCATTGGGCGTGCATTAAACTCTTTTTTTGTGAATATTTATTTCAAACATTTATGATTAGTGTATATTTTAAATATTTCCATGTAAATAATTTTCCCTCATATTATTAAATTAAAAAATAACATCTACTAACTCCATGTAATGAATCAGGTAATTTTACCATGAAGTTTCAATTTGTGAGGGGAATATTCTATCACCCTATTATTAATCATGAGGACACATCCTAGTACCTTCTTTAAGGAATAACAAAATATCACAAACCCTTATTCACAAGAGGGTAGTGTGTGTACTTATTTTTTAACCAACATTCATTTTAGTTCCTTAAATTATTCCTCATATTCATCTCTCTAATGGAACTTGACTCCCATCTAGGTTATCATGGTGAGTGGATTAGACATTCATGAGAAATTATTAATAAGCCATCAAAAATACCTATCCATTCCATTAATATTATAGATCATAGACATATTGGTTGGTCTAGTTCATTTATTAATAACATTATTATATAAAGGATCTATTGATATACCATTGCATGAGATTATATAACCCATTAAGGAAATTTTATTTCACCATAATTCACAAATGCTGAATTTGGTATATTGTTTCTCCTTACCCAAGGTCATAGACACGATACTCAAATGATCCACATGCTCTTCCTTTCCCTTTGAATATATAAGAATATAATCTATAAATATTACCATAAATTGATTTATGTAATCTCTAAAGAAATTATTCATTAAAATCTTGAAGAAATTATGGTCATTAGTAAGTCCAAATGGAATCAATATAAATTCAAAGTGTGTAAACCTCATACTAAAGGATTTATTAGAAAATATTAATATCATCCATCAACTGATAGTATCCCAAAAGAAGTTCAATCTTGTAAAAATTTTTGATATCCTATTAGTTGATCAATCAAGTCATCGATATGTTATAGTGGATAGTTATTCTTTATAGCGATATTGTCATGTTTTCAATAATTAATGAAAAAACACATCAATCCATCTTTATTATTTAAAAAAAATGTAGGTACTCCACATGGTTGTTCTCTTGGGTGTATGAATTATTTTTCAATATTCTCCTACAGTTTCGTCTATAATTCCTAGAACTCAATTTGGTTTCTTCTATGTGGAGTATTTGAGATAGGTGTAACAATAATATTGAGCCCTATAGAAAACTCAACTTGAAGATTTTGGAAAATAATTTAAAATCCTTCATAAAATACATCAAAATAACTCTTAAAAATTGGCATATCTTTGACTTTGAGTTTCTCCCCATCCATTTTATTTTAATATCAACTGTTAATAGGTATTAAAACCACTAAAATTGAATTAATTCCCATTAAAAGTTTATGTTCATACTTATAATGAAATATGATCATATTTCAATTCATAATATCAAACTTGAATTCCATTTTTCATATATTGATATGAGGACTATATAGATATATCTAATCCATTCCCAGAATAACATTAAATTCCACTAAAGTAATAATAATAATTTTTCCTAGGATAAATTCATAAAAACCTTAACTCAACATCATTCATTTTGAAGTGGAGGATAAATGTGCAATATGTATCATGATCTAGTTCAATGATTTCCATATTATAAGACCTTTCATGGTCTAGGATTTTGGCCTATGATTATATAATGATGAAAGATAATTGCCATGTTTCCCACATATAATAAATTAAACCATAATTAAGGCCTTTATATGAAAATTAATTACCTGCATCAAAATCATTATTTATCCACAACAATTAATTTCGTTATTCCCTTCATCTAAACATATAAAACATATTATAATTACTATGATACATTTCCTTTGGTGATTTTTCTGATATTCTTTTAATGTGGTAAATAGAATTTTATTTTCTCCATGATCTTTAAAAATTGAGTTCCAATGAAACTCTATTTATATTTTATTAGGTGTGGGAGAAATCCCACTCAAGTTGAAGTTGTAAATCATATACCATGATATCTATTTAGGAATAATAAACATCTTTTTAACTCTATATCAAATTTAATTTAGTTTCTAAATATTAAAATTTCTATATTATCCACCACATTCATCATTAAAATGATTCATCTTGGATGCAACCATGGACAAAAATTAAAAAAACAATATTATCAGAAAAATAAGTTGTAGTGAGAAATAAATGAATCATGAAAAATCATCCATTAGATTCATAAATAAGGACACATTATTTTCAATATATGACACATTAATAATAAACTTGGCTAATCATGGCCAATATGTTTTGAAACCATCATAATGGTTTATAATTAAAGTGTGAATTAAGAAAAGTGTATCCCATGAGAATGTTCAACTGCATGTGTAGGATTGGGCCCACTCATTATGCACAAATGATGATCTAGTTAATACCAAATATTCCCCTTCCATCGTTGTCACCCCTTGATACCTATGTACCATAGATACATTCACTTTCCAATATCCATATAAGAATGTATGTTGTAGGAAAAACACTACCATAACTAAGGAAATTATATTACACATTGGAATATCCAAGATATTCTCAAAAATTATTTATAATACTAATAAATAGAAATAACTTAATTGTGATTTTATACCAACATAGGTTAGACGAAAATTATATATATAAATATTACATCATTCGAGATAAACATTCAATACATATCATAACAACATGTTCCCTAGAACCATAATGTCTTAATGTAATTGAATAATCTATAAATAATCATCTAATTTCATGAAAGATCATCAGAAACTTCCAAAGTGGACTTCTCTTATAGCACCCTTATTATTCTTATGCTACTTAAAACAATTCTTCAAAACCTATAGAATAAAAATATTAGAATTTGTGTGTATAGATTCTCATTAAGGGTAAACATGGGTAATATCCATTAATAATCATATATAAGAATATCATGAGAATAAGGTTATAGGAACACTAAATTATCATTTTAAATTCATACCCAATAATTCATATATCATAATCATGAAATAAGGGACGAGTATATCATTAGACATGAATCATAGAAGAATCATTATCCATGAGTCATGATATAATATCATAAGCATAATAACATGTAATTGAGTGTGGTATAAAATGTGAGGAATAATAATGATCATAGAAATAATATGTCATTACTACCCACTAATATATTGATAACATCTTTTGGTTGGGATAACCAACTATATACCTGCATCGGGATTGGGAAAACCATTTATAAAAATAATTTTAGTAATGGGACAAAATCTTCTGTACCCTCCTCCCAGAATGGGATATCCTTCCATGATCCCTTTGACCAGATAATAATTAATAATTTCCCAATTATTTACAAGGCTATAATGTACCCACCCATAAAAAATCTATTCATATGTACTCTACAAGATAAGGATAACATTTATCATTTCATCCTAGAATAACCCAGGGAATAGAATATGAGTTTCTTCAATATATCATAATCTTAATACTGAACCATAAAAAGAATGAATAAATATGAAATCATTATATCATAACCCTAATAATGAATAATTAATATCAATGGAAGTTGTCAAAATGGAATATTCCACTAAAAGATCATTGTAACATCTCTTGAAGAAGATATAATTTTCATTTGAAATCAATTAATTAAAATCATTAAATTCTAACATATTATTAAAATGACATTATAAGGAACCATTTAAATATATAATTTATTATTTTATTCATGGGTAGTCTTAATGAAAATAAAATTTGTTTATGTGGTGTACGTTAAAACAATGATTTAATTAAAACCTTTTTTTAAAGTACCTGATTTAGTAAATGTTAAAAAAATTCATTTTAGTTTTTTTATAGAAATTTCAATATGGGTAAAAATGAATTTAATAATTCTTTGGGTGTTAGTAAAAACATTCTTCAAAACATTTTAATTAAAATCTAGACATGGAAGAAATGATACCCGACCAATGAGAGAAACAAATTTGGTTTTTATTAAAAACATTCCCTCATACTTTGGAGCACATAGAGATTGTAGAATCATAGTAAAACTTGTAACCTATAAAAATTACCATAGTATAATAAAAGACATAAAATTTTTGAGATATATATCATTCAATTTCATCATCAGAAAATTCATGTATAGATAATCTCGATTAAAAGTTAGACTGTAACATAAAAACCATAACTCAATTCTATCATGATTCTTAAGAGCCTCTAACCCCTTATATAATAAATTTCAATTTATTATAATTATATAAAAGATCCATACTGTAACATATAATACCTCACAAAGTTTACTTATGAAATCTTATCAAATTTTTATCAAACATATGTCAACATCATCACCATTCTAAGTGTTAACAACTTTTATCATATATGTTTTTTTTAATTTATGATCCTAACAATATGATCAGGGTTGAAAAATAGTTTTTTAATTATGCTATAAATATCATATATATTAATTATATACATATTTAAATAAATTCATATATTGTGTTCACAAAAAATGAAATAAATCATCGAGAGGAGAAGGTTGTCTAAACATACAGATGAGTGATATAACCACTTTATGATTAATGGAACCAATAAAATGTAAATAATAATTAAAATTTTAAAAAAATAATATAAATGAACATTTATTTAATTAATAATTAATTATAACCATCAATGGGATGTGGTGATGGAAAAATAAATGCATCATTGTGTTTAGATGGTAGTTCACACATATGGACAAACGATACTTTAATTACTCATTTGATAAAACGCAGGAAGAACATGGTTTTCCAACAATCATTAAAAAATTTAATTTTATAGATGATACTATATTCATTTGATTAGGTTTAACAACCCTTATTTAAAATAATTAAAAGAAGAAATAAAATATTAATTAATTGGGGAAGAATATTGTCTATTCTTTGAGAGAGCTCCTTAGGATTACACATTTAGCCTTGTTAAGATGATATTAGAGTAAAAAAATGTCTTGGACAATGGTAATAAATCTAATGAGATATTAAAAGTGGTATATTATGAGATATATGGTTCAAATATTGTTAATAAGGGAGGAGAGGTGGTTCCCTTTTTTATAACTAAGGAGAAAACACACCTGGAATTACAAACACCATTTAAATATAATTAATTTATTTATAAATAATAATTCTTCCAAATGTCATGGATTTTAATAAAAAGTTAAAATGGTCGAAATAACCTCATATAATAATATTTATACACATAATGATTCCATTTGGAACCTTATCTTTTATTTTAACAACTGCATGGACTCTTTTTATCCTTAATCAGGGTAACACATTTTTAAGATTGTAAAGGTAATAAATTTAATTATAATGTGAAATGTGGATCTTCAATTTTACATTGATGGAATATTTTATCATTTACTATTACAAATATCCTCATGAATGATTGTTTTTTGATTTTTAAATCACTTAATAAAATATTATTTAACAAAAAATATCCTTAAATTTATTTTTGGGTCTATTCTTTTCATTGACCTCAAAGTAATCAAGATAACAATGGATTTTGAATATAAACTCTTTTATAAAAAAATTATATATTTCTAGTAAACAAAAATGTGTGTATCGCCATAATTACACGAATGAATATTTTATTTAATGTTTTTAAAATCATTTAATACATTTTTCGTACCATTTTCACAAGAACAGAGTGAGTGTTACATAACAATTTAATATAATTTCACCATCACTAGAAATTAAAATTAAGTTATTAATATAAAAATAAATTACTATTGTTCAAAATTAATTTTTATATTTATTCTTAGTTATTTTTTATCTCTATGAAAACATGTATGAGAAATTAAAATCAATATAGTATAATTTTATATCTATGGTGGTTTTTTTAGAAAAAAATCAAAAAATTGGATAAGCACATGCATTATATATATTTAAAAGCATTACTTTGTTGCTTTAACCTTTTTTAATATTTAACCCTTATCAAGGTGAAAAATATTTACCATGGTTACGATTATAAATTAGCAAAAATAAAAGATAAATATATACCAAATTCGAACTAAATAATTGAAAATATAGAACAAATTTTACAGGTTTAAAAATACATAAGTGGAAGAAATAAATTTTAAAATGAATACATAAAATGTAATGAAAAACATGTTTAAGAAAAATTTGTTTCAAACCCAAAAAATGAACATATAAAAAAATAAACAATAATGATGATTAATATATAATTAATTATATTATTTCTATTTTAATGAGTATTATTCTACTTTAATATCAAATTAAACAAATAAAGGGTATTTTAAATAACTATGTTTAATGGAAAAAAATGACAAAGTTACAAAAATCTATATTTTATTCTTTTCACTTAAAAATACTTATCTTGAAAAAATTATTCAAAATTCACCCAAATATAATATAATTAATATGACTTAAATATCTAAATTTAATTAATTTCATACCCCTTCTAAAAAGTTTCATAATTATTTATTTTTTTATGCTCAAAATACAATATAAATCATTTTTCAAAAAAAAATTAATTCTAAAGAGTAAAATGACATTATTTTCATTACATTAACAATAAACATAATTAAATGAATAATTAATATTTATTTGAATATATTATCTAATAATATAATTAAAATCATTCATTAATTTTGATTAAATTAATTTATTAAGATAAGTACACACAGTGCATATAAAAATAATTTTTCTTAAGATACATCTATTTCAAACTCCATATGGCTTTATTTTATTCTATATTATTGATAGCCAATGAATAAAATATATAAATCTGTAAAAAATAATTTTTCATAATTTAGTTAGTTTTATTCATATCCTCAATTCTCATGGCTATGTGATAACTATAACATTGAATAAGAAGAACTGAATAGTATACCACCGTTCATTTAAACTTTGTGTTCCAAGTACAATAAGATATCAAGAAAATTATATTTATTTTAAGTAAAATATGTCCTTAGATATGAGGGAGTTAAAAATATCATGATTCATATAAAATACAACTATCTCATAACCAAAACATTTAACCCACTATGAGTATTATCTATCCTATATTGGTGGGATTTTTAGTGCAACAATCTCACTCAACCTAGAGATCTTAGTCCCAATCACTAGAAATAACCTTTTAATTGGGTTTCAAATAAAGATATTATTTTAAAGGATGATCCCAATAATCCTCCAAACTACTAATACATTATCTTCACCTTTAACACACACATTTATAATCCCAAATTGTTTTATGAAACAACTTTGTGGCACCCATGGAGTGGTAACCTGAACATTACCTAAACCAGTAGATCCATAAGACCTGAATCAAACATTCTATTTTACCAATAGATGATGACTAATGAGTAATGAATGAATATTCACTAGGTTACTATAATCATGGGTATAAATCAAATTTTTTTATACCATACTATACCAAAAATTCACCATGACATTTTTGTGTGGTGGAAAAAACAAAAAATCTACATCATAAAATTAAATTCTAAAAGAAACCATGTTTTCTAAAATTTAAATAAGTAAAATAGTGTACATAATGAATAAAAACATAAAATAATCACAATATATATTCACAATATATAAATAAAATAAAAAACAATTCACATAAATATAAAATTTAACATAGAATATATACTTCTACAGTATAACGAAAAAGTAAATATACAGTGGCCCCAGACAAGAAATTAAATGAATATACCACTTAATAGTATAACTAGACATAATATTATTGAAATAAACTATACATATTGTTCTCTAATTATACATTCCAATGAAATTAATCACAAATATATAATAATATACCTCAATACTCAGGTCATGCTCATTTGAAGGAATGTGTCCAATGAATAAGTTTTATTCCACAGGTAACCAGAACAAAATTAATGATATTCAAATCAAGTGGATATTCCTAAAAATACTGGGAGTGAGTATGTTTTTGTGTAAATTTCATATTCAATAACCAAAAATATAACATAATATGAATATTCAAGTTATATATATTCACACATGGAAAGATGTCATGCACCATAAAGGCTCTCACTAATAATGCCCAGTAATGTAATGACTGAGATAAATATATTTGATACCATAGATACCTCCATGTACCAATGAGTTATAACACCCCTCTGTCATATCAATAAATGTGATCACTATGATATCTAAATAGAATCCAAAAAACACAGTCAATAGAGTCCCACTGGACCTACTGGTTATCTCACTACCTGTAAGTAAACTAGTTACATAAAATGTCGTGGGAAATAATGATAAAACCTTAAATGATAATAAATTGGAAATTATAGAATTCCCAACCATCAATCACACATTAAAAAACTAAAAAACTATAAAAATTAATTCAAAGAGGTCCCAAATATCAAAAAATCTTTTACCAAAAACACATGATTAATCAAATTGGAAATAAGTCTAGGTCCCGATAACATATTATAGCATAACAGAAATATCATTCACTATCTCATATTATCTCACTGATCCTAAAAAAAATTACTATTATACTAAAAATAGAAAACCATTAGCTTAATCACATATACTGCATGAAAACATTGGGGTTGCCACTCACTCCATGATCATGTAGTTCTTCAGTTGCACCATGATCACTTAGATAGTGTATTGAAAAATTCATCAACAATAATGAAACAAATTATGTTTCATTATCATGATGTTACCTTAGGGGGTTACTTGAAAGGATTTGATTGAGCTATATTTAATTCTTCCAACCATCACCTTCCATAATCCAAACATTACCCATCATAGTTCCTCATCAACTATCACCCCATTCACAAAGTCCCATGGGAAAGAGAATATCAAGGAGAGATATATGAAAACTATGATAAACAATAATGAATGTGAAATATAAAGAAAAAAATCCCATGTTTTTTATCCAAATTATGACCTTGATGGTAATCATAAACATTAACTCTCATGGGTGTTAACATAATATCTTGGGGTCCATCAAAGAAGTCTCACTTTCTCTCATGTTACAATCCTATTGGAGGTAACTTGCATATGATTAACATATCCTTATATCCATACGAACTATCCTCACATGACATGTACCACCATACATATCCCTAACCTAATCCATTAATTTAGGAACACATGGACTAACTCTTATCTCATCCACTGAGGAAAATCACATTCCTCTCCCACAGGGAACACAGGGGTATATAAATATAAAAAAAACCATCCATAAATTCATAAATTCCAATAATATACATGTCTTACATCAGTTAGAAGATTATACGGTCCTATTACCATATAATAAGTGTTATGTGGATATTTTGTACTTATTCCAAAAGGAAAACCAATCCTATGTCTGAACCCAATTTCTGTAAGTCAACGCCAAAGGGATGTTCTATTCTATGATTTTTTTTGAAATAATTTATCATTATGATTTGATTAAATTATAAACAAAAATATAAAATAATAATAAAATTAAGAATATAGTCTTTATGAAATAGTGGATTTTCCTCTCATGGTTAATTAGAAAAAACATGCCACAAAATAATCCCCTCAATCTTCCCTTTAAAATTGATGTCGAATCCCTATTTTGAATAATTTAATACATTACCCCAAACCACTATATAATTCCAACATGAAGGGAACTCATGATGTCTTTTCTAAAACTAGGAAACTTGGTCAAAATCATAATGAAATCAGTCATTAATGGGGGGGTCGCGAGGAGATATCTTTTCCGGTGGAAGAGATACCCAGCCGGGACGTTGGGATTTTGGAAGATAAAGAAGAGGTATCTAAGACAGGGGTAGAGGGTGAGGGGAAGAACTCTCCTAAAGCCAATGGAGATGAGGTCAGGTGTCTCTCGGTGATTTAATGCAACACACCTGGTGCGAGGAAGGAAAAGAACAAGGGATTCAAGGAACCTGTGTCAGAAACTCATTTTGGAAAGAGGGGGTATTCATCCGAGGGTGATAAAGAAAACCTGAATGAATTTGGCACTAGATCCTTTAGTAATATAGTTAAAGGGGGGAAAATGAAGATGAATGAAGATGTTGGATCACTTTCTGCCTTACTAAGAAGGAAAACAAGAAAGGATTATTCTTATCTTCCGTGCCAGGTGATTACCAGAGCTTCTTCCAAGCGTGATCGCGAGGTGATCCTCACTTTCAAAAAAGACAGCATATCCATACAACCGAGCTAGGAGCAGTGCTCTCCGGATCAAATGAGGAGTCAGGTCCCAGGCGACAATCTCTGAAGGCAATATAAACCAGCTTCTGAATGGGAATCTGCCAATGCGGAGGAGGACTCATGTGTCGGGTGTGGTGATGAGTATGGATATTATGATTATTAGCTGTCGTGATGGTTGTTCTTGTTGTTTGTTTTGGTGATTTTTGTTGTTGGTTGTGGTTGTTGTGTTCTTGTGTGGTTGTGTTACATGGTTTCTCACTTTCCCTAAAAGTGTTTTGAAATAAAAAAAATTAAGTTTTAGTCAGTCAAAGATCCACCATATTATTCTTGAAATACCATTTAAAAACTAATTCTTTAAATAACCACATAACCATTGAAATTACACTTTTAATTAATTCAGTTCAAAATAATATTTTAAATATAAAACCCATTTATTTTTTTAAATTCATATACAACAAAAAAACTAATTATAAAATTGAGCATTAGTTCTTATTTGGATAAGTTTCCACTAGTGGACTTTTTAAAAATATATACGGTTCTTACTAATTATTAATTCAATAAGAGTTCATCCCAAATCATGGGAAAATTCATAAATCATCATGAAATTATTCCAAAAATGTCAATAATGAAAAAAATATAAATGTAAAATCACTGAATAAGAATGATACCTAGTAATTTAATAGCCATTTACCTTTATCAGATGTTCCAGAATAGATCTGAAGCGTTTACCATCCACCAATGAGTCCTATATCACATATCTCTCCATTAAAACATAACAAATTAATAAATCAAATATTAATATTAGTACCAAAAAACTGATAATCATTTCATTACTCACTAAATGGATCATATTTTTCAAAAAGGTTACCAAAATGTTGGAGTCCACTATGGACATGCAACTGGGCCAATGAAAAAACACCAATTAATAATAATAATTTAATATCTAATGCCACCAAAAATATTTCAATCAAATGGATACATATAAGGAAACATCCCACAACCAAAAATATAGGATATAATAAAAACCTAAGCCTCCTTATAATCCTATAAAAATCACATGGAAAATCCCATCAAACTATCCTGATTCTTTCATTCTCAGGTAGAATCAACACCACATCACTAAGATAAGGATGTTAAAATTAAAGAAGGTGAAGGGGGTTATATTAGAGATGAATAATGAAGAGAAAAAACCTAGTTTATCAAAACAATGATCTATATATACAATAGGCCCAAGATAATCATGAATAAGTAAAAAATCAATGGGATTCATCCACATCACATCATATTCCAAAACAAAAGAATCAATGTGAGGTTCTACAAAAAATAATGAAATGGATAAACAAAAAGCATATAATATTTGTAAAAAATAATCTCCACCAATAGTATAGTGGGATTTAACCTTCAATTTGGTTGAAAATGAAGCTGTAAAACACTACTTAACAATAAATAAAAACACCAGTGGGCTACTAATGGAGTTCCAATAGACATTTTCAACCAAAAAAACTCGTTATCCAGACCACCCGATGCTCCGGTTCGTTTCAACCAGAACATCCATACAGAAACCATAACCTTAAACATTTAAAAAATGTCTATAATATTGATTGCAAATCGAAAAAAATCAAAAATAGTTTAAGTTTCACAATCATCAAAACCTGACTTTTCTCTTACTCCATTATCATGTAACAATAAGATTCATAATGTTTGATTAACCCATATAGATAAAATGGGTGACATATATTCATTTATGAGGTATCAAAACCTTTTAAAAAAATTATTAGGATATCTAGTTCAATAACCATCCATAATACATTATTAATTTAAAAAAAACATTTTAAATATTTAGTGATATGTTGAACCAAAAAAAATTCAACATACCAACATCCATACATTAGGGAAACCTCCAGACCAATGAAAATCTAGAATGAATAACAAATACTCGATCAAGATCATGTGAATTTTTGAACATAAACAACATTAATCACTTGTTATATTGATCCCTACACTATTAAAATATTGAACATTAAGAATCACTAATTCCTCTTTCAAAAATGTCACCACCTTTGTCGATATTGGGAACCTAGGGACATTGATGATCTTCTCCATCAACAAAAAATACATAAAACATAATTGGAAACCGAATCATTAAATAATAATAAAATACCACAAAAAACTTCTAAAACCTCTGATAAATATCTATAAAATTTATTAAAATTAAAAATCAAAACACGAATATTGACCATTAGTTCCATCACCAAATAAAGCCAAGTCATCCTTGTATTTTGACAAACCATCTCCTTTAAAAAACAATTTCACAATGATGTATCATATATTATCACCCTTATACTTGGGAATTATATTTTATATGGTTTTATAATCCCATTATTAAATCCCATTGTACTCATTGTATATTTTTTAATTTTTGATTTGAAAACATGCTTAAAATTATATAATTACACAATGGCCCAATTTGATTATAATTCAAGGTTACTCTCATAAAATTCACTAAACTCGCCCAAATGTGAAAATTTTGTTTTTGTAGGACCAATGATTTTTTTGATTCAATTAATTTAACTAGATCAAAGGATGTATCCAACCATAAAAGGCCCAATAGAGATAAAAAATATCATGAAATTTTGGAATGATAGATTGGTCCAACCATCAATGTTTAGGTCATATATTGGTCTAAAAAACTCCAATTAGGATGATTCCACATATATTGGGTTTCCAAATAGAATGACAACAAATTAGTAAAAAATTAATACCGTATAAAGAAGATTTTGTAGAGTTTTAGTTGGATAACATAAAAGGATATAATCTATCATCATTATTCAACCCCATTCATAAAGATACATAACTTTTCTGTTAAAAGGAATGTAATTGTGAAATAAATCTCATTCCACCCTCTTTAAATGCAGATAATAAACTAATGGAAGGATTTATGTCTTTGGGAAGTCTATATTATAAAATTTTTCTTCATTTTCATTCCATTGAGTTATAAACTCATTATAATCACACATAGAAGTACTATGATTCCATCTAGAACTTTGTTATTATAATTCATTGAATGATGACTTAATTCAAGTTTTGTTTTCCATTTTCATTTATTTTTTCTCTTTTTAATTTTTTTATTATCATATGATCACAAAAAAATTAATTTCTCATTTCTCCTCATTAATAGGTAAATAACATCTATCCTGAAATAATTTGAGCATGGATTCCTCATTTATCACCCTTTCTCTTTATTAATATTAATTATTTCATTGATATATAAAATTAAAAATAATAAGTCATTATTTAGAATTTATTTATAAAAATAATTTGAAAAAGGATCTCAATATGGTTATTACGTTATCTAATTGATACGATTTATTGGTAGGTTTGAAACTCACATCAAAACATTTTCATTGATTTGGACTAGTCTCCAATGATCAATATATTATGATTAATAAAACTCAAGTTGTTAATATATAAAGAACTCAATTTAGAAAATCCATTTTCAGAAGATGAAAGCATTGTTTTTAAACATTAATCCCTATCTCTCTCTCAATGTAATGACTGATGAGTATCATGGAGTTTACCCAGGATGATCACAATTTAATAATTTTTTTAAAATACTAGTTTTAAGCCTCATAAATCATTATACATTGATTATTTATATTGTGATCCCCAATCCCACACTCATTAAAAACACAAATCCATTTTCACAAAAACTTATATTCATTATGAATTAATAATCTATGGCTCCATAGATATGTGACTAAGGGATCATGATATACTACATATATTCTAATTAAAACAGTATCTAATTTGATACACATGGCAACATGGTAAAAAATTTTAATCATTTTCATGGATCCAATATCATGATTTACCTTTTAATTATTTCTTCTAATTTTTATTTTTTACCCCTTTTAAATCTCCCCCTTACCTTTTTAGTTTTTTTCTCGTTTATTTTCCCTCCATGTATCTTATTCTTATTATTCTTCTATCTCACTAATTTTTTAATTTATTCTTATGTTTTATTTTATCCCTTCATATTTCTTATTTTTTTTCTTTTATTCATATTTTATTAAAAGATAAAAAAATATAACATCTTATTTACATGACCTGATTAGGAAAAGAGAAATGTTTTGAAATATACCATAAAATTGATAAGACTATCTACCAAGGAAATATGTCTAATAGAGTAGGGAAATATATTTACATAAATTATACCATGTTGAAAACTCAAAAAATATTTAACCAATTAATAATTAAACCTAATAAATTTTCTAAAAATATGGCCACAAATAATTTTGCCTTAAAAAACCGACCACCCCTGATGTGCAGTTTCAAAATGAAATAATCTAATTCTTCGAGGAAGAAACCAACAATTAGTATAGAATGACACTCATTCAACTCCTTCTTAAATTCCATGGTATTCATAATATGTTCCCCCAAAAACATATCAAGGATTTTAATTAATGTTCTCTACCATAACAACCCAAAATGTGTATGAGGGATTTATAATGTTTAGTGTCCTCACTTTCTCACTTAATGGTGTAGCCAAATACTATATATACTATATTACTACCAAAAATAGGTTTTTGGAATAACCTAAAATGTGTATCTATAGAGATATTACTCCCTGAATACAAAACTACATCCATTTGAATATAAATATATAGAATTATTCTGTCACAAATGGAGACCCATCATAAATATTTGACAAGATTCAAAATAATTTTCTCATGTTTCCTCGCCATTATATTTGTGAAAAAATTATAATTTAATACTTATATAAGATACTTTTACCAGTTGATTGTGGGTTTATAGATGATATATCTACTGATATCCTAGCTCATAAAACCATAATAATTTCTTATGATATAATAGCCAACATGGAGAAAACTATACAAAAAATTGTTATAAAAGAAATTTTAGTCACTCTAGGATTCAATGATGTCATCCATTCATTATTAAAAGTAATGGTAAATAATAAGATTTATTAAATGTAGAACCATATAATATAATTAATTTAGTATCCTGATAAGTCAAATTATCCACTACTTTTATTACATTGTGGTGTTTTTTCAGATAATAATCATTTCTCTGATTCGTTCCCCCCAACTTATGGTTCATCTATGTATTTTGTATCTATATTTCCGAGGTATAAATTTTAGAAATCAACACACTTTATGAAAGAGAACATTCAGATATAATAAAACCCTAGGTGTAAATCAAAACAACTATAAAGAGAAGGAGGAAAATCAGGTAACCCTAAACATAACTGGTATAAAACATAAACAAAGTACACTCCTTTCTTATCTTTCACTATCATAATATAAAAATCCTCTTTCTAAATATAAACCAAACCATGGGGATATGGTGAAGATAATTTCTTCTCAAAACTTTCTTTTCTAATACATCATATAATTGGATATTAATGATCTCAAAACTCAAGTGAGACAACTTGAAAACACCGCCAATGAGATAAGGATATAATATTGTAGATAAAAAAATATCCCAAAATATTTCTAATCACAATGAAGAAGGTAACATATGTTTCATCCCACTTCATAGTGGTAATGAACATTATTCTACTAATTATTCTACACAATAGGAATTTCCTCCTCTTGAAAATACACTTTCTCTACCGTTAAAAGATTCATATTAAGAAAAAAAATAAAAATTGTAAAAAAATTATCCTTGAGAATTCTCCTGAAAAATTATTTTACTATTACCTTTCCCTAATAAATATTTTAATACATGAAATTTATTTTTAATGAAATAGATAAATAAATATTTTATACATTAGTAATGGTACATGATCATATTTCACTCTTGGATGTAGTTATAAAAACTCCTTACTACTTCAAATTTCATAAAGAACATTACACCCACAGTCATGGACTAAATGGGAATGGGAGATTCAACCATTGATGTAATCTCTCTGCATTGATACAAATAGTGATTCAAACCATATAAAATGATATGGAAAATTCTAAAATTCATTAAACCGTAGGGTAGATTTTATTTTTTGAAGAAATTCATAATTTACTTGCTTCAATTATTGTGATTCCACAATCTATGTATGATTATTTTTAGGTTATAGATATTCATCCAGTGGGAATCATCTAGAATCCTTCCAACCAAATAACATTATATAAAACATGTGTAAATGAGTATTTCCTTGTGAGATTGAATAATCTCATCTTCCTTGAATATTTAATCATTCTAGATTAGAAACATACCGAGACCCAATGAAATTATCCTTTAATAATTGGATGACCCTTCCTTGAAAAAAATGATAATTATCAATGTTCACAATGGTATGTTGTGTAATGATTTTTTAGAAGAAAAATAAGTTCTCAATTTAATTATTTTATAAAAAACCATGTTGAAGAGAACACCCCTCAATATTTCTATTTGATGGATGTTCACTCAAATAATGCACAAAAACACCGAAAATTAAATCCACAAAAAATCCTTGGATTCATCTTTTCCTTTTACATACATTGATTATTTCATAGTAAATCATGTTTTGAGTGTTGTGTGGATTTTAAAAAGTGTGATTTTTCATTTTAATTTATGATATTTTTTCATTCTGTGATATGAATGATCCTCAAGGATTATGTGAATCTCGTTTCTTTTGATTCTCTTTCTATAGAGAATAAGAAGCAGCATATAGAGAGTTTCATGGGAATCACTCCCCTAATTATCCCCCCTCAGTCATAAAAACCACAATTACTATAATAAATACAAAATATATATATTTTTAAATATGTTTCTATTGAAGGGTATTGATGAATGACCAATGATTATTTACTTAGACATATCTCTAGATAAGAAATAAAAAATGATAGATGTTTTGAGATAGTGTAAATTGGTGATTATATGGACATTATATGATAATCCTATTATTATCCGATATATTTTCCGGAAACATATTCATTATGATGATGAGGTTAAGTCCATAAGTCAAGCTAAATTATGGTAAAATACCAGCCTCTTGATGTTTTAAAACAAGATTTATTAAATTACTTACTGATAGGACCATCTATCCCATTTCTTAGAGTAATTGGGTTATCTTGAAGAAATTTTTTTCAACAAACTCGAATAAAAATAGTTTCAAATAAATGGAATGAATTTTATATAACAATTAGAAAATCATATGGTGATTCTATCTGGAATATATTACAATAAATCAATACATGAAAAGGTATAATGTTCCTTTAATTTTCATTGATCAAATGTTAGAAATATTTTATGGTATATCCCATTATTCTTTCCACTATACATATTTTGGTTATTTTTAATTCTATATAACCCCTAAGGATCAATTAAAAGATAAAATTAGCCGTTTATTCAGACAACTAGCTTACTCAAACATTCAATATGGTCTATGTAGTTCTTTTAATACTATAATAAAAAGTGTGTTGGGTATATTTTCTGAATAAATTGAGATTTATATTAATGTTTTTTTGGATGATTTTACATTTTATGGGTGTTTTATTAATTTTTTTGGCACAATATTTACATTTATTATGTTTTTTCATTGAACAAATTGTCTCATATTAGTATAATAGAAATTCCATTTTAGGGTATTGTAGTGGATATTTTTTGGGCTTTTTTTTATTATGGTAATTCAATTTGATAAATAAATAGTTTAAATAATTTCTTCCATTCCATTTCAAAAATGTGTTTATGTGGTATGATCTTTATAAGGTTATGCTGGTTTTTACCACCAATTCATTAATGAATTTAGTGAGATAATTCTTCCATAATATAAATTGTTAAAAAATTATTTTATGTTTTTTCATGATAAAAATATTGAGGACACATTTATTTCACTAAAAAAGAGTCTCACATCACGTCCCATCATCCAACATCCATGGTGCGATAACCATGTAGAATTTATTTTTTATCCCTCTAACATTATGATTGGGGTTGTTTTATCAAAATAGGGTGAGAAGTCACCTCATGTTATTTTTTATTCCTCACATACCCCTTTCCATCACTTGAAAAACTACATGAATATTGAAAATGATATTCATTATATTATTTTTTAATTGGAAAAATTTAATTTATATCTGCTTTGGACTAAATAATTTTTTTTGTCATCATAAATCCCTTCAGTATCTCCTTCAGAAACCCAAAACTATGATATGCTTCATATGGTGAATGATTCTCCTCTAGAATTATTACCTAAATATTAGAGATAAGATAGGGGTGGAAAATGAGGTATCAAACCACATTAGTATGATTTCCCCACCATTGGACCACCATGTTCACTCAACCAATTACATTATGGATTTATTACATGATGATCATCATTTTGTTATAGTGGTACTTACCCCTTGGTATGAGAAAATTGATAATTATTTATCATTATCCGTGGTTCTCATATATTTTTAATTTATAATTACAAATAATATAAGCATGAGTCATACTATCACATTTGGAGTAACCCATACTTATAGAGAATTTTTAGTGACTAGGTTTCTCTTTGGTGTATCCTACAAAATGATTTTACCTCTATTTTTACTTTCATCCACACATTAGATTGTAGGGGACACTTTGGATCTGATGGTATAGTTCAAATGTTCATTGACTATAGGATATATTGGGGAAAATTATGTAGATATTCCCAGCAGTTTTTTAAGTAAAGATCATTATGTTAATTCATTAAGAATATCTATAAGAGTAATGAAATTCACTAATAACCAACTCTATTTTTAGATATATTTTATTTATAAGGAAGTGAATACTTGTGACCTTTTCAAAATTTATTTTTTTTTTTTCTTCAACTTGTTAGTTATTGAATCTCTATCTAAATGGGTGGAATTAAAGGGTACTCAGACAGATGATTTATGAGTTTTTGTAAAATTTTGGAGATCATAGAGTTTCATTAGGTTTGGTTTACCTAGATTAATCATTATTGATGAAGGTTTAGATTTTTGTAATCATAGCATAATTTTGTTTTCATGTATATAGAGGATCATAATTCTTTCACTACATGTTACCTCAAAACTAACAAATAAGAATAAATTTCAAATCATGAAGTTATTTAAATATTTGAAAAAAGGTACAACCCAATATGTTGTATTGGTTTTTCTACATGGATGATGTTATATGGGAATACAATACCACTTTTAAAATCACAATTAGAAAATAACTATAGATTATTTTATTTGGAAAGGCTTTTCAATTGGCTAGGGAGTTAGATAACCATAAATATTTTTATATTAAACAATCTAATATGAATCCCTCTGATGCTGGTGAACTTTTGTTATTATTTATTTAGGGAATAGTTGAAATTTTTTGTGATGCATCTATGAACACCTAGATATATAAATATAAGAAATTGGCTATCCATAATGAGATGAATAATCATTTCATATTTTATATTAGTTATATGTTACACCATGTAAATTTGAAGTATAATTCTCTAAATAGGTAATATTCGTTCCTAATGGCCCAATCCTTATACTATTACGAAAATTCAGCCATTTGGTACAATATATTCTTTTCATGAACTTAGTTTATGAAGGTTTAATGTCAATTTGTAGATGCATAAAAAATCATAAAAGGTTTCTCCAAAGAACTTAATGTGGTAAATCTTGTTGATGGATTCCTTTTATTAAACCACATAATAGGTTGTCCCTACTCCCAACCATTATTTACTTGTCTATTTGTTTAAAAAACTTTCATTAAATGAAATGTAAATTTTAGGAGTGGGGACAGAGACATAGGATTTAAGGGATTTTAATTTTAAAAAGCACATGTTGTGTATGTATATTTACATATAGTGTATATATATGGATAAAAAAACAAAAATAAGAACAATAAAAACAATTTATCAGATTTTTTGTTTTTCATTTTTTTGATAATAATTGATCGTAATAAAAATTTCCAAAAACATTTTTCTTATATGAGTATATCATGAGGAAATTACATTGTTTTTTGATGAATGATTCCAAATGAATTTTTATAGGGAATATTTTTCAATAATTCATAATTTTAAAAACTTAATAGTTTAATGGGTCTTTGAAACACATGAATAATTAGCAATGAAAAATATTTTGAATCCCCTTCCCTAGAGAAAATATAATTCATTTACTGCTTATTAATATTTTCAATGACTTTCTTATGAGTATCAGTCATGTAGAGAAAAGATAAATTTTTGTGATTTTTTTGAAGCCATTAAATTTTGTTGTATTATATTCAAAAAAGATACCATCATTCATTGAAACTCCCTTGTTACAAATGACTTATATTTTGGGGCACATTGAAATTTTACCCTTATTAAGACTTATATACCCTTAAAGACATGTTATAAAACCCAAATTATAAGCTCATGTATCAATAAATACCAATCTTTTATGTTCATTATTTTTTTTCAAAATATTGGGTGGATCGGTTGTTTTAATGGGAATTATATGGAACAATTCATTAGTATGGACTGAGTTAAAGTATGAATAAATTTTTTTAGAAGTGGGTTCCCGAGACATTTTATATCATTAGTTTACATATAATTACCTCTATATCTATAATCAAATCATATAAGAAAATAATAGTTCTTTATATAAAAATAAGTTAGTAGAAGGAAACAATGGAGAAAAAGGGTGTTTTTTCTTTTTCATTCACTAATTTGTTGGGTCCCACATAAAATAAACAAATTTGTGCGTGATTTGGATGTGATAAACTTCTTTAGTGGTTGATCAATTAAATTCATTATGAACACTTGTTGAATTTTGACTTGGCTTGTATATAAATGATTAAACACTCAACTTATGATATGTACTTTTAAAAAATGATAATAACAATTAAACCTAAAAAAGAACTGTTTTAATTCTTCTTGAGAAGAAAAAAAGTTTCTACTAGAAGATAAATTAGGATCACAGCAAGAATATGATAAGATCACATGAGATTTGGGAAACGAGTATAACTCTACATTGATATATTCTTATAATAGGGAAGAAAAATTGAAATGTGATGTTGTTTATAAAATGTTTCATGGGTGAACAATTGAATCTGAGAAAATTTGAATGTGAAAGAAGAAAAATTATAGAAAAGTTGATTTCATAAATAATTTATAATGGATTTCATTCAAAACTAATCGTATAAAGTTTCTCTACTTTGTTTTATAAATGTTAATTGATTTGAATATAAAAAAGTTAATATGAATAAAAAGGTTTATGTGTGGGGTGTGGTTTCACAGTGATATATCATATGTTTTCACCCTTATAGAATTTAATTACATTGTTTTTTGGGTTTATTATCTTGTTAATAAAGACATTAATACTCAATGTATATTATGAATTCATCTATAAAAAACATACTTAAATTATGTAATTTTACAATGGGAGAATTTTATAGTTGTTAATTATTTCTATAATAACATTCACCACACTCATATTAAATTGAAAAAAATTGAGATCCAATTATAATGGTGCTTCAGTTCATCAAAATATAACAAAGGAAAAATATTAGAATAAGAGGCCCAATTGAGACAGACAATATAATGAATATATGATAAATATATATTGGACCAACCTTTTGTGTTTGGGATATATCTTAGGTCTTATATAAGGGTATAACCATAAATCATTACTTATTCTTATCTTTTTAGCAAAAAATTAAATTTTATGCATTTCGAGGATCCTGATAGTGTAGTGTATTAGATAGTTAATACGTATATATTAAATAAAAATACTATATATTATAATGTGGATGTTTCTACTCAACATTAATTTTCTCAAAAATATAAAACTCTAAAAATGGAACAAAATTTCTTTTCATGAAAAATAATAATGACATTCAAAATTAAATATTATTTCTTCCAATACATCAATAATCCTTTTGAAAAACAATTTTAAACAATGTATAATAAAAAATATATATAAATGGGAGGTATAAAAATAAATAAACTCATTAGTCCATAAATAGTTATAACAATTATCTTTTTTCAAAGTACACATTGAGTTTAGAACAAACATTATTTACTTAAAAATCATTTACTTTTGTAACTCCCAATGATTTTGTTAAATGTTTTTTTTAATAATGCTTTATTTTTTACAAAAAACACTATTATTATCTTGATTTACACTCAACATTGATTTTTTATTACGTTACATGCAACACTGGCCTTAGCATGCATTACACACAACACTAAATTTAAATGAATTGTGACATATTACTAAAATATTATTATTTAATATGATAGTTTTAACCTAGACATTGGAATGGATGTTTTGAATAATATTAGATAAATTATGAAAATGTTTTTTAGGAGTGAATTATTTGGTGAACAATAAATTATAAATGAAAGTAAAATATTTTCTCAAATAAAAGGAAATATTTTTCTGAAAAAAATACTATTATACATAAAACTTTTTTTATATAAATAAATTAATTAAACCACTTTGGGTTTATTGTTTTAATTATACATATATATTATATATTCAATAAAATTTTTAACATTAATCTTATTTTTTTCTAGAAAACAGATAGGACTGAATAAAATATTATTCTTAAAAATTCTATTTTTCCAAAAAACTACATTACCAACCATTAATTGAAAACTGATATTTTAAAAAATATTAACATTTTTATAAATTATATTTAAAAAATTAGAATTTCATTTTTTAAAAATAATTTCAAAACAATCTTAGTGTGAATTTTTGGGGTTTTATAAAAAGTTTATTTTTTAAGAATAGTGAAAAATGCTGAATTTTAATTGAACACTTCCATTTTTTTGAATTACATATATAGTAAAATTATATTTTAAATTGGTTTTAATGTATAATTATAACACTTATACGTATTTTAATTATAATTATTTCATTTAAATGAATTTCATATTGAAATTGTATATGAAAACATTATAAACCTTTGGACATTTTAACATTAAGCCTCACTTTCTCATCCTGTCAGCAGAATTAATTTGACCAAATTAGGTAAATTAAATTTGAAAAAATTAATTACATTTTTTGAATCACATTAATTTTTAATTTATAAAAATTCCTAATTTTTTTGACAAAAATGATTTGTTAATGAATTTAAAATTAGTTACATTGATTAAGAGAAAAATAAGTTAACCAAGAAACTACACTTTAGTCATAAGAGACTAAATTACCGAGAAACATGAATAAAACCCATTTTATAGCCATATATTGGCCATATGAAATCTATTTCCCAGATTGGTGTATTATTTTATCCACTTTAGAAGGAAAATAATTTGTTATAATCCCCTCCTTCCAAACATTTACAGGTTTGCAACTCACACCACTTATAAAAGGTGTCATACTCCCCCCTACTTTACACATCTAAAACCACATTATTTTGGCTAATAACTTACCAAATAACGTATAAAATTACCTAACCAAATCCAAGGAGCCTTATCTTGGGTATAAATCCATCATATTATTGAATTAGTGAAAACCTAAAGAGGATACCTAAAGAAGAGGTAACATTTTTCTAAATGAATTTTTATTTTATTTTGTTATACATATCCTGAAAATATTTTTATATAATGATTATATAAAAAAATAATTATATTAAATATATTGATATGTTTTTTATGGTTATTACCTTGAACCTCACACACTTCCATCAAATTGGTTACAAAATCATCATTCGTGTGTACGTAAAACTACAGCCTCACAAACCAATGTCATTAGTTTTTCCTTTACCACCTCACAAGGTTTGGAATAATGATGTAAATATATTTTATATTATATATATATATATATTATTTTTTATTTTATTATGTTTCTAAATTTTTTTTTACGGTATATAAATTCATTATTTTTATTTTGTGGGAATATGATAACATTATGAATGTGTACGAAAGACCATCGCCATATGATGTGATGTAATTATTTAACAATATACAAGGAATTTATTGAAAAAATATTCTATAATAATATTATATATATATATATATATCATTTACCTTTCTTTATTTCAATACGACAAGAAAATGGAAACAATATTCTTGCGTACGTACGACCTACATTCTCCATGAATGGTATAATTCATTTCCTATAACTAAATTTTATGTATTACTATAAATACATATATAATGGATATATATGATATTTATATTATTTTTTAAACTCTTTGAATTATTAAATGATGATCAATGTAAGAGTGACAAAAATAAAAAGTCAAATCGTGTACTAAAAACAAAGCGTTTATTACCTGAAACATTACTCTAACATAAAATTGTTAATAAATAGGTAATGAAAGGAAATCATGAAATCATATATGGTATTATTTATAATAAAATGATTTTTTAATATATTTATAATAAACCTGTATTTATTATTTATTAGGCTTAAATTTTTATGATGGATGTCAAGAATTATTGTAATGGGATTTCTAGTCTTGCATTTATTTCCAAGAGACTTAAGTCATATTCACCAATATCTTCTTTTGTGTGGAATATATAATTATATATGACAAGATATATCATGAATATAAATAATTTAATTTTAATTAGTATTTCCATTTGTGTAATGTTTTCTTGGGATAAAATGATTCAATGGTTACTCAAGTAGTAAGAGATTTCCATCTCACTTCTTACGTTTGTGACACACATTCTGTATTCACCACCTCTTCCTTTTATGTGGTGTATATACTTCCAATTAATGTATTTTATGATTCTTATACTCATATTTATTGTAATTTGAATATTCATTTTAGGATCTCTCTTTCATGGGGTTTGTGGTTCAAATGATTCAAAACTGGTAAAGTATTTTTGTCTGAATTTTTCTTCTTTGAGATGAATGTTATGATATACACCTATATTATTTCATGAGTTCTATATAAAACCATTTTGAAATGTAATATAATGAAATTATCTATTCTCATGATATTTCATGTTCCATTTAATGTTATTCCTTAATGGATCTTATAATTCAATATTACCGAAGTTATAAATAATTATGTTATGATATCATCATTTATCATGATTGTTTATAATTAAGTCTCAAATGTTGAAATCACATGATATACCTATAAATAATTCTCATGATGTTTATTATACTCTAGTTATTCAGGATTTATTAATCTAATGGTATGAATTATCAACTCTCTTGGTACTCAATATAATTAATAAAATCTTTTCAATAAAATCTGGTGTCATCACTCTATTTGGTCTAAACTTTTTGTTCTTTCAAAACAATGTTTTCTAAAAAAGTTTTTAAAATGATTCAAATTCAATTTTGTTCTCAATTTCAAGATAACTACATAGAAAATGTTTTATATGTTAAAAATTTTTCAAATGGTTTTCAAATCTTTTTTATAGGTTATCAAGTTTATTTTCAATGAAAATGGTGTTCAAAATGGTTTATATTTTAATAAGTGATTTTTTAAATTGAAATTGTTATTTTCCTCATAGAATGAATTAATTTTTTTAATTATTAATTTACAATTTTTATATGTGGTTTTCAAATAAATTTATTTTGAAAATGTTTTATGTTTTGTAAAAAAAATTTTAATGAAATGTTATTTTCCTTAATAAATACCCTAAGCAATCATTCAAAATCATTCTCCATCTAAGATGACATCCATTTATATAGTTTATTATTTTCTTATGATATGATCTATGTAGAAAATTCTTATTATTTCATTTAATGATAAATTTTTTTGATGACATATTTTTAATGAAACTGTTTCTCTTCCACAATCTATACAGTGTTAAAACGCATATGAAACCTAATTCTCTTCAAGTGTTATGCTCTAATGAAATAATCATAAAACCTGACTCTTTTAAAAAGGTATCGATATTATGAAATATTTATTCCACCCATTTCATTTGACGTGTTATTATATGATAAATATTTATGATCTAATTGAACACATATGTATGATTTCATTATGTGACGGTTGTGACCTATATCTCCTTCCAATGAATTGAATAATGATGAATAACTCATGATTATATATGTTTGGAATGATTTATTACATGTTCAGAATATAATGTGTGAACATAATTATATATTCAAAATGAATTTTTTGACCATATTATATGTTAGTAATGTTATTTGTGAACTTTATGACATGTTCAAAATTTTATTCATGAACATTAATTTCACTTCCATAATGATATGTGTGGGCCTGTTTTCTTGCCCATAAGTTTATGAGAGGTTTTGATTTTATATCCTTATCTTTCAGAGTGAAACTTTTTCTATTTATACATGTTCACAATATTATAATATAATTTTTATGCAATATCACTTTATCTTATACCAATGTTATGCTCTAATGGCTCATTTTTTATGAATATATTATGATTCATGTCTTATAAACTTCTAATATTTATTTAATGACTCAAAATTATGACCATTCATTTTTAGGGTATGGTCTTCAAATGTTATGATCATCCACTCATACACTTATTTCTATGTTATACTTACATATCTATTTTTTCCCTTACTGAGAATCTGAGATCACCATTTATTATGTCTCATTTCACCAATTTATGAAGAAAGGTTTTATCTAGGTTATGTCTATAAGGATTACTAAATAGGAAGATCACTGTGGGAAACCTTGAAGATCATTCAACGGATGATAATAGTTTTTTCCAAGTTTCCAAAGGAACATAATTATTAGGGCCCTTAGGCATTTTTTATAGTGTATTTAATACTCATCTAAAAAAGATTTAATATACATGTAGGATAATCCTAGGACTCTATTGTTGGTATTAAATGAAAGGGTTATCCAACCATTGAAAACTAGGATCGGAAAACATTGGTGAGATCTATATCGATATTTTTATGGATATGACAGGGGTTATCATTAAGGATAAGTCTATGGATGATTCAATTTATAGGAAAATGTTCTATAATTTTAGTAGAGGATAGAGAAAGTGGTTTCTAAGAAATTATATCCCTATCTTGGTTCTATAAGTGTATGTGTATATGACACAGATTCAAATAGGGGTACCAATCCCAAAAACACAATACCAAGATAAATTCGAGCAGTAACTAGCGTAAAAAATTGGGACTTGTTTCACAACAGGTTTGGAACTCTTGGTGGATATTCATTGAAGCTCAAAAAATCTATAATAACCATAATGAAGTATTTAAATTGAAGAAAACTATGAATAACTCAGTATGACACTGAAGTGTTATAGATGAAAGAATGTATTTTTTCATGTTTTAAACATCTTATAAGTGATTTTTTATAATTATGTGGTTTCCCACTATGATTATCATTTCTCACACTATTTATTTTGTTTTAGTAAATTGATAGATATTCAATGATCAATGTTAATTATGAATGTAATAGAAAGTGAAATGATTTTTATTCTGAGAAAATAAATGTTATGGGAGATGAAAAAACCCCATTTTCATTCTCACAAAAATTTATCAAGAAATGAATCATGGTGAACATAAAAATGCGAAAATAAGGTAACAATATTTACTTGAGTCTTTAATAAGGAAATAACCACCTTATTATTTGTGTTCCACATACATATTAGTTTGTGAGAAATGATCAAAATAATTGACAAGATATTTTTTATCTGGAAGTGTCTATAGCATGAAAAAGTCACTTTGGTCATCTACCATTTGGAAGGAGAGGCAGACCAATTGTTGAAACTTATTATTAATATGAGGAAATAAGAATAAATTTACTCCATGAAGTGGGATGAGTTTAAAATATTATTTTTTAAGATATACTTTCCTCATATTCTTCTTACAAAATTGGAAAAAAATCCTAGAGATTAAGAAAAATGATGATGAATTATTTGGTTCCTTTGAAGATAATTTTAAAATATTTTTCTAGTACTCTTCTAGTATTATAATTTATCAAGAAAATAAAATTGTCCAATTAATCAGTGGATTGAGACCAAATCTCCAAAGGGAATTATATATAAGAGACTTTGGATTTTATGAAGAAATCTTTCATGTTCATTAAAAGTGGAAATGGAAGTTGGTAACCATCTTGATTATAGTGATATGAATAGTAGAATGGGGATATATAAAAAATAAAATAATATGTCCCATGGAGGGAAGAAGAAGTTTAAAACATAGACTTAACAAAATTTTGGGTAAGAGAATATCAGTGAGTGGTAAAAATAAATAGAAAGGTGTTTTAATTATTGGAAGCATAGGCTTCAATTAAAAGAATGTATAAGTGATTCAAATAATTCATTCAATTAAATGACTAGAGATATATATATATCTCAAAAGAACATGCCACCCACACTTTATTTTTTCAAGGGTCAGTTGTTTTGGAATCATGTGAATCAATTCTCTAATACAAGGGTTAATGTCAATGAAATGCAGCAACAAAATCTATGGAAAAATAAAAATGGGAAATCTTATGGAATCAAAATGAAAAAATAAAATAATGATAATTATAGAAAACTTATTATCCCCTTCCTATATGGGATTTTCATGTTTTATTTTTTAAGAAAAATTAATATGAAATTATTATTTTTCATCCTTTATAAAAATTCCCTGTGATAATCATCTTGGAACCAATAATAATGAAATCACATATTCTATCGATACAAGGATGAACCCAAGATTTCAATTAAAATGTTTTTGAATAAGATAATAGATTATATAATTAAATAAGAAGAATGAATGTTTCAAAATTATTTTACAATAATTTTGGTTATTGCATTGTTTCAAGAGAATACATGATTAAGTTATTCAGATTATTGGTATGTGATAATAAAGAGATACATCATGATATATGGGGGATCAATTATAATATGATTTCAGTAAATAGAGAGAACTTATCTCAATTTTTTGGATTTTCATTTTTTTGAAGGGTCAAAAGTTTAACCGTTTATGATACAGTTTATATTAAACTATATGTGGGGTTTTAAAAATTAATGTATTATTTCATAACATGATTTTTTATGTATATTTCATAACATATTCTATCCATTTTGTTCTAATGATAACTAAATATTGAAAAAATTACTTATCATTCAATTTATGTGTATTATGATCCATTATTTTTTCATGCATAACATATTCATCTTCATTTATTGGAGTAATAGATGTAGTGGAAATTGATTAATTCACAACCAAATGGTGAGATTATGCATATAAAATGGATTGAAATCATGTATATACTCTTGTGAAAATTCATCAAAATTAGGAAAAGGATCTTGAAAAAAAATAGAGTAATACCTTCAGTAATGTCTCGACACTAGATGTCAAGAGACTGTGCATTATATTATTATATTGGTCCAATTACAATGAATAAAATCATGAAGGACCAATTAGTTTAATAGTCTTGGAAAGATAGATGGAAAACAAGATATCCATATTACATTGGTAAATAGATAATAAAAACATGATACATAATAAAAATAAATAAACTACATCCTTGAACTCTTATTCAAATAATTATTCTTAATAACCCATGGATAGGAAGCGTAACAAGGGTGACCTCAAATGCTTAGTAAGGGTAAGTAAATAAAAAGAAATAACGATTCAAAATGATTAAATTATCATTTTAATGTAAATACATGATAACATATACCATAAAAAAACTAGAAAACACAATATTAATATGTCTAGTTAATAAACTAAAACCACACTTCATTAAATCAATGAACTACAAATGAAATGCATCCATCGATATGTCGACTCAAAATATCAAGGACAAATAATCACTAAATTATCAATAAAGTAAGTGATTAATTATAAGACTTAATGAATCCTAGTAATATGATACCTTTACCATTATGTGAGATTTTAATCTATTTGGATAACTAATTAACCACAAGATACTACCTATGCATCATGGGGGATGCATTATCTAGTCCTCATCCCATAGGGGGTTCCTTATATGGTCCCAAACCCATGTATTGAATGTCTAAAGCAATAATCACATATTCAATAAACAATGTTCCTTATAAAATTTCCATATTTAATGAAGAATATATATTTATCTATAATACATCAAATGAGGATAATTACTAATAAGGTTTGTTGACATTAAAACATTCTTAAGGAAAAATAAACATTAAATATTCCAAAGTGTCATATGCCACAAGAAACATTTAAATCATAATTCCTCATGAATCAAATAAATATTATAATTCAGGAGAATAAGTAGATTCATGATATATCATGTCAATTTCTATTATATAAACCAAATAAAATTTAATTGGTTTATAACAAAAATAAGTCACAATGGAATGTAAATTGGGAAAACACCTTATCTTATCCATCCCTTTAGTTGTGTGGTCTTTATCCTCTTGTATAATGTTAGAAAATATGTTAATAACTAATATAATAACCATAATAATGTTTATAATACCGTATATTAACTTCTTATAAAATCTCATTACCCATTTGTTAACAATATTCATAAATTTTACTATTTCGGGCGTTAATTGCCCGGTTATCTTGAGTAATTTCTAACTAGTTATTTGTTGTTATCATTAAATAGATCATGGTTTCATCACATATATAATTTAAAACATGACTTAATAATCACATATAATCAATATATATGTATTTATTGTATTACATAATATTGGTAGATTAAAAATTAAGTGCACGATCCAAGGAGACGGTAGGTTGTACGTACACAAGAATGCTACTTTTATTTCATTATTGTATTAAAAGAATAAAAAATAAATGAAAAATATGTATATTATAATTATATTATCATATATATGTTATATATATTTCATATTTTTATCAAAACCATCCATTATACGTTCCATGTATGAAATTAACGAGTCATATCTCTTTGAGGGGTGGTAGTCCACACTTCCTAAAATGAAATTATCGTATTTACAAAAAACATTGAAAAAATAAAGGTATTTTATAAATAAAATTACTAAAGTTAAAATAAATTATAAATTATAAATAGAAAATATATAAATATAGTGTCCATCATAAGTTCCACCATCATAGTTTGTAATGAAAAAATGAACAATCATCATTTCATGAGGCAATAGATCACTGTACAGAGAACTAGTATGTTCTTTACCCATTAGATGGAGGTCTGTGTAAGTGTAGGTTGAAACATTTACATAAAAACATCATAGAATATTCAGGAGAATTATTTCTTTATATAATAATGTAATAAATATATTTTAGGGGCTATAAAATAGAAATTAAACTAGATATCAAGAGGGAATACATTACCTATTATTATGTAACTTCTTTTGGTTTGTACCAAAAGGAATCCTTGGAAGGATTACTTATAAATGGGAGGACTCAAGGATTAGGGGAGGGATTTTGGAATTATTTTTTGGTAGATATTACCTTGATCTATGTGGTTTGAGAGGTGTGAGGAATGGGTATAGGTGTTGACATTTTATAGGAAAGGAAAAGGGATCACTTGGGATTTTTTGAAACAAGTTTGGTGTACACATGTCCTTACGTAAACAAATTCATACCAAACCAACCAAACTAAATAATGGATGGTGTGTAGTAGAGATATATCTAGAAAATGGGTGTTTTAAAAGTGGTGAGTTCATTTTAGCCCTTATGTTAATGTTTTAGTTCTTTATTAAGCTTAATTTTCCATTAATAATTGTAATTAATTTTTATTATTTTCACTATATTACATTTGAAAAAAAAATAATTTGAAATAATTTGAAATTATAAAATATTATTATTAAAAATATGGAATCCTTTTTTAAAAACTCATATAACTTAATAGAAAAATAATAATTTAAAAATTCATCCTGTAGGGGGGACGACAATGTGGGTTTTTAATGTAAAAATGTCCAAAAGTTTGATTTCATTTCAAAGAAAAATTTATCTGAATTACCTAAACTGTATTAATTGATAAAAAAATCTAATAAAACTTTGGAATCAATTAAAATTATAATTTATATTTATAAATAAATTAGGTGGAAAGTCATTTTTGAAATAAAATTCAGCATTTTTAACTATTCATTAACAAATGAAATATTTCAGAATAATATCAAAAATAAACCATAACCTTATTATTCTGTTTCTATTTAAAATATGAAGTTTATTTTGGCATATTAAATCAATTAAAGTGTCAAAAATCATATTTAAAATGGGGTCTCCATTAAAAGGATGTGAAATTTACATTAAAAAATATAGGTTTTATTATTAAATAGAGTTCGTTCTTATAGTATGTCTATCAAACCTAATGACTGAATATAAAAAATATTTTATTAAATATATAACATATATATTATATTAATACCAATCACTAATTTTAATTAATTTAATCTATTATCATAAAAAAAACATTTTGAGCATTAGAAATAGTTTTCTATAAAAATATACAAATGATATTGAATTAATTTGTATATTCATTACTGATTAATTTGTATCCAATTAATTAAATATATATTTTTATAAACCAGATTTTTAATAATTTGGTTATTACAATTCATAAATACTAATTTAACATCTTTTTTATATAAAAATATATTTTAGTAATATATTATTGTTCGATAAAACTCACTCATGCTTGTAACACAAGCTATCAAGGAAGGTTTCTATTGCGTGCAACACAATATAACTCAGTGTTGATTTTATTACAATCTAAATCGCCTGTTGAATATATTTCAAATAGTAAATATATAGTAGTGTCTCAAGATATTATGTTTCCTTAGGCACTTGGTGATGCATGTGAGGAACTCTATCGAATAGAAAGTTTTACATTAAAATTTATGGGTGTTACATTCCCCCCAACTTAATTAAATTGAATTCATGTTTATTTAAACCTAAACTTAGTAATCTAGGGATTTAAAATAAACTATTTTGAACAGAGACACATCATAAATTGGGTTAATAACTCATATTCTTAATAAGAGAAAACGGTAAGTACAATGGTCATGTAAATATGTTTCCTAGTAGGATAACAAAGGTGAGAAATGAAAAAATAGATATGGAAGAAAAAAACCAACAATAATGTTCTGATGGAGAGTTCTAGAGAACATGTTCAGATGAATGTTTTTTACCACAAATCCATAAATCATCGGTGTGATTAAAGATCATTTATATCATAAAGTTTTTTGATAATAAGACAACATTTCTATTTCAAAACAATTTATTTTAATTGAGGAATTATTTCACTATATATTAATATAATTAAATATAGATTTATATAAACATAAACATTTCCTTTGAATACCCCTTGAACCATTTCTACATTATGTATTATAATATGATGCATCATATGGTGAATTAATACATTAATATTTAAAATCTCATCTAATGATTGTCTTAATCCATTTTACAAGTGGTTAACTTCTCCAATAGATTATGATCTAATAAATTGTAAAGGAATGTCATTTAATTTCAAAAAGTAACATATCATTATCCTTTAGTCAACATGAAGAAACTCTAAATTATCACATTCCAAACATGTGAATAAAATCATCATCTATCCTCTTGAAATATAGTAATAACTAAAATGAACATAAAACCTTGTTGGAAACATGCATTATTCCTTATTCCTTGTGTAAGACACATGTTATTGTATATATTCCATTAATATAGAATTTTATTAAACTCCATCATTTATAGCATAAAACACTTTCAACAAGTTCTTAATAAATTCAAAGTTACTCATCACTTTTACAAATTAATCATTTATTCATGATTATCTCAACATCAGGAACATATTAACAGTTTTATTTCAAACAATCAGGTGTTTTACGAAACGTTTTACTTTCTAATGAATTACTTTTATTGGGAACATTTATAATGTGATCATAAATCCTTAACAAAAAAGTACTGTAGAATAATCCTTACATATTTCATAAATCATATGATAAGAAAAAAATATTTAAACAACATATTATTTATATAAAAATATAAAATTATATTAATCATTCCACTTCAGTTGTGTTAAAGATATATGTTTGACCTTGATCTTTTAGCTTATATGTAGGTTTATTTTCTTGAAATTTTGGGAATTATTTTACATATTTACCCATCTCCTTGCATTTGTGACACTGAATATAAACATTTTCCTTCTTCCCTTTTCATTCTTTTTCTTGGTGACCTTTTTTCTTCACTTATAAAAAACTCCCAATCCTTTCAATAATTTACTTGGGTGAGTTTTTCAAAAATTATGAAAAGTTGTAAAATCCTTTTTCCTCTCATCTTCGTTGACTCATTCCCTTTTTCACGGGGTTTAGAATACTTACTCTTCTCTTGTATTTCTCTAAAGCCATAGTAATTGGACAATTATTTTTATATATTGATTGGAAAAAAATTTGTGTCATCATATGAAGAAATTTTTTGAAACTCTATAAATATTTGGAGAAATTTCTTATGGTCTTCAATGAATTCATCGATCTTGTACTCAATGTTGTGTATATATTCGGTAGAATACCAGGATAACCTTGTTAAGGTACCTTTACAATCCAAAATAATTTCTTCTTAAACTGTCTTTAAGCTCTATAAATTCATCTTCATCTAAAATTTTTTATCACCAAGGAAGTATTTATCAACTTTAGTCCCTATAGAAGTTCTACATTCCATCTATTCAAATTTCTCCTCCTTCCATGTATTCTAGATCAGAGACAGCCACTTATTAGTATCACCTTAGAGTCAATAGACCGCAAGTTTAACCTTTTCATTTTCACTACATTTTATGGCCATAAAATATATTCTCTAGAAACATAATCATTTTCTTAGTAATAATTATATTAATAGTCTCACTAAACGATGGGGGATTCTTCCACATAAAGTGATCCAACAAAGGATATTCTCTTCGTGGGATAGGTTTTTTTTATTTTGGGAAGGCTATTTTTCTAACCTTGACTAAGTTTCCCTAATATATCCTGAACATCCTTAGTTTGAATACCATGTATATTTATTATCTATACATGTAAATCTCTACATTTTCCATGAGTATTGATACCATTCTTCTTTCCAGGTGCCATTTCTAAATAATGTCATACACTGAATTATGTCATAAATTTATGAACATTGTATAACTATGAATACAGTAGAGCAAATAACATTAATTTATACATCATGAATTGTAGATTCATAAACATTGGTTACTTTGGAAAAATATTAACTTTCGAATCCATCATAAAGGTAGGTAATGAAAATGTGAACTATGCTAAGATATCCCACAGGGTTGTCAAACTAGTTACATAATAAGGCTCATTTTCAAGTACTTGTTTACCCCAGGCCAGGCCCATAACAACTTTTCAGAGTTGTTAACCTTAGCTACATTGGTCCCATAACCACATCCACTTACAATCTCCATACAATGATGTATTTCTAGGTTTACCCACATAATCACAACCTTACCAAAATTTTAGGATGGTCTTGTATAATTATCCTTGAGACTAATTGAGGATTGTTCTTCTTAATGTATTTTTTCTAAATCTAGTTTCAAAAGTCATTTCCAAACTTATTTTGATACCAATTGTAACTTCATGACTGTATAAGTTTAGAGCTGATGCATTATTTTATTACATTTTCATGATTATAATGAATCAAATCCATAAGGACTGATCAATTTAGCGGTCTTTGAAAGATGTATTACATATATGATACCCATAATACATTAGGAAATAGAAAATAAAAAAATTATAAGAAAAAAAATTAAATAAATTGAATACTTGAATTCTTATTAAATTGTTTCTTCTTCATAACATTGGAGAAGGAGATATAATAATGGTGAGATCAAATGCTCAGTATGGGAAAATAAAGTGGAAGAAATAATGAATCAGTAGAAATAAATTAGCATGGAATGGTAAATAAGTGATAAAACAGTCCATAAAAATAACCAGACGGGGAAATAACAATATGGACTAAAAAAATCTGAAAACATGGGCCATTAAATTAATAAACTAAAATTAAATTCATTTATAGATATATCTATGAAAAATATCATGGATAAAAAATAGTTGAATTATCAATAAAGAGAATGCTTAATTATCAGACATCATGTTTCCAAAGAACATGATACCCTTTTCTTAAATATAAAATTTAAACAATTTTCCCAACTAATTAACCTCCTTATACTATTGATGTATTGAGGGTCTTGCATTAACTACTCCCCAACCTGTAGGGTTTTCCTAAAATGGTCCCAAAACTGGGTATTGCATATCCAAAGCATTGCACATATGTTGAATAAACAATGTTCCTTATTAAATATCCATATCTAATAAATAATATATATTTATAAATAATAACTAAATGGAGGATAAGTAACAATAAGGGTTCTTGACATTAAAACATTCTTGAGGGAAAATAAACATTAAACATTCCAAAGTGTCCCATGCCAATCGAAACATTTATATAATAATTCCCTATGAATTAAATGATACTTATAATATCATGAGAATAATTAGATTCATAATATATCATGTCAAAGGGACATATATATACCAAATAAAATTGAATTGGTTCATAACAAAAATATGTTGCAATGGAATATAAATTGAGATGAGATCCCATACCTTATCTTTCCTTTTATTATGTGGTCCTTAGAATCATATATAGTGGATTAAAATATGTTACCAACTAATATAAAAACAATAATATTGTTTCGAATAACATTTATTAACTTTTTATAATATCTCATTACCCATTTGTTAACAACTTTCATTAATTTTTTTATTTCATGTGTTAATTTCATAGTTTTCTTGAGTATGTTTTAACCTTTTATTTGTTGCTATCATTAATTAAATTACAGTTTAATCATATATAGAATGTAAACCATAACATAATTATCATATGTAATCTTTATATATATATTTATAGTAGACCATAATAGTTGGAAATTAGAAATGAAGTGCATGATTCATGGAGACGGTAGGTTATATGTACGTATGAATGCTACATTCATTTCATTGTTGTTTTAAAAGAATGAAAACGAAATTATAAATATATATAAATATATATTATATTTAAATTACCATATATATGTTTTATATGTTTCATAATTTTATTAAAACCATCCTATATATGTTCCATGTATGGAATGAACGAGTCATATCACTTTGAGGGGGAGGTAGTCCATACTTCCTCAAATGGAATAATCATATTTACACAAGATGGAAAGCCTAAATTTATGTCATAAAAAGAAATTAATGAAGCATTAATACATTTTAAATATAATATATAACATATATAAAATATATTTTCCATTATAATGGCCACAAGAGAGGTTCTAAAGGGAAAAAATGAACAATCATTGTTTCGTGAGGTAATAGTTCACCATACATAGAAATAATATATTTGTTACCCATTAGATGAAGATGTGTGTAATTAATGCCCAAAAAATTTACATAACAACATAATATTATATTTTGGATAATTTTTTTTATATAATAATGAAATAAATATATATTAGTGGGAAGATAAAGTAAATGAAACTAGATAGATAGAGACAAGATGTTACCTCTTAATCAGGTAACTTCATTTGGTTTGTAATAGAAGAATTCATTAGATGGATTCATACACAAATTGAGGCATCAATGTATAGGGCAGAGATTATTGGAATATATTTGGATGGATCATTGCTAAACCTAGGTGGTTTTAGAGCTGTGGGGAATGGGGAGAGGTGGTAGCCACTTAAAGGGAAGAAAAAGGACTCACATGGGATTTTTAGAAACAATTTACTTGTACACATGTTATTACCTAAAAAATTAAGTAAAAAACCAATAAAACTCATTAAAAGATGGTTTATGTATGAGATATGGCCATCCAAAGGGTTTTTGAAAAGTTTCTATGTCATTTGGTCCATTAAGATAAAGGTTTAGTCCTTTATTAAGCTTAATTTTTCCTTAATAATTGTAATTATTTATAATTACATTCACTAATATTTTTGGACAAAATATTATTTGAATATATTAGACATTATAAATTATTATTATTCTCTATATTTAGTATAATTTTCCATATTCCAATCATATAAGTGGAAAATTTTAATATTAAAATTCATCCCACAAGCGGGACGCCAATAATAGTTTTTAATGTAAAAAGTTCAAAATATTGATTCAATTTCATTGAGAAATTGATACCATTTACCTAAATTATATTAATTTATAAAAAAATATAACAAAACATTAAAATACATTATAATTATAATTTAACCTTATAATAAAATTAGATAAAAAAGTTGTTTTGAAGTAAAATTCAGTATTTTGAACTATTAATTAAAAAATTAAATGTTTCCAAAAATATAAAAAAACCATAACCTAATTATTATGTTTATATTTAAAATAATAAATTTATTTTTATATATTAAATCAATTAATGTGTAAAAAATAATATTTAAAAGGGGTTCTCTAATAAAAGTAGGTAAAATTGTCTCTAAAAATATATGTTTTTAGGTGTAAAATAGATTTTGTTTTTATCTTATGTTTATCAAACCTAATGGATTAATTTAAAAAATATTTTATTGAATATATAATATATATGTTATATTTTTATCACCCAAAAATTTTAATTAATTTATTCTATTACCATAAAATTACTTTTTGAGCATAAAAAATAGTTTTCTATAAAAATATTCACTTTATATTCAATTGCTTCTTATATTCATTTAGAAAAATTTGTAAGCAATTAATTAATTATATATTCTTATAAACCATAATTTTCATAATTTATTTGTTATTATTCATAACTAATAACTTAACATATAGTTTATATCTCATTACATTTTAATAATATAATATTGTTCAATAAAACTCGGTCCTACGGGTAACACAAGTTTTCGTGGAAGGTCACTCTTGCATGCAATGAAAGGTAACTCAGTGTTCATTTCATTAAAAGATATATGACGTATTTAATATATTTAAAATATAAAATATATAGTAGTGTCTCAGGATATTGTATTCCCTTATGTGTTTGGTGATGCATGTCATTCACGCTATCAAATAAAATTTTACCATTAGAATTTAGGGGTGTTACACCTTCATTTCTGATGAAGAAAATGCTCAGTTGGAGAATCATATATTAATTGTTTTTTTATTTAAATTTCTTTATATCACCCTATATCTTATTATTGGTGATCACTATCAGTATCTTTAATTATTTACACTTTTCTTCCTTGTCCAAATATTCACTTCCCACCCGTGTTCCCCTAAATGGAAACCTAGTTATTAGTTACAATGGGTCACTATTATGTCTCAAAAATTACTATTTAAGGGATGTTTTATTATTACTTTCAACACTATAGGTTTATATGAATTTAATGTTCATGTATTTAAATTTTAAAAACCAGATGAACATCGAGGGAAAAATTTACTTTAAGTGATGTAGAATGTAACAACATGAGATTTTGTGAAATGTTTTTTTAAACTTATATAATATTTTTGATATTTTCAATTACACATAATAATATTATTATCATTAGTTACACACAATATTTAGTTTGTCTTTCATTACCCATAACCTCAATCATAGCTTCCATTACATATAACACTCATTTTATAAGAAGTGTGTCATATTACTAAGATGTTGTCATTTAATAAGATAGTTCTCACCTAGAAATTGGAATGAATGATAAGAATACAGTAATATAAATTGTGAAAATATATATTAAAGAAGAATTATTTGGTGATTAATTAAATACAAATTAATTTAAAACCCTTTTGAAAATAAAAATAAATTATTGTCTAAAAAACAATTTTTATCCACAAATGTGTGTTTTATATAAATAAATTAACCAAATAACTTTTGGATAATCATTTTAAATAAATTTATATATTATATATTAAATAAAAATTGTATGATTCATATTATATTCTTTCTAGGAAATAGATAAGAATAAATCATATTTTATGCATAAAAAATGTATTTTTCTAAAAAGTTTTTTTACCGCTTTTGTTGGTGAAAATATTTTAAAATTAAAAATTAAAATATTAATAAAATATATTTTAAAAAACTAAACTACATTTTTTAAAGTTTAATTTCAAAACTATATTAGTGTTATTGTTTTACTTTTTTTAAAATGATTAAAATTTTATGAATACTTAATATACTAAATTTTAATTGAAAACTACCTTTTGATTGAATTATTTACATAGATAAATTATATTTTAAAATTTTTTACGTATAATTATAAAAATTATACATATATTTAAATATTTTTATAATATAAGTCAATTTCATAATAAAATTGGTTATAAAAACCTTACTTTTGAACATTTTATCATTAAAAACCAGCTTTCTCATCCAGTCTAGGGGATTAATTTTAAATTAATTTTTACCAATTATGTAAACAGATATTTTAAAAATGGATTCTATATTTAGATTCAAAATAATTTATTATTTCTAAAAGTAACTACATATAATTTTTTCCAAGTTATTAGTGAATGCTAATGAAATTGATTACATTGATTAAGATAACAAACGAGTTTACCCTGGTACTAAACATTAAACTCGATGAGGAAAATGACATAAATTTTTTCCAAAACCCATTTTATGGACATACATTGATAGTATCGATTATAATATTTAGTTATGTTAATTTTATGAGCCAAAATACACGAAAATATCATGGGTGGAATTCCCTCTTTCAATGATTTACATGTTTTCCACTCAACCATCTTATAAAAGGCCTCCCCCTATCCCCATTCTACACACATCTCCAAAAACATTGGTTCATCAAATACCTACCAAAAAAATTCTGAAAAACATTAAAACATCATAGAACCCTTATAATGGGAATAAATCCAACATATATTGGAGTTAGTTAAAACCTATTGAGGATACATGAAGAAGAGGTAATGTTTTTTTAAAAGCATTTTTATTTCATTTATTCCTCTATCTCCTTCTGTTGTTATTATATCATTATTATATAAAAACATTGTTATATTAAATATACTGATATTATTTTATAGAATGTGTAATATCATGAACTACACACAAACAATTCACTCAAATGGGTTATAAAATCACTGTTCTTTTGTACAGCAGACTACCACCCCACGAATCAATGTCTTTCGTTTTTCCTTTACAACCTTTCATAGATTTCCATAATGATGGAAATTATTTTTATATATTATATATATGATATTTATTATTTTTTAACAATTATGGATTTTTTTATGTCACACATACCTTCATTATTTCCATTTTGTAGGAATACGATAACGTCATGTATGAGTACGACGGACTACCACCTCATCAAATAGTGTGATTATTTCATGTTTTATATGGAATGTATTAAGGAATGGTTTAGTAAAAATATATGAGATATATTTCAAATAAAATATATTTTTATTTTAATATATATTGATATATTTATTAATTACCATTATTTATTTCAATATTACATGAAAATATAAATCGTGTTCATGTGTACGTACAACCTACTATCTCCATGAACAGTGTATTTAATTTACTATCAATAAAATTGAATTAATAATATAAATAAATTTATAATTGATATATATGATATTTATATCATGTTTTACATTCTATAAATTAGAAAATAGTGATCAAAGTATAAGACCCAAAAATAACACATCAAAACATGTACAAAAAAATCTGTTATTAATCGAAACCCGATATTAGCATGAAATTATTAATAAATGGGTAATAAAAGTTCATAAGGAAATAATATATTCTATTATTTATATATAAATTAATATATAATATATTTATTATAATACTTTATTTATCATTCCCTAGGATTTAATGAGTACAACAGATGTCAATACTTAAGGTAAGGGGATTTATAGTCTCGCATTTATTTCCAAGAGACTTATTTCATATTCAACACTAATATATTTTTTAGTATATATAATTTTATATGACATGATATATCATTAAAATAACTCATTTAGTGATAATTAATATTTTCATTTACATAATTATTTCATAAGAGATTATGATTCATAGGTTATTCAGACAGTATTAGATTTCCATCTCACTTCTAACTCTTGTGAGACATAAGCTAAATTTAAAACCTCCTTCTTCAATATGGAATTTATTATTACAATTAATATATTTTATGATTATTATACTCAGAATTATTTTTATTTTAATATATATTCTAGTATCTCATGTTCATGGAGTTTACTGTTCAAATTATTCAAAATCGATAAATTATTTTAATCTTCGTTCGTAGTCTTTGAGACGTTTGTTATTATATGCACATATATTCTTTCATAAATTCTATATACAACCAATTTTATAGTTAATAAAATTAATTTATCTATTCTATCGATATTTTAACATCTATTTTATATTATTCCTTAATGGGTCTTATGGCTAAGTGTTACCAAAGTCATAATTATTTATGTTACGATCTCATCATTTTTTGGATTTTTCATGATTGAGTCTGAAATATTGAAATCTAATGTACTTCATATCAATAAATATTATGATTTTTTTATTATAAGGTTATTAAACATATCATCATGTAATTTTACCACTTATCCACTCACATTTATTTAATACAATTACAAAAAAAATTAAGAAAATCTGACATTATTTCTCTCTTTGGATGGAAATGTGTGCTCTTTAAAAAAATGTATTCCAAAAAAAATTTAAAAAGGTTTTATATTATCATATAACCTAATTTTAAAGGAAAAAATATCTAAAATATTTTATGATTTAATATTTTATTTAAAAATTTTTTTTCAAATAATTCTTTCAAATTTTTTAATGTTATTTTAAAAAAAAATGGTTTTCAAAATGTTTTATGTTTTAAAATGTGTTTTCTCAAATTTGAGAGGACATTTTCATCATTAAATGTTTGAAATTGTTTTTAATGACTAAATTAAAATCTTTTAAGTTTTTTTTATGACATGGGTTTTCAAAATGATTTATTCTAAGAAATTTATTTTTAATGATATGTTATTTTCGATAAGGAATGCTTCAAGTGATCTTTAAAAATACTTCTCCATAAAAGACGACATCCTTAGATATAGTTTAGGATTTATTGTGTATATGATCTGATGAAACCATTAGTATTATTTTTTTAATGGTTTATTTGGTTTATGGTTGGTTGTTTATGAATCATGTTTCTCTTCTATGAGTTATACCATGTTAAAATCATTATGAAAGACACTTATTTTAATGAGTTATGCTATGATGAAATGATTGTGAAACTTGTATATTTTTCAATGAAAATGATATAATTAAATTTTTATGATACCCATTTTATTTTATGGGCTATAATATGTTTAATTTTTATGATATTATGAAACTCATAAGTATGATTTCATTATGTAATGTTTGGGACCTATATCTCTCTTAAATGCATTGGGTAAAAGTGAATAACTAATGAGAATATATGTTATGTGTAGACCTTTATAAAATTTCATAATGTTATGCATGAACCTGATTACATATTCACAATTTATGCATGAACCTGATCACATGTTCACAATATTATTCTTGAACCCGATTACATGTTCACAATGTTACGTATGAACCTATCTTTAACATCTATAATAATATGCATAGACCTGGTTTCATGTCCATAACTTTATCTAGGGGACTGATTTCAGATCCTTAACTTAATGATTGAACCTATTTCTATTTATACATGTTATAATTTTATATGATAATTTGTATGCCAAAAATCTATGTATTATTCCAATTTTATGCTCTCATAGCTAATGTTCATTTATTATCATATGATTAATTTCTTATGAACTGAAAAAATTTATTCCATGACTCAGGATCATGATATTTTATTTTCATGAAATAGTTTTCAAATTTTATGTTCATTTTCTCATACAATTATGTCCATATTATTATTATATATATATTTTTACCCATAATGGAAGTTTGAACTCAACATTTCTTATTTCTAAATTCCACAGGTTATGAAAAATGGTTTTAAGTAGGTTATATATTTTAGGAGTAATAAATGTGGGATATTTTATGGAAACAATGAATATCATTCACAATATTAGAATATTGTGTTCCATGTTTCAAAATTGAGTAAACTATTATTTCATCAAGAATGTGTATGTGTCATTTATTAAATATTAATCTGAAAAAAATGTAATATCCAAGTATGATAATCCTAGGATACTCTATATTTCACATTTATTCTAATAAAACATTTCAATATAAATTGTAATAAAAAATAGTCATAATGGTTTACTTTTAATCATGAAATGCTTAAAAAATAATTTCAAAAAGTTATACATTTACACCTTATTAGATAGAAAATAATTTCTTTAAACATAATATCATTAGATTATATTGAAAAATAATAATATATCAACAAAAAGAAACATTGAATAATTAAATCATCTAGGTAAATTGAGTCATCATTTTTATATCACTCTTATATATGGAATAACATTCTTGGTTACAAGTTGAATTAACACATGGTTACCAATTGAATAACCTTCATAGTTACAAATGTAATATCATTAATGGATATAAATTGAATAAACATAAATTTTAACATCGAACAAAAATCTTATATTTCATTGAAGGGATGTCTAAGACCCACATGTCCTTGTTTTATAACATATCCACACATTCATGGTTTATAATAGAACCAACCATCATCAAAAAATTACTAATAACTATAACATATTCATAACCCAAAAAATAATAAAATATTCAGTATTATACTCATAAAAATATCATTTTCTCTAGTTTTAAAACATTTACCGATATAGATATATTCATTCCATTTAAAACATTTTTAAAGATACTCAGAAAAAAATAAAAAGAGGGGTTTTCTTTGATGAAATCTTGAAATATTTTAATGGAATCCAAACATCATATTATATTTACAATATAGGGAAAATCCTTTGATTGTGTATACATTATAATATGGAATTCCTTTTTGACTTTTTGAACAAACATTCAATATAATGTATTTAAAATGATTCATTTTTAAAAACATTGAAATACTCTTAAAATTTATGAATAATTTATTTAATAATTTATTCATGTCCATATAAATAAATCTATAAAATAATTTTATTAAAATATATATTTAAGAGAATTATTTTAAAAATAAAACATTTAAATATTTAAATAAATTTTTTAAATTTAATTTGTCCCTTTACTTGAGTTCAACTCATCAAATACATTACTCGTCATCCATGATACTGATATTATGTTAAATATTTAGTTTATTAGGAACCCTTTTTATTTTTATTACTTTCTTTTCCAATTTATATCCAATTACGTAATCAATTAAGTTCATTCCATTTGTTTGGATGATATTGGACTCATTTCCCCAAAATGAATTTTGTAGGACCACTATGAGAAAAGAGGTCATTATTCCATCATATTCAGAATAGAAATAATTAAATAATTTTAATTTTAATACATATATTATAATTTGAAAATCATTCACTAAATATTATTATGGAAAATGATCTATGTTGCAGTCATGGAGATGGTTGGTCATGGGTACGCATGTGTAATGTTTCCATTTTTCAACAATTGTGATGGAAAAATGTAACTATTATTTTATCTTCACATATAGTTGATTATATAATAAATTTAAAATAATTTCTTAAAAATAAATTATATATATCTCTTTATGACATGGTGATAAAGAAAACACATCGCATTGTGGAGGTGTTAGTCCACACATACGGATGAATGACACTGCCATTTTTCAAAAAATAAAAATGTAATAAATTTCATGATATATAATCTGTCCATAATGATGAATGTTTAATTAATATAATATATATATATATTTAAAATATTATATTATTTATCTATGAGGGATGTTTATAAAAAATGAAATATATCAGTTTGAGATGATATAGTCATCCATAAACACAAATGGTAGTTTCATTTTCCATTTAATAGAAGAAGGATATGGATATAGGTCATGAAATTTAAATAATTAGATTTACTTATGATGGATATATAGTTGTTATAATATTATTATGGTTGAATAAAATCTAAAGGAGGGGGAATAATTAATTAAACTAATTTTTTTTGTAATATCAATACCTCTTCTCAGGACAATCTCCATTTCTTTACATCTTAACAACTCAAAATATGGTATTATTCCTAAAAAAGACCTATATAATTAAATTATGGATTCTATGATAGTATTTAGGTAGGTATAGGATAAATAAAAATGATTTTTTGGTGTAAATAAAAGCAGATAGGAGGAGTTATTTTATAAGAGAGGAAAGGGACACTCTTGGAATTAATTAAAGTATTAATTTAATGAAAATTAATTATCATTGAAAAATGGATCCAAAATTATATAATTGTAACATAGGATGATTATTGGTTTATATACTCTCATAAAATAAATTTTTTATACATTTTGAAACTTTTTTAACCCTAATCTTTAGGTTTTAACCCCACATTAACTCTTTTGACACTTATTATGGTACCAATGTTATTTCCATGAAAATAGTTTAGAATGTTACAATAAAAGGAAAAAATCATAAATAAATAATATTTTATATTATAACCATATCCTAGTCACTTGGATAAATGTAATATTTTTAGTAGTTTTAGATCATATAATAAACCATTATTTGTTTTTTAATATCAATAATATAAATTTTTGGACAATTCATTTAATTTGAAATTAAGAATAATATGAAAAATTAAAAAAATTTGAATTTAATTATTTCTCACATTAATTATAAGTAAAATTTTCTGAAACAAATACATGGAAAAAAATAATTTAGTCAAAATACATTAATTTTAATATTTAAAAATAATTTATTTTAGTTTTCTACAGAATGAAAAAATACAATGTCAATGATTCATAAGAATTTAATTTAATTATTTTATAAAAAATTTATAAATAAACTACCATGATTAAAAAATAATTTATCAATAAAATTATTATTTATAACCAGTAATTAAATATTTTTCATGATGTCACCAAATATTATATATATTAAAATTAACAATGTGACATTTATATTTTACTTAAATATTAAAACTATAAACATAAATTAAATATGGAAGAGTGATTTCGATATTTTCCATGAATGGATGTAAACGTTCGAATAAAACAACTTAAATAGGATAAAAGAATGTGTTATGGTCAATGTTTATTCCATATAATATTATTTTTAAAATTAGTTACATTATTTACCATTACCATGGAAATAATTATTTACTATTGTTACAATTCATTATGACAAAAAATATAAGGAAATTGTTTAAAATTTTTAGATCTACGTGATCAAAAGATTTAATTAATTTTTGATGATTTAATTCAAAGAATTTTTAGCATTTAATTTAACATTAATTGGACAAAACCCAAAGAAAAAGAGTTTTTTTTTGAAAAATTACTTTTTATGTATTAATATATTCTTATAAAGAAATCAAGTATAAAATCAATTATAAGGTTTACAATTGTATTATTTTAAAAAAGAAAATAATTATATTTCAAAAATTATCCAAAATAGAATATAACATTTTAAATATTTTAAATGAAAATACAATATTCAATAAAAATAAGTATTTTCCATTATTCAGTGAAAACCCATTATTTCTATAAAATATTTATTACATCAAACAAATATATTTTTTCATGCTGAATTTAAAAATTAGATTCATTTTTTGAAATTTAAATTCTAAAATTTAGGATAATTTTTTTAAAATAAATCATTATTAGAAAATATTTTAATTATACAATTTTTTTCATTTTGAAATTAATAATTATTTTTATAATGAATGTAACCTTATAATTAAAGAATAAAAATAAACATGAAATTTTTATATTATTTCATTACCTTGTTTATTATATTCTTCCCTGATTATGGAAATTGTGTTATTATAATTTTAGTCATTTATTAAACAAGTCAGGCTATCATTCCCTTAATGATTTTTCAAATTCTGATATTTCTTCATCAATAATTTTTTTCCACAAAACCATAACATAGTGAATCAAATTATTTGGAAAAATATTCTCCATATGTTCTAGAATCTGATCCTGGTATTCCTCATATGTATTTTCATCATCTAATTGAACTACCTTAGGGTCCATAACAAGAGATGATTTGGTACATATTTTTTTCATAGAAATAAAGAATACATATTGTACCTTGGATAAACTCTTTAGTAATTCCACTTGGTAGTAAATTTATCCAATGTAGTATTGTATTTAGTACTGTTCAATAAATATTGGACATACCACCCCATTTTCACACAAACACATATCTGGTTTCCTTTGAAATACTTTAATAAAAACATGGTTTCCTACATTGAAAAAAAAAATTATTCCATCTAGTTATCTACATAAATTTTCTTTTAACTCTACATCATCCTCACCTAATGATAAATAAACATAACTTTATAAACTATTTACTCTACCAAATCATGTCGCAAAAAATCTATTTCTTTTAATTGATCCTCAAAATATTGATTCTAAAACTACTTTCCATAAAATGAATCTTAAGTTTCCACCAATATACTAGAATAGAAACAGCTATTATAAAAAAAATTCAAATAATTATATATCAGGATCCCAACATCCCTGATAATACATTATATATTACAAGGATGAAATAAATTTATCATTTTATCTATTAGACTGAGGATGAAGGTCTATACTGAAATTTATTTTTGTGCCCAATGAATACTAATGTCCTTTCAAAAATTTTCACTGAACCGAAGATCATAGATTGATAAAATGCAGATAATATCTCTATCTAAACAGAATATCTCCTTTTTATATAGTTGACAATGTCACTATGAAAAACATAGTCTGTATAATGGGATGAATGTTTATAGATTTAGGTAATTAGTCAACAATAAACCAAATTTCATTATGACTTCATTATGTCCTTTGAAATCCCACTATAAAATCCATGGATATATTTTTACATTTCAAATACGGAATTAGAAAAGGCTGGTAGACACCTTTTATATTTTGTTTATTATTATTTAAACATTTGAAAAGTAAAACAATTTATGATAAATTCAACCGTATCCATTTTCACTCTATCCCAATAGTAATACTCTAGAAAGTCTCTATATATATTACTCATACAAGAATGTAAATCTAACTTGTAATTATGAATTTCACACATTAATTGTCTCTTTAACTATGAATCAAAAGGAACACATAATAATTTTATAAAACTGATAATTTCTCCCTCTTCAATGTTAAACTATGGAATCATACCCTTTTTAATATGTTCTAATTTTTAATTTAAAATATTATCCTACTTCTGATCTGTTTAATTCATTATGGCAGAGAAAATTGTATAGAATCTTGAAAAAAATAGAGAATATTCTTGAATTCATAGTGTCTTGTCCAAAATTCATATAATAATTAATGAATGTTTTATTTTACAAACATATCATGGTTAATATAGACTTAATTTTACTTCTCAAACCATTAGAATCATTTTTTTCTTTACCGAGATGGTAATGAATTGTGCATTTATATTCCATTATCAATTCCATCCATATCTTATGTCTCATGTCCAATTATTTTGGAGTGCATATATACTTATATAATTTTTAATCTGTATATATTTCACACTTTACCACATTAAATATTTTCACAAATTTTTTAATTAAAACAATAAAATGGTCATGTGTGAAGGCTAATTTTTTTAATGTGTTTTTAATTGAACTAAAGAATATGTAATTACCAGATCACTCGACATTAAAAACAAATGATACCTATTAAAATATAATACCTATAAATAAAAAAGTATATATTTCTACTTGGAAGTGAAAAAACTAGATTATTCACTAATTTTCATTTTAATTAATTGAATCATTCATGACATTCCTTTCTCTAGATAAAACTACATATCTTTTTCATTCACATAGTTAGTGGGCTTTGTAAACAAGATTTTTTTTTAAAAAAACAAAAAAAATATCCTACCACTCTATGAAAACAACTAATATTCATAAAATTTTCTGGCCATGGCCATTCACCAACCAATTGTTTTTACTAGGCTCAACTATTAGAAAATAATTAATTATTATATATCCACATAATTAAATTAGTTGGAACCAAAAATAATATTTGCTAAATTTTCTATATAACAACTTATCATCTAGGGTTCCTAGAATAATTCCAGGATTATATTCATAATATTCATAGAATTAAGAATAAATAAATATATCATTAATAAAAACGACACAAAAATATCCAAATATTCATGGAAAACTTGATTAATAAGATCTATAAACGCATCTGAGGAATTTATCAACCAAAAGTGAATAACCAAAAAAACATAATGCACATACCTAGTATAAAATGATTTTTCATAATTTCATACTCCATCACAATTAGTTGATGGTACCCACAATTCTGATCAACCATCATAAAATACTGAGATCACTAGAGATGATCAACCAATTCATCAATATGAGGCAACATATACATATTATTCAAAGGAATGTCTTTCAAAGAACTATAAAAAATCAAAACTATTTAAAAATCAACTTTATTTTTATCCAAAAATTAGTTTCACCCCATGTTGAAGTTCAAAGATTAATGAAACCTCCACCAAGAAACACCTAAAAAATATTTTTAAATTCCAATGGTTTTAATTAATCTATTTAATAAGTAGGTTTTGAAATTGGCCTAACATCAGTAACTAAGTCAATATTAAATTAAACATTATGATTAGGTATAACATTAGAAAATTTAATTGAAAAAATATAATTTTATTATTTTAAAACTTGAATAATATTAATTTAAATGATCACATATTTTCTGAAATATGCACATGATAACTTTCACATACATCGTCTAATAATTTCTCAAATTCATAACATGTTATCATATATATGAACTCAGTCTTGTATAAAACTGAATAACATTTTAAAAAACATTTTTAACTCTACAATCTATCTAAAAATGGTAAACATAGATCTATTATATTCCCATGATAATAGAAAACTCTACTTGGGGAAATATAATAGGGTTTTCAAGTAATGTTTTCCAAAAACAATAATAGGAATAATATTTTAATTTTTTTCCTTAATAATTCCACTAAGATATGTTACTATAAGTTCTAACATACTTTATTAATATGAAATTTCCAATTAAGTAGAAAATTTCATATAAATGAATTCATGTGTTAGTCTATAATTATACACGACATTAACATCATCTAAACAAATAATAAATTTACCTACCACAACTTTTTTTGGTGGAATAACATCTATTAGAGTAGTTACATTGGATTTCACCACACATTCCTTATATAGTATTTATATTTCCAATAATTCTTGTTCTTAATAAAGAACTCATATATATAATGACTCATAAATTTAAATTTAAAACACTTTATTATAATCTTATAAAAATTTCACTTACAACTAATTAGATCATTTTCATTTCAATATTGATATATATTCTATTACTTACCATAAGAGAATAAATTATTATATTTCATAAGGAATTATAAAAAGTGATTTTTACCACATATATTAAAAAAATAGAAACTTTATTTTCTGAACTTTAATTTTATTTGATGATTTATTTCCCATTTTCTGCCACCTGGACAACATTTTATACCTTTTTCATAGAAACATGATCATCAGAGAACTCCATTTCCACCATCCTGACACATCAAACAAGTTTATCATGAATTTTAAATTCATGGTAATACAATTACCCTTGTTCTATTATCTTTAATCCCATGTATAACTAGTTAATTTTACTATTAGGATAACGGATATAAATTTGGAGAATACCCTATAAACCGAACAAAGTTTTCTTCATACGATGTCATTGAATTTTCCCCACTTTTCCCCAATTCCATGAATGTTTTTCCTAGATAATGTTGAAAAAAATAGAAAATTATTTCTCAAGGAAAATATTCTTATGTTCATATAATTATTAGGTATAAATCTCTTCCACTGTGATTTAATATGATGTTTTGATAAAAATATTTTGGTAGAGAAGTTGATTTCCTAAGATAGAAAATGTTTATTTTAATCTCTTCCATTGTGATTTAATATGATGTTTTAATATGATGCTTTGATAAAAATGTTTATTAGGTATAAATTTCTTTGTACGATGTCATTGAAAAGTTTTCTTCATACGATGTCATTGAATTTTCCCCACTTTTCATGATTATTTCATATATGACAAAAATGAATTCTGTTGGAGGACTATGGACTTATAGGTCAGTATTTAATTATTTATAGAATAATATTCTTGAAATAATATTCATTTTGATATATTGATTATAATTAAAATACCAATAAGGAATATTATTATCAAAAATGAACTATGCTACAAACATATAAATGGTAGGTCGTACATACACATGGGTAACTTTTCCATTATCTAATAATCATGTTGTTAAAATATAACAACTAATTTATTATTCCATAATGGTTATTATATCATTAATATAATATAATTTATTAAAATAAACTTATATTTATCATATATATGATGTTGAAATGAAAAATGAATAACATCTCTTCGCGGAGGTGGTAGGCCCTCTATACACACAAATGGTAGTCCACTATACACATGAATGATAGTTTTCATTCCAATTTGATGAAACTATGAGATAGATATAAGTTTTCAAATTAACATAATAACATATAAGTATATTTTAGATATATATTTTACTATATCAGTATGGTTGAACAATATTAGAAATATCTGGAAGATGAAATAATCATAAAACATTTAGTTGAAAGAAAAGATTATTCTTTAGATAGTCTCCTATTATTTAAACCTTAGTCCTTCTAAGTATGGTATTATGACTATAAAAATAACTCTACAATTAGGAGATTTATTATAGGATTATATTTGGATAGTTAATTCTAAAACTAAAATTCTTTTTATGTGGGAATAAAGGAGGAGATAAGGTGTCATTTTATGTGTTTAGGGAGGTGAACCCTTGGAATTAAAAAAATTATTAAAATAATATAAGTATATTTTCATGAAAAAATTGATCAAAAATTATATATTTATAATATATGATGATATTTTTTATAAATACTATAATTCAGTAATATTTGGAAAAGTTTAGATTGTGTTCTTACCCTTACCATTTTATTCTAACCCCCTTTAACCCTTTCGACACTTACCATAATACCTTTGTTTTTTACAATAAATGAGTTATAAAAGTAACTATAAAAGGTAAAATTTAAGGTAAATTGATCATGGGTGATATTATAAACCATATACCATTCACTTGGATGATTATATGGGTTTATGAATTCTAAATAATTTATAATAATTTATTTATTATTTTATATCGTTAATGTCAGTTTAACAACTATTCATTTAATAGATTTTTAAGACAACATGAAATATATAAAATTATAATATGAAACATTAATAAATTCCTAACATTTTATATTTATCTAAAAAATCACATAACACGATAATTCATTTAAATTATATTACTTATAATGTTTTTAAAATCATTTTTACATTTTTCTATTTATTGAGTTAATTTAGTGGTAGTGATGTGAAAGAATTTGACGTAAATATTACATTAATTAAAATTAGAAATAAATTACAGTGAAAAAATAATATCTATTTAAAATTAATTTTTTTATCTAAGATAAGTTATTTTAACCATGTAATAAATTATTGTATATATTAATAGTAAAAAAGTGACATTTTTCAAATTGTATTTTACTTAAATACTATAAAGAAAAAAACAAAAGGCATGTGGAAACATTTTCCAGACTTTTTTAATAAAGGATAGATATTTATAAAATAAACTCAAATAATAAGATAATTCAAAGTGTTAGTGTCAGTTTTTAGTCATAATCATCTTATTTACTTAAAGAACATTAACTAATTTACCCTAACATTATTAATAATTATTTAATAAAGTTATAATTCTTAATGAAAAAATATAATAAGGTCTTATGTAAAAACTTTATACCTCGTTATTAGAAATATTTAATTCAATTTTCACGATTCAATTCAAATAAGTGGTATAATTTACATTAAAATTATACCTGTAAAACATAAAGATAATCAGTTCTTTAGAAAAATGCCTTTTGTAGTATAAAAACTTTTTTTTATAAAAAAATTCATGTTTTAAATGAATTCCATAGAATATAATTGTATATTTTTTAATCAAAATGAAATAAATAAATTTTATAAAAAAATAATTATATAATATAAAGTTTTAAATTATTTTAATGGGAATCCAATTTTCATTAAAAATAAATATTTTTGACATTTATTAAAAATTCAATCTTTTTAGAAATTTCCCGTACCATGATCCTAAGAAAAATACATCCCTATGAATTCAATCCTTAAAATTCATTTTCTGGAAGTAAAATTATATAATTCATAAATTAATATTTTAAATGTATTCTTTTATGAAAAGAGATTAGTAAAAATATTTCCTATTTGATTTTAAAATTACAGTATATTTATATAATTAATATAACTATTTAATTCAAGAATTCAAATAAAAATGGATTGATATATTATATCATGACCTAGGTACGTACACCATAGAACTCAAATTGGAATGATTCCACCTCCATTGGTATTCCAACTTAAAGTTTGACTTTTATAATAAAGTACATGTGAATATACCTTGGATAATTCTATCATCATGATAGATAAATTTATGGGAGAATAACTTCAATGAACAATACGCCTAGTCTCATTGATACTTAAATAATTTTGTTTTGAATTTCATGTAATATTCCAAAAATTCAAAATTCTACATCATTCTCATGTGATGTTCATCTTGAGGATAGGAGTGGGATGTCCATCTAATCAACATTTTCTTTATTTCTATTCCATGGATTTTTAATGTCCTCATGATCACCTGGGTATCATCTAAGATGAAATATTTAAACTTGATTCTATAATACCTTAAATTATTTTTTTAATTCATAAATTGTGTTCCATTATTCTTAAATATTTATTATGTATTTTTTTATATTGTTATGACTAAATAAAAACAAAGGATCACAAATCCTCATACATTAATGAGTAACCTAGATCATGTGATGATTTGATCCCAATTTACTCTTTTACAACCATTTTAAAATTATAGAGTAATATTTCACATTGTTCCAATAGATAAATTAAAAAATTGTTACTCGTAAATATGAATTCTTCAGTCATGGGAATAATTTTAAAATAAATCTTAGTATGGTCACCACATCACATATTTTATATGATGCCTTGATGTGTTTGGGCTCACATCAACACCCTTTAATTGATTTTCAGTTGTCATGGATGATCATTATCAAGATATTGATCAAATCCAAGGCATTAAACTCATAATAACACACTTAAACAATATTTATTTTCTAAATAAAATCAAGTACTAAAACATTTATTCCGTTCCCTTGAATCAGTAATGGATCAACATTATAGGGATTACATAGATTATCACAATTCCATAAATTGTTTGAAATCATACTTTTCAAATTCATAAATCATCACATGAGAATGATTTCAAATGTGATACCCAAAACCATATTCATTCAAAAAAATTATCCTTTTGTATAAATTAGAATTTATTTTAAAATTAATAATATAGGGATTAGTTAAGAGATGATAAATGGTTCTATATATACTTTATAATTTCAAATAAAAACAATATCTAATTGGATGCACTCAACAACATGATCACACCATAACCTAGAATCAATAACACACTATAAAAACTATTGGAAGGTCACCATTACACTATTATAATTCCTACTCCTCAAATGAAAGTAGGTTGATAATAAGTTTCTCATCTCACTTGAATATGGGACCATAAAAAAAGGAAAACATGAGGTATCTATTTTTGTAGTGATTATGAAAACCATAGGAAAAGAAGAATATAAGAAAGTCCACCAACACCTACCACCACTAAATAATGTATTTCAAAAACATTTTATGTCAATTCAACTTTGAAAATCAACAATAGCTTACATTTAAAAATCCTTATCGACTATAAGGAAGGGTAAAAACCTCTCAAGTAATGATGAAAACCCAAATGTTAAAGAAAAAAAATCAAAGAAGTCTCCTGGTAAAGATAAGAAATTTTAACACCTCTTGGGGATCAGAACCTAATAGAAAGAAACATTTTGAAACCTAAAATGAGGGATCAAAACTTTGAAAATGTCTAGATAGAGAGATGAATCCATGGATAAGTGAAGGGGAAACAAGCACTGAGTAAGAGGCCAATAACCATGTGAAACCTTCGAAGAATATGGAGGGAAACATAGAAAAGAAAATATATCGAACTAGACAACCAAAGAAACCAATAAATAGTTCAAAAATGATAAATGGATATATATTATTCAAACCATATAAATAATAATATATATAGTCATGAATTTAGATTTCCCCATTAAGTATTTTGGTTTCTCTAATAGATAAATACCATATAATAATTGTTTAGAACCATTAGTATAGGTCTCCAAACCATTGGTATATCATATACCAATGGTTTGGAAGATTGTTGACTGGTTTGTATTTGGGATAGATCTATACCAAAAGTTTTGGGAAAACCATTTGTATAGGTCATATGAAAAAATCAATACCTATAGTTTCCTTAAATCATTGCTATTGGTAATTCAAAAATTAATACCCGGCTGAGATTTGATCCTATCACCTCTCGTTTATAATCCAATGACCTAACCACTAACCTAACTTGACAATTATGAACACAATTTCATATATATATATATATATATATTCATATGTATTTTACATTTTCATAAATATAATGTAATTTAAAAAAAGATTCCTTAAAAAATATTGGTACATATACCATTGGTTTTCAAAATTGTTGTTATAGACCAATACAAATGATTTTGAGAACCCTTGGTATAGGTTATTTGATTTTTTGAGTTATTCCAACGGTTTTGAAAAAACTGTTGGAATAGGGTAGACCTATACTAATGGTTTTGGCCAAAACTGTTGGTATAATACTATATAATTGACATATACCAATAGTTGTTTCCAAAACGTTTAGTATTGGTCCTAATTAGTTTCCTATACCAACAGTTTTTAAGAAACCATTGGTATATGATATATAAAAGAGACATATACCAATGTTTTCTTCAAAATAATTGGTATAGGTCTCATTAACTTAAGTTAACTATGCCACCGATTTTGTACAAACCGTGGGTATATGTCCATTAGTATAAGTCCAATTTCTAGTAGTGTTTGGTTATCAAGTAAGACACCCTTTAATAATTTATTTTAAATAGTGGGCATTCATAATGGAATATTTTTTTTTAAATGGTATCTAAATCATAGTTGATTATTTGGAAAGGAAAATTAATTGATTTATAAATCCTGAGATAGAAATGAAAATGAAATATAGATCATGAAAGTATTCTTTTTTTAACTTTTTTTTAATGATGTTGTAAAATAATGATATAAATCATTTTAAAAATCGTTTAAAAATTAGGAAAGTATCATTTTAAAAAATTATTTTACTTTCTAAAATCATAATAACATATCCGTTACAAAAAATAAATTTATATTAGCTTAATCATAGAGTGAAAGGAAATTTTTTTATGAAAGTTAAAAGAAATATATTTTAAATCATATAAAATAGTTTAAAGTAACTCACATAAAAATGGAAAATGAAATTGGATATCAAATATAATAAAATGGAAATATAAATGGTATATATAGAATGAATATTTAACATTAAATATAATAAAATAATATATTTTTTCTAACAACTAATACTAAAATGGAAGATAATTCCCAAAAATAGAGTATAATAGTTTTCTATTATAAAGACGTATTTTTATGATGTAAGAATCAGTCAAAAAGAAGATTTTGAAGAAAAGAAAAATTTTCATTAAAAAGGAGATAAATTTTATTAACAATTATATTAATGGTATAATATATCAAATTCATAAGAGAATAGTCAATGAAAAAATGTTATCACTCAATGAAATGAGATTGATCCAATAAAACAATTGCAATTTTGATAATTTATGAATCAAAATACATAGAAAGATTGAATTAAATTTCATATATAATGAGTAAATTATAAATTATGATAAATCATATACATGATGAAGTATATAAACTATAAAATTTTAAATAATTATGTAAAATGGAACATTTATTAATGAAATTAAATTGAGATTAAAATCCCTTATCAATTATGAAATATATAAAATATGAAAAACTCTAAGAGAGTTTATTAAACATGTATAATGTTATCTTTTAAAATAATATATAATTTTCATTATAGACTTTAAAAACTATATGAGATAAAATAATATATGTAAATAAGTAAAATCATAGATGATAATATTTGAATTAAAAACACCAAAAGGAAATTTCATAGAACTTACCTAAAGAGTGAATGAGATGTCATAATGAATAGGATAGTGAAAGGAAATGAAAATAAATATTGAAGTAAAAAATAGATTTAATTTTTTATTTTCAATGAAATTATATATAATACATCTCAATAAAGATATATAATATAGATGTAATATCAATCGCAAGATAAATTATTGTGAAATAGAACTTTTACCCTGAAACTCTAGTTGGTCAAATCTTCTCAAACTCACTGTATAATTATCATAACATTATTATAATTATATATAATTTCTTTAATTAAAATTTTTCCTAAATAAACATAATTTATATATTTTCATATAGACTTAATAATTTTTCATATTGAATATTAATCATCGAGTGTTAGTTTTTCACTTTGTCAAAACTTTCTTTGGTATGGTGGCTTTGGTCCTTGCCCCATTCCCATGTCTTCATCACCACCAGATTAGTCATAATGATTAAATAGATGTGTTTTATATAGTTCTAAAGTCCCATTATTATTCCATAAATGTTATATATTCAATTCAAAAACAATAGTTACAAATTCTCATTTTTTGTGAATATTGAAACAAAAAATAGAATTTATTGTATTAATAAATAAACTTATTAATATATTACAATTCATGATTTATAAAAAAATAAAAATTGTAATACACATTATAATTATTTATTTTTATGTTATCATTAATGATAAAAATTTTATAATATCATTCATATATGTGGAAGGAAATTCCTAAAAATAGCATGTTATACCAAATCATTAATTAATAATGTGTTATTGTAATATCATAATTTAAGATTTATAAAATAATAATGAAATCATTTAAATGTTATTAAATTTTTAATGTGATTAAGGAATATATGGATGAATATTATAATTAAAATGACTAAAGGAAATTTTAATACTCATGTTGATTGATAGAATCATTGCTCAATGGATGATGTCATTAATATTTTCATGACTTATTATATTCCCCCTTTACTTATTTTATATGAAATGTGCATAATTTGTGTGAGATATTAATGTTTTAAAATTAAGTATAATATTTGAGCATTTTTAGAAGTAGTCAAATTGAGTCAGTTTAATGTTTTAATTATAACTATCAATATACTGATCCAAATTGTGTAGTTCTTGTTTTTTAGGATTCTACTTTCAATATACAACATTTCATTAGAAGGAACCATGATCCAATTCTGCCATTTGAAGGGTCTTATGGTCCTCACAAACAAGACCAAGGAATCTGTGAACAAACTGGACCAGCCTTGAAGATTGATTTACTGGGATCAATATAGAAGTCCAAAACCATTAACTCTCCACAATAATTCGGGGGACACTACATTTCATCTTGGATAAAAATTTCAAGGCCCAAATCCAAGTACAAGGGGCCCAAATAAATCTTTGAAGTCCAGCCCACCATTCTGGCCGAGAATTAAAATCAGTATAGTATGCATGACATATCTCTTGATTTAAGCATCCAAGCGAGCTGAGATTTTTCAGTGTGAAAGAGGAGCTATATTTGGCAGACTTTTTTGAAGAAACCATTCGGATTTGAAGGCATCTTAATATTCAAAAACCCTTTCACATTATGGACTTCAAAAAGACTGGATTGAAATGGACAGTTTAAGTTTGTTTATTCAACCGACCATAACTTTGGCTCCACTTGTCCAAATGCCTCCAAATTTTGAGAGTAGTCGGCCAACATTAATGTATACAACATTGAAGAAGGAGCTATTTGAATATTCAGCTGTCTGAATAGCCAAATTGTCGATGCAAGTGGAGGGACAGATTGGGAATGCAAACAGTCCACTCCTTGGGCTATAAATACTCTCTCCTTCTCTCCTTGAGAGGGGTTGGCATTTCAGAAGAGAGGATATCATATTGGCACGACCAAAGCCTTTCCAAAGGCTTGGGAGGACCTTCCATACTCAAGTTTTCACTTGAGAGACCTTTCCTCTTCTCTTTGTTTTCACTTACTTTTGTGTTCTTCATTTTTGTAATTTTGTAAGTCCTTTATTTTGTAATTCTGTTTTAATGAAAGTTTCTTCTTCAATATCTCTTATTCTCCTCAACCTTCTGTAGTATAATATTCATGGTATTAAAATAGTTTGAATCATTTTAAATTACAGTACCTTATCTTTTTCCTCATTCAATCGAAATTCCATTTTTGATTCTCAAAATATTTCGTGTGTGTGTTCAGCACACTACTCTTACCTTGTCCCTTTATTTTTCTTCTCTTTATAATTCATCACCATAAACATATATTTCCAGATTAATAAACATAATAATGGCTGAGTAAATATCTCATTGGGGTGAGTTATAATTTAGGGATGTTAAGTGATTGAGTGTATTTTCTCGATGAGTATTCTTTAAATTAATATTGTGTATGTTAAACTTAATATGTCATGGATTAATGATATGTTTTGATTAACGAGTGGTTTCCATGGATTATTGGAACCATAAATACACTACCATAAATAAGTTTTTATTGATATTAGAACCCTAAGTTATGTTAAGGCTTGGATTAAAGTCTTCACACTTAGTAATTCCAATCAACATCAACTTATGACATGGGTGTTAATTTAATGCAATACAAAGTAAGGCTCAAGGATATCACATGATTAACTCCCCAAAAATGAACTCACCCCAATATTTATCAACTTGTTAAATTAAACATCATTCATTAAACATTTCAATTAAGCTCTGCAAACAAACCCCCCCAATCAAAATACAATCAACTAAAAACAAACGACTATTACAAAGTATCATCGCCGAGGATTCGACCCGAGTGCTGCTATACACATTAGCAGAGCACCGGAATTTTGACCGGTCGATAGGCGACAATCGGCCGTGCATTTCAAATGGTGTCGTTGCCGGGGATAGTTCTTTAAGTAGTCATTCGTTTCTGTTTATTGTAAAAAAAACCCAAAAAAAACAAAAAATAAAAAAAAATTGAAAAAAAAACACAAAGAAAAACCCGTCTTCCTCTTAAAAATCATAAACTGAAAAAAATACAAAGAAAAACACGTCTTCCTCTTTCTTCCAAAATCTCTCTGAATGCCTCGTAGCCTTCCAAACAATCCCTCGGATTTGTTTGACCCTGAAATTGATAGAACTCTTCTTCGACTTAGGAGGACCATTAGGGATAACCAAATCACCCAAGAACCAATCATTGCCCTACCAATTGAAATTGAAATGGCCAATCCTAGGGAACAAACCCTAAAAGAACTCGCTGCCCCTGATATGAATTACCAACCTCTTGGTAGTCAATATCCAAACATAGAGGCTGACTTCGAACTCATATCGGGTTTGATTCATCTTCTTCCTCATTTCCATGGTCTAGCTGGTGAGGATCCTTATCTTCACCTCAAAGAGTTCCAAGTGGTCTGATCAACCATGAAACCTCGAGGGGTTTCTGAAGAACAAATCAAGCTTAGAGCTTTCCCCTTTTCCCTAGAAGATTCTGCCAAGTCTTGGCTCTACTACCTCCCACCTGGTTCCATAAACTCATGGGTTGACATGAAGAGACTTTTCCTTGAGATGTTCTTTCCCACTTCCCGAACACCTTCTATCCAAAAGGAAATAAGCGGCATCCGTCAATTCCCTAATGAATCACTCCATGAGTATTGGGAGAGGTTCAAAAAGCTTGTGGAAAATTTTCCACACCATCAAATCCCTGACCAACTCCAGATCCAATACTTCTATGAGGGGTTATTGGCTATGGAGAGAACTCTCATTGATGCCGCAAGTGGCGGTGCTCTTGTTGACAAAACTCCTGCAGCTGCACGAGAACTCCTAAGCAACATGGCTGCAAACACGCAGTAATTCCATACTCGAGCACATGCTCAAGTTAGACAAGCCCAAGATAATCAATCCATAGAGCCCAACAAGATGACTGAGTGGATGAGTGAACTTACAGGTCTTGTGCGTCAACTAGCGGTGGCTACCAAAGCCCCAACCTCATCTTTTTCACAGTAACTATTACTTGGACCTACCAAGAATTGTGGAATCCACTACTCTCCATCTCATCTGACTGACACATGTCCACAACTTCAAGATGATCCATTTGATTCATCTAGTCCAATGGAGCTCAATGCGGCATATGCTCAGTGAAACTTCAACCCTAAACAATCAGGTCAGTTTGTTAGAAACTTCAACCAACCCCACTCTGAGCCCTTCTCTTCTACCTTTAACCCACCTCTGAGGTATGGTAATCCCATTTCTCATCCTCCTCAATTCCCTCATCAAAATCCAAACCAGTTCCAATATGGTCGTAGTGGTGGTAACATCCATCAACCTTATCCTTTTGTTCCTCAACCCCAAAGGAACAATCCTCCTCCTGGATTCCACTATCCTAACGAGCCTTCCCAATTCCCCACCCAATAAAATCGCTTTCCCAAGAACCAAAATCAAGGCCAACCTAATTTGGGACAAGCCTCTTCTTCTAAACAACCATGGGAAAGTGCTGTAGAGGATCTTGCTTCCTTCACCTGTTCTAGCCTCAAGAACATTGAAACCCAAATAGGTCAACTTGCATCCCACCTTAGCCAGCAACAACCATCCAATTCATCTCAACTCCCAGCTCAACCATTACCCAACCCTATGGGTAATATAAGTGCAATTGCACTTAGATCGGGAAAGAAAATTGCAGTGACCCATGCTGATTTCTCTACCTCCCCTTTCGATGTTGATCTAGAAAATGAAAAGAACAAAAGGCTGGAAAATGAACTTGAATCCACTCCTTCACCTCCTTCTATTCCTCTAAGGAACCCAATTCCTTTTCCTCAAGCCATCTCCAAGCCTAAGAAGTCCTTTAAACCTGATCCTAAAATTCTTGACATGTTTAGACGTGTTGAAGTGAACATCCCCCTTTTAGATGCCATCAAACAAATCCCTAAGTATGCCAAGTTTCTTAAGGAATTGTGCACCCATAAGAGGCAACTTAGGAACATTGAAAATGTTTCAACCCAACAGTCCATTCCCATGAAGTGCAAAGATCCAGGGACCTTCACGGTTCCATGTCAAATAGGGAGTTCCAACTTTGATGATGCACTCATAGACCTTGGAGCCTCAATAAATGTCATGCCCAAATCCATTTTCTCCAACCTTGGTCTAGGTCCCTTGCACCCAACAGGTGTTGTCATTCAATTAGCCAATCGAAGCACTACCAGTCCTGAGGGGATAATTGAGGATGTTCTGGTTCGGGTCAATGATCTTATCTTCCCAGCTGATTTCTATGTCCTTGACATGGAAGGTGGGACGACCTCTTCTCGATCTCCCCTAATTCTAGGAAGACCATTCCTCATGACTGCGAGAACCAAGATTGATGTCCATTTAGGCATCTTATCCATGGAATTCGGTGACCAACTAGTCAAGTTCAACATTTTCCAAGCCATGCGATACCCATCCGAGGATCACTCTGCATTCTCAATCCATGCTTTTGAGGACACTTCTAAGATTCAATCGAACCCCAATCCACTATGTTCTTCATGTTCTAATGATAAAGGATCTTGTGAAATCTTCACCATGATTAACAAAGTCATAAATGGTGAAGTTGATGTGGACCTCTCATTCATAGACTCCATCAATCTAGAGGAACTTAAAAACTCTCTTAAATCCCACATCAACTCTGATCTCTACTGCTCCACCTTGGAAAGTGTTGAGGAAAATGATCCAATCCCATCTGGAATCCCTTCTCCTGCTCCTAACTTGTCTAGCTATCAAATCAAGGCTGAAACTGATCTAAAACCACTTCCTTCACACCTCAAGTATGCATTACTTTTCCATGATCCCTCCTACCCTGTCATTATCTCTGCTTCACTTTCTGAAACTGAGGAGTCCCAACTTGTTCAAGTGTTAAAGGAAAACAAAAATGCCTTAGGTTGGACCCTCGAGGATATTCCAGGAATCAACCATGCCCTTTGCATGCATCACATCCATCTAGAGGAATCATCCAAACCAATTAGGCAACCTCAAAGAAGACTCAATCCACTCATACTTGAGGTAGTTAGGGAAGAGATTACCAAGCTTCTTCAAGCTGGTATTATCTACCCAATTTCTTATAGTGAATGGGTTAGTCCAATTCAAGTCGTTCCTAAGAAGGGCAGGATAACAGTTTTCACAAATGAACATGGAGAAGTGGTCACAACTCGAGTGAAAAACAAATGGCATGTGTGCATCGATTATCGCAAATTGAATGCTGAAACACGAAAAGATCACTACCCACTTCCTTTCCTTGACCAAATTCTTGAGAGATTGGCGGGAAAGCCACACTATTGCTTTCTTGATGGTTACACCGGCTACTTCCAAATTCCAATCGCACCTCAAGACCAAGAAAAGACCACATTCACTTTCCCCTTTGGAACCTATGCCTATAGGCGAATGCCTTTTGGCCTTTGTAATGCTCCTGCAACATTCCAGCGGTGTATGATGAGTATCATTTCTGAATTCATTGAGAATTGCATGGAGGTCTTCATGGATGACTTTACCATTTATGGCGAGTTATTTGAATCTTGCTTACATTCACTCTCTTTGGTCCTTCAAAAGTGTGTCAAGTGCAACCTTGTGCTGAATTTTGAAAAATGTCACTTCATGGTTTCAAATGGGATTGTTCTAGGGAACATAATTTCTCAAGAGGGTATCCAAGTTTATCCAGCCAAAATTGAGGTGATCCAATCACTTCCTGAACCAAAATCAGTTCGAGACATTCGGTCCTTCCTTGGTCATGCCGGTTTCTATCGGCGATTCATTCAGAACTTCAGCAAGATTTCCCTACCACTCACTCGTTTACTTCAAAATGATGTCACATTCAATTTTGATGAGGCTTGCAAGAGAGCCTTCATTGAACTCAAATCTGCTCTCACATCTGCTCCAATAATTCAACCCCCATATTGGTCCTTACCATTTGAATTGATGTGTGATGCTTCTGATAGGGGCATTGGGGTTGTTCTTGGTCAAAGAAGAGAAAACATTCCTCATGTCATCTTTTATGCCTCAAAAACATTGGATGAAACTCAATCACACTACATTGTGACTGAAAATGAACTTTTAGCTGTGGTTTTTGCCTTGGATAAATTCCGGCCCTATCTCTTAGGTGCCAAAATAATCATCTTCACAGACCACTCAGCATTAAAGTTCTTACTTAAGAAAAGTGATTCCAAACCAAGGCTAATAAGATGGATTTTAATGCTCCCAGAGTTTGACCTTGTGATAAAAGATAAACCTGGAAAAGAAAACCCTGTAGCTGATCACCTGAGTAGAATTTCTAATTCTTCTCATTCTGAAATAATTGATCCTGAATTTCCAACTGAAAAAATCTCATCTCTCACTCCAAAGTTACCATGGTATGCCCCAATTGTCAATTACTTGGTTTCTGGTGTTTTCCCTGAATATTTTTCAAAAGAAAAAAAAGAAAAGATGAAAAGTGATTCAAAGCATTATTTTTGGGAAGATAATAAACTTTGGAAAACTGGGGCTGCCATGGTAATTAGGAGATGTGTTGATGAAACAGAACAATCCTCCATCTTGGAATTCTGCCACTCAATGCTTGGAGGTGGCCACTTTGGACCAAAAAGGACTTCTCGAAAGGTCCTAGATTCTGGATTCGTTTTGCCTTCACTCTTCAAGGACTCACACGAGTTCTGTCAATCATGTCCCACTTGCCAAACATTTGACAAAATTTCCAAAAGAAACGAAATGCCTCAAAATCCATTAATCTTCTGTGAGCTCTTCGATGTTTGGGGCATCGATTTCATGGGACATTTTCCCCCTTCCAATGGATTATCCTACATTCTCCTTGCTGTTGACTATGTTTCTAGGTGGGTAGAGGCAAAATCCACTAGGAAAGATGATGCTCAAACTGTGAGTGAGTTCCTCAAAACCCATATCTTCCATCGATTCGGAACACCACGTGCTTTGATAAGTGACTTAGGAACTCATTTCTGTAATAGAACCATGGATTCACTTTTGAAAAAGAATGGGGTTGTACATAAAACATCCACTTCATATCACCCTTTGACAAATGGAATGGCTGAACTTTCTAATAGAGCAGTGAAAAGAGTGCTTGAAAGAATTGTTAAGCCCACAAGAAAAGACTGGCCCGATAGACTTGGTGAAGCACTTTGGGCCTATCGAACAGCCTATAAGACACCCATTGGGATGTCTCCATTTAGGCTAGTTTTTGGTAAATCCTATCATTTACCAGTTGAAATCCAACATAAGTCATTTTGGGCTGTCAAAACTTGTAATTTTGATTGTGAAAAATCTGGTGAAGAAAGATTGTTGCAGTTGACTGAATTGGAGGAGCTTCGACTCGATTCGTATGAGAATTCCATTCTCTACAAAGAAAAGTCAAAGTCACTCCATGACAAGAACATTCTTCGAAAGGTATTTTATGAAGGTGAAAAGGTAATGCTCTTCAATTCTCAATTTCGACTTCACCCAGGTAAGCTCAATTCTCTTTGGAATGGACCTTTCATTATTACTAATGTTTACCCATTTGGTGCAGTGAAAGTCCAAGACCCTTCTTCAAAAACAACATTCACAGTTTACGGACATCGGTTAAAGCATCACCATGAGAGGTCTCACAATCCAGGAACCACGTCGACTTCCATCAAAACCCCATCCACTTCAATAGAACCACCACTGGAAGGAGACCCGCCAAATCCAAACCAGGGGGCACCTCTTTCCCTTTAACTCTCTCTTTCCTCAAACTCTCTTCCCTCTCTTCTTCTCTCTATTTCTTCTTCTTCCTCTCTCCCCCTCATTTTTTTTACAACATTCTTCCACAACTTTTTTTTTCTATTTTCTCTTTTGTGTGGATGTGTCATTAAAAATAAAAAAATTTAAAAAAATTTAATTAAAAAAATGAAAATTAAAAAAAAGGGTGTCATAATTAATCATCATCCAATATTGAAATTCTTTCCAACCATTTTGGGGAGTCAAAAGTATTGTTTTAAACTCAAATATATTGAATTTTTATCTCAAACTTGGGTAAACAATTTTGTGTCAATAACAAACATTTTGAATGAACAATTTTTGGTGGAAAATGATTCTCCCCTACCGTGAGGAATAACATTAGCCTTCATGCCAAGGTCATCTATGGCCATATTTTTCATTGTGTGTATTCACCACTGATTGTGAGTCTTGAGTTTGTGGACCTTCGAGCTGAATTTCCATCTTTTGTGTGTATTAATATGATAGAGGCATTTTCTAAGCCACATGAGAATCAGAATAGCCAAATAGCCCCCTGTTACCCTTACATTGATCCTTCTTTTGAAAGCCCCTTTGAGCCTATGAAAACCTTTCTTTTGATAGCCACATTACAATCCTAATATCTTGTCCCACCCAACATCTTCATGGATTTTCATTGTACAATTTATTGAAAATTATGTGTGGGGGGAATGGACTTCATTTTTGGGCGTACTTTCATTGATTTCCAATGTGTCATCATATTCTTGAGGGAAAGCATCCATTCAAGTGTGGGGGAGAGGTTGTAATTCTGTGAGCTTTTGGGTGTATATGTGTAATTGTCATTTGTACAAAAGTCATTTAAAAGTGTTCAAAAAAAATGAAAAAATATTATATTAAAAAAAATGAAAAAAAATAAAAAAAATGGAATGGGTTGTGTCTTGGGTGGGTCAAAAATCATTCATCATCAACCTTTGATCGTGTTATAACTATTAAAATTAGTTCCATGAGGAGATCAAGCATGGGTTGGGAGATGACTGTGAGACTTGTTTCAAGCACAACTTTCGAAAAAAAAGAACACTTGAATCATCTTGTATTGTGTCATTATTGGAAGTCTTCCATGTTGTACATATTCTATCATCTCACCCTATTACATTTTCTATCTCCCTCACTTTTCATTCATCACACATTCATTCCCTTGTAAATATGTGTTTCTATTTCCTTTCAAATCAAATTTCAAAAAAAAATGTGCATTGATTTTTCCATGTTGGTTTTTAACCCCTCTTTTCCTTTGGACATTATATACCTACCGTCCCATAGCCACTGAAAACCCCCTTAAAATACCTCTTGATTCTTGTACACATTAGATTTGGGAATGGAAGCTGATAGCTCTTACTAACTCTTGATTTTCACTTTTTGTTGGTGAATGAGTGAACCTCCTAAAATACATTTTTATCATCTTGAGAGGAGTAAGTTTTGAGTGCCTACATTTTCTAATTCAAACCATGAACATGAAAAAAGGAATTGTTTATGATGCATTATTGTGAACCAAATTTGTGATGGAATTCAATATGGATGAGTGAAATAGTCTAAACCTCCCCTGATTGGAGAAAACAAAATTTTAATATTTGTTGGTGAGTGAAAATGATTTTGTCATGTTTTTATATTTGTTGCACATGAGGACACACGCAAATCAAAGTGTGTGGGGGGGGGGGTTGATGTTATTAATATTTTCATGACTTGTTATATTACCCCTTTACTTATTTTATATGAAATGTGCATAATTTGTGTGAAATATTAATGTTTTAAAATTAAGTATAATATTTGAGCATTTTTAGAAGTAGTCAAATTGAGTCAGTTTAATGTTTTAATTATAACTGTCACTATACTGATCCAAATTGTGTAGTTCTTGTTTTGTAGGATTCTCCTTTCAATATACAACATTTCATTAGAAGGAACCATGATCCAATTCTGCCATTTGAAGGGTCATAGGATCCTCACAAACAAGACCAAAGAATCTGTGAACAAACTGGACCAGCCTTGAAGATTGATTACTGGGATCCCTACAGAAGTCCAAAAACATTAACTCTCCCCCTTAATTCGGGGGACAATATATTTCATCTTGGATAAAAATTTCAAGGCCCAAATCCAAGTACAAGGGGCCCAAATAAATCTTTGAAGTCCATCCCACCATTCTGGCCGAGAATTAAAATCAGTATAGTATGCATGACATATCTCCGGATGTAAGTATCCAAGCGAGCTGATATTTTTCAGTGTGAAAGAGGAGATATAGGTGGCCGACTTTGTTGAAGAAACCATTCGGATTTGAAGGCATATTTATATTCAAAAACCCTTTCACATTATGGAATTCAAAAATACTGGATTGAAATGGACTGTTTAAGTTTGTTTATTCAACCGGCCATAACTTTGGCTCCACTTGTCCAAATTCCTCCAACGTTTGGGAGTAGTCGGACAACATTAGTGTATACAACTTTGTAGAAGGAGTTATTTGAATATTCGGCTGTCTGAATAGCCAAATTGGCGATGAAAGTGGAGGGACAGATTGGGAATGCAAACAGTCTACTCCTTGGGCTATAAATACTCTCTCCTTCTCTCCTTGAGAGGGGTTGGCATTTTAGAAGAGAGGATATCATATTGGCACGACCAAAGCCTTGACAAAGGCTTGGGAGGACCTGACATACTCAAGTTTTCACTTGAGAGACCTTTCCTCCTCTCTTTGTTTTCACTTACTTTTGTGTTCTTCATTTTTGTAATTTTGTAAGTCCTTTATTTTGTAATTCTGTTTTAATGAAAGATTATTCTTCAATATCTCTTATTCTCCTCCACCTTCTGTAGTATAATATTCATGGTATTAAAATAGTTTTAATCATTTTAAATTACAGTACCTTATCTTTCTTCCTCATTCAATCGAAATTCCATTTTTGATTCTCAAAATATTTCGTGTGTGTGTTCGGCACACTACTATTATCTTGTCCCTTTATTTTTCTTCTCTTTATAATTCATCACCATAAACATATATTACCAGATTAATAAAAATAATAATGGATGAGTAAATATCTCATTGGGGTGAGTTATAATTTAGGGATGTTAAGTGATTGAGTGTGTTTTCTCGATGAGTATTCGTTAAATTAATATTGTGTATGTTAAACTTAATATGTCACGGATTAATGATATGTTTTGATTAACGAGTTGTTTCCATGGATTATTGGAACCATAAATACACTACCATAAATAAGTTATGATTGATATTAGAACCCTAAGTTATGTTAAGGCTTGGATTAAAGCCTTCACACTTAGGAATTTCAATCAACATCAACTTATGACATGGGTGTTAATTTAATGCAATACAAAGTAAGGCTTAAGGATATCACATGCTTAACTCCCCAAAAATGAACTCACCCCAATCTTTATCAACTTGTTAAATTAAACATCATTCATTAAACATTTCAATTAATATCTGCAAACAAACCCCCCCAATCAAAATACAATCAACTAAAAACAAATGACTATTACAAAGTATCATCGCCGAGGATTCGACCCGAGTGCTGCTATACACATTAGCAGAGCACCGGAATTTTGACCGGTCAATAGGCGACAATTGGCCGTGAGTTTCAATGGAATTATTTTAAATGAATGATTTGGGAATCCTTATTATTATTTAAATATCTCAAACATAATAAATTCAAATTATTGGTGAAAATTTTGTTGTTACATCATAAGAAAACAAAGGATATTTTTTGGATAGGAGTGAGTGGATGAAGGATGTGTTAATAGGTGTGTCTGACTGAAAATTTTTCATATACTCATTATTTAATGTATAAAAACATAATTTTTAAATGAAATCGATATTATATGTAAAAAAGTGGAAAATAAAGGAGGTATTTTCTCATTTAAAAAATTATTTGATAAATTTTTATGATATGTTATCAATTTAAAATTCATTTCAATTATTCAATGAATTGTTACTTTACCGATGGATCATAATGCTGAAATTGGTAATTAATTTAAAAAATATATTTACCCTTTTAACTAATTTTAATAAAATAATTCAGAATATGAAATCAGTTTCATTAAAACAATCCTCTAAAATTAAAAGAAGTAATTTCATAAAATAAACACACAACATGTGAAAAAAATTATTTGGTAAAAACATTTGTTAAATATCACTTGAATATATTTTAATTTTTAACACTTAATAATCATTTAATGAGTGTTACATTGAAATGAAATAAATCTTTAAGTATGATCAATTTAATTTGTTTTTATAATCATATACAACACATAAAATACTATTCTTTAAAAAAGTAAATTTTATCATCAAATTATTTTATTCCTATTAAAAAAAATTATTATTTATCTAACAAAAAATCATTCAATATTATCAATAAATTCATAATAATTTGATTATTTATAAGTAATAAATATAATAAAAATTCAAAATACATAAAAATTACTTTGGAACAAAAAAATTCACAAATTAAGAAGTAATTGTTTTATTCAAAAAGTATTCGCCTCATTTAACATAAATTATTTCCAATGAAAATATATATTTTATCATCTAAATAAAAATTATTTATGTCATGACTCATCCCCTAAGGCCCTTGCCGTGACTACCCCAAGCCCTCATTCTGTAGGCCAAGGGCTCACGACTAGCACTGAAAGGGGTATTCCCTAAAACTAGGAAGGTATTGCCTTTATAACCTGTAAACTCACAAAACTTAGCACAAAACATGACACAAGAACAAAGAAAAAATATATTGTAAAAAGAGTGTGTACGTTGAGAAAAAGGGGTCAAAATACAACCCCAACTGGAAAGTAAAAGAAAATTGAAAAGTATAAGTAAACTAAAACAACTCTTGTGAACTCCCACCAAGGATCCTACCTGAAGGGTAGGTACAGCTCTCGAACAGCCGTCTCTACAGTATGCCTCATCTAATGTACACCTCTGATCTACCTCCAATCCTGGTACTCTCTTCCTCAGTCAGTATGTATGTCGTCTACACCAAACACAACAAGGTGTGGGTGTAGCCCGTGAAGGGGTGATTATAACGATACTTAGTAGGGACCCTGAGACCCTCAAGGGACTCACAAAAATCCACAAAGGATAAAACAAAAAGCATGGAATCAACTCGCAACCCTACTTAGGTATAGGCCCACACATATACCTAAGTTACCAAGTATTACCCATCTCATTCATGAGAAATCACAAGGCCGAAATCCTTAGACAAAGTAAAAATGTTCCATGAAGGAAAGAATACCATGAAGGTGACACCACAAAGGTAAGTACCCGAAAGGTAACGCCACACAGAAGAATACCACAAAGTTATCACCACGAAGGTAAGTACCAAAAAGGTATGCCACACATAAGAATACCACAAAGGTATCACCACGAAGGTAAGTACCACAAAGGTACATCACACAGAAGAATATCACAAAGGTATCACCATGAAGGTAAGTACCACACAGGTACGCCACACTGAAGAATACCATAAAGGTATCACCACGAAGGTAAGTACCACAAAGGAACATTACACAAACGATTACCAAAAAGGTAAAGACTCATCTCACACCTGGTATAACATAGATACAGTATCAAAGATTATTAGATGTAACTACTGAATAATCTTACACTATTAAGAGGCAGACCCACATAGGATCCAAAATCATCAGACCTACATAGGATCTTAGTATATCATACCCACGTAGGATCCTAGAGTAGTCCCACATGAAATTATTAGAGTGGATACAAGTGGGACTCTCGAACACAGACCCATGTAGGATCCCAAAGAACATACCCACATTGGATAACATAGCACAGACCCATATAGGATCCCTTTCTCATGTTACAACCAGCCATAGGGTTCCCACAATAAACTTTCTTGATTCTGGGAGGGTCTGCTCCTCAATCCACTGTTCGATACTCCAACTACCCCAATGTCCCATAAATAATTATCCCAAGGGACTACCATGAGAAAGGGGGTCTCAACGCAACAGACGGTGCGCCAATCAGACACTCAATATGTAAGTTATTGACCTTTTAGTCACGAGGGTCCGGTTGGTTTCGTGTTCGATCCAACCTGGCCATACCCCAACTTTATCCAAAACTCTAGTGGGGTATACCAAAAGGTCCATCTCGATCCAAGTTTTCTGGAATTGTAGATGGTTTGTCAAACAGATGCACGTAGCTCAAGTTATGGCCGAAAGAGAGAAAAGGGGTCGAAGTGGGTTCGGGTCTGGTTCGACCAGGTATGGGCCCACCCAAACCAGTTTGGGTCAACCCGTCCCGACCTGGGTCCAGCCCTCGGTCTGACTTGTCCCACGGGATCCGACCCTGTCCACTAGGTCTGGCCAGCGTGGCCCGCTGGGTGGCCCGTTAGCTCGTGGCTGGCTTGATGGCTGGCCCTCCTCTGTGGTGTGGTCACGCACCACGCCGCCACTGGTGGCCGATAGTGAGACGAACGCCCTCCTTCACCTCCATTCCCTCAGGGCACAGTCCATGCACACCAGTGGTGCAGAAGCGCGCCACCACCTCCCCTTAATGTGGTCGGTTATGCGACAGCCGCCACCTATGCTCCGCCGCGACCGACAAGCCGTGACCATCCACTGGCGGTGCGGTTGCGCCGCCTCCATCTTCACGGCTAGCCAGAGTGTTGGCCACCACTCTCGAGTCCTTCCAGTTCCATTTTCTGTCCCCAGTCCCCATCCTCATCCATTGTGAAGAACACATCAAAACCCACAAAGGTTGCTGAGTGGTCGGGCCATGTTTGTTTGGCCCGCACCCACTACGTTAGAGAGGTAGAAAGTGACTCATGGGGAGAGATTCAACGTAAAATAAATTAATGTTGATTAATCAAAAACACACCCCTGCATTGTCATTATTTGGAGGTGTCTGTCGGTAGAAGATGAAGTCATTTAAGGACGTCAGTGTTCTTTTCTTCTACAAGGTGCTTCTAATCCAGGATCGGGGTCGGTTCCTTGTACTTCGTTGGAGAAATTTCTTTATTGGAGAGGGAATTCTTCGTTGGAGGAAGAGTTTCTCCAAAGTTCTCCCCAAGCCTCCCTTTTCCAACAATTTCCTAGAGGAAATGAGGAGCCAACAAATTAAAATAGGTTTATCAAATTAATTAAAGTTGGAAAATTTAAAGTTTGCACAATTAAATGGCACATTTAATTAGCACAATTAATTAATTGGAAAGTTAAATGGGTTTCCCCCATTAAGAGGGTATCGGGTGGTCCCCACCATCAATATTTAAAATTAATGGATTTTATAGATTGGGTGGTCCCCACCTCTATAACTCAAAAAGAGAGGTTTCAAAATGAAAAATAAAATGTCAGATATTTTTATTTTTCTTCTTCCACGTAAAATAGAAAAACTAACTTCCTTCCTTTGACCTACTGCGTTCGAGGTGAAGGTCTCCTTATGAGATTATTGGCGCTGCAAGTTCAATGGTGTCCTCAGTTTTCAATTATGAGCAATGGTTCAAAGTTATAAAAATCCAAATTCACATTTACTAAACGTACTTAAAAAAAGTTCCTAAATTCATTCTGGGCACACCGGGCCTCAGAATCACACATTGTCAATTTTCACAGACTCGTAATATTTCCATATAATTAGAAAATTACATGGAAAAATTAGGGTCTTATATTCTCCCCACCACAGGGATTTTCATCCCCGAAACCCACATAAAAAAATCTAGGAAAATAAGTGGGGGTACTAAGTATGAATCTGAGCCTCTCGCTCCGATGTTCTCTCCTAGAGGTTCCCGTGCTGTCAACATACAAGAACAAAAGGTATCGATTTCCAATGAAGTAATCTCTCTTGTCAATCCTCAATATCCACTAGAACCTCTATAAACATTTCCCCATCGTTGATTTCCACCTCGCCCCAGTCAATGATGTGAGAAGGTTCGTGCACGTATCTCCTCAGCTGGGATACCTGGAAGACGTCGTTCACCCGGTGCAACTGAGGTGGAATATCTAAGTGGTAATACACATCTCCAACTCTGATGAGGACCTGAAAGGGTCCGATGAACCTCGGAGATAACTTGTGGTCCTGGCCAATTCTCTACAAACCTCATCGAGGTGAGACCCGTAGAAAGACGTGGTCACCATCCTCGAACTCTAGAGGTCCCCATATTCTATCTGCATAATACTTTTGCCTACTATTTGTATTCTTTATCCACTCTTGTATGATCTGCACCTTCACTATGGTAGCCCATACCATCTCTAGTCCCATCAGTGTTGACTCCCCTGGGTCAGTCCACCACAAAGGCGATCTGCATGGTCGGGCATAAAGCGCCTTGAATGGTGTCATCCCAATGGTTGATTCATAGATGTTGTTGTATGAAAACTCTACAAGGGTAAATTAATCCTCTCAGCAACTAACAAAGTCGAGGACGCAAGCACGAAACATGTCCTTCAGGGTTTGAATGTTCCGCTCAGTCTGGCCATCCTTCTGAGGATGGAAGGTGGTGCTCAAAAACAGATACATCCCAAAAGCCTCCTACAACCCCTTCCATAGCTGGGAAGTGAAATTTGCATCACAGTTGGAGACAATAATTGATGGTACTCCATGTAACCGCACAATATTCAACACATAGAGGCATCCCATGATCTCTACTGAACCATGCTCTCTAATCGGTAGGAAGTGGTCTGACTCAGTGAGTCGGTCGAAGATCACCCAGATTGAATCATGATCCATAGATGTACATGGAATTAATGTCATAAAGTACATGGATATTCTATCTCACATCTACTTTGGTACCTTTAAAAGATGAACTAAGCCTGCTGGTACCTGATGTTCTGCCTTCACATGATGAAAAGTGAGGCACTGAGAGACAAACTCTGCTACTGCTTTCTTCATTCCCAGCCACCAATGTTGTCATCGGAGGTCTTGGTACATCTTTGCCACTCTTGGATGTACATCTAGAGGGGACGTATGGAACTCCCTCAACACTTCCACCCAAAGTGACACTGGTACCAAGGTACATCCACTGAAGAGGATGGGGTGATCTCCACCTTCAGAAAATCCATCAGGTGGTTGCCCTAAGGATATCTGAACATGTCGAGACTCACAATTAGTGTCCCCACAATGCACGTCCCTAAATTGTAGAAGAAGTGGGGGATTCACTATAAGAGACTGAAGAAAAACTGCTCTATCTCATTCTATAAAGGATATATGTAAAGCGACCAAATTCTATATCGCCTCACCTAGCAGTTGTATGCCAAATCTTATGTTGAGTGCATCTGCTACAATGTTCCCCTTCCCAGAAGTATGGACAATCACAAAGTCATAGTATTGGAGGAACTCAAGCCAACATCATTGTCTAAGATTCAGGTCCTTCTGAGAAAAGATATACTTGAGACTCTTTTGATCAGAGTATATTGTAAAACATTCATCCATCAAGTAATGTCGCCACATCTTCAAGGTAAAGACCACTGCTACTAACTACAGGTCATGGGTAGAGTATTTATTCTCATGTTGTCTCAGCTATCAAGAAAAATACACAAGCACTTCTCACTCCTACATCAGGACACATCTGAGCCCAGTCCCTGATGCATTTCAGTAGACTACGTACCCAACACCCTCCTCCAGAAGCCTTATGATGGGGGCATTATCCAGTCTCTTCCTGAGCTCTTGAAAACTCCACTGGCATCTCATTGACCACACGAAGGTTTTCCCATTCATTATCAATGCTAATAAAGGTGCTGAAACTCTAGAGAAATTTGGCACAAACCTTTAATAGTATCCACCCAAACTTAGGAAACTCCATACCTCCATCACACTCCTGGGTGGCTCCCATGTAAGTACCACCTCAATATTCACTGGATCCACTGCAAATCCATCCTCTGAGATGACATGTCCAAGAAAGTGAACCACTTGGATATATAACTGGCAGTTCGAGAGCATACCATAAAGAAAGTGCTCTTGGAGTTTGTCCAGAACTATCTGCAAATGATAGGCATGCTTCTCCTTGGTAGCCGAGTAGATCAGAATGTTTTCGATGAAGACTACTACAAAGAGATCAAGGTATGGCCCTAAGATACTGTTCATCAGTCCCATGAACACTAATGGTGCGTTTTTCATGCCCAATGACATGACCAAAAACTCATAATGGTCGTATCGACATGTGAAAGTCATCTTCTACACATCCTCATCCCGTACCCTGAGCTGGTGATAGCCTGATCTAATGTCTATCTTTGAAAACCACCGTGCTCCCTTCAGTAGATTAAATAGGTCATCAATCCTCAAGAGTGGGTACATGTTCTTCATGGTCACCTGTTTATGGCGCTGATAGTCAACACAAAGTCTCAAGATATCATCTGCCTTCTTAGCGAACCAAATCGGGGCATCCAAAGGAGAAACACTAGGCCGGATGAACCCCTTCCTCGGTAAGTCCTACAGCTATACCCGTAGCTCACAAAGCTCTGCAGGAGCCATCCGACACACTATTGTAGATATCAGTGTCATCCTGGAGTAGAACAAAAATGTAAAAGTCCACCTCTCTGCGTGGAGGTAGACCAAGAACATCATCAAGGAAGATATCCACGTACTAATCCACCACTACATGATAGCTCGGACTCCCCACATCAATCGTTCCAGGGGTAAGGCTAGCCAACTGATGAGTGATCAGATGTACTGTCCTCTAGGTATGTCCATACTATGTTCAAAAGGGTCCCTTCTCACCGGTGATGATAAACCTAGTCCCATCAGTGCGTACAAACAGCACATTGCACCTAATACAGTCAATCTGAGCATGGATTATAGATAACCAGACCATACCCAAGATGACATCGTAAGGCCTCTATGCCACTACTAGGATATCCTAGATGAATCTCTCACCTCCTAGGGTAATCTCACACTGCTTTCACTAGTGTGTAATCATCAAATCCTCTCTCGTATGAGTATCTAGCCGTAAGGATCGGGCTAACAGCACCACCAAAATCTACGAGCTCCGAACAAGGGAAATGAAAATAAAAGAATGACTGAAACCTATTTCTATAAGTACTGAAACTAAGGTGGAGTAGACACAGATCATACCTTATATCATCTCCGAAGCGCCGTGGTCGTAGGCCTCAGCTGGCAACAGCTGAGCTCAACCCTTTCCACCTGCTCCTTATAGTCAGGGTGGACCACTTAGTGGTGCTGGTGGTAACATCTCGAATTGTCACCCATCGCCAGCTGCATGACCAGCTCCTCTACCACATATGCCTTCTCCATACAGACCTCCTCAGGCGAACCTCTGTCTTTACCTAGGAATTCCATTGATCGTCTTCTGATCATCCGTGCAGCGGGTCGGGCAATCAGGATCCATGTGACCAAGCTTGTCGCATGCAAAATATTGTCTGCTCCTCGCATGACAGGCTCTATCTTTGGTGACCCGCACGACCGCCCCTGAATCATGAGGTCATCCACCTATAGGTCTGGTCCTATTGTACATCTCTGAAATCTGTCTACTACCTGTTGAAAAATACTCTATTACGTGACGCCCAGTGGTGGGTCTCGCTACTGGTTACTCCTCAACAAGAAAACTCTCCACTAAGAGGGATCGCTCTGACACCCCTGACTGCATCGGGATGTTGAGAGAAATCATCGAAGCCCTGATCACCCGCCTAAGTACCTACTCGAAGGTCTGGGCCCTAATGAATGGGTCCCGCACCATATCAGTGGAGTATCATGAGAGGTCGGTGAACCTCGTGGAGTATTGAGCCACAGTCATGCTACCCTGCTGCAGATGAAGAAGCTAATATATGCACACTGCACGAAGGGTCGTTGGGAAAAACTTTGCCTAAAATAGGCTCTCAAAGTTTTTCCAGAGAAGCAACACCTCATCATGAACCTGGAACATTATGCTCTACCCTCTTCTTGCTGATTCCTATAGAAGATTGGTAGAAAGGATGACCATGAGATCAGCCGGTGTGCCTACAAGTCATAAGACTCTCAACATAGCCTATAGCCAATCCTCAGCTGCTTGTGGGTCCGTCTCACCCCTGAACCTGGGTGGGCTCTGGCACTGGAACTCATGCAATGCGCTCAATCAGCGTACACCCTCTACTATTGGGGATGGTGGAATCAGTGGCCCCACAGGTAATGGTATGGCTGGTACCTCTATTGGTGACCCTATTGATAAAGGGCCCAACACCGAGGCCTCATCGCTCGGTGGGCTATCATCGCGTACTCTACCCGAAAACCTAGCTGGCTATCTGCATGGAGGAATCCTAAGAAGAAATAGGTGTCCCACGGTCAATAAGTTATACCTAGTGAGATGACTCAATGAGATCACCAAGAAAACCTTTCAAAATACACATGAAATCATTGTTTTCATGCATTGAGTCTGAAATCAGATGTTAGGGTCCCGGTGTATGGATATGTTGGTCGTTTCACCAACACTAGATTCCCTAAACTGACAACCACACTCATAACACTTAACACTATTACTGTTAGAAGATTAGAGTCAAATGTTCTACGGTAGAACCAACTCTTGTGATACCAATTTGTCACGAACTATCCCTCGGGGCCCGTGCCATGACTACCCCATCCCCTGGCCTACGGAAGGATGACTTGGGGTAGTCACAGCATGGGCCCTAGGGGACGGGTTGTGACAATTTATTTTAATTTTAATATGGTAATTCTAAACTAGAAATATAATTATTATTGTTATTCCCAATGACTTTATAAATTTTATAATGTTAAAATAATGTTTAAATTACACCGATAATATATTATGAATTAATTTAATTGAAATTTATGATATTAAACATCTCAATCCTTACTTAGTTTAGGATTTTATAAAATGGTTTCTCTATTCTTGATTTTGATCGCTCATTTTAGGGTTAGTTCTTCTAGCAGTGACACTCATGGGTAAAAATGGTTTAACGGATTCCTTAAATATTAAAATATTATACATTTTAAATTATTTTGTTTTATGAACTATTAAGGGATGCAATCCATGATATGTAACATTGGGTTTTATTTAATTTTATTTTCGTGTTTTTATGAATGAATAATGTTTTTTAATTAATTTAATATCTTATATGATTAATTTTTTTCTCATGTTTTTAAAATTAAAACAAGTGAATTTAGGAAATAAAATGCATAAGTAAATATAATTTGTATAATTCATCACCCCTACAGAAATTTTTACCTCTGAATCTGAATATAAATATGTAAAGGTACCCATAAAATAGACCTAAAATTTGGAAAATGATCCAATGATCATATAATAATTTAATACATTTAAACTAATCATTTAAATAATATTGGTAACACACTAAGAAGATATGACATATCCATTATCCCTTAGACCTCCCTCTCACAGTGATTTAGTGTTTATACCTCCTTCAATCCATTTATAATTTGTTACAAGTAATTTTTTCACTCCCCTTCTCTTACACTTCTCGGATTACCAACATCAGTTTTTTATCACCAATCCATATTTTTAGTATGTTGGGTATTTTTATTTCTCTTGATCAGAGGATTTCATGATTTTGTTTTAATTCATTCATTGGGATTTCCCTGTTGATTTATTACATTTATTTTTTTATGTTTCACTCCTCCAAAACTTGTTTCTAAATTTTGATCTGATTCTCTCATCTTGGATATGATGAGTCTCACAATTTACCATTATCTATATTTGTGTTTATTTAGGTTCACCCTAGATTTACCTCTATCATTTACCTTTTTTGTTATATTATTGTATTGTACCATTATACAATTAGTATAAAGATTTTATTAGTTTTTTCGAGGTTAAAGTATTAATATTATGTAGTTCGGACGTGGTCTTATTCTTCAAAACCTGGCCTAAGGGTCCAAAATATAGAATACCAATTTGATATCACCCATATTGATCACCTTGGAAAACCAATATCACATAGTCCCACACACCCTCAGAAGGTGAAAAATTCTACCATCCATGTATAAAACTCTATTTGTAGCTTACCACTATGCTCATGATACATTCCTTCACATGCGTTATGTACAGAAGACTCTAAACATATCTTGAGAGGGGATCCTACAGGTTGTGAGTATGATATACCACATAGGTGGTCAAAAACCACCCTTAACCATTTGTCATAAGCTCAAGTTTATGCTTTAAAACAAAAATTCAGGATGTATAATAAAATAATAACCAAACATTAATTCATATATATATATATATAATTTAAATATTAATGGTAGTTACTAACCCCATACACTATGAGGGTTCATCCTTACCAAATGTGATTCAGGGTTACCCTATAATCATGGATGATTAATAATAAGAGTCATTATAAGGACCCGACCTTAAAACATTACATAATATTGAATTAATTGAATAATTCACATTGAGGATCTTTTCAGGATTAGAGTTTTAAAGAATTAGGACATAACTATTTACATAACAACATGAATATTACATGTAGACAATTATACTATGTATCCATCTCTTTCACAAAATAAAAACTCTCCAGAAAAAGAGTCATGTTTAATTCCGTGTTTTAGACATCATGACTTTTCATAGATCCCATCCTTGACCATATTCTTTATGCCATGTGAAAAACATTAAAAAACTCGGGACGAGCATAAAAAGCTCAGTAAGGGTTATAAAAAAAAGAATGAAACCATTAGTTCATCATTACATAAATAACATAAGCTATTTAACATACCTCATGAGATCATAAGTTTTATTAATAAAAAATAGAAAACATAAGCCATAAAGGTAACTTGTGGCATCCATATCATACTTACATTGTAGATATCACAACAACGTAGGGAGTTACATTTGGAATACCCGCCAGAGTATATTCCTTAAATATATTTGGAGAAACATTCAATTTTACCTCCTTCATGTTTCCTAATTCATTTGAGAGATATCTCAGGCTCACCCGGCTTAGGGTTATCATGGAACCACCCAAATACCTAAATAATTCCCAAGTATCATAACATATTCATAACACATAAAAAAACATAAAGTAAAGATGACATTTCAACATTTCAATCACAATATATAATATAAATATATTTACATAACAAATCCATTATCAAAACCGTTTTAAATAAAAAAAATATGTAAAAAGTATATGGTATTTATCATCTTTTAAAAAAACACTACAGCTTATTAAGGATGCCAAAGATAAAATAATACTCGCAGTGGCAGAAAAAGGTCGTTGTCACTACTTAGGTTAAAAAAAATACCTTTTTGTCGTTTAGTAAAACGCTTCATATAAAAGGATTCCATTTGAACCAAATTAAAGGTCAATGAGTTTTATAAACAATATAAAAGAAATTCATGTATAAAAATAATATACCTCGGTGAAAGGATATTGAGACGAAGTCCCTTACCTCATGTCCGACTTGACCCATTTGTTCTTTAATCTACTGAATAATAAACTAAAGTTAATTTATACTTTATTAAGAAACTTTTTAAAGATTATTATTCCTTTTATATCACTTATTACCATGTTATAAACATTATGTAATCATTTAAGTTAATAATGGTTGTTTTTTCGATATTTAGTACTAGAGTCACAAATGAACACCATATAACTACAAGTTGTCCATGTGGTCAATAGTCAATTTTAAAAATAATGATATTAATTATTTAGATATCATATAAATCATATACAACTAGTATATATATGTCTTTATTATAGTACATAACATTTTGGAGATAATAAATGAAATGCATTATTCATGGAGACGGTAAGCCATATGTACACATGAACGCTACTTTCATTTATATTTGATACATTATTGGAATTAAAACATAATTATACATAAATATAGTATAATTACATTATAATATCAAATATAATATCACTAGAAATATCCTTTATACATCCCACATATGGCATTAACGAGTCATATCACTTGGAGGGGGCAGTAGTCCGCACTTCCTCAAATGAAATTATCGCTTTTACCCATTATAGAAACCATAAAGGTATGATATAAATGTAAAATACAGAATCATAAAAAACCATAAACATAATATATATCATATATAAATACAGTTCCATATTTATGGCCACCATGAGAGGCGGTAGGAGATTATCAAACAATCATCGTTTCGTAAGGCGTTAGTTTACCATCCACAGAAACAGTATATTATTCACCCATTAGATGGAGGTGTGTGTAAGTGTATTTCAAATACTTCTCATAACAACATCCTAGTATATTGAGGATACTGGTTTTGTTATAAAATAAAGAAATAAAAAGATTTTAGGGGATGGAGAAGTAAAATAAAATAAAATAAGTTAAGAGGAATCGTTACCTTTTATTTTGGTAACTCCCTTTGGTTTGAACCAAAAGGACTTCTTGAAGTGCCTTCTTCCTAAGGTAAGGATTAAAGTAGGAGGAGAGGGATAATGAGATATTATTTGGGTATGGGTTGGATGAGCCAATGGGATTGAGAGGTGTGATGAATGGGTTATAAGGGAAGGCTTTTTATAAGAGGGAGGAGGCGCTATTTTGGAATGTTTACAAATATTATTTTATTATAAACCTATCTTCGGTTTCTAAAGATCCATAACTCATTAAGGAAGAAGATAAGATGACTAGTGTTCGAAATAAAATCATCTAATTAGAATTGGACAAGTTTTGGATATTTTTATAATATTTATAATCATATTTATTTAAATCATTTATTTATAAGGTAAATACTGCATCATTATTGTGTCATAAATAATTTTATTTATTTGATGTCTAAAAATTATAAAACAAATACCATTATGTAGGAAATGTTTTTATATTTCCAATTAATTTTTATAGTCTAAAAGATAGCTCATATAATTCCATGTAAAAATTTATTTACAAAAAGATATTTGTTTGTATCATTTTTATCATTACGTTAAGTTAATTAATCTAAAGTGTCATTATCACTCCCATGTGACTACATGGGGTCTCAAAAGAGACCCAAAGATGCCCATGGTCGTAAATGACTCAACCAATAAGGTTAATACAAGTGTTATGGTAATTATATATCATTATAATATTCTTTTTACATTGAATTATCCTATTTACCTTTAACCGCGGTAAATAAAAGTCAAAAGTTCCTATTCATCAAAAATTATTTTCATCTTATTGAACCAAATTTTACTTAAAAATAACAAACATGTATTTTAGATTATCGGAATTCAATCCACAGAAGCGGAAAACTTTCATTTAAATGAAAAAGTCAGTTTTTTAAATATTAAGTGGCTTCACTATTCATCAAAAATTGATGTTTTTCAGAAGAATAACAAAAATTTATCCTAAGATATTTTTGATATTCCAAATTCAAAAATGATGTCTATTTTACCAAATTCAAAACATAGAAGTTTCAATAATTAATTTTTAATAAATTCCCGTTGTCAAAACACATTGCGTTTTTTTAAGAGACAATAACTATCAAAAGATCAACAATTTTTTATGTCAAATTTCAAAGTAAAATTAATTCCAATGACCAAAATTGGATTAATTGGTAAAAATATAATCTAATTACAATTTAAAACCAATTAAAAAGACAATATAACCATATAAATAAATTATATTAAAAGGCACTTTTGATTAAAAATCCAATACTTATCACTATTTATTAAAAAAATAAACTTTACCTGAAAAATACCAAAAATTTTCCCAAAGTAAATTTTGATGTCCCGAATCTAAAGAAAAATTTTATTTTGTCAAATATAACATATATAAATGACCAAAACTAGATTTAAAGAGGGTTTACCATCAAAAGGCAGTAAATCAACCTTTAAGGTAAATTATGCTTAAAATTAGGTTCATTAACATTTTAAGCCTCAAAATTTTATTGGATAAATGTAAAAAAATTTAAAAAACATGTATAATCATATTGTAGTTAGTTCAATTAATTCCCTCCAATACACTGGCTAGGCATTAACTACTATTTAAAAAAATAATATTATATTATTAGTGTGCAACGTAAGATTTCAAAGACACCTATTGTTGCATATAAGGTAAGTCATCGAACATAGCATTCCCATTAAAGTAAAATTAATATTTAATTCAAAAATATTAATAAATATTAAAATGTATTATTCTTTATTTCATTGGGATTTACATCCATCCCCCCTTTGGAGAATTTTGTTCTCGCTATTTTTTTCACTTATCAAATAAATGAGGGTATTTATCCCTCATAACATTGTCAGATTCTCACGTTGCCTCTTCAACCATATTTTTTTTCCACAAAACCATTACCTGGTGAATTACCTTATTCCAAAACACTTTCTCTCTACAGTCAAGAATCTGGACTGGTTGTTCTTCATAATAGATATTCTCTTCTAACTGAACTACCTTTGGGCTAAAAACATGAGATGGATCTGGAATATAATTTATCTCCATTGAGACATAAAAAACATTGTGTACCTAGGATAAACATGGATGTAATTCCACTATATACACAACCAATACAATTTTCTCCAGGATTTCATAGGGTTTAATGAACCTCAGACTCATCTTTCCCTTCTTACTAAAACACATCATACTTTTCCATGGAGAAACTTTGAGAAAGACATGATCACCTACATCAAAAGATAGATCCTTTATTTGGTTATCTGCATAACTTTTCTGCCTGCTCTGAGCTGTTCTCATGTTCTTTTGAATCAGTAGAACCTTTTTTCTATCTCTTCTACCAATTCTGGTCCTATCAGCTTCCTTTCACCTACTTCATCGCAAAATTCTAGAGTTTGAAAACTCTTTCCAGATAATTCCTCAAATGGATCCATCTGTATACTGGAATGATAACAGTTATTACAAGAAAATTCAACCAAAGAAAGATGTTGGTCCCAACTTCCCTAGTAATCCACTGAACAAGAAGATAACATATCCTCCAGGTTCTGAATTGTTCATTCTGACTTCCCATATGAGTGCGGATGAAAAGCTATACTATAATTTAATTTAATACCCAATGACTTCTGAAGGCCTTTCTCAAAGTTAGAAGTAAACCTGGTATCAGGATTAGATATAATAGAGAGGGGAACACCATGTAACTTTACTATATCTTTAACAAAAAACTTATAAATTTTATCTAGAGATAAAGTATCTTGAATAGGATGAAAATGAGAATATTTAGTCAACCGATCAACAATAACCTAGATTTAATTATGACCTCAAAATGTCTTCAGTAATCCCACAACGAAGTCCAAGGATATATTTTCCCATTTCCACTCTGGCACCCGAAAAGACTGAAGCATCCCTTTCGGTAACTACCACTCTGTTTTAACCTGCTGACAGGTCAAACACTTCATAGTAAAATAATCAATGTCTCTTTACATTCCATCCCAATAGTAATACTCATGAAGATCTATGTACATATTATTACTGCCAGGATGAACTGAAAATGGAGAACTATGAGATTCACATAACAACTCATTCTTCATCTTTGAATCACAAGGAATGCATAATCTCTTCCCAGACCACAAAACATAAATTCATGTAACTTACCATTCTGAACCAACTCCACCTTTTTTTGTAACTCACTATCTTTCTTCTGTGCTTGCTTAATTCTGTCTGATAGTGATGATTTCACTAACACCTGAAAAAAAATAGAAGAATTTCCTGCACCAACAACTTATATGCCAAATTTTATTAAATTGAAACCCAAAGGATCTCATAAAAAATGTATCATGGTTAATGAAGCATTAATTTTTCAACTCAAATCATCAGCTACTTTATTTTCTTTTCCTAGATGGTAATGAATCGTGCAACCATAATACTTGATTAATTACAACCATCTCCTCTGTCTCATGTTCAATTCTTTTTTCGTGAATATATACTTCAACCTTTTGTGGTCAGTATATATTTCACATTCTACTTCATACAAATGATTCCTCCAAATTTTTAAAGAAAAAACAACAGCAGCTAATTCCAAATCATGTTTAGGTTAATTTAACTCATCAGGTTTCAACTGACGTGAAGTGTAAGCAATTACCTGATCATTCTGCATAAGGACCCATCCAAGTCCTTTCAATGAAGCATCACTATTAATAATCAACTCACCATTTCTAGAAGGCACTGCCAAAACTGGTGCATTAAAAAATCATCTTTTCAATTCCTAAAAACAATCATCACATTATTTTTTCCAAATGAACATAACACCTTTTCACGTTAATTTAGTCATTGGACTAGATAAATGTGAAAAATTCTCAACAAACCTCTAGTAATAATATTCCAAACCAAGAAAACTATGAATATCGGTTATATATGTAGGTCTTGGCCATTCTTCAACAAATTTTGTTTTAGCAGGATCAAATTTTATTCCATTTTTTGAAATAATGTGACCAAGGAAATAAATTTGTTATAACCAAAACTCACACTTGCTGAATTTTACATACAATTTCTTTTCTTTTATGGTTTCCAAGACAACCCTTAAATGGATTTCATGTTCCTATTTACTTTTTTAAAAAACCAAAATATCATCAATGAACAAAACCACAATCTTATCCAAGAAATCATGGAAAATTCTATTCATAAGATCCATGAATACATCAGTTGCATTGGTTAAACCAAAAGGAATTACTACAAATTCATAATGGCCATATCTAGTATGAAATGCAGTCATCAAAATGTCTACTTACTTTACATCCAACTAATGGTACCCAAACCTCAAATCAATCTTCAAAAAATACTGAGCTCTTTGGAGCTGATCAAACAAATCATCCATATGAGGAAAAATGATACTTGTTCTTAAAAGTGATGTTATTCAATGCTTCATAATCAATGCAAAGTCACATTGAACCATCTTTATTTTTATCAAATAAGACAGGAGCTCCCCATGGTGATGTGCTAGGTCGAATGAAACCTTTATCTAATAACTCATTAAATTGCTTATTTAACTCTAAAAGTTCAATTTGATCCATTCGATAATGGGGTTTTGAAATTGGATTAGCATCAAGAACTAAGTCAATAGTAAATTCAACATCCTAATCAGGTATATTACCATGCAACTCATTAGGAAAAGAATCAAGGTACTCATTTACAATTGGCACATCATTAATCCCAGTACTACCTTTATTTTCAACAATATGAGCAAGGTAATATTCATTTCCATCTTCTACCAATTTCTCAGCTTCCAGATATATTATCAAAAGTAAGGGTTCATTATTGTAAAAAAATTTAAATTATTTTTGAAAAGAAACCTCTTTAGGTCTGCAGTCAATCTTAGCATGATAAACAGAAATCCAATCCATACCCAGAATGCCATCAAACTCTATTAGAGGAAAAACAATAAGGTTTGCAGGTAGATTGTTTTCTACACACAAGTATATGAAGGTTTTTATAAATTCTTTTTTTCTCGACATTACCTCCAGGTGTTTTTACCATAACTTCATGATTCATATCTTGAGACAGAATTCCCAATTTACTAGAAAATTTCTCTGAAATGAAAGATTGTGTCGACCCTAAATCGAGCAACACATTAGCATAATCTGAACAAACAAATAGTGTACCAGATACTACTTCATTTGATGGCCCAACATCTGCTGAAGTAGTTGAAAAGGATTTCATCACCCCTGTTTTCTTGTAGTCTAGTTACTTTCCCTCAGTTGGGTTCTTAGTTGGACACTCATTGGCATAAGGACCCATTTCATTTCACTTATATTATTTACTAACAATAAATCCGATTTTTTCTTACTATTAACCTGATCTTTTTCAGTGCAATGTCGATCCATATGTCCTATTTTACCTCATAGGTAGCACTTACCAAAATTAAAAAGAAATTCTCCATCATGATTTTTACCATAATTTTTACAAACTGTAAACTTAAGTTTCTTACCATCATACTTTTTTGAGGAGTTCTTCCCATTCACCTGCCACCTCAACCTATTATTTTATTGTTTTTCAAAGAACACCTGATCATCAGAAGACTCCATTTACACCTTCTCCGCACAATGAACAAGTTTTTCATAACATTTTTACTCACAAGATGCTAAATCCCTTCGATACATTGGATATAATCTTGAGTAAAAACTGTTTATTTTACTATAAAGATCTCGTATGAAATTTGGATCATACCTTGACAGTCGAGTGAATTTTTCTTTATAAGTAGCCAGTGAGTCATCCTTCTGCCTAAAATCCAGGAATTTTTCTTCCATTCTAAGATGAACCACATTAGGAAAATATTTCTTAAGAAACATACTTTTGAATTTTTTCCAATCAAGAGAATCAATCTCCTCACTATCCCTGATATTTTTCTCCATCGACCACCAATGACCAGCATCACCTTCAAAATGGTAAATAGAAAGACTAACCTTTTGATGTTCTGAACACCCCAAGACATCAAATATTTTCTCCAGTTCTTTAATCAACCCATCTAATAGAAAAGGGTCAGATGATCCCCTTAATGATGGGGGATGTTGCCTCATGATATACTCCACTACTAACATGTTTCACTATGGTTGATCTGGCTGATCTCATGCATGGATACCACCACCATTTATATACTGATTCAAATGTTCCATCACTGCAACAAACTGTTAAGTTCTGATTCTGACAATCATAGGTTGCTGATTTGGAATGTTTTCTTCCTCCAGATGTCATCCCAACGTAGTTGCCCTGTTTCCTCTACGGAAAACCATTCTAAACACAGAAATAGCTTAGGCAAAGAAACATTATAATATGTAAATGCTATAACATTTCAATAAAAACTTAAACTAATATAATTTATGGATATTAATTTAACTTTATTCTAACTCTTAAAGTTGTCTAAACTGACCTCTAATACAAACTATGTCACGACCCGTCCTCGGGGCCCGTGCCGTGACTACCCCAAGCCCAACTTCCATAGACCAGGGGCTGGAGACAAGCACCAAAGGCGTAAATACCGATAACTGGGAAGGAATTTCCTTTATAAAATTAAACAAAACACCACAGCATACAAGCGGAAGTAAAACACTAAGTACAAAGAGAAGTGCTGAAAGGTAAATGGGCCAGAATACAAACCCAAATGAAAGTACAACTACAACTGAACAAAGTAAAACAGAAAAATACAAAATCTGGAAGGACGGAAGCGGCTCCTGGGTCTTCCTCCTCAGATCCTACCTGAAGGGTAGGTACAGATGGCGCAGCACCTGGATCGTCCACCACGGATCCTACCTGAAGGGTAGGTATAGATAGCCTCCACAACGCTCTCGCTCGTCAACCTCCTCCATGTGTCGTCTTGTCGCGAAGTCCACCTCCGGATACTGACTCGTCGTGTGGTCCAACTCTGGGTACCATCCAGTTCTCGAACACTCGACCTCCGTCAGCATTGTCCGTCATCTGCAACCAACACAACGAGGTGCAGGCATAGCCCGTGCAGGGGTGAGTATAACGATACTCAGTAGGAACCCCGAGACCCTCATGGTCTCACTAAAACCAACAAGGATAACCACAAAGAAGATCTAAACAGATAACATCTACTTAGGTATATGCCCATACATATACCAATGTTATCAAGTAACCCATATCAAACATGAGGAAACACAAGGATCATAAACTCAGCTCAAACCAAGATTTTCATTATCGAAACCAGAACTGCTGAAGAGCCCCGTCTCTGGAGTGTACAGTGGTCCTATCATGACTCCGAGGTATTGCTCATTAATCCAAGTATCTGAGGTACTCCTCCTATCAAGTACTGCGGGTCTGCTGCCAAATACTGGGCGCTCTGTCTGATGTGGGTCTGCCGCCAAATACCGGGTGCTAACCCTAATAGCCTACAGAGGTACTCCTCCGGTCGAGTACCGCGGGACTTCTGCCAACTACCAGGCGCTCCGTCCGTCGTGGGTGTGCCTCCAAATACTGGGCGCTCCGTCTACTGGGCTAGTCGACTCACTCCAAGTCGAGTCAGTCAAGCAGTCGTCAGGTCTCAGTCATCTACACAGTCTCCATACTCCGTATGCTCGTCCTCGAGAGGGACCGCTCCACGAGCTACTGGTCAATACTCCAAGTATCACAAAGTCCCATGAAGATTTATCTCAAGGGACCGCCTCATTATAAGGGTCTCAACACAACAGACGGCACGTCAATTGGACACCCGGTCTGTGAGTTATTAGCCTTTTCGTCCCAAGGTCCCGGTTGGTTTCATATGCAAACCAACCCAGCTGTATCTGAACTATACCTCGAACTCCCATAGTGTATACTCATAGGGACTGTTTCTCAACGAGATCACCAACACCGCTGATGGTTCGTCAAACGGACGTCCGGTCTAAAAGATATCAACTTTTCCGTTCCAGGGGCCTGGTTGGATTACGGGTACAATCCAACCCGGCCATACTTCGACAGTGTCCAATCCTCTGGTGAAGAATTCAAAAAGTTCCATCTCGTCAAGAGGAATTCAACAAAGTCAACGGAACGTCAATCGGACGTCCGGAGCTCATGATATAAGCGTTTCTGCTCCGAGGTCCCGGTTGGTTTCGTGTCCGAACCAACCCGACCGAACCCAAATTTATCCGAAACCTTGAGTATAATATACCAAAACGACCATCTCAATCCAAGGGTCGCATCACCGCTGACGGTGTGTCGATCGGAGGTCTACAGCTCAAGATATGGGCGAAAACCCTTGAGGGGTCCGAAAACGGGGGGTCTCGGCCCGGACCGACCCGGCCCAACCCCCCTGGGTCGGCCCGAACCGGGTCGACCCGACCAGGGTCCGGGTCCGACCCGGATGACGCTACCCGGCCCGGCCGAAGCGGTCCGGCCCGGTCTGGGCGCGACCCGGCCTGGCGGTCCGGCCGGGTGGCTCGGCGCTGCCCGAGCGGCAGCGCAGAAGGACCCGCAACCCCCCCCCCCCCCCCCTCCCCGCGTGGGGGCCGCTCCGTGTCAACGGATGCAGTGCAAGGCCGCGTCCCACATTCCCCACTTCCGCACGGCCGTGGAACCCAGCTCGCTGCCACGGCTTCAGCCGCGGCTAATTCTTCCGGTGGCGCTCCGGGTGCCACCGTCGCGCCGGCGGGGGCTTCCACGGACCACTGGACGCGCTCCGGTGGTCCGATTTGCCTGTGGTCTTCGCCAGAGATCATCTCAGGACCCTACCTTCACTACAAAGCCTTCAAAACGCCTTCGCGGCTTGCCTCACCATTGATCGTCGATCCACACTACGACAGTAAACTCGGGGTCTTCAAATCGCCTCCGTGGCCCCGACTCCGCCCGCGGTTTCGTTCGGCCTCAACGGCGCGGCGCGATGGCACCGAACTTCATCACCACGTTCTTTCTCATGTCCGCACGATGTCATTGCACTATGCTGCCTTTGTTCGTGCCACAACTAATCAAACAAGAAAGAGGGAGGAGAGTCAGCCGGGTTCGTGCGGTCTGACCTCCTCCCGTTAAGTTGGTAACAAGCGGCCCAAAAGATGAAGAACAACAAGGAAAAATTCTCGAACAAAAGAGAAACAACCCAAACAGTATTTTCCCCGCAATAGACTATTCCCAACCCGCAAGGAAAACGTTTTCGGATCAACTAGGTAATAAGTTGATCCGTGTTCTTTGTTTTCTTTAGGAAGAATGAAATCAGGGGAATAAAATCATTCTTAAAACATAATTCCCTACCTCAAGCGTTGTCGTCGAATGCGAGTTCATCACGGAATTAACCGTCGCGGAAGAAGAGGATCATCGTGAAAGAGAAGAATCATCACGAAAGGAGTGTCATAGAAGAAACGTCGTTGATGTCGCGGTACACAGTGTCGCGTCGTCGATCTCCGAGGGTTTGGCGTTCTTCGTTGGAGGTCGGAGCATTCTTCGCGTTCTTCGCGTTCTTCGCGTTCTTCGCCGAAGAAGAACACTTTCCTCCAAATTCTCTCCACTCCACAAGTTCCAACAAAAATAAAATAAGAGTTATCTTATTTTATTAACGCACATCACACGTTTGAAATTAAAAAGAAAAGAAACGAACAATTAATTCAATGAATTAATTGTAACGATTTAACTGCCCAATTAATGAGACGTTTCTTAACCTGAAAAATGCACAGTTGACTTTCATTAAAGAGGGGGGTTGCGGGTGCGTTACTTAGATGAAAAGAAACTGTGGGGCTCATGCGGGCCCCACCTCACAAATATCCTACCAAGAGGGTAGGATATTTTGGATTGCACCCTATCTGCTTCAACTCAGCTTAAGCAGCTTTCAGTGGCATTAAGTGGCTTTAAGTGAAATAAAATAAAGTTTTCGCACCACTTTATTCTATTTTCTTCACTTAACCCCCAAAAATTAAAAACCACACCCGAGCAAACGCAACTCCGGAAAAGTAATTTCTAAGAAAATATCGGCGCTTCGATTCCATCGGTGCCCTCAGAAGCACCGGTTCAGAAGTTAGAAAAGCCCGCTCATTCGTTCACTGAACGTACCCGAGCTAAAATTCGGAAAATGATTCCAGGCACACCAGTCCTCAGAATCAGGCGCCGTCAGAAAATGCCTTCTTGAAAAATCCCAAAGAAAATTTAGAGAAAATTTACCTTGAAATTTCCGGGTCTTTACATTACTCCCACCTCAGGGCTTTACATCCTCATAAAGATTTAATACAAACTAGGGTCACAAAAGCAGTACTGAGCACGCATCTAAGCCTCCCGCACTCATGTTCTCACCTGGAGGTTTTCGAACTGCCAGTAAAAGTGCACCCAAGGAATATACCGTTCTCGTAGGATCCACCCCTGTCGATCCTCGATCACCAATGGAACCTCTGCGAAAGTCACCCCATCGCCATCGTCCAGCTCCCCAAGGTCGATGATATGTGAAGGGTCAAGCACGTATCTCCTCTACTGAGATACGTGGAAGTCGTCGTGCACCTGGTGCAACTGAGGTGGATGGGTCAAGTGGTAAACCACCTTGCCTACCCAGCTGAGGACCTAGAAAGGTCCGTTGACCCTCAGAGATAACTTGCCGCCTTGGCCACATCTCCGTAAACCTTGTCGAGGTGAGACCCGTATAAGGACGTGATCGTCATCCTTGAACTCCAGAGGTCTCCAATTCTTATTAGAACTGGAACTCAAATGACTGCTGCCACGAGGGTAAGGTTGACCGACTCAAGAGTGATCGGTCGCACCCTCCTGTGAAAGAGTATATCCTATGCTGCCTGGGGTTTCCTTTTCGCCGACCAATGAAAACACATCCCGACGTCGTAGTTAAACCACAACCTTTTTTCCTAATACCATCATTTTGTGTATGAATTGTGATTTCCCAGTCCATACTCAAACCAACGTCATAAGGCCTCGATGCTGCCACCAAGAGATTCCAACTGAAACTCTCGCCTTGAGGGTCTGACGAAACTGTCAGCGTAAGTGTGATTATCGAGTCTCCTCCCAAGGTATCTCCAGATGTGAGGGTCAAGTCCACGGCTTACTAGAAACTCTAGGTCTGGGAAAAGATTTATAAAAGCAAGGAATGATTCATATCGACGTCTGTTACTACAGCAGCTAGTAGTGGACCCAGATTGTCCCTTGAATCATTTTTAGAGCCATTAGGTCACTCTCCCTGACCGCATGAAGCCACACTCTCCCTCCGCCCTCCAGCTCCCTGAGCCTGGCGGGGATAACTAAGGCGGGTGGTTGTAGCATGTTACGATGTACACCACCTCAGGTTTCTCTCCTAGCTCTGCCTCCATGTCTGCTGCTTCGCAGACTCATCTCTCCTTAAAGCTTCCTCTTCTTGAAACATTTAACATGCTCGAGTCTCTTAGACTGGCGCTGATTTCCTATTTCTTACTGCACTGTGCAGTCATCATCCGCTCCTGGATAATCTGCACCTTCTTTGCCTACGATCTGAAGAGCTGCTAAAATTTCTCCTTTGCCGAAAAGAAAAACTCGGTCTTATCCCCTGGATGAACCATGCCCATTTCCTAATACAGTCAATCCTGACATGAATGACACATTTATGCCATGGATGGCGTCGTAAGGCCTTGACGTAACTACTAAGAGATCCAACTGTCACTCTCGCTTCCAAGGGTCGAGTCACACTGTCGGCATCAGTGTGAGGTCACTGGGTCTCCTCCAGTAGAAATCTCGAAAGTGAGGGTCAAGTCAATGATTTTAACCTGTACCACTCAGTATCAACCAATAAAAAGGACAGGAAAGAAAACATCACAATGATAAGTGTCTTTTTATTATTGCATCTCATAGTACAAAGACACGAAGCAACTACAAACAAACATCATCAAAACTAGAAGCGACATGATCAATAGGCTCCAGGTCTGGAGCTAGTCCCACTCCTGTCCATCTGCTTCCGGAGCTCCATGACCATAGGCCTCAGCTGCCTGATGTTGAGCTCTCCCATGACCTCCTGTCCCCTGCGGTCGGGGTGGGCCTCCTGGTGGTGGTGGTGGAAACACCCCAAAGCGTCGTCCACCTCCAGCTGCACGACCAGATCCTCTTCCATGGCCGCCTGCTCCTTGCAGTCTGCCCTGATCGAACCTCTACCTCTGGTTGGGAGGTTCTTCATTTAACTACTGGTCATCTGCATGGTGGGTCAGACAGTCACATATCGTGTGACCAATCTCTCCACAGGAGTAACACTATCCACTCTCGGCACGACTGGATATGACTCCACCCCGGTTCCCCCGCACAACTGAACCTGAATTGTGCAGTCGGCCACCGGTAGGTCTGGTCCTCTTGGACCTCTATGTCATCTGTCTACTGCCTGCTACAGAAGACTCTCCCGCAAGCCGGCTAGTGGTGGGTTGTGCAGCTGGAGACTGCTCAGCAAGGAAACTCCCCACTAAGAGGGCTCTCTCAAACACCCCTGTCTGGGTCGGAATGCTGTGAGAAACAACAGAAGCTCTAATCTCCCGCCTAAGCCCATGCTCGAAGGTTAGGGCTCTGAAGAACGTGTCCCGTACCATATCTGTGGAGTAGCACGAGAGTTCTTTGTACCTCGCTGAATATTGTGCCACTGCCATGCTGCCCCGCCGTAGCTGAAGTAGCTTCTGTATACGCCCCGCTTGAAGGGTTGCAGGTACAAACTCTGCCTGGAACAAGCTCTCAAAGTCTGCCAATAGAAGTGTCGCCTCGTCATGCATCTGAAGCATCAGGCTCCACCATCTGCCTGCTGCTGCCTGAAGAATGCTGGCAGCAAGGATCACCATGAAATCTGTCGGCGTCCCCACTAGCCTGAAGACTCTCACCACAGCCTCCAGCCAATCCTCAGCTGCCTGCTGGTCTCTCTCTCCCTGGAACCTGGGTGGCCTCTGGCGCTGGAACTTGTGTAGTGCACTCAAGCGACGTGCACCCTCTGTTACTCGGGCTAGTGGAATCAGTGGCCCAACTGGTAGTAGTACCGCTGGTGCCCTGCTGGTGCCTCAACTGGGATAGGGCCCTGTACTGAGGCCACGCCGCTCAGCGGGCTGTCAGTACTAACAAATCTCAGGGCTCTAGCTAGTCGTCCGCGGGGAGGCATCCTGAAAGAAAAAAACATGACACGATCAGAAAATTTATACCTGGTGAGATTACTTGGTTTGAGCTGATATTAAAAAACTTCTGGAAACACACATGCAATCAGTGTTTTTGTGCACAAAGTTGGAAATCAGTTTTCAGGGTCCTGGTGTATGGATACGTCGGCCGCCCGCACCAACATTGGACTCCCTGAACTGAAAACCATAATCGGTACTCTTAACACTATTTCTTCACAGAAAGAAAAAATCAGAGTTATAAGTTCTGTGGTAGAACCGACTCCTCTGATACCAATTTGTCACGACCCGTCCTCGGGGCCCATTCTGTGACTACCCCAAGCCCGCATTCCATAGACCAGGGGCTAGCGACTAGCACCAAATGCGTAAATCCCGATAACTGGGAAGGCATTTCCTTTCTAAAAGTAAACAAAACACCACAGAGTACAAGTGGAAGTAAAACACTAAGTACAAAGAGAAGTGTTGAAAGGTAAATGTGCCAGAATACAAACACAAATGAAAGTAAAACTACAACTGAACAAAGTAAAACAGAAAAAGACAATAGCTGAAAGGACGGAAGCGGCTCCTGGTTCATCCTCCTCAGATCCTACCTGAAGGGTAGGTATAGATGGCGCAGCTCCTGGATCGTCCACCACGGATCCTACCTGAAGGGTAGGTACAGATAGTCTCCACAATGCTCTCGCCCTTCAACCTCCTCCGTGTATCGTCTCGTCACGAAGTCCAGCTCCGGATACTGACTCGTCGTGTGGTCCACCTCCGGGTACCGTCCAGTTCTCAAACACTCGACCTCCATCATCACTGTCTATTGTCTGCAACCAACACAAAGAAATGCGGGCATAGCCCTTGCAGGGGTGACTATAACGATACTCAGTAGGGACCCCAAGACCCTCAAGGTCTCACTAAGACCAACAAGGATAATCACAAAGAAGATATCAAAAGATAACCTCTACTTACGTATATTCCCATACATATACCAAAGTTATCAAGTAACCCATCTCAAACATGAGGAAATACAAGGATCATAGACTCAGCTCAAACCAGGATTTTCATTATCGAAACCGTAACTACTGAAGAGCCCCGTCTCTGGAGTGTACAGTGGTCCTGTCATGACTCCGAGGTACTGCTCACTAATCCAAGTCTCTGAGGTACTCCTCCTGTCAAGTACCGTGGGTCTACTGCCAAATACTGGGTGCTTCGTCCGCTGTGGGTCTGCCACCAAATACCGGGCGCTCCCCCTAATAGCCTACAGAGGTACTCCTCTGATTGAGTATCGCGGGTCTGCTGCCAACTACCAGGCGCTCCGTCTGTCGTGGGTCTGCCGCCAAATACCGGGCGCTCCGTCCACTGGGTTAGTCGACTCACTCCAAGTCGAGTCGGTCAAGTAGTCGTCAGGTCTCAGTCATCTACACGGTCTTCGTACTTCGTATGCTCATCCCAGGAGGGACCGCTCCACGAGCTACTGGTTAATACTCCAAGTATCACAAATTCCCATGAAGATGTATCTCAAGGGACCGCCTCGTCATAAGGGTCTCAAAACAACATATGGAACGTCAATCGGATGCTCGGTCTGTGAGTTATTAGCCTTTTTGTCCTAGGGGCCTGGTTGGTTTCTTGTGTGAACCAACCCGGCCGTCTCTCAATTGTACCCCGAACTCCCATAGGGTATACTCATATGGACTGTTTCTCAACGAGATCACCAACGCCGCTGGCGGTTCGTCAAACGGACGTCCGGTCTGAATGATATCATCTTTTCTGTTCCAGGGGCCCGGTTGGATTTCAGGTACAATCCAACCCATCCATACTTTGACAGCGTCCAATCCTCGGGTGAGGAATGCCAAAAGTTCCGTCTCGTTAATAGGAATTCAACAAAGTCAATGGAACGTCAATCGTACATCCGGAGCTCAAGATATAAGTGTTTCCGCTCCGAGGGCCCGGTTGGTTTCGTGTCCGAACCAACCCGTTCGAACCTAAAGTTTTCTGAAACATTGAGTATAATATACCTAAACGACCATCTCGATCCAAGGGTCGCATCGCCGTAGACGGTGCATCGATCGGAGGTCTACAGCTCATGATAAGGGCAAAAAACCGTGAGGGGTCCGAAAACGGGGGGTCTGGGCCCGGACTGACCCGACCCAACCCCCCTGGGTCGGCCCGAATCGGGTCGACCCGACCCGGGTCCGGGTCCGACCCGGCTGGGCGCGACCCGGCCCGGCTGGTGCGTTCCGGCATGGTCTGGGCACGACCCGGCCTGGAGGTCTGGCCAGGGGGCTCGGCGCTGGCCGAGCGACCGCGCCAAAGGAGCCCCCCCCCCCCACCACCCCCGTGTGGGGGCTGCCTCGTGTCACCAAACGCAGCGCAAGGCCGCGTCCCTCATTCCCCAATTCCGCGCAGCCGCGGAACCCAGCTCGCCGCCACGGCTTCAGCCGCAGCGGATTCTTCCGGCGGCGCTCCGGGCGCCGCCGCCCCCGACTGCCGGCGTGGCGCACTGGCGAGGGCTTCGGCGGACCACCGGACGCGCTCTGGTGGTCCGATTCGCCTGCGGTCTTCGCCACAGATCATCTCAGGACCCGACCTTCGCTGCAAAGCCTTCAAAACGCCTTCACGGCCCTCATTACCATCCATCATCGATCCTCACTTCAATAGAAAACCTGGGGTCTTCAAATCGCCTCCGCGGCCCCGACTCCGCCTGTGGTTTCGTTCATCCTCAACGGCACGGCGCGACGGCGCCGCATTCTTTCCCATGTCCACATGGTGCCATTGCATTGTGCCGCCTTTGTTCGTGCCGCAACGAATCAAACAACAAAGTGGGAGGAGAGTCTGTCATGTTCGTGCGGTCCGACCTCCTCCCGTTATGTTGGTAACAAGCGTCCCAAAAGATGATGAACAACAAGGAAAAATTCACGAACAAAAGAGAAACAACCCAAACAGTTTTTCCCCTCAACAGACTATTCCCAACCCGCAAGGAAAACGTTCGCGGATCAACTAGGTAATAAGTTGATCCGTGTTCCTTTTTTTCTTTAGGAAGAAAGAAATCAAGGGAATAAAATCATTCTTAAAACATAATTTCCTACCTCAAGCATTTTCGTCGAACTCGAGTTCGTCACGGAATTAACCGTCGACGAAGAAGAGGACCATCGCGGAAGAAAAGAATCGTCGTGGAAGGAGCGTCGCAGAAGAAACGTCGTTGACGTCATGGTACACGACGTCGCGTCGTCGATCTCCGAGGGTTTGGTGTTCTTCGTCGGAGGTCTGAGCGTTCTTCGTGTTCTTCGCGTTCTTCGCGTTCTTCGCCGAAGAAGAACACTCCCCTCCAAATTATCTCCACGCCACAAGTTCCAATAGAAATAAAATAAGAGTTATCTTATTTTATTAATGCACATGACACGTTTGAAATTCAAAAGAAAAGAAACGAACAATTAATTCAATGAATTAATTGTAATGATTTAACTGCCCAATTAATGAGGCGTTTCTTAACCAGAAAAATGCACAGTTGACTTTCATTAAAGAGGGGGGTTGCGGGTGCGTTACTTAGAGGAAAAGAAACGGTGGGGCTCGTGCGGGCCCCACCTCACAAATATCCTACCAAGAGGGTAGGATATTTTGGATTGCACCCTATCCGCTTCAACTCAGCTTAATCAGCTTTAAGTGGCTTTAAGTGACTTTAAGTGAAATAAAATAAATTTGTCGCACCACTTTATTTTATTTTTTTTCACTTAACCCCCAAAATTTTAAAACCACACCCGAGAAAACACAACTCCAGAAAAGGCGTTTCTAAGTAAATACCGGCACTACAATTCCATCGTTTCCCTCAGAATTCGATTCCGAGCACCGGTTCAGAAGTTAGAAAAACCCGCTCATTCATTCACTGAACGTACACAAGCTAAACTTCGGAAAATGATTCCGGGCACACCGGTCCTCGGAATCAGGCGCTGTCAGAAACTGCGTTCTTGTAAAATCCCAAAGAAAATTTAGAAAAAATTTCCCTTGAAATTCCCAGGTCTTTACAAACTATAAGAACCTGACCTTAAAACATTACAAAATATTGAATTAAATGAATAATTCACATTGAGGATCTTTTCAGGTTTAGGGTTTTAATGAATTAGGACATAACTATTTATATAACAACATGAATATTACATGTAGAAAATTTAACTTAGTATCCATTTTTTCAGAAAATAAAAACTCTTGAGAAAAAGAGTCATGGTATGTTCTATGTTTTGGACATCATGACTTTTCCTAGATCCCATCCTTGACCCTATTCATTAAGCCCTATGAAAAACATTTCAAAAAAACATGTGATGAGCATAAAAACACTGTAAGGGTTATAAAACAAAGAATAGAACATTATTTCGTCATTACATACATAACATAAGATCTTTATCATACTTCATGAAATAATAACATTTATGAGTAAGACATAGAAAATATAATTCATAATGGTAACTTGTGGAATCCATATCATACTTACATTGTAGCTATCAAAACTACGTAGGGAGTTACATTTTGAATACCTATCATAGTATATTCCTTAAATATCTTAGGAGAAACATTAATGTTTACCTCTGTCACATTATGTAATGCATTGGAGAGCTATCTCGGGATCAGCCGCCTAAGGATTATCAGGGAATCACCCATATACATAAATAATTCCCAAGAACAATAACATATTCATAACACATAAAGCAAGCATAAAGGAAGGATTAAATTTCCACATTTCAATCACACTATATCATTGAAATATATTGACATAAAAAATCCATTATAAAAACCATTTTCAATACCAATAAACGTAAAAATTATATGGTATTTCTTTTCTATTAAAAAAATACTATGGCTTGTTAAGGAAGCCAAAGATCAAATAATACTTGTGGTGGCGGAAAAAGGTTGTTGTCGCCAATTACGTTAAAAAAACATTCATTTTTGTCATTAATTATAACACTTCTTATAAAAATATTCCATTTGAATGAAATGAAAGTTCAATGGGTTTTATACACCATATAAAATAATGTTGTTTATTAAACCAAATATTCCTCAATGAAAGGATATTGAGAAGATGTCCCTTACGTCGTGTCTGACTTGACCCGTTGGTTATTTAATCTTCTAAATAATAAACTAAAGTTAATTTATACATTATTAAGAACATTTTTAAAGTTTATTATTCCTTTTATAACACTTATTACCATGTTATAAACAATATGTAATCATTTAAATTAATAATGGTTGTTTTGTCGATATTTGGTACTTGAGTCACTAATGAACACCATAAAATTACAAGTTGTCCATGTGGTCAATAGTCCATTATCTCCATAATAATATAAATGATTTAGATATCATATAAATCATATATATCTAGTATATATATTTATTTATAACGGTACAAAACATTTTGGAGATATGAAATGAAATGCACCGTTCATGGAGACAGTAAGCCATACGTACACATGAATGCTACTTTTATTTCTACGTATTAATTTAATGGAATTAAAATATAATGATACATAAGTATATTATAATTCCAGTATAATATCATATATGATATCATTAACACCATCCTTTATGTGTCCCACATATGGTATTAACAAGTTATATCACTTTCAGAGGGCAGTAGTCCGCACTTCTTAAAATGAAATTATCGCGTTTACCCATTATGGAAACCATACATGTAGGATATAAATTTTAAATACAAAAGAATAAAAAACATAAAAATAATACATATCATATATAAATACAGTTCCATCTTAATGGCCACCATGAGAGGTGGTAGGAGATAATCGAACAATCATCATTTCGTGAGGCGTTAGTTTTCCATCCATAGAAATAGTATGTTCTTCACCCATTAGATAGAAATGTGTGTGAGTATAATTCAAATAATTATCATAAAAACATCCTAGTATATTGAGGATACTTTTGTTTCTATAAAATAAATGAATAAAAAGAGTTTAGTGGTTTTAGAATTTAAATAAAATATAAGAAGCTAAGAGGAATCATTACCTTTAATTTGGGTAACTCCCTTTTGTTTGAACTAAAAGGAATTATTGATGTACCTTCTGCCTAAGGTAAGGATTCTAGGAGGAGGAGAGAGATCATGGAAGATTATTTTGGAAGGGGTTGGACAAGACAAGGGTCTTGAGAGGTTTGATTAATGGGTTAGAAGTGAGGGATTTGTATAAGAGGGAGGAGGGGCTCTTTAAGAAAGTTTGGAAATATTATTTTATTATAAACTTATCTTCGGTTTCTAAAGATCCAAAACTCATTAAAGATGAATATAAGATGCCTAATAGTATAAATAAAATCATTCACTAAGAATTGGATAAGTTTTGGATATTGTTTAAATATTTATAATCTTATTTATTTAAATCTTTTATTAATGAGGTAAATACTGCATCATTATCGTGTCATAAAAAATATAATTTATTTGATCTCTAAAAAATATAAAAAATTACCATGATGTAGGAAATATTTTTATCTTTCCAATTAATATCTACAGTCAAAATGATAGCTTATATAACCACATGTAAAAATTTATTTACCAAAAGATATTTGTTTGTGTCATTTTTATCAATACTTTAAGTTAATTAAACTAAATTGTCCTTATCACTGCCAAGTGGCTCCATGGGGTCTCAAAATCAATCCAAAGATGACCAAGGTCATAAATGACTCAAAAAATAAGGTTAGAACAAATGTTAAGGTAATTTTATGTTATTGTAATATTCTTTTTACCTTGAATTGCCCTATTTACCTTTAACCGCGGAAAATAAAAGTCAAACGTTACTATTCACAAAAAATTATTTTCATCTTATTGAACAAAATTTTACTTATAATAAACTTGTATGTTAGATTTTTGGAATTCAATCCACAAAAGCGGTAAAATTTCATTTAAATGAAAAAGTCAGTTTTTTAACTACTACTAAGTGTTTTCACTATTCATCAAAATTGATGTTTTTCAGAAAAATACCAAAAATTTGTCCAAAGCTATATTTAATATTCCAAATACAAAAATTATGTCTATTTTACCAAATTAAAAACATTAAAGTTGCGTTAATTAATTTAAAATAAATTCTTGTTGTCAAAACAAATAGTGTGTTTTTAAGAAACAAAAACTATCAAAAGATTGACACTTGTTTATGTCCAATTTCAAAGAGAAATTAATTTCAATGACCCACATTGGATTAATTTTTAAAAATATAATCCAATAAAACTTTAAAACCAATTAAAAAGATAATATAACCATATAAATTAATTATATTAAAAGTCACTTTCGAATAAAAATACAGTATTTTTCACTAATCATTAAAAAATGAGCTTTACCAGAAAAATAAAAAGAATTTACCCAATGTAAATTTTGATATCCTGAACCTAAAAAAGAATTTTTTTTTTCAAATAGAATATATAAAAATTAAAAAAACTATATTTAAATAGGTTTCACCATCAAAAGGTGGTAAATCTACCTTTTAAGGTAAATTATGTTTAAAATTAGATTCATTAACTTTTTAAGCCTCTAATTTTTTTTCGATAAATGTAAAACAACTAAAAAACATGTATAATAATATTGTTGTTAGTTATATTAATTCATACCAATACAATGGCTTGGCGTTAACTACCATTTAAAATAATAATATTATATTATTAGTGTGAAATGTAAGATTTCAAAGAAACCTTTTGTTGCATTTCAGGTAAGCCATCAAACATAACATCCCCTTTAAAGTAAAACAAATATTTAATTCAAAAATATTAATAATTATGAAAATTTATTATTCTTTATTAACTAGGGGTGTTACATTCAGGGTGCGACACCCCACCAATTCAGAGGAAATGGGATTGTATGTGAAAGAGTTTGGAAAATCATGTAATCCATAAAAATCAAGGATATGGGAAAAGGTATAAAAAATCAATGAATTATGAGACCATACTATATCACCAATGTTTCTATCAATAAATTGGTGCAAGTATAAAATTTTATAAAATTATATCATTTAATCCTTACAAATGTAACTAAAAAATTAAAATAATTAAACTAAATATGAAAAGGATGTGAACTATTTATTTCATTCTAGTATTATAATATTATGAATTAAATTCCTTGAATAATAAGTTGAACCAGTTGTAGAACATGTTCAATATGTAAATTTTTTATAATTTTTCATATATTGTATAACCTACATAATTAAATTAGTATTATAATAGTACACGTAGGGGATACTATGTGTTTTATGTGTCGTTGATTATCACATATCAACCATCAAATATCGGGTACTCTACTATAATGTATATAGTGGAACTTATGTTTAATCATCAACGTTGAAACTAAAATATTGGAACCAGATGAAGATGTTTATCAGTGAAATGTGACGGGGTTGGAGATTTATGGATGATGAAAACATTTACACTGAATGAATCAATTTTATATAATTATTTATGTGAATAAGGGATATGGGGCTAATGAATTTATTTAATCAAAAATTGGCCAATATTTTGTAAAATTGACATTCACAATAGATATTTAAAGTATTGGGTTCCCATGAAATTTTTGTTATAAAAAAATCCTCACATTGAGATCCAATCAACTAACAAATATTTTTGTGGAATCTCACAATAATCAACAGAAAAGTATTTCAATGATATCAAATAATCATTGGAACCCTAAAATATAACAAATTCTTCAATATTTCATGATACGTTTTATGGATGCACACAAAATCATTATGAAAATCATGAAGTGAGTTTTCCCATGATCAATCCATCACCCCTTCACACAGTATCACCCTAAAGATTGTTTTATGTTCCTAGAAATGATGATTATTGTGGAAATGGTTTTATATTAGTTGGGTAAAATAGAACAAAATTAGAAAGGGACCAGGAATGATTTAGACTAACCAAACTCATACACAAGAAAACAATGAAAACAATACATACTTTTGGTAAAATTGAACAGTGATCGACGGAAGATATTATGATGGAAATTTAATAAACATAATAAAATAATAATATTTATTATAATGAAATTTTAGTTTTTAGAGGAATTTGAAATTTTTATCATTATTAATCATGAAATTATAACAAAACACTGAAGAGTCTACAAGAAATAAATGATGTAAAAGGTAGGGGGAGGGATATTTCAAGTCTAAAATAGAGTATTGATAATCTAAAATCCCCATATTAATAATTTTTTGTGCCAAATATTTATCCCTTACTTATAAAAATTCTAACAACTTGAATGGATGTGTAGTTACCAATTTATACCCAAGATGGGTGGATGGTTTCCTTCTAAATATTTAATCTGAAATATGGAAACTGTTTAAATCATAATAAAACCAAATGGTTGAATGTGATTATCTAAAAAAGTTGTTTATATCAGTCTAAATGATCCACTTATAAAATTTAATATTGAGTTGACACGTTATCTAATTTTATGGTCAAAATAATGTGGTCATCTCTTCAATATATATAGACACATAAAATTCAAAAATATGATCATATCAAGAATTATTGTAACATCCCAGGTGAATAAAGAATAAAGAATTTTCTTATTTATTAATATTTACAAATTAAATATTAATTTTATTTTAAAGGGGTTTCTATGTTCGATAGCGTACCCGATACGCAACGATGAGTTTCTTTGAAACTTACATAACACACTAGTAATAAAATAATATTATTTTAAATGTTAGTTAACAAGTAGCCGTTGTACTGGCGGGAATGGATAGAAATAACCAAAATATGATTAGATATGTTTTTAAATGTTTATACATTTACCCAATAAAAGATAAAAGCTTAAAATACGGAAAGAGTTCAATTTTAGGCATTTATACCCGAATTTTCACGAAAGGTCCACTTATCACCTTTTGACGGAGAACCATCATTAAATATAGTTTTGATCAGTATTATAAATTCTATTGGACCAAATATAACTCTTCTTTAGAATCGGGACATCAAAATTTACTTTGTGTAAATTTTTGGTACCTTTCTGATAAAGTTCATTTTTTTATGTATAGTGTAAAATGTTGTATTTTTATTCAAAACCTCTTTTTAATCTAAATTATTTATATGATTATATTATTATATTAATTGGTTTTAAAGTGAAATTAGAAAATATTTTTACCAGTTAATCCAATGGTGGTCATTGGAATCAATTTCACTTTGAAATTGGACTTAAACTGGTGTCAATCTTTTGATAATTATTGTTTCACAAAAACACGCTATTTGTCATGACAGCGGGATTTAATTATTAAATTAATTAATTTCACTTATATGTTTTGAATTTTGTAAAATGGACTTCATTTTTGAATTCGGAATATCAAATATAGCTTAGGGTGAATTTTTGGTAATTTTCTGAAAAACATCAATTTTTGATGAATAGTGAAACCACTAAGTGGTAATCAAGCAAACTGATTTTTTCAGTTAAATGAATGTTTAACACTAATGTGTATTTAATTTTGAAAATCCGACATACATGGTTGTCATTAATAAGTAAAATGTGGTTCAATGAGATTAAAATAATTTTTTGGTGAATAGTAGGTTTTTTTCATTAATCGCGATTAGAGGTAATTAGTGTAGTTTAAGGTAAAAATGGTACTATAAGAATGTAAAAACACCATGACACTTGTCCTACACCTATTGGGTGAGTCATGGCCGACCAAGACAAGCCATGGGCCAACTTGGGGACCCCATGGATCCACTTTAGTTGGAAAATGACATTAATATATTTTTATTTAATGTTAAAGTGAAAATAACACTAACATAAATTGGTTTACTAAAATAATTTTTAAGTGGGGTTATACAAGTCCAATTTTTTATTATAAATAGTCATTGGAAATCTAAAAAGATTTACTACATCATAGTAGTTTCTTTATAATTTTTAGACATTAAATAAATTAAATTATTTATGACATAATAATGATGCAGCGATGACATCATTATTTGACGATTTAAATAAAATGGAAAGATAATGTAACATATACAACCTACACATGGACAAAACCAATTGGATTAGTGGATTTCGAACCCTTATCACCTTATCCACGAATTATATCAATGTGGGACCTTTTAAAACTGAAACACATTTTCAAATAAAGTAATATTTATTTACTTTCCAAAAGTGCCCCTCCTCTCCTCTTATAAAAGGCCCCCACCTCTACCCCATTTCACACACTTCTCAAGCCTTTGGCTCGGCCAACCCCTTCCCAATTACTCTCTACACATTCTTCTCCTCATCCTAGAGTATTCACTTTGGGCAGAATCCTTTCAAAGGATGACTTTAGGCTCAAATCAAAAGGGAGTTACACTTTTAAAGGTAATTCATTCTCTCTTGTTCATTTGTTTTATTTTGATTCTCCAACCCTCTAAACACTTTTTATTAACTTCTTTTGTAACAACACCAGTATCTTCAATATACTAGGATGTTGTTATAATATTTATTCGATCTACACTCTCACACAACTACATCAAATGGTTAAAGAACATACAGTTTCCGTGGATGGCGAAATTCTGCCTCCCGAAATGATGATTGTTCAATACTCATTTAACACCTTCAAGGGTGGCCATTATGATGTCACTATTTTTATATATGATATATAATATGTTTATGTTTTCTTTAAGCTTATGTATTTTTCATTTTTGGCATACCTTTATGGTTTCCATTATGGGTAAACACGATATCTTCATTTAAGGAAGTGCGGACTACCGCCCCCTAAAAGTGATGTGATTCGTTAATGCCATATGTGGGACATGTAAAGGATGGATTTAAAGTTATTATATATGATGTTATACTGGAATTATAATATACCTCTATATCATTATTATTTCTTTCCATTAAAGTATGAGATAGAAATGAAAGTAGCGTTCATGCGTACGTACGGCTTACCGTCTCCATGGACAGTGCATTTCATTTCTTATCCCCAAATGTAATGTACTATTAAAATTACATGTATATAATGTATATATATAATTAATTATATATCTAAATGATGGATATAATTCTGGAATTAAAATATACATACCTCTCATTTAGTTTTTATTCCACTAATATGACAAAGAAATGAAAGTAGTGTTCATGCGTACGTACGGCTTACCGTCTCCATGAATGGTGAATTTCATTTCTTACCTCTAAATGATTATGTAATATTATAAATACATGTATATTCTGGATATATATGATACATATTATATCCAAATCGGGAATTTCATTCTGGATATAAAGAACTTTTTACCACATGAACAACATGTAATTGTAAGAAGTCAACTTTCGACTTAAGAACCAAATATTGACAAAACAAACATTATTAAATTAAATGGTTACATAATGTTTATAACATGGCAATAAGTGATATAAAAAGAATAATGAACTTTAAAAAGGTTCTTAATCAAGTATAAATTAACTCAAGTTTATTATTCAGGACGTTAAAGAACGATTGAGTCAAGTCGGACCCAAGGTAAGGGACTTCGTCTAAATCTCCTTTCATTGAGGCATATTTCGTTTTATACACAACTTTCTTTTATACGGTGTATAAACCCTTTGACTTTTAATTTTATACAAAAGGAATCTTTTTCTACGAAGCGTTTTACTAAACGACAAAAAGGAATGTTTTGTTTAACGTACGCGGTGACAACGACTTTTTCCGCCGCCGCGAGTATTATTTGGTCTTTGGCTTCCTCAACAAGCCGTATTGTTTTTAGAATAAAATAAATACCATATACTCTTTTATGTATTTTGGTATTGAAAATGGTTTTGATAAAGTATTCTATTATGTCAATATATTTATGTTATATTATGATTGAAATGTGGAAATGTTATCATTCCTTTATATTGGTTTTATGTTTTATGATTTTATATTGGTATTTGGACATTTTAACGGGTGGTTACATTATAAACCATATGACGGGTGGTGCCGTGAATACCAGTATGGGTGGTTACATTATAACCTCCAATGCATTGGGTATGGAAGTCGGCCGTATGGCTATTCCATTAAGTATGTATGGAAATTGGCCGTATGGCTATTCCATTTAGTGATAAGTGTGGAAGTCGACCGTATGGTTATTCCACTTAAGTATGTTTATGTCCCAAGTTACCTTTATATATGTTATGTGTTCATTATATGGTTTTTATGGTTATACTTTGGTTACAAAAAGGTAAGTAATGATACTTTATTCAGTGAAGAGTTTTACTACTTCATGAAGGTGAAGGTATTACTTTGATATAGTATACATGGTTTACTTGATGTTTGAAAAACTAACAGTTTTCATTCTTTTTGTATCCCTTACTGAGCTTTTTATGCTCACCCCAAGTTTTTCGAAATGTTTTTCACAGGACTTAAAGTGGAATAAGGTCAAGGATGGGATCAAGGGAATTTCATGCTATCTAAAACATGGAATCTAGACATCTTTCTTTTTAAGATTTTTTATTTTATGGGGACTTAGTAGAAGTGTCTACTTTGTAATCTTTTAAGATGTAATAGTTATGTTCTAATTCTCTAAACCTCTAAACCTGAAAATATCCTCAATGTGAATTATTCATTTAATTCAATATTAAGTAAGGTTTAAGGCTGGGGCCTTATAGTTGGTATCAAAGGTCGGTTTAGACAACTTTAGGAGTTAGAAAGGTGTTAAATTATAATATGATTGAAATGATATAGCATTTACGGATTACCATGTTGCTTCGCCTAAGATATTTCTGTGTTCAGAATGGTTTTCCGCAGAGGAAACAAAGAAGCTATGTTGGGACGACATCAGGAGGAAGATAACCTTCCAAATCAGCAACCTGAGATGGTCGGAATCGGAACTGAACAGTTTGTTGGAGTGATGGCACAGTTGACTCAGGCTATAAATAGTGGTGGTATCCATGCACGAGATCAGCCAGATCAACCACAGAGGAACATGTCAATGGTGGAACATTTCATGAGGCAACATCCCCCATCATTCAGAGGATCATCTGACCCTGTGCAAGCTGAAGGGTGGATTAAAGCACTGGAGAAGATTTTTGATGTCATGGGGTGTTCAGAACATCAAAAGGTTAGTCTTGTTGTTTACCGTTTTGAAGGTGAAGCTGATCAGTGGTGGTCGATGGTGAAAATATAAGGGATAGTGATGAGACTGAGGATCTTCACTGGGACGAATTCAAAGGTATGTTTCTTGAGAAATATTTTCCTAAGGTGGTTCGTCTTAGGATGGAAAAACAGTTCCTAGAATTGAGGCAGGAGGATGATTCAGTGGCTGCTTATGAAGAAAAGTTCACTCGATTGGAAAGGTATGCTCCAAACTTCATACGAGATCTTGATAGTAAAATAAACCATTTTTACTCAGGGTTAAAGCCAAAGTATCGAAGGGCTTTAGCTTCTCGTGAATTCAAAAGTTATGAAAAACTTGTTCGATGTGCGGAGAAGGTAGAAATGGAGTTTGCCGATGATCAGGTGTTCTATGACAAACCACAGAATAAGAGGTCTAGTTGGCAGGAAAAGGGGAAGAATTCATCAAAGAAGCAAGGAGGTAAGAAAACCAAATATCCATCCTGTGAGAAGTGTGGTAAAATGCATCCTGGAGAATGTTTATCCAAGTTTGGTAAGTGCTTTCGGTGTGGTAAGTATGGTCATATTGCTCGTAACTGTAAGGAAGATGATCAAGCAGGAAATGAAAAGCCAACGGTAAGATGTTTTAAGTGTAATGAAATGGGTCATTATGAAAACGAGTGTCCAACGAAGAACCCAACTGGGGGAATGCAGCCAGACTACAAGCAGAAAGGGGTGGTAAAATCCTTTGCAACAACTTCAGCAGATGTTGGGCCATCAAATGAAGTGGTATCAGCTCCAGGGAGCTCAGTATTTTTTTGAAGATTGACTTGAGGTCGGGGTACCATTAGTTGAAAGTAAAAGAAGCAGACGTTCCGAAGACTGCATTCTGTAATAGATATGGCCATTATGAATTTGTAGTTATGCCTTTTGGGTTAACCAATGCACCTGCTGTATTCATGGACCTTATGAATAAAATTTTCCATGAGTTCTTGGATAAGTTTGTGTTTGTGTTTTGAGGTTTGTGAAGAGGTTATGTGTGCCTTGTGATTCACAGTTGAAGAATGAGTTGTTTTTTCATCCTGGCAGTACAAAGATGTACAGAGGTCTGCTGGAGTATTACTGGTGGGATGGAATGAAAAGAGATATTGCTGATTTTACTGTGAAGTGTTTGAAATGTCAACAGGTTAAAGAAGAGAGGGAGTTACCTAAAGGGATGCTTCAGCCTTTACCAGTGTCAGAGTGGAAATGGGAAAACATATCCATGGACTTTGTTGTGGGATTACCGAAGACATATCGAGGTAATAATGAAATCTGGGTTATTGTTGATCGCTTGACCAAATCTGCTCATTTCCTTTCTATACGAGATACTTTCTCTCTAGATCAACTTTCCCGTCTGTATCTTAAAGAGATAGTCAGGTTACATGGAGTTCCTCTCTCCATTGTATCGGATTGTGATCCCAGGTTTACTTCTAAATTTTGGAAAGGCCTTCAGAAGTCGTTGGGTACTGAATTAAATTATAGTACAGCTTTTCATCCTCAATCAGATGGGCAGTCAGAACGAACAATCCAGACATTGGAGGATATGCTACGAGCTTGTTCTATGTATTATCAGGGAAGTTGGGACCAACATCTTTCTTTGGTTGAGTTTTCTTATAATAACAGTTTTCATTCCAGTATACAGATGGCACAATTTGAGGCATTATATGGGAAGCGGTGTCGAAATCCAGCATTTTTGGATGAAGTGGGTGAAATGAAGTTGATGGGACCAGAATTGATAGAAGAGATGGCAGAAAAAGTTCAGTTGATTCAGAAAACACATGAGAACAGCTCAGAGCAGGCAGAATAGTTATGCGGATAACCGGAGGAAGGATCTATCTTTCGAGGTAGGTGATCATGTTTTTCTCAAGGTTTCTCAATGGAAAAGTGTGATGATATTTGGAAAGAAAGGAAAGCTGAGTCCAAGGTTTATTGGACCATATGAAATTCTGGAGAGAGTTGGATCAGTTTCATACCGAGTGGCTTTACCTCCGAGTTTATCTCAGGTACACAATGTTTTTCACGTTTCGATGTTGAGAAAGTATATGCTAGATCCATTTCATGTTTTGAGTCCAGAGGTAATTTAGCTGGAAGAGAACCTATCTTATGAGGAACAACTGGTCCAGATTCTTGACCACAGGAAGCAGGTGTTACGGAATAAGGTGATTCATCAGGTAAAGGTTTTGTGGAAAAACCATGTGATTGAAGAGGAAACGTGGGAATCTGAAAAGGCTATGAGGGATAAATACCCCCACTTATTTTGATAAGTGAATAAAATTGCGAGGACGCAATTACCAAAAGGGGGGATGGATGTAACATCCCAGGTAAATAAAGAATAAAGAATTTTCATATTTATTAATATTTACAAATTAAATATTAATTTTATTTTAAAGGGGTTGCTATGTTCGATAGCGTACCCGATACGCAACGATGAGTTTCTTTGAAACTTACATAGCACACTAGTAATAAAATAATATTATTTTAAATGTTAGTTAACAAGTAGCCGTTGTACTGGCGGGAATAGATAGAAATAACCAAAATATGATTAGATATGTTTTTAAATGTTTATACATTTACCCAATAAAAGATAAAAGCTTAAAATACGGAAAGAGTTCAATTTTAGGCATTTAAACCCTAATTTTCACGAAAGGTCCACTTATCACCTTTTGACGGAGAACCATCCTTAAATATAGTTTTGATCAATCTTATAAATTCTATTGGACCAAATATAACTCTTCTTTAGAATCGGGACATCAAAATTTACTTTGTGTAAATTTTTGGTACATTTCTGATAAAGTTCATTTTTTATGAATAGTGTAAAATGTTGTATTTTTATTCAAAACCTCTTTTTAATCTAAATTATTTATATTATTAGATTATTATATTAATTGTTTTTAAAGTGAAATTAGAAAATATTTTTACCATTTAATCCAATGGTGGTCATTGGAATCAATTTCACTTTGAAATTGGACTTAAACTGGTGTCAATCTTTTGATACTTATTGTTTCACAAAAACACGCTATTTGTCATGACAGCGGGAATTAATTATTAAATTAATTAATTTGACTTATATGTTTTGAATTTTGTAAAATGTACTTCATTTTTGAATTCGCAATATCAAATATAGCTTAGGGTGAATTTTTGGTAATTTTCTGAAAAACTTCAATTTTTGATGAATAGTGAAACCACTAAGTGGTAATCAAGCAAACTGATTTTTCAGTTAAATGAAAGTTTACCACTAATGTGTATTTAATTTTGAAAATCCGACATACATGGTTGTCATTAAGAAGTAAAATGTGGTTCAATGAGATTAAAATAATTTTTTTGGTGAATAGTAACTTGTTTTCATTAACCGCGATTAGAGGTAATTAGTGTAGTTTAAGGTAAAAATGGTATTATAAGAATGTGAAAACACCATGACACTTGTCCTACACCTATTGGGTGAGTCATGGCCGACCAAGACAATCCATGGGCCAACTTGGGGACCCCATGGAGCCACTTTAGTTGGAAAATGACATTAATATATTTTTATTTAATGTTAAAGTGAAAATGACACTAACATAAATTGGTTTACTAAAATAATTTTTAAGTGGGGTTATACAAGTCCAAATTTTGATTATAAATAGTCATTGGAAAGATAAAAATCTTTCCTACATCATAGTAGTTTTTTTATAATTTTTAGATATTAAATAAATTAAATTATTTATGACATAATAATGATGCAGCGATGACATCATTATTTGACGATTTAGATAAAATGGAAAGATAATATAAAATCTACAACCTAAACATGGACAAAACCAATTGGATGAGTGGATTTCGAACCCTTATCACCTTATCCACGAATTATATCAATGTGGGAAATTTTAAAACCGAAACACATTTTCAAATAAAATAATATTTCTTTACTTTCCAAAAGTGTCCCTCCTCTCCTCTTATAAAAGGCCCCCACCTCTACCCCATTTCACACACTTCTCAAGCCTTTGGCTCGGCCAACCCCTGCACAATTACTCTCTCCACATCCCTCTCCTCATCCTAGAGGATTCCCTTTGGGAATAATCCTTTTAAAGGAAGCTTTTAGGCTCAAATCAAAAGGGAGTTACACTTTTAAAGGTAATTCATTCTCTCTTGTTCATTTGTTTTATTTTGCTTCTCCAACCCTCTAAACTCTTTTTATTTACTTCTTTTGTAACAACAAAAGTATCTTCAATATACTAGGATGTTGTTATAAGATTTATTCGAGCTACACTCTCACACAACTACATCAAATTGTTAAAGAACATACGGTTTCCGTGGATGGCGAAATTCTGCCTCCCGAAACGATGATTGTTCAATACTCATTTAACACCTTCAAGGGTGGCCATTATGATGTCACTATTTTTATATATGATATATAATATGTTTATGTTTTCTTTAAGATTCTGTATTTTTCATTTTTGGCATACCTTTATGGTTTCCATTATGGGTAAACACGATATCTTCATTTAAGGAAGTGCGGACTACCGCCCCCTAAAAGTGATGTGATTCGTTAATGCCATATGTGGGACGTGTAAAGGATGGATTTAAAGTTATTATATATGATGTTATACTGGAATTATAATATACCTATATATCATTATTATTTCTTTCCATTAAAGTATGATACAGAAATGAATGTAGCGTTCATGCGTACGTACGGCTTACCGTCTCCATGAACGGTGCATTTCATTTCTTATCCCCAAATGTAATGTACTATTAAAATTACATGTATATAATGTATATATATAATTAATGATATATCTAAATGATGGATATAATTCTGGAATTAAAATATTCATACCTCTCATTTAGTTTTAATTCCACTAATATGACAAAGAAATGAAAGTAGCGTTCATGCGTACGTATGGCTTACCGTCTCCATGAACGGTGCATTTCATTTCTTATCTCTAAATAATTATGTAATATTATAAATACATGTATATGCTGGATATATATGATATATATTATATCCAAATCGTGAATTTCATTCTGGATATAAAGAACTTTTGACCACATGAACAACATGTAATTGTAAGAAGTCAACTTTCGACTTAAGAACCAAATATTGACAAAACAAACATTATTAACTTAAATGGTTACATAATGTTTATAACATGGAAATAAGTGATATAAAAAGAATAATGAACTTTAAAAAGGTTCTTAATCAAGTATAAATTAACTCAAGTTTATTATTCAGGACGTTAAAGAACGATCGAGTCAAGTCGGCCCCAAGGTAAGGGACTTCATCTCAATCTCCTTTCATTGAGGCATATTTCGTTTTATACACAACTTTCTTTTATACGGTGTATAAACCCTTTGACTTTTACTTTTATAAAAAAGGAATCTTTTTCTACGAAGCGTTTTACTAAACGACAAAAAGGAATGTTTTTTTAACGTACGCGGTGACAACGACTTTTTCCGCCGCCGCGAGTATTATTTGGTCTCTGGCTTCCTCAACAAGCCGTATTGTTTTTAGAATAAAATAAATACCATATACTCTTTTATGTATTTTGGTATTGAAAATGGTTTTGATAAAGGATTCTATTATGTCAATATATTTATGTTATATTATGATTGAAATGTGGAAATGTTATCATTCCATTATATTGGTTTTATGTTTTATGATTTTATATTGGTACTTGGACATTTTAACGGGTGGTTACGTTATAAACCATATGACGGGTGGTGCCGTGAATACCAGGACGGGTGGTTACGTTATAACCTCCAATGCATTGGGTATGGAAGTCGGCCGTATGGCTATTCCATTAAGTATGTATGGAAATTGGCCGTATGGCTATTCCATTAAGTGATAAGTGTGGAAGTCGACCATATGGTTATTCCACTTAAGTATGTTTATGTCCCAAGTTACCTTTATATATATTATGTGTTCTTTATATGGGTTTTATGGTTATACTTTGGTTACAAAAAGGTAAGTAATGATACTTTATTCAGTGAAGAGTTTTACTACTTCATGAAGGTGAAGGTATTACTTTGATATAGTATATATGGTTTACTTGATGTTTGAAAAACTAACAGTTTTCATTCTTTTTGTATCCCTTACTGAGCTTTTTATGCTCACCCCAAGTTTTTCGAAATGTTTTTCACAGGACTTAAAAAAGAATAAGGTCAAGGATGGGATCAAGGGAATTTCATGCTATCTAAAACATGGAATCTAGACATCTTTCTTTTTAAGAGTTTTTATTTTATAGAGACTTAGTAGAAGTGTCTACTTTGTAATCTTTTAAGATGTAATAGTTATGTTCTAATTCTCTAAAACTCTAAACCTGAAAAGATCCTCAATGTGAATTATTCATTTAATTCAATATTAAGTAAGGTTTAAGGCTGGGGCCTTATAATTATGACCATTAAAACAATGTAATCTCAGTAGATGGAATTTAATTATTTATTACATTATTTTATATATCATCAAGTCAAATTTAAGATCATTTCAATTGTTGGTTTAGATGAAAAATTGACAACACCAAAAGTAATCCAATGTGTGGAAATATTTCTTGGTATTCATTTAATGTGTTTTGGAGAATAAATGAAGTTATTTATTGATTTGTTTTTAAATTTAACTCCATAGGATTTTGTGTGGTAATAAAATTTTGAGAGAAATTGAGAGTATATATTTTTCCTAGTGAAATAGACTTAAAATAAAGAAAACGATGCATTATAAAATTGTCTAGTCTTTTTTCCATGACCAAAATGGCCTTCTGAATAAAAAATCTGCCTCCAACTCTTAGTAAATGATTTCAAGAAGAATATAATAAGAATCAAAAAAATAAATGATCTGATGAATAAGAGTATCACCAATAATTTTATAACAAAAATATTAAAATACTATCTAAATGGATCAATACAAAACACTGCTCCCAAATTTTATTCAATAAGAAAACATAAAAATTTTAAAGAAAACGTGTCTCTTTTATAAAAAAATTAGTGGATAATGTTTTTTTAAAATCCCTAATAAATTTTAATTATTATTATAATTTCATGTAAAGGTTTTCATAAAACTTATAATCAGTTGGGTTTTTAGGGGACTGTTTTCAGAAAATATTATTATAAGAATTCATTTGGTTTAAATAGAAGGAATTGGATCATATATTAATTAATTATAGATTACCACTTCAATTTCTAGGTTAAAATATTAGTTTTCCACTAGAATAAAGAGGGAAACCTATATTCATGAGAGAATTAGTGCTCATTCTATTGGCGACATTAAAAGAATAATTTAAGGATGAGATTAATGCAATACTAATATATCTTCAAATACAACCATACCTTCTAGATTGATAATGATAAATTTGATGATTATATATGATCCAAAATAATCTACATGGGTAATATTTGAGATTGACCCTACTACCACAATGAGAATAAAAGTCATACAAGATTTAAGGTGACCCATGGAATTACCTAGTTGAGTGAGAGAAATTGCGAAAGATAAAAAAAATCAAAAAATAAAGAAATAAATCATTATAAAATAAGTTGTTATATAAAATATGCTGAGAGGAGCTCTTATGTGTCCTCAATTATGATAAATAAGGAAAATTTTTTATTTATGGAAAATTTAGGTGGGTTATAATTAGTTTAAAAAGATAAAACATTCATTAATTATTGGAATTTTCCCCAAGATATTACTAGGTCACCATTATAGACTCATTATGTACTCTATGGAATTTAATGAACCATATATGCATGAGGTATTACAGTTATGTTGACCTGGTGCCCTCTTCACTTCTCTAACTTCCCTTTTCCATTCTAATTCATTACTTATCCCCTATAATTTCCAATATAATTCTAAATATCACATTAAAAGGAATTAAAATATTGAAATTAAGATAAATTAGATACTCAATGAGGTTAGGGTTTTTTATAACCACCCCACCATCTCGCTTCGTATCCCAATAAAGTATCATTGTTATTTTTTGATGGAATAAGTCTATCCATTATATTAATATATAATCTTATATCTGCGAGGTTTCATCATCAATCATCATATGGGTCCATATGAACCAATCCAATATAATCACATTTCTCCATTAAACTTACTTTATTTGGTCAAGGATGTTGATTAAATGTTATACATTGGAAGAGTTCATTTTTAGTTTGAAATGTTCATACCAGATCAAGCATGATCGGTCTATCACATATATCATAAATTGAGGGATGTGAAAGGTGTTGTTATTGTATATATATTTTAGTTATAAGGATACATGATAGGTAACCTTCCCAACTATGATTATGATTTTCAATGTCTTGCAAGACATTGTTGTTATATCCCCATTTTTTTACGTCTATCATTGACTGAACATCAATATAACATGAAGGAAGATGTGGTCAAATTCATAGAGTTTCTAGGATCAACGTCATTGAATAACAGAGTATATTTTTCAATGTTGAGAAGTCATACATTTTTGGAATCAATTAACTAGAATTGTTATCTATAGAACAATGATATATATATACATAGAGGGTTTATCTATCCCTATATAAAAAAATAGAATTACCCAACATTCATTAATATTATTTGAGTTGTTCCATTTTGATAGAGGACTTGTGGGAATTGAAATTTGAGAATTCTATCCAAGAAATGTTTTCCAATCATGATTTCTAATAGTTAAAAAAAGATGAATATATAATATCCTCCAAAATAGGAATAGTATAATCATTATGGTTATTTTTTGGGTGAAATTTTATAATCAGTTACAATGAAGACCTGATGCACACAGAATCCATTAAAAGAAGTAAAACATGAACCTTAATACATTTTTAGATATGATACTAGCTAGTTTGTAATGAAACATTATAGTTTATCTCACATAAAATTTTATAAGATCTTTAGTAAAAACCCCATTTGATAGGAAAAAGTGGTTTATCTATGTTTTATTTTCCATAATCACCCACATTACATCATTACCCATAGAGGAATGAGGTATATAGATCATGAAATCCATGAGTATATCATCCAATTTCCATACAAGTGGATGGATGAGAGGGTGAAGTGTAATTTTTTGTGGTTTAAATCTAACCTAGTGTCCTGAAATCCCACCCTAAAGCAGGACCATGACATTCTTGAAATTTCCCAGTCTAGGTAGGGTTTTCCCAGGGAGAGGGGTTGGTCAGGTTAGGATTGATGAACTTTATTATTTCTTCATCAAGACTAAAATTTAAACAAGTATGCTAGATCCAAAAGCCCAATAATTAGGTATTCCCTATTTTTTGGGATCAAGCCTATGAAAAACAAAAAAAAAATATAAATGAACTCACAGTAGAAAAGACTTGAACCCCCCAACTCGTGACTTCCAAGGCTACACCTAAACTGACTATTATATGTTTCTTACGCTATTTTATTTATAAGGAATATATGATTATATATCTATTTTTTTTAAAAAAATTCATTGATATTAAAGGTCTGATTGACATGAAACCATGGGCTAGCCCATGTTTGAGCCTTGGTCGAGACATGATACTATTTGGGTTGGGGTGACTCTAACTAAATAGTGCCATCTTGCCTGATGTTTTTATGGTCATTCTCTTCTAGACCTAAGATAAATAATCTCATTTTGGGCTATGTATGATTATTTTTACACCCTCCAAACCTATATTATTTTGCTGTTATTTCTTCAACTTCTAGCTGGTAATGATTCTTGAAACAAAAATATCATTTAATTTTTTCAAGCTAGTATAATAAAATTGGAAATGAATATTGATGAAGAAAATAATTTCATTTATTTTTTATGTTAATTAATTGATTTTATTAAAAATAAATTAATAATTTTAAGAAAATTATGAAAAAATTAGTTTTTAAGAATAGTTTAACAATTTATTTTAAAAATATCATAATTTCATGAATTTATATAATTTATTATTTTTCTGATTTTAACTCTGATGGATAAAATTTGATATTTCATTGATTTTATAGGTGAATAAGTCACTCATACTTTATAATTAAGTCTTGAAAAAAATAAAAATGTTTTTTTGAACATCTATGTATCAATATCCCTATAGTTGATATACCTAACTATGGTTATATATGAAAGGAACCTATGCGAGTTTAAATATTATGTCGATTACTTGTATTTTATTAAACTTGCATAAAAAATTCTCTTGTAAGTTTATTTTTCAAGATAAAATATAATGTAGGATTAAAATGGAAAACCCACAAGAAGAATGAGATTAAGTAGGACATTCATGATTCACATCAGATTAAATACATGTTGTGTATATTTGATTCATGAGAATAAGCTTTTGTGTGTGATTAAACTGAATGTTATAAAGAATATATGAGATTAAATGATGACTATTAAGAATTAAACTCACTGTTTCACTATCTTTATAAGATAAATATCCCAATTGTGAATCACATGACATTTTAATTCCAATATGTGTGAGATTATTTTGACCATATAGGATAATATATATGAATTTATAAAAGGGTAATTCACTATTTATAGATATATTCATATCATATATTGTTGAAGTTGTGGTATATAAATTTAGGAAAATGATGAATAATATTTCATCAATAAAGCTTATGTGAATCACATCACAATGAAAAGAGAATATTTTAGAATATCATTTTGAGGTTGTGGTATTAATCGTTGTTCACAAGTGGAAAATTATAATTAAAATTGAAAGAATAAAAAATATGACCTATTTTCATGGATGAAACCTATATTTTCTTTGTTGAAACTTATATTTTCATATATTTTTTGACTTTATGAAATAATTAAAGGTTAAAAATGAAAAAAACTATAATGAATGGAATTTGAGAAGAAGATGAAGGTTTGTGAGTGTATATTCAATAATTTTAAATCAAGAAAATTTGGAAGATTTCTATATAGAATAATTCTAATACTACACCACTCCCATGTTGGAAAAACATCCATAAACATTGAAGTTTTAATAAATCCTTATTGTTATCTATTTAAATTCATTATCCATTATATATTGTATAATCAGGTTCCCATATTCTTGTTCCTCGGAAATATTAGGTTTTCGATGCCTTATATATATTATAGTTCATTATATATATTTTAAATATAATATTATTTATCTATTTCCACACTATATTTAATTTTATTCGTCTACTGATCATCTCATAGTCCAAAATAATGTAGAACTGTCATGAGGATTGATCTAAAGTGAGGCTAAATAATACTCTTGAGAAGTTATAAAGTATTTTATTAATATATTAATTCTTTTTTAATAAGTGTATGGGTTCGTCGATGATTAGTGTGATGATTATTTATCATTCCATGAAATTATCCATAGTTGTGTTCCATTCAATACAAAAACAGTATTCATTTCATTCTCCTATCCAACAGTACATATGATGGAGTTTATTTTGGTCAATATATTAAATGTAGTATGATATTGATTGTATTTTGAAAACTATACATAATTTATAAATATTTTGTTATAATTTTTTACTATTTGATAAGATGAGACTTTTAATTAAAAATAGATATCCTCTATGCATTAAGTATTACAATTTATATAATGGATGGTAGCTTATATATGATAGGATGAGTTGTCAAAATAATTTTAATCATTTAAAATTATTAACGATGGAACATATTTAGCCAAACATATAATCCACTTTTTCCTTAATGAATTTTATGTTTCATTATTTTTGATTTCTATAGTTTTTTAAATTTTGGTTTACATCAATATAAAAAACCCATTCATATTCACATATTCTCAATATATGAAAAAAATATTAACCATGTGATAAGAATAATATTTGATTAATAATAATGATATTTGGGAGATGACCCAAGTTAGTAACTATATTACACATGGAATAATATAAATTATTTTTTCATTCCTCGAGAAATTTGGGTTAAACATTTTGTAGCATACTCAAAGAGACAATGGATAATTCATTATTTCATCTGTATTTTAAAAAAAATTTAATTATTTTAAATATAAATTTTTAAAAAATCATCTATCTTTATTGTATTAAAATTATGATTATTATTATTACAATATTAGATACTTATAGGTCTAACAATAATATGTTCTAAACTAAAGGAATTACATGTTTCAAGATTTGAATGAAGAGTTGTTGGAGATGAGGAAAAAATGGAATTCATTTCTGAATATCTCTACGAATCCATTGAAATGAATCTAGAGAAATGAGAACCAAAAAAGAAGATGAATTTATCATATAACTAATATTTTCTATTAAAGAATATTAGGAGGTCAAAAAGGAACAACATGAGAATCTACTGTTTGAGCTTACTCTGCCATTAATAGAAGATAACACTGAATTAAACATTCTTAAAAATACACATCTGGGTGATCGAAAACATTTGAATATATACTAGAGACAATTTTTAGAATTTACGTTCAAAGTAGTAATAATATATTAGATAAATAAATATTATTAATGTTATACATTTCTATGGATTTGTAATAAAAATATGTTGTATCTATTGATGGTATATGGGTTTCCATGAAAATATTGAATATTTGATTGACAATGTACTTGAAAGAGTATAATTTCATGTGGATTTTAATGAGGATATAATTTTACAAGTAAAATTGATTAAAGTAAAATATTTTAATACTTATTCATCCTTTCTTAATTATATTCAACATGAACTTATTAGTGATCCCCCTTGTTAGAAAATATTTTTTTTCACAACAATGATAAATTATTTTGATATAAATGATCGTGAAGCCATAAAATCAGTTGTATAAGAAACCATAGAAGAGGAATTTCACCTTCTTTCACACCCTCCATATAATTTATAACTCATTCCTATAGGTGTGGAACCACATAACTCTATCTAATGGAACCTCCTTTTCTAGTGTATTTTAATAAACTCTGTATGAACAAAAAATGGTTGTTTACATCACATAAGACTTATTATCTTTTGGATGACAGGTGAAATATGGTATATTTAGGATAGGGAAAGTAAAAACCTTGTACTATATTATGGGTTAAAACAAATTATTCTTTCCATTTTTCATTGTTTTTAGTTTTTTAATAACTTTTACATGTTTTTTTATTCCTTTATAGGATAAAAATGTTTAATAAAGGAGTTTAATTAATTCTATTGTAAATATAATAAATCCATGTTTTATTTATAAAATTTATTTTGTATACTACAAAAATTACTTTATTTTTTACTTTATGGATGTGTAGTTTAATTTTTGTGGAGGGGTTGCTAACCTATTAAGATATTTTGTGATTATAATATTCTAATTTTAATTTTTTAAATAATTTTTCTTAATTTAATATATATTATCATATTTCACTCTTAAGTTTATTTTGATAAATAATACATGATTTTTGTGAATAAATGAATTTTTAAATGGAATCTTTTCATTGAATTTCATTTTCACTTTTTTTATGATTTAGGCCAATTTTTGAAATATATATAATTAAAATAAGGCCCAAATTATAATTATATTCATGATAGATATTATATATAACAATTTTTTTCATATATAAATATTTAATATTATTAGATATATATTCAATATATTTCTAAAATACTCACTATGATGCTTTAAAGGTTTAGTGTATTTACTGTCTAAAAAAATATTAATATTTCTTGAAATATATTAAATAGATTCCAAAAATATCTTCCTATTTATGACTCTTCAGAGGAATACCCTTCATAAAACATTTATTAATAACATGGAGAAAGGAAACATATGAAAATGTGAACTCATATTCTCAGTAAGGGTAAAACATGGAAATATTAATCAAAGATAATATAAAATAATAATATAAGAATAAGTGTATGAGATGATTAATATAGAATAAAAAGCTATTACCTAATATTCCATGAATCATAATCATGATTCATGGCTTAGAACATTATTATTTCAAAGGATATGAATTATAAGAGTGATAAATCATCATTAATCAATCATGATCAATAAGTTCATGTCAATTAAATGTAAAACAAATTTTAGTATAGAAATCATGTAATATGTCAAGGTTAAATACTAAGACCATAAAATAATAATGGATCATGCATCAACACTTGTCTCCCATATTGGATAAATTAAATCCCCTTTTTTCCAAAATAGATCAAGAACATCGACTTGGTTCCCATAGCAGATCAAACACATTGAATAGTTTTCCACAATTATCTCATAAGATATCAAACATTACCCAATTCATCAGAGGGCTATATAATTCCAGAAAAACCCATCACATAATGAAAATAATATATATTTGTTCCATAAAATCATCAAACATTCATCATATCATCATATCATAACCCGTACACAGAAATTATGATTCATAAATATTTCATTAATAAATTATAGAATAACCCTTAAAAAATAATTAGTTTCATAAACCTAACATCATCATAATCACAAACCATACATAGAATGAATAAGAGTAGAATTATTGGATCATATGACCAGTAAAACATAATGAACCCCTATTAATGATGTTTTTTACAAATGAAATCAATAAAAGACCATTATATCATTTTTCATGAAAATATACTTCCCACTTGAAAAGTAATATTTTTTAAACTAAAAATTTTAAAGATAATTTGAAACTAAATTTTATTTGAAAAATAATTTGAAAAATATAATGGTAGCTTTAAATAACTGAGTTGTTAGGATAGAGAGAAATTGTGTTCATGTCGTACAAGATAAAATAAGAAAATCCATTCCCATTATTGTAAAATAAAAAAAAAGATTCATGTTAGGAAAATGACATGAATATTCCTTATAAAAAATCAGTAAAAATTAAAGAAAGGGTAAAAAAATTAATAAATAATTATAGATTATTAAAAACATTATTACAGAACATGGACATGGAAGAGAACAACTTTTTACCTGAAGAGATAAATAAAGTGGATTTTAGTTAATAAATTAGTTTCATATCTTTAGTTTTTAAAGAGAGAAAAACTTAAGAAAAATAATTCTATTAAATAATAATACAATATTAGAAGAAAAATTAATTTTTTTGAATGATAGGTCATAATATTTCACCATCTGAAGCATAATCATAGTCAATACCAATAAATAATGTTATTGTATCATAAAACCTTTAACACCTTCATAAATTTTGAATCATAATCCTAATAAAGGGAGAAAAATTAGATGTATATTAATATCCCATAAATTTCATGATAATATTAAAAAATGGCATTTTTGGGAAGTATATACACCACATAAATGAAAAAAGTGGGGAATATGGCATGTGTCTCATAGAAATAGAGGTGAGACAAAAATCCCTTAACCCTATCTTTAATTTCATTATGCAGGTTAAAAATAATATATATATATATTCAAAAACTATTATAAAACCATACCAATACATATCATATCATATATTATTTACTTCAGACCCTTTTATCACTAGTTTATTGGGAAATATTTATTAAAATTACTGTTTGAGGAGATAATTGCTTTGTTTTTCATGTATGTTTTGGTTTGGTAATACTGGTCCTTGCTCATTGATTATTAATACATCATGTAAAGAATTTTAATAATGTTATAAATATCATATATATATTCATGATATACATATTTACAGTCATCCATAAGAGTAGATATTAAAAAATTAATTACACCATTCATAGAGATTGTAGGTTGTATGTATGGAAGAACATTGTTTCCATTGTTTTACATATGGAAAAAGGAAAGGTTAATAATAATTTACATTTATAAAATAATTTTTACATCATTCATATCATTCATATTTATTTAATATATCCTTACTGGGTTACCTCAAAAATAATATAAAATAAGGTATCACATTGCATCATGGAGGTGGTAGTCCACACATACGTACATCGATATTATCATTTTACAAAGGATTGGAATGTAAGAAGGTTTATGTGATATTATAAATATATAATATCTATTATGTAGTAAATATATTATACATATGTTACAATCATAATTATATCTATCTATGAAAGGCGGTGATGGAAAATGAATTGCATCGATTTGTGAGGCGGTAAACCATGTTACACACAATCGATAGTTTCATTTCACATTTAATGAGAGGGTTTGAGTGTAAGTTATTCCATTAACCTAATGAAAAATAAGTTTATGGGAGATAATTAGTTTATTATATTACCATTGATTTATAATATTTTAATGTGTTGGAATAAAAAATTGAATAAAAAAATTCGGTTAGGAATGATACATATTTTCTAAACAACCTCTTTAAGTTATCACTAAAACACTTAATATGATAGAAATTAAGGGAATAGGGGGGTTATGTAAGTTAAGGGAAGTAAGTATGGTATTTATTTGGGTTTTGTAAAAACTTAATTAGCGTTGACATGTGGAGAAGAGAGTGGAAGATGTGACCTTTTATAAGGTGGGATAGGACCCACTTAGAAACCACATTCAAATTTCCCATAAGAATATATAATGATAATGTCCTTCCCAATAAAAATGACTTCAAATTATCTTAGATTTAAATTTGGTATATTACAAGGTCTAAATATTTCTAGAATATAGAATTTAGACATGTTTAATTGGAAAATATTCAGTTATTTTTTTTATTCTTCGATAAACTCGTTTTAACCTTAACTACGATGATTAGTTTTTATTGTATTTACTATTCATTATGGCTAAATATTATGTTTAAATGATTATAAAATAGTAATTATTTGTATTCAAACTATGGAATAAATTTTAATAAATATAATTTATAGTAAATATATAATTTAATTTAAAAATAAACTTGAAGACGTGATGATAAAAATATTTTCCATATAAAAATATTTTGTAAGTATAAAAGTTATTTACATAAAAGAATTAAATAAAATTGATTCCAGTAACCTAAATTTGATTAATAAAAAATAATATTTATTTACATTTAATAATATTTTAAAAAATTAAAACATTATAAATTATTTATTTAAAATATAATTTTTAATAAAAATTAATGTTTTCCACTATTTATTTGAAAATTATGGTTTTTAAATTATTCTCAAAAATTCATTCTAAGATAAATTTTGGGTTTTTTTCAAAAACAGAAGAAATTTTTCAAATAAATTATCTAAAATTTTTAATTTTTAATTTTTAAATACGTGTAGAAAATGTGATGAAACAACTTTTTAGAAAAATATTTCATTAAACATACAAATTGATTTATTCTTATAAGAGGAATAGAAAAATATTAAATGATTGATAAATTTTTTATTAAATATATAACATAAAAATTTATTATAAACCCTAAAAAATAGTTATTAATTTATTTTATTAAGATAAAATGTCTTTTCACATAAAAAATTTTTTTCCGAAAAACATTTCTATTACTTTCATATGATTTTTATATTTATTTATAATCACTTGATAAAATAAGAAATTATATATAAATATGTAATCCATAAAATTTTAATATATTAAGTATAACTATTCATAACCATCAATTTAACAGCTAGGTGAAAAAGGTACACTCTACTATGTTTAATTTAGACTATGGGTTTCTTTTATTACAATCTATTCAAAAAATAGATTTATTTTATGAAAATATCATTCATAAAATCTCAAGGTGTCACATTCTACCCAAAAAAACAAAAATTAACCACCAAAAGTTTTTTCACTCTATTAAAAATAACTATAGATAATTATTCCACATAAAATCTTAAGGGTCCCATATCACTTCTTCAAATGGGTGGTTTCACCATAAAATGTTGACAAAGTGAGTGGTATTGTCTTATAGAACATTCTCTCTATGAACTGGAATCATCACTGGCTATTCATCATAAGAAAAATCATATTGTAGTGGTCTAATATCTTTGTTTAGGGCATAAGGAGGATCATGTTAGTACTTCATAAGGGGAGATACATGGAACACATTGTTTTCTTGAGAGATGTTTTATGTAAGTGTTGAGAGATAATTTATCATCCATATATGATCAAGAATTTTAAAAGGGATAATATAACTAGAGCTCAGTCATCATTTTGTTTTAAATACCATAACATCATTCAATGGAGAAATTCATAAAAACACTTTTTCACTATCTTCAAACTCTGGGACTCACCAATGTTTGTAGGAATTACAATTTTTCTACATTGTGATACACTTATGAATTTATAAAAGGATATAACTGTCAATTCCATTCCATTATCTAACTCAGGTAAAAAATTATTTATTTCTCCAAATTATTTCCAATATGTTATAGTTCTACACTTTTTTCTATTAAGGTATTTATAAGGTTTCGCGTGAATTCTTTAGCTAAAGATAATTTTTTAAGACAACTCAACTAGAGGAAGGTGTTGATCTCAACTGACATTGAAATATGTAGAACAAGATGTTAGAAAACCATTAGGGACTAAATTATTCCTTTAGAATGATCATTTTGTTTAGGATGGTATGAAATGGTTAAACTTACTATCAGTTATTATCCTAATGAAGACTTCTCCATAACATCAATGTAGGCCTTTTTTCATTATAAAATAAAATAAAATGCCTTAATAAAAAAACTGTACTACTATTTTAATGTATATCCTTGATTTATGATCAATATAGAAATTTTCTATAACAACATTTTGGTGTTTTGAAATTTTAATGAGATTTACTATAAGCCAAATATAATTATATCCTTTATATGTTTTGGTGAGTTTTATGAAAAATTCCATGGTGATTTTTCTCATTTATATTTTAGTATGGATAATGGTTGTAGAATCCCCATAGAATTGTGTCTCTTAGACGTAACCTTTTGACATATCATACAATGAGATACATATTCTATAATATCTTTATTTTTTCCATCCCACCAAAAATACTCATTTAGATCTATATAATTTTTTTCCCTTTAGGATAAATAGATAATTATGAACTATGAGTCTCGTATAATTACTCATTATTAAAATCACGTATAGATAGATCACATATATGATTATTAAACACTATCATTCCATCATATAGAAGTTTTAACTCTAAGACATGTCCCAACATTTTGTGGCTCTACATCTTCCTTCTATACCACATTATTACTTAAATTTATAGATAGTTAGACATTAATTTTAGGTTGATAATACATCTACCCTTACATCAAAATTTCCAAATCTATCATTTTCAAATCCTAAAATAATGTATCTTTTGTGACCCTCATCATAGATATTCATACAATATCATTTCAACTGAAGGAATCAACCACCTTTTTCATTTTCCCATTGTATTAGTGTATTAATTAGACATAATATTTAATTAACTCTAACCATATTATCTAAATAATATTAAACTCCATCTGTTTAAATATATAATATAAAATATACTAATCAATATATATATACAAATCACATCCTTTTCAATAAATATAATACATTCATTTATTTAACTCAGAAATTACTACATATATCTCAAAATCCTAGTGTGGGTAATTTTTTATATTAATCATCAATTTTCATCCGAAATATTATATTAACATATAATCTTTCATGAGATAGAATCCAAATCACTTTTTGATGCATTACTATTGATTATAAAACCCTCTCAATTGTAGGTTAATGTGTGTAAATGTGTACTAATAAACCTTCTCATTATTTCTATGAAATGTTTCTCACAATAAACAATCCAAAGTAACATGGCTCTCTTTAAAGTTAAAATGGTGAGTGGATTAGTAATTCATGGGAAATTATATAAAAATTATCAATAATATCTATCCAAACCCAGAAAACATCATATCCTAGCAACCATGGTTAGTCTGGGCCAACAATAAATAACATTAGAATTTGATGGATCTATAGATATTCCCTCCATTTAGATTATATGAAACTAAAATGAAACCATTTATATACAAAATTATTTTTTTATAAACTTTCCATTCATCTTATCCTTCCTCAAGATCTTCATCATAATTATAATCTAATCTTCGTTATCTTTCTTTCTCTATAAATATGTAAGAATATCATTTAGGAAACCTGCTAAAAATTAATTAAGAAATTATCTAATGAAAATATTAATTAAATATTTATAATAGTAGGAGAATTAGTAAGACCATATTGAATCACTATATATTCAGAGTGTACATACCTTATAAGGAATGTTTTCTTGGATATATCTGTCTTGACCCAAATTTATGATATCTATAATAAAGTTATATCATTTAAAATTATTTACCTCCATGTAGTTGATAAATCAATTTATCAATATGGGGTTGAGGTTATTTGTTCATGATGTTAATTTTGTTTAGTTCTAGATAATCAATTCATAGTTACATCAATCCATCTTTGTTCTTAACATAATTAACATGTGCATCTCAAGGAAAAAAACAAGAAGGAATAAATGATATTTCAATATTCACAGGGTGTGTCATCATTAATTATTTATACTCAATCAGGTTCATTCTATGGGATGTTTTTAAAATAGGTGTAGCACTAGGTATGAGTTCTATTGATATATCAAAATCAAGATTTGATGTAAGGATATGATACTCTTCCTAAAATATATCAACAAAATCCCAAAGAATATGCTAACATTTTCTTGAGTTTTACCCCAACCATATGGGACAACCCCCCCCCCCCCCCCCCTTTTAAATTATAATCAAGACCCTTACAATGTATACAATTAATTTTGGACGTTTTTTTATTTGTCACACAAATAATTGAGCATTGTTTAGTTTAGATATGAAAATTGACTTTAAATCCATGAAAAATTGATATAGGATCTAAAAAAAATCAACGCCTAGAATGATATGAAATTCATTTAATGGGAAAATCACAAGATTTATAGTAATAAAATTCCCACAAACAATAGTCATAGAGAAACTATATAGTTGAGACATGATCATAATACCATTAAGACTCTTCATCACTAACTCAATATCTAATCCTTGATCTAATAATAAAATACCATTTGAAAATTACTCATATATAAAATAGTTGTTATATATAGAATCAAATAATTCATTAGCATTCCTAGAATGGATATTATGTTTACCCCTCCCCATGTAATTATCATAACCAACATCCATAGTTATGATCACTTCAGATTTCCCATTATTATTGATCTTAAGGGGTTCTTGATTTCAATAATCATAAAAAACCATTAGTTTCATGATTTGGTTGGCATAATTCCCAATAACATTGAATTTAAAACTTTATATCTGGATGGTGAATTAGTGGTAATCATTATGAAATCACTTTTTAAACAATACAATTCCTTTACTTTCAACATTCAAAGGATTTTTTACCCACCCTTATACATTTAAAACACCATAAAAATCCATTAAATTTTCTCCCATAATGTTTTTACCAACATATATATCATGTAGATGACTGTAATTAACTTCCAACAGGTGATTTATTTTAGTTTTCATGTCATTATATCTTCTTTTCTTATCAAAACCTTGTGTATGGTGGAAATATAAAATTTAAATTTATACCATGAGTAAAAATTGAGCTATATAATCATAGAAACTAATGTATATTATAGATACTTCCTTTAAAGGACTTGGTTTTAGTCCTCTAATGAATTTATCAACCTTATTTTTATGTTGGATGATAAAACAAGAAGCATATATTCAAATTTTTGTAAAAGTATTCTCATGGGTGCCAATGGATTCTTCATACTTCTACATTAGATCAAGGAATTAGTTATTCATTTTCATAAAGATAATAAAAGGAAACTACTTATTGAATAATATTTTCCAAAAACATCCCACTACATGGTGTCAATTTCCACTTATGGTCTCATATTGTTAATAATATTTACCCATTAACTTAATTACCATTCCAAATTATTAACTTACAAAATGGTTTATTCATTATTTAAACAATGTAGAATAAAATATATATTTTCAATGGAACTTATCCATTATGTGACAACTAATGTACCAATAGACCCACTAAATAAAGGTGGACGCAGCCTCATGATGGTCTCGATAGAATTTTATTCCCACCTTTTATTGATTTGATGATAGTCATGACTCATAGATTAGGAAATTTACATAATTATATAAAAATATTCTTTAATTTATATTTTATAGTATTTGGTTTCTCTAGTGAAAAATAAATATATTTTTCACCACATTACGTTTTAGTATGGTGGATTTTATTTCAAACCATTAGATAAAACAAAAAATCACTATTTGAGAAACAATAATCATAATATTAAAAAACATAATTAGGAATCAATTATAGAATTTCTGTCATGACACCATATTTTTAATATATGACACATTAAGATTAACCTTGGTCATTCATGGTCATCATCTATTAAAATATTTCATTATAGTTCATAATGAGTTTGGAAATTTCAAAAATATATCCATTGGGAGGATCAAACCAGGTGTGACTCAATGCCCATTTTCATGCATTGTATAACAACCAGTAAAATTACCAATAGACCCATCTTAGATTTATTACCCCTAGTTAAAAATGTAATAGATCCACATCCACCAGTATTATCCATGAAAGAATGTATTTTTATGAAACCACATAATCTATTTCTTAAAAAAAATATTAGGATGTTATACAATACTTAAATATATCCTAAGCAACTTCACTATATTTTTCTAACCCAAATATCTAAATATTTATTAAACCATTCTCTAATACTATCAATAACATCTCATGTTTTTTATTCATAAATACTACATATTTTTAGGTGAATATTTAGTACATTTTACCAATAGTCAACAGAGGACCATAATGGTTTCTTATATTTGGATACTAGATACATAATATTATAATTTTATGAAAGATATTCAATATATCCAATAATGATCTTCCCTTTTAGTACTCCTCGTAGACATACTCTACTTAAAAACTTCCTACTTGTTTCCCATGGCAGATCAAGAACGTCAACTTGTTTCCCATAATGGAAAAATTATATCAACTTTTTCCCAAAACTTTTCTCGTAAGATATAAAATACTACCTAGTTCATTGGGGGGGGGAGGTATATAATTTCATTCCCAAAAATCACATATTGTAAATCATTTATATGTAAGAAAAAATTATAAAACATTCATTATATCATAATATCATAACCCATGAAAATAATAAACTTTTTTATAAACTTTTCATCGATCAATCAAATCATATCACATGGAAAAGGAATTGGTTAGATGAAAATCACATATTAATAATCATTTATAATCAGGATAAATAATATTAATAGTACCATTGAATCATATCCCTAGAAAATAATAAGAAACACAAGTGAATTTTATCATTGATTAATATAAATTCCATAAAAAGAACATTAAATTAATCTTTTGAGAAATATCCTTTGCACATTGAATATAAGATTCTAAAAATAAAATATTCAAAATATTATTAAAATAATAGTTCTTTTAAAATTACCTTTTCATAACATAATTAAATATTTAATTAAATGATTGGTAATCATGGTGATAAATTCTATTCATGACATACATGTTAAAAGAAAACATTTCATTCACTTTATTATAGTAATGTAAAAAAGAACCTAATTTTGAAAGTGTAAATAAGATTAATTTTAAAAGATTTTTTATAAATTAAAAATAGGGAGAAATTTTTTTAAAAAAAAATTAGAGAGTATTAAAAGTTATTATTTTCTTTTAAACATGTCCATGGAAGAGAATTCTTTTTTGGATGAAGTGGGAAATAAAATTGGTTTTCATAAAAAAATAGCTGCCCTCCTTAATTCATGAAGAGAGGAAAGTGGATATAAAAGACTTTATTATCTATAAATAGAATTTGAATAATAAAATTCATTAGTTTCATAAGAGTTAGATCAAAATATTTCATCTTCATATGAAAAATCATAGAAAATTCTAATAAACAATGATATTATATCACAAAAACCCAAACACTTTGGAAACATTTGAATTTTAATTGACATGAAGGAAATAAACATACATATCCACTAATTTTTATTATTTAAATCAAAAAATATAGTCATGGTTAGTATATGAAACAAATAAATGAATCCATTTATAAATATGGCATGTGTCTCATTGAAATAAATTGGAGATGAAAATCCATTACCTCATTTATTCAATTTATTAATACATGTAAAAAACTAATATATAATAAATATATATTTATTAAAAAAATTAGAAACCTAAACATTCATATAATATCAAATATTAATTACTTATATCCATTTAACAATCTTTTTGATAACAACTCTTGATAAAATCATCATTCAGGGTGATAACTACATTGTTTTTCACAATTGTTTTGGTTTGGTATTTTTGGAAATTGTACAATGATTATGATTCCATAATATAAATAATTTTATTCAAGATATAAATTTAATATATATTTATATATATATTATAAATACATAGATTCAACAATAAAATTAGATATAGAAAAATTAATTACAACTTTCATGGAGACAATAGCTTGTACAAACACATGAACATTGTTTCCAATTTTTGGTTATATGGAACGAAAGAATGAAAAACAATAATTTACCTTTATAGAATAATTTATATATCATAAAATTTCATATATATTCATTAAAACAATTATTATTTCCATAAATGTCAAAATAAAACAAGAAAACGTATCACATCGCCTCATGGAGGCGGTAGTCTACACATATGCACGAGCGATGTTATCATTTTCCAATAGATTAGAAGGTAAGAATGTAGAATTTATATTATAGTTACATAATTTTAATTATATAATAAATATTAAATAAATATTTTATATCCATTATTATATGTAAACATGATAAGAAGTGATGTAAATCAAAATTCCATCGGTTGGCAGGGCAATAGTCCATTGTAAACATGATCTGTAGTTTCAATTCCCATTTGATGGGAGAGGGGATGTGTGTAGGTTATGAAAATAACATAATAAAATATATTTATATCATATATAACGAATTTATTATATTATTTTTTGAATATTTGAAATATGTGGAAGATGAAATAAAAAACACTCGATTTAGAACAATACATATTGTTCAGAAAACCTTTTTAGGATACCACGAAAAGCCTTCTTAAGATTGTTTCTAATCAAATAAATAGAATCTATGATTTGTTTTTGGACTTAAGGAAGTTTTTTTGATTGGTATTTCAGGAACCAATAGTTTGTTAATTTTTGGATAGGACAGGATAGGAGGTGTCCTTTTATAAGTTGGGGAGAGGACCCGCTCGGGAACCATGTGGGAGTTTACCAAAAGAATACGAAATGATAAAATCAATCCCCAAATTAATTATTCCAAAAGAATATTGAGTTGATTTTGTCATAGTATAAGTTAAAAATATGTCCATACAATAATATTTATATATTTGTTATTAGAAAACATACCCTTATCTTTTAGCTTAACCCCACCTCACCGATTCAACCTTTTTTAACATTAAATGAGGCATTTGGTTTTTATTATTTTTTATTTTAATTATAAAAAAAAATATTTGAAAAAAATATTTAATATTAATTATTATGAATCCAAATAAGGAATAATTTTTTTCAAATTGAATTAATTTTTATAGAAAATTTTTAATTTAAAATTGAACTCACTGAGGTGATGAAAAAATAGTTTTCAATGAAAATATTTTTATAAGTATAAATGGTTTTCGAATCAATGGTTATCATGAAATTTATTAAAAATACCTAAACCATATTAATAGTAATATAACTGAACTAATATTACTTTTAAATTCATTTTAAATATAAATGGAACATTTTAGATTCTTTAATTAAATAGTAATTTGTAATAAAAAAAATTATTTTTCACACTTCATTGAAAAATTATTCTTTTCAGGAAATTTTCAAATTTTAACCTCAAGATAATTTTGATTGTTTGATTTAAAAAAATTATATTACATTTTTATAATAATTTTTTTAAGTGGAGAAATTAAATTTTGTAATACGTGTGAAAAAAATAATGAAACCACTTTTAGGAAAAAAGAGTTCTAAGCATAAAACCTAATTTTTTCTAATCCAATGTATAGTAAAATATTATATGAATGATAACAAATTTAATTGAATATAATATATATATATATATATTTCATTAAAATCATTCACCAAGAGTGATTAATTTAATTTATTAAGATAAAAAAACATTATTAACATAAACTTTTTTTTTCAAAAAAAACATTTCTTTTACTATAATTTTTTATTTTTATTATTAATAAATTGATGACCAATGAAATTATCTAAACATTTTTAAACCATAAAATATTATTATTTTACTTTATTATACATACGGACAAATTTATTAGATAAGAGATGAAGATATATTGTAATATAATTTATTTAGACTCAGGTTTATATGTATCATAAGATAACCAAAAAATTAAATTTATTTTAAAAAATTAATTTATAAAATATCAGTATGATACATTATAAACCACTTGTGAAATATTCTTGTCAATGGACACATTTTTTTATATAATCGTGGAATTTGTCTGGTAATAATAACATGTCATTATTTATTTTTCTAATATTTTGAGTTCAAAAATGCCTTTAATGGGATTTAGGAAATTATTTGGATAGACACCTATTTTAACATGGGACATACCCTTTTCCTAAACCATTATTATCTCTAAGAATCCCTGAGTTTCTTTAATTTTTAAATCCAAATCAAAATATTATTTTTCTATGCTAATCAACATATTTAATATATATGCATAACTATTTGATGGGTGAGAGTGGGGGATGAGGATTTCATGTCTATTCATTGAGAAGTAGTTTCATGTTTTCTAATTTGAAGTGTGTCTCATTATTTAGGGAATTTTATTGATATTAATGGTCATTAGTCATTATCATCCATTTCATTGAATTATTATAATCCTATAATCCTTAAAAATATGAAAAAATATTGAAAAAAATGAAAAAATGGAGATGATATTGAATTATTAATTATGAATAGTATTATGAATCATGATCATAATCAATAAAAGGGAATGAATCATCATTACATTACTACATTAATGTTTTATCTGATAACCCTTGAAGAAAAAGAAAAAAATTAAAAATAAAAAAATAAAGTTGAATAAAGATGATATCATTCATGGAATTTTTTATTTGACTCATGGTTCATGTTAAGAAAATGGATCCAAGTGTCACATTTTTTAAGTGGAATTGATTGTGGAATTTTATATTATATTACCTAAATATACCTTTATTACTTTTATGAGAATACACCACCTCTTTCAATCATTAGAAATTTTTTAATTCCTTTCTCACGGACCATTATCCATTAGAATCACCTTGGAAAATACCTCATGATTAATTACATTATTATGTATCATTATGTGGATAATTATAATTTTTAGAAGTGTGTGATGATATATGAATTTCCCATGTATGGGAATAATTGCATATTACAATTTCTAGAATGAATAAAGGCTTAAATTTAAATTTGAGGTAGTTTTTGATTGTGTTGTGGAAATAAATTCAGTTTTTAAGATATTACGGGAATAAAATGGTATGGTAAGTTGTTTTAATTACTTTATCATATTAAGTCTAAAACCTATTTTATTACATTAATAAAGAACTCTTCCACCTTTTTCAAAATAAACATACCCAAAATCCCACTACTCCTCACTAAAAACACGTAGAGCACTAAATTACTTTACCCTTTATCTATATATATCTCTCCTAAGGAGTTACCAATCTCTCATGAATCATATTATATTATTTTAGATGCACCCATCAAGGTAAGGTATCTTCTCTTTGTCCTCTCTATTCAGGAACATCGATTATATTTTGCCATTTTTTTCAAATTGTTCATGTTAGGATATGATTTCAACTATCCCTCTTCATATAGTTATTATTCAAAAGTGACGATAGACCCATTTCACTCCCATTAATCCCTCCCATGAATAATTATGTACCCATGTAATGTTGGTGTAATTATCTAGTGATTTTTCCATGGAAAACATTTTTGTTTGGAATACCCATACTTATTTCCACTAAATAGTATTCACATTGACTTACATGTATATAAATTATTTGATAAATTCAATTATATTAACCAAACTCATTAATAATGGGATTTAAATTTATTAAATTCATCTTTATTTTGTATGATTCATGTGGCACACTTATCCATGTACATGTTAGAAAAATGATGTGTGTGCTCAAATAACACCACAATGAATTAGGTAATGTCGTCATCTAATTAGTCATCATGCATGGGTATAGTGATTAATCCTAAAATATTATGGTAATTTTACCACCATGGTATTATTTCTTTGTATTTATCATTGACCTATGTTTGTGATTCCATGTTTAATGTTGTCTCCCCATTCCTATTCTCCCTTTATGCTATTGTGTTATAACATGCCTCATTATTCAGGATTTTAATTATTATCCATCCAATGTTACCTTGATATTCCTCTTAGATCACATTTACTAATTTACCTCTTTATATGAATTTTTATGTCCCTTACTAGGCTTTATAGATCACCTCTTTCATACATAAGTCTATGAGTTATCCCATGTAGTTTTTCAAGATCCATGGAATATAGTAGCATATTGTTGGGTGTATTATATAATGTTATTTTGTCTCATGTTGAAGATTTTATTTTATGTACATAATCACCCATAAACATGATTATTTACATTATTCTAGGTTGTATTAAGTGTTATTTTATTTAAGAAATCATAAAATAAATATTATTAAAGACAAGGGTTTTCATAGTTGGTAACAAAGGGAAGCCTCATTATTCTGGGATTATGATTAGAAAACAATATAGAATACATTAAGGATAATATTAAACAAAATAAATCATCCATAAATTTTTTTAAAGTATATAGTATGTGGTTTACCATAAATTTCCTCCATATCTAGATAATACAAGTAGATGTGGCTCTATAATAGAGGTATCAAGAGTTAGTAACCATGAAAAGGGAACATTGAGCTAGACTCGATCATCACCTAGTGCAAAAAATTGTAATCTCTAATCCCCTAGTTTGAAAATCATGGTGGGTATTCTTTGGTAAATTGATAATCTCCATGTTAACCATTACTATGGGAAAAATTAACATCAGATTTTATGTTATAAAATAGATCATTTATAACAAATATTAAAATCCTATAAATTCATATGTTAATGAATATATTTGATTTATATGTTATATATATAAATTTTATAGTTTCCCATCTATGTTTTGCGTAGTTTAGAAATAATCATTCCAAAGTTTCTAATTATTCTAAACATTGTTTAGAAATAGGAGAAATTGAACGAACAACCATTGTAATGAACAATGCTATAACTTCTCAAATGAAATGCCCAAATTATTGGAGAATTAATCCAGAAATTTAGTGAAATAATTTCTCAATTCAATGATTTGTAAACCAATATCTATTAATGATGAATTAGTAAATCCATCTTTGGAAGATCAATTTTCATTTTTGACCATTATGTGATAATGGACTTTGACTTTCAATGAATCTTATAATCCCTTAATCATAGAACAATAGGTCAAGTCTATTGAGAATATAATGTCCATCCATAAATTCCCTAAAAATATAATTTTGTCCTGTATTTTTATCATATGTAAGGATAAATTGATCAATGGTGGATGTTTGGAAACAATAGTATGCCTATGGACGATATCAAAGTGATGATGTTGAATGAATCCAGGAAAACAAATTTGAAAACTTATTTCCTCTTACTTGAAGATTGAAAATGTATAGGTAATTCCTTATCCTAAATAAAACGTCATTCATATTTATCAGGGATGTAACATATAATGATTTTAAAATAAAATAATAATTTTTAATACCATATTTAACATGAAACATTAGTGAGCTCTCAGCTTTTTCCAAGATCTCTATTATTCTGTTAGGGTTTCAGTGGACCTATGGATTTGGTTAGTCCTAACCATGACAAGGAGTGACCTCAATGGAACTACCTCAGGTATAAAATCCTGACATTGGGGTGGCTCGATGGACATTGGAGGATCAGATTGTGTGGCGAGGGAGTTTTGGTCAACATTCTGGTCGGGGGTCTCTATCTTTTAGACCGGTGTCAGTGTTTTGGTTGGGTGGCCTTCGTTTACTATGGCGAGGCTTTGAGAATCATTTCAGCGGGGGTTCTAGTTGGCTCTTGGATTTCAACGGTGGAAAGGGTTTTTTTGGATTCATTGATTCAGCTTTGAGTATCATTTCATGTTTCCCTTCTATATAATCCTATTTTAGTTCTGTTGTGGATTAATTTTTCATCTTCTTTTAGTTCTTCTAGTGTTGGAAGTAGGAGATGATGGGGTCACTCTAGTTTTGATGTAGTCTAAGGTTTATGTTTCAGTATCTCTTGGAGGTATTTTGAAGGATGGTGTTGGTCTCTATTTTGAGTCTGGATGATGGTTTTCTTTAGATCCGATGGCTTCTTATTCTCTACTCAGACCTCTAGTACCACTGCAGAACTCCATGTTGGATCCTAAGCAGGGTATCTAAGAGGTTTTGGGATTTTTTTCCGGTGGTTGATTGTTTTCAAGGCACTCTAGTGTTCGCATGTCTTTAGTTTGCAGAATATGCGTTTCTGCTCCATTAAAATATTGTCTTTCAGAGATCTAGTCCACCTTGTTCCTTGCCCTGGACTCATGTTTCTCTGCACCTCTCTGAGGTGGATTGGAAGTGGGGTGATGATGAGGTTTTGGGATGTGGGTTTGGTGGTCGTTGGAGTTCTAAGTCTTTTTCCTTCGATGTTGGGGTTCTGAGTTTCTCTTCTGCAAGGTGTTTGATGACGGTTTGTGAGGATGGTAATCTCTCATGGTTGCTTTGTTTTCAATCAGGTACGACGACAGTTCAAAGTTATGGTGGTGCATTTCAATATTGAGAAGGTGATAATGGTTTTGTATGTTTCCCGAGGAGGGTTAGTGAATTGAGGTCCTGATGCAGTGGCTTGGGTTTTCACGAATCGAGGTAGTTTTTTGGAGTTTGGTTTTATTTTGAATTTTGAATGTAAAATCAACCAGACGATAAAGGAAACCTCTATATGATGATTTAGATCATGACATATTTACTAGAGCATAGCCATTCGGATTTGAAAGTAGGAGAGGGTGTGGAAATTTCCATCGGTACTAGGCTCATGCAACCCTGCAGAGGACAGCTCGCCGAGTGGCCATGTGAAGGTGGATGCATGACATAATCATATAGACGCTAGGGAGTAGAAGTTCCAAGTAGTCTTGATGTATGATGACTTCATTTTGGTTAATTTTTTTGGATGAAATTTTTAGGGTTCACACATACCCTTTAAAAGTTTCATTTGAAAATACAAAAAATTGGATGGAAGGAACATAATGCTCATACAACCCACAAAATATATAATTATTATAACCTACCCATCAAATTATATGGAATTAATAGTATTAACTAATTTATGATATATATATATATATATTCTACTCAATATAAATTATTTTTAATTTCTTAATAAATAATCAATCAATATTTAGTAAAGTAATTTTATACATCAAATTGTTTTTTCTTAAAAACACTTTTTATTTCTTTTTGTGAGAAAATATTATAATTACATATTTTAAATTTTGTAAAATTTATTTTATAAATTTAAATTAATTTTTTAATCATAATATCAAAATTAACTCTGTGTGAAATTTAGGAATTTATCGAAAAATATTTATTTTTTAGTAAATAGTGAAAATACAAATTTTTGTCAAACAAACATTTGATTTCACTAAATTATGTAATTTATAAGTCCCATTTTATTTTAAATTATATTTAATGTAACTTAAGTATTAATTAATAATATTTAATCCACTTAATTTAATTTATAATTTATTTTAGTATAAGTTTATTTTGGGGTTTAAAAAAATGATCTTTTTGATAATTGTTCTAGATTGCATAATTTTTTTCATTTTAATAAATTAAAGCAAACCCAAATGATGAATGATTTCACTAGTGGAATGTGGTTTTTTCCCCACACTTCTATACCAACGGTTTCATGAAACCGTTGGAAAAGGATGGTTTAGGGAAGCTTTTACCAACGGCTCCTTAGAACTATTGGTATAGGTGTGTTTGTGGGAGCTTTAACCAACGGATCATTAGAACTATTTGTATAAATGTAGTTTAGGGGAGTTTTACCAACAGTTCAATGAGAACCGTTTGTATAGGTGTGGTTCAGGAAATATTTTACAAATGGTTCTAAGGAATCGTTGGTATAGGTTTGGCATGAAGGTATATACCAACGGTTTTTAAAAACCATTGGTAAAACTTTCCCCCAAATTACCAGCGGCCCGTCCTCTCCCCCATTCGCGATACCGAACCCTAAACGGGAGCAGCAGACGATCTTGGAGCTCCTTCAGCGGGAGCAGTTTGGAAATCTTGGAGCTCCTTCAGTTTCCTATTCCTCCATCCCATCCAAGGTGTTGAATCTCCTTCCGAATCTTATCACCCCCATCCTTAATTAGGTATTTTATTAACTGGTACCTTATTTTTATTGAAATTTATCTAATATTTCAGTTTTTAGTTTTGCTTTTGATGGATATATGTTTTTGTTTTTGTCTTGATTTATCCTATATGTGATGAGCTTGTATCATCATTAAGATGTGTCCAATGGTTCTTTGATCATTGTTTTGTGGAGAATGAATGGTTTAGGACCAGCATTAGAAGTAGCTTCCTGTGAGACGATTTTAGTATAAGGGGAAACAGGATTATGATCTACAAGGGGTGATTCAGTTGGTAGAGTCCAAACATAGTTTTTTCTTTGTGTTCATGAACCATAAATAGAGTGTTCCAATTAGGTGTTCATCAGTAAAGATGTAGGTAAGATTTCCAGGTCATGTTTCATGAAGTTGAATATGTGGCGCTATAGTGGTTTTGGATTGTTTGAGGTACTCTTAGTGTATTGTAAACCCTCATTTGTTCCATATTAATTTAAATTGATTTAATATAATTTTTTTCACACACACCATTATATCCTCTCAAACTATATTTAGATTGTATTTTTATTCTTATGGTGTTAAATATTTTAGTAAATTTCCATACTAGCTTCCTTTATGTGTTCTAGGGGTTTAGACTGATGGCATGGCTGCATGATTATTGTGGGGGTATTCTATTCATATAAATATACCTATACTATGTCATCAAATGAATAAACTAGTTATATTCCTTACATATTTTTATCAAATTATTCTGATGGAGGGTTGTGTAATCATATGGGGATAGAAAAAATGTAGTTTTTGTTATTGAGTGGGAATTTTAGGTGGGAAGTTGATATGTGGACCACCTAGTTTATGTGATTGTTCATACTTTTTTAGAATAGATTAATGCTATTATGATGGAGGATACCAAGGTTGTTAGGGTTTTTGTTTTTGTTTTTTATGAGGTCGTTGTGATGATACTCCCTTGACATGATGTCGAGATTGAGAAAGACCAAAATCCTAGTGTTTCTCTAATTTCAATAGATCTTAGTCTGTTGGATCCAATATTGACACACAAAATTATTTTTATAAATCAAATATTATTGAATTTTAATCATTAATATGTCACAGCGTCAATAATTAAAAAATAATTTCATAAACTATATTATCATTCCATCTATAAATATAATGATTAAAGAGACATTATATGGATGGAAAATCATATTCATGAGATATATGAAGAAAATTATAGTGTTTATCAACCCAAAAGTCATGGAAAAATAATAAAAACCATATATACTCCTATACTCAGTCTTGGGAATGATTCTTTATATGACCCACTACTAATGGTATTTTTAAGTATATTAATCCATAGAAAGCAACAAAATGGCATGTAACAGATCAATTTTTCCTAATAGTTGTTATAGAGAACTTCTTAATCTTTATTAACTAATTAAGATTCATTGACAGCCCACCCACCCAACCCCCGGACACCTTCCCACCACCTTGGACAGCCCATGACCCCCTAGACAGCCCCCACCCTTGTTGACAGCCCGCCCACCACCCCCTAGGCACCCCCATCCCTTCGGACACCCCCACCCCCTAAAAATACCCCCCACCCACCCCCTGGAAATCCCCCCACCCCCAACCCCCTTGACACCCTCGACCCCACTGGACAGCACCGCCACCCCCGTGGACAGCCCGACCACCCCCTGTGGACAGCCCCGCCCACCCCCCCTGGACAGCCCGCACACCCCCTGGACACTCTAGACCCCCTGGAAAGCCCCGCCACCCCCATGGGAATCCCTCCCACCCCTAGACACCCCATACCCCCCCCCCCCCCCGGACAGCCCCACCCACCCCTGGACACCCCGCTCACCTTCTTGGACAGCCCACCCACCCCCCTAGACTCCCCCTAGCCCATTTGATAGCCTGACCACCCCCGCGGACAACCCTCCCACCAGGACACCCTGACCCCCTAGATATCCCTCGACCCCCTGGACACCTCCGACCCCCCGGACGGCCCCACCGCCCCCTAGACACCTCGCACCCCCCGAGACACCTCGCACCCCCCTTGGATAGTCTCGCCACTCCCCTGATCCTCATCCTACTCCTCATCCTGATCTCCCTGAAGAAGTTAAAGTATAAAACTCATGTACACCCAACAAGATCCTTGAGGATTTTTTATTCCTTGATCCACTTCCAATATCTTACTGGGAAATCCTTGAATATAGGCATTATAAATTCTGTATCTTATTTTCTTATATACACTATATTTTGTTTTATTTCTTAATATGCTTCTCATATAGAGTAATGTGTCAGTTATGCTTTTATATAAAGTAAACAATTGTCATTTACCTAAATATTTTTTTGATTAAACTTCAATATTATTGAATTTATTTGAAAAGACTTATTTCAATTTTTTTACAGAATGGACATAAGTTGGTTGTACGAAATTGATCAGATTTCAACCGATTTTCAAAATAATTTGAACAGCTTTCTAGATTTTGAATTTGACAAGGGTTTTGATAGTGGTCGCATACACTGCCCATGTTTTAATTATACTAGAAGACCTTGGTTAATTCGTGAATCAGTTAGCTATCATATAACCAAATATGGTTTCCAAACAAAATATTATGTGTGGTATCACAATGGAGAGAAAATGGAGTCTCAAAATGTTGATGATCCAAATGATAGGACTGAATTGGAGAGTTTGATATATGATCGGTTTCCATTTATTCGACATCATGAGAAGGAAGGGATGTACAACCAACAATATTTTGATAAAATCACACATTATGCATCCAATTAAAATGATGATGATAATAGGGTGAAAAAATTGAATGATGCTGCGACGACTCCAGTATATCGGCAAATACTGGAATTGATTACATTCTTACCCTCTTGAAGGACTTACATCCAGATGATTTAGATATTCCCTCAAACCACTATATGGCATGGAAGTTAGTTGATGAACTTGGATTCTCAAAAAAAAATTCATGCTTGCCCAGATGATTGCAGCTTATTTTGGGAGGAAACTGCTGAAAGAAATGATTGTATCAGATGTGGAACCTCCTGATGGAAACCAAAATTTTATGGAAAACCATATCGTGTGCCACAAAAAGTAATTTGGCACTTTCCATTGATCCCCAGATTATATAACCTTTTCATGTCTGATGAAATATCAGTAAAAATGTGATGGCATGATACCGAGAGAAAAAAGAATAATGAAGAGTTGGTTCACCCTGCAGATAGATTTGCATGGTAGAGATGTGATGCTCGATATCCTAAATTTGCAGCCGACGTGTGTAATGTGAGACTGGGTCTTTCATGTGATAGTTTTAATCCATTTGGGTAGATGCTTACTTCGCACAGCAGATGGCCGGTTTTCGTACACATTTATTACCTTCCCCCTTGGTTGTGTATGAAAAAGCCTTACACTTTCCTGAGTATACTGATAAATGGCCCTTCTGATCCCGGCAATGATATAGATGTATACATGAAAACTTTAATAAAAGAGTTGAAACTTATTTGGGATGTGGGTGTGCCCACATACGATGCATGTTCAAAAGACATATTTTAGATGCGTTCTGCGCTTATATGGATGATCAATGATTTTCCTGCTTATGCAATAATGTATGGATGGAGAAAAAAAGGAAAATTGTCATGTCCTGTTTATATGAAGAATACTCGATTGATAAGACTGAAATATCATCGTAGTTTTAGTTTTATGGGACATCAACAATTATTTCCAATGAACCATCCATATAGAAACAATCGTCGAAGATTTGACAATACCATAGAGAATGACGATCCACCTCAGCGTATGTCTGGAACTGATGTGCTTAATGAATTGAAAGATTTCAGTTATTAATTTGGGAAGGGTGTAATGAAATCTAGAAAGAGGAAAAATGTTTCCAATGATACCTATTACAATTGTAATAAGAAGAGTATATTCTTTGAGTTGTCGTATTGGTCAACCAACTTGTTACGTCATTGCTTAGACGTAATGCACATTGAAAATAATATATGAGAAACGTAGCTTTCAATTCTTATAAATATCAAGGGGAATAAAAAAGATGATTTACAATCTAGGCGTGACTTGGTATATTGGGGGATCAGACCAGAACTGCATCCTGTCTGTATCAGTGAAAATAAATGGCAAGTTCCATGTGCTTCTTATGTGATGACACCTGCTGAAAAAAATCAATTTCTGGAAGTTCTAGAGACTATTAAAGTTTTTTTATGGCTATTCAGGCAATATATCAAAACGGGTCAATAGAAATGAGTTGAAGCTGAAATCTTTGAAGAATCATGATTATCACATCCTTTTTCATGAGTTGATTCCAATAGAAATCTGTCATCTCTTGTCCAATAATGTTAGAGTCTCAGTTATTCGGTTGTGATATTTGTTTAGAGATATTTGTGCTAAGAGGTTGTCCAAATCCTTCTTGCAAAAACTGTTGGCAGAGACACCATTAATTTTGTGTGAGTTAGAGAAAATATTCCTTCCATCATTTTTTACATGCATGTTTCATCTGATTGTCCATATTTCGAACGAAATACTTCTTGGAGGACCCGTTTCTTTCCATTTGATGTATCCAACGGAAAGAAACATGTGCACATTGAAATCATATGTTCGGAACAGGAATTATTTCGAAGGTTCTATTGTGAACAGTTACTTGGCTCAAGAATGTATGGATTTCTTGTGCAATGTATTTGTCTGATCTTATTATGAGAATAAAGAGACCAATGAGAAATGAAGAAGAAAAGTATGGGAAAATTGAACCTAGTTTTCCATCACTTCCCCAGACAGGAGGAATTCTGGGATCATATATATTGACGACATTAAGCCTTGAAGAGCGAGAGATGGCACATCGCACAGTGTTGTTCAATTGTGATTTGTTCGATGAGTATATCAAGTAAGTAAATTGTACATGTATCTCTTATCTTATCTCATGTAATTTTCAATATTTTTTAAACTATTATTATTTTTATCTACAGGGAACATAAAGAATTGATATATAGAAAGCATCGTTATTTATCTTTGAGAAGGAAAGAGACTTTGCATAGAAAAGTGTTTTCTACTTGGTTGAAATTGAAGGTAAAAATATTTCTGTAATAACTAAACAAAAATAATATTTAATTAAGTTTAATATTTGTTTATATTTTGGGTATCAATTTTGCTTGAAGACTCTGTTTCTGAGGAAATAAGAGCTTTGGATTTTGGTCATAATACCATGGTTCGTGATTGTAAATCACTTGTGATCAATGGATACAAATTTATTATCACTGAACGGGCAAGAAACATGAGAACACAATATAATGGTGTTATGCTAACTACCACAACAGATTGTTATGCCAGTTCATCGGATACTAGACCTTATTCTGAAAATGTTGCTTATTATGGAGTCAGGGAGAAAATAATAATTTTGGATTATTACTCACATGGTCGAGTCACGATGATGAAATGTCAATGGTTTGATTCAATGATGAGGCAAGGAACTTTTATTGATGATAGGGGATTTAGATTTATTGACATGACTCGAACTCTTTCCACTGATGAACCATATGTATTGGCATCAATGGTGAAAAAAGTTTTTTATGTCAAATATCATCATCATCTTAAATTCGGTGTAATTATTGAAGTAAATCCCAGACATGTTTTTGATGATGGTGATGATGAAGTTCACACTATCCCTACTGCAATTGGAAACAATCTGTTTATTACTTATGATGACAACAATAGCTTAATTGTCACAGTTGATTGTGAACCCAAAGTTGTGGTGGGAAATATATTGAATCCTATATTCGTGTTCTCACCTACATGTTTCTCCTACATCATTCAGAGAGTTTATCCTACTACTTACCTTCAAACCACCATAAATATTCTTTTACATTATGTTTTTTTATCAGAATGGTTTTTCAATCTATATTTTTCGGTTACACATTAGTTATCTGTTTCTAATTACTTCCATATTTGTTTTCATTGCAGGAAATGACACCCATTGAAGAGAGGCGACGGAAAAATATGACAGATAATAATCATTGCATGGTACATATGGGTGTTCCTCCACTCATACATGTTGTGATTATTTTATTTCAAATATAAATATTTCAATTACTTATAATATCATGTGTTTACTTTTGTGTTAAACTTTTTTTCATGATCGACCCCCTAGATGAGAGATATCTGATGAGGAGCCTGATATTGCTCTCTATAGAGAGGCTGGTGGTAGGAGGGGGGTGGTGTCAGAGATGGATGATCATCTAGTGGTCCTGGTACTGAGGCCGGTGGTACGAGGGCTCGTGGGGCGAGAGTTAGATGATCTACTGCCACAGACGTATCTTCTTTTCCCCATTTTGATCCTGGCATGTCTTCAGGGACACACGGTATATTTAGACCTTCGATGTTTACACTACCAGTTGGCCAGACGTCTATGCCATCATCTTTTTCTTCTGGTTCATTATCTATGAGCTATTATATTCCACCTTCTTCGACTCCTGCTGTGACACAGTATGTGGCTGAGGAGCGTACACTGAGGGACACTCCACCTGTACAGGATATTCCATCATCTTCTACACATCCAGTGACGCCCATTGATCCGACTACCACAGGTATATTTATATAACTCTATCAAATTTTTATACCAAAATTTATTTTATTATAACTTGTAGTGATATTATTTTTCTTTAATAACAGATTCATCTACAGATTAGAGGAGGGGGAGGGGGTGTACTCGCTTACATGTAGTATGGAACCTCCAGACATAGTTGATGGTTGAATACAATGTTGATGGACAAATGATTGAGAAATCTGGGCAAGAATGTCAGGATTTTTTGAAGACGCTAGCCAAATACTCTTATATCATTCCGGTCAGCCCTCTCTCTTGGATACATCTACCATACACAGTCAAAGATAATGCGTGGGCACAAATATGGGTAAAAAATCTATTGGATTTAATGTAGTATTTTTTTGTATTTATATAAACCAATCTATTGGGTTTCAGCTTCGGTTAAACTTCCCTGATGGTGAAGGTGCACGACCAGCGCGTTTAAAAGTGTTAGGAGAGCTTATAAGCATGACTTGAATGTTGGCCGGTGTGATAGAGTGGGAAAGGTGTTAGAGACATTACCTATCGTGGATGACTTCCTGATAGAGCAATATCGCCAAATGATTACCCATTAGGAGACTGCCAAATTTAATGTATTAATCTCATTTGAGGTATTTAAATGAGAGTTTTCATATTTTGAATTAATATAATCTTATTTATTAATAAACATTATTTAGGAATCTTCTAAAAAAACAAAAAAAACAATGATTCAAAGCAATAACTCCAAACTTTGGGGTGCACAACTACGTCAGATCATGAGAGGCACCTGGTACGATATAGTTGTTTATAATTTTTTTTGGACTTTCCCTTTTTATTGTTTCCTACTTAAATTATTTGGTTTCTTCAATATTGAATATATGATTATACATGAACTTTATATTGTTTCAATTTCATTACAGAAGAACAAATTTAATATTGAAGGACGTATCCCTCGAGCAAATTGTTTTTCTCAAGTAGAAGAAAAAAAATGGAACTGCGGTAAATGAATCAACCTAAGTAAAGATTGTAAGTTTTAATTTGTTTATTTTAAAGTTTATTATCTATTTTGAAATTTATTAATCTATTAATATTTTTAACAGGCTGCTTTAGAGGCTCTTGATGCACAGGAGCCTGACAATTTTGGGCCACATGATCATTTATATCAGGTTTTGGGAGAGAATCACTCTGGTCGAGTACGCTGCCGACCTGGTAAGAATATAGTCCCGATGAGGTATTGGTCATCTCTAGTTATCCATTATAGTACCATCGAGTTGGAACAGGTCAAGGAGCATGCAAGACAGTCTGATAAAAGGGTCATAGAGTTGGAAGTACAAGTTCAAATGAGGGAAAAAAATTTGTGAAACAGATGAAATCTTTATCTTCATCACTTCCACCAGAGGCTAGCACGGCTTGTCAGACATTTATGTCATCTATGGGTGCATTATCCAATGCACCAAGCGGAAGCTCTAGTGTCGGTAAAGATGATAACATTCCTGGTGATGATGAGGATGTCGAATAGTATGAGGGAGAGGATGAGGATGAGGACAAGGGTGAGGATTGGGCCAAGGGAGAGAATGGGGCCGAGGGCGAGGATGGGGCCGAGGACGATGATGAGGCTGACGATGAGCATGGGGACGATGACAAGGACAACGACGAGGATAGAGATGGCGGCAAGGATGAGGCTGATGATAACAGTGGTGATGGTGATGGTGATCAAGGGCAGATTGATCCATTACATTTTTGAATTCTGTATAACTATTTATTTTTGAACATGGTTTTCCACTATAGGGTTTTCCTCTACTTCATAGGGATGTTGTTATCAGATCTCTTTTTTGCACTTGATTCTTATTGTATGATTATTCTACTACCTATACCTTTAGTATTCCTTGGTACTGTGATACCCATTTCTCTATTTTGTATTACTTATATTTCTTAGATAGCCATGTATTTCATGTTTATGTAATTTTCCCATAGAAGTGCATTTTATGTCATTTATTCCTAATAGTTTTATGCCTGATAGTTACATGCATTGAATAATCACATGAAAATTAATGTTCTTTTGCAAGTAGTAATTGTGCATTATTGATTATGTTCTTATTTTTGTGTTTTTAAGTGAATCGTGATGTTTTTGAATTTCCATTCTGTTCAGGGGATGATTTCTATTTTAGTAATGGTGGATCTTCTTGGAATTTTGGAGATGCCAACTCAATTCTTGAATTCTAATTGAAGTGTTTCTATATTTATCATACTTACTGTTTTAATGGATTTCTTATACAGAATTATGAATTTCTTATTAAAGTGTTTCCCTATTAGTCATACATAGTATGTATTATTATTTTTAAATATTACTGTATCTGCATGTAAACTTATTTCATGAATGAGCAGGTGCTGGGGGAAGAGGTTGGGCAGCGGGGAGGGGAGGGGAGTGGACTTCTGGGTGAAAAGGGTGGGCAGAAGGGGATGGGCAGGGGGCTGCTGGAGGAAAAGGGTAGGTCAGGGGGGGATAGGGGAGGGGAAGGGGCTGGGCAGGTTGGAGGGGAGGGCAGGGAAGGGGAGGGGAGGGGAAGGGAGGGTAGGGGAGGGGATAGGTGATGGCAGGAGGGAGGGGGCTGCTGGGGGAAAAGGCTGGGTAGGGGGAGGGAGTTTCTGGTGGAAAAGGGTGGGAAGGGGGGATGGGAGGGGAGTGACAGGGGGATGTTGGAGGAAAAGGGTGGGCAGGGGGGAGGGGAGGGGAGGGAAGGGGAGGGGAGGGGAGGGGAGGGGGCTGCTGGGTGAAAAGGGTGGGCAGGAGGGGAGGGGTAGGGGCTGCTGGGGGAAAAGGTTGGGAAGGGGGAGGGGCTGCTGGTGGAAAAGGGTGGGCAGGGGGAGGGGAGGGGAGGGGAGGGGAGGGGATGGGAGGGGGCTCCTGGGGGAAATCGTTGGGCAGGGGGAGGGGGCTGCTGGGGGAAAAGGGTGGGAAGGGGGAGGGGAGGGGATGGGGCTGGTCAGGTTGGAGGGGAGGGCAGGGAAGGGGAGGGGAGGGGAGGGGAGGGTTTGAGAGAGGAGGATGATGGCAGGAGGGAGGGGGTTCTGAGGTGGGAGGGGGAGGTGCTGCATGTTTCATTGATTTTGTTTCCTTTTATTATTTTAGATGTATGTTACTTCATGATTACTATTTCAATTTGGTGAGAATAAATTTTTCAATCCTATTCCAATATAATTTATGCTTTCTATTGTTGCTTAGTTGTGCAGATGCATGGTGGAAAATTATTCAGGGAAATCAACAGTTTGGTTATTATGAAGTTCAATGTGTATTTTTTGATGGGTCATATCTTAAAGAAAAGGACAGGTCTCTTCTACTGCGATTTATGATATGAAGTCAGCACAAAATGGTTATTGCAGAAGTGGAATCTCATTTGGTCCAACATGTGAGTTTTAACCACAGTATAAAAAATTCTCTTTGGTTGGAAACTAATATTGTTATAAGGTGCATAATATTGATTATTCATGATGTACTCTTCAAACAGACCTTTAGAGAGGGTGTCTTTGTTGCGGATGCATTTGGTTCTCAAAGTGTCTTTCTTTTGTTTAAAATGGATGCGCTTTTAAGTAAACTAAACGACATACGGAAAATAGACCAAACACATTTGAATTGTGTTGATACATTAGGAAAACAATCCATGGGTCATTTTTGACGTGTACGAGTTAACCCCGCATCAATCTGAGGTGCGGTGTGGCCGTCACCACTCAAAGTGTCTCGCTTTTCTTTGATATGGACAACTGTTTAAGTCAAAACAACAACTAACATACGAAAAATGGACCAAAAAAATTCGGATTCAGTTGATACTTTAGGAAAAGTATCCATGGGTGATTTTTGACGTGTACGAGTCAACCCCGCCTCAATCTGAGGCACAGTGTGGCTGGTATCACTCGAAGTGTCTCACTTTTATTTGAAATAGACATGATGTTAAGTGAAAACAACAGCCGACATACGGAAAATTGACCAAACACAATCGTATTCTATTGATACTTTAGGAAAAGTTTTCATGGGTCATTTGGGACGTCTAGGAGTCAACCCCGCCTCAGTATGAGGGTCGGTGTGGTCGGTACCTCTCAAAGTGTCTTTCTTTTATTTAAAATGGATGCGCTTTTAAGTAAAATAAACGACATACAGAAAACTGACCAAAAGCATTCATATTGTGCTGATACTTTAGGAAAACGATCCATGGGTTATTTGTGACGTGTACGAGTCAACCTCGCCTCAATCCGAGGCACGGTGTGGCTGAAACCACTCAAAGTGTCTCACATTTCCTTGAAATGGACAATAGTTTAAGTCAAAATAGCAACTGACATACGGAAAATGGACTAAATTCATTCATATTCTGTTGATACTTTAGGACAAGTAACCATGGGTCATTTATGATGTGTACGAGTCAACCCTGCCTCAATCTGAGGTATGGTGTGGCTTGTACCACTCGAAGTGTCTCACTTTTATTTGAAATTGACAGGATTTTAAGTGAAAACAACAACGGGCATACGGAAAACCAACCAAACGCATTTTGATTCTGATTATAATTTAGGAAAATTTTCCATGGGACATTTGTGTTGTGTAAGAGTCAACCCCTCCTCAAACTAAGGGCCGGTGTGGATGGTACCGCTCAAAGTGTCTTTCATTTGTTTAAAATGGATTCGCTTTTAAGTAAAATAAATGAAATATGGAAAACTGACCAAAGGAATTCGGATTTTGTTGATACATTAGGAAAACTATCCATGGGTCATTTATGATGTGTACGAGTAAACCCCACATCAATCTGAGGCACGGTGTGGCCGAAACCACTCAAAGTGTCTCACTTTTCTTTGAAATGAAGAGCAGTTTAAGTCAAAACAACAATTGACATACAAAAAATGGACCAAATGCATTCGGATTTTGTTGATACTTTAGGAAAAGTATCCATGGGTCATTTGTAACATGTACGAGTCAACCCTGCCTCAATTTGAGGCATGGTGTGGCTGGTACCACTCAAACTGTCTCACTTTTATTTGAAATGGACAGGATTTTAAGTGAAAACAAAAACCGGCATACGGAAAACTGACCAAATGCATTAGGATTCTGTTGATACTATAGGAAAAGATTCCATGGGTCATTTGTGACGTTTAAGATTCAACCCCCCCCATATTCCGTGGGTTGGTGTGGCCGGTACAACTCAAAGTGTCTTTTTTTGTTTAAAATGGACGTGCTTTTAAGTAAAATAAACGTCATATGGAAAACTGACCAAATGCATTAGGATTGTGTTGATACTTTAGGAAAATGATCAATTGTTCATTTTTCATGTGTAAGAGTCAACCCCGCCTCAATCTGCGGCACGGTGTGTCCGGCACCACTCAAAGTGTCTCAATTTTCTTTGAAATGGACAACGGTTTAAGTAAAAACAACAACTGACATACGGAAAATGGACCAAATGCATTTAGATTCTATTGATACTTTAGTACAAGTATCCATGGTTCATTTGTGACATGTACGAGTCAACCTTGCCTCAATATGAGGCATGGTGTGGCTAGTACCACTCAAAGTGTCTCACTTTTATTTGAAATGGACAAGATTTTAAGTGAAAACAACTACTAGCATATGGAAAACCGACCAAACGAATTCAGATTCTGTTGAAACTTTAAGAAAACGATCCATGGGTCATATGTGACGTGTGAGTCAACCCCACCTCAATACAAGGCATGGTGTAGACGACACCACTCAAAGTCTCTCTTTTCTTTGGAAAAGGGCATCATTTTAAGTGAATACACCTAAAATTTACACTCATCAACAATAGTCACAAACTCTTTTTCATGAGTTGGGTAGTTTCACTAATGGGGTCATAAGTGACGAGACTCTTAACAAAATACTTTTTCACCATATATTATAAACAATACATGTTTAATGCAAAATTCATCACAAATCATTAAATACCCAAATCTAGGATCAGAAAAAAATGGGATATGAGACAATTTCAAACTCTTATTCAACTCTAATAGGTATTTATCATACTATTATTCCTATTAGAATTTGATTGGGAGGTGGGGGCTGTGCTGGTTCGGGGGTTGTGCATGGGTGAGGTGAATTACTATCAGATGATTTTTGTCATATGACGATTGAAATAGGGAATTGTAGTACATGACATGGTTGGAAGAGTTTGATGGTTTAATGTGTTTTTTGTTCTATTTTAGGTGTTTTTTATACTGGTTTAAGTTTGTATGTGGTTTTTGTGATATTTTTTATGCAGGTGTAGGTGTATAGTGGAGGGGGTACTGGAGGTGGGCTGTTGTGCAGCAGTTCTAGAAAAACTCAATACCAACGGTTCTAAACCGTTGGTATAAGAGTGCTGGAATTCTGGAAAAAACTATACCAACGGTTTAGAATCATTGGTATAAGTGTTCTGGAATTCTGGAAAAACACAATACCAATAGTTTAGAACCATTGTTATAGGTGTTCAGGAATTCGGGAAAAACACAATACCAACGGTCTTAAAACGATGGTATAGGTGTTCTGGAAAATAACATTACCAACGGTTGAATACTGTTGGTATAATAATTCTCATAAAATGAAGTACCAATGGTTATAAACCATTGGTATATATTGGTAGAAATTTAATAAAACAATATACCAACAGTTTAGATTAAACCATTGGTATAAGGCTTTCCTCACGGCTTACTAACCAATGGTTTGGAAAACCGTTGGTATAGGCTATACCAACGGTTTTCTAGCCTATACCAACAGTTCTAAACCGTTGGTATAACCTTATTCTCTAGTATTTTTTAAATAAAAATTATATATTATATATCAATAAATATTAATTTTATTCATACAATTATTATTATTGGTCAAATTATTTATATATAGCTATCTTTTTCATCAAAAATGCAGTTTCAGAAAACCCACTTTTTGTTACGTATGTGGGATTATATATTAATTTTTTTTTTCACATTTATCAATTTAATTTCAAAAAATTGATGTGTTTTTTTTAATAAAAATAATTTATATTATCTAACATTTTTATCATAATATTTAACCATAATGATGAGTGAAAAAATTACCATGGTTAGGGATAAAATGGGTTTACAGGGTTTTAAACTAACAACTATGTATTAAATTGGCATAAAAATTTATAAATATATCTTATGTACATATTTAGACATTATTATGTATTATTGTATATCATGGTCCTTTTAGATGTCTATTGGTATGTGAAAAATTTTGGTACACCGTTTTCTTTTCAAAAATTGCATTTTCGCCACCTATTCCACTTCTAAAAGGCCACCCCAAATTATCTCCTCTTAAAAAACTAAAATCCAATTTTTCCAGAAATTAACTATAAAATTGATTCCTAAAATCCTTCATCACGGCCCATATCCTTTTTTTATCATAAATCCATCATATGTATTCTTTTAGTGCAAACCTAAGAAGGTTATCTGGAGAAGAGGTGTCATGCTTAATTGAGCATTTTTTTATTTCTAATTCCACCTAATTAAAATATTCCTAAATTATTATGATATAAAAATGAATATTAAAAAAAATTTATTTTATAATGATAATTTAATAACAAAACTTCGTCTCCTCTGCCATCAAATGGGATATAAAACCTTCATTCGTGTGTACGACGGACTACAACCTCATGAATCGATATTATTTCCCTCTAAGATTTCCTCTCATGGTTTGTTATAATGATATATTCAAATTATATATACTCTATTTATATCATATATATACTTATGGAGTTATTATATCACATATAACTTCAATATTTTCATTTTGTAAAGGATACGATAACGTCGTTCATGTGTACGAAAAACTACCACCTCACGAAGTGATCTGATTCGTTTTCACTAAAAATTTACATATAAGGAAATAGGGATAAAGTTAATGAATATATTTTAGTATCATGAAATAATTATGATATTAATTTTTTATTAATATTTATTAAAATATAATATATCATTAGATTTCATACAATGAAAAATGATAACATCATTCATGAGTACGTGTGGACTACCACCTCCATGAGGTGGTTTTATTATTTTTTTCATCACAAAAACTAATGGATGATATATATAAATCTATATAATGAAATTAAATGTTATATGGGATATAATTATAATTATCTAATGATAAAATAATACTTACCTTCTTTAATATTGATTGTAAAAAATGGAAACGTTACCCATGAATACATTCATCCTACCATCTCAATTATCGTAACATCATTCATTTTTCATAACCATATTTCAATATTTCATTTAAGATATTAAATGATTAATGAATAAGATAATTTTTAAATTATTTTTATTCATTATATTTTTAAATAATGAAATAGTTTACCACAGTAAACACACCAAATCTGTTTTGAAACTATTAACTTAATGTCCTCAAAACACCTAACATGGACATAATTGATTAAGAATACATATATACAAGTAGAATGAAAAACATTGTTTATGTATAATGAATTAAACCTGTAATGGTAAATATAAAATCAAATAATTGATATAATCTTATTATACAAGATTTAAAGGATATAATAGGAATTTATAGACTATAGGTAAGGATTTCTCATCACACTTTTTATTTCTATGATATATATGTTATAATCAACACATATTTATATTTTTTTGTGTTTATGAAATCCATTTTACATTAAATATCAATAATACTTCATAAATAATGTAATATTTGGTTTCTATTCTAGTTATTTCATCCATCGGGAAAATGAATTGAAATTTACCATGTGGTAATGAATTTCATAAATCATATTATTTTCATTGGGTTATATTACATATTCATTGTATTTGATATTATCATATCCTGTTTGTAATTATTTTTTTATTATATTATGTTTTATTTAACCTTATTTTTGGTTTATTTAAATTTGGTAAATATAATCGATTCATTTATTAAATCTCACTTAGACGTTATGATAATTGTAAGGATTGTCTGCCTCAAATTTTTTTCTTTGGGGAATATGTTATGTTATATGCATATCCTCTTTTATGACGTGTATCTAATAACCCTTTTTTATATAGTATGATTTATCATCTTATTTTTTTGATATTAATGATTTATATGATGTTATTCATTCATAGGGATTATGATTCAAAAATTTCAAACTGGTAATGGATTTATCTTACAATCTCCTTTCATTACGGGATTCTTTTTGTTCAAGAATACATTGGTGGAAATGGTATTCTATTATTTTCTTGACCTATATCTCTTTATCCGACAAATATTATTAATTTTATAAATATTTATTTCCCTTTTCATTCTTGTTTATTAAATAAACATTAAAAATGACATTTGTAGGTGATGCAAATCCATTATTTTCTTTTTGATTGGGTGTATTTATCTTCCAATCAATGTTTTATAAAATGATTTCAAAAAAGTTATTTTATTAAAATAAATTATTTTATAAATAAATTTTATATGATCTTTTACCTTGATAAATAATTTTATAAAAGTAAATTTTCTATCATTTTCTAAATGGGATCTTTTGACTTCATTTTCAGTTTTTTTAAATAATAATTCTTTTTACATTTATGAAATGAACAGATTTTCAAAAAATCATTTCAATTAATTTCCTTTAAATTTCCTTTTTATGTTTCTTTGGTTTTTAAAAAAAAAAATTATTTTCTAAATATTTTATGAATTTTTTTAAAAGTGATTTTTAAATTAAAATGATATTTTCCTCAAAATTGTTTTTAATAATAAGTTAATGGTATTTCCATTCCACAACATCAGTAACCCTTATTTTTAATTATATTCCAATGATGGTTTTTTAAAATTAGACCACCCTCATTCATGTTCTAAATGGAATAATATTGTTTCAAAAATATTGATATGGAGATCATTTCTTTTTTGTTACTTAATCATGTTTTAAGGAGATTGTTATGGAACAAATTTCATTTTAATGGGTTAATAATGTTTCAAAGAGATTATTATGGAACCCATTTCATTTTAACTAGTTAATTGTGTTTTGAAAAAAATGTTGTTTATATTTGTTTATGATGAATGGAATTCTCAATTTAAGTTTTTCATGATATCGTTATTGGACATTTTTTATGATGACAGGTGGTTCCATTATAGACCAAGGATGTTTGTTTATGTTATTTATCAATGAGGATTTGTTCCATAATTTACCAAGGATGGGTTGGTCTATGACAGACCTCCACTACATTGGGTACTCAAGATATGGATGTCAACCATATTGGTCATTACATTTGTATAATGTGATATAAATATGATATCCCCTAATAAAAATACATTTTCATTAGGAATCCTATGGTTATAAATGTTTACTTTGATCAAGACTGATTTCACAAGGATCGCGATTATAGATTCTTATGACTCTTTCTTTTGTGAAAGCCTTATTCCATATATTTTTGTTTGATGATCCATGTATTGATGGGTATGAATATTTTTATGTTATGCTAATTCACCTTAATTATAGCAACATGGATTTATGGTCATTTTATACTCACTAATGATAGTCAATCATTAATACATATGTTTAAATTTAATAAGAACATGAGATGGCCAATCTTATGTTTCAATTTTCCCAAGTTAACATGATTTTTTTAAAATGATTATGTCAAGAAGGTTTTTATATGTATGATGATGTGACTTAATGGGAAGTAAGAATAGTAGGGTTATGTGGGATAAATGATAATTTAATGAAATGGGTATTGTTTATATAATATATTATTCTAATTTTCCAAAACACTAAACCTAAAATTTCCTTGGGAATTTAAGTGATCAAATGTTTCCTTTTAACTTTGTATGTTTGAGATAGAGAAAATTCAGTCACCTCAACTAGTATCAAATCTGTTAATTTAAATTTTATAATTCTAGCATAGGATCCAGGAGTGCAAGTCTGTGGAATTTATAGTGAGTATCATTAAAAGTTTTTAGATAAATTTTGAGATTATAGTGTTTTCATGTGAGAATATCTAAGGATTTATGGATACAATCGTGAGTTTATGAGATTTATATTGATTGTATGTATATTTTATTAGACCCTTTTTCATGGTTTTAAGAGATGATAACTTAATGTAATTAATGAAATTATTTAATATGTTTTATTATGATAATGTATATGTAATGATTTAGTTTAATGTGAATAATTCCTTTGCATCTTTTAGGCAATTGTTTTAATATATTGACAACCATTAGGTTTTATATGATCTTATATATTAAGGTCATTGAGGTTACTTGGGGTATAGATAAATTCAAATATGGAATAATTTGGTTTGATATTTTGGTATTACTATTTAATATTAAGGATTTATGTATTATTTCATCATATTAAGTTTTTTTCATTTTATAAATTATCATACCTTGTTTCACAACCCGGAAAAATAGGGCCCAAAATGTGACTACCCTAAGCCCTCCTACAATAGTTCAGGGGCAAGTGACAAGGGATAATTAGGAATATAATACACATAGGAGGAATAAGCCTAATACCCATGTACACATGCACACGTATCCAGGCCCATAAAATGATAAAATATAAAACAACTAAAACTAATGTGTCTATATATCTATAATCTCACAAGAATAGTGAGACCAATATGTACTAAAAAATAAAAGGGTCCAAATACCAGAACAACCAATAGCTTTAGAGAGTCTATCCTTCCCATAGATTGAAGACTACTATCAAATGCATCCACTAAGAAAAAAATCAGTTTGTCAATATCAAAATATGATCCACTGGCTCTATATTATCCCAAGACATCATCAAATGAGCTATCTTCAGTATAATACAAGACACATATGGGAAGAGACCTTATTGGGTGAGTATAAAAATACCCTAGAGGACACCCATAAAACCCAAAATATATAGCATCAAGAATAGAATGTTAGGACCAAGATGAATAATGAAGGTGTTTGTATTTTTTAGTCAAGTAAATTCTTTGAAGAAAAAAATCACTTCTCTTTTTATTTGGTGGAAATTGTACTAACCATTGTTTAAAAAAATCAAACTCATTTTTTTTGTAAAATTTGACTCACTTTTCCCATCGTAATGAGGAGAAGTTGTCTTGGAAGAAGTTGTTTTGATCAAACTCACATTGGGTTCAGTATGAGAAAATATTGTAATAAGTAATTGATCATTATCTGTAATGAGGGAATTGGTCGCATAGGGAATTTATCTTGCTGGATGTAAATGGTCAACAAATTCACTCTGAATTTGGTGTGAAATATGTGGTTGTCCTAATGGAGAATCGAAGCCTTTATCACTATATGAAAATAAATTTAATGATTCTTTGCTGATTTTTATTTCATAAATCATAAGTTAATTGAATAACTTATGATGCAAGCTTTGTGGATGAAAAAAGAAAATAAGTGTCCCATATTGAACCTATATTTATTATATCCAAGTAGAATAGAAAAAGGATATACTTCTAATTGAAAAGAGATCATACATAGATTTATTGTATCTGGGTGGAAGATAAGAAAGAGATGATGCTAATTAAAAATGGATCATACCAATATTTTTCATATCTAGGTGAAAGGGAAGAGTAAGAGGTGGTGTTGAATTTCTATAGCATATAAAAATTTATATTAAGTATAAAAAAAATTTCATACTGAATATTATTGTACAGAGGCTCTTGTCAAAGTTGATCATATTTAGAAATGATTGTACCCAGGAAAATCATACTCAAAGAGTTCTTTCTTTGCAAAATTGTACTCAGGAGGAGTCAAATGGTTGATTAATGTACTGAAGAAAACGTTAATTTTTCAATTGGGTTGAGAGAAGGGGAGAAGAATAAGTTTTGTATATTAGTTGGGACAAGAGTGGTTTGGAATCATAGATTGCTAAATTAATTGTAAATGGGGGACTCAATATTCAAAATAATGATTATATTTAGCATTTAGAAGTTCTATCCAATTTTTCATACATTTTTCAATTTATATTGTGCTTTGTATTGATTAAATCGGGATTGGGGAAAATTGGACTCATTTATTGAAATCTGATTGATGATTTACATGAATGTATGAATAAGGAGAAGAAGCTTGAAGAATAATTAAGAAAAGTCAAAAAGAGTTGATGAGGACAAATTGCATCCCAATATTTCAGGGGAAATTCAAATTTGGGTGAATTTTTTAAAGAGGAAAATATTTTTGGGATTACAGAACAAACCTCTAAAAGGTCACCTATAAATGGATAAGTACTTTTTTACTTTCTAATGGTTGGTACTGTTCACTATAGTAGAGAGAGAATATATGAGTTTTTCGTGAGAGAAAGAAGATACCATATTGATATTTGTTGAAGATGATCTGATGGGGACAGGACATAGGAGAAGGGACAAGATCACAATGTTGGATTTAGCTGATAATCATACTCATTGTTTATCATTTTCAGTTGATTAACATGTCCGTATAATCAATATTTTTCGACTAATCATCGTATCGTTATGGATAATCAGCTTAGAGATTTTTTTATTTCGGTTATCGAACCAAGGAAGAATCATACTGAGTTTATTGGTCCCAGGAATCGAAGAGGTTTTGACTCATTTGTATTGTATTCTGAAAGAAAATTGGACTATGAGAATTGTACCAAAAAGTATCATATCGAAAAGAATCAAATCAGGGAGAATCATGCTTAGAGGAATTGGACTGGGAAAATTGTACCTAGGAAAATATGACTGATTTTTTCATAACAAGGTCTAGAATGTTCTTAACTTTTTTTGGGTAAGAAATGAAAGAATTTTTTTTCAATTGAATAAATTTTTGGAATTGAAAAGAATCAAAAGTAATATGAGTTATCAAAAAACATATTATTACCCTATTTGTGATACGATGGTGCACACACACTATTAGAATTTTTTACATAGTGCTCCATGATTGTAAGGGTGTATCCTACTCATAGTTATACAAGGATTTTTTGGTAGTTGATTTTATGGTATTGGATCATTTAAATACTATACCAAGGACATATCTATTCAAATTGAATAGGGAACCTTGTAAATACTTTTGTAACTTTGGATGCATGGTTGAATTGTTTTGATAAGCTACTTTAATCTTTAATAAGATGCGAAGGTTGTTTCAACGAAACAAAAAATAAAAAAGTATCACAAACTCACCCACTCCCCCTCTTAGGGATACAATCATCCTGACTGGACACTTTCAAGTTGTATCAGAGGGTAGGTTCGCTTCGCTTATTCTTTGCGGATAGAAAATTTGAATTGTGTGAATAGTAAAGGAATTCAAATCTTTGGTGGAAAGAATTATTGTTGGTAAAAAATCCCTGAAGGTATCGTTTCAGTAATTTTGGGTTGATTGTGTTTTTTGAAAAAGTAGGTCTTCCATGGAGAATTGTCGTGTTCCAGAGAAGTTGTTGACAATCCATGTCGACAAATAACGCTGACAAAGAAACGGACGATCTGGAGGCGGTACAAAAGAGCAGTACAAGGTGGTGCCATTTTCCAGTGTTCGCTAAATTTTTGGGGTCCAAAATATGGAGGTTGGTGAGCATCTAAAAATGCAAATATCCTTGAAGATCTTATTTAATTATGGAAGAGGCATGAGTTTTATGAATATAGGCTTCATGGATTGGATTTCGCGAAGACAAGAAAAATTTTGATAGTGATGCATCGCGTTTACAATGATCTTCACAAACGGAAGTGTTGAAAGGAAACACAATGGAGCTTTGTGGTGGTGATGAGAGGTAATTGACAGAACACTCCGCGATTACGATGAGCTCCGCGATCCGAGGATTACCGAGGTGCTTCGTGTTTTTGAGAGAATTCTGGCGGAAATTTCGGAGCTTCGTGATTGGCGATGACGTGGCGCTGACTTCGGACGTAAGGGTTGAGGGTCAGTGGAATTTCTTATAAATAGAGGTCTAACCCCTCGAGATAAGTAGAGAGTTTTCGAAGACAATATTTTTCTCTCGGTTTGCAAAGGTGGTTCGCGAAGGTAGTGTTCTTTGCGAAAAAGAGGTTCTTCACGGCGGCTAATCTAGCTCCGTAAAAGGAAGTGTGCTTCGCGAGGTCGCATGCTCTAAGGAGTGTGCTTCGCAAAGAGGCAGGAACTACGTGATGGCCTATGCATTGCAAAGTCTTGAGCTTCGCGAGAGTTCTTGGCGAAAAGGAAGGAGCTTCGTGAAGGCTTGTTTTAACATTGAGAAAGTGGGAGCCTCGTGAAGTAGGGTGCTTTGAGTAGGTGTTTCCAAAGGTAGTTTCGTAGTGTTCAGAGGCAAAGGGGTATTCATCAGTGGATTACCTCTGAAATTCAATAGAGAATCTATAAATAGTTGAGGATGCATTCTTTCATGCAAATGAAGAGACCTACAGGCCTATAAACTATGAGTAGATCTTTTGAAGAAGCACTGAGCTCACTCCAGTTGAGAGAGTATTGAGTTATTAAATTGGGAGTGGTTGTAAACCAGGAGGGACAGTGAGTCCGCTCCAAACTTGTAAAAAGCAGTGCACTTATAGTGGAATTGGTACATCGGAACACTGCCTATGTACGCTCCTTAGACGTAGCCCAGTGAGGGTGAACCAATTAAAAACCGTTGTGTCCTGTGCATACTTTGAGGTTTGTTCATACTTTTCATCGGGAAGGAGAGAGAAGTGGGTTTTTTCTAACAGAAAAACAAGATCAAAAGTGGTAGTCTTTTTAATATGTCATACCCTGATTCACCCCCCTCTCAGGGTATCTAGCCTAGTGGACCTAAGAATTATCATATATGGAATGATAGAATTTTTCCTTATCTTATGTCTATCAATTATTATGTTCTTGAACCTTAAATAGTTTATTTTTATCCCATTGATGATAAATTTCCTCTTATATCTCTTGATAAGAAGAATTTGGAGAATGATGGAAGAGGGAATAATGTTTTATTTTCATCACTTTATGAAAGTGAATTCTAGAGAGTGAAATGAGTTGTTACAGATAGAGTTATATGGGATAACTTGAAAAACATATACGAAGGAAATAAAAAAACTGAATAAGGAAAAGCAATAAATCTAGAGATTGAAATATGAATATTTGAATATGGGTGAGCATGAATATATTAGGGACTTCTTTACAAAGGTAAAATACATTTTTTGTACTATCAGATGTCTTGGTGAAAAGTTGGATGACTCTACAGTTTTTGAAATGATTTTTGGAATCCTTTCATATAAGTTTGATGAAAAAGCTTCTTTATTAGAAGACAGTGATCCTAAAACATCATCTCTAGATTATTCTCATAGAACACTCATTACTTATTAAATGAGAAGGTAAGAAGCTATGAAACGAAAAACAAAGGTTGATAGAGAAATTTCATTCAAGGCTACAAATAAAGAAAAGTCCAAGAATATTCTTATTGGAGATAAAGATGGAGAATCTAATTCTTAAAATGACGGATGTAAACTCAACATGAACATAATTTTAAATAAGATTTGAAAGAATGTATGAGAAAGTTCAGAAGTATTGAAAAGTAAAACAAAAATCTAGAAGATGAATGTGCTCCAATAATAAATCAATAATGTTTTGCTAAGGATAATGTAAGGAAGGAATAAGAGATTGATGAATTGAATAAATCTATCGACGAATAAAATAATCGTAATGAGTATCTGGATGTGAAGCCGAAGGAAATAAAAGAAGAATTGTAACTTTTCCAATAAAAAATTCTAAATTTGTATTGAGAAATACAAGTTTTCAAAACTCTATTAATAGAGTATGTGAAGGTCCTCAAAATGAGAAACTAGATAAGGTTCACTAAAAGATACCTTCAACGTGTGAGAAGAAATATGGAATTGTTTTTCAATTGAAGAATGCTTGGAAAGATATGTATGTTTCCAAGACTAGAAAACATGGGAATTCAAAAGTCTAAAATAACCATGAGTTTGGACAAATTTTAAAATCTTCTAGTTCTGATAAAAAATGAAAAGGAAGACTTTGATGGATAAAGGAAAGGTTTTTCACTCAGAAATGAAAGAGAAGAAGTTGGCTGAGAAATGTATTCAAAATTCTAATCAATATGGAAGTTTCATAGGAAAACACTCCATCTATGGATATTACTAGTATTGTAGGGGATTTGGACACATGGAAAGTATGTTTTGGTTCAACCAATAACATTACTATTATCTCAAATCTTAAAAAAGGAAGAGTTTTAGGGGGAGTTAATATCCCCAAACAGAGAAATCTGAGAAGGTTGTTATGAAGAAACCTGAAAATAATGAAGTGAAGATTGAAAATAGGTTCCAACCATTGGAAAATATTTATTAAAGGTGTGAAATGTTGAGTAAATAAGGTTTTCCTTATGAATTTTCTATTCCTTCTAGTTTTGAAAATCACAAAAACTTTATACCTAAGAAAATCTATATTTTACTTCTATAAGGAAAATTTCCTTCCCAAAGGAATTTACCCCTACCATGTTTTCATTGTTCATATCAATATTTTTCTTAAGTGTAAAAATCAGATTCATAAATAAAACCTCGGAATCATATAATACTTAGATATGAAGCATTCTATTTTTGGATCCAAATTCTGGATACGAACTCTAATGAAGTTCCATTCTAAATTCTGGATATGAACTCTAATGAAGTTTCATTCCGGATTCTGGATACGAACCCTAATGAACTTCCATTCCGAATTCCATATACAAACACTCATGAAGTTCCACTCCCAATTCTAGATACGAACTCTCATAAAGTTCAACTCTTAATTCTTGATACGAACACTCACAAAGTTCAACTCCGAATTTTTGATACAAACTTTAATGAGTCCGACTCCAAAATTTTACTAGTTCCACTTCAAACTTCTATGAGTTAGACTCCAAACTTTTATGAGTTTCACTCTGAACTCTTTAAGTTGAGGTTTTGAATTCTAGTGAAACCAGACTCTGAATTTCCTTATAAATTCAGACTCCAGATTTCTATAGAATTTAGGTTCCGAATTCCAACTAAATAGAATCCAAATTGTCTTATGTTTATAGACTCCGAATTTATTTTTTTTCTTCCATTCCAAACTTTCATACTTTTAATACATTACAAACATTTATTTACTTTAATTCAGAATATCAGTTTTCCTTATTCTTACACTCATTCTATTAAAAAATAATGTCGTGCTTTCAGTTATTGACTAACTGTTGGTTGAGTGACACATGTACAGGTCCCTCCAAAATTCAAGGAGAAATATGACTGTTGGAGGAGGGAGTCGACCGTGGGAGCTTCGCCTATAAATAATAACTCATTTGAAAAGAAGATAAAACTTTGACACAACACTTTGACACATCTTTAAGATCTGTGCTTACATGCTGTTGAAGTGATTTCTAGAGAGAGAGGCTCTTATCAACTCTTAAGCTTTGTGCAGAAAGTTTGAACGGCTTGTTCAAACTTTGTCATGTGCAGACTTGCTTCATGCGACTCCTATTGTTACTTATTACAATTGAGGGCTTCCGAGGATAGGAAGATAGAGGTTCTAACAACTTGAAGTTGAGGGATTCCTTGCTGAGGAAGACAGAGGTTTCGACTACCTGCTAGTTGAGGGCTTGCGGGGATAGCAAGACAGACTCTGATCTTTATATCTAGGGCTTACCCTGGTGTGGGTAAGACAGAATTTCATGAAAGTATAAATCAAGGGACCTTTATCCAAGGTTGTCTGATACCCTCCTCTTTGGGTTAAAAGAGTTTATACTTTCTACTTTTAGTTTTACTACTTTGTTTTCCGCTGCATTTTGTATTGTTAACGAAAGTATACTTTCTTGTACTTCATCATCCTTGTACTCTGATATAGTTAGATTCTATATGCTTTAAGGTAGAATCTTAATCTTTGAAACTTTTGTTAAGTTTAATTTTTGGAATCACTATTCCAAAATTTAGCAAGTGATTAGAACTCATATAGGTCTTGTGAATTATTCTATTTAACCTTGTTAAACATAACCATCCTAAAAATTTCTTAAGGGAATTTTTAAAGGTACAATTCACCCCCCTCTTGTATCTGAGAATATCATTCTTAATTTGATCCTACGTTTGGTATTGTAGGGTATATTATACATAGTCACATACCATCCTAACAATTGGTATCATAGGGAGGTTTCAATCTAAATTAATCTCACGATTAGATTCAGAAGATAATTCTCAGAATTACTTATCCAGATTCATATTTCTGGATTCATAATTTTCGGAATCTATTTTTTGGAATCATAGTTCGGATTCACTTTTTTCTTAGAGATACAATTTTTCTTATTTAGAATATTTTCTATTATTTACAGACTTATACTTCTATTATGTTTGTGTGCTAAATATTTTCTTAAGGATGGAAGGGTTAAATGTTGGTTCTATTGAAAAACTAAATCCTACTAGACCACCTATCGTTAATGGTAATTATTATGAATATTGGTGAGATCGTATGAAGACTTTCATTTTCAACACTGGGGTTGATAACTTTTTCATGTATACCGGAGGATTAAAAAATCCTAATAAAGAAGTAAATGCTTTTACTAATCAAGAAAAGCATGATTACCAACTCAACTATAAGGTACGCAATACTTTACTTTGTTCAATGACTAGGATCATATATAGCCAAATTTCTTCTTGTGAAACAGCTAACTGTATATGGAAGAAACATGAAGTTACACATTCTGATACATCTAAGGTGATTGAGACGAGAAGAGCCATGTTTATAGATGAGTATCATGGTTTTAATTTTCATTATAGAGAACCAATTTGTAAGGTGAAGTAGAGATTTATGACCATAGTGAATAGCTTACAATAAATGGGAGAGAAAGGTCTAGATGATGAATCCCTTGTTGACAAGATTATTGACATCATTTCGAATGAGTAGGAATCAAAGAGAACTGTTATCGATGAAAACAAAAAGGTTACTCAAATTTATCTTGATGAACTATTTGGAACTCTTCTTCAACATGAGACTAGAATGAAGAGAGATGCTGACAACATAAAGAAGAATAATGGAAATGGTCTTGTTACTTTTACTACAACTTCAAATCACATGAAAGCTAAGACTTCTGAGAGAGTTACTAGATCCAAATATAAGAATTTTATTATCCAATCTGAATCTAGTGAGATTGAAGTCTCAGAAAATGAGTTAGGAAATTATTCTCAAAGGATGAGCAAGATAGATAGACAGAGAAATTTCGAATACAAGTATAAGAATAAGGAAAGAAAAGAAAAGAACGATTCTGAGGTCACATGCTATGAATGCAAGAGAGCTGAACACATAAGACCTGATTACCCTATGCTCAAAAGAAAAGAAATAAAAGAGAGGCATTCTAAAAGGAATAGAAAGAAATATTAAAAGTTCAAAGCTAAGAAAGTGATGAAAGCTAATGACACATGGAGTGATAGTGGTGGAGATTCCTCAGATGAATCTTCATATTATGAATCTTCTGGACAGAAGAATCTTTGACTTTTATACAGGCTACCTATTGATAATCACTTCTTGATGGCTAAGGTATACAATGTTGAATCTATGACCAATGTTTCTTTGAATTCTAATTATAGTAAATACTATAACTCTTCAGGTGAAGAATCCTTTTCTGATGAAGATAATATTTAACCTACCTATGATGAAGTTTCTAGGTTTTCCAAACTTCTTGAAAATGAAAATTCAAAACACATGAAGAAATGTGATAAAACAAATTCTAGGAATATTATTCTTACTAAATAAATATCATAACGTTATAAAGATGAAGATAAGAAAAATGAAGATTTTGAATGTATTTAAAAAAATTGTGAGTAAGTATGTTCTGAAAATAATAAACAGTCTAAAGAACTAGAAAATGTAATTTATAAGAAAAATGTTTTCAAGACTAGGTCTAGTTTAAAATCTGATTTTTTTGAAGCCAAGAATCTTTTTATAAAACTAAAATCTGAAATATTTTCATTGAGGAAGTGTTTGTCAAACTTTACCCTAGGTAATGAAAAGTTTGATAAAATGTATTCACAAATTCAACCTCAAAGGAATACTTTTGGTTTTTGGTAACATATGTTCTAAACCGATTTTTAGTGATAACTACATTTTTCCTCAAAGTGCCCCATTCTATAATAAATGTCAATGTGGTGGTCACTGGGAAAATAATTTTTCCTTATACAAAACCCAATCTTTAGGATTTCATAAAGCTTACTTTTCTAAGAAGATGTGGGTAACTAAAATTTTTCTTTCTGAAATTTCCAGATCCAAGCAAGTCTAGATTTTGAAAACCTAACGTTTTCTTATTTTCAGGAAAATAGGGAAAGTACCAACATCAATACATGATACATGGATAGTGGATGGTCCCCGCATATGGCTGGTAACAATAACAATTTCGAAAAGGTTATCAAGACGAAACGAGGAAAAGTAACTTTTAGAGATAATGCTCAGAGAGAAATTATTAGTATATGTAACATTTTTCTTCTTAGAAAAACATTGATTTCAAATGTTTTATTTGTAAAGGGTATTAAGAACAACCTTATCAGTATAAGTCAATTATGTGATGAAGGCTACCTTGTGAGTTTTAGGAATGATAAATGTCTAGTACACAATTTCAAGGAAGAGTTTATTCTTTCTGCCAATAGGAAAGAGAATGTTTACACTTTTAACTTAGAAGATCATAGGATCCAAGAATTACCTTGCCTTAATAGAATGGAAGATCATTCTTGGTTATGGCATAGAAGGTTAGGACATTGTAACCTTATAAACTTATGTAAACTTTCTAAAAAGGTTTAGTTAAGGATCAACCGGAGCTTAGATTTGATTCTTAAAAAGTTTTTTATCCTTGTCAATATGGAAAGAAACTTAAATCAAGTTTTAAATCAATCGGTGAAGTCTCAACTACTGATTCATTACAACTAGTGCATATGGATCTTTTTGGTCCAATGCAAACTGGAATCATTGGGGGAAAGTACTATGTATTTTTTTTGGTTGATGATTACACTAGATTTACATGGGTCTATTTTATACCAAAGAAGTATGAATTTATTTCTTATTTTAAATGTTTTAGAGCCCAAGTTAAAAATGATAAACACCTTCAATTTAAAAATATCCATAGTGATTATGGAGGATAATTTCAAAATTCTGATTTTGAATCTTTTTGTAGTAGAAAATATATTACTCACAACTTCTCATCACCCAGAACACCTCAAAAAAATGGTGTTGTTGAAAGAAGAAATACAATTTTTCAAGAAATAACTAGAACCTTGTTGAGTGAGAATTCTGTAGCCAAACATTTTTGGGATGAAGCTGTATGTACTGCTTGTTATACTATAAATTAAGTTTTGATTAGACTTTTTCTTAATAAAACTCCTTGTGAGTTATGGAATGGTAGAAAATCAAGACTTTCCTACTTTAATGTTTTTGGATGAAAGGTATTAATTCTGAATACTAAAGATAACTTACAAAAATTCTCACCAAAATTAGATGAAGGAATTTTCTTAGGCTACTCCACAACTTATAATGCCTATAGAGTTTTCAACAAAAACACTTGTATTGTTGAAGAAACAGTACTTGTCAAATTTGATGAAACTGTTCCTTTTGTTTTCAAACAACCCCAACCAACATCCTCAGATGTGTTTTCAAAAACTGATTATCAACCTCTGATAGAAAATCCTTCTGATAAGGAAAATGTTCAAGAAGGTACTTCTGAAACATTTACCCCAGATGATTTCCTACCCTATGTTGATGAAAAAGTTTTACAAAACTCAAACCAGTCATTTCATAAGATTAATACTAGTGATAGTATCATTGATGATTTGAATCAACCTGTAAGGACTACATGTTCCTTAAGAAATGAAGTAGAGAAACTAGCATTCCTTTCTCAATTAGAACCAAAAATCACTAATGAAGATTTAGGTGATGATGATTGGATTAAAGCCATGCAAGATGAACTAAATGAATTCAAAAGGAATAAAGTTTATACCTTGGTTCAAAGACCTAAGGAAACTTCTATTATTGGAGTAAAATGGGTCTTCAAAAATAAGTGTGATGAAAATGGAATCATAGTTAGAAATAAAGCTATATTGGTTGCCAAAGGATATAATCAACAAGAAGGAATAGACTATGAACAAACCTATGCTCCAGTAGCCAGACTTGAATCTATTCGTATCTTGCTTGTCTTTACGGCTTTCTTCAATTTTAAACATTTTAAAATGGATTTGAAATGTTCTTTCCTTAATGGTTATATTCAAGAGGAAGTTTTTGTTGAAAAACCTCAAGTCTTTGAAGATACAAAACATCCTAATCATGTTTTTAGACTTACCAAAGCTTTGTATGACCTTAAACAAGCCACAAGATCTTGGTATGATAGACATACAAGATTTTTTCTTCAAAATAAATATGTTAAGGGAAATGCAGATCCAACCCTTTTTATAAAGAAAGATAAGAAAAATGTTTTTATTGTTCAAATTTATGTTGATGAAATTATATTTGGTTCAACTCAGCAGTCCTTAATAGATTCCTTTGTGGATCTAGTGAAATCTGAGTTTGAAATGAGTATGATGGGTGAGATAACTTTTTTTTTTGTTTTCAAATTTCTCAAAAACCAGAAGGAATATATATATCCCCACATAAATATATTAAAGATATTTTTAAAAATCATGGATATGAAAACACTAAGAGTATAAGTACTCCCATCGGTACCTCAAACACACTTGATCTTGATGAAGATGGGAAACCAGTAGATAAAATATCTTTTAGAGGCATGATAGGAATTCTACTTTACTTGATATCTAGTCGTCTATATTTGATGTTTTCAGTATGCTTATATTCAATATATCAATCCAATCATAAGGAATCTCATTAAAAATAATTGAAAATAATTTTTCATTACTTAAAGGGAACCATTGACTTAGGTCTATTTTACACTTCCAGAAATGATTTTGTTTTAAAAAGCTTTTCAGATGCTGACTTTAGTGGATGTAGAGTAAATAGAAAAAGTACATCCATAACCTGTCATTTTTTAAGAGATTAATTAGTTTCTTGGTCTTTCAAGAATCAACACTCAGTATCACTCACCACTGCTGAAGCTGAATATGTAGCAGCTAGAAGTTGTTGTGCACAAGTGTTGTGGATGTAACACACACTCACAGACTGCGGCTTGAGTTTTATTAAGACTCAAATTTTTTGTGATAACACAATTTCCATTGCCCTTAGTAAAAACCCTGCACATCACTCTTGTGAAAAGCACATAGATATTAGACATCACTTTCTTTGGGATCACACACTAAAAGGAGATATCATTCTTCAGTTTATCATAACGCAAGATCAACTTCTTGACATTTTCACAAAATCATTACCCTCTAATAGATTTGATTAAATTAAACCGAAGTTAGAAATGATTATTTTGAGGAAATTTTCCTTCATTAACTTCTTGTTGAACCATTCTCCTTACAATAATAAACTCATTTTCATAGGGGAAGTACATCTGTTTGTTATTCTTTCAAAAAAAATTTGTAATGACTCTTTTAAAAAAAATATTTGTAATGAATTTTTCAAAAATTTTCGTAATGATAATTTTCATAATGATAATTTTCATAATGAGAATTTTTGTAATGAGAATTTTCGTAATGAGAATTTTCATAATGATAATTTTCGTAATGAGAATTTTCGTAATGAGAATTTTCGTAGTGGGAATTTTCATAATGATAATTTTCGTAATGGGAATCTGCGTACTCATATTTTTCCATAGTAAGTTTTTCATAGTGAGTTTTTTTTGTAATCAAATATTCCTCAAGAATAATATTACCTATTAATAATAAACTTCCTAGCCAATTTAAAAGGTATGGCTTCCTTACATATGTTTTCATAATCGTTTTTAGTTGTTGGTAGGGTCTTTTTCTTATGAAATTTCTCAGATTTGATTCTTCTTAAACCCAAATGTTTTTAAAACCTCAAAAGATCGAATTCAAGATTTCCTTGTAGGTATGTTTTCAATCGTCATATCAGATCAGAGTGTTTTTCAACCGTTATATTTTTTGGAAGTTGAAAGGTCACCTAAATCGCCTATATAAAGGGGACCCCCATAGTTTTCCCTCATCGATTTCAGAGCCCTCGTGTGTCAAAGCTCTGCCTTAGTTCTTAAATACCGTTCTGAATCCTCCAGTGATCCTCCATTCTGAATTTCTGTATAATCCACTTCCCAAGATTTGAATTCTATGAAGCCAATCTTAAAATGGTTAGTCTATAGGGAAAGGTTGGTCCATATGAACTTTTTCAGTGAGTATGATTATATAATTTCTAAAAATATCAAACTCAATGGATGGGAATATTTTTGTGTATCAAAACCAGGGGGCCATGATGTTGTTTATAGGGATTTTATTATAGAATTTTATGAGTCTGTTTCCTTCTATGAAGAAGATGGCAGAGAAAAATTCTCTTTTAAAATCTATGGCAAGACATACAAGCTTTCTTACACAAAGGCCGAAAGCTTGGTGGGGCTCTCATATGATGGTGAAGCAGAATTTTGTTTATATTAGTTACTGGATTTGCAAGGAAGTTTTAGCAAAGTGAAGGAAATGGAATGCCTTGGACTCAAAGATGAACAAATAGTGAAGATTTCTCATCTCTCCACCAACAACCGGATTCTGCAGTTGTGGGTTCAAGGGTTTTTTCTTCCCAGAAGAGGTGATAAGGATAACCTAATGAAAAGTGATATTTACATCTTGGATTTCATGGTAAATCTAAGAAATATCAATCTGATGAAGCAAGTTCTTATTACAGTTCAGAACATTAAGAATGGATCATTAAAATCTCAAATTATTATGTATATTTCTCTTATCTCCATGCTTATTATTCGTTGTCTTGATTCTTTCAAGGTTGCTTGCACCTCCAAGCCGATAATTTGTAAGATGATACTGATAAGTGATGACACCTTAAAGAAAATGAAAGCCGGTTTTTCAAAAGATTTAGGTGAGTTTTATGATCTTCTAGAGGAGGTGGTAGAAGTTGTTCCGAAAAATGTGGAGAAAGCTAAGCCATTAAAGATGGTTAGTAAGAAGAGGAAATTGAAACAAGCGGTAGCTGAAAAAAATACCTCCAAAGCTAAGGGAACCCAATCCGAACCTCCAAAACAGAAAAAACAAAAAGCTTATCCATATAAAGTATCTGAAAAATGGAGGGAAGATAAGGAAAAGAGGAAAGAAGAGGATCCACCATTTGGATTGGACCCTGTTGAGGCTAAGTCCTTAAGAGAAAAAGTTGTGGATGGGTTAGAGAAATAGGACAAGGAGAAAAATATGAAGAAGAAAATTTCTGAGGCTAAAGCTTTTCAATATCTCTTGAAAGCCATAGAAATAGCCTCCGAGAATATTCCCATTCGGAAGTTTATCTTGGTTGAAAGTTTACCTGAGACTCCGGGGAGGAATTTTGTCACTCTGGAAAAACCTAAAGAGAAAGTAGTTATTGAAAGAGTAGAAGAAGAGGAGGAAGTAGTAGTAGAATAAGAAGTAGAAGAAGATAGTGGTGATCTAGATGACTTTAATAAACATGTTGAGGAATATCAAGAGAAGGAAAACCCATCTGAAAAACTACCACTTTAAACTTCTGAGGCTGAGTCCTCAAGGCTTGTCACTCCGGGAAAGGGAGATAAGAAAGAAGATAAGAAAGATGAAGAAAAAGTTGAAGAGAAAGAGAATGAATTATCTGAGGAAGAAAGCTATGAGAAGCAATTTCTTGAAGAAGGAGTAGAGAAGGAGAAACTTGATGAAGACAAGATAATTCAACTATCTCAAAGTGAGGAAGAATCTCCTGCTGAGGAACCCATTCTGAAAGTTGATAAGTGTAAGAAAGTGCTTATGGACACCCCAACAAAAGATATCATAAGGAAGAAGGATGTTGGTGGCTCTTCAAGAAGAATGTTGGTGGAAATTGAAGAAGAACAATCCCCAACAAGGTGTCTGATTCGGAATCATTAGCACTAGGTCACGATTTTGTTATTGAATCTTTGAAGAAATTGGTGGATACAATTCTGATCTTTCCCACAATAGACTCCAGATGCCAGCTACTTCAACACAGCCTAAATCAGAAGTCAGAATCCTTATCCATGGTGATGGATAAATGTGTGAAGATTGAGGTTGATAATAAAAACATCCTTATCAATTATGATGTTCACATAAAATCGTGCAGCAAAATCACTCTATGGTAAAAGAAAATTGGTGATGACATGGTTGAGCTTGCTCATTTTTAGAATAATGTTAAAGAAGATTTTGAAACCGAGGATGCCAAGATAAATAATCATCAGGATAAGCTGACCTGTGAGAAAATTACTCGAAATCAACTGGTGAGAGATCTGGATGGAAAGCTTAACCTAGTCACTCAAAGTTGGAAATGGGAAAGAGATCTCCGGATTGAGATTTAAGAATATCTTATGAAGCAGGATAAAATTTTTAAGGCATAGTCTAAGGCTCTAAAGGCTAAAGATGAAAGGATTAATGCCATAGAAAAATAAGCTTAGGAGGACCAGAAAGACTTGAAGAAGCTGAAAACTCTCTTGAAGTTGTTAATACTCAAGGAAAAGGAAGAAAAATATACCAATATGATTTTTTTGTAATTTCTTTACTTGTAAAAATTCTTTTAATTATAATGAAATATCTGGTTGTTTGTATCTTTTGTTATTATGTACTAATGTTTCAGGTACTTTATTTCTTTTCCATTCCATCAATTATTTTTGAAAATCACAAAGGGGGAGAAAGAAAAAGAACTACTCAAAAGGGGGAGAAGGAAAAATCTAATAGAGAGAAGGAAAAATTATAAGTTAAAAACTATCCTTATGTAAGGGGGAGTTTCTCATTACGAAGTTTTTCATTCCCATGATAATGAAAACTCTTTTACAGAAATCCATAATACAATCCTTAGAGTTCCAAAGCTTAAGGGGGAGTTAGTGGTATTCACCATCATCCATGCACAAAGGGAGATATGTTTTATTTTCAATGTCCAAAGAAATTTTTTCTAAGTTAGTATATTCTTTATCAAAAGGTTGTTTGTGCTTTCTAAAAACGGGGAGATTGTTGAGTCAATAAGGTTTTCCTTATGGATTTTCCATTCCTTATTGTTTTGAAAATCACAAACTCCTTTTACCTAAGAAAATCTATATTTAAATTCTATAAAGAAAATTTCCTTCCTAAAATAATTTACCCCTACCTTGTTATCATTGTTCATATCAATATTTTTCTTAAGTGTAAAAATCAGATTCATTCATAAAACCTCAAAATCATATAATACTTAGATATGAAGCATTCTATTTTAGGATGTGAATTTTGGATACAAACTGTAATGAAGTTCCATTCCGAATTCTAGATAGGAACTCTAATGAAGTTCCATACCGAATTCTGGATACGAACTCTAATGAAGTTCCATTCCGAATTCTGGACACGAACTCTAATGATGTTCCATTCCAAATTCTGAGTACGAACTCTCATGAAGTTCCACTCCGAATTCTAGGTATGAACTCTCATAAAGTTCCACTCTGAATTCTCGATACGAACTCTCAAAAAGTTCAACTCTGAATTATGGATATGAACTTTAATGAGTTTGACTCAAAACTCCTATTAGTTCGACTCCTAACTTCTATGAGTTCGACTCCAAACATTTACGAGTTCGACTCCGAACTCTTTAAGTTTAGGTTCTGAATTATAGTGAAACTAGACACTGAATTTCCTTAGAAATTCAGACTCCAGATTTGTACAGAATTCAGGTTCTAAATTCCTACAAAACAGAATCCTAATTTTCTTAAGTTTATAGACTCTGAATTTATTTTCTTTCTTCCATTCCGAACTTTCATACTTTTCTTAAATTCTGAACTTTTATTTACTTTCATTCTAAATATCTGATTTTAATTATGCTTACACTTTTTCTATTACAAAATGATTTCGTGCTTTCAGTTATTGACTAACTGTTGGTTGAGTTACGCATGTATAGGTCCATCCAAAATTTAAGGATAAATATGACCGTTGGAGGAGGGAGCCGACTGTTGGAGCTTCGCCTATAAGTAGTAGCTCATTTGAAAAGAAGATACAACATTGACACAACACTTTGACACATCTTCGAGATCTGTGATTACATGTTGTTGAAGTGATTTCTAGAGAGAGAGGATCTTATCAACTCTCAAGCATCGTGCAAAAAAGTTAGAATGGCTTGTTCAAACATTGACTTGTGAAGACTTGCTTAATGAGACTCCGATTTTTGCTGAGTACAATCAAGGTCCTCTGGGGAAAGGAAGACAGAGGTTCCAACACCTTGAAGTTGAGGGCTTCCTTGCTGAGGATGACAAAGGTGCTGAATAATTGATAGTTGAGGGCTTATAGAGATAGCAAGATAGACTTCTATCTTTGTATCGAGGGCTTACCCTAGTGTGGGTAAGACATACTTTCTTGAATGTATAAATCAAGGGAAAATTATCCAAGGTTGTTGGATACCCTACTCTATGGGTTAAAAGAGATTATACTTGTGACTTTTAGTTTTACTACTTTGTTTTCTGCTGCATTTTGTATTGTTGAGGAAAGTATAATTTCTTATACTTCCTCATCCTTGTACTCTGATATAGTTAGATTCTATACACTTTGAGGTAGAATATTAATCTTTGTAACTTTTGTTATGTTTCATTTTAGGAATCACTATTCAGATATTTAGAAAGTTATTAGAACTCATAGAGGTCTTTTGAATTATTCTGTTTAACCTTGTTATACATAACCATCCTAAAAATTTCTTAAGGGAATTTTTAAAGGTACAATTCACCCCCCTATTGTATCTGAGAATATTATTCTTATTTCAATCCTATGTTTTGTATAGTAGAGTATATTATACTCAGTCACATACCATCCTAACATGAAAAACCTAGAAACCTTTAAAAAATGTATTGTTTTTTTATCGGCACAATAGAATATTCTTAAAAATTATCTAAATCTAAATATAATGAATTTAAAGGAATAAGTAAAAGATCTTATTCTTGAAAGCTCATTGAAAGATACAAAAGGATAATGAACTTGGATTCTTGATAGTGGGTGTTCTTCTTATATAATGGGAGATTTGAATTTGTTTAAGAATGTGAATGATTTTAGAGAAGGCCCAATTACATTTTTAAATAATTAATCCTTGAAAATTAATTTTGTCATATCATCCATCATTGGAAAAAAATGACATCGAAAAAAACATTATACGTTGATGAGATGAAACCCAATTTTCTATGTTTTTCACAATTATTTGATGAGAGTAAAATATTTATCTTCAAAAAAGATGGATTTTTTGTGAAATGAAAATAATATGGAAATATTGTTACAAGAGGCCAACAAACAAAATGGAATTTGTTTTAGGTTTGTGAAATATGAAACTCTTGCTACATGAGTATGGTGGAAGATAATCATTTATGGAATAAAAGTCTGGGACACATGTGTTATAGAAACACGAGAAAGTTATCTAAAATAGATATTTTTCATGAAATTTCTATTTTTACTAGAAGAGTACATTTGTGTTTGATTATTAGTTCAAAAGGAAAGATTAAAAATGTTGTGAATAAGAACGTTGAGATTTTTTCAAAACAACCCATGGAGATGATTCATTCCGACATCTATGGGATGATGAGAAAATCATTAACAAATATAGATAATTACTTCATTACATTACTTGATTATTTTACTAGTATTACTTGTGTCATGTACATGAAAATTAAATCAGATTCTTTGAAAAAATTTAAAAATTTTAGAAGAAAAGAAGAGAATAAATGTGTGTATTCAATGAAGAAGGTGTGAACAGATAATGGTGATGAATATAGAATTTAATAGTTTGAAGATTATCTTGTGAAGTATGAAATTAATCATGAGTATAATTCCCCATAAAATCTCAGAAAAAATTGGGTTTTTGAACGAAATAACAGAAGCTTGGTGGAAATGGGAAGAAACATGTTATTTGAACACATACTCTCTCATTACTTTTGTAGGGAAGCCATGAGTGCTGATGTTTATATTAAGAACTGTTTTTAAACAGGACTCAATTCGGTATGACTCCATATAGATTTCATTATAGTAAAACTCCATGTTTGAAAAACTTTAGAGTTTTAGGGATTCCATGTATTATAAATAATAAAGGTGGAAATTATGGAATGTTTGAATAAAAAAGTAAAGATGGAATTTTTCTTGGATATGATCTTGAAGGAAGATGATATAAATGATCCAAAAAATAAATAGGAATAATTTATGATTCAATTAATGTGAAAGTTACAAAAGGATCTGAGAAATATAAACATGTCTAGGATGATAAGGATGTTGATAAAGTTGAGGAAAACAATTCTAATAAGGATACAAACAATTTTAATACTTCTCGTGAAGAAGAATATGACTCATCTATTTCAAGTGATGAAGAAGATAATCGAATATCTCATCTTAATCTTAGGAAGAAATTGGATGTTCAGAACGTTATTGGTGATCAACATAAGAAGGTCCAAACAAAGAGAACAACCAATTCAATTTAGAAACTTCTTTGTATTAAAAAGTGGAACCTAATGATGTGAAAACAACTTTTGAGAATGTGGAATGGGTTCAGGACATGAATGAATAGTTGGATCAAATGGAAAAGAATGATACATGGGAACTCTTACCCAATACTGGAAATGAAAAAATTATTGGAACAAAATGTGTTTTTCAGAACAAGTTTAATGAAGAAGGTGAAGTGATAAGAAATAAAGAAAGACTGGAGTAAAAAAGGGGATTCAAAAATTAAAGGTATTGACTTTGATTAAACCTTTGTTTCCGTGGAAAGGCATGAAACAGTCAAAATATTTATTTTTATTTTTTCACAATGAGGCTATAATATCATTCCAATGGATTATAAATCTACATTCCTGAATGTAGATCTTGAAATGGATGTTCATATTGAACAACCATGTGGCTTTGTTGATGGGAAAGATGAAAGTTAGGTGTTCAGATTAAAGAAGGCCTTTTATGGGCTAAAACAAGCACCAAGGGAATGTTATCCCAAGTTGGATACCTTCACAAGTAATATAAGTTTTATGAAAGTAAGAGTGTATTGAAATATTTATATCATATATTTTCAGGAGAACTCTATCATTTCAATTATTTATGTTTATGATATTATCATTACTGGGAATGATGAATGAACATTTGAATGAATTGGTGAAAAAATTTGAGAAGGTATTTAAAATATCTATGTTTTAGGAAATGAAATACATTCTTGGGTTAAAAATATTACAAAATGTTAAATACAACTTTCTTTATCAAGAAAAGTATGCTAAGGAAAATATTCATAGGATTACCATGGAAAACTCAAAACCTATTTGCACACCTATTTGATTGAGATCTAGATTGATTAAAGATGGATAAGGAAGGGAAGTTGATCAGAATGAGTATCAGAAGCTTATTATAAGCCTATTGTATTTGAAAGCCTCAAGATCCAACATTGTTTATGTTGTTCCCTTACGTTTTAGATTCTATAGTACTCCAAAAGAATCACACTTAATTTCTAGAAAAATAATTCTCAGATACATTAGAGGCATAATTGAATTTGGAATTAAATAAAGAAATTGGGTGTTCAGATGCTGATTGGGTAGGAAATGTTGACGATAGAAGATTCACATTTGTTGGAGTATTCTTTTTGGGAAACAATTATGATAGTTGGCATTCAAAGAAACAGAATTTGTAACTCTCGATAAGGCTGAAGTTGAGTATGTTTTTGCCACTCAAACCACCACTAAATTTTTTTGGATGAAAGCTCAATTATAATATTTACTTGTTGAGGTGAATTTACCCTTTCTATTGGGTTTTGATAATCAAAACATAGTCAATATCACCAGGAATCTAGTTCATCATTCTCATTAAAAACTTATTGATATCAAATATCATTTTATCAATGATCATGTGGGAAGAATTAATTGAAGTTGGAATATGTTCCAATATCGGATCCAGATGCTGATATGTTCACAAAACCATTACTAAAGGAATAATTTTCTAAATTGTGTTTGAACATGGGTGTCTAACCTCTTTCTATTTAGGGTTGAGGGGAGTGTTTCTAAGACATCTCCCATCTTACCTTTTTATTATTTTGTCAAGGGGGAGAATTGCGTTCATAAATCAATCCTTTTGAGATTAAAAAAGGGGAATTTTTGGGTAACATGGGAACTGAACATTATTTTGTGAGTGGAAAATTCTAACTATTTTTTGAGTGTTCGTAGGAAATTAAATTTCTTTGAGTTTTATGAAGGATGAAGAAACTATTAGGTTGATGAAGAAATGGAAAAAAGATGTTTTCATAGTCCCTCCTTTTGGACAGCATGGTTTTGCTATCAATGATTCTTGTTCTCTACAATGAGTTAGCTTATGTAGTTTTATAATTTTTTATAAGTAATTCATTTATTGAAGATAGAAAGTTCAGTTATTTTTTAAACATGTCTGACAACAAAATCCAAAGGGAGATTTTGTTAGAAAAAAGATGAAGAATAAAGGTGTATGTATTTTGTTGTTAAAGATGGTATTTGAAGAAATAAGATCACTTATATTTATATTAGGTGGAAATTATACTTTCTATTGTTTTCAGAAAAATAAAACTTTCATTTTATAAAAAATAAACCTCACATTGTCCATCATTATGAGGAGAAGCTATTTTGGAAGAAGTAGATGTCATCGGACTCACCTTGGGTTCAGAATGGGAATAGATTGTAATAATGAATTGATCATTATATAGAATGAGAGAATCAGTCTCATGGAGAATGTAACTTGCTGGAAGTAAATGGTCAGCATATTCACTCTGAATTTAGTGTGAAATAAGTGTTTGTTCTGATTGAGATTAAAAGTATTTATGACTACAATAAAATAAATGGGTTGATGCTTTTCTAATTATTATTTCATAAACCATATGTTGATTGAATAACTTATGATGCAAGATTTATAGAAGAAAATATAAAAAAATTATTCCAGATCATACCCAGATTTATCAAATCCAGGTAGAAGAGATGAATGGGATGCTTCTGATTGAAAAGAGATTATACCTAGATTTTTCATATTTGGGTGAAAGTAGAGAGTAAGAGGTGGTGTTGACTTACTATAGCATCAGATCATCCATCTGAATCATAAAAAACTTTTTGAACCAATGATGATTATACTCAGGTATAGGATAAAATTGATAAAATTCATAAATGATCGTACCTAGTCCAATCATACTCAGAAAAATCATACTATGTACAATAATACTTAGGTTGAGTTTCATTTTTGATTAAATTTCTAAAGAATGTGTGAATTTTTCATGTGGGTCAAAAGAAGAGGAGAAGAATAACATTTGTATCTCAACTAGTCCAAGAGTGGTTTTAAAGTAGATATTATTGAATGGATTGTAAAGGGGGAGTTAGATATTCAAATGAATGGTCATATTCATCATTCAAAAGTGTTATCCATTTTTTCATACATTTTTTTCAATTTATACAGAGCATTGTATTGAAGAAATTCTAATTGAGAAAAATGGGACTCATGTATTGAAATTGGACAGATGATTCAAGTGAAAGTATGAAGAAGAAGTGAAAGTTTGACTAATAATTGAGAAACTTCCAGAATAGTAGACAAAGTCAAAATGTATCCTGATATCTCAGGAGAAATTGAAATTTGGGTGAATTTGTGTGAGCAATAATGATTTTTGGTATTCCCACCAAAACCTCTTATGGTTCACCTATAAAAGGATTTGTACTTTGTACATTCTAAGGTTTGGTACTATTAACTATAGTAGAGAGAGGAGCTTCGAGATTTTAGTGAGAGAAATAAGATACCATATTCATCTTTGTTGAAGACGATATGACAGGAAGAAGAAATAGGATAAGAGACAAGATTGAAACATTATATTCACCTGATAATATTACTCTATGTTTATCATATTCAGTTAAGTATATTATTCTTCTTGTGAATTTTATTTTCTTATCATCATATCAGGATGGATAATTAGATTCGGTATTTCCATATTCAGGTTCTCAGACTGAGGAAGAATCATAATGATTTTATCGGGCTGAGGAATTGAATTGGTACCAATTAATTTCTATTGTATTTTGAAAGAAAATAAAATTGGTAGAATCATACTGGGAATTATTTTATTGAGAATAATTGTGATAGGGAGAATCATACTCTAAGAAACAAGACTTGAAAAATTGTACCTATGAAAATTGGACAGAGTTTTTTATAACAAAGTACTAGAAGTTCTTACCAAATTTTGGGTAAGAAATTGAAGAAGTATTTTATAATTGAATACATTTTTGGAATTGAAAATAATAACAGGTAAAATGAGTTTTTACAAAAGAATTATATGACCCTATTTGTACAAAATGGGTGCTCACACACTATTGGAATTTTTTACATAGTGATGCACAAGTGTAAGGGTATATCCTACTCATTGTAATCCAAGGATTTTTTTTTCTAATGGATTATATTATATTGGATCATTTCCAAACCATAAAAATTATGTATATATTCTTATTGAATAGTTAACCTTATAAATACTTGTGTTCCTTTGGATGTGTGGTTGAATTGTTTTCAGTAGGGAATTGAATCTTTAATTGGAGGTGAAGTTTTTTTCAAGGAAATATAATTGAAAAAGCATCACTAATTCACACATCCCCCTCTCAGTGACACAATAATAATAACTAGGAACTTTAATATAATTCTCATAAGAATAATATATCAAAAAAAGGAAAACCATATATATAATGAGGATGGACACCACACTGTCTGGCAGTCTGACCATACATCTAGCCATAATATTTTTCTAAAAACATCTAGAAAATGATCATTTTGGGATAAACCACTCCACAAGACATGATATCTTTGAAGATAATAATTATAGCAGTGTTTATCATTGGGCTCCATCAAATAAAAATAACTAATCCATGATAACCTCGAGAATTTGAAATAGTATAACACCCAGGACTTCTAAGGGACTCCACAAACCCAATCTGGATCCACCCATAGTGTAGGGTATAATATGTCAAGGATCCAACAAACCCAATTGAAACAAAATTCTATATTTTGGATCAATTCCATTCTCAATGATTTTATGGTGATTCTACAAAACCCACCTAGGGTATAATAAGAAATGATAGATAATCACACTCTAGCCTCATATAGGGACATTAAAAACTCTATCAAGGACTCATCCTCTAAATGGGATCATAATCAGAATTTGTGCAAGTAATGTTGAACCATACCCTTGGTGGGATGGAGAAATGGAGAATATTCATATAATAATGGTCCAAAATGAAGAATGTAAGGAATCAAAAAACCCTCAAAGTGGGTACATGGCATGTACTAAAGAGTACATGGCGTGTTTATCCAACCCCTAGTCTTCCAATTCTTTAATTCCTCACACAGCTTGTAAACCTCAAAATATTCTATTTGTATGTATGTATACATGACATGTAGATGTATTTAGACACCATAAATATTCTATCTTTACATTCCCATGATCTAATTTTCATGCTTGTGTACCATCACATGTGCACTTGGTTATTCCTTATACACCTAGTTGTGTCATATTATATGACACTAGTAATATACTCTAGTCGTGTCTATATTCCATGACGTTATAATGCCCATGTTCCTTATTAGGTACATGTCGAGCTATGAGTATGTGCCACACATCATGTGATTGGTGACACATGGATTTTGATATTTTGTACTCCTTAGAATCCCTAGTGTTGTATACAGGTCCTACTCGGTGGCTATCTCCAGATTACGTGTCGTGTAACATAAGATTTTTTAAAACCATTAGGTTCTTCTATGTATTTACATATACACTATCGAAACCTTGTTTCTAGATACGAATCATGGATATGAGTTCTTCTGATACTTTCCATCATCGATTGTTGGGATCCAACCTTCGAGAAAACTCAGGAAACACTCACAATAAGAATCCATAGAAGCACTATCAAACCATTGTTAAAAAGTATCTTCAAACCATTTAAATGGGAATTTGATCATAATTTATCATCATCCTCACTTTACCTCGACCTTGACCATAATATTTACCCTTATTATTAATCCATTTCACTGATGAATAGTCGATAAATTATTCAATACAGGTTAACCATATAATAGTAGGGAAAAGTTAATTTTTGTGAAGAATATTTTAAGAAACATGGGATAAATAGATAAACCATTAAATGTGAGGAATGAATCTCATCCTATGTCATTTTTTAGCCTAAATAGTATGTTGAATAATTTAAGGAATCAATAGGGAATAAAAACAAAAAGAAATAAATCAACCATAAATAAAATCATCCATAGAGATATGAGTCAATTCTTATTTTTTAAATTGATCCATGTTCAAATGAGATAATCTAAATGTATGGAAGAATAAAAATAAAAAATCCTACCCAAATGTTAGTGTGATCACTAATAATTATTGGTCATGCATTTATGTATTTGGTGAGATCCATGAAATCCATTTTGATATTGATCCTAGATATCGATATGATCTGAAATAATGTCGTTCACCCAGAATACTCTTCTCCAACAGTCCTTAATATCTCAAGGGTTAAGTTTCCAACCATGATACATTATCATAACAATATTCTATATAAGAAAATAGGTGGTAGCATCAATATAAAAAAGTAAATAAATATATATATATTTAGTTTATTATTTACACTGGAAATCACTTTTAACCAAATATCATATGCTGATAATGATTATTTTGAGCCAATGACAAATCCAATGTTTTTAACTCAATGGTGGACACAAATTTCTATTCCATCCATACATTTAATATTTTTTCCAATTTTCAAAAAAACATGGTGGTAGTATTTATATTATTAAAAACTTTAAAACTTTAATTTTGGGTTCCACAGGCCTTGGAATATCACTCTGTCTCATTTCCTAAATCCAAAAATAATCCACATAATATTCTAAAGTAATAGATGGAAAAATTAAGAATCGATAAATTCTACCCAAATTAGTTATGTGATTCATCCAAATTGAAAAAAATACTAAAAATATGAGGGTACTGAGCTCGCATCTGGGCCTCCCACTTCTAGGGGCTCCATAGAAGTTTATAGTTCTACTACATGGCACACACTAGAGGAATATATATCCCAAGAATGATCCTATCCTACCCATCCTCAATCTCCGCCAGGTACATTGAAAAGGTAACCCCATCCTTGATGTCCATCTCACCCATGATGATAATAAGTGATCAGTAATGTAGGTAACTCCTCATCTTTGACATGTGAAAGACCTCATGTACTAGGTATCACTATAGTAGTACAGTTAAGTGGTACTCCACATCATAAACTCTGTGCAGTATATGGATATTTTTTATGAATCTCATAGATAACTTTACACCCCAACCATATATCCATAATCCATAGTTAGGTGAGATCCTCAAGAACAGTTGTTCTCCCTCCAATTATTACAAATTCCACCATCATCTGTATGCATTGGAATTCTAATATCTTTGTTTAATCCTCATATTCTCTTGGATAATCTTTACCATCTTTGTCATAATTCTCACCAACTATTGACCCATGAATTCTAACTCACATGGATCAGTCCAAAAAAGAGTTGACCAATATTGTCTCCCATACAATTCCCCTAAAGATTTAATATCGATAGTTTAATTTTAGCTATAGTTTTATAAAAAATCCACCAATGGTAGGTGATCCTCCCAACCATAGAGAAAATCAAATAAAAAATCCTACAACATATCCTTTAAGACTTGAATGGTCCACTCAGTCTGGCCATCAATTTGTGGGTAAAACTTTTTTATCAAACAAATCTAAGTATGAATGGCATCCTGTAATCCTGTCCAAAATCATAACATTAATAAAGCAACACATTTGGAAATTATCATCAAGGGAACTCTATGGTTCTGTATTATCTCATACACATACAATAATCCCAAGATCTATACTTAAATATACTTCTAAATAGATTATAATGTGTCAAAAATGGTGAGTAATTTTATGATCATATAGGTTTAATCATGTATATTGGATGTCTATGGTAACCCCATTACATTTTCCATGGATATCACATATCACTTTCAATTTGGAACCCGAAGGGTTTGTGCTAAATCCGCTTGAACATATTTCAAATCCTTCACCTACTAACAACTAAGGAATCGAGATAAAAGCTCTACAACACATATATTCATGTATGAATATCAAAACAGATGTCATAGGTCCTAGTACATCTCTTACACACCTGTATGTACCGAAAAAATGGGATGTATGAAACTCCATCATCACCTCCTCCCACAACGTCACTGTTACCATATTCCATCAACCAAATAGGATTACATGCTCCCCACCTTTAGAAAACATATCCGAAGAATCTCTTTTCGATATATGAGTATGTTAGGTCTTATAGTCTGTATCTCCATGCATAGATTCCTTGATAGATTATAAAATTAGTGGGGTAACAACCATTTATTAAAGATATAAATAATCATTATTTTCCATAAAGGATAACGCCAATCATGCTAATTTCTTAGAAACCTCATCCAACAACTAATAAAAAGATATTCTACTAAGTGAGCCTTCAACCACATTTCCATTCTAATGAGTATAGACAATCTCGAAGTCAAAGTCCTATAGGAACCCAAACCATCACTTATTTCTTCGTTTAAGATCCTTCTAAGAGAAGATATACTTGATACACTTATGGTCATAGAAAACAATAAACCTCTCATGCATAAGGATGTGTTTCCACAACATCAAGGAAATGTATACCACTACTAGCTCAAGATGGTGGGTCATTTTTTTATAATGTGGTCTCCACTACACATACCCATATACAATCACTTCCAACTAATGTTTCAGGACACAACCTTTTTTTAACCATAAGGCTTCATAGAACACTATGTAATCGACACCCCCCCGGACAATCTCAAGATATGGGGCACTCATAAACCTCTTCCACAAGTCATGAATACAATGATGACACTTTTGATCCAGATAAAAGGAATATCATTTCATGTCAAAGAGGTAAAGGGTTCTACTACTATCGATAAATCAAGTAAATACATATGATAGTACACTGTTAACCCATGTAAATTATATATATTGATAACAAGAATGATTGGATACAAATATAGCACTACCTCAACCATTAATGGATCTAAAACCACTCCTACCTCATAGATAATGTTTCCCCTGAAGTGGACCTATCAAATCCATAACTATCATTCTTATATATTATAATAAATATGGTTATATCATACTATGTCAACGACCATCCTTAAGTTTCTCTCCTGATCCTAATTAGATGCTGAGTACATTATAATATTGTTAATGAATACTGTCACAAAATGGTCTAAGAAAGGTTGAATGATCTTGTCCAAGAGTGCCATGAAATATTCTGCTGTTTTTTCATGCCTAGAGAAATCCCCAAGTACATATAGTGACCATAGAAAAATCTGAATTTCATGGTCGTTATATCCTCATCCCGTACAAGTAGTTATTAGTATCTTGATATGAGTTTAATATTGGATAACAATTACACCCCTCTAAACCAATCATAGTGATCATCGATCCTTGATAGTGGATACTAATTCTTTATGGTAACCAAGTTTATGAGCTAATAATCCACACTTAACCTCAAGAATCCAACTTCCTTATTGGAGAATAAAATGGAGGTTTCCCATGGGGAAACATTAGGTCTCATAAAGACATTCTTCTGAATTTACCCCAATAGAAACTTCATCTTACAAAGATCTAATGTACCATCAAATATGTTGGGGCAGTTATCAGATTCATTCTGGGGTGTATGTCAATATAGATGTATAACTCTAATATGAGAGGTAATCCTAGAACATCTTTTGGGATGAAATCCATGTACGCATCCACCACCATAGGGAATTGGAATCCCATAACATCTACTACTCCATGAGTTAATATATCCAACTAGTTAGTAATCAGATTAACTCTCCAATGCATGATACCATATTACTCATTCATGTTTTCTTTTTTAGCCACAAAGGGAAAGAATGACACATCGCTGTCTACACACCACATCCCCAACAAAAAAACAATAAATATGTGAATGAACTATGGATATCTAGTACATTATGATGATGATATCATCAGTACTCATCATTGCTACAGTGTTGTCCCATATAAATCTCTCACCTACAAGTGTTAGATTTCACCATCTATAGAAGTGTGAAATCTTTGTGTTACCTCATGTTGAAGTCTCTAAGTGCAATGTTAGATCTAAAGGATCAGCTGGAATATTTGTGCCCTAAACTATATAAGTGGAATGAAAGGAATGACTCGTACATGTGTCTATCAATACAACATTTATGGTTAAAAAGGAAAAGATCGTACCACATATCATCCCTGGATCCTTGGGGTCATAGGCCTCCAAACCGTATAGTTAGAATCATCTTTAACCACCAGATCCCTTATCCAATTGTGGACCACCTGTGGTTGGTGGTGTTAATAGGTCAAATATTCGACCATATCTTGGGTCTCTACATTCCCTCCTCTATATCTTCCACTTAGAGGAAATACCTACTCAAACCTCTATCTCTACCTAGGAGGTAACACGACCATCTCCCGATCAGCTATATGATAGGCCATACATTCTTGTTAAATATGTCATTAACTATCTCAAGAGAATCTCCCTTGGTTGATTCAATCCATTCTAGGATACCTATTTCTAGGATCCTCTATCTTTTGTTCTCTCCTAATGTGACTAAAAAGCCAGGATCCCTATGACTACCACTGCCTAACAGCTTCCAAGGTCTCTTCTCCAGGGTTCACACAACCAGTACCCACTACCAATACCTTCTCTTATAATAAGTAATCCACTACTAATTCCCACTCAATCCCTCTAGTATATATGAAAATGGAAAGATATATAACTAAAGACATGATATATTATCCTAAGACCAGATAAATGGTTCTTTCATTGAATAACTGATCTCATACTATAACAACCTGGTCATAATGTACAAATAAATTACTTCATTTTTTTGAATACTTTTAAAATTACACAAAAATACACCCAAATACTGTATTAGTCTAGTGCCTTTTTAATCATGGAAACATAGACCCAGGTACATAAAGGAGCTAGATTATCTCCCAATAGGTTCTTCATGACTATCACCCTTCTTAGACACATCATAATTAATACATATCTTCATATACTGGGGAAGAAAACATAATATGTGGTGATCCCAGATACTCTGTAAGGTTACAGAAGGTAGATATATAATAATAAACATGATTATAAGTGTATTAGAATGTGATCATAACATTAGATGATTATAATCTTTATATCAAAGATCATAAACATATATCATGGCCTAAAGATTATAAATTTAGAAGACAAGAATCATAAGGGAAATAAGTGGATAATCCATGAAAGAATAACAAAGGATTAAGAAATGGAATTATTAAATACACATAAACATGTAATATCATTACCTATATGTCAAGATACATTTCTAGAACATGTCACTGAACTTCATGGGGACTACACCTACTAGGTGGGACACACCACCATCCCTTGTCATTTTCCATTACTTGAAAGGGATTGGGTTTCCCAATATCCACTTAGTGTATTTGGTTTCCCTATCTTTCCATATTCATGGGGACTATGCTTACTGGGTGGGACACACCCCCATATTGGGTCGCAATCCTTTCCTTATAAGGGATCACATATCCCCTTCTTCCCATAGTGTATCATGCCTTTTGACTTGATTCCAATAATTTTCGCATAAAATATAAATCATAACCCAATGAATTATATGGAGATATAGATCCCACCCATATATTAATAAAATCATTCATAGAATTTTCTTAAAATAATAAAACTTTGATCATATTTTGACCCATAAAATGATATGGGTTTCATAAACATCCTATAATAACCCATGAAATGAAATGGGGGTCATAAACATGTAATAATATCTTAACCTGTTAAAAAATATAGGATTCATAATCATATCATCAATGAAAAACCCATGAATAGAAGCTGGTTTCATAAGAATAAATCCCAGGGAAGCAAAATGGTTTTTATAAAAATATAACTAGGGAAAGATAACTCGGTTGTATAAATATCATGGCATCAAAACATAAACCATTAAGAGAAAGAATATAAATTTAAATTTTGTATAATTTCCCATAAATTCATGAGTTAAACCAATGGATTTCATCTTAGATGGAAAATAATCTGGATAGATCCTTTTAAAAAAATAATCTTGAGGAAAATATCATTTTATCTTTAAAAAATAATTTCAAAAAATAATGTATTTTGAAAACCATTTTCTTTAAAAGTACATTGAAAACATAGAAATCATTATTGAAATCATTTTGAAAACCATTTCTATATAAAACTTATAAAATAAGGATGAAATAATTTTAAAAAACATATACTTTGAAAACTTATAAAATAATCTTGAAAAAATTTTAAAAATTAATTTCATTGAAAATAATTTGAAAACATAGAAACAAGGATGGAATCATTCTGAAAACATTTTCTATTGAAAACTTATAAAAGAAGATTGAAATAAATTTAAAACATTTTATCATTGAAAATTCATTGAAAACTTATCAACTAAGATTATTAATCATTGAAATATTTTTCTTCGAAAACAACCTTTTAAAAACATATAAAGAATGTTTTTACATTTATTTAAAACAATTTTTAACCATTAAATATTTTTTAAAATAGTTTTTACTTGAGAACCACTTTAAACAATATAATTTGAATAATATTAGGAATAATTTTCATTCAAATAAAATAATCTATTTAGTATTGTAATAGAATATTCAAGGGAATGACAGTCATGATGGCGGGTAAATTTGTACATGTTGAATGTTCCTTTTTCATCGAAATAATTTCCTTGACCGGAAAACAAAAAGAATATTCCTTAAAAAAATTAAATGGTAAAACATGGGTAAAAATTTCTTTTAAATTTCTTATTAAAAAATTAGAATAATTTTGGAACCCCTTTTAGATAACATTGTTTTGAAGGAATATAAATTTATGACTGAAGTGAGAGATAAAGTTAAACTTTATTAAAAACCCTTTATTGACCAGCTTATATACTAATAAGTGGTAAAATGGTACCAATACATACATATATCATTAATAAACAATGTCTAATAAACTTAATTAAAGTTATTGAGATATGGATCATAATATTTCAACAATGGAAGCATAATCATAAACAATCTCGACAAAAGATGTGATTGTTTCAATAAACTCTCAGCACTTTATCTCGTTGAATCATAATCCACATAAAAGAAATTAAAATTTATTGAGGAATAATATATCATGAAAAAAATTAAATTATTTATATAAAAAACCAACTGGAGTTATATACACCTCAAATAATAATACAGTTTATAAAAAACATATGTCTTAAAGAAGGAAAATTGAGACAAAATTATCTTACTAATATGGTAACTTTTGAACTGCAAAACACCATAAAATAGAGATCACAAATTAGATATGTAAATAACACTAATTTTGTTTGTAAAAAATATTAAAATATATTAATGGGATTTCTATGAACCACAGAAAATAAATCTAGTGATGAATATAACAGGTATCTCATGGAAAGAAAAATTTAGATGAAATTCCCTTACCTTATGTGTTGACTCTCTTCGTACTCATATAAGAATATGGTATAATAAATATAAGTTTATTATAAATCTTGTATATAATCTTATTTTTATATATAATACCATATATTATGTGATTATGAATTTATATTCTGCACTTATTAACAATTCCATGTAATGGTTTTGTTTTGGGTAGTATCCTCTTTGTTTTTTACATGTCTCTAAATTTGTTATATTTTTTTTCATCATAATTATATATTGATTTATGAAATTTTGACAATTATATAATTTTCATTTATATTCAGCATATTTTTTTATAACAAATAATATATAGAAATATGAAATCAAATACACCGTTCATGGAGACGGTAGACCGTACATATGTGTGAACGTCATTCCCAATTTTTTTCATATTGAAAAAAATAAAGTAAATAAAGTAAATGAAATATATGTATATATATAATATAACTAAAGTATAATTATTATGTTATTAATATCATATAATTTCACTAATCCCATCTATAATACATTCCTTGTATTGTTTGAAGGAATCACATCCCTTTCAAGAGGCGGTAGTCCACACTTCCCCAAATAAAATTATCTTATTTATAAAAAATAAAAAACATGAAGGTATGTGGTATATAAAAATTAAATAAGAATAAATAAATCATAATATATATATATAATATTAATAGATTTTTCATCAATATTTTCATCCATGGGAGGTGGTAAAGGAAGAAACATACAATATTGTTTCGTGGGGTGGTGGTTCGTTGTACGTAAGAACGGTAAGTTCGTTACCCATTAGATAGAAGTGTATTTAAGTACAAAAAAACGGTATCATAACAACAAATAATTATATTTGGTATAATTATTATATTATTTATTAATTCAATATTAATAATTTAGGTAATGGATAATTAAAATAATGGAATGGATCTTGGGGAAGGATGTTAACTCTACTTTGGGTAACTCATTTTTCCATTGCACCAAAGGGCTTCCATGGTTGGATTTATGACCAGAGTGAGGCTTGAAGAAGGAAGAATGCGATTTTTTAAATTGAATTTGGAATATATTTTTTGAAATTAAGTGGTTTTAGGGGTGTGAATAAGGGGTAGAGTTAGTGGCCCTTTATATGGGAGGGAGGGGATGCACTTGGTATTTCAAAAAACAAGTTATGTGTACCCCCATTTTTACCTAGGAAAGTTCATAGAAAGTCAACTAAACTAAATAATGAAAGTTATATGGATTAAATAAGGACATATAATTTGATTTTTACAAGTGGGTAGTTCATTTTGGCCATTAATATTATGGTTTAGTCCCTTGTTAAGCTTAATTTTACCTTAATCTCTATAATGAATTTCAATCACATTCACTAATTGTTTCTATAAAAAATTATGTTGATGATATTTGACTAAAAATACAATAATTATTACAACTATTTATGTAATTTTTTCTAAATTAAATTTACATAAGTTAAAAAATTAAGTCTAATGCTAATCCCACATACGTGGTGAGAAAGCAGGGTTTTAAAGTGAGATTGTTCAAAAGTTCATTAAGATTTTATTTCTAAAATGAACATAAAAATGATTCCAATGAACTATATTGGATTAATATATGTATAATATATCTATTCTGACAATAAAACCCTCGTAAATATAATTTATCTATATAAATAAATCATAAGAAAAAACAATTTTTGTATTAAAATTCAGTTTTTTCACTATTCATACAAAAATGATGTTTCTTAGAAAAATAAAAATAATTCACCCTAATTTAATTTTTAAACTATGAATTATAAAATAAATATTATTTTATCATATTCAATTACTAATATTTTCTAAAATTAATTTTATTATTTTTTACATAAGGAAAAAAACAGTTCATTTAAGAAAATATTATTTTCAAATATATAAACATGTTACCAATATTACATGTTTTATTATCAATATGTTTTATTTATATTAACCAATTATAAATAATATTTAAAAGGTAATTATTTCTATTCATATTACTATTTTTAACACCTAGGTTATAACTATATAATTTTAATAATAAAATGATGTTTCGTAGAAACTTGGTATTGCGTGTAACACAATCTATGTTAGTGATGAGTGTAGCACAAGGTTATATTGTGTAGCATATAATTAATGTTTTTATAGTGTATTTTCAAATTTAATACATCAATTAAGAATAATTCTTCTCAAAAAAAGGTTAAAAAACTCAAGGTATTACATTCTACTCCCATAAAATGAATGTTTCCCTCAAAATCCATCTTGGTTATTAAAAGATTAGTAATTAAAATTTCCATTCATATAAACCCACATCATAAAATATAATACTAAAACATATTTTAAAAAAGAAAATTTTGAAAACATGATGGTTACCCAAATTAAAATATGGACTCATAGAACACTGTTGGAATATTTAAAATATGGATTTAGAGGAATGTCATTAATATTTATATAGAGTGATTAATGTTATCAATAAAAAACAGGTAAATGCTCAATGGGAAGTTGAGGGACTAAAAATAATAAATCTATTATGATTTAAAAGTAAATTGGTTCAAAACAATTATGGTATTAGGATAACATTTTATTTCTATATCATTTTCTTAAAGTTAAAAAAATTAAAATGATATAATTGCATTATTTTAGAACAACCTCTCCATCTGTAATTCCTTGATCTATTTCCACTTCACCTATTTCTCCAAAATTGAAGGTGAATTGTTAATTTATAAATAACTAACTGATTACGAGATCCATGATAACCCATCCTATCGACCATCAGTTATCATCAACATAATGATGTTATAACAGGTTATACAATATGTATAAACATTTATATGGCGAGATAATAATTTTACCTCACAAAATACATCTGATATTTATCTTAACATTTTATTAAATGGTTAATATTATAAACCTTCAAAGAGGTGAAAATACAAAAAATATAAAAATAAGGTAACTAAATTTCCAAAAACCAGCTCAACATTAATCCCGCATATATCATACAGTATCTCATATAAGTTAAATAGTTAACATGTTAATTAGATCATCAAGTACTATCATGAAACATGGTAATGAACTGAATTACCAAAAATAATTATTGAAAGCATGTATATTCCCTTATTCCAGAGCATATTGGATCTAATCCTTAAATCCAAAAAATTTATAAACTTCATCAATGATAGTATAAACCACTTGTTAACAAGTACATAATTAGTTCCATTGTAATCAATACTATCCAATTTATATATTCATATCCAACATATATTTATCCATTGAAAATTATCCTAACATAATGAACATATTAAGGTTTATCTTCCCTTAGTGAAAATATCACCTCTTATTAAATCACTTTTCTAGTATATCAATAAAATTATATATAATCATGTAAATCAATAACAAAAAACATAATCCAAACAATACTTGTATATTTCACAATTCATATAACATAATTCTTGAATATAAATAAAAAAATACTTTAATTATTCAACTTAATCCATAATTTAAAATAAGTCTTCTTCATCATATTTCTTAATACATCTTTCCTTTCACATTTCATCTATAGCCTTGTCATTAGAATAAATATAACCATTACTCATACCACCTTGTTGATTCTCTTTATAAGGTTTCCACTTAAGAAATTTATTTGAATAATGACCATTCATTCCACACATATGGCATTGGACCTTTGATGATATCTTAGGGAGGAAACTATTATTATCTATTTCATTAACCAAGCCATTCATTTTTTCTTTTTAGTTTCTTGATTTGTGTCCTTATTTACCACAGTAAAAAAATATTATTGTCCTTATAATACATTCCCTTGTGTGATTATTTCCACATTATTAGCAAAAAGGAAACTAAATCCTATTTCCTCCATGGTCTAAATTACCTGAAATCTTAGTAAACTCCTTCCATATAAAACTTGGTGAGTCCTATAATTAGTTAAGGTACATTATGGTTTTCATGATCCATGAAAACAAACTAGGAATGATCATAGTATCCTTTTCTCCAATTACCTCCCCATTTGAATACTCATCATAAAATTGTCCATCATAATAAACATTCACCCAGTTCCTTATGGTTGTCATCATTTGAAAAACCAAAAAGTATTTTATAATAATCATTTATCATATTGAGGATCACATAATCTTGAAAATCACTTATAGGATGTCTAAATTAAGAAAACTTCTCTAATATTTGACACATTAGGTTTATCCATAGTTTCGTTATAGCCAAATTATTTTTAAATCACTCATGATGGTTCATGAAGAGTTTGAAAATCCCCAAATCTTATCCCCCATGACTGTCAAACAAGGTGTATAGTAAGACATGTTGCATTGTAAAAGTTACGCTTGAGTCGGGCTCGATGCACCATGTCAGAGTTTTTACTCTAAGGTAAATTTGTGATAGAACCATTTCCATTTCTAGTATCCATATATGGATGTATTTCTATGAAACAATCATTATATCCTTTAAAAAAATCAGGATATTTTCCTATACTTTTCCTCATCCTTAATTTTATTCCAAGATACATCCCAAGGAATATATTTAGAAATATTTCTAGGTACATCACTAAAGTGTTTTCATCTTTGTTTTCAATAGTTAAATAAACCTTTTCTATGATACCAAATATTAAAACACTGTCTTAATGTACATATACATTACTTCATTTTTTGGGTAATAATTAAAACATTACACAAATAGACACCCAAAGACTGCATTATTCCATTGACTGTAGAAACATAGAATCATAATCACTAGTACCTAAGTGAGATACATTATCTCCCACTAGGTTCTTTCTTACTAACACCCTTCTTAAACACATCATAATTAATACATATATTCATATCCTGGGGAAAGAAACATAAAAATGGGTGAGGTCAGATGCTTAGTAAGGGTAATCATGGGATATATGTAAGTATAAACATGATCATAAGGATGTGAGAATGTGACCATAACATTATATGATCATGCCTTTCATATCAAAGATCATAAACATAAATCATGGAAGAAAGATTAGTTGTTAATAAGACATGAATCACAATGGAAACAAGAGAATAAGCCATAAAATCATAAAATATGAACAATACATAGAATTGTGGAATGCACATAAACATGTAATATCATTCCATATATGTCAAGACACATTTCTATAACTTATCATGGAACTTCATGAGAACTATACCTACTAGACGAGACACACAACCATCCCCAATCCTAGTCCTTTCCATATTGGAGATTGGGTAACCCCATATTCCAAGAGTTGATCAGGTTTCCCCATATTTTCATATTCAAGGGATTATACCTACAGGACATGGCACACCACCATCCCCAGTTTTGGTCTGTCCTTATAATGGATTGGTTTTCCCCATATTTCTAGAGTGGATCAATCACGTCGACTTGATTCACATCAGTATCTCATGAGATATAAATCATTACCCAATCCATTTAAGTAAGATATAAACACATCCATCTCATAATAAAATCATTCATTAATGTTTCACAATATAATTAAACCTTCATCATATCATGACCAATATAAAGAGATGTGTTTCATAAACCTCCCCTCAGAACCCATGAAATAAAACTGGCATCATAAACATGTAATCATATCTTAAACTAGGAAAAATATAGGTTTCATAATGATTTCATCAAATCAAAACCCATTAAAATAAGTAGTTTTAGTAAGAACAAAATCAATGGAATATGAACGGGTTTCATAAACACATAATCCATGAAAGAGAAAAAATAGTCTGTAAACATTATGTCATCATAACCAAAACCATTAAGAGAAATAATATGAATGGAACCATTTTATTATTTCCTAAAAATGCATGACTAACACCAATGGATTTCATCTTAGATAAAAAATAATTTGGAAATATCCATTTAAAAAAATCATCTTAAAGAAAATATCCTTTCTTATTTAAACAAATTATTTTAAAACATAAAGCCATTTGAAAAATATTTTCTTTGAAAATACATTGAAAAAATAGATGGAAGGATTGAAATAATTTCTAACACCTTTTCCCTTGAGAACTTATAAAATAATCTTGAACAGAAAAATGAAAAAAATTCCTTAAAAACTTATAAAATATGATTGAAAACATTTTGAAAACCTTATTCTTTGAAAATAATTTTAAAACATATAAAGAAGGCTTGAAATCATATTAAAAATATTTTACCCTTAGAACTAATAAAATACGCATAAAATTTTTTAAAACATTTTTATTTGAATATTCAATGTAAACTTATAAAATAAGCCTCAAATTCATTGAAATCATTTTTTTAAACAATATTTTTAAAACATAAAAATTATTTTTTGAAAATCATTTAATTTTTTAAAATATATAATATTTTTTTAAAACTTTTTCACTATAATCTAATTTAAAAAAATAATTTCATAATACTAGGAAACTATTTTCATTTAAAATAATAACTTTTTTTTCTTTTAATGTAATCTTCTGAGGAATGATGGTTATGATGGTGGGTAAATCCATATATGCCGAACAATCCTTTTGCACCGTAAAAAATTCCTCGACCAGAAAATGAAAGGAGGATTAATTAAAAAAAACCATTTGGTTTAAAAAGATAAAATATAGGTAAAAATATATTTCAAATATAATAGGATAATATTATAATATTTTGGGAAACCTTTAAAGAAAAAATGGTTTTTACGGAACACATATTTACGTCCGAAGAGAGAGATATAGTCATACTTTCTTAAAAATAGGTTCTTGATAATATTAGGTATCAAATAGTGGAAAATGGTACTGATAGATTAGTATATTATCAATACGCAAATAATAATAAATATTATGAGACTTATTGAGAGATGGATCATAATATTTAATTAATGGAATTATAATCATAAATAATGTAGATAAATGATAAGACTGTTTCAATAAACTCTTACAAATTGGTAACTTTGAAGAATAATCCCCATATAATAAAATGAAATTATTTGAAAAATAATATATCTTAAAAATATGGAGATTAAATAGATTACATGTCAAATGGTAGTATATACACCATGTAAAATAATATGGAATATAAAAAATTATGTATCTTGAAGAAAGAAAATTGAGTCAAAACTATCTTACTAATATGGTAACTTTTGAATTAAAAAACCCATGAAATAGAGATCATGAATTTTATATGTAAATATTTATAAAGTTATGTATAATAATAATGAAGTAAATTAATAGGAATTATATTCACCACACAAAAAATTGAGTCGTGAATATGGAATGTTTGTAAGAGAAATAAAAAGTGAGATAAAATTATGTTACATTATGTATTAATTATTTTCATACTCATAAAAAACTCATGTATAATAAATATAAGTTTATTATAAATATTTTAAAGAACTATATAATTATATATAATACCATATATTATTTTATTTTGACTTTATATTACCCACTTATTAACAATTCCATGTTAAGTTTTTTCTTTGAGTAATATCGGCTCTGTTTCTCTCATGTGTCTTCATTTGGGGTATTTTATATACCCATACTTATATCATGATTTCTGGAATGTAAAACATGATATAAATATATTTTCTATTCATTATATTTTTAATTATAATAAATTATATAATATATCAATATTAAATGGTATACAGTACTCATGAAGATAGTAGGTCATACGTACGTATGAATGTTGTTTCTATTTTTTTCATATTTAAAGAATGAAATTAAATGTAATATATTTATATATATATATATATATTATCATTAAATTAAAAATATTAATATATATATTTCATATAAATATACTAAACACATATTTAGTTCAGTCAATGTAGTGTGTGAATGAATCTCATTACTTTGAGGAGGTGGTATTCCACACTTCCCAAAATGAAATTATCGTATTTACACAAAATGGAAAGAATGAAAGTGTGTGATATATAATAATTATAAAATCATAAATACTTCATATATATCATATATATTGTATAAAAATAGATTTTCCACCATAATTCCCAACCAAGATATGTAGTAAATGAAAAACAAACAACATCGTTTCGTGAGGCGGTAGTTCATCATACACAAGAAGGTAAGTTCGTTACCCTTTAGCTTGAACTGTGTGTATGTGTAGGTAGAAACCTTGTAATAAAAATGCATTATATTATTTTGGATAATGAGGATATTTTTTATTCCTATAATAATAATAATTTTGGTAGTAGGGAATGGAAATAAATCAAAGGTTCTTGAGGAAGGATGTTACCTCTTCTATGGGTAGCACCTTTTTATTTTTACCAAGGGCTTCCTAGGTAAGATTTATTACCAAATGGATTTATCAAGGAATATGGTAGGGATTTTTGGAAGTGAATTGGGAAGTGAATTGGGAATATATAGTCTGAAATTATGTTGATTGAGAGGAGTGATGAAGGTGGAGAGGTGGTGGCCTTTTATAAGGGAGGGAGGGTACAGACTTAGAATTTTTTAAAATAAGTTAGGTGTACCAAAATTTTTACCAAACAATGTCCTCAAAAACCAACTAAAATATATAATGATAGGTTTATAGTCGAAATATTTCTAGAAAGTTGGTTTTGGAAAATTTTCCAGGTTATTTTGGCCATTAAGATTAATTTTTTTGTCCCTTATTAAGCTGAATTTTACCTTAACCGATGTAATTAATTTTAATCAATTTCACTAATATTTTTTGTCAAAAATTAAGTTGATATTATAAGCCTATAAATATTATATTTAATATAAACTTGTATTCCAATTTTTTAAAACTCAATTCACATAAGAAGAAAATTTATGTTAATTGTTAATCTCAAAAACGTGGTTAGAAAGAAGGGTATTAAAGTGAGAATGTTCGAAAGTTTATTAACATATTACATCTAAAATAAGAATAAAAACAATTAAAATGACATAGATTGGATTAGTAAATTTATTATTGATCTATTTTTACATTAAAACCAACTTAAAATATAATTTTACTATATAAATAAATTAAACAAAAATGATGTTTTGAATTAAATTTTAGTGTTTTTTACTATTCATCCAAAAATGAAGCTTCTTTGAAAAATCCATAAAATTCACCCTATGATAATTTTGAAATCACGAATTAAAAATTTAATTTAATTTTATTAAATTAAATTCATAAAATTTTCTAAAATTATTTTTATTTTTGATCATAGGACATAAAAACAGCTCATTTGAGAAAATAGTATTTTCAAACATAAAAAGACATTACCGACATTTCATGTTTGTAGACGCCGGAAAAGTCCGTTGTTCCCAAACGAAGCTCCGGATGCGGAAAGCGAAGTGATATTTGGAGTCAGAGGCACGTTCCGGAGGGCCCGGAGGACTTGCGCGAAATTTCAGAGGCCCGCGTGCAAAGTTGAGTCGCGGCGCGCAATCCTCCCGGGATGCGCGCAATGCGCTGGGCCGGCGCGCTATTTTGCGCACCCGTGGCCTGCGCGGCTCCCTTGCGCGCCGGGTCCTGATTCCGCGCCCGCGAAGGGAATTCCGCGCTCGAGACCGGATTCCGCGCCCGGGGTTGCCTATAAATATAAGGCGACCCCCGACGTTTTGAAGGTTGCCAGAATCGGAAGCGTCGCTCGTTCGCGCAATCCAACCCCTTCCGCGCGCAATGCCGATCTTCAGGTAACCTCCTTTCTTTCGCGCAATAGAGACTTGGGGTTCGCCTTCGCGCGCAATCCCCTTGGCTCCTTTCCTTTGAATAATCCTTAACCCGAAGGCCTTTGCGCGCAAAAGAAGCCTCTTGCGCGCAATTGCCCCCGGGTGCGCGCAATCCAGCCCGATTGCGCGCACCCCCCATGTTCAAAGTGGCCATTCGTTAGAGAATGAGCCGTTGCCCCCACGTGCTACCCGAAGCCCGGTGCGCGCAATCTCAGTCATCCGCGCACAAAGGGCTGGCCCGATTGCGCGCCAGCCCGCCATTTTGCGCGCCGACCTGCTGTTTTGCGCGCAAAGCTTCTCTTTTGCGCGCAATCCGCCAGGGTCGCCCCCCTTGACCCCCTGAGGGTACCCGCCTGTGTGGCGCCCGATGATCTTCATCCTGGGTGCCCGCACCGTGCGTTGTCTTTCCGTGCGGCCCTCCAGGCTCGCGCGAAGTGACACGGACCCATAGGCGGCAACCAACGTCCAGCATGACGTTAAACTGCACATACGTCCAGCATGACGTTAAACTGCACATACGTCCAGCATGACGTTAAACTGCACATACGTCCAGCATGACGTTAAACTGCACATACGTCCAGCATGACGTTAAACTACACATTCGTCCCGCATGACGCTAAACTGCATCCGTCCAACATGACGTTAAACTGTACTACCTCTAAGCTGCACGACGCTAAACTGCCTAGCCCCTATCGTCCGTGTTGCAAGACGTTAAACTGCCAAGCACCTTCGTCCTCAACACACGACGTTAAACTGTACTTCGTCCGGCAAGACGTTAAACCGTCCGCTTCGTCCTCAACACACGACGTTAAATTGTACTTCGTCCGGCAAGACGTTAAACCGTCCGCTTCGTCCTCAACACATGACGTTAAACTGTACTTCGTCCGGCAAGACGTTAAACCGTCCGCATCACCCGATCCCGTGCCTCGCACGCAGGGTCCCCCCCGGTTTGGATGTGGCCCCCACCCGCTCGTCTCTGCAGGGATGTCGGGATTGCCCCTCTTTAGGGACGATTTAATGGGAGCGGCTTTTCCCTACGGGGGTAGGGTATTACAAACCCCTAGTTTCTTGTGGGGGGCTGCACATGTGTATCTCCATTGCGCCTCCCCACTGCCGAAGCCAGTAGAGGGTGTGACTGGGATCGAGGTGCCTTCTACTTTCGGTCCAAGTCCCTTCCAACTGAGCTTTGCCGCATCCGGGCTGCCTCAAGTGCGTAAGTCCTGACAGAATGAACTACGTGGACTTTGATCCCTGTCTTCTAAACAGGGTACGTAGGAAGCCTCCCTGAGGTTCAAGTCCACCACCTGGTCGTCCCGGTCGTATTCACGTCGGTTCGTCCATCAGTGGACCCCTCCAGGGTTCACGCTTGCGTCGATTCACCTATGAGTCCGCCCCTGTGGGAGACTGCCCGTGTGTATCTCCACTGTGCCTCCCCACAGCCCCTTTTTCCATTTCTCCTTTTATCGTCCAGCATGACGTGAAACTGTGATCCACCCGGCCATTCCATCCCCCTCTGTGCGAGGTGGTTCGGTTCAATCCTCCGCCCGGCGGCCTCGACCCCTTCGTGAGTCGGCTTGCCGACGTCCAGCATGACGTTAAACTGTATACCCGAACTACGTCGACTTTGATCCGTGCTAACGCGCGGTACGTAGGAAGCCCCTACGGGGTCCAAGCTCTTCACTCCATCATCCATCCTGATCCTTACCCGGGCTGCCACATCCCGGTGGGGTCATGCCACTTCACTCCACTCCATATCACTTGGGAAGCCACCCATGCGTTGGCCCCAGCGTCGGAGGTTCCCCGCAAGGGGTTCTGTCATCTGATCCACTCTTCGTGTTGATCGGTCCGATGCCGTCCCCGCTGGACGATAAACTCGCGGCATACCCCGTGTTAAACATGGGAAGCTGAGGAAAACCTCAGGGGACACAGTTCCCCGCACCCAGTGCGGGATGCCTCAGGCCATCATGCCTTCGAGAAGCCCTATTAGGGACGGAAGACAGACGTGCAGAGCCGCAGTGTTACGACACGCCCCCAGCACCCAGAGCCACCCGGTCTTCTCACCGCAGGTTGCTGCCCCGACCAGACTCCTTGGAGCGTCCGGGCGGAAGCAGCGTAATTAACCGGTGTCCATGAAGATATGGCGCCGGGAACGAGATTCACGAGCATGTCTTAAATCTATGAGGGAGACCCGGATTAGGCGACGAGTTCCGAGGAGACATCCAAGGAAGGAGGAGCCGACATCCCATCATCCCGGTTTCGATCAAGGAGCAGACGCCCCTGAATAAGGGATGGATGCCGCCCGACTTTGGAAAGCGGGACTGCGGGACCACAAGCCGCGCGCCCATCCCCTCGGGTTGACGGGTGCACGCGCGAACGCGTCCTGGCGGAACAGCGTAACCCGACGCACATCCGCACCGAAACAGAAAAATGGTGAACCTGACGTGAATCTCTTCTCCTCGATACGAAGACCGATGGCTTTTAGAGGTGTTGGAAGACCGGCATGTTGCCCGGCCAAGCATTCAGTCTTACCCGCCAGGGGCTGGGGAAGGGACATCGGGCACTCCGTCTCGCAACGTCGAGGGCCTGGGTTCCCCCCACAGGAAGGGCCAGCATTTGTCTGGTACAACCAGCTCCCCGTCGGGTCGGTAACCAGCTGGGAGGACCTCCGTAGACAGTTCCTCTACCAGTTTAGTTCCACGACCCGGAAGACAAGTATCGCAGACCTCTTCAAGTGCAAGCAGAGGCCTGATGAGCGAGTCGCGGACTTCGTCGCCCGATGGAAGGGTCTCACGTATTCCCTTGACATGCCATTGACTCAGGAGCAGTTGCTGACAATGTGCGTCGGGAACGTCAAGACCGAGCTGGTCCCTTCCCTGATCACTCAAAATTACCCCGGAGGGTTCAGAGACTTCTCAGACAAAGCTCAACGTCTTGAGGAAGCCCTGCAACAGGCCAGCCAGGCACACCCGCTGCCTCCTATGATTCCTGCAAGGAGAGTCACCAGGGCTGAGCCCGCTGCTGTTGCCCAGATAGAGGCCCCCAGGCCGTTGGAGCTGCTGCCGGCGAGGCCAACTCCACAGCCTCACAGGAACCCGCCTCCACGGGCTCAGTTCCCGGCCCAGCAGCGGCAGCCTCAGAACCGGCCGGCCCCTCCGCGTAATGTACCGCCGCAACCCAGGCGAGATAATCAGGGTCCACCTCCTCGGCCGGCCCCTCCAGCCCCTCGTCAAGACCACGCTCCCAGGGGCCCGCGACACCTGACTTACTCATTCCACGAGGATGAGTTCCCCGGTTATTTCCGGAGCACCCTGGAGCAGAGGATTGTGCGACTGCCTGAGTGTTGTAGGCCAGAGGAGGCACATCTTACGAATAACCCCCGCTACTGCCCCTACCATCGGGCCCTGGGGCACACCATCCAGCGGTGCTATGTGTTTAAGGATTGGCTCCAAGACCAGATTAACAACAATGTAATCAGGTTGGGCCCAGCTCCAGCACAAGTGGCGGGCGTGTTCGTGGGATCAGATGACGATAGTGGCAACAAGGACGAATGGCAGCTGGTCTCCAACCGCGGATCCCAGAAGTATAATAACTGGATGGCCCGCAAGACGACCATTCGCGCCCATGGAATCATCCGCGCGCACTTGAATCAGCCTGAGCCCCCAGAATCTGCGGGTGCTGCTTCGGCATCGTCGTCCCAGCCTGCCTCTTCCAAGAGGAGCAAACGGCGGCAGCGCAAGAAGGAAGAGCGTGCCCCGCCGGTTCCGCCACTATCCCGCACTCTCGGCGATTTCATGCCCCCGGAAATGGGGGTCCCTCCTCGGATCCGCCCGGTGATGGATGATTCGTCCGATGACGGTGTTGGGTACACTTTGGTTAACACCGTCGAGCTGGTAAATCCCTTTTCGGTTCCCGACGTTGAAGAAAACCAGGTGGACCCCCCTAGTGTCCCCGTTCGTCGCCACCGTCGGAAGAACCGCAGCAGCAGGAGTCGCCGGGGCACAGCCGTTGGTACCTCCAGCCAGGCCGTGTACGCCACTGAGACTAGGCAGCAGGCTCAAAACCGAGCACAACGTGCGCCGCCCCCCCATTCGGGGATGACGGATTCGCCTCCGCCGCTGTTTGTGGTGTGGGACTAGGCAGAACCGCCTCAGCCGCGTCACGACCAGCTCCGCCCTGCCACGGGTCCATCCCGGCCTCCTGACCCCAGTACGGTGACCATTTCCCAGACTGCAGCCAGTGAACAGCGAGATGCGCCAAGTACCAGTCGGCCGTCGATTCAACCGGCAAGGCCCGTCATGCTTCCAACCGCAGAGCAACCTCCTGCAACCAGGGGCTCGCGCTTGGCCAAAAAGTATGATGTCCTGAAGCACTTGGCCGACATCCCAGCAAGGCTCTCCATCCTTGAGGCTCTGCGCATGTCATCTGAGATGCGCGAGGCACTCGCTGAATCCCTGAAAAGCCCCCTCCAGTTTGAGACAGAGGTTGCGGCTGCAGAGGCCTTTCACGCTGAAACGATCGAGGACGCCGAATGTCAGGCAGTTATCTCGTTCTCTGGTAAGGATGAAGACCCTCCTATACAGGGACATATTCGTCCGCTGTATGTCACTGGCCAGTTCAATGGCCTTGAAGTCCGGCACTGTCTTGTCGACACGGGGTCCGGGATTAACCTGATTCCAACTCGGACGCTCCGGAGATTGGGGTTGTCTGAGGATGACTTGATTCCCTCCGACCTCAGGATCCAGGGGTACGACCGCACCGAGCAAACCCCGATCGGCAAGATACGTTTGAAGACCCAATTCAGTGACTTGGTTGCCAACACCGAATTCATGGTAGTCTCTCAGGACACTGCGTACAACGCATTGATGGGCAGGCCATGGCTCCACCTTCACGCGGCGGTTCCCTCGTCATACCACCAATGCCTCAAATACTCCCTTAATGGTCGAGTAGGCGTGCTTCAAGGAGATGCCTCTCCTTTTGCCTCATGTGAAGCACGTTATCTGGACGCGGACTATTACAAGAGCAAGGATAAGCAGATCCTGGCAGGTGAGGTTGAGCCTGTCGCTGTTGCAAGTGATCCCTGGGCAAGTCTGGATGACGCTTACGTCCTCCCGATTCACCGATTGGACGTCGCCATGGTCTCGACGGCCCGCGAGTCTCCTGATGAGATGACCGCGACTGCCCGCGCCAGCACCAGTGGCCCAGCAGGATCTGGTAGCCCCAATGCAGTTTCCAACGCAGTCTCCCCCGTGGACGATCCCTCCCCGAGTGGAGAGGATATGGAAGACGCACCCCCAGCCTTTGAGGAGGGCGTCCCCGCCACGGTCGATGAGTTAATACAGGTGAACCTTGGAACCGAGGCCGATCCAAGACCCACATTGGTCAGTGCCGCCATGCCCTCTGAGGAGCGGCAGCAGTACGTGGACTTTCTCAGGCAGCACCGTGATGTGTTCGCTTGGGGCTATGACGAGATGTCGGGGCTAGATCCTCAGGTAGTCGTCCACTGCCTTGGTCTCCCGGCGAACCATCGCGGGTTAAAGCAGCCTCCCAGGAAGATGCACCCGTCCCACGGTGCCATGGTTGAGGCCGAAGTTGACAAGCTTATCAAAGCCAACTTCGTGAGGGAAGTTCAGTACCCCAAATGGCTGGTCAACATTGTGCCGGTCAGGAAGAAGAACGGGCAGATCAGAGTCTGCATCGACTTCCGCGATCTCAACCGCCACTGTCCGAAGGATGATTTTCCCCTTCCAGTGACAGAGCTGTTGATTGACGCCACGGCAGGGTTCCAAGCCCTCTCCTTCATGGATGGATACTCCGGATATAACCAAATTCGGATGGCCCCTGAGGATGAGGAGTTCACTGCCTTCAGGGCCCCCCAAGGTACCTTTTTCTACCGGGTCATGCCCTTCGGCCTGAAGAATGCAGGTGCCACCTATCAACGGGCGATGCACCACATATTCAAGCCAATCCTCGGCACACTGGTGGAATGCTACGTCGACGACTTGGTTGTCAAATCGCGCCAGCGTCGGGACCATCTCAAAGATCTTGAGAAAGTGTTCGGCTTCCTCCGGTCTCGCTGCCTGAAGATGAACCCGTTGAAGTGTGCCTTTGGGGTCACCTCCGGAAAGTTCCTTGGATTTGTGGTAAGATACCGGGGTATTGAGGTCGACCCAGAGAAAATCAGGGCGATTAGCCAGATGCCTCCCCCCAGGTACCATCCGGGAACTGCAAGGGTTCCAAGGCCACTTAGCCTATATACGCCGATTCATCGCGAATCTGGCCGGCAAGTGTAAGCCCTTTTCTCGGCTCATGAAGAAAGGTGCCACCTATGTATGGGATAAAGAGTGTCAGACCGCTTTCGAGGAGATCAAGCAGTACCTGCTTCAACCTCCGGTTCTGATGCCGCCTGTATCCGGGAAGCCGCTGGTCCTCTATGTGACCGCCCTGGAACGGTCCCTGGGTGCCCTTCTCGCCCAGAAGAACAACGAGGGAACGGAGAATAGCCTCTATTACCTCAGTCGCATGCTCCTCGATGTGGAAGTTAGGTATTCCCCCATCGAGAAGAGCTGCCTGGCGCTCGTATTTTCCGTAAAGAAATTGCGGCACTACTTGCAGCACCATGAGGTACAGTTGGTTTCTCGGGTATACCCGTTGAAATATATCATGAGCCGGCCTATGTTGACTGGCCGTCTAGCACGGTGGGCTGTGATTCTCCAGCAGTTCGACATCAGGTATGTGTCTCAGAAGGCCATCAAAGGGCAAGCATTGGCAGACTTTCTGGCAGCTCACCCGACCTCCGCGGATCAGCCGCTGGATCTAGGCTTTCCTGATGAGACCATTCTCTCGGTTGATCGAGCCGATCCATGCTGGCAGATGCACTTTGACGGTTCCTCCCAGAGCCCCACCGGTAGAAGACTCGATAATCCTAAGCTCAACAGAGTGGGCTTGGGCATCGTCTTCATTACCCCGGAGCGAGTCGTGCTGCCATACTCTTTCCTGTTGTCAGAGGGCTGTACCAACAATGAGGCGGAATACCATGCCCTCATCACCGGCCTCGAGTTAGCTCTCGAGATCGACGTGCCCCATCTGTGCGTGAAAGGGGACTCCGAGCTAGTTGTTAAGCAGATCAATGGAGACTATGTTGTCAGGAAGCCGGAACTTGTGCCATTGTTGGAGTGCACCCTCCTTCTGATGGCTCGATTCCCTTCTTGGCCAGAAATTGTCCATATTCCCCGGTCGCAGAACGGTCGAGCAGATGCTTTGGCCAGCCTTGCTGCGTCACTTGCGGAGCCGGAACAGGACAACCTGATCGTCCGCGTGACGCGCCGCAGGCTCATCGCTCCCGTTATCCCGGATTCTATTTGATACCTTAACCCATTAGTTATGGCCATAGGTTTCTACAAGGAGCGATTCTTTGATATCACTCATCTGCTAGAAGTGTGAGTTATCACTTGGTGGGGAGGGTTTCATGTGGGACCTCTTGGTCATTATGATAAAACCTTAGGACATTGTCTTGGTTATGGATTGGTTGTCCATGGTTTGAGCCGAAATTAACTATCATTATAGATGGTTCAGATTCCTTTGGAAATATGGGATGATATTTTCTTTGTGGTTGAAATATATCTCATGGTTAAGATAGTGGTCCTTGTGTGTAGGATTCTTCAATTCATCACCCATTAGTTGGAAATCTTATCCCTTATCACAATGGCCTCTTTAGGCATTTGGATTCCTTCGGTAGTGGAGGACTTTATGGATGTCTTCTCTAATTATTTTTTTGGACTACCTCCAAGGAGGAAGATGAAATTCTTCATTGACTTTCACCCCATGACTATATTAATATCTTATGTGGCATATAATATATCCCCTATCAAGATCTGGTAGCTAAGGGTATAGTTGTAGGACCTTTGAGTGAAGGTTTTTATCAAACCCAGTGTGTCCCCCTAGGCAGCTCTGGTTTTCTGCGTGAAAAAAGTGGACTAGAGCTTTCAATTTTGGGTTGATTATCATCGCTTGAACTAGGAAATGATAAAAAATTACCCCTTACTAAGTATTGAATACCACTTTGATTAGTTATGAGGTGTGTTTTGATTCTTAAATATTGATCCCAGGTCTGTCTACCACTCTTTGAGAGTTTGTGAGGCTGATATTCTAAATTTGGCATTCCGATATCACTATGGACACTATGAGTTCCTGTTGATTCCTTTCGATGTGATGAATTCCCCCACTATATTTATGCATTTTATGATCCTTATCTTCTAGTCATACTTAGACTGATTTTTTACTATCTTCATTGATGACATACTCATATACTCTGTGTCAAAGGAGGAGCATTCATAACACTTAAGGATAGTCCTAGACTTGGTCTAGGAGCACCAGATTTATGATAATATCTATAAGTGAAAGTTTTGAATCCATGAGGTTTACTTTTTGTGTAATTTCATTTCCAAGCATGGATTTTTTTTATTCCTAGTGAAGATTGATGTAGTTATTTTTTGGGATCGACTAAAGAACATGTCGAAGGTGCAGAGTTTTCTTGGCCTGGAAGGGTACTACAGGAAGATCATGGAGGAATTATCTATGATTTCATACCATTTTGGCGCTCTAACATGGAAAGGGTATTCATTTATCCAGACCGAGCAGTGTTAAGAATTCTCTGAGGGGTTGAGGTTGAGGCTGACTAGTGCTCTTGTTTTGAGACTACCAGAGGAGGATGTGGAGTATGTAGTGTGTTGTGATGCCTCTAGATCTAGGATCAGTTGTGTGTTGATGTAGAGTTAGGAATTGATCGCATATTGATTGAGGTAGTTGAGACACCACAAATAGAATTACGTGACTCATGACATGGAGTTGGTAGTGATAGTCTTCGCTCTGAAGATGTGGAGACACTATCTTCTAGGAGAGCACTTTATTGTTTACTCAAACCATAAAAGTATCATGTATATCTTCACAAAAAGATATTTAAAATTGATACAGAGGAAATTTTTGGAATTCTTATAGGACTATGACTTTGAGATAGTCTATACTCCTAAGAAGTTAAACATGGTGGCATATTCCCTTACCGTGAAGTCTCATTCTCATTTAGTGGAGGAGGTGTATGAATAGTTGGATTATTTCTAGCTGACCTTAGTAGAGGATAATGGAATAGATTATCCTCATTCGATGGTGTTTATTCCTCTTCTTCTCCAATTAATGAGGGAGGATCGGTTGGGAGACTTCGACTATGAGGCTCTCCATGATCAAATATCTATAGGATATTCACCAGATTGATTTTTTGAAGGAGGGGAACACATCATTTTTTTTAGGGATGAATAGTTATTCCATTATGATGGGGTAGAAAGTGATGAGGGGGTTTTTCACTCCTCCTTTGGATTTAAATATCATTTTAGGGAAGATTTATAGGTACCTTCAGTGGAAATTTTGGTGGGCTATCATGAGGTAGAGTATTTCAAAAAAATTCTCTCTATGTATCACATGTTATCAGGTGGAGGCTAAGCACCAGGTTTCTAAAGGTTTGACATAGCCTCTTGAGGTCCCAAAGTGTAAATGGGATGGCATATACATGGACCTTGTGACATGGATTCTGTAGATAATGTGAGGACATGATTCTATATAGGTGATAGTTGATTGACTTAAAAAGTCAGTACACTTCATTTCCATTGGGGAGAAAAGTTAGGTGGATATTCTGGGATAGTTTTATGTGCGGGATATCATTCATCTCTATGGGATAACCTTGAAAATTATCTTTGACCATGATTTATGGTTTACATCATGATTTTGGAGAGGCCTATAGAAGGAATTTAGGACCCATTTTAGGATGAGTACAATTTTTCACCCCCAGATGGATGGGAAGAATGATTGCACTATCTAGGTGTTGGAGGATATGCCGATACCATGTGTTTTGGACTTTATATGGAGTTGGAAGGATCACTTTCTATTGTTATATTTTTCTTATAATATTATTTATCACTCTATGATCGGTATGTCACCTTTCTTTCCCTTGTACGAGAGAGCATGCAAGTCACCCTTATGCTGGACTGAGATTGGAAAGAAATATCTAGTTGTCCTAGATATGGTGCAAGAGATGACAAAGAAAGTTCAGGTGATCTTAAAGCATATGAGGACATACTAGATATGACAAAAATATTATAAAAATTCACATCATTGGCCCTTGGAGTTCTAGTAGGGAGACCATGTTTTCTAGAGGGTCTCCCCATAATGAGGATTATAGAGCTTTGTTCGGGGAGGTAAGTTATCCTTGAGTTTCATCATGTTATTCGAGATCTTATATAGTGTTAGAGAGTTTTCATACCACCTATAATTAACCCTATAGTTGTAGTAGGTGCATGACCTCTTCCATGTGTCACAACTAAGGATATACGTGCATGATTCTACGTACTTCATTGACTAGGGTGATCTAAACATCGAGGATTAATCCACCTTCATAGAGTACCCAGTGGAGATTGAGGATCATCATGAGAGGATCATGCGAGGGTGGACCATTCCCTTGGTTCATGTGTTGTGGAAGCACGGGAGCATACAAGAGAACTCCTTGGAGCGAGAGATCTAGATGTGAATTCATTATCCTAGCCTTTCTATTTAGATTATGATTTTTGGGATGAAAATCCTTAGAGGGGGAATAATGTAGTGACCCTATTTTTTACCATTAAGACTTTAAAATGTATTAAGTAATATTTTTGGAGCTAGGTGCTGAGATGGTGTGAGATTTTGAGGCTCAGTATGCACAGAATCGATATTATAAAATTCTTAAGTTTATTAATATCGCATGCATGTATTTTTCTCATGAATAATGGAATAAATCTTGAATGGAACCTTGGATCAGAAATCCAAGACCATGATTGATTTTGGGATGTGGGGTTTACCCTAGTAATAACCTAAGGATGGTTGGTGTCAGATTTCCAATTGAGGAAACCATTGGTGAGTGTGTTTAATTAAAATAAATAAATAATTTATTTGTTTTATTAAATGAACCAATTAAAATCCTCTATAAATACCCTATTATAATGATTTTATGAGGGTTATTCATATAACCTTTGAAAGATCATGGAGGAGGTTCAAAGTGTTCCTCATTGGCGAATCAGAATCGGATAACAAACGACGATCGAATCGAGGTGGATCAAGAGGTAGCAGACATAATGGGTCTTCTCCTTCACCAAATAATGTGTTTTTCACCAATGATTGATTATTTTTTAAGGTATGGATCATAAATTGTGTTTGACCCTTTTATTAAATGTTTGATAATTGATTTATTATATTCTTTTGATTTCTCAACCTCTCATTCTTTTCATGAGCCCCGTTGATGAGTTAAATTATTTAATTCATTTATTTCTTAAATTATGCCATGTTCTCACCATGTTTTCCCTAATCTATGATTGTTGGTAAAGAACTCGTGGATAATTATTCTTGCACCTTTTTTATTTTTCTTTACACCACCCCTTCTTCTTTTTTCATCATTGTCCCACAGGGTTGCGGTTGAACATTTTCAGGATGGGTTCAAGTGTAATTGAACCCTCAGATTTATAGCAGTTTGGAAAGAGACAAATGGACCAGTGTTTTGTGGAAATATTGAGTTGGATTGTGTGTGATTCTTCATGAATATTGGATCCGGAGCAATGATGGGTGGTGTTGTGAGGTGCTGTAGGTGATGGGAGGTGATGCGTACTTTGATCGGATCACTGGATTCCATTTTTTGGCCATCAAAGGATGGTAAATGAAAACCTAAGGCTTTCCCCATTGATTTTAGGCAGTCAATGAGAATGATTTTCAATGATGAGTATGTATCTAGAAACCACATTGAAAAACTTCATCTTATGTGAAAAACTTGACTACACAGTGTGTACTATGATGAACACACACCGTGTAACACCCTTGGTTGCGACGCTAGGGTTTCGGTTGAAGTTAAATATCACACACCATGTAAGTGGGACTACACACCATGTGACCCAGCTAAGGTGGTCATGTCATGTGTCAGATACACATGCCTGGTGCCTTGTGTAGATGGACATTTCATGTACCTCATATTACACTGGCACAGATAGGAATACATGGGTATGGGTTGAGATACACGGCCAAGAATCTGAGTGGTCAGACACTCCATGTATCCTAAAGGGCATGTTGTATATAGAGATATTGATTCCCAATATATGTTCAAATAGAACATGGCTAGGTGGTATAGTGGGGGCACATATCGTGTGGACCCCATACACAGCATGTACTCCTATATGAATCTTCTACCTCTCGTTTCAACTTTTTTTTGACTTGGATTTTGGCCTGTGAGTAGCCAATCCTGATTATTTTTATATATAAAACATGATAGTGGCCTTTATAGTAATTTTTGAGATATGATTCAAGATGTTATGAGCATGAAACTTATTCAGGTGATGTTTGATGATGATAGTAATCAGGCGAGATCATCAGATAGATGATGGGGTTAGTACTCCCCTATCACACTAGGGTGTGGGTTCCCCATTCTATTAGAGGTATGTTGGGGTTAGTAATCCCTTATCACACAAAGGCATGGGTTACCCATGCTACCATATAGATGTTGGGGTCAGTACTCTCCTATCACACCAGGGTACAGGTTCCTCAGGATATAGGATAGATATCGGTTTCAATACTCCCCTATCACACTAGGGCATGGGTTCCCCATTTCTTTATATAAGTAGGTTCAGTACTCCCCTTACTATTACAGGGTGTGGGTTCTCTATAAATGGAGCAGTACTCCCCTATCTTAGATATCTGAAATGGTTAGGGTCTTTCATGGGAGATGTGTGATACCTCAGTTGTGTATCATAGTTTCGAGGTGTGATCCCCTCCATTCATATTCTAGATAGGTTGTGTTTGATGTTGGACATCAATGTTGGACTTCTGGAGCTACAGGATTACTCATCATCTTTGGATGGGTTGTGTGATGGATATCTCCTTTCTATCTTATTTGTGTTTATTTATGAGCATATGAATGTATCTTATGGGTTTCATTTCCCTCTTAATTTAGGTTGATATGACTATTGTTTTATCTCTGTGTCACTCTATTTCAATTTTAGTTCATCCTACTAGGTATGTATATTCTCACCTCTATATGGGATTCTCCTATATGTGGCATGCCTTATGTTTATGAAAGATAGATCAGTGGAGATTACGGTGGAGCATAGTGATACCTATGTGCATTGACTATGTACGGTGGTTAGCCTTGGAGATCAGGAGTAGGGATCTCTTAGCTTTCATTATTTTCCAATTTTTGTTAGTTTGGGACTTCATTTCTAGTTGGGCATGTATTTTTTCCCTTTACACCTTGGTTGTATTCTGTTATACTTTTTTATATTCCCTATAATTTTTTGCATGCATGGTTTATCTCTAGATGTTATTGTTTGTGCTTTATATTCCTATACACTATTACAAAGAGATGGTTAGGTGTGTGCATATAGGTTCATTATTTAAAGGTATCCAATTATACTTATGCCTTCCTGGTTCTTGTCACCAACCCATGGCCTATTGGATTCTGGCTTGGGGTTGTGGTTTCCCGACCTTCCGTTAGCCAAGTGGGCTTCGATGGGTCGGGTTGTTACATTCATGATTTCTATCTCTAGTCCCCCAAAAGGATTTTGGTGAGAGTCATTATTAACTGCATGTCACATCCTAAATAGGGTTCCCAAAAAAGGGAAGGTTATGACTCTATATAAATTATGGAATCATGGGAAACCAAACCTAATTTATTAAAATGGTTGGGGTTATCATGCAATTATAAGAGTACCTAAAACTAGAAGGGAAAAGTTAGGTATAATGGGTATTGATAACATATTTCATGGATATATGAAGCATTACAAATATTATAGATTCATGGTTATAGAATCAAATTATTTACTAAGTTATTAATATAGTTAGTTAATCAAAATATGTTCTCTTTGATGAATCCAGGTTTACCTCTTTACCAAAGAAAATACAAATAAAGGAATATGGCTCAAATAAAAGAGTATATAAAGAAGTTATGATCGAGGAGGTTCATAAAAGTAAACAAATTTGGATACCCAAGACATATGGATCTAATTTTTATATCCACTTTTTATAAGGAACTAATCATGGTATTATTATACAAACTCCTATTTTTCTTAATATAAAGTTTGATCGAAAAACTTTCAAAGAAACCATGTCATTTTATGATTAATATCTTTATAAGGAAGTTATCAATGATGAAATGGGATATATAATTAGGAAAAATAATTTTATATTAGTTTATCTTACTCATTTTTCACAACCAATAGGTTGTAAGTGGGTATTTAGAAGAAAATTAAAAGTCAGGGGAACAACAGAAAAATATAAAGCCAGATTAGTAGCCAGGGGGTTTACTCAAAAGGTAAGAATATATTATTTCAATACTTATGATCTTATGTCTAGGATTTATTTAATTATAATTCTTATCACTTTGGATTCCATATATCTTTTAGTAATTCATCAAATGGATGTTAAAATGGAATTACCAAATGGTTAATTGGATGAAGAAATATACATGGAAAAACTAGAAGGATTCATGATACCTAGAAATGAAAAGAAGGTTTATAAATTATTACAATCCCTATATAGTATAAAACATGATCTGAAATAATGACTTTAGAAATTTGGTAAAGTAATTTTATCAAATGTCTTTGTAGTAAACCAAGATGATAAAAAAATTATAATATATTTCATAATAACCATGGTATCATTATTTGTTTATATATTAATGACATGCTATTATTTGGAATTTATATGAATCAAGAAATTGAGGCTAAGTCCATTTTATCTTGAAATGGTGATATGAAATACTTAGGTGAAGCTAATGTTATTTTGGGAATAAAAATTTTTAGGAATGATAATTTTATTTTTCTTTTACAATATCATTTTATTGAAAATGTCTTAAACAGGTTTCAACAAATTGATTGTTCAGTAGTATCTACCCCACATGATTCTGGGAGTAGGATTCTACCAAATCCTAGTGGGGTAGTTACTCAACTAGAATATGCAAGGGCTATAAAGTGTATCATGTATTTCATGATAATACAAGGCCTAATATTTCATATAATATTATAAATTTGATCAGGAATACAATTAATCCATGTTATGCACAGTGAGATACAGTTATAAGAGTACTCAAATATCTTAAGGGTGATTTAGATTACTGTATATTTTATAGTGGAAACCCAAGGGTTTTGGAAGGATTTTTTGATATAGGATGGATTACTAATCTAGAGTATTACTCTTCTATGAGTGGTTGGGTTTTTATAATTGGAGGCGGAGCGATCTCTTTGGGATCAAAGAAACAAACTAGTATAAAGGACACCACAATGATTTCAGATTTTTTTGATTTAGCGGCTACTAAAAAGAAGAAGAATATATTAGATCTTCTTTATTAGATCTACCATTTTGGATTATATCAATTTATTTGTCTGTTATATATTGTTATAGTCAGGAAAAATTGGTTAGGGAATATAAAAATACTAATAATGAAAAATTGAGGCACATTGGTCTGATACATATCCATGCGAGGAAGTTCATACACGATGGTATCATAATTATAGAATTTGTTAGATCGAGCTAGAATTTAGTGGATCTACTAATGAAGAGAATTAAAAGGGATTTTGTCTACAAAACTTCCTTATTATTTTCTTTAAATTCCTTGATAAAAATTTTCTAATGATGAGGCCTCAACTAAACATGTGATAACTTTGCATGTATATGTTCAATGTTAGAGATCCTACCATTTGTGTTAAGGAAACAACAAATTTGTATTATATCCTAGAAAAATATTGTTTTGTGTCTATGATAAATTAAGGGTGAGTTTTAATCACTTAATGAACCAAGGAAATTAAACAAGTATTGAAACATGAAAACACTTTTTTGGTTCACCTATGTGAATGTAGAAGTGGGCCTGCTCTAAAAATTTTATGACTGTAGATCTCAAACATTCATGAAAGGATAAAATGACACTTTATAATAATGGTATAAATGAGTATATGAAGGACTAATAAATTTTAATGGACTTGTGTATGATTAATCTAGTTGATAACAATTATTAAATTTTTAAGATAGTTCCAACTCATTTCTCTATTCAGATTTGATTTTCCACTACCATATAAAGGATTAAATCAAGATATACCCTTATTTATGAAATTTATTTGGAAAAGAGTATGATTTTTTATTTTCAAAAGGTGTTTTTAAATATTTTAAAATGGTGGGGGTTGTTGTATTTTTAATTATTTGAAAAATATTTAAAAATAATTTTATTTTTATTTTTTAAATGGGGAAGGTTTTTGCAACCCCGCATCCAAAAGTGGATTGGAGTGAGGTATCTTTTATTAAGGGAAACATTTTTATCATTATTAAAAAGTGATATATGGAATCATCCAATGGGGGTGGTGCACTGCACCATCCATGAATGTGTGCGCTATTGCGCAATGTGGCACTTTGATGATGCGCTTTTCACTTTGCATGGTGTGATGTTTGAAGGTGACTCTATTTTTTGGATATATTTGTTGTTCCCCCCAATTCATGCCCAAGATCAAGTGGGTACATTTGGTGGGTTTACCCAATTCAATTAATGGGTGAGATATATAGCATTAATCAAATCATGTACGATTTAATGGACACATCCATTCAATAGTGATTGTGATCTAAGCCACTTATTTGATCAGGTGTGAGACAATGGATTTGATTAAATCGAATGATATATGTATTTCCAAAATAGGTGTCTACCCACTTCAAAGGGGTAAATTATCTTATCAAAATTAGTATTTTAATGCCTATAAATTGGAGTTTTCATTGAATGAAAAATTCATTGAATTCAAATTGATCCCAAGAACTCCAATACCTCTCAAGGATTGAGATTCCTCTCAAGCCTTTTACAAGCATCAAAGGCTCTTTTTTGGTGTGAAACAATAAATAAATTTCATTAATCTCTCAATTCAAAAACCTCTTCATGATATACTCTCCACTGAATACAAGTGTAGTGTATGGATCTTACATTGTATCATAAAGGGGATTTGTTTTCAACTCATTATACTACTAATTTGGTGGGGGTGAGTCTACTCTTAAGGAGAGAAAGATTGTAACGTGCCTCGGCAGACTCCATCTCCTACCATCCAAGAAAATTCAATATTATTATCCACTAATATTCTCAACACTAGTCTATATAAATGTTCTATACATTATAAAAATATTAGGTGTATTATATAAATATTTTGTGAATTAATATTATCATGTTATACACAATATACATAAAATGTGTTTTTATCATATGTATACATTATATTATTTTCATATATCAAATATTTGATGTTTATATATAATTTTTTTAATGTTCTATATATATCAATTTATAATATATTGTGCATATATAAAAAAATAAATGTTTTCATTGGAATTATCAATTGTGGATATTGTTGTCTTGTGAGAAAGCATATCTAGCTCAAATTATTAAGACAAAGAAGAGAATCATTCTCAAATACATGCCCATTGTGAGGTAATACACTGATTTATTCCCCCAAAGAGTTTCATGGTCTTCCTCTTGACCGAGAAGTTGAGTTTTCAATTTAAATTATTCTTGTATCTCTGCCAATATCAAAGAAACATTATAGAATGGTCATCGTTGAGTTGGAAAAACTGAAGAAGTAGTTAGAGGAGAATATGGAAAAGGGTTTCATATGCATGGGTGCTTCACCATGGGGTGAACCGATCCTCTTTATCAAAAAGGATGGATCAATGTTCCACTGCATGGATTATCATGCACTCAACAAAATCATGATAAATAACAAGTATCCCCTTACATGGATAGATGACTTGTTTGATCAATTATATGGGTCAAAGTATTTATTTAAGGTGGACCTTCGGTCGGATATCTCCAATTAAAGATGAAGAAGGAAGATATTCCCAGTGCACCTTTTGAAGGATGTTTAGACACTATGAGTTCATTGTGATTCCCTTTAGACTCACTAATACTCTAGAAATTTTCATGGATTTAATGAATAGAGTCTTTATATATTACCTTGACCAATTTTTGGTAGTTTTTATTGATGATATTCTGATATACTCCAAGAGTAAGGAGGAACATGAGGATCATTTGAATACTATTAAGAATAATTTTCAAAGGGATAAAATTTATTCAAAGTATAGTAAATATGAGTTCTGGATAGAGGAAATATCATTATTGGGGCATGTAATCACTAGTAGAGGAATATTTATAGACCCTTCCAAGACAAAGGTAATTGAGGAGTGGCCCAAACCAACATTTGTAATGGATATTTGTAGTGTCCTTGGTCCAGTTGGGTATTACCAATGATTTTTGAAGAAATTACTACAATTTTCAAACCCAATAACTAAGATAACTCGGAAGGGAGTGAAATTTTGCTGGACCAATTAACGTGAAGACTAGTTTAAAGAGTTTAAAAATAGGATTATCATTACACCCATACTCATACTACCATCAAGTGGGGAACTCTTTGTGGTGTACAGAGATGCTTCAAAGAAGGTATCAGGCTGTGTAGTAATGAAAAATGATGAATTGGTAGCTTACACCTCAAAGAATTTAAAAATTCATGAGAAAAACTATCCCAAGAATGATCTGGAGTTGTCATATATGATCTTTATGCTAAAAATCTAGATGCATTACCTCTATGGAGAGAACTAAGAAATATATATTGATCATAAAATACTCAAGTTTATATTAACATAGAATGAGCTTCATATGCATCAGAAAAGTTGTTTAAATCTCATCAAGGATTATTACTACTTAATCCACTACCATCTTGGTAAGGAAAATAAGGTGGTGGATTCTCTAAGTATAAAGGATCCTGCATCTTTATTAATGATGATAATTGAGAAGGATCCAATATTCTTATACTTGTAAATGATGGAAATGGGAATCTTTAAGGAAGGAACATCATAAATAATTTCTCAAATGTCTTTTCAACCATATCATATAGAGAAAATAAATGATGCTTAAAGAAATGATGTGTAAATTCAGAAGAAGGTGGAATCCATGAGAAATGGTAAATCATCATAGTTCAAAATTTATGAGGAAGGATTCATGAGATTTGTGTCATGACTATGTGTACCATCTAATACAGATATAAAGAAGGATCTTATGAATGATGCACATAGCTTGAATTTCTCTATTCATCCTGGGAGCATAAATATGTATCAAGATATTTGGTAGAACTATTGGTGGGATAATATAAAGAATAAGTTCATTGAATATACATCAAATTGATTGGTATGTTAGCAAGTGAAAGATAAAAAAAAGGTCTAAGGGGATGATGTAACTATTACCCATACCAACATGGAAGTGGGAAACATCACCATGGAATTTTTCACCGCACTTTCGAATACATCTAGATGAAACAATGCTATATGGGTTATTATGGACCATCTCATAAAGATAGATCACTTTATCACAAATTGAAAGGAATTATCACTCAATAAACTTACACGGATATATATCAGAGAAGTGGTAAGTATGCATGGAGTAACACTATCAATTATATATGATTAAGATCTGATATTCACCTCCAAGTTCTGGAAAAGTCTCCAGAATGCCCTAAACACTGAGCTAAACTTTAGTATGGATTATCATCCTAAAAATGATGGAAAATCTAAATGGACTATTCAAACACTGGAAGACATGTTGATATCATGTTCTATGGGCTTCAAAAGAGGATGGGACCAACATCTACCTCTAGAAAAATTCTCTTACAACAACAATTTCCACTCAAGCATCCAAATTAATCCATATGAATCCCTTTATGGGAAAATATTTAAAACACTAGCATGCTGGGATGAAGTCGGTGAATGTAAGTTCCTAGGACCTAAAATGGTTGAAGAAATGGTGGATAAGGTGAAAACAATTCAGCAGCACATCAAGGCATCACAAAGTTGACAAAAGTGTTATGCATATAATCGTCTATGGGACCTCAAGTTTAAGGTTGGAGACATGGTATTCCTATGAATATATCCATGGAAGAAGATCATGAGATTTGGGAAGAAATGAAAGATGATTCCCAGGTACATCGTCCCCTTTGATATTCATGATCATGTTGGAGTTTTGTCCTATTGACTATCACTTCCACAACCATGTATCAATTACATGATATATTCCATTTATCCCTCTTGAGGAAGTACATACTAGATCCCTCACATATACTGAATCCATAGGCAGTATAGTTGGAAAATTATCTCTCTTATGAGGAACATCCAGTGAAGATCTTGGACCATAGAGATAAAATTATACACAAGAAGACAAATGACCTAGTCAAAGTATTATGGTGGAACCATGAGTACAAATAGGAAACATGGGAACTATAAGAAATGATGAAGGAGAATCACCCTCACTTATTTTCACTATAGTATGTAAAATGAAATTTTAAGGGAAAACATTCATAAGGGGGGAAGAATATAACAACCCAAAATTCTATAAATTAAAATTCCCTTCTTATAATTATGTTATATAGTATAAATCAAATAAAATAACTTAGATAACACAATACAAACTTTATAAATGAATAATTAATGGAATAAAAGGTATTCTAGAATTTAAGGAATCTATACCAATGGAATAGTAACTTGGCCTTTGGAATAGTAACATGACCCTTATGAATAGTAAATAAGACAATAGAATAGTAACCTTTCCCATGAAATTATAAATAAAATTTAGGTATCTTATAAATGGTAATATGATATAATTATATCATAGTATAAGAAAATAAATGTATTAGAAATTATTAATTAAGTGTTGATATTTTTATAAAACGTAAATGTTTATTTTCAATTTTATAATTAATATAATTATTTAAAAGAAAATTTATTTCTATCAAATGTATTCATAAATTAATATTTTGTTTTCTTAGGATTATAAGACAATTTTATGAGACCTTAATTAATTTTTTAAAGAGTTATAGAATCATTTATAATTTTAAAATTGGCATTTTCTAAGTAAATGATGATTTGAATTATAAATTAAATTTATCATATTTATAAAATTATTTTCATAAAATGGGGTTCATTTTTGAATTATACATGTCTGAAAATGGTTAGGGTGAGTTTTTGGTATTTTTCTCAAATACTTGATTTTTTGTGAATAGTGAGATACGGTAATTTATGGTGTATATACATTATAAGTTAAATATAATATTACTTGATTCATTGATGATGTAATCACTATAATATCAAACTTCCCTTAATTATTTTAATATATTTATTGATAATTCTCAAACTATTCATAGTCTTGAGGTAAAATAATAAACTAATGAATAAAATAATGAGAAAACACCCCTCTCCTCCACTATAAATACCACCCCTCACCACCTCTTATCTTCACACCTCTTAAGCCTTGAAGAATATCCAATTTCTTAATAATAATCTTTCCAATAATATTCCACATTTCTAGTAGGTACTTGTCTCATTAAAAAACCAAAACCCATTCTCCTAAGGAGGTTCTCAAGGAGAATAACTCAAGAGGTAAAAACCTATTTCTTTTGCTTTTAATTTCTTTTCAATTTCTTTTCTTCTATAATTCTCTCTTCACCTAATCTTATCCAAGTGACATGATAAATAAATTATATTTCATATACTTTAATTTTATTTTATTTATAAAATAACCCATCACCTTTTCTCTTCCCTCCCCTTTGATTCTAAAAATGAAAACATAATTCGTGATGTGTTCATTTATCACATTCAAGGATGATGAGTTTTCAATTTCCATTACCGCCTTAAATTATGGTCATAAAATCATTTTTATGATTAAAAAAAATTATAATATATTTATTATATCCTATTTAATTTTCTGTAACCATTATATATACATAATATTAACTGATAAAACAAATATAGTCTGTGATATCAAAAAATGCCAAAATAATCTAAATGGTTATCATTAACATTTTTATCTAATGAATCATCATCACATATAAAAATTAAATGATATATAATACCATTTAATATTATATAATTTAATTAATAACATATAATTTCAATTATGGATAACTATTCTCATTTTACATGATTTTCCATACATGTATACAAGTAAACCGATCATGGAAACCAAAGAAACAAACGCTCCTGAACGATAAAATTATATCTTATAACTCATAAAAAATCATAAATGAACTTAATAAAGTTATACTAAATAAAATATATATATATAAGGTTCTTAATTAATTAATTATTTTATTTTATTTTATTATCCAGTACATTAAGATCAAGTGCATATCACTTTCAAACATAAGGTAAGGGATTCTCTCCAAACCTTCATTTTTCATTTGGGTTATGATTTTTATCTATTTACCCCAATATAATTATTAATTATTCTTATATAATAATCCTAAATTCTATGTGTATGTTCCAAGAATATTTTCATATCTCAATTCTTCTTTCTTTTATGGGTAAATACATGTTTTAAAAGGTTCCCTTCTCAAATATTCTTGATAAGCAAGCCCGATTACAGGGAAATTCCCAAATTCTTACCCATTTTCAAGTACCATCCATAATATATTTTAAGAAAACATTATTTTTATAAAATAACTCAATTTATCATGAAAAAATATCTTGGTTCATTTTTGGTTTTATACAAACAATTATTATTTTTCCACTTTAAAGACTCTTTAAAATTTTCCTGTAAAACCGCACTAAAGATGCTCATTTCTAAAGTTTCTTAAACACACTTTTTACATGTTTTCAATTTAGTTTGAAATATTTTATCATTATATATGACTATTTTACCTTATAAATGTCTATTTATGATTTTAATCCATTATTTCATATACAACTTTATGATACACCCATTTTTTATGCTTTATGACATGGTTATGATACTCATTTCTTTCTATGGGTAGCCCTTATATTTATGTTTGATTCTTAATGTGTCACACATATTCATGAACATGTTATGATGGGTGCACCTAGATATCACTCCAATGCATTGGTTAATGTTTAGTCTCATGAAATTTCATGTGCAATGGTCTTGGTGGTTTTCCATAACTCATGTTAATCATGTGTAATGGTCTTGGTGGTTAGCCTTGACTCATTATTATCCATGTGAAATAGTCTTGGTGGTTATCCTTGACTCATGATTATTTCATGTTTTATTATATTTCCATATTTTTATGGTTCCATGATTACATGATCCCATGTTCTATATATTATGTTTCCATATGTATATTCATGTTCCAGGCCTTTTTATGTCTTCATTATATGCCTTCTAACTCATGTGATATGCTTTACTCCTATGTTTATTCCCTTACTAAGATTTTTAGCTCATACCTTTTATTTATGTATTCCCCAAGTTACCCTATAAAGAGGTTAGATCTCAATGGGAGTCAGGATCTCATTATGGAGTTTAAATAAAAAAAATCATTTTAGTTTCATTTTTTTAGTTTTATGTACCTAATCCTCCAAAGACACTAGACTTTGCGATCCTTGGTTTGTATTTAATAATTAATTATTCTTAAAATCTTGCAATAATATGTTTAAAAGGCTAGGGCAATTATATTTGATATTAGAGAAAGTTATAGTTATTTTTGGATATTAGGACTCGATAACTTTAGTAAGAGCCCTAGGGATAATTATATCATCATGGATAACCTATATTGAAACATAGGGTATCACAGGTTATGATATACATTTAATTTACAATTTTATACTTTTATGTTCAATGTTTTATTTTTATATGCTTATTATATAAGTATTCAATACCCCTAATTTTACTTTATTTTTCTTATTTAATAGTTATAAATAGAATAACCCATGACAAAAATTAATGTGATAGGTAATATAATGATTTCCCTCATGATATTCCAAATATTTTGGTAATGGGTGCTCAATAATTCACGATAGTACTTTATCAACTGGATCAAGTTATAAATAATAACTTGAATTGTTTGTAACATTATCCTTCTCCTAAGAAATAGAAAGTTGTGGTTGAATACTTCATGAGAGAAAGGTCTCCCATGTTTAGTGGATATTATGATCCCATCCTTACAAAATAATGGATTAACTCCATTGAGAATATATTCTCTATCCTCCAGTGCTTAGGAGAAGAGAAATTTGTGTTGGAGGTCTATCATTTTGATGGGGAATTTGATCAGTAGTGGTAACTGATGAAGAAAACAAAGTTCAAGGAGGAAATTCATTCCATGAAATGGGAAGATTTCAAGAAAATATGTTCTTTGAACCTTCTGTATTATGATGGAAAGAGAGTTACTCAGACTAAAGTAAAATGAAGATGAGTCTATCGGGGTGTATGAAGAAAACTTCACAATACTTGCATGATATGCCTCCATATTTTTCATGAAAACTGAAATCAAGGTGGATATCTTCTTTATAGAACTAAATCCAAGTCTAAAAAAAATTAGTGATTCATGACTTTGATATCTATGAAGATATTGTTCATTATGAGCTTAACGCTGAAATGGATATTAGATACTCTTAATGGTCTCATGGACCCAAAGATATAAAGTAGAGAATGGAGTTTAATATGGGAGGATCAGTAGATAAATCCCATGATGGAAAGAAAACCCATCATCCCACATGTCCAAATTGTGGGAAGAAGCATCTTGGGATCTATCTAAAGGGAACCTAGAAATGACTCAAATGTAGAAGAATGGGGAATATAGATAATTATTCTTGAAGGGATGTGAAGAATCCTACTAATATTAAAGAATAAATAAATGTTCAAATCAACACTCAGACTTTAGTGTAGTGCTTAAACTATAATGAACATGGGCATTATGGGAACCATTTCTCTAAGATAAGGGTTGTTGGGGGAAATAAACAACAACAACCACCAAGGAGGAATAGAATGGAATATGTTATCACTATTTATAAGGTGGAGCATGATAATGATGTGGTGATAGGTACACTAGTTATTCATTCAAGAATAGAAAATGTAATATTTTATTCTATTTCTACGCATTATTTCATATCATGAAAGTTTAGTATAACTATTAAAACGCCACCTCAAAATATGAATGTTGAGTTATCTATGAGAACAAAAATGGGGAAATTATTACATCCAAAGTATATAACTCCTCCTCAGTAAATGTTTTTGGACTGAACCTCCTGTAAAATATTGTCTTACTTCCTTTGGTGAAATTTGATGCTATATTGTGCATAAATTCTCTATCTTTATAAAAATACAACATCGACTGTTAGGAAAGGGAGATCATTCTTCGCATCCTAAAGAATCCTCCAATTCTATAAAATATTAAGGAGGATGATGAATCTTCTTCAGAATAATCATCTAAACTATGTATATTATTTCCTTATGAGCAAGAATATTTAGCTCAAATTATTGAGACAAAGTATATAATCATTCTTAAAGATGTTCCCATTGTGAGGGACTATACTAAGGTATTACCCCGAAGAGTTTCATAGTCTTTCTCCTGAACAAGAAGTTGAGTTCTCAATTGAATTTATTCATAGATCTCTACCTATATCAAAGATACCTTATAGAATGGGCAGCATTTAATTGGAATAATTGAAGAAGTAGTTATAGGAGAATCTGGAAAAGGGTTTCATATGCCCGAGTGCTTCACCATGGGGTGCACCAGTCCTCTTTGTTAAAAATAAGGATGAATCAACATGTCTCTATATTAATTATCATGAGCTCAACAAAATAATTATAAAGAACAAGTATCACCGTCCATGGATATATTACTTTTTCAATCAACTATGTGGGTCCAAGTATTTCACTAAGGTGAACCTTTGGTCAAATATCACAAATTAAAGGTCAAGAAGGAATATATTCCCAAGACTGACTTTAGAATGAGGTATGAACACTATGAGTTCATAGTGATTCCCTTTGGACTCACTAATTATCTATCAATTTTTATGGATTTAATTAATAAATTCTTTATATATTACCTTGACAAATTTTTTATAGTCTTTATTGGTGATATTCTGATATAATCCAAGAGAATGGAGGAACACAAGGAGAATTTGAATATTATACTAAAGACTTTACTAAGAGATAAAATTTATGAAAATTATATAAAATTTGAGTTTTATATGGAGGAAGTATCATTCTTGGGGAATGTTATCACCAATATAGGAATATACGTGGACCCTTCCAAGACAAAGGAAATTGAAGAGTGGCCCAGAATAATATATGTAATGGAGATCCGTAGTTTCCGTAGTCTAGTTTGGTAGTATCGATGATTTGTGAAGAACATATCATGATTTTTAAACCTAATAACCAAGATAACTCGGAAGGGATTAAAGTTTTTCTCAACTAGTGAATGTGAAGACTACTTCAAAGAGTTGAAAAAGAGGTTTATCATTGCACCAGTGCTCACACTGCCTTCAATTGGGGAACTCTTTGTGGTGTACAGTGATGATTCAAATAAGGGTTTAGGTTGTGTACTGATGAAAAATGATAAATTGGCAGCCTACGCCTCAAGGTATTTTAAAATTCATGATAAAAACTATCCCACATGTGATCTGGAGTTGGCAACTATGATCTTTGCATTGAAAATCTGATGACATTACCTCTATGGGGAGAAGTGTGAAATATATACTAATCATAAAATCCTCAAGTATATATTCACATAAAAAAATCTTAATATGAACCAATAAATATGGTTAGATCTTATTAATTATTATGACTGGTCAGTACACTACCATCTCAATAAGGAAAATAAGGTGTCGGATGCTCTAAGTAGAAAGGATCCTGTATATTTATCAATGATGAGAAATGATATAGATCCAATATTATTAAACTTATAAAGTATTGACATGGTAATTTTTAAGGAAGAAACATCATCAATACTTTCTCAAATGATTTATCAACCATCCCTCATGGTGAAAATAAAGGATGCTCAAAGAAATGATGTAGAAATTTAGAAGAAGATAGAATCCATGAGAAAGGGGAAATCCTCAGAGTTTAAAATTGATGAGGAAGGATTCATGAGATTTGGGTCATGACTATGTGTACCCTAAAATTTAGATATAAATAAGGATCTTCTAAATGATGCACATAGTTCAGAATTTTTTATTCATCCATGGATCACAATGATGTATCAACATCTCTAATAGAACTATTAGTGGGACAAAATAAAGAAGGATATCATTGAATATACATCAAAGTGCTTGGTATTTCAGGAAGTGAAGTCTAAAAGAAAAAATTATAAATGGATGAGGCAACCATTACCCATACCAATATAGAAAAGGAAAAACATTACCATAGACTTTGTCACCAGTCTTCAGAAGACATCCATAGGAAACAATGCTATATGGGTTGTTTTGGATCATCTCACAAAGACAAATCACTTTATCGCAATTCAAGAGGACTAATCAGTAGATCAACTTTTAGAGATATGCATTAGAGAAGTGGTAAGTCTATATGGAGTACCACTATCGATTATATCTAATTGAGATCCTAGATTCACATCCAAGATCTAGAAAAGTCTCCAATATGCTCTAAACATTAAGATGAACTTCAGTACAGATTATCATTCTCAAATGGATGGACAATTTGAATAGATTATTCAGACACTGGAAGACATGTTGAGAGTATGTTCTATGGACTTCAAAAGAGGATAGGAACAACATATACCTCTGTCCGAATTATCTTACAATAAAAATTTACACTTGAGCATCCAAATGGATATATATGAATCCATTTATGGGAAATGATGTATAACACTGGCATACTAGGATTAATTTGGTGAACGTAAGCTTCTAGGACCAGTAATGGTTAAAGAAATTGTAGAGAAGGTGAAACTCATTCAGAAACACATCAAGGAATCACAAAATCAACAAAAGATCTATGAATGAAATATTCAATGGGACCTATATTTTAAGGTTAGAGACATGGTATTCCTCTGCATATCTCTATGGTGTAGGATCGTGAGATTTTGTAAGAAATGAAATATGAGTCCCAGGCACATCATCCCCTTCGATATTCTTGATCGTTTTGGATATATGGTCTATCGACTAGAAATTCCACCAACTATGTTTCAAGTACATGATGTATTTCATATATCCCTCTTGAGGAATTATATTTCATATCCCTCACATGTACTAAATCTAGATGTGGTACAGTTAGAAAATGATCTCTCTTATGAGGAGTAGCCAGTGAAGATCTTAGACCATAGAAATAAAGTTTTACGCAACAAGACTACTCACCTGGTCAAAGTACTATAGAGGAATCATAAGTATGAAGAGGAAAAATGGGAACCGAAGGAAATGATGAAGGAGAAGTACCCTCACTTATTTTCACCATAGTATGTAAAAATAAATTTTGAGGGTAAAATTTCATAAGGTGGGAAGAATGTAACAACCCAGAATTCCATCAATGGAAATTTCCATCTTATAATTATGTCATATAGTATAAATCACATAAAATCAATTAGATAACACAATAAAAACTTTATTAATGAATAATTAATGGAATAAGAGGTATTTCTAGAAGTTAAGGAACTTATACCAAGGGAATAGTAACCTAACCATTAGAATAGTAATATAACCCTTATGAATAGTAAACCAACCAATAGAATAGTAATCTCACCCATTAATAAAATTTATGTATATTATAAATTTTAATATGATATAATTATATCATAATATAAGAAAATAAATGTTTTATAAATTATTAATTAAGTGTTGATATTTTTATAAAACATAAATTTTTATTTTCAATTTTATAATTAATATATTGATTTAAAAGAAAATTCATTTTCATAAAATGTATTCATAAATTAATATTTTGTTCTATTATGATTATAATATAATTTTATGATACCTTAATTAATTTTTCAAAGTGTTATAAAAAAATTTATAATTTTAAAATTGGTATTTTCCAAGTAAATGGTGATTTTAATTAAAAATTAAATTTATTATATTTAGAAAATTATTTTCATAAAATTGAGTTCATTTTTTAATTATAAATGTCGAAAAATGGTTGGGGTTAATTTTCTATATTTTTCTAAAATACTTTAATTTTTTGTGAATAATAAAATACAGTAATTTACAATATATATACATAATGAGTTAAATACACTATTTATTGAGTCATTACTAATATAATAACCATAATCTAGAACTCAACTTCCCTATTTTAATATATTTTGTGATAATTATCAAGATATTCAAATTCTTGAGGTAAAATAATAAACTAATGAATAAAATAATGATAAAACATCCCTCTCATCCACTATAAATACCATCACTTTCCACCTATTTTAATCACACCACTTAAGCCTTGAAGCTTTCCCAATTTCTACCCAATAATATTCCCAAGTCTCTTGCCCATATATAGGAGGTTATGGTCTCAACAAAATACAAAAACCCATTCCCTTAATGAGGTTCTCAATGAGAATAACTCAAGAGGTAAAATCCTCTTTCTTTTTCTTTTAATTTTTTTCCAATTTTTTCTTTTTTTCTTATTCTCTCCTCACCTCCCCTTGTACAAGTGACATGATAACTCCAATATATTTTATAAACTGGAATTTTATTTTATTTATGAATAACCCATCATCTTTTCTCTTCCCCTCCCCTTTTATTTTAAAAATGAATATATCATTTGTGATGTGTTAATTTATCACTTTCAAGGATGATGAGTTTTCAATTTCTATTACTACCTTCAAGGATGGTCATAAAAACATTTTTATGGTTAAAAAGGATTATAATATATGTATTATAGACTATTTAATGTTCTATAATCATTATATATATGATATTAATAAATAAAATAAAACTAATTCATGATGATCAAAAAATTCCAAAATAATATAAACTATTATCATTAACGTTTTATCTAATGAATCATACTCTCATCTAGAATAAAATGATATATAAGACCATTTAATATTTTTTAAGTTCATTAATAACATATAATTTCAATTTTGTAAAACTATTCTCATTTTTCATGATTTTCCATACATGTATACAAGTAAACTGATCATGAAAACCAAGGAAACAAACGCTCATAAACGATAAAATTGTATCTTATAACTCATCAAAAAGACAATAAATTAACTTAATAAAATCATAGTAAATAAAATAAAAGTAGTAAATTTTATGAACTAATTAATTAATTAATTTTATTTTCCAAGATATTAATATCAAGTGCATATCACTTTCGGAGATAATGTAAGGGATTCTCTCTGAACCTTTATTTTTACTTTGGGTTACGCTTTTTCTCTCTTTAACCTAATGTAATTATTAATTATTCTTATTTACTCCAACTATATTCTATGTTTATGTTCAAAGAATATTTCCATATATAAATTATCTTTTCTTTGATTGGGAATACATGTTTTATAAGGTTCCCTTCTCAAATCTTCCCGATAAGCAAGTCCGATTAAAAGGAACTTCCCAAATTCTTACCCATTTTCAAGTACAATCCATAATTTGTTTTAAGAAACCATTATTTTTCTAAAATCACACAATATATCATGAAAAAATAACTTTTTTCATTTCTAGTTTTTATACAAACAATTATGTATTTTCCTATTTAAAGACTCTTTAAAATTTCCCTTAAACAGCCCTAAATAGGCTCTTTTTTAAAGTTTCTTAAACACTATTTTTACATATTTTCAATTCAGTTGGCTATAATTTATCATGGTATATGACGATTTTGACTTATGAATTTCCATGTATGATTTAAATCCATTATTTCATGGACACCTTTATAATACATCCATTATTTATGCTTTATGACATGGTTATGATACCCATTTCTTTCCATGGGTAACCCTTATGTTTATGTTTGATTCTTCATGTGGCATGCATATTGTAATGTCCCGGCCCTAGAAAGCCTATGTTCAATGCATTATTTTATTACATTGGAATTATTATAAGGAATCAAATCCTGAAGTACACATCAGTTTAGCATTCTTATAAAACTAGATTATATACATGATACTCATAATATATTGGGAAATAGAAAATACAAACATGATACATAATAAAATGAAATAAATTTCATCCTTTAATGCTTATTCAAATATTTCTTCTTCATAACCTGGGGAAAGGAAACATAATAAGGGTGATCTAAAATGCTTAGTAAGGGTGCATAAAGTAGAATCAATAATGAATTGATGAGAATAATAAACATGGAAATGTAAATAACTAATAACACATTCCATTCAAATAACTAGATAATGAAAAATTAATATGGAAAGTTAATAACTAGAAACATGTTCCATTGAATCAATGAAATGAAATTGAATTGTATCCATAGATATATCGACAAAAATTCTCATTGATGAATAATAACTGAAACTAAATGATGAAAATGATTAATTATTGGATTTCATGTTTCCTACATACATGTAACCATTACCATCAAGACATTTCACAAGACGTTTTATCATATCGAGTAAAAACCCATCTATTTTGGCCAACTATTTTATCTCATGAGACTACCGATGCATCGAGGGGCTATCTATAATCGGGCCCCACATTTTTTGTGCCTATCCAAAGAATTACTCATATATAATAATTGATTTAATAAATAAACAATATTCCATATCAAATATACATATTGAATAAAGGATACTGATTTATTAATAATTCCCTAGTTAATCAAATAATTTTCAAAGTGAACACCATATGTAAAAAATGGTATACGGTTTAGAAAATAATAATATACATCACCCAAGAATGTGGAAATTTAAATGATTATAATAAAGTGATTGTTTCAATATAATTTTAACAATCACAAAGAAAGTGAGATTGTAAATATAGTCATTAAAAACTTTCTTGAGGAGAATAATCATTAAACATCCCAAAGTGTCCCATACCACTTTGAAACATTTGAATCATAATGTAAATGAAGGAATAAAATTAAATTAAACTTATAATATCATGAGAATGATTATATTCATGATATAACATGTAAAATGGTAGTATATATACCATATAAAAGTGAGTTGGTTCATAACAACAAATAAGTTTCAATGGAATGTAATTTGAGACGAAATCCCTTACCTTGAATTTCATTTTTTGTGAATGGGATTTAAACTCATGTATAATGGTTTTAAGAGTGTTAATAACTTATTAAAAAAAATATTCATGTTTATAATATCATATATTTTCTTATTATAATATCTTATTATTCATTTGATAACAATCTTTCATTATTTTCACTATTTCGGGTGTTAATCGCCTAGTTTTCTCAAGTGTGTTTTGACTTGTTATTTTTTGTTATTATTGCTTAGATAATGATTTAATCACATATATAATTTAAACCATGATTTAATTATCATATATATTCAGTACATATATATTTATAATAATCTATAATATTTGGATATAAGAATGAAATGCATCGTTCATGGAGACGGTAGGTCGTACGTACGCATTAACGCTGCTTTCATTTCTTTGTCATATTAAAATAATGAAAACTAAATGATAAATTTGTATATTATAATTATATTATAATAATAATTTTATATATGTCACGTAGTTTTATTAAAATAATTCTTAATATGTTCCATGTATAGCGTGAACAAATCACATCGCTTTGAGAAGAGGGTAGTCCACACTTCCACAAACGATGTTATCGTATTTACATAAAATAGAAATTATAAAGATATAAACTATAAAAGAATTAAAGAAGCTTAAATAAATAATAAATATAATATATATCATATATAAACATAGTTTCCATCATAATTTCCAACCATGAAATGTGGTAAGGAAAAATGAACAATCATCATTTGTGAGGCGGTAGTTCACCGTACACATAAACAATATGTTTGTTACCCATTAGATGGAAGTGTGTGTGAGTTTAAGTAAAAACCTTAGGGTAAAAACATCCTAGTATATTTAGGATAATTTTTTTATTTAATAATGTAATAATAAGAGTTTAGGTGTGTATAATGGAAATAAAACTGAAGAGCTTAAGGAAAGATGTTACCTCTTCTTTGGGTAACTCCTTTTAGTTTGCACCAAAGGGCTTCCTTGGATGGATTTATACCCAAGGGGAGGCTTATAGTATTATATTATGGATTTTGAGGATATATTTGGGTAGATATTGTTCAATACAAAGTGTCTTTAGAGGTGTGAGGAAGTGGGAGGAGAGGAGGCCTTTTATAATGGAGGAGTGGCACTCTTGTAAATTTTGGAAAAGGAACTTTCACCCACGTTTTCCCCATTTAAAGTGGATCCAATAATGGAAAAAAGTATATAAAAGGTATTATAGTGTTTAAATATGGCCATAAAATGAATTTTGGACAATTTTATAGATCATTTTGGCCCTTAAGTTTAAGGTTTAGTCCCTTATTAAGCTTAATTTTTCCTTAATCATTATAATTGATTTTAATCACTTTCACTAATATTTTTGGTAAAAAACTAAGTTGACCTAATTATACATTATAAATTATAATTATTATAAATATTTAATCCATTTTAAAAAACTCAAAATACATAAGTTGTAGGAATTAATTTAAAATTAATCCCACAATCGGGAAGACAATTCAGGTTTTTTAATTAAAAAACGTTCAAAAGTTTGCTATGTTTTTATACTCAATTTCAAAGTGAAATTGATTCCAATCACCTAAATTGGATTAATTTAAAATAATTTATATAATTTTACTTTAAAACCAATTAAAAATATAATTTATTATTATAAATAAATTAGATGAAAAAACAATTTTAAATTAAAATTCTATATTTTTCACTATTTGTTAATAAATGAAACTTCACAGAAAAATATGAAAAATTAAACCTAAGATAATATTTATGTTTCTATTTAAAATATGAATTTTATTTAGGAATATTAAATTTATAAAAGGTTTAAAATTGGATTTAAAATAGGTTCTCCATTAAAAGGCTGCAAAACTACCTTTATAAAAATATAGTATTTTATGTGTAATATTGGGTTTGTTCTTATCTTGTGCCTATAAAATATATTAGATGAGTGTAAAAATATTTTTTTGGTTATATAATATATAAATTTACTATATAAACTCTTTAAAAGTGTTTTAATTTAATTGATTGTGAAAAACATGAGTAAATAGTGTTTTGTTTAAATTAGGTGTTGTGTGTATCCCACAACTATCAGTAAAGTTAAATTTATTTTAAAAGGAAAATATGGTAAATTACTGGGGTGTTATATTATTACCTCCTACAAAAATTTTATCCTCTAGATTTCAGGTTTATTATCTTCAAAAATATGTTGGTATTTCTTCTTCATAGAATCCTCTAGTTCCCATGTTGCTTCTTCTATTTTTTTTATTTCTCCAGAATACCCTTACCAGATGAGTCATGTAATTCCTCAATACTTACTCTCTAATATCAAGAATATGGATGGGTTATTCACAATATTAAAGGTCATGTTACAACTATATCGCATTAGAGACAAGTATATGCTTTAGGTCTGACATGTACTTCCTTATCATTGATATATGAAACACATTGTGTGACTTTGAGAGATTTGGCGGCATTGTTAAATGATAAGAAATGACTCAAACTCTTTCAATAACTTCAAATGGTTTGATGTACTTGGGACTCAGTTTTCTTTTATTACTGAACCTGATAACACCCTTCTATGGTGATACTTTCAAGAAAACATGATCTCTCACTTGGAACTCTAGATCTTTCCTCCAATTGTTGGCATAACTCTTTTGCCTACTTTGAGCTGATTTAATATGAGAATTAATATAATTTACCTTTGTCATTATATCTTCAACAAGTTCTGGGCCTATGAGTTTCCTTTCACCAACTTCATCCCAACAAGTTGGAGTATGAAATCTATTTCCATATAATGCTTCATACGATACTATTTGAATACTTTAATAGAAACTATTATTATAGGAAAACTATACCAAAGGTAAGTACTAATCCCACATAACTTGAAATCCAAATGAGCATGACCTCAACATGTCTTACATCATTTGAATAGTCTTTTCAGACTATCCATTAGTTTGAGGATGGTAAGCGGTGCTCAAATGAAGCTCTGTGTCAAGATCCCTCTGAATACTTTTCTATAATTTTAATGTAAAGTGGGGATCTCGATCAGAAACAATTGATAGAGTTTCTCCATGAAGTCTTAAAATTCATTAATATATAGCCTTGTGAGGTTCTCAAGAGGTAGGTCTTCCCTTATGGTAAGAAAATGTACAGATTTGTCTAGGCAGTCAACTATAACTCATATTTCATAATTCCTTCTAGGAGAATTTGGTATTCCCATGACAAATTATATAGTAATGTCATCCCATTTATATATAGGAATAAGAAGAGGTTTTAGGACTCCTTTAGGATGCTGCCTCATAGCCTTCACTTGTTGGAAAACCAAACATCTGTACACATAATCATCAATTTCCCACTTCATTTTATCCCACCAAAAATGTTCATTAAAGTATCTATACATCTTTGTGATCCCATAGTGTATAGATAAATTTGATATATGAGCATCGTACAAAAATTCTATTTTTAGCTCAGGTATGGATAGAACACATAGCCTCCTTCCAAATTTTATAACACTATCTTCACAAACAAAGGCTATTAATTTTCCATCATTCACAGCTTTGATCTTCTTCTAAAAGTCCTCATTATTAAATTGAGAATTATTTATCCTCTCTAATCAATATGTATTTTCAATAATTTGAAAATTGATTGATTTCTCCCCTTTCTTAGAAATTCCTATATCCATCTTTACTAGATCCATGAATATAGGATCCTTCTCAATCCTCATTTGGATTAGAACTCCATGATCCTTCCTACCCAATGCATCTACCACCTTATTTTCCTTCCCTAGGTGGTAGTGTATTGAGAAATCATAATCTTTTAGTATCTCAATCCATTATATGTGTCTCATATTAAGATCTTTTTGTGAGAATATGTATTTTAGGATCTTATTATCCATGTATATCTCACATCTTTTTCTATAGAGATAATGTATCCATATTTTCAAAGTGAATATTAAAATTTCTAACTCAAGATCATGGGTTGGATAGTTTTGTTTGTGAGTCTTCAATTGCCCTGATGCATAAGAAATAACTTTATCATTTTTCATTAGGATACAACCAAGTCCCTTCTTCGATGTATCACTATATATTAAAAACTCATCACTCCAAGATGGTAGAGTCAAAATTTGATCATTAACTAATATTATCTTTAGTTCATGTAATGACCCTGATTTCCCCAGGCCTTTCCTTTGTGAAAAAATCAGTGTTTAGGGTGTTTTTGGAGGCAACAGTTGCTCATTTCAAGATTTTTCCAAATTTCTAGTTCTTCCTATTTTTTCATCGGTGACTTGGGGTGCCGACATCGACATGTTAGTATGTCAGCATATCAGTTCATTGGCTTTTCATTACATCGGTGAGTTAGGGGGGTCGGTATTGGTGAGTCAGGAGTGTCGGTGTCGGTGAGTCGATGGTGTCGGTGTCAGTGAGTCAAGGCATCGGTAGGTCAGGTCATTGGTAGGTCAGGGCATCGCTAAGTCAAGGCATCGGTAGGTCGAGGTATCAGTGGGTTGTTTCATTGGTAGCTCAATGTCGGTGGCTCAACATCGATAGGTCACTTCAGTAGATCACCCATCACTGGCTCCATGTCGGTGACTCACCCATCAGTGACTCATTTGCAGTTTTCTTAATTTTTCCCAATTTTCTAGTTTCACCCCTCTTATGTATTATTTGACATAAACCAAGTTTAAAGCCTTTTTGGGGATTTTTAAGAGATTTTAAAAGGATATTGAGTATATCTTTAATATCCTAACATCCTGGGGGATTTGAGATACTCAAACCACGTGATCTTGACCATGATCCCACAATTAATGGATTTTGAAACCGTTCTTCCTTTAAAATAGAATCTGGATCTTCAAAGTTTCAATATTCCCTTCCTAGTATGATTTTTGTTACCTCTTGGTTCACCTAGAGTCTTACTCCCTAGACAAGTCAGGAACCTATGATAGAGCCCCTCCTGCTCAGTTTCTTGGAGTTCTTCCCTGTTGCTCGCATGATTCCCAATTCTTGACGCAAAGAGGAGTTTGGTTGCTTGTTGCTTCAAGTAGGGATTTATTCTATCTCTCTTTAATTGTGAATCATTCGGGGTGGGTTTACTAATAATTCCTTGTGAATAATGACTAAATACTTTTCTTAACAAGAAATAAATGAAGGGAAGGGAGTATGATCAAAAGATAATGGGACCAATGAAATAATGAGCTGGGAGTGGTTTGATGTTGATCGCCTGTTTTATTTGTTATCCTTATTGATGTTATGATCTATTATGGCTATAAAACCTTATGAAAATCATAGTCATTATTGGTCTTTTTCTGTTCATGGTTGATGTTTTATAAATGTTTTTGTTTCCTCATAAAAAATTGGTGTGAATACTAATCTAACTAATCACATATACCCAATTAAATTAAATGGATGCCCCGGGATGAAAACCCTTGTATGATCACCCCTTTTTATCAAGTGGATTATAAAAAAATATTTAAAAATATGAATATATGCATATATTTTGTCTATATGTGTTGTTGAGTGCTATGTCCTATTGGGTTTTTGTGTGAGTTGTGTGGTGCTGCTGTTGGGATCACGGTTATGGGTACAGGGGTGGGCATGAGAGTTGGTTCTATAAGAATGGAGTGGTACGTGTGTGTATCAGGGTGATGGGTTAATGGTAGTTATTGTGGGTTTGTTGTGTGGGGTCTTACGTGTGGTGTGTTGCAATCTAAGGTTGAGATACTAATTGATTATGGAATGGATGGACTTACAGGAAGTGGGACTACCTTTGTTTGTGATGTGGTTGTGGAAGCGACATTGGTCAGTGGGACTGCAGGGTGGTTATGAACTTTTATGAAGTGGGAATTCATCAGGAAATATTAGTATTGTGCGGTATAGCTTTGAAGAATGATAGTTGGTCGTGGTTGAGCGGGGGTGTGTAGTGGGACTCCAAATCTAGTTTTGTTTGTTTTTTTGATATAGATGTGGTTGCTAGTTTCCTAGTAGTTCTAGAATAAATTAAATTGAATCCCTTAATTAATAAATGGAAATCTATTAAATGAAAAGGGGTTGGGTTATGCATTGAGAGTGGTTTTTGTGTGGTTGTGCATATAGGGGTAGCAGCAAGTGTGGTTTTGTATGAGTTGGATGTCTGTTGTGGGGACCCATAGGTTGGGATGAGTTTTTTCTTACCTATATATATATATATATTTCATCTCCTTGGAATTTTTATATGCACCCCACCCATGTTGAGCACCATGTGCCGAACACCCCCATCTTATGGGGGAGGGTTTCTTTCCCAAAATCCCAGTGGGAGGATGGATGGTTGGTTACTGAATTTATTCTTTTCACCCTCTTTTGATTATTACCACTCGAGTGTATCCGAAAAGGCTGTAATGTCTTGATTCTTACCATAGTACCAGATCCTTTGGTAAGGTTTGTTGTGGATGATAGGCTTAGGTGTTTGTGGTCCATGATTGTTTTCCCAAGTGTCTTCAGGATGAGGCCAAAGTGTCTTTGAGTGAGAGGCGTGGTTATTATGGACTAGGTATCTGCATGTGGGGTTGTATGTGGTTTGAGGCCCAAGTTTGTGAAGTCGGGCTGTGGTAGTGGTAATTCATATGGGAAGAGTGGTAGCTTCAAGATGTTATCTGTTAGGAATGAGAAGTTAACCAGTGGGGAAGTAGTGTGGGGTACCCAAATGTTGATGTGCTCATACTATTACCTTACTTGATTTGCATTATTTTGTGATCATTCCTTAGTGAGGTTGGGTTGGTTATTACTCCTTGGTAGGTGCTTTGAGGTTCTACTATTTTCTCATAGGGACATTAGTATATTCCCCCAATTGTGCATGGGCAGCTTTAGTTTCCCTACTGAGTATACTCGTATGCTCACCCCACATATATAAACTGTTTTTAGGTTTCCAATAGGACTTTGGGGACTGTGTTGGACTTTAATAGCTCGTGTGTTGGGATTAGTTTTTGTTTTTTCTTAGTCTCCTTTTCTTTTGGTACTTGTTTTGGTACTCTTATTGTACTTTGTATTAGCTTTAATGTTGAACATGCATGTGGGAATGGATTTTGGATTTACTTCTACTTTTAGTACTTATAATTGCTTGGTATTTACCATATTATATCCTGATCTTGTTTTATAAAAAGGATAATGCCTTCTATATTATGTGATATTCTACATCCTTGGTTCTATTTGCCACTTCGGGGCCTACTGAAGGCGGTAATCAAGGGTCATTGTCTCTCTTTCATCTTGAGGAAGGAAGGGTGGGGCACTTTTTCATCCCTTCCCTCATCTTGAAGAAGGTGGGTCGTGATAAAATGGTATCAGAGGGAGGTTTGGGAGTTTGAGAGGTAGAATGGAGTTCGAAGTTAGGCACAGTGAGGATTGCATGGGATGGTAGGGAAATGGTGTTAGGCAATATTGGTATGTGAAATATGCTAGGGAAGACTGGCTAGGACACAGGATTTTAAGGCCCCCCATGATCCGATGCAAGGACTCTGGATCTACTGAACGACCAAGTGAGGCTACTCCAATTGTGGCGTAAAGACCCTAGGAAAGGTACATGCATCATAATGACTTTTTTTCTTGTGTGTCTTGGGTTTTTTGGGAATTTAAAATAAATGAAGAGTTAAAACAAATTTAAAAGAAAATTTCCACACTACCTAGTCTTAGGAGTTTCTTGTTTCCTTTTTCAGCTACGTCAATTGAACATTCGCCACATGAGGTACAAGCAGTTGAGGGACATCAGATTGACTCGGTTGATCAGCGTAGGGATGATCGAGAGGAGTAAGATGACCAATGGTAGAAGATTCTTTGTGCCTTCTAGTGACAGACTCTAGGAAAGTACAAGGGCAGTGTCTTGGGCATAGAGATGTAAAGTTGGATTGAGGAGCTAGTGATCACTTTCAGCTTGATCCAGGCTCCGACAGAGTACTGGGTTCCTCTATCGATGAACCAGATGAGGGGATCAGCACGTCATTGGTGGATGATTTACCTTATATAAAGGAAGGAGACCGATGTTTTGTGGGATGACTTTGAGAAAGAGTTCTGAGAAGAATTCCTTTCTTCCATGATGAAGTCTGAGAAGAGGTAGGAGCTACTCTCCCTCCAATAGGGGAGTGTGTTGGTAAGGGAACTACGGATCAAGTTCAAGGATCACCTATTCATCCCACCAAATCTCTTTCCGGATGAGTAGTCTCAAGTGAGACACTTAGAGGAGGCACTCTGACCTTCGCCTCAGTATGTCGTCACTCCTTTTACTCTATAAACATACTTAGAGGTTCAGAATAAGGCTAAGGTAGTGGAAAGGATTCACTCACTATGAGGTGTACCGTGAGAGGGGAGTCATCTGAGTTCATCGAAGGGTAAGGTAGTTAGTAGCAGGTCTCTGGCATCAAGACCTTCTAGGTTTCATCCAGCAGGAAGTAGGCCTCAGCAGTTTCAGTTCTGATCTCATGGTCCTCGCCCTTTACCCATGGACCCAAAACTGAAGTGATTTTTATGTGGAGGTTGTGGACATCTTCATAACCAGTGCCCAGTTTAAGTGTAGTACGATGGGGTTGGGTGAGTTCAGCGCCCACCCCAGCAGCAGTAATTGTCGGTCAGTCCCTTCTAGCATTAGGGGTAGTGAGCTCCCGCTCCACCGAGGGTAGATGGTGCCAGAGTAGGTTGACCTTAGGGAGATCCTTAGGGACCTCTAATAGGGAATTGTCAAAGAGAAAGTCTATAGTCGAGGGGTAGAGGAGTTGGGTGTGGGAAGTTGTACACTGTCGAGGTAGCAGTTCCAGCGGGACCTGAGGTTGTTTGAGGTATGATCAGTCTGTTTAGTATCCTTGTGTGTGCTTTGTTTGATTCAGGAGCTTCGCACTCCTTTATTTCACCTATTCTAGCCCATTTCATAGGTCCATATATAGATATACTTTCCATTCCTTTGGTTTTGAGTACTCCATTTGGAGGTTAAACTAGTCTGTTTGATGTTTTTTGAGGATGTAGACTAATGTTGGGACCACATTAGTCCAGTGGGAATCTTATTCTTCTACAAATTCAGCCATAAAATTTCATCCTGGTAATCTAATGGTTTTTCTCTATGCATGTTGTTATCAACTACTTCTAGATAAGGGTCGTGTTCTTAGATATGGGTGGCCAGTGTGTAGCTTTCATTGGCAGGCAGAGTTTTCAGGTGGGCAGTCGGCGTGTGGAACCTCTTTTTTCCTTGTTAGTTGAGTTGTCAATGGGGTCAGAAGATGCAGAGATTGTGAGAGTTCTAGGAGTTTTTAGAGATTTTATGGACATATTCCTAGAGGAGGTTGTGACATTACCCCCTCAATGTGATTTTGAGTTTGGGATAGACTTGCAACCCGGTCCACGTCTGATTTCGATGGATCCCTATCAGATGGCGCCTTCTGAGTTGTAGGAGTTATGGATTCAGGTTTACAACCGGATGAAGAAGGGTTTTATCTGGATGAGTGTGTCACCATGAGGTGCTCTAGTCCTATTCATGAAGAAGGTAGACGTTAGTCTAAGACTATGAATAGACCAATGGATACTAAATCAGGTGACGGTTAAGAACTGTTACCCCCTTCCGAGGATTGATGATCTTTTCGACCAGTTAAAGGGAGTAGGTTGGTTCTCTAAGATCGATATGTGGTCTGGATATCACCAGTTGAGGTTGAAGGAGGGTTATATCCTGAAGACTGCTTTCATATGCAGGAATGGGCACTTCAAGTTCATGGTCATTCCCTTTGGTGTTACGAATTCACTAGCCGTGTTCATGGGGCTCATGAACTCTGTCTTCCAAGAGTTCCTAGACCGGTTCATCATCTTGTTCATTGATGACATCTTGATCTACTCAAGGTCAAAGGAGGAGCATTCCGAGCACCTAAGGACTGTCTTAGAGGTCCTATGACACCACAAAATCTATGGGAAGTTATCTAAGTGCAAGTTCTGGACATGAGAAGTGCACTTCCTTGGACACATAGTGTCTCGGTAGGGGATAGAAATGGAACCATTGAAGGTCAAAGCAGTTTTTTCTTGGGAAGTACCCAATAACGTGGTAGAGGTTCGCAACTTCTTGGTTCTAGAAGGCTATTACCGAAGTTTCGTACCTAACTTATCTCAAGTTGTATCTCTATTGATAGCTTCGAACAGAAAATATCAGGCCTTCGTATAGAGTGAGCAGTGTTAAGAAGCTTTCAGATACCTGAAGGGGAATCTGGTTAGTGCCCCAGTGCTTAGTTTTCCATAGAAAGGGGTAGTGTTCGAGGTGTTCTGTGATTATTCCATCCTATGCTTGGGATGTGTGCTGATGCAGCAGTGGGGAGTGATCTCTTATGTATCTAGGTAGTTACGTCCTAATGAACGTAACTATTACGCCCATGATCTAGATCTTACAGCATCCATGTTTGCGCTGAAGTTGTGGCGGTATTACCTCATTGGATAATGCTTTGTGGTATTCATAGATCATAAGAGCCTGAGGTATATCTTCTCCCAGAGAGACCTAAACTTGCGGCAACGAAGGTGGATGGAGTATCTCCAGGACTACGACTTTGATATCTCTTACACCCTAGGAAAGTGGAATGTTGTAGCCAATTCCTTGAGTAGTAAGTCATGAAAGGAGGTAGTTTGTAAATCAATAGATTCTTGGAATGAAATGGAAGAGTTGGATTCCTTACGCCTGGATGTTGAAGAGGAAAGTGGTAGAGTCTATCTATTTCAGATGATAGTGTAGTCTTACTTAGTGTGATAGGTATAGGAGTCTCAGTGGGGAGACTCAGAGACTAAAGTTATGTGTGATCACACTGCCTAGGGTGATGCTCTAGAAGGATGTTCAAAGGATAGTTAGAATCAGATGTTGTTTCGTGGGAATCTATTTGTCCCGATATCAATGTGTGAGGGAGTTCTCTATGAGTTCCATAATTCACCCCTAGCGGTGCATCCAAGAGTCTCTAAGATATATCAGGGCTTGAGGGAATAGTTTTGGTGGCCTGGGGTGAAGTGGGTAATGGCGGATTTTATAGAAAGGTACCTAGTGTGTCAGCAGGTGAAGGCTGAGCACCGTGTTCCTAGAGGTATGTCGCAGCCCTTAGATGTTCCCGAATGGAAGTGGTATGATATCTCAATATATTTTTTCATAGGATTACCCAGAGCATGGGGGGGATTCAATGATCTTTGGGTACTAGTGGACTGGTTGATGAAGTTGGCTCACTTCCTAGCAATCAAAGAATCGAGCGCAGTAGATGCCTTAGCACGGAGGTATGTGGATAATGTGGTGCATCTTCATGGAGTTCCAAGATACATTTTCATGGATAGGGACACATGTTTTACATCATGAGTCTGGAGGGGATTGTATCATGCTTTTGGAACCCGGCTACACCTCAGCACTGCTTTCCACCCTCAGATGAATGGGGAGATAGAGAGGATCATCTAGATGTTGTAAGATATGTTGCGAGTGTGTGTTCTATACTTTTAAGGATCGTGGGTAAGACACTTGCCTCTGGTAGAGTTTGCCTACAATAATAGCTATCACTCTACCATTAGCATGGCACCATTCAAGGCCTTGTACAGAAGACTGTTTCGTTCACCCGTATGCTAGATAGAGGTTGGGTAAGAATACCTTCTTAGACCAAAGGTAGTGCAGAGCAAAAAAGAGAAGGTTCAGCTTATGTGTGAGAGGATGAAGGTATCACAGGACCGGCAGAAATTGTATGATGATCATAGGAGGAGGCCTTTGGAGTTTGAGGTTGGGGACCATGTGTTATTAAAGGTTTCCCCTCGGTGTGGGCAGTATAGATTAGTTAAGGGAAATAAGATTTATCCCAGGTTTATTAGACCTTTTGAAGTGTTGGGACGAGGTGTCTAGGTGGAATATTAGCTGGCATTTCCACCATGGTTGGATAAGATCCATAAAATCTTCCATGTATCTCAAATATGTAGCTATCTACATGATTACTCCCATGTCCTTTACTGTGGAGAGTTGAATATTGAGTACGATGAGATGTTCATGGAACAACCGGTGAGAATAAAGGGTCGTAAGGAGAAGGTGATTCATGGATGGACCATTCCTTTGGTTTTTGTGTTATGAAGGCATGGTGACCTTGAGGAGAGTACTTGGGAGCAATAATCATAGATTCATTCCCAGTACCTAGAGTTGTTCTGAGTTTTGTTTCTGTGTTTTACTTTTGTGCTTCATTTTATGATGTAATGCTTGACCTTATTTTAAATAAGATGAGTTGTTTCCTTATTCTATGAATATGTGTGAAAATAACTGATGTATGGGGAGGGGATGACTTGATCCCTAAAAAATATACATTAATGCATATGTGATTAAACCCGTGTGGGTGAGACAGTGCTGCCCAAAGCGGATAGTATCTTGACATGGAGGAAGAAGCTCCCTAATATATGTTTCTGGACGGTATGAATTTAATGTTTGAATGGTTGTTTGGGGACATGGGGGATTTAGTGTTTCTATAGTTTTTAGGAGATAGATTTCAAGGATGTGTCCTTGGATGTTGAGTTTTTCACTCCAACTTTAGAATAACACAAGGTGGTTTTCTCTTGAGAGGTATCTTAAGGGATGGTTGTGCAGACCCTCTTTCTTCTGTTTTGGTTTTGAATTCTTGAGGATAAAAATAGTTTATGAGGTATCTAATGTAATAACCCAGATTTCCCCAGGCTTTTCCTTTGTGAAAAACTAGTGTTTAGGGAGTTCTGTGAGGAAAAGGTAGCTCATTTCAAGAGTTTTCCAAATTTCCAGTTTTTCTAGTTTTTTCATCGGTGACTCAGGGCGTCGGCATTGGAATGTCAATATATTGGCATGTTGGTGCATTGTAATGTCAGTGAATTAGTGAGTTAGGGGTGTCAGCATCAGTGAGTTAGTAGCATCGGTGTTGGTGAGTCGATGGTGCCAGAGTCAGCGAGTCAGGGCATCAGTAGGTCGGTGTGTTGGTAGGTCAGGGCATCAGAAGGTTAGGGAATCGGTAGGTTAGGGCGTCGGTAGGTCGAGGCATAAGTAGATTGTTACTTTGGTAGCTCAAATTTAGTGTCTCATCATTAGTAGGTCGTGTCGGTAGCTCACCCATCAGTGGATCTGCGTTGGTAACTCACCCATCGGTGACTCATTTGCAGTTTTCCCAGTTTTTTCCAATTTTCCAGTTTCACCCTTCTTACGTCTTATTTGACGTAAACCAAGTTTAAAGCCTTGTTTGAGAATTTTTAAGGGTGTTTCAAAGGATATTGAGTATATATTTAATATTCTAACATCTTTGGGGATTTGAGATACTCAAACTGCATGATCTTGACCATGATCCCATGATTAATGGATTTTGAAACTGTTCTTCCTTTAAAAGAGGATCTAGATGGATGGTTACTGACTTTCTTCCTCGCAAACTCTTCCAATTCTTACTACTCAAGAGTATCTGGGCAGGCTATAATCTATTGAGGCTTACCATAGTCCCATATCCTTCGGGCAGGTTTGTTGTGGATGAGAGGCCTAGGTGTTTGCGGGCCAGGATTTTTTTCCCAAGTGTCTTCGGGATAAGGCCCAGGTGTCTTCAGACAAGAGGTGTGGTTGTTGTGGAACAGGTTTTTGTGAGTGGGATTGTGTGTGGTTTGAGGACCAGGTGTGTGCGGGTGGGATGTGGCAGTGGGACTATATATGGGAAGAGTGGTAGCATCAAGACATTAGTTGTTAGGAATGAGTAGTTAACTGGTGGAAAAGTGGTGTGGGGTACCCCAAATGTCGATGTGATTTTGTGCTTTGAGGTTCTACTATTTTCTCAAAAATACATTAGTATGTTCCCCCATTTGTGCATGGGTAGCTTTAGTTTCCCTATTGAGTATACTTGTATACTCACCCTACTTATATAAACTGTTTTCAGGTTTCTAAGAGGACTTTGAGGACCATGTTGGACTTTACTAACTCGGGTATTGGTATTAGTTTCTATTGTTGTTTAGTCTCCTTTTTTTGGTACTTGTTTTGGTACTCTTGTTATACTTTGTATCATCTTTACTGTTGAACATGCATGTGGGAATGGATTTTGGATTTACTTATACTTTTTTTATTTGGAGTTTATTGGTATTTACCATCTTATCTCCCTATATTGTTCTATAAAAAGTGTAATTCCTTCCATATTATGTCATATTATATACCCTTGGTGCAATTATCCACTTCGGGGTTTACTGAAGGTGGGACTCAGGGGTCATTATCTCTCCTTCATCTTAAGGAAGGAAGGGCGGGGCACGTTGTCATCCCTTCCCTCATCTTGAAGAAGTTGGGTCATGAAAGTTCATCAAATAATTCTTAATATTCCTTCATCTAGAAAAATTTAACTTCTTTACATGTAATCTTGGTTAACAGGTTAGCTAATCGGGAAAAATTCTGAACAAATCACCGATAGTAACCTACCAAACCAATGAAACTGTGTGCCTCAATTATGTTTTTTGGCATTGGCCATTCTATGACTAACTTTTTCTTGGAAGGATCAAATGATATTATATACTTGGAGACAATATGGGCAATAAAAAAAACTTCTTAAAGAAAAAAATCACATTTATTGAATTTCCTATATAGATCTTCCCTTATAAGAGTCTTAAGAATGATCCGCAAGTTATTTTCATGGTCCTAATAGATTTTAGAATATGCTAGAATATCATTAATGAATACCACAAAAGAATTATCAAGATGTTCCTTGAATACTTTGTTCATTGAGACCATAAAAATAGAGGGTGTATTATTCAATCCAAATGGAATTACTGTAAACTTGTAATGTCTGTACCACATCCAAAAAGTTGTCTTCGTAATATCTTTCTTCTTCACTCACAATTAGTGATACCCAGAATGAAGATAAATCTTTGAAAAATTTTGGGCTCCATGAAGTTGATCAAACAAGTTTTCAATCTGAGGTAGAGGATATTTGTTCTTTATTGTAATAGCATTGATTTCCCTATAATCAACACACAACCTCACAGATCCATCTTTCTTCTTAATGAAAAAAATAGGGGATCCCCATGGAGAAAAACTAGGTCGAATAAATCGCTTATTACCAAAATCCTCTAATTTTTTCTTCAACTCTACCAATTATATAGTGGTCATTCTATAGTAAGTCTTTGATATTGTCCAATCATTGAGGATCAAGTCAATAGAAAATTCATCTTCATGCTCTAGGTGATGTCCAGGTAATTCTTTGGGAAATACATAAATTTATTTATTCACAATAAGTACATCCTTAATTTGAAGATTACGTTCTTCATCACTAGGTGTTGTTTTCTCTTCTTTCCCAAGAATTTCATTTAGTAGATCTATCAAGGGTGGATCCAGATAAGAATTATGTGATGAATCTTCTTCTCTAACGATGATGGATTCTACAACCTCCTCACAAATCATAATTTACTTCCTCTTGTAATAAAATTTTGTATCATATTTTGATAGACAGTCCATACAGAGGATTATATCAAAGTCAACCATAAGTATGATAATGAGGTTAGAAATTAAATCATGTTTATGTTTCATAATGGGGATTTCCTGATGCATCTTTGTTGCAATGATACTTACCTTAGGAGTTTTAACTAAAAAATATCTTATTAAATCAAAAGGTAAATGTCTAATTTTCTTTTCAAACAAAGTAGATATAAAAGATTGTGATGATCCCAAATCAAATAATTCATTGGATAAATTTTAATATAGGATTTATGTACCGTTCACCACCTCTACCTTCACTGTAGTGATCGCATAAGCTTGTACATCTCCCCTTGTCCTCTTTTGTGGTAAATTTACCTAATGCTTGTGGAATTATTTTGCATAATGCCTTATATCCTTACAATTGTAACATTTAATATTAGTGTTTCTCTTCTTCCCCTTTCATTATTTATCATGATGACCCCTTTCTCCACACTTATAACAAACTCTTATTCCCTTCCGGCATTTCCCATGGTGACTCTTTCCACAGTTTTTATAAGATGGAAATTGCTCAAACTTATTCTTATTCATTGATGAATTCCCTTTTTCTTAGTGTTCAAAAGACCTATTATTCTCTTAGTTTCCTTTGAATATATAGGATCTTGAGAATTCCTTCTATTTCTTGGGGTTGCGGCTTCAGTCGCGGCTCTCTTCTCTTATCTATGGAAGCGGTGCCTTTCTGCTAGGGTTTCGAGCCTTGCGGTGCAGACGGTGATGACTTTGTTTGCGGCGGTGGTTCCCATAGCAGTGGCATCCTCCTGCTTTGGGCATTCAGTTTAGACAACTATTGGCTTCTTCACGGTGGCTCGGATCTGGTTCCTGTAGCGGTGACACCTTTCTGTTTTGGGCATTCAGTTCAGATAACATATGGCTTCTTCATGGTGGCTCATTTCTATTTCCTATAGCGGTGGTGTCTTATGGCTTCGGGCATTCAGTTCAGACAACGACCAGATTCTTCGCGGTGGATCAGATCTAGTTTCTGTTGTGGTGGCGTCTCTATGCTTGGGTTTCGGGTATCTTGTTTTGGTCGGTGGCTAGCTTTGATCGTGGCAGTGAGGGTCTTCAGCATCGTGCATCTCTTCATAGGATTCAGTTCCTGTTTTGTGCGGATCTGTTCTCCATTGCGACGACCTTTTCTGCAGCTGGGTTCTTCGGGAATTGATTTTCATTTTCTTTCACGGCGGCATGTCGTCTGGATGCTTTAAATCAGGCGTCTTACAAGTTGTTCTTCTTCATAATCTTTGGTTCCATTCCATTGGTGGTTTCTCTCTTTTCAGATCTTCGTGATTCTATGGGGGTTCTATTTATTTTTTGCGGCTTGGGTTTGTAGGGCGTTGGTGTTTCAGCTTGCGTGAATATGGCAGATGTGATGATACTAGTCTTCATGTGGACTCCTTCAATTCAAGTTTTGGTTTTGGTCCTAGCAAGGTGAGTTCTGGGTTGAGGCGGTCTGTGTTCATGATGTTCCTGGACTTGAACCTTTCCATGTGCATTGCCTTTCAATTTGATTGCATTGTTTTTGATCTTCTGATACCTGATGAAGTTTGTACCTATCGGGATGATTGTGTGGTTTGCGTTTGTCATGTTTTGTTGATCGATGTCCTGCACTGGTTGGATAATGTTTTCTCATGTTGGGGATGTTGGAGTTGTTGTGATGATAGAGAAGGTGATACATTGGGGTTGTGGCGTGGTATCGCAGATGATTCATCGTGCCTCTGTTTGCTTGGTTCTCTACTCTAGTGTCATGATTCCTCCATTATCTCTAAGGCGGAGTAGTGTGGTGTTCTTCTTGATCCTTTGGGATGTTAGTTCAAGTGGCCAGTTCAGGAAGATCATCAGTGATTATCGGTTTTCTGGACTTTTTATGACCCTTTTGATTTGAAATTTGGTTTACTGTGGCGATTTTTGAAATCTGAAATGGGCAGAATTTGAGGTAGTTTTTGGATTTTGGTGTTTTATGTTGAATTTTGATGGTGGAAGCAACCAACACCCTACAAGGTTCAACTCTAGATGAGGATACATATCATGAAGCATTCATCTGACATGATCATTTGGATTTGGATGAACGAGAGGGTATGACTTTGTCATCGGTACCAAGCTCGTGCATCTGCATGGTACAGCTTGCCAAGCGGTCATATGAGTTGGAGGCTTGACATAAAGATTTAGTCGTTGGGAGGGGAAGTTTCTTGTAGTTTTGATCTAGGTTAACTTTGGTATGTTTTCAGGTTTCCCACTTTTTCCTCAAAAGTGCTTTTTAAATAAAAATTTTAATTTTCAATCAGCCTTCTCTTTCTTTATGGAAAATAAAACTATTTCTTTGTATGATGAAAAATTCTAAGAAACTAGTACCCTTCATATATTTGGATTATGACCTTAAAATAAGTGGTCGATCTTGAACTCCATGTTGCATATATAATATGTAGCATACCTATATAACCTTTTAGATGTAGCTTCATAATCTAAAACACTCTATTTTTTTCTTTTGTTTTAAGATAAGAAACTTCATATACATCTCAATTTTTTAATTATGATGGAAGTATTTATCGAAGAATATATCCTGAAAAGGTCTATATTCCATGAGTTATATTTCTTCTTCCTCCCAAGTATTTTGGACCAGGGGCCACCATTGATCAGCATCACCTTAGAGATAATAGACCACAATTGTAACCTTTTCCATTTCACTAAACCCCCCCCCCCCAAGGTTGTAAATATCTTCTTTAGATACTTAATCTATTGCTCGGCTATAATTGGATTAGTATTCCCACTAAACAATGGGGGATTATATCACATAAAGTGATCCAATATAGAATATTATTTCCATGGAATAGGTTGCTCCATCTGGGAAAGTTTATTTTTCATAACCTAATTAAGTTTTCCCAATATTTTCATAATTTTCTCCATTCCAATACTAGCTGTATTGGTTTCTTCAATAGGTAAATCTCTATATTTTTCATTAGTATTGACATCATTTATCCTTTCAGATGCCATTTATAAACAATGGCATATGCTGGATTAGCTTATAAAATTATAATGTATAATTACAAATATGGCATAGAAAATAACATAAATTTATGCATTATAAATAATAGAATCATAATCTTTGGTTTCTTTGTGTACATTTTACTTTTAAATCCTTCATAATTGTTTATAAAGAAAATTTGAATTATCCTAATCATATCCCTTAGGAGTGTCAAACCAAGTGCGCAATAAGGCCCTTTGTCATGTACCAAGTTATGCCAAGTCAAGTCAGACACACCTTGTCATATTTGTTACTCCTAGGTACATTTGTTCCAGAACTACATCCACTTGTAGTATCCAAACAAGAATGTATTACTAGGATTACCCACATAATCTCTACCTTGCCAAAATTTTAGGATATTCTTCAATACTTATCCTCAATGTATATCTTAGGGTTATGTTCCTTAATATAAGTTTTCTAAATCTAGTTTTCAAGGTAATTTATAAACTTCCTTTTATACCAACTATAATTCACTAACCCCAGAAATCCCAGAGCAAGTGCATTATTTTATTACATTGGCATGATTACAATAAATAAAATATTGAAGAACCCATCTGTTTAGAAGTATTGGGAAACTATATTACATGCATGATACCCATAATACATTGATAAATATAAAATACAAACATGATATATAATAAAATGAAATAAACTATATCCTATAATTCTTATTCAAATCTTTCTTCTTCATAACCTGGAGAAAGGAAACATAATAAGGGTGAGCTTAAATGCTCAATAAGGGTGGGTAAAGTAAAATAAATAATGAATTGATCATAATAATAAACATGTAAAGGTAAATAACTAATAAAACATGCTATTAAAATAACTATGTAAGGAAAAATTAATATGGAAAGGTAATAACTGGAAACACATGACATTTAATCAATGAACTGAAAGTGAATTCTATCCATAGATATGTCAATGAAAAATCTCATAGATGAATAATAACTGAAAATAAATGAGGGAAATGATTAATTATTATATTTAATGTTTCCTAGTTACATGTAACCATTACCTTCAATACCTTTCTCAAGACATTTTATCATATTAGGTAAAAACCCATATATTTTTGCCAACTATTTTGTCTCATGAGACTACCGATGCATTGAGTGGCTATCTATAATTGGGAACCACCCATGTCGTACCTATCCATAGTATTATGAATATCTAATAATAGATTTAATAAAAAAACAATATGCCTTATCAAATATCCATATTTAATAAAATATACAGATTTATCAATAATTCCCTAGTTAATCAAATAATTGTCAAAGTGAACACCATATGTAAAAATGGTATATGATTTTGGAAATAATAATATCTATAACCCAAGAATGTGGACATTTTAATGATTATAATACATTTATTATTTCAATATAATGTTAAAAATCATAAATAAAGTGTGATTGCAAAGATAATCATTAAAAACGTTCTTCAAGAGAATAATCTTTAAACATCCCAAGGTATCCCATGCCACTTGGAAACATTTGAATCATAATATCCATGAAGGAATAACATTAAATGAAACTTATATTATCATGAGAATAAGTATATTCATGATATAACATGTAAAATGGCGGTATATACACCATATAAAAGTGATTTTGTTCATAACAATAAATAATTCTCAATGGAATGTAATTTGAGACAAAATCCCTTACCTTGTGTTTCCTTTTGTGTGAATGGGGTTTAACCTCCTATAAAATGATTTTAAGAGTGTTAATAACTTATTAAAAAACCCATATTAATTTTTATAATATCATATATTATCTTCTTAAAATATCTTATTACCTATTTGATAACAATCTTTCATTATTTTCACTATTTAGGGTGTTAATTGCCTAGTTTTCTCAAGTATGTTTTGACTTGTTATTTGTTTTTATTATTAATTAGATCATGATTTCATCACCTAAATAATTTAAAACATGATTTAATTGTCATATATATTCATTAAATGTGTATTTATAATAATCCATAATATTTGGAGATAATAATGAAATGCATCATTCATGAAGACGGTAGGTCGTACGTACGTATGAACGCTACTTTCATTTCTTTGTCATATTAAAAGAATGAAAATTAAATGATACATGTGTATATTATAATTTCAGTATAATATTAATTTTATATATTTAACATAGTTTTATTAAAACCATTCTTAATATGTTCCACTTATAGCATGAATGAATCACATCGCTTTGAGGAGGCGGCAGTCCATACTTCCACAAACGATGTAATCGTATTTACACAAAATGGAAAGTATAAATATATGTGTTTTAAAATAATTAAATAATATTAAATATATAATAAATATATTATATATCATATATAAATATATTTTCCATCATAATTCCCAACCATTAAAGGTGGTAAATTAAAAACGAACAATCATCGTTTCATGAAGCGGTAGTTTGTCGTACACATAAACAGTATGTTTGTTACCCATTAGATGGAAGTGTGTGTGATTGTAGGTATAAACCTTAGCATAAAAAAATAATATTATATTTAGTATAATTTTTTATTATATAATAATGTAATAATAATATTTTAAGGGGTGTATAATGGAAATAAAACTAAAGAGCTTACGGAAATATGTTACCTCTTCTTTGGGTAACTCCTTTTAGTTTGCACTAAAGGGATTCCTTGGATGGATTTCTATAAAAGGGGAGGATTATAGGATGATATGATGGATTTTTAGAAGTTATATTTTCAGATCTTGTTCTATAAAAAGTGGCTTGATAGGTATGAGGAAGTGGGAGGAGAGGAGATCTTTTTATAGTAAAGGAGGAGTGGCACTCTTGTAAATTTTGGAAAAGGGAATGACACCCACATTTTTTCCCATTGAAAATGAATAAAATAATGTAAAAAATATATAAAATATATTATAGGGTATAAATATGTCTATAAAATGGATTTTTTACAAGTTTATGGGTCATTTTTTCCCTTAAGTTAAGGTTTAGTCCCTTGTTAAGCTTAATTGTTCGTTAATCATTATAATTAATTTTAATCACTTTCACTAATATTTTTGTTCAAAAAATAAGTTAAATTTATTAGAAATTATAAATTATTATTATTATAAATATAGAATACATTTTAACAATTTCCAAACCCATAAGTTGTAGAAATTAATTTAAAATTAATCCCACAGTCGGGACAACAATATGGGTTTTTAAAGTAAAAATGTTCAAAAGTTTGCTAAGTTTTTATATCCAATTTCAAATTAAAATTGATTTAAATCACCTAAAATGTATTAATTGAAAAAAAAAATTGATAAAATTTGACTTTATAACCAATTAAATATATACTTTATGACTATAAATAAATTAGATGAAAAAAATAGTTTTGAATTAAAATTCAATATTTTTCACTATTTATTAAAAAATGAAACTTCACAGAAAAATATAAAAAATTCACCATAAGCTAATTTTTATGTTTTTATTTCAAAGATAAAGTTTATTTAGACATATTAAATTTATAAAAGGGACAAAATTTTATTTAAAATAGGTTCTTCGTTAAAAGGCAGCGAAAACTACCTTTATAAAAATATATTATTTTATGTGTAATATTTGGTGTGTTCTTATCTTGTGCCTATAAAATACATTTTATGCGAGTAAAAATATTTTGTTGGATATATAATATATAATTTTACTATATAAAATATCTAAAAGTGTTATAATTTAATTGATTGTGCAAAATGTGACTAAATAGACTTTTTTTAAATAGGGTGTTGTGTGTATTGCAAAGCTATCAACAAAGTTAAATTTATTATAAAAGGAAAATATGGTAAATTTTTGGGGTGATACACATATTCATGAATATTTTATCATGGGTACACCCAGACAGCACTCCAATAAATTGGGTAATGTTTAGTTGAATGAGACGTCATGTGCAATAGTCTTGGTGGTTAGCCTTGACTCATGCTAATCATGTGCAATGGTCTTGGTGGTTAGCTTTGACTCATGCTCCTCCATGTGAAATGGTATTGGTGGTTATCCTTGATTCGTTATTATTTAATATTGTATTTTGTTTCCAAATTTATATGATTCCATTATAACATGATCCCATATTCTATATGTTATGCTTCCATATGTATATTCATGTTTCATGCCTTTTTATATCATCATGTTATGCCTTATAACCCATGTGTTATGATTTATTCATATGTCTATTCTCTTAATGGATTTTTTATATCATCCCTTTTTTTCATGTATTCCCCAAGTTACCCTATACAGATATTAGAGCTCAATGGGAGTTAAGATCTCATTATGGAGTTTAAATAAAAGTTGTTTTCAATTTGGTTTCATGTTTTCAGTTTTATGTACCTGATACCCCAAATACACTATACTTTATGATCCTTGGTTTGTATTTAATGGTTAATTATACTTAAAATCATGTAATAATATGTGTAAAAAGTCTAGGGTCTTTATATCCTTTCTCAACTTCATCGAATCCAACTACCCCCACTGAATTTCCAAGCTGCAAATAAAGAGGCTTTCTACAATGCTGGTTTTTAGAGCCACTATAGGCTGAGGGAAACCCATGATCTCTATTGGAAAGTGGGTTCATTAAGACTTTTAACCTCTCTATATCTTTACCTTTTTTCCCTTCCTCAACACCCAAGTGAGCTGAAAAAATAATGGACACCCTAATTCTGACTATGAGAAGTGGAGGTGGAAACCCTTTAGTTGTTTTATCCCTAGGTGATTTCAATTTCTAAATAACGATTTATAGTTTACTATGAGACTTTGTTTTATTTATTAGAATAAATGTGGAGACTGAAGCAAGGATTGAGAAAATAGATTTGGCATGTTAATGGCTAGGTGGTATTACTGTGTTCAATTCATTGTATATATGCGCATCTCTTACCGATTTGGTATGATAGAGTGAGAAAAGAAATGTCAATGCGATGGATTTTAATTCCAAATGAATATTATAATTTCTTAATGCATCATTAACATTTAGGTATGATATAAAAATTTATGAAACATAAATTACACGTTTCTTTGTGTATCCTTAAGGGGTTTAGGGTCAGCACAGGCAAAAACCCTAGAAATTGTTGCCCATAAATTATCATATGTATGAAATAGGTTTAATGTTCTATGTTTTTTTGTAAGGATGAGAATGAAGAGGATAATGATGGTGGGAGACTCTATAATGAGGAATAAATGGGAATATTTATCATGATTAGTCCATGGAGTTCTTCCTAGTGCTAAAAATAGGGTCACTTACCATGGTCTGTGAATCTCCTTACATGCTCTGGTAAGAAGTGTTACCATTTCATGGAAAAGAATTGTATGTTAAGTCCATGTTTGGAAACACTTTTGAAAATTGTTTATAACAATCATTACTTATGATAATTGATTCTATATATGTGTTACCAAATTGGTTATTTAAAGTGTTTTGTGTCACTAAAATGAATTTATTCAATATTTTAAGTGTAAATGCCATTTCACAAATATAATAAACAATAGTTGTTTTTGAAATTGTGGAGCGTGATCAATTGGATGGAGTTTGTATGTCATAGATAATAAGTTACATCAATAGCAAGCAATGTAGTATTGTGGACTACTATATAGATCAGGGTACTATAGCAATCTGTAGCAGCTCATTTTTCCTTATGATCCCATTTTGAATTAGGGTTTATGGGGGATGGGTTTTCTTGGATTTGTATTACCATATCCTTTTCATAGTTAAATTACTCTCCCCCTCCCTCCATCCCTCCCTCCCTGTGGATGTAGGGATTCTTCCTAAATCATGTAAATTTGTGCGTTCTACTTCTTTCCGCATATTTGTTTGATTTTTTCATTCTTCCTATCTCACATTTGTCAAACTATTTTCATTATTTGAGCTTCCATGTTTCATAACATGATTTTTAGTAACTATTATCAAATATAGCCTTGTCCTTTATCCTTAATCAAGTAAGCTATGATATTTCAGCGATTTGGGGTGTCATTTGAATTTTTTTGGGATCCTATATTGGTGGAGTTTAAGAAAGAAGCTAGCGGGAAGAAGATTTAATGTTTTGATTTAATTGAATAAAACTCAAAGAATTAGAAAGGAGTAAATGTATTTGTGTTTGATTCTTATCACTGGTGGGACATGCACAAACCAGTTGAGTTTTTTTATGTCCTTTCTTATCTCTTTACCATTTTCTTTTTTGAAGAAAAAAGTGCATAATAAATAGAAAAATATATATATAATGTAAATTTTTTAGGTATTTTTTACAATATAACATAAAATTAAAGACAATAATGTTAATAAAATTAACTTTATATTGAACGGACACTCCACCCATTTCTTTTTCTGGGTGAAGGATCATTTGTACCAAATGTAACCTTAGTTTTCAACGAAACATGTTTTTAACGGGTGGGATTTAGTCATGGAGGGAATAAACATGATTAAAAATATCCCACCATTGTTTATTATGAAAAATTACTATCCACATGTGATTATATAGGAAAATAGGGGGCTTAGGTGGGCTTATATAGAAAAAGAGAGGGAAGTTCTTTATTATTTCCCAAACTTAGGTTTTGGACTCTATACAATAAAATAATCAAAACCACAAAATTTTACGTGGTTTTTATCTATGGTTTCTTCCAAATAGTATTGATTTAAATTATTTTATAAGTCCATGGTCCTAAATCATTAAAATATTACCCTTGGTTATGTGGAAGTGATTCATGTTCATAAAGAAATCATTATAAAAACCTTAAAATATAATATAGGTTTTGTAGGATTCATAAAGGCTTTATAAAATTAATAAAATAACTTTAAAATCGCATTATTTTAAATTGGAAACATATATTTGGTCATGGATACCATTTATATCATTTATTGCATCACTTTTGAGTCATTATGATGTCATAATACACACTGTATATTTATACCGTATTTAATTTTTATTCGAAAATTTGAATGTCTTAGAAAATTTTGAAAGATTCTCTATTTGATAATTTATATATTATGATTCCAAAAATAATATTTATTTTATCAAAATAATTTTCTATATATGTTAATTTTCACTTTTATAATAAGAATCAACACTTATTGAGAAATACTGGGATTTTTTGACAATAACTATTTTCAAATCATTATAAATTTTATTTTTTACTTCATAAAATTATAATATAAAATATACTTAATAAATATTATTTAATAATAATATTTCATTAAAATATAATTAAATTAAAAAATTATTTACTTCATCAAAATGAATGTCTTAATTGAAATTATATATTACCCAAAAATAAAATTTGTGTTTTATTGTATCAAAATCAAAAATCAATTATAAATTAACAACAATAAGAAGTAAATATAACCATTATTCCATTGAAAATATAATATAAAAATTCATTTTACTAGGGTGTTGATATATATCCCTTTATTACACTAGAAAACTCCATAAGAGTAAGGTGCGTGATAATGAGATTTTCATGAGGTGGTTCGGCATACAAGGTTTGGGTCATGATCTCGTTGAGCTTGAACTTCTCCCATAAACAGTTCCACTCATGCTTTAGGTGTTGGATCTCAGATTGCAATTGGTTAAGGGAAATCCCAATGATTTTATCTCCCTCAGAATCTGTGATAAATGGGCTTCATAGGGTATGATCCTACTGGTCGAGTTCATCACTTCCTTTGTCTTTGTCAATTAGATTTATCAAAACATTATGTTTATACTAATCATATGATCACTATTAAATAGTTATATTGTCAATGGTAATAATGATTAACAATATTTTAAATATGATAGGATATAATAAAACCAAATAATTGGATGTGTTTTCTATAACCATAATAGGTTATTTAATTCAATCACAAAGGGAATTTTATTTATAAAAATTTGGGTCATTATAAGGATACAAGTTTGGCAGATAGGATTCAGACCAAGTTGTTTCTAGAACCCCTTTTATATTTTTCCAATCTTCAACCAAATTCTAAGGTTAGTGCTTCTTAGAAATTTTCTGCTATAAATATTACATATTTTAAAGGGTTGTTGAATAATGGTCACTCTTTGGTTTCTCATATGCATCGATGGTCTTGTACAAAAATTTGGTACTTATAAAGATTAGATATCATCAAATGGATAGATGTATATGTTGATGCACTTTACTCTCTTAGAGAAATAATAACCCTTGAATCTTCACCTCATAATACCTATAAGGGTTTTGGGAAGAATTTAGACATGGTTTTTAATCCAATCAATATCTATAAGAAAAAGAAATCATTATTTGATGCTACTACTGCTACTGAACCTATTGGAACAGAAGATCAATCTTCAATGCCTGTAAAGAAGATGGAATTTGTAAGATATGGTTCCTATTACTTTAATATTACTTCATAGGACTATGAAAAATTATTGATTATTCCATCCCAATAGCCTAAAAATGGATTAGGTTGTGGACCTGAAGAGAGTTTAGCTATGGAGCTTGGAAGAGTAGTCTTACCTCCAGTGTTTGACCCACCTACTACCTCTTTATCCTCTCTATATTTTAGGAAACCTCCACCCAAACATCCATTTGACTTTTAACCCATCTATAATCCAGGTTCATCTGGATGATGTATTTTATATGTGTTTTTTTATGTCGGGTATTTGTATTTTTGTACAAGTGTTATGTCTGAAGATATTGTTTTCATTTAATTTTTTTCATATTATGGAATTTTTTACCTACTAAATTTCAATCATTACATTTTTAAATTCAGTTTCAACATTATATCTTAACTGTTCATAACTCAAAGTGCTATATTAAATTTGTTTTTCATCTCATTAACTTTCCTTTTTAATGTCATAAGAAGGTGGATATGAAAAATAAAGGGGAGAATAAAGGATAAATAAAAAAGTTTCAAATAATTATAGATTATGTGTATTTCTTCAAAAAATATTTAAACCCTTTAAAATTAAATGTTTAATGTTTAATGGGTTTTGTAATCATCAAAAAGGGGGATATTTTTAGACTACTAATGTTGTTCCAACATATCACATATGTTTTATGTTTTTATGATCTCAAAAACCCTTAATATGTTTCTAATGATTCAATTTTTATTTTTTTATTATATTTTAACTTATTTAGGTCATTTCTACTATAATTTATAATTTTTTTGAAGTTTTCTGAGATTTAACTAAGTTTGAAAAATTTAGCTATGTGAGGATTTTGGCTACATCAAGAAATCAGCAACAACTATTGGCTATGTGACAGAATCTCCTATGAAAATCAACTACATCACAATTATCTATGTGAAAATAAGCTACATCAATGAAATGAATATGTGAATTATCTACATGGAGTAATTGGTTATGTGGTTTGGATCCATGGAATATTTGACTACATAGTTACAATTAGCTACGTAATTCATTCATCTACGTAAATTTTGGTTACGTGATTCATTTTGCTGTGAATGTTTTGGGTAGTTGACAAATATGGATAATTAATTTGGCTATGTAAATAAATTTTCAACATGAAGAATATCTACATGGATCAATTTGGCTATATATGAATTCAAATACATGGATTTTGGCTATGTGGTGATCCAAAATCGACTATATAGTTCTATAACCAGGTATTTATTACTGTTTGATTATTTTAAGTGAAAATTAAAGTTGGTTTGAATTCATTAAACAAGAGAATGTTTATTTATGATAAAATAAATTTTTAAAAGGTTACAAGTACTGAGAAAAGAAAATATCAAAGATTATTTATTGCTCAGTTTTTTTTTTGAGGTAATTTTTAGAAAATGAAATCTGGAGTTTTACCTTAAGGATAGTTTTTATTTGGATATCATGTTGTGAAATAGTAAATAATAAGATATTCAATGGTATTAAAACAAGAAAAACACTTGAACTCTCCCTTTTCCTTGAATCTTTCTATGTTTCTTCTTTGTGCTTAGAAAAATAAGAATAAGAATCAAGTTCTTCTATGGTTGTGCTATCAAGATAAATCTTGTTGTATTTTAAAGACTCTACTCAATCTATACTTAATTCTTATTCTTTATCTTATAGAAATATTCCCTTCAATTAGTTTCATATTTAAAATATATTCTTTATTTTATAATATCTCATTATCTTATCTCGTTACTATAAGTGATAAATCCATGTAATTAGTGTTGAAGGTTTTTGTTTTCATAAATCCTTATAGGAGCCCGATAAAATCTCCTAGATTTTTACCAAGTGACTAGTACTTGCACTCAATCAAGAAGTCCCTAATAAAAGGAATGGTTCTAGTGAAATAACCAAGATCTAGGATTTGAGTGTTGGTGGAGTGGACTAGGTGATATCTATTTCTGAACCACTATAAATATTTTGTGTTCAATCCTTTTATTACTGTTTTTATTTTTATTTTATTTCTTATGATAAGAAAAGACAAAAATATATCTTTCCTTAAAATAGGGTGTTTTTAAGTGAATAAATTTTCAAGAACTCAATTCACCCCCCTCTTGAGTCCTTTTGCAGCTGTTCTCTGGACAATATAGATAGATTTAAAAGCTTTGGGAGGATGGTTGAAAAAAAATTATTTATCATTTAAAAGGATGAGATCAGAAAATGGTACTAAATATTCCAATAGATAGTTCAAAAAATATCTTTAGAAGCATGATATCAAACCAGAGTTTAGAGCCTTATACACCCCTCAAAAAATGGGATAACTATAAGGAAAAATATAAGTCTTATTGACATGGCTGGAACTATACTTACTAAACATGAAACGTTAATATTTTTCTATCTACAAGCAATCACAACTACTGGAATTATTCAAAATATATGTTTTTTTAGGACCAACTCTAACATGTATCTCTATAAAATGTGTTTTAGGAATAAACCAAGTGTGAAATTATTTATAGTGTCTAGTAGTTCATGTTCAATCAAAAGGAAAGGAATAACTAGAGGTAAATTTGATGAGAATGTGGATAAAGGAATATTCCTTAGTTACACACCTAATAGAATTTACTATATATGTTAAAAAAAAATCATAGAATGTAGTTGATTGTGGTGATGTTTTGGATTTTAAAAATGAGGTAGACGTCGATATTCTAGCTATGGTCAGCATTGAGTGTGATGTTGTTGTTTTTTTAATCAAAAAAATAAGGTGAATAAATTGTTAATATTAAAGAAGATGATGCATATTCTTTATATAGTAGTGATGAAGGAGGAAAAAAATTCATAGGTATATTTTCAAGACAAAGTAATCATGTGGATACTAAAAATATAATTGGTGATCAAATATGGGTGTTTAGACTCAAAAAATAATCATGGTAATTGATCACACCAGCTTGTTCTGCAAGGTTGGACACAAAAGTGTTGAGTAATCTTTTGAACACAAATAATTTATTCAAGCCATGGATGAGAAGCTAAATAAAATAGATAAGAATGGGACCTGGGAACTAGTTCCAAGATCTATTGAGAAAAATATTATTGGAAAAAAATGGGTGTTAAGAAACAGACTTAATGAGGATGGAAGTGTTGTAAAAAAATAAATCTAGACTTCTTTGTAAGGGATATTAAAAATTAGAGGGAATTAATGTTGATGAGAACTTTTCTCCAATGGATAGTCTTGAAACCATTAGAATGTTACTTGTAATTTATGGTCAAAGAAATTTAAAAAAAAAATATGGGTGTAAAGTTGGAATTCTTAAATGGTAAATTCAATGAGGAATTCCATAAGAAATATATTGAGGGATTTCAATTTGATGATGATGACATCAATGTTTTTAAATTAAACAAGGATATTTATGGAATAAAGAAAGATCTAAGAGCTTAGTACTTAAATATTGATGATTATTTTATAAGCATAAAGTTCAATAAGGTACAAGTGGACAAGAACCTACACATAAATAAAGTTAACACCACATCACTCATTATTATTATTCATGTTGATGATGTCATTTTTTTCTTGTGATGAAGAAAATGTGCGAAGAATTTTCTACTCAAATAAAGAATAAATTTAAGTTGCTACTTCTTGGTGAAATAATGTTTTTCTTATGATTACTAATTACCCAAACTACTGGTCATATTTTTATTTCACAATAAAAGTGTGAAAAATAAATGTTAAAGATGTCTCGAATGGTGGAAGTAAGAGAAGTATCTATTATTATTCAAGTGGGATCAAATCTAAGAAAGGATGATAAAGGAAAAATAGTAAATGAAAATGAATTCAGGGAAATCATTGGAAATCTCTTATATCTAACTACTTAAAGGATAGATATATTATTCTTTATCACACTTTGTAATAGGTTTCAGTCACATCTGAAGGAATTACATCTGCTTGAAGCTAAAATAAGTATCAGGTATATATCCAAAACTTCTAAATTTGAACTATTATACAATAAATAAGGTGAACTAAACCTAAAAGGATTTTCAAATGTTTATTGGTCGTGGGTTATGGATGATATAAAGTTAACTTCGGGTGGTATATTCTTTTTGGTGATTAATGTGTGTCTTAACATTAAAAAGAAGAAAACTTCAGTCAATATAAGTTCTACTGAGGTGGAGTATGAGGTTTCATCATAGGAAAATACTCAAATTATATGGATGAAAACTAAACTTGAGGATATGAATTTCCAAACTAGATACCTATTTATTATCAATTTTGATAATAAATATTCCATAAATATGTACAAGAATCCAATGCATCATTCCATGTCAAAACATATTGACATAAAATATCACTTTTTAAAGGAGAAGGTGGTTGATGGTGTGTTGAAGCTGTAATTTGTTCCATCTAATGAAAGAAATTGATATTCTAATGAATCCCTTCAAAAATGAGTTATTATAGAAATTACTACTGTAAGTGTAAGGGAATCCTAGTTTTCAAAACTATGGTATGGTTTTTTTTAGATTCCTCCCCTATATTTCATGCTTAATTTTTTAAATTTTGTATATAGAGGGACAAAGTTGTTTCCCCTAGTTGTGAACTATTTTGACTTGATCATTGAGTGAAATAGAAAATAAATATATAATTTAGATTCAATTTATTCATTTATATAAGCATTGAAATTTGAATGTTTGAGATGATATTTTTTTAGGATAGCATTGATTATTGATGCAATCACCCTTGTTTTCTATATAGAGATAGCTCAAGTAAACTTATAGATGATTATTTCATGAATCTTTACTTTGATAAAGTTATTCCCTAATATTTTTCACTTTGGTTTGTATATCAATAAGGGTAGAGGAATGAGAAGGTGAATATTGTTGAAACCTATAAGGTGATTTTGTATTTATTATCAATACAAGTTTTATGTGATGATTGATGAACTTATCTTCAAGGAAACATAGAAATTATTGATTACTATATTTATTAGTTTATTAAGATTTTGAGAATGCCTCGAGATGAGTTGAAGATGATTTAGAAAGAATAGTATCAACATAAAGGTAAATATAAATCTATTCAGGATATATAAAGGTATTGTGATTCTTGTGTAAAGGTCATATGATGAAATACATATTTTCCTAAGGGTAACCTTTCTATGTAAAGGTAACCTTTCTGAGCAAGGTGTTGTGTAATGGTTACTCAGACTATTATATAAAGGTCATTTGGACGCTACAATTGGTAGGTAAAGGTTTTTATGAATCCAAGTAATGGTAAAATCCACTATGCATAAGGGTAACACTAAAATTTAGTGAGCTATGCAAGGGTATTCTTGTAACTATATAAAGGTTATATTGGGATACCTACAGGTAAATTTAATTCATATGATGCTATACCAAGATTAATAAATAAAAATTCCATGATGTTTATAATGGTTTTTATGGTTCTTATAAGATAGTGGCGAAGAATGAAGATGTACCTAACATCATAAGACTTTAAGAATCAGGGTGAAGTCAGTTCTATCTAGGTGAGTAGAATTATGTTATAGAGAGAAGTGGTATGATAAGTGAAAGATAATCTCATAATTATTTTTTCCATGGTGTTTGAATGTTTCATGTAAGATTATACCATGCTATAGAGAATTTTGAGTGAATGTTTTGGCCATTATGGAAGATTTATGAAGTTGAAGGAAACAAAATGTTGAAATGGGAACAAGATAGAGACCACATTATAGTGATAAACATAGTGAGATAATAATCCACCTATGAGAAATTGTGAGATCATGAAGACCACTCCACACTAGAGACCATGGTAAGAATCATGGTTACAAAATGGTCATATTATGGGCTCCATGTTGTAGAACACATTGTGTCACTACATGCTTCATGATCACATGGATATATAAAATGATTCAAATGGTCGAGTCTTCAGAAGATTTGAAAATAGTATTTATGGGAGATTAAGTATATTAAAGACCAAGTCTCCAAGTGTTTTGTAGGGAGTTTTTCACTATAAATAGAGGATCCACATTGTGTTAGTTTTACTACATGATCACATTCAGTTTTTAAATTTTAAATTATATATGGAAATTGTAGTATAACTTAATGGGAGATAAAGACATGATTTATTCATATATCATGGGGAGTTTAAGACCAAGTATTTAGGTTCATTTATAGGAGATCAATAGTGATTTAAATGAGATATTATCTAAAGAATAGAGATAAGTCCATGATTGATTTTGGTGATCATGAGGGAGTTATTTATCAACATTTTTGGTGTTTTGAAATTTCTGAGAAATAAGAAATTATATCCATGTATCTTGTGAATATTTAAAATAGAAATATAGAGAAGAAAAATTATGTGTTTTAGAATTGATGAGATAGATCATTATTATAATTGAGCATTCATTAAATAATATCTTAAGAATAAAAAGATTCAGAACATCCAAGTAAATAATATCTTGGGAGTTTCATAGTCGATCAATTTTTTGTGGTTTGTTATTTCTTCCATTCAAAAATCACTATACTTCATTATTTGGTGATGGTATTTAGTAAAAAATTAAAGATTATAATCTTTCCCATAGTTATCCTTGATAATAAAATAATAATTGTGTAGGGGGGATAAAAACTACCATACACTGGGGATGTAGTTGTCATTGGGGAGGTGAACCTCATTAACAAATATATTGTGTCTTTTACCTTATTTTATTTATCTAATTGGTGATATCACTATTTAATAAGCATAAAGGGTTATAGTTTTATCGAAAAATAAAAAATATAAGGCATTGATTCACACCACCCCCCACCCAGTGCCTTCCATACCTGTTCAATCCTCTTTACATCACAAAATTCCTTGAAAGGATCCATCTACTACCATTCAAGAAAAGTCTATATCATTAACCACCAATATCCATTGATATTAAGAGTATATTTTCATCAACATAGATGTGGAAATTATTAACAATGTAATTAAGGTGTAGTAATTATATGGAAATAATTTCAAGAGGTGGAAAAGGATGATTAACTTACTCCTTGAAACTCTCAAAGTGGTGTATGTTCACTCAAATCCAAATCCATCCAAATATAAATATGATATGCTTTAAGTTTCCCACATAAGGAAAAAATTAGAGAAAAACAATATCATGTGTTGATGAAACATACCCAACGCATTAGATAATGATCTCTTTGACACTTACTAACACCTCCTGGTGGAAAATAAGATATGGGATGCTTTGGAAAAAAATATATCACTGAGGATGATACAGTAAATAAATTTATAGTAAATTTATTTCATATAAAATGGTAGATAATAGATCTAACATCAGGTAATTATTTAAAATAAAATGAATATTATAACATCTAAAGTAAAAAAAATATGAATATAGATGATTCCATTATTTCCATATCCATCATTTATAAACTCCCCCTTCTTAAAAGAATGTTAAACATTCTCTAAATCATAGGAAGTAATATATTTTCCTCAATAAGTTACTCAACTACCTATAAATTGAGAAGGAATATGAAAATTATGATGAGGAAAATGAACCAAAGGATGATAAATTCAAGATCCTCATGGAAGAGGGTGTGGTTCCATAAGGTTCCTCAAAGGGGAAAAATAAGCAAACAATCCTTCAAAAGGAAAGGTATAATTCAATAATAAGAAATAGTTATTCTACTTATATGGAAATCTAGGACAATTCAAATGGTATTTTCATCACCATAAGAAGAAATATAGAAACAATGATTCAAATGAGTACTTTGTGTCCATGATCTTCAAAGCTATCGTTCTTGAGGATAACACCTCTTGGGGGATCAATTCTGGTGCTACACGACACATGTGAAACAAAAAATCTCTCTTTAAGAGGATGGAATCAACCAATTATGGGATATAACTCTACATGGGGAACTCAAAAATCATAAAAATATAAGTAAAGGGTGTCGTTGAACTTGATTTTACCTCTATAGAGATCCTAAATTTAAATTATTCCTTATATGTGACCAAATTTCATAGGAGCTTAGTCTTGGGGAGACTATTAAACAAGAACATGTTTAAGCTTGTATTTGAGATAGGTAACTTTATTTTGTCGAAGGGGGGATCCTTATTAGAAAGGTTCACTTGTATGATTGATTATTCAAATTAAATATAAATATTATTTCTACTTGATAGAATCTTTTGATTTATGGAATAATCATTTAGGTTACATAAATTATAATAAAATACATGACATGTTAAAAATGGAATTATTATCTAGCATGAATAAAAATGGTAATATTTATGTGACATTCATGAAAACTAAAATATTTATGAAATAATTTACAAATATATAAAGGAAAAGTAATTTTTTATAATTAAAACATAGTGATGTGTGTGATTTCCATGGTATACCCACCATAGCGCAGGACCCCGGGACACCCTGAGAGGGGATGGTTGAATCAGGGTGTCAACTTTTTCTTTTAAAAACAAGGATCTTTTTCCCACGTTGGTAGGAACTAGTTAAACCTGTATTATGGATATGATTAGTAATGAAACATTCACATGCAAAGAGGTGATACAACAATTTTTACTTGGTTCACCACTAAGGTCTACGTCTAAGGAGCATATTCCGACTAGTTTTCGGTCGTACCAAATTCCAATAATCTTCACTAGCTGTGGATTACAAAGGTTCGGGCATAGTCACTCTATCCCAGGTTCACTACCTTTACAAAAGTTCAGGGATAGTTCACTGCGTCCCTCGGGTCACTCCCGTTGACTCCCCTGGCTCACTGCCCTTGGTGAGGTCACACTCAATTTATAGACGTGAAGGTCTCTTCATCAGATAGGCATGAAGTTATTTGTCTCCTATTTAGAATGAGAATTTTCTTGCATCAGGGTTCTGAGTTGATGCTCTTTTCAGTACAATCCTTCTTCTTTAGTACAATGACTGAACACACTAGATCATCTTGTCTTTGTTTTCCTAAATCACAACCACTTATGTGATTGATCAATAAATGAAGCTCAGCTTACTTGGCATTGTCAAAATCATTTCTCCATGTATGCATGAGATCATGCATGTATCATTTAGATTTCCTCTTTAATATCACTTTGCACCAAAGGTATCGGGCAATCTTACAGCTTTCGTGCAGCTCCAAAAAGGACCGGTGGGCGTCAGCAATACCTGGCGCGCTTCTCCAAGACCGGAGTGCAAGTTACTTACGCAGTACAAATTTGACGCACAGTTGACACCAACCCACTTGCGTGACACTACCTCCTTTAACTCCAAACTTGTGCGACTCAGCGCCTTTAACTCCCAAACTACTTTGGACGTGCAGCCAACAACTGGCGCGCAGCCTCTACTTGTGCGGCCCAACTACCACTTGTGTGACCAGCACACCTGCACGACGGGAGCTCTTATTTTCTCTAAGTGTTGAGATCATTCCCGGATTAGGAGAGGTCGACCTGTATTTATAAGCATTTGGACAACCTACACGATGGCGTGCAAGTCTCCCCTCGGCGCGCAGGTCCAACTGCTCAAGCCTCTGTCGCGCTAATCACTTGAGCGACCACACCAATACTTGTGAAACCCTATTTCCTTTTCCATATTTTGAAGTTCTGATCTTGAAAAACAATAGGCGCGCAAGTTTCCAATCCTCCTAGGCATCGGCGCGCAAGTCCTTTCTCGGCGCACAGGTCACTTGCACGACCAAACCCAAAACTTGCACGGCCCTTATCCCCTTTCCATATTTTGATGTTCTGATCTTGAAAACCACTAGGCATGAAAGTTCCCAATCCTTAAAGTACATGGTGCACAAGTCTCTGCCAAAAACCACTTTTCTTCATTTGTCGATTTTCAAGCCCAAAAATTTGGCACACTGGAAAACAGCGCCACCTTGTATCTGTTCTTTTTGTACCGCTTACAGAACATCCATTCCTTTGTCGATGTTCTTGAGTCAAATATGGATCATTAACCACAGCCATTGATCTCGACATTCCACCATGAAATCCCCTTTGTCAACAAATTTGTGTGTCATTGTTTTCTTTTTCAACAAGCACAATAACCTCAAATTTCCTTCTTCAGCAACTCTTCTTCTTTCATCACAAACTCCACTATCGTGATATATATCCTTTGATAGATCAGCTTTATCATCATCATATTTTGATATAATGTGAAGTGCATGGACATCTCAGGATTCCAATCCCTTGCACATTGTCTTCTTCTCCAACCGTCATTATCTACTTCTTCAACTGTCATTATCTACTTCATGAAAATCATAGGATTCTATTCTTCAAGAAGTATCTTTCATGGTTCTCGTGCAATCATGAAGAATTTAATGGTCTTAATAAAATCCCCATTCTTCTATAATCATCATCATATGGATTATATCTCACCATTCTTAACTGTTGTAAACAATGTGTCACCTTTGACACATGTTCTCTGAACTTATGATCAGTACAACAATCATCAGAATTTCCATTCCACCATTTCATTAGAGTACTTCTTGATCTCCTTCATTTTGATCTTCATGGACAACTATTGACAAAAAATACAACCTTATACACAAATTGGTCCCAACATATAGGAAATAAAAAGTAATTTTTAACTTTTATTGATGGTTATTCTAAACTCTTCTATGTCCATCATTTACATGCTAAAAATAAAGATATTGATAGATTTAGTGACTATAAAAATGAGGTTAAAACCAATGTGGGATTATAATTAAAAGTCTTAGATCTGACAGGGTAAGAGAATATTATAGTACTTCATTATTGGAATTCCTAGGGATCATGCATAAAGTGACTGCTCCCTGTACACATAAAAATGTTGTAGTTGGGAGAACAAATAAAACATAAATTTAAATGGTTAATTCCACTTTAGTGGGCCTATTTTTCCTTGAAAAACTTTGAAATATATTAAATAATATTTTTAGAGCCAGACACTAAGACAGAATGAGATTTTGATACCCGGTGAGCCCGAAATTGATATTATAAAAATATTAAATTTATTAATATCACATGCATGTAGTTTTTTAGGAATAATGGAATAACTTTTAAATGGAGCATCATATTGGAAATATGAGACCATGATTGATTTCGGGATCTAAGGTTTACCCTAGGCATGACCTATGGTTGGTCAGTGCCTAATGAGACTAAAGGGCATCGTTATTTCCCTATGGGTTTAATCAAAATATAAAATTTATAAAAAATCAAACTATGATACTTAATTAATTAAAATATTGTATTAGGAAAGTTAGAGGTCAAACCCATAGAGATAGTAAATTGGTTTAATTATGTTTTCAAAATAATTGATTTATTTATATTAAAGAAAGAGATTAAGAAAATATGGGTTTTATTTATTTAAAGAAAGCAAAAGACAAAAGCAAAGAATATTGGTTATTTTGGAATCAAATTTAGAAGGTGTGTCAGGGTTTTGAGTTTCAGGGCTTGGGTGCAATTTGATTTTAGAAAATAAATTTATTAATTCATGTTTGGTGTCATATTCGAGACAAGTTGGATCCAATGGTCATGTTATCCCCTCCTCAACACAGTAATCCCCCTTTTCCCATGGTCAGGTAATCAGGGTATTGTCGAATCGAGTTTGTCTCAATACCATATTTAAACCTGGATTCCCTGAATGTGAAAATGGTCATGCCTCAATTCAGGGTAACTAGTTGTGAAATTATAATGTTACTTTCTGATTTATTAACCAATGTTAATGATTAAATAGAAATAAAGATATTGTAATTGATTAAACAAATTTCAACAAACTAGATACATAAATAGAATAAAAGAAATAAATCTAAAAGCACCTTCCCCCTTTAGCTACATAACCCTAGAATAAGGTAGGATTTACCCCCTCATCCTAATGATGAGAGAGTAAGAGGGAAGGAAATAAATAAAATAAAACATGAAATAAAATCATAGAGAAAGCAGTGGAGGACCCTACAGCAGCGCAGCTTCTCACCCTAGACTTAGGTCTCCCAATCTCTGTTGGTAATAGCAGTATGTTCCTCTATTTAAAGAAATATATGGGCTAATATTGAATTTAAGTATCCATTAATGCAACCCATAATAGATCATGGGTCCATCCCTAATATTAAATGGCATCTCAGGTCATCATTACTGGCTCTTGTGGAAATATACGTTGAATCTTCTCATTACTAGGTCTGTCCTAGGACTTTCATGTCATGTAAGTTATTCATGACATGAAAGTATTAGGGTCACATATAATTTGGGTTTTATTATCTTCAAATCATGTACTTGGTTCATGATATGTAATGATTTTTATATCATGTAAAGTTACCACATCATGTAAGTATCAGTCTGGTTGATTTTTCTTTGCTCCACACTCTGCCTTTACTTCACGGCCTATAATGCTTTCACATAGTGTAATGATAACATGAATTTAATTAGGTGTTTCCAGATCCAAAATCTTATTTCTCCCAAATTCTTCAGTTTTGGACCTCGATACATATTCTTCAACTCTTCTCAGCTCCATTTTAGCTTCAAATTTTCGATGTCGCATCACGGTATGAAGTGTTGTGACATGAAGTGTCTTCTAGCTCCTATATTCATCTCTTTTTCTTCGTTTTATAAATATTGGTTGTATACTTTCATAAAACACAAAACATGTCAAATAGACCAAATATGAGCAAGAAAATCAATAAAATCATAGAAATTATTATATTAAAATACCCTAAAATATATGCATGAAATACACATATCAGCACCAGATGTCCAGTTGAGGCAGTCATTGGTGGGTGTGTTTAATTAAAATAAATAAATAAATTATTTGGTTTATTAAATGACCTAATTAAAATCCTATATAAATACCCTATTGTGATTATTTTTCAAGGGTTATCTATATGACCCTTGTAAGATCTGAGAGGAGGTTTATAGCATTCATTATTGGTAAATATGAATTGGATGGCGAATGATAATTGGATCGAGGTGGATCGAGAGTCAGTAGATGAAGAATGTCTTTTCCTTCACTAGAGAATGAATTCTTCACCAATGATCAATATTTTTTTGAGGTAGGTCTCATAAATTCTAGTTTTTCCCCTTTAATTAAAAGTTTGAGCATTGATTTATTATCTATTTTTGATTTTGTGACCTCACATTCTTCGTATGAGCCTTGTTGATGAGTTAAATTATTTAATTCATTTATTTTTTAAATTATGGCATGTTCTCACCCCAGTTTCCATGATCTATGTTCGTTGTCCAATAATTATTGTCCATAAATGTTTTCACCTTTGTTCTTATGCATTTCCCTCACCTGTTATTCGTGTTCATCATCGTTGTCCCATGGGGTCGCGGTTCAATATTGTCAGAGCGGGTTCAAGCACGAATAAACCCCTAGATTCATGGAACTTTGGTAAATGATGAATGGATAAGTGTTTTGAAGGAATATCAGGATGTATTGTGGGTGATTATTCATAGATCATAGATCTGAAGTAGCAACGGGCGGTGGTGCAATGCGCTATGGGCGATGGGTGGTGATGCGAACTTTTAGCGGATCGCCATATTCTATTTTTCGACTATCGGAGGCTAGGAAATAAAGACCTGAGTATTTACCCAATGATTTTTGGTGGTAAATGGGAATGATTCCTAATTATGATAATGGATCTGGAAACTAAGTTTAAGAACTTGATTTTTTATAAGAAAAGCTCGACTAGATGGCGTGTACTAGGATGAACACGCGCCGTGTAGACCCCTTAGTTGTGGTGATAGGGTTCTGGGTGAAATTAAATATCACATGCCATATAGGTGAGCCTACACACTGTGTGACCCTATCCAGTTGGCCAACCCATGTTCCAGTTACACACACCCAAGGCCCCATGTTGTTGGACAGGTTGTGTACTGTAGTAGGGGTGTCCAGACCCGACCCAACCCGACCGACCCGACCGGGTTGGGTCAGGTTGGGTCGGGTTAAAAAATATATACCACGGGTTGGGTCGGGTTGGATTGTAATGTGGTCAGGTTGGGTCGGGTCACGGGTTGGTAAAAAATTAACCCAACCCGACCCAACCAACCCGACTGTTGTGAGTCGTCCGCCTCCCTTCAGACTTTGCTTCCTAATGCCGCCTCTCCCTCCCACCTCTCGACCCGATGCCCTCACCCTCACCCATGATGATGTCTTCCTCACCTACATTGTCCATGGATTCCATGCCATCACCCACCATTACTTGAATACTGGATTAATTGTGAAGATGATTGAAACTTCCATCTTCCATGGCTTTTCTTAGCCAAGCATAAAACAAATTTAGAAGAATCGAGACATGTGAAATCAGAAAACAACGATTCCATTTCCAGATCAACAAACAACAAAAAGATAACTAGATTTCATTTGATTCTGCTACAAGGATAACTAAATAACAAGCAAAAAACGCAAGAAGACTGGTGGTCGATTAAAGATTTGAAGATCGGACAGTGGAGGATCGGCCAAGAAAACAATCATTCCACATCGACCTCACCCCCTTGTCGGTGTCTTCTTTCTCCAATGTCTCCACCGCACCGCACCGCATCTACCCCCTGTGCCTCTTCCACCGCCTCCATCTCTGCCACAATTGTGGCCCCAGATATCTGCCTGTGTCGAACAATACCGCATCCTCGTCACCCTGCTGACTCAACCTCCTCGGACGTCAATGACTACCTGCAGGCTGACGAGTTGATCACACCACCAACCGATGTTTTTTGGGGTCGATTCATCGCAGTGTAGTGGCTGTGGGTATTCCCTGGCATGGAGAGGAAGATACGCAACGGAAGCCCTAACCCGATCAACCCGCGGGGTGAGATCCTAAATATTAAGCACCGAACATTTTTTTTTTGTAACCCGATCAACCCGACCCGACCCAACCCGATATGAGACGGGTTGGGTCGGGTCGGGTCCGAATTAAAAAATCTCTTCAACCCGACCCAACCCGACCCGACCCCTTGTGCTTGGGTCGGGTCCAAAAACCCCCCCAACCCGACCCAACCCGACCCATGGACACCCCTATATTGTAGTACATGGGCACGGACATTAATACATGGGCACGGGTTGAGATGCACAACCAGTACTCTGGGTGGTCATACATTCCATGTATCTAGGAGGGCATGTCATGTATAGAGACATGGATTCATGATCCTTTTCCAAGGATAACACATCCAGGCAGTGGAGCGGAGCCACATGTTGTGTGGACCTCATACACGTTGTGTAATCCTATATGAATCTTCTATTTCTCATTTCTCCTTTGTTTTGAACCAAGTTTTCACCCACAAGTAACTTATCCCGAGTGGTTTTATGAGTATAACACTATGGTGTACTTTAAAGTGTCTTTTGATATATGATGTGAGATGTTTTGAGTGTGACTCTTATTCAGGCAGTGTTTGACGATGACAGTGATCATGCAGGATCATCAGATTGATGCTAGGGTTAGTACTCCCATGTTACACTAGGGATCTAGTTCCCTATTCTATCAAAGAGATGTTGGGTTCAGTAATAAACTTTCACACTAGGGTACAGGTTCCCCATGCTACCAGAGAGATTTTGAGGCCAATACTTCCCTATTACACTAGGGTGTGGGTTCCTCAAGATATTAGAGAGATATTGAGCTTAGTACTCTCCTATCACACCGGGGTGTGGGTTATCCATTTCTTTATATATATTGGGTCAATATTTTTGTTACTACTATAGGGAATGGGTTATCTAACTATGGAGTGTTACTCCCCTGTATTCTAGCTCTAGTGGGGTGCGAGTCCTCTACTTGGGATGTGTGCTCCCTCAGATATGGATCACATTTTCAAGCTGGGGGACCCTCCATACATTTTTTGTGAGGTTTCATTTGATTACAGGCATCATTGTTGGGATTCTAGAGATGTAAGCTTACTCATCGACTTTGGCTGGTTATGAGATGGAGATCCCCTTTCTCTCTCATTTGGGTTTCTCTATGAGAATATATATATTTGTATATGATGGGTTTCATTTCCCTATTGCTTTGGGTTGAGATGGTTATTATTGTATCTCTTTATCACTCCCTTTTAGTTTTGGGGTGTCCTACTAGGTATGTATATACTCACCCCACATGGTATTTTCCCACTATCTTATGAAAATGATAGACAGATCAGCAATGATTATGGTGGATCATAATGATACATGGGTACATTGGCCATATATGGTGGTCAAGCTTAGAGATCAGGGTCAAGTCTCTCTCAACTTTCAATTATTTTCTGATTTTTTTCAAGTTGGGACTTCATTTCTTGTTGGGTATGTATTTTTTTCCTTTTACACTTTGGTTGTATTCTGTTGTACTCAGTTGTATTCCATATAGTTTATTGCATGCATGGCTAATCTCTACATGTTACAGTCTTTAATTTATATTCATCTACACTATTACATAGAGATGATTGGGTGTGTTCATAAAATTTCATTAGTAAAAGGCCTCTTGTTATAGTTATGACTTCTCAGTACTTATCACTATCCCCTATCCTATTGGAGGTAGGCTTGGGGTTATTAGAGGCCCTGCCTTCTGCTGACCAGGTGGGCCCTAGTGGGTTGGGTTGTTATATAGTGCTATTAGAGTCGGTTTGACCTCAGGATGGTTTTTGTATTTTTTCCATTATGAGGATTGGCTGGGAACTTAGGGAAACAGTTTCAAAGTGTCTTGAGTGTGGATTTCAGGCTAGGGAACCCTGTTTTGGTGTGGTGGTTGATGTATCCATACACCAGCACTCTGAATACCTACATGTCGACTCGACATACTGATACATTGGTTGCAGGGAACAATGGTACATGCATCATATATTATTGAGTACTTTTATTGTCCTTCTTGAGTCATATCTATATATATGTGTGTGTGCTCATCTGAATGTGGTACATCTTGATTAATTTTAGGATGCCTCCATGAAGATAGCCAACTAGGTTGCTGATTCAGTATCATGATGAAAATCTGATGAGTGATGAGGCCTCAATTCAGGGGTCATCCTATAATGTGTTTCCTCTAGGTGGGTAGGTAGCATCACCCCACTTATCGATCGACAGTTAGTAATGGAAGTTCAAAATGAGGATGTGTGTAGTATTATCACACTTTATAAGTCTTTAGGCTGGTTTGGACCCTGACATATCAGATGGTTTCACTGGCATCTAGTGTTTCTTATGGAGCAATTGGGCACTGGTGGAGTTTGGTTAAGAAGACCCATGATGAGGCAATGCTCTCATGTTCTAACTTCCAATAAATACTTTTGTGAGGATTATTACCCATAATTATTGTGCTCAGTTTAGATTTAGGAGCTTCTGGAGTTGCATCATGGTAACATGACAGTTGTTGAGTATGATTTGAGGTTCACTGGCCTTATGCAGTACTCCCTTGATATGATACGAGATGAATTTTACTAGTTGAGGAAGTTAAAGAAGGTTCTATGAAAATATATTTCATCTAGTGTGATCTCCTTATGTCTTACCACTTATGTTAAAGTGTTAGAGCGGGCTCTGGTCACTGAAATATTCCTGACAAAATGGTGTCGGGTAGTTGGATCCAATGGTGGGAAACATGTGGTTGAGTTATATACAATAGGTAGCGGAGGTTAGGCATCAATATCTTAGCAGGTGAGGCATTCTTAGACTTAGACGCATGGGTATATAGCTCAAGGATCTCACATAGGATCCAGACATCCCAAATAGGGGTGATGTTATGCTTATGATGGATGTGATCACTTGGCTCATGATTACCCGACTCATTGCACTGAGCAGAACTAGAATACAGTGGATGGACCTCCACAACAGAGGAAGTTTTATGATTAGGGATCTTTGTAAACATGGACACAAGGACCCTCGGGTAGGTGGTACTGGTAGAGGAGAGGGAGAAGCTCTAGATGGAGGAGTAGTTTTTGGAGGGTGATGTTACAATATCCTACCACCACTACCACCAGGTGGCCCACAACAAGCTCAAAGGGCTGGTAGTCAGAGATATGTGCAATTGTAGGCCATGGAGGGCTACAACTAGGATTCACATGAGATGGTACAAGGTATGATCTATGTTTATTATACTCTTTCCTAAATACTAGTAGACATAGATGTGAGTCATTCCTTAATATCCTTATTCCTAGTTTGAGAGCTAGATCTCCCAGTTTAGACCTTAACCCAGTGGTTACAGCCACAGGTTCCTATAGGGAGTGATTCTTTAATATCACTCATCTAGTATCAGTGTGAGTTATTAATTATTGTATAGGGTTTCACGTGGGAATTCTTGGTCATTATAATTAAACCTTATGATGTTATCTTGGGTATAGATTGGTTTTTCATAGTTTGAACCTAGATTGACTATCATCATAGATAGGTCAGATGCCTTTGGATAGATGGGATGAGATTCTATTTTGTGGGTATGATAGATATCATGGTTGAGTGATTGGTCCTTACATACAGAAGGATGTAATTCATCACCCATTATTTTGGATTTTAACCCTTAGCACAATGGGATCTTCAGTCATCTAGATTCCTTCGGTAGTGGAGGAATTTAGGGATGTCTTCCCCAAGGATGTTTCACGACTACCTCTGAGGTGGGAGATAGACTTATGAATTTACTTTCACCCCATAAATGTATCAATATCTTATATGGAATATCATATGGCCCCTATCAAGATCCGGGAGATGAGGGTGCAGTTGAAGGACCTTTGAGAGAAGGGTTTTATCAAACCCAGTGTGTCCCCCTAGGTAGCTCCAGTTTTGTTTATGAAAAAAGGAATATAGATTGTAGATTTGTATTAAATATAATCACCTAAACTATTAAATGATAAAAAAATACCCATTATCGAGTATTGAATACCTCTTTGATCAGTTATAAGGTGTGTGTTGGTTCTTGAAGATCGATCTCAGGTCTGGCTACCACATGTTGAGGGTTCGTGAGGTTGATATTCTGAAGCTGGTATTCTGATGTTATTATGGACACTATGAGTTCCTGTTGATACCTTTTGGCATGACTAATTCCCACACTGTGTTTATGGATTTGATGAACTGTATCTTCTAGTCATAACTAGACCGATTTATTATTTCATCTTGTGATAACATACTCATCTACTTCGCATCAGTGGAGGAGTATTAAGAATTCTTGAGGATAGTCCTATACTTTCTTTGAGAGAAACATCTTTATGTTAAGATCTTGAAGTCCCAGTTTTGGATCCTTAAGGTTCACTTTATAGGGAATTTCATTTTTTAGCATGGATTAGTTGTGGTCCTAGTGAAGATTAATGTAGTTATTTCTTGGTATCCACCCATGATCATGTCAGAGGTGTAGATCTTTCTTGTCTTGGAGGAGTACTATAGAAGGTTTGTGGTATACTTCTCCAGTATTTTGACCTCTATAATGTAGAAAGGGAAGTCATTTATCTAGATTGAGCAGTGTCAGAAATCCTTTAAGGAGTTGAGGCTGAGGCTGACCAGTGCTCCTGTTTTGAGATTACCAGAGGGTATAGAGTGTGTAGTGTGTTACGATGCCTTTGGAGATGGTCTCAGTTGTGTGTTAATGTAGATTTGGGTAGATATCACATATTTTTAGAGGTAGTTGATACCCCATAAGCAGAATTACGTGATCCGTGACATGGATTTGGTAGTGGTGGTCTTCTCTGTGAAGATGTGGAGGCGTAATCTTCTAGGAGAGCACTTTTTGTTTACTCAAGCCATCAGAGTCTCATGTACATATTTACATAGAGAGATCTGAACCTAATACAGAGGAACTTATTGAAATTATTATATTATTGTGACTTGGAGATGGTCTATACTTCTGACAAGGGCAATGTGTTGACAGATTCCCTTAGCAGGAAGTCTCATTCTCATTTATTGGAGGAGGTGTCTGAGTAGTTGGCTTCTTTGTGGCTGACCCTGGAAGAGGAGAGGGGAACATCTTATCCTCAGTTAATGATCTCTGATTGTCAGGTGCATGAGTGAGGCTCAATTGAGAGACTTTTACCTTGAGTTTATCCATGAGAAGATATCTTTATAAGATTCACCAAATTTATTTTTTGAAGGAGGTGAACACATTATCCTTTTCTAATGATGAACAGTGGTTCTAATGTGATATGAGAGAAAGTGATGAGGGAGTTTTACACTTCTCATTTGGATATACATCCTGGGGTAGGGAATATGTATAGGGACCTTCAGTGGAAATTTTGGTGGGATGGCATGAGGCGGAGTGTTGTCGGTTTCATCTCTCAGCATCTCATATGTTAGTAGGTGGAGGCTAAGCATCATGTTATAGAAGGTTTGAATAGCCTCTTAAGGTCCCAAATTAGAAATGGTGCATCATATCCATGGACCTTTTGATAGGTATTCTGCGGACAGTGTGAGGCCATTATGCCATTTGGGTTATATATGGTCACCTTATGAAGTTATCACACTTCCTTTCCATCATAAAGTAGAGTTTAGTGGAAATTTTGGGATAGTTATATGTGAGGGAGATCGTTCGACTCCATGGGGTGCCCTTAACAACTGTCTCTGACCAAGATCCATGGTTTAAATCATGGTTCTAGAGAGTCTTATATGATGAATTTGGGACCTATTTGAGGATGAGTGCAATGTTTCACCCCTATATGGATGGGAAGACCAATCACAATATCCATTTGTTAAAGGATATATTGAGATCTTGCATTTTATAATTCATAAAGAGCTAGAAGGATCACTTTCTATTGGTATATTTTTCTTATAATAAAAATTATCACTCTATGATCGGTATGGAACCTTTTGAGGCCTTGTACGGGAGACCTTGCAGGTCACCCTTATATTGGACTGAGATTGGAGAGACATCTATATATGGCCTAGAGATTCTTCAAGTGATGAAAGAGAAAGTTCTAGTGATATTCAATCATATGAGGATAACTCAAAGATAAAAAAAAATATTACACAAATTGACATCGTAGGACCTTGGAGTTTGAGTAGGGAGACCATGTTTTCCATAAGGTCTCCCCATGTTGAGGATTGTGGAGCTTTGATCCGGGAGGTAAGTTATCCCTAAGGTTCATCGTGTCATTTGAGATCTTATGGAGGGTTGGTGAGGTTGCTTACTTCCTAGCCTTACCCATATAGTTGGAGTGGGTGCATGGCGCCTTCTATGTATCATAGCTAAGGAGATACGTGCATGATCCTACACACTTCATTGATTGGGGTAAGATAGACGTCGAGGATTGAGCCACCTTTATGGAGTACCTGATGGTGATTGAGGATCAAAAGAAGAGGTTTATATGAGGATGGATCATTCCCTTGGTTTTGGTGTTATGGAAGCATGAGAGCATGTGGAAGAGCTCCTCATAGAAGGATATCCATATGTGAACTCAGTATCTCCATATTTTTGTTTATCTTGTGCTTTTCGGGATGAAAATCCTTAGAGGGGGGGAATAATTTAGTACCCTATTTTTTTCCTTTAAGACTTTTAAATATACTAAGGAATATTTTTGGATCCAGGTGCTAAGATGGAGCGATATTCTGAGGCTCGGTAAGCAAAAAATTGATATTATAAAAATATTAAATTTATTAATATCACATGCATGTAGTTTTTCAGGAATAATGGCACGAGACTCAGGGTGGTTTTCCCCTGAGAGGTATCTTACAGGGTGGTTGTTCATACCCCTCTTTTATTCTGGGTTGGTTTTGAATTATTAGGAACGAGAATGTTTTGAGAGGTATCTAATGTAATGGCTCATACCTCTTTGGTACATTACTTTGCTGAAATCTAGTGTTTGAGGTGTTCTGGGAGGTCAAGGTGACTTATTCCCAACACTTTTCCAAATTTCTAGTTCATGAACAGTGTTTCTAGAACAGCAGCCTTCCAACAACAGCCTTTTTCCTTTGCTAAATTTCTAGTTCATGAACAGTGTTTCCAGAACGTTAGCCTTCCAATAGCATCCTTTTTCTTTGTAAAGATAGGTGAGGGGAAAGGAGGATAGAAGGGCTCTTATGTGCGAAACCCTACTGCTCGACCTCTTTCTGCCTGAAACCTGAGAAAGATTAATTTACCCTCATCTCAATCTTCCAACCATGTGCTTCCTGGATCCTATCTGGGCGATACATGAGAAGGAGGTGGAAACACTGAAGCAAAATGAGGTGGAAATATAGAGGCAAACAGAGGTGGAATCCCCAGAGCAAATGGAGCCATCGATGACATCAATTCTCAGAACGAGAGGAATCTCCTTTCTTAAAGCCTTGACGGGTGCTAATCCTGCAAAATCTACAGAAGCTGTCAAGAATTCGAAAAGCTGATGATGGAAGTTTCATTGTGGAATCTGACCCGGATGTGTTACAAGAAATATCTGGTCTCTATAAGTACTCCATTATGGGTCATATATTGTATCTCAAGGGTGATAAACCCTGGGAATATACTGATCTGAGGCCCCGTATTGCTGTGGTATGGGGTTTTACCAATTGGAAATTGGTTCCATTGGGGAAAGGGTATTTTCATATATTGTTTACCTCACAAACTAACCTTGATAACGTGTGGAAAATAGGTAATCTTCATCTTAAACTTGGCCTGCTTCGACTTTCAGAATGGGATTTTTCTTTCAATCCCAATAATCACAAAAACAACACTGCTCAAGTATGGGTAAGGTTGCACAACTTGAACTGGTTCTTCTGGAACCCTCAAATCCTAAATGATCTTACATTATGTATTGGTACTCCACTGAAATTTGACCATAGAACACTTAATGGTGAACTAGGATTGTTTATTAGAGTGTTAATTGAAGTGAATTTGGAAAAAAAAGCTACCCAATTCTATTGCCTTCAATTCTAGAGATTATAAATCTCTAGTGAAAGTTGAATATGAAAAGATTCCCCCATACTGTGAGTTTTGTAAAATTGTGGGACACTCAATACTAAATTGTAGGATTGTTCATAAACATCCACCATAGGCAACCTAGTCTGAATGGATAGAAGTTAAAAATCATAAGAGGGGGAATGATAATTCCCCTGATAAACCTAAAACAACAAAGAAAATGGTGGAAAAATGGGTTTCCAAACCCATTACACAAGCACAAACTGACCATGGGAAATCATGGGATGAGCTTGTAGATGAACAGGAAAATGAAATCATAGATCAAAACAGTAAATATGTTATTGACTCATATGTTTTAGCAATCCTTGAATATCCTCATTCCATGGATAATTCTGATTTTCATAACCATGCAAATGATGAATGCTTATTACAGGAAGAGCAGGGACACCCCCCAATTGATAAAGCCAAGGAGCAGTACAACTGTTCAAAACTACCAGAGCAATCTGGGAATCTGAACAGTAATGCTACTATGACTAACATTTCCCCTGCTCTGGATTTTTCTAATAACACTTTGTAGGACCCTTGCGCAAGTGATTGTGCAGATCCAATTCGAATGGACCCAAAAACAAAAATCAGCCTTGGATGCATAAGGTGAGGTAGGTCTTATCTCAATGGACTATACAGGTACTTCTAATGGTTCTATGGCTATGTAGGGGATTGATTGTGGGACTGATAAAGGGACTGAATTGAATGAAATTCCCCCTGCCAGCTCTGGAAGGGGTCTGGTAACTACCCAGTTTCCTCCCTCCCAGCATCCTATTACTTTTAATACTCTTGTTTCAGTTGAACCACATCATAATAGCATTCTGCATACTGAAACAAGTAAATGCATTCCCCATACTACTACTAATTTAAATTCCCACTATATGAAATCTGATGTTATATGCAATATTGTTTCACTAGAACCTGTTCAATCTGTTTCTCCTACTTTGAAAACAGAATCTTTTTTGAAACAGCACATTTCTGCTCCCCTTTTAACCCCTGAGATGAACATTACACACCAAACTTCTCTCAAAATGGATAGGGTAGACACAGAAACCCCTCAAACACTGAATTCTCCTACTAATGTACAAAAGACAGATATAGAGGTTGCTTTGGTTTCTGTTTCAGAACATAATTTTGAAATGACACATGTTCACGTCATAAACACTACCCACACTGCCCCTGGGCAGACTTCAACTACTGATAGGAATGAGGCCTCTTCTCTTATTTTGGAGATTAACCTTATTGATAAGAAACACAAACCAAGCCCCTCGCAAAAAGTTAGAAGATCAAAGAGGAATAAAGGTTCGGGAAAAACCAAAAAAAATGGCTTTAACCCAAAACACAAGTCAAAATGAATATTCTCTTTTGGAATTGTCAGGGAATCGCTAATGCTGATACTTTAGTTGTTCTTAAGAGGATCCTAACCACTCATAAACCCAAGATTTTCTCTATCTCAGAACCTAAAATAAACTTCACTTCTAATTTCAAGAACTTATGTGCTCTTAACTATGTCTTTCTAGGAGCTTGAAAAGATGGCTCCTCGGTTGAAACTCTATGTACTTTTTATCACACTTCCCTACAAAACGTGAATATTATTTTATGTTCATAGAAACATATTACGTGTGACTACTACTGGGAAGGGAAACACTCCTTATGTATAATGATTTATGCCAAAAAACAGATATCAACAATGAAGAACCCTTTAGCATGATTTTTCTATGTTGAATAATAATATTCATGTCCCTTGGATTGTGATGGGTGAATTCAATTCCATTCTCACTTCCAATGAAAAAATTGGTCCCACTAATCTGTCAATATCTTCAAGGGAGTTTAGAGATGCTATTGATGATAATAACCTTGTGGAAATCAATCTGACTGGTGCTAAATATACTTGGTATAGGAGGCATTATAATAAAGTTGTTGCCAGTAAACTGGATAGAGCTTTTGTTAATATGGACGCTCTGGATAAATGGGATAATGTCTCTAGTATCACTCTACCAAGGTTGAATTCGGATCACAACCCTATTCTAGCTAGTATTCACACTAACAAACGCAACCCTATTCTCCCTTTCAAATATAACAATGCTTGGTCTACAGATCCTGAATGTGTGTCTCTCATCAAAAATGTTTAGGATACTATGATTCATCATCAGGATGCTTTTGCCTACATGTTTAAACTTAAAAACTTAAAACAGTCATTAAATGGTTGGTGTAGAACTAAAAGTAAGAAAATTGACATTGATATCTCCTCTCTTGAAAAAGATTTGGATCAACTACAAAATCATAATACAAACTTGGATTTTAACATCGATCCTCAAACTGAGATAAGCATGTCTTTAAAACTCAATTCTCTTATAACATTAAAAGATAACATGTGAAAACAAATCTTCAAAATAAAATGGTTAACCGATGGTGATAGAAACACCAAATTCTATAATTAGATTCAAAGGATTAGAAAGGCCAGTAGACCTCTTACTAAACTTTTACACAATGATGTGATTATTGATTCTGAGGAAGCTATCTCTAACCATGTTGTTTCTTATTTTCATAATATTTTTAATGGTCTGGACATAAATATTGATCTTAGACCTAATATCATCCCAATGATGGTTGAAGAAAATGATAATTCATGTCTCCTATGTATCCCTTGGGACCATGAAATTAGAGACACTGTTTTTAGTTTAAAACCGGACAGTGCTCCTGGTCTGGATGGATTTAATAACAAATTCTTTCATCAAAATTGGGATGTTATTCATCTAGATATTTGTAATCTTGTGAAGTCTTTCTTTCACAATGGATTTCTCCCTCATGGTCTTAATTCTCAATTTCTTACTTTAATCCCCAAAGTGGACAATGTGTCCGAGATTCATCAATTTCGGCCTTTTGCACTGATAAACACTCTCTTCAAAATCATTGCCAAAATTCTTGCTAATAGGATTTCCCCTATATGAAACAAAATAATTTCTTAGAATCAATTTGGATTAATTAAGGGAAGGTCTATACAAGACTGTATTTTCCTTGCCTCTGAATGCACCAACAGTCTAAATAAAGTTACCAGAGGAGGGAATGTTGTTATCAAACTTGACATTAGGAAGTCTTTTGATACTATTGACTAGAGTTTTATTTTTAAGGTTCTAAAAGGATTTGGCTTCAATGATACTTTTATCAAGATGATAAAAACATTGTTCAACTCTGCATCTATATCCATCTTGGTCAATGGCACCCCCAGGGGCTTATTCAAATGCACAAAAGGGGTAAGACAAGGTGACCCGCTCTCGGCAATTTTATTTATAATTGCCTAAGATCACCTCAGTAGGCTCCTCACTCATTTGGTAAATCAAAATAAACTCAAACCTATAAATGCGGCCAGAAACCTTAGAGTCCCTACTCATCTCTTATATGCTGATGACATCATCTTGTTTCTTCAAAAGGACCAAAAGAATATTCAAGTTCTTAAACAAGCCCTTACTCACTATGAGAACGTCTCGGTTCAGGACATTTCTTGGCATAAATTGCACATTTTTTTAGTAAAAACTTCTCCACGCAAAGGAAAAACACTATTACCAATAATCTTGGTATTAAAGAAGGTTGCTTCCCCTTCACTTATTTGGGGGTACCTATTTTTGGGGGAAGACCTAAAACTATTTACTTTGCTAACATAGTGGATCAAATTGTTAATAAACTATGTAATTGGAAAGGCAAGTCCCTCTCCATGGCTGGCAGAATCTGCTTGGTCAAATCGACTATTGTCTCCAAAATGGTCTACTCCCTTATGATTTACAAATGGCATGCTGGTACTTTCAAAAGAATTAACACCTATATTAAGAACTTCATCTGGATGGGAAGTATCTTTCAAAAAAACTTGTCACCATTCCCTAGGAAACCTGTTGAAAACCATTGGAAAAAGGGGGTATTGGTATTTAAAACTTAAAGTTGTTTAATGACGTTCTTCAAGCTAGACTTACTTGGAGACTGGTCAATACTGACTCGAATTCCATCGACTTCCTTAAACACAGATTCATCTCCAAACTTAGGAAGGGTAACTTCAATTATATCTCTTCCTCGATATAGACTTCCATTATGTACACTTATCATAAAATCATGGAAAACTCTAGATGGATAGTGAGCGCTAACTCCTGGATTGATAGTTGGACTGGTGTTCCACTGGCCTCGATGCTTCCCCCTAATTTTACTCTGGTGGACACTAGTCACACTATTAAAGATGTTATCCATTCACATAGGGATAATCTCCCTGACAATGTTGCTCAGATCGTTGATAACTATCCTTTTATTAACTGTGATGATTTTCTTTTCTGGGAACCTGCTCCGAATGGTATTATTGACTCAAAAAATTCCTATATGCACAACTTTATTGGAACTAAATCTAGCTTTCAATGGTTAAATTCTTTCAACAAGACATGGATTAAGCCTTCTAGACTAACTCTAATTTGGCGCATTGCTCATAACAGATTGACCACTGAGGTTTGCCTTCAATATTTTGGTATCCAGCTATGCTATAAATGTCACCTATTTAATCAACATAGGGAAGACACTAACCATCTATTTTTATCTTGTGCCATAGCTTCTGCTCTTTGGAAATATATTTTTGACACTTTTTATTGCATATGGAATACCCCCGACACAATTTGCACCCTTCTTAAATGTTGTGTGCAGTGCCAAGCCTCTCATCAAATTAAGAACATTTTTCCAGCTGCTGTTGCTGAGAACCTGCATGTGATCTGGTATGACAAAAATGATATTCTACACAATAAATGATCATTAAATCTTAGTGTAGGGAAATCACGGATCCTCATTGCGATTCGAGAAGCTGCATTGATTCAAAAAGCTCACTGCAACAACTCGGTTGATGACTGGGATATTTTGCATAGGCTTCGGGTTGATGGAATATACCGTCAACCTCTTCACACCTTTGAAGTTTTCTGGAAAACGCCAATGCCGGGATGGATCAAAGTCAATGTTGATGGTTCCTCAAAGGGAAATCCTGGACCTGCCAGCTACGGATCCATTTTCAGAGATTCTGCTGGAAAGTGTCATGGGTGTTTCTTTGGAAATTACGGCATAGCTTCATCATTGGAGGCCGAAATGATGGGAGTAATTCATGCGGTCAAGTTTTCCATTTAAAAAGGCTGGAGGAAACTATGGATTGAAAGTGATTCTACCACCATTTTCCAGGCAATCTGGAATGGTGTGACTCACCTTTCCTGGCCTTTGATCAATCTTTGGATGCATTGCCTAGACTCTCTGCATGAAATAGACTACATTGCCACGCATACCTTCAGAGAGGCTAACGTTGTTGTTGATTCCCTTGCCAACAAGGGTGTTCATCAGACCATGACCTGGATGGACACCCTCCCCCCAGATTTACTTCAGCAATTTGATAAAGATTGTAAAAAATCCCTTCATTTTGTCTCCTGTAATCCTTTCGACTTTTTTATTCAATAAAATGTGCTTTGGTATTTGACCGAGGCACCACTTTTCATAAAAAAAAAATAGCATCCTTTTTCCTTTTACAAATTTCTAGTTCATGAACAGTGTTTCCAAAATAGTAGTCTTCCAATAGCATCCTTCCAACAATAGCCTTTTTCCTTTTCCAAATTTCTAGTTCATGAATAGTGTTTCCAGAACAGCAGCCTTCAAACAGCAGCCTTTCAACAGTAGCCTTTTTCCTTTTCCAAATTTCTATTTCATGAATAGTGTTTATAGAATAGAAACCTTCCAACAGCAGCCTTCCAAAAGTAGCCTTTTTCCTTTTCCAAATTTCTAGTTCATGAACAGTGTTTCCAGAACAGCAACCTTCCAACAGCAGCCTTTTTCTATTGCCAAATTTCTAGTTCATGAACAGTGTTTCTAGAACAGCAACCTTCCAACAGAAACCTTTTTTCCTTTTCCAAATTTCTAGTTCATGAACAGTGTTTCCTAACCATTGAGGTTCTACAGTGTTTCCAGACCAGTGAGGTTTTCAGACTGTGAGGTTCTGCAGTGTTTCGAGACCATTGAGGTTTCCAGAACAGTGAGTCATCCAACATTTTTTCAAATTTCATGTTTGGTGTACAGTGTTTCCAGCTTCCTACAATTCGCCCCTTTGACATTTCCTTTGACGTAAAGTGCATTTAAAGCCTCTTTTTAAGGAATCTAAGGATAATTCAAAGTCCATAATTCCTATATTAATTTTTCCTAATGCTTGGGATGCTTTTACTTAGTCAAACCATATGGTTTAATGCGATCCGCTTTTAATGGAAAATCCAGCGTATCTTAAATCTACTCGGTAAATCTTCTAAAGGGATGATATATATTCCTCCCTTGTTCCTCCTTCTTGTTCCCTAGTGTGAGACACTCAAACCCTTCCTCTATTCCCAAGAAGTCTTGGGATCAATTTGTACTCCTCATATCATCCCTTCCTTAGGGTTTCACTACTTCTATTGCACCCCCTGTTTTGGGAAAACTAGGAGGTATCAATCAAGTTCCAATATAAGTTCTTGATGTGAGGAAGAAACGACAATATTTGATCATCAAGGTAGAAAATTATACCTTCGTCTCTCTTTTAAGTGCATCATACGGGGTGGGTATGACAATGTTTCCACGAGACTTGGTTGAAACCCAACCTTTAACAAAGATAATAAACAGCTGTTAAATGGAAGGGGGATGGGGTAGAGATGATGTTGTTATTATTATTTTCTGTGTTGTGAAATGTATAGCTTTAAGCCTAATGAAAATAATGATCGTTGGTGGTCCTTGTTTGTGAACTGGTAATGCTCTATTTTCTGGATATGGTAGTGATTAAAAAGTTGCAACATGAAAGAAAATTTCAATCACATATATCTGTCTGTTTAAGTGGATGCCAGATGAAAGTAACCCTTGTGTGATCACCCCGGTTAAACAAACAAAAAGGAGGAACATGGTGACCAGTGTTTGTCAAATATGTAAACTGTTTAATCTATTTTTAATAATGTGTATGAGGAATCTGTTTGGTGCCCTGTATGGGTTATGTGGTGGTGGTGTTGAAATCATAGGGTGGCACTAGTTGTGAACGGTTAAATCACTGCTTTGTTGTTTCTGTTTTTTTGTTATTCCTACTTATGGTTGTGCCTGTTAGTTGCCCATTATTGAAGTAATAGTTAAAGTGTAAATTGTCAAACATGATAACATGGATGAGGAGTTTTGGGATTGTTGTTCTATGCATGTCGTAGTGGTAGCAGTGTTGTGTCATGTTCTTGGATCTTTGTTTTAGAAGCCATAGGTTGGGAAGAGTGCTTGTTCAATATTAATCGTGTATTTTTCTTCATGTTTAGAGCATACACCACCCATGTTGAGAACTTAGTGTCAAACACCCCCATCTCATGAGGGAGGGTGTTTCCCCTGGTCGTTAGCTCCTTTCTTCTCCCTCTCCCAGAGACTGTGATGTCCTGAGGTGGTTACTTTAGCCCAAGACTCTTCATTCATGGTGTTTTGTTTTAGCCCAGAACCTTCAGGAAATTTTCTGTTATGGATATGAGGCCTGGGTGTTTTCAAGAAGAATGTTCCCAAGTGTCTTCGGGATGAGGCCCAGGAGTCTTCGGGTGAGAGGTGTGGTTTTATTTTCCCAGGTGTCTTCAGGATGAGGCCCAGGTGTCTTCGGGCGAGATGTGTGACTGTTGTGGAGCCCAGGTGTGTGTAGGTAGAACTGTGTGGGATGTTTTTGTGATAATGCTCAGGTGTTTGTGGGTAGGATATGTGGATGGTTGTGGCCCAGGTGTGTGCGGGCGGGATATGGCAGTGGAACTTGCGGGGGAGGTTTGACGTGTAGGATGTCTAGATGACCAGTGGGAGGGTGGTGCGGGGTACCCTATAATGATGTGTTATACTACTATATACTTGTCTTGCGATATTTGGGGAGTGTGCATTGTGAGGTTGGGTGGTTAATTTCCTTTCTCGGTTTCTGGTTACTCTGTTTTTCATGGGGCATTAGAATGTCTCCCCACTTGTGCACGAGAGATTTAAATTCCCTACTAAGTATATTTGTATGTTCACCCTACATTTACTTTCAGGTTTTTAGGGGGGCTTTGAGGACCATGCAGGACCCTACTAGTCTATACATTGGGAGTTGTTGATGTTCGATGCTCAGTTTTCTTGCTTCTGCTCAGTTTTCCTTTTTCATTTTTGGTATTGCACTTTGGGAGATTCGTGTACTTTTGTTTCAGTTTTGTTTAAACACATGCATGTGGGTTTGGATTTGGGTTTATTTTTATACATATTATACCTTGGTGTTTGGTGGTTGGCTTTTCTTATCTCCCGATCTTTTTAAAATAAAAAATGATAATGCCTCCCATATTGAGAAAATATATACCCTTGGTGCTAGTCGCCACTCCGGGGCCTACTAGAGGCATGACTCGGGGGTCATTATCTCGTTTTCGTCCTGAGGAAGGAAGGTGTAAGAACCCACGTTCTTAGACCGGATAAAATATGATATTTTTTTAAAAAAAATCGTTTATCGGTGGGTCAATTTTAAAACCGCGCTTCAGAACGAGATTCTGAGTGCGCGAACCAGTTCAAGCGGTGACATCAGGCTGCATATGGGTGGTTAGACCATGCGGGTCAAGTCACGTAGTCGACCGATTGTCAAAACGTGTTATCTAATTAATTTGAATTAATGGATGTTTTAATAATAATAATAGTGAGAGATTATTATTATTAAATGTTGTGAAAACGCGTTTAATAAAATGATGATCAAACGAGATTAAATGTGGATGTTTTAATAATAATAATTTTGGAAGATTATTATTATACGCAGACACGTTCATTTAAGTGGTGATCAAACTCCATTAAATGTGACGTCGCAGTTTGACAAAGAACGTCAATTTAAAATAAAGTGTTAGCAGATTTTAATTAACGTTGAATTTTATTTAAAGATGTGTTACTTTTAATAACGCGTTATTGCGTCAAGTTTGCAATAATGGATTTAATTAAATAAAGAGAATATGATTATATGAGAAATGTAAATATAATTATTGGTGGTGATTATTATTAATTTGGATAATAATAATGATGGATTAATTGGGTTAGATTTAAAGGAAGAATTACAATTTATTAAAGGCGTGTTATTTTAATAACGCGTTATATTAATTACGGCGGCTTTGCAATGAAGCATTTAATTAAACAAGAGCGTTTAATTAAATGTTTGGTTATAATTATTAGTTTTGATCATTATTATTATTCTAGATAATAATAATAATTGGGTAATGAAATAAGGGTTATGGTTGACTTAATTAATTAAATAAATGGGTGAAGAGCCCATTTAAGGATTTATGTGTAATTAATCCTAATAATAAATATTGTTGACTATTATTATTATTATTGTTATATTCTTTTGAATGTTATTATGAATATAACATTAATGATGGCCTGTATATATATATATACATAGAGTGTAATATATATATATATACATATATATATATATATATATATATATGTTTATAGATTAGTTGTAATATATATATATATATATGAGAGAGGAAAAAAAGAATAACTTTTTTTTGAAAAGAGGCGCTGGGCAAGGGGGCGTGACTCCCCCCTGCCCCTTTTTTTCTTCAATCATGCAGGGCCCCCCACCCGCATGATGTCTTTCTTTTTTTTATTATTTTTTTTATCTATCCTTCATTCTTCTCCCCAAACCGCACAAGACTCCTTCAAACCCTACGCGAAACCTACAGCGGCGGCTCTTCCTCCTCCTTACAAGGCAGCGCACGGCCCCTCCTCCGCAAGGTCTCCTCTCCTCCTGCGGGTTCCCCTACTGCAGCGCGCCGACATCTCTCTCCTTCCATGGCGGTGGCCTGCTCTCCCACGTGGCTCTTTCCTGCTATCCCTCTCCGCACAGCGCGCACCAGCTACAGGTCGGACCTCCATGGCGTGACGTGGTCTCCTGTAACCCTAGGCGTGCAGTGGTCGGACCTCCCTTTGGATTTCCCCCCTGCATCGCCTTCTTCCTCCTCCTTCTTTGCACGAGGCGTGGCCTCCCCCGACGAACCTCCTGTGCACCGCGCGAGACCAGGTGCACCCTCCCTGAAACGTGCGACCTCCTCCCTTCGGTGGATGATTTATCCAGGTTTCTCCTTATTTTAGGGTGTGCGGTGTTTTATCGGGACCCGTTGGTCCGTGTTCCGGTGACCTCCACCGAAGGCGAGGTGGTCCGAGTTGATTTTTCCATGTCGTCGTTATTTCGGGTGAGTTTCTAAAACCTGCATTTTTAGTTTGCACTGCTTAATTTAAAGGCTGATTAATTTATCTGAGTTCTTGATGATTATTTTGAAGTGCGATAGTTTTTTCCGCACTAATATTTGGGTGCGACTACTGTTTTTAGGTTTCACGTCAGACTTTGAGTGTGTGCGTGCTTGTGTCGAAGCGCGTGTGCGCGAACTACTGCTTTGAGTTAGAAAGCTTGGATTGGCCAATTTATTGAGGTTGTGTGGGCAGCATGTCGGGACCGTTGGACCACGCTCCGACAACCATAGGTGAGCGCGACTACATTTTTCACCAACGTTTGGGTAATATTATATATATACATAATTTTTGTATATTTTCGCCTTTTTTTATGAATTTGAGCCTGCGAAACCTTGCGGCCTTTATCTGGTCCAGAGTCAGTTTACCTGAGTTGTTAATTTTAGAAACTTTTTGCTGTTTACGTTGCAGGTTATATATACGCATCACTTTTATGTGTATAGGTATATATATATACGCACATCAAAGTCGTGCAGGTGCGACTGCATGACCGGTAAAGCAATGTGTGTTAACCTGGGTCCACTCTGAGGGAAAACTGAAAGCCAACATCCAAGTATATCTTCCTTCTCACCTCGAGGTGGGTGGTTTGTGCCTTTTTGTAGAAATTCAATGAGTATTCTGTGCAAATTCCACCAATACCCTTGAGTGGGGTATTGCGTATTCATGTTTTGCCTTTGTTGTATTGTTTTCTTTGCTTGATTGCTAGAGTAGATATTTTGCCTGTGATTATGGTAGCTTTACTATACTTTGGATGTTTCTATACTTGTTCTGCTTGTTTGGCGTTTTCCAGTTGTCATGCCTAGTGTAGGATAGTGGAACTGTTGCTTTGTTATGTTGTTGACCATTATATTGATAGCCAAGTAGTTCTTTAGGTTTACTTGGACAATGCATGCATGTTGAACATGTTTTATTTCCACACGGGACTGTGAGAACCTAGTGTAGTAGACCATAGGGAGAATGGACGTAAGGGCTTCTCCAGAGTGTCTTTTAATACGATGCGAGACCACAGGGGGAATTGAAAATGAGTGATTCCTCGGAGAGACTGTAGTTCCTAGACGCGGGTCACAAGGGGAATGAGACGTTGAGTGCTTCCCCAGAGAGCCTTTAATAAGATACGAGACTATAGGGGGATTGACAGTGAGTGCTTCCTTAGAGAGTCTATTTCTTAGCTGAACCAGAGGGGTGAGACTGTGTGTGCCTCCTAGAGGGTTTCTAGTACTTGTAGGTTGAACCATAGGGGTTAGGCTATGAGAGCTACCCAGAGGGTTACCTATTTTCTTCTTGTTGTTGGTTGTTTACTTGTGTACTTTATATGTTAGAACTGTGGACTGTAGTTGTTGTGTGCTTTTTCTATTTACTGCTTCCTGCACTTCTACTTGCCTTGTATTCATTGAGTGTTAGACACAAATCTTTGGGTGATTTCCTACTGGGATTGTATCTCACACCCTGTTTGGGCCATGCTTTGGGCCCAAGCAGACTATGTTGCTACAAGTATAGATATGGGCAAGCGCCCTTCTACTTCAGGTTCTTGATTGTACTGAAGTTGTAGAGCATGGGACCGAGCTATGGCATGCGATGCTGAGGAGACTTTGGATTCTTTGTTTTCCCTTTTCATTGTTACTATATTTCTTCCATCATGTTGTTTGGTTTGGCTGTTTTATTAGACTTATAACATGCCATGCATCATATCTTCAGTTCCAGTTATTTATTATTTTATAAATTCTTCCACTGTCAAATTCTGATGAGAATGATGCTTACTGCTTCCGCTGTTATATATTGTTTCCTTCCTTTTATTTCCATAACCTATGAGGGCATAGTTCCCCCAACTACCTTACCCAAGGCCCTCGCTGCTAGTCGGCAGCCTCTGGCGTTTGGGAGAATGCGCTTGAGGTCATGTGGCGAACCGGGTATGGGGCACCAGTTGAGTGGCTTCAGATTTGGGTCGTTACAAAGTGGTATCAGAGGAGGTTGTTCTTTCTTTTCCTTTTGTCTTACTATTTCGGGGTTGGTAAACAGGAGACTAGGAATGTGCCGGTGCTTGGTTTAATAGCCGTGCTTGGGAATGATCACCCCATGTACGGGAAATGACCAAGTGACCAGGGTTGGGATTGATATTTATACTGGTTTCTGTTACATTTGATATGATTTCACATTGGGTTAATGTTGTACTTTCTACTGCTTATTGATTATGAAAAGTTTTAAGAAAATTCGCCTTGGCCTGTTATGTCAAGAAAAAAAATTGCATTACATGCATCATATTAGGCACTTAGAGATTCATATCCATGCATATGTGCCATGACATGTAGTTGCATTAGTAAATTGCCTACTAATATTTATTGTGTTCCTTGAATATGTGACATGTCTTGCATTTATTTAGTATGTCTTGATTGGATAGCATGTTTCGGTGATACAAGTAACATGCATGTGTGATAAAATGCCATGATTCCTATCTTGTTATATGCCATGATTTTATGTTATAACATGTTTGGTGATTTAAACATGTTTTGTTGTGATAGTTATTTGTAGTGACATTGTAGCTTGCTGATAAATGATAGGTTGTTATGGATAAATGTTGTTGGTTGCGAATATGAAGGAACCAGTTTTTTTTAGTTGTAAGGTGTATGGGCGCGTTATAACTGGGAAAAAGGGTATCCCGTGTATTCGAACTTATGAAAAAGGTTGCTAAAGTAAATCATAAAGTGAATTGATCTTGAATGGGACCCTCGGGGGCCGCCTTTTTCAGTAAAAGGAATTTAGATACTAAATTTCCTGCTAATGTTTGAATAACATTGAATGATTAAATGTTAAGAGGAAGTTGTTCTAACTTTCCTGTTTTGTCATGGGTGTTGTTTGAAAACTAAGTGGACTTGTTGTGAACAATACTTGTGTGTTTTTAGAATTCTTTCAAATGTTTAAGGGTTGAAATGAATTAAATTTAAATGGTTAAAATGAAAATGGCTCTTAATCCTAGTATTTAAATTGCTTTGCGTGACCAAGAGATAGAGTCAACGCGTGGGCTTCATAAGGGGCTATCCCATGGTAGATAGCACCCTTAGATCCTGATATGCCTTGTTTAGGTTGTGAACTTTTAAGGTTGGTTCCTTTCGTGACGTTTTCCCTAGTATGACTTTTTCAGTTTAGAAGATACATCCTCGTTCAGATGGGTGGTCGTTGACCCCCTTTTATTCTTATTAAACGGATGACATGTTATGACATTATCCAGGATAATTGTCTTGTGACGTGACACGTCTCTGTTATAAACCTTCTTCTACTATTGAGTACGGTTTTGGGTCACCTCCGTGGTGGAGTGACTTGAGCGTTAAGGAATTAGTTTCATCCCACTGCTCGAGAGAACTTTTGACTCAGGTATTTTGACACGCCGACCGGTTTATTTATCATCTTCCATGTAAGATGTTCATGTGGTGATCGAGGTTCTTGGAACATCACACATGGGTTAAGATATTCTCATATAGCACATTGGTTAGCGGCTGATCTCATTTTGCGACGACATGGAAGATCTTAAGGTGGGTAGTGTCACTTTTGTTTCTATAAACGTGTCAATGATTACTTGTAGCACGACTGATCTTCTTGATGATCTTGGTTTCCCCTTAGTTCACTCTCTATAATGCGACGAGCATGTCCCCCATCTTGAACTCATTCTAGAGGCACTAGTATAGCGTCAGTTATACGCCACGCTAAAGTTTTAAAATTGTAGGCTTGTCTTGCGATCTCCTTCGTAGTTGTTCATGGGGTGGGTGATTTCCTTAATCTTTGACCTTATTCATGCTAAGGTAGGGTTGTTTTCAATAACCTTGAGAAGGTTTGACTTCGAAATGTCAACTAAGATCGGGTTAGGACTTCGTTGTACGCACAATTGGTAATCTAATGGTTTTAAAGACACGTCGTCAGTTAAAGGACGAGTGTGGGTTTTGGGTCAGCGATGTCTTCTGAGGAAGCATGTGTAACCTCTTTATGTTGGTTGCCTGAGTTTGACCGTTTTCGTTGCTGAGGTCCCTGTAATGGCCTCAGATGTAAAGCTTTGTTTTGGTGTTTGAGTTTTAAATTGAGTGTTGGTTCGGGTTTTAAAAGCTCAAGTGCAGTTTTCTTAGGAAACACTTAAAGATGCATTGGGTGTTGGGAACGCAATGCGATCTTGCTGAACGGAACTTCACAACCCTTGTAGGTCGGGTGATGTTTTCGTTGGTTCCCGAAGGCTTCTCGGGGACGAGAAGTTTTTAAGGTGGGTAGTTTATAAGAACCCGCATTCTTAGACTGGATAAAATACGAGATTTTTTTTTAAAAAAAAAATCGTTTATCGGTGGGTCAGTTTTAAAATCGCGCTTTGGAACGAGGTTCCGAGTGAATGAACCGGTTCAAGCGGTGACATCGGGCTACGCATGGGCGGTTAGACCATGCGGGTCAAGTCGCGCAGTCGACTGATTGTCAAAACGCGTTATCTAATTAATTTGAATTAATGGATGTTTTAATAATAATAATAGTGAGAGATTATTATTATTAAATGTTGTGAAAACACGTTTAATAAAATGATGGTCAAACGAGATTAAATGTGGATGTTTTAATAATAATAATTTTGGAAGATTATTATTATACGCAAACGCGTTCATTTAAGTGGCGGTCAAACGCCATTAAATGTGATGTTGCAATTTGACAAAGAACGTCAATTTAAAATCAAGTGTTAGCGGATTTTAATTAACGTTGAATTTTATTTAAAGAAGTGTTACTTTTAATAACGTGTTATTGCGTCAAGTTCGCAATAATGGATTTAATTAAATAAATAGCATATGATTATATGAGAAATGTAAATATAATTATTAGTGGTGATTATTATTAATTTGGATAATAATAATGATGGATTAATTGGGTTAGATTTAAAGGAAGAATTACAATTTATTAAAGGCGCGTTATTTTAATAACGTGTTATATTAATTACGGCGGCTTCGCAATGAAGCGTTTAATTAAACAAGAGCGTTTAATTAAATGTTTCGTTATAATTATTAGTTCTGATCATTATTATTATTCTAGATAATAATAATAATTGGGTAATTAAATAATTGTTATGTTTGACTTAATTAATTAAATAAATGGGTGAAGATTCCATTTAAGGATTTATGTGTAATTAATCCTAAAAATAAATATTGTTGACTATTATTATTGTTGTTGTTATATTCTTGGAAATGTTATTATAAATATAACATTAATGATGGACTATATATATACATATAGTGTAATATATATATATATATATATATATGAGAGAGAGGGAAAAAAAGAATAATTTTTTTTTAAAAAGAGGCATTGGGCAAGGGGGGCGTGACTCCCCCCTGCCCCTTTTTTTTCTTCAATCACGCAGGTCCCCCCACCCGCATGATGTCTTTCTTTTTTTATTATTATTTTTTTTATCTATCCTTCCTTCTTCTCCCCAAACCGCACAAGACTCCTTCAAACCCTATGCGGAACCTACAGCGGCGGCTCTTCCTCCTCCTTACAAGGAAGTGCACGGCCCCTCCTCCGCAAGGTCTCCTCTCCTCCTGTGGGTTCCCCTGCTGCAGCGTGCCGGTGGCTCTCTCCTTCCACGGCGGCGGCCTGCTCTCCCATCCGGCTCTTTCTTATTGTCCCTCTCCGCACAGCGCGCACCAGCTACAGGCCGGACCTCCATGGCGTGACGCAGTCTCCTTTAACCCTAGGCGTGCAGCGGCCGCACCTCCCTTTGGATTTCCCCCCTGCAGCGCCTTCTTCCTCCACCTTCTCCGCACGAGGCGTGGCCTCCCCCGGCGAACCTCCTGTGCACTGCGCGAGACCAGGCGCACCCTCCCTACAACGCGCGACCTCCTCCCTTCGGCGGAGGATTTCTCCCGGTTTCTCCTTGTTTTAGGGTGTGCGGTGTTTTATCGGGACCCGTTGGTTCGTGTCCCAGTGACCTCCGCTGAAGGCGAGGCGGTCCGAGTTGATTTTGCCCTGCTGCCGTTGTTTCGGGTGAGTTTCTAAAACCCGCATTTTTGGTTTGCACTGCTTAATTTAAAGGATGATTAATTTATCTGACTTCTTGAGGATTATTTTGAAGTGCAATGGTTTTTGTCGCACTAATCTTTGGGTGCGACTACTGTTTTTAGGTTGCGCGTCATACTTTGAGTGTGTGCGCGCTTGTGTCGAAGCGCGTGTGCACGAACTACTGCTTTGAGTTAGAAAGCTTGGCTCGGCCAATTTATTGAGGTTGTGTGGGAAGCATGTCGGGACCGTTGTACCACGCTCCGACAACCATGGGTGAGCGCGACCACGTTTATCACCGATGTTCGGGTAAGATTATATATATACATAATTGTTGTATATTTTCGCCTTTTTTTATGAATTTGAGTCTGCGAACCCTTTTGGCCTTTATCTGGTCCAGAGTCAGTTTACCTGAGTTGTTAATTTTAGCAACTTTTTGTTGTTTACGTTGCAGGTTATATATACGCATCACTTTTATGTGTATAGGTATATATATATATATACGCACATCAAAGTCGCGCACGTGAGACTGCGTGACCGATAAAGCAATGTGTGTTAACCTGGGTCCACTCTGAGGGAAAACCGAAAGCCAACATCTGAGTATATCATCTTTCTCACCTCGAGGTGGGAGGTTTGTGCCTTTCTGTAGAAAGTCGATGAGTATTTTGTGCAAATTCCACCAATACCCTTGAACGGGGTATTGCATGTTCCTGTTTTGCCTTTGTTGTATTGTCTGCTTTGCTTGATTGCTAGAGTAGATATTTTGCCTGTGATTATGGTAGCTTTACTATACTTTGGATGTTGTTATGCTTGTTCTGCCTGTTTGGCGTTTTCCAGTTGTCATGCCTAGTGTAGGATAGTGGAACTGTTGCTTTGTTATGCTGTTGAGTCTTAGATTGATAGCCAAGTAGTTCTTGAGGTTTACTTGGACGATGCACGCATGCTGAAGATGTTTTATTTCCACACAGGGCTGTGAGAACCTAGTGTAGTAGACCATAGGGAGAATGGATGTAAGGGCTTATCCAGAGTGTCTTTTAATACGATGTGAGACCATAGGGGGAATTTACGATGAGTGCTTCCTCAGAGAGTCTGTAGTTCCTCGACGCGGGTCACAGGGGGAATGAGATGTTGAGTGCTTCCCCAGAGAGCCTTTAGTAAGATACGAGACTATAGGGGGAATTGACGGTGAGTTCTTCCTCAAAGAGTCTATTTCTTAGCTGAACCAGAGGGGTGAGATTGTGTGTGCCTCCTAGAGGGTTGTTAGTACTTGTAGGTTGAACCATAGGGGTTAGGCTATGAGATTTACTCATAGGGTTACCTGTTTTCTTCTTGTTGCTGGTTATTTACTTGTGTACTTTATATGTTAGAACTGTGGACTGTAGTTGTTGTGTGCTTTTTCTATTTACTTCTTCCTGCACTTCTGCTTGCCTTGTATTCATTGAGTGTTAGACACAAATCTTTGGGTGATTGCCTATTGTGATTGTATCTCACACCCTGTTTGGGCCATGCTTTAGACCCAAGCAGACTATGTTGTTGCAGGTATAGATATGGGTAAGCGCCCTTATACTTCAGGTTCTTGATTGTACTGGAGCTGGAGAGCATGGGACCGAGCTATGGCTTGTGATGCTGAGGAGACTTTGGCTTCTTTGTTTTCCCTTTTCATTGTTACTGTATTGCTTCCAGCCTGTTGTTTGGTTTGGCTGTTCTATTAGACTTATAACATGTCATGCATCATATCTTTAGTTCCAGTTATTTATTATTTTATAAAGTCTTCTGTTGTTAAATTCTAATGAGAATGATGCTTACTGCTTCCGCTGTTATATATTGTTTCCTTCCTTTTATTTCCATAAACTATGAGGGCATAGTTTCCCCAACTACCTTACCCAAGGCCCTCGTTGCTAGTCGGAAGCCTCTGGATTTTGGGGGAAGGCGCTTGAGGTCATGTGGTGAACCATGTATGGGGCACCAGTTGAGTGGCTCCGGATTCGGGTCATTACAAAGTGGTATCAGAGGAGGTTGTTCTTTCTTTTCCTTTTGTCTTACTATTTCGGGGTTAGTAGATAGGAGACTAGGAATGTGTTGGCGCTTGGGTTAATAGTCGTGCTTGGGACTGATCACCCCATGTATGGGAAATGACCAAGTGACCAGGGTTGGGATTGATATTTATACTGGTTGTTGTTACATTTGATATGATTTCACCTTGGGTGAATGTTGTACTTTCCGCTGCTTATTGATTATGAAAATTTTTAAGAAAATTTGCCTTGGCCTATTATGGCAAGAAAAAAAAATTGCATTACATGCAGTATATTAGGCACTTAGAGATTCATATGCATGCATATGTGCCATTCCATGTAGTTGCATTAGTAAATTGTCTGTTAATATTGATTGTGTGCCTTGAATATGTGACATGTCTTGCATTTATTTAGTATGTCTTGATTAGATAGCATGTTTCGGTGATACAATTAACATGCTTGTGTGATAAAATGCCATGCTGCCTATCTTGTTGTATGCCATGCTTTTATGTTATAACATGTTTGGTGATTTAAACATGTTGTGTTGTGATAGTTATTTGTAGTGACATTGTAGCTTGCTGATAAATGATAGGTTGTTATGGATAAATGTTGTTGGTTGCGAATACGAAGGAACCAGTTTTTTTTAGTTATATGGTGTATGGGCGCCTTATAACTGGGAAAAAGGGTAACCCGTGTATTTGAACTTATGAAAAAGGTTGCTAAATTAAATCATAAAGTGAATTGATCGTGAATGGGACCCTCGGGGGGGACGCCTTTTTTAGTAAGAGGGATTTAGATGCTAAATTTCCTGCTAATGTTTGAATAATAATGAATGATTAAATTTTAAGAGGAAGTTGTTCTAACTTTCCTGTTTTTCCATGGGTGTTGTTTGAAAACCAAGTGAACTTGTTGTGAACAATACTTGTGTGTTTTTATAATTCTTTCAAATGTTTAAGGGTTAAAATGAATTAAATTTAAATGGTTAAAATGAAAATGGCTCTTGATCCTAGTATTTAAATTGTTTTGTGTGACCAAGAGATAGAGTCATCGTGTGGGCTTCATAAGGGGCTAGCCCATCGTAGATAGCACCCTTAGATCCTGATATGCCTTGTTTCAGTTGTGAACTTTTAAGGTTGGTTCCTTTCGTGACGTTGTCCCTAGTATGACTTTTTCAGTTTAGAAGATACATCCTCGTTCAGATGGGTGGTCGTTGACCCCCTTTTCTTCTTATTAAACGGATGACATGTTATGACATTATCCAGGATAATTTTCATGTGACGTGACACGACTCTGTTATAAACCTTCTTCTTCTGTTGAGTACGGTTTCGGGTCACCTCCGTGGTGGAGTGACTTGAGCGTTAAGGAATTAGTTTCATCCCACTGCTCGAGAGAACTTTTGACTCGGGTATTTTGACACGCCGACCAGTTTATTTATCATATTCCATGTAAGATGTTCATGTGGTGATCGAGGTTCTTGGAACATCACACATGGGTTAATATATTCTCATATATCACGCTGGTTATCGGTTGATCTCATTTTGCGACGATATGGAAGATCTTAAGGTGGGTAGTGTCGCTTTTGTTTCCATAAACGTGTCGATGCTTACTTGGTAGCACGACTGATCTTCTTGATGATCTTGGTTTCTTCTTAGTGCACTCTCTCGAATGTGACGACCATGTCCCCCATCTTGAACTCATGCTAAAGGCACTAAGATAGCGTCATTTATACGCCACGCTAAAGTTTTAAAGCTGTAGGCTTGTCTTGCGATCTCCTTCATAGTTGTTCACGGGGTGGGTGATTTCCTTAATCTTTGACCTTATTCATGCTAAGGAATGATTGTTTTCAATAACCTTGAGAAGGTTTGACTTTGGAATGTCAACAAAGATCGGGTCAGGACTTCGGTGTACGCACAATTGGTAATCTAATGGTTTTAAAGACACGTCGTCAGTTAAAGGACGAGTGTGGGTTTTGGGTCAGCGATGTCTTCTGAGGAAGCATGTGTAACCTCTTTATGTTGGTTGACTGAGTTTGATAGTTTTCATTGCTGAGGTCCCTGTAATGGCCTCAGATGTAAAGCTTTGTTTTGGTGTTTGAGTTTTAAAGTGAGTGTTGGCTCGGGTTTTAAAAGCTCTAGTGCGGTTTTCTTAGGAAACGCTTAAAGATGCATTGGACGTTGGGAACGCAATGCGATCTTGCTGAACGGAACTTCACAACCTTTATAGGTCGGATGATGTTTTCGTTGGTTCCCGAAGGCTTCTCGGGGATGAGAAGTTTTTAAGGTGGGTAGTTTGTAAGAACCCGCGTTCTTAGACCAGATAAAATACGAGATTTTTTTTTCTTTAAAAAAAATTCGTTTATCGGTGGGTCAGTTTTAAAACCGCGCTTCGGGACGAGGTTCCGAGTGCGTGAACCGGTTCAAGCGGTGACATCGGGCTGCGCATGGGCGGTTAGACCATGTGGGTCAAGTCGCGCAGTCGACCGATTGTCAAAACATGTTATCTAATTAATTTGAATTAATGGATCTTTTAATAATAATAATAGTGAGAGATTATTATTATTAAATGTTGTGAAAACGCGTTTAATAAAATGATGGTCAAACAAGATTAAATGTGGATGTTTTAATAATAATAATTTTGGAAGATTATTATTATACGCAGACGCGTTCATTTAAGTGGCGGTCAAACGCCATTAAATGTGACGTCGCAGTTTGACAAAGAACGTCAATTTAAAATTAAGTGTTAGCGAATTTTAATTAACATTGAATTTTATTTAAAGAAGTGTTACTTTTAATAACGCGTTATTGCGTCAAGTTCGCAATAATGGATTTAATTAAATAAATAGCGTATTATTATATGAGAAATGTAAATATAATTATTGGTGGTGATTATTATTAATTTGGATAATAATAATGATGGATTAATTGGGTTAGATTTAAAGGAAGAATTACAATTTATTAAAGGCGTGTTATTTTAATAACGTGTTATATTAATTACGGCGGCTTCGCAATGAAGCGTTTAATTAAATGTTTGGTTATAATTATTAGTTTTGATTATTATTATTATTCTAGAAAATAATATTAATTGGGTAATCAAATAAGGGTTATGGTTGACTTAATTAATTAAATAAATGGGTGAAGAGTCCATTTAAGGATTTATGTGTAATTAATCCTAATAATAAATATTGTTGACTATTATTATTATTGTTGTTATGTTCTTGTGAATGTTATTACAAATATAACATTAATGATGGCCTATATATATATGTTTATAGATTAGTTGTAATATATATATATATACGAGAGAGGAAAAAAAGAATAATTTTTTTTAAAAAAGAGGCGTTGGGCAAGGGGGGCGTGACTCACCCCTGCCCCTTTTTTTTCTTCAATCATGCAGGGCCCCCACCCGCATGATGTCTTTCTTTTTATTATTATTATTTTTTTTATCTATCCTTCCTTCTTCTCCCCAAACCGCACAAGACTCCTTCAAACCCTACGCGGAACCTACAGCGGCGGCTCTTCCTCCTCCTTACAAGGCAGCGCACGACCCCTCCTCCGCAAGGTCTCCTCTCCTCCCGCGGGTTCCCCTGCTGCAGCGCGCCGGCGGCTCTCTCCTTCCATGGCGGCGGCCTGCTCTCCCACACGGCTCTTTCCTGCTGTCCCTCTCCGCACAGCGCGCACCAGCTACAGGTCGGACCTCCATGGCGTGACGCGGTCTCCTGTAACCCTAGGCGTGCAGCAGCCGGACCTCCCTTTGGATTTCCCCCCTGCAGCGCCTTCTTCCTCCGCCTTCTCCGCACGAGGCGTGGCCTCCCCCGGCGAACCTCCTGTGCACCGTGCGAGACCAGGCGCACCCTCCCTGCAACGCGCGACCTCCTCCCTTCGGCGGAGGATTTCTCCTGGTTTCTCCTTGTTTTAGGGTGTGCGGTGTTTTATCGGGACCCGTTGGTCCGTGTTCCGGCGACCGCCGCCGAAGGCGAGGCGGTCCGAGTTGATTTTTCCCTGCCGCCGTTGTTTCGAGTGAGTTTCTAAAACCCGCATTTTTGGTTTGCACTGCTTAATTTAAAGGCTGATTAATTTATCTGAGTTCTTGATGATTATTTTGAAGTGCGATGGTTTTTGCCGCACTAATCTTTGGGTGTGACTACTATTTTTAGGTTGCGCGTCAGACTTTGAGTGTGTGCGTGCTTTTGTCGAAGCGCGTGTGCGCGAACTACTGCTTTGAGTTAGAAAGCTTGGCTCGGCCAATTTATTGAGGTTGTGTGGGCAGCGTGTTGGGACCGTTGGACCATGCACCGACAACCGCGGGTGAGCGCGACTACGTTTATCGCCGACGTTTGGGTAAGATTAGATATATACATAATTGTTGTATATTTTCATCTTTTTTTATGAATTTGAGTCTGCGAACCCTTGCGGCCTTTATCTGGTCCAGAGTCAGTTTACATGAGTTGTTAATTTTAGAAACTTTTTTCTGTTTACGTTGCAGGTTATATATACGCATCACTTTTATGGGTATAGGTATATATATATATATATACGCACATCAAAGTCGCGCACGTGCGACTGCATGACCGGTAAATCAATGCGTGTTAACCTGGGTCTACTCTGAGGGAAAACCGAAAGCCAACATCCGAGTATATCGTCCTTCTCACCTCGAGGTCGGTGGTTTGTGTCTTTCTGTAGAAAGTCGATGAGTATTTTGTGCAAATTCCACCAATACCCTTGAACGGGGTATTGCGTGTTCCTATTTTTCCTTTATTGTATTGTCTGTTTTGCTTGATTGCTAGAGTAGATATTTTGTCTGTGATTATGGTAGCTTTACTTTACTTTGGATGTTGCTATGTTTGTTTTGTCTGTTTGGCATTTTCCAGTTGTCATGCCTAGTGTAGGATAGTGGAACTGTTGCTTTGTTATGCTGTTGAGCCTTAGATTGATGGCCAAGTAGTTCTTGAGGTTTACTTGGATGATGCACGCGCGCTGAGCATGTTTTATTTTCACACAGGACTGCGAGAACCAAGTGTAGTAGACTATAGGGAGAATGGACGTAAGAGCTTCTCCAGAGTGTCTTTTAATACGATGCGAGACCACATGAGGAATTGACGATGAGTGCTTCCTCAGAGAGTCTATAGTTTCTCGACGCGGGTCATAGGGGGAATGAGACGTTGAGTGCTTACCCAGAGAGCCTTTAGTACGATACGAGACTATAGGGGGAATTGACAGTGAGTGCTTCCTCAGAGAGTCTATTTCTTTGCTGAACCAGAGGGGTGAGACTGTGTGTGCCTCCTAGAGGGTTGCTAGTACTTGTAGGTTGAACCAGAGGGGTTAGGCTATGAGATCTACCCAGAGGGTTACCTATTTTCTTCTTGTTGCTGGTTGTTTACTTGTGTGCTTTATATGTTAGAACTGTGGATTGTAGTTGTTGTGTGCTTTTTCTGTTTACTGCTTCCTGCACTTTTACTTGCCTTGTATTCATTGACTGTCAGGCATAAATCTTTGAGTGATTGTCTACTGGGATTGTATCTCACACCCTGTTTGGGTCATGCTTTGGGCCAAAGCAGACTATGTTGCTACAGTTATAGATATGGGAAAGCGCCCTTCTACTTCAGGTTATTGATTGTACTGGAGCCGGAGAGCATGGGATCGAGCTATGGCTTGCGATGCTGAGGAGACTTTGGCTTCTTTGTTTTCCCTTTTCATTGTTACTGTATTGCTTTCAGCCTGTTGTTTGGTTTGGCTGTTTTATTAGACTTATAACATGTCATGCATCATATCTTCAGTTCCAGTTATTTATTATTTTATAAAGTCTTCCGCTGTTAAATTCTGATGAGAATGATGTTTACTGCTTCCGCTATTATATATTGTTTCCTTCCTTTTATTTCCATAACCTATGAGGGCATAGTTCCCCCAACTACCTTACCCAAGGCACTCGCTGCTAGTCGGCAGCCTCTGGCGTTCGGGGGAATGCGCTTGAGGTCATGTGACGAACCGGGTACGGGGCACCAGTTGAGTGGCTCCGGATTTGGGTCATTACAGAAGGGCAGAGCACTTTGCCACCCCTTCCCTCGTCTTGCCAAAGGCGGGTCGCGACAGTATGATGTTTGATTTTCCAAAGGTGTTTTTAAATATTTTAAAATGGTAGGGGTTGATAGTTTTTTAAGTATTTGAAAAATATTTAAAAATAATTTTGTTTTGTTTTTTAAAATGGAGAAGATTTTGCAACCCCACATCAAAAAGTGGATTGGAGTGAGGTCTCCTTTATTAAGAGAAACATTTTCATCATTATTCAAAAATGATAGAGGGAATAATCCAGTAGGGGTGGTGCACCATACCGTCCATGCACGTGCGAGCTATCACGCAATGTGATGCTTTGATGATGCACTTTTTCACTTTGCATGGTGCGATGTTTGAAGGTGCCTTCATTTTTTTGATAGATTTGTTGGTCACCCCAATTCATACCCAGTCTCAAACGGGTACGTTCGGTGGGTTGACCCGGTTCAACGAATGGGTGCGATATGGATTGTTAATCGAATCATGCATGGTTTAATGGACACATCTATTCAATAACAGGTGTGATTTGAGCCACTTATTCGATCAGGTGCGAGCCAACGAATTTGATTAAATTGGATGAGATGTGTCTTACCAAAATAGGTGTCTACCCACTTCAAAGGGGTAAGTTATCTTATCTGGATGAGTACTTCAGTGCCTATAAATTGGAGTTTCCAATGAATGAAAAATTAATTGAATTCAACTTGATCCCAAGCACTCTAATTTCTCTCAAAGATTGAGATTCCTCTCAAGTATTTTACAAACATCAAAGTTTCTTTATTGGTGCGCAACAATAAAGACCTTTCGTTACTCTCTTTATCCCAAAACCTCTTCATGAGATAGTCTATACTGAATACAAGTGTAGTGCATCAAGGCGTCGTTGTATCATAAAGAGGATTTGTTTGCAACTCATTGTACTACCGGTTTGGTGGGGGCGAATATGCTCTCAAGGAGAGCAACGTCGTAACATGCCTCAACGGACTCCATGTTGGAACCGGGCGTGCATGGGAAGCCCCAAACAGGTGGTTTTTTTAAAAAAAAATCCACCGACGATCGATGTAAACTTGTTGACGTTAGTGAAGAGCAGCCCGATTAAATCTGAGGATCTCGCGTGAAGGGTTTTAAGCACAAAATAAACCGTAAAATACCTGGTTTAATTCTGAAGTCGCGCACGACGTCTGCTCGTCGTTGGCGATCGCTGCTCGAAGAATCCAAAGTCGAATTCCTCTAGATCATCCACGCATGCTTCAAGGAATCCGCGGGAGTGTCGTTCGTCGTAATCCGTGTGCTAGCGCGGAATTGCGATGACACCTTCGACGCTCCAACGATTACTGCATCGCTTCGCTAGCGATGCCTGAGAGAGTGTTTGATCCATGCTCCTTGGATCCAGAGCATCTCTCTCTAGATTATGGGAGAGAGGAGAAGATAGAGAAGCTCCATAAATAGTACTTGGCAAAAGACTCTCCTCTTCTATTTATAGTGGTTAATTAAAATACCCGGTATCGCCTTGTCGGCCCTGGATACTTAACGCACTATCAATGACATTTTATAACTACTAAACTGTGTCATAAATATTATTATCATTTACTTGTAATATATTGAAATATATTACGCGATAATAATTGAGTCATTAACTCGACCCGTCGCTCCCATAAATATTAATTGAACCTTGAATAATTTAATATTCGTCAATTAATATTTTTCATGTATTTACTTAAAACCCGTAAATACATTTAATAAATAAATTCAATCCTTATTATTCTAAACTCGAATAATATGAATTCATTTATTTTATTGCTGATCATTTAACTTTGGACAAATCCCGAACTCTAGTGGTGGGACCCACCATGTCCAAAACTCTTATTCAACTAAATAGGGAAGATTCTTGAATACACTATTGTGTATGACCCTCTATGCCCTTATCTCGACAGTAGTGAATAATATTCACAGACCAAGAGCGGGATATAACAACTCATCATGACCCCCTGAAGAGATAAGGATTGTCACAGCAGTGACAACCAACCTACGAACACGCACTATGTAATATAATCTCTTTGTCAGCAATATCTCATAAAGCAGGACACACTCACGTGTCATCGACCTTTTATTGCTTTATAGTTTGTTGATCTAACTGGATGGATTCACTCTTGACTGCCATGACCATGGTCTTATAAAGGTACTATCATCCATATCAACATGGTCTGAGATATATTACTTCTATAATCCGAAAGTGACTAATCCTTTCTTGACCATTCAACCAATGTCATGCCACCAATGATGCATCCAACACAAACCACCTCGCCACGACTTCATTGCCATGGTTTTCGTCTTGTATCAAAGTACGCAATCAAATGACATACATTTGTAATGATCTCAAGTCAGAAGACTATTACACATGATCGTAGATAGAAACATCCAATGACACCCGAAACACGTGGAGTTTCTATTGGCGGATCAGTCCTCATGATCCCACTTCTAGAGATCACCAAGTGTGAACTTCATGAGAAGAAGTCTCAATGCTTATGAACCTCCAGCACCTGATAGTCAAACATCTACTGTGTCCAATCAGTAAGATGTATCTACACTATAAAACATATATTTAAGATTAATGTCATAATATCTTGAGGTTCTCATTATACCCTGAGAGCTGCTATAACATTTCGATACGACAATTAATCTTTGGACATTACCATTTAAATAGTGGACATAGAAAAGCCTACACTATAATGGTAAGATGACATCATGTATAACTAATTGTACACACGATATGAGAATCTATAGCACTGAATAGTTGGGTTTAGGACATCCACTATTTCAACACTCCATCTCCCACCATCCAATCAAAGTCCATACCATTACCCACCAATATTCTCAGCACTATGCTATATAAATGTTTTGTACATTATAAAAATATTAGACATATCATATAAATATTTTGGGAATTAATATTATTAATGTATACACAATATACATGGTAGGTCTGGGGATGAGGGTATAAAGGAAAGAAATGTGTAGATGCGGAGGTTCGAAAGAACCTCCTCAACTCACCACCACGGGCATAACATGGACGTAACCATTGAAGTGCGTCCCATGGGACATTATAAACAATGTACATCAAATGTTTTTTTTGCATATGTATACATTATATTATTTTCATATATCAAATATTTGATGTTCATATATATATATATATTTTTAATGTTCTATATATATCAATTTATAATATCTTGTGCATATATAAAAAAATAAAAGTTTTGTATTGGACTGCTCAATGAAATAAACGTATTAGATTTTCCATAAATCACACCGGAAATCATGCCGTAACTGGCATATTTTTTTTTTGACACATAAAAAGCCGCCTATAACTTAAGGTCAGACACATTTCCACCGGAAAACGCGCCTCCCCCGCCACTGCACTTTTCCTGCATACTTTTCACTCTGCTGTTCATCTTTCCATGGCTCCCAAGCTTACCTCCGCGGCCCGCTTCATCTTCCTCCTCATAGGAGTCTTTCTCAGCTTCTTCGAATCCAACTGCTCCCCAACGAATTTCCGGGCGTCAGACGAAGAGGCTTTCTACAATGCCGGTCGTCAGAGCCACCGCCGGCAGAGTACAACCTGCGATCTCTCTGTTGGAAAGTGGGTTCACGACGACTCGTACCCTCTTTATAGCTCTGCCCGTTGTCCCTTCCTCAGCACCCGAGTGAGCTGCCAAAAGAACGGGCGCCCCGATTCCGACTACGAGAAGTGGAGGTGGCAACCCTTCGGCTGTTCTATCCCCAGGTGCTTTCGATTTCTCAATAACAATTTCTGGTTTACTGTGAGACTTTGTTTCGTTGATTAGAATAAGTGTGGCGGCAAAAGCAAGGACCGAGAAAACAGAGCTGGCATGTGAATGGCCAGGCGGTATTACCGTGTTCAATGCATTGTATATATGCGCAGCTCTTACCGATCTGGTACGAGAGAGTGAGGAAAGAAACGTTCACGCGATGGATTTGAATGCCAAATGCAGCTTATAATTTCATAATGCATCATGAACATTGCGGCGTGACAGAAAAATTCATGAAATATAAATTACATATTTCTTTGTGTATCCATGAGGGGTTTAGGGTGGGCGCAGGCCAAAACCCTAGAAATTGTTGCTCATAAATTATCATTTGTTTGAAACAGGTTTAATGCTCTAAATTTTTTGGGAAGGATGAGAAGGAAGAGGATAATGCTGGTGGGAGATTCTATAATGAGGAATCAATGGGAATCCTTAGCTTGCTTAGTCCAAGGAGTTCTTCCCAGTGCTAAAAAGAGGGTCACTTACCATGGTCCGTGCATCTCCTTACATGCCCTGGTAAGAAGTGTTACCATTTCATGGCAAAAAGCAGTCTGCTAAGTCCCTGTTTGGGAACACTTTTGAAAATTGTTTACAACAGTCATTACTTATGATAATTGATTCTATAAATGCCTTTCCAAATTGGTTATTTAAAGTGTTTTTCTGTCACTTAAACGAGTTTTTTCAGGATTTTAAGTGTAAATGCCTTTTCACAAATAGAATACACAATAGTTGTTTTTAAAATTGTGGAGCATGACCAGTTGGATGGAGTTGGTATGGCAGAGCTGACAAGTTGCATCGACAGCAAGCAATGTAGTATCATGGACTATATAGATCAGGGTACTGTAGCAAGTATCACGGACTATATAGATCAGGGTACTGTAGCAGGGTACTGTAGCAGTGTGCAGCAGCTCATTTTGCTTTATGATCTCATTTTGAATTAGGGTTTATGGGGGGTGTTTTTTCCTGGATCTGTATTACCAGCTCCTTCACATAGTTAAATTACGTTCCCTCCCTCCCTCCCTCCCTCCCTCCCTCCCTCCCTGAGGATGTAGGGATTGTTCCTAAATCATGTAAATTTGTGTGTTCTACTTCTCCCCCCCTGTTTGTTTGATTTGTTCGTTCTTCCTCCCTCATGTCTGTCGAACTGTTTTCATTATTTGAGCTTTCGCGTTCCATAACATGCTTTTTAGTAACTGTTATCAAACACTGCTCTGTCATTTATCCTTAATCAAGCAAGCTGTGAGATTTCAGGGATTTGGGGCATCATTTGAATTTTGTTGGGCTCCTATGCTGGTGGAGTTCAAGAAAGAAGCTAGTGGGAAGAAGATTTTATTTGTTGATTTAATTGAAGAAAACGCTAAGTATTGGAAAGGAGTCGATGTCCTGGTGTTTGATTCTGCTCACTGGTGGACACACACAAACCAGTTGAGTTCGTTTATGTCCTTTCTTGTTGCCCTGCCATTTGCCTTTTTGAAGCAAAAAAGTGCATAATAAATAGAAAAAAATATATAATGTAATTTTTTTTTGGTATTTTTGACAATAGCACATAAAATTAAAGACAATCATGTTAAGAAAATTAACTATACAAGGAATGGACACTCCACCCATTTCTTTTTCCGGGCGAAGGATCATTTGTACCAAATGTAACCTTAGTTTTCAATGAATCATGTTTTTAACAGGTGGGATTTGGTCATGGAGGGAGGCCACATGATTACAAACATGCCCCCCATGGTTGCTTATGAAAAAGGACTGTCCACATGGGCCAACTGGGTCAGGGAAAACCTGAACCCTAGGCAAACTCGAGTCATCTTCCGTAGTGTCTCACCAATGCACTCAAGGTAGATGAATGTTTTGTGTATTATATAAATGTTATGTGCATTATATAAATGTTTCATGGATGAATATCATTATGTTCCATTTGTCCATGTGTTTATAGGCTGTTCTTGACAACACTTGTTGAAAAATGTTTGAAATACTAACCGCTCTTGATAAATGTTTCTGTACAAGGTTCTGTTTGACAACCTTTCAAAACTCTTTATAACACCTCTTACTGATGATAAACAGTAACAACCAAGTCATGTTTTTTCTATTTTAATGAAAAACAGTTGCAGTTAAAGAAATGATGGAAAAGATTTTTTCAATCAATAATCTGGAAACACTCGCTCAGAATCACTTGTTATAAGTATTAAGTGGTATAAGTTTGAAAAAATCATGTGGTGTCTGTTTTGTTTTTGAAAAACAAAAATGCTTCCACTTCCATTTGACAACACTTACTGAAAACTGCTTATATCAGGTATCACTGATGATAATCTGTTTGATGAAATAAGCGGTGCTTGTCCTTTTCCTGAAGAAGACAGTTGCACTTCAATTCTAAAATAAATCCACTTAATTAAGTGGCAGAAAAGTACCTTTTTAGTAGGCTACTTGGAATCACTTACGGTCCGTTTGACATCACATTTTAAAAACTGCTTATAGCACTTGTCGCTTATCATAAGCAGTTTGAAAAAATAAGTGGTTTTTGTCTTGTTTTTGAAATAACACTATTTAGGGATGACAATGGGTAGGTATCCTCCAAAATATAGGTACCCGAACCCATGTTTAATAATATTGAAACCTGAATCTGTTTAATACCCGTTTAATTTTAAAAACACCACCTGAATTCTATCTATAAAATTTGACATATCCATTAAATAACCTGAATCCAAATCAGTTTAATAATAAAATTTTTAATAATATTGTTATTATATATGTTTTGTACATATTACACACGAGTGAAGCGCCCCTCCTATTCTGCTCTGCCCAATTTTTTATTTTTTTCTATTATAAATTTTTAAATAATGGTTTAACTACACATTGCCATCTCTTAAATTCTAGGAGAAAACCACTTAAACAATTGAGAGAAAAACGAATTTTCATTAACCTGAAAACACTTCTATAGTGGCACTTATCATAAACAATTTTTAGTATGTCAGATGACCCTTATGCAGAAACTGTCATCATAAATGTTAATTGCCATAAGCACTTTTCAATAAGTAATGTCAAACGCAGCCGTAGTTTGATTGATGAGATAGGAAAAATGAAATTTATAATCGATGAATTAAAATGAAAAACTGTGATCGAGTTTCTTTGCAGGTTCAATGGTCAGAGATGTAACAAGCAGAGTGAGCCTTTGATGCTGAGCCAACGACATCACATTCCGAGGCCAATGCAGGTCCTCAAACATGTGCTGAGGAGAACGCAATTTCCTGTATATTTGCAGGATATTACGACTATGTCGGCTCTCCGGCGTGACGGCCACCCATCTTGGTATTCAGGTTCAGCCTATTCTGATTGCAGCCACTGGTGCTTGCCTGGGGTCCCTGATAGCTGGAATGAAATGTTGAATGTCATATTGCTTCATTCTGGGCTGTAAATCTGTGGAGGGCAGGCTGGGGCTGGGGATTGTTTGAGAAGAATTGTTTGTTTTTGTGTGGTGCCCTGATTTTTTGTTTTTGTCCCCACCCCTACCCCACCTTTAAATCTTCTGTTTTACATATTCAACAATATTGTTTTCTTGCGTTTCTTTTAGCTTAGACGTCCTATGGGATTATACATAATTTAAGGGTTATTTGTAAATGAACAAAAATAGGGTTAGAGGTTGCTGAACAGTGGGAGAGTTTACATGAAAATTTGAGATTACCCTCAATGAATTAAATAAAAAAACGAGTCATTAGATTTTATTGTAAGTTGGATGTACAATCCTGCAGAATGTCAAATTGGGGTCCAATGAGAACCACTCACACCCATTATATAAACCAAACAACTATCTATATGTAAAATGCATGTCTTCTGTTGGTGCTTCCAATGCTTTTCATTGGGGTTGTGCGCATTGTGCTGTTTTTGTCCTGCATTCTTGCTTTTTAAAAACGGATGGTCTCTATTATCAGGTTTGGTGATGTTGATTTATTGGTTGAAACGAGATAATGAGATGTCATTTCTTTTTATGGATTCCTCTTTAGAGCTCGTTGGCTAGTTCGAGTCTTCTTTATAGATTTGAGTCATGTTTGAGAAATGTATTTTCGACACCATCTCGTGGTGGAGGCTGGTTAAATACGCTGCTTTTGTCTTGATAGGGTATCAACCTGTGCTCAGAGTAGATTGTAATGCTGGGCATGTCTGTATATTTCTAGACGTTGGGTGTGTTGGGAACCTGTAAAGTCTTCCCCTTTTGAGGTCAGAGACATTTCTCATATGTGACATCTTTGGCGCGGAACCCAAGACATTCTGTGTTGACCACAGGGTTGACGCCAGAGGCGTAAGTCATCTGAGACTTAACCCCAAACATCTCATTTTTATTGTATGAGGTAGAGATTTCAGGTGGACCACATGTTTTATGTCTCTTGGGGACAGGTGGGTGGATTTCAGTGTGTTCTTGTTGGGAAGATGATCACACTTTTGGAGTTGGTGCCTTCTTGGGGGAAGACATGCATATTTGATGGGAATGTTGGGGTGTCGGGATTGAACCTCGGGGAGGTATCCCATGTTTGTTGAGGTGTCGAGATTGAACCTCATGGAGGTATTCTACGTACCTTGTTAAGAGACTGATCAAAACCCATGTAGTTCGATGCCATGGTTTAAGGTTGTGTGACAGGACTTCAATGCCACGGTTTAATGTAGTGTGACAGGATTGGTTCATGTAATTTAACGTTATGTGGTAAGGACGCTTGCGTCACTGAAGGAGTGACCGCAAGGGATAGCGTGGGGTTTACGCATATGAGTTGCCTAGGTGTTTGAGGGTCTTATCCCATGTGTGGAGTTTCATCCCATGGTGAGGGAAGGAGGGTGTGGGGCTTACACATAGAGGCGGCCCAATGTAGGAGTTTTGTCCCATGTTGGGGGAGGATGTGACATCCCATGATGATCGTACATGAGACATCCTGTGTTTATCACACAGGGTAAAGTTACAGTTTAATGTCATGTGTTGATGATGTTGTCGTGCAGTTTAACGTCATACGACTAGGAAGAGGGCTATGCAGCTTTGAGTCTTGCAGCTCAGACGTTGGAGAGACCTACACCCATGAAGACCATTTCCAGGTAAGAGAGAAAGATCTGACATGACACCTTCCTATCAGGAAAGGTGGACAATTTCCCTTGATGATGCCACCTTCGGGGCTTACGTGTATACTACTCATGCACCTTTGGGTGGGGCTTGGTGTAAACACTGCCGTGGAGGAGTGACAATCAGGGGTCCCGACGTTAGGGTGCCTATGCTTAGGAACAAGAGGCATTAGGGTGCCAATTCTTAAGAGAAAAATACAGGGTAATGGTCAAGGTCGTGCTTGAAGCAAAAGAGGCAGACACAAGAGTTGATGATACCGGTCGCATAGAAGATATGGGTGCGGATGAACCGACTTTGGATGGGTACAAGGCCCCTGTTCACTCAACTTTCACGAAAGGGTGTTTACTGAAAGGTGGCACCGTGAAGAGGTTTCACGAAGGTCGGAGGTTCGCGAAGGTTGAGGGCTTCGCAAAGCACAGAGGTCCCGCGAAGGTTGAGAGTTTCATGAAGCATAGGGGTCTCGCGAAGGGCAAGGGTCTTGCAAAGTTGTATCTTTCGCGAAACAAGGTGGTCTTGTCTCGGGGTAAAGTCTTGGTTCCCATGAGGTTGGTTTCGTGAAGAATAATTATCTCGCGAAACCCCAAGAGTCGAAAAAGGCTTTCTTCTAACGCGAAGGCCATGGATCTTCGCGAAAGACATCTCTACCATGGTTTGAGTTGCTCAAGAACCCATGGGAGGCTATTTCGCAAAAAATGGTCACCTCTAGGAATCCATCTCCTCTATCGCTCGCTAAGGTTAGAGTTTCACGAATTTATGGTCTTTTTCAGAAGTCCAAAGGTTGCGTCCCATGAAAAATTGGAGGAAGGGAGGTATTTATAGGCGTGATGAAGGCATAGAAGTCCATTTCATGAAAGATAACGCCTTGGAATAACGTTTTGTGGAGGTTTTGCGTCGAGGTGGGAAGCTCTGTGAATGGACATATGTTGCGCGAAAGCTACCGCCTTTACTGTTGCAGCCACCTGGCGACTTACGTGAAGCGTTGCCCATTTGTGATGATTTTGACCTTCGCGAACAAAGATCATCAAGTGCGTTTTCGAGTTGTTTTGGCCTGATTCGCTCTGAACCGTGTGTGCCTTCTTCGATATCTCCCGTGACACGTTTATTTCAGCGTCAACAAATGCCACCCCTTAGAATGAGAGCCAACGAGGGAGAGGAGGGTCAGATTCTGAGGGGAAACCGCCGAAAATTGAGGATATGTGAGCCCTATTTGTGAAACTCAACCTGAACCTGTGCCTATAAATAGGGATGGAGGTCCCAGAAGGGACCATGAGTTTATCACGAATGATAGGCCCTTTGATCTTTTTCACAAAACTAAAAACTGTTGTGAGCATTCTTTGGTTTCGATCCTTAGTGCTCACGAAACTTTAACGCTTTCATGAATAGATCTTTCACGAACAAATCTCAGCGAAGCTTTCAATCTTTCGCGAATTCAACCTTCGCAAATCGATCTTTGCGAACCAGTTCCAGAAAACTTTCTAAGTACTGGAAAATAATGGGTGCTGAAGGTGCAGATGCCACTGCAGTCCGATGAAGGGAGATGACTGAAAACATTATGAATGGGGAGAGCTTTAGGAGTGCATCAGATCATCACACACTCACCAAATTGCTGAAGGAGGCACATTAGGAGTATTCCACTTTGCAAGAGGCTGTCGTTATACAACTCCGGGTTGAGGGATGATGTGTTTATCCCTAGTGATGACTGGGACACACCCGCCTACTAGTTTAAGAGCTCACCTGGGCAGTACCAGTGGCACAAAGTTGTCAGGGTCACATCGTGAAGGAACATGCATCGATCACCGCCCATTTGCTGTGGAACCCACTGAACACCATCAACGGGGAGGCATTGGGCGATGAGGCATCCCCCCCCCCCCTCAATATGAGACAATCCTCAAGGTGACTTTGGCGGTTTGTCTCTAGGGCTGGACCAAGGAATGAGATCTGTGCCAGAGCACCAATTTTACGGACTAGTGGGCTTGGACATATTGGCATGCCAGTCCTATCATGAGTTCGAGGTGGAGCTGAAGAGGGTTGGTTTGTACGAAGCGGTGTGGACTTCGCAGTTCCACATTTACCGCCACCCGAACATCACGCCTGAGTTGTTGAGCAGGTGGTCATCGGGGACCATCACATTCCACCTGCACCATGGGGAGGTTGACGTCAGTCTTTGGGATCTCCATCATATTGCGGGGATCCCCATCCAATGGAGCATGTATGATGAATTTCTCTCCACAGAGGATGTTTAGGACGACCAGAAGCAGATGCTATCCATAACCATGGTTCTCCTGCGTTTGGTGCAGGGGGAGAGAGAGCACAAGCCGAGGATGAAGGACATCCCCTTCACGCAGTTCAATTATTTCCTGAATGAGCCTGTGGAAAAGCTACCAGAGAGGTCATGCCAGTGTCCAAAGGCATCTATGTGAGGCGAGGAGCACTCGTATTGGAGAATTATGGAGGCGAGTCAATGGCGGTTGTGGAGATACAATGTCAAGCCTGAGGCCCCCATGGTTAGATATGAAGGGTTCATTGTGAAACTTATCTGTGGGTGGATGCTTCCAGTTTGGGATGCTCACATGGGGGTGCGACCAAGCACATTAGCTATGGCGACAGTGATGGCAATAAGGCAGTGCATCAACCTGGTGATGTTGGTGCTGACGGAATTGTACAAGATGGTGCACCACATCAGCTAGAGGAAGACCCCCTTATGTGTGTGTGGTCCCATCCATTTCTTTTATGACTGGGTCGTCACACACATGAGGGGGTATGAGCATCCGAACCTAATTTCCCCCTCAGGTACCAACTTCCGGCCATCACTACACAACATTTTCTGGAGTCAGCCTCTCAAGATGGATTCAACCGGTATGCTAGTAAGGATTGGGTCAGCGGATCGCTTTATCTTCCACACATTCCCCTTCCCAACGGGGGCAGTCACAGACAATGGTGCTGGGATGGTGGAACAACAATTGTACCTACCAGCCTTCCGAGGAATGGTAATGGTGGCAAGAGTGGATTGCAAGGCAATATGTGAACTGTACACTCTATACCGGTTCACCATACAATTTTGGTGCCTTCATAAACTTACCTTGAAGGTGTACATGGGGGTACGTGCTGAATTTTTTCCCTCAATCCTTTAAAAAATTTGGTGGATGTTTGCCCAGGAGGACAATAAAGGAAGAAGTGAGATACCGCCAACCAATGTCGCATATGATCTTTTCCATGAATACACACTTATTTGGGAAAGCACGTATCTTGGGGAGACGATGAGGTATCCAACCAACCGGGTGGATGATGCGGAAGGGGCCTTGCAACCACGAGGTCGGGGGCGTGTCATAGCAGGTAGGGAACACCACAGAGGAAGAACTGGACCGACAACGAGGGGTGCAACGACCAACACTCCTATAACTCCTACATGAATAGTGGAACCAAGCCCACAACTTCTTGGAAAACGGCCTTAGGAGGAAGGTGGACCCTCCAAAGAAGTTATAAGTCCAGGCTTCGAGGGAGCGACTGCACCGCCCAGACATCCTTGATGATGTTGTTTCCCTTGATGCCCGAGAGAGTTGGGGGATCCACAAGCAGCTCACCTCTCTTCATGGGGTATGGCAGCATCTCAATGATGAGGGGATAAACTTTCCCAGGCCGGGCCATGCAAGGGCAGGTATCCATGCTCTCCGAGCTGAGGCGGTGTAATACATTGCAAAGTTGGAAGGCCTGGTCCATTCTCACGGTGTCGTGCATCCTCTGACCATCTGAGTGAAGGTGTTACTGGGCATGCCTTCTCCTCCGGATTTTCCTACGGATCAATTGTCCGCTGGTGTGGCCAGGGGTGAAGAATCAATAGAGGTGGAATCTTAGGGAAGTGACGCCTGCTTAGAATTCTCGGGGAAAGGAGATCCTACGGTTGATCAGGTAAATTTTACGATTTTGTGTGCTTTGACCATTGCCAATCCTCCAAGATTGTCGTCCAACTCCTTTTTTTTTACTTATGTAGGAATTAGTGAGCACCGAGGAAGGAAAGGTTTGTGATGATTCTCAAGTGGAGGATGAGTGAGCCCCAACTCTTGAAGGAGAGGGAGTAGGGCCTTCCCCCGATGTTGTGGTCACACCATCCGTTGTTGAGGTGGTGCCCATGGTGTGTGTGTGTGTGGGGGGGGGGGATTTGGTAAAACTTGTTGAGTTGTTGGATGGTCTTTAAAAATCCTATAAGTTTTCTTTCTCCTTCCTTTCCCCTTATTTTTATTACCTTTCACAGGTTGAGTCCCGCAAAATTCATGTATACACAACATTGCAAATTGTGTTGGGGGTTTATCCACTTGTGGCAATGATTGAGTCAATGGAGCCTACAACTGAGGTAGTGATGGCCGACACTATGGTACCAACATATACGAACGAGGCTGTGTCTTCTACAGAAGTGGTTGAGAAAGCTGTGGTAGTTGGGCTAACCATAGAGGTGCCATAGGAGGTGGCTGTTGGAGTCGAGACCTCAATAGAGGTGGTCAGAATTGTACCACCAACAAGGGTGGTCGAGGAGGCTATGATGACTAAGCCTACCTCGAACGTGACACAAGGGGTTAGAGAGGCTCCCACTGCAAGCGAAGGATCTGGTGAGGACGAGTTCCCCCTGGACTTGGGGCTTAGCCCACCTGAGGACATGGTTGCAAATGATCCTTCCACTGATGTGTTGACGGTCTTCCCTAAGTATGAGTCTGCGCCACCTAAGGACTTTGGAGATTTAGGCTCTGACGTTGTCGAGGAGAATCAGGTCATCCGATGTAGGGAATGAAGGAGTGTGTAGAATTTCATCACCCACACTTCACTCATCGATCTGCCAAATTGGGTGGGATCTCTCCTCTATTGGCTAGTCAGCTTGGGGACTGGTGGAGTGGACTCTAGTATCCTCCACACTCTATATTAGGATTTTCTCATCGAAAAGGCATGTGTTGAGTGGAAGGATTTTGACTTTTCTTGGTAGAAGAAGAATTCCAAGGGCACCAAGGCGCTCCAGGTGACCGAGGATGATCTTGCTCGACTAGAGGTGCAGGCGCAACAACATGAAGACGTCGCCAATTTCAAAACACAGATTATCAACCAATTAAGAGATTAGAAGAAACTGAGGTTAGGGATGTAGAGGAAACATCCTTGGGATGAGTTGAGCAGGAATGGGTGTGAGTTAAGAATGATGAAGTTCATTCCGCTACCAAGGAGGAAGCAGTTGGGCTGGCCGAGCAGCAGTGGACCTTAGAGGCTACTCAGTAGAGGCTGACCGAGATAGAGCGCTCAATTACTAGGGCTAAGAATTAGGGAACTTTATCATATTTTGAAATAAAGGAGAGACTCCAACATGTGGATGACCCTCCCCAAAATCTTGGAGTTGTTTGTTTTGAATTCCCTATATTTTTTTACCGTATCTCAATCATATAAATGAGACAACTATAAATAAACCCCTAAGCCCACATGAGTCACGTTTAGTGTGAGAAACAATGGAAAAAAAATTCTCACTTGTACGAGATTATCAGACATGGGATGGACACTCAGGGTCTGAATTTCTCATTGACCACCAAGCCTGTGCATGCACGAGAAAGCCTAGCCAAACAACCATGCGAAGGTGGAGAGCTGATTTCACGATGATGAAGATGCTGGGGAGGAGCAGTTCCAAGTAGTTAGTCTGGGTTGTATGTAATGTTTGAAAGCCTACGGGCAATGAATTCCTCTAAGGCCTACGGGCCATGTAATACTTATGCCTACGGGCCTTGTAAGGGTTCCACCTCACCCCTTGAAAGGTGGATTATCAAAATCAATAAAAAATGAAGGCCTTCGGTCCATTAGAGAGGTTCAGCTGCTGACCATGTTCGAAACACGTGATCTATTAAAATGTCGTCAAAGGTCTTTTGGAGCATGCGCCCAAGACGGTTGGTGAGCCCATATGGCCAAGCACCACTGATGTTAAGGGAAGCTCATTCAGACGTGGAGGGTAGTGAGAATCCAAATCAAGGCATAAAACATGAGGATAAACTGAGGGAATGTTTGAATGGAGTTCAACATTCTCAGAATTACGCCATCGTATTTCTGAGCACATTGGGTGGGTGCATCAGTCTGAATGAAGGACATGATCTTCTTCTATGGGGAGCGACATCTTGGATGCTAAGCGACTATCAAGGAACTCAAATGGTGCAGTAGGTGATCGATGCCAAAAGGGGAAAGGGGGTTCTCAGGCGAGGGATTGAGATGCTTTGCAGTTTGATGCTGTGTAATAAGAACAGAGGGTGTGTAGTTTAACATCTTGAAACAATGATGTTGAACATGTAGTTTAATGTCATATGGTGAGGATAAGATTACTGTAGTTTAAAGTTACATAATTTTAACCATGATGCCGCATAGTTTATCATCGTATGGTTGGGATGTGTATAGTACAATTTAATGTCTTATGACCCGGACATGTGAACCGATGTGAATGGGGAAAGAGTTAAGGTTTGACCTTAACTTTTGTGTAAACCAATGGATCAGTGCACATAACCAAGCTTTTGTTGGGGCTCACGGTGGGTCCCACTGGCTTTGTACCTTTTTATTTACACCCTCATTTTTTCCAAGTCATGAGAGCAACCTAGCGGGTGGGGGCCAGACTTTTTCTTAGGTTTCCCCTATAGGTTTTCAACCTGACAGACATATGCGCATCTTACCTAGGGCAGTTTAAGGTCACGCAAGTCGGACTGGGGTTCCAAATAGCTTATGGTCATAATGGTAAGACTAGAGTTTAACTTTATGTGCTAAGGACATCATTTTTTTTCGTCTCACATTTTTCATATGAGGAATCCTATGTTTATTACATAGGGTAAGACTAAAACTTAACTTCAAGTGTTGAGGATGCTGTTTTTTTGGTCATCTCACATTTTTAATACGAGGCATCTTATGTTTGTTACACAGGGTAGGGCTATTAATTTAACGTCATGTTATGAGGTCATTGTTTTTTTGGTCATCTCACATTTTTTATATAAGGCGTGTTCGTTACACAGGGTAAGACTATAGTTTAATGTGTTGTGTTGAGGGTGTTGGTTTTGGTCATCTCACATTTTTCATATGAGGCATCATATGTTTGTTGCATAGGGTAAGACTATAGTTTAACATCATGTGTTGAGGACATTATTTTTTGGTCATTTCACATTTTTCATATGAGGCATCCAGTGTTCGTTTCATAGGGTATGGCTGCAGTTTAATGTCATGTGTTGAGGATGTCAGACTTTTTAGTTTAAATCCATACAACTTGGACTATAGTAGTTACTAGTTTATGGCCATAGATCTCGGACCATTAGGATCATGCATAGTATCACTTGAGGAACCCGATGTTAGTGGGAGGCGTAATGCACTCCCTTCCCCTGGTGATCAATGCGTGTGAACAATTGGAATAAACCTTATGAATAACATAAGGTTTATGCCACTTGGGTTCCAACTTCAGAGGCTTTTTTTGGGTATCATTAGCATTATGAGAGCTAGTACCATGTCATCTTAAAGAAAGGAGCAGAGTTGGACCTTCTTGTTGAATGCTCATGTTACCCTATTCTGGTGCCTCTCTAAGTTATGCAATGCCTGGATCCTGTTTTCCTCGAGGGCCTCCAAACTAACTAGACAGACTTTTGCTATTTTTTGGTATTTTCTGGTCATAAACGACCATTAGAGTGACAATATCTAAACCTTTATAGGTAAAAATGATTATGTTCTAACATCAGGGAGTATGAGGTCACCTAGGTGGAACTTTGAGTCTTCATATGATAGACCCAAAGGGCATTAGGGAGTTTATTGGGCCAACCCTTTCTATTATGTCCCACCATCTTTTGCAGGATGTTAGAGAGGGTTTTGTTGAATTCCTTGATATGTCCATTCATCTATGCATGACAGTGAGAAGTGTGGTTATACTGGATGTTGTACTTGGCGTACAATTTCTTTAGCTCTACAACTTGAAAGTTAGTTCCATTTTCCATGAGAATAGCATGAGGAAACCCAAATTGATGAATGACGTGGGAGTTCATAAATTCGATCACAGACTGGTCTTTGACTTCTCCGAGGGAAACTTCTTCTACCCATTTTGAGAAGAATTCTATTGTGGTTAGAATAAACCCACACTGTCGAGTTACCGTTGACAGATAGGGACCCACAACGCCGAATCCCCAAACTACAAAGGGACACAAATATTTAGTTGTTTGGAGAATCTCTGGTAGTTGGTGCACAAAGTTTGCATGGATATGACATGCATGAAACCTCCTGGTGAACTTAATGTAGTCATAAACCATGGTGAGCCAGAACCCAACCTTCAAATTTGGTGGGAGACTTTCAATCCCGCCTGATGGGCCCCACATGATTCGAAATAGACCTCTTGCATGAATTGAGGTATCTCATCCCCTTGGATGCAATAAGGAAGAATTCCATCTAACCCGCACCTATAGAGATTCTTCTCAGGGTTAGGGAAACTATGGAGGGTGAATTGTACTACACGTTGGTAGATTTTCTCATGCTCATCTCGGATTTGCAGGAGAATTCCATGTTGGAGATACTCAATGAAGGGAGTCATCCAATCAGACATTTCTTCAATCATATGGGAACATGGGGGTCCTGGCATATAAGTACCGGTATCCAACTAATATACCTATTGGTTGTTGTCATCTGAAGTGGAAGGGGTAATAACCCTCCGATGTGCCACATGAATGTCTAGGTCATCTTGGTCAAGCTCTATAAGATATGCATTTAGTCTTGCTAGAGCATCATCTTGACCATTCTGTGATCGAGGAATATGAGTCACCTTCGACTGAGAAGGAAATTAGGTCATCAATTGGTGAGTATGTTATAATTAGGGAACAAGATCTTGTTTTCTGATTATATAGTCACCAATGATATGCTTAATAACCATCTTAGAGTATACCTTCACATACAAATAGGGGACATCAATATCAAGGGCCAACTTGAGACCAGTGATGAGGGCCTAATACTTAGCTTCATTGTTGGCATAACATTCCAATAATAGGAATGAGTATGGTAGGACAACCCACACATGAGCAATGAAGACAATCCCCAAATATTGAGTTTGGGGTCATTGAGCCTTCTATGGGTTAGACACTAGGAGGCACCATTGAAATGTATACGCCAACAAGGCACAACCTAAGATACTAAGATAATGACTTCTTTTGGGAAATCAATATCCAAAGGCTGTTCCTCAGGGGTCAGATGCACATAAAAGAAATCTTCCAAAGCCTATCCCTTGATAGCTTTCTATAGGATAAACCCGATGTTGAATTACTGGAAGATTACCACCCAACATGCCAATTGCCCTATCAACATGGGGTGGCTGAGAATATATTTTAGTGGGTTACATGGGACACCAGCTGTATCTTTTGGTGCTGTAAGTAATGCCGTAACTTTTCACTGCAAAGATCAACACGAGACAACTCTTCTTGATGGGGGAGTATTCGGTATTCATATCTAGGAGCATGCGACTGAGATAATATAGATTTTTTCCCTACCCTCATTGTTCTTCTGGTCTAGAATGGTTCCAAGTGACCATTATAGGGTGGTCACATAAAGGAAAAAAGGCTTTCCTGAGACTGATGTCATCATAACCAGATGTTGTAGAATATACTGCTTAATATCCTCAAAGGTAGCATGGCATTCCTAATCCCATTGGTAGGTTGTACCTTTCCTCATAATCATCTAAAAGGGATTACACTTTTTGGCCAAATTTTCATTAAATCAATGAATATTGGCTAAGTGGCCTTGTAGGCCTCATAACTCCCAGAGGTTTCATGGAGGAGGGATTTGGTTGATAGCCTTGTTTTTCTTGGGATCAATCTAGATACCTCTATATCTGTCAACAAATCCAAGAAACATTCTAGAGGTAACCCCAAATGCACACTTTAAGGGGTTCATTTTCAAGTGATGGGAATATAGGGAATCAAACACATTCTCAAGATCTTTTAGATGGTCCTGGAACTAGTGATATTTAACCACAAAATCATCAACGTAACACTTCCCCAATTCCTTGAGGAGTGAATTGAAGATACAGTGCATAACATGCTGGTAAGTAGCTCTGAAATTCTTCAACCAAAAGGCAACACCCGATAACAAAAAGTTATCCAGGGTGTCTTAAAGGTAGTGGCCTCCTCATCCTCAGGGGTCATCGTATCTAATTATACCCAAAATACCCATACATGAAGGAGAGGGTCTATAAACTAGTTGTAGTGTTGATCAATAGTCTTTTCATTGGAAGGTGAAAGTCATCCTTCTGAAAATGGCGGTTGAGGTCCCAGAAGTCGATGTATACTCTGATCTACCCATTTTTCTTCTTGACTGAGACAATTTTATCTAACCACTTAGGGGTACTAGACCTCTCTAACAAATTTTTCCTTAATAAGATTGTCAACTTCATCCAAAACCATGGAACCATGAGAAGGGTGTATCATTCTGGGAGACCATTTGAACCCACAGTGACCCACTGGGAGGCTAAGGCGGTGGAAGAAAATCCGGGGGCTGAGACCTGACATCTCATTATAGCTCCAAGAAAACACATTGTGGTTCTACTTCAGGAAGGCCACATACTGCTATTTTTCCTCTGGTGACATAGTTGCACCGATCAGTGTCAGCCTCAGATCTTCCTTAGTACTAAGGTTTACCTGATTAAATCATCAACAGTGGTGGAGATACCCTATTCAAATGCAGGAGGGATGTCCTCCAGGTCCCCTTCGTCATCTGATATATGAGGACTAGAGGGAGGAAGAAACTCTCCCAAAACTATGGACCCAGGGACGACATCATAATTTGATATAATAAGGGAAGAGTCCTCAATAAGAGACTCTTGCTCCATTGAGACTGCAACAATAAAGGATGAAGAGTTGATCCTACACGGTTTCTAGACGCGCGGTCCACTCTTGACATCAAAGCAATGATGATGGGTCAAATTTCATCGAGTCAACCCCACTTTGTGTAACATATGAAAATGAAATGGATTGGTGACCATGGGGTGAACTTCTCTATACTTTACAAGGGAAGGGTATTCTGGTACTATCTGAGCCTGTCTGGTGTAGGAGTATGAGGTAATCTATGAGCACTCCTTTTTGGGGACTATGAAACAACTTCCCAAGTCTAGTGTCATGGGTTACAATCTATGAATTGGGAGGAAGAATCTATCTTTCAAGTCTGCCCAAGGATCTACTACAGTGGCTGTTGGTTCATTGGGGGTGTTGATACACTCGATCCCATCAATCAGGGGTTGTTTTCTTTCCATTTTATAGTACCTGACATCTAGGTAATGGGACACACAAGAGTTTAAGGGAGAAGAATCACCCTGGAGTACCCCTAATCGACTATTGAGGAAGTATTTGAGGCACTGGTGGCACAAAGAGGGGACCACTGCATGTACATGGAGTTAGGGCCTTTCTAGAAGGGAATTTTAGGCCATATCCTATGAGACTAACATAAATTCATTGATTGTTACCAAGCCACTGAATTTAGTCTATGGCCAAATATTTCCACGTGGATTCTGCTCACTCTTATTGTATCCCTAAATTGTCAGGTTGGAAGAAGTCAAATCCGCTTCTATGAGCCCTAGTTTATGGAGCATCTGGGTTGGGATGAGATTAATCTCAGAGCTAGTATCCACTATGTAGTAGTGAATTTACATTCCATTGAAATGGCTAGTGATATACAGTAGGCATATGTGCCCCTGAATGGTATCAACCTCATCTTCTTAGGAAAATGAAATGACGGACTAACATTCCTCCCGTTCGGCTTCTTCCTCATAATAGGCATCAAAGGAATCCACCTTAGTCTAAAACTAAAGGGAGATATTCAAGGTATAAATAAGGTCTTCACACATATCCTTTGATAGGAAGAGAACCTCGAGGATTGAGAGACTTGATGGTATGCTAAAAAGGTGTCTCAACAGATCGTATTTCCATACAAGGGGTATATCTTTGTCTATAGAGGGTCATTCTTTAGCAGAGAGCATAGAAGGTGCTGTTGGATGGGGAGTTGGGGTCTGGCTAGTGCTAGCTGTACTCTACTATGAGTTAGCTAGATTTCATTAAACACCTGATGTATGAGCACCAGATAGTTGAGGTCAGGCCCTGGCTGGGCATGTCTGATCATGGTGCGACCGTAGCTGAGTCATGTGGTCAACTAATACAGTTGGATGCATAGGAGAACCTGATGGGATGGTTTGGGAGGCCTGTGCTTGTTGATCCCTATGTGAGGCTTGTTTTCTGGTCTCATTAGCATGAACCGTCTATTTTGAAATGTTGGCCTGAACATTCTGCTTGTCACTGCATACCCTAACTCTCCTTCGATGGCATTATCCTAAGGATTCTGTGGGGTTCACATGGTCCTCTTTATCACTGGTCATCATGAAGGGATCTATCAGTGTGATAGTGTTGACAAAGGCGTATTCCTTCTCTTCATCAGTGGATTATTCTATAATCAGACAAACTTTGGGCGTGTCTCCCAATTTGGGAGGCATGAAGTCTCCAAGAGTGCAGGATGACTTTGAAAATGATGGGGGGATCTGATTTCTCTTAAGTTTTCGATGCCTTCTCTTTCGAGACTTGGAAGGCTATAACGAAAATGTGGGCACGACAACCTAAAGAGGTCCTAGCTTACTCAAGTGGACACAGATCATACCATGGGTGTGATTGACTATCTTTTGAGCTAACCAACCATTTTCCTTTTTCATTCTATATCCAGGATCCTTCTTCCACTAATTGGAGTCTTCACTATCCGTATTGGGTTTAATGGATACATGTTCTACCTATGTTGGGACATCACCCAATTTGACTAGGCCATAGTCCACTTGGTCTTGGAGCTAATCTTTAAAGAAAAATCATTTTTAATGGTATGTTTGGGGATCCTTTGGTACGTGAAGTGATTGGTGCATTTGGTAAGTTCAATCTCTTGAGGTCTCTTTCATTCTACAAATTTCAAGATACCCTTTTCCAAGGTGCAGATGAAATACCCCAGGAACTATGCATCCTTGAAGGAGTAGGCATTGTTCTTTCTTTCCATGAAATGAACTTTGAGTTATTTTCCCTGACAGGGGGCTGGTGAAAAATTCTCTTGGCGAGGTTGTGATGGGTGAGACACTATTTGGCGAGGTTGTGTCTGGCGAGGCTCTTCTGGTAAAGGGGCATGTTGGTGAACAGGCTCGAGAGCCTTTGCATGCATGAAAATGATCGTTTCTTCTTTCACATTCCTTCTCATGGGATATGGAAGGGGTAATGGGACCAAACGTTTCTTGGTCCATTGTAAGGCTTCTACCAAAAATTGAGATTTTTCAGAAAACTCTCAAAATCTGTTAATTCAAGGAGATGAGGGTAGGAACCATCTCATTTTTAACATTCTCTACACACATTGTTAGAAGATTCTCCTGGGAAAGCTATATATTATGAGTGTATGTGATCCCCTTTTATCTAGTGATGATGTTAGAAACTCACTCATCATCTCTCTGCTTTCACTTAGAGAGATCTATGATATTGGTCTTACACTTAGCGGAATTGAATTGGTAGAGGAACTATCTATAGAGATCCTCCAAACCAGTAACAAATATTGGGGGTAGCTGGTTGTACCAAATGAATGCAAACCCATACAAAGTCTGGACAACACAACATATCTTAGTGAATTTCTACTATTCTGGAGTCCCTAACATTGGGCTACATCATGAGGCAAAGTGGGCCAAATGTTGCAGCAGATAACCCATCCTGTTAAATGGGGTAAATCTTGGATTTCTATATTCTGGTGGAGGACACATCTATTCCACCCATGACAGATACAACTTTCCTTCAGGTGGAATTGACAAATGACTTGTTTCTAGAGCCTCAAGGTGGATGATGAGAGAAACTATCATGTCATCCTAGCAAGGATTTGTGGTCACTAGTGCTCTAACCAGCTCATCGACCTGGGAGGAAGTTCGATCCTGATCTCAAGGCATATAGGCACGCTGCTCGGATGAAATGGGTGACTCATATCTCCATTATTTTCCACAGCCCCTAGATCCTTCCCTAATCGGATGCACAAGCCCCTTGGTTCAAATGTGGGAACCTAGCTAAGAAGGATTGAGTGTCCAATTAGAGGAGTGATAAAGTCCCTTTTGACATTATCATGACCCGGGCACTGCTCGGAGATAATGTCAATAGTAATCATCTTGTAGCCTTCAATATCTTGGAGAAAAATAGTCATCCTAGAGTCTGACTTGGTTTCTGGTGCTACCTCAGATAGATCGATGGTCTTATTAGGACCCTTGAATTTTTCAAGATATTGATGGGCAAGTGGAAATGTCTCATTGGGGGGACTCCCGAGGTCCAACGCCAGTCTCTACTGAGAAGTGAGAGCATCTTTATGGGGATTTATCTGATACCATGATAACCCTTGGGTGGGTTCTCATTATCATTTCCCATGTTAGTGGTTTGATTTCTTAGATCATCTAGATGGTCCATAGTGATGACATTTACCATGGAGGTGAGAAGGAATTTCACCGCTAGTGAGCGGGCTAGACTGACGATCTTGTTGTTGTCGTGGGATAGGGATGAAATTGAGGGCAGTGTACTATCCCCAAACTATGAACTAAATGTGTTTGGATGCCTCTTCCATGACTAGTTGGACCATAGTGAGGCTCTTGATGTGGGTCTATTAGAAATTATGATGGTATCCATACACGTTAGGGCATTGAACTACCAGGAGTGCTATGATGTCAACCCTCTTACATTATTGGTGGATGGCATTGAGTTATTCATGGATTCCTGGGTAAATCAAATGGTGGTCCTGAATTTGGTTGAGCTTCGCCCAAATATTCTGGAGGAAGCATGTAATCTGGTCCTCAGTGAGGGACTCTAGGATGAAAAAAACCAGGGTTACAGGTGGCCAAAACATGACTAAAAATTGGTCAGTGGCTAGGATATCCCACAAGTACCCTTTCTCATTAACCAGAGGATCATTCTTCTCCTGATTGTCCTCAACACCAATTGGTTTCATTAGGTGAATTGGTGGTAGTACTAATGCTGACCTGCATTTTTTCTATTTTTTTAGGAGAGAGGGTGTTGTGCGGGTCAACGTCCTTTGAACACTGGTATTTCTTTCAGAGGTGGGTCTAACTTCAAGATCATGTCTATGTAGGATGGGGTGTTCACAACCTCCTCATGAGTGAGATAGGAAACATATTTATGAGGCTCAACTAAGTGTTTGACATCATATGAGGGCATCAACCCAGACCCCAACATCTCTCCCACTTTCAGCGTGGAGGTAGAGAGGAGGGAAGCTGATGGTGGAAGAGATGGTTGTACTGTGAGTCCTTATAAGGAGGCTAGAACATCCTCCAACTACAGGTACCTATGGAGGGATTTGGGGATTTTGTGGGCCTTGACTTTAAGTATAATTATCCTCAATTGATGGGATTCTATCTCTAGCTCTGGAGGAAAAGGTGAAAGATCCTTCATCGAGTCATCCATCGTATTAGGGTCTGATAGATCGATGCTGAGATAATGTTTTCTATGGTTCTTTCTCTAATGACATGTGAGTTCCTCAAGTGCCAATTTTTGGGAGTCTCTTGGGTTTCTTCCATGTATGTTGTGACCAATGTCATGGGCATGGACTCTATAGTGGTTTCTTTTTTCTCCTACCCTGGGATGAGTCTTCAGATTATGGAATATCTTTGGCATGGGGAGGACCTTCATGCTGATTGGTGAAAGTGCGGGGAGGGGATCCATAGTGAAATTCTTCATCACGGGATTTCCCGTGATGGTTTTTAGTGGATCTAATGATTGGGAGAGTCAACCCATCTTTCTTAAGAGGCGGTTGAGGTCTCAATCCCAAGTGGGAAAAGTCAGGGCCCCGTGAAGTGGTTATAGGTGCAAGGTAAGATATGCCGATGGTGTCTAGGGCCACTAGAGCTGGATAAGAGGCCTCATGATGGAAAGGGTTTATGGCCTACCCCCGGTGTCAACACTAGGTGTTCTGAGCCAAGGATGGTGGAGCAGGGGTGAGATATACCTGCTCTTTGACTTTCAGGGCCAGCTAATGTTGTCGGTGTGGCCTGGTGGGAGCCCTCCTGGGTGTATCTTGGGTGGTGGTCACTGTGGGTGTGACCTGTACATATCTAAACCATCAACACATGAGAGGAAGCTATTGGATCCTTCCAAAGAGAGGCTCCCGAAATGATTCATCATTGTGATGGGGGAGGGGGTGAGGCTTTCCTCCGATGCGATTGTCGTAGGTAGTAGCGCTGGTATGGTTCCATGGATTCTAGGTCTTGACGGGATGTATCCTTGATTGGGATGAATACTTTTTGCTTATATCGATGAAAAAGGACATTGATGACCCATATTGGGTTGATCTTGTAAGGGGATATGGGGAAAGGGTGCTCGATAGTAGAGTAAGACACGACCATTGTGGCGGGAGTGTAGTGGTGCGGGACTTCCATACTGTTAGTCCCCCTACCCCCATTTCTGTTGGTAGCGGGTCATTATGCATTCACTGTGGATTGAGACCTAGAGATATATGGAGCTAAACGCCAGTAAACACACCATTAAAGTGATTCCCAATATTCCAAACATCATTCATCCTTCTCCAAGGTGGATAGAGGATCCACATTGACAATGTCTTTGATTAGAGATTCCCAATGACCTTCACTTTCTCCCAGTTGCAGGAGAAGAGTTTGACACCAGGACCACTATCTGTTTGGAAGGGTCTTGGTTCTAGATATCTGGTAGGTCCTATTATATGGAAATAGTGGTGTTGGTGGTGGTGGTGGTGGAGGGGGGGGGGTGAATAGTTCTTTTAAAAACATACAAATGAATATGATTATCAAAGTGATTAAACAATGTTAAATGTGTAGTGGAAAATAAACAAATAAAACATGATGTTTTTTTATAGTAGTTTAGATCACCAAGATCCTAATATACTCTTCAATCTCCTCTGCTCGGTGAGGATACTGGTATTTACTAGTTCCTCACTTTTTTAGGGAGTGATAACCCGATTACATACACACATACCTTTTTCTCACCTGATAGTATAACCCCTGTCTTTTGAAGGAGTCACAACCAACCTGATTTTTGTCTGGGAGTCACAAACCACACTTACTTTTAGATGATAATAATAACCCGTGTGATACATTTTGGATGGGAAAAACATAAACCAAATATATAGATTACAAATAGAGGGTATGAATAAATACAATAGTGAAATATAAAAAGAAATTAAAACAACAGTGGAGCAGATGATGTTGAAATTTGATGCAGCTCAATATCTTCAATCACTTTAGTAGTGGATGATGAAAACAATTAATTCCTTCATGATCAAGGTAAAAAAAAAACATTAGTCATATTCCAGATGCATCACTTCTCAAATATTGAATGAAAGTTTCATTAATCTATCTTTGTAATTATCTCAATTATCATTCTAAAAAATTTATCTATAATAATCTTTATCGCATTACTTGATTCTTATAACAATGGATAATTGTGTCATTAACTCCAAATATCTTGGAGCATCCCTTTGGATAATCATAGAAATACATGTTATAAAAATAATAAACACTTAAAATATATTCATTACCTTAATTTGAATTAATGCGCCCATACTTATAGTGTCCATGCTCTTTTTATTCCTGCATGGAAAAATATCATAAATCTTCCAACATGATAATTAGTAAAAACACACACACAAACAGATATATATACATATATATATTTATTATAAAAAAATTAAAATAAGAAGAATAAAATTTCAGTTTATTAGAATATAAAAAATTCATAAAAATAGAGTATCGTAAACTTAATACATATTTTATATGTGTAAAGAAATTTTTTCTCAGAATATTTTAAACAAACATGTAATTGTATTTTATTAAAATATAATCAATAAAATAGTAATTAAAAAACTTTATTTCAATTTCAATAATAAAAATAAAAATAATTATAAATTTTTTAGAAAACTTATTTTATAACTAATGGTAGATAAAAATATACATAGAGGTAGCAAGTGGTTGCTACCACTGACTAGCTACCATCATGTTGATCTTCCATTGGTGAAGATCTACCATTCGGTGTGATCTACTATTTGGTATGATCTACCGTTCAATATGATTTTTCGTTTGGTATGATCTACCATTCGATATGATCTACTATTCGGTGATCTACCATCACTTGAAGATATACCGTTTTAAGAACAAGTTTTCTACTATTTAATTATGGTTCAACCAAGAGGGAAGAGATACTGTCAAGTAGGTGACCTACCGTTTAGATGAATAGTGCTGGGCGGTGCTACCGTTAATGTGGAAGAGATGCACTGATACCATGACAAAAAAATATACCATTGAAGGAGGAACACTGGTTGATCATTATAGGAAGAGTGGGAAGATCTTCCATCATGGGATCTACCATCGAACATGATCTATCGTTCGAATGATAGATAATTTATTAATGATTAAAAATGAAGCTTCATCTTCATATCATTTTCTTTTAAAACTCAAAAAGAATCCATATGTATTAGATGCTAAAACTTCCTTCTGAAACTCTTTTTTCATTCGATAGAGAGATTCAACATTAAAAAATAGCATGCATGAAAATATAGTTGAATGCATGATATCATAACCTTCATCGCCTCGCGATTAGAAATATCCCATGGCGATCTTAGTTCGATTAGTGGTGGTCTAACCAAAATTAGGTTGGATGGAACACTATTTAGGGTCAAGAGGATGAAGATGATGGCTCATTAAAAACTCACGAGGCGTAGGAGATCAGGCAACTGTGATGGATTCAATCATATAGGAGAGGATATATTGATCCTACCACGATTCACTGTTTTATTCCACCCTTACACCGCTATTTTAAACTAGTTTTGTAATGAATATTCTAAATATAATAGTAAATTTAACTTTATTTTTGAATCATTTAATTAATGTTAATCAAAATTATAATGGGAAATGTTACTTGTTTTTACTATTTCAATGTAGGTGGAGGTGATTTGGAGGGCCCTTGATGAAGTGGAAGAAAAATGGGCCAAAATTGCATGGATCCATGGAAATCTATCCACTGTTTTGCATAGTACACAAAATATGTGCATCCAAATGGGATGATATTTTGTGGGAATGTCCAAAATTTAATAGGATACATTTCATATTAAGTAACCCAATCCTGATTCGGCTTCTATGGGGTCCATCCGATCTGATCTGTCCAAGCCACCGAATTTGGACCAAGTCAAATGCGGTGTTCTGTATTTTATCAATATCTTGAGATGTAGTTGTCCAAATTATGCCAAACTTTCGGTGGAGACAGAAAATAGGTAGGGATACAACTTTTATATTTTCTTCAAAGCGAGATAAGGCTGTATGAGGACCAAAAAGCGTGGTACAAGTGGATTGATAAAATCTATGTGCCTAAAACCACCTTCCAATTTTCCTATAAAAGGGCACCAAGGGAACCTCATTTGCAAGTTCGGCCAGGAGGCAAGGTGATGCCATTTTGGAGTCCCCAAGTAGTCTTCTCAACATCTCTAGAATTTCTGGAGGCTATGGGAAGTGCTACTTCAACATCTTATTCTTCTTCCTCTCCCACGGGTTTCTAAACCCCCTATGATCACCCAGGGAGGAATGTGATGTAATCCCGAGCTTCAAAGTTGTATTAATTTGAATGATCTTTTTAATTACAGGTTTTATGTTGTTTTTACTCATCCTCTATTCTTATTTTATTGATTTATGTACTAGTATGTCATGCTCAACTCATATGATCATGTTTGGGGGTACCCATTCATGTGATGTTTCACACACCGTTCACCACTTTCTTTTCCCCCTTTCAATTGCGGTGCTTGAGTGATTCATATTGGTCAATAGAACTCACAAAAGAACTTTCAAGGACATGTACATTTATGTCATGGTATCACAAAGAAATAGCATACAATCCTGGACAGCACATCGAGTTTTTTGTGTGTTGCCTTGGTGAGTTTTGGTTATGAAGTCAAACACAATTCACCCAATCATCGACAGTGTCTAGTGAATCATTGTGTGTTTTCAACTGAACCCTAGGAGGTATCATAGTATAAACTCAGTAACATTCTAGTTCTAGGTGTTACAAACCAGGTATTAAAGGATCATAACCCTATATCATGCAGTGATGAAGGATAAACATCATGTGAGTACCCCGGGTTGATCACACTTAATTAATTCTGTTAATCTCTACATTGTTTTATCACTTTCATTTTCTATTTTCATCTTTAATCATAAAACCCCCAAGTTTTACAAAACCTCATTCACCTTATACTTTCATAATCAAAACCCTCTTTTTAAATTAATGATCTAAGGCTCCGTCGAGAGACAACCTAGGGTTTCTGCTATATTGCGGAAATTCTAGTCAAAATTAAACAACTAATTTGACGCGCTCGACAACGTGATCAAATTTTGGCACCGTTGCCGGGGATCCAAGATAATTTTTTTCTTTATTTCCTTTTATTTAGTTATTTTACTTCTTAATTAGTACTCCTTTAAATACCCCACCCCCATTTGATTGTTTTTGTTTTGGATTTTTTCTTTATTTTTGGTTTTTTTGTGCGTTCTTTATCTCTCTCTCTCTCTCTCTCTTATTCTCCATGTCCATATATAATTATTTATTACAACATTATATTCTCTTTTCACCCTTATTAAGTGATTTTATCCTTATTTAAAAAAAACTTCACAAATTATTTTCATGACCCGATATGGTAAAGAAACACTACTTGAATTTGACCCTGAAATTGAAAAGTAACTTCACACACAAATTAAGGAATCTAGAGAAGGTCAATCAAGTAACATTGAGCAACCCCTGTTGGAACCTCAAGTGTTCTTAAACCAATCCAAAATTTAACCTAATCAAACCCAAGAAAACATGGCTGCAAATAACTGAACTTTAAAAGAACTGACCACCCCTGATGTGGAGTACCAACCTGCGCACATCCAATATCCCGAGGAAGCAGCCAACTTTGAGCTGAGATCAGGTCTCATACACCTCCTTCCAAAATTCCATGGTCTTCCTGGTTAGGACCCTCACAAACATCTCAAAGAATTTTACATAGTGTGCTCCACCATGAAACCCCAAAATGTGTCTGAGGACTTAATCATGTTTAGGGCCTTTCCTTTCTCCCTTGATGGTGTAGCCAAAGATTGGTTATACTATTTTCCTACCACAATTGGGGGCTGGAATGACCTAAAAAGACTTTTTCTAGAGAAGTTATTCCCTGCCTCCTGAACTTCTTCAATTAGGAAAGAAATATGTGGAATTAGGCAATCACAAGGAGAGACCCTTCATGAATACTAGTAGAGATTCAAAAGACTTTGCTCAAGCTTCCCCCACCACCAGATTAGTGAACAACTTTTAATTCAATACTTCTATGAGGGACTTATCCCCATGGATCATGGAATGATTGATGCTACATCTGGTGGTGCCCTAGTTGATTAAACTCCTTCCGCCACTCGTGACTTAATAGCCAACATGGCTCAAAATGCACAACAATTTGGTACACGAGCTATTGCACCAACCTGAGGAGTTCATGAGGTAAGTCATTCAGCCCTAGAACAAAAGGTAGATACTAAACTTGATGAGATGCATACCCTTCTAAGGAAATTATCTCAAGCACAAGGTAACTCACACTCTACTTCTATTCCATTACATTGTGGGATTTTTTCTGATAATACTCATTTTTCTAACTAGTGCCCACAACTTCAAGATTCATCTGAGTCTTGTGCAGTTGTGTTTCCAGGGATTCCATTCCAACAATAACCTCCCTTCAAGCAAGAAAAATTCAGGACAAATCCAAATCCAGGGTGGAAAGCACAACCCCAATACCGATAAGGAGGAAACTCAAGCTACCCCAAGAAGAATTGGTATCAACAAGGCCAAGGTATGCAACCTTCTTATCCTTCAACTTCTCAAAACAATCATCCTTTTCCTCCCAAATATGAACCAAGCCTCGAGGACATGGTGAAACAAATGGAAAACCAGAACCTCCAGTTCCAATAGAACACACAATCAGCAATTCAAGATTTGCGAACTCAAGTGGGAAAATTGGAAAACACCATCGGTGAGCTTAAGATGCAAGGTTATGGACAACTACCATCCCAACCCATTGCCAATCTGAAGGAAAAAGGTAATGTATGTGCAATTACACTTCGTAGTGGTAAAGAAGCTTCTCCTTCTACTGATTCTACTCAAAAGTTATGTCCCCCTCTTGAAAACACTCTTTTTCCACCCATGAAAGATTCCAATGAAGAAAAACAAAATAAAAATGACAATAAAATTATCATTAAGGATTCCAATGAAAAATCAATTCCTCTTCCTTTCCCTCAAAGACTCTCTAAATCTAAGAAAAACTTTGATAATGAGATTGAAAATGAAATAATGGATACATTTAAAAAATTTCAAGTTAATATCCCATTATTGGATGCAGTCAAGAAAATTCCCCATTATGCCAAATTTCTTAAAGAACTTTGCACCCATAGACAAAGGCTGAAGGGGAATGAGAGAGTCAACTTGGGTAGGAATGTCTCGGCCTTGATTCAACCAGCAATTCCAACCAAATGAAAGGATCCGGGAACATTCACGACACCGTGTACCATAGGGGAGACCTTTTTTTTTCTGATTCTATGCTAGATTTATGTGCTTACATTAATGTAATGACTCACTCTGTGTATACTTCTCTACAGGTTGGAGAGCTTCAACCAACAGGCATTGTTGTGAAACTTTCCAACTGGAGTACAACACATCCAAAAGGAGTGATTGAGGATGTCATTGTTAGAGTGAAGAATCTCATCTTCCCCTCTGATTACTACATTCTTGAGATGGAAGATACCCGAACCCAAGGACACACTCCTCTCATACTTGGGAGGCCATTACTCTAAACAACAAAGACGATCATCAATGTTCACAATGGTACATTGTCCATGGAATTTGGTGGAGAAAAGGTAAGTTTTAACATCCTTGAGGCTATGAAACACCCCATTGAAGAGCACTCCACTCTTCCTATCTATTCGATGGAAGTGCTCTCAAACGATGCACACACACACACAATTCTCTCCTCAACCCAAACTCTGATTCATTTTTGTTTTCTTCACCCTTGAATGATTTGAGTTTTGATTCATGTTTTGAGTGTTGTGTGGGTTCTGAAAATTGTAAATTTTGTGCTTTAATTGATGAGTGTGTTCATTCTAAGGTACCCATGACCGTCGATGATTCTGCAAATCTCATTTCTATAGATTTTCTATCTTTAGAGAATAAACATGAGCAGATAGACAGTTTAATGGACCTCACTCCCCCTAAATCCCCTCCCTCAATCCAGAAACCACCGGTGTTGGAGCTTAAATAACTTCCTTCTAATTTAAAATATGCATATCTTGAGGGTATTGACCAATTGCCCGTCATTATTGCCAATAACCTCTCTCCACAACAGGAATCGAAACTGCTCAAACTTTTGAGAGAGTGTAGAAAGGAAATAGGATGGAGATTGGCTGATATTCCCAAGATTAGCCCATCTATTTGTATACACCATATACTTTTGGATGATGAGGCTAAGCCCGTAAGACAATCTCAACGCCGGTTGAATCCCACTCTCCTTGAAGTGGTAAAATTGGAAGTCAGTAAATTACTTGCTGCGAGGACCATTTATCCTATATATGATAGTAAATGGGTTAGCCCAGTGCAAATTGTACCTAAAAAAACAGGAATAACAGTTGTGTCAAATGAAAGGAATGAGTTGGTTCCAACATGTGTGAAAAATAGTTGGTGAGTCTGTATTGACTACCATCGATTGAATCAAGCCACGCAGAAGGAACACTTTCCATTACCTTTCATTGACAAAATTTTAGAACGTCTGGCTGGTAAGTCCCATTATTGTTTCGTTGATGTCTATTCGGGTTATTTCCAAATCCACCCTGAGGATCAAGAAAAGACCACATTTACCTGTCCATTTGGCACATTTGCATACAGAAGGATGCCATTCAGTCTTTGTAATGCTCCTCGTACTTTTCAACGATGTATGTTGAGTATTTTTTTTGAGTACCTTGAGAGTTGTATGGAAGTATTTATGGATGATTTCACGGTATATGGATCTTCTTTTGATTATTGTTTGGAACACCTAGGTTCTGTCCTCCGCCACTACATTGAAAAAGATCTTTTTTTAAATTATGAGAAATGCCATTTTATGGTTGAGCGGTGGATAGTTCTTGGGCATGTCATATCAAATAAGGGAATTCAAGTTTATAAATCTAAAATTGAATTAATTTCAACCCTTCCATTTCCAAAATGTGTTCGTGAGGTGTGATCTTTCTTAGGTCATGCTGGTTTTTACCGTAGATTCATTAAAGACTTTAGTAAGATTGCACTTCCATTATCTCGGTTATTACAAAAAGGATTCTGAATTTGTTTTTGATAAAAATTGTGAGGATGCTTTCAATTCACTAAAAATGAGTCTCACATCACCTCCCATAATCCAACCACCAAGGTGGGATATGCCCTTTAAACTTATGTGTGATGCCTCTAACTTTGTAGTTGGGGCAGTTTTATCACAAAGGGTTGAGAAGTCCCCTCATGTCATTGCATATGCCTCACGTACCCTTGACCCTGCCCAGGTAAACTACACAACCACTGAAAAAGAACTCCTTTATATTGTGTTTTCCTTGGAAAAATTTTGTTCGTATCTTCTCGGGACAAAAATCATCGTCTTCTCTGATCATGCTGCCCTTCGTTTCCTCCTAAAGAAACCTGAAGCCAAACCCCACCTCATTCGATGGATGCTCCTCCTCCAGGAGTTTGAACTCGATATTAGAGATAAGATAGGGGTGGAGAATGTGGTAGATGACCACATTAGTAGGATTTCCCCACTATTGGACCATCATGTTGACTCACCCCTACCCATTGGAGAATTCTTCCCTCATGAGAACCTTTGTGATGTTGTGGACCTTACCCCCTAGTATGCTGACATTGTGAATTTTCTAGCAACATCTAGGGTCCCCACTGATTTTAGCACTTCACAATCCCAGAGACTTAAACATTATTCTCGATGGTACATTTGGGATGAACCATATTTGTGGAGGATCTGTAGTGACCAGGTTGTTCGTAGGTGTGTCCCTGACCATGAGTTCACCTCTGTTTTGACCTTCTGCCACACCTTGGCATGTGGGGGCCACTTTGTCTCTCAACGTACAGCTCGAAAGGTCCTTGAATCAGGATTATATTGGCCAACATTGTATAGAGATGCCCATAGGTTTTGTAAATCATGTACTCGATGTCAATTCACAGGGAATATCTCTAAGAGGAATGAAATGCCCCAACAACCCATGTTATTCTGTGAAATCTTCGATGCATGGGGCATTGAATTCATGGGGCCTTTTCCAAATTCATTTGGATTTGTGTACATCTTATTGTCTATTGACTATGTATCTAAATGGGTGGAAGCAAAGGCCACCGGTACCGATGACTCTCGAGTGGTTGTTGATTTTGTGAGGTCCCAGATTTTTAGTAGGTTTGGTCTACCAAGATTCATCATTAGTGATCAGGGTTCACATTTTTGCAATCGTAACATGAAAAACTTGCTTCATAAGTATGAGGTTGTTCATAAAGTATCCACTGCATATCATCCTCAAACTAACGGACAAGCAAAAATTTCAAATCGATAAGTTAAGCGAATCTTGGAGAAAACGGTACAACCCAATAGGAAAGATTGGAGTTTGCGCTTGGATGATGCACTTTGGGCGTACCGTACTGCTTTTAAAACACCGATTGGAATGTCACCATATAGGATTGTGTTTGGAAAATATTGTCACCTCCTGGTGGAGGTAGAACACCATGCATATTGGGCTGTTAAACAATGTAATATGAACCTTTCAGATGTAGGTGAGGAAAAAAAGCTGCAGATTCAAGAGTTGGAAGAAATTCGACGTGATGCATATGAAAACTCCCGAATCTATAAAGAGAAGACAAAGGCTATTCATGATAGCATGATTCACCAGCGGAAGTTCCGTATTGTTGGGAAGGTCCTCATGTACAATTCCAGGCTTAAGCTCCACCCAGGTAAGCTTTGTTCCCGATGGCTCGGTCCTTATACTGTTACTAATGTTTACCCTTTTGGTGAAATACATGTTTTGCATGAGCAGAGTGAACGAAGTCTTACCGTCAATGGGTAGCGACTTAAACACTTCTATGAGGATTTTCTAAAGAATCCGGTGGAGTAAATCCACCTTCTTGATGCATTATACCAATAAAACACACTAGGTTTTATTCTTCCTTCTCACATTCTCAATTATTTCAGTGGGGACACTGCACACTCTAGGTGTGTGTGGGGGGGGGGGGGTGGATACATTCCTGGGTTAGATATGAATTTTCATAGTTTTCTCCTTTTTTTTTTCTCTTTTTGGACTTCTTTATGGTATTTTCATTTTTTCCCCATTAACAATTTCGAAGTTCCATGATTTGGAGACCATAAAAGGGGGAAAGTAAAAATACCATAATGAAGGCTAAAAAGAATTTTTGTATGAATTTTACATCAGGGGGTGATTTTTAGTGAATTGGTTTTCTGTCAATGATATAAATGGTCGTATCTATGTGAAACCTTTGAGATGATTGATGCTCATTGTGTGAGTAGTTTTTGGGAAAACTATGTCACTAATATCTCTACAAATTTTTGCACCAAACCAAAAAGTGTGATTATTTCTTACTTAATATAAGGTAAATATATATTGGGTTAATATTTTTCAGCTTTAAATGATATTTCCATACGTTCGTTCCTTATCCGATCTGCTTCATTACTGTACCAGATTGACCTATGTGTGTGTACCTAATGTCCGACTGTTGTACGCCCTAAAAAAAATTGTTGTGTCTTGGGAAGGTCCAAAACCACCCCTCCTCAACCTTTGATCTTGTTATAATTATTGAAATTAGTGTCGTGAGGAGATCAAACAAGGGTTGAGAGATGAGTGTGAGATTTGTTCCAATTGCAACTTCAAAAAAAAAATAATAAATGAGGGGAGTGATGAAATGTGAAACATATGGGGATATCTAGGTCGGGAGCTTACGGTTTGACTTCTGGGAATGCTTAAATGAGTGGGTCTTGAAATATGATTGCAAAGGATGTATGACAGGTTCAGTGACAAAATCATTTAAGTTGAAAAATGTTAAAATAACCTATATTTATTAGATAGAAAGTGGAAAGAATAACATGGAATGGTTTTCACACACACACATGGAGAGTTAGTGTCATGGTTTACTTCTAAATTTCTTTCTCAATTGGGTATTGTGAATCTTTTTGAATTTCGCTATGATATGATTTATGAGACATCTTTTTCTATCACTACTGGAATTCTGGTTTTTACCAATGGGTGTTTACCAACGGTTTGCTTAAACTGTTGGTGTTGAAGGATTAGGGAACTCTTTACCAACGGTTTCATAAAACCGTTGGTGAAGAAATGGTCAAGGAAGCCTTTCCCAATGGTTCACTGAAACCGTTGGGAAAAGTCACCCCTTTGCCAACGGTTTGAAGAAACCATTGGTAAAGGGGTGTTTTAGGTTCCCTTTTGCCAATGGTTCAACAGAACCGTTGGGAAAGGGTACCCTGAACATCTCTTTCCCAACAGTTTTTAAAAACAGTTGGGAAAGATTTCCCCCAAATACAGCCGCGGTGCTACTCTCCCCCATTCACGACAGAACCCTAAATTCATTCCTCCTCCAGCGCTCTGCTGCTCTCGTGAACTCCCCCATCTGAAGAGGTGAAAACCCATCTGAAATCAGGTTTTTTTCCTTTATACACACATACTACCTTATTTTTATTGTTATTGATATAATATTTTAGTTTTAAGTTATCAATCCAGCTCCAACAGCTCTCTGCTACTCTCAAACTCCCCCATCCGAATAGGTGAAAACCCATCTGAATCATCTCAAATCAGGTATTTTATTATTTATACACATATGGTACCTTGTTTTTATTGTTATTGATCTAATATTTTAGTTTTAAGTTTGGATTTTGATGTGATTTCACTGTGAAAAATAGGGAAATGAATGAATATTTTGTTAATTAATTAGTTTCCCCTGGAATATCAGTTGTTTTATAATGTCCATGCTAAATAAAGGGGTAATGTAATAAAAGACCTTGAATAAATAAATTATGGAAGTTGGGGTATGTTGCCTCTATGAGAGGTTTTTTGTTGTGTTTCATTATATGTTGTAGGCTGTTTTATGGGGATTGAGGCGACCAGTTGGGCTTTGTGATATGTGGGGTTGTAATGTGATGGTTAGTGGGCATGGATGTGACATGTGAAGTTGTATGATAGTGATGATGTGTGGTGGTGTTGTGTCGTGTGGAGGTGTTGTGTGATGAAGTTGTGGTGTATGATGTGGTGAGGTGGTTTTGGTTGTGCGGTGGTTTGTGATGTGCAATATTTTTGTTGTGATATGTGGTTGTTTTGGTGAGATGGTTGGTCGATGTAACATGGCATTGATGGTTATTGTGAGATGGTGAGTTATTGTGTGGTGGTTTTATTAGTTTCTTGGTTATCTATGGAATAAATTCTACTGTTAAAACAAAAAAACAAGATATTAAATAAATGATATGGAATAGAAATGGATGTGTGGTAAATGGATTTAATTAATTTAACATCAAATGAATGGACAATGTAAGTGTGAATGAAGTGGCTTATAAATGAAAGTGAGAAATGCTATGTGTCTTGTGTGGTGGTGGTGTGGTTTATGTGTTTTATGGTAGTAGTGAAGTGTGTGATTATGTAGTTAATGTGAACCCATAGGTTGAGTATTTTGTGCTATCTATATATCATGTATTTTTATGTTATTTCTACACATTCCCAACCAGAGTTGGATAAACTTACCAACGATCAGAGGTTTTGAGTTATGGGTATTTTTTCTAATATCTAGGATGGTGGTTATATGGTTGGATAGCTACCATGTCTTCCCTAATCTTCCTTAAAAAGTGATTGACCATGTGTTTTTAGGTAAGATGCGATGTGATTGTCCATGTGTCTTCATGTGAGATGTACTATGATTTCCCTAGTGTTTTCTGGTGAGGTGTGATGTGATAAGGCTATAATAAGATGTGGAATGTGGTTGGGGTCATGTAGGGTAGAAGGATGGTACAAGGTTTATGTTATTCATGTTCATGATACCCTACTAATATGGTTATGGGATGAGTCATGCTGTGATGTGATATAACACATTAAGTTCTTGTTGGTTTTATATTTTTTCAATAACACATTTGTATGTTTTTTTCACATGTGTAGTTGATACCTTGATTATTTTCATCCTTTATCGTTTACTTAAATGTATTTTCTATTAAAGTTAAATATTATTGAATTGTTTATGACAAAATGACTTATATAAATTCTTTTTACAGAATGGATAGAAGTTAGATGTATGAAACCGATCGGATCTCAAGTGATTTTCAAAACAATTTGGAGAGCTTTATAGATTTTTCATTTCACAATGCTTCAGATAGTGGTCGCATACACTTCCCATGTTCCAATTGTGTTGGTAGACCTTGGTTGAGCCATGAAGAAGTTAGCTACCACATAACCACAAATGGTTTTCAAGCAAACTACTTTGTGTGGTATCACAATGGGGAGAAAATGAAATCTCAAATTGGTGATGATCGAAATGAAAGGACTGGAATAGAGAATTTGTTAGATGATCAATTTCCATTTATTCGTCATCATGAAAAAGAAAGTATTTCAAATCAAGAAGACTTCGATATGAGGACAGATGATGCATCTAGTGAAAATGATGATATTGATAGGGTGAAAATATTGAATGATGCTGCCACAACTCCAGTATATCGGCAATGCGATAAAATGAAAAAGCTGGAATTTTTAATCCGATTGTTTCATGGGAAAACTATGTATGGAATTTCTAATACAGAAATCGATTACATTCTTACCTTCTTGAAGGATTTACTTCTAGATGACGCAGATATTCCCTCAAACCACTATATGGCATGGAAGTTAGTTGAGGAACTTGGATTTTCAAGAAACAAAATTCATGCTTGCCCGAAAGATTGCAGTTTATTCTGGGAGGAAACCGCTGAACGAAATGATTGTATAAAATGTGGCACATCCCGCTGGAAGTCAAAATCTGATGGAACACCATCCTGCGTTCCAAAAAAAGTAATGTGGCACTTTCCATTGATCCCCATACTTCAGAATCTTTTTATGTCTGATGACATATCAATAAAAATGAGATGGAATGATACCGAGAGAAAGAAGACTAATGATGAGTTGGTTCATCCTGAAGATGGATTTGTATGGAAGAGATTTGATGCTCGACATCCTGATTTTGCAGCTGACGTGCGCAATGTGAGGCTAGGTCTTTCATGCGACGGTTTTAATCTGTTTGGGCAGATGCTTACTTCGCACAGCACATGGCCAGTTTTTATACACATTTATAATCTTCCCCCATGGCTGTGTATGAAAAAACCTTTCACTTTCACTAGTATACTCATATCTGGTCCTTCTGATCCCGACATTGATATTGATGTATACATGCAACCTTTAATAAAAGAGTTGAAACTTCTTTGGGATGTGGGTGTGCGCACATACGATGCATGTTCGAAAGACATATTTCAGATGCGTGCTGCGCTTATGTGGATGATCAATGATTTTCTGGCTTATGTAATGATGTTTGGATGGAGCACGAAGGGAAAACTGTCATGTCCAGTTTGTATGAAGAATACACAATCCAGAAGACTGAAACATCGCTGTAGTTTCAGTTTTATGGGACATCGACGATTCTTTCCAAAGGATCATCCATATAGAATGAATCATCGAAGATTTGATAATACCATAGAGACCGATGATCCACCTCAGCTTATGTCTAGAACTGATGTGCTTAATGAATTGAAAGATTTCAGTTTTTCGTTCGGGAAGGGTCAAATGAAATCTGGAAAGAGAAAGAATGTTTCCACTGAAACCTGTTACAGTTGGAGGAAGAAGAGTATCTTTTTTGATTTGCCTTATTGGTCAACCAATTTGTTACGTCATTTCTTAGATGTAATTTATATTGAAAAGAATATATGTGAAATGTTGCTTTCGTTTCTTCTAAATTTCAAGGGGAAGACAAAAGATGATTTACGATCTCGGTGTGACTTGGTGGATTGGGGCATCAGACCAGAATTGCATCCTATGCGTGTTAGTGAAAATAAATGGAAACTTCCATGTGATTCTTATGTGATGACACCTGTGAAAAAAAAAACAATTTATGGAAGTATTAGAGACTATTAGAGTTCCTAATGGCTATTCAAGCAACATATCTAAACGGGTCAACAGAAGAGAGTTGAAGCTAAAATCTTTGAAGACTCATGATTATCACGTTCTACTGCATGAGTTGCTTCCAATAGAAATCCGTCATATTTTTTCCAATAATGTAAGGGTGGTTGTTATTCGGTTGTGCCATTTTTTAGAGATCTTTTTGTTAAGAAGTTGTCCAAGTATTTCTTGCAAAAAATGTTGACAGATGCCCCATTAATTTTGTGTGAGTTGGAGAAAATATTTCCTCCATCATTTTTCACATGCATGCTGCATCTGACTGTCCATATTCCCACTGAAATACTTCTCGGAGGACCTGTTTCTTTTTGTTGGATGTATCCAACTGAAAGAAATATGTTCACATTAAAGTCTTATGTCTGAAACAGAAATCATCCCGAAGGTTCTATCGTGAACGGTTACTTGGCTCAAGAATGTATGGATTTCTGCTCGATGTATTTGTATGATCTTACTAAAAGATTGAACAGACCAATGAGAAATGAAGAAGAACAATATAAGAAAATTGAATCCAGTTTTCCATCACTTCCTCAAACAGGAGGAATTCCTGGATCATATACATTGAATACATTAATCCATGAAGAGCGGGAGATGGCACATCGCACAGTTTTGTTCAACTGTGATTTGTTCGATGACTATACCAGGTAACTAAATTGATTATGTATATATTATATATATATCTGTTAAACTATTAATATTTTTTATCTACAGGGAACATAAAATAATGATAAATAGGAAGCATCATTCTTTATCTTTGAGAAGGAGAGAGACTTTGCATAGCAAAGAGTTTTCTGCTTGGTTAAAATTGAAGGTATAAAAAAATTAATGTTTAAAATAATTATATCAATATTTAATTAACTTTAATAGTCATTTATATTGCAGGTATTGAGTTTGTCTGCTGACTCTGTCTCTAAGGAAATAAGAGATTTGGCTTTTGGTCCTAATACCGTGGTTCGTGACTGTAAATCAATTGTTATCAATGGGTACAAATTTATTGTCACTGAACGAGAAAAGAACATGAGAACACAACATGATGGTGTTATGGTTACTGCCACAACAGATTGTTATGCCAGTGCATCAGATAGTAGACCGTGATTTGAAAATGTGGGTTATTATGGAGTTGTTGAGAAAATAATAATATTGGATTATTACTCTCATGGACGAGTCACAATGATGAAATTCCATTGGTTTGATTCGATGACGAGACATGGAACATTTATTGATGATTTTGGATTTCGAGTAATTAATATGACTCGCACTCTTGCTACCGAAGAACCATATGTGTTGGCATCAATGGCTAAACAAGTTTTTTATGTCAAAGACCAACTTCGACCTGAATTTGGTGTCATAGTTGAAGTAATTCCAAGACATATTTTTGATGATGGTGATGATGGAATTGACACTGTCCCTAGTTCCATTGGAACCAATCCATTTATTTCTTTTGATGACTCAAATAGCTCAATTGTCAGAGTTGATTGTGAACCTGAAGTTGTGGTTGAAAATATATAGAATCATTCATCCATGTTCTCAATTCTTTTGGTTTACCTCTAGTTGGGTTGTTAAGGTTGGTAATATTCAAATTGATTTAGTATTGATCACAAATATGTTTTAGCTGACTTGACCGTTATGTGAATTTTCAATGTTTATTGGTTGCAGTTTTATTTGAATTGCATTTTCTAATTTGGAATTGAACTATATTCAAACATAGTCAAACAATATTTCTAACTTGGTGAACATTACAACTTGTATGATTTATTAAATCCATTCAAGCTCTTCTAAAACAATTGATAGCTGACTTGACTATTATGTGAATTTTCAATGTTTATTGGTTGCAGTTTTATTTGAATTTCATTTTCTAATTTGGAATTGAACTGTATTCAAACATAGTCAAACAATATTTCTAACTTGGTGAACATTACAACTTTTATGATTTATTAAATCCATTCAAGCTATTCTAAAACAATTGATAGCTTAATTGACCATTATATGAATTTTTAATGTTTATTGGTTGCAGTTTTATTTGAATTGCATTTTATAATTTGGAATTGAACTGTATTCAAACATAGTCAAACAATATTTTTAACTTGGTGAACATTACAACTTGTATTATTTATTAAATCCATTCAAGATCTTCTAAAAAAATTGATAGCTAAATTACCTATGAATCCCCTATTCCCTCATATATTTAGTTTTTTGGGTTACACATTAGTTTTCTTTTTCTAATTAATTACATATTTGTTTTCAAAAGCAGGAAATGAAGCCAATTGAATAGAGACGAAGGAAAAAAATGATGGAGAACAATCGTCGAATGACGGAGATGGGCGTTCCACCATTAGTGCCTACATTGAGTACTTTATTTCAAATTGATATATTTAAAGAATATATAATGTCATGTGATTAATTTTTTTTTAAACATTTTTGTAGGATCCACCTATACGTCGACAGTTATTCGACGATGAGCCTAGTACTGGTCCTAGTACTTAGGCCGGTGGTAAGAGGAGGGTTCGTACCAGAGGTGGACGAGCAGCTGCGCATACCCGACTAGACCCTGCCCCTCCCACTGACATGTCATCCTTACCACATTCTAATCCCGGTGTGTCATTAGAGACACACGAGATATTTAGGTCTCCCATGTTTTCACTACCTTCTGCATCTTCTGGCCCATCATTTTCACATCCCATGATGATTCCCACTCCTCAGTCAGCATCCGGTCAGACAGCTGTCCCATCTTCTTTTCCTTCTACTTCTGTCTCTCTGAGCTTCTATATTCCATCGTCTTCGACTCCTGTTCCACCACAGGGTGTTCCATCAGTTTCTGTGGATCCAGCGGCACTCAACGATCAGACCTTCACAGGTATATTTATAGAACCCTAACAAATTTTTATAGAAATATTTATTTTTCATTATAACATGTTTTGATAAAATATTTGTTTTTATTTCATGAAAGATACATCTACTGACAGGAGGCGTGGGCGGGGGCGTACACGCATGCATTCGGTGTGGAACCTCCGCACACATTTTATGGTGGATTATAATGAAGACAACCAAATGGTTGAGAAAACAGGGCAGCAATGTCAGAGTTTTTTGGCGACGCTTTCCAAATACTCCGACATCATTCCCGTCAGCCCGCTATCGTGGAGACATTTGCCACACGAGGTCAAGGATAGAGCTTGGGCAGAGATATGGGTAAAAAAATATGTTCTATTTAATTCCATGAATTATTTTTGTATTTATATGGATTAATATTTTGATTTTAGCTTCGATTTAATTTTCCCGATGGTGAGGGTGCACGATCGGAACGTCTAAAGGATTTAGGCGAGCTTTGGAGAGCCTACAAGCATAAGTTGTATATTGGATGGGTTTCTAGAGTTGGCACTGAGTTAGAGGTGGTACTAGTGGTGGATGATTTTCCTATAGAGCAGTATCGTCAGATGATTACTCATTAGAAGATTACCCGGTTTAAGGTATTAATAAAATTTGAGGTATTTAAATAATAACTTTCATGTTTTTCATTAATACTATCTGTTGAATTTTAGAATTTTATTTAGGAATCATCTGGAAAAAATAAAAAGAACATTGATGAAAAAAAATACCTCCACACACTGGGACGCACTACGATGCCTGATCATGAGAGGAAGCAGGTATAACAATTGTTTATAAGTTTTCTTTACAACTTACACTTTATTTTGTTTCTTCAATTATTTAATAGTTTGTTAAAGTTTTCATATAAATTTAGTTTTCAATGTCATTGTAGAGGCAAATAAAAAATATTTAAGGATGCGTGCCTCGAGAAAAACTGGTTTGCTCGAGTAGATGGAAAAAGGATGGAAGTGCCGTCAACGAAGCGACTCAACAGCAGATTGTAAGTTTTAATATATTGAATTTATTTTTTAATATCTATTTTGTAACTTAATGATATATTTATATTTGTAACAGGCTGCTTTAGAGGCCCTTGATTCCTAAGAACCAGACAATTTTGGGCCAACAGATCACTTACATCAGGTGTTGGGAGAGGAGCATTCTGGCAGAGTACGCTGCCGAACTAGGATAGCCCCGACGAGATATTGTCCCTCCTCAGGTACGAGCTGTAGTGCCACCGAGCTGCAGCAAGTTAGGGCATAGATAGAACAGGCTGAGAAAAGGGCCACAGAGATGGCAGAACAGTCTGCTAGGGCAAACAGTGCGTTTATGAAATTTATTGAAGTTTTATATCCTACAATTCCAGCAGAGGCCAGCCCAGCTTTTGATGAGTATATGTCGTCGATACGTTCTATATACGGTGCACCAGGTGGTAGTTCTAGTGGTGTTCAGGATGATTTACAGCTTGACGATGATGATAACGAGGAGTATGATGCGGAAGAGGAGGGAGAGGAGGAGTGCGAGGTGGGTGGCGAGGGCGAGGAGGAGGGCGAGGACGAGGAGGAGGGCGAGGGTGAGGACGATGATGGGGACGAGGACGAGGGTGATGATGATGATGGTGATGATGGTGATGGTGATGTGGGACAAGTTGATTCATTACATTTTTGACTGATATTACTGAGATTTGATATTTAATCTATTCTAGTTGTTGGTTTTATCTAGACTCGTAGTATAGTATTGGAGTTGAGTTATTTTTATATATTATCTGTTTTTATGGATGTTGTTGTCTTTTAGTGGTTGTGTGTTTGGGAACCCCCCTCCTTCCTAGACCCTGGACAACCCCCCACCCTCCTCCCTGGACCCTGGACAACCCCGCCGGATAGCCCCCCAGATAGCCCCCCAGACAGCCCCCCCTCAACCCTCCTCCCTGGACCCCGGACAACCCCCCAGACAGCCCCCTGGACAGCCCCCCACCCTCTTCCTTGGACCCCAGACAACCCCCCGAACAGTCCTGGACAGCCCCCGGACAGCCCCCCGAACAGCCCCCCGGACATCCCCCCCACCCTCCTCCCTGGACCCCAGACAGCCCCCCGAACAGCCCCCCCACCCTCCTCCCTGGACCACAGACAGCCCCCCGAACAGCCCCCCCACCCTCCTCCCTGGACCCCAGACAGCCCCCCGAACAACCCCCCGGACAGCCCCCAGACAGTCCCCAAATATCCCCCCCGGATAGCCCTCCCACCCTCCTCCCTGGACCCCAGAAAGCCCCCCGGACAGCCCCCCCACCCTCCTCCCTGGACCCCAGACAGCCCCCTGAACAGCCCCCCGGACAGCCCCCGGACAGCCCCCGGACAGCCCCCCAGACAACCCCCCCACCCTCCTCCTTAGACCCCGGACAACCCCCCGAACACCCCCCGGACAGCCCCCCACACAGCCCCCCCACCCTCCTCCCTGGACCCCAGACAGCCCCCCAGACAGCCACCCAGACAGCCCCCCGGACATCCCCCCCACCCTCTTCCTTGGACCCCGAACAACCCCCCGCACAGAGGATTCTCATAAAATGGACAACATTTTAAGTACATATGGAAAACCAACCAAACACATTCGGATTGTGTTGATACATTAGAAAAACGATCCATGGGTCATATGTGATGTGTACGAGTCAACCCCGCCTCAATCCGAGGCGCGGTGTGGCCGCCACCACTCAAAGTGTCTGTCTTTTGCTTAAAATGGACAACAATTTAAGTACATACAGAAAACCAACCAAACGCATTCGGTTTCCATTTAAACTTTAGCAGAACTATCCATGGGTCATATGTGACGTGTACGAGTCAACGCCACCTCAATCCAAGGCGTGGTGTGGCTGGTACCACTCAAAGTGTCTGCCTTTTGTTTCAAAAGTACGTCATTTTAATTGAAAAACATCAACTGGCATACGGAAAACCGACCAAACACATTCGTATTGTGTCGATACATTAGCACAACGATAAATGGGTCATATGTGATGTGTACAAGTCAACCCCGCTTCAATCCGAGGCGCAATGTGGCCGCCACCACTCAAAGTGTCTGTCTTTTGTTTCAAAAAGACGTCATTTGAAGTGAAAAACATCAACTGGCATACGGAAAACCGACCAAACACATTCGGATTGTGTCGATACTTTATAAAAACAATCCATGAGTCATATGTGACGTGTAAGAGTCAACCCTGCCTGAATTTGAGTCACGGTGTGGCTGGAATCACTCTAAGTGACTCTCTTTTGCTTAAAATGGACAACAATTTAAGTACAAACGGAAAACCCACAAAACGCATTCGGTTTCCATTGAAACTTTAGGATAACGATCCATGGGTCATATGTGACGTGTAAGAGTCAACTCCTCCTCAATCTGAGGTGCGGTGTGGCTGACACCACTCAAAGTGTCTGCCTTTTGTTTCAAAAGTACGTCATTTTAATTGAAAAACATCAACTGGAAAACAGAAAACTGACCAAACACATTCGGATTGTGTCGATACATTAGCACAATGATCCATGGGTCATATGTGACATGTATGAGTCAACCCCGCCTCAATCCGAGGCGCGGTGTGGCTGCCACCACTCAAAGTGTCTGTCTTTTGTTTCAAAAGGACGTCATTTGAAGTGAAAAACATCAACTGGCATACATAAAACTGACCAAATGCATTCGGATTGTGTCGATACTTTAGAAAAACGATCCATGGGTCATATGTGACGTGTACGAGTCAACACCGCCTTAATCTGAGGCACAGTGTGGTCGGAATCACTCTAAGTGGCTCTCTTTTTCTTAAAATGGACAACAATTTAAGTACATACGGAAAACCGACCAAACACATTCAGTTTCCATTGAAACTTTAGGAGAACGATCCATGGGTCATATGTGACGTGTAAGAGTCAACACCGCCTCAATCCGAGGCACGGTGTGGCCGGAACCACTCAAAGTGTCTGCCTTTTGTTTCAAAAGTACGTCATTTTAATTGAAAAACATCAACTGGCATACAGAAAACCGACCAAACGCATTCGGATTATGTCGATACATTATCAAAACGATCCATGGGTCATATGTGACATGTACGAGTCAACCCTGCCTCAATCCGAGGCGCGATGTTGCCTCCACCACTCAAAGTGTCTGTCTTCTATTTCAAAAGGACATAATTTGAAGTGAAATACATCAACTGACATACGGGAAACCGACCAAACACATTCGGATTGTGTAGATACTTTATCAAAACGATCCATGGGTCATATATGACGTGTACGAGTCAACCCTGCCTGAATGTGAGGCACGGTGTGGCTGGAATCACTATAATTGACTCTCTTTTGCTTAAAATGGATAACAATTTAAGTACATATGGAAAACCGACCAAACACATTCGGTTTCAATTGGAACTTTAGGAGAATGATCCATGGGTCATATGTGACATGTACGAGTCAATGCCGCCTCAATACGAGGTGCGGTGTGGCCGACACCACTCAAAGTGTCTGCCTTTTGTTTCAAAAGTACGTCATTTTAATTGAAAAATATCAACTGGCATACAGAAAACCGACCAAACGCATTCGGATTGTGTCAATACATTAGCACAATGACCCATGGGTCATATGTGATGTGTACGAGTCAACCTCACCTCAATCCGAGGCATGGTGTGGCCTCCACCACTAAAAGTGTCTGTCTTCTGTTTCAAAAGGACATAATTTGAAGTGAAATACATCAACTGGCATACGGAAAACCGACCAAACGCATTCAGATTATGTCGATACTTTATCACAATGATCCATGGGTCATATGTGACGTGTACGAGTCAACCCTGCCTCAATCCGAGGTGCGGTGTGGCCGCCACCACTCAAAGTGTCTGTCTTTTGCTTAAAATGGACAACAATTTAAGTACATACGGAAAACCGACCAAACACATTAGGTTTCCATTGAAACTTTAGGAGAACGATCCATGGGTCATATGTGACATGTACGAGTCAACTCCGCCTCAATCCGAGGCGTGGTGTGGCTGGAACCACTCAAAGTGTCTGCCTTTTGTTTCAAAAGTACGTCATTTTAATTGAAAAACATCAACTGGCATACGGAAATCTGACCAAACGCATTCGGATTGTGTTGATACATTAGAACAATGATCCATGGGTCATATGTGACGTGTATGAGTAAACCCCTCCTCAATCCGAGGTGTGGTGTGGCCGCCACCACTCAAAGTGTCTGTCTTCTGTTTCAAAATGACATAATTTGAAGTGAAATACATCAACTGGCATACGGAAAACCGACCAAACACATTTGGATTGTGTCGATACTTTAGAAAAACGATCCATGAGTCATATTTGACGTGTATGAGTCAACCCCGCCTCAATATGAGGTGCGGTGTGGCCGCCACCACTCAAAGTGTCTGTCTTTTTCTTTAAATGGACAACAATTTAAGTACATACAAAAAACCGACCAAATGCATTCGGTTTCCATTGAAACTTTAGGAGAATGATCCATGGGTCATATGTAACGTGTACGAGTCAATTCCGCCTCAATCCGAGGCGCGGTGTGGCCGGCACCACTCAAAGTGTCTGCCTTTTTTTTCAAAAGTACGTCATTTTAATTGAAAAACATCAACTAGCATACGGAAAACGGACCAAAAGCATTCGTATTGTGTTGATACATTAGCACAACGATCCATGGGTCATATGTGACGTGTACGAGTCAACCCCACCTCAATCTGAGGCGCGGTGTGGCTGCCACCACTCAAAGTGTCTGTCTTCTGTTTCAAAAGGACAAAATTTGAAGTGAAATACATCAACTGGCATACGTAAAACCGACCAAATTCATTAGTATTGTGTCTATACTTTAGAAAAACGATCCATGGGTCATATGTGACGTGTAAGAGTAAACCCCGCCTCAATACGAGGCGCGGTGTGGCCTCCACCACTCAAAGTGTCTGTCTTTTGCTTAAAATGGACAACAATTTAAGTACATACGGAAAACTGACCAAACGCATTTGGTTTCCATTGAAACTTTAGGAGAACGATCCATGGGTCATATGTGACATGTACGAGTCAATGCTGCCTCAATCCGAGGTGCGGTGTGGCCAACACCACTCAAAGTGTCTGCCTTTTGTTTCAAAAGTACGTCATTTTAATTGAAAAACATCAACTGGCATACAGAAAACCGAACAAACGCATTCGTATTGTGTCAATACATTAGAACAACAATCCATGGGTCATATGTGACATTTATGAGTAAACCTTGCCTCAATCCGAGGTGCGGTGTGGACGCCACCACTCAAAGTGTCTGTCTTTTGTTTCAAAAGGACATAATTTGAAGTGAAATACATCAACTGGCATACATAAAACTGACCAAATTCATTCATATTGTGTCGATACTTTAGAACAACGATCCATGAGTCATATGTAACATGTACGAGTCAACCCTGCCTCAATACAAGGCGCGGTGTGGCTGCCACCACTCAAAGTGTCTATCTTTTTCTTAAAATGGACAACAATTTAAGTACATATGAAAAACTGACCAAACGCATTAGGTTTCCATTAAAACTTTAGGAGAACGATCCATGGGTCATATGTGACATGTACGAGTCAACTCCTCCTCAATCCGAGGTGCGGTGTGGCCGGTACCACTCAAAGTGTCTGCCTTTTGTTTCAAAAGTACGTCATTTTAATTGAAAAACATCAACCGGCATACGGAAAACTGACCAAACGCATTCGAATTGTGTCGATACATTAGAACAACGATCCATGGGTCATATGTGACGTGTACGAGTCAACGCCGCCTCAATCCGAGGCACAATGTGGCCGCCACCACTCAAAGTGTCTTTCTTTTGTTTTAAAAGGTCGTCATTTAAAGTGATAAACATCAACTGGCATACGGAAAACCGACCAAATGCATTCGGATTGTGTTGATACTTTATAAGAATGATCCATGAGTCATATGTGACTTGTAAGAGTCAACCCCACCTTAATCTGAGGCACGGTGTGTCCGGAATCACTCTAAGTGGCTCTCTTTTGCTTAAAATGGACAACAATTTAAGTACATATGGAAAACCGACCAAACGCATTCGGTTTCCATTGAAACATTAGGAGAACGATCCATGGGTCATATGTGATGTGTACGAGTCAAAGCCGCCTCAATCCGAGGCACGGTATGGCCGGAACCACTCAAGGTGTCTGCCTTTTGTTTCAAAAGTACGTCATTTTAATTGAAAAACATCAACTGGAATACAGAAAACCGACCAAACACATTCGGATTGTGTCGATACATTAGCACAACGATCCATGGGTCATATGTGACGTGTACGAGTCAACCCCACCTCAATCTGAGGCACGGTGTGGCCGGTATCTCTCCAGTTGTATGTATTATGTTTAAAATGGACATTATTTCAAGTAAAAATATATGGTATACAAAAAACCGATCAAATTATGAATTGACTTCCGGATTCCACATATAATTGTCATCTAAATTTTAAATTGAATTATAAATGAATTATGTATGTTTATAATTACGTTATGAATTCTAATTTAATTATGGATGTGTATAGTTCCACCATTATATATTAAATATGTATGAATTTGTTCTCTATATGTAAGTGTTAGTTGGTTATTACAGGTACAATAATTGTATATGTATGTGTTAGTTTATTGCAGGTACACTAATTGGATTGAAAATGAGAGGGAACCCACAAAATTAGACCTGGTGGGAAAATTGGAGAGCCGGTGGTCAAATTGGAGAGCTGCTGGGTAAATTGCAGAGCTGCTGTGCAATTTTCCCAGCAGAGGCTATGCCAATGGTTCAAAACCATTGGCATAGAATGTGTAGGTCTTGTTTTACCAACAGTTCATAGAACCGTTGGTAAAAAACTTTTCCCAATGGTTCTAAACCGTTGGGAAAGAGGATATGTTGGGTTTTTCCCAATGTTTTTTTAAACCGTTGGAAAAAACATGATAATTTTGGGCACTGTATCCCAACGGTTGTAAACCGTTGGGAAAAATATTTCCCAACGGTTTTCCAGAACTGTTGGGATAGGGTAATTTTTCAGCACCCTATCCCAACGGTTCACTGTAAACCATTGGGAAAAACTTTTCCCAATGGCTTACTTCCCTATGGGTTGAAGAACCGTTGGTATAACATATACCAATGGTTCAACAGCCTTTCCCAACGGTTTAGAACTGTTGGGAAATCCTCTGTTTCCAGTAGTGTATTTTCACTAGGAAGAACTCCTTGGTGTGGTTCGTGCATTGATCACTTTACTTTAAATAAAATTTATTCAAATGATAAATCTTCAGGATGTTGGAAATATATATATATATGCATCATTGTATTTGTATATGTGACTTTTCCCAGGAGTGAAAATGTTTAGGTGTGGGGGTGTGATCGTACCATGATTCACTGTTTTATTCCACCCTTACACCGCTGTTTTAAACTAGTTTTTGTAATGAATATTCCAAATATAATAATAAATTTAACTTTATGTTTTAATCATTTAATTAATTTTAATCAACATTATAATGGGAAATGTTACTTGTTTTTATTATTTCAATGTAGGTGGAGGTGATTTGGAGGGCCCTTGATGAAGTGGAAGAAAAATGGGCCAAAATTGCATGGATCCATGGACATCTGTCCACTGTTTTGTAGAGTAAACAAAATCCGTGAATCCAAATGGGATGATATTTTGTGTACCTGTCCAAAATTTAATATTATACATTTCATATTAAGGAACCCAATCCTGATTCAAATTCTATGGGTCCCATCCGAACTGATCTGTCCAAGACACCAAATTTGGACCAAGTCAAATACGGTGTTCTGTATTTTATCAATATATTGAGCTGTAGTTGTCCAAATGATGCCAAACTTTCGGTGGAGACATTAAAGAGGTAGGTATACAACCTTTTTATTTTCTCCAAAGAGAGATAAGGCTATCTGAATACTGAAATGCATGGTACAAGTGGATTGATGAAATCTGTGTGCCTAAAACCACCTTTCAATTTTCCTATAAAAGGGCACCAAGAGAACCTCATTTGCAAGTTCGGCCAAGAGGCAAGGTTCTGCCATTTTGGAGTCCCAAATGAGTCTTATAAACATCTCTAGAAGTTATGGAGGCTATGGGAAGTTCTACTTCAACATCTTCTTCTTCTTCCTCTCCCATGGGTTTCTAAACCCCTTGTGATCACCCGGGGAGGAATGTGATGTAATCCTGAGCTTCAAAGTTGTATTAATTTGAATGATCTTTTTAATTCCAGGTTGTATGTTGTTTTTCATCATCCTATTATATTATTTTATTGAGTTATGTACTGTTATGTCATGCTCAACTCATATGATCATGTTTGGGGTACCCATTCATGTAATGTTTCACACACCGTTCACCACTTTCTTTTCCCCCTTTCAATTGCGGTGCTTGAGTGATTCATATTGGTCAATAGAACTCAAACAAGCACTGTCAAGGACATGTACATTTATGTAATGGTATCAAAAATAAATAACATACAATCCTGGATAGCGCATCGAGTTTTTCGTGTGTTTCCTTGGTGATTTTTGGTTATGAAGTCAAACACAATTCACCCAATCATCGGCGGTGTCCGGTGAATCATTGTGTGTTTTCGACTGAACCCTAGGAGGTATCCTAGTATAAACTCAGTAACATTCTATTTATAGGTGTTACAAACCAGGGATTAAAGGATCATAACCCTATATCATGAAGCGATGAAGGATAAACATCATGTGAGTACCCCGGGTTGATCACACTTAATTAATTCTGTTAATCTCTACATTGTTTTATCTCTTTCATTTTCTATTTTCATATTTAATCATAAAACCCCCAAGTTTTACAAAACCTCATTCACCTTCTAATTTCATAATCAAAACCCTATTTTTAAATTAATGATCTAAGGCTTCGTCGAGAGACGACCTAGGGTTGCTGCTATACTGCAGAAATTCTAGTCAAAATTAAACAACTAATTTGACGCGCTCGACAACGCGATCATATATCAATATCTTTTAATACATAGGAATAGTGACTGTATGCTTAATTGTCCAACATGGAATCCCACATGCGCTAGCCTTTAGTATAACAATCAACACATGCCACAAACACTCAACATGGTTGTGGGGGATCAACACCCATTAAACATCACACACACCTAGCCTCATGGGTTAGCACCGACCCACACTAACCCACTAGACCTCTCGTAGGTACGCTATGCATCCACCTACTCAGGACACAACCTATCTATGCATACATGCCTACTTGGTTAGTCCCTCAGGATTATCTCCCACGAGGTTGACCTTTGGGTCCCCTATGAGTGGTTGATTGGCTCAGTCCTTATGGTATAGTCAGGGATTCCCATTTTTTTACTAAAATCTCAAGAAAAAAATTAATTAAACCTAAAAAATAATTTACTTAATATAAGAAATAAAATTTTAAAACTATAATTTTATTTTTTAATAGAACTATAAATATTAAATAAAAATAAAATAATTAAAATAATTAAAATAAAATATTTCCATTTATCAAAATAATAAAACAAAAACTCTCACATCAAATAATATCTACATCCAGTCATGCTCAAATTTAATGGTTCCTAGTATTAATGATCTACTCACTGTTCAAGGTTAAGAGTTTCATATCGGGTTCACTATTTTTTATTTTCGATGCTTTCCACTGGGGAAGTCTGCATCCCACTATTCTTTCCCCATATTCTTACTTTCCAAAATGCATGTAACCTCCATTAATATGGTTGGTTATTTTGGATCCTTGATTGAAATGGGGTGATGGGATGTCAATTCCTCCTTCCGTGGATTCCTCCTTAGAACTCGTTTCTTAGTCAGGGTGTCCCTCATAGATTTGAGTCATGTTTGTGAAACTCAATCCCGATGCCATCTCAAGGTGGATGCCAGTTAATTACTCCACTTATTTCTTGACAAGGAAGAAACCTACGGCTGGAGTAGATAGTAACATTGGGAATGTATAAAAATTTCTGGATGTTGGGTGTGTTGGGATCTAGTTAAGTATTCCCCTTTTAATTTTGTAGGAATATCTCATATGATGCATATTACGTGTGGAACCCAAGGCATCTTGTGTTGGCCACGAGGTAGTTGACTCTAGGGGTGTACAAAATTTGAGGCTTTTTTTACCCTATCTATCCAATGTTTATTGTATGGGGTATAGATTTCAGGAGGCCCACAGGTTTCATGTCTCATGGGTGTGGGTGGTTGATTTCAATGTGTTCCCATGGGGAAGATGATCATAATTCCTAAGTTACCTCCTTTATAGTGTAATACATTCATATTTGTTAGGAATTTTGGGGTGTCAGTATTTAACCTCAAGGAGGTATCTTATGTTTATTGAGGTGTCGGGATTGAACCTCATGGAGGTGTCCTACATACCCTATTAAGAGATAGGGATCAAAACTCACATAGTTTTATGTCAAAGTTTAAGGTCATGTGATATGAGCGTTCCATATAGTTTAACATCATGAAACAAGGATGCTCACATCATAGGAGTGAAAGTAAGGGATAATGTGGGTCTTATTCATATGAGCTGCCCAAGTGTTTGGGGGTCTCACCCCAGGTGCATAGTTTCATGTCATGGTGGGGAAGGAGGGTGTGGGTCTTATGAATAGAGGTGGCTCAATTTAGGAGTTTCATCCTAGGGGGGGAGGTGTCATCCCATGATGACCATACATGGGGAATCCTATGTTCATCACACATGGCAATATTACAGTTTAACATCATGTGTTGAATAAATTATCGTGCAGTTTAACGTCATATTACTATGAAGTTGGGATATGTAGTTTTCTGTCTTACAACTTGTAATTTGGGGGACCTACACCCATGATAACCATTTCCAGGTAGGAGATAAAGATCCCACATAAGACCTCCCTACTAGGAAAGGTGGGAAGTTTCCCTTGATGATGCCAACTTTGGGGATTACGTGTCTACTAGTCATGAACCTCTGGGTGGTGCATGATGTAAACACTTCCATGGAGGATTAGAAATCAAGGGTCATGAAGTTAGGGTGAATATTCTTATGAGTAAGAGGAATTATGGTGCCAATTATTAGGAGAAAAATACAAGGCCCTTGGGAACTCAACTTTCACAAAAGGGTGTTTATTGAAAAGTCACCATGGAAAGGCTTGGTGGATAGGTTTCATGAAGGTTGAGGGTTTGATGAAGCATAGGGGTATCATAAAGGTTGAGGGTTTTGTGAATAATAGGGGTCTCATGAAGGGAAAAGGTATTTAAAATTTGTATCTTTCAAGAAATAAGGCGGCCTTATCTTGGATTAACGTCTTGGTTCCCATTGGGTTGGTTTTTTAAATGATAATTTTCTTGAGGAACCCCAAGAGTATCAAAGGGATTTCTTATAACATGAAGGACATGAACCTTTTTTGAAAGTAATCTCTACTATGGACCGAGTTTCTTAAGAACCCATGGGATATTGTTTCACTAAAGATAGCTACATCCCAGAATCCATCTCCTATATCTCTCAAGAAGGTTAGAGTTTTGTGAATTTAGAGTCTTTTTCAGAATTCCAAAGGCCACATCTCCTAAAAAATCAGAGTAAGGGAGGTATTTATAGGTGTAGATAAGTTGGATAAGTCCATTTCATGAAAATTAATACCTAAAAATTATATTTCATGAAGGTTTTTCTTCAGATAGGAAAGATCCGAAAATGGAAATATGCTGCATAGAAGTTACCGCCTCAACTTCCACGACCGCTTGATGACTTATGCAAAGCTCTGCCCATCCAAGAATGTTTTTACCTTCATGAAAAAATATCCTTAAGTGTGTTTTGAGATATTTTGGCCAAGATTCACTCTAAATTGTCCATTCCTTCCTCAACATCTCCCGTGACATGTGTATTTTATCTAAAAAGTAGGCATGATACAAAACCATGATAATATACAAAGAAAAAGTCCATAAGGATGATATATGAATTAACCCTACTAAAAATATATCCCATAAATAATTTATCCTTCATGAAAATTCTTTCCATGAGCTATGAACTCCCTCTAAGAGTCGTGTATATAAAATAAGAATAAGGTTTACTCATGTACACTAAAAACTCTATCATGCACATGAGGAGAGGGTGAGTCCATTGAAAATATTGGATTCCCTCATTGTACTCACTCTAATGGATGTAATAACTATGAGTGACACACAACCCAACCTGAAATGAGTGATAAATGATAATAAACTTCACTAAAAGTAATAGTATATAATAAAAACAATAAACATAACATAGTAATAATATATTACTCATGCACTTGAAATGGATTTCACGCACACATCAAGATGCAACTACACATATCCAAAATCCTAACATGAATGAACAATTAAAATATTAGAATCTAAATAAAAAACCTTAATCAATAAAAAAAATTAAACCAAGGTATAAAACTAAAATAATCAATGAATCAAGGTCTTGGAGAGAGGAACCACATGAGGGACAAAAAAGAGTCAAATTGGATTGATAAACATACCTATCCCATGCATATTCCATCTCTACCCTAAGAAAATAATTTTCAACACATGAATACAATCAACATGATCATAATGATTTCCCATGAGGCTAATGTTGAGTCAAATGACTACTTTCATATACTTTGTTTTGAAAATCACAATACACTTCATATTAATTTGAGTTAACTTTAACTTTGTTCTGTACATTGATCAAAACTTTTGATTCTCATAAGTTATAATGAATTGATGTGATGCACTTATGTTCCAGAACATGATAAAGACACATTGAATTTTGAAAGCAGTGTTAAATTACTTTCATTAGTAGATATTTCTGATTTTGATGTTAATGAAATTGAACCCAAAGAACTCAGATATTACCATTAGAAGTTTGTTACACCAACAATTATAAATAAGACTAAGGATTTAAGGGAAAAAAATTATATATATATTGGAAAACATTCAATCGAGTTTTACATCATCTCATTACTTTGAGATCTTCAGTTATTTTTTTCTAGGGTGATTTACTAAGAGTTTATTTTATGAGGATTTTCATTGTAAAAGCTCTTAGTTTTATACTTGTAACTATTCTTACGATCCCAATGATCATTGATATCATAGTGAGGAATATTTTACTTCCAATATTTGTGATCAATGAGATTCTGGATGTAGAATCTGTTTTAATTCTAAACACTTAGTTCGACAATGTTCAGGGATATGACTTGCAACTGAATGGGATAATCCTATAGGAGCTCAAGGATAAAGCTATCTGCTGCCAATATTTTTTCAAAAAATATCTTATTTTAGAACTTTTACAACTGATGGGTTAAGTTGATGAATCTCCTTGTGTAGAACTTGGATACCTTGATTCAGGTTATTGAATTTCCCATCACTTTGGAATAAAAGTGAATAATTTTGTGATTAGAATTGTTTATTAATAAATATCCTTAGTAATATTTGGATTGTTATCCAATAATATTTTTTTTGTTTACATTATATTATTTTATTTTCCCATTGGTTATTTAGTTTTATCTTAGTTAAGTTTTAAACTTCTATGTATTTTATTTTCTGCTATGCATGTACTTATTTTGTAAACGATACTTACATTTCATGCCTATAATTTTTAGTATTTAAAATCAAAATTGTTTTCATTATATTAATCATTATTTTCAAAATTTAATGGTTTTATTAATATTTAATAGGATATAAACAACTGATGTAAAATAATAAAAATGATCTAAATGGTAATGAATTCGTGATGAAAAAGGTTTCCCACAATATACAATAAGTGAAGGACCATTCCAGAGACTTAGAACTGAAGAAACATGGTGAAACATAGGCTATAACATTGGAAAAAAGAAATTAACATTGTGAATAATATTTAGGATGTGAATCCAACTCATGAATTGAAGTAACCCCATGAAAAAAACATACTCTGGAGGAGAGGCTTCTACTTTCATGGCATGACTATATCTTTCAAACCATGAAAGTGCCCGGATATACCCAAATTCTATTGACTTTGATGTAGCTTTAAATGGATGACCCATTTATGTCCCAAAGAGGCAATTCAAAAACAATATTGACTTGAGATAAATTTTTGACTACATTTATGGGAAAATTAAACACAACATGAGCACCTGATAGATTTATAAATAGAGGCTCAGGCTACTATTTTCGAGGATCATCGATCCAAGGGCCAAATCTTGGGGTGAGTTGCTATGCTGTTGTAGACTCCTACACCAGTATTCATCTTCAATTTATTTAATGCTTTATTTTTTATTTTCTCATTCCCTCTTAATCCCTCATTAATAAGATAAGGGGGTAACTCCTGCTTTATGTTTGGTGATATAGATAAAGGGGGATGGTTCATTGGGTTTTTGTTTTCTTATTATATTCTTTTTGGGTCACTACAATAAATCAATTTTAATTTCAACCTATTTATTTTTATTTTTTCATGACCATTGAGTAAAAATATAGAAAGTAACATCTTAAATTGCACAAATAATTTTACGAAACTATTTCATGACCATTGAATAATATAGCATAATTAGGTTTAAAAATGGTATCAGGATAAACTTAATTCATCCAAACCCAAAATTACCTAACCATGGGAAATAAGGGATTTTTGTATTAGGGAGGAGATACCATGACCATTGGATTTCTCTCATCTCATCTTTGACACCAATCACGAATCAACCAATTTAATTTCTAAATCCATTGACACCTGAACCCTAAATCTTCAAAAAACCCAACACATTTTCCAACTTGATAATCAAAAATCAATATGATTTTCTTCACCCTATTTCTCAAAACCAATTCAAATCAATTATTTTCTTTTAAATTCCTAAAAACCTAATTGCTATGTTATAATGGGTTCAACATCAAACTTAACATTTATTATATTTTATTAGTTTTTCACACATTTTTATTTTTTATAAATATTTAAATTTGGTTAGCTCCATAGGAAACTAACGAATCCCTATGGATGATTAAATTTCTAGCACGTTTCTAGGGATGGTTGAATTTTTTTTTAGGTTTTAAATTTTTTATTATTTTATTTTTATTATAGTTTCCCTTTTTTACATTGGGTGATATAGTGTTATGAATTTTATATTTAATTTTTTTTATGTACACCCACTTCACCTAAGAAAAAAGAAAGTAAATTATCACTTTTGACCCTGAACCTGAATAACACTTGAGTAAGGACAAAGTATAATTGACTATGGATGGTGTGGAGAAACATTTAGCCGGTGGAGGAGTTCAACCATGAGATCTGTGGATGTGAACCCTCAAAGATTATGGGTGGACATCAAACATAGGATTAAAACTTAGCATCATAATTCTACCTGTTATAGAAAATCATTTTGATATTAAATTGAAAACTATCCAGATGATCTCAAACATCATGCAGTTCATCAGAATACTACATAAAGATCCAAATTCTTACATGAGAAACTTTCTTAAACTCTATGACACATTTCAATTCTAGAATATCTCAAGTGACATGGTAAGGCTTAGAATATTTATATTTTTATTGAGAGATCGATCACATAAATGGATAGAATTTATACTAGATTATTCCATCACTATGTGAGATGAGTTAGCAAGGAACTTTATCACTCTCTTCTCCCCTCCTTTAAAGTCCATGGATATCCAGGTAAATATTCTTAATTTTAATCAATTTGAAGATGAATCAATTTACTTGGGAATGTTTCAAATACATGACTCGAAAATTTCCCCATAATGGTATTGAATTATGGTTATAAATACAAACATTTTATAAGGGGTTTTCACAAGGGAACATGTCAATATTGGATGCTAAAGATGGTGGGTCACTGATGAAGAATTCCACTAAGGACAGTAACAATCAACGGGATGAAATGGAAATAAAAAACTTTCAGTGGTAATATACCCAATGAAAAGGTTTCTACTTGGTGAATAATAACAAATGGATGGAGGTGAAAATGGAAGCTCTCAAAAAGAAGATGGATACCATGTTAGGCCAATAACCACAACCCCAAGTTATGTACACTGAAGAATCCAATTATGCTAATTAAAATTGGAGTAATAATTTTTAGGGTTGTCAGTTGTAAAAACAAGGGAAAGGTTATCATCAAAGGGTGCTAGGATTTTAAGAACAATAAGGAACATCATTGTAGAGCCAAGTCCATACACTAGAAGAGACCTTGGATACATTTATGATTACCACAAGAGTTTCTATAAAGTAAATTACTACTTACTCTAAATATCAAGTAGAAATAAAGGAAATAAAATATGATTCAAGGGATCAGAAGTCCACACACTGAAACCTTGAATTCCAAGTTGGGAAAATCATTGAGAAACTTAGAGAAATACCAAGAGTTTTTCCAAGATGTGATAAAGAACACACCCATACATATTTTAATTCTATCACCCTTAGAAGTGGAAAACAATACAGGAAAATCTTGAACCAAGAAAGGTATAAGAATAAAAATAAGAAAAGATGAAGGAAGTGACAACTAAAGAAGTAAAATAAGAAACACTATATTATAATCTAAGGATACTTATTTAGAGTATCTATCATAAGAGAAAATTGATTCTTATAAAGGTAAATTCCTTTAACATTTTAAAAAACTGCATATTAACATCCATTTTGTAGAGGCTCTCACCAATATGACAACCTACACCAAATTCATGAAAGAGATAGTGACCAATAAAATAAATCTATAGAAAATTGAAACCATACCTCTCACATAGGAGTGATTTTCTATTATGTTGAAGGACCTTCCTAAAAATTAGGAGGAACCAGGTAGGTTTTCAATTCAAATTAATATTGGGTTTAATAAAATTGGGTAAAAATTATGTGATCTAGGTGCCAGTGTAAAAATCATGTCACACAATACATTCAAGAGCTTAGGTTTAAAGAATATTAAGAATAATATAGATTCACTCCAGCTAGAAGATTAAATAGTAAAATACCTCTGATGAAGGTCCTAAAACATGTGTTGAGGAGAATGATATTTCTTTTATATTTTTAGGATATTATGACCATGTTGGATATCCATCTTCAAGACCACCCAACTTGGTATTCAGGTTCATCCTATTACTATTGTAGCCACTAGTGCTTTCATGGGGTCCCTAATAGCTAAAATGAAATGTTGAATGCCATATTTCTTTATTCTGAGCTATAAATTTTTGGAGGTATGGATGGGGATTGATTGTAAAGAATTGTTTTTTTTGTGTGGTGCCTTGATTTTTTGTGTGGTGCCTTAATTTTTTGTTTTTCCCCACCCACCCACCTTGAAATCTTATATTCTATATATGCAACAACATTGCTTTCTTGTGTTTATTTTATCTTATACTTTTAATGGGATTTTAAAAAATATAAGGGTTATTTGTAAATAGATAAAAATAAGGTTATAGGTCTCTGACCAATGATGAGAGTTTCTATGTAATCTTGATGTGATTTACCTCAATTAATTAAATAAAAAAGATTCACTGAATTTTATTGTAAGTTGGACATACAATCTTGTAGACAAGTCAAATCGGGGTCCCATGTGAACCTCTCACATACATTATATAAAATAAAAAATTATTTATATGTAAATTAATTTATTTGGTTAGAAAACATACTACAAAACCATACTGATATAAAAATAATAGGGATATAAGGTCGATACATGAATTGAACCAAATGATAATATATCATGTCGATAATTTAGCCTTCATGAAAATTCTTTCCATGAGCTATGAAATCCCTATGGGAGTCCTATATATAAAATAAGAATAAGGTTTAATCATGCACACTAGAAACCCTATCATGTGCATGAGGAGAGGGTGATTCCATTGATCCTATTATATTCCCCCATTGTACTCACTTGGATGGGTGTATGTCTATGGGATACACTCAACCAAATGTAAAATGAGTTATAAATGATAACTAACATCACTAAAAGTGAAAATATATAATAAATAAATAAATAAAACATAGTAATAATAGATTACTCACATGCTTAAAAGTAATTTTACATGCACCTCAAGAGGTAGCTACACATATCCAAAATCCTAACATAAACTACCAATTCAAATATAAAAATCCAAAACCAAAACCTTAATCAAGAAAAAAGATCAAACTAAGGTATCAAACTAAAATAAAAAATTAATGAAGGTCTAGGAGAGAGGAACCATAGGAGGGCCAAAAAAGAGTCAAATTGCATTGATAAACATACCTATCACAGGTCTATGCTATCTCTACCCTAAAAAAATAATGCTCAACACACTAATACAACCAAAATGATAACAATGATTTCCTATAAAGATGATGCTGACTTAAATGACTACTTTTATTTACTTTTTTTTTGAAAATAACAGTAAAATCTATATTTATTTGAGTTCAATTTAACTTTTTTCTATTCATTGATAATAAATTTGGATTCTCATAAGTTATAATTAATTGATGCAATGCACTTATATTCCATAACATGATAAATAAACATAAAATTTTGAGAGCTGTGTTGAATCACTTTCATAAGAATATGTTGTTGATTTCTATGTTGATGGGATTGAACCCAAATAAATCATATATTACCATTGGAAGTTTGTTTAAAAATCATCTATAAATTATAAAAAGGATTTAGGGAATGGAACTCAGTATAGATATTGTAACACTTTCAATCGAGTTGTGCATCATTTCATTTCTTTGAGAGCATAAATTAAATTGTTTTTTTTAAAATGTGATTTACTAAGATCTTTTATTGTAAATATTGTCATTGTAAAATCTCTTAGTTTTATACTTTTAATTATTTTTCTAATCCCAACAATCGATGAGATTCCAGTGAGGAATCTACTACTTGATCTTTGTGATCGATGCGATTTCGGGTCTAGAATTTTATTGATTCTGAACACTTACTTCAACAAATTTTTGGGATAAGACTTGTAGATAAACATTCTAATCAAATAGGATATTGGGGATAAAGATTTTTGCTACTGATATGTTTGTCAAATAAATTCTTGGTTCAAAAATTGTACCAACCAATGGGCTTAGTTGACGAAGTTCCTTGTGTAGGACTTGGATACCATGATTGAGGTTATCAAATCTCCTACCATTTTGTAATATAAATAAAGAATTTTGTGATTGATTTTTTTTAGTAATAAATGTATTTTGGAATATTTAGGTTTTTATCCAGTGAAACATGTTTTGTTTCCATTCTATTGTTTTATTTTCTGATTGGTTATTTAGTTTTATCTCATTTAATTTTTTTATATATATTTATTTTATTTTCTAATATGCATGAACTTATTTTTTAAGTTTATACTTTGATATTTTCTATTTTGTCGAAAACTATGTCTTCCGATTATCTTTTGTTTTAGAGTGGGAAAAAATTGTAATCTGAGTTTTCCACTTCAATTCACCCCTCTTGAACCTGTCATACCTTATTTATTCAGGAAAATACTTGATATCAAAGCTTACTCTTTACATTTAATTTTCAATATACATTATATCCTTACACTAACATATATATGATAATAGATTTATTTATTTTTCTATAGTAGGTACATTACAATTTGGATATTTAGAGAATTTAAATCTGAATAGACCATTTATATTTGATGGAAAAAATTATAAATACTATCATGATAATATGGAACCATATGTGATTAATAATAGAGTAAAGAATTATTGGAACAAAGGCTGTTCTTTTCTAGAAATTTAGTATAGTTTTTTTTGTTGAAAATCATCACATGGAAGATCAAGGAGTTTGGAAGATGAGTGATCTTACAGTATAGGATCACATTAGTGTTGAAGGTGGCGTTGTTTCCTAGTGTTTTCAAAATTTTTGGACCTCAAAATAAGAAGTTTGTTTTTGGGTAAGGATTTTTGAAAAGGATTGAATAGTGTGAAGACCACAAAGCATAGTTAGCGGACCACATAGGAGGTACACAGAACAATGATAAAAACTGGTAAAGAGAAGATTTCTGCATAGCGGCACTATGCGGACCACAAAGTACGGTATGCAGGCCGTGTAGGGGAAATGGTTTGTAGGATAAATATAGTTTGCAGTAAGGATTGCAGTTTGTGGGAGGAAAATAGTTCATGGGATGAATCATAATTTTCATAAAGGATATTGTGATTTGAGGAGACACAAAGTATTTTGTTCATGGAAGACATCATCCGCCACAAAGGAAAGGTGTTACATAGACTGTGGAGGAAAAAATGGTTCATAAGAGGAGCACAGTACGTGGTGAAGGATGTAAGACATCAAAAATTTAGATAAATAAGATTAGAAATATTTTCAGATCTATTTTCCTATATAAGTATCATTAATCCATTCATTAAAATGGTGATTTTTATTAGAAATCCAGGAGGAATTCAGTGATGTACAAAGTGGTTCACATGAAGAAAAACCCACTAAGGAGAAGATGTTCACAAGGAGAATTACGTGAAAGGAGAAGTGATCCAAGGAGATTGTTCATAGAAGGATTTTTGTGGGGCACTGTAGTTTATAAAGGTAAATGGTCTGTAGAGGAGAGGCAGTTCTTGGAAGAAGAACTCATCCAAGAAGCAGGGATGGTTTGCAGAAGAAGGGTCAGTACACAGATGAAAAAGAGGTTTGCAAAGGAGATATGGTCCATGGAAGCAAAGGAAGTCCATGTAAGAGAGGTTTCCATGAATCACACGTACTATGCGGTTCAGTGTAGTTCATGGAGGAATAGTTCATGAACTAACAGTGCACAGAAAAGTGGATTACATCTACAAGTAAAAGAGTGACTTCAAAAGATCATCTATCTACAATTGAGGATGTGTGATTTAATAAAAATTAAGGTACTTACAAGTTCATAAACTATGTGTGGATCTATCCCAAGGTAGTGAGCTAGGGGGAGTCATTAGAAGTGTTTTGAGAGATGTAGTGTGTTATCTCTAAAATATTGTAAAGGTAGTATGCATAATATAGAGGGACTGTGTCTAAAATCTTGTACTTCAAAACTAGTGAATATTAGTGGATTTGGGTATGACCAACACACCGTTGACATATTCTCCTTGGACTATCCCTTAGTGGTGAACTAAGTAAAATTGCTATGTTACCTCTTTACATGTGATTGTTTTTTTACTACTCATTCTCATTAGACAGGTTTAATAGGTTCCTATCAACATGGTAACAAGATCCATCATATTAAAAGAAAAATTTGACACCTTGATTCACCCCTCCCCTATCAGGGTGTTTTGAGGTCCTTTAAGAATTATTAGATGTTGACACAAAATTACAAAATTCCAGAGAAATATGTAATTGATTTCACTCATGAATAAATAACCAAGTTTCAACTTAATTTATGAATGGATAATAAATTATTGTGCTCTATTAAAATAAGAATCCACAATAAAGTTTCTTCATGTAAAACTACATGTGATATATAGAAGAAACTAGAAGTGAATTATTCTGGAACTTCAAAGGTATTGGATATTAAGAGAGCTATTTTGAGAGTTGATTATCAATCATTTGAATTTTTACTAGGTGAATATATTACTCAAATGTATCAGAGGTTAATTATAGTTGTTAATAGTTGTAAATCACTTGAAAAAAGGTAATTATCAGATGATCAGTTAGTTGAAAAGGTCATTGATATTTTACCTAAAGATTTGGAGTCTAAATGGGATGCTATTGATGACATTAATCATATAACAAAGCTTAGTTTTGATTATTTTATCGGTATTATTATGAATTACATGAGAATATTAAAATGATATACTTAGAAGGAAATAAATAAAAATTGAGTTTCATTTACTACAACTACCAAGGGTTAAATTTATGAGTAAATACTTCGAAGCTGAGTATATATAAAAGGAATTCTAAAAGTAATTCATATAGTAGCTATTAAAAACTTAGTGAGGGTGATATTCCTTAGTTTAGAAGGTAGATAAATAAATTTATGAAAAAATTAATTCCAAAAAGATCAATATAAGGAAAGGAAAGAGAAATATGAGAAGAAAAAATCTTTTTACATTGTTTAATATGAATATAGAAATCTAGGGAACTTCAGACTTGAGTGTCCTAAATTGAAAAATAAGGAGAATGAATTTAAGATATCACTAAAGAGAAAAGTAATAAAATCATTTAGATTCATAATTGATATATGGAGTGCTAGTAAAGATATTTTTTTAGATGATAATAGTGGATTAGAAAGGGATGATAGTTGGAATATTAATAGATTATATGAAAATTCTATACAAAATAAAATGTATTTAATGGGGAAGGTAAAACTAGATTCTCTAACTACTCTATCTTGAGATTCTACATACCCATTTTCTTCAGATGATAATGAGGATGAAACTCCATCACTTTAAGAGATGGTTAAGTATGGGACCTGTCTATAGATTTTTTTTGAATAATGACTATAATTAATCTAAATTTGATCATGATAAAGTTGATGATACATATAAAAAACTCTCAAAGAAGTATTTTAAACTTAAAGAAGAGTTTTATGAAGAGAAATAATAGGTTATTGAGTTCAAGTAAATTTAAAAATTAACTTTAGAACATAAATCCAAGGCTATTTTGATGGAATCTTTAGATTATGGGATTGATGACATGAGACTAAAATTTGAAGTTGAAGGTTTGAAGAAATTTCTTGCTAACTTTACTTCTAAAAGAAAAAACTTCAATAAGTTTTATAAGTAGTTGTGTCCAAAAAGTATAAATTCCAGCCTAGGTTTTAATATTATTGTGAGTACACATTTTTAGTCAAACTTTTTTGTGTCAAATAATACACTATTATATTTAAAATGTTAAATAGGTGAACATTGGAAGGACAAGTCTTAATTGAAAAAAGTAAAATCCTTCAAAACTCACCCTACATTTGTTTCCAAGGAACTTTTCATAATTGAGCATAGGAAAATTAGAAATATGTGGGTACTAAAGGCTTTATTTTACAATATTTATAGACATAAAAAAGTATGGATACCTAGATCACAATTTTCATTCAATGAAAGTCACTGGATACTATAATGACCTATATATTTTTTTGTTGTTTTTTTGAGATGAAATTTGAATTTTTTTCATTTGGTGAATGGTTTATTTCAATAAATGAGGTTCATATTGGGAACCCAAAAATTTGAACATCCCAAAATGGTGTTTTTAGACATGGTTTGGAGTTCAGTGGCTTCCCTAGTGGTTTAAGAGATCATTGGAGAAAGTACAAGAGGTCGGGGTTACTAGAAATAGTATTAGCAGAAGGTTCATGGCATGAACCTATGGTTTACACCGTGAAATATCAATATAGAGAGATGGGGGTCCCCTACTTGGGTGGTTCATGGTGTAAACCATCAGTTCACATTGTGAAATGTGTGTCATTTGTTTTTTTTAAAATAAAAGGGGGTCTCTGACCTCTTTTGTTTCTAGCAGATGAAGCGTGTACTGGGAGGTTCATTCAGCCAACCCCCTTCACCCCCTTGTTTTTGGGGTGTCTTTAGAGGGTTTTTGTGGAGTTTCTAGGTGAGTATCTCCATATTATTCTATTTATTTTAGTTTTTAGTAGGAATACCTAACTTCAGTTTGATTTTGGTAGGTATTCAATGTCAATTCTACTGGAGAATGATGTAATCGACTAAGATCGATGGGGATTTTTCTCGGCTTGTAGATAGGTTGATATGGGATGCTATATACACATCATTGTAAGTTTTTTTAGTGAAGGTAAATGATAAAACATGTTTTTGATGAATATATTGTTGATAATATTTTATATAATTTATCCACATTGATATTATTTGAATATTTAATTGAAATTTGTGTTTTGATCTTGACTTTAGACATTTCATGATTTTTTTATAGTTTTAACATCACCTTAGTAATCATCACATGACATTTTATTTTTATATAATTTTTACTTGAAAATTTTCATTCACATGTTTTAATAATTTATATACATGTTTCATTTAGACCATGATATCTTGATATCACATTTGGATGGAAAAAATGGACATTAATGAAAGACTATACAAAATTCGATAGATTGGACCCCACATCACTAATTTGGACATAACATCTTAATTAATGATTTTATTTAGATGGAATTTTGAGAGGTGTTAAATGATTATATTTTTAACATTTAATTTAATGTTAGTGACACATGGTTTATATAGGATCATGGTCTAAAATGTGCCTCAACATGGAGTAAATTTTGGATATAGAATGACACATGTATCCTTTTGGAATATCAAACCCCAACCTTTCCAAAATCTATTTAAATGGTATTTTCACTCTCTTTGAGGATATTTTGAGGCTTTGGGAAGGCGTGTAAACTTTTTTTTTGGGTTTTAATTCACCCTATAACTATTTTTAAAAAGGAATCCATTATGCAAGTATCTCTTGTAATAAGGTGCACCTATCCCACCTCTACTTTGTGTTTCTTTTCATTTGTGCTTTTATCGTATCTTTTTATTCAATAAATATTTTGTGTTATTCCATTTTTCTATTTTTTCTTCTTCTTGGTGATTTAGTATAATTATGGAGATGATATTTGGTGTTCCCCTTTCAAACTATTGCTTATGAAAAATTTCTTCATGATGATGAATCCACCCATGAAAGAGTGATTTTGTTTGTATTAAATATAATACCTACTCCCTTTATTATTATTTTTGAATATATAAAAAAACTATAATTCATAAATTATGATCAATTATCTGAGTTTTAATTTCTAATTAACTCGATTGATTTTCACTTTGACTGTGAGGTCGAACTTGTGTGAATCATGAGAGAGAAACTTTGATCACCAAATTTGATCAACTTGGGATAGAATTTTAGTGTTCAAATATAATTACCAAACTCAATTAATCATCATTTTCATTGAGGATATTGTTCCCTAATTTGTTATACACCATAAGTTGGATTTTGGATCATAATCAAAGAAGGGTGCTACGATTGAAATTTCTAAAGTTAACCTAGAGTTAATCTCTTCCAATATTTGTGGTTGTATTTATTTCTGTAGGGTTTGGGGGTTGAAAATATTAGGGGATCATAATTTAATGTATTTTAAACACATGGGATAATGATTAATGAATGGTGAGGGGGTAGATTGGATCAATTACATCTTCTCATATTAGCATTTTTAAAGAAATTGTGTTCTTGATTGCTTCATTTTGTTTGTTGTTGGGTTTTTTAATTCACTTAATCTTCAAGATAGACAACCTAGGTCAGCCACTATGCTTTACTTAGTAAAAATAATCAAAAATAATTTGAAAGAATATATGAAAATTATGATCAAATTAGATCCATTTTCCAGGAGGTAAGTATTTTATTCAACCCCCTTTAGGTAGTTATTCTACTTTCATTATCATTGAAAAATACTAAAAAAATGGAATTAATATAAGATGAACCTTCCTTTAATAAAAAAATTTAAATTTTAGAAAAATAAGTAAGATGATTTTATAATTCTTCTTATGAAGATTTTTTTCTTAATTATTTCATTAAAGACATGAAATAAGTTCTTTAGTACCAATATATTTAATCCTTGGCTAATGAACTCATTGAGTTCTCATAATATTTTCTGGAATTCCAACAATATGAGGACAAGGATCAAAAAGAGCTTATCTTTCCATGATTTAATGAATAAATTAGGGTAGCGGTGACTAAATTTAAAAATCCTTCCCCCAAAATACCTTATAAATCCTCCTAATAGATCTCAAATAATAACATGCACATAATGTTTATCAACTAAAGGTATTGGTCTTAACTTTATATTCATACATTTTTAATTTTACAATTTATCAAATCTAATTAACTAGCCACATTTTTCTTTTACATAATTGTATCCTATTCTTTCCTTGGTAAGTGATGACGATGAGGATGGAGTGAAAGCCATTGAGGATAATATGGTGTTGGACATTGATGATAAATAAATTCTAGGGGTTGTGGAATATGACTTGAAAGCCAATAACCACGAAGGGGATCTTGATGATTTTAATTCTTTATATTTTAATATTTATCAAATGGAAATGTTAAATGATTTTCCACATTATTTTTATGTAGAATCAAAATTTTTGAAACCAAACAAGGATATTATCAAGGAAACCACACAAGAGGTTATGGATAAAGAAAAATAAGTGCTCAAGAAGCCCATGGTGATGTGATTTCCCCCTATACATAGAAAATAACATTTACAAGAGGAGGAAAATATAAAAGGGAGAAAACCTTCATTTTTTAACCTCACTTGAATGCTTTTTAATTCATTTTTCTATTCTAGGGGTGGGTTCATTTTTCTATTTTCTTAGGGGACTCCACTATTAGTACCCACTTGTGGATATTGGGAGAAATAACATGTGGTGGTTCATTTAAAAAAACATAATCCACCTTCATATTGTTGTTGAACAACTATAACTTCTTAGATGTAGGTAATATAAACACATAACCTCTTGGGGGATAACCCAAGTTTATCTTAAATTTTTCACATTTATTGATTTATCTAATTTTTAGTAATTTATTATTTATTTTTTTTTTGTAGAAGGTTGTAATTAGAGCTTAACTCAAAGCCACCAAATTAAAAAAACTAATTTTTATCTATACTTGTTATTTTATTCCTTCCCTATACTTGGTGATTTTAATTTAATTTATATGGATAGTTTCATTTAAGTGTGGGGGGATAAAATTTTGGGTAGATTCTTTATCATTTTTTTATTTATTTGTTTTTCTTCTTTAAATTGTTTTTTTTAAAAATGAAAATGAAAAAAAATTATTCTCAAATTCTCATTACTTCAATGGGTCCTATTGATAATGGATTTTTTATTTTTATAACCTCATGGGAATCATGTTTATAATGGGAAAGTTTTCATCATTGGTGCTCCATTTTAGTGAAAATGGAAGTTGGTCGATGATATGGTTGACTGTGTATTTATCAATCCCTTGAGTTTTTTATCATCATTTATTGTGGTAATTTTATAGTAAAATTGTGTCATTTAATCTCTCCACACACTTTTTACACAATAATTAATTGTGAGTTTCTCTTACCTAATTTAAGGTATAACCAATTTAGGCAATCCTTTTTAATATTATGACATGATCTTTCTATATGCTTATTTCTCTTCCGACCAGTTTCATTACTGTTCTATATTTACCTATGTGTGTTCACCTAATATCCAACTTTTTTACACCTAAAAAAATAACAACAACAATGATAATAATAATAATAATAAATAGGGGAGTGAATAAATTTACAACATGTGGGGATATCTAGATTTGGAGCTTAAATTTTGAATTATGGGAATGCTTAATTGAGTGTGTTTTGAAATTTTATTTCAAAGGATATTTAATAGGTTTTGTGGAATAGAATCAATTAATAAGAAAAGTTTAAATTGACATGAATATATTGGATAAAGGGTGGAGATAAAATCTTGAAATGTTTGACATGCACACACTTGGGGAATCTATGGCATAGTTTACTCATAAGATGTTTCTACCTGATTCATGTCATTGATCTCACTAGGTTTTCTTTTGATAATTTTTCTAAGACATTTAATTTCTGATTATTTGAGATGGACTTATTTTTTTGGTGATTATTTCCATGATCTTATTTCTATCATGGATTGAGAATCTTCAACATGCATCATTTTATGGATTACTTGACATGTGATTTTTCCCAAAAGTGAAAAAATTTAAGTGTGAGGAAGTTGATAATACATGTTTTTTATAAATATATTTTTTGATAATAATTGATATAATTTCCACACATCGATCTTTATTTAAATATTTAATGAAACTTTGTGTTTTGAGCATGAATTTGGAAACTATATGAAAATTCTATTTTTACAATTTTAATATCACATTAGTATCTTTCACATAACATTTTATTTGGGTCTAAATTTGAATTTAAATATTGTGTTTTTATAATTAAATAATTTATCTAAAATTTTCATTTATACAGGATATATGGATCTCATATTTGGATGGAAAAAATGGACATTAATGCAAGACTGGATAGAATTCAGAAGAATAGACCCCACCTAACTAATTTGGCCATAAATTCTTCATTAATGCTCTAATTAAAATGAAATTTTGAGAGGTGTTAAAGGAATTTGTTTTTAAAATTTAATTAAATAGTATCAACACATTTTTATCATGGTAACATGGTAAAAAATGTGGATCAACATGGAGTAAATTTTGGAGGCAGAATGATGCATTTACCCTTTTTTGGAATATCAAATCCTTACCCTCCAAAAATCTATTTTAATAAGAGTTTCACTATATAGGATGGTTTTTCAATTATTTGAAAAGGTTTGTAAATAATGGGTGGTTCTAATTCACTACTCTAACCAATTTTAAGAATGAATCCCCTGTGAAAGGATCTCTTCTAAGAAGGTGCACCTCTCCCACATCTACTTTAGTGTTTCTTTTCATTTGTGCTAGTATAATATATTGTTATTCAATAAATCTTATGTGTTATTATATTTTCCTCTTTTTATTTTCTTATTTGTGCTGGAGTATAATATTGGAGATGATATTGGGTATTCCCCTTTCAATTTGTTGCTTATGAAAAACGTTTTTATGATGAAAACTACACCCATGGAAGAGTGATTTCATTCATAGTTGATCTAATCCCTACTCCATTCATTTATTTATTTTAAATCCATGAAAAAATTTTAATTCATAAATTTTTATAAATTAATTTATTTTGAGTTTCTAATTAACTTGATCGATTTTCACTTTGACCACGAGGCTGAACTTGTGTGTATTGTGAGAGAGAAAATTTGATCATCAAATCTAATCAACTTGGGATAAAATTACGGGTTTCAAATCTAATAATCAAACTCAATTAATTCTTATTTACATGTAGGATATTATTACATAATTTTCCATATACCATAAGTTGTATTTTGGATCACAATAAAATATGGGTGCTTTAATTGGAAATCTTGAAGTTAACATAGGGCTAATCTCTTCCAATATTTGTGGTTGTGTTGATTTCTATTGGGTTTAGGGGTTGAAAATGTTAGGAGATCATAATTGAATATATTTTAAACACATGGGATAATTATAAATTAGTGGTGAAGGTTCATATTATACAAATTAAATATTATCATATTTGTGTTTTTAAATAAGTTATGTCCTCAATTGCTTCATTTTTTTTTGTTTTGTTTGTTTCTCAAAAATCAATCAACCAAACCCTAATTTGTTTTCTCATTTTAACTTATTTTAACTTATTTTATTTTTTTATTTTTTATCCTTTTAGGGGTTGTTTTATTCACTTCTTCCTTAAGAGAGATGACTTAGTTCAGGCATTATGCTATACTTAGTTAAAAAATCAAAAATATTTTGAGAGGGTGTGTGACAACGCTCATCAAATTAGAATTGTTTCTAGATAGTCAAGTGTTTTATTAAAACCTTTTAAATAAGATATTACAATTTCATTATAATTTATAAGATACTAAAAAAATGATATTCATAGACTATGAACCTTACTGTAGTGAAAAATTAGAATTTTTTTGAAAAACAAGTAAGAAGGTTTTATAATTCTTCTTATGGGGATGACGTGTTTAATGATTTAATTAGAGACATAATAGAATTTCTTGAGTAAAAATTTATTGAATCCTTGGATAATTAACTCACTATGTTTTCAAAATATTTTCCTGAATTCCATCAACATGAGACCAAGGATCAAAAATATATTATCTTTCCATATTTTTATGAAGTCATTAGGGAAGTGTCAAATACATTTAAAAGAACTTCTCCCCTAAAACCCTCATAAATATTACCAATGGATATCAAAGTAGAACATGAACATTATGTTAATAAACTAAAGGGAATGATCTTAACTTTGGATTGATATGTTTTTTATTTTACATTGTTATCAAATTAAATTCACTACCCCATTTTTCTTTTGCATAATTGGATCATATTATTTCATTAGAAAGTGATGAGAATGGAGTAACAACCATAGAGGAGAAGATAGTGTTGGACATTTATGTTTAGGAAATTCTATGGGTTGTTCAAGATGACTTGAAATCTAATAACCATGAGGGGGATAATGATGATTTAATTCTTCCTTTTTTAATATTTATTAAATGTAAATTTTAAATGATTTTTCACAAGATTTTTATAAAGAATCAACGTTTTTGAAACCAAACTTATATGTTTTCAAGGAAACCACACAATAGGTTATGGTTTAATAAGAATAATAAGTTCTCAATAATCCCAAAATGATTTGATTTCCCCATTAATATACACATGCATATATACTAGTGGAGGAAACCATAAAAGTGGATAGGGAGTATCCCTTCATTATTTCCCCTCCTTCAAATACTGAATTCATTTATTTTACTATTCTAAGGGTGGGGTAATTTTTTTCTTTTATTGGGTGACTCCACTCTTGGAACTCACTTATGAATATCAGAAGAAATAATATACAGTGGGTCATTCTACAAAAACATAATCCACCTTTGGATTGAGGTTGAAAAACTGTAACTGCATGGATGTAGGCAGTATAAACACAACACCTCTTAGGGGATAACCCAAGTTTATCTTCACTTTTTCACATTTACAAATTTATTTAATCTTTAGTAATTTGGTTCTTGTATTTTGTAGGCTTTATAAGGTGGTAATTGAAGAATAAATCAAAGTCTAAAATGTAAACAAAATTAGGTTATGTCTATTCTTATTTAATTATTGCCCTACACATGCTACTTATGCTTTAATTTATATGGTTAGTTTCATTTATGTGTGGGGGGATTACATTTTTAGTATATTCTTTAGGATTTTTTTGTTTTTTTTTATTCTTTCATTTTTTGTTATTTTTCAAAAAAAAAAAATGAAAATGAAAAAAATACAAAAACAAAAAAACATTTTATTTTCACATGATCATTACCTCCATAAAACCTATTGAGAATTCATATTTTATTTTTCCAACCTCATGGGAATCATGTTAATAATGATAATGTTTTCATTATTGGTGGTTTATTTTAGTGAAAATGGAATTTGGTTGATGATATGTTTGATTGTGTCTTTATAATACCTTGATATTTTTGGCATCATTTATTATGGGACTTTTTAGGAAAATTGTGTCATTTAATCCCTCCACACACTTTTCATATAATAATGACTTGTGAGTTTCTCTTAACCAATTGAAGGTATAACCACATTAGGTAATATTTTTGAAGCTTATAACATGATATTTCCATATGTTTGGTTCTCTTATGATCAATTACATTACTGTCTTTGATTTAACTATGTGTGTTCACCTGATATCTAACTATTATACACCCTCAAAAAAAGAAAAATCTAAAATATCAAAAAAAAAATAATAAAGATGGGAGTGAAGAAATTAACAACATGTGGGGATATCTAGGTCAGAAACTTAAGGTTTGAATTTTAAGAATGCTTAATTTAGTGGGTTTTTAAATTTGATTGCAAAGGATGTTGAACAAGTTTGTTTTAATAGAATTAGGTAAGAATAAAATTTTAACTTTAAATGAATACATTAGATAAATAGATAACATACAAGCTTGAAATGGTTGGCACACACACACTTGTGGAATTTCTGACACAATTGAATCATAAGATGTGTCCTCCTGATTCATGTCATTGATCTCACTGTATTTTGTTTTGATACAATTTTTGAGACATTAAATTCCTAATTTGTTGATATTGACTTTTTTTGGTGATTATTTCATTTCTCTTATTTTCATCATGTATTTATAAATTTCAACATGCATCATTTTCTAGATTGCTTAATATGAGTTTTTTCCTGGGAGTGTAAAAGGGTAAGTATGGGAGAGTTTATAAGACATATTTTTGATGAATATTTTGTTGATAATAATTGATATAATTTCCTCACATTGAGATTTATTTTAAGATTTAATGGAAATTTGTGTTTTAATATTGAATTTAAAAATTGCATGGAAATTCTGTTTTAACAGTTTTAATATCACCATAGTAAATTTCTCATAACAATTTTTTGTGTTTAATTTTGAATTAAAATTTTGTGTTTATATGATTTACTAATTTATATACATGTTTCATTGAGACCATGATAGATGTATCTCATGCTTGGAGGGACTAAAATGGAAATTAATGAAAGGTTAGACAGAATTCAACAGAATATACTCCATATCACTAATTTGGTAAAAAATTATTCATTAATTCTTGGATTCGGCTGAAATTTATATATATATTAAAAGAATCAATTTTTAACATTTCATTAAATTGGAGTGACACTTAGTTTACATAGGAACATGGTAAAAAAAATGGCTCAACATGGATTAAATTTTGGAGGCAGAATGATGCATGTACCTTTTTAGAATATCCAATCCCAACCCTCCCAAAATATATTTAAATAGGATTTTCATTATTTTAGAGGGTTATTAGAGGCTTTATAAAGGCGTGAACTAAATTTATGGTTCTAATCCACTATATAATCATTTTTATGTAGGAAGTATTTGTGTAAGGATCTTTTCCAAGAAGGCACCCCTCTCCCACCTATACTCTGCATTTCTTATCATTTTTGCTTGTATCATATATTTTTATTCAATAAATATTCAATTTTCTTATATTTTACTCTTTTTATTTTTATTCTTGGCCCTGGAGTATAAGAGTGGATATGATATTGGGTGTCCCCCTTTCAATCATTTTCTTATGAAAAACGTCTTCATGATGACAACTCCACCCATGGAAGAGTGATTTCATTCACAGTTGATCTAATCCTTTCTCACTTAATTATTTTTTTAATACATAAACAAAGTGTAATTAAATTTTTTTGACAAATTAATTGAGTTTTAATTTCTATGTAACTCTATCAGATTTCACTTTGACCATGAGACCAGACTTGTGTGAATCGTGAGATAGAAATTTTGATCAACAAATATAATCAACTTGGGATAGAATTGGAGGGTTCAAGTATAATCCTAAAAATCAATTAATTCCAATTTTTAGTGAGGATATGATTACCTAATTATCTATATAACATAATTTTTATTTTGGATCACAATAAAAGTAGGGTACTGCGATTAGAAGTCCCAAATTTAACCTAGGGTCCATATCTTCCAATCTTTGTGGTTGTGTTGATTTCCATAGGGTTCAGTGTTTAAAATATAATAGGATCATAATTGAATGGATTTTAAAAACATGTCATAATGATGAATTAATTGTGAAGGATTATATTAGATCGATTACATATTCTCTGATTGGAATTTTAAATAAATTGTATCCTTGATTGCTTTGTTTTGTTTATTTGTTTTTGTTGTTGTTAAAAAATCACTCAACCGACCCCCCAAACCTTTTCCCTAATTTTCAATACTTTTTTTATTATTATATTCTTTTAGGGGTTATTTAATTAAATTCCTCCTCAATATAGACAACCTAGGTTAGACACTGTGCCACACTTAGTAAAAATAATCACAAATATTTTGAGAGTGCGTGCAACAATGCTCACCAGTACATCATATAATGGATTTATTTAGGTTTTTTTCCTAAATTAAATTTATTTAGTGATTAGAGATGAAATTATTAATAGGTATTTTGAATGGTTTGTTTCTAGGGGTTCACTATGAACCCTTTAAGTGTGGTCGACCGAGGTTTTAGTGCAACAACGACGTGTAGTGAGTTTTCTAATGATTTTACCTCATTATATTTAATTAAATAATTAATTATAAATATTTATAATTAATTATTTATATCATGTGATGTGGGACAAGAGTTTGGGTGGCAGTGTGAGCTTGGATGAGGCATGTGAGGGCTTCTCTGAGTTGATACAGAGCTAAGTGAGGATGGTAACTCCTTGAAGGAGGTAGGTGGCCCCTTTAATACAAGATCATATGAATGTTTACCTACTTTATTCATGTTTCATGGGTTTAAGTATGAGTTTTATGGAATATAAGTTGTTTAGAGATGGAGATAGGATGACATAAAAACTTCTATTCTTTAGATAAGTGCTCCTTAGCATTTTGAGTGTATGGGATTTCCTGATGACCGTGTTTCCAAGGGGAGAGAGATACATTTGGGATGATGAGAGAACTTGGGTGGTATCAGGATGTGAGAAGATATGATGATATCCTCAAACATGTTTCCTTAGGGATAACTGAGTATTTGTGAGAGCCTAATTACAAGTGATTATAGGTGTAAAAATAGTATATCTCATCCTTGAGGAGAAACATCCTTCTAAGGGTGGTTTGAGGATTGGTGATAATTTTGAGTAGGATGATTCCTACAAGAGTAGAAGAGTGTCACAAAGAGGGGTTTCCTTTGTGTGATGGTCTAAGGTACATGACAAGGTTGGATCAAATATTTGGGTCTAGGTCAGAGGAGCCTTCAGGTAGAGACGTCATCAATGAGTGATGAGTTTAGAGCAATATCGATGATTAGAGTCCATGATGGGTCTAGAGAAAGTAGTGGGATCCCTAATAGTTGGGTTGGGATATTTCATGAAAAGGTGATAGGTCTCATGTAACTAGCACCCTGATATTAGCCGGTGAGTTGTGTGACGGGCTGAGACCCTGCTTGTGTGCATGTGCTTGATGGACCTCCCCAAAGTATGGTCTAGTGTGATGGGCCTACCCAGTGATTATGGGGATGGAATAGTGGGATAAACATGAACTAGTTAGGGAATTGGGTCCATGACCTTTCCAGAAATGGATTGGGTTGGTTACTTATGACCTCCTCAAAGTATTTGGGGATGGGTCAGTGGGATGACCATGTCCTATTCCTTTGAGTATTAGGTTGAGGACCACACCATGGGTGGCTTGGGTCGATTTACATGAATTATACCTTCCCTTGTGCAAGCTTGGGTGGAGAATCACCCTAGTGGTTGGGTCATGGTACGGTGTGATATGAGACTGATGGCCCCCACTTAAGTGAGAAGGGATGATTTGATGCTTATGGATGCATGACCATGCCCAGTGTATGCATGTATTGGGTAGAGGTTTTGGATAACAAAATACCCCAAGTATTTGAGTACGGTTTGGGAATCATTACTATGGAATAGATGATGAGGAAATGGGGAGTATTACAGCATGTTGTTGAAGCATGTATGATTAATTTCCATGGTTACCTGATTAGAACATGGTGATATGATTCATAAGGTGTTGGGGTGGATTGGTTAGCACTCGATTCCCAACACACTAGCATGACATATTTATTTTATTCCTCTTTCATACATGTATATGAAGGCATATACTAGGGGAACTTGGTGATATCCTACTGATATTTATTTATCAAACCATACATGGGAACCCCAATGCATGTACACAACTTATTCCTTATTTCAGGTTCAGTATAGTATGAAAAGTGGATCAAGATGGGTAAACTTGAGAGTATTTGGAGGTAGGTTACATGGGGCCTAGGAATGGAAGTAGGTCCAGTGTTCATGCCTTTAATTTTTGTATTTGGGATTGTCCTAGTGGGTGATCGATTGTATATTTTGTATAAAAACATCATGCATTTTATTTCATGTGTTTATTAGTATGAATACTTTAATGTGTACAATTTTTGGTTATTTTTACACGATTTAATGAATCTGAATTGAGAGAATAGTCTCCCCACTGCATGGATTATTCCCTCACAACTATTCTACAATCACTAACATATAGGGAGGTGCGCTTAAGGTCTTGTGTCACCCCCAACCCAAGCACTAATTATTGGCTCTTTTTAGGGTGTTACAAAGTGGAATCAAAGGATTGTTTTGTTTTATGATTTAGGGAGATGATATAGAGGTGGTTTAGGAATGTGTTAGAGCTTGTGATGGTCCTCAGACTATTGATTCATGAACACATTTATAGTGGGAAGCTGTAATGTCCCAGAACTCTCTGGTCCTTTCCTTTATGAAAATATGGTGTTTGAGTGTTCCGGGAGGTCAAGGTGAATTATCCCCAACACTTTGCCAATTTTTTACATTTCTGTGAACAGTAGCATCGGTGACCCCCGGTGAACAGTTCCAATGGTAGACCGTTGTGAACAGTGCAACAGTGACCTTCTGTGAACAGTTACAATGGTAGATCATTGTGAACAGTGAATTGGTAACCTTAGGTGAATAGTTCCAATAGTATACTGTTGTGAACAGTGCAACGGTAACCTTATGTGAACAGTGTAAACATTAACCTTCTGTGAACAGTGAAACTGTAACCTTAGGTGAACAGTTCCAACGGTAGACCATTGTGAATAGTGAAACGGTAACCTTAGGTGAACAGTGTGAACATTAACCTTTTGTGAACAGTGCAACGATAACCTTAGGTGAACAGTGTCAACATTAACCTTCTGCGAACAGTGCAACGGTAACCTTAGTTGAACAATGTCAACATTAAACTTCTATGAACAGTGAAACGGTAACCTTAGGTGAATATTTCCAATGGTAGACCATTGTGAACAGTGCAACGACAACCTTAGGTGAACAATTTCAACATTAACCTTATGTGAACAGTGCAACGGTAAGGTTCCAACGGCGAGGTTCATGAACAGTGTTTCCACAATAATGAGGTTCCAACGGTGAGGTTTATGAACAGTGTTTCCAAAAAAGTGAGGTTCCAACGGTGAGGTTCATAAATAGTGTTTCTAGAATAGCGAGGTTCATGAACAGTGTTTCCAGAACAGTGAGGTTCCAATGGTGAGGTTCATGAACAGTGTTTCCAGAACAGTGAGGTTCCAACGGTGAGGTTCACGAACAGTGTTTCCAGAACAGTGAGGTTCCAACGGTGAGGTTCATGAATAGTGTTTCCAGAATGGTGAGGTTCATGAACAGTGTTCCCAGAAAGGTGAGGTTCATGAACAATGTTTCCAGAATGGTGAGGTTCTTGAACAGTGTTTCCGGCTTCCAACAGTTCGCCCCTTTAATGTTTACTTTGACGTAAAATGCATTTAAAGCCTTGTTTTAATGACTCTAAGGTCTATTCAAAGGCCATAACTCCTATATTAATTATCCCTAAGGCTCGGGATGTTTTTACTTGGTCAAACCGTGTGGTTTAATGCAAACTGCTTTTAATGGGAAATTAAGAATATCTTAAACCGTCACTCCGTTAAACCTTCTAAAGGGATAGGATATCTTCCTCCCTAATTATTTCTCCTTGTTCTCGGGTGTGAGATGCTCGAACATCCCATTCCTTCTCATAGGAGTGGCATAATCAAACTTTCCTCCTCGGATTGGTTCTGCTCTGTTTTGATGCAACCAAGATGTATCGATCAATATTTGATATAAGGTATATTTTATCGTCATTATTTTGGGGTTCATCTTCTCTTCTTTCTACTTTACATATTATAGCATGTAATCTCCATGCTTATAATGGAGTTTTTCTTGGGTTTTGGTTGGTGTGGTCGTACCATGGCATCCTCAGGTGGATGCAGTTGTCGCAAGAGGAGGATCGTGACCCATTGTGTGGACTGTTCTTATATAAAGACCATTAAGAACTATTTGAGGTAGGGGATTCATTGTTTCTATCTTACTTTACGTGAAACTGTATCGTTATAATGTTTTATTACACTGGATGATAATGGAATTGACATAATAAATATTTGAACCGGATAAATAAATTGATATCGATCATATGTTATTGGCTCTTGTTTTTCTAGATAGTGTGATATATATGATTTTTTTGTTTAGCTGTTCATTCTTGATGGAAATTGGCAATGAACATAAAACACAATTAATTGATAATTGTTTGGTTAAAATATAAAGAGGCATGTAAATGAATCTGGTTCTCCTTGTTGAAATTTTATGTTAATCAAATTGGCGCAGTAAGCATGTTTAATTATTTTTTATAGCTTACTGATTAGGTTTCCCTAATTTTGAAACTATGAATAATAAATCGGTTAATTCAATATGGATTAAAGAACTGATTGTTTGATAATTCCTTGAAGGGTTCTGAGTTACCCTATTGATTGTTAAAGGTCCAAGAGCCCAATTGTTAAGTTTTTTTTGTTTTCATGCTACTTGTGTTGTGATGTGAGCATGGATGGATGTTGTGATATGTGGGGCCATGGAGACCTTCATTTGTGGTAGTATATGATGCCTAGAGTGCCAAGATGCATCGGTTTATTCATGTGGGTGTCAGGGAGGATACCAGGGATGATGGAATGGGATGGATGTGATTGTTGGATGCTTGCTATTTCTTATTGGTTGATTATCTGCTTTAATTTTCCCCACTGCTCAAGGAAGCTGGTCTTGCTTAACCTTTTTCCAAAAGAGGTGAAGACGTGCGGAGTATACCACATGCTTTCCGTGTTTAGATTCTCAATGGAGGATGGGTCTACGCTCTTTCCATAGGTGGAAAAGACTCTATGGGTAGTACATCTACTCACCGTGTTGATCCCCCTTGTGTTTAATAGCATAGAATGTTTTTCTAGAATGCCTGGGAATGTGGGAAAGTAATTATGTAATCGATAATTGAATAAATAGTGTTAACCCATGGGGTTGGAGTTTGCTAGAACATAATGATGATGTTATAATTTTAAAGGAACAATGTACTTTGGGTGTGATGCTAATGAACTTTAATTTAGAATTGGTACTGGTTAATTAATGTTTAAAGAATTAATTAACGTAAAGTGAAACTGATAAAAAGGGAATAAAATAATGTATTAAATCTCTTTAAATGGTTGTGTGCTTATAGGATACCTAGTCTTAGAAGTGGAAGCCCGGAGTCCGAGAGACGTTAGCTGCAGTTGAGTCTAAGACTAGGTTATGCCCATAGTGTGGTTGTGAGCTATAGTATATTCTTTACTTTTTGTGTTTCTATATGATACTCCACCATGATAATAAGGGCAACTGACACCTCGGGGATTCTGAGCCCTGGGGGGTGTTTTCCCCAACATTCCAGTGGGAGGATGAATGGATGACTACCCCCTTTGGCCCCACTCTCTTCTCTTGGTAGTTACTTGTGATGATAGGCACAACAGTTAGTTTTCCCCATATATGTGTTTAGAGGGCTGTAATGGCTTGTGGTTATTCACACATATATATTCTGGATATAGTTTCCTATGGACTACTATGGGTGTAATGTGTATAGGCAGTGTTGGCTTGAGGATACTTACTTGGTGTATGGGCTGTAATGGCTTGATGTATAATACCTGATGCATGATACATGTTATGCGAGCTATGGTGGCTCCCACAAAATACCAGGTTACTTTTCTTACGTGGACGTGGTGGTTTTGTTGCACGAGGTGCATGTTGTGGTGCTTCACCCAGGTGTCTATGGGCAATTTATTTTTAGAGAGAGATACTTAGGATGTGCGACGTTGGGGAAAAGTGGAAAACTAGTGGGGAAGTAGTTGTGGGGTACCCTTGATATTCTTTATTATATGATATATTCTTGTATGTGTTACTTGGTGAGAGTATCCATGGTGAGGTTGGGAACTTAGTATACCTATTTAGGTGATGAGTTAGTTTCACTTGTTGTTCACTGTGCTTTATCATGTTTTCTTTACTTTTTCACGAGAGGCTTCGGGGAGGATCCTACTGAGTATATTGTTATACTCACCCTATGTGCATATAAACTGTTTTTCAGGTCACTTGGAGTAGGTTGGAGATCAGGCTGGTTACTACTAGTTTGTGGTTGCAGGAGCTGTTTGGGCTTGTGGTTGCTGCTGTTTTACTTTCTTTTGGGTACTTTCATTTTTCCCCTTTCAGTTGTAGTTGTAGTTGTTTTTCATGAAATTTTGTATGTGTACTTGGGATTTATTTTATATTATTGGTTGAGTTGGATTTGTTTGGTTTATATCTTATCTCTCTCTTCCACATGTGTTCTCTTAGAGGGTAATGCCTCCTATTTGTGTGTTTACTATACCCTCGGTTCTAGTCGCCAACCCGGGGCCTACTAGAGGCGGGACTCTGGGGTCATTATCTCCCTTCTCACATTGCTGGCCCAAGAGGGGTACACTTTGTGGGGAGGGGGTCATGAAAGAGTGGTATCAGAGGTCTGGTTGAGGGATAGGATGGAGTTTGGAGTTAGGAACATGTGAGGTTACATGGGTTGGTAGGGCAATGATTTCATTCATGTTTTTCAAGTGATGTAAACACTGGAGGACAGTTGAGACATAGGTGTTTAGGGCCCCCTATGATCTGATGTACGGACCTTTAAGTTTACAATGGATTCTAAACAAGGTGATACTAGTTGCAGGGTAGAGACCTAGGAAATGATCATGCATCATTCTTCTTTGTTCCTGTGTTTGAATGAGTAGAGATTGTGATAGGTTAACCTACAATCAATGAAAGAAAAATATTAATTAATTAATTTTGAATCTTCTATATTCCAGGTTTAGGAGCTCTAACAGTTTTTTATTTTATAGGTATGGCTCCAGGTTAACGTCCTCGTCAGGTTTGTGTAGAAGATGTCCAGTAGGCTATTCTAGCAGATTGCCGTAGGGTAGAGGTTGATGATGACGACACTTAGAGGAAGACACTCCAAGAGTTTCAGTGCTAGAGTTTGCAGAAGTATGAGGGCTCCGTTTCAGATGCAGTCATGAAAGACTGGTTAGAGGAGGTCAAGATAGGATTTGGTTCGATCCGTGCTCAGAAGGAGCACTAACTGCGTTGTCATGACACGTCAAATTGATTATGTTTTAAGGTTGATTTATAGTTTATGGAAGACCCTAGGTAGTCTCTCAAGGAGCTTTGGTGGCTTATAGTGTGTATTTTTAATAAAGATTACTAAAAGAGGGGGGGGGGGTGATTTTGAAAACAGTTTTAAGAAAATAAATTAACATAAAGAGTTAAATAATTGATAGAATAAGGTGGAGGATTAAGAATTATGAGATAAGGATATCACTTAAAGTTCATTACACATCTTGGATAGTTCATTGTTCTGAAAATTTCACATGGTTTTGTTTAATTCTTTGGTTGAGGGTTGTCAAGATCTTGATTCCCCTCTTGCCTCTCTAAACGTTTCACAAAGTACCAACCCTTGACACAACAATCGTGTTGTCAAGGTTTGGACTTAAAGAACAGATTAAAGGATACCAAATCATACTAATATCTTTTTTATGAGTGAGAGAAATAGGATCCTTGTGTTTCCCAATCGGAACAACTCAAGTTTCCCACTTGAAATTTCAACCCAATCGGTGTTGAAATGAAAAGTGGTTCACTTAATTAAATCAAAAAATGAACTCAGAGGAGAAACATGTTTAGATAAAACATAAGTGAAATAATTCACACAAAAATTACACAAAACCAATAGAGAATAAAGTTCCAGAACTCCCTCCCAAGTATGTGTAGCTCCCTCGAAATGATCGTCCATCGTTTAGCTCGCCATCGAGAGGAGGAGAAGGCTCGGGTGGAACTCCCCCTTCATCCTTGGTTCCCATATGAGGATATGGGCCTCCAGAACTTCAATTATGAGGAGATAACTCCTTTGGGTCTCCAAAATACCAGAGCTTTGCCTCCTGGTCGAACTTACAAATGAGGAGCCCATGGTTCCATTTTATAGGGAAATGGTAAGGTGGTTTTGAGCACACAGAATTATTGAAACCACTTTTCACAGGTGTTTCGACCTCCAGAAAGCATTATATCGATTTCTATAAAATAAAAAAGTTGTATCCCCACCTATTGGATGTCTCCACCTAAAGTTTGGCTCACTTTGGACACCTATAGCCCGAGATATGGATAGATCACATCACACCACTTTTGAATCCGTGCAGATTTGGTGTGCTGGACAGATCAGGTCGGCAAGGCCATCAGATGGCCGAATAAGTCTTGGATTTCTTCATATGAAATGTATCCCAATGAGTTTAGGACCATCCCACAAAATTTCAGCCCAATTGGATGCATGGTCGAGTAGCAGTGTGCAGATTAATCCACTGATGTGCTTGGATCCTGCGCAGTTTGGCCCATTTTTCTTGGACATCATCATGGGCCCTCCAAATCACCTTCACCTTCAATGAAATTTTCAAGACAAGTAACATTGGCCCTTTTAATATCAATAAAAAAAAAATAAAGGATTCAAAAATTTAATTAAATTTGTTATTATTTTTGTAATTTACAATACAAATTCTGTTTAATACAATGGTGTAAGGGTGAAAATGACATAGTGAATCGTGGGACGATCACACCCCCACACCTAAACATTTGCACCCCTGGGAAAAGTCACATATCAAAATAATATGATTCATATATATATATTCCAAAAATAATGAAAATTTAACATTTGAGGAAATTTAAATTCACTAAAGTAATGTGATCAATGCACGAACCACACCAAGGAGTTTTTCCTAGTGAAAATGGAAAAAGATGTCTCATAAATCATATCACAATAAAATTAAAAGAGATTCATGAAACCAACATGATCAAGGAATTAAAAAGTCAAAATTTCCACTAAATCTCTATGTGGGTTGTGTGAAAATCATTCCATGATATTCTTTCCACTTTCCATCAAATAAATATAGGTTATTTTAACATTATTCAGCTTTAAATGATTTTTCACCAAAACCATCCTACATCCTTTGCAATCATTTTTCAAGACCAACCCACTTAAGCATTCCCAAAAGTCAAACCATAATCTCCTGACCTAGATATCCCCATATGTTGCACATTTTATCACTCCCCTCATTTATTATATTTTTTTTTGAAGTTTCATTTGGAACAAATCTCACACTCATCTCTCAACCCTTGTTTGATCACCTCACGACACTAATTGAAATAGTTATAACAAGATCAAATGTTGAGGAGGAGTGGTTTTTGACCTGCCTAAGACACAGTTTTTTTGAGGGCGTACAACAGTCGGACATTAGGTACACACACATAGGTCAATCTGGTACAGTAATGAAATAGATCGGATAAGGAACGAACTAATTAAAATATCATTTAAAGATGAAAAATATTAACCTAACATATATTTACCTTATATTAAGTAAGAAATATTCATAATTCATGGTTTGGTGCAAAAATTTATGGAGATATTAGTGACACAGTTTTCCCAAAACTACTCACACAAGGGGCATCAATCATCTCAAATGTTTCACAGTGATACAACTATTTATATCATTAACATAAAACCAATTCACTAAAAATAACTCCCTGATGTTAAATTCATATAGATACTATTTTTCACCATTCTTTATGGTATTTTTACTTTCCCCGCTTTATGGTCACCGAATCATGGAACTTTGAAATTTTTGATGGGGAAAAAAAATGAAAATACCATAAAGAAGGCGAAAAAGAGAATAAAGAAGAAAGACAATGGAAAACCTAATGAACTCAACAAGATAGGAAAAAGTGAAAATACCATAAAGAAGGCAAAAAAAAAAAATAAAATGATGAAAATTCCTATCTAACCCAGGAATGTACCCATCCCCCCACACCTAGAATGTGTAGTGTCCTCACTATAAGAAAAGAGGGTGTGGAAAGGAAGGATAAAACCTGGTGATTTTCATTCATAGATTGCTTCTTGAACATGAAGTTCCTCCCTCGGGGACTCCGGAATGGATTCATGGAAGTGCTTCAGCCGCTGCCCATTGACAGTGAATGTTTGCTTGGTTTCTTTATTTTGAACCTGGACAACACTAAATGGAGAGACATTAGTAATAGTGTATGGTCCAAACTAGTGGGAACGAAGCTTACCAGGATGCAACTTCAGCCTTACATTATAAAGGAGGACCTTCTGCCCAATATGGAACTGACGATGAAGGATAATACGGTCATGGGCAGCCTTGGTTCTCTCCTTATAAATCCTGGAGTTTTCATATGCATCTCTTCTCATTTCCTCTAGCTCCTAAATCTACAACTTACTTTGAGCACCTGCACCAGAATGATTATAATTGCATTGTTTGATGGCCCAGTAGGCCCGGTGCTCAATCTCAACAGGGAGGTGACAACTCTTTCCAAACACAAGACGATAGGGTGACATTCCAATGGGAGTTTTGAAAGCAGTACGGTAGGCCCATAATGAATCATCAAGTCAAATACTCCAATCTTTTCTATTGGGTTGAACCGTTTTTTCAAGAATTTGTTTTACCACTCTATTTGACACCTCATCTTGACCATTGGTCTGTGGATGATATGTAGTAGAAACCCGATGACCGAACCCATACCTATGTAAAAGTGATTTTATTGTTCGGTTGTAGAAATGAGAACCCTGGTCACTAATGATGAACCTAGGTAAGCCAAACCTACAATAGATTTGGGTTCTTAAAAATTCTAAAACTACCTTAGAATCATCAGTCCTTGTAGCTCGTGCCTTTACCCATTTTGAAACATAATCAACTACCAGAAGAATGTACAAGTTTCCAAAGGAATTGGGAAATGGCCCCATAAAGTCAATACCCCAAACATAAAAAATTTCATGAAAGAGAAACGGTTTTTGTAGAATTTCATTTATTTTAGAGACATTCCCCATTATTTGACAATGAGTACAAGATTTGAAAAAATCATGGGCATCCCGAAAAATTGTTGGCCAAAATAGACCAGAATCAAGGACCTTGCGAGCAGTCCGTTGAGGACCAAAGTGGCCCCCACAAGTAAGAGTGTGACAGAATCTAAGGATGGACTCAAACTCACTATCGAGAACACAACGCCTAAGGAATTGATCACTAAAGGTGCGCCAAAGGTAGGGTTCATCCCAAATATACCAATGAGACTCATGTTTTAGATGACTAGATTGATTTTTTTTTGAAATTAGTAGGAATGAAAGATGCTACCAAATAATTTACAATTTCATCATACTAAGGAATATCATCTTTCACTCGGTACAATTTCTCATAAGGAAACATTTCATTTATGGGAATACAGGGGCATGAGTCAATGTCTGAGGATGGTTTAATTATACTAATATGGTCAGCCACCACATTCTTTTCTCCTTTTTTATCTCTAATTTCTAGATTGAATTCTTGAAGGAGGATCATCCAACGAATGAGATGTGGTTTGGATTCTGGTTTCTTAAGGAGGTACCGGAGGGCTGCATGGTCTGAGAACACAATGACTTTGGACACCAAAAGGTATGACCTGAATTTTTCCAAGGAAAATACAATGGCAATTAATTATTTTTCAGTTGTGGTGTAGTTTGCTTGGTCAGGGTCCAAAGTACGTGAGGCACAGGCTATGACATGTGGAGCTCGGTCGACCCTTTGTGACAAAACTGCCCCAACTGCATAGTTAGAGGCGTCACACATGAGCTCAAATGGTAAATCCCACCGAGGAGGTTGGGTTACTGGGGGTGATGTGAGACTCAATTTTAACTTATTAAAAGCTTCCTCACATTCTTTATAAAAAAAAATTCTTTTTCTTTTTGGAGTAATCGGGAGAGGGGGAGTGAAATTTGACGATAAAATCCAGCATGACCTAGGAAAGATCACACATCCCATATATTTTTGGGGAATGTAAGGGAATAAATGACATCAACTTTTGATTTATCTACTTGGATAACAACCCAGAAATGACATGCCCCAAAACTATACCTTGTCGCACCATGAAATGGCATTTCTCATAATTTAATACAAGATTCTTTTCAATACAGCGACGTAGGAATGAACCAAGACTACTCAAACATTCATCAAAATAAGATCTATAAATAGTGAAATGATCCATGAATAATTCCATGCAATTCTCTAGGTAATCCGAAAAAATACTAACCATGCATTGTTGGAAAGTACCCGGAGCATTGCACAAACCAAATGGAATCCTTCTATAGGAAAATGTGTCAAAGGGGCAAGTGAAGGTTGTATTTTCCTGATCCTCAGGGGAAATATGGATCTGAAAGTATCCATAATACCCATCAAGGAAATATTAGTGAGACTTACCCGCTAGCCTCTCTAGAATTTGTTCAATGAATGGAAAAGGGAAATGGTCCTTCCTCGTGTGTTGGTTTAGTCAGCGATAGTCTATACAGACACGCCAAATATTCTGCACACGAGTTGGAACCAATTCATTATTTTCATTTTTAATTACTGTAAGGCCAGTATTTTTAGAAACCACTTGAACAGGACTGACCCATTGGCTGTCAAAGATGGGTTAAATGATTCCAGCAGCCAATAATTTTGTTACCTCATTTTTCACAACTTCTAGGAGGTTGGGGTTCAGTTGATGTTGTGCCTGCCTCACTGGTTTAGCCTCATCATTTAACAAAATATGATGTGTACAAATTTATGGGCTAATACCAGTAATGTCAGCAAGTGTCCACCCCAAATCTTGTTTATACTCCCTCAAAAGTTCAATCAGTCGCAATTCATGCTCAGGATAGAGTGAACTAGCAATGATGACAAACAACTTGTTTCCTTTCTCAAGATATGAATATTTTAAATCTTGAGTCAGTTGTTTTAGTTCCAATTCAGGTGGATTTTGGATTTATGGGAGTGTGTGTGAGAGGTCACTTATCTCATCTAACTGCTCAATGGTATTAACCTCAGATGAGGAATGAGCTTTTACAATCTTAGTAGTATCATCGATGGTCAGTGGATCATCAGTGTTCAAGAAATCATCAATCAGTGAACATGCATGACACTTTTCTAGACCACTAAAACAATAAATCCATGAATCATTTTTTAGCATTTCTACCAATGAATAAAACTCATAAAGAGGATCGGGGGAAAGAAAAGTTGTTTTTTTAGTGGTAGGGAGTACATCAATTGAATTAAAACAGAGAGAGGAATGTTCTTCTGAGGGCTGCTTCATGGAATCAAGGATGTTGAAATGGACTATGTCACCACAAAATTCCATAGATAATGTACCATTATGGACATTAATTATGGTTTTGTCAGTTTTCAAGAAATGTCTCCCCAATATAATTGGGGCATGTCCATTCATCCTATCATCCTCCATTTTAAGCACATAAAAGTCAGCAGGAAAAATTAAATTCTAGACCCTCATAAGAACATCCTCTAACACACCAGAGGGGTGTGCAGTACTCCGGTTATCTAGTTGAACAATAATTCCAGTGGTCTTCAGTTCCTCGACCTGCAATGTAGAGTAAATAGAGTGAGGAATCACATTAATAGAAGCACCTAAATCAATCATAGCATTAGAAAAAGAATACTCCCCTATGGTGCATGGAATTGAGAATGTTCCAGGATCATTTCATTTGGTGGGAAGTGATGGCTCTACCAATGCTTAAACATTCCTCCCCAAACTCACCTTCTCATATCCACGAAGTCACCTTCGGTGTGTACACATCTCCTTTAGAAACTTGGTGTACCGTGGAATTTTCTTCACAACATCAATCAATGGGATGTTAACCCACACTTTCTTGAAAATATCCAATATTTCCTTATCAAGATCATTTTCCTTTGGTTTTCTTGGTTGGGTGGACCTTTGAGGAAATGGAAGAGGAATGGTTGGGCTAGGTGACTCATCAATGTACACACTCTTTCCTTAGGAAGGGATTCTCTCAAGACAAGGTTCATCAACATTTGGAACATTTTTAATGGTTGGGATGGAGGTTTCCTTAGGAGGGGATGACTCTAATGGAGTATTCATCTTACTTTCTAGTTGTTTTCCACTCCTAAGGGTTATGTAACTAACATTTCCTTTATCCCTAGGGTTAACTATTGGTTGAGAGGGAAGTTTACCTGACCCATGACTTTGAATTTCACCCACTAAGTTAGCTAGTTGGCCTAATTGGGTTTTGAGGTCTTGTATGGCTGCCTGAGTAGTTTATTGAAATTGGATATTGTTTTCAGCCATTTGTTTCATCATATCTTCTAGGCTAGGATCCGGTTTTTGAGGGGTTTGTTGGAAAGGCCTTTGGGGTGGTTGAGGGTTTCTAAGTGGTGGTGGTTGATGACTACTCTGCCCCGTTTGGTTCCATTGTTGTTGAGGTTGGTTTGAATACCCCCTTGCCTATAGGCTTGGTTCTGTTTCCACCTAGGGTTGGATGGATAGTAAGGTTCTTGCCTAAAGGGTTGGTTAGAGGGGCGGCCTATAAATATTGCCTCACAACTCTCAGATGTTTCCCTCAATTGAAGACATTGGTCAAAGTAGTGGGTTTCAGAAGAACATATACCACAATGGATAGGAGGAGGATATTGGGACTTCCCTTGGGAAAGATCAAGTTTTCGAAGAAGGTCACTTACCTATTCAAACTTTATGTCCACGTTCTTCTCAAATTAAGTACTTTGTACCTCATGAACACCTCGAATGGGTATGCTAGACCTTGTACCGAATTGTTGAGTGTTTTGTGCCATGTTCTCGATTAAGGTAATTGCATCAATTGGGGTCTTATCTACCAATGCACCACCTGCAGCAGCATCAATCATATTTCTATCAATAGGGATTAAACCTTCATAAAAATATTGTATTAAAATTTGGTCACTTATTTGGTGGTGTAGGCAACTTGAACATAATCTTTTAAAGCGTTCCCAATATTCATGAAGTGTTTCCCCTTGATATTGTCTTATCCCACAAATTTCTTTCCTTATTGTTGCAGTTCGAGAGGCTGGGAAATACTTTTTAAGAAAAATGCATTTCATGTCCGCCCAGCCTCTTATTGGGGAATTAACATAATATAACCAATCTTTCACAGTGTCTTCCAAAGAAAATGGGAATGCTCTAATCTTTACTTGTTCCTCATCCACATTAGTAGGTTTTAATGTTGAACAAATAGTATGAAATTATTTTAAGTGCTTATGTGGATCCTCTCCAAGAAGTCCATGGAATCTTGGTAATAGATGAATTAAGCCAGATTTTAGTTCAAAATTGGGTGCCTCACCTTGTAATTGAATGTATGTGGGCTGAATATCAACATCAGGTGAGGTTAGTTATTTTAGTGTTCAGTTGTTTTCAGCCATTTTATTCACATTAATTTCAGTTTTTATGTGGGTTCTCGAAGAAGAAGAAGAAGGATCAATATGAGTGTTGATGTTTTGTGCGTCCTCCTTCAAAGTGTTGTCTTGTGTGTCTCGGTGTCGTTGATGTAGGGTCCTCTCCAGTTCAGGTTAGAAAGGTTGTAAGTATCCCAGAGTAGAATGCGTCATGAGCCAAACCTACACAACAAATATATTAGAACAAAAAGATATAGGTAAAGGTATAATATATAACAAATAAATATTCACAAAATTTACAAATGTTTTTCAAAAACACGCACTAAAAATCAAAGCACTCCCCGGAAACGGCGCCAAAATTTGACCACGTTGTCATGACACGTCAAATTGATTATGTTTTTAAGGTTGATTTATAGTTTAGGGTAGACCCTAGGTCGTCTCTCAAGGAGATTTGGTGGCTTATAGTGTGTATTTTTAATAAAGATTACTAAAAGAGGGGGGTGATTTTGAAAACAGTTTTAAGAAAATAACTTAACATAAAGAGTTCAATAGTTGATAGAATAAGGTGTAGGATTAAGAATTATGAGATAAGGAGATAACTTCAAGTTCATTACACATCTTGGATAGTTCATTGTTTTGAAAATTTCACATGGTTTTGTTTAATTCTTTGGTTGAGGGTTGTCAAGATCTGGATTCCCCTCTTGCCTCTCTAAACGTTGCACAAAGTACCAACCCTTGAAACAACAATCGTGTTGTCAAGGTTTGGACTTCAAGAAAATATTAAAGCCTAAAAAATCATACTAATATCTTTTGTATGAGTTAGAGAAATAGGATCCTTGTGTTACCCAATCGGAACAACTCAAGTTTCCCACTTAAAATTTCAACCCAATCGGTGTTGAAATGAAAAGAGGTTCACTTAATTAAATCCAAAAATGAACTCAGTGGAGAAACATGTTTAGATAAAACATAATTGAAATAATTCACAGAAAAATTACACAAAACCAGTAGATAATCAAGTGTCGGAACTCCCTCCCAAGTATGTGTAGCTCCCTCGAAATGATCGTCCACTGTTTAGCTCGCCATTGAGAGGAGGAGAAGGCTCGGGAGGAACTCCCCCTTCATCCTTGGTTCCCCTATGAGGATAGGGGCCTCCAGAACTTAAAGCATGAGGATAAAACTAATTTGGGTCTCCAAAATACCAGAGATTTGCCTCCTGGTATAACTTACAAATGAGGAGCCCAAGGTTCCATTTTATAAGGAAATGGGAAGGTGGTTTTAAGAACACAGAATTATTGAACCCACTTGTCACAGGTCTTTCGACCTCCAGATAGTATTATCTAGATTTTTATAAAATAAAAAAATTGTATCCCAACCTCTTAGATGTCTCCACAGAAACATTGGCTCACTTTGGACACCTATATCCCGAGATATGGACTGATCCCAACACACCACTTTTGAATCCATGTAGATTTGGTGTGATGAACATATCAGGTCGGAAAGTACATAATATGGCCGAATCAGTCTTGGGTTTCTTCATATGACATGTATCCCAATGAGTTTTGGACCAGACCACAAAATTTCTGCCCAATTGGATTCACGGTAGAGTAGAAGTGTGCAGATTAACCCACTAATGTGCTTGGATCCTGCGCAGTTTGGCCCATTTTTATTGGACATCATCATGGGCCCTCCAAATCACCTTCACCTTCAATGAAATTTTCAAGACAAGTAACATTGGACTTTTTAATATCAATAAAAAAAATAAAGGATTCAAACATGTAATTCAATTTGTTATTATTTTTTTAATTTACAATACAAATTCAGTTTAATACAATGGTGTAAGGGTGAAAATGACACAGTGAATCGTAGGATGATCAAGCACCGAGTGTCCTTAGTTGTGACGATGCTGCATGAAGCAGCAAGGCAGTGGTGGTTCTTGTTCCTTAGGGATCGTGAGGAGTTAGAGATCTCATGGGAGGATTTCCAAGACAAGTTTAGAGTCGAACTTCTTTATTCGACTGTGAAGGTGTCCAGTCACCAGGAGCTTCTTACCCTTCGATAGGGGATCTCTAATATTCGAGAGTTTGGAATCCATTTTAGGAACCTTTTATGATATTCTTCGGACCTGCTACCAGATGAGGAGTCCAGGGTGTGTCATTTCGAGGAGGCTTTACGTCCAGAGATCCAGCACCAGGTCACCCCATTTATACTGAAAACATATCTTGAGGTGATAGAGAGGGTAGAGGTTGTTGAGAGGACTTTGGCCAGGATCGTATCATCATGAGAGGGGAATCTTCATGATTCCTGATGAATTAGAGCTGTGGTCTAAGGTTCCTGGTTTTCAGGGCAGAAGAGTTTCCATTCAGCCGGGGGTAGGTCCCAGCCCTTCATATCTCATTTCTCCAGATGTAGTAACTCTCAGGCCTATGCCAAGGGATTAGACACTTGTTTTTCTTGTGGTGTCCATGGTTATCAGTAGCAGGAGTGCCCAACCTTTTAGATCAGTCATCGTGTACCAGGTGCTATGCTCCAGGTTCCTTCATTGAGGTAGTTCCAGCTGAGGCAGTAGTAGTAGGTTGCACCAGATTTAGATCAGTAGATGGTAGATGGGGAAGGTAGAGGACAGCCCCATGACCCTCCTCGTCCTCAGAGAGTAGAGTGCGGCCGTGGTGGTGGTCATCATCAAGGTCATAGAGGCCGTGGAGGAGGTCATGGTCAGCTTCATGCTCTAGCGTTTCCAGATCCAGGTGAGCCAAACGTCATTTGAGGTACCATTTTCTTGTTTTCTACCTTATTGTATGCATTGTTTGATTCAGGAGCGACAAAATCCTTCATATCACCCACCCTTGTCCATGCTTTGGGACTTAAGGTAGAGAGGCTTCCAGTTCCCTTGGCATTGACTATGCCAGTTGGAGGTCGAGCTGACTTATTTGAAGTATGTAGAGACTGTGATCTAGTGTTGGGGTAGAACCGATCTTGGGGAGATTTCATATGTTTACGAATACAACCATATGATGTCATCCTCAGCATGGATTGGTTGTATTCGGTGTAGGATATTGTGGATTGATTTAGGAATAAGGTAGTTTTCTTTGGTGCAGATGGAGAGCCGGTGGTGTTTGTTGGCAAGAGAGATCCTCGGATGGGTCATAGGCACATTCCATCCTTATCATCCATGATGGCTGAGATGATGTTGAGTTCTTCAGAGGTTCAGCAGTTGGCGTTTCCTAGGGTCGTAGAAGAGTACCCTAATGTCTTTCCAGAAGAAGTTGTAGCATTACCCCCTCGACGAGAGATCGAGTTTGGGATCAATCTACAACCAGGAGCATCTCCTATCTCTATGTCTCCATATAGGATGGCCCCTTCTGAGTTACAAGAGCTATGTATACAGCTTGATGGTCTATTACAGTGTGGTTATTTTCGGCCAAGTGTGTCACTGTGGAGTGCACCAGTTTTGTTCATGAAGAAGGATGACGGAAGTTTGCAGTTGTGTGTCAATTATCATCGCTTAAACAAAGTGACAATAAAAAATCACTATCCTCTTCTGCAGATTGATGATTTATTCAATCAACTGAAGGGTTCAATTTGGTTCTCAAAGATAGACTTGCGGTTATGATATCATCATATGCGTGTGAAGGATGAGGATATCCTAAAGACTGCTTTCCGTTGTCTTCATGGTCATTATGAGTTCATTGTAATGCCATTCGGCATAATGAATTCTCTAGCTGTGTTCCTGGGATTGATGAATTTTGTGTTCTGTGAGTTCCTGGAAAAGGTCATGGTGGTTTTCATTGACAAAATCCTTGTGTACTCCACATCTGAGGAGGGGTATGAAGAGAATCTACACGCCATTTTGAGAGTTCTTCGTCAACATCAGCTATTTGGGAAGTTGTCAAAGTGTGAGTTTTTGGCTCGATAAGTCTATTTCTTGGGGGCATGTTGTGTCCCAATAGGGAGTAGCTATGGATCCATCGAATATAGAAGCATTTGTGTCTTGGGAAGCCCCTAAGATAGCGTTATAGGTGCGAAGTTTCCTTGGTCTCCCAGGCTACTACAGAAGGTTCGTAGCTGATTTCTCATGAGTTGTGACTCCTCTAACAGCTTTGACCAGGAAGTATTAGGCATTCATATGGACTGATCAGTGTCAGGAAGCTTTCGAGTATCTAAAGGAGAAGTTAGTAAGTGATCTGTTTCTTTGTCTTCCAGCTGAGGGAGTTTAGTTTGATGTTTTCTAAGATGCTTCACATCTGTGGTTAGGGTATTTTCTAATGCAGAAAAGATCAGTTGTTTCTTATGGGGATCAGCAGTTACGTCCCCATGAATGTAACTATTCCACTCACGATCTTGAGTTGGAATCTGTGGTGTTTGATATGAAGTTGTGTAGACATTACCTCATTGGTGAGCGTTTTGTGGTTTTCACTGATCATAAGAGTTTGAGGTATGTTTTCTCCCAGTGTGACTTGAACTTGCGACAACGTCAGTGGATGGAGTTATTACAGGAATACAAATTTGAAATATCATATACACCTAGAAAGGGTAATGTTTTAGCTGAGTCTCTGATTCGAAAGTCATGTAGTGATGATGTGTGTGAATCTGGTGATTCCTAGAGAGTAATGAAAAAACTGTCAGCATTACATATTGATATGGGAGAAGTTGGGGGTAGAGGTTGTATTTTTCAGATAATGGTGCAGTAATCTCTCGTGAATCAGGTGGAAGAGTCCTAGTTGGGGGATCTAGAGGTGGAGGTCTAGATAGACTGGGTTGTTTGTGGTGAGTCCCCTGATGGGTGGTCTGAGAATGAACAACACGGAGTGTTGTATCACAGAAGGCTTTTTGTTCCTTTGATAATGCGCAAGATGGTTCTCATAGAGTTTCATAGTTTTCCTTTAGCGGTGCATCCTGGCATGACAAAGATGTACCGATCCTTGAGGATCCAGTTTTGGTGGCCTGGGATGAAGCGTTCAGTTGTAGAGTTTGTGTCTCGATGTTTGGTCTTCCAGAAGGTAAAGGCCAAACACCATGTTCCTGGTGGTCTGTTCCAGCCATTAGAGATTCCTCAATGGAAGTGGGAGGACATCTCAATGGACTTTGTTACTGGTTTACCTTGATCTTCGGGAGGACATGATGCTATTTGGGTGGTAGTGGATCGCTTAACAAAATCTACCCACTTTATAGCAATCAAGGAGTTGAGCTCAGTGGAAGTTTTGTTAAGGTAGTATCTAGAGTAGGTGGTGAGAATTCATGGAGTCCCTAGGATGATCATTTCTGATCGAGATCCTTTTTTTACCTCCAGGGTGTGGAGAGGTCTCCAACATGCTTTTAGTTCTCAATTATGCCTTAGCACTTCTTTTCATCCTCAAACGGATGGTCAAACAGAGCGAACCATCCAGACTCCTGAAGACATGTTACGCACTTGTGTCTTGGATTTTGGAGGTTCATGGATGAGGCACTTACCCTTGGTGGAGTTCTCTTACAATAATAGTTTTCACTCCACCATCGGTATGGCGCTATTTGAAGACTTGTATGGATGACCTTTCCATTCTCTGTTGTGCTGGACTAGGGTTGGAGAGTCAGGAATTCTTGGACAGGAACTAGTGCAGAATACAACATAGATGGTTTAGGTGATTCTTGAGAGGATGAAGATAGCGCAAGATCATTAGAAATCATATGCTGATCAAAGGAGGAGACCCTTAGAGTTTAATTTTGGGGATCATGGGTTTCTGAAGGTGACTCCCCATCATGGGTAGAGAAGGTTTGGTTGTTGGAGTAAGCTTTCTCCCCACTTTGTTTGGCCTTTCGAGGTGTTATATCATGTTGGAGTTGTGGCGTATCGAGTAGCACTTCCCCCATAGATGAGTCGGGTACATGATGTTTTCCATGTATCACAGCTCCGTAATTATCTTCATGATGACTCTCACGTCATCGATTTGGGAGAGATCAGTTTTGATGATGATGCAACCTTTGAGAAGCGGCCTATGGAGATCCAAGACCACAAGGATAAGGTGTTGTGTGGGCATTCTATCCCCTTGGTTCGTGTCTTTTGGCGACACGATGGCATGGAGGAGAGTACTTGGGGATGTGAGTCACAGATACGTGCTCAGTACCTAGAGTTGTTTGATGTTTAACTCTTTACATGTATCAATGTTCCCTTTATGGTTAGACATTTCATGTTTATAATATGAATTTATTTTGTTGCTTCTTGTGTCTTGTTATCTTTTGAGAGGTATCTCGATGGGTGGTTGTTCGAACCCCGTTTCATTTTCCCTTTAGGTGGGTTTTGAATTCTCGAGTATGAGAATGTTTTGAGAGGTATATGATGTAATGTCCCAGACCTCTCTGGTCCTTTCCTTTGTGAAAATATGGTGTTTGAGTGTTCCGGGAGGTCAAGGTGACTTATCCCCAACACTTTGCCAATTTTTTCCATTTCTGTGAACAGTAGCATCGGTGACCCCTAGTGAACAGTTCCAACGGTAGACCATTGTGAATAGTACAATAGTGACCTTCTGTGAATAGTTCCAATGGTAGACCGTTGTGAACAGTGCATCAGTAACCTTAGGGGAATAGTTCCAACAGTAGACCGTTGTGAATAGTGCAACGGTAACCTTAAGTGAATAGTGTCAACATTAACCTTCTGTGAACAGTGCAACAGTAACCTTAGGTGAACAGTTCCAATTATAGACCGTTGTGAACAGTGCAATGGTAACCTTAGGTGAACAGTGTCAACATTAACCTTCTGTGAACAGTGAAACAATAACCTTAGGTGAACAGTGTCAACATTAACATTATGTGAACAGTGCAATGCTAACCTTAGGTGAATAGTGTTAAAATTAACCATCTGGGAACAATGCAACGGTAACCTTAGGTGAATAGTTCCCATGGTAGACCGTTGTGAACAGTGCAACGGTAACCTTAGGTGAACAGTGTCAACATTAACCTTCTGTGAACAGTGCAACGGTGAGGTTCCAACTGTGAAGTTCATGAAAAGTGTTTCTAGAATGGTGAGGTTCATGAATAGTGTTTCCAGAATAGTGAGGTTCCAAAGGTGAGATTCATGAATAGTGTTTCCAGAATAGTGAGGTTCCAACGGTGAGGTTCATGAACAGTATTTCCAAAACAGTGAGGTTTCAACGGTGAGGTTCATGAATAGTGTTTCCAGAACAGTGAGGTTTCAACGATGAGGTTCATGAACAATGTTTCTAGAATAGTGAGGTTCTAATGGTGAGGTTCATGAATAGTGTTTCCAAAACGGTGAGGTTCATGAACAGTGTTTCTAGAATGGTGAGGTTCATGAACAGTGTTTCCAACTTCCAATAGTTTCACCCCTTTAATGTTTCCTTTGACGTAAAATGCATTTAAAGCCTTTTTTTAATGACTCTAAGGCCGATTCAAAGGCTATAACTCCTATATTAATTATCCCTAAGGCTCAGGATGATTTTACTTGGTCAAACCATGTGGTTTAATGCGATCCTCTTTTAATGGGGAATTAAGCGTATCTTAAACCGTCGCTCCGTTAAATCTTCTAAAGGGATGAGATATATTCCTCCCTAATTCTTTCTCATTGTTCTCGGGTGTGAGACACTTGATCATCCCATTCCTTCTCATAGGTGTGGCAATATCAAAATTTCCTCCTCAGATTGGTTCTGCTCTGTTTTGATGCAACCAAGCTATATCGATCAATCTTTGATATAAGGTATGTATTATCGTAATTATTTTGGGGTTCATCTTATCCTGTTTCTCCTTTCCGTATTATAGCATGTAATCTCTATGATTCTAATGGAGTTTTTCTTGGGTTTTGGTTGGTGTGGTCGTACCGTGGCATCCTCGGGTGGATGCAGTTGTCACGAGAGGAGGATCGTGACCCGTTGTGTGGACTATTCTCATATAAATAATGTCAAGTACTGTTTGAGGTAAGGGATTCATTATTTCTCTCTTAATTTATGTGAAAATGTATTGTTAACATGTTTTATTCCACTGGATGAAAATGGAATTTACATAATAAATATTTAAACTGGATAAATAAATTGATATCGATCATATGTTATTGCCTCTTATTTTTCTAGATAGCGTGATATCTATGCTTGTTTTATTTAGGTGTTTGTTCTTGATGGAAATTGGTAATGAACGTAAACCGAAATTAATTGATAATTGTTTGGTTAAAAGATAAAGAGGCATGTAAATGAATCTGGTTCTCCTTGTTGTAATTTGATGTTAATAAAATTAGCGTAATAAGAATTTTAATTATTTTTGATAGCTTATTGATTAGGTTTCCAAAATATGGAACCTATGAATAATAAATCAGTTAATTCAAGATTGATTAAATAACTAATTATTTGATAATTCCTTGAAGGATTCTGAGTTACCCTCTTGATTGTTAAAGGGCCAAGAGACCAATTGTTAAGTTGTTTGTTTTTATGCTGCTTGTGTTGTGATGTGATCATGGATGGCTATTGTGATATGTGGGGGCATGGAGACCTTTGGTTGTGGCAGTAGATGATGCCTAGAGTGGCGAGATGCACCGGTTTATGCATGTGGGTGTCAGGGAGGACACCAGGGATAATGGAATGGTATGGATGTGATTGTTGGATGCTTGCTGTTTCTTATTGGTTGATTATCTGCTTTACTTTTCCCCACTTCTCAAGGAATCTGGTCTTGCTTACCCTTCTTCCGAAAGAGGTGAAGACACGTGGGGTATTCCACGTGCTTTCTGTGTTTAGATTCTCAAGGGAGGATGGGTCTATGCTCTTGCTATAGGCGGCAAAGACTCGACGGGTAGTACATCTACTCACCGTGTTGAGCCACCTTGTGTTTAGTAGCATAGAATGTTTTTATAGAATGCCTGGGAATGTGGGAAAGTAATTCTGTAATGAATAATTGAATAAATGGTGTTAACCCATGGGGTTGGAGTTTGCTAGAACATAATGTTGAGGTTGTAATTTTGAAGGAACAATGTACTTTGGGTGTGATTCTAATGAACTTTAATATGGAATTGGTACTGGTTAATTAATGTTTAAAGAATTAATTAACGTAAAGTGAAAATTATAAAAAGGGAATGAAATAATGTATTAAATCTCTTTAAATAGTTGTGTGCTTACAGGATACCTAGTCTTAGAAGTGGCAGCTCGGAGTCAGAGAGATGTTAGTTGTAGTTGAGTCTAAGACTAGGTTATGCTCATAGTGTGGTTGTGAGCTATAGTATATTTTGTACTTTTTGTGTTTTAATATGCTACTCCACCCTGTCAGTAAGAAAAACTGACACCCCAGGGATTCTGAGCCCTGGGGGGTGTTTACCCCAACATTCTGATGGGGGGATGAATGGTTGACTACCTCCTTTAGCCCCGCTCTCTTCTCTTGGCAGTTACTTGTGATGGTAGGCACAAAAATTAGTTTTCCCCATATATGTGTGTAGAGGGATATAATGTCTTGTGGCTATTCATACACAAATATTCTTGATATAGTTTCCTATGGACTACTATGGGTGTAACGTGTATAGGCTGTGATGGATTGAGGATCCTTACTCGGTGTATGGCTTGTAATGGCTTGAGGTATAATACCCGATGTATGATACACATTATGCGAGCTATGGTGGCTCCTAGAAACTACCTAGTTACTTTGCTTATGTGGACGTGATGGTTTTGTTGCATGAGGTGCATGTCGTGGTGCTTTGTCCAGGTGTCTGCGGGCAAGCCCTTTTTGGAGATAGATTCTTAGGACGTGCGATGTTGGGTAAAAGCAGCAAACCAGTGGGGAAGTAGTAGTGGGTTACCCTTGATATTATTTATTATATGATATATTCTTGTATGCATTACTTGGTGAGAGTAGCCATGGTGAGGTTGGGAACTTAGTATACCTGTTTATGTGACGAGTTAGTTTCACTTATTGTTTACTATGATTTAGCATGCTTTCTTTACTTTTGTATAAGAGGCTTCGGGGAGTATCCTACTGAGTATACTCTTATACTCACCCTATGTGTATATAAACTATTTTTCAGGTCACTTGGATTAGGTTAGAGATCAGGATGGTTACTACTAGCTTGTGGTTATAGGAGCTGTTCGGGCTTATGGTTGTTGCTGTTTTACTTTCTTTTGGGTACTTGCAGTTTTTCCCCTTTCAGTTGTAGTAGTTTTTCATGAAATTTCATATGTGTAATTGGGATTTCTTTTATCTTACTGGTTGAGTTGGAGTTGGTTGGTGTCTATCTTATCTCTCTCTTCTGCATGTGTTATCTTAGAGGGTAATGCCTCCAATTTGTGTGTTTACTATAACCTCAGTGCTAGTCACCAACCCAAGGCCTACTAGAGGTGGGACTCGGGGGTCATTATCTCCCTTTTCACATTGTCGTCCTAGGAGGGGTACACTTTGTGGGGAGGGGGTTGTGACAGAAGTCCTGGTTACCATGAGTGATAGTATTATTGTTCTTACTTTTTACTATTATAGATTATATATTTATTTAATATAAGATTTTTACCAGAGGTGTTATTTATGGGTTTTTTCTCCTGGACCATTGGAAATAGACTCGTGTTCATGCATCATTATCTGGATTGTAGGAATCACATGACATATGCATTCTTGTATGTGATTATTTTTCTAACCACATGATTCAATTGTTTAAAGTGTTAATAATAACATATGAGATGTATTCCCATATAACTTATTAGTTTCATTCTACTTATATGAACCATGAAATTTTATTCTGATGGAAGGTTATCTGGATTCCGATGAAGGATGTTATCCGGTGGTGGAAATGAAATCCATTCTTCATGGGATGCCCGGGGAACCTTGGTTGGTCGTTGGAGGAATTAGATTCCTTGGTGATGGAACCTTGGTAGGTTTGGTATTGGAATGTGATGGTTGAATAATGATATGAGTATGGTAACAAGTTGAATTATGAATGAGGAACCACATGGTTCATTAGAATCAATTCATTTATATAAAGTGTCAACAATAACATATATGGAATTTTTCCATATAGATTCTTGGTGGAATTATATTAACTGAACCTAGTGGATGTGGAAACCCTAAGGGGTTGTAATAAAAAAGGCATGTTAATTCCTTAGGATTTTGAGATGTGAATTACTTATAGTGTTTTTTGTATCAAGTTCGAGGTATGAGGGTAGGATTAGTTGTATTTTTGACCTTGTGTTTATCAGGATTCACTTTCATGTGGTACTGAGGGATTGTGGGTATATTCTCATGGTTTTGTAATGATGATCATGTTGTGGGTGTTTTTGCATTTATCCTTGGAATGACATGGATTCCTTGGGTTATTGGTTATGATTGAAGTGAATGTGTAGCATGGTTAGTGGGATAAGTATGTGGGCCTAGGTTCGATGGAATATGAATCATGGGAGCATGATTCCAATTGTTGGGACATGAATCATTTATGAGGCTAGGTTTATTGTCTTTGATTGAGACTGAGTAGGAAATTGAGCGAGAATCCATGCGAGGGTTCTTAGTGGATCACTATGCCTTGGGTGGAGGAGAGTGATCTTTTGGAAAGCCTTTTAAGGAAAAGTCCTAGTGTGTAAGGAGAGGTGCGCATTGGTTACACATGGTTCCCAGTTTTATTTCATATATATATATATGATCAATGTGTAGGTTCATAGAGAATTTATCAAGTAATGGATGCACTTTAGAAGTGTGACAATGAAAAAACTGTGGCAGTTTTAGATCGAAGTCGCTCTTGGAATGAGGTGATCAGTGTGTTTCGCAACATGATCATGGGCATGATGGCTCAAAGTTCGGTTAAGTGGGGGATGCCAGTTGGTGGTGTGAGGTGACATAGGTGAATGATTGGGGTACCATGGTGTGGTTGATATGGGGTTTTAGTCCTTGAAAGGTGTTTTTAGGGATGAATGGGCATGGCTATGGAGGAGTGACATGCATGATATCGGGACCCGTTGGGGTCTCTGCTCAAAGAGTTATGTAAGTAATTTCATATGGAATGGAGCACACTATTAGTTGTTAGAAGATGTGATTACTAGTGATTTGGGAGTGATAAGTAGTTGGTTTCTATGTTGGAACTTGGGTATGAGTAGGACAAACACATCTGATCATTCCGTTTGGTAATGGAAAGAGAATGGGCCATATAAAATGGGAGTTTGGGTTATTTGGAGTGGTGACAATGATAATCCTATGGTAGGGAGTGTCATATTATTCATGGGTGGATGAAACCTATATCATAAGGTTTGTGGATATGGTGATACCAAATTATGGATAATAGATGTGACACCTAGGTGATGATTTGGGGTAAGATTCGTTGATATCTGATTCATTGGGTAATACAAAATTTAAAGTTTGTATTGGGTGATAGTTGGAGTTGGTTCATCAACATCAAGCTAAGAGTGGTTATTTTGATCTAAGAGTGAGTCATATTGAATATGTATTAGTGCTCAGGGAGAGATCATGATAGCTAGTGCATTTGATGGTGATCTAACTAAAAAATTACACCGGGAGTTAGGATCAAACTTAATTGTGGGAGCTTCAGTGTGATTTAAGGGTGATTCATAGGGTAAGACATGATTCATCACATGGTTTAGGGTGGGGGTGAACCAGTGATTCATGACATGATTCAAGGGGTGAAACCCTATTTCATCCCATGTTTTAGGCAGAGAAAATATGGTTCATCACATTATTTAGGGTATGAACTAGATTCACCACATCTTGTAAAAAAGTTACATGATGGCATCTCTTCAGATGGGAATGCTTAAAAATCAAGAAATGTTGGTATCATGAATTATAGGATGTGAGGGACCCTGTTTGTGGGGATTATTAGTATAATTTCTAAGTTGGAGGTAACTAATTGTTCTTTTGAGGATGCATCAATGGGTTTGATCAATCGTTTTTGGGAAAAGTTGTCTAGAGGAGTTCTAGCTGGAGTTTGATGTAGAATCAAATGTGGTGAGGTGGAAAATTCATTAGGATCATTGTTTGAAGCATATTTAGTGGGTTGGTGGACCACTGGAAGAGTATTTTAGTATGTTAGTAATATATTGAGAAGAAACATGGGTTTAAATTGGCCTTTGTGAGTAGATTCTTATGGTGGGGAGAACCATGAGACACAAGATGAGTCAATTAAAGATACTAAGGTTTTTTAGGAGAGTTGATTATAGTAAGTGTTATCTTAGTGTTGGAGTTGATAGCAATATGGTGTCTCAACTTTCTGTGAATGGTGTTTTTTTGTTTAGAGTACATAATATAATCATTTTTAGTGTTTAGTGAAGGAAAAAATAGGTTATTAGTGAATTAATAACCATGGAATATTATGTGACATGGTTATAGGCTTACCATTAATTCTTGATGGAGAGAATATTTATGGTGGGGAGTTTTTAATGACCTGCATATTTCTAGGTCATTTCTTTCAGATGGAATTTTATTTTTTCCCTTTGGTGAATGGTTATTTTTGAGAATTAGGGTTCATATTGAGAAAATAAATGTTTGAGAATTCTAAAAAAATGTTTTTGTAAGTGATTTGGTGTTTAGTGGATTCCTAAAGGTTTTAGGAGAGAATCAAAGGAAGGATGAGAGGACGAGGTTGTTAGATACAATAACAGTAGAAGGTTCATGAAGCGAACCTATGGTTCATGCCATAAAATTTTGGGATAGAGGGATAAGGGTCCACTACTTGGTTGGTTCATAGTATAAACCATTAGTTCATTCTATGAAAAGTGTTTCAATTGTTTTTAAAAAAACAGGGGGGGATCAACCGTCTTTGTTTCTGTAAAATAGAGTGTACATAGGGAGGGCCATTAGGTTAACACCACCTCTCTTTCTACCCTTGTTTTTGGGGTGTCTCTGATAGGTTTTTATGGAATTTTTGGGTGAGTCTATCCCTTAAACTATCTTTTGTTTTGTTTTCTGGTGTCCATCCCTAATTTTAGTCTAATTTTGGTAGGGTTTCAATGTTGATTACACTAAAGCATGGTGGAATCGACCAAGATCGATGATGCTTTTAATTAGATTGCATAGAGGAGGACCCAATATTCTAACTGAACACCATCATAAGTTGTTTAGATGTATATATATCATATTTTGAATTTATTTAAGGTTTTCCTAAATTAAATTTACTTAAATATTATCTAGGATAAACTTTATATGGATTTGGCTGGGTTGGATCTGGGTGTGTGTTGCAGACCCTCCAGGTATGTTTGATTGAGTTTTTGATGCAACTATGGTGAACGATGAGTTTTTTGGAAAATATTACTCATTGAATTTATTTAAATAATTATTTATAAATGTTTATAATTAATTATTTATTTAATTTATGTGAGATAAGATCTTGGGTGGTAGTATGAGCTTAGATGAGGCATGGGAGAGCTTGGTTGAGGTGATGCAGAGCTCAACAAGGATGGTAAATCCTTGTTGGAGGTAGTAGGTCCCTTTAATACAATATAATATTCATTTTTATACATGATTTCTTATTTTATGCATGTTTCATGGGTTCATGTATGGGTTTTAGTGACTATAACTAGTCTAGATATGGATATAGGATGGCATAAATCCACGTATGCTCAGGATAAGTGATCATTAGCACTTTGAGTGTCTGGGACCAATAAATGACTACATATATAAGGGGAGAGAGTGATTTTATGGATAAAGAGAGACCTCAAGTAGTCTTAGGATATGAGATAAAACATATGTATCATAGGCCGAGTTTCCCTTGGACTAGAAAATCAGTCATGAGATGCTTAGGCCTAGTGATGATAAGTGGGATAGCCATACGTCTCAGCCTTAAAGAGTGACACCCACCTATGGGTGGTCTGAGGCTTGGTGAGAATTGTGAGAGGGAAAATTCATCTAGGACTAGATGAGTTCCACATAGAGGTATTTACTCTATATGATGGGATAAGGGACTTGATTATGTTATACCAGACCTTTGGGTCTAAGTTAGAGGAGCCATCAGTTAGTGACATCATCGATGGGTGATGAGTTCTAGACGATATCGATGAGAATAGGATGTAATGGGTCTGTAGGACCTAGTGGGTGCCTTGATAGGATGGTTAATATACTTCATGATGAGGGGATAGGTCTCAAGTAACTAGTTCCCCGAGATCAACTAGTTATCTATGTGATGGGTTGTGACCCTGCTTGTGTGCATGTGCATGATGGACCTCCCAAGATTTTATAGGGATGGGTCAGTGGGATAGGCCTCCCCAGTGTCTATGGGGATGGGTTAATAGGATGACCATTCCTTGATGATAGTATTGGGTCTAGCAACTTTCCAAATATGGCTTGGATCTATGTTCTTATGACCTCCCCATATTTTATGTGGATGGTTCAGTGGGATGACAATGTATTGTTCCTTCAAGTATTGGGTCTATGATATTTCCATGCATAGATTAGTTTAGTGTACATGAATTATAACTTACCTTTAATAGGATTGAGTTGAGGAATTACCTAGTGGTTGGGTCATGGTATGATGCATGATGAGACTGATGCAAGTCCCTTAAGTGAGAAAGTATGGGTAGATACTTATGGATGTATGATCATGCTCAGTGTTTGTAGGTATTGGGTCAAGGTTTTGGATTCCACCTCACCTAGAGTATTTGGGTTTAGGATGTGTATTGGTACGATGACATAGTTGAGGAGGCAATGAGGTGGATTTAAATATGGTACCAAAGCAGTTATGATCAGGTGCCGTGGTGACCTAGTTAACACGTGGTGGCCAGATATAGAGGGAGTCAAGGTGGCCTAGTTAACACCTAACGTACAAGGTGCTTGTGTGACATATTTATTTTATTCCTTATGCATACATGTATATGATAGCATATACTAGGGAAACTTGGAGCGATTATACTGATATATATTTCTCACACCCTGCATGAATACCATGGTATGAATTCAAACATTATGTCTACCTTTAGGTTCAGTATATGACTTGTAGTGGATTGGGATGGTGCAGGTCGAGAGTATTTGAAGATGTTGTGTGGGGCCTGGGGATGAATGTAGGTCCACTATATATGAATTTTATTTTTGTTTTATTTTATATTTGGGATCATCCCATTGGGAAATTAGTTGTATTTTTTATAAAAACTTCATATATGTTATTGTCTATGTTTATTATTATGTGTACTTTTATATGTATGATTTTTGGTTATTTTTACTCTAGTGTATGAATTTGATTTGAGGGAATAGTCTCCCTACAATATGGATCAGGACCTCACCACTAGTTAGTGACCTTTGGTGTATGGGGAGGCACACTTGAGGTCTTGTGGAATCCTTGGCCTGGGTGCTGATGACTGGCCTGGGGAAAGGTGTTACACATATTGGCTTCTAAACTAAAATATATAATACCCAATAATGTTTACTTTTATGTATTGTAAATTTAATTTTATGTATAATATTTTTACTATTACGTATTGTTTATAAATTTTATGTATGTTTTTATACTTTAAAAGTTTTTCTTTATACTTTAAATCATTGTGAGAGGAGTAGTTTTTTATTTGGATAACTACTACAAGATACTATTTATACTTTGTTTAAATCCTTTATATAGGGGGAGTTTGTTTTTTGGATAATGTTTTCATATGAAGGATTTATATTTTATAGAAACATATTTTAAAGAATAAAAATTATCATTTAATTATAGGATGAGTTCCTGTAGGTTTAATATTTCTTATTCTTATTTGATGAAGTTGTAATTACTGGTAAAATCATCTATTTTTCATTAAGTATTTTCTTTATATTTTTAAATTTCTGAAGGTAACATACTTTATTAATTTAGAAATTTGGATTTTATTCTTTTAAAAGGTTTTTAATCATTATCTTTTAGTGTGAAATAATGAGGGAATTCTAATTAAAATGAGATCAATGGATGGGATGATTTACTATATAAATCCTGTGGACCCCTATTATCATTTTTTTTAATTTACTATAAAGTGATTCCAAATTTTAGTCTTAATTTAAATATCACCATATATATTTTACAAATATGAAATTTCATTTTATGGAAACACTATAAAGAGAGAGGTTAGAACAAGGGAGATTATATGAGAAATAATGATAAATTTGGAGTGGTACATGAAGTATGATTCCTTTCTAAAAAGGAATGTTTAGTTTCAAGGATGGGAGAACATCGATTTACTGAGGGAAGAGTATAATTTTTTATACCAATAAATTGTATAGAATTACTATGAATCAAAAGTATTTGATGATTAAAATGGTTCAAAGAAAGTTAAATTCACATTACATAACCATTAATACATTCTTACATTGAAAGGAATTGAGAAAGTTATGGAGCTACCAGTTTAGGGTGAGTCTCTTTTCATTTTATATAAATTAATATAATATTCCAAATATTTGGTTAAAAAGAGTCTTGTTGAACCCTTGAAGATGATGCTGTATTTTTTGTCAATACTTTAATATGGGTTTCAATTCTTTGAGATGGTTGAGATTGATTCATGAAGATGAGGAATGAGGCATGAGTTTCTTAGATGTAATTTGGAGTTGTTCTAAATTTTCTTTAGATGGTTTGAGGATGCTGGAGTTTAATTTTGAAATTATAGTACTGAAAATTTCTTTAAATATTATTAAGTATATGATATGTAAGATGTTTTTTTTGAGAATGAGAAAATTGAACAAGGAATATATAATATGTTATTATGATCCAAGAAAGAAAACTGAAAAAGGTAGTGGACACATAAGAATTTTTTTATATGTAATAAGTTTTTTGGATACCTAAGAAGTTTGAACTAATAAATATTATATTCTATTAAGAAGTGATGATAATTTTTCATAGGAATATCTTACAGAATATGTAAGATGATTTGGTAGGTGATACATAATATGTTTTTAGAATATATAATATGTTCTCTATAGTTAATAGGAGATTTGATAAAGGAAATTATCTTACACAACATGAATGATTTTTGGTTTTCATAGAGGTGATACATAATAAGTTAAAAAACATTCACAAGTTTTTACACCTTTCAATATGTGCGATTTCAAGAAGAATCTAAAAAATCAACTTGGACGATGTTGTGCATATCTTCTTGAATAATTATTACAAAGATTCATAGGGGTTGTCATTCTAGCTAATAATGGAGAAAAAAAATACAAAATCTATTTTTTGATATTAGAGAAAGTTGTTCCATGAGAAGTGTCATGTCTAAAATCTATGTGCATGTGAGAATTTACAACAACATGGAAAAGGTTTAAAAAAACCATTGTTTTTGTGAAGTATTTGAAAAAGATAATCCAGAGTCTCATGGATATTTAATATTTTCTTAAATAATATTATTGAATAATATTATATGGGAATTAATTAGGAGATCACACTATTACTTTTTGAGAAGTATTTCCATATTAAAATATGAAAATATATTCATGTGACTAAATATATAAATAGTAATAATAAAAAAAGAAAAAATTTTGGTTCAATATTACTAAAAATATTAGAGGATAATTCCAATAATAATTTATAGAATAGACAAAAAAGATTTCTATATGAGAAGAATAAGATAAAAATTTGTTTAACCTATATGGAGGATAGATTTTACATCCGTAGTTATTCATCAAAAGGGATGATTCAATTTTATTGGTGTAGAATTTTATATGGTTGAATCTAGCATTTTTAATGGGTTTAAGGTCATTACCTTTCCTGTATTAACTTTTTGATAATAAGATAATAGATGTGTGTGCATGGGATAAAAACCGAAAAGGACTAGGGATATAAAAAAACTTTCATAAAGAGAACCACATTAAAAAACATGTTGTGATTAATTTATTTCATACACTATTGTGATTGTTGAGAGGACTATTTTGAATAATCATAAGAGATATTGTATTGGAATATGCTTATTAACATCGATTAACCCCCCTTTCAGTTCCAGTCACCCTTTAAGTGATCCTAAAAATTTTCATTAGATAACATGTTCTCTATTTGTTTTATCTATAATTGTTTTTTCATGGATGCTCACAACTCTTTAAATAAAAAACGAATTCTTACATTTTATGGTAAAGTATTTTATATTTATAAAGGGAGAATGGTACCCTACCTCCTATCTATGGGGATTGATGTTTTAGACTCAGTTAAATATGGGTTTAAAGTTCCAAGTGATACTTTAACATGGTATTTTTTTGATAAAAAGAACATTTAATGTGATTTAAATATAATAAATTCTTTATTTCCCTATTTATCAAAAAATGAACTTAGAGAAGTCATAGGGTGTAAAAAAAACAATGATATTTTAAATGAACTTCATAGTATCTATGAGGGAAACAAAAAGTTGAAGCAATAAAAATTAAAGATTAGTATATAGTTTTTTAAAGACATAAACATTCAAGAAACTTATGAGAATTTTACAAAAAAAGTTTAAATAAAAGACATTAGCACTTAAAGATAAAGATCTTGATGATTTCACTATTAATTAACTTCACAAAACTCTCTTCATTTATAAGACGATAAGGGGAGTAATACTTAAAATAAATAGAAATAAAGATAAATAAATTATTTTAAAATCATTCATTGGTTTGAATATGGAATAAAATTTAAGTTTCTTATAGGAATAAGAAGGTATGGAAGACTATCCTAAGACTCTCTAACTAATGTTAAGAAATTTTACATGAAGAAGAGGTGAGAATAAATTAAAGATTACATTTAAAGGATTTAAATATGGAATAGTTTTTCATTTATCTAAAAACTATCCATTGAAAATTAGAGGTGAAAGTAAAGATAAAGAAATATCCAAGAAGGTCACCGATGAAAGAGATTATATAAAAAAAATATTGATAAGGGAATGAGGATAATTTACACAAAATTCACCAAAATGAACTATATTTTAGTTGAATAATGTGTATCAAACACCTAATATAGTTTTAATTATGAGGAATCACCTAGAGAAACTTCTCAAAGAGTTATTATGGCATAAGAAGAAGGTGAAGTTTAATCATAAAATGATGAATTGAAAATTAATAGTGAGTATATTATAGAATAAAGAGAAAGAACTAAAGAATATAATATGAGAAAAGGTATTAAAATCTTATTGAAGGAGGTTGGAAGAAATAGAGAAGAAAATTTGTATTTTAAGAAAATATCAGAAAAAAATAAAATCCATAAATAGGCCCTGATCAAGGAAATTTAAAAATTAAATATTTAGAATGCATAGAAATATGAAATCATTAATGATATAACTTCCATAATTATTTTTTAAGTTAATAAAGTTGTTATATTAAAAATAAAGATTGGTGAATTAGTGAAACCCCAAGATAAATCCATAATTGAATTCAATAAAGGAACTGTTAGAATATGTGAGTGTTTTAAGAAGAAAAAAAATAAGTACTTATGGTGTATAGGATATAATATACACGAAAGATAAATCCATTGAATCCATTCCTCAATAAAAATACACACATAAAGAATAATTAAATGCTAAAAAATAACCTGGATTATCTAAAAAGGTTTTAAGAAAAGACTAAATCATCTCAGATATAAAAAGAGAAAAGTTCATAAAATTAGTCCATACTAGTATAAAATGTTCTAGAAAGAATACCATAAAAGGGTTTGGTGGGATCAACTAATTTGGGGACTAATAATAGACCAAGACAACAACCCATTAAAAAACATGAATTTTATCAAAATATATGGTTTCATGGTTATTGATAGTGTTGTGGTGTATTTGGATTTGAAGCTTACAGTTTTTGGTATGACATGTCTCTACCAGGATTGAAAAGGGATAAATAATAAATATGAAGATAACAACAACACATAACAAATTTAAAAGAGATTAAACAACATGAAATTAAAGTTGAAGTGAAGAATAATTTTTGAATTTTATAAGATGTGTGTGGGAGTTGTGATCAAGAAGGACACATCTCAAATGAATGTGATACATTTTTTCAAGATTAGTTAAATCTTTGTTAGAAAGTTGTAAATGTATAGTATCAAATCTAGATCAAGAAACTCAAAAATATGGTTGAAGTAGAATTTAAGTCATGTGAATTTAAGAGGCACTGGATCATGGATAGTAACTGTTCTTCTCACATGATTTGAGATTTAAAAAATCTGATTTTTTTGAAAGATATGAAGGAGGAAATTTTACCTTTGGAAATGATATCAATTTAATGATCAAAGGAGTTGAAATAATCAATTTTATAAAAAATTAGATTAGTCCCAATAATAAATTATTTATTAGTGGAATAAAGTATAATTTATCGAGTGTATCATAGTTTTGTGATTATAGAAATTAATTTATCTTTAGTAATAATGGTTGTTTATTCAAGATATTTAAATATGGAGTAAATATAATAAAAGGATTTATAACCCTAGGTAAACTGTTTCAAGTTAGAGAAGCCATGACATATTATTACTTGATTCTGCAAGTAAAAAGTAATTTGTGGCATAGAATACTTAAAAAACTTTTAAAAAAGGGAATGAAGATATTAATTATAGAATAAATAGTGAGAAATATCCCAATTATTTAAATAATACACTATAAATATTTTTAAAACATGTTAAAAAGGTTTAATAGAAAACAAAATTCAAAAGGGAGGTGGCATTAAACTACAAGGCCTTTAGAGATGGTACAATATGATGTTTGTGGACCTATGAAAAATAAGTAAATAAGTAGAGAAATATACTTCAACACTTTCATTGATTAATTCAAAATAATGATATGCATTATGTTAATGTCTAAAAATTATCAAGCGTTTGATAGGTTTAAATGTTTTATAATACTTATAGAAAAATAGTTCTATATTTGAATAGATTGAGGTTAGAAAATGGAACTAAGTATGACAACACATAGTTCTATGAATATCTTGTTAAAATTATAATGAGGTATGAGTTTAGTGCTCAATATAATCCTTAATAAAATTGATTGGATAAAAGTAAGAATAAAATTCTAGTGGTTATGGATAGAAAAATGATAGTAGATCATAACACCTTAAGATATTTCTATCACAGGAAATTAATACTACTAGAATCATTCAAAATAGACTTATTTTGAGTTCAAAATCAAACATGACTCATTATGAAATGTGGTTAAAAAATAAACCCAAATTTAAACAATTTAGAGTGTTTAAAATCTCATTTTTGTATAAAATAAATGACATAAGTGGCAGTGAGTTTGATGATAAATATGAAGAAGGAACATCCCTTGATTATACACCAAATAGAAGCACATACAGATGCTACAACAATAGGACATAGAGGATTATAGACAACAATGATGTGATAGATCTTGAAAATAAAGGATCAAAACCTCAATAATTATAGATAATGTGGATGATTTTTTCAGTTCTGAAATTGTTACTAAAACTATGAAAACCACACAAATTGATATAAAAGATAATTTTTTTGCCTACACCAGTGATGATGATGAGGATCAGAAGTCCATAAGAGTTAATTCCATACTAAGGAAACATTTTTATGTTGAAAATATTATTGTATATTATAATCAATGGGTATAAAAAAGGATAATAATCATGAAAACTAGTCACACTATTTTTATTTCAAGTGTTAAACTCTAAATAGTTAATGAGGCTTTTGAGTATAGGGAGTGGATCTAATTTATTAATGAATATATATATCAAGTTGATAATAATAAAACATGTGTAATTGTTCTAATACCCAAGTAGAAAAATGTAATTGGGAAAAAAATGGGTTTTTAGAAACAAACTTGATGTTAATGGAGAGGTTTTTAGAAAAAAATAGAAGCTTGTATGCAAAAGATATTAAGAGATTGAAGGAATTGATTTCGATGATTTTTTTAACCAATTTATATACTAGAAACTATTGGTTTTTTTATTTCTATTTTAGATCATATATTATTTAAATTGTTCGAAATGGATATAAAATCTTATTTATTAAATGGTGAGCTAGATAAAGATGTATATATAGAGTAACCTGCAAGTTTTATACTGTACTCAGATGGAAACAAGGTATGTGAACTAAATAATTCCATTTATAGATTGAAATAAGCTTCAAGATCTTAGAACATCAAGTTTAATTAATATCCAAATATCATCAAATTAAAAAAATAGTAGGTGGATAATATTTGAGATATGAATAATACTAACACAAAATCACTCTTTATGATTGTGTATGTTGATGATAATATTTTTTCCAACAATGAAGATAAATTATGTGAAGAAATTTATAAGTTGATAAAAAACAAATTTGAGATATCATTACTTAGTAAAATGAAATGATTTCTTGGTTTATATTTAACTCAAACTTTTGGTCACATTTTCATCTCACAATAAAAATATATCAAGGATATATTAAAAAGGTTTGGCATGAATGAGTATAGGAGGGTTTCCACACCAATTCAGGAAAGAAAAAAAACCTAGTAAGTATGATGAAGGGAAAAATTTATATAAAATAGAATTCAAAAGGTTAATTGTAATTCTCTTATACATGAATGTATCGAGACCAGACATTGTCTATGAAATTACACATTATGTTAGGTATCAATAAAATCCCAAATAATCACATATTATAAGCATCAAAGAGGGTTCAAAAATACATTTCAAATACATTTAATTATATATTGTTGTATAATAAGAAGGGTGAGTTAGAACTAAAGGGGTTTATAGATATAGATTGGAAATTTTGATTTTATGATAATAATTCCACACCTGGTATAAAATGTTTCATTGGTAAAAGTTTTGTTTCAAGCAATCATTAGTTACCATAAGCTTTACTAAATTTAAATATGTGGTGTAATTATAGGTATATATAAAAATGATCTATATAAATATGAAACTTAAATATATGTCGTTTGTTATTTAATATCCACTATAAATTTTCTATGATAATAAAATTTCTATAAATCTATCCAAGAATCCAGTACAATATTCTAGATTCAAACATACTGATATTAAATATAATTTCCTAAAGGAAAAAGTTTCTAAAGGAATTCTGAAAATATATTTTTTTTATTCAAATAAAAAATAGATTATATTCTCACTAATCCACTTATAAATGAATCTTTTAAGAATCCAAGGTTGGAAATAGGAGTACATCCCACTTACCAAAACTAATTTATATTGGTATTTTAGTTTTATCCTCTCTTTCACTATGTTTAAATATGTAAAATAGGGGTGAAGTAATCATCAAGGGGAGTAAACTATCAATTATTGAAATATTCTAATGTGTTTTTTTAGTGAGTAAAATAAAATGTTTAAGATAATTTTTTTATTATATAATTATATAACCTGAGTTGGTATATTTATATTGAGTTTATAAAGGAAAAACTTAATGTCTAAGACAATTACTATTATTTTCTATATCGATGTAGCTCCAGAAGACTTAGAGTGTATTGGTTCATGACTCATTGTTTTGAAAAAGTTTATACCACCCCATTTTCATTCTCTTTGTCTTTATAATCAATAAAGGGGATGAAATATTTTTTCACATTAATGGTTTACATAGTTTGAGGGGAGGAAAAATTTAGATCTAAAAACTAAAATGTATAGTATAATATTGATAATAAATCTAAATTGGGATATTAATGAACCCTTAGGTATGGTATTGTATTTTTTTTCAATTATTTAATATTGTTTTTAATACTTTGAGATGGTTAAGATTGATTCATGAAGATGAGGAATGAGGTATGAGTTGGTTAGGGGTAATTAGGATTTGGCCCGAACCTACTTTAGATGATTTGATGATGCTAGAGTTCAATTATAGAATTTTAATATTATAGGTTACTTAAAATCTTCCTAGTATGTGATACATAGTATTTTTTACATTGAGGAAATGAAAATTGATAAAGTAAAGTAATAAATAATATGTTTCTATGAGACAAGGAAGAAATTTTATAAAAGAAATAGATATATAAAAAGTTTGGTGGACATATAATATGTTTGGTTCTCACAGAGGTGATGCACAAGAAGATGAAAATTTTATATAAGTTTTTATACTTTGTAATATTTGTGATTTCTAGAAGATTTTAAAAAATAAATTGGGATGATATTTTGTTGATATTAATTGAATAATCATTTCAATTATTTATAAGTGTTGTGATTATATCTGAAAACAAAGAACAAGCTAAAGGCTATTATGTGAGATGAGAAGTAATTATGCCACAAGGAGTTTTTCATGCTGTGAATATTTGTGCATGCGAGTACGCATGCCAATATGGAAAATGTTTAAAATACCCATGGTTTCTATGTAATATTAAAAAAATTATAATACCAAGTATTATAAATATTTAATGTTGGATTAAATAAAATCTTTTACCCAGATTATATGGGAATTAAGGAGGAGACCACACTTCCATTTTTAAGGAGTATTTTTATATTTAAAGGGTAAATAAATGCTTTAATATTTATTTAATTTTTATAGGAGAATTATTAGAATCCTTTTGATAATATAAAAAGAAGAATAATTTATGAGAAATAGAAATAGGAAAAAGATCAGCATATTTTTAGCTCGTATGTAGACATGAGCTTACATTAGTGGTCATTCTTTAAAAGGGATCATTCAGTTTTGTTAGTGAAAAATTATATTTCATTGAATAAATACCTTGTAATAGGTTCAAGTCATTCCCTTGAATATAGATATGTATTGATAATAAGATAGGAATTATGTGTTCATGGTATAAAAACTAAAACACATCGGGTATGTAGTTATCCTTTTAGGAGGCAAACCTCATTAACAATATGATGTGTTTAATTTATTTCTAGCACTATTGTGAGTATTGAGAGAATTGTGTTAAATAAGCATGATAGAAATTAGTTTTGACAAAGTTTATTGACATATATTCACCCCTACCCATGTTAATCTCCCTATGAGTGATCCTAATAAGTATTTTTCAAATAAAATAAAAGTTTTATAAGGCCACCCATTTATATTTAAAATCTAGGATTTCTTAGTGGATTCAAGGTTTCTTTTTACTGAAGAAGGGTGATGAGGAAACTATTAAAATTTTGGATGTTTACATTCTTGATTTAATCTACCTAATGATGAAATTAAATATCATAAAGTTCATTGAGGACTATATGGAAGCTATCTATTTCAAGACGGTGAAGTTAAAGATCCTTTAATTTTCAAGGATCTTGAACTAGATATTAGTGAAAATATTGGAGAATATAGGAGTCCAAGATCTCTAGAATTTAGAAAGGGTTAAGTAAAACTATATAAAGTATAAAAACATATCCAAAATTAAGTTTCTATATGATCCAATAGAAAATAAGTTTGTCTAAAGAGTAACGAAAGCCACACTTCTGAAATATGAGAAGAATAAGATGAACAAAACTTTTTGAGAAGAAGGGGAAAGAACCATAAAGTCTTTTGGTAGTTAAAGAATCACCCTTACAAAAGAATAATAGAGTGTATAAATATCTCGATGATAAAATCAAGACATGGATTAAAAAATATGGTGATTAATATTAGGAAAATTATGATGAAATTAGAAACATGGTTAAAGAGAAGAAATCTTAGAAGTCCTCTTTTGGTTTTATAAAAGAATAATTAAATCTATAAGATAATAATAAATCCAATGAAAGGAGTACAATAAAAATAAGAAGTTTTCTTTGAAAATTAATAAGTACATTGCTACTCTACCTTTAATTACTATCATATATCCTATATAATAGGTTCAAAAGACTATGATAATGGAGTTAAAATTATCCGAAGATAAATATAGAAAAGGGAATCCATACAAATGGAATATGAAGAGAAATATTATTCATAATCCCCTCTTCATATGGTTTTGGAGTCAGTTAAAAAATATAGAACACTAAAAGAAGTGAAAGTATTGGTTAAATCCATCCTAAAACCATAACCTACTAAATAAGTTTCACTTTTATTATCATTATAAACTTCTTCTTATCTTCTAGTTCTTCCAGTTCAAGTAGTTCATTGGATAATGAGTTTCATAGGAATAATTCCTATTTCGATAGTGATGACTAGAGAAAGTCAGTGAATCTACCATTAGATAAAAAGTATAAATCTATAGATTTTAAGGATTTAAGTGAAATTTATTTTTTTAAAAATAAGAAGAATAATAAGGTCTCTAAGATTATATTGTTGAAATACTTAATAATTTTCATTTGAAAGATAAAGTGGGGTAAGAAGCATATATTTTAGGAGGAACTTCAAATGAAAGTTCTATTAAAAAATCTTGTATGGGAAGAATTAAATAATTCATGGTCATATTATATGAATAGTTTCTAATATTAAAATATGTTATATCTTTACTATATGATATTAATCACAAATTTATTCTCTTAAATGATCAGAACATGATATTTTAAGTTTCATATATATAGAAGTATATTATTGATCAACAAGTAGAGTTGAAGTCATATTTATTAAAATTTAAAGTTTAATTCCAATAATAGTTCTGATACTTGAAAATAATGGAAAAATATATGAAATTAATATATGTTAATACTCAATATCTTGTAGACCAAAATACTAACTTGAGGAAGGAATTAGGTCAAGTCAACTTGATATAAGGAAAACAGAAATTGAAGTTAAAAGATTAATAATGAAAATTTGAGTATTAAAATAAAGAGTTAAAGTAATTGAAAAAATATTTAGAAGATCAGGATAATAGGCTTAAGATACTAGAAAAAGTGGTTTACAAATATCCAAAGGGAGAATAAATTTCAAATTTCTTTGTATCTTGTGATTGCTGTAAAAACTATGATTTTAGTTTCTATGGAAAATCTTACTATTTATGAACGAATTATTTATAAGTGCCGTAGTTGTTGTCTATTTTTTTGTTACCTTTATTAGTTTTGATAATCCCATTGGAGGATTATTATTTTTTTATTGATTTAATCTACGGTGAGACAATCATAAGTTAAAGGGAATAAAACTTATTACCCATATTATCCATAGAAAATCACAAATGGAGAAGTGTATCTAAGGTAGAGAAACCAAAAATTAAGAGGAAATTTTTTAAACAAAGGGGGTGAAAAGGTGACTCTTACATTTTCATTTCATGTCTTAAGAAGGGGAGTAATTTCTATAGAATTTATATAAAATATGAGAGAAGATTACTCTTTTGTATTCATTTTATTTGAATTCACTTGTTTTAACTACCTAATTTTATTCATGATATTTAACTCTATATGATCTTTTTATGTATTTTTTAAGATCACAATGGGGGAGGATTTAAAGAAATGAAATATTTTACTTTTGGATATTAATGAGTTTGTTGATTTGTGTAAATGAAATGGGAGAGAAATTATATATATTGATTAATTTAAGTCTTTCAAATGTTAAACTCAGACGGAGTTTTATTAGAAGATAAATGGAATTTGATTTTATAATTTTTAGTCTAGATTACACTTTTATTTTATTTTTATTATGTGTCCTGAGATTATTAAAATAGTATATATTATTATATCAAATGGCTACTTTCATATCCTTTTTTTTGAAAATCACAATTCATTTCATATTTATTTGAGTTAACATGAATTTTATTGTTTAAGTTTTCCATGTTCTAATCATAAATTCTAATTATCATAAGTTCTAATGATCTGAAGCGATGCACTTAAGTTTTAAAATATGATAAAGATGCACTAAATTTTTTGAATTGTGTTGAATTTATACCATTTTAATATGTTTTTTATTCCAATGATATTGCAACCAAACCCAAATAACTTAGATATTAATATTGTAATTTTTTTACACCAACATTTATAAATTGGACTAAGGATTCAAGGAATATAACTTACTATAGAAAACCATTAATTGAGCTATGCATCATCTCACTACTTTGAAAGCTTTAGTTTTATTATTGTTTCTAGAGTGATTTACTAAGTGATTTCATTGTGATTTTTTAATCGTAAAATTTATTAGTTTTATTATTTTAATATTTCTTCTGATCTCAGTGAATGATGAGAATCTATAAAGAATCAGATGCTTCTGATCTTCATGATTGATTATATTCTGGGTGTGGAATATTTTTTCTTCTGAATGCCAAGTTCTATGAAGTATATGTATACAAATTTATATCAATAATTTTGATTGAATATGAGTTTAGGGATAAAGTTGATTACTACATATGTTCTATTAAATAAGTTCTTGGTTTAGAACTTGTACTTAATGATGGTTAATTAAAAAAAGTTCAATGTATGAAACTTAGATACCTTGATTCAGGTTATCAAATATCTATATAATTTAAAATAAAAGTAAATATTCTAAGATCAGAATTTTTTGGTAATAAATATTCTTTATAGAATTATTTATATTATTATATATTACTACATGTTTTTTTCAATTATATATATTTTATTTTATAATTGGTTATGTAGTTTTATCTTAGTTTTGTTTTTAAACTTTGAGTATTTTATTTTCTATTATATACAAACTTCTCTTGTATGTTTATACCTTGATATAATATATTTGATCAAAAATTATAGCTTCTAATTATCTTAAATTTTAGAGTGGATGAAAATTAGAAGTCAGTTTTTTCACATCAACTTATCCACCCTCTTAAAGAATTCATTATGTTATTTTCTAAGATAACAGCTGACTCCCAATGGATGTATGGTAAACTCTCCCATTACATTTGAAAATAAAAAATATCATGGTAATGAACTTAGGATCCCCCTAGAAGAAGATATATTAACAAATAATAAATATAGAATGATAATAAATATCTATTAGGAGTGCAAAACACTTCCAAATGTATATATTTGACCCTGATATCTATTCAATTTATAGAAATAATTGAGGCAATATACCCATTTGGAGATCAATAAATGAATTGAAAAAAATTTCCAATTCATGTGACAACTAACTTAATAAACCAATTACCCTTCAATATGTTCATCAAAATAAAATAGTTGTCTAAATACCCAAATTTATTCTCAAGGTTAAATAAAAAATTACTTCTGACCACTATACCAAATAGGGTTATACAAAAATGGGTATAAACACTTAACTACATAAAATATATCCCTATATAAATAAAGGATCAAGCCTATTTACATTACCTCAAAGAACCCAAATGAACATACACATCCATAACAATAAGTAACTTATATTCCCAAGGTCTTTAATACCATAATAACCTCCCATTATCTTATTATTAAAGTCTAAAAGGTTCTTAGAAGATTGGATATTTAATATATCCAATAATAAAAAATCATAAGGGAATATAGTTTGTCACAAAATTTATAATCCATGCTATAAGATATATTTATACATTACCCAATTTTTCAATGATTTTACCCTGTAAACCATGTTACTTTAGTAAAATTATCCATTAAATACCAAATTTGACAATTCAATCCCAAATATATCTAGTAAACCTTCATACACCTTAATATTTCAAATTTAATGACTTGCCTTCATTAGTACCCCTCTTGGGACTCTAGTGAATCAGATTGCGACCCTTGAATCCCCTAAAAAAAGACATAAATATTCAATTTTTTTAATGAATTTATAGGATTTTAAACTTTTTTTACTGTTAATTCATGATAATAACTTAAATATAGAATAAAGTTGAATCTTTAAATTGAATTGATAAATATATTTAATCTTGATTTTAATTGTTCTATTCATTTTGGAATTAATCGAAAAGCTATGTGAATCCTAAAATTAAATAAATATGATTTTGAATTTTTAATTAAATTATAGTAACAAATGGAAATATACTACAATAATTTAGTGATTTCCATTGGTTTTAGGTAATTTTTGAGTGATACAAAAATATATAAATGAAAAAGTATTTATTTCTATAAATACGTAACATTATGAAGTTAGGAAGATTGAGAAATCAGTAAATCACTTAATATGTAACATATTTTGGAGGAAAAAATATAATAAATTTCATATTTCTCCAAATTTAGATGATAAATAATATTTTTGGGGATAATATGTAAATGAATTACATAATTATCCCTATAAGGATGATACATAACATAATTTCTCCATTACAGTTCATATGTATCATATTTTTAGAGGAGGAAGCTGATATTTAATATATTTCATCACCTTCAAAATGATATATAATGTATTTATAGAAGGGAAGACTAATTTGTTACATATTTTCTAAATAAAAGGCCTCAAAAATATATTCTTCAAAGTAGAAATAAAATATGTAACAAATTTTTTTCCTAACAAAGGCTGTGAGTATGATGTTTTTTTGAGGCACATGGATGATACATAATATATGTCATCATCAACAAAATAATACACAATGTATTTTATTTTTTATAATATGGTTGAACTTCTATGTAATATATTGTTACCCCTAGAAATTAATACTATAATTTTTGGACTTAGTGTAATTTATAAGAGTATATATAATTTTTTCCCCAAGGGCAATGTCTTTGGATTTTTCTAAAATTATGAAAATAAGGAGATTAAAATATGGAATTATTGAAACTAATAGGAATTGATATAAAAATAAATTTTATTTTATCTTTTTTTACCAAATTAGGTAAGGTGATTCCCAAGATTACACATGGAAAACATCCAAAAATTTTAGGAAGATAAAGTTCATGGGAAGGAATTGTGAAGCTGATAATATTTGATAAATGATTTTCTGAAGAATCTAGACCCTCTAGATATACATTTGAAATCCATATAAGAAGATTGGATTAGGGTAATGAAATATAGGATGAATTAGATCACACAAAGGGAACACTATACTCTATAAAGGAAGAGAGGAAGCTCATTCCATCCACTAGAGGAAGATCAAGAACCCTGACTATAAAAGACTCCGATAATTATTATTCTTTTAAAAATTTGACTACACTGAGCCATTTAAGGAGGATAATTGATTATAAAATAAAAAAAATATATTTTAATTACATTTTAATGGTATTAAATGTTCATTTTTTATCCTATGGGCCTGAGTTAGTGGATTTTAATTTTGAACATCCATTCTTATCATTTGTGCACTTCATGCCTAATGTACACCAATTTAGGCCCAATTATTCATATGATTTTAAGGATTTTAATTATACATATTTTAATTTTCTATTTTGGGAACTGTATCTAAACTTAAATATGAACATTTTCATTCAGGTATCAATGGAGGATTCATAAAGGATGATGGAGATATTTGGCGATGAAAGGAAAGAATTCTGGAGAAGGCATATTGGACACCAGCCCACTGATGAGAATGTGGGACCCACAATATAAATCCAATGAATACCAAATTTCTTGTTATTATATAATACATGTATAGGAACAAATAATTATTTAGGATCCAGTGCTAATTCGGCCTCCATGATGGCAATTAAGGCGGCCCAAATAGAATATCAAAATCTGGGCCAGAATCTGCGGCCCCGAATATTATCCCACTAAATCAGTCATAAATCCAGATTAAAAACTCTAAATGAGCCCATATTTTACAGTAGGTTAGGAAACATCCTGGGATACATTTTTTTCTTATATGGACCACTCTAATTCGGCCATCTAAAATGTACTTTTGATGCGTCTGTTCGGTGGTTGCAAGCTGGATGCCACCTCGGGTCAAGAGTGGAAAAGTCCAAGTTCCACAAGCTTTCCACCACCCTAGGCCTACCATAATCAAGTGAGATGATTTGTAATATTGGATTCTCAATAAAAGGATCCCAAAATTACTATTTAAGTCAGTGGTGGTAGAGTATTTTATCATTTTTTGAACTTTCTTTCATTGTAATGTTATGCTACGATTTTGTTGTCTCAAGTTTGTCTTCCACATGTAAGTTGTTTTAATTCATCCTTGTTTCTTAATAAAAGTTCTTATTATCTTATTATTATGTTATTATACATATAAATTTTATACCATTTCCTCAATTTGTGAATTTATTCACACCAAACTTTGTGAAATTATTCACACAATAGTGGAGTGATCATTTTCTTTTTATTGTTTTTTCTACTTCTCCATTTCCCCCCTCATGAGTCTAATTCCTGCTTCCATTGAAACCATATCATAAATGGAGGGATAAAACAGTTATGGGTTGATCCAAGGGATTATAAATTGGCTGTATTGGATGTTATTTATCACCCCATTAAAGTATAATCACTTCTTTTAATTGAGAATTTTGTTTGAAGATCTTTAAACTCCTTCATCCTTGTTGAATTTAAGGCCACACACTTTAAGTGATAATACAAACCTTTACCTTGAAGTGCTCAAAACTTTGATCCTTCAAGTGTATAGGTGATTAGTATTAAAGGGTTTAGGAATTAAACCAGTAAGTGATGATGTTGTTTGATCTTCTAAAATGAACCCATCTCAAATATAAGAAATTGAAATCATTGAAAAGGAAATACGTCCAATCCACCCCAAGTGATATCCTAGGATCAAATCACTCTTTTAAATTGAATTTACTTAATTATCTTATAGTTAATTTAAAACAATCTTAAATCTACCCAAGTTTTCCACTTCATATCCAAAAACAATCCATAGAATGTACGTGTATTTAGGTTACTTCTTAGGTCTCTAAGGATTCGACAACCCAAACTAGACTACAAGGACCATTATACCTTCTTCTCTTGGGTAAATTTGAGCGTGAATAAAATTTTGGCACTGTTTCTGGGGGCCTAAGTAAGTTATATTAGACACTATATTCCTTTTCACACCCCACTTCTCTAATATCATCCTCAATTTCATTCCTATGGAAAACCCTTTTGAACAAATCCAAACATGGGGAACCTCTTCTTACTTTGATCACTCCACACCAAGTGTGATGTACAATGACCATCCTAGTTTCTACTGGTGGGATAATCAACAATCTATTAGGCCATAATTTTTTAACTCCTATTCTCCACAAAACATTCCAACCTATTATGAGTTCCAATCCCAACAAGGCCAATCAAAACATCCTCGTGTGAAATTCCAACAAATTAATTATCCACCTAGAATAAACCATTTGCCACAACCCCTTATCCCTCCTGATTCAAATCCATTACTTTAAAAACTATGTCAACAAATGGAGATAATGAATTTTGAGGTTTTATCATTATGACTATAATTAAAAAACTTTGATATGGTTATGGAACCCATTCCCATTCATGTTATCCCTTCCCCATCATTGATAAAAGAATCTTTTCTCCCACAAACCACTCATAAATTTATTGAAGAACCGACCTTTGAATTTGGGATATATGGAGAAGATAAAGGAATTATTGAAGGGTCTTTAAATCAAGAATAAATTTATTTTTTGGATTCAAAAGAGGATAATTTGACATCACAGATTGAGTGTCCGGAATATCACTCCATTGATGATTTTCAGAACAAAAAATCATTGTACCATTGGGATAAATAAAAAACATTGAGTCCAAATACATTCCTAAAACTAATATTTCCAATTTTGTGGATGAATATTCCTTTCCAAAGGAACCAATTCTGTTGAGAAATTTTGAAAATGAAATTGAGTTTGATTCAAAGTGCCAACTAATGTCTGAATTTTCTATCCAAACCGAGATCAAAATTAATATTCTTCCTTCATTGCTCAAGTATCCATTAATAGTGTATAACCACGACCTTTATGATGGAATTAATTATTCTCTTGAAACTAAAAATGTAAGAATTATCATTGGTGTCTTAGGAAAGACTAGAGAAGAAAATAGATCCACCATTTCTGAAATTCATTGGATTTACCCACTCATTTGAGAACATAGGATTGTGAATGAAACAAATTATAAATATAGAATAAATCTCAACCTAGTAGAATTGGTGAAACATGTGGTACTTAAAATTTTTAAAGTTGGTATTGGGTAAGTTGGGGGGTTCAAGTCAAGATAACTACGTTAAACAGAGCGCAGCATGGGAGGCAACTCGTGGTTTTCATGTTTCCAAAATTTTTGGAATGATATTTATTTTTCAAATAGGATTAATCAATCATTTTGATATTTAAAATAAATAAATAAAAAAATATATTGTTGACCTGTTCTTCTATTATGAGTATGGATGGGTATGAAAGGGGAGCGCTATATTCATCAGTGTCACGTGGTGTGATCCTTGAGTAATACCTTACCTAGAAATTTAAAAAGAAGACAATGTATCATCAATTTAATTTATTTTATTTTTATGTGTTTGTAGGTTAAAATAAAAATACAAAAAAATAAATGAAAATATAATAATAATAATAAAAAAGGGGACACGTCGTAGGTCGTGGGTCAAACCCCATCACAACCGGTTAAGCCACGGGGAATCGAACCTGGGACTGAAGGGAGACAGGGGTGTGTGCTTACCACTGACCTACGACTTATTTTGCTTCTTTATTATATAATTTTTATATATATAATTATATTTTACTTTCTTTATTATATATATATATATATATAGTTTTTTGTGTTGTTTGTTTGTTTGTTTTTTTCCACTAGGTAATTCTCAGAGTGACATCGAGATCAAGGGATTAAAAGGGAGAAACAAGAATTTAAACTTCAACCACCAGGTGAATTCATTCCATAATCCTCATTTTCAATTTCATTTTTGAACTCCCATTCTATGAATCTTCCCCCTTCTAAATTTTTTTTCATTAAACACTGAGGACAATGTTATTTTATGTTAGGGGGGAGATAAAATAAAAAATGCTTTTGTGTCAAAAAAAATGAATGATTTGAAAAAAATATGTGTAAATGGAAAGAAAAATTCCTTTAACTTTGAACATGGTAATACACATTGCAATCTTTGAAACTAAATATAAAATAATTTATCATGCCCCGATTATGATTTTAATCCTTGTATAATTTCATGAGCATAGATTTTGGAAAGTGTGGCTGTCCAATGTGATATTTCATCGTTTATATTTTCATCCAAATAAAAAAAATCACAATGAACATCCTTTGGATAGTGGGGTATTATTTTGAGTTCATGTGGTCCCCCAAATAAATAGAACAGGTTTGGTGATTATTTTAGTTTTAATATGAGTATTCGATAAAAAAATAAAAAAAACAATAAATTTGTGCGTGGAGTAATGAAATGATCTAATGCATGGCTTTCAGCACTTGGGGATCGTGACTCCCTAGTTTTCTGGCTTAGAGTTAGTAATTTTATCTCTATTTTTGGTAATTTGAATTTTTTTTGACTGAGTTAACTTGAGATGATGCTTGAGTATGTGTGCTTCACTTGGTGCCCTAAGGTCTTTGAGCCTGGGAGTCATCAGCAAAGTCTCGCTATAGGGGTTGACTCTTTTGAGTTCAATTTCAATTATCATGGAAAAATTGAAAAAAAAAATACAATATTTTTTTGAATACTCATATTAATATTGAAATGTGATTCCATCTAGCACTTCCATCATTTCCCTCTTGAATAAAGATGAACCCCCATGTCTAATGTGATGCACAACACATCATCACTCTTAATTGATATTGGATGAAATATAGATATGAATTTGAACAAAGGAATGGTCTTGGGATTGGGATATTCTTATGAAACTATCTTGTATTAAAATATTTTGATGGGTTTCATGATTTTTTGGTATAAGGGTTTTTGGTGATCATTGTGTATTAAAATGTTTTTGGAAAAGGGAATTCGAATTTCATATTGTTGAGATACATTTTGCTCGGGACTGGAAAATATCAAATTGGGGGCTGCAATTAGCCAATAAAAATACATATTTTAATTAAATTTTAATGGTATTAAATGTTCATTTTTGATCTTATGGGCATGAGTTAGTGGATTTTAATTTTGAACATCCATTCTTATCATTTGTGCACTTCATGCGTAATATACACCAATTTAGGCCTAATGATTCATCTGATTTTATGGATTTTAATTATTCATATTTTAATTTTATATATTTGGAATTTTATATACACTTATATATGAACATTTTTTATTCAGGTATCAATGGAGGATTCATAAAGTATGATGGAGATATTTGGTGATGAAAAGAAAGAATTCTGGAGAAGGCAGATTGGACAACAACCCACTGATGAGAATGTGGGACCCACAATAAAAAACCTAATGAATCCAAAATTTCATGGGATTCTATAATAAATATATAGGAACAAATAATTATTTAGGATCCAGTACTAATTCGGCCTTCATGATGGAAATTAAGGCGGCCCAAATAGAATATCAAAATCTGGTCTAGAATCTAAGGCCCAAAATATTATCCCACTAAATTGGCCATAACTCCCAATTAAAAATTCTAAATGGGCCCATATTTTACATGATATTAGGAGAAATCCTGAAATCCATTTTCATCTTATATGTCCCACTCTAATTCGGCAATCTAGAAGGCCATTTCGACGCGTCTGTTTGTTGGTTTCAAGCTGGATGCCACCTCGGGTCAAGAGTGGAAAAGTCCAAGTTCCACAAGATTTCTACCACCCTAGGCCTACCATAATCAAGTGGGATGATTTTTACTGTTGGAGGATCTACCCAAGGCTCCCAAAATTCATATTTAAGGTAGTGGTGGTGTAGAAATTTATCATTTTTTGATCTTTCTTTCATTGTAATGTTATGTTGTGATTTTGTTGCCTCAAGTTAGTCTTCCACATGTAAGTTGTTTTAATTCATCCTTGTTTCTTAATAAAAGTTATTCTTATATTAGTATTATGTTATTATCCATCTCACTTTTATAAAATTGCCTCAAGGTGTGAATTTATTCACACCAAACCTTGTAAAATTATTCACATAACAATGGAGTGATAATTTTCTTTTTATTGTTTTTTGTACTTCTCCATTTCCTCCCTCATGAGTCTACTTCCCGCTTCCATTGAACTCATAGCATCAATGGAGGGATAACCCACTTATGAGTTGATTCAAGGGAGTAGAAATGGGATGGATTGGATTTTATTTATCACCACATTAATGTATAATCACTTCTTTCAATTGAGAATTTTGTTTGAAGATCTTTAAACTCTTTCATCCTTGTTGAATTTAAGGCCACACACTTTAAGTGCTAATACTAACCTTTACCTTGAAGTGCTCAAAACTTTGATCCTTCAAGTGTATAGGTGATTATTATTAAAGGGTGTAGTAATTAAACCAGAAAGTGATGATTTTTTTGATCTTCTTAAATGAACCCATATCAAATATAAGAAATTGAAATCATTGAAAAGGAAATACGTCCAATCCACCCCAAGTGATATCTTAGGATCAACTCACTCTTTTAAATTGAATTCACTTAAGTCTATTAGAGTTAATTTAAAAATATATCAAATAAACCCAATTTGGCCACTTCATAGTCAAAAAAAATCCATTGAATGTATGTGTATGTAGGTTACTTCTTAGGTCTCTGAGGATTTGACAACCCAAACTAGACTACAAGGACCGTTCTACCTTCTTCTCTTGGGTAAATTTGAGCGTGAATCAATAATATTATTAAAATTTTTATTTTATTATTTCATTTATATAATCCTTATACAATTATGAAACACTAAACCCATAATGTTCAATAAAAGGAGACTTCCCCCACCCATGTTAATGAATTATGAATTTATTAATAACTATCTTCTATTTGATCTTGTTGGGAATATTTTATTACTTGGAGAATATGAGGTTTCTATTTCTATTTTGTTTTTAAATTATTCTTCTATTATTATAAATTTTCACACACAAACCCTCTGTACTTTATACATTTAATATATAATATAGGTAGATGGTTTATTTAAAGATTAATTAGATATTTCTAATCATTAGGATCAGTGAGATAAGGGAGTGTAGTAATCATTTCATATCCCTATTCAAACTAAAAATATTGAGAGAAAAATATTGGTTAAGGTATTAAGTAGTCAATGAGAGATAAAGAGAGTTAAATGGTATGAATAATGATATAAAAGGTAAATAATGATAATATATATGGTTAGAGAACTACTTTAAAACTAGATTCAAACACCTTTTTACTGAACTTAAATCACAAAAATATAATTGATCCCTATTTTCAACACACACTAAACCCACACACAACTAGAAAAGAAAAAAACTTCATCTTCTCTAGAGGAAACATAAGTTAAATTATTCACTTAATTTACTTGGGTTTAAATTTTTTTTATTGCGAGGCCCATAATAGCCATCAAATCAACTTAGAACCGTTTTTGGGAAGGAAAACTAGTCTTGTTATTTTTGTGTTTGTTTTATTTTTTTGAAATGTTTTTGATGCATGACCAGATTAGAGAATCTATTTATATTTTATCCATATTCTAAGTGAAATTTAATGGAAAGATTTTGGAATTTATAAATCACTGAAAAAGTGGATAGGTTATTTTTCATATTCCCATTGAAAAAATATCTATCCTTTATTTCTTCCTCATCTAGATATACTTTAGGAATTGAAAAAATTTGATGATAATTTGGTTCAATAGAATGGAAATCCAAGATAAATTTATGAACTTAATTTTAAAATAATAATAATTGGTTTATACAACCAAATAATCAATATGATTTTAAACTCATAACTAGACTAATCTAACTGCTGCCTAATTTTCATAGCTTGGAATGTGAGGAACCTAATAAATATTTGAAATAATTTTTGGAATTGTATAGAAAATTCAAACCTAGAGGTGTCCCTAAATCCTATATAAGTTTGGAAGGTTATCCCATTTTCCCAGGAAGGATCAACCAAGAGGTGGATGTACTATTTATAGCTTAAAGAAGTCACCACCTGGGATGAACTCTAGAAGATATTTCTCTAATTTTTTTCCTACTTTAATAATTAAACATCTATGAAAGGAAATATATAAAATTAATTAATAAAGTGTAGAAACTATATATGAGTTTTGGGAAAGATTCAAGAGGTTAAAAAAATCCTACCCAAATCAACCATTTTAAGACCACCATTTTTAGGGTTTTTCTACCAAGGATTATTGGATAATGATAGGAACCTTTTGGATGCTTCTATAGGTTAAGAATTGATATAAAAAATAAAAAATGAATCTAGATATCTAATAGATATAATATCAAAATACTATCAACAATTTGGAATAAGGTATAATACTAGAGGAGTATACGAGGTAAAGAGTTCTAAATACTCTTCACTTGAAACTAAAATTCAATAACTGACCTTTAATATGTGATATTTAACACTATAAAATGTTCATGAAACATCAATATCTACACCCCCAAGAGTTATATAATAATTCCATTCCATGAATCACTTCATAGATGGCTATCCCTTTATATAAGAGACTATAAATTTTGAATCCATGTACTAGAGGCATTTCCAAAAACAACCACCAAGAAATCAATGATTCAAGGAATGATCTATAATTCAGTATGGATATAAAAACTAGTATCCAATAAGGACACCCTTCCAATATAATTTTCAATAGTCTTGATAACTACCACCATTTTAGAGGAAATTTTTTAAACCTTATACCAACTACCAACACCAAAGAAAAAAAGTCTCCATGAAAGATATATTGAGATAGTTAGTGAAGCATCAAAGTAACAACAATCCACCCTTAAAACTCATGTATAATAACTAAAGGAGATGAAATATTAGTCTATACTAATCATTTCTACATTGAATAATTTTTTCAATAAAGGTTCAAATAAGATTCTCATCCAATCAATCCCCAAACCTAATGAAAACGTGACTTCTATTTATTTAATAAGTTGTAGGGAATTCAAGAGAAGTGAATAAATACCACTTGAAGTAAAATCTATAAATGGATAACATAAGGAATAATAATATGAACCTATGGAGGAATAAGAGATGAAGGTTCACATAGAGATACAATTAGTGAATGGAAATAAAGGAAAGGATAACATGGAGGATCTACCTCAACCACAACCTTTTTTCCCATTAAAAATGACCCCACCTAATAAAACTAGTAAAGAGGCCTTACATAAAAAAATGTTGGATACATCCAAGAAAGTGGAAGTAAACACCCCTTTGTGGGATTCAATTAATCAAATACTATTCCATTCAATGTTTATCAAGGATATGTGTACCAAAAAAATAAAATTATAAGGGGATGAAAATTTAATTCTGGGAAGAAATGTTTTTTTCTATAATAACCCCACAATCACCAAGGAAATTTCAAGATCCATATACTTTTACTATTCCATAGACAATATGATAGATTAATATTAATAATGTATTATGTTACTTAGGATCATCAATTAATGTTATGCCTCATTTTGTTTATTCTTCACTATTGAACTTAATCCAAATGGAATTGTAATATAATTAGATAACTGAACCACTACTTACCTAGTAGGAGTATTAGAGGATGTATTGGTAAGAGTGAAAGGTTTACTATTACCTATTTAATTTTACATCTTAAATTTTAAAGATAGGTACAAATAATTCCCCTATTATGATAGGTATGATATTTTTGAAAATTACTTAAACCATAATAAATGTTCATGAAGGAACACTTCAATGGATTTTAGAGAAGAAACTATTAATTTTTGAATGTTGTATTAAATTAAATATCCTTACAAAGAACAAAATGTTTTCAAAATATATCATTATGAATTTACCTTTTATTTGAGAGAAAATTTTAAATGTTGGAATAAATAATCAAATTAAGAGAACCCCTAGAGTCACCAATTATTTCTAATTATTCTATTTTAAAAAATAAACTAAATATGGAATCAAATATATAGTATGATTAGTTTGAAGAACTAGATGAAGAAAACATTAATTATTTAATTAAATATGGTATTGATATTTCTTATTAGTACAGAAAAGTTTCAAGATTGAGAAACACCAAGTTGAAACCATAACTGGTACACCCACTATAATTGGAACTCAAACTTCTACCATCTAATATAAAATATTAATTTTTGAAGTTAAATGAAAAAAATACTTATCATAATTTCAAATAATTTAGAACCTAATAAATAACACCAATTTTTAATAATTTTTTTAAAAATATCAATGATATATGATGGTAATTAGGAAACATTACTAGGATTAGTCCCACAATTTCTATGCACCGTATTTTTCTATAAAATGAATCAAAACTTGTGAGAAAGCCTCAAAAATGAATCAAACCAACATTAATGAAAGTTGTAAAATGAAAATTGAAATAATTATAGGATATGGAATCATATAACCCATATAAATATCCTAGTGGGTGAGTCCCATTTATATTTTTCCTAAAAAATATAGAATCACCATTGTCTAAAATGAAGATAATGAATTATTGTTTACTATAATTCAAAATAGTTAGAGGGTCTATATTGTATATATAAAACTGAACCATGCAAACTAAAAAGACAAATTACCCATTCCATTTATAGATCAACTGATTATTTTAGTTGGGAAGGTTTATTATTGAATTCTTTATGGATTTTCTGGTCCCCATATCATCAAAAGATCAAGAAAAAACTACATTAACCTATATCTTTGGTACATTTTCACACCGAATGATGCCTTTTGGGTTATGAAATACACTAGTTAAATTGAAATTTTGTACAATAATTATCATTTAAGGTCTAATGGAAATATTTATAGAGATATTTATTAATTAATTTATAGTGTATGGAATATGTTTTTAAATAAATCTTGAAAATAATTTTTTTAATGTGATTTATAAAAAATAACTTGATTTTAAACTTTTAAAAATGCCATTTCATGGTGGATAAAGGTAATATCTTGAGCTAGATAAATTATAAGAAATTAATTGAAGTGGAAATGGATAAGGTTGACATCATTTCTACAGTACCATACCCCACTACTATAATACAAGTTATATCATTTATAGGACATGCTGGATTTTATAAAAGGTTTATTAGTGAATTTAGAAAAACTACATTAACTATGAATAACCTACTTAAGAACAATATTTATTTTCTATTTGACTAATCATGTAATAAATTTTTTAATAATATCAAGTACATATTGACCACAACCCCTATAATAAGTCCAATAACCTGGGATTTTCCCTTTGAAGTGTTGTGTGATGCCTCCAACCAAGAATTAGGAGTGGTGTTATCCCAAAATATTGAAAAACATTCACATGTGATAGAATATTATTCAAAAATCATAAACACAACTCATATCAATTATACAAAAATATATAATGAGTTTTTATGTATATTTATTTCATTGAAAAATGTTCATTCATGATTGTTATAGAGTAATGTAATAATTTATTATGACCATGAAATGCTTGGGTATTTAATAAATAAAGATAATGAAAAACCAATATTTTTAAGGTGGATGATTCTTCTATAAGAATTTAACTTAGAGATCAAGGATAAAAAGGGATATGAGAATCTATTTGTGAACAACATTATCAGATTGATCCATATAGCTAAATCAAGAATACCAACCTAAACAACCCCAAATGATTCTCTTCCAAGTGAGAAGTTGTATGAAATAAAAGGTACCCTGGTATACTAACATGGTTGAATTTTTAGTAAAATTAAAATTAAATTTTTTTTTTCTAGGAATGAATTTCTTAAGATGAAATATGAATCAAAATACTATGTTTATGAGTATCCATAATCATGGAAAATCTATATTTATTAGGTGATTAAGATATGTGTACCTGAGGAAGAGGTAAATTATAGGATTATAGTTTTCCATACCCTTGCATGTGGAGGCCAATTTGGAACTCATAGAATAACTAGAAAAGTTTTATATGCTAGTTTCTTTTTGTTAAATTTTTTAAGGACACACAAACTTTTTGTAAATATTATAAAAAATAAAAATTTACTAGAGTAATATCTAAAATATAGGAAATGACCTATAAACCTTTGATTTTATTTGAAATAATTTATGCATTGGTATAGAATTCATGGGGAAATTTCTTATTTATTTTTTATTTACACTTATTATATTTAGTAATAGATTATGTTTCTAAATGTATTAAATCTCAATCAATTATAACTTATGATTCATGTGATATTACTAAAATTCTATGATCCTACATTTTTATAGATTTAGAGTACCTTCGAAAATCATCAATGATCAAGGGAAAAATTTCTATAATAAGAGCATGGAATCACTCATAAAGATGTATGGAGTAAAACACAATACCCATACCACCTATCATCCATAGAAAAATGGGTAGGACAAGGTTTCCAATAGAGAGATAAAAATAATTTTGGAATGGATAGTACAACCCAATAGGAAATAATGGATAAAAAATCTAGAGTATGTATAGTGGGCATAAATAATTACCTATAAAACCCCTAGGTATTTCCCCTTACCTAGTATTTTATTTTAACCATTATCACTTTATTATTTAACTATAATGGAAATCCTTCTAGGTTGAGAATATAATAAATCTAAAATTTATCATGGCTAGAGGGTAGAGAAAGATCCATATAATGGAACTGGATGAGATGAAGAGAGAAACACATGAAAACTCCCTAAAGTATAAGGAAAATTTTAGATCATTCCATGACAGACCCATTTATATAAAATACTTAAAAACTGGCGACATAGTTATTTTTGTTATACAGAAGATTCAAGAGCTTTTATGGAAGTTAGAAATTAAAGTAAAGGGTTATTTGTCTCAAATTTAATTTCTTGAGACATATTTCATATTGTGAAAAATTATATCTTTGATACAGAATGATTAATTCCTAATGAACTTATTTTAATATGTAATTCATGAGATGTAAAAATTAAAATAAAGTTGCTTCCTCCATTTGAATTTTTATTTTAAGTGTTACTAAAGATGTAAATGATTTTCTCCCTCCTCTTTCCAATTCGAGAACTTCCTTTATTATAATCCTTTTTTATTTACATGAGATTATTCTAACATGCATTAATAATATATCATTTACTACCTAAATGATTCATTATTAATGAGAGAATACCATTCTTTCTCATGAAACCCATTTCATAATCCTTTTTATATACACTTCATGCTGCCAAAATTAGTCCTTGATTTTTCCTTTCCATATTTTCATGTTGCAAGACTTTTGATTTCCATGTTATTATGATTCCATGTGTTCATAATCAACCTTTTTGTCCAAATAATTCCCAACTAATGAGATACTACTCTTCTCTCTCATTAAACCCATTCTATAACCCCTTTTGTATACCCTCATTCTACCCAAATCACTCCTTGATTTTCCATGTTATATTTTTATGTTGTGAATACCCAACTCTAATACCATTAAAGGGTATCCATATAGATGTAACATTATTTTATTTATTGGGGAATTATATGAAACTCATATTACCTACCCATGGTTTAAAATTATACATTATTATGATCTTTGATTTATGTGGTACATATAATGATGGATATATGAAACATACACCCTGATAGTGATCCAATTAATTATGTAAGGAATTAATCTATAGATATGACATGTTTATGATACCTTGAAATTATTATTTTGGTAAATTTTTATGATACATTAATGAAAAACATAGTAATATAAAGGTTTGAATCGGATAATTATCTAATTAACTGGGAAAATAATTAATCTTTTGAGATGACATTGTTATGATAACTTGAAAGTATTCCCTGGTAATGTTTTATAATACTTTGGTGAACAACCTTAGTAATGTTCTTTTACATAACCTTGGTTATGATCTTTTTTGATAGAATTATGAATGTATCATTTTTTTATAGACACATTTCTAATTTATGCCTCATGTACTTATGATCATGTTATGCCTCTTATCCTTATGTTTATATTCTTATGTTATGCACTAAGTCTTACCCATGATATGTTCTGATTTCATTGTTTATCCCTTATTGAGTAATTTTAGCTCACCCCTATCTTATGTTTCCTTTTTAAAAAATTTACGAAGAAAAGTAATACATATGATGTGTCTAGATGAGTATCTTATGTTAATAATTTATAAAATATCTTGAATATTTTTTATGGATTGAATAATTTCTTATATTGTGGAAAAAAATTCAGTTAGTTAAAAAATACATGGGGTTTTTAATTCATGATTTCTTCTAATTATCTAAAATACTAAACCTTAACGGTGTTGGGAATAAATTAAAAAGTAATTTTTTACTTTAAGTCATGTAATTATGATATGATCACATTAATGGGATGTCATAGTTGGTATCATAGTATGATTTAAATAGCTTTAGAGAATATGATATTATCTGTTGATGATGTAGATGACATTAATTGGTGATAAGTTAAGGTCAATAACTATTTCAAATGTATAGATAACCCTTTATATTATCTGAGGTAATATTGAATATTTTAAGAATTAGGATAAGATAAATCCAGTAAAAACCCTAGGGATAAGTCTAAGGGTGAATTCTAAGTATAGGATAACATCTTTAAGTTTTGGTAAAGTATATATTATGCGGTTCTCCTAAACATTACATCTATGTTTGGATAATGGAAAGTTAATAAAGATATGACATAAATGAACCTCGGGGTGATAACCCTAGAAAAGGATGGTTGAGTATCAAACTCAATATTTACTATAGTTTATTATTTGTGGGCCTAAAACTATACACTTTGCTGACTCTTTTGAGGGATATACTTTGGTTAGTCACATTATATTTAAAATAAATTATAAAGGATTTATTATTTTAAGGAGTTCAGTTAAGGAATATAAGAGAATCTGACCTAAATAAACCTATATTGAACCTAAAGTGATTTAGGTTGAACTAAAATATAATATAATAATATTGAAGAGTAAGACATTTTCATGTAATTATCTCACAATATTTCTCTTATGGTGTTAATTTTACATCACTCATATTAAATCATTTTATTTTTAATAATAGATGAATCCTAAAATAATCAAGTTAACAATGGGTTCCATGGACAATGTGGAGATTGTCCTAATGAGTAAACAAATGATATAATAACTAGAGTGAATTTTTTTTTACCAAACCATTTATCATGAATCATGATTAACAACATGAACATTGTTAAAATAAAAAACACACCAAATAGAAGAATGATGGAGTCTAATGGAATTTAGGGTGACGGAGATGATAAAGGAAATAATATTTGATTTTCTACATGTCAAAAATGTGTAAAGAATAATCCAATGGAATGAATCAAAGGAACAATATGATGTTTTATTTGTGGTAAATTAGGGCATAAAGCAAAAGGTTTCCAAGGAATGATGAAGCAATTAGTTAACATGATGAAGGGAAAAGACGTGTTTCATAGTCGTACCTAAGATATTAAGGTTAACACCTCATTTGAAATTATACCTTGAGTTATGTCTATAATTTTGATACCCTTAACTAATTTTATTTTTAATTAATGATTAAAATTGTGAGGACATAATTTATTTAAGGAGGGAGGGGTGGAGGATGTAATGACCTGAAATTTCACTATGATTTTTCATTAATTAAATATTATGTTAGCATATTGTATATCTAAAATTTAACTAATAAAAACCTTAATATGTTAAAATAAAATTTTACCATTATAATATATCCATCAAATTATCAGGTATAAAATTAAGTATCTATATTATGAAATCTATGAAGAAAAATGAAAGAAATGGCATCGGGTAGCAAAAGCATCCCTTATGAAACTTATTTTTCCAAGATTTTAAAGAAGGTAGATACACTAGGGTTCAGAATAAACTAATCCCAAGACAAAATCCAATAATTATGATATTATTGAAATTTAATTTGTTTTAAATTCAGGCTACGGAAATTATCACAAGATCCATGCGAGTAAATCACTACCCTTGATTGCCATGGAATCTTACCTTATGCTTAGATCATATGTGGATATCTAGATGGGATATGTAAATATATATTATGATTATATAAATATTTAATCATTAAGGTAATAAGTTATTTATCTCATGTATTTTATAAGTTTAACATTTTTACTTTTAAATAAAAAAAGTTTATTTACTAACGCATTGATAAAACTAACATCATCATTTTACTCTTAAAAATGTATTTTTTTCCAAAAAATTATCTTTTTATGAACTGTATTTTATGAAACTAAATATATAATAGATAATATATATTATTTATATGAATAATGTGTCAAAAATAATCTAATTAGTAAGTAATAGAAAATAAGAATAAGAACAGTTAATTTTTTTTTAAAAAAGTTATTTTCCTATGAAAATAGTTTTCATTATATTTCAATTTAGAAGATAAATTTTAAAATTTTAAAATTTGAAATTTAAAAAATGAACTACATTTTTTAATTTATAATAATAATACTATCTTATAATATAATATTTGGTTTTTTTGAAGGGAGTTATTTTTAGGTGAATAGTGAACAATTCCATTTTTATAAATACCATGATTTTATGACATTATTTTTATATAATTATATACTGAACTATAATTTTCATATATAAATATTAAATATTATTATATAAATATTAAATACATAAAATTAAAATCCATGCAAGAATCATATGGGTTTAGTGTCTTTGGAAACATGGATACATAAACTACTTGTTCATAATATATCTATATCATCTACCACTAAGTTCTTCATAAATAGAACCATTATTAAAAATATCATACTTAAAAAACTTTCTTCATAACCCTTGGAAAGGAAACATAATAATGTGTGAGATTATATTCTCATTAAGGGTAAATAAGGAAGATATTAATGATCAATTAAACATAAAATAAACATAAGGGTATGAGAACATGAGCTTAAAATTTGAAAACCAAACCCTACAAATGATGGATCATAATCTTGAGTCATGAAATAAATATTATAAGTTAATAAGACATTAATAATAAATTAATCAATGAATATTATCCATGATATCATAAAATTATCATAATACATAAGTTTGATGAATACACATAATCATATAAAATCATTTACTTAGTCAAGGATCATTATAAATACTATCATAGTGTATTGGTTTCACTACCCATTTCATCATATCCTTAGTCAAGGTTCACTACAAAGACTATCATAGTGTATAGAGTCCCTTACTAAATTTGTTTTAATCCCAATTTCATTTCTTATTATCTCATGAGATATCCATCTTTACCTAATGCATTTGAGGGATATATAATTCCAGGAACAACCATCACATAATCATAATCCATTCATATTTGTTCCAAAATATCATAAATAATTCATCATATATCAGAACCCATGTAAAATAAATGGGTTTCATAAAAATTTCAACAATTCACCATAACATAACCCATGTAAAATACAAAAATTTCCTAAACATCTCATAATCATAATCATAAACCATCCATAGAAAGAATAATTATGGTATCATTGGATCATATCACCAGTAAAGTATAAGTAACATCAAAGGATGTCAAGTTAGATGAAAATGAATTTAAAATATCACTTGGAATATTTCATGAGGAAAATATTCTTTTCACTTTGAAATCACTTATTTAAAATCTAAAAATTTAAAAAATAGCATGGAAAAAATTTATTTGAAAATCACTATAGAAACTTGTAAAGGAATCTTAAAATATTTAAGTGGTCATTATGGTGGGAAATTTCATTCATGTAATGTACATTAAAACAAATATTCAAATCATATTTTTGGTAAAAAGTAAAAAATACCTCTTTTGGAAAATGATGAGAACATTCCTTTTAATTTAAAAAATGGGTATAAATGAATTTAAAAAATCATTGGATATTTTTAAAAAATTATTGAAAATATTTTTAGAAAACATGGATTAAGAAGAAAAAGGATTTTTGACCGAAGATAGATATTGTCACGACCCGTCCCCTGAGGCCCGTGCCATGACTACCCCATGCTCGCCTTTTGTAGCCCAGGGGCTGGCGACTAGCACCAAAAGGCGTATTCCCTAAAACCAGGAAGACATTGCATTTATAACCTGTAAACACACACAAACAAGCACACAAAAAGATACGAACACAAGTAACTATAGTAGAAAGAGTTTGTACAGTAAGTAAAAAGGGCCAGAATACAAGCCCAACTGGAAAGTACAAGAAAACTGGAAAGTACAAGTAAACTGAAACAACTCCTTTGGACACCCACCAAGGATCCTACCTGAAGGGTAGGTACAACTCTTGAATGTTTGTCTCTGTGGTATGCCTCGTCTAATGTCCACCTCCGAGCTATCTCCAGTTTTGGTACCCTTGTCGTCAGTCAGCGCTGTCCGTCATCTACACCAAACACGACAAGGTACGGGCATAGCCCGTGTAGGGGTGAGTATAAAGATACTCAGTATAGACCCCGAGACCCTCAAGGTATCACAAAATCAACAAAGTATAAACCAAAAATCATGTAAACTAGTGAAAACCCTACTTAGGTATATGCCCATACATATACCTAAGTCATCAAATATTACCCATCTCATTCATGAGGAAACACAAGGCCCAACTCCTTAGCCAAAGTACAACTGTTCCACGAAGGAACGATTACCATGAAGGTAAGCACCACACGGGTACGCCACACAGAAGAATACCACAAATGTATCACCACAAAGGTAAGTACCACACAGGTACACCAAATAGTAGAATACACTAACACAAAAACAGTTTTTCGCAGCACCCCCCTTTATCAGCGCTAACGAAAAAGCGCTGATAAAGGGTCGGCTTCAAATTTTTTTTAAAAATATATTAATATATAAATATAGTTATATTGTTATATAAATATAATATATAATTTTTAAATATATTTTAGGTAAGTATAAATGTACATTTACACTTATTATACTTAATATATAAGATATTTAGTGAAAATGAATTCTCAAAAAATTAAAAAAATATTTTTAATTAATATTTTGATAATCATTATGGAGTAATAGTGATTTAATAACAATTTGAGGACTAAAAAAATTAAAAAAATTAAAAAAAGATCCAAAATATGTTGAAAACGCAACTCAAACTTCAAACGACCATAACTTTTGATCCGGGTGTCCGTTTGAGCTCTACCACATATCAAATCAAAGCCTGCGACGAGCTCTACATTGATTTGATTGGGGAAACCCCAGTCAAGCATTTTTCAAGGGCAAAAGAGGCCCAGAAGGCCTCCAAAACTGAGTTTTTTGTCGGGGTACCCAGATTTTTTAACATTTTGTGGATTTTCAAACTCATTTAAGGGGGTATTATTGGCTTTTCTTGGCGAGGACTGAATTTATTCCAAGTTATTACATTCATATTGATATTATGTCTTTGAAATTTCATCCTTTTTTATAATGAACTTCTATTTATAATCAAATATATAACTATATGTACATATTTTTTATATATTCGCACCTAAAAATTAAAATTTTTAAATAAATAATTAAACATATTTACATATAAAATATATTAGCTTTATCTAAATAATAACTAATATCCATTTTATTTAGAATACCAATATATGAATATTTATATACCTATATATTAATCTAACTATATATATATATTAATCTAACTATATATATATATTAATCTAACTATATATATATTAATCTAATAACTATATATATATATATTAATATAACTACTTATATATATATTAGTATTATTATAAATATATATATTAATATCACCATAAATATATATATTAATATCACTATATATATATATTAATATAACTATATATATATATATATTATAATATAACTATATATATATTAATATAAATATATATTAATATACAAATAAATATAACTAAATTTATAAATATATATATATAGAGATATCATGAATTGGAAAGAAAATCAAAATAGAGTAGTGGTAAGGGCTTAGGCGCGCCGGGGGGAGGTCTCGAGTTCAAATCCTGGTGGAGGCAGGGGTGCACGCGCATGGGGAATATTGGAGCAAGCGCTGTTAAAGGGTGGAGGGGGGTGCGTGGGGTGCGTGGGGTGTTGTATAGGTGCCGAAAATCGCTTTAAAGGGGGGGGGGGGGGGTTCAAGCGCTATAAAAGCCCCCCCGATTGGCAGTATTTTTAATTTTTTTTTAAATTTTTTTAAATTTTTTTAAATTTTTAAATTTTTTTTAACTTTTATCAGTGATTTTTTAAAAGAGATGATAAAAGGGTCCTTTATCCGCGCTAAAACGAAAGCGCTGATAAAGGAAGCGATGATATAGGACCCCTTTATCAGCGCTAAAAAAAGCACTAATAAAGGGGTACTTTTATCAGCGCTTTTTTTAGAGCTGTTAAAAGACCCCTTTTATCAGCGCTTTTTTTAGCGCTGATAAAGGGTTCCTATATCAGCAGTTTTTGGAGTGCTGATAAAGGGGACCCCCCCTTTATCTACGCTGGATTTATCAGCGCTTTTCTAGCACTGATAAAGGTCATTTTTAGCGCTGATAAAGGCCGTGTTTGTAGTAGTGATACCACAAAGGTATCATCACAAAGGTAATTACCACAGATGTACGCCACACAGAAGAATACCACAAAGGTATCACCACGAAGGTAAGTACCACACAGGTACGCCACACATAAGAATACCACAAAGGTAAAGACTCAGATCACACTAGGTATAACTTAAGTACATGAATATAGATGATTAGTTGTAATCTAAATCATCTTATTCTGTTAAGTATCACTGATGCTGACCCACACAGGATCAATAGGTAACTAACCCCCGTTGATCCACACAGGATCTAACCCACACAGGATCAATATGCGCTGACCCACACAGGATCACTGAGCACTGAACCACACAAGATCTAATAGGTGCTGACCCACATAGGATTGATAGATGCTAACCCACTTAGGATTGATGATCTTTATTCACGTTATAGCCAGCTATTGGGTTCCCGCACTAAGCTCGCTTGATTCCAGGAGGGTCCACTCCTCAAGCCATAGGTCGATACTCCAACTGCCACGATGTCCCACTAAAAAGGATCCCAAAGGACCTCCATGTAAAAGGGGCCTCAACACAATAGACGGTGCGTCAATCAGATGCCTGATCTATAAGTTATTGGCCTTTTAATCCCAAGGGCCCAGTTAGATTTGTGTTCGATCCAACACGGTCATACCCTAAATTTTTTCAAAACTCAATTGGAGTATGTCAAATGAACCATCTCAATACAAGATCCCAGCACCGTAGACAGTTCATCAAACGGATGCCCGATGCCAAAGTTATGGCCAATAAGGTGATTCTGGGTCCAGTTGGGCCCGTGTCTGGTCCGACCTGAACCGCTGGGCCATGGTCCGGCCCGGGTGGCCTGATTGGGGTGGTTTGCAGGGGAATCTTCCCTAGACACATGCGTGGGGGAGTCTCACACCCCCCACCTTCAATCTCTGAATGGATGACGCCGTTTGGTCGCCAGCCTACACGCGGGACCCACCGTGGGTCCCGCTCGGTACAACTCAGCCGACTAAAACAGACGGCCCTTTACTCCTCCCAGCGGTGCGGTCGCGTGCCGCTGCCCCTCCGCGGACGACCGAATGCTGACCGCCTTCCACCATCCGCCGCGACCAGGTGGGCCGCAACCACTTTCCCCAACGGAGGCACGCAGTCGCGCCGCCCATGCTTCCTCGGCCGATCAAAGAACTGACCTCCATCTGTCCACCACCATGGCCGTCAATATCTGACCACCCTCCGGTCTCCGCGTAGCCTCTTTATCTACCGGCGGAATGGATGCGCGCCGCCCTGGTTCCGTGCAGCTGGCCCGGGTGCCGACCTCCACCTTTCTCCACTACGAAGAACACGACAATCATGAAGAAAAAAGGAGGGATCGGGCCATGTTAATTTGGCCGACACCCTCCACATTAGATCAGTATCAGGTGGATCAAGAGGATTAATTCAATGCAAACCACAAAGAACAACAAAACCCCTGCCTTGAAGGTTCCGTAGGAGGAGGCATGAGGAAGAAGATGAAGTCGTTGAAGAGTCAGCGTTCGTTGCTTCTACAAGGAACTTCTAATCCGGGATCAGGGTCAGTTCCTCATTATTCATTGGATAAAGTTCTTCATTGGAGAGGGAAATGATTTTTCAAAGTTCTCCAAGGATTTTCCAACCCTTTTCCAATGATTTTTCACCCAACCATGAAATGAGGGGCCAATATAAATTAAAATAAGTTTAACAGATTAATTTATGTTGGCACAATTAAATGTTGACACATTTAATTAATTTTAGTTGGATCCAATAATTAAATGGGGAGTTGAAAGGTTTTCCCCCCATTAAGAGGGGTTTGGGTGGTCCCCATAACCAAAACTCTAATAAAGAGATTTCAAAAGAAAAAATAAAAATGTTAAATAATTTTTATTTTTCTTCTCCCACGAAAAAGTGAAAAACTAACTTCCACCCTCGAACTACTTCGTTTGAGGTGAAGGTATCCTTAAGTGAATAATGGTATTGCAAGTTCAACGGTGTCCTCAGATTTCAATTCTGATCACTGGTTTAAAAGTTAAAAAATCCCACTTGCACATTTACTAAACGTACATAAAAAAAGTTCAGAAATTCATTCCGAGCACACCAGACCTTGGAATCACGTGCCGTAAATTTTTACGGACTCGTAAAATTTCCATTTAATTAAAAAAAAATTACATGGAATTTCCAGGTCTTTACATTATCCCCACCTCGGGACTTTTCATCCTCATAAGCCACAACTAGAACTAAGGGAACAATTGGGGGTACTGAGCACGAATCTGAGCCTCCCACTCCTATGTGCTCTCTTGGAGGTTCTCGTGCTGCCAACGTACACGCACCAAAGGTATTGACCACCCACGAAGGACCCGCTCCTGTCGATCGTCAATCTCTACTGGAACCTCCAGAAATGTCTCCCCATCATTGATGTCCAGATCGCTGTGGTCAATGATGTGAGAAGGGTCGTGTACGTATCTCCTCAGCTAGGATACATGGAAGACGTCGTGCCCCGGTGCAACTTAGGTGGAAGAGATAAGCGGTAAGCCACCTCACCAACTCTGCTGAGGACCTAAAAGGGTCCGATGAACCTCAGAGATAACTTTTCATCATGGGAAAATCTCCACAAACCTCATCAGGGTGAGACCCATAGAAAGACGTGGTCACCATCCATGAAAACTAGAGGTCTCCTTCTCCTGTCAGCATAAGACTTCTGCCTACACTGTGCATTCTTCATCTAATCCTGGATGATATGAACCTTCTCCGTGGTATCCCATCCCATATCTGGTCCCATGAGTGCTGACTCCCCTGGTTCAGTCCAGCATAGAGGTGATCTACAAGTTTGGACATACAAAGCCTCGAATGGTTCCCTCCCAATGGTGGAGTGATTGATGTTGTTGTATGAAAACTCCAAAAAAGGCAAGTGATCCTCCCATCTGCGACCAAAGTCAAGGACACAAGCACGTAACATGTCTTCAAGGGTATAAATGGTCCGATCAGTCTAGACATCCTTCTGAGGATGGAAGGCGGTGCTCAAACGAAGCTGTGTCCTGAAAGCCTTTTGAAACCCCTTCCATAGTCAGGAAGTGAAATGTGCATCACGATCAGAGACAATCGTCGAGGGTACTCCATGTAGCCGCACAATCTCTTGAATATAGAGGAATCCCAAGATCTCTATTGAACCCTACTCTTTGATTGGTAGGAAGTGGGCCGACTTAGTGAGTCGGTCGATGACCACCCAGATAGAATCATGAACCCTGGATGTACATGGAAGTCCTGTCACGAAGTCCATGGATATCCCATACCACTTCCACTCTGGGACCTCTAAAGGCTGAACCAAGGCTACCAGTACCTGATGCTCTGCCTTCACTTACTGAAAAGTGAGGCACCGAGAGAAAAACTCTACTACTACTTTCTTTATTCCTAGCCACCAGTGCTGTCATCGGAGGTCTTGGTACATCTTCACCACTCCTAGATGTACTGCTAGAGGGGATGTGTGGAACTCTTTGAATACTTCCTCCCGAAGAGACACTGGTACCATGGTACGTCCTCTGAAGAGAATGAAGTGTTCCCCACCTTCATAAAATCCATCAGGTTCCTGTCCTGTGGATATCTAATCACGTCGATCCTTGCAGTTAGTGTACCCGTGCTGCGCCTCCATGAATCAATGAAGAAGTGGGGGAGTGACTATAAGAGATTGACAAAAAGCTGCTCCATCTCGATCCACAAAGGATATCTGAAAGAGGCCAGCTTCTCTGTTGCCTCACCTAGCAGCTGTATACCAGATCTCCTACTGAGTGAATCTGATACAACGTTCCCCTTCCTAAGAGTATAGACTATCTCGAAGTCATAGTACTGGTGGAACTCAAGCCAACATCGCTATCTCAGGTTCAGGTCCTTCTGAGAGAAGATATACCTAAGACACTTGTGATCATAGTACACTATAAAATGCTCACCCATAAAGTAATGTCGCCACATCTTCAAGGCAAAGACCACTGCTGCTAACTACAGGTCATGAGTAGCATAGTTCTGCTCATGTTGTCTTAGCTATCAAGAACAATACGCGATCACTGCTTGCTCTTGCATCAGGACACATCCAAGCCCAGCCCCTGATGCGTCACAATATACTACGTATCCAAATCCCTCCTCTGGAAGCCTCAAAATGGGGGCACTAGTCAGCCTCTTCCTCATCTCCTGAAAACTTTGCTGGCATCTCTCCAACCACATGAAGGGTTTCCCCTTCTTTATCAACGCTGATAAAGGTGCTACAACTCTGGAGAAATCTGGAACAAACCTCTGATAGTGTCCAACCAAAACCAGAAAACTCCATACCTCCATCACACCCCTGGGTGGATCCCAAGAAAGTACTGCCTCAATCTTTGCTGGATCTACCGAAAATCCAGCCTCCGAGATGACATGTCCCAGAAAGTGAACCTCTTGGATCTATAACTAGAACTTTTATAGATTACCATAAATCTGGTGCTCTCAGAGTGTGTCTAGAACTATCTGCAAATGATAGGCAAGATCCTCCTCGGTAGATGAGTAGATCAGAATGTCATCGATGAAGACTACTATAAAGCGATCAAGGTATGGCTGGAAGATCCTATTCATGAGTCCCATGAACACTGCTGGAGCATTGATCATGCTGAATGGCATAACCAAAAACTCATAGTGGATGTAACGACATCTGAAAGCTGTCTTCTGCACATACTTGTCTCGTACTCTAAGTTGGTGATATCCTGATCTGAGGTCTATCTTTGAGAACCACCATACTCCCTTTAGCTGATCTAAGAGGTCATCAATCCTCGGGGGTGGGCGCTTGTTCTTCAAGGTCACCTGGTTCAGGCACTGATAGTAAACACAAAGTCTCAAACTCCCATCTACCTTCTTGGAAAACAAAATCAGGGCTGCCCAAGGAGAAACACTAGGCCAGCTGAATCCCTTCCCCTGCAAGTCCTCTAGCTGTAACCGCAGTTCACGAAGCTCTGCAGGAGCCATCCGATACGCTGGTGTAGATATCAGTGTAATCTCTGGGTACAAGTCAATGTAAAAGTACACCTCTCTGCAAGGAGGTAGACCCAGAACATCATAAGTGAAGACATCTACATACTGGTCCACCACTATAGGATAACTCAGACTCTCCACATCAACCGCTCCAAGGGTAAGGCTAGCCAACTGATGAGTGATCAACTGCACCCTCCTCTGGGTAAGTCCATCCTGTTCTTCAAAGGATCCCTTCTCACCGATGAAGTTAAACCTAGTCCCATCCATGCAGACACACCGCACTTTGTTCCTAAAATAGTCAATCTAATCATGGAATGTAGATAACCAGTCCATACCCAAGATGACGTCGTAAGGCCTCGACGCCGCTTCTAGGAGATCCCAACCGAAGTTCTTACCTCCTAGAGTAAGCTCACACTACTGACCCCAGTGTATAATCATTGAATACTCTCTTGTAGAAGTCTCTAGCCGTAAGGATCGAGCCAAAGACTCCATCAGAATCTCTGAGATCTGAATGAGGGTAGTGGCAATAAAATAATGATTGACACCTATGTCTATAAGTACTACAACTAAGGTGGAGTAGACACATATCGTACCTCGTATCATCTCCAGAGTGCCATGGTCATAGGCCTTAGCTTCCTGGAGTTGAGATCACCCTTGTCCAACTACTCCCTATGGTTGGGGTGGACCACCTGGTGGTGGTGGAGGTAACACATCGAACCATCGCCAACCACCAGTTGGACGACCAATTCCTCTACCACGTCCGCCTGCTCCATGAGGACCTCCTCGGTCAAACCTCTATCTCTACCTAGGTGGTCCTTCGACCATATGATGATCATCCGTACAACGAGTCAAGTAGTCATGAGCCATGTGACCCTGCCCTCCGTATGTGTAACACTACCTGCTCCTCATATGACTGGCTCTGTCTCTGGTGCCTCGCACAATCGACCTTGAATCCTATGGTCGTCCACTTGTCGGTCTGGTCCTCTTGGACCTCTGTGACATCTGTCTGATGCCAACTACAGAAGAATCTGCTATGTGACGCCCAGTGGTGGGTCTCACTGTTGGTGACTACTCAGCAAGAACACTCTCCACTAAGAGGGCTCGCTCTAACACCCCCGCCTACGTCGGAATGTTGAGAGAAATCATCAAAGCCCTGATCTCCAGCCTGAGTCCATGCTCAAAGGTCCGGGCCCTGAATAATGGGTCCCGTACCATATTAGTGGAGTAGCATGAGAGGTCGGTGAACCTTTATGAGTACCGAGCCACAATCATGCTGCCCTACTACAGATGAGGAAGTTTTGGTATGTGCACTGCTCGAAGGGTCACTGGGACAAACTCTACTCGAAACGGGCTCTCAAAGTCCACCCAGAGAAGTGTCACCTCATCGTAAACCTGGAGAATCAAGATCCACCATCTTCCCACTATTGCCTGTAAAAGACAGGCGTCAAGGATCACCATGAGATTAACTAGTGTCCCTACCAGTCAAAAGACTCTCACCATGGCCTCCAGCCAATCCTCAGCCGCCTGTGGGTCTGTCTCGCCCTGGAACCTTGGTGGACTCTGGTGCTTGAACTCATGCAATGCATTCAAAAGGAATGCACCCTCTGTTTCTAGGGCTGGTGGCATCGGTGGCCCAATAGGTAATGGTACTGCTGGTGCCTCCGCTGGTGACCCTACCGATAAAGGGCCCTATACCGAGGCCTCGTTGCTCGGTGAGCTATCATCGCGTACTATACCCGGAACCCTAGTTGGCTATCTGCGTGGAGGAATCCTGAAAATAAACAGGTGTTCCATGTTCAATAAGTTATACCTGGTGAGATGAATCAAAAATATCAAAGAAAACTTTTTGAAACACACATACAGTCAATGTTTTCGTGCACTGAGTCAGAAATCAGAAGTCAGGGTCCTAGTGTATGCATACGTCGGCCACCACACCAACACTAGATTCCCTAAACTGATAACCATACTCACTACACATAAAACTATTGCCATTAAAAATATTAGAGTCCAATTTTATATGGTATAACCGACTCCTCTGATACCAATTTGTCATGACCCATCCCCTGGGGCCCGTGCCGTGACTACCCCAAGCAGGCCTTCCATAGGCCAGGGGTTGGCGACTGGCACCGAAAGGCATATTCCCTAAAACCGGGAAGGAATTGCCTTCATAACCTATAAAAAAACACAACCAAGAACATAGAAAGATACAAAAACAAGTAATAGTAGTAGAAAGAGTGTGTACAGTAAGTAAAAAGGGGCAGAATACAAGCCCAACTAGAAAGTACAAGAAAACTGGAAAGTAGAAGTAAATTGAAACAGCTTCTATGGACACCCGCCAAGGATCCTACCTGAAGGGTAGGTACAACTCTTGAATGGTCATCTATGTAGTACTCCTCTTCTAATGTCCACATCCGAGCTACCTATAGTCCTGGTACACTCGTCCTCAGTCAGCGCTGTACATCGTCTTCATCAAACACAACAAGGTGCAGGCATAACCTGTGCGGGGGTGAGTATAACGATACTCATTAGGGACCCAGATACCCTCAAAGTCTCACAAAATCCACAAAGGATAAACCAAAAATCATGTAAACTAGTGACAACCCTATTAGGTATATGCCCATACATATAACTAAGTCATCAAATAGTACCCATCTCATTCATGAGGAAACACAAGGCCCAAATACTTAGCCAAAGTACAACTATTCCATGAAGGAAATATTAACATGAAGGTAAGTACCACATGGGTATTCCACATAGAAGAATACCACAAATGTATCACCATGAAGGAAAGTACCACACAGGTATGCCACATAGTAGAATACCACAAAGGTATCACCGCAAAGGTAAGTACCACACCAGTACACCACACATAAGAATACCACAAAGGTATCACCATGATGGTAAATACCACACAGGTACGCCACACATAAGAATACCACAAAGTTAAAGACTCAGATCACACCAGGTATAACTTAAGTACAAGAATATAGATGATTAGTTGTAAGCTAAATCATCTTATTTTGTTAAGTGGCACTACTACTGACCCACACAGGATCGATAGGTAACTAACCCCTACTGACCCACATAGGATCGATATGCACTGACCCACACAGGATTTCTGAGCACTGACCCACATAGGATCTGATATGTGTTGACCCACATAGGATTGATAGATGCTGACCCACTTAGGATCGATTATCTTTGTTCACGTTACAGCCAGCTACTGGGTTCACACACTAAGCTCACTTGATTCTGAGAGGGTCCGATCCTCAATCCACATGTTGATACTCCAACTGCCATGAAGTCTCATGAAGAAGTATCCCAAAGGAACTTTATGTAAAAGGGGTCTCAACACAATAGACGCTGCGTCAATCTGACGCCCGGTCTGTAAGTTATTGGCCTTTTAGTCCTGAGGGCCCTGTTGGATTCGTGTTCAATCCAACCCAGCTGTACCCCTAATTTATCCAAAACTAAAGTGGATTATTTTAAAAGAACCTTCTCGATCCAAGGATCCCAACTCCGCAGACGATTCGTCAAACGGACACCCGATACAAAAGTTATGGCCAATAAGGTGATTCTGGGTCCAGTTGGGCCCGAGTTCGGTCCGACCCGGCCTGGGTCAACCCGGGTCTGACCTAGTTGGGCTGGGCCACTGCTGTGCCTGGCCTGGGCGGCCCATAGGGGGGCCCGCCCTTGCCTCATGTGGGGGGTGGGTGGGTGGGGGGATTCATGCGCCCCCACCTTCAATCACCGAATGACCAAAGCTGTTTGGTCACCATCCTGCACATGGGACCACCGTAGGTCTTGCTCGGTACAACTCGGCTGAATGAAATGGACAACCCTTTACTCCTCCCAGTGGAATGGTCGCGCGCCGCTGCCCCTTCGCAGCTGGCCGAACATTGGCCGCCTTCCACCATCCACCGCAGCCAGGCGGGCCGCAACCACTTGTCCTGATGGCGGTGCGCGGTCGCGCCACCCATGCTTCTATGGCTGGCCGAAGCACCAGCCGTCCTCTATCCACCATCATAGCTGGAAACAGCCGGCCGCCCTCCGGTCTCCATGCGACCTCTTTCTCTACCGACGGTGCAGATGCACGCCACCCCGTTTCCATGCGGCTGGCCTGGGTACCAACCACCACCTTTCTCTGCTGCGAATAACATTACAATCATGGAGAACAACAGAGGGATCAATCCATGTTTGTTTGACCTGCACCCTCCACATTAGATCGGTATCAGGCGGATCAAGAGGATTAATTCAATGCAAACCACGAACAATAACAAAACCCCTACCTTTAAGGTTCCATAGGAGGAGGCGCGAGGAAGAAGAAGAAGTTGTTGAAGAGTCGGTGTTCATTGCTTCTACAAGCCACTTCCGATCCGGGCTTGGGGCCAGTTCCTCGTTCTTAATTAGAGAACGTTCTTCGTTGGAGAGGGAAATGATTCTCCAAAGTTCTCCAAGGCTTTTCCAACCCTTTTCCAATGATTTTCCCCCCAACCATGAAATGATGGGCCAATATAAAATAAAATAAGTTTAACAGATCAATTTATGTTGGTACAATTAAATGTTGACACATTTAATTAATTTTAGTTGGCTCCAATAATTAAATGGGTAGTTGAAAGGTTTTACCCCCATTAAGAGGGGTTTGGGTTGTGCCCACCACCATAACTCTAACAAAGAGGTTTCAAAAGAAAAAATAAAAATGTTAAATAATTTTTATTTTTCTTCTCCCACAAAAAAGTGAAAAACTAACTTCCACCTTCAACCTACTGTGGTCGAGGTGAAGTTCTCCTTAAGCGAATATCGGCACTGCGAGTTCAACGGTGTCCTCAAATTTTAATTCTGAGTACCGGTTCAAAAGATATAAAAACCCACTCACACATTTAATAAACGTACCTACAAAAAAGTTCAAAAATTCATTCCGGGCACACAGGGCCTCGGAATCATGCGCTGTCAATTTTCGCAGACTCATAAAATTCCCATTTAATTAAAAAAAATTACATGTAATTTCCAGGTCTTTACAGATATAAAATCAGTTTTACTTAAAAAATTTATTTTGGTATCTTGACTACTTTCATTTAGAAAAATGAAATAAAATTAGGTAATCTATGTAAATAAAAATATTAGAAGAAAATTAATGATATTATTGAGAGGTATATCATGAAATTTCATCCCTTTAAACTTAATCATAAATAAACCCAGTAAAAAATGAGATTGTAACATAAATTCCTTACAACTATGGTAACTTTCAAATACAAACCTAATAAAAGAGTGAAACTTATATGGATATGTAAATAATCATAATTTTCATTAAAATAATCATAAAATAAATTCATGAGAAGTATATACACCACATAAAAGAAACAAGTGGTGAATATGGCATGTGTCTCACAAAAATAAAAGTGAGACAAAAATCCCTTACCTCAAGTTTAACTTTCGTTAAAAGAGATTTAACCTAGTATATAATAAATTTAAATTTATTATAATTATATAAAATATTAATTTTAATACTTATAATTTCATATATGATCCAATTAAGACATTTCAACATCGATTTATTAATAATCCCTTATCAAAATAATCATTTCTAGGTGTTAACGTTTTCATTTTACATTAGAAATTTAGTTTGGTATTTTCAGTACTTGTAACTTAGTAATGGTTATGTCATATATAGAATGTTAATAATGATATAAATACCATATATATTATATATATATATATATTTATATTCATCTATAAAAGTTTGAGATAGAAAAATGAATTACACCGTTCATGGGGATAGTGGGCCATAGATACACATGAATGCTATTTCCATTTTTAGATGGACATAATGAAAGAAAAGTAAATAAAAACACACCTTTAAAAAATAAATATTATATCATATATATCATATATATTAATTAAATATTTCTTTATTACTATCCATGTAAAGAGTAATCCAAAAATGAATGACATCGCTTCGTGGGGGTGGTAGTCCACATGTATGCACAAGTGACATTGTCATTTTCCAATGAATTAGAAGGTAAGAAATTAGATAGAATATTATAATTATAGAAGAATAATTATTCCATTAATATAATTTATAAACATTAAACCCATTATAATACCCATCCATGAAATATGGTGATGAAAAATGAAATGTATCGCTACATGGAGGCAGTAGTCCACACGTACGCATGAGCGATACTTTCACTTCCCATTTGATAGAATATAGGGTAAATAATAGAGGTTACATAATAATAATAACATTTTAGTATATTTAGGATACAATTTTTTTTCTTTTATGATTAATTCCATGGATTTAGAGAGGCATAAGAAAAAATAAATGGAAAGTGGTCGGGTAAGACGATTACCTCCTCTCTGGTAGACATCCTTTAGATCATTTATTAAGGACCCTTTTAATGGCATTTTTAGACGAAAAAAACATATAATATGTGGAAATGTAAGTTTATAAGAGAATTTATCGTGGTTTTGTTGATAAATATGGCTAAAAGTTGTTAAAATAAGTGAAAGGAGGGGAATACTTTTATAATTGGGGGATATGACACACTTATAATTTCATAAAATATTAAAATATAATAATTTAATACTCACAAAAACTATTTCCAAATAGAAATAGGTTAAAATGTGGTATATTATGTGTAATGTACCGGATCCAGGTGCCGCCCAAAGGTGCCCCAAACTCGGTTGGTCATATGACCTCAAGCGTGTTTCCGAAATACCAGAGGGTACTGACTTGCAGCGAGGTCTAAGATGTGATATTGGGGAAACTATTACTCTATTGGAAGAGTATACACATTATAAGAAAAATAGTAAAAAATAGCAAAAACAATAATACCATACAATAGAAGTAAAAAATAGAATACTGATAGTAATAAAACAACTGAAGCATATATAAATGATGCATGTCACATGTGTCTAGGAAAGCAGCCAAACAAGTCACAATGCTGGAAATACAATATTGAAACCAAAGTACAAAAAAGCAGTAAACTCCAATAGAATTGCAAGACTTATCTTGGTCTCATGCTCTCCAGCTCCAACAATAATCAAGTACCTAATGATGAAGGGAAATTTCCCTTATCTATACTTAAAACCATATAATCTTTTTGGGTCAAAAAGCATGACCCAAACCAGGTGTGAGACGAATCCCAATAGGAAACCACAAAAAGATATGTGCCTAAATATCAGTGAATATTTATAATAGGTAATATTCAAAAATGAAGTAATAAAATAAGAAGTAATAAAAAGTAAACAATCCTACAGTTTTCAATTACATTCATTTACATTTATCATTCAATTTTTTGAATCATGTAAACCTTGGGATCTAGCCTAAGCTCTGTATCCCCTATATAATAGTAAAAACATATGTCTCAGAAGACCATCTAAACAATCAAGTAAGACCAAGTCTAATCTTGTGCTTTGTCTTGGAAGACTTGTCACCATCATTCAATCATTCAATAACAACCCTTTTGGGAAAGTTCTTACTGTCTAATCCCCTTGGTCTAACATAACAACAATTCATTTAGTAATTCCCCTCTAGGTATCTATAATGGTCTAACCCCTTTGGTCTAACATAGCAATAATCATTTACAAACAACCACCTGGGCAGCTCACATGGTCAATACCCCTTGGTCAACATAACATTAATAAATTATAAACAACCACCTGGTCAACTCTCACAGTCTAAAACTCCAGGTTGATGACCACCTGGTATCTCTCACAGTCAATAACCATGGGTACATATAACAGTAAAACATACATAAATGACCCTACCTCGGGAAGATCTTATAGTCAAATTCCCCTTGGTTAACCTTCCACAATTCATATCACATGCATCTCAAATGAACAATAACTCCATCCTAACAACACGAGGCATGGAACACAAGGAAAGACTACAAGTATCCTAGAAAGAATAGTCATAAACAATCAAACAAGGGAGTACACCCATAGGGTGTCCTATAAACAAGGTATCTAACCTTACACATAGGCAATAAACCTTTCTCAATCAAATATACCATAGTAGGTATTAAACAGTGTTAAATTCCAAACACGCAATACCCCAAACATGGGTATTAAGCACTTTTAGCACATATAATCCAATGAAAATCAATGAAAGGAACAAAACACCTACCTTGATGTTTTACGGCCAATACTCTTGAACACTTACCCTTGAATGAGCCTAGAACAATGTATATTTATAAAGAGGTAAAACAAATTCAACCTTTAATAACTCATGAGAGAGGAATAATCAATAAGGAAGGTTCTAGGAGAATTGATAACTCACTGGTAGGATTCCAATGCACCTGAAAACATCTCAATTGGAGGTCAGATAGAGAATCCGGATGGGTTTGAAGTTCTTCGACAATTCATTGCTCTCTTGTACAGACCAAGAGGAGAAGAAGATGTTTCCGAGGATGAGATGCGACCCCACTCTGATTTATCAAATAAAAAGAAAACTACATGGTGTGTTCATTAAAGGTACATGATGTGTAGTAGTATTAATAGGCCCCCACCTTAAGTGGTCTTCTAGGTCACCACACAACTATGTACTAATCCATTACATGACTAGTACATGGCTGTACGTGATACCCGAATACACAACATGTACTCATAAGTACACGACATGTACTTAGAAAATTTACATTTCTTCCTTTTTCCTAATAAACAACCGGAAATCAAGATCCATACCTGAAATGAAGATCCGAGTCCTTACAAACTCCCCCCTTAAAGCAATTCATCCCTGAATTGCCTTTACAAGGGTGGTGAAGGAGAAACTTCCAACAACTCTAGCCACTATGATCGTACGTCGGCCTCCCTCTCCCAAGTCTCATCTTGTACTCGCCCGTGCTACCATAACACCCATACTAGAGGAATAGACTGGCCACAGAGAACCTTCATGATGCGATCCACAATCCAAATAGGGTTCTCCTCAAAGTATGAATCCACCTCTAACTCAACCTCCTCGGGTTGGAAAACATGATATGGGTTTGTAAAGTAGCATCGTAGCTGAGAAACATGAAATACATCGTGCATAACCCGGTACCTCTAAGGTAACTGCAACTGATAGACAACCAGCCCAACTCTCTCCAAAACCTCAAATGATCTGAAGTATCTCGGTGAAGGCTTCACTTATCTTCCAATCCTCCTATGTCCAAACCTTGGTGTGACATGTAATAAAAACTGATCTCTGACCTTGAACTCCAGAGGTCATCTCTATCAATCAACATAATATTTCTGAAAAGATTGTGCAGTATCCACCCTCTTCCAAATCAACTCCACATGCTCAGTGGTCTTCTAGAAAAGACAAGGTACCAACATAGCTGCCTCTCCTACCTCCAGCCAACATAGGGGTGATCGATATGGCCTACCGTACAAAGCCTCATAAGGTTCCATATGAATCATTGCCTAAAAACTATTATTGTAGAAAAAATCCACTAGGGGTATGTGTCTCTCCCAAGAGACCCCAAAATCTAGGATGCATTTTCAAAGCATGTCCTCCAAAATCTAAATTGTGTGCTCATATTGGATATCTATCTGGGGATGTTAAGCTATACTCAGAAGTACCTATGTACCCAAAGCCCTCTGTAGTCCCTACCAAACACGAGAAGTAAACCGGTCATCCCTGTCTGAAATGATAAAGTTCAGAACCCCATGAAAATTTACAATCTCTTGGATGTACAACCTACCAAGCTCATAAACACTGAAGGTTTCCTAAATAGGAAGTAAGAGTGAAACCTTCATGAGTTTTTAAACAATGACCCATAAAACGTCATTTCCTCTAGGCGACCTTGGTATACCCATCACAAAATCCATTGTGACATCATTCCACTTCCACTTAGTAATGAGTAACTACTATAAAATCTTTACAGGTCACTTATGCTTTGCCTTCACCTACTAATAGGTGGAACACATCATCAAAAAACCAATAACATCTCTCTTTATACCTGACCACCAATACTGATGATGTAAATCTCAATGCATCTTGGTGACACATGGATGAACTACCCATACCGAGGCATGAAAATATCGTATCAAATCCTCACATATGTCTGATAACACACATATGCATCCATGAAAACAAAAAACCGCATCCTTTTCTATGGTCCACCCAGGAGTAGTGTCCTCCCTTGACACATTCTACCATAGGACTAGGCCTTCATAATTTAATAGCTACCTAATTCTCACTCGATCTAGTAGAGTAAAGGTTACAAATATAGAAGAAATAAACATCTGACCCTTTCTATTATGCACCTCCAAATGCATCTCATAGAATAGAGTCATAAGGTTCCACTCACTACTAGCCTCCTGAACTACCTATATCTGATTCCTCCTACTCAATGCAATAGCCACTGCGTTGCCTTTCCCAGGTGTGTAGGATATCTCAAATTCAAAAGACTGAAGGTACTCAACCCACCTTCGCTATCTCAAATTAAGATCATGTTGAGTAAAGATATACTTGAGACTTTTTTGGTCAGTGAATACCACAAAGTGCTCTCCAAAAAGATAATGTCTCCAACAACGCAAAGCATGAAAAATTGCATCCAACTTGAGATCATGTGTCAAGTAATTCTTATCATGTGGCCTCAACTACCGAGACCCATAAGCAATTAACACTTCCCCCTACATAAGAACTACACCCAAACCAATACCTGATGCATCATAGTAAATGGTGTAACTCTTTCCTGGCTTTGGAAAAATCAGGATCAGTGCTGAATTCAATCTCTTTTTCATCTCCTGAAAGACTGAATCGCAGGAATATATCCACAAGTACTTTACACCCTTCTTAGTTAGCCCCTCCTGTAGAACTATTAAGTGTGAATAGTCCTACATAAATCATCTGTAGTAACCATACAACCCCAAAAAACTCTGTACCTCAAAGAAGTTCTTCATCTTCTCCTAGTAAACTATTGCCCTCACTTTCTATGGGTCTACTGATACTCTTTTCTCTGAGGTGACATGAACTAAGAAGTGAATTTGATCCATCCAAAAGTGGCACTTTGAAATATTAGCATATAATTGATGCACTCTCAGTGTACTCAATACGATCTCAAGATGAGTTTCATGGTCGTGTCAAGTGTGAGAGTACACCAAAACATCATCCATGAAGACTACCACGGAAGAATACAAGTAAGTATGGAACACTTGGTTCATTAGTTCCATGAATACTGCAAGTGCATTCGTGATACTGAACGACATAAACAAATAATAGCATAGACCATAACTTCTCTGAATGGCTGTAGGAGGTATATCTGATGGTCTAACATGAAACTGATGATAACCAGATCTCAAGTCAATCTTCAAAAACACCTAGGCTCCTCGAAGCTGATCAAAGAGATCATCAATCCTTGATAAGGGATATCAATTCTTGACCATCAGATGGTTCATATTCTTAAAATCCACATAGAGTCTGAGGGAACCATCCAAATTCTTCAAAAAAAGGATAGGGGAACCCCAAGAAGAAGTATTGGGTCAGATAAAACCCTTTTCCTGTAACTCCTTTAACTATTTCTTGAGCTCTAGTAACTCTGGTGTATCCATCCTATACGGAGGAATGGACACCTGTGCCTCTATTAGAACAAGATAAATAGATAAATCTTGTAACACCACAAGCTTCCACGGTATGATTCTCTTTGAATAATACAGTAGCGTGTGTTGTACGCAACTTCGAGATTCTAACACACCACGACCAATCAAAGTAGCCGTTATGAATATTAATACACACTTTTTAAAATTTTATAAATTTTATCTCTCAAAATGGACTTAATTTTTGGATTCAGAATATCGAAATTAGCCTAGGGTGAAATTTTGGTACTTTTCAGATAACTTTTATATTTTGATGAATAGTGAAAATTGCTAAATTTTAATTAAAAACAACTTTTTTAATCAAAATAATTAACAGTGATAAATTATGAATTTGAGTGATTTTAAAGTATATTTATAATATATTTTTACCATTTAATAAAATTTTGGTTATTGTACATAATTTCATAATTAAACCGGACAAAAACAAGTGTCAATCTTTTGATAGTTATTATCTCTTAAAAACACGCCTTTTGTTTTAACAACGGGAATTGATTTTGAAGTAATTTCTGCCACTTCTGTGTTTTGAATTTGGAAAAATGGATTCCATATTTTTAATCAGGATGTTCAAATTATGTAAATAGGTAACTTTTATTTTTAGACATTTTGAATAATTACTTCGGTAAATATTTTATTTACCATGGTTAAAGGGTAAATCCGGTAAATAAGGGTAGTCAAATAATATTATAATAATAATAAATTACCCTAAAACGTGTCCTAACCTTATTTTTTGATACATGTCTGACCATGGACATATTTGGGTCGATTTTGGGACCCCATAGAGCCACTTTTAGGTGATAAGGACACTTTATATTAATTAAGTTAAAATAAATACAAAAATGACATAAGCATATAACTTTTAGAAAAACAATTTTTACATAGGGTTATATATGTTGGATTTTAGACTATAAGTATTAATTATAAAGATAAAAGTATTTACTACATAATGGTATTTTATTTATAATTTTTAAACATTTAATAATTAAATTTATTTATGACACAATAATGATGCAGTATTTTCCTTATTAAAAAAAGAATCAAATAGTTGGTATTATAAATGTTAAAATAAATATAATTTGAAAGTTTTGATGACATAAATGAATTTTATTGGTTAATATGACATGATAGTATTTCTTAAAGGAATTTGGTTCTAATTAATAAAGTTGTTAAGACTTTGAAAAAAATCAATTATTGAATAGTGTCAAAATTGACATAAACGAGTTTTTAAAACAAATATTATATTATTAATTGATATAATATTCCTAAAAATATAAGGATAGGAAAAAGGACTTATATAATGATAGGTGTATCATTAATGGACCACTTGGGGGTCTCTTGGATGTATATAATAAGTTTATTAACTATATAATATAAAAATACAAAGTGACATGGTAAATGTCAAACTAATTAACTAAGAGTTAAAACTAAAAGATATGGTTAATATAATGACCCAAACCTGTATAAAATCTATTGGTTGAAATTATTTAGACCCATACCAACCTTATACATTTAATAATAAACTTTGGAGCCATTATAAACCTAATATTAATTTATTATAAAATAATATTTCTAGCTTTTCCTAAGGTGCCCCTCACTCCTCTTATAAAAGGATACCACTTCTAACCAATTATTCACACCTTAAAAGCCTTTTGGTTCGGCCAACACCTACCCAAATATCCTCTAAACTTCCCTAAATTCAACCTAGAGGACTTATTTTGATCATAAAGCCAACCTAAGGATCCCTTTTGATCAAATTAAAAGGAAGAACCCGAAGAAAAGGTAATGTTTTCACCACCCTCTTTCAAGTTCCTTTCTTCTTCAACTTCCTCTTTATTTGTTATTACCATTATAAAATAATAACTCCAGTATCCTCCATATACTGTGATTTTATTATAAATATGGTACAAACATATTCAGTATTCTATCCATCCTTTGAATGACATGTCACCATACGTGCATACGTACGACTTACTGTCTCCACGTCGTGGTGTAATTGTTATTCAAAACATTATTATTTGGATGGGTATAACAATGATGTGTAATTCATGTAAATAATAAATATAACATGATAATTATTCTGTATATATGATATAATATCCAATTATATATTATTTTAATATCAAAAGAGTGATATTGTCGCTTGTTTGTACGTACGGACTACCGTCTCCATGAACGTGATGAGATTAATTCCCCATCGTATCCATTCAAGTATAATTCTCATTTGATGATTAAAAATAATGTTTAAGGACTTGATATAATTATGGATATTAATAATATAAAATCTATCCATAACAAACATGACTTATGTAACAAAACATATAAAATAAAACGAGTAAGTTAACACCCGAAATGACAATAATACTAAGATATTATTAACAAAGCAATGTTAAAAGATCATATATGATATTATATTAATGTATATGATTCTTGTATAATTTAATAACAATTATTTCACCATTATACATGAGGTTATACTACTCTCAACCAAGGAAAAGTAGAAGGTAATATGTTTTCATCTCACTTCTTATTCTTGTGAGATTCATACCATATTGCCACTATTACCTTTTGTGTGGTGTATGTACTACCCATAATTGTATTCTTTGCGTAATACAATTTAATTTATTTGTATTTACATATTCATTGTATGATACCTCTTTCATGGGGTGTATGTTTCGTAAGTTACCAAATTGGTAAGGGTTTATTTCACAATCTCTTCATTATCTGAGGTTGTTTATACATAATTATCTACTGGGATCTCTTTATCATCCACATCCATGTTTCTTAAAAAAAATATTTCAAATAATTCTTACTATATTATAGACTATGGGTTAATGTCATTTTTACCCTTGTTGACTTTTTATAATAAATTTATAAAGGAATCTTTCCATCATTTTCCAAACAAGGTCCTTTTTAACCTTTTTGACAGAGTTAAGGTAAGAATTTTTTTAACTTATACGGTGGGTGCGACTATTTTATGCCATTATAAAATCTTCAATTATTCCCTTAAAAGACAATAATTATATTTTCAAAGTAAATGTTTTATTTTATAATTATTTTAATTTTAAATGATTTCAAAAAATATATATTTCTCTCAAATAGTTTTGATTTCATCTATGTTAACATCCTTTGATAAATTTTACACTTATTTAAAGTTGATTTATTATGATAAAAATCATCAATATTGTATGTAAGGTTTTGTGATATGTTTGACTATGGATGAGTTATTTTTATGTCATTAATGGTTTATGATTAATGTTTTGGCATTTCGTATGCTAGTTTTAATACGAATGTTTATGTTATATTTCATCCTCTTCTTAAGATGAGTGTGTTGGACTAGTATGTTCCGGGTTGGGGACCAGTAAAAGTAAGCCCTCCGGGTTGGGGTCCGGTTACAACAGACCCTCGGAGTTGTTGTCTGGATATTAGAGGCACTCCGGGTTGGTGTCCGGTTATTAGAGGCACTCCGGGTTGGTGTCCGGTTATTAGAGGCACTCCGGGTTGGATTCCGGTTACAGAGGATCTCCGGGTTGGGTTCCGGTTACAGTTATCCCTTAGGTCTTAGCACGAGGCCTTGACACATAAATTAAAGTTCGGCATTATGGATTCCATCATTATGAAAGTGGTTATTGATATTGCATGTGATTATTTGACTAGTATAATATCCATGTGAATAAGTAAATGACATTATTTTATTTTATCTTTTCCATATTATTATTAATTTCAAGTTTTAAAGGATTTTGTTTTAGTTATACATTGCCTCAAATGTTTATGCTTATTTATGAAAGCTTCCTCTATATTGTTATCCTTACTGAGCATCTTAGCTCACCCCTTTCTATGTTTTATTTTTCCCAGGATGTAAAGAAATATATTATGACTGACCTGTAGGGATAGTCTGAAGGGGATATGAGTGTGGACTATGGAGACTATATTATTTTAGTTTTTCACTTTATGATGTAATGTAAACCTTATGAATGTATCTAGTGATTCTAAGGCTACTAAACTAATCGGTCTTCCGAGACTTGATCTTTTGTGATCATGCTAATGTTATGTAATAATGTACCGACTCTGGGTAACTGAGGTCGGGGCGTTATAGTTGGTATCAGAGGAAGTTTAGTAAAAACCCTGGAAGCTAGATTTAGATAAACTCTGATTAGAGCACATAGACCTAAGATGGACTTTGATGATTAGTATAGAAGAACTTCCTAGAATTTTGGTATTGTAGAGATTTTGTGAGTTTTCTTAGCAATACATCCATGTCTGGATACGATCAGGTAGAGGCGGCTCTGGCACAGATGTACCTAGGGGTAAAACCCGAAAACACCGCTTTGAGCTAGACTCGAACGGGAACTGGTGCACGAAAAATGGCTTTGCTGCAGTCTTGGTTAGGAAACTCCTAGGGGATATGATTAGGATAATTATCATTTTATTTAACAACCATTATAAAGGGTTTATGAGTATATACCTCCTCAAATAAAACATTTTTTTTATTATGGATTATATCCATAAATAGTTCAATTTATGTTAAGTGTTTTACAAGTATAGAATTATGTATTTTGATTGATAAACTGATCTAGTTTCTTCCATTGTTTAGAAATGGTGCCTAGTGGAAGAAATGGAAACCATATCAATGCACGCACTCCATGTAGGGATTTCCCTCCTACTCAAGATAATTATAGTGGAGATGGCGATACAACTGGTGTTGATCAGATAATCACCATACTAGCACAAATCACTCAGGTTATGAATAATAACATTACCCGTATAGAGCACCCTGACCCGCAACGTGGAGGATCAATGTTAGATTGCTTCAGGAGGAAACAACCACCAACATTCAATGGGAGTACAAATCCCTTAGTAACTGAGCAATGGATAAATTCCTTAGAGAAAATATTCCACGCCTTGGGGAGTAGTGAAAGGGAAAATGTTATCATGGCAGTTTACCGCCTCACTAGAGATGCTGATCAATGGTGGTCGTTGATTCAAAACATGAAGAAAGATGATGAAGTATCAAATATGTAATGGAGGGAGTTCAAAGAGATTTTCTTATAAAAATACTTTCCTCGTGACCATCGAGCAGATATGGAAAGACAATTTCTGAGTCTCAGACAAAAGGAGGATGAGAATGTCGCAAAGTATGAGGATAACTTTACAAGGTTAGTGAGGAATGATACAGATTATATACGTAACCCAAGAAGTAAGATTGATCGTTTCTTTGAAGGGTTAAAACCATTTCTTCATCGAGAATTAGTCTCATAATCTTTCTCAATGTATGAAGATATAGTCTCATGTGCTATCAAGATAGAAAAGGAATTCTCTAAATCATATGAAAATAAAGTAAAGAAAGAGAAGAAGAGAATGATGGGGCAAGAGACAGATAAAGGGAAAAAGGGAAAGAAGGATTTTCCATTATGTGAAAATTGTGGTAAGAAACACCCCAGTACTTGCCTAAAAGGAATGGGAGTTTGTTACAAATGTGTAGAAAAAGGTCACCAGACTTGTGATTGCAAGGGAAAGAAGGAGGATGTCAATGTTGAATGCTACAATTGTAGAGATATGGGGAATTATGAAAATGAATGTCCTAAGCATCAGGGAAACTTATCTCAGAAAAGGCTAAGGGATCAAGGCCAAGCTTATGCTGTTACTACAGTTGAAGAGGAACAATTAATGTATTTGTGTTTTGGACTCAAGGATTATATTATGGTTATGAGAATAACGTGATATATATAAGGATTTTACTGCATTACTTTTTGTTTTTATTAAGGTTTTAATATGACTAAGGTAATCATATTTTTAGTATATGAAAATAAGAGAAACTTTACTCTATTTGGAGAATCAGATGTTACGATTGATTTTGGAATTTAGATACCTTTTACAGAAAGTCTAGACAGAGGTAATTTGGATAACTATAATGTTTTGGAATGGATTAAGTTGAACTTTGGATAGTATTTTTCAAGGTTAAAACATTTATTATGATTATTTTTGGAAAATTATGATACTATAGTTTTAGGAAAAGGACAACCTACAGGTCAGGGTGATAACCCGTTGCGTCGGACAAAGCTGCAGGAATCGAACCGAAAACCATAGTGCAACATGCCTTTATTACCTACCACTATCTTACAGAAAGTCCCTGGTTATTACAAAATATTTTTTCATTATAATGGTATGTGTTAATATTTGTAACCTTATACTATTAGGATAAATATAATATTTTTGAGTTCTATTATCTTTTGGAGTGTAAGATGAGTTTGTGGTATAAATTAGTTGAAGGTTGAAAACTCTACTTGTCAAGATGTATATATATATATATTTATCTTATTCTATGAAGAAATTAATTCTTGAACTTTAGGGAAGGTATATTAAGACAAAAAATGTGTTATCCTAATACCTTATGTTTTGTTGAACTGATGATATTTTAAATCATCATAGATTGATGGCTTTGAGGCCCTCAATTCCACACTTTTTTATGATTGATGACCTCAATAACTCCCTATAAATATTTAAATTTTTCCTCTAATTATGTGTTTATAATTTCCACCAATGTTATCCTATTCGAAACCCTAATTTGGTTGTGACATTCTCATTTCCCTTTCCCTCTTATTAAAACTAAATTTTATTAACCCTATTTCCGATATGGGTTTTCCACAAAGGTATTTTCTATTTTCAACCTTTTATTTTCAAAGAACAATTTAAAATTGTGAGGACGCAATTATTTGAAGGAGGGGAGAATTTAACACCCCAAGCTTCCATGGTACGATTCTCTTTGAATAATACAACTGCGTGTGTTGTATGCAACTTCGAGATTCTAACACTCCGCGACCAATCAAAGTCGCCATTATGAATATTAATACCCAATTTTTGAAATTTTATAAATTTTATCTCTCAAAATGGACTTCATTTTTGGATTCAGAATATCAAAATTATCCTAGGGTGAAATTTTGGTACTTTTCAGATAACTTTTATATTTTGATCAATAGTGAAAATTACTAAATTTTAATTAAAAAAAACTTTTTTAATCAAAATAATTAACAATGATAAATTATGAATTTGAGTGGTTTTAAAGTATATGTAGAATATATTTTTACCATTTAATACAATGTTGGTTATTGGAAATAATTTCATAATTAAACCGGACATAAACAAGTGTCAATATTTTGATAGTTATTATCTCTTAAAAACACGCTTTTTTGTTTTAACAATGAGAATTAATTTTAAATTAATTTTTTCCACTTCTGTGTTTTGAATTTGGAAAAATGGATTCCATATTTGGAATCAGGATTTTCAAATTGTGTAAATAGTTAACTTTTATTTTTATACATTTTGAATAATTACTTCGGTAAATATTTTATTTACCATGGTTAAAGGGTAAATCCGGTAAATAAGGTTAAAAAAATAATATTATAATAATAAGAAATTACCCTAAAACGTGTCCTTAACTTATTGGTTGATACATGTCCGAACATGGGCATCTTTGGGTCGATTTTGGGACCCCATGGAGCCACTTGTAGGTGATAAGGACACTTTATATTAATTAAGTTAAAATAAATAAAAAAATGACATAAGCATATAACTTTTAGAAAAACAATTTTTAAATAGGGTTATATATGTTAGATTTTAGACTATAAATATTAATTATAAATATAAGAAGATTTCATACATAATGGTTTTTATTTATAATTTTTAGACATCTTATAATTAAATTTATTTATGACACAATAATGATGCAGTATTTTCCTTATTAATGAAAGAATCAAATAATTGATATTATAAATGTTAAAATAAATATAATTTGAAAGTTTTGATGACATAAATGAATTTTATTGGTTAATATGAAATGATAGTATTTATTAAATGAATTTGGTTTGAATTAATAAAGTTTTTAAGACTTTAACAAAAATCAATTATTGAATAGTGTCAAAATTGACATAAATGAGTTTTTAAAACAAATATTATATTATTAATTGATATTATATTCTTAAAAATATAATGTTTGGCAAAAGGACTTATATTATTATAGGTGTATCATTAATGGACCACTTGGGGGTATCTTGGATGTATATAGTAAGTTTATTAACTATATAATAAAAAAATACAAAGTGACATGGTAAATGTCAAACTAATTAACTAAGAGTTAAAACTAAAAGATATGGTTAATATAATGACCCAAACCTGTCTAAAATCTATTGGTTGAAGTTATTTAGACCCATACCCACATTATAATTTAAATAATAAACTTTGGAGCCATTAGAAACCGAATATTAATTTATTATAAAATAATATTTCTAGCTTTTCCTAAGGTTCCCCTCACTCCTCTTATAAAAGGACACCACTTATAACCAATTCTTCACACCTTCAAAGACTTTTGGTTCATTAAAACCCAGCCCAAATATCCTATAAACTTACCTCAATTAAACCTATATGCATTAGTTTGATCATAAAGCCAACCTAAGGAGCCCTTTTGATCAAATCAAAAGGAAGAACCCGAAGAAGAGGCAATGTTTTCACCACCCTCTTTCAAGTTCCTTTCATCTTAAACTTATTCTTTCTTTGTTATTACCATTATAAAATAATAACTCTAGTATCCTATATATACTGTGATTTTATTATTAATATGGTACAACCATATTCAGTATTCTATCCATCCTTTGAATGACATGTCACCATACGTGCGTACGTACGGATTACCGTCTCCACGTCATGGTGTAATTGTTATTCAAAACATTATTATTTGTATGGGTATAATAATGATGTGTAATTCATGTAAATAATAAATATAACATGATAATGATTCTGTATATATGATATAATATTCAATTTTATATTACTTTAATATCAAAAGAGTGATATTGTCGCTCGTGCGTACGTACGGACTACCATCTCCACGAACGCAATGAGATTCATTCCCCATCGTATCCATTAAAGTATAATTACCATTTGATTATTAAAAATAATTTTTAAGGACTTTATATAAATATGGATATGAATAAGATACAACCTATCCATAACAAACATGGCTTATGTAACAAAATATATAAAAGAAAACGAGTAAGTTAACACCCGAAATGACAATAATACTAAGATATTATTAACAAATCAATGTTAAAAGATCATATATGATATCATATTAATGTATATGATTATTGTATAATTTAATAACAATTATTTAACCATTATAAATGAGGTTAGCCTACCCTCAACCAAGAAAAATTACAAGGTAAGGGGTTTTCATCTCAATTCTTATTTCTGTGATATTCGTACTATATTGCAACTATTACCTTTTGTGTGGTGTATGTACTTTCCATAATTGTATTATTTGTGTAATAAACTTTAATTTATGCATATTTACATATTCATTGTATGATACCTATTTCATGGGGTGTATGTTTCCTTAGTTACCAAATTGGTAAGGGTTTATTTCACAATCTCTTCATTATCCGAGGTTGTTTATACATAATTATCTACTTGGATCTCTTTATCATCCACATCCATGTGTCTTAAAAAAAGTATTTCAAATAATTATTACTATATTATAGATTATTGGTTAATTTCATTTTTACCCTTGTTTACTTTTTATAAGAATTTTATAAAGTAATCCTTCCGTTTTTTTCCAAACAAGGTCCTTTTTAACATTTTCGATAGAGTTAAGGTAAGAATGTCTTTTTTTTAACTTATACGGAGGGTGTGACTATTTTCTTCCATTATAAAATCTTGAAAGCTTCCCTTACAAGCTAATAAGGATATTTTCAAAGTAAATTTTTTATTTTATAATTATGTTACTTTTAAATGATTTCAAAAAAGAGATATTTCTCTCAAATAGTTTTGATTTCATCTATGTCAACATCCTTTGATAAATTTTACACTTATTTGAAGTTGATTTATTATGATACAAATCATCCATATTGTATGTAAGGTTTTTTGATATGTTTGACTATGGATGAGTTATTTTTATGTCATTAATGGTTTATGATTAATGTTTTGGCATTTTATATGCTAGTTTTAATACGAATGTTTATGTTATATTTCATCCTCTTCTTAAGATGAATGTGTTGGACTAGTATGTTCCGGGTTGGGGACTGGTAAAAGTAAGCCCTCTGGGTTGGGGTCTAGTTACAGAAGACCCTACAGGTTGGTGTCCGGATATTAGAGGCACTCCAGGTTGGTGTCCGGTTATTAGAGGCACTCTGGGTTGGTGTCCGGTTATTAGAGGCACTCCGGGTTGGAGTCTGGTTACAAAGGCTCTCTGGGTTGGGTTTCGGTTACAGTTATCCCTTAGGTCTTGGCACGAGGCCTTGACATAGAAATTAAAGTTTTGAATTATGCATTCCATCATTATGAAAGTGGTTATTGATATTTTATATGATTATTATACTAGTATAATATCCATGTGAATAAGTAAATGGAATTATTTAATTTTATCTTTTCCATATTATTCTGAAGTTCAAGTTTTAAAGGCTTTTATTTTAGTTATACATTTCCTCAAATGTTTATGCTTATTTATGAAAGCTTCTGATATATTGTTATCCTTACTGAGCATCTGAGCTCACCCCTTTCTATGTTTTATTTTTCCTAGGATGTGAAGAAATATATTATGACTGACCTGCAGGGATAGTCTGAAGGGGATATGAGTGTGGACTATGGAGACTATATTATTGTAGTTTTTCACTTTATGATGTAATGTAAAACTTATGAATGTATATAGTGATTCCAAGGCTTCTAAACTAATCGGTATTTCGAGACTTGATCTTTTGTGATCATGCCAATGTTATGTAATAATGCACCGACTCTGGGTAACTTGGGTTGGGGTGTTACAAATCTACCTCTCGCTCTAGAGGTAAACCTAAAGATTCATTTGGAAACACATATCTGAAATGATCCACCACTGGAAGAAGGTACATCTCTGAAGTCCCTTAGTCATCTAGATATAAACTAGCAATCTGGGCTGTAATTCCTCCCAACCCATGATGCTCGGGTCTAACTTTGTTCGTCTGGACATCCCATTCACACTTGTGTAGAAAAGCCCCATCCTCTAGTGACGTGAAAATCACCCTATGAAGATAACAATAAATAAATTCCTAAAAGGATACCAACCAGTCCATTCTGAGAATGACATCAAATCCTATCATCTCTAATACATAGAGGTCCCATAAGAAGTGACACCCACCAATCTAAAGAGGACACTCCTTGCACTAACGTACACCAGCCTTCCTAATCCCCAATGGAGTGTATAACATCATAACATCATAAAAAGTAAATATATAGAGCCCAAGGCTCTCCCCAACAACAATAGATATAAAACTATGGGAATCCCCTATATCAAAAAGAGAAAAAGCTAAAACTGAGACAACTAGAATTGTAACTATAACTGTAGAGGGTCTGAGATCTTGATTCCACCGGGTATAATCTATTGAAAAAGTTTTACCTGTACTATGGCCCTATGCCATGTCTAGATAACCTGAGATAATCCACCCTGATATCGCTAAAAACCCATCGTCTAGCTACCACATCTATGACCACATCCTCATCCTGAATGGACTAATGAACTCCAGTTCCTTGAATAATGAGAAACTGGTGGTCCTTATCCTGAATGTGGAGTCTTAATAGATCCACTCTCACTCACTACTGGTGAGAACATCTAGAAAAAATGATTAATATGGCCTATCTTGCTACAATATTGGAGCTCAACTGGGTCCTTTAGGCAATGTGGTCTCATATTCCCACTCTTCACACACTGGTAGCATACCACATGTATACTGGAAGACACATTGTGTGAATGATCCCTATGGTGCTTCCTACTATCTGTCAAAGGAGTACCATCCCTAGATGCTGAACTACCCTAGCTCACAGCTCCAAACTTCCTCAGATTGTGCTCAATAATCAGCACCTAGTTTACTATAGTATTCACTGAAGTCATCCTGAAGACATTAACCTATGATCAGATGTTAGTTCTGATACCATCCTCAAATCACCTAGCCAAAGATAACTTGTCACTTCCCAAAACAGGTGTGAAGTGCTGAATCTCTATAAACTGATAAGAATAATCCATCACCTAAAGAGCACCCTGCTCCAAATGCATTAACTCTTAGGCTTGATCGGCCCTCAACATCTCAAGATAGAAATAATCATATATGGTCCTTTGAAAATATTCCCAAGATATATCCTGATGATGTCCTGCCTATGAGATAACATACCACCATCTTTTGGAGGAATCATGTAGCATGTAAGTCACGATCTTCACCCTCCTCTATAGAGGTGTATCCAAATGCTCAAAGATAGAAAGCATGGCCTCCAACCATGAATCTGCAGCCAGTGGTCCTCTATCCCCTGAAAAAGTGGGAGGATGCTGTTGCTGGAACACCAGTGTGAACTCTTCAATAGTCGAGGAAGGATGTGGTGCTCCCTGAATGGTCTGAATCATCCTAAAAAAGCCTTTATAGAACTGTGCATCAATACTTACATCTGGTGTAACAATTGGTGAAAAGATGGGCATGACAGGAGGATCTACTGGTAGTCCCTAATATACTATTTCCAGTGTCTGATCATCACCCTGTACCTAGTGTACAACTAGAGGATGTCTTGGTGGCATGACTCTATAAGGTCAAGCACACAATTCAGTATAAGATTATCAAGGACTGAAACTTAGAAGTGAAATAAAGGAATATGAGAAGAAAACATTCAAGTTTTAAAAAATAACATTACATGACATGTAGAAACACTACAAGATGTGTTCCCTTTAAGTATTAACATGGGCGTGTACCTCTGCCAACCTGGTCATGTAACACCCCATACACACAGTGTGTTCATTCTGTGACACAGTGTGTACTTGGATTTTCCCTCCTACCTAGGTTCTTCTACATGAATATATCTACATGGTTCTATCATGGTGTAACAATCCACAGTGTGTTCACCCTAGACACAATGTGTACTACATAAGTTCCATCCACACGTGTCCTTAGTCACATAGTAGGATACAAGGTTGATTTCCACACCGCGTTTCCAAGATAGAAACAATGTGTACCATTTGGATTTCATCCACCCGTGTCATTACTCACACAACCAGATACATGGTCTCTTACAGCACAACGTATACTCCTAGTACACGACGTGTTCTATCAATATTTTATCAACCCCATGTCTCTAATCACATAGTCAGTCACATAGTTAACAAATACACGACGTGTACATATGATACATGGTGTGTACTTAAGAAAAGTTATTTCTTCTAGAACATAAGAACACATGGCGTGTGTTCATAACTTCACATGCTGTGTTGTCTGGGTTTCCATATAGTAATCCTCTAAAAATTCTCTGGAACCCTTAAAAATATAATTTTTTTCCAATTCATGACAAATTTCGACCCGTGAGATCCCATACTCCCCAAAAATCAAAGTTTGGCATCCTTTTTCACATCATAACTTGACAAAGTTCAATTAAAGTTCAAACATGATCCACCAAATTCTGATCTAGGAGGGCCCATAACACCTAAGGGACCCAAGATTGGTGTTCATCCAAATGAAACTTTATATATACAAATACCCTATCAAAATAGAAGGTATTATATCATGACATATATCATAATAGAATTCATATCTTTCACAACATCTATCACAACAACATGCAATCAGCAATGCATCCTAAATTTCATGACAAGAATGTATGAAATTTGATATCTAGCAAGTGCCTATATGATTAATGAGATGGCATAACCTCTTCTCATTAGGTTGAAAAAGAAATAGAACCTCAGTAATATCAATGATAACAAAACAATACATGTGTATCACCCAATGGTGAAACCAAATCAACTATAACAATTGAAAAACCATAAAATTTCATTATTCAAGGTAACTTGGATTTTACCTGTACACGAGTTAGATACTCCCAGGCATAGCTTATTACCAACTACCTATTTCTTCCAATCCTAGTCTATAGGATCCAAATAGTAAGGCAAAGAAGAAGAGAATTCCTCTGATACCACTTTGTAATGTCCTGGATCTGGGTGCTGCCCAAAGGTGCCCCGAACCTAGTTGGTCACATGACCTCAAGCACATTTCCCAAATGCCAGAGGCTTCTAAATAGCAGAGAGGGCCAAGATATGATATTGGGGAAACTATGACCTCATTGGCAGAGTATACATAGCAGAATACAAATAGTAAATAATAGCAGAAGCAGTAATACCATAAAATAGAAGTAAACAGTGGAAGAATGATAGTAATAAAACAACTGGAGCATAAATAAATGATGCATGTCACATGTGTCTAGGAAATAATTAAAACAAGTCACAATTCTATAAATACAATACTGAAACCAAAGTATAGAAAAATAATAAATTCCAATAGCATCGCAAGCCTCAACTTGGTCCCATGCTCTCCAACTCCAACATCAATCAAGTACCTGATAAAGAAGGGTGCTTTCCATTTTCTATACCTGCAACCATATAATCTACTTGGTTCTTAAATCATGACCCAAATAGGATGTGAGACGAATCCCAGTAGGAAACCACTAAAAGATCTATTCCTAACTATCAGTGAATATATATAGCAGGTAATATGTAGAAATGAAGTAATAAACTAGGAAGTACTCAAAAGTAAACAATCCTATAGTTTTCAATTACATTCATTTACATTTATTATTCAATTCATTGAATCATGTAAACCTTGAGATCTAGCCTAAGATCTATATCCCCTATGTAATAGTAATAAAAGATATCTCAGAATACCATCTAAACAATCAAGTAAGACTAATTCCAAGCTTGTGCTGTGTCTTGGAAGACTCGTCACCTTCATTCAATCATTCAATAACAACCCTTTTGTAAAAGTTCTCATAGTCCAATCCCCCTGGTCTGACATAACATCAATTAATTTAATAACAAACCTCTAGGTAGCTCTCATTGTCTAACCCCTCTGGTCTGACATAGCACTAATAATTTACAAATGACCACATGGATATCTCACACAGTCAATACCCCTTGGTCAACATTACATTAATAAGTTATAAACAACCACCCGGGCAGCTCTCACGTTCTAAACCCCTGGGACGATGACCACCTAGAATCTCTCACAGTCAATACCCCTAGGTAAATATAATAGTAAAACATACACAAATGACCCTACCTTAGGAAGCTCTCATAGTCAAATTACCCTTAGTCAACCTTCCACAATGCATATCACAGGCAACTCAAATGAACAGTAACTTCATCCTAACTTCACGAGGCTTGGAAAACAAGGTAGGACTATAGTCATCCTATACCAAATAGTCATAAACAATCAAATAAGGGAACAAACCCATATGGTGTACTATAAACAATGTATCTAACCTTACTCATAGACAATATCCATTTCTCAATCAAACAAACCATAATAGGTATTAAACATGGTTAAATTCCAAACACACAATACCCCAAACATGGGTATTTGGAAATGTTAGCATATATAATCTAAAGAAAATAAAAAAAGGTACAAACCACCTAACTCGATGTCATATAATCAATAATATTTATTATTTACCCTTGAATTGGCCTAGAATGGTGTAGATATACAAAAAGGTTAAAAATGTTCAACCTTGAATAACTCACGAGAGAGGAAGAATTGGGAAGGAAGGTTCTAGGAGAATTGAGAACTCACTGGTGGGATTACAACACACCCAAAGTTGTCTCAATCAGAGGTAGGATAAAGAATTGGGAGGGGATATAATTTATTAAATATTATATCTCTATACTTTATGACCCAAGAGGAGAAGAAGACGTTTCCAAGGATGAGACATGACCCTGCTCCGATTTATCAAATAAAAAGAAAACTACACAACATGTTCATTAAAGGTATATGCTGTATAATAGCCTTTACCGACCCCATACTTAAGAGGTTTTCCAAGTTACCACACAACCATGTACTCAGCCATTACACATTTAGTACACGGCTATATGTGGTACCCGAATACATGGCGTGTACTCATAAGTACACGTCGTGTACTTAGAAAATTCACATTTCTTCCTTTTTCCTCAAAAAACAACCCGAAATCAAGATTCATACCTGAAATGAAGATCTGGGTTCTTATAGTATGAGGTAAAAATATGGTCATAAAATATTATTTAGACATGTTTTATAGGAAAAATTACCCTTTTCTCCTGGTTTAACCCCTCGATAAACCTGTTTTAGCATTAATCACGATGATTTTCTTTTACTATTTTTACTATTTATTATGACCAAAAATAGAAGTGGAATCCGTAAAAAATGTGAATATGATTATTAAAAATATGGAATCCATTTTATCAAATTCAATTCATATAACTGTAGAGTTTAATTTAAAATTAAACTCGCAAAACCTGACAAAAATCAGTTTTCTGGAAAACATGTTTTCTTAAATACAAAATGTTTTTATAAAAAAATACAACATAAAATTAATTTAAAAGTATTAAATTAGATTATTAATAATATAATTGAAATAATTATACTTTTAAAACAATTTAAAAATAAAATTTAAAATTTTAAATACTTTAAATAAAAACAATTTTCAATAAGAATTAATATTTTCACTGTTCATTGAAAAATCAATCTTTATAGAAAATTCTCAAAAATTCACTCTAAGATAATTTTTACATGTTGATTTAAAAATTAAAGTTCATTTTTTCAAAGAAATTTTATAAAATTGATAGAAATTAATTATATTATTTGCTTATAAAAATCAATAAAAACCATTTTGAAGGAAAAAAATATATTTTTTTAAAGTACACAACGACTTTACTAAGAAAAGTAATTATTTTTAAATTAATTTTATTTATATAACATATTTATATATATTTTTAATTTTTTTATTCCTAGTCACTCCACCAATTTAATAGTTATAGTATACTATATTATGGTTCATTTAGGCTTATTTTTACGTGTATCAGAGGCTATCAAAAAAAATATTTAAAGTGAATTACATCCTAAAATATCTAGGTGTTACATTATAACCCACTTAAAATGATTTTTACCTTGAAATTAAATTACTATAGTATAAATAAATGAGGATATCCATATTTTATCACACCCTTGGGTTCCCATATAACTTCTTTTAATTTTTGATTCCTCTAAAGAACTTTAACCCAATGAGAAATATTGTTCCATAGTAGTTTATCTACACAATACAAGATTTATACTGGTTTTTATTCATCGAAAAGATCATACTTAAATGGAAGAACCTCTGAGTTTAGTACATGTGATAGATCAAGTATGTATTTCCCCATGAGAGATATATGGAACACATTGTGAACTTGATAGAGGTTTAGTAGAAGCACCAAGTGATAAGCTACCATCCCTACTCAATAAATAATCTCAAAGGGTCCAATATACCTTGGAACTAAATTTACCTTGTTTTCAAATATCATAACCTTAGTATATGGAAAAATTACTAGGAATAACTTTTCACTAACTTTGAATTCTATATTTTACTGATGATTATCTATATAAATTTTCTATTGATTATGAGCTACCTTGATATGATGCTAAATTGTTTTGACCTTATATTCCATTTCCTCAAAATAAATCAGATTCCAATAGATTTATTTCTATAAATTCATCATATAAATTTGAATTTATACAATTCTTTCCATAGATGTATTCATAAGGATCCATCTAAATGCTTGATTGAAATATATTTTTGTAAGAAAAATCTACTAGAAGAAGGTATTGATCCCAACCGCCTTTAAAATACTTAGAAACAATTCTCAGTATATCGTCTAATATTTAAATGGATATTTTAGACTAACCAGATTTCTAAGGATGATAATCATCATTGAAACACAACTCAGAATCTAGATATTACTAAAAACTTCATCATAACTTCAAGGTAAACCTCAGATCCTGACCATATACAATAGAATGTAGTACTCCATTAAACCTTACATCTTCCTTAATGTATATCTAGCAAGATAATAAAGAGGGAAATATTATTTGATAGTAATGAGGTGTGTTTAAGTTTTAAGGTTATCTACTATAACCCATATAGAATTATGTCTTTTATACATTTTGAGGGGTCCGATGACAAAATCCAGGGTGATGTTTTCCCATTTCCATTATTGTATGAGTAATGGTTGTAACATCCCCATAAGATTCTATCTACTAGACATAACACATTGGCATACCAAGAACTAATATATATACTCTGAAACAACTCTATTGATATTTTAACACTATAAATACTCTTTCATATCTCTATACATCTTCATATTTTTAGGATGAATAGAGAATGATGAACTATGAGTTTCATCCAGTAGATCATTATTCAAATATGGTATGGACATGACACATATGTGGTTCCTAAAACTTATCATTCCATCACAATAAAGGTTAAAATTAAGAACATTTCTCACATTATGTTAAATTTATACATCTTTCTTTTACACATCTTTAATCTTAACTTGGATAGATGGTTGAACACCCATTTGAGAAATATAATATTTTCTCCTTCCTTCATGATTTATAGATACATCATTTGAAACTCTATAAATATTAGATATTTTGTTATCCTCATTATAGATAAGCTATCATGATCCTTTTGACTGAAATCATTAGATACCCTATTCACTTTCCAAGGGTGGTAATGTATTGAGTATTCACAATCTTTAATCAAATACAACCATCTTCTTCAGTGCATATTAAAATATTTTTGAGTGAATATATACGTTAAAATTTTATAATCAGTATAAATTTCATACCATTCTCTATAAATATAATTATGCATATCTTTAATGCAAATTTACCCTATCTAACTAAAAATCATTATTTGGGTATTTTTCTCATGAACCTTAAATTTTCGTGAGGCATAAACTCTCACCATATCATTCTACATGAGTACACATACTAGATCTTTATAAAATGAACCATTATAGATCAAAAAAACTTCTCCACTACAATATAATATAATCATATATGGATTGAATTACTTTCACTTCAGTTCCTTGAAAATTTCTTCAAATTATTCTATCCAAAGTAACTTGTATCTATTCTAAGTTAATTTGGCGATTGAATTAGATAACCATGATAAATTTTCCACAAATATTAATATCTTTCCAAACCAAGAAAACTATGGATCTCAATCAGATTAGTTGTCTTGGTCCAATATTCAATATCTTATGCCTTTGATAGATCCACTGATATACCCTATCATTAGATTATATGACCAAAAAAATAAAACATTCAATATCCAAAATTCACACTTGGTAAAATTTTCATACAAATTCTTATTTCTTAGGGTCTTCAGTGCAATACTCGAGTGATCTTTATGATATTCCTTTCTCTTTGAATATATAATAATATCCTCTATAAATACTTCCATAAACTGATCATGGTAATATCTAAAGAATCTATTTATTAAATCTATGAAGATAATAGGGGAATTAGTAAGACCAACTGGAATCACTATAAATTTATAGTGTTCATACCTCATACAGAAGGCTTTCTTGGGTATGTATTCACTTTTGAATCTAAACTGATATTATCTAGATCAAATATCAATCTTGAAAAAATATTTGGATCCTAATAATTGATTTAAAAAAGTATCAATATGTGAAAAATGATATTTATTATTGATTATGATCTTTTTAAGTTCTCGATAATCAATAAAAAATTTCATTGATATATCTTTCTTCTTAATAAAAAGAAAAAGTTCACCCTAAGGTGATGCACTTGGCTTAATGAATCCCTTGTAAATATTCTCATGGAGTTTCTTATTCAATTCTTACAACTCAATTAATGAAATTATATATGAGGTATTTGAAATAGGTGTAGAACTAGGTATAAGTTATATTGAAAACACAACTTCATGATTTAGTGTAAGATAAGAAAATTCACCTAAAAATACATCAATAAACTCCCTCACAATAGAAGTATCTTAAATGTTAATTTTAACCCCAACCATATGATATAATAAAACCTTTTAAATAGGAATCAAGACCCAATATAATGGATGTAATTTACATTGGAAGTTCACATTTATCATCATATTAATAAATGATCATAGGTTGGTTCAAAATATAAAATGTAACTTCTCTTCCTCAGAAATTGATTTAATATTTCTGTAAATAAATCCAATCCATGACTAAGGTAACATCAAATTTAACTAGAGGAATAAAAACGATATTTATAGGAAGCACATTACCAAAAACATCAATTGGAGAATAATCATAGACTTGATATGCGATCAGTGTATAATTAGATGTTTTCACTACTAATTAAATATATAATTGTTGAGTTGGTATTATGATACCCTTCTAAAATTCTTTAGATACAAAAGAGTGGGTAGATATAGAATCAAATATTAAATTCATAGTTATAGAGTTTATGATAAGTGTACCTTTCAACACTTTGTTTTCCATATAATCAATAGTGATTGCATGAGATTTCCATTTTCATTGGTCTTAAGTGGTTATTGTATTCAATCATTTTCATAAACCTATATATTTGAGTGCTGGTTAGCATAATGACTATACTTCTTGAATTACAAACATTGGAGTGTGGGTGGTGCATTATGTGGTACTTTTTCTCCATCATTAGATAACTTATTCTTCCCATCATTTTAGTATTCAATTTCTCAATGTCCTTCCTTTCCACACATAAATCATTTAATATTACCCTTAATAAAATTTCCTTCATGTTTCCTCCCACACTTTGAGCATAAATGACATCCCATATTATTCTCTCCATGGTTTTTAGAATTTCATTTTAATTCTATCTTTCTTTTCTTATAAAAACCATGAGATTTATGGGTAACACCAATATTCATTTCCACCTTGATAACACATTGAATGATTTATTCACATCTACTGAAGTACCTTATGGCTAATTCTATTTAGAGACTTAGTTTTAAGCCACCAAATAATCAATAAATCTTAATTTTAGGTTGGATGATAATACTAGAAGTTTACCTCATAGGTCTTGTAAAATTATCTCATAAGTGCGGATAGATTCATCATCCTTTTACTTTATATCAAGTAATTCCTTCGCTATTTTCATATAAAGAATACAAAGAAAGTACTTATTAAAAATATAATCTCTTAAAATCATCCCACTATATGGATTCAATTTCTTACTATTTAATTGTGTTCTTGATAAGAGTCCATCATTGATCCATTTCACCTTCCAAATTAAAAATAGCTAAAATAAAATTTTCATGTTCTAAACACTGGAGAATGAAAAATATATTTTTATTGGTACTGATACATTTACCAGCAACTAGAGGATCTACAAACCCACTAAAAATAGTTTATGTTGTCTCATGAAGGAATCAATAAAATTTTATTCCCTCCTTTTCTCATTTGCAAGCTTAGTATGATTCATAGCTCAAGAAAGTTTCATAATCATAGTAGTAATATTTTATATTCAAATCCCAAAGCATTTGGTTTTCATGAGGATAATCATTACATTTTCCATTGAATTTAGTATTAACATGACTCCTTTGGGTTCCATCCATTAACTATAACAAAAAACATAGTATGATCAATATTAATCATAGTGGGAAATCACATAATCATGAAAAATCATTTATAGGATGTCTAAATCTTGACACATTTTTTCATCCTATGAAACCTTAGGTTTAACCTAGGTCATCCATATAATAAACCCAAATTTTCATACATATATATATTATTTCATTTTTTATGAATATTCATTACATTACACAAACACACGCCTGAGGACCATAATAGTTATAGCCATTGGAAACATGGAAACATAAACACTGGTCTATAAGTGAGCTATATCATCTCCCACTACATTCTTTATAACTAGAAACCTTCTTATACATATCATACATAATAAACATATTTATAACCTAGGGAAAGGAAACATATGAAAGGGTGAGCTCAGATTATTAGTAAGGGTAAACAAGGGATATACGTCAGTATAACATGAACATAAGGGTATGAGAACATGATCATAACATTTGAAAACCACACCCTGAATATCAAAGATTATAATCTTGAGTCATAAAATAAATATTGTTTGTTCATAAGGAATAAATCAAGATGGAATCAAATAACATGATCCATGAGAGCATAACATTGGTATAAGATAGGTAATTTGTGGCATAAACATATGAATATAAAATAATTTCCATGTTATTCAAGGATCACTACCAAGACCATCATAGATGATAATGTCCTTTACTGAACCAGGTTCACTCCACATTCCAGACCTGTATTACTAAACCAGGTTCACTCCCCATTCTAACCCTATCTTACCAAACTGGGTTCACTCCCCATTCCAGTCCTATCAATCTAATGAGATATAAATCTTTACCCAATGCATTGGGGGTAGATACAAGTCCCAAAAACCATATAATTATACTTATATATATGTGTTCCAAAATATCATAAAACATTTATTATATCATAACCCATGAAGAGAAATGAGGTTTCTAGAAATTTCATCATATCATAACTTGTAGAAAAGAAACAAGTTTCATAATCATCATAGCATAACCCTTGGAAAAATAAGTGTGTTTCTTAAGAATATTATCAGGGTATAACCGGTGGAAGTGAAATGAGTTTTATAAAAATACATGCCATAATAAACATAAACCATTCAGATAAAGAATAATAATGGTATCCTTGGATCATATACCCATAAATTCATAGGTAACATCAACAGATGTAATCTTAGATGGAAAATTATTTTGATCATTTAAAACATTTCTTGAAGAAAATATCCATTCCACTTTAAAAAATTATTTTAAAACCTAAAAAAATTTAAAACTTTTTTTTATTGAAAATAACCATGAAAAATTATAAAGTAATCTTCAAATTAATGATTTTTAATAACATTGGAAAATTCCATTCACCATACACGTTAAAATGAATATTTCTTTCACATATTCGGTAAAATCCAAACATGCATTGTTTGGAAGTAGACATGAATATTCCTTTAAATTTTTTTTGTAAAAAAGTAAAACATGGGTAAAATTTATTCTAAAAATAATAATAGAGTAGAAAAATATTTTTCAAAACCATTTTTATAAAACATGGTTTTAGAAGAAAACAAATTTTCGACTAAAGAGAGAAATAATGTCAAAATTTATTAAAAAAAATTATTAATTATTTTAAGCACCAAAGTGTAGAAAAATGATACCATTAGTTGAATATATTATAAATAAAAATAGGAAAATAAAATTAATGATAATTCTTGGGAGGTAGATCATGAGATTTCAATATTGGAGACTTAATCCTAAACAATCCTGATAAATTATGAGATTGTAACATAAAATCATTACCACTTTGGTAACATTGAATCATAAGACCCATGAATTAAAAACATTAAATGAAACCTAAAATATCCTGATCCTGAATAAATTAATTATATTACATGTAAAATGGTTTGTATATACACCTAGTGAAAGAATAGAGGTGCACAACATAATGTACGTCTCAAAGTAGAAAAATCGACACAAAAATCCCTAACCTTAAGTCTTTAATTTTGTCGTACTCATTGAAAATTATGATATAATAAATATAAGTTTATTATAAATATGTTATATAACCAAATATATATATCATACCATCTATTATTATCTTATGAAATTTTATTACCCGTTTATTAACAATTCAATGTTAAAGTTACATTTCGGGTAATAGCCACTTTATTTTTTGTATATGTTTTGATTTGTTGTATTTTTGGTAATATTTCTTTGATCATGGTTCCATAATATATATAATGAAAACCATGATATAAATATAATATATTTTTATTGTATATTTATTTATATTAATTCATAAAATTTAGTGATAGGAAATTAAATAACCGTTCACGGAGATGGTAGGCCGTACGTACGTATGAACATTGTTTTTCATTTTCTTGTTAGTTTAAAAGAAAGAAAAGTAAATGATATAAATTATCATTAAAAATAATTTTTATGTAATATATATCACATATTTTTATTAAACCCATCCTTAATATATTCCATGTCAAGCGTGAATGGTTCACATCGCTCCACGAGACCGTAGTCCGTCGTACACACGAACGACATTATCACATTCCAAAAAAATGGAGAGTATAAAGGTATGTGTGATATAATAATTAAATAATCATAAATAATAATATATATCATAAATATATTATATAAACTATAAATACATCATTATTTCCAACTATTAGAGGTGTTAATGAAAAAACGAACAACACCGGCTCACGAGGCGATAATCTATTGCACACAGGAACGGTAATTTCCTGACACATTTGATGGAAGTGGAGATTGTTTTAGGTAATTACCTAAACATAACAATATATAAGTATATGGAATATAATGAGGTTATTATATAATCCTAATATAGTAAAAATTTAAGGGGACAGAGGAAGAAATAAAACTAATATGCTCATTGATGAACATTACCTATTCTTTGGGTATCCTCATTAGGTTTATAAAAAAAGCCTTCATAAGATAGATTTATATCCAAAATAATGATCTTAGGATTATGGGAGGGATTTTAGGAAGTTATTTGGTCAGGTATTGGATGAACCAAATAGGTTTGAAGGTGTGAATAATAGAGGATAGGGGGTGACCTTTTATAAGTTGGGGAGAGGACAAACTTGGTATTTTTGAAAATAATTGAATGCTACCACATTTTTCATATATAAAAAGAGTAAAAAATTAATGAAATTATAACATTAGATTTTATAATGTCTTAATATTTTCATAAAATAGTTTTTTTAAAAGTTTATAGGTAAATTTAACCCATATATTTTTATTTTTACCCTCGATAAACCCATTTTTACCTTAACTGTGACAAATATTTTTTTTATTGTTTTCACTTTTAATTTTGGTCAAAAATTAAGATAAAATTATTATAAATTATATATTATTATGATTTAAATTATGGAATCAATTTCACTAAATTCCATTCACATAAGTGGTAAAAGTTAATTTAAAATTAATCCCACAGACATGATAAGAAAGTGGGTTTTTAAAGCGGAAAATGTCCATAAGTTTAACATGATTTTATTTAAAATTTTAATATGAAATTGATTAAAATGAAATAAATTGGATTAATATATGACTAAAAGTTAAATTTTATTATAAAATACTTCAATGGAAAAAGTGTTAAACCTTCAAGTTCAACCAAGAATGTGAAACACTATAGAAAATAATAGATTTGTTAAAGGATAACTTAAACCTATTAGATGAATACTCCCTATATAATTTACAAGAAAGTTATGTTACCTTTTTATATAGATATTCTTTGATAATATCTTCAAATTGATAGGCCACTTTGTCCCATTCTTGAATTAACTCCTCCACTGTTATATTTTTATTGTTGAAGCCTCTAGTTAGGATTAAATGTTGTTTCTCGATACAATCACCATGATCATTATTCATGTCCACTTGAATTGGTATCCCATTTAAACTTTCCAAATAATAATTAGAATCATGAATAATTAATAAATTCTCTAACATCTATTCCTCAGAGTGCATAAGATGGTCCCATAATTTTTCCATGGTCTCTACATCTGCAGCCCGCTGTGAGACAACCATGTTCACCAATGAGACTTACCCAATATCATACTCTTTTCCTAAAAATCCCAGAGGAATAATTAGGGGTCATAAAAAACCACCAAGTCTCCCTATATTCATGACCGTTCTTCAACCATATCATCCTTATTATTCAGAACATGATCCTTAGAGTAACGACCTTCAATCATTTCACTTCCACTCACCAAATTCCTATTAACCTCCTTCACCTATTCATTTTTAGATGACTCACCCTCCATTACATTGGTCCAACCTTTTTTAGATGATCTTGTCTCCATAGGTCTAGGAAGGTATGAGTAGCCCTTGTGTCCTTTTTATTTTCTCATATTTCTCACAATACAACTACCCAGGTCCCTATTTTCTTTCTACCCCTTCTTCCTCCTTGGACTGTGAAGACCTATACTGGATCCTCCCTTTGAACTATCTTATGAGAGTTAGACATCACTCTCCCCCATAACTCTGAACCTAAGAAGAACCTTGAACCATTTGTATCCTAATCAGGAGTATCAGATCCCAAGCCATCTAAGTGATTAATGATGTTAATTGAGGACAAGATTGATCTCCGATTTGTTCTTCCCCCAACATTCACCCACTTACCCGACCCAAATGGTAATTACTATATATAAAATTTATGGACCTTATTTTACACTTCCTAAAGTAAGGATCAATTTCCAATCCAAGAAACATCTGTGTAAGAAGTAATCTTTGACGAAATGGAAATAGATTGCAAGGGATCAACTACACTAGTATCCCCTGCCCCTGAAACAACCTGCACAGTCAGATTATGCTCAGAAAAATAATTTCTCAACCAATTTAAAATGTCCAACACATTTGGATTAGGATTGATCAGTCTTGTCTCCTTCTAGATGGGAATAGTACTTGAAGCATCTGTGTTGTTAAAGTGGTCCACTAAGAGGGAACCAAAGGTTCCTGGCACAAGAGACTGTCCAACATCGATCACTCATTACTGGTACCTATAACCCCGATGAAAAGAGTGGAAAGAATGCCCTACGATATTATAGACTGAGCAAAACTTAGTCAAAGATTCAAAAAATGAACTTCTTTTTACATCTGAATTATTCCCCAATATCAATGTAACACCCCAAACCTAGAATCCACTAAACCAGTGCTTCGTGTGGGGTGTCACATGACCTCAAGAGCACCGCACCATATTCCAGAAGTTACCAACTAGCGACGAGGGTCTAATAAGACAAATGAGGAGACTATACTCTGTTCACTAGAGTAATCCACAACAGATCACAATAAAAATAACAGAAACAATATGAAACAACCAATAAACATGCATAACCAAACTTTTCCTAGACATGGTACAACCATAAATCAAATACAATAATTTCATTCCATACTAGTAGTTTAAAGTGAAAGAAACCCAAAATAAAACAGACATCCAAAACTCCAAGCGGGTCCCAACTCTAAGCCTGAATCCTTCTCTATGTACATCCTGAGCCCAAATAAACATCCTAGAGTAGGGAACTTTCCCTCATCCTGAGCTACAACCAAGAGATATGCTCCAGTACACAACGACAGCCTGAGCAGGGTGTGAGTACAAAACTCAGTAGGCCACCACCAATGGTGTCTACAAAATATCCAGTCCAACAGATAGTTCATGTAAGTACAAAGTAAATGGTATATAAACAAGGAACGATTTGGGTGCTATAAGTTAACCAGGTTCATTTAAATTCATCATTAGCATTTATACCAATTCCATTTCTTATTCCATCATCATTAAAAAATCCACATTGATCACATGTTCCATGGTTTAGGCATAATTATCCTCTGCACAAGGGTCTAAGGAAATCAATCATAAAGCATAGGGGAATAATTCAAGTCCCTAACTCACTAGGGATACACATATCACATCAATAAATTTACTCACCTTGATGCATTAGTCTGAGTGGAATGACATCAATACATTAACCTCACCATGAAGCCTCAGTCCAGGTGGAATGAAACCATTAGGGGAATAGAGCCTCTGTACCCTTCCCTAACCCGTGAATTTTGGGGTGGAGTTTAGAGCCTCAGTCTAATGCAACCCATGGTCTTAGAACCTCAAGTCAATACCCCACTCTACCAAGACATGTGCACATACTTATTTATAAAATCACCACAACCATACATAACAAAACCAATCATATTCAATACCATTGGATATCACAATACATAACACAACCAATCATATTCAATGCCATTGGACATCATAATAAATAACACAACATGGGAATTAATACAATTCCATAACATATTAATACATTCACCATCTACAATTAATAGAAATATAGCCAAATTTCTATTTTGTGCCTTAACCCTTTATGTGTATTCAACAAGCCCTTGTCCAAATTCACCATTGACCATTCAACAAACCATTTAGTCCATTCATCATTTCATAAGAATTTACCCACATAATCATTTTAATTACAATTATCACATCACATAACATAGTCCCTTCATTTCATTCAATAATTTAGGTGTACCACCTAATTCTCACATATTAACCCATTCCACAAATTCATCCTAAATTCACATTTCCCATGCTTATCTCACTGAGCATAATCATGTGTAAAGCTAATCCCTTAGAATTTTCATTTATCTCAATTTAAATATTTTTAATCCAACAAACACCCATATAGGTCACCTCCTAACCAAGGTTTATTACTAGGAATACCATTCACATCCTTCAACATTAATATCATATTCACCCTGGGATCTATGTTCTCTCACAACGGCCCTATAGTTACTTAGCTAAAATTTAAGTCTGGGAACATGGGAACACCCCATGGGTGACCCTAACATAGGTTACATCATCCTACATGCATCCCATAGGGATCCAGAGGGTTCCATTTGGTTGTTTAGACACCCTAAACATCACATCAAAATAAGGTCATGAAAAACGCTTCACAAGAGGGTAAGAATCAAAACACTACATGAAAAAATCTCTATAAAACTCAAGGGACATAACTTGTAGACCACCTACCTTAGATCCGTTGATGAAATACCTCCCAATAAAGTCCTTATATCCCAATCCAACACATATTTGAAGCTTCAACCTAGATCTCACCGAAAAAGAAATGGTTGAGAGCTTTGGATGGAGATCGAACAAAAGACAAGACATAAACCTAAAAAGAGAGAGGAGGAGGAGATTAGACTCACCCAGATCTTCAATTCACTTCCAATGACACTCCAAATAGTCAAGAATCAAAGGAGATCGATCCTTGGTAGCTCTTGGTCTATTTTGTTTGTTCCTAGGGGTTCAAGGGAGAAAGAGAAGGAAAAACCCGAGTTGGGGCTTAAAATCATGGGGTGGCATTTTTATAAATTTTCCAACTTTTCTAGGCCGCACGATCTACCCACATAGTTTTACCAACTGTGAACAAACCATGTGACAACTACTATTAGAGAGAGGCCAGCCTACATGGTTTCCTAAGAATCCCACACAGTTTTACCTAACCATACGCATACCATGCAAAGGCTACTATCCGAGGTTGGCTGGTCTTCATAGTTTTCTCTCACAGTTTCCCCTAACTGTATGAAGACTATGTTCCTTGCACTGCTTGGCCTGATTGTTCTTCTCATCATGCCCAAAGCCCCTGGGCACCACCGAGCTCCCACTTGAACTGGGAAAACACTTATCTATATGCAAAGGAGAGATCCAAGCCAACACTTAAACAAAAACATTCTTTAAGAGAAACTAGGACCTTACAACCTCCCCACCTTATAACGGCTCATCCTAGAGTTGCTCTTCACGGAATCACTAAGATCCCGTATTTAAAGGTCATTCCACTATGCCTGCCTATTCGTCCACTTTCCAAGTTTCTGGTTTCACATCACAAGGCCACCAAACATGGATCAGGGGCACAAACTTTCCCTACAAGCCTTCCTTGCTACAACCACAACACAAGTGGAACACTCCTCAAGGATCCATCCACTTCAACCATTCTAACCATGATAAATTCTTAAGTGAACTTAGGTGAAAACACCCAACCCACAAAACATGAAACTTAACACATAACATAACATCATTATAGAGGGACCAATCAACACCTCATCGGCCCGATCCTTCATACGGCTCGTGACCCAAATCACTTGGTGTCATTTTCTAGTTCACCCAACTCTAACGGTGAAAAAAATATTATCACCCAAAAGAAAACACACACAATCCTTCCAACCAACTTTCCTGAAGATCTCATCCCATATCCATACAACCAATTGCCACTCTACACTTCTGGGTACTCAACCAACTAAACTCATTCCAAGGTTCTCTAATAGGTATAACTTACCCAAACGGTGACCACTAGAGTTCTTCCAATCCAAAACTCTGATCACATCACCAACCAACCATTTATCCGGTATGGTTCTCTCCACCATTTCCAGTTACTTGGAACCTACTCCATCAATGAAGGACTACCAGAACTCAACTCAAATTTCCCATCACCTAATAGTTCCAACTTACCACGCCCAAGAATCCATAAGAGCATTACCCCACATTGACGTCCAATCGCATTGTTGAACCCATTGGGAAGGAAATTCCCGCACTATCCATTCAAGGACTAAGATCAACATGACTTCACTTAGGTACAACTTCATTTTAAAAGGGAAATTACCACCACAACATGAACCTAGAGGTGGGTCACTCTCACCACACCCATTCAAGTTTACCATCTCAGGTTAGACCACACCTGAATGGATTGCCCTAGAACACCCACCTTCCACTGATGGTACACTACTCCTTTCTCACCTCCCTAAAGTGATTACTGACTTGAAGCCTATCATTATCATCCCACACACCCATTGAGGTCATTTCTTGAATTCCATTCAAATTCCATCATCATGGAACTACCACCCTCTAGACCGTCATCAGCTTCACCCTGGCATGTCACTACATCACCTGGCCATGGTTCACTCAACTTAACGATGTTCCAAACTTCAAAAGGGAAAATTACCCGAGTCTAACCCCAATATTCGTTGGAGTTATAAGACCCAAACTTATCTTGCCACAACTTGTTTTCATATCCAACCACACCCTCCTATGTATCAGCACAGTCCTCAAAAGCTTCACTTGGAACCATCCTAAACTCAAGCCAACACTTGTCTCATTAGTCATCATATCCAAGTCCCACATTCCCTCCCTGAAGGACCTAACAAGAACCTAACATGTTCCTCATTGGCATCCCAGTTCCACTACTTCAACTAGATGTTCTCCTATCCACACCCAAGACTATCATATCACTCCCCCCATTAGGAGTGTTGCTACCATTGCTCACCATGAGGGATTCCAACCACCAAATCTTATACCCGATCACAAAATGAACCCCAAAATTAGATATGGACATCAAAATTTTTCCCAAAATAAGAAAAGAATGCCACCCAGTGCCCATTCTCGGCTTCCGTGGATGACACCCATGACTTTTTTATTCATTCGGTCCATCCCGAGGACCTCACCCAAAACCATAAAGGGTACGCATCTCCTCATCAGGCTCTACATATACTGTTTCCATGAACGTAAACTCCATGATGTCCCTTGTCCAACCAAACACCTTCATGTCTCTTGGCGTGAGCCATAGCTTCTAAATGTACCCTGGATGATATCAAGATATTGGGAATGCTCTTCACTAGATGAGGTATGCTAAGAATTTATTAAAGAACACCACCAACTACTTGTCCATTTCTGATGTTGAACTATGGGACACCTTGATCTATCAAGGATTTCATGCCTCCCTATTGAATTCATCACATCAACACTAAACCCCACCACTTAGGTGTGTTTTCCACCCAAGTTTAACCATCTCTCCATGACCAAATAATCAAATTAAACCAAAGTTTCATGTGGCACTATTTCCACCACACTGCTCGAGTACTTCTGATGCGTCCCTGAAGGCTAACAAACGAAGAAGAATAGTCCACTGCACCAATAAAACCAACAAACTCACAAAAAAACCTTAACTTGCATTTAAACCAATACCAAATTACTTTCCTAACCATGTCTATTTGTTATCTAGTCTCATCATCCCTGAGGTGGCCTCTGCATCTCACCCATCAACCAACCCATTCTTACTAACTCGTTCAGCCATGTGACCACCTTTACCAAGGTGTCACCATCGAGCAAAATTATATAACCAAAATCTAGCCACCCTTGTATTTTATACTCAAAATAACTTCAAGACTCTTTTAATCATCATCTAAACAGGTGAGTCAAGAATCCATACGATACAAAACTTGACACAACCATCCATCAACCTCCCCACTTAGCCCTCAAGGCCAAACCTGCACCATGGAACACTCTGAGTCCCACCACAATGGTCCAAAACATCCATAAGCACGACACACACCCAAAAGCACTAGAGACTCTGTTCGACCTCTCTTATGGGTCACCTTGAAGGTTAAAAAATACCAACTCCATAGACTATAGTCACAACCAGTAGAAGCCATTGGTTATCTCTCCAAACCATACTTATCATGAAATGAACAAAGCAATGTGCATGAATAAAACTCTCACTCCCATTATTATGCACACTATGCTTATCATACCAAACAACCATCTACTCTAGGTTACACACCAAAGGTGTACACATTAATTGGAACTACGGAAAAATATCCTCTCTAGTATTCGAGACAAAACTTGCAAGGTCTCTACTCACAAGGTCACCAAGTCCCAAGCACCATCCTTAGGGTCCAACATGCACTCCGTACGATCACAGACCATGAGAGTTTCCTCAATCACATCTCCAAACAATGACTCATAACCCAAAGGCCACAACCCTACCAAAGGTTCCTTAAACACACCACCTAGGCCATATCATAACCATCAAGACCTCACAATCCAAGAACAAAGTCTCAACTAGGGCACCCTCACTGCCCCAACCTACTCATACAAGGGTCAAACTGGAAAAGAAAAGGATACCCACCTTTGAACTCAACCACTCCCATTTTTAACTTATCATTCACCCAATGCTTTGAAGAATGGCTAATAGGATTTAACCATAGATGGAAAAGTTCTCACACGATCAACCTTAAACGATCCATTCTTCATCCTCTATCCCAACGGTTATCATCACACTTAGAAAACCACCCTCTACCATACCTACTGTAGGTCATGGTCAACATGGGGGTGGCAAATTTACTTAATTACAAGTCTTCCTTCATCACATATTTAAAACAAATTTTCTTTTACAACATGCCCCATTCCTATCAGATACGTTTCCCATTCTCAACATGTTATAATCATCATTTTAACTCATTTATAAATTTCATTGGTCAAAATTTCTTAACAATTTTACTTTCATTATGTAACACTTTTTCTTTTAGACACCAAAACAATCTTTACAACCTATCATAACCCAAAATTTTAACCCTATCACAGCATTTCATTATACATGATATTCCATAACTATTCATTTGAATTGTTCTCATTCACCCACTTATATTACCATTATTAAACATCATTTTCTTTATATTCATCAAGGAAGTAAAATGAATTATACTTTCTATACCCCACACACCCATACTGTGTGTGTGCCTATAATGATGCATGCCACCTATATCCTTAGGTGCCAAAAATGATGCATGAATGCACAACCTCATTTCATTCCAAAAATGAGAAAAATATCATAATCAATCAAATCACACAAAATGTGCATCACCCAATGGTAAAATATCATCCAACCTTACCAACACACATCAAGAACAAAAATTACCACCCAGGGTGACTTGGATTTTACGTCGTACATGGGTTAGATGCTGCCAAGAATGAGCTCATTACCAAATCTCGACACGTCCTAATCTTCTATCTACCATCCCTAAATAGTAAGAAGAGAAAATAAGTCCTCTGATACCACTTTGTAACATCACCAACCTATAAGACACTAAATCGGTGCTCCATGCCGAGTCGTCACATGACCTCAAGAACACCTCCCCATACGCCAAAGGTTTCTAACTAGTGACGAGGGTCTAATAAGCCACATGGGGAGACTATACCCTCTTCAACAGAGTAAGACACATCAAATCACAATAAAAATAATGGAAAAAATATGAAATAACCAATAAACATGCATAAACAAACATTTCCCAGATAGGTTATAACCACAAATCAAATATAATAATGTCATGCCATACTAGTAGTGCAAAGTGAAAGAAACCCAAAATAAAATAGACGTCCAAAACTCAAAGTGGGTCCTGAATCTAAGTTTAGATCTTTCTCCATGTACATATTGATCCAAACACAACATCCTAGAGTAGGGCCCTTACCATCGTCCTGACTTGAAACCAATAGATCTGCTCAGGTACCCAATGATGGCCTGAGTAGTGTGTGAGTAAAAAACTCAATAGGCCACCACTAATGGTGTCTATAAAATATCCAGTATAATAGATAGTGCATGTAAGTACAAAGTAAATGGTAAGTAAACAAGGAACAATTTTGGTACCATAATTTAACAAGGTTCATTTAAATTCATCATTAGCATTTATCCCAATTCAATTTCTTATTCCATCATCATTACAGAAGCCATATTGATCACATGTTCCATGGGTTAGGAATAATTATCCTCTACACAAGGGTATAAGGTAATAAATCACAAATATTAGGGGAAAAAAGTCAAGTCCTTAACTCACTAGGGATACACATATCACATTAATGCATTTTCTCACCTCGAAGCCTCAATCTGAGTGAAATGAAATCAATATATTAACCTCACCCTGAAGCCTCAGTCCTAGTGGAATGAAACCATTAGGGGAATATAGCCTTTTCCCCCTTCCCCAACCCGTGCATTTTGAGGTGGAGTTCAAAGTCTCTGTCTAACTTTACCCGTGGATGTAGAACCTCAAGTCAATACCCCACTCTACCAAGCCATGTTCACATGCTTATTTATCAAATCACCACAACCATACATAACACAACCAAGCTTATTCAATGCCATTATATATCACAATACATAACACAACCAAGAATATTCAATGCCATTGTACATCACAATACATAACACAAAATGGGAATTAATACAATTCCATAACCCATTAATACATTCACCATCTACAATTCATATCCATATAGCCAAATTCTTATTCCATGCTTTAACCCTTTAAGTGTATTCAACAACCCCTTGGCCAAATTCACTACTGACCATTCAACAACCCATTTAGTCCATTCATCATTTCACAAGCATTTACCCACATAATAATTTCAAGTATAATTCTCATATCACATAACGCAATCCCTTAATTACATTCAATCATTTACTAGTACCACCTAATTCTCATGTATTAACCCATTCCACAAATTCATCCCCAATTCCCATTTTCCATGCTTATCTCACTAAGCATAATCATGTGTAAATATAATCCCTTAGCATTTCCATTTATCTCACTTAACACCTTTTTAATCTAACCAACACCCACATAGGTAACTACCCAACCAAGGTGTATTAATAGGACTCCCATTCACATCCTTTAATCTTAATATCATATTCACCCTGGGATCTATGTTCTCACACAACGACCCTACATTTACTTAGCTAAACTCTAAGTCCGAAAATGTGGGCACACCCAATGGGTGGCCCTAACATAGGTCACATCATCCTCCATGCTTTCCACGGGGATCATGAGAGTTCCATTTGGTTGTTTAGACACCCTAAAAATCACATCACAATAAGGGCATGATGAAATCTTCACAAGAGGATAATAATCAAAAAACCACATGCACAAATCTCTATAAAACTCAAGGGATATAACTTGTAGAACACCTACCTCAAATCCGTTGATGAACACCCTCCCAATCAAGTCCTTAAATCCAAATCCAACACACCTTTGAAGCCTCAAACTAGATATCACTAAAAAAGAAAGGGTTGAGGTCTTGTGATGGAGATCGAACAAAAGACAAGACCTAAACCTGAAAAGAGATAGGAAGAGGAGATTAGACTCACCCGGATATTCAATTATCTTCCAACGACACTCCAAATAGTTAAGAATCAAAGGAGATAAATCCTTGGGAGTTCTTGGTCCCTTTGGTTCATTCCTAGGTTTTCAAGGGAGAAGGAGGAAGAAAAACCTGAGTTGGGTCTTAAAATCACGGGGTGGCATTTTTGTAAATTTTCTAATTTTTCTAGGCCACACGGTCTAACCGCACGATTTTCCAAACCGTGTGCAAACCATGAAAAAACTACTATCTGTGAGAGGCCAAACCAAATGATTTCTTGGGAATAACTCATGGTTTTCCCTAACTATGTGCATACTGTGCGAAGGCTACTATCTGAGGATGGCTGGTCCGCATGATTTTCCTGCATGGTTTCCTCTAACCGTGCGCAGACTGTGCGCCTTGCACTGCTTGGCCCAGTTGTTATTCTCATCACGTCTCGAGCCCCCAGGAACCCTATAGCTCCCACCCGAACCATGAAAACACTTATCTAGCTGAAAAGGATAGATTAAATCCAACACTAAATCAAAAACATTCTTTAATAAAAACCGGGACCTTACAAGAGATCCAAATCCACTCCACTGGTGTTCTTGAAACATCAACTTCAATGAAAATGCGTGCTGAAATTGGTTAAAAAATAGTATGTGTCTATTATCAGAGCACAAATAGCATCCTACCATGTTCATAATCATGTGAAAAATGGAGAGATTTTGAAAGGGAAATCGAATTTTTGGGAACTTTACCCATATCTCCATTATAAGAGTATCACGATTTATATGTAAATCATATGAAAAAAAATATAGAAGATAAAACCATTGTAAAATATTGTGGATCTAGACTGGGAAAGAATAAAATATTCTTCCAAAGAAAATCTTACCATTAAGTGACATTTTTGGTGAATTCCCACTAAAACATGATCCAGAAGACCCCAAGATCCAAATACAAACCTATCAAAGGAAAATTAATTTAATCAAAAAAAAAAAAATTCATAAAAAATAGAGGTGTTACATTCTACTCCATTAAAATGATTTTTCCCTCAAAATTAATCACTCTGATACAAAAAAATGAGGGTACTTTTACCTTATCATATCCTCAAGTGCCCTTATAGTTTCCTCAAGCTGGTGGATTTCCAATGAAAATTTGACCAGGTTAGTGGTTTTATTTCATAGAACTTTCTCTTCATGATCCAAAATCACTACCAGTAATTCTTATAAGAAAGATCATGATCCAAAAATATGACCTCTATGTTTAGTACATGTGAAGGGCCACGCATGTACTTACTTAGGAGAGATACATAGAACACATTTTTGACTTGAGAGATGTTTGGTGGAAGTTCCAAGTGATAGGATACCAACCCAATATGATCAATAATTTCAATAGGACCAATATACCTAGGAATTCATTTCCATTTCTTACCAATTTTCATAACCTTCTTCCATGGAGAAATTATTAGAAACACCTTGTCACCAAATTCAAATTCTAGATCATTCCAGTGATTATAACAATACTTTTTTTTTGACTCTAAGTTTCCTTGATGTGTTACTGAATGGATTTAACCTTCTCTACCATTTCTTCAGCTATCTAAGGTACCGATATATTTATTTCTACAACTTAATTATAGAACATTGGATCATTTCATTTATTTCCATATAAATATTCATAAGGATCCATTTGAATGTTTGAGTGAAAACTATTGTTTTAAGAAAACTTAACTAGAGAAAGTTGTTGATACCAACTGCCTTTGAAATCCAAAGAACAAGATCTCAACATGTCCCCTAGGGGTTTAATTGTTATTTTAGACTAACCATATGTTTTAGTATGATACGCAGTGATGAAACTAAATTATTTATCAAAATCTTTTTGAAGACTTCACTATAACTTTGAGGTAAACCTTAGACCCTGATCAAACACAATGTAATGTGGTACTCCATGCAAGATTACCACTTCCTTAATATATATCCTGGATGGATAATCTAGAGAGAGATATTATTTGATAGTGATGAATTATGCTAACTTAGTAAGGTGATCGACTACAAACCATACAACATTACATCCTTTAGAAATTTTTGGGATTCCAATGACAACATCCATAGTGATTTTTTCTAATTTCCATTCAGGTATGAGTAATGGATGCAACATCCCCTTATACTTTTTTCTTTCAACCTAAAATTTATGACATACCAAGTAACATGATACAAGCTATACAACATCTCTCTCCATACCATCCCACCAAAAGTATTCTTTTAAATATTTACAAATATTAACACTTCCAGGATGAATAGATAATGAAGAACTATGAGCTTCTTTAAAAAACTCCTTCTTCATGTTTGGTATCATGAAACACATACACGATTCTCGAACCTTATCTTTCCATCATGATCAAGGTTAAACTCAGGAAAATTTATAAGATTCTTTTTCATCTCCACATCTTCCATATAAGCCTATTTAATCTTCACTTGGATAGATTGATGAACATTCAATTGAGAAAGCTACAATTTTCCCATTCCTTCAAGATTTCTAGATCCATCCTTTGAAAATACAGAAATATTGGATCTTTTGTGATCCTCATCATTTATAAGCTAGCATGATTCTTTAGACTGAAAGAATTAGCCACCTTGTTTTCATTCCTAATGTGGTAATTTATTGAGCTGTCATAGTCTTTAATTATCTCTAACCATATTATTTGGCACATATTCAATATATACTTTAAACTTTTTTGATTAGTATATACATCACACTTTTATCCATAAAGATAATTCCTCTATATTTTTAATGAAAAAAATCACTAAAGCTAAATATAAATCCTAAGTTGGGTAATTTTTATCATGAACCTTCAATTATCATGATTTTTAAGATATAAAAATGTCATTATACATAATAACATATCCCAATATCTTATTGGATAAATCACTATAGATTACAAACCCTTCTGCACTACAAGGTAATGTAAGAACAGGTGTACTGACTAATATTCTCTTTAGTTCCTTGAAATTTTCCTCACATTCATCTATCCCGAAAAACTTATCCCTCTTCTAAGTTAAATAGGTTAGAGGATTTAATAGTCATGATAGATTCTCCACAAACCGTTGATAATACCCATCCAAACCAAGAAAACTACGGATCTCAGTCACCATGGTTGGTCTATGCCAACATTAAATATCCCCCTTCTTTGATGTATCAACTGATATACACTCTCTTGAGACTATATTAACCAAAAATGAAACATTTTTTATCCAAAATTTACAATTTTTAATTTTTTCATACAGTTTCTCCTTATTTAGCTTCTTTAGTACAATTATCAAGTGATCTTCAAGCTCTTACATTATCTTTGAATAGATAAGAATATGATCTATAAAGACTACCAAAAACTGATCAAGGTAACCTCTAAAGACTCTATTCATTAAATACATGAATATAGAAAGGGAATTTGTAAGACCGAATATAATCAATATATATTCATAGCATCCATACCTTTAATGGAATTCTATATTGGGTATATCCTTCCTCTTGACTCTTAATTGATGATATCTAGAATGAATTTTAGTATTGGAAATGTATTGAGCTCCATGAAGTTGATCAAACATGTCATGAATATGATGCAGTGGATACTTGTTCTTAATCTTGATCTTGTTCAACTCTTGATAATCAATGTAGAGTCACATCAATCCATCTTTCTTAAAAAGAGAATAGGTGCACACCAAGGTGACACACTTAGATAAATGAATATTTTTTAAGGTTCTCTTTGAGTTTCTTCTTTAATTCCTATAACTCAACCAGGGAAATTTTATAGAGAGTCTTTGAAATTTGTGTAGAACTAGGTATGATTTATATTGATAAATCAACTTATAATTTTTGTGGAAGGATAGAAAACTCTTCTGAAAAGAAATAAAAAAATTTCTACACAATAATAATATTATTGATGTCAAGTTTATCCCCAACCATTTGAGATAAACACCACTTATGAATGGGAATTAAGACCCATATAATGGATGTGATCTCCATCAGATGTTTATAATTATCATCACATTGATAGATAATAATAGGTTGGTTTGGTATATCAAATGTGACTTCCCTTCCATGAAAATTCATTCAGTATTTATTCATAGAAAGCCAATCCATGCCTAGTATAACATCAAATTCAACCATAGAAAGAATAAAAAGATTTTTAGGAATAAAATTCCCACCAATGTCAACTAGATATGAATCATAGACTTGATATGAGATCATTGTTCCACATGGGATTTCACTACTAATTATATATATAATTTTTTGGGTGGAATATTGATACCCTTATAAAATTCTTTAGATATGAAAAAATGGGTAGATCTAGAGTCAAATAAGATATTTACATTTCTAGAGTGGATGGTAAGTATACCATTCACCATGTTATTATCACACCCCTCATCAAAAATAGTGATCACATGTGATTTAATATCTTCCCTCATCTTATGAGGTTGCTAACATCGATCATCAACATTAACCCTCAGGTTTGGTAACTAGTTCTCAGAATGACCATTCTCCTTACACTTGATACCCTGAATTATTGGAGGTGCATTCTGTGAAAATTTATCTCTATTGGAATCACTATTTAACTTATTCAGATCACTTGAAAAATCAATTTCCTGATGAAATTACCCTCCACACTTAAAAAATTTAGTATTCACATTAAGGAAATTTACACTTGGATTCTTCCCACACTTTGATCATAAAAGAAAGTTCATCTTCTTTTCTCTATGGTTTTTAGATTTTACCTTGAAATCCATCTTCATTTTCGTGTCATAACCGTGAGATTGATACGTAAATCTAACCTCTATTTCCACCTTTATATCACATCAAAAAATATCTTTATAGATACTAAAATCTATTATGGATAAAAACCTTCATAGACTTGGTTTTAATTAATTTAATAATTGACCAACATTAATTTTTGGTTATATGGTAATACCCAAAAATTAATATTGGAATTACTTATTGAAAATTAAGTTATTGAAATCATCACAATACATGGAGTCAATTTAAATACATTGCTTTATATTCTTGATAAGAGTACACCATTGATCGGCTTCACCTTGAAAATGGTTGGCAACCAAAATGATTTTTTCATGTTCCAAACACTAGAGAAAGAAATATTTATTTTCAGTGTTATTGATCCATTTTTAAAAAATTAGTGGATCAGAAGACCCACTGAAAGAAGGTGGATGGTTCTTCATAGAGGAATAAATAGACTGTTTTCCCTCCTGTGTTCGTTTGGAAGTCCAACATGATTCATAAAGTTATGTGAGCATAACAATGAGATTTTTCATTCTAGCAACCATAATGTTTGGATTCTCAGAAGGAAAATTGTTTCATTATCTATAAAACTCAACATTAATGTGGTTTATTTAAGTTAAAACCATTTAATAAAACAAAAAATCAATGTGTAAGAAACTATAATCATAATGGGGAACCACATAATAATAAAAACCACTTATAGGATGTCTAAATTATGACATCTTATTTATAATATATAACACCTTAGGTTTACACTAGGTAATTCATAATCATATTCTATTTAAATATTTCCTGATTTTTCATAAAGTGTTTTTGAATTTACAAGGAAAATATCTTGGGAGTGTCAAACCAAGTGGTCAATAAGGCCCATTATCATGCACCAATTCCCGATCAAGCCTTTCTCAATATGGTGCTTTCAGGTTTATTACCCCTAGGTACATCTATTTGAGAACCAAATCCACTTGTAGTATCCTAATAGGGATATATTTCTAGGAAACTAATTCTCTATCCTTTACCAAAATTTCAGGACATTTTTCAATACTTTGAATCATCCTTAGACTTATCCTTAGAAACATCCTTAGGTATCTCACTAAGGTTTTCTCATCCTAGTTTCTGAAGGTTAACTAAAACTATCTTATGATACCAACTATAATGACCCTATATTTTCATACATATATATTACATCATTTTTTATGAATATTCATTATATTACAAAAACACACGCTTAAGGAATGTAATAGTTTATTTTATTAGAAAAAATGGAAACATAAACACCAGTCCATAAGTGAGATACATCATCTCTAAATAAGTTCTTAACAACTAGAACCCTTCTTATACATATCATACATAATAAATATATTCATAACTTGGGGAAAGGAAACATAAGAAAGGGTGATATCAGATGCTCAATAAGGGTAAACAAGGTAGATATGTAAGCATAACATGAACATAAGGGTATGAGAACATGAACATGACATTTTAAAACTATACCCTTCATATAAAATATCATAATACTAAGTTATTTCAAAAATATTGGTATTTCATAAGGAATGAATCAAAAGGGAATCAAATAACATGATCCACGAGATCTTAACATTGACATAAGACATGAAATTTATGGCACAAACATAATAATATGATATCATTTCCATATTAGTCATGGATCACTACCAAGAACATCATAGTAAAAAAAATCCTTTACTGATCTTGGTTCACTCCCCATTCCAACCCTATCTTATTGAACCAGGTTTACTCCCTGTTCCATCCCTATCTTACCGAACTAGGTTCACTCACCATTTCATTCCTTTCTATCTCATGAGATATAAATATTTACCTAATTCATTGGAGGTAGATAAAGGCCCCACCCATACCACAATGAAACTTATACATATGTGTTTCAAAAGATCATAAAAAATTCATCATACAATATGTAACGCCCCGACCCCAGTTACCCAAAGTCGGTGCATTATTACATAACATTGGCATGATCACAAAGGATCAAGTCTAGAAAGATAGATTAGTTTAGTAGTCTTGGAAACACTAGATATATTCATAAGTCTTACATTACATCATAAGGTAAAAAAACTACAACAACATCTTGTCTTCATATCCTCTCATACTATCCCTACAGGTCATTCATAAATTACTTCTTCATAATCCTGGGAAAAATAAAACATTGAAAGGGGTGAGCTCAGATGCTCAGTAAGGATAACATTATAGCAGAAGCTTTCATAGATAAGCATAAACACTTAAGGAAGTTTATAACTAAAACGAAAGCCTTTTAAACTTGAACTTCAGCATAAAATGGAAAAGATAAAATAAAATAATGCCATTTACTTACTCACATGGATATTCTACTAGTCGAATGATTACATGAAATATCAATAACCACTTTCATAATGATGGAATTCATAATGCCAAACTATCATAACCACATAGCCAAGGCCTCGTGACAAGACTACAAATAAGATTTTGCCAAGGCCTTGTGCCAAGACACTAATTTGTCTCATGAGACCTACCGATGCATCGAGGAGCTATAGCGGGCTCCACCCGTCACTTATTAAGTCCAATGCATTCCTCATATGAACAGGTTTAAACATAACATAAACATTCGTATTAAAACTAGCATACAAAATGTCAATACTTTAACCACAAACCATGAATGGTATAAAAATAGCACATCCACAGTCAAACATAACTCATTCGATACAATATGGAAGATTGTATTGTATCACATTAACCTCAATCAAGAATAATGAAGGATGTTGACATAGATGAAAATAATCATCAAAACTATTTGAGAGAAATATCCCCCTTTTTCTTGAAATCATTTAAAAGTCACACTATTTGTCAAGAATCCATTTAAAAATAGATTTTTGAATCAAAGTGTCCCATACCACTTTGAAACTTTTAAAAGAAGTTTTAATTTTAAAACTTTAATGCCCATATAAATAAATCCTTAAAACCATTTTTAAAACATGGACATTAATGAGCAAGATTTAGAAGAATAAGTCTTTAAAACATTTAAAAATGGTATTTTAGTTAGAGATTCTAACCAAAAGAGAGACACTTGAATATAGATAATTGAGGTAATAAAAACTTTTTAATATCATGAGAATAAAGGGATTCACGATATACTATGTCAAAGTACAATATATACACCATATAAAATTGATTTGGTGTATAACAACAAAGAAGTCTCAATGGAATGTAAATTGAGATGAATTCTCTTATAAAGACCATATCCTTAGGTTAAGGATAAATCAATGACATAATTATGTGTGAAAAATATAAATACACTCAATATGATTGGATATTTAGTGTAAATCAATCAGATGACATTCACACATATTCTTGTAAAAACAACACCAATGAATTGGATATTTAACTCAACAAATAAAGATTGAGTTAAAATTACTCTTATCAAGTTCATACCGATCACTTGAGAATTTATCAATGGAGTGATTATGTGTATCAAAAGTATATCCACAGAAAGGGGAGTGGAAAATATGACATAAGAAAATGAACAGTAATTCCACACATAATCTTGGAGTAAAATAATCAATGAAGTATGCGTAAATCCAAATGAGTGGAAATCGAAATATAAAATTCCCTTATCAATTTGGTAACTTACGAAACATACAACCATGAAAGAAGGATCATACAATGATGATGTAAATATCCATAAATTAGAGTATATTACACAATTACTACAATCATGGGCAGTACACACACCACATGCAATAAATAAGTGGTGAATAATGGAAATCTCATGAAATTAAAAGTGAGATTAGAAACCCCTTACCTTGTACTTTTCCTTGGTTGGGGGTAGGTTAAACTCCTGTATAATGTTGAAATAATTATTATTAAATTATTAATTAATCCTATACATTAATATTATATCATATATGATCTTTTAACATTGCTTTGTTAATAATATCTTAGAATTATCATCGTTTCGGGTGTTAACTTACTCGTTTTCTTTTATATGTTTTGTTACATAAGCCATGTTTGTCATGGATAGGTTGTATCTTATTCATATCCAGAATGATATAAAGTTCTTAAACATTATTTTTAAATCATAAAATGATAATTATACTTTAATGGATATGATGAATAATGAATCTCATCGCGTTCGTGGAGACGGTAGTCCGTACGTACGCACGAGCGACAATATCATTCTTTTGATATTAAAATAATATATAATTGGATGGTATATCATATATGAATAATAATTATCATGTTATATTTATTATTTAAATGAGTTACACATCATTATTATACCCACCCAAATAATAATATATTGAATAACAATTACACCACGACGTGCAGACGGTATGCCGTACGTACGCACGTATGGTGACATGTTATTAAAAAGGTGGATAGAATACTGAATATGGTTGTACCATATTTATAATAACATCAAAGTATATATAATATACTGGAGTTATTATTTTAGAATGGTAATAACAAAGAAAGAAGAAGTGGAAGAAGAAAGGAACTTTAAAAGGGGCGGTGAAAACATTACCTCTTCTTCGAGTTCTTCCTTTTGATTTGATCAAAAGGGATCCTTAGGTTGGATTTATGATCAAACTAAGGGCTCTAGGTTGTAGTGAGGGAAGTTTAGAGAGTATTTGGGCAGGGTTTGGCCGAACCAAAAGGCTTTTAATGTGTGAAGAAATGAGAAGGAAGAGTGCCCTTTTATAAGAGGGGTGAGGGGCACCTTTGGAAAAGCTAGAAATATTAATTTATAATAAATTCATATTCAGTTTATAATAGCTCAAAAGTTTATTATTTAAAGTTTAAGGTGGGGATGGGTCGAAAAAAACTCAACCAATAGAATTTAGACAGGTTTGGGTCATTATATTAACCTTATCTTTAAGTATTAACTCTTAGTTAATTAGTTTCACTTTTACAATGTCTCTTTGTATTTTTATATTATATGGTTAATAAACTTACCATATACATACAATCGATCCAAAAGTGGTCCATTAATGATACAACTATCATGATATAAGTCTCTTGGACGAACCTTAAATTTTTAAGAATTTAATATCAATTAATAATATAATACTTGTTTTAAAAACTCTTTTATGTCAATTTTGACACTATTCAATAGTTGATTTTTGTGAAACTCATAACAGAATTATTACTTGAAAAAAGTTAATTAAATCAATCCTAATATGTCATATTATCCTAGAAAATTATTGTAATTCATTAAAAATCTCAAATTAATTTTATTTGGGTATTTATAATATTAATTATTTTGAACTTTCACTATTATGGTAATTATTGCATCATCATTGTGTCATAAATAAATTAAATTATTTAAACTCTAAAAATTATAAATAAAATATCCTCATGTAGTAAATCTTTTTATATTTATAATGAATATTTATAGTCTAAAATAAAACATATATAACCCTATGTAAAAATTGTTTTTCTAAAAGATATATGCTTGTGTCATTTTTGTATTCATTTTAACTTAATTGAAATTAAGTGTCCCTACCACCTACAAGTGGCTCCATGGGGTACCAAAATAGACCCAAAGATGCCTATGGTCAAACATGTATCAACCAATAAGTCTAGGACACGTTTTAGGGTAATTTAGTATTATTATAATATTATTTTTTAACCCTTATTTACCGAATTTACCCTTAACCATGGTAAATAAAATATTTACCGCAGTAATTATTCAAAATGTCTAAAAATAAAAGGTACCTATTTAAACAATTTGAACATCCTGATTCCAAATATGGAATCCATTTTTCCAAATTCAAAACACAGAAGTGGCAGAAATTAATTTAAAATTAATTCCCGTTGTTAAAACAAAAAGCGTGTTTTTAAGAGATAATAACTATCAAAAGATTGACACTTGTTTATGTCCGGTTTAATTGTAAAATTATGTCCAATGACAAAAATTGTATTAAATGGTAAAAATATATTCTAAATATACTTTAAAACCACTCAAATTCATAATTTATCACTATTAATTATTTTTATTAAAAAAGTTGTTTTTAATTAAAATTTAGTAATTTTCACTATTCATCAAAATATGAAAGTTATCCAAAAAGTACCAAAATTTCACCCTAGGATAATTTCGATATTCCGAATCCAAAAATGAAGTCAATTTTGAGATATAGAATTTATAAAATTTCAAAAAGTCGGTATTACTATTCATAACGGCTAGTTTGATTGGTTGTGGTGTGTTAGAATCTCGAAGTTGCGTACAATGCACGTCATTGCATTATTCAAAGGGAAACGTACCATGGAAGCTTGGGGTGTTACATTCTCCCCTCCTTCAATAAATTGCGTCCTCACAATTTTTTTTTAAAATTGGGCTTGATAATATAATGGAAAGTCCCACATCGGAAAAAGAGTCAATAAAAATATCACTTTAAAAGAAAGAAAGAGAGGTATAAAGGTCACCCAAGATAACCCATACTCGGATTCCATGTAGAAAAACATGGATATGGATAATAAACTAAGTGTCAAGTTCTAATGGAGAGGGATAGAAATCATGATCAGGAGAAAGTTAACAATAAGAAAACCACAAACTTGTGTTGGAACAAACGGTCATTAGTCTCCTAGCAGGAAAGTAAACGGACAACATTTTTTGTTTTAAGTTACATTACATAAGGATGAGGAATTAATTTATGATATTGACTAATAATATAAAGATATATACTTACTTTTTAAGTAGAGTTTCATTCTTTAATAAATTTCCACCACTAACTCATTTTTTTAAACGATGAGTATTCAAGAAGACTTGGTCACACTGGAAGAGTTAGAATAAACTTCTATAGAATCACATGATCCATGCAGGATAAACTATATATTTACATTGTCTTTAGAGATTAATCAAAACCAAAATGGTTAGTACAAGATCTAATGATCCCCCAAAAGGATATTCCTTGAGAGAAATAAACCCTAATCTTAATTTCTAAAATTAAACCAACAATACCCCAAAGTCAAATAAATACCATTCAATAATCAATTGTCCTTAAAATCTTTCAATATAATCCAAACTAATATTGAAACCCAAAACATAGAAGAATTTTATTATGTAGTCTCCCATGTTAAATTGTATCTCCAAATGACATCAAATACTCTTAAAGTCACATACTTAAAAGTAATTAAACTCATCACATATTCTCTGTTATAGGTTAATCATTTCCATAATTAACCCAAATCACTATAAATCCACAATAAAAACGTAGATAAAAATCTACCATTACTCCACAAATGAAACCCCATAGTATTCTATTTTCCTTGGGTATATAGTGTTCCCAACAAAGCGAACATCTTCCAAAATAACATTTATCACTTAATCACCAAATCATTTTCTTATACCAAGGGTATTCATTTAATAAGACATAAGAACCCAAATCAACTTATTATTGATCAATAAAATCATTTAACTAAAAATAATTAGTCACACTATCCAGGGACTTTACGTAGTCCAGTGGTAGGCGATAAATCCCAATCGCACTTTGGTTGTGGGTTTGATTCCCACAGCTTTGTCTGAAATGACGGGTTGTCACACGGTCTACGTGTTGTCCTTTTTCAAAAAATATATTTTATAATATTACCAAAATGAGATAAATTCCTCAAAATACCATAACATAATTTAACCACAAATTTTATATCATACCTTGAATTTTCATCCCAAATTATAATAACTTATAATTCTCTCAAACCCCAATGATCATATAAGACCAAATGGTTATTTATAACTATATCCGCAATAGAAAAGATAATTCTTCCACGAATATCATTTTCACATGATAAATTGCAGGTTTAAAAATACAGGAGGAAATTATTCCAAAGTAATCCCATCAATAAAGAGCAGTAACACTTTTAAACATTTCACCGTCCATTTATTTCCACATAGGTTCTTCATCATATGTTCCTCGGGTTCCCACATTGCCTCTTCCATCTTATGATTTCTCCATAGAACTTTTACTAGACGAGTAATCCGGTTTCTCAACACTTGTTCTTTGGTATGAAGAATTCTGATAGGCTCTCCACAATAAGGTAGATCGGGTTCCAGTTCTAATTCTTCATAGGTGAGTACATGCGTTGGGTCAGGCATGTATTTTGTCACTATAGATATGTGGATCCCAACATGAACTCTGGAGAGACTAGGTGGATTTTCCTTTTGGTAGAATGCGTTCATGTGTCACAATGGTACCTCAGGAATTTTTCAAAATCATCTACTTCCTTTACCCAAAAACTCCTCATCCATCTTGGATTATATCGATGGAAGCATCGATGCATCATAAAAAAATAGGTATTTCTTATATATAATTTTGAGACATCGTCTTTAACATGTTTTTTTAGAAAAATTATCACTGATTCATCTTCAAATATTTCAAAATAAGGTTTTGGTAAATCAGTTTCCATATATCCCAAAAGACATAAATATATAATTTGATACATATAGGCTGCTCGAAGGTCTCCCTCTTCTGCAGCATCTAGAGAATCATTTAGTGCATCGTAATTTCAAGATAAAGTGAATAATTTGAAAAGACCCTGATGGTACTTCCCACGCTTAGCGTGGTAAGAAAGTTGAGAGCGCAACATTATCCCATAGTCGGTACTTGATCCTTTAAAGAATCGTGCAATACAGGAGGTATTGGATGTCTCATAAAGTTGTTTTCATGTAACTTGGACATTTGAAAAAGTTTCAACATCGTCTTCGCATGACTTCTGGATAATAATTGTAAGTAGTTCTTCAGGAAGAGTGAGAAGAGTTGTTCGCAATCTTACTCCCTCCATGTTTCAACTAACAAAAATAAAATAAAATTAGGGTTTTTGAATACTTATCTAATAATAATGTAAAAAAAAGACATAATAGGATAATCTTGTAATTGAACAATATATCCTAACTTGGGGTACCCTATGTTAAAATCTAGGTTGTCCACTATCTATTTGCCGACATATATTCTTAGGGGCATTTTTTGTATTCCCTTAATAATGGTTCATACTAATCTTGTGAATTTACCAAAGAATATCCCCCGGGAGTGTCGTAACCAAGAGTGAAGCAAGGCCCGTTGTCGTGCACCAGTTCCCGTTCGAGTCTAACTCAAAGCGGTGTTTTCGGGTTTTACCCCTAGGTACATCTGTGCCAGAGCCGCCTCTACCTGCTCGTATCCAGACAGAGATGTATTTCTCGGAAAACTCACAAAATATCTACAATACCAAAATTCTAGTATGTTCTTCTATACTAATCCTCAAATTCTCTCTTAGGGCTATGTGATCTAATTAGAGTTTATCTAAATCTAGCTTCCAAGGTTTGTAATAAACTTCCTCTGATACCAACTGTAACACCCCGACCCCAGTTACCCAAAGTCGGTGCATTATTACATAACATTGGAATGATCACAAAGGATCAAGTCTCGAAAGACCGATTAGTTTAGTAGTCTTGGAAACACTAGATATATTCATAACTCTTACATTACTTTATAAGGTAAAAAAAACTACAATAACATCTTGTCATCATATCCTCTCATACTATCCCTGCAGGTCATTCATAAATTAATTCTTCATAATCCTGGGAAAAATAAAACATTGAAAGGGGTGAGCTCAGATGCTCAGTAAGGATAACATTATAGCAGAAGCTTTCATAGATAAGCATAAACACTTAAGGCAGTTTATAACTAAAACGAAAGCCTTTTAAACTTGTACTTCAGCATAAAATGGAAAAGATAAAATAAAATAATGCCATTTACTTACTCACATGGATATTCTACTAGTCAAATGATCACATGCAATATCAATAACTACTTTCATAAAGATGGAATGCATAATGCCAGAATATCATAACCACATAGCCAAGGCCTCGTGGCAAGACTACAAATAAGATTTTGCCAATGCCTTGTGCCAAGACACTAGTTTGTCTCATGAGACCTACCGATGCATCGAGGAGCTATATCGGGCTCCACCCATCACTTATTAATTCCAATGCATTCCTCATATGAACAGGTTTAAACATAACATAAACATTCGTATTAAAACTAGCATACGAAATGTCAATACTTTAACCACAAACCATGAATGGTATAAAAATAGCACATCCACAGTCAAACATAACTCATTCGATAAAATATGGAAGTTTGTATTGTATCACATTAACCTCAATCAAGAATAATGAAGGATGTTGACATAGATGAAAATAATCATCAAAACTATTTGAGAGAAATATCCCCCTTTTTCTTGAAATCATTTAAAAGTCACACTATTTGTCAAGAATCCATTTAAAAATAGATTTTTGAATCAAAGTGTCCCATACCACTTTGAAACTTTTAAAAGGAGTTTTAATTTTAAAACTTTAATTCCCATATAAATAAATCCTTAAAACCATTTTTAAGACATGGACATTAATGAGCAAGATTTAGAAGAATAAGTCTTTAAAACATTTAAAAATGGTATTTTAGTTAGAGATTCTAACCAAAAGAGAGACACTTGAATACAGATAATTGAGGTAATAAAAACTTTTTAATATCATGAGAATAAAGGGATTCACGATATACTATGTCAAAGTACAATATATACACCATATAAAATTGATTTGGTGTATAACAACAAAGAAGTCTCAATGGAATGTAAATTGAGATGAATTCTCTTATAAAGACCATATCCTTAGGTTAAGGATAAATCAACGAAAAAATTATGTGTGAAAAATATAAATACACTCAATATGATTGGATATTTAGTGTAAATCAATCAGATGAAATTCACACATATTCTTGTGAAAACAACACTAATGAATTGGATATTTAACTCAAAAAATGGAGATTGAGTTAAAATTACTTTTATCAAGTTCATACCGATCGCTTGAGAATTTATCAATAGAGTGATTATGTGTATCGAAAGTATATCCACAGAAAGGGGAGTGGAAAATATGACATAAGAAAATGAATAGTAATTCCACACATAATCTTGGAGTAAAATAATCAATGAAGTATGCGTAAAGCCGAATGAGTGGAAATTGAAATATCAAATTCCCTTATCAATTTGGTAACTTATGAAACATACAACCATGAAAGAAGGATCATACAATGATGATGTAAATATCCATAAATTAGAGTATATTACACAATGAATACAATCATGGGCAGTATACACACCACATGCAATAAATAAGTGGCGAATAATGGAAATCTCACGAAATTAAAAGTGAGATTAGAAACCCCTTACCTTGTACTTTTCCTTGGTTGGGGGTAGGCTAACCTCCTGTATAATGTTGAAATAATTGTTATTAAATTATTCATTAATCCTCTACATTAATATTATATCATATATGATCTTTTAACATTGCTTTGTTAATAATATCTTAGAATTATCGTCGTTTCAGGTGTTAACTTACTCATTTTCTTTTATATGTTTTATTACATAAGCCATGTTTGTCATGGATAGGTTGTATCTTATTTATATCCAGAATGATATAAAGTTCTTAAAAATTATTTTTAAATCATCAAATGATAATTATACTTGAATGGATATGATGGATAATGAATCTCATCGCGTTCGTGGAGACGGTAGTCCGTACGTACGCACGAGCGACAATATCATTATTTTGATATTAAAATAATATATAATTGGATGGTATATCATATATTAAGAATCATTATCATGTTATATTTATTATTTAAATGAGTTACACATCATTATTATACCCACCCAAATAATAATATATTGAATAACAATTACACCACGACGTGGAGACGGTAAGCCGTACGTACGCACGTATGGTGACATGTTATTCAAAAGGTGGATATAATACTGAATATGGTTGTACCATATTTATAATAACATCACAGTATATATAAGATACTGTAGTTATTATTTTATAATGGTAATAACAAAGAAATAATAAGTGGAAGAAGAAAGGAACTTTAAAAGGGGTGGTGAAAACATTACCTCTTCTTCGGGTTCTTCCTTTTGATTTGATCAAAAGGGATCCTTAGGTTGGCTTTCTGATCAAACTAAGGCCTCTAGGTTTTAGTGAGAGAAGTTTAGAGAGTATTTGGGCAGGGGTTGGCCGAACCAAAAGGCTTTTAAGGTGTGAAGAAAAGAGAAGGAAGAGTTCCCTTTTATAAGAGGGGTGATGGGCACCTTTGGAAAAGCTAGAAATATTAATTTATAATAAATTAATATTCAGTTTATAATAGCTAAAAAGTTGATTATTTAAAGGTTAAGGTGGGGATGGGTCGAAAACCACTCAACCAATAGAATTTAGACAGGTTTGGATCATTATATTAACCTTATCTTTAAGTATTAACTCTTAGTTAATTAGTTTCACTTTTACAATGTCTCTTTGTATTTTTATATTATATGGTTAATAAACTTACCATATACATCCAAGCGACCCCCCAAGTGGTCCATTAATGATACAACTATCATGATATAAGTCTCTTTTCCAAGCCTTATATTTTTAGGAATTTAATATCAATTAATAATATAATACTTGTTTTAAAAACTCTTTTATGTCAATTTTGACACTATTCAATAGTTGATTTTTTTGAAACTCATAACAGAATTATTACTTCAAAAAAAGTTAATTAAATCAATCATAATATGTCATATTATACTATAAAATTATTTTAATTCATTTAAAGTCTCAAATTATATTTAGTTGGGTATTTATAATATCAATTATTTTGAATTTTCACTATTATGGTAATTACTGCATCATCATTGTGTCATAAATAAATTAAATTATTTAATATCTAAAAATTATAAATAAAATATCATCATGTATGAAATATTTTTATATTTCTAATGAATATTTATAGTCTAAAATCCAACATATATAACCCTATGTAAAAATTGTTTTTCTAAAAGATATATGCTTGTGTCATTTTTGTATTCATTTTAACTTAATTAAAATTAAGTGTCCCTATCAACTACAAGTGGATCCATGGGGTCCCAAAATCGACCCAAAGATGCCTATGGTCGAAAAGGTATCAACCAATAAGGATAGGACACGTTTTAGGGTAATTTATTATTATTATAATATTATTTTTTAACCCTTATTTACCGGATTTACCCTTAACCATGGTAAATAAAATATTTACCACAGTAACTATTCAAAATGTCTAAAAATAAAAGTTACCTATTTAAAAAATTTGAACATCCTGATTCCAAATATGGAATCCATTTTTCCAAATTCAAAACACAGAAGTGGCAGAAATTAATTTAAAATTAATTCCCGTTGTTAAAACAAAAAGCGTGTTTTTAAGAGATAATAACTATCAAAAGATTGACACTTGTTTATGTCCGGTTTAATTGTAAAATTATGTCCAATGACCAAAATTGTATTAAATGGTAAAAATATATTCTAAATATACTTTAAAACCACTCAAATTCATAATTTATCACTATTAATTATTTTGATTAAAAAAAGTTGTTTTTAATTAAAATTTAGTAATTTTCACTATTCATCAAAATATGAAAGTTATCCGAAAAGTACCAAAATTTCACCCTAGGCTAATTTTGATATTCCGAATCCGAAAATGAAGTCCATTTTGAGAGATAAAATTTATAAAATTTCAAAAAGTAGGTATTACTATTCATAACGGCTAGTTTGATTGGTTGTGGTGTGTTAGAATCTCGAAGTTGTATACAATGCACGTCATTGCATTATTCAAAGGGAAACGTACCATGGAATCTTGGGGTGTTACAAAATAACTCATGAAAGAAATAGGTTTCATAAAAATTTTATAATATCATAAACTATATAAATGAAACAAGTTTCATAATTATCATATCATAAATCATGGAAAAACAAAGTGGGTTTCATAATAATATTATCATGGTATAACCTGTAGAAGAGAAAAAGGTTTCATAAACACAATTCCATCATAAATATAAATCATTTTGAGAAAAAATAAGAATGGTATCCTTGGATCATATCCCTGGTAAGTTATTGGTAACATTAATAGAAGTAATCTTAGATGGAAAATTATTTTGATCATTTAAAACATTTATTGAGTAAAATATCATTTACCCTTTGAATTTTTTTTTTAAAAATTAAACATTTTTGAAAACATTTTTCTTTGAAAATAACCTTGAAAAATTATAAATTAATTTTATAATTAATTATTGTTCATGATGCTATAAAATTCTATTCATTCCGTACATATTAAAACAAATATTCCTTTCACATTTTTGGTAAAATCTAAACAAGAATTGTTTGGAAAGAGACATGTATATTCATTTATTTTTTGGTTAAAAAGTAAAATATGGATAAAAATTTCTTTTAAATATGACAAGATAGTAATAAATAATTTTTTTATTTTTTTATAAAATATGGTTTTGGAAGAAAACAGATTTCCGATTGAAGAGAGAAATAATGTTGAAATTTATTAATTTTTTATTAATTATTTTAAGTTACAAAGAGTGGAAAAATGGTACCTTTACATGAAGATATAATGAATAAAAATAGGATAAGAAAATTCATGAGAATTATTGATAGTTAGATAATTATATTTAAATATTGGATACTTAATCATAAACAATCTCGATAAATGATGAGATTGTAACATAAAATCATTACCACTTTGGTAGCATTGAATCATAAGACTCATGAAGGAATAACATAAAATTAAACTTAAAATATCATGAGGATGAATGATATCATTATATTGTATTTGAAAGGGTTTTTATATACACCTTATGGAGGAATATAGTCGCACACCATAACATACATCTCAAAGAATGTAAATTGAGACAAAAATCCCTTACCTTAAGTCTTGAATTCCACTGTACTCATTGAAAATTACTGTATAATAAATATAAGTTTATTATATATATATATATATATATATTAAATACATATATATATATATATATCATAACATTTATTATTTTCTTATTTCCTTTTATTACCCATTTATCAACAATTCAATGTTAAAGTTACGTTTTAGGTAATAATCGCTTTGTTTTTCATATATGTTCTGATTTGTTATATTTTTGGTCCAATTAATTTGATAATGGTTCTATAATATATATAATTATAACCATTATATAAATATCATATATATTCAGTATATATTTATTTATTTTAATCCATAAAATTTAGTGATATGAAATGAAATACACCATTCCTGGAGATGGTAGGTTGTACGTACGCATGAACATTGTTTTTCATTTTCTTTACAGTTTGAAGGAAATAAAAGTAAATAATATATATTATCATTAAATAATAATGGAGATTTTATATATTTCACATATTTTTATTAAACCCTTTCTTAATACATTCCATGTAAAGCATGAATCAATCATATAGCTTTACAAGATAGTAGTCCACCATACACACGAACAACATTATGGTATTCCCAAAAAATGGAGAGTATGAAGGTATATGCGATATAATAATTCCATAATAATAATAAAGTAATAAACATAATATATATTTTATATAAATATGAATCCATTATTATTTCCAACCTTGATAGGTGGTAATGTAAAAACGAACAACATCGGTTCACAAGGCGGTAGTCCGCCGTACACTTGAATGATGATTTCATAACCCATTTGATGGACATAAATATTGTTGTAGGTAATGACCTAAACATAAAAAAATCTAAGTATATGTAATATAATGAGGTTATTATAATCATGATATAATAAAAAGTGAATAGGGTGGAGGAATAAATAAAAAAATACACTCATTGATGAAAATTATCTCTTCTTTGGGTATCCTCCTTAGGTTTTCACTAAAATACTTCCTATGATGAATTTATGTACAAAATAAGGCTTCTAGTATGATGGAAGGAAATTTGGGAAGTGATTTGGGTAGGTATTTTTAGAACAAAATAGGTTTGATGATGTGAAGAAGAGAGGATAGGGGATGACCTTTTATAAGTGGGGGAGAGGACACACTTGGAATTTTTGAAAAGAATTGAGTGCTCCAACATTATTCATATGCAAAACGGTAAAAAATATCTCAAGTTAAAATTTTATATATTATAAGGTCAAAATATTTCCATAATTTTTTTTTGAAAAGTGTATAGGTAAATTTTACCCTTATCTTTTTAGTTTAGCCCCCTAGTAAACCCAATTTTAGCTTAACCATGGTAAATAATTTTTAATGTTTTCACTATTAATTTAAATAAAATATTAAGTTTATATTATTAGAAATTATATATTATTATTATTGAAAACGTGGAATTAATTTCACAAAATTCCATTTACATAAATGAAAAAAATCAATTTAAAATTAATCCCGTAGATGTGATGAGAAATCAAGTTTTTAAAGTGAAAAAATGTTCAAAAGTTTACAAAGTTTTTATATCTAATTTCAATATGAAATTGATTAAAATGATATAAATTGTATTAATATATTTATAATTGAACTTAATATACTTTAAAACAAATTTAAAATACAATTTAACTTTATAAATAAATTAAATGAAAAGGCAGTTTTCAATTAAAATTCAATATATTTCACTATTTATCAAAAAATGAAACTTTTTAGAAAAATCCAAAAATTCACCCTAAGTTAGTTTTGAAATTATGATTTTAAAAATTAATTTTATTTTATCAAATTTTTTTCTAAAAGTGCTAAATATAAATTTTATTATTATTTATAAAAAGACATAAAACCTTTTTTTTTCAGAAAAAAAGTATTTTTGAAACATATAAATACTTTACTGAAAATTATTAATTTTATTATCAATATGTTTTATTTATATGAAAAAATTATACATAATATTTAAAAATTAGTTATTACTATTCATACCACTAATTTTAATGAATATGTTATAAGAGTCATGTTTAAATAACTATATTAATAATATATCGTGGTTTTCTTAAAACTTAATATTGTGTGTAATGAAATATAAGATAGTGTTTCATATAGTGAAAGCATAAATTAGTGTCGCTTGTAATGCAATCCATCACGGAATTTTAATTTAATAAAAAAATCATAAAAACTAGTAGTGTTATATTCTACCCCCTTAAAATGAATTTCTACATCTAAATTTATCACTTTGATACTAAAAAATGGAGATAATTATACCTTATCATATACTCAAGTTACTAAGTAGCTTCCTTAGATGATGGTTTTGCCAAAAAACTTTAACAAGGTGAGTGGTCTTGTTTCGTAGAACTTTCTCTACATGATCCAAAATTTCAACCTGTTATTCCTCATAAGAAATATCTTGCTCTAGTGGTATAACCTCTAAGTTAAGTACATGTAAATGGTCAAGTATGTACTTTCTTTGGATATATACATGGAACACATGATATAATTGAGGGAGGTTTGGTGTAAGCTTCAATATCTAGGCTACCATCCCTATACAATCAATAATTCCAAAGAGACCGATATACCTTGGGATTCATTTCCCTTTATTCTATAATCTCAAAACCTTATTCCATAGATAAATTACTAGATAAAACTTACCAATAACTTCAAATTATAGATCACATAGACTATTATTAGCCTCACTTTTTTTTTCTGACTTTGATCTACATTGATGGGTTTTTGAATGGATTTAACCTTCTCTGCCATTTCTTCTACTATTTCAAGTCCCAGTAGCTTTCTGTATCCAACTAAATTTGAACATATTTGATCTATAAATTTCTTTCCATAGAGGGATTCATAAAGAGATATCTAAATGATTGAGTGAAATATATTGTTGTAAGAAAACTCAACTAGATGAAGGTGTTAATCCCAACCACCTTTGAAATCTAAAGAACAAGATCTCAACATGTCCTCTAGGGTTTGAATTATTCTTATAGATTGGCCATTTTTTTGAGTATAATACACATTTATGAAACTCAATTCCATATCAAGATATTTCTAAAGACTTCACCAGAACTTTGATTTAAACCTTAGATTCTGATTAGACACAATGGAATGTGGTACTCCATGAAAAATTACAACTTCCTTAATGTATATCTTATAGGGATGATCTAGAGAGAAGTCTTCTCTGATAGTGATGAAGTGTGATGGATTAGTAAGGTGATCGACTACAACCTATATAACATTATGTCCTTTAGACATTTTGGGGATTCCAATGAAAAAATCCATAGTGATGTTTTTCCATTTCCATTATGGTATGGGTAATGGATGTAACATCCCCTTGTAATTTTATCTTTCATACTTAACTTGTTAACATACCAATTACCGAGATACAGACTCTTTGATACCTCTTTTCATGCCACCCCACCATAAGTATTATTTCAAATCTCTATACATATTTGTTCTTCTAGGATGAATAGAGAATGAAAAACTATGAGCTTACTCTAATAAATCCTTATTTATGTATGGTAGGGATGGAACACATACATGATTATTAAACTTATCATTCCATCATGATCAAGGTTAATCTCAAGAACATTTCTAATATACTTTGGCAGCTCTATATCTTCATTATGTGCTTATTTAATTTTCACTTGGATAGATGGTTGGACATTAAATTGAGAAAGATATGATTTTTACCCTTCCTTTAGGATTTCTAGATCTATCTTTTGAAAATATCGAAATATTGGATCTATTTTCATCCTCATCATGAATAAGATAGCACGATCCTTTCGATTTAAAGTATCGACCACCTTGTTCTCTTTCCTAGGGTGGTAATGCATTGAGAAATCATAATATATAATCAGATTTAACCATAATATTTGGTACATATTCAACTCCTTCTATGTGAATATATACTTTAAACTTTTTTGACCAGTATATATATCACACTTTTCTCCATAAAGATAATGCATCTATATTTTAAGGTAAAAATCACCATAGCTAACTCCAAATCACAAGTTGGGTAAAATTTCTCATGAACCTTCAATTTTCCTAAGGAATAATATATAACCATTTCATTATAAATAAGAACACATACCAATACCTTCTTGGATACATAAATATAGATTACAAACCCTTCTACACTATAGGGTCATGTAAAAATAAGTGCGCTGACTAATATTCTCTTTAGTTTCTTGAAATTTTCATCACATTCATCTGTCCAGAGGAACTTAGCTCCCTTTGGAGTTAACTTGGTCAGAGGATTAGATAGTCATGAGAAGTTATGCACAAACTGGTGATCATATCCATCTAAACAATAAAAATTTGTATCTCAGCCACTAAGGTTGGTATGGTCGAACATTCAACAACCTTTTTCTTTGATGAATTTACTGATATACCCTCTCTTGAGATTATATGACCCAAAAAATGAAACCATTTGCATCCAAAATTCACACTTTATAATTTTTTCATATATTTTATCATTCCTTAGGGTATTTTTTACAATTATCAAGTAATCTTGATGCTCTTACTTTCACTTTGAATAGATAAGAATACCATATATAAATACGAGCACAAACTGATCAAGGTAATCTCTAAAGACTCTATTAATTAAATCCATGAAGATTACAAGGTAATTTTTAAGACCGAACAACTCCAATATATATTCATAATTTCCATAACTTGTATTGAATGTTTATTTGATATATCATTCTTATTTACCCTCAACTGATGATATCTATAATGAAGTTCAATCTTGGAAAATTATTTAGCTCCGTGCAGTTGATCAAACAAGTCATAAGTACAGAGTAGTGGATACTTGTTCTTGATTGTGATCTTGATCAACTCCTTATAATCAACAAAGAGTCACATTAATCCATATTTATTTTTATAAAAAAATAGGTGCACCCCAATGTGACACAGTTGGATGAATGAATACCTTGTTAGGGTTCTCCTAGATCTGATTCTTTAATTCCTAAAACTCAATCAAGGCCATTTTACAGGGAGTTTTGAAATTAGTGTGGAACAAAGTATGAGTTCTATTGAGAACTCAACTTCTCATTTTTTGTAAGGCTAGGAAAATCATCTGTAAATCCATCAAAAAATTACAGCATAATAATAATATTATAGATGTCAAATTTCTCCCCAACCATTTAAGATAAACACCCCTTCTGAATGGGAATTATAACCCATATGGTGGATGTGATATCCAACATAAGTTTATACTTATCATAACATTTATAGATGATCATAGTTTGGTTTTTGATATCAAACTTGACTTCCATTTCATGAAAATTATTGTGAAATATACGCAGAGAAAGAAAATCCATGCCTAGGATGACATCAAATTCAACCAGAGGAAGAATGAAAAGATTTTTAGGAAGCACATTCCCAACAACGTCAACTGGAGAGGAATCATAAAATTGAAATGTGATAATCATATCATTAGGGTATTTCAATACTAAATTTACATCTAATAGTTTTGTTAGAATCTTTATACCATTAGAAAATTATTTAGATATGAAAAAATGGGTAGATCTAGAGTCAAATAAGACATAAACAGTTCTAGAGAGGATGGTAAGTGTAACTTTCACTAATTCATTATTAAAACACTCATAAAAAAGTTATCACATGAGATTTAACCTTGTCACTCAACATGATAGGTTGCTGACATTGATCATCAACATTAACCCTTAGGTTTAATAATTGGTTACCATAATGACCATTCTCCTTACACTTGAAGCATTCAAGTGTGGGCGGTGAATTCTGTGTATCTTTATCTCTATTCACATTCATAGATAACTTTTTTCCCATCACTTTAAAAATAAATTTCCCAATGACGTTCCCTTCCACACTTAAAACATTTATTAGTCCCCTTAAAGAAATTTCCACTAAGCTTCTTCCAACACTTTGATCATAAAGGAAATCTCATATTCTTCTCTCTATGGTTTTTTGATTTTTCTTTGAACTCCATCTTCCTTTTCTTTTCAAAACCATGAGATTGATATATAACTCCAACATCCATTTCAAGACTTGTAGAACATCAAATAATATCTTCATAGATAATAAAGTCTCTTATAGATAACACCCTTCAGAAACATGGTTTTAAGCCACTTAATAATCGATCAACCTTAATTTTAGATTGGATGATAATTATAGTGACCCAAGATTGACGTACATGGATATTACATCATAATTGAAGAATACATAATCACACACCCAATGACCGTATTAGTTTAGAGTCTTTGGAAACTTGGAAACATAAAAAACTCATTCATAACACATATACTTCTTCTCCTGCCTATTTATTCATAACTAGACCCATTTTTGACATATCAGACTTAGTACCTTTCTTCGTATCCTAAAAATAACAAAAGAAAGGGTGAGCTCAGATACTCAGTAAGGGTAAACATGGAATATATGTAAGAATAACAAGAAAATAAGGGTATGAAACATTAGAATAACATTTGAATATAATACCCTATATAACAAAAGATTATATGCATGAGTCATTGCATAAAGGTTGTAAGTTCATAAGACATGAATCATAAAAAAATAAAGAACATAATCCATGAAATCATAGAATTAACATAAGAATGAAATTGTGGCATACACATAAACTTGTAATTTTATGAACATTTATAAATAGTATTAGGTCTAATCATTAAATTAAGGACATGAAATCAAGCCCTTTCACAAACATATGGACATGAAAACTAGGTCCATGCATAAAATTAAGGACATGAAAACTAGGTCCACACATAGAATTGTGAACATGAAATCAGGTTCATGCATAACATATATACCTCATGAGTTATCCATATTTACCCAATGAATTGGAGGGAGATATAGGTCCCACCCATCTCATAATGAAATCATAAATAAATGTTCCAAAAGATCATAAAAAATCATATTATAACCAAATAAATGGAATGAGTATGATAATCATGTAATCATATTATAAACCATGGGAAAGAAATAGGTTTCATAATCATTTTATCAAAAGAATAACCTATTAAAAGAAGTATGTTTCTTAAACAACATTTCATCAAAACATAAACCATTTGGGGAAATAATATGAATGATATTATTGAACTATAATAAAGTAAGCCATCTTAGATGGGGAAGGATTTTGAAAGATCACTTAAAACATGTATTTTCCTTAAAAATAACTTTTTAAAACATAAAAAATTTTCCAAACCCTTTTCTTTGAAACCAATTTTAAAAAATATAAAGGAATTATGAAAACTCTTTTCAAATAGTTCTTGAGGAAAATATCCTTTCTTCATTGAAATTTTTTTCTTTTATTTAAATGTCATGCAATATTAGAAGAAATTTTTTTCATTTAAAATAAAATTGCAATATTATAAGGGAAGCCTCAAGGAATTATGAAATCATGAAAGTAGAAAAATTCATTCATGTCATATAAGTTAAAAAAACATTCTTATCATTATTTTTTTGAATAAGTCAAAAAAGTACCTTGTAGGGAAAATGCCAAAAGATTAATTTAAACCTGCTTAGTAAAAACTTACCAATTGGTAAAAATGACTTTAAAAAATTACAAAAAAATGGTAATAATATTTTGGAATATATTTTAAAGTAAATGGACATGGATGATAAATATACCATAGTAAATCATTACTTATAAACAATCTCAGATAATAATAATATTGTGAAACTATCCCTTAACTTAGGTTCAGGTTCCTTTGTATATTTTAGAAACTTATGTATAATGGATTAAATAATGTTATTAACTTATTCTAGAACCATATTGATATTTATTATATCATATATTATCATATTAACACCCATTTAATAACATTTCATCATTATGCTTCTTTCGGGTGTTAATTGCTTCATTTTCTTATGCATGTTTTGTAGTATAAGTTCCAATTATTGAACATAGAATATAGTTATATAATTTATATAATTATATCATATTATTCATTATATACATTTATATAATCATTATTTAATGTTGATCATGGATAATGAATGACATCGTGTTGTGGAGATGGTAGGCCATACGTATGCACGAGCGACAATATCATTACCTTAATTATGAAATGATATTAAAATGGATGGTGTATATATTTTCACAGAATCAATATAATTTTATAATAATCATATATATTTATATCCATCATTATACCCATCCAAGTAAAGTGGTGATGAAAAATAGATTACACCATGGTATGAAGACAGTAAGTCGTACGTACGCACGTGTGGTGATTTTGTTTTTCATAGGATAGATAGAAGGTGGAATAGAGTTACATAATAATAATAACATATATAAATATAATTTATACTAGAGTTATTACTTTACAATTTAAGAAACTCATGAAGAGGAAGTAGAGGAAGAAACAATTTTGAAAGAATCAGTAGAGAAGATGATCTCTTCTTTGACGAGCTTCCTCTAGATATCCTCTTAAAGGAAATAGAGTTGATATTTTGAGAAGAAAAAAACCTATATAATATTACTAGGGAATTTGATAAGGAAAATGGTCATGGGATGGATGATATTAAAGGATTAAAGTGAATTGAATAGGTGAGGTAATACGTTCCCTTTTACAATTGAGGTAAGGGGCACTTTTCAAAATCTCTAAAATATTAAAATACAATAAGATTATTCTATATCTAAATACTTAAAAAAGAACCATAAATTAAATTTATAAGACATTTTAGAACATATACTATGCCCATGTTATTATATAACTTTTTTTTTGATTTTTAAATAATTTAATAATAAATTAATTCTATAAGATATCATTATTGTCAAATTTAATACGATTCATTTAATTTGACTTCAAATAAATAAATACAAGGTGGGAATTCAGATATAATGCTTTAAAACATATATAATATATATTATAGATCTATTAAGGTCTTTATACGCATTAAATAATCCAAAAATATATCAAAATTAATATCATTAAAATCAACTATTCTATTTTTATGTTAATTAAATAAATATTGTTCTAGCATTGAAGAAGTTTTTAAGGTAATTATATAACTTATGAAAAATAAAAATAAATTTATATAATGTAAATAATTTCATTTATATCAAATTAGACATTTATATTCATTTATATCTTTATTTTTTCTCTATGTGAACACATAAAAGACATTAAATACAAGAGAGTGATACTTTGTTACTACCTTTGGTTTAAATAATATAAAATTTATTTTCATAGAAAATTAGCCATTAAATAACTAAAAATATATCATAATGTGATAAGGGTATGATTATCTTTATATAATAATTTTTTTTGAAATTTTTTGGCTTTATTTTAAACCTTACCATTTTGATTTACCCTTAATTATTCTATTGGAGTTTTAGTTGTGGTAACAACATTTTAAATATTAAAAGGTTATAAATTATTAATTATATGAGTAAAGTTGTCTATAAATGAAAAAATTATGATATTTCATACCTTAACATAACATATTTGTATTTTTTAAATATTTTTATATTTTTTTTAATTTAATAAAATTTTATTTTATAAAACGTCATTAGTGTCAATTCTGACACTATTCACAACATTCTCTTTGTATAAAAATAAAAATAATAAGATAATTTCAAACCAAACCATTTAATACAATCATAACATGTAATAGTAACATATAAATTTTTTTTATCACCTTAATTAATTCAAATTATATTTATTTTAATATTTTTAATACCATTTATTTTATCCTTTTATTAATTAAACAATTACGGTATCCTCATTGTGTCGCATTTTAAATTAATTATTTTATCACTAAAAATCATAAATAAATTATCATGATGTATATAAAATTTTTATAATTTAAATTAATATTTATTGTATAATTTATATTCTATATAACCCTATATTAAAAATTATTTACTTATCAAATTTATGAGTATGACATTTTTAACTTATCTTTAAATAAAATATAATAAATGTCATATTCATACCCAAGTGTATTAAAAAGGTTATAATTTCATTATAATCTTTATTTTAGTTGAAATAAAATTATCCAATGAAATTAGGATAAGTGTTAGGATAATTTTATAATATTATAATATTATTTTTACCTTTAATTATCCAATTTACCCCTAACCGAGGTAAATAAAAATATACTAAATTTACTATTCACAAAAAATTATGTTGATCCAATTAGAACACAAATTCATACTTATTATAACCATTTATGTACATTTTTCTGAATTTAATTCCTAGAAGTAACTAAATTAATTTCAACATTAATTCCGCAGATATGTCAAGAAGGGGGTAAAAGAGATGTTCAAAAGTTCAATAAGTTTTTATATCTAATTTATTTATAAAAATAATTCCAATGAACTAAATTGGATTAATATATATATTATTTATCTATTGTAACTTTAAAAATAAATTTAAAGTATAATAATTATTTAAACAAAAGGTAGTTTTTATCCATAATGCAATATTTTTCACTATTCATCAAAAAATGAAACTTCTAAGAAAAATACTAAAAATTCACCTGAAGTTAATTTTGAAATTCAAAATTTAAAAATAATTTTTATTTTATCAAATTAAATTTATAACAGTGTCTAAAATTAATTTTATTGTTTTTCTTATAAGGACATGAAAAACAGTTCAATTGAGAAAATAATAGTTTTAAACTTTTAAAGGATTTACCAAAAATTAAAATTTTTATTATCAAAACCATTAAAACTAATATTTGAAAGAAAATTATTAATATTAATATTACAAGTTTAATGTATATTTTATAATTATCTCATTTAAATAATTATAATAGTAAAATGTTGTTTCATAGAAACTCAGTGTTGCGTGTAACGCAAGCCAAGTCGGTGTTGCGTGTAGTGAAAACTTCTCTTGGTGTTGCATATAGATTAATCCAAACTTAGTGATTTTATATAATAATAAAAATATATGTTCATTTTTGCATGAATTTAAAATATAAAAAATATTAAATAAATTCTAAAAAAAATAATTCCAAAAATCATGGAGTGTTTGAGTAATACACCAAGCGTACCTTACAAGTCTTGTAAAATTTTCCTTATAGGTACAAACAGATTCATCATCCTTTTTCTTTTTTCCAAGGAAATACTTATCAATATTCATATGGATAATATGAGGGAAGTAATTATTGAAAAATAATTTCTTTAACTTGTCTCAATCTATGGAGTCAATTTCATTCTTTTTCCTCGTATTCTTGATAAGAGTCCACCATTGATCCACTTCACCTTCCAAATGGTAGACAACCGAAATGATTTTTTTCATGTTCCAAACACTAGAGATAGGAAAATATATTTTTAGTAGTACTGATCCATTTTTCAATAATTAGTGTATTAGAAGACCTAATGAAAGAAGGTGGATGTTTACTCATGAAGGAATCAACAAAATGTTGTTCCCTCCTTTGTTCATTTGGAAGTTCAGAAAGACTCATAGATTGAGAAAATCATGTGAGTATATTAATGAGGTTTTCCATTCCATATCCCATAATTTTTGGATTCTCAGGAGGAAAATCATTTCATTATCCATCACATTTAACATTAACATTGTTCCTTCGGGTTCCATCCATTGACTTAAACCAAAAAGTATAGTGTAATAAAAAATAATCATAGTGGGGAACCAAATAATATAGAAAACCACTTATAGAAATTATAAATTATGAAACATTATCTACAATATATTCAAACATATGTTTATCCTAATTAATTAATAGTTATATTATATTTAAATATTTCATGATGTTTCATAAAGAGTTTTTAAATTTCCAAAGCAAATATACTAGGAGTGTCAAACCAGGTGTGCAACAAGGCCCGTTGTTATGCAACAATTCCCAATAGAGTCTATATGAATATGGTGTTTTTGGGGTTGTTACCCCTAGGTACATTTGTTCCAAATCTACAACCACTTGTAGTATCTAGATAGGGATGCATTTCAAGGAAACCACTCACTCTATCATTTACCAAAATTCCAGTACATTTTCCTATAATTTAACTCATCCTTAGACTTATCCTTAGGTATCACACTAAGGTTTTCTCATCCTAGTTTTCAAAGGTTAACTAAAGCTATCCTAATATAGAAACTATAATTACCCTATATTTTCATACATTGATATTAAATAATTTTTTATGAATATTTATTACATTACACAAACAAATTTCTGAGGACCATAATAGTCTAGTTCCTTAAAAAACATGGAAACATAAACACTAGTCCATAAGTGAGATGAATTATCTCCCACTATGTTTGTCACAACTATCAACCTTCTTAAAAATATCATACATAATACATATCTTCATAACCTGGGGAAATGAAACATAATAAAAGGAGATCTTAGATTCTCAATAAGGTTAAACAAGGTATATACATAAGAATAACATGAACATAAGGGTATGAGAACATGAACATAATATTTTAAAACCATATCCTATATATCAAAGATAATAATATTTAGTTATGTAATAAATATTGGTATTTTATAAGACATGAGTCATAAGGTAATAAAAAAATATGATCCATGAGAGAGTAACATTGACATAATACATGGAATTTTTATTATACACATAAGAATAGAATATCATTTTGATATTAGCCAAGGATCACTTCCAAGACCATCATAGAAGAAAAATTAATTTACTAAACTAGGTTCAATCCAGATTCCAAACCTATCTTACTAAATTGGGTTTACTCCTCGCTCTATCCCTATCTTATTGAATTGGGTTCACTCCCCATTCCAATATTATAAATCTCACGAGATATAAATATTTACCCAATTCATTGGAGTGAGATATAGGTACCACACTTTATATAATGAGACTTATACATGTGTGTGCCACAAGATCATAAAACATTCATTATATAATAAACCATAAAAATAAATGGATTTTATAAAAATTTCATTATATCATAACTTGTGGGAAAGAAACAAGTTTCATAATCATTATATAATAACCCATAGAAATCGAATCAGGTTTTATAATAATATTATCATGGTATAACCTATGTAAGAGAAAAATATTTCATAAAAAATCATGCCTTCATAAACATAAACCATTCATAGAAATAATAATAATGGTATCCTTGGATCATATACCCATTAAAGAATATGTAACATCAATGGATGTAATAATATATGGAAAATTATTTTGAACATTTAAAACATTTCTTGAGGAAAATATCCTTTCCTCTTTGAAAAACACTTTTTAAAACATAATACATTTTAAAACCTTTTTATTTGAAAATAAACATGAAAAATTATAATAGAATATTCGAATTAATGATTGTTCATGATGTTGGAAAATTTTGTTCATGTTGTACATATTAAAATGAAGATCCCTTTCTCATTTTTGGTAAAATCCAAACAATAATTGTTTGGAAAGAAAATTGATGATTCATTTCTATTTTTTTGTAAAGAAGTAAAAATGGGTAAAAATTTATTTTAAAAATCATAAGAGATTAATAATTTTTTTGAAAACATTTTTATAAAACATGGTTTTAGTAGAAAATAGATTTCTGATCAAAGATAGAAATAATGTTATAATTTATTAATTTTTTTATTAATCATTTTAAGTTAAAACGAGTGGAAAAATGGTACCATTACTTTAAGATATCATGAATAACCATAAGATAAGAAAATTATTGATAATTATTGAGAGGTAGATCATGATATTTTATCATTGTATACTTAATCATAAAAATTCCTGATAAATGACAAGATTGTAACATAAAATCATTACCACTTTGGTAACATTTAATCATAATATCCATGAAGTAATAACATAAAATAAAACTTAAAATACAATTAATATGAATCAATTCATGACATTACATGTAAAAGGTTATTTATATACACCTCATGGAAGAATATAGGTTCACAACATAATTTACATCTCAAAGAAGACAAATTAAGAAAAAAACCCCTTACCTTAAGTCTTGACTTCCATCGTACTCGTTGAAACTTACTGTATAATAAATATAATTTTATTATAATTTTTTTAAAGAAACATATATATATATATATATATATATATATCATACCATCTAATATTTTATGACATTTTATTATAATTTTATTAACAATTCAATGTTAAAGTTATGTTTCGGGTAAGAACTGCTTTGTTTTTCATATATGTTTTGATTTGTTATATTTTTGGTCCAATTAATTTTATCATGGTTCCATAATATCCAAAATTATAACCATGGTATAAATATCATATATATTCAATATATATGTATTTATAGAAATCAGTAAAATGTAGCGATAGGAAATGAAACACGCCATTCATGGAGATGGTAGGCTATATATACGTATGAATGCTCTTTTTCATTTTCTTATTGGTTTAAAATAAAGAAAAGTAAATGATATATTTTATCAGTAAATAATCATGTTTATGTAATATATATAACATATTCTTATTAAACCTATACTTAATACATTACATTTAAAGTGTGAATGAATCACATCGCTTCGCAAGACGGTTGTCCGCCGTACAAACGAACAATGTTATCGTATTCCTAGAAAATAGAGAGTATGAAGGTTTGTTGGGTATAGTAATTTAATAATAATAATAACCTCATAGATATAATAAATATAGTATATAAACTATAAATACATCATTATTTCCAACTGTTAGAGATGGTAATGGAAAAATGAACGACATTGGTTCGTGAGGCGGTAGTCCACTGTACACACGAACTATGATTTCATAAACCATTTGATGGAAGTGAATATGGTTTTAGGTTATGAAATAAACATAAAAACTCTATGTATATGAAATATACTAAGTTTATTATATAATCATGATATAGAAAAAAATTAAATGGGGTGGAGGAAGAAATAAAACAAAGATACTTATTGATGAACACTACCTCGTTTTCAAGTATCCTCCTTAGGTTTGAACTAAAATTCTTCTTAATATGAATTTATATACAAAATAAATATTATAGGATGAGTGAATAAAATTTTAGAAGTGATTTTTCAGGTATTGGATTAATTGAATAGGTTTCAAGGTGTGAAGAAGAGAGGATAGTGGGCGGCCTTTTAAAAGTGGGGGAGAGGACACACTTGTCATTTTTGAAAAATTTGACTGATCCCACATATTTCAATGGAACTAGGGTCCAAAATAGATCAAATTAAAACCTTATATAGTATAAGGTTGAAATATTTCCATTAATTTTTTTTAAAATTACATAGGTAAATTTTACCCTTATCATTTTATTTTAACCCTCAGTAAACCCATTTTAACTTTTACCGTGATAAATAATTTTTACTACTTCACTATTCATTTGGTATAAAATTAAGTTTAAATTATTATAAATAAAAAATTATTCTGATTGAAAATATGTAATAAATTTATCCAAATTCAAAACACATAAGTGTAAAAAATTAATTTAAAATTAATCTCACAAACGTGATGAGAAAGTGGGTTTTTAAAGAGAAAAATGTTCAAAAGTTTACAATGTTTTTATATCCAATTTAAATATGAAATTGATTCTAATGAGATAAATTGGATTAATAGATGTATAATTTAACTAATTATATTTTAAAAACAATTTAATATATATATTAACATTATAAATAAATTAAATGAAAAGATAGTTTTAAATTAAAATTCAGTATTTTTTACCATTCATCAAAAAATGAAACTTTTCGAAAAAATCCCAAAAATTCACCCTAAGATAATTTTTAAATTATGAATTCAAAAATTAATTTTATTTTATCAATTTCATTTTCCTAAATTTTCAAAAATTAATTTTATTATTATTCACAAAAAAATGAAAACCTTTTTTTTGAGAAAATAACATTTTTGAAACATATAAAGTCTTTAGCAAACTTTATTTATTTTATTAAAAATATGTTTTATTTATATAAAAAATTATAAATATTATTTAAAAATTAGTTCCTATTATTAATATCACAAAATTTAATTGTAAGGTTATAACGACCACATTTAAATAACTATATTAATAATATATCGTGGTTTTGTTAAAACTTAGTATTATGTGTAACACAAGCTAAGAGAGTGTTGTGTGTAGAAAATATTAAAATAGTGTTTTGTGTTATGAAATCCATCAAGTAAATATAATTTAGTTGATAAAAATTCATATAAACTCGGGCTGTTACAATTCATGGTTATCATCTATTCAAATCCTTCATAATGGTTCATAAATTAGATGTGAATTAACCCAAGAATACCCTACAAGAGTGTAAAATTAAGTTTGTCTTAAGGTTGAATTCATCATGTACCAGAATGATGGCCTATATTTACTTGACCAACTCTTTTTGAGGTTATTACCCCTAGATGAATATGTTCCAAAACCATCTCTACTTGTTGTATCCATATAGAGATGTTTTTCTAGGATATAGTTGGGGTGGAACTTGAGTAGTAAACCTTTTAATTATGCATCAAAATGAATAGGGATCAAATATTAGCAAGACCCTTGTGGGGATTTATGTCACAGGTGGTGATATAGGCATGAAGAGGGCTCGTGGTGATGTTTTCAAGTAGTGATGTAGTCATGATACTACACCGGGCCTTCGGGCCAGTAATTTGGGCCATGTGGTCTTGGGAATATAGGATTTTCAATGTATATCTCTCTACCAAGATAGAAAGTGGTTTTATTTCATAATAAAAAGAGGCTTTGACCTAAAATTTTAAAAAGAATATTTTTCTAGGAAAATCACACTCTTTTATTTACCATAACTTAGGAAATTATACTATACAGATGATTATCCTAAGGGTTATCACTGAAGTTTTCTCATCCTAGTTTCAACAGGTAACCAAAATTTTATTTTATACAAACTATAGTGACCCATAATTTTTATACAAAATATTACATCTTATTAGATCAATATTTGATACATAAAATAAAAATATATGCCAAAATCATACAGGTTTAGTGTCTTTGGAAACTTGGATATATAAACAACTTATTTATAAGATATCTACCTCATATCCCACTAATTTATTAATTACTAGAACCCGTCTTATACATAAAATACTTAAAACATTTCTTCATTACATAGTGAAAGGAATTATAATAAAGGGTGAGAACATATGCTCAGTAAGGGTAAATAAGGGAGATATCATTGATCTCTTAAACAAAAAAAGATCATAAGAGTATGGGGAAATGATCTTAAAATTTGAAAAAACCCCCTATATATCATATATCATAATCTTTAGTCATAACATAAATCATATAAATTCAAAAGACATGAATAATAAAGGAATCAAAGAACATGAGCCATGAGAAAATAAAATTGGAATAATACATAAGTTTGTAGTATAAAAATAATAAAAGAAAATAATTTCCTTAGTCAAATATAATTGAAAAGACTACCGTAGTGTAACATCCCAGGTAATTAAAGAATAAAGAATTTTCATATTTATTAATATTTACGAATTAAATATTAATTTTAATTAAAAGGGGTTTCTACGTTCGATAGCGTACTCGATACGCAACGATGAGTTTCTTTGAAAACTTACGTTGCACACAAGTAATAAAATAATATTATTTTAAATGTTAGTTAACGAGTAGCTGTTGTACTGGAGGGAATGGATATAAATAACTAAAATATGATTATATATGTTTTTAAATGTTTTTACATTTACCCAATAAAAGATAAAGGCTTAAAATACGGAAAGAGTTCAATTTTAGGCATTTATACCCTAATTTTCACGAAAGGTCCACTTATCACATTTTGACGGAGAACCGTCATTAAATATAGTTTTGATCGATCTTATAAATTCTATTGGACCAAATATAACTCTTCTTTAGAATTGGGACATCAAAATTTACTTTGTGTAAATTTTTGGTACCTTTCTGATAAAGTTCATTTTTTTTAATGAATAGTGTAAAATGTTGTATTTTAATTCAAAACCTCTTTTTAATCTAATTTATTTATATGATTAGATTATATTTTGAATTAGTTTTAAAGTGAAATTAGAAAATATTTTTACCATTTAATCCAATAGTGGTCGTTGGAATTAATTTCACTTTGAAATCGGACTTAAACTAGTGTCAATCTTTTGATACTTATTGTTTCATAAAAACACGCTATTTTCTCTGACAGCGGGAATTAATTATTAAATTAATTAATGTGACTTATATGTTTTGAATTTTTTAAAATAGACTTCATTTTTGAATTTGTAATATCAAATATAGCTTAGGGTGAATTTTTGGTAATTTTCTGAAAAACTTCAATTTTTGATGAATAGTGAAACCACTAAGTGGTAATCAAGCAAACTGATTTTTCAGTTAAATGAAAGTTTACCACTAATGTGTATTGAATTTTGAAAATCCGACATACATGGTTGTCATTAAGAAGTAAAATGTGGTTCAATGAGATTAAAATAATTTTTTGGTGAATAGTAACTTATTAAGTTTTTAATCGCGATTAGTGGTAATTAGTGTAGTTTAAGGTATAAATAATGCTTTAATAATATGAAATGACCTAGACACATGTCCCAACCTTATTGGTTGTGTCATGGACGACCAAGACAAGCCATGGGTCAACTTGGGGACCCCATGGAGACATTTTGGTTGGGAAATGACATAAATAACTTTTTATTAAATGTTAAAGTAAAAATGACATAAACATAATACGTTTTACGAAAACAATTTTCACATGGGGTTATAAAGATCAGATATTTGATTATAAATAGTAATTTGAAATCTAAAAATATTTCCTACATCATAGTATTTTTTTTATGATTTTTAGACATTAAATAAATTAAATTATTTATGACATAATAATGATGCAGCGATGACATCATTATTTGATGATTTAAATAAAATAGAAAGATAATGTAAAATCTATAAACTAAACATGTCAAAAACCAATTGGATGAGTGGATTTCGAACCCTTATCACCTTATCCACGAATTCTATCAATGTGGGACCTTTTAAAACCGAAACACATTTTCAAATAAAGTAATATTTCTTTACTTTCCAAAAGTGCCCCTCCTCTCCTCTTATAAAAGGCCCCCACCTCTACCTCATTTCACACACTCCTCAAGCCTTTGGCTCGGCCAACCCCTGCCAATTTACTCTATCCACATCTCTCTCCTCATCCTAGAGGATTCTCTTTGGGCAGAATCCTTTCAAAGGAAGCCTTTAGGCTCAAATCAAAAGGAGTTACACTTTTAAAGTTAATTCATTCTCTCTTGTTCATTTGTTTTATTTTGCTTCTCCAACCCTCCAAACTCTTTTTATTTACTTATTTTGTAACAACACCAGTATCATCAATATACTAGGATGTTGTTATAATATTTATTAGAGCTACACTCTCACACAACTACATCAAATGGTTAAAGAACATACAGTTTCCGTGGATGGCGAAATTCTGCCTCCCGAAATGATGATTGTTCAATACTCATTTAACACCTTCAAGGGTGGCCATTATGATGTCACTATTTTTATATATGATATATGATATGTTTATTTTTTTTAAGATTATTTATTTTTCATTTTGGGCATACCTTTATGGTTTCCATTATGGGTAAACACGATATCTTCATTTAAGGAAGTGCAGACTACCGCCCCCTCAAAGTGATGTGATTCGTTAATTCCATATGTGGGACGTGTAAAGGATGAATGTAAAGTTATTATATATGATGTTATACTGGAATTATAATATACCTCTATATCATTATTATTTCTTTCTATTAAAGTATGAGATATAAATGAAAGTAGCGTTCATGCGTACGTACGGCTTACCGTCTCCATGAACGGTGCATTTCATTTCTTATCCCCAAATGTAATGTACTATTAAAAGTACATGTATATAATAGATATATATAATTAATGATATATCTAAATGATGAATATAATTATGGAATTAAAATATACATACCTCTCATTTAGTTTTAATTCCATTAATATGACAAAGAAATGAAAGTAGCGTTCATGCGTACGTACGGCTTACCGTCTCCATGAACGGTGCATTTCATTTCTTACCTCTAAATGATTATGTAATATTATAAATACATGTATATGATGGATATATATGATACATATTATATCCAAATCGGGAATTTCATTCTGTATATAAATAACCTTTGACCACACGAACAACATGTAATTGTAAGAAGTCCACTTTCGACTTAAGAACCAAATATTGACAAAACAAACATTATTAACTTAAATAGTTACATAATGTTTATAACATGGAAATAAGTGATATAAAAGGAATAATGAACTTTAAAAAGGTTCTTAATCAAGTATAAATTAACTCAAGTTTATTATTCAGGACGTTAAAGAATGATCGAGTCAAGTCGGACCTGAGGTAAGGGAACTTCTTAACCCAATTTCCATTCTTTGGGTTAATCTCCTACTTTCAAATTATGTCATGATGTTATTATGTCCTATCTTGTATTTGTACTTTATTTAAGTGTAATTATAGTGAATACACATAATAGATCTATTTTATTTAAAAAAAAATTGATCTTTGTAAGGGACTTCGTCTCAATCTCCTTTCATTGAGGCATATTTCATTTTATACACAACTTTATTTTATACGGTGTATAAAACCCTTTGACTTTGACTTTTATACAAAAGGAATATTTTTCTATGAAGCGTTTTACTAAACGACAAAAAGGAATGTTTTTTAATGTATGGGGTGACAATGACCTTTTCCGCCGCCGCTAGTATTATTTGGTCTTTGGCTTTCTCAACAAGCCGTAATGTTTTTAGAATAAAATAAATACCATAAACTCTTTTATGTATTTTGGTATTGAAAATGGTTTTGAAAAAGGATTCTATTATGTCAATATATTTATGATATATTGTGATTGAAATGTGGAAATGTTATCATTCCTTTATATTGGTTTTATGTTTTATGATTTTATACTGGTACTTGGACATTTTAACGGGTGGTTACGTTATAAACCATATGACGGGTGGTGCCGTGAATACCAGGACGGGTGGTTACGTTATAACCTCCAATGCATTGGGTATGGAAGTCGGCCGTATGGCTATTCCATTAAGTATGTATGGAAATTGGCCGTATGGATATTCCATTAAGTGATATGTGTGGAAGTCGACCGTATGGTTATTCCACTTAAGTATGTTTATGTCCCAAGTTACCTTTATATATGTTATGTGTTCTTTATATGGGTTTTATGGTAATACTTTGGTTACAAAAAGGTAAGTAATGATACTTTATTCAGTGAATAGTTTTTACTACTTCATGAAGGTGAATGTATTACTTTGATAGAGTATACATGGTTTACTTGATTTTGAAAAACTAACAGTTTTCATTCTTTGTGTATCCCTTACTGAGCTTTTTATGCTCACCCCAAGTTTTTTTTGAAATGTTTTCACAGGACTTAATGTGGAATAAGGTCAAGGATGGGATCAAGGGAATGTCATGCTATATAAAACATGGAACTAGACACGTTTCTTTTTAAGAGTTTTTTTTATTATGGAAACTTAGTAGAAGTGACTACTTTGTAATCTTTTGAGATGTAATAGTTATGTTCTAATTCTCTAAAACTCTAAACCTGAAAAGATCCTCAACGTGAATTATTCATTTAATTCAATATTAAGTAAGGTTTGAGGCCGGGGCCTTATACATAGTGTATTTGGTTCACTCCTCATTCCATCATATCCTTAATCATGGTTTACTCCCAAGAAATATAATAGTGGATATAATCACTTACTGAACCAGGTTTACTCTCCATTATAGTCCTTATTATCTCATGAGATATCAATCTTTACCCAATTCATTGGAGGGATATATAATTTCTGGCCCACCAATCACATATCATAATCCATTCACATGTGTTCCAAAAGATCACAAATCTTTCATCATATATCATAACCCTTCGAAAATAAATGATTTTCATAAACATTTCAACAATTCATTATAGCATAACCCGTGGAAAATAAATAGGTTACATAAACATCTTATCATCATTATCATAATCCATCCAGATAACAATGATACTATCATTAGATCATATTGTTATTAAAGATTTATAAAAATTAAATGATGTCATCTTAGAAAAATATTTCATTAAAAATAACTTGGAATATTATTTAATAAAAATAACCTTTTTCACTTTGGAATAACTTATTTGAAATCTAAAAATTTCCAAAATATTATGGAAAAAATTTTAATTGAAAATAAATAAGGAAAATTTTAAATGAAGATTTAAATATTTAATTGGTAATGATGAAGGTAAATTCTTTTCTTGTCTTTTATGTTTAAATAATGATTCCCTTCAATTTTTTGGTAAAATGTAAACAAACCACATTTGGAAAACGATATGAATATGAATATTAATTTTTTTTGTAAAAAAAATAATCGGTAAAATTTAATATAAAAATCATTGTATATTAGTAAAAAATTATTTAAAATATTTAAAAAAACAAGTATATAGAAATAAATAATTTTTGACCGAAGAGATAAAAAAAAGTTTTTTATAAAATGTTATTTTAGTATCTTGAGTAATTAAAGGGAGTAAAATGAAATAAAATAAATTAATCACAAAAAATAACTATATTATAATAAAATTAAAGAGATTATTTAGAGTCATATCATGAAATTTCATCACCATAAACTTAATAATAAACAATCTTGATAAATAATGAGATTGTAACACAAATCGTTTATCACATTGGTAACTTTTGAATAAAAAAATCAAGAAAGAGATAATCTTATATAGACATATAAATACCCATAATTTTTATTATAAGAATAGTAAAAAACATTAATAGGTATTATATACACCACCTAAAATAAATAAGTGGTGAATATGGAATGTGACTCAAAAAAATAAAAGTCATATGAAAATCACTTACGTAATGTTCATATTGCTTCAGAAGAACAATAAAATAATGTGTAATAAATTTCAATTTGTTATAATTATATAAAAATTTATTTTTTAAACTTATAATATCATATATTATCCACTTTCATCTTTTCCACACCCATTTATTAATAAATCCTTATTAAAATCACCACGTCCAAGTGCTAACTGTTTCTTTTTTCATTATAATTTTGATTAGATAGTTTAGATCCATATAATTTGATTATTTTTAAATAATAAATATAATTTTAATAATTATATATATATAATATATATTAGTTATATATATATAGATATATCCATAAAGGTAGATGTGTAAAAATGAATTATATTGTTCATGGAGACAGTTGGTTGTATATATGCATGAATGTCGTTCCCATTTTTCAAGGGATGGAACAAAAGATAGATAAATAAGAATTAAACTTCAAATAATAATTATTATATAATAAATATAACATATATTAATTAAATATATACTTATTACCATCTAAGTAAATTAAAGTATAAAAATGAATCACATCGCTTCGTGGAGGTGGTAGTCCACAAGTACGCATGCGGAACATTATTGTTTTCCAGCAGATTGGAAGATAAGAAAGTAGATATTATATTATAATTATAAAAGTATAATTATTTCATAAATATAATTTATAATAATTAAACCCATAATAATACTTTTCCATGAAATATGGTGATGGAAAAATAATTGTATCTCTATGTGGAGGAGGTAGTCTACACGTATGCACAAGCGATACTTTCACTTCCCATTTGATAGAAAAGAGGGTGTATACTGTTGGTTACATAATCATAATAAAATTTTAGTATATTTAGGATAAATAAGTTATTATTATATGATGAATACCATATATTTATCTGATTTATAAGAATAAATAAATTGAAATAGGTTGGGTAAGATGATTACCACTTCTTCGGTAGTCCTCTTTTAGATCCATTATTAAGGACCCTTTGAATGGTCTTTTAAGAATAAAAGGTAATATAATTATTGTATATGGAATTTTATAAGATAATTGGAAAGTTTTTGTCTAATATAGATGGCTCAAAGTGTTATAAATAATTTAAATGACGGGTTTCCTTTTATAAATGGGGGAGAGGACACACATGGAATTTCTTAAAATATTAAAATATAATAATGTTATACTCAAGAAACATGATTCAAAATGGAAATAGGTTTAAGTTTGGGAAAATATTAGGTCTAAATATGAATATATAATAATATTTATACAAGTTTAACTTGCTAAATTACCCTTATCTCTTGGTTTAAATACCCGATAAACCTATTTTAGCCTTTACCGCAGTGACAAATTTTTACTATTCATTATGAAAAAATGAAAGTGGTCTCAATAATTTTTTTTGAAAATTATTATTAAAAATATTGAATGAATTTTATAAAATTCAATTCATACAATTAATGAATTTAATTTAAAATTGAACCAAAAAAATGTGACAAAAAGCGGTTTTCTAGAAACAAATGTTTTCATAAATATAAAATGTTTTCATACTAAAATCCTACATAAAATTAATTCCAATGTACTAAGTTGGATTTTTAATTATATAATTGAACTAATTATACTTTTAATACCATTTTAAAACAAAACTAAACATTTTAAATTCTTTAAACGAATACATAGTTTTCAAAAAAAGTATTTTTCACCATTTATTGAAAATCAACATTTTAATAAAATTATCAAAAATTAACTATATGATAATTTTGAAATGATGATTTAAAAAATGAATTTAATTTTTTAAAATTAAGTTTATAAAATTTTCATAAATTAATTATATTATTTTCTCACAAAAACCAATAAAATCCATTTTTAGGGAAAAATATATTTTTAAATCATTTAATGACTTTACTAAAAACCGAGTACTAACTTTTCAATATATTTTATTTGTCTAAAATATTTATATATAATTTTCAAATTTTTTTTCTAGTCCCTCTACCAATTTTACAGCTTTTTTATAATGATATACTATATTACAGTTCATTTAGATTCAGAGTTGTGTGTATCAAAAACTATCAAAAAATTAAATTTATTTATAGAGAAATATATTATAAAATATTAGGGTGTTATAAATTATGAATTAGAAATTTATGAAACCCTTTTCTAGATAAAATATTTATTTTATAAAAAATATTTTAAATATAAAATTATTTATTTTATTTTAGAATATTATGTTTGATATTTTAGTACTTAAGTTACACTATACTCTAAAACTATTTTAAAACTTTAACAATTATTATTTTAAAATTAATTTTTATAAACTTTATAAAGTGAATATAATAAAATAGATTTAAAATTTTGAATGATTAGTTCCATATTATGTAATAAATTTCATATTATTTTTATTAATAAAAAATTAATTATTTAGGTGAAAACTAGTTAGCGTGGTAAAATCCAAAAGTGTAAAAAGGGTTAACCAAAGTGGTAAATGGAATAACATGATAGAAAAATGTTTAAAATTAATTATTATATAATTTTATCAATAAAATATCATCTCCAATCCATTATTTTTCATTTTGGATTCTTATTGACATGTGAAACATGTGCTCTCTTTATATTAAATGGGACTCTCACCACTCATTCAATAACACTACTGAATTTAGATTTCCTCTTAAAAATACACCTTATTTACTTCTATTAGAATCCTATTTCACTTCATTAATCTTCTGGACACAATATTTTATCCTAAGTCCTCCCTTTCTAAGGAATCATCTAAGGGAAGCTCAAAGTTCCCAACATAAGTACCAACTTTTCCCTAACATTGTTTATTTTCCATATTTCCCCTTAAAATATACTTTCCCAAATATTATATTATAAATTTAGAATTTATATTATTGTTCATGTTTTTATATTATGGTAATAATAGTTAAACCCTTTTCCCATTTTCCATTAAGAAAAATGAAAATGTTATTCATGAATTTGTGTGGACTACTGCCTCCATAATGTAACTTATTTCATATATTTTATTTTTTATTTATTAAAATATATTAAAATATGATTTAAAAACTTAAAAATATCTAAATAATATCATTATTATTAATAATAATGATATTATGGAAATAAAAACCACTTTCATAACCACACTCATCCATTAATTATGGTATGTTCATGTTTAGTTCGGTATAACCGCCTACAAAAATAGTGATATAAAATAATATAATGGATAAAGATGAGAACTTAATTATTGATAATGTATTATATAAATAAGTAAATAATTATTTGATTTTGTTTCTGGAATGATAACACTAATATTATGCTCATTAAGTATAATATCAACACCCATTTGTTAAAAATACTCTTAACATGCTTGTCATAGATTTTATATTTAAGGATAATAACCAAAATATCCAGAGGATAAAATTATAAAATTATAAGTATTTATAAAATAGAAATTATCAGACCTTTTATTATGTTTTAATAATGAAATTTGGGATAATAATGAAGGAAAATACCGCTATTATGAAAGTACTTCAAAATGACCATTATTACTCACACCCGATATCAAAAATAGATAATAAACAACTAATATAAATATATATAATAATTATAAATTAAGTTTATAAATGGTTATGTATATGAATTTTTTTCCTAAATATGTGATTAAGATAATATTTTTTTATTATAATAGAGATTTGAGCACTTTTTTGGAAGTCTGGAATTAAGGTAAGGAGTTATTTATCTCAAATTTAATTTCTTGAGACATATTTAATATTTTGAACCATTATATATTTTATGTGGTGTTATTAATAACTAATAAAATTATTTTTACTATGCAATTCATGGGATATAAAAATAAAAATTGAGTTCCTTCCTTCCTTCCTTAAAATTTTGATTTCAAGTATTACTAAAGATATAATGGATTATCTCCCTCCTATTCCAAAAAATTATGATTCCTTGTGTTTATAATCAATATTTTATTATCTAAATATTTATTTATTTATGAGGTACTACCTCTATTTCTTATTAAACCCATTTCAAAATACCTTTTGTATGCCCTTTATACTTCCAAAATCACTCCTTGATTTTTCCATGTCATATTTTCATATTGTTAGTATTTTTATTTTCATGTGATTATACTTCTATATATTCATAATAAAACATTTACTTTCCAAATGATTACCTATTGATGATATACTACCATTCTAACTCATTAATCCCATTTTATAACCCATTTTTTATACCCTTTGTACTACCTAAACCACTCATTGATTTTTAATTTCATATTTTATTATTGTAAATACCCAACTCTAATATAATTCTAGGGTATCTAAATAGATGTAAAATTATTTTATTGATTTTGGAATTCCTTGTATGAAATCAACATTCCTTACTCATTGGTTAAAATAACATGTTCTTATGATCTTTGAGTAATATGTGATATATAATAATGGGAATATTAAAGATTAAACCTGATAGTGTTCCAATGCATTAGATAAATTATTAATCTTTAGATATGAAATGTTTACGATTCCTTGGAAGAATGAGGTGGACATGTTTTATAACAACTTGGTGCATAACCTTGGTAATATGAAGGGTGAACCCTAATTTCACTCCAATACATTTGAAAATGAATTAATCTTTATATATGACATGGTTATGATACCTTGTAATCATTTATTGGTAATGTTTTATGATACATTAATGAACATCTTTAGTAATTCGCTATTACAACACCTTAGTGATAAGCTTTAGTGATATGCTTACGAATGTTTCATGTTTATGTTGTAGCCAAATTTCCAAGTTATTTCTCATTTACTTATGATAATGTTATTCCTATTATCCTTATATTCATGTTCTTATGTTATGCCCAATGTTGTTCCCATAATATTTTATAATTTCATTATTTACCCATTACTGAGCATTTGAGCTCACCCATCTCTTATGCTTCCATTTTACCTAGGTAAAGAAAAAAGTAATATGTATGATGTGTCTAGAATAGTATATTGTGTGAATATTTTTTATAAGTTTTTGAATAATTTTTATAGATTAAGTAGTTTCCTATATAGTGGAAAAATGTCCATTAGTGAAAAAATACATGGGTTTTGTAAATTTATTATTTATACTAATTCTAAAAAAACTCTAAACCTAAAAGGTCTTGAGAATTCAGTATAATACAATATTTTATTTATGTCATATAATTATGATAAAGTCATGTTCATGGGATTTCAAATGGGAATTGAAAAATAGGATGATTTCATGGGGAACACAACACTTTCATAAGGAAGAGAGGAATCTCATTCCATCTATGTGAGTAAGATCAAACTCCTTTATTAGGAATGAACCCATTCATTATTCCACTGATGAAAAATTAACTTAACTGAGCTATTGAAGGGGGATTATTATAGTTACCTAAGCATATTATATATAAATATTACATCATTTTAGATTAATATTAAATATATAACATTATGATACATTCTAGAAACATAAAGGTTTAGTATATTTGGAGACTAGATACATGAACATCTTATTTAGGTACATTCTTTAATATCTCTCATAAACTTATTATTAATTTTTACCCTTATTAACATACCCTAATTAAAACCTTTATTCATAATCCATGGAAAGTAAACATAAGAGAGAGTGAGCTTATATGCTCAGTAAGGGTAAACATGGGAAATATCAATCGATGATACTAAGAAAGCATAAGTCAAGCATAAGGGAATAAGTTCATAATAAAAACTCATACCCAATCAACCATGTATCAAAATCATGAGTCATGGAATCAATATTTATCATTTTAAAATACACAAATCATAAGAGTGAGTAAACATCATAAATAAATCATGAAATATAAATTCAAATCATAATCACGCTATAAAAGTGTAGTATAATCATAGTATTAGGAACAATTTCATATGCCATGGGTAACTATCAAGAACATAAAATCATAGTGGACCAGGATTTAAAACCTATTTTTATTAGCATAATGGATTTGAAATCATAACCTTTTCCCCAAAGTATACTAGGAATCACCACCTATTTCGCATAGTGTATCAGGCATCCCTACATGTTTCCCATAGTGGATCAAGCACATCAATTCACATCCCATAACTATATCATGAGATATAAAAATTTACCCATTTAATTGAAGGAATATATAATAATATTCCCACCCATAAAATACATATATATGTGTTCCAAAAGATCATAAAAAATTTATCTTATCATTATATCATAACCCATGTAAAGAAAATGGGTTTCATAAACATTTAATAAATTCATCATAGCATAACCCAAAGAAAATAAACAGGTTTTGGAAATATCTTATTATCATATAAATAAAACATCTAGATAAAGAATAAGTATGATATAATTGAATCATATCTCTATTAAATCATAATTTACATCAAAGTATATCATTATAGATGAAAATTAATTTAAAATATGTTTGGAATATTTCTTGAGGAAAATACCCTTTTCATTATAAAATGACTTATTTAAAATCCAAATAGTTATAAAATAATAAGGAAGTTTTTTTTGAAAATAAACATGAAAAATTATAGGGTAAGTTTCAAAATATTTAGTGTTCATGATAGTGGGAAATTATGTTCGTGCTGTATGTATAAAAAGAATGGCTCCATGCACATTTTCAAGGAAAAAGAAAAAGTATATCATTTGGAAAACGATAGGAATGTTTCTCTAAAAAATTATTATAAAAAGAAAAACATGGGTGAAAATTAATTTTAATAGTCATTAGAGAATAATAAAAATTATTCTTGAATTTATTTTAAATAAAACATGGACATAGAAGAAAAAGTTTTCCCTTCGTATAGTAAAACACAGTCAGTTTTACTTAAAAAACTTATTTCAATATCCTAAGTAATTAAAGTGAGGAAAATAAAAGGAAAACATATATTCCTCATAAATAATCAGAGTAGAAGAAAAATTAAAGGGATTTATTATATAAGTATTATATAATTTCCTCAATGTAAATTCATGTATAAATAATCCCAAATAAAATGGGATTGAGACGTACATCCCTTACCCCAAGTCTCATATTTCTTTATCCACATTAAAAAATCCTGTATAATAACTATATATTTATTATTAATGTATTAAAAAACTCTAATAATATATATAATTCCATATATGATTTACTTATACCATTTTATCAACAGTTTATTAAAAATTTGTTATTAAAATCACTATTCCATATGATAACTACTTCATTTTTTATGAGTGTTTTGGTTTGGAAGTCCCAATACTTATATATTGATCATGGTTCCATAATCTATATAATTTTAATCATTTATTGAGTATATAATAAACTTTTATAACTATTAATATTAAGTTGAGATGAAAAATGAATTACATCACTTCGCGGATATGATAAGTGATGTTTCGATTTTTCGATGGATAGAGTTAAAGAAAGGTAAATAATAATTAAACATTAAATAATAATTATTTAATATTATATATCATATATATTAATTAAATTTACCCTTTTTAACATCCATGTAAAACATAATAGAAAAATGATTGAAATTGTTTTGTGGAGGTGGTAGTCCTCACGTACACACACGTGACATTATCATTTTACAACCGATGAGAAGAGGTGGATAATGGTTGTTGCATAATTATAATAAAAATTAATAATATTTAAGACAATTAATTCATTATTTTATAATATATACCAAATATTTATAGAGGGTATGATAAGAAATAAAATTTAAAATGCTCGGTTAAGAGTTATACCTCTTCGTTGAGAAACCTTCTTTGGATTACACCATAAGACTTGAAATGATGGTATTTTGGAAAGAAAAAAAAATATAGGATGTGGTGAAGATGGATAGGATGATATTATTCTAGGTATTTTCTAATATATATGGCTCAAACATTGTAAATAATTAAGGAGAGTATCTTCCCTTTTATAAGTGAAGGGAGGGGCACTCTTGGAGTTACTTAAAGTATTAAATTAATATAAATTAATTTTCATAGATAAATGGATCTAAAATGATATAAATAAAATAAAATATGAGTAGGATTATAAATAATCTCATAAAATAAATTTTTTACAAGTTTTGGTTACGTTTTTACCCTTATCTCTTAGTTTTACCCCTGTTAACCCTTTTGATAATTACCACAATATCAATGTTTTCTACTCTTTAAGGGTTAAGAATGTTACCAAAAAAGGAATTATAACTCATAAATGAACCATGGTTGATATTTTAAACTATATCCCATTCACTTGGATGAATATATTTTTTTTATTAATTTTAAATCATTTAATAACATATTATTTATTATAAAATACCGTTAATGTCATTTTTAGAACTATTCATTTATTTTGGATTTGAAAACAACCTAACATCAATGGAATTATAATATAAACATTTAAAAAATCTATAATATGTTATATTTATCTCTAAAATTCATGGGGCACTATAAATCACTCAAAAAATTACTTATAAAGTTGTTAAAATCATTTACTTGATTTCTCAACTGCTTGTACAAGCATCATGTTGGTGTTGTGCAAGCATTTAAGCTAATTATTTAGTGAATAAAAATTATAAATAATTAAAATGATAAAAAATTCATTAATATTTCAAATAAACATTTATATCTAAATATAAGCTGTTTTTTCCCTATCACAAAATATTATGGATATTTAAAGAAAAAAGGTGACATTTTTGACTTTATCTTTTACTTAAATATTATAAAGGTCAAAATCAATTTTAAATAGAAAAATATAATATTTTAGAAGTTTGGATAATTATGGATGAAATAAAATCATCCAATTAAATAAATTAAAGTGTTTTAATGAATTTTATGCCTTATCACATTAGTTTTAACCCTAATTAACCCATTTTACCTTTAATATGGTAACACAAATTTATTATGGTTAATATTCATATTGGAATAAAAATTAAAGGGTCATATTTACTAAATTTGGACCTCCCAATTCCAAATATGGAATCCATTTTTCAAGATTCAGTTTCTATAAGTGGTAGAAATTAATTTAAGATAAAAATGAAAAACATAATGAAAAACACTATTTTTTTACAAAATCCTTTTTAAGTATATATATTTTTTTTATAAAAAAATGGACCATAAAATTGATTCTGATGAACTTAATTGGATTATTCAGAATATAATATAACTAATCTTACTTAGAAACATTTTTTTTAAAATGGAACTTTTTAAATTATTTAACCAAAAATATAGTTTCCAATAAAAAATTGTAATTTTCACTATTCACTAGGAAATCAAACTTTTCAAAAAAATAAAAAACATTAACCCTAAGATAATTTTTATATGTTTATTTAAAAATTAATATCCTTTTTATTACATATAATTTCTAAAAATTTGAGAAATGAATTAAAATATTGTCTCACAAAAAGCAATAAAAACCATTTTTGAAGAAAATACATTTTTGAAAAATAAAATAACTTTAATAAAAATTGAGTTCTTATTTATTAATAATTAATTATTAAATTTATATTGAGTAAGACCTTTATATATATATATATACATTTTAATTTGGTTAATCTTATTCATACCATCTAATTCATTAACTAGGCGATAATTGTCACATTAAATAATAATATTTCAATAGTATAACACAATTTTTTAAACTCATTGTTTCATTTAAAACATGCTATCAAAGAATTAAAATTTATTTATAAGGAACTATATCATAAAATCTCAAGGTTTTACACTGATGTTTTTGGATATTTTTTATTTTCTTATTTCATTTATGTAATACTTCTCATTGATGAAACACTAGTACCATAGTAATGGAGTGAATGAGACTTCCACCACTTCAATTAATATATTATAAATTTAGTTGATAATTATATTTTTTTATCTTATTGGAAGTATTTGATTAATTAGAAAATAAGAGGTTTCTATTACTCTTTTTATTTTAATTCTTCTTCTCTTCTTATTAGGTTGCACACAAAGGCCCCTAGATGTGTCACATTCTCCTTATGATGTAGGGATATGGGCTCTTCTAGAAGTAATAAGATATTTTTTATCAATAGAAAAATTTAGATTCAGGAGTGTGGAAATCATTGAAAAACCCTGTTCAAACTAAAAATCCCAATAAAGATATATTATTTGAGTTCATGGCTAGTTAGTGAAAGAGTAGGAGAGTTAAAATGTATGAATAATGATTAAACATACAGTTAAGGAGAATATTAGATGTTATACAACTGATTTTCAACTAAATCCAAGCACGTGTTTACTTAACTTAAATCAAACAAACACAATTGATCAATATTTTCAATGCAAACTAAACTCACACACAATAAGAAAATCACACAGAAAATACTACCTTTTTTCTGGAGACAACATGAGTCCCACTATTCACTATTTTTAGTTAGGTTAAAAATTTGTTTATTGTATGGTCCATGCTAGCTTTCATATTAAACCATCTTGTGAAGTGCCTAGTAGATCATGTAGGTACACTGAGATGGGGGGGGTGAATCAATGTACAAAAATTTTACTGATATTTATTTTATTTTCTCTTAGCCCTTTTTAATTCGAACCTCTGTATTTGTTAGAGTGAATGGATCTTCCCTGTTTACAAACACAATTATAAAACATGAAATAAAAAAAGTAAATAAATCAACACACAATATATTTTTACAAGGTTATCCCCAATGTAGGTGACTGGGTCCTTGCTGTGTTCTAGATGATCTGAGTCACATATTCTCCACTATAAATCAATTAACAATTACAAGTAGGTTAGTCAGGTTTCACCCTGAAACCATAGTGGTTTGGTATAAACCTTTTCCCAAATTATAATGGCATGCCACCAGTGTTATTTATACTATCATCCCACTATTTTTTAAAGAAAACAACACTTAACACAATAAGAAAGATCATAAGAACTTAAGCTGTCACTGCAATACAAAATTGATCTTCCTCTTTTAGCCACTAAGAATAAACTATTTATGAACGTTCTCACTTCAATTGAAACTCTTCAAATTCCACTACATATAATAAAAATATATATATGAAATTTGTCTTAGTATAATATTATAAAGGAGTGGAAGATATTACTTCCTCATTGTAATATCAGAATGAACAATTAAAGATTCCTTAATAAGATGTTAGCTGTATTCTTCTTTGATTTATTAAAAAATATGAATTTATCTCAACTCATTTTACACACATGAACATCATGTGTTATTAATTCATGTATTTTTCATCATCAAATGAAAATATTTAATACATGTAATTATCCACATTATTAATGTTTCTTCTTTGTGAAATAAAAAATCCATAACACTATCTATACATTTGATCTTCTTTATAAAAGTAAACAATGTTATTCACTTTTATTTACATTTGCTATGCCATGTTCAAGTAAAAAATGAATTATGAAGGCACACACACTGCTTAAATTTATTCTTACTACATGTGTAAATTTCAAACTTCCTCTTATACTCATGTATTCAATAATACACGCACATTCAATGTACTTTTCTTTGGCCTAGTGTGTGCTACAAATTTTTTCAATAGATATGAATTATTTAATAATGAAAGTATTTCTTAAATGTAAAAAAAGTATACGTGACTTCATGCATGGTTCTCCTTATTTTTTGCAAAGCACTGTGTGCGATAAACACTATCATAGTTGTTTCAAGCTTATGTTTTCTTCGAGCAAGGTTAAGTACTTGATATATCAATAAAGTTCATGCAAGGACCTGAAGATAGAAGCATAGAGAATTGTTCTATCTTATTTTTCTTTTCATAACCAAGTTCTTCGCAAAGAAAACAAGTGTTCTAAGAATAGGTCATCTACCCACAACCTTCTTTAGAAAGGATTAAGCTTCACAAAATCTAATGTATTCATAGTATTGTGTAATACACCATCTTCACACAATAATAAGGATGTGTGGGTTCTTGGTGATCTTCGTGTAATACATAGAAATATTCATCATCATATATCCATTGCTTCACAGATGAGATCTTCACAAAATAGTATGAGTGTGTCAATCACATTATGACTGCCTCGCAGGTTCCCTTATCCTTTGCATATTTGTAAGAAAGAATAACTACCATTGATCCTATTCACATGAACCATATTTGTGTAGACGAATCATGTGAACCAATTACTTCTTCTCATTGGTTAGAGAGACCCATATTTATAAGAATTTGTTTGTGTAAATTAGTTAAATAGTGTAACTAGCTCGCATAATTAGAATCGTCATGAGAACATGAATGTGTATGATCATCTTGAACACATGGAACTTCCTTCTCAAATTCACAGCACTGCTACATTTCTCACTCAAGCTCTCACAAATTATATCAAATGAGAGAAAATCTCACTATGAAAATGATCTCATTCTTCAATATTTATAGATATAACTCCATTTAATGAGTTCTATGAGAAACATGGTGAGCCAATCATTTCATCATCACATGATATTTACTATCTCAGGTTACACATCTCAATAAATCACTATCACCAAGAAATATTGTATTTTCATTACACTATATTTCAACCTTTTGATCTTCTTTTTATCATGAAAAAAGAAACTTCATGAGATTTTGATCAGATTTGGATCATAAGGATGATCAAAATAATATCAGAAGGCTCAGTTTAAACTTTGGTCTATGTTGCATGTAGATATCTCAATGCACTGTACACTCAGATGAAGGAAAGTTATAAGAAGTCATGAAAAGATTAATCCAAAAGATGGGAAGATATTATCGAACAATCTCTCTTATTTACATGTGTTTATTGTAGATTTATAATACACCACATTTGAGATCCCACATTGACTAAATTATTGGCACTGCCCCATGCCTGCGCTCTCATCTGTTGTCATGCCACCCCACACAGTGGCACCAAGATGTTCCCTATGCTTTTATAGAACTCTATACACCCCTCATCTCAGACACAATGGATGAATAAAGATGCATTAATTCTAGTTCCCACCTAAGTAGTGGTGCACCTAAATCCTTTAGTTGGATGGTTGGATCAATATTTTTTGATATACACACAATCCATTGAAAAAATTCCATTTCATATATCCAAATCCAAAAACATATTATTAAAATATACCAAAGCCACCATTCTCAAAACCATACCACAAATAACATCAAATCCTTATGAAAAATAAAAATCATTTTGAATGGACTCTTCTTAAACAGTTGTAAACATTATGTTACTTCAAACAACCAATAACACATGTATTTTGAACTAAAAACCAGCTCAATAATCATCACAATAATTGTTTCTTTATTTAAGGGAAAACTTCCAAACAAAGTATCATTATCAACTTATGAATATTTATCAAGGAATATTCAATGTAATAGCAACAACCTTCAATTAATATCACATTGAATTTTTATCAAACAAGTGTATTGACAATAATTAAAACACAAATATTACTTTCAATCAATTTGAGTTCTTCAATATTCCCCTTTGGATTCATTGTCAATACCCATTTCACTTTAAAAGTCAATGTTTCCTTCTCCAACTTACTTTAAAATAAAACTAAATATATAAGTATGGGAAGGAATTCAACTCATTGAATTCTATAAAAACCAAACTTCTTCTTTCCTTAAATCTATTATTTTCACAAGAGATGCCACTTTAGAGAACTTTAAATTGATCTACTATGGATAAGGAAATAATTACCTTTATTAAAGTAATGATTCATTACTTAATCAGTGCCAAGTCTACATGGGCTTACCCGATATAGACAACTAGAATGGTAAATTTAGACATCAATGTTGTAAATAATTTTTTAGAATATAATGGAAATATTGGAAATTTATTTTAGGGTTTTTTCAAAATATATTCAACTAATATTTTGAATTAATATTGAAAAATAGATTAAAATCATTCAACTGCAAGAATGTACTTTTCATTTATCAATCCATTTAACTTTTTCATCAAATTATCAATTTGTCCTCTTCTGATTCATAATTTTCATTCATATAGAGATAAGAGAACATATATTTTTTGAATGAAAAGATTAAATTTCTAGAATTTGAAATCATCAGATAAATCCATTACCAAAACTTCAAATATTCATTTGATACTAGTTGAGATATTTAACTTTGGTAGCTGTTCAGATTTTCTCCCCCTAGAGGGATGAGCTTTATCAATTTTCATTATCATGATTGAATTTATTTAAGAATGATGTTCAAGAATAATTTTAACAGCAATTGAAATAAATAATTCCCATGATGGATAAAATCTTGAATAATATATTATATTTTAACAACAATCAAACCTTCATGACTCCACCTTGATATATGAATCACCTTCAATTCCTTGCATAGAAGAAAGAAACAAAAAAATGGGAATAATGTGGTTCTTAAATGATTTTTAGTTAGAGAATCATGGATGAGATTTATTTATCAACCCATAAAATCCATTCAATTATTTTCCCAATTAATGAAAACTCATCATGCTTGTTGCTTATTTTACTTTTCCAAAGTTTATCATTTAAAGGCATCACATACTTCTTTATTTCTTCAACTTTAATATTAAATGGAATATGCTTATACATATTGAAAAGTAGTTCACTTTCATTCTTTGATTTTTGCTCCAAATTATTATCCAATTCTAGCTGTTCTACCCATACGAGTAAGAACTATTTTGGTAATTACTTAGACATATTCTTGTGTGTAGAATCCTTCATCACAATAAAATTTTTATCATAATAATACACCAGTGATTTTACTTTGTTATTCACTAGTTATATTTTTTCATGTAACCATGTCATATATTTTTTAGCAATATGGCCATAAATCTTGAGCCTTCAACACAAATCTCCAAAAAACATAAGGTTATCCTTTTTAGAAAACCTCTCATGAAATTTGAAATTTTCATCTTGATTTTCATGCACCAAATCAATCATGTTTTTTTTCTGAGATTGGTTTATTTTTTTTCTTCAGGTTGCTTCCACTAAAATTCATGTTTGTGACCAGATTTCAACGATCCATTATATAGATTATTCATCCATAGTAGAAGCAAATTTTCTTTGTTTTGAAATTAATTTCATCATTATTCTTGGGTTTAGCTTACTTCATAGTTTTATTTACTTTCTTCTCCTACTTATACCCATGGAAGACTTTTATGCTTTTTTTTCGTTACCTTTACATTTTTTGTGGTCTTTTCCTCATATCACCATATGCATAGTGCATAGTTTGTACATACCAACACTCATCATAACCATTACCACTTCTATTTCAATAATAAAAAAAAGTCTTTAATACACTTAAATATATTCTTGATAGACATATTCTTTTTCATATATGAATTATGATTCAACTTTTTTGGATTTATCTTCACATAAGATCTACTCCCTGTTAATACTGATCCTCTTTTATTATCATGAATTGAAAAATTATACCAATATTCAATGGATCGATGCCCAAATTTACAATAACACCAACAATAGTAAAAAAATATTTATTTCTTCATCTGTGCTATAAATGTTATAGTTTTTACACATTGTTGCTTTTGGATAATAAGATTTTTTTCTATGATATTTGTAGGGAACAATAATTCACACTATTCTTCATATCAAACATTTATGATATTGTGGATTTATCATTATTCTTATTTAACCATGTTTTATTATAATTATTTTTGGAACTTGTACTTATAGATGAGGTAATCTTAAAACAAATAGAAACTTCTGGAATAAGGGTTACTTATTTCAATGAGCTTGAAATGGATTTATATTTAGATAATTTCAAATTATTCTTTCACATGAATGAGTATTTTAAGAAATAAGACTATCTTCATAATGATTCTTGGCATCCTTTTTAATCTCATCATTTTGTGAAGATTCATCTTGGTTGTTCTTCAAATTTCTGAACTTTACCTCCAACTCTAGATATTTCAGATTTAGAAAGTTCCTCTAATCTTCATGTGATTTCTCCATTTCTTTAAATTCTTTTTGGAAAGTGTTTATGTGTGTTTCATTTATATTTTTCAAATTTAATTCCATTTCAAGACACATTATGTTGATGAAAATTTTACCATATTCAACAGATTTCAGTTTTTTTGTCTATTGACTCTTCATTTTCTAAACTTGATCATCATGAATTTGATTTACCTCCAGTAGAGAATTATACAACTCTTTAATTCTATTTATCTTAACCTCTATATGGGTTTATTTAACATTCATACGGTTTTTTTAGTTTCTCTAATTCATCGATCAATTCTGTATGAACCATCTCTGTTACATCCTTCTCACAAATAGTCCTTTGTAATTCATATTCAATCAAATTGAATCTTTTAATACAATGAAATATAGGATATTATTTTCAATATTTGTCTAGGATTAATGTCTCATCCTTGTATTTTATTTCCAACTATGATTCCTTAATAATCTCTATAGATTTATGAGATTCTTCAAGTGTATGAATCATCTCAGTAAGGGCCTTCTCAATTACTTCTTTCTCACACACATTTCTTTGAAATTATTCTTCAGCATAGGAGAAATGTTCATTGAAAAGTAATATAGTTTCTTCTTTGGATTCAATAATTAATATTAGAAATTTAAATCATTGAAACTTATTTTACAAGGCTTGCTCCATATCCCCATCTTTCTTTTTAAGCTGTGATTTTTCATAATATAGTCCCTTGATAAAAGAAAATATGCCAGTCACAAACTTGGTAAGAAAATTATTCAAATAATATTTGATTTATATATAAAAATCACTGAGTATTTAAATAAAATCATCTTTATCACTGATTAAACCAAACTCACCAGAGGGATATTTATAAAATGATTTAAAAGATACGGCTGATAGTATACCACTCTAACTACATTCAATATGTGATGGACCTTCTTTATTATTCAAATTATTTCTTAGATTTATTGCCTATTTCTTATATCTGTTCTTTATGGTTTTTTGTTGAAAACTCCTTATTGGAATTAAAAGAGATAAGAACTTTAATTTACATATGAGACAACTCTATTAATTCTTTGAATCCAAATATTCACTTCATATATGTCTAATACAAACAAATAGGATAATAAGTAATATTTAATTAGAGGTGAAACCTTTGATATAATACTAATATAAGTTTCCAATGGACTATACAGGAACATTGAGGGGGGGGGGAATTAGTGTTCAAAAAATTTACTTATATTTTTTTTATTTTCTCTTACCCTTTTTTTAATTCAAAATTCTACACTTGTTAGAGTGAATGAATCTTCCCTATTTACAAAACAATTATACCACATTAAAGATAGAAAGTAAATGAAGCACATAATAAAATATTTTTACAAGGTTCACCCCATATATGGGTGAATATGTACTTTGTATGTTTGGGATTATCCAAGACACATATTCTTCACTATAAATCAATCAACAATTACAAGTGGGTTGGTCAGGTATCACCCTGAAACCACAGGGGGTAGGTTTGAACCTTTTCCCAAATTATACTAGATTCCCACCAGTGTTCTTTAAACTATAATCCCACTAGTTTTTTTCACAAAAAAACACTTAACACAATAAGAAAAATCAAAATAAACTAAAGGTGCCACTGCAACACAAAATTGATCAACCTATTTGAGCCACTAAGAATAAAATTTTTCTACACCTGCTCAATTTAACTGAGACTCTTAGACTTCCACTATATATAATCAAATACATTGTATGCAAGTTGGCTTAGTATAATCTTCTGAATGGGTGGAAGATATTACTTACACTTTAGCTCACTGTAGTATCATAATGAACAACTGGATATTCCTCAATAAACTACTATCTATCTTCTCCTTTTATTTACTAAAATATATTACTTTATCTCAAATAATTTTACACACATGAACATCATGTGTTATATATGCATGCAGTTTTCATCACCACATGAAAATATTTAATGCATGTAATTATCTACACTATTTATGTTTCTTATTTATACAATAACAAATGCACAACACTGTGTATATTTTTTATCTTCTTTATGAAAGTACACAATTATACTCAATTTTCTTTTCACATGCTATGTCTTGTGCATGTAAACAATGAATTATACAAGAATGAAAAATACTTCACTTTATTATTACTGCATGTGTAAATTGTACACTGCCTATTATACTCATGTTCTAAAGAATATGTGCACATGAAATGTGCTTTTCTTCTCCCTAGTGCGTGCTACACCTTCGTGCAACATATATGAATTCTAGAATCATGAAAATACTTATTCTAAGTAAACTGAGTACATAGTAATTAATGCATAGTTCTTCTTATTCTTCATGAAACACTATGTATGATAAACACTATCACATTTTTTTTCAAGATTCTATATTCATAGAGAAAGGTTAAGTACTTTCTATATCAAAACAGTTCACGCAAGGAATATAAGATAGACTCATAGAGAATTGAACTATCTTAGTTTCTTCATAGAAATAAGTTATTCACAAATCAGACAAGTGTTCTAAGAAAAAGTAATATTCCCATATCTTTCTTCAAACAAGATTAATCTTTGTGGTACCAAATATCTTCACGGTAATGTGTAATACAATATCTTTATGAAAGAATTAGGATATGTGGATTCTTGGTGATCATCACACAAGCTAGAGAAATGTTCATCAAACTATCTTCATTACTTCATGGATGAGATATTCACAAAATATTATGAGTGTTTCAAGTACATGTCGACTACCTTATGGGTTACCTTATCCTTCATATATTTGTATGAAAGCACAACTACCACTGATCCTCTTCACATGAACCAACTTTTCATAGATGAATTAGGTGAACCAATGCATTCTTATCAGTGGTTCACGAGGACCAGCTTCACAAGAATCTGTTTGAATAACTCAGTTAAACTTCACAACTGGATTGATAATTAGAACCATTATGTTAACATAAATGTGTATGATCTTCTCCAATATATGTAAATTCCTATGAAAATTCATAGAACTACTATATTTCTCTCTTTGGATCTCACAGTCTCTCTCAAATAAGATATGTTATCACTGTGAAAATGAGATTATTCTTTGGTATTTATAAATAATAATCCATCAAATAAGTGCTATAAAAAACATGATGAACCACTCATTTAATCAACTCATGAGATACACTATCTCAGGTTATGCATTATAAGAAATCACCACCACTAATAAATATCATATTTCCCTTACATTATATTTCATCTGTTCGATCGTCATTTTATCATGAAAATGAAGTTTCATGATATTTTGATTAGATTAAAATAATTAGGATGATAAAATGACGTTAAAAAGACTTGTTTTAAAATTTGTTCAACATTTCATGGAGATATCCCAACAAACTGTTCTCTAAGACAAATGAATGGTAGAAGAAGATGAGGTAAGATCAATCCAATGACTGAGATGATATGATAAAATGACTTTTCTTCTTTCCATGTTTTCAATGTGGAGATATAGTACACCATGTTTGAGATCCCACATCGAAACCACAATTATTTGTGTGCTTCCTTATATTATAAGGTGCATTTCCTATCTACCAAAATTGTTTACTAGTCTGATCCCATCACTTACTTGAACTTACCCATGCTTGTGCTCCTTTCCACCACTGTTCCACCTCCCATGGTGGCTCTATGCTACTTACTATGCTTCTATGGCATTCTATACACCCCTCATCTTAGCCATGCTGGATGGATAAAGATGAGGTTGATTATAGTGACCACCTAAGTAGTATAACACATGAATCCCTTAACTAACTGGTTGGATCCATATTTTTTCATATAGAAACACTCTATTGAAAAAATTCTATTCCATATATCCAAATACAAAAAAAAAATATTATTCAAGTTCACTAAATCCACCATTCTCAAAACTATTCTACAAACAATATAAAATCCTCATGAAAAATAAACATCATTTTTCATGGACTCTTCTTAAAATGATGTAAACATTTTGTTACTTTAAACAACCAATGACACATATAGTTTAAACTACAAAATATCTCAAAAATATTCAAAATAATTGTTTCTTTATTTAAAGGAAAACTTCAAACTAAAGAATCATTGTCAACTTATGAATATTTCTCAAGGAAAATTCAATGGAAGAACATAACCTTAAATTACTGTCATGTTGAATTTTTATCAAACAAGTGTATTGAAAATAATTAGAAAAATATCACTTTCATTCAATTTGGGTTATTCAACTTATAACATCCTGCCCCTCACCCATTAACTTGGAAAGAGAAGGATATTCTACTAACCTTATGTGACATTCCTCAGACACTAAATTCAGGAAACAAATTCCAAGGGTTTAAAAAAAGTTACAGGGGTGGAATGATTTACACTATATATGCACACACAAAAAATGTTACAAGATAAAAAAAATAAACTAAATACATATCTACAAATTATGCATGCACCAACCCAAGCATAATAAATATAAAAAATACAATAATAAATTTTGAAATAAATACCAACATTAGAGTTACAAAAGAATAGTGTAAAATAGAAAACTAAAACCCCAAAGTAGATAAATACCCTAGAAGTAAGGTGTAACCACTTTAGACCATGAATTGAACACTCCAAGCTCCACATCTGACAACCTAGACAATGAAATCATGAATCCCCACTAGTGAAGTAAGAATCTAGGCCATTTCTTTTATCATAGAATATAATATCTATATACACACCAAGGTGAATATACAAGGGGTGAAAAATAATAACTAGTAGGAAACCCCCAAGATATATTTTACACATGCCACTAAGACAAAAAATAATTTAGATCATAGGATTATAAAATACGAAGGAAGAATATAAAAGTAGATAAAATAGTTTTCAAAATTTAAAAAAGTAGGTGAACAGGTTTTCCAAAAGAACTTAAACCAAAAATATTTTCCCTTTCAAGAAGTATAAGTTGTTCATAAATTCAAATTTGGAATAATAATTCACGCTCTCTCTCTATCTCACACCCTTTCATTCTAAATGACATCCATATTCTCATGATAAGTGATATATCCTCCATCAAGTTTTCACTTGGTGGTAATTCCTCCATATGATTTTCTATTCTGCACTTAGCACTAAGTCTATTTTAAAATGGCCATGTACAATGAAAAGAATTAACAAATACCAACAATGTGAATTTCCCTTCAAATAACTCTACCAATTTATTCTAACAAAATTTGTTAATTCCATTTATCATTTATGAAAATAATTTTAATCAATTTTTCGATCACATTATGTGAAACACCCACAACCCAGTTTCAAAATCCAACCAGTAAGAGAAAATTTTAGTAGAGTTTTAGTAGGAAAAAACTATTGAAAAGAATAAATGAAATATTTAAAATAAACCTAAGATCCTTTTCATTACAATAAAAGTGTAAATAAGGGAAAAATACCTGCCTCAAGTTCTTTGGCATGATAGATCTTATGAAATTCCATAGATCTAAACTCTTGCTTTTGTTTTTATATTAAATCCATAGAAAAATCGATCAATATCAATATATACCATAGATACGGGTATAACAACATGAATCTATGGTCACATTCAAGAATAACCAAGGGGATCCATGACAATAAGAAAGAATGGGGTCCTAACCTTTGATTTCCTTGATCAAACGCTTGGATATTCATTGGAATCAGATTCCTAACATCTAATATCACCAAAAATCACCTAAGGTAACCATGGAAGTCAAGAGGAAGAGAATAAGAACCAAATGAGGATTTACTAGCATATTAAGGATTGAAATAAAATTTTATTGACCAGATTCAAGGCATGAAAAGAGTGTTTACATCATGAATCTTTTATAGGTCTCATACATTGAAATTCACATCACCTCAACTTAAAATTCCACAAACCCTTTCACATTATTAATGGATCTCACATAATGAACTGATTATACCTATATTCCCATTCATAACCTAAATAAAATTCATGTCATCCACCCATAACCCATTCATGTTGTGAATAACCATTTATTGTGTGAATTATTCCTATATCAAGATTTCATATTCACTTTTATTTATCCCTTTGAAATACTCTATCACATTAACCTAAACACTCTAAAAATAATATAAGAAGCATAAAATAGTAGTGTACCTCAAACAAGGGGTGATACATTCTCCCCAACATTGGGATTTCTATCCTTAGGAAACCATATATTAGAGTTAAACTTGAACAGTTCAAGGCATTGATCCATCATGAACCTCTATCATTACCATGTTTCTTCTTGAAACCAACCATGATTCTATAAAACTAATACCAAGGAAATAAATCTCCCTCATAATTTTATTTACTAACTATCCAAAATATGAACTATTTTATGGATAAAAGTAACATTAGGCTCAAGAGTAATAGGATCCCAACTGATCACATAACTAATATCCCGCTGATAATTATTTAGTTGAGAGACATGGAAGACATTATTAATGCTAATGAATTTCAATGGTAAGGCTAACCGATACACAAAATTTACAATATATTCAATGATATTGAATGGTCCAACATAACATAATGCTGACTTACCTTATTTTCTAGTTGTCAATGAAAACGTACGAGTGACACTTTCAAGAAGATGTGGTATCTCACATTAAAATACAAAGGTCAACAATGATGATATATATAATATTTATATTAGATATGATCCATAACAATACACTTTTGAATCATTTGGATTCCATAGTATCATGAACAATACTAGGCCGAATCAACAACATTTCATCTTTTTTCCACCCAACATAGTAGAGAATGAAAAGTATGACCATATAATTACTTGAATGAGGACATATGTAGAATCTTCTAGTTACTGTTATTATAGAATAATTATAACAAATTCAAATGATCTTCCCATAACTTTCCAATTCTATGAAACAATGTTTGAGAATATCTTCTAATGTCTGAATCATTTATTTTGATTACACATCCATATGAGGATGATATTTTGTGATCATGGCCATCTAAGTTCCAAGATCCCATTGAAATGATCACTAGAATCAATAAGTGAATCAAGGGTCCCTATTGGAGAGGATTGATACTATAAATCCATGAAACTTGACCACTTATCAAATATATAACTCTACCAAATCCTCTATTGTATTGGACCCTATTATTGGGAGAAATTATTCCAACTTGGCGAGTAGATCCACAATCACCCAAATAACATCACAATTCCGAAGAATCTTTTGTAGACTTGTGACAAAGTCCATGATAATATGTCCCCAATTCCATACATGTATGGGAATATGTTATAGTATACCATCCATTAATTGATGCTCATCAGCATAATCTAGATGCATATTAGTAATCACACTCATCATCTTCTATTATTTATGAGCTTCTTTGACCACTTCACAATATGATTTACAAATCAATGAATATTCCATATAATTCCATTTTACAGGTGTGTACACCAAGTAAAAATTAAAAATATATAGGTAATACATCCATATTATTTTCCTCATGTTAAAGTCTCTATTAAAAAAGATATTTTTCAAACTCTTATGATTAGTGAATACTGTGAACTTATCTCTAAAGTGGTGGTGATTACAGGTTTTAATGCATGAAAAAATGCATCTAATTACAATTCATGTGTTAGACAGTTCTTCTTATGCATTAAAAACTGAATCAAACCATAGGTCACAATATGATATCCTTGCATGAGAAAAAAAACAAGACCGGTTTCAGATGCATCACAATAAACCACATAACTGTTACCTAGTTCTAGAAATATTTGGATGGGTGTCGAGGTGAGAAAATATTTATTGTATAGAAATAATTTTTAATATCCATCAGTCCATATAAATTGAATACCATTTCTCATCATATCATTCAAAGGAGAACCAGGTATTGAGAAATACCCAATAAAGTGATTATAATAGCTTTATAATCATAAAAAACTACGTATTTTGAAAATATTCTTTGGTGGATGCCAAGAGATGCCTTCTTCAATCTTCATAGGGTCAATAAACATACCCTTTTAAAAAATAACATTCCCAAGGAAGTAGAATTATTATATCCAAAAGTCACTCTTAGAAAACATAACATACAAATGATGACCCCATAATTTTCTTGTTATAATTTCCAATGCTTATCATGGTCATTAATAAATTGCGATTAAACCAAAATATCATAAAAAAATACCATGATAAAATAATAAAAGCACCTATGGAAGATACAATTCATTAAGTTCATGAAGATTTTAAGTGCACTCATTAGATCAAAATGCATGATGACATATTCATAATGGCCATAGTGACTTTAGTATGCTATTGTTGGAATATCCTCTTTCCAAACTCTAAGCTGATGATACCCTAATCTTATATCAATCTTAGAGAACCACTTGGATCCCTTGAATGATCTAATAGATCATTGATTCAAGGAAGATGATATAATTTTTTTTATCATAACTTGTTTCAGTTTATGATAATCAACACATAACCAAAGAAAAGCATCTACCTTCTTTATGAATAAAATTGGTGCAGCCCAAGGCGATATACTAGGTTTGATGAAGTCTATACACTCCAAATATTTAGAAGGAAATTAAATTTATAAAGCTATATAAGATTCATTCTATATGAAATAAGTGTAATAGGGATTGTCACCAGGAGTATATTGATAGAAAATTTTACCCCCTATTACGTGGTATCCAAGAAAAATCATTTGTAAAGACTTTAATGTATTGATCCAATACATAATGAAGATTTATATTTCTAGTTGCATCTATAAGTCCCAAGGTCATTGCTACTAACTGACCATATATGGTTCCATCCATTGACACTAAAGGTCCTAATCTACATAATTTTATGCCCTAATCCCCCATTAATACATGAAGATATCCATTTAGGGATGTGAATGTCACTTGAGAGCATAGTAGTCGAAATGGGATTTAAAATCTACTAGACAGTCCATTCCAATGATTAGATCAAAAAAAATCTATCTATAGGACAAAAAAATCCTAGAGAAACTGTATTTAATCAATGTTAATGAAACATTATCAGAACTTGAATCTTATGTACTCCCACTATCCAAGGGGTGTCTTAATACTCATGACATGAGGAATTATTTCCATGCGTAAAACCAATTATTTAACCACAAAATAAGTAATAAATGAATGTGATACACCAATATCAAACAAGATATGCATAAGAATCTAGTTTAGATTGATGGAACCTCACATTATTGAGGGACGTAGTTTCTCAGTAGAGATAACCTACTCAAATTTATATAATTTTCAATCAACTACCATATGATAACTATTTCTTCTATGCAGAGGAGATAATTGAACAACTAAAGTGTTCTTGGAGGTTTTTTTGTTGAGATGGGTCTATAGACAATAATTAGTATGATGGGACTATTTATTCCTAGCATACAAATAATAAGGATGAGTTGAACTAGTTACACCTACTGATTTCATGAGTTTGGGAAAATACTTATTGATATTCCATTTATTTCCAAAAAAGTGGAAAGTTCTTGGTGGTGTCATGCTTTCCTTCTTCTTATACATAAGCGTGTTTCACTGGAAACATCCTGGTTTATTTCTATGATGATGTGGATAAGATATTGATCCAGTGAATTGATTTTCTATTGCCTTACTACCTTGGGAGTAACTATCCCTCTTGAACTTATTCCCCAAGATGAAATTCCTTCCAGCACTCTAATTCACGAAGGTGTCCCAACCACTCTAATTTCATACAAGATCTATTTCTCCAACCATTTCCCTATTCACCATTTCTATATAATCAGTAATATATAACATTAATACCTTTTAGTGAACCTTAGGTTGGAGACCCTCCTAAAATATCCAAGTTTTTAGTCTCTTTCTAGAATATACCTTCGATGAAAAGAGAACAAGGTGAGTGGATTTATCAGCATATCCAGTCATTGGCATAATTCCTTACTACAAAGAGAAAAAGTATACCATATTCTCTATTCAGAAGATTTTTGGGAATAATTTGTTATTAAAAATTTCAAAAAATAATTTCCAAGAGAGGTATTAATCAAAATTATCTTGAACAACTAAGTCTCACCATGATTGTTCCAGGTCCTCAAGAATATAGGTTATTATATTGAACTTCATTTCATCTAGATTTTAAAAATAATTTGAATATTTTGGTCATCCTACCAATTCATACCTTTTCTTTCTTAGGTTGATAATCACTACAAAACATTAGTGGATTCTACTTAAGAAATTTATTTGAGTGATTCACTTGATGAGGTTCCTCAATACTAGGTTCCTTATCAACATCCTGAAAGAATTTTATAATAATATGAACTAAATACCCATTCAACTATGGTTCATATATGATAACATTATTAGCTATTCCTTATTACTAGTTTCTTATTCTATTTACTAGTGTAATTTTCATTCTACAAAAAATTTCAGATATAAACAATTAAAAACTTTTTATTGTTAATATTTTCATGTTTATATTTTATATATCACATAAAAATAAAAATTTTCCAGTATAAAAATCAAATAACCACATGATATTACAATCCTAGTGGGAATTATATTTACTAATTTATGATTTACAGTACTCATCCTCTAAACCCATGATGATGAGTTGCAAATAGAGTTAGAAGTTCTTAACAACAATTTTTTCATTTGTACTAAATTGGTGACCTGAAGTTCAACATAAAGATGTTAGATATATATCTTTATTCTATACATTTCAAGTCTCTACATTCCTATCTCCTAGATACAATAAAAAAATAGATAAAAGAGGTGGAGGTGATACTCACATTAGGTGACATTCCTAGGACACCAAAGGATGGAAATAAATTACAAGGGATAAAAGAAGTCACAAGGGGGGAAAATTTACCCTATATATTTACAAACAACATTATTACAAGATAAGAATAAATAAATACACTAAAGACACCTGTATAAAAAATTTATTCACTAACCCAACCAAAATAAATTTAAAAAACCCAATAATAAATGATGAAACAATGACCAACATCATAGTAATGACATAAAAAAGTAAAAGAAAAAAAATAAAACACTAAATAAGTAAAAGGCCCTAGAACTATGGTGGAACCACTCCAGACCATGACACAAACACTCTAAGATCCACCTATGATAAACCATATATTAACATCCTAGATCCCCACTTGTGAAATAAGAAACCAGTTCATTTTCTATATCATGGAAAACAAAATTTGATTATGCACCAAGGGGAATTTACAAGGGGTGATTAATCATACCCAATAGGAAAACCCCAAGGTACTTTACCACATTACACTAAGAACAAAACATGTTATCTAATAAGATTATAAAATAGATAAGAATAATATCAAAATAGATAAAAAAGTTTTCAAAATATAAAATAAATAAGATGAATATCTTTTCTAAAAATAGTTAAAACAAAAACAATTTCCCTTTTAAGAAGTAGAAGAGATTAATAACTTCTAATTTTTGTAATCATTAATTTTCACACAGAAACACAAAAACACACCCATGCATACTGAATAAAATCCCTATACTCATGATCAGGGATATATCCTCCACAAAGTCACCACTTAATGAACATTAATATTTATTCCTTTCTAGTTGTAACCAAGCACCAAGTCTATTTCAATAAGGCCTTGTACAATGAAAATCATGAACACACACCAAATATGTGCCTTTCCATTTAGCACCTAAAACTTAATTATTCCCAGAAAACGTGTAAAAACCATATTTCATTTAAGAAAACCCTTTAAATTTTTTTAAACACATTATAGGCAACAAACACAACCTAGTTTCAAAAGACAACCACTAAGAGACAATTTCACCAGAGTTTTAATAGGAGAAAACCATTGAAAATAAAAAAATAAATATTAAAAAAAACCTAATAGACTTTTCTTTTGAATCAAAGTGGAATGATGGAAAAACCACATAACATGGGTTTATTGGTAGGATAGATCTTAGAAAATCCTATAGATCCGACCTCTTAATTTATTTATTATATCAAATCCCAAGACAAACCGATTAAACCTTATCCAATCCCTTAGATATAGGTATAAAAACACCAATATACGAATCTATTTAAAAAACAAGGATATCAAAGATGAAAGTAAAGAATGAGGTTTTAACCATTGATTTCTATGATCAAACAGATGAATATTTATTAAAATAAAAATCCATACATTGAAGACCAATAAAAATTACCTAAGAGAACCATAGAAGTAAAGAGGAAGATAATTTGAACTAAATGAGGATTTACATGTGTATAAAAGATTAAAATAGGCTGGTCCCAAATAGATTCACAATGTGAGAAGGGAGTTCATGTCCTGAATCTTTGAGAGTTCTTATACACTGAAATTCATTCCACATATACTTAAAATTCCATAAAAACTTTCACATCATTAATGAATCTCACATAATGGACCGATTATACCCAAAAAACCATTCACACCCTGGCTATAATTTAGGGCATCCGCCAATAACCCATTCATGCTGTGAGTAACCATTCACAATGTGAACTGTTACTGTAGCTAGATTTCAGATTAAATTTTTTTATCTCCATGAAATCCTCTAGCACATTAATAAAACAAATCCAAATATAAAATAAGAATAATAAAATAATAGTTTAGCTAAAACTAGTGGTTATACATGACTCTAATAGGTTATGGGTTGATGAATAATATAAAGGGTATGATACACATAATATGAGAGGGATTACCCTTTTAATCTTAGGAAAGAAAATAATATCCACAAATTAACACGAAATAAATAGATAATACAACCCCGAAATCCCATCAATAATAGATAAAAATTAATGTGATCTAACATGAAAAAAAAGAAACAAAATTTCCAAATCAATTCCAAAAAATAAGAAACTCCTCTAAAGGAAACAATCTCTTTCAATGTAAATCAATAAAAATTTCATGAGATAGTAAGTTACAAAAAATTTCCCACACTATCCCCCAAATCTATAAAAATAGTCTATATAAGTAGGGGTGAAAACATAAGTACACTTAGTAGGTTCCTTCCAAAAAATACCCTTATTAATTTAGAAGAAGAAAATAAAGCCTTTGTGAATAAACAATGAAACAAAATCGTATCCCATCCTAGGTCAACTAGAACCCATCTCACCCCAGAATGACTTTCCAAATTCACATAAAAAATCTATATATAGTAAATTATGAAAATAGATTAAAAAGGTACCTGAAAACCACTTCTCCACTAATCTATTCACTTTCATGTACCAACAAAATATGTACTTGTGCTCCCATCACAACCCATATCCACACACTATAACCATATACCCCAACCTCATATGAAAACCACATATCACAACCTCATATCACTACTACATACCACAACCAACCCCACCACATTCCATAACCATCACCACTGCCGCATAACCACACTACAATTGAAAGGAAGAGAATGAGTGGGGGAGTAGTCATCCAAATGTATTGCCCATATCCTTGATGTTGGGGGGTTTACCTGATAATCAGAACGTCTTTTTGGAATTAGTTAGGTTACCTGATTTTAGTGGCAGTGTATAAGAAATAAAAAAACATAAAATAATATATAATAACACACATTCCCATCCAAGTCCACTTTTTATCTAGCTAATGATTCCATCACCCATTTGAACACCACTACACAGCTATCAATACCACCTCAAACTATTCAAAAATAATATCAATCAAACACACTAATAAAAAACAAGTTTACTTCCCACTTATTTATTTTCTTAAAAATTTAACAAAAATATCTCTATTATCTTATAGAATTCATAAGAAACTTTAGTATATTACCAATTTAATTTTAACCAAACACTACTACTCATTTAGCCACATTAAATATTAAATCATGTAATAACCATTTCTAAAAATATTGTAACACCCCGAGCTTCCACGATACGCTTCTCATTCAATAATGCAATAGCTTGCATTGTACGCAACTTCGAGTTCTAAAACACCGCGACTAATCAAAGTAGCCGTTATGAATAGTAATACCTACTTTTTGAAATATTATAAATTTTATTTATCAAAATGGACTTCATTTTTGGATTCGGAATATTGAAATTAGCCTATGTTGAATTTTTGGTATTTTTCTGAGAACTTCTAATTTTTATGAATAGTGAAAAATACTTTAAAACAACTTTTTTAATCAAAATAATTTATTGTGATAAATTATACTATTTAGTGGTTTTAACGTATAATTAGAATATATTTTTACCATTTTATCCAATGGTGGTCATTAGAATTAATTTAACATTGAAATTGGACATAAACAATTGCCAATCTTTTGATATAAATTGTTTCTTGAAAACACGCTATTTGTCGTAACAGCGGGAATTAATTATAAAATTAATTAATGCAACTTATATGTTTGGAATTTTGTAAAATAGACATCATTTTTGAATTCGGAATATCAATTATAGCTTAGGGTGAAATTTTGGCATTGTTCTGAAAAACTTCAATTTTTGATGAATAGTGAAACCACTAAGTGGTAGTTAAATAACTGATTTTTCGTTTAAATGAAATATTACCACTTCTGTGATTTGATTTTCAAAAATCCGACATACATGGTTGTCATTAAGAAGTAAAATGTGGTTCAATGGGATAAAAATAATTTTTTGGTGAATAGTAATTTATTAAGTTTTAATCGCGATTAGTGGTAATTAGTGTGGTTTAAGGTATAAATAATACTTTAATAATATGAAATGACCTAGACACATGTCCCAACCTCATTGGTTGTGTCATGGCCGACCAAGACAAGCCATGGCCTAACTTGGGGACCCCATGGATCCACTTTTGTTGGGAAATAACATAAATTACTTTTTATTTAAAGTTAAAGTGAAAATGACACTAACATAAATTATTTTACTGAAACAATTTTTAAGTAGGGTTACACAAGTCCAACTTTTGACTATAAATAAGATTTCCTACATCATAGTATTTTTTTTATAATTTTTAGACATTAAATAAATTAAATTATTTATGACATCATTATGATGTGGCGATGACCTCATTATTTAACGATTTAAATAAAATGGGAAGATAATGCAAAATCCAAGGCTTACACTTGTCCAAAGCCTATTGGATGAAGATATTTCGAAACCTTATCACCTTAGCCTCGAATTATATAAGTGTGGGACCTTTAGAATCCGAAAAGCATTGTGAAATAATGTAACATTTCAATCTTTCCAAAAGTGCCCCTCCTCTCCACTTATAAAAGGCCCCCACCTCTCCCACCTCATTTACACTTTCAAGCCATTTGGCTCGGCCAACCTCTGCCCAAATACTCTCCCAACATTCCCCCCTTACTCATAGAAGCCTCACTTTGGGCAGAACTCTTCCCAAGGAAGCCTTTAGCTCAAATCAAAAAGAGTTACACGATTTTGAGGTAATGTCTTTTATAATGATGTTTTGTTTTATTTTTATTCTCCAACCCCCTAAACTCTTTTTATTCATTTCTTTTGTAACAAAACCAGTATCCTCAATATACTAGGATGTTGTTATAAGAAGGATTCGAGCTACACTTACACACACCTACATCTAATGGTTAAAGAACATACGGTTTCTGTGGATGGCGAATTTCTGCCTCACGAAACGATGATTGTTCAACACTCATTTAACACCTTCAAAGGTGGCTGTTATGATGTCACTATTTTTATATATGATATATAATATGTTTATGTTTTACTTATTCTTATTTATTTTTCATTTGTGTCTTACCTTTATGGCTTCCATTATGGGTATACGTGATATCTTCATTTTAGGAAGTGCGGACTACCGCCCCCTCAAAGTGATTTGAATCGTTAATGCCATATGTGGGATGTATAAAGGATGGAGTAAATGGTATTATACACTATATTATACTGGAATTATATTATACATTTATATCATTATGATTTAGTTCCATTAAATATGAAATTGAAATGAAAGTAGCGTTCATGCGTACGTACGGCTTACCGTCTCCATGAATGGTGCATTTCATTTCTTACCTCTAAATGTTACGTAATATTATAAATGAATGTATATACTGGATATATAAGATATATATTACATCTAAATCATGAATATAATTCTGGATATAATGGATATTTCACCACATAAACAACTTGTAATTATAAGAAGCTTATTGTTGACTCAAGTACCAAAGATCGACAAAACGACCGTTATTAACATAAATAATTACATAATGTTCATAACATTGTAATAAGTGATATAATAAGGATAATGAAGTTGAAAATGGTTCTTAATAAGGTATATATTAACTCTAGTTTATTATTCAGGAGGTTAAAGAACGGTTGAGTCAAGTCGGACACAAGGTAAGGGAACTTCTTAACCCAATTTCTATTCTTTGGGTTAATCTCCTACTTTCAAATTATGTCATGATATTGTTATGTCATATCTTGTATTTGTACTTTCTTTATGTGTAATTATAGTGAATACACATAATAGATATATTTTATTTAAATGATATTTGTAAGGGAATTTCTTAACCCAATTTCAATTCTTTGGGTTAATCTCCTACTTTCAAATTATGTCATGATATTATTATGTCTTATTCTGTATTTTTTTACTTTATTTATGTGTACCTATAGTGAATACACATAACAGATCTATTTCATTTTAAAAATGATCTTTTTAAGGACTTCGTCTCAATCCTCTTTCATTGAGGCATATTTGGTTTTATACATAACTTTCTTTTATACGGTGTATAAACCCCTTTGAATTTTACGTTTATTCAAAAGGAATCTTTTTTATACGAAGCATTTTGCTAAACGACAAAAGGGAATTTTTTTCTTTCCGTACTTATGCGGCGAAAATGACTTCTCCGCCGCCGTGACCATTATTTGAGTTTCGGCTTCCTCTACAAGCCATCATTTTTTTAATGAAAAATAAATACAAAGTTTTAACTTTCTTTTATTTTGGTATTGAAAATGGTTTTGAAAGCATTTTTATTATATCAATGTGTTGTATTGATATCTTGTGATTGGAATGTGGAAATTTTATGTTTCCTTTATGCATGTTTTATGTGATACGATTATGTTATGGTTTATGATATGTTTAAACCTATTCATATGAGGAATGTATTGGACTTAATAAGTGACGGGTGGAGCCCGCTATAGCTCCTCGATGCATCGGTAGGTCTCATGAGACAACTAGACGTGGAATTGGCCGAGGCCCTTTCCCAATTTGATTTATGGTTTTGGCCGAGGCCTTAATCATTTTAGACGTCTTGGCCGAGGCCTTGACAAAATGTTTCAGAATGTCCGGCATTATACATTCCCTCATTATGAAAGTGGTTATTGATATTGCATGTGATTATTCGGCCAGTAGAATATCCATGTGAAGAAGTGAATCGCATTATCTCATTTTACTTTTGCCATATTATGTTGAAGTTCAAGTTTAAAAGGCTTTTGTTTTAGTTATACATTGCCTTAAATGTTTATGTTTATTTATGAAAGCTTCCGCAATATTGTTATCCTTACTGAGCATCTAAGCTCACCCCTTTCAATGTTTTAATGTTTTCCAGGATTTGAAGAAGTATTTTATGAATGACCTGCAGGGATAGTCAGAAGAGGATATGAGTGTGGACTATGGAGACTTTGTTATCGTAGTTTTTCACTTTATGATGTAATGTAACGTTTACGAATGTATCTAGTGTTTCCAAGGCTACTAAACTAATCGGTCTTTCGAGACTTGATCTTTTGTGATCATGCCAATGTTACGAAGTAATGCACCGACTCTGGGTAGCTGGGGTCGGGGCGTTACAGTTGGTATCAGAGGCAGTTTAGTACTAACCTTGGAAGCTAGATTTAGATAAACTCTGATTAGAGCACATAGCCCGAAGATAGACTTTGAGGATTAGTATAGAAGAACTTCCTAGAATTTTGGTATTATAGAGATGTTATGAGTTTTCCGAGCAATACATCCCTTTCTGGATACGAGCAGGTAGAGGCGGCTCTGGCACAGATGTACCTAGGGGTAAAACCCGAAAACACCGCTTTGAGCTAGACTCGAACGGGAACTGGTGCACGACAACGGGCCTTGCTGCACTCTTGGTTACGACACTCCCGGGGGATATGCTTAGGATAATTCTCATTTTCTTTACAAACCACTATGAACGGTTATGAGTATATACTTCCTCAAATAAAACCTTTTTATAATTATGGATTATATCCATAATTAGTTCAATTTATGTTAAGTGTTTTACAAGTATGGAATTATGTATTTTGATTCATAAACTAATCTAGTTTATGCCATTGTTTAGAAATGGCGCCTAGTGGAAGGAATGGAAACCGTATCAATGCACGCACTCCGTGTAGGAATTTCCCTCCTACTCAGGATAATTATGGTGGAGCTAGTGATACAACTGGTGCTGATCAGCTTCTCACCGTACTGGGACAACTCACGCAGGTTATGAATAACAACCTTACTCGTATGGAGCACCCTGATCCGCAACGTGGAGGATCAATGCTAGACCGTTTCATGAGGCAACAACCGCCAACCTTCAATGGGAGTACAAATCCTATAGTAGCTGAGCAATGGATAAATTCTTTAGAGAAAATATTCCGTGCCCTGGGGAGTAGTGAAAGGGAGAATGTTGTCATGGCAGTTTACCGCCTCACTGGAGATGCCGATCAATGGTGGTCACTAATTCAAAACACAAAGGAAGATGATGAATTAACAAACATGGAATGGCAGGAGTTCAAAGAGCTGTTCTTAGAAAAATACTTTCCTCGAGACCATCGAGCGGATATGGAAAGGCAATTTTTGAGTCTGAGACAAAAGGAGGATGAGAATGTCGCAAAGTATGAGGCTAACTTTACAAGGTTAGCGAGGCATGCTGCAGATTATATACGTAACCCAAGAAGTAAGATTGATCGTTTCTTTGATGGGTTAAAACCATTTCTCCATCGAGCTTTGGTATCACAATCCTTTTCATCATACGAAGATATTGTCTCATGTGCTATCAAGACAGAAAAGGAATTCTCTAAGTCTTATGACAACAAAGTAAAGCAAGAGAAGAAGAGAACGGTGGAACAAGAGACAGATAAAGGGAAAAAGGGAAAGAAGGATTTTCCATTATGTGATAATTGTGGGAAGAATCACCCTGGTACTTGCCTAAAAGGAATGGGAGTCTGTTATAAATGTGGAGAAAAAGGTCACCAGGAACGTGATTGCAAGGGAAAGAAAGAGGCTGTCAAAGTTGAATGCTACAATTGTAGAGAAATGGGTCATTATGCAAATGAATGTCCTAAGCGTCAAGGAAACTTACCTCAGAAAAGGCCAAGGGATCAAGGACAATCTTATGCTATTACTACAGTTGAAGCAGAATAACTAATGTATTGGTGCTTTTGGACTCATGGATTATATTCTGGTTATTAGAATAATGTGATCTATATAAGGATTGTACTACAGTACTTGTTGGTTTCAGTAAGGTTTTAATATGATTTTAGTATGTGACAATAAAAGAAACTTTACTTTGTTTGGGGAATCTGATAAATTGATTTTGGAATTAAGAGACCTTTTAGAGAAAGTCTGGACAGAGGTATTTTGGATAACTATAAAGGTTGGAGTGGATTAAGTTGATTTTTGGATAGTATGGTTTAAGGTTAAAAAATTTATGAAGATTATTTTTGGAGTATTATAAAACTATAGTTTTAGGAAAAGGACAACCTGCAGGGTGGGGCATAAACCGTCGCGTCGGACAAAGCTGTAGGAATCGAACCCACAATCAAAGTGCGACAGGCCTTTATTTCCTACCACTAGCCTACAGGAAGTCCCTGGTTATTACAAAATAGTTTTACTAATCTAAATGGTATGTGTTAACATTTTGAACCTTATACAATTAGGATAAATAGAATATTTTTGAGTTCTGTTACCATTTGGAGTAAAAGATGGGTTTGTGGTAAAAATTCATTAACGAATGAAAGTATACATAACAAGTATGTATATTACCTTACGTTCTTAGTAAATCTCCTAAATAAAATCCTCAACATTATAAAAGGTAACTTAAAACAAAAATGTTGTCGGTTAACTTTTCCAACTAGGGATTCAATGACCGTTTAACCAATCACAAGTTTGTGATTTTCTTGTGGTTAAACTTTCTCCTAATCCTGTATTCTATAACTATCCATCAGACCTTGATGGTTTGTTTCTCCTCCATATCCATATTTTCATAGAATCCTAGAATGGTCTATATCGGGTGACCTTTGTACTTATCCTGCTTTCTTTTAATGTTATATATTTATTAACCTTATTTCCGATGTGGGTTTTCCCCAAAGGTATTTTCTATTTTCAACCTTTTATTTTCAAAGAAAAAAATTTCAAATTGCGAGGACGCAATTTATTGAAGGAGGGGAGAATGTAACACCCCGAGCTTCCACGATACGCTTCTCATTCAATAATGCAATAGCTTGCATTGTACGCAACTTCGAGTTCTAAAACACCGCGACTAATCAAAGTAGCCGTTATGAATAGTAATACCTACTTTTTGAAATATTATAAATTTTATTTATCAAAATGGACTTCATTTTTGGATTCGGAATATTGAAATTAGCCTATGTTGAATTTTTGGTATTTTTCTGAGAACTTCTAATTTTTATGAATAGTGAAAAATACTTTAAAACAACTTTTTTAATCAAAATAATTTATTGTGATAAATTATACTATTTAGTGGTTTTAAGGTATAATTAGAATATATTTTTACCATTTTATCCAATGGTGGTCATTAGAATTAATTTAACATTGAAATTGGACATAAACAATTGCCAATCTTTTGATATAAATTGTTTCTTGAAAACACGCTATTTGTCGTAACAGCGGGAATTAATTATAAAATTAATTAATGAAACTTATATGTTTGGAATTTTTTAAAATAGACATCATTTTTGAATTCGGAATATCAATTATAGCTTAGGGTGAAATTTTGGCATTGTTCTGAAAAACTTCAATTTTTGATGAATAGTGAAACCACTAAGTGGTAGTTAAATAACTGATTTTTCGTTTAAATGAAATATTACCACTTCTGTGATTTGATTTTCAAAAATCCGACATACATGGTTGTCATTAAGAAGTAAAATGTGGTTCAATGGGATAAAAATATTTTTTTGGTGAATAGTAACTTATTAAGTTTTAATCGCGATTAGTGGTAATTAGTGTGGTTTAAGGTATAAATAATACTTTAATAATATGAAATGACCTAGAAACATGTCCCAACCTCATTGGTTGTGTCATGGCCGACCAAGAAAAGCCATGGCCTAACTTGGGGACCCCATGGATCCACTTTTGTTGGGAAATAACATAAATTACTTTTTATTTAAAGTTAAAGTGAAAATGACACTAACATAAATTGTTTTACTGAAACAATTTTTAAGTAGGGTTACACAAGTCCAACTTTTGACTATAAATATTCATTAGAAAGATACAAATATTTCCTACATCATAGTATTTTTTTTATAATTTTTAGACATTAAATAAATTAAATTATTTATGACATCATTATGATGTGGCGATGACCTCATTATTTAACGATTTAAATAAAATGGGAAGATAATGCAAAATCCAAGGATTACACTTGTCCAAAGCCTATTGGATGAAGATATTTCGAAACCTTATCACCTTAGCCTCGAATTATATAAGTGTGGGACCTTTAGAATCCGAAAAGCATTGTGAAATAATGTAACATTTCAATCTTTCCAAAAGTGCCCCTCCTCTCCACTTATAAAAGGCCCCCACCTCTCCCACCTCATTTACACTTTCAAGCCATTTGGCTCGGCCAACCTCTGCCCAAATACTCTCCCAACATTCCCCCCTTACTCATAGAAGCCTCACTTTGGGCAGAACTCTTCTCAAGGAAGCCTTTAGCTCAAATCAAAAAGAGTTACACGATTTTGAGGTAATGTCTTTTATAATGATGTTTTGTTTTATTTTTATTCTCCAACCCCCTAAACTCTTTTTATTCATTTCTTTTGTAACAACACCAGTATCCTCAATATACTAGGATGTTTTTATAATAAGGATTCGATCTACACTTACACACACCTACATCTAATGGTTAAAGAACATACGGTTTCTGTGGATGGCGAATTTCTGCCTCACGAAACGATGATTGTTCAACACTCATTTAACACCTTCAAAGGTGGCTGTTATGATGTCACTATTTTTATATATGATATATAATATGTTTATGTTTTACTTATTCTTCTTTATTTTTCATTTGTGTCTTACCTTTATGGCTTCCATTATGGGTATACGCGATATCTTCATTTTAGGAAGTGCGGACTACCGCCCCCTCAAAGTGATTTGAATCGTTAATGCCATATGTGGGATGTATAAAGGATGGAGTAAATGGTATTATACACTATATTATACTGGAATTATATTATACATTTATATCATTATGATTTAGTTCCATTAAATATGAAATTGAAATGAAAGTAGCGTTCATGCGTACGTACGGCTTACCGTCTCCATGAACGGTGCATTTCATTTCTTACCTCTAAATGTTACGTAATATTATAAATGAATGTATATACTGGATATATAAGAAATATATGACATCTAAATCATGAATATAATTCTGGATATAATGGATATTTCACCACATAAACAACTTGTAATTATAAGAAGCTTATTGTTGACTCAAGTACCAAAGATCGACAAAACGACCGTTATTAACATAAATAATTACATAATGTTCATAACATTGTAATAAGTGATATAATAAGGATAATGAAGTTGAAAATGGTTCTTAATAAGGTATATATTAACTCTAGTTTATTATTCAGGAGGTTAAAGAACGGTTGAGTCAAGTCGGACACAAGGTAAGGGAACTTCTTAACCCAATTTCTATTCTTTGGGTTAATCTCCTACTTCCAAATTATGTCATGATATTGTTATGTCATATCTTGTATTTGTACTTTCTTTATGTGTAATTATAGTGAATACACATAATAGATATATTTTATTTAAATGATATTTGTAAGGGAATTTCTTAACCCAATTTCCATTCTTTGGGTTAATCTCCTACTTTCAAATTATGTCATGATATTATTATGTCTTATTCTGTATTTTTTTACTTTATTTATGTGTACCTATAGTGAATACACATAACAGATCTATTTCATTTTAAAAATGATCTTTTTAAGGACTTCGTCTCAATCCTCTTTCATTGAGGCATATTTGGTTTTATACATAACTTTCTTTTATATGGTGTATAAACCCCTTTGAATTTTACGTTTATTCAAAAAGAATCTTTTTTATACGAAGCATTTTGCTAAACGACAAAAGGGAATTTTTTTCTTTCCGTACTTATGCGGCGACAATGACTTCTCCGCCGCCGTGACCATTATTTGAGTTTCGGCTTCCTCTACAAGCCATCATTTTTTTAATGAAAAATAAATACAAAGTTTTAACTTTCTTTTATTTTGGTATTGAAAATGGTTTTGAAAGAATTTTTATTATATCAATGTGTTGTATTGATATCTTGTGATTGGAATGTGGAAATTTAATGTTTCCTTTATGCATGTTTTATGTGATACGATTATGTTATGGTTTATGATATGTTTAAACCTATTCATATGAGGAATGTATTGGACTTAATAAGTGACGGGTGGAGCCCGCTATAGCTCCTCGATGCATCGGTAGGTCTCATGAGACAACTAGACGTGGAATTGGCCGAGGCCCTTTCCCAATTTGATTTATGGTTTTGGCCGAGGCCTTAATCATTTTAGACGTCTTGGCCGAGGCCTTGACAAAATGTTTCAGAATTTCCGGCATTATACATTCCCTCATTATGAAAGTGGTTATTGATATTGCATGTGATTATTCGGCCAGTAGAATATCCATGTGAAGAAGTGAATGGCATTATCTCATTTTAATTTTTCCATATTATGTTGAAGTTCAAGTTTAAAAGGCTTTTGTTTTAGTTATACATTGCCTTAAATGTTTATGTTTATTTATGAAAGCTTCCGCAATATTGTTATCCTTACTGAGCATATGAGCTCACCCCTTTCAATGTTTTAATGTTTTCCAGGATTTGAAGAAGTATTTTATGAATGACCTGCAGGGATAGTCAGAAGAGGATATGAGTGTGGACTATGGAGACTTTGTTATCGTAGTTTTTCACTTTATGATGTAATGTAACGTTTACGAATGTATCTAGTGTTTCCAAGGCTACTAAACTAATCGGTCTTTCGAGACTTGATCTTTTGTGATCATGCCAATGTTACGAAGTAATGCACCGACTCTGGGTAGCTGGGGTCGGGGCGTTACAAATATGTTATCCACCCATTATATAATCTATCAGTATTATTAATTAGACTTTTAAAATTTTATTTACCATATATAATAATACTCAAAACTTTAGTAAATTAATTCAGTCTTTTGATCATAAAGTTATTAACTATTCTAATAGTGGTGACTAATCCATCAAATGAGGTTGGTCCAAGTATAGATGCCTTGTAATAAGCACCGATCTAGTAAATTTTATGGTTTTACCTCTATAGTGATGATGCTAGGGGATCTTGGGGAGAAGGGCCCGTTTTATTGGGGTATGGGGGAAGAAGCCCCCCTACCCAATTTTCTGGGGCACTATAGAAGAATTGAGCAACTGTAATGAAAACAGTTACTATAGTTATACCGAATTTACTGAATCAATTATTATATAAGTTTGGATTTTACCGAAATTGGTACCATAACAATGTGGAATGCTATAAAGATCGAAGCACTATAGAAACATGGGTTACTATAGCACCATATTTCTTTAAAAGATCATATTTTAGCTTCGGTTTATGATTATGTTTTCATGCCCTATAATTTGAAATTGTGATTTTTTTGTCTCTGTGGAAGTAGGTATTCTTACTAAACTATGTAAATACTCATGTTCATGTTCATGTTCTTATTTATATTTATTTTTATCTTGATTAGTATTATTTATTAATATCTTGTAATTAGTTCACATAGTATTTCTTTAACAACAAATAAACTCATTTCCATTCATATTGTTGAATTTTCTTCATTAGTTTCATTATGAATTCATATCTAGGTAAAATACTACACCCTAATCTAACTAACATCACTATACTACCAAGTCAAAAAAACTACACAAAAACATCTTACATCTGTATCTTCTATTTTGAAATTATTTGAATACCAATATTTATTCAACCTCATAAAACATCTTTAAAAATAATCAAGTTAATTACCATTAATTATTCATTATATTACCACTCACTCAAGGCCACTAGAATTTCCTAGAACAACATAAAAAGTAACAAAAATATAAAAAATAATAACAATAAAACATATATAGAACTTATATAAGAGTTGGTGTCATAGAACTAAGTAATGTTTTACTTTTTATTATGAAAATTTTAATATCTTATCACACGATCAGTGTTCTTCTACATAGATTTAATGTGATAATGTCCTTAGAGTATTTATCACATTAAAAGGATAAATTAGTTCCCCTATATAATGATATCCTTGAATTTATATGAAAACATTTTTAAAAATATTTCCTATGGTCTAGATAATATTTGACTAAGAAGAAATATTTTATGTTTGATTATCAAGTGATGGATTCTCATAATTAGATAATAATTCTTCCTATGAAGCCTTACACTTGGTAATATCAAAAGAGGGTAGGTCATGGGGATAAACCTACCAATTAGAATTATACATGTAATATTGTCATTAGATATTACAATCCATGTATATTTTTATTGGTTCTTATACTTGAAATTATTATTAATGTATATCATGAATCTTGTACTTTGATATATTGATGAAAATCATGATGAAATATGCTCATGATGAGGTATGATACATTGGGTGCATCATGAGTGAAATGATGTTAATTAAATAAGTAAAGAAATGACTTTTCCTATATGAGTTATTGAAAAGAGATATCAATGGCCCGTTTATTGAAATGGAACTATCTGATTGAATCCATGACCATTGTATTTCATCGATGAGTTCATTTCATAGAGTCAAAGAAAGATAATTTAAGTATATAGGTTGACAACACAATTATGTAACATACTTGATGATATATCAATACAAAGAGATTATATAAAAAAATATTAATTCATATGAGGTTGTTATTGTTATGATATTAATTTTTTCTCTCTGGGTGCATTGATGTGTTTCTAGAAGCTAATATTGGAATTTATAAAATTTCACCTAATGCCACCGAGAAAGAGGCCCAAAGGATCACAAACTAAGTGTATCTAGAATCCTATTTAAATTCTATTTGAATTTAATATTAAGAAAAAATATTATACCCAGTTTGTAAAATAATAATTATATCCCAAAGTTACACTTAGAAAAAATATCATACAAATGATGAACCCATAATGTTCTTGTTATAATTTCCTTATTCTTATCATGGTCATTCATAAATTGACAGTAAACCAAAATATCATAAAAAATACCATGATAAAAGAATCAAAGGAATTATGGAAGATACAATTCATTAAGTTTATGAAGATTTTAAGTGCACTCATTAGATCAAAATTCATGATGACATATTCATAATAGCCATAGTGACTTTAGAATGCTATCATTGGAATATCCTCTTTCCAAAATCTAAGTTGATGATACCCTGATATTAGATCAATCTTAGAGAACCACATGGATCCCTTGAATTAATTAAATAGATTATTGATTCAAGGAAGATGATATAGATTTTTTATCATAACTGGATTCTTTTTACGATAATATACACATAACCAAATTAAATCACCTACCTTCTTTTTGAATAAAACTTGTGCAACCCAAGGCGATGTACTAGGCCTGATGAAGCCTTTACACTCCAAATATTTTAGATGGACCTTCAATTTATATAGCTCTATCAGATCCATTATATATAAAATAAGTGAAATAGGTCTTGTCACCAGGAGTATATTGATAGAAAATTTGATCCCATATTAGGTGGTATCCCGGAGAAATCATTTGGAAAGATTCCTGGGTATCGATCCACTATGGTAGAAAGAGTTATATTTCTTGTTTCGTATATAATTTCCAAGTTCATTTATACTGACTGACCTGATATGGTTCCATCCATTAACCCTAAAATTCATACTCTACCAACATTTATATCCCAATCCCCCATGAATACATAAAGATATCCATTCAGGGATGTGAACGTCACTTAATGAGCATAGCAGTTGAAATGGGATTTAAAATATACCAGCCAGTCCATTCTAATGATTATATCTAAAACATCTATCTCTTGGAATACAAACTCTTAGAGAAACTGTATTGCATCAATTGTAATGAAACATTATCAGAAATTGAATCTTATGCACTCCCACTATCTGAGGAGTGTCCTAATACTCATGATAGGAGGCATTATTTCCATGTGTAAAACTAATTGTTTAACCACAAAATAATTAATAAATTAATGTGATACACCAATATCAAAAAATATATTCATAAGAATCTAGTTTATATTGATGGTAACTCACATTGTTGAGCGACCTATTTGCTTGGTAGAGAGTAGCCTTCTCAACTTTATATAATTTTCTACCAACTACTATAAGAAAACTATTGCTTCCCTGTAAAGGTTTTAATTGAACAACTAAAGTTTTCTTAGAGGTTTTTTGGTTGAGCTAGGTCTATAGAAAAGAATCAGTATGATGGGACTATTCACTCCTAGCATAAAAATCATAAGGATGAGTTGAACTAGTTACACCTACTAATTTCATGAGTTTGTGACAATACTTCTTGGGATTATTTTTCTTTCCACAATAGTGGAATTTTTTTGGTGGTGTCATTATTTCTTTCTTCTTATGAATAAGCATGTTGGATTAGAAACATCCTAGTTTATTGGTGTGATTTTTTGGATAATATATTGATCAATTGGATTGATTTTCTATTTCCTTACTACCTTGTGAGCAACTATCCCTCTTGCACTTATTCCTAAAGATGATATTTCCTCCAGCACTAAGATTCATGAAGGTGTCCCATCCACTCAATTTTCTTACAAGATCTATTTCTCCAACCAATTCCTTATTTACCCTTTCTATATAATTTGTAATACATAACATTAATACCTTTGATTGAACCTTAGGATGGAGAACCTCCTCAAATATCTAGGTTTTCAGTCTTTTTCTAGGATCCACCTTTGATGAAAAGATTACAAGGTGAGTGAATTTATCAGCATATCAAGTCATTGACATGATTACTTATTATAGATAAAAAAATTCTACCATATTCTCTATTTGGAATAATTTTGGGAATAATTTTTTATTAAAAAGTTCTAAAAATAACTTCCAAGAGTTGTATTAATCAAAATTATCTTGAATAGATAAGTCTCACCATGATTATTACAGGCCCTCCAGAATATAGGTTATTAGATTGAACTTTATTTCATATAGATTCCCAATTAATTTTAATATTTTGGTCATTCTACCCATTTAAACCTTTTATTTTTTAGGTTGAGAATCACTAAAAAACATCACTGGATTCTACTTAAGAAATTTCTCTGAGTGATTCACTTAAGGAGGTTACCCAATACTAGGTTCCTTATCAACATCCTGAAATGATTTCCTAATAATCTGAATTAAATCCTGATTCAACTATGGTTCATATAAGAGCAAATTATTAGTTTTTTCCTCTTACTAGTTTCTTATTCTCTTTATTAGCGTAATTTTAATTCTATAAAAAATTTCAAAAATAAACAATTAAACACGTTTTATTTTTCATATTTTCATGTTTATATATTATATATCACATAAAAACCACAATTTACAAATATCAAAATAAAATAACCATATGATATTACAATCCTAGAAGTAATTCTCTTTAAAAATGTATGATTTATAGTATTCATTGACTTAACCCATGATGATTAGTTGAAAATATAGCTAGAAGTTCATAACTACAATTTTTCCATATATCCTACCTTGGTAACTTGAAGTTCAACACAAAAATGTTACCTATATATTTTTATGTTATATATTTCAAGTCTCAACATTCCAATCTCCTTGACACCATCACAAAAAATAGATGAAATGAAAAATACTGATACCATTTGTAACATCTTTCTCCCCATCCATTTCCGTGGAAGGAGGTGGAGGTTCTACTCAGCTTAGGCTACATTCCTAGGACACCAAAGGATAGAAATAAATTACAAGGGATAAAAAAAGTTACAAGCGGGAAAAATTTACCCTATATATTTATAAACACCATTTTTACAAGATAAAAATAAATAAATACACTAAATACACCTCTATAAACAATATATTAACCAACCCAACCATAATAAATATGAAAAATCTAATAATAAATGATGAAACAAAGACCAACATCATAGTAATGACATAAAAAAGTAAAATAGAAAAATAAAACACAAAATTAGTAAAAGGACCTAGCACTAAGGTGGAACCACTCCAAACTAGGACAAAAACACTCTAAGATCCACCTATGATAACCCATACATTAATATCATAGATCCCCACTTGTGAAATAAGAAACTAGTTCATTTTCTGTATCATGGAAAACAACATTTGATTATGCACCAAAGTGAATTTACATGGGGTGATTAATCATACCCACTAAGAAAACCCCAAGAGACTTTACCACATTCAACTAAGACCAAAAACATGTTCTGTAATATGATTAAAAAATAGATAAGAATAATATCAAAGTTAAATAAAAAAGTTTTCAAAATATAAAATAAAGTAGATGAATAGGTTTTCTAAAAATAGTTAAACCAAAAATAGTTTCCCTTTTAAGAAGTAGAATTAGTTAATAAATTATGATTTTCGTAACCACCAATTTTCACACAGACACACAAAAACACCCCTGTACATGATAAATAACATCCCTATACTCATGATTAGGGATATAACCTCCACCAAGTCATCACTTAGTGAATATTACTCTTTATTACTTTCCAGTTGCAACCAAGCACCAAGTCTATTTCAATAAGGCCTTGTAAAATGAAAATCATGAATACACACCAAATATGTGCCTTTCAATTTAGCAAACACAACCTAATTATTCCAATAACATGTGTCAAAACCATATTTCATTTAAGAAAACCCTTTAAATTATAATTTTAAAGGCATTGTAGGCAACAAACACAATCTAGTTTCAAAATCTAACTAGTAAGAGAAAATTTCAGTAGAGTTCTAATCGGGAAAAACCATTGAAGTTAAGAAGAGAAATATTGAAAATAAACCTAAGAAAATTTTCTTTATAATCAAAATGGAAAGAGGGGAAAACCACAAAACTTGGGTTTTTTGGTACAATTGATCTTAGAAAATCCCACAGATCCAACCTATTCATTTCATTATTATATCAAATCCCAAGACAAACCGAATAAACATTATCCAATCCCTTATATCTATCTATAACAACACCAATCTATGTATATGTTTAAAAAACCAAGGATATCTAAGATGTAAAGAAATAATGAGGTTCTAACCATTGATTTTTATGATCAAATACTCCAATAATTTTTTTTGAAATCAAAACCCATACATTGAAGACCAAAAAAAATTACATAAGGGAACCCTAGAAGTCCAGAGGAAGATAATTTAAACTAAATAAGGATTTACATTTGTAAGAAGGATTAAAATAGTCTGGTCCCAACTAGATTCATGACGTGAAAAGGGAGTTCATGTCATGAATCTTCGAGAATTCTCATACACTGAAATTCATTCCACCTCTACTTAAAATTCCACAAAACTTTCGCATCATTAATGAATCTCACATCCTGGACCGATTATACCCAAAAAACCATTATCCTAGATTAGATTCATGGTATCTTCCAATATACCATTCATTTTGTGAGTAACCATTCACAACATGAACTATTACTGTACCTGAATGGCCCAAAGGCCTTTATTTTTATTGATTTTTTGATAACCCCCCTTTCAAGGGATGAGGGGGAACCCTTACAAGACCCGTAGGCTCAGAGATTACTTGGCCTGTAGGATTAGGAGATTACATGACCCGAAGGTCTTAGGGAATTCAACCAAACTATCTTCAAGGAATTTCCCCTCCCCAACATCTGCATCGTGATAGTAGCTCTATGTGACGTCCCAGACCCGGCTGCCCCTAAACCCGAGCCCTGAGCCTGGTTGGCCACATAACCCCTAGCTCGTCTCCCCATAGGCCAGGGGCTGCCGACTAACAGTGGGGGTGTGATAATAAGTCAGTGGGGAGACTGTACCCCCATGTCAGAGTACACAGTGGAATAGCATCAAAGCAATAGAATAGTAGAAGCACAAACAATGGACAATCAGGAGAAAAGGGAAAACATACAAACCAAAAAAAAGAAGTAAAGTAACCCTGTATAACATAAAAGAGCCTCATAGGCAGTGTCTGATACAATATGGATGCATGGCATGCTGATACAAAATTAAACAAAATACTGGCATGCTACAAGCAGTACAAAAGGAAAAAAAGGTAGTCCACGAGCATCCCTAGCCAAGCTCGTTCCTCTTCTCTGGAACTACAGCTAGAATGTACAAGTATTAACAACTTGAATCTGGGGCCTTGCCCCTAATAGTACCTGTAGCAGTAAAGTCTACACGGGTGCCCAGGAGGCCGCCTGGGTAGGGTGTGAGACAAGTCTCAGTAGGCCACCACCAACGATGTCTACGTGTAATCCAAATAGGTGTTCATAGTAATAGTGAGAAATAGAGTGCAAGTAAGTAAATCAAGAAATAAACAACCCTCCCGCTCAGGTTCTAGAAGGACACCTAACGGGTCTACCTGTGTCAGCTCATGGCTGGTATGTCTGAATGAAACACCTGCTTATATATATATATATATAATATAATACGTTGGGTAGGACTGAGATGGAACTCACAAATTTCCTTAACCCAGGGGCAACACTCTCGATCCTACCCCTGGGTCAACCTTGGGGAAGCTCTCACGGTCTATCCCCGGACCAAAGGCTTAATAATGATTCAAGGGAGCTCTCACAGTCTACCCTTAGCCTGAATCCATATAATAGGGGATCTCTCACGGTCTACCCCTGGCGCGAAGCTGTATCATTTAATTAGGGGAGCTCTCATGGTCTGCCCCTAGCTCGAAGCCGTATAATAGGGGAGCTCTCACGGTCTACCCCTGGTGCAAGACTTAATCATTTAATTAGGGGAGATCTCACGGTCTGCCCCTAGCTCGAAGCTGTATAATAGGGGAGCTCTCACGGTCTACCCCTAGCGTGAGACTTAATCATTTAATTAGCATAGGTTATAAGGCATACCCTTCTTATAACATTCATATCAATAAAAAATGGCATTTCCATCTCACAATATCACAAAATCACATTTCAAGAAAACATGCATCTAAAATAATAAAAGGGGTTTAGGCTAACTCATTCTAGCGAAGCCTTAACCAAACCATCCCATTTTTCTCACATGGAAAATGGATTTCAAGACATATCCATAAGGTCCAAAGGTGAAAAAGGCTAAAACTAAAGGTATAACACCTATGGGTGTCCATAACGGGGTCATACAGTACCCAAACACCCAGACGAGGGTAGTTCCCATACCCTCCTATCACAAGGGTCATTTAGACAGTAAGCAATCAATATAAATTAGGGGTTTAGAAAAATGGAAAACCACGACATGAAAAAATAAACTCAATAATGACGAAAACCCAAAAGGAGAGCACATGACCACTTACCTTAGGGCTGTAGATGTAGGCTCGCTCGATATCGTCCTCAGATTCGAAGTAGATTGGAAGAGATTTGAGTTCCAGTCCAATGCCCTGAAAATAGGGCATATGAGCCTACATCGAAATAGCATGACAGATGGAAAGATTTTCCGAGGAGAAAGGGGTGCGTGAGGTAAGCCTTACCTTAGGCTATCCAATGCTTCCGTCGAATCAAGGAACAGACATCAGACGAAGAAATGACAAGAGAAAGAGTGAGGAGAGGGTTTTGGAGGTCAAAGGAGGCTCCCCTACGGTTCTGTCTGCGGGTAGGAGAAAGGAATAGGTTTTAGGCTTAAATAGAATTAATGAAAAAATTGTAAATTTTTACCCAGATCAGGGTCGCACGGTTTAGGCACAAGGTTTACCAAACCTTGCGCAAACCGTGTACACCTCACTACCTCCAGAAAGCAGGTCTGCATGGTTTACCCAAACCGTGCGACTTTACTATTCATGTCGTGCGCAAACCGTGCACATCTCACTGCCTTAAATCCAAAGGCCGCACGGCTTACCCAAACCGTGCAAAGGCCGTGCGCAGGCCGTGATCCCCTGTCTGTAAGTCCATTTCTCCAACTACAGAGCTCCGAACAAGCCTCAGACACTCCCCGAACCTTCCTTAGAATGTTACACACCTTAAACAAGCTTAAAGGAAAGATTTGAAAGCAAAACTAACGATCTGTACCTTTTCCAAAGAGTTGGGTCGTTACAACCTCCCCTCCTTAAAACAACTCGTCCCCGAGTTGGCATTCTGAGGGTAAAGAGGTGTCACCAGTGAAAAGCTCTGGCCATTGAGATCGTATATCAGCCTCCCGCTCCCAGGTCTCATCCTGTACCCGGCCGTGCTACCATAGCACTCGTACAAGAGGAACAGACCTGCCTCAGAGTGTCTTCATGCTCCGGTCGACAATTCACATCGGATATTCCTCGAAGGAAGAATCCATATCCAGTTCAACCTCATCAGGCTGAAAAACATGATTCGGATCGGAAAAGTATTGGCGATGCTGAGATACATGAAAAGCATCACGCATGGCCTGATATCTCTACGGAAGTGCAAGCTGGTAAGCTACTGGTCCGATCCACCTCACCACCTCAAAGGGTCATACGAACCTCGGTGAAAGCTTAACATGCTTCCAAATACGTCTCTACCCTAACCTGGGCAAGACCTTCAAGAAAATCCGGTTCTCGACCACAAACTCAAGAGGTCGCTGATGCTTGTTAGCATAAGACTGCTTTCTAGACTGAACTGTTTGCATATGCTTCCTGATAAGCTGTATCTGCTCTGTAGTCTCCTGCATGAGACGTGTTCTTAGAACAGTTGCCTCCCCTACTTCAAGCCAACACAAAGGAGAGCGACAAGGCCTACCATATACGGCTTCATAGGGATCCATCTCGATGGTATCCTGGAAGCTATTGTTATAACTGAACCCAACAAGAGGAATGTGTTTCTCCCATGAACCTCCAAAATCGAGAACATAGGCACGTAACATATCCTCTAGTACCTATATAGTCCTCTCGGTCTGTCCGTTAGTCTACGGGTGATAGGCCATGCTAAAGAGTACCTGCGTACCCAAGGCCTTTTGTAAACCCTTCCAGAACTGAGATGTAAAATGAGGATCACTGTCCGAGACAACAGACCGAGGTGCTCCATGAAGGCACACTATTTCCTTGACATACAGTCTTCCCAAGTCATCAACCGTGAAGGTCTCCCGCATAGGTAAGAAATGTGAGACCTTCGTCAGATGGTCAACAATAACCCATACTGCATCTTTGCCACAAGGTGACCTAGGTAAACTGGTTACAAAGTCCATAGAAACATCGTCCCACTTCCACACTAGAATGGGAAACAAATGCAAAATCCCCATCGGACACTAATGTTATGCCTTCACCTATTGACAGGTGGAACAACGTGTGATAAAACCTACTATCTCTTGCTTCATGCTAGGCCACCAGTACTATCGGCGTAAGTCATGGTACATTTCAAAACATCCAATGCACCAATGAACATCCATGTAAGAATACGAGGTTTAATCCATCAACACCCGAGCCAACGCTTGTTTTCCAACCAAAACCCCAATACGACTCTTACCCGAGCCCATCATACCAAAGACACAACCGTATCGTCTTCTCATCAGAAACTAGCCAAAGATACTTCCCACCTTAGGATTTAGCATTAAACTCTCAAACTGACCCACAACTCCATATTTTGAACTGCCTTTCGAAAGCACGCATCAAGCGTTCCAACGACGCACCAAGCGTGATTTTGAAATGATTAAAGGTTCAATTCCCCATCGACCTCAAAACCCAAACTCAGAAGAGTCAAGCCACTCCAGATGACTATTCAAGAAGACGCCCGACTTAATCGGCCGACACTTTATAAGCTGGACAACGATGCTATCTCCCAAGGCATCTCACCTTCACCACAAGAACGTTAACCGAAGTTCATACCCGCCTTCTGGTGATGTTCCCAAGACCAAACCATGAAAAAACCACACCTCCTATGTGCAACGCCGAAAGAGAACCAACCAAACAAGCTCAACAGCTTAAAATATTTAGTGCGGTGTAAGACCGACTCCCTCTTAGAGAATCTAGGATGAGAACAAGATAGGGGACATGTTCGTCACATAGAAAAATACACTAAGATGATTAAAACAGATTTTAGTTATTCACACCCAAAAACTGGGAAGAAACAGTCGAACCACCACTGGTCGACTTAAAAGAAGAAACTCGGCTTCACCTACCAACACCTCGAGATCTCAAACTGATCACAATTCCTTTTACACCTAAAGCATCCCACGATTATTCACGATTTACCACCGAAGTCATCCCTGACTAACAGTGTTTTTTTTGCAAACTAAATCAAAGTCATGCTGTCAAGCAAGAAACGACATGCAACAACATCTGCAAGCCTCAAAGGCATTCAAGCAGGCCTGACCATTCCCAAATGGACCCTCTTGTCGTGTTCCTTCTACTTAGAAGGGAAAACTTTACTAACCGGCACGACACATCCCACCAAAGAACTGTCAGTGTCACAAAAATAAGAAAATACCAGCTGCACATAAGCAACTCATTCATAACCACCTAAACGAGCATGTGATGCCCCTCCAAGAAACGATCACAATGTCAAAGCGTTCAATGAAGCCGAAACAGGAAGACTGGCATGTCAAAACAATCTAATCACTCGAAAATCATCTCGATCATTGGGACAACTAGATCCTAAAATGCTCAGGTCAATCTACCATGGAGATGACCCAAGACCGTACATGGTAGCAAAATAGATTCAAGGCAAACGTCGTATTTCCCCATACGACTGCTAACATGGATGATAATATACCAAGTTCTCATCACTGAGAAAGATGAAAGATTCAAGCAACCAAAAAAGCAACTGACCATGCCCGTGACATGTCTAACAAGCTAATACCGAGCACTACCCAAGGATCAAACCCACAACAAGGTCAAGGAAAACATGACCACCCATCCGAACAAGGGTGTCATTGGAAAGTGAAAGTCCTACAAGGGAAAACAGTACCTGAACGGTACCCAGTGTCAGAAAGCTCACCGTACAAGCACGACTCAAAAGCTCTAAGGGCGCTACCTACCACAGGCTAGCCGCCCCCACAAAGCATACACACATACCCTATCCCTAGGTCATCCAAGAATACTTCACTAGGCTCAAGAGCCCCCTTTTTATTAAATCCAAAACTAATAGGACCAACCTACGGAACAACACTCACGTCTCCGTTCCAAGGCATATCACATAAAACATTTAAAACTACCCCTCCACTAGGGTTCAAACAAAGGGCACCATCTCAGGTTCCAATTAAGACCATTCATTAACCATTTCGACTTTAAAACATTTGAAAGAAAGTTTTAGCAAATGAACAAGTACCATTTAACATTAAGGCACTTGGTTTTCCAAAAAACACGCAACGAGAAAAACAGGAAAGTTGTAACAAACTTCCTCTTTAATCATTTTACATTCACAGACATTTCATCACAAACAGGAAATTTAGCATCTAAATTCCTTTTAACTGAATTAAGTGACCTCCGAGGGTCTCTTTTATTCAACCTGGGTTCTTCAAAAAGCATACCCATAACCAATCATTTCATTTAAACATGCTCCAAATGACCTACTTGGGTCCAGTTGAGTTTTTTGAAAAATTAACCAAACCATTTAAAGTCAAAAATCAACAGTTTCACTTTAATTTTTTCCCAACATACCATGGTCATACAAAGACCCAATCACCTGGGTGGCCACCTACCAACCGTCAAGGCACCCATAAACCTTACCGATAGAATTTGTCTCCCATTAATCAAAACATTTCATCTCAGAGTTTGACATGCTCGAATACACAGGACAGGTCAAAACCCTCCTAAAACCAAGTCAACCCACAACCTACTCCTAAAGACAGAACTGCATAAGGAATAGTCACCAAAACCACTAGAGTCACTACCTCTTTCCCACTCAGAAACTAGGTCTAGGTTAGGCTCTATTAACATTTCATTTCATTTAACAGACATTTGTTCAAACGATTTAACCAATGGTTCACCAATTTCTGATCCCTGAGGGACCATAACACCTCATGAATCAAAGTTTTATGCTCATATATATATACATACAATTCAAATTCATTTATCACTTACATTCCATTGGTGATTCTTTTCCCAATCCATAAGGGCCCTTACTCCTCATGAATTGAAAGATGACACACACTTGGATGACATTTCTCATTTACTTGTGCTAATTAAGGGTTTGAATTTATTTTAAAGAAAATGATTGGTTTATTTGGAATGTCATTTTACGATCCATAAGGGCCCATACACCTTATGAACCAAAGAGTGACACCCACTAAAACCACATCATTCCTCAATTCACAACCTGCAAGAAAGATTAGCACAGTTGCACACACATCAACAAGGCACGTAAATAAACAACCAGCAATGCGTGCAGAAAATTTAAATATGGCATGGCAAGATACATGTCCTAATCATATTGTGCCTATCATGATGCATGTTCTAATGCATAATCCTCATTTCATCGGGTCGAACCATGAAATCCAAATTCCAACACTACAAATCTCAATAACATCACAAAACATGTGAAGCACCCAACAGTGAAACAATATCAATAGTAAATAACAGAATCAATAACAACATAAAATAGGAAACTTGGACCATACCCCGTACATGGGTTCGCGACGCCCAAGCAAGACTCATGGCTAAGTCCCTAAGCGTTCCCATTCTCCAAGTCGATCGTCGCCAAATAGTAATGCAAGAAGAAAGAAAACCTCTGATACCACTTTGTGACGTCCCGGACCCAACTTCCCCTAAACTCGAGCCCGGTTGGCCACATAACCCCTGGCTCGTCTCCCTATAGGCCAGGGGCTGCCGACTAGAAGCGGGGGTGTGATGGTAAGTCAGTGGGGAGACTGTACCCCCATGTCATAGTGCACAATGGAATAGCATAAAAGCAATAGAATAGCGGAAGCACAAACAATGGATAAGCAGAAGAAAAGGGAAAACATACAAACCAAACAATAGAAGTAAAGTAACCCTGTATAGCATACAAGAGCCTCATAGGCAGTTTCTGATACAATATGGATGCATGGCATGCTGATACAAAAGTAAACAAAATACTGGCATGCTACAATCATTACAAAAAGAACAAAAGGTAGTCCACGAGCATCCCTATCCAAGCTCGGTCCTCTTCTCTGGAACTCCAGCTAGAATGTACAAGTATCAACAACCTGAAGCTGAGGCCTTGCCCCTACTAGTACCTACAACAGTAAAGTCTACACGGGTACCCAGGACGCCGCCCGGGTAGGGTGTGAGACAAGTCTCAGTAGGCCACCACCAACAATTTCTACGTGTAATCCAAATAGGTTTTCGTAGTAATAGTGATAAATAGAGTGCAAGTAAGTAAAGCAAGAAATAAAAAACCCTCCCACTCAGGTTCTAGAAGGACACTTGGCAGGTCTACCTACATCAGCTCATGGATGGTATGTCCGAATGAAACACTTGCGTATACATATACATATATATATAATATATATAATAAGTTGTGTCGGACCGAGATGGAACTCACAGACATCCTTAACCCAGGGGTAGCGCTCTCGATCCTACCCCTGGCCCAACCTTGGGGAAGCTCTCACATTCTATCCCCGGCCCAAAGGCTTAATAATGATTCAAGGGAGCTCTCACAGTCTACCCTTAGCCCGAAGCCGTATAATAGTGGAGCTCTCACGGTCTACCCCTGGTGTGAAGCTGTATCATTTAATTAGGGGAGATCTCACAGTCTTCCCCTAGCTCGAAGCCGTATAATAGGGGAGCTCTCACGGTCTACCCCTGGCGCGATACTTAATCATTTAATTAGGGGAGCTCTCACAGTCTACCCCTAGCTCGAAGCCTTATAATAGGGGAGGTCTCATGGTCTACCCCTGGCACGAGAATTAATCATTTAATTAGCATAGGTTATAAGTCATACCCTTCTTATAACATTCATATCAATAAAACATGGCATTTCCATCTCACAATATCACAAAATCACATTTCAAGCAAACATGCATCTAAAATAATAAAAGGGGTTTAGGCTAACTCATCCTAGCCAAGCCTTAACCAAACCATCCCATTTTCCTCACATGGAAAATGGATTTCAAGACCTATCCATAAGTTCCAAAGGTGAAAAAAGGCTAAAACTCAAGGTATAACACATATGGCTGTCCATACTGGGGTCATACGGTACTCAAACACCCAGACGAGGGTAGTTCCCATACCCTCCTATCACAAGGGTCATTTATACAGTAAGTAATCAATATAAATAAGGTGTTTGAAAAAAGGGAAAACCAAAACATGACAAATTAAACTCAAGAATGACGAAAACCCAAAAGGAGAGTACATGACCACCTACCTTAGGGCTGTAGATGTTGGCTCGCTCGATATTGTCCTCAGATTCAAAGTAGATTGGAAGAGATATGAGTTCCAGTTCAATGCCCTGAAAATAGGGCATATGAGCCTGCATTGAAATAGCATGATGGATGGCAAGATTTTATGAGGATAAAGGGGTGCGTGACGTAAGCCTTACCTTAGGCTATCCAATGATTTCGTCGGATCAAGGAATGGACACCAGACGAAGAAACGACAAGAGAAAGAGTGAGGAGAGGGTTTTGGAGCTCAAAGGAGGCTCTCCTCTGGTTCTATCTGCAGGTAGGAGAAAGGAATAGGGTTTAGGATTAAATAGAATTAATGGAAAAATTGTAAATTTTTACCCAAATCAGGGTTGCACGGTTTAGGCACACGGTTTACCAAACCGTGCGCAAACCGTGCACACCTCACTGCCTCCAGAAAGCAGGGCCGCATGGTTTACCCAAACCGTGCGACTTTAATATTCATGTTGTGCACAAACCGTGCGCATCTCACTGACTTCAAACCAAAGGCCACACCGTTTACCCAAACCGTGCACAGGCCGTGCGCAGGACATGCGCCCCTGTCTGTAAGTCCATTTCTCCAACTCCTGGACTCCGAACAAGCCCCAGACACTCCCCAAACCTTCCTTAGAATGTTACACACCTTAAACAAGCTTAAAGGAAAGATTTTAAAGCAAAACTAATTATCCGTACCGTTGCCAAAGAGTCGGGTCATTACACTCTCCACCTTTTCATGACCGTCCGGCTAGGATTCCCGTGCAAGCACAGGCTGGTACCGATGTCATAGCCATACCCTCTCATTCTGACAATCCATTTGGCTCTGCTCTGGTGAGTGCATCTGCTCTGAATCCTCTTCTGGGACTCCTCCTCTTTTGTAGTGTGTCTGGGGCCTGCATTCATGTGGCCCGAATGCCTTGGCGTGGCCCTAAGGCCTTTAGGTGGCCCGAAGTCCTTGAGAATCAACTGGCTCAAAGGCCTTGTGTGGCCCGAAAGCCTTGCAGGACCCGAGGACCAAACCGGCAGCCCGAAGGCCCAGATGGATGAATAGTTCCGGCTTCTACAGTAATAAACTGTGCCTGCTACAGTACTTGTACAGTGACTACTACAGTACTGCTACAATACCTACTACAGTACCCCAGAAATATACCTCCACCCAGATTTGATCTCAGGTCTCTTGGATTTACCTAGTGAGTCCTCACCAAATGGGATGAGGCTCTTGTGCATGAACTATTACTTTAGATAGATTTTAGATTCAATTTTTTATCCCCTTGAACTCCTCCATCACATTAACCCAAAAAATAAAAATATAAAATAAGAAGAATAAAATAATAGTGTACCTAAAACTAGTGGTGCTACATGAATCTAATAGTTTATGGGTTGATGACTAGCATCGAGGGTATGATAGACATAATATGAGAGGAATTTCCCTATTTAATTTTAAGAAAGATAATAATATCCACAAATTAACACTAAATAAATAGATAATACCACCCCAAAATCCCATTAATAATAGATAACAATTCATGTGATGTCACATGAAAAAAGGAACAATATTTCCAAATCAATACCAAAAAATAAGCAACTCCTCTAAAGAAAAAAATATCCTCCAGTGTCAATCAATCAAAATTCCATGAGCTATTAAGTTACAAAACAATTTCCCACACTATCCATTAAATATGTAAAAATAGTCTATATGAGTAGGGGTGAACATATAAGTACACTTAGTAGGTTCCTTCCCAAAAACGTCCTTGTTAATTTGGAAGAAGAAAATAAAGCCTTTGTCAATAAACAATGAAACTGAATCATATCCCATCCTAAGTCAACTAGAAACGATATCACCCCAAACCAACTTTACAAATTCACATAAAAAAATATATATAGTAAATTTTGAAAATATATTAAAAAAGGTACCTAAAAACCACTTCTCCACTAGGATATTCACTTTCATGTACCAACGAAATATGTACTTGTGATCCCATCACTACCCATATCCACACACTATAACCACATACCCCAACCTCATATGACAACCACATATCACAACCTCATATCACTACCACATACCATAACCAACCACACCATATTCCATAACCATCACCACTTCCACATAACCCCACTACAATTGAAAGGGAGAGAATGTGTGGGAGAGTAGTCATCCAAATGTATCACCCATATCCTTGATGTTGGGGGGGGGGGGGTTACCCAATAACCAAAAACTATTATAAAAATTAGTTAGGTTACTCAATTTGAGTGTCAGTGTATTGGAAATAAAAAAAGTACAATAATATATAATAACACACATTCCCATCCTAGTCCACTTTTTATCTAGCTAATGATTCCATCACCCATTTGAACACTACTACATAACCATCACTACCACTTCTAACCACTAAAAATTAATATAAATCAAACACACTAATCAAGAAAAAAGTTTACTTCCCACTTATTTATTTTCATAAAACTTTAACAAAACATATCACTATTCTCTTACACATTTCATAAACAACTTTAGTATATTATCAATTTACTTTGAACCAAACACTTCTACTTATTTAGCCACATTAATTATTAAATCACATAATACCAATTTCTAAAAATATTTAATCCAACCATTATATAATATATCAGTATTATTAATTAGACTTTTACAATTTTATTTACCATATATAATAATATTCACAATTTTAGTAAATTGGTTCAATTTCTTTGATCATAAAATTATTAAATATTATAATAGAGGTGAATAATCCATCAGATGAGGTTGGGACAAGTATAAATGACTTTTACTAAGCACCAATATAATAAATTTTATGGTTTTACCTTTTTAGTGAGGATTCTAGGGGATCCAGGGGAGCAGGGCCCCTTAGTTGGGGATCTAGGGGAGCAGGGCCCCTTACTATAACACCATATTTCTTTAAAATACCATCTTATAGATTTAGTTTATGATTATGTTTTCATTCCCTATAATTTTATCCTAAAAATTGATAATTTTTTCATCTCTAGGGAAGTAGGTATTCTTCTCCAACTATGTAAATCCTCATGTTCATTTTCTTGTTATTCTTTCTATTTATTTCTATCTTGATTACTCTTATTATTTATTATCTTGTAATTAGTTCCACTAGTATTTTTTAAAAATCAACATAACCTCATTCCCATTCCTATTGTTTAATCTTCTTCATTATTTTCATTATGAATTCATATAGTAAAAATACTACACCCTAATCAAACTAACATCTCTATACCACTAAGTCAAAATAACTACACAAAAAACTCTTCCATCAGTATCTTCTATTGTAAAAGTATTTGACTACCAATATTTATTGAACCTCATAAAAATTTCATAATAATAATCAAGTCAATTACCATTTATTATTAATTATGTTACCACTCACTAAATGACAATAAAATTTCCTAGAACAACATAAAAAGTAACAATAATATTAAAAATAATAACAATAAAACACATATACCACTTATATAAGAGTTGGTGGCCTATTACTAACTAATTTTTTAATTTTTATTACAAAATATTAATATATTATCACATGATGGGTGTTCTTATGTGTAAAATTAATGTGATAATTTCCTTAGAGTATTTATCACATTAAAAGGCTAAAGTAGTTCACCTCTATAATCATATCATTGAATTTATATGAAAACATTATTAAACATATTTCCTATAGTCTAGATAATATTTTTATAAGAGGACATATTTTATGTTTGAATATCCGGTGATGGATTCTCATAATTATACAATACTTATTCTCATGAAGCTTTCCACTTGGTAATCTCCAAAGAGAGTAGGTCACAGGGATAAACCTACCAATTGGAATTCCACATGTTATATGTGTCATTATATATTCCTATCTATGTATATTTGTATTGTTTATTATACTTTAGATTGTTATTAACATATATCATGAATCATGTACTTTGATCTATTGAAAAAAACCGTGATGAAATATGCTCACGATGAGGTATGATACACTGGGTGCATCATGAGTGAAATGATGTTAATTAAATAAGTAAGGAAATGACTTTTCCCATTTGAGTTAATGAAAGGAGATATCAATGTCCCTTTTATTGAGATAAAACTATCTGGTTGAATCCATGACCATTGTATTTCATTGACGATTTCATTTTTAGATTCAAAGAAAGATAATTCAAGCATATAGGTTGATAACACAAGTATGTAACCAACTTGATGAGATATCGAGATAAAGAGATTATTTTACAAAATATGAATTCATATGAGGTTTTTATTGTTATGATATTAATTTATTTCTCCATGGGTGCATTGATGTGTTTCTAGAAGCTAATATTGGAATTTAGGAAATTTCACCTAAGGTCACTGAGAAAGAGGCCTAAAGGATCACAAACTAAGTTTATCCAGAATCCTATTTAAATTTTATTTGAATTTAATATTAAGAATAAATATTATACTTAGTTTTTATAATAATAATTTTTTACTTTAAGTTGATCTCATATATTCAACCACCAGTTATTTGAGTTTAGAATATATTCTAGTTTAATATTAAATAAATATTATATACAATTTAGTGAATATAATATATTTTTTAGTTATCAAATGAATAATATAACGGTATTTATCTATTTAAATATTTATTATTCAAGTTTTGATAAATATCGAGGAGTTTTTATAGGCATATTTTAGGGCCCGACGAAAATTATATATTTTATTTAATATCATTTAAATAAATATTTATTTATATATAACAAATTATATTTAAATATTTTTGGGCTATAACTTGTCATGAAATATAATAATAATAATAATAATAATAATAATAATAATAATAATAATAATGTTGTTGTTATCTGACATGGAGTTTACTTAGAATAAAAAAATTAGTTAAGGGCCTTTTTGAAATTACTAATTGTCTAAATCTAAGTATATAATCCTATTTATATCATTTTAGAGCCGTGTGAGAATTTTTGTGTACAATGAATTCTCTCAAGACCAAGAGAACCTCTCAAGAACACTTTCAAGAACACATAGAGAATTATATCAAGCATGAGATAATAATCATCCACCTCCCTCTCAAGAATGTGAGTACTAGAGAAGTATTATTCCAAGATCGAAAGATTTCATGTTGTGATCAATGATGAATGACACATGGCACTTGGTTCCTTTGTGCTGACATCCAGAATACCAACAATTTTTTTTTTGATTTTTAGGGAGAATGTTGGGATAACACTATTTTAATTATAGTTTAGCTTCTTCTAGTAAAATGATTATTTTACTTTGAGGGAAGTCACTAAATTCATCAAAATCAAAGAAATAATTTTCAAGATAAGTTAATTCTTATTTAAAATTAATTATAAATTAAATGTTAAAAATATTTTCTCTATAAATATTATAGGGTTGTGTTTATGAAATTTTTGAAATTAATCTATTGAAACTAATTAAAAACATTGGTGGTCATGGGATAAATTGCTTCTTTTGAACACCTGAACCTTTTGGTGGTATGAAAGCAATCACATATTAGTTTATAATTATTTATTATTTATTGATCTATTTATACATTTATTTTTTAGTATTCATTTAAAAATTTTCATTATTTAATTTGAATGTTTTGAGAACATTATCATTCAATTTAATATAAATAATAATACACCAAGAATAGATAAAAAATGCTTGAATATCCCATTTGTGTGGTCAAAGTATGTGGCATGTATTTATTACACAAGCCCCATATTGAATCCTAAAAAAGAGAAACACATTCTAAAAGTAGTTACACTATGTGTAGATGGGTATAAAAACCATATAACACATTATATCCCATGTGGGATACATAATAAGTCCTTAGGAATATTATTTTTGTGGTTATAAATATATTACATGGTGTTTAACAAACTATACATATCATGTAACTCATCATAACTCATGAAAGGTACACACTAATACATTCATGTTGTGTGAGTCAAACACACGGAAGGAAAAAATAATTAAAGAAAAAAAAACTACTTAATATGTAGTTGGATGTTAACACCATGTGATAGGGTTTTTATATACCAGATACACATTGAGTGATTTTCTATATTTTAGGTAGAATTAAATGATTTAAATAATTTTTTTCAATGTTATTTTGTAAATACACAATGTGTATGGTTATTGAGCTATCCATTTAATTCATGGGTATCAATAGAGGTACATATCAATTATATTTATGGAATATCATGTAGATATACATACAATGAAGACTATATAGATTTCCCTAGGAATAACAAACTATGAAATATCATGACACACCGTATGAGAATACATTCCATGTAAGTATATAGTTTATGATAAGGACTATATATAATGTAATTCACATTCCATATGAGTAACAATACATGCTATGTAATACAGAAGGATACATGTTGTGTTTCATATTGTAAATGTTGTGTATATTAGATTAGACTAAATTTAATTTAAATCAGAGGGAACATTTCATATACTCAATTAGCGCATGATGTATAATAAATAATTATAAATTAAAATTAATTAATTTAATTTATTTAAAATTACATAGGATGAAAATATTAGGGTCTATTTTGGTAGATAATTAAGACAAAGTAATTACTTGATTAATAAGATTATTAATTTATAATTTGAAAAAATTATCTTAATAAAGAATGAATTTGAATGAATGAAAGAAAGTATAAATGTGAATTCATTGCATATTATGGATGATAATGAGAATGAATGACCTATGTTTGTATTGGGTTTCTATTTAATTTAATTATTTATTAAATGGTTTTTTATGATAAATTTATTATTAAATATGATGAAATATATTTTTGGTTCGTGTCTAAATATTTTTTTATATTACCCTAAACCCTTGGTACCCCACACCTATGAGTGACTTAAAATATCTAAAGGATGGAGATCCTGATGTTTTTAGGTTGTTCAAGACTAAGCTGAGGTGAAACTAACTAGGGATAAAAAAATGTTATAAGAGAAGAGCTACAACTCAAGATAAGTCTTTATCTCATGGAGTTACTTTAATAGGGTCAAGGTTGCTTTATCTTTTGATCTATAAACAAACTGGTAGTTAAAATCTCATGAAAATATCACTTAGTTACTGTATTTGTCAAGTTCATAGTTATTTATTTATTTATTTATATAAGGAATGGTTTATTTAATGTTTAAACATGATCACACATAAAGTTGATAATTTAACAAGCATGAAAAGATAAAATAAAATAAATGATTTATTTTTAAATTAATTTATCATACATGGTTAGTTAATTATATAAAATACATATAATATTAAAAAGTATGTAAATGATAATATAAAAAATATTTATGCATAAAAATAAAAAAAATCCCTGAAGGGAAATATCAAGTTAGACAATGATTTTTAGCTTCTATGTTAATATGAAACCATATTTAAAGTGTTGTTCATACCAAATCTGAGGGCTCTTTTCAATTATTAGGGAAGGTTAACAAAGATAATGGGTTGATTTAATTAAATTGGTGTTAAGGGTAATGGAAAAATTATAATTCATATATTTTGGAGGAAAGTGTTTAGGAAATTCAAATTTAGGATTTCAGGATTGGGATGTACACTCAATGGATAAAAGAGCTATGAGTTAATTTAGTTGATAAGCTCATATACCTAAATAAATTTGAGTAATTTTCATGGTCATAGTCTGGGTTATGAGAAGGTAAATATAGATCATTTTCACCAAAATATCCAAATAGTAGGGTATTTTGAATCCAATGGTGAGAGATATTAGGATCTGGTAAAATAGTGGGAGACTAATAAAATTAATTTATTATGTCAAATTTAGTAATCAAGATAGAGCACTAAAATATGATTTTAATTATTATAGAAAATGGAAATTAAAATAATTGGAAGACTATGATCATTCTTAAAAAATACTATGTCCTCACTAACACAAATTTCCAAGAGCGATACAATTGTTTAAACACTGTACTACTACCATAAAATTTAAATTATGTGTTGGTATCCCCAATTATTGATTTACCACCTCAGTGAGTGAGTGAGGGTGAGAAATATGTCTACAAAAGATATATATAGGATCATTTAAATTTCTATTTCATCATGTTATATTCTACATATAGAGATATGAATATTTAATATAAAGACATGTATATATAAACAATGATAATTCATTACCTAAAACTTGAAAAGGAATAGGATAATCTTAAGATAAATGAGATTGTCACTATACCATATTAGTGTAAACAATAATATGGGTACCTAAATAGTGATATTTTATTTAATTTTTTGAATTAAATTGATCAATTATCAAAGTTAGTGTTGTACACACTAATGTTATTCCAATATATCCTAATAATTCACATGTTTTTATGTTAAAAAATTCCTTATTTATTTCAATAATGAATTTATCTTAAGTTATTTTAGGTGAATAACTAATATTTTACTAATTATTATTTTATTGGAAAGTATTTTAGTTTAATTTGTGTTATTCAAGTATGAAGAAATTTTCCTATGAAAAATATCATATTAGCTTGAAAAAATATCCCACAGCTAAATAATTATCTTACAGGAAGAAAAGATGTCCTGAGATAGAATTAAAAATTTAACTAAGTAAATTATCTTATGAGAGTATCACATAAAATAAATATCATATGATGTAATTTATTTATCATATGATATAGGATAAATATCCTATGAGAAGAAATTTCTTATGGAAATTATCCTATATGTCCAAAATGACTCATGTGATAGATATTTGGTAAAGTAAATTATCCAATGTGCTAAGAAAGTTGTACATGCTATGTTTTTTAAAAAATATTTTTTTCATTTAAAGAAAAAATATTATAAAATTTCAAGAATTATCTTATGATCAGATAAATTTTCCTATAAGAACATTATTTCCAGATTATCTTATGGAGTTAAGATATCATACGCCACAAAATATCTTTTAAAGGTGAAAATGTCTTATGAATAAGTATATGTTTTTACAAAGTTAAAAGTAATAAGAAGTGTTTAAGTCATATAGTAAAGTATCATGTTTAAATAAAAGTCTTATGAATTGAAGGTAAGACATGAGACAAAGTCATACAATCTAAGAAAGTCATATAATTAAAATAATTTTGAAATAAATTCTTATGAAGCTAGAAACATATAGAAATGAATATTTTTCATTAATTAATTTTATTTTTAAGGAACATATTACTATTTCTATTTTTTTGAACAAAGTCAACACATAATTTGGTTTATCGAAATTGGTGATTCCTGAATGAGGAAAGTTAAACTTAAATAAATATTATCTTTCTATTAAATCATATATTTCCAAGGGAGACTATAGATTCAGTTAAAAAGTACCTCAATTTTATCTATTTTCAGATAATAAGGCCTCATGATGGGGAAAAATTGATTATTATAAGTATTATATATTTACTATTGACCATCAGAGACAACAAATTTTATAGAAGGGTACTAATTCAAAAATTAATAATTGTGTATACTCACGAACATTGAAACACATAATCCATTTTTCAAATTCACTCTTAATGTAAAACTATATAAAGAAATACTACCACTTCTATGATTCAATAAAATATATTTGTGATGAAGAGACTTTTAGAGATTCTCCTAAAAGATATATTCAGTCTCTAGAAGATTTTTCATCTACTATCATTTTTTTATTTGTAATTGTGCACCAAACTAGTTATATATTTTCTATATACCTTTATTTATAAATTCACCACTCCTTGTACTGAGTATTGTAAAGGCCATGGATAGGTATTATAAATGGAGATACTGGTTGAAAGTTCTTGGACATTTATAAAAAGTAATAGTTTCTTTGAAATAGATAATAATTCTATAGGAAAAGGGCGGGTTTATTAAAATTATCATACTCACATTGAGTAGTGGTGGATTGGATCAGGGTTAGTTCCTTTTACCTTGAACTTATTTAATCTACTATATTTTTGTATTATTTTCCACTATATATATGATAAATAGTGGGGGAGAGATTTAAATAAGTGTTTAAGAGGGTTTGTAACATCCCACCTCCCCAAAACTATGATCAATGTCCATACTAATAAAATATTGCAAGTACTTAGGCACACCTCACCATATTCTAGAGACGGCTGACTAGAAACGAGGGTATTGAGTGGTACTATGGGGAGACTATAACCCCTATATCAAAGTGAACATTAAAAAATAAAATAACTCAACATCATCTATAATAAAAAACAATAAATCAGAAGAAATAACTATAAAAAAATATATAATAATTGGGATGTATTGAGGGCCTAAAAAACCATGTCATACATACAACTAACTATCCACTAGGTTACTCATACATGCATACTATATGTAAAGAAAATAAAGGCACTGGATCCATGAAATATATGATCCAAAACTCATCCCATTCTCCATGCACATTCTTGATCCATCATGATTGATCAAACTTAGGCCTCAGACCAACCTTTACCTATAACCAAGTTGATGTTTTCTCAGGCACCCAAGTGTAGTGGTGGCCCAAACAGGGTGTGAGTAAAAATATTAGTAGGTCACCACCAACTTGGTCCCATAATAACAAAAAACTTAGTGATATATTCATATTATGTGATCATCTAAAAAAATAGATTACTCTCTAAGATAAATCAATAAAACAATCATCAATCCTTAGGTCTATAATCTTTATCGTTCATACCTACTTCAAACATTGATGACGTGTCTCTGAGAAATCATGATATCCATTAAAACCAAGTAAATTGAGAGATAAAACTCTATGACATCCCTAAAAAATCATCACAACTCCAAGGTACAATCCAATGAAATTACAAACATCCATGCTCCAAAACCATGTCACCCCCAACATTGATAACCAAGTCCATGGCTACTCCAACTATATCCTCATGACTATGGGGTCCCATCCCATAGAAGTTAAAACATCAGGACCCAAATCCATTGCACTCCCAATCTTTATACCAAGATCTTAATCCAAGGTAACTTCAAATATAAACAAATTTCTCAATCTAAGGTATCCATAAACATATTCTGATATCTTAATACAAGGAAGATCTATACATATATCAAGCTCCTAATCCAAGGAACTCCAATAATTGAGCTCCATACCTATGGAATCTCTCAACCATAACCCATATACAAGTCATAAAATCATATATATGTAACTACATATAGTTTATGATAGACCAATCATGTATCGCATTATACTGGATGTCATATTCCATAACCCATTATAAAAGAAAACATGAGGCCCAACCAAACACCCGTGCCCGATACCACTACCCACAACCCCTCGAGCTCCCTAATATAGATTGGGTTCTATGATGACACCCACTACCATCTCACGAAAATCCTATCAGGGTTGTTCTATCAACAAGGAACCCATCAGGTCCCCTCAAGATCAGTACAATAGAGGTACCCTTTGTTGGGTCTTCGATCTTAGTTATGGTCTCAGGTGATCACTTGATGCTCAAGTACATCGTGTATATTTATTTCATGAACAAGGAAGTATAGAATCTATGGGTATTTGGGGTATTTACATATAAGGAAACATTAAGAGATGGACCCTGGCCCATTATAGTTCTCAAGAACACTTTGGGTTGATCAAATCACTCAATCTGATCCCATTCATCCTATATTCTGTCCACCTAAGTGTGGTCACATAATATGGGAGAGTATCACTCATCCCCTAATAATATAAATGATCCTAGATAGCTTGAAAACACAAAACTTAGGTCCTATAAGGATCACATTCCCCATGGTATCAATCCCATACTCACCTCCAACATGGTGGTTTCTCAACCCCCTATTCATGGGCAATGAGTCTCATTGGCCCAACCTCACCACTTAAGAGGTTTGGAGGACACCCAAAATCATGATAGTCTTATCCTCGAACATCAATGGCCAAGAAATCAAGTTAGTGAACATGGGTTTGTTCATGACCCATGACACCAATCAATTTAATTAATTGTATTAATTTTATTAAAACATTATTATTAATTAAATTAATCAATAGAATCACCTAATGTGGAGGGACCACACATCACATGACACACAATCAGAGAAATAAAATCCATAGGGAAAGTATGAAATATAACCTACCTTAAATTTTCTCTCTATGCTTATAGTTTAGGGATGACGACAACTGCTGAGGTCCATTTAATCATATCCATAGTAAACCAATATCATATTAGTGACCTAAGATACTAACTCAATCCAAACATCCCTAATTAATTAATTGTAACATTTATAATTAATTTATTAATTAAGACCAAACTCTATATAATTCTAGATAACTCACCCAGTCATCGTTTTATAACAAAACCACACCTAATGGAACCCTAAGGGCCAATGTCACATCCTTATACTTATGATAAGTGAAATACCCAACTCTTAATTCCAAATCAATAGGAATTAAAATTTAATTTTAATTAAAAACCAATGAAAATTAGATGATGCAATGTTTCTAAACCAAAATGATGAACCACCATACACTGACAACATTCCAGGTTACCCTCTTTCTAGGTAGAGTGAAATCCCCATGAGAATCGGCCAATTACACCATGCTTTGGTGGAATCAGAACTAAAAACTAAACCAGAATAAAATAAAAAAGAAAATGAAAGAGAGGAGGAAAATGAGCACAACATAATCGAATACAAACCTCTAATAAATAACTAATGACTTCAAAACCCACCCAAAATCAAGGGGTAAGAAGGAAACAAAGGGGTATAGCTCGTATGAGTCATGTGTGTGCGATATGGGGGAAAAGAGGGGGACCCCCTCTTAAAACTCATTTGGGTAAAATGGTAAAAATCCATCTTTAATAAACCACATGGTTTTTCAAACCATGCACCTACTATGTGGGAGGTACTATATAATTGAATTATTATTGTGTTCTTGGTCCACATGGTTTTCCAAACCATGTAACAACCATGAAAATTGGCATTCCCTCTATATATAAATTTTCTCAATGTTTTCCTACAGTCATGTGTGTAGCCCCAAGTACAGGTCACACTATTTCCTATAAAAATATATCAGTTTCCTTAAATCCATGAACTAACCATGCTAAAAAAACATACACTAAATAAATTGAGATAAAAATATACCTGTATAAGGATGACCATATAGTTGATCTAAACCGCGCAACTCAAACATTTCACCCATGTTAGATTTCTTAGAAAACTACAAAATTTACCTTGAATGTACCACTTCTCACCCAAAAACTAGATCTATCTTTTGATGCTCATCCCACCTCTAAAAACCCACTTCAATAAATTCCAACTCTCAAAATTTCATTATGGAATCCAATAAAAATTCACCCTATCCAGTTGTTGAAAATTTATTTTTTATTTAATTTCAATTTCCAAATGAACATAGGGTTTTAAACCTCACCACCTTATTAATTCTCATCCTAAAAAAGTCTCATTAGACATCTAACTAAACATCCCAACCTACCTTGGTCATGAATTCATATTTGAACAACCGTGTACTATTATAGAATGCCCGAATCTTATCAAAGGAATGTCCTCCAAATTAAGGTGCCCAAACCACCAAAACCTAAGATAACACCAATTAATGACACTAAAACATATATATGAAACTTAATCAATCCTATTTATCTCGATATACAATCAAACTATCAACCCATTTTATACTCGACCATGATGCTCACCTCCATAGAAATTAGCATGTGAAGGCCAAATTATGAGTCATGGTGCCTCCACCATCAAATTTTTCTATAAAAAACCTCTAGAGTCCTAAAGACACTCTCAGAATGTTTAATAGAAACACATATTGGAATTTGAGTTAAAAAACTTAATTTAAAACCATTTTAATTTCCTGGTCCTAATTCTAACATGAATCAATGATTCCTCTTGATCAATCACATTACGAGCATGCCAAAATTCCCTTAAAAGCACAAAAAATTGATGAAATATACCATTCATGGTCAAAATTGAATATTTGATGAATTTAATATCCTACCTTATTTAATTATGCATGAGAATAGTATCTATAAATCCTTTGGTCGACCATCCTAAAAATGCTTGGCTTCACCCTTGACGCGTTTCCAACATCTGATCTCAGTTCCCCTACTCCTGGAGACACCCATTGATCATTCAAATATGTTCAATAGATTCCATACCCAACCTTTGTTGTTACTTTTAAATTCAGGTCCTTAATTCATAAAATCTGTCATATGGTCCTTCCACTTGTGCTGGCTCACCTACGACATGATACCCTCTTGTATTTTGTTTAATAATTTTCATGTTTGATTTTGATGAACCAACTACTTCCTATTCCATATACAAATTAGTGACTAGAATCCATATAGGATTTTATTAGTAATCAGTTCCATTTATTCACTCCAAAATGGCCATCCAATGGTTGGTACTATACACCCATGAACCTTCACAAAATAGGTCTATATTCTCATGACCGTCATCCCTCTACACACCTTAGGATCATTATTATTATCAAACTACTAAATAAATTCCATGATCATTATGACCTATTCCCCATATATCACCATACATAATAACTAGCATGTCCATCCGTAATGATTATCAAATTTTCTCACCACAGATGGTTACCATTCTCAAACCGCTCTATGAGAGACACTTGTCATATCCAACATACATGTGCCACTCATCCTGAGTAACACTAATAAAATTATCGTGATAATATTTCCATATTAAAATTACAAGATTTCCATTATTCATTTTCCATATCATGGTTTTCACTAATTTTACACTTCAATGGAACCACACAAAGCCAAAACGTGCTGTCTCTTTCTCCTAAAAGGAAATGTGAATATGCTCTCATACCACTAAATCATAGAACCCAACTTACAATACCATGATTAATGTTCTACCAAGGATGATATGACTATTCTCTATGTCACACCAATCTTGATATGCAAAGAGCTCCCTTGGAATTCCTTTTTAAAACTGAGCACCCAACCCATGACACGATTAATCCCATGACATCCCACTAACATGAGTCATCTTAATATAATAGGTTTTCATCATTGGTTCAAGGTGTGTACACCTCATCCACATATATGGCACCCACATAACATCATTTAAGTCATGAGAATCCACCCATACTCTAATCCAACTATTAAGAGAACACCCAAATTGCATAGGGCCTGATGTCGCCCTTATCTTTCCCATCAAATCCAGTCTCAATACCCCATAACTCAAAGAGATTATCTCCATAAAAACAATTACATCCCCATGAATATGTCACACACCTAGTAGAACCTCATATATAATAATCTCATTATGAGTTCACAAACATGATCACTACCTCTAAAGGTGACATAAGAACTAGGCTAAACCCTATAATGAGTCACCATTGATCAAATGAAACACCAAATTACTAAGGTTCTATGTCACAACTAAGGGTCTCTAGGTCTCCCACCTTTCCCTACCAGTCAATTCTTATAAAGGGTTACTATGTTTAACCACCTAGCCTAAGGGTGAGCCCTCTCACCAAGGTCACGTTTCATGGGATTTCATACATGTTCCCATCTTAACCCATGACATTAACATGTCAAACCACCTCCCACAACTAGGTCCCTAACCCAATCCAAGAATCTAAAACTTAGAATACTCTCTAGAAGATCAAAACTCATCGGTAGAATCTTTCCATAACCAAAACACCATCCAAGATGATCTATACCAAGGGTAACACAAAAACAATTCAACTAAGTAGAATTCCTTTCCAAACTATATCGGAAAATTGAATATAGGTTGTTACTATAAATTTAAATAACTAAACCTAAACAACAGTAACACACAAGGGGTTTCCCATGGAGGAATAATTTTCCTTAATGACCTACTAGTGTCACTGCACATCATGTGCATATGAATTATGTTGTTTTCATGAGAATCTCACCATAAATCTGCATCACCTTCCATCAGAAGGAGATCAATACACAAGTTAGTCCAACTGAGTAAAGTGACACTAATTATATAGTAAAATTCTATATGATCATGTTTTTACACTTTAAACAACTAAGTCTATGTTTTTAGTGAATTTAAACACTAGCAGGCCTACATGTCATGTGAATCCTACATGTATGATATGATGCATGAGAGGCCTATAGCATCTATGATCAAAGAGTCAAATTAAAATCACTTTTCACTTTCCAATGATAAAAGGTCCATAAATACATAATAAATCATAAAATATAAAAATACCATCTGCATCGATGATGTAAAAAACATATAAAATCATAAAATTAAAACCAAAAATGGAAATCCCAGCTCTGGAAACCTGAAATTCTTATAGGTTTTAAGTGTTCTAAAATTACTATCCTGATATCCATCATAAGATCATACACATCACAAAATATCCAGTCTACTAAATCTATAAATAGTAATATAAAAATAAAACAATGCTCTAATAAACCTTTGTAATATCCCTATATTATGGACCTATGACTAGTGCCTAGACTAGTGGAATGCTGTATAACCTCTAGCATGCCTCCCCATATTCCAGGGACTGTCGACTAGTACTGGGGGTCTATGGTTGTACTATAGAGAGACTATACCACTTATATCATAGTGAAAAATAACAAATAAAATAACTCAACAACATCTATAAAAAATAACCAAAAAGGAGAAAAAATAAATACAATTAGAATAAATAATAAATGGGATGCTGTAAGGGCCTGAATAGCCATTCCAAAAAAACAACTAACCACCAACTGGGCCAATCACATATATATACCAGAAGTAAATAAAATAAATATTTTGGATATATGAAATATATGATCTAAAACTAATCCCAAGATCAATGTACATGCCTGATCTATCTATATCAATAAAAAACAAGCCTCAACCTAGCCTGTATGTACAACCAAGTGAACACCTGCTTAGGTACCCAAGTACAATGGCATCCCAAGTAGGGAGTGAGTACAAAACTTAGTAAGGAACCACCAACATGATCCCGTACTAACCAAAAAATGCTGTTATATGTTCTTATAACATTCCTAGCTAAAATATTATAGAAATTATGAATATAAATGAATAAAACAATCATCAATCCTTAGGTAGATGACCTCGATCGACTATACTTGATTTTCCTAGTGTTGGAGTTTCTTTGAGAACATTTAAATGAAAATTCCAACAAATTAACATGAATTCTATGACTCCATGGAATCCACAACCAATCATCATGACTCTAAGGCCCCATCCCATAACTGTCCGAACATTCTGCCTCTTAATCCACAACATTCCCAACACTAAGATTCTAGTACATGGAAGCTCTAACTGTATCCTCATGACTCCGCGGGCCCTATCCCATAGAAGTAAAAACATCCTAGCATTAAACCATGGAATCACAAATCTCTACACTGATCTCTTAATATAAGTAATATAAAAATATAAAATGATATTATAATCTATGGTAGCTACAAATATATAATGATCTTCTAATCCAAGGTAGCTCTAAACATATACAGAACTCTTAATCCAAGGTAGTTATAAATAATAAGATCCATGACCATGTAATATATCAATAATAACCCATCTCTAAGTCATGGAAATCAATCTGTGTACCCAAATTGATTCCATGTCATCCAAACCTTGTGTCACATTAAACCTAAGGGCGCATTCCACAACCTTTCATAAAAGAAAACAAGGGGCCTAACCAATTTCCCATGCCTAACACCACTACTCAAAACCCCTCAATATCCCATGTCTAGTAGGGTATCCATGATGAAACCAACTAAAATCTCACATAACACTCACTCAAGTTCAGTTTTTCAATAGGGCCCACATGGTCCTCTCAGTCCTAGTATAATAGAGAAACCCTCTCTTAGATTCCCAGTCTTAGTTATAGTCTCAGGTTATCACCCAATGCTCTATAATTTTATATCCCTTGATGTATTCAACAAATTAATATGACCTCTCCTACTATGTGTGGTCTCACCACATAAGAAACCATCAAGATATGGCCCAAAACCCATCTTGGTCCTCAAGGTTACTCTGAGTTGGTCCGCTCACCCAAATTGATCCCAATTAGCCTATGGTCTTTCCACCTAGCCATGGCCACATCTGACGGGTGAGTGTCACTTTTTCTGCACTCCTCTTAACAAGATTGAAGAGATAAAAAACAAAGGGTGGAGGGGGTCCTCTATGGTCTATAAGCCTTATGGTCTCAAGCCTATCCTCTAATACCACTTGGAGGTGTCTCAATCCCCTATAGATGGGATAAAGGGTATAATTGACCCATCTTTACCTCTCAAAAAATATGGAGTCCACCCTATATCACAATATATCTAGCCTTGGCCATTCGCGATCAAGGTGTCAAGATAGTGAAAATGGGTTGTTTGTGAACTTTGGAACTCATTCATTTAATTAAACTCTTATTTTAATTTAAATACTACAATGAATTAAATTAACCTAGGGAATCAACTAAAGTGGTGGGATCACACATTATATTCCACTTAATTAAAGGCATAAGAGAGCTATAGATCAAGTACATGAGACCAACTACCTCAACTTGTAACATTCTGCTTATATCCAAGGGCTTGTAGTAGCTTCCAAATCCTATCTAATCCCTTCCATCTTTTTTACATGGTCAAAAAGTCCATCTAAACAACCCATGATCCTAAATCATGCCAAAAATTCAAAATTAATTAATTATAACATTAATAATTAATTAATTAATCAATCAATTAATTAAATCCTAACTCAGAATAATGCTTGATAACTCACCGGGATATCACACCATGCCGAAAACATACCCAAAGACACTGAAAGGTCTGTTATTACATCCCCATCCATAAGAAAAGAAAAATTCCCAACATCTAACTCCAAATAAATAGGTATTAAAATTTAATTCTAATTAAAAACCTAATAAAATTCAACAACGCAACATACCTTAACCAAATCGATGAACCACCATGTGAAGATGGTGTCATATGTTACCCTATTACTTGGTAAATTAAAATACCCCTAAGAATCGTCCAATTACTCCATTATTTGGTGGAATAAAAAATGAAACCTAATCCCAAATAAATGAAAATTAGATATAAATAGAGGAGGAAATCATTGGATAACATAATTGAATACACACCTAAAATCACTGCATAATAGCTTCAAAACCCATCCCAAATCAAGGGAGAATAGGGAATATATGAGGATGGTTCTATAATGGGTTGTATAGGCATGATAGAAGGATAAAAAGGGGGATCACATTCAAAAATCATAGGAGAAAATAGAAAAACTCCATATTTAATGAGACACATTATTTAGCCACCCGGTTTTTCAAACCATGCACTAACCATGCAATAGGAAATATTCAATTAAATTCTTATCACATGGTTTATTCAAATTGTTTTCAAAACCATTCACCAACCATGCGAATTGGACCTACCTTGATCTGTAATTTTTTTTTCATATTATGTTGGTAACTATAAAAAACCACATGCTAATCCCCAAGTCCAAATAAACCCACATTTTCCCCTAAAATTCAAATGGTTTCCTCAAAACCTTGTTTTAACAATGTAAGATAACCATGTTATATATAAATTGAATTGAAAATCCCCTACATAAGGGTACCTTCATGGTTTGAAGTAAACTATGTGACCCAAACTCTACACCCTAATCAGAGTTCCCCAAAACCTCTGAAACTTACGTTGAAGCTCCCAAGGTTCACCAGAAAACCTGAGATACCTTAAAATCTTCATCTCACACAAAAAAATTAATTTATGATGTTCAAACCCTTTGAATTTTATTCTAAATATCTAATAAAATTTAAACTCATATATTAGTCAAAAATTCATTTTTTTTAATTTTCATTTCTATACAGACATGGAGTTTTATAGGGTAGTTCTAAGTTGGTGAAAATTTTAAGAACCCAATTCACCCATATTTAGTGATTATGGAATTACTACTAGTATAATTATTGGTATCCTAGAAGCCCCTTTCAAGATGTTAAATTTTATAAGTTCACTATAAAGATCTCTCTAGCTGGTATAATGGATAACTATAAAGAAGGAACATTTATGATTAGAGTACCTTTCTTCAATGAAAAAAACAATTGGTTATAGAAATATTTAATGATTATTTTTTTAAATAACCTTAGATTAAAAATTTACTTAAAAGCTATAAATCCTTATGAAATTCCTAAAGGATAACCAGAGTAGTGAGATGCTACTCATGAATATGAATATACACTAAAATACAATGATTTTAATATTATTTTATGTGGTTTAGGACTTAATGAGTTTAACTGAGTTTCATAATCTAGTAAGACTCACGAGTAGTGGATTATTATTATTATTTTCTTATGAAGGGATGGAAAATTTAAAAAAATATAGACACAACACGTCCAATTCAAATTTTAACACATTCATAATGGATGCATATTAAATAATCACCCATATGAATAAAATATTTACAGATATCATTAATTATGCAGCTACCTTAGGTAATCCAATTTCACTGTATCATAAATTTAAAGTTATTATTGTTTTAAAGTTTAAATTGAGTGTAATTTCAGCTTTAATAAGGAAATAAATTACAGTTAATGATCTAAAAATAAAAGATCTTATAGGAAATATTATGATGAATGAGACAAAAATTAAAGTTGAATTTGAAGATACAAAATTAATTAAAATACAAAATGTGACTTTGAAAGTTTATAATTTAAATATGAGAGTAAAGGTAAAGATAAATTATTATTTGACTCATCTAATGAAGATGAACGAGAAGATTTGGAATCTAATGGTGAACTTGATTATTTTTTAAGGAAGTTTAAAATGCTCTGTAATAAGACAACAAGTTTTAGAAAATCATTAATAAGTATAAAAAGTTTAACAGAAATTCACAATAAGTAATATGTTTTGGATTAAAGTAGTTATGAAACATAAAACTAGATTTTACTAATATAATGGAGAATAATAAATCTGAAATAAAGTTTCACATAAAATTTTATTATAAGAAGTAGAAGAAGTAAATAAAATCCACTCATATTTTTTTTGAAGAATCTAGCAATTATTCATCTACTGAATCAAGTGATGAACATTATAATAAAAAATTAAATATGTTCTTTATGACTCAAACATAAGTGGTATAATATTTTTACTTTTCTGAATTTGAATATAAAACTTAAAACTACACTTTTGAAGAATTAAATGAGTATTGACCAATACTAGAAGAAAAATATGAATCTTTTATGAAAAAGAAAAAGTCACTTAAAAAATTATATGATTATTTTATTAGTGAAAAATAAGTCTTAACCAACTTGATTTTTGATTTATTTTTGAAAATTAAATAAATCTATTTTTTTTCTTATATAGAACATGAAAAAAAGATAATGATTCTATCAGGTAAGGTTAAATAATTAAACAATGTTTCAAGTTTATTCTCTAAAGGGGAGAGTTAACTTAATATAATTCTTAGTAAGAACATAATAAACAAATATAAACTTATTATATAAAGTAGTGGTTAAAGGCCTAAGATATATATAAAATACATTATACCTTATTCTAAGGGAAAAATCATGTATAACATCACTTGTTTCCACGATGGAGTTAACTGAAATTATGTTGATGATTATTGTCTTATAAATACTCAATCATGTGGTGTTAAGAATATGTTTCTTTAAATAGTTTATCTAAATTAAATAAGGAAAATTATAGTAAATGTAAATAGATTTTGATTTCCAAATATTTAACTACTAACATAGATAGTCCCAAGAGCATATGGGTACCAAATAAACTTTTTGTATGATTATTTTATAAGAAAAAAGCCACATGGACAACCATGTAAAAATTATTCATGGATTTTGGCTGATTGAGGCATATAAGTGGAGAATTTTCAAACTTCCACTCACTCTAAATTTTTTATAGAGACTATTTTATTTTTGGTGATAATTCTAGATTAAAAATAATTGAATTTCTCTTAGTTGGATATCGATATTCAGTGCTTATCAAAAAATTTATTTTGTTGTAAGGCCTAGAACATAACCTAATAAGTATATCTCAACTCTAAGATGATGGTTTTTCATTTGATTTTTCTAATAATGCATGATCTATGTTTATAGATAAATTTCATATATTTAAAGAACATAGAACTAAAAATTTTTATACATTAAATATAAATTATTTTTGTAAATAAAATGTGAACTTTTTGAATTCTAAAATAGATAAATCTTGGATTTATAAAAGGAGATTTAAACATTATGAAATTTATTCTTTGATTAAAATTATCTAATAATAAATTTAATTATGATTTGTCTCAACTTAAATTATATGAAAGAAGTTATCTGATTCATTATAAATGGAAAAGAAATATAAATCATCTTTCAAACCAATTAAAGACGAATCTACTTATACACCATTAGGAATTATTAAATTTCACTTGTTTATACCATCTATAACTGTAAGCCTAAGAGACAAGAATTTTGTTTATTTTTAGTCGATGATTTATCTATATTTTCTTGGGTTTAGTTTTTAAATATTAAGAGTGAAGACTGTTCTATTTTAATAAATTTGGATAAGATAATACAAAATTATAAAGATAGTAAAATTATTTCTTTGAGAAGTGAATATGGTAGAGGGTTTGAGAATAATGAATTTAATTTATTTTTCTCAAAACATGAAATTAAACTTGCCTTCTCTTCCACCAAGACACCAAAAATCAATGTGGTAATTGAAAGGAGTAATAAGAACTTGTAAGAAATTTATAGAGCTATGTTATGTGAATATATCATGGCTACTCAATTTTGGTCTAAAATATGTTTACACAATATACTATGTCATTAATAATTTTTAAAAAGGAATATTTTGAAGAAAAATAACTATGAGATATGGAATAATGGAAAACCAAAGGTTGGATATTTCAAAGTTTTTAGATGAAAATTTTATATTTTAAACATCAAAGATAATATTGGAAAGTTCAATCCAAAGGCCGGTGAAGGAATATTCCTTGGATATTATATAACCTTTAAATCCTATGGAGTTTAAAAAAATATTATAGTATAGTTTAAGAATCCACTCATGTAAAATTTGATGAAATTGATCTATTTGATCACAAGAAAATTCAAGTTGATAAGATTAGTAATTATTTTGATAAATTGAGTCTTGGTCCTATTTTTTATGATTAAAATGATGATATTCTAGAACTTGATCAATTAAAAACCAATCCTAAAAGGATAGAATCTAAATAACCAAAAAGTGTGCCACAAAAATAGTATAAAACCCTGAAAAGACAACCTTTAGAGACCAGTATAGAAATACTAAATAAAGAAGTTATGACTAGAATATGTTCTTGATACATAGATGAGTTTTCTACATTTTTATCCTATCTTGAACTTAAAACCATAAAATAATCCTTGAGTGATGAGAGTCTCATCATCACAATATAAGAGGAGATAAAATAGTTCAAGAGGAATAAGGCCCAAGAATCAATTGATAGACCCTCAGATTATCCAATTATTGGGACTACATATGTATTTATAAATAATGAATATGATTATGGAATGATTACTATAAATAAATACTGATTAGTAACTAAAATTTATAATCAAGAAGAAGGAATATATTATGAAGAAACATTTTCCCATGTTACTTGAATAGAATAAATTAAGATTAATCTAGCTTAAAATCACATATGAAATTTAAAATTTCTCATATGGATATTAAATCTTCATTTAAAAATGGATATCTTTTTGGAGAAAGTGTCATGACCCATCCTCAGGGCCCATGCCGTGACTACCCCAAGCCCACCTTCCATAGGCCAGGGGCTGGCGACTAGCACCATAGGCATAAATCCTGATAACTGGGAAGACATTGCCTTTATAAAAGTAAAAAAAAACATCCCAGAGTACAAGTGGACATAATACACTAAGTACAAAAGAAAGTGCTGAAAAGTAAGTGGGCCAGAATACAAACCCAACAGAAAGTACAACTACAACTAAACGAAAGTACAACAGAAAAAGACAAACAGCTGGAAAAATGGAAGCAGCTCCTGGGTCGTCCTCCTCGGATCCTACCTGAAGGGTAGGTACAGATAGCTTAGCTCCTGGATCGTCCACCACAAATCCTACCTGAAGGGTAGGTACAGATAGCACAGCTCCTGGATCGTCCACCACGGATCCTACCTGAAGGGTAGGTACATATAGCCTCTACAATGCTCTCGCCCGTTAACCTCCTCCGAGTGTCGTCTTGTCGTGAAGTACACCTCCGGATACTGACTCGTCGTGAGGTCCACCTCCGGGTACCGTCCAGTCCTCGAACACTCGACCTCTGTTAGCGCTGCCCGTCATCTGCAACCAACACAACGAGGTGCGGGCATAGCCTATGTAGGGGTGAGTATACGATACTCAGTAGGGACCCTGAGAACCTCAAGGTCTCACTAATCCAACAAGGATAACCACAAAGAAGGATCTCAACAGATCACCCTTACTTAGGTATAAGCCCATACTTATACCTAAGTTATCAAGTAACTCATCTCAATCATGAGGAAACACAAAGGTTATGAAATAAACGGATAACCACTACCTAGGTATATTCCCATACATATACCTAAGTTATCAAGTGACTCATCTCAATCATGAGGTAAAGACAAAGGTCATAGACTCAGCTCAAACCAGAATTTTCATTATCGAAACCGTAACTGCTGAAGAGCCCCGTCTCTGTCGAGTATAGTGATCCTATCACGACTCCGAGGTACTGCTCACTAACCTAAGACTGCTGAGGTACTCCTCCTGTCGAGTACCGCGGGTCAGCCACCCAAACACAGTAGTGCTTCCCACTGGGGTATGCCACCCAAACACAGTAGTGCACACCCCCTAATAGCCTGTAGAGGTACTCTCCGGACGAGTACCGCGAGTCTGCACCCAAACAAAGTAGTGCTCCGTCCGCCATGGGTATGCACCCAAACAAAGTAGTGCTCCATCCACTGGGCTAGTCGACTCACTCCAAGTCGAGTCGGTCAAGTAGTCGTCAGGTCTCAGTCGGGTACACAGTCTCCGTACTCCGTACGCTCGTCTCCGGGAGGGTCCTCTCCACGAGCTACTAGTCGATACTCCAAGTATCAGAAAGTCCCATGAAGAAGTATCTCAAAGGACCGCCTCATCATAGGGGTCTCAACACAACAGACGGCGCGTCAATCGGACGCCCGGTCTGTGAGTTATTAGCCTTTTCGTCCCAGGGGCCCGGTTGGTTTCGTGTACAAAACAACCCGACCGTATCTCAACTGTACCCCGAACTCTCATAGTGTATACTCTTAGGGACCGTTTCTCAACGTGATCACCAATACTGCTGACGGTTCCTCAAACGGACGTCCGGTCTGAAAGTTATCTGCTTTTCCGTTCCATGGGCCCAGTTGGATTTCAGGTACAATCCAACCTGGGCTTACTCCAACTGCGTCTAAACCTCAGGTGAAGTATTCCAAAAGAACCGTCTCATCAATAGGAATCCAACAAAGTCGACGGCACGTCAATCGGACGCCCGGATCTCAAGTTATAGCAGGTCGATGATTTAATAATAATATTAAATCTATTATTTTTCGAGCGCTTCGGGTACCCGATCCAAAAACCCGAAAAAAATATCCAATATTGGAATCATAAATTCCGTCTCAAAGTCAGGGTCGCACTGCCACTGACGGTTCATGAAACTGAGGTCGCACGAAGAAGATACTGTCAAAATACGGTTTTCCCAACGAAAATAATAATAACATTATTATATTATTATTATTTTTAATTTAATTTAATTCTTAACTTAACACACCCAAAAGCCACGCACCACCCAAACTAGAACCTCCTCTTTCCTTCATTCCAATCACACCCCCAAATCCTTTCCTTTATTTTATATCATAATTAATTTATTTTTCATATTTCTCTCTCCAATCTAAATTCCTCTCACAATTTGTTCTCCCAAAATTAGCGCCCCAACTTCAGGTTTCTTCTCCTCCAAAATACACTCGGCCCTCACGAACCTAGAACCGCTGCACCTCCGCCTTGCACACGGCTTTCTTCGGTCACACCGCCTGCTCGCACTGTACCATCCTCCACGGTCGCCTGCTCGCCCAACCGAACCGTCGCCTTGGACCACAGGAACCCTCGTCGCACCCGTACCACAAGATCCTTCCGCACGCCATACCGGGTTCGATTTAAATCAGAAATAAGAGAATAAAGTGGTTCCGTGATCCTCGGGTCGAGATCTCCGCGTCCGTATGTCACGCTCAACGAAACATCGAGTTTCCAACGTTCTTAATTATTTGACGAAGAAGAACACACAAAGAATGCATGGACCTTGAATAAGAAAGGAACTCGGTTTAAGTGCGGATTGATAGCCGTGTTAGTTTGGCCACTATTTTTGAGAATCAAGAACATGGGGGATTGGAAATTAAATATTTACCATGCTTCAAAAATCTCAAACTCGGGATAAACAAGAAGAAAATTAATTCTATCAATTGTTTATCGATATGTGAATTAATTAATTTAATTCGCGTTCATCATGAGAAATTAAACTGGGGTAAGGAATCCAGAAAGATAAATACTACAAATAAACCCTCAAGCTCGAGGGTATAAACCATATAAATGAGAAATATACAATATTCCCCTACCTTGAAAAGACGTCGCACGTCGTCAAACCACGGAATATGAACGTCACTATGGTTGGACGTCGTGGAAGAATGGTGTTGATTTAGTTGACATCGGAGGAAGAGTCGTCGTTGGGACTTCACGTTCTTCGTCGGAGGAAGAACACCTCTCTTTGTAATCCTCCAGAGGTTTCCCATCGAAATATTTTCTATTGAAAATATTACAAAAGACTTCTCCCATTTAAAGAAGTGTCATGAAACAAAAAATAATTCAAATTGTGATGTACCAATTTAATTAATGAAACCATTAATTTAATTATGTTGACAAACTTAATTAGAGGAATATGGAGAGATCTCATTTATAGGGGAGTTGATGAGTTAACAAATTAATTAAAAAGGGGGTTTAAGGGGGGGTTTAGGAGTGGTTATGGGGAGATGAAAGGTTGGGGCTCGTGTGGGACCCACCTTATAAATATCCACACAAGGGTAGTTAGGTGGTTGTGGTCCCACCCTTAACTCCCCTTTGTAGAATTTAACCACCTCAGATATAAATAAAATTGTACACATCAATTTTATTTATTTTAAACTCATTCAGCAAAAATTAATTCTTAACCCGCTTAAAACAAAACTGCGGTAAAGGTCCCCTTAAGCAATAACCAGTGTTGCGAGTTCATCGGTGCCCTCAGATTTCAATTTCGAGTACCGGTTCAAAAGATAGGAAAATCCACACGTACGTTTATAGAACATACCCGAAAAAAAAGTTCGGAAAATTATCATCAGTCACCCTCGACCCGCGCCAGTCAAGGTCAGGCTCTACCTAAGTGAAACACGCCCCAACAAATCCAACTGTACTCTCGGATTTTTAATCCGAGTTACTGTTAAAAAGATATGAATTTTACAATAAAATAATTGTCATTTAATTATTTTATTTGCGGCCAAAAATTAACTTTTTCTGGTGACCCGCACCGGCCAAAGTTAGTATCTACTTAAATAAACCATTCCCTCACAAGTTCATCAGTTGTATCGGATTTTTAATCCGAGCTACCGTTTGTGAGTTATAAGCATTTGAAAAATAAAATAATTTATTTAATTATTTTATTAACGGTTATTCCATTTTTGTAATTTCTCACAGGAGGCCCACGCCGACTAAACTTAAGTCGCACCTAGGGTAAACCCACCATCCTAAGCGCAATGGTGCCCTCATATTTCTGATCCGAGTAACCGTTTAAGAGTTATTACACTTTTTCAGTAAAACTGCTTAAGCGCGTTAATTTAAGCTTAACAAAACTTCCGAAAATTATTCCGGGCACACCGGGCCTCGGAATCAGGTGCCGTCAGAAACTGCGTACTCGTAAAATTCCAAAGAAATTAAGAAAAAAAAATTCCTTGAAATTTTCGGGTCTTTACATTACTCCCACCTTAGGGATTTACGTCCCCGTAAATCTATAACACAAACTAGGAAAACAAAAGTGGTACTGAGCACGCATATGAGCCTTCCTCTCCCATGTGCTCTCCTGGAGGTTCCCGTTCTGCTAGTAAAAGCGCACCTGAGGAATCGATCGTTCACGTAGGACACGCTCCTATCGATCCTAGATCTCCACTGGAACCTCCGTGCAAGTCGCACTGTCATCGACGTCCAACTCCCTAAGGTCGATGATGTGTGAAGGATCATGCACGTATCTCCTCATACGAGGTACATGGAAGATTTCATGCACTCGGTGCAACTGAGGTGGAAAGGTGAAGCAGTAAACCACCTCGCCTACACAGCTGGGGAACTAGTAAGATCCGTTGAACCTCGGAGATATCTCGCTGCCTCAGCTACATCTCTATAAACCTTGTCGAGGTGAGACCCATATAAGGACGTGATCGTTATCCTCGAACTCTAGAGGCCTCCTGGCAGCTCTGTGTAGTCTCATCTACCATGATCCAGAGGCGATCACTACCCCCTCCAACATCAGTACACACCTGAGTCCGGTCCCTAAAGCGTCGTAGTGAACTATGTAACTAATGCCCACAGGTTGGGCACACCGATCAACCCAGCAATTGAAAGCTCTGCTGGAAGTGGTGCTGCAACTCTAGAGAATTATGTCACAAAGCTAAGTTTGGTCATCTCTTGAGTGATCGAATGCACCCTCTTATGCAAGATTCCATCCTGTGCTACCTGGGTTTTCTTTTTCGCCGACCAAGGAAAACCTCATCCCAACATTGTAGATAAACCACAACTTCTTTTCCTAATACAGTCAATCCGTGTATGAACTGTGGATCCAATCCATACTCAGACCAACATCGCAAGGCCTCGATGCTGCCACCAAGAGATTCCAACTGAAACTCTCGCCTCGTGGGTCAGACCACACTGTCGGTGTAAGTGTGATTATCGAGTCTCCTCCCAAAGGTATCTCCAGACATGAGGGTTAAGTCCACGGCTTACTGGAAACTCTAGTTCTGGGACAAGATTCGTGGAAGGAAGGAATGATTCATATCAACATATGTTACTACAGCAGCTAGTAGTGGACACAGACTATCCCTTGAATCATTTTTAGAGCCATTGGGTCACACACTTTGACCGCAAGCAGCTACTCTCTTCCCCTGCCCTCCAGCTTCCTGAGCCTGGAGGGGACAACAAAGGCGGGTGGTTGTAACATGTTGAAATGTAAACCACCTCATGCTGTTCTCCTAGCTCTGCCTCCACGTCTACTACTCTGCAGATTTAGCTGTCCTTAAAATTTCCTCTTTTTGAAACATTTCTCATGCCCAAGGCTCCGAGACTGGCGCCAGTTTCCTACTTTCCCATTGCTAACCTTCACTGACTGCATCCATTCAGTAAGAGAATTCTCAACCACAAAGGTTCTTTCTAGCACCCTAGTATAAGTAGGAATTCATAGAGAAAAGGCGATGGCTTGGATTTCCTTAAACACACCATGCTCAGAGGTCCGAGATCTATAGCACTGATCGAAACGTATTCATCAAGTACCCAAAATGTTTGGTACGCCTCGATGAATTCTGAGCTACCGACACATCGTCCTGCCGAAGCTGTATAAGCTCTAGAAAACTCTCAGCCACCTCCTCAAGCCAGTCCTCAGCTGCCCGTGAGTTGGGCTCGCCTCAGAACTTGAGGGTATCTAATTTTGGAACACGTGTAAGGCAGTAAGTCTACATGTGTCACATACCGGTATCGCCGGTTGTAACTGCTGACCAACTGGTAGTGATGTATAGCTGACACACTACCCGAAGGCACTATCTCAGGCATCGGTCCACATACCGAACCCTCATCACTATACAGACTATCCTCATGGTCATTCACTGGAAAACACTAGTATCCAAGTCCACCATGCACTCTACTGATGTCTCAGCTAGGCAGAAAACTCTAGCAATCGCCTCCAGCCAGTCCTCTGCTGTCTGGGAATCTGCCTCACCTCGTAACCTCGGAGGTCTCTACTGTTGGAACTCGTGCAACGCGCTTTGTAGGTGTGCACCGTCTGCTAGTATAGAAAGTGGAATCTGATGCCCAATAGGTGGTGGTGCTACTGGTAAACCACCCGAGGGTTCCAATATAGTAAAAAGGGCCCCGCACCAGAGTTTCGTCGCTCGGTGGGCCGTCATCGAGTACTCTCTCGGAACTCCAACTGACTGTTTGCGTGGAGACATCCTGAACAGATGCGACATGGTAAACGATTTATACTTGGTGAGATGACCTGGTTTGAGCTGACTGTAAAAATCTTGGAAACACACACGCAATTAGTGTTTTTCGTGCACAAAGTCAAAAATCAGTAGTCAGGGTCCTGGTGTACGGATACGTCGGCCGCCGCACCAACACTGGACTCCCTGAACTGAAGACCACACTTGGTACCCTTAACACTATTTCTTCACAGAAAGGGAATATCAGAGTTATAAGTTCTACTGTAGAACCAAATCCTCTGATACCAATTTGTTACGACCCGTCCTCAGGGCCCGTGCTGTGACTACCCCAAGCCCGCCTTCCATAGGCCAAGGGCTGGCGACTAGCACCATAGGCGTAAATCCCGATAACTGGGAAGACATTGCCTTTATAAAAGTAAAAAAAACATCCCAGAGTACAAGAGGAAGTAATACACTAAGTACAAAAGAAAGTGCTGAAAAGTAAGTGGGCTAGAATACTAACCCAACTGAAAGTACAACTACAACTGAACGAAAGTACAAAAGAAAAAGACAAACAACTGAAACAATGGAAGCAGCTCCTGGGTCATCCTCCTTAGATCCTACCTGAAGGGTAGGTACAAATAGCGCAGCTCCTGGATCATCCACCACGGATCCTACCTGAAGGGTAGGTACAGATAGCGCAGCTCCTGGATCGTCCACCATGGATCCTACCTGAAGGGTAGGTACATATAGCCTCCAAAACGCTCTCACCCGTCAACCTCCTCTGAGTGTCGTCTCGTCGTGAAGTCCACCTCCGGATACCGACTCGTCGTGAGGCCCACCTCAGGGTACCGTCCAGTCCCCGAACACTCAGCCTCTATTAGCACTGCCCATCATCTGCAACCAACATAATGAGGTGTGGGCATAGCCCGTGCAGGGGTGAGTATACGATACTCAGTAGGGACCCCGATACCCTCAAGGTCTCACTATTCCAACAAGGATAACCACAAATAAGGATATCAACAGATAACCCTTACTTAGGTATAATCCCATACTTATACCTAAGTTATCAAGTAACCCATCTCAATCATGAGGAAACATAAAGGTTATGAAATCAACAGATAACCACTACCTAGGTATATGCCCAAACATATACCTAAGTTATCAAGTGACTCATCTCAATCATGAGGTAAACACAAAGGTCATAGACTCAGCTCAAACTGGGATTTTCATTATCGAAACCGTAACTTTTGAAGAGCCCCGTCTCTGTCAAGTACAGTGATCCTATCATGACTCTGAGGTACTGCTCAATAACCAAAGACTGCTTAGGTACTCCCCCTGTCGAGTACCGCGGGTCAGCCACCCAAACACAGTAGTGATTACCACCGGGGTATGCCACCCAAACACAGTAGTGCACACCCCCTAATAGCCTGATGAGGTACTCTCCGGACGAGTACCGTGGGTCTGCACCCAAACAAAGTAGTGCTCCATCCGCCATGGGTCTGCACCCAAAGAAAGTAGTGCTCCGTCCACTGGGCTAGTCGACTCACTCCAAGTCGAGTCGGTCAAGCAGTCGTCAGGTCTCAGTCGGCTACACGGTCTCCGTACTCCATACGCTCGTCTCTGGGAGGGTCCACTCCAAGAGCTACTGGTCGATACTCCAATTATCTCAAAGTACCATGAAGAAGTATCTCAAAGGACTGCCTCGTCATAGGGGTCTCAATACAACAGACGGCGCATCAATCGGACGCCCGGTCTGTGAGTTATTAGCATTTTTGTCCCTGGGGCCCGGTTGGTTTCGTGTACGAACCAACCCGACCATATCTCAACTGTACCCCGAACTCTCATAGGGTATACTCTTAGGGACCGTTTCTCAACATGATCACCAACACCGCTGAGGGTTCGTCAAACGGACGTCCGGTCTGAAAGTTATCATCTTTTTCGTTCCAGGGGCACGGTTGGATTTCGAGTACAATCCAACCTGGCCTTACTCCAACTACATCCAAACCTCAGGTGAAGTATGCCAAAAGAACTGTCTCATCAAGAGAAATCCAACAAAGTCTACGAAACGTCAATCGGACGTCCGGAGCTCAAGTTATAGAAGGTCAAATATTTAATAATAATATTAAATCTATTATTTTCTGAGCGCTTCGGGTACCCGATCCAAAAACCCGAAAAAGATATCCAATATTGGAATCATAAATTCCGTCTCAAAGTCAGGGTCGCACTACCACAAACAGTTCGTGAAACCGAGGTCGCATGAAGAAGATACTGTCAAAATACGGTTTTCCCAACGAAAATAATAATAACATTATTATATTATTATTATTTTTAATTTAATTTAATTCTTAACTTAATACACCCAACACCTCCCAAACTAGAGCCTCCTCTTTCCTTAATGCCAATCATGCCCCCAAATCCTTTCCTTTATTTTATATCATCATTAATTTATTTGTCATCTTTATCTCTCCAATCTCAATTCCTCTCAAGATTTGTTCTCCCAAAATTAGCGCCCCAACTTCAGGTTTCTTCTCCTCCAAAATACACTCGGACCTCAGGAACCTCGAATCGCTTCGCCCCCACCTTGCACACGGCTTTCTTCGGTCGCACCACCTGCTCGCGCTGCACCATCCTCAATGGTCGCCTGCTCGCCCAACCAAACCATCGCCTTGGACCGTAGGAACCCTCGTCGCACCCGCACCACAGGATCCTTCTGCGCGCCATACCAGGTTCGATTTAAATCAGAAATAAGAGAATAAAATGGTTCTGTGATCCTCGGGCCGAGATCTCTGCATCCGTATGTTGTTCTCAACAAAACAACGAGTTTACAACGTTCTTAATTATTTGACGAAGAAGAACACGCGAAGAATGCACGAACCATGAATAAGAAAGGAACTCAGTTTAAGTGCGGATCGATAGCCGTGTTAGTTGGTCCATTGTTTTTGAGAATCAATAACATGGGGGATTGACAACTAAATATTTATCATGCTTCAAAAATCTCAAACTCAGGATAAACAAGAAGAAAATTAATTCAATCAATTGTTTATCGATCCGTGAATTAATTAATTTAATTCGCGTTCATCATGAGAAATTAAACCTGGGTAAGGAATCCACAAAGATAAATCCTACAAATAAACGCTCAAGCTCGAGGGTATAAACCATATAAATGAGAAATATACAATATTACCCTACCTTGGAAAGACGTCTCATGTCGTCAAACCGCGGAAGACGAACGTTACTATGGTCGTACGTCGTGGAAGAATGGTGTTGATTCCATTGATATCGGAGGAAGAGTCATCGTCGGGACTTCACGTTCTTCGTCGGAGGAAGAACACCTCTCTTTCTAATCCTCCAAAGGTTTCCCATCGAAATATTTTCTATCGCAAATATTACAAAAGACTTCTCCCATTTAAATAAGTGCCATGCAACACAAAATAATTCAAATTGTGATGTACCAATTTAATTAATGAAACCTAATTTAATTATGTTGACAAACTTAATTAGAGAAATATGGAGAGATCTCATTAATAGGGGAGTTGAGGAGTTAACAAATTAATTAAAAAGGGGGTTTAAGGGGGGGGGGGTTTAAGAGTGGTTATGGGGAGATGAAAGGTTGGGGATCGTGTGGGCCCCACCTTATAAATATCCACACAAGGGTAGTTAGGTGGTTGTGGTCCCACCCTTAACTCCACTTTGTAGAATTTAACCACCTCAGATATAAATAAAATTGTACACACCAATTTTATTTATTTTAAACTAATTCCCCAAAAATTAATTCTCAACCCGATTAAAACGCAACTGCGGTAAAGGTCCCCTTAAGAAATAACCGGTGCTGCGAGTTAATCAGTTCCCTCAGATTTCAATTCTGAGTACTAGTTCAAAAGATAGGAAAACCCACACGTACGTTTACTGAACGTACCTGAAAAAAAAAAGTTCAGAAAATTATCATCAATCACCCTCAACCCGTTCCAGTCAAGGTCAAGCTTTGCCTAAGTGAAACATGCCCCAACGAATCCAACGATACTCTCAGATTTTCAATCTGAGCTACCGTTTAAAAGATACGAATTTTACAATAAAATAATTGTCATTTAATTATTTTATTTGCGGCCAAAAATTAAATTTTTCTGGTGGCCCGCACCGTCCAAAGTTAGTATCTACTTAAATAAACCATGCCCTCATTAGTTCAGCGGTTTTCTCGGATTTTTAATCCGAGATACCGTTTGTGAGTTATAAGCATTTGAAAAATAAAATAATTTATTTAATTATTTTATTAACGGTTATGCCATTTTTGTAATTTCTCACAGGAGGCCCGTGCCGACTAAACTTAAGTCGCACCTCGGGTAAACCCGCCATCTTGAGCACAACGGTGCCCTCATATTTCTAATCCGAGTAACCGTTTAAGAGTTGTTACACTTTTTCAGTAAAACTGCTTACACGCGTTAATTTAAGCTTAACAAAACTTCAGAAAATTATTCTGGGCACACCGGGCCTCGGAATCAGGTTCCGTCAGAAACTGCGTACTCGTAAAATTCCAAATAATTTAAGAAAAAAAAATTCTTTGAAATTTCCTGGTCTTTACAGAAAGTGTTTGTTGAACAACCTCCTAATTTTGAGAATCCCCTTTTCCCAAATTATATTTTCAAACTTATGAAATATTTTTACTATATTAGATAAGAATAAAGGGCTTGGTATGGAAGACTAAGTTCTTTTATTTTATAAAATGGATTTACTATAGGATTTAAAACCCATAAAATATTTAAAAAAATCTCATCAAAATATAATTTATTTGTACAAATTTATACTGATGATGTTATTTTTGGTTTGACAAATCCTAAGTTGTGTAATGGTTTTTCAAAACTCATGAAAAATAATTTTAAATGAGCATGATGGGTGAGTTAAAAATTTTCTTTGGATTTTAAATTTATCAAATATATTTTGGAAATATCTTGTATAAATTTATATACATATATGATTTAATAAAGTATTGTACTTGAAAATAGTAGTGTATATGCAACTCTAATGAGTTCCAACATTAAACTTTATTTGGATGAAGCTATTAAACTAGTTGACAACAAGTTATATAAAGGAATTATTGTAAGATTTATTTATCTAATGTTTTAAGCCTAAAAAATATGTTTTCTATATGTTTAAGTGATATATTTTTGGCAAACCCCAAAGAATTTTATTTCTTTAAAAATAATTTAAAAATTATTTGAATGGAACCATTTATCTTTCTCCACTTTTCTGAAAACATATGATTTTTATTTAATTTCACATTCTAATGTTTAATTTAGAGGCTTTAGGTTGGATAGAAATTATACCTTATAAAACATAACTTGTTAGGAAAATATTTCGTTTCATGTTAAATTAATAAGAAACACTGCGTTGCATTATAAAATGCTGAAGATGAATATATTACAGTTAAAAGTTATTGGTTTTGTTGTGATTCTCAATCACTTGATGTTTTAATGATAAAAATCACCTCATATTGTTATAACCTTTTCATTTAAGTTATATTTAATAATTTATGAGTATAAATCATTCAAGGGAATAAATAGACCAAATAAATTCATCAAAATGAGTGTGGATGGCCAGTTTGAAAACCCACACTGGGCTATGACACCAGTCGGCTGATATAACACCATTGGCTAGTTAGTAGAACAAAACAGAAGCTCCAAACCTATAAGATCTCCAATAGATTTTGGTGGAGATCACTGCCTTTATGGTGTAATATTGAAATAACTTTATACCTATTAGAAGCCCACCAGCCATCCAGTGGCATCCAGACATATGGCCAAAGGGTGCATTAAAGATGGTCGTGGATGATTTTTTTAACCCCATTACTTCTCAATCACATCCCTTAGACCCCCAAAGGCTATACATAGACCCTTTAGAGGCATGAAAATTTAAATTTACTCAATTATATACAATAAACCTCAACAATATCAAATTTCTCATAGATACACTTGTGTGGTCAATTATAATCAAAAGAGTACTCTCATTATAAATAATTCTCTTCAATATATTTACCATATCTCTTACAGTGTTCATGATTATTATTTTGAGATATTAGAGACCAAGATTCAAAATTTTTGAGCCTATAAAACCACTATATCTTATTCCTTATTCTAATTTGGTTCTCACAACCATTAATGTTAGGAACTACGGTTTCTTTCCAAAATCACCAAAAGGAAAGGAATTTCTTCTTTTGGTTTATTGCTACAAAAAATAAAGAGAAAGGGTTGGTTATATCCAGTTTCTATCTATATCCATTTATAAATAAAGGAATTATTTGAAATATTAGATACCACTAAAATTAAGGTATTAATTCATAAACCCCCATGCAATTAGGGTGGGATATATTTGGGCTCCTAATTGATCTATTTTTGAACTACATTATCACATTATGTGCCTTATCTTATATTTAAATTCTGTATCTTTTATCATTTAATCTATATCAATAAATGAAACATTTAGTCATTCATTATATAATTTTCTTAATCATTTTATTCACTTATTTAATATATATTTTTAAAAAGTTAATTGATATTTTGTTTTTGTTATGCGTTTTATTTTACAAGATATTTATGTATATATATTTCTGTTTGTTTATTTTAAAATTTTTCTTAATTTTATCATCACATCACATTTTTTTAATTTTTAGAAGGAAATTCACCCCTTTTTATATCTTAATAAGACCAACAATTAGTATAAAAGTATACCTTGTTTTCATTTTTGAGACCATGTTTTCAAAATTTTATTTTAAAAATCATTCTCGATTTTAAAAAATAGTCATTAAAAGATGGATTCTACCTCTAACACCCAAGGTTACCCCGAAGGACACTCAATGGATTGATCCCCTTTATTTTATGGAATTGACTGTGGTTATTGGAAAACTCTCATGTGTAATTTTCATTAAATTATATGTTATCATTTTTAAAATTGTTTATATATAGTTACATACCTAAAAAAGAGTTAGAAGAAAGATTGACTCATGGTTATCTTTAACATTTGGACATTGATGGAAAATACATGAATTATATTCATTATGGTTTAGATATAAATTAATTTAATTGTTCTTATACTTGAAAGTATGACTTTTAAATCTATAAATTACTTGAAGTTAACTATAAAGGAACCAAAAAAGTGAAAGATTCCATACTTGATATGTATAAACAAGATTTTAAAAGTTTTAACAAGCATAAAAATGATTCCATTGAAGATATTTTTTATCATTTTAATGAAATATACAATGTAATAAAGTATCTTGGTGATAAGATTGCTACCTAAACTCTAGTAAAGAAGATACATCGGATTTTTACAAGTACTTAGGCACCCAAGGTGATGGAAATATAAGGATAAAAGAACATAAATAACATTATAATAGAATAGTTTATTGGTTCTATCATGAATTATGATATTACCATGAAAAAAAATCTATAATAGGAGATAATTAGGTCAATAAAGTTAAGAATAAAATTTATTTTAATGAAATAAATGATGAATCATATGTAAAAGACATTGAATTTTCACATATTTCTAAAAATATGAAAATATTTATGAAGAAAAATATATCCTTCCACTATAATAAAAATGATAATCAAAAGAAAGAACTAGAAGTTACTTTCTTTGGATGTAAAAATAAGGGACATATAAAAAAAGATCACCCCTTGAACAAAAATATGGAAAAAGTATATAAATAAGGTAATGAATCCTCAATGAATCTACTTGGAGTGTTAGTGAAAACTCTCTATCCTCAAATAACTATAGTGATTGAAGTGATAATCATATCATGGCCAATTTTAATTCATGTGAGGAAGTTAATTTGGATTTTATACTACCACCCTTTATTATTCCACATATTCTATTTCCTTATGTTGTGAATATATTTATTATAATAGATATCAACTTCAAGAAGGATTTTATCAAATCACCACAAATATAAAACAACTTAAAATGAAGTATAATGAAACTATTGTTGAAAAAGATCAAATTTATTAAGATAAAGGTGAATTATATTTTAAAATAATAGGCTAAAACAATATTGAAAAATTATAATTGACAATTAAATAACTCAAAAATTCTCTTTTCATGTTCACCCAAGGTGGATAGAATTTAAATTTAGGTTCCCCAAAGACATGGAACCAACCATTTTTATATTGGTTTTACAAATCAAGCTATATCTTCAAAAATACTACTTTTTTGAAATGATCCTTCCAAAATATTTTTTTAATTATTTTAGAAAAGTTTGGAATCTTATTTATAGATGATATTGTTATAATTATATTATTATTTCACCCAAATATTTTCATTTCCCTTCCCATATTTCTTAAAGAAAGTCATATAAAAAATATGCGTTCCTAAATCATTATTAGCTAACCACATTGTACCAAATTTTGGGTACCAAAATCTTTAGTTTCTAAATTTATTTTTAGGAAAAACTAATCAAGATAAATTCCAAAAGTGATAAATGGTTTATGGTTAAAGGTTTCTCAAGATACATGTATGGTTATTACTCCAAATTCAAGAATCTCAAAAAAATTATTGGAGGGCATGTCATATTTGGTGAATATTCAAGAAGTAAAATCATCAGTATTGGATTGATTAGTTTTTCAAACTATACTCTTATTGAAGATATTTTATTTATTAATAGATTTAAGTATAATTTTATAATTATTATACAACTATGTGATAAAAATTTTAAAATATATTTTGAAAATTATTTTTTCAAAGTTTTAAATTCTAAATAATTTTTTAATTTCTAATTTTAAAAATATTAAAATTATTTATTTAAATTTTTTACTAGACAAAATGTTATTTTTTAAGTGAAAAATATAGTTATTCTTGTCTTTAGAATCTATACCTTGTTTATCTTAGCACACAAAATTTTTTCAAAATCAACTGTGAAAAACTATTATGAGATTTACCTAAATTGATTTTCAATGATAAAATTTTTTATGAATGTTCCCAACTTACCAGAAATGGCTTAAGGTATGAGTTGGAGAACCAAATCATACCCCCCAAAAATTTATTAAAAAATAAAAAGTTTACAAATATTACTTAGAAATAAATACAAATATTACTTTAATTCTATAAATGAAATTTCCACCTCTAAATACCTTGAGATTTTTCACCTTGATATTTTTGGACCAAATCATGTTTCAATCATAGGAGGTAAATATTATACCTTTATAATTATTTAGGATTATATAATATAAAAATGGTTTTATTTATTGGATCATAAAAATTAGGCTTTTGAATAATTTATTAAATCTTCCAAGAAATTCAAAAATTAAAAAGGCCGTAAGATATTATACCTTATAAGTGACCATAGAGGATAATTTAATAATAAATATATTGATGAAAATTTTAATTCACAAGGTTATAATCATTCTTTTTCAACACCAATGAGTCCATAATAAAATAGGGTTGTTTACAGATAGAATTGAACCCTTCAAGAAATTTCTAGAACCCTCTTAAATGAATTTATTTTACCTCAATACTTCCAGGATAAGGTGGTCAATACCACTTTTTATAACATGAACTATGATTTTGTAATACCCTTACTTAATAAAATCCCCAATAAACATTTTAAAGGGAAAATTCCTAAATTTGGCTATTTTAATGTGTTTGGGTGTAAATTCTACATTTTAACACAAAATAAATCCTAGGAAAATTTGACACCAAATTTAATGAAAGTTTTTTTATTCGGTAATCTAAATAAATTAAAGAATACCAGATATTTAATATAAGTACATAGACCATATAATAATCAATTCACATAAAATTTTATGAGATTTTTTCAAAAAATCATCTAAAAATTGATGATGTTGAGGTTGAACTAGAATATTTAACTTTAAATAATACAACTACTTTTAAAAAAATTTATGTTGTGTAGGAAACAACATCTAACCCTTTACCTAAGGCATGGGTGAAATACAATGTCCACCACTTATAAAATATTATCGGTGATTTCCAATCCAATACTTGTACTATCAGGATGATTTTGAATGATGTATAAAATCATGCTTTGGTTCTATACATTTTACCCCTAAATGTTTATGAATCCACTAATGATGAAAACTAGTTACTTTATATAAAATTGGAGTTACAAAATTTCAAATTAATAATGTTTGGACTCTAGTTTAATGACCCGATGATCATCCCATTATGGTACTACATTATACGAGCAAGGTAAAATCACTCATAACAAATAAATACTTATAAAAATAGGATATAATAAATAAGAATGAATTTATTATGTTGATAAATTTACTTAAATCACTAGTTTACAATCCATTAGAATCTTATTGGCATTCACCAACCACTTAAATTTTAAGTTTTTTTTAAATTGATTTTAAAAGTGAATTTTAATGGTTTTTTTTTTCTAAAAAGGTTTTTATTGAAAAAACTCTTAGTTTTAAAGACTTAAAATTTATTAATTATTTTTTTTAAGGTTAACTAATTCTCTTTAAGTTTGAAAACAACTCCTCCAACTTGGTATTAAATAATTTTATTTTAAAAAATAAATTTAAGATTGGAAAAGAAGAACCCATTTTATTTTTAAAATAGTTTTCAAATGATTTATCAATTATTTAAATTTATGTGAATGAATTTTTTTTGGATATATTAAATAATATATTTTTAATTAATTTTATAATTTATTGAAAAAATAATTTAAAATTCGTTTTAGGGGAGAGCTTAAGTTTTCTCTTAGTTTTCAAATTTCTCAAAATAATGATGGATTTTTTTTCTAAATAAGTAACTATACTAATTAAAATTTAAAGAATTTTAGTATAGATTAGGTTAAGGAAATAATTACACCTATGAGTAATTTTTGTAAGAATATGTTAGATGAATTTGGTAAATTAGTTGATAATAGGTTTTATAAAAGTATGATTGGGATACTTCTTTACCTTACCACAAAATATATAGACATCATGTTTAGTAATTTTTTGTGAGATTATATTGAATATAATACTAAATAATATATTTTAAAATATATTAAAATAATTTTTAGATATTTAAAAATAACTAAAAACGTTTGATTATTTTATCCAAAGGATACTACTTTTGAATATACTAGTTTTTCCAATACCGATTTTGGAGTAGGCTAACTTGATAGGAAAAGAAAAAGTGGGAATTATTGTAGAATCATAAGAGTATAAAAGTAATGGGGGGGGGGGTGAATTTTAATTTATAAAATTTTAAACATACAATTTTTTATGAAACCTTTAATAAATTTTATCAGATAAACTATTTTACCGATATACTTTGTAACTAGAGTAAGAAACCATTTATAAGAAACAATATAAAATTTTATAAAAATAAACACAATAGAAATATATAAACCTATAGAAACAAATAGAACAATTTAATATGAACTTATATATAAAATGTAAGAAAAACTTATAGAACCTTTATATGGAAAGGTCTACACTTTAATCATGAGTGTTAAGAAAGATTTTAAACCTGAATTAATGTATCCACAATTATAATCCTATCATATTTTTTATTTTCATAGCCTTCGAATACCTCGTTCAGAATGATCACACATATATCTATTTCCCTATACTTAGTAACCCTTGATCAAACACATCATATTAATTCTGTCTATCTATCACCAAGATCCCTTGATCCACCAGACCATACAACCAACAATCACTAATGAAAAACCTTAAGTAATTTAAAAATATATCCCCACAAATGATTTCTTTATAAAAACTATTTAAAGTTTTGAAAAATAAGAATTATTTGAAAAATTATGTTGAAAATTTTAATCAACAACTTTAGATTGTTGGATTGTCAAACGCTTCTTCTTTCTCAAGGTTGTGGTCTTATTTATAGACGAGATCCAATGGTTAGATTCCAAACTTATAGAGTTCAGTTAAGAAATCATCACACAAACTTATTCTTCACTCATTGAGTTTATCAAAACATCACTTTGTACAATTTATGTTCGGTATAACATAGTTACAATAATCAAATATTCCATCTGATAGAAATGAAAAAATTTATCCGATGTACTTTGTAAGTCTTCACCTGGTAGGCTTAATAAATTTTCACCCGACAAAATTGTTTTTCTCCATCTAATGAAGTATTCCTGGTAAACAATGTATTATTTTATCCAATGGAATTAATAGAACTCTGTCTGATGGACTTCATAAAGCGTCCCATATGATAGTTTTGTATACATCCTTCTGATGTACATTTTATATGTATTTCCTTTATACTAAATAGATGTTGATAGAACTATTATTATCCATTCAGTATAAATGAAAACTTTCTATAAATTGTTTTTATAACTTTGGAAATATAAATTTTAGAAACATATAAATGTCTAAGTAGTGTATTATGATATTCAAAATTAAGGTTTGAAAGTGATCATTGTCGAGACAATAAGGTTTTCCTTATGAATTTTCCATTCCTCCTTGTTTTGAAAATCAAAAATACCTTATCTCAAGACAAATTTCATTTTAACCTATGTTTTACTTCTATAAGGAAAAATTTCCTTCCCCAAAGAAATTTATCCTTACCATGTTTTAATTATTCATATCATAATTTTCATAAGTGAAAAAATCAGTTTGAAACCAAAACCTTGGAATCCTATAATTACCTAGATATGAAGCATTCTATTTTAGGATCTAAATTCTTAGAATTCTGGTTATGAACTCTTCTGAGTTCTGACTCCGAATTCTGATTATGAATTCTGGTTACAAAATCTTCCGAGTTCTGACTCCGAATTCTGATTATGAATTATGGTTATAAACTCTTCTGAGTTCTGACTCCGAATCCTAAATACGAATTCTGGATACGAACTTCTTTGAGTTCTGACTCTGAGTTCTCTGAATTCAGACTCTGAAATCTTATGAGTTCTGACTCTGAATTATCATGAACTCTGACTCCGAACTTTTTAAGTTCAGGTTCTGAATTTTTGTGAATCCAGATTCTGAATTTCCTTGAAATTCAAACTCCGGAATTCTATAGAGTTCATTTTCCGAATTCCTTGAAAACATAATCTGAATATACTTGTATTATAGACTCCAAATTCAATTTTGGTTAGACTCTGAACTTTAATTTTCTTAAATTCCGAATATTGATTTTTAGTCATGTAACCATATTTTTTCTTACACTTGTTTTGTTATAAAATGATGTCATGCATTCAGTTACTAACTAACCATTTTTTGAGTGACACATGCACAGGTCCCTCTGAAATTCAAGGAAAAATATGACCGTTGGAAGAGGGAGCTAACCGTTGTAGCCATTCCTATAAATAGGATCTCATTTGAAAGAGATAAAAACTTTTTGGACAACTTTTGATCTGATGTGATTTTTAAAGTGTGATACTCTCATGCTTTGTGCGTACTGAACTTTTTGTTCAGATTTTCTTAGTGTGACTTTGATTGTTGCTATGTACAATTGAGGGCTTTCGGGGATAGGAAGATAGATGTGACGACTACCTTAAAGTTGAGGGCTTCCTTGTTGAGGAAGACAGAGGTGCCGACTACCTTTAAGTTGAGGGCTTGTGGGGATAGAAAGACAGACTCCGATCTTCATATTGAGGGCTTACCCTGGTGTGGGTAAGACAGAATTTATTGAATTTATAAATCAAGGGACCTTTATACAAGGTTTTTGGATACCCTTATCTTTGGGTTAAAATATTTACTACTTGTTACATGTTTTGTTACAAGTTTTTTGGTACTTTTGTATTGTTGAGGAAAGTATAACTATCTTATACTTCCTTATACTTGTACTCTGATCTAGTTATATTCTATACACTTTAAAGTAGAATATTCATCATTATTAAGTTTATTTTTCAGAATCATCTTTTCTGGAATCACTTTCTCGGAATCATATTTCTGGAATCAAGCAAGTGTGTAGAACTAGAGGTTTTTTGAATTACCTTGTTTAACCTTGTTAAACATAACCATCTTTAAAAGTTCCAAAGGAATTTTTTAAAGTCTACAATTCACCCCTATTTTATTTTAAGCATCATTAAATACTTTACTCAGTATCTATTTTATTTTTATCCTACATTTGGTATTATAGAGTATATCATACTCACATACCATCTCAACAATTGGTATTAGAGGAGGTTACCTTGAATTCTGAACCAATCTAACAATTGGATTCATAATTTTGGTTCAATCTGAATTAATATCATTATTAGATTCAGAATAGAATTCATCTCATTCTTTTCTCAGAATCGGTTTTTCGGACTTATAGAGTTTAGATTCATTTTTTCTTAAGAGATTCTCTTGTTGTACATTTTCCTTACTTAGGAATATTTTCCTTGTTTACAAAACTTTATTACTAACAAGTTTGTGTGGAAAGATTTTTCTATAAGATAGAAGGAATCAATGTTGGGTCCATAGACAATCTCAATCCAACTAGACCACCTATTTATGATGGAAATGATTACGAATATTGGAGAGATCTCATGAAGACTTTCATTATCAATACTGGTGTTGATAATTTCATTATGCTTACTGGAGGATATAAAATCCCTAACAAAGAAGTTAGTACCTTTACCAATCAATAATAGCATGAATATCAACTGAATTATAGGGTACACAATACTTTTCTTTTCTATATGACTAGAAATATATATAGCCAAATTTAATCTTGTGAAGCAACAAATAGTATATGGAAGAAACTTGAAGTTACACACTTTTGAACTTCCAAAGTTATTGAAATAAGAAGAGCCATGCTTAGAGCTGAATACCATGGCTTTAAATTTCATTATGGAGAACCCATATGTAAGGTGCAACAAAGGTTCATGACTATTGTGAATAGTTTACATTCCATGGGTGAGAAAGGATTAGATGATGAAGCTATTATTGATAAGATCATAGACATAATACTAAATGAGTGGGAATCCAAGAGAACTACTATTGATGAGAACAAAAAGGTTTCTCAGATTTCTCTTGATGAACTGTTCGGAACTCTTATTCAGTATGAAACTAGAATGAAGAGAGATACTGATAATGTAAAGAAGAAGAATGGGAATGGCATTGTTTCTTTTACTACAACTTCTAATCATATTAAAGTCAAGAATCCTGAGAGAGTTACTAGATCTAAGTCTAAGAAGGTTGTTATCCAATCCAAATCTAGTGGATGTGAATCCTCAGAGAATGAGTTAGCTAATCTTGCTCAAAGGATGAACACGATAACTAGACAGAGGAACTTTCAATCCAAATACAAGAAGAAAGAAAGGAAATATAAGAAATATTCATAAGTTATATGTTATGAATGCAAGAGAGCAAGACATATAAGAAATGATTGTCCTATGCTTAAGATAAAAGAAAGAAAGGAAAGGAATTCAGAGAGAAACGGAAAGAAGTATTACAAGGATAAAGCTAAGAAAGTCTTGAAAGCTAATGACACCTGGAGTGCCAGTAGTGGTGACTCTTCAGATGAATATTCAGATTATGAATCTTCTGGACAGAATAATCTTGGTCTAATAGCCTGACTACCTATTGAAAATCATTTTTTAATGGATAAGGTACACAATTATGAATCAATGACCACTGTTTCTTTAAATTAAAATTATAGTAATGATAAATATTATAACTCTTAAGATGAATAATCGTCTTCTGATGAAGATAATACTTTACCATCATATGAATAAGTTTCTAGGTTTTCCAAACTCCTTGAGATTGAGAAATAAAAACTCATGAAAAACTTGATAAGGAAAAATCTAGGAATAAAATTCTTACCAAGGAAATATCAGATCTTTCTAAAGATGTTGATAAGAAAAATGTTGATTTCAAAAGTTTTTCAAAAAATCTTGAGGAAGTAAATTCTGAGAAGAACAAACTTTCTAAAGATCTAGAAAATGTAATTTCTAAGAAAAATGTTTTCGAGCCTAGATCTAGTTCCAAATCAAATGGTTTAGAAGACAAGAACTTTGTTATTAAACTGAAATATGAAATCTTTTAATTGAGGAAGTGTCTGTCAAACTTTAACTTAGGTAAGGAAAATTTTGATAAAATGTATTCTCAAATCCGACCTCTAAGGAATAGTTCTGGTTTTGGCTATACTGGTTCTAAACCGATTTTTAGTAACAATTATTTTGTTCCTCAAAGTGCTCCATTCTGCACTAAGTGTTATTATGGTGGACACTGGGCAATTTTTTTTCCTTAAACAAAACCCAGTCTTTAGGATTTCATAAAGCCTATTTTTCTAAAAAGATTTGGGTGCCTAAAATTTTTCTTTCTAAGATTTCCGGATCCAATCAAGTTTGGATTCTGAAAACCTAACTTTTTCTTATTTTCAGGAAAACAGAGAAAGTACCAACAACAATATATGGTACATGGATAGTGGATGTTTCCGGCACATGACTGGTAAAAAAAAATATTTTGAAAAGATTATCAAGAAGAAAGGAGGAAAAGTAAATTTCAGAGATAATGCTCAGGGAGAAATTATTGGTATAGGTAACATCATTCTTCTTGGAAAAACTTTGATTTCAAATGTTTTATTTGTTAAGGGTCTTAAGCAGAACCTCATCAGCATAATCCAATTATGTGATGAAGGTTACCTTGTGAATTTTAGTAATGACAAGTGCCTAGTACACAATTCCAAGGAAGAATTTATTCTTTCTGCCCATAGGCTAGAGAATGTTTACACACTAAACTTAAAAGACCTTATGAGCCAAGATCTATCTTGCCTTAGTGCAATGTAAGATCATTCTTGGTTGTGGCATAGAAGGTTAGGACACTGTAACCTTAGGAACTTATGAAAACTTTCTAAGAAAAGATTGGTTAAGGATCTATCAGAGCTTAGATTTGATTCTTCAAAATTTTGTGACTCTTTTCAATATGTCAAGAAACATAAATCAAGTTTTAAATCATCCGATGAAGTCTCAACTACTGATAAATTACAATTAGTGTATATGGATTTCTTTGGTCATACACAAACCAGAAGCATTGGGGGAAAGTATTATGTATTTTTCTTGGTTTATGATTACACTAGATTTATGTGGGTCTATTTTCTAGAAAAGAAGTCTAAAGATTTTTATTATTTCAAAAGTTTTAGAGCCCAAGTTAAAAATGAGAAAAATATTCCATTGAAAAATATTCATAGTTTTCATGGTGGAGAATTTCAAAATTCAGATTTTGAAACTTTTTTGTAGTAGAAAAGGCATTACTCATAACTTCTCATCACCCAGGACACCTCAACAAAATGGTGTTGTTGAAAGAAGAAATAGAATTATTCAAGAGATAACTAGAACCATGTTGAGCGATTATTCTGTAGCCAAACACTTTTGGGATGAAGCTGTAAGTACTTCTTGTTATACTATAAATCATGTTTTGATTAGACATTTTCTTAATAAAACTCTTTATGAGTTATGGAATAATAGAAAACCTAGACTTTCCTACTTTAAGATTTTTGGTTTCAAGGTATTCATTCTGAATACTAAAGATAATATTCATAAATTTTCCCCAAAATCTGATGAAGGAATCTTCTTAGGCTATTCCACAACTTCTAAGGCTTATTGAGTTTTCAAAAAAAACACTTGTACTATTGAAGAGACACTACATGTGAAATTTGATGAAACTGATCCCTTTGTTTTTAAATAACACCAACCTACATCTTTGATGTGTTTTCAAAAACTGATTATCAACCTTTGTTATAAGATCCTTTTGATAAAGAAAATTCCCAAGAAAATGTTTCTGAAGCATTTACCCCAGAAGATTTCCTACCCTATATTGATAAACAGGTTTTACCAAACCCAAATCAGTTGTTTCTAAAGAATAATCCAAGTGATAGCATCATTGGTGATGTGAATCAACCTGTAAGGACTATAAGTTACTTAAGAAATTATGTAGAACATCTAGCATTCCTTTACCAATTAGAACCAAAAATCACTGATGAAGCTTTAGGTGATGATGATTGGATTAAAGCCATGAAAGATGAACTAAATGAATTCAAAAGGAATAAAGTCTGGACCTTGGTTGAAAGACCTAAGGAAACTTCTGTTATTGGAGTATAATGGGTCTTCAAAAATAAGTATGATGAAAATGGAATCATTGTAAGAAATAAAGATAGATTGGTTGCTAAAGGCTATAATCAACAAGAAGGAATAGACTATGAAGAAACCTATGCACCAATAGTTAGACTTGAATCTATTCGTATTCTACTTGCCTTTACAGTATTCTTCAATTTCAAACTTTTTCAAATGGATGTGAAATGTTCTTTCCTTAATGGTTAGGTTCAAGAGGATGTCTTTAATGAACAACCTCCGGGTTTTGAAGATACAAAACATCCTAAACATGTTTTTAGACTTACCAAAGCTTTGTATGGACTTAAGCAAGCCCCTCGAGATTGGTATGATAGACTTACATAATTTTTGCTTCAAAATAAATATGTTAAGGGAAATAAAGATCCAACCCTTTTATAAATAGAGATAATAAAAATGTTTTGATTGTTCAAATTTATGTTGATGAAATTATATTTGGTTCAACTCAGCAATCTTTAACTGATTCCATTATAGATCTAATGAAATCTGAGTTTAAAATGAGTATGATGGGTGAGTTAAAATTTTTCCTTGGTTTTAAAATCTCTCAAAAACCAGAAGGAATCTATATATCCCAACATAATTATATTAAATATCTTCTTAAAAAGTATGGATATGACAACACTAAGAGTATAAGTACTCCCATTGGTACCTCAAACACACTTGATCTTGATGAAGCTCGGAAACCAGTAGATCAAACATATTTTAGAGGTATGATAGGAAGTTTACTTTACTTGACAGCTAGTCGTCCAGACTTAATGTTTTCAGTATGCTTGTGTGCAAAATATAAATCCAATCTTAAGGAATCTCATTTAAAGGCAGTGACAAGAATTTTTTGATACTTAAAGGGAACCATGGATTTAAGACTCTTTTATACTTCTGGAAATGATTTTTTATTTAAAAGTTTATCGAATGCTGACTTTGGTGGATGTAGAATGTATAGAAAGAGTACATATGGAACTTGTCATTTCTTAATAGATTCATTAGTTTCTTGGTCATTCAAGAAGAAACACTCAGTAGCACTTTCCACTGCTGAAGCTGAATATGTAGTAGTTGGAATTTGTTGTGCTCAAGTGTTGTGGGTGCAACACACACTCATACACTATAGTATGAGTTTTACCAAAACACAAATTTTGTGTGATAATACAAGTGCCATTTCACTTAGTAAAAACCTTGCACATCACGCTCATGAAAAGCACATAGATATTTGGCATCACTTTCTTAGAGATCACACACAAAAATGAGATATCATTCTTCAATTTATCGAAACACAAGATCAACTTGCTGACATTTTTACAAAATCTTTACCCTCCGATAGATTTGAATACATTAAACAGAATTTAGGAATGATAACTCTAAGGTAATATTCCTCATTAACTTCTTGATGAACCAATCTTCTTACAGTAATAAACTCTTTTTCATAGGGGGAGTACATTTTCTTATTAGTATTTAATTTTTTTTTTCATAATGAAACTTGTTTTTTCGTAGTCAGTTTTGTTTTCAAAATTTTTCGTAATGAAGTTTTTAAAATTTTTCATAATGAAGTTTTCAAAATTTTTCGAAATGAAGTTTTAAAAATTATTCATAATAAATATTTTCATACTCATAATTTTCATAATTGATATTTCTACTCGAAATTTCCGTAATGAAAACTTATGTACCCAAAATCTTTCATAGTGATGTTTTTTTTCATTTTAATTTTTTTTCGTAATCCAATTTTCAGAATAAAAAGTTATTCAAAGAATATTTTTCTATTACGAATAATCTTCCAGGAAATCTGAAAGGTATGATTCTTTATTGAGTTTTCGTAATCACCTTTTACTTTATGGTAGTTTCTTTTTTATTTTTAAAATTTCTCAGATTCTCGTTTCCTTAAATCCAAATGTTTTCCTTTAAAAAAACCTCAAAAGATCGGATCCTACCAAATTTTCCTTGTGTCTATCTTTTCAACTGTCAGATCTGATCAAAAGTTTTCTCAACCATTAGATTGAGATGGGAAGATGGACCATCGCATCAAAACATATAAAAGGGGACCCCCAATGGTTGTCCCACATAGGTTTTCAAGCTTTTGCATGTTGAAGCTCTGCCCCACTACAAAAGCCCGTTCCGAACTTCTCAAAGTTTTCTCAAGTCCGAATGTCTGGTGATGTTCCTTCTCAAGATATGTCTTCTGTTAAGCCGATTGCGGAGTGTCAAATATACAGAGAAAGGCTGGTGTATCCGAACTTCTTCAACAAGTATGATTCTATTATTTCATATAATATCAAGCTTAATGGATGAGAGAGTGTATCCATATCAATAATAGGAGCTCAGGATGTTGTGTATCGAGATCTACTCATTGAGTTTTATGTGTTAGTTTGTTTCTTTAAGGAAGAAGGGAGAAATAAGTTTTCATTAAAGAGTTATAGAAAAACCTATGCCCTCTCATATACCAAGATTTCTATCCTGGTAGGGCTATCTTATGAAGGGGAAGCCGAGTTCTTCTCCCACAGGCTTCCAGAATTTCAAGGAAGTTTTGTAAAGGTGAAGGCTATTGAATGTCTTGGACTTACAGATGTCAAGACCACAAAGATTGCTCATTTGTCTACAAACAATCGGATCCTTGAGTTATGGGTTCAGGGTTTTATCGTACTGATAAATGGTGATAAAGACAAACGGAAGAAAAGTGATATGTATATCTTGGATTTTTTGGTAAATCTAAGGAAGATCAATCTGATGAAGCATATTCTCATCACGATAGAGAATATCAAGAATGGGAATTTGAGAGCATAGATAATCATGTATCTTTCCCTACTCTCCAACTTGATTGTTCGGTTCTTGGAGTCATTCAAAATCCCTTGCAGTTACAAGATGAGGAATTATAAAGTTATGTTAGTAAGTGATGATACTTTTAAAAGAATGAATGTCGGCTATTCTAAGAAATCCAGAGAGTTTTATGATCTACCAGTGGATGAAGTAAAATATGTTCCGAAGAATGCAGAAGAGGATGAACCATCTAAGAAGGCTAGAAAAAAGAGGAAACTAAAGGAAGTGAAAGAAATAGAGAAAACCCCTAAGACCAAAGAAACTCAATCCACACCTCCAAAGCCCAAGGGGCAGAAAGATTATCCGGATGAGGTAGTAGCCAAATGGAGGGAAGAAAAAAAGAATCGTAAGGAAGGAGAGCCACAATTTGTCTTGGATCCTGAAGAGGCCAAAGCTTTGGAAGAGAAGGCAGCTGATGATCTTGAGAAGAAAGATAAATAGAATAAGTTTAAGAAGAAAATTTCTGAGGCCAAAATTGTCCAATATCTTATGAGGGACACTAAAATAGCATTCGAGAACATTCCTTTACTGAAATATTTCATTGTTGAACCTTTACCTGAGACTCAGGGGAAGAAGTTTATGACTCTAGAACAAGCCCAAGAAAAGGTTGCTGAAGAAAATAAAGCTTTAGAAGAAGTATAAGAAGAAAAAAATAGTGATGATACAGCTGGTCTGATAAAGCAAGTTGAAGACTTTCATGAGAAGGAAAGTGCTTCCAAATTTTTTTTAATCCGGACTTCTCAAGCCGGATCTTCAAAACTTGATACCTCTGGAATTGATGAGAAGGCTGAAGAGGAAGCAAACAAATTATCTGAGGAAGAGAGTTATAATCATGTCCTTATTCACCCTGAGGATATTGAGGCAGGAGATGAGAAAGAAAAAATTGATGAAGATAAGATTGTTTAGTTGTCTGGAAGCGAGCATGAGTCTCTAGATGAAGAAGCTGTTCCAAGAACCAATAAGGTCAAAAAAGTGGTTGTTGATACCCCAAAAAAAGAAATTTTAAGGAAGAAGGAAACTGGTTGATCTTCTAAGTGGAATATGGTTGAGTTAGAGGAAGAACCATCACCAAGAAAAATGTCAGATTCAGAATCATCGTCTCTGGGACATGATTTTGTCATACAATATCTAAAGAATCTTGTTGACACCATTCCAATATTTCCAACCATTGACTCCAGATGTCAGATGCTTCAGCATAGAATGAATCAGAAATTGGATTCTCTATCCATGGTGATGGATAGGTGTGTAAAGATTGAGGCTGATTACAAGAACTTCTTTATTAACTAAAATTCCCACATAAAATCTTTTAATAAAATGGTAAGTTGGTCCAAGTATATAGTTCAATATCTGAGAAAGATTGATAAGTTTCAAGATGATTTCAAGGAATCTTTTTATACAGAAGATAGAAAAATAAAGGATCTCACAAATAGCTTTGAGGAAAATCTAACCCTAGAATAGAATTCTTGGATTCAGGAGGTCAAGTATCTGAATGAGAAGTTGAACTCTATTTCCCAAAGATGGAAAAGGGAAAGGGATCTCCAGATCGAGATTGAAGAAAAGCTAGTGAAGCAAGAATATTTGTTGAAGGCTATGGCAGAGGCTCTGAAGGATCAGGATGACAGGATCAAAGCCTTAGAGAAGACAACAGAGGTAGATTAGAAGGAGCTAAAGAAGATGAAAACCATTGTCAAGAAATTGATACCCAAGGAAAAAGAAGAAAAATAAACCTGATATTTTGTTGTATTTTATTTCCTTGTACAAATTCTTCTAATATTAATGAAATTTTGGTTGCTCATTTTTTGTTTGGATGTTTGTACTAATATTTCAGGTTCGATATTTTTTTTCCATTCCCTCAAATTATTTTTGAAAATAACAAAGGGGGATAAGGAAAAATAATTCTAAGTAAAAAATAAATATCCCAAATAATGGGGGAGTTCTCATTATGAAGATTTCCATATCCATGATAATTGAAAAATATCATTTCAGAAATCTAGAATACGATTCTTAGTGTTCAAAATCATAAGGGGGAGTTAGTCATATTCATCTTTTCCAATGTAAAAAAGGAGATAAGTTTTATTTCAAAATCTAGAATTTTTTTCTAAGTCCTTATATTATATTTTGTAAGGATGTTTTTGCTTTCCAAAAAGGGGGATATTGTTGAGACAATAAGGTTTTCCTTATGAATTTTCCATACCTTTATACTTGGGGGAGATTGTTAAGTCAATAAGGTTTCCTTATGACTTTACCATTCCTTCTTGTTTTGAAAATCACAAACACCTTATCTCAATGCAAATTTCATTTTACCATGTGTTTTACTTATATAAGGAAAAATTTACTCTCCTAAAGAAATTTATCCTTACCATGTTTTCATTGTTCATATCATAATTTTTCTAAGTGACAAATTCAGTTTGAAACCAAAACCTCGAAATCCTATAATTACCTAGATATGAAGCATTCTGTTTTGGGATCCGAATTCTCAGAATTATAGTTACAAAATCTTCTGAGTTCTGACTCCAAATTTTGTTTACGAATTCTGGTAATGAACTCTTCTGAGTTCTGACTCCGAATTCTGAATCAGAATTCAGGTTATGAACTCTTTTGAGTTATGACTCTGAATTCTGAATACTAATTCTGGATACAAACTCATCAGAGTTCTTACTCTGAATTCTAAATACGAATTCTGGATACGAACTTCTCTAAGTTCTGACTCCGAGTTCTCTGATTTCTGACTCTGAACTCTTATGAGTTCTGACTCTAAATTCTCATGAACTCTGACTCCAAACTTTGTAAGTTCAGGTTCCGAATTCTTGTGAATTCAGATTCTGAATTTCCTTGAAATTCAGACTCTGGAATTCTATAGAGTTCAGGTTCTGAATTCCTAGAAAACAGAATCTGAATATCCTTGTATTAAAGACTCCAAATTCAATTTTGGTTAGACTATGAACTTTCATTTTCTTACATTCCAAATATTGATTTTTAGTTATGGAACCATATTTTTGCTTACACTTGTTTTCTTATAAAACGATGTCGTGCATTCAGTTTCTGAATAACCGTTGTTTGAGTGAAACATGCATAGGTCCCTCCGAAATTCAAGGGAAAATATGACAGTTGGAAGAGGGAGCCGACCGTTGAAGCAGTGCCTATAAATATGATCTCATTTGAAAGAGATAAAAACTTTTTGGACAACTTTTGATCTGAAGTGATTTCTAGAGATAGATACTCTCATGCTTCGTACGTACTGAACTTATTGTTCAAATTTTCTTAGTATGACTCTGATTGTTGCTGTGTAAAATCAAGGGCTTCCGGGGATAGGAAGACAGAGGTGCCAACTACCTTGAAGTTGATGGCTTCCTTGATGAGGAATAAAGAGGTGTCGACTACCTTGAAGTTTAGGGCTTGTGGGGATAACAAGACAGACTCTGATATTCGTATTGAGGTCTTACTCTGGTGTGGGTAAGATAGACTTTCTTGAAAGTATAAATCAAGGGACCTTTATCCTAGGTTTTTGGATACCCTTCTCTTTGGGTTAAAAGATTTACTACTTGTTACGTGTTTTTTACAAGTTTTTCGCTACATTTGTATTGTTGAGGAAAGTATAACTATCTTATACTTCTTTATACTTGTACTCTGATCTATTTAGATTATATACACTTTAAGGTAGAATCTTCATCATTGTAAACTTTCATTAAGTTTCTTTTCTGGAATCATCTTTTCTAGAATCACTTTATCTGAATCATATTTCTAGAATCAAGAAAGTGTGTAGAACTAGAGGTTTTGTGAATTACCTTGATTAACCTTATTAAACATAACCATCTTTAAAAGTTCCAAAGGAATTTTTTAAAGTCTAAAATTCACCCCCCTCTTTTATTTTAAGAATCATTAGATACTTTACTCAGTATCTCTTTTATTTCGATCCTATATTTGGTATTATAGAGTATATCATACTCACATACCATCTCAACAATCATTTGACTCAAAATATTCCCATTTTGAAAATCACAATATAAAACACTTGAGAAAAAAATTATAAAGTAAAAAATTTAAAGACTTACTCCCCTTTACTTAAATGAATTTAAAATGTTCTTACTTTCTCCCTTTTATCTTCTCATAAATTTCAAATGATTTTAATTTCTTCTTTTAAATCCCATGTAATTTTTGAAAGAAACTTAAAGAAAAGTTATATTATGTAGATATAATTTCTTTAAATGATAGAGATACACTCTATAAATCAATTTTAAGGAGTATAAAATATTTAAGAAAATATTTCATAAAAATAGTTTAATATTTATCCAAAATATATTAAAAAAACCTATTACACTGTTTTAGGAGTTCATGAAAAAATTATTCTTTGTTGGATAGTTTCTTAACAATATACTTTATCTTTATTATATATTCTTGTGTCTACTTTGTTGGAACCATGGATATTCTATGCATGAATTGGAGTATGGTTTGTGTTTGTTTTCAATACTCAGTGGAAGTTCAGAATGTGTTCCAGCAAAGTGATCATACAGTTCAAGAAAGAAACAATATTAAAGGTGGCGTCGTTTCCCAGTGTTTGCCAAATTTTTGGGCCTCAAAATCAGAAAATGAAGAAATGGATTGTTGGTAAAAGCAGGTGCTCCCAAAGAGGAAGTGGTGCATGAAAAATAAGGACTGTGTGCGAATTACTTGAGTTGGGTGCGGAAAACAGTGTGGTGCGTGAAATAGTGGATCAAGGGTTTTCACGCAAATAATGTTTCGGAATCAAAACTTCGATAAATGGCAAAGGCATGGGTTGCGTGAAAAATCTGGAGATGTGCGAGAAAAACGATACTGGTGCAAAATATTACACGCCAGATGAGATGTTTTTCGTGACAAAGAGAGTTTTGCGCATGGGGGTCTCATAAGCCTATAAATAATAGGTGACCCCTCTCATTCCACATGGTTTAAGACTTAGATAAGATCTGAGGTTTGTTGTGTGTAAAAGGATCGCGTAAAGGGGCTTGCGCAAAATATTCTATGGTGTGTGAAAAATCCCGAGATGCATGAAAAAGGAAGAGCTACACGTAAAAATTGGGGCGGCGCGTAGAAGTATTAGTTGCAGAAAAAAGGGTGTTGTTGCGTGAAATATTTTTCTGCGAAAAAGGGAATTTTGTGCACAATAGTAAGGCCTTGCGCGCAAAGGGTAGGCGTTGCACGCAATTGTCAGTGAAAATTGTTTACACTTTCTGGTTATCCGGTTCAGTGGTTCAGTGCGTACAAGTGCATCTTTTCCAGACTTCAATGAAAGTAGAGTCTCATGCTAAGGAGATACAAAGACTTTAATACAAATATATTGAATAAACCCTCATGTATATAAACTGACTGGGACTTTTCCAAAGGCAGTTCGCTAGGGGTGTCAATGGGAGTGACCTGGGGGATACAATGGGATATCCCTGAACAGTTGTAAAGGCAGTGAGTCTGGGACAGAGTGACTATTCCCAAACCTTTGTAATCCACAACTAGTGAATAATAGTAGAATTAGGTACGACCGAAAACCTGTCGGTGTATTCTCTTTGGATGTATCCCTTTGTGGTAAACCAAGTAACAGTGCTGTGTCAACTTCCTACTTTCTTTTGTTTGACAGGTCTAACAAGTTCATACCAATATGGGAACAAGATCAACAACTTTAAAAAGAAAAATTTGACACCCTGATTCACCCTCCCCTCTCAGGGTGTACCAGGGTCCTTCAAGTGGTATCAGATCCTGGTTAACTGGTGTTTGATCTATCATATTCTGTTATGGACAATTCCGCCAATGTCCGGGGAGTCCCTCTCTTCGATGGAAGTAATTTCCAGATCTGGAAGAACAGAATGAGATCTCATCTAATATCTCTTGGAATGGAAGTCATTTTTTTCTATTGTTCAAGGAATAAAAGTCACTGATCCAATAGGCCTGGCTATGACTGACATAGATATGAAAATTCTTGATGCATATGCTAAAGAAAAAAATGCTCTCACCACGGCTCTTTCTGATCAGATCTATCTAAACGTGATGAGTTTCACCTCAGCAAAATACATGTGGGATAAACTTGAAAATATTTATTAAGGAGATAAAAAAGTGAAGGAGGAAAAACTAAAAGTCCTACACAATAGGTTTGATGATCTAAAGATGCATCCGGATGAGAATGTAGACTCATTCTTCAATCGAATTACTGAAGTGTTTGAAGCTATTTGGGGTCTAGGAGAAAAAATCAAAGACATTGACATTGTGAAGAAAATATTGAGAAGACTTCCACCCCTGTAAAATGTAATGGTGTCAGCCCTTGAGGAAAGAGATCTTTGAAAACATTCTCTGGATGATCTTCTGAGCAGCCTGGTGGCATATGAAATGAGAGTCAAACCAGAAGATGCTATGACTCGAGTGAGAAATGAAATGACATTCAAATCCATTGAAAAATTGAAAATATTAAAAGATAGTGGTGGTGAAGATGATGAGTAAAAAAAATTATTTATCTCATTGCAAAGAATTTTCAGAAGGGAAAAGGTAAATTCAAAGGGAATTTACCTCTAGCTTGCTTTCGTTGTGGCAAAGTTGGTCACATTGCCTCTCAGTGCTTAAGAAAGATCGATGATGAGAATAGTGATACTGAAAACATTGAGAAGCCTCAGAAAAGGTTTTTCAAAAAGGGATACTTCAAATCTAGAAAGAAATTACCAAAGAAGAGTTTTTTCTATGAAGAGGAAGATGATGATAATAAATTCTGTGATAAAGAAGAACCAAAATTTAAAATTGGAAACCATGCTTCCATGATGGCCAGTGTTGAAAAATCAAAAGATACTGGTGGAGAAAATCTATTGACGACTATTTCCAATCCCAAGTTGCAACTTAAGGATGCTGTTAGTAAGATTAAGATTAAATGTAAGAGTTGCAATAAGTGGAAATCAATTGTAGAAGAATCAAATGAATATGTTGATCAACTTGATGCTGAAATTTAATTACTGGAGGAATTTGTGAAAGTAAAGTCTAAAATACTGAAATCAATGATGATGTAGTGGATCTGAAGCTGATAATTGAAGAGAAGGAAAAGGTCATCAATGACCTCACCTCCAGACTAGAGGAAAAGACCAAGACTTTTGAGGGTCTTGAGGAAGAAGTTGTTACTCTTAGGAGTAAAATTCAACCACAAATGTGGGTAAGAAGAAAATTCATTTTGGAAGATTCTCAGATGTAGAATTACTGGAAAGAGCAAAGTGTGGTTCAGATGGGGTTGGAAAAATCTTGAGTTATCAAAGACCCACTTGCATGGGAAAGAGTGGAATTGGCTGTGAATATGAGACATCAATTGCTGGAAGTGAAGAGAACCAAAAGAAAGACAAGATGAACGTTGGACATGTTGAAATGTTTCCTGAAGTGTTGAAGAAGAAACCCTCAATCCAAACTAAAAGATGAACTAAAAACTATCCTCAAAATTTTAGAAATGACATTCATTTCAACTATTCTCCCAAAGAAGAAGGCATGAGGAGAAATTCAAGTGAGAAGACATTTCCTCTCATAAAGTGTCAGTTTTGTGGCTATCTTGGTCATACCATGTCATATTGCTAAGTGGCATGAAGCTACTTGAATGGGGAAGATTTAGGAGGTCAACAAAGGAGACTGACTTCATATCCTCTACCCTATAGAAGAAATAGTTTCTATGGATATTGTTTTCATTGTTCTAACTTTGTCCATAAAGCTATGAATTGCAGGCAGATATTCTATAGGATAGATTCATACAGCTCTCAGAGATGGGTCAATTTTCACCCTCCTGATGGTGTTGATCTCACAAACAGGTTTTCTCCTATGGAAGAAGATTATGGGTATGAAGAATATGATTATATGGAATAAATAATTATAAGGCCATTAATATCTTATACTCAATCCAATATCTCTTGGAAATAAAAGAAAAAGATCGAGAAATCTAATCTTGCAGAAGTATCCTTTAAAGTTTCAAAGAGCACCACCACCTAGATTCTTGACAGTGGATGCTCTTCACATATGATAGGAAATACTGACCTCTTGAAGAACATTAAAAATAAGGTTTATGTAATAGTGAGGTTTGGTAATGATAGTGCTTTGAAGACTAAAGGCAGTGGGAATACTTCTCTCACCAATTGAGAGATGAAGAAGACTGAAGTTCTTTATGTGGATGGTCTACACCACAATCTCCTCAGTGTGAGTTAACTCTATGACTCAGGGCTCATATTCACTTTCAATCAAAAAAGATGCTCTATAAAGGGAAAGATATGAAATTCACTTATGAAAGGATATAGAATAGAAGGCAACCTATATCAGGTTGATAGCAATGAAAACATCTGTTACATGACTGTTGAAGAAGAAAAAAACTTGTGGCGTCGAATACTAGGGCACATAAATCAATAAGACATGGAGAAAATATAAAAAATAAAGATTTTCAAGGACATTCCCAACCTGAAGCATGAGCGTGAAAAGTCTTGTGATACTTGTATTCATGGGAAGCTGGTATGCAGTTCATATCGGCCAAAGAAGAAAAGGGCATCTCATCTTCTTGATCTAATTCATACAGATGTATGCGGGATGATAAATGTTGCTGGAACTCATGGATAAAGGTACTTTGTCATTTTCATAGACGATTACAGTAGAAATACATGTGTAATGGTCATTCATAGGAAATGAAAAGTGATTGACTTCATGAAAACATATCGGTGAATCATCGAGAATGATACTGGACGAACAATCAAAGTTTTTTGATCTGATAATGGAGGGGAATACACGTCCATTTAATTTGAAAATTACTTGGAGAAGCATGGGATACAACATGAGGTAGCTGCTGTGAGAACTCCACAACAAAATGGAGTTGTTGAACGTAGGAATCAACAAGTGAACAACATGGCACGAACTATGCTGATTGAGAGTCGTATTCCACGACATTACTGAAAAGAGGCTGTTCAAGCTACAATATACATTCAAAATTGAACACGGATTTATATGGGTGAGACGAAGACACCATATGAATTGTGGCATAGAAGGAAGCCCTTTTTGAAATATTTTCTTGTTTTTGGAAGTAAATGCTTCATTAGGAACAAGGAAAGAAATCAATGGAAATATGGTGACAATGCTGATGAATGAATTTTCCTTGGATACTCAATGAACAACAAAACCTACAAGTGTTTCAACAAATGATTAAGAAGGATTGTAGTGAGCAGTGATGTTAAGATTGTTGAAGAAAAAACCACAAATGCTTCAAGGATTTCATATGCTGATGTGACAGAAAGTGAGGAAGAAAGTGAACGTGTAGAAAATACAAATACATAAATAGAGGAAGGTGTAAAAAACACTCAACAGTCACATCATGATGTTGAATCAGAAGAATAATCTGAATAAGAAATCCTGGATGGGGAGAATGCAACTGAATCACACAAGAGAAATTGAAGAGCTGAGATTGATCCATCTAACATAATTGGGGATAGGAGTGCACCCACACAAACAAGGAGGATGAGTAATAACACACAATCTGTATTTGTGTTCGTTGTTGAGCCATCCTCATTTGAAGTAGCTACAAAGGATGAGTCTTGGGTGAAAGCCATGAATGAAGAGTTAGATCAGATTGATAAGAATCAAACATGTGATCTTGTCCAGAGACCCGATCATCACAATGTTGTTGGTACAAAATGGATCTTCAAGAAAAAGTTTTATGATCATGGAAGTGTCATTAGAAATAAGGCGCGACTGGTATGTATAGTATACTCCCAGATTGAAGGTGTTGATGTTGAAGAAACCTTTTCTCCAGTCGCTAGACTGGAGTCAATTAGAATTTTCCTTGCCATGGCCCTCCAAAGAGGATATAAAGTATATCAAATGGATGTCAGGACATCATTTTTGAATGGTGTACTTGAAGAAGAAGTCTACATTGAACAACCAATGGGTTTTCTTCTTGGTATTGATGAAAAAAAGGTTTGAAAAATAAAGACATATCTATATGGTTTGAAGCAGGAACCACAAGCATGGTATTCCCAACTGGAATCTTATCTAAAGAAGTTGGAATTCAAAAGAGTAGGAGTAGATCACAATCTATATGTGAATAATTCTCTAAAATATCAGTTCATGGTTCTAGTTTACGTATATGACATTATATTTGGTGGAAGAAGGCATAAATCAGTGGATAAATTTTCTAATCACATGAAATCAGAATTTGAAATGTCAATGATTGGGGAACTCACATATTTCTTGGGGCTGCAGGTGACTCAAAAGAAAGATTACACTTTCATCTCTCAGGAAAAGTACGCAAGAGAGTTGTTGAAGAAATTTAATATGCATGAATCCAAACCAATTTCAACTTCAATTGTAGTTGGAACCAAACTTGGAAAGCATGTGGATGAGACCTTTGTATATCTCACCATGTATAGGAGGATTATTGGGTCCCTACTATACCTGAAAAAGACACGAACATATATTGTCTTTTCAACATGTCTATCAGCCCGCTTTAAGAGTAATCCAAAGGAGGAACCTATGGAGATAGTAAAAATAATCATGAGGTATATTCAAGGTACTCATAACTTTGGGTTATACTTTGATGGAGGAAGAGAAAGTGAATTATCATCATTTTTTAATGTTGACTGGACTGGCGATGTAGTGGACAGAAAGCCCACCAGTGGTGGAGCATTCTATATTGGGAATAAATGTGTTAGCTGGTTGAGAAAGAAAAAAGAAAGTTATTCTTTGAGTACTGATGAAGTTGAGTATATCTCTTCCACGAAGTCATGCACTCAACTATTATGGATGAATCAACAACTAACAGATATTGGTGATGAGGTGAAGCAACCAATGGGGATTTACTGTGATAAAAAGAGTTCAATTGATCTTAAAAAGAATCCGGTTCAACATTCTCATACAAAACATATTGAAATAAAGTATCACTTTATCAAAGAGAAAGTTGAGCAAGGAATGATTAGAATGGATCATATGGGAACGAATGAGAAAGTGGTTGATATCCTAACCAAGCCACTGTCAGTGGCTATGTTTGAGAAGCATCGGTTGAACCTCGGTGTTCAGCCACCACCTAGTGCACAAGGAGGTTACGAAATACCCCTCTCCCCAGTTATGTTAACAGATTTTTATCTGTTTATGGCTGTGATACAGGTTTGTGGTGGAGATACTATCCAGGGGTGAGTTTTGAGCCGAAAAATAAATAATTACCGGTCTTTGGGTTTATTGAAAATGGGGGAGAAATGAATAAATTTAGGCATTTCATTGACATGTAATAGTTCTGTGACACAATGAGAATTCAGCGTCAGTGATAGGATGAGAAGGAATTCATTCGACATGTAATGCTTCTGTGAAACTGTAATAAAATTACTTGGGCATCATTGAGAATTCCAAAACACGGGAACCCAATTCAAGCTTCATCTCTTGTTTTCTATACTGAGCATTGCTCACATAGACTCAGAGTGTTGGCTAAGTTGATTCTTGCATTTTTGGTTTACATGTGGATGGTGATCTATTGAATTTATTTGGTGATTTCCAACAAACCCAAAGGGGGAGATTATTGGAGCCATGGATATTCTATGCATGAATTGGAGTATGATTTGTGTTTGTTGTCAATCGTTAGTGGAAGTTTAGAATGTGTGCTAGCAAAGTGATCTTACAGTTCAAGCAGAAACCAGTATTGAAGGTGGCACCGTTTTTGAGTGTTTGCCAAATTTTTGGGCCTCAAAATCAAAAAATGAAGACATGGATTATTGGTAAAATAAGGTTCATGAAAAGAGGAAATAGTGTGCGAAAAATAAGGGTTGTGCACGAAATACTTGAGTTGGGCACGAAAAATAGCGTGGTGCGTGAAATAGTGGATTGAGGTTTTTTGAGCAAATAGTGTTTCGAAATCAGAACATTGAAAAATGGCAAAGGCATGGGATGAACGAAAAATCTAGAGATATGTGCGAAAAACGATACCAATGTGAAGGATTACGCACCAGATGAGAAGTTTTTCACGCCAAAGTGAGTTTTGCGCGCGGGGGTCTCAGATGCCTACAAATAAGATGTGACCCCTCTCATTCCGCATGGTTGAAGACTTAGAGAAGATCTGAGGTCTATTTCATGTAAAAGGATCAAGCAAAGGGGCTTGCGTGAAATATTTTGTGGTGCACGAAAAATTCCGGGATGCACGAAAAAAGAAGATTTCCGCGTAAAAATTGGGGCGACACGTAAAAGACTCAGTTGCACGAAAAAGGGTGTTGTTGCACAAAATATTTTTCCGCGTAAAAAGGTAATTTTGCGTGCAATGTTAAGACCTTGCACACAAAGGGTAGGTGTTGCACACAATTTTCAGTAAAAATTGTTTACGCGTTATCATTATCCGGTTCAGTGGTTCAGTGCGTATAAGTGCATCTTTTCCATACATTGATGCAAGTAGAGTCTCGTGCTAAGTAGAGACAAAGAATTCAATGAAAATATATTGAAGAGACCCTCACATCTATAAAATGACTGGGACTTATCCAAAGGTAGTGATCTAGGGGGAGTCAACGGGAGTGACCTGAGGGACGCAGTAGGCTATCCCTGAACAGTTGTAAAGGCAGTGAGCCTAGGATAGAGTGACTGTTCTCGAACCTTTGTAATCCAAAACTAGTGAAGAATAGTGGAATTAGGTATGACCTATAACCTATCGGCATATGCTCCTTGGACGTAGCCCTTTGCGGTGAACCAAGTAAAACTGTTGTGTCAAATTCCTACTTTCTTTTGTTTGACAGGTCTAACAAGTTCCTACCAACGTGGGAACAATATCCACAACTTTAAAAAGAAAAATTTGACACCCTGATTCACCCCTCCCCTCTCAGGGTGTATTGGGGTCCTTCATACTTTGATTCTTCAACTATTGATTCAATATTTTAAAACTTTTCTTCCATTACCTCAATATTCTTATTATTTTTATAAATCTCCAAGTATTGTTTCATGGTGAGAGAATTGATATCATCGATGAGTATTATTTAATATCTAACTTTAATGTTGATGTTATTGGTATAAATAGAAGATTTTTTAATTTACCTCTTAATTACTCCAAAATTTTCAACAAATAACATCATATTTTCTTTCATAAGATTCATCCATATTATAATGATATTTATCTTTCTAAACTCTACTAAATAATTTTCCTTAAGGTCTTTAAATTCTGAATCATTTTGAAGATAACTTTTAGTAATTTATTTTAGAGAGTTTGAATATTTAATGAAATAAAAATTTTATTCGATATACTTAAAATGATATTGTATGTCTCGAAATATTTCCATCATACTTTCAAGAATATTAAATACTTCATTAAAGTAATTCATTTTTATCTCGGTCCACATGGAACTTGTATTGGCCATATTATTTGTAGAATCACTTGAAAATTCCAGAAAGATTAGTTCGCTAATCATTAGAGGTATAGACTCTTATATTTTGAAAAAATGGGACTAAGATATTTCTATAATATACACTTATTCACTGGTCGGATCAAATTCTAATGGATTTTTTATCGATTTTTTCTTTTCATCATATGAAGATTATTCTTCTTAAGAGCTAAGAGAGACTTGTTATTATTATTCTTCAGATTGAACTATTAAAGAGGTTGAAGTATGAGAAGAGGATTCTTCAATATTTAAGGATCTATTTAAGGATTTTAAAACCTTATCTTTATTGTTTAATATATTTCTCTTTCTTAGTGCTTAATAATTATTTATAGGATGAGAGAGGTTTTCAGTTACATCTTTTATTTGTTCAAATTCTTACTCAATGAATTTATCACTACCTTTATTATTACAAGATTGTTCTTCTATAAAAAATTGATTTCCCTTTTCCTTCTCAATGGACACATGAATAAATTTACCATTAATAGACAAATCACCAGCCTAAGGATCGGTTGGAGGGACAACAGAAAAAGGATCAACTAATACAGAAACCTACAATTTATTTACAAAATCATTGGTTAGAGGAATTTATTTCTCATTACTCTTTAATTTTTCATGATATTTCTTATTTTCCTTACATAAATACCTATATAATTTATAATTTTTTCCTTCAAAGCTTATTTATTTTTCCTTTCCTTCTTTTTAATTTATCAAATACTTTCTCTTTCAAAGCATTAACTTCTGCTACATCTATCCCAAAATAATGATCTCTATATTTATTTTTAGTTTTATTCTTCATAAACTCCAAGAATTATTCATTAGATATTGTTTTTGTATTTTTTTTTCAAGTTAAAATATTTGTGAGAAGACCCACCACAATTTTTCTTTGAAAGATTTTTTTCTATGAGGATATAAATTTCATTAGAGGTCAAAGATTTTGTATAATTATTTAAGAATTTTTTTAAACCAAGGATATAAATAATTATCATTTTCACAATTGTTTCATAAAAAAAATAAAATATTTTATCTCGAACAAGAATACTTTAATTCTTGATGCTCTAGTCTCTCATGAAATTAATGAATAATGTTTCGATAAACTTAAGGTAAAGAAGAATTTTGAGCTTAACTGTTCCAGTTTTTACTTCCTCTATACAGTGAAAAATAAATTTCACTATATTGAACTTTTCATGTTTTAAAGGAAATATAAAACATAGATGTCCTAAAACTTTAATGTATACTAATAACCTTTACTTGGTATAATAAATATTTGAACCTATAGTGATAAAATTCTTGCATCTGGTTAGAGATGTTATAATTTCATTATCTTTTCATATAAATAAAATAAAGTTTTCTCTACTATTGTTTTTCAATATATCTAATTTTTATGGTAGAATATGGGTACAAAAACATTATTCACATTAAAAAGGTGTCATTAGTAGCTCAAAAAACTTATTAATTTTAAAATCATATTGTTTTTTGAAATGTTTGACGGAAAAAATCTTCAAGCCATACATTTCACTAAACACTGAGGTTATATAGAAATCTATCACTATTCTTAGATTATTTAAGTGAAAATTGTCTTTTGATGCATGTAGAGACTCCCAATATTGAAATATAATAGATAATTTTAGAATACAATCATAAATTTCAAACCAATTTCTACCAATAAACATTTATTTTATAACTTCCCTGGTTGAAAATCACCTAAAGAAACTATATATATTAATCAGAACAACATGAAAATAATCTAAAGAACCACTGAACCAAATTTAAATATGAAAATAAAATTGTAATTGTTCTCCTCTAAATTAAATGATGAGGGAAAAAACTAAACCACTCCTATTATTTATGGGCATGAATAGATATGAATCAACCTTATATAGATCAAATGGTTTAAAATCAATATTATAATACGATGACGTAGAATATTTAAGAATGATATAAATTTTTTAACCCTTGAACTTTTTTAATATTTTTTAGATTGTTTTGAGTTTTATCAGATGAACATCATTTTGATAAAACATAAAATTTATAAAAAAATTATAAAATATTTTCCATGAAATATTATAAACATTAAGAAAAGAGTACATACCAAATGAAACTTATTTTTTTGTATTTAAATACATTTTTATGAAAGTTTTTACAGTGAATTGAAATAAAATGTTGTATAAGAAAAGGTTAGAATAAAAGATTACGTCTGATGAAATTTGTAACAAATATCATTCCATTGAAACTCAAAAGTTTATAGAAATATCTATCTAGTGTTTTTGCACAAATTATTAGATAAAACTGATAATAAAATAAAGTATGAAAAAATATCCTCCCATATATTAATGACTTTTTCACTATAATAAGATAAGTAAAACTAGAAGTGGATTATTGATCATTTTATATTGATCATTCCATGATTTTGTTTAATGTATTTATAACTATTAGAATTTATAGGTTTTGTAAAAATATCAAGAAGTTGATCATGAATTCTGGAAAACTATAATATAATATATTCTTTTAGTGTTTGATCCTAATGAAATGATGTATTATATCTATGTGATTTTATTAAAAGTGATGTTATGGTTTAGTAGATAAAGCTATGAAACTTGTGTTATCACATAAATTTGAGTTTTACTAAAATTCATCCTGAATTTAGTGAGTGTGTGCTATATCCAAAACACTTGAGCATAACAACTTCCAGCTACTACATATTCATCTTTATTAATAGAATGTATTAATGAGTATTATTTACTTAATAAACAAGATGCTATAGTGTTTCATAAGAAATTACATGGTTGATATGTACTTTTTCTATCCATTTTAAATCCAACAAAGTAATAATTTGAAAAAAAATTAGTTCAAAATCATTTTTAGAAGAATAAAATAATTCAAGTTCTGAAGTTCCTGTAAGATAAAAAAAATTTGTTTAATATCTTTAAGATGATATTATTTTTAATTTTCTTAAAATTTATCACATAAGTATACATAAAACATTATTTCTAGTTTACTATATATAAGATACATTAAAATTAAAATAATTCAACAAAAAATATTTTGACAAAATGGTTTCTTAGATTTATTAATATCTAAATTTTTTGAGGTTCTGATAGTTGTACTTAAATTTTTAGAATTTTAATAACCAAAAATTTTAATTAGGTATCTTCTATATTTTTTTTGAGATAATAAAGTTCCTTCTAGTTTTTGGAAAATTTGAAAACCAAGTAAAAAGTAAGTTCACCCATCATGCTCATTTCAAATTAGATTTCATATATTCTTAAAAGGAATATAAAGGAAAATTTGACTTGAACCAAATATAATTTCATCAATATAAATTTGAGAAATGATAGCTTCTTTAAGAGAATTCTTAATAAAAAGAGTTAGATCAATGACCCCATTAACAAAATTGTTTTGAAGTAACAAACTATTAAGTCTTTCATACTAGGATATTGGGGATTGTTTAAGTCTGTAGAGTTCTTTAATATGTTTAAAAAATGTTTTGGTTATTTTTTTATTATCACAACCAAGTAGATCATCACTATAAACTTCCTCCTATATATATCTATTAGGAAAATAAAACTTTATATTCAATTATTAAATAATAAAATTTAAGTATGTTATAAAGGATATATTTATAAAGATAAATTCAAGTATTGATACTAGTGCAAAGTTTTATTCATAATCTATGACTTCTTGTTGATTTTAAAACTTAGAAACAAGAGTTTCCTTATTTCTTATAATAACACAATTTTCATCACTTTGTTATGAAAAACCCATTTTACTCCAATCATAAGAATATATTTTTCTTATTCCACTAAGGCATAAACTTTCCTCTTCTCAAATTTATTGACTTCATCATGAATTTACCATGTCCAATATTTATAACCTAAATCCTCATCAGGTGTTTTAGGTTCAAAATGAGATAAGAATCAAATATGTTAACATTCATTTCATATGGGACTATGCATTTTTTCGGAGTGATCAACATCACAAATGATATTATTAGTGGTATGATTCCTTAAGATTTTATGATTCCTTGGGTTTTTAAAATGATTTTCTTCGATAACCGGTTGAACTTATTCTCGAGGTATAACTTTGGAAAATGTTTCATTAGTAATTATTTTATAAAAATAATTTTACAATATGGGTTAAGAATCAGTTTTAAAAATATAATCGAAATTCATCCTTTCAGGATTTTTAAAAACAAAAGCATTGGTATCATCAAATTTGGCATGCATCGTTTCCTCAATAGTGTTTTTACATTTATTAAAAACATGATAATCCTTACTAGTTGTAGAATATCCAAGAAAAAATACTTCATATAATTTTGGATAGAATTTATATAGATTATCTATATTATACAGGATGAATACTTTACATATAAAAAAACGTGAAGTATGAATATTTTGGACATCTTTAAATTCACAACTCACAAAGAGTTTTAGTAAAGAAATGTCTATGAAAAACATAATTTATAGTATAAAAATCAGTACTAAAATATTTAGCCTAATTTTTTTTTATCAATTTATTATTTATTCAAAATGGTTCTAGTAATATCCTAAATAATTATATTTCATCATTCAACTACACCATTTTGATAAGAAGTTATATAATCTGGAATGTTATACGACATTCCTTTCATACTAAAAAAAGTTTCAAAATCAAAATTTTAAAATTTTCCACCATGATTACTACGACTAGAAACCAAAGGAAGATATTTATAATTTATAACATGGTCTAAAATGTTTTTAAAAATAAAAAAGAGATTCCAAATTTTTATATTGAAGATAAAACCACATATATCTAGTGTAGTCATCAACCAAGACATGCACATAATGGTTTCCTCCAATACTTAAAATTTATATTGGACCAAAGAAATCTAGGTGAATTAAATATAAATCTTTAGAAGTAAAAATTCACTAATTAATTTAAAGTTTGACTTATACAACCTTCCACTTTGACAGGGGTTTTATACTTTAGAATAATTAAACTTAAGCTCTAGCAGTCTCTAAAAAATATTTTCTTAGAAAGTTTAGCTAAAGTTATAACATTAAAATGTCCTAATTTAATATTCCATAACCAATATTGATATTATATCACACGTAATAAAGGTTGATCTTGGATTATACACTCTTCTATGTTTAGGGTGTAAACATTATCATGCCTATCAATTGAAAGAATAAATTTAAATTATCAACTTTAAATAGCACATTTATCATTCTGGAAGTCACAAGTTAACCCATCACATAATTAAATTATACTAATGATATTTTTATTAAATATTATAATATACAGAAAATTAGATATTATGGTTTTACAAAGAAATTCAATTTCACTGTTACCATTGATCTCACCTTGAGAATTGCCTCCAAATGTTAATTTACCGTATTTTATCTTTATTATATTTTAATAAAATTTTTATTGCCAGTCATATTACCAGAGAAATAGCTATCCATGTACTATATGTTTCAGTTGTTGGAACTTAACCTTTATCTATAAAATGAAAAAATTAAAATTTTGGTACTCATACTTGCTTGAATCTTGAATTATTAACAAATGAAACTTTTGGAATCCATATCTTTCCAACTTTATTATTTTGAATAGTTTCCAATTATTTTGATATATAAGATTTATAAAATATGAATGACTAAAATTTATTTAAAGAATTTTTTTTTCAATTTACCCCTCTTTAAAATTTAGAAAAAAAGTGTGAAATATTTGGAATAAAATAGTTTTACTATGGTTTTCCTAATGTAAATCTAGTCTAAGTGGTATTTCTATGTTGTCTCAATTGTCTATATAGGTTATCAAATTTTCCTTCCTAGAAGAAAAATTTTAATTTTTTTTCTTAGAATAGACATTTCATAATTTAGTTTTACAATTAGATTAATATCATCTTATGTTGAGATAGAATTATATTTTTTATCTAACTTTAAATTAAGATTATAAATATTTGATTTAATTTTTGAAATTATATAATTTATTAAGAAAAAGTTTCCTTATCACATTGATATTATTTTATAACCTCATTTTTATTTTTATCCATTAATATCATATATGTAGTCATTTATTTAAAACTCCTTTTAAACTTTTCATCATCAGATGTAACAATATTTTCTTCTTATAATTAAGTAGAACTATATTCATCATCAAAATCAGGATAATTATCATTTAAGGTTATACTAGTAATAGATCCAACAAATACCTTCTGTAACGACCCAAAATATTAATAAAGGAAATTTATATTGATCTAGTTAAATGTATTATTATGTAAAATGGTTATATAAAATGAGAACTTACTTGATTTTTTTTGGTTTTTTAAAACACTATTAAGAATTGTGAATATTGATAATATAGCTGATGAACAATGATCACATGATTAGTATAAATATAGGGATTTAAAAAATCCAATTTTCTTAGACAAAGGAACGATGGCCTCATCCACTAGACTTTCCAAATATGAAGCCCATTTTTTGGAGCTCATAAAAGAGGTGGAGTCATTAGGCTTCTCTCTTGAGCAATCCCAAGCTGAGATTCAACACACTAATCTTGGATGGAACCACCTATGGGAGAAGTGGAAGGTGATAGAGATTATTAGCCAAGCAATGTTATCCGAGCCACCCCAAGAGTCTGTCACCATAACAAACCTTACCCTTTGGTCTTATACGGGTGTTATAAGGGGTTATGTAACAAGACCATAATAATATGATTATGTACAATGTTTTTTATAGAGAATATAAATTCATTTATTATTGTTACTTTTTAAATAGTTTTTAAATCCCAAATAGTATTTTTAGTTAATATTCAACTAAGAAATCTATTTTGATGAATTAATGGATTTTTGAATTGAATAATATTTTAATAAAATATTAATTGTATTATTAAATTACTTTTTATTAAATATAAATGATCGTATAATTTTATGAACGCAATTGTAATTTTTGTTAAGGTTTGAAAGTTTTTTTTGTCAAAACCCATGATTTTTCAATAAATGTCATTTTTGTAATTTTAAAAGTAAAAATTCACATATTTAGAAAATTATTTAGATAAAATGAATATTATTTTTGGAATCAGGATGTTGAAATTATCAAATGGTTAATTTTTCATAATTTTCTGAAACACTCAAATTTTTAGGTAAAAATTAAATACCGTTTAAATATATAATGTATTTTATAACATAATAATGACCCAATAGTTATGTAATAAAATAATATAAACATTATGTTCACCCAATATATGTTTTAAAATTAAAATAATGTGATTTTAGGTTTTTTTTATTTATTTATCAAAGATTTAGTGGACCCTCCAAGAATTATAAAACTTGTTATCTTTTCAAATTGATTTCCTTGAGAGTGTGACTCACCTACACATAATCACCCCTTTTATTTTAAGAATTTATGGCATTGGAATTATAAAATATTATTTTCCAATCCACTTTGGAAAAACCCTTGGCCAGAAACCATAGTTTGGTTTATGGTTTTGCTTAGTTTAATGTGTGGTGTCCCAAACCTAAATAATAAATAATTCCCTCTCCTTTCCTATATAAACCCACACAAGCTCCCACTTCCTCTTCACTAAAATCCTTTAGAGTTCGTCAAACCTCTTCCCTTATCTCTCTATAATCCTCCCATGTCACCCCATGATCCCAATAATCATTTATCTAGACTCTCTCAAGCCTTTGGGATCACACTTCCATGTAAGGGATTTCTTCCTTCCATATTTATGTCCAAGTTTACTTATATTGTTATTCCCTTTTATTTTAAATTAAAAATGTTGGGTTATGATTTATCACCTGACCTATACTGTCCTATTTATTTTTGAATTATGAAATACCCCATTTACTCTCATCTATTCCTTCCATGTATACCTGTTACCATGCCGAAATTCCTTAATGGATTCTTTCCATTCTCATTTAATCCAAGTTTCTTAATATTGTTATGCTCATTTATTTTCAATTATAAATGTTGGGGTATAATTTAGTAAATCCAATATACTATCCTATTTATGTTTGAATTATGATATACCCCTTTCTCTCTTATTGGTGCCTTCCATGTATACCCGTTACCTTGTCAAAATTCTATAAGGAATTCTTCTCTCCTCATTTATATTCAAGAAATTCTTTTGTATTATGAATATAAATTACATTAACTATGTTGGTACTTGTATATTTATGACCCAATTACTGTAAATTTCATATAAATATGATGACACACCCATTTATCTCTCATAATTTGTTTTATGAAGTCTTATGTCATGCCGTTATGCTACCAAAATTACATGACAATTTTCCAAGCCAAAAATCATTTTGTAGTGAATACCATGCCTGTTTCTATATCAAGGGTATTCACCTTTATAAAAATTTAATTATTTATGGAAGTGTTTCATTTATTAATTCCACATTACTTAATCTTGGAATAAATTATGATGTTTTATGAATCCATGTTGTATGATGTTGTGGCACACTTATGCATGAAATAAAATGTTTAAGAAGGGCGCGCCTTGATAGCTCTCCAATGCATTGGGTAAAGTATAGTATCATGATACGTCATGTGCAATGAGTGTTGAATAATTATAATTCAAGTGAAATAATGGTTTACTCGTGCTTCATTTTCAATGAGGATTTACTTATAATCCATGTGCAATGAGCCTTGGCTCATGCTAATATCATGTTAAATGTTATTGGCACATCTCCATGTTATGATTATCATGATTTATCATGCCTTTATGTACATGTTTCTCTTGTGTTACATTGACATGCCTATTATATAACATGTATTTTATTCCTCATGTTATTCCATGTTTATTCTGTTATTGGACTTTATAGCTCACCCCTTTCTTATATATGTCCTCAGGTTATCCCATGCAATGTTAAGTAAGAAGGAATGTTGTGGTCATGTAAAAGAAGTTTTCAATAAAGATGTTGTAGTTCATGTTTTATGTTGTTATGTAATGATCCTAATCCATAAAGACAGTAGACATATCAATCCTCTATGTTGTATCAAGTGAATATTTTTTGTAATAAATCATGTTTAAGTAGGTAACAAAGATCATGGTTGTTATACCTTCACCTTATTTCATTTGTTATTCTTTGGAATTATAACGTAGAAACCCATAACTTTCTTTTCATCTATACTATTATCTGAATATGTTTCTAAATAAAAATCACAAATACTATAAAAACACACATTTTCAGCTTTCAAACTCTTATTTCATTTATTCTTATAAAAAATTATTCATCCTTTATCATTATTCTTTTACCTCATAAAATCTACCATGACATTCCCTAGTTTCTTACACTAAAAATATTTTCTGAATAATATTTCTTATATCTAATATATTTTTTATTTTTTAATTTTAATTAAATTATTTCTATCTTGATTTCCTATAACACCCTGAAATTTTAAAATAACACTATGTTTCATTTCTTATACAATACAAAACACTAGGTTTTAAAGAACCGTGATATACTATTAAAATATTATTTTTTAAACTTGACTGTTATAAAATATCCATTATATTTGGTGGTATGAATATGAATAACATGATTTTTAAAATTACATGTGGATTAAAAATAAAATATATTGATAAATAAGTACTTAATTCTTGGTAAAGTTTTTATAGGCTTCAAAATACATTTTTCTCAAAAAATGATTTTTATTGATTTTTGTTAACAAATAATAAAATTAATTTTTTCCACTTTTAAAAAATTTATTTGAAAAAAATGAACTAAATTTTTGGATTCAATATTTAAAAATTATCTTAGGATGAATTTTTGGGTTTTTTTCTAAAAAGATTAAATTATTAAGGAATAGTTAAAAATATAGATTATTTTTATATTATATTTTCGTTTAAATAATTTACAAAGTTATATTTTGTTTTAAAAAATATTAAAAGTATATTTAATTAAATTATGGTATTATAAATTCAATTCAGTTCATTTTAATCAATGTTCGATAATTTTTTATATAAAATATTTGCATTCTTATGGAAACATTTTCCTTGGAAAATAAATTTTAATCGCGTTTGCGGGTTTAATTTGAAATCAAATTTTGACACTTTTGTGTATTGAATTTGAAACAAATGGATTAAATATTTTGAATATAAATAATTAATATTATTTAATAAGTTAAAATGAATTTTTTTAACAATAAATAGTAAACATAATAAAAATTAATTATCATAATTAAGGTTAAAACGGGTTTACCAGCAGTTAAACTAAAAAGATAAGGGTTAAAATAATGTAAAAACTTATCAAAATTATGTTATATGTAAATTTATATACCATATTTTATATAATGTTATATAATTATTAATTTTGGATCACTGTTTCATGTGAAAAATGTTGGTATAAAATTATATTTTCAAAAAATCCATTTATCTACTCTCCCCTCTTATAAAAGGGAACCCCCTATTATCTTCTATTTACACTTATAAATCCTTGTGGTTTGTCCAATAACTACCCAAAAACCTTCCTTACTTATCTACAAATTTTCTAGAGTCCATTTCTTTTATCATAAATCCAATATAGGTAGGCTTTAGGTATAATCCTAAAGAGGTGGTTCGAAGAAGATGTATCGCTCATAACCCATAATATTTATTTTATTTTTTCTTCCAACTACATAAAATTTTACTCAATATTTATGATATAATAACATCTATATATACTATATACTAACATTTTATTATTTTAATTTAATAACTTACATCCATATCCTCTTCCATCAAATGGGAAACAAAACTATTTTTCTTCTATGGAAGACTATCACCTCGCGAACCAATGTAATTTTTTTCCATCATCACCACTAAAATATGTTCATGATGATGGATTTAATAATTATATGCTATATTCAAGAAATTTTAATAATTATATAAAATTAAAATATATTATATCTTCTTACCTTACCATCCATTGAAAAATGATAACATCGTTCACATGTACATCAAACTACCACCTAAGAAAGTGATGTGATCCATTTATTATTACCACATCATATGGATGGTATATGTAAGTGTATATAAATAAATAATATTATATATACTATACAATTCTAATTATATTAAGATAAAATATCACTTATCTTCTTTCCATCATGATATTTTTAAAATGGAAACGTAACACATGGATACGTATGACCCATCGTCTCCATAATTGTAAAGTAGTTCATTTTTTATAACCATATTTCATGTTTGTTTTTGAAAATATAATTCATGTATAAAGATTATAATTTTGTTTTTATTATTATTATGGTGATTATGGAACAATGAACCCTTTAACCATAGTCAATACACCAATGCCATTTTAAAATTATGAACTAAACAACCTCAAATGCCCCGATGTGGACATAACTGAATAAGTTATTAAATAAGTAATTAAAATAAATAACATAAATGGTTTAAGTATAAGGGATTAAACTTGTAAAATTTTATTGAAAAAAAATAATTGATATAATTTTATTATATAGTAGATAAATTACATACACAAAAAGTTTGGACTCGAAGTATGATATTTCTCATCTCACTTTTACTTCTTTGAGAATTATGCCATATTCACCACTTATTTATTTTTTATGGTGTAATACTTCTAATTTTAATTTTATATCATGAATTTAATTATTTTCATGGTATTTAAAGTTTCATTTTAATTTTATTCTTTCATGGGTATTATGATTCATAAGTTAACAAAGTAGTAAGGGTTTATGCTTTAATCTCATTTTAATATGAATCATTTATGATTTAATTTCCATTGATGAAAATTATTTGATAATTTTATAATAAAAAAACTTAATTTTATTATACTCTAGTTATTCATGTGATTTTCATGAAATTTTACCATTTTCATCTCTTTGGTAGTTAAAAATATTGAGAAAATTACTTTTTAAAAGGGAACTTTATATATCTTTTTGGTCAAATATTTATTTTCTTCTATATCCATATTTTACTTAATACATTTTAAAAATATATTTAATATTATTCAATGATTTATTAAATACATTTTCCCCTATGTTTTACCTTTTAAAAAATGGTTTTAAATGAAAATTATTGCTGTTTTTTTGAATGATGTACTTTTTAACCTTTTTATAATAATGTGAAAGGAATTTTTTTAACTTATGTGAATGTATGAAATTACCCACCATCATGACCAATCAATTATTTAAATCTTTCTTTATAATTTTCCATAATTATTTTTTAAGAAAATGTTTTCTATAATATTTTTTATTTTTGTAAGATTTTGAAGAAGTGATTTTAAAGTTAGAAGGGTATTTTTTCCCAAGAAATATTTCATATTATATTTTAAAGAGATTTTCATCAACAATGACAACCTATGATGTTATGAATTGATTTTAAATTAATTATATATGTCTCTCTCATATATACCTATTTTATTCTCCCATGTATTAATAAATTCATTTTATTCATCTCTTAAATGAATTCATTATTGAATTTACTTTGGTTATGATATGATTAAAGATTATGCAACCCATTTCTTTCCACAGGTAATTATTATGATTATGATGTTTGATTGATTTCATTTTGTGGAAGACATAAGCATGAAAATGTTATGATGGGAGTTCCAAGATAGTTCTCTAATTCATTGGGTAAATTTTTTTTCTCTTAAGGCATTACGTATGGGATTAGGGTGTAAATCCTATAAATTATGAAACTTTTTACACCATGTGATATTGTCTAAGTAATTATCATTGACCCATGTTTATGTCATATTATATATTATGGAAACATTTACTATGACACCATTATCTTTTGATACCATGTTATTTGTGTTATTCTTCTACACGATTGCTCATGAGCCTTATCTTTTGTGGTATCATGTTATTCCTTTGACTTAAACATTATGTTTCTAGTCATTTTTATTCCCTAACTATGATTTTTAACTCACCCCTTTCTTTTATGTATTTCCATAGGTTATCCTATGTAGTTTTATGAGGTCACTATAGATAATAAAAATTAATATTTCATGTTTTAGTTTTATTTTTATGTTTTATGTACCAGGTATTCCAACAAAACTATGGATCACGATCTCTAGGTTACAAATAAAAGATGTTTATGTTAATAATAATTTAATAATATATATAAAAGGTTTGGGTCTATATATATCCAATTGGTCCTCTTAGATAGCTATGTGAGTTTATTATAAATTTCTTCATAAGAATTACTTTCCAATTAAACCTTGAATTCCTTATTCAACTTATAATATTTTGAACCATTCCCACTAACTTTATCTTTGTTATCTATAAATGTATACATTGATGAAAAAGCTACACCATTATTTTTATTCTCTTTATCTGAATTTATTTTTAACCTGCTCTCATACTATACGATGGTTCCAATAAAATCATACAAACTTAACTTCATTAGATATTTAGTATTATCTAACATAGTAAAGATAGATTCATATTATTTATATATAAATTTAATAATCATTTCTATCAACTACTCATTAGATAACACTTTTTCACCAAGATATTTTATGTTTTTTACTATAGTTATAAAATGTTTATATATTTGACTAATAGATTCACATGGTAATAAATCCAATTCTTAATAATAAACATGAAACAAACCCCTTCTAGTTTCAAAAACCATAGAGGTTCTCAAATGATTAAATTAAATATTTTTATAAGTTTCGTAAGAAGAAATATGACTGTATATATTATTTATTATGAAATATAAAAAAGTATTTATAACATGATTTTTAAATAATATTTTGAGTTTTTTTGTCTCATAAAATTATTCATTTACTTATCATGGATATTGAAACTTCCAATAATCATAATAAAGTTTACAACCCATGTGTTTATAAAAAAAGCCATCATTATATCTATCAAATATTCATAGTCAACACTGTTAAATATTGTTGGCCTTCTAGGATTATTTTTTTCAAGACTACCAATAGAAAAAACTTCTTTTACAAAATGAATATAATATTCTCAACAAGAATGTTTAGTATAAACAAGATATAACAAGCAGATACCTACTTTGATACTGAATGAAGTATCATAAGAGTATAAATATTAATACAATATGGGGGGAGTTAATTTTAGTTTATAAAATAAATTTTGAAAATAAAATTTTTCCGAGAACCTTTAAAAAAATTTATTAGATAAAATATTGTACTAATATACTTTTTAACCAGAGTAACAAATAGTTTATAAGAAACAATATAAAATTTTATAAAAATATTCACAATATAAATATGAAAACTAAAATAAACAAGTAAAATAATGTAATATGAGCTTATATATATAATTTAAGAAAAAAATGTAGAACCATATAAAGAAATTTATACACTTTAACCTTGATAGTTAAGAAAGTACGTAAACCTAAATTAAGGTATCAACAATTATAAACTTATCATAATTTCTATCTTCCTACCCTCAAAATCCCTCGATCATAATGACTAGAAAAATATAAATTCCCTTATCCTCAAGAAACCTTAATCAGATAGATCAAAATAAATAAATATATATATATACTTGAGATACCACAATCCACTAGATAGAATAATCAAAAATTGAAAATGACAAACCTTAAGAAATTTTCAAATATAACCCACAAATGGTTCTTTAAGGAAAATTATCTAAAGTTTTAAAAAATAATCTCTCTTAGAAACAAGATGTTGAAAATTAAATTAGAAACTTTACATCATCGAATTTTTAAAAGATACTTCTCCCTCAAGGTTGTGGTTTTATTTACCGATAATATACAATGACCATATTCTGCACATCTCAAGATCAGTTGCAAAGACATTAGAGAAAATTTTTCTTCACTTATTGAGTTTAACACAACATCATCCTATAATATGTACATATAGTATAACACCATTAAAATTATAAAATATTCCAAATTGTATAAATTTAAAACTTCATCAAGTGTACTTTGTAACTCTTCATCTGATAGGCTTAATAATTTTTTGTCCGATAGACTTTTTTTCTCTATTTGGTAAATCATATCTGGTGAGATTTATATTACTCTATCTAATAAACTTCACAGTATTCCATCTAATGAAATTCATAAAACGTTCCATTTGATATTATTTATAGACATCTATTTGATGTAAATTGTACATTTCTATCTGTTATATTTGGTAGTTTTCCATCCAATTGAACTATTATTCTTCATCTGATATAATAGTAAAATTTACAACAAAAAACTTTATAACTTAAGAAATAAAAATGTTTTAAGCTCATAAACATATAAGGAATGGATTATTATTATCACATGTAAGGTTATAAATTGATATTTTAACTCAAAACTTGTAACCTACTAAGAAAACCCTTAGTTTCAAAGATTATTAAGAAGAAAAACCCTATTTCTATTTCTATAATTGAATAAAAATATATAGATGCAGGGAGTTGTTGTGCCCAAATTATATGGATGAGACACACTCTCTTAGACTATGGGCACACATATGACCATGTTCCTATTATGTTTTCTAAAAATTATGCAATCAATATTTTTATAAATCCTATTAAATATACTCATACTAATAACATTGACTATAAACCCCACTTTTTGAAAGACCAATTTGAAAAAAGAGACATTATATTGGAGTTTTTTAGCAAAAATATCCAATTATTCTATATCTTTACCAAACCCCTTACACTAGATAACCATAAAATTTTTAAGGGTGAGTTATGTAGGAAACATTTGTGACACTTAATCATTAACTAATACAATCTTTAGATATTTTGAATTATTATTTTTTAAATTATTTATTTTTTATAAATCTTGTTTTAAAAACTATAAAATGTTTTTAAAATTGAATTAAGTTCATTAAAGTGAAGTGAATATAATATTCCTTGAAAATAAAATACAGTTTGGATATAAATAAGTTTATATGGTTCTAGTGTAGATTCACCTATAGGCTATAAACTCTAAAATGAATGGTCATATTTTTAATCCAACCTTCACCTTAGGCACGACAATTGGGCCTTTACTACACACCTTGTCTGATAATTGTAAATAATATGCTCTGGATCATTCACATAATCTTTCTTAGCATTAATAATGGATTAGTATTTATATATAAATATTTAATTTCAAGTTATTTTTTAAATATTTTATTTTAAAAATTTATTCATGTTTTAAAGTGTTATTGAAAAAATATTTTATCATTTTAAATATTTTATTTATTTTTATTTGACTGATGAATTTCACTATTTTATATATTTTATATTTTTAATGCATCAATTAAGGGGGATATTATCATGTTAATTATGAAATTTTTCTAAGGGGTATAACTCATTTCAATATTGAATTAATTTTTATATTTTTTATAAAATAAGATTTTATTTCAATATTGAGAATACTAATTATCAAAATTTGAAGAAAAATATTGAAATTTGTTCGATAATAATGTTTTTTTTCTTTTTCTAATTTTTTATATTTTTAAGAAATTAAAAGGATTTCTTTTTTTTCCTAAAATATTAAATTCTATTTTTGTCTTTCTCAAAGGGTTATTAATGATGAGAAACACAATTTTTATTTTTTTTGTCTCACTTATACTTGGATATTTTTATTTCTTTAACCCTGTTTTTTTGAGATTTTTTGATAATCATTAAAGTAGTGAAATTTATGGTAAATTTAATTTAGTTTTAGTTGAAACTTATTGATTTAAAGTTTTAATTTTTTTATGCTTTCTTTGAAATATTTCAAAAAGGGGAATTAATTTTTGAGAGAATATTTTTTTAATGAAGAGGATCTTTTCAATATTTTTAAATTAGGGTAAAATATTTTCAAATGAATGGTTTGTTTTCCTTTTTTGGGTGTCTTGTTTTTATTTAATTATGTAATGTTAAAATTAATTTATTATTTAAACTTACATATTCAAAATAAACCTTATCATTATATACTTGTTTTATTTATTTTAATTTAAGTGTTTGTGATCATAAAAAAGGGGGATATTGTTGTGATTTTCATTCACTTGATGTTTTAATGATCTCAAACACCTAATATTTTTATAAAAATTAAATTTTATTGTTATTTTATCTTTTATAAGTATACATCATCCTAGGGAATAAATAGACCAAATGAAGGAATCAGAACGTGTGTAGAGGGCCACTGTAAAGACCCTCATTGGGCTAAAGCATTAGATAGTTGGTAGATGAACAATCACCAACTACTAGAAAAAAATATTAAAACCTATTAGAATCAAATATTATTACCCATGGAACTAATTAGAAAGATATTAGAATCTATATAGAACTTTATACCTCTATGAAGTCCACAAAAAAGCTATTGGGGGCTACTGGTCAGCTGGTTGTGCTGGGTTAGGTGGTCAAATAGTGTATTAAATATGGTCCTAGATGATTTCATTGACCCCATTACTTCTTTATGTCAACCCTTGGATCCTCATAGGATATAAATATACCCCTTCAAGGCATGAAAATGTACACTGAAATTTAATTACCAACAATAATATTCAATGATATCAAATTACTCTTAGCTACATTTGTGTTCTAAATTACAAAAAAATGTGTGCTCTTATTAAAAATAATTTTCTACTATAAATTTTATATATCTTTCATATTTCTATTTATTATTATTTTTTAGATATTAGAGAAAAAGATTCAAAGGGTTTGAATATATCAATCCTCTCTCACTTCTTCGTTATTTTAATTTGGCTTTCACTACCATTGAAGTGAGGGATTTAGGTTTCTTAAAAAATCCACCAAAAGGAAATGGATTTATTTTTTTGGGTTTTGTGATAAAACAATAAAAAATAAATAGTTGATTATATCTATTTTATTAATATAAAAATATAAAAATAAGGGGAGTCTTGGGTATCTTGGCTACCACTAAAGTCATGGGATTAATTCATAAAACCTTACAACATTTGGATGAGTGATGTAAGGGATCATAATTTAGATATTCATGAACTCCATTATCAAATTGTGTGACTTTTATTATATTTTATTTTAATATATTTTACGTTTTTATCTTTAGAAATCAATTAATAATCTTATCATTGATCATATGATTTTATTAACCATTTTAATCACTTATTTCATATAAATATTATACTTTCTTAATTTATATTTCATTTATATTGTTAAATTTATTTGAAATAATATATATATATATATATATATATATTTTACTTTTTTTATTTTAACTTATCTTTATAAATGTATCACATTATTTTATTGAAATTTTTAAAAGGAAATTCACCCCTTCTTATTGTCTTACTCTGACCAACAGTTGTGATTATGTGTTGGAGATGAAACACACATTTATGAATTTGAATTTAAATTTGACCATATACAATTAAGTGTGACATAAATGTGAAATAAATATTTAAAAAAATATAATAAGCCATTTGAGAATGAAACATATTGATTTAAGTCATCAATTCTCAAAAGATCACACAAAAAAAGTGATATCTATCTTGAATTCATTTGTATTGAACATAAACTAGAGAATATATTTACAAATCATTTAACAACGAATAGAATTGATTTTTATTGAAAGTGAATTTTATTTTTTTGAATTTAATTGATTTTTATTCGTTGTTTAATTGATTATTTTGAATATGATTATTAAATATATTATCTTTATTGTTATAATTTCCCTTTATTTATATAAATATATTGTTGTGTAACTAATGAAACAAAAAATTATTACTTTTAAGGGTTTATTAACTTATTTTTTAATGTCACCCTTTAAGTGAATCCTCGTATTCTTCATACAATATATTATTAATATTTTAGATCAAAACCTCTCAATATATCATGATTAAAAACCTTTTGGGATTAATTTCCTTATCAAATCCAAACCCTTATCTCCCTAAACCTAAACCCTTTAAACCTCAAACCACAGCTATTTATGATCTTGGAGAAGTCAATACTTGAATAAGATACTACTTTAGGAGTTTTAAAGATACCTATGTTTCTACACAAATTTCAGAGTGGAAAAGTTATTGATTTCAGTTGGCTAGATTACATATATTTTTTACAAAATAATGTGATAAAAATATAAGAATTTTTTTTAATGATTACAGGAATTGTTTTTTCTATGAGAAGAAATTTATAGATTTTTTTGAGAATTTTTATTTTAATTTCACTACTGATGAATACTTTATAACTTTAAAATTAAATAAAAATAACATTTAAATATCCCTAGTTGAGTTAGATGAATTTTTCTATTTACCTTAAGAATGACATTTCAAGTTTAACCAACCACTTTTTAGTATAGATGAAATAAAACATACTAAAATTATGTCATATATATTTAGAGATCCAATTGAAAATATTAAGTCTGTTAAGGACTTTGAGTATGAGAAAAAATTCAATCCAAGTTTATTCATATTAAGAGTACCCAATTAAATATATAGTTTTGGAATGTTTTTTTCTAGAGATTTATCTGATTTAACTATTATTTATAGAGAATAAAGTAAATATGACTATATACATTATAATGTATATGCACCATTATAATAATAATACTTGGATTTTTTTTATCAATTTAGAGTGATCAAGATTATTGTTTATTTTAGGATCCATTATCTGAAGAAGTTTATGCCCACTAGGGCTGAAGAAGATACCAAATATGACCCTATTTATGTTGAGGGGGAGAATCTTATTAATTCTATTAAAAAATATTTTGTAAGAGTATTGGTTTTATTTGATAATATTTTTGTAAAATATGATTATCAAGTTCCTACAATTATGTATGTTGTAAATAAAATAGATTATTCAATGGATAGTGAAATTCTTGTTGTGATAATAGAAAATAATGTAATATCAAATTAGATTCTTTGAACTATGGTTAAAGATAGAGTAGAGGAAGAAGTTTTACAGAAGAGAAAGATGGAGACGTGGAATAAGTTGATCCATTATATCAAGATAGTTCTAATAAGGTTGAGCCTAAAGTGACTACTAGTAATACTATTGTAGCTAAGAATCATAAAGAAGTAGCAGCTCCTATTGATTCTCAAATAACATAGACTAGTTTAACTTTTAGTGATACTATCAGAAAGTTGGGTACTATTAAAAGTGTTTAGAAAAGGACCCAAGAAGTTGTCCCTAATACCCATAACAATGTTTATTTTACTATATGTGCAAGATTTGTTAATATCATACAAGGGATAGTTGAAGGGATATCAGTTGGCCAAACCTATATGAATGTCAGGATTGAATTTGTTTTTCCAAAAATGAAATAGGAGGTTTTATTAAGGAATGTAGTTAGGATAACCATATAGTTTTGAAATCCCAAAGAAGAGAATTCTATAATGAACATTTCTTGAAGACGATGAAATGGTAGAATCATCTTTAGTAGTTCAAGAAACCAAAAGTACAAAATCATATTTTCAAATTTAGAACTTTTCTGAGAAATTTTTTTAATTTAATTCAGTGATAAAAAATGGATAGTTTGAAATACCAAGTAAAAAACTTAAATAAAACTTATTTCCCATGTTTGAGCTTGATGAGCTAAAGTAAATAATAAAATCTCAATCAGACATGACCAAGAATATCACAATTGTAAAATTAGAGGTTTCTAATTCGGTCTTAGAGGATAAAAATTCTATTAAAGTTGAATTCTAGTTAGATATTTATTATTTAAATAATTAGTGATATATCAGTTTGAGTATAAAAAAAATCATTTAGATTAAACAGTTATACTATATCCTATTGATAATGTACCTGATACTATTTCCTAATAGTTGAAAAAGTTTCAATCAAATATGATTTTTTTGGAAATATTTAGGAATTAAAATGTGATATAGTTTCTTTATAAAATATTTAGTAATTAAAAAGGGATATCATTTATGAGATTAAGGATGTCTAATATGACTATATACATAGGATTAAAAGACTTCATAAATCCCTATTTGAACATAATTATTTTATTGAGGAATATCATGCTTCTCTATAATATTCTTCCCTATACAATATCATCACTATGAAAGAACTATAATATTGATTAAATAATAGGATCCTTCCATAAATGAAAACTTTGTTATTATGTTTGATAATCTCATGGAGATAAAAAAAAGATAAAAATACTTTTACTTTTGATTTTAAGTAATCTTATGAGAAGGTTAATGAAAAGGAAGTTCTTATTCAAAGGGATTCTTCTAAGGGAAAATTAGGTATTGTTTAGATAGAACCTGAAGAACTTTCTATTTTTTACAAATATATCTGGTTATTATAGAATTTCAGTTCTTCAAAAGGATGTTCTGAATATTATTATTGAAAGTTATGTGCATTAGTCATATTTTTATAAATATATTTTATTTTTTTAATAAAAGCTACCGAAAAAATTAAATTATCTTATGAGAGTCTCACATAGAATAAATATCATACAACGTAAGTGAATTATCATACAAATTAGGTGAAATATCCCATAAGAGAAAATTTCTTATCAAAATTATCCTATGATTCCATAAAGTCATACTAGCTATATATTTAGTGAGATAAATAATTTTATTAGCTAATAAAGTCTTGAATGATATATTTTTATAAAATTTATTTATCTTAAAAAGATCAAATATCATATACGTGCATGATATATCCTATGAGAGGATAAATTATCCCATCATAATAGAATTTTTAGATTATATAATAGAGTGAAGATGTCATATACCACATAATATCTTTTGATTGTCAAAATTTATAGTGAAAGAGAATAATGTTTCATAAATTCTAATGTCATATGAAGTGATAAATTCACACATTAAAGATTCATGCTCGAATTGAATTTTTATTAATATAAGAAAATACTTACCACAAAGTTATATGATGGAATAAATTCATTCAATTAGAATACTTATAAAATAAATTTCTATGAAGTAGAAGATAGATGAAGCTAAATATTTTTGATTATTTTATTTTATTTTCAGGGAAATTATTACTATTTCCATTTTATGAGTAAATTCCACACTTTATTTTTCAAAATTGGTATTTCCTAAAAAAGGAAAGGAAAAATTATATAAAGTCTCTATTTCCATAAAATTTTATAGTTCTAAGGGAGACCGTGGGTATAATCCATAACAATATACAATTTTTTTGGAAAAGAAAGTAATAGGTAGAGGATATATCAATTTTTCTATATATTATATATTTAGTCTTGACTATTAGAGTATACCAATTCTCTAGAAGAGTTAAAATTCAAAAATAAAGAGCTGTGTATACTCAACAACAAAGAAACACATACCGTGTTTTTCAACCTCTCTCTTACTGTATAATTGTGTGAAGAAAAAAATACTAATGTTATGCTTCAAGAACATACATTTTATCCAAATAATATTTTATAGATACTCATTTAAGATATATTCAATCTCTAGAATCTTATTTATCTACTGTTATTTGTAACTTGAAACCTTGTGTTGAACTAATCATCTCTTTTTAACATATCTTTCTTTATAAAGTACTAACTCCTTATATTGAGTGTTATAAAGGCTTTGGATAGGTCTTGTAAAGAGAGATCCTGATTGAAATCTCTTGAACCTTTATAAAAAGTGACAACTTCTTGTGCTTATTTGGTAAGAACCCTAGGAAAAGGATTGTATATTAAAATTACCATACTCACATTGAGTGGTGGTGGAGTAGATTAGGGGTAGTTCCTCTTTCCCCAAACCAATATAAATCCTCTGTGTCATGCTCTTTTCTATTTTATTTTCTATACATAACAGATAAATAGTGAGGGATTGATTAAAATAAGTGTTTAAGAGGGTGGGATTAAGATGGTGAAAATTTAAAGAACTCAATTCACCCCCCACTCGAATCATTTTCAACTCATACTTGGACAAAATTTGGTCTTCCTTATAAAAAATAAATTATCCATTAATCTATTAATGTTATCCTTACCACATAGTTTCTCAATATTAATCAAGAATTAATAGATAAAAAATATAAAAAATATTCTCTATAATATCTTGACTATTCCTTTTCAAGTAGACAAGGATTGGTTAGAACATGGTTTTTCACCTCTTATAGAGAAAAAATTGAATGAAAAAGTTGAAAATAAAATCACTAGTTTAAAGATTATAGAGCCTTTACAATATCCATTAAAGAGAAAAATATCTAGAGGTAGAGTGGTGAACATAAAGCTATTTACTTCTCATGTGTCATGAAATGTCACTATAAGAGGAACCAAAATGAATTGAATAAAAATTAAAAAAAATATTTTACTTCAGGTATATTTATCAGCACATGTAATATTTCTTTTTTACTTCTTTGGTATTAAATAAAATATAAAATACACATATTTATATCTAAATATAGGAACTGAGTAAGTTCATACAAAATATAAAAAGAAATGGAAAATATCTATATGGTTGAGAAATGGTGATTCTGAAGTTAACAAAGAGAGTCACATGACTTAATATTTCCAAGTATATTGATTCTAGAAACAATTTTATTTTGTGTTGAGTGTTTAAAAAAATGAATCTCAATGTTTAGTTCTAGATATAATGATACATTATTTCATGTTTCAAATGAATTTTGGTATGTTATAATAGTTGTATCATAAATATAAAATATCAATAATTAATGATGAATAAATAATATAAGACTCATACCCAGTTGTGGTAAAATAATTCTTGGTTAAGTAAAACTAAAATTAGTTCTCATGGATAAACAAAAAAGAGTGTTTTAGACTCATTATATCTAAGAATCTTAGGTATTTTAGATTACTTATTAAGTTTTAGAATAATATTTTTTTTGAAATAAAGGTAATAAAAAATGTTTGTAGAGTTAGTTCAATAAGACATGTGTGATCTATTTTAAGAATAATCTAGAGGTAAGTTCATATAATTCATGATATTTTAGTAATGTGAAGTGAAATTAATGAATAAACTTGGTAAAGGATATAATATCCTCTTGGTGGTCTTGTTAGTGAATATCTTAACCAATTATTTATTGATCATTTAAATCTATAGTGGACCCACTAATGAAATCACATTACCTTTTACAAATAAAATATTTGATGGTAGTACAAATTATATCAATGAGGAGTCTTATCAATACTAAATATTTTTAAAAATTCTATTAAATAAATGTTTTATAAATAATGGTGTAAAAATTAACAACATTCCATCTAGATTGAATAATAGATATCATATAAGTTACAAGATGAAAGTAAATCTATTATGTCACAACATAATGTGTTTGATAAGAACTATTTATTAAAGCTTGTTTTATTTTCTAAAAAATTACATCAAGGAAAACAATAATTGAATTTGAGTTAATTATCCTAAATCTAATCAGGATAATAATATACCTAAGATAGAATGGTATTAGTAAAGATAAAAATACTTCTATAATTTGGAAGCACTTCTCTTTTGATAAAATGTGATGAGACTTAACTTTATTGAGTCTAAGGATCCATATGTGAATGAGTTGGTATAGGAACACTAAAATCCACAAAAATTGGTAGGAGGTGATATTTCAGATTCATACTATGTAGGAAAGTAAAAAAAAAAAATAGTTGGTTTTATATTTTCAACAATTTAGGTGATATATTACTTGATACTAGTAATGAATCCGATAAAGAATCTATAAATGGAAACAAGCTAATATTAGCATTTTCATATAAATTTTGTGGTAGATTTCATGTACCAAAATCTAGTTTCATATTTTTTTAGTTTCTTTAGTTGATGAAAATACCATGGTGGGTATTAAAGAAGAAACTATATATTTATGGTACACTCTAGTCATATAAGGATCTATTGGTTATTAAGGACAATCTTGAAATGCTTGCGGAGAGATTGGAAATAGGAAAAAACTCATTGATTGCATGCATTGTATTGCCTAAAGGTGCACAACCATAGAAGCTTGATGATTTTTTCTAAAGAACCTCAATGTTGTGGGTTTTTTCCAATTGGAAATGTGTCTCTCTTGGTCGAGTGTTTTTTCACTGCCTTTTCCCATTAGACAAGTTTAATCTTTGTGCGTGGAGCATTGGTTCACTGTTTCTGAAACATGGTTGGCTTCATTTATATGAAAGGTCTTTAGATTTCAATGTTTTTCATGCATGAAATTATTTTTTTCTCAAGTTTGGGTTTATATATATGGTCTTAACTAGGCCATTTAGCATTCAAAGATTCTACATGACATTAGAATCACAATTGGGACTCCTATTCGTCTTGATAAGGAGACTGAGGACATCCAGTTTTGGAACTTTATTAGAATTACAATGGAGGTTTATCTTAGATCCCCTCTTATTGACAAGGTAAAACTCTCTACTCCATCTAATAATATTCAAATTGATGTTGAGTTTGAAAAAAACCCCTCTTCTATTCTGAATGTATGGCTGGTTGTCACTCTATAGAGCTATGCTGGAAAAATTTTTCTTGGAAAGGGTGTGGGATGAGAGGTCATCCTACAACCCTTTGTCGAAGAAAACCAAATGTTAAAGACTAATATTTATCAAAACCTTCCAATAAGGATAGTGAACCCCCAAATTACCTACTCCCAATTTGGTGGTTGGGTTGCTTTCGGAAAAACCCGATTCTTAGTTGTCTCTTTTGAAAGGAAAAGAGTTGATAATTAATGTTTCTCTAAAAATAACTCATAGAGGACCTTATAATTTTAAAGTTTATTTGGTTAAGGAAGTTACTTCAACGGAGGGTGTAATCCTTATTCCCTATTTGGTAGATGTATCCAATCAAAATGATGTATTGAATTATGCTGAATATCACTAAGAAATTAAGAAGCTCTTATAGTCTTCCAATGTTTCTGAGAAATGGGGGAATGTCTTTGATGATGATTGGGGAAATGTTAGAACCCTTGCTCTGGGTAGCAATAAACTTATCTCTTTCAAGGATTCTATCTAAAGTGGTGAGGCAAGGTTGACTAATGGTGAGGGTTTTACCTCTGTTCCCCTAAAAGAGAGACCTCGCAAGGACTATTCCCATCTTCTTAATAATGTGTCTACTAGATCATGTTCAAATGTCTCAAAAAATTTGGAAGCAAATTTTCTTAAGATGATCAATTGGGAGAAGTCTAAATTTGAGTGGGAGTCTGTTGGTGACTCTGATTATGGGAATGATATGTTGTATTTTGATTTTTAGTCTTTTTATTTAGGGGAATCCTGTTTTTTGACCCCTTTCGACACTTTTATGTTCTTTTTTCCCGTTTTATTAATAAATGGTCAGAATATTTTCTTCTAGATTGACCTTTTTAAAAAAAAATAGAGTTCCATATTCTTAAGTTATTGGAAATTATCATATATTCCATGATATGTAACAAAATTTGATATTTCTTATGTGTAAAGAATAATGGGAAAATATCAAAAACAACCAAAAGAACTGTATCTGATGGAAGTTAAAAATTTTAAGAGGTACTTGAGAAAGTATAATGGAAAATTTCATAGTAATTATATAAGTGGTAATACTAGTTATCAAGGGGATACAAAACTGTTATCCATTTAGATTAATTTGTCTTAGTATCATAGTGAGGCTAAATTAATAAGTAAGAGAAACTTTCTAAAACAATGAATTTTCATATATACATTGGCTGGGTATATTACAATTTCTGATTAATCTTAAGAAGTAGGGTACACAATGATTTATTCTATATTTTTATGTTATACTATGAGAGTGGAGGGTTATAATATGATATATTATAAAAAACCTATGAATATGGTATTATAAAATATGTAATGTTTATTATAGATGAAAAAAGTTCAACAAATAGATATATTAATCCCTAAGTTATTTTCATAAAGGATTAAAGTCATAGTAAATTGAATAGTTACAAAAGAATGTGGTGGGCACAACAGCTAATAGGGATTACAAATATTATATATTTCACTGTATATTCTTATATGTGGATGTTTTTATTGGTATTTAAACTTGATATTACTATTAATGTATATCATGAATAGAATTATTTAATGTATTTATGAAAATCAGGATGAGATATTCTTGAGTTGAGGTATGATATGTTGGGTGGGTCATAAGTTATATGACATTAATTAAATAAATCAAGAAAGAATTTGTTTATTATAAGTTAATATAATAATATATCTCTAGCCCTTTGATTGAAATGGAATTGTCTAAATAAATCCATGGCTAGGTTAGTTCATTCATGAGTTCATTTTAGAGAATCAAAAGTACATAATTCAAGAATATAGGTTGATGAAATAAGCATGCAACCTATTGGATGAGATATCAAGATGAAGGGATTATACTGTATTGTAATTATTCATATGAGGCTATTCTAATTGAGACATTAAATTATTTTTCTATGGGTTACTTGACATGTTTCTAGATACTAATATTATAATTTTAGAAAATTTTCTTTAATTCCATTGACAAATAGTTCTAAATGGTCACACCTGAATCTTAGTTATATTCTATTTGACTTTAATATTAAGAATAAATATTATTCTTATTTTTTATAATAATAATTATTCAAGTTAAGTTGATCAAATTATTTCAATATAAATTTATTTTAGATTAGAATATATTTGAGATGAAAATTAAATAAATATTATTTTAGTGTTGGTGAATATAATATTTTTTTATTCAAGGTTGACCCAGGAGGATTGATGGACTAGGATTACGTTCCAATGAAAATGATATATTTTGTTTAATATAATTTAAATATTTATTTAATTAATGATATTTAAATACCCATGAGTTGACACATGTCATGGAATATAATAATAATATTGTTATTATTTAATTTTGTGATTTATTAGAATAAACCAACTAATTGATGGCCTTTATGAAATTACTAATTGTTTAACCCCAAGTATATAATCTGATTTATATAATTTTAGAGGTATGTGATAATTGTCTTGAATAATTAATTTTCTCAGGGGAATTATCTCAAGATTGAGAGAAACTATAAATACCTCTATCAAGAAAAAAGGGATAATTCTCTCAACCCTAAGATAAAAATCCTCCTCCTCCCTATGAATAATGATTGAATAAGAGAAGTATTATTCCAAGATTTTAAGATTACATATTATGATCAATAGTGAACAATGAAAGGAACTTAGTTCCACGATACTAGACCCATAATACCAATGCTGACATTTTGAGATTCATGGAATACATGTGGATACTACTAGAGGAATTCATCTTCATATTCTTCCACCAAAAAATAATTAAACTTTTGGAGTGACTACCAATTAATTATCATTAAAGAAAGAATTTACAAGACCTGATAATTCTTATATTAATTTAATTATAAATAAAATTTGAAAATATACTCTATATGAATATTCTAGGGTTACATTAATCAATTTATTCATATTTATCTATTTAAACTGATGAAAACCATTATTGGGAATGATCCTGACTACTTCGGATGTACCCTACAACCTTCAAATTATACTGCAAAAATATCACAACCCACCTAAAATTTTATTGATATTAAGTAATTATTCTAATTAAAACTACATAACCATGTATCCTAAATCATGTCAATTACAAACTAACAATAGTGTTAAAAAAGATGAGTTTCAAAATACCCTAACTCAAAAAGCTCAAATCTTCAAGGTATAAAAGAATGATATTTGAATAATTGAACTTCAATGTTCTCAAAATAATCCTCCAAAAATCATAGATTCCACCATACTCATGTGAATATCTCTATCATAAAAATATATAAACCATTATTCTCTAAACCTTGAAATATAATAATTGGAGAAATTAAGTGAAAAAGGGAAGAAAGGTATCTTATATTATGAGAGTTCAATATCAAGATGTAAGGAACTCAATAATCCATTAATTTTATTAAAAATAATTAAAAAACCTTCCATCATATGAGGGCTATAAGTGAGATAAGATAATAAAATGATATAAAGATGAGAATAAAAAATTATATTTAATTTTCAAGGAAATAAACCATGTCATGGAGACCTAAACCATGCCATGGTTTAGGTTAGTCAATGATGATTTGAAAAACATGATGACTTATAACTTAAATTATAAAAATCTATCTGAATATTTTCTTTCCCCAATTTTTTTTAATAAAACAAAGACTTTACCATCAAAATATGACGTTTTTCCTTTAAATCCCCATTGAAAATTTAGATAACTATGATGGATTTCTCTCTAAATCATGCTAGTTTTCCAACCATGATGAACAATAATGACATATTAACATTGTCCATGTTGATAAGAGATTTAAAAAAAATTATATAGATTAGAATCCAAAAATGATAATTTTTATACTAACCTTACCATGGTTGGAAAACTATGATGCAATTACATCCCTTAAATAAAAAATCTTAACGTTTAAAATTTTGTGCTAAAACCATGATTTTTATTCTATGATTGAGGTCACAACAAAGATGAAGTTATAATAAAATGATATAGTAATAAATACACAATGACATAGTATCCTAAAAAATAAAAATATTATCTTAACTCTCATGATTCACATCATAACTTTCTTTCACTACCTTTAAGACCTCAAATTCTTGAAATAAAGTAATTTCAAAATCTGGTCCTCTATATCATATACCAATCAAACAATTCCCATCCTATAGAATAAGAAACCCAAGGATAATAAAAAAAACTTAATAACCTATATAACTATTGTGATATCTCTCAAATAGGAATATAAGAATCATTAAGACTAAAATAAAACATAGAAAATAATGTAAAATATTAACCATTTTATCTCATAATAAAATATCAACTTCACTACAACAACACATTTTAAAACAACTTTGGGTAATATTATAGTATACACTACTTTTAAAACCATTTAAATTCATCTAATATACAATTAATTAATTAAACACATACCAAAGGAATGGTATATTTATTAAAAACTTTATCCTAGTGATCTTGAGTCTCCAGATGACATTCCACAAACACTGTATCCTCCTAAATATCTAACTCAACCTAATAATTGGAAAGAGATTCATCATGAATATATCTTAAAAGTTACAAAATATTTTAGAAATCATGAACTCAATCCATCTCATTTTGAATATATATTTTATATAAAAAATCATTAAATCGTTCCAACAACTTGAAAGATCTAAAAAACCATAGAGAAATATTACTACCATTACCAAACCTTCACTATCCATGATAAGTGGAAAACTTTATAAATACATGATTTACAACCTCAAACTCTAAAAGTCACCCAATATAAGTATCATAATATTTACAATTATCCTAGGAAAATCTCATGAACTAAAAAATCATTTTCACTTTTTTTCATAAAATATACCAAATCTTTTCCAATTATCACAGACTCCCCAACCTCAATCTAATATAATGGTGTTCAAAATGAACTCACATATAACACTAAAAATGGAACCATTCCAATGGTTAAATAATATATATTTTTATAATCAAACTAAAAAAATGTTAAATTGTATGATCATAATCCTTAAAAAATAAGAACACATTACAAAAATGTATCCTTCAATGTCTGAATTATCCATTAAAATTTCCCTCCCATTTGAGGATAAAACATCATGAGGATATATAACTAATATACAAATGCATGTTTTAAACTCTTCCATAATAACATGATAAAATAAGTATCTTGACCAGATAATATCATTTATATAATTATATAAAGCATTATAACTTACTCTATAAAGATCCTCACTAATGAATCTATCACACTCGACTAATTAATCTCTAAGAAAGGAGCTCATATTTTCAAGAAACCCAAGATAAATCAAATGGTATCATATCATACAAAATTTTGAGGGAACAATATCTAAAAATTCATGGGTATATCCTAAAATTTTCATTGAGGTATTAATAAAGGACATAATAGAACAATTGGGACTCTTTTCCCAACCTTAACCTATTGACAAACAAGTAATTGAGACATGAACTTTTCTATTGATTTATTTATACTAGGAAAATGAAAATACATATTCAAGGCATGATACATATTGAAAATTCAATGATATACTACCAAAGGTGAGCTATGAAACTCATATAAAATTTCCTATGCCACCACTCATGGGACAAAATAATTCCCTCAAAGAAACACCATATGATCATTGTCCTCATTCCATCCCTCAAGAGAATCTTTAAAAATGATATAATATCTTTATACCTACACCTTAAAATCTTATGACTAATATTCCTCTATATAAATAGCATAGTATAATGTAATGATATATAATATAATAACTCTCCTCATCCAACCTCCTCTATATCTAGATAAAAATCTATAAGATCATATGTCATCCTTTACTCATATATAGCCTCATGAGTAATGTCACAATGCTTACTCATAATCAATACATAAACTACAACATTAATTTCCCTTTAAGTGAAAGATATTTTGAATTCATGATATTATAATAACTCTACCCACCCCCTTAATACATATTTAAATTATACTAAGGGAAGATATAACTTAGGCTTTTTTGATCTTTTAAAATTAAAAAGTTATTTCTAATAAGATAATGACTCCACCGTTTCATAGAAAACACTACTTCTTCAAGATATAAACTATGAAAGATCTAATTTTGTTCATTAGTACATAATTAATGGTACCCATAAGAGATCATCAATCACCATTGAACTAATATGAAACCTATACTAATATAATATGCATCTTAATAAACCTAAGATATAACTACTTCCTATAGAAAGTGAAGGACATGAGAATTTATTAGTTTCTTCTTTAGATATTCATCATTACATAAAACTAAGTTATCCACCCAAAGGTTTTATCCTTTATGGTAAAACCAATCAATTTTTTCATGACCCAAGATAAATTAGACAGAAACCTCTTATAATTGTTTAGAAGACCAAAGAATCTATGCACCTATGAAATTTTACTAGGTGATTACAAAGATATAAACAATTTTATTATTCATATGATAGTATAAAAAAACCCATTGATTTATGAAATTTCTAATAAAAATAACAGAACATATCCAAAAAATTCACTTGAACAAATTATCATATATCAATTTCCTCCTAAGAATTTCTAAAATGGCTATCAAATGATCTTCATTATCCACCTCTTTCCTTGAATACATTACGATATCATTAATGAAAAGCACTAATAATTAGTCCAAAAACCCATAAAACACAAAAATCATTATTCTCATGAATACTTAAAAATCATTTGTAACTCCAAATACCATCACTATAAACTAAAGGTTTCCATAGACACACTATAAGTTATTATTTTGAACATCATCCTACTTCACCCTCATTCGTTGATATTTTGAATACATATCAATCTTCAAGAACTAGATATATATCTTAAACTAGTTAAATAGGTTATAAATACACATGAATGGGTAGTGTTTCTTCACTATCACCTGGTTTAATCATAAATAATCTATGTATAACCATAAAAAACCACAATCTTTTGTTGTAAATAACACTAATGCTCTCTAAGGAGATACACTAGTTTAGATAAATTCCTTCTATAGTATATCATAAATATGAATAAAAATATATAATAATTCATATAAATTATAGGGACATCAGTATATAACTATATCCAAAAATATATATTTATTGAGGGGAGGTGTCAAAAACTCTTTAAAAAAACATCAAAAAAATATTTCACAATTCTTGGTAAACCTCTCACCTACAGATCTATTAAAGTCAATAATAATATTTCTAGATATGATGTGATAGGATAAAAATATTTATAATAAATTCAATAATATTGATCATTAAAAAACATTAAACACTCAGCTTATAAATTATATAAGGTTACTCATATCTTATAATAATCAATGATACAATTTACAAAATTGTTTCCAAAATTTCCTCCCAACCTCTTTTCCCACCCTTAATTATGTGAAGAATATGGGTTAATGGGAATATTGGTATGTACATTATAAAATTTATAGGATGTAATATCAAATCATCCCATAATAGATCACACTATATAGTTAGATTATCTCTAATACATTTAAGTCATGTTCGATAAATCCTTCTCATTAACAATTAACGATTTATTTACATCTTATATTTCCATGGTGAGATGAACAATTATGATGAAAAGTATTAACTTAAACTAATTTATTTAAAAAGAAATTATGAAAATTAAATCATATCATTTTCTGAGCATGTGATATCTCATTCTTTTTTCATGTGGAAATGTGGTTGTGTTCTAGATTTTAACACTTTATAGGAAGACATGCGTGGTTATTACAAGTTTAAAGCTTCATGAAAATTAATAAAAATGTTATATCATAGATAAAAAAGTATGAAAGGGTTGTGAAATAGTTTAATGTTATATTTTAAGTCATGAAAGTTTTATTTCATAATATTTATATGGATGGGAAGCTATGGAAGGGTATGCAATTGTTTAAATCCAAATGGGAAGACCTAAAAAGGCCCACCATAGTTTAAATCCAGATAGGAAGGAAATAAATATTTAATTTAAATTTTATATCCATATGGTAAGGAATTAGTGCGTACAAAAAAATTAAATCTAAATAACAAGGCATTAAATGGTTATAATATATCTTAATGTAATATTGTAAGACACAAAAGGATATAATGTGTAATCTTATCATGCACAAATTTTTTGAATCACTAGATTACCACCATAGAGTATGTGGGTTATGTTGGAGTTTATAATTTTCTAAAAAGAATGAAAAGGTTAAATTGGAGTTTTGTTCTATATAAGAAGTTAAATTGGGTTATGTTGGAGTATCATGTCACCTAGGAAGGTAAATTGGGTTACACTAGGGTTTAAGGTTTCCTAAGAAGATATAAAAGTTATTAAAGAGTTTTCTTCTATTTAGGAAGGAAAATAAGGCTATACTAGAGTATTATTCCATAAAAGAATAAAAATTTTCTTACTGTGAAGTTTAAGATACTCTAGGAAATCATGTGGGTTAAACTAGAGATTTGTTTCATCCAAGAAGGGAAATTAGGTTATTCAAGAGTATAAGGTATTCCATGATGTCTTAATCTTATTTTTTAGTTTTATACCATTCAAGGTAGTGGATTGGGTTTGAAAATCGGTATAATGTGATGCTATGTTAGAATTGAAACTGTAGAGGGATTCCTATATATCCTTAACTAGAGAAAACTAGAACTCAAAAACCCTGGTCTCATAGTTTAAATCCAAATTAAAAGGCATGAAATCATCCTTGAAAAATGAGTATTTCAAGTTTCAACCCAATAAGAGGCATAACATGCATTTTAAATCCATACATGTAGGGAATATCAAATTTTTTACATTATATGAAAAAAATTTATATTTTATAATTTAAGGCAATGTGATAAGGACATATACCAATCATTTTAAGCTCATGAAACAAGGACCAAAGTGGAACCATTAAAGGTAATGCATAATATAACAACCTATATATTTAATAAATTTTATTTCATGATTTTTAACATAAATATCTATATAAAACACTCACATAAAATCAACATTCCTAGTGTCATTGGTAAAATAGATACATATACCATTAACTTAAAATAATATACAATATCATTTTCAAGACTCCATAATGTGATCCTAGTTTCCTTTGAAATCTTAATACCGCACATGATAACCCTGAGACATACAAAAGGAATGGGTGAACTATAAATCCCTGTAAGGAAATAATCAAAGCATATAAATATAATAAATAATACATGTGAGTTAAGAGGAATATAATGTTAAAATAAATATATAATATTCATACATACTCACATGGAGGCATGGAATGAGAAAATAAAATCATAAAATCAGAAAATCATGGTATAATGTTATTCGAAAAACAAATTAAAACATGACATCAAAAAAATAAGTGTTGAATAAATGCCAAGTCCTCATAACATAGTGTGCTTAATATAACTACCAGTGTACATACATGGTATCTTATGAGATAAAAACATTACCCAATTCATTATAGTGCTATCAAGGCACACCCTTTATATGTCTAACTTTAGATGTTACACATCAATCATATAACATAAGATCATATTTAATCATTTAAATCCCATGAGTAAGGAATGTGAGTTTTATAAATAGATTTCCCCAATAAATTAATGATATTAACATCTAGGTGAGTACCCTTTAATGTAAATATGGTTGGCCATTCCCAACATAAAGTTATGTCATGGAAAATTAGGGGATAATTTTAGTAGCATAATTGGTGTACATAAATGTTCATGGAAGAAAAAAATGATAGAGAAAGTAATATATTATTATTTAGGAAAAATTTTTAAATTAAAGGAATATTCATAAACAAATGACAAAAAAATAAATTGAGAATCAAATGGATTATTATAAAGGAAGTTCTTGAATTTAAAATAAGAGGGAGAAAATCCCTTACATCAAGTGGTTGCTTCTTAAAGCTTGGGAAGAGATCCTTGAAACCTTAAGAACTATTAAAGAGGGATATAGATAGGTAAAATGAATGAATATCATTACTTAAAGGTTGTATAGTGAATATTAATGGGATAATGAGGGGGTATATAAAGAAAAATATGTGTAATTGTTTATTAATTTACAAACTTAGGTCTTTTACACCTAGTTAATTAAAAAACCCATTGGCCTTCCCATGACTTTTACCCATGGAATTTTGCATGTTGGAGTGGGTTTTTATATTTTATTAGTTTAAAAACTAAAATCCTTAAAATAATATAATTCATAATGTGGAAGTGAGTCATGTTCAAAAACAATTGTTTTTAAAATCTTAAAATATCATTACATTTTGGAAGCTTCATTATTGGTTTGGAAAAATAATATTATCACATTAAAATACAATATTTCAATGAAAAACTATTTTTATTGTATAAAACCCTTTATAAAATTTATTACATAAATTTTAGGTTATTATGATTTCATAATACTTATCGATATTCATAACATATTTAATTTTTACCAAAAAATATCACTGTCTAAGAAAATTATGAAAAATTCAATGTTTGATAATTTTTATTTTCCAATTTAAGAAATACTATTTATTTAGTCAAAATAATTTTCTAAATATGATAATTTTAACCTTTAAATAAAAATAGTTAATTATTGAAAAATAAGAGTTTTTATGATGTAATCATATTTCTAACCTTATAAAATTTACCTAAGACGTTATAAAATTATATTATCATTTATATTTAAATAACTATTATTTTATAAGATAATGTATTGAAAATAAATTTTATTTCAAATTCCTGATTTTATCATAAAATTTTATTTAATGGAAATTAGATATTTTCCATTAATATATAAATGTTTTATCTATTTATCATATTCATCATAGATTCATGAGTAAATAATAATAAAAATGGGATTAGAGAAACCATTGTTCTTTATATAAAATTAAAATTACACCTTTATAATACTAATTTCTAGAAAATAATCTCTTATTAAAGTGGAATACACCTTAAGGGTATGACATGTGATGGGGGTACTTTCATGGGGTGGGTCAGCTAACATTGATTTAGTGGGGATTTCTACTAACTTGAGCATTTCCTATAGGAGATTATACTTGATCCTCACTTTTTGAAGCTTTGCTTGGGCTTGGAAAAGTATAAACCCAAATGATACTACCTAAATCTAAATCCTTAATAAATGAGCTTAACAAGGCATGATTCTACTAGTTTAGGCCATAGATTCTCCTTTATACATTAATTAGTTTTCTTAATTATCCTTAATATATGTTGATTCTAATAGTCACATTATAATAGCTATATTTACAATGGTTATAATTCCTAGTAGTCTTAATTCCAAATAGTTATAATTACCAATGGTTATAATTTCAAATGGCCATAATGGTTTTATAATTATTATAAATACCTGTAGTTTTATTCATTCATACATTACTTCAAATTCCATCAAGGTTCAATATTATTCATCTTCTAAATGAATATTACATTACCAACTTTCTGTTTCCTTTTTACAGTTTTATGTATGAGTGTAATAATAACAGGAGATCAAGATGATAAAAAAATCTCCTATTATAGTTAGTTTTTTCTATTTATTTTCCAATTAAAACATTTTTTTTATTTTATTGGGTTTAATTTTTGAGAAAATTAAATATTCTAAATTATTAAAATAAGGTGTTATAATTGTGTTTTATACTTTACTATATTACTAAATATATCACACATACATAAATAGAAGAGAAATTCTGCATATACATTTCTAGATCATTACATTCTTCCCTTATTAATAAATTTATCCCCTGAAATTTAATTTCATACAATAATGTGAAAAAATTAGCGTAAATCTATTTCATAAGTTCCAATATTTCCCATTTTTCATATTTTAATTTATGCGTCAATGAAATAACTTTGACTATGTGAGTTGTATTATTGTGAAAACTTTTGTCTCCATGATCTGTGATTTTAGCTACTTTATCATTATAGGAGAGATCTTTATTTGAATATATCCCCTATGAATTTAGTAAATGTTATGGATTTATATGTTCTTCCTTAATAGAGATACATGAAACTTTTCATGAAATTCAGACATGTTCAGTGGGAGTTCAAGTTAAGAAGACATTAAGCTGATGTGATCAAGAATATCAAAGGGGCCAATGCACCAAGGGAATATTTTTCCCTTATTAATAATCCTCATGAATCTCTTTTAGGGAGATATATAAAGTAACAGTATATTTATCACATTTAACACTAGGTATTATTGATTTCTACCAACATAACTCTTATACCAACTTTTTTTTACTTTGAAGTGTTTTAGAATAGATTGGAAATTATAAACCATTTTTTTCTTCCATTTTGTGTTCCAATATCTTCCATTCTCCAACTTCATACCAACATGTTGGCATGATAATTTTTTTCTATAGAGGTCTTCAGGTGGATCCATCTAAATTTTTTAGTGAAATATATTATTGTATGATAAATCAACCAAAGGAATATGTTGATTGCATCATACTTTGAAGTCCATTGAGAAAGATTCTAATATATCCTCAAATTTATGGATAGTCTATTTATATTTTTCATTAGTTTGTGGGTGGTAGGATGTACTAAAGTTTACTCTATATTTAGATCATGGTGGATAATTTTCTAGAATTTTTAGGTGAATATCATATCCCAATATTATATAATCAATAGTGATGTTCCTTACAACCTCACAACTTCTCTACTATATATCCTTTCAATTTGATATAGTGAGAAGTTCTTTCAAATGGAAATGAAATGACCAGTATTTTTAATATGGTCCCCTCAACCCATATGACATTGTTTCCTTTAGTAGTATTTGGAAGACCTGTGAAAAAATCTATCATGATGTGTGCCTATTTACACATAGGTATGGGTAATGGTTTCATTATCCCTTTGTCACTTTTCATTTCCTCTATCACTTGATGATATACAAAGAAATTTGATTTATATTATAAAATATTCATATTCATATTATCCAAAAAATAGTTCGCATATAGATCTCTATACATATTTGTTCTCCCTGATGGATAGAGAATGTTGAGCTTTGAGCATCATTCAACAACTTCTTCTTTATATCAGGCACCAATGGTATGCATAGTCACATACATAATCTAAAAAATCCATATTTATCATTATTTAATTATGATGATTTTCCCTTCCTCACAAAATACACTTTATTTTGTATCTCCACTTCATCCCTTTGAGCTTCCATAACCTTCTCTTGAAGGTATGGTTGATCAATAATTTGAGAAAGGTAAGATGATTTTCTTTCCTTTATAATTCCTATGACCTTACTTTACATGTCCAATAAGATTAAATAACTCTCAATATTCATCATAGATAAGGTTACATGATCCTTTATACTCAATTTATCTTCCACTTTATTCACCATCCTAGGATGATAATGAATTGAACCATCATAATTCTTGATTGGCTCTAACCAACTTTGTTATCTCATTTTGAGATCTCTTTTTATGTGAATATATACTTTAAGATATTTTGGTCCATATATATGTAACAAATTACCCTATATAGATAGTGTGGATAAGTATTCAATATGAGTATTACTACAACAAACTCTATATCATTTGTGGGATAATTCCTCTAACACGCCTTTAACTATCGAGAGACCTAAACTATAACTTTATCATTTTTTATGTGGAAACGAGATAAGGAATTTTTTGATACATCACTATAGATCCCAAATCCATCCCAATAAGTGGGTAGTATGAGTACATGTGTAGTGATTATCCTATTATTATATTCCTTTAAGGGATCTTTATATTCATCATAAAAAAACATCACTCCATTCTAAATTATCTTGGTTATTGGGTTTTAAAATCATGAAAAGTTTCTCATAAATTGATTATGTTAACCCTCTAATATAAGGAAATTTGGATCTATATTACTAATTTTGTTCTAGGACATTCTTAAACTACCTTTGTCTTCAAAGGATCCATATATATCCTTTTGATTATGATATCATTCCCTAAGAATTATAATTTCTCCATACCAAATCACATTTTCTATACTTTTAATATAATTTCTCCATTATTAAAGTTATACGTAAAGTACTTAAATACTCCTCATGTTCCTTATTTCTTTTGTATTATATGTTAATATCAACTATAAAGACCACCACGTTTTTTTAATGTAATATATAATGAATTTATTCATAAAATCCATAAATATTAATAGTGTATTATTGAGTCTAAATATAATTATTATGTACTCATAATGTTGTCATCTTGTATGAAAAGTAGTCTTGGGAATATCCTCTATCACTTTTATTTGAAAATGTTTCGACCAAATATCTACCTTAGAGAATAAATGGACGCCACATAGTTAACTAAAAAAATGCATTAATCCATGGAAGGAAATACTTGTTCTTTATTATGACCTAGTTGAGTTCATGATAATCGATGTAAAGATACATTGACCCATCCTTTTTATTGATGAAGAGTACTAGCATAAAACTTGGTGAAGAACTTGGGAATATAAATACTTAATCTAGATTCTCTTATAGATACTTCTCTAACTATTCAAGTTTGATAGTGTTGATTTTATACAAAGTGTTGGAAATTGACAGGGATCCAGGTATAAGTTCTATTGAGAACTCAGCCTCCCAGAAAGGAGGAAGACTAGGAAAATCTTTAGGGGATATATCTATATACTCTCTTATATTGGGCATGAAATTAAGGATGATCTTTTCCTTTGTCACAATCATTTGATCTAGATATGGTTATTCACAGGGAAATAATATCCATGATTAATATGGATATTTCAATAGAGACTCACCCACCTTATTACACTTATATAGGATTGGAGGTTAGTTTTGGATATATAAAGTGATTTAATTCTCTTAAAAATTTATGTTGGATTTATACAAGGACAACCAATTCATGCCCAAAATAGAATAAAATTATACTAAAAGGATTATCACAAGGTTTTATGGGATATTAAGCCTAAAAATATTTACTAGGGGGGATTTATATACTTTATATGTAATAATTTACTAATTTTATATTTTCACTGATAACTCAACTTACATGTTTTGAAGTGGTGTTTGAATAGTTCTACAAAAATTTCAAGATATGGAAGAATGAGTAGAACTAGAATAAAATATTATGTTTTCTATTCATAAATGAATAATTAGAATACCCATCACCAATTTATTATCTGGATCCACCTAAACTATTATAATATAATATGCTCGTCCTTTCTATTTAGGACTTGGAGGTTATCATCATCAATTATATTCGATAATCTTAATCTTAAATAATTCATTTTTATAGTGTCCTTGTTACTTGGAGATGAAACATTAGGACATGGGATAAATATTGATCAGAATCTTCTTTTATTTTTCACTTAAGTGGGCTTATTACACTCCCTTTGATATTCATTAAAATTATACCCCTCTTTTATATACTTAAATAATTTCATTGAACCCTTTATGAATTATATAAGATTCTTATTCTAACAAATTTGAAACATGGGAAGTTTTAATTTCTTACCATAGTGTGATTTATCCATTTCTTCGTCAGAATTCAATTATATTCTCCATTTTCTATCTCCAGAACTAATAAACCTTTAATATTCACTGATCTCTATTTAACATTGAGGGCACATTGAAAAATTTACTCACTGTTTTCAAAGTCTCAAATTAGTAAATAATTTTATAGACTCATCTATTACCCAGTATAGAAGTGGTTAACTTAAATTTCAGGTTAGATAAATAATCTAGTGGCATATCATAAAAGCCTCATGAATTTTTCCTTTAATACCCTGATAGATTCACCCTCAATTTTCTTAATTCTAAGAAATCATATCTCCATTTTTATATTGAGAGTGAAAGGAAAATATTTATTGAAATATATTTTTCTTGATTTCATACCAATCTATAGAATCAACATCATCCATGGTCTTTATATTCTTGATCATCATTTACCACTAATCAAGTTATCCCATTAAGTGATATACCACCAGTATGAACTTCTATTACATATAACATCAGAGGATAGATAATATCTTATTAAAGGTGTTAATCTATTGTTCCATGATTAAGGGATCAATATATCCACTAAAATTCAAAGGCCTTTACTATATAAAGTTCTTGATGGCAACTTGATCTTTATTAAGGGTAAGTGAAACTTACACCTAATTCAAGTTATTTAAAAAAAATAGAGTTAATTGTGCAAAAATTCTATAAAGTTCTATACCCCCACTATCTTTAGTTTATGCCTCTCATTTAGATAATCATCACATTTTCAATCACATTGGTTGTTGAAATGGTTCCTCCTATTTCAATCCATTCAAAACAATAAAGGAAAATTAGGGAAAATAATTTTCAAAATATTAAAAACATAAAAGGGAAACCATAAATTAAAAGGGTTAACTTATAAATGGAATATTAACTCTATCACATGAATTTTTAGGATTTAATCTGGGTTATCCAAGGTTTATTTCCTTTCATTAAATTTCATAATCATATTACATTTTTTCCCTTTATAACGGTTTGTAAAAATCATATGATTAACCAAAGAATATTCCCCAAACTTTTCTGGAAAATTATGTAGTCTTAGTATTACTTTTCACACACCAGCCATAGGTCGGGTTAATTCCCAATGACCCTTTTAGGTTTATTACCCCAAGTAACATATGTTAAATAGCTGCATACACTATTTAGTATCCAAAAATAGATTTATTTTCTTAAAAAATCACACACTCAATACTCTACCAAAATTTAAGGGTGATTCATACATTTAAACTTATCTCTAATGTTTACACTATTTTTTATAGTTATAATCCTCAAAGTAAAAAGACCTCGCTCTAATACCAATAATAAAAATTCACATTTATAATATATTTTATTTCATAATTTTAACATAAATATCCATATAATAAATTACTAGAAAATCAAGAGGCCTAGTGTATTTGGGAAAATAGATACATAAACCATTAACTTAAAATAAAATAAAACATCATTATTTGAAACTCCATAATGTGCTTCCAGTTTTGTTTGAACTCTTAATATTACACATGAAAAACTAGTGACATACAAAAGGAAGGGGTGACCTATAGATTCCAGCATGGAAATAATCAAACCATAGTAAGATGATAAATACTACATGTGAGTCAAGGAGAATATTATGAAAACATAAATAGGTAATAATTATACATAATCACATTAAGGAATTTCATGAGAAAAAAAATCATAAAATCATAGTGTCATAGGAATATGAAACAACATAAAACATGACATCATAATAATTAGTTGAGGCTAACCAAAAATACATCATAACAGAGTGTTATTAAAATAACCTATCATACATCATTCATGTAATATCATGATATGAAAACATTACTCAATGAATTGGAGAGAACCCTTCATATTTCTAACTTTACATGTGCCACATCGATTATATGACATAAGAGGGTATTTAAAAATTCCATTTTATTAATAAGTAATATGGGTTTAAGACATGGAATTCCCTAATTAGTGAAGGATAGGTATTTCTTTGTGAATCCCTTGAATGAAATTAGGGTTAGGTATCCCCAACACAAAGGTACAACCTCGAAAATAAATTTATATTTTGGGAAATATAATGGGTGTATCTAAAAGTTCATAGAAAGGAAAAATATGAGAGATGAAAGAGATATATCAATATCTAGAAAAAATTTGGATTTTAAATAATTCTCATAAACACAAGGAACCATAACCAATTGAGAATAAAAAGGCTTATTACAATGAACGTTCTTGAATATAAAATAGGAGTGAGAGAATCTGTTACATTAATAGAGGTCTTTTTAAAGATTGGGAAGAGATCATTAGAACCTTAAAACCCATCAGGAGGGATTTAGGGAGGTAAAATGAGAGGATATTCATGATTCAATGATTTTTAGTGATGAGTAATGAGAGAATGGTTGGGTATTTATAGAAAAAGAGGAGATATTGTTTATTATTTCTAAACATAGGTATTGGAAATCCAGTTCATTAAAAAAACTATTATCCTCACCATAGTTTTTTCACATGGTATTTTCTAAGGAGGATGGTTTTTTTAATGTTTTATATTTTAATATCTGAACTCAATAAAATAATATAATTCATGTTATATAAGTGAGTCATGTTCATAAGAAATTATTTCTAAAATATTAAAACATCCTTTACATTTTGAAAGGTTCTTTATAGATTTTGAAAGATAATATTATCACATTAAAATACTTTATTTTAATAAAAACACTGATTTGTTCAACAAAACCATTATATAATTTATCAAATCACTTTTAGGTTATTATGATGTTAGAATACCTACCTTATATTTATACAATATTTAACTTTTATCCAAAATTTTCATTATCTAAAAAAATTAGGGAAATTCACTGTTTTAGAATTTCAATATGTTGATATCAAAAATTATACTTATTTTATCAAAATAATTTTCTAAATATGATAATTTTTAATTTTTTTAAAAAATATTTATCTATTGAAAATAAGAGTTTTTATGACATAATCAACTTTATAACCCTTATAAAAATTACATGGACATTATAAAAATATATTATCATTTATATTTAAATAAATAGTATTTTATACGACTATTTACTGAAAATAATTGTTTTCTAAAATTATTTAATTTACCAAAAAATAATTTTAATTGAAAATATATATTCCAAAAAATACAATTATTTTTTTATCTATTTATCATACTTATATTATATTTATGTGTAAATAATAATGAAAATAAGATTAGAGAAACCACTATTTTATTTCTAAAAATAAAATTAAAACTTTATAATATTAAGTTAAAGATACAGATAACCTTATTACATCAGAATATTCTATAAGGCTATGGTGTGTGATAGTGGAATTTTCATGGGGTGGCTCAACAAACATTAATCTAATGGGAATTAATAATAATTTGAACTTTTCATATAGGTAGTTTTGCTCATGAATCAATTATTATAGCTCTACTCAGGCTTGGTTTAGTGTGAGCCCCAATAATGATACCTCCCTCCCATGCTCTGATAAATGATCTTCTTAAGGAATGATGGTACTAGTTAGGGCCAAAATTTATCCCTTCTACATTAATTATCTCTATTAATGACCCTTAATGTACATTTAATCTAAGATTTACATTATAACTACTATATTACTAACGATCATAAGGCTCGATGGCCATAATTCCAAACTATCATAATACGCCATGATCATAAATCCCAACAATCATAATTCCAAACTATAAAAATGGGTTTCTACTTCCTATAAATACATTCTATTTTATTCATTAATCTATTACTTCAATTTATATCAAGGTTATATATTATTCATTTTCAAAATGAATATAAAATTACAAACATTCTATTACCTTTTTATAGTGTTGTTCATGAGTGTGATAATACGAGGAGGTCAAGATGATCTAATGTTTACTATTATAGTAATTATAATTTTTTAATATTTATTTTCCAATGGTAATATTGTGAATTTTACTGGGTTTAGTTATTGAATAAATATAATATTCTCAATTAATGAAATAAAGTGTTATCATTGTGGTTCATACTGTAATATATTACTAAATATGTTTCCCATACCTTTATAGAGAAGATTATTTTTATAAATTTCTAGGTCATTAAACTTTAAGTACTAAATTTATTATATTTTAAGTAAATATTTCTTGGACCACTAGATAAAATGTTCCTAGAAGTAAAATTTATGTGGGGGATTATTCATGGGTGGATCTGAATAAGAAAGGATCCGTAGTAGACAAGCCGGTAGAAATAGTTGTTCTACTATGGAAGGTATCTAACAACATATAGTATTGAAATTATTTCATGTAGAATATAAATTAAAGTGTATGATTTATGTTAGTAAGTAAATCTACATCGATATACTGGTCATAAGTATTATGATTTTCACGTTGATGTTAAATTATGTAGAGTGTATATAATATTATTTGGTTTTATGAAGAAGATTCCCATAGTGAATTTCTGACTGAGTGTCAAGGGGACCATTGGTAACTGGATGGATTGGGAAATAACATAATATGAGTGGGGATTATATAAAATCAAACTAGGGGTTTTAGCCTTATTAATTAATTTTAAAGTGGTATATGGCCTCCTTAGAGGCAACATAAAATGCACCTTCGACTATAAGGGATGAAAAATGGCATATGAGACTCCATGGATCGATTACATCCATTGGTAAAATACATTTGTGTAAATTCATGTAAGTTTTAATGTATTCCTGGGAAACCCCTCCTCACTAATACTTATTCATATTTACTTGTTTATTATTTGAACACATTAATGTTTTTAATGGGAATTATAATTTTATATGATTTAATATTGTGCTTTATCTACCGAAATGTATAGAAATTAGGGATCCTTTAGGTTATAGGGAATTTATACCTCTTTTCAGTTATGATAATCACGTGAATTAAAATTTTGTGTTCCATTTATAGATTAATTTTATACATGCATATAAGTAAAAGAAATTAGTATGTAAGTAAGTGGAATCTGTGCCTGAGATGAAGCATAAGAACTTACACATTGAATTTGGAAAATGAAAAAAATGATTAAAAAAAATGTAAAAGGTTATTTCATATATGTGTGTGTGAAGTAATATAAATACACTATAATTTCATGTGAATTTATGTTGGAGTACTTGTACAATGCCTCTGGATACACTAGTATGTAAGGTTTTCATGTGTGAAGAAGGTTACTAAATACGTGTGTAAGTGGAAGGGAAATTTGGTTGCATACAAATGTAAGGATGAAAAAGTCACGAAGACATGAAACACATTCTCATTCAACTAGAAATAAGTGACTCCAAAATTTCTTTTAAAACTTCAATCATAGAATGTTTTATGTGCATGAAATTATGGTGAGTTCCATATATATATTATTTACCTCCAAAATTTAAAAAAACTCTTCCAAACTTGTATTCAACCTAAAATAGCTCTAAATTTAATTTAGGAGTCAATTTTAATTTTATAAGATATCAAAGAAAATATAATATGACAATTTACTCTCATGGCTACTAGTTTTCCCTATAAATACCATTTTTGAAAGCCAAAACAGGTTTAGAACAACTTTTAAAATGCATATAAATATTTAGGTAACCTTTCCTTCAATGATGGATAAAATCCAAAACATACTCATTATAAGAGGTTCTCACCACCATTTGAAATTATTTTTATATTGTAACAACCCAATATTAAATATTATATATTTTATTTCCTTTATAATCTAATGCATTCGATATCTTGTGATGCACGCATCACCAAACCAAAATGAACCGAAGAACAATATATAACCATTAAAATTCAATTACACAATTATTGAGTGAAAATATATGTAATATAATCATGAAAATATTTATAAATATAAATTTAGGTCATTATAAATTCTAATTCATTGATAAATTAAATTAGTGTAGCTAAATAACTAATAATACTGGTTTTTTAATTTAAAAAGTAACCTTTCTAAAAATTGAATTTTTATGTTTTTTTAGAAAATCATTAATTTAGGGATAAAATATATTTTTAATATTAATAATATATTAACAAAAATTTTATCATAAAATTATTATAAATAAGAATAACAATAGTTAATATGTTTTAAAGAAATGTTTTTTCCTATGGAAAAAAAATTCATTATATTTTTATGTTTTTATATAAAAATTAAATTCTAAAATTTTATAATTTTAATTTCATAAAATAATTTAAATTTCTATATTCATAATTTAAATATTATATTGAGATTATTGTTTTTATTTTTAAAAAATAGTTGATTTTAACCGAATAGTGTAAAATGTAGTTTTTACCAAAACTGTACCTTTTATGACTTTATCATTATATAAGTTAGAAATAAAAGTTTATAAAAACTTTTAATTGAAAAAATATATATTTAAGAAGTAATAATATAAATTCCTTACTACCATTATTAATTAATAAAACCTATATTTAACATTTTATGTTCATAAGTAATATTTTTTAATAAAAAAATCCATTTTTGATCTTTTCTTTTAATTAAACATTATTTGGATAAAATTTGGTTTTATATTGATATAAAAGACATATAAAGTTTATTTATTTTATAATAAACCAATTTTTATAATTAAAACCAAATATATTGATAATTTTATCCTATACATAAATTTTAATCTTAAAAATACACATTTTCTAAAAATGGGTTTTTACGCGATACATGAACTAATGTTAAAATTGATTTCTATTAAACATAGAAATTATATCTAATAAACTATATTTAATATTATTTAATAGGTTTAACTTATTGTTTATTCATTAAAATTAAAATACCTTGGTAAAAACTAGTTACCACAATAAAACCAAAAATGGTAAAACGGAAATTTTTAGGAGAAAAGGATTGAAAAACATGTTTACAAAATGTGTGAAAATTAATGTTTGAGATATGATCAAAATTTTCTCACCCCACACTCAATTATTATCCATTTTTACCTAATTTACATGTGAAACATGTGCTCTCTTTATATTAAGTTGAAATATTTACAAAAAATTCATTCTCACAACTTATAAAAGGGGCCTCCCACCACCACTTACACTGCACTAAAAAATTAAGCTTCGTATTGAAAATTTCCCCTATTAATTATCCTATAATTATATTTCAAAATATTAATCATATTTTCACAATATATTATCTTAATCTCTCCATTTATGTGGATTCATCCATGGGAAAGTCCAAGTCCTCAATATGAGCACTAATTTCTCTATTTTATTTTCTTTTATTTATCATTTTTCAAAATATATTTTTTATCATTCCTATATAATGAAAAAAGTATTATTTTTATACTTAATTTTATTATTATAAGTAAATAACTATTAAATTTAGGTTATAGATAGGTAAAATGATAGGGGTGAATTTCCTTAAAAAAATTAAAGGAAAAGTAATTAACCTTTTAAAAATTATTTATAAACGAATAAATAAATAAAAACTTATGAAAATAAAAAAGAATGAAAGTTTTAAAGTTAAAAAATAAAATATAATAAAATATAATAATCATAAGACAAAAGTAAAGATTAATAAAAAATTTTAAGATATTTATATAAAAAAGGATTCATCATTAATTAATGGATTAATTATTTTAATAAAAATTGATTTAAAGTGATAATTAATTGAAAATATAGAATTTAAATAATAAAAGATATTTGTTAAGGAATTTTGGAAATATTACCCAATGTTATCCCTATATATCCAACCTCAATTGCTTAAGGATTTAATGAATTAGTCCATAGGCTTTAATGGTAGCCAAGATACCAAGTCTATATGTTTCCTTTTAGGTTATACTAGAAAACCTAATACAATAGACAATATCTTTTTAAAATAAAATATATAAACCTTAAGAATAAATATTCCATTTCCTTTTGAAATAAAATTGTTATAAAACCACAGTCTATTACTTTAAATATAGTAAGAACCAAAATTAGGGGAAAAAGTATGATGGGGATCTTTATTTCATAGTCTCTAATCACCCAAAGAATATGATGAAACACTAGGGGAGATTGGGAAAGTAAATATATTAAGAAAGATATATAATTTATTACACACTAATTTATTTAAAGAAGTAATATTTAGAAGGAGATTGCTTTGAGATCTTGAAAATCTTTGAAGAGCATAGTGTAATTGAGCACATTAGCGATTGGATGAGCAAGTTGTTATTACATTGTGTAGATTGTCAAGGCCTCCAAAGGTATATATTTATAGGGTTAAAATCCTTTGTTAATGTTATGAAATAATTCAGTGGTTTTAATGTTTAATATGTCCATTTTTGGTGTATCTTTACAATAAAAAATGCAAGGATCACTGGAAACTTTTGTGGCACAATCTAGAAATATACACAATAAAGAAGATATTTTCAGTCTAATAAAAGGTACAACAATTTGGATTCTCATAGGAATATTTTTAGACTCTACCAAAATCATTGAATATGCGATGTAGCATCTAGGATGTGTAATAGAAAACTTTTTCAAAGAAAACATTGTAATGTAGGGCTTACTGTGTGGTATAGAGTTAGATAAGTTATTTGGATATATGGTTTTGACTATAGTGTGAATGCTATTATTTTCACTATAAATATCACAACATGACTTGAATAATATAATATGTGGTGTGGTTATAAGGGTAGTTCCATAATCCTTTTTATACGTAAGGATAAACTAAAAATATCATGTTTTTCATAAAGGTACCCCTGGAATCCTTAAGGATACATAAGGACATTAACATGAGGGTTGGTTTGAGTAAAGGTCATACCAAAATTTCAAATTTTCTTTCACTACATGATGTAGTCTTATTTGATATGACATAGAGCTTATTAAATTATTCTCAAATGACTTCAAGGAATATTTAAATATCTCTATCATATTGAAATCAAGATAATTATACACCACTTAATATAAAATATTAAATACTTTAAGAGTGTTTTCGATAATTAAAATAAAATAATGTATAATAAGCACAACAATATCCCCCTTTTTATGATCATAAACAATTAAATAATAATTATATTAAACATGAGTATAAAAATAAAGAGTTTCTATAAAACAAATATTTTTAATCCTTTGAAGAATAATTTCTCCTAACAACTTGTTTACCTCCAATAAGAATAAAATCACCCCTTTGAGAGACAGACATAAACTTCTACCTATTTAAGAGAATGAGAAAACATATATTATAGTCACAAACCATATATTTCTCCCCCATTTATATTATAAAAAATGAGTCAAACTTTTGGTTAGATAATAAAGAGATAAAATTTAAATCTACATTTATCATCATTAATGATATTTTGAGGCATAAAAAAATAAAGTTTTTTAAAAAGAGTGTTTGAAAACATTAAAATATTTTGAGCATAATATTTTTAATCAAGATCAATATAATATAAAATAATTTTTTTTAAGAAAAATTAAAACTAAAACTTTGACAAAAAATATATTTTAAAAAAAATTTAAATAACTTTGTTTGAAAAAAATAATTTAATTTTGGCAGTTTATTTTGAAATAGAAAATTTATCTTCTAGGATTAATTAATTATTAACAAGATTACAACCTCATCAATTAATTAATTATGATATTTTAAATAGTTCAATTTAATTAAACAAGAAAAAAATAAGTAAATTAACTAGGAAATAAATATTTTAAAAAATAATTCCATCCTTTTTGTTATATAATGTTTATATTAATAAAAAATATAAAATTCCCTAGGAGTGTAAAAAAAGGTGTGAAGTAAGGTACACTCGTATCCCAAAGTCCAAGAGAGTATGTTTCATACATATAACTTGGGTGAAACAAATACCAATGACTATATATTCTGATATGTCTATAGAAAGAGATTTTTTCTTATTATTAATACTCAATATATGATGTATTTTCCAAGTATATGACAAGTCCCACTAGTACTCTTCCTATATAGTTGGTATCCTCCAAAATTGACATTGAAAAAAATAAGAATGTTCAATAGAGGGTTTCTTAGGATAAAATAATCCAAGATGTTTTGATCCTTTCAAATAATGGAATGTTATTTTAAGGGATTTTAAATAATATTCCTTTTTATTTTACTGAAAATGAGCATAAATACATATATTGAACATGATTTCTGAACAAGTCATAGTAAGGTATGTTAGACTTGCAATCATACTTTGATAGAGATTTTTTTCTACTAATTGACTAGCTTCATCCAATGTCAGATTACATGTTATAGTCATGTAAATTATAATTTACTTAGAATTATCCATTATAAACTTATTTTTAAGTTCATTAGTGTATTTAATTTAGTTAAAAAAGGTTACATTAAAATTTTGGAAAATTTTAAAACCATGAAATAATTTATGTTCTCCCATAAAACTCATTTCAAACTTTTTATTCATTAAATAAAAAAATTCATTGAAAATAGTTTCTTTAATTGAGTTGAAAATGACATCATCAACATAAACTTGAATGATTAATAAATCATTTTAAATGGTTAAAAGAAAATATATTGAATAATATTTTTCTATTTTGAAATTATTTGAAAAAATAAATTTAGTTACCCTGTCATACCCAGCCCAATGGGATTTTTTTTGAATAGTATAGAGCTTTGATTAACATGATAACAGAATTTGAAAATTTAGGATTTTCAAAACTGGGTTGTTGTTCCAAATTTGTTTTTATAAATAAAACCATTTATAAAAGAACTTTTAATATCCATTTTAAAAAGTTTTAAATTAAGATAAGTATTGAATTACAAAAAGATTATAATGGATTCAATTTGAGAAATGGGTGAAAGAGTTTCACTATAATTAGTGTATTCTTATTGATTATATCATTTAGGAACAAGTTATGCCTTATTATGGATAACATTTATTTTTTTCAAGTTTCTTTTGAAAAAACCACTTGGGGATAATAATATTATGATTATTGGGATGTTCCATATTGAGTCCATACATTCTTTCCTTTGAAATATTTTCAAATCCTCTTGTATAAAAAGTATTGAATTATCATCATCAATAGTGTCATAAAGGGAATGAGGTTCAACATGAGAGAGAAAATATTGATATTCAACCTCATTTAACATTGACCATTTAGTTTGAGTTTTAGAATGTAATTATATGATAAAATTATCCAGAGGATGGTATTTGTATTGATTCTAAGACTTGGGTAAACTAGAGGATGGGGGTTCTATACCATATTAAATTAGTTAAGAATATTGAGGTTTAATAAGGTTTAAACTAGGTTGTTAAACATAATTATCAATTTATGGGCGTGATTTAAGAATATTCTTATCAAATTTGAAATTATTAGACCCTTTTAGGGTCTTAGAACTATTATTGATGACCCAAAAGGCTTTAATGATATAGAGTTCCCAAGGAATATTCCTTTAATAGATTTAGGGTCAAACTTTCCAAGATTATACTTGGTATTAAGGATAAATAATTTACCACCAAATACATTAAAGAAACAAACTTTTGGATATTTTCCTTTCCAAAGTTCATAAGGGGTTTTTTCTATGATGGGTCTTATGATGAAACATTTAAGGATAAATCTTGTGGCATTGAATTCCTTAGTCCAAAAGAATTTTTAAAGGAAAAATCATTAAGGGGATTCTTAGAAATTTCTCAGAGGTTCATATTTTATCTTTAGAAAAACCTATTTTGGTGAGGTGTTATATAGAGAAGAAAATCGGTGATGATAACCTTGAAAAGTAGAAAACTAATCAAAGTAATTATTCCCAAATTTTCTACCATGATCACTTATAAAGGAATACAGTTTTTGGCCATTTTTTATTTTCAAATATCCATAAAATGTTGATAAATATTCTACAATAATTATTCTTAAAAGATAAGAAGAAAACCAATTTAAATATAGTTGAGTCATCAATAATTAAAATGGTGCAATTTTTACCACTGATAATATCAACTTTAATTGGTCCAAAAAGATTAAGGTTTATTAGTTCTTGAGATTTACAAGGCTTTTTATCCCAAAAGATTTTCAGAAGGGAAAAATCATTAAGTATATTCTTATAAATTTCTTAGAGGGTTGTATTTCATCCTTTGAAAACCCCATTTTGTTGAGGTTTTATAGGATATTAAAATTTAGGTTGATAATATTAAGAAGAATAAAACTAATCAAAGTATTTATTATCATATTAGCTACCGTGGTCAATTATAATGGAAAAGGGTTTGTCTCCATTTTCATTATAAAATTTCCTTGAAAAGTTGATAAATATGTTACAAGCCTTATTATTATGATATAATTAGAAAACCCTTTTGAATATAGCAATTTAATTGATAATTATAAAGATGTTTTTTCATCTATGATACTAGCAACTTGATTTTGTCCAAAAAGTTCAAGGTTTACTATTTATAGGGATGTAGATGTGGAAATATTGTTTTTCAGTTTGATGGATGATTTGTGTTTCTTTCAAAGTTGGAAAGGTTTTCAAACTAAGTTATCTTTAAATATTTTTGGGTAAATATCATACTAGTCAATTATTGTTGAGTTTAATAGGAGAATGTATATTAGAATGAACTAGGTACCGATTCTAGGGCCAATAATAATTATATTATGAATTTAAACACTTAAATGTTTTACTTGATATTGATTTTAAATAAGTGATATAATATTTTTTAAAACATGATGTGGTAAACAAAGTTTTTCCTTTAGAATTAAAAATAATACAAAAATCACTTTTCAAAGTAATTTTAAAACTGATATCACGTAGTTGACTAATACTTAGTAAATTATGCGTCAAGATTTTAACAAAAAACCATCATTTATAAGAGTATAGTTGGATAAACCAATAGTATATATATGGGTAATTTTATATTTTGAATTATCTACAAAGGTTGAAATTCAGTACATTTGATTTTTTTTATTTTCAATAAAAGACCATTTTTGAGGGTATAATAAGAACTCGAATAGACAAGTCTAGAAATTATGTTAAAAAAAGGATAACACTTAACGATTCTAAAAAAATCAACATGTTAGCACCTTTCACCCTTTATAAGATCCCATAAATATCTAATTTATTCTACTCTGAATCTTCTTGAATGAGATCCTCAAATATGTATGCCATCCTACCCTAAACCTATAGATATTCCTCTAAAATTATCAACCATTCATTGAAACCATGAATCGATATAAGATCTTGGGTGTTTATCTAATTCCTTTTTTTTACATTAGTATTGATAAGAATCTCCCTCTTATATATTATGTTAATTTCTTATGGAGAGGCATTGATAGAAAAAATTTCTTCCACCATCTCCTCCTTAGAATTTAATAGAAGTTATAAGACATGAGAAGATTTAGAGTCTTTTTCTTTATCCCTTCCTACTTACCTTCCATCTTCGAGATGAAGTTAAACATCCAAACATATACCACTTCCATCACTTCATATGATTCCTTGGTAGCTATATCTTTCATTTTTGTTAAAAATTCAAATTCAAGATACGGTTTTCTTGTGGAGTCATTGACCAAGGGTGATCCTCTACCTAGCCACTTGAAACCATTTCCTTTACCAGCTGATCTAGTATTCAGTGATTTTGGTAATTTGGAATAATATTTGTATGTTATTGGTTTCAACCCTTTGGTAATAGTATGTTACTTAGGGTAAAAACCATATTTCATGTTCTTCACACCTGAGAGGAAGAAATTAGTAACCTATCTATCTACATTAAAAGAAAAATAGAATAGAGAATCTGTCCCTTGAACATCAAATTCGTTGGTATCAGATTCCGAACACTGCTTCTCAATCCCTGTATCTTGATGTTAACCATGGGTTTATTTATTATTCATCTCATAGAAAATCATTTTCTATCCCTCAAATTATTCACTACCCAAAGCACCTTCTCCTAAGTGTTTGAACCTGTTCCATAGATTAAACTATGTACCAATCTCTTAAATTGATGACTCAACCCGCAAGGATGGAGTGGTCACCTAAACTAGAACCTCCATCTGCTCCTTATTTACCACAAGAAGCATCTAGGAGATCACTTGATCATCATGATTATTGGGACTAGACACAGAATGTAATTGAGCTCAAAGGACTAGATGTACATCCAACTTTGGGCCATGAATGATCGTTCCTCTATACAAAGCATCTACAAAAGACACTAAATTCCTAGTAGAAACAACAAATAAACTTGAAGAGATGTATATCTCAACTAATTGAGACCCTAACTTTATGTATTAATTATATCTAACCAAAAGAATGATAGACTATCTAGGATTTTGATGATCATATTCAATAAGATATCTCTTCCTTGCAAGATTATGCCGATAACTCGGATGAGTCTTCATTATTTTCCTTGAAGTAAATTATTTTTTTGTTTCCTTGATCACTTAAGCCTTCTTATCTGATTATATCTTCATGGTTATCTCGTATCTCTTATGAGAAACAATTCTTTCATAAAATGACATATTATTGAAATATTTATATCTATAGATTAGGGTGAATTTGGTTTCCCAAGAGCTCAATAAAATCTAAAGGTTGTTCTCAAAGAATGTTTCTATAAAATAAGTTTACTAAGATATTTTAAACCAATACATATATATGTGAATCTAGTAAATATAGCAGTTATATACTCCTTAGTATTAATAAAGAAACTCTCAAATTATTTCCTATACATGTCAAACCTTGTATCTTTAACTTTATTTACACCTCCATTCATAACTTCTAATAATTTCCAGATTTCATGTATTTTTTTAAATGAAGAAACTATATTAAATTCATAATCAAATAAAAAAATTTGATTTATTCATAACTTTACCATCTAATTAAAAAATATAAATATCCTTAGGGGTCTATTTTTCTTCTTTTTTAGTTGAAAGTGTATAACACTGCAAAAAAATTTTATAAATAGGATATCCAATATATCAAAAGAAGTAGACATTATATATTTCTAATAGGAACTATTAGTACCATACTAGAACAAAAAACAACCTAATGATTGTCTTTTGGGACCACCATGGGTTTTTACAAAATCCATCTTAAAAATAGATCTTTATTTGAAAAATCGGTTATGTTTTTAAAAATAAAAACATTGAAATAATTAAAAAAATAAATTTAAGAAAAATCAAAAATCTTTTGATACCAAATATAGGCCAAAGATAGGTAAAATTGAAGGGTGGGGGGGGGGGTGAATTTCACTTTAAAAATTTAAATGAAAAATAAACCAATTTTAAAAACTTCTCTATAACAAAATTAATAAAATAAAACCTTTTGAAAATAAAAATAACGAAATAAGGATTAAAAGATCAAAAATATAATTAAATAAAATAAAATAAACAGAAGACCAAAATTAATAGAAATTAAAAGGATTAGGATATTCAAATAAAAAATTATTAATAATTATTTGATGTATTAAAAAATTTAATAATAGATTTATATAAAGAAATAAATTATTCAAAATATAGAAAGAAAATGAGACCATATATTTGGTGAGGATGTTTAGAAATAGTACCCAGTGGCACCCAAAAATATCTAACCTCAAATGATTAAGGATTTAATAAATTATTCCTTCATATTTAATTGTATCAATGACACAAAAACTATCCCTTTAATTTTAAGGTTATATCAAGAGACCAAATACAATAGACACTATATCTTTAATAGTGAAGATATAATCCTCAAGGAGAAGTAGTCCATTGAATTTTTTTAAAGGAAATGGTAATAAAACCAAAATCCCTTACATTAATGGTGGTAATAACTAAAATTAGATAAAAGAATAAGATTATGATTATAAAATACCAAACATTTCATACATAAATATTATATCTTTTTAGATGAATATTCAATTCATAACATTAAGAACCATTCCAAAACCATAAAAGTTTAGTGTCTTTCAAGACTAGATACATACACATATTATTCATGAATATCTTCAACATCTTTTATAAATATATTCCCACATAGAAATCTTCATATATATACCCTAACTAAAACCTTCCTCATAACCTAGGGAAAGGAAACATAATAAAGGGCGAGCTCAGATGCTGAATAAGGTTAATCAAGGGAGATATCAATGATCAATTAATAATAAAATGAACATAATGGTATGATAATTTGAGCTTAACATTTGAAAATAATACCCAGAATATCATAGATTATAATATTGATTCATGGAATAAATCTTTGCATTTCATAAGACTTGTATCATAAAATAATCAAATAACATCAACCAAAGGATCATAACTTTGGAAAATGAAATAGATTTGTTTCATACACATAAGATTATAACTTGAAAATGTATAAATAGAAATGAGTTCACTCATTAAGTTAAGGACATGAAATCAGGCCATTTCACACACTTATGGACATCAAACCAAGTCCCTGAATAATCTTATATGTAACGCCCCGACCCCAGCTACCCAGATTCGGTGCATTACTTCGTAACATTGGCATGATCACAAAAGATCAAGTCTCGAAAGACCGATTAGTTTAGTAGCCTTGGAAACACTAGATACATTCATAAATGTTACATTACATCATAAAGTGAAAAAACTAATAACAAAGTATTCATAGTCCACAATCACATCCTCTTTTGACTATCCCTGCAGGTCATTCATAAAATACTTCTTCACATCCTGGAAAATATTAAAACATTGAAAGGGGTGAGCTCAGATGCTCAGTAAGGATAACAGTATTGCGGAAGCTTTCATAAATAAACATAAACATTTAAGGCAATGTATAACTAAAAAAAAGCCTTATTAAACTTGAACTTCATCATAATATGGAAAAAGTAAAATCAAATAATGCCACTTACTTACTCACATGGATATTCTACTAGACGAATAATCACATGAAAGATCAATAACCACTTTCATAATGAGGGAATGTATAATGCCGGACATTATGAAACATTTTGTCAAGGCCTCGGCCAAGACGTCTAAAATTATTAAGGCCTCGGCCAAAACCATAAATCAAATTGGGAAAGGGCCTCGGCCAATTCCACGTCTAGTTGTCTCATGAGACCTACCGATGCATCGAGGAGCTATAGCGGGCTCCACCCGTCACTTATTAAGTCCAATACATTCCTCATATGAACAGGTTTAAACATCTCATAAACCATAACATAATCGTATCACATAAAACATGCACAAAGGAAACATAACATTTCCACATTTCAATCAAAAGATATCAATACAATACATTGATATAATAAAAACGCTTTCAAAACCATTTTCAATACCAAAATAAAAGAAAAGTATAACATGGTATTTATTTTTCATTAAAAAAAAGGGTATGGCTTGTAGAGGAAGCCGAAACTCAAATAGTGGTCACGGTGGCGGAAAAGTCGTTGTCGCCGCATACGTACGACAAAAACATTCCCTTTTTTCATTTAGTAAACGCTTCGTATAAAAATATTCCTTTTGAATAAACATAAAAGTCAAAGGGGTTTATACACCGTATAAAAGAAAGTTGTGTATAAAACCAAATATGCCTCAACGGAAGGGGATTGAGACGAAGTCCTTAAAAAGATCATTTTTTTTAAAATAAAGTACATCTATAATGTGTATTCACTATAAGTACACATAAATAATGTACAGATACAAGATAGGACATAAAAATATCATGACATAATTTGAATGTAGGAGATTAACCCAAAGAATGGAAGTTGGGTTAAGAAATTCCCTTACCTCGTGTCTGACTTGACTCAACCGTTCTTTAACCTCCTGAATAATAAAATAGAGTTAATATATACCTTATTAAGAACCATTTTTAATTTCATTATCCTTATTATATCACTTATTACAATGATATGAACATTATGTAATTATTTAAGTTAATAACGGTCGTTTTGTCGATCTTTGGTACTTGAGTCAACAATAAACTTCTTATAATTACAAGTTGTTTATGTGGTAGAATATCCATTATCTCCAGAATTATATTCATGATTTAGATGTCATATATATCTTATATATCCATTATATACATTCATTTATAATATTACGTAACATTTAGAGGTAAGAAATGAAATGCACCGTTCATGGAGAGGGTAAGCCGTACGTACGAATGAACGCTACTTTCATTTCAATTTCATATTTAATGGAACGAAATCATAATGATATAACTGTATAATATAATTCCAGTATAATATAGTGTATAATACCATTTACTCCATCCTTTATACATCCCACATATGGCATTAACGATTCAAATCACTTTGAGGGGGCGGTAGTCCGCACTTCCTAAAATGAAATTATCGCGTTTTACCCATAATGGAAATCATAAAGTATGCCATAAATGAGAAATACAGAAGAATAAGTAAAACATAAACATATTATATATCATATATAAAAATAGTGACATCTTAATGGCCACCTTTGAAGGTGTTATATGAGTGTTGAACAATCATCGTTTCGTGAGGCAGAAATTCGCCATCCACAGAAACCGTATGTTCTTTAACCATTAGATGTAGGTGTGTGTAAGTGTAGCTCAAATACTTCTTATAACAACATCCTAGTATATTGAGGATACTGGTGTTGTTACAAAAGGAATGAATAAAAAGATTTTAGGGGGTTGGAGAAGAAAAATAAAACAAAACAACATTAGAGAAGACATTACCTCAAAATCGGGTAACTCTTTTTGATTTGAGCCAAAGGCTTCCTTGGGAAGATTTATGCACAAAGTGAGGCTTCTAGGAGTAAGATGGTGAAGTTGGGAGAGTATTTGGGCAGAGGTTGGCCGAGCCAAATGGCTTGAAAGTGTAAATAAGGTGGGAGAGGTGGGGGCATTTTATAAGTGGAGAGGAGGGGCACTCTTGGAAAGTAAAGAAAAGTCACTTTATTATAAAACGAGTTTCGGATTTTAGAGGTCCCAAACTTATATAATTCGAGGATAAGATGATAATGGTTCGAAATCTACTCATCCAATAGGTTTTTGACAAGTTTACGCTTTGTATTTTACATTATCTTTCCATTTTATTTAAATTGTTAAATAACGAGGTCATCGCTGCATCATCATGATGTCATAATTAATTTAATTTATTTAATGTATAAAAATTATAAAAAAAATACTATGATGTAGGAAATCTTTTTAGATTTCCAATGACTATTTATAATCAAAAATATGACTGGTATAACCCCATGTAAAAATTGTTTTAGTAAAACATTTCATGTTTGTGTCATTTTTTACTTTAACATTAAATAAAAGGTATTTATGTCATTTTCCAACTAAAGTGGCTCCATGGGGTCCCCAAGTTGACCCATGGATTTTCTTGGTCGGCCATGACACATCCAATGAGGGTAGGACATGTGTCAAGCTCATCTCATATTATTAAAACATTATTTTTACCTTAAACTACACTAATTACCTCTAATCGCGATTAAGAACTTAAAAGTTACTATTCACCAAAAAATTATTTTAATCTCATTGAACCACATTTTACTTCTTAATGAGAACCATGTATGTCGGATTTTTGAAAATCAAATCACAGAAGTGGTAATATTTCATTTAAACGAAAAATCAGTTATTTAACTACCACTTAGTGGTTTCACTATTCATCAAAAATTGAAGTTTTTCAGAACAATGCCAAAATTTCACCCTAATATATAATTGATATTCCTATTTCAAAAATGATGTCTATTTTACAAAATTCCAAAATATAAGTTGCATTAATTAATTTCATAATTAATTCCCGTTGTTACAACAAATAGCGTGTTTTTAGGAAACAATTTATATCAAAAGATTGACAATTGTTTATGTCCAATTTCAATGTTAAATTAATTCTAATGACCACCATTGGATAAAATGGTAAAAATATATTCTAATTATACTTTAAAACCACTAAATAGTATAATTTATCACTATAAATTATTTTGATTAAAAAAGTTGTTTTTAAGTATTTTTCACTATTCATAAAAAATTAGAAGTTCTCAAAAAAATACCAAAATTTCAACATAGGCTAATTTCGATATTCCGAATCCAAAAATGAAGTCTATTTTGAAATATTAAATTTCTATAATTTTAAAAAGTGGTTATTACTATTCATAACGGCTACTTTGATTAGTCGTGATGTTTTAGAACTCGAAGTTGCGTACAATGCAAGCTATTACATTATTGAATGAGAAGCGGATCATGGAAGCTCGAGGTGTTACATTCTCCCCTCCTTCAATAAATTGCGTCCTCGCAATTTGAAATTTTTTCTTTGAAAATAAAAGGATGAAAATAGAAAATACCTTTGTGGAAAGCCCACATCGGAAATAAGGTTAATAAAATTTAGTCTTAATAAGGGGGAAATGGAAATAAGAAAGTCACCACCAAACTATGATCTCGATAAGGAGAAAATTGGTGGCAATTAGAGACATATAATTGGAGGGAAAACGTAAATATTTGTAGGGAGTGATTGAGGTCATCAATCACAATCAACTTTCAAATTGAGGGCCTCAAAGCCTTCAATCTATGTTGATTTGAAATATCATCAGTTCAAAAAGACATAAGGTATTAGGATAACACATTTTTTTTGTTTTAATATCCCTTTACTAAAGTTTAAGAATTAATTTATTCATTGAATAAGAGATAGGTATATATATATATATATATATATTTATGCTTGACAATTAGAGTTTCAACCTTCAACTCATCTTTCACTCAAAAAGATATAGAACTCAAAAATATTATACTTATCCTAATTGTATAAGGTTCCAAATATTAAAACATACCATTTAGATTAGTAAAATTATTTTGTAATAACCAGGGACTTCCTGTAGGCTAGTGGTAGGAAATAAAGGCCTGTCGCACTATGGTTGTGGGTTCGATTCCTGCAGCTTTGTCCGACGCGATGGGTTATGCCCCACCCTGCAGGTTGTCCTTTTCCTAAAACTATAGTATCATAATATTCCAAAAATAATCTTCATAAATTCTTTGACCTTAAAAAATACTATCCATGGTTCAACTTAATCCATTCCAACCTTAATATTTATCCAAAATACCTCCGTCCAGACTTTCTCTAAAAGGTCTCTAAATCCCAAAATCAATTGTAACATCAGATTCCCTAAACAAATAAAAGATTCTCTTATTGTCACATACTAAAAATATGATTACCTTAATCATATTACCTTAATCAAAAAGTACTGCAGTACAATCTTTATATATATCACATTATTCTTATAACCAGAATATAATCCTTGAGTCCAAAAGCACCAATACATTAATTATTCCGCTTCAACTGTAGTCACAGCATAAGATTGGCCTTGATCCCTTGGCCTTTTTTGAGGTATGTTTCCTTGACGCTTAGGACATTCATTTTCATAATGCCCCATTTCCCTATAATTGTAGCATTCAACTTTGACAGCCTCTTTTTTCCCTTGCAATCACGAGCCTGGTGACCCTTTTCTCCACATTTATAACAAACTCCCATTCCTTTTAGGCACGTACCAGGGTGATTATTCCCACAATTATCACATAATGGAAAATCATTCTTTCCCTTTTTCCCTTTATCTGTCTCTTGTTCCCCCGTTCTCTTCTTCTCTTGCTTTACTTTGTTGTCATAAGACTTAGAGAATTCCTTTTCTATCTTGATAGCACACGAGACAATATCTTCGTATGATGAGAAGGATTGTGATACTAAAGATCGACGGAGAAATGGTTTTAACCCATCAACGAAACGATCAATCTTACTCCTTGGGTTACGTATATAATTGGCAGCATGCCTCGCTAACCTTGTAAAGTTAGCCTCATACTTTGCGACATTCTCATCCTCCTTCTGCCTCAAACTCAGAAATTGCCTTTCCATATCTGTTTGATGGTCACAAGGAAAGTATTTTTCTAAGAAAATCTCTTTGAACTCACTCTATTCCATATTCGATACGTCATCATCTTCCTTTGTGTTTTGAATCAGCGACCACCACTGATTGGCATCTCCAGTGAGGCGGTAAACTGCCATGACAACCTTCTCCCTTTCGCTACTCCCCAAGGCATGGAATATTTTCTCTAAGGAGTTTATCCATTGCTTAGCTACTAATGGATTTGTACCCCCATTAAATGTTGGTGGTTGTTGCCTCATGAAGCGGTCTAACATTGATCCTCCACGTTGCGGATCAGGGTGCTCCATACGAGTAAGTTTATTATTCATAACCTGAGTGAGTTGTCCCAGTATGGTAATAAGTTGATCAGTACCAGTTTTATCTCTAGATCCACAATAATTATCTTGAGTAGGAGGGAAATCCCTACACGGAGTTCGTGCATTGATACGGTTTCCATTCCTTCCACTAGGCCCCATTTCTATAAAATGGCATAAACTATATTAGTTTATGAATCAAAATACATAATTCCATACTTATAAAATACTTAACATAAATTGAACTATTTATGGATATAATCCATAATCATAAAAAGGTTTTCATTGAGGAAGTATATACTCATAACCGTTCATAGTGGTTTGTAAAGAAAATGAGAATTATCCTAATCATATCCCCCGGGAGTGTCGTAACCAAGAGTGCAGCAAGGCCCGTTGTCGTGCACCAGTTCCCGTTCGAGTCTAGCTCAAAGCGGTGTTTTCGGGTTTTACCCCTAGGTACATCTGTTCCAGAGGCGACTCTACCTGCTCGTATCCAGACAGGGATGTATTGCTCGGAAAACTCATAACATCTCTATAATACCAAAATTCTAGGAAGTTCTTCTATACTAATCCTCAAAGTCTATCTTTGGGCTATGTGCTCTAATCAGAGTTTATCTAAATCTAGATTCCAAGGTTAGTACTAAACTGCCTCTGATACCAACTGTAACGCCCCGACCCCAGCTACCCAGAGTCGGTGCATTACTTCGTAACATTGGCATGATCACAAAAGATCAAGTCTCGAAAGACCGATTAGTTTAGTATCCTTGGAAACACTAGATACATTCATAAATGTTACATTACATCATAAAGTGAAAAAACTAATAACAAAGTCTTCATAGTCCACACTCATATCCTCTTTTGAATATCCCTGCAGGTCATTCATAAAATACTTCTTCACATCCTGGAAAATAATAAAACATTGAAAGGGGTGAGCTCAGATGCTCAGTAAGGATAACAGTATTGCGGAAGCTTTCATAAATAAACATAAACATTTAAGGCAATGTATAACTAAAAAAAAGCCTTATTAAACTTGAACTTCAGCATAATATGGAAAAAGTAAAATCAAATAATGCCACTTACTTACTCACGTGGATATTCTACTAGACGAATAATCACATGAAAGATCAATAACCACTTTCATAATGAGGGAATGTATAATGCCGGACATTCTGAAACATTTTGTCAAGGCCTCGAGCAAGACGTCTAAAATGATTAAGGCCTCGGCCAAAACCATAAATCAAATTGGGAAAGGGCCTCAGCCAATTCCACGTCTAGTTGTCTCATGAGACCTATCGATTCATCGAGGAGCTATAGAGGGCTCCACCCGTCACTTATTAAGTCCAATACATTCCTCATATGAACAGGTTTAAACATCTCATAAACCATAACATAATCGTATCACATAAAACATGCACAAAGGAAACATAAAATTTCCACATTTCAATCACAAGATATCAATACAATACATTGATATAATAAAAACGCATTCAAAACCATTTTCAATACCAAAATAAAAGAAAAGTATAACATGGTATTTATTTTTCATTAAAAAAAGGGTATGGATTGTAGAGGAAGCCGAAACTCAAATAGTGGTCACGGCGGCGGAGAAGTCATTGTCTCCGCATACGTACGACAAAAACATTCCCTTTTGTCATTTAGTAAATGCTTCATATAAAAAATATTCCTTTTGAATAAACGTAAAAGTCAAAGGGGTTTATACACCGTATAAAAGAAAGTTGTGTATAAAACCAAATATGCCTCAACGAAAGGGGATTGAGACGAAGTCCTTAAAAAGATCATTTTTTTAAATAAAGTACATCTATAATGTGTATTCACTATAAGTACACATAAATAATGTACAAATACAAGATAGGACATAAAAATATCATGACATAATTTGAATGTAGGAGATTAACCCAAAGAATGGAAGTTGGGTTAAGAAATTCCCTTACCTCGTGTCTGACTTGACTCAACCGTTCTTTAACCACCTGAATAATAAACTAGAGTTAATATATACCTTATTAAGAACCATTTTTAATTTAATTATCCTTATTATATCACTTATTACAATGATATGAACATTATGTAATTATTTAAGTTAATAACGGTCGTTTTGTCGATCTTTGGTACTTGAGTCAACAATAAACTTCTTATAATTACAAGTTGTTTATGTGGTAGAATATCCATTATCTCCAGAATTATATTCATGATTTAGATGTCATATATATCTTATATATCCATTATATACATTCATTTATAATATTACGTAACATTTAGAGGTAAGAAATGAAATGCACCGTTCATGGAGACGGTAAGCCGTACGTACGCATGAACGCTACTTTCATTTAAATTTCATATTTAATGGAATGAAATCATAATGATATAACTTTATAATATAATTCCAGTATAATATAGTGTATAACACCATTTACTCCATCCTTTATACATCCCACATATGGCATTAACGATTCAAATCACTTTGAGGGGGCGGTAGTCCGCACTTCCTAAAATGAAATTATCGCGTTTTACCCATAATGGAAATCATAAAGTATGCCATAAATGAGAAATACAGAAGAATAAGTAAAACATAAAAATATTATATATCATATATAAAAATAGTGACATCTTAATGGACACCTTTGAAGGTGTTATATGAGTGTTGAACAATCATCGTTTCGTGAGGCAGAAATTCGCCATCCACAGAAACCGTATGTTCTTTAACCATTAGATGTAGGTGTGTGTAAGTGTAGCTAGAATCCTTCTTATAACAACATCCTAGTATATTGAGGATACTAGTGTTGTTACAAAAGGAATTAATAAAAAGAGTTTAGGGGGTTGGAGAAGAAAAATAATACAAAACAACATTAGAGAAGACATTACCTCAAAATCGGGTAACTCTTTTTGATTTGAGCCAAAGGATTCCTTGGGAAGAGTTCTTCCCAATGTGAGGCTTCTAGGAGTAATAGGGGGAAGTTGGGAGAGTACTTGGGCAGAGGTTGGCCGAGCCAAATGGCTTGAAAGTGTAAATAAGGTGGGAGAGGTGGGGGCCTTTTATAAGTGGAGAGGAGGGGCACTCTTGGAAAGTAAAGAAAAGTCACTTTATTATAAAATCAGTTTCGGATTTTAGAGGTCCCAAACTTATATAATTCGAGGATAAGATGATAAGGGTTCGAAATCTACTCATCCAATAGGTTTTTGACAAGTTTACGCTTTGGATTTTACATTATCTTTCCATTTTATTTAAATTGTTAAATAATGAGGTCATCGCTGCATCATCATGATGTCATAATTAATTTAATTTATTTAATGTCTAAAAATTATAAAAAAAATACTATGATGTAGGAAATATTTTTATATTTCCAATGACTATTTATAATCAAAAATATGACTTGTATAACCCCATGTAAAAATTGTTTTAGTAAAACATTTCATGTTTGTGTCATTTTTTACTTTAACATTAAATAAAAGGTATTTCTGTCATTTTCCAACTAAAGTGGCTCCATGGGGTCCCCAAGTTGACCCATGGATTTTCTTGGTCGGCCATGGCACATCCAATGAGGTTAGGACATGTTTCAAGCTCATCTCATATTATTAAAACATTATTTTTACCTTAAACTACACTAATTACCTCTAATCGCGATTAAGAACTTAAAAGTTACTATTCACCAAAAAATTATTTTAATCTCATTGAACCACATTTTACTTCTTAATGAGAACCATGTATGTCGGATTTTTGAAAATCAAATCACAGAAGTGGTAATATTTCATTTAAACGAAAAATCAGTTATTTAACTACCACTTAGTGGTTTCACTATTCATCAAAAATTGAAGTTTTTCAGAACAATGCCAAAATTTCACCGTAAGCTATAATTGATATTCCTATTTCAAAAATGATGTCTATTTTACAAAATTCCAAAATATAAGTTGCATTAATTAATTTTATAATTAATTCCCGCTGTTACAACAAATAACGTGTTTTTAAGAAACAATTTATATCAAAAGATTGGCAATTGTTTATGTCCAATTTCAATGTTAAATTAATTCTAATGACCACCATTGGATAAAATGGTAAAAATATATTCTAATTATACTTTAAAACCACTAAACAATATAATTTATCACTATAAATTATTTTTATTAACAAAGTTGTTTTTAAGTATTTTTCACTATTCATAAAAAATTAGAAGTTCTCAGAAAAATACCAAAATTTCAACATAGGCTAATTTCGATATTCCGAATCCAAAAATGAAGTCCATTTTGAAATATTAAATTTCTATAATTTTAAAAAGTGGTTATTACTATTCATAACGGCTAATTTGATTAGTCGTGGTGTTTTAGAACTCGAAGTTGCGTACAATGCAAGCTATTGCATTATTGAATGAGAAGCGTATCATGGAAGCTCGGGGTGTTACATTATATACATGAAAGCTAAGTCCATGCATAAAATTATAGATATGAAAACCAGGTCTATGCATAATCTTGTTGACATGAAATCCAGGTCCGTGTATAAAATTGTGAAAATGAAATTAGGTTCCCACATAATATATGTAAAGAACATGACCATAGTTTCATAGATCCAGTGCCATATTTTATTACATTGAAATAAAAATAAGTATGTCATATCCCAAAGGAACGAATAGTTTTGTATCATTGGAAAAGTAGATATATACATAAATTTAACATTGCAACTTGAAATGAAATAAATAATAGATAATCCTTTGAAGCACTCTTATTCTTCTAGATTATATTTTTCATAAAATTCATAAAATTAATATTCACATAATGGGTAAAATAAACATATGAAAGGGGTGATCTCAGATTCTTAGTAAGGGTAAGAAATAGAGTAGAATCAAAAATATAATGCATGGTGAATAACACAAAGTACACATGCCATTAAAACATATTATTGTTCATGAAATTGAAGGAATTAAAAACTGATAATTCCATAATAAAACATAAACATTGGTATTATACTAGTCTAAAAATCACATGGAAAAACAATTACTAGCTTCATAATGAGGTAATTCATAATTCTAAACATCATAATCATACTACCAAGGCCTCGACCAAGAAAACATACATAATGGGTAAAAACCCAAGATAGTTTGTCTCATTAGACCTACCATTTCATTGAGGGGATATAGAGGACCCCAAAAATTACTTACTAAGTATAATTCATTCCTCATATTAATAGGGATAAAAATAATCAACATATACATTCATATTGAAACTAACATATGAAACGTAATTTACTTTCCCTAATCAGTAAACATAAACACTAACCATTCAGAGTAATATGGTGAATGGTATCAAGATGGAACATCCATGTTAAAACTAATAATAAACCATTAAATAAAATATGGTAGATGGTATCATAAAATATTAATACCAATTACACATAATAAGCTACAAGAGTGTTGAAATAGATGAAAATACTCTTATAAAATCACCGAGTATTACTTGAGACAAAAACAATTTTACTTTGAAAATAAGAGTTCTTTTAGAAAAATATTTGTATAAAACTAAAAGTGAACTAATATAGTTTTTGTAACACCCCAAGCTTCTACGGTACGCTTCTCTTTGAATAATGTGATAGCGTGTGTTGTACGCAACACTGAGTTCTAACACACCATAACCAATCAAACTAGCCGTTATGAATAGTAATACCTAATTTTTGAAATTATATATATTTTATTTTTTAAAATGGACTTCATTTTTGGATTCAGAATATCGAATTTAGCCTAAGGTTAAATTTTGGAACTTTTTGGATAACATTAATATTTTGATGAATAGTGAAAATTACTAAATTTTAATTAAAAACAACTTTTATAATCAAAATAATTAGTAGTGATAGATTATAAATTTGAGAGGTTTTAAATTATATTTAGAATATATTTTTACAATTTAATACAATGTTTATCATTGGACATAATTTTACAATTAAACCGGACATAAACAAGTGTCAATCTTTTGATAGTTATTATCTCTTAAAAACATGCTTTTTGTTTTAACAACGGGAATTAATTTTAAATTAATTTCTGCCACTGCTGTGTTTTGAATTTGGAAAAATGGATTCCATATTTTGAATCAGGATGTTCAAATTGTGTAAATAGGTAACTTTTATTTTTATACATTTTTAATAATTACTGCGGTAAATATTTTATTTACCATGGTTAAGGGTAAATCTGGTAAATAAGAGTTAAACAATAATATTATAATAATACTAAATTACCCTAAAACGTGTCTTAGCCTTATTTTTTGATACATGTTCGACCATAGGAATCTTTGGGTCGATTTTGGGACCCCATATAGCCACTTGTAGGTGATAGGGACACTTAATTTTAATTAAGTTAAAATGAATACAAAAATGACACAACCATATATCTTTTAGAAAAACAATTTTTACATAGGGTTATATATGTTGGATTTTCGACTATAAAAATTAATTAGAAATATAAAAAGATTTCATACATGCTTATAGTTTACTTATAATTTTTAGAGATTAAATAATTTAATTTATTTATGACACAATGATGATGCAGTAATTACCATAATAGTGAAAATTTAAAATAATTGATATTATAAATACCCAAATAAATATAATTTGAGACTTTTAATGAATTAAAATAATTTTCTAGGATAATATGACATATTAGTATTGATTTAATAAACCTTTTTTGATGTAATAATTCTTTTATGAGTTTCACAAAAATCAACTATTGAATAGTGTCAAAATTGACATAAAAGAGTTTTTAAAACAAGCATTATATTATTAATTGATAATAAATTCCTAAAAATCTAAGGTTCATCCAAGAGACTTATATAATGATATTTGTATAATTAATAGACCACTTGGGGGTCTCTTGGATGAATATGGTAAGTTTAATAACCATATAATATAAAAATACAAAGAGACATTGTAAAAGTGAAACTAATTAACTTAGAGTTAATACTTAAAGATAAGGTTAATATAAGTACCCAAACCTATCTAAATTCTATTGTTTGAGTTGTTTTTGACCTATCACCACATTAAACTTTGAATAATAAACTTTGGAGCCATTAGAAACCGAATACGAATTTATTATAAATTAATATTTCTAGCTTTTCCAAAGGTGCCCCTCACCCCTCTTATAAAAGGGAACTCCTCATTCTCATTTCTTCACACCTTCAAAGCCTTTTGGTTCGGCCAAACTCTGCCCAAATACTCTCCCAACATCCCTAAATACAACCTAGAGGCCTTATTTTGATCAGAAAGCCAACCAAAGGATCCCTTTTGATCAAATCAAAAGGAAGAACCCGAAGAAGAGGTAATGATTTCACCACCCTTTTCCAAGTTCCTTTCTTCTTCTACTTCATATTCCTTTGTTGTTACCATTATAAAATAATGAATCCAGTATCATATATATACTGTGATGTTATTATAAATATGGTACAACCATATTCAGTATTCTATCCACCCTTTGAATAACATGTCACCATACGTGCGTACGTACGGCTTACCGTCTCCACTTCATGGTGTAATTGTTATTCAATATATTATTATTTGGATGGGTATAATAATGATCTGTAAGTCATGTAAATAATAAATATATCATGTTAATGATTCTTTATATATGATATACCATCCATTTATATATTATTTTAATATCAAAAGAATGATATTGTCGCTTGTGCGTACGTACGGACTACCGTCTCCACGAACGCGATGAGATTCATTCTCCATCGTATCCATTCAAGTATAATTATCATTTGATGATTTAAAAATGATGTTTAAGGTATTGATATCATTCTGTATATGAATAATATACAAACTATCCATGACAAACATGGCTTATGTAACAAAACATATAAAAGAAAACAAGTAAGTTAACACCCGAAACGACGATAATACTAAGATATTATTAACAAAGCAATGTTAAAAGATCATATATCATATCATATGAATGTATATGATTCTTGTATAATTTAATAACAATTATTTCACAATTATACAGAAGGTTAACCTACCCCAACCAAGGAAAATTACAAGGTAAGAGTTATTTCACAATCTCTTTATTATCCGAGGTTGTTTATACATAATAATCTACTTGGATCTCTTTATCATCCACACCCATGTTTCTTAAAAATGAATTTCAAAACATTTTTACTATTTACTAGAATATGGTTTAAAGTCATTTATACCCTTGTTTGAATTTTTATAAGAGGTTTATAAAGGAATATTTCCGTTGTTTTCCAAAGGTGCTTTTTAACCTTTTCGACATAATTAAGGTAAAAATGTTTTTTTAACTTATACGGAGGGTGCGGTTATTTTCCGCTGTTATAAAATCATCGAAGCTTCACTTAAAATCTTATAAGAATATTTTCAAAGAAAATGTTTTTTTATAAATATATGACTCTTAAATGATTTCAAAATAGAAAGTGATATTTCTCTAGAAAGAGTTTTGATTTCATCTATGTCAACATCCTTTGATGGATTTTACGCTTATTTGAAGTCGATTTATTATGATAAAAAACTTCTATATTGTATTGAAGGTTTTTTGATATGTTTGACTGTGGATGTGATATTTTTATACCATTCATAGTTCATGGTGAAAGTATTGACATTTCGTATGCTAGTTTTAATATGAATGTTTATTTTATGTTTAAACCTTTTCATATTGGAATGCATTGGACTTAATATGTGATGGGTGGAGCCCGCTATAGTTCCTCGATGCATCGGTAGGTCTCATGAGACAAAATAGTATCATGGAACAAGGCGTTGGAAAAATCTTATTTGTAGTCTTGGCACGAGGCCTTCGCTATGTGGTTATGATAGTCTGGCATTATGCATTCCATCATTATAAAAGTGGTTATTGATATTGCATGTGATTATTCGATTAGTAGAATATCCATGTGAATAAGTAAATGGAATTATTTCATTTTACTTTTTCCATACTATGTTGAAGTTCAAGTTTTAAAGGCTTTTGTTTTAGTTATACATTATCTTAAATTTTTATACTTATTTTTGAAAGTTTCCTCTATATTGTTATCCTTACTGGGCATTTGAGCTCACCCCTTTTCTATGTTTTATTTTTCCCAGGATGTGAAGAAGTAAGTTATGAATGACCTGCAGGGATAGTATGTGGGGATATGAGTGTGGAATATGGAGACTATGTTTTTGTAGTAGTTTTTCACTTTGTGATGTAATGTAAAACTTTATGAATATATCTAGTGTTTACAAGGATACTAAACCAATCGGTCTTTCGAGATTTGATCTTTCTTGTGATCATGCCAATGTAATGTAATAATGCACCGACTCTGGGTAACTAGGGTCGGGTAGTTACAGTTGGTATCAGAGGAAGTTTAGTACAAACCTTGCAATCTAGATTTAGATAAACTCTGATTAGAGCACGTAGACCTAAGATGGACTTTTAGGATTAGTATAGAAGAACTTCCTAGAATTTTTGTATTGTAGAGATTTTGTGAGTTTTCTGAGTAATACATCCCTGTCTGGATACGAGTAGGTATAGGCGGCTCTGGCACAGATGTACCTAGGGGTAAAACCCGAAAACACCGCTTTGAGCTAGACTTGAACGGGAACTGGTGCACGACAACGGGCCTTGCTGCACTCTTGGTTACGACACTCCTGGGGGATATGCTTAGGATAAATCTCATTTTCTTTACAAATCATTATTAAGGGTTTATGAGTATATACTTCCTCAAAGAAAACATTCTTATGATTATGGATTATATCCATAAATATTTCAATTTATGTTAAGTGTTTTGTAAGTATGGGATTATGTATTTTGATTCATAAACTGATCTAGTTTATGCCATTGTTTAGAAATGATGCCTAGTGGAAGAAATGGAAACCGTATCAATGCACGCACTCCATGTAGGGATTTCCCTCCTGCTCAATATAATTATAGTGGAGCTGGTGATGCAACTGGTGCCGATCAACTAATCACCATACTAGGACAACTTACTCAGGTTATGAATAATAACCTTACCCGTATGGAGCACCCTGATCCACAGCGTGGAGGATCAATGTTAGATCGATTCATGAGGCAACAACCACCAACGTTCAATGGGAGTACAAATCCCTTAGTAGCTGAGCAATGGATAAATTCCCTATAGAAAGTATTTCAGGCTTTGGGGAGTAGTGAAAGGGAAAAAGTTATCATGGCAGTTTACCGCCTCACTGGAGATGCTGATCAATGGTGGTCATTGATTCAAAACACGAAGGAAGATGATGAAGTATCAAATATGGAATGGAGAGAGTTAAAATATATATTTTTAGAAAAATACTTTCCTCGCAACCATCGAGCAGATATGGAAAGGCAATTTCTGAGTCCTAGACAAAAGAAGGATGAGAATGTCACAAAGTATGAGGCTAACTTTACAAGGTTAGCAAGGTATGCTGGAGATTATATACATAACCCAAGAAGTAAGATTGATCGTTTCTTTGATGGGTTAAAACCATTTCTCTGTCGAGCATTAGTCTCACAATCCTTTTCATCGTACGAAGAAATTGTCTCATGTGCTATCAAGACCAAAAAGGAATTCTCTAAGTCTTATGACTTTAAAGCAAAGCCAGAGAAGAAGAGACCTTCTGATCAGTCTGGGAATGGAAATAAGGGGAAGAAGGGAAAGGTTGAATATCCATCCTATGGTAAATTTGGTAAGAAACACCCCGGTACTTTCTTGAAGGGAACATGAGTCTGTTACAAGTGTGGTGAAAAAGGCCACCAAGCTCGTGATTGCAAGGGGAAGAAGGAAGCTAGAAACGTTCAGTGCTACAATTGTATGGAGATGGGGAATTATGAAAATGAATGCCCTAAGCGTCAGGAGAACTTACCTCAGAAAAGGCCAAGGGATCAAGGCCAAACTTATGCTATCACTACTGCTGAGGTAGAAGCTCCGAAAGACGTTGTGGCAGGTAATTTAATGGTTTCCTCAAGTTTAAAAAATGCATTTTTTGATTTTGGATCATCGCATTGTTTCATATCTTCCCAGTTTCCTAAGAAAATTAGATATTTCCAATTTGATTTAACAAGGGAGTTGTCAGTTAAAACTCCTAAGGGAAGTATCATTGTAACAAAGTTTTGTGGATCAGTCCCCATTAGAGCACATAAATGTTCTTTATCTGCTGATCTCATCATCATACCTATGATTGAGTTTGATATAATCCTCGGTATGGACTGGATTTTAGACTATGATGTGAAGATTTATTGTAAGAAGAAAGAGGTTACGATTCTTGACGATGATGATAAAGAACAGCTTATCTTTAGAGCAGAATCGTCACCACCTAATTCTTATTTAGATCCACCCCCAGTAGCTCAACTAAATTCAATTATTGGGGAGGAAGAGAATGAAATAACTATGGTTGAGGAAAGGAATGTTCAAATAGAGGATGTACCTGTTGTGGAAGAATTTGTAGATGTATTTCCGGAAGATTTACCGGGACATCCTCCAGAACGAGAAGTTGAGTTTTCCATTGATTTAATTCCTGGATCAAGGCCTATATCAAAGACCCCTTATAGAATGGACACTGTAGAATTAGTTGAACTAAATAAACAACTAGAGGAATTGAGAAAAAAGGGATTTATTCACCCTAGTGTTTCTCCATGGAGAGCCCCTGTTCTTTTTGTTAAAAAGAAAGACGGATCTATGAGGTTATGTATCGACTACAGGGAGATCAATGCTATAACAATAAAGAACAAGTATCCCCTTCCTCGAATTGTTGATTTATTTGACCAACTGCATGGAGCTCAATACTTTTAAAAGATTGACCTTCGATCTGGATACCATCAGTTGTGTGTGAAGAAGGAAGACACTCCGAAGACTGCATTTCGAACTAGGTACGGGCATTACGAGTTTACTATAATGCCTTTTGGATTGACTAATGCACCTTCTATATTCATGGATCTGATGAATAGAGTTTTCAAGGAGTATCTTGATGAATTTGTGGTGGTATTTATTTATGATATCTTGGTATACTCCAAAAGCTATGAAGATCATGAAAATCACTTGCGCATTATCCTGAAGACTCTGAGAAGACATGAATTATATGAGAAGTTTAGCAAGTGTGAATTATGGCTTCAGGAGATTTCTTTTCTTGGCCATATTATCTCTAAAGATGGAATATCTGTTGATCCTTATAAGACCAAGGCAATCCAAGAATGGCCAGCACCTATAAGTATAACGGAGGTATGTAGTTTTATTGGTTTAGCAGGTTATTATCAACGATTCGTCCAGAATTTTGCCCGATTGGCTAACCCATTAACGAAGCTCACACGTAAAGGGGTTAAATTTGTTTGGAAAAAAGAGTGTGAAGAATGTTTCGAAGAACTGAAGAGAAGATTAGTCAATGATCTTATTTTGACTCTACCATCGGGGAATGATGGGTTCGTTATTTATAGTGATGCATCGAAGAAAGGACTTGGTTGTGTCCTTATGCAGAATGATAAGGTTATTGCCTATGCATCACGACAGTTGAAAATTCATGAACAAAACTATCCTACTCATGATCTCGACTTAGCAGCTGTGATATTTTCTTTGAAGATATGGAGGCACTACCTCTATGGTGAAAAATGTGAGATTTATACTGATCACAAGAGTTTGAAGTATATTTTATCACAAAAAGAACTCAACATGAGGCAAAGGAGATGGCTTGAATTACTCAAGGATTATGATTGCACGATACACTACCACCCGGGGAAGGCAAAAAAGGTGGCATATGCTTTGAGCAGAAAAGATCATGGAGTTTTGAACAATATGAGAATTGAAAGGGATCCAATTTTCATGGATCTAGGGAAGATGGACATGGGAATAACCAGGGAAGGAGAAACATCAATGCTTTTTCAAATGGTTGCCAAACCATCTTTACTAGAAAGGATTAGGAGTTCTCAGACCGATGATGAAGAATTTCAAAAGAAGATTAAAGCTGTGAATGATGGGAGACTGAGAGACTTTGTGTATGAAGATGGAATTTTGAAATTCGGGAAGAGACTTTGTGTTCCCGATATACCTGATCTAAAAAGGGAATTGCTGGATGATGCTCATAGTTCCAATTTCTCTATACACCCTGGGAGCACCAAAATGTATAGAGATTTGAAGGAACATTTTTGGTGGGACAATATGAAGAGGGAGATTGCTGATTTTGTGTCAAGATGTATGGTTTGTCAATAAGTGAAAGTTGGAAGGCAACACCCTGGAGGATTCATGCAACCTCTTCCTATACCGAAGTGGAAATGGGACAATATTACGATGGATTTTGTCATGGGACTACCAAAGACTCCTAGAAGGAACGATGCAATATGGGTTATTGTTGATCGTCTTACCAAGTCAGCACATTTTCTTGCTATAAGAGAAGATCTACCCCTAGAACATCTAGCAAGACTATATATTAATGAAGTTGTGAGACTTCATGGAGTACCCTTATCGATTGTTTCTGATCGTGATCCCCATTTGACTTCAAGATTCTGGAAAAGTATTTAGAAATCCCTGGATATTGAACTTCATTTGAGCACTTCTTACCACCCTCAGATAGAAGGACAATCAGAACGGACTATTCAAACCTTAAAAGACATGTTTAGATCTTTCTCACTTGAATTTCAGGGTATGTGGGATCAATATTTACCTATGGTAGAATTTTCCTATAACAATAGCTTCCATTCGAGTATTCAGATGGCACCATATGAAGCGTTATACGGAAAGAGATGTCATACAACAACCTGTTGGGATGACGTTGGTGAAAGAAAACTTATAGGCCTAGAACTGGTGGAGGAAACGATGGAAAAGGTGAAGGTAATCCAAAATCACATCAAAGCAGCTCAAAGTAGGTAAAAGAGCTATGCCGATAATCGAAGGAAGGATTTGGAATTTCAAGTCGGTGATTATGTTTTCCTAAAGGTATCTCCATGGAAGGGAGTCATACGTTTTGGTAAGAAAGGTAAATTAAGTCCAAGGTACATCAGACCTTTCGAAATTCTATAACGAATTGGGGTTGTAGCTTACCGATTGGCAATGCCGCCAAGTCTCTCCAAAGTTCACGATGTGTTCCATGTATTTCTATTGAGGAAATACATGCCTGACCTGACGCATGTACTCACCTGTGAGGAATTAGAACTAGAACCCAATCTGTATTATTGCGAAGAGCCCGTCAAGATTCTTGATACAAGAGAACAAGTACTGAGAAACCGGACGACACGTCTCGTAAAAGTTTTGTGGAGAAACCATAAGATGGAAGAGGCAATGTGAGAACCCGAGGAACTTATGATGAAGAACCACCCAAGTATTTTCATGTGATAAGTATTCTAGAAATTTTGAGGATGAAATTATTTTAAGGAGGGGAGAATGTAACACCCCAAGCTTCTACGATACTCTTCTCTTTGAATAATGTGATAGCGTGTGTTGTACGCAACACCGAGTTCTAACACACTATAACCAATCAAACTAGCCGTTATGAATAGTAATACCTAATTTTTGAAATTATATGTATTTTATTTTCTAAAATGGACTTCATTTTTGGATTCGGAATATCTAATTTAGCCTAAGGTGAAATTTTGGTACTTTTCGGATAACTTTAATATTTTGATGAATAGTGAAAATTACTAAATTTTAATTAAAAACAACTTTTTTAATAAAAATAATTAATAGTGATAAATTAGAAATTTGAGAGGTTTTAAATTATATTTAGAATATATTTTTACAATTTAATACAATGTTGATCATTGGACATAATTTTACAATTAAAACGGATATAAACAAGTGTCAATCTTTTGATAGTTATTATCTTTTAAAAACACGCTTTTTTGTTTTAACAACGGGAATTAATTTTAAATTAATTTCTGCCACTTCTGTGTTTTGAATTTGGAAAAATGGATTCCATATTTGGAATCAGGATGTTCAAATTGTGTAAATAGATAACTTTTATTTTTAGACATTTTGAATAATTACTGCATTAAATATTTTATTTACCATGGTTACGGGTAAATCCGGTAAATAAGGGTTACAAAATAATATTATAATAATACTAAATTAACCTAAAACGTGTCCTAGACTTATTGGTTGATAAATTTTCGACCATAGGCATATTTGGGTCGATTTTGGGACCCCATGGAGCCACTTGTAGGTGATAGGGACACTTAATTTTAATTATGTTAAAATGAATACAAAAATGACACAAGCATATATCTTTTAGTAAAACAATTTTTACACAGGGTTATATATGTTCGATTTTCAACTATAAATGTTAATTAGAAAGATAAAAAGGTTTCCTACATTATGATAGTTTATTTATAATTTTTATAGATTAAATAACTTAATTTATTTATGACACAATGATGATGCAGTAATTACTATAATAGTGAAAATTTAAAATAATTGATATTATAAATACCCAAATAAATATAATTTGAGACTTTTAATGAATTAAAATAATTTTATAGGATAATTTGACATATTAGGATTGATTTGATCAACTTTTTTCTAAATAATAATTCTGTTGTGAGTTTCAAAAAAATCAACTATTGAATATTGTCAAAATTGACATAAAAGAGTTTTTAAAACAAGTATTATATTATTAATTGATATTAAATTCCTAAAAATATAATGTTCGGCCAAGAGACTTATATAATGATATTTTTATCATTAATGGATCACTTGGGGGTCTCTTGGATGTATATGGTAAGTTTATTAACCATATAATATAAAAATAAAAAGAGACATTGTAAAAGTGAAACTAATTAACTTAGAGTTAATACTTAAAGATAAGGTTAATATAAGTACCCAAACCTGTCTAAATTCTATTTGTTGAGTTTTTTTCGACCTATCCCCACCTTAAACTTTGAATAATCAACTTTGGAGCCATTAGAAACAGAATATGAATTTATTATAAATTAATATTTCTAGCTTTTCCAAAGGTGCCCCTCACCCCTCTTATAAAAGGGCACTCCTCCTTCTCATTTATTCACACCTTCAAAGCCTTTTGGTTCGGACAAACTCTGCCCAAATACTCTCCCAACATCCATCAATACAACCTAGAGGCCTTATTTTGATCAGAAATCCAACCTAAGGATCCCTTTTGATCAAATCAAAAGGAAGAACCCGAAGAAGAAGTAATGATTTCACCACCCTTTTCCAAGTTCCTTTCTTCTTCCACTTATTCTTCCTTTGTTGTTACCATTCTAAAATAATGAATCCAGTGTCATATATATACTTTTATGTTATTATAAATATGGTACAACCATATTCAGTATTCTATCCACCCTTTGAATAACATGTCACCATACGTGCGTACGTACGGCTTACCGTCTCCACGTCATGGTGTAATTGTTATTCAATATATTATTATTTGGATGGGTATAATAATGATGTGTAACTCATGTAAATAATAAATATAACATGTTAAGTATTCTGTATATATGATATAACATCCATTTATATATTATTTTAATATCAAAATAATGATATTGTCGCTCGTACGTACGTACGGACTACCGTCTCCACGAACGCGATGAGATTCATTCTCCATCGTATCCATTCAAGTATAATTATCATTTGATGATTTAAAAATAATGTTTAAGGACTTGATATCATTATGTATATGAATAATATACAACCTATCCATGACAAACATGGCTTATGTAACAAAACATATAAAAGAAAATGAGTAAGTTAACACCCGAAACGACAATAATACTAAGATATTATTAACAAAGCAATGTTAAAAGATCATATATCATATCATATGAATGTATATGATTATTGTATAATTTAATAACAATTATTTCACCATTATACAGGAGGTTAACCTACAAAAACCAAGGAAAAGTACAAGGTAAGGGTTATTTCACAATCTCTTCATTATCCGAGATTGTTTATACGTAATAATCTACTGGGATCTCTTTATCATCCACATCCATGTTTCTTAAAAATGAATTTCAAAACATTTTTACTATTTACTAGAATATGGGTTAAAGTCATTTATACCCTTGTTTTAATTTTTATAAGAGGTTTATAAAGTAATATTTCCATCGTTTTCCAAACAAGGTGCTTTTTAACCTTTTCGACAGAATTAGGGTAAGAATGTTTTTTTAACTTATACGGCGGGTGCAGTTATTTTCCGCCATTATAAAATAATCGAAGCTTCACCTACAAGCTTATAAGAATATTTTCAAAGAAAATGTTTTATTTTATAAATATATGACTCTTAAATGATTTCAAAATAGAAAGAGATATTTCTCTATAAAGAGTTTTGATTTCATCTATGTCAACATCCTTTGATGGATTTTACGCTTATTTGAAGTTGATTTATTATGATACAAAACCTCTATATTGTATTGAAGGTTTTGTGATATGTTAGACTGTGGATGTGCTATTTTTATACCATTCATAGTTTATGGTGAAAGTATTGACATTTCGTATGCTAGTTTTAATACGAATGTTTATGTTATGTTTAAACCTTTTCATATGGGAATGCATTGGACTTAATATGTGACGAGTGGAGCCTGCTATAGCTCCTCGATGCATCGGTAGGTCTCATGAGACAAAATAGTGTCTTGGCACAAGGCCTTGGCAAAATATTATTTGTAGTCTTGGCACGAGGCCTTGGCTATGTGGTTATGATAGTCTGGCATTATGCATTCCATCATTATGAAAGCGGTTATTGATATTGCATGTGGTTATTCGATTAGTAGAATATCCATGTGAATAAGTAAATGGAATTATTTCATTTTACTTTTTCCATACTATGTTGAAGTTCAAGTTTAAAAGTCATTTGTTTTAGTTATACATTGCCTTAAATGTTTATGCTTATTTTTGAAAGTTTCCGCTATATTGTTATCCTTACTGGGAATTTGAGCTCACCCCTTTTCTATGTTTTATTCTTCCCAGGATGTGAAGAAGTAAGTTATGAATGACCTGCAGGGATAGTATGTGGGGATATGAGTGTGTAATATGGAGACTATATTGTTTTAGTAGTTTTTCACTTTGTTATGTAATGTAAAACTTTATGAATATATCTAGTGTTTCCAAGGCTACTAAACCAATCGGTCTTTCGAGATTTGATCTTTCTTATGATCATGCCAATGTAATGTAATAATGCACCGACTCTGGGTAACTAGGGTCGGGGAATTACAGTTTTTGAATAATAAAATTAGTGATATTAGAAAAATAATGGTGGCTTAAAATATATTATATAGTTCACTTAAAAATTGGTAAGGATTCAAGATGTTCCCTTGAATTGGGCTTGTTTATCAGGAAGAGTTTGGGAAAGATCCTTTTAAAACATTTAAATCCCCATAAAATAAAGAAGGATTATTATTGGTACATATATATAGAATATTAAAACATAATTTATGAGTAGTAAATAATAATAATTAATAATTTTATTGGGGTAAAGAGAGAAAAAAGAGAAACCCAAAAGAAATTGGAGGTTCAGGTAGAAAACACTTACCTTATATCTGAATGTGTTATGCACTTGACCTTAACGTATCAGATAATCAAATTGAATCCATTAATTAATTAATTAATAACCTCATATACATTAATTTTATTTATTTTAATTTTATTAAGTTCATTTATGGAATTTTTTATGAGTTATAAGATACAATTTTATTTCCTAGGAGCATTAATTTCCTTGGTTTTCAGGATTGGTATACTAGTATATGAGTAATAAAGTTCATGTAAAATGGGTATAATTATTTATAATTGGAATTAAATGTTAATATTGAACAAAAAGTAATTTTAATTATTATTATTTACTATTTGGTTTTCATATATGAGGATGAATCATTAGATATCATGTTACTGATAATTATTTAGCATAATTTTAGCAGTTCTTCGATCATAATGAACTAGTTTTGTTATATTATTTAATATTGTGTATATAAAATGGTTCTATAACCTTAATTAAGATATAATAAATATTTTATAATATTTTTAACCATAAAAACGGTTTGATGATCATCCTTGGAGCATAAATTTATGAACTAAAGTTTGTCTTCCATGAATGTTATAAATCGGCTCCTCCCAAACGATGATTTCAATTTTAAAATAAAATAGAGAGAGGGAGTAAGGAGATTGATGAGTAATATTATATTATAATGATATAATTCAAGTAAAAATATATTTTAGTATAATTATCATGATCATTTTGAAAGATGAGGTGGGTATATGATAAGAAAAAATGTAAATTGAAATGAAATTAAAAGAAAAAGGGAACAGGGTTTACCTTCTGAATCATCCTCCTTGAGAACCTCCTTAAGGGAAGGGGTTTTTCATATTTTGTAAATACCAAGAGCTACTAGAAGTGGGTATTAACTAGGAAAAAATATTTGGGTTAAAATCTTACAATCTTCAAGGATTAGAGGAGTGAGGAGAAGAGGGGGGGGGGGTGATAGTGGTTTTTATAGTGGAGGAGTGGGGTAAATTCTCATTATTTTATTCATTATTTTATTATTTTTCTAAAGAGAAGAAATAGTATTGATTTATGTGGATAAATAATGTAATAAGTTCATTTGAGTTAAAAACAAGGTTTTTCAAATCATATAAACATCACCTATGACTCAATAAATCATGCATTTATCATTTATCATAAATTACCGTATTTTACTTTTCACTAAAAATTCAAGTATTTTAGAAAAATACAAATAATTAACCCTAAATTTTTTTTGACATGTAGAATTAAAAAATGAACTCCATTTTATGGAAATAATTTTCTAAATATGAGAAAATTAAATTTTAATTAAAAACATTATTTACTTGAAAAATACAGTTTTAAATTTATAACTGATTTTATAACACTTTCCAAAATTAACTAAGGTCTCATAAAATTATCCTAAAATAATTAGACAAAAAAATATTCATTTATGAATATTTTTTATGAAAATTAATTTTATTTTAAATTATTTCATTTATTATAATATTTTAATGAAATATTTATGACTTACAAATATACCAACACTTAAAAATTAATTTTTAAAATATTCCTTTACTTACACTATGATATAATTATATCATAATTTTATTTATAATATGTCCAAATTTTATTTATAATTTCATTGGTGAGGTTACTATTCTATTGTTCAGTTTACTATTTGTAAGGGTCACATTACAATTCCTAAGGGCATGTTACTATTTAATCAGTATAGGTTCCTTAACTTCTAGAAATACCACTTATTTCATTAATTATTCATTTATGATGTTTATTTTGTGTTCTATAAGTGATTTTATATGATCTATACTATATGAAATAAACATACGAAGGGAAATTTCATTGATAGGGTTTTGGTTCGTTAAATTCTCCCATCCTATAAAATTTTCATCCTCAAAATTTCTAGATTGTCAGCCCATAAAAATATTTAGGTAATTCTTCATCATAAGATCCTCAGGATCCCATGTTGCTTCTTCAATTTTATGATTTTTTTAAAGTAACTTTACCATCCAAGTAGTCTAATTTCTCAATGCATATTATTTAGTGCCTAGAATCTAGATAGGATCTTCCCATTATGATAAGTTAGGTTTAAATTATATTTCTTTAGATTTCAGTAAATGTATTAGGTCTGGAATGTACTTCCTTAATAATGAGACATATAACACATTATGTACATTAGAAAGGATAAGTGGCATTGCCAAAAGATAAGACACAACTCTAAATCTCTCTAGAATTTCAAAAGGACCAATGTACATAGGGCTCAGTTTCCCTTTCTTCCCTAATATTATATCAACCTTATATGGAGATAATTTAAATAAAACATAACCTACCACTTGAAATTTAAAATTATTTATTTGATTATCGGTATAGATATTTTTCATTATTTGAGATTATTTGATATGGATATGAATAGTCTTTACCATGGTTTTTATTTCCTCTATAAGCTCTGGGCCTACAAGATTTCTTTCACCAACGTCATCCAAACATGTTGGTGTATGACATATCTTTCCATACAATGATTTAGATGGTTCCATTTGAATACTTTAATGAAAACTTTTATTGTAATAAAACTAAACCAAAGGTAAATACCAATCTCACATACCTTTGAAATCTGGTGAAAATGATCTCAAAATGTCTTCTAAAGTTTGGATCATCCTTTATGACTACCTTTCAGTTTGAGGGTGATAAGTAGTACTCAAATAAAGCTTAGTATCCAATGATTTAAGAATATTTTCCTAGAATTTTAAGGTAAATGATGGGTCAAGATTAGACAAAATTGATATAGGGGCTCCATGAAGCCTTAAAAAATTATTAATATAGAGTCTTTCAAGGAGATCTAATGAAAAATTCCCCCTTATAGCGAGGAAATGTGCAGATTTGGTAAGTCAATAAACAATTACCCATATTGTATCATTATTTCTTCAAGTTTTGGGTAATCCAGGGAAACAATACCTAGTAATGTCATCCAATTTTTATTTATGAATATGAATAATTTTAATGACTCCTCTAGGATGTTATCTTTTAGCCTTCACCTATTGAAAGACTTAAAATTTTGATACATAATAAGCAATTTCAGGCTTCATATTATCCCACCAGAAATGTTCGTTCAAATATCTATACATCTAAGAGATACCAAGGTTTATAGAGAAATTAAATCTATGGGAATAATCCAATAAATCCATTTTTATCTCAGGTATAGAGGTAACACATATCCTCCTCCAAAATTATATAATTCCATATGTATACATGAAGTCTTCCAACTTCCCATCATTGAAAACATTAATTTTCTTTTGAAGGTTCTCATCATTAGGATAAGAAAATTTAATCCTTTATAATAAAGATGTTTGGGAAACCAATTTAAAAAGTAATGATGTTTAACCTTCTTTGGTAATTTTCATATCTATCCTCACTAGATCCATGTACAAAGGATCCTTTTCAATCCTCATTTTGTTTATAAATCCATGATCCTTCCAGATCAATGCTTCCACTACCTTATTCACATTCCCAGGGAGGTGGTGTATTATACAATCACAAATCTTGAGTAGTTCAAGACATATTCTTTATGTCATGTTGATTTTTTCTATGAGAAGGTATATCTCAAGATCTTATGATCTATATATATCTCACATATTTTTCCATAGAGATAATGTCTCCATATATTTAGAGAAAATATTATAGCTTCTAACTCAATTTCATGAGTTGGATAGTTTTGTTTATGAATTTTTAAATGCCTTGATGAATATAAAATAACTATATCATTCTGCACAAGGAAACAACCAATTCCTTTCTTTTATACATCACTATAAATAAAAAATCAACCACTTCACAATGGTTGAATCAAGATTCGACCATTCACTAAAATCTTCTTCAATTATTAAAAACATTATTCACATTATTTTCTCCATATGAACTTAACCCCTTTATGAGTAATCTTGGATAATGGGTTAGCTAATCAGGTGAATTTCTGAATAAACAACTAATAATAACATTCTAAACCAATAAAAATACATACCTTGGTTATGTTCATTAGTGTAGGACATTCTTGAAATACCTTTTTATTTGCATGATCAACTAAGATTCCATCCGTAGAGACAATATGATCAAAAAAATAAACTATTTGAAGCCAAAATCACCACTTTCTAAACTTTCTATATAACTCATTCCTTCTAAGATTCATTAGAATAATGTGCAAGTGATTCTCATGATCTTTACAAATTTTTAAGTATACTAATATATCATCAATAAATACCACAAAAAGTCATCCTGATATTCCTTGAAATCCCTATTTATTAGATCCATGAGAATTGAGGGTTTATTAGTCAGTCCAAAAGGCATTATTGTAAACTTTCAATGCCCAAACCTGGTTTGAAATGTTGTATTTATAATATCTTCATTTCTCACACACAACTGATGATATCCAAATCAAAGTACAATCTTTGAAAAGTATTGATCTCCATGAATTTGATCAAATAACTCATCAATGTAAGGTAGGGGATACTTGTAAATTATGGTAATATAATTGCTTTCTCTATAATAAATGCACATCCTCATGGATATATTTTTATTTTAGACAAAGAGAACATGGGATCCCCATAGAGAAAAACATGGGAAAATAAATCCTTCATCACTCAATTACTCTAGTTGTTTGTTCAGTTATACAAATTCCATAGTGGCCATTCTATAAAAATTCTTTGATATTGGTCTTGAACCAAGAATTAAATAAATATATAACTCAACCTACCATACTAGAGTTTGTCATGAAAAATTATTTGGAAATAAATTGATATATTCTTGCACAATAGCTTCATCCAAAATGTGAAGATTTCACTCCTCACACATAAAAATTGCATTATCATCCTCCCTAAGAATTACAATCATTATAGCTACTTGGGGTGGACCTAGATAAGAATCATATGGAGAGTTTTTTCTATAATGATAATGGATTCTTTATTATTCTAAAAAATTGTAACTTAATTATTCTTACAATAGATTTTTGTATAAAAATTTGAAATCCAATCAATACTAAGTATTATATCAAAATCCATCATGGGTATGATGATAAGGTCAACAACTAAAGAATGTTTATGTTTCATAAAAGGGATATATCGACACAAATTTATTATAATGGTACTTCCCCTGGGAGTTTTGATTAAAAAAGCTTTTATTAAATAAAAATAAAAATGTCCAATTTTCATATAAAATTAAGAAGATATAAAATAACAAGATAACCCATAATAAAAGAAATAATTGGTTAATTTTGAGGAAAAAATTAAAGTACCCGCCACCATGTCATTGGGAACTTTATCCTCATCACTTGTGACCACATAAGCTTAGTCTTGATCCCTTATCCTTATTTGGGGAATGATTCCTTGAAAATTAGGAAAATAAATTTCATAATGTCCCATATCATTGAAATTTTAGCATTGAACATTGGTAGCTTCATTATTACCCTTACAAACATAGGATTGGTGGCCTTTTCCTCTACACTTGAAACTAACCCCCATACCCTTTAGGAAAGCTCTTGGGTGTTTCTTTCTGCAATTTTCACAAGGTGGAAAATCAATTATCCCCTTATTCAACTTTTTCTTATTTCTTTTTCCAGAGTGTTCAATAACCCTCTTCATCTCTTGAATTCCTTTAAAGTCATAAGAATTATAGAATTATTTTTCCTATCTTAATATAACATGAGGCTATATCTTTATATGATGAGAAATTTTGGGAGACCATTTCCCTTAAGAGGAATGTTTTTAAACCATAGAATAATCGCTCAATATTTATCCTTAGATTACATATGTAGTCCTCGGTATGCCTTACTAACCTGGTGAAGTTGGATTCATACTTTTTAATGTTTTCATCATCTTTTTTTTTCAGAATCAAGAATTTCCTTTCCATATACAATCATTGTTTGTGAGAAAATTATTTTTCTAAGAAAATTTCTTTAAAATACCTCTATTCCAAAATTTTAATTTCTTCCTTCTCCTTTTTGTTTTGAATCAATGACCACTACTAATACACATCTCCCAATAGGTGATAAAATTTTATGAAAACATTCTCCCTTTTGTTACTTCCCAAAGGAAGAAATATCTTCTTTAAAGAAATTATCTACTACTCTACAAGGAATGTGTTTATAGTCCCATTAAATGATGGAGGGTTTTGTTTCATAAAGAAGTAAAACATTTCTCCACCACATTATAGATTAGGATACTACGTATAGGTAAGGTTATTGTTCATAACCTGAGTCAGTTGTCCTAGTATAGTTATTCTCAACACCATTCACAACTTCATAACCAACATCATTATTTTTCATAGGAGGGAAATGACTACATGGGATATGATCTTTCATTCAGTTTCCATTCCTTCCACTAGGCACCATTTCTAAATAATGGAATACACTAAATTAGGTTATGAATCATAATGTATAATGTTGAACTAGAAAAACACTTAACATTAACTGAAAATTTAGGAATGTCTAATCTCATAATTATAATCACAATTTCTTTTGGGACATATTTACATTTTAATCCTACATAATGGTATTAATGAAAATTTGAATTATCCTAATCATATCCCTCGAGAGTGTCTAACCAGGTGAGTAGTAAGGACCGTTTTTGTGTACTAGGTTACCCCAAGTTAGGCCCAAAACACCTTGTTTGAGATGTTACATGTCACGAACCCTCCCCACAAAGAGTACCCCTCTTGGGATGTCAATGTGAGAAGGGAGATAATGACCCTCGAGTCCTGCCTCTAGTAGGCCTCGGGTTGGTGACTAGCACCAAGGGTATAGTAAACACACAAATGGGAGACATTACCCTCTAAGAGAACACACGCGGAAGAGAGAGATAATATAGACACCAACAAACTCAAAATCAGAACTGAAATATAAAAGAAAACCCAAGCGCACATATGTAATGTCATGAAAAGGTAATACAATTGGTAGGGGAAAACAACTAGTACCAAAAAAGTAAAAACAACAGCAACCACAATCCCGAATAGCTCCTGCAACCCGGAGATAGTAGAAACCAGATTTATCTCCAACTTGCTCCAAGTGACCTAAAAAACAGTTTATATATACAAAGGATGAGTATAACAGTATACTTAGTTGGATCCTCCCCAAAGCCACTCATGTAAAAGTAAAGAAATCATTCTAAAGCACAATGAACAAAAAGTTAAACTAACTCACCACCTAAACAAGTATACTAAGTTCCCAACATCACCATGACTACTCTCACCAAGTAACGCATACAGGAATATATCATATAACAAATAATATCAAGGGTACCCCGCTGCTGATTTCGCACTGGTTTACCGCTTTTCCCCAACGTCGCATGTCCTGAGTATCTCTCTCCAAAAAGGCTTTCCCATAGACACCTGGGTGAAGCACCACAAAATGCACCTCATGCAAAGAAACCACCACATCCACATAAGAAAACTAACTAGGTAGTTTTTAGGATCCACCATAGCCCGTATAACATGTATCATACGTCGGGTATTATACCTCAAGCCATTACAACCCATACACCGAGTAAGGATCCTCAAGCCATCACATCTTATACACGTAACACCTATAGTAGTATAGAGGATATTATATCCATAATATATGTGTTTGAATAACCTCAATCCATTATAAACCTCTACACACATATATGGGGAAAAACTAACCACTATGCCTACCAGCACAAGTATCTACCAAGAGAAGATAGCGGTGCTAAAGGGGGTAGTCATCCATTTATCCTCCCACCAGAATGTTGGGGAAAACACCCCACAGGGCTCAAAATCCCCAGGGTGTTAGTTTCCCTTAATGACAGGGTGGAGTAGTGTATAGAAACACAAAAATTACAGAATATACTACATCTCACAACCACACTATGGGCATAACCTAGTCTTAGACTCAACTGCAGCTAACGTCTCTCGAACTCCGGGCTGCCACTTCTAAGACTAGGTATCCTATAAACACACAACCATTTAAAGAGCTTTAATACATTATTTCATTCCCTTTTTACTAGTTTCACTTTACGTTAATTAATTCTTTAAACATTAATTAACCAATACCAATTCCACATTAAAGTTCATTAGAATCACACCCAATGTACAGTATTCCTTCAAAATTACAACCTCATCATTATGTTATAGCAAACTCCAACCCCATGGGTTAACACCATGTATACAATTATTCATTACAAAATTACTTCCCCACATTCCCAGGCATTCTAGAAAAACATTCTATGCAACTAAACACAAAGGGGCTTCGGTGAGTAGATGTACTACCCGTCGAGTTTTTGCCGCTTATAGCAAGAGTGTAGACCCATCCTCCCTTGAGAAGATAAACACAGAAAGAACATGGCATACCCCGCGCGTATTGACCTCTTTTGGAAGAAGGGTAAACAAGACTAGCTACCTTGAGCAGTGGGAAAAAGTAAAGTAGATAATCAACCAATATGAAACAGCAAGCCCTCAACAATCACATCCATCCCGTTCCATCATCCCTGATGTCCTCCCTGACACCCACATGCATAAACCAATGCATCTCACCACTCTAGGCATTATCTGCTACCACAACCAAAAGGCCTCCATGCCCCCACATATCACAACAGTCATCCAGGTTCACATCACAACACAAGTAGCAGGAAAACAAACTTTTTAACAGTTGGGCTCTTGGCCCTTTAAAAAACAATAGGGTAACTCCAAACCCTAAAAAGAGTTATATTTTATCGATAAACCGGTTCTTCAACCCATCTTATATTAACCGATTATTATTCTAACATTCCAAATTAAAGAAACCTAATCATTAAGCTATCACAAATAATTAAACATGCTTACTACACCATTTTAATTAACCTGAAATTCCAACAAGAAGAACTAGATTCAGTTTCATGCCTCTTTATCTTTAGACAAACCATTATCAATTAATTATGGCTTTATGTTCTTTACCAATTTCAATCAAGAACAAAACTCTATACACAACAAGCATTAATATCACACTATCTAGAAAAACAAGAGGAAATAACATACAATCGATATCAATTTATTTATCTGGTTCAAATATTTATTATGTAAATTTCATTGTCATCTCGTGGAATAAAACATGATAACTATATAGTTGCACATATATAAAAATAGAAGAAACGAATCCCTAACCTCAAACAGTTCTTGAAGTTCTTTATATGAGAACAGTCCATACAATGGTTCACGATCGCCTCCTCTCGCGACAACTGTATCCACCCGAGGATGTGGAGACACGACCACACCATTCAACACACAAGAAAATCCCATTAGGAACATTGGGGTAAAATTACATAAAAGGTCAAGGAGAAACATAATGAGATAAACCCAAAAGAATGATGATAGATTATACCTTATATAGAAGATTGATCGATACTGCTTGGTTGCATCCAAAATAGAGCAGAACTAATCCTAGGAGTATGTTTTATTATGAAACTCCTATAGAATAGAATGAAAGGTTCCAGTGTCTCATAACCAAGAAAAAATAGGAAGAATTTGGGAGGAAGATATCCCGTCCCTTTAGAATATTTAATGGAGTAGCAGTTTAAGATACACTTGATTTCCCATTAAAAGTGGATCACATTAAACCATGCAGTTTGACCAAGGAAAAACATTTTGAGCCTTAGGAATAATTAATATTGGATTTATGGCCATTGAATCGGCCTTAGAGTCCTTAAAAAGTGGCTTTAAATTCATTTTACATCAAAGGAAAATGCTAAAGGGGTGAAACTATAGGAAGCAGGAAACACTGTTCACGAACTCAAAACTTGGAAAAGGAAAAACACTGTTTATAAACCTCACTATTAGAACCTCACTAATAGAACATTGTTCATGAACCCTTCTAAGAGAACACTGTTCATGAACCTCATCGTTAGAACACTATTCATGAAGCTCACTTTTAGAACCTCACCGATAGAACACTATTCATGAACCTCACCATTAGAACAATGTTCATGAACCTCACCATTAGAACCTCACCGATAGAACACTATTCATGAACCTCACCGTTAGAACACTGTTTATGAACCTCACTATTAGAACCTCACTGATAGAACACTGTACACCTACCGTTCTGGAAACATTGTTCACAGAACTCAAAATTTGGCAAAGGAAAATGAGGTTACCATTAGTGGTCGCTAATAGAACTATTCATCAATAAAACTTTTCATAGAATTGGAAATTTGGAAAAGGAAAATAGAGGTTACCATTAGAGGTTACCGATAGAACTGTTCACTGATAAAACTATTCATAGAATTGGAAATTTGGCAAAGGAAATAGAGGTTACTGTTAGAGGTTACTAATAGAACTATTCACAGATAGAACTATTCATAGAATTGGAAATTTGGAAAAGGAAATAGAGGTTACCATTAGAGGTTATTGATAGAACTATTCAGTGATGCCACTGTTCACAGAAATCAAAATTTGGAAAAGGAAAGAGAGGTTACCGATAGAACTGTTCATAGAATTGGAAATTTAACAAAGGAAAGAGAGTTTACCATTAGAACCTCACTGTTTTAGAAACATTATTCACCTAAGGTTACTGTTGCATTGTTCAAAACTGTTTACCATTGGAACTGTTCACCGAGGGTCACCTATGTCACTATTTACAGAAGGTTACTGATGCAATATTCACAACTGTCTACCGTTGAAACTGTTCATTGAAATAGAAATTTGGAAAAGTGTTGGGGATAAGTCACCTTGACCTCCCAGAACACCTCAAACACCATATTTTCACAAAGTAATGGACCAGAGAGGTCTGGGCCATTACATCAGATATCTCTTAAAACATTCTCATCCTTGATAATTCAAAACCCACCTAAAGGGAAAACAAAACGGGGTCTGAACAACCACCCATCGAGATACCTCTCAAAAGAGTGAAAGCCACAAAAGCAACAAAGGGAGCCATCTCATAAACATGAAAGCTTTATAACAAAAAAGGCTACATAGATACGTGATAAGAGTTAAACATCAACCTACTTTGGGTAATGAGCATGTATCTATGAATCACATTCCCAGGTACTCTCCTCCATGCCACCGTGTTGCCACAAGACACAAACCAAGGGGATAGAATGCCTACGCAACACCTTCTCCTTGTAGTCTTGGATCTCCACAGGTCACTCCTAAAAGGTTTCATCATCATCAACATCAATATCTCCCCAATTGATGATGTGAGATTAATCATGAAGATAATGGCAGAGCTATGATACATGGAAAACATCATGTATCCAAATAATATACAGGGGAAGTTTTACTTGATATGACATAGATCCAACACTAGCTAACACCTCTAAAGGACCAAAAAAGCAGGGATAAAGCTTACTTCCATGACCAAGACTTCGCTTCCCACGATGGGGAGTAACCTTCATAAACACGTGGTCCCAAACATTAAACTCCAAGGGTCTCCTCCTTTGATCAGCATATGATTTCTGACGATCTTGCACTGTCTTCATCCTCCCATGAATCACCTGAACCATCTCTATTGTATTATTTTGTAGTTCTGGTCTGAGAATTGCTGACTCTTTGACCCAAGTCCATCATAACATAGAATGGAAAGGTCAGCAATATAAGGCTTCAAATGGTGCCATACCGATGGTGGAGGGAAAACTATTACTGTAAGAAAACTCCACCAAGGGTAAGTGCCTCATCCACAAGCCTCCAAAATCAAGAACACAAGAGCGTAACATGCCTTCAAGAGTCTGGATGGTGCGCTCTGTCTGACCATCTGTTTTAGGATGAAAAGAAGTGTTAAGGCATAACTGAGAACCGAAATCATGCTGGAGACATCTCCACACCCTAGACGTAAAGCAAGGATCTCAATCAGAAATGATTGTCCTTGGGACTCCATAATGTCTCACCACCTACTCTAGATACTGACTCGAGAACACTTCCACTAATCTCGACTCCTTAATTGATATAAAGTGGGAAGATTTTGTTAAGTGATCCACTACCACCCAAATAGAATCATGTCCTCCTAGAGCTTGAGGTAAACTAGTAACAAAGTCTATGGAGATGTCCTCCCACTTCCAATGTGGAATCTCCATTTTCTGAAGTAGACCTCTAGGGACACAGTGTTTGGCCTTCACCTTCTGGAAGACCAAATATCGAGACACAAAATCTGCAACCACACGCTTCAGCCCAGGACAACAAAACTAACTCCTCAAGGATTGGTACATCTTTTTCAAGCCATGATGCACCAATAAAGGAGAACTATGGAACTCTCCAATAACCTTCTCACACATCGTAAAAGGAACAAAAATCCTTCCATGATACAACACTCAGTGTTGTTCATCCTCAGTCCAACTATCACGGGCCTCGCCACAAACTACTCGGTCTCTCCAGACCTCCACCTCTAGATCCTCCAACTAAGACTCTTCCACCTTCTGCATCATGGATGACTGTACCGTCATCTAAAAAAGACAACCTCTACCCCCAACTTCTCTCATATAAATATGTAATGCTGACAGCTCTTCCAATACTCTCTAGGAATCTCCAGATTCATGCATAACATCAGTACATGACTTTCAACTCAGCACATCAGCTACGACATTCCCTTTTCCAGGTGTATATGATATCTATAAGTCATATTCCTATAAGAACTCTATCCACCGAGGCTGTTGTAAGTTCAAGTCATGCTGGGAGAAAACATACCTCAAAATCTTATGATCAGTGAAAACCAAAAAGCGCTCACCAATGAGGTAGTGTCTATACAACTTCAGAGCAAACACCATGGATACCAACTCAATATCATGGGTGGAATAATTACATTCATGGGGACACAACTTCCAAGACCCATAAGAAACCATTGATCTTTGATACATCAGAACACAACCTAACCTCGGATACGAAGCTTCACAGAAAACATCAAACTGAACTCCCTTAGCTGGAAGACAAAGAACTGGAGCACTTACTAACTTCTCCTTTAGATACTCGAAAGATTCCCGACACTAATCAATCCATATGAATGAATGATCCTTCCTGCTCAAAGCTGTCAGAGGAGTCACAACTCATGAGAAATTGGCTACGAACCTCTTATAGTATCCTGCAAGTCCAAGGAAACTTCACACCTCAGACACTATCTTGGGGTCTTCCCAAGGCATGACCGCTTCTATCTTCGATGGATCCACAACTACTCCCTGCCGTGACACAACATTCCCCAAGAAACAGACTTTTTGATCCCAAAACTCACACTTAGAAAACTTCCCAAATGACTGATGTTGATAAAGAACACCCAAAACAACGTGTAGACGCTCTGCATGCTCCTCATTAGATGTGGAGTACACAAGGTATTCATCGATTAAAACTACCACGAACTTGTCCAGGAAATAAAAAAACATATAATTCATCAATCCCATGAATAAAAATGGAGGATTCGTCATGCCTAACGACATTATAACAAATTCATAAGGCCCATGATGACAATGGAAAGTAGTCTTTGGGATATCCCGATCCTTCACACACATATGATGATATCCTAACCGAAAGTTGATCTTTGAGAACCATCTTGAACCCTTCAGTTGATCGAATAAATCATTAATACGCATAAGAGGATAGCGATTATTTATTTTCACTTTGTTTAAGCGACGATAATCGACACAAAACCACAAACTTCCATCAACCTTCTTCATGAACAAAACTAGTGCACCCACAGTGACACACTTGGCCAAACAAAACCACACTGTAACAGACCATCAAGATGTATATGTAGCTCTCTTAAATCAGAAGGGCCATCCTATATGGAGACATATAGATAAGAGACACTCCTGGTTGTAGCTCAATTCCAAGCTCGATCTCTCATCGAGGGGGTAATGCTACAATCACTTCTGGAAAGACATTATGGTACTCTTCTATGACCCTAGGAAACGCCAACTGCTGAACCTATGAAGAACTCAACATCATCTCATCCATCATGGATGATAATGATATAATGCACCTATGACCAATCCGAGGATCTCACTCGCCAACAAACACCTCCAACACTCCATCTGCACCAAAGAAAATGACCTTCTTCCTAAAGAAATCCAGGATAGCCTGAACCGAATACAACCAATACATGATGAGGATGATATCATATGGTTGTATTCATAAACATAGGAAATATCCCCAAGAGCGGTGCTACCCCAACATTAGCTCACAGTCTCTACATACTTCAAACAAGTGAGCTTGACCTCTAGCTGGCATAGTCAATGCCAATGGAACTGGAATCCTCTCTACCTCAAGTCCCAAAGCATGGAAAAGGGTAGGTGATATGAAGGAGTGTGTCACTCCTAAATCAAACAATCCATACACCATGGTAGAAAACAAGAAAAGGGTACCTCGAACGACTTCTGGCTGGCCTAGAACTGGCAACGCTAGAGCATGAAGCTGACCACGACCTCCTCTATGGCCTCTTTAACCTTAATGATGACCACCACCATGGCCACACTCTGCTCTCTGAGTACGGGGAGCATCATGGGGCTGTCCTCTACCTTCCCTATATACCCTCTGCTGATCTAAAGCTGGTGCAGCCTGCTGCTGCTGCCTCGGCTGGAACTGCCTCAATAGAGGAACCTGGAGCGTAGCACCTATAAAATAACAAACTGTTAGAGCTCCTAAACCTGGAATATGGAAGACTCAACATTAATTAATTAATTGTTTTCTTTCATTTATTTTAGATTTACCTATCTCAAGGTCTACCCATTCCAACACAGGCACGAAGAAGAATGATGCATGGCCCTTTCCTAGGTATCTACCCTGCAACTAGTATCACCTCATTTAGTAGTGATTGTATACTTAAAGGTCTGTACATCATCTCATAGGGTGCCCTAAATGCCTATGTCTCAGTCGGTGTCCAGTGTTTACATCAATTGCTAAACATGAATGACATCGTTTCCCTATCAACCCAGGAAACCTCACTTGTGCCTAACTCCAAACTCCATCCTATCCCCCAACTTGACCACTAATACCACTCTGTCATGACCTGCTCCCCACAAAGTGTTCCCCTCCTGGTCCGATAATGTGTTAAGGGAGATAATGACCCCCCGATTCCCACCTCCAGTAGGCCTCGGGTTGGAGACTAGCACCGAGGGTATAATAAACACACAAATGGGAGGCATTAACCTCTAAGAGGACACATGCAGAAGAGAGAGATAAGATAGAAACCAACCAAGTCCAACTCAACCAGTAAGATAAAATAAATCCCAAGTACACATATGAAATGTTATGAAAAACTACTACAACCGAAAGGGGAAAAATTGCAAGTATCCAAAATAAAGTAAAACAACAAAAACCATAAGCCCGAATAGCTCCTATAACCACAAGATAGTAGTAACCAGCCTAATCTCCAACCCACTCCAAGTGACCTGAAAAAAAGTTTATATATACATAGTCTGAGAATAACAGTATACTCAGTAGGATCCTCCCTAAATCCTCTCATACAAAAGTAAAGAAATCATGCTAAATTATAGTGAACAACAAGTGGAACTAACTCATCACCTAAACCGGTATACTAAGTTCTCAACATCACCATGGATACTCTAACCAAGTAACACATACAAGAATATATCATATAATAAAGAATATTAAGGGTACCCTGTTACTGCTTCCCCACTGGTTTGTCGCTTTTCCCCAATGTCGCACGTCCTAAGAATCTCTCTCCAAAAAGGCTTTCCCGCAGACACTTGGGTGAAGCACAACAACATGAACCTCATGCAAAAAAACCACCTTGTCCACGTAAGAAAAGTAACCAGGTAGTTTCTAGGATCCACCACAACCCACATAATATGTATCATATTTTGGGTATTATAACTCAATCCATTATGACCCATACACTGAGTAAGGATCCTCTAGCCATCACTACCTATATACGTTACACCTATAGAAGTCCAGAGGATACTATATCCAGAATATATGTGTGTGAATAACTTCAAGCCACTACATCCCTATACACACATATATGGGGAAAATCTAATTGGTGTTTCTACCAATACAAGTATCTACTAAGAGAAGAGAGTGGGGCCAAAGGGGGTAGTCCGCCATTTATCTTCCCTCCAGAATATTGGGGAAAACACACCCCAGGGTTCAGAATCCATGGGGTGTCAGTTTCTCTTACTGACAGGGTGGAGTAGCGCATAGAAACACAAAAAGTACAGAATATAATATATCTCACAACCACACTATGGGCATAACCTAGTCTTAGACTCAATTGAAGCTAACATCTCTCGGAATCTGGGATGCCACTTCTAAGACTAGGTATCCTATAAGCACACAACCATTTAAAGAGATTTAATACATTATTTCATTCCCTTTTTACCAGTTACACTTTAAGATAATTAATTACTTAAAAATTAATTAACCAATACCAATTCCACATTAAAGTTCATTAGCATCACACCCAAAGTACATTGTTCCTTCAAAATTACAACCTCATCATTATGTTCCAGCAAACTCCAACCCCATGGGTAAACACCATTTATTTAATTATTCATTACAAAATTACTTCCCCACATTCCCAGACATTCTATAAAAACATTATATTCTACTAAACACAAGGGGGATCAACACAGAGAGTAGATGTACTACCTGTCGAGTATTTGTAGCCTATAGAAAGAGCGTAGACCTATCCTCCATTGAGAAGCTAAACACGGAAAGCACGTGTCATAACCCACTCATCTTCACCACTTTTGGAAGAAGGGTAAACAGGAGCAGATGCCTTGAGTAGTGGGAAAAAGTAATGCAGATAATCAATGAATAAGAAATAGCAAGAACCCAACAATCACATCTATCCTGTTCCATCATCCCTGGTGTCCTCCTCGACACCCACATGAATAAACCGATGCATCTAACCTCTATAGGCATTATATGCCACCACAACCAAATAGCCTCCATGCCCCCACATATCAAAACCACCATCCAGGCTCACATCACAACATAAGCAGTAGGAAAACAAACATTTTAACATTTGGTCTCTTGGCCCTTTAACAAACAATAGGGTAACTGAGAACCCTACAAGGAGTTATCTCTTCTCGATCAAACAGTTATTTAATACATCTTATATTGAAAGATTATTATTCTTAGGTTCCAAATTCGGGAAACCTAATTTGTAAGCTATCAAAAATAATTAAACATGCTTACATCACCATTTTTATTAACATCAAATTACAACAAGAAGAAATAGATTCAGTTACATGCCTCTTTATCTTTAGCCGAAGTATTATAAATTAATTATATCTTTACATTATTTACCAATTTCCATCAATAATGAAATGCTAAACACAAAAAGCATTGATATCACACTATCTAGCAAAACAAGAGGCAATAACATACAATCAATATCAATTTATTTATCCGGTTCAAATATTTATTATGTCAATTCCATTGTCATCCAGTGGAATAAAACATGCTGACTATATAGTTTCACATATAAGGAAAGAGAATCAATGAATCCACTATCTCAAAAATTTCTTGACATTCTTTATATAAGAACAGTCCACAAAGCGGTTCACGATCGTCTCCTCTCACGACAACTGTATCCACCCTAGGATGCAGAGACACCACCAAACTGGTAAACACACAAGAAAATCCCATTAGGAACATGGGGGTAAAATTCCATAAAAGGGAAAGGGGAAACAAAAGGAGATAAACCCAAAATAATGACGATAGATCATACCTTATATCGAATATTGATCAATACTGCTTGGTTGCATCAAAAATAAAGCGGAACTAATCCTAGGAGAAATTTTGATTATGAAACTCCTTTAGAATAGAATGAAAGGTTCTAGCATCTCATAACTGAGAACAAAGAGGAAGAATTAAGGAGAAAGATATCCTATCCCTTTAGAAGATTTAACGGAGCAGCAGTTTAAGATACACTTGATTTCCTATTAAAATAGGATCTTATTAAACCACACGGTTTGAACAAGTAAAAACATCCCGAGGCTTAGGAATAATGAATATAGGAGTTATGGCCTTTGAATTAGCCTTAAATTCCTTAAAACGAGGCTTTAAATGCATTTTATGTCAAACGAAAATGCTAAAGGGGTGAAACTGTAGGAAGTTGGAAACACTGTTCACAAACTCAAAATTCAGAAAAGGAAAAACACTATTCATAAACCTCACCATTAGAACCTCGCTGATAAAACACTGTTCATGAACCTCATCGATAAAACATTGTTCATTAACCTCACCATTAGAACACTGTTCATGAACCTCACCGTTAGAACCTCACCGATAGAACACTGTTTATGAACTTCACCGTTAGAACACTATTTATGAACCTCACCATTAGAGCCTCACTGATAGAACACTGTTCAAGAACCTCACTGTTAAAACACTATTTATGAACCTCTCCATTAGAACCTCACCGATAGAACACTTTACACCTACCATTCTGGAAACACTATTCATAGAACTCAAAATTTGGCAAAGGAAAAAGAGATTACTGTTAGTGGTTACCCATAAAACTATTCACCGATATAAATACTCATAGAAATGGAAATTTGTAAAAGAAAAATAGAGGTTACCGTTAGAGGTTACCAATAAAACTGTTCACTGATGGAACTGTTCATAGAATTGGAAATTTGGGAAAAGAAATAGAGGTTACCGTTAGAGGTTACCGATAAACTGTTCACTAATAGAACTGTTCATAGAATTAGAAATTTAGAAATGGAAATAGAGGTTACCATTAGAGGTTATCGATAGAACTGTTCACTGATAGAACTATTCATAGAATTAGAAATTTGGAAAAGGAAATAGAGGTTACCGTTAGAGGTTACCAATAGAACTAGTCACCGATGGAAGTGTTCATAGAACTTAAAATTTGGCAAAGAGAGGTTACCATTTGAGGTTACCGATAGAACTTTCCACTAATGGAACTATTCATAGAATTAGAAATTTGTCAAAGGAAAGAGAGGTTACCGTTAGAACCTCACTGTTCGGGAAACACTGTTCACCTATGGTTACCGTTGCACTGTTCACAACTGTCTACCATTGGAACTGTTCACTGAGGGTCACCGATGTCACTTTTCACAGAAGGTTATCGATGCACTGTTCACAACTGTTTATCATTGTAACTATTCATCGAAATGGAAATTTGGAAAAGTTTTGGGGATAAGTCACCTTGACCTCCCGCAACACCCGAAACACCATATTTTTACAATGGAATGGACAAGAGAGGTCTGGGCCATTACATTACACCTAGGTACATCTATGGCAGAACTACGTACACTTGTTGTAACTATACATGGATGTATTTACTAGGAAGGTCCACATGATATACACCATAACAAATTATAGAATGTTCTTGTATGCTTATCCCCAAATTTTATCTTAGGGTTATGAACTTTAATCGATGTTTTCTAAATCTAGTTTCCAAGGTTTCTACTAAAGTTCCTATGATACCAAATATAAAGACCTCAAACCTAGTTACCCAGAGCCAGTTCTATATATTTTTTACATTTTCATATAAACAAGGAAGTTTTATCCTAAAGGAATGAATAATTTATTTGTATAGGAAAACAAGATACATACATAAGTTCAATATTATAACTTGAAATGAAATACATCATAAAAAATCATTTGCAAACACTCTTATTCTTATAGATTATCTTTCCATGTCATTAATTAAATTCATCTTTTAATCCTAGGGAAAATAAACATAAGTATGGGGTGATATTAGATGCTCATTAAGGGTAAGTAATACAATAGAAGTAAAAATATAACGCATGGTGAATAACTAAAAGTACACATTCCATTAAAACATATTATTGAGAATAAAATGTTAGGAATTAAAAGCTGATAATACCATAATAAAACATAATCATGGATATTATAATAGTCAAATAATCACATGGACAAAAAATTACCAGTTTCATAATTAGGGAATACATAATGTCAAACATCATAATAATATAGTCAATTCCTCATCCAAGACAATATACATAATGGGTGAAAACCCAGTATAGTTTGTCTCATCATGTATACTGATGCATCGATGGAAAATAGGGGGCCCAACCCATCACTTACTTAGTCCAATGAATTTATCATATGAATGGGGATAAACATAATCAACATATACATTCATATTGAAACTAATATATGAAATGTAAATAATTATCCCCAACCAGTAAAGATAAACACTAACAATTCAGAGTAATATGGTTAATGATTTCAAGATAGAACTTCCATGGTCAAACTAATCATAAACCATTAAATAAAATATGGTAGATTATATCATCAAATATTAATCTCAATTAAACATAATAATCAACAATAGTGTTGAAATAAATGGAAATACTCTTATAAAATCATCGAGTAATACTTAAGAGAAAAACTCTTTTACTTTACAAAGAAGAGTTTTTTTAAATATTTGTATTAAAGTATAAGTGAACTAATATAGTTTTTTAATAATAAAATTATTAATTGTATAAAAATAATAGTGAATTAAAAAATATTATATAGTTCACTTGAAAATAGGTAAGGATTCATAAAGTTCCCTTGAATTGAGCTAGTTTCTCCGGAAGAGTTTGAGAAAGATCATTTTAAAACGTGTAATTACCCATAAAAGAAAGAAGGATTATGATTGGTGAATATATATAGAACATTAAAACATAATTTATGAGGATTAAATAAGAATAATTAAGTATTTTATTAGGGTAAATAGGGAAAAAAAGAGTAACCTGAAAGAAAGTGGATGTTCGGGTAGAAAACCCCAAACTTATGTCCAAATGTGTTCTGCACTTGACCATAACATGGAAAATAATCAAATTAAATCAATTAATTTATTAATTAATTACCTCTTATATATTTATTTTATTTATTATAATTCTATTAATTTAATTATTGGCCTTTTTTATGAGTTATAAGACACAATTTTATTTCTTGGGAGTATTTTTTCCTTGGTTTTTATGATTGGTATACGTGTATATGAGTAATGAAGTTCATATAAAATGGGTATAATTATAAATAATTGGAATTACATGTTATTATTAAATAACCATAATTTTAATTGGTATTACTTATTAATTTTTCCATATATGAGGTTGAATCATTACATAACATGTTAATGATAATCGTTTAGCTTTATGTTAATGGTTCTTCAATCACAATGAAATAGATTTTTTCAATTATAAAATGGTTCTTGAACCTTAAGTAAGATATAATATATATTTTATAATATTTTTGAATCATAAAATGGTTTCATGACCCAAATTGAAGGATAAATTGTAAAATTAATGTTTTTCATCCATGAAGATTGTAAATTGGCACCTCCTGGACGATGATTTCATTTTTAAAATAAAAGAGATAGAGAGAGAGAGTATGGATATTGATGATGGATATTAAATTATTAGGGTATAATTATAGTATATAGATGATACTGGAGTCATCAAGATTATTTGGATAGAGGAGGCGATGAGAGGATAATAAAATAAAATAAATTTAAATGAAATTAAAAGAAAAAGGAAGAGGATTTACCTCTTGAATTATCCTCCTTGAGAACCTCTTTAAGGGAAGTGGTTTTGGTCTTTTGGTAAGAAAAATATCTCTTGGACGTGGGTATAGACTATGGAAAATAATTTGGTCTAAACTTTTAAATTTCTCAAGGCTTAGAAGAGTGAGGAGAAGAGGGGGGTGAGGGGTGGTTTTTATAGTGGTGGAGAGGGGAAAATTCTCATTATTTTATTTGTTAATTTATTATTTTTCTCAATACAATCAATAAAATTGATTATTGGGACTAAATATAGTAATAAGTTCTTGTGAGTTTGAACCAAGGGTTCTTACATCATCCAAACATCGCATATGACTCAATAAATCATGAATTTATCACTTTTTTGTAAATTATCACATTTTACTATTCACAAAAAAAATTCAAGTATTTTTGAAAAATACAAAACATTAAACCATATCATTTTTAATCCTATTGAATTAAAAAATAAAATGCATTTTATGAAAATAATTTTCAAAACTTGATAAATTTAATTTTTATTTAAAATCATTATTTACTAAAAAAATACAATTTTAAATTTATAACCGATTTCAAAACAGTTTAAAAAATTATCTAAGGTCTCATAAAATTATCCTAAAATCATAAGATAACAAAATATTTATTTGTGAAATTTTTTTATGAAAATTAATTTTATTTTAAATCATTTTATTAATTAAAATATTTTAATTAAATACTTTTGACTTACAAAAATACCAACACATAAATATAAATTTTTAAAATATTCATTTACTTAATCTTTGATATAATTATATCATACTCTCATTTATATGATAGAAAAATTTTATTTATACTTTCATTGGTGAGGTTACTATTCTATTGGCTAATTTACTATTCATAAGCGTCACATCACTATTCCTAAGTAAATGTTACTATTTCATCAGTATAGGTTCCATAAATTCTAGAAGTACCTATTATTTCATTCATTATTCATTTATGATGTATGTTTTTTTATTCAATAAGTGATTTTTTATGATCTATACTATATTAAATAAATATATAAAGGGAAATTTAATTGATATAATTATGTGAATTTACAATATATTTACCCCATGAGTTATCCATCTTTACTAATTAAATTAGAGGTATTTAATGGACCCAAACATCACATAATAATAATTTATTCATATAAATGCCACAAGATCATAAATCATAACATTATACAATAACCCATGTAAAATTGACAGGTTTTATAAACATATCATCATCATAATAATAAACCACCCAATTAAAGAACAAGGATGGTATCTTCAAATCATTACATAGTAAAACATAATTAACATACAAGTATATTATCATAGATGAAAAATTTATTTAAAGGATCTAAGGAAAATTTCTTGAGGAAAATATCATTTTCAACTTGAAAGAACAATTTTAAAACACAAAAATTTCTAAAATATTAAATAAAATATTTTATTTGAAAATAACCTTAGAAACTTATAATGTAAGGTTAAACTCATTGATTGGTCCGTAAAATAGGATATTCCATTCATTCTATATATGTTCAAATAAGACATTCCTTCCACACCTTTGGAGAAAAATTCAAATTGCCCCTCCTTTGAAAAATGATAAGAAAATAACTATTAAAACATTTTGTAAATATTGAAAAATGTGTAAAAATTAATTTAAACAATAATAAAAGAATAATTAAAATATTCTTGGAATTTTTTTATAAAACATGAACATGGAAGAAAAATACATTTTGAACGAAGAGATAAATAAAGTCTATTTTACTTAAAAATATTATTTCAGAATGTTGATTTCATAAATAGAGGACAATGATAGTAAAACATTTAATCTATAGAAATAACCATAGGATAAGAAAATTTATGAGTTTACTGGGAGTTATAACATAATATTTTATCAACAGAACTAAATCATAAACAATCCTAATAAACAATGTGATTGTAACGTACAACACTTACTACTTTGGTAATATTTTAATTGTATATACCATGAAATAAAAACTATATATGGATATTTAAATACCCATAAATTTCATAATAATAATAATAAAATAAATTCTTGGATATTATTACACCACATAATATAAATAAGTTGTGGATATTGAATGTGTCTCACAAAGATAAAAGTGATATGAAAATCCCTTACGTCAGGACCGACTTCCTTCATACATGTTAAAACCTCATGTTTAATAAATATATATTTATTATAAATATATTCCATAACCATACTCATATATATCATATATTATTTACGTATAACCTTATATCACCATTTTTAACAATTCTTTATTAAAATCTCAATTTGGGGTGATATCTGCATCATTTTTGATGTATATTTTGGTTCAGTAGTTTTGATCCTTATACTTTGATACTGGTTACATAATATTCATAATGTTAATAATGTTATAAATATAATATATATACACTATATATCTATTTATAATCATTCATGAAATATAGAGACATAAAAAATTAATTACATCGTTCATGGAGACAGTAGGTTGTATATATGGATGAACACTATTTTCACTTTTAGACTGATATAATGAAAGAATGATAAATAATAATTCAACTTTAAAAATAATTATTATTTCATATAAAAAATTTATGTTAATTAAATCTATCCTTATTACTATACAAGTAAAATGGAAATGAAAAAAAATAACATCGCTTCGTGAAGGTGGTAGTCCGCACGTATGCATGAGCGACATTATTGTTTTACAATGAATTAGAAGGTAAGAAGGTAGATATGATATTATAATTAAATAAGTATAATAATGTAATAATTATCATATATATTCATTAAATCCATCATAATAACTATCCATGACATATGGTGGTCGAAAATGATTTGTATCTTTACATGGAGATGGTTAGCCGTACGTTTGCATGAGCGATACTTTCATTTCCCATTTGATGTAAAGAAGGTGAATATTGGTTGATTCAAAAATATAATTAAACTTAATTATATATAGGATAATTAATTTATTATTTTATGAATAATATATCCTATTTAGAAGAGTTAAAATAAGAATGAAAAAGAAAGTGATCAGTTAAGGTGATTACATATTCATTGAAACAACTCCTTTAGATCTTTTTCTAAGGATCATATGGCTGTTCTTTTGGGAAAACAATTCCCTATAGAAAATAGATATGGGTGTTTATAATTCATTTTTTTAGTTTTTGGTTGATTTGTATGGATAAAACTTGTGTGAAGAAGAAAAATTAGGGGTTCCCTTTTATATTTGAGGGGTGAGGCACTCTTGGGATTTCATAAAATATTAAAATATAATGAATTCATTCTTTAGAAAAATGATTAAAAATTGTCAAGGATTGAAATATAAGGTATGTTTTTTATTTAAATAACATCAACCAATAAAACTGTTACACGTTTTGGTGTAATTTTATACCTTATCTATTTTATTAACCACTTGCTTAACCAATTTTATCCTTAACCGTGATAACATATTTTTTATTATTAAAAGGTTATATTATTTAATTATAATGTAACAATTAGTTTTTAAATGGATAAAAGATAAAATTTTAGACCATATATTATCCAACTTTTTCTCTTACAAAATTTTTATGATTTTTAAATAATTTAATTAAATAATATTTTGATAAAATATCATTGATTTCAATTTTGATAGTATTTATTTAATTTCACCTAAATGGCATAAATTGAAAGTTTGAATTAAAATATAATAATTTTACACACCAATAATATGTTATATTTTTCTAAAAAAATCAAGTAACACTATAACTCACTCAAATCATATCACTTTTAATATTTTTAAATAAATTATTTTATTTTATATTAATTTAATAAATATGGTACTATTATTACACAAGAATTTAAGGAAATTATTTAATAACAAAAAAATTTAAAAAATTATCATAATTAATAAAATTTAATTATTCACAAAATTACCATTAATATTTATACACCACTTTATTTGGTCCCTACGTGAGCACATAAAAAAATTTAAAACTAGGAGAGTGAAATTTTGTAAATTTCTTTTCTTTAAATATTATATTGGTCATTTTCATATACAAGTGTCCATTAAAAAATAAATTTCTTTATTAAAGTGATAAGGGTTGAATAAAATTCATCCAAAAATAATTATTATGAAAAATTATGTCCTTATAATATAGTTTTATCCTAGATTAAACTTATTTACCCTTTACCGAGGTGATAAAATTTACAAAGGTTACTATTCATATTGACCAAAATAAAAGTAGTATATTTACAAAATTTGAACCCCACGTTTAAAAATATAGAATAAATTTTTTAATATTAAACTTATATATGTGGAATAAATTAATTTAATATTAAAATACAAAACACATTGGAAAACAATTTTTTCAAAAAAATGCCTTTTTAAGTATGAAAATATTTTTATACCAAATTCAAGTATAAATTTAATTCTAAAGAATATAATTGGATTATTTTTAATAAAAATGAACTAATTATATATTAAAACTAATCCAATATATATTTTTAATTTTTAAATACTTGAAAATAAGATAGGGTTATTAATAAAAAATAGTATTTTCAATATTTATTAAAAAACCAAACTTTTCAAAAAATATAAAAATTTCACATTAATATAATTTTCATATGATAATTTGAAAAATGAAATAATTTTTATAAAATATAATTTCTAAAAGTTCCAAAATTAATTATAATATTTTCTCACAAAATAAATACAAACCATTTTTAAAGGAAACATGTTTTTGAGAAATAAAACGACTCTACTAAAATTGGAGTGTTTATTTACTAAACATTTACCAATAAATTTATATTGAGTAAGAAATTTATGTATAAATATATTTCATAAATTAATTTATCCTAGTTAAAACTTTCATTTTTAATTTCTTGGTTATAATGTTCATAATTAAATAATTATACTTCAAGGTTTATTTTGGGTCGATGTTATGTGTAACGTATGATATTAAAGAAATTAAAAAAACCATTTAATAAAATATCAAGGTGTTATAATGATATTTTATATTATTCACTAATATCCAAATTAATATGATTAATCACTATGAGATCTTGATAAAATAAAGATATTGAGAAAGACAACATTTAGCACACACACTTTGAAGGAAACAAAGAAGATATAGAACAAAGTGCTTGAAATGATTTGAATATCATTGAGAAATTGAGATCATGGGTGATTGGATGAGATTTTTTCTTATGTTTTGTAGATTCAAAAGTCCTACAAAGGTTTATACTTATTTGATTCAAATCCTTCTATAATGATCTGGAATCCATCACGGGTTATAAAGTTAAATTCATTCAAGTTAGCTGTATCTTGACCATAATAAATGTTGGGATCATGGGAGAATTTTTAGTATGGTATTGAAATCTATGCCATGGGGAATTGATTTGTGGTGTAAGAAAAGGTAATGTGTCTTAGAGTGTCCTAGGAAGAATTTGAGGCACTTCCAAAATCAAGTAAGTCGCGGTGTGGCCTCTGGGTCGTAACATAGATAGATCCTGCAAATAAAACATTTCGGAAAAGGACTTACCTTACGGTATGGATATGGATAAGTTATTTTCATTTTTGGTTTTAACTAAATTGTTAATTCCAAGATTTTTACTATAAATCTATAAATGGAATTTGATCAAGCTAGGTTGTGGTGTGGTCGTAAGGGTTATGCCATATCCTTGTTCTGTGTTAGGGAAACCTAAAAATCTCATGTGTTTCTTAAAGGTAACACTAAATCTTTAAGGATTTGTAAGGGAATTAATATAAGGGAGAAGTTGCATAAGTTTATCCCATATTTTTTTTATTTCCTTCCCTTATGGGGTGTGGTCCTATGTGTTTCACCATAGAGATTATTCAAGTCTAAAAAACTTTAAGGAATCTTCAAAGAGATCTACCATGATGACATCAAGCTAGATATATACCACTTAAAAGAAAATATTAAACACTTTAGTAGTGTTTTTTATCATTAAAATAAAATAATGTATGATAAGAACAATACCAACCAACTTTCCCATTTTCTTTTAAGAAAAAAACAACATTATTACATGTGTGTAAACCACCACCTCTAAAAAGAGACATGTTTTGTATTCCTTTTCACTCCTTAAATGGATGTTTCAAATAATTAATTTAATAAATAAGAATGATATTTAAAAAATATTTTATATTATTAATTTATAAAATATATTATACATTTCTCCCATAATATGGAAAGTAAAATTATTAACCATGAATACGTGTGGATAACCGCCTATATGGGATAAATGATTTCTATTTTTTTCTTTTCATAACAACGTTTTATGACTATTCATGATAATGAGTTTTATGTATTAATATTATTTTCTTGAAATAATTATGGTTTTAGTAAAAAATAATAAATCCTATTAAAAATACGTCCAATAAAAAACCATGGTAAATTCAACTGTCCAAAAGAACATTCTAAGTGAAAAAATGATTTCTTTGTACTATGTAATAACTTCATAGATACCATATTATTATTTTAATTATTTAAAATTAGGATATATGAAACTAATAAACACTAAGTATATTCATTATTTTTTTATAATGATATTAAAGCTAAATATACTTATAATCATCCATTAATTATGCAATGTTCTTATTTGGGTTAGTTTAACCACCAACATAAACACTTCTATAAATTTAAACCATGGTTGACTATAGGAAATTAATTTCTTATGACATAAATAAGTAAATACTCATTTAATTTTAGTAATATAATTTTAAAATTAGTATTAAACTCATTAGTTAAGATACCAATGCCTTTTCATAAAAAATCACTCCAACACGCTCATCATCGATTTCATATTTAAGGGTCATTACCAAAACTACCATATAAGAAAATTATAACATTATAAACAATAATAAAACATCAATTATAGTACATTTTATGATATGGTAATTATGAACTCGTCAAAAATAATGAAGAACAACACCGTTAATATTAAACAATTTGAAAATTATCAAGATTATGCACACCCTATATTGAAAATTGATAATAAATAACTAATATACATGTATAGAATAATTATGAAAATTTATAGATATGGAAAATGTTCTGAAATTTGTTATTAAGATAGTTTTTTTGTTATATGAAAGGTTAAAGAGCATTTAGACTAATCAAGAAATAAGGTAAGGGTTTGTGCTAACTCAATTTTCTTCCATTGAGTTACAAACTTACACATTGAAACTCTATTATTCCAAGATTTATTTATTATACCAAATTAATAATTATTATTTAATTTCCACCTTATTTTATGGGTTTCTACAACTCTTCCTTATAAGCTCATTTTCCAATACCTCAATGTTTATGTTACTTTTAAGGGTTCTTTGTCTCAAATTTCAATTCCTAGAGACATGATTATGTTATAAAATGTGTCTTATATTTTATTGATTACTATCTTTCCCATTTATATTTTATATCATGACTATTTCATTATTCATGGTATTTAATGTTCCATTTCAAATTCTATCTTTATAGGGGTTCTGATTTAGATGTTTTTTAATCTGTAAATTTATTTTACTCTATTATGAATTCCATGAGACATGATTGATATTGAAAACCATATTTTAATTTATTTGATATATTAAATTTCCTATTTAAAATAATTAAAATGAATATATATCATTTTATCCTATTTAAATTTCATGATATTCATCTAATTTTCCTTTTATTCTTATGTTACCATTACCGTAATAGTTTTTGTACCTCAATTTTGATTAATTGAGATATGATTCATATTCACAACTTGTTTCCTTTTTGTAGTGTATTTATTGGTCATGTATTTCATTTTAAATCCACTCATACTATTTTATTTTGGGGTATTAAACTCTTAGAAATGCATCATTTTATTTTTATTTCCAAATCATCGTATTTTATATATATAATTTTTATTCTAATGCCTTTCATTTGTGAACACTATATTTCATTCCTTTGATTGAAGGGTGTTACCCTAGATTACATATATTGATTAATTATGGTAATTATTGAATTACCCATAAACCCTTCTCTACAGAATGTTATTTTTAGGGTTTTTTATATAGATATATATTCCATTTATTTTTTGTGGAAATATTGAAAATCATTCTACATGTAATTCAAATATATATGTTTATTTATTATTAAGTAATATTGTTTATATATTAGATATATAATTAATTTCTTTATATTATTAATGTGTTGGACTTAATTATTGATGGGTGGGGACATTAATAGACCCTTGATGTATCATTAGGTCTCATGAGACAAACTATACTAGTTATTTTGGAATATTCCCACCTAGAACAAAATATTTACAAGACATAGGGCCTCAATAGTAAGATAATTATGTACTGGATTAGGTCATGGAATTAACAATATGACATTATTCATTTCATTTACAGGGAACTAATTGTTGTTATCCATGTGATCTTTCATTTCTGTTGTTATCCATGGATATATTATGCTTTTAGTTTCGTTATATTATGGAATTATTTTTGGTTATCTATTACTACCTTATTATTTATGTATATATTATGATTAGATATGATCTCTGATTAATATTAATAATGTTTACCCTTACTGTGAATTTAATTTCACACTTCTCATATTTACATTTCCCTTGATTATGAATAAATGTACTAAAAATGATATGTTTAGAAGAATAGCTTGTGTGGAGAATTTTAGAGCAATTTTTAAGACTTATTTTGAATTAAGTAGTTTATTATTTAGGAAAAATGTCTATTTGATGAAAATTTCTTGGGATTTGTTAGTTAAAAGTTTATTCTAACTCTCTAGAACACTAACCCTAAGCAGTCTATTGAATGTATATGACTCAATATTTGTTGGTTATATTCTAATTATTAATGGTTATAATTGAGTCACCTTGGTTCATTTCATAGTATGTATACAAAGAAGGTATTTATGAGCATCCTATGCTAGAATAACGGGTTTGTGGAAACTCATTTAGGGATCAAATAAGGGTCTATATAACATCATAGGTTATAATGTTTGTTAAGGATAATTTAATGGTTGATAAGATAAGGTTGATCATAATTTTAAATGTATAAATAACCCTTTTGGTTATTTGAGGTAATATTTAATATTTTAGAGATTATGATAATATAACTTTAGTGGAAAACCTAGGATAATAATAAGGGATAAGTCTAATTATAGGATAATATTCTGATTTTTTTGTAATGTAGTGATTGTGTTGTTCTCTTAGAAATCACATTCATGTCTAGATACTATATATGGATGAAGGACCTATCAAATATGTACCTAGAGGTTGTAATCCTGAAAAGGTTGTATTGGTTATTAACACGATCATCATCTAGTGCATGGAAAATAGGCATAACTTCACACCATGATTGAAACTATAGAGGGATATTCTTTGTTTAATGACATTATCATTTAAAGACATTGTGAATGATTTTTTATGTTGAGGAATTAGGTCAAGGAACATGAGGGAACCCAAATTAAAGAAACCCAGATTATAATGATAGTGATTTAGGATAAATATAAATCCAATGTAATTATTTGTATGAGTAAGACATTTTGTAGTTGAATTTATCATTTAATTAACATAAAATAATTTCTTATGACACTCATCCACCAAGATTAACTCCTTTTGTCATTAGAAATGGCCAGAGCCCAAAGGAACCAAATTAATAATAGATTTCATGGAAAATGAAAATATTTCCTTAATGAAAAAACTAATGGGATAATATTTTAAGTGATAAATTTGTGATTATGAAAAACCAACTATCATGAATTATGATTAATAACATGAACATAGTTGAATCCCCAAATTCATTAATGAAGAGAAAGGTAGAGGATCATGGAAGTTTGGGTGACATAGATGCTAAAGGGAGGAATATTTTATTTCCTATGTGTGAAAAATGTGGGAATAAATATTTGAATGATTTATTTATGGGAATTTGAATTCACTATAGTTGTGAAAATAAATTTCTTTAAGCTCATAGATTCAATGGAAAGAGTGAATCTAAAAAAATTCACTGATTCAATTGCATGGAAATTGGGAACTGTGAAAATAAATTCAAAAATATAATAGATAATAGAGAAAAGTGTCACCAAGAACCTATTAGACTTTGGGAATAAAGAAAAACCTATGAAAGGGCTACTATTTAAGAGGACAATGATTTTTCACTAGATAATATCCATTTTATGATGATATATAAATTTTTAAAAATAATTGAATACTGAGTTATAAATAGACACACATGGTTCTATGATTATTATTAAATCTTATTCATGGTTTGTGGGAAGTTAATTTTTATAGATATAGTTTTTTCCTATAATTTATATGGTATTAAAAATGTATTATCACTCTTTTCAAATGGAACATATCAATTTTAGTATTGGTAAATCTCATTAAATGTCCACATTGAACCCATGATCATCTATCAATCTTGACTATAAACTTCCTATGGAAATTTCATTTATCATATAGGTCTTGATACCCAATAATGAGTTTTTTAGTATCTAAAATAGTAAGTTGGATACCAAATTATAAATTAAAACCTGGATCTTTTCTATTTTGTGAATACACTAAACTATTTTCCTTTGAGAAAAAGAAATTCAAATTATAAGAACATAATTTATTTATGGGGGATGTAACAACCCATACTAAATATGATATATTTTATTTCCTTTAGAACATAATGTTTTTAATAACTTATGAAACCACCAATTTAAGTTACCAATGGATCATGAATTCACCCTGATGGGGGGGGGGGGGGGTTGAATCAAGTTTGACATGTTTTACTAAATTCTTTTCCTTTTCTTTTAACCCCCTTTTAATTCAAACCTATTACACCTATTATAAAGTCACCAAATATTTTCATGGTTACAACCCCCATCCTCTTAAGACTATTTAGATACTAGTTATACCTCCCAATGCATAAGTTCATTATCATTGATTTAAAGATCTAATAAACTACAAGATGATTTATTTATCTTCCTTTATAATCATGTTGGATCACACTTTCTTGTATACTATTAAATTAAATTCAACAACTACTAATCCATTCCATTATTACTAATCAAATAATTTTTTTCACCTATATTTGATAAGTTTAATTAGGGTAACTATGATTTGGAAATTATTCCTTCTGTATATGAAGTCACCCACCTCACTTATATTTTTCACTAATTTTAAAATGACCTAAACTGATATCAATATACTGATATATCAGATAAGAACTCTTTTTGAAATACTGCTTGACTTAGTCTCAAACAAACTGCACACTATTCATTGATTTGTATTGTATATTCATCTTTAAAAATTTATACATTTAGAATAATATTCATGGTATTATTCCTTTTTATGCATGAATTATTTCATGTGCATGAAAATACATAGACCATCTCAATTAATTCTCACTACCACTTAGGTTCACACTCTCTTTTAAGAACAACTAAATTATACTATTCTCATACATTTGTTTCTTTTCATGTATGTATAATAATGAAAAAAATAAAAATATGCTTATGGTTTTATTTACATGAATTATCTTAGTGTAAGTGATTCATATAATGGATTTGTGTGATGCCTTCTCCTGAACCATGAGATTTACAAGTTCCTACTTCACGTGTACTAGGAAATATACATGGTTGTTTTATTCTATTTCACATAAAATCAAAATTGGAATTCTACTTCGCACATGAATATTATCATATTCATTCAAACCATCATTCATGAAATCCTAGATAGCCTCTATTTACTGTATCTAGTATTAGTTCACATAACTCATCTCATCACGATGCTTTGAAAGCTCATGAAACTCATTCATTGTTTCTTCTTTGTGTAACATCTTAGAGTGTGGGTAACATAAGTGAAGGTTTTATAAACAAAAACCATCATCACGCATATGAAAATTCTATGGAAAGAAAATCATGAGCGTATGTATTTATTACATGAATATAATGCTTATTCAAGTCTCTATTTTGGTATCCTCTACTATCAAAATCTTTGGTTAACTCATACTGTAAATGACTGTACATAGAATTATTTATAGAAAACACCACTAAATAAGCTCTACTAACATTATAAACATATGGAAAAAAACCTTACATCTATGAGAATAGGATCAACTTATGAATATATGAAAATAAACATCACTGTAAAACATATCCGATTCATTTTCATTTTTCTTCTCGATTTGGAACTTATTTTATTAATACAAATGAATTTTCATGATGTATCAATCATATTAAAATAATAAATTTTATCAAATTGTTCTTTAATTATTCATCTTGATAATCATACTTTTTGGAATAAATATTTTTGAAAATAGAATCCCTCTGATTACTCATGGTAAAAGACAAGCCACTGGCTCGATCGAACGATGTAGAAAAATCTCATCAGGTGACACTAATTCTTTATGTAAGATTTAATAAATGAGGTATAGTACACCTGCACTGTGATATCCTACATTAATTATTTAAATTTTATATAACCAATTAATAAAACAAGAGCTTCCTTTTGTCTAGAAGTTGTGAGTATGGGGTTCGCTCTCGATATCTTTTGGCACCAACACGTACTGTTTCTCTCCATTGGTGTGCTGCCCCGCATGGAAGCACCACTATTCTCCCACGAGCCTCCATATGTGCACTATCACCTTTTAATTTATGCAATAAACCTTGTTGATTCCATGTAGGAATGATTTTTGATGCAGTGGTTGCAGATCCCCTTAACTGAAAAGGTAGTCGGCTAAATTTTTAGTAGAATTATTGTAGAAGATTTTTCATATCATTTATTCAAAATTATAATCCATATTATACAATCTGTTATTTATTATTTTTTGGAATTTAATTATAAATTCTAAATATCATAAATATCAAATCATCTTCATCTTTAAAATGTTTTAAACATTGTCCACATATCAAAGTGCAATTGGAACATGTCTTTGACCTTAAGAACAATTCAAAAATTATCATAATTAAAACACATTGTGTTTTTATCTTCACCACATTTGAAAACAAAATTAAATATCATAAAATTATAAATAAATAACTTGGGTTCTTCAATATACCAATTTGGATTTGTTGTTAATACACATTTTAATTTTAGATTTAATGTTATCTTCCCCCTTATTGAAAATAAAATCAAGGATATAAAAAATGAGAACGAATTCTCATCTCCATCATTAAACATTTAAGAAAATTTTCTCCTATGCTAAAAATTATATTATGATTTAATCTAGAGAAGAATAATGTCATTAATAACTTATAAATGATTTAAAATTAACCATCTCTATGTTTATGTGAACCACACTCACTGTAGAAAACTGGAGTGATTAACATTAATGCTGTTAACAAAGTTTCGGAATGTGACACAAACACCGAAACATTCTATTAGTTGTTTGTTCAAAAATATTATAAAAAAATATCCTCCATGATTCTAATATTCAATATATATATTTTTAATATTTATAATTATTAGATACACAACTCACCAAAACTTCATATATTCATAAGATATCAAATGAGATAGAGATATATGGCGATTTTTCTTCTATACTCCCCCTCAAGAGATACACTCAATAGTTATTCATCATGATTGGATTTCATAAAGAATAAACTCCAAGAATATTTTGAGATTATTTGAAATGGTTCAAAGAGGCAACATGATGAAAATATTCTTCTATAATGGATAAATATTTAGTTTTATGTTGTACATAACTTTTATCAAATTCAGGTCTCCCCCTAAATACAATCTTCAACTTCAATTACCTACATGAATAATAAAAATAATGTATATATGTAAATAGGTTGGTTCTTTAATTCTATTTATTTATAGAAATAAATCTGATAGATTCTTATCAACCTAGCTATCTTCCTAGTTGAAAAAGGATTACTGACATTTTATAAAAAATTAGTTTCAATTTTCTGTGCTTACTCCATATTTTTTACCTATTCAAACTATTCTAGCTATATGATTATGAATTTTTTAAGAACATTCTCAGTATTCAATTTGTGTGAATAATAATTCTTCTTAATAATATTTTCACTACAAGAAGACACAAGTTATTTTATTATCTTCTTCAATAATTCTTCTTGTCTAAACAACTACATAAATTTTTTAACTCGATTTCCAAACATATTCCACCTTTAACACACAACTTTAGTATTCATCAATTTACCATTTTTAGGAAACTTATTAGATTTTTGATCAGATATTTATTTCACCAAATAAATCCTATATTTTCCTTTTTGGAATGGTTCTTTCTTCAATTCCATCTTGATTCTTTTATTATTAATGTTCCAGTACTATTAAAAATGGTCTATGATGTGACCTTTCCTACCATAATAGAATCATATTTTCATTTTCATGGCACTCTTCACATCATTCTTCACAAAATTATTGAGATTCAATTTTTGTAGCCTTCTTATTTATTACATCCCAAGGATGGCCTATCATATTATTTTCTTAACTGATTTAATTTTTATTATGGTCATCTCTTAATATTAACAAATTTTTCGCATGATTGGTACATATTAGTAATCATCATAAAAAAACACTTCTATTTTAATACTCATAGAAATATTCAAAATATTCAAATCTATTATTGATAGACTGATTCCATTTTTTTGATTTTTTCTTATGGGGTATAGGTTTTCTATTTTCTTCATATTTTATCTCCTTAAATGTAGGCCTTCTATAATTTTCATATAATGAAATATTATTCCAACAATTTTTTTCTTGAGGCCAAAACGTCCAAAACCCCCAACATTAGCAAAAAAATATTGATTTATTCTTCTATGATACATTATAACTATCTCTAAAAACACACTATTTTTAGACAATACATTTCTTATTTTGTGATTTCTTTAAGGAATATAAATTCATACAATTATTCACATCCATATTCAAAGATGCAGCATATTATTGAGATTTTTCCTTCACCTATGTTTTTCTAAATTTTACACCTGAATATATACTAGTCATGAAAAAAACATCAGTGCATACAGATTTATCCAGAAAAAGGGATACCATCTTCAATGATCATGTGATATATTTATCTTTAGATAATCTAAATATATTCTTACCACTAGGTTTCTTATTTTTAGAAATATTTTTTTATAATTAATTTCTGTCATTACTTATTTTCTCTGTGGCTTGGGAAGTCTCAAATTTTGTATCTTATATATTTATCAATTGTAATTATCATTCTAGACATTTTATGTTTAGATAAATCTTATCACATTTAATTTATTTCATGCATTATTCTCATCGAATCTTCATATCTTGAAACTCATCGTCATGCACTTGATTTTCCTTTAGTAAAAAACTTTCATGTTCCTAAATTATTTTTTCCTTAACATCCAGTTCAGAATCTTTGACATTCATTGATGTATTATGAAAATTTTATAGTTCATGAATAACTTCTATAAAGACCATTGTTATCACATCCTTCTCACAAAAACTACTTTGTAATTATTCATTAATCATAGAAATATTCTTGCTGTAAAGTGACCAAGATTCCTATTTTTCTTCTTTTACTATGGAAATCCTTTTTTATATTGTAACAAATTATATTCCTTGACTTTATCAAGTTTCTTTATTGTTTCACATTTAAAACTTTTTAACCAATGTCTCTTCCAAAACATTGGCCTGTTATTGAAGCTATAATTTTTATCTAGAAGTACCTTGATAACTATAATCATATACATGAACTATTCTTTGGGAACTTTCTTCAAATGCTCTCTAATTTCAGAATTGAATATATCATTATCATAACTTGGAAAAGATTTATTAGAATTAAAATCAACTAAATTATTTGAATAATTATCTCACCAAGTTCTTTTATCTATTAGTTGATCTTATTTTACTTTTTAATTATTCTTAAAATTATTTTCCACTATTTTTCCCATTTTTCTAAGTCTTTATTAAAACTTCAACATTTATAACATTATAAGTAGAGGCAGGATCTTCTAATTGAATATATTTTGAATTCTATTCAAACTCATGTTTAAATGAATAAAATTATGATATAAAAAATAGGAAGGTAAATTAAACCCAACCATAGGTGGAAAATTTCTTCTGATACCATTTAAATTTCCAAATGGATCATGTAGTCACAGTAAGAGGGGTAGGGGGAGGTGAATCCGTGTGACCAAGTTTATTGATTATTTTATGTGTTCTTTTACGACATTTTAATTGAAACCTCTATCAAATATTAATATTAGTGGATACTACATGAAAATTTGAAGGTAAATGAAACAAACCACATATTATTTTTACATGGTTTGATTCTAATACATACTTATTTACTAAAACCAACAATACCCCTCAGTTACTTATTCTATACTATAATATTTTTATCAATTACAATTATTTAGGCAGGAAAATGATTATAAAACCTAGTAGTTAATCCTCCACTTGATTAGGATATACCCCCAACAATAAAAATCTTCTACCTTGGTTGGTTATACCCCCGACCATTTGCTTGGTTAGACCCCTAGTCTCACGAGATTCTTCTGAAACAAGTTAAACCACTTTATAATAGGACTATTATTCTTCTTCTAAGATCTAATGCACTATATGATGATATATTTATATATAATATATTGATATTCCTTAATGATCTTGTTGGATCACACTTTATCATGTACAATTAAAGTACCTTCAATAACTACTGACCAACTCTATCGATCTTTCTCAAATAATTCTGATCACTTGATTCTGATCAGTTGTATCAGTGAAAACATGCTCACGAAATTATTCTTTCTATAGATGAATTCCAAACCTCACTTAGATTATTTACTAATATTTTAATGATATGAATTTATCTCAATACAAAAATTACTCAGATAATAAATATTTCTAAAATACTTTATGGCTCAATCTCGAACATTCTGCACACTATTAATGAAATGTGTATTGCATGTAAATCTTTCAAAATTCATTAATATAAAATACTATGAATATTATTCTTATTTTTATGAATCCATCATTTAATGTGCAGAAAATTTCACACACTTCATTAATTACATCTCAGTGACACTTAGTTGCACACAATCTTTCAATCACACCTACACTTTACTGTTCTTATGAATGTGTTCTTTCTCATATACATGATATTATGCACAAATACCACTATGATTCAGGTTAAATTTCATTAATTTTATTAGTGTAAGTTCTTATAATAATGGTTTTTCATGATGCCTTAATGTGACCTAATATATTTGTGAGTTCCTTCTTCATGTGAACCAAAAACTATACATGGTTGTCTTATTATCATTCATATAAACTCAATCTTTCAGTTAAGTTTCTACAATGAATATTATCATATGCATGCAATACATTATTCATAAAATCATATAAAACATTTTTTTCTATATCCAGTATTAGTTTATGTAACTCACATCATCATTAATCTTTGAAATCTCATAGAACTCATTCATAGTTTATTCTTCTTGTAAAACATTTGAGTGTAGATACCACATGAAAAGGTTCTCAAAAAATTAATAATAATCATGAAAATATGAAGGAATTTTAAAGAACATCATTATCACATGAATATATTACATGAAAATAAATCTTATTTAAGCCTCTCTTTTAGTCTCATTCTCTCTCAAAATCTTCATTCAACTCATACTGTAAATGAGTGTACATAAGTGTATTTATGGAAAACACCATGAACTCAACTCCACTGACTTTATAAATTCATGTTCACCTCCTTACATTTTTGTGCACAAAATTATCTTATGTGACTAAAAAAATCACCATAATTATAAATCATATTCACTTCATTTTCATTTTGATTCTCACTTAGACCTCATTTTATTCCTTAAAAAAGAAGTTTCATGATGCATCAATCATATTTGAGTCATTAAATTGATAAAACACTACCATCGACCCGTGATGAATCTTTCCAACTTTATACATCCCCAAACGATGGCATCACAATGCTCCCATGTGCGTCTAGGGGTGCACTCTCACTTGATCATGCATGCACTTACCCTTTCCATTTCCATAGAATGCAGAGGGTTGACAGAGTGGCGATGATCCCTATTTGATAGATAGGTAGTTAGATAATTTTTTACTATAATTCCCATAGAAGGGTTATCCAAATAAATTCTTCAAATGACAGGAAATATTATCCTATCTATTTTTTCTTTTATCTTTGAATTTAATTATAAATTATAAAGTTCTTCAACCACAAATCATCTTCACCTTTCAAAAATTATAAATAATGTGAACATATTCTAGTAAAATTGAAAAATGTATTTAATAGTAAGAACATTTAAAAAATTGTGAAAATTAAATAATGTAGACTTTTTATCTTTATAGGAAATTGAAAAAATAAACCAACATTAGCAAAATCTCAATAAACTACTTGGGTTCTTCAACAAAAAGAAACCAAAACAAACCATGAAATAATATATAACTGTTAAAATGTTTCCATAGAATAGGTAGGTAAATATAGATGTAACTAAATTATGATATAACTTTATTAATAAATATAGATTTCGTTATCAATTCTAAGGAATTGATAAATTAAATTAGTGGAGGTAAATAATGAATAATATTGATTTATATTTTAAAATGAAAGCTTTCGAAAAATTTAATTTCTATGTTCTTTAAGGAATTAAATAATTTATGAATAAAATATATTGTCTGTATAAAAATTATATTAACATAATTTTTTTTAGTAATTGATAGGAAATATAAATAATAATAGTTAATATTTTTTTTTAAAATTATATCATCCTATAAAAATAGTTTTCATTATATTTTTATTTATTTATTTAAAAGTTAAATTATAAAATTTTAGAATTTTATTTTGATAAAATAAACTTAATTTTTATATTTATCATGTTAATATTATATTATTTTTTTCTAAATTATTTTATTTTTAGGTGAATAGTGAAAAATGCAGTTTTTAGCCAAAATTGTAACTTTTATGAATTTATCACAATATAATCAAGAACTTGAAGTTTATAAAACCTTTTAATTGATCAAGTATATACTTAATAAGTAATATTATATGTTTTTCATATCATTCAGAATTCATAAAACCTATGTTTAACATTTTATGAACTTAAGAAATATTTTCAAATAAAAGATTTTTTTTTCATCTTTTCATTTAATTAAATATTATTTTGTTGAAACTCGGTTTTTTATTACTATAAAAGATAAATAATTTTTTTAATAATAAATACATTTTTATAATGATAAATTAATATATTTATAATTTTATCCTACACAAAAAATTTAACCTTAAAAATATACCTTTTCTGAAAATGAGGGTTTACACATTACATTCGTTAATGTTGAAATTGAATTTTCTTACACAAAAAAATTTATCTAATAAAATTAATTTCATATTTTGAATAATTATGTTGAGATTATAAAATAAGGTCCATTTTAATTTTAGTCATTAAAGGTAAAATACCTAGGTAAAAACCAGTTTCCACAATGAATACAAAAATGGTAAAGGTGAAAATTCTAAGATTAAAAAACTTAAAAACATGCTTAAAAATGTGTTAAAATGAATTGTTTAGGAATTATACACCTTATATCATTCCCCAATCAATTATTTTCCATTTTTGGACCCACTTTATATATTAAAAATGTGCTATCTTTATATTAAGTTGAAATATTTACCATAATTTCATTCTCTCCGATTATAAAAGGGACCTCTCACCACCCCTTCAATACCAATAAAAAAAATTAGATTTTATATTTAAAATATGAAATTATTCATTTAAATATAATAATATTTCACCCTATTAAGTATCTGATCTCAATATATTATCCTAGGACATCCCTTTCTATGGAGTCCCCCAAGGGAAATCCCAAGTCCTCATTGTGTGAAATATTTTTTTTAATTTCTTTTATTTTATATATTAATTTTGAAAATAAAATTTTATCATTAATATAAATTAATTAAGTATTTTTTAGACTAAATGTTATTATTCTAATGAAATAACAATTAGAAACCTTTCAACTTTCCCCTTAAGGAAAAGAAAATGACATTCATTCAAGTGTGAAGACTGCCACCTACATGGAGGGTCATGTTTCATTTTCCTTAAAAATCTCACGTGTATGATCATAATGATGATTTTAAAAAATAAGTAAAATATTTATGACATATTTTTATATTCATAAATGATAAAACATATTATTAATTTATACTATTATATGGAGAATGAAATCATTATCCATGCATGCAGGTATACTACCACCACTATGGGCAATTGATTTTTTGTTTTTTTTATTATTTTCATCACCTCATTTCATGGATGGTCAGGAGAATGGGTTTAATGGATAAATATTATTTTTATTAAAATTTTAAGGTACTATTATGAAAAATTAGATAACTTATTTACAATATGAGAAATAAGAAACTATGGTAAATTCAACTGTACAAAATATCATTATAAGAGAAAAACGATTTCTTTATACTTTTTTATAAATTAATATAGGTTTTATTATTCTTATAATTATTTAAAAATATGATAAATGACAATTATAAACACTAAATAAAGTCAGTATGACTCTATAATAATGATATTACAACTAAATCACTTCACAATCATCCATTAATTATGGTATGTTCTTGTTTGGGCCAGTTTAACCACCTACCTAAAAATGATATAAATTTATATCATTGATTACTATGGGAATTTAATTCATATGAATAAAATATATAAATAAGTAAATAATGAATTTATTTTATTTATATAATTGTAACATTAATATCAAACTCAATAGTTAAGATGCCAATGTCTGTTCGTAAAAAATCACCGAAACATGCTCATAGTCGATTTCATCTGTAAAGATTATAACAAAAACTAAAAAAAATTATAAAACTATAAATAATTATAAAACTTTATTTTATTACCTTTTATTATTTGAGAATGAAGAACTTTTACAGAACAATGATGAATAACACCGCTATTAAGAAACTAGTTCAAATGAATCAAGATTACCCACACACAATATAAAATGTAGATAATAATTAACTAATATACATGTAGAGAATAATTATAGATGATTATAGATATAAAAAATGTTTTTAAATTGATGATTTATATAGTTATTTTTTTATAGGAGGATCGAGTGCATTTCTATTAAGAAGGAATTACGATAAGGGTTTTTGTTATGATAATTTTCTTTCATAGAGTTACCAACTTACCTATTGAAACTCTATTGTTCTAAGATTGTTTTATTATAAATAATGAATACATGGTATCATATTTAATATTTATTTTATTGGGTTTTACTATTATTCCTTATAACTTCATTATCAAATGATTCTTACGTCAATGATTATATTACTTTTAAAGGTTCTTTGTCTCAAATTTTAATTTCTCAAGACATGATTATGTTATACACCATGTTTTATATTATATAGTGTACCCATTTGATATTTTATATCACGATATTCTCATTATTCATGATATTTAATGTTCCATTTTAAATTATATCCTTTAAGAGGTTTTTATTTGAATTTTTTAAAATCCATAAGTGTTATTTTTCTTTATTTTCAATTACATGAGGCATTCTTGATATTTCACACCATGTTTTATTTTATATGGAATATTCAATTCTCTATTTACTTCAATTAAAATGAATATATTTCATTTCATCATATTTTAATTTCATGGTATTTATCTCATTCCTTTTTTATTCTTATTTTATAATTACTGTATGTGTTTTTGTATCTCAATTTTTCTTCATTTAGATATGATTCATATTCACCACCCACTTTATTTTTATGGTGTATATATTGGTCATGGATTAAAATTTTAAATCTTGCTATAATATTTTATCTTGGGGGATTAAACTCAAAAAAATATACCACAACCTTTGTCTTTCTAAATCATCCTTTTTTACATGCATATTTTTTCTTTCAATGCCTTTCCATTGAGAACACTTCATATTTCATTTATTTTATTGAAGGGTTTTCACCAATATTTCCCAAAACAATTAATTATGTAAATTATTGAATTAATAATATACTCCTTTATCTACACACTATTATTTGTAAGGATGATTACACATAATTCTATTTCATTTATTTATTGGGTAAATATTGAAGATCTATATACTTGTTATTATAATATGGATTTTTCTTGATTATTAATTAATATTGGGTTTTTATTGTGTACCTTATTCAATCCTTGATATGATTAATTAATTTTACATAATTAGTGACGTGTGGGGCCTGTAATGGCCCCTTTATGAATAAATAGGTCTCATAAAAAGAACTATCTTGGGTATTTTGGTATTATCCTACCTGGAATAAAATATTTCCTAGACATAAGGCCTTAATAGTAAGATCACAAAGTCTAAGATCACGATGTCTTGGATTTTGGGCATGAAATTTGCTGTCTGACATCATGAATTTCATCACTAAGGAACCAATTTTTTTTTCTATGTGATGTTTTCATTTCCATTATTTTACATAGATATATTATGGATTTAGTTTAATCATATTATAAAATTATTCTTGGTTATATATTCATACCATACTATTTATGTTAATCTTATTCCCAGTTATGATATTTGATTGATATCATTTACGTTTACCCTTACTGATCATTTGAGATCACCCTTATTATGTTTCCATTTCCACATGTTATGAATAAATGTAGTACAGATGATATGTATAATAAAATAGGATGCATAGAGAATTTTTGGGATATGTTTAAGACTTATTATGGATTAAGTAGTTTTTTATATAGCGGAAAAATGTCTATTTGATGATAATGACATAGGATTTGTTAGTTAAATTTTTTCCAAACTCTAAAAAAATATGAAAAAATAAAGGTCTTTTAAATGTATATAAATCAATTTTATTATGATATTATACTTATTGGTGGTTAAAATTGGATCACTTCATTTTATTTAAAATACGATATGAAAAGAAGGTATTTATGAGAATCAAATATTGGGAGCATTTTTCTGGAGAATTGTAGATTTTTTTAAATAATATCCAATCCTTAATGCATAATAATTCATGAATCCCATGAATCTACCATTTTTTTATAATTTATAGAGTAATATAACCCTTTAGCTTCATCTCATACCAGTGAAAATCTTATCCTGTTTTTTTTGGAAAAGTGTGTGAAACATTTTTAGGATCCAATTAGAATACAACCAATTCAGGTCGAGAATTTGATTGTGTGTTTGTATCTATAACAAGAAAAATTTACAATCAATATATGATCCCCTATCATCAGTACACATTCCAAACACACCACTTACAAGATCAAATGACCCTTAAATTTTATATATAATAGAAATAGTATATATATATATATATATATTTAATCCTCTTTAAGTACTGGTGTTCAGACTAGGGAAGGTGAAAAAGGAGTATAAAGATTTTACATCAATTAAATAATATACCAAGGTATAATATAAATATATAATACCTTGAATATTCTTAATTTTTCATGGTGACATCAACTCTATTGCATGAAAATTCACACATTTTTCACCCTTACCTCAATGTACCTCATATTTTCCAATACCATGTCTATTCTCCACCCATGGTCCTTGAGGATGAGGAATATTAAGAAGTTTTATAATATCTGGTATTTCATGCATTAATGGTCTGAATATTTGTATAATTAATGATTGATAATAAGATTTAAGAGGAAATGTATACTACGGGTGTATCTAAAACTTATGAGTCCCATACAATTTTTCTCCACTAAATCCACATTGACTACTGAGAAATGATAGACACATTAAATGATAATTTCCTCATATAATGTAGAAATAAAATACAAACTCTATTTTATAATAAAAGTTTTAAAAATATTGGCCCTATAGAAATGAGAGAAATAAGGATGAGGGAAACTCCATTCAAATTTGAAAATTAAATTACTTAATAACTAATATCCACTACCTTAAAATACACTCTTTGAAAGGTTTCAATTAATTATTTATCAAGTAGAATACACCTATGCTATTTTTTTATTAAAAAATTTATCTTTTATAAGAACCTTACTATAAATTAATAACATGAAAGGATTGATCTGGATTTGAATCTCTTGGTGTAAAGCCTTCTTAAAATATGATTCCCTTTCCTCGCCATCTCGTAAAGGATTAAGATAATAATGGATATTTCTTATGAACCATACTTAGAATACCTTCATTCTTGATCACCTATATTGGATTAGGAGTAAATCCTAACACTAAACCAGATTAAAAATTAAATATAAGAATTCAATTAATAAATTTCTTCTAAACATCTTCCACATCACCTATAACTCATCATAGTCTCTGAGATAAAGCTCACACCATTTCAAAATTACACCACTCAAAAAAAAACCACTAATGTACTCAAATTATTTATCCTTACATGAATCAACCAAAAAGTGATATTAGCATCCTTTATCCACCTCTCTAACACTTTATTAAACGAAAATCTCCCACACAATGAAAAAATGCACCAATTAATTTATATTAGGTCTTCCTCCAAGAATCATTCTTCTTAAGATCAACATATCTAAAAATTTTCATATTGCATTTCTATAACTCCCCAAATGTGAAAAACTTGTGGATTTTATCCCCCAGATAGACCTACAATTGAAAAAAATTTATTAGAACTAGGATATGGAATTAATTTTATGTTTTTTAATTAAATTAATTTTAAATTATTGGATATTTTCCCAAATATAAACACAATCAAAAACATGTATAATTAATCAGTCAAAACTATATTTTTAGTGGGTAATTAGTACGTTCTTACATAAGTATATTTAATAGACAATTAAGGTCATTATATCAAATTTTAGGGGATATTATATATTCAATATGGTCTATCATGACTACATCAAATTTTAAAATCAAATGATTTATTTACCTAAAAAAAATATTTCAATCCTCACTAGTCCATACTATAAACTTCAACTTATAAGAAACCTTAGATTTGATATAACTTTTTCATGATCTGTCTCTAAAAAACCCCTCCTGGATATTCGCGAAGCCATGTTTGACCTCCAAAACGTACCTCTAATAATTCATGGGAAGATTCTTAATAAAAAGGAATAAAACACATAATATAGAAGTAATTACCCTCTTTAATCACGCGAATGATTAAAAATCTACTAATAAATACTGACTGAATTGATAAAGAAATCAAAACATTCTATAAACAATAGATAATAATTCTTGTAATGTCATGGTAAACAAAATAAATAAAATAAATAACATATATAAATAAATAACAATAAATAATTTCTTCTATAAAGGTATAAATCCCTTATAATTATAACTAATCACCATATCACAAGATATTAAGGTTAAGTCCATTCTCTAAAACTATCCTTAAAATATGTGAAAACAATATATAAATGTAGAGGTGAGTATACAAGTATAATCAGAAGGTTCCTCCCTAAATTATGTTATTATAATATATAATAATCCAACAAAAGTATCAATGAATAAACAATAAAATTGATCCACATCCCCTCCCAGTAAACAAAAAACCATCTCACATATTTTAAGTATGGATTTTCCAAACACAATGTATGGTGTTTCTTGTATAATTTCCGAAATATAAGACGTTTACTAAAACTATTACATGGCTATCAAACAATGATTTGTTTTACTTATACTACCTATAAAACCTTGATACAACTATGAAATATTTCTATCTAAAACATTATATTTTTTACCACCTCGACAAACAACCATGGTGTGGTTGCTTTATTCTAGTGACCGGTGGTTCCACTAAACACACCTCCAAACCTCAACATAGAAAATAAATATTTTTACACTAACCACTTTATAGTGTAAAAACCATGAAAAAATTATATTATAAAATAAGATAACCTCAACTCCAAAACATCCTTTATACAACCACAAATTGAATTCCGTGATAAACGTTATAACATTGATAAAGCCCAAGCACTATGACATATTATAAAATTTTATATGTTTTGGTTTCCTCTAAAACATAAAATATCAACTCAAATCCCATGATTTAACTCCAATATTACTTCCACCATGTTCAAGACCTAAAATTCACTAAGTAGAAGAAAATGAAAATATAAAATTATATACCAAAAGTTTATGATGAACCATTATCATTAAGATATAAACCCATTACAAAAATATATACCATATTAAACTATCTCCCAAGTTTCAATCAAACCAAAAATAGACTAACACTTAGTAATTTAATCACCCAACCATAAAGGAAAATATAAATTATAATCCACTATCCCAAATGATTACTCTATTCACCTTTCATAACCAAGGTTAAAAATGATTACTCGATCTTATAAGATGAAGTGAGCAGTACTAAAAAGAAAAAAAAACATTATATGTAAAAAGAGTTGAAATCATCAAAATTAAAACATATAGTAAAAATCACATCGACAAAAAATAATAAGGATATAAGGTAAATCAAATAAAAAATAAATGTATCTTCCTTTAATAAAACAAAGCATAATTATATTTTTTTAAATAATTGTATATTTAATAAATCTAATAGGTTAATAATTATAAAAAAAACTTAAAAATAATCACTTATATAAATTTTTTTTAAAAAATATATTAAAAATAATGGAAAAATTTTCTTCAAAGAAAAAATTCAATTTAAAATCAAACCTAAAAAACTATGGTTTCATAAAATATCACATTAAAATATAAAAATAGTTTTACATTACTAAATATGGGGAAAACCACATTTTAAAATATTGTATACCACCCCATAATTTTTATACTTAAAATCACATTTATAAATCTAAAAAAACCATACCTTTATAATTTAACATAACGGTGGCCCATAATGTGGATCAACTTGACTTGACCAATTGGGTTACTGAAAAATATATTTTTTAAACCATGATATATCATGTTTTAGTGGATTTTAAATTAGTCAAAGGCCTATAATATTCTATAAAAACATAATATCAAGCATGTAATCAATAAATAGTCATTAAAAAACCTAAATAATAATACTCACAATAATTATAATTATAATTATATCCAAATAAAAATTAAATAAATATAACAAAACACATTCATCAACATACATCAAGGATAATTATGAAAATTGAGACCACCCACCTTAGATCAATTTCATAAATCATTTAACGCGCATCCATGCCCTCAAAATAGACATAAAACCCCAATGAAACAAAAATTACCAATTTTAATCAAATATTTTCAAGATAATATTCAAAAATTATAAAAAATAAGAACTAATAATCAAGAAACAATGATATGATGAATTAATAATGAATAGTATAAAAACCCCTCAATTCTCCTATAACATCACTGATAAAAACCCCTTAGATTCAAGAGGGTTTCTCCATGCTTACGAGAAACCGCTAAGAAAAAATATATTGATTTTTTGAGATAAATAAAGGGAATGAAAATATGAGAATAAAATTTGAGAGAGAGACGATGTCACATTAAATTTGGGCATAAAAAAATAAAAAACCTCTAACAGACATTGAATAAAGGAAAAAAGAGAGGATTGTTATGGTCTTCCATCCATGTAGAAATAGAGGATTAGTATATAAGATAAAGAGGGAATTGATGTAAAAATAGAGTGTTTTTAAGTCTAATATGTATTATCAAATTGTTTATAAAATTTTCCACCCACTAATTTAATCCATTACCCATTCTGGAACACTCGTATGATTTTTGGAAACTACACCCCAAAAGAATATTTATTATACTTAAATTAGTCATCCAAATTCACCATATAACTCCTCACTTCCAAATAGATCACCCTTTTGGTTATTTTGGTTATTTATTAACTATAAATCACATCTAATTTTTCATTATTATCCCTTTAAACTAAGCATGAAAATTTTACCCATATTTTTTCTTGCTAAAATACATTTAATAAAATATGAAAATCTTCTCAGACTAGTTTTTCATGAAAATATTAATTAACTCAAAAAAATTTAATCAACATAACCATCCCTATCCATAATAAATTCTTAAAATTGATCCCTCTTCACTAAGATTTATTATAAATTCCTGATAATTATTCTAGTATACAATAAATTTTTACCAAACACAAGAATCCCCTTCAAAAAACATCCTTATTACTCTACCACTATCATTACACCATAAAATACACAATATATCTAATATAATAGAAATCATCGCACCTTATAGTGGAACCTATCATAAATACACACCTACCCATAATCACCTCAAGTTAGGTATGAGAAAATAGATTAATTATTAATATCTCAAGCCTCAATTGAAAAAAATATTAAAAATTAAATGGGTAATATCAAATCATTATTCATAAATAAAAAACAAGACATATAAAAATCACAATTTTCAAAATATATATCCACTTTAAAAATATCAACACATCCTAAAATTAATCATGTTTTTTCAAAAACATCTTGGTGTCGCGAGGGTTTTATGTGAAATCCACCCCATGTTATTTCTCATACATCAAAAAAACATTTAAACACAATTTTTGAATTTATAAAATCATGTTAATATATCCTATGATTTACATAAGAAGTTAAATGTTACAAAATTTTACCCCTATTAAATTTTTTTAAAATAATTATCCATAGAAACTATTTCAATTTAATAAAACCTATAAAATAATTTCAAATCAATTTATGTTAACCGGTAAGATATTTTTTCCAAAAATAAAAAAAATTAATTTTTTAAATATAATTAAAACCATTTCCCTATATAAAAAAACAATCACAATCATAATTAACAAAACACAATCAAATTCACATATTGTACTACTAACATTTTTTATGATCAAATGAAAAACCTTCCTCCTTATCAATCCCTAAACACGCATCTTAATTATTTTCCATAAAATATTTGGATTCTAAAATTAGTTCTTCAGTCATAATTATAGTGCATAATCCAACAAAAAAAACACCATATATATTGGTTCTCAATCATGAACATGATTACTAGGAAAAAATTTAATATAAATTTCATGGTTTGATATCTTATATCCATATATAACTAACCAATTTTTTTAACATTCAATATAATAAAATTTTATAATAGCCCAACCTATATACTTAAACACATACTCATTTTTCACACTCAACATTTACTTTACATAATATTTTATTTATTTATTTATTTTTGGTATTGTCTTTGAGTTTTGGGTCATACTGATGTGAAATTTTAAAATTTTGAAGTTTAGTGAAGGGTTTAAGATTTGGTGAATGGTTAGTAGAAAACATGTTATTAACCATATGAAGGCTTTTAATTCTTAATAGATGCTTTTGGCATGGTTCATTCATAGTTTACCAAACTAGGTTTCAAAACCATGTGGCTTACCCATTTTTCTTAAAAATAGAAATTACTATTTTCCCTCCTATATTTTTAACTCCATAAATAGCCTCCCTTCCTCTTTACTCGACCAAGATTTACTAGTGGTTCCTAGGGAATGACCCCTTACTCCCTCCTCTAATTTTGAGGTCTTATACTTCAGTTTTAAGTGGTTCATTACTATTACTTATTATTTAGTTTATTCATCCCATATTTCTTTGGTTTCATTTTAATCAAACCATAATAGTTGTGGGTTGATGTTAGATTATGATTTTTATTGGTTTCAGGTGTGTTGATTATTTCTTATTTATTCATCTTATTATATCTTGAGTCTCATTTCCTTAAAAAGATTTTAAATGAGTATTTATAAAATCATGTTCTATATGATTTCTTAGAACTTTAAATGTTTTAAAATGATACTGAATCATAAATGGTTTTGAAATTGATTTTAATATGGTACCACTAGTTATCAAATGTAATACCCTGTTATCACTTTCATAATGCTCTCTAAAATGAGATTAACCCCAATGGAAGTCCCTATGTGTTTATATTATTATTGTGGATTTTATTTAAAAAGGTGCACTGCATTGGTAGGTGTATAGAGGTGATATAAGTATATGTTATTTCCATGTTTTGTTTTTATTTAATTTATGATTCATATGCCTTAAATCCTATTGATCCTATCAACATGGGGATCCTCGATGTCTTAGTGAGGAATGCGATATATTTACTACCTATTCCAACTTGTATAGACTAGATCATATATATAATTGGAGACCACAGAGGAGTGTCATTGTTGAGTCTAGTTAATGGAATCCGATTAGTAATTAATATAAAAATGCATCAATAGGATTATCGATGGTTTAAATCCAAGTACATCTAGGGTTGCCTCATGGGATGTTTAAGAATTTCCCATTATTGTTTATAATTTTATATTTCTTTATTAATACATTTGACCTTATTACTTCGTTACCATACTTTAATTGTTTTGTGATATGATTCGTTGGACCCACTTTTATATTATATTCCCACATCAATCGAATTACCATATTTATAGGTTTTTCTTGGGTTCATTTATTATGGTTTAAGTGTGTTTTGAAAAGATGTTTAAAAAGTATTTTTTAAAAAGGATTTTTTGACAATGGTTTATAAAATGTTTCTTTAAAAAATATTATAGAATTATAGATTTTTTGGAAAAGAACATGTGTAGTCATTCTTTAACGATCAGACATATCTTTTAGTTATATTTTCAAAGTAGCATTGATGGACTATTTTAGGAATGGAAATGCATGGACATTATGGTAATTTTCTACTAAGATCTATTATACACAAACCCAACTTATTCCAATCCATATTAGAATACTTGATTATATTATATAGGACTAGGTTGATCTTTTAGATCTCTCTTGGATCGTATTAGTGTTATTAATTATTGATGACAAAAAGGGCACATGGGGATAATCTTGAGTTTACTCTGAATTTTATGTTTATTTATTGGATATATCATCATAGATTAACCTCTTTATTATAGTTTTTGTTTGGTTTTTCTATTTTTATTTATTTATATTGAGTTTTTTTATGGTTTAGAATTCTATTTATTATTTTTTTATTCTCTAATACTTTTCATCTTCTTATTATTATGTATGGATATCGATGCATGAGGCGATTATGATAGAATTTTAGGTGGATGTTTTTTATATTTTATTATTCTATTGGGTGAAAGTTTTACCATAATATCATATTATATTGTTTTTTACTAGTTTCTAAATTGAGGTGATCATAAAAACACCTTAGGTATGTTGTAGTCCATATTGGGTGCCTGGTTTTGGGGAAAACATAAGTTTTTTTTTGTGAAAATACACTATTAGATCATAGTATTTTTTGGAGATCTAGGTTCTTAGAGAACCCAAAATTATTTGGGGTTTCTGGTAAATTTGATATAGGACTTTAAAAACAAGATTGATATGTGTGATAAGAGTTTTTTGAGATCTTATGAATCATAATCCTTGAGTTTCCTTGGGATGTTGAGCTGTGTTTATTGAATTTAAATTTTTTATTGGTTTTCGGTGTATCTTTATTTAGTTTTATGTTATTTTAAATTGTATCATTATTTTATGGGTGGTTTTAAATTTTATACATGTTATAGGTGAAAATGGATTAAGAATCAGGGAACATAGCTAGACCATACAATATGGATAACCATAATGAGCTCGTGTGATCGAAGTTGTCTACTCCTAGTGTTATTCAAAATAGTTGGCCCATAGTTCACCAAACTATGCAGCCAAACTGCACACTTCCAATATCCTCCCTTGAATGTTTTTTTTGTTCGGTCCCTATTGATCCAAATCTTTATATGTTGCATGTTGATGTTATTAGATATGGTTTATAGATATTTTCTTGGGATATTTTGGGATTTATAGGTGAATTTCATTAAGGTTTTTTAATTAAAACTTTATTTTCAATATGTGGAAGTTACATGTGTAATTGGAGGAATTTTTTCCTAAAATAAAATGTGAACATAAATCAAGTTTGAGGATCTATGAATGTTTTATGAGAGAATTAATGTGGTTTTAAAATGATTCCAATTGGGAAATTAGTGTTTTAAATTAATGTTTTGGAGATTAAAGTGGTTTTTGAGTAGAGTTTTAATGTTTTATAATTGAAATGTGAAGTATTCAAATGACTTGAAAAAGAATTTTAAAATTATGAATATGTATTTTGGTTAATATTTTTTAGATTATCATTTTTAATTCATTTTTTCTTCTATCTAAGTATTATTTTAGTTTAGATTATTATTGACTGAGCTATGTTTTCTTATCTTTTATTTAAATTATACCTCCCAAAAATGTTTTGAAGAATCTTAGGGGTCAGTCTATAACTAGGACAGTTAAAGATACCACATAGATTAATGATAGAGTGATGTAGACAATTTATTCTAATTATTTTCTTATATTATGAAGATATTTAGGTTTTCTAGAGGTTAGGGAGTGAATTTAGAGAGTTAAAAATGATTTTAAATCATTTGGAAAACTGATGTTGTAGGAGTGGGGGTGGTTCTGGGTTTTTTAGGGGTCAAGTATGGCTCCTTGGAAGATAGTTATCCAAGTTCAGTTGTATGTTAGAATAAAGTGGTAATTTTATATACCCTCATGCATTGTTGTATTCTCATGGGATGTGGTCAGATTATAATTTCTTTTTATCCCAAAGTACACTTTCAAAAATGACTTATTATTGTGATTGTGTGGGGTGGAACCCACGAGGAAAGTTTTGACAGCTATAGAATCCAGACTTCAAACCCTTTGTATAGGAGTCCTCATGAATTTGTTTGTATTTGGGATTGAAATAAATTTATTTAATTTAGTTTAATACTTAAGAAGAATATATGTATCATGGACATTTTTAAGGTTCATGTAAAAATGATAACCATAGTCCTATAGTGGAATAATAACAGGGATTAGGCTATGAAGTGGTGAACAGAGAACTAGTTGATCATGAACAAACCAACTAGATCTATGTAAGATGAAACTATTCCTTATTATAGATATATATAACAAAATAAATGCATTAATCCTAGATTCTATGGCATAAAGTGTCAAAAGAGAATGAGAATAGCCTACTTGATTCCAATTAGGCCAGGTTCATTTATTTAAACCTTCTATGGTTATGACCTCAAATAATTGAATAAATAGTTTTTATGTGAGCATATTACTATAATTAGGGTTACCACATTACAATTCAAAGGTTTATTATGTTCAGAAAACCCCTACTCTCAACCCTTACCCTAATATTTTTATCTTCTCATGATAGTAATAATAAAGATTAAAGAAACAATTGTAGGCATGCTTTGTAGATTAATAAAACAATTGAAATATGATAGTTTACAATTGAGGGTTAAAGAATCAAGTAGTTCACAATAAAAAGAAATAATAAATCAATCAACCACTTAATTTAAATAGTAAACATGCAAGAACGTGGGGGAGAAGCTGATGTAAAATGGAAACAAAAATGGTAAACATATATTTATATAGTGAATGATAAAGAACATAATGAAGAACATATGTAAAAAAATAAAATACATTTGGATTTAATAAAAATGGTATAAAATATTATCAATATTTGAGTGGGGATTGAAAATTGGGTATAAAATTGAGAGAGATCCATAAAAAATTGAGAAGAAAAAAAGTTATTCTTGCTGTGAATGATCTGGAAAATAAATAGTAAAAAAAGTACACAATGTGTAAAATTCTAATATAATGCAATCTAGATCCATGGTTTATCCACATATTTTGTATCAGGTATAAATATTATCCTAAATCATCAAGATTAAAAAATTTGACTCCTCTCATGATGTGTAATTTTGAATCATGAAATGCATCTTAATATTTCTTGAACTTTAAGTGGGAAATGGTATTTGAATATTAAATGACGTGTATTGAATATTCATGTCATGTAATATTTTCATGACCTATAATTTCTTCACAACTTACTTCACGAATTGCGATATGCTGTAAATGATTCATACACACTATGTAAGTGATTTTAGGATGTGTAATGTTCACTTTTGGATAATTTTAAATGAGTTTCCTTTGGAATACTGGAAACCTATTCTATGTAATAATCAAACCTACCTGGTTAATTATTTAATAAAACATTAATTATCATTAATTAAATTAATTGTAATTGCATATATAATTTCATCTTATCAAATTCCTCAACACATGAACAATTTATAGTCCTTAAGAAAAAAATCATCTCAACATGAATTACAAAAGAAACAATTTTTAAAACAAGAAAAATTAATTACAACCAGGAAAATAAACTGAGTGTAAGTAGAAAAAGTCAGTCTTCCAGAATCAATCCTTCCTAGAAAATTAGTCATGCTTCATAGTTTAGTTTCTTTATTCATATTCTCAATATTTTAATTAAAATCTCAAAACTATTTCTTAAATTCTATATCCATTTTATAATTTACCTCATAATGAATTTTTTCTCATAACTCAGGATAAAAATGAAATTGGAGTTATGATAATACCCTCAATACATGTTCCTGACCGTAATACTGCATTGGTTCTATAATCTCAAAATATTAAAGAAAAATAAAAAAATTATCATGAGGGATTCCGAAAAAATGTGCAAATGACTATGAGGATAAGGGAAAGTGGGTAGAAAGTGAAAATCAATCTCAAAAGGAAGGTAGGCTATAAAGTTTAATACTTGATAAGTGGGAATAGAGAAGTTATATAGTTCCTTAAATATCATATTATGTACATGCTCTAAATATCTCAAACTGGATCCATGAGTGTATCAAGTATGTATAAAAAATGTACCATGTTCTTTTATTTTTCATTTATTTTCATTTATTCATATAAATTCATGTTTTTACCAGATCTCACATCTATCCCCTAGAAACATATGATCCTTTCGGGGATTCATTAGTTTATAAAGTGTGATTTTTGACCTTCTTAATACATATCCCAAAATATTTTTCGTTTTATTTTTCTATCTTTCAAAGGAACATGAAAAGAATAAAATGAAAAAAATAAAATAGGGATCATAACAAATCATTCATGTAAGTACCAAAATACTTCTTATTAAATAAAAAATCTTGTGTCCATTAAATTAAAATTCCCTCCACTTGTTCAAAGTGTAATAATTCATAAAACCAAGATTAAGGTTGGAAGGGATAATCAAATTGGAATATATATATCCTAAACTAGGCATTCATGAAAAAATGGGCTAAATGAAGGAAAATCTAAGGTGGTTTTTTGGAAAAAGAGGCTTAACAAAGATTTATTTAATCATCATAAATTTTTATTTTCTCATTCATATCCAAAATAAGATCTCAATTCAAGTAATGATAGGTTTACATATCCTAGTCACCAATCAAGAAATGAAAGTGCCTAGTCAGAGTATTGTATCACTGAGAGGGGAGGGTGTGAATCAGTGATACTCTTTTCCTTTTATATTTCTTTTCAATTGAAACAAACTTCACCTCCTATTAGAGATTTCAATTCCCTTCTGAAAAATAACTCAACACACATCCAAAAGAACACAGAGATTTATAAAGTTCACTATTTAATAAGAATTTCTACGTCCTTTTTATGGTTTGGAAATGATCCAATACCATACAATCCAATAAGACAACTGTCCTTGGATTATAATGATTTGGAATTACCCTTACACTCATATAGAACTTTGAAACAATCCCACTAGTGCGTGTGCACCCTCTTAGCACAATATGGTAATGAAATTGTTTTGTAACAACTCATGTTACCTGTGCTTCTTTTCAATTAAACAAATGTATTCAAATTATAATACAATTCATCAATTCCTTTTAAAAAAGAAATATAAGAACTACCTGGATGTTGTTATGAAACACTGAGTCCAATTTATCTGAATATGATTCTTTCAAAAAAAATGCTCCCAGTTCTGGTTCTTTCAATACAAAGATCCCATTACAATTATTTCAAAACAAAGCTCCCATTCCCAATCTTTCAAAACAATGATCCCATTCAGATTCATTCAAAACAAATCTCCCATTATGATTCCATCAGATAGAAAACAATAGAGTTGAATCAACACTACTTTAATTCCCAAATACAATTTTCATTCCAAATAGAATATGAATAAATAAACACTAATTGAATTCCCAAATACAATTTTCATGTCGAATAGAATACGAATGAATCAACACCACCCAAAATAATTGTAAATCTGAACGGAATTGATATCTTCTTATCTCTAGAAACTCAGAGCTTCTGTCTCTTTTTCCATTTACTAATGTACAATGTACTTCACTCCTTTTATAGGTGACCCAAAACATGTTTAGGCTGGAATCCCATGACACTTTCCCGCTCCCTTAAATTCACCCAAATATGAATTTCTCTTGAAATCTCGGAGAAATAACAACTTTTTCAACATTTCTCGATTATTCTCAAAACTTCCACAAACTTCATCTCTTCTTTCCCAGACTCCCATTTCTATTGTCAATACAGTTACAATTGATGAGAAATAAATGGGTCTGAATCTGATTATCACATACTAATTTCTTCAAAACAATGCATGACACTATACCAAATGAACATGTTTGATGACACACACTTCTTCACTAGAGATACAATCACCCTTCTAAAATAAAGGCTCCCCTTTGACAATTAATTCATTAGTCTCTAATTTTATTTTCTCTTTTCCTACATGAGAAAACAAACATCATCCACAAACATGTGCTAGTATCCCAACTATCTTCATGAATTTGAATTCATTAAGGATCATATTTAGCATTGTTTGAATTCAATTAGAATGTATTGTAACTTTCCATTCATTACTGCTTCTTTCTTTTTATCTCAAACCAAGAATTATCCTTTATGAATACAATTACATGGATATTATTATCCTGAATATCATCATGCTAGATACGATCATCTTGGATAATATCATGCTGGATAAAATCATTCTGGTTATGATCATGCCAGATATAATCATGTGATACATTTCTGGTTACAATTACTGGATACGATCATTGATCATTTCTGGTTACGATTGCTAGATATGATAGCTGATCATTTCTAGTTATGATTGCTGGATATGACCGCTGATCATTTTTGGTTACAATTGATAGATACAATTGCTGCTCATTTCTGGTTATGATTTCTTGATATGATCACTGATCATTTTTGGTTACGATTTCTAGATACGATCCTCCAGATTACAAATCCTAGACATGATCAAATACAATCTGATGATAGAGATCTACCTGGATATGATACAAAACTATCTGATAAGGATGATCTGACCAGATACGATACAAAAGAATCTGAATATGATTCATTATCAATCGACACCATCTCATTCCATTTCTTCTACCCTAATACAATTGTCTTGAAAAACAATTAGTGTCTCATCTTCCATTAGAACCACTTATATTGGAAGCATATACCATCAACAGCACATTTTCCATTAGTATCACCATTTTCAATCAGAATCACCTATTCAATAGACATCACTTTTCACTTCCACTCAATATACAATTGCTTTGAAAGGCAATTGATACAATCTAGATACAACTGTTTTCTGATTGTTTTGAAAAACAATAGGCACCACTTCTTTCTTTTCTGATTGTTCTGAAAAACAGTAGACACCACTGCTTTCTTTTCTAATTGTTTTGAGGAACAACCTGAATACAATTCTTTTTTTATTGGAAGTATCTATTTCACTCCCCTTTTCTTCTATAAAGTTTTCATCACAAGTTCTCACATCAACTCATGATTTATATGAAATAGAAACTAGCAAATCATTTTCACAAATAATTCAATTATAGTCATAGTGACTATAATTCTCCATCAAAAAAAAACTTTTTATCATCGTATTCAGAGTGAATCTGATGAACATCTACTTCCATCGGGATGTTTTAACTTTCAAATATTATTCTTCTCATTATAATGGACTTTCACAGTGATTTCTATTTCTTTGAAAAACATGGATCCAATTATTTTCATTACATCGATCCGATTGTTTTTAAAAACATGGATCCAATTCCTTTTAATACAACATGGATTCAAACCCTTTCAAAATAGTCCTCAATACGATTGATTTGAAATCAATAAAATTTTTTCTGAAAAAAATGAATCATAATACCTTTCTTCTTTCTTTCAATCCCTTTTAATCCAAATTCCCATTCATTATCTTTCTCAACAACCTTTCTTTCTTCAACATACCGATTGATTGAAAAAAAATATAACCAAAACAAAAATTGTTCCTAACAATCTATCTCTTTGTATTTGTTTTCAATACCTACATAAATCACTTCAAAATAGTTCTCAATATGATTTATTTGAAACCAATAAATTTATTTTCTGAAAACAAAAATGAATCATAATACCTTTCTTCTTTCCTTTAATCCCCTTCAATCTGAATTCCCATTCATTATATTTCTCAACATAATTTTTTTCTTCAACATACTGATTGATTGACAAAAAATACCACAAAAACAAATATTGGTACTAAAAATATCTCCTTTGTATTTTTTTCAATACCTACTTAAATCACTTAAACCACATGAAAACAATTAGTGGTATTGTTTCATTTCTTCCTCCCCATATATTTATTCTCCCCCTTTCTCTAATCTCCCCCCTTATTGTCAATCAAATTCAATGGGGTCATCATGATAATTTTCTCCCTTATTTGAAAATGATATCCAATTCTAGAGGATGGTACTTTTCTTTGACATGGGTATCACATGTTATTTTTAACAAAGAACCATTATCTAATCAATGCTAAGTCTACATGGTCGAACCCAATGTAGAAGATAAGAGTGTATAATCAAGGTGATAAATATTTTCCTTAACACAAATTTCATGTAATACCTTTTCTATACTTCTTTTATAATTCTCAAGATTAGAGCAATTCTTGAAGGAATTTTTCTATGACAAAATCAATCTGCACCGATCTTAATAAACACATCAGAATGTTCAGATGTATAAAAACAAAAAATTCCAAATTTTTTTTCAAATCCTCATTAAATTATTTTTCATGAAAAATAATAGACTCATTAATTACATCTTCCTTATTTACACTCCTTCAATTTCTTAAATGTTAGCATAAGTATACAAAGATATAAGGAATAAGGAGGAACCTAGATTTTTTGTTAGAAACAACAATCGGACTGAGAGTACTCTCTCAATCCTTCCTTCTCCTTCTTCTTCCTAAATTTTTAATTGGATGTTCTTTCTTCCATCTGTTCATCCTTCTCATGTTTTGAAACAAATTTATTCTTTTCTATCAAATCTTCTAATGTGGATGTCAAATTTTCTTCATCTTTAGGAACATAAATGTTGAAATCAGTTTGTCCCATGTTCTCTATTCCTATCTCTTTCCCTGGAAAGATAGTTGAGCATGTTTTGATATCATCCCTTTCTTTTTTATCTTCAAAATTTGTGGATACATTTTTGTTATTATTTATCATATCTTTAGAAGTCCAAAATTTTCTTTCTTCTTTCACTTTATTTTGCGATTCCTCCAATTTCCTAGCTAGGTCAATGTGTTCTGGCCAGACAACTATGCACTATTTCTTTTGAAATTTAGCAGATCTGTCTTTCTTTACTTCTAAAACATCTGACTTCTGATAATTGTCAAGAATCTTTTTTTGTGCCAGTATGAAAACAAGAAATCCTTTCACTAGGCGTCTAGGTTTCTCAATACTTTCAAAAATAGTTTCTAATGGTTGGAACCTATTTTTAATCTTTACTTCATTCTTCCCATATTTATTCAACAGAACCCTCTCAAACTTCTTCTTTTGAGATAATTGACTCCCCCTCAAACCATGCCTTCCATAACCTGTGGAAAAATAGTAGTGTTGTTGGTTAAACCAACACATATTCTCTGTATTTCCAAATATACCCCAATACCAACAATATCCCTAAAATGAGTGTTTACCTATGAAACATCGATACTAACTAGAATTTATAATGTGTTTCTCAGAAATTGTTTTTCATTATTTTCCAATCCATAAAACTTAATATTATCAATTAGATTCTTCCTATTATTTTATGAATTATTAGAACTAGAAATATTGGAAACATTTCCAGATTTGGAAAGTTTCAAAACATTCCCAACCTTGTTGTTCTTGTCCACAAACATAACATTCACAACTTTCTTCTTTTCAAAAAAAAATTCCATTCTTCTTCTCACTGATTGAAGGTAACCTTTTTTGAACCTTATCAACTTTCTCATTATGAGAAAATTCACCAACTTCAGTGATAGAGTTTTGGAAACTTATACTTTTATTTTTAACTTCGAATATTTTTTTTGGAATAGTTCCAACACTTCTTCTTTTTCATACAGCTTCACTTACAAATACACATTATAATTCTTTTCATCTTCAAAATAATTCTTCAAATCATCAATATCTTTAACCATATTTTCTTTCTCATCAACAAAACATTCTTAATTTCTTGAGAATTCATCTTCCTACTTTTTGTTTTTCTTTTCAAGCCTTATGATCTTTCTCATATATTATTTCATCTCTTCTTTCAAATGAATTTCAAGATAAGTTTCTTCTTTATGAGAACTGATACTTCTCAATTCATCATCATTCACTGTTTCAATAAAAGTATTTTCCCCATCATGATCAATGGATTTTTTGGATTCATCTTCACTTTCTTCTTCTTCTTATTATTTAGAATATCTACTTTCATTACAAGAAGAACTTTCTTCATTAACTATTTCAATGATCATATTGTATTCACCATCATTTGTAACATCATCATTATCATATTCTTTAGACAAAAATATTATCCTTTTGGATTTGGAGAACCTCTTATCTTCCCTCTTGGAATAGAATTTTTCTTTATCACCCTTTTTCTTCCAAGATCTTCTTATCCTTATTTCTTCATCTTCACTTTATTCTTCATCACTTTATTCTTCATTTAATCTTTGAGAAAAATTGGAAACAAAATGCCCAATGGATCCACATCCAAAACACTTAAAGGGAAGTTTCCATTTATAACATCTTCTGCCTCTTTTCACATTCATAGAAAACAAGGAATAATTGAATTAAGATTTTTACATACCTCATTTTCAGAGTCATAATCACCAGATTCATCTTAAATAATAATATTATTTGAATTTTATTTCTCCATAGATTTGAAAGAAATTTATCTATCAACCTTTTTATTTATCTTCATAGAATTCTCTCTTCTCATTTCATAAGTGATAAGAGCACTATGTAAATCATCAAGAGATAATGTTTCAGGATCTCTATCTTCCAATGAATAAACTTTTTCATCAAATTTGTCTGGTAGGATTCTCAAGATCTTTTAAAAACTGTAGTCTTTTAGCTTTTCACCAAGACATCTTATAGTACTAATAATTTCAGTCACCCTTGTAAATAATTCTCCAATAGATTCAGGCTCAACCATCTTCAAATATTCATACTTCAATCTCCATATTTGTAACTTTTCCTTCTTTAATTTTTATTGACTTAATATATGTTTTTCAACTTATCCCATATACCTTTATCTATGGAAATACCTTTCACTCAAAATAATTTTCTTTTAGAAAGTGATGATAATATAACATTCTTGGCCCTTCCATCATTCTGAAGAAACTTATTGTCAATAAGTGTAAGTTGAGCACTATAATTAATGGGAGTAAACCCAACTATTGCAGCTTCAAGAACATCATAACTGATATACATAAGATATTGAAGCATTATGTCTTTACAGATATGATAGTTCTTTCAATCAAAGACTAGAATACCTTTATTCTTCACAAAGTTCACATTCTCCATCAGTGAAGAATAGAGATGGAAAACTTCCCTTTAATACTAATTGAAAGTTCCCATTCAAAGTATTGTATCACTAAGAGGGGGAGAGGGTGACTCACTACTACACTTTTCCTTTTATATTTATTTTCTATTGAAATAACCTTTTCCTTCTGTCAGAGATTTTAATTCCCTACTGAAAACAAACTCAACACACATCCAAAAGAACAGAGAGATTTACAAGGTTCACTATTCAATAAGAATATCTAGGTGCTTGGTATGGTTTGGAAATGATCTAATATCATAAAATCCACTAATAAAACAATCCTTGTATTATAACGAGTAGGAAGTACCCTTACACTCGTGTAGCATTATGAAATAATCCCACTAGTGCATGTGAACCCTCTTAGAATAATAGGGTAATACAATTATTTTGTAACAACTCATGTTACCTAAACTTATTTTAAATTCAACAAATATATTCAAATTGTAATATAATTCATTAATTCATTACCCAGAAAAATGGTAAGAACAATCTAGACTTTATTATGAAACACTGAGTCTGATTTCTCAAAATATGATTCTTTTAAAAAAGAGCCCCCAGTCCTAGTTCCTTCAATACAAACCTCCCATTATGATTCTTTCAAAACAAAGATCCCATTCTGATTATTTCAAAACAAAGATCCCATTCCAATTCTTTCAAAACAAAGATCCCATTATGATTCTTTCAGATAGAATACAATATAGTTGAATCAACACCACTTCAATTACCAAATACAATTGACATGTCGAATAGAATATGAATGAATCAGAACCACTTCAATTCCCAAATACAATTGTCATGACAAATAAAATATGAATGAATCAGCACCACCCAAAACAATTGTCAATCCAAACAAAATTGATATATTCTTCTCTCTAGAAATTCAAATCTTCTCTCTATTCTTCTAGTCACTAAAGTACAATGTAATTCACACATTTTATAGGTATCCCAAAACATGTTTTGGTTAGAATCCCAAAAAACTTTCCCGCTCACTTAAATTCACCCAAATTTGAATTTCTTCTAAAATCTTAGAGAAATTATGACTTAGTAAATACTTCTTGATTCTTCTCTAAACATCCACAATCTTCATCTCTTATTTTCTAGACTCCCATTTCTATTGTCAATAAAATTACAATTGATGAGAAATACAAGGCTCTAAATCTGATTCTCTCATACTAATTTATTCAAAACAATGTTTGAAACAATACCAAATGAATGTGTTTGAAGAAACTCACTTCTCCACTTGAGATACAATCACTCCTTTAAATGAAAGGCTCCCCCTTTGACAATTCATTCCTCAGTCTCCTTCTCATTTCTATTCCCTTTACCCTCATGAGAAAACACCCTTCATCCAACAACATGTGCTTGTATCATGACTATCTTCATGACTTTGAATTCATTGAGTATCAGAATTAGCATCGTCCAAATTCAATTGGAAAGTATTGTATCTTTCCATTCATTCCTGCTCCATTATTTTTATCTCAATCCAAGAATGATATTTTCTAACTACAATGGTCTGGAAACTATTATCCTGAATATGATCTTGCTGGATACGATCATCCAAGATATAATTTTTCTGGATAAAATCATTCTAGCTACTGTCATGCTGGATACGATCATGCTGTACATTTCTAGTTATGATTGATGAAAACGATCACTAATCATTTCTGGCTATGATTGCTGGATATAATCGCCAATAATCTCGGGTTATGATTACTGGATATGATTGATGATCATTTCTTGTTACAATTGCTGGATATGATTGTTGATCAATTCTGGTTACAATTTTTGGATACGATCACTGATCATTTATGGTTACAATTTCTGGATACTATGATCCTAGTTACGATTTTTGGACATGATCAAATACAATCTGAAGACAAATATCTTCTCATATATGATACAAAACAATTTGATAAGGATGATCTTTCCAGATAAGATACAAAAAAAATCTGAATATGATACATTCTCAATCGACCCCATCTCATTCATTTTCTTCTACCTGAATGTGATTGTTTTGAAAAAAATTGGTGTATCATTATCCATTGGCACCACTTCGATCGACACCACTTACCATCAGTGTCACATTTCCCATCGACATAACCCTTTTCAATCAGCATCACCTATTTAATCGACATCGATTTTCACTTTCACTCTGTATCCAATTATTTTCAAAGACAATCGATATAACCTGTATACAATTGTTTTCTGATTATTCTGAAAAATAATAGGCATCACTGCTTTTTTTTTTCTGATTGTTTTGAAAAAAATATGAATACAATTATTTTTTGATTGGCATAATCTCTTTAAATCCCCCTTTCTTCTATCAATATTGCATCACATGTTCTCACATCAACTTGTGATTTATATGAAATAAAAACTAGTAAACCATCGTCACAAATAATTCAATCATATTCATAATGAATTCGATCCTCCAGAAAAACAAAAATCTCTTCCTCATCATATTCAGAGTAAATATGATGACCATCTACTTCTAGAAATATGTTTTCACTTTCAAAGTATCTTCTTCTCATTACAATGGACTTTTACAATGATTCCAACTTCTTTAAAAAACATAGATCTGATTGTTTTTTGAAAACATGGATCTGATTCCTTTCAAAACAACATGGATCCAAAACCTTTCAAAATAGTCCTCAATATGATTGATTTGAAACCAATAAAGTTTTTTCTGAAAAAAAAAGAATCATAATACCTTTCTTCTTTCTTTCAATCCCTTTCAATCTGAATTCCCATTCATTATCTTTCTCAACAACCTTTCCTCCTTCAGCATACTGATTGATTGAAAACAAATACAACCAAAACAAAAATTATTCCTAACAATAAATAAAACCATAAAATAAAATGAAACCATAGGCTCAGAATTCACTTAGGAATGGGATTATATAAGTGAAATTTTAAATTAGTTAGGGTATAAAATCAGGTAATAAGTTAATCAAATGAATTTTCAAAAATTTTGAATTTAAATTAAATTACTAAACTCAATAATGTTTCTAAAATATAAGAAGGATTAAAGTATAGATTTAAATAATATCCAACTTAAATATATATTTTATTTAAATCGATGAAATGAGTTTTTAGGTTTAAATAATGCATCAAATGAAAAATATAACCTAGAAAAATAAAAATAGGAAAAAATACAAGTGTATTGATAGTGACGCTCCATAAAAAATCCCCCACATAAAATGAGACAGTTTCTAAACTGTCCTCGAATATGTCATTGGAGAGATATCAAAAATATTTTTTAGAAAAAAATGAAATTTAAAATTTAAAAATGAATGTTAGGGAATCAAGAGATTCTTTTAATGATTTCCATTCCATGGGAAAAATTGATGAATCTTGATTTTGAATTGGGATACCTTCATAATGGGTTAAAAAGACAAATCCTACACTAGATAAAATATTAGTCCAAAGGGTTTAAATTTTTTGTAAGTAGTAATATTGGAAGGTTCACATAATGAATAGTAATTAAAGACATCTTAAATACTTGCAGATATATGGGTACAATGATGTTCAAAATGACATGTGATAAAAAAATTTATCAAAAGGAAAACATAAAATCATAAGTTCAATAATAAAAATGAATAAAAAAATGAAATATGGGTTTCCTCCCCTAAGTGCTCAAAAATTATTTTTTAGCTAGAAATATGGACAAAAGAATAAATCAAGTGCGGTCCCTTTGCTCAAAAGTCCTCTATTTCTTTCAAGAACTAGTGGCTACTTCATCGAGCTCACATGGATTATTGGGGGGATTAACCACCTCAGGAGAATATCGATTTTTCATTTTGTGTGGAAGGAATAACATTTGTACAAATCATGGGGGTGATGGATATTGAGCACAAATATCTAGTGATAGATCCTCAAGTTGATGCTCTATGTCATCCAGATGATGAGTCGTCTATAGTATGAGGGAATACGGTGATGGAACAGTTGCATAAATGACCACATAAGAAGTAGAAGATATAGAATTGACTAATATAATATATTAATGAAATGGAAATGTAACCCAAGAAACAGTGAGGTAAAATAAGTATCCCATGAATATAATAAGTTATATGATACATCAGTAAAATGGAATACATAATGGAAAAAAATATGACCACCTATATAGTGTAGAAAAAATGGTGGAGGGGATAAGGATATACTAGGAGTAATCTAATGCGTCAAGCTTCTCATCCAAGGTCCTCTCCTTAATAGTGGGTTTATGTAGTTGGCCCGCTTGATAAATATTAAAAATAGAGAAAGGGGTTGGCATGTCAAATGCTGTAAGGGGTGCCATGGTTTTGGAAGCTGTCTCAGTGGATTCTGGTGGTCATGTACTGATCCTAAGTGTAGCTGTGTATCTGGAGTTGTACCGATGAAAGGTACCTCTGAAAATGATGAAGGAGAAGTGATCTTGCCTCTCTAGGACTGTTCTTCTAGAAAATCCTGCTAAGCAGCATGATCATTCAACTCAGATGGTAGGTTGATATAGGTTCTTGTGGGAATAAGAAAAATGTATGATGAAGGGAATTATATATGTGGATGAGAGGCTATGGTGGATAGTGACAGTGCAAGTGTAGTAAAAAGAGAATATTTTGTGAAGGGGATACCAAGGTGGCGGTTAATTCAGTGAAAATTATATAAGATAAAAAGGTTAATAGTCCAAATATATACTGTGTAAGAAGGGGTGGGTGGTGTAGTGTGGAAGATGTTAGTGGGAGGTGATTGAATATGGATGGTGGAAAGGGTTTGGCAAGATGTGGAAGTGTTTTGGGTGGTTGATGGCTTTAATGTGGTAGGAGCATGTGCTAGATCAGTAGCATGATCTCTGGGTGCCTCATCCATGACCTCAAATCATCCCAGCTCCCATATATATATGTCAATTTCCTTCTTCAAGAACTTCATAGTTTTAATTTTGAGGAATTCATTGGACTCCATCAGGCCTAGAGAGGTGAGGGTAAGGTCAACATCGAATACACTGAGATATAGGGCCAAATAGGTGATCAAGGACCCACCAATCTGTGTAACTCAAGTCCACAACACAAGCACCCTAAAGTAGAAGGTGAAATGTGATTCCTTTTTAACAGTAGAGCTACCCCTAGTAGTGAAAAAGACAAGGATGTCCAATTGAATGATGTTGTTGTGATTATCTTCATGAGTAAATCAGAAATGAGTCAATGCTTGATAAAGAATCTAGAGCGCTGCACCTCTGAGCGGTGTGGATTTGGTAATCCAAGGGTCATGATCACTTAGAGTGTCCTAAGAAATCATCCTCCAGAGTCATTTTACATAAAAAATTCACAGATCAAGTTTAAAAGTTAGGAATAAATTAGAAATTGTGAAGTTGGAAGAATAAATACATAGCCCTATAGAAAACTATATAAAGGTGATATCATGTGGTATTTCACCTAGCCGATAAAAGAGGGTTTCAATGTCCACCTCAAAAGTGGAAAAGAACTTGAGGAATATCTTCCTATAGGTATCCTCATGAGTATCATCAATGGTAGTTATGTGCATGCATTCAAGGATGTGAAGGACCTCTTGGCTAAGGTGTAGGTGTGCAATCATGATTAGATCCAATGTTTTGTAAGTCGAAATGGGATTATCCTAAAAATGTATTAGTGGAACTTGGTGACTTGGTTTGGAAAAATAAATTATGAGGTGTAGGTGGGGGAAATAAGTGTCTCAAACAACTATAAATAAAGTGGGATTTGTCGATGGCCAAAGGTGCTGTGGAGGATGAAGAAGAGGTGGAGGAGGATGATGTGGGGGTGATAGAGGCACAAAATCCCTTAAACACTTGGCTAGAGTTGGATCCTAATGATTTGGTGTGATATCAATAGGAGGAGTGAATACCATCTTCATGTATTCGATTTCTATCATGGAATATTGGAGAAGGAGGAAGAGGAGTAGAGGGATGTGTTCAAGAGGAATAGAGGAGGATGTTGTGGAGAAGGGGAGGTGAGGTAGGGGCCCAACCAAAGGGTGGGGGGATATCGTGTTTGATCAGTGGGAGGGGGGGGGGGGTGCTATGCATCATGAACCATAGACATAAATAATCCATGAAATTACAAGACATGTAATTTAAAAATTAAAATGTTTTGGGTTGTGAACCATACAGGTCATGTATTTATTTACACAATGTGTAATTGAGGATTTTTTTACTTTTTTGAACAAGATCCTAGTCCTTTTCTCTTATCATGCCCCTAGGATACCCTAAACACTATTATATAATATTATAGGCTACAATGACCTATCTATGGTTGCCTCCCAGTAAACACTTCATTTGACATCAAGGTCTTGAATTAGTGGTACTCAAATGAATTTTAAAGTAATGATACACCCCTCTTGGAATGGTTCATGATAAATCTTCAATATTTGACCACTTACTTTGATTTATGGTTCTACTATTTTTGAATTTTTCTAGTGCCATAGGGAAACACTTATATGACCGTGAAGGGTCCTAAACATATTTATTTTAGCTTCCTAGGGAATAGTTTTAATTAGGAGTTGAATAATATGAACTTATTCTTTGGTACTAAAATTCTTCATGTGATGCACTAATCATGAAATTTATTGGTTTTATCTTTATAAATATTTTCATTTTCATATGAATCCTTTCTTATCTCTTCTATTTCATCTAACTTTATCATTCTAACTTCCCCCATTTTTGAGAATACATATTCAACTTCTTAATTTCACAGCACGAGTGATGTTCTAGTTATACGAGTAAATGTGAAGGATTTTTGTGCACTAATCATAAGGGGGCGGTGTCGATGGGTGTTTTTTACATAGTGCAGTATGACCAAAGTACATGATATAAAATAAGTCTCTAGTCATTTTTATTTGTGCTCCCAAATGTTTCAAAGATTTTTCAGATTTCCCCGTTTGGTAATTCAACTTTCCCACTTGTTTGTGGGTTCTTGGGAGTTCTTATGTTATATTTGATTTAATACATCCACGGTAGTCCTTTAGCAACATTTTTGGAAAAATGTGTTACCCAATCACTAATTTGTAGTTGGGGAAATCTGAATCATGAAAACACATTTTCCTTTAAGAAATTTAGGAATAATTTTTCCTTATCAGAAGTGATAGCTTTTTCTTATACCCACTTTGAGTCATAGTCAATGTCAATAATGATATATAAATTTCCATGTGAATTACAGAATGACCCCATAAAATATATTCCCCACATGTTAAATATTTTAACTTATAATCTTGTGTTTTGGGAGAATTTCATTTATTTTTTAAATGGTTCATGTTCTTTGGCACTGATCACAACTCTGATAATAATTTATTGCATCTTAGTGAAGTGTGGGCCAGAAGAGTTCAATTTGAATTATTTTTTTATAATATGTGTTCTGGTCTATGATGCCCTATAGTTGGTTATGTGTGATAAATGTATAACACACTTTGGATCTCATATTCTATGATACAATATAACATTAAGAGACCAACACATCACTTAAAAATTAGCAGCTCATCGTAGTAGTAGTGTGAATACGTGACTAAAAATATCATCCTTTGTTGGTAGGAGAGGTCTTGGTAAAGTGATGCTGTGGATAAATAGTTTTCAATGTTAGAAAACCATGTTCAATCCTTCGTGTTTAGGCTTGAAGTAGTTTCTTCAAGTATTTGATCTTCAATGTCCATATTATCATATTTCTTAATGAGGTGAAATGGGAGTCTTGATAGATGATCATCAACACTCTTCTCTATCCCATTAGTGTCTTTGATAACAATGTTGAATTATTGCAGTAATAGGGTTTATAATATCAATCATGGTTTATCATCATTTTTACTCATTAAATATTTTAGGGAAACATGATCAGTGTAAACAATAACTTTTAAAAAAAATATGTTGAATAGAAACTTTTCAAAATAAAAGATAACTGCCATGAGTTCTTTAGTTGTATTTTTGTAGTTTACTTGAGAATCATTCAAAGTGTGAATGGAATAGTAGATGAGATATAAATTGTGGCTAAACAGCTATCCTAATACAACACCCACAATGTAGTCTCTTGCATCCCACATAAATTCAAATTCTTTGTCTAATTCTGGTGAAATGATAATAGGAGATGCCACCAGGATTTTCTTTGAAATGTTGAATGTTCTCTAGAAATCTTCAGTGAAATAATAAGTGGTATCCTTTAATAATAGGTGTATCATAAGGTGAGTAATTTTCTCAAAATCATTAATGATGTGACTATATAATCCTTCATGTACTAGAAATCTCTTTATTCCTTTAACATTTGAGGGCTTAGGAAAGTTTTTGATCACTTTTTATTTTTTAGAGATCAACTTCCATTCCATCCTTATAGATTTTGTATCCAAGGACTATGTCTCCTTGAACCATAAAGTCTAGTTTCTCCCAGTTTAAAACTAACCACTTCACTTCCCATCATTTTAGGACTAGTTTAATATTTCTTAGGCATATATAAAAGGATATTCCATAAACTAAAAAAAACATTTATAAAAATTTCCTTGAATTCCTCCTCCATATATTGGAACATATATTTCATAAAACTTTGAAATTATTCCAGTGAACTACACCTACCTAATGACATGCATCCATAGGGGAAGGTACCGAATGGACATTTGAATGTGTTTTTTTGGAGTAATCATCTGGGTCAATTGTAATCTATTTGTATCATGAATCTCCATCCCGGAAATAGTAGAATTCATATCCTAAAAGTCTCTCTAGAAATTTATCCATGAAAGGAAGGGGGAAATGATCTTTTTGAGTTACTGTATTCCATGCATACTCACCATTAAATGATGGTGGAATTCAAGATCAATTAATTTTTATCATTCTTTATAATTGTGAGGCCACATTTATTTGGAACTACTTGTAGCCGACTCACCCAATCACTATCATATATTGAAAACATTATTCTAGCATCTATAAGATTCAATAAATATTTATTAAATACCTCATTAATTGGTGGGGTGAGTCACCTCTGGGGATGAAATTTTATTTTCACACTTTCTTCTAACAGAATTTTATAAGTTTATAATGTGGGGATGATCCCTTTAACGTTATCCACCCACTAAGAAATTTAATTTTTATGTCTGTTTAGGAATTAGATAATCTTTCCCCCTTGGGGATATGTCATGAATGAGTTAATGATGAATGATAGTGAAACTGTAGTCTATAAAAAATAATACTTGAGTGTTCTTGGGAGATGTTTCAGTTTCGGTGTTGGTGGATAAATGATCAATGGTATGAAATGTGGGATCATGTCCCTTACCAACAGTTATATATAGTTTATTTACTCAAGGTAATACTCCTAACTTTAATTAAGAGGTGGTTCATCATTATCATCCTCGATGGAAATTTAGTCATTATTCTCTTTATTGAGAAAGATATCATGATAGTCAAAAGAATCATCTTTTTGTTTTACAGATTTCACTAGGTCGAAAACTGTTTGTTCATCACCTAATCTGAATATCATCCTCCCTTGATTCAAATCAATCAGTTACTTCAATGTTTATAGGAATGGTTTTCCTAGGATAATCAATACGTCTCCTTCTTCTTCCATGTCCAAAATGAGGTATTCTTTTGGAAAAATGAATTTACCTATTTTTACTAGAACATCCTCAAGAAGTCCTGAAGGATACTTAAATGATCAGTCATCTAATTAGAGTTACACTCTATTTTTTATTTATTTACTCAATTCCTATCATGATAAATAAAGTCATTAGAATTATTGTAATACTGGATCCTAATTTGTATAGGGAACTTCAAAAGTTGCATTCTCCTATAGTGCATGGAATTGAGAAACTCCCAAAATCTCTCATTTTAGTGTATTTTTTTCTAAAAAATAGTAGGGAACTCTTCATTTAGTGAAACTACTCCATGGTCTTCCATAATCCTCTTGTTGGAAAGAACTTTCTTGATAAAATTTTTAGAGTTATTTGTTTGGGAAATTACTTCAACAAAAGGTATATTGATGTAAAATTTCACGCACATATCCAAATATTTATTATATTACCCTTTGTTCCTTCCTTTTATGATTATTTATGCAAAGGGGAGAAGTGGTTTTTAGGTTTTTGGTTCAATGTAGATGTACTCTTTGGGTTGATCTTATATTAGAGATTTTTTAGGAGGTGGTAATTCTAGAGGTTTCTCTTGATCAGTTTTATTCAATCTTTCATTGTCAACAACTTCAATGACTATTGTAGGTTTATTAGGTTTCTCATAGTTTTTATCTTATCCTCCATATGGTTGCTGAAAATATATCACTTTTTTACTCCTTAGTACCACTACCTTCACCTTTTTTTTGGGCATGTATTAGTATTACTAGGAAACGTACATGGAAATATATCAGACAAGGTCTTTGAGATTTGACCCATTTGATGTTTGAGATTTTGGAGGGAATACCTTTTATTTTTCATTTCTATTTTCTAGTAAATATTCCTTTGATCTACCTTTTGAATGAAGGATGTGAGTAGATTATCGAAATTTAATTGAAGATGTGTAGCCGGTTGTGGTGATATTTTCAGAGCTGTTTGAAATTATTACTTGCCTATAGTAAGGAAATGATTTTGGGGAACTTGTCGAGGTGTCCTAGGAACATGATTTATAGGTGGATAGTTATTTATATTACCACTATTGGTAATACAATATGGTAACTTGTATTGTTTTTTATTTCAATTAATTTAATTAAAACCTGGGTTTTTTTGTTCATAAAATACTTCCCTGTTGTATTGATATAAGTTCATACCACCACGCATTTCAAAGGATTGAATCAGAATCATAGGAATATGAGGAAGAGGCGATGTAGATGATAGTTTAAAGGATTTCATATTCTTAGTTAGGGCCTCTACTTATGTAGCTAGACACATGTTTTCTTCAACTGGGTGGATTTCATTATAAGGTGGTCCATGATTTCTCTACCACAAACTAGAATTGTGTGAGACCTCATCTAAAAGTTCTCAACCTACTTCAAGTATTTTCAATATTAATCTTCCATTAGTAGTGGCATAAACTACTATACAAGCCGTAGGTTGGAGACCATGATAGAAGGTCTGTAGTTAGATCCACACATCAAGTTCATGATGTGAAAATTTAATAGTAAATTATTTAAAGCGGTCATAGGCTTCACATCCTGATTCTCTAACTATTTGAGTAATATTTTGGATGCCTTTTTGAAGCTTCCAAGTTTTCAGAAGTGAAAAATATTTATCTAGAAATTTCTTGATAGTTCATCCCAAGTTGTGATCCACTTGGGAGCTTGAATCTTTAGACAATACTTAGATCTATCACGCATGTGAATACCCATAATAGGATAACATCCTAGAATACTTATTGGTTACAAAATATATCATATAGTTCAGAGAATTTGTAGACTTGTTTATGAGTATCCTTCCTCTAAATTCTATTGAACTAACCCATGTTCTGAATTATACTGATGAGTCCTAATTTGATTTCAAACATATGGGTCTAGACATGAAAGATTACAATACTAGGAGTGACACCATTGATTAATGGAAATATTTAATCCATAAATATGTGCTACAATTTCATTATATGTTGATCCCCTTGATGTACTGGAAAAACATATTCCATGTTAGGTGTGTTGTGACCTACAAGATTGTTGCAGTCTTCCATACATAAATGAAAACGTGTAGAAAGATACATTTTGATTTTAGAAAAAAAAATTTAAGAGGTTTTGTGTGTGTCAAGTATCCTTAAATTATTAAAGGGTACCTGATGCATGCACACATCTGAAAAGAATAAAGATATTGTGGCATCTAAAATAAAAATGAAATAATGAAAAGATAAATGGGGTGGGGGTGGGAAGGTGTGGTAATCCTATGTTCATGCCGAAAGTTCATATTCTTAGGAACAAGAAATTTAAATACTCAGAATGGAAAAGAAGATATGAATGATCAACACACATCATTATATTCTCATGGGCTATGGTCAGATTATAATTTTTTTATTCCAAACTACACTAGATACAATGACGTAGTATAATGATAGTGTGAGGCTGAACCCACAAGGAATGTTTTGACAAGAAAGGAATCAAGAATTCAAACCCTTTTTTTGGAGTCCCAATGAATTGTTCTAGGATTTGGATTTAACTAGAACTATTGTGTTTGGTATAAGACTTAGGAACACGATAGGGTTTAGGGTTAGTTTTGGGTTTCAAGTAAAATGGATAGCCTCAGTTCAAACCTGAGATAATCTTAGGGATTAGACTGTGAAGCAGTGCATAGAGCACTAGTTTATCTTGGTGAAACAATCAAGATATATCTAATATTCAAATATCCATTGGTCCAGATATATCTAACAACCTAATGCATTAATTCATGTCTCTATGGAATAATTCTTCATAGGCTCATGGTTATATCATACCCGAATCCGATTAGGTCAGGTTTATTAATTTAGACTTTCCATATTCTTAGTAGCCTAAAAGAATTTAATATTTTTTATGTGACCTACTTAATAGAATTAGGGATACCAAGTTATGATTTAGAGATTCATTTTTTTCATAAAACCCATATTTTTGACCCTTACCATAAGTGGTTTAGCCCTTCATGATGGTAATAATCACGATTAAAGTAATAATTGCAGACTTTCATTGAGGATTAATAAAAAAAATTAAATTTAAAATTTTTCTATAGAGGATTAAAGAATCAAGTAGTTTTAAATCAAAAAATTATTAAATAAATCAATAACTTACTTAAAATTGTAAACGAGAAAGAATTTTGGGCGAAGCTGTTGTCGAAAGGAAACAAAAATGGTTAACAGATGCCAAAGTGATGAATGATGTTGAACAGAATGAAGAATGCATGTAGAACAATCAATGGAACTTGGATTTAATAAAAATGGTAACAAAAATCATCTATAATTGATTTGGTAGATAAAATCTAGGAGAAAAATGAGAGAGATGCAGAGAAAATTGAGAAGAAAGAAAGTTCTTAAATAATATGTGCACTTTAGAAAGTAAATAGTTAGGAAAATGCATGACGTATAAACTTCTCATGTCATGGAATCTTGATCCATGGGTTTATCACCTTATTTTTTATATGTCATGAATCGTAGCCTGAATCTTTGAGATTTAGAAATTTTACTCATCTCATGATGTGTACTTGTAACTCATTCCATGATTCTTCACACATCTTGAACTTTAATTGGGACATGGTCTTTGAATATTACTTGACATTTATTGAATATTTATGTCATGAAATATTTTCATGACCTGTAATTTCCTCACAACTTGATTCATGACTTTTGAAATGATGTGAATGATTCATACAAGTTGTGCAGGTGATTTTACAACATGTAATGTTCACTTTTGTCCAGTTTTCAAAGATTCTCCTCTGGAAACTTTGAAACCTATTCTCTGCAATAATCAACACAAAACTGGTGAATTATTGAATAAAACATGAATAATCATTAATTAAATGACTCTAAAATGTATATAAAATTTTATCTTAGGATAATTATTTAATACAATGCATGTTCCAGAGTTGTTTCTTGAGGATTTTAGGGTGAATAAAGTGGAACAGAACTTGCTTCTTCAAAAGGGTAAACAAAAATTGAAGGAGTACATCCACTATTTTAATGAAATTATTAACTTATTATTCTGATATTTTATTGATTGGTTCAGTGAAAGATCATTTATTTATAAGGATATTTATTCAGATCTCAGTTCCCGAGTTATTTTAATTCTATGTATATGTTAAAAGATTTGGTAAATAAATATATCAAAGTAGAGAGAGTTTTTGGAGGAAAACCCTTGATGGGTGGATTCCCTATAGATTTTTATGTTGGTAATGGTTCCCCATATAATGAGGAGTAGATGCTGAAGGAACCTAGAAAATTTATCTTCTTGAGTTACTACTTCCTTAAGGTAGAAGAAATATCTCATGTACCTTCAATGTAGTAAGTTAATGCTCTATAATCCTTCTTTATAAAATATTTCATAGATTTTTCAAAACTATGGCTTGTTGAGACACCTCAATAAGTTTAGTAAGAAAAATCATCACCCAGGGAAGAATTCTTTATAAACCTTATAATCCTTATAGTGGTCTATTTTTTTGACGTTTTCTCCTTTAGTCATTATTAATTTTGATCTCCAACATGTGTTTGAGAATGTTCATTGTTTTTTGAATATTTATAGAATATTTTTTTGTGAATTTATAGATGTTCTTGCATTTTTTTTGTTTTATTGATTATTCTTGTCTAAAAATTCATGTTTTACTCCCCAATTATTTTACTAATCCACCATGATAATAGATTATTCAATTATGGGGAAATCCTCTTTGGGTAATTATTTCATGGTTCTCTCATTAGACCGGTCAAGAGTTCATTGAAAATTGTAGATTAGTTGGTTTGTGTTGGTTTTAGTTAACCGTTGTGAAATTTAGAGATCAAGTTAAGGTTAGTTTTCTATTTTTGTTCATATCTCTCAGCCTTTTTTAAATTAATTTAGAGCTCAGTGACTTTATGTGGAAGAAAGTACTATGATGGGGAGAATTGTCACACTCTGACCTTTAATTTCATTATAATTTCATTTATTTATCTATGTTTTGGATTGTCCTTTAGTTTTGGGTCATATATGTTTGAAATTTTAAAATTTTGAACCTCAATGGAGGGAACATAGTTAGTAGAAATAGTGTTCCTAACCATGAGAATTCCTAAAATTCTTAATAGACATGTTTCATATAGTTGGTGAATTGTTTCTCAAATTATGCTGTAAAAATGTTTGGGTGTCTTGGTGATTCTATATAGGGTTTCACAGTTCTCACATCATTTGTTAAATCATGTGGATTATCTAATTTTATTGAAAAGTTAATTTTCATTTCTATGATCCTGTGTTTTTAACCCCTAAATACCCTCCCCTCCCTCACACTTGATTGAGACACACCAAGGGTGCCTAGGGCACAACCCCCCATTGCTTCCTCCTCCATTTTAGGTATTCTCATTTAGTTTTAGGTGATTATCTCTTAAGGTAAGACATTTTACTTCATTCCCCTTCCATCATACTTGGTTTTATCTTCCATAATTTATTTGGTTTCATTTAGGATAAACCCTATATTTTGGGGTTGATGTTAGCTTGTGATTTTTAGTAGTTTATAGGTGTGTATATTGTTTCTTGGATCTTATTCTACTTGTATCTATATTTTAATCAGATCCACACATCATTTTAGGTAGTTAGTTCTGTGGAATTAATTTTTCTTCACACACCATGTTTTCTTGAGATTTTTAAATATATTATTCCCAAAATTTATATTTCTTAATGTAATGACCCACGTTTTGAACCGGGTTAAAAAGTGTAGAAATTTGAACTTTTCCAATTACTAAACCGGTAAAATTTAAGATCAGGCTTTAGAGTGTGATTATGAAGGTTTGGATCCTTCTTTTTACTATTTTTAGACATGGGTGAGTGCCCGTTAAGTTTTTCAAGTGGCTCGAGGTGTTCCGGGTGTGTTGTACCCGAAGGAGGCTGGTTTTTTAAAGAGCAGTAGAAGGTGCACGGTTGGCGCACGGTTTCCAAAACCGTGCAGCCCAAACCGTGCGACTTAAAATAGGGTGACAGAGGAGCCCGCACGGCCTGCGCACAGTTTACCCAAACCATGCGGCCAGCCCGTGCAGGGAGCCCTGGGTGTGTAGAGGGGTACCTCACTGTTTGCGCATGGTTTGGAAAACCGTGCGGGATAAACCGTGTGTCATGCCCATTTTTTGGTTTTTAAAACATTTTAAAAGAAATTCTAAAATAAAACCTAAACTAATAAACTCTCCCCTCTTCCTCACAAACCCCGTACAAACCCCCACCCTTTGTAGCCGTCGGCCTCACGTGCAAGCCCCCTCGGCCTCACCTCCTCTCTTCCTCTGATTTCTCCTGATTTCCTAGAGATTCCTCCTTCGAATCTTCATGGTAGGTCACCCCCTCCTTCCCACTCCTTCCTTGGCCGATTTTCGGCCCCCCCTTTTCCCTAATCTATTTCGGCCGAACCCCCATGTTTAGGGGTTTTGTTTAATTCATTTCTTTCTTGTTTCTTCTTTTGAAAATGGGTGAGAAAGGTCCCTCGGGACCTCGTTGGTGCACGTATGATGTCCACCTCCGAAGGTGAGGCGGATTGCGGTTGTTTAAGTCCGCCGGGTTGTTTTCGAGGTAAGGTTTTTTCCTGTTTAATGTTTGTGCATCCTATAATTTGATGTCTTAGGTTGTTAAAGAGCTCCTGGTATGTTTTTCCTTGTGTTTTAGGCTTTTGGGTTGGTTTTGGGTTGTCAGAGCTTAGGCGACTCTTCGTTAGAAAGCGCCAATAGCTGGAGTGGACAAATGGATCCACCTTGAGGTAGGGTCCCTCCCCTTGCCCTTTAATTTAAGTGAACCATTTAAGGAGTTTAATACTGCTTGGTTTTAGTATTTTAATTATGCAAGTTTAGTCGATTAAATGCTTCTGTGCAAAGAGTGTGAATTGCAGGGACAAGATTAAAATAGTTGATTGATCACTAAACTCACAATTTTATTATAAAACCCCTCGATTAGAGGTGCGTTGTATTCAAGATAAAAGTAGGAAGTAGATCCTTATGTTTGCCTGCTTGATCTTTGTGATGATTGGGTGATAATTGTTGATGACATGTTTTCCTATTAATTTTACCAAATGATTAAATTATGATAATTGCACCCAATCAGATGAAATGGTTAAACTGATAAGGAAATGGATTAGGGTGGTAAGACCATGCCTTAGGATATTGGAATAATCATGAATTATGTTAATGGAGAATGAATTGGGGGTTAAACAATACCATACATGAGTGGTTTGCCTTATGTACCATATATAAATGTGATGAATATGATGAATGATGTGATAATGATACTTGATATGGTTTGCCTTAAGTATATTTGTATGAACGTGATTATAACCTTTTACGTAGATATGGGATGTATGATTGTTTGTGATTGTGATATGACTCTTGAATGCTTATGAGGTAATGCCATAAGTAGTATAATATAAACACAGTTGTAATGTGAGTGTGCACATGCTGATGCCACTTGGTGATGATTGTGTGTCTGGATGGGAAGTAGTTATACCCCATTCTAGAATAGCGAGTCTGACAGATACGTGGTTGGATGGGAGGCAGTTATACCCCATGCCAGTGTGACAGTACATGTCTGGAAGGGAGGCATTCTTTCCGTTTTCCAGTTGACATATAGGGAAGAGAGACATTCTTACCACGTTCTCGCTATTCTTGATACGAATGATGGAAGGGAGGCATTTATACCCCTTTCCAGTTGACTTATAGGGATGAGAGGTATTCTTACCTTGTGTCCACTAATCACGAATGATGGAAGGGAGGAATTTATACCCCTTTCTAGTTGACTTATAGGGATGAGAGGCATTCTTACCTTGTGCCCGCTATCTTCAGCTGATGGGTGGGAGGCATGCTTACCCCACGCCATATTTTATAAATATTTACAAATGTAACTGTAGTGGCATGATCAGATTGATATCCCGGCTACGAGCCGAAGCTAGTATAGCTGTCAGGTTTCCTTTAGGGAAACATGGATGGGTGTTGTTATTCCATATTGTTCTGCTTATTTAATCCTGCTATAACTGCTTACTGTTTAATTAAATACACACTGTCTGGATTGGGTTAGACACTGGTGGTGCCGGCCTACTGAGATTTATATCTCACACCCTACTTGGTCCGCCATTGCACTAGGGTACCCGAGTAGACCTTTGTTTTTTGTAGGACCTACATTGGATGCTGTGTTGCTTGTATCTGGGGGTAGGAGAAAAGGACCGAGCGGGAGCTCGGGATGCTCAGGAGAACCCCCGTTGGGCCCTGCTGTCTTTTCTTTATTCTTTTAAATTATATTGTTACCATGCTGTATTGTTTCCTGTTTTCATATCGTATCAATCATCATCCCTATAACGTGTAAACTGGCTTTGGCCACCTTTTATAAAAATGATCACTATTTGTATTCCACTACTGTTTGTTCATTGTTTATCGATTATTGCTTTCGCTAATTTTGTGTTTCACTCTAATAATACCGCTGTGCAACTCTGACAAGAGGGTATAGTCTCCCCACTATCACCACCCAAGACCATCGCTGCTAGTAAGCAGCCTCTAGCGTATGAAGAGATGCGGTTGAGGCCATGTGACCTACCGGTCCAGCCACCGGTTCGATGGTTAGCCGGGCCGGGATGGTAAAAAGTGGTATCAGAGGAGTTTTCTCTTCTGATTTTTTTTTACTGTTTGGCGACATTAGACAGGTATGGAATGAAATTGGAATTTGGTAATGAGTTTTGTTCGGGATTGGCCACCCCGTGCATAGGGAAAAGCCAAATTGCCTCGAATGCAATTATTATTTTAATGGTTTTTATTATTACGGTTGATTTTATTTCACCGTTGGGTGACACACATGTTTTCTATTGATACTGTTGATGCAATTTTGGGTTCTGTTTCTGTTGCATCCCGATGATATGAGGTTATGCCACCTCATACATCACATAGGCACCTTGTAAGAAATCGCCTACCATGCATTATGCCATGCCATCTAGGATGCATTAGTTGATGCCTGCTTTTGTGATAAGTGTTATGGTAGTAATTCCATGATTTTGTGATATATCATGTTAATGTGTTACTGATTTTGATAACATGTTGTTTTTGATTAAGATGAAATTAGTTTCTTTTTCTAAATTAAGTGATTACGATTATGATAGGAGCCAATCTTCAATTATATGGTGTATGGGTGCCTTATGGCTGGGAAATGGTAGCCTGTGTAATTGAATCACCATAAAAAGAGCCACATAAGTTTAAATTGTAAAATGAATTGAAATTGGTTATGAATTAAGGGAGCCAAATTCCAAATCGAAAAGTGTATGGGCACTTTACAGGTTCGTAGGTGGCCACCAGTGTGACTAGATAATTGTTTTGAGCATGTGAAATTATGAAATGTGTTTTGTTTTGTCTGCAAGTAGCCAATTTTAAACCCATGGAGTGTATGGGAGCTTCATGAGTTGGGGACTAGCAATCCATAATGAATTTGATGAAAGCGTGCTTTGAAAAATGCTTATGCGTGTAAAGGTTGTTTGGTTTTGATCTGATGTGAATTGTCTTATTGGGACCCTCGTAGGTTGCCTAGTGGTTAAAAAAAAGGAGTTGTTGAAACTTGCCTGTTATGCTATGAGCAGTTTGTTAAAAATGATCAAGTGCCTAGTGAATTTTTGTTTGGAAAAAGGGTACTTGATGTGTTGAATTTAATCTTTTAAAGTGATTAAATGATAAATGTGAATACATATAAAGGGCTTGGAAAAAGTAACCTGTAGTGGTGTCCTCTATTGATACCCCGTGTGTGGGTAGGTTAAGCCTTTCATATGAGTGCCTTGGAACAGAACCTTACGCATTTTCCATAGGCTGTTTTATTTTAGCAATGACGTTAAATGTTAGGCTTTGAGTTTGATGAATTTTGTTGGGCATGACCAAGTTCTTGGGTCGACACTTGTTTTTCGTGAGGGGCTAGCCCGTGGTAGGTAACGCCCTTAGAGCTTATGTTCTTGTCTTGTTTGGTGAACTTTCTGAAGTTTGGTACTGTTTGGGTACCATTGTCCCGTGTAGGACTTCCAGTTCCAATGACAACCTTGTTCGGATGGGTGGTCATGCTTATTTTGATCTTGTTAAGGGATTGAGCATCGGGTAATGCTCTGTTTCAGTTGGTTGGACATGCCTCGGGCATGGTCAGTTGTCTTGTTGGTCGTTTGACCATTTTTTTTGTGTATTAATGGATGACTTGACATGTCATCATCCAAGAGAATGGTATTATGGGGAAATATGACGTTTTTCTGTATCTCTTACGCTGTTGTGTACGGTATCGGGTCATCTCCATGGTAGAGTGACCTGAGCGTTTGAGAATCAAGCTGTCCCAATGCTTGGGATGATTTTCGGAAGACTCGGGTGGTTGACACGCCGGTCTTGTTACTTTGGATTCCTTGTACGTTTGATGTGGTGATCGTGGCTCGGAGGAGCGACACATGTCTGTTCAGCTAATTATGAACAAGTCTTCTTATGAGGAGTTTGTCTTTCTCCTTTCAATGACACCGACCCTTCTAAGGTGGGAAGCATCGTGCCAGTTGAGTAAAGAATGTCCTTCCAGGTAGAAGGAACACGCTAAGAAGGACCATCTTGGAAAATGGTCGGGTTTTACTCGAATTCTTTTGGGTTTTGTTGGTAAGGTTGACCGACGAATGCCTCGTGTGGGAAGAGACATCGTGGTCGGTTGGAAATCTTGAGGTGTCGGAAGGTGAAGCCGAGTTTATTCTTTGGAGTCAACCAGGGGTGGTTCGACTGATCTCCTTTCCAGTTTTGGGTATAAATAACTCAAATCCATTTTTCAATCCTCTTAGTGTACTCTTCTACGCGACGAGCTTGTCCCCTATCTTGCTTTCGTCCTGGATGCGATAAGAGAGCGTCAGTCTTATGCCGCACTAAAGTTTTAAAAAGTTGTTGAGCTTGGTTGGTTGTTCCCTTTCAGCATTGCACGCTTCATGCATGGTTTCATTCGTGGTTTGATCTTTGAGACGTCACTGGGGGTCGGGTATGAGAGTCGGTGAACGTCCTCGTGGTGAATACGGGAAGCCTTGGGAGAGGGCATCGTTGTTCATCTTGTAAAATGCCGACCGTCTAAGCCGTGCGTCTTCTTGAATAGTAAGCCGGAGTGGCTTGACTCTTTTCGACTTGGGTTTAGAGGTCGATGGGAAAATTGACCGTCTGATTGTTTCAAAATCACACTAGGTGCATCGCTGGAATGCTTGGAGCGTGCTTCTAAAAGACAGTTCAAAAGGTAGTGGAGATGTGGTTTGAGTCTTGGCCATTTTACGTAGAAATCTAAGGTGGGAAGTACCTTTGTTTGTTTTCTTAACGAGATGACGATGTGATCATGTCTCTTGGGGAATGGGCTCGGGTAAGAGCTTTCATGTTGGTTTGGTGGGAAAATGAGCGTTGGCTTGGGTGTTGATGACTTAAATATCATGTGCTTAAGTGGATGATCATAGAGCGTTGAATATTTGGAAATGTAACGTGATCGTTGAACGAAGCATCACGACCCTTGTAGGTTGAATGAAGTGTGCGTTGTTCCCGAGGGCCTCTCTGGGACAAGAAGTTCTAAGGTGGGAAGGTTTTAATGACCTGCGTTTTGAACCGGGTTAAAAAGTGGAGAAATTTGAACTTTTCCAATTACTGAACTGGTCGAATTTTAGATCAGGCTTCAGAATGAGATTCCGTAGGTTTGGATCCTTATTTTTACTATTTTTATACATGGGCGAGTGTCCGTTAAGTTTTTCGAGTGGCTCGAGGTGTTCTGGGTGCGTCGTACCCGAAGGAGGCTGGGTTTTTAAAGAGCAGCATAAGGCGCACGGTTGGTGCACGGTTTCCCAAACCATGTGGCCCAAACCGTGCGACATAAAATAGGGTGGCAGAGTAGTCCGCACGGTTTACCCAAACCGTGCGGCTAGTCCGTGCGGGGTGTCCTGGGTGTCCAGAGGGGTACCGTACAGTTTGCGCACGGTTTGGAAAATCGTGTGGGAAAACCGTGCGTCGTGCCCAGTTTTGGGTTTTTAGAACTTTTTAAAAGAAATTATAAAATAAAACCCAAACTAATAAACTCTCCCCTCTTCCTCACAGAACCCACACGAACCCCCTCCCTTTGGATCCATCGGCCTCGCGCGCAAGGCCCCTCGACCGCACCTCCCCTCTTCCACCGGTTTCTCTCGATTTCTTGGCGATTCCTCCTTCGAATCTTCATGGTAGGTCACCCCCTCCTACCCTCTCCTTCCTTGGATGATTTTTGGACTCCCCATTTCCCTAATCTATTTCGGCCGAACCCCCATGTTGAGGAGTTTTGTTTAATTCTTTTCGTTATTCTTTCTTCTTTTGTAAAGGCGTGTGAAAGGTCTCTCGGGACCTCATTGGCATTCGTATGATGTCCGCTGCCGAAGGCGAGGTGCATTGCGGTTGTTTCAGTCTTCTGGGTTGTTTCCGAGGTAAGGGTTTTGCCCGTTTAATGTTTGTGCATCCTCTAATTTGATGTCTTAGGTTGTTAAAGAGCTCCTGGTATGTTTTTCCTTGTGCGTTAGGATTTCGGGTTGGTTTCGGGTTGCCGGAGCTTAGGCGGGTCTTAGTTAGAAAGCGTCAATAGCCAGAGTGGATGGATGGATCCATCTTGAGGTAGGGTCTCTCTCCTTGCCCTTTAATTTAAGTGAAGAATTTAAGCAGTTTAATACTTCTTGGTTTTAGTAATTTAATTATGAAAGTTTAGTCGATTAAATGCTTCCATGAAAAGAGTGTGAATTGTAGGGACATGATTAAAATAGTTGATTGATCACTAAACTCACGATTTAATAATAACCCCCCTCGATCAGAGGTGCTCTATATTTATGATAAAAGTAGTAAGTAGATCCTTATGCTTGCCTTCTTGATCTTTGTGATGATTGGGTGACAATTGTTGATGACATGTTTTTCTCTGAATTTTACCAAATGATTAAAGTATGATAATTTCCAATAATTAGATGAAATGGTTCAAATGATAAGGAAATGGATTAGGGTGGTAAGACCATGACTTAGGATAATGGAATAAGCACGACTTATGTTAATGGAGAATGAATTGGGTGTTAGCCAATACTGTACATGAGTGGGTTGCCTCATGTACCTTATATAAATGTGATGAATATGATGAATGATGTGATAATGATACTTGAGATTGTTTGCCTTAAGTATATTTGTATGAACGTGATTATAACCTTTTACGTGGATATGGGCTGTATGATTGTTTGTGATTTTGATATGACTCTTGAATGCTTATGAGGTAATGCCATAAGTAGTATAATATAAACATGGTTGTAATGTGAGTGTGCACATGCTGATGCCACTTGGTGATGATTGCGTGTCTGGATGGGAGGCAGTTATACCCCATGCTAGAGTACTGAGTGTGACAGATACATGGTTGGATGGGAGGCAGTTATACCCCATGCCTGTGTGACAGTACATGTCTGGAAGGGAGGCATTCTTTCCCCTTTCCAGTTGACATATAGGGACAAGAGGCATTCTTACCTCGTGCCCACTATTCTCGATAGGAATGATGGATGGGAGGAATTTATACCCCTTTACAATTGACTTATAGAGATGAGAGGAATTCTTACCTCATGCCCACTAATCACGAATGAGGGAAGAGAGGCATTTATACCCCTTTCCAGTTGACTTATAGGTACGAGAGGCATTCTAACCTCGTGACCGCTATCTTCAGCTGATGGGTGGGAGGCATGCTTACCCCACACAATCTTTTATATATATTTACATATGTAACTTTAGTGGCATGATCAGATTGATATCCTGGAAACAAGTCGAAGCTGGTATAACAGTCAGGTTTCCATTGGGGAAACCTGGACGGGTGTTATTATTCTATATTGTTCTGCTTATTTAATCCTGCTATACCTGCTTACTGTTTAATTAAATACACACTGTCAAGATTGGGTTAGACACCAGTGGTGCTGGCCTACTGATATTTATATCTCACACCTTACTCGGGCCGCCATTGCACTGGGGTACCCGAGTAGACCTTTCTTTTTTGCAGGACCTATATTGGTTACATGTTGCTTGTATCTAGGGGTAGGAGCAAAAGACCGAGCGAGAGCTCAAGATGCTCAGGAGAATGCCCTTTAGGCCTTGCTGTCTTTTCTTTATTCTTTTACGTTGTATTGTAAGCATGCTGTATTGTTTCCTGTTTTCATATTGTGTCAATCATCATCCCTGTAATGTGTAAACTGGCTTTGGACACCTTTTATTAAAATGATCACTATTTGTCTTCCACTGCTGTTTGTTCATTGTTTATCGATTACTTCTTCCGCTAATTTTGTGTTTCACTCTGATAATATCATTGTTCAACTCTGATAAGAGGGTATAGTCTCCCCACTATCACCTCCCGAGACCCTCGCTTCTAGTCAGCAACCTCTGGCATACGGGGAGACGCGCTTGAGGCCATGTGGCCTACCGGTCCGACCACCGGTTCGATGGTTAGCCAGGCCGGAACGTTACACTTAAGGTTTTCTATTCATTTATAAAGAGATTTGTAATTCATATAAACCCTTCCTTTTTTTCAAGGCAATTGGTGTATTCTATGTGTTTGATAAATTTCTTAAGGGAGGTTTTATCTGAATTTTGATTATTTAATCATTATTTTCAATTTTTCATGATTGAATATGATTTTGGTAGGGGATTGAAGTATCTTTTGAATCAATTATCTATTTATTATGTATTTTGGTGGGTTTATCTATTAAATCTTTTAATTTGGATGAGTGACTTGAAATGTGATTCCTTATTGGTTTCCTTGGTGTTTCCTATGAATTTGATATATGTATATATATACATGCAGATATTCACATATACATATATGTTCATGTATATATATATATATAATTTCATTTGATGTCTTTAATTAAACTAGGGATTTTAAATTGTCTCTTGGTTTTCAAAACTATTTCAAAATATGTTTTAAATGAGTATTTCTATTTGCACAATTTAGAGTCTAATTTTCACTTTAAAATAATTTTTCAAATACCGTTGAATCCCAAATGGTTTTTAAAGGGATTTTGAAAAGGTAATCACTAGTTCTCAAATATAAGGCCCAGTTGGAACTTTTAAAATGATTTTAAAATGATATACATGGAAATTTAATTACAGATATATTTACTTGATATTGATGGATTGTATTTAAAAAGTGACATTACATTGATAGGTTTAAGGATGGATGAGGATGTGATATTTATATGTATTGTTTGTATTTTATTTGTGATTGATATGAATCACCTACCATTATTACTATCATCATGGGGATATAAGGTGTCTTAGTGAGGTATAAGAGATGGATAATACCTAGTATCGATTATGAAGATTAGATCTGATTTGGTATTAGAGGTTATATATGACTACCACTAGGGAGACTTGTTGTGGGAAACTAGTTGGTTATTTACTTAGGAATGTATCTATTGGCCTGTAGATGGTTCTAACATGAGTATTTCTAGGGTCACCTCACAAGATGTTTAGGAATTTTCAGGATTATTTATCCTTTACTATTTCACACTTAATGAATTTAGATTTATTATCAATTTTTTATATTTTGATTCTTTTATAATATGCTACACTAATTGAATTTTATATTATGTTACTTATTTTAGTAACTTAGAATAATTATTGGTTGTTATTGGGTTCCATTGGTATTTTTAAAAGGTTTTTTTTCAAAATATTATTAAATGTGTGTTTTAAAAACAATTGTTTGATAACGGTTTTAAAAATATTTATTCAAAACATTATTTAGTTCTAAAATAATTTTTTTGAGAAGATCATGTTTTTCCTTTATTTAAAGAATTAAGAAATTTTATACTTGTATTTTCAAACTACCATTGATCATATGTTTTATAAAAGAAAATGTATGGGATCTCGGGTGATTTACTACTTTGATTTGTTATGCACACACCATACTTGTTCCACTCGATGTCAGAAGAATTGATACTATTTTTATAGTTCAGATCCATTTTTATCACTTTTTGACGGTGTTGGTGTTATGGATGGATGGTGATGAAGAGTTAACATAGGGATCATATTGGGTTAACATTGACATTTTTTAGTGGATGTATCAGCCAATATAAACCTCATTATTCTTGATACTTTTTGGTTATGCTATTTTTCATTATGTATATTGATTTTTTATGGATGTTTATTTTTTATATGTTTCATTCGTTTCATGATAATTTATATCTTCTTATCACTATCTATTTATCTCTGAATCACAAGTGGATCTTTCTAGAAATTCAAGTGTAAGTTATATGTCTCTTATTATTCACCTGGGTGAAATAATTCAACCAAGATCATATTAGATCCCCTTGAACTATTTTCTAGGCCAAGGTGTCTGGGAAAATGCCTGAGGTATGTTGTGGGCCAACTAGGATGCTTGATTCAATGGCTATCCTGGTTGGGATCATGAAACGAATTAAGTATGTCACATACCTTAACCATGATTCTACCAAATTAAAAGGAAAACAACTAGTGGAAAGGGCCTAAATAATTCCTTATTAATACTATAGACACCAAAAATTGAACAAAGAAATGAGTTAAAATTAATTATACTTAAAAATATTGTATGTAACTTCTATAAGTGTGATATATTGTCCTATAGAAAAATAAAACTAGGCTCTATTTTTTAAAACCACATAAATAAAGTATATAAAATAAAAAAACTATTTTAATAAGAAATGGATAAATTTACTCAAGTAGTCAAAAAAATCTATGAAAATATAAAAGAATAAGGCCATAAAAATTTTATATAAACTAAAAATAAAATAAATAGACTCTAACTTAACTAATATTACCTTCTTCTTATAACTAAACATCTATAAAAAAATATTTTACATGAGTCATAAACCCCATTTAGGAGTCGGTATATGAACTTTTATATAAAACTAGAAGATAAAAAACCTTTTCACACTAGGATCCATAATATGGGCATGGGTAAGGGTGTGTACCTAGACCCCATAGGGCTACCTTACTATCCTCGATCACCTAAGTGAAAATGATAAGTGTGGATTCCTAAAATATTTATATGTTCGAAACTCATCCCAACCTATAATGATGATAAATGATAATGAGAATCACCAAAAGAAAATATATATAGTAGAAATAATAAATATAACATCGTAATAATAGATTACTCACACACCTAAAAAGGATAACACACAAAACTCAAAATAAAATATACTCATAAATAAAATCCTAACATGAATTAAAAACTCAAATATAAAATCCCAAAAATTAACATACTTATCCCATTCCAATGCTAGCAATACAAAGACTAAAAATTATTAAATAAAAAAATGCATTTAATGAGATAAAAATGACCACTCATGGGGGTGAATTACAATGGCTACACATTTAGATCTACCACTTCACTTGAAAAATAATAATTACATGAAAGTGGAATTTAATGGACCCATAAGAGAAGATAAACTCCCAAATGATCAGAATAACATGATAGAAAAAATATACTAGGGATGTAGTGCCCTTCTTAACGAGAATATTTTTCTCCCATTTATTTTGTATATGAACATAATTGTGGATGTAAAGCTATATGATAATCAATAAATAAATGGAAAACTTTATAATACATAACACCTCTATCCCAATAAAACAAAAACACTTTATTGGGTTAATAAAAATAAAATTTCAATCTAACTTCCAACCATTATTCCCATGGATAAACAAAAATTCACTTCTATTAAAAATTCCTAACATGATCAAACAAGAGAATCATTAATTCCCATCCATATTAATTAGAACCTAAAATAAAAAGGAATTAAACCCACTAAAAATTCTTATAGGAACCCAAATGAACATATATATTCATAACTATAAATAATTAAGATTATTATGTCCTCTAATACCCCTAGAACATCCTCTAATCAATATATAAAAGTCTAAAAAGGATTCCTTAAAAATGGAACAAATACAATAATAAAAATACAAGGGAAAATATTTTGTGGAATGATCTATAAACTATAATACAAATTATTTATAAACAATACCTACTATATCATACCATATATAATTTATTGAACTATCCATTAAAATATTATTTTACCCTTTAAACCAATCTATAATAGAAAGAACACTCCAGTAATGTCCAATTATAATAATTACATCCAAAAACTCTTTAAAAACCATTATATACCTTAATTAAAAAATATATATGACAAAATAATCTTGTTTCAATGGAAAAAAATTCCATAAATCAATATCCATCAAACAATATATTAAGATTCAACCTTACCGAAATCATCCCAATGGACAATAATTTAATCACTTGATCACAATGGAAAATACAAATTCATACCTCATTATCTAAAAATGAGAAACCTATTTAAAATCAAATATAAAAATTACTACTAGATCATAGAAGATAAGATAACTCATCCAAAAAAAACCAAGAAAAGAATAATACTTTAAAAGTGTTTAATTTATAAATATATAAACATAACCAACACATTATCAATCCTAGAAATAATAAATATCCAAGGTAACTCCCATAAAAATAAATTTCCATTACTTTAAATAACTAAATAATAATTTTGTATTTTTAAAAAAATCTATATTTTATAAAACCACAAGAATAATCTTACTTTAAAAATTCCTCCAAAACTATATATTGTTTAAATTTTATAAAAAATAAAAATGTTTGTAATATTTTCAGAAAAAATATTTCCTTTAAAATAATTCAAATAATTCAAAAAGAACCTAAAATCTAATGTTTTATCAAAAACAAAAATTTAAAATGAATATACCTTCAAATTACTAAATCTATGTAAAACCTACCTTTAAAACTGTTTTAACCACCGTATTATTTTTTATAATTTCAAAAATATATATAAATATAAAAAACATACCTTCATAATAAACAAATAACCCAAACACATAAAGTGCAACACCACTATACAACCAGTTAATTTGACATAAAATAGAATATTTATTCTAGCAATATTATTTGTTTGTGACTTTTAAATTAGTTATTTCTTCCATTTTATAAGACATTAAATTAAATTAAGGACTGAATACCTAACCATTGATACAATAATATAATATTACTCAAAATAATTATGTGTCTTAAAATTCATTTTTTTAATATCAAGAATGATTAAGGGCTTGGTGAAATCTGACATCCTCGTCAAGGTGATCATATTAGTCTAAATGTTCGATGAAAATATATTTCACTAACAATCTGTTTAGTGTTAAACAAGATGAATTAATAACTTATTGATAATATTTTTGGGGATATTGATTGATAGTTTTTAGCAGCTCCAAATCTCATAGGGAAGTATTCTATAGAGTTTGATCTTGTTTTAGATGATATATATTTGAATAAAGTTATGGATTACCAATTTATTCTAGTGTTTGAATCTAATGGGTATGCTTTTAATAGATTGGAAATTATTTCTTATCTATTATAATAAATTAATTATTTCATATCCATAACATAACTAGATGAAGTGATAAGGTGACTTGAGAAAAATGTACATACATATTTTATCATTTTAGATGAAAACATAATATATTACACAGTAATTAACACCCCGTAACTGTAAAAATTTATTGTATTTAAATACTAGAAAGATAATCATCATATTTCATTTAAGATATTAAAAAAATATCACAAATTTATTCACTCATATAACAATTCTTAGAAATTTACCACTTAGTATAATTCCTCATAACCTAGGGAAAAATGGAAACAAAAGAAAGGGTGAGATCAAATACTCAGTAAGGGTAAAAATGAGAGAAATCAATATAGAACACCATGAATGAATAAGATAAGCATAAGGATATAAAATAATGATCATAACTCATTATTTTCATACTTAATTAGTTATATTTTATACATATTGAATAATGGAATTAAGAATTAGCATTTTAAAATACATGAGTTATAAGAGTGATGAATCATCATTAATAAATCATTATCTATGAGAGAATATCATTAGAAAAATAACATGCCATTAGAATTTTGGTGAAATAATTATGATATAATATCACTTAATTATTCAACACTCACTGCCAAGACCATTATCACATTATGGATAAAGTCCCATTACAGATGGGGTTCACTCCACAACCTCTTTCATTCTTATAATTGGTCCATTCCCCATACTCTTTCACATTATATCATGAGATATAAATCATTACCCCGTTAAATGGAAGGATTTAATGGACCCATCCATAAAATAATGAAAACCATACATATGTGTGTCATGTGCTCATAAAAACATTCATCATTCCATCATAAAATAATTATCCCATGGGAAAGAAATGGGTTTCAGGGAATCATACATAAAACATAATCATCATAAGCCATATAGAGAAATAAAGTGGATTTAATCATAACATAATATTCCTAGTGAATCGTAAAAAATATAAAAAAAAATTTACATAGAGGGAAAATACATTTAAAAGTTCATTTAAACATTTATTTGAAAAAATTAAAAATATAGTTTTATTTTTATTAAATTTTAAATAAAAATTACCATAATATTTATAAAATTATTTTCATCAAAAATAAAAATTAAAACTTGTAAATTAATCATCAAATCAAATAATGGTCATGATTTAAGGAAAATTTTATCATGCCGTAAACATTAAAACAATGATTCCTTTCATACTTTTTGAAAAAAGTCATAAAAAATCTATTAGGAAAATATTTTAAAAATAAATTTTTAATCCTTTTAAAATAAATATAAATATGGTTGAATATTAATTTTAATTATAATTGGATCATAAAAATTAACATTATTGAAAACATTTTAAATAACATTAAAATGGAAGAAAATGATTTTCGACCAAAGATGAAATATGTCCAAATTTTCTCAAAAACATTTTTTGATAATTTTAAGTAACAAAGAGAGAAGAATGAAAGGGAAATATAAAAACACTATAAATAACCAAATAAAAATAAAATATATGTATTTTATGATATAAGGAGTATACATTTACCCAATAAGAGATTCAATCCTAAATAATGCTGATTAAAAATAATATTGCAACCTAAACCCTTACAGTATTTGTAATATTTAAATAAAGATATCTTGAAATGTATAAACATTTATTTATTTGTAAATATTCAAAAAAAATTTAAAATAATAATAAAATAAACTAATTTTATGTATATACACTATAAAAAATAAATATGCGGTGAATATTTCATATTTATCATAGAAATAAATGTTACTCAAAAAATCCTTACCTAAAGTCCAAAATTTCATCATATGCACTCTTATGTTATGATATAGTAAATTAAAATTTATTATAAATATATAATAGGAAATTATTAATAATCCTATCATATTATAGAATTCCCTTATTATTTTCCAATTACCCATTTATTAATAATTCTTCATTAAAATCAATATTTTGGTATAAACTATTATATTTCTCATGCATGTTCTGGTTCAATGGTTCCAGTACTTGAACCTTGTACATGTTTTCATCATATAAAAAACCATAATAATTCTATAATTATCATATTTATTCATGATATATAATCTTATAACTATTCATATAAGTGGGTGATGAAAAAGGAATTACGTCACTTCATAGAGATGGTAGTCAGTACATACACACAAGTGATGTTTTCATTTTCCAACGAATGGAAATTAAGAATGATAAATAATATTATATATCAAAATAATTATGATGATATAAAATATAAAATATATATTAACTAAATCCATATGTATGAAAATCCATGTATGACAGACATGAAAAACAAATCACATCAATTTCTGGAGGTGGTAGTCCATATGTACGCACGAACAATATTATCATTTATCATAGGATGTAAACACTACTAGAAATTTAAGATACAACCACAGACCTATAGACATATTTTTATAGGTCCATGGATATAGATTGTTTATATCCACCGTTTAATTTTTAATCCATGGCTACACAATTCCACCCCCCTTCTTTTTTCGATTCCCGTCGGGTTCCGCCTCCATCCCCGATATGCGTCCCCTTTTTTTTTATTCCATTTGGACTCATACTCTATCCCCGATACATGACCCTCTCACCACGGTACCCACCTAACTCAATGACCTCTCCTCCTCCCTGACGACCTATCTTACCGCACCCTCCTCTCTTCCCTTGTGGCTTTCCTCTCTTGCTCTCACTTCTGTTCTCTATCGCTCGTCCTTGCCAGCTTCAGTTCCTCCATCCCTCATCATGGTTCCTTAATTCATGGTGCAGATTCTCCAATCTCGGATCAACTTCTCCTTTTAGGGTTTCTCTATCCCTCTAGTGATACTCCCTTCATCCATAACATTCTTTGGGTGTTCCTCCTCCATTCGGTGCGTCGACAGAAGGGTTTCTCCATACCCTTCTTCGGGCCTTCCTCCTCCATACGGTGCGTTGGCCCAACTAATTTACTTAATTCTGTTATGTGGACTTTTTTTGTAGTTTTGGTCCTTGTCTATTGAGTAAACACAGTGTTCTTTATAACTTTGGAACTTTCCCCATGATCCATGACTCATGGTTGAGATAAACATAAAGATTCATGCAAATATTGGTTGATAAATTCTTAGTAAGTATGAGTTTTGGTTTTCCAAGGATGTGGTGATTTTTAGAAGCATTATTTGGATAATGAATATATATTTTGAAATTCTCAATAGTATTTTCAGTTATGTTTATTGAGACCTGAGGGTGATATAGGCTCTCCGGTGTGTGTCTTAGCATACATGAGTAGACCCATAACCATTTTAATCTTTAGGTTTTTCACTATAGAGCCTCCATGGAGTAGAGCTCCATGTGTTGGAGGTAAAATACCCAGGTGGAGTGAACTTTTACCTATTGTTGGGAAATTTGGTTTTACTTTTCTCCCTATAGTAAAATATTAGTTTACCATGGCCATGGTTTGGGTTGTTTCATCTCTTCCTAGGTGATTTGGTCCAGTGTTTTGGAGGGACTGTCCCAAGGGATTATCCCTATTGAAAAAAGAAAGAAAATTACCATTTTGTATTGGTTTGGCATGGTGGAAAGTTTTGATGTTTGGGATGTATTATTTTGGTGCCCATTTATACTATGAATGGATAAGTATGGTGCCCTATATTCACACCTATGGAAACATCGAGTCAAAATGCACTAGATGGGAAATTTAGGTGATAATGGTGCTTCTTGGGAAATGCAACCACGATATAGCACCATATAGTTGGTAATTTTTTTAGGGATTTATAGATGAGGGGTTTCATTATTTCTCATTAGAAAAATTATTAGAAAGGGTTGAGGGATTTGTATGGTCCTTAGTGTGTATAGGGCTTGTGGGTTTCATTGGATAGGTCCATGACATCATAGAGGAATGGACCTGTGTTTTGTTTGTTTGGTACTTCTATGGATTCCCCCTATAAAATGAAGAGCACCACCACAAGAAAATGAATATTTTAATGGATGTTGAAATGAGGAGGATGGAGGATCACTCAAAGAAATGTAAATAAATATTTATCCACTTTGAGTTTTTAAACAACTCACCCTCCTCTTCCTCCCACAAATGTGAGAAAATCAGGGGAGGTTGAGGGAGCTTCATCCCCTATTCACCTTCAATTTCTCCTTTAAATGTGGTGGTTTTTGTGGACCTCTATGGTGATTCAATGTGTGATCTCATATTCCTTTCATTCTAGTTTCCCATTTCTCTTCTAACTAATTTAGTGAAAATGAGAATAGAGTTAGAGATCATTTCCACTAGATTATGGTGGAAATCATCCAATATCAGGGGTTTTTTTGGAATCACTAGTGAGAGTATAAAGATGATAAAATATTTTATTTCCATTTATTTTAGTTGAGTATCATCATTGTATGATTTTATTTATAGGTTTTTATTAAATTACAATTAAAAATTATATGAATAAATGTTTTTTATTATGGTTTGGAATTCAGAATTAATTGAAATATGATATGGACCTTCCATGAGTGGTTTGTTGCAAGAACTCGGATCTTCATTTCAGGTATGTCTTTCCTTTTTTCTAGAGTTTTTAAGAAAAATGGAGTTTCTGGAAAATTTTTGAAGTACACACCGTGTACTTTCTGAGTCCACGCTGTGCACTCTTTTCCCGCTCGAAGCCGTGTTCTGGCCGTGTCCGGGCCATACACACGGTGTGTAGGGGTGACGTGGAGGCCGATTTTGGTGGAGTATGGAAAGACCTAGTACACGCCATGTACTTTAAAAGTACATGCCATGCGCTTTATTTTTTTTTCATTAAACGGACTGGGGTCACACCTGATCTCCATAAACATCTTCTTCTAGGTCATGTTCATCCGAGAACGCTGGGAATCTGCCGATCTTTGATGAGCCACTGTTCCTCAATCCATTCTCCAATTTGATCACTGTAAATTGCGTTGGAATCTTAGCAGTGAGTTCTTCCTTCTGCTTAAGCCTTGTTTTCCAATTCCTCCTCGTTCTCAAGATATCATGGGTTGAGATTTTTGGGAATTTTCTCAGATCTAAGAAATTCAGGGGAGAATTTTTCATCGTGGTTCAATTATATCGATCTCCTAGGATCGAGGTATATTGTTTGTGCCTTACCATTCAAAGTATTTCAGTTATATGTGTAAATTCCACCAATACCCGTGGACGGGGTATTGTGTGTTTACCTTTTTCCCCTTGTTGTTTTTCTGCCTTTCTTGTATTCTTGTGTAGAGGTAAGTTAATCATGTTAGAGGATATTTTGTTGTGCTTGGATGTTTTTCCATGCTTCTTTCTGGTTATGACCTTCGGGTTTCATTTTCTTTTGGCTGTTACACCTTTTTCCATGCCTTGTGTCTATAGGATGGAGTGTTTTTGTATAAAATGTTTGTTTCCATGTAGACTGTTAGCCAAGTATCTCTATAGGTGTACTTTGGTTATCCAAGTAGCTCTATAGGATTACTTTGGCCTTATAGAATTATTATGCACTGACCAGCATGAGACTGAGAGAACCTGGTGCTATAGACTATAAGTGATAGACTGAGTGAGCTTCCCAGTGAGTCTTAGACATTATAGACTACATGAGGGTAGACTGAGAGAGATTCCTCAGAGAGTCTTGGACATTAGACTACATGGGATGGACCGAGTGAGCTCCCAGAGAGTCTTGGATTTTTATAGACTACAGAAGGGTAGACCGAGTGCGATTCCTCATATAGTCTTACCTTGTTTGATTTCTTTTTAAAAACCTTCTGAGTCTAGAGGTGGAATTGACCGAGTGAGCTTCCTCAGAGAGTCTGTGGTATACCTGAGGCTATTGAAGGAATTGACCAAGATAGCTTCCTCAGAGAGTCTCTAGACCTTGGGGATAAGTGTGTTAGACCGCGTGATCTTCCTCATAGAGTCCCTGACTACCCTATACTATAAGGGGAATTGACCGAGTTTGATTTCACATAGAGTCTCACAAATTTGTATGACCAAACCAGAGGGGTTAGGCTGAGTGCACTACCCAGAAGGTTGTGGTACTTCTTGGATAAGACCAGAGGGGACGGATGCGAGTACTTCCCAGAGGGTTCCTGCTTGTTAGCTATTTGCTTCACTGTTGCTGTTGGTTGTGGATTGATTACTGTTGTGTATCATCCTGCTTTACTGCTTATTGTTTACAGCCTACTGCTTTGCTGGGGCTGTTTACTGCTTACTGTACTTTTACCTACCATATACTCACTGACTATTAGACACAGTTCTTCGGGTGAATGCCTACTGGGATTTAGTATCACACCCTATTTGGGTCATGCTTTTGGGCCCAAAAAGACCATGTTGTTGTATGTATAGACAAGGGCAAGTGCCCTTCGACTTCTGGTACTTGATTGATTAGAGCAGGAGAGCAAGGGACCAAAATTTGGCTTGTGATGCTAAGGAGCTGTTTACCTTCTTTTGTACTTATTTTGGTACTTTGGTGTTTTTCAGAATTGTGACTTGTTTGGATGCTTTCCTAGATATGTATCTTGCATCATTCCATATGTACATATGTGCTCCAGTTTTTTTGATTTACCCTTCCACTGTTTATTATTGATGGTTATTTACTACTTCTGCTATTTCATGTTTATTACATCTGCTGTGTACTATACCAATGAGGGCATAGCTTTTCCACTATCACACCCAAGGCCCTCACTGCTAGTCAGAAGCCTCTGTAGTTTGGGGAAACGCACTTGAGGCCATTTGACCAACTGGGTACGGGGCGCCTCTGGGTGGCTTCCGGAACTAGGACATTACAAAGTGGTATCAGAGGAGGTTTTTTCTTTTGATTTACTATTTGGAGCCTTTATCCAGGGAGAGGATGGATTCGGTACTTGGTATTATGCTGTGGTCAGGAGTAGCTAACCCATGTACAGGGAAAAACCATACTACCTCGTTTATTGCAGTTTTCTGGTTTTGAGATTTTACGGTTGATATGATTTTACCTAGAGTGATTCACATGCTTTGTGTTGTTATTGTTTTGACTAGTGCGGTTCTATTTCTGTCGCAACCCGATGAGATGAGGGTATGCCATATCATGCATTATATATGCACTTATAGAGATCACATTCCATGCATTCTTTCCATGCCATATAGGGTGCATTAGCGATTGCATACTGTTGTGATAGACTTTGTTTAAATTATGCATGATGTTGTGATAGATGCTTGATAGAATATCTGCTGATTTTTTAGAGGATTTTTTGTATTTTAATTTTCTTAAATGAACACCAAAATTTGATTCTTGAGGTGTTATGGGTCCTCTTGAATTGGAAATTGGTGGATCATGATCCTTTTTTCTCTTTTCTATGACTGTGGGAGATTCCAAGCTTTGATTCGTGGGGAGTATGGGCCCTCACGGATCGGAATTTGGCACCTCTTTACCTTGTTTTCTATGTTTTCTGGGATTCTGTGCAGTTTCTGAGCTACTACCCAGAAGAAACCCAGAATACACAGAGTGTAATATTTGACTACACGCCGTGTAGTTTTTAGACAGTGTCACTGAACGTGTGATTAGGGACAAACTGTTGTAGAAATTCCTTCATGAACAGGCTTTGTACGGTAGGTACACACCGTGTAGTTTCGACCCGTGTACCCGGCCGTGTCACTAACAACAAGGGATGGGGAAGCTTGAGTAGAACATGCTGTGTTGGTGAGGAGCACGCTGTGTAGTCTTGTCCCAGGTACCTAGCAGTGTCACGAACAACATGGGTCAGTGTCACGTTCTTCCATACACACCATGTGGGTAAATAGCATGCCGTGTAGTCTTATCCCAGGTACCGAGCCATGTCACGAACAACATGGGTCGGTGTCACCATCTTCCATACTTGCGGTGTGGGTAAAGAACACACCGTGTTGTCTTGTCCCAGGTACCAGGCTGTGTCGCGAACAACAAGGGTCAGTGTTATCTTCTCCTATACATGCCATGTTTGTTCGAAACATGCCATGTATGGGTAACCATGTAGACGACTATGTAACTAACAACACGGGCCTCCAAAACCGTGTTTAGTACACACCGTGTCCCTGGGGAACACGCCGTGTATTCTGGGGTTAGTTGTATCATGTGGGTTAGCTATGTAAGGAGACTCAGGAAGGGGTTTAGAGTTAAAGTACACACCGTGTGTGGGGGACAACACACCGTGTAGTTTGGGGTGTTACACGACCAGTCAGACAGGGGCATATGCCCATGTTAATGGCTAAAGAAGACACGTCGTGTAGTTTTTATACACGCCGTGTAGTCGTGTTTTGAAAAAATCGACAGTTTGTTTTTCATTCAAATTTTTTACTCCTATGTTTTCAATCCTTGTTGATTCTGATCTAAGGTGTGATTTTGATCTTTCAGAGCTGTGCCTCTGAGAAATATTCCAGTTGTACGTCAGTTACCAGATGGTGATCACACAGCGGATATGGCCGATTAGAGACCTCCTGTTGATCCTCCTGTAGATACTCCTGTTGTTCCAGTCTTGGCACTAGTGGTTATTCCCATTCCAGGTGCCGATACACAGTTCAGGGAGGACTTCCTGAGGATGTTTTAGACTTTTCAGGGAGCTCCACCTCCTACCCCATCGATGGCTGAGTTGACGAGGGTTTTTCAGAAGCAGCATCCTCCTACTTTCTCAGGGGATGGAGGACCCCAGGATTCAAAGTCGTGGTTCGAGGCCACCCTGACTATCTTTGAGCATCTGAAGATACCCCCAGAGAAGAGGGTAAAGCTGGAAACCTATATGCTCCGTGACACTGCCAAGAGGTGGTGGGAGGTGATGTCACAGTCAGGGCCTCAGTAGGGTATGTATTGGGATGAGTTTCGACGTAACTTCAATGACTACTTCTATCCAGAGACCCTGAGGGACAATTGAGCTGGGGAGTTTATGAGCCTGTAGCAGGGTACTATTTCTGTCATGGAGTACTCGTCCCGTTTTACTAAGCTATAGAATTTCACACCGATCCCAGTAGGTGATGAGATGTTCCTTGCTAGGAAGTTTGAGGACAGTCTCAGGAAGGAGATCCTTTCCCAGGTGAATATCTTCCAGTTGAATTCTATATCCTCCATCGTCAACTAGGAGCTGATTACTGATCGAGATTTGAGAGATTCTGGAGCAGTGATCCAGGGCGGTTCAACATCCAGAGCTGGTGTTCCTCCTATGAATAGTAGGAAACATCGCAGAGAGTCTTCTCGAGGAGATCGGGGTTCGCGGGGTGCGTCTTCTGGAAGCCAGGTTGTATGCTACCAGTGCGGTAGGAGTGGGCATACTAGTCCTCAGTGCCAGAGGGATCCGATGGAGTGCCGGTCTTGTGGCAAGATGGGCCATCTTCAACAATTTTTTCAGATCTTCTCACCTTCAGCTGGTAGTAGGGGTTCCACTATGACCTCGTGTTCTAGAGATGCTTCACCAGTTTCCCACCAGTCTGGGAACTTGAGTTCTTCCGGCCGTTCGGGCTAAGTTGGAGGTCGCGGTCGTGGTGGTCAGTCATCATGTCATCAGCGACAGCAGAGTGGATCAGCTCAGAGCAGTCAACCAGGGGCGCATGGCCATGGTACAATCTAGTCTTTTTCCGTGGAGCGGACCTATCAAGAGCAGGATCCCGACCCTTCTACAGTTCGAGGTACGATCTTAGTAGCCTCAGTTTTATCTTCATCTCTTTTCGATACTGGTGCTTCCCATAGATTTATCTCTGTTGCGATTATGGAGAGCCTTGGTCTCTGTATCTTTTTGTCTGCCGACTTGTTGACTCTTGACACGCCATTGGGAATGAGGGCATCTAGCGTACGTTAGTGAAGAGAGTGCCCTCTTGAGGTTATGGGGTGTCACTTCTTATGGGACCACTATGTCCTTGAGATGTCGGGCTATGACGGTATCCTCAGGATATACTGGTTGGTTCCTTTCCAGGTAGTTGTCGATTTCTATCGCCACAGGGTGAGTTTTGTACAACCAGAGGGCATATCCTTTCTCTATAGAGGCGAGTGGGATGTCCAGGTAGGTAGAGTTGGACCCGAGCATCATGGGCTAGGAGGAGTTACGACCCAGATTTCCAGTATTTATCTGGATGACCAGGGGACTTCAAAGTTAAACTTTCCCCTAGTGGTGGATCGTTTCAGGGATGTCTTTCCAGAGGACTTTTCAAGTTTGCCTCTGGAGTGTGAGGTAGACTTCTCGATTGAGCTCATGCCAGGAGCAGTACCGCTGTACATTCCTCCTTATAGGATGGCTACACCTGAATTGCAGGAGCTCAAGAAGCAGTTGGAGGAGTTGTAAGCAAAGGGTTTCATCCGACCCAGTACTTCTCCTTGGGGTTCACTTGTCCTGTTTGCGAAAAATCCAGACAGCACCCTTCGGCTTTGTGTGGATTATCGGAAGCTGAACCAGTTGACGGTCAAGAACCGATATCCCTTGTCGAGGATTGATGACCTCTTTGATCAGCTTCTAGGAGCTTGGGTGTTCTCAAAGATCGAATAGAGGTCCGGTTATCATCAGTTTCACATTAGACCATTGGATATACCTCTGAAAACCTTCAAGAGAAGGTATGGTCTTTACGAGTATACAGTCATGCCGTTTGGTCTCACGAACGGGCCAGCAGTTTTCATGGCACTGATGAACCAAGTGTTCCATCCTTATTTGGACTCCTTCGTCATGGTCTTCGTGAAAGATATTTTGGTGTACTCTCATACTCGACACGACCATGCTACCCATCTTGAGATCATTCTGAGTACACTGAGAGAGCATCAGATTTATACTAAACTCTCGAAGTTCCACTTTTGGATGGATTAGATTCACTTCTTGGGTCATGTTATCTCAGAGACAGGAGTTTCAGTGGACCCAGAGAAAGTGATACTTGTAGTTTCCTGGGAGCATCCGAAGAATGTCTTTGAGGTGTGGAGTTTTCTAGGGTTGGCTGCATACTACATATGCTTCATACAAGACTTTTCACACCTAGCAGCACCGTTGATAGGTCTGACCAAGAAGGGGAAGAAGTTTTTATGGTCCGATTCTTGTGAGTCATCCTTTCAGGAGCTGAAGGGGAGGTTGACATCAGCACCGATACTAGTATTTCCAGATCTGGGAAAGAGATACACTATTTATTATGATTCTTCAGGTATCGGGCAAGGAGCTGTGCTTATGCAGGGAGATGGTGTCATTGCATACGGGTCTCGGCAGTTGAGGCCGCACAAAAGGAATTACCCTACGCACGATCTGAAGTTGGCAATTGTTGTTCATGAATTATATTGTTAGAGACACTACCTTCTGGGAGAGCACTTTGTGGTTTTCAACGACCACAAGAGTCTCAAGTATATCTTCAATCAGCATGATCTGAATCTGAGACAGCGTAGGTGTGTCGAGTATCTTTAGTCTTTCAACTTCGAGCTCGCCAATACGCCGGGAAAGGGAAACATAGTGGCAGATGCATTGAGTAGGAGAACTCAGATTTAGGAAGTTTAGGAGGCTAGCAGTGAGTGGCAGCTTATGGATCTGTTCTCTGAGATTCACTTGGAAGTGCACGACAGGCAGGGACCAGTAGGTGAAAGCGGATCATCAGCGACCAGTAGGGCTTTTGCAGCAGTTACCCATTCCCAAGTGGAAGTGGAACGATGTCGCGATGGACTTCGTGACCAGGTTATCGAGGTCACATCGAGAAAGTGATGCTGTTTGGGTTGTCATCGATAGTCTTATGAAGGTTTCTCACTTCTTGTCGATCGACGAGACCTTCAGTGTTGATGATCTGGGACGGTTGTACATCCGGGAGATCGTACGTCTACATGGAGTTCCACACTCAATTGTTTCTATAATGACCCATACTTTACATACATTGTTATTACTTCAAAATTGAAGCACACTTATTACAACATATAAGAAAACCATGAAAGGACCGTATAAGTGTAGTGTCTTTAAAAACTGGGAAACATAAATAATTGGTTCATAAATCAACTACAATGTCTCCCTTTTATTTTATAATATCTAGAGTCCCTTTTGGAATATCTTACTTAATACCCTTATTCCTGACCTGGGGAAAAGAAAACATACAAAAGGGTGAGCTCAAATTCTTAGTAAGGGTAAAAAAATAAATATCAATCACATCATATTTATAAGAACATAACATTTTGGAAATCTTAACCTGCAAAAGAGATCATAATTTCATAACATGGGATAAATCATAGTAGTGAAATGTAATCCCAATAATCATAAGATGAAACTTTGTGTCATACACACATAATCATAGAGAATCATTTCTTCGTAGTCAAGACTCATTTCCAAGACTATCTTAGTGGACAAAGTCCATATCTGAACCGAGTTCACTCCTCGTTTCAGTCCTGTATCACTGAACTGGATTAACCTGCCGTTCTAACCATGTCTATCTCATGAGATATAAATCTTTACCCAATGCATTGGAGGGAGATATAGGTCCCACACATCTCATAATTATACCATTCTTATGTGTGCCACAAGATCATAAATCATACATCATAACATAACCCATGTAATAAAAATCGGATTCTTAAGCATCATGCCATCATAACATAACTCATATAAGATAAAAAGACTTCATAAAAATAATTCCATAATAACATAATCAAATCAATGTAAAAATAAGGATAGAAACAGAACCCTATATTATCTTAGATGGAAAATAATTTTGATAAACACTTGAACTCCATTCTTGAGGAAAATATCCTTTCTTATTCAATTTTTGTTTCCTTTCTTAACATGTCATACAATTTTAAACTAAAATAATTTTATTAAAAATAAACATTAAAACTTGTAAAGGAAGCTTCATGGAATTAATTTTCTAAAAATACATTCATGCTGTATAAGTTAAAAAAACATTCTTCTCGTACTTTGTTCAGAAAAGTCAATAAGTACCTCGTACGAAAAATGACAAAAGATTCCTTTGATATCTTATACTAAAACTCACCCATGAGTAATATTGGATTTAAGAAATTTTAGGATGATAGAAATAATATGACATATTGAGGAAAAATGGATGTGGATGATAAATACACCCCAGTAAATACCAAAGTATAAACAATCCCAGATAAAAATGAGACTGTGAGATTTTCCCTTACCTTAGATCCAATTTGCTTCGTATGTGTCCGAAACTCCTCTATAATGATTTAAATAATGTTATTGACTTATTTCAGAATCGTACTCATTGTTATGATATCATATATGGTCATATTATTAGCCTCTTATTAGTAATATTTCATTGCTACTTGTTATTCGGGTGTTTATTTCTTTTTGTTCTTATGCGTGTTTAGTCGAATAAATTATTATTCTTCATTTTAAGTTATAGATACCTCATTTCCTATAACACCCCAAGGTTTTGGAAATAAATATAGAATTCAATTTTATAATCTATCCTCTTCTATGTTTTGAATTTCAAGAAATGTTCATCTAGAGTTGTGCTGAGTAAGTCATTTGGAGTCTGATAGAACAAACTTGTTTTTTTGGTGAATAGTAACATACCCTTATGAATAGTAATATGACCTCATGAATAGTAAATATTATTATTATTTTATTTTCTCAAGGAAATAGGATAATGGGATCTTAATTAATTTTCCAATGTCACATAAAACTAGTTGCACTTAAATATTGTTATTTTTCGAATTAACTGTGACCTTATTTAAAAATTAAATTAATAATATTTAGAAAATTATTTTTGAAAAATGGATTTCACTTTTTAATTCTACACGTTGAAAAATGGTAGGGGTAAATTTTTGGTATTTTTCTGAAACTCATGAATTTTCGGTGAATAGTGAAATACGATAAAATACCGTATAATCAATTTATCAGTAAATATGTACTATTTATGACATCATAAGTGATGCAAGGCCACTTGCTTCGAAATCACATGATATTATCACTATTTAAGGACACTTTGTTTGAGATTATTCATAGTCTTGATAAAAATATTATAATAATGATTAAAATAATCTAAAAAACCTCCCCTCCTCCACTTAAATACCACCCTCACTCCCCTCTTCCTCCCACACCTCTCAAGCCTCGAGCATTGTCTAAATTCTGCCAAATTCCCTCCCCAATCTTCTTCCCCACGTCCTAGAGCTGCTGGTCTCACCAAAAGACCAAGACCAAAGCCCTTAAGGAGGATCTCAAGGAGAAGAGATCAAGAGGTAAACATCCTCTTTCATTTTCATTCTTTTCTTCCATTTTATGTTATTCTCTTCCTTTTCCTTTGTCTTTTGTTGGGATATTTCATTAAATATTTCCCCTTACTGTACAAATTTTGTATGATTGATGTGATATTACATTCCTCTCATCAATCTTGTTTTTATGAAATTTTAAGAGACGCCGTTAGGCTGCCAAATTTTCGTAAGAAATTCCACATATTTTCTTCATTTCATGATTCCTTCCTCTTCTTTCTTCACCCCCTCTTATCCAAGAGGCATGAAATCTCCAGAATCATGTATATTCTGGATGTTTTCATGTTTATGGAAAATTAAAAATCATTATTCCTCTCCTCTCTCAGTTATTTAAAGAATAAAAAACATTGTCCATTTGTGTTGAATTACCGATATTGTGGACGATGTATTTTCAATTTCCATTAATTATTTCAAGTCTGGTCATGAAACCATTTATATGGTTGAAACAGGTTATAATATATGTTTTGTGACTCATATAAGGTTCTGGAATTCTTTTGTACTCATGATTCAAATTTATAAGACTAAATGAAGTTGTAATTATCAAAGAACCACTTAAATGATCTAAACGAACATAATTAATGTTTTAACTTATTAATCATCATCATATAAAGCATCAAAGTGATAAATGGTAAAATTTATGGTACTGGAAATAAGTAAATACTACTCCTTTCCAATTCTGGAGCTTCACTTCCAATCAACAAGAATGATTCATCATGAACCGATCATGAAAATCACAAAAGAACTCACCCAAAATAATGCAAGGAACAAAATACTAACAAATAAGGGGTGAAATGAGGTTATGAAATAACCATATAAGATGTTATAAACATGAAAATGTTTCTGTAAAATACTAATAACAGTCTTTTAACCATTATACAGGAGGTTTTAACAAGTTTGAAGTAAGACAAGATTAAGGTAAGGGTTTCTTCATCTCACTTCCATTTTTGTGAGATATTCCATAATCACTATTTTTACTTTGTATGGTGTATGTATACTGCCCATTATTTTCTCATATCATGAATATAATTATTTTTATGATATTACATTTATCATTTGACAATCATTAATTTTGGGTCATACAAATCAATTGATTACAAAGTTGTAAGGGGTTCCTCGTCTCACTTTCATTTTTGTGAGATTTTAGTCGTTCGCCACTTATTTCTTGTATGTGGAATGTGTGAACTGTCATTTGATATATATAATAACATTATTATCTTTATATTCATGTTATTCAATGATCCAATTTATAATTATTATGTTCTGGTCATATGATTCGACCGATCACATTGTTGTAATGGAATTCTTAACCCGATTTCCATTCTTTGGGTTAACATTCTACTTTGTTAGTTATGTGGTGTTTGAATTGTTTGTGTGATGAATTATGATTATAATATGTTTAATAATGTGTATTTACAGATTATTTACATATTCCACCCACTCTATTAAGTCTCACTTCAAGTATATGATGTTTATAAGGGAATTTTCTTCTAAAATCCTCTTTCAAAATTCTGTTTTACAAGATTCAAAAGCAAGGTTTTTATGCTATTATTTATGATGTATTATTATGTTTTGGTTATTGGGCATTGTTTATGATGAAGGGTGGGACATATATTTCCCTTGAATGAATTGGGTATGATTAAGTTGGAGGTCGGCTGTATGGTTACTCCATGTGTAACTGCGATGGTTACACAATGTAAGGTAGCCGTGAGGGTTACAAATTTTAAGGTAGCCAAGATGGTTACAAGATTATATAAGTAATGCCCCAAGATACCTCTATGATTATATTTATGGTCTCATGTTTCATGTGGTTATTTGACTAGTAGAATACCCATAATTATGTTTAATTATGGCATTATTTTTTTAACTCATATTTCTGCCATAATATGTTTCAAGTTTATTATTAAAGGCATGTGTTTTCAATTATTCACCATGTCTAATGTTTATATTATCTTCCGCTGTATTTCTTACTCTTACTGAGCATTTGAGCTCACCCCTTTCTTATGTTTCATTTTCTCAGGATATGAATAAGTAATTTGTGAATGACTTACAAGTATAATCTAGGAGACGAGATGTTTCTAGTGGATTAAAATAGTTTTTTTATTTCCCTTCATGTTGTAATGATAAACTTATGTATGTATATTGTTTCCAATAATACTAAACTACTCATTCCTTCGGGATTCGTATTCCTTGTATGTATGCCAACGTAATCAAATAAGGCACCGGCTCCGGGAAACTAGGGTCGGGTCTTTACATTTCCGGAATTGTATTAGTGTAATATATATCATATTTATTTATTCAATTCATTTATATAATCATTATTCATTGCAGATCATGTAGAACGAGTTGCATCACATCATGGAGATGGTAGGCCATACGTACGCACGAGCGATGATATCATTCCCATGATCGTGGAATTGTATTGAAGTGTATGTATACTATTTTAGAATCAAAATAACTTTACAATAATCATATATAGTTATTCTTTACACCATTATACCCATCCAAGTAAGGTGACAGTGGAAAATAGATTACACCACGGCCTGGAGACGGTATTCCGTACGTACGCACGTGCGGTGATTTCATTTCTTGTAGGATGGACAGAAGGTGAAATAAGGTTGTTTCATATTTATAATAACATATCAATATATGATTGATACTGATGTTATTACTTTATAATGAAACAACTAAATAAGGGGAAGTAGAAGAAGAAATAAATTTGAAATAATCAGTAACAGATATTACCTCTTCTTCGACAAGCCTCTTTGAAACCTCCTCTTAGAGCACTGATGCTGGTATTTGAAGAAAAAAAGGACCTCTAGAATATTACTAGGGAAGTGGAGAAGAGAAATTTTCAGGGGTTTTCTGAGATTTAAGGCTCAAAGTGTTGTGAGGAGGAGAGGGAGGTGGTGCCCTTTTATAAGGGGGGAGAGGGGCACCTTAGAAAAAACATAAAATATTATTTTATTATAAAACCATATTCGGTTTTTAATAGCTCCAAATTGATTTATTTAAAATATAAGGTACGTATGGGTCTAAATCCTCTCAACCAATAGATTTTATACAAGTTTAGGTTACTATTTTAACCTTATCATTTAGATTTAACTCTAAGTTAAATAATTTAACTTTTACCATGTCTTCTTGTTTTCTAACACTATTTGGTTAATAGAAATACTATAAAAAGACAAACGAACCCCATGTTGTTAATTATTAATATATATAACCTTATCTAAGTCATTTGGATGAACCTTAGATTTTTAGGAATAAAATAACAATTAATAATATAATATTTGTTTCAAAAACTATTTTAAGTCACCTTTTGACACTATTTGGTATTTGATTTTTGTAAAAATCATAACAGCTAGATTAGTTCAAAAAGAGTTACTTAAATCAATAATAAAATGTCCTATTAACCTATAAAATTAGTGTAATTCATAAAAAGTCTCAAATTAAATTTATTTGGGTATTTATAATATAAATTAGGTTAATATTTCATTAATAAGGTAAATACTGCATCATCATTGTGTCATAAATAAATTAAATTATTTAATGTCTAAAAATTATAAATAAAATACCATTATGTATGAAATCTTTTTACCTTTCTAATTAATATTTATAGTCTAAATTATCTTATGTATAACCCTATATTAAAAATGTTTTAGTTAATAAACTTTGATTTTATCTTTTTTAACTCTTCTTTAAATAAAATAATAATAAATGTCCTAATCTAATAAAAGTGGACCTAAATGGTCATATTTTATTCCTAAGGTTGTTTTTGGTCGAATTAAACTTATCCAATAGAATTAGGACATGTGTTAGGGTAATAATAGTATCATTTTTACCCTTAATTACCCTATTAACTTTTAACGGTGGTAAAAAAAGTAAAAAGTTACTATTCACAAAAAAATATTTTTATCTTATTGAACCTCATTTTACTCCTTGATATTAACCGTGTCTCTCGGATTTTCAAAATTTCACTCACAGAGGCGATAAAATTATGTTTTATGTAAATTTTCAAATTTTCCTAGGAGGTGGGTAAAAGACGGTGAAAAGTTCAATTAAATTTTTATATATCTAAAATTATTGTAAAATGACTCCAAAGAATTACATTAAACTTATATAGGTATTATGTATCAAATTTGACCTAAAATAAATTTAAATAAAATAAATAATTATTTAAATAAAATGTCGGTTTTTAAATAGTAACTTAGTGTTTTCACTATTCATCAAAAATTGAAAGTTTTCATAAAAATACCAAAAATTCACCCTAAGCTAATTTCGATATTCTGAATCAAGAAATGAAGTCCATTTTGAATGATAAAATTTATCAAAATTTAAAAATTAGGTATTAGTATTCATAATGGCTAGTTCATATAATATATTAATAACATATCGTTGTTTAGTGAAACTCGGTATTGCGTACAACGCAAGCTATCGAGGAAGGTTGATCTTGCATGTAACACAAGCCAAGACAGTGTTGTGTGTATTGAAAGATTCCTTTATATAAAATTATACATAAAAACAAAATATTTCTCATAAAATCTCGGGTGTTACATTCTACCCCCCTTAAAATGTATTTTGCCCTTGAAATTTGTCAATTAGTAACAAACAGATGAGGATACCTCTCCCTCATCATATCCTCAAGTTCCCATGTAGCTTCTTATAATTGGTGGTTCCTCCATAAACCTTTCACCAAGCGAGTGGTCTTGTTCCGTAGAACTTTTTCACTACGATCCAGAATCTCTATCAGTTGTTCTTTATAAGAAAGATCTTGCTCCAGCGGTACAACTTCTGAGCAGAGTATATGTGAAGGATCAGGTATGTACTTTCTTAGGAGAGATACATGGAACAGATCGTGAACTTGAGAGAGATTCAGTGGAAGCACCAATCGGTAAGCTACCTTCCCAATACGATCCAGTATTTCAAAAGGACCAATATACCTAGGGCTTTGTTTTCCCTTCTTTCCAAATCTCATTACTTTCTTCCAAGGAGATATTCGTAAGAACACTTTATCACCCACTTCAAACTCTAGGTCTTTTCTTTGGTTATCAGCATAACTTTTTTGTCAACTCTGAGCTGCTCTTATGTGTTGTTGAATAGATCTGACCTTTTCTGCCATCTCATCAACAAGATCAGGTCCTAGTAGCTTTCTTTCCCCAAATTCATTCCAGCAAGTTGGAGTTCTGCATTTATTTCCATAGAGATATTCATAAGGAGCCATGTAAATACTGGAGTGAAAGCTATTATTATAAGAAAATTCCACAAAAGGTAGGTGTTTATCCCAACCACCTTTGAAATCCATAGAGCAAGCTCTTAACATATCTTCTAGAGTTTGAATTGTCCTCTCAGGATGACCTTCTTTCTGAGGATGATAAGCAGTGCTGAAACTCAACTCTGTATCCAGAGTATGCTGAAGACTTCGCCAAAACATTGAGGTTAACCTTGAATCCCGATCAGATATAATGGAAAGTGGTAATCCATGCAATCTTACCACTTCTTTTACATATATCCTAGCAATATGATCAAGAGATAAATCCTCTCTAATATCAATTAAGTGTGCCCAATTTTTAAGACGATCAACTATGACCCAGATAGAATTATTGCCTTTGGATGTTTTAGGATGTCCGGTGACAAAGTCCATAGTGATGTTTCCCATTTCCATTCGGGTATGGGTAATAGTTGTAACATCCTCTTAGATTTCTGTCTCTCAGCTTTAACTTGCTGAAAAACCAAACATCGAGAGACATATTCAGCAACAACTCTTTTCATTCCATCCCACCAGAAGTACTCTTTCAGGTCCCTATAAATCTTCGTGCTTCTAGGATGAATAGAGAATGAAGAACTATGAGCCTTATCCAATAGCTCCTTCTTTAATTCTGGGATGTGAGGAACACAAACCCGATTCCTGAACCTTATTATTTCATCGCAATCAATGTGAAATTCAGGAACATTTCTCACCTTCTTTTGTAACTCTACATCTTCTATTCGTACCTCTTTAATCTTCACATGTATAGATGGTTGAACATTCATTTGAGAAAGATAAGATTTTCCCCTTCCATTATAATTCCAAGATCCATCCTTTGTAAATCCATAAATATTGGATCTTTTGTGATCCTCATCATAGATATGCTAGCATGGTCTTGTCGACTTGATGCATCTGCCACCTTGTTTGCTTTCCCCAAGTGGTAATGAATTGAGCAGTTGTAATCTTTAATCAGCTCCAACCATCTTCTTTGGCACATATTCAGCTTATTTTGTGTGAAAATATACTTTAAACTTTTATGATCAGTATAAATATCACACCTTTCACCATAAAGATAATTCCTCCAAATCGTTAATTCAAAGATTACTGTAGCTAACTCCAAGTCATGAGTTGGGTAATTTTTCTCATAGATTTTCAACTGTCATGAGGCATAATCTGTCACCATATCGTTTTTCATGAGAACACACCCAGTACCTTCTTGGATGCACCACTGTAGATCACAAACCTTTCTCTAGTACAAGGTAGTGTGAGCATAGGTGCACTGGATAATCTTCTTTTTAACTCCTTGATATTATCTTCACATTCCTCTGTCCAAACAAACTTAACTTATTTCTGAGTCAATTTGGTGATTGGGTTAGATAATCTTGAAAAATCATTGACAAAACTTCAATAATATCCATCCAAACCAAGAAAAATTAGGATCTCAGTTACTGTTGTTGGTCTCGACCATCTTTTGATAACCTCTATTTTTTCTGGATCCACATATATCCCCTCTTTTGAAATTATGTGACCCAAAAATGTAGCTTTTTGAAGCCAAAATTCACACATGGTAAATTTTTCATAAAGATTCTCCTTTCGCAGGGTCTTCAATACAATTCTCAAGTGATCTTCATGTTCTTCCTTGATCTTTAAATAGACAAGAATATCGTCTATAAAGACTACCAAAAACTGATCAAGATAGTCTCTAAAGACTCTATTCATTAGATCCATGAAGATAGCATGGGCATTAGTAAGACCAAATGGCATCACTATAAATTCATAGTGTCCATAACTTGTACGGAAAGCCGCCTTTGGTATATCCTTTATTTTGACCCTTAATTGATGATACCCTAAACGAAGATAAATCTTGGAAAAGTATTGTGCTTTGCATAGTTGGTCAAATAAGTCATCAATGCGTGGGAGAGGATATTTGTTCTTGATAGTGATCCTATTAAGTTCTCAATAATCAATGTAGAGTATCATTGATCCATCTTTCTTCTTAACAAACAGAACAGGTTCTCTCCAAGGTGATGCACTAGGGAATATGAATCCTTTATCCAGATTCTCTTGGAGTTGCTTCTTCAATTCCTACAACTCAATTGGGGCCATTCTATAAGGTTTCTTTGAAATAGGTACAACACCCGGTACGAGTTCTATTGAAAACTCAACTTCATGATTTGGTGGAAGACCAGGAAATTCCTCCAAAAAGACATCATCAAACTCCCTTAAAATGTCCATATTATTAATCATGAGTTTCTCACAAACCATTTGAGATAAATAACCTTCATTTAGTGGAATCAAGACCCATAATATGGAAGAAATTTCCACTGGAAGGTTATGTTCATCCTCGCATCGATTGACGATCATAGATTGATCTAGAATATTAAATGTGACCTCCCTTATTTAGAAATTGATCTGATCTCCATATAAAGAAATCAAATCCATGCCAAGAATCACATCAAATTCCACTATAGGAAAGATCACAAGATTTGAAGGAATCACTTTCCCACAAACTTCAATCGGAGAAGAATTGTGAACTTTTGATGCAACTGTTGTGCCATTAGGGGTTGTGATAGCTAACTCAACATATAATTGTTGAGGTAATATGGAAATACCATTATAAAATTATTCAGCAATAAAATAGTGGGTGGATCCAGAATCAAATAAAACATTTGCTACTTTAGAGTGGATGGTATGTGTACCTTTCACCACTTCATTATCGTACTCCACATAGCTGATAGAAATTGCATATTCCTTTCCTTTTTTCTTTGTCCTTAAGAGTTTGTTGACATCGATCATCGTCGAAAACCCTTGGATTAGGGCATTGATTGGCATAATGCCCCATTTCCTTGCACTTGTAACATTGAAGTGTAGGAGGTGCATTCAGTGTAGACTTTTCTTTGTTCGCATCACTAAACATATTCTTCCCATAATTATGACAATCAAATGAAAGATGACCTTCTTTTCCACATTTGAAACATTTACTTGCCCCTTTAAGATAATTCCCTCCATGTTTCTTTACACATTTTGAGCATAAGGGAAAACTCATATTCTTTTCAGTGTGCTCTTTAGATTTTCCTTTGAATTCCATTTTCCTCTTCTTATCAAACGCATATAACTGATGGGTTACTCCAATATCCATATCAACCTTGAGAGCACATCAAACGATTTCCTCATATCTATTGAAGTCCCTTATGGATAACACCCTTCGAAGACTTGGTTTTAAGATAGTAAATAATCGACCGATATTACTCTCAGGTTGGATAATAATCCCAGAAGCGTACCTTGCATGTCTAGTAAAATTTGCTTCATAGGTACCAACTGATTCATCATCCTTTTGCTTTAGTTCAAGAAACTCTTTCTCCATCTTTGTTTGAAGAATATGAGGTAAGTAATTATTGAAAAATAAGTTCTTGAACTCGTCCCATTCCATGGAATCAATTTCAACCCTTTGCCTCATATTCTTAATAAGATTCCACCATTGATCAGCTTCACCTTACAAATGATATACTGCTAAGATGACTTTATCAAGTTCAGAAAAATGATGAACTGAAAATATATTTTTAGTAGTACTGATCCATTGGTTAACAACTAATTGATCATTAGACCCACTGAATGAGGGTGGACGCTACCTCATGAAGGATTCAAAAGAATATTTTTCCTTCATTTTCTCATTTGGAAGTCCTGCATGATTCATAGCTTGAGAAAGTTGTGTGACCTTCGCTACAAGATTTTTCATTCCAGCTCCCATAACATTTGGTTTCTCATGGGGACAATCATTGCATTTCCCATCACATTCAGCATTAACACGGTTCCTTCGGGTTCCAGCCATTGACTAAAACCAATAAGCATAGTGTGAGAAACACTAATCATAATAGTAAAACCACATAATCAAGAATAAAATTTGATGCTTTAGGTCTTATCATAGGTTATTCATGGTCATTTCTAAAACACTAAGATTTTGTCCTATGTTTAGACATATCCTTAGGGTTCTTACTAAGGCTTTCACATCCTAGCTTCCAAAGGTTGACTATAACCTTCCTTTGATACCAACTATAATGACCTATAATTTACATAAATTTTTATTACTTCAAAATTTAATCACACTTATTACAACATCTAAAAATACCATGAAAGGACCATATAGGTATAATGTCTTTAGAAACTGGGAAACATAAACAAATGGTTCATAAATCATCTACACTGTCTCCCTCTAATTTTATCATATCTAGAGTCCCTTTTGGCATATCTTACTTAATACCCTTCTTCCTGACCTGGGGAAAAGAAAACATACAAAACGGTGAGCTCGAATGCTCAGTAAGGGTAAACAAAAGAAATATCAATCACATCATATTTATAAGAACATAACATTTTGGAAATCTTAACCTGAAAAAGAGATCATAATTTCATAACATGGGATAAATCATAGTAGTGAAATGTAATCCCAATAATCATAACATGAAACTTTGTGTCATACACACATAATCATAGAGAATCATTTCTTAGTAGTCAAGACTCATTGCCAAGACTATCTTAGCGGACAAAGTCCATTTCTGAACCGAGTTCACTCCTCGTTTCAGTCCTATATCACTAAACCGGATTAACCTACCGTTCCAGCCATGTTTATATCATGAGATATAAATCTTTACCCAATTCATTAGAGGAAGATATAGGTCCCACCCATCTCATAATTATACCATTCTTATTTGTTCCACAAGATCATAAATCATACATCATAACATAACCCATGTAATAAAAATGGGATTCTTAAACATCATGCCATCATAACATAAATCATATAAGATAAAAGGGATTTATAAAAATAATTCCGTCATAACATAATCAAATCAATTTAAAAATATGGATAGAAACAGAACCCTATATTATCTTATATGGAAAATAATTTTGGTAAAACACACGAACTCCATTCTTAAGGAAAATATCCTTTCTTCTTCAAAAACATTTTTTATTTCTTAACATTTCATACAATTTTAAACTAAAAGAAGTTAATTAAAAATAAACTTGAAAAATTATAAAGGAATCTTCATGGAAATAATATTCTAAAAATCCATTTATGCCGTATAAGTTAAAAAAACATTCTTCTCGTACTTTTTCTGGAAAGGTCAATAAGTACCTCCTACGAAAAACGACAAAAGATTCCTTTCATAACTTTTACTAAAACTAACAAATGAGTAATATTGGATTTAAATTTTTTTAGTAGGATAGAAATAATATTACATATTGAGGAAACATGGATGTGGATGATAAATACACCCCAGTAAACACCAAAGTATAAACAATCTCAGATAAAAATGAGATTGTGAGATTTTCCCTTACCTTAGGTCCGATTTACTTCATACATGTCCCAAACTATTGAATAATGATTTAAATAATGTTATTTACTTATTCCAAAATATTAATCATTGTTATGATATAATATATGGTCATATTCTTAGCTTCTTATTAGTAATATTTCATTGCTACTTGTTATTCGGGTGTTTATTGCTTTTTGTTCTTATGCGTGTTTTGTCGAATAAATTATTATTATTCTTTTTAGGTTATAGATACCTCATTTAAAGAATTTTATTAGTGTAATATATGTAATATTTATTTATTCAATTCATTTATATAATCATTATGCATTGAAGATCATGTAGAATGAGTCGCATCACATCGTGGAGACGGTAGGCCGTACGTACGCAAGAGCGATGATATCGTTCCCATGGTCGTGGAATTGTATTTAAGTGTTTGTATACTATTTTAGAATAAAAATCAATTTAAAATAAACATATATAGTTATTCTTTACACCATTATACCCATCCAAGTAAGGTGGTGGTGAAAAACAGATTACACCACGGCGTGGAGACGATATTCTGTACGTACGCACGCGCGGTGATTTCGTTTTCCGTAGGATGGATAGAAGGTGAAATAGGGTTGTTTAATATTTATAATATCATATAAGTATATGAGTGATACTGATGTTATTACTTTATAATGAAACAAATAAATAAGAGAAAGTATAAGAAGAAATAAATTTGAAAGAATCGGTAACGGATATTACCTGTTCTTTGACAAACCTCTTTGAAACCTCCTCTTAGGGCAGTAATGTTGGTCTTTGAAGAAGACCAGGACCTCTAGAATATTAATAGGGAAGTGTAGAAGATAAATTGGTAGGGGTTGGCTGAGCTTGAAGGCTCAAAGTGGTGTGAGGAGGAGAGAGAGGAGGTGCCCTTTTATAAGGGAGGAGAGGGGCACCTTAGAAAAAACTTAAAATATTATTTTATTATAAAGTCATATTCGATTTTTAATAGTGCCAAATTTATTTATTTCTAAGATAAGGTAGGGATGGGTCTAAATACTCTCAACCAATAGATTTTAGAAAAGTTTAACTTACTATTTTGTCCATATCATTTAGATTTAACTCTAAGTTAAATAATTTAACTTTTACCGTGTCTTCTTCTTTTCTTACACTTATGGTTAATAAACTTACTATAACAAGCCAAAATAACCCCAAGTTGTTCATTATTAATATATATAACCTTATATAAGTAATTGTTCCGAACCTTAGATTTTTAGGAATAAAATAACGATTAATAATATAATATTTGTTTTAAAAACTATTTTATATCACTTTTTGACACTATTTTGTATTTGTTTTTTGTGAAAATTATAACAGCATGATTAGTTCGAAAAAAGTTAATTATATCAATAATAACATGTCATATTAACCTATAAAATTAGTTCAATTCATAAAAAGTCTCAAATTACATTTATTTGGGTATTTATAATATCAATTATGTTAATATTTCATTAATAAGGAAATTGCTGCATCATCATTGTGTCATAAATAAATTAAATTATTTAATATCTCAAAATTATAAATAAAATACCGTTATGTAGGAAATATTTTTAAATTTCTAATGAATATTTTTAGTCAAAATTATATTATGTATAACCTTATATTAAAAATGTTTTAGTTATTAAACTTTGATTTTATCTTTTTTAACTCTTCTTTAAATAAAATAATAATAAATGTCCTAATCTAATCCAAGTGGACCTAAATGGTCATATTGTATTCCTAATGTTATTTTTGGTCGAATTAAACTTATCCAATAGAATTATGACATGTGTTAGGGTAATAATAATATCATTTTTACCATTAATTACCCTATTTACTTTTAAGCGTGGTAAAAAAAGTAAAAAGTTACTATTCACCAAAAATTATTTTTATCTTATTGAACCAAATTTTACTCCTTGATATTAACCATGTCTCTTATATTTTTTAAATTCTACTCACAGAAGCAGTAAAATTATGTTTTATGTAAATTTTCAAATTCTCCTAGGAGGTGGGTAAAAGACGGTGAAAAGTGCAATAACTTTTTTTATATATCTAAAATTATTATAAAATGAATCTAATGAATTAAATTGAACTTATATAGGTATTAAGTATTGATTTTGACCTAAAATAATTTTAAATAAAATAAATAATTATTTAAATAAAAGTTGGGTTTTAAATAGTAACCCAGTGTTTTCACAATTCATCAAAAATTGAAAATTTTCAGAAAAATACCAAAAATTAACCCTAGGCTAATTTCAATATTCCGAATCCAAAAATGAAGTCTATTTTAAATGATAAAATTTATAAATTTTCAAAAATTGGTTATTACTATTCATAACGGCTAGTTTTTATAATATTTTAATAACATATCGTTTTTAGTGAAACTCGGTATTGCGTACAACGCAAGCTATTGAGGAAGGTTGCTCTTGCGTGTAACACAAGCCAAGACAATGTTGTGTGTAGTGGAAGATTCATTTATATAACATTATACATATAAAAAAAATATTTCTCATAAAATCTCAGGTGTTACAATTTCAGACAGGGATGCGCGTTTTACTTCTCGGTTCTGGCAGGGACTTCAAAAGGCTTTGGGTACACGGGTACTTTTGAGTACATCATACCATCCCCAGACAAATGGCCAGTCTGAGTGCACAATCTAGGTGCTCAAGAATATGCTTCGAGCTTGCATTCTAGACTTTTGCGGTTCCTGGGAGAAGCATATACCTCTTGTGGAGTTCGCCTACAACAATAGTTTTCAGGCTACGATTCAGATGGCACTATATGAGGCTCTGTACGGTAGGCCATGCCGATCACCCTTATGCTGGCTGGAGGTAGGAGAGGCAGATTTGGTGGGACCTCGTCTTGTTCAGGAGACCTCTGAGCAGATAGAGTCGATTCAAATGAGGATGGATAAAATACACTCTCGACATAAGTCTTATGCTGATCTGCGGAGACGACCTTTGAAGTTCGAGGTCAGGGATCAGGTTTTCATGCGTGTCGCACCGAGGTTGGGACTCAAGAGGATTCAAAGATAGGGTAAGCTTTCACCGTGGTACATCGGGCCATTTGAGGTTTTGGAGAGGGTTGGGCCGGTTGCCTATCGGTTGCAGCTACCTCAGAGGTACCAGGCCATGCACGACGTCTTCCATGTCTCTCAGCTCCAACGATACTTTTCAGACCCGTCTCATGTCTTTCAGCCCGAGGAGGTTGAGCTCGAAGCAGATGCGTCTTTTGAGGATCATCCTATCTGGATTGTCGATCACAGTACAAAGGTTATCCATGGGTGGTATGTTCCTCTAGTACGGGTGCTATGGCATCATGGGTGAGTACAAGACGAAACCTAGGAGAGGGAGGCCGATGTATGATTGCAGTGGTCGGAGCTATTCGGGGTTTCTTCTTCTACGCCTCTCTAGGGAAATTTGGGGATGAACTTCTTTAAGGGGGGAATTTTGTAAGAACCTGGATCTTCGTTTCAGGTATTTCATTCCTTTTTCTGAAGTTTTTAAGAAAAATGGAGTTTTTAGATAATTTTTGAAGTACACACCGTGTACTTTCTGAGTACACGTTGTGTACTCTTTTCCCACTCGAAGTCGTGTTCTGGCCGTGTCTGGGCCACACTAACGATGTGTAGGGGTGACGTGGAGGCCGATTTTGGCGGAGTACGGAAAGACCTAGTACATGCCGTGTACTCTAAAAGAACACACCGTGTACGTTTTTTTTCATTAAATGGACCAGGGTTGCGCCTGATCGCCATAAACGTCTTCTTCTAGGTCCTGTTTGTCCGAGAACACTAGGAATCCGTGGATCTTCGGCAAGCCACCGTTCCTCCATCCATTCTACAATTCGAGCACTGTCGATTGCGTTGGAATCGCAGTAGTGAGTTCTCCCTTCTACTTGAGCCTTGTTTTCCAATTCCTCCTCCTTCTCAAGATATCATGATTTGAGTGTTTTCTCAGATCTACGACATTCGGGAGAGAATCAGTCAGTGCGGTTCAAGTATATTGATCACCTAGTATCCAGTTAGGTAGTTTGTGCCTTACCGTTCAAAGTATTTGAGTTCTATGTACAAATTCCACCAATACCCATAGATGGGGTATTGCGTGTTTACCTTTTTGACCTTGTTGTTTTCCTGCCTTGCTTGTATGCTTGTGTAGAGGTGAGTTAATCACGTTAGAGGATATTTTGTTGTGCTTGGATGTTTTTCCATGCTTCGTTCTGGTTACGACCTTTGGGTTTTGTTTTCCTTTGGCTGTTACACCTTTTTCCATGCCTTGTGTCTATAGGATGGAGTGTTTTTGTATAACATGCTTGTTTCCCTATAGACTGTTATCCAAGTAGCTCTATAGGTGTACTTTGGTTTTCCAAGTAGCTCTATAGGAGTACTTTGGCCTTATAGCATTATTATGCACTGACCAACACGGGACTAAGAGAACCCAGTGCTATAGACTATAAGGGATAGACCGAGTGAGCTTCGCAATGAGTCTTAGAAAATATAGACTAGAGGAGGGTAGACCGAGGGAGATTCCTTAGAGAGTCTTGGACATTATACTACAGGGGATGGACCGAGTGATCTCCCAAAGAGTCTTGGATTTTTATAGACTACAGGAGGGTAGACCGAGTGAGCTTCCTCAGAGAGTCTTACCGTGTTTTGATTTCTCTTTAAAAACCTTCACAGGCTAGAGGAGGAATTGACCGAGTGAGCTTCCTCATAGAGTCCGTAGTATACCTGAGGCTATAGGAGGAATTGACCGAGATAGCTTCCTCAGAGAGTCTCTAGACCTTGGGGCTAAGAGGTTTAGACCACACGTTCTTCCTCAGGGAGTCCCTGACTACCCTAGAATATAAGGGGAATTGACCTAGTGTGCTTCCCCAGAGAGACTCATAAATTCGTATGACGAAACCAGAGGGGTTAGGCTGAGTGCACTACCTAGAGGGTTGTGGTACTTCTTGAATTGGACTAGAGGGGATGGATGTGAGTACTTCCCAGATGGTTTCCTGCTTGTTAGCTGTTTTATTAACTACTATTGTTTGATGTGGATTCATTACTGTTGTGCATCATCCTACTTTACTGCTTATTGTTTACTACCTACTTCTTTTCTATTGCTATTTACTTCTTATTGTACTTTTACCTACCATATACTCACTGACTGTTAGGAATTGATCTTCGGGTGAATGCCTACTAGGATTTAGTCTCACACCCTATTTGGGTCATGATTTTGGGCCCAAACAGACCATGTTATTGCAGGTATAGACAAGGGAAATCACCCTTCGACTTCTGGTACATGATTTCTTGGAGCAAGAGAGCAAGGGACCAAGCTTTGGATTGCGATGCTGAGGATCTGTTTACCTTCTTTTCTACTTGTTTTGGTACTGTTGTGTTTTTCAGCATTGTGACTTGTTTGGATGCTTTCCTAGATATGTATCTTGCATCATTCCATATTTACATATGCGATCCAGTATATTGATTTAGTCTTCCGTTGTTTATTACTGTTGGTTATTTACTGCTTCTTCTATTGAACGTTTATTAATTCTACTATGTACTATGCCAATGAGGGAATATTTTCCCCACTATCACACCCAAGTCCCTCGCTTCTAGTCGGCAACCTCTGGCATTTGGGAAAATGTGCTTGAGGCCATGTGACCAACCGGGTACGGGGTGCCTCTAGGTGGCTTCCGGAACTGGGACGTTACATTTGTCACCATAATATTTTGAATAGGTTATATGATGATATTATAGACAATTATTCCATTATTTTTATTATGTTAGGAGTATAAGAGGATTAATCCCCACTAGAATTTAAATCTTGAAAAAACTTATGCGATGAGCATAAAGGGAATAGTCCCCACTAGACCTAAAATCATGAATAGAATTTTGTGATGAGCATAAGTGGACCCTACCTTTCCATATATGAAAAGTATAAGATTTATTATGTGATTTGAATAGAATGATTCACCATTCATAATTCATCATAATCCCATCCATCCTCATGCGATGAGCATGGAATTCCTTAAGTGTGGATCATGGAATTCCTTAGGTGATGAGCCTAGAGTTCATTAAGTGATGAGACTAAAATACCACAGGTGACTAGCTTATGATGACTTTGGTGATGAATCTAGGATTATATAGGTGATGAGAATAGTATTCCTTAGATTATGAGCCTAATATGTCTATATATATTGACATAAGAAGATATAACAGCCTTGCTGCCCAGATCATAACTGAAGATCCATACTTTACTTATATGTGTCAAGAATAAGATTCCCTCACTTCCAAAAATGAGATAGATATTTATGGCATTGTCTAAATATACAATGTAATTGAAATTCTAGTCAAATTTAATCATTAGGTTGTCACCTTGATAAGGAAGAAAGTGACATTATTAACTGATGTCTACATGGAGATGGAATCAAGAACAAAATTCATGGGAATGTTTTAATTATATAAGAGAAATATAGACTGGGAGGGGGACTGATACGGGGGTGTCCAGGAGGGTCTACAAGGGGGCTAGCGGGGAGGAGGGGCAACACTTCCTTCTTTTGTTCATTTCTTTATGACATAATCAGTGGTGGCAGTTGACATCACTTCAAAGCTTTAGGATAATTCTTTAAGCCTCGTATAAGATTCGCATACTAATACCTTTTCTTGGGAACTTCATATTCCTTCTCAACAAGCTTGGGAACTTCCAACTCCCTTCTAAGTTGTCCAGCTCTTAATTATCTCATCAATATGCTTGGGTACTCCAACTAACTTGAAATCCATTTATCATCTTCATATTGACATAAAACAACTTTTCTTCCTCATTGACAACAACTATGAAACAAACACAATGTGGATTTACCAATCTTTCACTTTGTGTTTATTGTCAATACCAATATAGAAATTGGTATGTCAAGATGTTCTTTAATTTTCTTATCTCCCCTTTTTCTCGTTGACTTCCCTCATTTTATTTTCTCCCCTTATTGACAATAAATACATAGTTCATGAAAGAGGATGGTATCACTTCACTCTTAAACAATGTGCCATCATTCATTCTATTCAAATTCTATGTGATCCATGTTTGGTGTAGAAAATATGAGGGTTTGATTTAGAAAACAAAGATGTCTCATTAACAATATGAACATGATACCAACTGATTCTAATTACCATGACTCATTTAGGGGCTATTCAGATGTCATCAAGTTGAAACTAAATGATGCCAATTGATATCTTCATTATTTTTGGAATTACAACCTGATATCTTGCACTCATCTCAATACAAATGTTGAAAACATTCAAGTGCATGTAGTAGGTTTTAGAAATCATCCTTCAGATCTCAAATTTCCTCAAATTCTTTTCATTGATTAATTAAATTTCTCCCCATCAATATCAGACTTTATTCGGTCATTAACAAGTATGATAGAAATTCATACCTCATCAATGAATTTTTCAAGAACATTCCATAAATTCCATATTTTCATGGAATAAATAAGTCTGGAAGATTTTCAAGGGCATTCTATGCTCATCTCCCCATCAAGGATACACAATACCTTCACTCCATCAAGAAAGATCTTTCCTTTTAATGTTCTTTGGAATACCATTTGATAAATCAAACCAAGATGATGAATTTTTTTCAGATCTAGAATAGTTATTCCAGCTTACTTCCCTTCATTTTCTCTCCTCTTGAGAACTAGTTTCACCTTCAATTCCCTATATTGTATAACACACTAATAACAAAAAAATAATTAGGGAATAAGGTGGATGTCCTTTATCATCAATGTGAGCTATTGGGTTGAGATAATTTTCTCAACCTGTTTGTCCTTTCTAATTTAGCTTGAAGTTTGGATAGACTCTTCATGCATGCACTTCTGGATTTTCAAGCAGCCTTAGGTTGCATGGATTTCTTTCTTCCCTCACGTGATATTTTCTTTTTAACATGATGATAGGGCACAGGCCTCTTCGGGACCATGGAAGGTTTATTCTTGGCTTGGGAAGAGGGCAGGGGGTAGGGGGCAGGGGGTAGGGGGTGCAAGGGGGAAGGGGCTGTGCATGCATCATTGGTATTGAAAGTGATTTCATATATGTTATGATTGTCTGTGAATTTTAATAATTCTCATTGTTTCCTTTCATTCTCGCATGCATTCACTTGCATCTATTTGTGTTTTTAATTTTTTCTGGGTTTTATATGGCCAGGTTTAAGTTGAATCAATGATTGGGGTGAGCGAGGATAGTAAATGTGCACAGATTGTCACGATTTAAAATCAACTAGGTTTCCATTTGTTTATGCTTATTGAATTTGAAATTTGTATACAAAATAATTTTAGTCATTTTTTGCACCTGTTCTTTTTAGGTATTTGATGATTCTTATAAGTCACAATTAACAATCATAATCCTTGATGACATTGATAGGTAATTACAATCAATTTCAATGTAATAATATTTTTGGTCCTTTCATCCGATAACCACTGTACTATTCTTTTTAGTACAGGCTTTTGGATTACATTCCCATTGGGACTCGTTTTTCCAATATTATTTCTCAAATGATGATGGTCCTTTTGAAATGGATTCCTCCCCATGCATTCTTTTCATCCCTTTTATTAGTATAACTCATTCAGAATATATCTTTATGAGGTTTTTTTTGTCTCAATGTGTTCATAAGAACTGGATTTCTTGTGTGTATGCTTTCACATGATAGGCTGTGTTTGTGGATAGGGATGCATGCTATGCAGAGAACCATCAACAAAACATAACCCATGCATATGCATGTGAGCATATATATAATGATCCTCTAGTTGTAGTTTATTCTTATATAGATTGTTTGACATTATTTCATTTATGTTTTCCATTTTAATCCATACTCCTCTCATTTGAGACACCACAGGCATCTCCAAAGATTTTTTTGACTCACAGGGGGGTGTACAGGCTAGGGGGTTGGTGCATGCTAGGGGGTGGTGCAAGCTTGGGGGGTTGATGTAGGCTAGGGGGATGTGGGATGCAGGGGGTGTAGGGGGATGTACAGACTAGGGGCTAGATGGAGGGGGGAAAGGGGCAAGGGGTAGGGGGTAGGGGGCAAAGGGCATGGGGCAGGGTGGAGGGGGGCATGGTGGAGGGGGGCAAGGGTAGGGGGAAAGGGGCAGGGGGGAGGGTGGAGGGGGGAAGGGGGTAGGGGCAATGGGAGGTTTGTAGAGCACGGGGGAAGGGGGGAGGTTTGTAGAACACGGGAGAAGAAGGCCTGGTGGAGGGCGGCAGAGGGCAGGGGGGATGTTTTCAGGGCATGGGGGAGGGGGGAGGGGGAGGTCTTTAAACACCTTGAGATTTTATGAAATATATTATTTTTAATTTATTTGATGTCTTATATTATACACTACACCAATATTATCTTGTACTATACGCAACACCGTATTAGCTTGCAGTATATGCAACACTATTCTTGGCTCATGTTACACACAATTTCAAGTTAGTTTTGTGGAAATTATTTTACACAACATTAAGTATAGATTTTTTTTAATGCATAAATAAAATAATTTTTGATTATGTTATACAAAACACCAAACAGATCTTTCACTACACACATCCCTGACTTGGATTGAATTACACGCAATCAAGAACTTCTTCGATAACATGTGTATTACGCAATACTAAGTTTCACTAAACGAGATATTATTATAATATTATTATGAACTAGCCGTTATAAATAGTAATAACCAATTTTTAAAATTTTATAAATTTTATCTTAAAAAATGGAGTTCATTTTTGGATTCGGAATATCAAAATTTTCCTAGGGTGAATTTTTGGTATTTGTCTGAAAACTTTCAATTTTTGATTAATAGTGAAAACACTGGGTTACTATTTAAAAACCAACTTTTTATTTAAATAATTATTTATTTTATTTAAATTTATTTTAGGTAAAAATTGATTCATAATACCTATATAAGTTCAATAAAATTCATTTGAGTCATTTTATTATATTTTTAGATATTTAAAAATTTTATTGAACTTTTCACAGTCTTTTACCCACCTCCTAGGAGAATTTGAAAATCTATATAAAAATTAATTTTACATATTCTGTGAGTAGAATTTCAAAAATATAAGAGAAACAGTTAATATCAAGGAGGAAAATGTGGTTCAATAAGATAAAAATAATTTTTGTTGAATAGTAACTTTTTACTTTTATTTACCAAGGTTAAAAGTAAATAGGGTAATTAAGGGTAAAAATGATATTATTATTACCCTAACACATATACTAATTCTATTGGATTAGTGTAATTTGACCAAAAACAACCTTAGGAATAAAATATTTCCCTTTAGGTCCTCTTGTATTAGATTAGGACACTTATTATTATTTTATTTAAAGAAGAGTTAAAATAGTTAAAATCAAAGTTTAATAACTAAAACATTTTTAATATAGGATTATAAATAAGATAAATTCGACTATAAATATTAATTAGAAAGATAAAAATATTTCCTACATAATATTATTTTATTTATAATTTTTAGACATTAAATAATTTAATTTATTTATGACACAATGATGATGCATGAATTACCTTATTAATGAAATATTAACATAATTAATGTTATAAATACCCAAATAAATGTAATTTGAGACTTTTTATGAATTACAAGAATTTTATAGGTTAATATGACATGTTATTATTTATTAAATTAACTTTTTTCGAACTAATCATGTTGTTATGATTTTCACAAAAATCAATTACCAAATAGTGTCAAAATTGACATAAAATAGGTTTTAAAACAAATATTATATTATTAATTGTTATTATATTCCTAAAAATATATGGTTCATCTAAATGACTTATATAAGGTTATATATATTAATAATTAACCACTTGGGGTTATTTTGTCTTGTTATAGTAAGTTTATTAACCATATAGTGTAATAAAACAGGAAGACAAGTAAAAGATAAATTATTTAACTTAGAGTTAAATCTAAATGATAAGGTTAAAATAGTAACCTAAACTTGTATAAAAACTATTTTTTGAGAGAATTTCGACCCATACCAACTTTAGCTTATAAATAAATCAATTTGGAGCTATTATAAACTGAATATGACTTTATTATAAAATAATATTTCAAGTTTTTCCAAAGGTGCCCCTATCCTCCCTTATAAAAAGGGCACCCTTACCTCTTCTCTTCACACCTTTTTGAGCCTTTAATCATAGAAAAAACCTGCCCATTTCCATTATAATATTCCCTAGAAACATTATAGAGGTTCTGGTATCCTTAAAAGACCAACCCTAGTGCCTTAAGAGGAGGATAAGAAGAGGCGCGTCAAAGAAGAGGTAATATCCTTTACCGATTCTTTCCAATTTATTTCTTCTGGTACTTATTATTATTTATTTTTTTCATCATAAATTAATTAAATCAGTATCACTAATATACTAATATGTTATTATAAATTTGAAACTACCCAATTTCATCTTCTATCAATCCTACGGAAAATGAAATCACTGTGCGTGCGTACGCACGGAATACCATCTCCACGTCGTGGTGTAATCTGTTTTCAACCACCACCTTACTTGGATGGGTATAATAGTGTAAATAAATAACTATATATGATTATTGTAAAGTGATATTTATTCTGAAATATTTTACATAAAATTCAATACAATTCCACGATCATGGAAATGATATCATCGCTCGTGCGTACGTACGAACTACCGTCTCCACAAACGCGATGAGATTCATTTTCCATGATTAACCATTCAAGTATGATTATAAAGTATATATAATAAATAATCATGAAAGATATTAAATAATAATGATACTGTATTTATGTACATATATGTTTCATTTACTTAATTCCATTTAATTCAATAATGAAACGAAAACAGCGTTCATGCGTACGCACGACCTACCGTCTCCATGAACGGTGTATTTCATTCCATTTATCGATCTATCATATATATTTATATACTGAATATATATTATATATAAATCATGTTTTACATTCTTTAATTAAGTAAATCATGATATAAGTAATAATATCTAGAACAACATGTCGAAACACGTACGATAAATGAAACAATTTTACCCATAACGCTGCTTTAACATGGAATTTACAAAAGAATGGGTAATATAAAGTCATAAGTGAACCATATTTGATATCATAACAATGAATATAATTATTTAATAAGTCAATGAAATTATTTAAATCATTATACAGGAGGTTCGGATACGTACGAATCATATCGGACCTAAGGTAAGGGATAACTATTCCAATCTCATTCTTATCTGAGATTGTTATTCGTAAGTATTTACTGGGGTTATTGTTATCATCTATGACCATGTTTTCTAAAAATGTTTTCATGTATTTTTTAAGTCCTTTTTACCCATTTTTGAAATTTAACACATGTTATAAAAGGAGTCTTACTTTTTTTACCACATGAGGAACTTTTTGACTTTTCTGACAAAAGTATGAGAAGAATGTTATTTTTAACTTATACGGCGTGAATGGATTTTTACTGTTTCATAACAACCCATTTTCATGAAGCTTACTATATAAGATTTTATGAATATTTTCAACAAAATACTTTTCTTTTAAAATTTCATGGCATTTTGTGAAAAAAAATGATTTTGAAGAAGAAAGGATATTTCCCTCAAGAATTCATTTCAAGTGTTTTATCAAAACCATTTTTCCATCTAAGATGACATTATTTCATATGTGTATGTTTCAAGTATAATGTCTCTATGATTTACATGGTTTCTCTTTTATTATGATGAAATATCCATTTGTTTTATATGGATTATGTGATGATGGGATGATGTTTATGAAACCCATTTTATTCTTTGGGTTATGATGAATGCTTTAAGTTTATTTTGTGGCACAAGTAAGAATGATTTCATTATGAGATGGGTGGGAGCTATATATATCCCTCGAATGCATTGGTTAAATATTTATATCTCATGAGATATACATGGATGAAATGGTAAGTTAATATGGTTCAGTGATATAGGACTGGAACGAGGAGTGAACTCGATTCAGAAATGGACTTTGTCCAGTAAGATGGTCCTGGCAGCAATGCCTCAGATACTATGGAAATCATATCATGTGCTTAATGGTTTTCCAAAATTACATGTTTTATTATCATGCTATTTTATCTTGATTAATGTTTCATTATGATCTATGCCTTACATACTGCCATGTTTTATGCCATTTCTCAAGATTTTGATGTTTAAACATTATGTTCATGTTTTTTTTCAGTTCCAATGTATATGATTTGTTTTATTTTCTCCATGCTTACCCTTACTGAGAATTTGAGCTCACCCTTTATATGTTTTCTTTTCCCCAGGATTTAAAGAAAGGTTTTAGGTAAGAATACAAAAGGAGAAGATATTTATGGGAGATGTTGATGATCTTTCACCATGATTAAATGATTATATTCCGAGTTTCCAAAGACACTAAACTATTATGGTCCTTGTGTGTTTGTTTTTTTATGTATTAAGTATTCCAAAAAATTAATGTAATTTCTATGTATGTCAAGTTTGGGGTCTCTACAGTTGGTATCAGAGTAAAGGTTTAGTTAACCTTTGGAACCTAGGATTCAAAAACTTTAGTGATATCCCTAGATATATTTCTACGGTATGTCTAGGGATGTCCCTAAGGTTAAGTATAAGTATAGGTTATAGTCCTAGAATTACGGTAAAGATATTAGAATTAAACCTAAGATGTTATATATTGAAGGTGATCACCCTTTTATTATGTTGTTTTGCCTAGAATTATTTTTTACTATAACACTATTCTTTTTGGGGTTTAGACAATGGATGGAACCCGAAGGAACCGTGTTGATCAATGTAATGGACAATGCAATGATTGTTCTTCTGAACAAACAAATGTAATGGGAGATGGAGTGTAAAATCTTATTTCTATACTTACAAAAGCTATGAATCATTATGTAATTCCAAATGAGTAGAAAAGGGAACAATATTCTATTGAGTCCTTCATGAGTCAACGTCCACCTTCTTTCAGTGGGTCTTCTGATCCACTTGTAGCTGAAAAATAGATCAGTACCATTGAAAAGATATTTTCCATACTTTGTTGTTCGGAACATGAAAAATTCATTCTGGCTATTTACCATTTAGAAGGTGAAGCATATCAATGGTGGACTCTAATTAAGAATACAAGGCCCCAAAATGAAATTGAATCCCTGGAATGGGATGAGTTAAAGAACTTGTTTTTCAGTAAGTACTTACCTAGTATTCTTCAAAAAAAGACGGAAAAGGAGTTCCTTGACCTTAAGAGGAAGGATGATGAATCTATTGGTATATACGAAATGAATTTTACAAGACATTCAAGGTAAAAATCTAGATTTATCATCCAACGTGAAAGTAAAGTTGATCAATTCTTCAGTGGCTTAAAACCAAGTCTTTGAAGGGAATTAGCTATAAGAGAATTCAGTAGCTATGAAGAAATTGTGCATCGTACTATCAAGGTAGAACTAGAAGTTGTTGTAATATATCCATATCATGGTTTTGACAAGAAACAAAAGATGGAGTTCAAGGATAAATCTCATAATAATGGTGAAAAGAAGATGAATGTTTCTTTATGCTCAAAGTGTGGAAAGAATCATGGTGGAGATTGTCTTAAAGGGACTAGAAAATGTTTTAAGTGTGGAAAAGAAGGTAATCGAGCATACGAGTGTCGAAGTAATGGAAAAATGGTTGCTAATGATGTGAATAAAGAAAATAATGTAGAGAACGCACCACCAACACTTCAATGCTTCAAGTGCAAGGAAATGGGAAATTATTCTAATCAATGCCCTAATCCAAGGGTTAATGATGATCAACGTGAGAAACCTCCTAAGGAAAATGATAAAGGGAAGTCACATGTGATCACTATTTGTGATGTTGAGTATGACAATAATGTTATGTAATGATTAAGTGTTTATGTAATGGGATTTCAAGATAGTAGCATGGAATCTCATTTATGGTATCGTGGAATTTTGGAATATATATGTATTGGTTTTCAATAATTATATGGTACTGGTAACCATGAAAAGTGTTTGAAATATTTTTGGAAAGAAGATGATATGCGCATAATGAATGGATAAAGAGAAAATGAAATGAGCCCATGAATGATATCATGGTTTGAGTATATATAAATTTTTGGATTTTGGTATGTGGAAAGAGTTAAATTTTGTAGCATTCATGTTTTCACTAAGGTTCAATGGGTGTTAATTTTTCAATATAATACATGATTAAGGTATTCACATGTTTTTAATGTGACCAAAAAGATATATCGTATGATATATGGGAGATAAATGATGGTATTCACATTCTTGTTTGATGACATTTCTAGTAATCATTTTCTTTATACTATAAGATTGGACAATGTATTTTAGATAAGCCTAAATATTGGAATGGATTTTGTTGTACATAAGTTAGTATTGTTTAAGGATATAATTTTCTTTTAGATATTATTGGTGGGATGTTATAATAATTTAGTTTTAGAAAAAGGACAACCTGGAGGATGAGAGATAACCCATCGCATCAGATAAGGCTGTGGCAATCGAACCCACAACCAAACTGCGACAAGCCTTTATCGCCTACCACTGGCCTACAGGAAGTCCCTAGTTAGTAGGAACTAGTTTTATTTTATTAATCAGTATGATAGATGAATTATAAGTCCATTATTGGAATAATATACGATTAATCTCACTATAGATGGACTTATGTATATTTAATAACTTATGATAACCTTTTTGTGATAGAAACAGATGGGATGACTTGTCATTATATCGCATGATCTACTAACACTTCATGAATGAAAAATTCAGCTTCATTTCTTTAAATAGAGATGAAGTGGGAATTGTTCATGGAATGAACAACAATTATATTACACTAAAATCAAGTAAGTATTTCTCCTTATGTAAAAGTTCTTCAATGTTAGGGAAATGATCTTGGAAACCAAAAAATGTTGTCCTAATACTCTCATATCTGATGAATCAGATAGTACTTTAGATCATAAAAAATTTACGGCTTTGTGATTGTTGGATTTTTCATAGCCATGTTCTCTACCAATCTCCATCAGAACTTGACAGTTATATTTCCCTTCCATATCTACATTTTCTCCTATACACTCATATGTGGGAACCCAAGTTATGAGTTACTTTGGGTATCCGTTTTGTTTCTAACTTTCCATTTTAAAATGATTATTTATTATTCATTTTTACGTTGTGGGTTTCTATGAATGAAACTTTCAAGTAGTAAACAATTTATAACCCCAATGAATTTCGATGGCAAAATTCATTTTAACGGGGGTAGAATGTAACACCCCGAGATTTTATGAGATATATTAATTTTAATTTCTTTGGTATATTCTATTATACACTACACCAAGATTATCTTGTACTATATGAAACACCGTATTATCTTGCAGTATACACAACACTATTCTTGGCTCATGTTAGACCCAATTTCAAGTTCGTTTTTTGGAAGTTATTTTACGCAACATTAAGTATAGATTTTGTTTAATGTATAAATGAAATAAGTTTTCATTATGTTATACACAACACCAAAGGGATCTTTCACTACACGCATCAATGAATTGGCTTGCATTACACACAATGAAGACCTTCTTTGATAGCGTGTTTAGTACGCAATACCAAGTTTCACTAAATGAGATATTATTATGATATTATCATGAACTAGCCGTTATTAATAGTAATAACCAATTTTTGAAATTTTATAAATTTTATTTTAAAAAATGGACTTCATTTTTGGATTTGGAATATCAAAATTAGCCTAGGGTGAATTTTTGGTATTTTTCTGAAAACTTTGAATTTTTGATGAATAGTGAAAACACTGGGTTACTATTTAAAAACCGACTTTTTATTTAAATAATTATTTATTTAATTTAAATTTATTTTAGGTCAAAATTGATAAATAATACCTATATAAGTTCAATGTAATTCATTTGAGTCATTTTATAATAATTTTAGATATATAATAATTTTATTGAACTTTTCACCGTCTTTTACCCACCTCCTAGGAGAATTTGAAAATCTACATAAAACATAATTTTATCGCTTCTGTGAGTGGAATTTCGAAAATTCGAGAGACGCGGTTAATATTAAGGAGTAAAATGTGGTTCAATAAGACAAAAATAATTTTGGTTGAATAGTAATGTTTTACTTTTATTTACCACGGTTAAAAGTAAATAGGGTAATTTAGGGTAAAAATGATATTATTATTACCCTAACACATGTCCTAATTATATTGGATAAGTGTAATTCGACCAAAAACAACCTTAAGAATAAAATATTACCCTTTAGGTTAACTTGGATTAGATTAGGACACTTATTATTATTTTATTTAAAGAAGAGTTAAAATAGTTAAAATCAAAGTTTAATAACTAATTTTTTTAATATAGGGTCATAAATAAGATAAATTTGACTATAAATATTAATTATAAAGCTAAAACGATTTCCTAAATAATAGTATTTTATTTATAATTTTTATACATTAAATAATTTAATTTATTTATGACACAATGATGATGCAGTAATTACCTTATTAATGAAATAATAACATAATCGATGTTATAAATACCCAAATAAATACAATTTGAGACTTTTTATGAATTACACTGATTTTATAGGTTAATATGACATGTTAGTATTGATTCTATTAACATTTTTCGACCTAATCATGTTGTTATGATTTATAAAAAATCAATTAACAAATAGTTTCAAAATTGACATAAAATAGTTTTTAAAACAAATATTATATTATTAATTGTTATTATATTTATAAAAATCTAACATTTAGTAAAATGACTTAGATAAAGTTATATATATTAATAATGAACCACTTGGGGTTCGTCTGTCTTGTTATTGTATGTTTATTAACCATATAGTGTAAGAAAACAAGAATACACAGTAAAGGTTAAATTATTTATCTTAGAGTTAAATCTAAATGATAAGGTTAAAATAGTAACCTAAACTTGTATAAAACCTATTTGTTGAGAGGATTTCAACCCATACCCACTTTATCTTATAAATAAATCAATTTGGAGCTATTATAAAAAGAATATGACTTTATTATAAAATAATATATTAAGTTTTTCCAAAGGTGCCCCTCTCCTCCCTTATAAAATGGGCACCCCTTCCCTCTTCTCTTCACACCCTTTTGAGCCTTGAAGCATGGCGAAACCCTACCCATTTCTCTTATCATATTACCTAGAGACATTATAGAGGTTCTTGACTCCTAAAAAGACCAACCCTAGTGCCTTAATAGGAGTATAAGAAGAGGCGCGTCAAAGAAGAGGTAATATCCTTTACCGATTCTTTCCAATTTATTTCTTCTTCTACTTCTTATTATTTATTTGTTTCATCATAAATTAATAACATCAGTATCACTAATATACTGATATGTTATTATAAATATGAAACAACCCAATTTCATCTTCAATCCATCCTACAGAAAATGAAATCACCGCGCGTGCGTACGTACGGAATACCGTCTCCACACCGTGGTGTAATCTGTTTTCCACCACCACCTTAATTGGATGGGTATAATGGTGTAAATAAATAACTATATATGATTATTCTAAAGTGATATTGATTATGAAATATTATAAATAAACTTCAATACAATTACACAATCATGGAAATAATATCATCGCTCGTGCGTACATACGGACTACCGTCTCCACGAACGTGATGAGATTCATTTTCCATGATTAACCATTCAAGTATGATTATACATTATATATAATAAATAATCATGAAATATATTAATTAATAATTTTACTATATTTATGTACATATATGTTTCGTTTACTTAATTCCATTTAATTCAATAAGAAACGAAAACAGCGTTCATGCGTACGCACGACCTACCGTCTCCATTAACGGTGTATTTCATTCCATTTATCGATCTATCATATATATTTATATAATGAATATATATTATATATAAATAATGTTTTACATTCTAGAATTAAGTAAATCAGGATATAAGTAATAATATCAAGAACAACATGTCGAAACATGTACGATAAATGAAACGATTTTACCCAAAATGATGCTTTAACATGGAATTTACAAAAGAACGGGTAATATAAAGTCATAAGTGAACCATATATGATATCATAACAATGAATATGATTCTGTAATAAGTCAATGAAATTATTTAAATCATTATATAGGAGGTTTAGATACGTACAAAGCATATCAGACCTAAGTTATGGGATAACTATTCCAATCTCGTTCTTATCCGAGATTGTTATTCGTAAGTATTTACCGTGGTTATTGTTATCATCTGTGACCATGTTTTATAAAAATGTTTTCATGTATTTTTTAAGTAAATTTACCCATTTTTGAAGTTTACTACATGTTATGAATGGAATCTTACTTTTGTTTACCACACGAGGAACTTTTTGACTCTTCTGAAAAAAGTACGAGAAGAATGTTATTTTTAACTTATACAGCGTGAATGGATTTTTACAGTTTCATAAGGCCTCATTTTCAGGAAGCTTACTCTATAATATTTTATGACTATTTTCAAAAAAAATAATTTTCTTTTAAAATTTCATGGCATTTTGTGAAAAGAAAATGATTTTGAAGAAGAAAGGATATTTTACTCAAGAATTCATTTCCAATGTTTTATCAAAACCATTTTTCCATCTAAGATTAAATTATTTCATATATGTATGTTTCAAGTATAATGTCTCTATGATTTACATGGTTTAAATTTTCTTATGATGAAATATCCATTTGTTTCATGTGGATTATGTAATGATGGGATGATGTTTATGAAACCCATTTTATTCTTTGGGTTATGATGAATGTTTAAAGTATATTTTGTGCCACAAGTAAGAATGATTTCATTATGAGATGGGTGAGAACTATATCTCCCTCCAATTAATTGGGTAAAGATTTATATCTTATGAGATAGACATGGCTGAAACGGTAAGTTAATCCAGTTCAGTGATACCAGACTGGAATGAGGAGTGAACTCGATTCAGAAAGGGACTGTGTCCACTAAGATGGCCTTGGCAGTAATGCCTTGGATACTATGGAAATCATATCATGTGATTAATGGTTTTCCACAATTAAATGTTTTATTCCCATGATATTTTATCACGATTAATGTTTCATTATGGTCTATGTCTTATGTACTTCCATGTTTTATGTCATTTCTCAAGATTTTGATGTTTAAATATTATGTTCATGTTTTTTTTCAGTTCAAATGTATATGATTTATTTTATTTTCTGAATACTTACCCTTACTGAGAATTTGAGCTCACTCTTTATATGTTTGCTTTTCCCCAGGATTTAAAGAAAGGTTTTAGGTACGAAAACAAAAGGGGAAGATCTTTATGGGAGATGTTGAAGATCTTTCACCACGATTAGAAGATTATATTTCGAGTTTCCAAAGACACTAAACTATTACGGTCCATGTGTGCCCATTTTTGTTATGTATTAAGTATTCCGAAAAAGTAATGTAATGTTTATGTACATCAGGTTTGGGGTCTCTACAGGTCTGTAGGGCCGGGGGGAGGTTTGCAGGGAAGGGGGGCAGGGGTAGGTCTGCAGGGGGGTCTGCAGGGCAGGGGGTGGGGGGTGAGGTAGTGGGGCAGTGGGGCAAGTGGGGTGGGGTAGGGGGGTGTAGTTAGTATCTATAGGTTTCTTTAATCTTAGATAAGGTTGAATAACCATTAAACTCCATCTCTAACTCGTCCATTTTTCATGATTAGGTTTCTCCAAATATGCCCTCCTATTTACAACAGATTTCTTTTGTAACAGCCCGAGATTTTATGAAAAATATTCTTTTTAATTTCATTAATGTCTTGTGTTGTACGCTACACCAAAAGGAGCTTGCACAACACGCATCCTTGACTTTCCTTGCATTACACGAAATCACGACCTTCCTCGATAGCGTGTGTAGTACATAATAATGAGTTTCACTAAACAACAATATGCTATTAAAATATTATTAAAACTAGCCGTTATGAATAGTAATAACCACTTTTTGAAATTTTGTAAATTTTATTTTTCAAAATGGAATTCATTTTTGGATTCGTAATATCGAAATTAGCTTAGGGTGAAATTTTGGTACTTTTCAGATAACGATCATTTTCTGATGAATAGTGAAAATTACTAAATATTAATAAAAAACAACCTTTCTAATCGAAATAATTAATAGTGATAAATTATTAATTTGAGTGGTTTTAAAATATATTTAGAATATATTTTTACAATTTAATACAATGTTGTTCATTGGATGTAATTTCAGATTTAAACCAGACATAAATAAGTGTCAATCTTTTGATAATTATTATCTCTTAAGAACACGCTATTTGTTTTGACGATGAGAATTAATTTTTAAATTAATTAATGAAACTGATATGTTTTGAATTTGGTAAAATAGACATAATTTTTGAGTTCATAATATCAAATATATCTTAGGCCTAATTTTTGGTATTTTTTTGGAAACTTTCATTTTTTGATGAATAGTGAAACTACTAAGTGGTAGTTAAGAAAAATGAATTTTTAATAAAACTTATTTTTACCGCTTCTGTGAGTGGAATTTCAAAAATCCGACAGACACGGTTGATGTCAGTAAGTAAAATGTGGTTCAATGAGATGAAAATAATTTTTGGTGAATAGTAACTTTTTACTTTTTTTTTACCACGGTTAAAAGTAAATAGGGTAATTAAGGGTAAAAATGATATTATTATTACCCTAACACATGTAATAATTCTATTTTATAAGTGTAATTCGACCAAAAACAACCTTAGGAATAACATATGACCATTTAGGCCCACTTGGATTAGATTAGAACATTTATTATTAATTTATTTAAAGAAGGGTTAAAATAGTTAAAATCAAAGTTTAATAAGTAAATCATTTTTAATATAGGGTTATGAATAAGATAAATTCGACTATAAATAGTAATTATAAAGATAAAAATATTTCCTATATAATGGTATTTTATTTGTAATTTTTATACATTAAATAATTTAATTTATTTATGACACAAAGATGATGCAGTAATTATCTTATTAATTAAATATTGAAATAATTGATGTTATAAATACCCAAATAAATGTAATTTTAGACTTTTTATGAAATAAACTAATTTTATAGGTTAACATGACATATTATTATTGATTTAATTTACTTTGTTTGAACTAATCATTCTGTTATGATTTTCACAAAAATTAATTACAAAATAGTGTCAAAATTGCCATAAAATAGTTTTTAAAACAAATATTATATTATTAATTGTTATTTTATTCTTAAAAATCTATGGTTCGGCAAAATGACTTAGATAAGGTTATATATATTAATAATAAACAACTTGGGGTTCGTTTGGCTACTTATAGTATGTTTTTTAACCTTATAGTATAAGAACATAAGAAGACACGGTAAAATTAAAATTATTTTACTTAATGTTAAATATAAATGATAAGGTTAAAATAGGAACCTAAACTTGTCTAAATTCTATTGGATGAGAGGATTTCGACCCATCCCAACCTTATCTTAGAAATGAACCAATTTGTAGCTATTTAAAACCGAATTTGACTTTATAATAAAATAATAGTTTTAATTATTCCAAAGGTGCCCCTCTCCTCCCTTATAAAAGGGAACCTACTCCCTCTCTTCGTCACACCACTTTGAGACTTCAAGCTCGGAAAACCCATGCCAAATTCCCTTATCCACTTCCCTAGAAACCTCCTAGAGGTTCTGTTCTTCATCAAAGACCAATTTTAGTGCCCTAAAATGAGATCTCAAAGAGGCGCTTCAAAGAAGAGGTAATATCCGTTACCGATTCTTTCATCTTTATTTCTTATTACACTTATTCTTCTTAGGTTTTTTCATTATGAAGTAATAAAATCAGTATCACTTATATACTGATATGTTATTATTTTGAAACAACCTTATTTCATCATCTATCCATCCTACGGAAAACGAAATCACCGCACGTGCGTACGTACGGAATACCGTCTCCACGCCGTGGTGTAATCTATTTTCCACCACCACCTTACTTGGATGGGTATAATGGTGTACATAATAACTATATATGATTATTGTAAAGTAATATTGATTCTGAAATAGTATACATAAACTCCAATACAATTCCACGATCATGAGAACGATATCATCGCTCGTGCGTACGTACGGACTACCGTCTCCACGACGCGATGAGATTCATTCTCCATGTTAACCATTCATGAATGATTATAAAGTATATATAATAATTAATAATGAAATATATGACATAATAATGATTCTGTATTTATGTGTATATATATGTATTTCACCTACTTAATTCCATTCAACTCAATAAGTAAAAGAAAACGGCGTTCATGCGTACGTACGGTCTACTGTCTCTATGAACGGTGTATTTATTTCCATTTACTGATCTATTATATATATATATTCTGAATATACATTATATATAAATAATGTTTTATATTATGTAATTAAGTAATAATGATCTAAGTAATCATATGAATAATTACAAGTCAAAAAACAGATGACAAATGAAACGATTTTACCAAAAACGCTATTTAACATGGAATTTACAAAAGAACGGGTAATATAAAGCCATAAGTGAACCATATATGATATCATAACAATGAGTATGATTCTGGAATAAGTCAATGACATTATTTAAATCATTATACAGGAGGTTCAGACACATACGATGAAAATCGGACCTAAGGTAAGGGAAATATCACAATCTCATTTTTATCCGAGATTGTTTATACTTTGAAATTTACTGGGGTGTATTTTATCATCCACATCCATGTTTCCTCAATATGTAATATTTATATCCTTATACAATATTTTATATCCAATTTTACCCTTCGGTGAGTTTTTAGTAAAGGATTTGTCTTTTTTCGTACGAGGTACATTTTGACTTTTCTGACAAAAGTACGAAGAATGTTTTTTTAACTTATATGGAATGAATGGATTTTTAAAATAATATTTCCAAGAATCTTACTTTATAAGTTTTCAAGTTTATTTTTAATCAACTTCTTTTAGTTTAAAATTGTATGACATGTTAAGAAAGGAAAAATGTTTTTGAAGTAGAAAGGATATTTTCCTCAAGAATGGAGTTCAAGTCTTTTATCAAAATTATTTTCCATCTAAGATAATAAAGGGTTTTGTTTCTATCCCTATTATTACATGGATTTGATTATGTTGTGATGGAAATATTTTGATGAATTTTTTTATCTTATATGAATTGTTTTATGATGTCACGATGTTTAAGATTCCCATTTTTATTACATGGGTTATGCTATGATGTATGGTTTATGATTTTGTGGAACACATAAGAATGGTATCATTATGAGATCGGTGGGACCTATATCTCCCTCCAATGCATTGGGTAATGATTTTTTATCTCATGAGATAGACATGGATGGAATGGTAGGTTATACCGGTTCAGTGAAACATGACTGAAATGCGGAGTGAACTCGGTTCCGAAAGGGACTTTGTCCCCTAAGATATTCTTGGAAATGAGTCTTGACTAATAATAAATGATTCTCTATGATTATGTGTGTATGCCACAAATTTTCATGTTTTAAGTTATGATTATTGGGATTACATTTCAATACTATGATTTAACCCATGTTATGAAATTATGATCTCTTTTGAAGGTTAATATTTCCAAAAGATATGTTCTTATGAATTTGACGTGATTGATATTTCTTTTGTTTACCCTTACTGAGCATTTGAGCTCACCCTTTTATGTTTTCTTTTCCACAGGACATAAAGAAAGGATTTAGGTTTTAAAAAAAGAAGATCTTTATGGGAGATGTTTAAGATCTTTCACCATGATTATAAGATTATATTTCGAGTTTCCAAAGACACTAAACTATTACGGTCCTTGTGTGTGTGTTTTTTATGTACTAAGTATTTCACAAAATTAATGTAATGTCCATGTATGTTATGCTTCGGGTCTCTACAGTTGGTATCAGAGGAATGGTTTAGTCAACCTTTGGAAACTAGGATGCGAAAACATTAGTGAGATCCGTAGAGATATTTCTAAGGTATGTCTAGGGATGTCACTAAGGATAAGTATACGTATAGGATACAATCCTAGAACTACGGTAATGATCATAGAATTTAACCTAAGATGTTAGATATTGAGGATACTCCCCCTTTATTATGTTGTTTTCCCTAGCATGATTTTGGCCTCTCACACTATTCTTTTTGGGTTTTAGACGATGGCTGGAACCCGAAGGAACTGTGTTGATCAATGCAATGGACAATACAATGATTGTCCTCCTGAACAAACAAATGTTATGGGAGATGGAGTGCAAAATCTTATTGCTATACTTACACAAGCTATGAATCATTCTGGACTTCCAAATGAGCAGAGAAAGGAACATTATTCTATTGAGTCCTTCATGAGGCAACACCCACCTTCTTTCAGTGGGTCTTCTGATCCACTTGTTGCTGAACAATGGATCAGTACTACTGAAAAGATATTTTCAGTTCTTTAATGTTCTGAACATGATAAAGTCATATTAGCAGTATATTGTTTGGAAGGTGAATCTGATCAATGGTTGAATCTTATCAAGAATATGAGGCAAAGAGATGAAATTGAGTCCGTGGAATGGGACGAGTTCAAGAACTTATTTTTCAATAAGTACTTCCCTCGTATTCTTCGAACAAAGATGGAGAAGGAGTTTCTTGAACTAAAGCAAAAGGATGATGAATTTGTTGGTATATACGAAGCGAATTTTACAAGGCTTGCAAGGTATGCATCTGGATTTATCATCCAACCTGAAAGTAAAGTTGATCGATTCTTCAGTGTCTTAAAACCAAATCTTCGAAGGGCATTAGCTATAAGAGACTTCAGTAGTTATGAAGAAATTGTGCGTTGTGATATCAAGGTAGAAATTGAAGTTGGTGTTACTTATCCATCTCATAGTTTTGACAATAAACGAAAGATGGAGTTCAAGGAGAAATCTCAGAATAATGGTGAAAAGAAGATGAATGTTTCCTTATGCTCAAAGTGTGGAAAGAAGCATGGTGGAGATTGTCTTAAAGGGACTAGAAAATGTTTTAAGTGTGGAAAAGAAGTTCATCGAGCAGCTGAGTGTCGAAGTAATGGAAAAAGGGTTTCTAATGATGTGAATAAAGAAAAGACTGTAGAGAACACACCAATAACACTTTAATGCTTCAAGTGCAAGGAAATGGGGCATTATGCTAATAAATGCCCTAATCCAAGGGTTAGTGATGATCGACGTGAGTAACCAATTAAGGCAAAGGACAAAGGGAAGTCACATGCGATCACCATTGGAGATGTTGAATATGACAACGATGTGGTGGAATGATTACGTTTTTATGTAATGGGTTTCCAAAATAATGTTGTATATAGTATCGTGGAATATTGGAGTATTTATGTTTTGGTCTATTGTGGTTTTCAGTAATTTTATGGCATCAGTAACCATGAACAATGATTGAAATATTTTTGGAATGTAGATGATATGGGCATAATGAAGGGATAAGGAGAAAATTAAATGTTTGATAGTATTCATGAGCTCATGACTGATATAAGTAGAAGGTTATATCATGGTTTGAGTATATAGAATTTTTGGATTTTGGTATGCAGATAGAGTTAACTTTTGACAACATTCATGTTTTCACTATGGTTTAATGGGTATTCATTTTTCAAGAGAATACATCATTAAGGTATTCACATGATTGGAATGTGACCAACAAGATATATGGGGGATAAATGATGGTATTCACATGCTTGGTTGACGAAATTTCAAGTAATCATTTTCTTTATACTGTGAGCTTGGACCGAAGTATTTTAGATATGCCTAAAGATTGGAATGGATTATGTTAACCATAAGTTAGTATTGTTTAAGGATAGAACTTTTTTTGATATTATTTATGTTATGTTGTAGTAATGTAGTTTTCGAAAAAGGACAACCTGCAGGAAGGGCGACATCCCATCGCTTCGGACAAGGCTGTGGGAATCGAACCCACAACCGAAGTGCGACTGACCTTTATTGCATACCACTGGCCTACAGGAAGTCCCTGTTTAGTGTAAACTAGTTTTATTATAGTAAGCAGTATGATATATGAAGTATCAGTCTATTTTAGGAACTATATATGATTAATCTCACTATAGATGGACTTATGTATTTTTTGATAACTTTTCTAACATTTTGTTTGAGATAGATGGAATGACCCATCATTCTATCACATGATCTTCTAACACACAACGAATGACAAATTCAACTTCATTTATTTAAGAAATGAAGTAGAAATTGTCCAAAGAATGAAAAATGGTGAGACTATACCAAAATCACAAAAGTATTTCTTCTAATTCAAATTTCATCAACTTTAGGGAAATGATCTTGAAAACCAAAAATGTTGTCCTAGTGATCTTATATCTGATGAATCAGATGGTACCTTAGATCGTCACAAATTTATGGCTTTGTGATTGCTGGCTTTTCCATATCCATGTTCTCTACCACTCTCCATCAGAACATGATGGTTAGATTTCTCTTTCATATCCATATTTTCACCTATGTGGAAACCCAGTGATTAGTTTATTTGGGTAACCGTTTCGTTTCATAATTTTGTTTTTAAATATTGGTTTTGGTATTCCTTTTTACGATGTGGGTTTCTATTAAAGAAACTTTCGAATAGTAAACCATTTATAACCCCGACAAATTTCGAGGGCGAAATTCATTTTAAGGGGGGTAGAATGTAACATCCCGAGATTTTATGAAAAATATTCTTTTTAATTTCATTAATGTCTTGTGTTGTATTCTACACCAAAAGGAGCTTGCACAACACACATCCTTGACTTGCCTTTCATTACATGCAATCACGACCTTCCTTGGTAGCGTGTGTAGTACGCAATAACGAGTTTCACTAAACAACAATATGCTATTAAAATATTATTAAAACTAGCCGTTATGAATAGTAATAACCACTTTTTGAAATTTTGTAAATTTTATTTTTCAAAATGGAATTCAATTTTGGATTCGTAATATCGAAATTATCTTAGGGTGAAATTTTGGTACCTTTCGGATAACTTTCATTTTCTAATGAATAGTGAAAATTAACAAATTTTAATTAAAAACAACCTTTTTAATCGAAATAATTAATAGTGATAAATTATTAATTTGAGTGGTTTTAAAGTATATTTAGAATATATTTTTACAATTTAATGCAATGTTGTTCATTTGATGTAATTTTACATTTAAACCAGACATAAACAAGTGTCAATCTTTTGACAGTTATTATCTCTTAAGAACACGCCATTTGTTTTGACGATGGGAATTAATTTTTAAATTATTTAATGCAACTAATATGTTTTGTATTTGGTAAAATAGACATCATTTTTGAGTTCATAATATCAAATATATCTTAGGCCTAATTTTTGGTATTTTTCTGGAAACATTCATTTTTTGATGAATAGTGAAACCACTAAGTGGTAGTTAAGAAAAAAGATTTTTTCATAAAACTTAATTTTACTGCTTCTGTGAGTGGAATTTCTAAAAATCCAAGAGACACAGTTGATGTCAGTAAGTAAAATGCGGTTCAATGAGATGAAAATAATTTTTGGTGAATAGTAACTTTTTACTTTTTTTTACCACGGTTAAAAGTAAATAGGGTAATTAAGGGTAAAAATGATATTATTATTACCCTAAAACATGTCCTAATTCTATTGGATAAGTGTAATTAGACCAAAAATAACCTTAGGTATAACATATGACCATTTAGGTTCACTTGGATTAGATTAGGACATTTATTATTAATTTATTTAAAGAAGGGTTAAAATAGTTAAAATCAAAGTTTAATAAGTAAATAATTTTGAATATAGGGTTATACATAATATAAATTAGACTATAAATAGTAATTAGAAATCTAAAAAGATTTCCTACATAATCTTATTTTATTTGTAATTTTTAAACATTAAATAATTTAATTTATTTATGACACAAAGATGATGCAATCATTATCTTATTAATGAAATATTGACATAATTGATGTTATAAATACCAAAATAAATGTAATTTCAGAATTTTTATGAAATCAACTACTTTTATAGGTTAAAATGACATATTATTATTTGTTTAATTTACTTTGTTAGAACTAATCATTCTGTTATGATTTTCACAAAAATCAATTACCAAATAGTGTCAAAATTGACATAAAATAGTTTTTAAAACAAATATTATATTATTAATTGTTATTTTATTCCTAAAAATATAAGGATCAGAAAAATTACTTATATAAGGATATATATATTAATAATAAACAAATTGGGGTTCGTTTGGCTTCTTATAGTAAGTTTATTAACCTTATAGTATAAGAACACAAGAAGACACGGTAAAAGTAAAATTATTTTACTTAATGTTAAATCTAAATGATAAGGTTAAAATAGGAACATAAACTTTTCTAAATTCTATTTGAAGGGAGGATTTCGACCCATCCCCACCTTATCTTCAAAATGTATCAATTTTGCGATTTTTAAAACCGAATTTGACTTTATAATAAAATAATAGTTTTAGTTATTCCAAAGGTGCCCCTCTCCTCCCTTATAAAAGGGCACCTCCTCCCTCTCTTCCTCACACCACATTGAGCCTTCAAGCTCGGCCAGACCCTGCCAAATTCCCTTCTACACTTCCCTAGACACATCTTATAGGTTCTGGTCTTCATGAAAGACCAATTTTAGTTCCCTAAAATGAGATCTGAAAGAGGCGCTTCAAAGAAGAGGTAATGTCCATTACCGATTCTTTCATCTTTATTTTTTCTTCCACTTCTTTTTTTTAGGTTGTTTCATTATGAAGTAATAAAATAAGTATCACTTATATAATGATATGTTATTATTATGAAACAATCTTATTTCACCATCTATCCATCCTACGGAAAACGAAATCACCGCGCATGCGTACGTACGGAATACCGTCTCCACACCGTGGTGTAATCTATTTTCCACCACCACCTTACTTGGATGGGTATAATGGTGTACATAATAACTATATATCATTATTTTAAAGTGATATTTATTCTGAAATAGTATACATACCCTCTAATACAATTCCACGATCATGAGAACGATATCATCGCTCGTGCGTACGTACGGACTACCGTCTCCACGACGCAATGAGATTCATTCTCCATGTTAACCATTCATGAATGATTATAAAGTATATATAATAATTAATAATGAAATATATTACATAATAATGATTCTGTATTTATGTGTATATATATGTATGTCATCTACTTAATTCCATTCAACTCAATAAGGAAAAGAAAACAGCATTCATGCGTACGTACGGTCTACCGTCTCCATGAACGGTGTATTTCTTTACATTTACTGATCTATTATATATATATATATATTCTGAATATATATTATATATAAATCATGTTTTATATTCTGTAATTAAGTAATCATGATCTAAGTAATCATATGAATAATTACAAGTCAAAACACGGACGACAAATGAAACGATTTTACCCAAAACGCTCTTTAACATGGAATTTACAAAAGAACGGGTAATATAAAGCCATAAGTGAACCATATATGATATCATAACAATGATTATGATTCTGGAATAAGTCAATGACATTATATAGATCATTATACAGGAGGTTTGGACACATACAAAGCAAATCGGACCTAAGGTAAGGGAAATATCACAATCTCATTTTTATCCGAGATTATTTATACTTTGAAATTTACTGGGGTGTATTTTAACATCCACATCCATGTTTCCTCAATATGTAATATTTATATCCTTCTATAATAGTTTATATCCAATTTTACCCTTCGGTGAGTTTTTAGTAAAGGATATGAAGGGAATCTTTTGTCGTTTTTCGTACGAGGTACTTTTTGACTTTTCTAACAAAAGTACGAAGAATGTTTTTTTAACTTATACGGAATGAATGGATTTTTAAAACAATATTTCCAAGAATCTTCCTTTACAAGTTTTCAAGTTTATTTTTAATCAACTTATTTTAGTTTAAAATTGTATGACATGTTAAGAAAGGAAAAATGTTTTTGAAGTAGAAAGGATATTTTCCTCAAGAATGGAGTTCAAGTGTTTTATCAAAATTATTTTCCATCGAAGATAATAAAGGGTTTTGTTTCTATCCCTATTATTACATGGATTTGATTATGTTGTGACAGAAATATTTTGATGAATTATTTTATCATATATGAATGGTTTTATGATGTCACGATGTTTAAGATTCCCATTTTTATTACATGGGTTATGCTATGATGTATGGTTTATGATTTTGTGGCACACATAAGAATAGTATCATTATGAGATGGGTGGGACCTATATCTACCTTCAATGCATTGGTTAATGATTTTATATCTCATGAGATAGACATGGATGGAATATTAGGTTATACCGGTTCAGTGAAACAGGACTGAAACGAGGAGTGAACTCGGTTCAGAAAGGGACTTTGTCCACTAAGATAGTCTTGGAAATGAGTCTTGACTAATAAGAAATGATTCTCTATGATTATGTGTGTATGCCACAAAGTTTTATGTTTTAAGTTATGATTATTGGGATTACATTTCACTACTATGATTTATCCCATGTTATGAAATTATTATCTCTTTTGCAGGTTAGGATTTCTAAAAAGATGTGTTCTTATGAATATGACGTGATTGATATTTCTTTTGTTTACCCTTACTGAGAATTTGAGCTCACCCTTTTATGTTTTCTTTTTCCCTGGACATAAAGAAAGGATTTAGGTTTAAAAAAAATAAGATCTTTATGGTAGATGTTGAAGATCTTTCACCACGATTAGAAGATTATATTCCGAGTTTCCAAAGACACTAAACTATTACGGTCCTTGTGTGTGTGTTTTTGTTATGTACTAAGTATTCCGCAAAAGTAATGTAATGTCTATGTACGTTAAGCTTCAGGTCTCTACAGTTGGTATCCGAGGAAAGGTTTAGTCAACCTTTGGAAACTAGGATGCGAAAACGTTAGTGAGATCCCTAGAGATATTTCTAAGGTTTGTCTAGGGATGTCCCTAAGGATAAGTATACGTATAGGATACAGTCCTAGAACTACGGTAACGATCATAGAAATGAACCTAAGATGTTAGATATTGAGGATACTACCCCTTTATTATGTTTTTTTCCCTAGCATGATTTTTTCCTCTCACACTATTCTTTTTGGGTTTTAGACGATGGATGGAACCCGAAGGAACCGTGTTGATCAATGCAATGGACAATGCAATGATTGTCCTCCTGAACAAACAAATGTTATGGGAGATGGAGTGAAAAATCTTATTGCTATACTTATATAAGCTATGAATCATTCTGTACTTCCAAATAAGCAGAGAAGGGAACAATATTATATTGAGTCCTTCATGAGGCAACGTCCACCTTCTTTTAGTGGGACTTCTGATCCACTTGTTGCTGAACAATGGATCAATACTACTGAAAAGATATTTTCAGTTCTTCAATGTTCTGAACATGATAAAGTCATCTTAGCAGTATATCGTTTGGAAGGTGAAGCTGATCAATGGTGGAATCTTATCAAGAATACGAGGAAAAGAGTTGAAATTGAGTCCATGGAATGGGACGAGTTCAAAAACTTATTTTTCAATAAGTACTTCCATCATATTCTTCGAACAAAGATGGAGAAGGAGTTTCTTGAACTAAAGCAAAAGGATGATGAATTTGTTGGTATATACGAAGCGAATCTTACAAGGCTTGCAAGGTATGCATCTGGATTTATCATCCAACCTGAAAGTAAAGTTGATCGATTCTTCAGTGGCTTAAAACCAAATCTTCGAAGGGCATTAGCTATAAGAGACTTCAGTAGCTATGAAGAAATTGTGCGTTGTGATATCAAGGTAGAAATGGAAGTTGGTTTTACTTATCCATCTTATAGTTTTGACAAGAAACGAAAGATGGAGTTCAAGGAGAAATCTCAGAATAATGGTGAAAAGAAGATGAATGTTTCCTTATGATCAAAGTGTGGAAAGAAACATGGTGGAGATTGTCTTAAAGGGACTAGAAAATGTTTTATGTGTGGAAAAGATGGTCATCAAGCAGCTGAGTGTCAAAGTAATGGAAAAAGGGTTTCTAATGATGTGAATAAAGAAAAGACTGCAGAGAATGCATCAACAACACTTCAATGCTTCAAGTGAAAGGAAATGGGGAATTATGCTAATAAATGCCCTAATCCAAGGGTTAGTGATGATCGATGTGAGCAACCTCTTAAGGCAAAGGACAAATGGAAGTCACATGCGATCACCATTGACGATGTTGAATATGACAATGATGTGGTGGAATGATTAAGTGTTTATGTAATGGGATTCCAGAATAATGTTGTATATAGTATCGTGGAATATTGGAATATTTATGTTTTAGTCTATTGTGGTTTTCAGTAATTTTATGGCATCAGTAACCATGAACAGTGATTGAAATATTTTTGGAATGTAGATGATATGTGCATAATGAAGGGATAAGGAGAAAATTAAATGTTTGATAGTATTCATGAGCTCATGACTGATATAAGGAGAAGGTTATATCATGGTTTGAGTATATAGAATTTTTCGATTTTGGTATGTGGAAAGAGTTAACTTTTGACTGCATTCATGTTTTTACTAAGGTTTAATGGGTATTCATTTTTCAAGAGAATACATCATTAAGGTATTCACATGATTGGAATGTGACCAACAAGATATATGGGGGATAAATGATGGTATTCACATGCTTGGTTGATGACATTTCAAGTAATCGTTTTCTTTATACTATGAGCTTGGACCGAAGTATTTTAGATAAGCCTAAAGATTGGAATGGATTATGTTAACCGTAAGTTAGTATTGTTTAAGGATAGAACTTTTTTTTGATATTATTTATTTGATGTTATAGTAATATAGTTTTAGAAAAAGGACAACCTGCAGGACGAGTGACATCTCATCGTGTCGGACAAGGCTGTGGGAATCGAACCCACAACTGAAGTGCGACTGGCCTTTATCGCCTACAACTGGCCTATAGGAAGTCCCTATTTAGTAGAAACTAGTTTTATTATATTAAGTAGTATGATATATGATGTATAAGTCCATTTTAGGAACCATATATGATTACTCTCACAATATATGGACTTATGTATTTTTTGAGAACTTTTCTAACCTTTTGTTTGAGACAGATGGAATGACCCATCATTCTATCACATGATCTGCTAACACATCACGAATGACAAATTAAACTTCATTTCTTTAAGAAATGAAGTGGAAATTCTCTAAAGAACGACAAACCGTGAGATTATACCAAAATCATGAAAGTATTTCTTCTAATTCCAATTTCATCAACTTTAGGGAAATGATCTTGAAAACCAAAAATGTTGTCCTAGTGCTCTTATATCTGATGAATCAGATGGTACCTTAGATCATCACAAATTTATGGCTTTGTTATTGCTGGCTTTTCCATAGCCATGTTCTCTACTACTCTCCACCAGAACATGATGGTTAGATTTCTCTTCCATATCCATATTTTCACCTATGTGGAAACACATTGATTAGATTATTTGGGTAACCGTTACCTTTCATACTTTTGTTTTTAAAGATTGGTTTTGGTATTCCTTTTTATGATTTGGGTTTCTATTAAATAAATTCAAAAGTAAACTATTTATACCCCCGACGAATTTCGAGGGTGAAATTCATTTTAAGGGGGGTAGAATGTAACAGCCCGAGATTTTATGAAAAATATTCTTTTTAATTTCATTAATGCCTTGTGTTGTACGCTACACCAAAAGGAGCTTGCACAACACACATCCTTGACTTGTCTTGCATTACACGCAATCGCGACCTTCCTCGATAGCGTGTGTAGTACGCAATAACAAGTTTCACTAAACAACAATATGCTATTAAAATATTATTAAAACTACCCGTTATGAATAGTAATAACCACTTTTTGAAATTTTGTAAATTTTATTTTTCAAAATGGAATTCATTTTTGGATTTGTAATATCGAAATTATCTTAGGGTGAAATTTTGGTACTTTTCGGATAACTTTCATTTTCTGATGAATAGTGAAAATTACTAAATTTTAATTAAAAACAACCTTTTTAATCGAAATAATTAATAGTGATAAATTATTAATTTGAGTGGTTTTAAAGTATATTTAGAATATATTTTTACAATTTAATACAATGTTGTTCATTGGATGTAATTTCACATTTAAACCAGACATAAACAAGTGTCAATCTTTTGATAGTTATTATCTCTTAAGAACACGCTATTTGTTTTGACGATAGGAATTAATTCTTAAATTAATTAATGAAACTAATATGGTTTGAATTTGGTAAAATAGACACCATTTTTGAGTTCATAATATCAAATATATCTTAGGCCTAATTTTTGGTATTTTTCTGGAAACATTCATTTTTTGATGAATAGTGAAACCACTAAGTGGTAGTTAAGAAAAATGAATTTTTCATAAAACTTAATTTTACCGCTTTTGTGAATGGAATTTCAAAAATCCGAGAGACACGGTTGATGTCATTAAGTAAAATGTGGTTCAATGAGATGAAAGTAATTTTTGGTGAATAGTAACTTTTTACTTTTTTTACCATGGTTAAAAGTAAATAGGGTAATTAAGGGTAAAAATGATATTATTATTACCATAAAACATGTCATAATTCTATTGGATAAGTGTAATTCGACCAAAAACAACCTTAGGAATAACATATGACAATTTAGCCCCACTTGGATTAGATTAGGACATTTATTACTAATTTATTTAAAGAAGGGTTAAAATAGTTAAAATCAAATTTTAACAAGTAAATCATTTTTAATATAGGGTTATACATAAGATAAATTCGACTATAAATAGTCATTAGAAAGATAAACGATTTACTACATAATGGTATTTTATTTTTAATTTTTATACATTAAATAATTTAATTTATTTATGACAAAAAGATGATGCAGTAATTATCTTATTAATGAAATATTGATATAATTGATGTTATAAATACACAAATAAATGTAATTTCAGACTTTTTATGAAATCAAATAATTTTATAGGTTAACATGACATATTAATATTGATTTAATTTACTTTGTTCGAACTAATCATTCTGTTATGATTTTCACAAAAATCAATTACAAAATAGTGTCAAAATTGACATAAAATAGTTTTTAAAACAAATATTATATTATTAATTTTTATTTTATTCCTAAAAATCTAAGGCTTGGCCAAATGACTTATATAAGGTTATATATATTAATTATAAACAACTTGGGGTTCTTTTGGCTTCTTATAGTAATTTTATTAACCTTATAGTATAAGAACACAAGAAGACACGGTAAAAGTAAAATTATTTTACTTAATGTTAAATCTAAATGATAAGGTTAAAATAGGAACCTAAACTTGTATAAATTCTATTTTATGAGAGGATTTCGACCCATCCCCACCTTTGCTTAGAAATTAATCAATTTGGAGCTATTTAAAACTGAATTTGACATTATAATAAAATAATAGTTTTAGTTATTCCAAAGGTGCCCCTCTCCTCCCTTATAAAAGGGCACCTCCTCCCTCTCTTCCTCACACCACTTTGAGCCTTAAAGCTCGGCCAAACCCTGCCAAATTCCCTTCTCCATTTCCCTAGCAACATTCTTGAGGTTCTGGTCTTCATCAAAGACCAATATCAATGCCCTAAAAGGAGATCTCAAAGAGGCGCTTCAAAGAAGAGGTAATGTCCGTTACCGATTCTTTCATCTTTATTTCTTCTTCCACTTTTTCTTCTTAGGCTGTTTCATAATGAAGTAATAACAACAGTATCACTTATATACTGATATTTTATTATTATGAAAAAACCTTATTTTACCATCTATCCATCCTATGGAAAACAAAATCACTGCGCGTGCGTACGTATGGAATACCGTCTCCACGCCGTGGTGTAATCTATTTTCCACCACCACCTTACTTGGATGGGTATAATGGTGTACATAATAACTATGTATGATTATTTTAAAGTGATATTTATTCTTAAATAGTATACATACACTCCAATACAATTCCACGATCATGAGAACGATATCATCGCTCGTGCGTACGTACAGACTACCGTCTCCATGACGCGATGAGATTCATTCTCCACGTTAACCATTCATGAATGATTATAAAGTATATATAATAATTAATAATGAAATATATGACATAATAATGATTCTGGATTTATGTGTATATATATGTGTGTCATCTACTTAATTCCATTGAACTCAATAAGGAAAACAAAACAACGTTCATGGGTACGTACGGTCTACCGTCTCCATGAACGGTGTATTTCTTTCCGTTTACTGATCTATTATATATATATATATTCTGAATATATATTATTTATAAATCATGTTTTATATTCTGAAATTAAGTAATAATGATCTAAGTAATCATATGAATAATTACAAGTCAAAACACGGACGACAAATGAAACGATTTTACCCAAAACGCTTTTTAACAAGGAATTTACAAAAGAACGAGTAATATAAAGCCATAAGTGAACCATATATGATATCATAACAATGTGTATGATTCTGGAATAAGTCAATGAAATTATTTAAATCATTATACAGGAGGTTCGGACACATACGAAGCAAATCGGACCTAAGGTAAGGGAAATATCACAATCTCATTTTTATCCGAGATTGTTTATACTTTGAAATTTACTGGGGTGTATTTTATCATCCACATACATGTTTCCTCAATATGTAATATTTATATCCTTATACAATAGTTTAAATCCAATTTTACCCTTCGGTGAGTTTTTAGTAAAGGATATGAAAGGAATCTTCTGTCGTTTTTCATACGAGGTACATTTTGACTTTTCTGACAAAAGTACGAAGAATGTTTTTTTAACTTAGACGGCATGAATGGATTTTTAAAAAAATATTTCCAAGAATATTACTTTATAAGTTTTCAAGTTTATTTTTAATCAACTTCTTTTAGTTTAAGATTTTATGACATGCTAAGAAAGGAAAAATGTTTTTGAAGTAGAAAGGATATTTTCCTCAAGAATGGAGTTCAAGTGTTTTATCAAAATTATTTTCCATCTAAGATAATAAAGTGTTTTGTTTCCGTCCCTTTTATTACATGTATTTGATTATGTTGTGATGGAAATATTTTTATGAATTCTTTTATCTTATATGAATTGTTTTATGATGTCACGTGTTTAAGATTCCCATTTTTATTACATGGTTTATGCAATGATGTATGGTTTATGATTTTGTGGAACACATAAGAATGGTATCATTATGAGATGGGTGGGACCTATATCTACCTCCAATGCATTGGGTAATGATTTTATATCTCATGAGATAGACATGGCTGGAACGGTAGGTTATACCGGTTCAGTGAAACAGGACTGAAACAAGGAGTGAACTCGGTTCAGAAAGGGACTTTGTCCACTAAGATAGTCTTGGCAATGAGTCTTGACTAATAAGAAATGATTATCTATGATTATGTGTGTATTCCCCAAAGTTTCATATTTTACGTTATGATTATTGGGATTACATTTCACTGCTATGATTTATCCCATGTTATTAAATTATGATCTCTTTTGCAGGTTAAGATTTCCAAAAGATATGTTCTTATGAATATGACGTGATTGATATTTCTTTTGTTTACCCTTACTGAGAATTTGAGCTAACCCTTTCATGTTTTCTTTTCCCCAGGACATAAATAAAGGATTTAGGTTTAAAAAAAGAATATATTTATGGGATATGTTGAAGATCTTTCACCACGATTAGAAGATTATATTCCGAGTTTCCAAAGACACTAAACTATTACGGTCCTTGTGTGTGTGTTTTTGTTATATACTAAGTATTCTGCAAAAGTAATGTAATGTCTATGTATGTTAAGCTTCGGGTCTCTACAGCTTTCACTAAATCATGTCTTGATATTAGTTGCAACAAATCAGATTTTTTATGATACCACTAGTTGTTATTGGTATGGATTTTACACCTTTTATTTTAAAAATATGGGCCATTATGTCCACTTTTTTTAATTATAGATTATAAAGATGAATTTGGATCCTAGAATCTGTCCCCCTTTTGTTGGGTTGATTCCACTACCACATTGAATGAATTTACTTGTACATAGCTAGATTCAATATGATATTTTAAATTACAATCACTGGTTGAAATCCCACTTATACCAACAACTGCAGACCAAACGTTTGATTTTTTTGGGTTTAAGAAATAATTTGATGTGTTTTCCCAATAGTTTCATTAAATTGTTGGGAATATATTACATCAAACTATATTTTCCTACGGTTTTTAGAAACCATAGGGAAACCCCCCCAAATAATAATTCATTAAAATCAATATCATACTGCGATATATGATTGATTTTGGTTTTCTCAAAACATAAAAATAGTTATCATTGTAGAATTTATAGATATAAATCATTAGATGTTCTCATAGAAGATACCATAAGAACATTGTTTCTTTGCGATTTAGGTGAACAATATATGATGTGTTTCTAGTTTCAGAAAGAATATCATATTCTATGTGAAATCAATTAGAGCTCATAAAAATGTTAAGAATATTTTATGTGTAGAATTATTCATACCATTGATGCTTTGTGGATGCAGATTTCATGTGAATGGAGTGTTATAATTTGAAAATGAAAATGGTATCTAATGCATAATGTTTTAATATGTTCATGAGGCATGTGAAGGGAAACTAGTTTGTGGATAAATGTGTTGTTCTTTTTGGATTCACATACAGTTCAATGGGTAACCATATTTTATTAAATTATAAAGTGTTATCTAATGTATACTGTTTTAATATGTTCACGCACCTCATGTATTTGGTGATTTCAAGGTTTTTGACTCCATATAATGTTTTCAGTTAGGTGTTGGATCATTTCGTGTTGGTTCGGGTGGATTTGGTTCTCCCAATCAAGGTCAGGATTTAATGCTGTTGGTTGGTTTTTCACTAGTTATGTAGCATCCTTTATGTGTTTTAATGTTCCTAATATCCTTTGTGTAGTGCGTTGATCCCTACTCATTGGTTTCGAGTATCCAAGTTAAGGGCGACTTGCCTGCGTGTGCATAGGTAAGAAAGTATATGTATGTGGTTTTCCTCGTTACATGTATAGTCAACCATGGCAGTGATTATGCACGTATGGGGATATGTGTGCCCATGTATATATATATAAATGCATACACAGGTGAGTGGAGACCGGTATATGCATATAAGCATATGTTCAAGGATCCCCTTGCACATTCTCATGGCCATGCAGGTGTGTGAATAGGGGCTAGATGTCCTTGCATGTGTGTGAAGGAGCGTATACACAGTGGGGAAGCAACAAATTTTAGTTAGAAAGCTCCATGATCCAAAGTGAACATTTTGGTTGCACCTTGAGATAGGATCCCTCTTCTAGCCTCGTTAATTCAAGAATTATTTAAATTGAATTTCGCTTCTTTCTTAATTATTCTTAATTATATTGAATTTCATATCTTGGATAAGTTTTCTTTAATATAATTGTTTCATTTCTTCAATGGAGGTGCACTGTCTGCGAAAACTCACAGTGATAGTTATATTGATCTAGTTGCTTAAATTATTGCATTTGATTTGTGCTGAATGAGTTTTAGAATAAGTTTTAAATATAATTAAATGAATTGTGTGATAAAGCAATGCCATGATTTTATAATAAAACCCCTCCAATGGAGGTGCACTGTCTTCAAAACCAAAGAGTAGTGATAGTTATTTGTATCATGTTTAGATTTGGTTTGAGTCTTCAATATCCCTCTTGTTGGTGCTTGTTTTGTGGATAGTTAGTTTTTTTTCTTCATTGAATAATATAAATTGGCTTATCATACTCGTTTAACTCAAATGACATTGTCGGAGTAGGCATATGCCTGGACCATGACACTTTCCTTTTCACGCTTTGAATATTATAAATAAAATTTCTATGTTTAGGAAAAGTGAATGAATTTGTAAATGGTTTGTGTAGGGTGTATAATTCTTTCCTATCATTTTGTTTCCCTTTAGACGTTGTGTCATTGTGCCACTCACTACAACCTTCTCTGGCGATTCCTTTTTTATAGCATATTAAATAGTAGATATGTTCTATCATTTGCTGACGGGGTGACGATCAGAATGTTGCCCAGCCTACTCCCACTCCCTTCGCTCCAGACCAGAAGATGCTACCCCATGGATGTCACTGGACCAGGCCAACACACCACAATCACACCACGGTCATGCTGCAGTCATGCCACGGTCACTATGTGGTCACGCTGCAGTCATACCGTGGTCACACCGTGGTCACGCCACGGTCACTCCACTGTCACACCAAGGTAATGCCGTGATTTGACCTTGCTCCAGGAAATCACCCCATGACGGTTCGTAGTGATAGTATTCCATGAGTCTTGTAATCAATGTTGAGGCTGACTAATCACAATTTCCACCGATGGGGTGATAATCGGAATGTTGCCCCGCCTCCTCCCACTCCCTTCTCTCATGACCGGAAGATGTTGCCCCTCAGATGTTACTGGACAAGGCCAACATGCTGTGGTCACGCCACAGTCACGCCGTGGTCACACCGCGGTCACGACGCAGTCACGCCACAGTCACGCCATGATTTGGCCCTGCTCCAGGATGACACCCCGCGGTAGTTCGTAGTGATAATATTCCATGAGTCTTGTGATCAATGTTGAGACTGACTAATCACAATTTCTATAGGCGGGGCGATGACCGGAATGTTGCCCCGTCTCCTCCAGCTCCCTTCGATCTTAGCCAGAAGATGCTGGCCCTTGGATGTCACTGGACCGGGCTGACACGCCGCGGTCACACCGCGAAATTCCATGATTTGGCTCCGCTCTAGGACGACACCCTACGACGGTTTGAAGTGATAGTATTACATGAGTCTTGTGATCAATGTTGAGACTGAAGAATCACAATTTCTACCTGTGGGGCGATGACCAGAATGTTTCCCTGCCTCCTCCTAATCCCTTCAATCTTGGTCGAAAGATGCTACCCCACAGATGTCACTGGACTACGTCAACACGTCATGGTCACGCCGCGAGCACGCCGCAATCACACCGTGGTAATGTCATGATTTGGCCTTGCTCCAGCCACATCTAGCCCACACCAGACCCCTTCCACCTTCATTACAGTCCATTGCCACCAACATTCAAGCCCACAACAGCCCCCCTGCCACCTTTGAATTAGCTCGCACCATCCCCCCATCACCTTCAACCATCCCCCTTCCACCGGCATTCCAGCTCCCTTCCACCTGCATTCGAGCCCGCACTAGCCCCCAACCACCGGAAATCCATCCCACACCAGCCACCACCCCCAAGCCTCCAGCAAAACATGCATGCCAGCCCTATTACACCTGAAAAATAACCCCAACCACCAGTTCCAGCCCTCACCAACCCCCGACCTCCTACATCCCAGCCCGCACCATCCCCTGCCACATGCCCAACAGCCCCCAGCCACATACAATCCAGCCCACACCTGCCCCCTGACACTTATTCCAGCATGCACCAGCCCCCTGCCATCTCCCTACTGCCTGCCTTCCCACCTACACCAGCCACTCCAGCCTGCACCAGCCACTGCACCAGCCCCCAACATCCTTTATTCCAGGATGCACGAGAAAAAATCCATGCCAATCACAAAAAGGAAAGGTGAAAGCAGATCCCCTTACCTGAGCCCTCTTTCCCCCGAAAATTATCCATGTAAATTTCCATTAATGTTCACCGAGATCATTGGGGTAGAGACGCATCTTTTAACCCAAGACAAGAACCTAGCCGAAAAGCCGAGAAGATCCAAAGCATCCCATAAGAAGTCCCACCTGATAGAATCAAAAGCCTTAAATAAATTGATCTTGAAGGCACACCTAGGAACCCCGGAATTAAGATGGTAGCCCCACAATAATTCTTAGGTAACATGATTCTTAGGATTATTTGGTTTTGGTAATGAAGGTTGAGGATATTTTTATCTAGCTTTAGATTTATGAGTCTTTTATAGTGATTTTTGTAACCATCCTACTAGAGGGTCCGAGTTATAAGTGGTGGTAGTCTATTATTCAGACTAAGAAAGACAAAGACTATTCTTGGAAAAGTTTCAAGGCATTGTTCATTTAGTAATATTTCATAATTAAGTGAAGGTACTGATGACTATAGAATTTTCTAGGAGGGGCTATCCAACTGGGGTGTCCAAGGGCTGTCCGGGGGGTGGGGGTCTGCAGGGCAGGGGGAGGGTGCTGGTGGGGTGTCCGAGGGTGGGGGGGGGGGGGGGTCTGCAGGGCATGGTGGAGGTGGGGTTTCCAAGGGCAATCCGGGGGGGGGTGTCAGGGGGTCTGCAGGGAAGGGGGGAGGGTGCAAGTGGGGTGTCTAGGAGTGGCTGTCCAAGGGGGTGTCTAAGGGATATCCAGGGGGGTCTATAAGGCAAGGGGTAGTGTGTAGGTGGGGTGTCTAGGGGGGCTGTCTGGGGGGTGGCTGATTTGAAGAGATAAACCCACGACAATGGGACCTAACCTCATAGAAATAATTTTGCTAATGATTTTTGGAAAGGTATTCTCAATAGCAATAGGTAATCCTTTACATCCATAGAATTTTAATTCATTGGGATCATGACAATAAAATTAGAGTTGATTCCATAGGGCATTGAGGCATGGTTAAAGAACTCCCTCATAGTGTTAAGGAGCGCATCACGAACTATGTCCCAGTAGAACATAAAGAATTAATTTGTGAACCCATCAGGACCAGCCACACTCCAAATATTTTGAGAAAAAAGGGCACTCTTAACCTCCTTCACATCTAGGGATGCAACAAGGGAGATTGTTGGATTAGTGTAGCCAGATCTGGTTGTGCCGAATGCTTATGGCTGGCAACTATCGTGGGTCGAGCTACTTTGACCACTGTTGTAGTGCAGACTTTGGAGTCCACTTTACTATTGCACTTTTGACTTCTATTCGACAACCACTAGAGTATTGAATACATATAGGAAATGTTTCATAAGATCAAAAAAGTCTATAATAATATTTCTTCATCTCTCCATACTACTAAAGAAATCTTCTCCTCCATGAATATCTTGAGTAGAGTTGTCATCACTTTCGAATGGTTAACCTATTACTTGAAAACCCATTCTATAGAATCTGCCTTAATTAATCCTGATGAGATGACTGTAGATCACTTATAAAAACATGGATATATAATTTAAATATATACTAGATTGAATCAGAATCAACTAAAGTCGAGGGATGTGGAGCACTATATATAGATGCTACAATAGGAGGTTTTTGATAACTCAAAATTCCACTGAAATCTAAAAGAAGTATTTCTCTAAAATATTATAAATATATTATGGATACAAAATATTAAGGCACTAGGGAAACAAATCTATCAACACTAGGTAAAGAAGCCTCTACAGGTTATGATTTGGTAGGAAAATCTTAGGGAAAAGCATGAAGCTCACTTGCTTGGTCAATCTTCTTAACTAAAGATCCCTTAGGATATGTGAAAGGGATGTGCAGGGGGATGATGTTCATGGGGGCTAGGGCTGCTGTCTAGGGGGGTCTAACAGGGGGGACTACTTTCCAGGGGGTTTAGCAGGTGGGGAAAGGGGTGTGAAGGGGGGGGGGGCAAGGGGGTGTGTGAAAAGGGTGCAAGGGATGTGTTTGTGTGTGTGTGTGTGTGGGGGGGGGGGGGGGGTGGTGGTTGTCCAGGGGGTGCAGGGGGGGGTCCAGTAGGGGTGGTGCAAGGGGGGTCTAGCACGGGGGCTGCTGTCCAGGGGGGTCAAGCAGGGGGGGCTGCTGTCCATGGGGTCCAGCAGGGGGGGCTACTGTCCAGGGTGGTCCAACAAGGGGGATGCACTATTCTTGTTTATTGAGTTATATTATTTGTGAATATTCTAAGATATTTTGTTTTAACATAATTTTACGGGATGAACACTACTATGATCTACCTTGTGTTGTAGGTAATTTTGAACGTTTTCCAGAAATCTTTGATAGTTTGTCTTATAGGGAGACTCATTTAAGTGAAGTTATGTGTTTTTTTTAAATTTTTTATTTGTTTAATTATTATTATGTAAGTAGCTTCCATGTATATTTTAATTTGGAGGGGATTGGTAGGGGGTAGGGGGAAACTGGAAGGGGGTGCATGTGGGGGCTTGTAGGGGGTGAAAGTGGGGGCTGGTAGGGGGTGAAAGTGGGGGATGGTAGGGGGGTGTAAGTGGGGGTTGGTAGGGGCAGGGGGAGGGAAAACAGGTAGGGTGGGGGGAAGGACTGGGGGGGGAGGGGTCTGGGGGGTGTTCAGGTTCTGGGTGGGGGGGTTCCAGGGTCTGTCCAGGAGGGTGGGGGTGGCTGTCTAGGGGAGTGGAGGTCTGAGTTGTCCAATGGGGTTCTATCTAGGGTCTAGGGGGGTGGGGGTGTCCTGGTTCTGGGAGGAGGGGGGGGGGGGGGGGGGTCCAGGGTCTGTCCAGGAGGGTGGGGGGGGGGGGGGTGGATGTCTAGGGGAGTGGAGGTATGGGCTGTCCAGGGGGATCTGTTCAGGGCCTGGGGGGAATCCAGGGTCTGGGGGGGGAGGTGTCGAGGGTATGTCTGGGGGGAGGTGTCTATGGTCTGTTTGGGGGGGGGGGGGGTGTCCAGGGTCTATCCTTGAGGGGGGATTTGCAGGGGGGCTGTATAGTGGGGTTGTCCAGGGGGGAGGGTGCTTTCTATGGTAGGGGGGTTTATGTAGTGTTGGGGTGTTCGATTTTCAAGAGGGAGGTGTTTGTAGGGGTGGGATACTGTAGGGGTGTGTGAAGGGGTGTGGGGGGATATTTTTATGGGTTTTCAGACACTATAGACACAGTTTCTAGCCATGGAAATAAATTGTGTCCCTCCTCTAGTATAGCCACAGTTCTAAACCACACCTATAGTGATATTACCATTGTTTGAACTGCAAATTTATACCTATATCCACAGTTTTAACTGTGGCTCTAGACCTATAACCACAGTTTTTAACTATGGCTATAGGTCTAGGCCTATAACCATGAAAAACTTATCCATGATTTCTCAAAACTTGGATATTACCTATAGCCACGATTTGAGGACCTATATCGATGGTTTTAAATAGTGTCTATAGCCCAAATTTCTAGTAGTGAAAGGAGGTAGAAAATGGATATAAAATTAACTTAAAAAATTAATAACCGTAATGATACAGATTTAATCATGTTAATATGGTTATATAATATTTTTATAAGGTTAATGAAGAATGAAACTTGAAATAGTTTAGAAAATATAATTACCACTTCTTTGGGAAACATCATTTAGATAACAGTTTAAGACTTAAAAGTTTGGTCTTATGGGAATAACATAAGATACATGAAATGGATAGGGAAGTAAGTATGATATTTGGGTAGGTATGTTTTGAGATATATGTCTTAATTTTTTTGAATAAGTTGGGAATGTAAATTCCCTTTTATAAGATTGGTGTGTGGAAAACATGTAAATAATTAAAACATTAAAATATAATGAAGTCATATTCAAGTGAAAATAGAACCATAGAAACCAAAATGTGAATATAATATAAGGTAGGGTCAAATTAAACTTTAAAAATCACATTTCGATAAATTTTTGAAATATTTTATGAATTATCTCTATGTTTAACAACCCATTAACCATTTTAAAACTCATAGTGGGGATAATCATTTTTTATAGTTACTATTCATTATGATCAAAAATGAAATTGAAAAAATTACAAAATTTTAACTCCTTCGTTCTAAATATGAAAATAATTTTAACATGTTAAATTTTTTTATGTATAAAAAATTCATTTTAAAATAATTGCAGGGAATATAATAAAAAATCTTGTTAGAAATATGAAATTTTAAGCAAAACACTGAATTTATTCTTATCACATGCCTAGTAAAAACACTTAATGAAAGTTAATATATTTTATTGAATATATTATATAAATATTCCATTACAATAATTCATAAATAGTTATTAACATAAGGTATTAAGATAAGAACACATTGTGATCACAAAAGATGTTAGAAAACTATTGGGCAAAAATCCCTCAAGGTATCATTGAAGCATTTTTGAGATGATTTTGTTTGTTGACAAAGTGAACATCTGTGTGGTGATTGTTGACAAAGAAAACCAATGATATATAAATTTGTTTACAAAGGGGATTTCATGGTGGAATGTTGAGTTCAAGAGATGTGGTCAACGATCCATGTTTGATTCAAGAACATCAACAAAGGAATGGATGATCTGGAGGCGGTACAAAAAGAACCGATACCAGGTGGAACCGTTTTCCATTGTTTGCCAAATTTTTGGGCCTAAAAATCTACAAGTTAAGACAACTAGATTTTGGAAAAGGGACCTATGCGCCGTTGAATTTAAGTAGAAGAAACTTGCGTGCCATATGTTTTTCAAGATCAGAGCATCATAATATGGAAAAGGAAAGAGGGTCGTGCATGTATTGGTGTGGTCGCGCTGGTGACCTGCGCGCCGTGAAGAGACTTGTGCGCCGATGCCTTGGATGCTTGAGAACTTGCACACATGTTGTTTTTCAAGATCAGAAGATCAAAATATGGCAAAGGAAAGAGGGTCATGCATTTATTGGTTTGGTCGCATAAGTGTCTTGCAGGGGAAGAAACCTGCGCACCGGGACTTGCACGTCGAGGGGAGAGTTGCACGCTGCCATGTAGGTTGACCAAATGCCTATAAATACAAGACCACCCTTCCTCATTTTTAACACAGTTCAACACTTATAAAAATCAGAGCTCCTGTCGCGCTGGTGTGGTGGTCACGTAGGTGGTGTGTGGTCAGGCAGGTGGAGTTGCATGCCAGTGTTTGAAGTTGCATGCCGATTGGTAGTTGCGTGCCAATATTGGCTTGGGCGTAAAAGGGATTGAGTCGCGCAGGTTTTGAATTGCAGAAGATTGTGCCATGTAGGTGCTAGAGGAATACCTGAAAGCTAGTTGTGACTTGCACACTGATACTTGCGCGCTGGGTTAGACCTACGTGCTAAGTAAGTTTGATTCCTTGGTAGTGTTTTTGGGCTGCGTGGAAGATGGAAGTTTGCCCGATCCCTTTGGTGCAAAGAGGGATTTATCTACGAGTGAAATTTAGACTTCAACAGAGCATCCACATACAACATAGGATGTATTCATTAGAGATAATGAAGAGACGTACAAGTCTATAAACTTTTAGTGGATCCTTTCTGAAGTAGTGAGCAAACGAAGTGGAAGATGATGATCCTCTCCACCAGCAGTGAGCTAAAGAGAGAGAAACAGGGAGTGACCCTTTGGAAAGCAGTGATCTGACCCTAAACTTTGTAAAGGCAGTGATCCTGGGATAGAGTAACTATGCCCAAACCTTGTAATCCAAAACTGGTGAAGTTTAGTGGAATTTGGTATGACCGACAACTTGTCGGCATATTCTCCTTGGACGTAGCCCTTAGCGGTGAACCAAGTAAAAATTTCTATGTCTTGTGCATTCTTTACTTTCTGTTTACATTGTGAAATATGAAAGAGAGAGAAGAGTGTTTTGATTAACACCAAAATAAGATCATAATGAGCTTTAATTTTAAATTATTCATACCCTGATTCACCCCCCTTCTCAGGGCACTCAGCCTTGTTGACCTAATAATTGGTATCATAGGGAAAGGTTGATATTTTTTCTTCTCTCAATGGGGGTCACTAATCATAAAGGGATTCCGATCTTCGACGGATGTAATTTTCAAATATGGAAGAATCGAATGAAACACTATTTCCGATCTTTGGGAATGGAAGTGTTTTCAACAGCTATGGATGGTATCACAGCTGATATTAATAGTGGTGAATTATCAGAAGCTGAGCATAGAGAGTTGGATGCTGATTCCAAATCAATCAATGCCTTAGGGGGATCCCTTTCCAATCCCATATATACAAAGGTGATGTCATGAAAAATGTCACATGCCATGTGGGAAAAGCTTTTGAATATATATGAAGGGGGTACAATGGTCAGAGAGGCAAAGATGCAAGTGTTGTGGAACAAGTATAAAGATCTAAGAATGAACCTGAATGTTTCTGTTGATTCATTCTTTGATAGGGTAAATGCTGTGGTAGAATACATGCGAGGTATTGGCGAAATTATCGAAGACATAAAAATTGTGAAGCGCATCTTGAGAAAAATTCCACCTCGGTTCAATCTGAAAGTTTCTATTTTGGAAGATAAAGACTCGAAAGAATTGACATTGGATAACCTACATAGCACCCTTGTTGCATATGAAATGAGAAATTATGATAATGACACTATGGAAAAGGGGAAATCCAAATAGGTGACATTTAAGGCCACAAAGAAGCTCACCATTGAAGATTCTCAGGAGGAAGAAGAGACAGATGAGGTAATGTCATTCCCCTCCTCAATCCTTCAAAGAGGAAAAGGAAAGTTCAAAGGGAAACTCCCTATTGCATGCTTTAGATGTGGAAAGGTTAGACATCTCGCAATAATATGCCCCAAAAAGTCTCAAGAAGAAAATGATGAAGATGATGTTGAAATTCCCAAGAAGAAATATTCAACCTATATGAAAGGGAAGAACCAGTTCAAGATAAATTTCTTCAAGAAGAAGAATCTTCTTTCACAAGAAATAGATAGTTTAGATGAGTCTAAGGTTGAAGAGGTTGAGGAGATTAAAAACTAAAAATATCATGGAGAAAATGCTATGGTGGCGGTCGTCGGTAGTTCTCATGAAAAGGAGGAAATTGACGATGGAGAAGAAGAAGAAGAAGTTGAAGGAAGAGTTTATATGGAAGCCAAATTAGAAGTTGCACTTGAAGAGATAGACATTTGGAGAGCCAAAATAAAGAAATCCAATAAAGTTGTTCGTTATTCCAAACTCTATATGCAATAACAGGATGAAGAAAATTACGAGTTGTTAGAAGAAATTGAAAGACTAAAATCCTCAACAATAGAGAGCTCATAAAATATTGTTGAGTATAAGCTTAAAGTTGAGGAACAAAATAAGGAAATTGATTGTTTGAATAACACAGTAAAGGAGAAGGTCAGATATATCCAAGAGCTTGAAGAATAAGTGGTTAGTCTGCGACAAAAAATGAAGGATCAAGAAAAACTCTTGACCTCCAATGTGATGTTAAGAAAGAAGGCCATTACGAAGACTGAAAAGGTGAAAGAGGAGCCTAGTTGTTTAGTAGGAAATAAGCAGCAATTGATCTCAGACGTTAAGGATGATTCAGGTCTTGATAAGAAGAAAAATTATGTGGCAATTGAAGTTAGACCGCAATCACCCATCCCGAAATTGAAGGTTGATTTGGGAACAAAGCAGAATCAGAATATTCATAGATCCAAAGGGGAAACTCGTAGTGTTGAAGTAACATGAAAAAATGCACCTTATATTTAGTGTTATTGTTGTGGAAAAATGGGACATTCACAGTATGTGTGTTCCATAGCCAAGAGATATTAAAGGGAACAAGAACAGAGGTGGAAACAAAACAGAGAATAGTTTTCCAGAACATATTTCGAAGGACACTGTTTTTGGTGCGGTGGATTTGGGAACATGGCTATGTACTGCACTTCGACCATACAGAGAAATGTACCAAAGAATAATCAAAATGTTCACAAGCATCAGATCAATAAACCAACATGTGAGTTAAAAATGCAGAACAGATTTACAGCTTTGCAAGATGAAGTTGGTCCATCATATTCTGAGAAAGAACATAAGTCTCAATCCATGTCGAGTGTGAAGGAAAAACTATGGACCAAGAAAAAGAAAAATGAGAAGGTTGCGGTGGAAGAAATTTCCCTTAAGGCATCAGATCGCTCTGGTATATAGATCCTTGATAGTGGTTGCACTTGTCACATGAAAAGTAATAAGGATCTTGTTACAAGAATAAAATATGGCAAAGAAGGAGTTGTCAAATTTGGAAACGATGAAGGCCTGAAGTTGTTGGCTCAGGAAAATCCAAGTTTGGGGGAAAAGAAATGAGACGTACTGATTTCGTGGTTGTAGAGGGTCTTAGTCATAACTTTCTCAGTGTCAGTCAACTATGTGACTCTGGGCACTCTATCCGATTTACCAAAAAGATGTGTGTTGTGAAAGGAAAATATGGAGCAGTTTTTCTATAAGGAAAAAGGGAAAAAGGAAATCTTTACCTTTTAGATGGGGAAGAAGATATGTGCCTTTTATCCAGAGAGGAAGAAAACCAGTTGTGGAATAAGCGACTTGGTCATCTATGCTAACCATCTATGGAAGATTTGGTAAAGTGTAATGCTGCTAGAGACCTTCCCAAACTATAACATGATTGCACTCATACGTGTGTTGATTTCCAACAAAGTAATATCATCAGAAATACATACAGGCCAAAGGAACAGAAATCAACTAGAGTACTCGAATTGGTGCAAGCTCATGTATGTGGACCTATCTCACCACGAGCTATAAATGGGAAAAGGTACTATATTCTTTTCATTGATGATTATAGAAGAATGGCCTGGGTATTTGTAGTTACCCATAAGACAGAGGTGTTCAGTTGCATAAAGTAGTATAAGAAGGAATCAGAAAGGATTCTTGAGTAGAAAATTATAAAGTTTCATACTAATAATGGTACGGAATTCACAAATAGTCAAGTCGAAAAATATCTCGAGAAACACGGGATAAGGCATCAAGTTTTATCAGTGAGAAATCCCCAATAGAATTGAGTGGTTTAGAGGAGAAATCAGATCATCACCAACATGGAAATAATGCTACTTATTGAAAAGGACCTACCAGAGAAATTTTGGAAGTAACAGTTTTGAAATCGGTCTATATTTTGAATAGGTCTCTGTTGTGTCCGAAGGAAGCAAAGAATCCGTATGAAATGTGGTACGGAAAAAAGCCAATGCGAAAATACTTTCGAATCGTTGGGATTAATTGCTTCATTCAAAACAAAGAAAATCAAAGGAAGTTTGGGTCATCAGGAGATGAGGGGATATTCCTTGGATACTCAGGGAAAAGAAAAGCATATAAATGTTTCAACTAAAGGCTGGGAAAAATTGTTGAGAGAAATGATGTCACTATAGTTGAAAATGAACAGAATACTCAACGACCTAGTGAACAGTTTCTGGATAAAAGTGATGATGAGTTAAGAAACACAGGGGGAGAAGAAGTGGAAGAGGCTGACTCAAAAGATGATACTCATGATGAACATGAAAGTTTCAAGTCTGTGTCTGCAAGGAAGCCAAAGAGTTGAGATGAAATTGATAGGAAGAATATCATTGGTGATCAGACAGCTCCAGTTCAGACTCGAATAATAAAATCATTACAGCAAACATCGTTTTTATCTTACGTGGAGCCAAAATGTTTTTCTGATGTAGCTGAATATGAAAACTGGGTTTAGGCTATCAATGAAGAGCTTGATCAGATGGAGAAGAACCAGACATCAGAGATTGTTTCGAGGCCATTAGACAAGAATGTCATCAGTACTAAATGGGTCTATCTCAACAAGATGAATGAATATGGAGCAATGATTCGGAACAAAGCACGGCTAGTGTGAAAGGGATACTCCTAGATATAGGGAATAGATGTTGATGAGACATTTTCACCGGTTGCAAGGCTGGAGACAATCAGATTATTTTTTTCCATATCAGTGCAAAGAAAGTACAAAGTGTTCTAGATGCATGTAAAATCCACATTCTTGAATGGTGTTTTGGAAGAGGAGGTGTATATTAAGTAGCTATATGTTTTTATCATTCATGAGGATGAGAACAAAGTTTGCAGGCTGAATAAGGCATTGTATTAGATAAAACAAGCACAAAGAGCATGGTACTCAAGGCTTGATCAGTACTTGAAGAAGCTTGGTTTCTAGTGTGGTGGAGTTGATTACAATCTCTATTTCAGAAATAATAGTAATCAAAGGATGATGGTGTTGGTTTATATCGATGACATAATATTTGGTGGATCAGATGAATCTCATTGCAGATAATTTTCCGAATTCATGAAAAATGAGTTTGAAATGTCCATGATTGGTGAGATAACGTTTTTACTTGGTCTACAGGTGACATAAGGAAGGAATGGAACATTCATTTCTCAATCAAAATATGACAAGGAGATTTTAAGAAGGTTTGGAATGGATAATTCCAAGGAGATGAAGTCTCCAGTTTCTACCCGGATGAAATTATCAAAAGATGAGGATGACAAGGTAGTTAATATCACAGAAACAGGCAAATCAATGGAAGTTTGATATACTTGACCGTAACAGGGCCTGATATTGTTTTCGCCACATGCCAATCAGTAAGATATCATAGTAATCCTAAGGAAAGAAACATGATTTCAGTGAAAAGAATACTTCAGTATATCAAAGGCACAGTGGATTTCGGTCTGATGTATAATGAAAAATCTCAATCAGTGTTATTGGGTTACATAGATGTAGATTGGGCCGGATCAGCAAATGACATAAAATCAACATCAGGAGGTGCATTCTATCTTGGTGGATTGTGTATTTCTTGGCTAAGAAAGAAGCAATATTTAATATCCTTGGGCACCACAGAATCTGAGTATATTGCGGCCACTCAAGCATGCACATAGTTGTTGTGGATGAAACAACAACTTGAAGATATGGGCGTTGAAGTGAAGTCTCTAATCAGAATCCAGTGTGATAACACAAGTGCTATCAATCTTAGAAAAAAATCCATCCATCAATCAAGGACCAAGCACATTAAGATCAAATATCATTTCATCAAGGAGAAGTTTGAGCAAGGAATTGTGAAATTGGAGTATGTGCTTACAGAACTACAAGTTGCAGACATTCTGAAAAAGGCCTTACCCAAGGAAGCGTTTGAAAGGCATCGACTGGCTCTGGGAGTTCAATCGACTCCCTGCACTTGAAATAGTATGGATGTGGATTCCCCCCTCTCCCCGAGGTATGATGTGTTTTTTTACCAAATGTACTGATATGTGTTATCTACTCTGTTACAGATTGCGAAGGAGTGTCTTTTGGGTTCATTGACATAGGGGGAGAAAATTGTGATTGTTTAAGGGGGAGACAGTGTGGCTATTTGAGAAATCTTGAAAGATACGGGGAGAAACTGACAGGTGGAGCAGCCAAATAGGGGGAGTTGAAGCTAGTTGCACATTCTATGCTAGAGCTTAGCTTAGACAATACAGGAAATAGGGCTAAAGAGGTTTTGAAGCTGACAGGAGTTGAGGCTGTGAGCAGAATGGGGGAGAGTAGTAAGTCTGACGATGCTAGAAGTGATCGATCAAAGAAAATATATCACGATAGATGAGGATCGTGATAAAAGTAGAAGAGTGGTGCAGAAGGGTGGTTTTGAAATGCAGAAAGCATATTTCCAACAAATTGGTATCAGTTTGGTGTCAACAGTGGGTGTCGGAGTTGAAGTGATTCATTGATGGACTTTTCATTTACTCTTGGTTCTCACGCCGAGTATTGCTCATGTGGGCTTAGAGTATGTGTTGAGTAAATCCTTGATCGCTATAAAGAATCGCAATAGGCGAATGGTGGATGATGAATTAATGATGTATATTTTTATGTAAGAGTTGTCAACAATCCCAAAGGGGGAGGTTATTGGGGAAAAATCCTTCAAGGTATCATTGAATCATTTTTGAGGTGATTCTGTTTGTTAACAAAGTGGACATCTGTGTGGTGATTGTTGACAAAGAAAAACAATGACATAATTTTTTTTTGACAAAGGGTATTTCATGGTGGAATGTCGAGTTCAAGATCTGTGGTCAACGATCCATGTTTGATTCAAGAACGTCGACAAAGTAATGGATGATCTGGAGGCGGTACAAAAAGAATAGATACAAGGTGGCGCTGTTTTCCAATGTTTACCAAATTTTTGGGCCTGAAAATCGACAAATGAAGAAAAGTGGTTTTTGGAAAAGGGACTTGTGCACCGTTGAATTGAAGTAGAAGAAACTTGTGAACCATATGTTCTTCATCATAAAAATATGGAAAAGTAAAGAGGGCCACATAGGTATTGGTGTGGTCGCATAGGTGACCTGCGCGCTGTGAAGAGACTTGCACGCCGATGCCTTGGACGCTTGAGAACTTGCACTCCTATTGTTTTTTATGATCAGAAGATCAAAATATGGCTAAGGAATGATGGTGGTGCATGTATTGGTTTGGTCGTGCAAGTGACTTGTAGGGGAAGAAACCTACGCACCGGGACTTGCGCGCTGAGGGGAGACTTGCGTGCTACTGCCTAGGTTGAACAAATGCCTATAAATACAGAACTACCCCTCCTCATTTTTAATAGATTTCAACACTTAGAAAACTTAGAACTCCCGTTGCGCTGGTGTTTTGGTCGCGTAGGTGGTGTGTGGTCACCCAGGTGGACCTGCACGCCAGTGTTTGAAGTTGCGCGCCGGTTGGTAGTTGTGCACCAATATTGGCTTGGGCGTAAAAGGGATTGAGTCACTCAGGTTTGGAGTTGCAGAAGATTATGATGCACAGGTGGTAGAGGAAGACCTGTGCGCCAGTTGTGACTTGTGTGCCGATACTTGCACGCCAGGTTAGATCTGTGCGCCAAGGTTGTTTTCCCGACAGTGTTTTCAGGCTGTGTGGAAGCTGGAAGTTTGCCCGATACCTTCATTGGAAAGAGAGATTAATCTACGGGTGAAAGTTGGACTTCAACAGAGCATCCACATACAATAGATGATGTATTCATTAGAGATAATGAAGAGACCTACAAGTCTATAAACTGTGAGTGGATCCTTTCCCAAGTAGTGAGAAAAGGAAGAGGAAGAAGGTGATCTTCTCCACCGGCAGTGAGCCAGAGATAGAGAAATAGGGAGTGACCCTTGGGAAAGTAGTGAGGTGACCCTAAACTTTGTAAAGGCAGTGATCCTGGGACAGAGTGATTATGCCCGAACCTTGTAATCCACAGCTAGTGAAGTTTAGTTGAATTTGGTACGACTGACAACTTGTCGGCATATGCTCCTTGGACGTAGCCCTAAGCGGTGAACCAAGTAAAAATTGTTGTGTCCTGTGCATGCTTTACTTTCTATTTACATTGTGCAATAGGAAAGAGAGAGAAGAGTGTTTTTCTTAACAGTGAAACAAGATCAGAATGAGCTTTAAGTTTAAATTAGTCATACCCTGATTCACCCCCCTCTCAGGGTACTCAGCCTTGTGGACCTAACAAAAACATATATTTTTACCTTCAAATACTTTTTTTAACCATTAATAAGCAATGAATTCATTTTATAAATGTGTAAAAAATAATTTTTATAAGTTAAATACTATGAATTATTTTTTAAATAAAATATATATGTTAAAAAATGATCATAAATAAAATATTTCAAAATAGTTCTTTAGGATCTATAATATTTATTAAGTGAATTTGGAATTATTATCAAAAATTATATTTCATTAAAATAACATATAATATGGTTAATTTTATAATGTATAAGCATTATTCACATAAGTTCGAGGTTTTGTGTTTCAAAAAAAAAATTTAAACTAATTTATTTATTAAAGATAAATATATTTTAAAATATTGAGGTTCTAAAATCCGACCCCCTTATATGAATTTATCCCTCAAATTTCTATCACTCTAATACAAAAAACTAAGGATACCTCTAATTCATCACATACTCAGTTTCTGATATTACTTAAATGATTTTTTATTCCTATATTGAATCTTAACCATGTGAGTAGTCTTGTTATGTAAAACTTTATCTCTACTGTCTTAGATATCTACTTGTTTCTCCTCATAAGAAATATCATAATCAATTGGTATGACCTATGAGGTCAGTTTATGTGAAAGATATTTTATATAGATTCTGAAAATATATGAATGGAACAAGAAATGAAAATATGAGAGGTTCAGAAGATTCAATAAGTGATAAAATACCATCTTAATACGACCAAGAATCTCATAGGTATCGATATCTTTAGATTTTTTCTTTCCCTTATTTCCAAATATCATAACATTTTTATAAGGAGATATTTGACGGAATAATTTATCACTATCTTTGAACTCTAGATATTACTAATGATTGCAAACATAATTATTCTATTGACACAGAGATGCCCTAATTTTATCCCAAATGAATTTAACATGCTCTTCAATTTAATTTTCTAGCTTGGGTCCTAATAGCTTCTATTTCCCAAATTCATCCCATCATGTTGGATTCATGCACTTCTTTCCATAGAGTTATTCATAGAGTCATTTGGATGCTCAATTAAAAGCTATTTTTGTAAAAAAATTGACCGTAGAAATGTGTGTATCCCAACCACCATTGAAATGGATAGAGAAATCTCTCAACATATCTTTTGGGGTTTTAATTGTTCTCCTATAATGAATATTCATCTGAGTATGATATCAAGTGCTGAATGTTAACTTTATATTCCAAGGTTATGGAAAATATATCTAGAACATATAGGTAAACCCTCGATATTGATCAAATATTATTGAGAGTGGTAATACATGAAACCTTACCACTTCTCTAATATATATCTCATTAAGCTAATCAAGATATAAATATTATATGATACAATTTTAATTTATTTATTTCCCAAGGAGATAAAATGAATCCCAAACAGAATTATGGCCTTAGGATGTCTTGAGGATCCCCATAATGAAATCTATTGTGATTTCTTCCCATTTTCAATAATGTATGGGTAATTTTTGTAACTTCCCATTGTAATTTTATCTCTCAACATTAACATACTTCTATATGAAGTATAAATACACATACTCTATAATATATTGGTTCACATGATCTCAATAGATATACTCTTTAAGAACTCTATACATCTTCATTCTTTTAGGGTGAATAGATAATGATAAAATTTTAGCTTCATATAATAAATCCTTCTTTAATTATGGTATTTATGAGAGAAATACTCTATTCTTGAAGCTTATCATTCCCTTACTCTCGTGAATAAACTTAAGAATATTTACTACTTTCTTTTACATCACCACATATTCTTTATGCATCTCGTTAATATTCACATAAATATATGGTTGAAAATTCATCTTGGAAAGATAGAATCATTCATATTTCCTTGTAATTTAAAGGTATATCCTGTATAAATCTATAATAATTAGATCTAGTTAAATATTCATCATGGATAAACTAGAATAGTCTTTCCAACTTGGAACATCTTCCATTTTTTCTATCATGGTAATGTATGAAGCATACATAATCTATAACCAGTTCCAACCATATTCTTTTGTGCATATAATTTTGTTTTCTATTTGGATATATAATTAACTATTTTAGGATGAATATATTTTTCATACCTTTAACAATAAAATATAATGACTCCATATATTAAAAAAACATTACCGATGCTAGTTCTAAATCACACGTTTGGTAATTTTTCTCATGAAAATTCAATTTTATGGAAGAATAAAATACTACCATGTTATTATTTTTGAGAAGAAATCCTGATACATTATTTTATGTATCATTATGGATCTTAAACCCTTATTTTATTTAGGGTATTGTGAGCATAGGTACACTGAATAATGTTCTCTTCACTTCCTTGAAATTATCTTCGCATTTATAAATCCAAAGAAACTTGGTTCCCTTGCACATTAACATGGTTAGTAGATTTGATAAACATGAGAAATTTCTCACAAAGTGTTTCTATGATCCATTAAACCCATGAAAACAATGAATTTAGTTATGTATTTCTAGTATGATCCAATGTTAAATAACTTACATATTTTATGGATCCACCAATATCCACTCTATTGTAATTTTTTGAACCACTAATGATACTTTTTATATCCTAAATTCACATAAATTTGGAATAAAAAATTTCAATCATAAATGTCCTACAAAGAATCCTGAAATGATCTTCATGATCTTCATTTCTCATGGAATATGTAATTATATATTCAATAAAGACTACCACAAAAAAATCAAGGTAATATTTAATGAATCTATTCAATAGATCTATAAGTCTAGCTGGGATATTTATAAGTATAAATGGAATAACTATAAATTCATATTGTTCATTACTTTCATGAAATGATATCTTAGATATGTCCTAATTTTTGACTCTCATCTAATTATATCTAGATTAGAGGTTAATATTTGAAAAGTATTAATATCATCAAAATTGATCAAATAAATAATTAATATATGGTAAAAGATACTTGTTGTTGATATCAATATTTATAAGTTCCTGATAATTAGTATAAAAATGCATTCAAACATATTTATTATTAACAAAAAGAATAGGTTCACCCCATGGTTAGGAACTTGTGAGAATGGCTAACTTATCAAGATTCTCCTATAGTTGATTCTTCAATTCCCACAACTCAATATGAGATATTCTATATAGATTATTTCAAAGAGGTATAGCACCAAGTATGAGTTATATTGAAAAATAAACTTCATGATTTAGGGGAAGAATATGATTATCTTCAATAAATACATATGGATATTACTAGATAATTGGCATAGTTTCAATGTTGAGTTTCTACATAACCATTTGAGATAAATATCCCTCATAAATCCATAATAAGACCCATAAAAAGTAAATAATTTACAATAAATTTTCATATTTATACTCATAAAATTATATAATGATTAGTTCATTTGGACTATGAAATGTGACTTCCCTTCCATGAAAATTGATATGAGATATATATAAAGTACTCAAATCCATGAAAACAATCACATAAAATTCTACCATAGGGTGAATCAAAATATTTTTAGGATACACATTCCCATAAAATTATATTAGAGAGGATCTACGGAAATGATGTGAAATCATCTCCCCATTAGGTGTTTTCACTGATACTTTAACATCTAATCATTATGGTGGTGATATGATATCCTTAGAAAATTATTCAGATATAAAATAGTGGGTAAAACCATATTCGAATAAGATATTTATTATTTTTGAGTGGATGGAATGTTGACCTTTCACCACATTGTTTATTTTGACCCACTCTAAAAGTTGTGATCACATGATCTTTACCTTTATCTCTTGGATTAACATGTTGTTGATGCTGATTATCATCATTAACCCTTATATTTATACACTGGTGGGCATAATCCCATACTCCTTATAGTTTTAACATTATATTTTGGATGGTATATTAGGTGTATCTCTCTCCATATTAATTTCATTGAATTTACCCTTTACATATCTTCATCCTTTACATTCTCAATGACCTTTCTTCACCCACATGAAACATTCACCAGTCCCCCTAAAACAATTTTCCCCATGATTCGTTCCATAATTCTATCTTAAATAAAGACTCAATTTCTTTCTATCGTAGGATTTATTATTATAATTTCATCAAAACTATATCTTTCTCATTTAATTAGAACCATAAGAATCAAAGGAATATCCACAATCTATTTCAATCTTGGGAGAAAATAAAACAATTTACTCATAGATAATTAGGTCCCTTATAGACAACACTTTTAAGATACTTTCTTTTCAGATACTGAATAAACAATACATTTTTCTTTCAAGGAAATTTATAAAACCATAATTCTACCGCAAAAGTATTGAAATTTTTTCCACATAGGTACCAATTTATTCATCGTCCTTCTTCTTATGCTCAAGAAGTTCACATTACTTTTTATAGAATGAGTGCGGGGAAGTTCTTACCAAAGAATACACTCTTAAAATAATCCCATTATATAGAGTAAATTTATTTATATACCCTCATATTCTTAATAATATTCCACTATTATTCTACTTCTCCTTCTAAACGATACAAATCAAGGACAAAAATTTTATGCTATCAGTATTGGATAACTATAAATATGTTTTTAGTGATACCAATCCATTGGTTGGACACTAGTGGATCAAAGGAAAAACTAAAATAATGTGGATGTTACATCATGAAATACTTAATGGTGCATTGGTACCTCCTCTTATTATTTAGTATATCAATATGATTCATGAATATATAGAGTTTCATGAGCATGAAAACAATATTTTCATTACATCTCCAATTTCATTAGGATTCTCAAGAATACAATCATTACATCGTTTAAAATATTTATTAATTACATGATTATTATTGGTTCTAACAATTGACTAAAACCAAATGTCATAATTTTATCATCAATTTAAAATAATTATAGTGAGAAATCATATAATTATGAAAATAATTATTGAGATGTCTTAAATTATGATACCATATTATCAAACTATGACACTTTTAGGTTCACCCTATATAAATTTCAGTTCATAATGGGGTTTCTATAGTTATATCCTCATATTCATAAAAACATAATCTCTAAAACTAACTAAAACTTTCTCCGATACAATCTAAGCTGACCTGAGAAAATTATATCTGTACATTTCATCATTTTAGAAGAAACATTTTTATATTACATAACAATTCATGACATAAAACTATAAAGGTTTAGTGTCTTTATAAACTAGATACATAACTAAATTATTTCATGTAATATCACTAACATATTACACAAATTTATTCTCTCATTGAACCCTTATTAGACATTTATTACTTGTAAACTTTCTTATAACATGGGAAAATGGAAATATAATAAAGAGTGATCTAAGATTATTAGTAAGGGTAAACATGAGAGGTATAAATAAATGATAATATGAATGTATAAGATAAGTATAATTATATGATATCATGAAAATAAATTATGAAGTTCATACATAATCCATCATAGATCATAAATCATGAGTAATTAAATAAAAATTTTACATTTCACAACATTTGTGTCATAAGAGTGAGGAATCATAATTAATAAACCATTATCCATTAGAGAATATAAAAATTATAAGAATATGTCATAGGAATTATGGAAAAATCATAATAATAAAAATCCATTTCATTTGTAAAGGCTCATCCCCAAAACCATTATCACATAGTAGAAAAAGTTCCATATTGGATTGAGTTCACTCCCAAAACTATTTACATTATTGGGACTGGTTTACTCCTCATCATGTTTTATATTATTTCATGATATATCAATCATTATCTAATTTATCATATGTAATTAATGGAACCACCCATTATGTAATGAAAACTATATATATATATTTGTACCGTAATATTATATAAACAATCATCATTTAATAATAGAATAACTTACCCGTGGGATAGAAATGGGATTCATGGAATCGGACAAAAAACTCCATAATCATAATAAAAAAAAGATAAATATAGTGGATAAAATCAAAATAATATAATCCTAGTGAAGCATAGGAAACATCAAAGGATGTTTACATATATGAAAAATACATTTAAATGAAACTTTTATCCACTTTTTGAAAACATGAGAAAAATATCATATTGTTTTGATAAAAGTTTAAATAAAAATTCTTTGAATATTCAGAAAATTCATTTCCTTTAAAATAACCATGGAAAATTTTAAAAGAATATTTAAATCATAGAATTATCATGATGACAGGAAAAGATATTTACATGGTAAACATTAAAAAATGGTTCCTTTCACAAATTTTTTAAAAAAATTCATAAATAGAATATTTAGAAAAAATTATAAAAAATAATTTTTAATAAATTGAAGGAAATAGAATATAACATGAATTAAGTTTTTTTGAAGAATTTGGACATGGAATAAAAATTTGGTTGACCAAAGATTATATAAGGTTCACTTTTCTAGAAAACATTCTTTGCAATTTTACGTAATAATAAATTGATAATGAATGAAACCAATTAATTAATTAGAAATAACCAGAGTAAACGAAAATATATTTTTCTTAAGAGAAAAATAGTATATAATTCACCTAAAGGAGATTATATCATAAACAATCTATATTAAAAATGAGATTATAACATAAACCCTTAAATCTTTGGTGATCTACAAATCAAAACCTCATAATAGAGAGAAAAATCGATTGGTTTTTGAATCCCAATTATTTTAATTAAAATAATAATAAAATATATTCAAGGTAAGTATATATACCACATAAAATAAACTAGTTGTGAATATGTTATATGTCTCATAAAAATAAAAGTGAAACGAGAAACCCTTACCTTATGGTCCAAAATTCATCATACACACTACTAAGTTACTTTATAATAAATGTATATTTATTATAAATATATAACAATACAATATTCATACCTATATTATAATATAAAATTCACTTATAATTTTCAATTACACATTTATTAACAATTATTCATTAAATTCAATATTCATGTGTTAACTGTTCCATTTCCCATGCATATTCTAGTTTGATGGATTTTGTACTTGCACCTTATTCATGGTATTATCATTTATATAATATTAGTAATGTTATAAGTATCATATTTATTAATTATATAAAATTATATAACCATTCATATAAGGTGGTGTTGAAAAATGAATGAAAACACTTCAGAGAGATAGTAGTCCATATGTACGAATGAGTAGTGTTTTCATTTTCCAATGAATATAAAAAACAAAAGGTAAAAAATAATATATATTTATAGAATAATAATAATATCATAAATATTATATATATATTTATTAAATCCATATTTATTTCCATCCTTGTATGACGAATATAAAAAATGAATCACATCGTTTCATGGAGGTGGTAGTCAATATGTACGCATGAGAGACGTTCTCATTTCTCCAATGATGGAAATTAGGTAGAAAATAGTTATAATAATAAAATAAAAACATTTCAGTATAATAAATATATTTATTTAATTATTTAAATATGGTTTATAATATTTTTTGGAGTTTAATGAAGGAAGAAACACAAAATAGATTGGTAAAGACAATCACCTCTTCTTTGGGAACCCTACATTGGATTACATATTAATCCTTCCAAGGTTCTTATTTTTGGAAGACCATATGATCTAGAACATGGGGATGGAAGTTAGTAATATATTTGGGTAGTGAATATTTGAGTTATATTTCTCAAAAATGTATGAATAAGTGAAGATAGGAGGTTCTATTTTATAAGTGAGGAGCGTGGAAAACTTATAAATATCAAAAAACATTAGAATATAAAGAAGACATATTCAAGTTAAAGATAAATGATGGAAAAATAAAAATTATTAGGTAATGGTGGATCTAAATAAACATAAAATGTCACATTTAACTATGTTTTAGAGATATTTTGTTGATTATCTCTATGTTTAACCCCTGTTAATCTTTTTAACCCTTACTATGGGGATACAAATTTAACATGATTACTATTCATAATGAGAAAAAGTGAAATTTAACTCCATAAAATTTTTTAATCTCATAGTTCTAAATATTAAAACCACATTACCATATTCAATTTTTATAAATAGTATAAATTCATTTTAATATAAGGGCAGAAAATGAAATAAAAACCATTTTTAGAAAAATGAATTTTTAAGCACAACACTAAGTTGATTTTTATTCCTAACCTAGTAAAACCATTAAATTATTTTCAAAATATTTTATGGAATATATTATATACATATTTAATTAAAATAATTAATCAATATTGATTAATTTATTTTATTAATATAGAAACACCTTGTGCGCAAAAAAGTATTTTTTAGAAAACATATCCTTTTATCTTCAAATGCTTTCCCTTACACTTCTAACCAATTAATAATAAATGAATTAGTAGAGGAACAATTAGGATTACTCTAAAATTTGGAGATTAAAAAATTTATTTCTTCATAGGTTTTGATTATAAATATCCCTTGATAATTTCTTATAGGGGAAGTTGTGTCTTAGTTGTCCCATTTTTTCCTATTCACTGTGTTTGGGTTTTCTAATCACTTTCCTTTACCATAATACTTATCATATCAGTCTCATGTGATTATATTTATATTTATCATAGTTAGGGTATTATTTTAAATTTAACTCCTCCATTTCTATATAAACCATCATGTTGAAATTAAATTCTCTGTTAGTTTAATGGAGTTTGACGTGTCTTGGTCTTATGTTGGTGGAAGAAATAATGTGTCATCTACTTTCGTTTTTTGTATTTTTTCATGTGACTTTTTTCTATGATTATATTTCAATACAATAAAATATTCATCCCAAACCTATCTTATTTCCCATACCACTATGAAATACCCCATTTTGGTCTAGTACATTGGCATAAGAGGGGGTTTTGGGTTGTAACGGTGGTGTCAATGACAGATCCAGAATGTAAAATCTCAAGGTTTTATTCATTTTTTTATGTTGGAAAATTACATGGGGTTTACCTAGTGTTTCATCTTAATTATGGATTAATTATAGTTTTTGTTGTTATTTTCGAGAATTTTTCTTCTCTTTTTCATATTTGATCTAGTAATAGTTTCATAGTGCAAGGTGATGACATTGTTTGGTGTTTTTTCTTTGAAAATGATTGGTTTTTGTTTTTAAATATACATGAGAGATTGTAAAAAATGTGTATTTGGTTTCAAGTCTTGTAGGGGGACACATATATTGAAATAATGATGTTCTAGTGAAGGTGTTAGCACAATTGAGGCACCACTTTTAACTATGATATGGATTTAGACTCCATAAATCCTTTCTTAGTTGGCATAATGTGGTAGTGTGTAAAGAGAATTTGGGATGTGTTGTTTGAGTGGTTGATGGATTCAAGGAGGAACATCATATGTAGCCGATATCCTTTCAATATTTTGAGGCTCTAGTCTTAATAATGGTGTTAATGAATACGATTATGTAACATGTTTCATTGATCATGATAAAACTCATGGCTCGAGGCATGGTTGGTTAGATGAAATTTCTTCAATTTTTGAATTTGAATTTTAATCTTGGATACTGGTCAATATTAGATATGAGGCACAATGTTAGTTTAATATAACAACCTTGAATAAAGTAACCCAGATCCGGTGTCTACTTTCTTATATTGGCATAGATACAAGAAGAAAAATACCAAAGGACCAACCTGTTTAACAGTTTTAGAGAACCATATGCATACATGATTACCATTTTACATTGGTAATAGAAAATAAAACTATGTAATGGAAAACCTTAAATATCCCTAAAATCATTCAAATAACTATTCTTTTTATCCCGGGGAACGGGAAAAAAATAAGGGCGAGCTCAAATGATAAAAAGGGGTTAATAAAAATGGAATATATCATGAATCAATAAGGAAAAATAAATATGGAAAGTTAAATAATTGAACACACATTCCATTTAATCAATAACTTAAGTATCTGGATTAGATATGGCATAATAAATATAGAAAAGAAAAATAACTAAAAATAAATGCCATTTAATCTTTAAATTATTAATGAAATGCCTCAAGAGATAATATCAATCCAAAAATGTCATGAATTATAATAATTGAATTATCAAATAAATAAATGCTTAATTATTGGATTCCATGATCTCAAGCATCATTATACCTCTACTTTCAAGACATTTCACATAACAGTTTAAAATTATGGGAAAACCCATTTAATCTATCCAACTGATTTTTCTCATGAGACCCATAGATGCATCAAGGGGAAATATAATATTGGGCCCAACCCATCACTTTATGTCCATGGAATTACTCAAATATAAAATAATCAACTTAATTCCTATAAAATATTCCTTATTAATATATATTCATGTTGAGTAAATAATAATGATTTATCAATATTTCTTTAGGCAGTAATATAACATTAAAACTAAACACCATATGTAAAAAAGTTATGAAATTTATAAAATAATCATATACATGATACAAATAGTATTTATATTTAATATAAATTTAATTTACATTGAATAATTATTATAATAAATTTATTTTCTCAAGAGGAAGTAAACAATCACAAATATAATCAAGAAATGAGAGGTGACCATCGATTCATTGGGAATATAAGGTTTTTCAATAGAATCATGTCCTTTGGAAGAATAAAGGGAATGAAATTGAGATATTAAAATAATATTTTGATAAATTATTTTATTTTTACAAAACTTGAAAACATGTATAAGAATATACATTTTTTAAAATGGTTATGGTTGTCAGGAATTCCATTATCACTGTATATGAAAAAAACATTCATTTAATTTTTTTATTATAAAAAACATAAATTTTGAAAAATAGTTAAAATAATCTCTCAAATATATATTTAAATGTTAATGATAAAATAAAATTTCATTAATACACCATTTTAGTAATTAAAATTACTTTTGTAATATAATTTTAGAAGACATGGATGTGGAATAAAAATATATCCGATTTAAAGAGTAATAATACTAGTTTTTATTTTAAAAATTTATTTTCTTAATCCTAGTACCAAAGATAATCAAATATGTAATAAAATATATATAATCATTAAATCTCCAAGGGATATGAAAATTTAAGGAAGATATGAAGTAAAAATGATAATATTCCTTTAATAAGAGTAAAAGGAATCCCAAAGGAAAGTGAGATTGTAAAATAGATTTTTACCTCTTCGGTAACATTCAAATCGTAATGCCATGAAAGAATAAAATTGTATTAAAACATTTTTCATCATGAATAAATAATAATTCTTGTTAAATATATAAAAGGTCCATTCTATACACCACATAAAAGTTAATAGGTTCCTATTAACAAATATGTCTCAATGATATGGAAATGGAGATGAAATCTCATATCTCACACTTCCCTTTAGTTGAACGCTTTTTAAAATCTTATATAGTGGTTTAAAATGGGTTAATAAATTATAATAGAACCATATTAATATTTATAACATAATATATGATCCTTTTATAACATCTTATCACTCATTTGTTAACAAACTGACATTATCAGTATTGTTTTGGAAGTTAATTGCCTTGGTTTCTCCTGTATGTTTTGTCATGAATGTTTAGGATATTAAACATACGTTATTATTAAATAATATAAAGTATTATATTAATTTTATTATTATTTTTTATGTTAGACACATATTTATTACCAATATTGAAATTTGTTCATAGAAAATGAACCCCATCACTTTGTGGACGCGGTAAGCCATACATATGCATGAGTGACAATATCATTTCTTAATGGGTGAAAGAGTAAGTAAGTGGGTAAGATATTAATTTTACACAATAAATATCATGTCATACATATCATATATATTCATTAAATTTATCATTTTACCCTCTCTGCAAATAATAATGGAAAAACAAATCACATTGTCACACAAGGAGGTAGTCCGCCGCACACACGAACCACGTTATCATATTTTAAATAAAATGGAAGGTAAGAAGGTGTATGCGATATTATAAGTTAAAATATATAATTTTATCATAAATATTATATATATAAATTAAATCCATTATTATATCTAACCACAAAATTTTTTGATTGAAAACAAGTTACATCAGTTCGTGAGATGGTAGTCTGTCATACACACGATTGTCAATTTCATTTCCCATTTGATGGAAGAGGAGATAGTTATAGGTTATTCCATTAACCTAATATTATCTCTATATATTTTAGATATTTTTTTATTATATTATAATGATTTTATAATATTTTAAGGAGGCATAATAGGAAACAAAATAAAAAAAATCATTTAAGAACGTTACCTCTTCTTTGGATGACCTCTTAAAGTTAAAAAACCATTTATAGGGTGGATTTATGATCAAACCAAGGAATATATTATTTTGGGATAGAATTAATTTATTTATTTTTATAGATATTGGTCAAACCAAATGGGGTTGGATGTTTGAATAGGGGAGGAGAGGTGTGGCCTTTTATAAGTGTGGGAGAGGAAACACTTGGAATTTTTTAAAAGAATTAATTACACCCATGTTTTTCACAAAACAAATTCCAAAAATAGTCCATTAAAAAAAATATAATGATATAATTTCTAAATATGTCAATAAAATAAATATTTGATGAGTTTTAGGTGTTTCTTAACACTTATCTTCTTAGTTTAACCTTAGGTAAACTTGTTTTTACCTTAACCATGATAATAAATTTTTACTATTTTTCAGTATTAGTTTTGTTTATGAATTAAGTTTTCCTTATTAAATAATATTAATTATTATTATTACAAATATTTAATCCACATTAAAAATTTTAAATCATATAATTGACATAATTAAAATTAAAATTAAACCCATAGACATGATGAAAAAACAATTTTCCAAGGAAATTTTTTTCAAAAGTATAAAGAGTTTTTATATCAAAATTGAATATATAATTGATTATAATGAACTAAATTACATTTATTATGATAAATTTGAACTATTTATTTTGGAATATTTTTTTAAAAAATAAACATGTATATTATTTAAATGAAATTGTAGTTTTTTATAAGAATCAGTATTTTCCACGCAGGTACTGTAGCCGGCCTGACACTATAGAAGTACTATTTACTAAAGGGTCCTTTGGGAAAAAATTATTCCATGCCTTGTATTCAAGACTCTTATCCTTGGAACTTCAGACTATGTAATGGGTCTCCCTCTACCCCAAAAAAAATAGGCCTTTTCTTTATTAATAAAATGAGGCTTTGGCCCAAGCCTTAAAAAAATGTATTTTCCTTTATTCATAAAAAAATAAATTATTTTATAAAAATATCAAAAAATAATCATAGTATAATTTTGATTTTATGATTACAAATAATGTTTTATTTTTTTAAAATAAATTTTCTAATACTATTAAAAATTAATTTTAACATATGTGCTCCAGACGCGATAATTGTTTTTTCATTAAATATTTCTTTTTATTTAAAATGATTTTTATTTTTATTTCTCAACAATTGAAACCTAGTTAACATGTGTAAATAATATAATTTTAAAAATTTAGTTACTCTAATTCATATAATAAAAATTAATTTCTAGGTTATAATGGTCATGTATAAATAAAAATATTTAAATAGAGTATTGTTTTTCATTTAAACTTGAAGTTATGTATACCACAAGCTATTAAAGAAATTAAATTTATTCAAAATTAATTATATTATAAATTATTTGTTTTCTACATTATTCCCTCATTCAAAAACATTAACCTTGAAATTTTTATAATGATTACATATTAAAAATATGAGGGTAGTTTTTCTTTATAACATCCATTTGTTTTCATGTTTCTTCCTCTAGTTATGATTTCTCCAAAGCACCTTTACCAATCAAGCTATATGATTCCACAATAATATCTATCTAGTATCAAGAATATAGATGGTTTATTCATAGTAATATAGATCAAGTTCCAAATTTTTCTCTTTATATTTGATCACATGCATTGGTTATGGAAAATACTTCCTTAGCAATGATATATGGAATTTCTTATGTGATTTAGAGAGGCATGGTTCAATTAAAAACTGGTCAACCATAGATATAATACTTTTAAAAAGTTCAAAGGGTTTGATGAACCTTTGGTTTATATTTCCCTTATTATCCAACCCTATTATACAATTCCAGAGAGTTACTTTCAACAAAACTTGATCTCCCACTTGTAATTCAAAATCATTCCTCTAATTTTCAACATAACTCTTTTAACAACATTTAACATCTTTAATATGAACCTGAATAGTCATTACCTTTATTATTGTCTATTAATTTTTTTTATGCCTACAGGTTTCCTTTCACAAAATTCATTCCAACAATTTTTAGTATGAAATTGCTTTCCATATAATGTCTCATACGACACCATTTGAATAATTTAACGAAAACTATATTTATAGTAAAACTATACCAAAGGTAAATATTAATACTGCATACCGTTAAAGTTAAGTTATAATGACATTAAAATTTATTATAATGTTTGAATATTCCTTTTGGACTATCTAACATTTTGATTATGGTAGGTGGTGCTCAAATGAATCTCATTATCAAGACCCTTTTGAAGACTCTACCATAATTTTGAGGCAAAACTAGGATCACCATCAGACATAATCGAAATAGGTGTTCTATGAAGTATTAAAAATTAATTAATATAGGGATTTATTAGTGATCAAGTGGCAAATAATCACTTATATAGAGTAAATGTTCATTTTTGATTAAGAACCCAAAAGTAAACCGTATTTCATCATTATTTCTTTTAGTATTTGGTAGTCCTGTGATAAATTCCATAATAATTTCAACCCATTTCAACATAAGAATAGGAATAGGTTGCATGAATACTATAGGTTAATGTATATCATCCTTCACTTGTTGATATAACAAACATCTAGAAACAGAAAAAATTTCCCACATCTTGTTATCCCAAAAAACGATCCCTTAAATCCCTATACATCTAGATGATACAATGGTGTATTGAGAAATTTGAGCCCTCAACATAATCCCAAAAATCCATTTTTAGATCCATTATATGTGGAACACATAATATATTACAAAATTTTATAATTCCATTATCACAAACAAAGTATTATTATTTACCATCATTCATAGCTTTATTTTTATTCTAAAAAATCTCACCATGATATAGAGAAATTTTTTTCTTTTGTAGTAAATATTGATTCATAATAATTTGAAAAAGGAGTGATACATCTCAATCCTTAATAATTTCTGTATCTTTATTACTATATCCATGAATATAATATCCCTCTCAATCCTTATTTGGGAATAAATCTATAATATTTCCTACTTAATGAATCATGTAACTTATTTTCTTTCCTTTGGTATAATTTTATTGAGAAATAATAATCTTAGAGTAGCTCAAGACATATACATTGGCTCATGTTGATACCATTATATGAAAATATGTATTTTAGGTGATTATAGTATATTTATATCTCACATATATCATTATAGAGATAATGTGTCTATATATTCAAATAAAATATTACTGATGCCAAAAAAAGATCATGGGTTGGATAATAATTCCATAGGAAATACACCAATGTATTATTATTCAATAGGTACACTCTCAATTTGAATATACCTTATCAATACACTTATTTTTTTTCTTCATATTCTTCACTAAGAATCTCAATCAGGAGTGGTAATAGAGGTGGATCTAGACATGACTCAAATGATGAAATCTCAACTCTAAAGATAATTAATTCTATATATTAATAGAAAATCAAAATTTAATTCATGAAATTAATCTTTGTATAATATTTTTAAATTAATTCTATACTAAGGATTATATCAAAGTTAACCATTCTTATAATTATAAATTCTACAAATATATAATGTTTATGTGTCATAATAGGGATTTCCTAACACATCCTTGTTGGAGTTAGACATATTACAGGAGTTTTGACTAAAAACTACCTTATCAAGGTGTTAGTGAAATATATAATTTTCTTATAAAACATATAAGATATAAAAGAGAACAAAGATACAAAATAAAATAATGTATTTTCCAAACTTGAGGATATTATTAAAGTGCCACACATCGCATTATTAGGTACTTTCTTTTTAGCTGTAGTGATCTTATAAGCTTTAACTTATCTCGTTTCCCTCTTCTATGGTATATTCCCTTAATGATTGGGATATTGGTTTGAATAATGACCCATTTATTTCTGGTTAAACCACTAGATATCAGTTTTTCCATTATTCCCTTTTCATTCCTTCACTTGATAACCCTTATCTATGCACTTATAAAAAACTCACACACACTATAATTATTTTCTAGGATGATTCTTTCCATAGTTTTCAAAATATTTAAATGTATTTATTCTTTTATTATTCTAAAAAAATTCCATTTTTCTTGATTATTAGTGAATATTTTGTTTTCTATATTTCCCTTGATCATAGAGGATCTAAAAAAATCCCTACTCTATTTTGATATCACCTAACACTATTCCATAATATTATGATTTTTTTGAGACTAGCGTACTTTAGAGACATGGTTTAAGCCCTTAAATATAATAGAAAATATTGCATTCAATATTTCATATATAATCAATATTATACCTCAACATCCTTGTACAGGTAGCCTAATACTCCAAAAAACTTTTTTATTCCTATTTAATTAATCTAATTAACTTTATCTTCATTTTAGTTTATTGGTCACAAGGGAAAGATTTGTTGAGGAATGTATCCTTAAAATATTTTTATTCCATGTTTTATATTTCATCTTCCCACCTAGTTTTATGGATCAATAACCACAATTGGTCTATATTTACTTTGATAAAATACACTAAAAATGTAACATTTTACTTTTCATTGCATCTTAAGGCTAGATATATCTTCTTAATAGGATTAATACATTTCTCATCTACCATTGGATTAGTATCCCTACAAAATATTAATGGATTCTATAACATGAAGAGATCCAAAAAATGAAAATCAAACTATAGAACAATAGGTTTCTCCATTTATTTTTTATAACCTTATTAAGTTACCCTAATATTCCCATGATCGGATTTTTTAAAATACCAATTGTATATTTTTTTTGTCAATAGAGAGATTTCTATATTAGCCATGGGTATTGATAATATTATATACTATAGGATCTATTTAAAAAAAGGAATATACTAGATTATATAATAAAACTATAAATTCTAAATAATAATTTATAATTATACATCTCGTGTAATAATTAAAATAAATTGAAACTTTATGTATTTTTAATCTTATAATCTAAAACATGGCTTATTTGGGGATATCTTTATTTTTAAATCATTTATAATAAATTGTAATGAAAATATGAATTATCCTTAGCATTTCATTTTGGAGTTTTAATCTAGGTATGTAGTAATATCACACTCACCATGAACCATAATGATGGACAAGATATGCTCAACCCAATATTTTCAAGGTTATTACCCCTAAATACATCTGTTCCAAAACCAAGTCCACTCATAGTATCCAGACATGGATGTTTTTCTAGGAAAAACTACATAATATCTACCTTAACAAAATTTTAGGATGTTTTTTTATAATTATCCTACAAGTATATCATAGGGTTATGTTCCTTAATAAATTTTTTCATTAATCTCGTTCCCAAGGTTTCCACTAATCTTTATGTGATACCAACTACAACATCCCCAACTCTAGTATCCCGGAGCTGACATCTACATTTTTACATTGACATAGATACAAGAGGTCAAATACCCAAATTCCAATCAGTTTAGTAGTTTTAGAGAACCATATACATACATGTTACCCATTTTACATTGTGAATATAAAATAAAACATAGTAATGTGAAACATTTTATATCCTTGAACTAATTAAAATAATTATTCTTCAAATCATAGGGATAGTAAATAAAAAAATGGAGATCTCAAATTCTTAGTATGGGTTAATTAAAGTAGAAACAATCACGAATCAAAAATTAAAAATAATTTTGGGAAGGAAAATAACATAACACACATTCCATTAAATCCACAACTTAACTATAATGATTAGATAAGGAATAATTAATATGGAATAATAATAAATTTAAAACACATTCCATTTAATCAATAAATTTAGAATTAAATGAATCTAAAGATAATATAGATGATAAAATATTATAGATAATAATAATAAAAGAATTATAAATAAATTAAATTATTATTTATTGGATTTAATGATCTTAATCATCATGATACCTCTACTTACAATAACTTTCACAAGACAGTTTAAAACTATAGGTAAAAACCCATTTAATTTGGAAAAATAATTTGTATCATGAGACCAATTGATGCATTAAAGGGATATATAATTCTTGCCCCACCTGTAACTACACATAAAAATAATTCCTCACATATCAAATGACTGATTTAATTTATAAATAATATTACTTGACAACAAATATCTATATTTAGTAAAGATTATAAATTTATCAATATTTCCCCAATCAATGATAAAAATATTCAAAGTAAAAACTATACATAAAAATGGGATATGTTTTAGGAAATAATCATATCCATTATACAATGAATATGTATATTTAAGATAAATTTAATGTCCAATAAAAAATTATTCCAAGAAATTTATTATCTCAAGAGGATGTTAACAATCCAAAAACTAATAATAAAATGATTGATGGCCATAATTTAATCATAAATATATATTTGTTCAATAAAATAATATATTTTTGAAGAATATAGGGAATGGAAGTGAGTTATTAAAATAAATTTCCATAATTGTTCTTATAAAACCATTGAAAACATGTAGAAGAAGATACATTCTTTAAAATGGTTTTCATGGCAAGGGATCCCATTATCACCGTATACAAAAATAACATTCCTTTTGACTATTTTTTAAAAACATACCTTGTAAAAAATATTAGAATAATTACCTTATTTTTTTAAAAGTCATGTATAACATGAACTTTCCTTAATACATCATTTGATTAATTATGATTACATTTAAAAAACAATTTTAGAAAACAAAGACATGAAAGAAAAAATTATCCAATTTAAAGGTAAATAAAATCAATTTTTTGTTTAAAAATTTCATTACATGATCCAAGTACTAAATAGAGGAAAATATGGAATAAAATATATAAAATCCTTAAATATTTAGAGGATAAGAAAATTATTGGTTCTAATCAAGGATAAATGGTAAGACTCCTTAACATGAGTAAAAGAAATCCCAAAAGAAAGTGAGATTGTAAAATAGTTTCCTACCTCTTCGGTAATATTCAAATTTTAAAATACATCAAAATGGTAGTATATACACCACATAAAAGTGAATAGGTTTATATTTACAAATATGTATCAATAAAATAGAAACTGAGATTAAATCCATTACTTCAAAATTCATTTTAGTTGGGAACACATTAACCTATTATATAATGGATTAAATAATTTTAACAACTTATAATAGAACCATATTAATATTTATAAAATCATATATTATCCATATATAATATCTTATCACCCATTATTTAATAATATTTCATTATCACTATTGTTTCAGGTGTTGATTACCTTGTTTTATCATGCATGTTTTATCATGAAAGTTATTGATATTTGATATATGATATATATAAATTATATCCAGAATTAAATTAATGTTTTAAATAATATTTTTTCTTATTATATACAACTTCAATACCATTACTTAAAATTATACATAGAAAACTAATCACATAGCTTTGTGTAGATGGTAAGTCACACATATGCACGAGCAACAATATGATTTCTTAACAGGTGAAAGGGTATGGAATTGAGTGATATAATAGTATTAAAGAATAAATATTATGTCATATATATCACACTTATTAATTAAATTTATTTTTATTATATTCTATGAAATTTATAAGTGAAAAATGAATTACATAGCTTCATGAGGTTGTAGTCTTGCATACACACGAGCGATATTATTGTATTTTAAACAGAATGAAATAAAAAAAGGTAAATGTGATATTATAATTCCAGAAGTATAATTATTTTACTAATATTATATATACACCTTAAATCCATCATTATATCCCACCATGATATGTGTTGATGGAAAATAAGTCACATCAGTTCATGAAGCGGTGGTCCTCCGTACACACAATTGACAATCTCATTTCCCATTTTATGGAATAGGAGAAGGACAAATGATATGAAATTAACATAATAACATAAAAATTTATGATATACACTGGTTTCATTATATTAACATTGTTTAATAAAATTTTAAATAGGTTTAACAATAAATAAAATAAAAAAGCTCGTTTAATAATGTTACCTCTTCTTCAGATGACATCTTATGTTTTTCACCAAAATATATCCTAGATAGGGTTTTTAATAAATCAATGAAATGTATGATGTTGAAATGGAAGCAAGGAAGTAATTTTTATAGTTATTTCCTAATACAAATGGATTTTTAAGTTTGAAGATTTGAGTATAGGGGTGACCTTTTATAAGTGGGGGAGAGGACATTCATGGTTTTTTTTAAAATGAATTACACCCACATTTTTTATAAGAAAAAAGTCCTAAAAAATGGTGTATTATTAAACCTTGGATGTAGAGACCCAAAGCCTGAAGTACATGGACATTACATTACATTTTCATAATACTTAGTACATAACAAAAAATACACACACAAGGATCGTAATAGTTTAGTGTCTTTGGAAACTCGGAACGTAATCTTCTAATCGTGGTGAAAGATCTTCAATATCTCCCATAAAGATCTTCCTTTTTTTACCTAAAACCTTTCTTTATATCCTGGGGAAAAGAAAACATAAAAGGGTGAGCTCAAATTCTCAGTAAGGGTAAACAAAAGAAATATCAATCACATCATATACATAAGGACATAACTTTTGGAAATCTTAACCTGCAAAAGAGCTCATAATATCATAACATGGGATAAATCATAGAAGTGAAATGTAATCCCAATAATCACAACTTAAAACATGAAACTTTGTGGCATACACATATAATCATCATTTCTTGTTAGTCAAGACTCATTGCCAAGACTATCTTAGTGGACAAAGTCCCTTTCTGAACCGAGTCACCCTCGTTTCAGTCCTGTTTCACTGAACCGGTATAACCTACCATTCCAGCCATGTCTATCTCATGAGATATAAAATCTTTACCCAATGCATTGGAGGGAGATATAGGTCCCACCCATCTCTTAATGATACCATTCTTATGTGTGCCACAAAATCATAAACCATACATCATAGCATAACCCATGTAATAAAAATGGAATTCTTAAACATCGTGACATCATAAAACAATTAATATACGATAAATGAATTCATAAAAATAATTCCATCACAACATAGTCAAATAAATGTAATAATATGGATAGAAACAGAACCCTTTATTATCTTAGATGGAAAATAATTTTGATAAAAGACTTGAACTCCATTCTTGAGGAAAATATCCTTTCTACTTCAAAAACATTTTTCCTTTCTTAACATGTCAGACAATTTTAAACTAAAAGAAGTTGATTAAAAATAAACTTGAAAACATGTAAAGTAAGATTATTGGAAATAATGTTTTAAAAATCCATTCATGCCGTATAAGTTAAAAAAACATTCTTCGTACTTTTGTCGGAAAAGTCAAAAAGTACCTCGTACGAAAAACGACAAAAGATTCCTTTCATATTCTTTACTAAAAAATCACCGAAGGGTAAAATTGGATTTAAACTATTATAAGTGGATGGAAACAATATTACATATTTAGGGAACATGGATGTGGATGATAAAATACACCCCAGTATAAACAATCTCGGATAAAAATGAGATTGTGATATTTTCCCTTACCTTAGGTCCGACTTGCTTTATAAGTGTCTGAACCTCCTGTATAATGATTTAAATCATGTTATTGACTTATTCCAGAATCATATGCATTGTTATTATATCATATATGGTCCACTTATGACTTTATATTACCCGTTCTTTTGTAAATTCATGTTAAAGTAGCGTTTTGGGTAAAATCGTCTCATTTGTCGTTCGTGTGTTTAACTTGTAATTATTCATATGATTAATTAGATCATGATTACTTAATTCCATAATATAAAACATGATTTATATATATATATATATTCAGAATATACATATATATAATAAATTAGTAAATGGAAAGAAATACATCATTCATGGAGACGGTTGTCCGTACGTACGCATGACCGCTGTTTTCGTTTCCTTATTGAATTGAATGGAATTAAGTAGATGACATAAATATAAATATAAATAAATCCAGTATCATTATTAGGTCATATATTTCATTAGTACTTATTATATATACTTTATAATCATTCATGAATGGTTAATCATTGAGAATGAATCTCATCACGTTGTGGAGACGGTAGTTCGTACGTATGCACGAGCGATGATATCGTTCCCATGGTTGTGGAATTGTGTTGAAGTGTATATATACTATTTCAGTATCAATATAACTTTATAATAATCATATATAGTTACTCATTACACCTTTATACCCATCCAATTAAGGTGGTGGTGGAAAATAGATTACACCACGGCGTGGAGACGGTATTCCGTACGTATGCACGCGCGGTGATTTCCTTTTTCCGTAGGATGGATAGAAGGTTAATTAGAGTTGTTTCATATTTATAATAACATATAAGTATATATGAAATACTTATGTTATTACTTTATCATGAAACAACTAAACAAGAAGAAGCTGAAGAAGAAAGAAATTGAAAAAGATCGGTAATGGATATTACCTCTTTTTGACGCGCCTTCACTTAACCTCCACTTAAAGAACTAAGGATGGTCTTTGAAGAAAACCAGGACCTCTAGGATGATACTAGGGAAGTGGAGAAGAGATTTTGGCAGGGTTTGGACGAGCGTGAATGCTCAAATTGGTGTGAGGAGGAGAGGGAGGAGGTGCCCTTTTATAAGGGAGGAGAGGGGCATCTTAGGAAAATCTCAAAATATTATTTTATATTAAGGTCAAATTCGGTTTATAATGGTTCCAAATGGTCTTATTTCGAAGATAAAGTGGGGATGGGTCTAAATCCTCTCATCCAATAGAATTTAGACAAGTTTAGGTTATTAGTTTAACCTTATCAATTAGATTTAACTCTAAGTTAAATAATTTAACTCTTACCGTGTCTTTTTGTTTTCTTACACTATATGGTTAATAAACTTACTATATCAAGCCAAACGAACCCCAAGTTGTTTATTATTAATATATATATCCTTATCTAAGTCATTTTGCCGAACCTTAGATTTTTAGGAATTAAATAACAAATAATAATAAAATATTTGTTTTAAAAACTAATATATGTCAATTTTGACACTATTTGGTACATGATTTTTATGAAATTTTTAACAGAATGATAAGTTCTAAAAAAGTTACTTAAATCAACAATAACATGTCATATTAACCTAGAAAATTAGTTTAAGTCATAAAAAGTCTAAAATTACATTTATTTGTGCATTTATAACATCAATTATGTTAATATTTTCTTAAAAAGGTAATTACTGCATTATCGTTGTGTCATAAATAAATGAAATTATTTAAAGTATAAAAATTACAAATAAAATACCATTATGTAGGAAATCTTTTTAGATTCTTAATTAATATTTATAGTCTAAATTATATTATGTATAACCCTATATTAAAAATGTTTTAGTAAATAAAATTTTATTTTAACTCTTTTAACTCTTCTTTGAATTAAATAATAATAAATGTCCTAATCTAATCCAAGTGGGCCTAAATGATAATATTTTACACTTAAGGTTGTTTTTGATCGATATACATTTTTCCAATAGGATTAGGACACGTTTTAGGGTAATAATAATATCATTTTTACCCTTAATTACCCTATTTACTTTTAACCGTGGTAAATAAAAGTAAAAAGTTACTATTCACCAAAAATTATTTTCATCTCATTGAACCACATTTTACTTACTGACATCAACTGTGTCTCTTGGATTTTTGAAATTCCATTCACAGAAACGGTAAAATTAAGATTTATGAAAAAATTTATTTTTTTAACTACCACTTAGTAGTTTCACTATTCATCAAAAATTGAAGTTTTTCAAAAAAATGCCAGAATTTCACCCTAAGATATAATTGATATTCCAAGTTCAAAAATGATTTCTATTTTACAAAATTCCCAACATATAAGTTTCATTAATTAATTTTATAATTAATTTCTACTGTCACAACAAATAGTGTGTTTTTAAGAGATAATAACTATCAAAAGATTAACACTTGTTTATGTCTGGTGTAAATGTGAAATTACATCCAATGACCAACATTGTATTGAATTGTAAAAATATATTATAGATATATTTTAAAATAACTCAAATTAATAATTTATCACTATTAATTATTTCAATTAAAAAAATTGTTTTTAATTAAAATTTAGTAATTTTCACTATTCATCAGAAAATGAAAGTTATCCGAAAAGTACCAAAATTTCTCCCTAAGCTAATTTCGATATTACGAATCCAAAAATGAAGTCCATTTTGAGAGCTAAAATTTCTAAAATTTTAAAACGTGGTTATTACTATTCATAACGGCTAGTTATAATAATATTTTAATAGCATATCGTTGTTTAGTGAAACTCGGTATTGCGTACTACACACGCTATCAAGGAAGGTCACGATTGCATGCAAGGAAAGTCAAGGATGTGTGTTGTGCAAGCTCTTTTTGGTGTAGCATACAACACAAGGCATTAATAAAATTAAAAGGAATATTTTTCATAAAATCTCGGGCTGTTACATTGGATGTGATAATGTGAGAATATTTCCAATAAATAAGAATTAGGTAATTTTTAGGCAATTTTTAACCATAATATTCTTAATTTAACTCCTAGTAAACCAATTTTCACCTTTACCGTGGTAATAAATTTTTACTATTTTTAATATTAAATATGGTAAAATATTATGTTGACCATTTTACAAAATATTAATTATTATTATTATTATTAAAAATATGGAATAAATTTTACCAAATTCAATCCACGAAAGTTGTATAAATTAATTTAAAATTAAACCCATATATATATGACATAAAAACTATTTCTAATAATAAATGTTTTCAAAATTATAAGAAGTTTTTATATAAAAAATTCATATATAATTGATTCAATTAACCTAAATTGGACTAATTATAATATAATTTAACTAATTTTTCTATGAAAATTATTTTTAAATAAAATGGACCTTGTAAATTATTCAAATAAAAATTATTATTTTCACTATTCATTAAAAAAGAAAACATTTCATAAAAATAAAAAAATTACTCTATAATAATTATGATATGATTATTAAAAAATTTAATTTAATTTTATCAAAAACAATTTATAAAATAGTTAAAATTTTTTTTAACCTATGTAATAAATAAGAGAAGAGATGTTTTTTTAGGAAATATTTCTTTTTTTCTTTCAAATGATGTAATTTTTATTCCTGATCTATAGATACCCATTGAACATGTGTAAACCATATACTTTTCATAATTTTGTAATTTAAATTTATACCCTCAAACTTAATGGCTAGGTTATAATGGTCACTTTTAAGTAATAAAATTTTAATAGTGTATTGTGTTTCATTTAAACATGGTGTTGCTTATATCACAAGCTATTGAAGAAATTAAATTTATTATAAAATAAATATATTTTATTGTCTTTGGGTTTTACATTCATAGTATGGGGGTTTTTTAAATTTTTTATTTCATGTTATGTTCAATGGTTTATTTTTTTCTTGTGTGCTTGTTTTGTTCTATTTCCATATTTGTAAGTGTTTCTCACTCAAACTTGAATGGTTTTATTAGAAAATACCAAAAAATATATTAAGACAGACAAACAAGGAATTCATTTTATACATGTGTTTATAAAACTTTTTAATATATTTAATTATCTGAATAAATTTTTAAATAAAATATATATGACAAAAAATTGTTCATGAAAAAAATATTTCAAAATAGTTATTTATGATCAACAAAATTTCCTAAGTGAATTGGAAATTATTTTAAAAAATTATATGTCATTTAAATACCATATAATATGATATATTTTATACTGTATAAAACATATTCACATTACTTTATAGTCTCATGCTTCATAATCCATCAAACACATTTATTTATTAAATCAAAATATATTACAAAATATTTGGGTGTTACAGGGGAACTATAAGACTCTTTCATTTAGGGTTAACCCCAAGAATAATAAAAAACTTGTTTATATATTAGAGGGAATATAAAAAGGGATCACCACCTATTCTATCACTTGTAAATATTTTGAAATAAACCCTAACTCCTTCAATGTTGGTGATATTATGATTATCATGGATTCATATGTTTCATTCCCATGATGTACATCCTAATATGTAATGAAAGGGGTGTTGTATCTTCTAAAAAGTGTTAGTATATTTTAAAATAAATAAAAAGATTTAATATTGAAATTTCGGCCATTATTGAGACTAAAATTCAAGAATCCACTATTAAAGGATTTATATGTAAAATATGTATGAGTAATCATTATATAGTTCCATACAATAACCAAATATAGATATTCTATAAATTTAACCAACAAATTGAGTTTGTTAGATTTTATTCCCATTAGGTCACTCATTATGCTACTTCAAATTCCTTAAAAAATTTCTTGATTATATTTTATTAAAAATGTAACATTATAGAAACTCATGATCTTTGGAAAAGGTTTTTACCCATCATTCTAGGACCCCTTCCTAGAAATATTGATGATGACTTCAAAAACATTATCAATCATACATAGAAGAGAGGTGGAATTATTTTTTCAAGGAATGTAATAAAATAATTTAATATATTTATAATGAATAACTAGTTGTTGGACCTAGGTTTTTGAGTAGATAAATATACAGGGTGGAACAAAAATGGTATTATAAAAACATATGTTGGACTTGGAATGTGTTTTTATAATAAAAAAAAATGTCCTATAACCTCAATATTTTTATTTCCCACTTTAATCATATATTTTCTAATCACAATTCACTTTTTTTGCGTTTATAAGGTCCCTACTCTGGAAAAATTATATATTTATTCTCTAAATTAAGGTATAGTTAAACTATTTTTATTCAGTTCATCATGTATTCATGAAAAATAATATTGTAGGTATATCATTAGTATACTCCGTAAAAAATTAAGTACCTAAAGTTTATCATAACAATTTTTGGGAATGATAAATAATTTTTTTTTCCATGCACAAGGATCTAGATAAGAAAACCTAAGAAATTTATTTGACTCTAATAGAAATGTGGGATGAAGATTTAGTTAATATTCTCACTGAAAAACATGAAAATATATCAGATAATGTTATCAAAGAGGAATGAATGGAATGTGAAAATTTTGATTTTTTTGTTTGAGAACCATATTATGGTTAAGTGATAAAACATAAAAAAACTTTTGTAAGTTCACTTGGTGGAACTAGGATAGATTAGTTCACCTTCACCAAGGATATAATCCCAAAATATGTTAATCCAACGTCAATAGTTATTTTTCTATATTGGAACAAAATACAATGGATCCTATCCTGAAGGATTAAATAGTTTAGTAGTCTTGAGAGACTAGATATTGTAACGCCCCGACCCCAGCTACCCAGAGCCGGTGCGTTACTTCGTAACATTGGCATGATCACAAAAGATCAAGTCTCGAAAGACCGATTAGTTTAGTAGCCTTGGAAACACTAGATACATTCTTAAATGTTACATTACATCAAAAAGTAAAATAACTACAATAACATGGTCTTCATAGTCCACACTCATATCCTCTTCTGACTATCCCTGCAGGTCATTCATAAAATACTTCTTCACATCCTGGAAAATATTAAAACATTGAAAGGGGTGAGCTCAGATGCTCAGTAAGGATAACAATATTGCGGAAGCTTTCATAAATAAACATAAAAATTTAAGGAAATGTGTAACTAAAACAAAAGCCTTTTAAACTTGAACATAAACATAATATGGCAAAAGTAAAATGAGATAATGCCATTCAGTTCTTCACATGGATATTATACTGGTCGAATAATCACATGAAATATCAATAACCACTTTCATAATGAGGGAATGTATAATGCCAGACATTCTGAAACATTTTGTCAAGGCCTCGACCAAGACGTCTAAAATGATTAAGGCCTCGGCCAAAACCATAAATCAAATTGGGAAAGGGCCTCGGCCAATTCCACGTCTAGTTGTCTCATGAGACCTACCGATGCATCGAGGAGCTTTGGCGGGCTCCACCCGTCACTTATTAAGTCCAATACATTCCTCATATGAATAGGTTTAAACATATCATAAACCATAACATAATCGTATCACATAAAACATGCACAAAAAAAAACATAACATTTCCACATTTCAATCACAAGATATCAATACAACACATTGATATAATAAAAACGCTTTCAAAACCATTTTCAATACCAAAATAAAAGAAAGTTAAAACTTTTTATTTTTTTTCATTTAAGAAATGATGGCTTGTAGAGGAAGCCGAAACTCAAATAATGGTCACGGCGGAGGAGAAGTCATTGTCGCCACATAAGTACGGAAAGAAAAACATTCCTTTTTTTCATTTAGCAAAACGCTTCGTATAAAAAAGATTCCTTTTGAATAAACGTAAAAGTCAAAGGGGTTTATACACCGTATAAAAGAAAGTTGTGTATAAAACCAAATATGCCTCAATGAAAGGGGATTGAGACGAAGTCCTTAAAAAGATCATTTTTTTTAAATAAAGTACATCTATAATGTGTATTCACTATAAGTACACATAAATAATGTAAAAATACAAGATAGGACATAATAATATCATGACATAATTTGAAAGTAGGAGATTAACCCAAAGAATAGAAGTTGGGTTAAGAAGTTCCCTTACAAATATCATTTAAATAAAATATATCTATTATGTGTATTCACTATAATTACACATAAAGAAAGTACAAATACAAGATATGACATAACAATATCATGACATAATTTGAAAGTAGGAGATTAACCCAAAGAATAGAAATTGGGTTAAGAAGTTCCCTTACAAATATCATTTAAATAAAATATATCTATTATGTGTATTCACTATAATTAAACATAAAGAAAGTACAAATACAAGATATGACATAACAATATCATGACATAATTTGAAAGTAGGAGATTAACCCAAAGAATAGAAATTGGGTTAAGAAGTTCCCTTACCTTGTGTCCGACTTGACTCAACCGTTCTTTAACCTCCTGAATAATAAACTAGAGTTAATATCTACCTTATTAAGAACCATTTTCAATTTCATTATCCTTTTTATATCACTTATTACAATGTTATGAACATTATGTAATTATTTAAGTTAATAACGGTCGTTTTGTCGATCTTTGGTACTTGAGTCAAAAATAAACTTCTTATAATTACAAGTTGTTCATGTGGTGAAATATCCATTATATCCGGAATTATATTCATGATGTAGATATCATATATATCATATATACAGTATATACATTCATTCATAATGTCACGTAACATTTAGAGGTAAGAAATGAAATGCACCGTTCATGGAGACGGTAAGCCGTACGTACGCATGAACGCTACTTTCATTTCAATTTCATATTTAATGGAACTAAATCATAATGATATAAATGTATAATATAATTCCAGTATAATATAGTGTATAATACCATTTACTCCATCCTTTATACATCCCACATATGGCATTTACGTTTCAAATCACTTTGAGGGGGCGGTAGTCCGCACTTCCTAAAATGAAATTATCGCGTTTTACCCATAATGGAAATCATAAAGTATGCCATAAATGAGAAATACAGAAGCATAAGTAAAACAAAAACATATTATATATCATATATAAAAATAGTGACATCTTAATGGCCACCTTTGAAGGTGTTATATGAGTGTTGAACAATCATCGCTTCGTGAGGCAGAAATTCGCCATCCACAGAAACCGTATGTTCTTTAACCATTTGATGTAGGTGTGTGTAAGTGTAGCTCTAATCCTTCTTATCACAACATCCTAGTATATTGAGGATACTGGTTTTGTTACAAAAGAAATGAATAAAAAGATTTTATGGGGTTGGAGAAGAAAAACAAAACAAAACAACATTATAAAAGACATTACCTCAAAATCGGGTAACTCTGTTTGATTTGATCCAAAGGCTTCCTTGGGAAGCGTTCTGCCCAATGTGAGGCTTCTATGAGTAAGGGAGGAATGTTGGGAGAGTATTTGGGCAGAGTTTGGCCGAGCCAAATGTCTTGAAAGTGTAAATGAGGTGGGAGAGGTGGGGGCCTTTTATAAGTGGAGAGGAGGGGCACTTTTGGAAAGATTGAAATGTTACATTATTTCACAATGATTTTCGGATTCTAAAGGTCCCACACTTATATAATTCGAGGATAAGGTGATAAGGTTTCGAAATATCTTCATCCAATAGGCTTTGGACAAGTGTAAGCCTTGGATTTTGCATTATCTTCCCATTTTATTTAAATCGTTAAATAATGAGGTCATCGCCACATCATAATGATGTCATAAATAATTTAATTTATTTAATGTCTAAAAATTATAAAAAAATACTATGATGTAGGAAATCTTTTTATCTTTCTAATGAATATTTATAGTCAAAAGTTGGACTTGTGTAACCCTAATTAAAAATTGTTTCTGTAAAACAATTTATGTTAGTGTCATTTTCACTTTAACTTTAAATAAAAAGTAATTTATGTTATTTCCCAACAAAAGTGGATCCATGGGGTCCCAAAGTTTGGCCATGGCTTGTCTTGGTCGGCCATGACACAACCAATGAGGTTGGGACATGTGTCTAGGTCATTTCATATTATTAAAGTATTATTTATACCTTAAACCACACTAATTACCACTAATCGCGATTAAAACTTAATAAGTTACTATTCACCAAAAAATTATTTTTATCCCATTGAACCACATTTTACTTCTTAATGACAACCATGTATGTCGGATTTTTGAAAATCAAATCACAGAAGTGGTAATATTTCATTTAAACGAAAAATCAGTTATTTTACTACCACTTAGGGGTTTCACTATTCATCAAAAATTGAAGTTTTTCAGAACAATGCCAAAATTTCACCCTAAGCTATAATTGATATTCCGAATTCAAAAATGATGTCTGTTTTACAAAATTCCAAACATATTAGTTTCATTAATTAATTTTATAATTAATTCCCGCTGTCACAACAAATAGCGTGTTTTTAAGAAACAATTTATATCAAAAGATTGGCAATTGTTTATGTCCAATTTCAATGTTAAATTAATTCTAATGACCACCATTGGATAAAATGGTAAAAATATATTCTAATTATACTCTAAAACCACTCAATAGTATAATTTATCACTATGAATTATTTTTATTAAAAAAGTTGTTTTAAGTATTTTTCACTATTCATAAAAATTTAGAAGTTCTCAGAAAAATACCAAAAATTCAACATAGGCTAATTTCAATATTCCGAATCCAAAAATGAAGTCCATTTTGATAAATAAAATTTATAATATTTCAAAAAGTAGGTATTACTATTCATAACGGCTACTTTGATTAGTCGCGGTGTTTTAGAACTCGAAGTTGCGTTCAATGCAAGCTATTGCATTATTGAATGAGAAGCGTATCGTGGAAGCTCGGGGTGTTACATTCTCCCCTCCTTCAATAAATTGCGTCCTCGCAATTTGAAATTTTTCTTTGATAATAAAAGGTTGAAAATAGAAAATACGTTTGTGGAAAACCCACATCGGAAATAAGGTTAATAAATATATAACATTAAAAGAAAGCAGGATAAGTACAAAGGTCACCAGATATAGCCCATTATAGGATTCTATGAAAATATGGATATGGAGGAGAAACAAACCATCAAGGTCTGATGGAGAGTTATAGAAAACAGGATTAGGAGAAAGTTTAACCATAAGAAAATCACAAACTTGTGATTGGTTAAACAGTCATTGAATCCCCAGTTGGAAAAGTTAACCGACAACATTTTTGTTTTAAGTTACCTTTTATAATGTTGAGGAATTTATTTATGAGATTTACTAAGAACGTAAGGGAATATACATACTTGTTATGTATACTTTCATTCGTTAATAAATTTTTACCACAAACCCAACTTTTACTCCAAATGGTAACAGAACTCAAAAATATTCTATTTATCCTAATTGTATAAGTTTCAAAATGTTAACACATACCATTTAGATTAGTAAAACTATTTTGTAATAACCAGGGACTTCCTGTAGGCTAGTGGTAGGAAATAAAGGCCTGTCGCACTTTGATTGTGGGTTCGATTCCTACAGCTTTGTCCGACGCGACGGTTTATGCCCCACCCTATAGGTTGTCCTTTTCCTAAAACTATAGTATTATAATACTCCAAAAATAATCTTCATAAATTTTTTAACCTTAAACCATACTATCCAAAAATCAACTTAATCCACTCCAACCTTTATAGTTATCCAAAATACCTCTGTCCAGACATTCTCTAAAAGGTCTCTTAATTCCAAAATCAATTTATCAGATTCCCCAAACAAAGTAAAGTTTCTTTTATTGTCACATACTAAAAATATAATTACCTTCATCATATTAAAACCTTACTGAAACCAACAAGTACTGCAGTACAATCCTTATATAGATCACATTATTCTAATAACCAGAATATAATCCATGAGTCCAAAAGCACCAATACATTAGTTATTCTGCTTCAACTGTAGTAATAGCATAAGATTGTCCTTGATCCCTTGGCCTTTTCTGAGGTAAGTTTCCTTGACGCTTAGGACATTCATTTGCATAATGACCCATTTCTCTACAATTGTAGCATTCAACTTTGACAGCCTCTTTCTTTCCCTTGCAATCACGAGCCTGGTGACCCTTTTCTCCACATTTATAACAAACTCCCATTCCTTTTAGGCAAGTACCAGGGTGATTCTTCCCACAATTATCACATAATGGAAAATCCTTCTTTCCCTTTTTCCCTTTATCTGTCTCTTGTTCCACCGTTCTCTTCTTCTCTTGCTTTACTTTGTTGTCATAAGACTTAGAGAATTCCTTTTCTGTCTTGATAGCACACGAGACAATATCTTCGTATGATGAGAAGGATTGTGATACCAAAGCTCGACGGAGAAATGGTTTTAACCCATCAAAGAAACGATCAATCTTACTCCTTGGGTTACGTATATAATCGGCAGCATGCCTCGCTAACCTTGTAAAGTTAGCCTCATACTTTGCGACATTCTCATCCTCCTTCTGCCTCAGACTCAGAAATTGCCTTTCCATATCTTCTCGATGGTCTCGAGGAAAGTATTTTTCTAAGAACAGCTCTTTGAACTCCTGCCATTCCATGTTTGTTAATTCATCATCTTCTTTTGTGTTTTGAATTAGTGACCACCATTGATCGACATCTCCAGTGAGGCGGTAAACTGCCATGACAACATTCTCCCTTTCACTACTCCCCAGGGCATGGAATATTTTCTCTAAGGAATTTATCCATTGCTCAGCTACTATAGGATTTGTACTCCCATTGAAGGTTGGCGGTTGTTGCCTCATGAAACGGTCTAGCATTGATCCTCCACGTTGCGGATCAGGGTGCTCCATACGAGTAAGGTTGTTATTCATAACCTGCGTGAGTTGTCCCAGTACGGTGAGAAGCTGATCAGCACCAGTTGTATCACTAGCTCCACCATAATTATCCTGAGTAGGAGGGCAATTCCTACACGGAGTGCGTGCATTGATACAGTTTCCATTCCTTCTACTAGGCGCCATTTCTAAACAATGGCATAAACTAGATTAGTTTATGAATCAAAATACATAATTCCATACTTGTAAAACACTTTACATAAATTGAACTATTTATGGATATAATCCATAATCATAAAAAGAAATGTTTTCTTTGAGGAAGTATATACTCATAACCCTTCATAGTGGTTTGTAAAGAAAATGAGAATTATCCTAAGCATATCCCCCGGGAGTGTCGTAACCAAGAGTGCAGCAAGGCCCGTTGTCGTGCACCAGTTCCCGTTCGAGTCTAGCTCAAAGCGGTGTTTTCGGGTTTTACCCCTAGGTACATCTGTGCCAGAGCCGCCTCTACCTGCTCGTATCCAGACAGGGATGTATTGCTCGGAAAACTCAGAAAATCTCTACAATAACAAAATTCTAGGAAGTTCTTCTATACTAATCCTCAAAGTCTATCTTTGGGCTATGTGCTCTAATCAGAGTTTATCTAAATCTAGCTTCCAAGGTTAGTACTAAACTGCCTCTGATACCAACTGTAACGCCCCGACCCCAGCTACCCAGAGCCGGTGCGTTACTTCGTAACATTGGCATGATCACAAAAGATCAAGTCTCGAAAGACCGATTAGTTTAGTAGCCTTGGAAACACTAGATACATTCTTAAATGTTACATTACATCAAAACGTAAAATAACTACAATAACATGGTCTTCATAGTCCACACTCATATCCTCTTCTGACTATCCCTGCAGGTCATTCATAAAATACTTCTTCACATCCTGGAAAATATTAAAACATTGAAAGGGGTGAGCTCAGATGCTCAGTAAGGATAACAATATTGCGGAAGCTTTCATAAATAAACATAAAAATTTAAGGAAATGTGTAACTAAAACAAAAGCCTTTTAAACTTGAACATAAACATAATATGGCAAAAGTAAAATGAGATAATGCCATTCATTTCTTCACATGGATATTATACTGGTCGAATAATCACATGAAATATCAATAACCACTTTCATAATGAGGGAATGTATAATGCCAGACATTCTGAAACATTTTGTCAAGGCCTCGGCCAAGACGTCTAAAATGATTAAGGCCTCGGCCAAAACCATAAATCAAATTGGGAAAGGGCCTCGGCCAATTCCACGTCTAGTTGTCTCATGAGACCTACCGATGCATCGAGGAGCTATGGAGGGCTCCACCCGTCACTTATTAAGTCCAATACATTCCTCATATGAATAGGTTTAAACATATCATAAACCATAACATAATCGTATCACATAAAACATGCACACAAAAAAACATAACATTTCCACATTTCAATCACAAGATATCAATACAACACATTGATATAATAAAAACGCTTTCAAAACCATTTTCAATACCAAAATAAAAGAAAGTTAAAACTTTTTATTTTTTTTTCATTTAAGAAATGATGGCTTGTAGAGGAAGCCGAAACTCAAATAATGGTCACGGCGGAGGAGAAGTCATTGTCGCCGCATAAGTACGGAAAGAAAAACATTCCTTTTTTTTCATTTAGCAAAACGCTTCGTATAAAAAAGATTCCTTTTGAATAAACGTAAAAGTCAAAGGGGTTTATACACCGTATAAAAGAAAGTTGTGTATAAAACCAAATATGCCTCAATGAAAGGGGATTGAGACGAAGTCCTTAAAAAGATCATTTTTTTAAATAAAGTACATCTATAATGTGTATTCACTATAAGTACACATAAATAATGTAAAAATACAAGATAGGACATAATAATATCATGACATAATTTGAAAGTAGGAGATTAACCCAAAGAATAGAAGTTGGGTTAAGAAGTTCCCTTACAAATATCATTTAAATAAAATATATCTATTATGTGTATTCACTATAATTACACATAAAGAAAGTACAAATACAAGATATGACATAACAATATCATGACATAATTTGAAAGTAGGAGATTAACCCAAAGAATAGAAATTGGGTTAAGAAGTTCCCTTACAAATATCATTTAAATAAAATATATCTATTATGTGTATTCACTATAATTACACATAAAGAAAGTACAAATACAAGATATGACATAACAATATCATGACATAATTTGAAAGTAGGAGATTAACCCAAAGAATAGAAATTGGGTTAAGAAGTTCCCTTACCTTGTGTCCGACTTGACTCAACCGTTCTTTAACCTCCTGAATAATAAACTAGAGTTAATATCTACCTTATTAAGAACCATTTTCAATTTCATTATCCTTTTTATATCACTTATTACAATGTTATGAACATTATGTAATTATTTAAGTTAATAACGGTCGTTTTGTCGATCTTTGGTACTTGAGTCAAAAATAAACTTCTTATAATTACAAGTTGTTCATGTGGTGAAATATCCATTATATCCGGAATTATATTCATGATTTAGATATCATATATATCATATATACAGTATATACATTCATTCATAATGTCACGTAACATTTAGAGGTAAGAAATGAAATGCACCGTTCATGGAGACGGTAAGCCGTACGTACGCATGAACGCTACTTTCATTTCAATTTCATATTTAATGGAACTAAATCATAATGATATAAATGTATAATATAATTCCAGTATAATATAGTGTATAATACCATTTACTCCATCCTTTATACATCCCACATATGGCATTTACGATTCAAATCACCTTGAGGGGGCGGTAGTCCGCACTTCCTAAAATGAAATTATCGCGTTTTACCCATAATGGAAATCATAAAGTATGCCATAAATGAGAAATACAGAAGCATAAGTAAAACAAAAACATATTATATATCATATATAAAAATAGTGACATCTTAATGGCCACCTTTGAAGGTGTTATATGAGTGTTGAACAATCATCGCTTCGTGAGGCAGAAATTCGCCATCCACAGAAACCGTATGTTCTTTAACCATTTGATGTAGGTGTGTTTAAGTGTAGCTCTAATCCTTCTTATAACAACATCCTAGTATATTGAGGATACTGGTTTTGTTACAAAAGAAATGAATAAAAAGAGTTTATGGGGTTGGAGAAGAAAAACAAAACAAAACAACATTATAAAAGACATTACCTCAAAATCGGGTAACTCTTTTTGATTTGAGCCAAAGGCTTCCTTGGGAAGAGTTCTGCCCAATGTGAGGCTTCTATGAGTAAGGGAGGAATGTTGGGAGAGTATTTGGGCAGAGGTTGGCCGAGCCAAATGGCTTGAAAGTGTAAATGAGGTGGGAGAGGTGGGGGCCTTTTATAAGTGGAGAGGAGGGGCACTTTTGGAAAGATTGAAATGTTACATTATTTCACAATGCTTTTCGGATTCTAAAGGTCCCACACTTATATAATTCGAGGCTAAGGTGATAAGGTTTCGAAATATCTTCATCCAATAGGCTTTGGACAAGTGTAAGCATTGGATTTTGCATTATCTTCCCATTTTATTTAAATCGTTAAATAATGAGGTCATCGCCACATCATAATGATGTCATAAATAATTTAATTTATTTAATGTCTAAAAATTATAAAAAAAATACTATGATGTAGGAAATCTTTTTATATTTCTAATGAATATTTATAGTCAAAAGTTGGACTTGTGTAACCCTACTTAAAAATTGTTTCAGTAAAACAATTTATGTTAGTGTCATTTTCACTTTAACTTTAAATAAAAAGTAATTTATGTTATTTCCCAACAAAAGTGGATCCATGGGGTCCCCAAGTTAGGCCATGGCTTGTCTTGGTCGGCCATGACACAAACAATGAGGTTGGGACATGTGTCTAGGTCATTTCATATTATTAAAGTATTATTTATACCTTAAACCACACTAATTACCACTAATCGCGATTAAAACTTAATAAGATACTATTCACCAAAAAATTATTTTTATCCCATTGAACCACATTTTACTTCTTAATGACAACCATGTATGTCGGATTTTTGAAAATCAAATCACAGAAGTGGTAATATTTCATTTAAACGAAAAATCAGTTATTTAACTACCACTTAGTGGTTTCACTATTCATCAAAAATTGAAGTTTTTCAGAACAATGCCAAAATTTCACCCTAAGCTATAATTGATATTCCGAATTCAAAAATGATGTCTATTTTACAAAATTCCAAACATATTAGTTTCATTAATTAATTTTATTATTAATTCCCGCTGTCACAACAAATAGCGTGTTTTTAAGAAACAATTTATATCAAAAGATTGGCAATTGTTTATGTCCAATTTCAATGTTAAATTAATTCTAATGACCACCATTGGATAAAATGGTAAAAATATATTCTAATTATACTCTAAAACCACTCAATAGTATAATTTATCACTATGAATTATTTTGATTAAAAAAGTTGTTTTAAGTATTTTTCACTATTCATAAAAATTTAGAAGTTCTCAGAAAAATACCAAAAATTCAACATAGGCTAATTTCAATATTCCGAATCCAAAAATGAAGTCCATTTTGATAAATAAAATTTATAATATTTCAAAAAGTAGGTATTACTATTCATAACGGCTACTTTGATTAGTCGCGGTGTTTTAGAACTCGAAGTTGCGTTCAATACAAGCTATTGCATTATTGAATGAGAAGCGTATCGTGGAAGCTCGGGGTGTTACAGATATATATATGATTCTCACATTACATTTCAATGGTAGAAATAAAACTTAAAAATTATTGTGAGAAAATTATTACTTATGATGGAAAATCCTTGAATTCTTTCATAGATAACTTTTTTGACTTGGATAAAGGAAAAGATAAAAAATATTGAGGTCAAATTCCCATTAATGTAAAGAATACAAAAGAGGTTATCATAAAATAAATTAATTATATAATATAAAAGATAAAAAATAATCAAATGTTCCAAATAACTTATACCATAAAAGGGAAAAAATATTTGGATAACATAAAAATATAAATAATCTTGTGGATAAAAAATAGTTTCATAATGATATAATTCATATTTCTAGACATCATAATCTTACTCTCAAGGCCTTTTGATAATACATCATACATAAATAAGAAAGGTGCATGAAGAATACCCAAACTAGTCTGTCTCAAGAGACTTACCAGTGAATCAAGGGGATATAATTTTTCCCACAATCCACTTACTGAGCCCAATGAATTTATAATATGCAATGGGTGAATAATAATTCAATAAATAAAAAAATATTCATTCATATTGAAAAACAACCATATGAAATGTTAATATTTTATAAAGTCAATAAACAAAAAAACATGATCATAAGACATACAAAAAAATAATGTGGATGGTAACATTATAGTGTATCCTAATAAAAACATAATATTCATAAAATTATGTTGACATTATATAAATTACATCAAAATGAACATTGGAACATTTTTTTTAAGAAAATACTCTTCTCATTTTGAAATCAATTTTTAAAAATATAATAAATTCTAAACCATTAGGAAAAATATTTTCTTTGAAAATAACTAAGGGATATTTTATGTGAATCTTCAAGGAAAATAATAGATATGATGATGGTAAAATCCATTCATTTGGTAAGCATTAAAACAAATATTCTTTTTAGAGCTTTGGTAAAACATAACTCTTATATAAAATGAAAAAAAATGATTCAATTTTTTTATTGAAATTTTGACATTTGTAAAAATTAATTTAATAAATCATTGGATAATAGTAGAAATATCATTTAAACATTTTTAAAAAAATGTAGATGGATTAAAAATATTCCTCACCGAATAAAAAAAGAAATTCAGTTTCACTTAAAAACATTGCATTGGTATTTTTTAGGGACATAGAAGGAAAAAATGGAAAGAATAATTGGAAAGCCTAGAAATAACTATAGGAGAATAACATATATGGGTTTAATATATAAAATATCATATAATTCCTCCATTGAAATCTTTAACATAAGTGATGCCAAGTATGAATGAGATTGTGAATAAACACTTACCCCTTAACAGACTTGTTTTGTAAGTTATTTTAAATGCTTTTTTAATAAATTTAAATTTATTATACTTCTATAAAAAGAACCATATAAATAATAATAAAATAATATATTATCCCCTGATAAAAATTCTATATATTTTTATTAATTATTCTGTATTAAATTCATTTTCTCCAAAATTGTTTCATTTTTCATGTAAATTTCGGTTAGGTTGTTTTATTTATTTCATATTTAACATGGTTCAATAAAATCAAGAAATATAATAATGATATAAAAATAATATATATTATTTATTTACATATTTCAAATCATTATTGATAGGATTTCATGAAAAATTAATCACATCACCTTGTGAAGGTGGTAGTCCACATGTACACATAAGGAATGTTATCAATATTTAGCTCGTGGAAGGGTATGACGGTAAATTATATATTATATTTATAGAATTATAAATATATCATATATATATCATATATATTAACTAGTTAAATTTTTATAATAATTCAGATAAAGTAGCGATGAAAAACAAATTATATCTTTATGTGGAGATGTTGGGTCATACATATTAAGGAGTGATGTTCTCATTTTCTATAGGATAGAAAAGAATAAGGGTTGTTAAAACATCATAAAAAAAATTTAATTATATTTAATATTTTTATTATATTATATTATCATTCGTATATATTTTTTAAGGTGGTAAAATCGGATGTAAAATAAAAAAACTCGGTTAAGAACTACACCTCTTCTTCGGGTAACCTGCTAAAGTTTATACCTAAAGCCTTCTTAGGATGATGTTCTGATCACTAAATGTACAATATTACATGATGAGTTATGTTAAGAAGTTATTCATGTAGTTATTGGATGAAATAAGAGGATATTGAAGTGTGATAAAGCTAGAAGAGTTGGTGTCCAATTATAAATGAGGGAGAGGACACACTTGTAATGTTTCAAAATATTAAAATAAATTTATTTTGTACTCAAGAAAAATAGTAAAAAAATGACATATCATAGAAATTTATAATTTTAATGTTTAAATAAATCTATTCAATGAGGTTTAATCAATTTTTATGATATATTTAATCTTTATTACTTTATTTTGTATTCCTTTAACATATTTTACCCTTAATTGAGGTGATAAATATTTACTATTGTTACTATTCATTATAAAAAAAATTAAGTTTTACTTATGAAATAAAATTAAATATGATGATTCTAAATATTTAATACATTTTTTATTATTCAACTTCTATAATTAGAATAAATTACTTTCAATATAAGTTTGAAAAATGCGATGAAAAATGATTTTTAGAAAAACACATTTTAAGTATAGAAAGGTTTTTATAACCAAATTAAGAATAATGTTGATTAAAATGAAATTAATTGGATTATTTTTAATAAAAATTAACCAATTAAATTTTTAAATAAATTCAAAACCAAATTTTATGTTTTAAATATTTGAATAAAAAATGCAGTTTTCTATAAAATTGGTATTTTTTCACTATTCATTGAAAAATTAATCTTTTCAAAAATTTCCAAAAAACCATACTAATATAATTTTTATATAATTATTTAAAAATTTATATCCTTTTTTCTAAAATTAAAATTATAAAATTTTGGAATTTATATAGAGGCACAAACTTTTCATACATAAATACCCCATCTTTTTAGCTGAATATTCATTACATATCAATTCAATCCAAGTGAGAACCATAAGGATAAGTTTATTTGGAAACATGGATACATACAAAACTAGTAGATAAAATATATATATTAAATCAAACTTATTTATTCACAACCATCACCCTTCTGGTAAATTTTATACTTAAAAAAATGTCTCTTCATATCCTGTCGAAAACGAAACATATGAAAGGGTGAGATCTAATGCCCAATAAGGGTAAACAAGGGAGATATCAATAAATTATCAAATGTAAGAATATCATCAGAATAAGGGTATGTTATAAAGAGCTAAAAAAAGTTCTATTTATACTATAAATTCATATAATTATGAGACATGTCATAAATATTGGTAGTTCATAATACATGAATCATAATGGAATTAAAGAAAATGATCTATGAGTGTATAACACTAACATAATATTATATCATAAAAGACTGTAATAAAGTGTTTCATAATCATAATAATATAAATATTATGATAGTTATACCCACTAAGACAATAATTATATATTATTATTGAGCTAAATACCTGGGTACCTACTTCAGGCTTGAGATAACCTCCAATGTAATCTCTCTAGGGCTTGAGATACCCCCATTACACCATTTTTGGGCCTGAGATAACCTCTATTGTAACCTATTTTAGTCTTGGTATAACCTTATATGAACTATTTGAGATAATAAATCATTTATAGTTAACCAATTAATTGTATGTATATAACATACCAACCCATAATACAATAATAATACATTTATTTATAAGCCTTATGATCTTGAAAATATTTATCTTTGCATCCAAGATTAACTCATGGAAAATAAAAAAGGATTCATCAATATTTCATTATTATAATAATAAACCATCTAGGGGAATAATAAATATGTTAAAATTGGATCATTTTTTGAGAAAAACATAAGATCCATCAAATGATATTGTTAAATATGAAAATATCTTTAATATATCATTAGAATATTTCTTTAGGAAACACCATTTTCATTTTGAAATTTGTTTTTTAAAATATAAAAAATTAGAAAAAAATTTAAAAAAAATTTATTTAAAAATAAAAAATAAAAATTATAATGGAATATTCAATTCAAATAGAAATCAAAATTATAGGAGAAGTTGTTCATATAGTGTACATTAAAACAAACATTATATTCACATTTCCATTAGAAATTCAAAAGTACCTCATTTAGAACATGATAAGAAGATTCATTTTAAATATTTTTTTTCAAAAATAAAACATTGGTAGAAATGAATTTAAAAATCATTTGGGTATTGTACAAAATTCTATAAAATATTTTAAATAAAATATGGATATGGAAAAATAATCTTCTCGATTGAAGAGAGAAATAAAGTCTATTTCATTAAAAGCATTATTTTAATATCTTTAGTACTTAAAGAGATAAAAATGAAAGTAAAACATATAATATATAGAAATAAATATAATCAAATAAAATAAATAATATTTTGGATTGAATGATCATATAATTTCATCATATTAATTTTAAGTAGAAACAATTCTTGTAAGAATGAGATTATAACAAAAAACCCTTATCTCAAGCCCATATTTCTTCGTAAGCACTCTAACATCATGTGTAATAAAATTAAAATTATATTAATTCTATAATACAACCATATTAATACGTATAAAACCATATATAGATTAATTTTAACATCATATCACCTATTCATCAATAATCTTTAATTATCGTCATCATTTAATTTGTTAACATCTATGTTTTTCATGTATGTTTTTGTTTGGTAGTTATGGTCCTTGCACTTTGTTCATGGTTAAATCATATAAATAATTTTAACCGTGATATAATTATCATATTTAATTTTTATATAAATTTTTATTACTATTCATATAAATCATTGATAGAAAAATTATTACCACTTTATGTGGTGATGGTAGTCTGTACGTACGCACAAGTGATGTTTCTATTTTTTAATCGATGGAATGATAGAAAGGTGAATGATAATTTAACTTTATAAAATAATTATTATATAATAATTATGATATCTATAAATTAAATATATTTTCATAACCACCATTTATAAATGGTGATGAAAAATGATTCATATCGCTATGTAGAGGTGGTAGTCCACACTTACACGTGAATGATACTTTCATCCCATGTCTAATGGATAAGAGGTGGGAAATGATTGTTATATCATAATATTAACATATAATTATATTTATGATATTTTATTCCTAACATTTTGATATATACAACATTTTTTGATATGGTTTTAGAAGAATTAAAAATAAAATGTATTGGTTAAGATTTATACGTCTTCTTCAAGAGACCTCCTTATGGTTACACCTTAATCTTTGAAATATTGGTCTTAAGAGAAGATCCTAAGATCCGGAATGAATGTTAAGAATATATTAAGATTTTTTATTATATGTTGTCTGATATAGAAGGAAAGAATTGTGTGAATAAGGGAGGAGAAGAGGTACCCTTTTATAATTGATGGGAGAGACACACATGCAATTTCTTAAATGATTTCAATAATGTAGGATAAATTTCACATGAATGTGGATCAAAATGACATGTATTTGAAATTATTATAATATATGGTTTATATATATTACACTAATAATAATTAGACAATTTTTTGGGGCATTAGTACCCTTATCTTCAGGTTTAACCTCATGGTAAACACGTTTTAACCCTAACTATGGTAACAAAATTTTATTTTATTTACTATTCAATATGAAATAAATTAATTTTAACCTATTAAATTATATTAATTATGATTATTTAAAATATAAAATAATTTTTACAAGATCAAATTTCTATAAAATGAATAATTAAATTTTAAATAAGTATGCAAAATGCGAGGAAAACTTATTTTTAGAAAAACACATTTTTGATCATAAGATTGAATTTACTTCCATTTATTACAATAAAAAAAATTAAAATGAATTTTAAAATATTTTATTGAATATATAGTATATAAATTTCATTAAAACAATTAATATATTGATATTAATTTAATTTATTAATATAAAAACACGTTGGGTGCATAAAAATAGTTTTTAGAAAAATGTGTTTTTAATCCCAAAAATAAACTTATACCAAATTAAAATATAATATTTATTCTCATGAAATTAATTATAATATTTTTAATTAAAAGGGAATCATATCAATTTAATATTTAATTAAAAACTTAAAGTGATGTTTTAAACAAAATTAAATGAATGTTTTAAAAAAATTGGTATTTTCTCTATTTACATAAAAATAAATCTTTTAGAAGAATCTAAAAAAATTACCCTAATATAAAATTTAAATTTTGATTTCAAAAATTATATTAAATAATTACAATAAAATTTTATAAATGGTATAAATAAATTGTAATTTCTGTTAGAAAAAATAAATAAAAACAATTTTTGAAGGAAATACGTTTTTGAATCATAAAATGACTATACTAAAAATTGAGTAATCATTTATTTTAATTTAATCAATAAATTTTTATTATTTAAAACCTTTATAAATATTCTTTATAATGTGGTTATTATAATTCATACCTTCCAATGTAACATATATGTTATAAAGGATTACTATATCATAGTTCATTTGGACTTAGGGTTGTGTGTAAAGATAGATATCAAATACATCAAGTTTATTTCAAAGTAAACACTGTTAAAAGATTGGGGTATTACATTCAACCCCCTTAAAATTAATTTATCACTAAAAATTATTTTACTTTGATACAGAAAAATGAGGCTATCTTTACTTCAGGATATCCTTTGTTTCCTATGTACCATTCTTGAATTTTTGATTCCTCCAAAGAACTATAACCAAGTCATTAGTATTTTCTGTAGAAAGTTGTCTACTCAATACAAGATTTATAATAGTTTTTATTAATAATAAATAACATCTTCCACTAAAAAAACCTATTAGTTTATGACATATTTAGGATTAGGTATATACTTCTTCAAAAGAGATACATAGAATACATCCTGAACTTGAGAGAAGTTTGGTAAAAGCACCAAGAGATAAGCTATAATATCTACTTGATTAAGAATATCAAAGGTTTTAATATTATAAAGGATCAAATTAATTTCCTTCCAAATATCAATACTTTATTACTTGGAAAAATTTTAGAAATAACTTCTCACAAAATTTTTAATTCCATAACTCACTACTGATCGTCGACATATCTTTTCTATCGACTCTGAGATTCATTGATGTGATACTGAATGGATTTAACCTTATCTATGATTTTTTAAGCTATATCTGGTCACAATATATTAATTTGTCTAAATTCATCCAATAATGTTGAATTTGTTCACTTAATTTCATAGTGGTATTCAAAAGGATTCATTTTAATGTTCAAGTAAAATATATTATTGTATGAAAAGTCAACTAGGGGAAGGTATTGATCCCAAACACCATTGAAATAAATTGACATGATGTAAAAATATCTTATAGGTTTTCAATTATTATATCATATTTACCACCTATACATGGATGATAAGAAGTAATATAACATAACTCTACTTCTAGAGCTTACTAAAGTATTATTTTGAGCCACAATGTAAACCTTGAATCTCGATTAGATAAAATAGAATGTTGCACTCTATGAAACCTTAAAACATTATTAATATATATCATAGAAATTTAATCAGGAGATAAATATTATCTGATAGTAATGAAGGGTGATGACTTTATAAGGTGATTACTTACAACCCAAATCATATTAACGACTTTAGAAGTTTTGGGTAGTCTAATAATGAAATCAATTGTGTTGTTTTCCCATTTCTATTCTGTTGTGGGTAATGGTCGTAACATCCTCTTAGAATTCTATCACTTAATATTAACTTGATTTCATACTAATCACTAAGATAGATACTCTTCTATATCTCTCTTTATTCCAACCAACAAGAAATTCACTTTTAGATCTCTATACATTATCATATGTCTAGGATGAGTTTAGAATGATGAGCTATGAGATTATTCCAATATCTCTTTATTTAGGTATGGTATTGACATGAAACATAATCAGTTCTTAAAAATTATTATTCCATCATAATAATGTTTAAACTTATGGAAATTTTAGACCTTCATTTTCATGTCAACATCCTCCTATTATTCCTATTTAATCTATATTGCGATAAATTTTTTAACAATCACTTGATGAAGATAAGAATTATCCCCTTCATCCTATATTTCAATAAAAAACCTTGGAAAATCCATAAATATTGGTTATTTTGAGATCCCCATCATAGATAATCTATCATGATCTTATTGACTCAAATAATTGTCCACCACGTTTTCTTTTCAGGGTGGTAATGTATTGAGAAGTTGTAATATTTAACCAACTAAAACCATATTCTCTTGTGCATATTCAAATCTTTCCGGATGAATTTATACATTAAACTTTTATAATCAGTTTATATGTAAAAAAAATTTCTATAATGATAAGTCCTCCATACCCTTAATGTAAATATTACCACAAATAACTCTAAATCATGAGTCGGGTAATTTTACTTATGATCATTAAATTGGAAAGAGGAATAAGCTATCACCATTTTATTATGTATAATAACCCATTCCAATACCTTATTTGATACATCAATATAAATCCCAAACCCTTCTCCACTGTAAGGTAATGCTAAAATAGGTGAAATGACCAGCCTTATCTTCAGTTCCTTGAAATTTTCTTTGCATTAATTAGTGTAAAGGAAGTTTAATCAATTATAAGTTAACTTGGTGAGTGGATTAGATATTTGTGAAAAATTATTCACAAAAAATTGATAATATACATCCAATAAATGAAAACTAAGGATATTATTCATAGTGGTTTCTTAGGGCTAGTGTTAAATATTTTTTAATCTTTAATAGACCCAATGATATACCCTAACAAGAGATTATATGACCAAAAAATGAAACTTTCTATTTCAAAAACTCACACATGGATATTTTTTCATAAAAATTATCATTCCATAGGGTCTTAAGTATAATTCTCAAGTGTTCTTGATGATATTCCTTTCTCTTGGAATATATAAAAATCTCATTTATTAAAACCACACAAACTGATCAAGTTAATATCAAAAGACTATATTAATTAAATATATGAGTATAGTGGAGGCATTATTAATCCGAAATGGAATCACAGTAAATTCATGTTGTCTATACCTTGATCAGATTCATATATTGTGAATGCATTCACTTTTGACACTAGATTTATAGTATCCAAATCAAAGATCAATCGTATAAAAATACTAATATCAATTAATATATGGAGAAAAGAATCTATATGGGAGAAAAGATACATATTATTTATTTTGATCTTTTTAAGTTCACGATAATAAATACAGATTCACATTGATCAATATTTATTTTCAAAAAAACAAACTATTGCAAATTATCGTGATGATCTTGGGAAAATGAATCTATTATAAATATTATCCTAGAGTGTATTATTCAATCCATTCAACTCATTTGATACCCTTAAATTTTTAGTATTTGAAATAGGTATGGAACCAAGTATTATTTCTACTGAAAAATCATCATTTAAATTCAGATAAAGACTTAGAAGCTATTATGAAATAATATAAAAAACTCATATAAAATAGAAATTTATTTATTTATAGTTTGTCCCTAATAATATGAGATTAATACCTACATTTAATAAGAATAAAAACCTATGCAATGGATGTAGTTTCCTTTGGAAGTTTATAAGTATCATGACACTGATATAAAATCATAGGTTGGTTTAGAATATCAAATTTGACCTCCCTTCCACGGTAATTAATATGGTATTTATATAAATAAATATAATAAATTTATAAAATCACATAAAATTCAACTATAGGGAGAACAACAAGGCTTAAATGAAGCATATTACCAAAAATTTCAATCTAATATGAATCATAGACTTGAGAAGAGATCATTTTACAAATAGAATTTCTTTACTTATAATTCAACATCTAATCATTGAGGTGGTTAAGTAATACCCTTATAAAATTATTTAGATACAAAAGAGTGGGTAGAATATGAATAACATGAAACATTTTCAATTATAGATTTGATGGTAAGTATACCATTCACCACAACATTATTATACCCCCAATAGCAATAGTGAAAACATAAGATTTCCATTTATATTAGGGCTTAAGAGGTTAATGATATCGATCATCATCATCATTAATCTTCAAATTCGACCACCAGTTATCATAATTCATACACACTTATAATTTGAAACACTAGAGTGTGGGTGGTATATTCTATGGATATTTCTATCCATTTGCAACATTTTATAATTTTTTTCTATTAGATCAACATTGAATTGCCCAATGACATTACTTTACAAACAAAAATACTTTCTAGTACCCTTAAGTCAATTTAATTCCTATTTATTTCCACACTTTAGGAATATTTGAAGATTAAAATTATTCCCTCTATGGTTTTTTATTAGAACTTATTTTGAATTCCTTCTCTCTTTTCTTATCAAAACCATGATATTATTTTGTCACTCTAATATCCATTTCCACCTTGATAACACATCAAATGATTTCTTCATAGCTAATAGAGTATATTATAGATAATCCCATTTGGATACTTAGTTTTTATGAAATTGAAAATTGATCAATATTTATTTATAGTTCAATGAAAATAATAGGAAAATAACTCATAGGTCTTGTAATATTTTCCTCAAAGTTACTAAATGATTCATCATCCTTCTATTTTTTCTCATGTAATTCCATCATTATTTTTTAAAAATAATACAAGGAAAGTACATGTTGAAAAATAACATCCTAAAATGATCCCACTTCATGGATATAATTTCTTCCAATTTCCTCATATTCTTAATAAGAGTCCATTATTGATCCCATTCACCTTCCAAGTGATAAAAAACAAAAATAAATTTTTCATGTTCCGAGTAATGAAGATGAGAAAATATCCTTTCATTGGTATTGATCTATTTATCAATAATTATTGGATCAATATACCAAATAATATATGGTGTGTGTTACCTTATGGATGACTCAATAGTATATTATTCCTTCTTTTGGTCATTTGGAATCTCAATATGATTCATTTCTTGTGTAGGTTTTATAAATATAATATAAACATTTGATATCATAAATCCCATAACATTTGGTTATTCAGGAAAAAAATCATTTCATTTACCATCATATTCATCATTAACATGATTAACTTTAGTTTTAACCATTATATGAAATCAAAAATCATTGTATGTGAAACAGTAATTAGAGTGTGAAATCATATAATCATGAAAAATAATTTATAGTATGTCTATGTATTAACACCTTATTTTCAATCTATGACACCTTAGGATTAACCTAGATTATCCATGGTCATTATCTACCAAAATAATTCATAACATAACTTAAATAAAATGTTAATTTACCCAAGCATATCCACTGGGAGTGTCTTTACTGGTGTGCAGTCTGTGACCCACTCATCATGTACCAATGCTAATCCAGTTTTTACCCAATATACTTGATTAAATGTTTTTACCACAAATTGAATCTATTTCATAACTTATGGTGTTCTTGTTTTCTTAGGATTATCATAGTGCCTCTCACTAAATATTTCTCATCATAGCTTCCAAAAATAACCAAAAATTATTTGATACTAACAACAATGAACCCTAATTTTTATACATAGATACTAAATATTATTATTATAATATTTATTACATATCAATACAATATATGATATAACCATAAAGTTTTAAAGTCTTTAGAGAGTTGGATACATAAACAACTGGTATAAAAAATATCTACCATGTCTCCCACTTAGTTCTTCACAACTAGCACCATTCTTAGTTATATCATAGTTAAAAAATTTCTTCATATACTAATGAAAAGGATAAATAATAAATAGTAAACTCATATACTCAGTGAGGGTAACCATGGGAGATATCAATCAATGTCCACATGTAAGCACATCATGAGCATAAGGGTATGATAACATGAGATAAAAATTTAAAATTACAATAAAAAAATTTATATAATCATGTGTCATGGAACAAAGTTTGTAAGTTCATAAGAAATGAATCATAATATAATAAAATAATATGATCTAGGGTATCATAACATTAATATAAGATGATTTCATAAAAGGGAGGCATAAAGTTTTAATAGTCATAATCATAAAAATATTATGTCAATACTACCCACCAAGACATTCATTACATGTTAGTATTTGGATAAACAATCATGTACTTTATTTGGTATTAGTATTACTTATTTTGTAAACTATCTTGGTATTGGAATAACCTCTAGTTTACCCTCTTTTGGGCTTGGTATAACTTCCCGTTCAACCTCTTTTAGGATCAGGATATCCTCCTGTGTACCCTTTGAGCTCATAAAATATCATTATTTACCTAATAAATTTATGGGTAAAGTGAGTTTGATTGTAAACTATTGAATTTTCAAAGGTATGGTGATAAAATATAATATGCATAACAGCACTCGGGTCAAATCCTTGTTGATGGTAATATTATTTTAGAGTCGATTGTTTTTTATTTGTATTTTTAATAAGGGGTCTATTTTCAGAGCATAATTAAATTAATTTATGAATGAATTTTGATATAATAATTTGATATTTATTGGTATTTTTTATTATTGGTTATTTAATTTTATTAAATTCTTGATATTTTTAGAATATTTCATTAAATTTACTTCCACATTACATGATGATTTTGATCATAATTCCCAATTTTTACTGTCAGCAATCCTTAATAATGGTTCTAATAATTATCAATTCTCATTTATGAATAGATCAATATTTCATAAACCTATCTGTATCTTTTCATTAAATAATCCATTTAATCTACATGTCAAAAAATATACGTCAATAATTCATGAAATATCCAGTTTTACACACACTATTTCAAATTAAATAACATCAATAGAGTGAAATCTCTCATCCACTCAACATTACAAAATTATAAATCACCACAATAGATGATTTAATCCTCCATTTAGAAGGTAATAATTCTAGTTGGTTTTATTATTAGGATTTTATAAATTTAAAACAAATGGAATGAGATGAGAAAAATAAATGTGTATCAAACACACACAAATGAAGAGAGGTAAACACACACTTTTGATTGAATAAGAAAGAGAAAGAAGGATTGGTTTTAAATATGATTTAATTTTTTTAAGAAAACTAATATTAAATTAGAGGGTTTATGAGGATAATATATAATTAATATGAAACATGCATTTAAATTCAAATGAAATTACATCCACACTCATAATAATACAATTGAAACCCTATGAAAAAGAACATAAAAAGAAAAATGGAGCACAGGTTTCTATTTTTTTAAAAAGAGTATGGAATGTCATAACAATACTTTTTCATGGACGTTTTAATTACAATTAACCTACTTGATTTTAGGTATGATAACCTCTTATAAGGATAAGAGGGGACTATATTTATATCCTAATATAGTGGATTATTTTCATTCCAAAAAACATTCTCAAGTTAGATCAACCATTTTACCTTCTAGATAACTGATTATTGAGAAATATTATTCATAAAATTTTTAAATATGGATTTTTAAAGTAAAAACTCCTAATTTGGAGTCCATTTAACTTTCTTAGAAAATTTTATAGTAGTTTTTGTAAACCATGCTCTTTTGTCCTAAATTTTATTGAATCTTTCCATGGACTAAATGTATTGAATTTATTGTTATAAATATGAACTAAAATCCAAACCATTGATTCTGAAATTTTGGTAGGATATCTATTTAATTTATCCCCAAAATACTATATCTTAATTGGACTTCAATATTGGGATAAATGTCAAGAATTGTGGGTTGTTCTAAAATCATGGATAATATTTAGGGCTAGACTTTTTGGCATAAACTTGGTAAATTATTAGTTGATTTTGGGCTTATTATTTTTATCTAAGATTTATTTGGATAAACTATAACATATTATATATTTTCATAAAATATTAAATTTTGGATTGGTCCTATAAATTAAATAATCATGGGTGGTCCTGTTTTCATCACAGATTTGGTGGGACTTCTTATGTAGTCCATTTGACCCCTTAGATTGACTAATAATTCAAAGCTCCAGTTCAATTATTTTTAGTTTACTTAATTAGGAACCAAAAAATTGTAATAGTAAAATTTGGATAATTAGGCTGAGATTTATAGTTAAAATTTTAAAATACCTCAAATATGTATTAATTCAAGAAATGATCACAAATTATATTTAATTTTAAAACATGGTATTTCACACCATTTATGAACTTTTCCTTGAAAATCAGTAAGATGAGTAGATAAAAAAATTATGAATAAATTAATACCATCATGTCCCCCACACATAGTCTTGTTCATTACCTATTATACAATAAACATAAAATCAAAACTAAATAATCTTCCCTCACCAATAAATATTATTTTTTTCTCCAATTACGGTTGCCCAGACTAGTTTAATCATCTATAAGGAATTCCCCCAAAAAAATTTATAGCAATATTTTTCCAAAAAATATTCATTAGTTATGCTTAAAATTATAAAAGGAAAATTTGGGTACGAAAATGTAACTTCTTTTAAGATGATTTTATTTTTTTCAAGGAGGTTAACTTATTTACCAACCAAAAGTGAAATCCTAATTTAGTAAGATCTTCAAATTCCATTCCCTATCCTAAGGTTCACAATAATCAAGAGGTATTTTTAGGTAATATTCTTTGGATTTTGGATGGTAGGAATATAATGTCCAAAAGAGAGTAAAAGAGGGATAAATCACCAATATGTAAAAAGAAATACACATTTATTTTAAATGAGACATAGAAGGAATGGAAAAACAAATTTATCAGGGAATGAATGTTTGAAAGAAGAAAAGATAGGGACAAAATTTTAAGGGGATAAAAATATGAAATATGTAAAAAAACATCCCTAATGATTCAAAAAAACATGAAGCAAGTGTTCTTTTTTCCCTAAGTTTTACTTGGAAAAAATATCACACTCATCTCCTACCCCTTAATTTGTAACGCCCCGACCCCAGTTACCCAAAGTCAGTGCATTATTACATAACATTGGCATGATCACAAAGCATCAAGTCTCGAAAGACCGATTAGTTTAGTAGTGTTGGAAACACTAGATATATTCATAAGTCTTACATTACATCATAAGGTAAAAAAACTACAACAACATCTTGTCTTCATATCCTCTCATACTATCCCTACAGGTCATTCATAAATTACTTCTTCATAATCCTGGGAAAAATAAAACATTGAAAGGGGTGAGCTCAGATGCTCAGCAAGGATAACATTATAGCAGAAGCTTTCATAGATAAGCATAAACACTTAAGGAAGTTTATAACTAAAACGAAAGCCTTTTAAAGTTGAACTTCAGTATAAAATGGAAAAGATAAACTAAAATAATGCCATTTACTTACTCACATGGATATTCTACTAGTCAAATGATCACATGAAATATCAATAACCACTTTCATAATGATGGAATGCATAATTCCAGACTATCATAATCACATAGCCAAGGCCTCGTGCCAAGACTACAAAAAAGATTTTTCCAAGGCCTTGTGCCAAGACACTAGTTTTTTTCATGAGACCTACCGATGCATCGAGGAGCTATAGTGGGCTCCACCCATCACATATTAAGTCCAATTAATTCCTCATATGAACAGGTTTAAACATAACATAAACATTCGTATTAAAACCAGCATACGAAATGTCAATACTTTAACCACAAACCATGAATGGTATAAAAATAGCACATCCACAGTAAAAAATAACTCATTCGATACAATATGGAATATTGTATTGTATCACATTAACCTCAATCATGAATAATGAAGGATGTTGACATAGATGAAAATAATCATCAAAACTATTTGAGAGAAATATCCCCCTTTTTCTTGAAATCATTTAAATGTCACACTATTTGTCAAGAATCCATTTAAAAATAGATTTTTGAATAAAAGTGTCTCATACAACTTTGAAACTTTTAAAAGGAGTTTTAATTTTAAAACATTAATGCCCATATAAATAAATCCTTAAAACCATTTTTAAAACATGGACTTTAATGAGCAAGATTTAGAAGAATAAGTCTTTAAAACATTTAAAAATGGTATTTTAGTTAGAGATTCTAACCAAAAGAGAGACACTTGAATACAGATAATTGAGGTAATATAAACTTTGTAATATCATTAGAATAAAGTGATTCACGATATATTATGTCAAAGTACAATATATACACCATATAAAATTGATTTGGTGTATAACAACAAAGAAGTCTCAATGGAATGTAAATTGAGATGAATTCTCTTATAAAGACAATATCCTTAGGTTAAGGATAAATCAATGACATAATTATGTGTGAAAAATATAAATACACTCAATATGATTGGATATTTAGTGTAAATCAATCAGATGAAATCCCCACATATTCTTGTAAAAACAACACCAATGAATTGGATATTTAACTCAACAAATGGATATTGAGTTAAAATTACTCTTATCAAGTTCATACCGATCACTTAAGAATTTATAAATGGAGTGATTATGTGTATCAAAAGTATATCCACAGAAAGGGGAGTGGAAAATATGACATAAGAAAATGAATAGTAATTCCACACATAATCTTGGAGTAAAATAATCAATGAAGTATGCATAAAGCCGAATGAGTGGAAATTGAAATATCAAATTACCTTATCAAATTGGTAACTTACGAAACATTCACCCATGAAATAATGATCATACAATGATGATGTAAATATCCATAAATTAGAGTATATTACACAATTAATACAATCATGGGCAGTACACACACCACATGCAATAAATAAGTGGTGAATAATGGAAATCTCACGAAATTAAAAGTGAGATTAGAAACCCCTTACCTTGTACTTTTCCTTGGTTGGGGGTAGGTTAAACTCCTGTATAATGTTTAAATAATTGTTATTAAATTATTCATTAATCCTATACATTAATATTCTATCATATATGATCTTTTAACATTGCTTTGTTAATAATATCTTAGAATTATCGTCGTTTCGGGTGTTAACTTACTCGTTTTCCATTATATGTTTTGTTACATAAGCCATGTTTGTCATGGATAGGTTGTATCTTATTCATATCAAGAATGATATAAAGTTCTTAAACATTATTTTTAAATCATAAAATGATAATTATACTTGAATGGATATGATGGATAATGAATCTCATCGCGTTCGTGGAGATGGTAGTCCGTACGTACGCACGAGCGACAATATCATTCGTTTGATATTAAAATAATATATAATTGGATGGTATATCATATATGAGGAATAATTATCATGTTATATTTATTATTTAAATGAGTTACACATCATTATGATACCCACCCAAATAATAATATATTGAATAACAATTACACCACGACGTGGAGACGACAAGCTGTACGTACGCACGTATGGTGACATGTTATTCAAAAGGTGGATAGAATACTGAATATGGTTGTACCATATTTATAATAACATCACAGTATATATAAGATACTGGAGTTATTATTTTAGAATGGTAATAACAAAGAAAGAAGAAGTGGAAGAAGAATGGAACTTTAAAAGGGGTGGTGAAAACATTACCTCTTCTTCGGGTTCTGTCTTTTGATTTGATCAAAAGGGCTCCTTAGGTTGGCTTTCTGATCAAAATAAGGCCTCTAGGTTCTAGTGAGGGAAGTTTAGAGAGTATTTGGGAAGGGTTTTTCCGAACCCAAAGGCATTGAATGTGTGAAGAAATGAGAAATAAGAGTGCCCTTTTATAAGAGGGGTGAGCGGCACCTTTGGAAAATCTAGAAAAATTAATTTATAATAAATTCATATTCAGTTTCTGATAGCTCCAAAGTTTATTATTTAAAGTTTAAGGTTGGTATGGGTCTAAAACCACTCAACCATTATAATTTAGCTAGGTTTAGGTCATTATATTAACCTTATCTTTAAGTATTAACTCTTAGTTAATTAGTTTCACTTTTACAATATCTCTTTGTATTTTTATATTATATGGTTAATAAACTTACCATATACATCCAAGAGACCCCCAAGTGGTCCATTAATGATACACCTATCATGATATAAGTCTCTTGGCCAAACCTTAGATTTTTAGGAATTTAATATCAATTAATAATATAATACTTTTTTTAGAAACTCTTTTATGTCAATTTTGAAACTATTCAATAGTTGATTTTTGTGAAACTCATAAAAGAATTATTACTTCGAAAAAAGTTAATTAAATCAATAATAATATGTCATATTATCCTATAAAATTATTTTAATTCATTAAAAGTCTCAAATTATATTTATTTGTGTATTTATAATGTCAATTATTTTGAATTTTCACTATTATGGTAATTACTGCATCATTATTGTGTCATAAATAAATTACATTATTTAATCTCTAAAAATTATAAATAAAATATCATCATGTAGGAAATACTTTTATCTTTCTAATGAATATTTAAAGTTAAAAATCCAACATATATATCCCTATGTAAAAACTTGTTTTTCTAAAAGATATATGCTTGTGTCATTTTTGTATTCATTTTAGCTTAATTAAAATTAAGTGTCTCTATCACCTACAAGTGGCTCCGTGGGGTCCCAAAATCGACCAAAAGATGACTATGGTCGATCATGTATCAACCAATAAGGCTATTACATGTTTTAGGGTAATTTAGTATTATTATAATATTATTTGTTAACCCTTATTTACCGGATTTACCCTTAACCATGGTAAATAAAATATTTACCGCAATAATTATTCAAAATGTCTAAAAATAAAAGTTACCTATTTAAAAAATTGGAATATCCTGATTCCAAATATTTAATCCATTTTTCTAAATTCAAAACACAGAAGTGGTAGAAATTAATTTAAAATTAATTCCCGTTGTTAAAACAAAAAGCGTGTTTTTAATAGATAATAACTATCAAAAGATTGACACTTGTTTATGTACAGATTAATTGTAAAATTATGTCCAATGACAAAAATTGTATTAAATGGTAAAAATATATTCTAAATATACTTTAAAACCACTAAAATTCTTAATTTATCACTATTAATTATTTTGATTAAAAAAAGTTGTTTTTAAATAAAATTTAGTAATTTTCACTATTCATCAAAATATGAATGTTATCCGAAAAGTACCAAAATTTCACCCTAGGCTAGTTTCTATATTCCGAATCCAAAAATGAAGTCCATTTTGAGAGATAGAATTTATAAAATTTCAAAAATTAGGTATTACTATTCATAATGGCTAGTTTGATTGGTTGTGGTGTGTTAGAATCTCGAAGTTGCGTACAATGCACGTCATTGCATTATTCAAAGGGAAACGTATCGTGGAAGCTTGGGGTGTTACATTCTCCCCTCCTTCAATAAATTGCGTCCTCACAATTTTTTTTTAAAATTGGGCTTGATAATATAAAGGAAAGTCCCACATTAGAAAAAGAGTCAATAAAACTATCACTTTAAAAGAAAGAAAGAGAGGTATAAAGGTCACCCAAGATAACCCATACCCGGATTCCATGTAGAAGAACATGGATATGGACGATAAACTAAGTGTCAAGTTCTAACAGAGAGGGATAAAAATCATGATCAGGATAAAGTTAACAATAATAAAACCAAAAACTTGTGTTGGGACAAACGGTCATTAGTCTTCTAGCAGGAAAGTAAACGGAAAACATTTTTTGTTTTATGTTACATTACATAAGGATGAGGAATTAATTTATGATATTGACTAAGAATATAAAGATATATACTCACTTTTTAAGTAGAGTTTCATTCTTTAATAAATTTCCACCACTAACTCATTTTTTTAAACGATGAGTATTCAAGAAGACTTGGTCACACTAGAAGATTTAGAATAAACTTCTATAGAATCAAATGATCCATGCAGGATAAACTATATATTTACATTGTCTTTAGAGATTAATCAAAACCAAAATGGTTAGTACAATATCTAATGATCCCCCAAAAGGATATTCCTTGAGAGAAATAAACCCTAATCTTAATTTCTAAAATTAAACCAATAATACCCCAAAGTTAAATAAATACCATTAAATAATCAATTGTCCTTAAAATCCTTCAATATAATCCAAACTAATATTGAAACCCAAAACACAGAAGAATTTTATTATGTAGTCTCCCATGTTAAATTGTATCTCCAAATTACATCATATAATCTTAAAGTCACATACTTAAAAGTAATTAACCTCATCACATATTCTCTGTTATAGGTTAATCATTTCCATAAATAACCCAAATCACTATAAATCCACAATAAAAATGTAGATAAAAATCTACCATTACTCTACAAATGAAACCCCATAGTATTCTATTTTCCTTGGGCATATAGTGTTCCCAACAAAGCGAACATCTTCCAAAATAACATTTATCACTTAATCACCAAATCATTTTCTTATACCAAGGGTATTCATTTAATAAGTCATAAGAACCCAAATCAACTTATTATTGATCAATAAAATCATTTAACTAAAAATAATGAGTCACACTATCCAGGGACTTCACATAGTCTAGTGGTAGGCGATAAATCCCAATCGCACTTTGGTTGTGGGTTCGATTCCCACAGCTTTGTCCGATGTGACGGGTTTTCACAAGGTCTACGTGTTGTCCTTTTTCAAAAAATATATTTTATAATATTACCAAAATGAGATAAATTCCTGAAAATACCATAACATAATTTAACCACAAATTTTATATCATACCTTGCATTTTCATCCCAAATTATAATAACTTATAATTCTCTCAAACCCCAATGATCATATAAGACCAAATGGTTATTTATAACTATATCCGAAACAGAAAAGATAATTCTTCCAGGAATATCATTTTCACATGATAAATTGCAGGTTTACAAATACAGGAGGAAATTATTCCAAAGTAATCCCATCAATAAAGAGCACTAACACTTTTAAACATTTCACCATCCATTTATTTCCACATAGGTTCTTCATCATTTGTTCCTTGGGTTCCCACATTGCCTCTTCCATCTTATGATTTCTCCATAGAACTTTTACTAGACGATTCATCCGGTTTCTCAACACTTGTTCATTGGTATGAAGAATTCTGATAGGCTCTCCACAATAAGATAGATCAGGTTCCAGTTCTAATTCTTCATAGGTGAATACATGCATTGGGTCAGGCATGTATTTTGTCACTATAGATATGTGGATCACAACATGAACTCTGGAGAGACTAGGAGGATTTGCATTTTGGTAGAATGCATTCATGTGTTATAATGGTACCTCAAGAATTTTTCAAAATCATCTACTTCCTTTACCCAAAAACTCGTCATCCATCTTGGATTATATCGATGGAAGAATCAATGCATCATAAAAAAATAGGTATTTATTATATATAATTTTGAGACATCGTCTTTATCATGTTTTTTTAGAAAAATTCTCACTGATTCATCTTCAAATATTTCAAAATAAGGTTTTGGTAAATCGGTTTCTGTATATCCCAAAATACATAAATATATAATTTGATACATATAGGCTTCTCAAAGGTCTCCCTCTTCTGCAGAATCTAGAAAATCATTTAGTGCATCGTAATTTTGAGATAAAGTGAATAATTTGAAAAGACCCTGATGGTACTTCCCACGCTTAGCATGGTAAGTAAGTTGAGAGCGCAACATTATCCCATAGTCATTACTTGATCCTTGAAAGAATCGTGCAATTCTAGAGGTCTTGGATGTCTCATAATGTTGTTTGCATGTAACTTGGACATTTGAAAAAGTTTCAACATCGTCTGCGCATGACTTCTGGATAATAATTGTAAGTAGTTTTTCAGGAAGAGAGAGAAGAGTTGTTCGTAATCCTCCTCCCTCCATGTTTCAACTAACAAAAAATAAATAAAATTAGGGTTTTTGAATACTTATCTAATAAGAATGTAAAAAAAAGACATAATAGGATAATCTTGTAATTGAACAATATATCCTAAGTTGGGGTACCCTATGTTAAAATCTAGGTTGTCCACTATCTATTTGCCGACATATATTCTTAGGGGCATTTTTTTTATTCCCTTAATCACGGTCCATAATAATCTTGTGAATTTACCAAATCATATCCCCCAGGAGTGTCGTAACCAAGAGTGTAGCAAAGCCCATTGTCGTGCACCAGTTCCCGTTCGAGTCTAGCTCAAAGTGGTGTTTTCGGGTTTTACCCCTAGGTACATCTGTGCCAGAGCCGCCTCTACCTGCTCGTATCCAGACATGGATGTATTTCTTGGAAAACTCACAAAATATCTACAATACCATAATTCTAGTATGTTCTTCTATACAAATCCTCAAATTCTCTCTTAGGGTTATATGATCTAATCAGAGTTTATCTAAATCTAGCTTCCAAGGTTTGTACTAACCTCCCTCAAATACCAACTGTAACGCCCCGACCCCAGTTACCCAAAGTCGGTGCATTATTACATAACATTGGCATGATCACAAAGGATCAAGTCTCGAAAGACCGATTAGTTTAGAAGTCTTGGAAACACTAGATATATTCATAAGTCTTACATTACATCATAAGGTAAAAAAACTACAACAACATCTTGTCTTCATATCCTCTCATACTATCCCTGTAGGTCATTCATAAATTACTTCTTCATAATCCTGGGAAAAATAAAACATTGAAAGGGGTGATCTCAGATGCTCAGTAAGGATAACATTATAGCAGAAGCTTTCATAGATAAGCATAAACACTTAAGGCAGTTTATAAATAAAACAAAGGCCTTTTAAACTTGAACTTCAACATAAAATGGAAAAGATAAAATAAAATAATGCCATTTACTTACTCACAAGGATATTCTACTAGTCTAATGATCACATGAAATATCAATAACCACTTTCATAATGATGGAATGCATAATGCCAGACTATCATAACCACATAGCCAAGGCCTCGTGCCAAGACTATAAATAAGATTTTTCCAAGGCCTTGTGCCAAGACACTAGTTTGTCTCATGAGACCTACCGATGCATCGAGGAGCTATAGCGGGCTCCACCCGTCACTTATTAATTCCAATGCATTTCTCATATGAACAGGTTTAAACATAACATAAACATTCATATTAAAACTAGCATACGAAATGTCAATACTTTAACCACAAACCATGAATGGTATAAAAATAGAACATCCATAGTCAAACATAACTCATTCAATACAATATGGAAGATTGTATTGTATCACATTAACCTCAATCAAGAATAATGAAGGATGTTGACATAGATGAAAATAATCATCAAAACTATTTGAGAGAAATATCCACCTTTTTCATGAAATCATTTAAAAGTAACACTATTTGTCAAGAATCCATTTAAAAATAGATTTTTGAATCAAAGTGTCTCATACCACTTTGAAACTTTTAAAAGGAGTTTTAATTTTAAAACTTTAATTCCCATATAAATAAATCCTTAAAACCATTTTTAAAACATGGACATTAATGAGCAAGATTTAGAAGAATAAGTCTTTAAAACATTTAAAAATGGTATTTTAGTTAGAGATTCTAACCAAAAGAGAGACACTTGAATACAGATAATTGAGGTAATAAAAACATTTTAATATCATGAGAATAAAGTTATTCATGATATACTATGTAAAAGTACAATATACACACCATATAAAATTGATTTGGTGTGTGACAACAAAGAATTCTCAATGGAATGTAAATTGAGATGAATTCTCTTATAAAGACCATATCCTTAGGTTAAGGATAAATCAACGACATAATTATGTGTGAAAAATATAAATACACTCAATATGATTGGATATTTAGTGTAAATCAATCAGATGACATTCACACATATTCTTGTAAAAACAACACCAATGAATTGGATATTTAACTCAACAAATAGAGATTGAGTTAAAATTACTCTTATAAAGTTCATACCGATCACTTGAGAATTTATCAATGGAGTGATTATGTGTATCAAAAGTATATCCACAGAAAGGGGAGTGGAAAATATGACATAAGAAAATGAATAGTAATTCCACACATAATCTTGGAGTAAAATAATCAATTAAGTATGCGTAAAGCCGAATGAGTGGAAATTGAAATATCAAATTCCCTTATCAATTTGGTAACTTACGAAACATACGCCCATGAAAGAAGGATCATACAATGATGATGTAAATATCCATAAATTAGAGTATATTACACAATTAATACAATCATGGGCAGTACACACACCACATGCAATAAATAAGTGGTGAATAATGGAAATCTCATGAAATTAAAAGTGAGATTAGAAACCCCTTACCTTGTACTTTTCCTTGGTTGGGGGTAGGTTAGCCTCCATTATAATGTTGAAATAATTGTTATTAAATTATTCATTAATCCTATACATTAATATTATATCATATATGATCTTTTAACATAGCTTTGTTAATAATATCTTAGAATTATCATCGTTTCGGGTGTTAACTTACTCGTTTTCTTTTATATGTTTTGTTACATAAGACCTGTTTTTCATGGATAGGTTGTATATTATTCATATCCAGAATGATATAAAGTTCTTAAACATTATTTTTAAATAATCAAATGATAATTATACTTGAATGGATATGATGGATAATGAATCTCATCGCGTTCGTGGAGACGGTAGTCCGTACGTACGCACGAGCGACAATATCATTCTTTTGATATTAAAATAATATATAATTGGATGGTATATCATATATGAAGAATCATTATCATGTTATATTTATTATTTAAATGAGTTACACATCATTATTATACCCACCCAAATAATAATATATTGAATAACAATTACACCACGACGTGGAGACGGTAAGCCGTACGTACGCACGTATGGTGACATGTTATTCAAAAGGTGGATAGAATACTGAATATGGTTGTACCATATTTATAATAACATCACAGTATATATAATATACTGGAGTTATTATTTTATAATGGTAACAACAAAGAAAGAAGAAGTGGAAGAAGAAAGGAACTTTAAAAGGGGTGGTGAAAACATTACCTCTTCTTCGGGTTATTCCTTTTGATTTGCTCAAAAGGGCTCCTTAGGATGGCTTTCTGATCAAAATAAGGCCTCTAGGTTGTAGTGAGGGAAGTTTATAGAGTATTTGGGTAGGGTTTGGCCGAACCAAAAGGCTTTTAAGGTGTGAAGAAATGAGAATGAAGAGTGCCCTTTTATAAGAAGGGTGAGGGGAACCTTTGGAAAAGCTAAAAATATTAATTTATAATAAATTCATATTCGGTTTATAATAGCTCTAAAGTTTATTATTTAAAGGTTAAGGTGGGTTTGGGTCGCAAAACACTCAACCAATAGAATTTAGACAGTTTTGGGTCATTATATTAACCTTATCTTTAAGTATTAACTCTTAGTTAATTAGTTTCACTTTTACAATGTCTCTTTGTATTTTTATATTATATGGTTAATAAACTTACAATATACATCCAATAGACCCCCAAGTGGTCTAGTAATGATAAACCTATCATTATATAAGTCTTTTGGCTGAACCTTAGATTTTTAAAAATTTAATATCAATTAATAATATAATACTTGTTTTAAAAACTCTTTTATGTCAATTTTGACACTATTCAATAGTTGATTTTTGTGAAACTCATAACAGAATTATTACTTCGAAAAAAGTTAATTAAATAAATCCTAAAATGTCATATTATCCTAGAAAATTATTTTAATTCATTAAAAGTCTCAAATTATATTTATTTGGGTATTTATAATATCAATTATTTTGAATTTTCACTATTATATTAATTACTACATCATCATTGTTTATAAATAAATTAAATTATTTAATCTCTAAAAATTATAAATAAAATATAAACATGTATGAAATCTTTTTATCTTTCTAATGAATATTTATAGTCGAAAATCCAACATCTATAACCCTATGTAAAAATTGTTTTTCTAAAGGATATATGCTTGTGTCATTTTGTATTCATTTTAACTTAATTAAAATTAAGTGTCCCTATCACCTACAAGTGGCTCCATGGGGTCCCAAAACTAACCCAAATATTCCTATGGTCGAACCGGTATCAACCAATAAGTCTAGCACACGTTTTAGGGTAATTTAGTATTATTATAATATTATTTTTTAACACTTATTTACTGAATTTACCCTTAGCCATGGAAAATAAAATATTTACCGCAGTAATTATTCAAAATGTCTAAAAATAAAAGTTACCTATTTACATAATTTCAAAATCCTGATTCCAAATATATAATCCAATTTTACAAATTCAAAACATAGAAGTGGCAGAAATAAATTTAAAATTAATTCCCGTTGTTAAAACAAAAAAGCGTGTTTTTAAGAGATAATAACTATCAAAAGATTGACACTTGTTTATGCCCGGTTTAATTGTAAAATTATGTACAATGACCAAAATTGTATTAAATGGTAAAAATATATTATAAATATACTTTAAAACAACTCAAATTCATAATTTATCACTATTAATTATTTTTATTTAAAAATTTTTTTTTAATTAAAATTTAGTAATTTTCACTATTCATCAAAATATGAAAGTTATCCGAAAAGTACCAAAATTTCACCCTAGGCTAATTTGATATTACGAATCCAAAAATTAATTCCCTTTTGAGAGATAGAATTTATAAAATTTCAAAAAGTAGATATTACTATTCATAATGGCTAGTTTGATTGGTTGTGGTGTGTTAGAATCTCGAAGTTGCGCACAATGCACGTCATTGCACTATTCAAAGGGAAACGTACCGTGGAAGCTTGGGGTGATACATTTTTGATCTTATCACAAAAATAATTCTAATATTTTCCATAAGATAAAAGGTTGAGGAAGAGTGATTTTGAACTTGACCAAGACAAAAAACACCCTTCATGTTTTCTTGTATCAAGATATATTTTTAGTTATTTTCAGTGGCTTTGGGATGGTAGGAATATAATTGCCAAAAGATAGGAAAGGATGGGTAAAATAGCTATATGAAAAATTAATTGATCATTTTTTTGAGATGATACATGGAAAGAAATAGAAACACATATTCAAAAGGTAAATAATGTGTGAAAGAATAAAATAGAGGGAAATAATTCAAATGGGATGAAAATATGAAATATGTACAAAATAAGAAAACTCCCCAAATATTTAATAAAACATGAATAAAGTGTTCTTTTTTTATTTTATTTTTTTCAGAATTTTTACTTGGAAAAAATATCACAATAATATCTCAATCCTTGTTTGTTCTTATCATGTAAATAATTATTATAGTTATAACAAGATAAATGTTTGAGGAATAGTGATTTTTAACTTCCAAATATACAAACCATGCTTTTTTTAATATTTTATTTTGATTTTTCATAAATTTTGTTGACCACTTTTCATTAAGTTTTGTATTAAGTGACATAAACATTAATGAATTACAGAAAATGACTAAATGAAATACTCTCCCCATAATTTAATGGATTCTTTCCCTTAATCATATGATGAAACATTTAAATTCAAGGAAATTGTACTCAAATTAAATCCCTCCCCCATACATAAATTTTAATAAATTTTGAAATGAAAATCCATGTAGTTATTAGGTGGTATAAGGTTTTGCTCTAGTAATATTGATATAAATAATGGTTTTAATAGGATTTTAGGGCCTTTTAAAAAGAGGATCAATGTAAGGGAAATTATAGGATCTTGGGTATTTTGATTCTCATGTGGTTTAGAAAACGCCTTTATCATATTAATGCACACTATAGTAGGAAATTCATCTTTAAGGTCTACAAACTCAGGACTGACAATCATATGTGAAAACACACAATATGAAAATATTTTTATATGTGACATTAGAAGGAAATATTACATTGTTACTCATGGATGGGGAAGAATATTTTTCCAAATAAAAAATTGAGCATTCAAAATTTATTGGTCATGACAACAAATTATTTATCCAAATTTATGAAGAAAATAAACTTTTTTGATATGAAAACAAGTCATTAGACTCCCTAAAATGATTGGAATAAAATTTAAATGTGGGTGGTGAGAAATTATAAATCTTGTTTGTTTATTTTTGAAAAACACATCCACACAAAAGTGATTAAAAATTAAATAGTGCATAAAGTGGAAAAAATTTAGAGAGAAAGTGAAAATGAGAGAGGAAGAATAAGAAAGGTAGGAAAAGAGAGAGAAAAAGAAGTATGAGGAAGAGAGTGTGAGGGAGTTAAAAGGAAAAAGGTTCCCCCATTATTGTATTTGGTGGGTTTCTTCCTCCATTAAATGATGGTTCGACTCCAGTGGTGTATGATTCTATGAAATTTGATGTGGTTCTCGGGGTGGTTGTCCTCTCATAGTGATTCTTTAAACGATGTCCATTAACCATGAATGTACTTCTGGAAGAGGGTTCTTAGACTTGAACTATACCAATTTTTTAAACATTAGAAATAATAAAGGGACCTTTTCAATAATATTTATTCTTACATGGGTGAATTAAAAATCTATAATTTAATAAAATCATCTTTTTACCTTCACCTAATAACTTTTGTAGGATATTTTTTTCATGGAGTACCTTATATTTCTTTCCTTGTAGATATTGGATTTCTCATAAAAATCAAGTAAAATCTACTCTAATTCATTCAACTACAAAAATATCTTTTAACTTATATTTCACAATAAAAATTAAAATTTTTTACATCCAAAAATTAATTAGTTTTTTTAAAATTGGTAAATGACAAGATTTACTAAAAAATATTCCAAAAGAAATCATCCAAATAGTTTTTTATAGGTAGTTTGATAATCCCAAAGTGCTTCACCAAGTCTTTCATACAAAAGTTTTCTTATCGGCATAGTAATTTTTTTAATAACTCTTTACATTCCATATTGGAATGTTCATCCATTGATTTTTTTGGGGGTGATATGCAGTTGTTGATTAATGTCCAAACCCATTATTTTTAAAAATATATTACATGGTTTGATTATAGAAATGGGTTCCTAAGTCACTTATCAAGGCACATGGAGTTCCAAATCTTTAGAAGATGTGGGTTTTGAAGAGCTCAGTAAAAGCATGTACATTTTATCTTCTTGTGGGTTTGCACTCAACCCACCTAGAAACATAGTCAACCACAATAATAATGAATAATAATCCATTAGAAGGGGGAAAGTTCCCATAAAATAGATACACCAAACATCATAGATCTCACAAAATATTAAAGGATTTTAGGGAATTTATTTTGTAAATGGTGAAAAACTTCTAGAAAGTGGGACATAATTGAAAAAACTCATGTGAGTCCTTGAAAAGTGAAGGCAAGAATAATCTAGATTTAACAACCATTTGGGAGGTCGTTTGTGGTCCAAAGTATCCATATTTAGTAATTGAGTGGTAAAATTCCAAGATAGAGGAATGATCATCTTCATCAACACATCTCATAATAACCATGTCATCCTACATTTTATAATGTTTATTATCCTCTAAATAATTGTATTTGAATCAATTTTCAACTTCAATTGTTTTTCTTTTTAAAATTGTCTAGAAAAACACAAAAAAATGAACTAATTTACAATTTGGAAATTCTATGGTGACTTTTGAGTGAGAGATGAGAGGGTTTTAGTAGGAAATTCATAATCAATGATTTCATAATGAGAAGAATTATAAATTATACTCAGGTAAATAGTTATAAAATTTTATTTTCTGGGTCTATCTTTAATCTCAAGGTCAACATATTTAAGTATTAGGATCCATTATTCTATCCTTGATTGGGAATTTCTTTTCTTGATAAATAAATTTAAATATAAATGATATGTGAAGATAAAGATTTTAGAACGTAAAGAATAAGTTCAAGTTTCATCCATGGGAAAAATGATAGATAAAAGTTCATTTTCAGTGATTGTGTAGAATTATTTTTGTAAAACCACAAGCTTCCATGGTACGTTTCCCTTTGAATAATGCAGTAGCTTGCTTTGTACGCAACTTGAAGTTTTAACACACCACGACCAATCAAACTAGCTGTTATGAATAGTAATACCCACTTTTTAAAATTTTATAAATTTTATTTTTTAAAATAGACTCTATTGTTGAATTCGGAATGTCGAAATTATCTTAGGGTGAATTTTTGGCAATTTTCTGAAAAGTTTCAATTTTTTTATGAATAGTGAATAATACAAAATTTTAATTAAAAACTACATTTTATTCAAAATAATTTATAGCGTCAAATTATAAATTTGAGTGGTTTGAAATAATAATTAGATTTTATTTTTATCATTTAATATAATTTAGTTCATTGTATGTAATATCACATTTAAACTAGACATAAACAAGTGTCAACCTTTTGATAGTTATTATTTCGTAAAAACAAGTTTTTTGTTGTGACAACATGAATTAATTTTAAATTAATTTCTACTACTTATGTGTATTGAATTTAGAAAAATTTATTCCATATTTAAAATAATTATGTCTAAATTGTGTAAATAGGTTACTTTTATTTTTCGACATTATGAATAATTACTTCGGTAAATATTTTATTTACCATGGTTAAAGGGTAAATCCGGTAAATAAGGGTAAACAAATAATATTGTAATAATATTAAATTACCCTAACATGTGTCCTTTTTATATTGGTTGATACATGTATGACATGGGAATCCTTGGGTCAATTGTGGGACCCCATGGTGCAACTTGAGAGTGATAATGACACTTTTTATTAATTAATTTAAAGTAAAGAAAAAAATGACATAATCATATATCTTTTAGTAAATTTTTTAATATGGGGTTATATAGTTGATCTATTCAAATATAAATATTCATTTGAAATATAAAAATCTTTCCTACATGATTATATTTTATTTATAATTTTTTAGACAAAAAATAAATATTTTTATTTATGACATAATAATGAAGTAGTATTTTTCTTATTAATAAAAGAATCAAATAAATGATATTTTAAATATTAAAATAAATATAATTTGAATGTTTTGATGTCATAAAATAATTTTATAGTTGAATGTGACATTTTAGGATTGATTTATTATATTTTGTTTTAAGTAATAAAGTTGTGATGACTTTCACAAAAACCAAATACTAAATTGTGTCAAAATTGAGATAAATGAGTTTTTGAAACAAATATTATGTTATTAAATTATATAATAGTCTTAAAAATATAATATTCTTCAAAATAACATATATAATGATATGTATATTAATAAATAACCAAATGGGGTTCTCTTGGCTTGTTATAGTAAGTTTATTAACCATATAATATAAAGATACAAAGACACATGGTAAATGACAAACTATTTAACTAAGAGTTAAATCTAAACGATAAGGTTAATATGGTGACATAAACCTATATAAATCATTTGGTAGGGAGGTTTTAGACCCATCCCCACCTTATTCTATAAATAAATCATTTTTGAGACATTATAAACTGAAAATTATTTTATTATAAAATAATATTTCAAGCTTTTCCTGATGTGAGCCTCATCTCTCTTATAAAAGGAAACTTCCCCTTATCTTAATTTCACACCTGCAGATCCTTTTGGATCAGCCAACCCCTGCCCAAATATCCTCAAAAACTTCATCCCTTCATCCTAGAGGCCTTAAATTGGTCATAAATCCAACCTAAAGACCCCTTTTGATCAAATCAAAAGAAAGAACCCGAAGAAGAGGTAAATATTTCATCACCTCTTTCAAGTTATTTTCTTCTTTCACTTACTCTTTATTTGTTATTTCCATTCTAAAATAATAAATCCAGTATCTTTTATATACTGTGATGTTATTATAAATATGTTACAAACATATTTGTTATTCTACCCATCCTATAAATGATAATGTCACCATATGTACGTACATACAGCTTACTGTCTCTACGTCATGGTGTAGTTTGTTATTCAAACACTTTATTATTTGGATGGGTATAATATTGAGTATAACTGATTTTAATAAAAAATATAACATTTTAATGATTCTATATATATTATATACCATCCAATTACATATTATTTCACGATAAATATAATGAAATTTTCGCTCGTGCGTACGTACAAATTATCGTCTCCACGAATGCGATGAGATTCATTCCCCCATCGTAATCATTCATGAATAATTTTCATTTTATTATTAAAAATAATGTTTATGAATATAATATCATTCTTTATATGAATCAAATACATACTATCCATAACAAACATGACTTACGTAACAAATCATATAAAGGAAAACGAATCAGGAAACACCCGAAATGATGATACTACTAAAATATTATTAACAAAGAAATATTATAAGATCATATATTATATCCTATTTATGTATATAATTATTATATAATTTAATAACAATGTTTTAACTATTATATAAGAGTTTAAAAAACCATCGACTAAGGAAAAGTACAAGGTAAGGGTTAATTTCACAATCTCTTTATTATCCGAGATTATTTTTACGTAAGTATCTACATGGACGTCTTTATCATCCACATCCATGTTTTCTTAAAAATGTATTTCAAATATTTTTTACTATTTACTAGACTATGGGTTAAAGTAATTTATACCCTTATTTGACCTTATATGTTTTGAAATGAATCTTTCCGTCATTTTCCAAATAAGGTACTTTATGGCCTTTTCAAAAAAATTAAGGTAAGAATATTTTTTTAACTTATACGGTGAGTGTGGAGATTTTCTACCATTATAACATCGTCGAAGCTTCCCTTATAGTATTATAAGAATATTTTCAAAATAAATGTTTTCTTTTATAATTATATTAATTTAAAATTATTTCAAAATAGATAAAGATATTTAACGAAAAAAGGTTTTGATTTCATCTATTTCAACATCATCTTGATGGATATTAAGCTTATTTGAAGTTTATTTTTAATGATACAAATATTCCATATTGTATTGACGGTTTTTTTATTTGTTTGGCTATGGATGTGTTATTCTTATAACATTCATGGTTTATCGATAATGTATTGACATTTCGTATGCCATTTTTAATATGAATGTTTATGTTATGTTTAAAACTTTTCATATGAGGAATGCATTGTACTTAGTAAGTGACGGGTGGATCCCGCTATAGCTCCTCGATGCATCCGTAGGTCTCAAGATACAAACTAGTGTCTTGGCAGAAGGCCTTGAAAAAATTTTATTTGTAGTCATGACACAAGGCCTTTACTATGTGGTTATGAAGTCTGGAATTATTCATTCCGTCATTATCAAAGTGGCTATTGATATTTCATGTGATTATTCAACTAGTATAATATCCATATTAATAAATAAATGTAATTATTTGATTTTATCTATGACATATTTTGCTTAAGTTTAAGTTTAAAAGGCCTTTTTCTATTCTTATACATTTCCTTAAATGTTTATTCTTATTTATGAAAGTTTCCACTATATTGGTAACCTTACTGAGCATTTGAGCTCACCCATTTCTACGTTTTATTTTTCCCAAGATGTAAAGAACTATTTTATGGTTGACCTATAGGGATAGGATAAGGAAATAAGTGTTTTCAAAAGGGGACAAAATATTGTTGATTATTTTATTTCATGATGTAATGTAAAACTTATGAATGTTTCTAATACTTCTAAGGCTACTAAACTGATTGGTATTTCAGGATTTGATCCCTTGTGATCATGACAATGTTATGTAATAGTGCACAAACTTTGGGTAACTGGGGTTGGGGAATTAAAGTGGGTATGAGAAGAATTTTAATACAAACCTTAGAAGCTAGATTTAGAAGAAAAACTCTGATTAGAGAACATTACCCTAAGATAGACTTCGAGGATTAGTATAAAAGAATTTACTAGAATTTTGGTATTGTAGAGATTTTGGGATTTTTCCAAGAAATAAATCCATATTTGGATATCAGCAGTTAGAGGCGGCTCTAGAACAGATGTACCTGGGGGTAAAAGGCGAAAAAAATGCTTTGAGCTAGACTCGAACGGGAACTGGTTGACGAAAACGGGCCATGTTGCACTCTTGGTTACGACACTCCTGGGGGATATGATTAGGATAATTCCCATTTTCATTTCAAACCATTCTGAAGGGTTTATGAGTATATATTTCCTCAAAGAAATTTTTTTATGATTATGGATTTTATCCATAAACGGTTCAATTTATGTTAAGTGGTTTATAAGTTTAGAATTATGTAGTATGATTCATAAACTAATCTAGTGTATTCCATTATTTAGAAATGGCACCTAGTGGAATGAATGAAAACTATATCAATGCACGTAATCTATGTTGGTATTTCCATCCTACTCATGATAATTATAGTGGAGCTAGTGAAGCAACTGGTTTCGATTAGCTTATCACCATACTGGGACAAATCACTCAGGTTATGAATGATAACCTTACCCGTACAGAGCACCCTGATCCACAACATAGAGGATCAATGCTAGACCGCTCCATGAGGCAAGAACCAAAAAAATTAAATGGGAGTACAAATCTATTAGTAGCTATGAAATGAATACATTCCTTTAAGAAAATATTCCATTCTTTGGGGAGTAGTGAATGGGAAAAAGTTATCATGTCAATTTATCACATCACGTGAGATGTAGATCAATGGTGGTCATTAATCCCGTACACAAAGGATGATAAAGAAGTATTGAACATTGAATGGAGGAAGTTTTAAGATATTTTCTTAGAAAAATACTTTCCTCATGACCATCGAGCAGATATGGAAAGAAAATTTCTGATTCTGAGGCAAAAGGAGGATGAGAATGTCAAAAAGTATGAGGATAACTTTACATGGTTAGAAAGGCATGCAAAAGATTATATACGTAACCCAAGGAGCAAGATCTATTGATTCTTTTATAGGTCAAAACCATTTCTCCATCGAGCATTAGTATCACAATACTTCTCATCATATAAATATATTGCATCATGTGCTATCAAGAAAAAAAAGGAATTCTTTATGTTTTATGACTTAAAAGAAAATCAAGAGAAAAAAAAGATTTACTGAACACTCTGGAAATTTGAATAAGGGGAAGAAGGTAAAAGTTAAATATCCATTCTTCAGTAAATGTGGGAAGAAACAACCCGATACCTTCCTGAAGGGAATGAAAGTCTGTTACAAGTGTGGTGAAAAAGGCCACCAAGCTCTTGATTGTAAGGGGAAGAAAGAGGCTACCAATGTTCAATGCTATAATTGTAGGGATTTGGGACATTATGAAAATGAATTTCTTAATAATCAGGGAATCTTACCTAAAAGAAGGCCAATGGATAAAGTCCAAGCTTATGCGATCACTACTATTGAGGTTAAAGCTCTGAAAGACATGGTGGCAGGTAATTTAATGGTTTCCTCAAGTTTAGAAAATGCTTTATTTGATTCTGGATCATTGAATTGTTTCATATCTTCCCAGTTTACTAAGAAAATTAGATATTTTAAATTTGACATAACAAGGGAGTTTTCAGTCAAAACAACTAAGGAAAGTATCATCGCAACAAGGTATTGTGAATCAGTTCCCATTAGGGCATATAAATTTCCTTTATCTTTTGATCTCATCGTCATAACCATGATTTAATTTGATATAATCCTTGGAATTTATTAGCTTTCGGACCATTATGTGAAAATATATTATAAGAAGATGGAGTTTACAATTTTTGATGATGATAAGGAGTACCTTATCTTTAGAGCAGAAATTTCACCACTTGATTCTTATCAATATCCACCCCCAATGGCTCTACTAAATTCAATTATTGGGGAGGAATAGAATGAAATAATTATGGATGTAGAAAAGAATGTTGTAATATAGGACATACCTATTGTACAAGAATATGTTGATGTGTTTCTAGAGGATTTACTTGGACATCCTCCAGAATAAGAAGTTGAGTTTTCCATTGATTTAATTCCTGGTGCAAGGCCCATATCAAAGACCCCTTATAGAATGCCCACCGTGGAATTGGTGGAACTAAAGAAAAAACTAGAGGAATTGAGTAACAAGGGATTTATTTGACCTAGTGTTTCTCCATGGAGAGTCCCTGTCCTATTTGTTAAGAAGAAAGAAGAATCTATGAGGTTGTGTGTTGACTACAAGGAGATAAATGATATAACAATAATGAACAAGTATCCCCTACCTCTCATCAATGATTTATTCGACCATATTCATGGAGCTATATATTTTTCCAATATTGAACTTCGATCAGGATATCATCAGTTGTGTGTGAGGAAGGAAAACATTCTGAAAATAGCATTTCAAACCAGGTACGGGCATTACGAGTTTACAATAATGACTTTTGAATTTACTAATTCACCATCTTTATTCATGGATCTAATGAATAGAGTTTTCAAGGAATATCTTGAGGAATTTTTAGTGTTATTTATTGATGATATATTGGTATAATCCAAAATCAAGTAAGATCATGAAAATAACTTGCACAGTATTCTAAGGACTCTTAGAAGAAAAGAATTATATGGAAAGTTTAGCAAGTGTGATTTTTGGATTCAAGAGATTTCTGTTCTTGGCCATATTATCTCTAAGGTTGGAATCTCTAGTGATCCTTCAAAGTCCCTTGAAATCCAAGAATGGACAGCACTAACGAGTATAAAAAAGGTACTAAGTTTTATTGGTTTAGTAGGTTATTATCAGCATTTTGTCCAGAATTTTACCCAGTTGGCTAACCAATTAACCAAGATCACACGTACATGGGTTAAATTTGTTTAGGAAAAAGATTGTGAAGAATGATTTAAAGAACTGAAGATAATATTAGTCAATGCTCCTATCTTGAATCTACCATCAGGGAACAATGGGTTTGTTATTTATAGTGATGCTTCAAAAAAAGGAATTAGTTGTGTCCTTATGTAGAATGATAGAGTTATTGCCAATGAATCACGATAACGTAAAATTCATGAAAAAACTATCCCACTCATGCTCTTGAGTTAACATCTTCAATCTTTTCTATAAAGATATGGAGAAACTATATCTATGGTGAAAATGTGTGATTTATACTGATCATAAGAGTTTAAAGTATATTTTCTCACAAAAATAACTCAACATGAGGAAAATGATATGGCTTGAACTACTCAAGGATTATGATTACACAATACACTACCACCCGGGGAAGGAAAATAAGGTGGCAGATGCTTTGAGTAGAAAGGATCATGGAGTTTTGAACAAGATGAGAGCTGAATGGGACTATATTTTCATGGATCTAGTAAATATAGATATGAGAATAACCATGGAAGGTGAAACATCAATACTTTTTCAAATGGTTTCCAAACCATATTTACTAGAATGGATAAAGAGTTTTAAAATTGGGAATGAGGAGTTTCAAAAGAAGATTATTGTTGTGAATGATATGAGATTGAGTGACTTCATATATGAAGATGGAATTTTGAAATTTGGGAAGAGACTTTGTGTTCCTAACATACCTGATCTAAAAAGGGAATTGTTGGATGATGCTCATAGCTCCAACTTTTCTATACACCCGGGGAGAACCACGATGTATAGATATTTGAAAGAACATTTTTTGTGGGACAACAGGAAGAGAGATATTTCTAATTTTTTTTCAAGATGTATGGTTTTTCAAAAAGTGAAACCTGGAAGGCAACAATCTGAAGGAGTCATGCAACCTCTTCCCATACCTGAGTGGAAATGAGATAATAGTACGATAGACTTTTTTGTGGGGATACTAAAGGCTCCTAGACGGAATGATGCAATATGGGTCATTGTTGATTGTCTTACCAAGTCAGCACATTTTATTTCTATAAGAGTAGATTTACCACTTGAATGTCTGGAAAGACTATATATTACTGAAGTTTTAAGACATCATGGGGTACCTATATCGATTGTTTTTGATCATGATCCCTATTTTAAATCAAGATTCTAGAAAAGTATTCAGAAGGCCATGGATACTGAACTTCGTTTGAGCACTGCCTACCACCATCAAACTGATGGACGATTCGAACAGACTATTCAAACCTTAGAAGAAATGTTGAGATCTTTCTCACCTGACTTTCAAGGTACGTGGGATCAATATTTACCCTTGGTAGAATTTTCCTATTACAATAGCTTCTAATAAATTATTCAAATGGCACCATATGAAGTGTTATATGGAAAGAGATGTTTCACACCAACTTCTTGGGATGAAGTTGGTGAAAGAAAACTTGTTGGCCCAAAACATGTTGAGGAAACAATGGAAAAGGTGAAGGTTATACAAACCCACATCAAAGCAGTTCAAAGTAGGCAAAAGAGATATTCAGATAATCGGAGGAATTATTTGGAATTTCAAGTAGGAGATCATGTTTTCTTGAATGTATCTTCACAGAAGGGTGTTATACAATTCAGTAAGAATGGTAAATTGAGACCCAGGTACATCAGACCTTTCGAAATTTTAGAACGAATTAGAGTTATAGCTTATCATCTAGTAATGCCTCCAGGTATCTCCAAAGTTCATGATGTGTTCCACGTATCACTATTGAGAAAATACATACCTGACCCAACACATGTACTCACCTATGAGGAAATTGAACAAAAACCTGATCTATCTGATTGTGAAGAGCCTGTCAAGATTCTTGATACTAGAGAACATGTTTTGAGAAACTATATGACTTTTCTGGTAAACGTTCTATGGAGAAACCATAAGATGGAAGAGGCTACGTGGGGACCCGATGAACTTATGATGAAGAACCACCCAATTATTTTTATAGAGTATAATTCTAGAAATTTTTAGGAAGAAATTATTTTTAAGAGGGGTGAATGTAACACACCAATTTTCCATGATACGTTTCCCTTTGAATAATACGATAGCTATCATTGTACACAATTTGAAGTTTTAACACACCACGACCAATCAAACTAGCCATTATGAATAGTAATACTCACTTTTTGAAATTTTATAAATTTTATTTTCCAAAATGGACTTCATTTTTGAATTCAGAATATCGAAATTATCTTAGGGTGTATGTTTGGTACTTTTCTAAAAACTTTCAAATTTTGATGAATAGTGAAAAATACTAAATTTTAATTAAAAACAACTTTTTATTCGAAATAATTTTTTGTGTTAAAATATAAATTTGAGTGGTTTTAGAGTAAAATTAGATTATAGTTTTATCATTTAAAATAATATAGGTCATTGTATATAATATCACATTAAAACTGAACATAGACAAGTGTTACCTTTTTGATAGTTATTATTTCTGAAAAACACACTTTTTTGTTTTGAAAATTTGAATTAATTTTAAATTAATTTCTTCCACTTCTATATTTTGAATTTGGAAAAATGGATTCCATATTTGGAATCAGGAGGTCCAAATTGTGTTAATATGTGTCTTTTATTTTTAGACATTATGAATAATTACATTGGTAAATATTTTATTTACCATGGTTAAAGGGTAAATTCAGTAAATAAAGGTAAAAAATAATATTATAATAATATTAAATTACCCTAACATGTGTACTTTTACAATTGGTTGATACTTGTCCAACCATGGGCATCCTTGGGTCGATTTTGGGACCCCATTGAGCCACTTGAGAGTGATAATGACACTTTATATTAATTAATTTAAAGTAAAGACAAAAATTAGATAAAAATTTATATTTTAATAAAAATTTTTTTACTAGAGGCATTCCTTTTTGTCATAAATCCAACCTAAGTATCCCTTTTGATCAAATCAAAACAAAGAACCTGAAGAAGAGGTAAATATTTCATCACCTCTTTCATGTTCTTTTCTTCTTCCACTTCCTCTTTATTTGTTATTTCCATTCTAAAATAATAACTCCAGTATCTTCTATATACTTTGATGTTATTATAAATATGGTACAACCATATTCTTTATTCTGTCTATCCTATATATGATAAATTCACCATACGTATGTATGTACGACTTACCATCTCCACGTCGTGGTGTAGTTTGTTATTCAAACACTTCACTATTTGGATGGGAATAATAATGAGTATAACTGATTTCAATAAAAAATATAGCATGTTAATGATTATTTATACATAATATAACATCCAATTACTTATTATTTCATGATCAATATAATGATATTGTCGCTTGTGCGTACGTACCAATTATTGTCTCTACGAACGCGATGTGATTAATTCCCAAACATAATCATTCAAGAATAATTTTAATTTTATGATTAAAAATAATTTTTATGAACATAATATCATTTTTTATATGAATAAAATACATCATATCCATAACAAACCTGACTTATGTAACCATGAATATAAAGGAAAACGGATCAGTTAATACCCAAAATGATGAAACTATTAAAATATTTTTAACAAAAAAATATTATAAGATCATATATGATATCATATTTATGTATGTGATTCTTGTATAATTTAATAACAATGTTTCAAATATTATATAAGTGGTTAACAGACCATCGACTAAGGAAAAGTACAAGGTAAGGGTTAATTTCACAATCTCTTTATTATCCTAGGTTGTTTTTACGTATCTACTAAGACCTCTTTATCATCCACATCCATGTTTTCTTAAAAATGTATTTCAAAACATTTTTACTATTTATTAGAATATGGGTTAAATTAATTTATACTTTTATTTGACCTTATATTTTTTGAAAGGAATCTTTCAGTTGTTTTCCAAACAAGGTATTTTATGACCTTTTTGACAAAATTAAGGTAAGAATGTTTTTTAACTTATACTGCGAGTGTTGCTATTTTCTACCATTATAACATCATTGACGCTTACCTTATAATATTATAAGAATATTTTCAAAATAAATGTTTTATTTTATAAATATATCAATTTTAAATTATTTAATAATAGAAAGAGATATTTTTCTAAAAAAAGGTTTTGATTTCGTCTTGGTCAATATCCTATTGATGGATTTTAAGCTTGTTTGAAGTTGATTTATTATGATACAAATCTTCCATATTTTATTGAAGGTTTTGTGATATGTTTGACTATAGATGTGTTATTATTATACTATTCATGGTTTATGGTTAAATTATTGTCATTTCACATGCTAGTTTTAATATGAATGATTATGTTATGTTTAAATCTTTTCATATGAGGAATGAATTGGGCTTAATAAGTAATCGGTGGAGCCCGCTATAGCTCCTCAATGCATCAGTAGGTCTCATGAGACAAACTAGTGTCTTGGAACAAATCCTTGACAAAATCTTATTTGTAGTCTTGTCACATGGACATGACTATGTGGTTATGAAGTCTAGCATTATGCATTCCATCATTATGAAAGTGGATAATGATATTGCATGTGGTAATTCTACTAGTAAAATATCCATGTGAATATATAAATTGAATTATTTGGTTTTATCTTTTCCATATTATTCTGAAGTTTAAGTTTAAAATTCATTTGTTTTAGTCTTATACATCGCCTTTAATGTTTATGCTTATTTATGAAAGTTTTCGTATATTGTTATCCTTAATGAGCATTTGAGATCACCCCTTTATAAGTTTTATTTTTCAAAGGATGTGAAGATATATTTTATGGTTGACCTGCAAAAATAGGCTAAGGATATAATTGTGTTTAAAAGGGGACAAAATGTTGTTGATTTTTTATTTCAGGATGTAATGTAAGAATTATGAATGTATCTAGTACATATAAGGTTACTAAACTAATCGATCATTCAGTATTTGATCCCTTGTTATTATTCCAATGTTATTTAATAATGCACATGATCTAGGTAATTGGGGTCGGGGAGTTACAATTGTGTTTCAAATAGATTTTTTTGAGGCATAATAGATGAAGTGAAGAATTGTTTCTCTACATTAACCAATAAAAAACACAATGGTCCTATCAAAAGCATCAAACATCAATGTGAAGGGTAATGAATAATCATAGAGTTGGATTTTTGAGTCATATGTAATAATGAATCTAATTTTAATAAAATATCTCTTGCAAGAATCATTGAAATACAATGTTACATAATTTTAGAGTAGATGAGTGAGTGGGAGGAAAATCCTATTGAAGTTCTGGGTGAATCACCGATAGAAATCGACATGAGCAAGGAATGGAAAAATGTCTCAAAATGATGTGGGTTCAATAAGTGACTGGATTACCTCATTTTCAACATGATCATCTTGATTACTCTCTTGATAAATTATATGTCCTAGAACAATCCAATTTGTTACCATTAAGTGGCAGTTTTTAAAACTGAATACATAGTTACTTTGGAAACACTTTTTTAGTAAAAGAGAGGTTGAATATAAAAAGGATGAAAATTAAACACCATAAATGGTAAATTCATCCATGAGGACAAAAATTAAATTCTTAGTGAATTCATAAAATATACTAATCATACACTTCTAGAATGTTGCAGGAGAATTGGAAAGTCCAAAATGCAGTATTCTATATTCATATGTTCCAAAAGAGAATGTGAATATAGTTTTTTTGGTATTATGGTGAAATTTAGGTTTAAAAGGAACTGGAGTATCCATCAATAATGTTATAATGTAAATTTATATATAAAAGTTATTTAATTTGATCAAGGAAAGGACGTGGGTAGTTATATTTTTGTTTTTCAACATTCAATTTCTGATAATCGATGTACACACGATTTTTTCTTCACTAGATTTGGGACCACCAATCCTTTTTCATTTATGAAATGATTATCCCACCTTTCTTAGGTACCACATGAATTAGAAAAAACTATTCATTATCAAAAATTGTTTATATAATACCAGCTTGAAGAATCTTTGTGATCTAATTACTAACTACCTCAGGTATTATTGGATTGATTATTCATTGAGATTTTATAATTGGATTGGATGATCCTTCTAGATGGATTTGATGCATGAAAATGGAAGGGTCAATGTCTGGTATGTCATATAGTGTCCAACCTAATGCCTTTTTTCCCTCTAACACCTAAAAAAGTTTGGAATCCTCATTGTTAGTATGTGAAGAGGAGATAATGACAAGACAAGAGTGATCATGTAAAATTAATGCATACTTAAGGTTTCTAGGTAGGGGTTTTAGATTAGTTTCATCCTTCACTTTTGGTCCAAAAAACCTAGGAATAAAGGAAGGTCGTCTAGTTTGTTTTGAATCATTTTCCTCATTACTGTCCTAGGTAGAATATAGGTCATAAGTGGGATGTGATTCCAAATATATTTCAAGATCCTTTATATTTACTAAGTCTATAAATTAGTGGTCAACATCAACTTCTCCAATTATAACTTGGTTAATCATAGTGAAATATTTTCAAACTCAATTCTCATTAGAACATGAAAAATGTGATGGAACATGATTCAATTTACTATCAAAAGTTTCTATAGATGAATGGATAGAGAATGAAAAGTGATCCTACGATGGGTATCACATGGCTTGAAAAATATTTAACTTGACCTGTTTGTCACCAAATAACATGGATAAAATGACCTCATAGACTTTAATTTTAGTAATATTCATCATGAAAAGTGTTATTAATTTAATAAGGGGGCATTGATAAGAGCATGTTTCACCTTCCATGTAAAGGATATAGAAATCAACAGGGCAGATTAGATCACTGACCCAAATAGTGAAATATTCGATTATTCCCTCAGGACTGGTAGTTATTAAATTGGATAACTAGATAAAAACACTTGTTGGGTGTGTGAGACCTAGTCCAAGTTTGTATAAGATGGATTTGGTCATGAAATTTATCGAGTCCCCTGGGTATATGAGTGCATCATCAAAGTTGAAACTACTTATTTAGAATGGAACCATAAAGGTCCCTAGATCATTTCATTTCATAGGAATGACCTTATAAGCTGAAACATTTTCAATGATCCAAATATTTATTTTATGGTTCTCACAATTATTTAAGAAACTTTTCATACATAGGTATTTTTTTGATGGTATCCAAATGGGAAATGTTAACTTTAACACGTATAAACATGTCAATAATTTCAAATTTAGGATCAAAGAGATTATTAGACTTGGAGATATATTGAGTAAAAGGAATTAGGTTTCTTAAAGTAATTAAAGGAGATGAGGGATTGGATTAAATTTCTTTTCTGATTTTTCTTTTATTTTTCCAGTTTAACATTTAAAGGCGATTTGGAGTATTTACCATGAGGAATAGAAATTTTCATTCCAAATAAATTTAAATTTTACTTATATTTCCCTTGGTATTAGGAAACAATTGAGCTAGGATTTTGGAATAATTAGAGTATTTTTATTGACTTAGGTGGTATTTATGCCATCCAATTCAATTTTCAATGTTTTTAAGGCTAGGGTAGGTAAAGGAGGAAAGAACATCCATAGTGATTTACAATGGATTATTATAATAATAGGAATGTAATTTATTAATATTTACTTGATTTTGATTATTGGGGAAGGTATTTTATTAGGTTTGGAATTGAAAATGGTAACTAGGATAGTTGAAGTCAAGAGGAGTAGGAGTTTGATTAATCCTTTGATGTTGAGGAATAAAATGATAAGGTTATTGGATATTACAACCACCTTGACCATATTAGAATTAGTTTGGATTTTGAGGAAGGAACTAAGGGGGATGATAAATGATATTACCATATATAAAGCAAGGGTTATAGGTAGAAGAGAAGATATTAGAGTGGGGTTGGATGGATTTTCTAATGAATTGATGTAATAGTTGAGGGTTTGTGTATTGCTAAGAATATACTAATTTGAGATCCATTGGACCAGAATAATTTGATGGATCATCATGTAGTTGTGGACATGTGTTAGTTAGGTGGGATAGTGAGATGAAAATTTCATATTTTTGATAGGTATAAGGAATAGATATGCTAGAGAAGATGAAGTTGGGGATTTGGAAACCATAAGAAATTATCACACAAAACCAATAAGATCATCCATCCACATGTTCATCTTGTTGGGCATTATAGATTGATTTTATTAGGCTCGTTTTACATGGGCATGTTCCCTAATATGTAATTGTTGTGTGTTTTCAACCATGTTTCTTATGAGTTCTTGAATAACATTAGGTGTTTTTTACGAAGATCACCACCACTTGTGGCATTGATAAGAGGTCTCTCCATAGCCAACAACCCTCATATAAGCATTGGATCAAGTGTTGGTCAAGGATTTGGGGGAGTGGGTATGTTTATAAAATATTTTTGAACTTTTACCAGTATTCATGGAGTGATTAATTGGGTAATAGATAGATACCACCTAATTCCTTTCAGATAAAAGTAGTTCTATAAGTAGGAAACAATTTATCTACGAATATTCCCTTTATGTAGTTCTGTGTGTTTATGGAACTAAGAGGGAGGTATAAGAGACAGACTAGGAGGAGTTATATATATAGAATGTTATTGCTAATTTTTTGATTTGTTCTTCAAAACCCCATGAGGTTTCATGATAGAGAATACCACTTGGAACTCTTTTTGGTGAAGATGTGGATCATCACAAGTTAGCATGTAGAAATAAGGTAGAAATTGAATCCCAACTGATTTGAGTTTGAAATGAGTCTCTATGTTTAGATATTTAATACAAGGGGTTGGTAATTCATATCAATAGAAGCGAGTTCTTTAAGGGTTTTTCCCAGGATTGTCTATATCTAGTTCAATTGGATGGAAAATGAATGGGTCTTGAGTGATATGATTATCCCTAATGTTTCTAAAAATTTAGAAAACAGTTGGATTGACTTCAAGGTCAAAAATATTAAATGAATTATTTGGGAGGCTATAGGAAATTTAATGAATCTTGGAAAGGATGAGGAAGGTGAGTTTTTTCTACAAATATATATACATTAATTTTATGCTTTTTTTATTTTTTTAAAAAATAAAAAACTACCAATTATTAGTTACAACATACTCATAAATGGTTACATTTGAGGCATGGTAATTTGTCTTGTACTTAAATTTAAATGGATTAGTTCTTTGACAAAAATTTTATTGTGAATCTTAGGTTGAATCATCAATAATGATACTCTTTTTTTAGAGGCGATTATTTTTTCTTTGTATTTTGAATGGGGGGGGGGTTGAGTTTAATTAAGTTAATTTATGAATGAATTTTGATTTAATATTTTAATAAATATTGGGGTGAGTTTATTATCAGTAATTTAATATATGTCATCCTTTATATTTTAAAAACATTTCATTAAATTAACATCCGCTTCACAAGATGATTTTGATCAGAATTCCCAGTTTTTGGCTTTAATCCAAGACACAATGAGGGTTTTAATCTTTATCATTAATCATTTATAGAATTTTAAATATTTCATTAACCCATGTTTTTATTTTTTGTTACAATAGTATATTGAATCCACATGACAAACAATACATGTAAATAATCAATGAAAAATATAGTTTTCGATACTCAATATTAAATTAAACAACAGAAATTGAACAGAATCAATCAATAACTTAACATCCCCAAATTATGACTCACACTAATAGATGATTTAATCATCAATTGTGATGTTTATTAATCTATTTGGGATGATTATATTTATCTTATAAATTAAAAATCAAAAGGAATAAGATGAAGAAAATAATTGTGCACTAAACATGCACACATGAAGGGAGGTAAACACATGAATTTGATTGAATAAGAAATAGAAATAAGGGAATGGTTTTCAATTTTTATTTAAATTATTTTAATAAAATTAATAATACAAAACATATTTTTGGATAAGGATAAGATATTATGAAGATGAAACATGCATTAAAATTAAAATGAAATTACAATCACACTTACATGATTATAATTGAAAGAGAACAGAAACGAACATGAAAGAAAAAATGGAAGAGATTTTTATATTGTTGAAAAAAGAGTATTGAAAGAACTATATAATCTTTTTAAATTATATGTTCATAAAAATTAGCCAACTTATGTTTTGAAATTCCAAACACTTTCAGAGAGAATATGGGAGTGTATTAATAGCCGAAGGTGGTGGAATGTTTGAATCCTAAAACATATTCCCATGTTGGACCGACCATTTGAAATTTTATACATATTAATATCTAGAAATATTATTATTAATAGTGGTATATATTTATTTTTAAATTAAACCCTTCCACTTTTCAGCTATTGAAATTATGGAGCCAAAATTATATATGTTTTGTTAAACCATGTACTACTGTCCAAAATTGTCTTCAATTTTTACATCGCCAAAATTTTAAAAAATTTATCACTATTAATATTTCATGAAATCAAAAAAAATTATTCCAAAAATTTTCTCAGTATATTTAATTTATCTCCAAAAAATTACAGATCAATTGGACATCTATATTAGGAGAAAGTTAAATAATATTGGGATGTTCTAATATTTAATACAAAATTATGGTTTTGAATTCAAGCATAAATTAAGAAAAAGAATTAGTTGATTTAGAACATTAATTATTTATCTAATATTTATTTGGTTATTATCAACAAAATTATATATTTTCATCAAATTTGGACTTTTGGATTGAGAAAATAAATTCTATCATCATGGCTGGTCAAGTTTTCATAATAGATTTAGTGGTCCTTCTGGTGCGGTCAACATGTCTCATTAGATGGGTGAATTAGAAAAATATCCAGTTAAATGATTTGTATTAAATTGGATTTAGAAGCCTAAAAAAAATAATCACACAATTTAGATAAGTAGAGAATATTTATTATAAAAATAGTAAAATTCCTAGAATATGGATTAATTCAAGAATTGGTAATAAATTATATTTAATATTAAAACATTGGAACTTCACACCATTTATTCACTTTTCATGGAAAATTTGTAAGGGGAATAAATAAAAAAATTTATGAATTCATTAATGACATTAGAGGCCTATAATGGACCCACACATCAAATAATCATAATCCATTTATATGTAAGACACAAGATGATGAAACAATTTATCATTACATGAACGATTAACCCATAGAAAAGAAAACAAGTTGCATAAATATTTCATCATCATAATCATAAACCATATAGAGAAAGAATAAATATAGTTTTTGATAGTTTCCCTAATGAATTATAAGAAACATCAAAGGAAATTTTTACAGATGAAAATATCTTTAAAAGATCAATGGAATATTTCTTTATGAAAATATGCTTTTCATTATGAAATCATTTACTTTAAATAAAAAATTTATAAAATATAAAAGAAATAAATTATTTGAAAAGAATAATTGAAACTGGTAAAGAAATATTCAAAGTAAAGTGAATCCAAGATATTGGGAAAATCCATTCAAGCATTTTATATTAAAATAAAAATTCTTTTCATATTTTTAGTAAAAATTCAAAGGTACCTTATACAGAAAAGCACAAGAAGATTCATTTTAATTTTTTATAAAAATTAAAACATGGGTTATTATTAAATTATAAAATCATTAGATAATGTTAATACAATTATTGAAAATATTTTAATATATATATATATATATTGAAGGAAAAAATCACAACTGAATAGAGAAACAAATTCAGTTTTCCTGGGAAACATTATTTTGGTCTCTCGAGTACTTTAAGAGAGGAATATGAAATGAAATCCTGAAATATCTAGGAAAAAATAAAGTATAATTATATGCATAATATTTTTTATATACTAATAATATAATTTTTTCATTGTAAATTTAAGTATAAACAATCCCAGTAAGAATGAGATTGTAACATAAAACACTTACCTCAAGTACCTCTTGATTTGTAAGCATTATAGTCTTCTATATAGTAAATTTTAATTTTTTATAATTTTATATAATAACTATATAAATACCTATAATTCCATAAATTATTTAATTATAACATAATATCACCCACATATTAATAATCATTCAATATCATTATCATTTGAGGTGTTAATTGATTCGTTTTTTATGTATGTTTTATTTTGATAATTGTGCACTACTCAAAATCTAACCTATCCCAATAGTTTGAAACCATTTGGATATCCCCTGAAACCATTGGTATGTGAGATGTTGGGGGAGCCCTATACCAATGGTTTGAAGTAAACTGTTGGTATAGGCTGTGTCAAGTTACCTGATTCCAATGGTTACAAGTGAACCATTTCTATATACATTTGCCAACAGTTTCCCAACCGTAATCATAGTGTTCTGTCAAGAAGAACTATGTACCAACAGTTTCATATAAACCATTGGTAAAAATTTATATCATTGACTCTACAACAGAATGTAGTTATTTTTAACAGAACTGTATAAAAATGGTTACAAGTAAACTATTGGTATAAATTTATACCAATAGATATACAATAGTAATATTATTGTTCGGTAGAACTATATACCAACGGTTTAGAAAACAATTGGTATAGACCCCTCTATCCAGAAATAAAATAATGCCCTTCTATAATCTCTTCCACTCTTCCAGAACCTATAAAAAATAAACAATCCACAATAGAAGAGTTAAGACCACTCTTCCCGAGCCTGTAAAAAAAAGAAACCGCACAATAGGTCCTTCTAGTAGATCAATTTTTTTCTCTTTGAGACACATGAGTGTTTATATATTTTTTAATTATAGGTTATAAAAATATGAACCACACCCCACACACTCAGTTAAAGAATTTATAGTATTGAAAATAATTATAATTTCACTGAGATATTAATAACTATCTTCTCCAGAAGCGGGGAAGAGAAATGGACATTGAAGTAACCTATTCGATATTGGAAGACATGGAAAACGTCTTGTAAGGATCCTCTATAAGCACTATGTTCGATGAAATTTATGGATCACAAACTTTCATCCATCAATACTGCCACTCCCAAGTATAATGAGGACACTCATCCAGGAAAACAAATTTATTTTGAAGCTATGAATATTACAAATGATCCAAAACATTAGATAGTTTGATGGTATGTAAAATGATTAACCTCACAACCACCTATATAATTTTCTTGACATTTTTGAAAACATTATAAAATAAATTGGGTGACTGATGTTGTGATATAATTATTATCTTTCTTGTTATCATTATGAGACAAACAAATGAATCTTTGAATCCAAAATTATAAGGTTTAATCACTACCTGGCATGATATTTCATGGAGAAAATTAAATTATAACTTCCCATCAGTGAAGTCATAAAATCAAAGAGTTGATATTAAAAAAGATTTCCCAATAATATATAGAGTATATTTATGAGGTATAGGGGAAACTAAAATAATTTTTATAGATATTACCACACTGTAGAGTATCACTTTGTATGCATATGAAAATCTTTACATTGGTTTTAAAAAACATTGTGGGTAGTGGTTGACTTGGTAACTAGATAGGATTTATGAGGAAGGTATAACTAAATATTAATCCATATTAGATTATATTATTGATAAATTATCTCAATATCATTGAGAAATAGGCATATCTAAGTGACGATTTCATCAGTTAGATGATATAACCAAGTTGGTTTCACAAATGGGAGTAACATCAAACAATATAGATATGTTTCTATTAATTCAACATCAAGGAAACTACATTGGCCAAAAAAAGTTATTTCATACTGTTTTTTTAGAGGTCCACAGCTCTTGTATGATTTTTAAGATGGAACGAAATAGAACCCTATGGGTGAGGTGTATTTTTTTGGTTAAAACTAGATAACATTATATTTATAAAATCAGTTTGGGTAACAAGTGACATTGATATATCAATATTATGATTGGAGATAGGGATATTAGAAAAAAACCATTAATAATGAAGGTTATTTTGGTAAATCACAAACAGAATCAAGAAATTAGGCCCGTCAGACTGAAACTTCATTGTTTGAGATAATAGTTTATGTTTCAATTAAAATAAAAATTTTATTTGTAATCCAATGAAGTACATCAATATTTTAAGGAATTGATGTTGAATTATATTAAGTATAATGACTAGTCTATCTATCAAGTAGATAACATCATTGAAAATATTGAATATTACTTTTTAAATCACCAAGTCTCACTTTAAAACATCAAGCATTAATTGGGAGTGCACTCTTAAAAAATGTCTAAGAGAAAAATCATTGTCATATAAAGTAATAAGAATGTTCCAAGGGAGAATTAAAAGGTTGTTACATTGGTAAGTATACGAGATATAGGGGAAATGGGAAACCATAATAAAGTGGATGCTGGTTAGGATATGAATAAGTAAGAAGTAAATAATAAGGAGAAGTATCTAATCAATGAAATCATAAATGAACCAACTGGGGAGGCAAGAAAATACAAATTTGCAGATGAAAAAAAAACTAGTGAGAAATATAGTGAAGAGTAAAATAGTGAATCCATACTATCCATATATTATATTTCTAATATGTATGTTCTAATAAGATATTTAGGAGTAGTATAAAAATTTATTGGATATATTCAAATTTCTTTACATTGACATCCCATTCACCGATGAAATTTTCTGAAAGTCAATGTTTTTCAAGCTTTTCAAGGAAATCCTCTTGAAATAAGTTAAATTACAAGAATTGGGTGTGATTTACATAAATGAATAATTTTAAACATTTTTAAATTTTAAACCCCCACTAAATATTCTAGATATGATAAGATTTCCCATTCCATGTAGTATTAGTTCATGTAATTTTTGGAATTCCATTTATGATCTAAGGGATAGTGTCAACTTGATAATGATAAATGTGTTCAAGAAGATCAAGCTTAGAAATTTTAATCATTCTATAGTTTATTTCCACCTCATTGAAAAATCTATAAAGTATATGATTAGTATTTAGAATATGTTTTGAAAATGTTTAATAAGTTCATATCTCCTATTTATTTACTCATCATAGAGATAGATAAATATGGAGAGGTCTAAATAATTCTTGGTTAACTTTTCTTAACCACGAGGAAAGCTCTCATTAATGTTAATCAAGGATGATTGATTTTATAATTTATATAGGACCAAATCCAATTTTATTTTATGAAGGTAGTGAAATAAAGATAAGAACCTAAATATTTTCATATTAGTACTAATGTTGAAGAAGTATTATGTCATATTAGTGAAACAAGTTAATGAAGTTCAAGGGATTATAGAGATAATTGATGAAGTAGTGGAAAATAAAAATGAATATAGTAGTGAAGATATGACGTTAGAATACGAATGTGTAGAGATGAAACATAGTTGTAGGGAATATTTTTTATATATGGATCCCTTGATCATGAATCAACTGAAGATGAAGATAAAATTAGTGGTTCTGGGTGAATTAAAATCACTTTTCAAGGTATATATTCACGTATTAATTTTCAAATTTTATGGATCATTAGAATATTGTACAAGATATAAACAAAAAAACAGTGTAATTTTTCAAAATAAAATCTGTAATGAAGGTCACCAGAACCAAAAGAATATATTTTCACATTAAATTTATAATTATTTTAAGAAGATCTAATGAAACAATACCTCGTATTATTTCCACTTTAAAGTGAAAAACATTAAATAATAAACTAGTTGGATTTAATCTTGTGATGGAATTGATTTTTCTCCCTTTCGCTATTTATTCTTTCAAGTAGCACCACTTTATATTTGAAACTGTTTATACAAGTTTGGGTGTTTTGGGAGAGTTAGTAAATTCGTATATCGATCCTTGTAAAATTGAATTGAGTTTCACTTATTTTTTCATTGGTTTTTTTGATGAATTTATCTAATTTTTCCTCACTTACCGATATTTTATCTTTTATACCTTAATGATGTTCTAAAATCATCATTATTTTATGTTCAATGTCAATAGAATTGTGAAGATGTTCCCAATCCCTCCCCAATTATTCCATGTTTCCTAGGCTCTCCCATGGTTCATAAATAGTAATGACCTATATAGACTCTAATATATTAATTACTAGGATAGATTATGGTGGATGGGATATGCCCACAGATTGGAAAAAGTGTCCATGCATCAAGGAATCACTACTTGAGAACAATTTCACCCACAAATAAATTAATCAAAATAATAGAGAAAAATAAATAAAATGTTTTCATGACCCATCCATATTTTGGACATCCATGGTGTAGAAAAGAAAATAAACATAGGAAACATGGTATGGAGGAAAAAAATGAAACACACTAATTAATATATCCACTACCTCGATCTCCCTCCCCTATAATTTAAACTGTGTAGCCACCTCCATTGCCCTTTTATCCCCCTTCATAGAATATAACTACCCTTCATCTATAGAAAGTTGTAAAAGGACTAAGTGGACAATGGGATAAAAAAATAAATTAATAACTAATATACAACATACCTGTCTCCTATGACTATACAAGTCACCTCCCAATATTTGAGAACCCCAATTCCCCATGGGTCCAATCAAGTTCTTGAAAGAAAGGGGGAAACATATCCAAGTTTTAAAATGATACTATTGAATAGTAAAATCCTATTATTTGACAATTACTCTTCCTATTAATGGTATATAAGATGTTTTGATCCAATTTCAGTTAGTTTAGTTTTATTCAATACAAGTTAGTTTGATATATTTTCATTATATTTAGTTTTAGTTGGTTTTGTTTATATTATCTTGGACATTTACATTCATTTGGGTTCTAATCAGTTAAGTTTGATTACATTTTGTTCATATTAGTTTATTTTAGTTCATTTAAGTTACGATCATAAAGGTTTGAATTTATTATATTTTTTCAATTTGATTTATCATTTTTAATATCATATTAGTTCAAGTTAGATTAGTTTTACGTTTTCCAATTTAGTTTCATTCAATATTTTTCTATTGGAATTTTATTTTCATGATTTTGATTATTCTAGATCTATTTTTATTTTTCAGATTTACATTTATACCAGTAAGGTTTGGTTATTTTGTGGATGTTTTTTTAAAATAAATCATTCTATTTTTAATTTACTTTTATTCTATCCATTGTGGGGTTTTATAGTGACACATTATTTAATTCAAATAATTTTGGTTTAACCCCTCATTGCCCTATTTGGTTTGGTTGTCTATGATTCATCATAGTTTTTTATGTTTGATGAAATCCTAATTGAGATAGGTCAAGATATTTCAAGCCGGATTATAACAATTATTTATGATTCTCTTTGGTACAAAATGATATGATGTGTTTTAGATATAGTAAATTTTATTTTATTTGTTCATTATAGGATTCTTTAATTTATTATAGATTCATAATTTTCAGTTTTACTATTAATAGGTTAATAAAATACAAATTATTTTTTTATACATATATTATGCCTTATTTAATTCAATTAAGTTTGAATGAGTTCATGTTGTTTCATTTAATTTGGTTTGTTTTGTTTTGAATCAAGTTAAGTTGATTCGATTTGATTCAATTCGGTAAACACTTCATTTCAAATCAAAAAATTATTATAAGAAGTCTATATCATTATTTAGTTCAAAATCATAGTGTAAAATAGAAGAAATTAATGATTATTTAAATTTGAAGGCCATTTCGTAAGGGATCCTACCTCAAACTCAAGGCTCTTTTCTTATGTAGACAAAAACTCAAACACTCCATTTTCCAACTGTACGCATATTCACTTTCACATATATTTAAGGAAACCAAACCCCTATGTACATATTTTCTGGGAAACATATGTACAAGGGGATCCTTATATATATATGCTTATACATGCACATAACCCTTTAACTTACACACATAATGATTTTTCATATATATACATAAGAACACCGACCACCAATATATAAACATTCATACCACCATAAGTGAATATAAATATATATATTTGGGGGAATTTATATATGTATATGCCTACCTATGCATACATGTGCACATTACCTTTGACAATGGAAACCTGAATCCACTGTAGTGAGGTCCAAAATACTCTATAAAAACACCAAAAACTTTAAACACCAAAATCCTAAAATTTAAAAAAGGAAAATAATTGAAATGGAAGAAAACATACCTGAAACCCATTGATAATTTTTAGTTTTTCTAAAAATAACTAATTCTGCGATATGGAAAAAATTGTTTGAAATTTCTGAGTTTATATAAAAAATAAAATAAATGAAATTTCTTTATAATCAATATAAAATCAAAGAATTAAGGATTAATGAAAATAAAATGGATTGGTTTAGGCGAAGAAGACAATTGGACCTATATAATGAATTCGGAATTAAATAATTCAGGAATTATTGAGTATATAATTTCAATTTCTATGATTGAAAATGAAATTAACATTGGAGAGGAAATAACTAATATCACATAATACAATCCATCATAATGAAAACACATTGTAAAGAAAACACGACTCCTTAAATAATTTTATAATCAGGAAACAAAATAGGATTATCAAAAAAATCATGTTCTTAAACTTAAAAAAACTATTAATAGGATTATAGAAAAAATCCCACCAAAAAAATATTATTGAAAAAATTGACTTAAATATACTCAAACATCCCAAAATGATAACAAGAAATAATAGGCTATATGGAATTCAGATGAAGAGTATACTAAGACATCATTGTCTAAACTTGTAATAAGGAAAATGTATATTAAAACATATAAAGCATATCAATATTTTATTTCTAAAATATTATAATGGAATCAGAAAATATATTAAGAGAAACCAAAAAATCATTCAAATTGGTACATTGGGGTTTGTATTTGAAACAAATATCTATAAGAGAAAGTACATGGGTAGATACCCAAATTTTGTTATATTCATATAAATTTCAGTGACATACAATAGTAGTTGGAATAACTAATAGTTGAAGTTCATTACCATTTATTCCTTTACATTTTAGTAGATGGGATAGATAATAAATCAATTAAGTATTTAAAAAATGATAGTCTATGATTTATTAGCTATAAAATCTAGAAAAATAAATGGGCAGGTCCTTTACTTGGGAAGACATTGCTCTAGAGACAATACAATACATCACAAATCTAAACCCTAAAATTAATATACTATATTCAATAACTAAATTCAAGTTCATAACATTAATTATAAAAAAATTTAATGTAAACAAAAAACTAAATTAATTTTCTTTCCTAGTATGCAATTCTAGGCTATATCTCCTGGAAGTAGTTTAATAGTTATACTAAAGCATAAAAATTTATAATATAAAAAATTTATAACTATAGATAAAGTAGGGAATATTCTTTTAAATAAATGAACAATTAAAATATTTAAACACAAGATAACCATTTATGAGCAATTCGTAAATAAAATATAATTATAAACCTTTTTATAAATTAGAAATTGTTATAGAAAGTCCATAACTATGAATATAAACAATTTATATACACTTTAATATAAACTATTTCATATTCTCCATTATATGGAAACATTGAAAATATATGGTATTACCATGAATCATAAAAAAAATTATAATCCAATTTATATTATGTAGATATTTTATATAATTTAAATATCATATACTTAGCCTTCCAAATATGGACTTGTTAATTTTGAAAAATTCAAAATATTTTTCGATGATAAATTTATTAATTAAAATAAAAATAATATTATATTATAACCTCATTTATTTAATTTATAAACACCTTATAAATTTCATTTTTATGATTATAAAATAATCTATTTTATTTATAATCCATAGAGTGCGACAGAAAATTTAACAAATGGTATTTTGGATATTAACATTTAATATTTAAGGATTATTTATTGATAAATGTATCAAAATAATTTTTAAATAATTTATAACCCTTTAAAATTAATTAATTAATTACTATTTTATTAATTAATAAATATCCTTAAAATAACTTTTATTATAATTTATAAATAATTTAAAAATTATAGGTAAACTAAAAATATATATAATTTTTTATGTTTTTAGTACCCTTATGCAATAGGGGTTACCTACATAAGGGTTAATCATACCACCCTTACATAGCCTAATTCTGAAAAGGTAACACATTTCTTTTGTTTACATGACCTAGCCCTATAATGATATCATTAAACATACTTTTATGTAGCCAAATTATCTAAAGGTAAAAAAAAGTTCATTTTACATAGAACTATTCTACTTAAAGGGTAATTTAATTCACCTTTATGAAAAACATTTTTCTGAAGGGTAACTATATTTATCTTTATATAGAACCATTACAAATAATAGTAAAATAGAATTATCCTTATACATATTGTTCTATGTAAGGATTATACTGGGTTATTATTTGAAAGACTACATTACATAAGCATAAGTAGAGATGTCACTTATGTTGACCATTCAATGTCTGGAAAAAACCAATGACCATAAGGTTGATCCAACATACATAATGGCAAATTTAACTTTCCATAAAAATTAATGTAATGTTATAATTTTGTTTTCTTCTTCATGTCTTGCAAGTATTCATAAATCAAATTCCTAGTATAGATATTATACCAATGTTGGGGTTTAAATAATTCTAATAACAATAATTAGATCCCATAGAAGCATATAAAATCTCATGAGGATTATCTACCATTATAGAAATATGAAAAATGGATAAGAAAATAAATTAAGAAATCCTATAAAATGTGTACCATTTATTGAAGAATCCACTTTATCATCTTAAACTCCATCATATGGGTTTGAGAGAGATAACTGAAATTTCATCCAAAAGTCATCCTACATTTGGAGGTATCCATGGGTCATGCCAAATCATACAATTTTTGAATGGGATTGAATCTGTCTCCACGACATGCTAATGAATTTAATGAAAATAAGATATTTGGGTGATGGAGAGTTCATTCAAGGAATAATTTAGACATCTATATAAACCACTGACATATGAGCCGAAATGCATCGTTTCAAACAGTTGATAGTAAAAAAACCAAAAAAGATACTTCCATGAATCCTGTACACTAATGAATCCACAAAAACTGGTTTAACCCCTTGAACTAGGGTTCGAAAAAACCCCAACACGGAAGGAGAAACCCACAAAGAAACAGGGAAAGGCGGAATTGGAGACCAAATATTATTGAGACAACCATAAACCATAAATATCACACCATAAACCGATAAGTCTTTAATCATTAATAGTGAGGAATGAAGTCGAAGATGGAACATTGGAATTAGAAGAAAGTAGAGTGTTGAGGAAGGGTTTTATTTGATTGGGATGAGAATTGTGGGTGGTAGATGAATTAGGGGAGAAGAGGGTTGGAGGGGAAGAGGAGAGGGTTTACATCGGGGATGAGTGCAATGGATAATCCGGGGAGAATGTTTATGGGGAGAGATGAGGGTTTGTGGGGGAGGGGAGAGTTTTCGGGGAAGGGGTACAAGGGGATGATCCTAAAAGAATTTTATTTTAGTGAGGGTATACCTATGTTTTCATTAAAACCATAGGTATCATACATATATCCCAACTATTTTTACAAACCATTGGTATAGGTGTGTGAGTATAGACCCATTTTCCAGCAGTAATGGTCTTTGAACTTTTATTTTCCCGACCCGTCTTCACCGAGACGAGAGAAAGGATAGAAAACAGCCAGAACCTTCCATCATCGTGTAGAAGGAGTGATAATGACCACTGAGTCCCATCTTCAATTGGCCCTGAAGTGGCTACTAACACCAAGGGTATAAAATCACACATAATATTGATATAATTAACATTTTTGATTAGTAGTATTGGGAGATACAATGGTAAAAACCTAAAAAACTCCAAAACTAATGGAAAGAGAAAAACCAAAACCCATTCCCATATGCATGTTCAAAGATAAACCCATAGATATACAAGAAAAAATTTAAAGGTAAAGTACCAAAAGAAAAAATATATCAATGAAAAATGTCCTGATGTCCATGATAGTATGGTTCCGCACGGTCCCCAATGTTCTATGGGAAACCTGAAAGCAGTTTTATATACATAGGGTTAGTATACATGTATACTCAGCAGGTAAAACAAAAATCACTTGTGCACAAGTGGGGAGACAATGTAATGCCATGTGAGAAAATAGAGATAACCAAAACACCTTGCAAGGAAACAATCCACTCGGCCTCACCAAGGAACACTCCCCAAATAAGACAAGTTAGGTAAATTAATATTAATAACACATCGAAATTTGGGTACCCCGCACCACTTTCTTTCCGGTAATGGAATACATCAAATGTGTTAGTCCACCGCCTCCATTTTCACTACAGTCCCACTGCCGCTCCAACAACAACCTTGTGGGCCACCACAACCATACATCCTTGCTGCAGAAACCTAGCCCCCCACAACTATAAGTAACCATTTCTACATACACCTGGGCTAGAACAACCACCACCATGCTGGAAGACAGCTGGGCCTCATCCCAAAGACACATGAAAAAAAAAACTCACCCACACACATCTAGGACAACCACCGAAACAACCATGCCTGAAGAATATTGGGCTATAATGGACCTCAAACTATTAAATCCTACTCGAAGAGTCTTGGGTTACTCATGAGAGGTATCATAAAGGAGCCAATAACCCTCCATCCAATTGGATGTTGGGAAAATTACCCCCAATGAAATGGGGGTGTTTGACACGAAGTGATCAACTTGGGTGGGGTGTGAATAAGAATTATAAGAACTAAATTTATACATATAGGTGAACAAGAAATCCCCCAACCTAAGGGTCTTGAAACCATCTCATAAAAAACCCCCTCATTATAATTCATTCATACAAAAAAACATCCACAACCAGAGCACAACTCATCATTGGAAAAAAAATTCCCCATTTAACCCATTTTTGTGATCATGTTCAAGTGATTTTGTTTAAATAATACCTCACTACTAGGGAACTAAGAGGCATAACCACATGCCAAGGAAAGAAAAATAGTTAATCTATAATCTAATCATTCAAACCCAGTTCTCTTGTAAAGTCGCAACAATTAAAGGGATCTATGAGATCCCTCATAGTACTGGAACCAAACCAAGCCCCAAAACATGGCCCCAAATCGAAAAACCAAAAACTACACAATTGGGGATCCCATCCCCATTCCCATCACCTTAAAAGAGTTGTAATAACAACCATACACTTCATTAGAACAAGTGAAATCTCAAATTTAGTCGACACCTTTCATTTGGATTCTTCTTTTTGTTTGATTAAATCGGGTGATCACACATGGATTCTTATTTATCATGCATCCATTTAACCAACCATGTTTTAGTGATTAACTGATTTCTATCTTACAACCATTCAATCATAGGATTATCTAAGAAAACAAAGGTTTATTAGTGAACGAGGAAGGACCACCAATGACCAGGATTTTTAATGGACACAATCCCATATGATTCACATCATATAAAGGAAGATAAAATAATATAGAATCAACAATATCAAATACATCCCTTTATTCTTTAAAAACAATTTATTATCATGGTTAAGGATTTGTTTCATCCATCCCCAAAGAAACATTATCATAACTACCATGTATGATACACTGTAAGAGAGATGAAGAAAAAACCCTACCTGGATGATCAATTATTGACGTTTTCTGCTCGTACCAATAATTGGGGATGCACAACTTGCACATGAGAAAGTACAAGGACTCCAAGAGTGAGTAGGAAAGGCACCACAATGGCCACACAACTTTCCTTGAGGAGAGGGACTCTAAATGCACCAAGGGAAGGAAAGGAAACCATCCAAGAAGAAGAAAGAAACTCCGATAAAAGGCGAGATCGTGGAGTTACGAGATATGAAATCTTGAACATATTTAAATGTGGATCTTGGTTTCACCACTCCATTGGATGGTTACACATGATATAATAAATTGTTCTTTAATAATTCTTACTAGAGAGGTGTCCATAACATATGTGAGTTAAAGGATTTCATTTAAATGGAGAAAAACAAGTAACATCGACATACATTTTGGGTCGGTCAAGGTTCTCCCCACTCTTGGAGATTAGAACATCATTTATGGTCTTTAAAATAGCCTCATACTACTTTAAAGAGGTATTAAACCTTAAAGGAGTTGTTACGGGAAAACTTAGGAAAGAAACCACCGACAACCCCTCGTGGCATCGATCGGTGACAAACCATTTAGTGTCAAAATGATCAGTGACATCGATTGGTGACACACGTCACACTGATTGGTGAGACCGATTGGTTACTCACCAATGGGTGACACCACGGTGACACCCAGCCACCGACACTGCCTCCCTCACTACTCACTGATGGGGTCCTGGGTGCCCCAAACACTAGAATTTGGAAATTTATTAGACCAGGAGGGTCCAAGACATTAAATCATATAACTCTAAAACTATTATCATCCCTAAGAATCAAAACTAAACCTAAAGAAAAGAGAGGGGGTCCAAACAACCACCTTGAAAGATACCTGTCATGGCCAAACCCCCCAAGAGTTGTTAGAAAGATGGAATAAACCTCAATCTCTAGTAACACTTCTCCCACATCTATCTCCTTAACAACTACAAATACACTACTAATCACCTCCTCAAGGTAACCACACAAACATAAAAATGTCACACTATCCAGTCATATGGATCAGCAAGTCTCCTCCTCCATGTAAATATACTATCCACTTTTGGTGGTACTGACTCACCCACATGGGTTTAATCATTTTCATATTAATTCATCTTGATTAGAGATCAGGTCCTCCACTCCCCACAGTAAGGACTCTTTACACACATTCATAGAACAAGTGAAACATCCCATATCATAGATAACAAGGTCTCGCACTACATCAAAAAAAATGTATGAAACACAATAGAATAAAACTCAAAACATCTTTGGTTACTAGTTGTGAATATGTACCTCCTATTCCTAGGTACTCTCCTCGAGGACACCATGCCTCCATAACAACCAAACTAAGGGAATGGTTCATCCACAAATCACTTACTCCCTATGATCCTTGATCCTTACTTTTCACTCTACGAATGTCATGTCATCCTCAATATCCATCTTTACCCAGTAAAGGATGTGTGAATCATTGTTTAGGTACCAACGGAGCTAAGACGCATAGAATATTTCATGCACCCTCAGTAGCAGTGGTGGTAGCGCCAGCAGATAAGACACTTTTCTGACCCGTCACAACACCTTGAAGGATCCAAAAAACCTGTGAGAAAGCTTACCTCCCTTGACGAACCTCCATTGCCCATGCCGAGGGGAGACCTTCAAGACCACGTGGTCCCCATCCTCAAACTCCAAGGGTCTCCTCCAATGATCGGAACATGAATTCTGTCTATCCTGAGCTGCCTTCATCTTCTCCCATATAAGATGAACCTTCTTCATCATGCTCTTCACCAACTCTGAGCCAAGAACAAATGGTTCCCCAACCTTTTTCCAACACATTGGTGAGTGACACAGTCTCCAATATAAGTCTTTGAGTGGATCCATTCCAATGGTAGAGTGATAGCTATATTTTTAGGAAAACTCTACCAGAGGAAGGTGTTGTACCCAAAATCTTCCGAAGTCCAAAACACTTTCTTGTAGGATATCCTCCAATTTCTTGATGGTCTACTCTATCTACCAGTCTGTCTAGGGGTGGAAAGCAGTGTTAATTCATAGATGGCTTCCAAAAGCATTCTTCAATCCCCTCCAGACTTTTTAGGTAAATCTTGATTCACCATTCAATACTATAGACCTTGGAACTCTATGAAACTGAACCACCTCAACCATGTATATCCATGATAAGGCATCAAATGCACACAACTCCTTGATCATTAAGAAGAGATCTGATTTCGTCATCCTATCTACCATTACCCATATAGCATCACAACCTTTTTGAACAATGGGTTTTCCTTTGATGAAATACATCAAGATGTCACCCCACTTCCACTCATGGACATCTAAAGGATGCAACAGAACACCCGAAACATGGTGCTCAACCTTAACCTAATGAAACATGAGGCACTTTGCCACAAACCTCGCCAAAACCAATTTCACCTCGGGCCACCAAAACTGACTCCTCAAGCCTCAGTAAATTTTTTAAACTCATAGGTGTAATGCTAGGGGTGAGTTATGGAACTCACCATGAACTCTATCACACATTTCCACCAGGAATAAAAATTTTCCATGAAACAACATCTAATTCTATCCATCTTCCGACCATCCTTCCGGAGCATTGACCTGACTAACACAATCACACATCACTTCATCCTGTAAGTCCCCCCACTAGGACTCCTCCACCTGCTACAACAAAGAGGACTGCACAATCCTCTATAATATAAAACCTCTACCCTCCTACACCCTTGCATCTAGGTATAGGGTAGCCAACTCTTCTATTTCCTTCCAAGAATCTGCTGTTTCTCAAACTGCATCCTTCCATGACTTCCCGATCAAAGCATCAACCACCACAATCCCCTTACCACCAGTGTATGAGATTTCAAAGTCATAGTACTGAAGAAAATCCATCCACCTCTTCTACCACAAGTTTAGGTCCCTCTAGGAGAAGATATACCTCATTTTCCTGTGATTCATGAAGACCATGAAGCGATCCCAGATTAGGTAATGCCACTACAAATTTAGTACGAAAAAAACCACTACAATATCCAGATCATGGATGGAATAGTTATGTTCATTGGGGCATAAATTCAAAGACTAATAAGGGATCACCCTCTGTTGTTTCATCAGCACACACCCCAAGCCTTGGCCTGAAGCATCAAAGAACACCTCAAACATCACCCCTTATTCTAGAATCATCTGTACTGGGGAACTAACCAACTTCCCTTTTAGGTAACAAAAGGCTACCTGGAAATGCTCACTCCATACAAAAGCCTAGTCCTTCTTGGTCAAGGCTGTCAAAGGTGCTGCAACTCGGGAGAATTTGGGAATGAATCTACAATAGTAACCCGGTAGACCAAAGAAACTATGAACCTCTTCCACATTTCTAGGTGCTTCCCAAGAAACAACCACTTCGACCTTCAATGGGTCCACTTCTATTCCCTGATCAAACACCACGTGTCCATTGAAGTTCACCTATCATCCCCAAAACAAGCACATGGAAAACTTCTTATGGAGTTGGTGTGGTTAGAGGACCACTAAACCCATAATCAGATGCTTGGTGTGATCCTTCTCTGATCATGAGTAGATAAATATGTCGTCAATAAACATGACTACGTACAAGTCCAGATATTTCTGGAAGACAGATATCATCAGTCCCATGAACACAACTGGTGTGTTCGTAACACCGAACAACATGAACATGAAATCAAAGTTCCTATATATGAACTAGAAATTAGTCTTTGAGATGTCGCCCTCCTTCACCCTCAAATGGTGTTATCCTGACTACAGGTAGATCTTGGAGAACCATCCTTCCCCCCTTCAACTGGTCAAAGAAGTCGTTGATCCTCAAGAGGGGGTAACGGTTCTTGACCATCACATGGTTCAGCCTCTGGTAGTCTATACATAACCTAAGACCACCATATTCCTTATTTTAGAACTATAATAGAGCACCCCATGGTGACACACTTGGTTGGACAAGACCCTTCTTCATGAGATAATCAATCAGAATACATACCTCCCACAACTCAGAAGGCCCCATCTGATAAAGATACATCAAAATAGGATGGTCACCAGGTTTCGAGTCTATCCCAAACTCTACATCATGTCGAGGGGGTAGGTTTACCACCTCTCTAGGGAAGATGTCCAAAAATTCACTGACAATCCCTGTGACATTCACCATCTCTGAATTTGTCTACTCCACTGACAGATCAGCTAATAAGGAAAGAAGGGGCTCCACTCAACAACCGCCCTCCTGGAAACCCCCCTCTCCGATGAATGTCACAAGTTGTCTACCCATATCTGAAAACATGACCCTTATTCAGAATTAGTTGATAATATTACACACAGAGAACATCCAGTCAATTCCTAAAATGAAATCATACGACTGCATCTATAACAAAAGAATGTCCCCAATTGATAGATGTGGACCCAAAATCAGTCTGCGTCCCCAACAAACATAAGACAAGATAGTATGACCTCTAATTAGCGTATTAAAAACCAAGGTCATGGGAAGTCTCTCTATGTATATAACTAGATCATGGGCTATATGGGGTGGAACAAAGGAGTGAAAATATCTTAAATCAAAAAAGGTATAGGAAAGAGTGATAAACAAGATGATCATACATCAAACAACTTCTGGACCTGTTGGAACTGCTACCTCAGCGGCATGCAACAACCCACACCAAGATCCTCTTACCCTCGTATATCATCCTCCTCCCCGACCATGCCCTAGTTGAGGTCCCTGAGGAGCACCTTGAGGTCGGCCTCCTCCTGCAACATCTTCTCTCAAAGGTACAAGAGCTCACTGTACCTGCTGCTGCTACTAAAAGGGCCTAACTAGAAACTTCTACTACTGGGCTGGGTGTTGAAACTTCCCACCCCACTGTACATCACTCGGTCTAGAAACTGATTTCTAATGTGTCCACAGATACCAAATATGAAGAATCTCTGTCCTAAGCCCACAAATAAAGGGTGAGGACTGGGAGATCGAAACTGGTACTAATGGGGCCTGCTCCTCACTGCCCAAAACCTGGAAGGCCCAGAAACTGGAGGCCTACTGCTAATGGTCTTCCCCTTTGACGATCCAAATTGGCTACCCTCTCATGACACACCACCCAACGTGTGCATCCTCTCCAACACTTCATCTTTATTTTGAGCCTACAAGTACATCAGTATAGTGAAGGGAGAAACAACATACTGAATAGAAGGTCAGAGTGCCTCTTATAAACATCTTGTTCGAGACTCATCATCGAGAAAGAGGTCCAGAGAAAAAAGAAAGAGATCCTTGAACTTGATACTTATGTACCTCCCTAAGATACTCCCCTGCTGAAGGGAGACTAACTCTTGCCTCTTCTCAGCCTTCATCATGGATGAGAGGAATTATGATGGGAAATCCCTCTTGAATTCAGTCCACAAAATATCACTATCCATCCTCTCTCCGAGGTAGAGCATCCACCACTGACGCACTGCTCCCCTCATCTGACTAACTACCAATGGAACCTAGTACTCTGCCGGAGTCTGAATCAAGTTGAAAGCTATCACCATCTCCTCAATCCAGCTTTCGATCTCCATGTTTGAGATGCTTACATCGTACATTCAAATGGTATACCACTGAAAGGCATGAAGCATGTTCTTCCACTGGTCCTCCTACCCCTCTCGATTAGTCCTCCCCTAATTAGCTAGATTATCCCCCTAGGCCTCAATCTCCCTCACTACTCATGGTCATCGTCTGAGTGCCATAATTATACGGTGGACAAGGAATTCCTAAGCCTGAGTATTGTAAAAGATTTGTTTTAAAATTTTCTTAATCATGTTATTTATTTAAATACCCAAAATTCCCAAAACAGACAAGAACACAAGTCATTATGATGCACGTACCTTTATTAGGGGTTCTACCCTACAATTAGTGTTTCCTTAATTGGACATTCTTTAGGTCTAGATTCCTTGCATCAGATCATGGGGGGCCTAAAATCTTGTGCCCTAGCCGGTCTTCCTTAGCCTATTTCATGCCCTAAGATTGCCGAAAAGTATTTCCCTACCATCCCATACAATCCTTACTATGCCTAAACCTGAGCTCCATCCTATCTCTCAACTATCACCTTTGATACCATTCTATCATGATCCTCCTTCACTGAGATGAGGGAAGGGATAACAAACTGCCAGACTCTAACTTCCTCAAGTTGAATGAGAGATAATTCCCCCCGAGTCCCACTTAAATAGTCCCCAAAGTGGCGACTGGCCCCAAGGGTATAAAATCACAAGTAATATGGAAGGAAATACCCATTTTGTTTAGTTGGATTGGGAGATGTGATAGAAAAAACCAAAAAACTCCAAAAATAAAGGTAAATTTAAAGAAAAACCCATTCCCAAATGCATGTTCAAAGATAAACCCATACAAGTACAAAAAAACTTCAAAAAAAAGTACCAAAAGAAACAAAATATCAACGAAAACTGTCCCGACGTCCAAGATAGTACTATCCCACATGGTTCCCCGAGTCCTCCTGGAAACCTAAATGAAGTTTTATATATGTAGGTTGAGTATACAGGTATACTCAGTAGGGAAAACCAAAAGCTCTCGTTCACAAGTGGGGAGAAAATATAATGCCCCATGAGAAAATAGAGATAAGCAAAACACCTAGGAAAGAAACTATCCATCCAGCCTCACCAAGGCACACTCCCAAAATAACACATGTCAGGTAAAGTAATTGTAATAGCACATTGAAATTTTTGTACCCCACACTGGTTTCCCACTGGTTACTGAAGATATCTTATGCGTCATACCTCTCCAGCCATTTTCACTACAGTCCCACTACTGCCCCAACAACAACCTTCTGGGCTACCACAACCATAAATCCTTCATGTAGACACCTGGGCCACCAAACCATACATTACCATGCCAACAAACACTTGGGACAGAACAACCACCAACACACCTGAAGAAACCTGGGCCTCATCCCGAAGACACTTGGAAACCAAACCTACCCGCACACTCTTGGGCAAAGCATCAAAAATGCTCTGCCTGAAGAATCTTTGGCTATAATGGTCCTCATCCTTTCACAGCCTACCCGAAGAGTCTTGGGATACTCTAGAGAGGGATAATGAAGGAGCCAATAACCATCCACCCAATAAGATGTTAGTAAAATCACCATTCCCCATGAAATGGGGGTGTTTGGCACAAAGTTCTCAACCTGGGTGGGGTGAGAATAAAAAACATAAGAACTAAATTTATACATATAGGTAAACAAGAATGCATCCCATCCTAAGGGTCCCAAAACCAGATCATACACAAACACACTCATTATTATTCATTCATACAAAACATAACAGCTGTAACCAGAGCACAACTCATCATTGTAAAAAAATTCCCCATTGAACCCATTCTTGTTATCATGTTCAAGTGACATTGTTTAAATAATACCTCACTACCAGGCAACTAACATGAATATCCACAATCCAAGGAAGTAAAAATAACCATGAAGTAATGTAAGCATTCACACCCAGTTCTCTTGTAAAGTCACAACAACAAAAGGGCTCTGTGAGATCCCTGAAAGTAGTGGAACCAAAAAAATCCCCAACATATGGCCCCACACGGCCCCAAATCCAAAAACCAACAACTACAAAACAGGGGATCCCATCCTCATCCACATCACCTTACAAGAATCAGCATAACAACCATACACATCACCATAACATGTAATCTCTCAAATTCAGTCAACACATTTCATTTTATTTTTTCTTTTTGTTTGGTTAATCTGGGTGATCACATAGGGATTCTTATTTATCGTGCATCCATTTAACTATCCATGTTTACATGATTAGCTAGTTTCGATATTAAAAACATTCAATCATCAGATTATCAAGGAAAACAGAGGTTCATTAGTGTACAAGGAAGGACCACCAACAACCATGATTTTTAGTGAACACAAGACCATAGAATTCACATCATATAAATGAAGATTAAATAATACGAAATCATCTTCATCAAATACACCCCTTAATTCTTCAAAAACCATTTATTATATTGGTTAAGGTTTGGTTTCATCCATCCCTAAAGGAACATTATCATATCCACACCGCATGACACACTATAAGTGAGATAAAGGAAAAACCATACCTAGATGATCAAAAATCGAATTTTTCTACCTTGCTCCTAGAACTGGGGTTGCATGACTTGCATGAGAGAATATACAGGGACTCCAAGAGTGAGTAGGAAACACTCTAGCATGACCGCACAACTAGCCTTGGGAAGAGGTACTCCAAACACACCATGGGAAGGAAAAGAGACCAGCCCAGAAGAAGATAGAAACTCTAATAAAAGGGGAGATCCTGGAGTTAGAGATATGAATTATTGAATAGATTTAAAGGCGGATTGTTGTTTCAGCATGATGTTGGATGATTACACATGATGGAATAAATTTTTATTTAATAATTCTCATCAGAGAGGTGGGAATAACAGATGTGAGTTAAAGGATTTTATTTAAATAGAGGAAAAAACATAACAACGACACAAAGTTTGGGTCCATCGAGGGTCGCCCCACTCTTGGGGATTAGAACATCATTTATGGTCTTCAAAATGGCCTCATACTACCTTAAATAGGTATTAAACCTTAAAGGAGTTGTTATGGGAAAACTGGGAAAATGAACCCCTGACAACCCCCCATGGCACCGATCGGTGACACACTGATCAGTGAGACCAATCAGTGACTCACCAATGGGTGACACCACGGTGACACCCTTCCACCAACACCACCATCCTCACAACTCACTAATGGGCTCCAGGGTACCACAAACACCAGAATTTGACAAAGTAATGGACCCGGAGGGTCCGAGCCATTACATTTATCATGGTTAATTATTTTATATAATGTTAATAATGATATAAGCATAATAAATATTATTTATATACATTTTTATATCCTTTAATATAAATCAGGGATGAAAAATGAATGACATCACTATGTGGAGACGACAGTCCACATGTATGCATGAGTGATGTTTCTATTTTTCGATGGATGGAATGAAATAAAGGTAAATGATAATCCCAATTTAATGAAACATTAATATATCATAATTAAATTAATATAAAATTCATATATAATAATAAAAAACCTTGAAATATACTAATTGGAAGTGATTCATATCACTATGTGGAGGTGGTAGTCAACATGCACACACGAGTGATTCTATCATCTCCCAATTTATGGAGAGGAGGTTTAAAGGGTTGTGAAATATTAATAACAACATCTTAGTATATTTATGATACTATATTCATATCTTTTTAATGGATAAAAAATGTTTTGAAATGTTTTAAGGTGAAAGAAAATGGAAATACCTTGGTTAATATTTATACCTATATTTTAAAAGACCTCCTTCGTATTACAACGAAATACTTAAAGGATTAGTCATTGGAGAAGAAAAGAACATATAGAATGAATTTATGATGGTTTTATAGCTGATATTTTTTAATATAGAATTCTCTAACTATGTGAATAATGGAGGATAAGAGGTTTTCTTTTATAATTTATGGGAGGGAAACACATGTATTTTTTAAAAGGTTTCAATAATATAAGATCTATTTAATGTGAATGTGGATAAAAATAGACAATTATTTGTAGTTTTGATAATATAATTTTGAAATATCTTCACAAAATGATAATTATACAATTTTTTTTGTGGAATTATTACCGTAATCTATTCATTTAACCTCCCTTAATAAAATCGTTTTAACCCTAATATTGGTAACAAAAATTAACAATTTTTATTATTAACTATGAAAAAACTAATTTGTACCTATTAAATTATATTTATTATATTGATTTAAAATATTTAATTAATTTTAATAGATTATATTTCTATAAGATTAATAAATTAATTTAAAATAAATACGCAAAATTCCATGAAAACCCATTTTAAAAAAAAATGCATTTTTATGCATAAAAATGAATACACTTCTATTAACAAATTTTTAAAAACCATAATATAACTGTGAACATATTTTACTAAATATATAATCTATAAATTTCACTAAAACCATTAATCAATAGAGATTAATTTATGTTATTAAGATAAAAACAGATCGTGTGTATAAAACAATTATTAGAAAAATAGGTTATTAGGCCAAAAAATGAACTTATATTAAATTAATGTATAAAGTTTATTCCCATGAAATTAATTATATAATATATAATTAAATTATAATTATGTTACTTTAATATCAAATTCAAATCATAGTTATAATTTTTAAATGAAACAAAATGAATATTTTATAAAAATATCTATTTTCACTATTCACAAAAAATAAATCTTTTCAAAAATCCCAAATATTCATAGTAAGATAACATTAAAATGATGATTTAAAAAATTATATTCATTCCTTAAAATGAAATTGAAAAAAATTGTAGAAATGAATAATAAATTCTATAGTAAAAAAGAAATGAAAACCATTTATGAATGAAACATGTTTTTGAAACATAAAATGACTTTAATAAAAAGTTATTACTTATTTATTATAAACTAATCACTAAATTTTCACTATTTAAAAACATTATACATACTATTGATTAAATATTTATTACTATTTATACCTTCTATTTTTGAAATTTCTCACGTTTTGGATTAGGTGGGAATTGCAATAGAACATTAATTTTTTTGGTGGATGAACCATATGTTAAAACATAATTCAGATTTTAAATAACATAATTTTAAAATTAGAATAATTTTTTTAGAAGGGGTTTAAGGACCAATAGGTTTCTCAGATGTTCAAATTTTTTTAAGGTGCATTGGACTCTAAAAACTCCATTTCAAGGGAATCAGGTAGTGGCATACAGTTTATGCACAGTTAGTGATAATTGTGTGACCCAAGCTGTGCGACCGGTTTTCTACTGGGACATAGTTCATTGAAACTATGTGGTCCTTTAGGGGAAACTATGTTTACTAAGGTAGGGACCTTGTGGGTGTCACACATTTTTTTAGACCTTGAACCAGAGGACTCATAGCTATGTGGGAGGTCTGTAATAAAATTTATAGGAGGCTGAATGGGCTGCACATAGTTTAGAAAACTATGACCCTAGCCTAAAACCTTAATGCCAATTAGGTAGAAAAACTAAATGGTTAGTTCATGGTTATAAAATCTATGGGGTTTATTAAAGGACGTTATCTTACCATTTTCCCCTTTCCTCCTTAAGGGTATTTTCTCCCTCTTTGTCCCTCACTTACCATGTGTAACAACCTGTTTGAGCTCCTCTTGGTATCCTTATAGAAATAGATATATATTTTTAATCTGGTGAATGAATAAAATTATATTAGGTTCATTAGAATCATAAATATATTATTTTGACTCCTCTTTCATTTAATTTCATTTCCCCCACTCTAAAGAATGATAAATCAATGCTACCTAATTAACTATATTTTTAGGGTGTTTGCATATTTATTATTTTTCTCTCCAAAAATATCAAATAAAAGCTCAATATAGGAATAGTGTACTATAATAGGATTGAGGTAGGTGGTCTATAGATTTTTCCCTTGAAGTATCTCTATTTTATAAATTTCTCCATTATCTCACACCCTGAATTTTCCCTGCACCACCCTTAATATATGAAATTAATTATATAGATCCTAAAATATAAGATTTTTTATACCAACTTGGTTAAATACCCTAGGGTGTGAATTAGGGAATAACAGATTAAAATAGCTACCCCTCTGGATCTTGTTTTGTCCTTAAACAAAATTCTCTTTTCTCTATTTCTTGTAGGATTGTATGAATAGAAATTAATGCATGAATGAGAAACATCAATTTTACTCGGTTCACCATGACTAGGATATACCCAAGGACCATAAAATGTAAATGTTCCAATGTACTGAATCAAGTATGTCATGCTAAAAAAATAATTTTTGGGATAAATCACTTCCATGATCAGAATTGCTGCTTTTACGAAGATTAGGGACAACTCACTGCTTCCCATGGGTCACTCACTCAATTTCTCTTTTGCCGGATCAATTACCGTGGAAAGGATCAAATTATTATTTTTTATTTTCTCACTAATACATAAAGTATCTAAAGACATTTTATAGACATATATGTCCCGTCATTATCAATAATGAATGCATCTTCAATTGTAAGTAGGTGTTTTGTTGAAGTTATTTCTAGGATACTCTTATAATTATATGAAAACACCTTGAAGCAGTACTTCCACTTTCCAGACACGTAGAAAAAACATCCCTTTACTATATAAATAAAAATTACCTCTTATTTAGAAATATCTTCAAGAAATTACATGTTTCCCTTTTCATTTCCCTGAATGTAGTAGTAAATAAACTCCTTCTAAAAGTATTTTCAATTGGTGTAGATCATCTGGATTCTTCTTCTTCTTTTGAATTAATATTTGAAAATGATACTGGATTCTAGAAATTCACTCTATAACCATGGTTAAAAAACCATGGATATAAGGGTAAAAACCGTGGCTATAAGCTATAGCCACAATTCCATCTGGTTGTGGTACGTATTGTCATGGCTATGGCTAAAAGCTATATCCACTATTTATTAGGCTATAGCCACTGTTGAAAATCATGGCTATAGTTATATTGTCTCTGTCTTCCAAACCATGTCTATATCCCCCATAGTTGTACACCATGGCAGTTGGGATATATCCATGGTTGTCCACCGTGGAAACGTGGCTATAGCCATGATTTTCAATAGTGGATATAACCCAAGTAAACCGTGGCTATAGCCTAAAAATAATGTTTGGCCAACCAGATTCGATCTTTATACCTTCGCTATGTGCATCATCCAGCATTCCACTACACCATAGATTCCTTTCAGTATATATATATATATATTTCTATATATATTATTATAAACTATGGCTATAGCATATAAACCGTGGCTATAACCCTTCCCACCATTTTTTCACAGGTTAATTTTTTTCCTGTGCAAGGGAAAGAGATCTATAGCCACAGTTTTGAGGAACCATGTATATATAAAATGAAAAAATTATTTTATAGCCATTATTTTACACAATCCGTGGCTATAGACCTTGAAACAAATACTCTGTAGCCATATTTTGACAAAAACTGTGGCTATATCCTTTGAAAAAAACCCTATAGGCATGGGTTTTCAAATACTGTGGCTATAACCCTTGGAGTTGTGGCTGTATACCTTGTAAAATGAACCTATATCCATAGTTTACACAAATTGTGGCTATAGATCTCAAAAAAATCCTGTAGTAATTGTTTAGTGAAACCATGGCTATAGCCTTCTAAAGTATACCTTATAGCCATGGTTTTATGTAAAATGTGGCTATAACCATGGTATAGAAAACTATAGCCATAGTTTTAGAAAGCTATGGGTATAGGTCCATGGATAAATCCTACTTTTTTAGTAGTGACTTCTCAAAAGGCAATTTAGGTGCATATCTCCATGAGTAAGACTCTAGCGTGATACCCCTATGTGGGACCCTAGTGCATAGCACATTGCATGAGATCTTGGCCTCTACCCTTGAAAAATATCTTGGTATGAGACCTTGTTTGTATTTTGAGCAAGATCCTAGAATGAGACCCTTTTCAGGATTTGCACAAGATACTGGTGTGAGAACCTTTTCACACTTTTCACAAGATCCAAGTGTGAGACCCTATTCTTGCTTTGTGAAAGATCCCACTATGAGGACCTGTTCATGATTTATGCTAGTTCCTGGTGTGATTCCCCTTTCTTTCTTTGTGTGATAATTTTTTTCAGATCATGCAAAACACTTACATGATGTAAATAATTTATATTCCTTCACATGATCTCTCCATGAACCTCTTTTATGAGATCCCTCCTCGAACCTCTTTCTTAGAAATTTATTTAGATCAATATTTTAAGAAAAACGTCATAAGTGTTTAAGGAAAGGTTATAGTTTATTATAGGTATAAATACTCCACTTTAAATCCATATATCAAGGAAAAAAATTCATTCTACCGGTATCACGGGCTCTACAAACCTCTTATTTTGAGATATAAAATTCATTCTTGTGATGGTCAGTGATGTTTTATTCTGAGGATTTCTGTGATCTGTTATGAGGTCCAAATACAATCTTGAGTGGTGTGTGAGATCCCATTGCAAGACCTAAATACAATCATGAGTGCTACACAAGATACCATCATGAGATCCAATGACAATCATGTGCTTCGTGAGATCTTAATATGGGATCAATTCAGACATTCCCACTCTACGTGATCAGTTCAACCTTCATACTTCCACAATTTTTAATATATTTCCCTCATGTGAGATCATAAATTCTCAAGTTTTTCATGTTCAAAATCCTATTTCATGATATAAAATATTCACTCTTTTCACAAGATCTGACATTTTTACTTTTTTGTGAGATCATGTATTTACACTTTTCACAAGATCAAACATCCGTGCTAAATCTTCATGCCTTCTTTGACAACCAGCCTTCATCAATAACCTCAACCCTTTTCAGGAAACATAATCAAACCAAAATCACCATCATGTTGTATTTTCAACTAATAGTCACCCACTTGGTTTAGTTGACAAATCTTCAAATTTTTCACCCCGTTAAATATTCTTCCATATTCAACCCACTTTTTACTATTCTAATAGTGATTAATGATTTACTTAACACATACTCTATGCCCACATGATCCATGAATGGTGTGAGAAACAAGAGTAGCATAAAATGTTCATCAATGAATCTCTTCATTCCCAAACCAAATAGCTATATTCATCATTAACCTAATCTATTGAGATATATAAAATTTGATCGAACATCTTTAGAATCATCATATTTAGAACTCTTCTATCACTACTCTCCCTATCAGATTATCCCCTATCTTCACTAAGACATTATTTTATCCCAATTTAAATAAATAATTTCTCACCCGTTTTCAATGTACCTGATTATCACTCCATTGAGTTTTGAAACATGGTAAATATAATATATCAGGACATTAGGAAAAAACACACCATACATCAAGGAGAGGGGGTCCCACATCCACATCTTTTTAAGTGTGGGGGGTTGACTAAACTCATAGAGTAATTCAATTATATTCAAATTCTTTTTTGGGTAAGGAATTTATCAATTTTTTTTGCAATTGGTAGTTCTATAGAAACATAATGTAGCTTCAAAATTATTTACTCCACCTTCTACTTGGTAAAATGAAAATTTATTTAAATGTTATTTTCCATTGAGTGATGGATTTTATTTTTCTAGATATCTACATCACATAAATTATCACAATGTATTCTGATATGGGAATTAACTTCAACTACCATATCATCAATCTACTACTTCAACTACAATAACTGTCAGAATTCTTGAGTAGATGAAATATATTAATCTTTTGCATTGCTCAATGAAATGAAATATTTGTTATTTCTTATAAAAGAAATAAAAAATCTTCCAGGAATGAATGAACCAACTGAAATTTATTTTCTATCACACAATGAACCAACCCAGTCTGCATCTGTATAGCCCAATAGCTCTTACTATGATTTTTCATTGTAAAAAAAATCAAAATCCATCATCCCTTTGATATACTAAAGTATTATTTTTATGGAAATTCAGTGGATTTATTTGGTATTTATTTCATATTGTTATTCTTATCATGTGGAAAAAATAATATTTGGTCTTGTCATTATCAAGTAATTTAGAATACCAACGATTTTCCTGTATTCTATGATATTAACTACATTGCGTTCACCATCTCACGACAATTTCATCTGGGTAGCCACTGGAGTCATCATAACCTTTTAATTATCCATTCTAAATCTTCTCAAAATCTCATTGTAATATTTATATTTATAAATTATGTCCCATTCTTTTATTGTGCCACCTTTATACCAAGGAGAAATCTGAGTTCACCAATCATTGAAATTTCAAATTATCTTATCATTAATTCTATGAACTGAAAGCACTACAATTCATCTAATACACCAAATATTATTTCATTGACATATACAAGCACCATTATACTTTTATTGCTATAATTTTTGACATATATATTTTAATCAACCCCACTACACTTAAAACTAAGAATCCTCTAAAAATGATCTAGTCTTCAATACTATGGTCTTGGTACTTGATTTAACCCATATAACAACCTATTTAGTTGAAAAAACTATATTCTCATCTTCATGAATGAGTAAACTATCTAGATTATCAATATAAATCTCTTCTTCTGAAACCCCATTCATAAATTCCCGCTTGATTTCCATCTGTATGATTTTTAACTTTTTTTGCACTGCTATGGAAAAGAATAATATGATTATCTCTAGCCACACAATAGGTGAAAATGTTTCATCAATATCAATACCCTCTATTTGGGAGTACCCTTTTCAAATTAATCATTTTTTGTTTCCAATAATTGCCCCATGTTCATTCATATTTTTGTAAAACCCCCATTTGGTCCCCATGAAATTTTAATTTTTTGGCCCTGAAATGATCTCCCATATCTATTTCATCTAAATTTGATCAAGCTATTCATTAATAGCCCAAAACGTATTCTCATCCCCACCTATTTCAATAAAACATTTAGGATATACCTAATATAGGAAGGATAGTTGTTGTAATGACTTCATTTTTCATGTTTGAACTGGAGATTCCTGATCACCAATGATGTTTTGTCAATAAAATTTAGATCGAATATTTGGTTTTCATACAGCTACTGGTTTATGTCAATAATTTTCATTATATGAATCTTCATCTAAATTAGTCTTAAGAACTAGAAATTCCCCTGATCTATTTATATCTTTTCTTTCAGATCCTTGTATTTGACATCATACCTAGTAAGGATTGATAATAATTATCTTCCTTAGATTATGATGGACTAGCTTCATCTTGCAGATGATAAAATAAAATTTTCATTTTCAGCTCATTGAGATACTACTTATGAAAAAATTCATAATGCTTCAGAAAATTTCTCTACATTATAGATGAGTTATATATTTACATGTGTTTGAATCCACCAAACTTGGAAAAATTACCATAAAATGATATCCTAGAGTATTGATATCAGTATGGATTCCTCTATTGGTCTTGATCCCTTTGGTATCTTATAACTATGGAACATACACATTGCAAGTGTCCCATATTACCACAAAAATTACATCTAATACGGGGTGAATTTACTTTTTTCACTACACTGCTGATGATATCCCCTTAAGTTATTTGAATCTTCTGATTCCGATTCTTCCCCAAAGAAATAGTTAATATCAAAGTGGGTGTTTTTTTTGACTTCAATAATTATTGATTTCTATTTTTGATCAATATCTATACCTTCTGTAATATTTTAATCCATAATTTTATTCTCCTAACATTCAATTTTCTATTTCATTAGTGATTTGAACTCTACTTTTCCATTTTCGACTTCCTTTGTGACCTTCTTTTCTAGAGTCAAAAGTTTTAACCAATCTTTCAATTTCCTTTATAGGCTGACAACCTCCTAATCAAATTTTTTAATGAGTTTGTATTGACCATTCACATTATTATTCAGAATATCAATCTCCATTTTATGTTATTCAAATTTGATCTTGTATTCACTAATCCTATCTTAGATATTTCGAATCTAAGACATAATATTTTCAATTTCATCTATCAGTTTGGAATTATATTCTTCCTTATCTTGAATATAGAGTTTGGCATCATGAACTACCCTATTAGATTTCTTTGTTTTGGATCTCAAAAATTCTATATCTTCAAGTGAAACTTCTAATTATACCCAAAGGTCAACACTTCCTTCGAAATCTCATTCTTTATTTTTTCTTTCATCCCTTATTTGGGAACATTGTACAACTACCACCATATCATTTTCTTTATGATCCTTCCAATACTCCAACTCTTCTTCCTTAGATTCTTATGAACTATTATCTTCTTTTGAAAGAAGATTATTCTTATTGAAGAAATTTTTCTTTCCATTCACATAGGCTAAAGACTTCTTCATGGAAATTTGGACTTCATCCTCACTGTCTTATTGAAACTTTTTAGGGAACCTCACTGTAAGATGTCCATCATTTCCACATCAAAAATATATAAGTGGGAGTTTCCCTTTGAAATTTTTATTTCCTATTTGTAAATTTGATTAAAGTAATGACCTTAATTCATATGTCTCTTATTCTTTATTCCCATATTTAATAGTGATATTCTTCATTTCATTGAATTACACTTCATTATAATTCCCTTTTTCCATAGACTAATTATCACAATTTATTATTTAATATTCAACAATATTACTATGGAAACTATCCAAAGTCAACTCTGTTGAATCTTTATCTTATAACATAGAAACTTTCAAATGGAACTAAGGCTAAAGTATTATCAAGATATGCTTGATTATATTTACATATTCAATAATTTCTCCAAGACCATGCATTTCTTCCACAACAAAAATCACCAGATAAAATAATACATCTATAGACTCATTAGAGTGCATTCAGATATCCTCATACTTATTCCATAGAACCTATATCTTTGATTATCTAACTATTTAGTTTCGATCATAAATATTTATAAACTTTTTCCAAATATCATGTGATGGATTACACACCATCACATTCATATAAATATAATCATATATGGGTCCTCATAAATCATTTATTTATTTGGAATCAACATCCACTCCATTTGGTCAGATTCAAATAATGTACCACTATCGATATTGGCTGAAATTCCATGCATCGCTGCCATAAATACCTCCATTCATAAAGATTATAAGTAGTGATATATATTATTCTTCTTTAATTGAAAATTGTTTCCATCAAATATTATAATCCCTTTATGATTGAAAACCTCCATTGAAACAATTTATAGAGAAACTTTAATGTTAACCTTTACCTTTGATACTAATTGTTATCCCAATAAGGATAAATACCCAGAAGTGTGTGTGTGTGTGGGGGGGTGTAATTCCACGACCCCAGTTACCCAGAGTTGGTGCATTATTACATAACATTGGCATGATCACAAGAAAGATCAAGTCTCCAAAGACCGATTAGTTTAGTAGCCTTTGAAACACTAGATACATTCATATAGTTTACATTACATCATAAAGTGAAAAACTACTACAACAACATATTGTCTCCATAGTCCACATTATTATCCCCTCATAATATCCCTACAGGTCATTCATAATTTACTTCTTCACATCCTGGGAAAAATAAAACATAGAAAGGGGGTGAGCTCAAATTCCTAGTAAGGATAACAATATAGCGGAAAATTTCATAAATAAGAATAAGCATTTAAGGCAATGTATAACTAAAACAAAAGCCTTTTAAACTTGAAATTCAACATAGTATGGAAAAAGTTAAGTAAAATAATTCCATTTACTTATTCACATGGATATTCTAATAATCGAATAATCACATGCAATATCAATAACCACTTTAATAATGATGGAATGCATAATACCATACTATCATAACAACACAACTAAGGCCTCGTGCCAAGGCAACAAAAAAGATTTTGTCAAGGCCTTGTGTCAAGACACTAGTTTGTCTCATGAGACCTACCAATGCATCGAGGAGATATAACAGGCTCCACCCGTCACATATTAAGTCCAATGCATTCCCATATAAAAAGGTTTAAACATAACATAAACATTCCTATTAAAAATAACATACAAAATGTAAATACTTCAACCATAAACCATGAATGGTATAAAAATGACACATCCATAGTCAAACATATCACAAAACCTTCAATACAATATAGAAGTTTTTTATCATAATAAATCAACTTCAAATAAGCGTAAAATCCATCAAAGGATGTTGACATAGATGAAATCAAAACTCTTTTTAGAGAAATATCTCTTTCTATTTTGAAATCATTTAAGAGTTATGTATTTATAAAATAAAACATTTTCTTTGAAAATATTCTTATAATATTGTAAGGGAATCTTTGACGATTTTATAACGGCAGAAAATAGCCACACCCTCTATATAAGTTAAAAAAACAGTCTTACCTTAATTCTGTCAAAAAGGTTAAAAAGGACCTTGTTTGGAAAATGATGGAAAGATTCTTCTATAAACCACGTATAAAAGTCAACAAGGGTATAAATGACTTTAAACCATAGTAAATTTTTTTTGAAATACATTTTTAAGAAACATGGATGTGGATGATAAAGAAGTCCCAGTAGATTTTACGTACAAACAACCTCAGATAATGAAGAGATTGCGAAATAAAACCTTACCTTTAATTTTCCTTGGTTGGGTTAGGTTAACCTCCTGTATAATGGTCAAATAATTTTTATTAAATTATACAAGAATTATATATATTATTATGTTATCATATATGATCTTTTAACATTTCTTTGTTAATAATATCTTAGTATTATCGTTGTTTCGGGTGTTAACTTACTTTTTTTCTTTTATATGTTTTGTTACGTAAGCCATGTTTATCATGGATAGGTTGTATCATATTCATATCCAGAATTATATCAAGTCCTTAAACATTATTTTTAAATCATCAAGTGATAATTATACTTGAATGGACACGATGGAGAATAAATCTCATCGTGTTCGTGGAGATGGTAGTCCGTACGTATGCACGAGCGACAATAATATTCTTTTGATATTAAAATAATATATAATTGGATGGTATATCATATATACAGAATCATTATCATGTAATATTTATTATTTACATGAATTAAACATCATTATTATACCCATCCAAATAATAATTTATTGAATAACAATTACACCACGACGTGGAGATGGTAAGCCGTACGTACGCACGTATGATGACATGGTATTCAAAGGATGGATAGAATACTGAATATGGTTGTACCATATTTATAAAAACATCACAGTTTATATAATATATTGGAGTAATTATTTTATAATGGCAATAACAAAGAAAGAAGAAGTGGAAGAAGAAAGGAACTGGAAAAAGGGTGGTGAAATCATTACCTCTTCTTCGGGTTATTCCTTGATATTTGACCAAAAGGGCTCCATAGATTGGCCTTCTGATCAAACTAAGGCCTCTAGGTTGTATTGAGGAATGTTGAGAGAGTATTTGGGCAGATTTTGACCGATCCAAATGTCTTTGAAGGTGTGAATTAATAAGAAGGGGTAGTGCCCTTTTATAAGAGGGGTGAGGGGCACCTTTGGAAAAGTGAGAAATATTATTTTATAAAACATTCATATTCGGTTTCTAATGGCTAAAAAGTAGATTAATTAAAGGTTAAGGTGGGTATGGGTCTAAAACCACTCAACCAATAGGATTTAGAGAGGTTTGGGTTACTATATTAACCTTATCTTAAAGTATTAACTCTTAGTTAATTAGTTTGACACTTACCATGTCACTTTGTATTTTTATATTATATAGTTAATAAACTTACTATATACATCCAAGAGACCACCAAGTGGTCCATTAATGATACACCTATCATGATATAAGTCTCCTAGATGAACCTTATATTTTTATGAATTGAATAAAAATTAAAAATATAATATTTTTTTTAAAAACTCTTTTATGTCAATTTTGAAACTATTAAATAATTGATTTTTTTAAAACTAATAACAGAATTATTACTTCAAAAAAAGTTAATTAAATAAATAATAACATGTCATATTATCCTATAAAATTATTTTCATTTATAAAAAGTCTAACATTACATTTATTTGGGTATTTATAATATCAATTATTCTAATTTTTCATTAATTAGGTAATTACTACATCACTATTGTGTCATAAATAAATTAACCTATTTAATGTATAAAAATTATATATAAAATATCATTAGGTAGGAAATATTTTTATCTTTCTAATGAATATTTAGAGTTTAAAATCCAAAATATATAACCCTATGTAAAATTTTTTTTACTAAAAGATATATTCTTATGTCAATTTTGTATTTATTTTAACTTCATTAAAATAAAGTGTTCCTATTACCTACAAGTGGATCAATGGGGCCCTAAAATCGACCCAAAGATGTCCATGGTCGGACATGTATCCACCAATAAGGTTAGGACACGTTTTAGGGTAATTCAGTATTACTATAATATTATTTTTAACCCTTATTTACCGAATTTACCCTTTAACCATGATAAATAAAATATTTACTGAAGTAATTATTCAAAATGTCTAAAAATAAAAGTTACCTATTTACAAAATTTAGACATCCTGATTCCAAATATGGAATCCATTTTGACAAATTCAAAACACAAAAGTGGCAGAATTTAATTTAAATTAATTCCTGCTGTCAAAACAAAAAGCGTGTTTTTAAGATATAATAACTATCAAAAGATTGATACTTGTTTATGTCTGGTTAAATTGTGAAATTATGTCCAATGACCAAAATTGTATTAAATGGTAAAAATATTTTCTAAATATACTTTAAAACCACTCTAATTCATAATTTATAACAATTAATTATTTTTATTAAAAAAATCCGTTTTTAATTAAAATTTAGTAATTTTCACTATTCATCAAAATATTAAAGTTATCCGAAAAGTACCAAAATTTCACCTTTGGATAAATTCGATACTCAGAATCCAAAAATGAAGTCAATTTTGAGAGATAAAATTTCTAGAATTTTAAAAAGTAGGTATTACTATTCATAACGGCTAGTTTGATCAGTTGTGGTGTGTGTTAGAACTTGATGTTGCCTATAACACAAGCTATTGCATTATTCAAAGGGAAACGTACCGTAGAAGCTTGGGGTGTTACATTCTCCCCTCCTTCAAATAATTTCATCCTTGAAATTTCTAGAATACTACCACATGAAGATAATCGGGTGGTTCTTCGTCAAATGTTCCTCGGGTTCCCACATTGCCTCTTCCATCTTATGGTTTCTCCATAAGAATTTTACCAGGCGAGTCGTCTGGTTTCTCAGTACTTGTTCTCTCGTATCATGAATCTTGACGGGATCTTCACAATAAGACAGATCGGGTTCCAGTTCTAATTCCTCATAGGTGAGTACATGCATTGTGTCAGGCATGTATTTCCTCAATAGTGATATGTGGAACACATCGTGAACTTTGGAGAGACTTGGCGGCATTGCCAATCGGTAAGCTATAGCCCCAATTTGTTCAAGAATTTAAAAAGGTCCGATGTACATGGGACTCAATTTACCTTTCTTACAAAAATGTATGACTCCCTTCCATGGAGATACCTTCAGGAAAACAAGATCACCAACTTGAAATTCCAAATCCTTACTTCGATTATCGACATAGATGTTCTGCCTACTTTGAGCTGATTTGATATGGTTTTGGATCACCTTCACCTTTTCCATCATTTCCTCCACCAGTTCTAGGCCTACAAGTTTTCTTTCACCAACATCATCCCAACAGGTTGGTGTGCGACATCTCTTTCTGTATAACGCTTCATATGGTGCCATCTGAATACTCGAATGGAAGCTATTGTTATAGGAAAATTCTACCAGAGGTAAATATTGATCCCACATACCTTGAATGTCATGTGACCAGGATCTCAACATGTCTTCTAAGGTTTGAATAGTTCTTTTTGATTGTCCATCTATTTCAGGGTGGTAGGCAGTGCTCAAATGAAGTTCAGTATCCAAGGCTTTCTGAAGAATTTTCCAGAATCTTGAAGTAAAACGGTGATCACGATCAGAAACAATCGATACGGGTACTCCATGAAGTCTCACAACTTCATCAATATATAGTCTTGCTAGACGTTCCAGTGGTAGATCTTCTATTATAGAAAGAAAATGTGCTGACTTGGTAAGACGATCAACAATAACCCATGTTGCATCGTTCCTTCTAGGAGTCTTTGGTAGTCCCATGACAAAGTCCATCGTGATATTATCCCATTTCCACTCAGGTATAAGAAGAGGTTCCATGACTCCACCAGGCTGTTGCCTTCCATCTTTCACTTATTGACAAACCATACATCTTGACACAAAATCAAAAATCTCCCTCTTCATGTTGTCCCACCAAAAATGTTCCTTCAAGTCTCTATACATTTTGGTGCTCCCAGGGTGTATAGAGAAATTGGAACTATGAGAATCATCCATAAATTCCCTTTTTAGATTAGGTATATCGGGAACACAAAGTCTCTTCCCGAATTTCAAAATTCCATCTTCATAGACAAAGTCTCTCAATCTCCCATCATTCACAGCTTTAATCTTCTTTTGAAATTCTTCATCATCAGTCTGAGAAATCGTAATACTTTCTAGTAAATATGGTTTGGAAACCATTTGAAAAAGAATTGATATATCACCTTCCCTAGTTATTCCCATTTCCATCTTCTCTAGGTCCATGAAAATTGGATCCCATTAAATTCTCATATTTTTCAAAACTCCATGATCTTTTCTGCTCAAATCATCTGCCACCTTGTTTGCTTTCCCCGGGTGTTAGTGTATCGTGCAATCATAATCCTTGAGTAATTCAAGCCATCTCCTTTGCCTCATGTTGAGTTCTTTTTGTGAGAAAATATACTTTAAACTCTTGTGATTAGTATAAATCTCACATTTTCACCATAGAGGTAGTGCCTCCATATCTTCAAAGAAAAGATCGCAGCTTCTAACTCGATATCATGAGTAGGACAGTTTTGTTCACGAATTTTCAACTTTCGTGATGCATAGGAAATAACACTATCATTCTGCATAAGGACACAACCAATTCCTTTCTCCGATGCATCACTATAAATAACGAACCCATCATTCCCCGGTGGTAGAGTCAATATAAGAGCATTGACTAATCTCCTCTTCAGTTCTTCAGAACATTCTTCACACTCTTTTTTCGAAACAAATTTAACCCCTTTACGTGTGAGCTTCATTAATGGGTTAGCCAATTGGGAAACATTTTGGACGAAATGTCGATAATAACCTGCCAAACCAATAAAACTACGTACCTCAGTTATACTCATTGGTGATGGCCATTCTTGGATTACCTTTGTCTTAGAAGGATCAACAGAGATTCCATCTTTAGAGAAAATATGTCTATGAAAACAAATATCCTGAAGCCAGAATTCACACTTGCTAAACTTCACATATAATTCATGTCTTCTCAGAGTCTTCAGGATAATGCGCAAGAGATTTTCATGATCCTAGTAGCTTTTGGAGTATACCAAGATATCATAAATAAATAACACCAAAAATTAATCAAGATATTCCTGGAAAACTCTATTCATCAGATCCATGAATATAGAGGGTGCATTAGTCAGCCCAAAAGGCCTTACTGTAAACTCATAATGCCCATAACTGGTTCGAAATGTTGTATTTGGAATGTCATCCTTCTTCACACACACCTGATGGTATCCATATCGAAGGTCAATCTTTGAAAAGTATTGATCTCCATGTAGTTGGTCAAATAAATCATCAATGCGAGGTAGGGGATACTTTTTCTTTATTGTTATAGCATTGATTTCCCTGTAGTCGATATATAACCTCATAGATCCATCTTTCTTTTTAACAAAAAGAACAGGGGATCCCCATGGAGAAACACTAGGGAAAATAAATCCCTTATTAATCAATTCCTCTAGTTGTTTCTTTAGTTCAACTAATTTGACAGTGTCCATTCTATAAGGGGTCTTCGATATAGGCCTTGATCTAGGAATTAAATCAATGGAAAATTCAACTTCTCATTCTGGAGGATGTCCAAGTAAATCTTTCGGAAACACATATACATATTCTTTCACAATAGGTACATCCTCTATTTGTACATTCCATTCCTCACCCACTGTAATTTCATCCTCTTCCTCCCCAATAATTGAATTTAGTTGAGCTATTGGGGGTGGATCTAGATAAGAATTAGGTGGTGACGATTCTGTTCTAAAGATAAGGTGTTCCTTATCATCATCATCAAAAATCGTAACCTCCTTCTTCTTACAATAAATCTTCGCATAATGGTCCAAAATCCAATCCATACCAAGGATTATTTCAAACTCAATCATAGGTATGCCGATGAGATCATAAGATAAAGAACATTTATGTGCTCTAATGGGGACTGATTCAAAAAAAATTGTTGCAATGATACTTCCCTTAGGAGTTTTAACTGACAACTCCCTTGTTAAATCAAATTGGAAATATATAATTTTCTTAGCAAAATGGGAAGATATGAAACAATGCGATGATCCAGAATCAAATAATGCATTTTCTAAACTTGAGGAAACCATTAAATTACCTGCCACCATGTCTTTCAGAGCTTCTAACTCAGCAGTAGTGATAGCATAAGCTTGGCCTTTATCCCTTGGCCTTTTCTGAGGTAATTTCCCCCGATGCTTAGGACATTCATTTGCATAATGTCCCATCTCCCTGAAATTGTAGCACTGAACATTGGTAGCTTCCTTCTTCCCTTTGCAATCACGAGCTTGGTAGCCTTTTTCACCACACTTGTAACAGACTCCCATTCCTTTTAAGCAAGTACCGAGGTGTTTCTTCCCACATTTACTGCAGGATGGATATTCAAATTTTCTCTTCTTCCCTTTATTTCCATTCCCAGATTGATCAATAGATCTATTCTTCTCTTTCTTTTCTTTAAAGTCATATGACTTAGAGAATTCTTTCTCTGTCTTGATAGCACATGAGACAATGTCTTCGTACAATGAGAAGGATTGTGAGACTAATTCTCAATGGAGAAATGGTTTTATCCCATCAATGAAATGATCAACATTATTTCTTGGGTTACGTATATAATCTCCAGCATACCTTGGTAACCTTGTAAAGTTAGCCTCATACTTTGCGACATTATCACCCTCCTTTTGTCTCAGACTTAGAAATTGCCTTTCCATATCTGCTTGATGGTCACGAGGAAAGTATTTTTCTAAAAACAGATCTTTGAACTCCCTCCATTCCATATTTGATACTTCATCATCTTCCTTCATGTTATGAATCAATGACCACCATTGATCAGCATCTCCAGTGAGGTGGTAAACTTCCATGATAACTTTTTCCCTTTCACTACATCCCAAAGCCTGAAATATTTTCTCTAGGGAACTTATCCATTGCTCAGCTACCAATGGATTTGTACTCCCATTGAACGTTGGTGGTTGTTGCCTCATGAAGCGATCTAACATTGATCCTCCATGCTGTGGATCAGGGTGCTCTATACGGGTAAGGTTATTATTCATAACCTGAGTGAGTTGTCCTAGTATGGTGATTAGCTGATCGGCACCAATTGCATCACCAGCTCCACTACAATTATCTTGAGCAGGTGGGAAATCCCCATATGGAGTGCATGCATTGATACAATTTCCATTTCTTCCACTAGGTGCCATTTCTAAACAATTGCACAAACTAGATCAGTTTTTGAATCAAAATACATAATTCCATACTTATAAAACACTTAACACAAATTGAAATATTTATGGATATAATCCATAATCATAAAAAAAATTTCTTTGAGGAAGTATCTACTCATAAACCCTTCATAATGATTTGTAAAGAAAATGAGAGTTATCCTAAGCATATCCCCCGGGAGTGTCATAACCAAGAGTGCAGCAAGGCCCGTTGTCGTGCACCAGTTCCCGTTCGAGTCCAGCTCAAAGCAGTATTTTTGGGTTTTACCACTAGGTACATCAGTGCCAGATCCACCTCTACCTACTTGTATCCAGATAGGGATGTATTTCTCGAAAAACTCACAAACTCTCTAAAATATGAAAATTCTAGGAAGTTCTTCGATACTAATCCTCAAATTCCATCTTAAATATATGTTCTCTAATCAAAGTTTATCTAAATCTAGCTTCCAAGGTTTGTACTAAAAATCCTATGATACCAACTGTAATTCCCCGACCCCAGTTACCCAGAGTCGGTGCATTATTACATAACATTGGCATGATCACAAGAAAGATCATGTCTCGAAAGACTGATTAGTTTAGTAGCCTTGGAAACACTAGATACATTAATAAAGTTTAAATTACATCATAAAGTGAAAAACTACTACAAAAACATATTGTCTCCATAGTCCACATTATTATCCCCTCATAATATCCCTACAGGCCATTCATAATTTACTTCTTCACATACTAGGAAAAATAAAACATAGAAAAGGGGTGAGCTCAAATGCCCAGTAAGGATAAAAATATAGCGGAAACATTCATAAATAAGAATAAACATTTAAGGCAATGTATAACTAAAACAAAAGCCTTTTAAACATGAACTTAAACAAAGTATAGAAAAAGTAAAATGAAATAATTCCATTTACTTATTCACATGGATATTCTACTAATAGAATAATCACATGAAATATCAATAACCACTTTCGTAATGATGGAATGCATAATGCCAGACTATCATAATCACATGACAAGGCCTCATGCCAAGACTACAAATAAGATTTTGTCAAGGCCTTGTTCCAAGACACTAGTATGTCTCATGAGACCTACCGATGCATCAAGAAGTTATAGCGGGCTCCACCTGTTACATATTATGTCCAATGCATTCCCATATGAAAAGGTTTAAACATAACATAAACATTCGTTTTAAAACTAGCATAAGAAATGTAAATACTTCATCCATAAACCATGAATGGTATAAAAATAACACATCCATAGTCAAACATATCACAAAACCTTCAATACAATATAGAAGTTTTGTATCATAATAAATAAACTTCAAATAATCATAAAATCCATCAAAGGATATAGACATAGATGAAATCAAAACTATTTTTAGAGAGATATCTCTTTCTATATTGAAATCATTTAAGAGTCATATAATTATAAAAGAAAACATTTTCTTTTAAAATATTTTTATAAGCTTTTAAGGGAAGCTTTGACTATTTTATAATGGCGGAAAATAGACGCACCCGCCATATAAGTTAAAAAAAACATTCTTACCTTAATTCTGTCAAAACGGTTAAAACGGACCTTGTTTGGAAAACAACGGAAATATTCCTTTGTAAACCAATTATAAAAGTCAAAAAGGGTATAAATGACATTAACCCACAGTAAAAATGTTTTTAAATACATTTTTAAGAAACATGGATGTGGATGATAAAGAAGTCCCAGAAGATTTTACGAACAAACAACCTCGGAGAATGAAGAGATTGCGATATAAACCCTTACCTTGTACTTTTCCATGGTTGGGGTAGGTCAAACTCCTTTATAATGGTGAAATAATTGTTATTAAATTATACAAGAATCATATAAATTATTATGGTACAATATATGATATTTTAACATTTCTTTGTTAATAATATCTTAGTATTATCGTCATTTCGTGTGTTAACTTACTCATTTTCTTTTATATGTTTTGTTATGTAAGCCATGTTTGTCATGGATAGGTTGTATATTATTCATATCCAGAATAATATCAATTCCTTAAAAACTATTTTTAAATCATAAAGTGATAATTATACTTTAATGGATACGATGGAGGATGAATCTCATCGCGTTCGTGGAGACGGTAGTCCGTACGTACGCACGGGCGAAAATATCATTCTTTTGATATTAAAATAATATATAATTGGATGGTATATAATATATACAGAATCATTATCATGTTATATTTATTATTTACATGAATTACACATCATTATTATACCCATCAAAATAATAATTTATTGAATAACAATTACACCACGATGTGGAGACGGTAAGCCGTACGTACGCACGTATAGTGACATGTTTTTCAAAGGATGGATAGAATACAGAATATGGTTGTACCATATTAATAATAACATCACAGTATATATAATATACTGGAGTTATTATTTTATAATGGTAATAACAAATAAAGAAGATGTGGAAGAAGAAAGGATCTTGAAAAAGGGTGTTGAAATCATTACATCTTCTTCGGGTTCTTCCTTCTGATTTGATCAAACGGGATCCTTATGTTGGATTTCTAATCAAAATAAGGCCTCTAGGTTGTAGTGAGAAAAGTTTAGAGAGTATTTGGTTAGATTTTGGCCGAGCCAAATGGCTTTGAAGGTGTGAATTAATGATAACGGGGAGTTCCCTTTTATAAGAGGGGTGAGGGGAACCTTTGGAAAATCTAGAAATAATATTTTCAAACAAAATTCATATTCGGTTTATAATGGATCAAAAGTGGATTATTTAAAGGTTAAGGTGGTTATAGGACGCAAAAGACTCAACCAATAGGATTTAGACAGGTTTGGGTTACTATATTAACCTTATCTTTAATTATTAACTCTTAGTTAAATAGTTTGACACTTACCATGTCACTTTGTATTTTTATATTATATAGATAATAAACATACTATTTAAATACAAGAGGCCCCCAAGTGGCCATTAATGACACAACTATCATGATATGAGTCTCTTTGATGAACCTTAGATTTTTTTGAATTGAATAAAAATTAATAATATTATATTTGTTTTAAAAACTCTTTTATGTCAATTTTGACACAATTCAATAAATGATTTTTGTAAAAAACATAACAAAATGATTACTTCGAAAAAACCTGATTAAATAAATTCTAACATTTCATATTATCATATAAATTATTTCTATTTATAAAAAGTCTCAAATTACATTTATTTGGGTATTTATAATATCAATTATTCAAATTTTTCATTAATTAGGCAATTACTGCATCACCATTGTGTCATAAATAAATTAAATTATTTAATCTCTAAAAATTATAAATAAAATATCATTATGTAGGAAATCTTTTTATATTTCTAATGAATATTTATAGTCTAAAATCCAACATATATAACCCTATGTACAAATTGTTTTTCTAAAAGATATATGCTTTTGTCAATTTTGTATTTATTTTAACTTAATTAAAATAATGTGTCCCTATCACCTACAAGTGGCTCCATGGGGTCCCGAAATCGACCCAAATATGCCCATGGGCGGACATGTATCCACCAATAATGTTTGGATACATTTTAGGGTAATTTAGTATTACTATAATATTAATTTTTTAACCCTTATTTACCGAATTAACCCTTTAACCATGGTAAATAAAATATTTACTGAAGTAATTATTCAAAATGTATAAAAATAAAAGTACCTATTTACACAATTTAGACATCCTGATTCCAAATATCGAATCCAATTTTCCAAATTCAAAACACAGAAGTGGAAGAAATTTATTTAAAATTAATTCCCGCTATCAAAACAAAAAGCTTGTTTTTAAGATATAATAACTATCAAAATATTTATACTTGTTTATGCCCGGTTTAATTGTGAAATTATGTGCAATGACCAAAATTGTATTAAATGGTAAAAATATATTCTAAATATACTTTAAAACCACTCAAATTAATAATTTATCACTGTTAATTGTATTGATTAAAAAAGTTGTTTTTAATTAAAATTTAGTAATTTTCACTATTCATCAAATTATTAAAGTTATTCGAAAAGTACCAAAATTTCACTTTAGGCTAAATTCAACAGTATGAATCCAAAAATGAAGTCTATTTTGAGAGATAAAATTTCTAAAATTTTAAAAAGTAGGTATTACTATTCATAATGGCTAGTTTGATCGGTTGTGGTGTGTGTTAGAACTTGATGTTGCATACAACACACGCCATTTCATTATTCAAAGGGAAACGTACCATAGAAGCTTGTGGTGTTACAAGGAGGTGAATTACTGTATGATAGATTAAAACAACTATCCATTTGGAAAATATTTTTTCATTAAACAAAACTATCTTATATCCCTTTCTTGTAGCAATGTATCAACATAAATGGAAGCATTCGCAAGAATTTTTTTTGGTTCACCCACACTGGGAAACACCCATAGAGTATACAAAAAAAAGTTTTGTTGTACCAAATCCAATAAGGATAATTTAAAAAATATGGTTTGATATATATCAATTCTATTACCAAGATTACTTCGTTTACAATGTTTATGGGTATCTCACTACTTCCCAAGGGTCACTCCCCCAATTTCTCTTTCACTGGATGAATACCATTGAAAAGGATCACCTTTTTTTACTTTGATCACTATTATGGATAGGATCCACACACATTTTTTGTACATGTTGGTCCCTTTAATATCTATAATTAATTCATCCTTAATTATAGGTTAATTCTCCATTTATGTTCTTTCTAGGATAATCATTCACTTCTATGAGAACACCTCAAAGAAACAATTCCACTTTCTAGAAACCAAGAACAAACTTCTATTTACCATAGAAAAGAATTTAACTCTACTTTGAAATATATTCAAGATATTCCAATTTTTCCTTTCACTTTCGTGAATGTAGAAGTGAATAAAATTCTTTTAAATGTATTTTATAATGGTGCATATCTTATTTATTCTTCTTCTTATTCTTGTGAATTCAAATATGAAAATGATATTTCTCATAGGGTAATGTAGGCATGTATATCTATGTGAAAGAATCTAGTGTGATACCCCAGTAACTGTTGCATAACCCCTTGCATGAGATCCTAGCGTGTAACCTTGTGCGAGACCTTGTTCTCTCTTTGTGTGAGATCTTAGAATGAGACCCTGTTCATGTTTTTCACAAGATCCTTGCGTGATAACCTGTTCATGATTTGTGTAAGATACTAGTTCAATAAACTGTTTGTTCTTTGTAAAAGATCCTAGTGTGATACCCTATTCATGCTTTGTGTGAGTTCCTGGAGCGATTCACCTTTAACATTTTCCAGGAGACTATTTTCAGATCATGTTAAAAACTTTTGCGATGTAAATCAAAAATATTTTTTCACGTGATCTCTATGAAAATATCCTTTATCATATATCTCTCTGACACTATTTTAAAAATGTTTTAGGGGTTATTTATAGGAATAAATCCACCACCATAACTCAACAAATCACAAACAGTCTTCAATTATACCAGCATCATGCGGTCCGTGAACCTCATATCATGAGACCAAAAGTCAATCTTGTGATTGTTAGTGATGTTGTCTTCCTGGGCATTGGTTGATCCATCACAAGCTCCAAATACAGTCATTAGTGCTATGTGATATCCCATTATGATATCCAATGACAATCATGAGATCTTTACAAGATCCCATCACAAGATCCAATGAAAATCAGGTGCTTCAGGAGATCTCAATGCAGGACAAGTTTAGACATTTTTACTCCACAAAACTAGTAAAACATTTAATATTCCATGAGTTTAGACATATTTAAATTGTGAAATATCATAAAGATAAGATTTTTTCAAGATCAAATAGTTCACCTTTGAATGAGTTCATACATTCACAATTTTCACAAGACCAAACTTTCGCACTTTTCTTGACATCAAGAATTTGAAATATTCACACGATCAAACATCCATGCTAAATCTTCAGTCCTTCTATGACAAATAGCCTTTATCAACAACCTAGAACACTTTCAAAAAAACAAAATCAACCCAAAAGAACCATCATGAGGGATTTTTGACCAACAATATTTGATAGAAATTATTCCTTAAATTGAACCATTTGAGGTTGTTCACATAAAATAAAACCACCCCCTTGGGGTATTTTTCCTATACACCCTAGTTTTTATTTATTCTCTTATTAGTTTGACCACCTTGGGGTTGTGAATGTAAATGGATATACTCATAAAAATAATAGTACGTTTAAATAACCTCTTTCTTATTTATGGTTAATAATTCCACTTAAAAATAATATTTTGTCTCATGTAGATGAATTTGGAGTGAAATTATTTCCCCTTTGTTCTAATAAAACCACATATGCGGTGAATTATCTTTTTTATATTAATGGGAAATTAAATGGAAATTTTTGAAATTATAAATGGGATGGCTCTTCCCATGAACTTCATATATTATTATAAATGGAATGATCGTGGAATTACAATTGGACTATGATGTGAAATATTTATGGACATGGAATCATTTTCTTTCAATTATAATTTATAATATTCAGGTATGACATTCCCTTTATTTCATTATACATGGGATTGGAATCCCTATTTATTCATGTGAATTTCATCCTTATTTATTCATGGGAATGAAATCCTTATTTATTCATGGGCCTGGGGTCTCTATTTAATCATGGGAACAATGTCCATATTTATTATTGGGAGTGGTGTCCCAATTTTTTGGGCATTCCATACAATTGATTAAGACATGTAGGAATGATTCCCGTATTGATTATGATATTCGAGTATAGAATTCCCATTAGATTATGGTATATGATCATGGAATCCCTTATGAATTACAATACCTAGGCATGATGTCCGTTATAACTTATGATACTCAATCATACCATACCTCATGAAACTTAAAACTTGTGCATGGCATCCCTCATGGTATTTAATTATTGGGAATGAAATCCCTTTTCTATATATGAGACTCTTACGTCTATGAATGGGCATCTGAGTTATGCCTCAGGACATGGATAGTTTTATTATATATATATATATGGATAAAAATTTCAGTACATATATAGTCCATATATATAGAAATATGTATGGAGAAACATACTTAGAGATATTCTAGATTTGGCCAAACCTGGTATGGTAGATTAGGTTTCCTATGAGAAATATGAGTCCAACCTATTTAAATTTATTTATTTACTACTTATTTAACAGACATTCACACTGATGTATTTTAGATTCATAGAGTTGATTGAATTAGACACCATTGGAGGTAGCCAACTGATTATATCTCACTCCCTTTTCAGGACACCATTACACTAGGGTACCTGAATAGACCTCTTAATTGTAGTTTTAGGTTTAGGGCTGTGTTGGGTAGTATACATTTTATATCATAGCTTAGGTACACAAGACTGATTTGGGGCTCCGGATCCACATAGAGATATATTTTAGTGATTTTATTCCTTTTTTACTATGATTTTATTCATGCTTCAATGTATGTATTCTTTCCCTTTAGTATTGACATTAAATCATTATATATATGATAATTTTCATGTATTTGGTCATTCATTATTTTTGAGATGATTTTTTTTTCACTAACTTCAATTTATATAAGTTTTTATATTGATTGATTTATTATGTTTATAAAATTGTTCCAATATGATCAAGAGGGAATAATCTCCCCATATAACCATCATTGGAACCTCAATTCTAGTCAAGAACCTCTAGAATATGGGGAGGCATGCTTGTTTCTATATGACTAAATGGATTAGGGAACTATTTTAGTGTGTCATGGGTGGGGTAATTATAAATTGGAATTAGAGATTATTTTCTTTTCTTTTTGTCTTACTATTTTAAGATGAATGATAGAGGACTAGGAGGTTGTCATATATCTGTAAATAGCCATGTTTGGGAGTGATCAACCCACACACAGGGAAAATAAAAATTAGTTGGGGATGAGATTATTTTTCATGATGTTCATTATTAATTTTGACTATTATTTCATCTTGATTGATTTCTATACTTACTACTACTTACTAATTTAAGAGATTTATGTTATTTTACCCTTGGATTAATAGGGAAAGGAATAATTGTTTACATGAATCATTATAGGAAAATAGATATTCACATGCCATTCATATGTGATTCAATTTGGGTTGCATTACTTGATTTCCTAATACATATTGGATGTGCCGTTTCAAATTTAGCAGAATTCTTATATGTATTCTATATTAAGTGATTAATTTTCATGATCAAATATTATTATTACTTTGTGATATAATTCCTAGTTATACTTATTACATTTTATTAGTTATTAATGTTTTAGAATCAAAAAAATTAGTGCCTTCCCATATAGCTTGATGGTGGTTCCTTAACTAACAAATCATGACATATTTGAACCAAGGACCATTAAATTCTGGGGATAAAAAATTTATAGTTATGATTAAATTTTTTCAAAAAAAAATTATAATTTTTCTGATTCCTTACAAATTGGTAAGAGTAACCCAAATGATCAGACCATGGAATATGAACTTAATATATTTTGAAATCAAAGACAAAAACCTGGTTGTAGCTATATGCATGCCAATTATATTTTATAATGGAAAGTAAATTTATAAAATGGGAATTATAATGCATATAAAAAATCCATAACATGTGTTAAATTTAAGTCCTTATAGGAAATGGTTATCATTACATAAACTTGTAGCACTACGACTTGGGCATGATGACCCATATGGCTAAATTGCTAAATGCACAGCTGGACCAAAATATGTCAACTGTGGAATGTTTCTCATGAGATAATCCAATTAAGTGTGCAATTAATCATGAATAAAATATGGGACCCATGAAGGTATCCTTATTCTTTTATGTTGTGGTATTTTACCCCATATAGTATAATCATTATACCTAGGGATGGCTATTTAATGTGTCAACAACCACTTATATGAGTTAAATATAAATATATAGTGTCATCTTGCTGATTTGATCCCATTTAAATTAATAATGAACCTGTAGTATTCTTTTGATCTTTATTATATGAGGTTTTAGTTAATTAAATGTACAATTACAACCAAAATCATGTTTTCCATTATAGTTTCGAATCAAAATTCTCTTTAGCAAAGCCTAATTGTGAGATCCTTAATGATAAATAAAATGGAAAAATAGAATTTATAAGATAAATTTACTAATTATGTTAGGATTAATCTGAATAAATAATGTTTGAAATGAAGTTTGATATAACTTTCCTATGTTTCCTTGTGGTGTTCGATAAATAAAGTACCAAGTACAGTTATCGTTCATAACTAGTATTTGTATTTTATTAAATTAAGGCTCTTTAAATGATTAAATGTGAATGTAAATTAGTGAAGATGTATTGAATGAACCCTTTTAGTGTTGTTATTATCCTAGAACCCTAGGTAAGGGGTTAGTTGAATGTTTCCTTTATAATTCCTTGAATGGTAATATGGAAAATACCCATTGAACTCATTGAAATTTCTATTATTTAGATATAGATATTAGGATTTTAAGCCTAGTAACCCTTTATGAAGTGACCTAGTAAGAAGTTAGACACATTTTCCTTAGTAAGGGGATATATTTATTGAGTTATTTATCTCTTAGGTAAAATAGTATTGACAAATTATTTCTTTTAGTTTTTAAACAAGTGGTGTAATTCAGGTGTTGTTTATTCTTATTAGGACTCATAGTGATGAAAAAACCCATGGATAGATGGGTGGATGTTTAGTATAATAAGACTTCTTGAGGGTATGAGTGTCATGTAATTCTCTAGTTCAGTTAGTTAAACATTCTTAGGGAATGGTCGACCACATAGTAGGTCATGTGATCCTTTTTCTTCAGTGATGGAGGTCTTGAGAGGTAGTCATCCAGATTAATATCCACATGAGATGATACAACTTTGGGATTAATCTTTTACATGGTCCATAAAATACTAGGATGCATAGGGCTGGTAGGACTATAGATAATATCAAATGGTATGACATTATGTTGAAAAGAATATTTGGGTAGTTCATGTTGGTACATGCGGTGCACATCAAGTTGGTAAAATGATAAATCAAACCATATGAATTCAGTGGGAATTTTTAAATCCATTCGATTTTATGCTACAATCATGGGTAATCTCTAGAGTAGAGTAACCTGGTAATTAGAGAATATGAGTTTTCCTAGTATTTAGGATAACATTATAAAAATGATTCAGCGTGATAATACTACCAATCTAAGTTAGTTTGATACATATTCTAGATTATAGTGGCATGTGTGAGCACGACATGGGAGAGAATCACATGTACATTTAGCATAAATATGACCTACCCTAATTTTAAGAAACAATTTTGTTCTCTTTTCAATTATAGATTGGTAAAAGTAGGTTTTCCACATCCAAAACCCATGTTTGGTGGTGGATGGAGTATACGCCATGGAAATGAATCCATTATCAGTAAATAATGAATAGGATAATTCTAATGTGGTCAACCTATTACCAAATGTGTTTTATAATTTCCATAAAAGTGGAGGGAGAAAAACTAGAAAAGACAATTTGAGAGTTGTCACATTTTCTACTAAAATCCATTAGGTTATTAGTTTGGGTTAAATAGTCCTTGAGAAGATACTCGAGTTGATACATCTTTATGGGTTTGTATAGAGTCTTGACACTAGATTCTAGGTCAGGGTGTGTGTGAAACCTAGGAGATGTATTGCTTCAGAGACTTTCTATTTATTTCTCGGTAATATGAAACTAAAATTGTTGGTTGTGTATGCAACCACCGAGGACACTGTGAGTTGAGGTTGGACTATGATGATTGGTTTTTGAATTAATCATATTATTCCTCAGTATTATGGTAATTTGTTCGACTAATGACAAAATGTTAGAATGTGAAACATATCTTTTTAAAAGAAGTATTCTGGTGATGGTTCGATTTCTCAATTTATTTGTATTTGGATATGGTTAGTTAGAAACCATGCTGGAGGCTTCATCATGGATATGATTGGAGTGTATCAAGTATTCATGGTAATCATTGAAATTATCTTAGTTTACCAATGTCTTATTGGAGATAATGTCTCATACCTTGACATCATCTAGGGTACACTAAGAGATAATTACTTATATATTAAGCTAAAGAAATAAATAAGTTAAATTCCTTGTGGGCCTGATTAATATATTATGTGGGAGTTTTTCTCTAGAATCATAGAGAATATTAGAGGTGTAGACTATCCTGAGTCATATTAGTTTTCCCATGTATGAAGAATATTGATGGACTCATGGAAATTATATGAATCTTTGAATCAATCACTAAGATAATACCATAATTAGAATCATTTCATGTTCCTGATACATGGACATTTTGACTAGGTAAAAATGCATCACTTTTAAACACCAGAGTACGAGCTACCTTGGATGAGATCCTTGAAATATACTACTTTATTCAATGGATACCATGGACTTGCATTTATTCTTGGATGGTTTTAACTATAGTGTTCCAATTTAAGGGAGCTGGATTGGGTATACATCCACATTCACTCTATGGTACACCAACATAAATGAATATTTGGATAAATATGTCACCAGAAACCAATTATGGGATTCTATGAGTGTGATTGAATCATGATCAAATGCCTTAAATATAATGTATGATGATCATGTTTGGGATGTATCAACAATTATGGATGAGTGTTTTTAGAGATAGTCAACTAGTAGTATCCTGAAATACATTCTCTTATTTAGATTCATGTATTCAATGAGGAAACACATAAATCATTTCATAGAAATGAGACGAGTGTAGAGAAAAGGTTTTCAAAATCACTTCATGAAAAACCCAACATGACCAAGATAATTTTTATGGGTAATAAACTGTTTGATCAGTCAAGAATCATTCCAGGAATGTTATTAGAATGCCAATGTCACATCAGACTAGGTAATTATGATGGTGGGATCACCATGGATTGAAATTAACCATTCATGCTAGAATCTCTAATAGTAGCTGAATTTGATGAATGGTGAAAAAGTAAATGAAGTGATTGAGTCTCAAGTTAGAAGATATAGGGTAAGGACTATCTTGATATATCATTTTTGGATATGATTGTTCACTTGAGTTCTAATAGCTTAGGTTTTTTATGATTAAAAGAGATTCCTTCAGGTGCATGGAGTGTTTAAAATGAAACTCAAAAATTTAAATGGAAATTTATTGAACTAGTTAGGTTGAATGATGTTTCATTTTCTCCCATATATTATTGGGGATGAGATGTTCTAAGGTGGAATGGTTGTAACATACTGTGTTTTGAACTGTGTGTAAATTAGAAAGGAAGTTGAAATTTTTGTTTTTTAGATGGTAAAAATGTTTAACGAGGATTAAAAATATAAATATTTTCTTTGGAAAACTTAAAAGAATTATTTTTATAAGTGTTTTATAGACTGAGAGGTGTCTTAGGTATTTCTATGAGTTTTGAGAGCATCATAATCTTAAAACTACATTTCAATAGAACCATTTAGAGGTTCACGATTGGTATACGATTATAGATAACCATGTGGTCCAAAATGTGAAATGTATTTTCTATAGGGAAATGGTTTATTGAAACCATATGGACCTCTATGGGAAAATTGAAGCCCGATGCTGGGGCTTAGAGGGTGGCCCAAGGTTTTTTGAACCATGCACCTGAGGCGGTATGGCTGTATGAGAGGTCTAAAATAAGATACAGAGGTTGTATCATGGGTTATGCATGGTTTAAAAAACAATGTGCCTAGCCCAAACCCTTACTGAATATTTGGTAGTGGAATGACATGGTTGGTTCAAAGTTATTCAAACCATGTGGGAAAACCATGAGATACAATAAAGGGGTTTATTTTACCCTCTTTCCCCTCTACTAATTAAGGGTGTTTCCTACCTATTTCTGCCTCAATTCTCCCATGTGGAAGCTCGCTTAAGCTCCTATGTATTGTCCTCCTAGGAATGGATAAATATTCTTCATCCAATTTCTAAATCAAAATCCGTCAGGTGTGTTGGAAGTGCATCAGTAGGCTCTCAACTACATTTTTATTCTTATTTTTTCCCTCACCATATGGAATTCTAAATACATGTATGCTAATTCACCATATTTCTATAGTTTTTCCTATTTCTTCATTTATTTATCAAAATAACTCAATTCAAAGCATGATATTAGACAAGTCATCCATACTAGACTTGATGTAGGTGGTCTATAGATTTTATCCTTAATGTTTCACCATTTTACAAAATATGTTATTGTGTTGCGAGAAGGATTTTCCACAAAGCACCCCGAAAATGTGTAAATATTTATCTAAATCGTAATGCTATAAAATTTATAGTAATTTTTCCTTAAATTGATTCATTTGAGGTTGTTAACCTCAACTCAAACCACCCCTTGTTGTGTTTTTCCTATATGCCTTAATTTGTATTCCATCACTAGGAAATTAGACAACCTTGGGCATGTAAATGAAAATGACTATACTCTTAAATCCTATAGTAAAATTAAATAAAAAATACGAGTTATTTTGAATTTATCTCCTCAATGATACATTTTTTATAAATTTTATGAATTTTTCATGAATTTATTGCCTCTGTTTTCTAATATAACAACCTATGAGGTGCACTGTCTTCTTAATAAAAGGGTAAATTAAATAGAAATGATTGAAATTATAAATGAAATGGGTCTTCCAATGGAATTATTATTTTATAACAAATGGAATGAACCTTATAATATAATTGGTTTGTGATATGGATGGTTTATGGGAATGGAATATTTTTCTTTAAATTATGATTTGTGATATTTGTGCATGATGTCCCCATTCTATTTTGATACATGGTTATGGGATCCTTATTTATTCATGGGCATGGAATACTTTTTTATTCATGGGAAAAGATCACTATTTATTCATGGTCATGTAATATGTATTTATTCATGGGCATGAAATCTCTATTTATTCTAGCATTGAATCCCATTGATTAAAGAACAAGAGAAATACATTCCCATTGATTATGATATTTAGGCATGGTGTTCCCATTCATTCATAATAATCAGCCATGTAATCCCATATGAATTATGATACCTGGTAATGACATAACTTATGAATTGTGCTACACGATCATGGAGTCTCTCATGACTCATGACACTTAGTCATGTCATCCCTAATAGTATTTTATTTTCTGGTATGACCTCTACTGTCACTCTATGTGACTTTGATGACTAATCCTGGATGCCAGAGTTTTATATCAGGTCTTGGATAATCATAATATCTACATATATTGTTATAAATTTCACAACATATATAGTACATGCATATATATATTTATATATACACATAGCTATATATAGATATATAAATATGAAACCTACTCATCAATATTCCACCATAGGATGAAGAAGGTATGGTCCATCTAGTGTCCTATGGAGAATCTATGTCCACAAAATTTACATTTATTTATTTAATAATAATTTATCACACCTTTAAACTGGTGTATTTTGTATTAAAAGGCTAGATTGCATTAGACACCATTAGTTGTGGCATAATGAGTATATCTCACACCCAATTCTGCATTCGATTGCACTGGGGTACCTGAATAGACTACATGATTATAGGTTTAAGTTTATCGATTATACTTTGTATTGTACCCTTGTACATGAGAGACTATGATCAGAGGACAAAGTCATGGATCATGATGTTCGTAGAGATAAACATTGTGTCTTTTATTAATTTTCATTATACTTGTATTACTACTTACATGTATTCCTTATATCCTTTTAGTATTGAAAGGATATCATTTAATACATGACACTGTTCAGGGATTTGGTCATTTATTATTATTGAGATGATTTATTTTTCATTCCCTTTCATTTGTGTTCCTTCTATTCTTGATTGATTTATTTTCATTATTCCACTATGCCACTTTTATCATGAGGGTATAATCCCCCCACAATACAATTATTGGATCCTTACTATTAGTTTATAACCACTAGCATACCAGGATGCACATTTGAGGCCTTGTGACCGGTTGGCTTGAGGAATCATTTCTATAAAGAACATCACATTACATACATTGATATTACTTCAATGTTGAAGAATAATAATTTCAAAATATAAAAAATCCACAAAATTACCATATAGTTATAGTGTATTTAGAAGCTGAGAAACAAAAAAATGGGTTCATAAGACATCTTTATTGTCCCCAACTTATTTCATTATAACTAGACCCCTTTTTTAATATCATACTTAATAACCTTCTTCGTGACCTGGGGAAAGAAATAAATGAAAAGGTGAGAACAAATTCTCAATAAGGGTAAAAAAGAGAGATATCAATCATATCATAATAATAATATATAAGAATATAATATTTGAAAATATTATCCTACATATGAAAGATCTTTATATCATGCCATGAGATAAATCATGAATGTTCATAAGAATCATAGAATGTAATCCCAAAAGTCATAAAATAAGACATGATGTTTTTTTGGCATACACATAATCATAGAAACCATTTCGAATTAGTCAAGGATAATTTCCAAGACCATTCTAGAGGACAAATTCCATTACAGAATCTATTTCACTCTTCATTCCAGCCCTGTATTACTGAAACAAGATCATTTCCCATTCCAGCCATATCTATTTCATGAGATATAAATATTTATCCAATGAATTAGAGGTAGATACAGTTCCCACCCATATCATAATGAAAGCATTCTTATATATTCCACTATAAAATAAATCATTCATCATAACCCAAGTAATAAAATAGATTTATTAAAATCATTCCATAAAAACATAATTAATGTAAAAAAACAGATTTAAAAAATATTATTCCATCAGAAACACAATAAAATCATAGGAACAATATGGATATTATACATTAAACATAACCCTTTTAAAAAAGTCCTTCTTAGATGGAAAATAAATTTTTATATAACACTTGAAATTAATTCTTGAGGAAAATATCATTTATTTTTCAAAAAATATTTCTTTTCTCAAAACGCTGCACAATTTTAAAAGAAAAAAATTTAGTTGATAATATAATTTAAATTTTTTAGAGGAATATACATGTAAATAAGGTTTTTTGAAGACTAAATAATCCCTTCATTCTATATAAGTTAAAAAAAATTCTCCTCATACTTTTGCTGAAACAATTTAAATGTAAATCATGTCGAATAATAGAAAATATTTCATTCAAAAAATTTAATAAAAATTCACCAATTTGTAAAATTGAATTTAAAAAATTGTATAATAAGATAAATAATTTTATAAATTTAGGAAACATGGACGTGGATGATATATATACCCATGTAAATACTTACATATAATCAATCTCAGATAATAATGAGATTATGAAATTATTCATTAGCTTTTAGGTATGATTTCTTTTGTATGTATCTGATCACCATATATAATGGTTTAGATAATTTTATTTACTTAATTAATAATCATATTTAATTTTATGATATAATATATGATCATATTAGCATACGTTTGATAATAACGTGTCATTATTACTTATTATTTGGGTATTAACTGCATGTTTTTTTAAATAAGTTCCAATTCTCCTTCACAGGGCATAATTATATCATTAAAAATGATATTTACATTATATATATATATATATATCACATTTTATAATTATATAAATTTATATAATCATTTTTAATGAAGATCATGTAGAATTAGTCATATCACATCATGGAGACGGTAGACCGTACATATGTACGAGCGGCGATATCATTCCCATAATTGTTGAATGGTATTAAAGGGAATGGTTTATAATATTTCCAAATAAATATCATGTTATAATAATTATATATAGTTATTATTTCCATCATTATACCTATAAATGTATGGTGCTGGTGGAAAACAGATTACACCACAATGTGGAGACGGTAAGCCGTACATACGCACACATAGTGATTTAGTTTTTATTAGGATGGATAGAAAGTGGAGTATTATTGTTAAATAATAATAATAAAATATATGTATTTAATTTATACTAGAGTTATTACTTTATAATTAAACAACTCATGAATAAGAAGTAGAAGAATAAATAAGTTAGAAAGAATCAGTAGACGAGATTACCTCCTCTTCGACATGCTTCCTCTAAATCTCTTCTTAGTGCACTAGAGTTGGTCTATGAAGAAGACCAGAACATATAAAATGTTACTAGGGAATTATATAAGGGAAAAGGGAGGGGTATTTCTGATCTTGAATGCTCAAAGTGGAGTGAAGAGGTCAGGGAGGAGGTTCCCTTTTATAATTGAGGTGATGGGCACTTTTGGGATCTCCAAAAATATTAATTCATAAAAACTAAAAACCCATTGAAATACCTCCAAAATGTCCAAATTTATAATATGAGATGATATAGGGTTTTAATATTATCTACAAATATATTTTAGACAAGTTTTTATGCCAATTTAAACCTTATCATTTTCATTAACGCTAAGTTATTATATTTAATTTTTACATAGGGTAACAAATATTTCAATATTAAAAGGGAGAAATATTTACTTATTTGATGTCAATTAGACCAGAAATAAATACATTAGAACATTATAAACCATATAATATTTATTATAAATTTTTATAAATTTTTCATTATTTTAAGTAATTTAATAATACATTATTTTAAAAAACAATCAATGGTGTCAATTTTGACACTATTAAATTCATTGATATTTAAAAATATTAAAATAACAAGATAACTGAGAACAAACTATTTTTATATATTAATAAATGGTCAAGGTCATCTATAAAATTCATTATACATATTAATTATCTAAAATTATATTTATTTTAATATTTTTTGTAACATTTACTTGTTATATCTATTGATAAAATAATTACTACATAAATTTTGTATAATTATTTAATATAAATATTTTTTAAATAAAAATTAAAAAAATAATATAATATAATTAATATAAATCTATTATATTTCAAAATAATATTTTTAGTCTAATTTATCTTATATAAATTCCAACATTTAAGATGTTATACTTATTAAATCATGAATGTGAAAAAATTAATATTAATTTAAATAAAATAATATAAGTGTCATAATTCTTCTATAAGGATCCAAATGGTTACTAACTTGACCATTGGATGGTTATGGTAGATATATAATTGACCTATAAAATTTTTAAAGTATTTGGATATTTTTATGGTTATTAGAATTTTAATAAAAATTGTTTTATTGATTTCTCATCAATTAATTAATTTTAACATCATTAAAGTATATGTATTTAAGGTAATTATTTATTTCCTAAAAATTACAAATAAACTAATATGATAAAGAAAAAAAATTATATTTAAAATGAGTATTTATAATTGAATTTATCTTATTTTAATCCTTATATAAAAATTGATATAGTTATTAAAATTTGTGTAAGACATATTGAATTTTTCTTTGAATGAAATAAATTAAATGCCCTAATCCCATCTAAATGTCTTCCAAAGGACACCATTTCTACCCAAAGACGATTTATTTCGAAAAAAACTCATTAAATTAAATTAATACAAGTTTTATGGTAATTTTATAATAGTATTGTTACCCTTAATTACTTCATTTACCTTATTACTGTATTAAAAATGTTTTCTGAAGTTACTATTCATAATGCCATAAAATAAAATAAATATATTTACATAATTTTTAACTATTGATTCCAAATGTGGAGCAAATTTTTAAAATTTTAAAACACATAAGTAGTAGTAATTAATTTAAAATTAATTCCATTTTTAGAAGGAGAGAATGAGTTTTTTAAGTTCAAACATTACAAAAGATTGAAACCTTTTTACATCTAAATCCAATGTAAAATTAAATCTAATGGTATAAATTATATTTAATTAAAAAAATATATATTCTATTTATACTTAAAAACTATTCAATATTATAATTTAACCATGTAAAATATTTTGACAAAAAAAGTTATTTTCAGTTAAAAGTTATTGTATTTTTACCATTCATCAAAATTTGAAAGTTATCAGAAAAATTATAAAAATTCGTAAAAAGTAAATTTTTATATCCATATTAAAAATAAAATTTTTATGTTTTCATATAATAATTATTAATGTGAAAAAATGTTAATTTAAAATGAGTTTTCCATTAAAATGTGAAAAATTGCCCTTTTGAAAAAAAATAGGTTTTTATATTTGAAATAGGGTTTATTTATATCCTATGAAAAAATATATATTTGATGAATATAAAATATATTTTATTAATTATATAACATATATATTTCATTAATTTCATTTACAAATAGTAATTCACTAAATTTCTTCCAATAAGCATGTTCCATGGAACATTCTTATTAAGTATAGGTTTTCTATGGAACATGCTTATTAGATGAATATAAAGAAATATTTTATCCCATTCCCGCCACACATGAAGAAATTTACCATTTCTAGTAATCATGTTTATTGTAATTTCATTCAAATATTATTATATGTTTGAAATTATACGCTTTTATTTTTCCCTTTATTATATTTCTATTTCTAAAGTGTTCAACCACCTACTTCTTTTATTTTATTCCCCAGAAAAGATAAGACATTGAGAATTATTTCTCTTATGTGATGACACATGATAATATATCCTCATATATAGAAAATGTTTGAGATAGTAATTACCTTTTAAGGATTAGATTTATCCCATAAAATAAATGATCAATCTTATTTAGGTTATATATAAAATCCTAAACATGTATTTCTAAACGTGTAATTTTAACTTTATACTCAACAAAATTTTCTACTTAATTTTAACATAGATTAAGTAATTTCATTTCCATATTATCTCACTAATCATTAGAAAATTATTTATATAATAATATATCCTTGAATGTATTCTAAAACAAAATATTTATTTCCTTTGAGTCCTTAGTGTTTTGGATCAAGGACCACCATTGATCAATATCTACTTTTAGATGATAAACATACATGATAACTTTCTATCTTTCACCACTTCCCAAAGTAATAAATATCATTTCCAGGGTCTTAATCCATTTATCATCTACTAATGTATTATTAATCCCATTTAATGATGGAGTTTGATAATGTATAAATAAAACCAATATTATTTCACCATATTATGGTTCAGATGGCTACTCCATATGAGAAAGGTTATTAGTTATAAATCTGATTAACTACCTTGATATATTTATAATTTTTATAGTTCTAGATCCAACTCTATCTCCCACTATAGTTTCATTATGTTTCCTAGGAGGGAAATCTCTATATAGATTACACACATTAATATGATTTCCATTCCTTCCTCTAGGAACTATTTCTTAACAATGAAATATTCTAAATTAACTCATAAGATTATGAATTTTAAATAATAATATATAATTATATATAGGACATAACAATTAACATAAAATTAATTTTTATGCATAACTAACATATGAATATTAATCTTAGCATATTTGGGAATATCCTCAAATCATAAAAATATTTTAAGATATTTCATAATTTTTTGTAATGATCATGTAAACAAACCAAAGAATATCCCTTGAGAGTGTCTATCTAGGTGTTTAGTATTAGGGACACTCATTATGAATTGGTGATGATAAAGTTAATACTAAGTTTTCCCCTTTCATAGTTCTTAAACCTATGTGCATCTGTTCCAAAACTACATCAACTTTCTGATATCTAGGTATGATTGTATTTGTTAGGAAATCCACAAAATCTCTATTTTATCAAAAAAATTATGATATTATTCTATATTTATAATTATCTCCAGATTCTGTCATAGTTTTATGTTATCTAATCAATGTTTGACTAAATCTAGTTCCTAAGGTTCATATTAAACTTCCTTTGACACCAACTATAACACCCCGACATTAGTAATCTAGAGCTTGTATATATTTTACTATATTGGCACAAAATAAAAGGGAACTTATCCTAAAGAATAGAATAGTATTTTATTATTGGCATACATGATGCATATATTATTCTCACATTACAACTAAAAGAATGAAATATAACTTAAAAAATCATGTGACAACTTTACAATTTATTTTAGTAAATCACTAAATTTATTCATAAATCATTTCCTAGTATCCTGGGTAAATGAAAAAATATTAAATGGTGATATTAGATTATCAATAAGGGAATGTATTCAACATACTATTTCATAAAATAAATACTTCATGGATAATATGGTAGAGACAAATAATAATCAGATATTCCATATAATTGGAACCATAAAAGGTGAGAAATCAATGGGTAACATAAAAACATAAATAATCACATGGATAATAAAAAATAGTTTCATAATGATATAATTTATAATTATAGACATCATAATCTTACCATCAAGTCCTAGTGTTTGAAAAAATAGGTAAATAGTTAAGGATTACACCAAATACCCAAACTAGTTTGTCTCATGAGACCTACCAATGTATCGAAGGGCTGTAAAAGACTCTTCCCCTTACATACTAAGTATAATGAATTCCTTATATGAAAGCGGTGAATAATAAATCAATACATAATCAACATAAACAATCATATTGAAAAACTAGTATATTAAATGTTAATACTTTCCCTAATTAATATATTTAAAAACAATATCATAATACATATAGATAAATATAGAGAATGAAAATATTAGAGTATATCCCAACTAAAGTATAATATTCATCATATTAATTTTACATATTTTAAAATAACTTTAAAAGACCACCAAAACATTTTTTGGGGAAAATAACCTTTTTATTTTGGAATATATTTTTTAAAATTTAAACAATTCCAGAATATTTGGGAAACAAATTATTTGAAAATAACAATCGAAAATTTTAAAATAATATTCAAGAAAACCCTATAAATAAAAATAGGAGAATAAAATATATGGGTTTAATATATAAAATATCACATAATTCCTCCAATTTAAACTTAAATATAACCAATCTTGTATAATGATGAAATTGTGAAATAAACCCTAACCTCAGTTATAACTTATTTCATAAGTGAATTTAAGCTCATATGTAATAAATATAAATTTATTATACATATATAATAGAATCATATTTATAAATATAATATAATATATGATCTACTTATAACATTTCAATATCCTTTTATTAATAATTACTTATTAAAATTGTTGTTTTGAGTGTTAATTGTTTTTTCATGTAAGTTTCAGTTTAGTTGTTTTAATACTTACATATTTCATATGGTTCCATCATCTCTAGATTTTTAATTATGATACAAATATTTATAACCATTTTTAATGGAATAAATGAAAAATTAACCACATAACTTCATGGAGGTGGCAGTACACACGTACTCATGAGTGACATTATCATTTTTAATTGGTGGTAGGGTAAGAAGGTCAATGATATCAATTTTTTTTAGAATAATAATTCATTCATTCATAATTATATATATATATATATTATAATTAGATCGATGATGGAAAATGAATTACAACAGTATGTGGAGAATGTAAGTCGTACGTACGCACAAGTAATGTTTTCATTTTTTATAGAATGGAAAGAACATGAATAAGGTTTAGTAAAATAGAAAAACAAAATTTCATAATATGGATGATACTAATTTTATTATATGATAATATTTCTAAAATATTTTAATTTAATATAAGATGAAATAAAATGAAAACACTCTCATAAGAATTATGCCTCTTCTTCGGGAAACATCTATAAGTTTCTAAATAAATAGTTTTTAAGATATTATTATCATAAAAAAATCTCTAATAATCATAGAGATATTATAGGAAATTATTCGGCTAGGTATTGTTTTAATTAAGAGTATATGTTAGTTTGAGTAAGATAAGTTAGGTGGTGTCCCTTTATAAGTGAGGTATATGGGACAAATGGAATTTTTTAAATGATTAAAATATATTAATGTCTTACTCAAGAACAATGAATCCAAAATGGAATAGTATATAATTTTATAAGGATTATTTTGAAATAAAACTAAAAAATGAGGATTAATAAAGTTTATTTGTGTTATATAGAATCCTTATATATTTATTTTTAACACTTTTAACACATTTTTCCTTTAAATGAGGTGGCAAACATTTACCATGGTTAGAAATAATTTTGACCAAAAAATAAGTTGTATTTATTAAATAATTTAAATTATCCTGATTAAAAATATAGAATCCAATTTACATGATTAAAATCCTAGAATTGGTTTAAATCAATTTTAATAAAATCTCATAATACACGACTGAAAAAAAATTTCCATAAAAATCAATTTTTAAGTAAACAAATGTTTTTATTTAAAAATTAAGAATAATATCAATTTTAAGGAATTTAATTGGATTATGTTTAATAATAATGATCTATTGAAATTTCAAAACCAATTCAATAAATTTTACTTTGTAAATACTTTAATAGAAAGAACTATTGTTAATAAAATCAATATTTTTTCATAATTCATTGAAAAAGTAATCTTTTCAGATAAAACCCAAAATTTCATCTAAAGATAATTTGGATATGATGAATTAGAAAATGATATCATATTTTCAAATGAAATTTATGAAATTTTTGAATTTAGGTTTTAATTACATTCTTGATTAAATCTATGTGCATTATACTATTATTTCATTAGTAAGAAAAGATTACTTACTATAATTGAATACTAGGTGTTACAAAAGTAGTCTTGGATTTTTCCATCAAAAGTAGAAACATGAACAATGAATAAGTGTGGAAATATTAAAGGATTAATGTATGTATTCATGAATTTTGAGTAAGACACATTTTAGATTATATAGTGACATAGAAGAAAGTAATGTTCTAAATGCATCATGAACTTTCCAAAGGAAGTGGAGGCGATAAAAACAACTATTTTCGGATAAAGGGCATGAAAAGGTATGATTCATGTATTAATCACTATATATTACTTGAATAAGGTTTCTAAAAGGTTTTAAATTATTTTTAAGAAACATTTTAAGGTTGTTTGTGCATAGGATTCACTATTTAGTGTAAGGGATAGTTATTATAGTGATGTTCAGTCTATTACTTTGGAAAATAGAGGGGAAAACATAACATTTAGAATGTGGTGAAACTTGAACTAATTATTGGAATCCATAAAAAAATTTAATAATTATAGGATCAAATATAATTTATTTAAAGTTAAAAACCCAAGATCATGTTTGAGATAACCTAAAAGTGTATGGGATAATACTACTTCTTATGAGGGGTTTCCACATATTGAAATCATGGTTGGAAGAAAGAAACTAAAAGAATTTCTATGATTCTGTTGGTTTACAAGAAGGGTTATAAATGATAAGTCCTTTATAACATAGTAGGTTTAGGGTTTTTGGAATGAGGGTTATCTTGTAACTCAATTTCTTCCCCTTAGTGAATGTTTTTTATGTTCCCACGGGGAGTACGACTAAAGTACAAACCATGTTTTTCTCTGTGTTGTTGTTCTTATTATATTTTTATGCATGTTTCTTCTTGATTTTTGATTCTTTATAGATGATATTTTCAAAGGCCATGAAGTTTCCATAATCATAATGAATGGAATATAAATATGTATGGTATTTCGAGATCTGGATGTTAAATTTTCTATGGTGTTCTATAGAAATTTGGACCCTTTCAAGTAACTTGTTCCATAGGATGTGTTATAAAAGTAGTTTTTTTGTAATAGGAGGTTGGTTTGTTTTTATTTTTTAGTTATAAACCTTAATATAGTTTGAAAACATGGGGTTGAGATGAACGTGATGAAAAAGGTCCCTAATAGGTGGTATCAGATCACTAGTGGTGTTTTATTTCCCTAATATCCCTAAAAGGTGGTATTAAATATTCACTTTATAGCATTGATGGGTGGTTTATCAAGACTCATAAGAGACACAATCAAGTGGTTTTGAACTTTATTTCAAGACTAATGGGTAATATTATTAAATATTTTTATTGAGTTTAGAATATTTCAACTAGTAAAAAATGGAGATACTAGGGATTTAAAGGTATATACAAAGTCCTCTTGATATTGGGTTTGTTAAGGCATGTTTTTTTATTGAGGTGGAATTAAAAACTTGGTTAAAATACTTCTATATATTCCTAAAATACAACCACGATCCCTTTCACTTTTGAATTCAGTTGGATATCCTTATTTTTAGAGGATGTAATTGAAAATGGATAAGATCTAGATTGATGATTTTGATATTGAATGATTTTGATTTAGATAAGGGTAGTCTTTCTATCCTGAGATAGTTTTTTGGTTCTTTTGATGGAAAGTCAGACAAAAGTGAGGTATTTAATAGAATGGGAACCCCTTAAAAGAAATTAGAAAATGAAATGTTCTTGAAGGAGTATATAAGAGAAGGTGAACCATGACTTAGAAGAAGGTTTCAATGGTAAAGTTAATAGAAAGACTAGGATTTGTTCAATGAGGTGAAAAAAATGAGCCAATGAAATTTGGCTAGTGATTAATAAAACATATAGAATATTAGATAAAATATAGATGAACAAGATATTGTTGGAATAAAAAGTTTTATTATATAAATAAATTTATTAAGGGTTTTCAAATCCCATAGTTGAGTGTGTATGAATAATTTGGTAACTGAATATTCTATAGCTCACTTGAATCATGTTTTTCTATATCTAGGGATTCATAAAAAAATATCTAATAAAGAAATCATGTGTTTTATTTTATGTTCGGTCTGAGAGTACTTGATAATATTGGAAAATTTGTGGTTCTATCTATAGGTGGAATGAAATAGATGTGTAAAAGATATTATTGATAAATTGGAATGTGAATTTTATGATTAATAGAAGAATATAAAAATTTGTAGAAGGTGTATAATTTTTATATAGTGGAACATTAATATTAAAAATTATAGAAATATAAATTTTTGTATGCTAATATGGATTTTGGAGGTAGAATTCATGCTAGATAGATATTTTTTCAAAAACAAATAGGCCAATACATGGGCATCTCATTCAAAAACATATGAGAAGGTAGAGGTCTTCTTTTTCAGGATGGAGAGAATCTAGTGAATCATAAGCTTGGTTGGTTCTAATTGATCTCAAGGGTCCATTATACTTTGTATATTCATTAATGATAGAATTTGATAACGTGGCTATTATTTCCTCAACCATGGGTCTTAATAATTTCAGAAACATTTTCATAAAGAACCATGGTTAAATGAAGGGGGAAATTTTTTTAGAGTTTGAGTGTTTCAAAATAGTATAGGTTTAGAAATATTTTCTTATGGAGTGGCCTGTAATTTGAAATGACTAAACTTGGAAAACATGAGTGGTTCCACAGAGTGGATACTACTCTATTTGGTGTAGGATATTCTGAATATACTATGATTTTATAATAATTATTGTTCCTTTTTTTCACATAAAAATTATTTGGATAGTTGACCATGAATATGACAATGTCATAAGTGGAATAACCTCAAGTATTTGGGTCATTCATATAAGTCAATGGAGATAAAGACTTGGTAAATTATAAATTTATGTTAATGAATTTAAGATGGTTTAAATAGTATTGAAATTTCCGATATGATGGAGGATAATATTTTGATTTTTAGAACTGGGATATAATATAGTGGTATAAAAATAAATTATTTTCTTAGGTTTCACTGAGAAATATAATTTTGTTCCATGTTACTTCAGTGACAGTTCATCAATTCAATGATACAAAAAATTATAGAAGATATGTTTTAAATGAAGGTTAGTTCTGATGGTATCATAAGAGTGTGTTGTACCAAAAAAATTCTAAACTTTTAGAATCTTACTACTAGAGTTTTAGAATAATGGATCACAAAGGAGTAGGGCCATAGACATGGTAAATAGTGTGACTTGCTAATAGAGTTAAATAATTTTTATAGTTATTTTTTCTATTTTGTTTAGAGTAAAAGTTTTGGAGGAGTTTATAATATTTTATATAAACCAAAATGGAGTGTCTAGAGTCCAAATTATGATTGTGTTTTTTTATTAGTGGGGCTTAGATGATCGAAACCATGATGAAACTAAAAAAGGGGAAAGGTGTGGTTTAAAATTTATCTAGTTAGACTTTGGTAAAAGCCATGAAAATTTTCTTAGAGTAACATATTGTTATAATTAAATCATTAAAATAATTATCAAGTGTGTTGTTATTGGTTTTTTTGTTCCAAATATTTTTGAGTTAAATATAGGAACTTCCAGAAAATAACATTTAAAGTTACACTTTATAGAATGAGGAATTACTTTCACCTTCAACAAGGAAGTTTAGTTTTAGGTCACTGGGGTTGAAAAAAATAGTGGCCATATATGGGAGTTATGAAGGATGAATATCTAGATTCATGTACTTAGTGGAAACCACATTTTGGAAGATTGAGTGACATAGAATAAAGGGATGTTCTAAGTATCTATAGAACATTTCGAAATAAGTGGTGGTGTAAACACAAACTATTTCTGGATGATGGGAGCACATAAGTAGATGTGAAATAAGAATCAATAAAAAATAATTACATAAGTTTTAATATATATTCAAAAAATATACCTGAGAAATATAATAAGGTTGTATTAGTAGAGGTTTCCCTATTTACCAGAAGGGTTAGTTGTGGTAGTGATTTTCATCCAACTACCTTGGCTAAACATATGGATAACTATAATGTTCAGAAAGAAATGAAACCCAAAGTACCTATTGGAATATATGAATCACATTTATAAATAGAGGGTGTATAATGATTTTTCAGTTGTGAAAACTCTAGATCAAGTTAGATAAAACCCAAAAGAGGATGCGGTATTAAATGCTCCCATGAGGTCTTCCCCATAGATTTCATGTTTATAGTAGAAGGACCTTGGTTATTTTTTGTTTCATATTCAGATTAATGAGTAGGATTATGGAAAAAGGTACATTTTAGATCATGTTGGGTGGGGTTTATAGATGGAGGGTTCCATTGTAACTAGGTTTCTACCTTTAATGAAATACATATTGTGTTTACCCATGAAATAAGACTAAAATATAAACCTTTTTATTCCCATGTTTTGTTTTGATTATTCCATATATACATTTGTGGGTTATTTTTTTCTCAATATTTATAGAATATATTATCAAATACCATGAAGTTATTGGAATTATAGTGAAGAGTAGATTACTATTATGGCTAGGGTTATTGGTCTTCCCAATTTTATAAGTTTAATTCAATTGGTTGTGTCCTAGAACATCACACCATTCTAGGTGCCTTATTTTATAAGATGAGGTCTGAAAGTAACTTAAAACAGTATAAGATTAGGTGGTTTAACTTTTTGGTTCCATACTATATATGTGTTATGGTATGAAAGGTCTTCAAATACAAGCGAGAGGGAAAATTCTTGAATAAGAGGCATGAGAGTGCTGGTTTACTTTGATGCCATGATATCCACAACAAAAACACATGGAAATTTGAACTAAATAAGGAAAAAATAACACTGCCTATATTCATGATGGTATTAAAAAAGGTAATATTATAATTAATTATAAACTACAACATGAGGATGGTTTCTTCTATAAATATGTTGATACTTCTGGTCCCTTAGTTGTGGATTGATATAAAAAACTGCTCATTAGATATGTAGGTAATATAAGTATAAGAAGGTTATATATAGGTGAAAAATAAAACAATTTTTTATTTAGTGATATTCCATTAGTCCTAAATACTGTAGATAATGTTACTCTTTAAGGTATCCTATATTATTATGAAATATTCTATTCTTTTAAAATCCTAAATTAATAATGTTCTTTCAGTCAATATGGATACCAAGGTCCCTTCTTTACTATAGCATATAACATTACTCATAAAGAGTTTATTTATGTTCCATAATACTTATTATATGGTCAATAATTATATAGATTAGATTATTATACTAAAATTGTGGTTATACAAAAAATTAGTCATCCATAATGTTTCTAACATTTCAACACATTAGTATGTGTAACTTTATATACATAATCTGGGAAAAGATCCTCAAAATTTGACTTTATATTATTCTCCAAAATTTGGAATTAGGAGAACATATGGTTTTATTAGGGAGAAATATTCAAATGGATATTACATTGGAACATGAAATAAAATCATATTTTATAGGAATGTGTTTTCTAGGAACTTTATTTTAAATGTAGATATAGAGATGGATTATAAAAATATGGAATTTAATTTCAAATTTGTAGTTATCCATCATTTTTGTTTGAAAAAATGTTCTTATGACCTTATTTTTCACTTATTTTCCTCAACTTAGTTCACTAAATATATTGTGGTCAGCTGTATTGGGTTTTTAAAACAAACTAGATTATTAATATTGGGTGACTATTTTTTTCCTAACATGTTCATACCGGTGAAAAATACAATAATCTGGCCCATTAATTAAGTGATAGATGTTAGGATTGTGGAATAATTTCAAAATTTCCTTAATAACAAAGGTATATCAAACCGCCTTTTATAGATGATATGGTTATTATCATCAACAACAAACAATTATCCATCAATTATTTCAAATAAGTCTTCCAAATTTTTGAATTTTGTAGTGGGAAAAATTTAAACATCACTAAAATTATATTTTATATCTATATAATTATTAATTATACGCGGTTCTAGTAAATTTAATTATGGATGAAATTTTCTAAAACAACTTTTCTGGTGTAAATTTTTAGTTCTCTCAACTCGGATGGATGGTTTTATATTAAAAACTTTGATACATTGGTCTTTATATTTTTTTAACATGTTTATAACATGGAAAACTGAATATTATCAATTTTTTGGATAGTGATTATTAAACTTGTTCTTTTATTAATTTCAATTTACATATTTTTTGATTAGTGTCCTAAAGGCCATGATTTTTGTACCCCATTAGTTTAGTATGCATTTCCCTTTAAATAAAGCATTCATGTTTGATAGCTTATAATTCATGTAACACCAATCTAAAATTAATAATGTTTCATTTCATTGTGGTAGAATATTAACATACAAAATGAAATAATTTTATAGGAAAATAAATAATACCAGTTAGTAAAATTACTAAAGGAATGAAATCCCAAATAAATAAAAATACTATAAGGTTTAAATTCTCATTATAAAAATTTTATATAAAGACTATACTGCCGATAATAACTATAGAATGATGATAACTAATTTTAAATATGATAAAAAATTTAAATGATAAAAAATAATGAGATGAATGATTTTAGAGATTTATAAAATGAGATAAATATGAATGGAATATGACTGTTATATATATTTTTACTGGTTATATGATTATTGGAAAAATGATTGTTGGATATATAGTAATTATATCTAATAGGTACATTATAGTTGTGTAATTTCAAAAAAATTAAAAACTATATAATTCATATATAATAAATAATTTTGGATTGAAAAGGATAAAAATCAATTAAAAATACTTTATTACAAAAATATAAATAATTAGTTGTTATATTATTATTATTATTATTATTTTTAAAAAATAATGTTCCATGTTTAAATAAATTAAAAGAAATATTATTATACTAACAGAATGATAAAATTTAATGGTGTGGTGTTAATTAAATCATTTTAATGGGATGTGATAAAAATTATTTAATGTTAAAAGGGGATATTTTAATTGAATTATTTTCTAAGTGTAGGGTTATTTATCATAGAAAGTTAAATTTATCACATTTAAATGATGATTATAATAAAATATATTATTTCAATGTATAATAAAATAGATCAATAATGATTTAATTATTAATTGATGTGAAATAAAATTAAGAACACTTAATGTTTTAAAAAATCATTTTTCTTTAAAAACTGTTTTCTAAATATATTTATGTTTTCATTTGAAATTTAAATTTGTTATATTGATAAGTTAAATTATAATAAATGGGGATTATATTTGAAATCATAATTTCAAAATTATGTGATAAGGTCAATTTAATTTTTGAAAAAAAGCCAGTAAGGTAAAAATTGAGTTATGATGCTAAAATTAAAATGAGGTAAAAGAGTTAAATTAATGGGTAAAAGATTAAAATATTTCTAAGTTTATCTATAAATTATGATGATAATGGGTTCATGTAACATAATAACTATTTTTCTACTTTTTATCAAATTATCAGTTAAATTGATAGCTTTATATGATAATTAATTAGTACTTGTGGAAATGCCACTCAAAACTCATCTATAGAAGAACCCCTCATATACCCATCCCAAACCACCCACTTAATTCTATTATATCTTGAATCCATACCAAAATTACATATCCTAAATCCCTAGTACACATTTGGTTTCCTATGGTTTTAATAAATGGGACAAAATCATTTCATTTGGAAAGAACTTATTATGAGAATACGAATTTCCATCTATGAGGATAAAGTGGATTTATGGAAATCGGGACTAAAGGTAAGAGTTTATTATCAAATATCACTTTGAAAATTATATTTTCTAGGTTTTACTTACCTATTTTTTGAAAAAATATATATACATTTTCTCTAAAATCCCCTTTATCTTTCCCCTTCTGGTGAATTGACGGGTTTACATGTCTTTGTATAGTTTCCCCTCCCTCTAGTTCACAATTCTCAAGAAAGGATTATCCTCAGTGGTGTAAGGATTGACTATTTTTATTGGTTTCCAATAGTTTTCCTCTATATATAGGTTTTTTCATATGATTTTACTGATTTAATTATAATTATTTTAATGACTGGTTAAGTTTATTTTCTATTGACTTTGATTTTATTTGCAAGAGTGTAGAAGGAATTTTTTAATGATTTTACATGGATATTTTCCCCCATTTTTTCTTAGGTTTTATTTATAAATATTCAATTAAAACTTTTTGTGGTTCATAAAATTAAGTTTTATTAGTTTTTTATTATTTTTATAAAACCATTTATTTATCAGTTATTTACTTATAAATTAAAATTATAAAAAATTTAAAGGATGTTTTTTTAATTTAAATTTTTTTCTAATGTTCTTTTAAATTATTTTTCATATATATGAAAATAATTTAATATTTTTTAAACATAAATTAGGATATGATCATATGGAAATATAATTATCATTTATTAAGATGCATTATAACCATAAATTGTTGAAATTTCCATGAAATTGAGTTTTTTATCCCAAACTAATTACGCTATGATGTAATTATAAATGTTTTCATGTGGAAAACAAATGTATAGTTTTTAGCTATTTTATTTTTAGACCTAAATATATATATATATATATATATTCATTTAATTTGTTAAATTTTAAAATCTCATAATATGACATGTAAGGGATGTTAGAGTGAACCCAATATACGACATTTAAGAAAATGGGAAGTGAACCTAATCTACAAAATTATGGGATTTAATCAACTATCTAATGATGGTCATGGTAGTGAGGCTTGAAATACTAATTTTTTATTTTATTTTATCTATGACACATAATTATGACATATTATTATGTTATATCTATATGAACTTGGCCTTAAAAATTACATATTCTAGTGGTTTGGAACTATAATTCCCATTCGAGGATATTTTTTTTGAGAGTGTTAGAGAATTATGAAAAACTCTTACAATGTAAACCCATAAATTATAAGTCAAATCATATACACACTCTCCATTTTTTCTGTAAAATAAGAAAAAATATTTAAAATAAAATATGGTTTATCTTTATAAAAAAACATTATAATTTTCTCCTTGATCTCATTATTTCCCTTAACCATCCATAAACTCTATAAAAACATTTTAAAACATGAGATGAGATCTAAAATATGAGTAATTGATTTAAAAAAAAGTAAACCATTTGTCTGGTGAAAAAAATAAAAACCCATTTATAGTTATTTGAGAATATAAAACAAATAATTTTCATATGAAAAACACACGCACATTTTTCTCAAAGAAAAAAATTTAAAACCCATAGAAATAAATTAAAAAAATACTTTAGGTTAATTATATAATCATTTACAAAAAAACCATTTAAAAGCAATTTCAATTGGAATAACCATATACCCAACTTCCAATATTAATAATAGCTAATGAATTGGATATTTATTATAGGGATCAACCTTCATATATACTATATCTAGGTAACCTGTGAGCTAACATGGGGATCATCCCTTTATATAAACTAGACGAGGATCAAATGTTTCTTATGAGCTATAATTGCGGTCAACCTTTCGAATAAGCTATATAGAACTTACCCTAAGCTATAATGGGGTTCAACCCTTTGTATAAGTGGTATCAATATCACATGTTTCATATAATAATCATGTTCAATTTCATGAATAAAACAATTTCATCATTAAACCCATTAAAAATAAATTTTAATCCCATAAAAAAAACTTTTGTATAAAATTACCATTTTCTTTTAAAAAACTATTTTCAAAACCAAAACAACATTTTCTTTGAAAAATATATTTTAATTGAAAAATAACCCAAAAAAAGAAATAATTATTTTCATTTAAAAAACATTTAATCTTATAAATAAATATAGAGATTAAATATTAGTCATGGTGGAGGAAAATTCAATATCGCTGTATGCATTAAGAATAGAACATTCCTTTTATCTTTTGTCAAAATATTCTATATAAAACATGTAAAAGATTCCTTTTGAAAACCTTCTAATGTTATTAAAAATGGACATACAATTTCCTTTATAACCTTTTTATATTAATATAGATAAACATATAAAATAATGTAAAGAGTATTGACATATAGAAAAATATTTTGAAATTAATTATATAAATGTTTAAAAAGTAATTTTTAAATCAATTTTTCTAATACCACAATAAAATATTGGAATCATAATTTATATGAAGGAATAAAATTTAACAAGACATTTAATAACATGAGAATAAATAAATTCATGAGATGATATATTAAAGGGTATGTATATATATATCATAATAGAAAGTGGGTGTATAACATCAAAATAATCCTCAATGAAAATATATTGAGATGAAGTCCATTATAAATATATAATCATTGATGTGATCATTAATAAAACTAATTGGTTATGTGTATCCACTATAAATCCATATAAAAAAGTAGAAATAAAATATAATATATTCAATAGTGATTTCACACTTAATCTTTAGGATGGCATAATAAATCATTATAATTTTAACTCATAGAATGTAAATTAATTTAATAAATCCCTTCCACTTTGTAATCCATCAAATCATATGCACTATAAAATTAATAATTATTAAATAAAATATTGAAGACTCTAGAGAAAATGAGATTCATGATATGAAATATCAAAGAGAATTACAAACACTACACATAAGAAATAAATGGTGAATATGGCATAAATCTCACCTAATTAAAATTGAGGTGAGAAACCCTTACCACTTGTTTCCCTTTATTTTTTCATACATTAACATCCTATTGAATATCACCTCCTTGATAGAGCCCTTAAAGAACTTTTAAATGGTATTTGGTTGAAAACATCAACCATTGGATGTGGGTATAGTGAGGATGAGAGGATTTGTTATAGATATGGGGATCTTCATTGATTTTGGGGACAAATGGAGTGGTGAGGAGTGATAGTTCTACTTGGGGAGGGGTGGATTTAAGTGATTAAATAATGATTATTTTATATTTAAATCCAACGACATTGAGATGGAATTTATTTCCACAAATTTGGATTATAATTAATTTTTTAATTGAAATTTTGGGTTGATAAAAACATCAACCAACTGTTAAGTATTTCAATTTTTAGGTATTTCAGCCTTTAACTTTTAACATTAACCTATTTCATTATTTTACCTATATCGCGATAATTCTTACTTTTTACCACAGTAAATTTTTCATTCATAAAAATGAAAGTGACCCTGCTAACTAATTTGGATCTTATTATTCTAAATATAGAATTCATTTTATGAAATTCAATTCAAAAAATATTCATAATTATTTCTAAAATTAATTATGCAGACACAATAGGAAAACATGTTTTAAAAGTGAAAAGGTTAAAAAGTTGAAAATATTTTTATATCCAATTTCAATGTAAAATTGATTCCAATGACCTAAATTATATTTATTTATGTATAATTGAAATAATTATACTTTAAATATGATTTAAAATATAATTTAACAATATAAATAAAATATATAAGAATTATTTTTTGAACAAAAATTCAGCATTTTCCATTATTCATCATAAAATGAAACTTCACTAATAAATACGAAAATATGACCCTAAGATAATTTTTTATATTCCAATTTGAAAAATGAGTTTTTTTTTTAAATTTTTATTACAGGGTAAAAAATTAGTTTTAAGAAAAGGGCTCTATTAAAAAGAGGAAAAATTACCTTTTTGAAAAAATATAACTTTTATATGATTAAAATTCAATTTATGTTTATATTAATACTATTAAAATTATTGGATGAATTTAAAAACATATTTTATTAGAAATAAAACTTATAAATTTCATTAATTACTTCTAATAATAGTTATTGATTTAATTTATTTATATAAATGTCATCGTGGTCTTAAAACAGTTTTATTTAATAGAAACAAGTCCTTTCTATTCTATTGGTTTCATTTTAATTTATAAATAATTGGTAAAAAAAGAATTAATTTGATAAAAACATGTAAATTTTATTTTCATAATTTATTTAATCTCATTCATTCCTTCCATTCCAACAGCTAGGTGTTAACATTCACATTAAAATAATAATATTTGGTTGTTTGTTTATTCTCGGCGTGGTATATCTTTTGTGATATTGAACATAGTGTTTCATTTTATAAATATAAAGATGTTGCACTATCCCTTGTAAATAAATTTCTTCCTCACCATTTGAACTTGGGATAAAGAAACTATGGTTTTGACTTTTTAAAATACATTTGTTAAAATCCCACATCATAAAAAAGATCAACAAGGAATTACTATAAAAATATATAAGGGAAAGTACTATGGTCACATTAGATAACACAAAATAGGTTTTCATGTTAGAAAACATGGACAAGGAAGAGGAAATATAACATTCAAGGAATGATAGAGGGTGATATAGAATATCTTCATGAGAATGTTAACCACTATGAAACCATAAATCTATGATGGGTTAAAAGACATTGATTTTATAGTTAGAAAAGCAAATTGATAACATTTTTTGTTTCAATTTTTTTTGAAATTGAAAAATTAATTTACTACCTATACTTAGAACAAAAGGAAACATACTTACTTGAAAAGTATAATTTCATCTTTTAATCAATTTCTACCACAATCTCATATTTTTTCCAAATAATGAGAATTCAAGATGAATTTTAATACCTGGAGCATCAAAATTAATTTTTGTAGATAAATAAATCCATAAAAGTTTAAATATCTATTCCCCTATCCTTAGGAATTAACTCAAACCAAATTGGTTAGTACAATATAAGTTAATATTATAAAAATAATAACCCTTTATATGATTAAAAAACATTAAAATACAAAATTATATAGTAATTCCCAAATTTCATCATAGAATATTCAACAAACAAGTATCTTAATAAATTCCTCAAAATATTCTAGAATAAAATTTCATACTCACAAATTAGATAGATTTGATCTACTAGTATTCCAATATTTATCTTCATATAATATCAATTTCTCTTAAATTATAAAACCAAAATGTAATTTCCCAAATCTCATAATATCAAAGATATGATAATTATTCATGAATCACCATAAATGCATAATAGAATAATAAATTCTTCTAAAATATAATTCATCCTTTATTACTCAAACAAAATCAATTTGGTTTTTATTTACCTAAATCTTATAAGATTCCAAAAATAGTGAACATACGTTGATATAACTTTAATCACATAATCTCCAAAATATATTTGATAAAGCATATGATCCTAAAATCAAATTATTCTTTATCCATAAATTATTTTAACCTAAAAATCAAAATTCGTAATAATTGGGACTTCACAAAGACCCACGGTAGGTGATACACCCTAGTCACCCTCATGTCATGGATTCAGTTCTTATGGACTTCCCAAATCTGATGAGTTGTCAGATGGTCTATGGATTTTCCTTTTTTAAAAACATTGTAATTATTATAAAATTCACAAAATCACGATAAAATCCTAAAAATAAAATTAATATATTCAAAATTAAAGAATAATTTTATCCTTAAAGCTTATCTAATACTTTTTATTTTTCATGCCAAAAAATAATATCTCAATATTACCTCAAAATCAATGTCCATATAAAACCAAAAGGTTACCCATAGGTTTTAAAATTGTGACCAAAAAATATATGTACTGTTCACCAAATAACCTTTTTTATATCATAAACATAAGGGTTACATGTAACTAAAAAATGTATCAACACTAGATAAATGTATCCCAAGTTTATCAATTATATAAAAAATAAAAATATGGGTTCCTAATACTTATATATATTATTATACATTGAAAAATATCGAGATCCCTTGAGCATTCGTCACTTCTCCAGATGACCCACCATCAAATATAGTAGTAGTAAATGAATTTGATACACGTTTATATTTCTAATCATATTGTTTTCTATCCTGTGTAAATAAATTTGGAAACATATTATTATAATGACCTAATTCATTAAAACTAAAACATATTATTATTAATTGGGTATCAATCATCTCATTCTTGGATTGTTTACGACTCATACCTTTACAGTCACAAACCATGTGACCAAACATACAACACCGATAACAATTTCTAGATCATGAAATACATTCCCCAAAATGTATTGTACAATAGTTAGAACATGTTTTATGATTCCCTAAAGAATTTCTAGTTTGTTTACTCTCAATTTCCTTCCACCATGACCATTTCTCACTCTTTTCATCTCATGGAACATAATTGTAGGAGAAATACATATCAACTTTTTCAACATAACGAATTATTTTCTCATAACTTTTAAATTACCATACGGCCAATAATATTTAAAGACTTGGTTTAAATCTAAAGTAAAATCTATTAATTTTATTTTCAATGTACTATATAAAAATAAGAATATACCTTTCCAATCTTTCAATGTTCTATTTATACATGATTATTGAATCTTCATCCTTTTTCTTCAATTCCACAATTGATTCTACATCCTAATTAAAACAACCTTAAGGAAATGTTTTTCAAGGGGTATATTCTTAAATGTTTCTCATTCCATGGAATCAATATGAAAATTTAATATAGTATTATTAAATAAATACCACTATCATTTAGATTTATTTTCAAAATGATAAATGAATAGAGTTTCCTTTTTTCTATTTCAAACATCCCATTACATCAAATTTTTTCTCTAGGGAATTGATCTATCTTTCATCTAACACTAGGTTAGATGATCCAATTAATGGTATGGGATTTTGCCTCATGATATTCTCCACTCTAGACATGTTCCTTCATAATACAATGATTTACTATCTAGAATGGATACCACCCCACTTATATATTGTGTCAACTAATCCATCACAACAAAAAACTATACTATTCTAGTTCTTACCATTTCGGGATGCTGATCTGGAAGTATATTTTCTTCTGGGTTCTTTCCCACTACATATTACTTGTTTCCTCTATGGAAAACCATTCTAGACAGACATTGTTTAGATGAAGTAGCAAGGTAATCTTAAAATGCTACATAATTTCAATTTAATCGTAATGTAAAATCATATAAGAGAATGTAACTAACACTATCCTATATTCTAATGTTGTCTAATCCATTCTATGATTCCAACTATATGAACATGGAGTTAAAAATTACATATTCTAGTGTTTTTTGAACTATAATTAACATTCAAGGATATTTGGGTTTATATTTTTGGAGAATTAAGACAAAATATTTTAAAGTAAACCCATAAATTATAATTGGACACATATACATAGTAGCCTTTTATTAAAAAAGAAAATAAATATTTAAAATAAAATATGGTTTATCTTTATGATAAATATATAAAATTTTATCCTTGATCTCATATTTGTCCTAAATCTTCCTAAAACCATGTGAAAAACATTTTAAAATTGGTATAAGGACAAAAATATTAGTAAGGGATTTAAATGAACGTAAACTATTATTCTAGTGAAAAAATGACAACCTATTTATGATTATTTGAGAAGGTGAAATAACAAATTTTCACATGAAAAACACACACACAATCAATTTTCTCAAAGAAAAACCTTTAAAAACCATAGAAATAAATTTAAATCTCATTTTAGTAAATTAGATTATAATTTACATAAAAACCATTCAAAACCCTTTAAATTAGAATAACTATATGAACTACTTCCAATATTATTATTACCTAATGAATTAGAGATATTTAATGGGGATCACCATTCTTATAAGATATATGAGGCTCACCTGTGAGTTATAATGAGGATCAATCCTTCGTATAAGCTATATTTGACTCACCTATTTCTCATAAGCTATAATAGGGCTCAAACCTTCATATAATCTATATCAGGCTCTTCCATGACCTATAATGGGGCTCAACCCTTCGTATAAGGTATATCGGGCTCACCTATTTTATATAATTCTCTAGTACCATTTCATTAATAAAAAATATTTCATCATATAACCCATTCAAAACCTATTTTAATCCCATGTGAAAAACAATTCCGTATAAAAAACCATTAAAAAAAAACCCATTTTCAATGTCAAAAAACCGTTTTCCTTGAAAAATCATTTTAATTAAAAAATACTCAAAAAAAAGAAATATGGATTTTAATTTAATAAAAAATATATGATTTTAAAGTAGATAGAAATTAAATAACAGTCATGGTGGATAACAATTAACTATCTCCATGTACATTAATAAAAGAAAATTCAATTTTTTATTTGTCAAAATGTTATATATAAAACACATAAAAAGATTCCCTTCAAAATACTTGGAATGAAATTAAAAATATGTATAAAATATCGATTATTATATTTTTATATTCTTGTAAATGAACTTATAAAATAATATATATTTTATACATAGATTAAAATATTTTGAAATTAATTCATTAACAATTTAAAATTGTTTTTATGTCAATGTATCCTATACCACTTTGAAAAATTTGAATCATAATCCCTTTGAAGGAATAACATTTAAAATAAAATAACATGATAATAAATAAATTCATGATGTAATATGTAAAAAGGGTTTTATATACAACAACTAAAATAATGTGGTTTTATAATGTGAAAATTAGCCTCAATTAATATAGATTGAGACGAATTCCCTTTGTAGTATCGTATCACTAAAGTAATCATTAATAAAATAAATCAGTTATGTGTTTCCAATGTAAATCCATATAAATTTAATTTTAAATAAAACATAATATATTGAATATTCATTTCACAAATAATCTTTAGCACAACATAATCAAGAAGATTATGTTTGACTCAAATAATGTAAATTGAGTTAGGAAATCCATTACACTTTGTAATCTGTTGAATCATTTTCACCATAAATGTAATAATTCTTAAATGAAACATTGAACACCATGAAGAAAAGGAGATTCATTTTATGATATATAACAGGGAAGTAAAAACACTACACACGATAAATAATTTTTGAATAAGGAATAAATCTCATAAAATTAAAAGTGAGGTGAGAAACCCTTACCTATTTATTCCCTTTAGATTTTCATACATTAACCTCCTCTTGAATATCACCTTCTTGAAGGATCCCTTAATAAACTTGGAAATGGTTTTTGGGTGACACCAGAAGAATATTAAAGTTTTTAGAGTGAGGAGGAGATAATTTTGATGATATTTTAGGAGCATCAAGGATTGTGAGGATAAATAGGGTGGCGATGGGTGGTACTTGAGGTGGGGGGATTTATTTGATTAAAAAATGAAAAATTTATATTTAAATAAAAACACATTGAAGTGGTATTGATTTTAAAAAAACATTATTCTAATTAATGTTTTAATATATTTTAGGTACAATAAACACATCAACCAACAATAAAATGCTGTAATTTTTAAGCATTCTAAGCCTTTACCTTTTAACTTTAACTTGTTTCATTATTTTATGTATACCGCGGTAAATATTTCTTTTTAAAATGGTAATTTTACATAAATAAAAATGAAAATTACCTCAATAAATAATTTAATACTTTTTATTCCAAATATGGACTCCATTTTACTTAATTCATTTCACAAAAATTTCAAAATTAGATTTTAATTTAATCCCACAAAAGCAATGAGAAATCATGTTTTCAAAATGGAACTGTTTAAATAATTGAATTTTTTATATCAAATTTCAATGTAAAGTTGATTAGAATGAACTAAATTGTATTTAATGATGTATAATTTAACTAATTATTGTTTAAAACCAATTTAAAATATAATTTAACTAAATATATATAAATAAGACAAAAAATTAGTTTTCAATTAAAATTCAGTATTTTTCATTATTAATCAAAAAATAAAAATTATCTAAAAAATTCCAAAATTTAACCCTAACATAATTTTGATACTACTATTTAAAAAATTTGATCAACTTTTTTAAAAAAAATGATAAGTGTTAAAAAAATTAGTTTTCAAACAAGTGCACCATTAAAAGGCCGTAAAATTTCCTTTTAGAAAAATGTAGCTTTTGTGTTTAAAATTTTATTTATTATTATTTATATCATATTAAAATTATTAAATGAATTTAAATAAATTATTTGATATAATACATTTCAATTTTCTTAACAGCTATCACTAATAGTTATTTATTTAATTTATTAAGATAAATTGTCATTGTGGGACTAAAAAGAGTTTAAAAAAAACAAAACCTTTATATTCAATTTTTTATTATTTTAATTTATAATTAATTGGTAAAGAAATAATTTTTTTAACATGTGTATAATATATTTTAAAATTTTAGTTAATCTCATTCATTCATTCTATTCCAATGGATAAGTGATAACTATAACTTTTAAATAATAATATTTATTCAATTTTTAAGGTCAATGTGGTGTATCTTGTACAATATTAAACATACTGTTTCATTTTTAAAATCTCAAGATGTTATAGTATCAGATTCTAATGTTTTTACATGGATTATCAAGTATTATCTTAAGCCTTCACATTTTTATGCCTCATTTCACATGATATGTCACTATCCTACTGTTATGATTTGTGATTTATCGTCCATGTTTTATTAGGTAATATTCCCTTATTCTATATTATTATACCACAATTTTTTTTCTTAAACCCATATGTCCTTTTTATTTTCAAATGTGATCTATGATTCATCACTCTCATGTTCACCCATCATTAAGTGTTATATATCACACTTTCTTATGTTTCCATTTTCTAAGTAATTAATAAGAGTATTATGCATGATATTTCTTGAAGGGTATCATGTGTGAATATTATTTTGGGGATGAACTATTTTAAAATAATTTGGTTATGAATCTAATATCCCAATACACTAAACCTATAGGTTCTAGGGTGCACTTTTTTGTATGATGTAATAAATATCCATATAAAAATTTGACATACGTCTGTATGTTATGGTGTTGTAATTGTATTTGGTATCAAGGTGGGGTTTAGTTATTTTTAGCGATAATGTTATGAATAATTAGGTGATAAAAATTAAATCAAACTATAATGATCCAAAAGTGTTATAAGATTATCCATGATTGTTAAAGTTCAACATACTATGTTATCTTTTGAAATTAAGGCATCATATTTAGATATGTCTGTGGATTTGTTTTCATTATCATATAATTTATTATAATGTATATTATTATTTGATACCCAAAAAAACAATATTGGTTTTATTAAATGTATTGAACCATTAAAAATTAAGATAAAAATGAGTGAAATTGAAAATCCAATGATTTTTCCAATAACTAACCAAATAGGATGATATATTGAGTGAAACATCTCACGGATATACTCTCCAATCATTTTCAAGTAATGAAAAATAACATAAACCATGTATAACTCCCAAAAGATCACCGTCCATTAGTGGGCCTTCTAATCCACTAATTTCTGAACAATGGGTCAATATAAGTGTAATGTTATTATTTATGTAGTGTTTTTTCCATAAATTGGGTTTTATTTTGGATTTTTATCATTTAGAATTTGATGTTAATCAATTATGGGTTCTCATTATGAATGTGATATAGGATGAGGAAGTCCACAACATGGAATGTAAAGAGTTTAGGGAGACATTTTTTAATAAATATATTCCATGAGCTCTTTTCAATAAAATGTAGAGCAAATCCCTTGAGATGAAAAATATTGAGGACTAATCCAATGCTAGATATAAATTAAACTTCATAAGACATGAAAGGTATACTTATGGAATTATCATTGAGGTACCCTTAGAGTTATTTCTAAAGTTTTTATTGGTTTTATTTTCTTTATCATGCTTTATGAACTTGAAAGAGGTATTTTAGGTTACTAAGGTGTTACTGGAGTTGTTTAAAATATTTTCGAGATTATTATATATGTTATTACTTTTGTTTCTACTTGCGGATGATCTAGTTATTTCATGACTCATGTGGTTGATCAGTTATTCATGCGGTTGATCAATTGGTCTTTTGGTTGATCAGAAGTTTATGTGATTCATTAGTTACTCATGTACTAGATCAATTACTCAAGTGGTTAATCAATTGATATTATGGTCTATCATATATTCTTATGTTCAATTAGTGATTTTCTCATATAGTCGATCCAATTCATCATGGCTGATTCACACAGGAAGTGAGTTGTTCATGTGAATGATCTACAGTATTATGGTTGATCCACATAGTTAGTAAATTGGTTGTGCATTCGATCCATATAGTTGATCCAAAAAATGAAGTAGCTTCACATGGTCAATTCTCGGTATGTATTTTTACAAAGTTATGTATTTTATATGTGATTCTACTGTGTAAAAAAAAACTTAAAATATTTTGGATATTCTTATCAAATAAAAACTCAATGATTATCAAGATCTTCTTAAAATAGTAAAACATCACATCAGAGGTATGATTCAATCTATTTCATGTGATATTTGGAAAATAGTTATCATTTATATTATTTTTGTGATTTCCTAACGTATAAGTTTTTGTTTAGATGGAATTTGTATACATTTGCGAATAATCTTATGATATTATATCTATGATGTTTTTTTGATGTTTAAGAGATAAAATAATCATTTGAGTCTTAATATAGAGTGATTCCTACTATATTTTAAATGGATGAGTATTTGAGTTACTAAGTTATTTTCTAGAAGCTTCTATGTTGTGAGAGAATATTTAAGAAGGTTAAGATTAAGATTGTTTTAGAAGGAATAATACATGGGTATTCGTAGAAGTGACAAATTCATTATTTGTGAATTATTCTCAATATTTATTGTGTCTAGAGAATATTTTTTAATGAGTTTCTATATAGCTTATATAAAAAATATGGGTCAAAGATGATTTTATCTGACTTATAATTTATTAAAGAGAGAATATTTCAAGATCATGGAAACATTAACCTTATTTTCAAATAAATGATAATATATTAGAGAATTGTTTAGTAAGATTATATTGAATATATTTCTAGAATAATGATTGATAAATACTATTACTCAAATTATTTTTTAACTCTGGATGTTTGAAAAATTTTTAATATGAGGAGATAAAAAAGTGAAGGAAAGGGTTTTTGAAATGTGAATGAAATACAAGGCATCGAAAAATCTGAGAAAAGAAGGAATCTAAATCATGAGGTTAAGAAGAATTTTTCATCTATGAAATATAATGTATTTAGAAGAATTGAATCTGATAATTATTTTTATAGAGTTGATCATCATCTGATTCTGTATTTATTGATCAAATTATTCAATCCACATTGAATACTAATGTTGAAGATAATCAATATTGATTAAGAAAATTTATTATCAAGATGTTTTTATAATCCCATTTTGAATATTGTATAACTAGAGGGATAACCTATAAATTTTATCAGAATAATGATTAATAAGGATAGAGGATGTTACCTTACTTTTACCCTTTTATTTAATCATATTATTTATTGGAGTTTTTTAATGAATGTTTTTAAAAATAGTTATATTAGGAACCCAAACTGAGTCAAAAAATTTTAAAAAATAATTTAGTTTTTCTTATTTATTTGTTTAATGAATGTAAGGGTGAGTATAAAAATTGATTGGATCATGTATTAATTGGAAAATAGAGTTTATTTATGTTCAATATAAACAATAAAAAATATCAACAACTAATTCATACCCCCCTTATCAGTGGTAAATTAGTTCTTATAGAATTTAATGTGTTATCATAGTATAAGTTCCCTGTGTTGGATCCTTGAGTTCCTTATAATGGATAAAATTAATTTGGCTAATAGAAGGGCTTTGAAATTTTTTTATTTCTATAAATATCATAAATTGAATAATTTAATTATTCCATTTCGTATTTCAATTGTCCTATATGTTTCTTAGAGAGTTTTAAATGGTTTCCCACTGATTGAAAGAAGAGGTCAAAAATATTATGTATAAAATAAACATGGATACTGATGGAAATAATAGAAGTGATATTCTAATTCTTCATTTGAAAAATTATACCCCAAGGTGATAGTAATAAAATATATGAAGTAAATATAGTATATTCTTGAAAGTACCTATGAGATAAATGTTAATGTCAAATATGCTAAGATATACATCTATAGAAAAAACTTTTAAGACATCAATACATTTGAAGATTAAAATTTTGATTGATTAGTTATAAGGGTGATTTTTTAGTCACAATTGATCTTTTAGTGGGAATCTGGATTCCTTTACTATTTTTGAAAGTTTTATAAAAAAATTTATGACATGTATTTTTATAATTTTTATTCCATTAAAAAGGGATAGTTTCTTTTCCATGATGTGCTTCAAAAAATTATCATTGTATATGAAATGAGAATGGATCTAACGTTGAAAAATAAATCCAAAGATGAAATAATATTTAAATCCATTATAAAAATTAATATCAAAGAAGAAAAAAGTTATAAAATTAGTGATGTGGGGAGAGAATATGAGAAAAATTATGAACATAAAATAATCATGTCATTTATCTTAAGGAACTATATAAAAATAAATAGAAAGTATAAATGAAAACTGCCACTTAAATGAAACAAATGAAAGAATATTGGACACTTTTCCATTATTTTTTCTAAGAAGAATAGTAGGATGTATGAATATGAAGATGACAAGAATCAATGAAATATATAGGGTAATGAAATAATAGAATCCTAAAAATCAGTTGAAAATAAGAAAATGTTCAAAAGAAGAATAAGATTAAATCTATTATGTAAGGAGGAAGAGGATTAAGTCACTTGATAGTTCCAATTTGTTGAATTAGATTATAATAAATTCAAAAATTTCATGAAACATTTAGTGAAACATGAGGAGTCTTCTAGTAGTAAAGGTAAATATGATGATGTTTCCTGAAAAAAGTATATTTTGAAATCTAAATTAGAAGGATGTAAAGTGTAGAATGAAAAATTCAAGAAATATGTTAAAATCTTGAAGAAGGAAAATAAAAATAGATCTGAAGCTTGTGACTGATTTTCCATAAAATAAGCTACCAAAATTTTAGATATTAAAACTTTTAAGTTAAAACTTATCGAAAATGGAAATATTGTGAAGGATCTTGTTGAGAAAATAAAGTTGATAGGTGAAGAGTTTGGGAAAACTCAATCAATATTCCAAGAATATGATTTTTAATTAGTTGAGATATGATTATAATAAATCTATAGAGATCAAATACGATTTGTCAATGTATACAAAAAACATGCACTCAAAATAGAATGTTTAAACATAATCTGATATATAAAATTGTAATCCTATTATTTCTAAACATGTAGGATCAAATTCAAAATATAGTGATATATGAGCCAATAATGGTGATGAGAAACACTATTCTTTATCCATGAAAAAGAAGAAAATATAATAAGAAAAAAATATTTTTAATAAAGATACAGGTCACATAAATACCCTTGCAATCATATCTAAATTCTTTAAGAAACTCAAATTACCATAAAAAATAAGAATTTAGGTGGTACCATTGGTGTTGTGAATTTTTTAGCTAAAAAGATTATTTATGATTGAATAATATGTCATTACAAGGAAAAATATATAATTAATTAGGGAGTAATTTTTATAGTATGAGTAGGTATACATACAGGAAGAAAACAGATTTCAGGAAACAATTTTTCCACCCAAACAGAATAGATTTTAGTCCATGGATGAATTATCTAGATGATATGACCAACATGGTCATAGAGCTGATGATTATATGAATATTAGTGTTATCCAAGTTCCATAAAATGGAAATTGGAAGGAAAATTTTACAATATATCAAAGAGAAAGATCCATTATACTTGAATTAGATTTGAAATATTAAAAGATAGGAAAACCAAGGATCTTTGAAAATGGTTAATCTTCACTTACATATATTGATACAAAAATCATGAATAAAATTAAATGACATGTTCTAGGAATAGTGGATTTCATAAATGACAGTTCAAATCATTGATTTAGATGAAATGAGAATGGATCTAACGTTGAAAAATAAATCCAAAGATGAAATAGTATTTAAATCCATTATAAAAATTAATATCAAAGAAGAAAAAAGTTATATAATTAGTGAGGTGGAGAGAGAATATGAGAAAAATTATGAACATAAAATAATCATGTCATTTATCTTAAGGAACTATATGAAAATAAATAGAAAGTATAAATGAAAACTGCCACTTAAATGAAACAAATGAAAGAATATTGGACACTTTTCCATTATTTTTTCAAAGAGGATTAGTAGGATGTATGAATATGAAGATGACAAGAATCAATGAAATATATAGGGTAATGAAATAATAGAAACCTAAAAATCAGTTGAAAATAAGAAAATGTTCAAAAGAAGAATAAGATTAAATCTATTATATAAGGAGGAAGAGGATTAAGTCACTTGATAGTTCCAATTGGATGAATTAGATTATAATAAATTCAAAAATTTCATGAAACATTTAGTGAAACATGAGGATTCTTCTAGCAGTAAAGGTAAATATGATGATGTTTCCTAAAAAAGTATATTTTGAAATCTAAATTATAAGGATGTCAAGTGTAGAATGAAAAAGTCAAGAAATATGTTAAAATCTTGAAGAAGGAAAATAAAAATAGATCTGAAGCTTGTGACTAATTTTCCATAAAATAAGCTACCTATATTTAAGATATTAAAATTTTTAATTTAAAACTTATGGAAAATGGAAATATTGTGAAGGATCTTGTTGAGAAAATAAAGTTGATAGGTGAAGAGTTTGGGAAAACTCAATCAATATTCCAAGAATATTATTTTTAATTAGTTGAGATATGATTATAATAAATCTATAGAGATAAAATAAGATTTGTCAATGTATACAAAAAACATGCACTCAAAATAGAATGTTTAAACATAATCAGATATATAAAATTGTAAACCTATTATTTCTAAACATGTAGGATAAAATTCAAAATATAGTGATATATGAGCCAATAAAGGTGATGAGAAACACTATTCTTTATCCATGAAAAAGAAGAAAATATAATAAGGAAAAAAATATTTTTAATAAAGATACAGGTCACATAAATACCCTTGCAATCATATCTGAATTCTTTAAAAAACTCAATTTACAATAAAAAATAATAATTTAGGTGGTACCATTGGTGTTGTGAATTTTTTAGCTAAAAGGATCATTTATGATTGAATAATATGTCATTACAAGGAAAAATATATAATTAATTAGGGAGTAATTTTTATAGTATGAGTAGGTATACATACAGGAAGAAAACAAATTTTCAGGAAACAATTTTTCCACCCAAACAGAATAGATTTTAGTCCATGGATGAATTATCTAGACGATATGACCAACATGGTCATACAGCTGATGATTATATGAATATTAGTGTTATCCAAGTTCCATAAAATGAAAATGGGAAGGAAAATTTTACAATATATCAAAGATAAAGATCCATTATATTTGAATTAGATTTGAAATATAAAAAGAGAGGAAAACCAAGGATCTTTGACAATTGTTAATCTTCACTTACATATATTGATACAAAAATCATGAATAAAATTAAATGACATGTTCTAGGAATAGTGTATTTCATAAATGACAGTTCAAATCATTGTTTTAGATGTTACTGAAGAAAATAAACATAATTTCAAAGTTGTTGTTAACATAGAAGGTTTGTAGTACAATATCTTAGTTGAAATAAAATTATGTGATGAAATAAATAATGTTTTATTAAAAAAACTAATGGGTCATAATAATTTCTAAAAAGGAAGTGTCATCAGTACATGAAAAAATAAAATTGAAAACATATTCAAAATTTATGATCTAGATAACTCATTCTATTCGAGAGAATAAAAAAATTGTAACAAAAGATACTTGTAAACTTTGGTTAGAGAATATTTATTAAACTTTTAAAGAAATTTATAGAAAGAGACCTTCCCAAAAAAACATGGAAAGATAGAAATTATTTAAAAGATATTAAAAGGGGAAGATAGTCTATTGAACACAAAAAAAGTGGAGATACAATCATTAAGACCACTTAAACAAATTCAATCTTATCTATGTGGAATACTGAGAAATCAACCCATTATGGGTGAATTTAATTTAATTTCATAAATTGAATATTTCACTCAGATAAATATTATTATTTTCATAATGGTAAACTCTGATTCTCTTAATATGTTCAAAATATTTAATATAAAATTAGATAAATAGTTGGTAGTGAACATTTTGAAGTTGAGGGAAGATAATAGTATGCAATTTACATAAAATTTATTGGGTGATTATTTAGAATATAGTTTAATTATAAATTAATTTAATTATCCCAATACATTACAATATAATTAAATAGATGAGATAATGAATAGAATAATTGTTGAAATGGGATGTATAATGTTATCTTAGTACAATTTTCATTAAATTTTTATAGAGATAATATATGGGAACTATTTTACATATTCAAAACATATTCTTGATGAGACCTAATATAAAAATAATAATTTTCTATATGTAGTTCCATTGGAATATCACTATAAAATACATCAAGAATTTGGATTTACATGTTTTATAAAGATCAAGGGTAGCAACCTTGGTAAATTTGATGAAAAATCAGATGAATTTTTTTATATGTTATCTCTCTAGGGAAAGTTGCTTCAATAATTGTAAAAAATTATTATAAACTCATGGACTATTCAAATGTTAAAATGGTTAAAAACTATTCTAATATTGGAGGTTTATTATCTTCTATAGGTGGGTTTTTATAATCTAATAATGTACATAATTTAGAAAAATATCCCATTAAACAAGCATAAAATGAGAATATTTTCGATATAGTTGATTTGTATTAGAATTTTGATGATGATAAAGCTACTAATAATAATATAATGAGGCATATAAGACTAAAAAAAATTTTATATTAAAAATATAATTATCAATTTTGAGGCCCTATTCCAAAACACAAAAAAAAAATCCAACATTTGAGAATCAAACTTCTCTCATTTCACAAAAATGAAAAAAATTTAGTTTCATAAGAAGCTGAAAATGATGAAATTTACTCATTGGATTGGTTCCAGGAATGAATAGTTAAATTAAATTCTGAATAAAATTACTTTGGATCCTGTTGTAAGGATAAAATAAAAAATGTTCTAGTAACCAAGTGGGGTTTTAGAAATGAATGAAATAAGGATGGATATGTACCAATGTTTGAATACATCATGATACTATTAATAGTGGAAAATCATTAAATATATAGAGTTTTGAGAATGGATATAATGTTAGAGTAACTTAATACCGATCTTGAAGAGAATGTTTTTATTGAGTATCTAGAGGGGTTTATTTTTGAAAAATATGCTATCATGGTTTGAATGTTAAAGAAATCATTATATTGCGTGAAATAGGATATAGGGGCCTGATACTCGAAACTATATGATTTACTAAAGAATATAAAAATTTCAAAAATTAATGTTTCCAAAAAATTGTATGTGAATGAAGAAACCACATATATAGTCATTGTAATTATATATGTTGATGATATAATATTTACACGTGAGTGTTTATATCTATGAAATGTTTCCAATGAAAATGAAAAATATTTTTTAGAAGACATTTTTGGGAGATATGAATTATTGGATGGACTATTTTATATCATTTGGGGTCCTTATTACGCTCGTCAATTGTGTGCTTACATCCACACCCATTTATTCCATTTCTGTACTCAAAGACCCAAAATTAATTCTAAAGATCCAAAAAAATATTATGTCTTCATTCACATGGGATTCCCACATAGAAGTCATGTTTCACTCAACATCAAGGGGCTGATGGTGAAAGCAATTGAACCTGGTGGTATTAATCTCATGAGTATCTTTGGAACCATTCAATTCATTTAAGAAAAACACACATGGGAGGTTTTGGAAGGATGTACTATATGGTATAGATTCATATCTAATAAATATGGGCTAGGTATGGAAGGAACAATGGGTAAAATTTCCAACTTATAATGGTCACTCCATGTGCATATCCCAGATATTCAGTAGTTCTCTCATTTGATCCTATGAAATGGTGAGATTAACTACTAGCAGTATAACTGGGTGTGAACCTCTATTGGTTTCGCAGGTTTCCTGATCCTAGACCTCACATTTTCTCAGGATATTAGCCACCTCACATTTATTCAGTATACACTAGATCACCATTAATTGTAGATCTTTAACTATATCACTATGACTTTGGAATAATATAGATTCATTTTCATGAACATTTATAGAGGAAGAAGAGTATTAAGAAAGACTCGAAATTCCTCTTTTACCATGCTCCTCATATGGAAACCACTTCACACCTATTTTTTGAATGGGTGTGTTCTACTAATGTGAGGATCCCCTTAAGTGATATTTTTGGCATGAGTTTCTAGGGTCCTATAGATTGGAACATATTATCTCCTAGCTGTTTTTTTTCTATGGGACGAAACAAGAATGAATTTAAGGCATAGGGTAAGTTCATGGCATCTGGGTGTTCAATTATATAGAATGTGAAGAAAACCGATAAGTATAAAGAAGTATTTACCCCCACACACTACTATAGTTTTTAAGGAAAGAATATTGGTATTACAGTTGATATCGATTTATAATCACCCCATCTCTATGAATATTCATGGATGATAGAAGTGGTATGATTCCTGCATAAGAACTTTCTCAATAAGGTAGATGGGTTAGGTGGGTTCTCCCATATCATCTAAAAACTCAATGTTGATGGTTCCAACTCCCTGGTTATCATGTTTGTGTGTGGAGGGGGGTGGGGGTGGGGTCATGAATTGAGGAACATAACCATTCAGTGGTTTTTTTCTTTTAGTATTTTTATTGCACAAAAATATTTTTTGAGGTGAAATAAAGTACAATATCAAATATTCTTTAGTTATGTAAACATCATGTTATCACACATTCATTGGTGTAAAATGACTCATTAGTTTTCTAAAAATACCTCTTGGAGAGAATCACCATACCATGGCTTACTTTATAACACATGTGAAGATGCAATAACATCAATTAAAATTGGATGATCATCCTCCATATGTGGTGCAATGTTAATAAGGTTGCATATTTTTTGGCTTCTTGTGACTCTATGGAAAACCCATGTTGTTTTATCAAACATTGTTCCCTTCCCCCTGATTGTGTGGTTTTGGTTGGAGTGGAAGATCTTAGTTTGAATTACATTATACCACTATGATTTTTTCTCCTCCCATTGAAATTAATAAAATTTATTAAAGGTGTATGAATAGATGGAAATAAATTCAAAATATGTTTTGGAAGCCTTATTTACCCCACCGTACTAAGGATAGATATTGTTTTGGTAGTGACTATTTATGTAATATTTTCAGGTGATCTAAATTAATCTAAAATGTTGTTAGTTAATAGGATTTTGAGATATATTAAATTAATACTATGTATCATACTAGTTGATATAAGAAAATTAGACTTATATTTGTAGGGGTTCACATATACAGATCTGGAAAGGGATTTTACTGATAAAAATTTTACATTTAGAATATCTTTATTCCATGGTGATATTTGTGTAATATGGTACAATGAAAAGAAAAATTCAATATATCTAAGTACATATGACGTTGAGTACATCACAACCACACATGCTTTCAAAAAAATGAAGTGCATGCAAGTGTATCTGGTAAAATTTTTAATGGTTGTTGAGAAACCATTATCAATTTCTTGTGAAAATTATAAGGGTCATGAATCTGTCAAATAATCCTTCGTAGCACTCAAGATCCAAATATATTGAAATCATGTACTATTTTATAAAATAAAGGGTGTAAATTTGTGATATAAATCTTGATTATGTTTTCACCAAGAATCAATTTGTTGATATTTTTCAAAATCAATTCTAAGAGAGATATTTGATGATATTAGGTTGAAACTACATGATTATCAATCTCCTTTTTCTTGGGAAAGTGTAAATTTTTATCCCACTATGCTTTAAATTATGTTGAAAAAGGTGTATAAATAGTGAGAAAACTCTTTATTAAGTGTGGAGGGAATTCTAAGGGAAGGGATCAATACAATATCATTTATAGCTATACATAATTTTTGATAGAAGAGGTTTTCTAAAATGAGATAAAAAACATGAATTGGGGTGTGGGTGGGGGGGAGTTCATCTAAGTCACTTGGCCATAAGTTTTTATCATTGAGTGCTACTATTCTCTAAACAAACCTTATCTGGATATGTTGTGCAAGAAAATATCATGTAAGATAATGTATACTTTTATAATTATCATGATTTTTATTTTCTATGAGTAGGACTGAGTTTATCTAGAAGAGTTGAGTGATGTTTCTAAAAAATCAAAAAGGTGTATATTTAAGTACCCATGGAGTTGTTATTGAATTGGTTATTAATTGGAATTTATTTTATATATGGTTGGAGAACATGAAAGAGTTATTTTTTGTTGTTAATATGTTACTAAATTTGATTTAAATATTTTTGATTTGAATCTAAATATTACTAATTATTTTTTTACATATAGTTGAACAAGTGACTACATGCCTCATCTGGTAGATTAGTTACTCATGAGGTCAATAAGTTGTCCTTTCATTCAATTAGATATCTATATAGTCAATCATTCACTCATGAAGTCTATAGTTTACTCATGTGATAGATCAATTGATCTTGTGTTCGATCATTTGTTCATGTGATTGATAAGTGATTTGTTCAAACCGTCAATCCAATGCATATCAATTTACCCATATGTTAAGTAAGTTATTCATGTAGTCAATCCACTATCTTATTTTCAATGTGTAAAGTCAATGAATTTTTTATGCAGTCGATGAACATAAACTATATTTACAGTGAAATAACTTTAAATGGTCAATCCTTGAAATGACCTAACACAAAATTAAATATTTTTAATGCAAAAATACTTGGTGAAAATTTGAATTCTAGGTTTTGAATAATTTGACCAAATAAAACCCGATGATTCTTATGTTAATATTCAAATAGTAAAAAATCACATTTGAAGTGTTATTTAACATATTTCATGTGATATTTAAAAAATGGTTATTATTTCTCTTATTTATTTGATGTTCCAGGCTAGTTTATTTAAAAAGAATTGTGTGAAAACAATATACATATGTTAGATAAAATTATAATCCAATACAATCTAGAATATATTTTTGATGATGTTTAGTGTTTTAGAGTTCAAATAATCACTAGAATATTGTTATGAACTGATTCCGACTTTGTTTTGAATGGATGAGTATTTGAGCCATTGAGTTATTTTTTTCATAATGTTCAATCTTTTGTGATAATACTGAATATGACTGATCTAGATTTTGTTTTATTAAGGAAGAATGCTTGTGTATTATTTGAATTTAAAATTTTACTATTTGTGAATTATTCTCATAATTAATCAAGGATTGATAATATTTTTGAATGAATTTATGTTGATATATTTGTAAATAATAATGGTGGAATATGATTTTTTCTTTAGACATACAATTAATGAAATATAGAATATTATGAGATTATGGGAACTTTAACCTGAGTTTAAACTGAATGGAAAAATCATGTAGGATCATGTAGTATGGTTGTATTAAATGAATTTTTGAGAGTGAGGAGAAATAATTTATATTATATAAATTATTTTGAAATGTTTATAATTTAAAAATCTCTAAATTCAATTTGATAATTAAGTGATTTAAAGAGTGTGTAAATTTTTTATGAAATATAGATCCCTGAAAAATTGTGAGAAACAAGGGAATTGAAGTTCAATGTTCAGAAGCCTTGATAATATATATGTGAAAAATAATTCATCATTATTGTATTTGAGATCTAGTTTCAAATAGAATATCATTATCTAATTATTTATTGAGTGAGTATATTATTTTATCAATGTTGTAAACTTGAGGGGAAAATAATCAATAGTATTTGAAGCAACCCATTTCTCATGAGGTCTTCATCATCTCATTTTATTTATTGTATAATTAGAGGGTTGTTGTGTTAATCTTAGTGGGATGTAGATGAAGAATAATACATGATTATATTTCACTTATACAGTTTTATTTGATAATATTTTTTACTAGAGAATCCATGAAATTATGGGATTCAAACACAAAAAATAATTGGGAACCCACATAGGTTCTGAACCTTGTAAAATTTTCTTGTGTTTTTCCAATTTTTTTGTTTCATGTGATTTAGGATGAGCAGAAAAAATGGTAGGATCATGTTTTAACTAGTAAAAAGGGTTTATTTATAATTAAAATAAATTAAAAAAGAAAATCACCACTAATTCACCCCCTTCTTAGTGGAGAATTGGTTCTTGAGTAACTTTAATAATTGATATATAAAAAAAATTCATCATTTTTAGCTTCTAAAAACCAAGTCTCAAAGATTCATTGACTATATGGGATTCTTTAGTTACAATGAAATTTATTTACATGATCTCAAGGTGGAAATAAAAATTAGAGTCTCCAATTATTCTCATGTTTTTGTGGATAATATTATGAAAATTAAGTTTCATGGATACCCAAATCATAAAATCCTTAATGTAATGAAAATTAAACTTTCTATTTTTAAGAAATGTGGAAATAATCATGGAGGTAATTTTCCAAAAGGAATGAGGAAATTATTCATGTTTGTAAGATAATTCCATCATTCAAATTAATTTCAATGATATATGAAGAGACTAACCAATGAAATGGATTAAAAAATTTCATCCAAATGAACTGACCACTCTCTAATGTTTGAATTATAATGAGTTTGGAGATTATAAAAACCAATGAACTAACCTAATGGTAAATGATCAAAGTAAACATTATAAACCAAAAATACTAAGGTATATAGATAAATACTATATAATCAAAACTACATAAGTGTTTCTTGAAAAAAAGTGGATAAATTCCCACACATCATCTACTCAAGAATTGAAAATTTCATAATTGATTATGGTTACCTCAGTATTTCATATTGAATTTTTTTGAGTGAATAAAATCACTCCTCAAAAATTATATATTTAATTATTGATTAACAATCCAAGTGGTGTGATTATTTATTCCCAATTTTATAACTTAAATCCAATAAATGATTACAGGAACTTGCATCCTATAATCTTATTATTCTCCCATTAATTGAATTTTATGTGATTTGGGCATGGATTAAATCTCCCTATATAGATACCATATTAATTTCTGGGATAGAAAAATCCAAATTTATTTCATCAATCAAACCATGATAATCAATCAGGGTATGTATGGTTATGAATTTTCTATAAATGTTACTTTCCTTGTGTGGGTCTTATTACTTAATAATGATGTATATTTACCTCAAATGATCAAGAAAAAATAAATAATGAAGATATGTATATTATGTAATAAAATTATAATATATTTCTAAAATATTTTGTCAAAATTACCTTATATTATGAGTTTTAGTTTTTAATGTAAATCATTCTTCATTCTATGAGTTTATCAAATAGAATATCCTTGATTGAGTTGGATGAATTGAATAAACAACTCGAGGAGAAAACAGATAATGGTATTATATTCCCATGTGATTCATTATACAGTGAACCATCCTTATTTATTATTAATAAATGTAGATAAATTCATAATTATATTGATTATCTTGAACTTAATAAGATCATTATCATGAACAAGTGTCCTCTACCCCCTATTGATGAATTGGTTGATAAAATATACAGGGATCGATACTTATCAATGTTTAAACTTTGATATGTATATAATCAGTTGAGGGTGTAAATTTAGGATATATCCAAGGAAAACATTCATACAAGATATGAACACTATGAACTCAGAGTTATTTTTTTAAAACATACAAATTCCATGTTTTCTTATAAGATTTAATGAATATATTTATTATATATTTACTTTATAAATTTGTGGGATTTTCTGTGAATGGTATTATCATATATTCCACGGGTAAGGACGATCATAAATATTTTTTAGGTATTGTGATGAAGACCATGAAAATGGGGGCACAGTAATTATCTAATCTTTTAGAAATTAAATTCCATTTTGAATAATTAAATTACTTATTAAGTAATATAGTTATTGAAAACACATGCACTACACTTATTATTTTGGACCTTCATAAACAATATCATTCCATATTTAAAAGTAAATTTAAAAATTATAACCACTGAAAAGTATTATTTATATAGTGACCATTATGATTAGTATATTAACAGTCATAATAAAGCCTAATTTAGATATATGTAAGTAGAGATGGCTTCAACTAGTAGTATTTTACCCTTAGAATCCCATTTATGGACACTTTTGAGGGATATGGCATCACTGGGATTTTCCCTTTACAATTACCAAGAAGAAATTCAACAACTGAAGCACAAAAAACAATTATTTATGTGAGTAGTTCAATATTGTCAAGACCATGAACCAAACCATGTTTACTGAACCACCCTAATAACGCCCCACCATAAAACACATTACCCATAGGGTATATGATGGGGGTAATAAGGGGTTATGTATCTTGTCTCTAGCAGTATGAGTTTGTAATTTTTATTTGTAAAAAAATAATTTTTATATTTATCTATTTTCCTTTCTATTTTTCACTTACCATTATATATGTGTTAATTATAATTATATTTTTATACGAATAAATTAAAATTGTTTTTTTAGAATATATGGTTTTAATTAAAAATAATGTTTTCTAAATTTAAAAATTTGTAATGAAATTTTATTCGATATAATAATATTACTAAATAATATTAATTTATATAAAAAATCATAATATAATTTAATAAAGTATAATATAATCATTATAATGGTTATGAGCTATTATTCTTGAAAAAACTATATTTTTTAATATATGTGTACTTTGATTTCAAAGGAAAAAATATCCTATTTGGACAATTTTTTTATAAAGTAAATATATTTCTTATAATCATAATTTCAAAATTATGAAATGGAAAATTTTACAAAAACATTTGCACCAGCCGATTTTTTGGGTAAGAAATAAATTCTATATAAATATATTGCATGTATTATGAGATCATAATTTCCCAAAAATGACATAACTAATAGTGTTACGGGAAACCAAGACCATTAATATTTTTACCCTTTAATATAATATTTTTAATTTTTTTTAATAATTTTATAAACTCTTAATGAATCATTAAATCCTATATTATAATTTAAGGTTTTAAAATCCATTCTTTATAGACATGACTCACTTACACATAACTAATGGAATTATTTTAATTATTTCAGTTAATTGATTTATAAAAATATTTAAAACCAATTCTATTTGGTATAAATGATGGGAAAAAGAGATTAGAAGGTTGAAAATATAGTTATTTTATCATATAATGTCCAAAACCTATGTTTAGAAATTAATAAAGAATTTCTCCATCTTTTGATATAAATTCCCACCCAAACTCCCACTGATATTCCTTAAAAACCATTTGAAGAAGGATGCAATCTTCTTATATCTCTCTATCTAAACCCCTCCCAAGGTTTTTCCACGTTCTTATGAAGCTCCTACCAATCTTCTAGAAATTCCCTCTCAATGTATGGGACACCATCCTCTTCTTTAACTTTCACATTCTTTCTTTGAACTTAGAAATTTTATTTCAAATTTTTTATCTTGTAATGTGTTTTTAAAAATCAATTTAATACAATTTTTATGCCCATGTTATTATATAACAACAATCACACTCATTCATCACTTCCATAAACTTTTAAATATACCTGTTATACTCCAAAAATTATCCAATTATTTATCATGAAAAACATCTATGTAGTGAATTCCCATTCTAATTTCTTTTCAAGGTTATTCACCTAGTTGTACCTATACTTATTTAATTTGGGACATCCATGGGGTTAATAGTGATGAAAGTCATTATTATTTTGTATGATCTATCTTTCACACAAATGTATGTACATGATATGAATGTGATAGTTGGGCCTATAATTATATATCCTTAAAATGAATTGAGTAATGTTTTTATCTCTTGAGATACCATTTAGGTTGTATGATAGGTTATCCTTATAACACTATGTTATGTTGCCTTGATTATTATCCTTATCTTATACTTATGATGTTATGTTTTATGTTGTCACTATAATCCCTTGTTCCTTGATTTTATCATCTGATATTATGCTTCGATTTTCCTATTTTTCATTCCCACCCATTTTGTGTCACCTTGGAATGCCTCTTGGATTACACATATTACATTCTTCATGATATTATTATATTATTCACTTACAAGGAATTATAGATCACCCTTTTCTTATGTACATTCCAAGGTTATACCATGAAATTTTAGAAGAGTGATGGATTTTTTAGATCATGTTAATAAGTTTTAAATAATATCATTATACCCATATTTTAATTTAATATTTTATGTGTCTAATTACCCAAAAAAACGATAACTTTAAATATTTTATGATTTTTGTATGTATGTCTCCATTTAATAAATCATGAATTAACAGGTTTTAAAGATATGGATTGTTATGGTTGGTATTAGAGAAAGGTCTAGTTATTTTGGGGGATTAGGATTAGAAAACATAAGTGAATGCCTTAAGGATATGACAAAATTTAGGAAAATTACCCAAATTATGGTAAAGTATATTGTAATTAGTTTCCACATAACAAAATTACCTATATATATAATATAAGTGGATGTGGCTCTGAAACAATTTTACTAAGGAGTAAAAACCCAGAAAAGGTTGAATTCAGAATTGACTTGATTATCACCTGGTGCACAAAAAAATTTCCTTGGTGTACTCCATGTTTGACAATCCTATGGGATATGATTTGGTACATTAACAAGAATAATCATAAAGGGAACAAAAATTCATATAAAATTTTATGTTAGGAAATAAACCGTTGATAACATAAATTGAAACATATGAATTAATTAGATAAGGATTATATGTCATTTATGAGTTTCTCATTCAATATTAATAGTTTAACTCTTATTTTTTATTATTTAAAGGATTATTGTCCTTAATTTACCCTTTATTTTTTTTCAATGGTTGGAAAAATGAGGAATCGAGTCAATAACCAATGTGATAGGAAATGCCTTAATGATATTCCCAACCTAGTGGGATCATAAGTCAATAACATCATGACAATAATTACTTAGTTAACACAAGTTCGGAATAAAAACTTGAATTAGGGGGAAAATTAAAATCCCATCTAAGAATGAGAATGGTTCAATTGATACATTTATATAAAAAAGGCATCTATATTTTTTGGATCTTTGAATCCATTAATCACGAAACAATTGACTAACTCCCTTGAAAATAACTTATATATCCTTCATTACTCTGAGAAAGAGAATTTAATGATGAATATTTATCAAATGGATGGAGAAGCTAATAATTGGTTGATGTTGATTTAAAATAAAATTATGGAGTAATAGATCAATACAATGTATTGTACTATATTCTAGAAAATATTTTTCGATAAATATTTTACTCACACTCTCCAAAATAAAATGGAGAGGGATTTAATTGGCCTTAAGTACAAAGAAGAAGAATTGTAATGACCCAATTTTTTCAATGTAAATTTAACTTATTATAAATATGTCTTAAAATAACATGAAAACACAACATAATGAACTACTATGTGCTAAGTGGCCTTTAAACATAAGTTTTCCACTTCTGTGATTGGAATTTCGAAAATATGATATACATGGGTGTAATCAATAAGTTATTTGAAGTCCAATAAGAAAAAAATATTTTTTGGTGAATAATAACCTACCCTTATGAATATTAATATACCCTTATGAATAGTGAAATACCCAAATTAATAGTAACCTTACCTATAATAGTCATAAAATAATATTCAAGTGAAATTATGATGTACGTATATTTTAGAATAAGTAAATGAATATTTTAAAAATGGTTTTTAATAATAAATTATGATTTTAGTTAAATATAAAATTAATCATATATATATATAATTTTTTTGGAAAATTTAATTCATTTTTGGATTCAACTCATCAAAAAATGGTTAGGTTGAGGTTTTGGGATTTTTCTGAAATACGTGAATTTTTGATGAATGGTAGAATCCAATAATTCACAATAAATGATAAATAATGGATTAATTGAGTCATTATTGATTCTCTGCTAATGTAAGCCCATTTGGTTCTAATTCACATGCATTTATTACTATTCTTGATTATGTAATACTCACTATTCTTTGTCTTGTGAGGAAATAATAAACTAATGATTAAAAAATTATAAAAACCCTCCTCTCCTCCACTATAAACCCCCCCTCACTCCCTCTTCACTTTACTCCTCTCAAAACATGTGCCTTGCCAATAATCTTTCCAAATCTCTCCCAAAGATTCTACCACACGTCCAAAATCTCCTAGACTCTTCAAAATACCAAATCCTCTCCCCTTAAGAGGTTCTCAAAGGAGGTAGTCTGAAGAGGTAGATTTCTCTTTCCAATTCCTTCTTTTATTTTATGTTCTATTCTTTTTTGTTTCTTTCCTCACCTCCCTTCACCCAAATGGAATGACAACTCCAGTAACATACATGTACTAGATTTTTTTTTCTAATGTGATATTGCATTATCTTCTCGCCTTTCCCCACCTTTTATTTGAATGAAATGAAAGCGCCATTTGAGATGTGATAACTTAGCACATTCAACGACAACCGTTTATCAATTTCTATTATCATCCTCAAATCTGGGAATGAATCCATTTTTTTTATGGTTGAAACAGAATATATATATATATATATGCAATATAACATATTTTTTCTATAATATTTTTGTACATATTTTATTAATTTATAAAGAAAAATATGTTCTTTGTATTCAAACCCACTAGTTAACAAAAACAGTTGTCACTTAGGTTTTATATAATAATTGGACTTCACTCTAAGTAACCAAATTAAATATAAAACCATGTAATCTCTTTTATGTTAACTAATATCATATAAATTCAATTATGTAAAACCAATTTCATCTTACATGGTTATCCAAACGTGAATATAAGAGAACAGGTCATTAAAACCAAGCAAACAAACGACCCCAAACAATTAAATTGATCCTCATAACCAATCAAAATGATTATAAATGAACTTAAAATGATTATAATAAACCAATTAAATATATAATAGGTTCTGTAATTATTAATTAATAAAACTAATTTGTTTATTCAGGTCATTAATAACATGTGTAGGACACTACCAGAATTAAGGTAGGGGAACCTCTCATTTTCACTCTTAATCAAGATTGTTCTCTATGCTATGAATTTTTTGTGTAATACCAAGTTACGGGGTATGTTTTATCACCTCCATCATATTGTCATAATTTTTTATATGGGATAAATAACCCTTTATCTCTCTCATCAATCCCTCTTAGTTACACCTAAAACCATGCCGATAAACCGTAACGGAATCTACCCGAACATCCTTTATTCCTTCGGGTTTCTCTATCTTTATTTTTACCAAAATGTAGTTGTCTTTTACATTTATGTAAAATTTATAAATTCTGTTTATATACTCCAAAATCACGTTCCAAGATCTATCTTTCTTTCTCTTTCTGGGATATACATTATTTTAAGTGAATCCTTCCTCGATACTTCCCAATAAGCACACTCGTGTTAATGGAACTTCCCAAATTTTTACCCAATTTCATGCGCACTCTATCCTATGTTTTAAGCCACCATTGTTTTTATAAAATAATAATTTTTATTATGAAAAATTTCTTTGTTCAATTCTAGTTTTATATAAAATATTTTTCTCTTTTCTATTTTAAAATCTCTATAGTATTTTCCTTAAAACCGCACAAAAATGTTTAGATGATAATGTTTCTCAAATACATTCTTTATATGATTTCAATTATGTTTGACATCACCTACCATGTTATATGCCTATATTACATTATGAACATCCATGTATGTTCCAATCCCTTTTCTTTCATGGATACTTTCATGATACACTCATTGGTTATTCTTTACATTATGATTGTGGTCCCCAATTCTTTCCATGGGTATCCTTATGTATATAAATGATTTATTATGTATGATTATTTAGGTGAAACAAATATTTATGTGGAAATAATATTTATGTGGCAAGAATATTCATGGAAATTTAGAGATGGGTGGGCCTAGATAGTGCTCCAATGCATTGGGTAAAGTTAATTCTCGTGAGATGCGATGTGAAATGGGATTGGCGGTTAGCCTTGACCCGTACTAAAATTGGAAATGAGATTGGCGGTTAGCCTTGAACCATACTAAATATATGTTTTATGATTCATCCACATTTAAATGATTCCATGTTTATATGACTCAATTATTATATGATATGATTTCATATGTTCCATGCTTGGTTTTCATTAAATCATTCCTCCTAAATCATGTGCTTAAGATGTATCATTATTTTCATTCCATTACTGGGATTTTTAGCTAATCCCTTTGTTCATGTGTTCCCCAGGGTACCCTATGCAGATGTAAGGGCTCAAAGGATGTTAGGAGATCTTTATGGAGATTAAATAAATAAGTTTTTTAGTCCCATGCTTTATGTTTTATGTACTTAGCCTTCCAAGACACTAGACTTAACGATCCTTGGCTTGAACTCTGATGTATAATTATTCTTAAAATCATGTATTGTTATATATAAAATACTTGGGTCACTATAGTTGGTTTTAGAGGATGGACTAATTATTTTTGGAGATTGGGATTAGAGAACCTTAGTTAGAACCTTAAGGATGAGATAAAGTATAATGAAACATCCCAAAATTTTGGTAAGTAGAGAGTAAGTGGGTTATCAAGAAAATACATCCTTGTATGGATACAAGTAGGTAGAGGTGGATCTAGAACAGATGTACCTAGGAGTGAAAACTCCAACAAGGAGTTTCTGGCTTGACCCGAGGTATCCTAGTACATGACAATGGGACTTGTTTCACTCTTGGTTATGAAACTCCTGGGGGATATGATTTGGTAGATTCATGAGCTTAGTAAAAACCATTATTAAGGGACAAAAAATCACATAAGAATATAAGTCAAAAATAGATCAAGGATAATCTAGTTTTTAACCTAAGGAATCACAAGTTAGGATGTTCTTCTTCTTTATAAGTTTATCCTTTTATGCTCAAGTTTCCTTTTTATGATCAATAGCTAAGTATTGAAGTCCTCTAAATATACGTTCTTTTTCTTAGCTAATCGATGGAAATAAAAGAACACATTCCAACAACCAATGTGATAGGAAATGTGAAGATTCCCATAAGGATATACATAATATGACATGAGTGGGTGCTCAAAACTTTATGATAGTACTTTCTCAGCTAGCTCGAGTTATGAATAATAACTTGAATCATGCAGAATTCCTTCTTCCTCCAAGGAAAGACCATGTTTCCATAGAATTCTTCATTCAGCAAAGGCCTCCCATGTTTAGCAGATTTTCTGATCCCCTCCTTGGGGAATAATGGATTAACTGCATTAGAAATATCTTCTATGTACCCCAATGCTTAGAAGAAGAGAAGGTTGTATTGGTGGTCTATCTTTTCGATGGGGAAGGTGACCAGTGGTGGAAACTGATCAATAATGCAAATTCCCAATAGAAAATTGATTCCATGGATTGAGAGGAATTCAAGAGGATTTTTTTCAACAAATATTTTCCTCGAACCCTCCCTCTCAAGATAGAAAGATATTTCATCAGACTCAAGTAAAAGGAAGACGAGTCCATTGGGGCATATGAAGCAAACTTTACAACGCTTGCAAGGTACATCGGTGGATTTTTCATGAACAACGAAATCAAGGTGGATCACTTCTTTAGTGGACTAAAGCCAAGTATACGATAATCATTGGAAATTCAATAATTATATAGTTATGAGGATATTGTCCATTGTGACTTTATGGTTGAAATGGATATTGATGACTCTTAGTGGTCTCGTGGGCCCTATGAAATGAAGAAGAAAATGGAAAACAATATGGGTGGTTCATCAAAAAAATCCCATGATGGAAAGAAGCATTACTTTTCCCCTTGAAAACATTCTGGGAAGAAGAATCCTAGTAACTGTTTGAAGGGAACCAAGAATTACTTCAAATGTGGAATGTTTGGTCATGGAGCAAAGAACTGCCGAAGGGATATGAAAAATCCCGCTAATGTTGAAGTGGAAAGGAAGGTTTAAATCAACACTCAGCCTACAGTGTAGTGTTACAACTGCAAGAATCATGGGAATTATGCCAAAATTTCCCTAAGATGAGGGTTGTCAGTGGCAATCAACAATAACCTCCAAGGAATCAAGGATGGTCTTATGCTATCACTACTACTAAGGTGGATCTGAACAATGATGTGGTTACCGGTATACTGTTTATTCCTTCAAGAAAAGAAGACATACTATTTGATTTTGGTTCTACGAATTCTTTAATATCTTTCAAGTTTAGTAGAACTATTCAAACACCACTTCAAAAATTGGATGAAAGGTAATATGTGATAACAGAAAATGGGTAAATCGATGCATCAATGGTTCATAACTCCTCCCCAGTTAATGTTTGCGGACTAAAACTCCCCAAAAATATCATCATACTTACTTAAGTAGAGTTTGATGCAATCTTGGGTATGGATTTACTATCTTTCTACAAAGAAAACATCAACTTTTGGGAAAGTGAGATCACTATTCACATCCCAAAGCATCCTCCGATTCTTTACAAGTGTAAGGAGGAACATGAGTCTCATTTAGAATCTTCATCTAAAGTGTGAAATTGTTGCCTTATAAGAAGGAATATCTAGCTCAAATGATTGATACAATGGAGAGAATCATGATTGAAGACATGACCATCATGAGGGATTAAACTGATGTATTCCCTAAAGAGTTGTTTGGTCTTCCTCCTGACAGAGAGGTTGAGTTCTCAAATAAAATTATCCTTATATCTCTGCTTATATCAAAGACACCTTAAGAATGGCCACTATAGAGATGGAGGTGATGAAGAAGCAGTTGTAGGAGAATATGGAGAAGGGTTTTATACAACCAAGTGATTCACCGTGGGGTGCACCTGTCCTCTTCATAAATAAGAATGATTGATCAATGCACCTCTGCATTGATTATCGTGAACTCAATAAAATCATGATAAAGAAAAAGTATCCCCTTCCACAGATAGATGAATTGTTCGACCAGCTTTATGGGGCTAGTTATTTCTCTAAGTTATACCTTTTGTTTGGATATCACCAACTAAAGATGAGGAAGTAAGATATACCAAATACTGCCTTTTGAACGAGGTATGGACACTATGTGTTCATAGTGATGTCCTCCGGAGACACTAATGCTCCAGAAATCTTCATGGATTTAATGAATTGAGTCTTTAGATATTACCTTAAGAAAATTTGTGGTATTCTTTATTGATGATATTATGATATAATCCAATAGAAAAGGAGGAACGTGAGGAGCATTTAAAAACTGTGATAAATATTTTGTGAAGGGAGAAGTTGTATGAAAAGTATAATAAATGTGAGTTTTGGATGGAGGAAGTATCATTCCTGGGGCATGTTATCACCAGCAAAGGGATATCTATGGACCCTTCCAAGATGAAGGCAATTGAAGAGTGGACCATGCCAACTTCTGTAATAGAGATCTGTAGCTTTTTGGGTCTAGCTGGGTATTATCGACGATTCATGAAGAACTTTTCACAATTTTCAAACCCAATAACCAATCTGACATGACAGGGGGTAAAGTTTGTCTGGATGGAAGAATGTGAGGTAAGATTCAAAGAGCTAAAGAAAAGGTTGATCACTGCACCTGCACTCACATTACAAAAAAGTGCAGAAGTTTTTATGACATACAACGATGCTTTAAAGAAAGTCTTGGTTTGTGTACTCATGGAAAATGATAATGTGCTAACCTATGCCTCATGGATGTTGAAGATCCATGAGAAAAACTACCTGACACATGATCTAGAGTTGGAATCCGTGATTGTTTCCTTGAAAATATGGCGGCACTACCTTTATGGTGGAAGTGTGACATATACACTGAACACAAGATCCTAAAGAATATATTCATAGAAATGGAGCACAACATGCATCAAAGGATATGGTTAGAGATAATAAAGGATTATGATTTCTCAATTCACTATCATCCTGGAAAGGCGAACAATGCAGCTGATGGTCTAAGAAAAAAGAACCTGCAACTCTATCCATGTTATGGATTGAAAAAGACCATATCTTTTTTTATATTCAAAGGATGGATTTAGAAATAATAAGGGTAGGGGATACATCATACATTTCCCAATTGATTGCAAAACCATCCATTCAAGAGAAGATTAAGGAAGAACAAAGGGATGTTGTGGAGTTATAAAAAAGGGTAAATGCTGTAAAGGAAGGGATGCTTCAAGAGTTCCATATAAACGATGATGGTGTGATTTGGTTTGGAACGTGGATTTATGTGCCTTAATCACCCAAAATAAAGAAGGAGATTTTGGACAATGCACATAGCTCAAAATTCTCTATCCATCATGGGAGTACCAAGATGTATCATGATCTCCAAGAACACTTCTAGTTGGATAACATGAAGAAGAAGGTTGCAGAATATATATCAAGGTGCGTGGTATGTCAGCAAGTTAAAGAATAGTGAAAAAAGTACAAAGGGATGATGCAACCATTTCCTATACCCATGTGGAAATGAGATACTGTCACAATGGATTTTGTCATGGGTCTCCCGAAGATGTCGAAGGGAAATAATGCGATATGGGTTGTGGTTGACCGACTCACCAAGACTGCCCATTTTATCGCTATTTGGGAAGACCTATCTCTTGAAAACATGAAAAAATATATGTGAAGGATGTGGTGAGACAACATGGGGTTCCACTCTCAATTATCTCTGACCAGGATCCAAGGTTCAAATCTAAATTATCGAGGAATCCTCAACACACTTTGAGTATAGAATTAAATTTCAGCATGGCCTATCACCCCAAAACTGATGACCAATCTGAAAGGACTATTTAGATGCTTGAAGATATGGTAAGAGAATGATCTCTCGATTTCAAAGGTGGATGGGATAAAAATCTCCCATTGGTTGAGTTATCATACAACTACAACGTCCACTCAAGTATTCATTTGGCTCTCTATGAAGCTCTGTATGGAAAGCGATGTATAACTCCAACCTATTGGGATGAAGTTGGAGAACAAAATCTACTTTGACCCGATCTAGTGAAAGAGATGACAAAGAAGGTTAAAGTCATCTAGAAAAACAACAAAACTACTCAGATTCGGAAAAAGAGCTACAATGAAAACTGTTTAAGGGACTTGGAGTTTGACATTGGGGATAAAATTTTCCTTTGAATATCACCATGGAAGAGTGTCATGTAGTTTGGAAAGAAACAGTTTCTAAGACCAAGGTACATTGGAACCTTTGAGATCATTGACCATATAAGAGTCGTGGCCTATCAGCTTTCACTTCCTCCGAATATGAATCGTGTTTATGATGTGTTTCACATATCACTCTTGAGGAAGTACATACCCGATCCCTCACATGTACGGAACTCAGAGGTGGTGCAGCTGGAAGATGATCTCTCTTATGAGGAACATCTAGTGATGATTCTGGACCAAAGAGATAAATTTATACACAAAAAGACAACCCACAATGTCAGAGAGTTGTGGAGGAACCATAATTATGAAGAAGATACTTGGGAACTGGAGGAGGCGATGGAGAAGTACCCTCACATGTTTACGGTCTAGAATGTAAAATTAAATTTCAGGGGTGAAATTTCATAAAGGGGAAATAATGTAATGACCAAAAGTTTTAAATGAAAATTTCCCTTCTTATAAATAGGTCATAAAATAACATGAAAACAAAAAATAATGAACTAATAAGTGCTAATTGGCCTTTAGACATAATTTTTTCACTTCTATGTTTCGAATTTTGAAAATCTGATATACATGGTTGCAATTAGTATGTTATTTGGAGTCTAATAGGAAAAAATTAATTTTTGGTGAATATAACCTACCCTTATGAATAATAACATACCTTTATGAATATTTAAATACCTTAATGAATAGTAACAATACCTATGACAGTCATAAAATAATATTCAAGTGAAATTATGATGTACCAATATTTTATAATAAGAAAATGAATGTTTTAAAACTAGTTATTAATAATGAATTATGATTTTAATTAAATATTAAATTATTTATATTTAGAAAATTATTTTTGAAAAAATGGACATTATTTTTTGATTCTACATGTTGAAAAATTGTTAGGGTGAATTTTTGTGATTTTTCTGAAATACTTGAATTTTTGATGAATTGTAGAATCCGACAATTCACAATAAATGCTAAATAATGGATTAATTGAGTCATTGATGATGATATGTTGACTTAATCCCATTTGGTTCTAAGTCACAAGCATTTTTTTACTATTCTTCGTCATGGAATACTTATTATTCTTTGTATTGTGAGGAAATAATAAACTAATGATTAAAAAATTATTAAAACCCTCCTCTCCTCCACTATAAAACCCCTCCTCACTCCCTTTCTCTTCAATCCTCTCAAGCCTTGTGCCTTGCCAATATTCTGCCCAAATCTCTCCCCAAGATCCTCCCCCCAAGTCCAAAAGAACCTATCCTATTTAAAATACCAAAACCTCTCCCCTTAAGATGTTCTCAAAGGAGGAAGTCTCAAGAGGTAAATTCCTCTTTCCAATTCCTTCTTTTCTTTTGAGTTCTTTTATTTTTGTTTTTTTCCTCATCTCCCTTCACCCAAATGGTATGAAAACTCCAGTAATATAAATGTACTGGAATTTTTTTATGAAAATGGGAAATTTCAATATCATATCTCATTTATCCACCTTTTATTTGAAATAAATGAACACACTATTTGAGATGTCCTAATTTAGCACATTCAAGGACAATGGTTTATCAATTTTTATTATCATCATCAAATCTGGTCATGAAACCATTTTTGTTATAGTTGAATCAGATTATATATATTTAATATATCCTATTTTGATTCTATAATTTATTTTGCGCAAATGGTATTAAGTTATAAATCAAAATATGTTCATTTTAATCAAACCCACCAATAAATAAAAATGGTTGTCACTTTGGTTTTATATAATAATTCGCTTTCAATATAAGTAACAAAATTAAATTTAAAATTGTGTAATCTCTTGTATGTGCACTAATATCATATAACTTTAATTATGGAAAACCTTTTTCATCTTAAATGTTTTTCCAAACGTGAATATAAGAAAACTGGTCATTAAAACAACACAAACAAATGAGCTCGAACACTGAAATTGAACCTCATAACCAATCAAAACGATTATAAATGAACTTAAAATGATAATAATAAACCAAATAAATATATAATAGGTTCTAGAATTATTAATTAATAAACATGATTTGTTTATTCAGGTCATTAATAATAAGTGGAGGACACCACCGAATTTAAGGTAAGGGAACCTCTCCTTTTTCACTCTTAATCAATATTGTTCTCTATGATATGCATTTTTTTGTAATACCAAGTAATGGGGTATGTTTTCTCACCCCCCATAATACCTTAATGTTATATTGGTGATGATAAAACCCTTATATCTCTCATAAATAGCTCTTAGTTACACCTGATACCACGCCGGTAAACCGTAATGGATTCAACCTGAACTTCCTTTATTCCTTCGGGTTGCTCTATCTTTATTTTTACCAAAATGCAGTTGTCTTTTCTTTTTATGTAAAAATTATAAATTTTTTTTATATGATCCAAAATCAAGTTCCAATATCCATCTTTCATTCTCTTTCAGGGATTTACATTCTTTTAAGTGAATCTTTCCTCGATACTTCCCAATAAGCATAAACGTTTTAAGGGAACTTCCCAAATTTTTACACAATTTCAAGTCCACACTATCATATATTTTAATCCACCATTATTTTTATGAAATAAGTCTATTTATTATGAACAAATTCTTGGTTCAATTACAGTTTTATATAAAAGATTTTTCTCTTTTATATTGTAAATTCTATTTGGTATTTTCTTTAAAACCGCACAAAAATGTTTTGATGATAATGTTTCTCAAATACATTATTTATATGTTTTCACTTCATTTTGACAACAACTACCATGTTATATTCCTATGTTACCTTATTAATGTCCATGTATATTCTAATCCATTTCTTTCATGGATACTTTCATGATACACTCATCGCATCATGATTGTGGTACCCAATTCTTTCTATGGGTATCCTAATGTTTATGAATGATTTATTATGTATGATTATTTATGTGGAAAGAATATTTATTTTGAAAGAATATTTATGTGGAAAAAATATTCATGGAAATTTTGAGATGGGTGTGCCCGGATAGCACTCCAATGCATTGGGTAAATTTAACTCTCATGAGATGCGATGGGAAATGGGATTGGCAGTTAGCCTTGACCCGTACTGAAATGGGAAACAAGATTGGTGGTTAGCCTTGACCCGTACTAAAGAAATGTTTTATGATTCTTACACATTTATATGATTCCATGTTTATATGATACCATGCTTATATGATATGATTTTATATGTTCCATGTTTTGTTTTCATTACGTCCTGCCTCCTAACACATGTGCTTAAGATGTATCCTTATGTTTATTCCCTTACTGGGAATTTAGCTCATCCCTTTGTTCATGTGTTCCCTAGTGTACTCTATGCAGATTTAAGGGATAAATAGATGTTAGGAGCTCTTTATAGAGATTAAAAAAAGAATATTTTTAGTCCCATGTTTTATGTTTTAGGATTTATGTACCTATCCTTCCAAGACACTAGACTTAACGATCCTTGAGTTGTACTATGATGTATAATTATTCTTAAAATCATTTAATGTAATATATAAAAGGCTTGGGCCGCTATACGAATCTATTGACATGTGTGACGATAACATAAAAAAACATTCCTAGTATTCCTCTAGAAGTGTCATTGAAACATAAAGTAATGTTTTCCACTTATATGGTGGTCTAAAGTTTAGTCTATGAAAAGATATATATATTTAATACATTGATAGCTATAAGAAAAATTTATGGTGTGCACTCATAGTCAAAATGGAGATAACTGAATCTCAAGGGTGTCATGGTTTAGGATACTAGAATTGGATAACTGATTTTAATTCTCACAGTGTGATGGATAAATCTCATGTGGTAAAGAAATTATAACACCTCACTTATCAAAAGTGTGGTAAGAAGCATCCTAAAAATTTATGAATGTGGAAAATGAAATGATTTAGGTGTGTAAAAGAAGGTCACCGAGCTAGTGAATTCTGAAGGGATAACCCACCAATGGGATTGAATAAATGAATTCTATATTCAACACTTAGATTTTTTTCAAATGTTTCAACTATAAGGAATAGGGAAACTATGAAAATCAATGAACTAAGACAAGGGTTATCAACTATAATTGATTCCCAAAAACATTAAGTCCTATAGAATAGTGTCGATCTTATTCCAACACAAATTTTGAGGTGGATCTATATAATTATGTAGTGATAGACACAATGATTATTTATTCAATAATAGCGAACATAATATTTTATGCTAGTTCTATTTCATATCATAATTGTTTAGTATAACTATTAAAACACCCCTTAAAACATAAAAGAAGAGCATTACTTGAAAATGGTAAATGAGGAAATTATTATATCCCACATATATAACTTATCCCCTTTCTATATTTGTGTGATGAACATCGAAAAAACCATTAGATTCTTCCTTTAGATGAATTTTATGTAATTATAATTATGAATTGACTTTACTTGTATAGTTAAAACATAAATCATCAGGAGAAGGAAATTACTCTTTGTATCATTAATCACTATTTGATTTTATAAAAGTTTAATGAGGTGGGTGAATATAATTTGGTATCATCATCTTAAAAATAGATATTATTTCCTTATAAGCATGCATATCTAACTCAAATGATTGATTATAAGTAAATAATCTTCCTTGATGAAATTCTTGTTGTAAGTGAATATGTTGATGTGTTTCTCAAAGAATTATTTGTCCTTCCTCTAACTCATGAGGTTTAGTTCTTAATAAATATTATATCTCGATATTTTAAAATATCTAGGAATCCATATATAATAACCACTATTGAACTTTAAGTGCTTAAGAATAAACATTAGAATAATATGGATAAATGGTTTATATTCCTAAGTGGTTCACCATGGGTGAAACAATCCTTTTCGTCAATTAGAAGGATGGGTAAATGTTCCTCTACAATGATTATCATGAGATTAATAAAATAGTAATAAATAATATGTATCCCCTTACATAGATCAATGACTTATCCAATCATCTACATGGGCCCTGTTACTTTAGTAAGGTGGATCTTTAGTTTGGATATTATCATGTAAAGATAAAGAAGAAGGATATCCCCAAGACAAGTTTTTATACAATTTACAAGAACTATGAGTCTATAGTGATTCAATTTGGACTCACTAATTCCCTATATAAATATACATGTACTTAATGAATATAATATTTAGTTATTACCATGATAATTTTTTTATAGTCATTATTGATGATATTCATATCTACTTCAAAAGTAAGAAGGAATATGAGGATATTTTTACTGATACATAAAAGAGTTTGAAAAAGGGAAATATTTAGGGGATGTAGAATAAATGATAATTTTTTGGATGAATAAATTAATATTCCTAGGTCATTTTATCAGTTATAAAGGGATATATATGGATCCTCTTAAAATGTAGGCAATTTAAAGATGAACCATAGCAATGTTTGTGATGAATATCCCTAGATTATTTGGATTAACATTGCATTGTCATCATATTTTAAGAAACTTCTCATGATTTTCAAGCCCACAAACCAAGATAACTTATATGGAAGTGATGTTTTTCTAAAATCATGAATGAAAGGGATTATTTTAAGAGTTAAATAAGAGGCTAATAACTACACCCTTTATCATATTACCAACCAATGAGTAAGTATTTCTTATATAAAATGATGCATCTAAAAAGGGCTTGGGTTATGTACGCATGCAAGATAATAAATTGATATCATATGCCTCTTACAAGTAAAAGAATTATTAGTAGAACTACCTAACGCATGAGATGGAATTTCCTATAGTGATCTCCAAGAAAAATCTATGGTGGAATTATCTTTATAGGGAGAAGTGTGACATATATACAAATTATAAAATCCCCAAGTATAAATTCTTAAAAACGAGCTCAATATGTTCTAACAAAGGTTGTTAGAGATGATTAATTATTATCATTATTCAATAAATTACTATCCAGGAATGGTGAACAAAGTGGTAGATGATATAACTAGAAAGGATCCCATAATCTTATCCATGATGAGGATTGAAAGGGATCCAATATTCTTTGAAATAAAAAGGATGTAAATGGGAATAATAAAAGTATCCTCATCCAACCATTCTAAAATAAATTATTAACCATACATTCTTTAGAAGATCAAAGAGGCCTAAAATTTGATGAGAAACTACAAAAAATGTATTGAATATTGTGATGTTCATCTTTGTTAAAGATGTATTTATATGGTTTAAAAACATGAGACGTGTCCCATAAGAACTACAACTAAAGGGGTAACTTCAAGTTGATGTGAACATTTCATCCTTATCTATGCATTCAGAAAGCATCAAGATCTAGATATATTTAAATATAAACTTCTGGTGGGTTAACATGAAGAGGGATATTGAAAAATTTATATCTCAATGCTCTATATGCCAAAAAATCAAGGACGAAAGAAATAAGTCTAAGGGTACGATGAAACCATTTCCATTACCATTATATAAATGGGAATACATAACCACATATTTCATCATAGGGCATCCTAGTAAATCTAAATCAAATAACATCATCTGGATTATAGTTGATATCCTTACAAAGATAGTGTATTTAATTTCCATTTTGGATGATTTTTCTTTTCGACAACTCACTAATTTACACATAATGTAATTGGTAAGACATCATGTAGTAACAATTTTCATTATATATTATAGTGATCCAGTAATAACCATTACGTTTTGTAGAATCCTTCAACAAGCATTGAATATAGAGTTGGGTTTTATGATTGTTATTAACCTCAGATGGATGTCTAGTCTAAGAGAACCATTAAAACTATTGAGGGTATTCTATGATGGGTTTTAATGGATTTAGAAGGATTTTGGGATCAAGAAATTCCTATAGTGTAATTTTCATATTACAACAGTTTCCATTCTACCGTTTCAAATGACACCTTACGAGGATTTTTATGGGAAGAGGCATAAAATTCTAACATGTTGGGATGAAGTTATAAAATAGAATCTTATATAACTAGATATTATCCTTGATATGGAATAGATGGTTGAAACCATTAAATTTCATATGACATCCACACAAATTTAACATAAAATATATGCAAACAATCATTTAAAACACAAGAAGTTTGAAGTCAAAGATAAAGAGTTCCGTCATATATCACCATGGAAGAAAGTCGTGAGGTTTTGGAAGAAGGTAAAGCTTAGTCCAAGATAAATTTACCACTTTGGGATCCTTGATCACATGAAACCTATATCCTATCTATTATCACTCCCATATAACATTTTTCAAGTACATGATGGATTTCATGTATCCATCTTGAATAAGTACATAACAGGACCTTCACATATACTAAATCTAGAGGTGGTGTCATTAGAGAATGATATTTCATAAGAGTAGAATATAGTGAAGATATTTGATCATAGATACAAAGTTATACAAAAAAGTATAAATGACCGAGTCAAAGCAGTGACATGAAACCAAAAGTTGGAAGAAGTAACATGTGAATCAGCAGAGGAAATTAAACATAAGTACTGTCATATGTTTTAGTCTTTGAAATGGAAATTCAAGGGTAAAACTTCTGAAGTGGGTAATAATGTAATAACCCAAACATTTATAAAATAATGTCCCTTTTAAATAAACAATTTTATTCATAATTTTGAGTATTTATTGAAAACACATGCATTACATTGGTTATTTTGGACTGCTATAAAATATATTTAATCAAATTTTAAAATATAATTAAACTTAATAACAATTGATTAATAGTCTTTGTACAATGACTAATAATATTAGTATACTAATGGTTATAAATAATTCTAATTTACACAAATGGAAAGAATGATAGCCTTAACCAGTAGGATCATACATTATAAAGCTCATTTATCTAAGATTCATAGGGATATAGAATCACTATTCTCTTCTAATTAATAAGACCAAGCTTAAATTCAACAATTTAGGAATAAATTTTTTTTATGGAATAACATTAAAAATATCAGGATCACATCCCAAACCATGTTTTCAGATTCACCTAATGAAATCCCAACCATCATACAATATAACCTTAGGGTGTATGCTTGTGTAATAAGGGTTTATACATCTAGAACCAAATAGTATGAGTTTTTAATTTTTCTTTGTAATGAAATTATGATTATGTTTTTCCCTTTAATTCTTACTTTATATTTACAATTATATAGGAGTTGATGAAAAGTATATTTTTATATGAAGAAACCAAAATAGTATTTTTAAAAAATATATGGTTTTAATTAATACTCATTTTCAATAAATTAACTAATTATATAATAAATATTATTTAATATATTAATATTATTAAATAATATTTATTTATCTGAAAATTATAATACAATTTAATTAAGTCCAATATAATATTTATAAGGGTCAAAAATTGTTATTATCGCAAAAACTATAATTTTAAAATAAATATGGGTTTTGATTTTAAATTTAAAATTCTATTAGTTAGAGAATTATCTTTATAAAATAAATCCCCTTTTTTAAATGAGCTTGCTGAAAATATCCAATGTTGAATTTTTCATAATTTTTCGAGATAATCAAATTTTTGTGTAAAAAATAAATATGGTATAAATATATTTTATGTATTAGGATTTATTAATAGCCCAAAAGTGATTTAATAAATATTATAAAGGTCAAAAAAGACCAAAAAAATGTTTACAATTAAGAATAACGTTTTTTAGAAGTTATTTTATTAATTTTATAAACACTTAATGAATCCTCCAAAACCTATATTATATTTTAATGTCTTAAAACCAATTAATTATGAACATAACTCACTTCCACATCACCAAGTGTATTAATTTAAAGATTTATGTTCTTGAAATTATAAAATATTTAAATACATTCTTCTTTTTTAAAAACCATCTGTAAAATCCATGGGAATATTTGTTGTTTTGATTATTTTCTCATACAGTGTCTAAAACCTATGTTTATAAACTTATAAATAATTCCCTCCTCTTTTTCAATAAGTACCCACCCAAATACCCACTCTACTTCACTAAAAACCCATTTATCACAAATTTAGTCTCCATATAACTATATAAATTCCGCCAATGGTGTTACCAATCTCTTAATAAGATCCTCTCCTGATTTTTAATGCACTCTCTCTAGGCGAGGGACTCAATCTTATTCTTTTTATTTCATGTACTTTATTTATACTATAACCTTTTGATTTCCAATTTACCATGTTGTAATATGTTTTCACACATACCTTTAATATCTTTATTCTCTCTATATAATGGGATAATACCCTTATATTTCATTCACCCCTTCCGTAAACCTTTATGTACACCCGTTATTCTCTGAAATTGTCCAGTGATTTTTCATTCAAAGGCTTCATTTAGTGAAAACTCATTCCCATTTCCACTCACGGGTATTCAAATATTTGTAATTATTATTAATTTATAATTTAATTACATGTATTTAAACTATACTCTATAATCATATGGTTAAAATTTATGGAAGGCATTATTATGTTTTATGATCTATGTGCAAGAAAAATTAATGTATGTGATATGGATGTGATGGATTGGCCCAATTTTATATATCTCTCCAATGCATTGGGTAATGTTTTAATATGATTAAATGACATGTATAGATAATGTGATGTTATCCTTAGAAAACTATTTTATGTTTTATTAGAAGTTATCCTTGTCTTATTAAATGATCCCATGTTTTATATTGTTTCCACAATCCTATTTTTTCTTGATGTTATCACATTACATTATGCTTAGATGTTCATGTTTATGATTCTTACTCCTTTTATGTCACCATGATATTTCTATTTGATTAAATATATTACTTTTATCCTGTTATGATTTGATTATTACCTTATCAGGTTTTATATCTCACCCTTTTCTAATGTATGTCCCCAGGTTGTGCCCTGTAGTTTTAAAAGTGTGATGAAATTTTAAGGTTATGTTACAGAATTTAATGTATTTTCATCATAACGCTAATTTAAGTTATTATGTTAATAATATAATTGAAAAAATACAATATTATTTTATATCTTTTTGTATTGTGTTATTCATGTATTCATGTAAAAAATCAAGAAGTAAATTGTATTAAAGATATGAGTTTTCATGGAAATTGTATACCAATTTTATAAAGTGTGAATTATTCATTAAAAAATAACATTCCTTGGCCATAAATAAAAATCGAGGGTACATATTTGGATCCTTAATTTATATAAGTGATTGAGGAATGTACCAGAACAACCAAGGTAACTATGATCCATAGTTTTCTTAGATTAGTTGGATACTATTAATGATTTTTGAGAAATTTCAAATTACTATCAAATTCATTAACCATGTTGTGTAATAAGGTAGTTATGTTCCTATAAATATATGAGTGTGAAGATAATTCTATATATCCATTATAAAATGGTTGGTCAATACACATGTACTCACACTACCCTATGGTGGACAAGAGTTTTCGATATATAGTTATACATCAATGAATTGATTGGAGTGTGACCTCATGTAAAATGACATGGTTGTTTCTTATGCTTTATATTAACTAAATACTCATGGTAAAAACTAATATACACATGATTTGGAGTTATTAGTGGTAATATTACATTAATGATATTTATGCATTGTATTTATTGTGAAAAGTGTGAAATATGTAGTTATCATAAGATCTTAAAGTATATATTCTCATAAAATGAGTTTAATATGTGCTAAAGGAGATGGTTTGAGTCAATAAAGGACTATGATTATGGAATAAATTACCACCCTAGAAAGGTGAACAAGGTGTCTGATGATCTGAGTATTACAGATCTTTATACTTCATCCACGATGAGTATTGAATGTGATCCAATACTCATTGATTTTCAATGTATGTGGCAAGGGATTATAAGGGTTAGGGAGAAATCCAATCTTACCATCATGATTGATCAACCATCATTATATGTGAACATCAAGGAGGTACAGAAGGTGGATATGGATCCATCTAATAAAATAATTAATATTCCAAAAAAATTTCTTGAAAATTATGGAATTATAATATTTTATGGAAATAATATGTGTCCGTTCAACCCCAGAATTTATGGAGTTGTTGGATGATGCACCTAACTCACTATTCTTTAACCATCCAAGAAGTATAAATATATATAGAGATATCAAGGACAATTTAAGGGTTTGAAATATAAATTATGATATTTAAAAGTAAATATCTTGATTATTTTAATGCCCACAAGTTTTGGTAGAATTATTAATCTCAGAGGGGATGATGAAACCATTTACCATACATATATGAAAATTGGAGAATATCGCTCTGGAATTTATTGTATATCAAAAAATAAATTATAAAATACATATCTCACACACCAACCTTGGTATTTATTTTATTTTATTCTTTTCTTGATGTTGATTCTTTTGGGTGAGGTTTGGGTTGATTTTTCAGTGATCATTTTTGAGTTTTGTGGGGCATGGGGAGTTTTGGCCATGTTCATGGTTTGTGTACACATTTTGACGGTAAACCATGTGGCAGGTTAAGGATGTGGGTGTTTTTATTTCAATTAAATATTCCATATATTTCATGGAATATCTTGATCTTGGTTTGGCCTAAATAATGTGAGGCTAGGGAGAAACTGTGCGGCCTTCTTTTTGTGTTAGGGAATAGGTACACGACTTGTTCCCAATTAGAGGAAACCATGCGACAAGAATTCTATGAGGATCTAGAATTTTATTGAGCCATTGATTAAAGTTGGATCATAGTTTTCCTAACCATGTGGATAACCCATGAATGTTCCCCTTATCTCTAGTAGGGTAAGCATGGTTGGCCCACGTTTTGGAAAATTGTGCATCTAAACCATGTGAGTTTTCTAAGTGTCTTAAAAAAGTTGAATTTAAACTTACCCTCCATATTTTTAAACCATTTCGGGTTATCCTCACCCTTGGTCAATTTTGGAGAACAGGAGGGCCTCCCATACTCCTCTCATTTTATTCTCCTCCAAAATTAAATGTTTATCCAAGATTTTAAGGTGCATTCCACATAGATTTTGTAAACTTTTCTCATCTTCTCTATCTATCTCCTTGGATTATTGGTCTCTCTTATCATGGTTATCACTTGGATGAACCCTAGAGGCTATGGTTGATGTGTGACTTGTGTTTAAATTATTTTAGGGCATGAATATTGTCTCTTAGGGTATTTTATTCCTTCTATTGTAGTTTTGTTGTGTGCACACACTGTTGAGTTATGTATTGTTAGGGTATTCATATGGTAATAATTTGATTAAATTGGTTTTCAAAGGGTCTTATTGAATTATACTTATTTGTATTGACATTCTAGGTGTTTGATGAAATTTCAATTTGCCTTTGGAAATAAAATTGGGAACTTTAGGTTGTTTTTTTCCTTGGTTGGTTTTGGGTATTTTTCTGAATTGGGGATGGTGTGTGAATTAGGTGCCTCTTTATAGTTTTTTTTATTTTTTGTAATGTGTTTGTAAGGCTCTTTTCGGTTCTTGAATTTACCTTTATGTAATATGGTAACACTTTGAGCATTCTATTGGATGAGGGTGTATCCATATGTAAATTGGGTGTATATATGTATGAGATCATAAATGATAATGTCTTTTATTATAAAATACCCTTTGTAAAACTGATTTTAAAAATACGCCCCACCTTTCTTTCTTCTCCCTAGTCTACTTTCCATATAGTTATTCTAAAAAATAATTTCTAAATGGTTATTTTATTTCTAAATGGTAAATTCATTTTAAAATGAATTAAAAAGGTGGTTCTCAAATTTATATCCAATGTATTGGACCACTTAGAACGTTGATCTTTGTTCTGGTAACTAAATGGTGTTTTCCCCATTTAGAACCTTTTGTTCATTTTGTGTATTTTCATCTTGGTTTAGGAAATGGTTTTGAAAACATATTTGGAATTGTGAACATTAATGGCCTTGTTAGTACTTTAGAGAATTTCTATAAATTCATTTCAAAGTGATATAATGTATAGGCCTGATCGGAACCTGTGAATGAATTAACTTATGATGTGACCCTCTATGGTGGTCCCTCCAAGGAGTGGGTCATCACATAGGTGGTGTTGGTGTTTTGGAAAGGAAATAATAGTGATATATGTGGGTTATTAGTTTATTACACACTTGTGAGGAACTCCTCATTCACCATGTACTACTATAATGTCATTCCTATGCATCATCTATAGGATTGAGTGAATTTTTCTTATCGTCCTCAATTAGGAATGTTGGTACCCCGAGATTTGCTGAGAGGAAAGCTGGTATGTTCTACTTATGAGGCTAGTTTAGAAAATGTAGTTGGTTATTGACTTTAGAGGTGCACCATATTCCAGCAGAGTGAGTCCTAACTAAATATTTCTAGGTATTAATTCTAGATATTTTTATTAAATTCCCATGATTACTTATCTATAAGTTCTTAATTTAATTCTGATACACTTCAGTTTTTATCACTTCTAGTTTATTCCTATTTTTCTATTTTTTATTATTTTTAGTATATCCTTTTTTATCATATAATATGGATTCTTGTTTGGGTTTTGGTTTTATAGACTGGGTTTTTGAATAGAGAACTATTTTTAGAAGGAAAGATGTGTTTGTTTATTTAAAATATTAAAAACCTTATTTTCCTTATCTTTATTTCAAACTAGATGTTATGGAATATTTTGGTAAAATAAATATATTAAATCTATAGTTATTACTTACTGAGCAATTAATGATCACACCATCCTTGTATCTCTTGGTGTTGGTAGACATGAGCTATTATTTGTGTTCAGGTTTCTGGTTCGGGTTTCCTTGGGAGAAGGTTGTTCTTGTGGATGGTCGTGACCAAGAGGTCACAAAGACACTGCGTTATGCTCTAGTTTGGTTTTAGTTTTGTTTTCAGTTCAGTTTTGTTTATTATTTGTTTATTTATATTTATTCAAGTATTTATTGATTTTTAGTTTTTATTGTTGGTATTTTTGTGTGTGATATTTTTGGGTTATTTGATCCTGGTTGTTTGTTGGGATATATATTTCCCACTTTGATTGTCTTTGATGCTCGGTGCTGGTTGTTTTCCTAGGAGGATATACAAAGCCTCTCAAGCCTTGTCTTAGAATAGGTTAAGTGGAGGGTCAGATTTCATCCCAACCTGGTTCATGAAAAATGGTATCAGAGTGTCCATTTTTTATTTGGGTCATTAGGTAGTTTGGAGATAGTGTAATCAAATCATGATAAGTAGGTATTTGGAGATCATCTCAAACTCTTACTCATCAGGAACCATGAGTTACCTGGGGTAGTCTAGGATTTGATCTTTTTGTTTTTTTGGGTGTGTTTATGGGGAATGAAAATGGGATTTAATTGATGATGTATGGTGGGATTAATTAGAGTATTAACCCATGTGGTGACCAAGTGCACAATTCAGGGTCCTCTTAGTGGATGGTGCATTACTAGGAAATGTTCCCATAAATAAAATGGATTGGATTTTTATCATCACTAGTTACTTATTCCTAGAATTTGGTTTTATTTATGTTTTTTTGGTTTCTTTTTATGTGAGTGGGTTTTCAAAATGAAAGTAGTTTTCAGAAATGATATTTTTTAAGGAAAAATAAGTTTGGGATTTGTCTTGTTTTTAATAGTTGGTGTTTGTGATTTGGAAATGTGTCCTTGGTAAGAAATGGTTTTTTAATTTTTAATGTAAATGACGGATTTGAAAGAGGATTTTGGGTTTAGTTCGTGAGGTTAGATTTATGAGTTGATGTTTTGGATTGACATGTTAATTTTTGTTAAATATTGAGTGGGTGTTGATTTTGGTTTTTTTGTTTTTGGGTTATTAAGAATATACCACCCAAAAGGTCTCAATGGTTTTCAGTGAATCTCATATAGCTTTTCGCCCTACCCAGACTCCCTGTGGAGTAGCGAAGTCGAGTGATTTTCGGTTATTGGATAATTTTCATGGTGATCGAAGTCCATTAGAGGGTATGGAGTGGATTGAGAATTTTGAAGGTGTATATAGGTCATTGGGAACTACCTAAGGTTTGAGGGTTGTCATTTTTTTGAGTTTGTTTGAATGTTCATGTTTAGATTGGTGAAAGGTGATCATCCAAGCATCATTGTGACTTGGGATTTATTGGGAAGTTCATAAGATAAATTTTTTGATGGTTCATACCAAAGAAGGTGATGGCAAGGAAGGTGTAAGAGTGATTCGGTGTTTAGAAAGTTTAACGGATGGTGAAGACCTATATTGATTACATCAAGGAGTTGGTTGATTTCTATATGGATGTAGATTTGAAGGATCAGCTGAAGGATCATCCCTTTGTCTGGGCACTTAGAATAGAGATTAAAGGGGGAGTTCTCTCATATGGGGAGGTTCATTTTGAGATGTTTTTGGATGATGTGTTTCCAGGAGATTTGGTCTCAGAATTAAGTCAATGGTGGTTTATAAATCAATATTTCTCAGTGCTCAAGAAGGTTCCACATCTGAAAAGAGATGCATTCTAGAAGAACCAATTTTTAATGAATCTCCCTTTTTGGTTTCAAATTTTTTCATCGGATCATTTTGTGTCTCCTACAGTGTGTACAGTTATAGAATTTGAAGTTGGGTCATTGTAACTCTATGAAGTCTTGCAACTGATGTAGTAATTTGGGTCTTTAAGATAATTTTTGTTAGTAGGGTTTCCAGAAGAAGAATTCATAGTAGGATTTTTTCTGCTCCCAACTGCAGGGAAATAGATGCTTCAAAATATCAGAGCTCTATAAATATGTCTCTAAGTTAATTTCTTCACAGAAATTCAAAATCATGGGTGTGGGATACCTTGGAATAGATTTTTCTCTGTTGTTGGAGTGGTTAAATTTTTTTTATCCTTCTTCATTTGAGGTTCCTTTTTTAAATGCTCAATGGACTCATTTTATTGAATGTTTTATGGTTTCATCTCATTTTTAGAATCCTATATGGTTAGCCTTCTAGGTTGGTTTTGGTTTCTGGTTATGCTGATTTTGAATAATTTTTTTCCTTGTGGAACTGATGAACTATGGTTTAGTTTGAGGCTTTGTTTCTGGTTCCATTTATCAGGGTACCATGTTGTTGGGGGGGGGTTTGATTAATTTAAAAATTCATGAGTTGTTATAGACCACAGTGGTGTGGTGGTGTTGATTTTTTCTAGTTGAGTAATTATAGTGCGGAGAACCCTTTCCTTTTTTCATACTAATGATTATACTTTTGGTTTTATATAGATCGAGTCATGTGTGACTTTTTGAGTGAAAGGCCACATCGAGGTCTGTGGTTACGTTCTGTTTCATTCAGTTTGAGCATGTATTTTTCTATTTGTTTAGCTTGGTGACTTTCTTGGGGTTGAAGTTGTTAGTTCTTGGGATATATTTTAGACCCCAAACTTGGTTTTTATTTTATTTTATTAGTTTCCTAAAAAAGATTATTTTTAGTGAGATTGGAGTCCTATTTTTTGTGATATTTTTGGATTTTTTGTGGTTGTGGGTGTTTTTTAGCCCTATGAATGGTTTGGGTGCATAGTTTGAGGGTAAACCGTGCATCTGGAGAATGATGAAATATTTTTCAGTTCAATTACTTCTTGCATGGTTTTCCTAGAAAAACGTGACCATAGTTTGGTTCAAACAGTGTGAGGGTAAAGAGAAACTAGGAAATATTATTTCAATGTTAGGGATAGGTGAAAGGATTTCACACTGTTAGAATAAACCATGCAGCAAGCATACTAGAGTCTTTACAATTTAATAGATCAATTTTAATTGGATGGAGAATGATTTTCCAAAATATGTTTCTATCCCATGAATGTACCCCTTCTATCCAGTATGGTGCCTAAGGTTGGCACATTTTTTGGAAAACTATGCAACCAAACCATGTTAATTCCTAGGTGTCTTAAAAAGTTAAATTTCCAACTTTTCCCTCCTTATGATTTAACCCATTTTGGGTCCCCCTGGGTTAATTTTGGTGCATGAGAAGGCCTCCCAAACTTCTATCCTATGATTATCCTCCCTCCATTGATGTTTCTACAGGATTCTAAGGTGATTTACTCTTAATTTTCAGATATTTTTCTCCTCATATTTAACTTTTCCCATGGTTTCTTGGTCTCCCATATATTTTTTCTCTCTTAGATGAACCCTAGAGGCTAGGGTTAGAGTGTGGCATGTGTTTCTTTTACTCTTGTGTGTGAATATTGTCTCCTGGGTTGTGTTCATCATTATATTGGATTTTTTGTGCACACACCATTGAGGTAGGTTTTTTCATCCATTTCCTTCCAAAAACATTCACATTTATTCTTGATCTTTCCTAAATAGTTTTTGAATGTGTTATTCTTGCTTATGGTATGTAAGTATAGAATGTTATGGTATTTACATTGTGATAAATTGATGGAAATTTTTTTCAAAGGGTATTATTGGATTATACTTATATGTTTATTATTTTATGGTGTTTAATAAAATTTTAATTGGTCTTTGGAAATGAAAATGGAATATTTGGGTTATTTTTTGAATTTATTGGGTTTTGTTAATTTGGTTTTATTTGTTAATAGGGGTAGGTGGGTGGATTAGGTGCCTCTTTATGGATTTTTTATTTTATGTAAAGTAGTTTCAAGGATCTTTTTGGTTCTTGAATTGATCTTTTTATAAATTTTAAATGATTTTAGTGTTACATTGGACATGGGAAAATCCATATGTTAATAGGGTTCACATATATAGGTGCTCCCAAATGATAATGGATTTTATTAGAAAATTTTCTTTTTGATCTTGATTTACAAAATGCTCCCCCATTTCCTTCTTCTTCCTAGTCATCGTTCTTTATGTTTCTTCTAAAACATTCCTTCTAAATGGTTATTTGGTTTCTAAATGGTCACATGGTTTTCAAGAGAATTCAAAGGTGGTCTCAAATGTGTTTCCTAAGGCTTGGCCCATTTGTCACTTTGCGGTGAATTTTGTTATCATAATGGTTTGAAGGATAGTTTTTCACCTTTCATACATGTTATGTGTTTTCTTCTTGGTATTGGAAATGATTTAGAAAATGAATTTGAAATTGTGAACATTAAATCCCCGATTGGTACTTTATGGGATTTTTGGAATTTTTTTGAATATTATATGATGTGTAGGCCCCGTTGGAACATGTGAATGACATGACGTGTGATGGGAACCTCTATAGTGGTCCCTAAAAGAGAGGTTTATCACATAGGTGGTGTCAGTGTCTGGGCTAGTCAAGAACAAACAAAAATATGGGTTATTGGTTCATTCCACACATGTGAAGACCTCATATTTCACCATGTACTAATATCATGGGATTCCTTCAATTCATCTAGATAGTCTAGAGAAGGTTTTTTATCGACCTTGATTAGACAGGTTAGTAACAGATGGGTTTTTCCAAAGGCCAAGTGGGATGTTCCACTTGTGTGGCCACTTTAGAGCATTCAGTTGATTATTTGCTACGGAATGGAAATATACATCGATGGGTGATTCTGAACCAAGTATATCTAGGGATTTATTCTAGAGATGTTTTGAAAATTCCCATGGTTAATAATTTGTATGTGATAGTTTTACATATACAACACTTCTGTTTTTAGAAATTATTCATTATTACTATTTATTTATTTTGTTAAAATAGCCCTTTTTGATCACCTAGTATTGATTATTGTTCATGTTTTGTTTTTATAAATTAGCTTTTGGAACTAAAATCTATTTTGGTAAGGAAATTTTTGTTTTTTCTTTAAAATGATAAAATATTTATTTTAATTATCATTATTCCAGTCTAGAATTATGTACTATTTTGAAAAAGGAAATTTATGGAATATATGGTGCTTACCTACTAAGCTATTTATGCTCCTACCATACTTGTGTTGATCTGTGTTGATATACCTAAGATAATTTTCAGGTTCAAGTTTCTAGTTAGAGTTTCCTTTAAGTTGGTTGGTCCCATGGATGGTGGTGACCAAGAGGCCATGTGGAGAATGAGCTGGGTTCAGGTTTGGTTTTAGTTTTGTCTTCAGTTCTGTTTTTTAGTATCTATGTGTTGGGATCTGTTCATGTATATATTTATGTTTAGTTATTATCATTGGTTTTTTATATGTGATTTTTTTGTGTTATTTGATCCTAGTTTTTTTATTAGGAGAAGTCATTCCAACTTGGTTTATCTTTGATTTCTAACACTAGTCATTGTCTTAGGAGGATCGAGAATGCCTCTCGGACCTTGTCTTATACTGGGATGGGTGGAGGGTTGGATTGTAACCCAACCTAGTTCGTGATACCATGTGACCATTTGGGTTGTATTTGGCCACCTTAAATATTATACCTATTTCATTTCTTTTCGAGATGATTTCTCACTTGATAAAATTTCTAGGATATACAGATAAAAGTGGTAAGGCTACATTGAGTACCACTATCAATTATATCTAGTCTAGGTTCTAAGCTTACCTAAATGGTTTAGAGAAGTATTTAACAATAATTCAATATAGAGATGAGATTGAATAATATTTATTATCCTATTATCCATGTTCTGTATTATGGAATTATTCAAACCGTTAAATATATACTATGTTCCTTCTCTATAGATTTTAAAATATGTATGTTTCAACACCTTACCATGGTAGAGTCTTCATATACCAAGAGTATCTATTCTAGCATTAAAATAGAACCATATGAGGCTTTGAATAAGAAGATGTGTTGCAATCTAATGTGTTGAGATTAAATTAGAGAATATAATCTTTTGAGATTAGGTATTAGTTAATAAATTTTATGAAAAATTAAAACCATTAAATGATATATTAGGACATAAAAAAGTTGAAAAAGAGTTATGATGATAAATGTTAGTGAAATGTAAGGTTTGTATTTAAAGATAAGTTATTCCTTTTAACATAACATTGGAAGAGGGTTATGATATTTGGGTAGATGGAAGATAAAATCCCTAGATACATTAGTCTATTTGAAATCTTTAAATATATGTGGATGATATCTTAACACCTAAAAATTCATCCAAACCTATCGGAAGTGCAGGATGCATTCCATGTATAAATTTTGAGAAAGTATATAATTTACCCTTCACATTTAGTGAACTCAGAGCTAGTAAAATTGCAACATGACCTCTCTTTTGAGAAATAGATTGTATAAATCTTGGAATATAGAGATTTATTACAATTAAAAAAACCAATCACTATGTTATTGTTATTTTGAGGAATCATAACATTTAGGAATAAATTTGGGAACTTGAATATGAAGTGAGGAAAAAGTACCCACACTTATGTTCATTAGAGTGGTGAGATTTAAATGAAGAAATTAACTTAAGGGGTTAAAATGAAACTCCCAATGATTTTAGTATATTTTCATTTAAATAAATATGATGTGTTTGAAATCTTATGATATACGCAACAACAAACTAAAATGAACAATGCCTTAGTTAATTATAGTAGAATATTAAAATACAAAATAAAATATATTAAAATATATCTAAGTGAAAAATAATATGTAAAATTACAAAACGAATGGAAAAACAAGTCAATAAAAATACTAAATGGTTCGAATTATAATCACCACAATCTTCTATGAATATCGAACCACTGATAATAAATATCAAAGGAATAAAAATGTTATAAATTTGATGGAAGTATTAATAAATAAATTATTAAATAGGATGAATTATTTCAGATATTTATAAAGGCTATATATAGGAATGTAATATGAAAATAATATATATGGTTGTTGGTTATATGGTCGTTAGAATATGATTCTTGGATATATGGTCATTATATATATGGTTGTTCTTGTACTTTTATCACATAGGTATATTTAATTTTTTTAATTGATAGAAAAAACATAAAATTGATTTAATTCACATATAAAAAAATTTATATACTGAAATCAAGAGATTATATTTAATTAAAATATTTTATTCATTACATATTATTATTATTATGAGTTATAAAGATTTATTTTATGTACTTATAAAATTACAAGATATATTATAATATAAGTGGATTGATAAAATTAATGGTTTAAGATAAATAAATAATTTTAAAGGGAAGTGATTAAAATCATTTAACATCCTTATGGATATTTTTAAAATAATTAGTTTTATACATATTGAGTATTTTTATCTTAATAAATTAAAATTATCACTTTTATAGGATGATTCTTACAAAATATAATGTTTTAATGTATAACTAATAGATTAAAACTCATTTAATTAGTAATTGATATGAAATAATATTACGCGCAATTAATGTTTAAAAAGTTAAAATTGTTATTTTTAAAAATTAAATTTTTTGTTCAGGAGGACAACTTAGGAATCATCCTCTTAAAATTAGGCAATAAGGTCAATTTCAATATTTTATTAAAATATAAATTATTGAGGTTAAAATGAGTTCCCATGTTAAAGGTAAAATGATTCAATTAAGTTGAAAAGGACTAAAATATATCTAAATATATCTATAAATTATGTTTATAATGGGATTAATGACCCATATACATTATCATTCCACTTTGGATCAAATTTTCATGTAAAATTACAACCTTACACCATAAAGAATGGGGATTTGTGGAAATTCCCCTCAAAACTCAACTACAAAATGATCCCACCTTACCCATACCAAAAAACTCTTTACCTTTGGTTATATATTGAATATCTACCCATATTACCTCTATTAAATCCTTAATTCACATTTGGAAATATCTTATTACATTAAATAGTTCCATGTCTTTCATTTTTAAGGGAACTATTATAAAGAGTGATTCCATCTAAGAGGTCAAAGCACCATTGCTGAAGTTGGGAATAAAGGTAAGAGTTTCTGTTCCAATATAATTTAATATCAAGATTATATCTGTATAAATTACTATTTAGTTAAAATGTATGAGATTTATAACTAAAACCCCATTTATTTTCTTCTCCTTTAGTTATTTTTTGTCTTTACACGTCTCATTACATTTCATCAGCCTTTGATTCATAATTCAAACAAAAGGTATATTTTAAGTGGATCCAAAAATATCTAATATGTTTCATTAGGAATCATTCTCATCCATGTTCATGTGTTTTCATATGATATTATGGATATACTTATCCTTAATTCTATGATTATTCAAGGTTATATTTCTTCTAAATTTTAATTTCTTTACAAAATTGTGGGAGGAATATTTTTAATTTTTGCCACATGGTCACTTTCTCCCACCATTTTATTTTATTTTTTATGAAGCTTAAATTTCATGTTTTTATGGTTCCCTAATGTAGTGTTTAGCTTATTTATATTTATTTCATTAAAATAAATATTTATAAGTTATTAATATTTAAAATAAAATTTATTTTAAAAATTAAGGATAATTTTTATTATTTTTCTAAACAATTTTATAATGTTCTTTTAAAGTATTTTTCATATATTTCAAACTAAATTAATATTTATTATGATTCACTGGATATTTTATCTAATGGTATCATCCAATTTATTTATATTGATAGATTATGATCATGTATTGTAGAAATTTTAATGAATACCATTAATTTATCATGTGTTAATTATGATTTGAAGGAATTATTAATATTTTCCTATGAAAAAAATATGTATAATTTTTAATTATATGATGGTTGGGATCAAAATTATATAACCCACCAATGAGTTGGGTAAATATTTATATTTCATGATATGGAATGTACATGATTAGGGAGTAAACCCAAACCACTATGTTTATGGGAATGGTTAGTGAACGAAATTCCTTATGTTATGGGACTCTATAAACTATGAGATGATGGTCTTGGTAATAAACCTTTATATATGAAATTAATATCTAACTATTTATATTACACATTATTATGCCACATTTATTTGTTTTCCACATTATTTAGTTATGTGTCAATAGATTAGGATGATTGTATCATGATTTAACATTTATATTCCTCATATCACATGGTATGTCAAAATACTTATTTCAAGATTTATGGTTTACGATCTATGTTTTATAGGGTATTATTTACTTTTTTTAAGTTCATTTACCTTGATTTTATTCAAATATCCACATGCTCATATTATACTCACTTATGATCGTTGATTGATATATATAATGTTAATTCCTCACAATGAATTTAATCTCAACCTATCATATGTTTTCGTTCACAAGATAATGAATAAGAGTATTCTTTATGATATTTATAGAAGGGTATCATGTGATAAGGTTATTTTTAATATATTTTGAATAATTTTTATAAAATAAATTTGTTAGGTATCTAATCTCTAAATATAGTAAACTTATATGTTATAGGATGTGATATATTTTGAGATGTATTGAATATTTATATAAAATGATAAAATATGTAGTTTTGTTATGGTTGAGTTTTCTTAGTGTTCAAGGATATTTAAAAGATATTTAAAAATTCCCTTAGAGAATCCCATGAAAAGAAGAGATATCATTAGACTTATTTTAATAAGACCACATATCCCTTTAAATATGGTGTAATTGTTTTTCCTAGCCTGAAATAAATCATAGAAGGATAATAATAGAAGTTTTATTAAGAGTATATTTAAGGGATATTATCTCAAGCATGATATATGAAAAAGAATTATAGAGAAAATTTAATGTTATCAATAATTCACATCCCTCGTGATCCACTCTTTGGATCATCTTGAGAGGTTAATTTTATATATTTTGGGAAAACTATCAGTAGAACATTGAGTGGATAAGATTCAATATTGGAAGGATAAGTGTTTTGGAAAAAATTATTATTATTCTATTTTATAATTCCAAATATTGATTTTAGAAATGAATTTTAGAGTCTTATTTATATAAATGTGGTGTTGGATAATACCCAATGAGTTGATCTTAATAATATCATCTTATAGATAATGAATATTACATGATGTTTTCATTGTATATATCTGGTAGCTTTGACATTAGTGATTTTAATAGACAAATATAAAATAATCATAATGTAGATTTATTGAGAAAGGTACTCTAGGAAGGAGATATACCAATAAAGATGATATTATTTATTTAGAGATTCCATAGGCATTACATTCCTACAAATAGTGATGTTCCGCATAAAGGTATGTTTATTGTCTCAAAATGACACTACAATTATTCATATTTTATTATATACTAATTAAGAATGATTTATCTAGATTTTCTGGAAACATTATATATATTAAACCTAGATTTTATTTGATCAATAATCTCTATTTTTCATGGATTTCTAAAGGTAATATATCTCTCATCGAATGTTTTCTATGATTCTTGAGTTTTTCAACAAGCTACTAGATCATTTAGGATTCATGAAATAATAAAATAAAAATATATGTTTGGTAATGATTATTTTGGAAAATTAAACTCCTTTAACTTGACCAGAGAGTTGGAAAATTACTAGGAGGGGTAGGTATCACCCACATTCTTGAATAATATTTGTTAGGATATTCTTCATATAGAAAAAAATTGTCATGCAGTGTTGAGGGATAATTGGGTGTATTGACTATATAATGAATATAGTTTCAAAAAAATAAGTACAATTATTATGTCTGTGGAGGTATATGAGGTAGCGGCCTAGTCTATGATTATTTTGGGTATGTCAATATAGATTTAAATTAGTCAATTTTAACTAGTAATTCACTTCTTATAGAGTCTTTTCGATTAGGTCAAGGCTTTATAATTGTAGGGAAAATGAAATCCTACTATCCTTTTTTGAGATTTACTTATATCTATTAATAATATTTTTGATATATTCATTTATAAATCACTAGAAAGTTTTTTTATAATATTAAAATGTTTAAAAAAATTACTCGTGTGAACATGAATATAAAACACATGTGGTTGGAAGAGAACATGGTAGAAGGTTTATTGTAATCAAGGGGATTCCATTCAAAATTATGTAAGAATAACTAATTCATCAACATATATCATGAATAATCATGATAAGTGAGGCAACTTATAAATCAAAACAATCACACTCTGCCCCGTAAATAAGTCATATGACATCTAAGAAGCTAATTTACAAAATGTTTTCAAAACCATTCCAGAAATTTTTTAAATTTTAGATAAAAACAATGAAATAATTAGTGAGAAAAAACCAACAATAAATTAAACACCAATGTTAAATAAAACCCACATAGAATAATAATCTAATATACTTATGAAATGACCTATTATTTTTGTGGGTTTCACCGTTATTCAAGGAAACCATTGAGCCCAGAACCTTGAATGAACTAAGAGAATTCATGAATGAGGAAATAAGTGAATAAAATAAGAGAGGGAGATAATATTACCCTATATTTTATTATAACTTTTCAAATAAATTACCCCTAATATCCTTCATATTAAGTGAGAATAATGGGAGGGGAATGTGGTTTTTTGGTTGAAATAGAGAGGAGTAGTAGACTGAGTATTTCAAATTAAAAAAGCGGTTTTATGTTTTATATTTCTAAATATTTAATGAAACTTATTCCATACATCGAAATAAATTATAAACCAAAAACTAACATGATTACGATGCATGAAAATTGAAACCATGTAATTGAAAAATGAAAATATTATATGCACCGTACACTAATGTTCCTCTTCTATTTTCTTCAAGTATTTGTTTGATGAAGAAAAAATATATGAACCCATTTAAATACCTCCTCTATTGTGCATTCATGGGTTTATTAGAATCTTCCAACAACATGGGTAGAATCCTCATTTATTCTATAATTACTATAATATCATAATTCAAAGGATGGAGGAAGAGTGAGAAATGGATTTACAAGAATCAATAAGAGGAATAATACTCAATTAATCTAACCATATAAATGGTGTGGTATTCCTATAATTCATTTAGTAAGACTTCATGAATTTTCTCATATATTTATAATATATGATTAAACTCTATAAATTTACCACATTTTTAGTCCCTCGACTTATCAATAATTGACCACCTAATTAAATTATATATTTTTAATGCATTTAATAGAATTAAAGATCTTATCTTAATGATATACTATAAAAATATAGTTTTACTATCTCATCCTAAATTTATAATAAGATTTATCAAAGCCGTATAATATTATTGGCTAAGATAAATTGGGATTTTTCTAAAAAATTCCTTATGATATACAAATATTATCTCTTATAAAATGACTAATATACATCATATATATATATATATATTTAGGGAATATCACTATTAATCTCCTACTATTACTAAATTCATATAGACATTGTGTTATTTCACCTTACATCATATCATATAAAATAATTTTTGATATCATATTGAAAAATATACTTGGAAATATTCCAAAACAATATAGGAAATATATCACCAACTCCGTGTTATATCACACCATATGTAATAGTTTGTGAATACCCATAATAACCATTTTTAGGATAACTTATAAAATTTTGTTAGAGAAACTCTATGAGTAAACAATAATCCTTATTTACCAAAAAATGTGTAACCCTGCGATAACATGTAGTGTGGAAAATAAATATAAATAACTAAATTAAAAAATGTGAGAAAATAGTGTCCTCTAGCAAAGAATCAGTGGAACTCAATATACAAAGGGACATAGAATGATATTAATCAAACATATGCATCTTTATACTTGTTTCCACTTGTTGTATCATATGAAAGACTAAATATTCATATAATCCTTTTTTCTAATACATTCCACGAATACATGACATGGAGTATGTCAATCCCATATAGCTACTGATATGTTCTCAATTCTATGCGCATAGACTATCCAAGTTCATGAATACATCACTTGTTATTCACCATTATAAATGATAACAACACATTACCATAATATAATATAAAATAAAATTACATGTATTATCTAGGTATGACCAACCACTCCTTTAATATATATTAATTAGGGACCTATAGGTCAGAAACAATATCTGAGAGGAATAATCCTATAATGGTTTTTCTCTAATATATTTCATGATCAATAACATCCTTAACTACCCCATGATTTTATGATCATAATTTATTACATAAAAAATGAATCTAATTATGATGTTTATCATGGTATTTATATCATTAAGCTCAGGTATGAGGAAATACAAATATGAAAATGCACCCCTATTATACCAAAGTCATAGTGGATGAAACTCTATGTGGTTTAATTGGCGGGTCATCTCGTAAAACAAATTATTTTTCTCCTTGTGAGCATTTTTAATCTTTATAAAACATCCTACCCATAATAAATATAACATTTATCTCAAACTACAATGCCCATGATGAAAATAAATTATGGATAACTCAAAATCACACACTGAGAGATTAACTATCATGATTATATTCAATAAACATGCAAGAAAGTAGAGACTATATTTTGTTTAATAATAATAAATTTTATATTCATAAAATAATTTAATATCATTAAAAAACCATATATATGTTCCCAAATAATCATTTCCAATATGATAGGCAACCAGATATGATTTAAGTTTTCTATACTTTAGACTGTTAGTAAAATTATTACATACTTATGTAATTCCTAACACATTTATATGATGAAAGTTAGTAAAATAGTACCACTAAACTCTTTTAGTGCGTAAAATCTTGGAAGTAATCCTATTTTTATAATTTCATGAATTAGGTATCAAATTAATAATTTTCAACTCATTCAAAATTTGATCAAACATATCAAATTAATTTATTTAAATAAGTTAATAACTTATGATGACTACTGAGTACTATTTTTTAATATTTTTCATCATTAAAATTATTGGAATCCATTCCATAAAAAGTTTTTATTAATAACATATTGGTAACAATATATAAATCTTTATATTTTTCATTACTGAAACATCCAAAACACCTTTAGGATATAAAGTGATACTGAATTTTTTATAGGAACTAAATGTGACACTTTAAATTTCTATTTATCAACAAAAACATAACTTATTAAGGATATTATGATACATTCAATTTTAATTCTTTTAGGAATAATCATTAATTTACTAACTTTTATCTTCCTTAAATATAGTTATACTCCCACTAACCTCTTAGACACTATATATTTTTCAAAATATATTACTAAGATTCAATAAATACTTTTTCATCATGAAATAACACATTTTTTTATTAGTTTGAATATTGTACAAAAAACCATTTATATACATATATATCTAATATGGTATTACATGTGTTTAAATAATTTTTTGAAAGAATTTTTTCTCTCTCTAAAATACACCACTAATAGGTGGTGGAATGTCAATTCATCATATTTAAAAAAATTGATAAACCCATTACCCCAAATTAAACTAAGTTTATCTTTACCTTATCTACCAGATTTTTATAGTGTTTGATAATTTATGAATCCTGTGTAACATATTATATTATTCATAATTACTCTTTTTTAACAAATTAATTCTCTTATAATACAAGATAAATAAGATAACAATACACATTGTTTATTTTGATCCATCTAAGCTTGATATTTTCCTTTTTATTAAACTACTAGATTCAACAACCCTTTACACTATTATATGAATAAAAACTAAAATCAATACAAATTTATACATTGATTTTAAATTTATTTATTTTATAATATCAGAAAATATAAATTTTGTATCATTTACCCTTCAAAATCAAATAATTTACTTCAATAACACTAATACTTAAAATGGATTCTCTATAGAGTTTATAAAACCCTTTTAGGTATCCTAGAAAATTCCATATTATGGATATATTTTTATTTCTTCCCAACCCTTTTGGTTTCAATATCCTTTAAATAATATTCAAATTAAAATTTTAAGACTTTCAAACTATATCTTAATCTTATGATTTGTAATTTTACCCACTTATATTATCAGTACAATACTTATACCTGGATATAACATGCCCAGTTCAGTTATCCTTGTCACTTTGAGAGAATATAGTGAAATTTTGTTAAACTCATTCACATTTTTAAATCATTTTCAATCATAAACAGAGAATTAATTCCTTTCATATATTGAAACATAATAGAAACCTTTATTATCTCTATTTCATTTACACACATGATCATATATAATACATGATAGGAGCCTAAAGTTCCTTCTATCATCATGTATCCAATTATTTTAAAACATTAAAACAATTATTCCACTTTTTTATAATAATCTAGATTCATGTTTCTATAAAATTAAGTATTTAGTTACTTAGAATGGTTTTAATCTTTCACATATAATTTTATTTCATTCTTATGAATGATTCTTACGTTACCACTCTAAGAAGATTCTTAAATTAATCTATGAAGAGACCTTTATGTTATTAATTATTTTTATATGTTTTTAACAATCTTGAGAATCATGGGATGTTTATGATATTTTTTTGGAGTTATTTAAAGCATTTTTAAGATTTTTTGAGAGTCCATGACTTTAAATAAATAGGTTATGTTAACATTTTCTAATTTCTATAATTTTAGAACATGGACAAGTCTTATCCCACAAGAATTTCTAGAGTCTCTTATGACTTTAGTTGTTTTTATATAATAATTTTCAATATCAAATATAAATTTTTCCCAGGCCATTATAATATTTTGAATTTATTATGACTTTAAATCTCTTAAAATAACTTTAAGTTTCCATGATATTTGTGTTTGATAAGTTATATATGACTTTATGTTATTCATGTCAGACTTTGATAATGATAATGTTAGAAATTTATAGACACATGTCTAAAAATAGTCTCATTTCATTTCATTTTGAAGGAATGTAATAATTTCTACCATTGAAAAAATTTATGAATTTTTCAATTTAAAAAATATTGATTTCTAACCATTAAAATTACAAAGGGAACAAAACATGACAATAATCAAACCAATATTAATTTCTTCAAAAATAAAAGTTTTAATGTGGATCAATACAATTCATGTGAATAATTAAATTGGGTAATATATATTCAATCTTGTGAGGTTTCGATTCATTTTATATAAATACTTATGAAAGTGATGCCCCCCCCCCAACTTGTTCATGAAAAATCTCCATAAATTATTTCTATAATTTTTTGATGATGATTTTTTATTTTGAAGTTCTTATAATCACTTTAAATTGTTGATGTAGTGATTATTACTAAGTTTAAATGCGTATATATGTTCTTTATGGTGAGTTATTTAGTTTTTATCTGTGTTAAAATACACTATTACGTAGTTTAATTGATTAAGATAACAAATGAATCTATTTTAATGAAATTAAGATGATGAGTATTCCTAGAATTTACACATAAATTATATGTAAATTATTTTCTAATGTTTATAGAAACATGGGTATTATCAAATAAAATTTTATTTATATTTTATTGAGAGTAAATAAATAAATTTTATTTATTTATTTATTAGGATACATAAAGTTATTTGAATGATATAATATTATTTTTATTGTGGTAAATTTTTTTGAGCCAAACTGTATAAGGAAAATTAGAGGATTGTATTGTATGATTATGTTTTGAGATGTTTCAAGGAATGTTGATTTAGAAAATTATTCTAGAATTAAAAATTCATTACTAAATTTTATGTTTCCAAAGATATGGGGAGTTTTATAGTAACTAATTCTTGTGATTTAAAGAGAATGAGATAAATAGGAATATATAAATATTTATTTAGAAACAATATATAGAGACCAGTTCATAGATAATCAGAAAACACTTACTAAAGCCTAAGTAGTTAGTGAATCATGTTAAAAAAGAACATCCATATGAAGATATAGATTTTATTTTCCATATATTTATCATAAAGTATTTGATTACATTGAAATTTCATGGAATAAAACCTAAATTTATTGATTCCATATAATTGAGAATTTGAAGAGATAATTCTAATTTTATTTCTCATAATTTTATCATTACTGTGAAACTATGTTGCTTAGTGTGACTCTATATTAGAATAGTGTGATAATATACACATTTTAGAAACATTTTAATCACTTGGATTGTAGTTACGAATTCATATTTGTGTATACTAACCATCTATGATAAGGATCAAGAAATCCAAGAAGGATATTATCCTTGAAAAAAATATAAGTTCATTTAATTTAATATAATTAATGTTAGAGTGAGGATGTGTTTTAAATTTCCTCATATCATATCCTAATAGGTTTAAAAGGATATTTTAAAATAAAATGAATTATAAATATTGGTATCTAGTGATTCACCCTCTTTCTTAGTGTAGATTCACTTTCCAAGTTAATTCAACGAGAATTAGAGAATGGTATCATTGTCATATCCAATTAGGTTATTAGAATGGATAATTTAAATGATATTAATAATATAGTATTTACCACATTATATGTTAAAAACTCTCATTTTTATAAGAATGTGATGTTGCCTTATCATTAGGATTTTGGCCATGATGTGAAATATAAAATAATTGAGGGGTTTCCACCCATTTAGGGTAATGTTCCAATAAAATTTTAATGTAAAATTAATATTATGGTTTGTAGAAAAAAATTCTATGCTTATATCATTGTTAGAAAAGGTTATCAACAAATTCATGGGAATTATGACTTCTAGGGAGAAATGTGATAAATTTTAAATCAACTATGAAGTAATTGTGAATGTTAAGGATTCCAAATTAGTGATTTGGAGAATCCAATTTAAAGACATCAAGATGAGTGAGAGAGAAAACATTGATGTATACTTTATATGAATTAATGAGACTATTATCATCATTTTAGGGTTTCATTATATTTTGTATGAAACAACATTAGTGTAAAACCAAATTATAAATTTTATAGATAGTTTTTCTCAAAAAATTTCATTTCTTGAAGGTTGATAAGATATTCCTCTCAATTAATTACATGACATTCTCATCAAATATGAAATTAAAAATATAAAATCTATCATAAAAAATCAAATATGAAATAGAATTTTTCACCATTATAAAGAAGAAAATAGAAGAATATGTTTATTAAAATCCAATTAAATCTATAGATAAAGAATAAGATGAAGACAACCAATGAATCATTTCTTTTAAAATAATGTAATTCAATAAGGGAAAAAGAAAGTATAAGGAAAAATTACACTTTTCTGTTAAAAATGCAATGAAATTTTAAATTTTTCTATAAAATGTAAGAAGAATATAGTTGAGGATTATGAAAATACAAATGATAATAAACTCAAAGTAATATGTGGGGTAAAATCTCAAAAATATGTTTCCACATTTAGAAGAAGAAAGAAGAAATTTTCGAGAATAAAGAGAAGAAAAATAATGAGAAAAGAAGAGGAAGGTTATCATTCACCATGAAATGAATTAAAAAATGATTTTGTTAATAAATTTATGAATTTCATGGTCCATTTTGAAAAAGGGTTTGATACCTCAAGAAACCAAGAAGATGAATCTTAACCATCTAATTTGAAACACAAGTTAAAATATAAACTTGGATCTTATCTTGAAAAAAATACCAAGCATAACCATGAAAAAAATAATGAATGAAAATAAAGAGATTAATAATGATAATAAATTGTTTGTGAAGAATGAATCGATATACACTAATGAATTTGGGATCTTTAATTTTCATGATACTAAACATGAGAAAATAGTGGAGTATTTTTAATCCAAACTCTCATTGATAAAGAATATTTATCAATGTTATAATATAATTTAATTTTAGCTAAGAATAATGTGATATAGATTAAATAGAAATTTAAAAATTATATTAAACTCATTGTTAAATCCAAAAAAGTGACATAAAGTATTTTCACTATTTATCAGGTCAAAATTTTTACTTGATAAAAATTATTTAAATATTGATTTTACATACAGTGTCGGTTCAAGCTCTAAATATAATCACGTATGTGACAATGAAAATAGGGATAAATATCCTACCATATCAATATAAGTGAGTAGTAAATCAATGAAATCATTAACACCCAAACAAAATAAAATTTATAATTAGATAGTATATCAAGAACAAAAATCTAGAAATCATTTTAGGAATACTTTTTATTATCCTATAGGATTCAAATTCCAAGACTATTACTAGTGTCGTAGAGAGTCTGATAATAAGAACTATATGATGTGGTAAAAAATGTGAATATATAAACTAATACATGAAGTCAGGGGGAGTTATTAAGAAAATATGAAATCATTTTCTCAAAGAATACATATCGCGAATAAAAATATTTACAACATTCAAACTCAAAATAAATTTGAATATATTAAAGAAATATGTGTTAGTTGTGAACAATGGGGTCATTTTAATCAAAAGTGAAGGAGAAGATTGCAGGTATTGATTTAATATTAAATAAAACTAAAGGGAATTCATAATCCCATATAATGAAAAGCATGTCAAGCTAATGTGGAATCGAATGATGATAGAGGACCAAAGTCATGAGTTCTTGGTATTAGGTTCTCTTACCAGATGGAAAATGATATAAATTCCAATGAAAAATATTGAGAAACATGAAGTGAGTGTGATAAATTTTAGTAATTAATGTTCTCTTTAAATAAAGGTGACTTTATTTCCTATAATTAAACAAAATAGTTCTAAATTTAAATATCTTTTAGATGTGGAAGAGATAAAAAATTTATATTTAGTATTAGTGGGATCTATGATAATAAGAATGATGCAATTTTTAAAAATAATCTCACGATTCATTAAAATATTAAAAGATTAAAGGATCATAAATCAAGTAAAAAAGAAAAAATAGATATATGTTATTAATTAGTTTCCTAAAAAATCCTATTATTTGAGTGAAAAATATGAAGTATACTATGGAATAGAAGGATTGGTTATCATGGAACAATAATCGGGAGTAAAATTTAGAAGTATGAAGCTGTAAGAGACCTATAAAATTTAAATATTAAAAGTGTTAATGTTTATAAAACCTATCAAAATGGGAATATGACATTGGAATATAATAAAAAGGTAGCCATTCATTATACATAATTATTAGAACTCATTCACACTGATTTATGTTGTCTGATGAGAAAAAAATGTGATAAAAGTTGTTTTTTATTTCATAAAATTAATAGATTATTATAGTATAATAAACAATATGATTTGCATCAAGAATGGGTCAGAAGCATGTGATACATTTAACATTTTTAGGAGACAAGTTGAAAAAGATTCCGGACACTACATCAAGAATTTTAGATATGATAATAGAAATGAATATACTTGTGACGAATTTAGGAGTTATCTTTATAAACATCGAATCAAGACTCAATTTAGAATACCATATACTCCCTAATATAATGGTTTTGTTATGAGTAAGAATAGAACTATTAGTGATATGGTAAAGATAATGGTAGTTGAAAATAGAGTCTCAAAATATTTTTAAAGCGAAGATATATATACTACTATATAAGTTAAAAAATGACGTATTTTGAGACCCAACACACATTTACCTCCTTATGATATGGGGTATATGGGGGAGTAAGTTATTAACTACATCAATTTATTTAGTAGTACATAATTTAGTAAGATAAAAATATCAATGTGGAAAAGTTTTAAGGAAATAAAATTAAGATTTTTTATAGAATAATTATATGATATAGTGGTTACAGCTGTTGGAAAATTGATTTCACATATTAGTGGATATATTTTAATGTAAAAATTATATAAAATCAAGTGTCATTCAGTGAACCAATTGTTGTATTTTTTAAAATTTATTGATATTACAATAAAATGATTTTTGACCAGTAGGGTGAAAAGGGAGATTAAATTAAAATAAATATTGTTGATATTGATTTATATGTAAGGACCTAGTTGGAACAATGAACCACTGAGAGGGGGGTGAATTAGTGGTACCCCTTTCTTCCTTTTTAAGTTCCATTAATATTGAGAACAACCTTTGTCTCTTGTTAAAGATATAATTCCCTGTGAGAAAACAAACAAGCACACATCCAAAGGAACAAAACAATTTAAAAGGTTCACTATTCAGTAAGAATAGCTACATCCTTGGTATGGTTGGAAACAATCCAGCACCATAAAATCCACCAAGAAAAAAATCCTTGGATTATAACGAGTAGTATATACCCTTACACACGTGAAGCACTGTGAAATAATCACTCTAGTGTGCGTGCACCCTCTTAGCACAATAGGGGAAATTATCTTTTCTTATAACAACTTATGTTACCTGCACTTCCTTTAAAATACACAAGTGTAAGAAAATTCAGCACAAATATTCACTTCTTTACCCTGAATAAAGGCATGGACTTCTTGGGCTTGAGATAGATCAATTACAGTCCGAAATTCCCATTCAGAATATCCACTCTGAATTTTCACACTGAATTCTTCACTCCGAATTATCTTCTTCACTCCAATTCTTCAATCCGAGTCTTCCTCAGTATGAGAAACTCAATACGGTGACATCCAGTACTGATTCCCTATTCCGAATCTCCACTCCGAATTCTCTTCTCCACTCCCAATCTTCAATCCGAGTCTTCCTCAATCTGAGAAACTCAATACAGTGATAGCCAGTACAGATTCCCCATTCTGAATCTCCACTCTAATTTCACCACTCCTAATTTTCCTCTCCACTCCGAATCTTCAATCCAATTCTTCCTCAGTCTGAGAACATCAATACGGTGATAGCCAGTACTGATTCCCCATTCCTAATCTCCACTCCGAATTCTCCACTTCGAATTTTCTTCAATCCAAAAAATTTAATACGGTGTCAAATAGTATCAAATTCTAGTTTCGATTGAAACCAAAATGAAACTCAATGGGCCAAGCTCTTCTTCCTCTTTATAGATTATCAGATATTATCTCTCTACTTCATCATCACACAATTTACATAGTACTCAGATCTCCTTTTATAGGTGCTCCAAAGTGCGCTTAGGTGGGAAACCAAAACAATTTTCCTGCTCACTTTAATTCACCCAAATCTTAATTTCTCCTGAAATCTCAGAGTAATTAAGACTTTGTCAATGATTCTAGAATATTCTCAAATATTCTTCCACTTATCTTGATTTTGAACTTTGGCCTTTTCTGGATCTGTCCTTGTTACACATGTTTCTTGGTATCACATTCTCGGATCCTATCATCTGTCTTCTCAGCATCATATTCTCAGATCCACCCTTCCTGATTCCTGACATCACATTCTCAGATCAAACCTTCTTGAGTCTTTGGCATAACTTAAAATCTCGGAAAAAATCTTCTCCTGGTTATGACTTCACCAATTCTCAACCTGACTTTGCACTTCTGGATACGAACTTCAGGTCCAGGAAGTCGACTCCGAACTTCTTCACTCCGAACATCTGACTCAGCAGGTCGACTCTGAAATTCCCACTATGAACTTCTGACTCAGGAAGTCGACTCTGAACATCTTTCCATAGACTTCTTCTTCAGTAGGTCAACTCCAAACTTCCTGCTATGAACTTCGTCTTCAGCATGTCAACTCTGAACTTCCTTCTACGAACTTATTCTTCAGAAAGTCAACTCTGAACATCTCACTACGAACTTCTTCTTCAGCAAGTCAACTTAGAACTTCCTTCGATGAACTTCTTCTTCAGAAAGTTGACTCCGGACTTCTTTCTACGAACTTCAGGTTCTCGGAACGGCTCTTCCAAATTCTCAGAACAACTCTTGGTTCTCGATACGACTTCTTCAATCATCAATACCGGAGATTTGGAATTCTTAGAATGAATCCTCCAGATCTCGGTATGACTTCACCACCCAACTTTTTCTTACATTATGAGTACTTTCATATACTCACAAATTAGAGTTATAAAACAGCAAAGCATCGTCACAATAATAGCCTTCACATCTCCTATCAGCCAACTTTCAAGAATTTTCAATTTCTCGGTTCCGAACTTCTCAATTTCCAGACTCTGAATTCCAAACTCCGAATTCTTTGAACACCAGTATAAGGCCCCAGCCTTAAACCTTACATAATCTTGAGTTATCACATGATTACACGTTGACGATCTTTTCAGGTTTAGAGTTTTAGATAATTAGATCATAAAACTTGCATTACATTCCACATATAAACAAAGTGGTTAGATAAAGATAGTATTCTTCATTCCCATAAATGGAAATATATTTAAAATAAACATGGATTCTTTCTTGACACTTCCTTGAAACTATCACCATATCATGTACCTTTCCCTTGACCTGTGAAAAACATTTCAAAAAAACTTGGGATGAGCATAAAAATCTCAGTAAGGGATATAAAAATATGGAAAGGAAACATGGGTACATATATACATAAGGATGAGATCATACTTTACCCATAAAACATAAGCACTTTAACATACCTCATCAAATCATGAATAAATCATAGAAATCATAAGACATAAAGGTAACTTGAGGCATTCATAACATTCTTATGTAGGGAGTAACCCTCTTGGTTATGTTTGGAATACCCATCACACTATATTTCCTAAAATCTCTTCAAAGAAACCTTAATGTTTCACTCCTTCGCGTTACCCAATGCATTGGAGAGCTATATCGGGCTCACCCGCCCTTAGTTTATCACGGAACCACCCGTCTTCATAATAATGCCCAAGAACCTCAACATAATCATATCACATAAAACATGCATAAAGGAAACATAAAATTTCCACGTTTCAATCACAAGATATCAATACAACACATTGATATAAAAACATTATGAAAACCATTTTCAATACCAAAACAAAAGAAAAGTAAAACATGGTATTTATTTTTCTTTTAAAAAGAAGGTATGGCTTGTAGAGGAAGCCGAAACTCAAATAACGGTCACGACGGCGGAGAAGTCGTTGTCGCCGCATACGTACGACAAAAACATTCCCTTTTGTCATTTAGTAAACACTTTGTATAAAAATGATTCCTTTTGAATAAACTTAAAAGTCAAAGGGATTTATACACCGTATAAAAGAATGTTGTGTATAAAATAAAATATGCCTCAATGAAAGGAGATTGAGACGAAGTCCCATACCTCGTATCCGACTTGACCCGACCGTTCTTTAATCTCCTGAATAATAAACTTGAGTTAATCTCTACTTGCTTATGAACCTTTTTCAAGTTCATTATTCCTTTTATACCATGTTATGAACATCATGTAATCATTTAAGTTAATAATGTTCATTTTGTCGGTATTTGGTTCTTAAGTCAAAAATAGACTTCTTACACTAACATGTTGTTAATTTGGTCAAAGTTTCGTTATATTCATAGTGATATTAATGATTTGGATAACATATATATCATATATATTCATCATATACATGTATTTATAATATTACATCACTTTTAGAGGTAAGAAATGAAATGCACCGTTCATAGAGACGGTAAGCCGTACGTATGCATGACCGCTACTTCCATTTCTATTTCGTATTTTCTGGAATGGAATCATAATGATATAAGAGTATATTATAATTCCAGTATAATAACATATATAATTTCATTAACTTTATCCTTTACACATCCCACATATGGTATTAACGAATCAAATCTCTTTCAGGGGGCGGTAGTCCGCACTTCCTAAAATGAAGATATCGTGTTTACCCATAATGGAAACCATAAAGGTATGCCCAAAATGAAAAAAACAGTAGCTTAAGGAAAACATAAACATATTATATATCATATATAAAAATAGTGACATCATAATGGCCACCTTTGAAGGTGTTAAATGAGTATTGAACAATCATCGTTTCGGGAGGCAGAATTTCGCCATCCACGAAAACCGTATGTTCTTTAACCATTTGATGTAGTTGTGTGAGAGTGTAGTTCAAATAAATCTTATAACAACATCCTAGTATATTGAAGATACTGGTGTTGTTACAAAAGAAGTAAATAAAAATAGATTAGGGGGTTGGAGAAGAAAAATAAAACAAATGAACATGAGAGAATGAATTACCTTTAAAAGTGTAACTCCTTTTGATTTGAGCCTAAAGGCATCCTTTGAAAGGATTATTCCAAAAGGGAATCCTATAGGATTAGGAGACGGATGTGGAGAGAGTAATTGAGCAGGTGTTGGCTGAGCTAAAGTCTTGAGGAGTGTGTGAAATGAGGTAGAGGTGGGGACCTTTTATAAGAGGAGAGGAGGGGCACTTTTGGAAAGTAAAGAAATATTACTTTATTTGAAAATGTGTTTCGCTTTTAAAAGGTCCCACGTTGATATAATTAGTGTATAAGGTGATAAGGCTTCGAAATACACTCATCCAATTGGTTTTGGGCATGTGTAGGTTTTAGATTTTTCATTATCTTTCCATTTTATTTAAATCGTTATATAATGAGGTCATCGCTGCATCATCATGATGTCATAATTAATTTAATTTATTTAAAGTCTAAAAATTATAAAAAAATACTATGATGTAGGAAATATTTTTAGATTTCCAATGAATATTTATAATAAAAAATCTGATCTTTATAACCCAATGTAAAAATTGTTTTCGTCAAACATATTATGTTTGTGTCATTTTTACTTTTACATTAAATAAAAAGTTATTTATGTCATTTACCAACCAAAGTGGATCCATGGGGTCCCCAAGTTGACCAATGGCTTATCTTGGTCGGCAATGACACAACCAATGAGGGTAGGACATGTTTCAAGCTCATCTCATATTATTAAAGCATTATTTTTACCTTAAACTACACTAATTACCACTAATCGCGATTAAAAACTTAATAAGTTACTATTCAACAAAAAATTATTTTAATCTCATTGAACCACATTTTACTTACTAATGACAACCATGTATGTCGGATTTTTGAAATTCAAAACACAATGATGGAAAAATTTCATTTAAACGGAAAATCAGTTTTTATAAGTACCACTTAGTGGTTTCACTATTCATCAAAAATTGAAGTTTTTCAGAAAATTACCAAAAATTCACCCTAAGATATATTTGATATTATGAATTCAAAAATGAAGTCTATTTTACAAAATTCAAAACATATAAGTCACATTAATTAATTTAATAATTAATTCCCGCTGTCATAGCAAATAACGTGTTTTTATAAAACAATAAGTATCAAAAGATTGACACCAATTTAAGTCCAATTTCAAAGTGAAATTGATTCCAATGACCACCATTGGATAAAATGGTAAAAATATATTCTAATTTAACTTCAAAACCAATTCAAAAGATAATATAAGCATATAAATAAATTATATTAAAAAGCAGTTTTGATGTAAAATGCAGTATTTTCCACTATTCATTAAAAAATGAACATTGTCAGAAAAATACCAAAAATTCACACAAAGTAAATTTTGATGTCCCAATCATAAAGAATAAGTTTATTTTGACAAACATAGTTTATAAAATTGTCAAAAGATAGATTTAAAAAGGGTTTTCCATCATAAGGCAGTAAAACAATCTTTTAAGAATATTAGTGTATTCCATGGTTAAGATTGGATTTATTTTCATTTTAAGCCTCTAAAACACTATCTTAATAATTAATAGACATAGATAAAAATATCTATTATTCATTACTTACATGGGATGTTACATCCTTCCCCCCTTTAGAAAATTGTGTCCCCACAATTTATTTACTTATCGAATAAATGGGGGTACTTATCCCTCATTGCATTTTCAGATTCCCATGTTGCCTCTTCAATCATGTGGTTTTTCCACAAAACCTTTACCTGGAGAATCACCTTATTCCGTAACACTTTCTCCCTGTGGTCAAGAATCTGGACCGGTTGTTCCTCATAAGATAGGTTCTCTTCCAGCTGAACTACCTCTGGACTCAAAACATGAGATGGATCTGGCATATACTTTATCAACATCGAAATGTGAAAAACATTGTGTACCTGAGATAAAATCGGAGGTAAAGCCACTCGGTATGCAACTGATCCAACTCTCTCCAGAATTTCATATGGTCCAATGAACCTTGGACTCAACTTTCCTTTCTTACCAAATCTCATCACACTTTTCCATGGAGAAACCTTGAGAAAAACATGATCACCTACCTCGAAAGATAGATCCTTCCTCCGGTTATCTGCATAACTCTTCTGCCTGCTCTGAGCTGTTCTCATGTGCTTCTGAATCAACAGAACTTTTTTTGCCATCTCTTCTACCAATTCTAGTCCCATCAGCTTCCTTTCACCCACTTCATCCCAGAAAGCTGGAGTTCGACACCGCTTCCCATATAATGCCTGAAATGGTGACATCTGTATACTAGAATGAAAATTGTTATTATATGAAAATTCAACCAAAGAAAGATGTTGGTCCCAACTTCCCTGATAATCCATAGAACAAGCTCGTAGCATATCCTCCAATGTCTGAATTGTTCGTTCTGACTGCCCATCTGATTGAGGATGAAAAGCTGTACTAAAATTTAATTCAGTACCCAACGACTTCTGAAGGCCTTTCCAAAAGTCAGAAGTAAACCTGGGATCACGATCCGATACAATAGAGAGAGGAACTTCATGTAACCTGACTATCTCTTTAAGATACAAACGGGAAAGTTGATCAAGAGATAAAGTATCTCGTATAGCAAGGAAATGAGAAGATTTGGTCAAGCGATCAACAATAACCTAGATTGCATTATTACCTCGATATGTCCTCGGTAATCCCACAACAAAGTCCATGGATATGTTTTCCCATTTCCACTCTGGCACTGGTAAAGGCTGAATCATCCCTTTCGGTAACTGCCGCTCTTCTTTAACCTGCTAACAAGTCAAACACTTCACAGTAAAATCAACAATATCTATTTTCATTCCATCCCACCAGTAATACTCCCGCAGATCTCTGTACATCTTAGTACTGCTAGGATGAACTGAATACCGAGAACTATGAGCTTCACATAACAACTCTCTCTTCAACTGTGAATCACAAGGCACACACAATCTCTTCCCAAATCTCAAAACACAATCATTATCAATGTTGAATTCAGGCAACTTACCTTTCTGAACCAGCTCTACCTTTTTCTGCAACTCACTTTCTTGCTTCTGTGCTTGCTTTATTCTATCTGATAGAGAAGATCTCACTGATACTTGAAACAAAACAGAAGGACTTCCTACACCAACAACTTCTATGCCAAAGTTCATCAAATCCTTAACCAAAGGATCATGTTCCAAACGCAACATTGTTAATGAAGCATTACTTTTTCGACTCAAAGCATCATCCACTTTATTTTCTTTTCCCGGATGGTAATGAATTGTACAATCATAATCCTTGATTAATTCTAGACATCTCCTCTGTCTCATGTTTAACTCTTTCTGAGTGAATATATACTTTAATCTTTTGTGATTGGTATATATTACACTCTTTACTCCATACAAATGATGCCTCCAAATTTTTAAAGCAAAAACAACAGCAGCTAATTCCAAATCATGTGTAGGGTAATTTACCTCATGAGTTTTCAACTGTCGTGAAGCATAAGCAATTACCTGATCATTCTGCATTAGGACGCAACCAAGTCCTTTCAATGAAGCATCACTGTATATAACAAACTCACCATTCCAGGAAGGTAGTGCCAAAACTGGAGCATTCACCAATCTTCTTTTCAATTCCTGAAAACAATCATCACATTCTTTTGTCTAGATAAACTTAACACCCTTCCGAGTTAGCTTAGTCACTGGACTAGATAATCGTGAAAAATTTCTAACAAACCTTCGGTAATAGCCCGCAAAACCAAGGAAGCTACGAATCTCGGTTACATTTGTGGGTCTTGGCCATTATTCCACAACTTTTGTTTTTGCCGGATCAACAGTTATTCCATCTTTAGAAACAATGTGAGCAAGGAAAGAAATTTGATGCAACCAAAACTCACACTTGCTGAATTTCCCATACAGTTTCTTTTCATTTAAGGTTTGCAAGATAAAACTTAAATGTCTTTCATACTCCTCTTTACTTTTAGAAAACACCAAAATATCATCAATGAAAACCACCAAAAACTTATCCAAGAACTCATGGAAAATTCTATTCATTAAGTCCATGAATACAGCAGGTGCATTGGTTAGCCCAAAAGGAATTACTACAAATTCATAATGGCTATATCTCGTATGGAACGCGGTCTACGGAATATCTGCCTCCTTTACCTTCAGCTGATGGTACCCCGATCTCAGGTCAATCTTTGAAAAAAACTGAGCTCCCTAGAGCTGATCAAACAAATCATCGATATGAGGCAAAGGATATTTGTTCTTAACAGTGATGTTATTTAAGCATCTATAATCAATTCAAAGTCTCATAAAACCATCTTTCTTTTTAAAAAATAAAACAGGAGCACCCCATGGTGATGTGCTAGGTCTAATGAAACCTTTCTCTAATAAATCTTGCAATTTCTCCTTCAACTCTAAAAGTTCAATTTGTGCCATTCGATAAGGGGGTTTTGAAATTGGCTTAGCATCAGGAACTAAGTCAATAGTAAACTCAACTTCCCGATCTGGTATTATTCCAGGAAACTCGTTAGGAAAAACATCAGGATACTCATTTACCACTGGCACATCATTAATCTTAACAGTTCCTTTATTTTCAACAACGTGTGCAAGGTAACATTCATTTCCATCTTTTACAAGTTTCTCGGCCTCTTGATATGTTATCAAAAGTAAGGGTTCATTCTTGTAAACCAACTGAAATTCTTTCTGAAAAGAAACTTCTTTATCTCTACAGTAAATCTTAGCATGGTAAATAGAGAGCCAATCCATACCCAGGATAACATCAAACTCTACTAGAGGTAGAACAATAAGGTTTGCAAGTAGGTTCTTTCCACAGATAAGGATATGAAGATTCTTATAAATTCTTTTTTCCTCAACATTTCCCCCAGGTGTTTTTACCAAAAGTTCAGGAGTCTTTTCTTGAGATGGTATTCCCATTTTACTAGAAAAGGTTTCAGAGATGAAAGAATGTGTAGACCCTGAATCAAACAACACACTGGCATAATCTGAAAAAACAAACAAAGTACCTGATACAACTTCATTTGATGGCCCGACATCTGGTGAAGTAGTTGCAATGGATTTCACCACCCCTTTCTGCTTGTAGTCTAACTGCTTCCCATCACTCAAGCTCTTTTTCGGACACTCGTTTTCATAGTGACCCATCTCATTGCACTTATAACATTTCACTAACTGCAAATCAAATTTGTTCTTACCTTCACCTTGATCCTTTTCAGTGCAATCACGAGCCTTATGCCCCATCTTACCACATCAGTAGCACTTTCCAGAATTCAGAAGACATTCCCCAGCATGCCTTTTTCCACATTTATCACAAACTGGAAGCTTAGTTCTCTTACCATCAGACTTTTTTGAAGAATTCTTACCTTTCTCCTGCCACCTCGGTCTCTTCTTCTGCTGGTTGTTATAGAACACTTGGTCGTCGGAAAACTCCATTTCCACCTTCTCAGCTCATCGAACAATATTTTCATAACTTTTAAACTCCCTATAAGATAATGCCATTCGATATTTTGGCTTTAATCCTGAGTAAAAATGATGGATTTTACTATCAAGGTCTCGGATAAAATTTGGAGCATAACTTGCCAATCGAGTGAACCTTTCTTCATAGGCAGCCACTGAGTCTTCCTCTTGCCTCAATTCCAAGAATTGTTTTTCCATCCTAAGTCGAACAGCCTTAGGAAAATACTTCTCAAGAAACATACCTTTGAATTCATCCTAGTCAAGAGCATCAATCTCATCGGCGTCCCTGATATTTTTAACCATAGACCACCACTGATCTGCTTCACCCTCCAAACGGTAAATAGCAAGACTAACCTTTTGATTGTCTGAACACCCCATGACATAAAAAATCTTCTCCAGTGCTTTAATCCACCCTTCATCTAGAACAGGGTCAGATGATCCTCTGAATGATGGTAGATGTCGCCTCATGAAATGTTTCACCACTGACATGTTCCTCTGCGGTTGATCTGGCTGATCTTGTGCATGGATACCCCCACCATTTATCACTTGAGTCAAATGCGCCATTACTACAACAAACTGTTCAGTTCCAATTCCAACCATTTCTGGATGCTGATTCGGAAGGTTATTTCCTTCTGTATGCCTTCCTAGCACTGCTTCCCTATTTCCTCTGCGGAAAACCATTCTGAACAAACATGTCTTAGATAAAGCAACATGGTAATCTTCAAATGCTATATCATTTCAAAAAAAAATTTGGATAATAATTTAATAGAATTCTAACTCCTAAAGTTATCTAAACCGACCTCTGATACCAACTATAAGGCCCCAGCCTTAAACCTTACATAATCTTGAGTTATCACAAGATTATACGTTGAGGATCTTTTCAGGTTTAAAGTTTTAGAGAATTAGATCATAAAACTTGCATTACATTCCACATATAAACAAAGTGGTTACATAAAGATAGTATTCTTCATTCCCATCAATTGAAACATATTTAAAATAAACATGGATTTTTTCTTGACACTTCCTTGACATTATCACCATATCATGTACCTTTCCCTTGACCTGTGAAAAACATTTCAAAAAAACTTGGGATGAGCATAAAAAGCTCAGTAAGGGATATAAAAATATGGAAAGGAAACATGGGTACATATATACATAAGGATGAGATCAGACTTTACCCATAAAACATAATAACTTTAACATACCTCATCAAATCATGAATAAATCATAGAAATCATAAGACATAAAGGTAACTTGAGGCATTCATAACATTCTTACGCAGGGAGTAACCCTCTTGGTTACGTTTGGAATACCCATCACAGTATATTCCCTAAAATATCTTCGGAGAAACCTTAAAGTTTCACTCCTTTGTGTTACCCAATGCATTGGAGAGCTATATCGGGCTCACCCGCCCTTAGTTTATCACGGAACCACCCATCTTCATAATAATGCCCAAGAACCTCAACATAATCGTATCACATAAAACATGCATAAAGGAAACATAACATTTCCACGTTTCAATCACAAGATATCAATACAACACATTGATATAAAAACATTATGAAAACCATTATCAATGCCAAAACAAAATAAAAGTAAAACATGGTATTTATTTTTCATTTAAAAAGAAGGTATGGCTTGTAGAGGAAGCCAAAACTCAAATAACGGTCACGATGGCAGAGAAGTCTTTGTCGCCGCATACGTATGAAAAAAACATTCCCTTTTGTCGTTTAGTAAACACTTTGTATAAAAATGATTCCTTTTGAATAAACTTAAAAGTCCAAGGGGTTTATACACCGTATAAAAGAAATTTGTGTATAAAATAAAATATGCCTCAATGAAAGGAGATTGAGACGAAGCCCCATACCTCGTATCTGTCTTGACCCGAACGTTCTTTAATCTCCTAAATAATAAACTTGAGTTAATCTCTACTTGCTTATGAAACTTTTTCAAGTTCATTATTCCTTTTATACCATGTTATGAAAATCATGTAATCATTTATGTTAATAATGTTCATTTTGTCGGTATTTGGTTCTTAAGTCAAAAATAGAGTTCTTACACTTACATGTTGTTAATTTGGTCAAAGGTTCGTTATATCCAGAATGATATTAATGATTTGGATAACATATATATCATATATATTCATCATATACATGTATTTATAATATTACATCACTTTTAGAGGTATGAAATGAAATGCACCGTTCATGGAGACGGTAAGCCGTACGTACGCATGAACGCTACTTCCATTTCTATTTCATATTTTTTGGAATGGAATCATAATGATATAAGATTATATTATAATTCCAGTATAATAACATATATAATATCATTAACTTTATCCTTTACACATCCCACATATGGTATTAATGAATCAAATCACTTTCAGGGGGCGGTAGTCCGCACTTTGTAAAATGAAGATATCCTGTTTACCAATAATGGAAACCATAAAGATATGCCCAAAATGAAAAAAACAGAAGCTTAAGAAAAACATAAACATATTATATATCATATATAAAAATAGTGACATCATAATGGCCACCTTTAAAGGTGTTAAATGAGTATTGAACAATCATCGTTTTGGGAGGCAGAATTTCGTCATCCACGGAAACCGTGTGTTCTTTAACCATTTGATGTAGTTGTGTGAAAGTTTAGCTCAAATAAATCTTATAACAACATCCTATTATATTGAATATACTGGTGTTGTTACAAAAGAAGTAAATAAAAAGAGTTTAGGGGGTTGGAGAAGCAAAATAAAACAAATGAACATGATAGAATGAATTACCTTTAAAAGTGTAACTCCTTTTGATTTGAGCCTAAAAAATTCCTTTGAATGGATTCTTCCCAAAGGGAATCCTCTTGGATGAGGAGAGGGATGTGGAGAGATTAATTGGGAAGGGTTTGGCCTAGCCAAATTCTTGAGGAGTGTGTGAAATGAGGTAGAGGTGGGAGCCTTTTATAAGAGGAGAGGAGGGGCACTTTTGAAAAGTAAAGAAATATTACTTTATTTGAAAATGTTTTTCGGTTTTAAAAGGACCCACATTGATATAATTCGTGGATAAGGTGATAAGGCTTCTAAATCCACTCATCCAATTGGTTTTGGCCATGTGTAGGTTTTAGATTTTCCATTATATTTCCATTTTATTTAAATCGTTAAATAATGAGGTCATCGCTGCATCATCATGATGTCATAATTAATTTAATTTATTTAAAGTCTAAAAATTATACAAAAATACTATGATGTAGGAAATCCTTTTAGCTTTCCAATTACTATTTATAATAAAAAATCTGATCTTTATAACCCCATGTAAAAATTGTTTTTCTAAAACATATTATGTTTGTGTCATTTTTACTTTTACATTAAATAAAAAGTTATTTATGTCATTTCCCAACCAAAGTGGATCCATGGGGTCCCCAAGTTGACCCATGGCTTCTCTTGGTCGGCCATGATACAACCAATGAGGGTAGGACATGTGTCAAGCTCATCTCATATTATTAAAGCATTATTTTTACCTTAAACTACACTAATTAGCACTAATCGCGATTAAAAACTTAATAAGTTACTATTCACCAAAAAATTATTTTAATCTCATTGAACCACATTTTACTTCTTAATGACAACCATGTATGTCGTATTTTTGAAATTCAAAACACAATGATGACAAAATTTCATTTAAAGGGAAAATCAGTTTTTATAAATACCACTTAGTGGTTTCACTATTCATCAAAAATTGAAGTTTTTCAGAAAATTACCAAAAATTCACCCTAAGCTATATTTGATATTCTCAATTCAAAAATGAAGCCTATTTTACAAAATTAAAAACATATAAGTCACATTAATTAATTTAATAATTAATTCCCGTTGTCATAGCAAATAGCGTGTTTTTATAAAACAATAAGTATCAAAAGATTGACACCAATTTAAGTCCAATTTCAAAGTGAAATTGATTCCAATGACCACCATTGGATAAAATGGTAAAAATATATTCTAATTTCACTTCAAAACCAATTCAAAAGATAATATAATCATATAAATAAATTAGATTTAAAAGCAGTTTTGATGTAAAATGCAGTATTTTCCACTATTCATTAAAAAATGAACATTGTCAGAAAAATACCAAAAATTCACACAAAGTAAATTTTGATGTCCCAATAATAAAGAATAAGTTAATTTTGACAAAAATAGTTTATAAAATTGTCAAAAGATAGATTTAAAAAGGGTTTTCCATCATAAGGCAGTAAAACAATCTTTTAAGAATATTAGTGTATTCCCTGCTTAAGATTGGATTTATTTTCATTTTAAGCCTCTAAAACACTATCTTAATCATTAATAGACATAGATAAAAATATATATTATTCATTACTTACTTGGGATGTTACAACCAGGTTCTGAATGTTCAATATTATCAGTTCCTAATCTTCAAACTTCCAGCTTCCGAATTCTTAGAAATTCAAGGTGTCTTTCTTTTATGAAAACTTCCTCAACATCAACAAAAGAAAATCCATGTAGACTATCTCTTCCTTCAGCTTGGTCCTAACAATCTCCCCCTTCGGATTTTGTTGTTAACCATGTTCTCATAAATCACCAAACTTTGTAACCTCAAGCAATGGATTATTATCAATAATTCTAATCCTACGTGAGCTAACTCATTGTAGGAAACAAGAATCGTTGACATCAAAACCATGTTGTCCATAGGTAGTGAAAATGACATTTTCAACTTCATACATCTTCAAATTTATAAATCCTGTAAACAACTTCATGTTCTTTCCAACAACCACTCTAACAAACAGTTAAAATAGTTCACATACACACACAATGCTGATTTCACAGCTTACCCACAACTCTCTCTTTGAACAATAGATTTATGATAAAAACATCTTCTCCCCCTTGACAAAATGATCCAAAGGTAATTAGAGAGAGGGGACGGTACAACATACCATAGACTTTAAGAGAAAGAGGTTGGACACCCATGTTCAACCTCAATCTTGAGAATGATTCCTTTGGCAGAGGTTTCATGAAAATATCAGCAACTTGTTCAGTAGATGAAGCACATTCAAGTTTAAGTTCATTCTTTTCCACATTCTCTTTGATGAAATGATTTTTGATTTAAATATGCTTTGAATGAGAATGTTGGACTGGATTCTTGGTAAGATTAATTGTGCTTTGATTATCACAGCCCAAGAGCAAGGGAAACTTCACTTCAACTAACAAATCTTCCAACTGTGTCTTCATCCAGATAAGTTGAGTAGCAACTTGAGTAGTGGCAACATATTCAGATTCAGCCGTACTAAGTGTCACAGAATTTTTCTTCTAAGAGTGGCAGCCAACACAACCTTTTCACATAAAGAACACTCCAGCAGATGTAGATCTTCTATCATCAAAATTTACTTCCCAATCTGCATCTGAATATCCAAACAAATCAATGTTATTTGAGCCAATATACCTAATTCCAAATTCTGATGTTCCTTCTATGTATCTGAGAATTCTTTTTCTAGAAAAAATATGTGATTCTTTAGGCGCACTCTGGAATCTTGCACATAAGGTAACAACAAAAAACATATCTGGTCTTGATGCAATCAGGTATAACAGACTTCCAATCAACTTTCGATATTCTTTTTGATCAAATTATTTTCCTTCATCAATTTTTCTTAGCTTTCTTCCCACTGAAATAGTAGTTGATACAGGTTTTGGGTTTTCCATCCCAAACATCTTAAGAAGTTCCTTATCATACTTTTCTGGCAAGAGAAAAATGAATGCTTTCTGTTGCAAAATTTTTAACCCAAGAAAGTATCTCATTTCACCCAACATGGATATCTCAAAGACATTCTTCATTTATTCAGCAAACCTTTCACAGCTTCTTTCATCATTACCAGTAAAAATAATGTCATAAACATAGAAAATCACAATAAGAGAAAGATCTTGGCTTTCCTGGATGTACAAATTGCTGTCAACTCTTCCTTTCTTGAAGTCCATCTCCTTTAAGAAAGTGTCCCGTTTAAAATACCAAGCTCTTGGAGCTTTCTTTAGCACATACAAGGCTTTCTTCAACCTGCACACATAACATTCATTATTCCCAACAACAAATCCACATGGTTTCTCAATATAGACTTCTTCACTGAGATCACCATTAAGAAATGTGGATTTAACATCCATTTGAAATATTTTGTAGCCTCGTTGTGCAGAAATATCAAGAAAGATTCAGATAGTTTCTAATCTGGCTACCGAAGAAAAAGTTTCTTCAAAGTCAATTACTTCAATCAAAGAGTAGCCTTTGCAAACCAATATTTCTTTATTTCTAATCACATCACCTTCTTCATTCAACTTGTTCTAGAAGACCCATTTCGTGCCGATAATGTTCTTATTTTCATGCTTGGGTACGAGTTCTCATGTGCCATTATTTTCAATCTGATCCAATTCTTCATTCATGGCTTAAACCCCGTATGGATGATCAAAGGCTTCTTTAACATCATTTAGTTCTACTTTGGAATACAAGGAAGTATGTGATATAGAATTACTTGTTCTTCTTGTTTGAACCGTGTGATGTTGATCAACAATTATGTTCCGAGCTTCCACTAGTTTCATCAGCCATGGATAAGTTTTTCATGTTCCTTCCTCATCACATGATATGGCTGAATCCGATTATTCATCTTTATTAGGATTACAATTCATTGCATCCTTATCCGAATTGTTAGCTTCCTCTTCCTCATCTTCCTTGTCTGTCTGGACATGTTTATCTTTCCCAGGATTTTCAATGACTTTTACATCAACTGTATCCACCATTCTTCCTCTTTCTTTGTTAAAGCATCTATAACCTCTTCCTTCTGGAGCATAACCAAGAAAAATTCCGTCTTCTCCTTTCTACTCAAATTTTACACTAATTCCACCTTTCTTCTTTATGATGCATGGGATTCCAAAAACATTAGCATGCTTCATACTTGGATTAATTCCATATAAATGTTCATATGGAGTCTTGTTTGATTGGGGATTGTAGAAAAATTGATTTTGAATATAAACAGCTGTACTTGTAGCTTGCATCCAAAAGTAATGAGTAAGGCCATGTTCAAGTAACATGGTTCTTCCAATTTCTACAAGGCTTCTGTTCTTCCTTTCAGCAACCCCATTTTGTTGAGGTGTATATGCAGCACTATATTCATACTGAATTCCATTCTTATCAAGACAGTCTTTAAATTCTTCACATCTATACTCACCACCATTATGTGTTCTCAACATCTTCACATAGTACTCACATTCTTTCTCAGCTTTCCTTCTAATGCTTTTAAACATTTTCAAGGTGTCTGAAATTTGATTTATAAAAATAACACATGTAATGCGAGTAAAATCATCAATTAAGGTGGTGAAGTACTTGTCTCCATTTTTTGGTTGTTTACTCATCGGCCCACATATATCAGAATGTGTTAGTTCAACGGGTTGTTTTGAACAAATGTCAACCTTCATATGCACAACACTTGTAATATTTCCTTTCTGAGAGGTAGTGCAAAACCAGTCTCTTATTCTAGGAAAATCTAGAATATCTCAAACACTGTCCCTTTGAGATAACTTACTCATATTTCTCTGACACATGTGTCCAAGTCTTCTGTGCCACAACTGATTTTCTACCACTATGCTCATGTAACAAGAGTTTTGTGAATTTCCAACATGAAATAGATTCCCTTTGGTTCATTGGCCTCTTGTAACAATCTTCCCATATTCATCACTTTTTATAATAAGCCCATCTTTCTTGAAGATAACTTTGTTACCCTCATCACACAATTGTGATACACTCAGCAAGTTGTGCTTCATCCCATCAACATACAGAGTTTTCCTGGACTTCAATTTTTCTTTCGCAATGATGGCTGATCCAACACCTTTTATTTTTAAAGACTCATCATTCCGAAATGTCACTGTGAACTCTTTAAACTTCTTCATATTTATTAGAAACTTCAAGTCTATTGTCATATGTGAAGAACACCCACTATCAAGTATCCAAGGTCGTTATTCCGTTGTAACTTTTAGAGAAGTTTAAAAAAAGAGCTTTTTCTTCTTTCACTTATTTCTTCACCTTCCCCTTCTGAGAATTAAGAATTTTTTGTTGAGCCAGTAACAGCACAAGAAATCCTTTTGAAAGGTTTCCGAGTTGTTCACACCTTTCACAAATGGTCTCTAGTGGCTGAAACCTATTTTCTATCTTGACTTATTTTTTATTAACTTTATTCAAGAAAACCTTCTCACTCTTCTTCCTTTGAGGAGATTGACTCCCCATAAATCTATGCCTTTCATAACTTATGGGGTGGTGGTAATAATGTTGATTGAACCAACACATATTCACTGTATTCCCAAATCCACCAAAATACCAACAGTACCCATAGAAGGAGTACCTTCCTCTGAAGCTTTTGTTCTGATACTTCTTTGTTGCTCTTTCTTCAGCCCCACCAACCATTATTTTGTTAGGAAGATTTATCTGGTGGAATTCTACCTTCTATGATTTTCCTTTCTTTTCACCAGTGTTAGACTTAGGTTTCCTAGAAACATCAGAGTACCCAGTAACGCTGGTCTTGGCCACATAAGTAACTTTATCAGCTTTCTTCTTCAAAACAAACACTTTATTCTTCTGTTGAATTTTCTCAGAATGTTATTGTTGAGATCCTTCACCAACATCAGTAGTTGAGTTTTGAAAACAAACGTTTTTTATTCAACTTCTGAGAGCTTCTTTTGAACGAGTTCTAATTCCTCCTCTTTTTCCTTCAGCTCAACTCTCATGTGCTCATTTTAATTTTTATTATATTCAAGAGACTTCCTCATGTCTTCAAGATCTTTCTCAAGTTCTTATTTATCATTGGATTGATTGGATGCTGAGAAACATTCATCTTCTGACTTTTTTTAAGCTTCTCCAGCCTTCTGATCTTCCTTAAACATTACTTTAATTCCTCTTTCAGATGCATCTCAAGCTGAGTTTCTTCTTCTTCCGAGCTGCTACTTCTGAAATCCTCATCATTCACTATTGCAATGAAAGTATTCTCAACACCATGCTCAAATGATTTTTCGGATTCATCATCACTTTCTTAATCTTATTCATTTATGGATATAAATCTTTTTCTCTTGGATTTTAAGAACTTCTTTTCTTTCCACGACTTTACTTTACCACCCTGCTTCTTCTATAACTGTCTTGGATTTATTTCTTCTTCATCACTGTCTTCTTCATTCTCCCTTTGAGGACAGTTAGCCGCAAAGTGGCCAATGCCTCCACATTCAAAACACTTCAAGGGATGTTTTCCCTTGTATTTACCTATGCCACTTTTAATATCTTTTGAGAACAAGGATAAAATATCGTTATGATTTTTACATACCTCACTTTCATAGTCAGAGTCACCACCATATTCTTTAATCAATATCTTCTTAGACTTCAACTTCTTCATGGCTTTGAAAGATAATTCTCTGTCAACATTTGTTTTGGTCTTCATACCCTTTTCCTTTGTCATCTCATAAGTAATGTGTGTACTATGAAAATCATAATGTGATAAGGTCTCTGAGTCTCTGTCTTCTAATAAAGATACTTTAGCATCAAATTTATCAGGAAGAATCCTCAAGATATTTTCCACCAAAGTAGAGTCTTTCAGCTCTTGACCAAGACATCTGATAGTACTAACAATATCGTTTACCTTGGTGAAGAAACCCCCAAAAGATTCATGCTCTTCCATCTTCAAGTCTTCATACTTCAATCTCCAAATTTAATGTTTTTCCTTCTTGACTTTTGTATTTCCTTCATATTTTTTTTCAGTTTGTCCCATATACCATTGGCTGTGGTCACTCCCTTTACTCTCAAGAATTCACTTTCAGAAATTGAAGACAATATAGAATTCTTGTATCTTCCATCATTCTCAAGAAGCATCTTGTCAACAGGTATAAGAGGAACGCTGTCTTTAATGGGGGGAAACCGAACTATTGCAGCTTCAAGAACTTCATAACTAATAGATATGAGATATGGTAGCATTCTATCCTTATAGATTTGATATTTCTTCCAATTGAATATCGGAATGCCTTTATTGTTCACACAATTCAAATTCTATATCAGTAATGAAAACAAAGGAACCTCACTCTGATACCACTTGTAAGGACCTGGCTGGAACAATGAACCACTGAGAGGGTGGGGGGGGGGGGGTGAATCAGTGGTACCCCTTTCTTCCTTTTTAAGTTCCCTTAATATTGAGAATAACCTTTGTCTCCTGTTAAAGATATAATTCCCTGCTGAGAAAAAAAACAAGCACACATCCAAAGGAACACAACAATTTAAAAGGTTCACTATTCAATAAGAATTGCTACGTCCTTGGTATGGTTGCAAACAATCCAGCACCATGCAATCCACTAAGAAAACAATCCTTGTATTACAACAAGTAGGATATACCCTTACAATCATGAACCACTATGAAACAATCTCTCTAGTGCGTGTGCACCCTGTTAGCACAATAGGGAAAATTATCTTTTCTTTTAACAACTTATGTTACCTGCACTTCCTTTCAAATACACAAGTGTATGAAAATTCAGCACAAATCCTCACATCCTTAACCAGAAGAAAGGAAAGGACTCTATAAACTTGAGATAGATCAATTACAGTGTGAACTTCCAATTCCGAATATCCACTCCGAATTTTCACTCCGAATTCTCTTCTCCACTCTGAATATTTAATACGAGTCTTCCTCAGTCTGAGAAACTCAATACGGTGACAACCAATAATGATTACCCATTCTAAATCTCCACTCTGAATTCTCCACTCCGAATTTTATTCTACACTCTGAATCTTTAATCAGAGTCTTCCTCAGTCTGAGAACCTCAATGCTGTGACAGCCAGTACTGATTCCCCATTCAGAATCTCCACTCTGAATTCTCCACTCCGAATTTTCTTCAATCTGAAAAACTCAATACGGTATCAACTAGTATCAAATTCTCGTTTCAATTGAAAACACAATGAAACTCAGTCGACCAAGCTCTTCTTCCTCTCTATAGATTATCAGAGGTTCTCTCTCTACATCATCATCACACAATTTACATAGTACTCTGATCTCCTTTTATAGGTGCTCCAAAGTGTGCTTAGGCCGAAAACCAAAACAATTTTCCTGCTCACTTAAATTCACGCAAATCTTAATTTCTCCTGAAATCTATGAGTAATTAAGAATTTTTCAATGCTTCTAGAATATTCCCTAATATTATTCCACTTCTCTTGATTTATAACTATGGCCTTTTCTAGATCTGACCTTGTTACACAAGTTTCTCGGTATCACATTCTCGGATCCTGTCATCTATCTTCTCGGCATCATATTGTCGGATCCACCCTTCCAGATTCTCGGCATCACTTTCTCAGATCAAACCTTCTTGAGTCTTTGGCATCAATTCAAATCTCGAAAAAACTCTTCACCTGGTTATGACTTCACCAATTCTAGGCATGACTTCGCACTTCTGGCTACGAACTTCAGGTTCAGGAAGTCGACTTCAAACTTCTTCACTCCGAACTTCTGACTCAGTAAGTCGACTCCGAACTTCCCGCTACGAACTTCTGACTCAGGAAGTCGACTCCGAACTTCTCACCACGAACTTCTTGTTCAGCAAGTCGACTCCGAACTTCCTGCTACGAAATTATTCTTCATCAAGTCAACTCCGAACATCCCGTTACGAACTTCTTCTTCAACAAGTCGACTCCAAACATCTCGCTATGAACTTCTTCTTCAGCAAGTCGACTACGAACGTCCCTCTATGAACTTATTCTTCAATAAGTCGACTCCGAACATCTTGCTACGAACATCAGGTTCTTGGAATAGTTCTTCCAGATTCTCGAAACGACACTTGGTTCTCGATACGACTTCTTCAATCATCGATATCGGAGATTTTGAATTCTCGGAATGACTCCTCCAAATCTCAGTATGACTTCACCACACAACTTTTGATTGCATTATGAGTACTTCCATATACTCACAAGTTAGAGTTACAAAACTGCAAAGCATCATCACAATAAGGTCCTTCACATCTACTATCAGCCATCTTTCAAGAATTTTCAATTTCCCAATTCCGAACATCTCAATTTCTAGACTCTGAATTCAAGACTCTGAATTCAAGACTCTGAATTATTTGAACACCAGGTTTTGAATGGCCAATATTCTCGGTTCTGAATCTTTAAACTTCCAGCTTCCGAATTCTTAGAAATTCAAGGTGTCTTTCCATTATGAAAACTTCCTCAAGATCAATAAAAGACAATCCATGCAAACCATCTCTTCCTTCATCTTGTCCCTAACATTATAAAATACCAATAATAAAGGTATGGCTATTAGACATGATAGGAAATGGTTTCAAAGGTTGAAAGAGCTTGTTAAAACCTAAAATATAATAATTATTATTAAACAAGAAACTATTTATATAAGGGAAATACTGAGAAAATAAAATCAAATTGCTCTAATCTAACAGGTTTAACCATGGGTTTTAGCTAAATCTACTGAACATAAAGAGTTTATAAAAGATATTAATGATGATCAGGATCATATTGAGAGTAACTCCATCTTCGGAGTTAGTAAAAAGACCTTGGAATAAAAATTTAATTGGAACTAAGTTGGTATTTAGAAATAAAATGACTATGAAAATTATTATTACAGGAAACAAAGATAAGATTGCATGCAATGGGTAATATCAATTAGAATGAATAGATTTATAAGAAACCTTTTCCCCCATAAAAATTTAATAAAATAAAAGAATTATTTTGGAAGTGGCTACACACAAGAATTACAATGTTTATAAAATGGATGTGAAATCATCCTTTCTGAATGGTGGACATGAAGAGAAAGTGTTTATAAATAAACTAGAGGGTTTTATTCAGGATTATGATGGATGTATGTTGTGAAGACATAAAAATGATTTTTATGGACTAGAATAGGATCCTAGATACTGGTAATCAAAAGATAATGGATATCTAAATAAAATAGAGTTTGTAGAAGGCAAGGTTGATTGCAACCTTTTTTATAAAGAAGTGGTCAATTGAATCCTTGATTTTCATATTGTATATTGATGATTTAATATTTTTTATTCACATAGTATATCATTGGGAGGATATTTCTAAGAACATGAAAAAATAGTTTTAGATGTCTTTATTGGGATAATTTATATACTTTGTAAGATTATAGGTCGAGTAGAATTATGATTATGTATTTCAATACCAAGAAACATATTCTATTAATTTGTCAAAAAGGTTTTGTATGGTAGATTAAAGATATTTTTGACTCCCATTTTAGTTAGAATGAAGTTGTTTAAATATGATGATAGAAATAAGGCAGATCCAAAGGATTTAAGAAGGGTTATTGTAATATTACTGTATTTGATATTATCATAGATTTACATCACTTTTACAGTGACTCTATGTGCTATATTTTAGAGTGATAATTGGGAGACACATATGATTGGACATAAAATAATACTAATATATGAGAAAATAACAATAAACTATGAGAGATTATATAAACACATTTAATATTTACACGTAATGGGATTTATTTTTTTCTATTTGGTAGTTGATTTCCTAGATAGATGATCCACTTTAGGTGGAACCTTTTTTTGAGAGGTTTTTATGAGTTGGTACAATAAAAAAAACATGTTAACATTTATCACATTTATGTAAATGTATATAGTATCTACCCATGAATGTGAACATGATTATTTGGATATAGGTTCAACTAAATGATTTGAATATTGAGACTATGTGACCGGTAAAGATTCTATGGGACAATCATAGATCTATTGATCTATCAAATAAAATTGTAAAAAAATATAGATCCAAAAACACAAAAATTAGGTATCATTTAATTAAGGAAATAGTTTCAAGGGAGATATCAAGATGGGAAATAATTTACCTAGAATTAAATTATGGATATCCATACAAATTTTATTCAAAGAGGGGGGTTTTCTGATTTGAGGATAAAAAACCAAGTCCATCCCTCTCCTCTCCCTTGAATATTTGTGAAAAATTTTCTCATATGGATTTAAATTTGGTTGTTAAAGGGGGATAAAGAAGTGACAAAAATATTTAATAAAGGAAAATAAAATCATGTTTAAGTGCATTTAGTACCTATTTGAATTTTAATTTGTAGATAATTATTACTGGGGGTTTATTAGTGAAAGTGATAATTGTAAGTCTGAATTGACAGAGAGTTTATCTAAGTAACTGAGCTATAATTTCTATTCAATTAGGGATGGAATTATAAAAAAACATTTATACATATAATAGTGTAGTGAAAGACACATTTTTTAAGGGATAATCTACGATTTAATGATTCTAAATAGGATCAATACTTTGGATGGTGAAAGAGTTAAATGAAATTTTCAATAAATCCAAATAGGGAGATATAATTTCACACATATTTTTTGAGGGTTTGAATTTTTTTCAGCTTGACTGAGAATAATTCAAGGTTTTTGAGATTTTTCAGAGAATATTGGAGTTTATTTAATGCATTTGGGGCCCTTGATTTAATAAGAAGTGGTTGTATAAATATTTATTGAATTCTTAGTTTTTGAATATCGATAAGTCATATTCGGTATGACTTTATATAGGATCATATAAAAAAATATATTTGAATTTATGACTTTTCATCAGTGGGTATATCAATGGACCGAGACCATAAATTTTAGTGGAATCAAATTTTTTTCTACATGAATGACTTTGAGTTCACATGGTTTTAGACTTTAATATATCTCGCACAAATTCATCTTTTTTGAGTTAGACATTGATATTTCCCATGTGATACTTCTATTTTTAAACACATGACTTTTATTTCATCAATTATGAATTTTAATATATATTAGACTTTATTCCCTTGGAAAAACATGACATTTTTTTGGTGAGTTAATTATGGATTTCCAAAATTAGAAATTATAAATTTAATAAAACTAGATGATGCTTGAAATAATATTAATTTATTTAAAAATAAAATTTACAATTAATTCAAGATAATTAATGTTAAAAATAAAATTAGGTGATATATTTTCAAGCTCTTTATGATTAAATTCCATTTATCTAAAAATTTATGAGAGTGATTACCCAACTAAATCTGTTTCTGAATAATCTCCTGAAATTATTTTTGGAAATTTATTTTGATGGCGTTTTAATATTTTAAAATTTTTATAATCACTTATGTATGATTATACAAAGATTCTTATTGAGTTTTAAATAGTATAAAAGTTCAATATATTGTGTAATTGAGTGTATTGTTGTGTTACAATACTATTTGGCTCAAGATAAATGAATAATATGATAGATAGAATTTTTGAGTTAAATAAATAATATATAAATTAATGGAATACATAAAATAATTATTTTCCAATTAATATATGATTTTTTGAGTTGAAAATTTTATCTCAAAGAATAACTTATTTATAGATAATTAAAAAGAAACAAATAAAGGGAGTTTTTATTATTTTATTGGAGAGATGTAGTAATTTGAAAGATATAATACTCTTGTGATCATAGTTCTTGTTTGTGAACCTAACTGAATGAGGAAAATGATATGATCACATGGTATGGTTATATTTAGAGAAGTAGAAAAAATATTTAGGTGGAAATGTTTTTCTAAAATTAAAATTTTAGTTTTTATTTTTATAGTTTCTTAAATATTGTGACATGTATGAGAAATAAGTGTTACAATCGAATGCGAGTGAGATGAATAGGTTTATAAAAATATTGAGAGAAAAATAAATCCTAAGACAAGCATTTGGAGAAGAAGATAAAATTTTCTTAATCTTTAGTATTCAATGAATTGTGGTTGATAAGAACATTAAGAATCATACCTATATATGAGTTTTGAGGGACTGAGAATTAAATTTTTTAATATCATGAAGGCGGTTAGAGGAACATCAAAATCAACTGTTTCTAAAAGAATTGAGAATCTAAAGAGAACTTTATCATTTTATTACACATCATTTCATATATAGTATCAATTTTTTCCTCCAATGTGACTCTGGATAGGTAAAATGTAATTATATACACATGTGAGAAGAATTTTAATCACTATAACTTATAGTAAAAAAATCTATGTTTGTGGAGAAAAACCATCCAATATAAGGAGTGGGAATTCCAGGAAGGATCCAAACCTTGTAAAAATTATATCTTCCACTTCTTTACTATTATATAAATGTGAGTGGGGTTTAGTTTTAAATTCAGATTTGATAAAATCATAATAGGTTATAGATGTAGGTCTAAAATATAGGAAATCATAAAAACTACCCTCCAATAAAATAACAGCCCCTTTTCAGTGGAGTATCACATTCCTAGGAACTTAAAGCTCCTCATTTATAAGGAATGATCTAAAATGCATATTAAAAAATGATGATCAAATTTATATCTATATTAAAATATTTTATTAGCTTATTATAATTATTAACAATCATTTGATAATTAGGTTTATTAAATATTCTACCACTAATATAATGATACCTTTTAAATTTAAATAATATCCATTAATGGGAAAATATCCACATTTTACAAAGAAAAGAAACTGATTTGGAATTCCTCTCACCACATAGCTATATAGGTTAGTCATTATCCTAATCATATCATATAGGAATCTTGACTGGTCAAGAAGACAACTTTTTTCCAATATATTACATGTATAAACACAACATCGTTATAAGGCCCCAGCCTTAAACCTTACTTAATATTGAATTAAAAGAATAATTCACGTTGAGGATCTTTTCAGGTTTAGAGTTTTAGAGAATTAGAACATAACTATTACATCTCAAAAGATTACAAAGTAGTCACTTATACTAAGTTTCCATAATAAAAAAAACTCTTGAAAGTAACATGTCTAGTTCCATGTTTTATATAGCATGACATTCCCTTGATCCCATCCTTGACCTTATTCCACATTAAGTCCTGTGAAAACATTTCAAAAAAACTCGGGGTGAGCATAAAAAGCTCAGTAAGGGATACAGAAAGAATGAAAACTGTTAGTTTTTCAAAAATCAAATAAACCATATATACTCTATCAAAGTAATACCTTCACCTTCATGAAGTAGTAAAAACTCTTTACTGAATAAAGTATCATTACTTACCTTTTTGTAACCAAAGGATTACCATAAAATCCATAAAAAGAACACATAACATATATAAAGGTAACTTGGGACATAAACATACTTAAGTGGAATGACCATACGGTCGACTTCCACACATATCACTTAATGGAATAGCCATACGGCCAATTTCCATACATACTTAATGGAATAGCCATACGGCCGACTTCCATACCCAATGCATTGGAGGTTATAACGTAACCACCCGTCCTTGTATTCACGGTACAACCTGTCATATGGTTTATAACGTAACCACCCGTTAAAATGTCCAAGTACCAGTATAAAATCATAAAACATAAAACCAATATAAATGAATGATAACATTTCCACATTTCAATCACAATATATCATAAATATATTGACATAATAGAATCCTTTTTCAAAACCATTTTCAATACCAAAATACATAAAAGAGTATATGGTATTTATATTATTCTAAAAACATTACGGCTTGTTGAGAAATCAAAATACCAAATAATACTCGCGGCGGCGGAAAAGGTCGTTGTCGCCGCGTACGTTAAAAGAAACATTCCTTTTTGTTGTTTTGTAAAACGCTTCATAGAAAAAGATTCCTTTTGTATAAAAGTAAAATTCAAAGGGGTTTATACGCCGTATAAAAGAAAGTTGTGTATAAAACGAAATATGCTTCAATGAAAGAAGATTGAGACGAAGTCCCTTACCTCGGGTCCGACTTGACTCGATCGTTCTTTAACGTCCTTAATAATAAACTTGAGTTAATTTATACTTCATTAAGAAACTTTTTAAAGTTCATTATTCATTTTATATCACTTATTGCCATGTTATAAACATTATGTAACCATTTAAGTTAATAATGTTTGTTTTGTCAATATTTGTTTCTTAAGTCGAAAGTTGACTTCTTACAATTACATGTTGTTCGTGTGGTCAAAAGTTCTTTATATCCAGAATTAAATTCCTAATTTGGATATAATATATATCATATATATCCAGCATATACATGTATTTATAATATTACATAATCATTTAGAGGTAAGAAATGAAATGCACCGTTCATGGAGACGGTAAGCCGTACGTACGCATGAATGCTACTTTCATTTCTTTGTCATATTAATGGAATTAAAACTAAATGAGAGGTATGTATATTTTAATTCCAGAATTATATTCATCATTTAGATATATCATTAATTATATATATCCATTATATACATGTACTTTTAATAGTACATTACCTTTGGGGATAAGAAATGAAATGCACCGTTCATGGAGACGGTAAGCCGTACGTACGCATGAACGCTACTTTCATTTCTATCTCATAATTTAATGGAAATAAATAATAATGATATATAGGTATATTATAATTACAGTATAACATTATATATAATAACTTTAAATCCATCCTTTACACGTCCCACATATGGCATTAACGAATCACATCACTTTGAGGGGGCGGTAGTCCGCACTTCCTTAAATGAAGATATCATGTTTACCCATAATGGAAACCATAAAGGTATGCCCAAAATGAAAAATACAGAAGCTTAAAGAAAAAATAAACATATTATATATCATATATAAAAATAGTGACATCATAATGGCCACCTTTGAAGGTGTTAAATGAGTATTGAACAATCATCGTTTCGGGAGGCAGAATTTCACCATCCACGGAAACCGTATATTCATTAACCATTTGATATAGTTGTGTGAGAGTGTAGCTCGAATCAATATTATAAAAACATCCTAGTATATTGAAGATACTGGTTTTGTTACAAAAGAAGTAAATAAAAAGAGTTTAGAGGGTTGGAGAAGCAAAATAAAACAAATGAACAAGAGAGAATGAATTACCTTTAAAAGTGTAACTCCTTTTGATTTGAGCCTAAAGGCTTCCTTTGAAAGGATTCTGCCCAAAGGGAATCCTCTAGGATTAGGAGAGGTATGTGGAGAGAGTAAATGGGTAGGGTTTGGCTGAGCCAAAGGCTTTAAGAGTGTGTGAAATGAGGTAGAGGTGGGGGCCTTTTATAAGAGGAGAGGAGGGGCACTTTTGGAAAGTAAAGAAATATTATTTTATTTGAAAATGTGTTTCGGTTTTAAAAGGTCCCAAATTGATATAATTAGTGGATAAGGTGATAAGGGTTCGAAATCCACTCATCCAATTGGTTTTTGACATGTGTAGTTCATAGATTTTACATTATCTTTCCATTTTATTTAAATCGTCAAATAATGATGTCATCGCTGCATCATTATTATGTCATAAATAATTTAATTTATTTAATATCTAAAAATTATAAAAAAAATAATATGATGTAGGAAATTTTTTAGCTTTCCAATGAATATTTATAATAAAAAATCTGATCTTTATAACCCCATGTAAAAATTGTTTTTGTAAAACATATTATGTTTGTGTCATTTTTACTTTTACATTAAATAAAAAGTTATTTATGTCATTTCCCAACCAAAGTGTCTCCATGGGGTCCCCAAGTTGACCCATGGCTTGTATTGGTCGGCCATGACACAACCAATGAGGGTAGGACATGTTTCAAGCTCATCTTATTTTATTAAAGCATTATTTTTACCTTAAACTACACTAATTACCACTAATCGCGATTAAGAACTTAATAAGTTACTATTCACCAAAAAATTATTATAACCTCATTGAACCACATTTTACTTCTTAATGACAACCATGTATGTTGGATTTTTGAAATTCAAAACACAATGATGGCAAAATTTCATTTAAACGGAAAATCAGTCTTTATAAGTACCACTTAGTGGTTTAACTATTCATCAAAAATTGAAGTTTTTCAGAAAATTTCCAAAAATTCACCCTAAGCTATATTTGATATTACGAATTCAAAAATGAAGTCTATTTTTACAAAATTCAAAACATATAAGTCACATTAATTAATTTAATAATTAATTCCCGTTGTCAGTGCAAATAGCGTGTTTTTATGAAACAATAAGTATCAAAAGATTGACACTAGTTTAAGTCCGATTTCAAAGTGAAATTAATTCCAACAACCACTATTGGATTAAATGGTAAAAATATTTTCTAATTTCACTTTAAAACCAATTCAAAAGATAATCTAATCATATAAATAAATTAGATTAAAAAGAGGTTTTGAATTAAAATACACCATTTTACACTATTCATTAAAAAAAATGAACTTTATCAGAAAGGTACCAAAAACTTACACAAAGTAAATTTTAATGTCCTAATTCTAAAGAAGAGTTATATTTGGTCCAATAGAATTTATATGATCGATCAAAACTATATTTAATGACGGTTCTCTGTCAAAAGGTGATAAGTGGACCTTTCGTGAAAATTAGGGTATAAATGCCTAAAATTGAACTCTTTCCGTATTTTAAGCCTTTATCTTTTATTGGGTAAATGTAAAAACATTTAAAAACATATATAATCATATTTTAGTTATTTCTATCCATTCCCGCCAGTACAACGACTACTCGTTAACTAACATTTAAAATAATATTATTTTATTACTTGTGTGCAACGTAAGTTTTCAAAGAAACTCATCGTTGCATACCGAGTACGCTATCGAACGTAGAAACCCCTTATAATTAAAATTAATATTTAATTCGTAAATATTATGAAAATTCTTTATTATTTATTTACCTGGGATGTTACATCCTTCCCCCCTTTTAGGAATTGCGTCCTCGCAATTTTATTCGCTTATCAAAATAAGTGGGGGTGTTTATCCCTCATAGCATTTTCAGAATCCCACGTTGCCTCTTCAATCACATGGTTTTTCCACAAAACCTTTACCTGATGAATCACCTTATTCCGTAACACCTGCTCCCTGTGGTCAAGAATCTGGACTGGTTGTTCTTCATAAGATAGGTTCTCCTCCAGCTGAACTACCTCTGGACTCAAAACATGAGATGGATCTGGCATATACTTCCTCAACATTGAAACATGAAAAACATTGTGTACCTGAGATAAACTCGGAGGTAAAGACACTCGGTAAGCAACTGATCCAACTCTCTCTAGAATTTCATATGGTCCAATAAACCTTGGACTCAGCTTTCCTTTCTTACCAAATCTCATCACACTTTTCCAAGGACAAACCTTGAGAAAAACATGATCACCTACCTCGAAAGATAGATCCTTCCTCCGGTTATCCGCATAACTCTTCTGCCTGCTCTGAGCTGTTCTCATGTGCTTCTGAATCAACTGAACTTTTTCTTCCATCTCTTCTACCAATTCTGGTCCCATCATCTTCCTTTCACCCACTTCATTCCAAAATGCTGGAGTTCGACACCGCTTACCATATAATGCCTCAAATGGTTCCATCTGTATTCTGGAATGAAAACTATTATTATAAGAAAACTCAACCAAAGAAAGATATTGGTCCCAACTTCCCTGATAATCCATAGAACAAGCTCGTAGCATATCCTCCAAGTTCTGAATTGTTCGTTCTGTCTACCCATCTGATTGAGGATGAAAAGCTGTACTAAAATTTAATTCCATACCCAACGACTTCTGAAGGCCTTTCCAAAAGTTATAAGTAAACCTGGGATCACGATCCGATACAATGGAGAGAGGAACTCCATGTAACCTGACTATCTCTTTAAGATACAAACGGGAAAGTTGATCAAGAGAGAAAGTATCTCGTATAGAAATGAAATGAGCAGATTTGGTCAAGTGATCAACAATAACCCAGATTGCATTATTACCTCGAGATGTCCTCGGTAATCCCACAACAAAGTCCATGGATATGTTTTCCCATTTCCACTCTGGCACTGGTAAAGGCTGAAGCATCCCTGCCGCTCTGCTTTAACCTGTTAACATGTCAAACACTTCATAGTAAAATCAGCAATGTCTCTTTTCATTCCATCCCACCAGTAATACTCCCGCAGATCTCTATACATCTTAGTACTGCCCGGATGAACTGAAAACGGAGAACTATGAGCTTCACATAACAACTCTCTCTTCAACTGTGACTCACAAGGAACACATAACCTATTCCCAAACCTCAAAACACAAACACAAACTTATCCAAGAACTCATGGAAAATTTTATTCATAAGGTCCATGAATACAGCAGGTGCATTGTTTAACCCAAAAGGCATAACTACAAATTCATAATGGCCATATCTAGTACGGAACGTAGTCTTCGGAATGTCTGCTTCTTTTACTTTCAACTGATGGTACCCCGACCTCAATTCAATCTTCGAAAAATACTGAGCTCCCTGGAGCTGATACCACTTCATTCGATGGCCCAACATCTGCTGAAGTTGTTGCAAAGGATTTTACCACCCCTTTCTTCTTGTAGTCTGGCTGCATTCCCCCAGTTGAGTTCTTCGTTGGACACTCGTTTTCATAATGACCCATTTCATTACACTTAAAACATCGTACCGTTGGCTTTTCATTTCCTGCTTGATCATCTTCCTTACAGTTACGAGCAATATGACCAGACTTACCACACCGAAAGCACTTACCAGACTTGGGTAAACATTCTCCAGGATGCATTTTACCACACTTCTCACAGGATGGATATTTGGTTTTCTTACCTCCTTGCTTCTTTGATGAATTCTTCCCCATTGCCTGCCAACTAGACCTCTTATTCTGTTGTTTGTCATAGAACACCTGATCATCGGCAAACTCCATTTCCACCTTCTCCGCACATCGAACAAGTTTTTCAAAACTTTTGAACTCACAAGAAGCTAAAGCCCTTCGATACTTTGGCTTTAACCCTGAGTAAAAACGGTTTATTTTACTATCAAGATCTCGAATAAAGTTTGGAGCATACCTTGCCAATCGAGTGAACTTTTCTTCATAAGCAGCCACTGAATCATCCTCCTGCCTCAATTCTAGGAACTTTTTTTCCATCCTAAGACGAACCACCTTAGGAAAATATTTCTCAAGAAACATACCTTTGAATTCGTCCCAGTGAAGATCCTCAATCTCATCACTATCCCTTATATTTTTCACCATCGACCACCACTGATCAGCTTCACCTTCAAAACGGTAAACAGCAAGACTAACCTTTTGATGTTCTGAACACCCCATGACATCAAAAATCTTCTCCAGTGCTTTAATCAACCCTTCAGCTTGCACAGGGTCCGATGATCCTCTGAATGATGGGGGATGTTGCCTCATGAAATGTTCCACCACTGACATGTTCCTCTGCGGTTGATCTGGCTGATCTCGTGCATGGATACCACCACCATTTATAGCCTGAGTCAATTGTGCCATCACTGCAACAAACTGTTCAGTTCCGATTCCGACCATCTCAGGTTGCTGATTTGGAAGGTTATCTTTCTCCTGATGTCGTCCCAACATAGCTGCTTTGTTTCCTCTGCAGAAAACCATTCTGAACACAGAAATATCTTAGGTGAAGCAACATGGTAATCCGTAAATGCTATATCATTTCAATCATATTATAATTTAACACTTTTCTAACTCCTAAAGTTGTCTAAACCGAACATTGATACCAACTATAAGGCCCGAACCTTAAACCTTACTTAATATTGAATTAAAAGAATAATTCACGTTGATGATCTTTTCAGGTTTAGAGTTTTAGAGAATTAGAACATAACTATTACATCACAAAAGATTACAAAGTAGTCACTTATAATAAGTTTCCATAATAATAAAAAACTCTTGAAAGAAACATGTCTAGTTCCATGTTTTATATACCATGACATTCCCTTGATCCCATCCTTGACCTTATTCCACATTAAGTCCTGTGAAAACATTTCAAAAAAACTTGGGGTGAGCATAAAAATCTCAGTAAGGGATACAGAAAGAATGAAAACTGTTAGTTTTTCAAACATCAAATAAACCATATATACTCTATCAAAGTAATACCTTCACCTTCATGAAGTAGTAAAAACTCTTTACTGAATAAAGTATCATTACTTACCTTTTTGTAACCAAAGGATTACCATAAATTCCATAAAAAGAACACATAACATATATAAAGGTAACTTGGGACCTAAACATACTTAAGTGGAATAACCATACGGTCGACTTCCACACATATCACTTAATTGAATAGCCATACGGCCAATTTCCATACATACTTAATGGAATAGCCATACGGCCGACTTCCATACCCAATGCATTGGAGGTTATAACGTAACCACCCGTCCTGGTATTCAGGGCACCACCCATCATATGGTTTATAACATAACCATCGTTAAAATGCCCAAGTACCAGTATAAAATCATAAAACATAAAACCAATATAAAGGAATGATAACATCTCCACATTTCAACCACAATATATCATAAATATATTGACCTAATAGAATCCTTTTTCAAAACCATTTTCAATACCAAAATACATAAAAGAGTATATGGTATTTATTTTATTCTAAAAACATTACGGCTTGTTGAGAAAGCCAAAGACCAAATAATACTCGCGGCGGTGGAAAAGGTCGTTGTCGCCGCGTACGTTAAAAGAAACATTCCTTTTTGTTGTTTTGTAAAACGCTTCGTAGAAAAAGATTCCTTTTGTATAAAAGTAAAATTCAAAGGGGTTTATACGCCGTATAAAAGAAAGTTGTGTATAAAACGAAATATGCCTCAATGAAAGGAGATTGAGACGAAGTCCCTTACCTCGGGTCCGACTTGACTCGATCGTTCTTTAACGTCCTGAATAATAAACTTGAGTTAATTTATACTTCATTAAGAACCTTTTTAAAGTTCATTATTCCTTTTATATCACTTATTGCCATGTTATAAACATTATTTAACCATTTAAGTTAATAATGTTTGTTTTGTCAATATTTGGTTCTTAAGTCGAAAGTTGACTTCTTACAATTACATGTTGTTCGTGTGGTCAAAAGTTCTTTATACCCAGAATGAAATTCCTGATTTGGATATCATATATATCATATATATACAGCATATACATGTATTTATAATATTACATAATCATTTAGAGGTAATAAATGAAATGCACCGTTCATGGAGACGGTAAGCCGTACGTACGCATGAACGCTACTTTCATTTCTTTGTCATATTAATGGAATTAAAACTAAATGAGAGGTATGTATATTTTAATTCCAGAATTATATTCATCATTTAGATATATCATTAATTATATATATCTATTATATACATGTACTTTTAATAGTACATTACATTTGGGGATAAGAAATGAAATGCACCGTTCATGGAGACGGTAAGCCGTACGTACGCATGAACCCTACTTTCATTTCTATCTCATACTTTAATGGAAAGAAATAATAATGATATAGAGGTATATTATAATTCCAGTATAACATTATATATAATAACTTTAAATCCATCCTTTACACGTCCCACATATGGCATTAACGAATCACATCACTTTGAGGGGGCGGTAGTCCGCACTTCCTTAAATGAAGATATCGTGTTTACCCATAATGGAAACCATAAAGGTATGCCCAAAATGAAAAATACAGAAGCTTAAAGAAAAAATAAACATATTATATATCATATATAAAAATAGTTACATCATAATGGCCACCATTGAAGGTGTTAAATGAGTATTGAACAATCATCGTTTCGGGAGGCAGAATTTCACCATCCACGGAAACTGTATGTTCATTAACCATTTGATGTAGTTGTGTGAGAGTGTAGCTCGAATAAATCTTATAAGAACATCCTAGTATATTGAAGATACTGGTGTTGTTACAAAAGAATTAAATAAAAAGAGTTTAGAGGGTTGGAGAAGCAAAATAAAACAAATGAACAAGAGAGAATGAATTACCTTTAAAAGTGTAACTCCTTTTGATTTGAGCCTAAAGGCTTCCTTTGAAAGGATTCTTCCCAAAGGGAATCCTCTAAGATGAGGAGAGGGATGTGGAGAGAGTAAATGGGTAGGGGTTGGCCGAGCCAAAGGCTTGAGGAGTGTGTGAAATGAGGTAGAGGTGGGGGCCTTTTATAAAAGGAGAGGAGAGGCACTTTTGGAAAGTAAAGGAATATTATTTTATTTGAAAATGTGTTTCGGTTTTAAAAGGTCCCACATTGATATAATTCGTGGATAAGGTGATAAGGGTTCTAAATACACTCATCCAATTGGTTTTTGACATGTGTAGTTCATAGATTTTACATTATCTTTCCATTTTATTTAAATCGTCAAATAATTATGTCATCGCTGCATCATTATTATGTCATAAATAATTTAATATATTTAATGTATAAAATTATAAAAAAAATACTATGATGTAGGAAATCATTTTAGCTTTCCAATGACCATTTATAATAAAAAATATGATCTTTATAACCCCATGTAAAAATTGTTTTTGTAAAACATATTATGTTTGTGTCATTTTTACTTTTACATTAAATAAAAAGTTATTTATGTCATTTCCCAACCAAAGTGTCTCCATGGGGTCCCCAAGTTGACCCATGGCTTTTCTTGGTCGGCCATGACAGAACCAATGAGGGTAGGACATGTGTCAAGCTCATCTTATTTTATTAAAGCATTATTTTTACCTTAAACTACACTAATTACCACTAATCGCGATTGAGAACTTAATAAGTTACTATTCACAAAAAAATTATTATAACCTCATTGAACCACATTTTACTTCTTAATGACAACCATGTATGTCGGATTTTTGAAATTCAAAACACAATGATGGAAAAATTTCATTTAAACGGAAAATCAGTCTTTATAAGTACCACTTAGTGGTTTCACTATTCATCAAAAATTGAAGTTTTTCAGAAAATTCCCAAAAATTCACCCTAAGCTATATTTGATATTACGAATTCAAAAATTAAGTCTATTTTTACAAAATTCAAAACATATAAGTCACATTAATTAATTTAATAATTAATTCCCGCTGTCAGAGCAAATAGCGTGTTTTTATGAAACAATAAGTATCAAAAGATTGACACTAGTTTAAGTCCGATTTCAAAGTGAAATTAATTCCAATGACCACTATTGGATTTAATTGTAAAAATATTTTCTAATTTCACTTTAAAACCAATTCAAAAGATAATCTAATCATATAAATAAATTATATTAAAAAGATGTTTTGAATTAAAATACAACATTTTACACTATTCATTAAAAAAATGAACTTTATCAGAAAGGTACCAAAAATTTACACAAAGTAAATTTTGATGTCCTGATTCTAAAGAAGAGTTATATTTGGTCCAATAGAATTTATAAGATCGATCAAAACTATATTTAATGACGGTTCTCCGTCAAAAGGTGATAAGTGGACCTTTCGTGAAAATTAGGGTATAAATGCCTAAAATTGAACTCTTTCCTTATTTTAAGCCTTTATCTATTATTGGGTAAATTTAAAAACATTTAAAAACATATATAATCATATTTTAGTTATTTCTATCCATTCCCGCCAGTACAACGACTAATCGTTAACTAACATTTAAAATAATATTATTTTATTACTTGTGTGCAACATAAGTTTTCAAAGAAACTCATCGTTGCATACCGAGTACGCTATCGAACGTAGAAACGCCTTTTAATTAAAATTAATATTTAATTCTTAAATATTATGAAAATTCTTTATTCTTTATTTACCTGGGATGTTACAATCGTTCTTATAGTATCCTAGATCATATGGTTTACCAACTAAAGTCAACCCCAAAAATCAAAAAATAAAACACATTACTCTGAGGGTCACCTCATAAAATTCTTACTTTACAAAAGATAATCCATGGGAGACCTGATTTGGCATAAACTTCCCAATTAGATAAATAAGATCTTAGAAAGTGTTCACTTTGGAAGGAATATAACTCTTGGTATTTTTAAAGGGGATTTAATCTCTCCATCCTATATCAGGTATTCCTATTAAATTTATGAATTCTTATAAAAATTTAGTTTAGAACCAAATTCCTTCAACCAAATTAAAATGTAAAAACCGTATTGTTTTTTAACTCTTTACACAACTCATATCTTATGTTATTAACCCAAATTAAAAGACAAAATACGTATACATATTAAAATGAATAAATTTCATATTATACATGAAACCCTTTCATATAAAGATATAAAATCATATGAAATAAACAATCCCCACAAGAATACTCCTACATCAACAAATAGTTAACCCCAACTTTAATAGTCAAGTCATAAGACATCAGTTTTTTGAGTCGTATGACACAAATTTCCTCTACCAAAGGATATTTTAAATAAGAGAGACATAAATTATTTAATTATTTAAACTCCAAATATGTATGAATTATAATTATAAAATTAATTCAACCTCAGAATCGAAGATAACCAAAATTCCTGGTAGAATAAAACTAAATCAATTATTATATCTTGAGTGTAATTCCTTATATGCATGTATGACAATTTATATAATTAGACTAAAACATTAAACTAAAACATACATCCATTCATAAGTTAAAAATTATATACATGGATAAAATGGGGAATAAAATAAATAAATTAAAATCATATATTTAATCATGAGATATGCTATTTATAAACAATTAAATAATAGAGAAATTATAAACACATTTATAATTTATCCATGCCTTATATGTAAGTTATGGGAGTAGTGGAAGCGTGCTATGGGAAGTGACAAAATTTTCTTTTTTCCATAATCGATGATTAGTCCAAGATCTATGCGATTATGAATTTCTTGATCCACATAATATAATAAAAGAAATGGAAAATGGATAATAACACAAGAACTGAGAGAGTTGATATCAACACATATTGTTTATAATTAAATTAATTAGATTAATTATTACCTATATGGAATTATTTCTTCATTGATGAATATGGTGAAAGGTCTGCAGAGCACCATCATTGCATTGTATACAAAAGTGCATATTTAATGTAGTGGTGATCCACACATTTTCCAAGAATTTTCAAATGTTACTGAAGGAGTCTCTGGGTGCTATCATGAAAGATACTTGGGTTTGTATCATCTTCATTGATCACCTCAAGAATCGCTTCCAAAGCGTTCTCCGTGATCTGATGGATGAATATTTCTCACCATTCTTGGGAGCATTCTTGGAGAAGGGATATCTCTAGGTTTGAGAGGACCCTCCATAATTCATTATGCACAACTGAATTGGCTACTTAGAAAATAACAAAATTGTTTATTTGTATTGATAGGGTTAAAATACAATAGTTTCATAAGTGACCTTAATTATTTATTTAATCATAAAAAACCCATGTCAAATAATAATAGTAATATTATTATTTCTCCACATGGGATTATACTCAAAACTATATTTAAATATTAATTAATTATATAATAGTCAATAATTATTATTTCTCACTGGTCCATTAAACAAGGTCCTCCATTCCTCCCTGATATTTATCAAGCCATTAATTTTTTGATGGATCTAGTTTATGTGGAATCTGTTCTTCCTGGATGTGTTTTAGGAGTATCATATCTTGGTGTTGAAGGATTTTGGTGGATTCAGACATGTGTTCACTAGCATTTCTATGGCTTGGGGATGGTGATGATGGAATCATCAGCATGGCTACTCGAGGAGGCCGATTATAAGGATTGCTTTGTTTTATTTTTTTATTTTGGTTATCACGTATCTCTGGTTCGTGGTCTCCCCAATCAGATATGCTGCTGGTTTTTCTCCGAAGATGATGAGGACTTCGATTTTCATTCTAGCGATTGTAGTAGGTATGATGTGATAGGATTTGGTGGGCGTGTGATAGGTTGTCACGTTGTCTGAGATTGACAATGATGTCATTTTGTAATTTTAAATTTAAAACCTCTTGCTTCCAGCACAGTCTCTAAATTATGAAGTGTAGGTTGTGTTGGTTTACTTTTTTGAGGAATTTTATCTTGTGGATATTCAATTAGGGTTCACACTTACACCATAAAAGTGTCTTTAGAAAATATAAAAAAGATTGATTATGGACTAAATATTTATTAAATATTCCGATCATAATATATTCCCAGGAATAAATAGTGATGGAATAAATGAAATCAATCATAGATGAGTAATTATTAAACCATATGAGGGAATAATATTTATTCGACCTGTTAAATAATAAATAATAATATATTATTTGACTGATATTCTAGATACACATAGTGTGTGACCCTCTACACCTCTTTCTTAGTGAAATTAGGTAAAACATCCTAAAGTCCAATGTTAGTGTCTAGAAACATTCCAAGGGAGCCATAGGGAAATAAGTTTATTATAAAATGAAATTTCACCTCATACAGATTCTTACCATGTAATAAAATCCTTTTATCACAATATCTCAAATCGAGCAGGTTGAATGTCAAGGCCATCAATGTATGTGATCGATTTTATCATTCGTTGAATTTCTAGAAGAAGAACATTCATATAGAACACCATGGTCATATATTTACTTAGTCTATATCATTCCATTGAAGGACCTGAGATATTAACTTCCTTTAAATAAAATACGGGATAAATCTTTCCTCTCATTAATCATTAATTCAATATTACTTATGATGGACCCAACAAATCTCACCTCATAGTAAACATCAATCATCACAGTTATCATCAATACATCTAAGTGTGTGACTCATAATACTCATTAATAAGAATCTTAATGTTTAGGGACCAATAAAAATGTCTACATATAGTAACATATAACTGCTATTTTCATATGAGTGTCTTATCCTCTCCCTATAGTAATGGATAGGGTTCCCATTGATCTTATTTTCCCTTCCCACTCCAGTTAGGCTTGTTCTTGAAGTTGGACTCCTCTTGGTCATATCGACATTGATGTGATTAGAGTCTTTGTGGTGCGGTGGGGGCTCCGGTATGTTTCGGTGTTGACTTCAGTTTCATTTTTGGAGATGACGCAGCTCGACAGAACACCTCTTAGCTTGGTTCAGAGTGACTTATCCCTTAGATTGGCATGGTCGGGCCTTTGTGGTAATGATATAGCTCATATTGGATCTGGTCTATCAGTTTTTTGTGACATGAATAGGTGGAATCTCTAGTGTTCTTTTGGTGCGGGTCAGAAATGGCTCTTGAATTGCTTGGAGGGGGAGGTTCTTGGTTCTGGGAATTCCGTTAGACAGTCTTCACGGTAAGGGATTTATTTTAATTATTTTTATTTTCATTGTTTGAAGGTGTTTTTGCAACGTCGATATTTTCAAAGGTTTCATTATTCTCCTTACTCCACTACCAATGATTTACATGATTAGAACTTAGGTGAGGATATTCTAAAATTCAGTTCCTTCCAGATCCATGCTCAATGTGGTGTTTCTTGGTCAGTGTGCCTCAGATCCTATCACTGGCGTTGCTTCCAAGACGTGTAGTTGGACCTTCCAGCCCTAGGGGATGTTAGTCTAGTATCACAATTCTTATCTTCTCTTCGTCTGGAACCCATGGATGGTTGGGGTTATGATTATGGTGGGGTTCAGGCATTGATTCTGGAGAATCGTGAAAGAATAATGATAAATGAGGTCTTGTGTGGGTTGATTTGCAGTGTTATGGGTCTTTTCATAAGAGGTTGTAGTGAAGGTTTATTTTTTTGATTTCACAAAATTTTTGTGATGGGGGATTTTTGTGATGGGTATGAAGTGTTTGGTGAGGATTTTGTGATTTGGTGGAATGGTTTTTGTGTGGATTGTTTGAATTGTGGGATACAGTATACAGTTTATTGGTCAACATCTAATCAACTTGAAGGGTTGGCTCCCGAAGAGGTACATAGTAGAAGTTTGCACCAAATCATTCCTATCCATAATTGGATGTTTGAGAGGGTATGGAATTTTCCATAAGTACCAGGAATGTGCATCTGTGAATGGGAAAACTATCTAAGAATCAATGAGATTATGTAATTTGGTCATCATGCTTTTATTTATAGGGAGGGGTCATTCTTTACAGGATTGGATTGGATTGGTTTTGGACTTGGTCCTTTAGACTATGGGACATTTTGGTTATTTTATTTCTTTGATGTATTGTTGGGTTCCCCCTCACACCTTAAGAGGGGGTTTACATTAATAAAAGATTAATTTTTAGATGATAGATAGTAACATCCAATGACACAAAAAAATATGGATTTCCTACTGATGGTTCTTGTTCTCATAATATCATACTTGATATTACCAATGGAATAGACCATGAGAAGGTGATTCAATGTCCTATGAGTCTGCAGCCCTGATATCCTATATCATTTTAGTTTCTCAAATGATATCATCCATCTATATAACATTTATTCCAGAATAGTTTCATCACATTTCTGGGTTTTCATCATATAAGGGAACTACTATGACCTTTTAGTGGGACATGTACTCTTAAGATATTATCATATAATATTTCACGCATAAGAACAACCATGATGTGATCAGTAGTTTATTAATAATCAAAACCATGAATACGAGTAACCATAAAGTACACAGAAGCTGGTTCTAGGGAACTAACTCCAACAAACTCCCACTTGCACTATAACCAACTGCTAACAAACATCAGTCTTCTTGCTTTCACGTGATACCCATGCTTCTGATGAAATATTTATTTAGTCAAGGGGTATATAATGTAATATTCCATGGTTACTCTACTCACTGAAACATCTCCCGTTCGATAAAAACCCCTAAGAGGTGATACTTTCAGAGTATGTGCTTTGTTTGTTGGTGTGACCTTGGAAATTTTTGAATATCCTCCACTTTAGTATTATCACAATATAATGTGATAGGGTCTTTACTTATTGGTATAATTTCATGACCCCCTACCTACAAAGACCCCCCTCCTAGGTTGTAAATGATGAAATTGAGATAATGGACCATGAGTCCCACCTCCTGTGGGCCCGGAGCTGGCGACTAGCACCAAGGGTATACAGTTTCACAAAATGGGATGCATTCCCTTCTTAAAGAAGTCAAGATTGGGAGATAAGATCGTCCATAAAAAACTCCAAGTACTATATATATAAAATAAATCCAAAATACAACCTACATGGAAATACATGTATATATAGATATAATATAAAAATCTCCAGGACAATGTATGGGTCATCAAACAAACAACCTGCTCACAATACTCCCAACTACGCCACTACCTCTATTTGAACAACCACACAACTAGCCAAAAACTAAATTCATACCCCTACCAATTCATTTAACCAATTAAAATTATTTATTAACAATTTATTTATTCATACCATCACCACCCAGGAATCTACTAGGCACAACACACAAAAATCCACACAGAAAAGGCTACACAAAGGAAGCAAAACTAGGGTAAATTAACCCACTTCACATTCCTCTCCATTTAATAAAAATTCATGACAAAACATACTGATCCTAATAAATGAAAAAAAATTATTGATGTTATTAATGGTGAAGATACCATTCCAAACACTTCCATCATCATTCTTCAAAGTCAATTTTCTTAATTCATCATCTTCATTGTGAAAACCCCTAACTCAGATCCTCACCCAACAACACACAACTGCATAACCTGATCAAAACCCTAATGTACAACACTTCCCATCCATTCCACAATCAACCAATCTCTCAACATGAGATTCTATTAAACCTCCCAAACCACACCACAACTCATAATGGTTCTCATAACCATACCACCACACAAACCCAAGAAAAACATATTCATATTTTACAAGTCATTAGTTGTTTAATTCCACTTGTTAACTTTCAAGGTTATTGTAGAAGGTGTGATCCTGGGGAACTAATTTATTAGCCTAGTATATGTGGTTAGATAAATTCATATATAATTGTTCAATTAAATTAAAAAAATGCATTCATTCCATAGGCCATCCCATGTGAAAACAAGTACCTCCCCAATGATTATGATTTTTAATGGGGCATTTATCCCATATAATTCACAACACCTACAAAAGACCAAAAACAATCATATTATGAGTCAATTTTCCCCATCCCCTGAACATTTATCTTAAAACTATTCAATTATATTTATTTTATTTGGATTCAATAATATTCAAATGCGAATCATTCATACACCCACCCCACATGATACACAATTAAGAGGGATAAAGGAAACGTACATTGAAGAAGAAGAGATCGACACTTCCTTTTTTCCCCAAATAAGGAGGCACACATGTAGCATGAAGAGGCTCCGAAGAAAACACAATCCAAATAATACATCACAATTTCACAACTACTTATGGAGGGGGGATAATGTTTTGGGGAATTTCACACCAAGATAAATGGAAGTACATAAAGAAGGGTTGATCTCAGCATTAGAAAGGCTAGATCCTAAATCAACTTGAGAAATGGTTTTTAAAAACCATTAAATGTGGATCTTGACCAAGACCACACTATTTTGGAAGTAAAAAAGACTATTCATGCTTCTTGAAGATAGATATGATTCAAAATGGATCCATATACAATTAAATATGGTATTAAACTCATTTTACATCAAAGAAAATGTTTAAGGGGAGAAATAATAGGAATATAGAAACACAATTCACGACTCACCAATAGAATGACCTAATGTTGGACGATTTACCATTGGATGAATCGTCGATAAATGAGCTACCATTGGACGAGCTACCATTAAGTGATCTATCATTATGTGTCACCGTCATGACCTACCATTGAGAGCCACTGTTGCGAGTAATCGTCGAGAGCCACCATCCTAACTCACTAGTCCTGACCACTGTTCCAACTCACCATTGTGACTCACCATCACAAGATACTATTTCAAGTCACCTTTATGACTCACCATCAACAACATACCTTTGGAGAACCTGAAAACTGGAAAATTTTCAAACTATTGAAATAAGTCATTGTGACCTCCCATAACACTAAAACCATTGGATTTTCACAATGTAATGGACCAGAGAGGTCTAGGTCCTTATATCTGATACCTCTCAAACTATTATCACCCTAGATAATTTAAAATTAACCCCAGAAGGAAAATAGTGGTCCAAATAACCACCATGTGAGATTCTTCTCAAGGATCTCACTATGATTGAAACACCGCTACTGACATCAAAGTTCAATGAAAACCCACCCTTTGTTGTTTGAAAGCTAGAGTGGAAACTCACCATCCAAGAACACCCAATACAACATACACTAACACATCTAACCAAAAGACACACCACACAAGCACTACAACCATTCCATCCTGAACACACAAATCCAGGAATTCTGTTTTCTATGTCAAGAGACTATCATCTCATATGGGCACTGACTCACTCGCATGGTTATAATCACATCACAGTTAATTCATCTCTATTTAGAATCCGGTCCTACACTTTTCACATGTCAATACATCATCACACAATGCACCATACACATGTCAACCCAATGAAAAACAACTTATTTCATAAAAAATTTCAAAAATTACATCATAAGGCAAGATAAAACAAAGAAAAAACTCAAAATAATTCCCAGTACTAGGCACACATATGCGATTATCGTTCCGAATTATTCTACTCCATACCACCATGACATCACAAAATGCAAACCAAATTAATAGTCCTCCCAAGAAACACTTTCTCCTGATGATCCTAGACCTCTATTGACCTCTCCACGTATGTCATTTTTTCATTGATATCCAAATATCCCTAGTTAAGGACATGGGAGTCATTTTGAAGATACCAATGAAGTTGAGAGATGTGGAAGATGTCATGGATCCTCTCCAACTATGGTGGAAACTCTATATTGTATGACACCTCACCAACTCGCCCCAATACCTCGAATGGTCCGATGAACCTAGGAGAAAGAATACTCTCCCTACCAAGCCTCTGCAACCCACTTAGAGGGGAAACCATCAAGAACGCATGGTCCCCAAACTCAAACTATAAGGGCCTCCTATTTTGATTGACATATGACTTATCCTAGTCCTATTCTACTTTCAACCTCTTATAAAAAAGATGAACCTTCTCTGTTATGCTCTGCACTACATTGAGACTAAGAACATGTGTCTCTCCAACAACTATCTAGCACTATGGTAAATGAAATGACCTTTTGTACAATGCTTCAAATGGATCCCTTCCAATAGTAGAGTGATAACAATTATTGTAAGAAAATTTTACCAATGGAAAGTGTTTCACCAAAGATCTACCAAAGTCCAAGACACATGATCGCTACATGTCTCCTACTTTCTGGATAGTCTATTCTAACTACCTATCTGTCTAAGGGTGGAAAAAGTGTTGAGGCATAACTGTGTGCCAAAAGCATGATTCTATCACGTCTAGAATCATGAGGTAAAAAGTGAATCCCTATTGAGAAAATGGATCTCATAACTCCATGTAGTCACATTGCCTCATCCACAGACTAATTTGTCAAAACATCCATCGTGCCCAGCTCCTTGATCACTAAGAAGTGGGTCGATTCTGTCATCCAATCCACTACTACCCAAATAGCATTATAGCCTCTCTAAGCTCTAGTTAACCTTGTGAAGAAATCCATTGAGATATCATAACACACCGAGATTTTATGAGATATATTATTTTTAATTTCTTCGATGTCTTAAATTATACACTACACCAAGATTATCTTGTACTATACGCAACACCGTATTAGCTTATAGTATACACAACACTATTCTTTGCTCGTGTTACACACAATTTCAAGTTCGTTTTGTGGAAATTATTTTACGCAACATTAAGTATAGATTTTGTTTAATGTATAAATGAAATATGTTTTGATTATGTTATACACAACACCAAATAGAGCCTTCACTAAACGCAACCCTAACTTGGCTTGCATTACACACAATCAATAACTTCTTCAATAGGGTGTGTAGTATGAAATACCAAGTTTCACTAAACGAGATATAATTATAATATTATTATGAACTAGCTGTTATAAATAGTAATACCCACTTTTTAAAATTTTATAAATTTTATATTTAAAAAGTGACTTAATTTTTTGATTCGGAATATCTAAATTATCCTAGGGTTATTTTTTGGTATTTTTCTGAAAACTATAAATTTTTGATGAATAGTGAAAACACTGGGTTACTATTTAAAAACTAACTTTTTATTTAAATAATTATTTATTTTATTTAAATTTATTTTAGGTAAAAATTGATACATAATACCTATATAAGTTCAATTTAATTATTTTGAGTCATTTTATAATAATTATAGATATATAAATATTTTATTGAACTTTTTACCGTCTTTTACCCACCTCCAAGGAGAATTTGAAAATCTATATAAAACTTAATTTTTCCACTTCTGTGAGTGGAATTTCGAAAATCCTAGAGACATGGTTAATATCAAGGAGTAAAATGTGGTTCAATAAGATAAAAATAATTTTTTGTGAATTGTAACTTTTTACTTTTATTTACCATGGTTAAAATTAAATAGGGTAATTAAGGGTAAAAATGATATTATTATTACCCTAACACATGTCCTAATTCTATTGTATAAGTGTAATTCGACCAAAAACAGCCTTAGGAATAAAATATTACCCTTTAGGTCTACTTGGATTAGATTAGAACACTTATTATTATTTTATTTAAAGAAGAGTTAAAATAGTTAAAATCAATGTTTAATAACAAAAACATTTTTAATATAGGGTTATATATAAGATAAATTCGACTATAAATATTAATTATAAATATAATACTATTTCTACATATTATTATTTTATTTATAATTTTTATAAATTAAATAATATAATATATTTATGACACAATAGTGATGTCGTAATTACCTGAATAATGAAATATTAAAATAATTGATATTATAAATACCCAAATAAATGTAATTTGAAAATTTTTATGAATTACACTAATTTTTTAGGTTAATATGACTTGTTATTACTGATTTAATTAACTTGTTTATAACTAATCATGCTGATATAATTTTCACAAAATTCTATTACCAAATAGTGTCAAAATTGACATAAAATAGTTTTTAAAACAAATAATATATTATTAATTGTTATTATATTCCTAAGAATCTAAGGATCAGACAAATGACTTAGATAAGGTTATATATATTAATAATTAACCACTTGGGGTTCTTTTTTCCTTGTAATAGAATGTTTGTTGACCATATAGTGTAAGAAAACAAGAAGACACTGTAAAAGTTAAATTATTTAACTTAGAGTTAAATCAAATTATAAGGTTAAAATAATAACCTAAACTTTTCTAAAACCTATTTTTTGAGAGGATATAGACCCATCCCCACTTTAGCTTCTAAATAAATTAATTTTGAGCGGTTATAAACTGAATATGACTTTAATATAAAATAATATTTTAAGTTTTTCCAAAGGTTCCCCTCTCATCCCTTATAAAAAGGGCACCCCTTCCCTCTTCTCTTCACACCCTTTTGAGCCTTTAAGCTCCGCCAAACCCTTCCAATTTCCCTTATAATATTCCCTAGAAATATTATAGAGGTTCAGGTCTCCTCAAAAGATCAACCCTAGTGCCTTAATAGGGGCATAAGAAGAGGCGCATCAAAGTTGAGGTAATATCCTTTACCGATTATTTCCAATTTATTTCTTCTTCTACTTATTATTATTTATTTGTTTCATTATAAATTAACAACAAAAATATAAATAATATACTTATTTGTTATTATAAATATTAAACAACCCAATTTCATCTTCTATCTATCCTACAGAAAATGAAATCACCACGTGTGCGTACGTACTGAATACCGTCTCCACGTTGTGGTGTAATCTATTTTCCACCACCACCTTAATTGGATAGGTATAATGGTGTAAATAAATAACTATATATTATTATTCTAAAGTGATATTGATTCTGAAATATTATACATAATCTTTAATACAATTCCATGATCATGGAAATGATATCATCGCTCGTGCGTACGTACGGACTACCGTCTCCACGAACGCGATGAGATTCATTTTCCATGATTAACCATTAACGTATGATTATAAAGTATATATAATAAATAATCATGTAATATATTACATAATAATGATACTGGATTTATGTTCATATATGTTTCATTTACTTAATTCCATTTAATTCAATAAGGAAACAAAAACAACACATGCGTACGCATGGCGTACCGTTTCCTTGAACGGTGTATTTCATTCCATTTATCGATCTATCATATATATTTATATACTGAATATATATTATATATAAATCAGGTTTTACATTCTGTGATTAAGTAAATCAGGATATAAGTAATAATATCAAGAACAACAAGTCGAAACACGTACAATAAATGAAAGGATTTTACCCAAAACACCGCTTTAACATGGAATTTACAAAAGAACATGTAATATAATGTCATAAGTGAACCATATATGATATCATAACAATGAATATGTTTCAGTGATAAGTCAATGACATTATTTAAATCATTATACAGGAGGTTCAGATACTTATGAAGCATATCAGACCTAAGGTAAGGGATAACTATTCCAATATCGTTCTTATCCGAGATTGTTATTCGTAAGTAATTACTGGGGTTATTGTTACCATCCATGCCCATGTTTTCTAAAAATATTTTCATGTATTTGTCAAGTCCATTTTACCCAATTTTGAAAATTACCACATGTTATGAAATGAATCTTTCTTTTGTTTACCACACGAGGAACTTTTTGACTTTTCCGAAAAAAGTACAAGAAGAATGTTATTTTTAACATATACGGCATGAACGGATTTTTATGGTTTCATAATGCCTCATTTTCACGAAGCTTACTCTATAAGATTTTATGACTATTTTCAAAAAAATAATTTTCTTTTAAAATTGCATGGTATTTTGTTAAAAGAAAATGATTTTGAAGAAGAAAGGATATTTTCCTCAAGAATGTATTTCAAGTGTTTTATCAAAACCATTTTTTCATTTAAGATGACATTATTTCATATGTGTATGTTTAAAGCATAATATCTCTATGATTTACATGGTTTCAATTTTCTTATGATGAAATACGCATTTGTTTTATAAGGATTGTGTGATGATGGGATGATGTTTATGAAACCCATTTTATTCATTGAGTTATGATAAATGTTTTAAGTTTATTTTGTGGCACAAGTAAGAATGATTTCATTAAGAGATGGGTGAGACCTATATCTCCCTCCAATGCATCGGGTAAAGCTTTATATCTCATGAGACAAACATGGCTAAAATGGTAAGTTAATCCGGTTCAGTGATACAGGACTGGAACGAGGAGTGAACTCGATTCAGAAAGGGACTTTGTCCACTAAGATGGTCTTGGAAGCAATGCCTTGTCTACTATGGAAATCATATCATGTGTGCTTAATGGTTTTCCAAAATTACATGTTTTATTCCCATGCTATTTTATCATGATTAATGTTTCAGTATGATCTATGCCTTACGTACTACCATGTTTTATGTCATTGCTCAAGATTTTGATATTTAAACATTATGTTCATGTTTTTTTCAGTTCAAATGTATTTGATTAGTTTTATTTTCTCCACGCTTACCCTTACTGAGCATTTGAGCTCACCCTTTATATGTTTTCTATTCCTAATGATTTCAATAAAGGTTTTATGTAAGAAAACGAAAGGGGAAGATCTTTATGGGAGATTTTGATGATCTTTCACCACTATTAGAAGATTATATGCTGAGTTTCCAAAGACACTAAACTATTATGGTCCTTGTGTGTTCGTTTTTTTTATGTATTAAGTATTCCAAAAAAGTAATGTAATGTCTATGTACATCAAGTTCGGGTCTCTACAATTGGTATCAGAGGTAAAGGAGGTAGGAATGAATCTGATCCTTGGGAACTCTCACATGTGAACGTTGGACGAAGCATGGATCTCCGCCCAAGGGCTTCATAAGGAAATGGCTGCCACTGGGGATGGTTGTGTGTCCCGCCCAGGGGGTGTAGCCGCCCATGGAGTGCCCTGATAGGTATCAATTATAGTCCACTGGAAGTAATTCTAGACCTCTGCAGTTGGAATCCGAGGAAAGGTTTATTTAACCTTTGGAAACTAGGATGCGAGATCTTAAGTGAAATACCTAGAGATATTTCTAAGGTATGTCTAGGGATGTCCCTAAGGTTAAGTTTAAGTATATGATATATTCCTATAATTATGGTAAAGATCTTAGAGTTAATCCTATGATATTAGATATTGAAGCCACTCCCCCTTTATTATGTTGTTTTCCCTAGTATGATTTTTTCCTCTCACACTATTCTTTTTGGGTTTTATATGATGGATGGAACCTGAAAGAATGATGTTGATCAATGTAATAGACAATGCAATTATTTTCCTCCTAAACAAACCAATGTCATTGGAGATGGAGTGAAAAATCTTATTGCTATACTTACACAGGCTATGAATCATTCTGGACTTCCAAATGAGCAGAGAAGGGAACAATATTCTATTGATTCCTTCATGAGGCAACATCCACCTTCTTTCACTGGGTCTTCTGATCCAATTGTTTCTGAACAATGGATCAGTACCATTGAAAAGATATTTTTCATTCTTCGTTGTTCGAATCATGAAAAATTCATTCTGGCTATTTACTGTTTAGAAGGTGAAGCAGATCAATGGTAGACTCTAATTAAGAATATGAGGCCCTGAGATGAAATTGAATCTATGGAATAGGATGAGTTCAAGAACTTATTTTTCAATAAGTAATTCCCTCATATTCTTAGAACAAAGATGGAAAAGGAGTTCCTTGAGCTTAAGTAGAAGGATGATGAATCTGTTGGTAGATACAAAGTGAATTTTACAATGCTTTCAAGGTATGCATCTGGCATTATCATCCAACCTGAAAGTAAAGTTGATCGGTTCTTCAGTGTCTTAAAACCAAGTCTTTGAAGGGAATTAACTATAAGATACTTCATTATCTATGAAGAAATTGTGCGTTGTGCTATCAAGGTAGAACTATAATTTGGTGTAACATATCCATATCATGGTTTTGACATGAAACGAAAGATGGAGTTCAAGGAAAAATCTCAGAATAATGGTGAAAAGAAGATGAATGTTTCATTATGATCAAAGTGTGGAAAGAAGCATGGTGGAGATTGTCTTAAAGGGACTAGAAAATGATTTAAGTGGGGAAAATAATGTCAACGAGTAGATGAGTGTCGAAGTAATGGAAAAAGGGTTACTAATGATTTGAATAAAGAAAAGACTATAGAGACCACACCACCAACACTTCAATGATACAAGTGCAAGGAAATGGGGAATTATGCCAATCAATGCCCTAATCCAAGGGTTAATGATGATCAACATTAACAACCTCTTAAGAAAAAGGACAAAGGGAAGTCACATACAATCACTATTTTTGATGTTGAGTATCACAATGATGTTGTGTAATGATTAAGTGTTTATGTAATGGGATTTCAAAATAGTATCATGGAATCTCATTTATGGCATCATGGAATTTTAGAATATCTATGTATTGATTTATTATGGGTTTCAATAATTATATGGTACTGGTAACCATGGAAAGTGATTGAAATTGTTTTGGAAAGAAGATGATATGCGCATAATGAAGGGATAAGGAGAAAATAATATGTTTGATAGTTTTAATGAGATCATGACTGATATAAGGACAAAGTGATATCATGGTTTGAGTATATAGAAATTTTGGGATTTTGGTATGTGGAAAGTGTTAACTTTTGATAGCAATCATGTTTTCACTAAGGTTCAATGGGTATTCATTTTTTAAGAGAATACATGATTAAGGTATTCATATGTTTTCAATTTGGCCAACAAGATATATTGTATGATATATGGGGGATAAATGATGGTATTCACATGCTCGGTAGATGAAATTTCTAGTTATTGTTTTCATTATACTATGATCTTGGACATAAGTATTTTGGATAAGCCTAAAGATTTGAATGGATTATGTTGGAAATAAGTTAGTATTGTTTAAGGCTAAAATTTTTCTCAATATTATTTATGGAATGTTATAATAATACAGTTTTAGAAAAAGGACAACCTGCAGGATGTGCATCAACCCATCGCGTCTGATAAGGCTGTGGGAATCGAACCCACAAACGAAGTGCGACAAGCCTTTATCACCTACAATTGGCCTACAAGAAGTCCCTGGTTAGTAGGAACTAGTTTTATTTTATTAAGCGGTATGATAGATGAAGTATAAGTCCATTTTTGGAATCATATACGATTAATCTCACCATAGATGGACATATGTATATTTAATAACTTATGCTAACCTTTTTGTGATAGAAACAGATGGGATGACTTATGTTTATATTTCATGATCTGCTAACACTTCAGGAATGAAAAATTCATCTTCATTTCTTTAAATAGAGATGAAGTGGAAATTGTTCATGGAATGACCAATGATGACATTACACTGAAATCAAGTAAGTATTTATCCTTATGTAAAAGTTCATCAATGTTAGTGAAATGATCTTGGAAACCAAAAAATATTGTCATAATACTCTCATATCTGATGAATTAGATGGTAACGTAGATCATCACAAATTTATGGCTTTGCGATTTTTGGCTTTTTCATAGCTATGTTCTCTACCACTGCCCATCAGAACTTTACAGTTAGATTTCTCTTCCAAATCCATATTTTCACCAATATAATCCTATGTGGGAACCCAAGTGATGAGTTAAATTGGGTATTTGTTTTGTTTCTAACGTTCCTTTTTAAAATGATGATTTAGTATTCCTTTTTACGATATGGGTTTCTATGAATGAATCTTTCAAGTAGTAGACGATTTATAACCCTGACGAATTTTGAGGGTGAAATTCATTTTAAGGGGGTAGAATGTAACACCCCGAGATTTTATGAGATATATTATTTTTAATTTCGTTGATGTATTCTATTATAAACTACACCAAGATTAGCTTGAACTATACACAACACCGTATTAGCTTGCAGTATACGCAACACTATTCTTGGCTCATGTTACACACAATTCCAAGTTCGTTTTGTGGATATTATTTTAGGCAACATTAAGTATTGATTTTGTTTAATGTATAAAGTAAATAAGTTTTGATTATGTTATACACAACACCAAACAGAGCTTTCACTACACGCAGCCCTGACTTGGACAACATTACACACAATCAATACCTTCTTCGATAGCGTGTGTAGTACACAATACCATGTTTCACTAAACGAGATATTATTATAATATTATTATGAGCTAGCCGTTTTAAACATTAATACCCATTTTTTGAAATTTTATAAAATTTATATTTAAAAATGGACTTCACTTTTTGGATTATGAATATCAAAATGAGGCTAGGGTGAATTTTTGGTATTTTTCTGAAAACTTTCAATTTTTGTTGAATAGTGAAAACACTAGGTTAGTATTTAAAAACCATCATTTTATTTAAATAATTATTAATTTTGTTTAAATTTATTTTAGCTCAAAATTGATACATAATACCTATATAAGTTCATTGTAATTAATTTGAGTCATTTTATAATAATTTTAGATATTAAAAAATTTTATTGAACTTTTCACCAACTTTTACCCACATCCTAGGAGAATTTGAAAATCTATATAAAACATAATTTTACCGCTTCTATGAGTGGTATTTCAAAAATCTGAGAGACACGGTTAATATCTAGGAGTAAAATGTGGTTCAATAAGATAAAAATAATTTTTGGTGAATAGTAACTTTTTACTTTTATTTACCACGGTTAAAAGTAAATAGGGTAATTAAGGATATAAATGATATTATTATTACCCTAACACAGGTACTAATTATATTGGATAATTTTAATTCGACCAAAAACAACTTTATGAATAAAATATTACCCTTTAGGTCCACTTGGATTAGATTAGGACACTTTTTATAATTTTATTTATAGAAGAGTTAAAATAGTTAAAATCAAAGTTTAATAACTAAAACATTTTTAATATAGGGTAATACATAAGATAAATTCAACTATAAATATTAATTAGAAAGAAAAAATGATTTACTACATAATAGTATTTTGTTTATAATTTTTAGACATTAAATAAAATAATTTATTTATGACACAATGGTGATGAAGTAATTACCTAAATAATGAAATATTAAAATAATTGATATTATAAATACCCAAATAAATGTAATTTGAGATTTTTATAAATTCCACACTTTCTTTAGGTAAATATTACTTGTTAGTATTGATTTCATTAACGTTTTTTGAACTAATCATGCTGTTATGATTTTGAAAAAAACCAATTACCAAATAGTGTCAAAATTGACATAAAATAGTTTTTAGAAGAAATATTATATTATTAATTGTTATTATATTCCTAAAAAAATAAGGTTTGGAAAAATGACTTAGATAAGGTTTTATATATTAATAATGAACCACTTGGGGTTCATTTGGATTTTTATAGTAAGTTTATGAACCATATAATGTAAGAAAACAAGAAGACACTATAAAAGTTAAATCTAAATGATTAGGTTAAAATAGTAACCTAAACTTGTCTAAAACCTATTGATTGATATGATTTGGACCCATAATCACTTTAGCTTCGAAATAAATTAATTTGGATCTATTATAAACTGAATATGACTTTATTATAAAATAATATTTTATGTTTTTCCAAAGGTTCCCCTCTCCCCCCTTATAAAAAGGGCACCACTTCCCCATTCTATTCATGCCCTTTTGAGCCTTTAAGCTCGGCCAACCCCTGACCATTTATCTTCTCATCCTCCATAGAAACATTATAGAGGTTCCGGTCTCCTCCAAATACCATCCCTAGTACCTTAAGAGGAGGATAATAAGAGGCACGTGAAAGAAGAGGTAATATCCTTTATCGATTCTTTCCAATTTATTTCTTCTTCTACAAATTCTTCTTTATTTGTTTCATCATAAATTAATAACATCAATATCACTCATATACTGATATGTTATTATAAATATGAAACAACCCAATTTCATCTTCTATCCATCCTATGGAAAATCAAATCACCGCACGTGCGTACATACAGAATACCATCTCCACGCCGTGGTGTAATCTGTTTTCCACCACCACCTTACTTGGATGGGTATAATTATGTTAATAAATAACTATATATGATTATTGTAAAGATCTATTTATTCTTAAATATCATACATTAACTTAAATACAATTCCACGGTCATGGAAATGATATCATCACTCATGCGTACGTACAGACTACCGTCTCCCCAAACGCGATGAGATTAATTTTCCATGATTAACCATTCAAGTATGATTATAAATTTTATATATTAAATAATCATGAATGATATTAAATAATAATGATATTGGATTTATGTACATATATTTTTCATTTACTTAATTCCATTTAATTAAATAAGGAAATGAAAACAGCGTTCATGCGTACGCACGACCTACCGTCTGCATGAACGGTGTATTTCATTCCATTTATAGATCTATCATATAAATTTATATACTGAATATATATTATATATAAATCATGTTTTACATTCTGGAATTATGTAAATTAGGATATAAGTAATAATATCATGAACAACATGTCGAAACACGTACGATAAATGAAACAATTTTACACAAAACGCTGCTTTAACATGGAATTTACAAAAGAACGGGTAATATAATGTCATAAGTGAACCATATATGATATCATAACAATGAATATGATTCTGTAATAAGTCAATGGAATTATTTAAATCATTATACAGGAGGTTTGGATATGTACGAATCATATCAGACCTAAGGCAAGGGAAAACAATTCCAATCTCGTTCTTATCCGAGATTTTTATTCGTAAGTATTTACTGGGGTTATTGTTATCATCCATGCCAATGTTTTCTAAAAATGTTATCATGTATTTTTAAAGTCCTTTTTAATTTTTTTTTAAATTTACCATATGTTATGAAAGGAATCTTACTTTTTTTACCACAAGAGGAACTTTTTGACTTTTCTGAAAAAAGTACGGGAAGAATGTTATTTTTAACTTATATGGTGTGAATAGATTTTTACGGTTTCATAACGCCTAATTTTCATGAAGCTTAATCTATAATATTTTATTACTATTTTCAATAAAATACTTTTCTTTTAAAATTTCATGGAATTTTTTGAAAAGAAAATGATTTTGAAGAAGAAAGGATATTTTCCTCAAGAATTCATTTCAAGTGTTTTATCAAAACCATTTTTCCATCTAAGATGAAATTATTTCATATGTTTATGTATCAAGTATAATCCCTCTATGATTTACATGGTTTTACTTTTCTTATGAAGAAATATCAATTTGTTATATATGGATTATGTGATGATGGGATGAGGTTTATGAAACCCATTTTATTCTTTGGGTTATGATGAATGTTTTAAGTTTATTTTGTGGCAGAAGTAAGAATGATTTCATTATGAGATGGGTGGGACCTATATCTCCCTACAATTAATTGGGTAAAGATTTATATCTCATGAGATAGACAAGGCTGAAATGATACGTTAATCAGGTTCAGCGATACAGGACTGGAACGAGGAGTAAACTCGATTCAGAAAGGGACTTTGTCCACTAAGATGGTCATAGAAGCAATGACTTGGCTACTATGGAAATCATATCAAGTTTTTAATGGTTTCCCACAATTACATGTTTTATTCCCATGCTATTTTATCTTGATTAATGTTTCATTATGATCTATGCCTTACGTACTGCCATGTTTTATGTCATTTCTTGTGATTTTGATGTTTAAATATTATGTTCATGTTTTATTCAGTTCAAATATATATGATTTGTTTAATTTTCTCCATGCTTACCCTTACTGAGCATTTGAGATCACCCTTTATATGTTTTCTTTTCCCCAGGATTTAAAGAATGGTTTTAGGTAAGAAAACAAAAGGGTAAGATCTTTATGAGAGATGTTGACGATCTTTCACCACGATTAGAAGATTATATTCTGAGTTTCCAAAGACACTACACTATTACGGTCCTTGTGTGTCCATTTTTATTATGTATTAAGTATTCCAAAAAAGTAATGTAATGTCTATGTACTTCAAGTTCAGGTCTCTACAGATATCATCCCACTTCCACTCGAGGACATCTTAGGGCTGCAACAAATCACTTGGAACACGGTCTTCAGCCTTCACCTGCTGAAACACTATGAATTTCACTACAAACTCCACTACTGTTCATTTCATCGTGGGCCACCAAAACTACATCCTCATGCCATTGTAAATATTGGAAACTCATGGGTGTACCACTATGGTAGATTTATGAAACTCATGGAGGAATCCCTCATGCATCATCACTAGAACAAAAAACCTTCTAGGGAACAACATATGTTTATGAAGATACTATGTCCATCCCTCTACAACATCACTAGGGATAACATGATAACGTATAACCTCCACCTCTAAGTATCCCTACTGAGACTCTGCCACATGATGCATCAGAGAATACTGCACCATCATCTAAAATGAATATTCTCTACCACTTTCATCCCTTGCATCAAAGTGCAATTATTCCAACTCCTCCATCACTTTACAAGCATATGCAGATTCCCAAAAAGACTCCATCACCAACTTCCAACTCAAAGAACCATAAAATAAATTCCCCTTCCATGAGCTGTAAGAGATCTTGAAATTGTAATCCTGAAGAAACTCCATCCACCTTCATTGTATCAAGTTCAAATCTCAATGTTAAAAGAAATACCTTAAACTCATGTGATCCATGAAGAACACAAATCACTCTCAAATAAGATAATTATACCACAAATTTAGCATAAACCAAACAAATTCTAGCTCTATATCATGGGTGACATAGTTACTTTAATGGAGACACAACTGCCTAGACCCATGAAAGATTACTCCATGATGTTTCATCATCACGCATCTCAAACCTATATGGTAATCATCACAACACACCTCCAAAATCACCCCTACCTCTTGAAACCAGAACATTGGAGCAAAAACCAACATCCATGTCAGATAACCAAACATTATCTGGAACTGCATTCCCCACAAAAAATCTTGATCTTTTCTAGTTAGAGTTGTCAATAGAGATAAAACCCAAGAGAAATTGGATCCAAACCACCGATAATATCCCATGAGACAAAGAAATCTTTAAAATTCTACCATATTCTTGGGTGTTTCCAAAGAAGAAATAGATTCAACCTTCAACGAGTCCACTATTACACCCTTCCGAGACACCACCTATTTAAGGAAATGTACCTTTAAAGTCTAAAACTTGTACTTGGATAGTTTTTTATATAACTTTTTATGTAAAATTAATTTCAAGTTATTCCTGAGATGTTTGTTATAATACTTCTTTGAATTCTAGTATATCAAGATATCATCGATGAATTCCATGAAGAACTGGTCCAGGAACTCATGGAAGATGGTGTTCATAAGGCCCATAAACATGGTTGTTTCATTCGTATCATCGAACCACATGAATATGAAATCTATGTGTGTATACCATCATCTGAATTCATCATTTAGTATATCTCCCTCATTAACCATGAACTGGTTATATAAAATGCACAGATTGATCATAAAAAACAAACCATCCCCTGTCTGTTTGTCTAAAATATCATCTTTCCTTGTAAGGGGGTAACAATTATTCACTATCACCTGATTTAGCCTCCTGTAGTCTATGAACAACCTCAAAACACATTTCTCATTTTTTGTGAACTACACCAGAACACCCCAAGAAAAAACACTAGGAATGATACATCCCTTATTCATTAGATCATTACACTAAATCCTCAAATCTGATAACTCAAAAGGTTACATTTGATAAAGAGCCATCAAAAGCGGAAAATCATCAGTCTGTAAGTCTATCCTGAACTTAACATCATGTCGACCAGGTAGAGTCACAATATCAATGGGGAAAACATCCAAGAATTTTTCTATTATGATGGTGCTGGAACCACGTTCCTATTTGCATGAATTGAATTATGGTTTGTATTTATTTTCAATCCTCCGAGGAAGTTCAGAATATGTAAAAGAAAAGTGCTCATAGAGGTCAAGAAAATTACAATATTGAAGGTGGCACCATTTTCCAGTGTTTGTCAAATTTTTGGGCCTGAAAATCGACAAATGGAGAAAAGTGATTTTAGAGAAGAGAACTACACGCCGTGTACCTGAAGGAGAGAGAACTTGTGCGCCTAGGGTCATTCAAGATTAGAACATGGAAAAATGGAAAAGTGATAAGGGTCGTGCATGTATTGGTTGGGGTGTGCAAGTGACCTATGCGCCAAGAAGGGACCTGCGTGACGGTTCCTAGGAGGTTTGGAAACTTGTGCGCCTATTTATTCTCCTTATCAGAACCTTAAAATATGGAAAAGGGAAGAGGGTCACGCAAGTATTGGTATGGTTGTGCAAGTGAGTTACACGATAGAGGATAGGGCGGTTGGAGCTGCGTGCCGAGACCTATGCACTGTGAGGATATCTGCGCGCCACCGCGCATGGGGTACAGTTTTCCAATAAATAAGGGACCACCCCTCCTAATTTGTAACAAATTTCAAGAATTAGAGATTTTTCAAGCTCTCTTCACGCAAGTGGTTGAGTCACGCAAGTGGTTGTTAGGCCACGCAAGTAGAGGATGCACACCAATTGTTGGATGCGTGTCCAATGTTGTTTTTGGAGTTGAAGGCGCTGAGTCACGCAAGTTTGGAGTTAAAGGAGGCAGTGTCGCGCAAGTGGGTTGGTGTCACCTGCACGCCGAATTTGTACTGCGCAAGTGACTTGCACACCAGTCATGAAACTTGTGCTCTAGTCTTAGAGAAGCACACCAGGTGAGGTTGAAGTACCCCCATCCTTTTTGGAGCAGCACAAAAACTGGAAAATTGTCCGATACCTTCTGTGTAAAGTGAGATTAGTCTAAGAGTGAAAGTTGGACTTCAACAAAGAATATACATAAAACAGAAAATGAATTCTTTTTTAATGATGATGATACCTTCACGTCTATAAACTGAGTGTGACTTCACCAAGGTAAGTGAGCCAGGGGGAGTCAACAGGAGTGACCCACGGGATGCTGTGAGCTGTCCCTGAACCTTTTGTAAAGGCAGTGAGCCTGGGACAGAGTTACTGTGCCCGTACCTTTGTAATCCACATCTAGTGAAGTTTAGTAGAATTTGGTATGGACGAAAACCTGTCGGCGTATGATCCTTGGACATATCCCTTAGTGGTAAACCATGTAAAAAGTTATGTGTAATCTCTCTACATGTGAATCTTTACTTTCTGATCATATTCATCATTCAGATTTAACAAGATCCATCACATTAAAAGAAAAGTGGTCACCCTGACTCACCCCTCCCCTCTCAGGGTGTCCCGAGGTCTTACAGATGGGAGCCTCCACCATCTCAGTGTCCATAGATTCCACTGATAGCTCAACCAGTAAGGAAAGAAGGGGCTCCACTTGCTGACTGCCCACCTAATAACTCTACTCACCAATGAAATCCACACATTGGGTATCCATTTATGAAAACATGAAACTTCTATGGAATTAGTAGATATCAGCATGCACAAAATAAAACTAGTAGACACTAATTATGACATTTTACGGTTTCATCTGTAATAGGAAGATATCCTCATAGGACTGATGCGGCCGCATCATCAGTCTACATCCCTGGCTCACATCAAACAAACTGGTCTGGCCTCTACCTGGTGTACTCAACACTAGGGGAATGGAAATTATATCTAAATATTTTCCCATATCATGGGCTAGAATGAGAGAAATAGAGTATTGTGAAGCTCCAAGATCATATAATGTGTAGGCAAGGGTACTAAACAAACTGATCTTACCAATAATAATCACTGGCCCGGATTGAACTGCTATTTATTCACAATGAAACTAACCACAACCAACTAATCTTTCCCTCTATGGATGACCGCCTCCATGACCATGCCTGGGTTGATGTATATGAGGAACACCCTAAGGTATACCTCTAAATACTCAATCTCCCATCGATGGATCCTGAGCACAATATCCCAGCTAATGAAATAGCCTAGCTGGAAACTTCTACTGAGGCTGGCATTGAACCTTCCCACCATTACCATACTGTGCTCGAACGACCATTGTGGATTGGTTCTAAAGATGACCAAATAATAAGATGATAAAACACCTCAGTTCCAAGTTCACAAGAAAGGTATGAGGACCAAAATGTGAAAACCGAAGCTTCTGAGGTCGAATCCCCACCAATCGAATCCTCAAAGTCCTGGGAACTTGAGTGATACATTTGGTAACCCTACCTCTAAAAGAACCCTAATATATCCCCTCTTTCTATAGAACATCTCATTAGTTAATCTTCTAAATAACCTCCACCTTCTTTTGAACCTCCAAGTACATCAACAATATAAAGGTATTCACCACGTACTAGATAAAAGGATGAAGTGCCTCTTCTAGATGTGTCAAATGAGACTCATCATCCAGAAAGAGATCCAGGGAAAGGAAAAGGAGATCCTTGAACATAATCCCTTGATCATGTACTAACATACACCCCTACTACAGGGAGAGTAACTCCTACCACTTATCATCCTTAATGGTTCATAAAATGACTTTTCTTCTGAAATCATTCTAAAAATAGACCCATAGAAAGTCCATATCCTTCCTCTCCCCCTAGTATAATGTCCCCATTGATGTGAAACTCCCCACATCATGCTCAATGCTAAAAAACCCAGTACTCCTTCAGATCTAGCTCAAACTGAAGATGATCTCAGATCCTCAAGCTAACTCCCCATCTCCATGTCTGAGACACTTCCATCGTACTTTACCAAGGCCTATCACTACAAATAATGTGACATTCTCTACCACTGGTCATCCTCTTCTACTGGATCAACCCTCCAATGATCAACCAGATTAGCCTGCTGAGTGTCAACATCCTAAGACACATGCAGACAAAGACCAGGTTCCATAACTGGAAAAAGTAAACAAGGAATTCTGAAGCCCTGATAGTATGTAATTTTATTTAATATTCATTTTAATTCATTTAAATCCATTATTTATCCATTTAAAAATACCAAACACGACCCAATTAAAATATGAACACAAGTAATTATAATGTATGTACCTTTCCTAGGGTATCTATCTTACAAATGTTGTAGCCACACTTGGTTGTTCGGTAGGTTCATATCCATTTCATCGGATCACGGGGGCCCTAAAATCCTGTTTCCAACACGATCTTCCATGGCCTATGTCATGAACCAATATCATTTGAAAATGATGCCCTACAGACCCATAAAATCCACACTATGCCTAACTCCAAAATCCATCATATCTCTCAACAATCACCTATGATACCATTCAATCATGCCCCCTTTATCCAAAGATGTCCCTCCATGGTTTTTAATCAAGAATGGGAGATAGTGACCCCCAAGTCCTACCTCCATTAACCCTTGGGGGTGGAGATCAACACCAAGTGCATAACATATTAAAAAACAAGAGGCATTTCCCTTCTTAAAGAAAACAAGATCAGGAGATAAGATGGTCTATCCAAAATAACTTCATGTACTATATGTATAAAATAATTCAAAAATCAATCCCACATGCATGTTTGAAAAACCACTCTTTCAAATAAAATGATAATCCAAAGATAAGTTCAAAAGAATGGATAAGCTGTGACACAACAATTTTTTTAATGTTCAAGCTATTAAGGTCCATCATGGTTTATATAATCTTCTTAGAAACCAGAAAATAGTTTTATATATGTAGTGTGAGCATACAAGTATAATCAGAAGGAAAACCAAAGTCTCTCATGAACGAGTTAGTGAAGCATACTAATATTCCTGTGAGAAAACATCAGAACCCAAAAACACCTAACAAGGTATACTAGCCATAACAAACTCACCAAGACACACTAACTATGTAATTAATTTCTTGTAAAGTAATATAGTAATCACATCGATGATTTGGGAACCCGGCACCACTTCTCACAAGTTTATCCACTCTTGCCTAATTGAAAACGTCCTTAAGCTCCGAACTCTTCTGAAATAACCATGTCACAACCCACCTGCACACACCTATTCCCCTAAAACCACATCTTTTCCCATCACCTGGACCCCAAGGGACATCAATTACTACTCATAGATACATGGGCCACAACTGCATCACATTCTACCCACACAAACCTGGGCACTCAGAAACAACACCACATCTTACCCATAGACAACTATTCCAAAAAACCCATCCTATCCTAAAAACACTTGGGGAAGCTCCACACATCTCATACCTAAGACACCTCGGAATTCATAACTCACCCCATCCCGAAGACACTTAAGAAATCAAAACTCGTCTCATCCCAAAGACACCTTGGAAAGCATTTGTTTTCCACAGACACATGGGCCTCACAAACCACAACCTTCCCAATTAATCCTGGACTACTACCACTTAGATGATGAATAAAGGAAGAGTGAGTGGCTAATCATCCATCCTTCCATCAAGATGTTTGGAAAATACACCCTCCCAGGTGGCAATGAGGGTGTTCATCACATAGTGTTGAACTAGGGTGGGTTGCATATGGAAATAAAAAAGGAAATACATTTATATACTGATATAATACCAAACACTCTAGCCCAACCAATGGGTTCTCAAACAAAGAACTAGATCATAATACTTACAACTTCTCCACAACCTCTAAAAAAACAACCACCCAAAATTCTACAAACTCAATTCATACCCCCATCCAATTCATTTAACGAATTATAATTATTTATTAACAAATAATTTATTCATCCCATCACCACTTGGGAAACTAATGGGCACAACACACAACAATCCATAATGAAAAAGACACAAAGAGGAAGAATATTCATAGTAAATTAACCCACTTCACATTCCTATATGTTTAATACACATTCCTGACATAACATACCAATCCTAAGATATAAGAAATATTTCTACAGGTTATTAATGGAGAATCAAACATGCCAACTATTTCCATCATCATTCTTTAAATTCATTCTTCCCAATACATCCTCTCAATTGAGGAAATTCCCAACGCTAGCCGCACCCAACAACACATAACCACAAAACCCGATCAATACCCTATTGTAAAACACATCCCATCCATTACACATTCAATCAATCTCTCATCCTGAGATTCCATTACACCTTCTGAACCACCCGACAACACATTATAGTGATCAAAACCATACCACCACACAAACCCAAGAAAACATATCCAGATTTAACAAGTCATTCTTTATTTAGTTCAATTTGTTAACTTTATGAGTTATCATAGAAGGTATGATCTGGGGGATTTCATTTTTTAGCCGGGTATATATGGTTAAGAAATTTAATATATTATTTTTAGATTAAAATCAAACAATCATCATTCATTACATAGACCATACCATGCACAAACAAATACTCCAAATGACCATGATTTTAAACATGGGTGTTTAGCCCGTATAATTCACAACAAAAACAAAAAACACCAAGAAGATCATATGTCACTTTTCCTTGGAACCTTAACATTGATCTTAAAATGATTCAATTATATTTATTTAATTTGGATTCAAAAATCCTCACATGGGAAACATTAATACACTCACCCCACATGAGACACAATTAAGAGGGATGATAGGAAACTACTTGAAAGAATAAGTTATCAACACTTCATTATTGCCCCAATGTAGGGGGCACACATGTTGCATGAAGAGCCTATAGAGAAAAATGTTCCATAGGATAAAACACCATTGCACGGCTCCATGGGTGGGAGAAAGGTAGGGTTTTTTCACACCAAGAGAAAAAGAAGTGCACAATGTAGAGAAGATCTTAGCCTTAGGAAGGCGATATCCTAAATAAATAGGAGAAATTGTTTTCAAAAGCCATTAATGGTATATCATGACAAATACAACAATATTTGGAATTCAATGGAAGAATCTGGTTTTGAGAAGATATATATTATTCAAAACAGCTCCAACAACCATTAAATGTGGTATTAAAGTCATTTTATGTAAAATAAAATATTAAAGGGGTGAAACTATATGAAGATAGAAACACTATTAATGACTCTCTATTGGAATGACCTACTAATGGACGAGTCACCATTGGATGACTCTCCACTGGATGGGATAATATTAGACATGATAAAGTTCTCCAAGCTATCATTGTGAGTTAACATCGTGAGATACTATTATGAGCCACCATCATGAGCTGCTGTTTTGAGTCACTACCCTAACTCACCAGTCCTAACATAGCAGTCCTGAATCAATGGTTCTGACCCACCATTCTAACTCACTATCATGAGGTACCATTGTGAGTCACCATTGCAATTCACCATTAATGACCTACCACCAACGACCAACAATTGGAGAACCTGAAAAACTAAAAATTTTGAAAAGTGTTGACTAAAGTCATTGTGACCTCCCAGAACACTTAAACCAGTAGATTTTTACAATGTAATGGAATATAGTGGTCTGGGAAATTACATACCACATCAAGATCCTAGAAAAACTTCCAAATCAAAATATCTTCCTTAGATGCATCAGAAGATGCTATATACTTAGACTCCACTATAGAATCGGTGAAAACTAGACGATTTGAACTCCTCTAGGATTCAAATCAGCTGCTAAGAAAAACAATATCATGGTTATGTATTTATATCATTCTAATCTATTTGAAAACCAGCATCAGTATAACCCCTGACAACCAACTATTTGTCTCCTTCATACACCAAGAACATATCTTCAATTCTTATCAAATACATAAGGATAGCCTTAATAGTAGTCCAATGTTTTTATCCTGGATCTTATTGATATCTTCCTCCCATTATCAATGCACATGAAACATCAAGTCTAGTACATAACATGGCATAAAAGATTGATCCAATTGATGAAGCGTATGAGATCTTACTGATTATCTCTTTCTCTTGTTGTGTATGGGGACATGTTTTCTTAAAAAATATGTATACCAATTAACACTGAAAACAATCCCCTCTTGGATGGTTACATACTATATCTATTTATTATCTAGTCAATATGAGTACATTGAATCTGTCTAAGAATGTAATGCCTTGATCCCAGTTACCCAGATTCGGTGCATTATTACATAAAATTGGCATGATACAAGGAATAATGCCCTAAAAGACCAATCTATTTATTAGCATTGGAAGTACTAGATACATACATAAGTTTTAAATTACATTATAAAATGAAAAATAAAAAAAAACTTTTACTCCTTTGAACACATTCATATCCCTTACACTATCCTTATAAGTCATTCATAATATACTTCTTTACGTGCTAGGAAAAACAAAACATAGAAATGGGTGATTTTAGGTGCTCAGTAAGGATAAAAATATAGTGGAAACATTCATAAATAAGCATAAACATTTAAGGTAATGCATAAGACTAAAACACATGCCTTTTATACACAAACTTCAGTATAACATGGAAAATAAAAATCAAATAATGCCATCTACTTATTCACATTGATACTGTAGAAGTTGAATAATGACATGAAATATCAATAGTCAATTTCATAATGATGTAAAGCATAATGTCAAGCATCATAACCACATAGTCAAGGTATTGTTCCAATACTACAAATAAGATTTTTGCAAGGCCTTGTTCCAAGACACTAGTTTGTCTCATGAGACCTACCGATGCATCAAGGAGCTATAATGGGCTCCACCTATCACTTACTAAGTCCAATTCATTACTCATATGAAAAGGTTGAAACATAACATAAACATTCGTATTAAAACTAGCATAAAAAATGATAATATTTTAACCATAAACCCCGAATGGTATAAAAATACACATTCATATTCAAACATATAACAAAACATTTAATACAATATAGATGATTGTATCATAATAAATCAACTTCAAACAAGTGTACAATCCATCAAAGGATGTTGACATAGATGAAATAAAAAACAATTTTAGAGAAATATCTCTTTCTATTTAGAAATCATTTAAAATCCACATAATTAATAAAAAAAAATTTATTTTAAAAACATTCTTATTTTCTTGTAAGGAAATCTTTGAAGATTTTATAATGGTAGAAAATAGCCGCACTCACTGTATAAGTAAAAAAAACATTCCCTCCTTAATTTTGTCGAAAAGGTTGTAAAGGACTTTGTTTGAAAAATGACAGAACGAATACTTTATAAACATTATATAAAAAGTAGAACAAGAGTATAAATTAATTTAACCCATAGTCTATGAAATATTAAAAAAAATTGAAAATCATTTTTATGAAACACAGACGTGGATGAAAAAGAGGTCCCAGTAGATACACACGTATAAACAACCTTAGATAATGAAGTGATTTTATAATTAACACTTACCTTGTACTTTTCCTTGGTCAAGGTTACGTTAACATTCTGTATAATAGTTAAATCAGTATTATTAATTTATACAAGAACCACATACATACAAATGATACATTATATGATCTTATAATATTGCTTTGTTAATAATATTTCAGTAGTATCTTTGTTTCAGGTGATAACTGATTCGTTTTTTATATGATTGGTTACGTAAGCCATGTTTGTTATGGATAAGATGTATTTGATTCATATCCATAATGATATTAAATTCTTGAACATTATTTTTTAATCATAAAATGAAATTTATTATAGAATGGTAACGATGGGGAATGAATTTCATCGCGTTCATGGAGATGGTAATCCGTATGTACAGACGAGTGAAATTATAATTCTATTAATGGTGAAATAGTATATAATTGGATGTTATATCTTATATACAGAATAATTATTATTTTATATTTTTTATTTACATCAGTTATACTCATTATTATAGCCAACCAAATAATGAAGTGTTTGAATAACAAACTACACCACAATGTGGAGATGGTAAGCCTTACCTACACAAGTATGGTGACATGTCATTCATAGGATGGATATAATAATGAATATGGTTATACCATATTTATAATAACATTATAGTATGTATAAGGTACTGGAGTCATTATTTTCATATGTAAAAAACAAATAAAGAGGAAGTGTTAGAAGAAAAGAATTTTGAAATAGGTGGTGAAATTATTAGCTCTTCTTCGTGTGTTTCCTTTTGAGTTGATCAAAGGGCTCATTAGGTTGGATTTCAGATCAAATTAAGGTCCCTATGTCAAAGTGAGGGTATTTTAGAGGATAGTTTAGTAGGTGTTAGACAAGAAAAATGGCTTTGGAGGTGTGATTTTTAGATAAGGGAAGTACCCTTTTATAAAACAGTTGAGGGTCAATTTAGGTAAAGCTTGAAATATTATTTTATTATACAATAATATTCGGTTTATAATGGCTCAAAAATGATTTATATTGAGGATATGGTAGTGGTGGATCGAAAAACTCTCAACTAATAAGTTTTTGACAGGTGTAGGTCAATATATTAACCTTATCTATTAGATTTAACTCGTGGTTAAATAGTTAATAATTTACCATGTCTCCTTGTATCTTTATATTATATGGTTGATAAACATACTATAAAATTACATGAAAATCCAAAGTGGTTAAATTACACATAAATGAAAATTTTTAACATTATTTTTAATTTAATTTCCATTCAGGCTTTGTTTTGGGGGATTCCCAATCTTTAATGGGGGAATAGGTGATTTTTCATGAATTGGGCCAAATAGTGAACCCAATTCCAGATTTAAAAATAATTTTTTTCTTTTATAACTCATTAATTTTTCAACATTTTTCATTAATTAAAATTCCTATATGGCCACACCTGACCTATTAACACCACAATGTCAATTGTGAGCCGTTAGAAATCCATAAAAAATGTGTATTTGGGTTTTTATTTAAGGTATTGGGCATTCTCAAATGCACAATTCCCATTTTAAAAATAAAAATTGTTTAATTAATAACTTATTAAATTTTAAAAAAAATTCTATGATTCAAAGTGTCACCCAAGAATACTGAATCCATCCAATCTCCTTGCCTTTCCCCCATCTTTGGAGCCATTGTTCATCATGGATTAGTGCAGAGCATTATAGGGTTTCTCAAATCCACCTGAATTTTAGAGGTAACTTTATTTTTTTAACTCTCTCAATTATTTCTATTTTTCCTCTATTATAGTTCCTAATTTGATCCTTAATCCTCATATTAGAACTTAAAATACATTACAACCCTCCAAGTCCCTGAAAAATAATTTGGAATCCCATTTGAAGGGTAATTTAGTGGAGGAACTTCAAAGAATCGCAGGTAAGTGTCTATCCTCCTTAGTTCCTCCAATTACCATAAAATTTCTTTCAATTAAATTGATTTTAAAAATGACCATGCGGTAGGGTTTTGAATTTAGGGTTTACCCTTGGGGTTTCTTGGTCAGTTATATTGGTTTTAGGTTCAATCTATGTCCCTCTTGCTGCGGCGGTGGTGCGCCATTATTTTCACACGGTGATTCAAGGGTTTCCTTTTATTTTGTTGGTGATTCCTTTTGGTATGAAATATTTGTGACCTAGTTGCAGTTTTTATGGTATTTGAATGTATATTTCATTTTAATGTTTCTTAAACAATTGGTTTTAGTGGGAATTATAAAGAAAATGAATTCTAAGTTCCAATTTTTGGTGAAATTGGGGGTTTTTCATATAAATATTTTACTAGTTCATTAAGGGCTTCCATATAAATACTTAGTCATTTTGTTAAACTGTAATAGGTCTGAAAATACGGTTTAGATTGTTTATCCCCTTTGGGTGTTGCTTCAAAAATGGGTTTTATGGTGTTTGATAAGAAAGGGAAGTTTGGTGCCACTTTTGTGTCAAAATGGATGTTTTATAGAGTTATCACTTCTTGTTTAACATGGGGATACCTTAAAATTTATTTTTTGTTTTCATTGAAATGTATTGGGCTTCCTTTACTGTTTTGGAAACTTAATAGTGTTCAAATAGTTTACAGGTGGGGTTCTTAAGGTTTTTTTGTACAAAACAATGCAGGATTTTGAGAAATTGTTTTATTAAAAATTCAAGTGGTTGTTGTGTGTTTTAAGTGGTATAAAATGAAACTGCAACTGTACTGTATGTATGTGATCATTAGTGGTGTTTTAAATAAAAATGGATTTGTTTTTCATGATGAAATTGTTTGATCACAAAGGGGGAAGCCCATGTTCCTAGGTGGGGCGGGTGTGTACAATACGGCTTGTGGACCAGATGGGTTTTGTCCCTATTTCACCTAGAATTTGGATAAAGAAAACTCTAACTAAAATATGTGGATGATGATTTGAGACAAATAGGTAATGGGTACATTCCCTACTAGTGTATCATGCATGAGAACAGATTTTACTATGGTAACTTTACACCGAGGTATGAGTTAAATGGGGCCCGAGACTATCTATTTCCTATGGGTGTTTCCAATTTTGTTGCTCATTGTATTTTTGGTATTTGAACATGTATTGGGGTGTTTTGGATTTAATTTAAATTATATAACATTTCAATTTAAATGTGTGAATTTTATGAAAATTTTATCTTGAAAACTATTTTCAATTGAAAGTTTCATTTCTTGGAATTTATCACTGATTTGCTTTACGTATTAAAACTACTTGTTTTTTAACATTGTATTGCATGCTCTCTAGAATAATTGGGTGGTATCCTATTGGTTTTAGGCTCACACCCTACTTACACCCCTTTGGTTTAAGTAGACTTGGTTATGTTTGACTCAGGTAAAGGAAAGGCTTTTGGTGGTGGTGGTTCGGGGTGTTAGTTCCCATCCTTGGTGCGGAGTGGTGGAGACGGCTAGTGGGTGATGACCCTTTATCGTGTGGAGTCCATGGGTTGTCTTATTGCTGTCTTTATTTGTATTTAGACCACTTTTATTGTCTTTAAACCAATTTATTCAGTTGTGGTTTCTGGTTAATACTTGTTTGGATCGAAAATTTCATATTTATATTATGGATTTTTTTAATGTTTTATGCTTTAATACATGGGTAACTTATTCCCAAACCTAAATTAATGATTCTCGGGAACTTTTTCTAGCCTATGGAGATAGGGAACACCCTTCGGGAAATTTCATGGGCCAGGTTTTGTTCTGGTATTGGTGGGAACTAGATTCAGTTAAGGACAAAATGGTATCAGAGGAGGTTAATGTTTTTGGGTTATATTTCTATTTTGGGACGAGTATGGATAGACAGGAGCTAGAACCGTCAATGCTTGGAGTTTTATTTTTGATTAAGGTACCTGGCCCACACCTCTCATGGAAGACCTTGAATTACCTGGGGATGTTGGAATTTACTGATTGACTTCACTTCCAGGTGCGACGTGCGGGCTGCAGACCACATGTGGACATCAGGCGGAGGTGGAGTAGTTGTTTATTTTATTACTAGAATTTATTTAGATTATTTATATTCAATGTATTTGATTAAATTTTTCAAAATTTTGGTATTTATTATTGTTTTATGACTACTACATTTTGTAGCAACATGCCTCCGCAGAAAGCTCCCATGCACCCATGGGAGGAAGCCGCAGAGTGTTCTCCCACACCAATTGATCAGAGGCAAGTTGAGGCTATGGTTTGGGCTATCCAAGCTCTGGGGAAGAGAGTGAAATCAGATCCTAATCTTTTTATGGAAAAAGAGAAGGGTCCTAGGAAAGATAAAGCTCATGAGTTTCTAAAAAACAAGCCTCCTACCTTACAAGGTAGCTCAGAACCCCAGGAAGCGGAGGAATGGCTCGAGAATATCGAGTGTATGTTTGAGTTCCTGGAAAAACCCGAGGATATCAGGGTGAAGTGTGACTCCTTTCTGTTGAAGGGTCCCAGCCGTAAGTGGTGGGAGTTTTCACTTCGGACAGTGAAGAATGAGCAGATGTACTGGGGAGATTTCAAGGTCATCTGTAATGAATAGTACTTCCTAGATATCTTGGCTTATGCTAGGTACAGAGAGATCGTGGGCCTTGTTCAGGGGAATCTATCTATGATGGAGTACAACAACAGTTTCACTGATATGGTTCGGTATGCTCCCAAAATCTTCTCCAATGATCAAGTGAAGGCCCAAAGGTTTGAGAAAGGCTTGCAACCAGAGATGTACTCCCATGTGTTCTTGTTCAAGTTGAGGACCTATGATGAGGTCGTTGATCAGGCATGCATGGTGGAGATTGATAGGAAAGGTAGGGATAGTTTATATAGTTCAGTATCAGTAGTGGAAGGTGGCATCTCCTTAGAGAAGAAAAGGAAGATGGAGGATCATGTGAAGAAAGGAGGTGGCAGTTCAGGCCACTCTTCTAGGCAGTTTTTGTCAGTGGCTTCTGATGCGAGATTAGTCATGTGACACCAGTTTCAGAAACCGAGGAACATCCCACTAGCATGTACACTTCTTCTAAAGCCTTGTTACCAGTGTTGAGGTATGAGGCATTTGTAGTGATTCAACGGTGTGGCATGTCGAGTCTTGAGTGGGGAAGGGTTAGTGGCTTCAAGAGGAGTGCCAACATAGTCTGAGCTGTCGAGGACTGAGGAAGAGCCCGTTCATTGTGGTTGGTGGCTATGGTGGTAGGGTTGGGTCATCTTCTAGGAAAATCTCGTTCAGGGAACAACCACAGAATAGTGTTCATCCTCAAGAAGAGACCAGACATCTCCATACAGTGGATTAGGCACCAGCAGGATCATAGGTAGAACTGTTGACAGTTTGAGGTACTGTTCTGATCGAATCTTTTATAGTTTCTTCTATTTCTGATATTGGTGCCTCAGTTTCATTTATTTCTTCCTGTTTTGTGGACATGCTAAATTTTACAACTGAGTTTATGCCTTTCACGATGGAGTTGGTGACACTACTGGGAAAGAAGAAGGAGCAGGGCCTCAGGTGCCCCTCATGTGTACTTTCCGTATCAGAGGTTGAGATAGAGTGGGAACTCCTGGTATTAGATATGGAAATTATTGAAATAATACATGGCATGTATTGGCTAGTACACTTCTAGGAACACATTTATTTCTATAGGCGATAAGTGAGTTTCATAACTCCTGATAGGAATCGTTAGGTTTTTTGGGGAGAATGGGATCCTCGGTTGGGTCGTGTTGGAACTCCACTCCCCGAGTTGGGATGTCTTACCTTTCAGTTATCATTTATCATGCTATAGGATGATGTTATTTCCCCTAGAGGTGCACTACATCATGTATTGAATGAGTTTTCATAGGTATTCCAGGATGATTTCTCAAGTTTTCCCTCAGAATGGGATGTGGAGTTTTCAATCGATTTGGCATTGGTAACACAACAAATATCTCTTCCCTATTATTGCATGGACCCCACTGAGCTGATGGAATTAAAGATACAGCTGGATGACTTAGAATCCAAAGGATTCATTGGTCCGAGCGTCTCTACTAGGGCCGCTTCTATATTGTTTTCAAAAAAGGATAACGGATCCCTCTAATTGGGAAATGAATACCGTAAGATGAATAAGGTAACAATTAATAACAAATATCCTTTTACCATGAATAGATTATTTTTTCGATTAGTTAAAGGGGGAGAAGAGGTTCTCAAAAATAGACTTGCATTCGGGCTATCACCAACTTAGGGTGAAGGAGTCAGATATCCCTAAGATAACCTTCCAAAGAAGGAACGACCACTTTGAGTATTTTTTTATTCCCTTTGGATTGAACAATGCTCCAATGGTCTTTATGGAACTCTGAATAGGGTGTTCTATCCGTATCTTGATTCCTTCATTGTGGTATTCATGGACGACATTCTTGTATACTCTGGATCTGAGGAGGAACATGAACATCACTTGTGGATCATCTTGGGAACTTGACAGGATCACCTCCTCTTGGAAAAGTTGTCAAAACGCACTTTATGGATCAGGGAAGTGAGATTTCTGGGGTATGTGATCTCTGAGCAGGGGATTTTAGTGGACCCAGAGAAGATTAGTGTGGTTATGTCATGGGAGCAGCCGAAGAATGTGTTTGAGATCTGGAGTTTCCTTAGTCTACCGGGTTAATAAATTTGATTCATTCAGGATTTCTCTTGGTTTGCTTCATCGATGACCATGCTCACCTAGAAAAAGCTGATGTTTATATGGGGTCCAAAATGTCAGGTATCGTTCGAGGAGCTAAAGAGGCGGTTGACTACCACCCCCATGCTGATTTTTCCAAAGCCTTGAAAGGGGCATGTGGTCTATTGTGATTCTTCATGTATGGGTATTGGGTGAGTTCTTATGTTGGATGATCACATGGTGGCGTATGGATCTCACCAACTTCGACCACATGAAAAGAACTTCCCAGAACATGACTTGGAGTTGGCAGTGGGGATGCATGCTTTGAGGACCTGGCATCAATACCTATTTGGGGAGAAGTTTGTGGTATACTCTGATCACAAAATCTTGGCCTATATCTTCTTGTAGAAGGACCTCAACTTGAAGCAGCGTTGTTGGATTGAGTACTTTAAGGGGTTCGACTTTGACATTATCTATACCACAGGAAAGGGTAATGTGGTAACTGAGTCTTTGAGCAGAAGAGTTCCAGTGAAGGCTTTGAGGAAGTCCAGTGATGGGTGGTCTTTTATGGGTATCTTTTTGTAGATGCATGTGGAGACCAGGGAATATAGTAGAGGTGCATTCCTGGTGAGCGTATAGTTGAATTTTTCTATGTTAGAGTTGATTCCGTGGGAACAGCCCATTGATGAGATTTGTCAGTCCCCCCAATATTGGACTGTGGTAGGTGAGACCTCACTGCTGGGGCCGAGTCTGGTGCAGGAGATGTTTGAGAAGGTCAAGTTGAACGGACAGTGTTTATTGACATCTCAGATCCACCTTAAATCATAGGATTACCGGAGGCATTGAGACATAGGGTTTTTTGTGGGTGACATGGTATTCTTGAAAGTGGCCCCTCATCTAGGCCATCATCGATTAGGGAAGCAAGGGAAGCAGACACCGTGATATATTAGCCCCTTTGAGATCACCGAGAATATTTGAAAGGTGGCATAAAGGTTGGACTTACCTTCTCAGTTAATGCCCATCCATGATGTCTTCCAGTTGAAGAAATACAACCCTGATCTATCCCATGTGCTGAGTTGGGAAGAACTGGAGATAGAGCCTTACTTGTCAGTTTTTGAGTGGCCAACAAAAATAGTGGACTCCCAAGAGATGGTGCTTCAAGGGAAGTTCATTCTGATAGTTCGGGTTCATTGGAAGCATGGTAATGATACACATGAGGCATAAGAGCGGAAGTCCTGGGTTGAAGAAGAGTATTCATTCATGTTTTCTGATCAAGTTTCTCGTTGACTTTCTAGGATGAAATGTTTTCATGGTGGGGAGAATTCCACATACATGACATAATTTAAATGTATTTTTCATTTATTTTCCATGCATACTTTGTTTTGGGGGTTTCCCAAGATTTCTTTGAAGAATGGGAGAGTTTTCATGAATTCGGCTAAACCGTGTGCCCAATTCCAGATTTAAAAATAAATTTTGTTTCTTATATAAAACATTCATTTTTTAACATTTTTCATCCATTCTAATTTATACTTGGCATACCCTGACATATTAACACCAAAATGTTAATTTGGTCACTTAATAAATCCCTAAAAAAGGTGTATTTGGGTTTTTATTTAAGGGATTGGGCCTACCTGGAAGCCAAATTCAAGTTTTAAAAATCAAAATTGTTTAATTAATAACATATTAAATTTTATGGATTTTTCGACGATTCCATGTGTCACCCAAGACCACTGAAACAAACCACGAACCCATCCTTTTCCACATCTCTGGATCTCTTCTACATTATAAATTAGTGTAGAACATTATAGGGTTTCTCAAATCATCCAGAATTGAAGGGGTAACTTCATTTCTTCGTAACTCTCTCAATTCTTACTCTTTTTCCTCCATTATAGTTCCTAATTATACCCTTCCTCCTCTTATTAGAACCTAAAATCCATTATATCCCTCCAAGTCTCTCAAAACCCCTTTGCAATCCCATTTGAAGGGGAATTTGGTGGAGGAACTTTAATGAATCCCAAGTAAGTGTCTCTCTTCCTTAGTTCCTCCCCTTTCCATGAAGTTTATTTCAATTTCATTGAAGTTCTAAATGACCCGGGGGTTGGTTTTTTAACCTAGGGTTTAAATTTGGGGTTTCTAGGTCAATTATTTTGGTTTTAGGTTTGATCTACATCCCTCTTGGTGCGATAGTGGTGTGACTTGATTTTCGCACGATGATTCAAGGGTTTCCATTGATTTGGTAGGTGATTCCATTTGGTTTGAAATATTTGTAACCTAGATTTCATTTTTATGTTATTTTCATTTCTATTGAGTTTTAATGTTTTTGAAAAAATTGGTTTAATGGCAATTATAAAGGAAATGAATTTTAAATGCCATTTTTGGTGAAATAGGGGGTTTTTCATATAAATATTTTATTGTTTCATTAAGGGATTCACTATAAATACTTAGTTGTTTTTATTGAACTATAATAGGGCTTAAAATACTATTTATAATGTTTATCCCCTTTGGTTGTTGCTGCAAAAATGTGTTTTGATGGTTTTTGTAAAGAAAGTGAAGTTTCAGTGCCACTATTGTGTGAAAATGGATGTTTTACAGAGTTTTCACTTCTTGATTAACATGGGGATTCCATAAAATTAATTTTTTTTGTTTTAATTGAAATTTTATTGGTTTTCCTTTAATATTTTTTAATCTTATAAGTGTGCAAATAGTGTACAAGTGGGGTTATTAAGGGGTTTTTGTGTGCAAAACAATACAGGATTTTGAGAAATTGATTCATTAAAAATCCAAGTGTTTATTGTGTGTTTTAAGTGGTATAAAATTAAATAGCTAATGTACTGGGTGTATGTGACCAGTAGTGGTGTTTTAAATAAAAAATGGACATTTTTTACATGATGAAATTGTTTGAGAACAAAGGGGAAGCTCGGGTACCTAGGTGGTGCGGATGTGTACTAGTACGGCTAGTGGACCATATGGGTTTTGTCCCTGTTTCACCTAGGATTTTGATAATTTCAACTCTAACTAAACTATGTCAATTATGATTAGGGAACACTAGGTTATGGGTATGTTCCCTACTAGTGGATCGTGCACGAGAATAGATTTTACTATGGTTACTTTACATCGAGGAATGAGGTACACGGGGCCAGATGCTATATAGTGCTTAGGAGTGTTTATGATTTTGTTGATCATTGTATTTGTGGTATTTTCCCTTGTATTGGGGTGTTTTTGGAAGTAATTTACATTATCTAACATTTCTATTTAAATGTGTGAATGTTCTGAAAATTTTATCTTGAAAACTATTTTCAATTGAAAGTTGCATTTCTTGGAATTTATCCCTACTTTTCATTGCGTATTAAAACTGCTTTCTTTTTCACATTGTATTCATGCTCTTTGGAATAATAGGGTGGTATCATATTGGGATTAGTCTCACACACTACTTACACCTCTTTAGTGTAAGTAGACTTGGTTATGTTTGACTCGGGTCAAGTAAAGGCTTTCAGTGGTGGTGGTTCAGGGTGTTAGTTCCCATCCTTGGTGCGGAGTTGTGGAGATGACTTGTGGGTGATGACCCCTGGTCGTGTGGTGTGCTTGGGGATATCTTGTTGCGGTATTTAATTTTATTTGGATCACTTTTATTGTCTTTAAAATAATGTATTCAGTTCTGGTTTTTTGTTTAAGACTTGTTTGGATAAAAAATTTCATATTTATATTATGGATTGTTTTTAATGTTTTATGCTTTCATACTCAGGTAAATCATTCCCAAACCTAAATTAATGATACCCAAGCACTTTTTCCAGCCCATGGGGATAGGGAACGACTATTGGGCCATGTCATGGGCTGGTTTTGGTGTTGGTATTGGTGGCAACTAGATTCGGTTTGTGACATTAAATAATGACATATATATTATTATATAATACATTTTGCTGAACCTTAAATTTTTAGGACTATTATATCATTTAATAATATAGTATTTGTTCTAAAAACCCATTTATGTCAATTTTGACATTATTTAGTATTTGGTTTTTTTTGAAAGTCATAACAACTTGATTTCTTTGAAAAAAATACATTGAATCAATCCTAACATGTCATATTAACCAATAAAATTCTTTTATGGAATCAAAACATTCAAACTATATTTATTTTAATATTTATAATATCATTTATTTTATTAATTAATAATGAAAATACTACATCATTTTTGTGTCATATATAAATATTTTTAATTTATGACTAAAAATTATAAATAAAATATCAGGATGTAGTAAATATATTTAGCTTTATAATGAATATTTATTGTTGAATAGATCAATTATATAACCTCATATAATAATTATTTTACTAAAGGTTTCATGCTTTTGTTATTTTTTTCTTCACTTTAGATTATTTAATATAAAATGTCATTATCACTCTGAAGTGGCTCCATGGGGTCCCAAAATCAACACAAGGATTCATATGATCAGTTATATATCATCCAATAGGGTTAGGACTGGTGTTAGGGTAATTTAATATTATTATAATATTATTTTTAACCATTATTTACCGGATTTACCCTATAACCATGGGGAAAAATATTTACCCAAGTGAGTATTCATAATGTCTAAAAATAAAAGTTAACTATTTATGAAATTTTTACCTCATGATTCCAAATGTGAATTTTTTTTATCCAAATACAAAACATAGAAGTTTCAGAAATTAATTTAAAATTAATTCCTATTGTTGAAACCTAAAAGCTGGTTTTTAAGAACTAAAAATTTTCAAAAGATTAACTATGTTTATGTAGTATTTAAATATAAAATTACTTCCAATGACCTAAATTATATTAAATGATAAAGATATAATCTAATGATACTTTAAAAAAACTCAAATTTATAATTTAACACTATAAATTATTTCAAATGAAAAAGTAGTTTTTAATTAAATTTAGTATTTTTCACTACTCATGAAAATATGAAAGTCATCAGAAATATAAAAAAATTCACCCTAAGAAAATTTTGATATTCCGAATCCAAAAATGAAGTCCATTTTGAAAAATAAAATTGATAAAATTTCAAAAAGTGGGAATTACTATTCCTAATGACTAGTTTGATTAGTCATGGTATGTTAGAACTCGAAGTTGCATACAACACAAGCTGTTGTATTATTCAAAGAGAAGCATATTGTGGAATATTGGGGTGTTACATTATTCCATCCTTCAAATTATTTATTCCTAAAAATTTCAAGAATATTACAGCATAAATAGATTCGGGTGGTTCTTCATCATAAGTTCCTCAGGTTCACAAGTTGCCTCTTCATTATTATTGTTTCTCTATAGAAATTTAACCACACGAGTCATCCAGTTTTTCAAAACTTGTTCCCTAGTTTCAAGAATCTTGACAAGCTCTTCACAATATGATATATCATGTTCCAGTTCTATTTCTTCATTGGTGAGTACATGCGTTGGGTCAGGTATGTATTTTCTCAACAGTGATATGTGAAACACATCATGAACTTTGGAGAGACTAGGCGACATTGCCCAACGATAAGCTACAACTCTAATTAGTTCTAGAATTTCAAAAGTTCCGATGTACCTGGGACTTAATTTACCCTTGTTACCAAATAGTATAACACCCTTCCATGGAGTTTCCTTCAAGAAAAAATGATCACCAACTTGAAATTCCAAATCCTTGCTTTGGTTATCGGCATAGCTATTTTGCCTACTTTGACCTGCTTTGATGTGGGTTTGGATAAAATTCACCTTTTCCATTTTTTCCTCAACATGTTATGGGAATACGAGTTTTCTTTCACCAACATCATCCCAACAAGTTGGTGTGTGACATCTCTTTCCATATAATGCTTAATATGGTGTCATCTGAAGCCTTGAATTGAAACTATTGTTATAGAAAAATTCTACCAGAGGTAAATATTGATCCCACATACCATGAAAGTCAAGTAAGAATGACCTCAACATGTCTTCTAAGCTTTTAATAGTCCGTTCGGATTTTCCATGTTTAAGGGTAGTAGGTAGTGCTCAAATGAAGTTCTGTATCCAAGGACTTCTAAAGTCTTTACCAGAATCTTGATGTAAAATGGGGATCATGATAAAAAAAATCAACAGGGGATCTCCATAATGTCTTACTACTACATTAATATATAGTCTGACTGAATGATAAAGTAGTAAATCTTCTCTTGTAATATGAAAATGTGTTGACTTGGTAATATGATCAACAATGACCCATATTGCATCATTCCTTATAAGAATCATCGGTAGCCTGATGATAAAGTCCATTGTAATATCATCCCATTTCCACTCAACTATGGGAAGAGGTTTCAAGACTCCTCCTGGATGATGTCTTCCAGACTTAACCTGTTTACAAACCATACATCTTTACACATAATCAGCAATATCCCTCTTAATTTTGTCCCACCAAAAAAGTTCCTTCAAACCAATATACATCATAGTTCTAATAGGGTGTATAGAGAACATGTATCTATGAGCATCATCCAAAAATTCCATTTTTAGATTAGTTATATCTGGAACACAAAGTCTCTTCCCAAATTTCAAAATTCCATCTTCATATATGAAGTCAATCAATCTATCATCATTCACAACAGTAATTTTCTATTGAAAGTCCTCATAATCAGTATGAACTCTTTATCCTTTTTAGTAATTATGGTTTGGAAACCATTTGAAAATGTATTAATGTTTCACCTTCTATGATTATTCCTATATCCATTTTTACTAGATCTAGGAACATAGGATCGATTTCAACTTTCATCTTATTCAAAACTCCACAATCCTTTCTACTCAAAGCATCTTCCACCTTATTTTCCTTCCTCGAGTGGTAGTGTATAGTGTAATAACAAGCCTTGAGTAGTTCAAGCCATCTCCTTTTTCTCATGTTGAGTTCTTTTTATGAGAAAATATAATTCAAGATCTTGTGATCGGTGTATATATTACATTTTCCATCATAGATATAGTGTCTCCATATCTTCAAAGAAAATATTACAGCTGCTAACTCAAGATCATGAGTGGGATTGTTTTTTAAATGAATTTTAGTTGTCATAATGCATAATAAATAACTCTATTATTCTGCAAAAGGACACAACCATATCCTTTCTTTGAAGTATCACTATAAATAACAAACCCATCATTCCCTGATGGCAGAGTCGATATTGGAGCATTGAAAAATATTCTCTTAAGATATTCAAAAAATTCTTCACACTCTTTTGTCCAAACAAATTTAATCCCATTACGTGTGATCTTGGTTAATGGGTTAGACAATTGGGAAACATTCTAGAAAAAGCACCGATAATAACCTACCAAACCAATAAAACTGCATACCTCAGTTATACCCATCAGTGTTGGCCATTATTTTTTTTCCTTGGTATTTGAAGGATCTACAGATATTCGATCATTAGAGAAAGTATGACCAAGAAAAGAAATCTCCTGAAGCTAGAATTCACACTTGCTAAACTTCCCATATAATTCATTTCTTCTATGAGTTTTTAGAATAATTCAGAGGTGATTTTCATGATCTATGTAGATTTTAGAGTATATCAATATATCTTCAATAAATATCACTAAAAAGTCATCATGATATTCCTTGAAAACTCTATTCATTAGATCTATGAAAACCGAGGGTGCATTAGTCAGTCCAAAAGGCATTACTGTAAACTCGTAATGCCCATACCTGGTTCGAAATGCTATTTTTGGAATATCTTCCTTCTTCACACACAACTGATGATATCCAGATCAAAGGTCAATATTTTAAAAATATTGAGATATATAAATTTGCTCAAATTAATAAATAATGCATGGTAGGGGATAATTGTTCTTTATAGTAATAGAATTGATCTCTCTGTAGTCAATGAAAAACCTCTTAGATCCATCTTTCTTCTTAGCAAAAAGAACCGAGGATCCCCATGGAGAGAGACTAGGGTGAATAAATAGCTTATTACATAGCTCTTCTAGTTGTTTCCTTAGTTCCACTAAATCCATAGTGTCCATTATATAGGGGTTTTCGATATGGGCCTTGAACCATAAATTAAATCAATGGAAAACTCAATTTCTCATTCTGGAGGATGTCCTGGTAAATCCTCTAGAAAAACATCAAAATATTCTTTAACAATAGGTACATCCTTTATTTGAACATTATTTTCCTCACCCATAGTTATTTCATTCTCTTCCTCTCCAATAATTTAATTTAGTAGAGCTATTAGGGGTGGATTTAGATAAGAATCAGGTGGTAAAATTTCTGCTATAAAGATAAGGTCATATTTATCATCATAAAAAATAGTAACCTCCTTCTTCTTATAATAAATCTTCACATCATGTTCTGAAATAAAATCCATACCAATGATTATATGAAATTCAATCATGGGTATGGCGATGAGATCAATGTATAAAGAACATTTATATTCCCTAATGGGGACCGATTCCCAAAACATTGTTGCAATGATACTTAATAGTTTTTACTTAAAACTCCCTTGTAAAATAAAATTAGAAATATCTAATTTTCTTAGTAAATTGGGAAGATATAAAACAATGAGATGTTTTAGAATCGAATAATGCATTGTCTAAACTTGAGAAAACCATTAAATTACCTTCCACCACATCTTTGAGAGATTCAACCACAGTAGTAGGGATCAAATACGTGCGGCCTTGATCCCTAGGACTATTCAATGGTATGTTTCCTTGGGTCTTAGTATATTCATTTGAATAATTCCCCATTTGTCTACAATTTTAGCATTCAGCATTAACATCCTCTTTCATTCCATTGAAATTACGAGTTTGGTGGCCTTTTTCAGCACAATATTTAATAGACTCCCATTCACTTCAGAAAAGTACTTGGGTGTTTCTTCCCACATTTACCGTGGAATGGAAATTAAAATTTTCCATTCTTCCCCTTATTTCCATTTCCAAAGTGTTTAACAGATATCTTCTTCTCTTTATTTTCTTTAAACTCATAAAAAATAGATAATTCTTTTTCTATCTTGATTGCACGTGAGACAATATCTTCGTACAATGAAATGGATTTTGAGACTAATTCTCGATAGTGAAATGGTTTTAACCCATCTAATAATTGATTAATATTACTCCGTGGGTCACATATATAATCTTCCACATTCCTTGATGACCTTGTAATGTTAGCGTCATACTTTGTGACATTATCATCCTCCTTCTGCCTGAGACTCAGAAATTGTCTTTCCATATCCACTCAATGTTCAAGAGGAAAGTATTTTACTAAGAAAATATCGTTAAACTCCATCCATTCCATATTTTATACATTATCATTGTCCTTTTTGTTTTGAATTAATGACCACCATTGATCTGCATCTCCTGTGAGGCGATAAACTTTCATGAAAACTTTTTCCCTTTCGCTACTCACCAAAGCATGAAATATTTTCTCTAAGGAACATATCCATTGCTCACCTAAAAGTTGATTTATATTCCCATTTAATTATGGTGTTTGTTGCCTCATGAAGTTGTCTAACATTGATCCTCTACATTGTGGATTAGGGTGATTCATACGGGTGAGGTTATTATTCATAACCTGAGTGAGTTGTCCCAGTATGTTGATAAGCTGATTAGCACCAGTTGCACCACCAGCTCCTCTATAATTATTTTGAGTAATAGGGAATTACCTACATGGATTAAGTGCTTTGATATTGTTTCCATTCCTTCTACTAAGAATCATTTATAAAAAATGGCATACACTAGATTAGTTTATGAATCAAAATACATAATTACAAATATGTAAAAAACTTTACATAAATTGATAAATTTTTGGATATAATCCATATTCATAAAATTGATTTCATTGAGGAGGTATATACTCATAAATCCTTCTTAATGGTTTGTAATGAAAATGTGAATTGTCCTAATAATATCCCTCGAGAGTGTCGTAACCAAGACTACTATAAGGCATCTTGTCATGTACTAGGATACCCTGGGTCAAGCTCGAAAACTCCTTGTCAGAGTTTTCACTCCTAGGTACATCTGTGCCAGAGCCACCTCTACCTAGTCATATCCAGAAAGGGATGTATTTCTTGGAAAATTCACAAAATCTCTACATTACCAAAATTCTCATAAGTTCTTCTATAATAATCCTCAAAGTCTATGTTAGGGTAATGTTCTCTAATCATAGTTTTTATAAAAACAGCTTTCATGTTTTGTACTAAACATCCTCTGATACCAACTATAACACATCAACCCTAGTTACCTAGAGTCAGTGCATTATTACATAAAAATGGCATGATACAAGAAATCTTGTCTTAAAAGACTAATTATTTTAGTAGCCTTGGAAGTACTAGATACATACATATGTTTTATATTACATTATAAAATAAAAAACAACAACAATATTGTCTCCTTTGAATACATTTATATCCCATAGACTATCCCTATAAGTCAGTTATAATATACTTCTTCGCATCCTGGTAAATATAAGACAAAGAAAGGGGAGATCTCAAGTGTTCAGTAAGGATAAAAATATAGTGGAAACATTCATAAATAAGCATTAACATTTAAGTCAATGTATAATAATAAGAAACAAGCCTTTTGACTTAAACTTATGATTAATATGGCAAAGATAAATCAAATAATGTCATTTACCTATTCACATGGATATACTAAAAGTAAAATAATCACATGTAATATCAATATCCAATTTCATAACGATGGAATGCATAATGTCGGACATCATAACCACATAGTCTATGTCTTGTTCCATGACTACAAATAATATTTTGTCAATGACTTGTGCCAAGACACTAGTTTGTCTAGTGAGACCTACCAAAGTATCGAGGAGCTATAGTGTGTATAACGACCCATACATTACATATAATATTAGTACTTCAAAATTGAAGTACACTTATTGTAACATATAACAAAACCACGAAAAGACCGTATATGTATAGTGTCTTTAGAAAGTGGGAAACATAAACAACTGGTTCATAAGGAGTCTACATTGTCTCCCATTTATTTCATCATATCTATAGTACCATTTGGCCTATATTAATTAATAACCTTCTTCCTGACCTGGGGAATGAAAACATACAAAAGGGTGAGCTCAAATGCTCAGTAAGGGTAAACAAAATAAATATCAATCACATCATATTCATAAGAACATAACATTTTGAAAATATTACCTTGCAAAAGAGATCATAAATTCATAACATGGGATAAATCATGGTAGTGAAATGTAATCACAATAATCATAAATTAAAACATGAAGCTTTGTGGAATACACACATAATCATAGTGAATCATTTATTATTAGTCAAGACTCATTGCCAAGACTATTTTAGTGGACAAAGTCCATTTCTAAACCGATTTCATTCCTCATTTCAGTCCTATTTCACTAAATCGGTGTAACCTGCCGTTTCAGCCATGTCTATCTCATGAGATATAAAATCTTTACCCAATTAATTGGAGGGAGATATAGGTCCCACCCATCTCATAATTATACCATTCTTATGTGTGCCACAAAATCATAAACCATACATCATAGCATAACCCATGTAATAAAAATGGGATTCTTAAACATCGTGACATCATAAAACAATTCATATAAGATAAAGGAATTCATAAAAATAATTCCATCACAACATAATCAAATCAATGTAATAATAGGGATAAAAACAGAACCCTTTATTATCTTAGATGGAAAATAATTTTGATAAAACACTTGAACTCCATTGTTGAGTAAAATATCCTTTCTACTTCAAAAACACTTTTCCTTTCTTAACAGGTCATACAATTCTAAAATAAAATAATTTGATTAAAAATAAACATGAAAACTTGTAAAGGATTATTCTTGGAAATAATGTTTTAAAAATCCATTCATGCCGTATAATTTAAGAAAACATTCTTCTCATACTTTTATCGAAAATCAAAATGTACCTCGTACGAAAAACGACAAAAGATTCCGTTCATATCTTTTACTAAAAACTCACCGAAGGGTAAAACTAGATTTAAAAAATTGTACATGGATGGAAATAATGTTACATATTGAGGAAACATGGATGTGGATGATAAAATACACCCCAGAAAATTCCCAAGTATAAACAATCTCGGATAAAAATGAGATTGTGATATTTCCCTTACCTTAAGTCCGATTTTCTTCGTAAGTGTCCAAAACCCCTGTATAATGATTTAAATAATGTAATTTAATTATTCTAGAATCATAATAATTGTTATGATATCATATATGGTCATATGTTTAGAATATTATTAGTAATATTTCATTGCTACTTGTTATTTGGGTGTTTATTACTTTTTGTTCGTATGCGTGTTTTATCGAATAAATTATTATTATTCTTTTTAGGTTATAGATAACTCATTTACAGAATGGTATTAGTGTAATATATATCATATTTATTCAGTCAATTAATTTATGTAATCATTATTCAATGAAAATCATGTAGAACGAGTCGCATCACATCGTGGAGACAGTATTTCGTACGTACGTACGAGTGATGATATCGTTCCCATGATCGTGGAATTGTATTGGAGTGTATGTATACTATTTAAGAATCAATATCACTTTAAAATAATCATATATATTCATTATTTACACCATTATACCCATCCAAGTATGGTGGTGGTGGAAAATAGATTACACCACGGCGTGGAGACGGTATTCCGTACGTACGCACGCGCGGTGATTTCGTTTTCCGTAGGATGGATAGATGGTGAAATAGGGATGTTTCATACTTATAATAACATATCAGTATATTATTGATACTGATGTTATTAATTCATAATGAAACAACTAAATAAGAAGAAGTGGAAGAAGAAATAAACTTGAAAGAATCGGTAACGGACATTACCTCTTCTTTGAAGCGCCTCTTTGAGACCTCCTTTTAGGGCACTAAAATTGGTCTTTGAAGAAGACCAGGACCTCTAAGATGTTTATAGGGAAGTGTAGAGGATAAATTTCTAGGGGTTGGCTGAGATTGAAGGCTCAAAGTGGTGTGAGGAAAAGAGGGAGGAGGTACCCTTTTATAAGGGAGGAGAGGGGCTCCTTTGAAAAAACTAAAAATATTTTTTTATTATAAAGCCATATTCGGTTTTAAATAACTCTAAATTGATTTATTTAGAATCTAGGGTGGGGATGGGTCAAAATACTCTCATCCAATAGAATTTGGATGAGTTTAGTTTACTATGTTAACCTTATCATTTAGATTAACTTTAAGTTAGATAATTTTACTTTTACCGTGTCTTTTTGTGTTCTTACACTATAAGGTTAATAAACTTACTATAACAAGCCAAACGAACCCCAAGTTGTTTATTATTAATATATATAACCGTATATAAGTCATTTGGCGGAACAATAGATTTTTAGGAATAAAATAGAAATTAATAATTTAATATTTGTTTTAAAAACTATTTTATGTCAATTTTGACACTATTTAGGAATTGATTTTTGTGAAAATCATAATAGAATGATTAGTTGAAAAAAAGTTAATTAAATCAATAATAACATGTCATATTAACATATAAAATTTATGTAATTCATAAAAAGTCTCAAATTACATTTATTTGGGTATTTAGAACATCAATTATGTCAATATTTCATTAATAAGATAATTACTGCATCATATTTGTGTCATAAATAAATTAAATTATTTAATGTCTATAAATTACAAATAAAATACCATTATTTAGGAAAAAATTTTATATTTTTAATGAATATTCATAGTCTAGTTTATCTTATGTATAACCCTATGTTAAAAATTATTTACTTATTAAACGTTGATTTTAACTATTTTAACCCTTCTTTAAATAAATTAATAATAAATGTCCTAATCTAATCCAAGTGGGCCTAAATGGTCATATTTTATTCCTAAGGTTGTTTTTGGTCGAATTAAACTTATCCAATAGAATTAGGACATGTGTTAGGGTAATAATAATATCATTTTTACCCTTAATTACCCTATTTACTTTTAACCGTGGTAAATAAAAGTAAAAGGTTACTATTCAGCAAAAATTATTTTCATCTCATTGAACCACATTTTACTTACTGAAGTCAACCATGTCTCTTGGATTTTTGAAATTCCACTCATAGAAGCGGTAAAATTATGTTTTATGTAAATATGCAAATTCTCCTAGGAGGTGGGTAAAAGACGGTGAAAAGTTCAATAAAATTTTTATAGATCTAAAATTATTATAAAATTACTCCAATGAATTACATTGAACTTATATAGGTATTATGTATAATTTTTTACCTAAAATTAATTTAAATAAAATAAATAATTATTTAAATAAAAAGTTAGTTTTTAAACAGTAACCAAGTGTTTTAACTATTCATCAAAAATTGAAAGTTTCTAGAAAAATACCAAAATTTCACCCTAGGATAATTTCGATATTCCGAATCCAAAAACGAAGTCCATTTTGAAAAATAAAATTTTAAAAATTTTAAAAAGTGGTTATTACTATTCATAATGGCTAGTTTTAATAATATTTTAATAGCATATCGTTGTTTAGTGAAACTCGGTATTGCGTACGACGCAAGCTATCAAGGAAGATCACGATTGCGTGTAAAGAAAGCCAAGCTAGTGTTGTGTGTAGTGAGAGATTTCTTTGATGATTTATATAACATAAAAACAAAATATTTCTCATAAAAGTCTCAGGTGTTACATTCTACCCCCCTTAAAATGAATTTCGCCCTCAAAATTCCTCACTTTGTAACAACAAGATGAGGATACCTCTCCCTCATCATATCCTCAAGCTCCCATGTAGCTTCTTCTAATTAGTGGTTCCTCCATAAAACATTCACCAAGTGAGTGGTCTTGTTTCGTAGGACTTTTTCACTACGATCGAGAATCTTTATCGGTTGTTCTTCATAAGAAAGATCTTGTTCCAGCGGTACCACTTCGGAGCTGAGTACATATGAAGGATTAGGTATGTACCTTCTCAGGAGAGATACATGGAACACATCATGAACTTGAGAGAGATTCGATGGAAGCGCCAATCGGTAAGATACCTTCCCAACATGATTCATTATTTCGAAAGGACCGATATACCTAGGGCTCAACTTTCCCTTCTTTCTAAATCTCATTACTCTCTTCCAAGGAGATATTCACAAGAACACTTTATCACCCACTTCAAACTCTAAGTCTTTTCTTCTGTTGTCGGCATAACTTTTTTGTCGACTCTGAGATGCTCTTATGTGTTGTTGAATAGATCGGACCTTTTCTGCCATCTCATCAACAAGATCAGGTCCTAATAGCTTTCTTTCCCCAACCTCATCCCAGCAAGTTGGAGTCATGTATTTATTTCCATAGAGATCATCATAAGGATCCATCTGAATGATGGAGTGAAAGCTATTATTATAAGAAAATTCCACCAAATGTAGGTGTTGATCCCAACCTCCTTTGAAATCCATAGAGCAAGCTCTCAACATATCTTCTAGATTTTGAATTGTCCTCTCAGACTGACCGTCTGTCTGAGGATGATAAGCAGTGCTGAAACTCAACTCTGTATCCAGAGTGTGCTGAAGAGTTTTCCAGAACTTTGAGGTAAACGTTGGATCTCGATCAGATATAATAGAAAGTGGTACCCCATGCCATCTTACCACTTCCTTTACATATATCATGGCAAGGTGATCTAGATAGAAATCCTCTCTAATAGCAATGAAGTGTGCAGACTTTGTAAGATGATCAACTATGACCCAGATAGAATTATTGTCTTTGGATGTTTTAGGAAGTCCTGTGACAAAGTCCATAGTGATGTTTTCCCATTTCCATTCGGGTATAGGTAATGGTTGTAACATCACCTTAGACTTCTGTCTCTCAGCTTTAACTTGCTGATAAACCAAGCATCGAGAGACATATTCAGCAACATATCTTTTCATTCCATCCCACCAGAAGTAATCTTTCAGGTCCCTATACATATTCGTGCTTCCTAGATGAACAGAGAATGAAGAACTATGAGCCTCATACAGCAGCTTCTTCTTTAATTCGGGGATGGGAGGAACACAAACCCGATTCCTGAACTTTATTATCCCATCACAATCAAGGTTGAATTCAGGAACATTTCTCACCCTCTTTTGTAACTCTACATCTTCTTTCTGTGCCTCTTTAATCTTCACATGTATAGATGGTTGAAGATTCATTTGAGAAATATATGACTTTCCCCTTCCATAATAATTACAAGATTCATCCTTTGTAAATCCATAAATATTGGATCTTTTGTGATCCTCATCATGGATAAACTGGCATGTTATTGTCGACTTAATGCATCTGCCACCTTGTTTGCTTTCCCAGGGTGGTAATGAATTGAGTAGTCGTAATCCTTAATCAGCTCCAACCGTCTTCTTTGCCGCATATTCAGCACCATTTTAGTAAAAATATACTTTAAACTTTTATGATTAGTATAAATGTCACACCTTTATCCATAAAGATAATGCCTCCAAATCTTTAATGAAAAGATTACTGCAGCTAACGAAAAATCATGAGTTGGATAATTTTTCTCATGGACTTTCAACTTTCATGAGGCATAAGCTATCACCATATCATTTTGCATGAGAACACACCCCAATCCCTTCTCAGATGCATCACTATAGATCAAAAAACTTTCTCCACTACAAGGCAGTGTGAGCACTGGTGAACTGGATAACCTTCTTTTCATCTCCTTGAAATTCACTTCACATTCCTCCATCCAAACAAACTTAACTCTTTTCCGAGTCAACCTGGTGAGTTGATTAGATAATCGTGAAAAATCATTCCCAAAACGTCGATAATATCCAGCCAAACCAAGAAAACTTCAGATCTTAGTTACTGTTGTTGGTCTCGACCATCTTTTGATAACCTCTGTTTTTGCTGGATCCACAAATATCCTCTCTTTTGAGATTATGTGACCCAAAAATAAAACTTTTTGAAGCCAAAATTCACACTTGGGAAATTTGGCATAAATCTTCTCTTTTATCAGGGTCTTCAATATAATTCTCAAGTGATCTTCATGTTCTTCCTTTCTCTTTGAGTATACAAGAAAATCGTCTATAAATACTACCACAAACTGATCCAGATAGTCTCTAAAGACTCTATTCATCAGATCCATGAATATAGAAGGGGCATTAGTAAGACCAAATGGCATCACTATAAATTCATAGGGTCCATACCTTGTACGGAAAACCGTATGTGGTATATCATCCCTTTTGACCCTTAATTGATGATACCCTGAATGAAGATCAATCTTGGAAAAGTATTGAGCTCTGTGTAGTTGGTCAAATAAGTCATCAATGCATGGGAGAGGATATTTTTTCTTGATAGTGATCTTGTTAAGTTCTCGATAATCAATGTAGAGTCTCATTGTTCCATCTTTCTTCTTAACAAATAGAACAGGTGCTCCCCAAGATGACGCACTAGGGTGTATGAACCCCTTATCAAGATTCTCTTGGAGTTGCTTCTTCAATTCCTGCAACTCAATTGGGGCCATTCTATAAGGTGTCTTTGAAATAGGTAATGCATCTGTTACAAGTTCTATTGAAAAATCAACTTCATGATTTGGTGGAAGACCCGAAAATTCCTCCGGAAAGACATCATCAAACTCTCGTACAGTGGGCATATTCTTAATCGTGAGTTTCTCACCAACCATATGAGATAAATAACCCTAATTTAGTGGAATCAAGACCCATAAGATGGAAGAAATTTCCAGTGGAAGGTTATGTTCATCCTTGCATCGATAGATGATCAAAGATTGATCTAGAATATGAAATGTGACTTCCCTTCTTTGGAAATTGATATGACCTCCATATAGGGAAAGTCGATCCATGCCAAGAATCACATCAAATTCCACTATAGGAAGGATCACAAGATTTTCCGGAATCACATTCCCACAAAATTCAATCAAAGAAGAATTATAAACTTTTGATGTGAAACTTGTGTCATTAGGGGTTGTCACAGCTAACTCAACATCTAATTGTTGAGGTATTATGGTGATAACCATAAAAAATTATTCAGAAATAAAGGAGTGGGTGGATCCAGAATCAAATAAAACATTTTCTTCTTTATAGTGGATGGTAAGTGTACCTTTCACCACTTCGTTATCATACTCCACATCGATGATAGAAATTGAAAGTGACTTTCCTTTGTCTATAGCCTTACGAGTTTGTTAATGTCGATCATCATCAATAACCCTTGGATTAGGGCATTGATTGGCATAATGCCCCATTTCCATGAACTTGTAACATTTAAGTGTAGGAGGTGCACTCTGTGTAGCCTTTTCATTGTACGCATCACTAGACATCTTCTTCCCATCATTGTAGCATTCAAATGCCTAATGACATTCCTTTCCACATTTGAAACATTTACTTGTCCCTTTAAGACAAATCCCTCCATGTTTCTTTCCACACTTTGAGCATAAGGGAAAACTCATCTTCTTTTCAGTGTGCTCTTTAGATTTTCCATTGAATTTCATTTTCCTCTTCTTATCAAACCCATATGACTGATGGGTTACTCCAATCTCCATCTCAACTTTGAGAGGACATTGAACGATTTCCTCGTAGCTATTGAAGTCCCTTATGGCTAACTCCCTTTGAAGACTTGGTTTTAAGCCACTAAATAATCGATCGATCTTACTCTCAGGTTGGATAATAATTCCAGAAGCATACCTTGCAAGTCTTGTAAAATTTGCTTCATAGGTACCAACAGATTCATCATCCTTTTTCTTTAGTTCAAGAAACTCCTTCTCCATCTTTGCTCAGAGAATACGAGGGAAGTACATATTGAAAAATAAGTTCATGAACTCGTCCCATTCCATGGGCTCAATTTCATCTCTTTTCATCGTATTCTTGATAAGATTCCACCATTGATCAGCATCACCTTCCAAACAATACACAGCTAAGATGACTTTATCATGTTCAGAACAATGAGGAACTGAAAATATCTTTTCAGTAGTACTAATCCATTGTTCATCAACTAATGGATCAGTAGACCCGCTGAATGAATGTGGACGCTGCCTTATGAAGGATTCAATAGAATTTTGCTCCTTCTTTTTCTCGTTGGGAAGTTCTGCATTATTCATAGCTTGAGAAAGTTGTGTGAGCATGGATAAAATATTTTGTATTCTAGCTCCCATAACGTTTGGTTGCTCAGGGGGACAATCATTTCATTTCCCGTCGCATTTCGCATTAACATGGTTCCTTCGGGTTCCAGCCATTGACTAAAACCAAGAAGAATAGTGTGAGAAACACGAATTATAATAGGAAAACCACATAATCAAGAATAAAATTTCACACATAAGGTCTTATCCAAGGTTATTCATGGCCATTTATAAAACACTAATATTGTGTTCTATGCTTAGACTTATCCTTACGATTATTACATTGGCTTTCACATCCTAGTTTTCAAAGGATGACTATACCTTTCCTCTGATACCAACCATAACAGTCTGAAATTACTTCCAGTGGACTATAATTGATACCTATCAGGGCACTCCATGGGCGGCTACACCCCCTGGGCGGGACACACCACCATCCCCAGTGCCAGCCATTTCCTCAGGAAGCCCTTGGGCGGAGAGCCATGCTTCGTCCATTGCTCACATGTGAGAGTTCCCAAGGATCAGATACATTCCTACATCCTTTTCCTCTGATACCAACTATAACGACCCATACTTTACATACAATGTTAGTACTTCAAAATTGAAGTACACTTATTACAACATAAAACAAAACCACGAAAGGACCATATAGGTATAGTGTCTTTAGAAACTGGGAAACATGAACAACTGGTTCATAAAGAGTCTACACTGTCTCCCATTTATTTCATCATATCTATAGTCCATTTTGGAATATTCTACTTAATAACCTTCTTCCTGTCCTGGGGAAAGAAAACATACAAAAGGGTGACCTCAAATGCTCAGTAAGTGTAAACAAAAGAAATATCAATCACATCATATTCATAAGAACATAACATTTTGGAAATCTTACCCTACAAAAGAGATCATAATTTCATAACATGGGATAAATCATGGTAGTGAAATGTAATCACAATAATCATAACTTAAAACATGAAGATTTGCGGCATACACACATAATCATAGAGAATCATTTCTTATTAGTCAAGACTCATTTCCAAGACCATCTTAGTGGACAAAGTCCATTTCTGAACCGAGTTCATTCCTCATTTCAGTCCTGTTTTACTGAACCGGTTTAACCTGCCGTTCCATCCATGTCTATATCATTAGATATAAAATCTTTACCCAATGCATTGGAGGGAGATATAGGTCCCACCCATATCATAATTATACCATTCTTATGTGTGCCACAAAATCATAAACCATACATCATAGCAAAACCCATGTAATAAAAATGGGATTCTTAAACATCGTGACATCATAAAACAATTCATATAAGATAAAGGAATTCATAAAAATAATTCCATAAAAACATAATCAAGTCAATGACATAATAGAGATAGAAACAGAACCCTTTATTATCTTAGATGGGAAATAATTTTGATAAAATACTTGAACTCCATTCTTGAGGAAAATATCCTTTCTACTTCAAAAACACTTTTCCTTTCTTAACATGTCATACAATTTTAAACTAAAAGAAGTTGATTAAAAATAAACTTGAAAAATTGTAAATTAAGCTTCTTGGAAATAATGTTTTAAAAATCCATTCATTCCATATAAGTTAAAAAAACATTCTTCTCGAACTTTTATCGGAAAAGTCAAAAAGTACCTCGTATGAAAAATGACAAAAGATTCCTTTCATATCTTTTACTAAAAACTCACCGAAGGGTAAAATTATATTTAACCAATTATAGGTGGATGGAAATAATATTACATATTGAGGAAACATGGATGTGGATGATAAAATACACCGCAGTAAATTCCAAAGTATAAACAATCTCGGATAAAAATGAGATTGTGATATTTCCCTTACCTTATGTCTGATTTGGTTCGTAAGTGTCCGAACCTCATGTATAATGATTTAAATAATTTCATTGACTTATTCCAGAATCATAGTCATTGTTATGATATCATATATGGTCATATTATTAGCTTATTATTAGTAATATTTCAATGCTACTTGTTATTCGGGTGTTTATTACTTTTTGTTCGTATGCGTGTTTTGTCGAACAAATTCTTATTCTTCTTTTTAGGTTATAGATACCTCATTCCCAGAATGGTATTAGTGTAATATATATCATATTTATTCACTCAATTCATTTATGTAATAATTATGCAATGAAAATCATGTAGAACGAGTCGCATCACATCATGGAGACGGTATTCCGTACGTACGCACGAGCGATGATATCGTTCCCATGATCGTGGAATTGTATTGGAGTGTATGTATACTATTTCAGAATAAAAATAACTTTTAAATAATCATATATATTCATTATTTACACCATTATACCCATCCAGGTAAGGTGGTGGTGGAAAATAGATTACACCACGGCGTGGAGACGGTATTCCGTACGTACGCACGCGCGGTGATTTCGTTTTCCATAGGATGGATAGATGGTGAAATAGAGTGGTTTCAGACTTATAATAACATATCATTATATGAGTGATACTGATGTTATTAATTCATAATGAAACAAATAAATAAGAAGATGTGGAAGAAGAAATAAAGTTGAAATAATCGGTAACAGACATTACCTCTTCTTTGAAGCGCCTCTTTGAGACCTCCTTTTAGGGCACTAAAAATGGTCTTTGAAGAAAACCAGGACCTCTAGGATGTTTCTAGGGAAGTGGAGAGGAGAAATTGGAAAGGGTTGGCCGAGCTTGAAGGCTCAAAGTGGTGTGAGGAAGAGAGGGAGGAGGTTCCCTTTTATAAGGGAGGAGAGGGACTCCTTTGGAAAAACTAAAAATATTATTTTATTATAAATCCATATTCGGTTTTAAATAGCTCCAAATTGATTAATTTAGAATCTAAGGTGGGGATGGGTCGCAATTCTCTCATCCAATAGAATTTGGATGAGTTTAGTTTACTATTTTAACCTTATCATTTAGATTTAACTTTAAGTTAGATAATTTTACTTTTACCGTGTCTTTTTGTGTTCTTACACTATAAGGTTAATAAACTTACTATAACAAGAAAAAAGAACCCCAAGTTATATATTATTAATATATATAACATTATATAAGTCATTTGGCCGAATATTATATTTTTAGGAATAAAATAACAATTAATAATATAATATTTGTTTTAAAAACTATTTTATGTAAATTTTAACACTATTTAGTAATTGATTTTTGTGAAAATCATAACAGAATGATAATTTATAAATAAGTTAATTTAATCAATAATAAAATGTCATATTAACCTATAAAATTAGTGTAATTTATTAAAAGTCTCAAATTACCTTTATTTGGATATTTATAACATCAATTATGTCAATATTTCATTAATAAGATAATTACTGCATCATATTTGTGTCAAATATAAATTAACTTATTTAATGTCTAAAAATTACAAATAATATAAAATTATGTAGGAAATCATTTTAGATTTATAATTAATATTTATAGTCGAATTTATCGTATGTATAACACCATATTAAAAATTATTTACTTATTAAACATTGATTTTAACTATGTTAACCCTTCCTTAAATAAATTAATAATAAATGTCCTAATCTAGTCCAAGTGGGCCTAAATGGTCATATTTTATTCCTAAGGTTGTTTTTTGTCGAATTACATGTATACAATAGAATTAGGACATGTGTTAGGGTAATATTAATATCATTCTTAACCTTAATTACCCTATTTACTTTTAACTGTGGTAAATAAAAGTAAAAAAGTTACTATTCACCAAAAATTATTTTCATCTCATTGAACCGCATATTACTTACTGACATCAACCATGCCTCTCGGATATTTAAAATTCCACCCACAAAAGCGGTAAAATTAAGTTTTATGTAAATTTGCAGATTCTCTTAGGAGGTGGGTAAAAGACGGTGAAAAGTTCAATAAAATTTTTATATATATAAAATTTTAATAAAATTACTCCAATGAATTACATTGAACTTATATAAGTATTATGTATCAATTTTGACCTAAAATAAATTTAAATTAAATAAATAATTATTTAAATAAAAAGTCGGTTTTTAAATAGTAACCCAGTGTTTTCACTATTCATCAAAAATTTAATGCTTCAAGAAAAATACCAAAATTTCACCCAAGGATAATTTTGATATTCCGAATCCAAAAATGAAGTCCATTTTGAAAAATAAAATTTAAAAATTTTCAAAAAGTGGTTATTACTATTCATAACGGCTAGTTTTAATAATATTTTAATAGCATATCATTGTTTAGTGAAACTCATTATTGTGTAGGACGCAAGCTATCAAGGAAGGTCACAATTGCGTGTAAAGCAAGCCAAGCTAGTGTTGTGTGTAGTGAAAGATTCCTTTGATGATTTTTATAACATGAAAACAAAATATTTCTCATAAATGTCTCGGGTGTTACAGTGGGCTCCACCTGTCACTTACTAAGTCCAATGCATTCGTTATATGAAAATTTTGAAACATAACATAAACATTCATTTAGAAATTAGCATACGAAATGTTAATATTATAACCATAAACAATGAATGGTATAAAATAACACATACACATTCAAACACATCAAAAAACTTTTAATATGGTCAGAAAGATGATATCATAATAAATCAAAAGCAAACAAGTGTAAAATCCATAAGGATGTTGACAAAAATGAAATCGAAATTATTTGAGAAAATATCTCTTTTTATTTTGAAAAAATTTTAAAGTCGCATAATTATAAAAGAAAACATTTATTTTGAAAATATTCTTATAATCTTTTAAGGTATGCTTTTAAGATGTTATAATAGTGGAAACTATCCACACTCTCTGTATAAGTTATAAAACATTCTTTCCTTAATTTTGTCGAAATGGTCATAAGGGACCTTGTTTGGAAAATGATGGAACGATTACATTATAAAAATAGAATAAAAATTAAAACAATAGTATAAATGACTTTAACCCATAGACTAGGAAATATTAAAAAAACATTTAAATACATTTTTAAGAAATACGGATGTGGATGATAAAGAGGTCCTAATAGATACTCATGTATAAACAACCACAAATAATGAAAAGATTGTAGAATAAACCCATACCTTATACTTTTACTTGGTTGAGGTTACATTAAAATCTTCTATAATAGTTAAATCGCTATAATTAATATATAAAAGAACCATATAAATAAATATGATATCTTATATGATCTTCTAATATTTCCTTGTTAATAATATTTCAATAGTATCAATTTTTCAGGTGTTAAGTGATTCATTTTCATTTATATGATTGGTTATATATGCCATGTTTTTTATGGATAAGATGTATTTGATTCATATGCAGAAATATATTAAGTTCTTAAACATTATTTTTAATCATAAAATGAAATTTATTCTTTAATGGTTATAATGAGGAATGAATTTCATCGATTTCATGGAGACGGTAATCCGTAAGTACACACAAGCAACCATATCATTCTATTGATGGTGAAATTGTATGTAATTGGATGGTATATCATATATAAATAATCATTAATATTTTATATTTATTATTTACATCAGTCATACTCATTATTATACCCATCGAAATAATGACATGTTTAAATAACAAACTACACCAAGACGTGCAGACGGTAAACCGTATATAAGCATGTATGGTGACTTTTCATTCATAGGATGGATAGAATAATGAATATGGTTGTAACATATTAATATTAATATCACAGTATGTATAATGTATTGTATTTATTATTTATTTATTGAAATAAAAAATAAATAGGAAGTGGAAGAAGAAAAGAACTTGGAAAGAGGTGGTGAAATTATTACCTCTTATTCGGGTGCTTCCTTTTGAGTTGATCAAAATGGATCCTTAGGTTGGATTTATGATGAAGGTAAGGACTCTAGGTCTATGTGAGGGTATTGGGGAGGATATTTGAGCAGGGTTTGGATGATACAAATGTTTTTGGAGGTGTTATTTTGTGAGAAGGGAAGTACCCTTTTATAAGAGTGGTGAGGGTCACTTTAGGAAAAGTTTGAAATATTATTTCATTATATAATAATATTAGGTTTATAATGGAAAAAAATTATTTAGAGGATAAAGTTGGTATGGGTCGAATACCTTTCAACCAAAAGGTTTTAGACAGGTTTAGGTCACCATATTAACCTTATCCTTTAGATTTAACTCTTGGTTAAATAGTTTAACATTACCATGTCTCCTTCTACCTTTATATTATATGGGTAATAGACATACTATAAAATTACAAGAGAACGCCAAGTGGTTAATTAATGACATATATATTATTATATATTTCATTTGTATGAACCTTATATTTTTTTTACTATTATATCAATTAATAAAATTGTATATTTTTTAAAACTCATTTATGTAAATATTGACATTATTTTGTATTTCATTTTTGTGAAAGTTAGAAAAACATCATTTCTTAGAAAAAATACATTGAATCAATAATAACATGTAATAGTAACCTATAAATTTTATTTATATCATCAAAAATTTCAAGTTATATTTATTTTAATATATATAATATCATTTATTTGAATATTTAATTAATAAGGAAAATACTACATCATTATTGGGTAATATATAAATATATTTATTTTATTTTCAAAATTTATAAATAAAGTATAATTATCTAGGAAATATTTTTATCTTTCTAATGAATATATATAGTTGAATATATCAATTATATAACCTCATATAAAAATTATTTTACTAAAAGATACACGCTTATGTTATTTTTGTCTTTACTTTAGATTATTTTATATCAAATGTCATTATCACTCCCAAGTAGCTCCATGGGGTCCCAAAATCTACCCAAGGATGCCCATGGTCAGGAATTTATCATCCAATAGGGTTAAGATATGTGTTAGGGTAATTTAATATTATTATATCATTATTTTTACCCTCATTTATCATGTTTATCTTTTAACCATGATAAATAAAATATTTATCGAAGTAATTATTCATAATGTCTAAAAATAAAAGATACCTATTTACAAAATTTGTACCTCTTGATTCCAAATATAAAATCAATTTTTCCAAATTCAATACACAGAATTTGTAGAAATTAATTCAAAATTATCTCTCGTTGTCGAAACCTAAGACCGGGTTTCTAAGAAGTTAAAAATATCAAAAGATTGAAATATCATTAGGTTCTATTTAAATGTAAAATTACTTCCAATGCTATAAATTATATTAAATGATAAAAATATAATCTAAAGATACTAAAAAATAACACAAATTTAAAATTTAACACTTTAAATTATGTCCATTAAAAAAGTTTTTCTTACTTAAAATTTAGTAATTTCATTATTCATAAAAATATGAAAGTTGTCAGAAAAATATCAAAAATTCACTCTAAGATAATTTTGATATTATGAATCCAAAAATGAAGTCCATTTTGAAAAATAAATTTTTTAAAATTATAAAAAGTGGATATTACTATTCATAACAGCTAGTTTGATTAGTCGTGGTGTGTTAGAACTCGAAGTTGTGTACAGTGCAAGCTATTGTATTATTTAAAGAGAAGAGTATCATGGAAGCTTGGAGTGTTACAAGGAATACTTTTGGATATATCATGAATGATCTTGATCTGTATAATATATGTTGTTTCACCTAAGTCCGTTATGGAGAAACACTTATTTATCCAATCGTTAACAAATTGTAAGATTGGTATATCATTTCTAATAAGTTATATGTCGCCAACATATACTACTAGGATAAGGAGCAGATTCCCATCAAACCTTTTGTTAACACATGAATCACGTTTGTTCTAAATGAAGCCAAATTATTTTATGGCTTCATCGAATCAAATTTTTTCTATCCTTGACGATTGGTTCAATCCATAAATGGTTCTACGCAACTTGAAAATTATTTTGGAAGCACCTGGAGTCAAAAAACTATTGGGTTGTGTTATATAAAAATCATCTTAAAGGTTCCCATTAAGGAATGCATTTTTGACATCTGCCTTCCAAATATCATAGTAATGGTAATTTTCTTTAGCAAGTTTGATTCTGATGGATTTAATCATGGAAACTAGAAAAAAGGTTTCATCTTAGTCAATTACTTGATGCTTTATAAACCCTTAAGGCACTATCCTTTATTTATATGTACTTACATTACCTTCCATGTCCATTTTCATCCTAAATACACATTTTAAAAAAATATGCTTTAAATTAACTAGTGAATTGACCAAAACCCAAACTTGGTTATGATATATGGAATCCATCTCATAATTCATAGCTTATATCCATCTTGTAGCTTCTATGATTTCTACTACCACCTTGTAAGATAGAGGATTATCATTGTCAACCAATAATGAGTCACCGACCATGGGGACCAGAAAACCATATCGCTCTGGTTATCTAACCTCTCTTACACTCTTACACAGTACTTGTGTATCAAGGACTACATCATCAAATGGGACTTATGGAATTTGTTCCTATACCAACTCTTGTGTATTTTTAGCATCAACTACATCAAAGACAATCATGATCCCACTATCCCTTTTGATGATGTTATCCCTCTCAAAGAATATGGGTTTCCTGGTGACAATAGGATTCTTATCTGAGGGGTTGTATAAGAGGTATCCCTTTGTTTCCATGGGATACCATTTAAAGATACACCTCGTTACCCAAGGTCCTAGTATATTGTCTGATACGGCCTCAAAAATTCCTCACAACCCAATTAATTTTTATACAATATAATGGGTTTCATTACACTTCATAGCTCGAAGGGAATTGAATTTTCGGCTTTAGTTTGTACTTATTTTAATGTCAATGCCATATTTTTCAATGAATACCCCCTAAAAGGATAATAGAAGATCTACATGAATCAACATAGACATTACCATGCATAAAATGTTACAATTACTCTTTTCACTAACACCATTAAACTATGGTGTAAAAGGTGGAGTGAGTTGAGATATAATCCCAAACTCCTATAGAATGTTGATGAACTCTTGGTTAAGATATTCATCACCTCAATCTGATCAAATATTATTTATCTTAATTAAATGCCGATTCTATATTCATTATTGAATTCCTAGGATTTGTATAAGGTATTAGACGTATACTTCCTTAAGTATACATATCCATATGTACTCAAGTCATTAGTAATTATGAAGTAATAATGTCCCACTCTAACTACTACTAGAAATGGTCCACACACATCAGTGTTTTCTTACACTAGAAGATCACAGGACCTTTCACCCTATCCACTGAAAGATGGTTTGGTCATTTTCGCTTATAAAAATGAATGAATTATATCAATTTTTTTTAGATCATAAGTGTAAAAAAATACACCTTGATATATTTTTTCAAAAACTTCTCGTTTACATGACCAAGACGGTGATGCCGCATCTGGGTGTTATACGAGTCATTGTAACATGATTCATTATCAATTTACAACACCCTTTCTTCATAATTTAATACATAGAGACCATCATTTAAATGTCCCATACCATATCATATGTTTTATTTATAAAAGAAGAAACATTTATTTCAAAATTTCAAATTAATCAAATCTGTATCTATACATGACACATAAATTATGTTCTTGGAAACAATAAGTACATAATAATATCCTCTTAAAACAAAAATAATTCATATTGGAAAATAAAGGTGGTAGTCACCAATGTCTAGGGTAGCAAGCCTCGCTTCATTGTAAGCTCTCAAATCCACATCTCCTTTTGAAATATTTCAAAATGTACATGGTTCTTGAATTTGGATACAAATGAGAGCACCACATGCTGTATCTAATACCCAATGTGTAGAATTAAATGATTCACTCGATAATAAATGAACCTTTTAATTCCTTTTGGTTTTTGGTATAGTTCCTCTTATAGTGAAAAAGCTTTTCACATGAAAAACATAATGCCTCCTTTTCTTTTCCCAACCTCTGGATCGTCCCCATCTATAATGTATGGTGATTGGGAGCTTTAGACTATTTTTAGGTATTAGGCCCATTTTCCTTGTTCATTTTTTCTTATTCACTAGAAGAACCGTGGTTTTTTCACAACCCTTGTCCCAATCCATTTAGAGAGTCAATGCTATAAGTTTTGAAATAATATTTTCATTATTTCTCATATTGTAATTAGAAATGATGCTGGTGATGTTATGAGGCAGTGATGAAAGTATAATATATATACACACCTCGTCTAAGAATTTTATCCCTAATATATTCAAGAGTTAAATGTAGACAATGATCTTAACTACATGAGGACCAGCTGGAACAGACTCTCCATGATTAGTTGTGAACAAATCATTGGAGATATCATATCTCACTTGTCTCTCCTTCTCTTGATAGAGATCCCGAAGGTGAGACATCATTATATAGTCCTACATATCATCAAGTTTCATTAAAATATCATTGGAAATAGATGGCATAATTAATCACTAATCATATATATCATAATTTAGATGTTTATAAGAAATATATATCTTTTCTACTTTCCTCATTTCTAGGCACAACTAGTAAAGGTTCTTCCGGTATATATATTTATCTTTCTTGGAGAATGATGACACATATGCGCCTTTTCCAGTCTTAGAAATTTTTGCTGGTGAGAATGTTTTCCTTATCATATATGGATCACAATGATATGTTTGATGTCATTTTTTTGTTGTTTCTATAAAATAAGATGAGAAAAATTTAGTACTTTATCAGATAAATTTAGACAAATATATAAATATTATATTTATTAGTCTCTCACTATTTCATGTAATCCTAATATCCCTCTCCATTTGATTTGGAATATCATGTTCATTATAAATTCTAGTGAAATGGATCCATATTACCCTTCTCATTACCCTAACTTTGGTTGGATAATAATCTTGAAAGGTTTTTGGAAGGCATTTTAAATGAAAACTTCATTAACTCACTGTTCTTTGATATGTTGAGTGGACTTTGCAATCCTGAATTAATTAATTTAGATTTCATCAATATTTTTCTCTCAGTTACACCAAGTCATAATTTGGATATCAACCCTTCATGTGAACCAAGTTATGTCAACACAAAAACTAATGTTATATTTTCTTGACAATTGAAATCCCCCTAACTTTGGATGGCCAAAAACTATGAATTATAGTTCTATTCTAACCAAATTAATAGATGGATATAACAACTTAATATAGTATTGAGATATTTTTTCCTTTTACGTGTAAATTTTCAAGTATTATCTTTATCACAATATGGTTATTATTAAGTGTGATTACTTAAGTGATTAACCATGCCTCATATAATATTTACACATAAGTCAGTTTATTTTAGTTTCATCTTGCATACTTTTTAATTTACTAATTATTTGATCGGGAAAGAAATCTATAATTAAGTAACCATGAATCATGATAGAAATAAAATAAAGGGTATTATTATGAGATTATATTAATTTTTAGTTTATCTAGAAGTTGATAAACTAACCGTTGACTTGGGGGAGAAACACCTTCAAGCAATTGAGGTTCATGTTTAAAATTTTCCACCTATCCATCTTTGTATCTATTTGGGTTGGTCTCACCTAAGATCCAAACTTGAACCACCTCCACTCATGGGATCTCCATCAATTACATATACGTTTTACTCACACATAGGTGAAGGGAAAATGGGGTTTACATAAAAGAATCCATGGGCATGGAAGCCCTACATAATGAAAGTAGAGAAAGAATGCATACCAAAATTTTAATTTAATAACAAATTAAATGAATCCAATCACATACAAAAGGTCGGTTATTACTCATCAATCGTGTTATCGAGTGCCTCAAATTATATGTTTAGTTTTACTACAATTTCTGCAGTATAGCAGTAACCTTTGGTCCCCTCTCGACAAAGACATAGATCATTTATTTAAAAATAAGGTTTTGATTTTTATAATAAATGGGTAATAGGGTTTTATAAAAATCGGGCCTTGTTGATTGAAAAATAAAAATTGAAACTATTCTACCAAGTGAGATAAACACGATGGAGAAATTGTGATCAAACCAGGTAAGTGGCCCTTGATGCTCAATCCTTCATCGCTCTCAATAGAATAGGAAGGATAATTGATTCCTTGATTTATACACACTGAAACCAGTATGGTATGGGAGTTATCACTAGGCTACCACCTAGTATTTGATCATTCAATTATATTGATTATCGATAATCATTTAAAATCAACAAACATGAATCAATGTAAAAATTGAACTCAATCAAGGCAACACATAAACAACGTGATGAGATAACCAGATATGAGTTAATGATAAAATATTCCACAAGAAAAGAACTTGAATATTCATTGGTTTAGGATCCTTGAATTTATGAACCAACATAATCCATTTTCACACCCATGAAATGGAAGGGTTGAGAAAAGAGGCAACCACACTCAAATCATCACATGATCTGGGTTATGCATGGGAGCATGAGGATTCTTGTTCCTTTATTTGTATTTGATCATACCAGAATAAAAAAATGAAAAAGTTATAAATAAATAAAACTGACAAAAAAACCTATAAATTCAATTACCTTATAAATATTACAAGCATGGAGCTTGGGATTACAATAGAGGTCATCCCTCAAATTGATCACTAAGAGGTTTAGAAGTGCATGAGGGAGATGTGAAAAAATGGGTGAATAGAAATCTCAATTTGGACTAACCATTTACCCCAGTCCTACCTCCAATGATAATGAGGCAGAAAAGAAAGTTTATATACAACTACAACAAATCATCCATAAACATTTTTCAAGTATATAAGGTATGAGGTGACTACTCATCGAAGACTTATTCCTCCTTTATCCAAAAATTTTATAAACCAAAACGAGTAACAATGAATTCATTTTTGGTGTACATTTGTGTATTTGAGTTATCTATCTAATGGAGGTATCATAATCCCAATTGGAGTTCCACGGCCCGAGTTACGGCCCAAATACAGAAGGGTGGGACAATCTGGCCCTCCTAGAATTTCTTAACATTGTGGGAATATTTTGGGCCTTCAAATGGATGAATTGGGATCCATGATCTTCTAGAGAAATGTATACAACACTGGTTTAAATTAATACAACCATTTTTATCCCAATTAGAAGAACATATTATCCAAATTACATATTTATGTTCACATTCAGGCTTAGGATCTCGCGCAGTTTGGCTTATTTTTCTTGAATTCGAACACGGGATCTCCATATCACCTGCTCCTAGAATATAAACACTAAAAAAAGTAAAATTTCCCTATTAAATAGTGATAAAAATGAATATAATGAATTAAAATGATTTTCAATTTATTAATTTATTTGTAATATTGATTATAAAACTAGTTTAAAATAGTGGTGTAAGGGTGGAAATGAATAGTGAATTGGTATGCAATCACACCCCAACACCTAAATATTTTCACTCCTAGGAAAATTCACATATCCAAAAAAAATTGGTGCAAGTATATATTCCGAGCATCATGAAGAAATTACATTCAATGAAATTTAAACTCATTAAATTAATTTGATCCAAGAACCAACCACACCAAGGAGTTATTCCTAGTGAAAATGGGAAAATATGTCTCTTAAATTATATTAAAATGATATTCAAATAGATTCATGATACTAAATTGAGTATGGAATTAAAAATTCAACCATTCCACCAAATCTCCCTATGTGTGTGAAAACCATTACATGCTATTCCTTCCACTTTCTATCCAGTAAACAAATGTTATTTTAAAAAATTTCAGCTTAAATGATTTTGTCCACCAAATCTTCCCTACATCCTTAGAAATAATATTTCAAGACCCACTCATTTTAGCGTTCTAGGAAGTCCAAATATATGCTCCTAGACTAGACATCCCCATTTGATTCATATTTCGTCACTCCCCTCATTTATTATTATTTTTTTTCTTCAGAAGTTGCATTGGGAACAAATCAAACACTCATCTCTAAACCCTTATTTGATATCCTCATGACACTAATTGAAATTGTTATAACAAGATCAATGGTTGAAGAAGAGTGGTTTTTGAACTGACTATGAAACAAACCATTTTTGTTGATTTTTTTTAGGTTTTTTGAGGGTGCACAATAGTCAGATATAAGTTACACATGCATAGGATAATTTGGAACAGTAATGAAATAGATTGGATAAGGAAAAAATTTAAATAAAAATATTTTTAAGATTAAAAATATTAACCTAACATATATTTACCTTCTATTAAGTTTTAAATATTCACACTTTGTAGTTTGGTGCAAAAATATGTAGAGATATTAGTGACACAATTTTCCCAAAAACTAATCACTCAAGGGGTGTCATTCATCCAAAATTATTCATAGAGATACAAACATTTATATCATTGATATAAAACCAATTTACTAAAAATCACTCCCGAATGTCAAATTCATACAAATATTCATTCTATAATAGATAAATGTTTTCATCAAATGTTAAAACAACATGGAATCAAGAATTTCAACATGAATTTTCAAGAATTTCCATGATTTGGTTACTATAAGGGTGGAGGAATGTAAAAATACCATAAAGAAGGTGAAAAGGGGAAGAAAGAAAAACTACAATGAAAATCCTAATGAACTCAATTGGATGAAGAGAAGTAAAAATATCATAACGGAATAAAATATAATAAAGAAGAAAGATGAGGAAAATCATAATGATCTTATGAATATCTCTATTATTACACCAAGAATGTGTATTGTACTCATTATAATAATTAAGAATTTGAGAAAGAAGGATAAAACCTGGTGTGTTTCACATGTATGTTTCTTCTATAAGGTGGATTTCCTATACTGGATTCTTTAGAAAATCATCAGATAAGTGTTCAAGCCACTTCCAATTGATGGTAAGACATCATCCACTCTTGTAATGCAAAATCTATATTTCACCAAACGGGTGCACATTAGTAACGATATAAGGACTGGGCCATCAAAAATGAATATGTCACGACTCATCTTCGAGGACCGTGTCGTGACTAACCCAAGCCCGCCTTCCATAGGCTAGGGGCTGGCGACTAGCACCAAAGGCATAATCCTGATAAAAGGGAAGGAATTGACTTTAAACCTATAACACACACAGTCTGAACTCAAGTAGGAGAAGCAACAAGTAATAATATAGAAAAGAAAAGTGTGTTAAAAGTAAGTGGGCTAGTATACAAACCCAACTGAACAACAAGTACAAGTATAAAGTGAAAAACAACACATGGATCATCTATCAGGGAATCCTACATGAAGGGTAGGTTCAGAACTCGAAAAACTCATCCCTACGGTACATCCCGTCTCGTCCAGCTCCAAGAAGCCTCCCGTCCGTCACCCTCAGCCTCGATCACTGCTTTCCGTCGTCTGCATAGAACACAACAAGGTGCGGGCGAAGCCCGTGTAGGGGTGAGTATAACAATACTCAGTAGGGGACCCTGAGACCATTGACGGTCTCGAATAATCCACAACAGATAACCCATTGTAGAAAGATACAATCACAAAGTATCAACTAGCACTACTTAGGTATATGACCATACATATACCTAAGTTACCAATCACAGCCCGACTGCAACTCTGAAGCCCTTGCACAACCCCTTCCATAAAGTAAGTAGAGTCAATCACCTCGATGATTAAGATTGAAAGATAAGACTCAGCTCACATATGTATACCACTCATGAAGAGGGGTATAGATGATGAAATGTAGCATCTAAATCATCTCCTCTGTCGAACCCACGTATGATCCTGGAATAATGTCAGCACTGTCGAAGCCATGTAGGATCTTGGTAAAGAAGTCATCACTGTCGAACCCATGGAGGATCCTGGTCCAGCAGTCATCACTGTTTAACCCACTGAGGATCCTGGTATAGAAGTCATTACTGTCAAACCCACAGATGATCCTGGTATTGTATCATCACTATCGAACCCACAAAGGATCATGTTATGTCGGTCGTAGCCAGCCATACGGTTTCCCCACACAGCACGCTCAATTCCAGGAGGGTCCGCTCCTCGATCCAAGTGTTGATACATAAACTACCTAGATGTCTCAAGTTTATGTATCCCATAGTTCTGTCTCATCATAATGAACCCAACACAATAGACGACGCTTCAATCGGACTCCAGGACTATGAGTTATTGGCATTTTTGTTCGAGGGTCCAGTTGGATTCGTAATCGATCCAACCTGAGTATACTCCATCTCAACCCAAATCTCCATTGGGGTATACTCAAGGCACCGTCTCTCTCTATGGATTCCAGCGCCACTAACGGTTCATCAATTGAACACCTGGTGCCAAGGTTATGGAGGTTTGTACAGGGGAGCATGGTTTGCGCATGGTCTAAACAAACCATACGGCCTGGACGTGCGAAATCTCTGCCTGAGATTGTAGCAACCATATGGTTGGAACATGGTTTGACAAACCGTGCAGGCAAGCCATACGAAGTCTCTAGGTATGAAAGTAGCAACCGCACAGTTGGAGCACAGTTTGACAAACCGTGCAGCCAAGTCATGCGAAGTCCCCAGGTGGGACAGTGGCTACCGCACAGTTGGAGCACGATGTGACAAACCGTGTGGCCAAGCCATGCGAAGTCCCCAGGTGGGACTGTGGCTACCGCATGGTTAGCGTATGATTTCCCAAACCATGCAGCCAAGCCATGCAGCCACATAAAATTATGGTTTTATGCCCTGGGAAACTCGGGATTTCCCATCTTTCCCTTGTTCTTCCTCCCACTCGTGCCTCATATAGGATTTACGATTTTTTAGAGGTTGGGGAAGCTCTTTAGATTATTTTAATGGCACATCAAAGAGGTTTCTTGGTGGATCTAAGTGGGTTCTCCGTTCTTCACTACAACGCAAAGCCACCACCTTCCATCGCAATGAACACACCATTCAAGATGAACGATGGAGGGGTCAGGCCATGTTAGTTTGGTCCGCACCCTCCGCATTAGAGCGGTATTAGGCAGCTCAAAAAGAACTTAAAAGAAGACCGTGAAACCCTATCCTCCTGCAATGATTATTCCTAACCCGTAAAAGAAAACATCCACATTATTTATTTTGAATAGAAGAACATTGGAATATAATCATACTCAAAAACCAACCCCTAACTCAATTGTCGATGGAGGTGGTGCATGGAAGAAGATGAAGTCGATGATTGTGGTGTCTTTGGCGTATGTCACCCCCACAAGACGCTCCTGATCCGTGCTTGAGAGTCATCCACAACCTTCCTTAGGAGGGTTTTTTTCGTTGGAGGATAATTCTCCAAGGTTTCTACCTCTCCCCAAAGTTCTAACCAAAGGATCCGCCAACCAAAAATAGTGTGTTATGACAACCCATTATTTAATTTGTTGTAAGAAATTAAAATGATTTAAAAAAGATTAATTAATTGGAATTAATTAATTTTTAGGTAATTTGGCACCATAATGGGGATGTCCAAGACTTTCCCCCATTTATGGGAAGATCAAGGGGTTTAAAGGAGTTAAAGAGTTCGGGTGGTCCCCACCTAAAAACATCATCCCAAAGGAGGTTATGTTTGGGTGGACCCACCACTAACCTCCTCTTGGAGGTTTTAACCACCAATACAAATAAAAATATATTACTCATATTTTTATTTAATTTAATTAGAAATCCCCAAAATTAACTTCTGCTCTTATTAGAAAGCAACTGCGGTGAAGGTCTCCTTAAGAGAATACCGGAACTGCGAGTTCAACGGTGCCCCTGGATTTCAATTATATGCTCCGGTTCAAAATATATAAAATTGTGCTTGTACATTTACTGAAAGTACCTGAACAAAACAGCATAAATTGATTCCAGGCACACGGAGCCTCGGAATCAATTGCCTTCAGAAACTACGGACATGAAAAATTTCCATGTATTTAAAAAAAATATTTCCATAGAATTTTCGGGTCTTTACATTCTCCCCACCTTAGGGATTTACGTCCTCGTAAGCTAAAACTAAAACTAAGGAAACAAATGGGGGTACTGAGCATGAATCTAATCCTCCCGCTCCCATTTTCTCTCCTGGAGGTTCCTGTGATTCCAGAAAACACGCACTAGAGGTATCGACCATCCACGCAAGACCTACTCCTATCGATCCTCAATCTCCACTGGAACCTCCATGAAAGTTCCTCCATCATCAATATTCATCTCCCCATGGTCAATGATGTGGAACCGATCATGCACTTATCTCCTTAGTTGAGATATGTGAAATACGTTGTGCATCATATGCAACTGAGGTGGAAGAGACAGGCAGTAAGCCACCTCACCTACTATGCTATAGACCTGGAAAGGTCCAATGAATCACAGAGATAACTTGCTGCCTTGAACAAATATCCATAGACCACATCGATATGAGACCCGTTGAAAGATGTGGTTTCCATCCTTGAACTCCAGTGGTCTCCGTCTCCTATCAGCATAGGACTTCTGCCTGCTCTGTATGACAACCCTGCTTTTTTATTACAACTTAAACATGCTTTATTACATAAAAATTCACTTGATACAACAAAGAAGATCGAGAGGTTTAGTGTCTTTGGGTCTTAGGATCATTACATAAAAACTTTAAACTTGAAATACAACATCCTTATTGAAAACTTCCTTTACATGACCACTACATTCCTTCGTACTTAGCATTGCATGGGATAACCTGAGGACATGCATAAGAAAAGGGTGAGCTATAAAGCCCAGTAAGGGAGTACAAAATGAATAACATGAGGAGTAAAATACATGTTAGGAAATAGGCATATCAATAGAGCATAAGAGAGACATGAACATAAAGGCATGATAAAGCATGATAATCATAACATGGAAATGTGGCAACAACACTTAACATTGAATTAGCATGAGCCAAGGCTCATTGCACATGGAGCATGAGTAAACCCTCATTGCACTTGAAGCACGAGTAAACCCTCGTTGCACTTGAATTAGCATGAGTCAACACTCATTGCACATGACGTATCATGATACTATACTTTACCCAATGCATTGGAGCGCTATAAAGGGCACACCCTTCTTAAACATTTCATTTCATGCATAAGTGTGCCACATGGATCAGAAAACATGGATTCATAAAACATAATCATTTCTTCCACGATAAAGTAATGTGGAATTAATACATGAAACTTTATAATCAATATGTAAAGGTGCATAAAGGTGAATACACTTGATGGAGAAATGGGCATGGTATTCACTACACAAGGACATTGGCTAAGAAAATCGGTGCGATTTCGGCAGCGTAACGGCGTGACATAAGAATTCATAAAAAACGTTGATGAGAGAGAAAGGGGTTCCTCATCATATTTACATGTAATGGACAGTAAGGAAATCATATATATACATGTCCCAACAATAGAAATGGAATTTAGATTCATGATACAAAAGTATTGCTTGAATGTAAAAGAAGAGAGAGAAGTTCCTTTCGGAATTTCGGCATAGTAACGAGTGTACATGGGAGGCATTTAATGAGAGAGAAAGGGTTCTCCCATAATTCAAACAATAAGAGGGCAGTATGGGGGAGGTGTGAAACCATACCCCAACATTCATAATTGAAATAAAAAGGGAAAAAACAACTTAAAGAAAATTGACAAAAAAAAGAGAAAGGAAGAAAACCCCTTACTTGGAAGTGTGCTTCCAAAGGCTAGAGAGAGGCTTGTGAGAGGCTTCTTGGGAGTTTGGGGCACCTTGAGAGGATTCTAGAGAGAGTAGGGAAGATGTTGGACGAACTTCAAGGGCTTTGAGTGAGGAGGAAGTGGGAGCTTGGGTGGGTTTATATAGGAAAGGTGAGAGAATTCTTTATTATTTAGGTTTGGGACCCCTTATATTAAAATAATCCAAACCACAAACCATCCCATGGTATTTGCCCATGGTTTCTGGAAAAGGAAAGAGGAAAAAAATATTTTACAAGTCCAAGGTCCGAACGTATTAAAAAATTAGGGTTACTTATGTGGAGGTGAGTCACACTCCCATGGAAATTAATTTAAAAAGGCAAAGTGTTGAATAAGTCTTGAGGGCTCCATTAATGCTTTGAAAAGTGAGTCAAACAAACCCAAAACCTCATTATTTTAATGATAAAACACATATTGGCCGAACATAAGGATTATGGTATTTTATTACATCACCATTGGGTCATTATGATGTCATAAAACACATTATATATTTAAATGGTATTTAATTTTTACCCAAAAATTTGACTGTCTCAGAAAATTATGAAAAATTCACCGTTGGATAATTTCGACGTCCTAATTCCAAAAATAATATTTATTTTATCTAAATAATTTTCTAAATATGTGAATTTTTACTTTTAAAATAAAAACCGACATTTATAAAAAATTCACGGGTTTTGACAGAAATGGCTTTCAAACCTTAATAAAAATTTTAATTGCATTCATAAAATTATAAGATCCTTTATATTTAATAAAAATTAATTTAATATTAATAATAATATTTTATTAAAATATTATTATAAAAAATCCTTTAATTTAATAAAATATAATTCTTAACTAAATAATAACTAAAAACACCGTTTGTACTTTAAAAACTAATTACAATGTATCAAAAATGACTAGAAATTATATTCATTATTATATACAAAAAAAATGTACATGAAAATGGTGCTACTTATTTGTTACATAACCCCTTAAAATAGCCGCATAAGACCTAAGGGTAAGGTGTGCGATGGTGACAGACTCTTGGGGTTGCTCGGATAACATCGCTCGAGTGGTAATCTCTATCAACTTCCATTTTTCCCGTAGACGATCACGTTTGAGCTTGACTTGATGAAGCTCAGCTTGGGCTTGGTCAAGGGCAAAGCCCAAAGACGCCACCTCCTATCCGAGCTCTGACAAATGGGCTTCGTAAGGGGCAATTCTACTGGATGAGGCCATCGCTTCCTTTGTCTGAGTAGAAAATTGGTTCGTTAAAGCCTTATATTTAAACTACCCAGATGATCACTGTTTAACGGCTATAAAAGTAACGGTCACAAATCTTAACGTTAAACTAAAGAAGTTGACATCTTATAAAAACATTTTTTTTTCATAATGAAACCTTTAACTGGATCAAGAGGGATTTTCCATTAATGAAATTTTGGGTCGTTACAACATTCCCCCCTTAAGAAATTTCGCCCTCGAAATTTTCCTTTTCCCACACTAAAACAAATGTGGGTAACTTAGCTTCATCATATCCTCCGACTCCCAAGTTGCTTCTTCAAACTTGTGGTTTCTCCACAACACCTTGACGAGGGGAATTATCTTATTTCGTAGAACTTTTTCTCTACGATCTAAGATCTTCACTGGTTGCTCCTCATAAGAAAGATCGTCTTCTAATTGTACCACCTCGGAAGAGAGTACATGTGAAGGGTCTGGTATGTACTTCTTTAAGAGGGATACATGGAAGACATCATACACCTTGGCCATAGTAGGTGGAAGTGCTAGTCGATAGGCCACAACCCCAACACGATCAAGAATCTCGAAGGGGCCGATGTACCTTGGACTTAACTTCCCTTTCTTTCCAATCCTCATGACCTTCTTCCACGGAGATATGCGTAAAAACACCATGTCTCCGACTTTAAACTCAAGGTCTCGTCGACGATTATCTGCATAACTCTTTTGTCGACTTTGGGCTTCCTTGATATGCTGCTGAATGGTTTTCACCTTCTCCACCATTTCTTCGACCATTTCTGGTCCAAGCAGCTTACGTTCACCGACCTCATCCCAACATGCCGGTGTTCTACACCTTTTCCCATACAGGGCTTCATATGGTGCCATTTGGATGCTCGAGTAGAAACTATTATTATAAGAGAACTCAACTAGAGGAAGATGTTGATCCCATCCTCCTTTAAAGTCCATTGAGCACGCTCTCAACATATCCTCAAGTGTTTGGATAGTCCGCTCGGATTGGCCATCAGTTTGAGGATGATAGGCCGTACTGAAGTTCAGTTCAGTATTCAGACCATGTTGAAAACTCTTCCAAAAATTAGAGGTAAATCTTGGATCTCGGTCAGACACAATAGATAGTGGTACTCCATGCAACCGTACCACTTCCCTGATATATATCCGTGCCAGTTGATCCAAAGAGAAATCCTCTCGAATAGCAATGAAGTGTGCAGTCTTTGTAAGATGATCCACAATAACCCAGATTTCATTGTTGCTTTTGGATGTCCTTGGAAGTCCAGTGACGAAGTCCATGGTTATGTTCTCCCATTTCCATTCTGGTATGGGCAATGGTTGCATCATCCCCTTAGACTTCTGCCTCTCTGCCTTCACTTGCTGACACACCAGGCACTTTGATGTATATTCGGCGATCTCCTTCTTCATATTATCCCACCAAAAGTTTTCTCAGAGATCTCGATACATCTTTGTGCTCCCTGGGTGAATAGAGAAATTTGAACTATGTGCATCATCCAAAAGTTCCTTCTTCAGCTCCGAACTTGATGGGACACATAGTCTTTTCCCAAACCGCACAATTCCTTCTTCATTAAAATTAAACTCTGAGGTTTTTCCTTTTTGATAGCTTCCAATTTTTCTTGGATTCTCGCATCATCCTTTTGAGAATCCTTTAACCTTTCCAAAAGAGATGGTTGAGCAATCATTTGTGAAAGGATTGATGATGTTCCCTTCTTTATGATTCCCACGTCCATCTTCATCAAGTCTAAGAAGATTGGATCCTTCTCAATTCTCATCATTGATAGAATTGCTGGATCCTTTCTACTTAGGGCATCCGCCACCTTGTTCGCCTTCCCAGGGTGGTAATGTATTGAACAGTCATAATCCTTTATGAGCTCTATCCATCTTCTCTAGCGCATATTAAGCTCTTTCTATGTGAATATATATTTAAGACTCTTGTGGTCAGTATATATCTCACATTTCTCTCCATAGAGATAATAACACCAGATTTTCAAGGCAAAGATCACCACCGCCAACTCCAGATCATGCGTTGGATAGTTTCTCTCATGGATTTTCAACTGTATTGAGGCATAGGATATCACTTTATCATTCTGCATCAGCACACATCCTAATCCCTTCTTCGAAGCATCACTGAATACCACAAAAATCTCCCCACTTGTGGGTAAAGTGAGCATAGGTGCAGTGATAAGCCTCCTTTTCAACTCCTTGAAGCTTTCTTCGCATTCATCACTCCAAGCAATATTTACTCCCTTTCGAGTTAGCTTGGTAAAAGGGTTGGACAATCGTGAGAAGTTTCTCACAAATCGTCGATAATATCCAGCTAACCCCAAGAAGCTACGGATATCAGTTACCGATGTTGGCCTCAGCCATCCCTCAATTGCATCTGTTTTGGAGGGGTCCATAGATATCCCATTGCTTGTGATGATATGGCCCAAGAATGAGACCTCCTTCAACCAGAACTCACACTTTCTGTACTTGGCATAGAGCTTCTCCTTGCGCAAAGTCTCCAGTACAGTTCTTAAATGCTCCTCATGGTCCTCCTTGGTTTTGGAGTATATTAGAATATCATCTATAATGACTACCACAATTTTATCTAGGTAATCTCTAAAGACTCTATTCATCATGTCCATGAATATTGCTGGAGCATTGGTGAGTCCAAAAGGCATTACTATGAATTCATAGTGCCCGTACCTTGTACGAAAAGCAGTCTTGGGGATATCTTCCTTCTTCACCCTTACTTGATAATATCCCGACCGCAAGTCGACATTGGAGAAGTATTGTGCTCCACGCAGCTGATCAAACAAGTAATTGATTCTTGGGAGAGGATAATTGTTCTTTATCGTGATTTTGTTAAGTTCACGATAATCGAGGCAAAGCCGCATTGACCCATCCTTCTTCTTGACGAAGAGGACTGGTGCACCCCATGGTGATGCACTTGGGCGTATAAACCCTTTATCCAGATTCTCCTGTAGTTGTTTCTTCATCTCTTCAAGCTCAACAACAGCCATTCTATATGGAGTCTTGGATATTGGTAGCTCCCCAGGTATAAGTTCAATTGAGAACTCAACATCTCTTCTTGGAGGAAGACCAGGAAGTTCCTCGGGAAATACTTCAGCGAATTCCCTCACAATAGGCATTTCTTCAAGGGTGGTTTCTTCCTTGGACTCAATCATCTGAGCCAGATATGCGTGCTCATAAGGCATTAATATCCATGCTTGAGATGACGGAGCTAAAGGAGATTCATCTTCCTCCTGAAACTTGTAAAGAATCGGGGGTCGATTCTCCATATGGAGTATGATTTCCCTCTCCCGACAATTTATGTTGGCTCTATATAAGGAAAGCCAATCCATGCCAATAATTGCATCAAATTCCACCAAAGGGAGTATGATGAGGTTCGCCGGGAAATTCAATCCACAGATTATAACAGGGGAGGACTTATACTCATGGGATGCAATGATTTCCCCATTTTCCGTACTCACCGACATCTTTACTTCCAGGATTTGTGGTGGTGCAGGGATTGTTCTACTAAACTTTTGAGATATAAAGGAATGCGTAGAACCTGAATCAAAAAGTACGTTCGCTATTCTTTATGAATAACTAGCGTACCTGTCACCACTTCGTTGTCGGGGTTCACTTCGGCAGAAGTGATGGCAAAAGCTCTTCCTTGCTATCTTGGAGGTTGTTGATTTCCTCCGATAACCCTTGGATTAGGGCACTGATTCTCAAAATGACCTGGTTCTTTGCATTTGAAGCATTGAACAACGCGTTGAGGTTCGAACGGAGCGTTCCTCCCCTCCGTCGCAGCCGCGGGTCCTTCTTGCTGACAGTTAACAGCTAGGTGCCCTTCTCTTCCACACATAAAGCATTTTCTTGTCCCCCTAAGGCAATTTCCAGGATGCTTTTTTTCCACACTTTTGGTAAGTGGGGTGCTGGAATTTCTTAGCACCGTTGGATTTATCCATCGGACCACCATCATTGAAGTCCACCTTCCGCTTCTTGTCCCCATGATACCCCTGTGATTCTCCGATCTCCATTTCAACCTTGAGGGCACATCGGACAATTTCCTCATAGCTGTCGAAGTCACGGATCGCTAATGCTTTCCGCAAGCTAGGCTTCAGCCCACCAAAGAAGCGGTCAACCTTGCATTCGGGGGTAACGACAAAGCCGGAAGCGTATCGTGCAAGCCTTGTGAAGTTTGCCTCATACGCTCCCACAGATTCCTCATCTTTCTGCTTGAGGGAAAGGAAGTCCCTTTCCATCTTAAGACGGAGGGTGCGTGGAAAATATTTATCGAAAAACATCTTCCGGAATACCTTCCATTCCAAAGCCTCGATCTCCTCCTCAGGCTTCGTATTTTTGATCAACGTCCACCATTGATCAGCTTCACCCTCCATACGATAAGACGCCAGGAGAACCTTCTCTTTTTCAGAGCATTGGAGGATGGAGAATATCTTTTCAATGGAGTTGATCCATTGTTCAGCAATCGTGGGATCAGATGATCCACTAAAAGTAGGAGGCCTTTGTCTCATGAAGCTTTCAATAGCAACTTGTTATTTCTTAGGGGGGTTTGAACATTCCTCTTGACCAGTGTTTCTATTCAAAACTTGAGTTAGCTGAGAGAGAAGCGTGACAAAGTTCGCGATTCCTTCTCCCATTGGATTGGGCATCTCATAAGTACAATCATCACACTGATCTTCACAACTGTTGTTAGCCCGAGTTCTCCTATTACCGGCCCTTGGCTGGAATAAAAGGAAAGTTAGGGGTAACACATAAAGGGTAATCCAAAGACAAAAGTTGATGACTTATAAATAAACATTAATCTCTTTAACTCATGAGTCTATAGGATTCAATCCAGGCTTTTCATGATCTTCCTTCTAACATATATTCTTAGGGGCATTTTTCCCTTAATAAGGGTTCATGCTAAGATTGTGAATTTATCAAAACATATCCCCCGGGAGTGTCGTAACCAAGAGTGCAGCAAGGCCCGTTTTCGTGCACCAGTTCCCGTTCGAGTCCTAGCTCAAAGCGGTGTTTTCGGGTTTTACCCCTAGGATACATCTGTGCCAGAGCCGCCTCTACCTGCTCGTATCCAGACAGGGATGTATTTGTTTGATAAACCACTTACTTAGTATTTACCAAAACTTAGGGATGTTTTTATTATTATTAGTCTTTGTATCTAAGGCTTTACTAGGGTTTCCTAATCCCAAAAATAACTAAACCTCCCTTTGATACCAACTATGACAACCCTGCTTTTTATTACAACTTAAACATGCTTTATTACATAAAACTTCACTTGATACAACAAAGAAGATCGAGAGGTTTAGTGTCTTTGGGGCTTAGGATCATTACATAAAAACTTTAAACTTTAAATACAACATCCTTATTGAAAACTTCCTTTACATGACCACTACATTCCTTCATACTTAGCATTGCATGGGATAACCTGAGGACATGCATAAGAAAAGGGTGAGCTATAAAGCCCGGTAAGGGAGTACACAATGAATAACATGAGGAGTACAATACATGTTAGGCAATAGGCATATCAATAGAGCATAAGAGAGACATGAACATAAAGGCATGATAAAGCATGATAATCCTAACATGGAAATGTGGCAACAACACTTAACATTGAATTAGCATGAGCCAAGGCTCATTGCACATGGAGCATGAGTAAACCCTCATAGCACTTGAAGCACGAGTAAACCCTCGTTGAACTTGAATTATCATGAGTCAACACTCATTTCACATGACGTATCATGATACTATACTTAACCCAATGCATTGGAGCTCTATAAAGGGCGCACCCTTCTTAAACATTTCATTTTATGCATAAGTGTGCCACATGGATCATAAAACATGGATTCATAAAACATAATCATTTCTTCCACGATAAAGGAATGTGGAATTAATACATGAAACTTTATAATCAATATGTAAAGGTGCATAAAGGTGAATACCCTTGATGGAGAAGTGGGCATGGTATTCACTACACAAGGACATTGGCTTAGAAAATCGGTGCGATTTCGGCAGCATAACGGCGTGACATAAGAATTCATAAAAAAGGATGATGAGAGAGAAAGGGGTTCCTCATCATATTTACATGTAATGGACAGTAAGTAGATCATATATATACATGTCCCAACAATAGAAATGGAATTTATATTCATGATACAAAAGTATTGCTTGAATGTAAAAGAAGAGAGAGAAGTTCCTTTCGGAATTTCGGCATAGTAACGGGTGTACATGGGAGGCATTTAATGAGAGAGAAAGGGTTATACCATCATTAAAACAATAAGAGGGCAGTATGGGGGAGGTGCGAAACCATACCCCAACATTCATAATTGAAATAAAAAGGGAAAAAACAACTTAAAGAAAATTGACAAAAAAAAAGAGAAAGGAAGAAAACCCCTTACTTGGAAGTGTGCTTCCAAAGGCTAGAGAGAGGCTTGTGAGAGGCTTCTTGGGAGCTTGGGGAACCTTTAGAGGATTCTAGAGAGAGTAGGGAATATGTAGGACGAACTTCAATGGCTTTGAGTGAGGAGGAAGTGGGATCTTGGGTGGGTTTATATAGGAAAGGTGAGAGAATTCTTTATTATTTAGGTTTGGGACCCCTTATATTAAAATAATCCAAACCACAAACCATCCCATGGTATTTTCCCATGGTTTCTGGAAAAGGAAAGAGGAAAACGATATTTTACAAGTCCAAGGTCCGAACTTATTAAAAAATTAGGGTTGCTTATGTGGAGGTGAGTCACACTCCCATGGAAATTAATTTAAAAAGGCAAAGTGTTGAATAAGTCTTGAGGGCTCCATTAATGCTTTGAAAAGTGAGTCAAACAAACCCAAAACCTCATTATTTTAATGATAAAACACATATTGGCCGAACATAAGGATTATGGTATTTTATTACATCACCATTGGGTCATTATGATGTCATAAAACACATTATATATTTAAATGGTATTTAATTTTTACCCAAAAATTTGACTGTCTCAGAAAATTATGAAAAATTCACCGTTGGATAATTTCGACGTCCTAATTCCAAAAATAATATTTATTTTATCTAAATAATTTTCTAAATAGGTGAATTTTTACTTTTAAAATAAAAACCGACATTTATAAAAAATTCACGGGTTTTGACAGAAATGGCTTTCAAACCTTAATAAAAATTTTAATTGCATTCATAAAATTATAAGATCATTTATATTTAATAAAAATTAATTTAATATTAATAATAATATTTTATTAAAATATTATTAAAAAATCCTTTAATTTAATAAAATATAATTCTTAATTAAATAATAACTAAAAACACCGTTTGTACTTTAAAAACTAATTACAATGTATCAAAAATGACTAGAAATTATATTCATTATTATATACAAAAAAATGTACATGAACATGGTGCTACTTATTTGTTACATAACCCCTTAAAATAGCCGCATAAGACCTAAGGGTAAGGTGTGCGATGGTGACAGACTCTTGGGGTTGCTCGGATAACATCGCTCGAGTGGTAATCTCTATCAACTTCCATTTTTCCCGTAGACGATCACGTTCGAGTTTGACTTGATGAAGCTCAGCTTGGGCTTGGTCAAGGGAAAAGCCCAAAGACGCCACCTCCTTTCCGAGCTCCGACAAATGGGCTTCGTAAGGGGAAATTCTACTGGATGAGGCCATCGCTTCCTTTGTCTGAGTAGAAAATTGGTTCGTTAAAGCCTTATATTTAAACTACCCAGATGATCACTGTTTAACGGCTATAAAAGTAACGGTCACAAATCTTAACGTTAAACTAAAGAAGTTGACATCTTATAAAAACATTTTTTTTAATAATGAAACCTTTAACTGGATCAAGAGGGATTTTCCATTAATGAAATTTTGGGTCGTTACACTCTGTGCAGTCTTCATCTGCTCCTGGATGATCTGCACCTTCTCCATCATAGCTTGCACCATCTCTGGTCCCATGAGTGTGAACTCCCCTGGGTCAGTCCAGCACAGAGGCAATTTGCAAGGTCGACCATAAAGTTCCTCGAAAGGTTCCATCTCGATGGTGGAGTGGTAGCTGTTGTTATATGAAAACACTACCATGGGTAAATGATCCTCCCAACTGTGATCAAAGTCGAGGACGCATGCACGAAGCATGTCTTCGAGAGTCTGAATTTTCCTCTCAGTCTGTCCATCTGTCTGAGGATAGAAGGTGGTTCTCAAGCGAAGCTACATCCCTAAATCCTCCTGCAACCCCTTCCATAGCCGGAAAGTGAAACGAGAATCTCGATCGGAGATGATCGTCGATGGAACACTATGATGTCATATGATCTACCGTACATAGAGGCATCCAAGGTCCTCTACTAAACCCTGCCCTCTGATGAGTAGGAAGTGGTCCAACATGGCGAGTCAGTCGACAATCACCAAGATAGAGTCGTGTCCTCTGGATGTACGTGGAGGTCCTGTCATGAAATCCATGGATATCCCGTCCCAATTCCACTCTTGGACATCTAAGGGGTGAACCAGGCCTGCTGGAACATGGTGCTCCACCTTCACTTGTTGACAAATGAGGCATCGAGAGACAAACTCTTCTACCACCTTATTCATACCTGGCCACAAGTGCATTCATCGGTGGTCCTGATACATATTCTTCACTCCTGGATGTACTGCTAAAGGAGATGTGTGGAACTCTCTCAACACTTCCTCCTGAAGTGAAACTGGTGCCATGGTATGTCCTCTGAAGAGAATGACGTGCTCCCCAATTTCTAAAAATCCATCAGGTGCCTACCATGATGATACCTAAGCACGCCGTGTCTCATAGTCAACATCCCCACACTATGCCTCCCTTACTCGCTGAAAAAGTTGAGGAGTGATTGTGAGAGAATGTAGAAAGGATTCTCCATCCCTATCCACAAAGGATATCTGCAACGCGGCCAACTGCTCTGTTGCCTCATCTAGCATCTGAATGCCTGATCTCTTGCTGGGAGCATCTGCTACAACATTCCCCTTCCCAAGAGTATAGACTATCTCGAAGTCATAGTCCTGGAAGAAATCGAGCCAATGTCGCTATCTCAGGTTCAAGTCCTTCTGAGAGAAGATGTACATGAGACTCTGGTGGTCAGATTAGACTGTAAAAAACCCTCCCATAAGATAGTGCAACCACATCATCAAGGCGAAAACCACTGCTGCTAACTCCAGGTCATGGGTACCATTGTTCTGCTCATGCTGTCTCAACTACTAAAAACCATATGTGATTACTGCTCGCTCTTGCATCAGGACACACCCGATTCCCTTCCCTGATGCATCGTAGTAAACTACGTACCCCGCGCCTTCCTCTAAAATCCTCGGAATGGGGGCACTATTCATCCTCTACCACAGATCCTGAAAGCTCTGCTGGCATCTCTCCGACCACACAAAGGGTTTCCCCTTCTTCGTCAAGCCTGACTGTGGTGCTGCAACTCTGGAGAAATCTGGAACAAACCTTTGATAGTACCCATCTAGTCCCAGAAAACTTTGTACCTCCGTAATACGCTTAGGTGGCCCCCAAGCAAGCACTACCTCAATCTTTTCTGGATCCACTGAAACTCCATCCTATGAGATGACATGTCCTCGAAAGTGTACTTCTCGAATCCAAAACTTTCACTTAGAGAGCTTACCATAATGTTGGTGCTCTCGGAGTGTGTTTAGTACTACCCGCAAATGGTAGGCATGCTCCACCTTAGTAGTCGAGTAGATCAGTATTTCGTCATTGAAGACTATGACAGAGTGATCGAGGTAAGGTTGTAAGATCCTGTTCATGAGACTCATGAACCCTGTTGGAGCATTGGATATGCCGAATGGAATAACCAAGAACTCATAGTGGACATACCGACACATGAAGGCCTCTTCTCCACATCCTCATCTCAAACTTTGAGATGGTGATAGATTGACCTAAGGTCTATCTTTGAGAACCATCGTGCTCCCTTGAGCTGATCAAATAGGTTGTCAATCCTCAGGAGTGGGTAATTTTTCTTAATGGTCTCCTGGTTTAAGCGATGTTAGTCAACACATAGTCTCAAGCTCCCATCCATCTTCTTAGCGAATAAGATCGGAGATGCCCAGGGTGAAACACTAGTTCAGATAAATCCCATCCCCTGCAAGTCCTCCAGCTGTACTCGTAGCTCACAAAGCTCGGAAAGATCCATCCAATATGCTTGAGTAGATATCAGTGTCATCCCGGGGTACAGGTCAATGTAGAAGTCCACCTCTCTGCGAGGAGGTCATCCTAGAACATCGTCAGGGAAAACATCCACATACTGATCCACCACAATAGGAAAATCGGACTCCTCATGTAGATACCCGAAGCCTGACTTACATGGACATTACATTACATTTGCGTAATACTTAGTACATAACAAAAAAACACACACACAAGGATCATAATAGTTTAGTGTCTTTGAGACTCAGAATGTAAACTTCTAATCGTGGTGAAAGATCTTCAATATCTCCCATAAAGTTCTTCCCTTTTTTTCCTAAAAACTTTCTTTATATCCTGGGGAAAAGAAAACATGAAAGGGTGAGCTCAAATGCTCATTTAGGGTAAACAAAAGAAAAATCAATCACATCATATTCATAAGAACATAACTTTTGGAAATCTTAACCTGCAAAAGAGAGCATAATTTCATAACATGGGATAAATCATAGTAGTGAAATGAAATCCCAATAATCATAACTTAAAACATGAAACTTTGTGGCATACACACATAATCATAAAGAATCATTTCTTGTTAGTCAAGACTCATTTCCAAGACTATCTTAGTGGACAAAGTCCCTTTCTGAACCGAGTCACCCTCATTCCATTCCTGTTTCACTGAACCGGTATAACCTACCGTCCCAGCCATGTCTATCTCATGAGATATAAAATCTTTACCCAATGCATTGGAGGGAGATATAGGTCCCACCCATCTCATAATGATACCATTCTTATGTGTGCCACAAATTCATAAATCATACATCATTCCATAACCCATGTAATAAAAATGGGAATCTTAAACATCATGACATCATAAAACAAATCATATAAGATAAAAGAATTCATAAAAAAAATATTTCCATCACAACATAATAAAATCAATGTAATAATAGGGATTGAAACAGAACCCTTTATTATCTTAGATGGAAATTAATTTTGATAAAACACTTGAACTCCATTCTTGAGGAAAATATCCTTTCTACTTCAAAAACATTTTCCTTTCTTAACATGTCAAACAATTTTAAACTAAAAGAAGTGAATTAAAAATAAATTTGATAACTTGTAATGGAATCTTCTTGGAAACAATGTTTTAAAAATCCATTCATTCTGTATAAGTTAAAAAAACATTCTTCTCGTACTTTTGTCGGAAAAGTCAAAAAAGTACATCGTACGAAAAACGACAAAAGATTCCTTTCATATCTTTTACTAAAAACTCACAGAAGGGTAAAATAGGATTTAAAAAATTGTAGGTGAATGGAAATAATATTACATATTGAGGAATCATGGATTTGGATGATAAAATACACCCCAGTAAATACTAAAGTATAAACAATCTCGGATAAAAATGAGATTGTGATATTTACCTTACCTTAGGTCCGATTTGCTTCGTAAGTGTCTGAAACTCCTATATAATGATTTAAATAATGTCATTGACTTATTAAAGAATCATATTCATTGTTATTATATCATATATGGTTCACTTTTGACTTTATATTACCCGTTCTTTTGTAAATTCATGTTAATGTAGCATTTTGGGTAAAATCGTCTCATTCGTCATTCGTGTTTTAACTTGTAATTATTCATATGATTATTTAGATCATTATTACTTAGTTATAGAATATAAAACATGATTTATATATAATATATTTTCATAATATACATATATATAATGTATCTATAAATGGAATGAAATACACCGTTCATGGAGACGGTAGGCCGTACGTACGCATGAACGCTGTTTTCGTTTCCTTATTGAATTGAGTGGAATTAAGTAGATGACATACATATATATACACATAAATATAGTATATTTATAATGTCATATATTTCATTATTATTTCTTATATATACTTTATAATCATTCTTAAATGGTTAACATGGAGAATGAATCTCATCGCGTCGTGGAGACGGTAGTCCGTACGTACGCACGAGCGATGATATCATTTCCATAATTATTGAATTGAATTGGAGTGGATGATACAATATATCAGAATCATTATGATGTTATAATAACTATGTATAGTTATTCTTTACACCATAATACCCATCCATGTAAGGTGTTGGTGGGAAAACATATTACACCATGGCGTGGAGACGGTATTCCGTACGTACGCACGCGCGGTGATTTTGTTTTCCGTAGGATGGATAGATGGTGAAATAGGGTTGTTTCATACATATAATAACATATCAGTATATTAGTGATACTGATTTTATTACTTCATAATGAAACATCCTAATAAGAAAAAGTGGAATAAGAAATAAAGTTGAAAGAATCGGTAACGGAAATTACCTCTTCTTTGAAGCACCTCTTTGAGACCTCCTCTTAGGGCACTAAAATTGGTCTTTTAGGAAGACAAGAACCTCTAGGATGTTTCTTGGGAAGTGTAGAGGATAATTTTATAGGGTTTGTCCGAGCTTTAAGGCTCAAAGTTCTGTGAGGAAGAGAGGGAGGAGGTGCCCTTTTATAAGGGAGGAGAGGGGCATCTTAGGAAAATCTCAAAATATTATATTATATTAAGGTCAAATTAGGTTTATAATGGTTCCAAAGGGTCTTATTTCGAAGATAAAGTGGGTATGGGTCTAAATAATCTCATCCAATAGGATTTAGACAAGTTTAGGTTATTATTTTAACCTTATCAATTAGATTTAACTCTAAGTTAAATAATTTAACTTTTACCGTGTCTTTTTGTTTTCTTACACTATATGGTTAATAAACTTACCATAATAAGACAAAAGAATCCCAAGTTGTTTATTATTAATATATATATCTTTATCTAAGTCATTTGACCGAAACTTAGATTTTTAGGAATTAAATAACATTTAATAATAAAATATTTGTTTTAAAAACAAATTTATGTCAATTTTGACACTATTTGGTACATGATTTTTATGAAATTCCTAACAGATTTATAAGTTCGAACCAAGTTACTTATATCAACACTACCATGTTATATTAACCTAGAAATTTAATTTAAGTCATAAAAAGTCTCAAATTACATTTATTTGGGCATTTATAACATCAATTATATCAATATTTCATTAATAAGACAATTACTGCATCATCTTTGTGTCATAATTAATGATAATTATTTAATCCCTAAAAATTCTAAATAAATTTCTATGATGTAGATAATTGTATTAGCTTTCTGGAGACTATTCATGTTCGAAGTTTCATGAAGTGTATCACTAAATTAAAATTTTTATACTTATAAGATTTAAGAAAGTGTCATGTTGTCACATTCTTTGGTTTTAATAATAATTAAATTATTTTCATGGAACAAAGTCCATAAAATGAATCTAATCCGACCCTTAGGTTATATGGGTATACGTTTAGCCATCCAATAGGATTTTTCCAAGTGTTAGGGTAATTTTATAATCTTATATTTACCCTTAATTACCCGATTTACCTTTAACTATAGTAAATAAAATTTACCGTAGTTACTATTCACAATGCCCAAAAATCAAAAGTAGCTTATTAACATAATTTGGAACCACTGATTCCAAATATGGAATCCATTTTTCCAAATTCAATACACAAAAGATCCAGAAATTAAATTAAAATTAATCCCTTTTTCGAAAGAAAACGGGTTGTTCTTTAAAACATTGCAAAAGATTGAATTGACTTAACCTACGAATTCAAGGTAAAATCAATGCTAATGACATAAATTATATTAAATGGTAAAAATATATTCTATTTATACTTTAAAGCCATTCAATATTATAATTTAACCAAATAAGATATTATGATGAAAAAAGTTGTTTTTAATTAAAATATAGCGTGTTTTTACTATTCATTAAAATATGAAAGTTATCGGAAAAATATCAAAACTTTATCTAATGTAAATTTTTATACCCTGATTGAAAATAGGAATTTTATTTTGTCAAATTTAACTTATAAACCTGTCCAAAACCAGATTTATAGTGGGTGCGCCATCAAAAGGCGGCAAAACTGCATTTTTTGAAAAATACTTATTTTACCTGAAAAATTTATTTTGTTCTTATATCATGTTCTAGAAAATGTTTAAGATGAATAATAATATTATAGAATTCAAAATTTAGTTAATAATATTCATAATGGCTAGTTCATGACAATATTATAATAATATATCGTTGTTTATTAAAACCCGGTATTGCATACAACACACGCTATCGAGGAAGGTCGCGATTGCGTGTAATGCAAGCCAAGTCAGGGTTGCGTGTTGTGAAAGAATCCTTCGTTTTTTCGTATAACATATTCCAACCATATTTCATTTATACATTGAATATATATATATATATATATATATACTCAATGTTGCATAGAATAACTATTATCAAAATTGTCTGTAACACGATCCAAGAATAGTGTTGCGTATACTGCAAGCTAATACGGTGTTGCGTATAGCGCAAGGTAATCTTGGTGTAGAATAAAACACAAGACATTAATGAAATTAAAAGAATATTTTTCATAAAATCTCAGGGTGTTACATTCTACCCCCCTTAAGATGAATTTCTCCCTCGAAATTCGTCTGGGTTATAAATGGTTTACTACTCGAAAGTTTGTTTAATAGAAACCCACATCGTAAAAAGGGAATACCAAAACCAACCTTTAAAAACAAAGGTATGAAACATAACGGTTACCCAAATAAACTAATCACTGGATTTCCACATAGGTGAAAATATGGATATGGAAGAGAAATCTAACCATCATGTTCTGATGGAGAGTGGTAGAGAACATGGCTATGGAAAAGCTAGTAATCAAAAATCCATAGATTTTGGATGATATAAGGTACCATCTAATTTACCGAATATAAGGGCACTAGGACAACATTTTTGGTTTTCAATATCATTTCCCTAAAGTTGAAAATTTTGAATTAGAAGAAATACTTACTTGATTTTGGTACAATCTCACTGTTGTTTGTGAATTGAACAATTTCCACTTCATCCCTTAAAGAAATGAAGTTGAATTTGTTATTCGTGATGTGTTAGCAGATCATGTGATATAATGATGGGTCATTCCATATCTTTCAAACAAAAGGTTAGAAAAAGTAATAAGTCCATCTTATGGTTAGATTAATCATATATGGTTCCAAAAATAAACGTATACTTCATATGTCATACCTTTTAATAAAATAAAACTAGTTTATACTAACCAAGGACTTCCTGTAGGCCAGTGGTAGGCGATAAAGGCCAGTCACACTTCGGTTGTGGGTTTGATTCCCACAGCCTTGTCCGACGTGATGGGTTGTCGCCCGTCCTGCATGTTGTCCTTTTTCTAAAACAACATTACTATAACATCCCATCAATTATATCAAAAAAAATTCTATCCTTAAACAATACTAAATTATGTCAAACATAATCCATTCCAATCTTTAGGCTTATCTAAAATACTTCGGTCCACTCTCATAACATAGTGAAAACGATTACCAGAGATTTAATACCATCGTTGATCCCCATATATCATAAGATATGTTTTGTTGGTCACATTCCAAACATCCAAAGTCCTTAATCATGTATTCTCTTGAATACCCATTGAACCATAGTGAAAACATGAATGCAGTTAAAAGATAACACCTTCCACATACCAAAATCCTCAAAATTCTATATACTCAAACCATGATATCACTTAGTTCTTATATCAATCAGGAGCTCATGAATACTGTCAAATATTTCATTTTCTCGTTTTCCCTTCATTATGCGCATATCATTCTTTTTCCAAAAATATCTCAATCACATTCCATGGTTACTGGTACCATAAAATTATTGAAAACCATAATAGACCAATACATAAGTATTCCAATATTCCACGATACTATATACAACACTATTTTGGAATCCCATTACATAAACACATAATCATTCCTCCACATCGTTGTCATATTCAATATCGCCAATAGTGATCGCATGTGAATTCCCTTTGTCCTTTTCCTTAAGAGGTTGCTCATGTTGATCATCACTAACCCTTGGATTAGGGCATTTATTGGCATAATGTCCCATCTCCTTGCACTTGAAACATTGAAGTGTTGGTGGTGCGTTCTCTGCAGTCTTTTATTTATTCACATAATTAGAAACCCTTTTTACATTACTTCGACACTCAGCTGCTCGATGACCTTCTTTTCCACACTTAAAACATTTTCTTGTCCCTTTAAGACAATCTCCACCAAGCTTCTTTCCACACTTTGTGCATAAGGAAGCATTCATCTTCTTTTCACCATTATTTTGAGATTTCTCCTTGAACTCCATCTTTTGTTTCTTGTCAAAACAATGAGATGGATATGTAACACCAACTTCCATTTCCACCTTGATAGCACAACGCACAATCTCTTCATAGCTACTGAAGTCTCTTATAGCTAATGCCCTTAGAAGACTTGGTTTTAAGCCACTGAAAAATCGATCAACTTTACTTTCAGGTTGGATGATAATTCCAGATGCATACCTTGCAAGTCTTGTAAAATTCGCTTCGTATATACCAACAGATTCATCATCCTTTTTCTTTAGTTCAAGAAACTCCTTCTCCATCTTTGTTTGAAGAATACGAGGGAAGTACTTACTGAAAAACAAGTTCTTGAACTCGTCCCATTCCATGGACTCAATTTCATCTCTTGGCCTCGTATTCTTGATAAGATTCCACCATTGATCAGCTTCACCTTCCAAACGATATACTGCTAAGATGAATTTATCATGCTCAGAACATTGAAGAACTGAAAATATATTTTCAGTGGTACTGATCCATTGTTCAGCAACAAGTGGATCGGAAGACCCACTGAAAGAAGGTGGGCGTTGCCTCATGAAGGGCTCAATAGAATATTGTTCCCTTATCTGCTCATTTGGAAGCCCAGAATGATTCATAGCTTGTGTAAGTGTAGCAATAATATTTTTCACTCCAACTCCCATAACATTTGTTTGTTCAGGAGGAAAATCATTGTATTGTCCATTACAGTGATCAACACGGTTCCTTCGGGTTCCAGCCATCGTCTAAAACCCAAAAAGAATAGTGTGAGAGGCAAAAATCATGCTAGGGAAAATAACATAATAAAGGGGGAGTACCTTCAATGTCTAACATATTAGGTTAAATTCTATGATCGTTACTGTAGTTCTAGGACTATATCCTATACGTATACTTATCCTTAGGGACATCCCTAGACGTACCATAGAAATATCTCTAGGGATATCACTAACGTTTTCGCATCCTAGTTTCCAAAGGTTGACTAAACCTTTCCTCTGATACCAACTGTAGAGACCCGAAGCCTGACATACATGGACATTACATTACATTTATGGAATACTTAGTACATAACAAAAAAACACACACACACAAGGATCGTAATAGTTTAGGGACTTTGGAAACTCGGAACGTAATCTTCTAATCGTGGTGAAAGATCTTCAATATCTCCCATAAAGTTCTTCCCTTTTTTTACCTAAAACCATTCATTATATCCTGGTGAAAAGAAAACATAAAAGGGTGAGCTAAAATGCTCAGTAAGGGTAAACAAAAGAAAAATCAATCACATCATATTCATAAGAACATAACTTTTGGAAATCTTAACCTGCAAAAGAGAGCATAATTTCATAACATGGGATAAATCATAGTAGTGAAATGAAATCCCAATAATCATAACACAAAACATGAAACTTTGTGGCATACACAAATAATCATAAAGAATCATTTCTTGTTAGTAAAGACTCATTTCCAAGACTATCTTAGTGGACAAAGTCCCTTTCTGAACCGAGTCACCCTCGTTCCAGTCCTGTTTCACTGAACTGGTATAACCTACCGTTCCAGCCATGTATATCTCATGAGATATAAAATCTTTACCCAATAAATTGGAGGGAGATATAGGTCCCACCCATATCATAATGATACCATTCTTATGTGTGCCACAAATTCATAAATCATACATCATTGAATAACCCATGTAATAAAAATGGGAATCTTAAACATCATGACATCATAAAACAGTTCATATAAGATAAAATCATTCACAAAAAAAATATTTCCACCACAAAATAATAAAATCCATGTATTAAAATAGGGATAGAAACAGAACCCTTTATTATCTTAGATGGAAAATAATTTTGATAAAACACTTGAACTCCATTCTTGAGGAAAATATCCTTTCTACTTCAAAAAAATGTTCCTTTCTTAACATGTCATATAATTTTAAACTAAAAGAAGTTAATTAAAAATAAAATTGATAACTTGTAAAGGAATCTTCTTGGAAATAATTTTTTAAAAATCCATTCATTCTGTATAAGTTAAAAAAACATTCTTCTCGTACTTTTGTCGGAAAAGTCAAAAAAGTACCTCGTACGAAAAACGACAAAAGATTCCTTTCATATCTTTTACTAAAAACTCACAGAAGGGTAAAATAGAATTTCAAAAATTGTAGGTGAATGGAAATAATATTACATATTGAGGAAGCATGGATGTGGATGATAACATACACCCCAGTAAATACTAAAGTATAAACAATCTCGGATGAAAATGAGATTGTGATATTTCCCTTACCTTAGGTCCGATTTGCTTCGTAAGTGTCTGAACCTCTTGTATAATGATTTAAATAATGTCATTGACTTATTAAAGAATCATATTCATTGTTATTATATCATATATGGTTCACTTATGACTTTATATTACCCATTCTTTTGTAAATTCATGTTAAAGTAGCGTTTTGGGTAAAATCGTCTCATTCGTCGTTCGTGTTTTAACTTGTAATTATTCATATGATTATTTAGATCATTATTACTTAATTATAGAATATAAAACATGATTTATATATAATATATATTCAGAATATACATATATATAATGGATCGATAAATGGAAAGAAATACACCGTTCATGGAGACGGTAGGCCGTACGTACGCATGAACGCTGTTTTCGTTTCCTTATTGAATTGAGTGGAATTAAGTAGATGACATACATATATATACACATAAAACCAGTATCTTTATAATTTCATATGTTTCATTGTTATTGTTTATATATACTTTATAATCATTCTTAAATGGTTAACATGGAGAATGAATCTCATCGCGTCGTGGAGACAGTAGTCCGTACGTACGCATGAGCGATGATATCATTTCCATTATTATTGAATTGAATTGGAGTGGATGATACAATATATCAGAATCATTATGATGTTATAATAACTATGTATAGTTATTCTTTACACCATAATACCCATCCATGTAAGGTGTTGGTGGAAAAATAGATTACACCACGGCGTGGAGACGGTATTCCGTACGTACGCACGCGCAGTGATTTTGTTTTCCGTAGGATGGATAGATGGTGAAATAGGGTTGTTTCATACATATAATAACATATCAGTATATTAGTTATACTGATGTTATTACTTCATAATGAAACAACCTAAGAAGAAGAAGTGAAATATGAAATAAAGTTGAAAGAATCGGTAACAGAAATTACCTTTTCTTTGAAGCACCTCTTTGAGACCTCCTCTTAGGGCACTAAAATTGGTCTTTGAGGAAGACCAGAACCTCTAGGATGTTCCTAGAGAAGTTGAGAGGAGAATTTGGCAGGGGTTGGCCGAGCTTGAAGGCTCAAAGTTGTGTGCGGAAGAGAGGGAGGAGGTGCCCTTTTATAAGGGAGGAGAGGGGCATCTTAGGAAAATCTCAAAATATTATATTATATTAAGGTCAAATTCGGTTTATAATGGTTACAAAGGGTCTTATTTCGAAGATAAAGTGGGTATGGGTCGAAATACTCTCATCCAATAGGATTTAGACAAGTTTAGGTTATTATTTTAACCTTATCAATTAGATTTAACTCTAAGTTAAATAATTTAACTTTTACCATGTCTTTTTGTTTTCTTACACTATATGGTTAATAAACATACCATAACAAGACAAAAGAACCCCAAGTTGTTTATTATTAATATATATATCCTTATCTAAGTCATTTGGCCGAACCTTAGATTTTTAGGAATTAAAAAACATTTAATAATATAATATTTGTTTTAAAAACTAATTTATGTCAATTTTGACACTATTTGGTACATGATTTTTATGAAATTCATAACAGAATGATAAGTTCGAACCAAGTTACTTATATCAACACTAACATGTCATATTAACCTAGAAAATTAATTTAAGTCATAAAAAGTCTCAAATTACATTTATTTGGGCATTTATAACATCAATTATATCAATATTTCATTAATAAGACAATTACTGCATCATCTCCGTGTCATAATAAATGATAATTATTTAATCCCTAAAAATTATAAATAAATTACTCTGATTTATATAATTGTATTAGATTTATGGAGACTATCCATGTTCGAAGTTTCATGAAGTTTATCACTAAATTAAAATTTTTATACTTATAAGATTTAAGAAAGTGACATGTTGTCACATTCTTTGGTTTTAATAATAATTAAATTATTTTCATGGAACAAAGTCCATAAAATGAATCTAATCCAACCCTTAGGTTATATGGGTATACGTTTAGCCATCCAATAGGATTTTTCCAAGTGTTAGGGTAATATTATAATCTTATATTTACCCTTAATTACCCGATTTACCTTTAACTATAGTAAATAAAATTTACCGTAGTTACTATTCACAATGCCCAAAAATAAAAAGTAGCTTATTAACATAATTTGGACCCACTGATTCCAAATATGGAATCCATTTTTCCAAATTCAATACACAAAAGATCCAGAAATTAAATTAAAATTAATCCCGTTGTCGAAAGAAAACGGGTTTTTCTTTAAAACATTGCAAAAGATTGAATTGATATAACCTACGAATTCAAGGTAAAATCAATGCTAATGACATAAATTATATTAATTGGTAAAAATATATTCTATTTATACTTTAAAACCATTCAATATTATAATTTAACCACATAAGATATTACGATGAAAAAATTTGCTTTTAATTAAAATATAGCGTGTTTTTACTATTCATTAAAATATGAAAGTTATCGGAAAAATATCAAAAATTTATCTAATGTAAATTTTTATATCCTGATTCAAAAGAAGAATTTTATTTTTTCAAATTTAACTTATAAACATGTCAAAAACTATATTTAAAGTGGGTGCTCCATCAAAAGGCGGCAAAACTGCATTTTTTGAAAAATACTTATTTTACCTGAAAAATTTATTTTGTTCTTATACCATGTTCTAGAAAATGTGTAAGATGAATATTAATATTATAGAATTCAAAATTTTGTTAATACTATTCATAACGGCTAGTTCATGACAATATTATAATAATATATCGTTGTTTATTAAAACCCGGTATTGCGTACAACACACGCTATCGAGGAAGGTCGCGATTGCATTTAATGCAAGCCAAGTCAGGGTTGTGTGTTGTGATAGAATACTTCATTTTTTTCGTATAACATAATCCAACCATATTTCATTTATACATTGAATATATATATATATATATATACTCAATGTTGCGTAGAATAACTATTATCAAAATTGTCTGTAACACGATCCAAGAATAGTGTTGCGTATACTGCAAGCTAATACGGTGTTGCGTATAGCGCAAGGTAATCTTGGTGTAGAATACAACACAAGACATTAATTAAATTAAAAGAATATTTTTCATAAAATCTCGGGGTGTTACACCGCACATCAACTGCTCAGAGGATGAGACTAGCCAACTGATGTGTGATCGGATTCCCCATCCTCTGTGTAAGTCCATCATTTGCTGAAAGGGATCACTTATCACTGGTGAAGTTGAACCTAGTCCCATCCGTGTGGATACACTGCACTTTGCACCTAATACAGTCAATCTGATCATGGACTGTAGAAAACTAGTCCATACCTAGGATGACGCCATAAGGCCTCGACGCCACTACAAGGAGATCCCAGCCGAAGCTCTCGCATCCCAAAGTAAGCTCACACTATCGGCACCAGTGCATAATTGTCGAGTGTGCTCTCATAGGAGTTTCTAGCCATAAGGATCGAGCCAACGGCTCTGTCGGAATCTCCGGGCTCCGAATGAGGGCAGTGGCAATAAAAGAATGACTCACACCTATATCTATATGTACTGTAACAAGGGTGGAGTAGACACAGATAGTACCTCGAATCATCTCAAGTGCACCATGGTCGTGGGCCTCGACTGCCTGGAGTTGGGCCTGTCCTTGTCTGCCAGCACCCTGTGGTCGTGGTGGACCTCCTGGTGGTGGTGGTGGTAGGGCCTCGAAACGTCGTCCACCACCTGATACTCGGCCAACTCCTCCAACTAATCCGCCTACTACCGGTGAAACACCACTGCCAAACCTCTTCCTCTGCTTGGGAGGTCCCTCTACTATTTTCTGTTCATCTGCATGTTGGGTCGGGCTGTCACGAGCCATGTGACCCTGCCTGCCGCATGCATAGCACTGTCTGCTCCTCATATGACTAGCTCTGTCTCTTGTGCCCCACACAACTGAACCTGTAACCTAGGGTTGCCCACTTGATTGCCTGATCTGTTTAGACCTCTGCGACATTTGTATACTTTCGGATGCATAAGACTCCGCTACGTGATGCCCTATGGTGGGTCTCACTGGTGGTGACTGCTCAACGAGAAAACTCTCCACTAAAAGGGATCGATCTAGCACCCTTGCCAGCGTTGGGATGCTGAGGGATATCATCGAAGCCCTGATATCATGTTTGATTCCCTTATCAAAGGTACGGGCCCTGAAGAATGGGTCACATACCATATCCATGGAGTAGCGCGAGAGGTCGATGAACCTCGCGGAGTACTGAGCTACTGTCATGCTGCCCTACTGCAGATGAAGTAACTCCAAAATCCTTACCGCACCAAAGGTTGCTGGAACAAAATCTGACCAGAAGAGACTCTTGAAGTCTTCCCAGAGTAGTCATTCCTCATCATGCACCTGGAGCATCAGGCTCCACCATCTACCTACTGCTGCTTGCAGGAGACTCGCGGTAAGGATCACCATGAGTTCGTATGGTGTCCCTACCAATCTAAAAACTCTCACGAGAGCCTCCAGCCAATCCTCAGCTTCATATGGGTCCATATCTCCATATAACCTAGGTTGCCTCTGGCGCTAGAACTCATGCAATGCACTCCGTTGGTGTGCAATATTTGCTGCTAGATCTGGTGGTATCGGTGGCCCAGCGGGTAGTGTTACCACTGGTACCTTCGCTTTGATGGGGCCCTGCACCGAGGCCTCATCGCTCGGTGGGCTACCATCTCACACAAAACTCGGAACCCTAGCTGGATGACTACGTGGGGCCATCCTGAAAATATACAGGTGTTCCATGGTCAAAACAGTATACCTGGTGAGCTGACAGAAAGTAATCATGATGAAAACTTTTCAAAGGAAACACACACGCAATCTGTGTTTTCATGCACTGAGTCGGAAATCAGAAGTCAGAGTCCTAGTCTATGGATATGTCGGGTGCCACACCAACACCATTTACCCAAAACTTATAACCACACACAAGACACTTAACACTATTTCCACTTAAAAGAATAAGAGTCCAAGTTCTGCAGTAGAACCGACTCCTCTAATACTAATTTTTCACGACCTGTCCTCGGGGCCCATGCCGTGACTTCCCCATGCCTGCCTTCCATAGTCCAAGGGCTGAAAAATAGCACCAAAGGCATAATCCCTATAAAAAGGAAGGCATTTCCTTTAAACCTGTAACACACACAGTCTGAACTCACGTAGTAGAAGCAACAAGTACAAATATAGAAAAGAAAAGTGTGATGAAAGTAAGTGGGCGAGTATACAAACACAACTGAACAATAAGTACAAGTACAAAGGGAATAACAGCTCTTGGATCGTCTACCATGGAATCCTACCTGAAAGGGTTGGTTAAGAACTCGAAAAACTTGTCCCTGCGGTACGTCCAGTCTATTCCAGCTTCGACCAGCCTCCTGTCTATCACCCTCATCCTCGATCGCTGTTGTTCGTCGTCTGTACAAAACACAACAAGGTGCGGGCGAAGCACATGGAGGGGTGAGTATAACAATACTCAGTAGGTGACCCCGAGACCCCCTAAGTTCTCCTAGAATCCACAAAGGATAAACCACATTAGAGAGATACAATCACAAAGTATCAACCTACCCTACTAAGGTATAAGCCCAAACATATACCTAAGTTACCAATCACATTCCAGCTCTAACTCTCTAGCCCAAGCACAACCCCTTCCACAAAGGAAGTAAAGTCAATGAACATTATGATAAATATTGAAAGACAAGACTCATCTCACATAGGTATACAACTCATGAAGAGGGGTAGAGATGATTAGATGTAGCCTCTGAATCATCTCCTTTATCGAACCCACGTAGGATCCTGGAACAATGTCAGTGCTGTCAAACCCACGTAGGATCCTGGTATAGATGTCATCACTATTGACCCCACAAAGGATCCTGGTCTATCAATCATTGCTGTCAAGCCCACGGAGGATCCTGGTACAGTATCATTGCTGTCGAACCCACATAGGATCCTGTCATCTCGATCGCATCCAGCCATAGGGTTTCTGTACACAACATGCTCGATTTTGGGAGGGTCCTCTCCTCAAGCCAAGTGTCGATATATCAACTACCACGAAGTATCAAGTTGATTTATCTCATAGTTCAACCTCATCATAAGGAAACCAACACAATATACGGTGCATCAATCGGACGCCCGATCTGCGGGTTATTAGCATTTTCGTTTCAGGGTCCATTTGGATTCGTAATCGATCCAACCTGACATACTCCTTATCAACCAAAATCTCTAGTTGTGTATACTCAAGGCACCATATCGCTCCAAGGATTCTAGCACCACTAACGATTTGTCAATTGGAGACCTAGTGCCAAAGTTATGGAGGTTTGTGCAGGGGAACATGGTATAAACAAACCATGCAACCAAGCCGTGCGAAGTCTCTAGGTGAGAGAGTAGCAACCACACGGTTGGTGCACGGTTTGAAAAACCATGTGGCCAAGCCGTTATACGGCACTAGTTGTGACTTTATAAACAACATGGTTGGCACACGGTTTGAAAAAACGTGGGGCCAAGCCGTGCGAAGTCCCTAGGTGAGACAGTGGCTACCGCACGGTTGGCGCACGGTTTCCCAAACCGTGCGGCCAAGCCGCACGACCACTTGAAATTAGGGTTTTAAGTCCTGGTCCATGTGGGATTTCTTATCTTTCCCTGTTATTCCTCTCACTTGTGCCTCTTGCGGGAGTTATGGTTTTTCAGAGGTTGGGGATGCTCCTTAGCTCGTTTTGTAGGCACATCGAAGAGGTTTCTTGGTGGATTGAAAGGGGTTCTCCATTCATCACCACAACGCAAAGATTCCACCTTCAATCGCGATGAACAAACCATTCAAGATGAATGGAGGAGGGTTCAGGCCATGTTAGTTTGGCCCGCACCCTCCGCATTGGAGCGGTAATAGGTGGCTCAACACGAACATAATAGAAGATCATCAAACCCTAACCCCCACAATGATTATTCCCATCCCACAAAAGAAAACATCCGCCTTATTTGTTTTTAAAAGAAGAAATTGGGAATATAATCATACTCAAAAACCAAAACCTACCTCGATCTTCGATGGAGTTGGTGCATAGAAGAAGATGAAGTCGATGATGGTGGTGTCGTCGGCGTACGTCACCCCCATAAGATGCTCCTGATCCAGGATAGACCGTCATCCAAAACCTTCATTCAGGAGTTGTTCTTCATTGGGGGATAATTCTCCAGGGTTTCTACCTCTCCCAAAAGTTCTAACCAAAGGATCCACCAACCAAAAATAATGGGTTATGACAACCCATTATTTAATTTGTTGGAAAAAAATCAAACGATTTCAAAAAGATTAATTAATTGGCATTAATTAATTCTTAGGTGAGTTGGAACCATAATGGGGAAGTCCAAGAGTTTCCTTCATTTATGGGAAGCTTAAGAGGTTTAAAGGAGTTAAAGAGTTTGGGTGGGCCCCACCTAAAAACAATCTCCCAATGGAGGTTATGTTATGGTGGACCCACTAATAACCTCCTCTTGGAGGTTTTAACCGCTAATACATATAAAAATATGTTACACATATATTTATTTAATTTAATTAGAAATCCCAAAAATTAACATCCGCTCTTGTTAGAATGCAACTGTGGTGAAGGACTCCTTAAGAGAATACAGGCGCTGTGAGTTCAACGGTGCCCTTAGATTTTTATTCCGAGCTCTGGTATAAAATATATAAAATCCCGCACATACGTTTACTGAACACACCCAAAAAAAAAACATTATAAATTGATTCCAGGAACACTGGGCCTCAGAATCAAGTGCCGTCAGAAACTGCAGACTCATAAAATTCCCATGTATTTAAAAAAAATTCCACAGAATTTCTAGGTCTTTATAGAAGCTTACCTAGGTGAAGCTTTACCCTATAATTGTACATGAGGACCTTCTCACCAAATTGGAAATTCCACTGATGAATCATGATATAATGGATATCCTTTTTCTTCTCTTTATTAATCTATGAGGTCTCATATGCATCACATTAGATTTTGTCAAACTCTTGAATCTGCAGCTTCCTATGCTCACCTGCATTTGAAATATTCAAATTACACTGTTTAACAGCCCATTGTGCATGATGTTCTACCTCTACGAGGAGGTGAAAGGACTTTCCAAACACAAACCTATTTGGTGAAATTCTGATTGGGGTTTGAAAAGCTGTATGGTAGGCCCAAATTGCATTATCCAAGCACAAACTCCAGTCTTTCCTATTGGGTTGTACCATTTTTCAAAGATTATCTTTACATTCCAATTTGAGAATTTTTCTTCTCTATTAGTTTGCAGGTGATATGCAGTGGAGAATTTATGATCAAACCCATACTTACGGATTTTTTTTTGATATTGTGATTGAAAAAAATTGAACCCTGATCACTAATGACGAATCTCAGTAAATCAAACCTTCTGAAAATTTGGGACCTCACAAAATAAACAACCCCTTGAGAGTCATCAGTCCCAGTAGTCTTTTCGTCCACCCATTTAGAGAAAAATTCCATAACCAATAAGATGTAAAAAGAGAAAAATGAATATGAAAAAGGCCCCATGAAATCAATGCCCCATGAGTCTAAGATTTAACATAATAACATGGGATGTAGGGGAATTTCTTTCCCCTTAGAGATATTCCTTGTGAATTGACAACGACTACATGACATAAAAAATTGATGGGCATCCCTATACAATGTTGTCCAATAAGGCTTTGAGTCATGGAATTTTCGATCTATACATTGAGTGACAATGTTCCCCCCACAAGACAAAGTGTGTAAAAATATCAAAATAGAGGTGAACTCATGGTCAGGGACACACCGAAGAATCACCTGGTCACTAAAAATTCGCTACAAATATGAGTAATCCAAAATGTACCACTAAGAATAATTCTTGACTCTCCAGGATTGTGACGTTCTGAAATTTTTGGGGACCCATGATTTTTATATAACATTCACAATGTCTTCCTACTAGGTGGTAAGGTCCACCACATCACAAAGGTTATCCTGATGGAAGAATTATCCAATGGGGGTGGGGGGGATGAGTCAACATGGTTGTCCAGTGGTTTATAAATCCTACTAATGTGGTCAACTACCACATTTTCAACTCCAATATTATCTCTAATTTCATGGTCAAACTATTGGAGGAGGATCATCCATCAAATGAGGCGAGGCTTACCTTTAGGTTTCATTAGGATAAATCGAAGGGCAATATGGTCAGAAAAGGAAATGAATTTTGACCCAAGAAGATATGAATGAATTTTTCCACGGAAAACCCAATATAAAGGAGTTATTTTTAGTGGTTTTATTGTTTACTAGGGAATGGTTAAGGGTATGATAGGAATGCACAATGACATGAGGTGCCTTCTCAACCCTTTGTGATAAAACTGCCCCAACAGAAAAGTTAGAGGCATCACACATAAGTTCGAAGGGGAGGTCCCACCATGGTGTTTAGATGATGGGAGGTGATGAGAGACTCCTTTTTCAGTGAATTGAATGCATCCTCACAACTTTTATAAAAAAATTAGAATCCTTTTATAATAATCGAGACAGGGGAAGTGTTATCTTACTAATTTTTTTAATGATTCGATAGTGCAAACTAGCATGACCCAAGAATGATCAATCCTCATGAAAACATTTTGGATATTTAAGGGTTGAAATAAAATCAATTTTTGATCTATCCACTTGAATTGTATCATTTGAAATAAAATTCCCATGAACTATCCCCCACTTAAACCTGAAATGGAATTTCTCATAATTTAATACATGATATTTTTGAATAATGTGGCGGAAGAAAGAACATAGGTGTGACAAATAGTCATACAAAATATCTATAAACCATGAAGTCATCCATAAAGACTTCCATACAATTATCAAGGTACTTAGAAAACAAACTCAACATACATCACTAAAAAGTTTCAAGAGCAATACATAGACAAAAAGGCATCCTTCTGTATGAAAATGTGTCGAATGGACAAGTAAATGTTACCTTTTCTTGATCCATAGGGGATCATTAATTTGGAAATAACCCAAATATACATCAAGGAAACAATAATGAAACTTTCCAACCAATAATTCAACCATTTGGTCAATGAGAGGAAAAAGAAAGTGGTCCTTCTGCATGGATTAATTCATTTGAAGGTAGTCAATATAGACTCGCCAACTATTTTTCACATGTGGTGGGACCAATTAATCTTGTTCATTTAACAAAATTATTATTCCAATTTTTTAGACACAATTTTCACTGGGCTAATCCATTTACTATCTAATATTGGATAAATTATCCCAATAACAAGTAATTTATTAACATACAATTTTAACACTTCCCGGAGAGTAGGATTCAAACAGCATTGAGATTGTCTTATGAGATTATCCTCATAATCCAAAATTATATGGTGCATACAAATAAAAGGGATAATCCTAGGAATATCAGCCAATTTCCATCCTATATCTTTTTAACACTCTCACAAAAGGTTGAGTAGTTTTCATTCCTGCTGTGGAGAGAGGTTATTATCAATCATGATAAGAAATTGGTCGATACCCTCAAGATATTAATATTTTAAATTACAAGGAAGTGGTTTTAGTTACAACATAGGTGGTTTTTGGATTATGGGATGAGATTTATGGGGAGAGAGTTCCATGAAAATATCTATTTGCTCATGTTTATTCCCTATGGAAAGAGAATCTACAGAAATAATATTTATAGAATCTATGACGTTCATGGGAACCTCATATTGAACAAAATCATCAATAAAAGTAGAAAATTTAAATTTTTTAGAACCAACACAACACTCAAAAAATGAATTAAAACTCAAATAAACCAAGGGGGAAGAAGTGGAAAATTAGTCAGAGTATGGGTCAAGGAGATAATTTTGTGTGTGCGAGTTGTTAGGGAGAAGATCCATTGAATATATAGAAATAGTGGAGTGATATTAAAAAGAGTGATTCATTACATCAAGGATGTTAAAACATACATTTTATCTAATAAATTTCATAAACAATTTACAGTTGTGTGCATTAATTATCGTATTTTCTATTTTAAGGAATGAACTCCTATGTATGAGAGGAGAATGTCCTAGGGTTCATGTATCTTCTATCTCAGTAATATAGAAATTAGTGGGGAAGATGAGATTCTTCACTCTTACAAGGTTATCCTTAATCACTCATATTGGATGCATAGTACATTGGTTGGAAAGTTTCATGACAATGCCTATCAGTTGAATCTCTCCAACCTGCAGAGAAGTATACACGGAGTGAGATATTACATTATTGGAAGCACCTAAATCTAAAATAGAATTTGAAAAGAATGTATCCCCTATGGTACAAGGTATCATGATTGTTCCCAGATCCTTGCATTTGGTTGGAATTGTTGTTTGAATTATGTTCGAGACATCCTTTCCAAGTTGACTCTCTCATTCCCTATTAGCCATCATCTATAGGTGCAATGCTCTTTATGAAATTTTTCATATCAAGCGATCTATTTAACTATATCCAATAAAGTAATTTTATCTTGAACCTTTTTAAATGTATCCATTATATAATTATCAATTTCATTATCAAAAATTCTTCTCATATTTAGAGAGTCTTTGGGGGAAATGAAGAGGAATGGATTGTTCATTTGAATCATTAGTGATAATTTGATTACCCTTTTTATTTTGTTTTTCTTTATTGGAATATTTTATGGGTGGATAAGGAGTGTTTTAAAAAGGGGGAAATACCTATTAGATAAAATAATTGGACGTTGAAACATCCATACCACTATAAAGTGTTATTGAGAAAACATTAACTTTTTCATTTGGATTGGAGAGATGTTGGGAAGGTAATTGTCTAGAACCTTGAATCATTATCTCATCAATGGTGTTTTCCAATTGTTTCACTTGACTTCATAGATCTTGAATAGGTGATTGTGTGGTATGTTATAACCAGATATTCTAGGTTTCCATTTGATTCAATATATCCTCGAGGATTCGTTCATATTTGGGAGGAGGAGGAGTATTGTTTTGAGAAGGTGAAGGATAATAGGGTTTCATACCATGTCCTTATTGATTAAATTCAACTTTGGGTAGCTTTATTTTCTTTGTTATCGGTACTGGGGTTGTAATTACCACCCATGGATTGGATTTGGCCTAAATAGCTTTTTCTTGAAGGGAGCTGCTTGTTGGAATGGATTCCCTGGGAACATGGCTGCATAGGACACATGTGAATCTTGAATTTGGGGGCACTGGTCAGAAAATTGATAATTGTGAGAACAAATTCCACAATGTAATGGAACTAAAGGAGAGTGTGAGTTATCTTGTGCTTGAGATAATTTCCATAAAAAGGTATTAATATCATCAAGTTTATTACCAACCTTTTGTTCTAGGGATGAATCAATTACCTCATGATCTCTTAGAGTTGGTGAAATAGCTCATGTACCAAATTATTTGAATTTTGAGCCATGTTGGCTACTAAGTCACAAGCGGAGAATGGAGTTTTACCAACTAGGGAACCACCAGTTGAAGCATCAATCATTCCATGATCCTAGGGGATAATTCCCTCATAGAAGTATTGTATTAACAGTTTTCCATAATCTGTTGGTCGGGGAATCTTGAAAAAAGTCTTTTGAATCTATCCCAATATTCATAAAGGGTCTATCCTTGTGATTTCATATTACCACTAATTTATTTCTTAATTAATGTAGTTAGGGAGGCATGAAACAAATTCTCTAAAAAGAGCATTTTCAGGTCATTATAGCTACAATTTTGGTAGGTATATAGTATATATAGTCTTTATCTACAACATCAATAGAAGAAGGGAGGGCCCTGAACATAATTAGGTCCTCAGACACATTTTCTAGGTTTCATGGTGGAGAATACTATGTGAAAATATTTGAGATGTTTGTGAGGGTCTTCAATAGTATGACCTTGAAATTTGAGATGTAAGTGGATGAGGCCAAATCTCAACTCAGAGATGGCTTCTTCCTCAGGATATTGTATATACGTAGGTTGATATTTCACATCCAGGGTGGTCAGTTATTTTAACGTTTGGTTATTTGTAGCCATGATTTATAGGTTTTATTTGGTTCAATTTTTGATTTATTTAATATCACATTAGGATAATAAATTTTTTCCTCTACGTTACTTGATTTACCAACTTTTGATGACATAATTTGGGAGTGAAGGGTCTTTTTAGTTTTAGGTTCTATTTCAGACAATTTTTCTTTTCCTGATCAGGTCATGAAAATAAGTTATGAATACTATTTTTTTATATTTTTTTTATGATGGATGATATATAAAATAAAATAAACTAAAATGGTTGAAAGGAGAAAAGAAAAGAGAATTTTACACTACATAATTAGAGAGAGGAGAAGAGAGAGAGAGAGAGAAATGAAGAACACACACAAAAAACCCAAAAAATAAACATTCAAATGGGGGGGGATATTTAATGGTGTGAAAAAATAAAATAAAAGAGTAAAAGGTAAAAAAGTTATTTACTCCCTTGAAACAATGTTAAAATTGTGTTGTGTTGTCAACCGTGTTAAATTAGATGTTTAGTTTTACTAGAATTTTTGCAGTATAGCAGTAACCCTAGGTCATTTATTTACGGAGCCTTAGATCATTGATTTAAAAATAAGGTTATGATTTTTAGAATAAATGTATAATGGGTTTTTATAAAACATTGGTTTTTTATTAAACAAAGAAATTGAAACTATAATACTATGTGAGAGAAACAGGATTGCGAAATTCTGATCAACTTGGATAAGTGTCCCTTGATGCTCAATCTTTCAATGACCTCAATAGAATGGGAAGTATCATTGATTCCTTAATTTATACACATTGAAACTAGTAAGGTATTTGAGTTATTATTAGCTTACCACCCAGGATTAGATCGATCAACGATATTTATTATCAGCGACTGCTCAAAATCAACAAACCGGAATTGATGTAAAAAAGGAAACTCAATCAAGATATCCTATCAAAAACTTGATGAGATCACCAGATTTGTGTCAATTATAAAATATACCAAAAGACCAGAACATGAAAATTCATGAGTTCATGCTTCCAGAATTTATAATTAATCCTAATCCATTCGCACACTAATGAAAGAGAATGAGTTAGAAAAGAGGCTCCCACACTCAAATAATCCCAAAATTCGGGTTATGCATGGGAGTAAGAGGATTCTTGTTACTTTTATTTTTATTTGATCATACAAGAATAAAAAAAATTGGATGGTATAAATGGAAAAAAATTGACCAAAAAAATTAGAAATTCAATTTCCTTATGAAGATTACAAGCTTAGAGATAGGGATTGCAACAAGGGACACCCCCCAAATTGATCACTAAACGGTTTAGAAGAACATGAGGGAGAAGATAACTAAAATGGAAGAATAGATCTCTCAAGTTCCACTCGCCCCTTGCCCCAGTATTTTCACATGAGATAATAAGGGTGAGGAGTGATTTTATAGACAATTACATCAAATCTTCCACAAAACGTTATCCAGTATCTAAGAGACTAGGTGACTATTCAAGGAAAAATTCTTAATGATTCTTTATAAGGTTGTTTTACTAATCAAAACACCTATAAATGACTTCACACTCGGTTTAATGCCTTATCATTTATTTATCTATCTAATGGAGCTCGAATTTTCCCAATTGGAGTTCTAAGGCTCGAGTTATAGCCCAAATATAGATGGGTGGTCCAATCTGGCCTGCCCAGAATTTCTTCACATTGTGATCCTATATCAATCCTCCAAATGGATGAATTGGGATTCATGATATTCTATAGAAATGTATCCCACACCTTTTTTCATTCATAAACCCATTTTTATCTAAATTAGTTTCACATATTATCCATAGTACATATTTATGTCAACATGAATTCTTGGGATCTCGTGCAGTTTGGCCCATTTTTCTTGAATTCCATAACAGGATCTCCAAATCCCCTCCTCCTACAATGTAAACACCAAAACAAATAAAATTTCCCTATTAAATAGTGATAAAAATTAATTCATTGAATCAAATATAAAGTTCAATTTAGTATTATATTTTTAATATTCATTACAAAACCAGTTTAAAACAATGGTGTAAGGGTGAAAATGAATAGGTAATCAATATGCGATCACTCATGATAATAAACATGCATGAAAAAAAAGTATGCATTTAATTAAAATAGAATTAAATTCTGAATATTACTTTATTTAAGATAAATCATGCTAAAATTAATTAAATATTATGTGTAATTAATTAATCCTTTTATATTAATTATTATTTGAGTTTCCTTGAGATTCTCATCCATTATAATTTTAAACAGATGAAATAAATTCCTTTCAGATTAACTTTGTACATAAATATAAATTGGAGGAAAAATGGTGAATACTCATTCGATTCTATGCAAAAGCTATTATACTTGTATACGGTTTTACTATTGTGACATATGTCATGAATGACTTGTCGTGTACTTTCACAACCTGTAATTCACAGATGATTACAAAAATTAAATGACTTTTTATCACATGTTATGCTTAAATTCATATAGAGTAACAAATTTTCATATAACTCATACATGATATGAATATTTTAAAATTAAAAAAATATTAATTAAACATTTAATCTTTATGTATATTAAAACTTATCATATAGAATGTCTTATCTTTAAGACCAAATGAAGGTACATGTCTCAAGGTTTACGTAGTAAAATAAATACATTTTAAATATAAGTAAATTGGTATAAATACATGGAGTATAGATCTGATATACATTGTGTGTAAACCTCTAACAATATATCTGAAGCACATGCCTAGGGACTCAATGTGTAGTGTGTTCATCTAAAAATTTGGTGTACATGGCATGCACAATGGACCACACATCAGGTTGAATTCGTGTTACATGGTCACCTATCTGGTAGGTCATTTATTGAATACATGACCCATATATGACTCAAAAGGACTATATTCTATGTAAATGGGAAACATAGCATGTAGTCCGGCTAAACGAGAACCATTAAATTATGGTCAACACACTGTGCAATTTAATGAGTGTATTCAATGCATACGACCAAAATTAATTTCAGAAATAATTCCTGATGCTTTGAACATGAATACATGATGTTTTACTCTGATTACATAGAGTGTAGTCATATGTTTTCAGAATCTAAAACTTGGCACCTCTAGATGAGTTCCTCAATTTTATTTTTATCATAAAATTAATCATTTTTATTAGATCTATGAGAAATGGAGTATGAATAAACATACCCCACAGTTAAGATTAAAATAAATATTAAACTTGAATTAGTAAACTAAATTTAAAATTTGTAAATAAAAAATTATTTTTAATATAATTATAAATAATTATGTGCCTGCTCTGATACTAATTGTAGGTTTTGGGCGTAGCAGAAGCATGAGAATGCTAGATCCTAGCTTTCCTTTTCTATAATCGATGGCCAGTCCTAGATCTATGTGATGGTTAATGTTTTGATCCATGGAATTGAATCAAAGAAATATAAGATGCATAATAATGCCATAATTGAGAGAGAGGATATTAACACATATTGTTTATAATAAATTTAATTAGATTAAGAATTACCTCTAAGGAATTGTTTCTTCATTGATGAATCTGGGGACAGATTTGTGGTTCACCATCATTTCCTTATAGAAAACAGGTGTAGATTTCCTATAGTAGTGATCCACACATGTTCTAAGAATATATAGAAATTATCAATGGAGTCTCTGGGTGCTAGCATAGAAAATCCTTGTTCCTGCATCGTCTGCCTTGGTTTCCTTGAAAATCGCTTCCAAAGAATTCTCCTTAATCCAGTGGAGGTGGATTTCTTTCCATTCATGGTAGTGTTCTTTAGGAGCCCACTAGGCTTGAGAAGGACCTCCATGATTCATTGTGCACAACTGAATTGGATATTGAAAAAATAACATAATTGGGTATTTATATTGGTTGTGATAAAATAAAATAATTTCACAAATGACCTTATTTATTTAGTCCTAGAAAAACCCCATTTCAAATAATAATAGTAATATTATTATTTCTCAGTGAACTCTTAACTTTTGAATTATAATTAAATATTATTTAATTAAATAATATTCAATATTTATTATTTCTCAATGGTTCATTAATATCGGTCCTCCATTCCTCCATGATATTTATCAGGCCTCAGATAATGACTATTTATTTATAAAATAAATATCACTACATTATTTTCCAGTAAATAGATAAATATTATATACAATAAATAAAAAATAAATAGTTAATAAATATTTTGATAACAATATATTTTCTTAATTAACTGGTGATGAAATAAATGTGATCAATCATATGTGAATAATTATTAAACCATGTGTGGGTATAAAATTTATTCAACTTGTTAAAAAATAAATAATTATATATTATTTAACTGAGATTCTAGATACACTTAGTGTGTGACCCTCTAGGCCTCTTTCTTCGTGGATTTTGGTGAACCAACCAAAAGACAAAAGTTATTTTCTTGAAACATGTCAATACACCCATAGACAAATGAGTCAATGCTGCAATGACATGTCACATCATATAGATTCTTAGTTATTAATATAATCCCTTTATCCCAATATCTCAAATCAAGCAGGTTGCATGCCAGTGCCATCAACCTATGTGCTCAATTATCTTTTTCATTAACTTTCTAAAAATAGAACTTACCTATAGAACACCATTGATAAGGATTTATTTAGGCTATATCATTTCCATCAATGGTAATGAGATATCAACTTCCATTAATGAAAAGAAGGGATGAATCCTTTCTCAGATTTTTCATTAATGCAATATTACTCATGATGCACCCAATATATCCTACCCCATCGCGAACATCTGTCATCACTGTTTTGATGAATAAATCTAAGTTAGCGACTCATAATACTCATTAAGAATAATTTTAAATTCTAAAGACCAATACACACTTACATAGATATGAACATCCGGTGACACATAGAAATGTGGATTTTCTACTAGCAGGTCTTATTCTAATAATATCTTACTAGAAATTACCTAGGGTGTACACCATGTGAAGGTTCCTCAAAGTACTATGAGTATCTACCTCGAAAAGCCTATATCATTTGTGTCCCTCAAATGAAATTATCTAGTTGTTGAACAAATATTCAAGATTAGTGTCATAACACTTCTAGGTTCTCATCATAGCATGGAACTTCTAGGAAATTATATTGAAACAAATACTTTCATGACATTATTTCATACAATGTCATGCAGAAGAACAATCATGATGTGATTAGTATTTTATTAATATTAAAAATCATGAACAAAGCTATCATAAATTAAATAGAAGTTGGTTATAGGGCACCAACTCCAACATTATGGTCATTTCAAAAACAATATAAATACCAAAAAATTATAATCATTAAAAATATAACATTATTAATATTATCATCTTATATGAAATTGACGTTAAATTTAATATATTAAATGAAATAAAAACATTTTATAATCCAATTATATTATTTAATCATTTAAATAATCAAAATATTAAATATTAAAAAAATTTAAAACCTTCTCATATCAATTATTAAAACTCCTTTGGATATGGTTTATTTTTTTCTTACAAAAATTACCTTTATCTTGAGTATTTAAAATTAAATATTATTAAACATTTATAATATTATATATAAATTCTTTTATAATTTTCTTGACTTTTTAATTTATAAACACTTTATAAATTACATTGATAATTTTCATAGGAACATTATATATCCAAATTAAATTTCATTCCATATAAATTTAAAAAGTATTTAATATTAAAATTTAATATTACAGTTATTTATTTTATAAATGTTTCATAAACATATAATTTAATTAATTATACACATTTTAGAAATAATAATTAATAAAAAAATTATATTTAGTTAATTTATAAACATTTTAAATATCAAATAAACAACCCAAAATACAATTTTCATTCTTTTATAAATAATTTATACACCATAAAATTAAATTTTAAACTAAAATTTAGAAAAATAAAATTTAACATAGATGTCTTATTTAACAATATACCCTTATATCTTAATCTAGTACTAATATGTTGAGGTGATCAAAACCCATTTTGAAACTATCAATTGTATTTTATGATTGATAATCCAAATTACTATAAGTCATGGTGTCTGAAATAGGATCAAATCCACAGTTGAGGGAAATTGTAGGTTATGATATGAACCACATATAGATAACCATTGAGAATTTGGAATACTTAATATTTTATTGGAATGCACATGAAATAAAAATTTATAACATGGACCATGTAACATTATCCTATCGAATCCTAGGGTATCATTCATTACCGTATACCCTATAACATATAGATGAGACAAGAAACAATTTTTTGACAACATGAATGATTCATACCCGAGCAATCATATGTTATAAATTAAAATATCATATTATATGATATGTATCAAACTTAAATATTGATAATGTTTCATTTTTAATGATATCCCATGTCATGAACCTACTAACTAGGGCCCATCTGGTTGGTGAAAAGGTGAGTTTCACAACCCCAAGCCCGTATACAATAGGCTATGGGCAGGTGAAAAGCATCGAAAAAAATAAATTTAAAATTGGAGTCCTTAGTCTAATGTTCATATATGAATACATGCATCCATAACCATGAAAAAGTGTTAGGAAATAAAAAAAGAAAACAAAAACAATAGTATAACCATGCATGAAATATCCTCTAGGTAATAAATCAAAGTATGAATGTATAAACCAAACTATAAAGGAAAAAATTAAAACCCAACCAAAAAAATTCCCATCCTAATGAAAATCAGAAAAAGGAAAGATGAAGAGGGCCTGACTCTTAATCTGAATGTATGACCATAGAGCATGGTTAGTACACCAAAGTATCACTAAACCCCACTAATGTCACCTTCTTATATGTCTATAATTTTCATATGACTTTCTCATGCATAAAAACCCCATGAAGGGATGAGTATATACATACCTAGTTGGACACCCTAAAGACCAAAAAATAAGTAATAGTAATATACAATAATAGTCATCTAAACCCATAACAAGAGGGAAAATAAACCCAACATATATGATTATAAATAATAATAGGTGAGAGAGAAAGGGGATCACTATCTCCAAATCCCAACCAAATATGACGAGTTTTCCTTTATCTCCAAAGGTCCATCTCTAATTCCAAGCATCTCATGTGTATGTAAAAGCGAGCCAGGTAGATGACCCGCACCTTGGAATTGCTCTATATCTATAGGGGGAACAATCTCCCATAGAAGAACCATACCCTAGAGTGATATGGGGTTACACACATTAAATAAAAGAACCCTACCATGGTTCTATAGGATGTTCCACATGATAGATAGAGTATCTATAATCTGGTGTGAGAGAGGGTACCACTCGGTAGATAGAGGAACCTAAACCTCATAAGATAAGGGGTGCCACTTGATAAATGGAGGATCCATACCCTAGTGTAATAGGGGTTGCAACATGGTAGATAGAGGACATGTTCCCTAGTATGATAGGGGGTGCCACTCTACCTTTTTGAGGGTATGGGGGACCCACACTATAGTATGATAGGGGGTTTACAAACCCATCATCTCCATAATGATCCTACTCGATCACTTCTATCAGTTGAGAATCACATGAAGAAGCATCATGCTCACAACACCATGCATCATACCCCAAGATTCACTCTGAAGACCATGGTCATGTTCTAATTGGGAAAACACTTAGGAATTTATACTCAGGGGCCCAAATCATAGTTTTGAAGAAGGATATGATGAAGGAAATTTTTCGTGGGAGAAGAACATGGCATGTACATGGGGTCACACTGTGTGTGACCTCACCTCATTTCTTGGGAATTTTCTCCCCTATTCATGGATTGAGAAATTATGTCATACTACATGGTGTGTACTGGTGGTACATGACATGTCTCAGCCACATGGGGACTACCTGTGTCTTCCCTCCCTATTTATGTTTACACTGGATGTGCTCATGTATTTTGGCCATGTGTGAGGAGACAACCATGCTTATGTACTCTGGACTTACTGATGTTCCTGGTTGTGACCATGCTCAGGTACTCCCGTTGTACTTTCTAGGCTTCAAAAACAGGGTCACATGAGATGTATGGGTTCATACAAAATAAGTGAAATTTATCATCACCAAAAACCATAGCTACTGCATATAGGGGACTTCACCACATTTGTTCCCCTAGAATACATGGCATGTAGTCAGTTTTTAATAGAAACTATATTTCTTCATGGGAACCCCAATTTTTTCATTTCCACCTCCTCTTATTCATGTTTGACCACTAAAATATTCCGAAATCGATGGAAACATCACGAATATTCAATTCTCAACCTTTTATGGTTATAAATTGAATGTATTATTTCTTGGATGATATTCCTTAATGAATCCTCCTATGTTCTAGATCTCAAATATATGAATTAATTACCATAATTCCACACATTTTCTTGATCTATCCTCACTGATCCGTACATTTTTTGTGCAACTATAACAAATCTAGGGGTCTGATCACACTTGAATCCATCCTAGACATTTTTAATGATGACCCCATCGTCTAATAGTGAATAATTTAAGGATATTTGGGGAAACATAATAACAAAATTTGAATCCATTGTTGTATGATGTGGTCTCAGCCAACGATTACATAATTGTATAATAAACCTGGTGTAATAACACTATTTATAATTGGGATCATGCAAAGAATTAAAATCATTAATAATGAAAATTAGAATATAAATCCATGGTTAATCATTATTCAAAATGACCAAAATAGAAAATAATTAGACCCACCTAAATTATGGATTGAACTTAGCTAAAGATAATGTTTTTAGTGATAAATAAGGATCACTAGATTCAATACCTACCTCTCGATTCACCTCAGTTTGATTGTCATCATTCTTAAATCCCAACCTGCTATCAAATAAATATTCTATACTTCTATATAATATCATAGGGTTATATGGATAACCCTTCATATTTTATCTAACATGGTATTTAATGTAGGTTTCTAATTTTAGGGGCATTTAATTAATTAATTCACTTACTGCACCTACCAACAACGACCTCAAATTAACATCCAAATTCGACCAACATTAGGTCACTCCCAGGGTAAACCCCATATTTTTGAATCAAACATGGTGTTATATTTCTTATATGATGTCCAAAACTATAGAAAACTCATTTAACTCTAAATTATGCGTGTATATTCATTAATATATAAATATTAATATTTTAAAAATATTAATTCTGAGGATTTGAGACACCCTAACACATATCAACTATATTTAAAGAATACCATGATATATAGAAAAATATTCCAAGGAAAAATACCAAAAAACTAGAGTTATTAGATTCTCTCATCCTTTAAGGATTCTACCCTTAAAAAGAAAACGATAAACAAAAATATTAGGGTACCAAACCAAAATATGAATATCATGATCCCTAGAGAACTCCTACACACTCCCATGATACCAAAGAACATGAGCCAAAGGGATGATACATCTACACATAATACTCTCCTATTGATCCACACTCATTATTAGGTACTCTGTGAAGGTGACTCCATCCTCAATGTTCAACTAACCCCAATTAATAATGTGCATAGTTTCATGTACATATATCCCCAACTGTGAGACATGGAAGATATATTTAACTAAATATAACTATTAGGAAAATGTTAAGTAGTAAGAAACATCGAATACCATCCATAGGATCTCAAATTGGTCGATGAATCTCAAGAATAGCTTTCTTCCTTGGAAAAATATTTGAAATCCTTATCTTGGGGAGACTCACAAGAAAAAATGGTCTCCATACTCAATATACAAGGGACTAAGACATATATATTCATAATATTTATATATTTTATGATCTATCATATTATGATCATGGATTACATAAACCTTCTTCATTATCACCTAAACCATCTCTATCCCAAAAAGAGATCACCTTCCAATCTCAGTCCATTGAATGGGTGACCTACATGGTATCCTATACAGCACATTAAAAGATTTAATGCAAATAATAGTGTGATAAATATTATTATAAGAATACTCTAACAATGTAAAGTGATCCTTCCATCTTTGAATGAAGTCCAAAACACATGAACTCATTATATCCTCCAACACCTAGAGGGTCCGCTCGGCCTACCCTTCCATATTGGGGTGAAAACCCATGATCATTATCAAATGGGTCCCAAATAACTCCTACAAGACTCACCAAATATATGACATGAACCAAGAATCATGGTTAGATATGATCATCAAGGGAACCTCATGAAGCCATACAATCACATACACATACAATATCCCCAAACTCTCAACTAAGCTATGCGCTTAGATGGATATAAAGTCCACCAAATTTGTAGGTTGGTAAAAAATCACTCATATAGATTCATTTAATCTAGTTTCCCATCAAATATTCATTAAAATATCCATATATATTCGATCTAATTTTTTCTCTGGGATCTAAAGATATTGTATCAAACATACGAAAACTTGATGATAATCCTTTGCCTACTGACATGTGAGACATCGAGAGATGAACAAAATCAGACTCGACCTCATGAAATCCCACCAAAACTACCATTTAAGGTCCTTGTATATCTTTTCAACACATTTATGTGTAGTCAAGATAGTATTATGAAAATCCATCAACACCTCCTCACACAATATGACTGGAACCACATTCCATACCTAAAAATGGATGTTGTGCTCCAATCCTTTAGAAAATCCATATGGCATTTATCCAAAGGATATATGAAGACGCAGAACCTCATAGTTTATGTCTTGCCATTGAGAGTCTCACAAAAACTGAAGAATAAAATGATTCACCACCATATATTGGTTAAAAACTACAACTCTCTCTTCCACCAAGGTCAACTAAAGTGTAGCCGACTTCTCAAACAATGCCTCCACCAACTGAGAATGGGACATCCAACTAAGGGAATTTTCCACCATATTTCCCTTCATATAAGTATAGAATATATCAATATCATAGTCCCATTGAAAATAAAATTAATGATTCTATTTTAATCTATGATATCTATAATAGAATATGTACCTGAGACTCTAGGGTTTGAGTAAACAAAAATAATGATAGCCTTGAAGATAATGAACCCATATCATTAGAGTGAATACTAATAATACCAACACTAGGTCCTTAGTCACATAGTTATTCTCATGGGGCCCTAAATTTCTTAACCAATATGAGATCACTACCTACCTCTACATCAATATGAAACCTACCCAACTCTATAGGTATCAAAAAACACAACATAATCAATGTCCTTTGGTATCCTCAACATAGGAGAGCTGGTCATCCTAAACCTGAACTCCTTGAAAACTCTATGAAACTAATTTTTCTATTTAAATAATTTACCTTACTGAATCATGGTTTTAAAATGGGATGCAATCCTTAGGAATTCTTCCATGAACCTATTGTAGTATCCAATGACGAAAAGAAAGCACCTCACCACTGACACACACTTGTGTTTCTATGATTAAATAATCACATCAATCATTACTGGGTCCATTGTTAAACCATTATTAGAGATCATATTCCATCAAAGTAAACATCAAAGATATAAAACTGGCACTTTGAGTGCTTATAATAATTTTTTTTCTCCTGGAGTAAGTCTAGAACTATCCAAAAATTTTCTGTATTCTCTTCGTTAGAAATAGAGTGAATGATTATGTCATTATTGATGAAAACCAAAAATCCGTCCAAGTATAGATGGAAGATATAGTTTATAATTTCCATAAATATATTGTGGGAATTTATCACACCTATATACATCTCTTTGAACTCATAATTCTCATAGAAACATCAAAATGTGGTCTCTAGAATGTCATCCTTTAAAACCCTCAATTGATTGTAGTCGAACTTAAGACTGATCATCAAGAACCAACTCACACCTCTAAATTAGTTGAAGAGGATATCTGTCCTTGGAAAGGGGTACTTTTTCATTACTGTTACCTACTTATGGAGATGATAATCAATTTAAAGGGTCAACCTACCATCTCACTTTTTTTTTAAAATGAATTAGAGCTTCCTAGGGGGGAAACACTAAGTCCGATTAAACAATTCTCCCAATGGTCCTTCAACTATACTGTTCTCTCTTAGAGCTTGGTAGGGGACATCTGATATGCCAAAAAAGATATCATTGCGGTCCTAGGGTGTAACGAATTGTACAAGTTCATATCCAACCTCAAAGGTAGTCCAAAAATTTCAGCTGGGAAGACATCTATATAAACCTCCACTACTGAAGGAAGCTAGACTCTTGAAGAGCCCTATACACTAAGGAATAAACTCACCAATGCATGGGTACTGGGTTGTAGCTTCCTACTCACAAGTCTCACACACTCAACCATGAGATCTTTCTATCCAATAAAGAAGAATATCAAATCATATATTTTTGGGAATCTAACTCATTTATGTTGATAGTAAATTTGTCCCGAACCATGGGTAACTAATCCATTCCAAAGATGATGGAATAAGTTTTCATCATGATGACTACGAGATCCCATGATAAAATCACTCCACTAAGAATTATCTCACATTGATGGAAAATAAGTGATATAGAATAATCACTCATTATAAGAACCTTTATCTATAACTAGTGGGATAATGTCTCAACTAGATGTTCTAGATCTTTCAAAAGGGATAAAGAGATGATGGAATGAATCATGCCTATGTATTCCGGTACTGGTGACAGAGTATTAAAGATGAGGATCATACCTCGAATCATCTCATGTTAACCCTGGTTATATACCTTCATAGCCAATAGCTTCTCAAAACCTTGTATGCTAGCTCCTTGAGCCTGCCTTGGGGAACTTTTTTGTGGTGGTATAAGTAGATAATAGAATCATATTCCACCAGAAACTCATCCCTTAAGTGCTCCAACTAATTCTCTTGTAGCACCGCTTCCCTGGGAGCCACCAGAACCATTATTGGGAGATCATTGATCACAACATTTCCTTGTAAATTGTGGTCTATCCACTACCTAACATCCCTACTCAACATGCCGAGTTGGTAAATCATGATCCATGTGACCTCACCCATCACTAGCATAACATCACCCTTCCCAAGTCTCTTTGGATCCCTTGTAAAATCATTGAGCCACAAACCCCAGTGCATGAGTCCAGTAATAGGGAGGTCTCTTACTCTGTGAATTTAACAATTTATGGTTGATATCTACTGAAGAAAACTCATCCCCATTCATCAAACTACTATCTCAAGCGATCTAGAATCCCCATTCTAGAAATATATCTGTAACTAGACCCTACTCTATCACTCCATAATAAGTAGGTATACACAAGGAGTCAATGATAGAATGAATGTATCTTTGAAGGACATTCTCAAACATTCATTCTTGTAAGATTTATTTTTGTGCCATATAAAGTGATTAATGCATCAAGTTAGTGAACCCTAAAAGGTAACTATAATCCATCATATCACCCTACTGTATCTCAATAAGATACTAAATATATATTGAGAGAAATAATGAATTGTAATCATCATTGAAAATAATTATTGAAAGACTAAAAATAAGAGAATACTATCATTATGGTTCTAAATCATCACATTCCACTTTCAACCCACTATTCCCTGGAATAGACCATCCACCAGCACAACCATCTTATCGGTCAGGATTCGAACAAGCATAGAGATTCAGATCACTGAATCAATACAATCCCCTTCTACTAGGGGATCTAGATCACCATGGATCTATAGTAGTCACTGACATTGCAACCTGTGTTTTAAGCGATGTTTGCATGCATCTTAATCTAGACACATTGGTACTGCCCATTTACTGACATGAAGTTTCAATACTTCCTTTCATACTGGAGAAAAAACCTCATTACATGGACCCTGAATTGTTGCCTCATCACTCTACTAATCATCATCATGATCCTGTATCAGTAAATTAGGTGGATGTTTTCATGGGGGAATACATAAAGTGAAAAATACATACCATTTTTTGATGAGAATATATATGGGGAGCTAACTCAATAAGGATAGTCAAATGACTCAATACTCTATGAAGAATTTTCCAAAAGATCCCAATAATTGGTTTCTCATTATTCCAAGTAAATAAGAAGGTTTTCAGAGACTTGGTGATTGGATACATCATCTACTACACCAAAACTGAATTCCATGGCCAGAAAGTTGCACTTGAGGAAGTTTTACATAATTTACCTTTGTTCCCAACCCATCCTCACTATGGTCCCCACTCCAATAATTACCTGAGTAGAAACTACTATGGTACCACTCTATCATGACACTCCCATCAAGGCTCTCCTAGCCAGGGATAATCTAGGTGTGAGAACCTGAAGCCTACCTTCAATAGGATAGGGGTGGTGATAAGCCTGATAAGGGAAAATATTGAAAATATGTGGCCTTATAATAACATACCTATACACACACCCACATCCATCTCCATGAAAAATAGAAGGTCAATAATAAAAAATTACAACATATAGTGTGTAACCATGCAGAAATAGACACTAGGGAATAAATCAATGTATGAAAGTATAAAATAAAGCGTATGGTAAAAAATAAAAACCCCAGAATAAAAGAAGTCCCAACCGAAAAATAAATAGAAAAAGGAAACCAGATGATATCCTCACTCCTGATCTCTAAGTTCATCACCAAACAGGGTCAATTCACCCAAAAATTACTAAGCTCTAATGATGTCACCTATGACCTTTCTATCATCTTTATATGAAAATAAACATACAAGAAAATACCATTTAGGGGATAGTATACAAACCCAGTAGGATTTCCTAAAACCACATAGGGAGAAATAAAAAATGAAACTATATTCAGAGACACCGATAGTAAGAGGGAAATGAATCCCAACATATAGGGTCATAATTATACCTAGATGAGTGAGAAAGTGGATATCCATATCTAAAGTCCATCCAAGAACAATGAGTCTTCTTATGTCTCTAAAGGATCATCTTTAATGCTCGAAATATCAAATGTATTTACAAGATAGCCATGTGAAAGACCTGCACCACGCCACTGCTCCATGAGAGGACCTATGAAATAATGTGATAGGGGGTTACACTTAGTAAATAGGGGATTCACACCTTATTCAAATGGGGGAACCAATCAATAGACAGAGGACTCATCCTTAGTGCAATAGGGGGTGCCACTTGGTAGATAGAGGACCCACATCCTAGTGCAACATGGGGCTTCCACTCGTTAGATAGAGGAGTCACTGCATAGTGAGATAGAGGGGTTCCAATCTATAGATAGAGGACCCATTCCATAGAATGATAAGGGGGTTATTCTCAACATATATAGAGATCTTGGGGGTCCATGCCCTAGATGACAGGGGTTCCCAACCTTGATATCTCACTGGTGATCTTTCCCAGTCACTCTTATAGGTCAAGAATCACATAAATAATCATCACGCTTTCAAAAAGATATGTAATATATAAAAATTCACTACTTGTCCTACCATCACATTAAACACCAAAAAATAGTCTATATTGGCTACTCATGGGATAACATTTATGTTCTGAAGGAGATATTAAAGGTAAATGTTGCTAGGAGAAGTACATAACAAGTACATGGGGTAACACAACATCTGGCCTAACCTTGTTCCATGGTAGTGTTCTCCCATGGAAATGGATTTGAAATCCATTTCATACTACATGGAATTTACAAGTGGTACAATACAGGTCTTAGCTATATGAGGCCTACTCATGTCCTCATGCTACACACCCATGTACACTTTCCATGCCCATGTACTGTTCCCATGTATGATTACATGGCCACGCCTATATTCTCTAGTTGTTCCCATATTCCATGTCATGTACATGTGTATATAATCATGAATTACCTGCTGAGTTTCCAGCATAGGGTCACATAGTTTGTATGGATTCATACACACCATGTGATATTTATCTTCACCCAGAACCATAACCATAATAGCTGGGGGAATACATGATGTGTGTTCCATTGGGATATGTGGAATGTATTCAGGTTTTTTCCTAGAATCCATTTTTCTTAAATTAGATAAAAAATATGCCATTTTGGACAACTTTCATTCATATTTGACCACAAAAATCTTCTAATATTGATGTAAGCACCACCGAAAATCATTTATAGGCATTTGATGAACCATAATAAAAAAGTCCAATTTCTTAAATGATATTTCATTGCACATATTATATTGATATGGATCTCAAATACATGTATAAGTTACTAAAATACCACATCCAATGTAAATTCATCCCCAATCTATCAGTATATATGACATTCACACAACCACCATGAATTCATGTGTTTTATTACACAACCACCCACCTCATAAATGTTTAACTATGACCTCATATGACACCTCTCCAACCCATTACACTATCTCAAAAGGGCCACTGTATCTAGAAGATAACTTACCCAGCATCCCGAAACGATGATGCCCAAGCCTTGGATAGATCCTTAAGAAGACATGATCACCCACAATGAACAACAATGGTCTTTAATGGTGATCTGCATAAGATTTTTGATGACTCTGAGCTGTCTCCATCTTCTTTCTAATCAACAGGATCTTCTCTATTGTCTCTTGGACAAGACTCAACCCGACTAGTGATGTTTCACCCATTTCCACACAGCATAGTGGAGAACGATAAGGATGCCCATACAATGCCTCAAACAGATCCATGAGTATCAAGGCATGATAGCCGTTATTGTATGAGAACACCACAAAGGTTATATGCTCCTCCCATGAGCCACAAAAATCCATTACACAAGCCTGAAACATGTATTCCAATGTTTGTGTCATCCGATCGGATTGCCCATCCGTCTGAGGATGATACACTATTCTCATAGTCAACTGAGTCCCAAGGGCTTGGTTTAATGATTTATAGAAACGAGATGTGAAGCTCAGATATCTATATGAGATTATAGACACTGGTACACCATGCCTCTTTACCACTTCTCAGATATAGATTTTTGAAGGCTCTTCCACCGTATGAGTTTCACAAATAGGGATGAAATGGGCTGACTTGGTTAGACAATCCACTATCACCAAAATGTAATCGTGTTTATGGACAGTTCTTGGAAGACCTATAATAAAATCCATTGCTATCTGATCCCATTTCCACACTGGGATAGGTAAAGATTGTAACATACCAGAAGGTCTTTGATGCTCTTCTTTAAACTGGTGAAAAGTTAAGCACCGTGAGATGAACTCGGCCACCTTCCTTTTCATGCCTCTCTACAAAAACTGTGCCTTAAACGCCTTATACATCTTATTTGTACCTAGGTGTATTTCCCATCTTGAATTGTGATAAGCATGAAGTAGTTGTTCTTGAAAAACCATAGGTACAACCATCCAATCTCTAAAACACAAAACAAAACCCTCATCATGTTTCCATCCATCAATGGTCTCCCCACCATTGAGTTATGAACATAAAACCAAACATTCTACATCAGATGTTTGTGCTTCTTTGATCATCTTTACCAAATCAGGAATAAGCGTATTTGAAAAGAAAACTGCAACATCACCTCAGTTTTCACATTCCACATGCATGTCGGCTAAGAAAAACATCAACTGCTATTCATCTGAAGCGACTTTCGCTAACTGAGCATATTAATTTCTACTCAATGCATCCACCACCAAATTCCCTTTTCCTAGTGTGTACATCAAGTCAATGTCAAGAATATGGGGATACTCCATCCACCTCCTTTGTCTCAGATTCAAATCTCGTTGTGAGAAAATGTGTTTCATGATTTTGTGATCCGTAAACACAGTAAATTTCTCACTAAAGAGATAATGTATCCATGTTTTCAAAGCATCGATGATTAAAACTAACTCAATATCATTTGTTGGGTAATTTTTATCATGCATCCTCAGCTGCGTTGAGACATAAGAAACCACATAGTCTCCTTGCATGAGAACACAACCCAAATATGTTACCGAAGCATCACAATACACCACAACAAAAGAATCCAAATATCACTGAAATATCTGATTCATCAAATCCTTGAAGATCGCTGGTGCATTCATTATACCAAAAGGCATAACTATATATTCATAGTGGCCATATATACTTATGAAAGCTGTATTTGGGATATCCTCATTCCAAACACGCAATTGGTGATATCCTGATTGAAAGTAAATCTTAGAGAACCACTGAGCTCCCTTTAATTGATCGAACATATTTTCATTGCGTGGAAGTGGAAATCTATTCTTTATCGAAACTTGGTAAGGCTTACGATTATAAACACACAGTCGAAGAGTTCCATCTTCCTTTTTCATGAAACAATTGGTGCTGCCCATGAATATGTACTTGGCCGAATGAAACCCTTTCTTTCCAGCTCTTCTAAATGCACTTTCAATTCCCGTAACTCAGTTGGTGCCATCCTATAATACAGAGTGGAAATAGGACTAGTCCCTGGAAGGAGATCAATCGTAAATTCCACTTCTCTTAGAGTTGGTAACCCCATGATGTTTTTAGGAAAGACATCTGGAAATTGATCCACAATAGCTAGAAAACTATTTTCTTCAATCTCTTCCATTGATGATAAATTCAACGCTTCCAGTTGGTAAGAGATCATTCCCACCATTGGTTCCGATAAGCTCTTTGCATCTTTCTTTACCATCCTCTCTCCTCTTAAGAGATGGTTGATGTCGTCCTTAGTCGTGAAACTAATCATTCTCCTATAACAGTTGATGTGAGCCTTAAACATTGTCAACCAATCCATACCCAGGATTATATCATATACATCCATATACAACATGGAGAAGTCCTATTTCAACTCATCTGCATCAACAGTTATAGAACATGCTCTACACATAAAGGCTTGACGTTCTCTTTCACCGAGAGTTGTTTTCATTTTTAAAACAAAAGGCATTATTTCCAGTTTTAAACATAGAAAGTCAACATCATGAGAAGCAATGGAAGAATGAGATGCACCAGTATCAAAGAACACATGCACAAGGTTATAATTCAAAATAATTGTACCTCTCACCATTGATGGTCCATCCTGATCATCTACCATCATCTAATATTCTCCATAAAATTGCTTCTTCCCTTCATTGTTCGCCTTGTTACCTTGCTGATATTGCCCCAGTTGAGGATTCCTGGTATTTTGAAAATTACCATGGCTAGATTTGTTATGATAACGATATTGACTCTTCTGTCCTCTTCTTATTGAAGCATACAATGCTTGTGATGCCTGATTAGTGTCACGCACCCCCGATCTCGGTGCATTCTTACAATAGCATTGTAGATGCCCCATCTGCTTGGAATTGTGACATGCTCTTGGTTGTGCCGTACAATCTCTCCTTTTGTGGTCAAGAGAACCACATTGAAAACAACCTTCTTTGCTCTGGGGGAATAGAGGAAGGTTTAATGATCTCATCTTCTCGTTCTGATTTCCACTTGCACCGTGGAAATAGGTGTCCCTTTTCCTCTTGCTCTTAGTGTTAGAGTTCTCATCTCCTCTAGTAAAGATAACCATACTTCCTCCACTTGGATTTTCAGTAGTGAAGGATATCGTAAACAAAGTATCTAGTTGTAGTCCCAATTCAATGGTTTTAAAAGAACGAGTGATGATTTGGACCAACTGTTGGTTCACCTATGGTTCAGATGCAACCACATTCTCACTGGCATCTTCCGACTGGTTCCTATGATGCCTACCAGGTGTCATTTCCTAAACCAACAACAAACTCCGTCAATCTCACTCTCTAGAAACTGATGGATCAGCATTCAAATCCAATCACATTATCTATCACAACATTTTTTTCCAAAAAACAACCTTTTTCCATGTTCAACCATTTTTGAAAATATCCAACATACTTTTGAAAATCAATCCATTTTCAACATTCACCAAATACCTAGTTTTCAAAGTCATTCACTTGAAAAAAAAATTCTTTATTTTTCAAAAATTATCCACCTTGCACAAAATCTTCACTCATTCCTCAAAATGAGATATGAAATCATAGTGGGAATTCATTCCTCTACAATGCATTTCATGCTACTCTCATTGTCTAAACCCATGACAATTAGATTTACAACATTCTAGAAGTGTATCCAAAACACTTATGTACCCAACACCCTGGTAACTTGAAGTTCAACATAAATGGGTTAGCTATATCCTTTTATGCTATACATTTCAAGTTCTGACAATCCTAATCCGGTCTAAGATATCAACCCAAGGAATAGACAAGAATGAATTTCAACTCCAAGACCAAGAATATCGATGACCACTTGTTAGGCAAGGACCAAACAAGCTGATACCATTTGTAATGACTAGCTAATTTTCATGGGATTGAGAATACAACAAGTCATTACTTGGCCTTAAGAGACATCCCCAAGGTGCCAAAGGCTGGAAATAAATGCCGAAGGGTTTCAATGCAAGTGGGAGACGATTTACCCATTGAGAAATAAAACAACCAAAACTTCACTAACAACCACTATATGATGTATGTTAATGAAACAACTAACTCATGCATTACCAAAAGAGAACTACACTGTTCCATAAACCAATACATAACCAACACAACATCAGAGTACCAAGAGGAAGACTAAAAAAACACCCAAAACAAGACAATACACACTCCACCTATCCAAAAGCTCCAAGATCCACAACATCTTCCAAGCATCATCACGAACCACTAGTAATGAGATGCCATACCTTTACCTGTGTCTCGGAATAAGCCATCTGCAAAAGCACCAAATTGCCAAAGTAGGGGTGAGTATAAAACTCAGTATGTTTTCCTGAATGACTTCCCTACTCATGCCACTAGGATAGAAGAGTTAGACCCATTTATATAAAACAATTTATATAAAATAAATTCTCAAAATAGTTTATAACAAGATAAAAACAAGCTTCCAAAAACATTCATAACCAAAAGCATCCAAGTGCAATTGAATCCAGTTTTCCAAAATATCATTTTTCCTGAAAAATAACCAATCAAGATTTCGAACCATTTCAAAAAACATTCCTTTTTGGCATAGCCAACCATTTTAAAAACCCATGAAATCAACCATGCATGCTACATTATAACAGTTCCATACTCATGAGCGGTCTCTCATCGATCTACCAAGTCGTCACAAGGTAAGTATTTCCCAGGTCCCATTACACCTTTGGCACCAAGAACAAGGTCATATTTCAACCAAGCGTCGTCCATATAGTTACCATGTTCCATTAAACATTTGGCACTGAGCACAAGGCCCTATTTCAACCAAGCCTCATATATGCAACATGAACACACACCACCCATTCCCAAAAATCTTGCCAAAACCATCTTTTCAATAAAACACCTTTTATTGGAAAAAAAATTCCATCCAAACCAAGTGTGTTCATCCAATTTAAACCATTTCAATAAAATTACACTTTTATTGAAAACCAAAGAATAAACCAATTCCAACAATGCAATTTCAATACCAAACCATTTTAATAAAAACCCATTTTATTGAAAATCAATTCCATAAAAACCATTTCAATCTCAAACCATTTCAATAAAACACCACTTTTTATTGAAACCCATTTTTCAACAAAGCACATAAAATTTCACAAAATCAATAATTTAAAATCAACATTTTAAATATAAGAAGACATATCACTTTGCACAACAATTCACCAAGATTTCACAATCTCATCAAAACCATTAATCACCACTCAAGAAGATTTATCTATGATTTTCACATTGAAATCCATTCAAATAAACCAATTTGAAACCAAGACAATCAATTCTAATAAGAGGAGGTGAGAGAGAAGCCTCCTACCTCAAAGGTTTTCACAAAAACCCTCACAAATGTAGAATGCACACGAAAACCCAGACGATTCACCAAGGATCCTCCTTGGATATCTTCTCCTAACACAACCAAGATATAATCTCATCATGTTTGGCATCCACACACTTAGATCTACCAATATCGGGCGTATATCTAATAAACTGAGAGAAAAGGAGAAGTGGATCTAATTAGATATGAGAAACCAAACAAGAACGATCACATACCTCAAGAATCTGGCTTCGATTCACTAAGAGAAGCTTCTGGATCACCTCCAGAATGATGGGAGAACCATATTTGACCTTAGGAGAACCAAAATCCCAAGTTAGGGCCGCTTATGAAATTAAATGAGGTACATAGAGGCAAAAACGTGTGAGATCCACCTTTATAGGATCTTGTTTAAGTGGTCGTATGGTTAGTTTGCACAGTTTGACAAACAGTGTGCTAACTGTGCGTTAACTACTACCTCTACCACCCTTCTCGCATGGTTTGGCCGCACAGTTAGACAAACCGTGTGCCACCCATGTGGCAGCTACTACCTCTAAGACGATCAATGCGTGTTTTGGCCACACGGTTTAGACAAACCGTGCACCGCCCGTGCGACTTCCCCTTTTGTCACAAAACATCATTCCGAGTTCTCCCGACTCTCCCATACATCACCCTTAACATTATAACCATTAAAACCTTCAAGAAAGGGTTAAATACTAGAAACCGGTGTACTAAATTCTTATTATTTAATCGAAAGGGATAAAAAACAAAAATCCATGCCTTGACATAGGATCAATTTTTGATGAGGAGTGTGTTCTTTAGTGATGAACAAGGTTTGTTGTGATTACCGTTGACATCTAGATTCACCTCAATCTAATCATTTTCATTCTTTTATCCCAATATACCAATTAATATGGATTCTATCCTCCTCTCTAATATCTAAGGAATATGTTGCTAACCCTATACATTTTTCCATGACATGATATTTAATTACAGTTACTAGGTTTAGGGTCATTTAAAAAATAAGTTAATTAAATTAATTAATTCACTTAACACATATTCCAATGCTTTCCTCGACTAAAAATATGATGTCGTCCAACATTAGTTCATTCCTAGGGTAAATCCCACATTCTAGAATCAACTATGGTCTCATATTTCCCATATGATGTCACAAGAAAAGGAAAAACCTTTTTACCCGAAACAATGTGCATGTGTGAATTAAAAAAAATATTAATATTTTTTGTATATTAATTATAATAAACTAGGACTCCCAAAATTAGCATCAAATCTATCAAAAAATCATAATATATAGAGATAAATATTCAACGTAAAAATATAACAAAACCAAAGTTGTTACATCCCATTTCAAAATACATACCCTAAATACTAATTAAGAAATCACATATCATAATATAGGACACAAAATAATTTATTTCATTTTTAATAACGTATAATATATCATAAAAAATGATATCCAATATTCTTCATCTCAACATTATTTCAATAATCAGACAACTTTGTGAGCATATTATAATATTAATGGGTTTCGAAGGTTCTAATTAACTCATTCAACATAGTAGAATATATTAGAAACCATAAATTCACATGATCAATATACATGAAACCCCAAACCATAGAGGTGCTAAATGAGGAATATTTTGTGTACATTACAACAATGATCTTGTACTAATATTTCAAACATCTGCTTGATAAATATCAAAGAGTGGCATCCATCTGTCTCCATCTTCCATGGTACATCCATTGGTTCTTCATAATAGCTAAAAAAATTGGGAAATATCCTTCTTTATTCTATGATATTCTTGTACATACTATTGAAAATGAATGTATAAAAGAGAGAAATGAGTATAAAAGAATCTGTAGGAGGCATGGAACACAATTATGCCATCCATATTAAAGAATTAATCATATTTTTGGAATATTTAGCTATGTTTGAGTATGATTTTTTACCTACTATGTGGATAAATATATTTAACAAACTACTAAAATTGTTATATATTGTTACAATATTTCCTATTTAAGATCATCAAAAATTAGGTCATCTTGGAGGTTTTTTGTTTAATGGGTTCATAAATATTGACTAATGATGTAAAAAATATTGAGGTTTTTGGTTGAATCTATATTGATCAAAGTAGATGATGTGGCCTAAAGTATTTATTGTCATTATGATTAAATAAATTAGTGTTGTTTTTGTGCCATAGTTCTTTTAATTTGATATTTTTATACCACCTTATTGTATTAATTTATATATTTTTATTTTATAAGGAAAAAATTTATAAATGTTGGGAATATGTTGAGGCTTGTATTTAAATATGGTTATATTATTTTTGAGTAAAATATGTTTTAATGGTGGGTATTATATCATGTCCTCTACTTTTTTTGGGGTTTTATTTTCATTTATTATAAGTTTTAAAGGTGGGGAGGATGCAATATCATGTTTTATTTCTACGAATGACAGATCTTGTATTAATAATTTGATTTCCATTTTGATTATAATAGATACATTGATTCTCATATTTATTAAATGATATTGTTTGATTGATTAATTAAGTATCATTAAAGGTTTGGAAAATGAATAATGTTATTTTTCATTTGCATCTAAGGATGGTTAACACTTTAAATTTATCTTAAATGACATATTGGTTCGATACAGATATTTATCTATTTAAATTGGGATATAAGGTTTTTATTAAAATGTCATATTGATATTGATATGAAAATTTTAGAATTTAAATATCAACGGTGAATTAAAATTTTTATTAAATTAGAATATGAATACTTTATAAATACCCTCCTATATATTTTTTGACATAAAACCTTGGTTTTCACTATTTTTTGTCATGTGAGCATTCCACTGATGGGGTTTAAGATCTTTAGGGATCAAAGATGACTTATTTTCCCCCAAAACCCCATGTGTATGTATAGTTCATCTGTCTATTACTCTATATTATTTTATAAAATTATATATATATATATATGTATATATATGAAAAGTTATTGTCATAAAGAGATTAATTAATAGACATTGAGAGATTAATGAAATGAGTAATTAATTAAGATAAATATTAGAAAATGGTTGGCATGGATTCTAAATTCTATATAGATATTTTATGATTTAACATGTGATTCATGTTGAATTACTATAATATTTTGAATCCTTATGTTATGAAAAAACTAAATAATATTTTTTTAAATTTATCGTAGGTGGTAAACTGTAGTAAAAATTGTTCAATGATGGTGGAAAACAATAGCCCATAAAAAATTTCTATTTATAGTGATACACTCATTCATGAGAGAATTACAAGTTTTTAGTGGATAAAATATAAATTATCACATAATATTAAATAAATAAATATATTTACATTTTTTTTAAATTAAATATTATTGTATTTAAATTTGTTCTATATTGATAATGCATGATAGGGAGAAGTTAAAGGTATTATGTGAATCCCCTATCATTTAAAAAAATGACAAACCTGGCCAAATTAACCAAACATATATAGAGGAATACACCCATCAATGGTTTAGGAAGTTCAATGATCTTCTATCTTGTATATATATATATATATATAAGTAATCATGTTTTGAATATAAAAAATCATATTGAATATAATATATATTTTATAACACACACACACACAAATATATATATATATATATAATAGATTATAGTATTAATCATTCTTCAAAAACAAATTTTATTCCCTATATAGTTTAGAGAAAATCAGGTTAAAGCCCATGGGAAAGAACTATGTGAAAACTTGAAAAGATGCAAAACCAAATTATGATAATAACAAAATTTGAAAATGAAAAAAAATATTATTGAAATGTAAGAGTGATGAAAAATATTATGATCTTTGAATATATTTTCAATTAGAATGAAAATGGGTGCTGTGAAAATGGATTTGAATGAAAATAATAACCAAATAGTATAAATAATGAAACAAGGGATTAATAGACTAGGGGAAATTTTGAATTCCTAATCCTTAATTAATATTCCATCATTATTAGGAAAAGTGATTCAATTGGACCTAAACTCAAAAAAAATTAACGAAAAAACTATATCAATAGGCTGATTTGCAATTGCATAAAGTCAATAGTATATTAATTATTAAATTTAACTCAACCACAAAATGGTGAAATTAGTATTACCAAAATAATATTGTTATTTGATCTTGGGGTACTTTACTTTACGATCCAAAAAATTATTATACTTTTATTTTTTAAAGGAAGGTTCATAACATTAATTTAATTTATAATCAAGATCAAACTTTTTTGAATCTTAGGAAATTAAGGAAAGATTACCAGAGAGAAAAATGAATAAGTTTTATAAGCCATCTCAAAAAATAACACAAGAATAAAGTAAAATTTACTGATCAGAATAATCTTATTCCCCTATAAAATTTTATCCAAATATCATTCAAAATGTAATATATTATGAAAATTACAAATCAAAATCGATAAAAATTACTAAAAATGAACAATTCGAATAATCTTATATATCGAGATAGCTTCTCTATCTAAGCCATGTCTTCCTTCAAGCTTTGTCCCTCAATCATTACATCCAAATCTTATTGTGTCTCCCATAATTTATCATGGTTTCTATTTGATAATCAATTAATTAATCAAATTTCAAATTTAAATATGTTTCAGTTCCACTTTGATAGAAATATCTCTACTAAATTAGTTCCCCTACCCTAAGTTCATTTTTAATATAATTCTAGTTTTTCCTGATTTTTTAAACCAGCCCTGGTAATTCAAGTACCACATAATATCATTACCCCATTAATTATTAGGCTATAATTTCTGTAATAGATATTAATACTTTTTATTTGTCATTTTTTAATTTATTCATTCTATCTTCCACCTCTCAGCTTATTCAAATGAGATACTAAACCATTAACTCATCCCTTCTAATGATCTTAAGGATAAATAATAATCTATACAATTTATTGAATTCTATGACCCACATTTAGATTCAACTCCAACCAACAATTTTAATTTCCAATTAATATAATTTTTAGAGTTTCTTTATCAATATTTTAATCCCTTCAACTGATGTTATACTTAGAAATACATTCCAATCCAATTGAAAAGGATATGAAAACACCACCATTCATCTATTCTTCACTAGGTTGGTCATTTTTTTGACTTGTACTATCGATTAATCCAATTATTCATTAGAATACCATTATATTCTACCCAAGGTTTATTCCATAAAAAGTCACAACCTTCAAAAAACTATCTTAATCAATGGTTAGCCTTGATGTCAATTTTCATCAGTTGGGGATACACCTAGGGTGTAATGGATTTGGTCAAAATTGAACGAACTCCATCACCCCTAATAAATATTCTACTTCAGTTGTCTAATATTTATTTCATTTCTATAGCATGGATATAGCTAGAAATCATGAAATATTATTAATATAGCTTTGTGCCTCATAGAATATGACTATATATTTAAAATTCCACAGCACTATGATTTTATCACTAGAAATTAAGGTATATATACCACTAATATTTGTTGTTTTAATGTGAATGGTATAATAAATTAAGAAATTGATATGCATTTCTCTCCACCATTATTAGTGTATTGATCCAGAACTTGTATGTTTGTATTTTTCACTGACTCAAACTAATGACTACCAAAATTAGCCAGTGAGAAAAATATTATCTCAAAATGATTCATCAGTGTCAACATCACCTTCATTATAAAATGAGACTCATTAAATATGGTTTGAAGTTCTCTATTTTGAAATATATTAACTATATTCTGAATAAGTATGCATGGAAAACTATTTTATCGATCCCAATTTCAATGACCAGGACCTAAAATTAGAAAATGGATCAAACCATCTTATTATATGATATTTGATCAATAGACCAGAAATTGATTAATTTTATGTATTGGTCACTTGGAACATTTTAAATATTTTTGAATTTCAACCAAATTTCCCTCTTCAATTTTCAAAGGATTGGAAAAAAATCATCCTTAATTCTTAGAAGACCATTATCTTTTCCTCATTTATCAAATTGGGATGAGCTCATCTAGTTGGATTTTCCAACTTAAGCAGATACAATATCCCCTTTATATGAGATTGGAATTGGTTCTTCAGTTATTTTTCACTAATATTTTGTTAATCCTTAGATGAAATTCATCTATAGGTTGTCAAAGCTTCAGTCTTGATCATACTTCCTTGATTCATCTTAAAATAAACACGGACTATCTTTATTAACTGGATCAAAGGAGATCTCTCAACAAAAACTCATATATTATTGTGTTTGATTATAGTCTATGGGTTATTTACCTCTAATAAAACCTTCAATGAGACCTATGGGATAACCTTTACTCATTTTCTAATTTTACACATATTCAAATTGAGAAAATATTTATATGAATATAAGGTGACCGATATTTATTTGAGGTAACCCTTACATGAATGGGAAAGACCATTATGTTGACTAGTAGTGAGGGCCTAGGGTGTGATAGTGGGAAAACTATTCCCTCATTTGAAGAGAAACACAGTGGAAGGGAAACCAATACACAATAGTGGAAGCAGTAAACATACCAACAATAGTAATAGTGGAAGACTGGAATAAAAAACAACTGAAGGACATATATAAATGATTCATGTTGACATGTGTCAAGGAAATCATACAAACAAGTCACAATGCTGAAATACACTGGTACTAAATCAATGTAAAAAGGAAAACATATAAAAAATCCTCTGCATCGCAAGCCTCATCATGGTCCCATGCTCTCAAGCTCCACAGCAAGTCAAGTACCTGAAGTAGAAGGGCGCTTGCCCTTTTCTATACTTTTGTCAATATAATCCGTTTGGGCCCAAAAGCATGGCCCAAATATGGTGTGAGACTAAATCCCTGTAGTCTACCACCCAAAGTTCTGTGCCTAAGAGTTAGTGAATATATGGCCGGTAAAAGTACAGAAGCAGTAAACAAGAAAGTACTCAACAGAATAAATTACACATATAAAAAAAACTAATCAAGAACAGTAACCCTCTAAGAGGTGCACACAACCTATCCCCACTGGTTCAGTTATAAGAAAATATAATGAATCTCTGAGGAAGCGCTCACAGTCAATTCCCCTTATATTCAAAGGTAAAACAAGACTCTCTGAGGAAGCTCACACATCCAATTCCTCTTATAGTCTATCGTAATCAAGGACTCTCTGAGGAAGCTCCCACGGTGAATTCCCCTTATAGCCCCAAGGTCAAGGACTCTCTATGGAAGCTCACTCGGTCAATTATCCTCATAGACCAAGTTGTTCATGTAATTAAAAGACTCTATGAGGAATGTAACATGGTCAATTCCCCTTATAGTCTGAAGTAGTCAAGGACTCTCTGAGGAAGATCACTCGGTCAATTCCCCTTATAGCCCCAAGTGGGCTTAGGCTCTCTGAGGAAGCTCACTCGGTCAATCCCCCTTATAGCCTAAAGTGCTCAATGACTCTCTGAGGAAACTCACTTGATAAATCCCCCTTATAGTCTACTAAACCACGTTCTCATGGACCTGTGTAGGTCAACAAGCATTAGAGTGCAATATGGACAATGTAAAACTATAGAAATACTTGGCTAACCTGTCTAAAGTATATCAAGAATGTCAGAAATACAAACTCTCCACCCTAAAGCAATAGGCATGGTAAACAATAAAGGTGGCCAAAAGGCTATGTAGTACCAAAAGGTCCTATAAATATCATCCAAGGGTAAAAAATCCAAATTATAGCATTAAACCTTCTTCATATCCAATTAATCTTTACACAAGCATACAAGCATGGAAGGAAATCAATAGGCGTAAAACAGTAAATGCACTCTACCCCGTTCAAAGGTATTGGGCATAATTTCTCATAATATTCAAATAATTACAACATTAAGGCACAAACCACCTACCTCATCATTGTAAGATCAATATACTCCGGCGTTGGCCATTGGATTGACCTAGAATTTAGTATAACTATAAAAATGACTAAAAAGTTCAACAAAGGATAACTTGAGGAAGAAGAGGAATCATGAAATGAAGATCAAGAAGAAGAGAGAGCTTACCGAGGCGATCCCAACATAATAGATGGTGGTCAAATCAGAGATCAGATAGAGGGTTGGGGGATCAGAGAAGGATCGCAACCGTACGAGTTCTCTCGGATTAAGAAAACCTATAAAAAGGTGGTTTTTGCGATCAGACGCGACCCTGGTGCGTTTAATGAAAAAAATGAAAGTACACGGTGTGTACTTTTGAAGTACACGGTGTTTACTTTTGAAGTACACAGTGTGTGCTCGCCGTTTCCGTATGCTGCTTTAGGTGGCCTCCAAGTCACCTCCACATGGCTGTGTGCATGGCTGCAACACGGCCAGCACTCGGCTACCGGCGGTAACTGAGTACACGACGTGTAATCATAAAGTACATGGCGTGTAGTTCCAAAATTTACAGAATTTCCTTTTTTTCTCAAAAATGACTAGAAAAGGAAAAACATACCTGAAAAAAATATTTGGGTTCTTACAAACCTCTCCCCTTAAAGAAATTCATCCCTGAAGTTCCAGAGCTTGATGTAGAAGAAGAAACCTCGAACAGTTCTGACCACTGTGCTCATACATCGGCCTCCCTCTCCCAAGTCTCGTTCTACACCTGCACATGCTGCCATAGCACTCATACTATAGGAACATACCAGCCATGGAGAACCTTTGTACTGAGGTCAACAATCTAGATAGGATGCTCCTCAAATAATGAATCCGCTTCGAGCTCAACCTCCTCAGGTTGAAAGACATGAGACGGGTTGGAAAAGTAACGCCATAGCTAAGAAACGTGAAAAAAGTCCTGCATAGCTCGGTTCCTCTGGGGTAACTGAAACCGATAGGCAATCATCCCAACTCTCAACACAACATCAAATTTCCCGACCAACTTCATCAAAAGCCAAACCTATATCCTAATCCTCCTGTGTCCGAACCTCGGTGTGACACGCATGGAAACCTGATCCCTGACCATGAACTCCAGAAGTTGTCTCCACTGATCTTCATAAGACTTCTATCGAGACTATGCAATATCAATCCTCTTCCAAATCCACTCTATCTACTTTGTGGTTTCTTGGACAAGATGAGGTCCCAACAAGGCTTTCTCTCCTACCTCCATCCAACATAAAGGTGATCGGCATGGACTACCATACAAAGACTCATAAGGATCCATTTGAATAGTTCTTGGTAACTATTATTGTAGGAAAACTCCAAAAGAGGTATATGCTTATCCCCAAAACCTCCAAATTCCAGGATGCATGCTCAGAGCATGTCCTCAGGAACTTGAATCATATGCTCTGACTGGCCATCTGTCTGGGGGTGGTAAGCTGTACTCAAAAGTACCTGTTTACCCAAAGCCTTCTGAAGCCCCTGACAGACCCATGAAGTAAAACAATCATCCCTCTATGAAACAATGGAGTGTGGAATTCAATACAGATGTACAATCTCTTGAATGTAAAACCATCTCGGATCATTGACACTGAAGGTATCCTTGATCGACAAGAAGTGAGTAACCTTCATAATCCTATCAAAGACCACCCAAACTGCATCATTCCCTCGAGGCGACCTTGGAAACCCTATTATGAAATCCATCGCGATGTCGTTCCACTTCCACCTGAGAATGGTAACTGCTATAAAAGACATGCGGGCAATTGATGCTCCGTCCTCACTTGCTAACAGGTTGAACACATCATGACGAAACTAGCAAACCCCCTCTTCATACCTGGACACCAATACTGATGGTGTAGATCACGATACATCTTGGTGAGACCAGGATGAACTACCCAAACTGAGGATTTAAAATCCCAGATTAGCTCCCTACGTATATATGCTGGCACCCATACACACCCCTAGAAAAGCAAGATCTCATCCTCACCTAAGATCCATCCTAGAATAGGTTCTCCTCCTGATACGATCTCCCGTAGTACTGGGCCTCCAGAATCCGATAACTGCATCATTCACACTCGAACAAGAAGAGAATAGGTAACAGCCACAGAAAAAAGAAACGTCTTCCCATGAATATCGTTCACATCCAAATGCATCTCAGAGAATAGAGCCATAAGCTACCACTCACTATTGGCCTCCTGAGCTGCCTGTATCTGAGTCCTTCTTCTCAATGCAACAGCCACTGCGTTGCCTTTCCTAGGTGTATAGGCAAGCTCAAAGTCAAAGGACTGAAGATAATCAACCCACCTTCACTATCTCAAATTCAGATCACGCTGAGTGAAGATATACTTGATAATTTTATGGTTGGTGAAAACCAAAAAATAATCTCCCAAAAGATAATGTCTCCAACAACATATGGCATGAACAACTGTATCCAACTCGAGATCATGCATCGGGTAATTCCTCTCATGTGGTCGCAAATGTTGAGACCCATATGCAACGACTCCATCTCCCTGCATAAGCACAACTCCCAGATCGATACATGATGCATCACAGTAAACATTATATCTCTTTACTAGCTCTAGAAAGACTATTATTAGTGCTGAAGTTGACCTCCCATTAATCTCCTAAAAGGTTTACTCATAAGAATCTGACCACATGAACTTTGCACCCTTCTTAGTCAGACCTGTCTGTGGTGATTCTAAGCATGAAAAGTCCTGTATGAAACATCTGTAGTATCCATCCAGCCCTAGAAAACACTGTACCTCAAAGATGTTCTTTGGATGCTCCTAGGAAACTACTGATCTTACACTCTCTGGGTCTACTGATACTCCTGTGTCTGAGATAACATGACCCAAGAAGGGAATCTGATCCATCCAGAAGTGGAATTTTGAGATCTTATCATATAACATATTCTCTCTTAATGTACTCAAAATGATCTCAAGATGGGTGGCATGGTAATTTCAAGTGTGAGATTACACCAAGATATCATCCATGAAAACCACCACGAAGACATACAAGTATGGATGGAACACTCAGTTCATCAATTCCATGAAAACTGCAGGTGTGTTCATAAGACCAAACGATATAACCATATACTCAAATAGACCATACCTACTCTAGAAGGCAATGAGAGGTATATTATATGGTCTAATGTGAAACTGATAGTAACCGAATCTCATGTCAATCATCGAGAATGCCCGAGCTCCTCGAAGATGATCAAAGAGAACATCAATCTTAGGAAAGGGATATTGGTTCTTGACCGTCAACTGGTTCAACTTCCGATAGTCCACACAAATCCTGAGGGTACCATCTACCTTATTTGAAAATAGGATAGAAGAACCCCAAGTATAAGTACTGGGTAGGATGAAACCCTTTGTCTGTAACTTCTCCAACTAATTATTGATCTCCTGCAACTCCGGTGTAAATATCCTATACAGAGGAATGGCCACTGGTTCCACTCCTAGCACAAGCTGAATAGAGAAGTCTACCTCATGCTTCGGAGGGAAACCTGAAATTTCCTTTGGAATGACATCTCAGAAACAATCCACCACAAGATGAAACTCTAACTGTGAAGTCTCCAGGTCATCCAGATATAGACTAGTAATATGGGCTGTAACTCCTCCCAACCCATGATGCTCCGGTCCCGCTCTGCTTTCATGGACATCCAACTCGCCTTTATGAAGAAAATATTCTCCTTCTGGTGATGTGAAACTCACCCTGCGGCGATAACAGCCGATGACTACCTAAAATGGAACTAACCAATCCATCTCTATAATGACATCATAGCATGTCATCTCTATAAAATATACGTCCCATAAAAAGTGAAACCCACCAACCTATAGAGGGAACTCTCCTCACTAATGTACACTAGTCGTTCTAGTCCCCAACAGAGTGTCTAGCGTCAAGATATCAGCAAAAGAAAAGATAAAGAGACCAAGGCTCTTCGCGAGGACAATAAATATAAATATATGGGAATCCCCTATATTGAAAAGGTTAGAAGCTATAACTGAGGCTACTAATATTGTACCTCGAACAGTAGAGGGTATGGGATCCTGATCCTGCTGGGTCTACTCCACTACAAATTTTTGACATGTACTACGGCCCTGTGACCCTACCTGACCACAATGAGCTAATCTACCTTGGTGTCGCTAGAAACTGGGCAGCTGGCTACCACGACCACAACCTCCACCTCAACATGAACAACCAGACGTACTTTTTTTCCCATACTGGTGAGAAACTAGTGGTGATGCTCCTGAACATAGAGTCATAGAAGAATCCATGTCACCGGCTGCAGGTGATAAGAACTGACAAAAGAACTGAGGGTGACCCATCTTTCCGCAAGATCAATGCTCCACTGAGTCTCTTGGGTAATGTGGCCTCGTATGCCCACTCTTCCTATACTGGTAGCACACCACCTGGCTTCCTGAAGAAGCATCCCACCTACTCAAATCTCCTCGTGCAGTCTCTTTGCATCACTTCCTACTATCAGTATGAGGAATAATAAGTCTAGATTCCGAACCGAACTTGCTCAAAGCTCTATAATCCCTCTCAAGTTACGCTATGTAATCAGTACCTGGTTGAAAATAGAGGATATCAATGTCATCCTAAAGATGTTTACATGAGATCGGTTGTCGTGACTCAGACCATCCTCAAACATTCGTACAAGGAACAACTCATCACCTCCTGGAGTAGGCGTGAAATTTTGTAGCTCTGTGAAGCGAGAGGAATAATCTATAACATTAAGAGTACCCTGTTCCAGACTCATGAACTATCGGGCTCGATCGACCCTCAAGGTCTTTTGATAGAAATAAATGTAGAATATGGGACGAAACTCATCCCAAGACATATTATGTTGGCATCCCGCCTATGAGATCACATCCCACCAATTCTTGGAGGAATCTCAAAGCATATAGGTAGAGTGCTTCACCCTATTCTCTGGAGGTATTTCTAGATGCTTGAAAAATTTCAGCATGGCTTCTAGCCATGAATCTATAGCCTGTGGTCCTCCATCCCCTGAAAATGTGGGAGGATGCTGTTTCTGAATGAACCACGTCAATTCTTCCAATGACGGGGCAGGAGGCAGCGCTGCCTTAAAGGTCATCATCATCCTCAAAAAACCCTATATGAACTATGTATCAGCACCTATGCCAGGTATAAAACCTGGTTCCAAGACTAGAATGATAGGAGGATCTGTAGTTACTCCCTGATCAACCATGTCTGGTGTCTGATCACCACCTAGAATCTGACGTTCAACTAGTGGAAATCTCACTAGCATGACTCTGTGAGGTCAAGCGCACACCTTAGATCAATATTTTCAAGAACTGAAAACTAAAAGTGTAAGAAGGGAACATGAGAAAGAAAGCACTCAAGTTTTACAAAACATAACTACACGGCGTCTACAATTCTTACCTAGCATATTCCCTTAAGTCATTTACATGGGCGTGTAATCCTTCCTAAACTAGGCGTGTAACACCCTAAACACATGCCGTGTTGTCATAACACATGGCATGTACTTGAATCCTCTTACCATGCCCGAGTCCTTCTATACGGCTAAGCCACATGCCTCTCCTAAGAAAAGACTACATGGCGTGTTCACGGTAGAATTGGTGTGTAATAGACATGCTTCACATGGCTCGTGTTGTTAGTGACATGTCCTGACACAGGGCTCACACTATATGGTGTGTTCAAGTCAGACATGGTGTGTATGTGAAAGGATAAAACCAACCCGTGTTGTTTGTGACAAGGCTGGGTACCCGGGTCAGACTACACGACATGTTCAAGGCGGACATGGCATGTATGTGAAAGGATAACATCGACCCATGTTGTTCATGACAAGGTCATATACCTGGGTTAGACTACACAACGTGTTCAATCCTAACATGATGTGTATAGCTTAAGGTTTATCTGTCTATGTTTTTAGTTACACGGGCAGATAGAGGGTCGACACTACACGACGTGTTCGATGGGTACACAGCATGTTCCCACCAAACTTTCCCCAACCCATGTCACTACCCACACGGCCTATGTCACAGTTAGAGACTACATGATGTATACATAAACTACACGATGTGTACTTAAGAAAAAATGTTTCTTCCCAAACATAAGAACACATGGTGTGTACATAACATTTCATGGAATGAATTCTGGATTTCTCTAGACAGTAAGCCTTAAAAACTACTCTATAACCTAGAAAAACACTGAATCAAACATTGGAAGCTTCAAATTATGATCCATGAGGGCCTATACTCCCCACGAATAAAAGTTTGGCATCTTATACACAATATAACATGGAAAACAAGGCAATGATCCACCAAATTCTAGATCATGAGGGCCCATAACACCTCAAGAACCAAATTTTGGAATTCATTCAAACAAACCCTTACACAACAATATCCTATCATATAGTAGGTATTTTTATCAAGGCATCTATCACAACATCATGAATATTCTACAAAACATCTATCACAACAACATGAAATCTCTAGTGCACCCTTGATGGGATGTCAAGAATGCATGACATGTGATTTCTAGTAAGTGCCTATATGATGCATGATATGACATACCCTCATCTCATTGGGTTGAAACAGAAATAGAACCTCAATAACATCTACAATAACAACACAAATCATCTGAATCATTCAAGGTGTAATCATATCAACTGCAATAATTGAAAAATCAGAAAAATTTCAATTAAATGAGGAAGAATGGCTTTTCCCTGTACACAAGTAAGCTACTCCCAGGAACTACTTATTAAATAGTACCTATTCCGTCCTATCCCTAGCTAAATCCTCCAAATAGTAAGTCAAGAGAAAATAATTCCTCTGATACCACTTTGTAACGTCTCGGTTTCAGAAACCACCCAGAGGTGCCCTATACCCGATTGGTCACATGTTCTCAAGTGCATTTCCACAAATTCTAGAGGTTTCCAACTAGTAGTGAGGGCCTTGTGTGTGATAGAGGGGAAACTATGAACTCATTGACAGAGTAACACATCGGAATGGTAACAAATACACAATAGCGGAAGTAGTAAATATACAAATAATAGTAATAGCAGAATACTGGAATAACAAACAACTGAAGCACATATGTAAATGATGCATGGTAACATGTGTCTTGGAAAGTATCCAAACAATTAACAATGCTGAAATACAACAGTACAAACAAATGTACAAAAGAAAAAAAATTACAACTCCTCAACATTGCAAGCCTCAGCTTGGTCCCATGCTCTTCAGCTCCATAGAAAGTCATGTACCTAAAGTAGAAGGGCGCTTTCCCTTGTCTATAACTGCAGCAATATAATCTGTTTGGGCCCAAAATAATGCCCAAAACAGGGTGTGAGACTAAATCCTAATAGGAAACCACCTAAAGATCTGTGCCTAATAATTAGTGAATATATGGCAGGTAAAAGTATAAAAGTAGTAAACAAGAAAGTACTCAGCAAAAACAATTCCACATATCAAAAACAACTAATCAAGCACAATAACCCTATAGGAAGTGAACACATCCTATCCCCTATGGTTCAGTTATAATAAAATATAAAGACTCTCTGAGGAATTTCCCACAATCAATTCCCTTTATAGTCAATGGTAAAACAAGACTCTTTAAGGAAGCTCAGACAGTAAATTCCCATTATAGTCTAAGGTAGTCATGGACTCTATGAGTAAGCTCACACTGTCAATTACCATTATTTCCCCAAAGTTAAGGACTCTCCGAGGAATCTCACTCGATTAATTCCCTTCATAGCCCAAGTCATTCATGTAATTTAAAGACTCTCTGAGGAAGCTCACACGGTCAATTCCCTTTATATACTAAAAAAGTCATGGAATCTCTAAGGAAGATAACTCGGCCAATTCCCCTTATATCCCCAAGTGGTCTTAGGATCTCAGAGGAATCTCACTCAGTCAATACCCCTTATAGACTAATGTGCTCAAAGACTCTCTGAGGAAGCTCACTCGCACAATTCCCCTTTATAGTCTACTACACCAGATTCCCACAACACTGTATAGGTCAACGAGCATTGTAGTGAAATATGGACAATGTAAACCTATAGAACTACTTGGTTAACCAATCTACCACATATCAAGCAAGTCAGAAATACAAATTCTCCACCCTACAGCTGTATTCATGGAAAATAGGAAAGACAACCAAAAGGATAAGCAGTACCAAACGGTCATAAGCATATCATGCATTGGTAAAACATCCAAAGTATATGAATCAACCCTATTCATAACCAATTAACCTCTACACAAGCATAAAAGCACAGTAGGAAATCAACATGGGTAAAATGATAAATTCACTATACCCCATTCACGGGTATTGGGCATAATTTCACATAATACTCAATGAATTTCAACAGAAATGCACAAACTACCTACCTTGGTGTTGTGAGATCGATATACTTCGGCGTCGGCCCTTGGATTGATCTAAAACGCAGTAGATCTACAAAAAAATATAAAATTTTAAATGAAGAGTAACTTGAAGAAGAAGAGGAATCATGAAACAAAGCTCGAGTAGAAGAGAGAGCTTACCGAGGCGATCCCAACGCAATCAATGGTGGTGGAACTGGAGATCAGATGGAGGCTCGGGGGCTTGGAGAAGAATCAAAGATGTATAGATTCTCTCAGATGAAGAAAACCTATAATGAAACTGTTCTGGTGATTAGACCTGACCTCGGTGCATTTAATGAAAAAAATAAGGTATACAGTGTGTACTTTTGAAGTACACGACATGTACTCTCCGTTTCTGTACTCCACATTAGCTGGCCTCCATGTCACCCCCACACAGCCCTATGCATGGCCGCTAAACGACCAGCACCTGGCTACCTATGGTAATTGAGTACACGACTTGTACTCATAAAGTACACATCGTGTGCTTTGAAAATTTTCATAATTTTTTTTGTTTTTCTCAAAAATGACCGGAAAAGGAAAAACATACCTGAATAGAAGATATGAGTTCTTATTCTTCTCTCAACAAAAACTCATGTATTATTGTGTTTTATTATAGTCTATTGGTTCTTTACCTCTAAAATCCTTTAATGAGACCTATGGTATAACCTTTAATCATTTTCTAATTTTACACTTATTTAAATTGAGAAAAAATTTATATATATATAAGGTTATCAGTATTTATTTGAGGTAACCCAAACATGAATGAGAAAGACCATTATGTTAATGGTAATAAGTATTTTGAAATGGGTAAAGGCATTATGAAATGGGAAAAACCCTTAGGAAATTTGTATTTAGTTTAATTATTTCTTCAACTATTCATATTGAGTATTATATAGTTGAGAAAATACTGTTATGTTATCAACCCATTTTCCAATTTTCCCCTATGTATTCCTCTTCCAAAAATAATCATAACATAAATTTATATTCATGTGATATAAATTAAAACTTTATGTTAATGTTTCAATTCAATATGTGATATTAAATTTGAAAATAGAATAAAAAATTGATTTACAAATTTCAATAGATGAAATTAAAATGTGTTCTAACAAATAATATTTAAAATATAAAAAGAGACTATTGGAAAAATTAATCTAAAAATGTAAAACCATTAAAAACTAATCAAAAAAAATTATTCAATTAAAAATTTAATAAAAAATATATAATATTTTTTTTAGAAATATATGTAGGTTAAATAAAGAAAAATGAACCAATTAAGCCCCAAAACACACTATTTCATACAAAAAAATAGAGTAATGTGTTTAACTGAAAATGATAAATCATTAATAAATTTTCACATAAATAACATTTTATTACCAAATTCACCAAAATATAATGAGAATTATTTGACATGAATGTATCAAAATAAATCCAAATCAATTTTCATTTTGGTATTAAGAGTATAGAAAAAAGAAGAGTTCATTAGAAAATTATAAATGATCCCTTTTAATCACAATTCTAAATGTATTGCAATGGAGATGTTTTAATATACATTTAGATAATTTAAAATAGATTTTTTATTTTATTTCAAATATTTATGTACCAAAAATTTATTAATACTTGGATTCGTAAATTCTTAACAGTATATGTTTTTATCATTTCTCAATTTGAACATGAAGGTACATTTTGGTAGGTCATCTGAAGTTCCAAAGACAAATTGTTTTTTCAAAAAGAAATTTTTATAAGTGGATTCATGAGTTTAGTCCAGAGATAGTTGTAAGGATGAAACAACATTAGAATATTTTGGGGGTAATACTAATTATGGGGTATGACTATGATTACCCATGAGATTAATGATGAAACAAAATGTGATGTTTTGATAGTGAAATTTTCAATAACGAATGACGTTGATTCTATGATGAGTGTCTCTAGGTAGAAACATGGGATGAGTGTTATTAACTAAGAAATTATTATTAATAATTTATACAGGTCAATATGATCTAATATTATATGTGACATTATAATAATTTTTAACTTCTTGTATTGGTATTTTATTTTTCTCATAGTGTTGATTTGGACTTCTTAAAGAAATAATGTAAAAATGATGTTGTTATAAACTAAAATTCATCATATGGATAACGTGGAATTGGTATATGATGTTGTTTTTGGTGCAATATAGGCTCAATTGGCTGTTTTTATGTTAAAAAATACCGTGATTCATTAATATGACATGATCCAGGAAGGGAAAACTTCACTGATGTGTCCTTGACTAGTTGATGTGACTATGATGATTGATTTAGAAATTCCCTATATTCTATAATTTTTGAGTGGATGGTGGAATATTATTTTCATTCATGGTTGAAATACAGATTTGGTAGTTTTTAGAATTATTATTTTTTAGATGAACCTTTTTATGAAATTTTTATGGGGGATTATTCTTCTTTATCACTAAAAACTCTGGGTTTAAGGAATAATAGTTGTTGAGGAACAGGTTTGACAAGATACTAGTGATTTACATTTGAGGAGGATCTAGAAAAAATAAGAAATATGAGATTTTTGAATATATATATTGTATTTTTTTAAAGGTATGATTTTTTAAATTATTTTTCATGTGGTTGTTATCAAGGGAGACTAATGGGTACATTCTATGTTACATGACTGCCATCTACACAAGTGGAAGGTGAGTCCCAACAAAATTAAAAGTAGGTTTTTTGTGATATACCAATGGATAGATTATGTGTCATGACTATTACCCATCTATAGGTAACTAAGGATTGAATAGAGTCACATAACAAGGTTCTTAGACTAATGGTGGACTCTAGCTGTATATAATGTACAAGGGAGGATTTTATATTTATTTTGATTATTATCATGTATTTGAAAGATATTTATATATTTTTATTTTTCAAGTGTGTTAGTGGTGATATATGGGAAAATTAAATAAGAAATAAAATATAAATAAATGTTAAAATTGATGATATTGAGTTGTTAGTTTATTTTACACTTTTTTTGTTAATCATTTAAATTGTTATTAGTTTACACAATGGTCAACTCACTGCATAGTATGATCATAATAAGTGTTGTTACTCCATGTATTATTATTCTCTACATCTAGAGTGAAGTTAATAGAGAATTAAATAATTTAGTAGGCATGGTATGTGATTCTCATACTTTTTCTATTTATTCTACTTTATGATTATTACATCATAGTTGCAAAAGTTTCATTTCTAAGGATACACAATGGCTCCACCACTCCAGACCATATTGAATCTCTATTTTCCTTTTGACTCTATGATGATTTATATTTACCCTATGAATAAAAATTTATTTTCTAGAATATTATTATTACTCACTCCTATATATGAACTTTTATATTATTCAATTTATTTTAGAGATGTTTTTGGATGGGATATTTTTGGTTCTGGATTGTTATAGTTTATTTAAAAGAAAGTCACATACAAAACCCACTAGAATCCCTCCTAGGATGATTCAAAAGAAAATATTGTACCATAATGATTGCATCAAGTATAATATGGGACAGATAGTTGAACTGAGGTTTAAAAATATATATGGAATTAATCTTATAAAACATAGGTTATAAAATAGAATCACCAACCAAATTTGAAGGAAACAATTAAATATATAATTCAAAAAACCCCAATTTTTGCTTATATATAAATTTGAGAAACCACAACAATCCACGTAATGAAAGTAAAACATTTTGGACCTCAATTGTAACTTCCAAACACAACACTATCTACCCAAAAATAGCTTTAAGCCTTTATTAAGCTATCCCTCAAAACAACTCAAGAAACTATGGAGGGGTGAACATATGTGAGTACTCAATATGATCATACTTCTATAAAAATAATCATTTACATGAAATAAATAAGCAGTATTAGTTTTTTTAATTAAACAAAACTAAAATCATTAATAGTAAAAGAATAACAATCAAGGAGAAATAAAAACCCCACATTTCTTCCCCAAGATCTAAAACTAAATCTATTCCTTTTATCACATCACAAGAAAATCATCACAAGATAGTGTCAAATTCATATTTCTATCCTATGTTAACAGTTAAAAATATCATAATTGGAAATAAAAATATCTCAAAATCCTTTGAAATCCCCTAACAAAATAAGAAAATGGTCCAAAAAACTTACCACCACTCTTACATGTCTGATCATCGACCACTCCAATTAATAACTATGTAACAAGACACAATAGGAAGACCCATCACAAACTGATCAGGACTCCAAGAAACATAATAACAACAACACTATAATAATAAAAAACTCTTTACATCTCAATACAACCACTATAATATCATTCCATCCAAACCACAACCTCAAATATATTTCTATATACCTCATCTCTACATGCACATATATCATAACCATATATCGGTAGGGTAATGTAAACATGAAGGATATACACCTTATCCCCCATAATCCACCCACATAAATCCCCCACCATGAATCCACATGATTTTCCACATTATTTATCTGTTACTATTTTTTGTATCTATCTATTTATTTCACATCATCTGATTCCCTTAAATATATTATTTTAGTTACCACAAGCCATTAAAACTCATGTTAGATAACATGTTCATTTACAACCCCCTATACTTTTAACCCATTAATTTTATTCTATATAAAATTCCTTATATATCCCATATTCGTTAGGGTGACACTAAGAGGGTGGTGAATCTGTTTTACCAGTTTTCTTTTACAGATTCATCTTTTATAATTTAACATCAGTGAATAAATAAAGTTGTGATTCTATCTCTTAAATTTCATAATCACCCATGTAAATAAATATGAAATAAAAATCCACCCATGAAATTTTTAAAAGGTTTAACCACAGTGTGAAATCATACTTTTAATCATGTGTAATCATTTATTGGTCTATAAATTTTATTTTAGCTATAAATTTATAGTGGTCCCAAATATAGTTCAAGTCACATACAATTTTTTTCACCAAGAATCTTCCGATTATCTAAATTTATATTTATTATCCACTTCTTAAAAATATTTACTATTATTTTGAATAGAATGACTATTTTTTAAGGATTCTCCCTTTTCTCTTGAATGAATCAGACATTTAATAGAATTCTTGGTGTTTTTGAATTAATGACAAGATATAATATAATTAAAACATCAACTACTATAATACTGTTAATGGATGTTCATGAACATTGCATTTACTTCTAATATTTTTATGAAAAAAATTTCATGCATGAGATCTTGTATGAATTAAATAATATCATTCACCTTTAGTAGATAGAATATGAATCATTGAAAATTTTAAAAAACTGATTCAAATTTATTAGAATTTCATATGGTCATCATATTTTAGTCTCTATGAAATTATTTTCTCACCATTATATATAAAATATTCAATAAAATAAAAGTTCATTTCCACTTTTTTGTAATTCTATAGACTCTTCATTTTCTTCATTTTAATTTTATATTCCCTGTAGAATGAATCAATAATATTTTCATAGTTATTATGGAAATTTCCTATGAATTTTAGTTGTAGAAAATTCTGAAATCAACATCAACATATTTCCTTCCAACATAATCAACAATGAATGAATTAAAATATTGGAATTTAAATTCACCATGAATATTTAATGCTTTTCTAATTAAATCATGATAAAATTTCCATATTAGATCTCCAAGAATCTCAAGATGAATTTATCTTCCAAATATTATATCAAAATTAAATGAATTAAAATTTCATCCACCCTGGTATGGTTGCACAATGTTTCACCCATCTAAACCTTCCTTTCATAGAATCATCGAATGATCCATAAGTTTGATTTTTCTCTTTGGATCTCAGATTGAATCAGAATATATTTTTTATATTTGATCAGTGAATAACAACACATAAGTATCATAAGAATTATTAAGAACATAAACAATTATGGAAATGTCAAGATTTCAAGCACAAATGAATTATGTATATCTACATATAAATAATTAATTTGGTTCACATAATGACAATTTCATAGAAATAAATCCTTATACATATAAAATTTTATGATTAAGAATATATGTTATATATATATATGATTTTTATGTATGTTTCAAACATACTTACACATCTAAAATGAAACTTACAAAGATATAAATACACATACACAATATATAATTCATGTTTAAGAAATTTTACATCCTTGAACACTCCACAGATGATCATTTTGAAGTAATTAAATTTATTCTTATGATATCATTAATTTTAAAAATATGAATCCATGATCACCAAATTATTTTTTTAGAGTGATTCTTAAAAAAAATGGTACATACAAAAATCAGAAGACATTCATACACATATATCACATAATCATTTTTAGTAATTGTATAAAATTTTAAATTATATTATTAAATCATAAAACCCTTGAAAATACTCTCCACACACTTCTAAATATATTAAATCAACCCAAAAATATCTATAAAAATTATTCGAAACATAAATTAATTGATTAAAAATAAAAAAAACTTTTTCAATAATTCCCTAGGGAACATCAATTCCCCCTTATGATTTTTTATAAACCCCAATTAAACCCTTTATAATTTTATCATAAAATATAACATCTCCATCACAATTCAAAAAATCCCAATATTGTAATTATCTTGATATCTTGAAACCCCTATATATGTTTGGGTAGTGGTTTTGGGATAAATCTATATCCTGTTGACTAGAAACCTTTTGACCATGTGATAAGGGGATCTGCCACTAAATAAATGTACTCACCTCTTAAACCCATATTTACATAATGAACATAGTCACTGAATTAAAATCTTATAATTATATAAAAATAATTATCCCATTTTAAAACAAATATCAATGTTTAAGAAAGAAATAAATTATACATCCTGGAAAATTTGTTCACTTACTTATCCCTCTTCAGCAACATAATCCAAGGATCAATGGGGGCTGTCCCAGATATTTTCAATAGTGTGGGAGGTACTATACATTATTATTCATCATTAATATGTAAAATATGTCCTAAGGGATACCTTTGGTGAAAATTTCATCAAATTGGGTTTGAGTTATGATAAATACTAGTTCAACGTCTCCATTAGTAATCCTATCATTGAAAAAGGTAAACTATATATCAATATTCTTTGACCTTGAGTGCTACAATATATTTTTTGAAATTTCAATGAAACATTGATTATCACAAAAAATCCTGCTATTTTTTGAACTTTAACCCTCAAATCATCAAGTTACTCTTACATACAAATCATCTATGAACAAGAACTAGTATTTATTACATACTCAGCCCCTATTCCACTCATTGTGAATGATTTCTATTCTTACAGTGCTAACTCACACAATTGTCTTTGGAATGGAAAATTCCACCTGAAGTGCACCCTCTATCACCAATTTCACCCACCTATCCTACACCTATAAAACTAGATATATTTAGATTTTCACATTTCATGTATAAAATATGAAATGCTCATGTCCCCATGATGTATTTTAAAACTCTTTTAGTTTATATATAAAGATATTATTTAGGATCTCATTGATATCAAACACACATAATCACATCATTGACTATATTTAATACAGTTTAAGTAAGGTAAATCATAATTCTAATTAGTTTTCAAAACCCCATTTTTTTTTTCTAAACATTCAATTTCAATATCTTTAGAAAATTTTATCCCCACTTTAATAGGTATAAACATAGTTTTTGAATCATTAATCTCAAAATTCATAAACAATTAATTGGAATAATTTTATTGGTACCAGAAGATAAGATTTTTTTTCTGAATCACTTCTAACCAGAACAAGTATCTCATCTCACCCATCTTGGAAATGTTAATCAACTTCATGATTTTCTAGGAAAATTATTTGAAATTACATTCTTCCTAAACTTCAAATATTATGTCTTCAACATATTCAATAAGAATGGGTGTACATAACTTAACCTATTAGATATATAGGTTGTTTACCACTTTAACTTTTATAAATTACCAAAATTTTATGTGGTTATCTTTAATTGAATACTAGTTCCTTAGAGATTTTTTAATCCATACAAAGCCTTATTCATGTTTAAAACATTTGAGCCATCTTTTTATTGTAATAAATATTTTTTATAATCAATATAAACCTATTCACCATAATAAATTTTTAGAAAGGAAAATATGACACAGATATTATATATTATATAGAATCTAAAAATATAAGAACATTCATATAGCATATGACCTTGAAAATGGTCAGAATTTATCTTCAAAATGAACACCTTTATCCTGAGATTATCTATTGTCAACAATTCCACACTTCTTTCTTTTAAATTATCCTTTATCATTTAATTTTTTACTTAACAAAAACATGGTTCCAATGAAATTATTTTTATTTAGTCTTGGAAGATGATCCAATGTGGGATTATTATCTATTGGGTCACGATACTAATTTATTTATCCAATCTACACTTCATTATTTATGGCTTAGATAAATTATCGTGGTATTAATTGGGAGACTAGATATATTTGAGTATAAAATATCAACTTTCATATAGTTTTTATAATTATAGATATACTCCCAATGATATTTTCATGTTAAACATTATTAAAAACCCTATGATACTTTTACATTTCATTATTAGTAGCATATTATTCATCACTGGTTAGTTCTATTTAACTCCTATTCAATTTCACATTATTTCTAGGAAATTTAATTCTATCATTTTCTAAAATATTCTCATTGTCTTCCATATATAATAAAAAATCTTGTACTTATAAAATATTATTTTCAAGTTTATTATTAATGATATTTACATCATAATTGATAATAAATTTGTGAATATTTTTATTCCAAAAATTTATACCCTTTTACATTTGATAGGTATCGAAGAAATATACCATACTCATCCTTTTCATAAAACATTCCTAGATTTTAGTATTTAATTTTAACTATCCAAGGGTTTCCAAATACTCTGAAAAAAATCACTATATACCTTTTTTATACCACATTTCATATGAGTTTATATTTAAATTAGATTTAAGTAAGAATCTATTATGAATTTACCTAAATTCACTATAGAATGTTATTTTTTTTCATAATCATCAAGAATTATTTTTCCCATTTCTATAAGGCTTAAATTACTCTTTCAAAAAACACATTTTATGGAAGGGTGTGGTGGGTAATTTATTAAATATTTTTAAAGTTATGATTCAAATGAACTCTTAGTAAAATCCTTTCCAATATCAATCAATAGAACATTGAATTGTAGACTAAGTTCTCTATGAAATTCTCTTATGAATAGTTTGAATATTTCCGCTACCTATGACATGTGTTACATAATCAACATCCTTTTAATCATGGTATAATCATCAAAAAAGTTAATAAAATATATTTTACCTCGTTTGGATTTGTGTCTCATGGTTCCATAGAAATTTTAGTAGATCAACTCTAATTCAACGGAATATTGTATCATCAATATCATATACTACCATTGAAAAATATTCATTTTATAACACACTACAAATATCATATATCTCTATCACTACCCTGTTGGGGTGGATCTCTCACAAACTTTTCTCTATAAGCTTTCCTAAAATTGTTTTTGCTGAGGTGGATATTTATTAGGTGGTTAAGAATGTTCTCTTACATATTACTAAGAGAGAATTAATTACATGGGTCACCAATTTTAAATAGATTCCCACTAGTTCATTCACATATCATGATAAATTTTCCCTATTTAACAATCTTAATGAGTTATGTAAATCTATTAAAAATAAACCCATTACCATCATCATATAGTTTAATCAATCTTAGAAAATTATACCTGAGTCCATCGATAAATAAAAACTCCAATGAATTTTACTGGAAGAGTTTAATTTCTAATAATTTAATTACCTTGATTATCAAAGATCTGTGGTTAGCAAAGGTCATGAAACCCCCACTAAAAACTTTTGTTTTTTAAAGATCATTGTGTCCCCTATCATTTGTGATGAGAAACCATTATTAAGTATCAATTTATTTATATTTTTTATGTATTTGAGTTAAATTTCCATAACAAATGATTTTTATAATTTTTTTATAATTTGTGTCCTTTTTCACTTGAATTATATTTTTATTGATAAGGAATCATTATCAATCAATTCTATCCATGGCGTCCTTGCCGGTAAAATCTATAAAATGTCTCTTTAAAACAATTAAATGAGTTTATAGTGGTTATTGGAGAGATATTTCTTATTATGTGCTCATTATTTAATGATTTATTGCTCCTCTCAGATTAGATCCACATTAATTATGTAATTATATGATTCCATGGGAAGGGAATATTTTAACAGACTGGAAATTAACTTTTTATTATCAAAATACTATTTAGTGAAAGTAAGAAACCATCTAGTTCATCTGGTAACAAAACCATCAAAGACATGACACCAACAATACACTTTAGAACTAATTTTTCAAAGAAATGATTGTGTCTATTTCTGAAATCTGGCTTGCTATTTTTGTAAAAGTTTGACCACTTTTATTGTAATTTATTCTTTTGACTATTCTCAACTCTCTTTGATATAATATTATTCTCCTCAAGGGTTTTCTAAACATTTTTTACCTATTTTTCGTTTAGATCATACACTTTTAGTTAGGATAGATTTAATATTTTCTGAAACTATAGGTTCATATTTAATCTGAATTGATAAAGATAACTACAATTTTTTATGACTCAAAATTTACCTCCAAAAATATATTATAATACAATTTTTTACAATATATTTATCTTCCTTGTGACACTTAGACTGGTCTATGTTAATCTATTAATCATTTTCCACTTCCTTATTTTCCTGTTATTCCACACTTCTATTTTCTCAATCAAAATTTACCTTTAGGATCATTAACAATATTTTTTCTCTATTTTATAACACATATTTCTCCTTTTTAATTTTTGAACTTTTTTCAAGGATTTTACTCCTTGATTTGATTATTCTTATAAAGTCGCATCTCCAGTTCTATATTTAACCTTCAAACCATATGGGAATCATATTATTTTTTATTCATTGACTAATATCTATTATATTCTCAAAAAAAGTTTAAAAAAATTTTCATCAATTATATCAAACATTTTTTTAGAATCCCTACTTGTGCAAGATTTATTTTCATCCATTTTACTCAACATGTTGTTATTCATTCTTCTTGATATTATTTTTCTTCATTAATTAGATTTTCTACTATTTTTAATATATTTATTTTTTATTTAATATTATTTTCTCTTTATCCTCACTCTCAGTATACTCAGAAAATATCTTTCCTAAAGAATCTATTGTAAAAATTATAATCCCTCATAATTGAATAATTTTAGAGGATGTTTTTATTTTATATATTCTTTAACCACTTTTAAGGGTTTAAGTGAGGAAATTCATAAGAATTTTTTTTTCTCATCACTTTTAATATCCTATTAGGAATCCCCAAATGGAAAATATTTTTTTATTTGATCATTAATTTTTATGGGTTTAAATTTTATCCCCTCTTTCTAATTTTTCTTAAATATTATATATTTTTCCATTTCATAATTAAGGATATTATTTTATATATCATTAAAATATATGACTTATCTATCTTATATATTATAAATATTTGAATCAAATATATCCATAAAGTGTATAATTAATTTTTTAAACAATATTTACGTCATTCAGATTGTTTCAAAAATGTATTATATGACTGATTATCTAATTCACCCTTGTAAAATAGTCATCAATAGTCATATCATTATCTATTTTCTCATGTTAAAATTAGCTCTCCATATTTCAGGTTTGGCTTCCTCAATCAGGAAATTTTTCTCACAATTTTTTTATTTTATCCCAGTTTTAATTTTATGTTGTGTTCCCCATCACATTAGTATAAAAGTTTCATTATAAGGATGATAATATAACATTTATACCCTTCCCATCATGTAGAACCTTGAGATTTTAAAAGAGAAAAATCATATTTGATAGTGTATATGAAAGGAAACAGAAAAAACATAGAGGATAATGTAACACCCCTATCCTTTATGATATATGTATTTTTAAATAAATTAAATATATTTAATAGCATTAAATGCACATAACATCCGGTTTGAACAAAACCTGGAACACTATTAAAATATAATTATTTAAACATGAATATTATAACCAAACCATTAAGTTTTATAGTATTAATTGTATTAACTAAATTATATAAATTATATGATTTAAAAATGTATAAATTAAGTTAAATGGATATATGCTGATTAAAAATAAAATGATACTCATTTGATAGAAAAACAAATGTTTTCTGAAAAATTGGATTTTCAAAAAGGTGGTTTAGTCGTACATTTCACACGTAATTTAAAATTAATTTTTACCATTTTTAGAAAATTAATTTTTAAATATAAACCTAATTTCTTTACAAAAATTATAAAATTATCTTTTGTTGTATTTTTTTATTTTTTAGGAAATATTAATTTTTTGATGAATAATGAAGAATACTAATTTTTATGGAAAATGAATTTTTCATTTAAATTATTTACTAGAATAAATTTTATTTTAAATTCATTTAAATTAAAATTAGAATATTTATATTAAAATTTAACTAATTTAATTCATTTTATTGAATTATATATTGAATTTTTATTTAAAAACATATTATACTTTTGAATGTTTTTCTTTGGAAATTTTTTTACCCTTAAGTGAGTTTTATTTTAATTTGGAATATTACAATTATGTGAATTGAATTTGGAAATGTGGAATCAGTATTTTAAATAAAATAATATATATTATTTAATAAGTATAATATTTTGACCATAATGAATATGAAATAGTAAAAATTAACTACCACTAATAAGGTAAAAATGGGTTCATCAAGAGGTTAAACAAAGATAATAAGGGTTAAAATGTCTTAAAAATTATCCAAAACCCGTGTTAAGAAAATATTTAGACATTATAAACTATAAGTTTAAATAATAACACATTTTATGAAATTTTTCATTAGAATAATATGTTTTTCAATTTATATTTTCAAAAATTCAATGTGTTTCTTCCCTAAAATTTATAAAAGTCCACCCTCTATCCTCCACACATCAAAATTAAAAAACATTTTGTTTCATACAATTCCTATCCCAATACCATAATTAACTCTCTCCCCATATTTTGGAGGCATTATTTTTATCCAGATTTCCTTTTAAGGAGGATTTAGGTATAAACCTAAAGAGGGTATCTGAATAAGAGTTAAAATTATTAAATGTGTGTATTTGTTTTATTTCTTCTTCCCCCACATTAAAATATTAAAAATATATGATAATATAATAAAAATATTATATACTATATAATTATATATTATTATTTAATGTTCATTAACTATATACATCTACTCTTCTATCAAACGGGAAATGAAAATGTTGATCGTGTGTACTATGGACTACCACCTCACAAACTGATATAATAGGTTTTTCATCACCACTAGTGAATGATGGATATAATTACGGATTTAACATATTTAAATTATATTTATGAAATTTTCGTATCACATTTACCTTCTTAATTTACTTTATGTGGGGGATATGGTGACGTCGCTCGTGTGTACGATAGACTACCACCTCATGAAATGATGTTGCTCGTTTTTTCTTAAGCTATACATGGAAGGTGATAAGGATAAATTTAATAAATAAATGTGATATTTGTGAACTAAAAATACTTATGTGAATATAATTTCACATCTAACATCATATCATCCAACCTGTTGAAGAACAATTACATTTCTCATGCGTGCATGTGGGCTACAACCTCCATGCAGGGATGTGAAATTATTTTCATTTTATTTTTACATAGATGGTAATAAGAATGGATTTTATAAATATAAATACTATATATAAGAAAATAATTATTCTCAATAGTTAATTAATATTTATTTCCCTTTTTTCAATCTGATAAGAAAAATGGAAATAATATTCATGCATAGGTACGGTCCACCGACTCCTTAAACGGTGTAATCCATTTTTTATCTCTAATTTTATATATTGATAAAAATAAATATATAATGAATATATATGAATTTTTTATAGTGGATAAAATTTTAAATATTATGTAATTGAGATCAAATTAGAAGTACCAAAATTACCGAACTAAAATATACATGAAAAACGAAGTAGTTATCACCAGAAACAACAATTTTAACAATGAATTGTCAATAAACATGTGATAAAATACTATAACCAAATCATATAGATATTTAACATATTTATCATAATACTATATTCATTATTTAGTTGGTTTTTACATATACAATTGAAGTCAAACCTAAGGTAAGTCTTTCTCATCTCACTTTTACTTCTGTGAGACATATGTAATATTCACCTCTTATTCCTTGGTACGGTGTATATACTGCCTATTTTGATATATTATATAGTGAATATATTTATCTTAATTGTTTTTAAAGTCACAGTTGATTTTTTTTCTTTTATGGGTCTTAGTCAAGGGTTTATTTCACAATATTATCAATATTCGTGATTGTTTTTGTTTATGTCTCCCTTGGTGGAATAATTTGATAGTTCTATATTAAAATAGATATATTTTATTCTTAACTAGTTGTTCATGAATGTATTAAAGTAATATTACCATTTTCATTTATTTTATACTTAAAATGACTGATAAAATATTTTTAGGAAAATCCTACAATACTTCTCTCTTTGGTCAAAAATTGTTTTTCATCAATATCTCAGTTTTATAAAAATAATTTCTTTTCTTTATTCTTTTCAAAATTATTAATTAATGAAAAATGTACCCACATTTGAATATTTATAAACCATTAAAAAATATTATTTTCCTTTTACAAAAAAGTATTTTTTGGATTTTACCAAAAAGGTTAATGGGGTATTTTTTTAACATGTATATCAGGTAATGAATATCCAACATCATGAGAAAACAATGTTATAAATCTTACATTTTTTATTCCAAATTCATTTTCAATGAAAATTATTTTAAAAAAGTTGTTTTAAAAGGTTAATTTCAAAATGAAAATGTTATTTTCCACAATAGTGTTTTAAAAAATATTTTTATGGTATTTCTATTCATCAATGATATCAAACATTTATTATACTTATGATCCAATATGGATACGCTGTATTGATACCATCCTAATTATTTATGAAGATGGTTTATAATTAATTTTAGCTGGGATGTAAAATTTTATTAACATTCACCATATTACTCTGGATGGTTTTTGATTATGTTTATTTATTAGGGATAATATAACCCGTTTATATGCTATTTTTTCAATATGAATGTTTATGTTGATTATGTATCATGCATTCCATATAAGAAATTAATTAGAATTGTTAAGTTACATGTGGGGATAAAAATTACAAATCCCATCAATGCATCAGTAGGTCTCATGAGAAAAATTATTTAAAAATATTAAATGGGGTTTTAAACATAGATTTTAATTTTATTGTGAAACGTCTTGACAATATGTTTCATATGTTCTGCATTATGTATTCCCTCATTATATGATAATTTATTGATATAAATATGATTATTAGATTAGTCAGAATATCCATGTATATGTTTCAATCTCAATTGATTATGTATATGGATTTATTTGATCATTAGTTATTCATGTTATGTTATATTTAAGTTATTGTTTAAATGGCATGAGTTTTAATTATTTACCATTATAAATTGATTATAATTATTTAATCAATATATCTTCCTATGTATTATTACCAATACTGAACTTCCAGGATCACCCCTTATGTTTTATTTTGCTAGGATACCACGAAGTGTTTTCTGATTTATATGTATAGATATGATAAGGGGAAATATTGTTTTCTCAAAGAAAACACTTTGTGTGTTTTTTTGTTTTCAATTATAATTTTAATTTCAAGTAAGTTTCTATTTTACCAATTCTACTAAAATATATGGTCCTTGAAGATGTGATTCCTTGTATATTATTCTAATTTAATAATGTAAGCACCAAATCGGGGCTACTAGGTTTGCATGCTTTATAGTTGGTATTGGGGGATGTTTAGAAAAAACCCTCAGAACTATATTTTGGGAAATATATATTTGGGAACAAAAACCACTGATATACATTCATTATAAGTATAGAAGAACATACTAATTTTTTAAATGTATATATTATGAATTTTACCTATAAATACATCCTCATCATGATTTGATAAGTAGACATGGTTGTAGTATAGATGTACATAGGGGTAATAAATTTGAAAAAGGCCCATCAGGCTTGACAAGAAAATTACCTATTAAATGAAAATAGGCTTTACTATGCTCCTAGTTTGACACTAATTGTGAATATTCTTTGCTCAATTCAAATTCTATTTATATAAAATTATAGAAGATATGAAAAAAAATTATGACTTGAAAATTTTCCCAAGGAAAACATGTTTTTGATTATTTGATTATCCATTAATAATTTTTTCAATTTATGATAGTTATTTCACTAGTTTTGGTATTATACATTATGTTCCATAATATTATGGTCTAATATTGTGTATACCATTATTTTTAATTGGTTTATATAGAGATATAATTGGATCTATATCAATTCACACACCCCATGTAGGGATTTACATCATGGGAAAGATAATGAAGTCAGATATAGATCTATAGATGGAAATAATAAAATTATAACTATATTGAGGTAGATGGATTTGGTTATGAGAAATATCATTTCTCTTAGAGAGTATCATTTTGATCTAACACATGGTGTAACAATGTTAGACCACTTTATATGTTATAAACCTCCATTATTTAGTGGGACTACATATCCATTTGTATGTGAACAATGGATAAGTTCCTTAGAGAAGATATTTATCACTTTTGGAAGAAATTTAAGGGTAAAATTTTTCATGTTAGTTTATCACCTATCAGGAGAAATAGATCAATGGTGGTCATTTATTCAAAACACTAATGATACTGAAAAAATAATAAACATAGAATACAAATATTTTAAGGTAATCTTCTTGGAAAATTATTTTCCTCATTACCAGTGAGGGGATATAGAGAGAAAATTTCTAATTCTAAGAAAAAAAGAAGATGATAATATATCTAAGTATGGAGCCATATTCACAAGATAATCAATGAATTATATGTACTATATATATAATCTATTTAAAATAGTAATCATTTCTTTGTTGGGTTAAAAATAATACATCGAATGGAATTAGTCCTCAAAATATTCTCATCATATGAGGTTATTATATCTACTGATATCAAGTTTGAGAATTAATTAACCAATTATTATTTATTAGAAGGGAAGTAAGAGAATAATAGGATGGTAAAAATAATATAGATAAAAGTAATAAGGGAAATAAATTTTTTTTCACGGGTGATACTTATGGAAAGAAAAGCCCTGATACATTCTTAAAGGGAATGGTAGTTTTCTACACTTGTGTAGAGAAAGGCCACCATGCTCATAATATTAAGGAAAATAAAGAAAATTAAAATGTAAACTTCTTAAACATTAAGGATATGGGGTATTATGGAAATGAATACCCCATGCGTCAAGGAAATATACCTCAGAAGAAGCCAATGGATCATGGTCTATCTTATTATACTATGAAAGACGAAGAGGAATGATTAATTTTATTGTGTTTGAATTCAAGAATAATGTTTTAATAGTATTTAATAAATTTTATTTTGGTTATTATAATTATGAAATGTTTAATTATTTTATTATAGTTCTTTTTCAATGAGGAATTGGGAACATATGTTGAGTAATACAAATGATGATGAAAATTGATTTTGTGATAAGAATAAATTCATTGAAAACACTTGATTGAGGGAAGATAAACATTAACATGTGATCTATGTTAAGATAATAATGATAAATATATATTTTTTGGATAGTATTGGTGACCTAGTTATTAGTTAGTTATTTTATGGTTTATGATATCATTACTAGAGTTTACTATGTGTTTGGATTTATGGATTATATTTGACATCATGAGAATTTATTTCTAGAAGAATACATTTTTTATTATGGTTTTATGGTGATAAAGGTTTTTATATATTTTTAATGTGAAATGAAGATCAACAATAAAATTTATAGGTAATATAATGTTGATTTAGTGATCTTTATATTAAATTTTGGGACTTTAAATTTGGTTAGACATATTTTGGACGAGTATTAAAGTTAAATATTTATGAAATAGATTAAGTTGAACTTTGGGAGTAAAAATTTAGTTATTAAAGATTAATGTATTATATTAGATAAATTTTTAAAACCATTTGGTCTTTAGTAAAGATATATGGAATAACTTGTTACTCTTTTATGGATCTTACGATCTTTTAAAAGTTAATTTTAGTGATTTAGGCATAAAATACTCATTGTTTGGAGTAAAAGTTTAAGTGGAAATTGATGGAATAAAAACCAAAGGATAAAATAGTGATTATGAAATAGAAATATATAAAGTAAGTATATTTCCTTATATTCTTAGAGAGTAAAAAAATTCTTCAACTCTAGGAAAAGGATCTCGAAAAAAATGTATCCAAATACCTTCATTTCTAATGAGCTGATGGTATTTTATCTTTTTATAGATTTATGTTTTTTGGTTGTTAACCACATATAGATCACCCAATTTCTTTTCATCAATAATATATATCACTTTACAATAATATTTACACTTTTATTCCATTTCCATAACATTATTTACCACTTATGTTATCCTACTTGGAAATAAATTTACATGTTATTGTAGATAAACTGCAAATTTAACTTTATATATTACCCATATGATGTTTTATTAACCCTTTTTACAATGTGGGTATCTACGAAAAATTATTTTTCAAATGTTAAATATTTTATAATTTATATCAATATTAAATTTCTAGGAAAAAATTTATTTAAAAGGGATATAATATAACACATTAAGATTTTAAAATAGAAACATCAGATTCGATAGTGTATATGACATGTAACACTAAGATTAAAATAGAATGTAACCCCAAGACTTTATTATATACTTATTTTTGAATAAATTCACTATCTTCGATATCTTATAATTCATGCAACACTAAGTTTGAACGAAACATGATACTCTATTAAAATATTATTATTTAGACATTACCAACATAACCTAACCATCAAGATGTTAGGTATGAATAGTAATAAACAATTATGAAAATTATATGTACTAAACGTTTATAAAATAAATTTAATGTATATCTATGGATTATAATTATAATAAGAATAATTCCAAATAAAAGGAGAAATTTTTTATAAAAAATGTTTTTTTTAAATCGTTTTTTAGTCGCACTTTACACACATAATTTAAAATTTATTTTTATAAATTTTATAAAATTTATTTGAAAAAATAAACTTAATTTTTTAAATATATATTGTAAAATTATATTTTGGTTATTTTTTGGATTTTTCTAAAAAGAATAGTGGGAATAATGTTTTTTATTGAGGTGTCATTTTTTAAATTATTCACATGGGTAAATTATATTATAAATTAGTTTTAAAGTTAAATTTGTATAATTAGATTAAAATAAACTAATTTAGTTCATTTTAATCAATTTAATATTGGAATATTATCAAAAAACACTCTAAACATTTAAATATTTTCATTGAGAAAACAGTTTTTCGATGCGTTTACAGGTTTTATTTTAAATTGAATTATGAAACTTCTTTGTATTGAATTTTGAAAAATAGATTCAATATTTTTAGTCATAATAAATTTTGTTATATAATAAGGTAATCTAATTTTTTTTATCATAACGAATAAAGAAAATAGTTAAAATTAATTATTGCAATTAGGGTAATAGTTGGTTTACCAGGGGTTAGGATAAGAAAAAAAGGGTTACAAATGACTTAAAATTGTCAAAAACAAATTTGATATCCATATTTAGACCATATCACCTATAATTATTGATAATTTGCAATTATATAATTTTTTAATGGAAAAATAATTGGTATCACTTTATCTTTTAAAAAATTCCATGTGTGCCCTCCCCCAACTTATAAAAAGACACCCCCTCTCATCCCCTCTTCACACTTCCATAACCATTTGGTTCAATCAATACTTACTCATATACCTTCCTTTATTATCTCCCCACATTCTATATGCCTTATGTTTATTTTTATTCCCTCCTACTAAGGCTTTAAGTATGAACCTAAAGAGGATTTCCAAAGAAGGGGTAAAATTATAAGCGTTCATATTTGTTTTATTTCTCATTCCACCACCTTAAAATATTTTTCATTAATGATAATATATAAATTTATATAATATATAATTTTCTATTTTTATGTTGTATTCATGAACTATATCCCTCTTATCTTTCATAAAATATGAAACAAAATGGTCAATCATGTGTACGACGAACTGTCGCCTCACGAATGAATGTAATTCGTTTTCCATCACCACATTTCAAGGATGGATATAACAATAGATTTAATATATTTATATATTATTTATAACATTATTATACTTTTATAATTATCTATAACTTTTTACTTTCCATTCCATGGGGGAAACAATAATTCTGCTCTTGTGTACGGTATGCTACCCCCGAACGAAGCAATGTGATTAATTTTTATCTTACAATTTACATGGAAGGTAGTAATGACATATTTAATGAATACATGTGATAATTATGATATATAAATACTTATGGAAATATAATATAACTCTTATCTTATTAAATTCTCTGTCATTGGAAAACAATAACATCATTTGTGTGTACATGTGGACTATGGCCTCCACGTTGCGATATGAAATGTTTTTCATTTTATTTTTACATTGATCGCAATAATGTTGACTTTTATTGATATAAATTATATATATATATAATAAAAACTATTATTGAAAATTTATTTAATATTTATTTTTCTCTCTTGTTCCATCCATCAATAAAAATGGAATTTGTGTTCATGCCTACATACAACCTATCGTCTCCAAGAATAGTGTAATTTATATTCCTTCTATATCTTTTATAGGTTAATATAAATACATGTATAATGAATATACATGATATTTATATAATTTTTAACATTATTAATATTATTTAACCATGATTAAATTAAAATTTTCAAAATTCCCAAACATAAACATACTTGAAAAGTGAAGTAATTATCACTTAAAAAAGTGACTTTAACAATGATTTATAAATAAACAGGTTATAAAAGACTATAATTTAATCATATATAGAATGATATAAATTATTATGGTTATATAAATTATTTTTAATAAACATTTATTTATTATATAGTAGGTTTGGACCCATATGATGTAAGTCAAACCTGTGGTAAGGGATTCTCTTCTCAATTTTACTTCTGTAAAACATGCAATATTCAAAATTCATTCCCTGGGGTGGTTTCTATGATACTAATTTTGATATTTTTTATCATGAATTTATTTCAATAAATAATATTTAAATTTTCTTTTGAATTTATCTCTTTCACGGGGACTATGATTTAAAACTACTAAAGTGGAAATGGTATGTTTTACAATGTCAACATTGTTCATGATTATTATTGTTCAAGTATCACTTATGGGAATTATTTGATATTTATATATTAAAATGATTTTTTTATTCCAATATTGTTATTATTGAATTTTTTGAAGAAAAATTATCATTTTTATTCAATTGGGTTCTTAAAATTGTTGAGAAAACGTTTTTATGAAAATCTAAATTTATTTATATCTTTGTTTAAAAATCCTTTTTCATCAAAATCCATGTTTTCTAAAAATGTTTTCAAAAATGTTTTATACCTTTTAAAAATGGTTTATTAAATGAATTTTTGTCTTTATTTTAGTTTTTTTAAAATGTTTTGAATGGTATCTTCATGTTATTTTATAAACAATTCCAATTTTGATTTTACTAATAATATGGATGGAATATTTATTTCAACATGTAAAAAATGTGTAAAATTTCCAACCATCGTTACCATATAATGTTTAAAATAATATATTATATGTTACAAATGTTAGTTTCAAATAATTTTTTATATTTTATTTGAATTTTTTGTTCTAAAACGTGATATTCAAAGTACTAATTTTATTTTGCTTTAGAATTATTTAGTTTATCTTTTTATGAAATTTGTATTCATAAACGTCCTAATTTTTTTTACTTTTAATCCATTAGCGATATGTTGTATTGATATTATCTTTATTATTTTCACTGATGTTTTAGGATCATTATGACTCAAGATATATAATTTTATTACCATTCCCCATATTACGTCAGACGGCCTATGATTATGTTTATTGATCGGGTAAGTATTAACATATTATATATTTTCTTTTCAATATGAATGTTTATGTTTATTATGTTTCACCCCATTCATATAAATAATTTATTAAACATATTAAGCGATATAGGTGTACTAGAATTATAATTACACATGATGCATTGGTAGTCCTCATGTGACAGATAGGTTGTCCAAATGATATTGGGTTTTAACCATATATTTAAAACTGTCTTGTGAAAAGATTTGAAAATAAGTTTTTGATGTCTTACATAATAAATTAACTTATTATGAGATCATTTATTAACATCCATTTGATTACTTAAATAGTTATAATATCCATGGATGAATTTCAATATCACGTGATCATGTATATGGATTTATTTGATTATCAGTTATTCATTCCATATTATGGTCAAGTTATTGTTTAAATGGAATATGATTGTATTTTTTACCATTTTATATTTATTATGAAAATTTATCCATGATATCTTCTATTATATTCTTACCCTTACTAAGAATCTGAGATCATCACTTTATTATGTTTTATTTCCCCATTATACCAGTAGGTTTTTTATTATTTATATATTGGGATATTCCAAGGGGAAATATGGCGTTTTTAAATAAAACACATATTGTATTTTATGTTTTTAATTATAATGTGAATATCATGTATGTATCCAGTTTACAAAGACTATGAAACTATTTGGTCCTTCGGGATGTGATTCCTTGTATCTTATGATAATGTAATAATGTAATCACCAACTCTTGGATACTAGGGCCATGTTCCTTACACATATACCTCTATATTTATTTTAATATACAAATTTTGAGGTGCATCTCTTACTAGAGGTGGAAATCCCATAGTAACAACATCACTAAACTATTATTCTTGTTAGATAAAATTGGTTAACTACCAATTCATTTACTCAAGAAACATTTTACCAATAATGAAATAAACCCCTATAATATTTTAAAAAATAGAACTATCTATTATATCCTTATTAAACAGTGTAATCTCATGTGATCCTAGTTTTCTAAAATACCAATTATAGACCCCAGATCAGTTAGGGAACCACTTAGAGGGGGAGAATCAAGGGTATTATTTTTTCTTTTAAATATACATTATCTTAAATTAAATCCAATTTAATAATTAAAATCATGATTCTATAACTAGATTTTCATCCTCATCTCTACATAGAAATAATAAATGAAAATAGTATAGAAGATATTTTTACAATATTTAAAATCAGTGTAAGTTTACTTCTAATAGTTTAAAATATTTTTTTGGACCACTAATTTTATTATCAAATTAATTTTATAGTGATAATAAATATAGTAAATGTGGAATATGATGTATGATTAAGAATCAAACACTTCTCAAAATGGGTTGGTATCATCCAATTCTAAAAAATATAGGGCATTATTTAGACTTAAATCACAATTTCTTTAAGATTTTATATTTTATATTGAATGGATCAGATCTTTATAAAATTTCCCAAGGATTGTACATCAATGATAAGTTTTAATCATGCGAATACTATGACTACATGGATTTTATTTATATAAAAATATTAATTTCATATACACCTCTAATATTTATAGAATGAACTTTTCATGCATGAGATCATGCATGTTGGAAATAATTTTCATCCACTTCAATACTAGGCATATTAATCGTCATAAACTTGAGACTAATATCTCAAATTCATCCAATTTTATAATGTCAAAACAATTAAATATCCCCATAGTTCTACCTTTTATTTATATAGAATATATTCAATAATTTTTTATTAAATCAATATATTCTTATATTTTTATATACTTTTTATTTTAATCATTTTTACATTTACATCCCATAAAAAATGGATAAATAATATTTGTATAATTATAATGCAAATTCCCCCACCTGAATTTCAGATGAATTGAATTCCCTAGTAAAAAACCTCAAATTTATATATTATAGAATCGATAAAGAATGATTTGAAATATTTAAATTTAAAATATCCATGAATTTATCTTGGTTTTCTCATTAAATCGAATTAAAATTTCATTGTAAATCATTAATAATCTTATAATGAATTTTTCCTAAAAACCATTCATTAAACTCTTACTAATTCAATTTCTGTTGATAGTAGAATGGCAATAAAGTGTGACACACATCAAAAATAACATTACATATCATCATGGAATGATATATGAAGTGAGAGTTTTATACATTTATCTTATCTTACATTAAAATATCTTACGATCTTTAACCAAAACAAAATAACACATAAGAATCACTGAAATTATTTAGAATATAATAAAATTTAGATATAATTAAATTTTAGAAACAAAATAATTTTTCACACGTACACTGGAATTATCCTAATGGGGATAAAAATGATTCTTACATTCATATCTAACCTTACACAACTTTAATTTATACTTACATAGATGATTTATATGCTGATGATATTTATGAATATATTAATCATAAGTACATATATAAAATTATTCTTATATATATACAAATAATCCGAACAAAACACAAAATTCATTCTGACATAACCTATCATCCGTACATGCTCCATAAAATGATCTTTGTGGAGTAACTCAAATGATCTTTTTGATTTCAGTTTTAAAAAAAAATAATCTATAATATCAAATTGATACTTATGGAATGTTTCTTATATAAAATGATAAATATGTATATTATAATCCATCCATACAAAAATATCACTATTCATTTTAAAATACTAAAAATAATTCCATATTACATTAGAAAATCACACAACCCAATGAAAATCATCACTACCCACATCAAAATATCTTAAAATACTTTAAGAAAAGTATTCAAACATTATTCATATCTAATAAAATATTTTTTAATAGAATGATAGTGTCCTTCAAAATTTAATTAAGGAACTCCATTCTACACCCTGAAAATTAAACCTCAAAAGACGCATCCCCCACTAATTCTCACATCCACACACATAACACCCCAAAACAAACCATTTAAACATTATAAATAAAATTTATAAGGAATTATAACCCTACATAAACCCTTATGGATTCACCAACCCAACTCAACACCTCCCAAAATTACCTAACCTCCCCCTATGACAACAATCCCTCTTTAAACTGTACAAAAAAAAAAATCCACTTTTGGTTTTAGAAGAAGACTAAAATGAAGAAAAAACCCAAATAACTTGTAAAATACCAGGTAAATAATGAATAAAACGTTTTCTTATTTATTAATATTTACTAATTAAATATTAATTTTTCTTTAAATGGGTTTCTATGTTCGATAGCGTACCCGATACGCAACGATGAGTTCCTTTGAAAACTTACATTGCACACTAGTAATATAATGATATTATTTTAAATGGTAGTTAACATGTAGCCGTTGTATTGGCGGGAATGGATAGAAATAAGTAATATATGATTATATATGTTTTTTAAATGTTTTTACATTTATCCAATAAAAGATAAAGGCTTAAAATATGGAAAGAATTCAATTTTAGGCATTTATACCCTAATTTTCACTAAAGGTTCACTTATCACCTTTTGATGGCGAACCTTAATTAAATATAGTTTTGGTCAATCTTATAAATTCTATTGGACCAAATATAACACTTCTTTAGAATCAGGAAATCAAAATTTACTTTGTGTAAATTTTTGGTATCTTTCCGATAAAGTTCATTTTTTTAATGAATAGTGTAAAATGTTGTATTTTAATTCAAAACCTCTTTTTAATATAATTTATTTATATGATTAGATTATCATTTGAATTGGTTTTAAAGTGAAATTATAAAATATTTTTACCATTAAATCCAATAGTGGTCGTTGTAATTATTTTCACTTTGAAATCGGACTTAAACTAGTGTCAATATTTTGATACTTATTGTTTCATAAAAACACGCTATTTTTCATGACATCGGGAATTAATTATTAAATTAATTAATGTGACTTATATGTTTTGAATTTTGTAAAATTGACTTCATTTTTGAATTCCGAATATCAAATATAGCTTGGGGTGAATTTTTGGTATTTTTCTGAAAAACATCAATTTTTGATGAATAGTGAAACCACTAAGTGATACTTATAAAAACTGATTTTTTCATTTAAATGAAATTTTACCACTTCTGTGTTTTGAATTTCAAATTTCCGACATACATGGTTGTCATTAAGAAGTAAAATGTGGTTCAATGAGATTAAAATAATTTTTTGGTTCTTAATCGCGATTAGAGGTAATTAGTGTAGTTTAAGGTAAAAATAATGTTTTAATAATATGTGATGAGCTTGAAACATGTCCTACCCTCATTGGATGTGTCATGTCCGACAAATACAATCCATGGGTCAACTCGGGGACCCCATGGAGCCACTTTGGTTGGGAAATGACATAAATAACTTTTTATTAAATGTTAAAGTAAAAATGACACAAACATGAGATGTTTTACTAAAACAATTTTTACATGGGGTTATACAAGTCATATTTTTGACTATAAATATTAATTATAAATCTAAAACGATTTCCTACATCATGATATTTTTTTTTATAATTTTTAGACAATAAATTAATTAAATTATTTATGAAATCATGATGATGCAGCGATTACCTCATTAATAATGGATTTAAATAAAATGGAAAGATAGTGTAAAATCTAAGACCTACACATGGCCAAAACCTATTGGATGGGTGGATTTGTAACCCTTATCACCTTATCCTCAAATTACATCAATGTGGGACCTTTAAAATCTGAAACTCTTTTGAAAATAAAGTAACATTTTGTGACTTTACAAGAGTGCCCCTCCTCTCCTCTTATAAAAGGCCCCCACCTCTACCTCCTTACCCACACTCCCAAATCCTTTTTCTCCGACAAACACTACCCATTTTGTCTCTCCACTTCCCTCTCTTACTCCTTGAAGCCCCACTATGTGCAGAAGTCTTCCCAAGGAAGCCTTTGAGCTCAAACCAAAGGGAGTTACCCGATTTTGAGGTAATGTATTCTTTTGAGTCCTTTTGTTTTATTTTGCTTCTCCAACCCCCTAAACTCTTTTTATTATTTTTTTGTAAAAAATCCAGTATACTCAATATACTAGGGTTTTTTTATATGACGGATTCGAGCTACCCTTACACACACCTACATCTAATGGTTATAGAACATACTGTTTCCGTGGATGGTGAATTTCTGCCTCCCGAAACGATGATTGTTCAACGTTCTTTTAACACCTTCAAATGTGTCCATTAAGATGACACTATATTTATATATGATATATAATAAGTTTATTTTCTCCTTAAGAATCTATATTTTTCATTTTGGGCATACCTTTTAAGGTTTCCATTATGGGTAAACGCGATATCTTTATTTAAGGAAGTGCGGACTACCGCCCCCTCAAAGTGATTTGATTCGTTAATGCCATATGTGGGACGTATAAAGGATGGGTTTAAAGTTATTATATATGATGTTATACTGGAATTATAATATACCTCTATATCATTATTATTTATTTCCATTAAATTATGAGATAGAAATGAAAGTAGTGTTCATGCGTACGTACGGTTTACCGTCTCCATGAATGGTGCATTTCATTTCTTATCCCCAAATGTAATATACTATTATAAGTTCATGTATATAGTGGATATATATGATGAATGATACATCTAAATGATGAATATACTTCTGGAATTAGAATATACATACCTCTCATTTAGTTTTAATTCCATTAATATGGCAAAGAAATGAAAGTAGCGTTCATGCGTACGTACGGCTTACCGTCTCCATGAACGGTGCATTTCATTTCTTACCACTAAATGATTATGTAATATTATAAATAAATGTATATGCTGGATATATAATATATATATGATATCCAAATCAGGAATTTCATTCTGGATATAAAGAACCTTTGACCAGACGAACACCATGTAATTGTAAGAAGTCCACTTTCGACTTAAGAACCAAATATCGACAAAACAAACATTATTAACTTAAATGGTTTCATAATGTTTATAACATAGAAATAAGTGATACAAAAGGAATAATGAACTTGAAAATGGTTCTTAAGAAAAGAGAAATTAACTCAAGTTTATTATTCAGGACGTTAAAGAACGATCGAGTCAAGTCGGACCCAAGGTAAAGGACTTCGTCTCAATATCCTTTCATTGCGGCATATTTCATTTTATACACAAATTTCTTTTATACGGTGTATAAAACCCTTTGACTTTTACTTTTATACAAAAGGAATCTTTTTCTACGAATAATTTTACTAAACTACAAAGAGGAATGTTTTTTTAACGTACGCGGTGACAACGACCTTTTTCACCGCCGTGAGTATTATTTGGTCTTTGGCTTCCTCAACAAGCTGTAATGTTTTTAAAATAAAATTAATACCATATAATCTTTTATGTATTTTGGTATTGAAAATGGTGTTGATAAAGGATTCTATTATGTCAATATATTTAAATGATATATTGTGATTGAAATGTGGAAATGTTCTCATTCTTTTATATTGGTTTTATGTTTTATGATTTTATATTGGTACTTGGACATTTGACATGTGGTTACGTGATAAACCATATGATGGGTGGTGCCGTGAATACCAGGATAGGTGGTTACGTTATAACCTCCAATGCATTGGGTGTGGAAGTCAGACGTATGGCTATTTCATTAAGTATGTATGGAAATTGGCTGTATGGATTTTCTATTAAGTGATGTGTGTGGAAGTCGACCGTATGGTTATTCCACATAAGTATGTTTATGTCCCAAGTTACCTTTATATGTTATGTGTTCTTTATATGGGTTTTATGGTAATCCTTTGGTTACAAAAGGGTATGTAATGATATTTTATTTAGTGAAGTGTTTTTTCTACTTCATGAAGGTGAAGGTATTACATTGATAAAGTATACATGGTTTACGTGATGTTTGAAAAACTAAAAGTTTTCATTCTTTGTGTATCCCTTACTGCGCTTTTTATGCTCACCCCAAGTTTTTTTTGAAATGTTTTTGACAGGACGTAATGTGGAATAGGGTCAAGGGCGAGATCAAGGGAAAGTCATGCTATATAAAACATGGAACTAGACATGTCTCTTTTTAAGAGTTTTTTTTATTTTATGGAAATATAGTAGAAGTGTCTACTTTGTAATCTTTTGAGATGTAATAGTTATGTCCTAATTATCTAAAACTCTAAACCTAAAAAGATCCTCAATGTGAATTATTCATTTAATTCAATATTAAGTATGGTTTAATCTCGAGGCCTTATAGTTGGTATCAAAAAGAGGTTTAGACAACTTTAGGAGTTAGAAAAGTGTAAAATTATAAGTAAATTTATGGTATGATTGAAATGATATAGCATTTAAAGATTACCATGTTGCTTCGCCTAAGATATTTCTATGTTCAGAATGGTTTTCCACAGAGGAAACAAAGAAGCTATGTTGGGACGACATCCGGAGGAAGACAACCTTCCAAATCAACAACCTGAGATGGTTGGAATCAGAACTGAATAGTTCGTTGCAGTGATGGCACAGTTGACTCAGGCTATAAATGGTGGTGGTATCCATGCACGAGATCATCCAGATCAACCGCAGAGGAACATGTTAGTGGTGGAGCATTTAATGAGGCAACATCCCCCATCCTTCAGAGGATCATCTAACCCCATGCAAGCTGAAGGATGGATTAAAGCACTGGAGAAGATTTTTTATGTCATGGGGTGCTCAGAACATCAAAAGGTTAGTCTTGCTGTTTACCGTTTTGAAGGTGAATCTGATCAGTGGTGGTCGATGGTGAAAAATATCAGGGATTGTGATGAGATTGAGGATCTTCTCTAGGACTAATTCAAAGGTATGTTTCTTGAGAAATATTTTCGTAAGGTGGTGTATCTTAGGATGGAAAAACAGATCCTAGAATTGAGGTAGGAGGATGATTCAGTGGCTGCTTATGAAGCAATGTTCACTCTATTGGCAAGGTATGCTCCAAAATTCATACGAGATCTTGATAGTAAAATAAACCGTCTTTACTCAGGGTTAAAGCCAAAGTATCGAAGGGCTTTAGCCTCTCGTGAGTTCAAAAGTTATGAAAAACTTGTTCGATCTGCAGAGAAGGTGGAAATGGAGTTTGCGGATGATAAGGTGTTCTATGAAAAATAACAGAATAAGAGGTCTAGTTGGCAGGAAAAGGGGAAGAATTCATCAAAGAAGGAAGGAGGTAAGAAAACCAAATATCCATCCTATGAGAAGTGTGGTAAAATGAATCCTGGAGAATGTTTATCCAAGTCTGTTAAGTGCTTTCGGTGTGGTAAGTCTGGTCATATTGCTCGTAACATTAAGGAAGATGATCAACCAAGCAATGAAAAGCCAGCGGTAAGATGTTTTAAGTGTAATGAAATGGGTCATTATTAAAACGAGTGTCCAAAAAAGAACTCAAATGAGGGAATGCAGCCAGACTACAAGCAAAAAGGGGTGGTGAAATCCTTTGTAACAACTTCAGCAGATGTTGGGCCATCGAATGAAGTAGTATCAGGTACACTGTTGGTTTGTTCAGATTATGCCAATGTGTTGTTTGATTCAGGGTCTACACATTCTTTCATTTCTGATAAGTTTTCTAGTAAATTAAAAATTCCATCTCAAGATATTAATCCTGAACTTATGGTAAAAACACCCGAAGGGAACGTTGAGACAAAAATAAGTTATAAGAACCTTCCTATCCTTGTCTGTGGAAAGAATCTACCAGCAATCCTTATTGTTTTGCCTCTAGTAGAGTTTGATGTTATTTTGGGCATGGATTGAATTTCGGTTTATCATGCTAAGATTGGCTGCAGAGCTAAAATGGTTTCTTTTCAGAAAGATTTTCAGTTTGTGTACAAGAATGAACTCTTGATTTTGATAACATATCAAGAAGTTGAGAAAATAGTAAAAGATGGAAATGAATGTTACCTTGCACATATTGTTGAAAATAAAGGAACTGTTCAGATTAATGATGTGCCAGTGGTAAATGAGTGTCTTGATGTTTTTCCTGATGAGTTTCCTGGTGTTATTCATGATCGGGAAGTTGAATTTACTGTTGACTTAGTTCCTGATTCTAATCCAATTTCAAAACCCCCTTATCGAATGGCTCAAGTTGAACTTTTAGAGTTAAAGAAGCAATTGCATGAGTTATTAGATAAAAGTTTCATTCGACCTAGAACTTCACCATGGGGTGATCCTATCTTATTTGTTAAAAAGAAAGATGGCTCAATGAGACTTTGCATTGATTATAGAGCCTTGAATAATATTACTGTTAAGAACAAGTATCCTTTTCCTCATATTGATGATTTGTTTGATTAGCTCCAGGGGGCTCAGTATTTTTCAAAGATTGACTTGAGGTCGGGGTACCATCAGTTGAAAGTAAAACAAGCAGACGTTCCGAAGACTGCATTTCGTACTAGATATGGCCATTAGGAATTTGTAGTTATGCCTTTTGGGTTAACCAATGCACATGCTGTATTCATGGACCTTATGTATAGAATTTTCCATGAGTTCTTGGATATGTTTTTGGTTGTTTTCATTGATGATATTTTGGTGTTTTCTAAAAATAAAGTGGAGCATGAATTCCATTTAAGGGTTATCTTGCAAACCTTAAAAGAAAAGAAACTATATGAAAAATTCAGCAAGTGTGAGTTTTGGTTACAACAAATTTCCTTCCTGGGTCACATTGTTTCAAAAGATGGCATAACTGTTGATCCTGCTAAAACAAAAGTTGTTGAACAATAGCCAAGACCTACAAATGTAACCGAGATCCGTAGTTTCCTTGGTTTGGCAGGTTACTACCGAAGGTTTGTTGAAAATTTTTCACGGTTATCTATTCCAATGACTAAGCTAACTCGTAAGGGTGTTAAGTTCATCTGGATAAAAGAATGCGATGATTGTTTTCAGTAGTTGAAGAGAATATTGGTGAATGCTCCAGTTTTGGCACTTCCTTCCAGGAATGATGAGTTTGTTATATACAGTGATGCTTCATTGAAGGGACTTGGTTGTGTCCTTATGTAGAATGATCAGGTAATTTCTTATGCTGCACCTCAGTTGAAAACTCATGAGGTAAATTACCCTACACATGATTTGGAATTAGCTTTTGTTGTTTTTTCTTTAAAAATTTGGAGGCATCATTTTTATGGAGTAGAGTGTGAAATATATATTGATCACAAAAGTTTAAAGTATATATTCACTAAGAAATAATTGAACAAGGGATAGAGGAGATGGCTGGAATTAATCAAGGATTATGATTTTACAATTCACTACCATCCGGGAAAAGAAAATAAAGTGGATGATACTTTGAGTCGAAAAAGTAATGCTTCATTAACCATGCTACGTTTGGAACGAGATCCTTTGGTTTTTCATTTGATGAACTTTGTCATAGAAGTTGTTGGTGTAGGATGTTCTTCTGTTTTGTTTCAGGTATCAGTGAGATCTACTCTATCAGACAGAATCAAGCAAGCACAGAAGCAAGCCAGTGAGTTGCAGAAAAAGGTTGAGCTAGTACAGAAAGGTAAGTTTCCTGAATTCAACATTGATAGTGATTGTGTTTTGAGGTTTGGGAAGAGATTATGTGTGCCATGTGATTCACAGTTGAGGAATGAGTTGTTACGTGAGGCTCATAGTTCCCTATTTTCAGTTCATTGTAGTAGTAATAAGATGTACAGATATCTGCGGGAGTATTACTGGTGGGATTGAATTAAAAGAGATATTGCTGATTTTACAGTGAAGTGTTTGACTTGTCAGCAGGTTAAAGCAGAGCGGCAGTTACCGAAAGGGATGCTTCAGCCTCTACCAGTTCCAGAGTGGAAATGGGAGAATATATCCATGGACTTTGTTGTGGGATTACCGAAGACATCTCAAGGTAATAATGAAATCTGGGTTATTATTGATTGCTTGACTAAATCTGCTCATTTCCTTCCCATACGAGATAATTTTTCACTAGATCAACTTTCCCGTTTGTATCTTAAGGAGATAGTCAGGTTACATGGATTTCCTCTCTCCATTGTATCTGACCGTGATCCTAGGTTTACTTCTAACTTCTGGAAAGGCCTTCAGAAGTCATTGGGTACTAAATTACATTTTTGTACAACTTTTCATCCTCAATCAGATGGGCAGTCAGAATGAACAATTCAGACCTTGGAGGATATGCTATGAGCTTGTTCGATGGAATATCAAAAAAGTTGGGACCAACATCTTTCTTTGGCTGAGTTTTCATATAATAATAGTTTTCATTCCAGTATACAGATGGAACCATTTGAGGCATTATATGGGAAGCGGTGTCGAACTCCATAATTTTGGTATGAAGTGGGTGAAAGGAAGCTGATGGGACCCGAATTGATAGAAGAGATGGCCGAAAAGGTTCAGTTGATTCAGAAACACATGAGAACAGCTCAAAGCATGTAGAAGAGTCATGCGGATAACCAGAGGAAGGATCTATCTTTCGAGGTTGGTGATCATTTTTTATCATGGTTTCTCCAAGGAAAAGTGTGATGCGATTAGGTAAGAAAGGAAAGCTGAGTCCAAGGTTCATTGGACCATATGAAATTCTGGAGAGAGTTGGATCAGTTGCATACAGAGTGGAATTACCTCTGAGTTTATCTCAGGTACACAATGTTTATCATGTTTCGATGTTGAGGAAGTATATGCCAGATTCATCTCATGTTTTGAGCCTAGAGGTAGTTCAGTTGGAAGAGAATCTCTCTTATGAAGAACAACTAGTCCAGATTCTTGACCGAAGAGAGCAAGTGTTGCGAAATAAGGTAATCCACCAGGTAAAGGTTTTGTGGAAAAACCATATGGTTGAAGAGGCAACGTGGGAATCTGAAAATGCTATGAGTGATAAATACCCCCACTTATTTTGATAAGTGAATAAAATTGCGAGGACGTAATTCCCAAAAGGGGGGAAGGATGTAACATCCCAGGTAAATAATCAATAAGTCGATTTCGTATTTATTAATATTTATGAATTAAATATTAATTTTACTTTAAAGGGGTTTCTATGTTCGATAGCGTAACCAATACGCAACGATGAGTTCCTTTGAAAACTTACGTTGCACACTAGTAATATAATGATATTATTTTAAATGGTAGTTAACATGTAGCCATTGTATTGGTGGGAATGGATAGAAATAACTAAAATATTATTATATATGTTTTTTAAATGTTTTTACATTTATCCAATAAAATATACAGGCTCAAAATACAGAAAGAATTCAATTTTAGGCATTTATACCCTAATTTTCACTAAAGGTTCACTTATCACCTTTTGATGGCGAACCGTCATTAAATATAATTTTGATCAATCTTATAAATTCTATTGGACCAAATATAACTCTTCTTTAGAATCGGGATATCAAAACTTACTTTGTGTAAATTTTTGGTATCATTCCGATAAAGGTCAATTTTTTTAATGAATAGTGTAAAATGTTGTATTTTAATTCAAAACCTCTTTTTAATCTAATTTATTTATATTATTAGATTATCATTTGAATTGGTTTTAAAGTGTAATTAGAAAATATTTTTACCATTAAATCCAATAGTGGTCGTTGGAATTAATTTCACTTTGAAATCAGACTTAAACTAGTGTCAATCTTTTGATACTTATTGTTTCATAAAAACACACTATTTGTCATGACTGCGGGAATTAATTATTAAATTAATTAATGTGACTTATATGTTTTGAATTTTGTAAAATAGACTTCATTTTTGAATTCGGAATATCAAATATAGATTGGGGTGAATTTTTGGTATTTTGCTGAAAAACATCAATTTTTGATGAATAGTGAAACCACTAAGTGATACTTATAAAAAATGATTTTTTCATTTAAATGAAATTTTACCACTTCTGTGTTTTGAATTTCAAAAAACCGACATACATGGTTGTCATTAAGAAGTAAAATTTGGTTCAATGAAATTAAAATAATTTTTTGGTTCTTAATCGCGATTAGAGGTAATTAGTGTAGTTTAAGGTAAAAATAATGTTTTAATAATATGTGATGAGATTGAAAGATGTCCTACCCTCGTTGTATGTGTCATGTCCGACCAAGAAAATCCATGGGTCTACTTGGGGACCCCATGGAGCCACTTTGGTTGGGAAATGACATAAATAACTTTTTATTAAATGTTAAAGTAAAAATGACACAAACATGAGATGTTTTACTAAAACAATTTTTACATGGGGTTATACAAGTCATATTTTTGACTATAAATATTCATTATAATTATAAATCTATTTCCTACATCATGATAGTTTTTTTTTTATTTTTAGACATTAAATAAATTAAATTATTTATGACATCATGATGATGCAACGATTACCTCATTAATAATGGATTTAAATAAAATGGAAAGGTAATGTAAACTCTAAGACCTACACATGAAAAAAACCTATTGGATGGGTGTATTTCGAACCCTTATCACCTTATCCTCGAATTACATCAATGGGGGTCCTTTAAAATCCGAAAAGATTTTGGAAATAAAGTAACATTTTGTAACGTTACAAGAGTGCCCCTCCTCTCCTCTTATAAAAGGCCCCCACCTCTACCTCCTTACCCACACTCCAAAGCCTTTTTCTCAGCCAACCTCTGCCCATTTTGTCTATCCACTTCCCTCTCTTACTCATTGAATCCTCACTTTGGGCAGAAGTCTTCCCAAGGAATCCTTTGAGTGCAAACCAAAGGGAGTTACCCGATTTTGAGGTAATGTCTTCTTTTGAGTCCTTTTGTTTTATTTTGCTTCTCCAACCCCTAAAATCTTTTTATTATTTACTTTTGTAACAACTACAGTATCCCAAATATACTAGGATGTTGTTATAATAAGGATTCGAGCTACACTTACACACACCTACATCTAATGTTTAAAGAACATACTCTTTCCGTGGATGGCGAATTTCTGCCTCCCGAAACGATGATTGTTCAACATTATTTTAACACCTTCAAAGGTGACCATTAATATGACACTATATTTATATATGATATATGATATGTTTATGTTTTCCTTAAGCTTATGTATTTTTCATTTTGGGAATACCATTTATGGTTTCCATTATGGGTAAACACGATATCTTCATTTAAGGAAGTGCGGACTACCACCCCCTCAAAGTGATTTGATTCGTTAATGCCATATGTGGGACGTATAAAGGATGGGTTTAAAGTTATTATATATGATGTTATACTGGAATTATAATATACCTCTATATAATTATTATTTCTTTCCATTAAAGTATGAGATAGAAATGAAAGTAGCGTTCATGCGTATGTTTGGCTTACCATCTCCATGAACGGTGCATTTCATTTCTTATCCCCAAATGTAATATAATATTATAAGTACATGTATATAATGGATATATATGATGAATGATACATCTAAATGATGAATTTAATTCTGGAATTAAAATATACATACCTATCATTTAGTTTTAATTCCGTTAATATGTCAAAGAAATGAAAGTAGCGTTCATGCGTACGTACGGCTTTCCGTCTCCATGAACGGTGCATTTCATTTATTACCTCTAAATGATTATGTAATATTATAAATACATGTATATGCTGGATATATATGATATATATGATATCCAAATCAGGAATGTCATTCTGGATATAAAGAACCTTTGACCACACGAACAACATGTAATTGTAAGAAGTCCACTTTCGACTTAAGAACCAAATATCGACAAACAAACATTATTAACTTAAATGGCTACATAATGTTTATAACATGGAAATAAGTGATATAAAAGGAATAATGAACTTGAAAAAAGTTATTATGAAAATAGAAATTAACTCAAGTTTACTATTCAGGATGTTAAAAAACGATCGAGTCAAGTCGGACCCGAGGTAAGGGACTTCGTCTCAATCTCCTTTCATTGAGGCATATTTCGTTTTATACACAATTTTCTTTTATACAGTGTATAAACCCATTTGAATTTTACTTTTATACAAATGGAATCTATTTCTATGAAGCATTTTACTAAACGACCAAAAGTAATGTTTTTTTAACGTACGCGGTGACAATGACCTTTTCCGCCGCCACGAGTATTATTTGGTCTTTTGCTTCCTCAACAAGCCATAATGTTTTTAAAATAAAATTAATACCATATACTCTTTTAAGTATTTTGGAATAGAAAATGGTTTTGATAAAGGATTCTATTATGTCAATATATTTATATGATATATTGTGATTGAAATGTGGAAATGTTATCATTATTTTATATTGGTTTTATGTTTTATGATTTTATATTGGAACTTGGACATTTGACGGGTGGTTACGTGATAAACCATATGACGGGTGGTGCTGTGAATACCAGGATGGGTGGTTACTTTATAACCTCCAATGCATTGGGTATGGATGTCGGCCGTATGGCTATTCCATTAAGTATATATGGAAATTGGTCGTATGGATATTCCATTAAGTGATGTGTGTGGAAGTCGACCGTATGGTTATTCCACATAAGTATGTTTATGTTCCAAGTTACCTTTATATGTTATGTGTTCTTTATATGGGATTTATGGTAATCCTTTGGTTACAAAAGGGTATCTAAAGATATTTTATTCAGTGAAGTGTTTTTTCTGCTTCATGAAGGTGAAGGTATTACTTTGATAAAGTATACATGGTTTACGTGATGTTTGAAAAACTAACAGTTTTCATTCTTTGTGTATCCCTTACTGAGCTTTTTATGCTCACCCCAAGTTTTTTTTTGAAATGTTTTTCACAGGACTTAATGTGGAATAGGGTCAAGGATTGGATCAAGGGAAAGTCATGCTATATAAAACATGGAACTAGACATGTCTCTTTTTAAGAGTTTTTTTTATTTTATGGAAACATAGTAGAAGTGTCTACTTTGTAATCTTTTGATATGTAATAGTTATATCCTAATTCTCTAAAACTCTAAACCTGAAAATATCCTCAATGTGAATTATTCATTTAGTTCAATATTAAGTAATGTTTATGGTCGGGGCCTTATATAACTCACCAAAAAACTCGACCTTTAATATGTAAAACACTAAACATATCATTATGAAAAACTCTTATACCCTTCAAAATGATTCCTATATGCCTAAATAAACCATCCCAATCGAACCAAAAAAGGAAGAAAAAATTCTCAATATTGAAATTTCAAAACACTATATAGACCTAGACCTCTATTGATATCATAATTAGAAAATAAAACCTCATAATAAAAATGATAACCCAATAAACTCTAAAACCAATGATTTATTCCATTTTTAATTTACCATGTTCATTAATACCAACCCAGACTTCCAATTTCAATACATTTCCTCATTATCACCTTTAACCCATTTATAAGGTTATCAATATCATAGGAGAAAACATAGTAAACATAAAATCATCACTGTAACATTACATGACCCACTGTTGGTGGTGGGGTGGTAAGGGCTTGGGGGTGAGGGGCAGGTCGCGGGTTCAAGTCCCTGAGCCTGCAATTTACATGTAATTTTCTTCCTTGTGTGTGTGCTGCTTTCACAGTTGTACCCAAATTTTTAACATTACATCAACATCCCTTCCAACCATATAGAACCAAACCAACAAATGTTACCCTGGACATAATAAGAATAAACAACAAAAAAGGAATCCCCATACATAAATTGTAAAGATAACAATGATAACTTCTTAAATTTCATATTTTAGCATCCCCCATTTATTAACATCTTTAAGTGATTGTCCAATTTTTAATGCTGATAAAAAAATTGGGAAAAAATTATAGGTAATAAGAGAAATAGAGAGGAATAATAGAGTAATTTTTCCCATAACTTCAAACCAACTATTATAATTACTTACAATATTCATACACCCACCAACCATATAGGACACCATAAAAGGTTACAAAACCACATCCAATAAACATGTAATAACGATTATATGAAAGATAAATAAATAAAATTAAAACATGATAATAAATTATATTATTATAGGTGATTTAATAACAATTTCTAAATAACTATCCATAATAAATATTAGACAACACCTAGATAAGAGAACAAGGGTGAAGGTGAATTCAGATGAATCCATAATAACCTTCCACCAACCTATGATGCATAATTATATATAAAAACCTCCAACAAAATGAATCTAAACTAATAAATCCACATATAAATAGAAACAAATAAGATGAGTAATGATAAAAATAAAATACAAGGATAAATGAGGGATATAAACATACCTCAAATCATAAGATTTCAACCAACCCAATCTAAGGATCAAAATACACTATGTATCTAAAAAAGGGAACCCAAAAATACCTAAATTGTGTGAAGGGTTTAAAGGATTTAAAATGAATTAGGGAAAATTCAATAATGAACCCAAAATATTAATATAAATTTGAAAATATAGGATATTACGACAATAACAATGGTCATGACACTATAGTGGCCTGATCTAAAATTCTAGAAATGACCCTTCAAAAATATTATTGAGTCAAACATATTAAATTTAATAAAATCATGGAAGGTGAAAAATAATATATGGAATTAACACTAAAATGATCAAACTCTTATTACGTACATCACAATTCTTGACCTTCCACTTAAAACATGATAACACCTAGACACAAAACATGATGAGACACAATGACTTCTAGACAATGAACCCCAAAAGATATACCCAAGAAATAATCCATGTAAGACCACCATGTCATGACACCTATAAAAAAGGGTTCATTATCCCACATATATGATTATACCAAAACTCTTTATTACATAAAGAAATATACTATGTCACAACTACAACTCTACTCCAAAACATAATGATGTAAAAACTCATGGATGAAGATATGAACCACACCACTTAAACTTATAATGAAACAAGATAAATCATAGTATGATATACTATACTAAAAACCCCTCTTCCTAAACTAAATGATAATTATGAAACGCTTACATGTCATTGTAAAACCAATTATTTTAGTTAAAAGTCTATCTGAGAACTCTACTTCTTTTCTACTATTCTCCCCAATTCTTCCTCCCAACACCAGAAAAACCCAAAAACCTGAAACTATAAGAAAAAAATGTTACATAGATTATATACATCTATATTAACTCCTCACCTTTATAGTTCAAATAAAACCATGATATAGGAGACCTAAATCATAGGTACTAATGTAATATGTGACTGAAATAGGTCATACATGCCTCGCAAATCTTCTAAGAAAGGGTAAATATACAACACTAAGTATCTTATAAAAAACCAACATTTGTAAACAAAAAAACCATGGGAGATACCTAAATAATAAGAAACAATTCCTTAAGGTAAACCACACATTATAGATAAATATACCACTAAATACATCTAATTTAACCTCAACCAACCAAACTTCAAAACTACTCCCATTTTCCTATTTAAAACTTTTGGAAAAAATTTAAAATTTCAAGAATAAAAAATTTACTTTAAATTTTTAAAATAGAATTAATTCATGATTTTTAAAATATTCTTTGAAATATACCCTAATTTTTTTAGTAAAAGGATTAAAACAACTAGCCTTGAACATTATTCACTTATCAAACAATAACTATCTTTTTTTCAATGACTGGGAGACTTAATTAAACTCTATGTACTCATACTAACAATGATTCACCACATTATAATATAAATATATAAAATCATCAGATATAGGGATCATTGAACTACTTAAACCCATAGCATATAGTTGTAGTCAAATTTTATAAGATCACCCCACTCTTCACTAACATGGATCTTGAGACCCATTGCTCATGGAATTCTAACAAACTTTCCCAGAAACCATAGAGGGACCTTCACTAATACTATTGATCATGGAAATAAATTTCATCAAAACCTTCCAATAGGTCATGTATCTAAAAATAATAAACCAAGTTAATGGTTTTGACGTGACACTAATTATTTAACCACATAATAGACCCAATATATCGATCCCACTCTTCCTCACTAAAAAGAAAACATTAAAATTGGATAATAAAACCCATGAAATTTTTCAAAATGATATGAAGACTTTATACCTATTATTGTATCATATTAAGACACTTTATACTTCAATCAACATTTATGTCAAGTATAAAATCCTTCTTTTATAATTCAAGGAAATCTTCTCATGTAATCCCATCTATGTTTCCATACATCATCCTCCACCATCTTCATTCCACATTATGAAAATATCATTCCTCTAAAGAAACACAGAATTAATGCAAGGTATTTACTAACTCAAATGTGACTTCAATATCTTAACTATATTCTTAAAAATCATATATACATAATACAATGAATAACATATGTATATATTTTTGTTGAAATTTATACAACACATTATCCAAGATTCCTATTTCCTTTTCACATTCCTAACGTGTCAATATTGTTTTATCAATATATATAAAATTAAAATAGAAATTAATATAATCTGTGAAAACCATGTAAGAATAAGAAATTGAAACACACATTTATATAGAATCACATTCATCACCCTCACACATAACATAAATTCTCAACAAACCAATCCTCATAATATTCCTTTCCACCACATATCCACATCATCATATCCCACTTTACTCATCAAAAAATAATAAAAACAATAAAAATAAAGACATAATATCTATTTATCTCCACCAACCATATTCACCGAAAAAATACCTCATAAATCTCACCAAGTGATATCAATAACATCACTACTCGGTGAGACATCCATATCAATACATTACATACCAAGAAACATGGAGGGATAATAAATAAATATAAAAAACACCAAATAACACTTTAACAACATTAAATAAACATGATTTTACTTTATAGAATGAATTATATAAAATATTTATTCTTATTTATTTTTCTCATCATGAGTAAAAAAGAATTTCCTTAGAAATTTTATTAAAAATAAAACCTGATTTTAAATTACAAGATAGAAAAACATCGAAATTTGTAAAAAATGTAAATAAATATGTATATGTAAAAATCATAAATTAAATATTTTTAATTTAAGAATACATTCCTTATTTTAGGAAATACAAAAATGAGATACAATAATTCATAAATATGACATTTACTTTATTTATCGTATATCATAACACACAACATAATAGTTTAAAAATTATAAACTCCTAAAACATGATATTAGAATAACATATTAATTAATTATAAATAACTACTTACATACCATTATAGAAAATTTTATCATCAAGGTAGAAATAGTTTCAAAATACCATTAGCAATAATCCCCAATGTATTGCCTTATTATAACTTTGAATATCATGGATGTGTATCAGCACAATATAATAAAATTATTTTAACAATCTATACTTTTAATCACATACCATAAAAAGTGTACATAATATAACAATATGAAATATAAACTCTATCATGGATTATAAAAAGGAAAAAAATCATAATTACTTCAAAAATATTACTAAGTAAAAATTATCATTATTTTTCATAACAAAATAAACCAATTTACTTGAATAGATTAGTTATTTAAATATCAAAATGATTTAATATAATAATTAGGACTCATCATCACAACCCAAAACACAAACTAATGATATATATATATATACATATGTTATGATATTTATTAACAAATGTTTATACTTATACATAAACATTTTTAGTTGGTTATCAAAGTCTTTACATCTGATCATAGGGAGTAGAATATTGGTTTCCTAGATGTAATCCTTATTCTACATCATATGATGGGTTTAAATTCCATTTTTCCCTATTAAAACCATAAAACCTCACATATCCTTAACTCAAAACACTTTTTATATCCAAAAAAAATATTTGATACCACTATTTAATGAACCTTACACATTAAAACCCATCCTTGGATGAACGTGATAAAATGAGTGGCCTATAAACCCCTCCTCTAATAGGACACTCATTGAAGACTGTAACTGTGGGTATAAACCACAAGAATGTGCAAAATTATACTTATAAAACCCAAAAAATAATCCTTAACAAATAAAAAATCTTATGTATTCCATTCAATGGATTATTTCTGCAACAGACATGTTACATATATGTCAATGTAAAAAAACTACAATAATAATAAAATTAAATTAAAACCTCTGAAATCACTATATAAACCCCCAAACTCCACTTGATAAAACCCAAGAGTAGATTAAATTACTTACTACACCATCTTGTAAAAAAATATAAGAAATTGTGTAGGGGTGAGAACTTGGTAGTAATAAATAGGATCATACTCCCAAAAAAATAACCATCCTTGTAAAAAAATCAGGAGTAAACATGCATGAAATAAAATAAACATGAATATGTAATTAGAAAATAATTAAACTTTTTGGTAAAAAACTTTATCATTCCTCCCTGAGACACAAAATTTAATATATTCCTACAAAACATTGAAAAAAAATTATCAGAATAAAACATCAACATCAAAATTAAATCATAATTCAATAGCGAAAGATATTATAAGAAAACATAAATAACTAAGGAAATAAAAATATCCTCAACTCCCTTAAAAACCACTAAAATAGATAATAAAATGGTCCTAGAAATTAGTCAATAATCTTATATATCAGTTTAGAAGCTGCTCCAACTCACAATTAAATAGTGATCTATAATAGGAAAACTCTTAAACAACTAATTAGGAATGAAATGACGATAATAACCACCACACCACAATAACAACTACATATTTATATCTCAATACAAAAACCACACCACACTATGTGATCCTAATTACCACCAAAGATCCATTTCCACATATTGAATCACTAAATATATGTATATCATAACTATATACTAATTGAGCATGGTAAACATGAAGGAATCAACCTCATGACCCTACATCCATGAATTTCCACATCATTAATTCACATTATGACAGCATCATAGGTGCTATATCATCATGAAATTATAATCCATAAATTATTCCCTTGAGAAATTATATCCCATGATATACCACCCTTTACCCTTCATCACCACACCATTATATCAATACCTAGATCAATAAATAATATAAAAATAGAAAGAAACATAGAACACTATGAAACTACCACATATAAGAATAAATTATAATTAAAAATATAATATAAACAATATGAAATGGAATACACATCACTAGTCACATTATTGTTTTTTCATCTTTTCTCTCTATAAATTTATTCCGTATACACATATTTCTTTGATCATTTAGTTACCAGAATCAATTAAACATCATGTTACTTAGCATGTTCATTTTGATTTACAATTAATTTTAATCCAATAATTTTTATATTTTACAACATTCCTTAATATGGAAAAAAAAGAAACATACTGAACTTAATCCTATATTTATATGAAAACACCAATAAACCAATGATCTCAACATTGGTAACAAATGGAACAAGGAATACCAATCCAATAAAACACATTAAAACTTCACCAAATCAACTCTACACCTCTTATACTGAATAATCACTCCCATATAATAATACTACCTTCTATAAAATATATAAGCAACCCATGTTATCTTTTAGGGGATGAAGAAAATTAAAAAACACTATAAAAACTCACCACTAAATTCAACCTATTATAGATGAAACTTTAATAATATTGGTATGAAATTAATTCATATGACCTTTAAAATAATACAAAAAACCCCAATTAACCCATCCAACAGAAACCATAAAAAAATAATATATTAAAAATGTTTAACATAAATAATTAACGTTGATAAGTACCTCTCTTAGGATTAAAAAAAGATTACAAAACCTCTCAAGTACAGTGGTGACCCAACAACCTCCAACCCCCATGATTTATTCTATATTTAATTTATCATTTTCATTAATAACAAACCTATAATTTTAATTTCTATTTTAATCATCATCATCATCGTTAAATCATTTAAAAATTTATCAAAATAAAATGAGGAAACATAGAAAATATCAATTCACCACTACAATAACACATCCAAAACCATTTTCCAATTATAAAGAACCAACCCAAACATGTATATCATAACCATAATATTATTTTTACCCCATAAACCAAATTGGAAACCATAACCAATTAGCATGGAAAAAAGAGTACACATGTGTTCAATGGAAGAAATCAAAACAAATAAATAAAGAATCTAATTCAGTGTGATTAAATAAAAATTTAGAAATCCCTTACCTTAATAAAGCATAAATGACACCTCAAAAAGAGAATAAGGCCAAATATGAACACACATTTTTCCATATGAACCTTCAACAAATCTATTACACATCATACCACATCAAAACATCAATAAAACATTATTATAAATGAATAATACTCACTACTATATACTCTAATAAGAGAATGATATGGGAAAAATATGATGAGAATATATCTTCAGATCATATGATATCAACCATGGTGAGATAAAGATAAAAAGGAAACAATGGTTGACCAATGGACACAGTAGACATGCTAAAAAGTGAATATTGTTCAAAAAAGTTGAATGAATTGAATATAATTCAATAAGGCACCCAAATTTATATGAGAAATCTAGAAATATATGATTATGTTCAAACTATAAGGGACACACCAAAATGGAGGTTTGATTTGAAATTTATGGTGTTACCCTCCCCAAATTATAGGGGGACAAGCCTCTTAAATTTTGTAGAAAATTGGAAGGTCGTGATACACAATTTTTTACATGTTATAATGTTTAAAATTTTAGAAATTTATAGAATAAATCTCAATGTTCGAATTTATGCTCGATAAAGTTTAGACACACATCATGGTAAAATTCAATAACAATGATAAAACATATCCCAAAATGAAAAATCAAAAAATTATCTAGCAATGGAATCCACAACATAGTTCCCATTTCTGCAATGTATCATCCCATAAGTCAGATTAGAATATAACCATTTACACTATAAAGAAATGCACAATGCCACAATTGAATCTCAAACACCAAATAGATTAACTCTAAACCCCCAAGGATGAATCCATAAACCACAATATGGAATTTTAAACTACATCCCAATGAATCATGATAAAATGAATTAGACTAGAGTAACCCTTATTATCTATCTATTTTATGATAACAAAATCCATATTATTCATGAAATAATAAACCCTGTTAGATGAAAATTCAGTAAATAACCCTAATCCTCCTCTACCACTCACCACCATACTTCATCCAAACACTCATAACTCCTAGAAAAGATAAATTATATGTTTTCAAACCTATTTCCATATAGGTTAGAATCTTAGTATTTCATTATTGAGTATTTTTTCATTTATATTATGTGGGATGGGATATTTACTCTTAGGGGTTTTGTATGGTTCTAATTATCTTATGGTTTAATGTGGAAATGCATGAAAAGAAATTCATATTTTCATTTATAATTGTTTTTTGTTTTATTTCATATGTTTTTAATATATTTTCAATATAAAAATATTAAAAAATTTCTCTATATATCTTGTATTCCCTTATTTGTGAATATATATGTTTTACTTGTTATCTCATGGCCTAGTGCAGGTGGGATTGAGAAGGTTTATAATTGGTAAAGAAGGATGTGTTAATAAATATACGTAATTATCAAGGATGTATAAATAATACAGGAAATGGTCTTACTAGAATAATGAAAAAATATTCTAGTTATATTATCTATTCATGAAAGTAGTTTAATAAAAGTTCTTAGGAAACATAAAAAATGATACTTGTGATTAATAGTATTATACTATATATAGATGCATAAATAAGTAAGAAAATACATTCTAATGTTTCTCTAAAAAGAAAAAATTAAGATTGAAAGAGATTGAGAGAGAGAGAGAGATAAGAAACCCATATATTTCTTGGAGATTTTATAGATCTTAAGAGAGAACTCTTGAAGGCTAAGTAGTTTTTTAAAGAGATCATGGAGATAGGAAATGTGAGGAAAACAATGATAAGTTTCTTATGAGTGAATATCAATGTATGGATAATATGTTTTTTATATTTAAACTTGGTGAATACATTAATAGATGTTTATTAAACAATTGAAATCCTTTTATTAAAATAATATATTTAATAATTCAAAAATGGTTTCTCATACATATGTTTTAACTAAGAAAACATCATATTTTAATTAAAAAAACATGGTTCAGAAACTTTTATACAATAAAAAGTGGCATGACATGTAATCAATAATCTTTAAACAAGAAATAATGAAAAATAATTTTTTAATAGAACAAAATATGGATTATGATTTTAAAATTTGCATTATAGATTAGGGGTTAAGAAAAGAGAATAATATAATTTATATAACCAATACTATATATATATATATATTATGTTAGTAAAATGAAAATATCAAGTCATTATATTAGTTTTACATTATAATTCACTCATATAGTATATTTTATAAATATTCCATATTTTAATATTCAAACCAAAATTTGGTTATCTAAAAAACTATAAAAATTTATATATATTCTAATTTGAAAATTTTGATCTGAAATTTAATATTTATTTTATTAATATGTACTTTTAACTTTGATATTAATTTAATGTATACAGAAAAATATTATTGTGTAGTGTATTTTATCCATAAAAACAACATTATAATTTTGATAACTTTTTTATGATATATGGTATACATTTTAGAAGGATTTATAATAAACATGTAACCATATAAACTACTCTAAATCCTATCCATTGAAAAAATACTACTCATTTTATTTTCTAACATTAAATTATTATTCGATTCCTTAAACTATTTTTACTTAATAACATTCTTAATATTGATATGATGTTAAATAGATAATCCATATACAAATAATTATATCTTTTAGAAGTGAAATTCATATGAATTTACCTCCCAATATTACACTAAATGTTTTTATATAACATCTAACTTTTATTTTTACCTTTTAATATAATAATGAAATATTATTAATGTTGAAATATTTATTTACATAATTATTTTTATAATAAGTTTCTATGATTTCCAAAATAATTATATTTAATAATAAATCATGCACTATGGGAAACATGGATATATAAATTATTTGATTTATATTATACCCCTAAAAGATTTTTTTTATATTATAATTTTAATAATTATTAATGGTAAATAACTCTTGGTACTTATTATTAATTAGTTAATCTATTTCCAAATTTATTTTCTCAAACTTTTTATTCCTCCAAAGTACCTTCACAAATTATAAAATCTATTTCCATGACATTTTTCCCTCTGATAAAAAATTTAAATTAATATTTTCTCACAATTTGCATTAGGATCTTATTGAACTCCTTCATTAATTAGTATATGTGATGGGTAAAGTAAATGAAATTTTTCCATGACAGACTTCCCCCATTAATAAATGTAGAAAGAATTTTGAACTTAGAAAAATGTTATGTAATAAATCCAAAACAATATTCCAAATATATAATTCACTATTATATATTAAAGGAACTAATATACCCTGGACACGAATTTATTTTCCTTCAAAATATCATGGTATAATTTGGAGGACATATCATAAAAAATACATGATCACTGATTTCAAAATACAAACATCATTTCAAATTTTATATATTGATATTTTTTCTAATCTAAACAACTTTGATATGTTTTTTAATTTTCTCAATCATCTTTTTCATGCCATAAATAAAATATTTATCTTGTAACATTCACTCATTATTTTCTTCCTATTAAGAGTGTTTTTGTAATTGTTTTCAACTTTAGATCCTCATTGGATACCACCTTGATACTTGAATGATACCAATTATTATATAATAATTTTAGCAAATAAAGGTGATGGTCTAAATTAACTTTTTAATCACGAAAGAAATACATTGACACATCTTATAACTTTTTTATAGTCATTTCATATCGTAAATTTCTTTAAGGGTGATATATAGTTATTATATATAACTCATTTCTTTATCCTATTAAGGACTCCTCCAAAATTTCTATGTGACCATAGAAAATAGAGAGAGGTGTATCATGAATCAATATTAATATTCCTAAATAAGAAATAATAAAATTTTAAGGGAAAAATTTCACATAAAAAGATATAAAATGGAAAAAAATTCAAATGAAAATTGAAAACCAATATATCAGTATTAACATATGATGTAATTTTAAATTCCTTGATTTAATCAATCATTATATGATCTAACTTATATAATATTTTAAGAAACTGTTTCATCATTTAATTTAGTATCTTTTTCTATGGATTTAATTTTTGAAACTCAAGAAACCATGATGTATAACTAACTATTTCCCACTTCATGTTGTCTCATGAATAATTTTATTGAATAGACTGACAAAAATAATGCTTCTATGATGATATATTAAGAATATTGTGCAATTTGAATAATCTAATAATTACTTTTTCTACATAAGAATATATGGGATAAATAATCTCTTTCTAGATCCCAATACTTCCTCATTATCTGTACTGAACATAGGAAACTTCCAATCATGAATCACATTAATATTATTACCTAACTAAGATTTATAATATTAATTATTAATGATATTATCTAGTAATAATATATGAGTTACCATATTTTAAATATAAAATTTCATTCAGCAACTTATGTTTCTCATGTCTAAATTTACCATTTAATTGATTAATAGATTAGGTTTTATTTACATTAAATTCAAATGTTACACCCCAAGTATCCACGATACGTTTCCGTTTGAATAATGCAGTAGCTTGCATTGTACACAACTTGGAGCTTTAACACACTACAACCAATCAAACAAACTGTTATGAATAGTAATACCCACTTTTTGAAATTTTATAATTTTTTTTTGAAAATGGACATCATTTTTGAATTTGGAATATCAAAATTAGATTATGGTGAATTTTTGGTATTTTTTATGAACACATTCAATTTTTGATGAATAGTGAAAAACACTACAATATTGTCTAAAATTGAATTTTTATTTAAATAATTATTTATATTATATTAATTTATTTTAGGTAAAAATAGATAAATAATACATGTATATGATCATTGTAATTCGTTGGAGTCATTTTATAATAAGTTTAGATATATAAAATTTTATTGAACTTTTTAACGTCTTTTACCCATCTTCTAAGAGCATTTACAAATTTGCATAAAACATAATTTTACTGCTTCTGTGAGTTGAATTTCAAAAATATGAGACACAGAGTTGACATCAGTAAGTAAAATGTGGTTCAACAAGATGAAAATATTTTCTGGTGAATAGTAACTTTTGAATTATTTACCATGGTTAAATGTAAATTGGGTAATTAAGGGTAAAAATGATATTATAATTACCCTAACACATGTCTTAATTATATTGGATAAGTGTAATTAGACTAAAAACAAAATTAGGAATAAAATATGATGTTTTAGGTCCATTTGGATTAGATTATGATATTTATTATTATTTTATTTAAAGAAGAGTTGAAATATTTAAATTAAAAGTTTAATAACTATACCATATTTAATATAGTGTTACACACAATATAAATTTGAATATAAATATTAATTAGAAATATAAAATTATTTCCTACATAATTATATATTATTTATAATTTTTAGACATTAAATAATTAATTTATTTATGACACAATGATGATGTAGTAATTAAATTAATAATGAAATACTAAAATAATTGATATTATAAATATCCAAATAAATGTAAATTGAGACTTATGATTAATTAAAATAATTTTCTAGGTTAATATGACATGTTAGGGTTAATTAAATAAATTTTATTCAAAGTGATAATGTTTTTATGGCTTTTAGAAAAATCACATAGTAAATAGTGTTAAAATTGACATAATTGAGTTTTTTAAAACAAATACTATATTATTAATGTATATAATATTTATAGAATATAAGGTTCGGACAAAGGACTTAGATAACATTATATATATTAATAATGAACCAAATGGGGTTATCTAGGCTTTTTATAGTACGTTTATTAACCATATAATATAAAAATACAAAGAGACATCCTAAATGTCAAACTATTTAACTAAGAGTTAAATATAAAAGATATGGTTAAAATGGTGACCTAAACCTTTATAAAACCTATATGTTGAATTACGTATGACCTACCATCTCCACACCGTGGTGTAGTTTGTTATTCAAACACTTCATTACTTGGATGGGTATCTTAATGAGTATAAATGATGTAAATAATAAATATAACATGCTAACGATTCTTCGTATATGATATACCATCCAATTACATACGATTTCACCACCAATTTGAAGATATTGTCACTCGTATGTACGTACGTACGGATTATCGTCTCCACGAATGCGATGAGATTCATTCCTCATCGTAATCATTCGAGAATAATTTTTATTTTATGATTAAAAATAAGTTTTATGAACATAATATCATTCTGTATATGAATCAAATACATCTTATCCATAACAAACATGACTTATGTAACCAAGCATATAAAGAAAAACGAATCAGTTAACACCCAAAACGATGATACTACTAAAATATTATTAATAAAGCAATATTATAAGATCATATATGATATCATATTTATGTATATTATTCTTTTAGAATTTATTAACAATTTTTTAACTATGATAAAGGAGGTTAACATACCATCAACTAAGGAAAAGTTCAACGTAAGGGTTAATTTCACAATCTCTTTATTATTTGAGGTTGTTTTTATGTAAGTATCTACTATGACCTTTTTTATCATCCACATCTATGTTTCTAAAAAATGTACTTTAAAACAATGTTATTATTTACATGAATATGGGTTAAAGTAATTTATCCATTAGTTTTACTTTTTATAAAATGTTTTTAAAGGAATATTTTCGTCATTTTCCAAACAATCTACTTTATGACCTTTTCGACAAAATTAAGGTAATAATGTATTTTTTTAAACATATACAACAGGTGCGGCTATTTTCTGTCATTATATCATCATTGAAGTTTCCCATACAAGCTTATAAGATTATTTTCAAAAACAAATGTTTTATTTTATAATTATGTGACTTTTAAATGATTTCAAAATAGAGAGAGGTATTTATTTCAAATAGTTTTCATTTCATCTATTTAGACATCAATTGGTGGATTATAAACTTGTTTGAAGTTGATTTATTGTTATACAAATCTTCCATATTGTATTGAAGGTTTTGTGATATTTTTTACTATGTATGTGTTATTTTAACACCATTTATGGTTTATGGATAAAGTATTGACATTTAGCACTCTAGTGTTAATACGAATGTTTATGTTATGTTTAATCCTTTTCATATGAGGAATGAATTTGACTTAGTTAGTGATGGGTGGAGATCACTATAGCTCCTCGATGCATTGGTAGGTCTAATGAGGCAAGCTAGGGTCTTGACACAAGGCCTTGAATATGTGGTTATGTAGTCTGGAATTATGCATTCCATCATTAAGAAAGTGGCTATTGATATTGCATGTGATTTTTCGACTAGTATAATATCCATGTGAATAAGTAAATGGAATTATTGGATTTTATCTTTTCCATATTATGCTGAAGTTAATGTTTAAAAGGCTTCTGTTTTAGTCTTGTACATTACTTTAAATGTTTGATCTTATTTATTAATGTTTCCATGATATTTTTATCCTTACTGAGCATCTGTTCTCACCCCTTTATATGTTTTATTTTTCCAGGATGTGAATAAATATTTTATGGTTGACCTGTAGGGATAGGATAATGATATAAGTGTGGTCAATGAAGACAAAATATTGTTGATGTTTTTATTTCATGATGTAATGAAAATATTATATATTTATCTAGTACTTCCAAGGATACTAAATTGATCAGTCTTTCGGGAAATGATTCCTTGTATCATTCCAATGTTTTGTAATAATGCACTGACTCTGGGTAACTAGGGTCGGGGTGTTACATCAAAATATTATGATTTTTTATACTAAGGGAATAAAAAACCTTATTTTTCTTTGTAATACTAAAATGGATATTGAAATAATTATCCTTCATTTGTTCCAACCATTTCATATAACTATAATTCATATCCTTTTAGATAAATACATATTTATTTATTTTATAGTTAGTAGAGAGATAATAACCTCATATCTTCAAGGAAATGAAAACTGCTACAAACTACAAGTTACAAGTATAATAATTTATCCATTTTCCTTAAAATAGGATTATGTATATGTTATTAAATATCCATCTAAATTAATGAAAAACCAATAAATAAATTTTATGTGTTATTAAAATTAGAAAACCCTTCTCCACAGAAATTTAATATTGGTGTAAGTATTCCCCTTTTATAACTAATGAAAACAGAACTATTGTGAACACCCATTATTTTTTAATAATTAAATGACACTATTAATGTACCAAATGCTCCAAATGCTCCAAATGTGAGAAATATTGGATTTTAGGGTGGGATAAGTTCAATAAATCCTCTAAATTTAATATTTACACATTTTCTAAATGTTATGAAACTTATTTATGATTAGGTTTTTACATTGAAATTTTTTTCGTACCATGGAGTACTTCTTAACCAATTAATATATGTTTTTATAAAAATAAAAAAATAATCTCCCTTATAAAATTTGGGTTCTTTGAAGAAAAATTTTACTTATATTTAATCTAACATATTTTATATGTAATATGAAATTTATTTTCAAATTAACACATGAAACATATAGAAAAACAAGTTTGTAAGAAATTATTTTTACCATTAATCAATCCTAATGTTATTTAGTATTAACTACAAATATAATGAGTGATAATATATTTATATATTTTTATAAAAATTATTTGAAATTAATTTTTTATATTATATTATTTTATTTGAAATCACATAATATTATTTACAAAATTCTTTAAAAATAATAATTTTACTATTATCATGGTCATTAACATTAATCATTGTAATTATATTTTTATTCTTGAAAATAAAATTGACATTATTATATTATTTGATCATGATTATATTAAATATTAAATTCATTTTTATAGATTAAATTTTTATAAGTGATTAAAATAATTTTTTAATATAAGTAAATAAAAATTGATTTTAATGTAAAATATTACATAAATTTTCAAAACATTACACATGAGTTTATTAAATTAAATAAATTATTTTTAAATGATTTATTTCACTCAATAAATATATATTTTTATATATAAAATATTTCAAAAAAATCATTTCACCATTTTATTATGATAATGTTATGAAAGTGATAGTTTTTAGAAAAAATGATATTTTCACAATTCACCTAAAAAAAATTATTTTTTAAAAATAAAAAAATCTAACAAAGATGATATTGAAATTATTAATTCAAAAATTAAGTCTTTATTTTCAAATTCATTTTATAAAATTCTTAAATCATTTTTAAAAATAAAAATAAAATATATAATAGAAATATATTTTTTTTTTGAAAAATGAATTTTTAAAATTTTTTGTGTGGCTAATAATATTTCTATGCATTTTCTAATTGATTAAAATATTTTTATATTTACAATATGTATTCTTATTATTATTAAATTTTATTAATAATATGTATGTTGTAAATTTTCATCGTTTAGTGTTTGTTGTGGATAATGTTATTAAGAATATTCAAATATCCAAAATATCAAGTTGTTACACACCCACCAGGAAGCATACAACAAATCTACACACATAAAGTTGTATAATATCATCATGTGCTAACTAGGCCACAAAAATTCCAGACCTCACCATCTTTTTTCTAATTCTAGTAATATTTCCTTCATATTCCCATTTTAAGAAAAACTGTTGAGTAAATAAATCTCAATCGCCAGTCCTCAATATATTGGAAACCCATTAGGGAAAAACATCAGCATAACAAGTCCATATCATATAATAAATCCATAATATACCATAAGTGATCTAAAGAGGCTGTATCATTATCCAACCTCTCACATAATACAAACAATACCATAGGGTAAGGACCCATGTTCACATACATTATCTAATAGTAAACATTAGAAGCTCATCAGATGTGGTTTGGGGATGATGCCACAATAACCAATCACCCACATAAGAAAAAACATTGAACTCTAAGGTGGGTCTCGTTTATAATTATATAACTCAACATATTAGGAAGTGATCTATGCAGTGAATCTCATTATACAAAATCTCATACAAGACAATCTAACCCCCTTAGGGAAGGTCCTTCGGCATAAGACAAACTACGTTGTTACTATATTTGTCCCATGGTTGATCACATATCTCATTATCATAAGAAGAGAGATAAGGAGGGTATAAAAATATCCAACCTTTGACAAAATAAAAAATATCACCCTCCCGGTAGGTCCCATGGCATACACTAAACTGAACCATCATGGGGTGGGTCCCATAACATATAACACATCTATAATTTATAAAATATGTGTTCAAAGGAAGGAATCACAATATATAACCTCCCATACAAGTTGAACTACCCCCTCATGAAGGTCCTATGTAATCATTTATATAAAACTATCACTATGTGGGTCCCACGTATAATCATATCATGTCTCAGACCACATCATCTCACTTTGGGTTAGGCCTCAAAAATATATATTACAATAATCAAGAACAATTAATTATTTAGTGAAAACATGTAACTTGTTTCCAAAAAAAATACCAATAGTGAATGAATGAAAAGAAAAACACATATCTTCTCCATTACCAACCTATTGTGGTTTATAATCTTAACCCTATTTATGCACCCTACACCTTCATATTTTAATGAATTGTCACCCAAAACTATAGGTCAAAGCACTATGTAACTGAAGCCTCAACTGTGGGTAAAAATATCACACTAGGACAAATTTACATGTGAGGATAGCCCCACCAAACATCTTGGTATTAGGAATGGTTAAATCAAATCTATACCAGTTATCCATATCTACCATTTAAGGGGTTAATAACCTCAATTTGGACCTAAACAACCACTTTGATACTAAATCATAACATTATCAGGGAACTTCATTCCTTCTCATGCACAAAAATCCATAAATCAATATATAAATTCCATAAGATGGTAATGTATTCCTATATATTAATAAATCATCATGAAGAAAATAAAATACTAGAAAATAAAATAAAGAAGCATAAAAATCATACAAGATTTAGAAAAAGGGTGTTTCTATCAAAAGGTGAACTTGGATAATGAAACATCAAACCTAGAATTTCCCAATTTACCTTGAAAACAATGTATAAACCCTCTTTATAATCTATTTATAAAAGGCATCACATGTTATCTATAATGACATTAGGATCTTAACTGAAATAATAATTAATATTTTATTTAGAAAACCACAAAATTGTGTTGAAATACAATTTCAAAACCATCACATAAAATCATTAAATCAATCTTGAAATATCATGTTAAAACATTTTCATAAGGAATCCATTTTTCATTTAAAATACACCTTTTCCCATTTAGAAATAAAATATTATTTAAATTGATAAATAAACTCATGTTGGTCCTTAACATGGATTATACCTTCTGGGGTGAATGAGGTAATGTGAGTTATAATACATCAACATTCCTTAACCATGATATTTCATTGTAAATCATAGGAACACTTATTTCTCTCCCTAATGAACTATGTATAATGATCAAAGAGACAATATAACACATTCGATTTTACTTGGTTTAACAAAACATGCTAATAAGAAGATCATGCATGGAAATGTTCCTATATAGATGAGACACTATGTTAACTAATTAATAAATTATTAGAAAATTAAGTGATCACCAAAGTTATCCAGATTCACTATCCACAACAAGTATAAAGAACTAACTATTCTTATCCATAGATAGATTCTCAATTCTCTTTTTGTAGTAATCATATTATTCCACATTCATATAATGATAAATCAAACCAAAAATAGTTATCAAATTTCTCACAAAATAATAATATTCAAGAAAGATAAATATCCTATAATATCATCCATATCAAAAACTTTCATCATTGTTGGATTCTTGAAATTCCCTTCTACACCACTATTCTTTGATCCTCTATTATCTCCCAAGAAAATATTTCTCTAATTCCCCTTTAACTCTTCAAATTATATTTGTTCTTGTATTGAATCTTTTCGAATTCTATTAATCAAAGGTTTGTGATAAATTAATCATCCTATATTCTCATGAGTTCTATCTATATATCATCCGTATTAAATTTTTTGATTAAATAATATTTAAGTCTCATTAAATATCATAAATTCTGAGTCATAACTATCAGATCAAATTTTTCACATGTTCCAAAACGTTTTGGAAATGATTTTATCTTTTCTTATACATTGTATTTATATTCTTCCGTTAAATTTACATGTAATATCACCTTACACCACTATATATTATGAGTGATAAATTGAAAATGTTTTATAGACTTCTTACATCGGTCGTAGCCTCTTATAGTTGAATATATCTGAAATACTATCACAAATAACTTCTCTTAACTCACCCATGTTCTCATAAAGATTTTCTCGGACTCTTATATAATTAAAATAGATGTATATTAAACCAATTTCTATGTCATGGACACTTATAGACTTTGATATAATAAAAATATCTTCCCCACCTAAAACATTAATTATATATCATAACATATTTTTTCACATGTACAATTTATCTACATTATAACAATGGAGTAGATTTTTCTCTATGATGTAGATATAAATTGGATTACCCTTAATTGATTAGTGTTTCCCTTAAAAAATCTAGAAACAACTTCTATACCAATAAAACATCACTTTTATATTGGCCACATAATTACCTTTATATAAATTCTATTATGATAACCTTTACAAATCATATTACTCTGTGGTGTACATTTTTCTCCATTATCTATAAATCTATTTACCATAGCACAGAGTCTAGATTACACTAACATATTACCCTTACACATAATATATATCTATAGAGTTACTTTTATACAACCTGGTTATGACCATTATATAAATTGTGGGACTGTCATCACTATTATGTGAATACCCTCACATACAACCCATATGTCACAGTTCAATTCAATATAGCGTGGATAATTTCAACCAACCATATCTGCAATGCAACCCCAAACATCATGAATCAGATTCCTTATTCCTAGAATATTTATTCTCTAGTATATTTAACCATATTAAATAAAAATTTACATTAAATTTTCAACCAAACAAAATCTATAAAAAACAAAAATTCTATTTTTCTATACAATACCCCCCTTGGGTTTTTTGAAATTTTCAAAAAACATATAACTCTTATTTAAATGTATATCTATAGAATATAAAAATAAAATATAAACTAAATAAATTTTTGATTCTCACAAATTTTTTATTTTATTTACTTTTAGTAATATATCAATGATTCATCAATCACAATCTCTAAGCTCATGTAAGCCTATATCAATGTGAGAAAGAAGAGTTAGAAGAAAGAATCCTTGTGATAAAACCTCAATGAACCTCATTCCTTGAGTCATCTCTTATAAACTTCTATATAAAAATTCAATAAAAAACTCTCCTCCCGGAATAGTGATCCATCTTATTCAACCGGTAAAAATATACATTGAATACACATATTTTTTCACATTAACTTCATGTGAAAATTCTACCCCCTTTTCAAAAAAACTTAAGGATAAATACCTTGATGGTTCAGAAAATTGAGTTGGAAATACATGAAATTAACTATGGAGAGAATAATACAAAGATTAATAAGAAATTACCATCAAGAAGAGGCATTTTCTATCTCTAGATTCATCTATAGATATTGGTTCATTTGAATACCTAGAGAAAAATGATGTTGTTCCAAATCCTTTATGGGTAATGACTTGGTCATGATATCATCCACTTGATCTTTACTAAACATTTACTCCAACTTCATAATTAATTTATCAACCATATCCATTATAATATATTATTTTATTTCTATGTTATTCTTCCTTGAATGATTAATGTGATTTTTGCTGATATTTATCGAAATCAAGTATTCATACTTGATCAGAATAAGATATTACACTTCCATACAAATGTTTTTAACCCATTTCATCATCCATATGAATTGGGTATAATCTTGAGTAGATTTTACATATTCATACTTCATGATGATCAAGGATATGATATATTTATCTCTCCTAAGATAAGAAATACAAGATCTGCTATGATAAAATAATCCTCAAGAAGTTGACTTTTTTAAAATATTTCAATCCTTCCAAATCCAAATCTGTAAATCCCAATGGGTTCTTCTATGAATTTATAAAATAGAAGAACCAAAAAATCATTGTTTTTTTATATATCATATAAATATTATTAGAGGTTTCTTGTGATTTTATTTTGAAAAAAATTGATAACTAAAAAAATGACACATGGAAAACACAATATATAGTTTATTTTCAATCAAGTATAGTAAACTAAAAATTATATGATTATTAAGAGTCAAATAAATATCATTTATTTCATCATCATTCAATAATTCATTTTGGGTCTCCATCGGAGATTCCATTACTCTAAAGTTATCAATTACAAACTTTTTGAGAACCTCCTTGTAAGTGTTTTCTGGAAAATAAATTTCTTATCCTCTTTTAAAAAAAAAGAAAACCAAAAAAAATATAATTTAGAAATTAGATATATCTTGAATTCACGTCTCATTAGTTATGAAAAAAATTCATTAGGTTTCATTTGTGCCTCCAAATACGATTTCATCCACATTTATAAGCACCAACATTCATTACCATTATTCCTTCTGGATATATAGGTTCTGATCAACCCCTACACATTGAAATTCAAGATTATTTAGGTGTTGATCTAATAAAGAGTACCAAACACTCGATTATTATATGACATATAAAGTATTTATAAATTAGAACACATTACCTTTATATTAATCAATGATAAAACCATACATTTGTTTAATATATACTTCTTCTTCTAGGACTCCATTAAAGAATGACGACTTGACATTCATTTTATACACTTTAAAATAATTTCTCATACCTAAAGATAAAAATAACAAAATTGCTTTATGAAATTCAAACAGTAAATAATTATCAACAATATTGATGCCTTCAATTTGAGAATAAAAGCTTCACATAATTAATTCCATGTTCCTTTTCACCTTTATATATACAATAATTTAATTTCATAATGAATATTTAGTTCTGATAATTAATTTTGACTTTATCCTGGGAAATTTTTTCCATGTGTGGTTGTTTTCTATTTATTCATGTTGTACATGCATATATTAGACCAAAATTTCATCCTTAGTAACTAATTCAATGGTTTTTGATTCTACAGGAGATTGAAAGTGTGTTTATTTTTTTTATTTCATACTTATTGTTTGATATGGTGCTATTTGATCACTAACAATATTATTTGAATTGATTGATGTCGTATTGGATTGTTTTCTCAAACTTGATATACCTGATATGTTTCCATCATTATCCATTATTTTATAAGATTTCACTTCACCAATTTTAACTACCTATATTCCAGACACATTTTCATCATTTTCATACTCTAAAAATTGGTTTATTATGCATGAGTTTTTTCCATTTGAATATATTATAACATCACCATTAATTGAAATATACTCATTTTTATTCATAGAAACGTCATTTTTTAAGAGATTTCACCCAGCCTTTTTTTGAAGCTCTTATGTACCTAATTATTTGATTAATATTCAATAATGAATCATTTATTTCTACATGATCCAAAATTTCTGTTATTTAATTTATTAAGTATAATGTATTTACTTCCAAAACCTTGAAGTACTTTATTGTCATCTTATTTCCATACCGAATTTCATATGGAGTTTTGTATTCACTTGGAAATAATAATGAATTGTTAGAGGTATAGTTTTCTATAAGAACATATTTGATACAATACATCTCCATTTGAGACATTTCAATAATCATTGTTTGATCCATATTATTGATTAGAAGACTCCACCATTCAACAATCCCATTCTGGTGAGGAGTTCCCTCCACTAACACATGATGTCGATTCCCATATTTTTTTAGATATTCTTCTACTTGGGTATTTGTAAATTATATAGCATTATTAGTTTCCAAAATTAGAATTTTTTACCCTGAATATTTTAATATTATATTTCATGTCTATCTATTCACTTATATACTTCAGGTCTATGAGTAATCACCATTAACCATGCCATCTGGATGAAATCACCAACAAGTAAAACAAAATACCATTTTCTATATGATAAATGAGGATGAAAGGAATTGAAGACAACTAAATGAACAAGATATAATAATTTTTAATGATTTCCCCTTATTTGGATTATACATATTCTTAACAATAATTCCCTTTTTACAAGAATCACATGTATGATTTTTATCACATGTGAACTTGGGAAAAGCACAATCTCCATCACATTTCACCATATTTTCCAAATATTTATGGTTGAAATAGATTAGTCACCTATGATATAAATTTTGTCATCCTCATTGAACAACATGAACCAATTTTCTTCACCAATAAAGAAAATATTTCACTTAATCCTTTTTTTCTGAAAAATAGGTGAGATTTTTTTTGATTTAACAACACACATTTTCATAAAAATTATAATAAATATCAAAAATAAATAAAATTATTAAACTATGAAGATTATGTATAAGACCTTTTAAAAATGATATATTTGTTTACAATATCTTTAAAAAAAACCATGTATTTCTAGACCCAACATTGTTTAGTCTGTTATTACAACCAAATTTACCAACATTAATTTATCATATTTTATAATAGTGAAAATATCTTCATTTTTTGTTATGTGGTCTCTTTTGTTTTCCTCTAGAACTCCTAAGTGAGATATTTCAATTTCTATATAATTTATATCATTAATTGTTTCTTTTACATGTATCCTTTCTTTCACCCATGACCATTTTTAAAATATTTTTATGAGAAATAATATTGTTTCACCTCCATCCCCATGATTTCTTTTCAATTTTACAAAATGATAAATAATTTTTTTAATTTTACACCATATATTATCTCACCTAAAAAATTCGTACACTTATATATATTTTTTCAAGAACCTTATTTTATCCCATTGAATCTTAATAAATTTCTTTGTTCCCAAATACTTCACCTAAAAAAATAGAAACCATTATAAACATAAGAAACTTTTGGAAAATTACTTTACTATTTTTGGAATTTTTTATCTATAAAAAAGATCTTAAAATTAGAAAACAGATTTTGAATGTGTCCCATTTTTACAAATTAATAACAACTTACATTTGGTGTCTTAATTTAACCCTTCACATCTTGACCAACTGTCTTTTAAGGTACTTGAAATTTTATATTCCTTTAGGGTGTTTGTTATTTTCATTTAAAATTAATTAAGGTTATCTCCTCCTTATTATCATGCTCTATAATTTTTTTTCAGTGCAATACTTATGGGATAAAAAATAATATCTTTATTATAAACCACTTTAATAAACATAGTCACTGATGTGCTTGAGATTTTTATTTCATGACAAGAGAGAGTAGTCCTTCCTATTATTCACACTTCCCTCACCGCATAATGAATTATAATTCAAGATACTTTATTATTTTAACTCTTTTTTATATATTTAGACAGGATATCAATCATGCCATATTGATTTTCAATTTTTTTCCTTGAATTATCCTCTTACATAATGTTTTAGTAATTTAATGATTTAAATATTTTAATATCTAATTTTAGTTATGAATTCTCTTCATTCATTTTTTGGATATAAAACATAGAGTAATAAGCAATTATACTTTCCTTATAAGGTTAGTCCTTTCACATATCAATTTATTCAGAGGGTGGTTTTAGTTTAACATGATGATCGAATCCACCCACAACCTCATAATTTTCAACATCACTATCTTCGGCATGTGTCCTATCTATGAAAACCACCAAATAAATCACAACAAGGAATTATTTTTATTCAACCTCTCCACTTCATTGTCAATAAAAATTTCATATTATTTAGAAATAAATTTTTTAAAGAATCTAAATAAAGATATATTCATTACATTTATTTACTTTGATGCTTTCATATATGGGAAATTATATTCATCATCACCCTGATATTTCAGGATACATATTACTGCAAGGTGTGACTCTTTATGAAACCTCAAGAAATTGATTCTAATCTTTCCTTCAAATGTTCTTTTTCCCCTCTAATGGTTTGAGGAGTGGAAACACATCACCTTCCTAACTTATTCTTCATTATGATGATATTTTATGGAAATTTTATTCATGGAATTAATGGAAATGTATTTAGAGTTATCCTTTTGTTTGGATTATTTACCTTTATTTCCCATTTCATACACACAATGTGTATTAAGTATGCTATAAAAAGTTTATTACTTTATATCCTTATCTTCAAGCCTAAATACATTTTCATTGAAATTATTTGGTTGTATTTTCAGGATTATTTTTATTATTTTTAAATTTACAAGATTATTTAAAATATTAATAATATATTATTTGAGAGAATTTATATAAACACAGAACACATCAACTATTTTAGTCATGATAATTTTAAATTGTTCATGTTTATTCAATGCCACCATCTTTTTTTATCAAAATTTATATTCACGAAAATTAAAATTAAAAAAAACCAACATTTCTTGAAATTTTTCACAAGAAATAACTTTTATATATATTATCATCAAAATATCCTTCTACGACATTGATTTTACCCGCATCTATAAACAATTCCTTTTGGTCACTTTATGATAAATCAATACATTCTAAGTTCACTAGGATAATATGAATAAATGTTTTGTATACATCTATTAAAAAATATGTACATCAATAATACATCATATTCTTTTATAATTTAAATATTTTTCTCAAAAAATAGGAATTCTTTCAGGATTAATAACTGATATTGTTTCCATGCAACAATGGAGATAATATTTCAACTAAAAACTGCATCTATAAAACAACTTTTCATTACAAAAAAATGATACCCTCAGGGGAGTGGGTGAATATGGGTATGTTTTTTTTAAAAACTTAACCTTACATGATTATTATTTTGTAACATGAATAAGTGAAACAATTTTCTCTTCCTCAAAAACATTATCGAGTCATCAAAAAAATAAGAGAATATATGTAATTTTACATAGTTCACTCAAATGGGATAATCAAAGGATAATGAATGGAAATTTTCCAATACACTTGAGACACTATGAACACTAATTAACATATTTTTACAAGATACAATGAACAATCAGAACCTCTATATTTAGTATCCACAAAATGTTCAAAGAACTCACTGAACCTCTCCACAGATAAATGATCTCTTCTTCTTCCAGGTTAATCTTTATCTCTAAAAAAATTATAATGATAAAGATCATCTTAAATGTTATACCAATTATATATAGTCTTGATGAGATTCATGTGACATAAATCTCTTAGAGTTTCATCCTTCTCTAACACTTTCTACATTCCAGGATTCCTAGAATTCCCTTCTTCCTTACTATTTCAGGATCCTTTATTCTATGTTGATAAATAATATGTCTATATCTTATTGAAATCTTGAACTGTTGTGTTAAATTATAGAGAATCAAATAAAATTATCTTAATATAGGGTTTGAGATTAAGTATTTTTATCTACTCTTTTAATATTGATCGATGTATTATTCACACATAAATGAGGTGATGAAGGAACATTGATGTTTCTTTAAGTCCCTAAAATATAAAGCTATAACTACAGGTTTAAATTTTTTAGATTTTATAAAACTTCATGGAAATAAAATTATCATTGATCTTATGGAATATTCCTCTTATTTGATGAATTTACAATTATATAGAACCATTCACCAAAATAGAGAATGGGTGATGGATCAAAAAATGACTTATGGACCTCTTTCTTATGACGTAGCAATCTGTAGTTTAATAGTTCGAAAAATAATACATGTATAACTCCTCCTAAATCACCCATGACCTTTTTGGGATTTTAACCACATATTTAATCAATAAAAACAATATGGAATTAACCATTTTCTATGTTTTGTACACCTATGGGATTAGAAATCATCAAAACATCCTCGATATCAAAAAAACACCCCCTCCATGTCATATGATATTTCTATGATGTGTACAATTACACTACAATATGACTATTACACTTTAAGGTTCTGACATTATTACATTGCATAAACTTGAATTTATTCAGGAATTCAATTCCTTTTTACATTGAGGATATTTTCATGTTTATAACTTTAGATAATTATGAAAATATATTCATAACATTACTCATTGTTATAGAGTGGATACCATAAAAATAGTTTCCATTTTTTTCAAATTATAAAACATTAAAACTTAAAACATGACTCCTTCAAAATTATTGAAAATTTAACATGGATTAAATCTTTTTCTTACACATCCCTTACCGTGTGAAAATCATTTAAAACTTGGGATGAACACAACAACTCAGTAAGGGATAAAAAATAAGGGAAGAACACATTAGTCGTATGAAATCATATCAAAAGAAATACTTATCACCTATATATATATCTACTTTGTGAAACATGAGATTTTCAAAATTCATAAGAACATAAGTATAAACATAAATGTATCTTGGGGCATTATTTACATAAACTTTTAACCCTCTAGGCTACCTTATAATTTGTAACCCTCACGACTACATTATAATTTGTCTAACCATTGCATCTACACTTGGAGTAACCATACAGCCGACCTACAACTTACACATAACCAATGCATCAGAGTTAGATATAGGTCCCAAATTTCATCATAAATAATTCCCAAGAACCTAAACATAATCATACAACATGAATAATTCCAGAAAAACATTGCTTTGGAATTTTGTAAAACCGAATTAAAAAAAGGATTTTTTATAGAAAACCCGCTTACAAATATCATAAAATTGAAGAGAGACATAATATAGTGGATGTATTATGTATATATACTATAAATAAACAAAACTAAACATTATATAAATAGATCCCATCACACAAAGAATTTAATTAGCACATAAATAATGAAGCAGAAGGTTAACCCAGAGAATGAAAATCCGGTTAAGAATTCCCTTACCTCAGGTTTGTCTTACTTCAAACTTGTTTAAACCTCCTGTATATTGGTTAAAATATTTTTATTAGTATTTTAAATAAATATTTTCATGTTTATAACATCTTATATGACCATTTAATAACATCATTTCACCCTTTAATTGTTAGTATTTTTCTCCTTGCACTGTTTTTGTGTGAGTTCTTTACAGGATTTCCAAGTTTGGTTCATGATGGATGTTCTTGTCGATTGGAAGTGAAACTAAAAAATTGTAATGGATTAGTTTCAACATATTTAAATTACCATAATTTATACCATTTATAATTTTTTTAATTCTTACATGAGGATTATTCATAAGATAAAACATTAATGATGTTCGTTTAGATAATTTTAGTGGTTTTTAGTAATAACGACCTCATTTTGTCTTAAAAATTAAAACAATGTGTTAAACATAATTCCAGAACCATGGATGAGATAAAATACATATATTATAAATTTGTTCAACCATAATTGTTTTTTCATAACCAGACCTGAAAGTGTTAATAAAAATTGAAATCACATCATCCACGATGTTTGTAATTCGAGACATCACGGAAAATGTTTTTATTCCTTGATTAAGTGGATGTGGATAAAAATAACGATGATGAATTTTACATGAACATGATAAAATCCAGAGTATACATTATTTATGGTTATTTCATGACTCTTGGTTAAGAATATATGAATAAATAATGATAAAGAAACTCAAAATAAAAGAATAATTGAGAAATACCTTACAAAAAATTGGCAGCCTAACAGCTAAGGTAAATCGTTTTAGAAAATTTTAAAAAGATTGGGGACAAGGGTCACAAATACATAAATGAATCATAATATATAGTAGATCAAGAATAATAAGGAAATAAAAACATGGTTGGGAAACATGAAAGTTATACTACATAAAAGAGAACTTGAATGGAAAAAGAAAGAAATTGAGAATTCTCTTAACTTGTAGAGTAACCCTTAGAACATGAAGGTTGGTACCTTGGGGGCTTTAAAAAACCTTGGGAGGACTACTAGGAAGTTTATTAGACCATATATTCGTTGAAGAGGAATTTGTAATGATGTTAATCAAGTAATGGGTTGGTATTGGTAGAAAATGTATTGGGATATTTTAATAATTTCCAAGGGACACCTCATGAGTTGTATTTGCAAAACCGTGAGCATGCCCGTGGTATTTTCCAATGGTATAAGCCACTTAGGAAACCTCACATATTATTTAACTATACACAGTTTGACCAGATTTATGACATTATTATGACATCCTTAATGATGTCATTAAATCACCCAAACAAAAAACTGGTTTTTTTACTATTCACCAAAAAATCAACCGTTTCAGAAAAATTCCCAAATTTCACCCTAACCATTTTTGACGTGAAGAATTTTAAAATGAAGTCCATTTTTCAAAAATAGTTTTCTAAATATTTTAATTAAATTTTTAAATAAAATCATACTTAATTCAAAAATTAATTATTTAAAAACAATAACTGCTTTTATATCACATTGAAAAATTAATCAAGATGTCATTATCTGAAGGCCTTAAGAAAATAAAATAATAATACAATTTAATATTCATTAGGGTCATATTAATATTCATATTACTATTCAAAAGGGTATGTTACTATTCACCAAAAAACAATTTGGTTCTAATAGACTCCAAATAACATACTAGACAAAATTGAAGATGACAGTTTCATGAAATTCCAAACATATAAGTGTAAAAGTTATGTTTTAATGGCTAGTTATAAATATATACTTAAAACAAAGTTCCATGCATTTATATTTATTTTTATAAAAACTTGGGGTGTTACATACATACCTTATTCTCCATGGTGTAGATGTAAATTGGAATATCGTTATATAAGTGGGGTTATCCATATAAGAGTTGTAAACTACCTTGATAAAAATCCAACATCACCTTTACAGAAGTCACAAAATGTCCTTTACGTAAATTCCATTATGATAACCCAAATGTACCTTATTAATATACAACATAAGCTATTCTCTACAGTGTATGAATCCATTTACCTTGAACCGAGTTAATATTAATTTGAAATAATACCCTTACACATAAATTATATCTTTGAAGTTACCTTAATGTATCATGAATTTGAATTTTACATAGATCATGAGACTACCATTAAATTTATGTGAAGATCCTAACGTACGAGCCTTACTGTGTAGTCTACTACAGTACAGTTTGTACAACTTTAACTAACTACATCATATGGAACTATATCAAGAATCCTAATTTAGATTCCTTCTTCCATGTATATTTATTCCCCACTAGTATCCAAACATCTTAATGAATCCTTTAAATGAAATTATAAACAAAACACAATCCATAAAAAATAGTAGATATATTTGACTAGAAACTCACACCACAAAAAAATCTATAAAGAGATCCAATAAGACTCATATGAACAGGGAACCACAAATAGAAAATTTAAAAAGCTATTTGTCCTTACTGAATATTAATCTAATGAAATAACATCACAATTTATCTTTATAAATTGAAAGAATCAAAAAACTTGACAATAATAATCATATTTATAGTACACAAACATAAATTCAAAAAATTCAATATAGTTTTTATAATGTAATTGCCATCAAACTTATTTAATGGTAACAAAAATACACTCACTATGAAATCCACTTTAATCTGAATCATTTGGAAAAATATGATAATATGATAAATTCCCCTATTTAGGGCACAAAACAAAGAAAATAACAAAATAATGAGAGAAACCTGAAATAAATAAACTAGGGCGTCTATTCTTAGCACAACTACTCCTGGAAATGAATGACCCAAATAATGAACCTTAAATAGAAAAGATTTTCCTCTAGTATTAAGAGAGTAACATGAGTAAAATGTTGCATATACTCACTATATTATAGAAAAACATAGCCTCAATTTCAGTTATTTTTAATTTTAAAAATTTATCAATATTTTAATTTTTTTTGACAAAACTCATCAAATTTGATTGTTGGAAAATTACTTTTCTCTTATTTATCACTTTTTTAACCCTTACATATCAAGTACATACCATTAAATTTTTACCTAAATAACTCTTTTCTATTATCATTTATTATTAATTTTATTAAAATTCACCTTGTGAGGGACCCTTAAATTTCTCAGAAACTAGCCTTACATTTAGTAGTGTGTCCCAACACTTTTCTAGATGGGGGGCCTTACATATCAATAATTTTTCCTTAACCATCCAACACATTACTGTTTTTTCTCACAATTGTGTGACCCTTATGAATCCGTCTTTTTTTAACATAGTGACCATTAAGTATCACCCTTAGCACATAGGGTTACCATTACATATCATAGGTTGAATTCCAACTAGAAGGACCCGAAATTAAGGATTACATATTCTATTTTCCTTGATCTAAAACTAAATTACATATAATCTCATGAATATTTTCAATTTATAGTTTTATAGAATTAGGAAAAATTCTTACATAGTGTAACCATAAATTACAAGTGGAAACTTATACTTAGAATCATTTTCCCAACAAACAAAACCTTTTAAAATACAACATGGTTTATTTTCACAATAAATCTTCATAATTTTTATCTTGATCTCATCTTTTTCCCTACCATTCCATAATATTTATGAAAAATATTTTTAAAATGTAGAATGGTCACAAAACGCTCAGTAAGGGACATAAAAGAAAAGAAACCATCAGTCCAATAAAAACATGAAAACCCATTTAATCTTTACCTTTATTATCACAACCCAAACTTTTAAATTATTTTATTTTATTCCATTCCAATATTTGAATATTCTGGTTAATATTTGGGTTGATTCCGAGTTTGAATTTTTTGGGTTTTTGTTAAAAGATAGAGTTTTGGGGATTAACAGCTACTGACACACATCCTACACATGGTTTAGGTAAACCGTGTTCCATTTCATAGGTAATTGTATATCTTGTTTTGGGGTTTAGTGGTATGGTACACAGTTTTAAAATGGTTTGGGAAACTGTGTGGAAACCATGTGAGAGGTTCTATCCATTTGGACAGTGGCCACCACACAATTTGTGCATAGTGCAAAAAACTATGTGGCCTAATCATATGAGTTTCCTAGTTTTTTAAAATCTAGAAATTCCAATATTACCTTCCCCTATTTTTATCCCATTTCCATATATCCCCCATATTTCTCATTTTTGGAACACTAAAGGAGCCCCTAAAACCTCTTATTTTGGTTCTACTCCAATCTTTGATACTCCTCTAAGTTACTAAGGTATGATTTTCCTCTTCCTCTTTCTCTCTTATATCTTGGTTCTTAGTTATTTCTTGGGGGTATATCTATTAAATGATCCTTCGGCTTAGGGTTGGTAGATTTTAGTTGATTTATTTTATGTTAGTGTGTGCGGATCATATTTTGGTGGGTATTCTTCCTTCTTTGAGTGTTTTGTTTCATCTGCACACTATTGAGAAAGTTGTTTCTATCTGTTTCCTTTCTAATGAATTTTATTTGATGTTTGGGTGTTCCTAAATAATTTATAAATTTGTTTCTCATTATTTTTATGTGATTTTTTGTTTTTTTTTGTGTTGTTTCTGTATCATTGGAATTTGGTAAAATTGGTTTTCAAGGAGATTCTTAAATTATCCCTATATCTGTTTGCACTCAACATGTTTGATAAAATTCCAAGTATCCTTTTAGATGAATTTGGGTATATTATGATGTTTTTGGCTTGGTTATGTATTAATGGTGTGGGTTGATTGTGATATGGGAATTATGTGTGGATTACGGTGACTTTTATGGTTTGAAACCTATGTGTGGCTTGTTTTTTTGGTGGTCGAACATGCGTTGTTACGTTGAAAATGGTTTTTGGGTAATTTAACAGATACTTGGGTGTGACAATGGATGTTGGAACATCCATATGTTAATAGAATGAATGTATGGCTGTGACAATAAAATATTATGGTCTTTTTTAACTTAAAGATCTATTTTTCTAAACACTCAAACATTCCTCCTCCACTTTTTCTAAAAATACTTTAATCCTACATGTTTTTAAAATGGATCATGGTTATAGAGTGGATTGAATATGGTTTTAAATGTTATGATTGAAATTATGTCCAATTTGGTATCTTGGAAATATAATTGGTTTCTAAATGATATGAAAGCCCATTTGTAATTTTTAAGTATGTTGTTGTTCTCACTTCGACGTGAAGTGGTGTGGGAGATGGAATCATATTTGAAATATAATGTCTTGTTAGGCATTATAATCATGAAAGTCATATTTTTGGTTGTTTTTAAATGGTTAGGAAACAATTTTGTAACATATTTTAATTGATAATGTTAATGTCCCGGTTATAAATTTATAATTTTAGGGAAACTAATTGTTGTTTTTAATGTATAAATGCCTAGTTGGTATCTTAGCATGTTTTGCTAAATGGTTTGAAAGATCATGTAATGTGATGGCTTGGTTGAAACTTGTGAATGAAATTTTGTGATATCTGCACCCCTATAGAGGATTTCTTGATAGTGGGTTATCTCATAAGTGGTGTCGGTGTTTTGGGGTAAAAAACTGTGGTGGTGAAAAATAAATTAGATGTGCAAAACTAGTTGTCAGCATGTGGGGATCAGGAATGCCCTTCATGACATGTCTCAGATTAGGGTGGATGTCAGGTAAGATGGAATCACAATGTAGTTTGTGAAAAAAATTTATTAGAGGATGTTCTTTGCTATTTGGAGTTTCAGGTAGATGTATATTAGGACTGTGAAGATTTTATAGGTAGTTATAGGAATGATTCCATGAACCGTAGATCACTCTAATCCTCGAGTTTCTAGGGGTAGTATGGGATATGGGTCTTTTTTCTTGTTTTGAATTCCAAACGCTGTAAATTATTCTAGAACATAATGTTTATTTTTTATGAGGTATGATTTATCTATACTCTAGATTTTTCCCCAGATTTTTCCTTAAAGGTTATTTTAAAATAAAGAAAATTAATTTGGATAATAGAAGAGACCAGATGTCATGTTGTAAACTCACGTGGATTAGTGACCCATGTAGAGCCCACGTGAATGGTACAAGGTCTTCTTAGTGGTTAATGCTTAATTGGGGAATAGACCACTAAGCATGTCACTATGTTATGCAAGACCACTGGTTCCTTATTCTGGTAGTTTTGTGTCAGTTGTGTTTTTTTTGTTTCTGTTGGTGTGAGTGAGATTTTAAAATGAAAATGGTTTTTTGAATGGACATGAACTCTTTTAGGTTGTTTTATAATTGTAATTAATGGGTCTAAAAGGAATGTTCTTTGGATTTAAAATTTTTGGATCATTTTGTTTGATGGTTAAATTAAAATTGTATCCCCTAGTTTTCCTTATTAATTTCCACATATATGTGGGTATATATGGGATGTTAATGATGATACATTTTCATGGAATTATTGGAGTTTTATGGAACATATGTGTCAGTTCATAGGATTACATTGGTGAGTATTTGAAATTAAAGGTTTGTATTTGTTTTTCAGGGTGGTTTTTAGAAATTGAAAATGGTTTTATAAATTAGGTTTCCTTTAAATTTGATCATGGAATTTTGAAAGTTTCCTTGAAAGAATGTATATTTGAAATTGGAATCGTAGTGGTGGTTTTTTGAATAAAATATTTTGGTTTTTATTTTATGTATTTGGCCTGTGATCCTATTGTTTTGTACTGATATTCTCTTTTTGGTAATGATTCGGGATGATGTTGACTTTCATTTTCTGTTTTTAATCTACTTTGAATATGCTTCCCAAGAAGGTCCCCAAGGTTTTGATTGGGGTTTTCCCAATTTCTAGTTCTTCTTGATTGTTTCCTTCCTATCATGGTGATAAATTTCCATTAAGGTAAATGGAAGGGATTGAGAAATTTGAGCACGCCTTTAGATTATTGGTAAGTCCAAAAGCTAAGAGAGTTTATGATGTTATTGGTCTATTTGAGGGTTCAACATTGGATCAATGTAATGTGTATTCCCAACATTTATATAGCTTGGTATGAACTAAAAATTATTAAATCCCATTTTTCTGATGGTTTGTACCTATAGAAGAGAATATGATTAATGCAGAAGAGCTCATGGGTGTTCAACAAGGTTCAGTGATAGTGAATGATAATGTTGAAAATTTCAATTAAGTGGTTACTTTCTCTTCAGATATATCATCACATTATCTAATGAATGATTTTTTTTCATTTTGGTACTTCTTTTAAAGATCATGGAGTGATCCCTCTTCTTTAAGGATCTTCATTTCGATAAGTTAGTGGATGAATCCTTCTTAGATGAGTTGGCCTCTAGAGCATAGGTAGTTATAAATCTTGTATGTCTTTCAACACATAAAGGTTCCCAATCTAGAAAAAGGCGTACACCATGGGAATACATTTTCAAAAATCATCTTTCACTGGTTCTGGATCCCATCAAAATACTCCCTTGTGTTCCATTAGTTTGGCTCGTTCGGGCATTTGAGGTCATCCTATGACAATACTTCAAAATCTTATCATCATTATAGCCATGAGGGTCATCTGAAAAAGTTTTGTAGGTAGAATTTCTTAAATAATAAGCCTTGGTAAGAGATTTTTATCTCATGACTTTGAGTAAATTCATGATTCAGTCATTATGGCTCTAGACATAGGCCTCATAGTGAAGCTTATTAACAGTTAAGAACCAATGAGGGTGCGAGAAACATTGGACTAGATTTTTTATCCAGTGTTGGAGTCGATAGATTTTAAGTTTCCTTTTGTAATTTCCTTATTTTTTTGAGTTTCTTATATCTATCTAAGAATATCTGTGATTCTATATTCGTGTAATATCATTTGTGTTCCTTTTACATGAATCATTAAATGGTTATTCTTTGTGAATCAGTTTCTTGTTTTTAGTTAATCCTATTTAGAGACACCCATTATTATGAAAATAAATGCTTGATGATTGTAATCGGGTTCACTAATTTCCATGAATCTAATTCTTGGGTTTTCCCCCTTTGTGATGGATGGTTTCGAGATTGTTTGGGGAGTTCTTGGTTTTATTTTCAGTGGGTTTTTCATGTTTGGGCCTCTGTGTTTCAGTTTAAATGATGGCAATGTTAGTTAGGTTCTTATAGTGGGGATAACTCTATTTTATTACCCAATTGTTATTAATGTCGTGGTCCTCTTTTTTATTGGCCAGGTTTTACATGTGAGTGAAATTTAATCCTGAGGATTTTGGTTTAGTTTAGCCTAATTTGGTTTTGGGATCATGTATTTTTTATATTTTGGTTGTGTGACATTATAAGGGAAGAAATTGTTTGTTGTGGGGAGATTTATCAATCCCCAACCTTTGGAATTATTTTATATTATTTTTTTCATGGATTTTTATATTCTAGTTGAGGTTTGTTTTGATTACTAGTTTAAAAAATTTTGAGTTTTTGTTGAAAGATAATGTTATTGGGCTTGGAAGCTGCTGGTGCATGACCTGTGGATGGTTGATGCAAATTGTTCTTTCTCATCCAAGTAAACATGTATCATGTTTTAGTGCATAGGGGTAGGGCACATGGGGTTCACATATTTTGGGAAACATTATGGAAACTACATAGGAGGTTCTATCTATTTGGATAGTAGAAACCACACGGTTTCTTCCCAGTTTAAAAAACTATGCGGCCAAATCGTGTGAGTTACTCAGTTTATTAAAATCATGAAATTACATTCTTTCTCTCCCATATTTTTATCCCATTTTGGGATTTCCTCCATCTTTCTCATTTTTGGCGCATTAAGGGATCCCCTAATCCCTCTCCCATTGGTTCGCCTCACACCTTTCATGCTCTTATAAATTGAAAAGGTAATAATATTTATGTTTTTGGTTGAATTACTCTTCCCCTATTTATTGTATTTTGGTTCTTTTATGGTGGGTTTCTCAATGTTCTAATCCCTTGGGTTATATTTTGATAATTTTGGTTGATTCATTTTATGTTAGGTTGTGGAAATTGTATTTTTTTGAATATTATTTTTTCTCAGAGAGTTTCTCTTCATCCTCACTCCATTGAGGTAGGTGTGTCCATCTATTAACTTTCTAATAAATTACATTTGATGCTTCGATGGTCCTAAATTATTTATAAATGTTTGTTGATGATTATAATGTGATTATTTTGTTTTTTGTGGTGTTTTCATGTTGGTAGAATTTGGTAAAAATGGTTTTCAAATAGATTCTTAAAATTTTCTTATGTAAATATGCACTCAACGTGTTTGATACAATTGAAAGTATCATTTTTAATGGAAATTGTGTATCTTTAGCATGTGTTTGTTTTGGAGATGTTTTTATGGCATGATTTTTTATGACATGATATTTAACGGTTGATTGTAGTGCCTTTTTAGGTTTTCACATATGCATGGATTGTAGTGTTGGTGGTAGTACATGTGTTGTTACTTTAGAAAATATATTTGGGTAATTTAATGGATACTTGGGTGTGAAATTGGATGTAAGAACATTTATATGTGCACAGGGTGAATGTATGGATGCACCAAAAAATAATGATGGTCATGTTTAACTTAAAGATCCAGTTTACAAAACATTAAAACTTTAGCCATCCCATATTTATCAAATTCATTCAAGAAAACATGTTTTCTAAATGGATCATGGTCTCAAATTGGATTGAATTTTGGATTGAATGTTATGTTCAAAATTACAGCTTGTTTGATACCTTGGAAAACATGTTTGGTTTCTAAATGATATGAAAGCCTATTTGGAATCATTATGTATGTTGCGTACTTTCACTTTTTCTTAAAGTGGAGTTGGAGATGGAATCAGATTTAAAATATAAGGGCATATTTGGAATCTTGAACATCAATGTGGTGTTTTATGTTGTTTTGGAAATGGTTAAGAAATTTTTTTATAATGTAGTACAATTGATAATGTTGGAGGGACAAATATAACATTATAATGTTTTGGAAAAAAAATTGGTTTTAAAATTACAAATGCCTTATTGGAATATTAGCATATTTTGAGAAATTGTTTTAAAGATCATCTAATATGATTTCCCAGTTGGCACTTGGGAAAGGATTGTCATGAGTTGGGTTCCCCTATGTAGGATTTCTCCATAATGGGTTACCTCATAGGTGGTGTTGGTGTTTAGGGTAAGCAAGTGCAGTGGCGATAAGAAATGTGAGTCATGCATATGAGGGACTACTCCATTAACCATGTACTATTACCATCAGATTCATGGGTGTGTTTTAGAGGGTGGAGTGATAGTTTATTATTAACCTCAATTTGATGGTATGGTGCCCCTTTGGGGTTTTAGAGGCCATGTGGGTAGTTCCACTAATGCAGTTAGTTTAGAGAAAGCAGTTGGTTATTCAATATGGTGTTACACCATACACCATGAGATGTGTCTAGTCTTAGTACATATAGAGATATATCTAGGAATGTTTTCTAAATATCCATCTATACTATATTTTTGTGATCATTTATTTTTCTATTGCACTTGTTTTCCTTTTTAGTATCACTTTATTTTATTTTCAGCAGGGCCTTATATCACTTGTTCAAGTTCCATGTGTGGAATTTAGTTTCTAAAATGGTAAAAAAAATTAAAATTGGGAATTCATTTTTTTTGTATTGAAAAGTTAATGTTTTGTTTGTTTATTAAAAATGATAAAAACCCCGTTTCTTTATATTAATTTCAAACTAGTGTTTGTGTATTTTTTCAAGAAAGGAAATGTATGGATTTTATGGTTGTTTCCCACTAATCTATTAATGATCACACCCTTGTTTTACGATTCGGTGTCGGTAGACATGAGCTACTTTGCAGGTAAAGTTGTTTTTTTGTATTCTTACCTTTGGAGAAGGTCAGTCCTGAGGTTTTTCTTGATGAAGTGGACACGTGTAGATCGTGTAGCATGGTTCAGTCTCATTTTTGTATTTGGTTTCTATTTTGTCTTTCATATGATGTATCTAGATGAATTTTTATATTTATTGAGATTCAATTATTATTAGTTCTTCTGCTTGTCTGTTTTATTTATTTTATCATTTTTTATTAAGAATTTTTTTTCCACATTGTGATAAATTTAATGATCGGAACTAATTTCCACCCCGTGGGGATCGAGAATTCCCTTTGGGCCATGTATCTAACTAGGTCAGATGTCTATTTGGATGAAATCACAGCCAAATTTATAACATTTATCTTTAAAGGCATTTGATCATATGAAATAAAACATTTACACATGAAAACATGAACAATTTTTTGTCAAATAAAACATTTAAAACCCATATTAATAAAATAAAAAACTTTTTTAGAACCTTACAGAATCACATTCATAAACCATTTTAAACTCGTGTGAGGAAGAAAAAATCCTAGTTAAATACATAGGATAAATCCTTCAAAAACTACATCCTTCTTTCCTCAAAAGACAATGTATGTTACCAAATTAATTTGAGAGCTATCTAGGAGAACACAAATCTATAATGGGCTCAATCAATTCTATTTAGATGCACCCAATGTATGAGCTATATGAGACACACTCTTGAGCTATAATGGGGTCAACCCTTTGTATAAGATGTTTTAGAAGAACCTGTATTTCATATATTACTCAAGAAATATATCATAAATAAAAAATATAATTATAGAAACATTTATTCATAAAACCATTTTTAGAAACTCTTTTAAGACCAAATAAAAAACATAGTTGGATATAAAAATACCCCTTTTAAAAATTTCTTTTCCAAATATAAAACATGCGAACATCATAAAGAGACAATTTTATTTGATAGTAAACATTGAAGTTTATAAAGGAAACTTCAAATAATTGAATTATTATTATAGTAGAGAATTTTATTTATTTAGTATTTTAATAAACATTCATTTTTTATTTTGGTAAAAAAATTTGAAAAGGGAACATTAAAAGAGTAATTTTTTTTTAAATGAATGTCCCCTACCTTGAGTCTGATATCTATGTATGTTATTTATAATCCTGAATAATAAACTAAAGTTAGTTATTTAATTTATTAATAAACCTTTTAATGTTTATTATTTCTTAAATATAACCTATTTCAATTTTATATACATTTACTTAATCATTTATTTTCATTGCGATTGTTTTGATGCTATTTGGTTCATATGTCCAAAATGAATAATTTTTTTACTATCATAAAATATGTCATTATTCCATCACCTAAAGAATAGTAATAATGAAATAATTATCATTTTTATACTTAATTATACTTTTAAAATACAACCACTAAATATGGTTATGAAAAATAACCTATGTTACCATCATATAGATTGTAGGTTGTACGTTTTCATGAGTAACATTTACATCTTTTAAGGATCATCAGGAAAATAAGATAATTATTATTTTATATTTCAATAATTATAATAATATCATATATATATATATATATCATATTTTCTTTTTAAATATACTAATATATATATATCATACTTGTGACGCTGTGATGAAAATTTTAATCACATCGATTCATAAAGGTGGTAGTCCACATGTACTCATGAACAACATTATCATTTTTCAGTGAATGGAAAGTTAAGAAGGTAAATGATATAATATATTTTTATAATCATAAATAATTAATTAAAATCATATATTAACAATAATTTAATTATTATAATCCATGCATGAGAGATTGTTATGGTAAACGAATTACATTAGTTCATGAGGTGGTAGTCCACTGTACACAAGAATGACGATTTTATTTCCTATTTGAGGGAAGAAGATAATGAGATATGTCATGATACTAACATAATAACTTAAAATTATATGGAGTATATCATATTTATTTTTTTTATCATGGTTGAATAATGTTTTGGGAATGTGGGAGAAGAAAAACAACTAAAACTGGAAGATAAAATTATGCCTCTTTTTTGGAAGACATCCATTTATTACCTCATTAAGACCTCTAAGATTAATATCATTCCTAAAAAACACCTCTAGAATGATTATATGTATTCTAAGATGGTATATCTATTTTTATATACCAATAAAAAATGGATTTAATGAGTGGAGAAATGAGAAGAATATGTTAACTTTTATAAGAGAGGGGAGGGGCACTCTAGGAATTTCTAAAAATAATAAATTAATATAAATTAATTTTAAATTAAAATGGCTAAAAAATAATATATTTAATAGATAAGGTTTTTATGGATTTTAATTATATCATAATAGAAAAATTAGACATGTTTTTACTGTATTTTTATGCAAATCTTTTGTTTTTAACACTTATTTAACCTCTTTAACTCTTCTTATAACCATATGGATTTTTACTCACTGAGGTTCAATATGGTTACTATAAAATGAAAAAATACCAATTAATTAACCATAATTTATAATTTCAACTTTATCTTAATCACTTGTGTGAGTTTAATAGTTTTAGGAACTTTAAATTATTTAATAAAATATTATTTACTATAAAATATCCATAATTTATCTTTTTGGAACTATTCATTACATTGAATTTAATAATATCAATAAAACATATGAAATTAATAAATTATTATATCATTACGATATCATGTTAAAACATAATTATTTTATCACATAATTTATTTAAAATTATATTTATTCTAACAATTCTAATATATTTTATTTTATTTTTCCATTAATTAAATAATCACTACATCAATGTAGAGCAAGCATTTATGGTAATTTTTTATTCAAAAAATAAATAAATTCATTAATATGATAAAAAGTCATTTATATTTAATAATACCATATATTTTCCAAAATATCGTTTGGATAACACCATATTAAATATTTTATATTTATTAAGAACAAGAGTGTGACATGTATGTCATTTTTTAAATAAAATAATATGAAGGTAATAATAATATAAATTTGGACACAAAAGATCTTAAATTATAACCTTGTATGATTATGTATGATATATACACATCTAATAGGATTTTACAAAGTGTTTGGGTCATTTAATAGTTCTTATCAATTAATTTTTACTATAAATTACACAATTTACGCTTTATAATGGTAATAAAAATTACCAAGGATACTTTTCATATTGACCAAAAATAAAAGGGTTCTATTTACTAAATATGGACCCAATAATTCCAAATACTGAATCCCTTTTTAAAAATTTAAAATATATAATTTTAAAATTTTAATATAAAATTAAATCAGCAAACCACAGAAAAAATGGTTTTCCAAAAAAATGACATTTTTAAATATAAAATATTATTATACCAAATTAAATTATGAAATCCAGTTCAAAAACCATATTTATATTAATTTAAATTATAATTAACAATTTAAAAATTTAAATTAATTCAAAACATAATTTTACCTTTAAAATACATTAAAATAATATATTGTTTTCAATAAATTTCAGTATTTTTAATTATTCCTTGAAAAATAAATATTTTCAGACATTTATAAAAAAGAATAAAACTAAGATAATTTATTTATGATGAATTTAAAAATTAAATTCATTATTTCAAATTAAAATTCTATATTTAGAAAATTAAACTTTTTCATAAAATATTAAATAATTTAGATTAATAAAACAATTGCGTTTACAGATTTTCAGAATTATATAATATATATATAACGAATATAACTAAAAAAATTAGGATTAAAAATAAATATTAAAATGATTTATTCTATAATTACCTTGGTTGATACACCAACATTTAGCTGATTTTAAAATAGGGAGGACCCTTACATGTCATATGACCTTTACATATCAAGGGTCAACTCCCAACACTTAGCTGATTAAAAAACAATGAAACCCCTTATGTATGGGGATAACAATAACATATTGACAAAGGATAACTCTAATGTGCCATTGGGTAACTCAGAATTAGCATTATGTATCATAGATACATTTAACACTTTACAAAATTTTCATCATAGGGTAAACCTAATGTATGAGAAATTAGTAAATTTTACAAACACTAGGATTTTTATTGTAACACCCCAACCAATTTCACTCTATAGTAACCAAATTTTTGTTCAACATGACCTAAAGAGTAAATATCCTTACGCCAGAGAAATCTAATTAGAAGCAAGAGTCTATGGTGACACCATGGGGGAGACTATACATCCGTATCATAGTATAGAATAAATAAAGTAATAACATAAAATCAATCATCGCAATACCCGAATGAATAAAATAACATCACAACCAATGCTATCTAGAAATATGTAAGATACCACATTTTATAAAAAAATATACCAACAAAAATATCAGATGAGTCAGGAAGACATCAACATGATCTCCCATGGGAAGATCATATTAAACCTAGAAAAAAATACACAAAATAGAAAATAACTACAACAACCTAGTCCCATGTCCTAATAGGGTATCATCTTTTGACTTCATCTCAAAGATATCCTACTCAAAAATCAAACTCCAGGCCTATAACCTACCAATAGCTTCAATGAATAGATCTACTCTAGTACTTATGTTCTTGGGATGCCTGAGAATAGGGTTAGTATTAACTTAGTAGGACACCACAATTGTTGTCCTTAACATAAATAATAAATACATTGTATGAATAGTTTGAAATTCTTATAATAATAAAATTAAGTATGAATGTAAAATAGTATATTTACAGTCCATCCTAAAGTTATAATGTGACACCCTTGGTCAACTATACCAACTTTAACTACCGTAAGATGTCTCTAAGCATGTAACATATAAAAAATTAGTGTCAGAATAGTGATTCCCTTAATATTGTCTCATATCATCATACATCCAAGGAAATATCATCCTCATATAAAAACTGTTTATAAAATCATTTTTATGAGGGGATACATCCCACATCAAAATTGTCATATATCATACACATAGGGGGTCACATCCCACTATGGAACTATCATATTCTATACACCCTAGGGGACGTATGCCAACATAGAATTGTCATATATCAGAATCATGGATGGGGTATAGATTCCACCACATAACACCATCTTATAGTACAATCACATTGTTTTTTCCCTTTACTAAACATGAAAAACAATATTCCAGATAGCCTAAAAAAGGATTCCTATTCCTAAATTCAAGTTAGGATACAACCATGTTATCCCTCATGCACCAATTTTCCTCAAAGTGAACGTATAACTGGGGAAACAACACTGGTCCCCTAGTTCATATGAGGGTATGAACCCCCCATATGGATTCTTTATCATATTCTTAACTATAGGGTCAACCCCTTCACTCAATGGAATAATCTCTCACAATGAAACTATTCATGAATCATGGTCTGATTAAACTCAACTGTTAAAAAACACTGGCATCATACAAGGGGATGATATAACACCCTCTACCACTACTAAGTACTTCTATGATAGTATTATAAAAAACGTATAATTAAGTGCTTCCGTTATGTCCACACCCAGGTACACACATACTAATGGGATAAAAAAATCATCATTCACTATAATCAAGTAGTTAAAATGATCTATGATAACCCAAGGGTTCAAACTACCTAACCCTAGTATAATAATTTCCCATCATTGCAATCCCATAATAAAAGGGAACTTAAGAAACTTATCACAATATCTAAATTGTTTCACTTGTCCCATTTACACCCCTCTAGGATATTTATATCTCGTAATACATATTTACATTTTGATCGTTGGCTATTGATGGGCATGTATTCAAACTAGTTTCTAAGGGTCTATCAAGAACCCTAGGAGCTTCCATTATAGGTATAATATTTTAAAGGAATAAATTCAATTTAATTCAAGGATGATCAAACACAAGTGGTGAAATAGTATATCACATGTTACATTACACAAAGAATAAATTTTAGGGATATGTTTAGAGGCCAACTACCTTATTTGGAGTTATCTGATTTTTAAAAAATATCATCCACCATCTCTTAATCTAATTCAATATTAACAAATTATCTCCATAAATACATGGATCTAACTCTATGAAAATATTTCTCAAAATATTATTAAATCATTATAATTAATTTACACATTAAAATAATATATTAATTTCATAATTATCACTTTGTAAATTATATTGGTATTTCTTACTAGGTGGTATCCCATGAATAAATCCATGATCAAAGGGGTGTGCACTTCCCTTTACATCCACTCCCTCATTTATCACACAAAATCCATGATTTTAAATATTATATGAATCCTTGATTTTCACCAAAATAAATGTAAATAAATAAATAATTCAAATTTTTGACATATCCCAATTAAACCACAAAACACCTAATGTTTTAATATTTATAGGGTATCATTTGGTCAATCCATGAAAAATCTACATCATATTAGATTTATTTAACCATGTTCTAGTGGAGTTAGAAACAAACACTAACACCAACAATAATTGAACAATGATAACCCAACAAGATGAATATATGAGTAAAAAAGTAGTAAAAACATTTTTACAAGACGAATAAGCCCATAAATAATCTCCCCAAATCTAGGAGACTATAAATGGGAAAATAATGGGAAGAGGTAATGAACCCCCTTTTCAAGTGAATCAAAAGTGAGGAAACCCAATAGAGATATATAATTTAAAATCCATGAAATACCATTCTATGATTTTACAAAAATATCCCACTAGTAGGTCAAGATGAGGACTTCATGTTAACATCATGATGTAACCAAATCATGTCACATCATGGAATTACCCCTCTGGATTATGGAACTAATTCCCCCATGGAATAGGTCCTGAACCCCAAGCAGGTCACCATCATTGTGTGGACATTTTAGACAGGTTGTGGCACCATGCGTTTAGTTAGAATCAAAATCCACATCCTAATACTTTATATAATATCCTATGCCCTTTATGGTGTAGCCGCCACCAATAACATTACTCCCATTGAATGACCTTCACACTCTTCATGATGATCCATCTCCTTTCATGGGACTTCATGGTATGACCTAGGGAGCATGGAGTGACCATAATTCACATTTAAAATATTTTAATGTAAATTCATAAGGATAAAAATATATAAGAAATTCATTATGTAAGAAAATTGTCTAATGACTAACACCCCCTCAAAAAAATGAACATACATACGGTTTTAAACTTTTATAAGAACTTATAAAAAATACCATTCTGTGACACTCACTTCTCATAGTGTGACCCTCTACCTGAAAACCATGGTATCACTCTTTCTGCAACGTGATCCCTTGATAAAACCCTCAGCATGATAAAAACCTTACTTATAATTTAATGATAATCCAACTACACTAAAATTCACAATAATACCACCATAACTATTCTCCAACTCTCACCCAGGCACCCAAAATACCTCTTGTTCATATGATCACATCAAAAAACACTTCTATGATATTTTATAACCATTAAAATTCAATTATAAATTCGAAATCATAAAACATTCCCTACCTTGTGAATGAGAATCCAAATTTATATGAATTTAACTAACTCATATTATTCACATCATTAAAAAATCCCTACAATAATTCTTATCATCTGTGAGAAGTAACATCATGTATCCTTTCTGAACTATCTCAGTCACTGAGCATTGATTCACAAGAAAATTTATATATCACCCACAATTTACAATCATGAAAACACAAAACACAAAAAAAATCATTACTAAAAACCCTAGTTAACTCTTCTATTGACACATCATAATCTTATTCATTTCTTGGATGACACATTTAAACATTCTATGAGCTATCATGCTCAATAATGTACGAATTCCATAGACTGTACCCAATTGCACTGACCATTCATGGAAACAAAAATAACCTACACAAATAGAACTGATTCATTCCCACAACTACTAATGATTCCATAATCACTCAAATATATCTTAATTATAAAAATATTGATTTAAATTATCATCAATTAACATCAATAATGTTCATCTTACTATCAATCGCTTAGTTTCAAACTTTAGTGTCACTTGACAATTCTTATCAAAATATAAAATATAAATCCAAATAATATATCCATAACATAAATCCCTACTCTAGTGAACCAACCATTATACTTATCCATGAGTACCAAAGTTGAATAGACTTTGTCTCCATACTTGTTGGTTTCTAAAAATAATCACACATTCATGCCATTTAACCTTCTTCCCTTGTTTTGGGTTTATCAATCATCAAATTTACTAACCCAATTGATTCTCATTCATTGATACCAATATTTCTATTTTTTTTATCTAAAATAACCTAGATTTTTTATCAAACCCCATCACAAAATAGAAACCACCTCGAGTTAAGTTTTCTAACACATCACTCTCAAAAATTAAGAAAAACTTCTATAAATGAGTTCCACATACTTAAATAATTTATGTTGTGGCCCTCACCATATAATTTTACTCATTATCTATCCATGTTCATGATCATGTTGGGTATCCATTGTTAACTTAATTATAATGTTCATGATCCCAACTTATATTTATTCATTAAATATACATATTAAGCTCTATTTTTTAGTTTAAAGACACCACAATCCCCCTTGAAACTATGGTCCAATACTATTTGAAATACACTACCATAGGCCCAGTCCAAAAATATCTAACTGAAGGTCCATCAAATTCCTCACCATCTCATGAATTTTACATTCCATCATGTTATGAACCCTACCTTGTTCCATAGGTAAATCAAAATTCATCCAGTATGCTAATCATCATATCTATGATGTTATTCTATTTCATTGTCAATTACACTGAGCTAATTATCCTCTTGGTGTCTCAAAAGGCTTAATGGTCACATCACAATATCTCAAATATCATAGAAGGTCACAACTCATTTATCATATTTGATGAGTTTTTGATATATCAAAACTCCTAATGACCCATTGTTCATTTCACCATCACTCTATATATTCCTTATCTCATGAACTGGTCATACCCATGATACATAAAAATTTATAGGTCAAAACACACATTATCATACCCTACAACAACCCTTTATCTAAAAATCACATGTTATAACATCAATGGTAACACCCCTTTTTGTACCTAGACATAGGGTGTTACACACCTTTCCATTATCTACCCATATCTGATTACCACGTACACATGATCTTCATATGATTCCAAAAATAATCCCTGACCTAACAACATGAACTCATGAATCTAAGGATTCATTGTCTTCATTACCACACACAAGCACCTCTCAGGGTCTTATACCCTATACTAGTCTTAAAGGACGAAACATGTACATTCCAAAATAGCTAATCCACAAAATAGGAATATATAAAATAAAAAGATTAAGAATTTTCACATATCATTGTGATCTTATTTCAATAGTCATGTGGCCTAATTAACTCTATCTTCTAATTCTAAAGATATTTCAAAATCCACCCCTTATAATTCCACACATGTCATCTAATTCCAATCACTCCTAATCAAACACAATATCACATACATTAGGATAATATTTTCTTACCCCAATCCACGTACAATGTAGATTTAGAAAAACCACACTCTCATTACACCATGTTTGGTGAATATCCATCAAACTAATCTCAAAATAGTTCTCAGCAACCCTCTTTAACAAAATAGAGAATACCAAAATACGAATACATCATACTGCATTCCTTCCATACCACTCGAATCATACTATCTAGAGTTGAATATCATCAATACTAAAGTCACATAGATAATACCCAACTAACCACACATCAAACACATGTTCATTCCATCTATTATAAGATTGTTATCCTAACTAACCATTTGATCATGCCTCTGATAAAAGTCAAACCTATTCAAACATAAGCTCTACCCATGATTTCATATCTATATTACCCAAGGCATACACATACTTATCAAACATAATTTATAGAACCTTCTCTGTATAAATATCATACAACAAGAATCTTCCCATTCTTCCCTGCTCTAGAGATAAGAATAATGTTTCATGTCTCTCAGTTATAACACCGACTAACCAATATTTTTGAGTTTCATCACAATATAAATAGGCACCCCACCATTCCCATAGGTCATATCCCATATAGGTGAAATCAAAAATAGTATCATCCACACTCCCCTCTTAGATATAAAAATAAAAATCATAGGCCAACACACCCACTATATAGTTTTCATATACATATACACCAGACACTTCATGATCAATCCAACTATCCACTTTCAGATACTAATCCTCCATAAGAATTTGTATACCAGACTACCCCCTTGAGGACTAAGACAAAATCGAAGTGTATATAATGATATCAACCAAAAATTATTCACAATGATAAAATCATACCCATTAGGTTAGGTTAAGTAAACTTCAAACAATAAGTTATTTTTTAAAACACAATATAATTATCTATTATCACATTAAATATCAAGAACACATTTATTTTTTATTTTTTTGTTCCCTTTCCTAGAACTAGTTTCTTAGTCATATAAAAGAATAAACATGTCCGGTGAACCTAAATGCCTAATATGTTATTCCAACATGTTTATCTTTTTCACCCTTGACCCAGAGTAAAAAATAGAAATCAAATAATCCCAAAATATCAATCTATCAAAGAATTAACTAAAGTGCAACTTCCAATGGAAATAACAACACTACAAAATACCTAAAAACATGGGCTATATTTCATGACACTTCTAGAAAAAAAATTCCATAGTTCATATTCCATTCTAAAACCAGTATTATCTCATATCTAACCAATTTCATAAAGAATATAAAATTTAAAAACGCTTTGATAATAATTTTTTATTTTATGAAATGGTTCACCATACAATTACCAAAAATATGAACCACATGACCTTAGGAGAACATCATTATATTCTAGAGGATAGGGAAATATATTGAGGGTATAAGGTGATACCATGGGGATAAAATTAAATCATATCAAAGTAAATAATAAATATCTGAATAAAATATAATCATTCATCACAATAAAAATTTGAATAAAGTATTACAATAATAAAATATATTTATAAGTAAATTATATACCACATAGTAAAAGAAAGTTAAACCTACAAAATGTCAATAAATTCACCTAGAAATTAGTATGATCTATCATGTATAGATAATATGAAAACTAGAATAAAATAGAGAAATCAGAAAATAACCACAACCACTTAGCCCTGAGTTCTTACCCAGACACATCTCAAGTCTCTATCCAATCTATCTTACTCAAGATTCCAACATCAAGAATTTTCTTTACTAGTACACATTATCATTAAATCTGATAGGGCACTAACGTTTTAGGTCTACCCAATATGGGTGCGATTATAACTCAGTAGGCGACCACTAATATTTTTCATAACATAAAAAATTACATTTATAATGAGGAATTCTTATAATAATAAAATAAAGTAAAAAGGTGTCACAAAATAGTCATAATTGATCCTAGGGATCTAAATTGAGAAACACGATTCACCAAACTAGCATCGACCATTGAAATATGTATCTAAGCATGTTGTAAATCAGAACCATGGGTCATAATATCACTGCAAATAATACAACCACCTAGCATTATACACCTAGAGTAATGATGCCCATATTTGAAACTTGTTTATAATATAGTTACACATAGGCCACATCATACCCAAAAAATATCATATAGAATACACTGTGGGGTACACTTCCCACCCATGAATCTTCATATATCATAATTAGAGGGATAAGGAAAAACCCACCCCATAATTCCATTATGTATCATAATCACATGGGTTTTATCCATCCAATGTCCCGAAGGCCTTATATTTTTATTATTATATGATAAAACCCCTTTTAAGAGAAGAGGGAGGGAATATTGGATATAATTCATGGACTAAAAACATTACACTACCCGAAGATCATGAAAATAAAACCCAGACTGACACCTTGGATCTACATCTCCCAAGAATTTGAAACATGATACAACACTCAACCATTGTAAGAATGTACGTCTAGAAAGTTTACTATGTAAAATCATAGGCTCGATCTAATGGCTGACGTCATACACTCTCAAAATCCAATTCCATTCAGCCTGTATAGTTGAACCCCTACTCTAAATCCTCCTATGTGGCCTATTCCTTCTGGTCGAGTTTGGAAAAATCTTCATAGTCTATTTCTAAAAAACTAACCCATCAAAAATAAGGAATGTTCTATGTACACATGAGTCTAAAAAACACCACTAACCTTCATACTAGAAGACCCTGATGTACTCCAAGAGATACCCCAACCACCACAGTCGAAGAAGGCCAAAAGACAATCCAAGGGATGTGATTCCAATCCATCATCACCTAAGACTGGATAGACAAAAACCGCACCAATTTAGTGACACTGATAATGGAATACTGATATACCCGAAATAGAAACGCCACTCTAGAAATGGATCTACTCTAATCTGAACCAACACTACACCCTAACCGGGTTTCGAAGGAAGTCGGTGGTGATGAGAAAAACAGAGAGGAGAAGGGGTTAACCATCTGTGAAAAACTAGAACCAAAGATCCCCAAATTCATATTCAGAAGAAAAAATCCACAGAAAATATAAGGCCACAGCCTTAAACCTTACTTAATCTTGAGTTATTAGAAGATTACAAATTGAGTAAAATAATATACGGTACATACACCACTCAATGGAAATTGTTGTAAATGTAGCATAAATATCACGGGAATAAAAGTGATATGAAAAATCCCTTACGAAAACTCGCCAGCCTAACGGCGCCACTTAAAACTTACAAAATGGATTGATGAGAGAGAATAGGGTATCTCATCACATTAACACAATGTTTAAAGAAATAGGAATATAAAATAACATCCCAATAACAAGAAATCTGAGGTTTAAAAGGAATGACATAAAAGAGTGTACTTAAGAAGAAAGAGAGGAGTAGGATCCCTTACCTCAAGTCCAACTTGTCTTGTTTGTTTTTGTATATTCCTGAATAATAAACATTGGTCAATTTATAATTGCTTAAGGACTTCCTATAAAGATTATTATTCAGTTCATATCACATATTTTAATGTTATAATAATTGGTTAATAATATGAGTTCATATTAGACGTTTTTGTCGATGTTTGGTACATGAGTCAAAAATTGAACTTGTTGGAAAATAATTTTCCATGTAGTTATAGGTACATCATATCCAGAATAGTATTGATGTTTTAAATATCATATATATCCAGTAAATATTTATTTTATACTATTACATAGCATTTTGAGATAAAAATTAAAAGTACCGTTCATGGAGACGGTAGGTCGTACGTACGCATGAACGCTACTTTCATTTTTTGTCATATTAATAGAATTAAAACAAAATGAGAGATATATATATGTTATAATTCCAGAATAATATGCATAATTTAAATGTAAAATATTACATATATATCCATTATTTATATGTACTTATAATATTACATTACATTTTGATATAAGAAATGAAATGTACCGTTCATGGAGACGGTAAGCCATACGTACACATTAACGCTACTTCCATTTCTATTTCATATTTAATGGAATAAAAAAATAATGATACATAATAGAATTTTAATTCCATTATGGTATCATATATAATTTCATTAAATATATCCTTTATACGTACCACATATGGTATAAACGAATCAAATCACTTTGAGGGGGCAGTAGTCCGCACTTCCTTAAATGAAGATATCGCGTTTACCCATAATGGAAACCATCAAGGTATGCCATAAATGAAAAATAAATAAGCTCAAGTAAAACATAAAAATATTATATATCATATATAAATATAGTGTCATCTTAATGGACACCTTTTAAGGTGTTAGAAGAATGTTGAACAATCATCGTTTCGTGAGGCAGAAATTCACCATCCACAGAAACAGTATGTTCATTAACCATTAGATGTAGGTGTTTGTAAGTTTAGCTCGAATCCTTATTATAAAAACATCCTAGTATATTTAAGATAATATATTTGTTACAAAATAAATGAATAAAAAGTGTTTAGGGGGGTTGGAGAAGCAAAATAAAACAAAAGGACACAAGTGAAGACATTCCCTTAAAATCGGGTAACTCCATTTGGTATGAGCTCAAAGGCTTCCTTGGGAAGACTTCTGCCCAAATTGAGGCTTAAAAGAGTTATAGAGGGATGTGGGGAGACAAAATGGGCAGGGGTTGGCTGAGACAAAGGCTTTGGAAGTGTGGGTAAGGATGTAGAGGTGGGGGCCTTTTATAAGAGGAGAGGAGGGACACTCTTGGAATGTAAAGAAATGTTACTTTATTTTAGAATGCGTTTCATATTTTAATGGTCCCACATTGATGTGTTACGAGGATATCGTGATAAGGGTTCGAAATACACCCATCCAATAGGTTTTGGACATGTGTAGGTCTTATATTTTACATTATCTATTCATTTTATTTAAATCGTTAAATAATGAGGTCATCGCTGCATCATCATGATGTCATAAATAATTGAATCTATTTAATGTATAAAAATTATATAAAAAATTCTATGCTGTATCAAATATGATTAACTTTACAATGACTATTTATAGTCAAAAATCTGACTTGTATAACCCCATGTAAAAATTGTTTTAGTAAAACATCTCATGTTTGTGTCATTTTTACTTTAACATTAAATAAAAAGGTATTTATGTCATTTTCCAACCAAAGTGGCTCCATGGGGTCCCCAAGTTGACCCATGGATTTTCTTGGTCGGCCATGACAAATACAATGAGGGTAGGACATGTGTCTAGGTCATTTAATTTTATTAAAACATTATTCTTACCTTAAACTACACTAATTACCTCTAATCGCGATTAAAAACTTAATAAGTTACTATTCACAAAAAAATTATTCTAATCTCATTGAACCACATTTTACTTATTACTGAAAACCATGTATGTCGGATTTTTGAAATTCAAAACTCAAAGGTGGAAAAATTTCATTTAAACTGAAAATCAGTTTTTATAAGTACTACTTAGTGGTCTCAATATTCATCAAAAATTGATGTTTTTCAGAAAATTACCAAAAATTCACCCAAAGCAATATTTGATATTCCAAATTCAAAAATGATGTCCATTTTACAAAATTCAAAACATATAAGATGCATTAATTAATTTAATAATTAATTCCCGCTGCAAAACAAATAGTGTGTTTTTATGAAACAAAAAGTATCAAAAGATTGACACTAGTTTAAGTCTGATTTCAAAGTGAAATTAATTCCAATGACCACTATTGGATTAAATGGTAAAAATATATTCTAATTTCACTTTAAAACCAATTCAAATGATAATCTAATCATATAAATTAATTAGATTAAAAAGTGGTTTTGAATTAAAATACAACATTTTTCACTATTCATTAAAAAAATGAACTTTATCGGAAAAATACCAAAAATTTACACAAAGTAAATTTTGATGTCCCTATTCTAAAGAATAATTTTATATTGGAAAATATAACACATAAAAGTTTCAAAAAGTGGATTTAAAAGAGGTTCTCCATCAAAAGGCGGTTAATCGACCTTTTAATGTATATTAGAATGTTTACGCTTAAAAAATTGGATTCATTCTCATTTTTAATCCTCCAAAATTTATTGTAAAAAGTTAAAATATTTGACAATCATATATAATAATTTTGTAGTTAGTTCTATTCATTCCCACCATTACAATGAATAGGAGTTAACTACCATTTAAAATAATAATATTTTATTATTAGAGTGCAACGTAAGATTCCCAAGAAACTTGTTGTTGCGTATTGGGTAAGACATCAAGCATAGCGTCCCCTTTAATGTAATACTAATATTTTATTCACAAATATGGATAAATGTGAAAATTTCATATTCTTTATTTACCTGGGGTGTTACATCCATCCCCCCTTTTGGGAATTGCGTCCTCGCAATTTTAAAATTGGGCTTGGAAACTTCATTGAAAATCCCACATCGGAACAAGAGTCAGTAAAACAATCACTTTAAAATAAATAACGATAAGTAAAAATTCACCCAAGTTAACCCATACTAGGATTCCATATATGAAAACATGGATATGGAGGAAAAAACAAAGGGTCATGTTCTGAGGGATAGTGATAGTAAACATGTCTAGGAGAAAGTTAACCATAAGAAAATAACAAACTTGTGATGGGTTAAACGGTATTCGATTCCCCAATAGGAAGAGTTAACAGACAATATTTTTGTTTTAAGTTACTCTTCATTGAGGAATTTATTTTTTATCTTAAGGAAACATACTTACTTGTCATGTTGACTTTCAACTTTTACTAGATTTCTTACACAAACTCATACATTCCCCAAAAGACGAGTATTTAGGAAGACTTGTTCACATTAAGAGTACTATAATCAACTTCTAGAGGATCACCTAATCCACAAAGGAGAACTATATACTTCCCCTGTCTTTTGACTTTAACCAAAACCAAAACCAAAAAGGTTAGTACAATATCAGATAATCCAAAAAAGTATAATCCTTTATAAAAATAAAATCTACTCTTAATCTTCAAAATTCATCTAACAAAACCCAAAGTTCAACGAGGACCATCCAATAAACAATTTGTCCACAAAATTCTTCAAAGTAAACCAAACTAAAATTGAAACCCAAATATTTGACAGATTTAGTCACATAGTCTTCCAAGTTAAATCGTAACATTTATCTCCAAACAACATCCGTTGCTCTTAATGTCTCGTATTGAAAAGTAATTAACCTAATCACATATCCTCCATGATAGGCTAATAAATTTCCATAGATAAACCAAAATCAACATAATATTAATTAATAAAATCATCTAACTAAAAAGAATCATTCAAACTAACCAGGGACTTCACGTAGTCCAGTGGTAGGCGATAAATACCAGTCGCACTTTGGTTGTGGGTTCGATTCCAGCAGCTTTGCCCGACGCGACGAGTTGTCACACGATCTGCGTGTTGTCCTTTTTCCAAAACTATATAATTCATAAAACATTCCCCAGAACGAGATAAAATATTCAAAAAATAATCATAAAATATTTTAACCTCAAGTTTATATCATGCCTTTCATTTTCCATCATAACATATAATAACTCGTAATTACCTCAAAAGTAAGGATCATATAAACCCTAATGGTTACCTTTATAATTATTACCTGAACATCCACATCGATTGGTCATCTCGTACATGATGCATTACAGAACATACCAAGGTTAAATTGGTTTATGATAACTCCTTGATAGTTGGTTTAGAACAACCATGATTAACCTCATTGAATCCCCTATTTCATCCAGTCTCTTAATCAGAGAACCACCACAGTTTTTTCAAACATATTGACACTTTGGTGCTTGCTAGATCCATCCATTCACTAAAAACAGAAATATCAGTGTGATTATATCAACAAAACCATCATGTACTAATGGGGAAGATATACTTACTCATTCACTTTATCTAAAAACTATGACTCTTTCTGAAATCTTAAACATTATGGTAATGTCACTTATGCTTAAAGAATACCATATCCTCTAAAGTTATCTAAACCGACCATTGATACCAACTATAAGGCCACAGCCATAAACCTTAATTAATCTTGAGTTATTACAATATTACACATTGAGTAAAATAATGGGCAGTACATACACCACTCAAAGGAAATTGTGGCAAATGTAGCATAAATCACACAGGGATAAAAGTGATATGAAAAATCCCTTACGAAGACTCGGCAGCCTAACGGCTCCACTTAAAACTTCCAAAATGGATTTATGAGAGAGAATAGGGTCTCTCATCACATTAACACAATGTTTACAGAAAGAGGAATATAAAAGAACATCCCAATAACAAGACAGATGAGCTTTAAAAGAAATGACATAAAAGAGTGTACTTAAGAAGAAAGAGAGGAGTATGATCCCTTACCTCAAGTCCAACTTGTCTTGTTCATTTCTGTATATTCCTGAATAATAAACTTTCTTCAATTTATAATTTCTTAAGGACCTCTTAAAGATTATTATTCATTTCATATCCCATATTTTAATGTTATAATAATTGGTTAATAATATGAGTTCATATCAGACATTTTTGTCGATGTTTGGTACATGAGTCAAAAATTGAACTTGTTAGAAAATAATTTTCCATGGTGTTATAGGTACATCATATCCAGAATAGTATTGATGTTTTAAATATCATATATATCCAGTATATATTCATTTTATACTATTACATATCATTTGGAGATAAAAATTAAAAGCACCGTTCATGGAGACGGCAGGCCGTATGTACTCATGAACGCTACTTTCATTTTTTGTCATATTAATGGAATTAAAACAAAATGAGATATATATATATATATATGCTATAATTCTAGAATGATATCCATAATTTAGATGTAATGTATTACATATATATCCATTATATATATGTACTTATAATAGTACATAACATTTTGAGATAAGAAATGAAATGTACCGTTCATGGAGACGGTAAGCCGTACGTACGCATGAACGCTACTTCCATTACTATTTCATATTTAATGGAATTAAAACATAATGATACATAATAGTATTTTCATTCCAGTATGGTATAATATATAATGTCATTAAATATATCATTTATACGTACCACATATGGTATTAACGAATCAAATCACTTTGAGGGGCGGTAGTCCACACTTCCTTAAATGAAGATATCGCGTTTACCCATAATGGAAACAATAAAGGTATGCCATAAATGAAAAATACAGAAGATTAAGTAAAACATAAACATATTATATATCATATATAAATATAGTGTCATCTTAATGGCCACATTTGAATGTGTTAGAAGAATGTTGAACAATCATCGTTTCGTGAGGCAGAAATTCGCCATCCACAGAAACAGTATGTTCTTTAACAATTAGATTTATGTGTGTGTAAGTGTAGCTCAAATACTTCTTATAATAACATCCAAATATATTGAAGATACTGGATTTGTTACAAAATAAATTAATAATAATAGTTTAGGGGGGTTGCAGAAGCCAAATAAAACAAAAGGACACAAGTGAAGACATTACCTTAAAATCGGGTAACTCCCTTTGGTTTGAGCTCAAAGGCTTCCTTGGGAAGACTTTTTCCCAAATTTAGGTTTCAAGGAGTTATAGAGGGATGTGGGGAGACAAAATGGGCAGGGTTTTTCCGAGACAAAGGCTTTGGAAGTGTAGGTAAGGATGTAGAGGTGGGGGCCTTTTATAAGAGGAGAGGAGGGGCACTCTTGGAAAGTAAAGAAATGTTACCTTATTTTAGAATGCGTTTAGGGATTTAATGGTCCCACATTGATGTTCTTCGAGGATAAGGTGATAAGGGTTATAAATCCACCCATCCAATAGGTTTTTTACATTTTTAGGCCTTAGATTTTACATTATCTTTCCATTTTATTTAAATAGTTAAATAATGAGGTCATCGCTGCATCATCATGATATCATAAATAATTTAATTTATTTAATGTCTAAATATTATATAAAAAATACTATGATTTAGGAAATCTTTTTATCTTTCGAATGACTATTTATAGTAAAAAATATGACTTGTATAACCCCATGTAAAAATTGTTTTAGTAAAACATCTCATGTTTGTGTCATTTTTACTTTAAAATTAAATAAAAAGGTATTTATGCCATTTTCCAACCAAAGTGGCTCCATGGGGTCCTCAAGTTTACCCATGGATTGTCTTGGTCGGAAATGACACATCCAATGAGGTTAGGACATGTGTCTAGGTCATTTCATTTTATTAAAACATTATTCTTACCTTAAACTACACTAATTACCTCTAATCGTGATTAAAAACTTAATAAGTTACTATTCACCAAAAAATATTTTAATCCCATTGAACCACATTTTAATTATTAATTACAACCATATATGTCGGATGTTTTAAATTCAAAACACAAAGGTGGCAAATTTTTATTTAAACTGAAAATCAGTTTTTATAAGTACCACTTAGTGGTTTCACTATTCATCAAAAATTGATTTTTTTCAGAAAATTACCAAAAATTCACCCGAAGCTATATTTGATATTCTGAATTAAATAATTATGTCTATTTTAAAAAATTCAAAACATATAAGTTGCATTAATTAATTTAATAATTAATTCCCGCTTTCAAAACAAATAGTGTGTTTTTATGAAACAAAAGTATCAAATGATTGACACTAGTTTAAGTCCGATTTCAAAGTGAAATTAATTTGAACGACCACTATTAGATTAAATGGTAAAAATATATTCTAATTCCACATTAAAACAGATTCAAAATATAATCTAATCATATAAATAAATTATATTAAAAATAGGTTTTGAATTAAAATACAACATTTTTCACTATTCATTAAAAAATGAACTTTATCGGAAAAATACAAAAAATGTACACAAAGTAAATTTTGATGTCCCAATACCAAAGAAGAATTTTATTTTGTCAAATATAACACATAAGATTTTCAAAAAGTTGATTTAAAAGAGGTTCTTCATCAAAAGGCGGTTAATCGACCTTTTAAAGTATATTAGAATGTTTACGCTTAAAAAACTGGACCCATTCACATTTTTAATCCTCTAACATTTATTGTAAAAAGTAAAAATATTTGACAATCATATATAATCATTTTGTAGTTAGTTATGTTCATTCCCGCCATTACAACGACTAGGCGTTAACTACCATTTAAAATAATATTATTTTATTATTAGAATGCAACGTAAGATTCCCAAGAAACTTGTTGTTACGTATTGGGTACGACATCGAGCATAGCATCCCCTTTAAAGTAATATTAATATATTATTCACAAATATGGATAAATGTGAAAATTTCATATTCTTTATTTACCTGGGGTGTTACTGAAAACCCAACCAAAAAGCTTGAAAAAACTCACACCCATTCCCAGATCGTGATACTACCCCCTCCAAGGCACTGCAGATCTATCCTGAAGCAACACTGCGAACCTGCAGGAGACAACATGAGGCCAAATTGGATAAAAAGAAAAAAACATACTATTTAAGCTAGAAGAACCAACCCACACTAAACTGATCTGATCAAACCAGATCCATGACATGATTTTATCTGAAGGTTGATCTGCGTCATCGCCCGAAGGCAAGGCCGCCAAGATGAATGTTGTGCTCCACCAAGCTGTGTTTCCACAGAAGACATAGAGACCACAAAACTCCACTGAATCTCGTCACTCCACACTAATACTGAACACTCCTCACAAATCCAACAACATATAATCCACTGAACGGAACCAGGCCAGAGTGGGAAGGGGAAACGTACCCGGTCTAGACCCTAGGCGTTGCAGGTGGGAGAGAAGGCACCACTCCGAGGCACACATGGGTTTTATGATTTCCCAAACATGACCCCTGGAATTTCTATTGAACTCTCAAGCATAAAATCAATTCCCATTTGTATATTAATGATTTTATATAACCATCTTAACCCTCACAGACTAATACTCCAAATATTTAATAAAAAATTGGGGCACCCACTATGGTCCCCTAGTTCCGAAAAATGTCTGAATACCATTAATGGGTTCTTTTATTGAATTCCCATCTCCTGTTTCAATCCCATATTTGAACCTATGTATGATAATATTAGGTAATTATCATCTAAAATAGTGGCACGACACAAGAATCACTCAAGGGGATGGAATAACACCCATATCATTGACTTTCCCATCTAGGTCAGTTCTATCACACCCAAAAAGTTTCCAAACCCATTCTCTGATTAACCAAACCAAGTATATGCCAACTAATAAGAGATAAACAGTAACCCTGCACCATAATCAGGTATCCCAAATCCTATATGGAAACTAAATTTTTTATACCACATAAGCTTAGGCTAAACATTTCCTATCAATCACACTTCCTTACTAGAAAGGAACTAAGGGAACCTATCATAAGTTCTATTATATTTCACTTATCCCATTTATACCACTCTTGGGTCTCTATATATAATAACACATATATATAGTCAGAACCTAAACAAACAGTTTCCAATGATTCAAAATAGAGTCATAGGATCCATCAAGGTCCTAGATAATTTCATTCTAGTCATAATATTTTAAAGAATGAAATTAAATTATAATTCACGATTCATAACACAAAAGTTGAGAGACAACATATGAGATGTAAAATTAGACAAATAATAATGTTTAGAGATATGTTTAGGGAACAACTATTCATTTGTATTCATCCACTTTTTATGAAATCTCGATCACTACTCATTTAGCCTATCCGAATAAAATTTTCATTTAACATCAATATAGATCCCTAACACCACTAAAATAAATCTCAAATGTTTTAAATTATTAGAATAATTTTCATAAAATAAATATATTCCATAATAGTCAAATAGGTTATAATCAAGTAATCAATTATTATGTGATCTAGAATGATAAAATACATTAGAAAAGGGGTGTGCACCACCTCTGACATCAACCAAGACATTTTAAATTGAAATACCTAGATTCTAATCCCAAATAAACCATAAATTTATATAAAATAAATTTAAATACCTAAATAACTAAATAAGTAACATACCTAAATATACCATAAGAAACCTAGTGAATTCATCCATCTAGTATTTCTATTGATCAATATGAGAAAAATCCCTATCATATTCGCTCAAATTCTCCATTCTTGGAAATAATCTATATAAAACCGTAACCCAAACTATAATAGATCAATTTTAACTCATGTAGAGGAAGAACCATGTAAAAAATTAAAATAATCACATTTAAATTGAGAAAACTCCCACATCCAATCTCTATGAATCAAAGAGGTTGAAATATGCGAATTAAATGGAAAAGGGATTAGCCTCCCATACTCAAATAACATAATAGTGAGTAATATTAAAGAAGGTCTCAAATTTTAATAACCTAAAATAGTATTATTCCCTAATAAGTAGTCATAAATTGGGTTATGTTGAGACCCTCCTGGTCACATTTTGGGGCCCCCATGATAGGCTACATAAGGGTTCCTCCCATCCTAGTTACTATGTGGATACTCATAGTGTATGTTACCCTCGAACAAAAAATATAGAATTTACTTCAGAAAATAACATGTAAATTTTTGGTTCATTACAAAATCCCCACCATAAGGTTTCTCTAATGTAGTAATTATTTAAAAACATTTCATAACATTCTATCCACCACATGGAATTTGAGATCACCCCACATTCTTTATCATGAATTGAAATACATGTGGCTCAACTACCCATATGTTGAACATGGATACACTGGAATTTTCCAAAAAAAACCTCAGTTGATCCTTAAAGAACATTAAATACTTCCCAAATAATGTTCTTGATGTGATTTTTACCAAATCATATAAAATTATATGAGATAAATCTATTCAGTTACAGTATAGTTGAATTTACCTGAAAATGTTGGACCTCACCTTATGATGCATCATAAATTCTACAAATCATTATTCTGTAAATCATAAAGGCATCATAGAATCCTCAAAACATCCACACTGACATCTAAAAATAACACTTCATTTAATTCTATGGTTATATCCTTATAAAAAAACACTATCGTACTTCACCTAAGATTACTGATATGTATCTAATCTGAATCACTCTTATATATCAAAATATTATATCTCGAGCCTTGGTCGGACACACAGGTTCTATTAGATATTGTATCCAAATCCCAAATCTGGTGTTCACCAAGGAACTAGTTTAAATTGTATTTATCTACAAAAAAATCTGGTATTCACCAAGAAGTTTGTCCTTACCAAAATTTTCCCTTAAAGAGGGTCACACCCACCAAGATCCAATGCTTCACTCCCCTGACATATAAATCCCCTTGCACTTCTCCTTGACCCAAAAACCTAATCTGATCCATCCTCATATATGTGTTTCTCTTCCTGATCTGTGCTCATCCATTCCTTGAAAAACCCTTAAGAATGAACAATATCAGATTGACCATAACATGATACTCTAATGAATCTCTAATATTACCTATTATAGTAGAGTGACATATTAAATTTCATCAAAAACTTTTATCACAATTCTTTATCTATTATAATCTAATCAGACCATGATCACTATTTTCTTGCTGGCATCATCACACCCCAAGTTAACCATAACTCTCTTAAAAACCAAATGCAATTTCTTAAGAATACTAATCATCTCTATCACCAAACACTGAGATAGTTATCAACCATTCCCATTTATCCCAAGACACTAATTATTTGATAACTGAATCATGTTTATAATTATGGTGATCCCCACTATATGACTCTATGCATAAAGTATGATTCTGAACAATAGTTCTCCTCAACATCAGATTTTTGTCCCAATACCTAAACCCTGAAACCATGAAAAATAAAATCTATCTACTCAAGAACAAGACAAATCATCCATACCATGAGATTAAAACATATATATCACACACAAAAATTAAATATAATAGTTGAATTCACAATTCAATCACCTGGACCATCCTTAATCTACTAATTAAAACAATGTTAACCCATTATACATAGGCAAGAACTTGTTTTTTATTTTTTGTATATCTAAAAAATCACACTTAAAGGAGAAAAATCACATTGTTCCAATGGTTGTGGTATGGTTTAATATTACAAGTGGTTCATTGCATCAAGAAAACGAAAGGATCCAGTCTTAATAGGAATTTTCTGTACTGATACCACTCCCTTATATGTTGATATGTTATTTTTTAATATCTTATGATGAAAAAATTATGTAGATGTAAATCTATTCTAGATAAGTGGATTCATAGGTGGAGATAGAGGAAAAACTATGTATCCAAAGTAAATGGTTGGAGAGGAGAAGGCTATGGGGAGAATAAGAGGGAGGTTGGGGGCTTAGTCAGTAAATAAGAAAACGGGAGGGTATCACATGTTCCATTCAACATAAGCTCGTATTAATTTTTACTAACATTTAACCAAACTAGTATACACCCTCCAAACTCACATGCATCATTCCAAACAATATGAAACCATATCTCAGTATATATGTCAATCATATATGTCATTATTGACCAAAAATCCAAAATCCAAGAAGCCCAATCTTCATTGGAATCAATTGGATATTTAAATTAACATAAATATTTTACAACAACCAAAAAAATCATGAGTTACTAAAATACACCATTTAATATAAGGTTTTTATATAAAAATATGGAATCTCAAAAATCTACGACCTATTAATTTCTTTCATTTAAAAAAATATCTCATTTCCAAAATTCATTTGAAACCCAGGTCCAAAAAAATTCTTATATTTTCTCAACACCAATTTTTTTTATCACATTTCAATATCACTATATCCATGAATAATGTTAATTAAAAATAACTTACATATCATTTTAATGAACAACTCATGCTAACACATGAGTTTTCTTTGTCTTGTGGTGGGTAGTAAATAATGACCAATAATAAACTAATCAAGCACCTCAAATCCATATTAATATAATCCCTAATTACAATGTTTTCACGCAAAAATTGAATAAAATATAATTTTATTTAATTAATGATGGTTCCTAATAGGGAAACATGTTAAAAAATTCCTCACATAGGCGAATGTATCATATCAAAATATTTTCACTATCATGATGCATGAAAAAGGTCATCAGATCCCTCACAAAACCTCTGATATATCCCAAGTGAAATATATCATGCACATGGGATTCCTGGTCCAACATCTCACTCAATGTAGAGTGGCTAGTCCAAACACATAAAATTATTTCCAATGATGGATTTCAACTGAATCCATTTTAGCCATAAATTCTACCAGTTAACATCATAATTCCCAAAACCTAAATCCACCTACAAATGGAACTTTACATCCTAAAACACACTCTAATACCACTTTATAACACCCAAACCCATATCACTTGAAAAAAACCAATTAGGGATATTATAATATCATATCCCTACTAACTAGTATGCTACATGAATTATACATGTGATGAGGGCCTTAAAAAATAATGGGGAGATAGTTACCTTTAAAATAAATCCCATATTTCATGTCTGGATCTACCAAAGAATAATAATAAACTGTTTGTATAACAAACATCCCAAAACCTATATACATAAATAGATATCCAAGAGTCCCAATACAGTCTATAAAAGAAAGTAGTAAAATAGTCTATATGATTTATCACAACATAATACTGTATTAATAGAAAATAAAAATATATAATATACAAAATCATATAAATAGACATTCTAACGCATTGCCCAGTATAGGTGTTGGAATAAAATGAAAACATAAAACATGATGGACTATGAACTAACTCATATTATTATCAATGACCATTAATTATCTTAAAAAGCATGTTATATCTAAATCCCATGTATATCTCTATGAGGTACTTATGCCTAAAAAAATGGAATTTCTACCCATATATATTGAAATAAATTTCATGTATATGGATTTTGTGTGATTCTAGTTACCCAAAAGACCTTCACATATCATAGGGTGAATCCTACCACATATTACTTTTCAAATGACCACAATACATTCCTATCAAATACCATTTTCATTTTAGATGTATATGCATTTTAAATATACCTATATAAATTACACTAAATTCCTTCCATTCCCAAAATATCTTTAAATTTGATTTCAATATATTAAAATATTATTCCATGTGTTACACATGTTTTTCTTTATACCATTCTTATTATATATATGATGTTCATTGGAGAAACCTAGTATGAATAATTATTTAATAAAATTGTGAAATTTATTAGTATTTATTTCTCCCTCTTATTCTTATAGTTTTTTGAATAATTTATATGTCTGATTTTTACATTTTAATATCGTAATAACATAATTTTTATTTATTTTTCCATTACTATAGTTATTTACATGATTCATAAAATAAATCTATTTAATCATTATAATTATTCAAAATTAAAAATGGTTATATACATTATTTTTTCTTTTTTAATAATTAAAATTTTAGTCTATGTGGTTGTCATAATTTACTCATAGTTACTATCATAGACACTAATTTAATATTTATTCTTAGTAGAAATGGTTAAAACCCCAATAAATAAATGATTCTATCGTGGGTGAATTATAACAACACATTATTTCAAAATCGCCCCTTTTAATGTATTTTTTATTAAAAAATGTTTTTCCAACATTGGTATAATAATTTTTATAATTATTTATTAACCAATTATGTTTCATGAGTATAATTTAAATTGGATATTATAAATAACTATATCACAAAACCACATATTTTCTTAGTTTTCCTCTAATATGAAAACTAATGAGATTTATGTGTTTAGTTCACTAATCTTAAAAATGAATTACTTACTGCACTGATTAGTTACATGATTCAGGTTTCTCTATACACTAAGGGATCATTATATATACTTGGGTTGGTTTATGTCCAATTTATCTTTCCCACAATGAGACACTACCACGTATAAAGATTGAATCATTATCAATGATATTCTATTAAATAGTATATGAATATTAATTATTAGTCTAGTGATAGTGCTCACCCTAATCAAATTTATGTAATAATTATGTTCTAATTATTTAGAAAAACAAATTGATGATTTTTTTCTTTTAATATATCACATATATAAGTTATTAATGAATATTCAATGCTTCAATATTATATTTTTCCCCATTTTTTCATGAATATGAATTATATTTCACAAATAATTTATTTTATTTCATAGATATGAAATATCAGTTTACACATCCTTCAATATTTTAATTCTAACTTATTCAATGTGGATTCAACTACTCAACTCACACAATTATCTTTTATTTCACTCTCTCCATATAACTTACCTTTATTACCTAATATATTTTCTTTTTATTTATATAGTGTCATGAAATTAGTATTATTCTTCTATTTTACCAAATAGTTATCGAAATTATACACCTAATTTCATGCTTGTAAAAGTATATAACTATAGAGGGAACAATGTGGCGAGTGTATTAATATCTATGTATTGTATTACGACATTAGTTAAACTTATTAATTCTTTATAAAAAACTCACATGTTCCTCATTGCTTGACCATGTTATACGATCTACATATTTGATTTATGGCTCTATGACCACCATTATATTAGTCAAATACCAAAATATTACATTTTTTTTTACTTATAGAAGGTTTGTAAATAATAACATGAACATATTTATATATTTAATTAAATAAAAATAATAAGGATTTATATTTTTTATAATAAAATATTTTCTTATATAAGATAAAATAAATTACTGTCAATATTCTGAAATAACATTTTAAATTAAATATGAGAAATTTTTTTATGGTTAATAATTATCTACTGAACAATCAATATAAAATTAAAAAATATTATACATATAAGATACCATTATAGTACATAATCAAACTATCTTTGATAAATAGTTATCATGATCAATCTATTTCTTATGGATTGGTGAATCATTACCTATACATGGCCAATCTATACCCATATTATTGTTAATATCATTTATTATCTTTATATATAATTAAATATCACTTAAATGAATATTAAATAAATTATAAGGATATATTTTAGTAACTAAATTGGTCCACTTAAATATTTATTAACAAAAATGTGTAATTAACCCAAAAAATATATCTAAAGGAATTCATTTTCTTATACTGGACTCATACCAAAAATAATTTTATTTTACTCCCCAAAAAATAATATACTAAGGATAATATCACCATAATTAATGGAATTACTATATTTATGGATCATAATAACCTTCTATACTAGTTTGAGTGAATCAATTTACTACTTTCATTTTGTGTTAATCCTAATGATGAAGATAACATAAGATGGGGTGAATCAGGGTATGATAAACCAATTCAATTTTGATTACATTCCCTATTTTAGAGCTTTTATATATTATTAGTTGGGATATTTCAATTTTAAATACTCAATTTAAATTTCATATAAACTAAAGAACATAAAATTTATAAAAAATTACTTAATTTACCCTAATATTGAGGTTATATTCAACAGAGAAGAATGACCCACACATCAACATATCCAAAACATTATTCATAATAATTAAAAATTATTTTATTAATAATAATAAAATTTTAATGAATAATATCATTCATTATATTTTATTATTCATTTTACCTGAGTGAAATGAATCACAACCATTACAAATCATTTTCAATAGAATAAGGAAGTGTAAACCATTAACATTAAGCTGTATGGATGATTTTCCCCTTTATCCATCATGAGTTGGATAACTCGTATTAAAAATATATAAGATAAACATTTTGATTTTAAATCACTTAAAAAAATTATCTCATCATTTTATAACTTATTTACTAAGATGGCCAAAAGTTTTAGTGGTGGTTGAATAGACTATATTAAAATATTTAATATTAACATTGTAAAAAATAATAACATAGTGTAAAATATACTATGAAAACAAATATTTTTATAGTATTTCAGATCAAGAAGGATCCTACATCAACTCTTCACACACATTTACTCATTAAGAGGCATGGTATTTACTAAAAGTACTATATCTTGAAGGGGATTCACAACCATATTACAAAATACCATTTCTAGTGGATGCATAAGCACAACACATCCTAAATTTTAAAAGATATTCAGAACTAAATTGAAAAATAACTTTTCTGGATTTATAACCAAATAAAACATTATTTTGTGAATACAAATCCTAGAAAAAAAATTAAAACACAAGAAAATAGATAGGAATAATTCTATACATATGGACATAAACAATTTTAGAATAGACATGGTATAATAATTTTGTTTCCCGACTATCCTTTGAAAAAAAATATAGTATTAAAAAAAGATTGTAATGATCATGAATGTTTTTTACTTCATGAGAGTTTTCAAAAACTTATATTCTTATCTTATAAAGATTACAATGTTGTGTCAAGTATGAATTAACTAGTGATATATCGATTAGGTGCCTCACATGTATCTTTGGTTATCCTTTATAAAGAAATAATAAATATCTAAACAATCTTAATAACTATTATAATAATTAAAAAATGAATAATAAAATCATTTAATAAATTGCCTCAATATCAGACCCACCTATGTAAACCCATACCGTCACCCAAATTGGACGACCACGTTACCCAAATAATATTCTTTATCGATAAAATCTCATGACCAGTACCAAGGTATTATACTAATAAACATGGGAAAGATTTCACCCTCAATAAACATATAATAAGATTTAATTAACCATAACATAATAGTATATTTAAAAATTATATCATATGTCATGACAACCAAATAATTAAGGTAACAAAAAAATCTTGTCAACAAGGTATATATAATTAAATTTTATACTAATATAATAGAAGCCAAAGAAACCCATTGGTCCATATCCATGTGACAATATGTCACCACCATCCCATCACACATAAAAGGAAACATGATCTAGGAGAGTCATCCATTACATTAACATAATTTTTTATGGGATATAATATAGCATAGATACTTCTACTAAATCTATGGTGGAAATATTGACACCATCAAATTTAGTGATGGGAAACAAAGAGATCTTATCATCAAAATCCTATATCTACACAAAATATAATAAATTCTAAATATACACCATACATAATATAATCACATCCCATTTTTGTTTCAATTGATCATTAGGATGAGAGATAGAGGATTAATCTAGGTAAAATAAGAGAAACTGAGATGGAACCCAAAAATATCTCAAGGTGATCCAAGAAAATCAATTGGGGATCACCATGGAATATAAGGTAGAGTCCCCTATAAAATCATGGAGGGGATGGTTTGAGATTATAAGGGATAAGATGAAATTAGAGTTAAAAATCCTCAAGAGAATCATGTAAATTTTACATTATTAATAAGTCTGAATCATATCACATGGTCAATCTAAATGGTTTGAAAACTGCGTAAAAACCATGTTGTAGCCATTGCCCCTCGAAAATTAATTCACATATGTTGCTAGGAAAAGTGGATCATTTTAAAAACAATAATAATGTTAGGTTACAACCTCTTGACAAAAACCATCCTCTCACATTGTTTTATAGGTGAACTACATGGTTAAAAAAACCATGAAAAAACCATAAAAATATCCACTTTAACTCATAGAGAGAAATATCACATTGTTACCATGTAGTTAGTATTAAAGATGTTCCTAAACCATTCACGAAGAATGTTTTTCCCCAAAACATAAATTTTTCAACCCCTGGCTTCTAAAATATTTTAAATCTAAAAAGTGATAAACTATTATCTTAATTAATAATACCTATGACCTTAAGGGCATCAATATTTTCCCCACCACGAATCTTTCCATCATTATAAAGGCATAGGATTGTGATCGCGTTATCAAGTGCGACGAATTAGTTGTTTAGTTTTCACTAGAATTTCTGAAGTATAGCAGCAAACCTAGGTCGTATATCAACAAAGAGTTAGATCATTAATTTAAAAAGAGTATTTTTATTATGAAAGTATAAGGTGGATGAGGTATTGTAAAACTTTGGTGTTTGATGATTAAATATGAAAATAGAAAATGAAAGTGATAAAACAATGTAGAGATTAACAGAATTTATTAAACGTGATCAACCCGGGGTTCTCTCATGATGTTTATCCTTCATCGCTTCATGTTATAGGGTTATGATATTTTAATACCTGGTTTGTAACACCTAGAACCATAATGTTACCAATTTTATACGAGGATTCCTCCTTGGTTTCTGTCGAAATCACACAATGATTCACTGGACAACGCCGATGATTGGGTGAATTGTGTATGACTTCATAACCGAAACTCACCAAGGAAACACACGAAGAACTCAATGCACTATCCAGGATTGTATGTTATTTCTTTTTAATATCATGACATAAATGTACATGTCCTTGAATGTTCTTGTGTGAGTTCAATTGACCAATATGAACCACACAAACACCGAAATTGAAAGGGGGAAAAGAAAGTAGTGAACGGTGTGTGAAACATCACAAGAATGGGTACCCCCAAACATGATCATATGAGTTGAGCATGATATACAAGTACATAACTCAATAAAATTAGAATAGAGGATGATGAAAAACAACACAACAACCAGGAATTCAAAAGATCATTAAAATATTACAAACATCATGCTTGGGATTTACATCACGTTCCTCCCCGGGTGATCACAAGGGGTTTAGAAACCCATGAGATAAGAGGAGGAGAATGATGTTGGGGTAGAACATCCTATAGCCTACAAAACTGCTAGGGATGTTGGAAGACTCCTTGGGGGATCCAAAACGGCAACACCTTGCCTCATGGCCGAACATTCAAATGTGGTGCCCATGGTGTCTTTTTATAGCCAAAATTAGAAGTGGTTATCGGCACACATATTTTGATAAACCACTTGGAGAAAGGTTTTAAGCAATTAAACAGTCTAATATCCCTTTTGAAAAAACATAAAAGTTTTATCTCCACATATTATTTATCACCATCAAATGTTCAGAACCATTTTGACAACTACATCTCGAGATACTGATAAAATACCGAACTCCACTTTTGACATTGGGCATATTCGGTGGCTTATATAGATCAGTTCGTATGGCCCTATTATAATCTGAATCAGTATTGAGTTCCTAGATATGAAATGTATCCTATTAAATTATAGATCGTTCCACAAAATATCAGCCCATTTGGATACACGGATTTCGAGTGCTGTTCAAAACAGTGGAAAGATGGCCATGGATTCATGCAATTTTAGCCCATTTTTCTTCCACTTCATCAAGGGCACTCCAAATCCTCTCCACCTACATTGAAATAATAAAAACAAGTAAAATTTCCCATTATAATATTTATTAACATTAATTAGTTTATTCAAAAATAAATTGTAATTTTTTATTATATTGGGAATATTCATTACAAAACTTGTTTAAAACAGCGGTGTAAGGGTGGAATAAAACAGTGAATCGTGGTACGATCACACCCCAACACCTAAACATTTTCACTCCTAGGAAAATTCCCATATCCGAATAAAATGATTCAAATATATATTCATAAAACCGTGAAGATTTAATATTTGAGGAAAATTTAATTAAATTAATGTGATCAATGCACAAACCACACCAAAGAGTTCTTACTAGTGAAAATAGGAAAAGATGTCTCATAAATCATATCACAGTGACATTAAAAAATATTCATGATACCAAATTGATAAAGGAATTAATAATTCAACTAGGAAACTAACTCTCCCTGTGTGTGTGAAAACCATTCCATGTGTTTCTTTCCACTTGCTATCCAATTAATATAGGTTAATTTAACATTTTTCAGCTTAAATGATTTTGTCCACCGAACCTACCCTACATCCTTTGCAATCATATTTCAAGACCCACTCATTTAAGCATTCCCAGAAGTCAAACCATAAGCTCTTGACCTAGATATCCCCATATGTTGCACAATTCATCACTCCCCTCATTTATTTATTTTTTTAGAAGTGCATTTGGAACAAATCTCACACTCTTCTCTCAACCCTTGTTTGATATCCTCACGACACTAATTGAAATATTTATAACACGATCAAAGGATGAAGTGGAGTGGTTTTTGACCTACTCAAGACACAACAAATTATTTTAGGGCGTACAATAGTCAGAAATTAGGTACGCACACATAGGTCTATCTGGTACAATAATGAAGCAAATTGGATAAGGAAAGAACGAATGGAAATATCATTTAAAGCTGAAAAATATTAACCCAACAAATATTTACCATATATTAAGTAATAAATAATCACACTTTGTGATTTGGTGCCAAAATTTGTGGAGATAATAGTGAAACTATTTTCAAAAAAACTACTCAGACATAGGGCATCAATCATCTCAATGGTTTCACATAGAGTTTTATATCTTTGACAGAAAACCAATTCACTAAAATAATGAAAATCACTCCTTGATGTTAAATTTATACAAATATTATTTTTAGCCTTCATTATGGTTTTTTTCTTTCCCCCATTTATGATCACCAAATCATCAAACTTCGAAATTGTTGATGGGGAAAAATGAAAATACCATAAAGAAGGCTAAAAAGAGAAGAAAGGAGAAAATGATGACAATTCATAACTATCCTAGGAATGTATCCACCCCCACACCTATAATGTGCAGTGTCCTCACTGAAATAATTGAGAATGTGAGAAGGAAGGATAAAACCTGGGGTGTTTTATTGGTCTGATCCGTCGAGAAGGTGGATTTTCTCCACCACAGTCTTCATAAAATCCACATAGAAGTGTTTAAGTCACTACCCATTGATGGTAAGAATTTGTCCACTCTGCTCATGAAAAATCTGTATTTCACCAAAAGGGTAAACATTTGTACCAATATAAGGACTGAGCTATTAGGAACGAAGCATACCTGGGTGGAGCTTAAGCCTATAATTGTACATGAGGACCTTCTCACCAATATGGAACCTCAACTGGTGAATCATGATATCATGAATAGCCTTTGTCATCTCTTTATAGATATGGGAGTTCTCATATGCATCATTTCAAATTTCTTCCAACTCTTGAATATGCAACTTTCTTTTCTCACCTGCATCTAAAAGGATCATATTACATTGTTTAATAGCCCAATATGCATGGTGTTCTACCTCCACTAGGAGGTGAAAAGACATTCCAAACACAATTCTATATGGTGACATTTCGATTGGGATTCTAAAAGCTGTACGACATTCCCAAAGTGTATCATCCAAACACACACTCCAATATTTCCTATTGGGTTGTACCATTTTTTCAATGATTCCTTTAACTTCCCAATTTTATATTTCTACTTTTCCATTAGTTTGGGGGTGATATGCAGTGGAATCTTTATGATGAAACCCATACTTACGAAGAAAATTTTTCATGTTGCGAATGCAAAAATGTGGACCCTAATCACTAATGATGAATCTTGGTAAACCAAACCTACTGAAAATTTGGGACGTCACAAAATCAACAACCACTCGAGAGTCATCTGTCCTGGTGGCATTTTCTTACACCCATTTAAATACATATTCGACAACCAATAAGATGTAAACAAAGACAAATGAATTTAGAAAAGGCCCCATGAAGTCAATTCCCCATGCATCAAAGATCTCACAAAATAACATGGGCTGTTGGGGCATTTAATTCCTCTTGGAGATATTCCCTGTGAATTGGAAATGACTACATGCCTTTAAAAATATATGTGAATCCGTATATAACATTGGCCAATAAAGTCCTGAGTCATGGACCTTTCGAGCTATACGTTGAGATCCAAAGTGTCCCCCACAGGCCAAAGTGTGGCAAAAGGTAAAAACAGAGGTGAACTCACGGTTAGGGACACACCGAAGAACTGCTTGGTCACTAAAAATTATCCACAAGTATGGGTCATCCCAAATGTACCAACGAGACTCATTCTTAAGTCTTTGGGATTGTGCAATTCTAAAATCAATGGGGACCGTATATGTTGCTAGAAAATTCACAATTTCTGCATACCATGAGGTAAGGTCTACAACATCCCAATGGTTCTCAAGAGGGAAGAATTCTCCAATGAGTAGCGGTGAGTCAACATGATGGTCCAATGGTGGGTAAATCCTACTAATGTGGTCAGATACCACATTTTCCACTCATCTCTTATCTCTAATATCAAGGTCAAACTCTTGGAGGAAGAGCATTCACCAAATGAGGCGGGGCTTGGCCTTAGGTTTCGTTAAGAGGAAACAAAGGGCAGTATGATTAGAGAAGATAAAGATTTTTTACCCAAGAAGATGTGAATGGAATTCTTCCAAGGAAAACATAAAAGAAATAAGTTCTTTTACAGTAGTTGTGTAGTTTACCTGGGCAGGGTCAAGGGTACGTGAGGCATACACAATGACATGAGGGGACTTCTCAACCCTTTGTGATAAAACTTCCCTAACTGAAAAGTTAGAGGCATCACACATAATTTCGATGGGCAGATCCCACATTGGTGTTTGGATTATGGGAGGTTATGTGAGACTCATTTTTAGTGAATTGAAATAATCCTCACAATTTTTATCAAAAAAAATTCAGAATCCTTTTGTAATAATCGAGATAAGGGATGTGTGATCTTACTAAAGTATTTAATGAATCAGCGGTAAAAACCAGCATGACCCAAGAAAAACCACACCTCACGAACAAATTATCGATATGGAAGGGATGAAATTAATTCAATTTTAGATTTATAAACTTTAATTACATTTATTTGAAATTATATGCCTGAGAACTATCCCCTGCTCAACCATGAAATGACATTTTTCACAATTTAAAACAAGATCTTTTTCAATTCAGTGGTTGAGGATAGAACCTTGGTGTTCCAAAAAATCATCAAAAGAAGATCCATATAGTATGAAATCATTCATAAATACTTCCATAAAACTCTCAAGGTACTCATAAAAATACTCAACATACATCATTGAAAAGTACCAGGAGAATTACATAGACCGAATGGAATCCTTCTGTATGTAAATGTGCCGAATGGAAAGGTAAATGTTGTATTTTCTTGTTCTTCAAGGATGTATGGATTTGGAAATAACCTGAATATACATCAAGGAAAAAATAATGGGACTTACCAGCCAGTCGTTCTAACATTTGGTCAATGAAAGGTAAAGGAAAGTGGTCCTTCCGCGTGGCTTGATTTAGTCGACGGTAGTCAATACAGACTCACCAACTATTTTTCACATGCATTGGAACCAATTCATTCTTTTCATTTGACACAACTGTTATTCCTATTTTTTAGGCACAATTTGAACTGGGCTAACAAATTTATTATCAGATATAGGATAAATGATCCCCACAGTAAGTAATTTACTGACTTCGAATTTTACCACTTCAAGGAGAGTGGGATTCAATTGGCATTGATATTGTCTTACAGGTTTAACTTCATCATCCAAAATTATATGGTGCATACAAATAGATGGGATAATCCCAGGAATATCAGCCAATGTCCATCCTATTTACTTTTTACACTCTCTCAAAAGATCAAACAGTTTTGATTCCTGTTTTTGAGAGAGGTTATTGGCAATAATGATGGGAAATTTGTCAATACCCTCAAGATATGCATATTTTAAATTTGATGGAAGTGGTTTTAATTCCAACATCGGTGGTTTTGGGATTGAGGGAGTGGATTTAGGGGGAGTTACGCCAGTGAAACTATCTATCTACTCATTTTATTCTCAAAGTAAAAAAACAATCTATTGAAATGAGATTTTCCGAATCATCGATAGTCATGGGTACCTCAAAATAAACATACTCATTAATTAAAGCACAATATTTACATTTTTCTAAACCCAGACAACATTCAAAAGAAGAACAAAAACTCAAATCATCCATGGGTAAATAAGAGGAAATGAAATTAGAGGATGGGTCGAGGATAGAATTTTGTGTGTGTTTGTCATTAGAGATCACTTCCATCGAATAGATAGGAAGAGTGGAGTTCTCTTCAATAGGGTGTTTCACAGCCTCAAGGATGTTAAAACTTACCTTTTCTCCACCGAACTCCATGGAATATATACCATTGTAAACATTGATGATCTTCTTTGTTGTTTTAAGGAATGGCCTCTCAATTATGAGAGGGGCATGTCCTTGGGTTCAGGTATCTTCCATATCAAGAATGTAAATGTCTAAAGGGAATATTAGATTCTTCACTCTGACAAGGACATCCTCAATCACTCTATTTGGATGTGTTGTACTCTGGTTGGCAATTTGCACGAAAATTCATCTTGGTTTAATCTCTCCAACCTGTAGAGAAGTATACAGGGAGTGAGGCATTACATTAATGGAAGAACCTAAATCTAGCATAACATTAGAAAAGAAGGTCTCCCCTCTGGTACACAGTATCGTGAATGTTCTTGGATCCTTGCATTTGGTTGGCATTGCTGGTTTAATCAACGCCGAGACCTTCCTACCGATGTTGAATCTCTCACTCCCTATAAACTTTCATCTATGGGTACAAAGTTCATTTAGAAATTTGGCATAATGGGGAATTTTCTTGACTTCATCCAATAAATAAATTTTAACTTGAAATTTTTTAAATGTATCCATTATCTCATTATCAATACCATTATAAATTTTTTTTCTTCGATTTAGAGAGTATTTGTGGGAAAGGAAGAGGAATGGATTATTCATTTGAATCATCAATGATAATTTGATTTCCCTTTTTATTTATTTTTTCATTACATGAAATTTTTTAGGGTTGGGAAGGAGTGTTTTCAAGAGGGGGACATACCTATTTCCTAGAATCAGTAGAAGGAGAAGCTTCTTTACCACTATGAAGAGTAATTTCACATACATTACCTTTGTCCGTTGGATTGGTAATGGGTTGGGATGGTAGTTGTCCAGACCCTTGTATCTTAAGCTCACTGATGGTGTTTTCCAATTGTCCGATTTGAGTTCATAGGTATTGTATTGCCGATTTTGTGGATTGTTGGAACTAAAAGGTCTGGGTTGCCATTTTCTTCACCATATCCTCGAGGCTTGGTTCAAACTTGGGAGGAGGAGGATTTTTTTGAGATGTTTAAGGATAATAAGGTTTCATACCTTAGCCATGTTGATACCATTTATGCTTGGGGTAGCTTGAGTTTCCTCCTTGTCAGTATTGTGGTTGTGCTTGCCACCTGGGGTTTGGATTTGTCCTGAATGGTTCCTTCTTGAATAGTGGTGCTTGTTGGAATGGATGCCCAAGGAACACTGCAGCACATGACTCGGATGAATCTTGAAGTTGTGGGCACTAGTTAGAAAAATGAGTATTATCAGAACAAATACCACAATGTAATGAAATGGGAGGAGAGTGTGAGTTACCTTGTGATTGAGCTAATTTCCATAGAATGGTATGAATCTCATAAAGTTTATTATCTACCTTTTTTTCTAGGGATGAATGACTTACCTCATGAACTCCTCGGGTTGGTGTAATAGCTCATGTACAAAATTGTTGTGCATTTTGAGCCATATTGGCTATTAAGTCACGAGCGGTTGAAGGTGTTTTGTCAACTAGGGCACCACAAGCTGCAACATCATTCATTCCATGATCCATGGGGATAATTCCCTCATAAAAGTATTGGATTAATAGTTTTTCACTAATCTGGTGGGGGGGGGGGAAGCTTGAGAAAAGTCTTTTGAATCTCTCCCAATATTCATGAAGGGTATCTCCTTGTGATTGCTTAATTCCACATATTTCTTTCCTAATTGAAGCAATTCAGGAGGTAGGGAATAACTTCTATAGAAAAAGCCTTTTAGGTCATTCCAACCCCCAATTGTGGTAGGAAAATAGTATAACCAATCTTTGGCTACACCATCAATGGGGAATGGGAAGGTCCTAAAGGTCCTCAGACACGTTTTTGGGTTTCATGGTGTAGCAGACTATATGAAACACTTTAAGAATTTTGTGAGGATCCTCACCAGGAAGACCATTGAATTTAGGAATTTGGTGGATGAGACCTGATCTTAGCTCAAAGTTGGCTGCTTCCTCAGGATATTGGATGTACGCAGGTTGGTACTCCACATACGGGGTGGTTAGTTCTTTTAAAGTTCGATTATTTGTAGCCATGTTTTCTTGGGTTTGATTGGGTTCAATTTTGGATTGGTTTAGAACCACTTAATGTTCCAAAGGGGGTTCATCAATGTAACTTTATTGACCTTCTCTAGATGCCTTAATTTGTGTGTGAAGTGACTTTTCAATTTTAGGGTCAAATTCAAGTAGTGTTTCTTTACCAGATCGGGTCATGCAAATAATTTGGGAAGTTTTTTTTTTGAATATGGATAAAATAACTTAATAAGGGTGAAAATAGAATATAATTTCATGATACAGAATTATATAGAGGGAGATGGAGAAGAAGAGATAGAGAGAAAGAGAAAGAACACACAAAAAAAAACCAAAAATAAAGACAAAACTCAAAACAAAAATAATAATATAGGGGTGGGGTATTTAAAGGAGTATTAATTATAAAGTAAAATAAATAAATAAAAGTAAATAAAGAAAAAATGATCTTGGATCCCTGGAAACAGTGCAAAAATTTGATCGCGTTGTCGTACGCATCAAATTAGTTGTTTAGTTTTGATTAGAATTTATGCAGTATAGCAGCAACCCTAGGTCGTCTCTTGATGGAGCCTTAGATCATTAATTTTAAAAGAGGGTTTTGATTATGAAAGTAAAAGGTGAATGAGGTTTTTTAAAACTTAGGGGTTTGATTATTAAAGATAAAAATAGAAAATGAAAGCGATAAAACAATGTAGAGATTAAAAGAATTAATTAAGCGTGATCAACCCGGGGTACTCACATGATGTTTATCCTTCATCGCTTCATGATATAGGGTTATGATCTTTTAATACCTGGTTTGAAACACCTAGAACCATAATGTTACTGCGTTTATAGTAGGATACCTCCTAGGGTTTATTCTAAAACACACAATGATTCACCGGACACTGCCGATGATTTAGTGAATTGTGTTTGACTTCATAACCGAAACTCACAAAGGAAACACATGAAGAACTCAATGCACTGTCCAGGTTTGTATGTTATATATTTGTGATACCATGACATAAATGTACATGGCCTTTACTATGATTATGTTAGTTCAATTGACCAATATTAACCACACAAAAAACGCAATTGAAAGGGGAAAAAGAAAGTTGTGAACAGTGTGTGAAACATCACATGAATGGGTACCCCAAACATGATCATATGAGTTGAGCATGACATACCAGTACATAACTCAATAAAATATGAATATATGATGATTGAAAAAAACACAAAAACCTAGAATTCAGAAGATCATTCAAATATTACAAACATGAATCTTGGGATTTACATCATGTTCCTCCCCGGGTGATCACAAGGGGTTTAAAACCCCATGGGAGAAGAGGAAGAGAATGATGTTGGGGTAGAACTTCTTATAGCCTCTATAACTTCTAGGGATGTTTAGAATACTCATTGGGGGCTCCAAAATGGCAGAACCTTTCCTCCTGGCTGAACTTGCAAATGGGGTGCCCAAGGTGAATTTTTATAGCCAAAATGAGAAGTGGTTTTGGGCACCAAGATTTTGATAAACCACTTAGAAAAAAGGTTTTAGGCTATTAGACAGTGGAATATACCTTTTAAAAAAACTATAAAGTTGTATCCCCATATCTTATCTATCCCCAACGAATGTTTGGGACCTTGTGGACAACTACATCTCGAGATATGGATAAAATACAAAACACCACTTTTGACTTTGTGCATATTTGGTGGCTTGGACATATCAGTTAGGATGGACCCCTTATTATCCGAATCAGGATTGTGTTCCTTGATATGAAATGTAGCCCATTATATTTTGGATCGGCCCACAAAATATCAGCCCATTTGGATGCACGGATATCACTTACTATTTAAAATAGTGGACAGATGTCCATTGATCCATGCAATTTTGGCCAATTTTTCTTCCACATCATCAAGGGCCCTCCAAATCATTTCCACCAACATTGGAATAATAAAAACAAGTAACATTTACCATTATAATATTTATTAAAATTAATTAATTTATTCAAACGTAAAGTGTAATTTATTATTATATTTGTAATATTCATTACAAAACTAGTTTAAAACAGCGGTGTAAGGGTGGAATAAAACAGTGAATCGTGGTACGATCAGTTTGTGAACTCAAAAATATATAAATCCATTTTTTTCTTTTTCAAGGACTCATGATCCTATGTCCATAATTGTACCTCTCATAATTCTATCTCATTCAAATAAAAGAAAATATCTTCCCACACAACACTTTATACCATCGATTCACTAAATAATTAGGCCTTTTAGTCACTAAGGTGTTTGGTTCACATTTCATATCCCACACATGATCATGTCGAATGGATCTTGTTGATACATCTTCAGATATGAAACATTGAAAACATCATGAATAGATATTATATTAGAAGAAAAGTTCAATCTATAATCCCCCATCCCAATTCAATATAAAATCTAAAATGGGAGTACATAGAGAGGTTATAATATAAAATTCCCCTCAAAATGTTGATGTCCCTACCTAAGTGAAACTATATGGAAAACATGATCACCTACTTCAAAATATAATGGAATATTATGTTGATTTGAATATTATTTCTGTATAATAACAGTTTTCACAAATCTATTGCAAATCAATTGAATTATATTCTTCTTCTCCTAAACAATGATCAGTCCAACTAAGGACTATTATCCAACACATTACAAATGATGAGGTGATCTAAAAATGAATCCATATAGCAACTCAAAAGGATCCATCCTGATTGATGACTGATAATTTTTTTATATGAAAATTACTCTAAGGGACTACATTTCTCCTAAGATCCCCTAAATTCAAGCACACATTTCCAAATATTATTTTTAATAATCTAGATAAATCACTTAGATTATTCACCCATATGGGCATGATATGTCATGATCAACATCATCTGAGAAACCCATCAAACATTGAAATACAAAATAAAACAAGGATGTGAACTGAGGGTATCTAAATAAAATTATAGTTGATAGAAAACTGTGATTTATGGAAATATCTCACACATATAGGTCCCCAAGAACATCAAACATCATTGAATACTTAATGGGTATTAAATGAATAGATTTAATGAGTCCATAAATAATCACCCATAATGAATCCTTATTAATAAGAGTATGTTGTATACTAATCACAAATTTTGTGCCTATCACATCCTATTTACACACAATAATGGATAAAGGTTACAACAAACTTGTTTTCCCTTTTTATTCCTCTGTGATTCTAAAACAAGTAATGCATGAATACAAAAAAACGACAATCTTTCTTCTTATTCCTAGTCTCCAAGAATGATGCATCAAGTCTTGATATATATTGGTAGCTCTATGGTACAGAAAACAATTAGACCTATTTCCATCATCCATTAATTTGTATATTTGGTTTATATGAGGAACCATTATTTCCTGGAAGTGTAAAACCACTTGGGAGACTGTGACCACTCACCTGAGGCCTCCCAACCATAACGATTCTTACTAAAGCGGTGAAACTCCATATTCATATCCCTTCCAAGTTTAATATGATCACCTATATATGTTCTAGCATAAGTATAAGCTGGTAGTACCTATCCATTAACTCTACCTTCATTCAATCACATCTCATCCAACAAGTCCATCAAGCTCTACTCTTCTTCTAACTCCTTTACAACATGTGTATGAAATTTTATGCTCAAAATTTATACAACCATTTTTCCTTTTCTATATAAATCAATGGTTTCATATTATTTCAATCGGTGTATTTATTTCAAGATCCTATCCCTCTAAGTGAAGATATACTTTAAACACTTTTGATTATAGCACATTGTAAACCACTCCCTGAATAGGTAGTCTCACTAGGTCTTAAGGGAGTGCATCACTACCACCAACATAGGAACTTTAATGCGGTTATTCATCTCATGAGGAAATAACTAAAAATACCCATACGCTACTACCTATCTCCCTTTTACTTAAAATCAACTCAAACCCATACTTAAGGTGTCTTATTAAATCATAAATAAAAAACCGACAATTGAATAATCAAGACTATATCTAAATTCAATTTCACATTCAACTCCTTAAAAGTTCTATGTAAATGATCACTCTAAAAATATTCACAACATTAGGGTTTAACTCTATCACAAGAGATACAATCTTGGATAAGTCCTTAAAAAGATAATATAAAATAATCCAAATCACAATACACTATGGATCTGAAACACATTTTGGGATTCTCACAAGCCATCACTGCTTGAATATTCTTATGATCCACTAATACAACCTTATTAGAAATCACATAACGAGAAAATTTATCCACAAGAATACATAATTTAAATTTAGATAGATTACCAATAAAATATTTTCTTTATAGATTCCAAGTATGATTTTCATATTAACAACATCATACTGCTCCATTCTATAGTAAACAAGGATATCAACCACAAAAATAACCACGAAGGAATATAACTACTGAAGGAATGTAACACCCCGAGCTTCCACGGTATGCTTCTCTTTGAATAATACAATAGCATGTGTTGTACGCAACTTCGAGTTCTAACACACACCACGACCAATCAAAGTAGCTGTTATGAATAGTAATACCTACTTTTTAAAACTTTAGAAATTTTTTCTCTCAAAATGGACTTCATTTTTGGATTCAGAGTATCGAATTTAGCCTAAGGTGAAATTTTTTTACTTTTCGGGTAACTTTCATATTTTGATGAATAGTGAAAATTACTAAATTTTAATTAAAACAGCTTTTTTAATCGAAATAATTTATAGTGATAAATTATTAATTTGAGTGGTTTTAAAGTATATTTAGAATACATTTTTACCATTTAATATAATTTTGGTCATTGGATGTAATTTCACTTTTAAACTAGACATAAACCAGTGTCAATCTTTTGATAGTTATTACCTCTTAAAAACATGCTATTTGTTGTGATAGCGGGAATTAATTATAAAATTAATTAATGCAACATATATTTTTGGAATTTTGTAAAATAGACATCATTTTTGAATTTTGGAATATCAATTATATCTTAGGGTGAAATTTTGGCATTGTTATGAAAAACTTCAATTTTTGATGAATAGTGAAACTACAAAGTGGTAGTAAAAAAAACTGAATTTTTTCATAAAACTTAATTTTACCACTTCTGTGATTGGAATTTCGAATATCCGGGAGACACGGTTAATATCAAGGAGTAACATTTTGTTTAATGAGATGAAAATAATTTTTGGTGAATTGTAACTTTTTACTTTTATTTACCACGGTTAAAAGTAAATAGGGCAATTAAGGGTAAAAATGATATTAATATTACCCTAACACAAGTCCTAATTCTATTGGACAAGTGTATCTTGACTAAAAACAACCTTAGGAATAAAATATTATCATTTAGGTCCACTTGGATTAGATTAGGACATTTAATATAATTTAATTCAAATAAGAGTTAAAAGAGTTAAAATCAACATTTATTTAGTAAAACATTTTTAATATAGGGTTATACATAAGATAAATTCAATTGTAAATATTAATTAGAAAGAAAAAGTGATTTTATACATAATTATATTTTATTTATAATTTTTAGAAATTATATAATTTAATTTATTTATGGCACAATGATGATGTAGTAATTACCGTAATAGTGAAAAAATTAAAATAATTGATATTATAAATACCCAAATAAATATAATTTGAGACTTTAATGAATTACACTAATTTTATAGGTTACTATGACATGTTAGTATTGACTTAATTAACTTTTTTCGATGTAATCATTCTGTTATGATTTTTACAAAAATAAATTATTGAATAGTGTCAAAATTGACATAAAAGAGTTTTTAAACAAAATATTATATTATTAATTGATATTAAATTCCAAAAATCTAAGGAACAGCCAAGAGACTTATATCATGATAAGTGTATAATTAATTTACCACTTGGTGGTCTCTTGGATGTATATAGTAAGTTTATTAGCCATATAATATAAAAATACAAAGAGACATTGTAAAAGTGAAACTAATTAACTAAGAGTTAATACATAAATATAAGGTTAATATAATGACCCAAACCTGTATAACTTCTATTGGTTGAGTGGTTTTCGACCCATACCCACCTTAACCGTTAAATAATCCACTTTTGAGCCATTATAAACCGAATATGAATTTATTATAAAATAATATTTCTAGCTTTTCCAAAGGTGCCCCTCACCCCTCTTATAAAAGGGCACTCACCCTTCTCATTAACTCACACCTTCAAAGAATTTTAGTTCTGCCAAACATTTCCCAGATACTCTATCAACTTCCCTCACTACAACCTAGAGGCCTTATTTTGATCCTAAATCCAACTTAATAAACCCTTCTGATCAAATCAAAAGGAAGAACCCGAAGAAGATGTAATGATTTCACCACCATTTTTCAAGTTCCTTTCTTCTCACACTTCTTCTTTATTTGTTATTACCATTCTAAAATAATTAATCTTGTATCTCCTATATACTATAATATTATTATAAATATGGTACAATCATATTCAATATTCTATCCATCCTTTGAATGACATGTCACCATACGTACGTACGTACGGCTTACCGTCTCCACGTCGTGGTGTAATTGTTATTCAATTTATTTTTATTTGGATGGGTATAATAATCATTTGTAATTCATTTAACTAATAAATATAACATGATAATTATTCTGTTTATATGATATAACACCCAATTATATGTTATTTTAATATCAAAAGAATGATATTTTCGCTAGTGTTTACGTACGGATTACCGTCTCCACGACGCAATGAGATTCATTTCCAAGTTCACCATTCATCGACGATTATAAAAATATATATTACTAATAAGTATGTAATATATGACATAATAATGATACTGGAGATATATATATTTATATATAAGTATTTATTTACTTACATATATCTTATTCACTTACTTCTGTCCAATACTATATGAAAACAAAAACAACATTTATGCGTACGTACGGACTACCGTCTCCATAAACGGTGTTTTCCATTTCATATATATGTCTATTATACATATTTATATTCTAAATATATATGATATATTTATCATGTTTTATATTCTGGAATTATTTAAATCATGATCTAATTGATACAACCAAGAGTGACAAGTTAAAACACGTATGAAAAAGAAAGTGATTATTACCCAAAATGTTAACTTAACATGGAAATTATTATTAAATGGGTAATATAAAGTCATAAATGGATCATGTATGATATCATAAATATTAATATGGTTCTGGTATAATTTAATAACATACTATGATCGTCGTACATGAGGTTAAACGTACCCTCGACTAATGGAAAGTGCAAGGTAAGGGGTTTTCATCTCACTCCTTATTCCCATGAGATTCATGCCATATTGCCACTATTACCTTTTGTGTGGTGTATGTACTGCCCATAATTGTATTATTTGTGTAATACTCTTTAATTTATGTGTATTTACATATTCATTGTATGATACAACTTTCATGGGTTTTATGTTTCGTAAGTTACCAAATTGGTAAGGGTTAATTCCTCAATCTCATCATTACCCGAGATTGTTTATGTGTAAGTATTTACTGGGTTATTTTTATCATCCACATCCATTTTTCATAAAAATGATTTCAAAATGAAGATTTTAAGGATTTTGAAAGGTACACTTTATCATGATCAGAATTTCAAATGTTTGAAAGATTTAACATTCTAAATCTTTTTAATTAATGTCCATGTTTTCAAAATGATTTTAAGGATTTATTTACATGGACATGAATGTTTTGAAATGATAATTCTTTTCAAAAGTTTCAAATTGGTATGGGACACTTTGATTCAAAAATATCTTTTAAAATTACTTCCTTTATAAATGTTTGATTTTAAATGATTTTACAAAAAGGATATTTCTCTCAAAAAATTGTACTCATCATTTTCATCTATGTCAACATCCTTTGATGGATTTTAATCTCATTTGAAGTTGATTTATTATACAAAACTTCCATTGAAGGTTTTTTAATATGTTTGACTGTTGATGTGTTATTTGTATACCATTCATGGTTTATGGAGAAAGTATTGACATTTCATATGCTAGTTTTAATACGAATGTTTATGTTATGTTTAAACCTATTCATATGAGGAATGCATTGGACTTAGTAAGTGACGGATGGAGCCCGCTATAGCTCCTTGTTGCATCGGTAGGTCTACTTAGAAAGACTAGTGTCTCGGCACAAGCCCTTGAAAAAAATATTATTTGTAGTCTTTTCACGAGGCCTTGGCTATGTGGTTATGATAGTCTGGAATTATGCGTTCCATCATTAAGAAAGTGGTTAGTGATATTGCATGTGATTATTCGATTAGTAGAATATACATGTGAATAAGTTAATGGAATTAATTCATTTTATTTCTGCCATATTATGCTGATGTTCAAGTTTAAAAGGCTTTTGTTTTAGTTTTATACATTTTCTTAAATTTTTATGCTTATTTTTGAAAGTTTCCACTGTATTTCTTACCCTTACTGAGCATTTGAGCTCACCCCTTTCTCTGTTTTATTTTTCCCAGGATTCCAAGAAGTGTAATGTGATTGATATGCAGGGTTAATCCAAGGGAATAATGGCATTCATAAAGATTATTTATGTTGTTTTGTACGTATTAAAGTGCAAATGTGACATTCATGTATGTGATCTATTTTTCCAAGACTGCTAAACTGATCGGTCCTTCGGGACTTTATTCCTTGTAATCATGCCAATGTATTAAAATAATGAACCGACTCAGGGTAACTAGGGTCGGGGCGTTATAGTTGGTATCAGAGGAAGTTTAGTACAAACCATGGAAGCTAGATTTAGATAAACTCTGACTAGAGCGCGTATCCCTAAGATAGACTATGAGGATTAGTATAGTAGAACTTTCTAGAATTTTGGTATTGTAGAGATTTTGTGAGATTTCCGAGAAATACATCCCTATTTGGATACGAGCAGGTAGAGGCGGATCTGGAACAGATGTACCGAGGGGTAAGACCCGAAAACATCGCATTGAGGTAGACTCGAAATGGAACTGGTGCACGACAACGGGCCTTGCTGCACTCTTGGTTACGACACTCCTGGGGGATATGCTTAGGATAATTCTCATTTTCTTTTCAAACCATTATTAAGGGCTCATGAGTATATACTTACTCAAAGAAAACATTTTTATGATTATGGATTATATCCATAAACTGTTCAATTTGTGTTAGGTGTTTTACAAATTTGGAATTATTCATTACAATTCATAAACTGACCTAGTTTATGCTATTGTATAGAAATGGCACACAGTAGAAGGAATGTGAAATCCAGTAATACGTATGATCCAAAAAGTAAGAAGGATCATATCTTTCATGGAATTAATCCATCATTTAGAAGGGAAATAGTCTCCCAAATATTATCATCATATGAAGAAATAGTATCATATGTGGATAAGATAACTAAAGAGTTTACTGAGTCTTATGGATTTGAAGGGAAGAAAGAGAAGAAAAGGATGGAAGAGAGAAATATGGATAAAGGGAAGAGGTAAAAGAAGAATTTCCCCATATGTGATAAGTGTGGGAAGAATCACCCTGGAACATTCCTGAAAGGAATGGGAGTTTGTTATAAGTGTGTAGGAAAAAGGCACAAATTATGTGACTGCAAGGGTAAGAAAATGGTTTCAAATATTCAATGCTTAAGTTGCAAGGAGTTTGGACACTATGCGAACCAATGTTCTAGTCATCAGACTATGCCGTAAATGAGGCTATTGGATAATAATCAAGTTATGATACTACCACAGATGAAGAGGAATGGATAGTTTTCCTATGTTATTATTTTAGAATTATTTCATTTAAGTGTTGTATCAATGATGTTCTGGAAATAAATAAAGATTTCACTACAGTACTATTTAATTAAGGATTTGAGATTTTATGGTACTAAGGAAAGTGACTCTACAACGAGTTATTTTTTTTGAAATTACATGGTTGAAGGAAAGATAAACCTTAATATGGTCCTAATATTGAGGTAGTGATTTTGGAATAAGAGATGGTTGATTTTGGTAATTCAGGATGTTGCGGTGTTGTAAAAGAATATATGAGGAAGGCGTTCACATGTTATTACCTGGAAAAAAGGATCCTTATTATGTTTGACATCCTTTTAAATTTTGGACTGTGAGTTTGGATAATAGTATTTTGGATAAGTCTAATGTTCCGAATGGGTTAAGTTTGAAAGGTTATTTTTTGGATTTTTATAAAAGGACAACACGCAGAATGTGTGACGACCCATCGTGTCAGACAAAGCTGCGGAATCGAACCCACAACCATAGTGCAATTGGGATTTATTGCCTACCATTGTGCTACATGAAGTTCCTGGATGGTATAATGTAGTTTCTTTACATAAAGGGTCTGATATGTGAATTATAAATTCATTATATTTGGAACCCTATACGATTAGGATAAATAGAGTATTTTTGAGTTGTATTATGTTTTGGGGTGAATGATGAGTTTGTGGTAGAAATTTATTAGTGGATAAAACTCTAATTATAAATTAAGTATATCTCTTTATGATCTTATCCAATCCCATAAATAAATTCTGCAACATTAAGAAAAGGAACTTAGAACAAAAATGTTGTCCTAGATGGTACCTTAGATCATCGCAAATTTATGAATTTGGGATTGTTGGCCTTTTCATAAACGTGTTCTCTACCACTCTCCATCAGATAATTGATGGTTATATTTCTCTTCCACATCCATATTTTCCTACATAGAACCCTAGTATGTGTTATTTTTGGTAATCTTTATACTTTACACTCTTTATTTTAAATAGAGGCCTCATTAATTCATTTTTTGATGTGGGATTTCAACAAGGATATTTTGAAACATCAAAAATGTGTTATCCTAATACCTTATGTTTTGTTGAACCGATGGTATTTTAAAACATCATAGATTGATGAATTTAAGACCCTCAATTTTACACTTGTTTGGGATTGATGACCACAATCACTACATATAAATATTTACATTTTTCCTCCAATTGTATCTCTATAATTTCCACCAATGTCCTCCTAATCGAGATCATAATTTTGTGGTGACCCTTTCATTTCTCTTTTCATCTTGTTAAGACTAAATTTTATTAACCAAATTTTTGATGTGGGTTTTTCCACAAAGATATTTTTTCTTTTCAACCTTTATTTTCAAAGAACAATATCAAATTGTGAGGACACAATTTATTGAAGGAGGAGATAATGTAACACCCTGAGCTTCCACGGTACACTTCTCTTTGAATAATACAGTAGCGTGTGTTGTACACAACTTTCAGTTCTAACACACACCACGACCAATCAAAGTAGCCGTTATGAATAGTAATACCTACTTCTTAAAATTTTATAAATTTTATCTCTCAAAACGGACTTCATTTTTGGATTTGGAGTATCGAATTTAGCCTAAGGTGAAATTTTGGTACTTTTCGGATAACTTTCATATTTTGATGAATAGTGAAAATTACTAAATTTTAATTAAAACAAATTTTTTGATCGAAATAATTTATAGTGATAAATTATAATTTGAGTGGTTTTAATGTATATTAAGAATATATTTTTACCATTTAATACAATGTTGGTCATTGGTTGTAATTTCACTTTTAAACCAGACATAAACAAGTGTCAATCTTTTGATAGTTATTATCTCTTTAAAACACAGAATTTGTTGTGACAGTGGAAATTAATTATAAAATTAATTAATGCAACTTATATGATTGGGATTTTGTAAAATATACATCATTTCTGAAATCGGAAAATCAATTATAGCTTAGGGTGAAATTTTGGCATTGTTCGGAAAAACATCAATTTTTGATGAATAGTGAAACTACTAAGTGGTAGTTAAAAAAACTGATTTTTTCATAAAACTTAATTTTACCGCTTCTGTGATTGGATTTTAGAAAATCCGAGAGACACTGTTAATATGAAGGAGTAAAATGTGGTTCAATGAGATGAAAATACTTTTTTGTGAATAGTAACTTTTTACTTTTATTTACCACTGTTAAAAATAAATAGGGTAATTAAGGGTGAAAATGATATTAATATTACCCTAATGCATGTCCTAATTTTATTGGACAAGTATATCTCAACCAAAAACATCCTTAGGAAGAAAATATTATCATTTATGTCCACATGGACTAGATTAGGACATTTATTATTATTTCATTCAAAGAAGAGTTAAAAGAGTTAAACTCAAAGTTTATTTACTAAAACATTTTTAATATAGGGTTATACATAAGATAAATTCGATTGTAAATATTAATTAGAAATATAAAATTATTTCCTACATAATGATTTTTTATTTATATATTTAGACATTAAATAATTTAATTTATTAATGACACACTGATGATGCAGTAATTACCATAATAGTGAAAAAATTAAAATAATTGATATTATAAATACCCAAATAAATATAATTTGAGAATTTTATGAATTACACTAATTTTCTAGGTTAATATTACATGTTAGGATTTACATAATTAACATTTTTCGAAGTAATCATTCTGTTATGATTTTTACAAAAAACAATTATTGAATAGTGTCAAAATTGACATAAAATATTTTTTAAAAAATATTATATTATTAATTGATATTATATTCCTAAAAATCTAAGGTTCGTCCAAGAGACTTATATCATGATAATTGTATCATTAATGGACCACTTGGAGGTATCTTTGATGTATATAGTATGTTTATTAACCATATAATATAAAAATACAAAAAGACATTGTAAAAGTTAAACTAATTAACTAAGAGTTAATACTTAAAGATAAGGTTAATATAATGACCCAAACCTGTATAAATTCTATTGGTTGAGTGGTGTTGGACCCATCCCCACCTTACCATTTTAAATAATCCACTTTTGAGCCATTCAAAACCGAATATAAATTTATTATAAAATAATATTTCTAGCTTTTCCAAAGGTGCCCCTCACCCCTCTTATAAAAGGGCACTGTCCCTTCTCATTAAATCACACCGTAGAAGCCTTTTGGTTCGTCCAACCTCTGCCCAAATACTCTCTAAACTTCCCTCACTACAACCTAGAGGCCTTAGTTTGATCATAAATCCAACTTAAGGAGCCCTTTTGATCAAATCATAAGGAAGAACCCGAAGAAGATGTAATGATTTCACCACCCTTTTTCATGTTCCTTTCTTCTTCCACTTGTTATTTATTTGTTATTTCCATTCTAAAATAATGAATCCAGTATCTCCTATATACTGTACTATTATTATAAATATGGTACAACCATATTCAGTATTATATTCATCCTTTGAATGACATGTCACCATACGTGCGTACGTATGGCTTACCGTATCCACGTCGTGGTGTAATTGTTATTCAATATATTATTATTTGGATGGGTATAATAATTATTTGTGATTCATGTAAATAATAAATATAACATGATAATGATTCATTATATAAGATATACCATCCAATTATATATTATTTTAATATCAAAATAATGATATTTTCACTCGTGCGTGCGTACGGATTACCGTCTCCACGACGTGATGAGATTCATTTCCAAGTTCACCATTCATCGACGATTATAAAAATATATATTACTAATAAGTATGTAATATATCACATAATAATGTTACTGGATATTTATATATTTATATATAAGGATTTATGTACTTTCATATATCTTATTCACTTACTTCCGTTCAATAGTATATGAAAACAAAAACATCGTTTATGCGTACGTATGAACTACTGTCTCCATAAATGATGTTTTCCATTTCATATATATGTATATTATACATATTTATATTCTAAATATATATGATATATTTATCATGTTTTATATTCTGTATGTACTTAAATCATGGTCTTTTTTATACAACCAAGAGTGACAAGTTAAAACACGTACGATAAAGAAAGTGATTATTACCCAAAATGTTATTTTAACATGGAAATTATTATTAAATGGGTAATATAAAGTCATAAATGAATCAGGTATGATATCAGAAATATTAATATGGTTCTGGTATAATTTAATAACATACTACTATCTTCTTACAAGAGGTTAAACGTACCCTCGACTAAAGGAAAGTGCAAGGTAAGGGGTTTTCATCTCACTCCTTATTCCCGTGAGATTCATGCCATATTGCCACTATTACCTTTTGTGTGGTGTATGTACTTCCCATAATTGTATTATTTGTGTAATACACTTTAATGTATGTGTATTTACATATTCATTGTATGATTCCTCTTTCATGGGTTGTATGTTTCGTAAATTACCAAATTGGTAAGGGTTAATTCCTCAATCTCATCATTATCTGAGATTGTTTATGTGTAATTATTTACTGTGATATTTTTATCATCCACGTCCATTTTTTATAAAAATGATTTCAAAATGAAGATTTTAAGGATTTTGGAAGGTACTCCTTATCAAGATCAGAATTTCAAATGTTTTAAAGATTTATCTTTCTAGATATTTTTAATTAATGTCCATGTTTTCAAAATGATTTTAAGGATTTATTTATATGGACATGAATATTTTGAAATGATAATTCTTTTCAAAATTTTTAAATTTGTATGGGACACTTTGATTCAAAAATCTCTTTTAAAATTACTTACTTTATAAATGTGTGACTTTTAAATGATTTTACAAAAAGGATATTTCTCTTAAAAATATTTACTCATCATTTTCATCTATGTCAACATCCTTTGATGGATTTTAATCTCATTTGAAGTTGATTTATTATAAAAAAATTCCGTTGAAGGTTTTGTGATATGTTTGACTGTGGATGTGTTATTTTTATACCATTCATGGTTTATGGAGAATGTATTGAAATTTCGTATGCTAGTTTTAATACGAATGCTTATGTTATGTTTAAACTTATTAATATGAGGAATGCATTGGACTTAATAAGTGCCGGGTGGAGCCTGCTATAGCTCCTCGATGCATCGGTAGGTCTCATGAGACAAACTAGTGTCTTGGCACAAGGTCTTGACAAAATCATATTCGTAGTCTTGGCACGAGGCCTTGGCTATGTGGTTATGATAGTCTGGAATTATGCATTCCATCATTATGAAAGTGGTTATTGATATTGCATGTGATTATTCGATTAATAGAATATCCATTTGAATAAGTTAATGGAATTAATTCATTTTATTTCTGCCATATTATGCTTAAGATCAAGTTTAAAATGATTTTGTTTTAGTTTTATACATTGCCTAAAATTTTTATGATTATTTTTGAAAGTTTCCGCTGTATTGCTTACCCTTAATGAGCATTTGATCTCACCCCTTTCTATGTTTTATTTTTCCCAAGATTCCAAGAAGTGTAATGTGATTGATATGCAGGGTTAATCCAAGGTAGTAATGGCATTCATAAAGACTATTTATGTTGTTTTGTACACATTAAATTGAAAATGTAACATTCATGTATGTGATATATTTTTCCAAGACTACTAAATTGATCGGTCCTTCAGGACTTGATTCCTTCTAATCATGCTATTGTATTAAAATAATGCACCGACTCTGGGTAACTGGGGTCGGGGCGTTACAAGGAATATTTGTTTCACTAAATTCATAAACACTGAAGGATAATTATTAAGTCGAAATTACATTACTAGATACTCATAATGCATGTATCATCTCTTGAACATCATCATAAGAATATCTTCTACTCAGAACCTCAACTGATGGTACCCAATCATAGATAAAATTTGGAAAATAGATGGAATTCCTTATGTTTTTAGAATAGTTCATAAATCCATGGAATGAGATATTTATTCTTAACTATCACATGTTTGAGTTTCTAGAAATCAATAATAATCCATATATTCCTCTACAACTTCTTTGAAAAGAGTAGTAGTGATGTGAAAGGTCAAATACGATGATGAATAAATCATATAGCATAAATTTCATCAAGATTATCATTTAATTACTTAAATTTAGTGGATTCTGTATCAAATAAAGGTATTAAAATGGGCCTCATAGATGGATTTAAGTCTATAAAAACTTTATTTCTATCAAGGTAGGAAACCCCATGAAATAGTATGGGAAAATTTTAGGATACACACACACCATCACTATAAGAGGGCCACTATGAATTAGAACAATAGAATAAAGAAAATTTTAAAATAACTATAATGATATCACATCAGGACTAATGGAATTTGCACATGATCTCCCTAATAAAAAATCAAACTCACTCTAAAAGTCATGAGTGACACCATAAACAGAAATAAATTGAACCCTATTGATAATAATAATTATTATTGATTTAGGATTTATATTTAATCATAAAATCTATTTCAATGATGTGATTGAATATTGCATGGTCATGAAATTAATTTCCCATATGGTTTTGTGGACAGTGATCATCACTCGACACACAAGACATCATAAACCCTACAACAACCTCTCTCCAAATGGAGTGGAAAGGGTCACCATAAGAGGAAAAGGCTCTTATTCCAAACCCATCAAATTGATAAGATTGTAAGAGATTAAGGAATGGGTTATACTAGTATCAAATAAATCCATGACCATAGAAGATGAAAAATCACTGTAACTCTCATGGTAGTTATCCTTTGTCTGACTCCTCAAGTGCATACTCTACTACGTAGATATGTGTAGCCATATCCTTCCCCTTCATTGCAACCTGAGCATGTATTCTAGAATGAGGTTAAGATCCCACCCATTTTTTCAATTAGACCTAAACTAAGAACCCTCGGTGAAGGTGTATCTAGCTCTACTACCCTGAAATTATCTCTCAAATAAATGAAAAAGATTGCCATATTTCCCACATGAGTGACACACCATGGGTGATACATAATAATCATGTTTTAGGTGACCCTTTTTTATGCACTAGTAATAGAACATGTGACTCTTTGCTAAAATTTTCAATATACCTTTGTTACTACATTTGTATTGGTTAGCCTACTTCATTTTCTATCCAAAAAATAAACTCTGGATACCACTTGCTATTATATGTTCTATGAAGGGTCCTGTCTTCCAAGATATATTTTCCTCAACCGTAGATTTGTTATCTACAACCTCTATGAAAGTAGGTAGGCATATAATAGTCTATTTCATTCAAAATATAACATGAATGATTAAAAAAATATAATGATGGTTAGATTATGGGGGGGGGGGGTATATCTATAAAATAATTCACATTTGGTTTACTATTTATTTTTATCTTTTATAGAACTACTAATATTCACCACATCCATAATAGACTATAGATCTGATTTCGAATGGGAATTATTCAATTGAGATTTGTTACCCAATATCACTTAGGAAATCAAATTGTTTGATAGGATGAGAAGTTGATCTCATCACACCCTATGGGGGGAATAGTTTTCTTCTATAGGAATCTCTTATAGATTTAATATAATTTTAAAAATATCTTCCTAAACATGATACAATACAAGTTATCCAAATTAAAAAATCAAATGTTGTGACCTTCCACATGTAAGGGGGTCTATTAATGAGTCCAAATCTATGTACCCAAGTTTATTCATCTATTTCCCATTAGTGGGAAGATTCTTATATGTTGAATCCATATATCCATAAACTCTATAGTTACTATCATATTAGGAGACCATTAATATTTTGAGGACGGTATTGAACCTTTATGGGGAATATGACATATCATAATTAAATAAGGAATAAAAACTCATGAAGTTCATTAAACCTGTGCAATTTAACATATTTATTAAAGTAAATATATAATGGCACATATGCACCATGTATTGATCTCAAGACAAAGGGAGGCATCCAATGTATCCTAGTTATGGCTGGAATCAGTTCATTATTGTTCAATCACACACGTTGGACTTTCCCCATAGTGAATTCTCTTGTTTGGGGGGGATTATTATTATGCAACTAATCTGTTATTACTCAATAAGATTTCTCTCAGTAGTGGATATTCATGATTCAAATGATATGACAATTGAGAACACTTAAGACCACATAATCCCTGATCGGTGTAACAAATAAGGGATAGAAATTAGTGAGTCTCACTGCATATGGATGTGGGATTTATTCACTAGGATGACCCTTTAAATGTTTGATATAGAGATCAAGCCTTTGGAAAGAATCATATGTATTATGATTATAGAAGGAATCTGAGTTATAGTTTTTTATTTTGATCGTGTCGTACACACAGAGGTTACCCATATATATCCACTAGAAAATGTTATCATGTCCTGGGACATCTGCTTGACACTGACTAATTATATTTCTAACATGTTTTGATTCTCTCCTAACATATCTATGGATGTCTGGATATGTCTAGTTTACTTGGAGAACATATCAAAATGAAAATTTCAAGATCCAGTTGAGTTGTTGAAAGGAAATCAAATAATATGGATGGAATATTTAGTGACCATTTCATGATCAAGTAAGATAGGTTTAAAGTGTGTCTGATGATCTGATATTTGTATGTTGGATGTTATACGATCAAGGATGACATGTGTAGAGGGTGTCTCATGATATGGATGACTTATCTAGATTACTTTTTCAGGACCATGGTTGTAATTTATGGAGAGTGTCTCAAGACCTAGTTGAATTTTCTAAGGGATGTTTAATAACCATGGTTTGAATGTTTGAAGAGTGATACATGATATGGATATCTTTTGTGGAGAATGTTGCATGACCAAGTTTTCTATGTATGAAGGACACCTAGAGACCTAGATAACTTGTCCTGGTGCCACCGTATAACATGGGTGACCTATTTTGAGGACATCACATGATCAAGTATGGAAATCCTAGAGGACAATGCATTATTTTGGTGGTATGTTCAGTGGTCTTCATGTGACTTTCTTTACATTTCCAAGGGACATCTCATGATCCAAATGGCATGTTGATGGAGTTTCTCTGGGCTTCGGTGACATATCCTGGTGCATTTTCATTATCCAGATAACTTATGTGAAGCGTGTAAAGATTATCAAATCTCTCATTCCCTAATAATAATATATTTTTAGTCTTGTATTATAGAATTTATTTTATATATTCCTTAGGGTTTTATAGTGTTATTTTATTTTAGGTTTTTCATGTCCCAGACAACATGGGGGACCTCTTTTGTATAATTTGGATGACAAGACGGAAGTCCTTCACATGATCTAGAGATTGATCACATCAAGATCATATGTATTCCATGTGATTCATTGGGTTATTACCCATATTTTACATGGAGGATAACCTTTGTTATCCCATGACCGGTCTCTCTGAAAAGTTTGATCCTTCTCTCCCATGTGTAATGGATCATTGATCTTTTTTGTAATGAGGGGGAGGGGAAGATTTATAGGCTCTAACACCTGAGTTATACACTTCCTTGTGCATCACATACCTCATAGATTTGAGATATATTTTTTTAGGATTTTTGGTGTCACGTGCTTCACATTATCTAATTGTAGGTCATTCAGGGTGTTGTATGATATTCATCAAAATCAAGAATTTTCCACCTTTGATATTTCTTATGAGACACAGGATGATAAAATGTATTTTTACTAACCATGTTTATATGTCAATAATTTTTTAAAATTCTTGGATGACATGTCTAGGGACATTTTTGAGATCATAATTCCTGTGTTAAGGATTTCATGTGATTAAATATGACTTGTCTGGGGTCTTTTGTGATAAAAGGTGGCTTTCTAGGGGGACTTTCATGAGATTATGCTGACTTGTCGAGGGGGGATCTGTAGGATCAATGGTGATTTCTTAGGGTTCATACCCCCTTTCACATGAATATCTATGTATCTCCATTAATGATAATATTAAATATTTCCCGTAAAATCCCAATATATATTTTATATGTTTTGGGGATCTCATGATGTTTTTCAAGTGTTGTTGAAGAAAATCACTGTCCATGTCTATGATGTGTTGTGTGACTAATAATCGTCTTTTGGTGATGCATGAACATTTTAATGGACCATCCCATTACTTGTATATGGATCCTAAGTGGTATCATAGAGTTGAATGAACATTACCAAGACCCTTTGAAAGATGGTGGTGACATGCCAATATGATCTTGCGCGACAAGGTGGCCATGTTGTCGGGGCTCCATGGTTTCTTATGAACCGAATGAGTGAATCATATAAAAATAAAATAATGTATAAATTATATACCTTTGTAAAATTTTCACCCTTTATTTTAAAATGGTTTTCGATGATTGTGAGGCACGAGTTGGTTGAATAGTTGCATGGAATCTACGAACTCATATATTGGCCTTCACATGATCAACAATGCTCGTCAGGATTCTATTAAAAGAATTAAGAGTCTTGTCCAAGTGGATTTGTGTGATCTCATAAAGATCATTCACTATACATGAAAAGTTTACATGACATTTTTAAGGTCATGAGATCATATTCCCTTTGAGTTTTACATGATCCACATGTTTTTTACACCTTACATTCCTTATTTTTTGGAAAACATAATACTCATACATTGGGTATTTATTCCCTTATAGATTCTACATTGATCATTTCATGGGAATAAAAAAATGACCACCTTAGGATTCGTGTTTTTAAGGATAAGGAATCTTTTCTGAGGAATGTACATTCTCATATGACTTTGTGTGGATTTCACCAATCAATGTCTTAGGAAATTTTTTTTTTCTTGGGTTACCATTGTTATTCTAATAAGTTCTTCATAAATACGGTATTTATGGGGAGATCATTCACTGGTCACTTAAACTTATCCATAACGCTTTCAATCTGATTCTATCACATGACCCCTTCACAAGACCTTAAATGATAACTGATTGTGATACCTATCTTAGAGACTGTTTCATGAGAAACATTTCGGAAGAAATTCATTTTCCGAGAACTTGATCAAACCAATCACAAATCAAATAACGATAATTTATTGGGCTCTAGACAAAGTACTTTGAAGAATTGGTTTTTTGTAGGCTTCTCTTGATCTGTTAGATTGGTCTTATGATCACTTGACTATCATATAGTTTCCAAGACCATGTTGAGGTCACATGATAATGAGTCTTATGAATATTAATGCGACCATGAGATATATTGCGGGTCATACAATATATGATATATCAATGGGACATGTGGTTTGTGAGACCTATATTTATTCATGTGATATTTAATCCCTTTTTGGTTGATGAGATTCCCAGGATTTTGTTGGGATCATGCATCTACTTTTATAGGATTTTTTCTTGTCTGACATACACCACATAATATTATTTAGATTGATTTTAGATCCCATGAATCTTCCATTAAGGATATCTAGAGGGTAATGATTGGTGGGAACGATATCAATGACCTCTGATATCATGTGAATTCTGAAAATCTGTTTTTTAAAAGGCTTCCCTCATCTGAACTTCAAAGCTATCTTTTTCCCACTAACATTCCCTATATTGATTCAGGCCACTAGATTATATTTTCATTCCTTCTCTTGACAACAATGTTTCATATTATTGGATGTAAAATTCCCATGATAACATTAAAATGGTGATTTTGGAAGATATCCATCTCATTTTAACATGGTCCCAGGGGTTTTCCATATGCAGGTGAACTCCCCTATTAGTACAATCAAATACGACTTCACTCACCAGCCCACTGATCAATGATACTCAAACATATTTTCCTATTCTTTGAACAATCCAGGTGGAGGCTAGAGCATTAAATTTGACTAGCTTCCAGGTGGATATTTTTTTTGGTAAATGCGTGTGGCCATTCAAGGTTAGAAAAAGTTGTTTTGAATTTTTTGAGCAGTTATAGACTATATTTATTTATGATTCCATAGGGGCTTCTTAGTTCATTACTTACTATCAGTCACATATTCTCAGAGAATTGATTAGCCATTGGTTTCTTATTACAAATTCATTCTATCTATCCCGTGATAATGTATGAATCATCCTTTGGGATATCTACTAATTGGGAAAGATATCCCCCTTGGGGAGATGTATAATGAGATCCTTCATTCCTTATACGTCTGGGATAACCCCGCACAATCTTCAGTTTTGGAAAGGGATAGGTTCAACATTATGGAAGAAAAGTAAAGGAAGAGACTGAATATGTGCTAGCTCATTTTTTATAATAATTAGTTCAATATTTTTCTCTATTGAAACGGTGTTTTTTGGATCAATATTCACCCCCACCAATGCTCTTTATGAAATTTTCATGATTTTTACATCTTATATTGGGAAATCATGAATGGTGGGGAATATACCACATGTGACTGTCGGTTGAAACAGGAGACATCCCAACACATTAGGCGAGCGGGTTTCATGGGAATCTTCTTAAATGGGTGTATTTTCCTGATTAGGGATGCATTCCTAGGAATCTGATTCCTTAATCTATCACTTATAGCATGAATGGTAGAGGGGATTCCTCATTAGCTAGTTGTACCAACTCATTCACACTTCTACCATCTTCTAGGCCATAGACAACTGGGAAACATACCATCCAAAATTGGTGGTCTTTTACAGTTTATATTTGGTTGGATATGGGATAATTTCCTCTATAATAAAAACCATAACACTGCTAATATTCCTGGTGCATATTTCCTACCAAAGATGCTAGAAATTTACAAAGTTTGAGTGAATGTCGATTGGTACTGATGAGGTTACTAACATGCTAATTCATTCGGATAGTTTCAAATTTATGCCTTATATTATACTGAGAAGGTCAATTGTTTATAAGGGTTGCATATCTATTAATGAACACCCTTAAAAGATCTACCTTTAGGATGGGGTTCTCACATCCAAGACGGATGAGTTGGTTATTTTTGAGTCGTATACCCCTTACTGGATTAGTTACCAATTTAGCTCCATCGATTGGGTTTTTCTCCTCGCCTTCGCTGGTGTGTGGGGAGAATGACATCCAAGGATTATCCTCCAATTTTGGAATATATTTCCATTCAAGGAAAACAATACTGATATTATTATTCTTCACATTATAACTCCTATATTCTTAGTTTTTTATTCCTCGTAGTCTTGGGTGAAAGCCCACCCAGGTGGTATACTGAAAAGACTTGTCCGTCAATTTGATAGTCCATGTGCTTCACTGAATCCTTTGTATGTATCAATAATGGATCTAATTCAGGATTCATGTGAGTATTTGAGGAAGTACCTCCATTCAATCAATGAACATCCGATAAGTGGGGAAGATTGTCTAAGGAAGTTATTCCTTCAACACAAAAAACATACAAAGTATCATTTAAAATAATATTATATGGGGTTTCCTCTCTTTTTTGCTCATTATATAAGCCAATTTAACCCTTTTTAACATACCTACTCAATCCATTCCAAATTATAAGACATGTTATAGTGTAATATGATAGATGCTTCACATATTTATCATTGAGACTAACCTAGAAACATTTTTTGACCAAGAAGAACGCCTTCTCCATCTCTTTCATGATTTTGGGATGGGGGAATTTGACAATCAACAAATATATTAAATCATGTGTAAATCGTCCTAAAATGAAAATATTTGGCTAATAGTGAGATTTTATTGCACGATTGCAATTAAGGAACTCCCTAGGTGACCTAATGAGTGATGTTTTGGAGGCATTGTAATAAAGTCATCAGATCATATTAGAACTGCACACCCAAATGGATGTCATAACGTCACCAACATCAAGACATGTGGATATCATAACTCAACCAAATTTTGGCCTTTTGACATTATAATCCTTAATAGAAAATAAATAAAACATATTTAAGTAGATTTCTACTCTGATTGTGACTCTTCTCCCTTGGGTGGCAGTGGAAGAAGTAGGGTCGTTGACACTTTAGTGCTCAATTGATGTTTCTCATCAAACTATTTTGAATTTTTCATGTTATTTTGATCGAATATTAAGGATTTATGATCATCAATATTGATTTTTTATTTTTATTGAATCCTCAAAGAGGCTTTGAAATGTTGATATCCCTCGATTTGTATGATATCAATGAACAGATCTTCCAAACTTTTGATGTCATTGTCCAGTTTTCTTTCATTCAGGATGGGTATAATACTTTTTTGATTATATTCCAAATTTATAATCAATGTTACCCATTCTTCATATAATATCAAGTAAACATGGATGACTATATTTTAATGTTTAAATCGTCAAAAAAATATCTCAGAAATTCTCATGAATTCCCACTAACATGAGATTACTCATTGATCCATATGATCTAGTTATCTTGATATTAACTTATTCAAAATAAGATAATTTGGGTATAATATATGTCTTTGGGGGATAATTATATATCTTTTTTTAATTTAGTTTACTTAGAGAGCATAACATTAATTTTTTTCTAAGGACATTTGGTGTTCCCCATAATATTTGTATCTTTTATTTTATATTTCTTTAATTTTTTACTATACCTCATATAGGGGAAGGATAGTGGTAATAGACATGTATTTTTCTTAGGCTTCCCTATTACTGGGTTTTGACATAAAATGTTTTATGCCTTTTCTATTTATGAGTTCTCAATATTGTTGGGATCACTGAAAGTGCATTCCCAGTGATCAGAGACCCAGATTTTTTCCAATATTCCCTTATTGAGCTTTCATCCAAGAAAAAATTATGTCCCCTTGGGTCTTGAAAACTATATCATTGTTGTAATATATTTTAGGTTATTTTTACTCAAATATTTTTTTATTATAGTTTATGGTATTGTATCTTAGACCTTCAATTGTTGTAATTTAGTGTCTTTGAGCTCAAACCTTCTATTATTGTAATTTAGGGTATTTTAGTTGGGACCTTATATTTATAGAGGTTAGGGTCTTTTATCACAAAATTTATATTTTTGGTAATATAAAATTTGTGAAGTAAGGTTCTTCGTGTATTTTAATGTCATGTGATAAGTAAATTTTCCATGCAATTTAACATCATGCGGTAAGGAAACCTGTCATACAATTTAACACTATATGGTTAGAATGTAAACAAAATACATAGTAAAATGTATTTTTCTATGACATGATTGTTGAATATGGATTGGTGTATAAATTCTAGGGTTGATTCCAAACACTGTAATGTTTTGAGTTCCACTGTGGTGTTTCCAAAGCTCGTGAGTATTGGAGTTCCTTTCTTATATTGATAATATTATTCTATTTGGTAGGTAAAAGTCCTTATGCATCAAGATCATGGTCAAATATAGGTATATCTATCATTTTCCAATGGTCATGAAATATTTTTTATTTGTAATTGTATTATGGTGAAAATATAAGGAAATTGAGTCCACCTAGATAGTGGTAATATCATTTGTGTTAGTCATAACCCAAAAGTTTGAGTCTGTGAATATGGAATGGGGAAGACATTATGAGAATGACCCATAACACCAGAAGGTGTCAGGATTATCCATGATGTTACTATGGCTCACAAAAATTCTATTACCATTCCAATAGGGAATATGTACCTCTATTTGGTTCGTCAAAGCCCTTATATGTTGGTATCATGGTTAAACAGAGGTGTCCCTGCTGTTTTCCAAGAATCGTGAGTGATTTTTGAAGACTCAAATTTCTATTTGATGAATTTGGGTTTGGAAAAAATATCAAAAAAGGTTTCTAAAACCCTAGGGATGTTATCTCTTTGTTGGGATTCTTGGGCCTTACACTCTATGCTTTTGAGTCATGGGGTGTGCACCTTCAAAAGGATCGGTGATGGAGTGCCACATTTCGGCTTTGAAAAAGGGTAAAAAATATGGGGACATAATATTGAGGAAGTCAAATGTACTTGAATATTCTAGTTATGAGAATTTTAAGTCATGGTCCTAAGTTCTTGGGTCATGAGGATGATATTGGACAATTATGTTGGGGGTGACCTAAAACACCTTGAGGTTATACGTTCCACTACAGTGATGTTAGGGATCCCATGGATAAGGACTCCCTTTTTAAAAGGTATAACACATTTTGTTGATGATCATAGGTGGATATGAATGTTCCATAATAATATATACATAATAAAATAAAGGGACTCCTAGATATGGGAATCCTTTTCCAAGGCCCATGGAAGGTTTTTGGAAATCCAATGTACTCAAATCATGAAGTGTAATTTAGGGAAAACATAAGATTCAAGATGGATTCGAGAACACAAAATTTCTTGTTACCATCGAGTGAACATGTTATCATGGTGAGGATATGTAGAAATCCATATCTCTTAATTTTTCCTAGACTAGGGGGCCCATCAATAATCACTCTACTTTTACTTGGCCACAAATTAGGTCTCGTGAGATTTGTGCCTCATTAACTTCATCCCTATTTTTTTCCTATATGTTGGATTTGGAATGTTTAGTGAGCAGAGACATGACTCTAACTATAGACTCCCTTTATGTGTTTTCATCCTGATAAATTTTTTTTTCACTTTCTCTAGTTGTTTAATGTATTTCAATTTGGGAAATAATAGGATAATTTTTATGGTCGTACAACTTGGACAAAAGTTCACGTGGTTTAATGTTATGCAATACAGAGACCTAAATATGAGGGGAATGTTACACAATTTTTCGATTAGGATACATTGTGTTCAGATTACTCCAACATCCTTCTAATTATAATATTGAAATGTTGTAAATCATGGATTGAGTTTCTTAGGCCATGGGTAATGATACTGAACAATCATACTAGGGATGAACCAAAACACCCTAAGGTGTAGCATTCCACAACAATGATGTATGTATTACAAGGATTAGAAAGTCCTTTTTGAATGAATATTATGCATTTGGTTGATGAACATTTGTAAATATACAGAATCCATAGGTGTAGATGTATAGTCCATAAAAGGTTCTCCTGAAGCCGGGTACCCATTTACAAGGGCCATAGAAGGTTTACAACAACTCAAGGTGCTCAAGAAATAAATAGTGACTTATGAGAAGATTGGATTATAATATGGAATAAATACCCTATAATTTGTTTTACCAGATTCATGCTCTTATATTCATTTGATAAGGGATGATAATGGGTGATGGCCTACAAATTTTAAAATCATATAGTGGGGATGTGTTTGTCTTGAAATTATAGTTTCATGTGAACATTACATTTTCCATATAGTTTGTTATCATGTGGTATGGACGTTTTCCTTTCCATGTGGTTTAACATCTTATGGTAAGGATGCGGGAATCAATTTGAAAATTGTGAAAGATATCCTTGGGGAACTTTTCACTGGTTATGGGAATTTAGATGAATGGGTAATCTTTTATCATTTCACATGCTTGTTGGTATATAACTATATATAGGGCCCCTTATTGTATAGATTTATCACATGCATAAGTCACCCATACGTAGATCTTACTCATGCATATGAAAAATGATGTTTTAGGACTCAGACCTCTTTAAAAAGAGGTAGATTTTTTGTGCAATTTAATGTCATGTAGCTTTTAAATTCACAATATAGGTCAAGAACATATGAATTTAGGGTTTTATTGTTTCCATTTTATGTGTTTCAAATGAAACTAGGATTTTGGGTCTAGGTTTCACTATATAACATTTGATAATATGAATCAATCCCTATATTGTTCTTTAATGGATTTTCTATATCAAGGTCTGAACCATACATAGGTATGGGGGGAAATTTTTGTTTTATGATGGGTGGAACCATGATTTATAGATTCATGTGCCCCTGAATATCTTATAGTAATAGGAATAAAGGCACACATAGTTATTAAAAAGAAAATGATCTTTGTAGTTATAATCCATAAATAGATGGGGGAATTATTCTTATTGATTATTGTAGTTGTTCTTAGGATTAGAGATCCATGAATCACTACATAATCTCATGATGAAATGAATCAATCCAAAAAAGGCTCTTGAATAAGAAACTCTCCATGCATGTTTGACCTTTACCCATAGGGGGAAATATTCTTATTGATCTGGATCTAGGATTAGATATCTAGTCATTGCTATGTATCCTATGATTATAGAAATAAATAAACATCTATCTCTTAAGAAACCATGTAGTTTAACATCATACATCAAGGATGTAGGCACGTCAATGTGAAAAGGGAATATTGATACTATCCCCATGAATGGAGATATGGGAATCACTATGTATGATGTGATGGAAGGAATCAAGACACATATAGTTCTTGAATGGATGTGTGGTGGGATTCCAACATAAATGATAGTGTTCCTCCTGGGATATGTCCATTGAAATATGCAGTTCTGTTTCATGCAAGATACATCAACTGTGCATTTTAACATCGTGCGATAAGGAATCATGGTGCTCCTTTTAATTTCCTACATTCAAGATCATGATAACCACGTCATGAGGTGATATTTCTCAATCATGCATGAAATCCCTTATCGAAATTACTAAGTCCATGTGATCCATCCATGGTGTGAGAAACAAGGAATTTTAAAGGTTCTTTTCATGACATGAAAGCAAGTTGAGAAAGGATATGTGAATTTTTTATCATGAAGTGACTAATCCAAGATATAGTATCTAAGAATAACTACATATCTCATTTGGATGAGAATCATTCCATGTGAATCTTTGAAAAAACCATGCAGTTTACTATGATATGGCGAGGAAATCATCCATGCAGTTTAACATCATGTGGTAAGGATGAAAGATGACTTGACGTGAAAGAAGAAGAATATTTTGAATGGTCCCAAGAATGGAGGTATACACATCACTATATATAATTTGATGGTAGGAATAACTCCCCACATTATTCTAAGATTAGGAATTACATTTTTGGATCTGAATTGCACATAGGGACAAGGGCACATCAATTTTCATTTTCACAAATCTGTCTCATGTATGATGAATATTTTTTGAGACAATTCATCGCGTAAAATTTAATATCACGCAATAATTATTAATTCTACGGACATTATTGTCATTTGTTTAGGATTTTTTCTTATAGTTTAATTTCACCTGGTTAGGAAAAGTATTTATTGTTTTAAATCATTAAACCAACATGAATTTTTGTAGTTTAATGTCATGTGACCCAGATGATTGATCTTGTACAGTTTAATTCTTACTTTATGAACTTCATCTATAAATTTTAACATCATGTGGTTAGTAAATGAATAATTCTTGATGGAAACTTTGAAAATTATTTCTCGAGAAACCTCACATTGATGGGTGTGCGATACATTTCTCATCCATTGTGGCTAGTGATTAAACATGGTTGTGATAGATATTTTTGTATGAAATAAGGACCTTCCCATTTTGGATTCAACTTTGGAGGATTCTTATCTAGTATCATTAGGTTTTTTATTTATAATAACAATTCTAATTGAAGGAACACATGGAGATAGACAATTATATTGAAGGATCATGTGATCTGATTCTGATAGACTTCATGCTTATGCAATATATATTACCATTTTTCATCAAGCTTCTCAAATTCATCTATATGATTTTTTTAATTTATCATCATCTATGATTTTTCAATAGATCACTATTTGATGTTAGGGAAAATAAGATTTTATTTGTAACAAAACCTTAGTTTTGTACACTAATAAATATAGAGTTTCTTGTGTAACAGTGTGTGTAGTTGTACTGTAGGAACATATAGAATGGAGGAGCTTTTCTATTATGGACTTATTTTCTGTATTCAATGTATTCTATAGTGTATTTGAGTTATAAATATTATAGGCCTTTATATAACCATTTTACACTACATTATAGAGAGATGAGTGATTGGAATTTATGTCATACTCTTTGTAAAATTTCATCAACTCTATAAAATAGAAGTTGGTTTCGTTTTCCATTAATATTGTTTGAGGGACTCAAAAACTGGTGATGATATTGGTTATAAAAAATATGATGATAACCTTCATCCCAAATTTTATTAGTGGTATTTAGACATACCATTTGGAAAAGAATTCATTATCTGTAAGGATGTACTTAAAATGCTTAGTTGTGGTTGGGGGATATGGCCCCACAACATCCATTCCCCATAGAAAAAATTGCCAAAATACTTAGATATATGTACCAATTTTGGGGTTGATGGATGAAATCTACATGAATATAGAATGTGTGACATTTCCTGGTGAATTCCACACTATCTTGTATCATGGTTTCTATTAGTAACCTAGCCCCTTGATTTGGTTGGAGAGCCTAGTCCCAGACTGATGAATGCTATAAGAACCTGTATTGAATTCTTCTTGGATTGTAGAAATATATCTTTCTACTATGCATTTGAGGATGATTCTATCAAATCTTCACTTTTAGAGGTCTATTTTCTCATTTGGATTATCTATATGGATAATGTTTGTTTCTTAACATCAAATATATTACATTTAAAGCTTGACCTACCAAGATGATCCCATTTTCAAGATAATAAATTATGGGATCCATCCATCCTGGGGAGGATATCAATTAATCATGCTCTAGGTGGTGTTTACTAGATTTATTTCATCCATTTCACAATGGGTTATCGATGAGATCATATGTTGGTATATTAAGTGAATGATAATTTCATCCCGATTAGAGTCATCTAGGACTGTTGAAACATTATCCAATGCATCAGCATAAGCATTCAACAATTGGGGCCCATTATCCAGCATGGGTTCAAAGGGTAACTCTACCATTAGTCCTTTGAAATGTCAAATTAGAGGGGTTATTTCTTCTTTTTTGATGGAAAATTTACCATTTATTTTATATATCACTAGCTCTGAATCTCATTTTATGATTAGGTTGGATATTTGTATCCGTAAGGATAGTTCCAATACAATTATGAGGTAATGGTATTTGGACTCATTATCCAGGTATCCTTCAGATAGTAAGAAATATTGGTGAATATTTCTTTTTTTATGAGAAAAAAAATTTACTCCCTAATACAACATTATTATGTTTTGGGTTTCCATCCTTTTAATAAAATGAATTTGGGTGGCACCATAAAAATACATCTCCCATGTCTGAGGAGTGTCATTGTTATTGAAAAACTTCTCATATAGAAGTTATATGTCCACTAGTGTACTTTATGGGGTGGGATGTTTCATGAGAAAATCAGCCAAGGAATTACATTTCACTAACTTATGTGACATAAACTAGATTTCATACAATTTTAGGGTAACTTCCCATCAGGATAAAAATCCATTCAGTATAGAACAACCAATGTTGTACTTTTGTAGATCAATATGAGAGACCAAGTCGACTTCATGGTGCTGTAAGAAATTCCTCATCTTCTTTCACTTCAAAGATGAGTGAGAGGTAATTATTATCAAAATCATAATATAGGGTCTTTGTTCCTATAATTTTTATACGATGGTAGTAGAGATTGTTCTAATTTCCAAAATCATTTTTCTATATGTGGAGACCTCCAAGTGATCATTCCTTGGTGGCAATACATAATGTGGGGTCTTTCCTTCCACCGATGACATCAAGACTGGTGGGTGTAACAAGTACTACATAAGACACTCGAAGTCTTTTGGAAATTCCTCACACCATTAGTAGAAGAAAACTTTCTTCACTATCTTGGTAAAGGATATATATTTACCAACCCTATTGTCTATGAAATATTTAATGTAGGTGAGGTTCCCTTGGATCCCCCTTATTTTTTTTGAGGTTTTGAGCCGGTGAAATTTATAGAATTTCCCTAGTATTTTTGGGGTTGACCTAAATTCCTCCATGGTGAGAGAAAAATATAAGGAACTTACATTATGTAACTCTAAAATCTAATTTCATTAGATTCATCTTCATACTATGCTATCACAACTTTTCAAATACTACTTGAATTTCCGTGAAGTGATCACACCATTGTCAAGATTTGAAAACTGAGTCATCGACATAAAATTTGGGTATTCATACCAAAAGGGTTAAAAGATATTATGTATGAAAAGTTATTACGTATCTCCAATGTTCTTTAATAAAAATGATATGACCTAATATAAATGGATATCCTAGGGTTTTCTAATGGCAGTAGCTGCCTCATCTTCAAGGGCCATCTTTATCTGATTGTACCTTGGGTACCCATCCATGAAGGAAAGGTCTTGGAAGATAGTTGTTTCATCAATAAAGAGTTTTGAGATTGGAAATGTGAATTCTTCTAGTGGGATGTTTTGATTAAGATCTATGAAATTTATGTAGATCCTAATTTTCCCATTATTTTTATTGAAATTGATAATGTTGGTGAGCCATATTGGGTATTACATTTCCTAGAAAAAAAATTTATTTGAACAATTTGTAATCTTATGCCTCTAAATTAGTAGCATAATAGGGGTAGAGCCTCCTGGACACCTTCCAAAAACCTCAAAAATCATCTGGTAAACTGAGATGGTGTATATCCACATATGGATATCGTCTAAGAATATCTATATAATTCCAATATAATACATATTGATGTATATTTAGAAATTTTATATGAATATCTTACTCTTCATGAGGAATGGAAGAAATAATAAATAGAGGTTTCATGTATTCTCATAATCCCAAATCTACCTTCCTGATCTCATCAATGGTGGTGGAGGTTCCCTCCTCAAATTTGGAAGGGGTTTCCCTATGTTCGTCCCCTTATTCTTCCACTTCCGAGTCCGTGGAGACATTTTTAGATGAAGTGGGAAATATGAGGCCATATATATCACTATTGGGGTGAGAGAGGACATGGGAAGACACATTTTCATCCACTTCTACTAGAGTAATGGTAGAGATATTCTAGATCTACTTTTCTTTTACACAATCACTGTGGATAGAATGATCATTCACATCTGTGATTGATTCTACTACCTCAACTATATTTATAGATGACATGTAATCATTATCTAGCATAATCTAGGGATTCACAAGACTAGACCCAAGCCATTGGTGGATGAAACCAATATATTTTCATCCAATATTGTTTGTTTTATTCCACATTCATAGTATCATATCTTAAGATATGTGTATTTTCAATACTCAAAGGATTTTTTGTCACAAAGTAGTGTCCAAAAATTTTCATCGATTGGGTATTTCAAAAATTAATGAAATTTTAAAGGTACCACCACATGGCTCTGAGCCAAGAACATATGAGTAAAATATTGTATGTAGTTTCTTTGTATATTACTATGAAATTAGTGATAGAAGTGATATCCCCAAAATAATCATTGTGTTTGATGTTGTATAGGGTCCTTTTCTAACTCTCATCATATCCTTTAATGTCCTTATTTGTGGGTTCCAAGTCCCATTTACTCTATCCTAAAATTTAAAGGTTTAGAATTGGGATGAGTTTTATCCATGAACCATTTTCAATTCAGGCTCCTCATATATCAAAATTATTGAGTCTCCATGAAACATATAGGGGTATAATGTATCCCTAGATAAACTATTCTTAATGATGCTCATTGAATGATATAGTGACTAAGAATTATGATGGAATATTATCCACTTGATAAACTTCGACTAATGATATTTCAATATAAAACTCAGTTGGGATCTGAAGGGATTTAATGAGTGCCACTCTGAGTTATATTGAATTATAGATCACATCTAGGATTTATAGATTATCTATAAAAACATACAATTAATTTATAATGCCATAGTTTTTTTTCCAGAGTTTAGTTCTTCCCAATGTGGGGTTTATTTTTATTATGAAGTTCTTGAGTTGAAGAATTTGAGGTAGACAGACATGATTATTATTTAGAGGATGAGGGAGAATATATTTCTAGTGGAGTAGGTCACAATAACCTTCTCTGTTTTCCATGATGATCAGATAATCACACTCCCTACAGTCCTTATTGTAAGAAAACTGGAAAAGGACAACCACTATTGGGTTGTGATATAATTTTATGTCTCTTTTTGGATTTCTAGAGTTCATTCCAATGGGTATCATTTGTATATATGTCTTATGTGGGAATGTGGCCAAAATATTAGGTCTCACTATTCTTGTGTTGTCCTCTATATCCTTGGACCATGTGCCTTCGACCTCGGGCTCCAGGGTCAGGTATGTGGAACTGATACTTTGTGGAATATTCATCATTGTATAAGGGGTCTTCCATGTGTATTGTGTTAATATCATTAAAGATGAGATCTCAATTTTATTATGGTTCTATTTTGTGGGGTGATGCTCGTGCTTCTAATGTTGTGGGGAAGAAATAATCAAGAGTCTGAGCCTATGTCTGAGATGAATAAAAATCTTTCACTATTGTATATTCCTATGTTTTATGATTACATCCTACTTTATGAGGAATATTAAATGTCACCTTCTTATGATATGTAACCATTTTGGGTTTTCACAGCTGTTATCCTATGGTGGCATGAGCTCTGTTAACTATCTTTCTAGTCATCTAGTTATCATACTTATGCCCATGTCTGTCTTGAACATTTTTACAATCACCATCTTCTTCTGACTAGGATACGGTTATGTAGGTCACCTATTCTATGTATTTCTCCAACATCACTAGTTTTGAATCTACATTAAATAGGATGATGTATTTAATGATGAAGTAATATAGGATTTTGTAATCTAGACTTTTATGGGAATGGAAGTAGTCTGGATGATCAGTGAGGGTGACCTCATTGGGATTCTTGGGCTATGGAAGCTTGACAAGGTCATTGTCCATGACTTCATTGAAATTACTAGGGGTTTCTTGTTCCGGAAGAAATATAATTTATTCGTCTATCTTTCACATCCCAATATACCCTTATCTCTTTTTTCTTCTATATGAGGAAAATTTTGTTTTTATTACTACTCGATAGAAGGTACTAGGTGTTTTGAGCTATCCTAGGTTCTTGGAGGGGATCTGTTACTTGTATGAGGGTAAAAGCAGGAGTCTCTTCCAACCCAAGACATTAACCTATAGTGAGGTAATGGGTCAATAATTTTTTAGGTCCATTGAATAGAGTCTTCCAAAGTATGGGTAATCTGTACAGATTTATGGAATCATATTTGATATTTCATTGGGATTAGCGGTTTTTGTATCTCTTACTAGAGATTTTCAAAATTGAGATCCAACAATTTCACTTACAAGGGTGGGATTTTTAGTGAATAGTTTAAAACTTTTCATCTACCTATGATGTTAAAAACACTCTCATTTTCATGTTTCATGATGTTAATTAGGTTGAAAATTGACATTTTCCTTAGCACAGAGATGAATTGGTATAGGAATTGGCAATGAAGGTCTTCCCATAATGCCGCAGATCATGCTGGAAGAATTTTGTACCAAAAAAGGCTAACTCTCTTAGAGTTTAGAAAAAACACATCAACTTGGTCATCTAATAATAATCTCAAGGGCCCATCATTGGACAACATTAGAACACAAAGTGAGTGAGATGTTGTTTAGGTTCTTCTATGTAGTCAAAGGTAGAGAAGAATGGATTTTTAAAAATGGGTTGAGGTAATGTTTCATCCACCCATTTAGGATATATATTTGTCTCTTCTTTCATAGGTATGTGTCACCCTTATATTACTTTCATTCAAGTAGCTATGGACTCAAATTGTATTGAGAAATTCTGGAGGTATATCTATCTGACCTGCTACTCATCTATAGGAAGTGGGTGGGGATGGATGAGGTTTCCCCATTTTCATATATTATTGATTTTCAATTCGTTTTAATAATGAATGATCACTCAAAAGATAGAGAATATATTTTTAGTAGTGGATAGAATTCATGATCATATTTGACATTCTCATTTTTGTCGACTGGAATCCTGGATCTAGAATCTATCTGATGATCATATTCCAATCTTGCAGGTTGATCATATAATTATCATTTTATTAATGTTTAGATATCCTTAGAGACGATTCTCAATGGGAATGTATCTCCTGAGTAGCTCCTCATTGAATTTTCAAATATTTTTACCTCATTCTCATATTGCGCGAATTTCTCCTTCATGTAATGAATTTTGGCTCTTTTGGGTAACGAGTGGGATGTGGCCACTTATTTCAATTTATCCTTTGAATTTATCCTATATTGAGGAGGAATATCTATATTAAGATGTGATGGGTTTTGTATTCTATTTTGGTACTAGGTTTGTGCATCCTCAATGGGTTCATTCAGATCCTCCTCTTAGGGTGTATTGTCTATGTTGCATCAATTTTCAATTGTGTCGTGATCCACATTATCTGTTGTGTTAATGGTGAAAAAATTCACAAACCAATATCTGGAAATTGTATTTGTCCCATTAAACTCAATACAGTAGGATGATCCTTCACATCCAAAATCAGAGTCATTTCTCAAACCCTTGTCCATATTGGACAATTTTGGATTATGAACCCTAAATATTTTCATTACCTTCTCCATTCATTTCTCTCATCTTGACCTATGAACCATGACAATGAGGGATTTTTTTTGTGTTTTCTAAATGAGACACAAATTTTAGACATTTATCTAGTGGTGAGAGGAATGATTGAGATTTTGTCTTTCTATATTTACCTTACAACCTGGACAATATTTATTCCCTCTAGGGTGATGATGATGATGATGATTAATATTCCCTAGCCCTGCCAGATATGGACTATATGGGGTTGTAATTGTAATTTTTTGAATCTTTTATTCAGGATTAAATGAATATAGTCAAGGATTGGATGACTATTGGGATGTGAAATGTGGTATAATTTCTCCCTACCAAGTGGGATGAGGTTCATATGGAACCACTGTAGATTTACCTAGGACCCACTATGTGAGATGAACCTGGTGATGTCAATTGAGATAATTCCCTTCTCCTAGCGGGCGAGGGTTTATTTGAAACTTCTAACAATATGTATTAATTTATCTTATGGGTTTATTATTCAAGGGGCCGAGGTGATGGTAGATATTCCCCCAACCATATGGGATGGGTTCACTGCTAGATGAATTCTATGGAAGCTACCATTACGGACTATTTGGTTTGGTACAACTGTGCTCATGTATGAACTGGGTGAAGTGGCAGCCTGTGATGAGATTCATTTTTAAGGGAATTGGGCTGGTTGAAATCAAATTTCATTTCCATGTCTAAAATTCATTCCCATTTCATTGTGGGTTTCATTTTAAAGATATGTGGGGGTCCTCTCCATCTGTTCATGATTTCATAGCACTATTAAAGAATGGTAATTCCATTGTTGTAACCAACAGGATCACATGTTACCTGGTCCCTTGATTTTTCCATAGGCTATGACATTCAAACATGTAGTGTTTGGAGAGTTCATATATTCTAAGGTCAAAGTGAAGTGTAAATCTCCATACATTCCCCATCCTAAGGTACAAATACATGAAAAGGATTTGATGACTAGTTTCCAACGATTCGTGATGAAATGGTAGAAAACATGTTGTAGATTTACACCCTTCTATTCAAGATTTGTGTCCCAGTCTATAGAGATAGTATCCAATCCTATCTAAAAACATATTATCTTGATGTTTTGAAGGCTACCCTCATAACCTATTTGACAATTGGTAGTTTTTTATTATTATGGATATTCTTTTACTCTTTACTTTATTTATTGTGTTATATACTATGGATTACTCTGGTAAAGAGGGTATAGTATCCTAGTGTGATTATTTAGACCATTGTTGTTAGTCTCAACCTCTAGCGTATGGGGAGCCTCACTTGAGTTCATGTGGTGACCCAAATTAGAGTAGATGTTTAGTGGATTCTAGGATAGGGACATTACAAAGTAGTATCCGAGCATGATTATTTTATATTGTCTTATAATTTGGGATGGTAGATTGGAGGATAGGATGTGTTGAGTCTTGGAAATGAGCTCATTATTGGGAGTAGCTACCCCTTGTACGAGAGAGAATCCAAGTATCTGAGGTGGAAATTATTGTTATTATTGTGTGTTGTTATGGTTGAATGATATTTTACTATTGAGTGATTCACTTTTTTTGTGTGGTGATTATTTGATGATGTTTTAGTGATGGCCGAAATGACACAAGGATATTAATTCATGCGTCATTATCGGCACCTAGGGAGATAGGTGACATGAATCATGGTGGTAACACATTGGATGGGTGTGTGGGATATGAAAGGTGGAATTCATATTACATTATTGAGAAATTTAAATAAAATTTTGTCTAATAAGAATGATGCAAATTTCTAAAATGAAATAAATGTTATATAATAGTTAAATAATTATTCTTAATGAAGGTCTTTAAATGAGTTATAATGTTTGTTTAAATATGTTACGAAATGGGAAATGATTCTAAGAGGAAGGATTTTCATTTCAATAGTGGAAATAGTTTTAAAAGTGTGTTTAATGAAAGACAGTGTTTGAAATTGTAGAGAAATTACACCATGAAGGCATGTGTTAGAGGGGCTATAGGAGGATGTTGCCGAGAATGATATGCCATTAGTGGATCAAGAAGACCTAGTGACTCAGGGTAATAGAGAAGATAATTTTCATAAAAACTTTTCTTCTTTTATGTAGGTGATGGAATGGGACCTAGGGAAGGTTGTACTAAGTATGTTCGAGCTGACTAGAGAGTTTCAACTAAATCACCCTATTCCCATTATTAGATTGGGTGGTAAAGAGATTGGTAAGTTATAGATAGAGACTATGAAGATGACTCTTGACTATTTGGAGACTCCTTCTGAGAAGCGAGTCATGTGTGTAGCCTATATGTTGCATGGGTAGGAAAAGAATTGGTTGTACATCATGGTTCTGATTGAGTTGGGTGAAAGAATAATATAAAAATATTTCCATGAAAAGTTTCTAGAACACTTATATCTAGTAAACTTGGGGTGGGAGAATGATGTAGAGTTTACTATTTTGACCCAAGGGGTTTTGTCAGTAATGGGTCATGCTAGTCATTTCACTGTCTTGTGATACTTCGTTCCAACATTGTCTAGAGAAAAGAAAGCTATGAAGTAACGTTTCCAAGATTGGAGTAGACATTAGATTACCTCCCAGGTGAATATCTTCTATTGTATAGGTTTTCAAAGGTAGTAGATTAGGATCTTAACTCAAAAGGGAACCTGAAGGGGGCTTCAGGTAGTGGACTTTTGGTACCAGTTGGGAGGATGAGTAGTGTGGCTTCCATGGGTAGGAAGAATTGTTTTGGGAATTTCAATTAGGGTGGAACTAAACAGGGTAGTTAAAAGAGTGGGTCAGCCTCTCAGGGTGGCAATCATGTTTTCTATTATCAGTGTGTCAAATTAGGGAACATGCATGGTCAATGTCCCCGACCACCATTTGATTGTTGGTCGTACGGAAGGATAGGGCATGTGAAGAGGTTCAATAGAAATATTCAACACTTGGGGGAAATTGATGGATCAAGACTGATGTTGAGTGTATGATGGGGGCCAGTTACCACATATCAGACATGAACATGGATTGCCATGGACAGTAATAGTTGATTTGGTGGATGTGGTACACCGGGGTTAGGACGTCTATATCAGCCAAGTAGCACAACACTAGGGACTCAGGAAAAAGCCTAGGTAAGAGGGGCAAGTTAGCTTCACATATATTAGTCTAAAGCAAGAGGCAGTGAGGCTGGATCATCAACATTTTGAGGCACCATCCTTGTATCTTCCACGCATGTTAGTTATTTATTTGAAATAGGTTCCACACAATCTTTTATCTCTTCTCAATTTGTAGCTATGTTAGGCCTAGCAGTGTAATGTGTGTGTGGGGATATGTCTATTAATAATAATTATGGGGTGTGAGTTGAGGATATCAGACAATGTATGGGTTGTTATTTTTAGATTGATGTGTACTATTTTTATGGAACTTATTCATCCTCCAGATTTCAGGTTTTGACCAGATTATGGGCATGGATTGGCTGGTGTTGTACCTTGACCACATCGAATGTTACCCTCATCATGTAACATTCACATCTCATGCGGTATTCACTTATATCCGTCGTGGTGAGCGGGATGTTCATGCTAGCCATGCAGTGTGAGTTTTTTTGTAGTTGGATAAACTCACAACCAATTTTCTTGTATAATGTTGGATGATCGGAGGGGGAGGGGTAGAGAAACCATTATCCTCTCCCATTGTGGATTAATTTCATGATGTGTTTCATAACGAGTTCTCAAGGCTTCCAAATGAGAGATATGTTGAGTTCCTGATAGAGTTACCACTAGGAGAAGAACGAGTTTCCATTCCATCTTATCGAATGACACAAAATGAAATCCACGAACTTAAATCTTAGTATGAATAATTGGTGGATAAAGGGTTTATTCGTCCTAGTACATCACCTTGGGGGTCTCTAGTGTTGTTCTCCAAGAAGGACGATGGGTCATTGTAGTTATGTGTTGTTTATATAAAGGATAATTAGATGATGGATAAGAAATTATACCATCTTTCATGAATGGATGATCTTTTTGACCAACTAAAAAGGTACAACAGTGTTATCTAATATTGGTGTGAGATTGGGGTATCAATTAATGAGGATGATGCCTTCTGATGTACCACAAACTAAATTTAGGAGTAGGTATGGGCTATATGTATTTGTGGGTATTTCATTTGGTTTGACCAATGCACCAAAAATATTCATGGATTTTATGAATTGAATATTTCCCCTTATCTAGATTAGTTTTTATTTGTCTTTGTCAATGATATCTTGGTGTAACCTAAGACTCATGAAGATCATGACAAACAAATTGGCATCATCTTGAGTACAGTGAGTGAGAACAGTCTATAAACCATTCTATCCAAATTTCATTTCTAGATTCATAAGTTGAATTTATTAGGCCACGTTATCTCTAATGAAGGCGTGCCAATGGACATGGAGAAAGTATTTTCTATCGTGTTTTGGAAACATCCCAAGAATGTTTCTCACATCTGATATTTTCTTGGATTTGATGGTTATTACCAAGGTTTTATCAAGGATTTCTCCCATTTGATAGTCCAACTATTGGTCTTGACTAAGAAAGGTATAAGGTTTGAGTGGACCGAGTCATGTGAGAATGCTTTCCAAGAGTTAATGAAGCGGTTGACTATCGTACCGATCCTGATCTTACCAGATCTAGGCAAGAAGTTTATCCTATTTTGTGAAGAATATGGTGTTGGGATGTGAGAAGTGTTGATTCAGGATGATCAGGTTGTTTCATATGATTCAAAATATTTGATGCCTCATGAATGAAATTATCCTACGCATGATATGTAATTGGATGTAGTGGTTTGTGACTTAAAATATTGTAATCATTACATGTTGGGAGAATGGTTCATGGTGTGTACTGATTATGAAAGTCATAATTACATTTTCTCACAACATGATTTGAATCCTTGGCATTGAAAATTGGTTATGTTTATTTAATATTTTGAAATTGAGATGGTTTATAGACCAAAAAATGGAAACAATGTTGTTGATTATTTAAGTTAGAAAACTCAAAAAAAAAGGAAATTCAGGAAACCAGTTTTGAATTGAGGATGATAGAGATGTTTGCTGAGATGAATCTAAAATTACAGGGTGGCCAAATGTAGATGACCTAGCATCCATAAATTATGATTTCATGATTCTGAGCCAAATTAAGGAAAACAGATTGAGGATTCATAGTATATGGCTCCGAGGGAATGCATTAAATGTGGGTATCCATCTTCTAGTTGGACCATTTGAGAGGATATGACCGTTCATGTTTGTGGCCATTTTTTGTGCCAAAGTTTGTGTGAAAAGGGTTGATAAATGTGTCTATTGAATCAAAGTGGGAAGTAAATTATTGGTTGACTAAGATGTATTGTGATCTTCATAGGAATTATTTGTGGCCAATAGAAAAGAATGATTTTGCGTGTTTTGTGGTGTGATGCCTTGCCTGTCAGCTAGTGAAGGATGAGCATCAATGCCCATGTGCTTTTTTATAAACATTTCCCATTCTAAAATAGAAGTGGGATGATGTAATAATGAATTTCATGGGGGGTATTATAAGGATACTTGTAGAGACCCGAAGCTTAATGTACATAGATATTACATTACTTTTGCGGAATACTTAGTACATAACAAAACACACACACAAGAACCTTAATAGTTTAGTGTCTTTGGAAACTCAGAATAAAATCTTCTAATCGTGGTGAAAGATCTTCAATATCTCCCATAAAGATCTTCTTTTTTCTCCCTAAAACCTTTCTTTATATCCTGGGGAAAATAAAACATAAAAGGGTGATCTCAAATGCTCAGTAAGGGTAAACAAAAGAACTATCAATCACATCATATACATAAGAATATAGCTTTCGGAAATCTTAACCTGCAAAAGAGATCATAATATCATAACATGGGATAAATCATAGAAGTGAAATGTAATCCCAATAATCCCAACTTAAAACATGAAACTTTGTGGCATACACAAATAATCATCATTTCTTGTTAGTCAAGACTCATTGCCATGACTATCTTAGTGGAAAAAGTCCCTTTCTGAACCGAGTCACCCTCGTTTCAGTCATGTTTCACTGAACCGGTATAACCTACCATTCCAGCCATGTATATCTCATGAGATATAAAATCTTTACCCAATGCATTGGAGGGAGATATAGGTACCACCCATCGTATAATGAATCCTTTCTTATGTGTGCCACATAATCATAAATCATACATCATCGCATAACACATGTAACAAAAATGGGATTCTTGAAACATCATGACATCATAAAACAAATCATATAATGTAAATGACTTCATAAAAATAATTCCCTCACAATATAATCAAATCAATGTAATAATAGGGATAAAAACAGAACCCTTTATTATCTTAGATGGAAAATAATTTTTATAAAACACTTGAACTCCATTCTTGAGGAAAATATCCTTTCTTCTTCAAAAACATTTTTCTTTTCTTAACATGTCATACAATTATAAACAAAAAGAAGTTGATCAAAAATTAACTTGAAAACGTGTAAAGGAAGCTTCTTGAAAATAATGTTTTAAAAATCCATTCATGCTGTATAAGTTAAAAAAAACATTCTTCCCGTACTTTTGTCGGAAAAGTCAAAAAAAGTACCTCGTATGAAAAACGACAAAAGATTCTTTTCATATATTTTACTAAAAACTCACCGAAGGGTAAAATAGGATTTAAACAATTTTAGGTGAATGGAAATAATATTACATATTGAGGAAACATGGATGTGGATGATAAAATACACCCCAGTAAATACCAAAGTATAAACAATCTTGGATAAAAATGAGATTGTTATATTTCCCTTACCTTAGGTCCGATTTGCTTCGTAAGTGTCCACACCTCCTGTATAATGATTTAAATAATTTCATTGACTTATTACAGAATCATATTCATTGTTATGATATCATATATGGTTCACTTATGACTTTATATTACCCGTTCTTTTGTAAATTCCATGTTAAAGAGCGTTTTGGGTAAAATTGTTTCATTTGTCGTCCATGTTTTGACTTGTAATTATTCATATGATTACTTAGATCATGATTACTTAATTCCAGAATATAAAACATGATTTATATATATATTCAGAATATACATATATATAATAAATCAGAAAATGGAAACAAATACACCGTTCATGGAGATGGTAGTCCGTACGTACGCATGGACGCTGTTTTCGTTTCCTTATTGAATTGAATGGAAATAAGTAGATGACATACATATAAATATAAATAAATCCAGTATCATTATTATGTCATATATTTCATTATTACTTATTATATATACTTTATAATCATTCATGAATGGTTAATCATTGAGAATGAATCTCATCGCGTCGTGGAGACAGTAGTTCGTACGTACACACGAGTGATGATATAGTTCCCATGGTCATGGAATTGTGTTGAAGTGTATGTATAATATTTCAGTATCAATATCACTTTATAATAATCATATATAGTTACTCATTATACCCATCCAATTATGGTGGTGGCGGAAAATAGATTACACCATGGCGTGGAGACGGTATTCCGTACGTACGCACGCGCGGTGATTTCCTTTTTCTGTAGGATGGATAGAAGGTTAATTAGAGTTGTTTCATATTTATAATAACATATAAGTATATAATAAATACTGATGTTATTACTTTATCATGAAACAACTGAAGAAGAAGAAGTTGAAGAAGAAAGAAATTGAAAAAGACCGGTAATGGATATTACCTCTTTTTGACGCGCCTTCACTTAACCTCCACTTAAAGAACTAAGGATGGTCTTTGAAGAAGACCAGGACCTCTAGTATGATACTAGGGAAGTGTAGAAGAGATTTTGGCAGGGTTTGGCCGAGCTTGAATGCTCAAATTGGTGTGAGGAGGAGAGGGAGGAGGTGCCCTTTTATAAGGGAGGAGAGGGGCATCTTAGGAAAATCTCAAAATATTATTTTATAGTAAGGTCAAATTCGGTTTATAATGGTTCCAAATGGTCTTATTTCGAAGCTAAAGTGGGGATGGGTCGCAATCCTATCATCCAATAGTATTTAGACAAGTTTAGGTTATTATTTTAACCTTATCAATTAGATTTAACTCTAAGTTAAATAATTTAACTTTTACCGTGTCTTTTTGTTTTCTTACACTATATGGTTAATAAACTTACCATATCAAGCCAAACGAACCCCAAGTTGTTTATTATTAATATATCTATCCTTATATATGTCATTTGGCCGAACCGTAGATTTTTAGAAATTAAATAACAATTAATAATATAATATTTGTTTTAAAAACAATTTTATGTCAATTTTGACACTATTTAGTAATTGATTTTTTTGAAACTCATAACAGCATGATAGGTTCTAAAAAAGTTAATTAAATCAATAATAACATGTCATATTATCCTAGAAAATTTTTTTAATTCATAAAAATCCTCAAATTACATTTATTTGGGCATTTATAACATCAATTATGTTAATATTTGCTTAAAAATGTAATTACTGCATCATCATTGTGTCATAAATAAATTAAATTATTTAAAGTATAAAAATTACAAATAAAATACCATTATGTAGGAAATCGTTTTATCTTTCTAGTGAATATTTATTGTCGAGATTATATTATGTATAACCCTATATTAAAAATGTTTTAGTAAATAAACTTTGATTTTAACTCTTTTAACTCTTCTTTGAATTAAATAATAATAAATGTCCTAATCTAATTCAAGTGGGCCTAAATGGTCATATTTTATTCCTAAGTTTGTTTTTGGTCGAATTACACTTTTCCAATAGAATTAGGACATGTGTTAGGGTAATAATAATATCATTTTTTACCCTTAATTACCCTATTTACTTTTAACCGTAGTAAATAAAAGTAAAAAGTTACTATTCACCAAAAATTATTTTCATCTCATTGAATCACATTTTACTTACTGACATCAACCGTGTCTCTCGGATTTTTGAAATTCCATTCACAGAAGCGGTAAAATTAAGATTTATGAAAAAAAATAATTTTTTAACTACCACTTAGTAGTTTCACTATTCATCAAAAATTGAAGTTTTTCGGAAAAATGCCAGAATTTCACCCTAAGCTATAATTGATATTCCAAATTCAAAAATGATTTCTATTTTACAAAATTCCCAACATATAAGTTGCATTAATTAATTTTATAATTAATTTCTGCTGTCACAACAAATAGCGTGTTTTTAAGAGATAATAACTATCAAAAGATTAACACTTGTTTATGTCTGTTGTAAATGTGAAATTACATGCAATGACCAACATTGTATTGAATTGTAAAAATATATTATAAATATATTTTAAAACCACTCAAATTAATAATTTATCACTATTAATTATTTCGATTAAAAAAATTGTTTTTAATTAAAATTTAGTAATTTTCACTATTCATCAGAAAATGAAAGTTATCCGAAAAGTACCAAAATTTCACCCTAAGCTAATTTCGTTATTACGAATCCAAAATTAAGTCCATTTTGAAAAAATAAAATTTTCAAAATTTCAAAAAGTGGTTATTACTATTCATAATGGCTAGTTTAAATAATATTTTAATAGCATATTTCTGTTTAGTGAAACTCGTTATTGCGTACTACACACGCTATCGAGGAAGGTCGCGATTGCGTGTAATACAAGGCAAGTCAAGGATGCATGTTGTGAAAGCTCCTTTTGGTGTAGCGTAAAACACAAGACATTAATGAAATTAAAAAGAATATTTTTCATAAAATCTTGGGCTGTTACATTCTACCCCCCTTAAAATGAATTTCGCCCTCGAAATTCGTCGGGGTTATAAATGGTTTACTATTCGAAAGTTTCTTTAATAGAAACCCACATCGTAAAAAGGAATACCAAAACCAATCTTTAAAAACGAAAGTATGAAACGTAACGGTTACCAAAATAAACTAATCACTGGGTTTCCACATAGGTGAAAATATGGATATGGAAGAGAAATCTAACCATCATGTTCTGATGGAGAGTGGTAGAGAACATGGCTATGGAAAATCTAGCAATCACAAATCCATAAATTTGTGACGATCTAAGGTACCGTCTGATTAATCAGATATAAGAGAACTAGGACAACATTTTTGGTTTTCAAGATCATTTCCCAAAAGTTGAAGAATTTGAATTAGAATATATACTTACTTTATTTTGGTACAATCTCACTGTTGTTCGTGCCTTGTACAATTTCCACTTCATCTCTTAAATAAATGAAGTTGAATTTGTTATTCGTGAAGTGTTAGCAGATCATGTGATAGAATGACGGGTCATTCCATCTGTCTCAAACAAAAGGTTAGCAAAAGTTATTAAATATACATAAGTCATTCTATAGTGAGATTAATCATATATGGTTCCTAAAATGGACTTATACTTCATATATCATACTGCATAATATTATAAAACTAGTTTCTACTAAACAAGGACTTCCTATAGGCCAGTGGTAGGCGATAAAGGCTAGTCGCACTTCGGTTGTGGGTTCGATTCCCACAGCCTTGTTCGACGCGATGGGCTATCACCCATCCAGCAGGTTGTCCTTTTTCTAAAGCTATATTACTATAACATCCCATCAATAATATCGAAAAACATTTTATCCTAACTTATGTCCAACATAATCCATTCTAATCTTTAGGCTTGTCTAAAATACTTCGGTCCAAGCTCATAGTATAAAGAAAATGATTACTTGAAATGTCATAGAACAATCACGTGAATGCCATCATTTATCCCCCATATATCATAAGATATATCTTGTTGGTCAAATTACAAAAATGTAAATACCTTAATCATGTATTTTCTTGAAGAATGAATACCCATTGAACCTTAGTGAAAACATGAATGCAGATAAAAGTTAACACTTTCCACATACCAAAATCCTCAAAATTCTATATACTCAAACCATGATATCACTTAGTCCTTATATCAATCATGAGCTCATGAATACTGTTAAACATTTCATTTTCTCGTTTTCCCTTCATTATGCGCATAACATCTTATTTCTAAAAATATCTCAATCACTTTGAATACCACATTAGACCAACACATAAATATTCTAATACTTTATGATACAACATTATTTTGGTATCCCATTACATAAACACTTAATCATTCCACCACATCGTTTTCATATTCAACATCGCCAATAGTGATTGCATGTGACTTCCCATTGTCCTTTGCCTTAAGTGGTTTCTCATGTTGATCATCACTAACACTTGGATTAGGGCATTTATTAGCATAATGTCCCATCTCCTTGAACTTGAAACATTGAAGTGTTGGTGGTGCTTTCTCTGCAGTCTTTTCTTTATTCACATCATTAGAAACCCTTTCTCCATTACTTTGACACTCAGCTGCTCGATGACCTTATTTTCCACACTTAAAACATTTTCTAGTCCTTTTAAGACAATCTCCACCATGCTTCTTTCCACACTTTGTGCATAAGGAGACATTCATCTTCTTTTCACCATTATTTTGAGATTTCTCCTTGAACTCCATCTTTCGTTTCTTGTCAAAACCATGAGATGGATATGTAACACCAACTTCCATTTCCACCTTGATAGAACAACGCAAAATTTATTCATAGCTACTGAAGTCTCTTATAGCTAATTCCCTTCGAAGACTTGGTTTTAAGCCACTGAAAAATCGATCAACTTTACTTTCAGGTTGGATGATAATGCCAGATGCGTACCTTGCAAGTCTTGTAAAATTTGCTTCGTATATACCAACAGATTCATCATCCTTCTGCTTCAGCTCAAGAAACTCCTTTTCCATCTTTGTTCGAAGAATACAAGGGAAGTACTTACTGAAAAACAAGTTCTTGAACTCGTCCCATTCCATGGACTCAATTTCATCTCTTGGCCTCGTATTCTTGATAAGATTCCACCATTGGTCAGCTTCACCTTCCAAACGATATACTGCTAAGATGACTTTATCATGCTCAGAACATTGATGAACTGAAAATATCTTTTCAGTGGTACTGATCCGTTGTTCAGAAACAAGTGGATCGGAAGACCCACTGAAAGAAGGTGGACGTTGCCTCATGAAGGACTCAATAGAATATTGTTCCCTTCACTGCTCATTTGGAAGCCCAGAATGATTCATAGCTTGTGTAAGTATAGCAATAAGACTTTTCACTCCATCTCCCATAACATTTGTTTGTTCAGGAGGACAATCATTGCATTGTCCATTACAGTGATCAACACAGTTCCTTCGGGTTCCATCCATCATCTAAAACCCAAAAAGAATAGTGTGAGAGGCAAAAATCATGCTAGGGAAAACAACATAATAAAGGGGGAGTACCTTCAATGTCTAACATCTTAAGTTAAATTATATGATTGTTACTATAGTTCTAGGACTGTATCCTATACGTATACTTATCCTTAGGGACATCCCTAGACATACCTTAGAAATATCTCTAGGGATCTCACTAACGTTTTCGCATCCTAGTTTCCAAAGGTTGACTAAACCTTTCCTCTGATACCAACTGTAGAGACCCGAATCTTAATGTACATAGATATTACATTACTTTTGCGGAATACTTAGTACATAACAAAACACACACACAAGGACCGTAATAGTTTAGTGTCTTTGGAAACTCGGAATAAAATCTTCTAATCGTGGTGAATGATCTTCAATATCTCCCATAAAGATCTTCTTTTTTTTCCTAAAACCATTCTTTATATCCTGGGGAAAAGAAAACATAAAAGGATGAGCTCAAATGCTCAGTAAGGGTAAACAAAAGTAATATCAATCACATCATATACATAAGAATATAGCTTTTGGAAATCTTAACCTGCAAAAGAGCTCATAATATCATAACATGGGATAAATCATAGAAGTGAAATGTAATCCCAATAATCACAACATAAAACATGAAACTTTGTGGCATACACACATAATCATCATTTCTTGTTAGTCAAGACTCATTGCCAAGACTATATTAGTGGACAAAGTCCCTTTCTAAACCGAGTCACCCTCGTTTCAGTCATGTTTCACTGAACGGGTATAACCTACCATTCCAGCCATGTCAATCTCATGAGATATAAAATCTTTACCCAATGCATTGGATGGAGATATAGGTCCCACCCATCTTATAATGAATCCTTTCTTATGTGTTCCACATAATCATAAATCATACATCATCGCATAACACATGTAACAAAAATGGGATTCTTGAAACATCATGACATCATAAAACAAATCATATAAGGTAAATGACTTCATAAAAATAATTCCCTCACAATATAATCAAATCAATGTAATAATAGGGATAAAAATAGAACCCTTTATTATCTTAGATGGAAAATAGTTTTGATAAAACACTTGAACTCCATTCTTGAGGAAAATATCATTTCTTCTTCAAAAACACTTTTCGTTTCTTAACATGTCATACAATTATAAACTAAAATAAGTTGATCAAAAATAAACATGAAAACATGTAAATGAATCTTCTTGGAAATAATGTTTTAAAAATCCATTCATGCCGCATAAGTTAAAAAAAACATTCTTCCCGTACTTTTTTCGGAAAAGTCAAAAAAAGTACCTCGTACGAAAAACGACAAAAGATTCTTTTCATATCTTTTACTAAAAACTCACCGAAGAGTAAAATAGGATTTAAAAAATTGTAGGTGAATGGAAATAATATTACATATTGAGTAAACATGGATGTGGATGATAAAATACACCCCAGTAAATACCAAAGTATAAACAATCTCGGATAAAAATGAGATTGTGATATTTCCCTTACCTTAGGTCCGATTTTCTTCGTAAGTGTCCGAACCTCCTGTATAATGATTTAAATAATTTCATTGACTTATTACAGAATCATATTCATTGTTATGATATCATATATGGTTCATTTATGACTTTATATTACCCGTTCTTTTGTAAATTCCATGTTAAAGAGCGTTTTGGGTAAAATTGTTTCATTTGTCGTCCATGTTTTGACTTGTAATTATTCATGTGATTACTTAGATCATGATTACTTAATTCCAGAATATAAAACATGATTTAAATATATATTCAGAATATACATATATATAATAAATCAGTAAATGGAAAGAAATACACCGTTCATGGAGACGGTAGTCCGTACGTACGCATGAACGCTGTTTTCGTTTCCTTATTGAATTGAATGGAATTAAGTAGATGACATACATATAAATATAAATAAATCCAGTATCATTATTATGTCATATATTTCATTAGTACTTATTATATATACTTTATAATAATTCATGAATGGTTAATCATTGAGAATGAATCTCATCGCGTCGTGGAGATGGTAGTCCGTACGTACGCACGAGCGATGATATTGTTCCCATGGTCGTGGAATTGTGTTGAGGTGTATGTATACTATTTCAGTATCAATATAACTTTATAATAATCATATATAGTTACTCATTATACCCATCCAATTATGGTGGTGGCGGATAATAGATTACACCAGGCGTTGAGACGGTATTCCGTACGTACGCACGCGCGGTGATTTCCTTTTTCCGTAGGATGGATAGAAGGTTAATTAGAGTTGTTTCATATTTATAATAACATATCAGTATATAAGAAATACTGATTTTATTACTTTATCATGAAACAACTAAAGAAGAAGAAGTTGAAGAAGAAAAAAATTGAAACAGACCGGTAATGGATATTACCTCTTTTTGACGCGCCTTCACTTAACCTCCACTTAAAGAACTAAGGATGGTCTTTGAAGAAGACCAGGACCTCTATAATGATACTAGGAAAGTGGAGAAGAGATTTTTGCAGGGTTTGTCCGGGCTTGAATGCTCAAATTGGTCTAAGGAGGAGAGGGAGGAGGTGCCCTTTTATAAGGGAGGAGAGGGGCATCTTAAGAAAATCTCAAAAAATTATTTTATAGTAAGGTCAAATTCGATTTATAATGGTTCTAAATGGTCTTATTTCGAAGGTAAAGTGGGGATGGATCAAAATACTCTCATCCAATAGGATTTAGACCAGTTTAGGTTATTATTTTAACCTATCAATTAGATTTAACTCTAAGTTAATTAATTTAACTTTTACCGTGTCTTTTTGTTTTCTTACACTATATGGTTAATAAACTTACCATATCAAGCCAAACGAACCCCAAGTTGTTTATTATTAATATATCTATCCTTATATAAGTCATTTTTCCGAACCTTATATTTTTATGAATTAAAAAACAATTAATAATATAATATTTTTTAAAAACTATTTTATGTCAATTTTGACACTATTTAGTAATTGATTTTTGTGAAAATCATAACAGAATGATAAGTTCGAACAAAGTTAATTAAATCAATAATAACATGTCATATTAACTTAGAAAATTAGTGGAATTTATAAAAAGTCTCAAATTACATTTATTTGGGCATTTATAACATCAATTATGTTAATATTTTCTTAAAAAGGTAATTACTGCATCATCATTGTGTCATAAATAAATTAAATTATTTAAAGTATAAAAATTACAAATAAAATACCATTATGTAGGAAATAGTTTTATCTTTTTAATTAATATTTATAGTCGAAATTATATTATGTGTAACCCTATATTAAAAATGTTTTAGTAAATAAACATTGATTTTAACTCTTTCAACTCTTCTTTGAATTAAATAATAATAAATGTCCTAATCTAATTCAAGTGGTCCTAAATGGTAATATTTTATTCCTAAGTTTGTTTTTGGTCGAATTACACTTTTCCAATAGAATTAGGACATGTTTTAGGGTAATAATAATATCATTTTTACCCTTAATTACCCTATTTACTTTTAACCGTAGTAAATAAAAGTAAAAAAGTTACTATTCACAAAAAATTATTTTCATCTCATTGAACCACATATTACTTACTGACAACAACCGTGTCTCTCGGATTTTTGAAATTCCATTCACAGAAGCGGTAAAATTAAGATTTATGAAAAAAAATAATTTTTTAACTACCACTTAGTAGTTTCACTATTCATCAAAAATTGAAGTTTTTCATAAAAATGCCAGAATTTCACCCTAAGCTATAATTGATATTCCAAATTCAAAAATGATTTCTATTTTACAAAATTCCCAACATATAAGTTTCATTAATTAATTTTATAATTAATTTCTGCTGTCACAACAAATAGCGTGTTTTTAAGAGATAATAACTATCAAAAGATTAACACTTGTTTATGTCTGGTGTAAATGTGAAATTACATGCAATGACCAACATTGTATTGAATTGTAAAAATATATTCTAAATATACTTTAAAACCACTAAAATTAATAATTTATTACTATTAATTATTTCGATTAAAAAAGTTGTTTTTAATTAAAATTTAGTAATTTTCACTATTCATCAGAAAATGAAAGTTATCCGAAAAGTACCAAAATTTCACCCTAAGCTAATTTCGATATTACGAATCCAAAATTAAGTCCATTTTGAAAAAATAAAATTTACAAAATTTCAAAAAGTGTTTATTACTATTCATAACGGCTAGTTTTAATAATATTTTAATAGCATATTGCTGTTTAGTGAAACTCGTTATTGCGTACTACACACGCTATCGAGTAAGGTCGCGATTGCGTGTAATACAAGGCAAGTCAAGGATGCATGTTGTGCAAGCTCCTTTTGGTGTAGCGTACAACACAAGACATTAGTGAAATTAAAATGAATATTTTTCATAAAATCGTGGGCTGTTACAATACCTTAGAATAATGATTCAATCTGGGTAGTTATCAATCGATTGACTAAGGTGTCCCAATTCTTTCCTATTCAAGCGACCTTCAACGTGGATCAGTTGGCTGAGTTTTATGTTCAGGGGATGATGAAATTACCATGAGTACCACAAAACCTAGTCTTATATTGTGATACATGTTTCACATTGAACATATTCAAAGGATTGTAGAAGGCTCTCGATACCCAATTGTTCTTCTGTATCGATTTTCAGCCATAGATGTAGAGGTAGTTAGAGCATACCAATAATGTTCTAGAGGACTTGTAGAGGGGTTTTCTCCGAGATTTTATTGGGTCATGGGAAAATAATTTTTCACTTGTTTTTTGAATTTTGATACAATAATATTTATCAGACTAAAATTTATATTTAACCATTTGAGGCACTTTATGGTAGGATATTTTGATCTCTCTTGTTTCTCATGGTAGTTGAAGAATCAGAGTTCTTGGGGCTCTGTCTGATGCAGGAGTAATCATAGTGGGTTCAATCGATATGGATGTGTATAGAACTGGATCAATATAGGTATATTTTATAAGGAGATGGGAATCAAAGATCTATTGATTTTGTGGTGGGTGATCATGTGTTTCTTTAGGTGTCTCCAAGGTTGGGTCACTGTCGGATTCAGAATAGGGTAAGTTGGCACCCAAGTATATTAGGCCGTTTGAGATTTTGAGGAGGACCGGACTGGTGGTGTATGAAATACATCTTTCATAGTGGTATAGTGGTATGAAAAATGTTTTTATTGTGTCCTAACTTCAATAGTATCACCCTGACCCATTTCATGTGATTAATGTTGAAGATTTTTAGGTTGAGGCATATGCGTTCCTTGAGGACAATCTGGTTCTTATTGTGGATCATAATGATAAAGTATTCTGGGGAAATGTTATTCCTGTAGTTTATGTTTTAGGGTAGCATGGTAAGATTCAATAATAAAAATGGGAAAGGGATTCAGATATGCAAGCTTAGTGACCTGATATTTTTACCTTGGAGGCTCAGTGATTCTTGGGAAGATCAACTTAAGGACAATTTGTTATATGGTTGGTAGGTAATACGTTCCAAAATTTCATGGAGGAATTTACATGATTAAATTTGGGATTAAATATACTATTTTTGGATAATTAAATGTTCAGCAGGTGTATGAGGAAGCCCAGGGGTGTTCCTAGGGATAAGGACATGAACGAAAGGGTAATTGGGCCATTCTATGATTGTTTCCTAGTTTGTAGATGGTTAGTGCAAACCGTACAAGGGGATATCCAAACCATGAAGTTTGAGATGGTGGAATTAAACATAGTTTGAACACGGTTTTAAAACTATGAGATACACCCCATGAAATTGTGCGACCTACCTCCATTATATATTCTCTTGTACATGGTTTTTCCACGTATTGGAAAACTGTATTGACAAACCACACACCACTTTAAAATTTGAAAATTTTAATTTTTCTAAATCTAGATGTTTATGTTCCCACCCAATTTTTCCCCTTTATTCTACCTGCATCCCTTTTGATGAACTAAAACCCTCAAGATCTCCCATGGATTGCTCTCCCTCATTTTAAGACCATTTGGAGCATAGTTGGTTGCAGATCGAAGCTCTAGGTATGTGTAATATTCCTCTTGATTCTCTTTTCTAGATTAGGGTTTATAGCTTGGGATATCTTGATCTAAAGATCTAAAACCCATTTTGGGGATTTTAGGTGGAAACATCTCGGGGTTCATGAATCTAGATATAATAATTTAATTAAGAGCATGTTTGTTAATAAATTCGATGTAGGTGGTCTACAAATTATATCCCAAAGTCATTGGGTTGATTTGTGAATATCTTATTTCATTCATGGTTATATATTATTTCTCTTTTGATTACCATACTCTGTTTTGATAATAATATAATCTAAATGAATTTTTTAACCCCTCATGACCCCCATGGGTTGAATTGAGGATGATGTGGCCGATTTTGGGACCACATGGGCTGCGTGAACATTTTGAAACCTAGACATTAGTAAGGTTAACTGTACTGTTTACTTGTGATAATGTAAGTCCTATGAAGAACATGTAAATATGGTTAGATGAGTTGTAAATGAAAAAATGATAGTAATTCCAAGGGTTATTAATAGTATAAGAGTTTGTTTGGCATGATAAGAAAATTGGTTATGTTTGTTAATTAAGATTATATTAATGGGATTATTAATTATGTTTGAAATGACTATTTTGGTTAGTGAATATGAAATAGTGATTTTCTTAATGGTTAAGGTCTTGGAAATTGTGGAATATAATAAATTGGATTTCATAAGGTAATTGATGAATATGTCAAATATGATGAAATAAAGGGAATTATTGAACTCACATAATGGGTCAGGGCATGAGAATGGGAATTTGGATAATTGGCTATGTAATGAAAATGGTAAATGTGTTATTGGGTTGTGGCATAATATTAATTCTAGGTTTATTGTTATATCATGTGATTGAATGTGTATTTTTTTGTGTTTGTATTATGACATGGTATGTTTGTGGTGATTTGATAAATAATAATGTTCACATGGATCGATAGTGTGTGGTATTGACTTATGGTTCTATGCCCATGTGTTAAGAGGTTCTAAACTCCACAAAAAATTCATGAGTTAGGGAAGGGGAAAAGGATCTATTCCCATATTGGCTGAATTCAATGATACCTCCTAGAACTACAATTTGAGATGACTGCGATGTTTTTTTATGACTTCTTTACCCAAGTGAGATAGGGACTTGACTTATTCCCTTATACATTGTGACTGATTTCCTTAGACTCTTATGTAAATGATGTAATTTCCTAAATCATGTAATAGGTGATGGAAATGGGTCAAGTAATGAAGATGGTATATGTGATGATATAATTATAATTATAGAAATGGTTATGTATGTATTGTTAACTAACGACACTCCAGTTTTCCATTCATTTACCTTTTTATAAATTTCATACATGCATGCACTATATGTTATACTAGATATTCTGTAGACACCATTGACAGTGGCCTACTAAGTTATACTCCCACCTTACTCGTACTGTCATTGGGTACCTAAGAAAACTTCATTGTTTCGGGTTTGGATATGGGCAAAGGCCCAATGACAGTGAGTTGAGTTAGGATCATGATATGAAAGGATGAGGATCCTAACATGAAGTCAGGAACTATTTGGGGATTCAGTTGTATGTATTTATTTTGGACACCATTCACATTAAACCCTGTTAGAAGGACATGGAATATGATTTATTGGTTTTGTTTTGTACCCTATTTGGGAAGTGGTTATTTATGAATTCTCAGATCATTCGCTTATAACTTAATTTATTTCTTATGCAATATGCTATGGATTACACTGGTAAAGAGGGTATAGTCTCCCCATGTGATTATTTAGACCCCTCCTACTTATCTAAAACCTCTAGAGTATGGGGATGTGCACTTGAGATCAGGTGGTGACTCGACTTGGAGCACCGGTTTGGTGGCTTCCAGGTCGGGGACCTTACATATAGATTTCACTCACTGACTATTTTCCCACATATTGTGGAATAGTTAACACATGGACTCTATATATATCTTGTACGAGGTCTCACAATCAGAAGTGAAAAAATGATATAACATGGTGGGGAGGTTTTTTTCAACTAATGCTATACATATGTCTATATTGACACCATCTTCATCAGACTTATACACCTCCACTTGGTAAGACCATAGATATTGCTTCTTGGTGTCACCTATTAACTATGGTGGAGTTTTGATGGATGTTGATGTATAAGTATATAGGTTTGACCATGATGTTTCAAAAAAATATCTATATGAAGGCGTCATTGTTTGGAGTACCTATCTATGAAGAGGTTTCTGGGAAATGTGAGGATTTCCTTTTCCATAAGAGATATCAATATAGGAAGGTTGACCATGGTGGATTCCAGGAGTAGAGTCCCTATAATCAACCTCTACACTAACATGAGGAGGAATATCAATGTAATTATCACCTTATTCTTTGGTTGAATAGTCTATAGACCCTTGGGGTGTTGATATTGCATCTCAAACAACCTCAATGACATTAAAATTAAATAGATTAGGGATATGAGCCTTATTATGCATCACAGATGGAATATGTCAACTTATCTTTTGGGATTGTATAGAGATATGATCTTTCTATATGACAGCTACTAGAATATGTTGGCATCCATATCGTGCTATGAGAAAATTATTCCTCTACTGAAAAGTTGCTGGAATATGACAATAAACATCTTCATTGTGAAAATGAAAATAAGCCAGCCTGTAAGTGGTTTTGATAATATTCAGGTAAACCCTAGATGAAGTGTGGATATGAGCGTGGTAAAAATATTAATTCTCTTCTAGAATATACTGATAGACCTCTATAATGTGAGAACATATATGAGCCTCCTCATATATGTAATCTGAAGGTTGTTGGTGTAGACATTCATCGACGAATGTAGGTGTATGATCCTGGATTCTGCGAGATGTTGGAATATACGAAGTAGATTCACTTATTGGAATATGAACTTGTACCAAGGCATGTTCCACTCTCAATTAGTTATCCCTATCCATAATAGGGATATGAGCCAAAAACTGATCCTTTTAGTATATCAATAGTCTTATTAGATAAGAATGTGAGCCTATCTTGAGAAATGTTCCACTCTAACATATTGATCTCCAATCAGAATGGGGATATGAGCCTGATCACGAGCCTTTGGAGTATACCTATGGTCTTTTTTATAGGAATGTAAACATGTCTGAAGGAATGTTTCTCTCCCACTTGGTGAGCCCCAATTGGAACAAGAATATGATCTCGGTCTGGTGCCTCATCCATTACAAGAATATGCTAATAATCCTCTTGAACATGGGCAAGATTATGCACTTTCCCTAGAGAATTTTTTCATACATATAATAGTGTAGTGTTTCACTATCTATACGTATAATATTATGTTCATTTATATGTATTTTCACCAGTTACGGAATATGATGCTTGAGTTCTTCAGTTATTACTAAGATTTAGTGAAATTTTATAAAAATGTCTACAAGAGTGTAATCCTTAAAATTTACATTAAAAACCAAATAATATATTATTTTATTTTATTTTATTATATATCTTTTAATGAATTCAACAATGAGTTATCTTGTGTTACATCTAAGATAGACATTCTTCCATAGCATTCATTATACGCAATATTGAGTTTTACTAAACAAGAGTATATTATGAAAAAATCATTATTTAATATAAAATAACATAGACATTTAAATAGTGGTAAATAATATTAATTTATATATATTCCATATAATTTTAACATTCATCTTATATTTTTTCTAGACATGATATAAGAACAAATATAAATTTTTATATGAAATATGTATTTTTCAAAAATAGAAATTATAAAACCCTTTAATGGAGAACCCTTATTAAATATATTTTTTACACTTTTTAAATTTTTATATGACAAAATAATATTCTAATTTGAATTCATATTGTCAAAATTAGCATAGGATGAATTTTTGGATTTTTTCTAAGAAGTTTCTTTTCTTGATGAATTGTGAAAAATAATGCATTGTAGTTAAAAACAAACATTTCATTTAAATAATTATTTTACATTATATTGATTTTAAAGTCATAATGGATCAGTAATATATATATTTATCCAATATATTTTATTGAAATAATTTTTATGTTGAAATTAGAAATAAAAAATTATTGAACTTTTTAACCTTTTCTTTTCTAGCCATTTTACCACATCTACAGGAAGAGTGTTAAAGTTAATTTAGCCACATTTTTAAATTGAATTTGGATACACGGTTTTAATCATGTTGATATTTAGAGTCTAATAAGATCAACATAATTTTTTTGAATGATAACTTTAGTATTTTATTTACCACGGTTAACGGTAAATCGTTTAATTAAAGGTTAAAAAAATATTATACTACAACAAAATTAATCAAAAACTTGTTCTAATTTCTTTGGATAAGTGGGTTTCAATAAAAATAAACTTTATTCCGCAATTATAACCATTTCTAGGACACTTGGTTAATATAATGATATTTATTATATTTTATTTAAAGGAATATTAACAATGAAATACTCATGTTTTTAATAAATAAATAAATTCTAATATAAGCTTATATAGAAGATAAATTCTACTATAAATATTAATTTAAAATATTATAGTTTTTATTGACCATTATAATTTATTTTTTATTTTTAGAGATGAAATAATTATATTAAAGGGTTTTATAATGAGGATGGAGAAATTGTTTAATTAATAGAAATATCAAAATGATGATATTAAAAATATAAAAATAAATAACATTTGATATAATTAATGACATCCAAAAATATTATGTACAAATTAGACATGCTAGTGATATATTAGAATATTTTTTAAAAAATTTTCATTTTCTGATGATATTTTGAAAAATAGAAATAATGAATTGTATCAAAATAAAAAATGATACTTTAAAATCTATAATATTTCATTAAATGATATAAATTCATAAAAACATTAATGTTTTCAAAATAACTATAATAATGTTAAATATTTCATTAATTATCCATTTGATGTTACATTGGAATTTTATAGTAACTATATTAACCATTAAGTAATAATAACATATGTTTCCATGATAAGAGTTAACAGAATTAATTTCGGTTTAAAGCCAAATTATAAGGGTAATAATATCTTCTAAACCTATGTAAAAATTATTGTTTAAGAGTATTTATACCCATAATAAACTAATATTTTAAATAACTCACTTTGGTTCCGTTTTTATTTTAAAATTTATTTATATTAATTTAATATTGTAAGGGATTTCAAGAGTGTCCTTCCCCTCTCTTATAAAAAGGCACCGCCTCCCTCACATCCTCACACCACAATGAGGATTATTTCTCTACCAAGACATTCCATTTTCCATTATAAAATTTCCTATATACATCCTAGTGGTTCTGTTCTCCTCAACATACCAACCCTATAATCATAATGAAGAGATCCAATGGAGGTTCACTAAAGAAGAGGTAATCGTCTTTACCGACTCCTTCAAAATTATTTTTTATTCTACATCCCATTCACATGTTGTTTCCATTATAAAAATTAAAAATCCAATACCATAGATATTATGAGATAGTATTATTATTATGGTACCATAATATTACTCCTTTAATCTATCCTAAAAAAACATTATCACCATAAATGTGTATGTACAACTTACCGTCACTACATTGTGGTGTAATTTGATTTTCATCACCACTTTATTAGGATTAATATAATTATGTATATAATGGATATATCTAATAAATATGTCATTATATTGATTATTTATAATTAATATACCATCCAATTCCTCTTAATTTACATTTAATGGAATGATATCATCACTCTTGTGTATGTACGACCAACCATATCCACGATGTGATGAGATTAATTCTTCGCGTTAACCAGAAAGGAATGATTTTAAAAATACTAATTTTTAGTGAATATAATATTTATGATCATAAAATTATTATTTATATGAATAAAATATATCATATTCATAACAATCTAGACTTACATGAAAAAAACATAAGAAAATGAAGCTATTTACACCTGAAACAAGGGTAATAATGAAATATTATTAACAAAATGACATAAGATAATGATATATGATATCATAAATATCGATATATTTGTGATATAATTTAACATCATTCTCTAACCATTATACATGAGGTTAACACACTTTCAATTATAGTCAAATACAAGGTAATGGTTAATTTCACAATCACTATTTTATTCAGGATAGTTTAAACATAAGTATTTACTGGGAAATTTTTATCATTGATGCCCATGTTTCTTAAAAAAGTATTTCAAAATATTATTAAAATTATTCAATAACTTTTTAATGTCAATTTTACCCACATTTTAGTTTTTATAAAACTTTTTTAATGGAATCTTTTTTCGTTTTTCAAATGAGGTACTTTATGAATGTTTTGAACAGAAAGAATGTTTTTTAACTTATATGATGTCGGTGGATTGTTTCAGCCTTCATGATGCCTTAAAATTTGAAATCTTACCATACTAGCATACAATGTTATATTTAAATGAAATATTTTCTTTTATAATTGTGTTTCTTTTAAATGATTTCAAATTAAACAGTGGGTATTTTTTTCAAGAAATTTTTAATGATTTTATTAGTTTATTTTTATTTATTTCAACATTTTTTGTTGGATTTTATGGTTAATTGAGGTTGATATCTTATGATAAAATCTACCTTATTTTATTAAATTTAATATGATATTTTTGATTGTGGATGTAATATTTTGATATCATTTATGGTTTATATTTAATGTATTGACATTTTTTATGCTTGATTTAATATGAATTCGTATGTTGGTTATGTTTCACAATTTTCATATAAGGAATCCAATAGGCTTAGTACATATCAGGAATAGCCCTCTATTGCCACTTGATCCATCAATAGGTCTCATGAGACAAACATATTTGGGTTTTACCCATTTATGAATTTTAACGAATCAATATTTTTCTTAAATGAAATTTCTTTCTTATAAATAGGTCATAATCACATTAACTTCTAAGTTCTATGTGACCCATAAAACATAAGTTTGTCACTTTTTTTATGTGAATTTCAAAAATCCAACACATAGTCGCAATCAGTGAGTTATTTAGAGTCCAATAAGGAAAACGTATTTTTTGGTGAATAGTAACCTACCCTTATGAATAGTAACATACCCTTATGAATAGTGTTATACCCTAATGAATAGAAACCTTACCTATGATAATATATAAATAATATTAAAGTTGAATGTATGATATACCTATGTTTTAGAATAAGTTAATGAATGTTTTAAAACTGGTTTTTGATAATAAATTATGATTTTAATTAAATATTAAATTAATAATATTCAGAAAATTATTTTTGAAAAATAGACTTCATTTTTGGATTCAACACATTTAAAAATGGTTGGAGTTAAATTTTGGGATTTTTCTAAAATACTTGAATTTTTGATGAATAGTGACATATCATAAATTGCAAAATTAAGATAAATACACTAATTATAGAGTCGTGTGTGATGTTATGCTGATGTAATATCACTTGTTTTAGGATCACATGATAAAATAACTATTATTGGTCTTTTAATACTCACTATTACTTGTCTTGTGAAGAAATAACAAATTAATGAGTTTTATATTAAGAAATCCCCTCTCAACTCCACTGTAAAAACCCCCTCTCACCCCCTCTTCCAATCACTCCTCTAATTCCTTGTGCCTTCTACAAATTCTGAAAAAATACCCTCCCAACCTCCTATCCCACGTTTATCAAGCTTTTTTTTCATTGAAAGTCAAAAAACTCCCCCTTAAGGAGGCTCTCAAAGAAGTTTTGTTCAAGAGGTAAATTCCTCTTTTCAAATCTTTTTCTATCCTTTCAACTTCTTTTGTTTTATTTTTCTATTACCTCTATTTATCCAAATTTTGTGATGACTCCAGTACCTTATATGTACTGTAATGTTGTCATGATAGTGGAATAATTTATCATCATCTCCCCCTTATTACCTTCTTTTGTACTATTGGTAAGAACATCATCCGAGATGTGTCAATTTTACACATTCAAGGACGATGGAATTTCGATTTCTTTTATCATTATAAATTATGGTATTGAAACCATTATTGTTATGTTTGAACCAGATTATTATATATAATAAAACTTATTTAAGATTCTGTTATCCATTTTTTCAAATTGTGTTAGGTTATAAAGAAAAATGAGTTCGTTGTAATCAAAACCCACGAATTAACCGATACAATTATCATTAAAGTTCTATATGATAATTCATCCTCATTCCATGTAACCAAGTTATATAAATGAAAAATAACCCTTATTTATGTTCATAAATAATATATAATTTCAATTCTGGAGATTTACATCCATTCCACTTCATTACATAAATACAAGTGAACCGAATATGAAAATAAGAGAAACAAACACTCCAGAACGACGGAATTCAATAAAATAACTTGTAAATAAAGACATAAATGAACTAACAAGAATTATGGTAAACTAAATACATGTCTAATAGGTTCTGAAATATGTTATTAACTAGTATAATTTAATATTCCATGAGATTAAGTACAAGAGTATAACACGTTTTTAGTTAAGGTAAGGGTTTTTTCCACCCGAACTTCCATTTTCATTCAGGATACTTTAATTGTCTAATTACCTCAATGTAATTCTTATGTTTTGTTATGTACTCATCATATATTCTGTTTGAGTATAATATATATGTTTACAAACCAGAAACCTTCCATATTTTATGGATAATTACACATTTTTAAAGGAACGTTCAAAGTTGTTTCCAAACTACAAGCCTAATCCAAGGAAATTTCTAAAATTCTTTCCTATTTTAAAGGGCACTATATGATCTATTTTTGGAAGACTTTATCATTATAAAATCATAATTTTATTATGAAAATACTATCTTACTTCACTTCTGGTTTTATACAAAGAATTTTCCAAAAGAACTCTTCTTTTCAAAATAAAAGAGTATTTATCTCCAGAATTGCTTAATGATTTTATAATAGTGTTTTCATCTAATTCAACAATCTTGTTGATTCCATGGTATTATTGGTTTTAATAATTTATGAATTCATCTACCATATTTGATTTAATGGTTATGAATAACTCTATTGTGGATGATCTATCCTAAAAAAATTCATCATATTATTCCGAATGGTTAGTATTTTATATTTAATGATTGGGGAAAGTTAGTTACATTTTATATGATAGTTTCAATATGAATGTATATGTTGTTTATGTTGATCCCCGCTCATATAAGGAATTAATTGGACTTATTATGTGATGGGTGGAGCCAGATATAGCCCCTTGATGCATCGGTATGCCTCATGAGAGAAATAGACGTGGAATTGGATGAGGCCTTCCCCAAAGTGATATGGATTTTGGCAAGGCCTTAATCACTAGATGTCTTGGCCGAGTCCATGAAAAAATGATTTAGAATTTCTGGAATTAAAAATTCCACTAGTATGAGTTCAGCTATGGATATTTCATGTGGTTATTCAACTAATTGAATACCCATGATTATGTTTTATTATGGCATTATTTGCTCAGCTCATTTTCTAGCCATAATGTGTTCATGTTTATTATTAAAGGAATGTGTTTTAAATTATTCACCATGTCTAATGTTTATATTATCTTTCTCTGTATTTCTTACCCTTGCTAAGAATTTTAGCTCACCCCTTTCTTATATATCATTTTTTTCAGGACTTGAAGAAGTTTATTAGGAATGACAGGCTTTAATAACCTAGGAGTTATGGGTGTTGTCTAAGGACTTTACACACTGTATTTCTCTTCAAGTTGTAATATTGAACTTATGTATTAATATTGTTTCCAATAATACTAAACAACTCGGTCCTTCAGGATTCGTATTCCTTGTTTGTATTCCAACTTAATCAAACAAGGCACCAGCTCCGGGCAATTGGGGTCATGTCCTTACAGTTGGTATCAGAGAAGGTTTAGTAGAATACATAGAAACTAGATTTAGAAAATGTAGAACTAGGGAAGTGCCCCTAAGTTAGTCTTTTAGGATATACATACAATAACATCCTGGTATTTTTGTAAGGAATAGATTATGTTAATTATTCAAGCAATACATCCCTATCTGGATACGAGTAGGTAAAGGCGGCTCTGGAACAGATATATATAGGGGTAAAACCCGAAAACACCGCTTTGAGCTCGACTCGAATGGGAACTGGTGCACAACAAAGGTCCTTGTTGCACTCTTGGTTACGGCACTCCCAAGGGATATGCTTAGGATAATTATAGTTTTCTTTACAATCCATTATGAAGGAGTTTAAAGTAAATATTCCTCAAAGAATCCATTTTTGTGAATATGAGATTAGCCATGCATAAGATCTCAATTTTTCTGATTATTTTTAAGTTAAGATTATACATTGTGATTCATAACCTAATATAGTGTATTCCATTATCTAGATATGGAGGCTAGTGGACGGAATGTAAATTGCATGAATGCACGTGTCCCCTGTAGGGATTTTCCTCTGACGCAAGACAATGATGTTGGATCCGGTGCTTTGACTGTTGTTGAGAAACTCATAACTATACTAGGAAAACATACTCAGGTTATGAATAATAACCTTAACCGTATGGAGCATCCAGATCCACCATGTGGAGGAGCCATGCTAGATCACGTTATGCGACAACAACCTCCATCATTCAATGGGACTACAAACCCTTTTGTAGCAAAGCAGTGGATATGTTCCCTTGAGAAGATATTTATCTTTTTTGGATGTAATGAAAGAGAGAAGGTTTTCATGGAAGTATATCTTCTATCGGGAGATGCGGATCCGTGGTGGTCATTAATCCAAAACACAATGGAGGAGTAAGAAATAGAAGAGATGGAATGGAGGGATTTTAATGGAATCTTCTTAGAAAAATATTTCCCTCGAGAACAAAGAGCTGATATGGAGAGGAAATTCTTGAATCTGAGGCAAAAGGAGGATGAAAATGTTGCCAAATATGAAGCCAACTTCACAAGGCTATAAAGACATGCTGTGGACTACATACGAATTCCAAGGAGCAAAATCAATCTATTTTTTGATGGCCTAAATCCATTCCTCTAGTGGGCACTGGTCTCCCAAAATTTTTCATCATATGAGGACATAGTTTCCTATGCTATTAAGACTGTAAAAGAATTATCTATGTGTTATGAATTTAAGGGAAAGAAAGAAAATAAGAGGGATGCTAAAAACCATGGGAAAGGAAATAAGGAAACAGGGAAGAAGGGAAGAGTTGAATTTCCGCCATGTGACAATTGTGGAAGGAAACACCCCTGTGTGTGCTTAAAAAGAAAAGGAGTATGCTAAAAATGTGGTCAGAAAGGCTATCTTCCTGGTGATTGCAAATTAATGAAGGAATCCAATGATGTTCGATTCTATAATTGTTAGGAAATAGGTCACTATGCTAATAATTGTCCAAAACGTCAAGGAAATATGCAACAGAAGAGGCCAAGGGAGCAAGGACAAGCATTTTCGATCACAACTGCAGATGTTGAAGTTCTGCGTGATGTGGTGTAAGGTACTTTGATCGTTTCCTCAAGCTTAGACAATGATTTATTTGATTCTAGATCATCACATTGTTTCATATCTTCCTATTTTTTTAAGAAAATTTTATGTTTCCAATTTGATTTAACAAGGTAGTTGTCAGTCAAAAGTCATAAGGTAAGTATCACTGCTACAATGTTCTTTCAATCTGTTCCCATTAGGGAATACAAATGTTCTTTATCTGGTGATCTCATCATCATAACCGTGATTGAATTCGATATAATCCTTGGTATGAATTGGCTTTCAGATCATGATGGAAAAATTTATTGTAAGAAGAAGGAGGTTAAGATTTTTGATGACGATGATAAATAACACATTATCTTTAGAGTATAATTGTCACCACCTGATTCTTATCTAGATCCACCCCAATAGCTCAACTAAATTCAATTACTAGGGAGGAATATAATGAAATAATTGTGGGTGAGGAAAGGAATGTTCAAATAGAGTATGTACTTATTGTGAGAGAATATGTTGATCTGTTTCCAGAAGATTTACCTTGACATCCTCCAGAATGATAAATTGAGTTTTCCATTGATATAAGTCCTGGTTCAAGGCCCATATCAAAGAACCCTTATAGAATGGCCACTATGCAATAAGTGGAACTAAAGAAATAACTATAGTAATTGAGTAATAAGGTATTTACCTTCCCTAGGGTTTCTCCATGGGGATCCCATATCCTTTTTGTTAAGAAAAAAGATGGATCTACAAGGTTATGTATCGACTATAGGGAGATAAATGATATAACAATAAAGAAAAAGTATCCCCTACCTTGCATTGATGATTTATTTGACAAACTACACGAATCTCAATACTTTTCAAATATTGACCATCGATCTGGATATCATCAGTTACGTGTGAAGAAGGAAGACATTCCGAAAACAGCGTTTCGAACTAGGTACGGGCATTATGAGATTACAGTAATGCCTTTTGGATTGAATAATGCACCCTCTGTCTTCATGGATATAATGAATAGAGGTTTCAAGGAATAACTCGATGATTTTGTAGTGGTATTTATTGATCATATCTTGGTATTCTTCAAAAGCTACTAAGATCATAAAAATCACTTGCGCATTATCTTGAATACTCATAGAAGACATGAATCATAAGGGAAGTTTAGCAAGTGTGAATTATGGCTTCAGGATATTTCATTTCATGGCCATATTTTCTCTAAGGATGGAATCCTAGTTGACCCTTCAAAGACAATGGCAATCCAAGATTGTTTGACGCCAACAAACATAACTGAGGTACGATGTTTTATTGGCTTAGCAGGTTTTTATCGGCGTTTTGCACAGAATTTTTCCCAACTGGCTAACCCGCTAACTAATCTCACCCGTAAAGGGGTTAAATTTGTTTAGACAAAAGATTGTGAAAAATGTTTCAAATAATAGTAGAGAATATTAGTCAATTCTCCTATATTGACTCGACCATTGCGGAATGGCGGGATTATTATTTATAGTGATGCTTCAAAGAAAGGACTTGGTTGTGTCCTTATGGAAAATGATAGGGTTATTACTTATGCATCACGACAGCTACAAATTCTTGAGAAAAACTATGCTACTCATGATATTGAGTTAGCTGATGTAATCTTTGCTTTGAAGATATGGAGACATTATCTGTATGGTGAAAAATGTGACATTTATACTGATCACAAGAGTTTGATGTATATTTTCTCAATGAAGTAACTCACCATGAGGCAAAGGAGATGGCTTGAACTACTCAAGGATTATGATTGAACGATATACTACCACCTGGGGAAGGCAAATAATGTAGAAGATGCTTTGAGAAGAAATGATCATGGAGTTTTGAATAAGATGAGAGTTGAAAGGGATCCTATTTTCATGGATCTAGTAAATATGGATATGGGAATAACCATAGAAGGTGAAACATCAATTATTTTTCAAATGGCTTCCAAACCATATTTACTAGAAAGCATAAAAAGTTCTCAGGCTGATGATGAGGGGTTTCAAAAGAAGATTAAATCTTTGAATATTGGGAGATTGAGTGACTTCGTATATGAAGATGGAATTTTGAAATATGGGAAGAGACTTTGTGTTCCTGATATACCTGATCAAAAGAGGGAATTGTTGGATGATGATCATAGTTCCAATTTCTCTATACACCCTGGTAGGACTAAGACGTATATAGATTTTAAGGAACATTTTTGGTGAGCCAATATGAAGAGGGAGATTTCTGATTTTGTGTCAAGATGTATGGTTTGTCAACAAGTGAAAGCTGGAAGGAAACAGCCAGGAAGAGTATTGCAACCTTGTCCCATACCTGAGTGGAAATGGGATAATATCACGATGGACTTTGTCATGGGACTACCAAAGACTCCTAGAAGGAATGATGAAATATGGGTCATTTTTGACAATCTTACCAAGTCAGTGCATTTTATTACTATAAGAGAAGATCTACCACATGAAATTCTAGCATGACTGTATATTAATGAAGTTGTGAGACTTCATGGAGTACCCCTATCGATTGTTTCTGATCGTGAACCATGTTTTATGTCAAGATTCTTGAAATGTCTTCAGAAGTCCCAAGATATTGATCTCGGTTTGATCACTTCCTACAACCCATAAACTGATGGACAGTTAGAAAGGACTATTCAAACATTGGAATACATGTTGAGGTCCTGTTAACATGATTTTCAAGGCATGTGGGATCAGTATTTACCACTTGTAGAATTTTCCTATAACAATATCTTCCATTCACGTATACAGATGGAACCATATGAAGCATTATATGAGAGACGATGTTATACACCAACTTGCTGGGATGATGTTGGTGAATGAAAGCTCATGGGCCCAAAACTTGTTGAAGATACAATAGAAAAGGTGAAGGTTATCCAGAACCATATCAAAATAGCTAAAAGTAGGAAAAAGAGCTATGCAGATAACCGAAGGAAGGATTTAGAGTTTCAAGAAGGTGATCACGTTTTCTTAAAGGTATCTCCATGGAGGGGTATTATACGATTCGGTAAGAAGGGAATGTAAATTCCCTGGTACATCAGACCTTTTGAAATTTTGGACCAAATTAGAGCCGTAGCTTACTATTTGGAAATTCTTCCAAGTCTCTTCAAGGTTCACAATGTTTTCCACATGTCAGTGTTAAGAATGTACATGCCAGACCAACACATGAACTCACTTATGAGGAAGTGGAACTTGAGCCCGATCTATCTTACTATGAAGATCCTATCGAGATTCTAGATACTAGAGAACAAGTATTGAGAAATCGGACGAATCATCTAGTAAAAGTTCTATGGAGGAAGCACAAGATGGAGGAAGCAACATGGGAGCCTGAGGATCTTATGTTAAAGATATATCCAAATCTTTTTAGGTAATATTTTGTGAATTTTGAGGACGAATGATTTTAATGAGGGGAGAATGTAACGACCCAATATTTTTTCTAAAGGAAATTAATTTATTATAAATATGTCATTATCACATTAACTACTATGTGCTATGAGACCCTTAAAACATAATTTTTTCACTTCCTTGCTGTGAATTTCAAAAATCCAATGCACACAGTCACGATCAGTGAGTTATTTAGAGTCCAATAAGAAAAAATTAATTTTTGGTGAATAGTAACCTACCCTTATGAATAATAACATACCCTTATGAATAGTGATATACCCTAATGAATAGTAACCTTACCTATGATAATTTATAAATAATATTTTAGTTGAAAGTTTGATATACCTATGTTTTAGAATAAGTTAATGAATGTTTTAAAACTGATTTTTGATAGTAAATTATGATTTTAATTAAATATTAAATTAATAATATTTATAAAATTGTTTTGGAAAAATGGAATTCATTTTTGGCTTCTACACGTCAAAAATGGTTGAGGTAAAATTTTGGGATTTTTCTAAAATACATGAATTTTTGATTAATAATGACATATCAAAAATTGCAAAATTAAGATAAATACACAAATTATAGTCATGTGTGATGTTCTACTGATGTAAGCCCACTTGTTTCAGGATCACATGATACAATTACTATTCTTGGTCATTTAATACTCACTATAACTTGTCTTGTGAATATATAATAAATTAATGAGTTTTATATTAAGAAATCCTCTCTCACCTCCACTATAAAAACTCCCTCTCACCCCCTCTTCCAATCACTCCTCTCAAGCCTTGTTACTTCTCCAAATTCTGTCCAAATACCCTCCCAACCTCCTCTCCCACGCCCATCAAGCTTTGGAATCATTTAAAGACCATAACTTATCCCTTAAGGAGGCTCTCAAGGAAGTTTGATTCAAGAGGTAAATTCCTCTTTTCAAATCATTGTCTTTCCTTTCAAGTTCTTTTGTTTTCTTTTTTCTATTACCTCTCTTTATCCAAATTTTGTGATGACTCCAGTAACTTATATGTACCTGAATTTTTTCATTATAGTGTAATAAATTATCATCATATCTTTCTTTTTTACCTTCTTTTATACTAGTGGCAAGAACACCATCCGAGATGTGTCAATTTTACACATTCAAGGATGATGGACTTTCGATTTCTTTTATCATTATAAATTCTTGTCATGAAACCATTATTATTATGGTTAAACCAGATTATTATATATTATATAACCTATTTAATATTCATTAATCCATTTGTTCAAATGGTGTTAGTTTATAAAGAAAAATGAGTTCGTTGTAATCAAAACCCATGAATTAACTGCAACAATTATCATTGAAGTTATATATGATAATTCATCATAGTTCCATGTAACCAAGTTATATAAATGAAAAATAACACCTATTTATGTTAATAAATAATAGATAATTTCAATTCTGGAGACTTACATTCATACCACTTAATTACTTAAAACAAGTGAACAGAATATGAAAATAAGAGAAAAAAACACTCCAGAACGACAAAATTCAATACAATAACTTGTCAATAAAGACATAAATGAACTAACCAGAATTATGGAAAACTAAATTTATGTCTAATAGGTTCTAAAATAAATTATTAACAAGTATAATTTCATATTCTAGGAGCTTATGTACAAGAGTGGAACACGTTTGGAGTTAAGGTAAGAGTTTTTCCACCCGAACTTCAATTTTCATTCGGGATACTTTCATTGTCTAATTACCTCAATGTAATTATTATGTACTAATCATATATTCTGTCTGAGTATCATATATATGTTTACAAACCATAAATATTCCATATTTAATGTATAATTATACATTTTTAAAGGAACTTTCACAGTTGATTCCAAAATACAAGCCTGGTCCAAGGGAATTTCTCAGATTATTTCCTATTTTCAAGGGCACTCTATGATCTGTTTTTTGAAACCTTTATCATTATAAAATAAATCATTTTATTATAATAATACTATATTACTTCACTTCTGGTTTTATACAAAGATTTTTCCAAAAGAACTCTTCTTTTCAAAATAAAAGTGTTTTTATCTCCAGAATTGCTTAATGATTTTATAAGAGTGTATTCATCTAATTCAACACTCTTATTGCTTCCATGGTATTATTGGGTTTAATAATTTATAAATTCATGTACCATATTTGATTTAATGGTTATGAATAACTCTATTGTGGATGATCTATCCTAAAACCATTCGTCATATTATTCTGAATGGTTAGTATTTTATATTTAATGATTGGGGAAAGTTAGTTACATTTCATATGATAGTTTCAATATGAATGTATATGTTGTTTATGTTGATCCCCGCTCATATGAGGAATGCATTGGACTTATTATGTGATGGGTGGGGCCCGCTATAGCCCCTCAATGCATCGATAGGTCTCATGAGACAAACAAACATGGAATTGGATGAGGTCTTCCCAAAAGTGATATGGATTTTGGCCAAGGCCTTAATCACTAAATGTGTTGGCCGAGGCCATGAAAAAATGATTCAGAATGTCTGGCATTATGCATTACACAATTATGAGTTCAACTATTGATATTTCATGTGGTTATTTGACTAGTATAATACCCAAGATTATTTTTTATTATGGAATTATTTACTCAGCTAATTTTCCTACCATAATGTGTTCATGTTTATTATTAAAGGAATGTGTTTTAAATTATGCACCATGTATAATGTTTATATTTTCTTCCACTGTATTTCTTACTCTTACTAAGAATTTGAGCTCACCCCTTTCTTATGTATCATTTTTTTCAGTACATGAAGAAGTTTATTATGAATGATAGGCTGTAATAACCTAGGAGTTATGGGTGTTGTCTAAGGAGTTTCCACATTGTATTTCTATTCAAGTTGTAATATTAATCTTGTGTATGAATATTTATTCCAACAATACTAAACTAATCTGTCCTTCGGGATTCATATTCCTTGTATGTATTCCAACATAATCAAACAAGGCACCAGCTCCCAGAAACTGGGGTCGGGTCTTTACATGAATGGTTTCTTGGAAGAATCCTTGAATCTATGTTTATGATTTCTGATATTATGCACTTCATCATTAAAGGACTAGTTATTGATTTTCCATGTAATTCTTATAGTAGTAGAATATCCATGTGAATGTTTATATGGAATTATATGATTTATGCTTCCATATTATGCTCAATATTGTTTTTAAAGGGCTTGTGTTTTCAGTTATATTCCTTCCATTAAAATTTTACGTTTATCTATGATGGATTCCACAATATTATTTACCATTACTGAGCATTTTATCTCACCCTTTTCTTATGTTTTATTTTACAAGGATTCTAAGATGTGTATTATAACTGATAAGGAGGATCAATCTAGGAGACTAATGACCTTCTCAAAGAATTGCCTTTTTTTAACATTATATTTGAAATTGTAATATAAGGTTCATGTATGTAAGATATTTTTCAAGATTAAAAAACAGATATACCATTTTGGATTAAAGAATTGTATCTATTCCAATGTAATAAAATAAATCGCCTACAATGGGATTTTGGGGTCAGGGAATTACATTTTCTATATTTAATATATAATGGAAGATATCTCCCATTGAATTTGGGATATTAAACCACTTATGTCCTCTTTTTTCTATAAGAATATTTTTATGGGATTAATGCATAGAGGTATGGATATGTGCCTACCCCATTCTTGTTATAGTAATATGCATAAATACTTGTTATGAGGGAGCTTGAATATGATCTTGATCACTGGATAATACAATAATATGCCGGTAAACTTTTTAAAAGGAAGTGGGGATATGAGATCAGTCCTAGTTATATATAGTTTTTTTGTGCACGATGTGTCTACCTTAATAACAATAAAGTGATTTTAGAGGATTAAAATTGTTGGGTGGTACCCTTAGCTGGTGACTGAGGGGAATTGGATGGATGGCGCTGATGAAAATGGTTGAAGGGTTCCCTACTCAGAAAACCTTGAACCATAAGGGATATATAGTGGGCTCATTATTCCACCATTTTCAAATACTAAAGGTGGGGACTGTTTCACAATGGGGACAATATTCTGAAGTGGCTGGCAATGGGATTAATCACCAGTTGATTTACTACTACATTCTTTAGATGATTTAGACTCTTTAATTTTAATATATAGAGACCATTTCTTGCAAAATCAATGTTTTCTATCATTCAATGTCGATAGTATTCAAACACCGTTTAATTATCCACCTGACGTGGGAGGTTTTAGGAATATAAGGTCATTATATGTCCCACAGGTGTTGCAACCATGGATAATTATCCAAAAAACATACTCTAGGTCAAGAAATGATATTAGACTGGGAGTTTTTTGTGTCAGAAATATCTATAGTCATAAAGATAAATGAAGAGAACTTACAATGACCGGTTCATCATCGAAGAAATGATACATGATCAATCAGATATTCATGGGTAATTCAATTTTTTCTAGTTATAACTGATCTATCCATTCTATTTACATATACTTGTCAGAGTCAGGTTTGACTTATTTCATGAGAACCTAGGTTATTTAAGATTAGCTATCCATTTTTTTATTTTAAATATTCAATTTGGTTTCAACATTTTTAAGAGGTTATTCAAATAAAATGGGCCGAATCATGATAAACTGGTTATTTTGTTATTTGAGAGATTCATGTCGGGTTCACCATTTCTATTTATCTTAAAATATCAAATGAATGGTATGAAGAAATGGTTTGGTAGTTTTATTATGTGGGTTTTTATGTCTTTATAATCATTAACACTGGGTTTACCATTTATGTTTATCATTCATAAAAAATTCTCCATGATTCCAACATCTATAACTAAGTACAAAACTATTTTACAAAGGAAGTTAGTCAATTTATTTTTCAGACCCAATGGAATATACTAACTCACATTATTAAAAAATATGGAGGTTAGTCTCATCACACCCTTTGGGGGTGGAATTGTTTCCTACTCTGGTACTATCTTATATATTTATGATATATTTGAGGATCTCTTCCTAATCCAAATATGGGACTGTCACCCTAACAAAACAATCTAATTTTGAATACTTCCACTTTTAAAGGTGGGTGTATTAATTAGTCTATATGTATGTATCTGAGGTTCCTCATCCACTTACCATTAGTCGGTAGCTTATTATAATTGAAACCATATAGCCAGGAACATTGGAGTTTATTACCATTAAGGGAGGGGATTAAAATTCTATGGATGGGATTGAACCTTTATGTGGTATCCAAAGTATCCCTCATATAGGAGGGATGAAAACCCAAAGAGTTCATTACACTATTTTATTTTAACATCATGAGTAAAGGATATATATAATGGAACTTAGGTACCAGGTTTTGAGCTTGATCCTAAGGAATTCATCCTACATACCTTGGTTATGACATTAATCAGATTCATCATTGTTTAATCATTCCCTTAGTAATGGACTAAGGTTGATACCCTTGTATGAGGGTAGATATATCATGCCAATTATTTGGAATTACACATTGAGTTTTACATGGATAGTGAATATTCATGATGTGAATGATATGACCATTGAATATCACTGTGTGCATGTGAGCCATGTTCGGTGTGATAAACAAGGGATATCATGTAATTAGTCTCACTACATATTGATGCATGACTTATGCACTTGGACAACACTTTGGATGTTTGATATATAGATCGGATATTAAGAAGTCATCTTTTATATATTGGTTATAGAAGGAATAAAATTTATCATAGTTATGTTTGATCGAGGCTTACACATTGAGGTTTCCCTTATATATCCACTATACAAGATTATCATGTCCTGGGACATCTTCGTGACATAGCCAGATTATCTGCCTGAAATGTTCTGATTTTCTACCTGACATGTCTATGAATTTATAGACCTTTCTTGTTTTTATTGTGAACATGTCCAAGGAAATTATCATGATCTAATTGACTTATACAAAGGATTACACATAATCAGAATGGAATAATTTTTGTCCATTTCTTGATCGTGGTTGAAATGTCTGGAGTGTTTTGTATGATTTTAAACATGTCTGGATGAATTCATAGGATTATGGATGACATGTGTAGAGGGATTGAGAGGATCTAGATGACTTGTTTGGAGTATGTTTCATGACCAAGGTTGGCATGTTTGGAGAGTGCTACATGACCTGACCGAATTTTATGGAGGACATTTCATGACTAATGCTGGCATGTCTCAAGAGTGTCACATGAACTAGCTGATTTTTGGAGGATGTTTCATGACCAAGGATGACATGTATAATATACACCACGAGATTAGGATGACTCGTTCTAGTGCCACTGTATAGCTTGGGTGATATGTATGGGGGAAATTCCATGCTCAATGATAGAAATTCCAAAGGACTTTACAAGACATGGGTGTCTTTCTCATAGGGGATTGTATGACCTGATGGACATGTCTAAGGTACATATCATGATCCAAATGTAATAAAAAGATTGAATCATATGGCATGGTTGATGTATCGTGGTGTTTTTTCTTGATCTAGATGATTTATGTGAAGTGAATTGAGATCATAAAACCGATCTTCACATAAGATTATTGCCTTTTTTGTATTTTATTCCTACCTTTAATTTGTATATTCCTCAGGTTTTCCAATGTTATCTTATTTTAGGTTTCCTGTTACCCATATGACATGTAGGGCCTCCTTCTCATAATCTGTTTGACATGACATAAGTCCTTCACATGATCTATATAGTGATCACACAAAGTGACTATGCATGATGTTTGATCCTTTAGGCCATTTCCTTGATTTTACCTAGTAGAATACATTTTTGAGAGTGTGACTAGCCGCTCTAAGAATTATGATCATGCACGCCCATGAGTGATGGATTTTGGATCTTTTTTTGTGATAGGGGGTAATAAGATTTACCAACCCAGTTATACACAGCCTTGTGTGGAACATATTTCATGGATTATTGCTTGATTCAGTAGAGAATTTATTGTATCACATGATTCGTATGATATTTACATGGGTCACTCATGGAACCACATGATATTTAGTGACTTTGAGAATGTTATCCCTTTTCCATTTTTATTGGACCCAGGCCAATCAATGGGATTTATCCTATCCAGGTGGAAATTTCTATATAATTTTAAAAGGCTCGACCAATATGTTTAGGGGTATTCATGAGATCATGATGTCTGTGGGGATTCTTTTTGTGTGATCAAAGATGGATTTTCTAGGGTCTTCTGTGAGGGAATGGCACCTTTTCATGAGGTATTTCATGAGATCATGAGGAAAGGTTAAGGGTACCTCCACATGATAAATGGTGATCACCTAGGATACGAAACCCCGTTATCATAATGATATACGTATATCCCTTCAAGTGAGGATTCTGCCTTTTTCCGTTTTTTCTCATTATTTAGTTTACAAGGTTTGGGGATGGTGCAATGTAGTGTGATTGTTGTCAAAGACAATATATCTCATTATCTATGATGTTTTGTGTGACCAATAATGGTTCTAGTGGTGATGCATGACCATTTACATAGATAACCCCTATTCTTTTCTATGGATATAAAAGAGTATAACAAAATCAAATGGAAATTTTTCAGACCCTTCACCTGATGGTGGTGATGTTCTAATATACTCTTTCATGATAAGGTGGTAATGTCATCCGGGATCCATGGTGTCTTGAGAACTATATGATAATTCCATAAGAAGATCAATGACAACAGAAGCTCTCCAACTTTTCCATTTTTCGATACTTTATTTTACAAGGGTTTTGGATGATTTTTAGGTGCCTACTGGTTTACATGTCATAAGGCATGGATGAACACATATAACAGCCTCTATATGATCACCAATGCTTTTTTAGGATGCCTTTTAATGAACATGGAGGCATGAAAAATGGTCTCCACGTGATCTAAATAATATCAAGCATTATTCAAGAACTATTTTCATGACCTTCTGAAATTCATGAGATCACATCTCCTTTTGAGGTTTATGTAATACACATTTTTTGGACACCTTTTCTTACATTGTTTTGAATATAAAATAAAACTCATACTCTGGGTATTAAAACCTTATAGATTTTTCAATTATTATTTATAAGGCCTCAATAGAATAATTATATAAAAAATATCTAGCTATAAACCCATATTTAACCTCCAAACATTGAGATATGAATTGGAAATAGGCTTTGGATATAGGTACACCAACTTGGAAAACTAAGTAGAATACTCTATAATAGAAAAACCTCCCTTCACCAAAGAAATTATATCTCATTACATCACCACTAACAGGGTCTCAAGATAGAAGTATTTTTTGAAGGTTATCTTGAAAGTGTTCCAGGTGATATCATTGGGAAACATGGACTGAATAAGAGTTTCCCACCACTTCATTCATGAACCATCATGCATAAAAGGTAAATACTAAAGGTGGAGTCTTATAGATTTTTTAGGAAGTGAAAATTTTTGTTAATCATCTTGATCTATCCTTCTAACACGTGGGGTAACTTTTCACTATGAAATATTAGTGGTTACTATATTTTCATTATTAAAAATGGTCCACCCACTATTCTAGATCAACATTGGCCACTTATCCTAAGTACATAATCATTTAGACTATAGATTCCAAAAAAAACTGAGTAAAACACGGGATTGAACTATGGAGATCACTCCACAGTTTCTTACCCAAAACATTGAGATGGTCCTCTTGGAGGAGAAATAATCAATAAAAAAATATAATGAAAATAATTTAGAATAATATAATATACCATTATCATAATCCAAATTTATAAAACTAAATTCCAAAAAGTTAAAAAAATGTTTCTAGATAACCCCATAATTTTAATGGAAACACAAGGTTTTTCATGAAAGTGACCTAGCATGGAAATCTACCACACTACCTCTTGAGTTGTAACCATTCTATCTTTGGTATGTCAATATATCTAAACAAATCGGGTAATAAATAAGCATGATTTTGTATTTTAATAATAACTTGAACCCTATTATAACGATTTGTAATAGGTCAACACTGTTAAACCAATTATGTCACCAGAAATGGCCCACCCCAATCCCTAAAGAACATTCCCAATCACCACGGGATGAAAAAAACTATTGTGTTATAAAAAGTAAAATGAAAATTACCTGACCATCAAAAAACATATGATGAGATATAATAAAATATAATATCACAAAATATTTCCAAAATACATCATAAGTTAAGAAAAAAATTCCATTAAGGTTATATATGAATGTTAGATACAATATAATGTTAATAAAACTGATGTCCAAAAAAATGAAACTTGAGAAACTGATGGGTCTATATCCATATGACCATATGTCACCACAATCACATACCAATAGAAATCCATCACAATCTAGAAGATTCATCCTCTACACGATGCTCTTCAATTTTTGTGTATCCTATAAAATCAAGGCTACAAATTCTCAATGGAAAAAATAGGGTGTGAGTTATAAAGATTAGTGGGATACCACCCAAAATCCATATAATGTCTATCCACCTGAATCCATTAGTTCATATTCCACACTGATTTTATAAAAAATTTCCAAAATAAATCATTTTCAATATAAAATCATCATTTTTACTTCCTTTAAAAAAACATTTCAAATATAATAAACTAGGAAATATGTCATGTTATTTATCTATGATTCATAAAAATATGCATAAAAAGGTTTCAAACATTGACATCCATATAATGTGGGAAAAAATGAATATCAAGTATACACGAACATAATATATCAAAAAATTACTAAAGGAAATTCAGGACAAAATGGTGTACACAACTAATATAAATAAGAAACACTAGTCAACATAAGTGAATACTATAGTATAAAAACCTTGGCATATATGAAAGGATACCCACTAAAAACCATAGAGTCATGGGAACCTCCCTTAATGATAAATTACTCCACTAGGGTTCACATAAAGTTAGTTTTTTTCCATATTCTAAGGTCTTCCAAATGTTTTATTACATAAATATTATGATAAAAAATTCAAAATCACATTTTATAAAAAAAATTAAAAGGAAAATAAATTTTATTTTCTTGCCCACATTTTATTAACAGAATCATCAAGGATTCCACATGGATTATATACATGGAAATCTATGTCCATTTTAAATCCATCTTTAAGACATTTTATCAAACACATCATATTTATAAAATCTATTTTTCAAAGAAAACCAATTTTGAAATCACTCTCCATTCCCACAATTGATCAATCATTCAATTTAATAAATCAAAACTGAAAGAAATTATCAGAACAAAAGACATATCAAGGGATAGAAGATAAGAAAGAGACACATACCACACTATTTGAGGAAATGTTGAGACCATAAAATCTAGTGATGGGAAACAAAGGGATACATGATTAGAAAAAACATAAACTAACCAAATAGGATTCATTTTCCATAGAAATTTAAGCTTCCTAGTTTCCTAGGGACAGTCACATGGTCAGAAAAAAATTCTTAATTCATGTGACAACCTTTAGACTAATCTCATCATTTCAAAAGATATACTTTGAGACTCGAATGATTATAAAAACCATACTCAAAAAATGAAAATTTCCACCCAAACTCACAAATACATATCTCATAGTTATAGTACGGTTGTTACATACCATGCACCTAAACCATTCACCGGGCACGATTCCCCCTAAAATCTAAAAAATTTCATCCCTTGACTTGCAAATTCCTCTAGATCCTCAAAAGAGATAAAAAATCACAAACTTAAACATACTTATAACCCATAAAGTGTCACACCTACTATATTTATAGCCCCTAATAAAAAATCACATTCCATTTTAATAAAATATTTTCTTGAAATAATTAAATTCTTTATAGTTATTCAATCTTTTAAAAATAATTGATCATATTCCATAATAATTTTCATTCAATGCATATTCAAAATACTCGGAATAAGACAAGAACTCTCATGATTTAGTTTCCTTTTGAATCACGCCGATTGTAAATAATAAATAAATATGTTAATAAAAAATTAATTTTAAAATAAAATCCACTAAAAACTAATACTTATAAATATATAAAGATCATTTTATCATTATGGCTATTTTTAAAAAAATAATAATGAATAAATACCATTTTATTGTTCACATAAATATACATATTAAACATAATTTTACATAATCATGTTTTTTCAAACATCATTTTCTATAGATACATGATTTTTACATAAACATCATTTTCTTTGTAAAAATTATTTTTTCAAAAACATGAATATATGTATGGATAACTTTTATTTTTTTAAGAATAAATATATAACCTCATAATGATCATTATGTATTGTATATAGATGATTTTAAATTTGTGTGAAAATGATAAGAACTTCATAAGGATGAAATTCGTTGATACTTATAAATATATAGTATAACCCATTTTTATGAAGATTGTTTTTGAGAAACCATAAAGATAATTTGAAAAAATATAAGAATGTTTCATTTTTGAAAAATTCACTTAATAAGGATCAAATAAATTTACATAAGGATGATTTAAAAAATAGTTTTCTAAAATCTCAAAAACATCCTGAAATTAATTTTATATATTATATTATTATTATATAAATAAATTATAATGAACTAAGAACATTTATCTAGAATATGAGTAAACCATAAATAATAAACAATTTCAACATCATTATTTTCTTCTAAAAATAGTGAAAGCTTCAAATTCATGTTAGTAGGAATAAAATATAAATATGAGTAATTTTCCAACAAGTCATGAGTTTTTAAATATGTGAGTTAAAACAACATAATAAAATAAGGTGGGAAAACACTCAACAATATCCCCCGTTGTGATAATTACAAAACCAAGTAAATAAAATACAAAAATATTCAATTTTTTATAAATAATAAAAATGGATAAAATAACTAGATGAAAAAAATATATGAATTTTTTTAAATTAATGGATTGATTATTTGTTTAAACTAACATAAATAGATAAATTAACACATTTTTTAAAATAAAAACATTGTATCTTTAAATTATCAAAAAAATAGTTCAATTAAAAAAATGTTATATTTTTTTAAAAATTACTCCCCATTAGTTAAAAAATATCAAATTAATATTAAATAAGAATACATACATTAAGTAATATTAACCTAAAATTAATTCTTCTTATAATAAATATTTAATATAACTTTAATAAGTGAAATGAAAAAAATATGAAGTTGATTTTAGAAAAATAATGAAGATTATAAAATCAACCAAGGATATTCTAATCTTCAAGAATATTTCATAAATAACCATATTTTCATAGCATATCTCCTATAGAATAATTAATACAAATAAAAGCATAAATAATATTAAGACATTGATAAATTCCATAAAATTTAACTTTTTCATCCAAAAAACATAGTTCAAACTCTAAAACTATTTCAGGAATTGAATAAATATAACTAAAAGAAGAGCTAAAAAATATGATTAATAATTAATATTCATTATACCTTGGATATAATATAAATATTTCATATATCCATTATAGATTGTGAAAATTTAATCTAATAAAATTTATCTAAATAAAATGGTTTATTAAATATGTCATCTAATTGATCATATATATGAAAATATTTTAACAAAACTTATTTATTGCGTAAATGATAAATAATAATTTTATATCTCACTTCTATAGGATTAGTTCTATAATTACGTAAAGGTTGTTTACAATAGAAATAATAGAGGAATTATCGCATAATATAGGTATTTTATTAAAATAATTAGCATGACCAGACAAAACTAGTTTAATCAATAAACATTGAGAATAATATATAGAAAAAGGTATACTCTACTATATCTGTATATAATAAAATAAATAATTTTTTTTATTTTAAATTCAGTAAACCATGAAATTCCTCGAAAATGGGACGTTCCACTATTACATTCTATATCTAGTTTTCATTCACTAAATTAGAATCATAAAATCTTTTTAATTTGAAAGATGTACATCTAAGATAAAATAAACCAAGATTCATAAAACCCTTAAAATATTTAATATTTCTTTTAATATCTCTTATGAAACTATTTTTGGGGACATCTTGAAGTCCTACACACATGAATTCATAAAAAAAATAAATCTTGTCTGAAAGTGGTTAAATATAATATACTTCCAATCATTCCACTATAATTATTAATATTAATATATTTTATAATAACATCAACATATAATTTATTTTCAATAATCATTGGGTTATTCATAATTTTACTAGAATCATGTCAAAATATTTTAACTAGTTCCCTAACATAGTTATATTGATTAAAAAAATTACATAATTACTATGAAATTTTTGAATCCTAAAAAGAAGTTTAATTCTCTCATTCAAATCCAATGAAATTAATATGTATATAAATTTGAAAATTCTTTACAAATAATTTCACTATAATAAAAAAATATCATCAACATATATATGAATAATCAAATTATCATTAAAATATTCTTAAATTAAAAGTGTACATTTATATTTACCTTTCATTAATCCACTTTTAAATAGAAAAGTTTGTAATATTTTACATAAAGATATAGGAGCTTGTATAAGTCTATATAGATATTTTAAATGTTTTAAAACATGATAAGTGTATTTTTCATGTTCAAAAACATGTGGTTGTTTTAAATAACGTTATTTAGAACATGAAACATTAACAAAAACATTTTTAACATCTATTTGACAAGTTTTAAATCCATAATGAAGGGTATAAGCTAATAATATTAAAATATATTCTAATTTAGAAACATGTGAAGAAGTATCATCATAATAAATTTTTTTTTCTTTAAAATAACTTGAAGAAACTAATTTGGATTTAACTATAAGAATATTCCCATATTCCTCCTGTTTGTTTTAGAATTTCTATTTAGTTCAAGATATATGTGAATTTTTATGTGGAACAATAAATTTTCAAACATTATGTTTAAAAAACTTATTAAGATCAACTGACATATATAAAATTAAATTATGAAATTTTAATGATTCTGAAAAATAATTTACTATAAAATCTGAAATAAAATTATATTTACCATAATAATTTCTTTCTTAATTTCAATTATTTACCCTAGAATCAAAACCTCCAATGATTTTATCAATAGGGTGTCATTAAGTGTGTTTTTCAAAGTGTTTTAAACAATAGGGGTGAGTTTAGAATACAAAAAAAATTATATTGAGAATTCATTTAAATAAAAACCTACTATTTTAAAAACTAACAAATTAGTTAATACAACAGTTATATATATTTTGGTATTTGTAAGCAGTTTATCAATGGCATGACTAAAACCTAGTTACAAAAATTCAAAATCACTCTAAATTTTGAAATAATTTTTATCACACCAAAAAATATATATATATATCACAAATAATAGGTAACTATCAAAGTATCTTTTTCAAACAAAATTTTAAGATACTTTATAAAAAATTGAATTGTACAATATAATGTTAAATAAAATATGATATAAGGTTTGTAAGAAAAATAAAAAACACATAGTGGATTTAAAAACAAGTGGTTTAGTTCCATGCTAGAACATAATCCTCTCTACTTGATATTATACCTTAGATAAACACTTTTATTGAAATAATGAAACAGATCCATAACATGGATTGGGATTCACAGAGAGTAACTATAAAAAATGTATTATGGTCCTCAACCACACACTTCTACAATTATTCATTAGATAACAGATATCAAAAAATATAAATTATTATTAGAGTGATCATATTTATAGTATAGAATTAGTTATCTATAAATAAAAATGAAACATATGCACGAGTAAAAAGTAATGAAAAATAGAGAGGCCCTAAGAGTGAATAGTTAATTTTTGATGCACCTCAATCTCTATTTAGATTTCGTTGATATTTTTATTTAAATTTTCATTTGAAAAACAAATGAAATGATCCTTAAAATCTTCTTCTGAGATATGGAAGTGTTGTGTAGAAAAATAGAGTATCATGATGTCACAGATTATCCTCATTTTTCTACCAGATCTATTTATATTTATCTTTTCCATGCAAGGAATCATAGAATTTAAACTCAAATAATCTTTAATTATCCACTTAGGAATAATAATATTTAATTTATCTTGCTTATTATCCTTTCTTAAAGTGTTAAATTCATGTAACATTCATTTAATTTTCAAAATCTAGTCATTGGAATAAATACTACTTTATTATTAGATATACATGAAAGGGGAAGGTTCTTATTTAGGAACACTATGAGATATCTCATGGATACACAAAAGAATGGTCACATGGAGGTGTGGAAGGAGTGAAATATATGATCCACTAGATAAGAAATGGAAGAAAACCACTTTATCTGGAAGCATGCATAGTTTTCATGAAAGATTTATTTTCTTATTATTGTCATAATTTACCTTGCATGGAAGGTTTGGATCCTTCACATAGTTGATATTTTCGTCACATATTAGCTATTTTATTACATGGATGATCATTACTTTTTCATGTAAGATATTTCCTTTACATAGAAGATATTTTCATTACATGGATGATAAATCAATAAACATAATCAATATAATTATATTTTTGGTAGATATGAACTTTATAAAAATTAGAATCATTATATACATGATCAATATAAATAATATGTGATCAATAGACATGAAACATGATTGATCCAAAAATTATATGAATTTGATATTTCCCTCATAAAATCTGGTCTAGATGGATTCATTTCAACATGGATGCTTTTATAGTCCTCATAGTCGATCATTCATGTAATAACTCAACTACTAGTTGCATTAAATGTGATTTAAAGAAGATTTATTACACATAATGGAGAAGTATATTACTTATAGAAGAAAATAATTCTTTACATAGAAGAAACATTGATTATATAGAAGATTCCAAATTATAATACATTATCAAAAATAAAAATTAATTTCATAAAATGGAAAACATATTAGAATTTTAATAATCATGATTTGGGATTATTAAAATAAATATTTATTGGACTAAACCAAAAAAGGTGTTTTCATGATTCTTTGATAGGGGTGTTTCTCTCCCTCAATATGTGTATTTAATTAAGAATGTTATTTTTATATAAAATTAACAACTTTAAAATCACCTTTATTATTATTTTCAATAGATAATATATGTACTAATTATTTTTCATCAACCATAACATGAATAGATTATTCAATAATCACATTTAATTTATTATAAACTCTGAATAATTTTCTATCATTATAATAGCACAAAAGTGTTCCTTGATTATATTTATTTTTATGTTTATCTAGTTTATCTAGTTTATTTTTAGTGTTAAAGAAACATTCTATACAGCCAAAACACTAAAATATCTAAATTTATATTACGTTACATTCTATAATTCATAAAAGGTTTTATTTAAAATAGATTATAAAATAATTTTATTATATACATAAAAATGTATATTCAAAACATCAACCAAATGTATTTTGTTATGTTATACTTGTTTAATAAATTTATATCCATTTTTTGTAATGTCTGTTTTTCCCTTTTTATAAATCTGTTTTCCATGGATTTATAAGGGTATAAATGTTATCGGAATAACCATTTTATTGAAAGAAATTTAAATTTTGGTCTCTAAAATTATACTAATCCCACGCTATGAATAGATATACATAAATCATGTTTCTATTATTTAAAAAATTAATATTTATATATTTTAATAACATCTTGATTTTATGTGTAAGATAATAAAATTAGGTGAATCTACATAAACCATCTAAAATAACAAAACAACTATTTCTTTCCACTTATACCTATAGTTTTATTAGGTCCGAAAAAAAATGTGGACCAACTGCAGTGTTTTTTCATTGTTTATTTTTTCGATAGCATATATGGCTCCTTGTGATGTTTCCTTTTCAAACAAGCACTACAAACATGAAACATTTCAATTATTAGAAAATATTTTTCTAGTATTATTACATGATTTGAAACATTATACAAAAACCTAAACTTAACATGAATTGGTATTTTATATCAAAGGATTCTATCTATTCCAAAAATATTCAATTGTTTTTCATGTTAAAAAATTAGTTCAGTAAGGTATACAAAGAGAATATTTTTCGTTGCGTTTGAATAAAATAATAATGAATAATTTATAAAAACACATACTTTATCATTTTGAAATTTAAAATTCATGCCATCATCATATAAATGTGAAATAATAATCAAGATACACTATAATACATAAAAATATAATGATGTATTTACAATATTATAGTTATACAATCCAACCTCACTGAAACTGTTTATATTGCATTTTTACATTGTCTCTAAAACTGAAAATACCTCCATCACATTTATTATAAGAAATTAATATGAATGGGTCATTGACCATATTTCTAGATCATATACTCTCCATTAACAGTATATAATTCTTCATACTCCAAAGGTATTTTATAAAAAAATATTTAGCTTATAATTTTTCTTCTAATGAAACATTGGGTCACATATTAAACTATTTCTAGGTTCCCATACATATATTAAACCAGTATTTATTGGTGTTCTAGAAGATAAATATATAGAGATATGTGATTTATTGTGTCCAAAATATTCTAGAAAACTAATTGAGAATTCATGTAACAACCCAAGTTTTTATGATATGTTTCTCTATAATTCTTTTGATAGATTTATTTATATTTAACATCGGGTTTAAATGAATTGTGTTATATTATTGAAATATTATTATTAAATGTCATAGTTACATTATATCCTCTAGATTAGTGGGTATGAATATAGATAAATACATTTTGTAATGTTTATTTTTTTCAATGTATAAAATTAATTCATTTTTATCAATTGAGTATCAATGAAAATAAAATCATTTGATAGTAAAAGACATGTTTCTATGAAACACTATATGTATACGTGTAATGTGTTATTATATTAATAAATTTAATTAATTACTATTGATGATAAATTTTACTGAAATTTAAATATTATAGATTCAATAAAATTTTTTAATATTCATATAATTGGTTTTCTTAGGCATAGAATAAGAATAAATCAATTTTTATTCTTAAAAATGTATTTTTTTAAAGGTTTTCATCGCATTTTTCTTTATTATTTTAGAATGAATTTATACCACTTATAGATATAGAATTTTTAATAATGGAATATATATTTGGAATTAGGGGGGTCAAATATGGTAAATAGATTCCTTATATTTTAGGTCATTATGAATACTAAACTTGGTAAAATTTTACAACCTCAGTAAGGGTTAAACAGGTAAAACCTGGTTAAAGGTTTGGGATAAGGATTCAAATATATATATATATAAATTTCCTTTATCCTATTAAAATAGTGGATTTTATCCATTTTAACCATGTTTCAATAATATGGAATCTTGGGGTCATTTTTCATTGATTATGACCATTATGTTATTTTAAGAAAAAAATAAATACCAAATCTCACTCTCCTGAATTTAATAACCCAAATATTCTATAAAAAAGATACATAGATCTGAAGTTTGTGTATAATTATTTATTATAAATATGAATTATTAGTTTCTATCAAGATAATTTATTTTAAAATTTAGTGATGTTATAAATACATTAAATTCCTATGCAACACCGAAAAAATATTTATTGAATTAATTGAAAAATTAAATAAAAGATTTTAAAAATAATAAAAGAAAAACAATTTTGGTGAATTACAGTGTTACATTATTTTTTTATAAAAATTTAACCTACTAATAATGATTAAATGGTTTATATTTGAATTCCATAATAATATTTATGATGTTAAAGTCAAACTGAATACATAGTGACAAAAATGAAATTAATGACATTTTTTGGAAAATATTATTTAATTAAATTATTTAAAAACACTCAAAATATTGAAATAGGAAAAATATGGTGAGAAATAGTTTAAAAATTCATATATATACCATTTATGAGACAATTTTTACCTTATATGTAAAATTATAACCCTTTAAGATTTAGAAGTCATTATCGTAGTTAGCATAAAAACATTTCCAGGAAGGTTTTAAACCAAAAGATATTGAATAAATTAAATAAAAACCTATAGAAATTTAAGTTTAATATAATATTTCGAACATATACACTTTCAATTTGAATTTATGACCATTTAGAATCATTATATGTAAGAAATTCAATAATTTGGTTTAAATCTTTTAAGTAATTCTGAGTGTGTACTTTCCCTCTCTAATAAAAGGACACACATAACAACTTTTCTTTACACCAACATGATATTTATAGAAATAAATAAATATAGAAATTTAAATTATAAACAACTTCATACATTAAATATAGTTTATTTCGTTCTAATAATAACATCCAAAGGGTCCTTAATAAGGGATCTAAAAGAGGTATATCAAAGAAGAGGTAATCATATTACCAAGTCTTCTTCAAGTTATTACTTATTATATATCATATAAATCAGTATTATTCATCATAAATTATTATCTTTAGTATTCTAAATATACTAAAATGTTATTATTATTAGGTATTTATAATTATCCACCCTTTATTTCATCTATTGTAAAGCGAATGTATCAGTCATGCTTACATGTGGACTACCACCTCCCGAAAGAAATATAATTAATTTTACATGACCAACTTTTAAGGAAGGTTATTATGATTATTTTAATGCTTATATATTATATTTATGATATGATTATTCTTCATTAATTATTATTTTAAATCATCCTTGTATAACCCCAAGACCCATACTCTCAGATCGAGAGCTAAAATCATATAATTTACATTTATAGATTTGATACCAATAAATGTGGCCCAATTTAAACCCCAAAAAATTACAAATAAAAATGAAATACGATATCACTTTAATACTCAAGGATAATTTATGTTTACAGTTTATGTGAATTAGAATAATCTCTTAGATAATGAAACCCATTCCATTAAGAGAGTATTATTCCCATTATACCAAGCTAGTTGTTTCCAATATTATGTCTTCATCATCATTCATACTCATCCTTAAAACAATTTAAAAAGTATTTTAAGACATGGTATCCACTCAAAAATATTACTTAGGGGTGTAAAAAGAATGAAAAAAACTCGTTAGTCCATGAATACTCATAAAAATTTTATTTTTAAAAATAAACATTGTACTATAAATAAATGTTTTATTGCCCTTGAAATCCACTTCTCTACCCAAATAATGTCCTAATAATTTTTATAATAAATATTAAATAAAAATTATAATTTATAATTTTTTCTTTTAAATCATAAAATAAAACTCAAAAATCAATTTCAAAAATTAATATATTTCACCATTACTAAGTTTCATAAACATCCCTCTAAAAATAAGCTTAATAGTTTACCATGTGAAATAATAAGGTTTTCATAAAAAATAGTGAGAATAAATAAATAATTTAGTTTACTTGGGGAAAAATTTTACATGTCAAAAATAATAATTCTCCAGATAATATAATCATTACTCAATGCATCATAGGGCTATAATGGAATAACAAATACTTGGTTTACAACATAACCACATGTCCTTGGTTTATAAGGGAACCAGTGATCCTCGATTTATAGAGAAACCACCGGTACATGGTTTATAATGGAACCCCCCATAATTATAAAAACTTCCAAATAACCATAACATAATAATAACATATAAAAACTTTCATACTTAAAAAAATTCAGTTCACTCATAATAATACATTTTTTATATCGAAATATCCATTCTATTTTAAACGCTTTTCATAAACACATGGAAAATAGGGCTAAGTGTTCTAATTTGAATTAAACATGGAATCATATAAATGAATCCAAATATAAAATAATTTTTATTATGGTGCGACAAATCATTGACTCAATATACATTAAAATAGATTATTCCCTTTGTCTTTTGTAAAGAAAGTCATAATGTTTATTATAGAATATGTAAATAGGTTACTTTTAAAAAATAATAAGAGAAATAAAAATGGATATAAAATATAATTTATAATTAAATCTTGTAAAAATAAATAAATACATAAAATAATTTTTAAAATATGTACATGGAAGATAAAAATTTAAAAAATAAATCATTAAAACATTTAAAACAAGGGTTTTAATATAAAGAGTCTCATAACTTTAGTTTAAATCATCACATACATTCTTTATCTTCATGAATAATAAACATATATTAATTATTTAATTTATTTGGGACACTTAACAAGTGCATTATTCCTTTTATTTTAATTTTTATTATTTAATATAGAAATACTTTATCAATTATTTTTTCATAAGGTGCTCTGATGATATTCAGATCGTACATTCAAAATTACTTCGGTTGGTTGACAATGGGAAATGATATCACTAATAAATCATATATAAAACAGAAATAATGATATAATTATCATTTTTATATATAAATTAACCCTTTTAAAACCAACCATGAATGATGGTTATGAAAAATAAACTATGATACAACCCTGGAGATGGTAGGTTATGCATATGCAAGAGTATCATTTCCATTTTTTAATGATCATTAGGGAAGTAAGTTGAGTATTACTTTATCATTATTAATTATAATTATATCATAAATTATTTATTAATTTTTAAATATTATTATTTGTATAATCCATGTGATTTGGTCATGAAAACGAGTCACATCGCTTCGTGGATGTGGTAGTTCACACGTACTCATGAACGACATTATCATTTTTCAATGGATGAAAGGTAATTAAAAAGATGTTATATATATTTTTCATAATGATAATTATTTCATTAATATCATATATAAAGATTAAATTTATCATTAAAAATATCTGTGAGAGGTGATTATTGAAAATGAATTACGTCAGTTTGCGAGGTGGAAGTACACCATACACACAAATGACGGTTTCATTCCCAATTTGATGGGAGATGATATAGATATTGGTTATGAAATTAATATAATAACTTATAGTTACATAAAATATACAAGTTTTATTTTTTCATCATATTCTATGAAGATTTTAAGGAGTTATAAGATGAAATAAAACTAAAACCTTCAGTAAAAATCTATACCTCTTCTTTGGGAACCTCCTTTTCTTGACACCTTAAGCCTTATAATAATGGATTTTTTCCAATGTAATACCTATATAATTTTGAGATGGATGTTTTAAATGGATTTATTTAGTTATTTTATGAACCAAAATTCATTTTTAACTGTGAATAAAACAGAAGAAGAAGTTCCCTTTTATAAGAGAAAATAGGTGCATTATTGGAATTTCAAAAAGTATTAAATTAATATAAACTATTTATCATCATGAAATTTCCCAAAATAGATTTAATTTAAAAATAATATCATTATGAGTCTAAATAATCAAATAAAATGTATCTTTTTAAATTTTAGCTAATGTTTTAAATGTGTCTTTTTATTTTAACCTCTATTAACCCTTTTTGATGATTATGATGACCATAAAGTTGTTTATTCTTTTTAGGTTTAGATAGACACTATAAAAGAAAAATTGGACCATAATTGGATCAGGATTTACATTTTAAACCATATACAAATCACTTGGATGAATATAGGATTTATATAGTTTTTAATCAATTAATAAAATATTATTCATTATAAAATATCATTAATATCAATTTTAGAAAAAATCATTTAATTTGACTTTGAAAACAACATGATAGTAAAATAATTTGAATATAATATTTTAAATTTATCTATTAAATTTATGGAACAGAATAATTAATTCAAATTATTTAAATTTTAATATTTTTTAGTATCATTTATTTTATATTTCTTTCAATTTAATAAATACTATGTTTACATTATGTAAATATTTAAGATAATTATTTCAATGCTAAAAAAATTATTAAATTAAATTGATAAAAATACTTTATCATTAATGTAACAATTTATAAGTATATATAAGTTGTTTTCATAACTGACACGAAATTGTATAGATATATTAAAAGAAATAGATTTACACTTTTGACATTATCTTTTACTTAAATATTATAAAGATAAAAATAATTGAAATATGGAACCAAATTAACATATTTTAGAAACATATATGGAAATGGATAAAATCCACTCATACAATAGGATAAATTCTAGTTTTAGGTTCATTTTTTAGTCCTTTTCATATTGTTTTTAATCTTAATTGCCTAATTTACCATTATCATAGTGACAATTAATTACTATTATTACTATTCATTATATATAAAAAGGGGAAATATTTAAAAAAAATTGGACATAAATATTTTATATATGGAATCAATTTTCCATGATTTAATTTTCATAAGTGGTAGAACTTAATTTAGGATCTAAATACAAAACCTAATGGGAAATAGTTTTTTAGAAAAATATATTTTTAGTATACGTTTTTAAACAAAATTAGACCATAAAATTGATTAAAATTAATTTAATTTAAGTATTAATAATATAATAGAAATAATTTTACTTTTAAATTATATAATAAATTGAACTTCATAAATTCTTGAATAAAAATACAATTTTTAAGAAAACATTATTTTTCACAGTTTACTAGAAAATCAATGTTTTCAGAAAAATACTAAGAAATAAATCTAAATAATTTTGACATGCTGATTTAAAAAATGATAATTTTTTTAGAAATAAAATTTCATAAAATTTCAAAAAAATTCATGAAATTATTTATAATATTCATTCACAAAAACTAATTAAACCATTTTTGAAGAAAAATATTTTTGAAGAATTATGTCATTTTACTAAAATTAAATATCTTATTTCCTAAAAATTAATCAAAATATTTTATTATAACCAATATATATATATATATTTTATAATTCAGTTAGTCCAAATCATACTTTCAAATTCAAAGGCAAGTTTATAAGATTCATATTTAAATAACATTATTTCAAGGTTAGTTTAAGCTCAGTGTTTTGTATCTTCTATGTTACTGAACATAGAAATTCATTGAAAATATATCGATATTACATTACCAACCTTATTAAATTCCATCCTCACAATTTGATCTTTTTCATGTCAATCAATGGCTGGAAATTTTAAAAAACCATTGTTGAAATCCCACATCATTAAAATTGTTTATAAAAATTCATCTTGAAAAGATATAATAGAATATACGAAGGTAATCTAAAATGACACATACTAGGTTCAAAAATAGTATATCTTTAGTGGGAAGTGAAAATATAGTACTGGAGTAAAATTTAATGGCCAAAATAATGATGGTGAGTGATGAAGAACAATGATGGAAAGAAATTAAATGATCTTGAAAACATCAAATCACATAAAAACATAAACCAAATAGTTGTAATGAAGATCATACATTCATCATAAATGAAGTTAATTTGATAAAAAATTAGATCTTTTTTCTAGATAAGAGGAATTACTTTACCATATAGAGTACTAAATTAAGGAAATATACTTACTTGATTAGTAACATTTAATCCTTTAATCAATTTCCACCAAAATCACATCTTTTCTTTCCAAATGATGAGTATTGATGTTTTTTTTCATTTCTAAAGAACTAAAATCAACTACCAATGTGTCACATATTTCAAAAAAAAGAAAAAAAAGTCATTCACCCATTCACTAGACAATGACCAAAACCAAATTGATTTGAAAAAATTATGACAATTCCCAAAATGAATAAATCATCATACATATAAATAATAAATTAATCTATAACATTAAACAATAATACCCAAAGTTTTAAAGAAATAATTCTATAAATAACTATCCCCAACATACTTCAAAATGTTCCTAACTAAAATTGAAACAAAAAAATTAGAATTATTTGATCACATTTTCATCCAAGATGAATTTAACCTTTATCTCAAAATAACATCAACTGATTATGAATTATCAAACCAAAAAATTATATTCCTTAATAACACAATCTTTAATTATGTTAATAATTTCTATAAATAACCCGAATCATCATAAATATACATTAATATAATATATATTTATAAAAAATAATTTAGCCATTAGTCCTCAAATAAAATACCATAAGATTTTGTTCACCTAATAATATAATTTTCCCCACAAATATATTGATACCCATTAAAAATAACACAAATCATATAATCCTCAATTTAATATTCAGTCCTATGGTCACCTATAAAATAAGAAATTTGTTCCCAACATAAAATTAATCATTATATATCAATATATTTGTGTAATTTAATACTAAATAAGACATAATGTAGCCCTCGACCTTCCTTGATATGATGAATTTTCATCTCATATATGGGTTATACTTTTACTAAAACTATATTAATGTTATAGAGCCCTAGGACCAACTTTGTTCCACTAAGAGGGGGTTAATTATTGGTACCATTATTTTATTATTTTTTTAACATTTTTATTCAACCAATTGAGTGGTTTAAATTATAGATCCACTTAAAAGATTCATTCAGTCACACCTAATGTGAAGTACTAAAATAAGAGAGGGAATCACATAGTATTTACATGTCTCGGTAATGAGAGGCCTGCTCCTTTCCATGTTGGTTATATACCCTCACATGTATCTATTAACCATCTCCATAAGTGAATACAACTAGTTGGCCACCCCAGTTCCGAAATTGGTTGGACACCCCCATTGTAATCCTTCCACAGTTGGTTAGACGCCCCAACTGATCTTCTTCTCTGATTTTTTATACACTCCAATCACAATCCTATAGTAGCTGGTTAGAAACCCCAGATAGAAGCTTCCTGTAAAGATAATCTAGCGCTAAAAATATATTCATAACTAATATTATTCCTCCACAAGAAATATGGATTCATTTTTTTCTTATCTACAATGCTTAATTGTCTTCAATGGGTGTCTTGAAAAAATGGCCTCAAAACTCTTTTCAGATCTTTAATTTTCCGGATTGTATTCTCCAAATTATTATGTATGTGTAATCACCTTCTTAATGAATTTTATATCTCTGACTCGCTCTCAAAATTATTATTTCACAATTGATGCAATTTTTCTCCAAATGACCTTTCAATTCCATATTATTCATCTCATCACCTGCATGCACATATTTATTCACAAAAAAGTGATTCATGGAAATATCAATTAATTGAATTATTTAAATTACATCATTTAAATAATCAATTAAATGTTTTAATAATTAAACCCATGGAGTCAAATAGTTCTCAAATGATTTATCTCATTAGACTCATCTTGTATGATGGTTGGTTTATTGATCATTAAAGTATGGTTAATGGTGGAAGAACCATGTTTCATATTATACTTTGAGTGTGGGAGGATGAAGATAATACAACAGCTCGATCAGATGGGTCTGACCGGACACATCTTGTAGTCTATTTCCTATCTATAATTTAAATGATAGATGAATATTATAAAAATTGTCATGTACCACATCAATTCCTCCATATGTCAGGGCCATGATATATTAATAAATCACCGTCATTGAGCTACAAGATTTCATAAAACCCTACTTTCCCCAACCCATGTCGGCTCTCCCTTCCATCGTGCCACCCCACATAGTGGAACCACTGCTGCTCCCATGCAGTCTGTGTGAGTTCACAATCCTCTGTGGACATTAAACATGGTCATAATTATTTACCTCCCACGGGATTTCTTGGGCTTCTTCCATGGGTTTGGTTGACTTTTATCTGATATGATCCCTTGGCTGAGTGGATAAGTCTACCTCATGGGCTAGCAATATTTTTAAATAAGTTTATAAAAATTTACTTTAAAATAATCTAAGTATAAAATATATTCATAGCCATCCCCAATAAAAATGACAATACAACTTTATCTCAAACTTATCTTGTGACTCCTAAATTATTATTCATGAAAAATATATATGAACATTTATTTTTTTATTTCCACCATAATTTCAATATACGCATGGATTTATTATTCAATATGGACATCAAAAATAATACATGACCACTTATTCATATCATCTTCAAATCATCATGAATCATTATTAAAATTATATAGACTTCATCACATGTTATTTGCTTTATGTAGAAATGTGAAAAATTCATAAGCACAATTTATAATCATTTAAGATCACTTCAAAAATAACCAGATCTAAAATGGGAAATTATCATAGTTTGACATCAAATTCCCAAAAATGAATCCATAAAAAGTCTCCAGACATCACCAATTCATCAACATATTGGATAATTGATAAAAATGGAAAATGGGTTCAACAATCTCCCCCATTGCATTTTTTTTCTATATCAACACATATCAGTCATGTCAAAATTTGATGCAGATTTTCTCCCCTTATTGTTATCAAATGAAACAGATACATTTTTCGGGTATTTTAATATTAAAAACACGATCTTCTCCATTATATATAACTTTCTTAATCACTACAAAGTGAGGGATAATCTCACAAGGTTATCTTATGAAATAGCCATTATTTAATCAACTCTTAGTATATATGGTAAAAATCAGTGTAGAAAACAATAGAGATAATCCAATGTTGTCTAAGTTGTCTATAAAATACCATTCATGTGAAATCATGCTCATAAATACTCAATTATCTTATACAGGTGAAAATAATCATATTTAGAAATGAAAAGGGAAATACTATACATACATCAACAAAAACAATAGAAATCTTCATGTGAAAAATATAATATCTATGCTCATTTTTATTATTTTCCCATCAATAAATCACTCCCACATCATGAATAAAATTAAGGAAAAGGGATGCGAGTGTAACTGGAATACCTCATGTATCTTAAAATCACCCCTAAATGGAATCACTCGTCATTTTCAACATGGAAATTAATGAACTCCATTATAAAAAACACTTATCCTTAACATACCTTCATGTCAGATCAAAACACATTAATAAATATGGAATAAAAAGGGACCTACTATTTCTTTTGAGGAAAAATTCAAGGTGAGATATTTAACTCATCCTTTCTTTGTTCTTCCAACGTCATTGCATTTGTTTTCTTTGGATCATATATTCACGATGTTCCAAAATCATCAACAACAAAAACATTTTGGTTCTTTCATATTTTGTGGGACCACTATTCCAGAATGTAAATGGGGCAAAACATTACATCCAAATTTCAGATCTATGATCCTCTTTGTTACTACACATGTTGTGACATCTTTTGGATGGATATTAATTTTCTCTCTAGAGGTGTTCAAATTCTCCGCAAGGACTCTTATTTTCATGAATTTATCTTTTATCATAGTAACGATTAAATTATGATTTGAATAAACATCCATAACTAATTATTTTATTTATTCATGTTTAGTTTTGAGAGATATGATTATAACCTTTATTTTCTTCTCTGTGGTTATTTTCTCTAGAATATCTTGGGAAATATTTTCTATCATGTCACAATACACCTTTTTCTACGTTCACATTTTCATTTTTTTAGATTAATAGAAACTTCTTCTTTCATCAAAATTTTATTCAACAAGGGATAATATTTCACCATTTAATAATAAAAGTCATGCATGATTCACCAATGATATTCTTTTTTCATTACATGAGCATTCGATGAAATAAAAACCTGATGATATTACCTCATCAACACTAGAATCATAGTTATTTATCATCTATAATAATGAGTTTGATATTTTATATTATCTATTCCCATAAGTATTAAAATTATAAATAACACAAGTTTATGATTTTACCGTGATAGTAGAACACAACATTTGGAATGGATTCATTTTCTTTTATTTTCATGAAAGGCCAAGATATTGATTTCATCTCCACTCATCAAATTCTTCTTATGAAATTTTATTCCTTCATTATTAATTTTACCCCTTTTAAAATTTTTGAAAGAAGGGAAATGAGATCATTATAATATCTATAGGATTCCATCATTATAACTATTTGTAACTTTTGAGGTGACCTACACTCTGATACAACTTATTGAGCTCATGGACTGGTAAGGTTCCATTGAGAAGGGGGTGAATTAGTGGTACCATTATTTTATTAATTTTAATACTTTTAAATTAATTCAATTGAATAGTTTAAAGTTATTAATATACTCAATTGTTTTTGTTAATCTTATCTCATGTGAAATAGTACAATAATATAAGGAAGAACATAGTATTTTCACAGTTTGAAAATGAAAGGCATACTCTTTACCATGTTGGTTTGATGGCCCAACATGGATTCTCTTAAATATCAACACGAGTGAATAAAACTAGTAAGACACCCTAGTTCCACAATTGGTTATACACCATAATTATAATCTTTATAAATTTGGTTAGGAACCCCAACAACAATTATTCTGTAATTTGTTAGACACACCAATAAAAATATTCTAGTAGAGGGTTAGACACACCATCTACAAGCTTCATATTTAGAAGATACAATGCTAGAAAGAACTTCTGTATAGATAGTTTTCATCCACGAGAAATATGTATATCCTTTTTTTTGTGTAAAAATTTTCATGGTCTTTAATATTTGTCTTTTATAACCTTGTTTTTCTCTGAACTCGTTTCCGATATTGAATAATCATAATTTTCTTCTTCAAATTATCGCGTACAAGTAATCACCTTCTTCACGAATTTCAAAACATTCAATCACTCTCAAATTATTCGTTTACGATGGATTTAAGGTGTCTCAAAATGATAATGAAATGAAATATAATTTCTTCCATCACCTTCATGCACATATTAATATAGAAAAATGCGGTGCATGGAAATCTCAATAAATTTAATAATTTGAATTCCTTTATTTAAATACTCAAAAAAATGTTAGTAATTAAAAACATTTAATTTCATTATTTAAATAATAATACCAGAATGAACATGGGTATTATATTAATATCCTCATATTTTAATACCCCATTATTTTTGTCAATTAACTTATTTCATTTCCCATTTGAAATGCCCCATAAATAGTCAGTATTTCATTTCATTCTTGTACATTCAAATTATGTGATCAAATAAAACAAATGAATAACTGGAAGGGGTCTCTAATTATCATGGCTTTAAACATCCCAAAATATCAGTGGGGCTTGATTCTAATTCATAGAGAAAAGAAGATAGCTATAGCTGACCCATAATGCATGAAACCCTTATTACATGACATATGAATACAAAAAATCTTTTAAACACTCGTGGAAATGAGTTTTTTCCCTAAAAATATAATAAACTATCCTCATGATAACCCAAAACTCCTATTAATGTTGTTGTATGAATATATATTTAAGACCTCAATTAAATTATTTCATCATCATATAAAGACTTGGCCACCTTGTTAACCGAAGTGTTCAGTATATCTTAAAAATATATGTTGAGAATTATGGGGATATGAATCAAGTGTTTTACTAATATTAAAGACCACACAATCATTCAATTATTTTTAGGATATTAATTTAATGAATCTAAAACAAATCCTTGATTGTTGGATGCTTGAACAGGAAAATGTAATTTTTTTCATTTATCGAAAATTATCATATTCACTTTATCACAATAAATGAAATATAGATATTTCAATCTTGGATTCAGATTGATCTCAAATGCCCCATCTTTGAGACATAATCATAGAATATGGAAAGTTTCTTAATCATTTATGGTTGGTTAATGGTAGAATAATGATGCTATATATAAGCCTTTGAGTATGGGAGGAAAAATATGATACCCCATCTCGATCAGATGGCTCAAATTGGCCACATCATGCTATATGTATTTATCTATCATTATAATGTCATATAAATAGTAAATCAATTCTTATATCCCACATCAGTTCATGTGTATGTTATGGTTGTGGTAAAATAATCAATTGTTTCCATTGATATGAAAAAAAATCAAGAAATCACACTTGAACCACCCCATGATGGATCTCCCTCCCATTGTTCCACTGAAAATTTTGGTGACCTTCACTTCTAAAATGTGCTTTTTGTGAGATTTTTCTCTTTTATAGGCCTTCTACATGGTCCCACTTATCTTCCAACCATGGGATTTCATAGGTTTTTCCAATGGGTGTGGTTGACTTTAGCCCCATGCGATAACATTTTTGACTAGATGAGGTTATCTCATAGTTTGGCCATCTTTTCTAAATAATACCTAATTAAAATACTTAAAAACAATCTACCTATAAAATATATTCAAATTCATCCTCAATAAAAAATTCCAGGTCAACTTCATCTCAAACATCTTTTCTTCTTACTCACTTATTCTCTATGAGAATTATATATGAACTTTTTTTCATGGATTCCATATTTTAAGAATCCTCATGCATTTCACCTTCAATATAGACATAAATAATTATTTATGACATATTCTTCACATCATATTCAAATCATCATCAAATGATATTTAAATTTCTTGGATTTCATAACTTCTTCATTAATTCATGTAGTGATGTGAAATCTCCTTAAGAAAATTTTATAATCATTCAAGACCATCTCAATAATTATTTGGCCAAACATGTTCCAAGAAGGACATCAAATTCCAAAAAATTATTTCTTAACAATTCTCTAGGAATCACCACTTCATCCACAAAATTAATTATTGGAAAACATTCACCATTGTATCAACAAAAATCATTCCCTTAAGATTTCCAAAAATATATTAAAAATACAAAAAATGACCATATTGACTTATATATTAAAGAATATTTTAACATCAAATGTTATCTAATATCTTTCAAATTATTTCTCGAAAAAATTTAAATTATTATTCTAAAATAATCCTTTCTGTTAAATGAAATGATTTCACATAATACAACCTCATAAAACTTCTCCCAAAATAAACTTAATCAACTCAAAATACCATATCTTATATCCTAAAAAGGGTTGTACAATCCTTTGAACTTATAATCCACCATAAAATTATAAAGAAATAAAAGTATCTATATCTCTTATGATAACCTCCCAAGAAAAAATCCTTATCTCCATTGTTATCTAACTGTGATCTATTTATCATCAATCCTACTCATTTGTAAAACCCTATAAAAAATTTTGAAGTGTGGTATGAGCATAAAAATCATAATAAGGGTCAAGGAAACAAATAAATAAACTCATTATTCCACGAATACTCATAAATATTTTCCCTTTTAAAAATAAAATTTTGGATCTAAATAAAAATTTTCGTACCCTATAAATTAATTTCTATTCATAAGGATCTTCATAAACCATTTCATAAGAAATCTTAAAAAAATTAAATATATAATGGTTTCTTTTAAATAATGAAAAAAATCATAATTTGTTTTCAAAAAGATATAAATTTTAATTTAAATAAGTATCTTATATATTCCTTCAAACATAAACTCAATATAATATTGTATAAATTCCTAACATTTTCATAAAAACTATAGTGAGGATAAATAAATCATGTAGTAAACATGGGGCATAATTTTCCAGGTCATCAATCATAATTACATATAGAATATAATTATTACCAAATTAGTTGAAGGGTTATAATAGACCCACTTTTCATTGGTTTATAAATGAACCACCCATCCTTAGATAATAATGGAACCACCCATCCTTGGTTTCTAATAGAAACACATATCCTTTGTCAATACCAAAACCACCCATCATCAGAAAAATTCCTAATAACTATAAAAAAATTATAACACATGAAATCTTTCTCACTTATAATAATATTCCTTTTACAAATACACAAATCATTTCCCAATATCAAAATATTTATTCCATTTTGATCCATTTTTGAAAATATCCAAAACCTAGTGAAGAGATTATTATTTAAGTAAAACATTGAAAATTATAAAGGAATCCCAATATAAAAAATGGTTATTTCGGTGGAATATTTTTGGACACTATATATGTTGAAATATAACATTACCTTTTTATTTTCTAAATAAAGTAAAAATATAACATATAAAATATGTAAAAAAATTCATTTTAAAACATTTTATATAAATTAAAATATAAACATGATAAAATTTATAGTTATTAAATTTACATCTAAATACATCCATAAAGTAATTTTAATTATATGTCAGTGGAAGATAAATATTTATAAAATAAATCCTTAAAACATTTAAAATGAGGTTTTCTTAGTAAAGAATCATTTACCTTGAGTCTCAATAATCATGTACATTATTTATCTTCCTGAATAATAACTTATATTAATTATATAATTACATAAAATCATTTTAATGTTTATTATTCATTTTATTTTACTTTTTACCATGTCATACAAAACTAATTAATCAATTAAATTTGTGTTATATGTTTTCATGATATTCAGTTCGTATATCAAAAAAAATTGGTAGGTTACTATGATAAATGAGACCATTAATACATAATCTCAATAAAGATATTAATGAAATAATTATTATTTTTATACATCAATATTAACTTTTAAATAAAACATGAAAGGTGTTTATGAAAAATTATCAATGTTACAGTCATGGAGAATGAAAGTTATACGTGTGCATGAGTAACATTTCCATTTTTCAAATGATTATTGTAGAAACAAAGTGAGAATTATGATGTATTTATAGAATGATAATTATATCATAAATAAGATAATATTTCTTTCCATACACTTATATATAATTTCTATGTCATGTGGTTATGAAAATAAGTCTCATTTCTTTGTGCCAGTGGAAGTCCACATGTATGCACAAATGACATTACCATTTTTCAATGGATGTAAAGGTAAAAAACATATTGATATTTTATATTTAATGAATGATAATTATTTTATTAATATCACATATGAACATTAAATCCATCATCATATCCATCATTGATAAAATTTGATGGAAAATAAATTACATCAAATCGTGAGGTGGTAGTCCACCATAGACACGAACGATGGTTTCATTCCCCATTTGATAGAAGAGGAGAAAAATATATGTTATGAAAATAACATAATAAATTGTAAATATATTTAATATCATTGTTTCATTATTTCAACATGTTTGAATAATATTTCATTGATTTCGAAGAATAAATAAATCTAAAACACTCGGTCAAAAGCTATATATATTATTCACACAACTTCTTTTTATTGACACCTTGAGACCTATATGGTTGTATTTATACCCAAAAAAATACCTATAGAATGTGCGTATTGATTTTTAGATGTTATTTGGGTAGTTATTGACCTAAAAAGGCTTTTTAGTGTGTATATAGAATAAAAAGAAGTTCCCTTTTATAAAACAGGAGAGGGTCATTATTTAAATTGTTTCAGGTATTAAATTAATATAAATTATTTCTTATGGAAAATGGATCCCAAATGATGTAATTAAAATACTAAATAAAAATTATTTTAAATTATCTTATCCTATAAAAATTTTAAAATAATATGTAATTTTTTCATCCTTATATTTTTGTTTTAACTTTTTTAACCCTTTTTTATTTAACAATTATAATTTTTTACTTTTTAAGGAATATAATAGTTAAAATAAAAAGAAAATTGTCCAATAAATTGACCAAGTTAACATTTTAAAACATACAAAAATCACTTGGACATTTTTTAGGAATTTGAAATCATTAAATAAAATATTTTTTATTATAAAATATCACTAGGTCATTTTTTGAACTATTCATTTAATTTGAATTTGAAAACATCATAAAAACAAAGGAATTTTAATATAATCCTTTAAATCATCCTTGAAGTGTTTAATTTATATAAATATTTTTTGGAACAAAATAATTCATTCAAATTATACTATTTTTAAAAAATTTTAGAATCATTTCATTTATTTTTCTATTAATCGAATAACTATTGTGTTTGTGTTGTGTAATAATTTTAGGTAATTATTTAATCAATAAAAATTATAAAAAAATGCATGGTAATTTTTTTATATTTCAAATAACCATTTATAACTGAACATAAGTTTTTTTCATCTGAATCAAAAAAATTTATAGATATATTAAAAGTAAGAGAGTGACACATGACATTGTCTTTTAATTAAATATCATAAAGGTAAAAATAAAAAAATATTTCACCAAGCTACCATATTTTTAAAAATTGGATGTAAATGGAAGAAATACACTAATTAAACAAAAAAATAAAAGTTTTAGGTTAATTTTTTGTCCTTGCCACATTATTTTTAACCCTAATTACAAAATTTACCCTTACTATGATGAGAATTATTTATTATGGAAACTATTTTTATAGAACAAGAGGAATTATTTACCAAATTTAGACATCCTTATTACAAATAAAGAATCCATTTTTCAATATTTAATTTCTATAAATGATATAAATAAATTTAATCTTAAAACCCAAATGTGACAAAAAATAGTTTTTTTGAAAAAATCATTTGAAGTATAAAATTGATTTTAAACCAAATTAAATAATAAGATTGATTCCAAAAAAACATAATTGAATTTATATTATTATAAGAAAACAAATTATACATTGAAACCATTTAAAAATATATAAAATTTTATATTATTGAATAAAAACTATAGTTAATAAGAAAAATCAATACTTTCACTATTCACTAGAAAATTAATATTTTTCATAAAATACCAAATATTCAGTCTATTATAATTTGGATATGAAAATTTAAAAAAAAACCCTCTTATTAAAATGTTTTTTAAACGTCTATAAATTAATTAGAAAATTTATTCACAAAAAGCAATAATAACCATTTATTAAGAAACAATTATTTAGAAGAAAAAATAACTACTAAAAATTGAGTGTTTATTTATTAAAAATTGAAGAATACATTTTTATTGCTTGAAACATATATATATATATATATATATATATCATAATTTTGTGAATTCTATTCTTACCCACCAATTCAAAAGCTAGTTTATAATAGCCATATTTAAATAATAATATTTTGTGGTTCATTTATGTTGGGTGTTGTGTATCTTATATGATATAAAACATAGTCATTATTCTAAAATAATATGATATTACAACCCCCCCCCCAATAAATTATATCCATGGAATGTTTTTTACTTCAGCTTGGTAATCAAAGGTTTAAAATTTTTAAATACCTTTGTAGAAATCCCATGTTGTAAAAAGGGTTAATAAAACTTCATTTTGAAAAGAGATAATGATAGGCAAAAAGGTTATCTAGAATAATACAAAATAGGTTATGAAATAGTAGAACATTAGTGGGAAGTGAAAATATGATCATAGTGGAAAAATTATTGTCCAAAATAAAGATGGCTAGTGATAGAGAACATTGATTATAAGAAAATGAATGATTAGGAGGAAGTCAACAACCACAATACCATAAACCAAAGTGGTGTGAAAAAAGGCCATCAATTAATTAGAAATAAAGGTAATAAGATAACATTTTTTTCAATATCTTTTTTAATGTTGAGGAGTTCCTTTACTATCTATACTATGAACATAAGGAAATATATTTAGTTGTAAAGTATAATTTTTTCCAATAATAAAATTCTTATATAATCTCAACTTTCTCTATAAATTATGAGTATTGAAGATGAATTTTTCATGTATGAAGAACTAAAATAAACTTCATAGGGATCATATAATTCTATAAAATTATAAATAGTTATTCCATTATCCTATAGACATTAACCAAAACCAAAAGTTTTAGTACAAATTATGAAAATCAGTGAAATGATTAATCCTTGTTATGAAGAAAGAATATATTAATATCCAAAATTAAACAATAATAGCCAAACTTCAGAATAAATCATTCTATAAATGACTATCTTCAACATTATTCAAAATATTCCTAACTAGGTTTGAAAACCAAATATTATAAATACATTATTTCATATTCTTCCAAGTAAAAGTAATCATTTTTCTCTAAATAACATCATCCACTCTCAAAATTTTAAAAATTAAAAATATATATTCCCTAATCACATAATCTATAAAATATGTTAATTATTTCCCTAAATAATATTAATCCTCATTAAAAAACTTTAAAATCATAAATTCTTACAAAATATAATTCAATAATTAGTCCTTAAATAAAATCCTATTAGATTTTGTCTAACTTAATCATTAGTGTTCCCAAAAAATAGCGATATCTTCTTCAAAAATAACTTTTAAAACATAATATCCAAATCACATTTCAGTCTCATTGTTACCTATATGATCAAATCTATGTTCCCTAAATCAAAATAATGATTATCTATCAAGTAATATATAAATTTTCATGTTAACTTGGACATTAGCAAGTCTCGTGGTAGGCATTGCAACCTTGTCACACATCGGTTGTGGGTTTTGCCCCGAATCCTTGCAAGATAAAACATGATTTTTCTTGTCAATATGGTTTCACATTTAATTAAAATGTAATAATATAATTATAATAAAAGTCCAAAAATATGACGAAAACCCAAAATATAACTTTAAATTCAACATCAATGAAATATTTGACCACAATTTTTATCTCATATCTTTTATCTTATGTCACCAAAAATGTAATATGATTATTCTGAAATAATCATTAACATTAAACATAAGTGTCACATATTCCTTAACACATTATAATATCTCCAGAAAAATAATTAATCACTTGGAAATGATATCACATAAAATCTAAATATGGGTTTATAAGACATTGAACTTATGATCAAACATAAACATATAAACCCATGATGGCATCCAAAACATCTAAGATAACCTCACATGAAAACATAATAACCTATAAAGTTATATAAAGCTATATCTTTTCATCATCATACATAAACATCCATAAAAATTTATAAAAAATATAACATGATATGAGAACAATAATATAATTGAGGTACATAAAACTAATTAAAGAAACCCATTAGTCAATGAATACTCATAATAATTTTTCGTTTTTAATATAAAATTTTGGTGGTAAAGAAATATTTTCTTACCCAAGGAATCAACTTCTCTTCCAAAAAATTTTCATAAAATAGTTCATAATAAATACAATAGGAAAAAATAAAACTAATAACAGTATATTTATAATCATCAAAAAAATGGATAAAAAAGTTTTCAAAAAGCAATACATTTAACGATTAATAAGAAGCATATACTTTCCTTAAAACATAATATCAAGAACATACCTTGTGATTCCATAATATTTCTATGTAAATAATAGAAAACATAAATAAATCTGGTAGTTAAATGGGGAATCCATTTTCGATATCATCAACAATAATTATATAGATAACATAATCATTGCCCATTGCAATTGAGGGCTATAACGGAACCACCTGTCATTGGTTTGTAACATAAGAACACATACTTGTTTAGAAAAGCACCAACCATCCATGGTTATATAATAGAAAAGTCATACATGGTTTATAATGTAACTTCCCATCATCATAAAAAATTTCCAAGATCCATACCATAATCATAAACCATGAAAGATTCTATAATTATAAAAATATTCCCTGCACCCATAATTAAAACATATCTAGATTTTGAAATATATATCCCATTTAAAACCCTTTTCAAAAATACCCCAAACATAGGGAATATGGATTTTTCTTTGAATAAAACATGGAATCATTCAAAGGGTTCCAAAAATAAAATAGAAATTATAATGGCATGAAAAATCATTGATGCCATATATGTTAAAATAGAACATTAATTTTCTATTTTGTAAATAAATTCAAAATATTCTATATAAAATACACAAAAAGAATAATTTTTTTAAAACCATAGAAATAAATTAAAATGATACATAAAAAAAACATTATAATTCTTCCAATTTCCTTATAATTTATTACAAAAATAAATTTATGAATATGGACATTAGAGAGGAATATTTAGAAAATAAATCTTAAAATCATTTATAACTATGATTTGAATGAAAATTGTCCCTTACCTTGTATCTGACTCATCATGAATGTAAGAACCCAGTTCTTATTATTGAGGTACTGGTTTCTTCTATACCTTTTTCTATAAGTGTTTTTGAGAAAATAAGGAAAATGGGGAAAATAACACATTTTGTGGGTACACACCAGGTACTTTGGTCGTGTGGGATGAGTATATAGGGTGTGTAGGCCTATCGGTGATGAAGGGTGTAAAAACTGACTACACGTCGTGTACTTAGTAATACACATCGTGTAATCAGTTGGCAGGTGAATAGTAAGGCAGTGGGAGTAGCCACTAGAGGAATGATAGGAAACGCGGTGTACATTGAAATATATGTCGTGTAATCAAGTCAGCTAATGAACAGTGAGGCAGTGGAAAGAAGCTGCCGGTGGAATAGTTAAAAAATGGAAAGTATATGCCATGTACTTGAGATTACATGCCGTGTAGCTATGTTTTCTTGTTAAAAATAGGTAGTAGCCTCCACTTCTAGCATAGGAATCATAGAACTTGGCTAGAGCTATGGGAGAGAATGCCGGAATGTGGAAGAGCTCCTGACCGCACACCGGGAGTCCGATTCCTTTGCTGTCAATCGTGTTTGAATTATGTTGATCTATGTCGTTCTTGATTGTTTCGGGAGGCTTCGTTCATGTATATCAATTAGTGTAGATCGATGTAGGTGGTCTGGTGTTTATTTCCAAATATCGAGTTGATTTGGTGTATTGTTGTGTTACACGCCCATGTTTGGGGTGTCGTGTGGCTGAGGCCTTTACTATTAGGATACCTAGAATTGGATATGTAATTTAATGAAAAAGTATAACTACTATTTGGGATCGTTGCCTTTTTCCAGGGCCACCCCATGGGTGTGTTTCCCTTGTTTAGTCGTTTGGAAAGGATACAGGTGGGTATACCATGATTATAGCATGCTTTGAGTTTTCTTGAGAGAAAATATATAAGAATTACTTGCTTATGTGTTGGGCTCATCCCAGTTTCTTACTTATCCTGAGGGTAGTGTTTTTATTAGCCTGAGGGCAGTGTTTTTTTAGCCTGAGGGAAACTTTTCTTTTGCCTGTGGGTAGTAACTTATGTGCCTGAGAAAAATATTCTCTACCCCTGAGGGAAATATTTATTATGGGTGAGGGTAGCCACGTGAGGGTTTTGATTCTGATTACCTAAGGGTAAGAATTTTCATGTGTGAGGACAAGGTTTACATTGAACATTCACTGTGGTGATTTCTTATGTTATACCTTCCAAGATAAAGCACTGGTTTGGTATTGTTATTACCTTCTACTAGTTAGATTGCCTATAGGGGTCTTGTTGTGGCACTATATAGGAGATTGTCGGTCGAGGCCAAGTCTCGAGAACTTATAATTAAATTATATTGAATTGTTAAATAATAATTATATGGTAATGGAACTAGTAAGAGTAGCTGCTATTGAGTACTTATTAGATTACTACATTTCAATATTACACACTAATGTTTCACATTTTCACTAAGAGTTGGGATCGAGCCTTTGGTGGTTGCCTACTGTGATTTATTTCTCATACCCTGTTTGGGTCATGTCTTGTGCCCAATTGGATTTTATTGTTGCAGTTGTTGATAAGGGAAGGATTCCTTATACAAGTACTTGATTGTTTTAGAGGAGTAGGAGATCATGAGACCGAGCTTAGGGTTGCAATGCTGCTGAGTTCCTACTGCACTGTTTTGTTTTTCTTTTCTATACTTGTACCATGGGTTGTATTGTTTTAGATTGTAGAGTATCCTGTTTGGGATGCTTCCTTAGGATTATAGACATGTTTCATCATTGTATATATGACTTTTGGTTATCTTTTACTTCAGTTCCATTGCCTATATAAGGTTTATATTGTTACTGATTCCTCTTTTGCATGTTTATATTTTTTTCCATTGCGCTGCACTTCTCAAATGAGGGCATAGTTTTCCAACTATCAGTCTTAGGCCCTCACTACTAGTCGGTAGCCTCTGGCATTTGGGGAAATGCGCTTGAGGTCATGTGACCAACTGTATTCGTGGAACCTGTTGTGTGGCACCGAGATCTGGACATTACGAAGTTGAATCAGAGGACTTTTCTTTTTTTATGAGTTATTTTATTATTTGGAGAAAACGGTAAGAGATTTACTATTAAGGGATTCACTAATAAACTTTTCCTGGGAGTAGCTACCCTATATATAGGTAATTGTTGGATATCCTCGAATTAAATTGTGATTTTATGTTTATGATTATTATAGTTGATTTGATTTTCACCATTGGGTGACACACTTGTGGTGTGCTATTTATATTTTTATACCTGGGTTCTATTTAGTTGCAAGCCGATGAGATAAGGGTATTCCATCTCATGCATCTTTTAGGAACATATTAGAATCACATGTCATGCATATTTTCATGTCATGTAGGTGCATTAGAAATTTCATGTTGTTGTGATAGATGTCGTGCTAGAAATTTCATGTTGTTGTGATATATAACTTGATAAAAAAATTATTATTTGATAGGTTATTGTTATGTAAGGTTTTTTTAATGAATTCCAAACTTTGGTTCATGAGGAGTATGGGCCCTCATCAACCGGAATTTGGTGGATAATTGACTTTTTTACTTTGTTATAACATGTATAAGATTCCAAGCATTTTTTTTGCGGGGAGTATGGGCCCTCACGGATCGGTATTTGGCCCTTTGGTGTTTGGTTAGTGGTTTTCTATACTCAAAAGTAGTTTTTGATGTTACTATCCAGAAAAACATAGAATACACGCCGTGTAATTTTAATTACATGTCGCATACTCTTCTGTTTGAGATGAAATGAAAAAATATAAGTACACGCCGTGTACCTTATGTACACACTCTGTAGTATCTAACTATGTCACATGCCATGTAGAAAGAGACACGGGATGGGGATTTTTTCAGTGAACACGTCGTGTTCCAGTCGTACATGCCGTGTAGGGATGACCATGTGTCCACCAATGTGACTAAAAACACGGATGGCGAAATCATCACATAAACATGTTGTGTCACTTCCGAGAACGCTGTGTATTTTAATCTGGGAATCCAGCTGTGTGACTAACAACATGAGTTGGTGTTATCCTTTCTACTACACACCGTGTCCATCTGGAACATTCCGTGTAGTGTGAGCTGTGTATCTGGCCGTGTCTCGAACAATACAGGTCATCGAATCTTGTCTAGTACACGTCATGTACTTGTGGTATATGTCGTGTAGTCTTGACCGGTGAGAGAACGTGTGGACTTTGCTATATGGCTGGGGAAACAGGGTGGTGTACATGTTGTGTGTAGGTGTAACACGTCGTGTAGTGTCATCCGAGTAGCCAACCATGTCACTAACAACACATGTAGTTGGAATCTAATCCATATACGTTGTGTCTCTCTGGAACACACCATATAGTGTGAGATTTGTACCCGACCGTGTCACGAATAACACGGGTCGGTGAAGCTCATCTAGTACATACCGTTTAGACTGTATACACGTTGTTTATTCTCGTTCTAAGGAGAGTCGTGTGGCTTAGCCGTGTAGAAGGACTCGGGCATGGGAAAAAATTCAAGTACATGCCGTGTGTGTGGACAATATGTCGTGTGTTTGGGGTGTTACACGGCCAGTTTTGGAAAGAAGTACTCACCCATGTGGAAGACTTAAGGGAACACACTGTGTAGTTATTATACACGCCATGTAGCCTTTTTTTGTCAACATGAATGTTTTCTTTTCCTTGTTCCCTTCTTAGGCTTCTAGTTCTTAGTCCTTGATGTTCTTGATCTAAGTCATGTGTTTGACCATGAAGAGTCATGCCACTGAGATGACCATGAGTTGTTCACCAAGATGGTGGTGACAATTATATTGTAGAGACAGAAGTCCAGGAGCTACCAATGGATCCTCCAGCAGTGCCAGATGCAGCACTAGCCGTTACACCGGACACAGGTGCGGATGCGTAGTTCTGTGAAAGTTTCATGTTGTTTATTCAGACCTTCTAGGGAGCACCGCTAGTTTCCACATATATGGAAGAGAATACATGTATATTCTAGTATCTTTATCTGCCTGCGTTCTCAGGGGATGGAAGAGCACAGGCTATAGATTCATGACTAGGTTTTATGTAGATGATCTTCGAATATCTAGAGACACCTTCTGGGAGGAAGGTCAAGCTCGCTACTTACATATTGAGAGATTCTTCCATGAGATGGGTGGATTTTACCACCTAGACTGAGCATCACAGAGACATGGCATGAGAATATTTTTAGGAAGTCTTATATAAATTTTTCTTTCTGGAGATGCTAAGGGAAGATTGAGCTCGAGAGTTCATGAATCTATAGCAGGGTGCCATGTCAGTGATGGACTATTCTTCCCACTTCACTGAGCTACATCATTTTTCACCTATTCTAGTGGGTGATGAGATGTTGGGGGATAGACTCTTTGAGGATGGTATGTGGTATTAAATCCTAGCACTGGTGAATGTTTTCAAGTAGGCTATAGTGCATGCAATTGTGAACCAGGCACTAATTACTGAGCGGAACCTGCGGGAAGCTAGTGGTGACGGCCAGGGTGGTTCGCCACTAGTTTTTGGTACTATTTATACTGGTAAGAGGAAGCGGTAGATGTATTTATCACATGGTGGATGTAATAGCTAGAAGAATTCTTTAGGTGGCCAGGGGATGTGTTACCAGTGTGGTAGAGAGGGTAACAAGAGACCTCAGTGTCCACATGACCTAGTGGAGTGCTGAGCTTGCGGCAAGATGGGTCATCTACAGCATTTTTGAAGGGAGTTTCAACCAGTGACTAGTGATAAAGGTTCTGTTCAAACTCCATGTGTAAGAGCAGGGCCAAAAACTTGTTACCAGTCAGGGAATTGGAATACATCAGGACGTTCAGGTCAACGTGGTGGTCGTGGCGATGGTAGCCAGACAGCTGGATCTCAGAGATAGCAGGGTGGGTTAGCTCAGGGTAGCCAGGCTGTGCCACAGGGACACATCACTGGGCCGGCATATGCGGTACAATAGACCCAATAGGAGAAGGATCCCAGACCTTCTACTGTCATAGGTACTATTCTAGTTGCTTCTATTTTATCTTCAAAACTTTTCAATATTGGTTCTACGCATAGCTTTATATCTTTTCCTGTTGTGGAGATACTTGGGCTCTGTGTTTCTTATTATTCTGATATCTTGATTCTAGACACACTTTAGGGAACTAGAACGATAGGTGTGTGTCTATGCAAGGAGTACCCCCAACAGTTTGGTGGGTGCCACTTTCTATGGGACCTCTATGTGTTAGAGATGACGAGCTATGACGTCATTCTAGAGATGGATTGGTTGGTACCCTTTCGAACCATTGTAGATTTCTATCATTGCAGGGTGAGTTTCACTTCACCTGAAGGCAGAGAGTTTCTATACAAGGGTGAATGGGATGTCCAGGCGAGCCGAGATGGACACGAGCTTTGTGGGAGAGGTGGAGTGACATCCCATATTTCGAGTTCATATCTAGATGACTAGGGAACTTTTCAGAAGTATTTCCCTCCAATGGTTAATAGTTTCAAGGATGTCCTCCCGGATGACTTTTCAGGTCTTCCTTCGAAGGAAGATGTAGATTTCTCTATTGATCTTGTGCTAGGAGCGACACTGGTCTCTATTCCTCCTTACAGGATTACTACACCAGAATTGCAGGAGCTCAAGAGACAGTTAGAGGAGTTGCAGGAAAAGGGTTTCATTTGATCCAGTACTTCTCCTTAGGGTTCGTTTGTCCTTTTTTTGAATAAGTAAGAAAGTACCATTAGACTTTGTGTGTATTTTCATAAGCTGAACCAGTTGACGATCAAGAACTGATATCCCTTACCAAGGATTACTGATCTTTTTGATCAACTTCGAGGAGCTTGAGTGTTCTAAAAGATTGACTTGAGATCTAGATATCATCAGTTGCATGTTAGACCATCATACATAACACTTACAGCCTTTCAAAGCAGATATGATCTATATGAGTCCTTAGTCATGCCATTTGGACTCACAAATGCACTAGAAGTTTTCATGGATTAGATGAATCGTTTGTTACACCCATATCTAGTTTCTTTTGTGGTAGTCTTTGTGGATTATATCTTTGTGTACTCTCACACCCGACACAACCATGCCACCCATCTTGAGATCATATTGAGTACACTGAGAGAAAATTAGTTATATTCTAAGCTCACAAAGATCCACTTTTTGATGGACCAGATACACTTCCTAGGTCATATTATCTCAGAGGCAGGAGTTGCGATAGACCCAGAGTAAGTGAGAGGAGTAGTTTTCTGGGATCAGCCTAAGAATGTGTTTGAAATACTAAGTTTATTTGGGGATGGATTGTTACTAAAAGATGTTCATATATGACTTCTCATGCTTAGCAGTGCCGTTGACGGGTTTGACTAAGAAGGGTGTGAAGTTCTTTTGGTCAGAAGCTTGCGAGATAGCCTTTCTGGAGCTGAAGGTAAGGTTGACATCAGAAATAGTCCTATTACTTCTAGTGCATGGGAAGAGCTATACAGTTTACTGTAATTCATTAGGTATTGGGCTTGGAGCAGTGTTTATGTAGGGTGATCGAGTATTTGTATACGGGTCTCGGCAGTTGGGGCCACATGAGAGGAATTACCTGACACATGATCTGAAGTTGGCTATAGTTGTTCATGCGTTACGCTGTTAGAGACATTATCTCATAGGAGAAAATTTTGTGGTGTTAACGGACTACAAAAGTCTTAAATACATATTTACCCAGTGTGACCTGAATTTGAGAAAATGAAGGTGGGTTGAATATCTTCATTCCATCAACTTCTAGCTTTCCTATACACATGGTATGGGTAATGCAGTAGATGATGCACTGAGTAAAAGGACTCAGTTAGAGGCAGTGCTAGATACCAGTGGTGAGTGGAATCTTATGGATTTATTATCTAAGATGCATTTGGAGTTGCACGATATTCAGGGGTGAGCCTATCTTTCATCCTTACCTATGACTTATACCCTCCCGGATAGAGTGAGCATGAGACAACTATCTGATTCGGAAGGCCTAGTTCTATGGGAGTCGGTGGCAAGTGAGGACCCTCCTCCCAGTTGGGCAAAAGGCGATGATGAGGTACTATGTATCCATGGACGAGTGTGGGTTCTAGGGGATATAGATGGGGAGTTGTTGCAGGAGTTCCATGATTCAGCTTGGTCAATGCATCCCAGAGTTACCAAAATGTACCAAGACCTGAGACGTCAGTATTGGTGGCCGGGTATGAAAAGAGGGGTAGATGGTTTTGTTACGAGATGTTCAACCTGTCAGCAGGTGAAGGAAGAGCATCAGAGGCCAGTTGGACTATTACAAAAGTTACCCATTTTGGAGTGGAAATGGGATAATTTCACGATGGGCTTCGTGACCGGGTTTCTGAGGTCACCTCGAGGCAATGATTCCATATGGGTTGTTGTTGATAGACTTACGATGGTAGCTAAATTTTATCCGATCAAGGAGACCATCAGTGTTGATGAGCTCATGAAGTTGTATATCTGAGAGATAGTACGTCATCATGGGGTCCCTTGTTCTATCGTTTTAGATAGGGACACCCATTTTATGACTTTTTCTTGGTGAGTTTTCAGAGGGAACTAGGTACACAGGTTCTTATGAGTACCGCTTTCCCCCCTAAGACTGATGTCCAGTCAGAGAATACGATAGAGGTGCTATAGGACAAGTTTCATGCATGCGTCCTAGAATTTGAGGGCTCTTGGGAGAAGCAAATAACCCTGGTCGAGTTTTCCTACAATAATAGTTTTCGGGAAACTATTGATATGGTAACTTACGAGGATTTATATGGTAGGGAATGACAATCACCCTTGTGCTGGTTGGAGGTTTGTGAGGCAGCTTTACTAGGACCACGTCTTGTACGGGAGACTTCGGAGAAGGTCTATTTGATTCAGAAGCAGATGGGTACTGCACAGTCTCTTCATAAATCTTATGCCGATCGCCATAGACAACCCTTGGAGTTTATTGTCTGGGATCATGTTTTCTTGCGTGTTTCACCGAGGTTGAGACACAGGTGGACAAGGAGATAGGGTAAACTTTCACTAAGGTAATTAGGGCCATTTGAGATTCTAGAGAGAGTCAGGCCGGTTGCATATCGGTTGTAGTTACCACAGAGGTATTGGGCCATGCACGAACTCATCCACGTATCTCAGCTGTGCCGTTATCACTCATTATCATCTCACGTTTTTCATCTTGAGGAGGATGAGCTTCAGGTTGATGTATCCTCTAAGGAGAATCCGATTCATATTGTTGATCTGAGCACTAAGGATCTATAAGGCTGGTCAGTTCCTCTCGTACGGGTGCTATGGTTGTGTGGTTGAGTGCAGGACGAAAACTAGGAGCTAGAGACCGACGTATGTGCTCATTGACCAGAGTTTTTCTCAGATTTACCTTCACTACCCTTGGAAGGACAATTAGAGGAAGAATTTCCATAAGGGTGGAGGTTTTTAATAACCCGGTTCTTATTCTTGAGGTACGAGTTTATACTTTTCCTTTTTCCTTAAGTGTCTTTGAGAAAATAAGTAAAATGTGGAAAAATACAAAATTTTGTGGGTATACGCCATGTACTTTTCCATATTGCATGTACTTTGGCTATGTGGGATGAGTATATTGGGCATGTAGGCCTGTTGGCGATAAAGGGTTTAAAAACTAACTACATGCATTGTACTTAGTAATACATGCAGTGTAATCAATCAGCAGGTGAACAGTAAGGCTGTGGGAGTAGCCGCCAGTGGAAAGATAGTACACACCATGTATGTAGAAATACACGCGATGTAATCATTTCAGTTGATGAATAGTAAGACAGTGGAAAGAAGCTACCAGTGGAACAGTTAATAAATGGAAATTATATGTTGTGTACTTGAGAGTACATCTCATGTAGTTAGTTTTTTTGTTAAAAATAGGTAGTAGCCTCCTCTTCTGGCAGAGTAAGCATAGAACTGGACAAGAGCTGCGGGAGAGAAGTACGAAACTTTGAAGAGCTCATGACTGCACACTAGGACTCAGATTCCTTCACCGTCAATCTCATTTGAACTGCGCAGATATACTTCATTCTCGATTGTTTCGAGAGGCATTGTTCACATATACCAATCATTGGAGATCGAGGTAAGTGGTCTGGTGTTTATTTCCAACTTTCAAGTTGATTTTGTTTACTTTTATGCTATGCACCCTTGTTTGTGGTGTCATATGGGTGAGTCCTTGACTATTAGGTTACCTATAATTGCATAGGTAATTTAATGAACAAGTATAACTACTGTTCGGGATCATTTCCTTGATCCAGGGTCACCCTGTGGGTGCGTTTCCATTGTTTATCCATTTGGCCAAGATACTCATGGGTATGTCGTGATTATAGAATGCTTTGAGTTTTTAGGAGAGAAAATATATATGAATTTCTTGCTTATGTGTTAGGATCAGCCGATTTTTTGCTTAGCCTAAGGGACGTGTTTTTCTTAGCCTAAGAGCAATGTTTCATTTATCCTGAGGGCAACTTTTCTTATGCCTATGGGAAGTTGCTTCCATGCCTGAGGGCAATATTCCGTATGCCTAAAGGAAATATTCATTATGACTGAGGGTAACCACCTGAGGGTTTTGATTCTGATTACCTGAGGGTAATAATTTCCATGTCTAAGGACAATGTTTACATTGAACACTCATGGTGGTGGTTTCTTATGTTATACATGCCAAGATAAAGCACATGCTTGGTATTGTTATTACCTATTACTTTTTAGATAGCCTGTTATGGTTTTGTTGTGAAAATGTATAGGAGATTGTCAGTCGAGGCTAGGTCTCGAGAACTTATAATTGAATAATATTGAATTGTTAAATAATAATTAAATGGTAATGGAACTGGTAGGAGTAGCTTCTTTCCAGTACTTCCTAGTTTACTGCATTTCATTATTGCAGACTGTTGTTGCACATTTTCACTAACAGTTGGGCACAGGCGTTTGGTGGTTGCCTACTGGGATTTATTTCTCACACCCTATTTTGGTCATGTCTGGGGCCTAAACAGATTATATTGCTGGAGGTGTTGATAAGGGGAAGAGTCCCTATACAGGTACTTGATTTTTGTAGAGGAGAAGGAGAGCATGGGACCGAGCTTAGTCTTACGACGCTACTGAGTTCCTGCTGCACTGTTTTGTTTTTCTTTGTTTTTCTTGTATTGTGGGTTGTATTGTTTTAGATTGCAGTGTATCCTGTTTGGCTGCTTTTTTAGAATTAGAGACATGTTGCATCCTCATATATATGATTTTTGGTTATCTTTTACTTCAGTTCCTTTGTCTATTTCAGGTTTATATTGTTACTTCTTCCACTTTTTCATGTTTATATTGTTTTCTGATATGCTACACTTTGACAAATGATGGCATAGTTTCACCACTATCAGTATTAGGCCCTCACTGCTAGTCAGAAACCTCTGGCATTTGAGAAAATGCTCTTGAGGTTATGTGACCAACCGGGTTCGGGGAACCTGTTGTGTGTCACCCGGATCTGGGACGTCACAATGAACATTATTTATGTTTATAAATAATAAAATTATATTAATAATTTACTTGATTAATAACATTTTTCAAATTTTTTATTCTTTTAATTTTATTTTTTACCAGGTTATATTCAATTACTTAATCAATTATTCTATCATCAAATTTTTTGACGATATTCATCTTGTATGTCAAAAATAACTCTATTATGTTGACTATGGACAATGAGATCAGTAATCCACCAAAAAAATAATAATAATCATTACATAATAATTATTATTATTTAATGAATCAATTATATATTTTAACATCAATCATTATATATGGATATCAAAAATTAACTACATTACAATCAAGGAGATGGTAGGTTGTACGTATGCGTGAGTAATGTTTCCATTTGTCAATTATCATTACCGAAAGAAGGTGATTATTATTTAATATTTAAATAATGATAATTATTACCTAAATTCTATATTATTTCTTTAAATTTACACATATATATTATCCATGTGATGTGGTTATGAAAATGAGTCACATCACTCATAGAGGTGGTAGTCCATATATACGCATGAACTGTGTTATCATTTTTTAATGGATGGAAATGTAATAAAAAATAGGATATATTATATTTTAATAAGGATGATAATTTAATTAGTATATTATATAATCATTAAATCCATCATTATAATCATCTATGAGACGAGTTTATGGAAAATGAAATACATCGATTCATGAGGTAGAATTCCATCATACACCCGAATGATAGTTTCATTACCAATTTCATGGAAGAGGAGATGTATATAGATTATTACATTCATATAATAAAATATAAGTATATGGAATATAATTTTTTTTATTATTTCATTATGTTTTAAGAATAATAGATATAGGTTTAAGAATAAAGATATCTAAAACATTTGGTAAAAAACTAAACATCTTCTTTAGATAACCTCCTTTTATTGACACCTTAATCCATCTAAGATTGGATTTATTTCAAAAATAAGACCTCCAGAATATGGGGAGGGATGTTTGGAAGAGTTTTGTTATGGATTGGAAAATAAAAAGTCTTTTTTGAATAGAATAGTATAATAATTCCCCTTTTATACGAGTGAGGAGATGGATTCTTGGAATTTCTTAAGGTATTAAATAAATATAACTTATTTCTATTTGAAATGTTTCTCCAAATTAATATAAATTTAATAAAAAATATGGACTGTTCAAAAACATCTCATCCAATAAAATCTGTACAACTTTAGATAATTTTTTCATCCATATATTTTTATTTTAACACATGTTAACCATTTTTTATGATATCAACAATAACAGTGTTTTTTAGTCTTTAAGGGTAAATATATTAATTATAAATAGAAAATTAGACCATAAATGGAACATGTTTTATATTTTGAACCATATCTAAATCAGTTTTCAAATAAAAGGTTTTTATGTAATTTTTAATCCTTTAATAAAATATTATTTATTATAAAATATCATTAATGACATTTTATGAACAACTCATTTAATTTGACAACTAAAACAATATGAAATAAGATGAATAACAATATAATCATTTAAAAAATTATGAAAATGTTAAATGTATATAAAAAATTTACAGAAAATAAAAATTCATTCATATTATATTACTTTTAATATTTTACTATCAATTATTTTTCTATTAAGTGGATAATACTTTGTCGGAATTATATAAGAAATTAGGTATATTATTTCATCCATAAAAATTATATATTAGTAAACATGATAATAAATAAATAATTTATAATTAAAATAAAAATTTATATGAAATAAATCATCTATGTCAAAAAAATTTATAGATATATTAAAAGAGAGTGACACTTTTAACATTATATTTTTGAAACTAAATAAATAAATTACTGATCAATCAAACCAAACCTATAGATCTACTCGGGGAAAGAGTTCTCCCAATAATGGACACTCCATGATTTCACAAAACAAGCCAAATGATGAGCATCCCAATTACACACTCTATTTATGAAATAAATTTCCATTCTATAAAGAATTAGATTAAGGACTAAATCTTAATCAAAATAAGGTCAATATTCTAATAATCCTACTCCTTCTTTTATAATGCATTAAGCACTTCCAAGCAGTCAGATTCCACCAAATCATTGATCCATCCTTCTTAGTAGGTGATTATAATCCGATTGATAATGGTAGATATCTCCACTAATGTAGGGTTCCATGATGCATTACCAACCTTGAAATTTAATTCCATGACCTAACCACCATTTTTTTGAGAGATGAATCTAATAAAACCCCTAGAATTAGCAGAGATAGCCGCATCATTTTTAATTTTGAAAAAACCCTTTCGAGGGGGATACCAATAGGGTGGTGCATGCTGATTACTACCCATAGAGGGCACACCATAATTCATCATGCAACAATTAATCATTTCCAAATCCCTCTCAAACCAAATACAATCTTGGGTCACCTTATTCTAGAAAATGAAAACATTTATTTAAGTCAACACCAGCGAATGAATTATAAAAATAATCCCCGTCCCCCTTGGTTCCAATAAAAAAGAAAATTTATTAATGTTTTGGATCTACCCAATAGATGGATCAAATAACTTTTTAAAATTTATTACCCTTTTCTTTCCACACCCCTTCCACCCCATGACACAAAAGAATTGCATCCAAAAGAGATTCCACCTCTTCGAGACACAAAGGATAACTATCATCATTTACAAGATGACTTATCACCAAAACATCATGGGTAGGTAGAACACTAGAGCAGACCTTCCACCAGAAAAATCACCTTTGGAGGGGAGGAATGTGACTAGGGACTCCTCTAGTGATTATCAGCGATTACTTGGGCCAAGTCATGAACCTGAATTTGGAGCCCGATCGAACTAAAAACAACCCATAGGATTACATAATCCAAACAATATTACCATTCACCATACCTAGTGTGAGAGGAATACTCAAAATTAGAGTAATTTCTATATCATTAAACTAGTTGGAAATCTTCTTCCTATCCCAGTCACCAAGCGAGTTATTGATCAGGTGTCGCACCACTTCATTTTTGAATCCTGGAGTGGAAATTAAGGAAACTTTAATATTGATTCTATTTTCGACCTATTGATCATCCCAAACTCTCACATAATTTCCATCAGCAATTCTCCAAACACAATATAAATAAATAAGTTATTTTTTACCCCAAATAATTAACCACATATAACTCAGACTTGGACCAAGTTGGTCATGAAAAAAATCAGATCAAGGGAAATATTTGGCCTGCAACACCATTGAGAATTAATGACCTCAATTAGAAGGGAACTATTTGAAAATTTTGGACCTCATGATTCAAAATATGGAATCAATTTTTGAAGATTTAATTTCTAATTTTGGAATAAAATAATTTCTGATTGAAATTCAAAATGTAATGAGAAAAAATTTCTAATAAAATATATTTTCATATAAAAAAGTTTAAAAAAATTATTTAAGAAAATTTATTCTAATGAACTTAATTTGATTATTAATAATATAAAATAATATTATTAAATTTTATTCTATATTTTAAAAAAATTAAAACTTTGTAAATGAATGAATCTAAAATACATTTTTCAATAAAAATCAATATTATTCAGTATTCACAAGAAATTCAAACTCTTTTCAGAAAAATTCAACAAACTCACTCTAAGATAATATTAATATAGCTATATCAAAAATAAGATAAATTTATTAAATAAATTTTAATATTCATTTATAAAAATAAATAAATGTTTTTTTGAAAAAAATATATTTTTGAAAAATAAATTGAATTTACATAAAATTAATTTTATATTTCATAAATATAAATGAATAAATTTTTACTAATTAAGACATTTGAATATATTTTAGAATGTTTTTAATGTTATTTATACCCAGTAACCCAATGGCTAGGTTATATCGGTCATATTTAAATAATAATATTTAGTGGTTCATTTTAAATTAGTATTATGTGTCTTATATGTTATCAAAATAGTCATTATTTTAAAATATATGGATATTAAATACCTTATTACCTTACCACATGTTGAAAAATGATAATATCACTCATTCATACATATGGATTACCCCCTCTACGAAATGATATAATTAGTTTAATTTTCTATTTACTTGGATAGTAATAAGAATATATTTAATGAATATATTGATTTATATGATATAATAATGATAAAATAAAGGTTAATTACTTTTTTCATTTCTTTTTTTGAATACTTTGAAAAGTGAAAACAACTTTTATGTGTCCCTACAACTTACCATTTCCATGAATGGTGTAATTTATTTTTCTATCTCCGCCTTTTATGGATGAATTTAAATATTTAAATTTATATAATAAATATATATGATTTTTATAACATTTCTATCATCATGGATATGATGCAACTACGATCAAAGTATAAGGATCGTGACTTCTGAATTGATACATGTGTGAGAAAACATAACAGTTCTCACTCAAAACAGAGTTTTTAATAAAAAAATTGTTAATAAACCGGTGGTAATATGTTTTATGAAAATCATATATGATATTATAAATTTGATTATTTTTCTACAATAAATTTATAATAAATATTTATTTATTATATAAAGGTTTTTCATGCATATGAAGAAAGAAGAGACCCAAGGTCATTGATTGTTGTTTTAATCCCATTTTAATCAGAACCAGTTATACTTGAATTTACATTGGGGGAATTTTAGGTTCGTTATTTGATAAATTAAATTAATTTTATTATCTTATGGTTATTCATGTGATTTTAAATTAATATTACAATTTTTTCTTTGTGGTATTAAAAATTATTGTTAATTTGTTTTGAAAAAAAAAGATTTATTTCCTCATCGGTTGAGAATTTTTTACTTCCATGTACATGTTTCCATAAAAATATTTTCAAGATTGTTTTATTATTCTAATATGAATTTTTAAATTCACTTTTACCCAGTTTTTAATTTTTTTTAAAAATGTAAAATGAATCTTCTTCTCCTTTCTTGAATTAGTAAATTTTTACTTTTTATAGAAAATTTAAAAAGAATCTGTGTTTTAATTTACATGACATGAATTGAATTTCCCACCCCCATTACTGATCAATGATTTAAAGTTTCATTTACATGTTTCCAATGAACCTTTGAAGGAAAAAATTTTCCATGATATTTTATAAATATTTGGACTTGAATAAGTGTTTTCAAAATGACAAGGGTATTTTCATCAACAAATATTCTAGTGATATTTTAAAGGAATTTTCCTCAATGATAAAATCAATTAATATTAATTTTTTCTTATTGGGGATATGATCTAATAATACCATAATTATCTTTTAACTATATTTTTTTATGATTATGATGATGTAATTTTTTTGAACCCATTTATTTTCCTCGGGTTATGCAATGATGATATGATGAAATGTTTTTAAAACATGCTTCCTTTATAAAGGTTATGTTATGACATTATGATAAATGTTTTATAAAATTATGGCATAAATATGTATGGTTTTAAACATGTGAAGTGTGGTCCTCTGATTATATATCCCTACAATGCATTAGGTAAATATTTTTATATCTTGAGATAATTATGGGGAATGAGTTGTTGTGATTAAAACACCTATATGAAACTTAATGGGATTACTGATCCACTTTGGGAAATAAGTGTTGATTATTAACCCATTATGTTATGGGAAATAGTTTTTTATTCTTAACCCGCAATGATTTAATAGTCTCGTTCGTTAATTTTAAAATATGAAATAGTTTCTATGCCTATGATTACACCACACTTTTTTGACATGATTTTACGATTATTATTTGAATTTATGGTACATGATTGATTAATAATGATTTATCACTATTATATCTCATGTCCTTAAAATGATAATATTTTATACCATGAATTGTTTTTATAGTCTTTGAATTATTGAGTTATAAGATTTTATTTTTTTGATCATGTTCTCACACACTAATTCTTAACTTGTGATTTTATATTATCATTGATTGATATCTAACACATTTACCCTTACTAAGAATCAAATCTCACCCTTCCTTATATATTTTGAAGACAAATTGTGAAGAAAGGATTTGAGTATGGTATATATATATATAAGGGTAAAAAGGGAAAAGAAAAATATGGGGGATGATTAATATATACCTAAATATGATTTTTTATATCAAGTCTTAAAATACACTGAAACATTATGTTTTTGACATGGATTATAATGTTATGTATTGAATATTATTTGAAAAAGATGTAAAATTTATATATGAAAATTTCATGTCCATAGAGTTTGTATTAGATAATGGTTTATTCAATCTTTAGAGATTAAGATTAAATAACTTGGCCGAAAACCCTGGGGATAAGCCAAAGTGTTGGATAACATAAAAAAGTTTTTGAAAGATATAGATTATATTGTTTTCATTGAAATATATCCTTGTATATATGTGAAAAGTGGACATGGATTTAGAAAAAATTCATTTAGTGGTAGTAATCCCAAAAATAGTTTGTAAAAATATGTCTCGGCCATCAAATATTTTCATGGTGAATGTTCCCACACTATGCACTTGGTTTGACACTCATGGTGGATATTTTTTAGTTAACTGGATGTTTTATTATGATTTATTATGATTTATTAAATATATAGTAACCTAGGATTTTTAAGGTGACATATATTGAAAATATGGTGTCATTAATAAGACATCCTATAAATGATTTTTCATGATTATGTGGTTCTTACTCTGATTATTGTTGTTCACACTGTGATTTTTTGTTTTAATAAATCATTAGAACCCAAAGGAACCATATTAATGACGAATGTAATGGAAAATAAAATTATTATCATCCTAATAAATAGAAAGATAAGGTAACTAAAATGTGAAACATTTTTATTGTAACTAATCATCTATCAGAAAATATGATTTACAAAATAAACATATGTGAGTTTCATAACATGTAAAATAAAAGGAAAAATTGATTTTTTGGATGTTTAGGTGGAAATATTCATGGAGGTAATAAAATCCAATTTCTATCATGTCTAGAATTTGTAAAAAAGAACCTAAGAGAATATCTCAAATTAATGGTAAGATTATGTCTATTTAGAAATGAAGTGTATAGAGCAATGAATTGCCATAGAAGTTGTTGTCATATATGTAAAGAACATAGAAAATATCTGAATTAATGAAATATTATAAAGGGTAACATATACAGCATTTAATTTCATTTATCATATTTGTGTTTGTAAAAAAATATGAATGAAAGTATTTTTAAAGTTAAATTTGATGTGATTTTTTTCATTTATTTTCTTTATTTCAATAAATCCTATATTAATTATTGAGGAATAGAAGACACATTATATATTACAAACTAACCTACAATCATCTAGAATTTTTAGGATAAATTTGATATTCCAATTTAAATTATATCTATTATATTGGTCTTAATTCATATTCAAATGTGGTGTTTATCACATTGGTTGGGGAGAAACTCAAAATTTAGGATATGCCTATTGAATTGGAGTATAATGGTCTTTCTAATATAAATTCATATTCTTAACCTTAAATTTCAAATATATTTTTTCAATGGACCTTATACCTATTGTTATTCCTATATCAATGACTCGTTATAGAATAAACACAATTTTGTTTTTAGAATTGAAGAAGTAACTCCAATATAATCCTGATAATGGATTTATATGACCTATTGCTTCACCAGGGGGTGCACTTGTTTTTTATTATGAGATACGGTCCAATCCATATTTCCATTTATTTTTTTAACTTAACAAGATATCTATCTAGAAAAAGTTTCATATATCATATATTGGTGACTTGTTTGATTGTTTAAGGAAATCTCAATACTTTTACAAGATTGAAATTTTCTCTAGATATCATCAATTAACGGTTAAAAAGGAGGAAATAGACAATAAAGATTTCTGTATGAGGTACAGACATTATGAATTCATATTAATTACATTGAATTTACTATTTCTCTGGTTATCCCCATGGATTTAATGAATAAATTCTTTAGATATTACCTTGATCAGTTTTTGGTGGAATTTATAGATGATATTGTTATACATTCAAAGAGAAAAGAAGTACATGAACATAATTTGATTATTTTGATGAAGACCTTGAGGAAGGATATATTATAAGAAAATTTTTGTAAATGAACACTGCAATTTCAAAAAATATTTATTCTTAGGTCATATAATCGCAAGTGAGGGTATATCCGTGGATATTTCAAAGATTGAAGTTATTGATAAATGTTCTAGACAAACCAATGAAACGTAAATACATAGTTTTATTGGGTTATATGGATACTCTAAACGTTTTTTTGACAAATTTATCAGTACTATATAATCCAAACACCAAGTTCACTCATAAGGGGGTGATGTTTTTGTGGATGGATGCATATGAAGTGAATTTCAAGGGCTTGAAGAGAAGAAAAATCATTGATGTAGTGCATACAATACATTTTAGTAGAGAAGGTTTTTTTATATTTATTGATGCATTATATAAGGGACAAGGATGGTTTATCATGAATAATAATATTTTGATCGAATATGCATCATGCTAATTGAGAACACATGACAAAATTTAACTGACTTGTGTTTTGGAGACAATAATGGAAATTTCTGTATCAAAAATTTTGAGGTGTTGTATTTATAGTGAAAGGTATGACATATATACAAATAATTAAATATTGAAGTATATATTCACATAAAAATAGTTAAATTTGAACCAAAGAAGATGGTTTCAATTGATTAAATAATATTATTTCTCAATACATCACCACCCTTGGAAGACAAATAAGGTGGATGAAAATCTATGTCAAAAGGAAAATTCTTTTTTTCCATGATAACGATTTAAAGAGATAATACTTAGAGATTTTTTGATTATGGAACATGAAATCTTGAGGAAAGTGGGTATATCATATCTTTCTTCGATGAATAGTTAACCACTCATCCATGTGAGGATTTAAGAGGCACAAACTAAGGGTATAGAACTATAGGAGAAAGTGAGGAGTATTCTAGAGTTCAAAAATGAATATGATGGGATGATAAAATTTAAAAAATGTGTATGTTTCCTATCAATACCATAATTAAATAATGATATTTTTTTATGGATATCATAGTTTATTTTTTCCTATGAATACTTAAAGTACAATTATTTATACATATCTGAAAGAGTTTTTATTGAGGGACAACATGAAAAGGGATATTTTAAAGTATATATGTTTATTACTAGTATTTTAGCAAGTCAAGGGTAAAAGATTAAAGTCTAATGGTCTTTTACAACCCTTACCCATACCTGAATGGAATTGGGAAAACACTACAATGGATTTTTTAGTTGGAATCTCAAAAACATCTAAAGGTTATAATGTTGTTTTGGTTATAGTTGATCACCCTAAAAACTCAGCATATATAATTTCCATAAAATAATATTTCTATCTTGATCATCCCACCAGGATATACATTAATAAAGTTTAAATATTGGATGAAGTTTCATATTTTACTATATTAGAATGGTATCTAAGGTTTACATTGAAGTTCTGATGAAGTATTCAGTATGATTTTAGAAAAAGGTTATGTTTTAGTACTACTAACATCCCCAAATAAATACTACATCTAAGAGGACCATTCTAACTATAGAAAACATTTTGAGATTTTTCTCTATATATTTCAAAGTTTTTTGGGATTAATAGCTTCCATCGATGGAATTTTTATACAATAATAACTATCATCGATGCATTCATATGGCTCCTTATGAATCCCTATATGGTAGGAAATAATGAAATCCTATATGTTTGGATGAATTTATAGAAATAAATATATTGTGACCTAGTCTAAATGAAGAAAGGATGGAGAATTTTTGATTCATTTAGTATTAAAAAAGAGAAACTCAAAGATTATATAATGTTTATGTTGATAACCGTCATTAAGATCTAGAGGTCAAAGTTAGTGAAAATGTATTCGTATAAATATATTAATGTAATAAGGTTAGGATATTTGGAAATAAAATAAATATAATGACTAGATATATTGGTCCCTTTTAAATTATTGATCATATTGAGAAGGTATCTTATCACTTGGTGCTTTATCAAATCTCTCTCAATTTTCTGATGCTTTCCATTTATCTCTCCTGAGGATGTAAGTACCCAACCATTCACATGTATTGAACACAGTTCTCATACCATTGTAGAAACATAAATCATTTAAGGAATATCTAGTGGATATTTTTGATCATATAGAGAAAGTAAAGTGAAACAATTCCACTCACCTAGTAGATGTTTTGTATAAAAACCATAAATTAGATGAAGCAATATAGGATCTCAAAGATGTGATGAGGCCAAAGTATACTTATATGTTTATATTACCATGAATGAATTTTTAAGGAGAAATTTTTATATAGAATAAGAATGTAACACCTTGGGATTTTATGATATATTTCTCTATAAATTAATTTCATTTCTTCGATGGCATGCTTTACAAGAAACACTAAGTTTAAAGGAACAACATTATAAAATTGAAATATTATTATTCAAGGTGATAATTGTTTTATATCCATTTTATTAGAGGATTTGAATTAAAATAAGTAAAATTTTAATCATTTTTAGTTTAAACTTTTATAAAATTAATTCATTGGTTATAAATTGATTAAAAATGATAATAAAATCATTTTATTATAAATTTTATTAAAAAAACTATTTTTATGGAAAGAAGGTTTTTTATATCAATAAATAAAATAATCACTATTTATTACTGATTTTAGTGAACCTTAAAGATAAAATATTTAATCAAAAAATTTAAAATTCATATAACAATTTTTTATTAGGCATGGAATAATAATAAATCATGTTTTATGCTTAAAAATGATTTTTTTAAAACATTTTTCTTCACATTTTATACACTTATTTTTAAATTATTTTTTTCACATGTAGAAATAGAATAATTAAAAATGGATTCCATATTTGGTATAAGGAGAATAAAATTTGTAAATAGGTCCCTTCTATTATTAGTCATCATGAATAGTAACATTAGAGAATATTTGTCATGCCGGTGAGGGTAAAATAGGGCTAAAACATTGATATAAGGATTTAAAATACCACTAAGACATTACTTTATCCTTTTGGATGAGTTTATTTTAGTAATTTTTATAAAAAAATTAAAATATTGAAACTAGGTGTCTTTTTTCCTTTATTAGGACGTTTATACTATTTTCAGAAAAGGATAAATACCAAATGACACTATCATGACTTAAATATATCTAGAATACTTTTATAAGGATATAAAGTCAGATAAGTTTAGTTATTTCTGATTATTTTAATGATTATTTAATTTTTTTATAATTGTAATTTTTTAAATTTAAGTGATTTTATAATTCCCTCAAATTCCCAATAAATAATGATAAAATATTAATTATATTGATGGAAAAATAAAATTATTAATTATAAAAATATTAAAAGTAACACAATTTGGGTGAACTATTTTCTTACAGAAATTTTGTAGATAAATATAAAATATTTGGCATGTGTGAATATTTATATTCCAATTCCATAACTGTCCTGAAGACTTTAATGTCAAATTGAATGACTAGTTACAAAAATAACATTAATGATTGAATTTTTTTTTGATTTTCAAATAAGTCACTTTTTGGGTTAGCGAGAACCTACAGACATCAAACCCATCACCCAAAATCCAAACACCAAAATCCAAAATCCAAAATCCAAAATAACCAGATCAAGAAACACATATCACCGCAAATAGTCTTCATGACCACCTGAATTCCTCTAACGATGACCCTAAACGACGGAAAGACACCCGATCCAAGACCTCATACTGAATCCTTCACCGGTTTCTGTAACCACGCCACTGCTTTTAGCCTTTCATAAGACATTACCACTGCTTTAAACTACAAAAAGACATAACCACTACAATCGCTAGTTCTTTCCAAAAGAAAATCACAAGTTCTTCCCAAAAGAAAATCCCAGAAAACCAAATAAAATCATGGAGGAAAACCAAATCTGAAATGCAGGGCCAAAAAGCCAGCAAGAAAATCATCAAATCCAGATCACCAGATGAGAATTTACAACCATCAGTCCACACAAATCCATAAGATCCTGGAGTAGATTCATCAAATACAATCCAATGCAAAAATGCATAAATCAAAAAGAGCAGCAACCGGCAAATCCGAACTCGAAAAAAAGGGCAAGAACGTGAACCCATCACCAATCTGGAACACCGAAGAACAACCAAGCTAACATCAGATCCCGTCGCCACTAACATTCCGACTGAAGAATGATATTTTGACCATAGTGTATTTTTATTTGAATTAATTTCCATATGGAATAATTAAACATGAGGATGACATTAAGTATATTCAAATATTTAATATAATTCTAAGTGATTCATTTCCCTCCCCTATAAATAGATACTCATTCTATCTTTTCCTTACACACCTTGAGCATTATATCTCGACCAAACCTCAATCATTTCAATTATTAAATCCCATATCCATAAAGTTTATTCTATGTTTTTTTAAATTCCGTCTAATGGTTCCTTAAAATGAGATCTAAAGGAGTCCTATCGAAGAAGTAGTAATCATATTACCCGACCATTTTTAAATTATTTATTCTTTTACATTTTATAAATCATTATTATTCAAAATAATAAAAATTCTATTATCCTTAACATTTTAAAATTTTATTTTTATAACGAACCATACTTTACATACCTTAATATAACTAAATAGTTAACGAATATTCATTTATAAATGTAATAAAACCAAAACAAGACCATTTTCATATAGTGTCTATAGAAACATGGAAACATAAACATCTAGTATATAAAACATCTTTATTATCTCCCACTTAATTCAACATAACTAGAACCCCTTTTATCATATGTTCCTTAATAACATTCTTCATGACATAGAGAAAATAAAAACATGGAAGGGTAATATCAAATTATCAATAAGGGTAAACAAAGGATATATCAATAATATCATAATAATAAGACATAAGACAATAAGATTTGAAAACATTATTCAACATATGAAAGATCATGATATCATGCCATGGGATAAATCATGAATGTTCATAACAATCAATGAACGTAATCACAAAATTCATAACATAAGACATGATGTTATTTGACATATACATAATCATAGAAAATCATTTCATTTTAGTTAAGGATCATTTCCAATACCATCATCAAAGGCAAAGTCAATTACTGAACATGGTTTACTCCTCGTTCTAGCCCTATAATACTAAACTGAGATCATTTCCCATTCTAACCCTGTCTATCTCATGAGATATGAATCTTTACCCAATGTGTTGGAGGGAAATATAGGTTCCACCCATATCATAATGAAATAATCATTATGTATTCCAAAATTACATAAATCATTCATCTTAACCCAATGAATAAAAGGGGATTCATTAAACATCAATCAACCATAACATAATCCATGTTAAAAAATGGATTTCATAAATCGAATACCATCATAAAAATAATAAAATAATAGGAACAATAAGCATAGTATACATGAAACATAACTTTATTAAAGAAATCCATCCGAGATAGAAAATAATTTTACTATAACACTTGAAATTAATTCTTCAATAAAATATCATTTCTTCCTCAAAAAAAGATTTATTTTCCCAAAATGCCATTAAATTTTAAAATAAAATAATTTATTTTAAAAGAAATATTAAATAAAGTATAGTATTCTTTATGGAACTAAGGTATTACAAAAAGGTTAAAATATTTTCCTTCTGTATAAGTTAAAAAACATTCTCCCCGTACTTTTGCTGGAAAAGTCAAAAAGTTCCTCATATCAAATTATGAAAAATTATTTCTTTCATACAATTTAAAAAAAATTATCTAATGGGTAAAATTGACATTAATTTTTTTTGAATATTAGAAATAATATTTAATAATTAAGAAACATCTATGAGGATGATAAATATACCACTGTAAATACTTATGTATAAACAATCTTGGGTAATAATGAGATTGCTAAATTATCCCTTAACTATTACATCAAATTTTCTTATTTATGTATCTAAACCAACTGTATAATTATTAAAATAATGTTATTGAATTATTTTGGAATTTTAGTCATTTTTAGGACATCATATATGATTATATTATCATCCTTTAATTACATTTCATTATTACTTGTTATTTAGGAAGTAATTTCATGTTTTATCGAATAAGTTCTAGTTCTCCTTCATAGGTCATAGATATATCAATAGAAACAATTATTGACATTATATACATCATTTTTATTTATTCTATACATTTACATAATCTTTATTTAATCAAGATCACATTGATAAAATCACATCGAATCGTGGAGATGGAAGGTCGTATATACATATAAGTGACGATATCATTGTCATAATTGTTTTGTCATATTGAATTGAATGTTTAATAATATTTAAAAAGCAATAAAATGTTATAATAATAATATATAGTTATTATTTTCATAATTATACCCATCCAAGTAAGGTGGTGGTGAAAAAAATATTACACTACAATGTGGAGATGGTAAGTCATACACACACACGTGTGGTGATTTTAATTTTCATAGGATGGAAAGAATGTGTAATATTATTGTTCCATAATCTTAATAAAATTAAATTATATTATTTATATTGGATTTATTACATTATAATGAAAAAATCATGAAGAGGACAGGTAAGAAGAACAAATTCTGAATGAATCGGTAGAGGAGAATACCTCTTCATCGTAGTGTTTCTTCTACATATCCTCTAAGAGCACTAGAGTTTGTCTTTCAAGAAGAACAGAACCTATATAATGTAATTAGTGTAGTTTATAAGGTAACATGGTAGGGTATGGTAGATATTTAATGCTCAAAGTGAATTGATGTGCTGAGGGAGGAGGTTCCCTTTTATAATGGAGGTGAGAGGCACTTTTAGGATCTCGAAAAATATTATTTTATAAAAACATTAAACTCTATCCAAAATCCCAAAAAATTTCCAAATTTAGAAGATGAGATGAGATGGGGTTGTAATCGAGTCAACAAGTAAATTTTAGAAAAGTTTTTTTTATCAATTTAAACCTTATCATTTTAATAAACCCTTATTCTATTTAATTTTTTTCCATGGTAATGAATATTTCAATATTAAAAGGGTGAAAGATTTTTTTATTCAAGATAAATTATAACAAAAATATTTATCTTATTAAATTTTATTCCATCACAAAATTATTATATTTTTTGAGACAAAATTATTATTTTTAAATAATTTAATAAAACATTATTTTGATAAATATTCAATGGTGTCAATTTTGATACAATTCAATTAATTGATTTTTAAAAATATTAAGATAACAATTTATCATTGAAAAAACTATTTTATTATATTAATAAGAGGTAATTTTTTAATATAAATTTTATTATACTTATTAATTGTCAGAAATTTTATTTATTTTAATATTTTTAATAACATTTAATTGTTATCTTTATAAATATAATAATTACTAAATCAATTTTGTGAAATTAACTAATATACATATTTCATGAATATAATTTTGAAAATAAAATACTATTATGAAGGAAAATCTAAAATATTTAACAATAATATTTTTAGTCAAATCTATGTTCTCGAAAATTCAATATTAAAAAAGTGATACTTATTAAATTATGAATGTGACAACATTAAAATCACTTAAAATAAAAAAAATATAACCATCACAATCATGTATATAAGGATACAAATGGTAAATAACTCTTCCATTGGATGGTTATTGTATACATATACTCAACTAATAATATTGGGTCTTGTTTTTGGGTTTTTTTATTGTTATTATAATTTTATTAAAAAAATTATTGATTTCTCATCAATTAATTTTTCCACATCATCAAAGTATAAGTCTTTAAGTTAATGATTTATTTTTGGAAAAATTAAAATAAATTACCATGATAAAAAATATATATTTAAATTTATAATTTATTATTGAATTTATCTTTTATATAACCTTATAACAAAAATGATATAGTTATTAAAATTTGAGTAAGACATATTGACCTTTTCTTTAAATAAAATAAATTAAATGTAATATTCTCATCTATGTGGATTCCAAGGGACAAAATTTCTCCCGTGGATTATTTTTGTCGAAAAAAACTCATCCAATGATATTAAGACAAGTTTTAGGGTAATTTTATAACAGTATTCTTACCCTTAATAACCTGATTTACCAATTTATTGTGCTAATAATTTTCACTGAAGTTACAATTTATAATACCCAAAAATAAAATTAAGATATTTACATAATTTGGACATAATGATTCCAAATATGGAATCAATTTTTTAAAATTCAAAACATAGAGGTTTCACTAATTAATTTAATATTAATTTTTTTGTTGGAAAGTGAGAACTAGTTTTATAAGTTAAATCATTTCAAAATATTGAAATGTTTTTACATGAAAATTCAATGTAAAATTTATTATAATGAAATAAATTATATTGAATGGTAAAAGTATATTCTATTTATGATTTAAATCCATTTATTATTAAAAAAATTCCATATAAATTACTTCTATGAGAAAAATTGTTTTCCTTTTAAATTTAGTATATTTTTACTATTAATTTTTTTTGAATGTATTCAAAAATGAAATTCAAAATCCATAAAGAGAAAATTTTTATACCCCACATCCAAATTACATGCTAATGTTGTCATATAAAAAATATTTATGTTTCAAAATCTTAATTTAAAAGGGGTTCACCATTAAAAGGTGGAAAATTACCCATTTGAAAATTATAGGTTTTTATACATCATATAGGGTTTATTCATACCCTATGAAAAAGATATCGGTTTTATGAATATCAAAAATATTTTATTAAGTATTTAACATATATAGTTAATCTGTTTCATTTACTAATAGAAAATAACTCAATTTATTAATACAGTATATATATATAATTGATTTATATTTTTCCATAAATAACCGGTAGCAAATGACTCCATTCTACATGCTCATAAGTTAATTATATTCATTCTCGCTAACCTAAAGGCTAGGATAAAATGATCATCTTATAATAAGGGAATATCACAATTCGTTTAAAATTACAATTTCTGTAATGCAAGCTATGGAAAAAATAAAATTATTTACAGAAAATATTTCATAAAATCATCTCGGTGTTACATTATACCCACATTAAAATAAATTTCCCCCTTGAAATTAATCACTTTGATATAAACAGGTGAGGATATCTTTCTATCATCATATATGAATGTACCCACATAGTTTCCTGAAATTGGTGGTTTCACCAAAAAACATTAACTAAACGAGTGGTCTTATTTCACAGAACGCTTTCACTACGATCAAGAATATATAGCAGTTTCCCTTCATAAGAAGTATTTTTCTCTAGATGTATGACTTATGATCCTGGTAAATGTGAAGGATTTGTTATGTACTTTCTGATTATAGATACATGGAACAAAAAATGAAATTGTGAGATATTTGGTGTAAGCACCGATCAATAAGGTACCTTCCTAACAAAATCCATAATTTCAAAAGTATCGATACAATTAGTGATCATTATTCCTTTCTTTAAAAATCTCATTACTCACTTCTAAAGATAGATTATTAGAAATACCTTATCACCATCTTCAATCTCTATGTCTTTTATTTGGATATTATCAAAACTATTTTCTCATGTTCGAATTTTCTCTTATGTGTTGTTGAATAGATCTGACCTTTTATTCCATTCCATCAACAAGATCAGGTCCAAATAGTTTTCTTTCCCCTACAACATCCCAACATGATAGAGTTATAAACTTCTTTTTATATATGTATTTATAAAGAGCCATCTGAATACTAGTGTGGAAGATATTTTTGTAACAAAATTCTATGAAAGGTAGGTGTTGATCCCAACAACATTTGAAATACATAGAGAAATCTCTCAACATGTATTCTAGAGTTTTAATTGTCCTCTCATACTGGCTTTCTATCTAAGGTTGTTAACAAGTGATGAAACTTAACTCTATATCTAGAGCCGACTGAATACTTCTCTAGAAATTTTTGGTAAACCTTGGATTCTGATCAAATATAATGGAATTTGGTACTCCATGTAATCTTACCACATCCTTTACAAATATCTTGGATAGCTGATCAAGATAGAAATCCTATATAATAGAAATAAAGTGCTTCGACGTCGTAAGGTGATCAAATATAACCCATATAGAATTATGGTTTTTTGATTTTTAGGTATGTTAGATGATTAGGTCCATAGTGATGTTTTCCTATATCCATTTTGGTATGGTAAATAATTGTAACATACCCTTAAACTTATATATATCTGTATTAACATGCTGACAAACCATTCACTGAGATACACATTCAGCAACATCTATTTTCATTTCATCCCACCAGAAATACTCTATCAGGTACCTATACATGTTTGTGATTCTAGAGTGAATAGAGAATGAACAACTATGAGCCCCATCCAATATAAACATCATTAATTTTGGTATGGGGGAATAAAAATCTAATTCTTGAACCTTATTATTCCCTCACAATCAAGGTTTAATTTAGGAACATTTATCAACTTATTTGGTAGCTCTTCATCTTTATTATGTTCCTATTCAATATTTACTTGTATTTATGGTTCAAAATTCATTTGAAAAATTTTATATATATCCCCTTCCATTAAAATTTCAAGATAAATCCTTTGAAAATCCATTAATGTTGGATCTTTGGTGATCCTCAACATGGATAGGCTATCATGGTCCTTTCAACTCAAAGTATCTTACACCTTGTTCGCTTTCCAAGGGTGGTAATGTATTAAGAAGTCATAATATTTAATCAACTAAAACCATCATATTTGTCACATATTCAAGTACATTTTATGAAAATATAATTTATGCTTTTGTGATCAGTATAAATATCACACCTTTTACCATAAAGATAATGGCTCTGTATCTGTAATAAAAATTTTACCACAACTAACTCCAAATAATGAGTTAGGTAATTTTACTCATGGATTTTTAATTGTCCTGATACATAAGCTGTAATCATATCATTTTGTAGAAGAACAAATACCAACAACTTTTTGGATGCATATTTGTAGATCACAAACCTTTCTCCGCTATAAGGAAGTGTGAGAACAGGTGCACATGCTACCCTTTTTTTGATCTCTTTGAAATTCTCTTCACATTACTCTATCCACACAAACTTAACACCTTCTTAAGTCAACTTGGTTATTGGATTAGATAATCATGATAATTTTTTCACAAAAATTCTATAATATCTAGCCAAACCCAGAAGGCATTAGATCTTAATTACCGTTTTTGGTCTTGGAGAACATTTAAAAACTTCTGTTTTTTATGGATCCATAGATATCCACTCCTTTGACATTATGTGACCCAAAATGAAACTTTATAAATCCAAAATTAACACTTGGTAAATTTTTCATAAATCTTATCCTTTATTAAGGTCTTTAGTACAATTATAAATTGATTTTCATGTTCTTTATTTCTCTTTGAATAGACAAGAATATCATCTATAAAGTATACCATAAAATGATCAAGATAGTCTCTAGAGAAAATATTAATTATATCCATAATGATAGTGGGGGAATCTGTAAGACCTAAATGCATCACTGTAAATTATTAGTGTTCATACCTTGTATAAAATTCCATCATTGTTATATCCTATTTAATGAACTTTAATTGACGATATCCTGAGAAAATATCAATCTTGGAAAATTATTGAGCATCACATAGTTTTTCGAATAACTCATCAATGTATGGATAATGATATTTATTCTTGATAGTTATATTGTTGAGTTTTTTATAGTCAATTTACAGTCACTTTGATCCATCATTCTTCATAACAAATACAATAGGTGAACCCCAAGGTGATTTACTAGGGTGTATGAATCCCTTTTCAATGTAATTTTTGAGTTTCATATTTAATTCCTTCAACTCAATTGGGGATATTTTATAGAGTGTATTAGAAAAAGGAACAACTGGGTTGAGTTATATTGAAAACACAACCTCACAATTCAATGGAATACTGAGCAATTCATCAAGAAATATATCATCAAACTCATGTAAAATGGGTTTATTATTAATTGTGAGTTTCCCCCATATCATTTGAGACAGATAAACACCATTTATTTGAATCAAGTCCCATAATATAGATTAATGTTTTCCTAGAAGGTCGTACTCATCCTTGCATCGATATATGATCATAGATTGATCTGGAATATGAAATGTGACATCCATTCCTGGAAAATTGATATGATCTCTATATATAGAAGTCCAATTCGTGACAAGAATATCATAAAATTACATTATAGGAAGGATCACAATTTTTTCAGGAATCACTTTACCACAAACATCAAATAGAGAAGAATTATAAATTTTTCTTGTGACCATTGTGCCATAGAAAGTTTTCACAACTAAATTAATATCTAATTATTGAGGTAATATAGTGATACCCTTATAAAATTAATCAGAAATTAATGTTTAGGAGGATCTAGAATCAATTAAAATATTTTTTACTTTATATTGGATTGTAAGTGTACTTTTCCCCACTTTACTATTATACTCCACATCACTGATAATGATTCCATGTAGCTTTCCTATGCCTTTGGCCTTGAGAGTTTACTAACATTGATCGTCATCAATAACCCATGGATTGAGAAATTCATTTTCATAATGTCCCATTTCCTTTCACTTGTAACATTGAAATGTAGGAAGTACATTCTGTGTAGCCTTCTCTCTATTCACTTCATTTGACATATTTTTCACATCACTTTGGAATTTAACCACTCGATGACCTTCTTTTCCACACATAAAACATTTACTAGTCTCTTTAAGACAAGATCCTTCTTGTTTATTTTGACACATTGAGAATAAAGCAAAATCATCTTCTTTTCAGTTCAGCCTTTAGATTTTCCCTTGAATTCCATTTTTATTTTCTTATCAAACACATCATACAAATAGGTTTCTCCAATATACATCCTAACCTTTACCACACATTGAATGATTTAATTATATCTATTGAAGTATGTTATGGATAATTCCCTTTAGAGATTTGGTTTTAAGACATTAAATAATTGATAAATTTTTAATCGCATGTTGGATAATAATTCCAGAACATTACAATGAAAGTCTTGTAATGTTTACTTCATAGGTACCAATGAATTCATTGTCCCTTTTAATAAGTTCAATGAACTCATTCTCTATCTTTGTTTGAACAATTTAAGGAATGTTGTTATTTAAAAATTGAGTTCGGGAACTCATTCGATTAAATTGATTAAATTTTTTCACTTTTCCTCAAATTCCTGATAAGGTTCCACCATTGATCATCTTCACCTTCCCAAAGATAGACTACTAATATGAATTTATCATATTCTGAACATGGGAGAAATGAAAGTATATTTCCAGCAGTACTAATCCATTGTTCAAACACTAATTGATCAGAAAATACACAGAAAGAAGGTAGAAGCTTCCTCATGAATGACTCAAAATAATTTTTTTAACTATTTTTATCGTATTTATGTCCTACATGATTCATATATTGAGAAATATGTGTGAGAATAGATAAAATATTTTTCATTCCATCTCCCAAAACATTTTGTTCCTCAGGAGGAAAATTTGTTCATTGCCCATCACATTCAACATTAAAACAGTTTCTTCTTATTCCATCCATTAACTAAAACCAAGAATCACAGTCTACGTAACACTAATCATATTAGTAAAACCACATAATCAAGAATAAAATTAAAATTCAGGATAATTTAGGTTTTATTGCAGGTTATTAATGATCATTTCTGAAACACTAGGATTTAAAAGAATACTTAGACATATCCTTTTGGTTCTTACTAAGGTTTTCTCATCCTAGTATCAAAGATTTACTATACCATTCCTCTGATACCAACTATAATGAACCATAATTTACATAAATTAATATTACTTAAAATTTTAAGAATATTCATTTCACAACATAACCAATCCATAATAGGTCTATATTGGTTTAGTTTCATTAGAAACTGTGTAACAAAATCAACTGGTTCCTTAGACATCTTCATTTTCTCCCACTTATTTCATCATAACAAGATCCCCTTTCATTATTTATTATTTAATACCATTCCTCATGACATTTGGAAAAGAAACATATGAAAGGGTGAGCTCAGATACACAGTATGGTTGGATAAGGGGCATATCAATTTTATTATAAATATAAGATATAAGAATATAACATTTGAAAACATTATCCGACATATGAAAAATCATGATATCATGCCATGGGATAAAACATTATAGTTCATAAGAATCAATGAAAATAATCCCAAAAGAAATTACATAAGACATGTTGTTTTATTTCATACAAATAACTATAGAAAATAATTTCATATTAGTCAAGGCTTATTTCCAATACCATTATAATAGGAAAATTCCATTACTGAATAGGGTTTACTCCTCATTGCAGCCCTATATTACTGAACTGGGATCATTTCCCATTCTAACCATGTCTATCTCATGAGATATGAATCTTTACCCAATTCGTTAGAGGGATATATAGGTCCCACCCATCTCATAATGAAATCATTATTATATATTCCACAATATCATAAATCACTCTTCTTAACACAAGTAATAAAATGATATTCTTCAAACATCACTCCATTAAAACAAAATCTATGTAAAACAAATTGATTTCATAAATAAGATTCCACAATAAACACAATTAAATAATATGAAGATAAATGGAATTATACTTGATACATAACCCTATTAAATAATTCCATCATAAATGGAAAATAATTTTCATATAACACTTGAAATTAATTCTTGATGAAAATATCATTTCTTCTTCAAAAATGTTTTTTTTCTAAAAATGTTCATAAATATTAAATGAAATGAATATATTTGAAAACAAAATTGAAATCTTGTAGAGAATGAACTAGTGAAATAAGGTGTTATGATTAATTAAAAATATGTTAATGTCTTATAAGTTTCAAAAAAACATTATCCTCATTCTTTTTCCCAAAAATATGAAAAGTACCTAGTATCTAATAACGGAAAAATATTCCTTTTATACTGTTTAATAAAAATTCACCAATGGGTAAAATTGAATTTTCCCAATTTTATAATAATATAAATAATATTACATATATTGGAAACATGCTTGTGGATTATAAATATACCCCTATAAATTCTTTTTGGTAAACAATCTCCGATAATAATGAGATTGTGAAATTATCCCATACCTTTTAGGTCTTATTTCCTTTTTATATATCTAAACCTAATATATGTTGATTTAAATAATTTAATTGACTTATTTCATAATCATGTTCATTTTTATGATATCATATGTGATCATATTGTCATCTCTTTGTTAATAACATTTCATTATTAATTATTATTCCGGTATTAACTGCATGTTTTTTCAAATAAGTTACGATTATCCTTTATAGGTTATATTAATATTATAAAAAAATTATATTAAAATTATATACAGCATATTTATTCATTATATACATTTTTATAATCAATCTTTAATGAAGACCATGTATAATTAATCACATTGAAACCTAGATATGGTAAGTCGTATGTATGAACGAGCTAGAATATCAATCCCATAATCATTGAATGGTATTAAAGTAAATGGGGTATAATATTTTAGAATCACTATCATGTTATAATAATCATATATAGTTATTAGTTCCATCATTATACACATTTAAGTAATGTGGTTGTGAAAAACAGATAACACCATGGCGTTGAGAGGGTAAGCCCTACATACACATGCTTGGTGATTTCATTTTTCCTAGGATGGATAGAATGTGGAATATTTCTGTTCCATAATCCAAAATAAATCTTATCATATAAGTTATATGGTTCTTATTACATTATAATGAAACAACTCGTGAATAGGATGTTGAAGATGAAAGAAGTTTGAAAGAATCGATAGAGCAGATTACCTATTCTTCGATGTGCTTCCTTTAAGTCTTCTCTTAGAGCGCTAGAGTTGGTCATTGAAGAAGAAAGAAACCTCAAGAATGTAAATATGGAATTTTATAAGGCAAAAGGGAAAGGTATTTCCTATTTTTAAGGTTCTACATGAAGTGAAGAGGTGAGGGAGGAGGTTCCCTTTATAATTGAGGTGAGGGGCGCTATTGGGATCTCCAAAAATAATAATTTATAAAAAAAATAAAACCCCATCCAAAAACCTCTAAAATATCAAAATTTGGAATATGAGATAATCTAGGGTTGTAATATAATCAAAAAATTGATTTTAGACAAGTTTTATTATCAATTTAATCCTTATAATTTTAATTAACACTTAGTTACTCTATATAATTTTTAACTAAGGTATCATATATTTTAATATTAATGGGGTGATATATTTTCTTATTTGATGTCAATAAGACCATAAATAAATACCTCAAAAAAATTTAGACCATAAATTAATTTTTATATATATTTTTAAAATGTTTTATTATTTTTAAATAATTTAATAATGCATTATTTTGATAAACAATCAATGGTCTCAATTTTGACACTATTAGATTCATTGATTTTAAAAACTAAAAAGATAAAAATTTAACTTAGAACTAAATATTCTATTATATTTATAAGAATTAAAATACATTTATAAAATTAAATATACATATTAGTTAGCCCAACATATATTTAATTTAACATTTTTAATAATATTTATTTGTTATAACTATTTATAAAATAATTACTACATCAATTTGGTGTAATTATTTAATATACATATTTGATGAATAAAAATAAATAAATAATTTGATTATGATAAATATAACATATTTCAGAAGAATATTTTTAGTTGAATTTAACTTCTAGAAAATCAAACATTTAAAATGGTATAATTATTAAATTATGAATGTGACAACTTTAACATCACTTTTAATAAAATAATATTAGTGTCACAATCTCTTCTATAAGGATAAAAATGGTCACTAACTAGACCATTGGATAGTTATGGTTTATATATACTCCAAACAATAATATTTGGCAAAGTTTTTGGGTCTTTTGATGGTTATTAGTATTTTCATAAAAATTATTTTATTGATTTCTCAAAAATTAATTAATTTTTACATCATCAATGTATAAGTCATTAAAGTAATTATTTATTTCTGAAAAATTACAAATAAATTACCATGATAAATAAAAACATTTTATCATTCAAATGATTACTTATAATTGAAATAATCTTCTGTATAACCTTGAATAAAAGTGATATATTTATTTAAATTTGAGTAATACATATTGAATTTTTCATTAAATAAAATAAATTAAATATCCTAATCTCATTAAAGTGGCTTTCAAAGGATACCATTTCGACCCAATGATGATTTAGCTCAAAATATACTCTTAAAATTATAATAAGACAAGTGTTTGTGTAAATTTTTAATATCTATATTACCCATAATTACCTGATTTATCCGTTTATTTTATTAAATTTTTTACGGAAATTACAATTCATAATACCCAAAAATGAATTAAAGGTATTTACATAATTTGGACAAAAAACTTCCAAATATGGAATAAATTTTTCAAAATTAGAAACATATAAGCTTTAGTAATTAATTTAAAATTAATCTCATTATCGGAAATAGAGAATGAGTTTTATAAGTTAAAACATTGCAAAAGATTGAGATGTTTTTACATCTGAATTCAATGTAATGTGATGATAATGAAATAAATTATATTTAATGATAAATATATAATATATTTATAATTTATAACTATTCATTATTATAATTTAACCATATAAATTATTTCTATGAAAACCATTGTTTTCAATTAAAATTTAGTTTATTTTTAATATTCAATAAAACATGAATGTTATCATAAAAATATTAAAAATTTATTCAATGTAAATTTTATATCTTGCATCCAAGGAACATGTTTATGATGTCATATAAAAAATATTAATGTGTCTAAATATTAATTTAGAATGGGTTCTCCATAAAAAGGTGGAAAATTACCCTTTTGAAAAAAATATGTTTTTATACATCCAATATGGTTTGTTCATACCCTTTGACAAAAATATATATTGGATGAATATATAAAATATTTTATGAAGTATATAACCGAAATATTTCTTAAATTTCATTTAATAATATTAATTCACTCAATTTATTAATACAAAAATAAAAATATATAATTGATTTATTTTTTTCATAAATAATTGGTAGAAAACGACTTCACCAAAAATATTAATACGTTAGTTATATTTATTCCTGATATTAAAAAAGATAGTTTCAAATTATTATCTTATACTAAGGGTATATTTTGGTTCAATTAAACTCACAATTTCATACAATATATGCTATTGAAGAATTAAAATTATTTAGCGGGAATATTTCATAAAAACATCTGGGAATTACAATTATGATTATGGAACTACTATTATCCACCTTATATTCCATAAAATGGGAAGTGAATGTATTGCTAATAAATACATGTGGACTATAGCTTCTACATAGTGATACAATCCATTTTCCAACACCATATTTCATGGATGGTTTTTATGATGGATTTAATGTTTATATATGATATTTATGATAAAACTATACTTATGGAATTATGATATCAAATATAACAATTTAACTTCACATTCAATAGAAAATGATACACTCATGTGTAAATTTGGACCACCCCTCCATAAAATATGAATTGTTTGCATGTGTGGACCACCCCCTCTAAGAAGCCTTCACTAGTGGAAATCAAACCTATGATGTTAGATTTTGTAACCATTATGTATTGATTTATAACCAAAAATTGACAAATGATATGTTGAAATTGGAACATTACACATTACTTTTCATAAACTAATGTTATAAACCATTACAAAAGTTGAATTATAGGGTCCTTTACCCATAAGTTTTTTAGAAACCAACATCAAAATCATATTTCCATCCAAATACTTCTAGGGGGAATTCTCGCATCATTTTTTTAATAAAAATGAAATTGAAATTTAATTTTTTTTAAAAATATTAACAAATAACTGAATAGCACAACTACAATCACAAAATCCATAACAAAAAAAATACAAAAACAATTTATCGAAGTAGAATAAGAGTAAAAAAACTCACTGATAAATTTTATAATATTTTTAACAAATTTATATCCATGTGAACCTAAATAATAAAATTATTCAAATTAAGATAAATTTTTTCCAATAAATTTGGAAGGGGTTTCAATTCCATGATTGTATATAAAGAAAAGTCATAAAAAACATACCAAATAAAGTTTAATAAATTTAAAAACTAACAAATGTTTTAAATTATAAGTGTTATAATGTAACATAAAATTTCAAAATCTATTTTTTTCTACTACGGATTATCTAAAAAATGAACTAGTAAACATAATATCAAAACTCAAAATTCCCGTTTTGATAATGGAATTATGTTTTAAAATAATTATTTGAAAATAAAAAAGTATATGTGTAAGAAAAAAGATGTATTCACTAATATAAAATTTATCTATATTAATATTCACATAATCAATTATTTTATGCTTAACTGTTGAATAATGAGACCTATTGAACTTGATCAAATAACAGTTATAATTAAAATATTAATTTCCAAAATGGATGTTAAATGGAAAAAAAATTAAGATTAAAGAACTAAAATTGAGGAATTAAACATACTTCATGAACAACATGCTAAATCTTCTCTAAACACCACCCAATAAAGAGAATAACCACTATGTTGCATATTATTTTTGAAAAGATACGCATTAGAGACAATTTCCACGAAAATATATAATATTTATCATTAATAATAGTATAATAAATTGTATTTCACAATTATATTTTTTTTTCTTAGCTATCAATGTATGTATACAACCAACATGTGATCTCTGTATTTTTTAATCATTTGGGAATATATTCAATTCTATATTCTTGGTTTAAAAACTTCACCTATGTTGAAATGTATTCTAGTTGGATAAAAACATAAAAAATTAAAATAATAATGGATAAAATGAATGTAAAGATTTCTGTTTTAAAATTTTTTTAATTAAGTTAATATAAATTCTATTTACTTAATGAAAATAAAAAATAAATTGAAATTTATATTCATTGAAAAACCTATAACACAGGTTAAATAAGATAATCAACCATTATAATATCCATGATGAAAGTTTTAAAATTATTTTACATATAATTTCTTAATCATATATTTGAACTCATCAGAAAATTATAATAATTGTTTAATATAAGAGATTTTTTTGGAAACATTGTTTACCAATCAACTTTGTATTGAATATCTGAAGGTGTGGGAATACAAAATTTTCATTTCCATTACATCAATCCCTTTGACATCAAAAACTAATATATAATTTAATTAAAATAATATAATTTAATTAATTTTGAATTTATTGATAAAATAAAAAATTAAAAGAAACTCATACAAGATTTATCATCTAATAATATTGATTTGCTGGCCAATGTAAAACATGACCAATACTCTATCAAACTATGAACACATCCTTAGTGGGTAATGACACTACTGATATTGAATCCACAATATCATGTACCACTACTTTTACCTATCCAAACTGTTGAATCTAATGATGTACATAATCACTCATATAATGTATAGTTTTTTATGACACAATACATACATGGGGATCCCCATCATGAAACACACAGTATACGGTTTTTTCTGAATGTGGAGGTTGTGGATTTGAATATATAGGATTTTCATGTTGTGTTTATCTCATCAATTATTTTATAAACAATATAGCTTCTTTAATATTGTACAATATCGACTCAATGGTGTCTCTTTTTTCAGTCAATATTGACTCATTTTTTCCACCTCTAGGAATTTTTTTCTACCTCCCAAGAAGAGTTACTCATGCTTTTTTCATCACATTTTATAATTTGATGAATTGTAGGAATTTTATAATTATTTTAAGAGTTTCATTAATTTCAAAAATTAATATATATTATATTTAAGTAAATATATGTGTTATTATAATATTTAATGAGTTTTAAAACCTTACTAAATTTATTAATTATTGTTATGTAATACTTACAACAAATTTTAAGATTATTTATACCTTAGTATTTTAATATAATTTAATTGATTGATTATTTTAAAAATTATTATTTAACCATTATTTATTCCATTTAATGCAGTATACTTTTTTTTAAATTACACACTACTTTAAATTATATTTAATTTATTATTTTTTTAAATAGTTTTGCACTATTTATGGGATTTCTTTAGACTATTATTATCATTTACTAGGATATTATAATAGTTTTGAATTGGTATTAATATTTTAAATTAAAATAAATTTTTTGACTATTATTATGGAGGATAATTTTATCACTTTTGAGTTTTAATTAATTTTCATAGATATTGGTTTTTTAGTTTTTTTAATATATCCAATTTAAAGGTGTTAGGACACATTAAGGAAGAATTAGAGTTAAAATATTCAATAATCTCTTTTTCATGGATCAAAATCTATGAACATTTCAACTTGATGTACATTTGAAAAGTCATTTGACACACTATTTCATCACATGGACATTCACCCAAGTGTCAGATTACATATACTTCGGCATCTATTACCTTGACAAGATGTTCCAATCCAATTATCAAGAATAAGTACTGATGATTTCATTGTTTATCAACTCCTTTTTCTGGTTTCTAAGTCTGTAACACCGTTTCATATCTTACACTCATTCATTGTTTTTTTGTTTATCCATTTGCATTCAAAATTATTGCTTTTTTTCCTCAGTTTGTGACTCTCATATTCTAAAGTCACAATCTAAGGGGTGTGATTCCCTATATCTAAAGTAAATATTTTAAGTGTTGTGACTCCCCATGAGAAATTTTGTGTCATGGTTATCCCTCCACTAGAAAAGGATTCTATAATGGGTTATGATTCCCCAATAAAAATAAGGTAGTGCACACATATCTCTCACTATGCAGAGAGATAAATACTGGACTAGGTCCACATTGGACTGAACCAACGTAAACATTCTAGGGTTCTATAGTTTATTTCCTCTTCTAATTAACATAAATAATTAACTATAATAATAAATTTTTTTGATTAATTTTTTTAATCTAGACAATTCACCCACTCTACACAATATTTCATTACCCCATATGACCTAACAATTAGTATCGGAGGATTTGTCACTTTCATTCACTTTCTCAATACCAAACATTTGTTTCATAGTTTATTCCATTATGAATGATCCATTACCTCTATAGATTATATATTTATATTATTAATTCAAAAATATTCCTAAATCATACAGTCTAGGGATAATTAGCTTGTAAGATAGATGGGTTGGACCCAAATGATACTTGTATTCCCTAAAAGACACCGCACTTTGATGAAAATGATTATGCATATTGAAGATCCTGAATCAATGAATACCAAAAAGAGTTGATCTTTGTGTGCTGGTCTCTCCTAGGAAAATCATACATAGTTCCTGAAGATGCCCTAGATACACTTACTGAAAATGATTCTACAAGATATGTTTTAAATTAATTTTTTTTAATATTTTACATTTTTCTATTAATAGAATTGTTTTTATTTATATGTCTACATGTAAGACAACATAAGAAATTTGAAAGATTCTATAATTCAATCACCTTGGCACTGAAAAATTAAACCAAAACAAACATGGAATGATTCAAAGAGAGTACCAAGACTTTAAGATGTTTAAAGATGAAACAGTAAAGCAAATGTTCTATATATTCACAATCATTATGAATAGAATTAATTCACTTGGAGATGAACTGAAAACACCATACTTATTGAATGAGTCCTACAATATCTACCCTAGAAATGGAGTGTTAAGAAGGTTTAAATTGATGAAACCAAGAACTTGAAATAGTACACCCTAGATTAATTCATTGTATCACTACTTTAGTATGAAATGGAAATAATGAAAATAGCTTATTATAATTCGACAAAAAAATGTGTAGTTTTTAAATCTGTCAATGTTATTATTACTTACTCTTGTAATTCTGAACTACATGATATTGGAAATGAAGACATGAATCAAATTTTGACTAGAAATTACAAAAGAATAAAAAATTAATGATTTAGAAAATAATTCATAATGAATCCTCAAAAAGAAAAACCTGAGGGTGAAAATAAAGAATGTTCACATTACAATTATTTAGATAAAACTAATTATGATTACATAAATAATGGATATATCAAGCATTACTTACTGAAACTGTGAATAAAAAAATAACAAATAGGGATAAAATATAATTTACCACTAGACATAGTTTTATAGAAGAATCTAATTCTAGTAAAAAATCATGATATTAAAAATCAAATACTAACGTTTGATTCTTTGAATCACCTGATACCATTAGTAATTGGGGTTTTTATTTTGGATATTCTGATTCTGAGAATGAATTGAAAACATTAATGTTTCTGAATTAAATAAATAAATTGAAAGAATAAGAAAATATATTTTCAATGATTCTAATTTATATAATAATAATAAAGAAAATATTAAGAAACTTATATATTAAAATAAAGTAATTTTATATGAAAATTAAAAACTAATAAACACTGATTTTTCTTATCATTATACAATCTAAGACAATTTTACATCTTCTTATTATATAAATAAAAAATTGAAAAATAATGTTTAATGTCTTTAAAAATTTTCATATAATTTTATTCAATATCATGAAAAATATCATAAAATGATGTTTTTAAATAAAACTGATAAACATAAAGATGTTTTTAATTATGATAGAAGATTAACTCAAATCACAAAAAATTGATTTTGTGAAAAAATAATTACTTCTATTATTGCTTGTTTTAAAGGTGTCATGAATGGTCATTATGAAATTGATTGTTCTATTATATTCAAATAATCTCTAAAACATAAAAAACTGATATATATAATTTCTTATTATCTTGAGAACAATACAATACTTGTTTAAATTCTTTATGGGTACCAAAAATTTGAGTTACTAATCATATTGAACCAAAATTAGATTGGGTACCCAAATTTTCAAGTAATTTAGTTATATAGTAAAAAATCCTTAGATGTCTTATGAATTACATGTGGTGCTTGGAAAATGGATTCTCTAGGCTTATAACCAAAGACCCATCAATTTTCTCCACTTACAACACATGTTATGGATGCACTATTACATTTAGAGATCATTATAGTGGAAATGTAAAAGGTTTTGGTAAAGTTAGTATTTAAAATTATAATTTTATTTATAAAGTTTAATATATTTATGTTTTGAAAAATAATTTAATTAGTATATCTCAATTGTTTGATGATGAAATGGAAAAAAAATTTAAATGATAAATTATTAGTTTTTAAAGATGATTATTTATTATTTTATTCTAATAGAAATTAAAATAATTATACTGTTGATCTTTTTGAACTAACTATTCGACATTTTAAGTTTTTGAATGTTGTACAGAATGATAATATCCTTTATAATTGATTCTTGGGTCGTATTGATTTAAGAAAGTTACATAAGATCTCCAGACATTTGAATTTGTTACAAATACATTCCTTAATGAAATAACATCTTCATTTTTGTGATTAATTCATGAAATAAAATAAACCTAGTATTTCCTTTAGACATATCAATTAGATAAGTACTAATAGATATTTACACTTAGTAAATTTTGATATTTTTGGTCCTACTCAAATTCGTAGTTTTTATTGAAGGAAATATACTTTAGTTATTTTTGAATATTATAGTATACATACATGGTTATACATTTTTCCTAAAAAAATACTTTATGTAGATTTACTTATTTCATTAATTTAGTTCAAAATGAAAAGTTCATATGATTCTTTCAATAAGTAGTGGTAATGGTGTTTAATTTCATAATTTATATTTTGAAAAATTTTGTGAAAGAATCATTCTTTTCATGATTTTTCTACTCCAAGAACACTATAAGAAATTGAATTATAGAATGAAAAAATAGAAATCTTATTGAAATGGAAAAAACTATGTTATGTGATAATAATTCTCATGTATATTTTCTGGTGTGGGACATTTTATTCTTGTCATTTTCCTAACATAATTATCATTAGACCTTTTTTAATAAAAAATCCTTATCAATTTTTTAAAAATACAAATCAGAATGTTTTTTATTTTATAGATTTTTCTTGTAATGTGTTTATTTTAAATTGAAAATATAATTTAGAAGAAAATTTATTCTAAAGTTAATAATGTTATTTTTCATAGTTATTATAATGATAGTAAATATGCTAGATATTATTATAAATGATCTATGGTTATTGAATAATTTTTTCATCTTATGTTTGATAAAAAGAATTTTAAATTAACTTTGGATTCTAATTTTTTGATGATGAGTTTAGATATTTTAATTTTAGTAAAGAAAAAATCTGGATAAGGATGGATCAATTAAGGGGAGAATACTACTTCTCAACATAATTCAAGATAATGGACGATTCGTAATGATCAACATGTTGAAAAAGATATTAGAAATTTGATTATGGTGTTAAAACTGGAAATTAGATTTTATATTTTTGTGTCAATTCTCCTTTTATTTATAATTTTGTTCCTATTAATAGTAATGATTCTTTAAATGATTCTAAGTTTATTTTTTCTATGTAATATGAGATTAGAATTTTTGTTAAATATAATATTTGGTCATTAATATAATTTCTTGAAGATAATTATGTAATTGAAACCAAATGGGTATTTAGAAACAAGTTGTATGAATCTAGATAAATTATAAAAAACGAAGCCAGACTTGTTTCTCAAGGATACTCTCAAGAAGAAGGTATTGACATTAAAGATTCATTTTCTCTTGTTCCCATGTTAGAGGCTATTAAAATCATATTGTATTTATATTATTTTAAAGGAGATGAGTTATAGAAAATGGTTGTAAACAAGTGATTTTTTACATGGTTTTATAACTGAAGAGGTTTATGTTTCATATCTTTATAGTTTCTATGATGAAAAAAATTCCTAATCATGTTTTTAAATTATATAAATATTTGTATGATATTAAAAAAGAACCACATTCTTGGCATGAAATTATTTATTTGTTTTTATTAAATAATGGATTCAATAAATGAACTATTGATCCTAAAATTTTTACTAAAATATATTATGATTATATTTTGATTATATAAATTTATATTAATGATATTTTATGGTTCATCTAGTAAAATAATATGTTATTATTTTTCAAATTGTATGTTTTCTATGTTTTCCTTGAGTTTAATTATAGAATTAATTTTTTTTCATGGACATGATATTTTTCAAAGAAAAGATGGAAATTTTCTTAATCAATATATGTATGTTACTGATTTAGTTAAATGAGTTGGTCTTGATTCCTCTAAATCTATGAAAATTATAATGGCTGATAATTATAAATTATATGATGATTAATCTAGTATATAATTTTATATTAATTTATATAGATCCATGATAGGTAGATTGATCTATTAAACTACATATAGACCCAATATCATGTTTAGTGATTATCTATGTGCTAGATTTCAGGTTGATACTAAAATAATTCATATTAATGATGTAAATATAATAATTAGATATGTTAATGGATCTATTGATTCTGGTTTATTTTATCTAGAATATAATTTTTTTATTTAACATATTATATTGACTCTAATTTTGGAGGCTATATAATAGACATAAAAAATCACAACTGGTATGTGTCATTTTATAGGGAAAATATTAATTTCATGGTCATCTAAGAAACAACTATTTGTTTCTTTTAATAATATATAAGATGATTATATCTCTACTTTTGGTATTTGTTATCAAATTTTATTAATTAGGTAAACTTTATGTGATGTTTTTATTCATCTTTATAAGTTTCCTTGTTTATTGTGATAACACTTCTATAATTTCTATTTCCAAAAATCCTTTACAACATTATAAAATAATTTATAACAATCTTAGATTTAAAATTATTAAATATGATGTGAATGTAGGTGATAGTGTTTTAGTATTTATCCCCAATTAAAATAATCTAAAAGATATATTTACTAATCCTTCATACTCTAATATGTTTGAAAAAATTAAATTGTAACTCGGAATGTTTGTAATTTAATTACGTTATTTTTGTTTTTTTAGTGGGAGTTTTTTTATCTTTTTTATTATTTACATTATGATTGATAAATTTTTTTAAATGTTTTAGTTTTTTAATACAAAAAATGGGGATATTTTTTTGAATGTGAATTCATGTGTTTCTATTTTTTATTACATGTTATTTTTTGATTTTAAATATCCATAATGTTTTTTTTATTTTATGCGAAAAATTGTTTTTAATACATCTCGGAATTTTAATTATAACTTGTAATTTAGTTATATGAATTTTATAATTATTATTTCATATGAAATATAAAAATTTTATCTTACTTTTGTTAAACTAAAATTTTATCTAATTCATTCTCTAGAATGATCAAATTTAATCCCAGGTATAATTCATGTTTTTTAAAAGAAGTAATATTTTTAATATAAACTACTTTAATGTTTTCATCTATTTTTTAACAATAACCTACACTATAATAATAAGATTCTTTCAAATCTTATCCCACTTGACATACACCTCATTTAACATAATTTAATTATCAAAAATTAATGTCAAATTGTATTGTTCAAGGGGTACTTTGTATGTCATAAAATCTTGAAATAAATATACAATTCTGAATTTTACATATTTAATTTTATTCTATTTAATACCTCATTAGTTTTTAATAGGAATCACTCATAGTTTGTTTGGTTATAAATATAATCATTTTTTGTCATTTCGTTTATTACATAATATTCTAAAAATATCATTAATATACCATAAAAAGTGTCTGAGTACTGTAATCCAATTAGTAGTAATCAAAATATGACTTTTTTGTTTTTTAATAAAATAATATTATATATATATTTGAATTAAACTATCCATGATTCATTATAAATACATTGAATTTTTTTTCAAATAAGTGTTCTGAACCAAAACCAAATTAGGTCGTTTATAGGGATTTAAAATTCATTTAATTTTATGTGACAATGTTTGAACATAAAATTATGAAATAATATTCATCATATTCTTCCACTAGTATCTTTCCTCTATGGAAGCTCATCAATATTTTTCATATTCATTCATAGAATCCTTGCTTCCATTAAGTATCTCCTCCATGCTTCACCATTATTGCAATTCAGGTTTATAATCCATCAGTTTTTATTACTTCCTTCCACAGTGGGAAAATATAACTAATGGTGGATATTTTCTATATTCGAAAAATACATAAATAATTTTTTAGTGTTTCATATCCATCACTATACAATAGTACCCATCCTCATAAAATGGTGTCCATTATACTTCAATCAGTCATTGTCTAATGGTAGCATGTGTATCAACAGAAATAATAGTTGAATATATCCAACTACAGCTCAGGATAATATTTTTTCAAAGGACAACTCATTTTGTTCTTATTATAATGGTGGCTTGTCACTTTGATTCTTCCAATGCTGGGTTTCTTCTTTTATAACCAATGGTGGGTCAGATTCTCTATTTTTGGTAGTGGGTCTTCTTCATCCTTTACCAATTGTGGGTCTTCTTCTTCCTTTTCCAATGGTGAATCACTCTAATTTCAAATGGTTGATATTTCATTTGTTTCCAACCATGACTTATTTCTTTTACCATATAGTGACTCAAGTTATTTTTTCTACTAGTGACTAATATTTTTAGTTCCAAAGGTGACTCAATTTTTTTTCAACAGTGAATATTTTTTCAATATTGAATCGTTTTCCAATGGTAACTCATTTTTATACTCAATAGTGACTCTTTTTTCCCTGATGGGTATTTTTGATATAGTCAGTGCTGATTTTTTCATACTCTATTTTTAAAACATTTTTTTATTTGATGATCTCCATGAATTTTATCATTATTTACATGCTTTATTAATTTATAAAATTAATATAAATTATATTTAAGTAAAGAAAAGGGTTAGTATAATATTTTAATGAGTTTTAAAATGTCAATATATTTTTTAATTATTGTTATGTAACACTTAATACTTATTTATGGAATATTTCTGCTTTAATATTTTTAGTTAATTTTCTCGACTGATTCATTTCGGAATTATTGTTTAAAGGCATTGAATATATTCTGACACTTTTAATTCCATTTAAAGCAGTATAATTATTTTTTAACATACATGCTGCTTTTAATTAAATATTATTGAATATTTGTTTGAAACTATCCTATTTTTTTTGGAATGATTTGAACTATTATTATCATTTACCAAGTTATCCAAGCATGATTGAATTGGACTTCATATTTCAATTTCAAAAAAACTTTGTTACTATTATTATAGAGGATAATTTTATTTCTCTTAGATAATTAAATCATTTTAGATTTTACATTTTGTTACACAGAGATTAGTTAGTTAGTTTTGTTTTATAGATCATGTTTAAAGGATTCAGAAAACCTCAAGGAAAAATGTGGCTTAAAATATTTGATACTTTTTTTACCTCAAGAAAAAAATTTAAACCATTCAACATTTTGTATATTTTCAATCCAACGAAAATCTATTACACAATATCTATATAATATCAAGTGTCGAATTACTTATATATGAACTTATACTACTTTAATTAGATGTTCCAATCCAATTCTCAAGAACCAGTATCTATGAATTCATTATTTATCTTCTCCTTTTCCTAGTTTTTAGTCTATAACCCAATTTTCAATCTCACAAGAATACATTGTTTTTCTATTTATTCATTTTTATTCAAAAGAATTTTTTTCTTCTCTTACTCAGGTAATGAATCTCATATTTTAAATTTAGGATCTCAGGGATGTGACTCCCATTATCTAAATTTAGTATTGTAATGGTTGTGACTACACAAACAAAACTCAGTGATGTGGTTATCCCTCCACTAGAAATGGATTCAATAATGGGTTATGATTCTCACCGAGTAGAGAGATATAAGACAAAACTAGGTCCATCATGGACTGAACCAGAATAAAAACTCATGTGATCATTAATATAATTATGATGCTAATTAAATATAATAATTAACTTTAATATTCAATTTATTTGATAAATTTTTTTAATCATATCTATTCAACACCCTCTAGAACATCAATCATTTCCCTATCCAACCTAATAATCAGATACCTATCATTGAACTCTAATAAATTTGATTATTTATCATCCTCACTTAGTGGAAAATCAATCTTTAAAGTCACTCTCAAATCTCTCCGAAAATAGTGAGCACATATGTTTTGATTGTTATCCAATACATAAATACTCTAAAAAAGTGAAAGTGTCACCCTATTTAACCACTCCAACCAAGAATATCTTCATGATCAAAATGGCCTTTAAGAGATCTTCAGCACACAACCTCTCTCATACATCATTTCAAGAATCCAAATAAAATAAGGGGATAATAATAAAGTAGTAAAAGTGGAGAACACTTACCTTGGGTGGTCATATAATTGATTTACCAATTACATTGTCATTTTTTTCAATTATTAATGAAAAAGGATGATGATAGACATGAACTAAAGATCTCTATAAAATGTTGAGGTTTTCAATTCCTGGAACAAGACTTGAAAATGATCCCTTCATCTATAAACGTTCATGATAATAGCACATTATCAAGGTAAGAATAGACATGAACTTGTATTTACAAAACTTCAACTGAGTTACAGTGGAAGGAAATTGGGTGGATGATAAACCAGACACTACATCATGTATTGGGAGTTATTGAAAATTTCACAATACATGATTTCTCTGGGAATAATAAAATATAACAGAGAAAATATCCTCTTATAAAAATAAAATAAATCAGTGGGATATAATAAATATGATGCAGTGAGATACATGTGTAATCTTTTAACATGACCATGGAAAAAATACATTGAAATTATTCTAAAAGGAACATATATTTGGTCACCTAACACGATTCTCTTTATTTTTCCTATTCCAAGAAATATTCGTGATCACATACCACAATTTTCTCTTTTTAAAATGCCAATTTCCCAAATAGATGGTGTTAAAAATCACTCATGTCACCATTTTATTTTCATTTATGTTTTCTCAGTCCAGATAAAAATAATAATGTATGCGATGTTACTCATTTGATATTGAATAGATAATTTTTACATTTTTAATAATATTAATATTATTAATATTTATATAAATATATGTATTAGTTATTATTATAATTATTTATGAAAATATTTATATATATTTATTATATAATCATGTTTTCATTTTCTAATATACATAGTGGTGTCATCATTGTGGGTCTTTAGATTTGGGGTGGCCCATATCACTAATCAATGAATTATGGAATTGATTCCCTCATAATAATATCCATGAAACCGGGAATCAATGGGTTCTTTAAGTGTATTCTAATTTTTTTTTTAAATTTCTAGGTCACATTTTTTTTTGTTGGAGAGTCGGCATGGCCCCTGCCCTCTTTTTGAATTTTTGAAATGAGGGAGACCCCACAAACATTTCCTAGGATTTATGACATGGAGAAGGTGTTTTTGGTCTCCAACATTACGCTAAAAAATGAAATTAAAGGATGAAGGTGGAGGGTTTCCTTTCACATAACATAAAGGCGAAAGACAGCACCACCTGACCACTTTTCCCATAAGTCCCAATAAAAGGGAACCCCATATTCTTACATCAAATTTCCTTCATATCTCTACATTCAACACCATATCTCACTAACAAAGAACCCTTCTATGTGAATGGTGGTTCCGATGGTCTAAGAAAGTGTCGATTTGTTTTTAAAATAATCATTTAGAGGTATTATTATTATTTAATTAATAGTATTTAATTAATTAATTTATTTTTTAGTTAGTTCTATATAATTTATTTATTTAGTAGTTCCATTACTTATATATAGTTTATAAACAATGGTTATTATTAGTAATGAATATGTATATATTAACTAAAGAATAAAATAGAATTGAGGAATGATTAAATATAATTATTAGCTAATAAAAACTTACTATTGAACATCTTATAATTAATTAATTAATAATGAATAATTTAGTAAGGTTTATGTAATGATAATTAATTATGATCTACTAATTACCGAATGATTAATTAATGATTAAGTAATTATTATAGAATGTTTAAATATATATTATTTAATGATTCAATAATGATTAAATAATAATTAACTAATGAATAAATTATTATTAAATTATAACTAGGTAATGATTGGGTAATGATTAAATAATGATTAACTAATTATTATAGAATAATTAAATAATTATTAAAGAATTATTAACTAATGACAAAGGAATAGTTATCTTATGATTAAATAAGGATTAATTCACGATTAATGAATAGTTAACTAATTGTTAAGTTACGGAATGATTACAGAATGTATAAAGAATGATTAAATAATGATTAATGAATGATTGAAAATTATTAACTATTGGTTAAGGAATGATTAAAGAGTGATTAAATAATGATTAACAATGGATTAAGTAATGATTAAAGATTGATTAAGTAATGATTACAAAATGATTAAGGAATGACTATGAAATTATTAACTAATGATTAAGGATTGTTTAAAGGATGATTAATTAATTATTATGGAATGATTAAGGAATTATTAAATAATGACTAACTAATTATTAAGGAATTATTAAATAATGACGAATATATGATTAAGTAAACATTTATGAATAATTAAGGAATGATTAAATAGTGATTAAAGTATTATTAACTTATTTTTAAATAATTATTAACTAATTTTTATATAATTATTAAGTAATTTTTATGTAATGATTAATGAATGATTAAGAAATTATTAAGGAATGAATAAGGAATTTTTGAAGAATGAATAATGAATGATTAACTAATGATTGACCAATGTTTGAGTAATGATTAAGTAATGATGGAAGAAGTATTAAGGAACTATTAAGAAATAATTAAATAATGGATAAACAATGATTAAGTAATTATTAATTAATCATTAATTAACAATTAATGAATGATTAAATAATTGTTAAGGATTGATTATGTAAGGATAAAATAATGATTAATGAATGATTAAAGAGTGGTTAATAAATTTTTAACAAATGATTAGGTAATTATTTAAGAATGATTAAACAATTATTAATGAATGATTAATGAATTATAAACTAATTATTAATCGATTATTAACTAATGATTAATTAATGATTAATTTAGGATTAACATAGATTAAAAATAGAATAAAAGATGAGAAACATGATGATAAAGAGTCATAAATAAACACATGATTTATTACACAAATGATTTTGATGATTGATCCCATATTTCATGATAGTGTTTTTAATGTTGATGGATATGTTTTAGATCAATCACATTCACTTTATAAACTATTCAAAAATTCTTTAGGAATGTTAAAAATTGTATTATAGATCATCAGTGTCATCTTTTAGGATATAATAAAATGTTCTAAATTTTTTGTAGCATAATGATTATGTGGTATCTGAGAAATAAAATCAATTTATGGATACTACATGTGGATGGTGCTCTGGAATAAATGTCCCTAGGAGTAACAGCTCTGACATGGTGTGTCGAGGAAGACTCGTTATAACCTGGTACAAGAAAATGTGATTTACTACACACCTAGATTGAAAATTCTATGGGATAAGATTAATATTATTCATATTTTCTTTACAAACTACTAAAATAACTTTTGGATGATTTTAAATTTTCTTATGAAACCATAGTGTCATATTTAAGGATACATGATAATATTCTAAAATTTTAGTATCATAATGATTATATGGTCAACCACTGTTGTCAATAGTATTCATATAATGTTATTGAATCTGAGTAAAAAATACGATAAAACACCCAATAAGTTTATTTATCCATGATAAAATGACAATTTTGATCATATAAATTAAAATAGACAGGAACAAAGACATTAAATAACACATGAATTATTTATAATAGACAATAAACACCATGAATTTTTTCAACAGAATTGATTTTGGATGGGATGATCCTACCTACAGAAGTGAGGTAAAATATAGATTATTTCAAAGTGTTAGATTAATAAAATGTTATTGTCATCTCTCTGTATATCACTTATTCAAGAGAGGTTGCAAAAAAATTATGTTATAATATTCTCTATAAAATGGCATGGATGGAGAAACATAAGTCAATTGTGATGGTCCATAATGATTGGGATCACTTTTATCGGGTGTTTCCGTAATTACTATACATACTAAGACACAATGACAAAGTGTTATTCCATATTCATATGAACAAACCTGTGTCCCAAGATAACAAATGTGATCCATGTCATGTTCATTTTTATCAGTTGTTTTAGGTATTCCTCCCCTATATTTTATCATTTCATTTCAGAAAAAAGCTCATATGGATTGATGGAATGATTCTATACTATAAATACAAGGGAATATTTTTTAATGTTATGACCCAATATGGAATCTATTGACATATACCTATTTCACTTTCCATTTTAGAGAAGGAAAACTATGAATCATGGAGTTGGTTTTTGGCATGTATCACTAATCATTCCACCCACACATGGGGTGTTTATTTTATATCTCATTGACATCAAGAAATAAATGTGGAAATAAATGTGGATATTGATATATGGATCCCCCAAATACACATCATTGGTACTACATCTGACACGTTTCTATAAACATGTGAAAAAAATCAATAAAAACCTATGATGAAATAAATAATGAGGCTTGGAATGCAATGTATTAATTATTTATTAATATTTCAACCTAATGATAAAATTAATTAATGTGAAATATGAACAATTATATGTTTCATATGATCCATATCAATGATGTTTTAATTAATATTTAAAATAAATACAAAAGTATAATCAAGAAGTGTATGATTATATGATGCAGATTCCAAAAGAAAAATGCACATTAGCATATGGTGCAGGGGGGTGGTACGAACACCTGAAAACAAATATTTGTAGTTCATCAATGGTATCGTAACGTGGCTTCAAAATTTACCTATAACTTCTCTAGTTTATTATGAATTTTATCATTGCATGTAGTACTTCATTGATAGATAGAAACTCTCCTCAGAAGGGATTCAGTAGGGGCTAATGTACAGAATACACTTTCAATGATATATTAAAAATAACATTTAAGAATCTTCTAGTTATCAAGTGTTCCTTTTCAACTGAGAGGACTATTGATTTGAATTTCAAGAGTTTTTGGACCCCATCAAAAGTAGTAGTGGTGAAAAATGATGGAATTACTAAAAGCGAGGAAATTTCATAGTGGAAAATTCCAGGAATTATGGTTTCCATGCATACACTCCATCACAGCCTATGCCTCTGTGAACAGATCGTGGGAAACAAATGTTGATCTAGTGTACCAACTAGACACCATTACTATCGTTATACTACACCAAGGATGCCTATTGGGGAGCTTCAATATTTTTTCATGCTTGAAGACTGGCAGATATTGATACATGAAATCAATAGGGTGCATCAATAAGGGAGACTCAAGTCTATAAGGTTGTATAATCAGATAGATTGTCCTCTAGAACAAGGTAAAATAATTAGATTCTATATATGTCATCAAGAACTTCATAAACTTAAATGTTGTGCTAACAATTATTGATCAAGTTCATACTCTCATCCACAATGATGTATTGTATCCAATGTGATCTTCTCATACTGTTACTTATATGGTGTTAATATAAGATCCTTCATTTTTTAGAATTTTCTAACATTTCCAAATACTTTTACAATAAAATAACAATAATCCTATCATATTCAAATTAAAAATTATATGAAAAGAACATGTGAGGTGGAATAAAATCATAATCAAATTGTCCATTTAAAAACCATAAAGTAATCTAGTTAGAAAATAATTATAAAACATACCATCATTGGGGAAATCATAAATAAATTACAAAGCATTGTATTTTATAATAAACTTTTAGAAAAAGAAGAAAATATATATATATATATATATTAATATATGAAACCATATATTAAAAAACACCATTTTATAGGTAAATATATATCTCATAAACACTTTAGAAATATGATTTGAGAAACATGAAGACATTACATTTTATTTTGGTAAAAAACTAATAAAATAATGGTAATAAACATTTCATGTCTTACATTCTACCATTAATAATATTTCATTGACTATAACGTCATATTTACATTTTACACTTGAAGATGTATTTCATTTTTTATATAGAGATACATAATACTGTAAAAATCATTGATAATGTTATGAATATTCCCCACATCATGATAGAGGGTACTCTAGATCAATATATTAGTGTGCATCGAGCACACCATCGTCATCATAGGCTACATCGATTTTCCACTATACCATACCTCTACCGTGATGGATTCTACTACATTGTAGTATCTGATTTCACAATATTTTATCATCACCAGGTTTCTACCCTCCTAGAGAGGTGGACACTAGAGGCACACATATTCCATATACCCAAGGGAGATATGGACATCACCCTTGAGGATGTGTATGTCTTTCTCAGTATTCATATCTAGGGTGAAGCAGTTATTGGATCCACCCATGCATACAGGCCAGATCTTGTTTAGAGATTTCTAGGTGTCAATATTTTGGCAGATGATGCTACAACAGATGGTGATTCAATATCTATGGGCTGTCATGAGACACAATTTTAACATTTACCCAAAAACAATGATGAGAATACTTTAATGCATCATGCCCACTCATAAATATTATGAATCATTGGAGGGACACTATGTGATAATCCCTCAGGTAAGCATCTGTATAAGATGTATCTTGGGATATTCAAGGATTTTCATCAGGATGGGACATACAACTGGGGATCTTTGAACATGTGTTACACATACAAATCATTATGCACATAATTCAACATAGTCTACATAGATCTGGGTGTACATGACATCCTTCTTCAAATGTGATCTTGAGAGCACATCCCTTTACTTTTCCCTAATCTTACTGGTGTGCCGATGACTATAGAGGTTATACACATCCCTCTATGTGGATTTGGTTATGATCAATCATCTCTATTGGTTTATGATTCTAGTTAGATTTATTGGGTTTAATTTATTATTAATTATCACTTTTGATGTTTTATTTTACAAGTGGAGTTAGAAACACAACTTCATCAGCACTCCATACACCATTTAGTTGTATACTAACTCACGATAGACAGTATCCAACCAACCTATGTGTGTACATACAATATATCATTGACTTAAAATTTTAATAATATCATCATTATTTATTTTTAGTGTGGAATGTTTTTGAAAAATATCACATGTCATTTCAAATTTCAAGGATACTATTCTGGGATTTATTAGACCAGTTGCCTATATACTGCATTGTTGGACTTCATGATGATAGGTTTTAGTTCCTCTCATTCACTTTCATAATATTGAGTGGAACTAGCCTTATAGAGTCACGTGTCAACTTGGCTATGTTTAGCCCATTCCATTTCCACTAAGACAGCCACAACAACACCATGCCTTGAAGATGACAAGGATGCAGGATGTCGACTAGTGTCGATATCATGGCTAGTATATTGACCTATGGGTATAAGTGCATCGCTTTATATCTAAGGTATAAATACGATGTGATTCCATATTTCAGAATAGGTCAATTATGATCCAAGGTATAGACTAAATTCTATACCATAACTTACTCGACATAAAAGAGGGATTCGGGATATGATAAGTTATTAAATTTCCATTAGTTTTTTTATTTTATTATTTTATTAATTCATTTTTAATCTCTTCACAACATACTTAGGAAAAATAGATTATCTGCATGAGTGATCTAGAATAGGAGGGGGTTTTAGCCAATAATTTATCCATGTTATAGCACTGTGTATGATTCTAGTTTATCATGTAGTTCACTATAGCATCTTCGATCTCCGACCCTCGGGAGAAGACATTGCTACCCAAGGAGTGGAGGTTCTTACTCAAGACCTCCTCCAGCAGCTACTAATGATGAGGATTCAAGATGATGATGATGGAGGCCACATTGTGCTCCATGTAAGGAATCACCTATTATATATTGAGATCTTACCTCTGTATATCCAACCTTATTTGGTTTGAGGAGTGAATCAGGTGGTAATGGATCCATCTGTGTTGACAATATATCCAGAATTTTCTCTAGCTTGGGTTCTAGATCTATCATAGCCTATATGGTTCCCCCTATGATGATGGAGGGTCCTTCTACTACACTAGTGGGAGAATGATCAAGTGAACCTGTAAACATACACTTGACACCTCCTCCTAATGAGACACAATCAGATCATGTGATAAATAATGTTTCAGTGCTCTTGGATCAGCCTCATCTGGGTCATCAGACTTCATCCCAGTTTAGAGCTCGAAAATCTTGATATGGGTATCTGATTCGTACACCACCACGTGGGATGAACTTCACTATAGAAATTTATTTTACACGTTCATTTATATGTTTTCTAGCTATTAAAATGAATAAATTCTTTTTAATAACAACTATTTTTATAAGTTTAGACTCCTTTTCAATTTTCATTTATATTTTAGTGATAGTTTATATTTTATATGATTCTAAAATTCACTACTGGTAATAATGGAAAACATAATAAATTTATAGGAAATTTTAAAATCTTATATAATATAAACTATAAAAACAATTTAAATAAAATTTAAAACATTGCCTAATAATCTGAAAAGTTTTTTTAAAAATTAGAAAATAATAAATATAATTAATAATAGAAAATTAAAGGAATGTAAAAAATATTATTAATACCATTGTAATGGTTTAAAATGGTAGTAAAATTAATTTTCAATAAAAGATTGATTATTTTGGAACAATACAGATTCAAACTAACCCTATATATTGAAACCCACACAAATTAATACTTTCTACTTGAGCTCCACGTTTTACTGGATGATTCTATTTCTATAGAATAGCATAACATAAAAAATTCAAAAATGGAGTAATAAAACATAATAATAGTCATGAAAAGAATAAAAAAATATTTCAAGATAAGAGCACTTCCATTCTTATAGAAATAATGGATGAATAAAAAATCCATTGTTCACATGTCCTTCATCTATGTCATATGTTTCATTCTTATGAGTTTTATTAAAACAAAAAAATTGAATGATTCAAAGAAAATAGTGTAGTAAGTATATAATATATATATATTCATAATGTATATATTTATAATATATATTTATAATGAATAATAATATTATAGTTATGTAATAATGAAAAAATGTAGTTTTTAATTAAACGAAATGAAGAATAAAACCTGGTATAATTGATTTATACAAATATTCATAGGAAAAAATGATTATATTACATAGATTATAAATTAATGATACATTTGGGAATATAAATAAAATTAAAAAAATTGAAAACTACAGAAGAACATAAATAAAATAAATAAAATCCTATTTATATGTCACAAAACATATTTCATAAAAAATTTACATTTTCACATTCAAATATTAAAGGTATAATTATAAAAAAAATAAAACAAACACAATATATATATGTATATATTTCATAATATATAATCCTATATATTCATAAATATAAAAACAATGATAATTAAATTACATTTTTATATTATTTTTAATGAAAGGTGGAAGGGCCTGTGTTTCCTTTCCAGTGAAAAAAATTAACTTAGATACTTAAAAACACAAAACATAATAAAAACTTGATTCAATGGTTTTTAGCTTCAATAGAGAGGTCTTGGGTTAGCCTGGCACCACCCTTGACTAGATGAATCCTAATACAGGATCAACATCTCCAAGTATCATGGTTTTTGGGGAGATTAGCGGTGACATTAGATCTAGTTTAACAAGAATCCTCAAATGGTGAAGGATCATCTTTTGGGGAGATATTTGGAGTCATGTTCAAGAATTGGTGAGGCCATATTGAGGTTCTCTTGTGTAGGTTCACCTAAATATACAGGTGTGTGATTGAGATAGGCATGAGGGATTTTTTTATGATGGAGGGTGGAGATGGTGGTCAAGAGTTGGTGGGACTTGGTTTGGTTGAATAAAAGCATCTATTGGTGAATTTTGATGTTTTTTTCTTAAATCTCATTCGAATAGGCCTCTTTATCCATAATCTCTTCAATGGATTCAAATATTCATCTATTAGTAAAATATCATTTTCATTTTGATTTCTTGTAGTCGATCAATGTGGGATTTGCGATCGCTTCAGGTGTTGTGGATGATGGAGTTTTTGGTCTTATAAATTATCCATAGGGGTGTGGTTGATTTGTTATTAGTTGTGTAGTCACTAGATTAGTTTTCTAGTCGCTTGTTTACTTTATCAATTTTCTCACCCATTATGAGTTGCAATGACACTGGATTATAAATTTTTGATTAGTATCACCCAGGACTGGCATGGAAAATCTTATTTCCTAAGAAAAGTAATAAAAATGTTTCCCTCTAAATATGTATGGTTAGAATAATAGGCTAATGAAAACCTGACCAGATCTAACACTTTGTAGAGAGAAAATTATAAATCCATTTAAAGCCACATTACATGTAGACATCACCAAAACCATTTAAGTCTACATGTGGTCCAATGGATATTTTGGACCACATATATATATATTAAAAAGTCAAAAAATCATACAAAAATATTAGTTAATAACTACACCCATTTTTATTAGAAAAAAATAAAATGGAATTTCAAACATGGCTTTAAATGGTAAAAAACGTCATCCTTATATGCATGCAAACAAGAAAAAACAACCTTTTTTCTAAAATAAAAAAAATTGTGCACTTTTTTACATTTTAAATCACTTCAAAACTAATCTAAAAAAGTCATTAATTTTTTAAAAAATTGATCTCTTAAGACTTTAAAAAATAATGAATCATCAGAATATTTATCTTCATCTTTATAACCCACTTATTCATCTAAACCTATTAAAATTCTATCCTACATATCTAAAATAACATAATAGCATAACATAGAAACACATATTTAAATGGTTATTAACATTACTAGTTGGTCTAAAAAAATGAAAGAAACTTCATATAAAAAATCAATGATTGATTTTTTTTTGGAAGAAAACAACATCTATATTCGTTTTAAAAAATGTCCTCAACTGATAAAACTTAATTCAGATACTGTAATTATGATTCAGATTCTTAATCAAACATATTAACCAATAAAATTCAAAGAAAATAAAAATAATAATAATAAATAGAGCATGAAATTCTAGAGCATGTTGCGACACTTCACAAACCTGATTTTGGTACTTTATAATCCAATTAAAAGTAAAATACCTCTATTTCATTTTTTGAGGTATATTCTACAATAATAACATAATAACTCAAACTATCCAAAAAATCATTTTTATTTGAATTCATTTGCAATATGAATAATCTATCTTATGACTTATTAGTCTGAAGATATGTTTTGATAAACTGTATCTTAGAAAAACTTCTCGATGTTGATGAAAATGTAATGGGTATAGTCAAAAAAATTTCGATATACCACCCATTTCAATTGAAACATCCCATATCTACCATAAGTTTTGATAAAATCATGGATATCAACTTATTTTATCAGTTCACTTGGAAATATTGACTTGATATGACTTATCTCTTGAAATAATTGATCCCCACAAATAGCATCATGTTTATTGTGTTTCATGAAACATTTGAATTGATTTTAATTTTCCTTAAATGGTTATTTAGAAAAATTTCTAAAACATTCATTCAAAAAATTAAAATATTTCATCAAATTTTTCAAATTTCATAAAATTTTCCATCAATGACATAAGATCTTGATTAATAATTTTAAGGGAAAAATCATTTCTAAATTTTCCTCCATAGAAAAAGTGCTAATAGCATCATCTTTCACTTCCCCATCAAATTGTTTCATCCTATGAAAACCAATTTTTTGTTAAAATATTAGATTAATAACAAATTCAAGGGATAGTTATTTCACTTAGTCATTAAACCTTTAAAACCCTCCAATCATTGTTATTCAAAGAAACAAATCAACTCTTTTATTTTTTTACTTGCATCTTCGATACCCATCTTTTCACTTTGAAGGATTTTACTGATATTATTGACTTTATCTAATTTTTTTACCAAATTAATAATCTAACAATGAATTTGAAATTATCTAATTCACTGGAACACAACACATTAGCATCCAACATCACAACATCATCATGTTTAGAATGATTTAAAATTCCTACCTATGCATTTCATAACTCAATAGTTTGTCATATTATAGATCTAACACACTGGATTTGAATATCCCAATGAGTTATTAATAATGGTTTTGTTGTCAAAACCTTCAAATAGGACCTTAAAATATCCCATCAATGTATTGAACCTACATACAATGTATAAATATTTTCGACATAAGAAGAAAAATTTATATCTTTCAAACTAGATTTTTCGATGTCACATATAGAATGATTAAAGCTATAACATCCACATGGATTGTTAAATGATATAGTATTTACAGTCAAAATCCTATTTTGGAAACCTTGAGGTTTAAATTTAATATTTTATCCATTATAGTAACTTTTTCTTCTTATGTCTTCAATGATTAGTTTTAGATCAACCAAAGAATCTTCAGGTGACATGAAAATCCCACGAGTAGACGTGTCGTCAACATTTATGAAGATAAAAAAATCATCTACCATAACATTAAAGTATTTATCAACATCCAAACAAATAATGATAATAGAGATATGTTATTTATAACTTAGATCCTGAGTGAAATCAAGGATAATATAAAAATATATTTCTCTCATTATCTTCTTCAATACTTTTTCTTTAATCACATTCCCCAAAAAAATTATCAATTAATTACAAATTTTATGACTAAGATAATGATTTTGAATTTCATTATTAACCACATTATTAATATGATCATTCATTACATGATAAAATTTAGAAATAAATTCAATAAGTTTACAAGAAAAAACGTTATCTTTTTCATAAATATTCTTATTTGATCCACGAAATGGTAAGTTATTTTTTGAAAGTACCTTCAAAACAACAATGATTCTTGTAATAATCATATTTCAATGAAGTCTTTCTTTATCAATGATACTTACTTTATTTTTCCAATAGTTTTTTCATTTTCAAGTCCTCTGTGTAGGTCTAAAACATCGAAACATTATCAATGTTTTCAAAAATTCATTCATTCTTTGTAAGACGTGTAGATGGTTGTTTCAATCATTAGATTCTTCTTCTATCTAACAACTTTTCATCAATTTCAAAATAAATTTTTTTAAAAACTATATGCCTTTTCCATGTCATTAGAATAATCAATACACTTCCTCTCATGATTTCACTACTATGAAGTGGGAAAAAATAATGATTTCAAGTAAAGTGTCTCCCTTGACCGACATCCTTATGAAATACATCATTTGTGTTTAATATTTTAATCAGCCCATGCCAAACCAACAAAATTCCCTTAATATCATTTATACTTCCCTATAATCTTGCATCATAGTTTACATCCACATATTTCTCAAGGTCAGGCATAATTTGATCTCCAAGATCATTAATCATGTAAATTGTATTATCATTTTCATCTCCTTATAATCCTTATCCACACCTTCATTAATCATGTCAACACTTTGATTCAAGGGTTCCTCTTCAGATTTCTCATTCACATTAGAAACAATTTTTCCCATATATTTATCCTTAAATTGAATAGTTTAAATCACTTTTCCACTTCTTGTAAAAAATAATTTCGAAATCGAACCCATTATGTATTTTTCCCATTTCATTATTCCTTTGCTTGATTTTTTTATTTTGGGATCCAAACTTTTGAATCATATTCATTACAGTACCTACAAGTTATAAATTATAATTTAAATAGTTAATATTTTTAAGATTAAATACATATTTAAAGTAAATAGAAGCATTTCAAAAATAAAATCATGTATTCCAACTAATTGATTATTTATTTAATATCCACCAATTTATGTGAATATTTTTAACACAAAAAAACAACAATAAATCAATTAATGCATTTCATAAATAAAATTAGACATATATAAAGTCAAATTGTTATAAAAAATATCAAAAAAATTAAATTTAGTTATTTAAAAGTAATAAATTTATCATTAAAACATTAAATTGTAACATTGGCGTTATATTGAAAAATGATTCTTCCTTTTATTTTTCATATATTAAAATATAATGAAAAATCAAAACTAACATAATTTATAACACTTTTTATGAAAATTAAATAAAAAATATTCTCTAAAACCAATTTTTTTTTATTTTTCATTTAATTTAAAGGTATATTTTTTTCATGTTAATTACCTAAAAAATATTTCTTGATTTATATAATATAATATATAATATAATATATTTTATAGAGATAAAATTGTATGTAAAAAAATAGATTATTCATAAAATTGATAAACCAGTCAACTAATTTGATCATCAAATAAATTAATCCTCTAATGAATTAAATATAGCTATGAAACTAATCGACTATCGACAAATAATAAATTACAAACGAGATGGTCAAGACAAAAATGATTTTATAGTTTTATATAATTAATAAAAATTAAACAAAACAATTATTAAAAATAAATACAATAAAAATTATAACTAAAAATGGTTTTAAAAAAACATTAAATTTTTATGGAAAAATCACAAATTGGAATTTATATGTGGGAAATTAAAGTTTATATGGGAAAGACACTAGTAAATCCAATATTCTAATGAATTATGAAAAATAAACAAAATAATTAATCAAAATAAAAGTAGAAATAGAAAATATTATTAAAAATGATTATAAAAAAACTAATAACCATGGGAAAAATGAAAATTGAAATTGAAATAGTCAAAATGAAATTGTGATGAGAAGAAAAATGGAAAACTTTTAATTTAGATAATCCCTAAAAATCAAAAAAAAATAATTATTATAAATAAATAAATAAAAATAAAGATTAAAAATTATTCAAAAAAATTATAATTAACTATGAACAGAAAATATCAAATTGAAATTAAGAAGGAAAAGACATCATTAAATCCATAATTCATTCCGAAAATTCCCAAAAATTTAAAAATTAATTAATTAAAATGAAAATAAAAAAGTATAACAGAATTAGAAATCAAACATTAAAAAACCCATCACCTGCCTGGGAAGTAGCATGCTGGAAGGGAGTGGGTCACCCGTTATAGTGTATGCACATAACCAAGCCTGTAGGGATGGGTTCGTCCTTCGAAATGCCTGGACAACACCAACCGATATAGAGGGGGGTTATTCACTAGGAAACAAAATTAAGGGTGAGGAGGAGGCACACATACTGGAAAGAGAAGGATGAGGCAAGGTGAGCAGGGGAGGGAGGGAGGGTGAAGAGAGGGAAGCAATCCCCACAAGGTGAGGCAAGGTAGCAAGACGAGGCTGTGAGAAGAGTCGAGGATGAGAGGGAGAGAAGGTGGAAGTAGCATCACTATAGTGGGGAGGTTATTTTTTATGGTTAGGGAGTGTTTTTTATTGCCTCAAAGGTAGTTTTTTCCAACACCATGGGATGGCAGGGCTCACATGTGGGCCAAACCTAGTATCACCCATCATATTTTCCATTTTGAGAGTATAAGTGCTGGGTCCATTGAAATTATTATTTATAATTAAGATTGAAACCATGTATAATCAGATGTTATTTGATATTTATATATCAAAATTTACTCATATTCAAACATTCATGCAGGGAAAGAAAATCACATATTTTCTTTAATGATTTCATTTGAATAATTCCATGAAACTATCAACCCCTTTCTCATATGAATCTATATTTCAGCATCTATTTCATCAATTATGATACTTTAATTTTCTAATAATTCCAATATAATAGATAAGTATATTAATTCAAATAAAATTAAAACATATATATAAACAAATAAAATCAAAACATATAAGTATATATATATAAAATAATTTAAACATTTTTAGTTTTTTGACAAATAATTTATATCTCAAAAACAATTTAATAATTAAAAATATGTTATGGAAAATAAAATTAATCAATGGTAATTATAAAGATAAAAAAATTTGGAAATGAAAATATTGAAGAAAAAAATGATTTCAACCCTAAACATAATATGATGATAAAAAATGTATAAATTCATATAGTTATAAGAAAAAACAAATTACACTCAAATAAAATTTATAATCATAAAAAATTGATAACATTAATCAAATTTTAATATAATAAATTAAAATGATAATAAAATCAGTATACAAAAATAATTGGATAAATGGAATTTAAAACTAACAAATAATTGATTTATCATCAAAAAAATAAATCACAAAACATGGATGTAAATAGATCACAAATTCCATTGAACTCATTCGAAAGAAGTGGAAATATAGAATATTCTACAAGATTTAAGAGAAATATATAAACATATTTAAAAACAGATAATTTAAATTTGCCTAAATTTTTAACAAAAAAATTATATCTAAAAAATAATAAAATGAATAACATGTTGCAATAATAAAAATTTATTCAAAATTCATGATACTGAAAAAATATATATCTAAAAAAATAAATTAAAAATATGATTTTAACCAATAAAATACATTTATAATAAACCAGAATTATAAATAAAATTAGTTTCAACAAAAAGAAAATTATAGTGAACTGAAATTTATAATCATATAAAATTATACCATAAATAAAATTTAACAAAAAAAATTTAATTTAAAATAAAATACGTAAAAATAAATCGATAGATGCATCCAATTTATAACTAACATATAATTGATTTCTCATCAACAATAAATAAATAAGCTATAAAATTTAGAGGTTGATAATGAAAAATAGATCCAAAACATTGATAAACTCAATTGAATGTGTTTTAAACTAGAAAAAAACTTTAATATTGAAGAGAAACACCTCCAAAGAAGTTATAGAAAACATAATGAACAAAAAACCTGAAACTATATTGCGGGTTGGCCGGTTTAGGTTTTTTGAGGACTGATTGATGTCAAGGATTGAGAACGAAGGATGAGGGGTGGAATATTTAGTAGAGACATGGTGAAAAGATGATAAAAATTGAATAAATGTAAAGAAATTAGGTCTTTAAATTTCATCAAGGATTGAGAGAAGAAGGGTTTTTAAATTTTCGATCTAAACTAACGAGGTTTTCAAATTCCTGTGTTTTTTTAAATTTTTTTAACATCGATTTTCTATGAAACAAATGTTAAAAGTGTTTTACCTCCAACAAAAATGGATTTATTTAATACTAATTATAAAGACTATCCTTTATAAAATTTAATTTTATTCCATTAAAAATATGTTAAAAGGTTCCCGCGTAACATTTAACGTTAGTTTTTAAAAATCCAACATTAAAGATCTTACGTAGTAACCTTCATTTCTACTAGTGGATGCAATTTTTAACTCTTTTTTATGGATCTAAATAAGGATAAATTTAATGAATATATATATATATTGTATAATAATAATTCTATAAAGGTAAATTATTATTTACCTTTTCCCCATTCAATCCTTCGGAATGTGAAAAGAACGTTCAAGCGTATGTATGTCATGCTGACCCCATGAATGGTGTGTTTCATTTTTCTATCACTATATTTAATTGATGAATTTAAATATATATAATTAATATATATGATATTTATATAATTATTAATATTCAATATATTATGTAATCATAATCAAATTATAAGGGTTAGGACTATGGAAAACGAATATGCATGAAAAAAATGAAATAGGTATCATCTGGAAAAGTGATTTTAACAAAAAACATTATATGAGTGATATGATATAAAATGTAAATAATAAATGGTAAGAAATATATGTTCATTCTTTTATAATATATTTTTTATACATGTGTTTTAAATTCATAAGAATAAATATGAGGCTTGGGGTTAGGGATTTATGTTTCAATCACATTTTGATCAGGATTATATCTGATTGAATTTATATTGAAGAAATTTTAGGATCCAAATTTGATCAATAAATTTCATTTTCTTATCATTTTTTTATTAATGTTATTTTCAAGTAATAATACCATTTCCCTCTATGTGTTATTTAAAATTATCTGGAAAACGTTTTTGAGAAAATAAGACTTTATTTCCTCTTTGGTCGAGAATCTTTTTCTTCTATTTCCATATTTCCTTTAATATATTTGCAATAATTTTTTAATATTATGCTATTAATTTTTAAATGTATTTTAAACATGTTTTATTTTCTATGAAAAAAATTAAAGTAATTTTCTTTTCATTTTTTCAATTAGTTGCTTCTAGATTTTTACTAAAAACATGAAAGAATTGTTTATTTAAACATACAAACAATGAATAAATATACCACCACTAAGAACACTTAATGATAGGATCATTTGTTTAAAATATTCTAAGTTTATTTTCAATGAAAATATTTAATATAGTATTTTAGAAATATCTATATTTTAAATAAATGTTTTCAAAATGAAAAGAATATTTTCCTCAAGAAATATTCCCTAGATCATTTAAAATAATATCTATATATGATAAAATCATTTAATGTTAATTATTCTTTACTGGGGATGTGATCTAGTGATACCATACTCATTTATTATCATGATGGTTTTTTATTATTATTATGATAGATTTTTATGAAACCAATTTTCCTTTGGTTTATTCTATGATTAAATTATTAAATGTTAATAAAACATGTTTCTTTTCTTGTGGTTATTTAATAAAGATATGTTAATTGTTTTATAAATTTGTGGAACACGTTTGTTTGGTTTTAATTATTTTATTAGTGGGAATAAAAATATATATACCTCCAATTCATTGGGTACATCATTATATAACATGAGATAATTATTAGAAACAAGTTTATTTTCTTGATCCCGTAATAGAAATAGGTTGAGATGTATGATCCACAATATGAAACAGGTGGTGATTCCTAGTTTCACTAGTACAAATATACTTTTTACATTTGTTTTTTTATCTTTTTAAAGTTGGTTATTTTGTCGAAGTCTTTAGAAGTGACATTGTAAATATTTTTGTTAACATCAGTTTTAATAAATGACGTCCAAAATGTTTTTTTATAATATTTCACATTGGTTTTTTAAAAACCGACAAAAAACACCATCGACATATTTTTCGCATCAGTTTTTACCTTCAAAAGTTGGATATATTTTTTCCTGAGGAAACATTAAATGATCCAACCAAAGCATTGTATTAAATGAATTTTTTTAATATAAAGAAATATTTTTGTTTTACCATGATATGAGGAATTATTATTCATTCGAAGAAAGGTTTAATCATTAAATTATATATCAAATAAAAAATGATAATAAAAAACATAAGTAAAGGAAAAATATTTCCAAAAACATTGATAAGATTACGGAAAGAAGAAATAGTGGATTCACGATGAAGATAAAATGGGTCAAGTCAGTGGAATTATGATTGTTTAAATAATTTATAGTTAAATTAAAATATGTTTATAATGAAAACATAAAAATGATATTGTAAAAGAATAGTTGATTTTAACAATTTTAGGTGGAAATCAAAAATTTTGATTGCGTAGTGTAAAAAATTGAAATTCCATATTGGAAGGATATTAAAATTTTTAATCAGGCCAATTTTATGATAAAAATTGATAAAATATAGTAAAAGTTTTATTTTTAATGTTATTTATCATAAAACTGAAGTAAAAAATTGATTTATTGCATCAGTTCTATAAAAAATGATGTGGAAAACTAGCTTTTAACATCTGTTTTTTAAATAACCAATATTAAAGGGAAATTTTTTACATTTATTTTCAAAACACCAAAATAAAAAATATTTAAAAACATGTATTTTATTTCTCAAGATTCAATTTACGAGTCTTAGCGGTCAAATATAGTTACTGATAAAAATTTATGGCCATTGGAATTTGGACCTCTTTATGACATCATTTAGAGATGATCAACTTATGATGGACATAACTCTTGATCTGTAACCCTATTTGAGATTGAAGACATATAAAATAAAATTATGGTAATTTAAATACATGTTTTCATATATTTTTTACATTTGTTATCAAATAAACTATGTAAAAATTTCAAGAAGATTGGGTTTTCACCTCGGTTATTTAATAACCCACATGAAAACCTGATTTTCACGTCATTTATTTAGAAATAATGTGAAAAAGGTATAAACATTTGTTATTCACATCAGTTCTGATATAACTGATGTGAAAAAGTATTGAAAATTTATTTTCACATCGGTTATGTAGGAACCGACATGAAAAATCAATTTTCATATATTTTCAAGTCAGTTTTATAGAACTGATGTAACAAAGGTGACATTAAAAATAATGTTTCTACAAGTGTTTGTTATGATTTGGTAAACTCGGGTTGATGCATGATCCCTTATAATTTTATTTTTTTAGTAGATACCCATGCCATATGAAATTTTTTTTATGCCTATGATGGTGCCCAAGTTTTATAAAATAATTTTATGCTTATGATTTTAAATCATGTTTAGTGATTGATTAATTATGATTTATCATTATTATGATCCATGCCTTTAAAATGATGAATTTTTATTCCATTATTCATGTTTACTAGCTATGATACATTTGGTATGAAAATTGTAATTTTTGATCATGATCTGAACCCCTTATTCTTATATTATTCTTGCATAAGATCATCAATTGATATCTCCCGTATTTACCCTTATAATTTTTTCTCACCCTTTCTTATGCATCCTTTCCCCATGTTATAAATAATGGTTTTTTGTAGGGTGTGTCAAGAATTTTATAAAGGGATAATAACATTAAGAGAGATAATTAATAATATACACAAATAATATTTTATATATCTAGTCTCCTAGCCCAATAAACATTTTTAGTTCCATTGTGGATCATAATTTTATGTATTGAATATTAATATAATATTCTCTAAAAAAGATAGATTTTGAATCTCTTAAGAAGGCGCCTATTGAACCATCTCCTTCGCCAGCTCTTTCAAATATTACTCTGGTTAGGCCTCCAAATCTAACTCGTTCTTCTTCCTTGGCCCACAGCATACCTTCCGATATCTATCCTCCATGTTCTCCCTCATTCAGTGAAGTTTTTTTGGGATTATTTCCTCAAAAAATAATTTGGCGAGTCCTCCAAGGTGCTTCAAATATCATCCCCTTATGAATATGGTGAGATTTCGGGCCTCGAAAGTTCTACTATAGCAATCTAAGAAACCTCAAATCACCTTCAATGGACTCCTGTAGAAATAGTTTGAATGGAAAGGCTACATCTTACACGTTTTCTACATTTTTTCTACTCCTAGAATTTTCCCTCTCTAGCTTGGGTTTCGATTCCCAATTGGAAGTTTTTTTCATTTTTGTTTCTTCTGGGGAATAATTGGTCTTTACATGGTGATTTGGTTCACATTGAATTGGATGTTGGAGGTTTTATTTGGTTCATTGTTCTGTGGATTCTCATCTAGGTAGAGACTCATCTAGGGAAGTGTTGTGGATTTTTCACTATTTCACTTCGCTTCTATTATTTTATCATATCATTCTAAGTGGTATGGAAAATTCTTTGGGTTCTTTTATTTTCACTGATCAGTAGTCTCTTCATCTAAAAGACTCGAATTTAGTTCAGATCTATTTAGAGTGGGATATTTTAGTTCTAATTTCATCCACTTTTCTTCTTAAAGTTAAAGGGAGGAAAAATTGGTATGAACCTTTGGTCTGTCCATCTCTTTTTCATTTTTGTTCCTACTTTCACATTCAAGGCCGCCTGACAATTGAATGTAGAACGTCCCGACAGTCGAAGCCTCAAGATCATGTGAAGCCTACTCATGGTCCTAAGGGGTCCTCCTCTATTTATAGAGCATATCTTGTTCAATCTAATTTTAACCCTCATGACCATGGGGAATGTGTACTTTTCATAGTATATAGTCTGGTCAGGGAAGCTATTTCTTCCTCCCACTTACCTCTGATGGTGATCCCAGCCTCTCAAAGCAAAGATCTGGATCCACTCTTGGAACCCAAGACTTGATCAGTTTCTAATCCCCACATACTATGATTTTTTCATCTACTTTCCACCATATATGGATTATTCATTGCTCCCCTTCCTCCCTCACCCCTTAGTGCATCTATCAAGTAAGGAGTTGGATCTGAGAGATTCAGTTGAGAACCCATTATTGGCCTCCCCTTCAGTTTCAATTTTACACACTATTCCATTGGTACCTTCCCCTGTGTCTATATCCCCCTCTAATCCAAAGGTTTGGGTATATAGTAAACATTCCATAACTCCTCAGATGCATTTTCTTTCAGATGGATTTAGAACGAGATCTCATACTTAGTTGGAGGCTAAATATAAATCAAGGTATGGTAAGATCTCTCAGTGCCATGTGTTTGGGGCCTATGCCAGAAAATTATCCTTTCAGTGATTAATATCCTACTATAGAAGGATCATGTCTTGGGATCTTGGGTTACGTTGGATTTTATCTCCAAGGTGTTTCACCTTCACTCAGTTTCTTTGGTAGTAGTTTTAGTACCCAAATGGGTCTCTTAAAACACAAATGTTTTTGCCCAACATATGAGAGCAAATGGATTTCATCATGGTCATACAACTAACTCTCATATTTTTTTTTATAAATCAGTTTTCTCAAATAATTTACATTCTTCATCTATCCAATGTATAAACATTAAGCTTTTAGTGTGTGACAAGTGGTTGTTTCTTTCCACAATCTATACTAAGTGTGAGGCTCCATCCCAAGAGTCACTATAGGAAGATTTGAGCGCTTTCAACCCAGGGGACATACCTTGGCTATTTGGTACATTGTGCCCTCCCTGGATGAGAAAAATAGTTGTGGTTCCTTTTCTAGAAATATTAGTTAGAACATCATTTTATTCATGGAATCCAACTGTCTAATGCATGAGGGTTTCTATGCTAATCCATTTACCTAGTGAAACAACAAACACGTGGTATGTTGATCATAGTGTCTTCTAGATCAGTTTTTAGTTAATGGTACGATGGTTTCATCCTTTTTTAATATAAATGTTATTTCACCTGTTTTGGGTTTATATGACCACTCCCCTCTCTATGTTAACTTGGTTATTAGTAGGCATTCTGATGATTTATTTCACTTTTACTCTGCATGGTCTACCAATCTAGATTTATGGGACATTGTAAAGAGTTCCTAGATAATTTATGAAAATAAAAACTTGTGGTTGTCTATTCGCAACAACCAGATACACCTTAAAGGCCTTCTTCACTCCTGGTTCAACCGTCTTCACCTAGGTGACCTTGAAATTGATGATGTTTGTAACTCTATCCAGAGAATAGAGTCGAGTCTAGAGGCTGTCTGTTGTGAATATTTTTTCCTTATCTACACTGTAATAAGGATATTCTGGATGTTCTTTTACTCAGACAGGAATGAGTAACACTTCAGAATTATTGGGTAAAGTTGTTAAAGGAAGGAGATAAAAACACATGTATTTTCATGGATGTATTAAATAAAAGATAATTTTCTCAAGCCCGAAGCAGCTTTTGGAGGATGGATCATATACTAATGATAGATATTTAGAAGGAGGTATGGAATGTGATCATTTAATGTCTTTACAAGATTCTGCTAATATGTTTACAGAATTAGTTATCGTAGAGGTTCCTCAGATTATATTTACTACGTTCCTAGATTATTCTTTGAAGAGGTTAATAATCAATTTTAGGCAACTAAAAATGAAAGAGAACTTCATAGTGATCTCTGGTCCTTACACCATTACAACTCTCCTGGTATGGACTCCTTTCATACTAATCTTATAGTGGTGCATGGGACATTTTCAAAGGGATCATGATTAGCGTGGTGCCAGATTATTTTCAAGGTAGTAAACCTCCTCACGTGGCTTGTACAACAAATCTGGTCCTTATGCCATCGGTTAGAAACCCAATCCCATTAAACTAGTATCATCCTATCACCTTGTATAATGTACCATATAATGTCTTTATTTTTGTTCTCAGCACTAGTCTTTCTCCCTTCCTCCCAAGTAGGGTGGTGTTGGAACAATATGGTTTTGTGAAGGTTAGATCTATCCAATAAGCTATTTACTTGGCCCAAGAAGTGATCAGTTAAATTAATGTGAAGACATTTGGTATCAACATGGCCATAAAAATTGATATGATAAAATACCATGACAGAGTTGATTGAAACATCATCATTAAGGTTCTCTTTATCATGGGATTCTTATTATGGGTGATTGATTTTCTCTTCCACTGCATTAGCACTTTATAGTTGGTTGTGTCATTTATGGTAAAACAATTTGGTTTTATTAAAATTTTAAGAGGTCTAAGGTATGGTGACCCCCTTTATCCACCTCTATTTATCATATCTCATGCCATTCTCAGCCATTATGTTATCCATTTTTATGCTTTGGGAAATATTATTACCTACCACAATAATTAAGTGAATAAGGTTATTTCTCACGTTATGTTGCCATATGATATGATTATGTTTTTCAATGGGTGAATAAGATCTATTTAGGGGGTTAATGAATCCTTATAGGTTTACTATACCTGGAGTGGTCAAGTTTTTAATCGATAGAAAAGTAACATCTATGTTCCCATAAATGTGCGGTGAGATGGAATAGTGCTTTAAAAGTCGCTATTGGTATATTAAAGGTTCATTAAATATGGATTACTTGGAGGATCTAGTGTCCCCTAATATTCACCTCATCAGAAACATAGATATGATCACTGATAAAATTTTGGGATGCATCCTTAATTAGAAAATATATTTTTTATCTTTTGAGGGAGGATCACCTTGATTTCCACAGTTCAATCCTCAATCTCCATGCACATCCTGTCCACTTTGGGGGTTCATAAAAACATGGTATCTAATATTTAGAGTATCTTTTAATCATTCATTTGGAATAATAATTTATAAGGAAAATGTAATTGGGCTTCTTAGAGAATGGTTTCAAAACCAGTGAAATCCGGGTGGTATAAACATAAGGAGTATCTCGGGCACCATGATGGGTCTTCATGATAAACTAACCTAGAAGGTGATTGGGGTAATAATTTTTGGATAAGACATATGGTTAACACCTATTTATTGGAATGGAATCTATCTCTATATATACAATAAATCATTTAGTAGGTGATCCAGCCTTTCTTACATGATCGTCAATTGAATTTATGGTGGATTATCGACAAGGGTTTCATATGTTTTTTGGTTATATAATTGGTTTTGGAAAGTTCTTGGATTTCATAGTTTTCCAACTCCATTTATCAGCTTTAGGGAGGCTTCTGCCAATCCCTCTATTATCCATTCCACCTTATATGACAACCATTTGGACCATGTCGATAACATTATAATGACCATCGAAAAGAAAAAATGTATTTTCATAAGCTCATCGAATGGGTCTTTCTTCCTTAATGGTTTCATTAATATTCATTCTTCTTATACTCCTTAGGATTTTGGGGGAGATATTCATTGGTTCAGGGAGCTTCCATCGAAATTCCACTTCCAAGTGTGGAAAATCCATAATATTTTTTACCTTCAAATGAGAATATGCAGTGTAAGTGAGTTATTATTTCCTTGTGGTATAATTATTTTAGGGAGTAGTCTACATAGAATCTCTTCATCAAAAGATTGTGGTATAAACAACATTGGAGTTATTTTTGTAGTTTAACAGCAGGTAGGATCAGTCCCACTTTTTCGAGTTATTCTTCTAGGGATTGTTCTATAATGTGGTTCAATTATGCATGGAGAGAATGGCCAGGGAAGTTATACTCATGGCTGGATGCTAGATACTTTGGTCATCTAGGAATTAATGTCGCCATCGGTAGCAAGTATGGTCTTCCATGGGTATCATTTTGGAAGGCCAAAACCTTATTCTGGATCTATGTTGTTTATGTAAAGATGTGTCCATTCCTCCTTCCATCATGGAACTTCTTCCAAGCTCTTCCTATCCTATAAATGATCCTTCAAACTGATGATTAAGGATAATATGGCACCCCCAATCATTGGTTATAAACTTAACACTGATGGATCCTACCATATGGGTCTCATGCATGGTGGCGGTGTAATTAAAGATACTGGAGGCTCAATTATGGTTTCCTTTTCTTCCTTATATGAGAGTGGTGATTCTCTACAAGAATTATCTCATTCCATGGTTTTAGGACTACTAATATGCCAATAGGGGAAAATTCCTATATCATTGATTGAGATATACTCTTTATCAACCTAAAATGATTTTTCAGGTAATGGCCTTATTCCTTGGACCATTGAATATGAATTCAGTTGATGTAATATCCTTATGAATAATCAGTTGTCTATCCATAATACCTAGCCTGAGGGAAATATGGTTGCAGACATTCTTACTTTAAGAGAATCCTTGGATGATAGTATTCTCATTTGTTTCAAATTTGGGATTATTTTCTCTAGTTGGTATTCAAATTGTATGTGTTGTTTCTCTCGTTTTTCATTACTTCATACCAGCTTGATTTTTTTCTTTGTAGGTGGTTGGGAAAATTTTCTATTAATAAATATAAAAATTCATTAGTGGGATGAATATTAATATAAAAAGATGTAATATTTTTGAATGAAAATCTTTGGTTGTTATAGTTGGTATCAAAGTAGAGTTACATCAATCATTGGAGATAATTATTGGATTTTTTTTGAAATTATATAGGTTAATTATAAGTATATAATAACATACAAACATTTTGGTAATATAGAGATTATGTGGATTTCCTAGCAACACATCCTCTTTTGGAAACTACATGTGGACAAAGATATTTAAGAGATTTATCTAAGGATAATAATCCAAAAAATATTGGGTCATGTTATATCTCATCTATCACTCTGGTGCAAGGTCAATATTCCATTATTACACACTTGGTTTGACACTCCTGTATGATATTCTTTGGGTAACTCACATTTTCCACATGAACTATTATAAAGGATTTTAATATGCAGTGACCAAGGATAGACCTGGTTAAACCTAAGTTGAAATATATTTAAATGATGGTTTAATTAAAAAGATATCAAATAAATGATTTTTCATGATTATGTGGTTTATCATTATGACTATTTTAACTCACATTATTATTATTTTGGTTTCAATCAATGGATAGAATACGAAAGAACCATGTTAGTTCCAATATAATGGGAAATTAAATGAATTTGATCCTAAGAAACGGAATGATATGGGAATTAGAAGGTGAATACTTGTGATTAATCATAATAATATATCATGGTATATTATTAACAACACAAACATAGGTGAGTTTCCTAACATGTAAAATAAGGGGAAATATAATTTTATATAAGTTCAAGTGGAAATGTTCATGAAGTTAATAAATATCAATTTCATTTATGTCAAGAATATGAGAAGAAGAACCAAGGGGAATATCTCAAATCAATGTAAAATATTTTCTATGTATAAATAAGGGGCATTATGTAACAAATTTCTAAGGAATTATATGTCTAATATGTGGGGGACATGAGATTTATCCAAATAAATTCCCTATTATAAAGGGTGAATCCTAGAAAAAGGAAGAGCATGTATAGTATTGATGTTTGTAATAATGTTCCATAGGAAAATATTATAAAAGATAAATTTGATATTATTATAGGAATAGATTATATTTATTTATATAAATCCCATATCAATTGTAGAGGAAGGGAAGTTACATTTGATATTCTAAACCTACCAATGATCGTCTATCAATGTGAGGATAAATAAAATCTTCTAATATAAATTACATTCCTTGTGTGGGTCTTGGTTCTAATTCCAAAGGGGTTTTTACCTCTCATGGTTATGAAAAAACACAACATTGAGGATATTACTATTTTATGGGAGTTTGTTGATGCCTTTCTGGAATAATTTCCTAGTATTTTTATTAATTTTGAAGTTGATTTTTTTAATATATCTCATACATGGAGCTAAGCTTATTTCAAAGACTTCATATAGAATATACCAAATTGAGTTTCAAGAATTGAATAAGAAACTCCTAGATAATATATATAAGGTATTCTGATTCCCTATTGTTTCACCATGGGGTATACATGTTATTTTTTTATGAATAAATATCGGTCAATTCCTCTTTCCATTGATTGTTGGGAGCTTAAAAAGAACATTATCAACACAAGTATCTTGTATTATGTATTGATGATTTTATTAATAAATTAAGAGAAGATCGTTACATTTCCAAGATTGAAATTAGTTTTTTATATCAAAAAATGACTGTTAAGAAGGAGGGTATACCCAATACAACATTTCATATGAGGTACATGAATTACGAATTTGTTGTAATTACATAAGACTTACAAATTTACCTTACATCTTCATGGATTTAAGGAATGGATTATTTATAGATTACCTTGATCAGTTTTTGGTAGTATTTATATTTGATAAAACTATATATTCATGTATAAATTAAGAACATGAAGATCATTTTAGAATTGTGATGAAGTCTCAGATGATGGAGATCTTTTTAAAAAAAATTACCAAGTGTAGATTTTGGATTTAAATAGTTTAATTCTTAGTTCATATTTTCTCAGGTGAGGGTAAATTTATAGAACCTTCAAAGATAAAAGTTATTGAGAAATAAACTACACTAACCATGGTAACTAAAATCTATAGATTTCTTAGGCTAGTTAGATAATACTATCATTTTGAGAGAGATTTCGCGAGAATATACAATCCAATCACCAATGTGGCCTAGATGGTGGTTAAGTTGTTGTGGAAAAATAAATTTGAGGAGAATTTCAAGGATCCAAAGAGAAGGTCTGTTACTATACCTAAACTCACATTACCAAGTAGTAGATAAGGGTTTCTAGTCTGTAGTGATGCATCAAAGAAGGAACTGAGATGTTTCATTGTATCGAATGTTATAGTTATATAATAAGAATCAATACAATTGAAAAAATATGATAAAAATTAAATAACTCATTATTTGGAGGTTGAGTTGTTAATTTTTATGTTTAACATACAGTGTAATTATATTTATGTTGTAATATGTGACATTTATTAAAATCAAAAAACCTTTAAGTATTTATTCACAAACAAAGACATAAATTTGAACCAAATAAGATGGTTTTAATAGATTAATGATTATGATTTCTCAATACATCACCACCTTGGGAAGGTGAACAAGGTGGGAAATTTTCTATGTAAGAAGGAAAATTATTTTTTGTTTGTGACACAGATTAAAATAGATCTAATTGTTATAAATTTTGGGAAGATGAAACTTTAAATATTGAGGCAAGGGGATAAATCCTATCTTTCTCAAATTGATGGTTAACAACTCATCAATGTGATGATTAAAGAGGCACAAAGGGAAGATGTAGAAATGTTGATGAATGTGAAGAGTGTTCTAGAATTCAATAATGATTTTGATGGGATGATATAGATTATGATTGAATATGTTTTTTTTCAATACTACAATTTAAGGAGTTATTGTATGAATCTCATTGTTTATCCGTCTCTATTCATCAATGAAGTGTGAATATGAATAGTGATTTGAAAGAGTATTTATGGTGGAGAAACATGAAAAATGAATATTGGTGTGTTTGTATCTCGATCCCTGGTATTTTAGTAAGATATTTCTTGATGGAATTATTCTAAGGGGATGTTACAACTATTACCCATACCAGAATTGAAATGGAAAACCATTACCATAGATTTCATATTAAAACTCCTTAAAACAGCTAAAGGGAATAAAACTGTTAGTATTTTAGTCGATCTCCATAGGAAGTCATCACACTTCAATACCATCAGATAATAATTGTCTCTTGATCATCTCTCTAGGTTATACACAAAGGATGTGGTAAGATTCCATGGAGTACCATATTCTATTGTATCTGATAGAGGTCTAATGTATACCTTGATGATTTGGGGAAATTTTCAGCAGGCTCTAGATACAGAGATGATTTTCAATATTGTATATTATCCTCATATAGATAGTCAGTCTAAGAGGAATATTAATACTATAGAAGCCATGTTGATATTTATCCCTATATATTTTATTGGTGGTTTGTATCAACACCTTATATGGTGGAATTTCCATATAAAAATTACTTTCATTCAAGAATTCCTATGGATCCTTATGAATCCCTCTATTCCTAGAAGTAAGAAAAATAATAAATGATTGGATTTTCATTCACTTGGTCCTTCGGGCTATGTAACAAGTCGCTCTCAACCCAGATAAAATATGACTTTGCTTTAACAATAAAAATGAGGATTCAACCCCAACATTAAAAACATAGGATTAAAACTATTGGTGAGCTCTGAAGTTTGATGTCGGTGAAAAGGAATTCCTATGAATATATATATGGAAGATGGTTATGATATTTGGAAGGAAGGAGAGATGGTCCTTAGATATATTAGTCTTTTTGAAATTATTGCTCATATTGGGAGAATATTTTTTTTGTTTTTGTGATTCCAATGAATCTCTATCAAGATCATGATCCGTTTGATATATCTATCAAGAGAAAATACATACATCACCATGTATATATAAAAAAATCAAAGGTTATACAAATACATAAATATAATTGTTTTGAGGAATAACTAATATATATGTCTGATTATAGAGAGGATATAATATATAAAAAGGCGACTCACCTGGTCATAGTTTTATTGAAAAATCATAAATTAGTTTAATCTTCTTGAAATCCCAAGGATTTGATGAGGTAAAATATCCCAAACTTTCTATACCAGAGTCATAGAATTTAGAGTGTGAAATTATTATAATATAGTGGAGTGTTACACCCTCTATAAATAAATATGGTTACTTTGATAGCGTTCATTACATGGAACACCATGTTAAAACAAACGACATTATTATATTGAAATATTATTATTTAATGTGAAATTAACTATCTAGTCATTGGGATGAAGGGTATGAATAGCACTAAATTACAAAAAAAAATTGTCCAGTGCAGGAATAAAATGGTTTCATTGATTATCAAATAGATTATAAATGAAAATAAAATCATTTTATAGTAAAAGATAGATTTTTTTGAAAAACGGTATATATGTGTTGTTAACACCCATAATTGTGGGATATGCACTTTGTTGATAAAGACTTCAGAAGTGTGAATTTGATGAAAATGTATTGATATGTTTTTCACCAAGTACAAAAAAATGAAATCCTTGAAGAATGAGATTTATATTGAATATATGGGTAAGAACATTATTTTCCCTTACTCATATATGAATATTTCTCAACCTTACTAGGCGGGCCCATGTATGGGGCTGAAGGTTCATTAGAACTAAAGGATTGCAGAATATGGGTTGAGATTCCAACAAGTTCAAACCTTCTGTTATGGTGTGTGTAGGTGGAATGGGTGCCAAACCCTATTGCCAGCTTGAATAGAAAGTAGTTACAACATTGGTGATATACCATAGGGATGTCACATTGGGATTTCGATGTCGGACATGAAGATGTGGGTATTGTTCACCTGTTCTTTAAAAATCAAGACATAATCTGAGCCTCTTAATATGTATGATCATAGTCATCCATTTAAATCCAATCCAACACCTTTTGAATATTTAAATCCCATGATTAACATATTTGAGATAATTTCATCTCGTACATCGCAAAAAATCATCTTCAACCTCCCAAAATCCTTGTTAGATGTAGCAAGATGTGCCTGATGCCTACTCGACATCACCTCCATCTCCACTCTTTCATTGATATCTGAACAATCCCAAGAAAACCAACATGGATGTGTAGTCGGCATCCTCTATCCCACTTGTATAAAAACCTTCATATTAATACCATCAAAAAAAACTTATGGCATTCCATAAGAGATTCCACTGTCACATTAAGTCATCACATTTGGATCATTTTATCATGAAATTAAAGTGAATACAATCCCTGAAATTATATCATGAAGTTCACAGGAGTGAGACTCCACTATGTTCTATATATATATTTATCTGAATTAAGTTTGATTTATCAGTGTCTATCATGAGGCAACATAAAGGAAAACAAAATAATAACATGAAGGAATGAATATCATGTAATGTTGTCTTGTGTCCTCATGATGTAGATTCGTAAAATTCTCCACTTCCTCAGCCGATATACGTGACATGCTTACCATGAGAAGCAGCAGGAGCTTCATCCAACATTGACCAATAAATACCCCATCTCCCCTTCAAAAAATACACATGCGAGGGGGAAAAAAGAAAAGTATTGAAATAAAGGGGATAAACCCCACCTTAAGAGATCTTCTCTAGGTAATTAAGGGGGGTGTCATGAGAACCAACCATGAAAATGTCACCAAACAAATTCATCGACTGTTTAACTTATGATCAAGCGATTTTGTGGAAGAATAAAACCCTATGGTTATAATGTAAAATGGAGTCTCCACATGGCCATGAACCACATGGGAGTGTTCAAAAGGCCTCATGATTGAATGGGAGAACAAAACCATATGCATCCCATGGAAAATGGAGTCTCCACTTGGCCATGAACCACATCGAAATGTTCAAAAGATCTCTTACAAAACCTCTCTTCCTTTCACTTTGTTTCATGAGTTATATAACATCATGCAACGTGGTAGGACATGTCCTTTTGTCACATAACACACTCATAAAGGTGTCTGTAGGAATATATCAATGGACACACACCTTTAGGTGTTGGAAAACCTTGGTCTCACAATAATCCTTTTCCTGGAATTATGTTGTAGACTCGAGGACTTTAGCCCCACATATTGTTTGAAACCTTCTTCTCCATATAGTGAGAATCTCCATCCATGCATGCGAAAAAATCAATTGGAACCCCACTACCACAAATACGGGAAAAGAAAGCGCTTCGGTTTTATTAGTGCTAATAAAAAAGTGCTGATAAAATGGGTATTTTTATCAGTGTTAAAAAAAGTAATAATAAATCTACCCTTAATCAGTGCTAATATTGGCGCTGATAAAGTCCCTCATTTATCCGCGTAAACAGAATGCACTGATAAAAAAGATAATTTATTAGCACAAATAATAGCACTGATAAAAGTTTTTAATAGAAACTATTATAAATTTAATAAAAATATTTTAATTATATTCAAAAATTACATTTATATGTATACATTAAATTTAAAACGAAGATTATTATATTTATTTTGTTTATTATGTTTATGCTTTATGTATATTTATTATGTTCATTAGTTTTAGTAATATATACTATATATTTATTATATTATATGTTTATATTATTATATATAAATACTTTTTAATATATATATACAAATACTTATTAAATAAATAAATAAATAAAATTATTTATTTATTTATTTAAATATATTAATATTTCCAAATGATTGTTTCAATTGATGCATATGTTCTTCTTATGAATATATGTTAATTTTTTACCATAATGTTGGCCATATATACTATAGTATGATATATACTTTATGTATACATTAATTTACTATATATATGAATCTTTATCTTCTCATAAATACTTAAAATCACGATTAATATATTTAATTAAATAGTAAATGTATTTATTATATTTAAAAATATTAATATTTAGTTATATATAATTAATTACTTTTTAAATATATTAAATATATTTTTAATTATATATAAATAAATACGTATAAATATGTTTAAATAATAATAAAATTAAAAAATATTTTATTACCTTTTGAATATATTTATTTATAAATATATGTTTTTAAGGAATATATACAGAAACACAGACATATATATCGTTGGACTCCTCATGTGTTAATCATGTTTTAAGGATCAAAAATCCTATTCATTCTGTAAACACATGTATATACTGTGTAATTTATCATAAATCATGTGTACAGATGATTAATATCTTTATTCTTTAAATAAACCTTGTGCACTATATTTAATTTTATTTATAATTATTTCTTTGGTGAATGATTAAATCAAATCCATTCTATGAATATAACTACTTATGTCTGAATACAGATATTTGGCTAAGTCTGATACACCATGAGTCTGCCACTGGTTGTGTTTTTCTAGCAAAGGAACCAGACACTGTGACTATCCAGACATCATGATCATCCAAACACCATGATCATCTTGACACCGTGACCATCCAGACACTATGACCATCCAGACATAATGAAAATTCATACACCATGAACATCCAAACACTATGACCGTCCAGACACCATGACCATATGGACACCGTGACAATCTAGACACCCTGACCATCCAGACACCATGACCATCTGGACATCATGACCATTTGGACCCTATGACCATCTGGACACCATGACCGTCGGGACACCGTGACCATACGAACACCATGACCATCCAGACACTCTTTCAATGAGACACGGTTTCATGAAGACATCGTTTACAGACAAACTATGACACCGTTTCTTAATCTATTTTATCGTTTTTCAATTTTATTTCTAACGATCATACTTGATGTTTTTAAAGGCACTGACATAATTAATGTTTCATTGTAGACATATCATATAATAGTATGAGGTTCAAGGTGCAGAATACATGCATCTTGTCAGCTCCAACACATGCACTCCATGCATAAAAGATAAGTGCGGCCTAGAAAAAGATAGATCATAATAATGAAGTACACATCAGTTTTTCTGGAAACAAGAACTGACACATGCAACTCAATATTCTTGAAGAACACAAGAAGCATTCTTGAATCAACAAGCTGGACACCATAGATCAGAATCATCAAGCACATCTTCACATAGTCAATAACACGAAGAACAAGAGCCAGATCTAGCTAACTTACAATACTTTTTTTCCATGAGAGGACTCAATTTCTGTATCTGCTTCATCCTAGAAGTTCAGAGTTGGATAGACTAACACTTAGAGAACTTCTAAACTTATCTCATCTTTTCTGCTCTATTTTGTATTATTTTTATCTTTTGATCAGTGTGTGTGTCTATATAAAAACACACATTGTATCCTACATCAAACTAAAGGAGACAAGTTATCCTTTATCTTCAACCTTTTTACACCTGTGTATTCCCACAGATAAGTGTGGAAGAAGTCCATAAGTGACATGTTAGTGTTTACCCATGAAAAACTATGGGAGAGATCGTGTGACCTGTACAGTCTTGTATTCTATTGTTAACCCCGATCCAGGGTGTGGATCAATTTTATTTATATATATTGGTTGGTGGAAGGTGATCACCAAGTGGAGTGTATTAGGTATTGACTTGATACTGATCCACTTGTTTTATATCTTCTATGATGTTTACTTTAGTTTTTTTTGCTTTACTGTTTAATCCAGAAATCACTAAACTTACATTGATAGTTAATCTTGGAAATATGTTATAATTGTTTTTTCCTTATTAGAATAGCTTCAAAAGTAATGTTAATAACAATGATAAGGATTACTGAGAATTAATCAATATTCTAAGAAGTTATTTAAACAATCAATCTTTCATAACAGTATAACCTTGATTAAATGGGTTGTATTTAACTATGGGGGAAACTTTTTAACAATACCATTTTAAATACAAATTTTTACAGATACTCAATTCACCCCCCCCCCCTCTTAAGTACTCTACTCTGACCAACATTTGGTATCAAAGGAGTGTCTGTTAATCTTATTAATACTTTTTTTTAAATCTTTTCAACTATGATTACAATATTACATTAATGATCTATAAATTTCTATCAATTATAAATTTATATCTCTTTTATGTTATTTCTTTATCATTGATAATATATTGGTAGGTGTTTCAACTAATAGACCACTATTCTTTAGTGGAACCAATTATGATCAATGGAAAATTAAAAATGAAAATGAAATTAGAACGTATGAGCTTTAAAATATGGTCTTTAATTATAGATGAATATAAGATTTTTTCTACTGATAGAATCACTTGGTATGAACATACCAAAACTTCCTACAATAATAATTTTAAAGAAATGAATTATTTATACTTCTCTTTAGGAGATGAGTAATTTAATAGTATTTCTACTTGTAAAACATCCCATGAAATTTAGGATACCTTATCAGCTTCACATGAAGGAAAATATAGTGAGAAAGTAATGAGACTTAATACCTATACTATTAAATATGATAACATTAAAAGGAAAAATGATGAGCCTATTTCAGATATGTATCTTAGGTTCAATGAAATTTTGCACACAATTATTTATCTTGGAAGAGAAGTCACTGCAAAGGAATAGATCATGAGAATTATTATATGCCTACCTAATAGATGGAGAGGAACCTCTGTCACTATTAGAGAATCATGTGATATTAGAAAGCTACCTATAAAAGAACTCATTTGGAAACTAATGACATATGAAGAAAAGCTGAAATTCAACAAGAAATGGGAGGATGAACCTGAAAGAAAATATTTTTCATTCAAGACCACCACCTCTAAACACTGAGAGAAAGGGAAAGTTGAAGTTTCTGTAGAAATTTCTAGCATGGAACAACCATCACTTGAAAGTGATGAGGAGATAGATTAATTAGCCAGAATGATTAAGAGATTCTTCAAGAATAAAAACTTTTTCAGAAATCTTAGCTTCATGGGAATATATGATCAAAAAGGAATGTGGAAGAAAGATTGTAAAAGAAGTGAAATGTCTTATGAGATTTTATTCTATGAATTTAAGTGAAAGGGAATATCAAGGATGAATATCTAAAGATCAAGTACAAAAAAGAGATTTGATGATAAAGATAGAAAGTATAAAAAGAATATGAAAGAAACATGGAGTGCTTCTGAAGACAATTCAAGTGACTTGGAATATTTACATGATGAACAGGCTAACAAAGCCAACATGTGTTTTATGACAAACACATATGAGGTAACACTGGAATCTACTGTACATAATTCATACTATTATGGAGATGAGAGTGACTCTGATAATATGCCTAATGAATAAATGTTTGAGTATTATAATATGCTAGAAGTGACAAGAAATGAACTAAAAGATAAATACCAGTCTTTGAAGAAACAACATGCTCTTACCTCAACTATTAAAACTGAACTCACTAAAGAAAGGGAGAAAAATTCCCAATTACATAAAGGGGACAATGAACTAAAACTATCTAATGAGAAATTGAAGAATGACTAATAAATGTTTACCAATGGAAAAAATACACTAACTCAAGTGATAGGTAAAAATATTTCTCCTAAATACACTACTATAATTTGTTATCAAGCTAACAAATTTTTTTTGGAAGAACTGATTTTGTTTCTAAATCTAGGACATACAGCTTTACTCCTAGTTCTAAAAAATATTCAAATAGTTAGTGTTAGGATACACTTTCTAATTTTTTAATATTCTCTATACCAAATAGAGTTTATTTTTCAAATACCTTACCTAAGGTTTATAAGAAACCTATGAGGCAGATATGGGTTCCTAAAGAACTTATCACTAATATTACTAGACCCAATCCAGTATGGGTTCAAAAATACGTTTTTATATGACTATTTTGTTGGAAAGATGCGTAAATAGTTCCAGTAAGAGCATATGTTACTTGGATAGTGGGTGTTAAAGAAACATGACCGGAGACTACACATGCTTCATGAATTTAGTAAAAATTGATGGAGGACATGTCACCTTTGGTGATAGTGTGAAAGGAAAGATCATCGGCCTTGGCCAAATTGGTAACTCTAACCCAGTTTTGATTTTTAAAGTACTTTTTTTGATGGATTGAAATATAATATGCTTATTATTTAACAATTATGTGATGAATTATTTCATGTTAAATTTGAAAACGATGCTTGAAATGTTTTTAATTGTAAAAAAGAATTAGTATTTTCTACATTATGATATAAAAATGATTATTCTATTAACTTACATTCTTTAGCTTCTCAAAATGCTTCATGTTTAAGTGTGTTCCACAAAGAGTCCTAGATTTGGCATAAGATTCTAGGAATCTATAACACTCACTACCTTAGATTGTTTACTCAAAAAGGATTAGTAAATGTCCTACCCAAACTTCAGTTTCCAAATGGTAAAGTGTGTATTCTTTGTGAAAAAGGAAAGTAACAAAAAATTTCTTTCAAACAAAAGAAAGAAGTTGAAACTTCTCAACCTCTCGAATTGGTTCATGTGGATTTTTTTGGAAAATATAGAGTTTATAGATTAAATGGGAAGTACTGTGTTATTGTTCTTGTAGATGACTTTTCTAGATATACTTGGACTTTTTTCTAGCTCACAAAAGTGAAGCCTGCTCTCATTTTTTCCAAATATGCCAAAAATGTAGAAAATCTTAGTGGACATAAAATTAAATCCTTAAGAAGTTATAATGGGTGTTAGTTTGAAAATCAATAGTTTGAATCATTTTTCTCACAAAATGGCTATAAACCTAATTTCTTTTCCCCTAGAAAATCTCAACAGAATGGAGTTGTAGAATGAAGAAATAGAACCCTGAAAGAGATTTTTAGAAACATGATTAGTAAGTATGACATACCTATTTATTTTTGGGATGAATATATAAATATAGTATGCTACATAATCAATATATTACTAATTATACCTATTCTTAAAAGGACTTATTATGAGTTATGTAATAATAAAAAACCCAATGTTACCAACTTCAATGTTTTTGGTTTCAATGTCTATATCATTAATTATAAATAAAATCATGAAAATTTTTCTTCCAAGAGTGATGAAGGAATATTTTTAGGATATTGAATTTATATTAATGCCTATAGAGTGTTTAATAAAAGAACTAAATGTGTGGAATAATTTTTCAACATAAAATTTGATGAAATAGATAAACATGAGTCTAAGAAAACTCTAGAGAACCTAGAGGATGATGTATCAAATTTGGAAATTAATTCCAAACCCCTTAACCATCTAATAATAGAATTTGTGAAATCTCCTAGTTCTAGAAATTCTATAGATTCTAGTCACAACGAACCAAATCCTGTTAAAGAACCTTAAATCATCAGTCCGTCTTTTTCTAGAGCTGTTAGAACTCTTAATAAACTTCTTTTAATTGTTGATGTAGGAGAATTAAATAAAGGAACTCAAACTAGAGATTATCATAGAAATCAGGCTAAACATCAATCCTTATGGTCACATATTGAACCTAAAAAACATTAATTATGTTATCAATGATGATTTTTGGGTGATGGCTATGCAGGAAAAACATAAGAAGTTTGAAAGGGACAAATTTTGAAAACTTGTTGAAAGACCCAAAGACACATTCCACATAAGAACTAAATGTGTGTTCAAAAATAAGTTAGATGAAGTAGGTAGCATAGTTTGAAAGAAGGCTAAATTGGATGCACAAGGCTATAGTCATGAAGAGGGAATTGACTCTGAGGAAACCTTTTCACCGGTATCCAGACATGAAGCCATCATAATTCTACTTGCTTATTCTACACATCTGATTTTTAAACTATATCAAATGGTTGTTAAGAGTGAATTCCTAAATGGGTACATAGTTGGGGATGTGTTTTTTTGATCCCCCCCTAGTTTTATAAATCCTCACTTTAAAAATTATATTTATGCATTATCAAAAGCTTTATATGGTTTAAAATAAGATCTAAGAGCTTGGTATGATAGATTAAGTACTTTTTATATTTCCAATGGTTTTATAAAAGGAACAGATGATCCTACCCTCTTTATAAAACAAAGTTCTAATGATGTTTTTTAATTCAAATTAATGTACAGGATATTACCTTTAGATCTTAAAGAAATTTTTTATTTATTGATTTTCCTAAAATAATGCAAAAAATTTGAAATGAGTAAAATGGGAGTACTAAAATTCTTTCTTGGATTTGAAATATTTCAAAATGATGATGGAATTATATTAAATCAAATAAAATATACTAAATATCTTCTAAAATGTTCTGTACTGGATAGAACTAAAAGTAGTGACACTCTAATGAGTACCATTTGTAATTTGGATCTTCATAAAAATGGAAAATATGTTGATTAAACCAATTACAAAGGAATGATTTGATGTTTACTCTACTTAACTACTAGCTGACCTGACATTATGTTTTGGTGTGTATGTGTGCTCATTTTCAAGAAAATACTAAGGAATCTCATTTAAATTCTATTAAGAGATTTTTAAAATACCTCAAGCATACTCGCAATATAAGACTATTATATTCTAGAGGATGATCATTTGAATTAGTTAGTTATTCAGATATTGACTTTCGTGGTTGTAAGTTAGTTAGATAAAGCACCTCTAGAAAATGCCTCTTTTTAGTAAAGTCACAAGTATCATGGTGAAGTATGAAATAAAATTCGATTGAATTATCTATTAAAGAATCTGAATAAAAAGTAGATGATAGTTGTTGTGCACAAATTTTGTGGATGAAACACACATTATTTGATTATGGATATCAATTCAGGCATGTACAAATAAATTGTGATTATAAAAGTGCTATTAACATCTCAAAAAATCCTGTTTCAAACTTTAATAAAAACCATATTTATTTAAGCAATAAATTTTTTAGAGATCATCATAAAAAAGGTGACATAACATTGGAATTCATTGGAACTGAATATTAGCTTGTTGATATATTCACTAAACCACTAAATTATGAAAGAATAGATTACATCATACACGAATTGGGTATGATAAATCATAAGTAGTTATCTTACTATTTCATATCTTACTATTTCATATCTTACTATTTTATATCTTACTGTTCCATATCTTACTGTTTCATATCTTACTATTTCATATCTTCCAGTTTCACACATTATGGTTTCACAAATCACTATCTTGAGATTGCCGTTTAAATCTTACAGTTCTATAATTTTACTATCACAAGGCTTACTATTTCATTTTTATGATCTCACAGTTACTATTTCTCGGCAACTTTGTGACACATACTATCTCAAACAATACAGCCACACAGTTTAGATATCACACTGTTACGGTCTCACCATGAACGCTTGTTACTATCTCACTATGAACGCTTGTTATTATCTCACTATTAAGGCTTGTTATGGTCTCACCATAAATATTATTTATTGTTTTATTTCATTTATAAATTATAACCTTTATCATGGTAATTTCATATTTTACCCTTTTACTTTATCATGTTTTTGTTTTTATGATGATTGGTATTCATAAGTGATAAAAACTAAAGAAGTTTCACTTTTTCTTCACTCGAGATCTCTTCTTGGAAACCATAACCCTTCTCCCAATCATTATTTTTTTCTATCTCTATCTCAAATCCTCTGTGAATGACTAGGATGAAACAACCATCATCGTCAAAATTGGAGTAATGCAGTTCAAAGAAGAAGATGAAAATCACGCCAAAGATAGCACCCGAAGATCCTCTGAATCCGACTCTAGTAGATAGAGTAGTGGTGCCTAAAAAAAGATTTTCCCAAAGTAGATCATGTCATGTAAGTCTTTGGTGATAAATATATTGAAATAGAATGGAAGGTTAGATTGGTTTACAAAGGAATATCGTCCTATTTACCCAAAATTAGTTGCACAGTTTTACGAGTATGTTTAGTTTTCTTTTGATAATGAAGATGGATTTGTTGTGAGAGGCTAGATAAATGGCTAGATATGAACTTTTTATTCGAGGTTATGGGTTTCATGACTTAAAATTACCTCACGAGGGTATCTGTGAGGACTATCAGAGAGGTCCTCCACCTTCAAGTGAGATATTTGTTTTGGAAGATGCATTGGGAATCTTACCTAGAAATACAACAATGAGGATAGCTATAGCTGTAGAGCTGGATGGAGAAACCAAAAATCTATCTAAATTTGTTCAGAATTTGATTAGCCCCAAAAATGGTGATTTTTTGTAGTCATGTGTAATGCCCCGGATCCGGGTGCCACTCAATGGGTGCCCCAAACCCGGTTGGTCACATGACCTCAAGTGCATTTCCCCAAATGCCAGACGCTTCTGACCAGCAGCGAGGGCCCAAGTCTGATAGTGGGGAAACTATTCCCTTATTTGTTAAAGTGTAGCATAGTGTAATAATAAAAACATTCAACAATAGTGGAAACAATAAACCATATACATTTAAAATAAACAATTTTAGTAAAAGATAACCAACAGTTATATAGATAATGATGCAACATGTCTTAAGATATAAGAAAATAGACAGAACATGTTACACAAAAATACAGTACAGTACAATATAGTGTAAAACAAAACAAAACAAAACAGTAGGTAGCATCGTGAGCCTAATCCCGGTCCCATGATCCCCTACTCCTCAGTAGTAATCAAGTACATTTAAAGGTACCCTTGCCCTTATCCACACCTGCAGAAATGTATTTTGTTTGGGCTGAAGACATGACCGAAACAGAGTGTGAGAAATAAATCCCAATTGGCACCCACCAAAGGCACGTGCCCAATTGTGAGAAAATATACAACAACAGTGTGTAGTAGTAAAATGCAGCAAACTAAGAAGTACTCAAAAGTAACAAACATTACTAGTTATATTTCCATTTTATTATTCATTTAATCATTCATTATAAGGAAACCACCATGGTGAATTTCTATGTAAACAGTCAGTGCCCTCAGACACGCAATCCCTTACCCTCAGGTAATCAGAACCGTAACCCGTAGGTAATTTCCCACAAGCATAACAGATATTTCCCTCAAGCATACGAAGTGTCGCCCTCATGCGCAGAATCTACTTCTCTCAGGCACAGAAGACGTTTCCTTTAGGCCGAAATAATAAGTGACCTCAGGTTAAAGGTAACACTACCCTCAGGCTAAGCAAGTAACCGGGCCATGCCCAACATATAAACAAGAAATTCACATACAATTCCTCTCAAGTAAAAAGTAATGCGCAAAATAAATATGGCATACCCTCGGGTATCCTAACCAAATGGATAAACAGAGGAAGGCACCCCCATGGTGGTACTCGATCCAAGAAGTGATCCGAAATAGCAGTTTATTATCACATTTAATTACCATTACAATTATAGTTATTTAAAATGGCCAAGGACTCAGCCACATGATATCCCAACATGGGTTCGTGGCACAACGATTCACACAAAAACGCACAACTGTTGGAAATTAAACACCAAGCCACCTACCTTAAATGCCCCTGAATGGTATACGTGAACGTTGCTTCCAGAAATACCCAAAGACAACGTATATATGAGGTGAAAGAAATCCCTATTCAAACACAAATAACCTCCCTTAGATGAAGAATTGGCAAGAACTGATTAAGGAGAGTGGAGGGCTTACACGTGCGGTTCCAACAAGATCGTCAGAGGCAAAAATGGATTCCCAATCCTCGATTTGGAGATCCTAGAAAGTCTGACCTCCTCTCTCGACTCCTTCCTCCAGTTCTAAGCCAATCCCGTGAATAGGTTTGGCTACTTCCCATTTAAAGAAAAAAAACTACATGGTGTGTACTATTGACTACACGGCGTGTACATTTCTCATTTAACTGTTCCTCTGGCGGCACCGCCGCACTATTAATTCGTCGACATGAGTACACGACATGTATTTTTGAGTACATGGTGTGTATTTTTGAGTACACGGCGTGTACTACCGCTCTGCTAGAAGCTGCTTCCACTGCCTTACTATTTTCCTGCAAACTGACTACATGGTGTGTAAATATCCACAACAAGGCATGTAGTTGGTTTTTACACCCTTCGTCGCCGACATGGCTACACACCCTATGTACACATCCCACGTGGACAAAGTACATAGAGTGTGGAATAATACACAGTATGTAGTCCCAAAATTTAAGATTTCCCCCCATTTTCCTTATTTTTTCAAAAACACTTAAGGAAAAGAGAAAAGAAGAAACCCATACCTCAAAAAAAAAAGAACCGAGTTCTTACAAACTACTCCCTTAAATAAATTCGTTCCCAAATTTCCCTTCCAAGGTTGGTGAAGTTAAAGCTCAGAATAGATCCAGCCACTAAGCACGCACATCAGTTTCCTGCTCCTAGGTTTCATTGTGCACTCAGCCATGCTGCCACAACATACGTATGAGAGGAAATGACTGACCTTAGAGAACCTTCATGCTCCTATCAACAATACGAATCAGATTCTCCTCAAAGGACGCATCTACCTCATGCTCAACCTCCTTGGGCTGAAAGACATGAGATAGGTTTGAATGATAGTGACACAACTAAGTGACATGGAAGACGTCATGCATGTCTCGGTACCTCTGTGGTAACTGCAAACGATAGGCAACCATCCCGACTCTCTCCAAATTCTCAAATGGCCCCACATATCTTGGTGAATGTTTAACCTATCTCCTGATCTTCCTGTGTCCCATCCTCGGTGAAACACGCAAGAAAACCTGATCCCCGACCACGAACTCCAAGGGTCATCTCCGGTGATCAACATAAGATTTTTGACGAGACTGTGTGGTAGAGACATGCTTTTGAATCAACTGAACCCGCTCAAAAGTCTCCTGCACGAGACGTGGTACTAGTAACGCTGCCTCACCTGCCTCTATCCAGCACAAAGGTGATCAGAATGGCCTACAATATAAATCCTTGTAACGTACCATCTCAATAGTTTCATGAAAACTGTTATTGTAGGAAAACTCAACTAGGGGTATATGCTTCTCCCAAGAGCCCCCAAAGTCTAGGATGCATGTACGCAGCATGTCCTCAAGCACCTGTATCATACACTCAGACTGACCATGGGTTTGAGGGTGGTAAGCTGTGCTCAGAAGTAACTGTGTACACAGTTCCCTCTGAAAATTTTTCCAGAAACGAGACATAAAGCAGGGATACCTTTCTGAAAAGATAGAACGAGGACCACCATGAAGATGTATGACCTCTCAGACATAAAATTCCTTAGCTCAACAACACCATAGTCCTCCTTGATGGGAAAAAGTTGAGATAACTTTGTGAGTCTGTCCACAACAACCCACACGACATCATTTCCTCGAGGTGACCTCGGCAACCCAGTCACGAAGTCCATCGTTACATCATCCCATTTCCACTCCGGGATGGGTAACTCCTATAACAGCCTAGCTGGCCTCTGATGCTCTGCCTTCACTTGATGATAGGTGGAACATCTTGTAACAAAACCAGTTATCTCTCTCTTCATACCCGGCCACCAGTACTGACGTCTCAAGTCACATTACATCTTGGCAACTTTGGGATGAACTGCCCAAGCTGAAGCATGAAACCCCCACATCAACTCCTCGCGTATATCCCCTAGAACCCATACTCGTCCATGGTAACACAATACTTCATCATCGCTTATTGTCCAACCAGGAGAAGGGTCTTCACTGGTCACCGACTCCCGTAGAACTAGGCCTTCCGAATCATATAACTGTCTCATCCTCACTCTATCCTGGAGGGTAGAAGTCACAGCTAAAGATAAAAGATAGGTTTTCCCATTACTATCGTGCACCTCCAAAAGAATCTCAGAGAACAAAGCCATTAGCTACCATTAACCACTGGCTTCATGAACTGCCTATGTCTGAGTCTTCTGGTCCAGTCCATCAGCAACTGCATTACCCTTACCAGGTGTATAGGCAAGCTCAAAATCAAAGGAATGAAGGTATTCAACCCACCTTCGCTGTCTCAAGTTCAAGCCACGCTGAGTAAATATGTACTTGAGACTTTTATGGTCAACGAAAACCACAAAATGCTCTCCCAAGAGATAATGTCTCTAATAGCGCAACGCATGAACAACTGCAGCCAACTAGAGGTGATGCGTCGGGTAATTCCTCCCATGAATCCTCAATTGCCGAGAACCGTACGTAATAACTCGATTTCCTTACATCAAAACTACTCCCAGTAGAACACCTGATGCATCACAATAAACTATATAACCCTTCCCTTGCTCTAGAAGTATCAGGATTGTTGCTCATGTCTACCATCCTTTCAGGTCCTGAATGGCTATCTCGTAAGATTCCGACCAAATGAACTTCACACCCTTCTTAGACAAACCCGTCAATGGCACGTCTAAGCGAGAGAAGTCCTATATAAATCACCTGTAGTAACCAGCCATCCCTAAAAAACTTTGTATCTCAAACACTTTCTTAGGCTTCTCCCACGAAACTAATGCTCTCACTTTCTTTGGGTCTACTGCAACTCATGCCTCTGAGATGATATGACCCAGGAAGTGAATCTGGTCCATCCAAAAGTGGAACTTTGAGAGCTTATCATAATGTCGATGCTCTCCCAGTGTACTCAATAAAATCTCAAGATGGGTGGCATGGTCGTGTCGAGTGTGAGAGTACAGAAAGATATCATCCACGAATACTACCACAAAATAATCTAGAAATGGATGGAACACATGATTCATCAGATCCAAAAAAAATTCTTGCGCATTAGTGAGTTCGAATGGAATAACCAATTACTCGTATAGACCATACCAACTCCGAAAAGCTGTAAGTTGTATATCTGATGGTCTCACGCACAATTGATGATAACTTGATCTCAAGTAAATCTTTGAGAACACTCGTTCTCCACAAAGTTGATCTATAAAATCATCAATCTTTGGCAAGGGATGTCGTTTCTTAACTGTTAGCTGGTTCAGTTTCTGATAATCCACACAGAGTCTGAGGGTACCATCTGCCTTCTTCACAAAGAGGACCAGCGAATCCCAAGGAGAAGTACTGGGTCGGATGAAACCCTTTGCATGTAACTCCTCTAACTGTCTCTTGATCCCCTGAAACTCTAGTGTATCCATCCTATAAAGAGGAATGGACACTGGCACTACTCCTGGCATAAGTTCAATAGATAAATCCACCTCATGCTTCGGAGGTAGACCTGAAAATTCGTCTGGAAAGTCATCCCTGAAACGATCAATAACTGGATGGAAATCCTACTGACAAGTCCCATGATCATCCAGATATATACTCACAATCTGGGCTATGAAACCACCTCACCCATGATGCTCTAGTCCAGCTCGACTCGCCTGAACATCCCATTCACCTTTGATTATAAACTCTCTTCCCTCTGGTGACATGAAACTCACCATGCGATGATAGGAATCTACAAAGGCTCGAAAGGGAACCAACCAGTCCATCCCGAGAATGACGTCATATGCTGTCATCTCTAAGAAATAGAGGTCCCATAGAAAGTGACACCCTCCAACCTCAAGGGGGAACTCCTTGCATTGACGCACACCAGCCTTTCTAGTTCCCAACGGAGTGTCTAGCTTCATAACAGCAGAAAAATAAGAAACACAGATCACAAGGCTCTCCACAATGGGTACAGATATAAAGCTATGTGTAGCACCCGTATCAAAAAGCACTGAAGATAAAACAGAAGCTACTAGAATAGTACCTATGACTGTAGGAGGTCTGGGATCCTGCTCCTGATGGGTCTGTTGCATAACATATGCATGCCTAGTGTCATGTCCTAGCGACACAGCCTGGCTACCTCGAGCTATCCCACCCTACTGCCTCTGAGATCCTAGTGTCTGGCTACCATGGCTACGACCACCATCTACGCCTGCACACCCTGATATATTCCAGTTTCTCGACTGGTAAGAAGCTGGTGGTCCTGCTCCCGCACGTAGAGTCTCCACAGAACCACTCTCACTAGCCCCTGGTAGAAACACCCTGCAAAAGCGTTGCAGATGACCCATCTTGTGGAAAGCTCGACACTCTACTGGGTCTCGGGGACACTGAGGTCTCTTGTGCCCCTCCTTACCAAACTGATAGCACATGAACTGGCCACCTGAAACATTCTTCTACCTGGTACATCCACCGTGAGAAAAGTACTTTTGTCTCTTCCTCTTTCCAGTAGATGGAGTACTAGAAACTAGTGCTGAACTGCCATAGTCCACACCACTAGCTTCCCATAGGTTCATCTCTGTAATCAGCACCTGGTTCACAATAGCATGTACCAAGGCAACCTAAAAACATTCACCAGTGCGTGGATGCCATATTGAAGACCATCCTCAAAGTGTCTGGCTCTCAACATCTCATCACCCACCATAACGGGTGAAAACTCTGAATCTCGGTGAAACAAGCAGAATAATCCATCACCGATATAGCGCCCTACTACAGATTCATGAACTCTTGAGCTCTATCTTCCCTCAGCGTCTCTGGGAAGAAGAATTCATAGAAGGATTTCTGAAAATCATTCCACGCCATGTCTCTATGATTCTCTGACTGGGTTGTAATATCCCACTACCTTTTGGTGGAATCACGCAGCATATACGTCACAAGCTTGACCCTCTGCCCTGGAGGCATCTCAAGATGCTCAAAAATAGTCTGCATAGACCCCATCCAAGACCCCACAACCTGTGGTCCTCCATCCCCTGTGAACATTGGTGGATGCTGCTGCTGGAATATATGAGTCAACTCATCCATAGATGTGGTAGCCGGTGGTACCCCCTGAAAGGTCTGCATGAAATGCATAAAGCCTTCACGGAACTACGCCTTCGCGCCTGTGACCTGTATAACGGCTGGAACCACATCTGGCTCTGCTAGAGGATCTATTGGTAGACCATGGCCCACAATTTCTGGAGTATAATCGTTTCTGATCTCCTGGAGAACAACGCATGGTCGTCTTGGAGGCATGACTCTACAAGGTCAAATGCACACCTTAGATCCCGATTATCAATGACTGAAAATGATGGGACCAAAAAGGAGAATAGGAGGAAGAATACATTCAATATTTGCAAAACAATATTACACGGTGTGTATACTAACTACATGGTGTGTACCTAACTTTTCTTCCCCTGCCCGGGTCCTTCTACACGGCCCAGCCACATGGCTCCTGTTAAACAAAACTACATAGTGTGTATACTGACTACATGGTGTGTATGGTGTAATTTTCCCACATCCTGTGTCATTTGTGACATGGAAGACTACTCATCTAACACTAAACGGCATGTTACACCGGTACACAGCGTGTACACCACCCCATTTTCTATCCACGTGGCTAAAACAACATGGTCTGTCCTTGGACAAGACTACACAACATGTCCCTCAGGCACAGGACGTGTACTAGACGAGCCCAGTCGACCCGTGTTGTTAGTTGCATGGACGAATACATGGCTCACACTACATGGTGTGTTCCATATACACACGGTATGTACAAAAAAGTATTACACCAACCCATCTTTTTAGTTACACGGTCGGATTCCAGGTCAAACTACATGACGTGTTCCATAGTGGACACGACTTGTATGTCTTAACGTCTCCTCCATCCGTGTTTGTTAGTTACATGGGCGGACTCTGAGTCAATACTACAGGGCGGGTACATACGGTACACGACATGTTTTCCCCAAACATTTCCCTTCCCCGAGTCCCTTCCCACATGGTATATGACACGGAAATAGAATACACGGCGTGTAAAGAGGGTACACGGCGTGTACCTAAAAAGTTTTATTTTTTCCAAAGAGAAGATCACACGACGTGTGTCCAAGGAACTGAACGGCGTGTATCCTGGGTTTTCAGGACAGTAAGTCTTAGGTACTACTCCGGAGCCCAGAAAATACTAAAAAACAACACCTATGTGCCAAATTCTAATCTGTGACGGCCGATAATCCCTGAGAATCAATGTTTGACATCTTATATGTGTTATAACAAGATAAACTATTAATGATCCACCAAATTCTGGTCAATGAGGGCCCATACTCCCCAAAAACCAATTTTTAGCATCCATTCCATCAATAGACTCACACGAAAATACCCTATCACATAGCTGGCATTTATCAAAGAAGCTATCACAACAACATGCTTTTCTAGCACAACAACTATCACAACAACATGCAATATCTTTTGCAACTACATGGCATGGAAACTATGCATGACATGTGATTCCTAGAATGTACCTAAATGATGTATGAGATGGAATACCCTCATCTCATCAGGTTGCAAGTAAATAGAACCCATGGATAAAATATAACAGCACAATCACAAGTGCATCACCTGACGGTGAAATCAAATCAACTATAATTTGAAAAAACAATAAAATTACAACACGAGGTAAATTGTCTTTTCCCTGTAAATGGGTTATCTACTCCTGGGAACATATTATTAACAACTACCATTACCGTCCTATCCCTGACTAAGGCTCCAAATAGTAAGTCAAAGAATAGAACCCCTCTGATACCACTTTGTAACATCCCGGATCTGGGTGCCACTCAGCGGGTGCCCCAAACTCAGTTGGTCACATGACCTCAAGAGCATTTTCCCAAACGCCAGAGGCTGCCGACTAGCAGCGAGGGACCAGGTCTGATAGTGGGGAAACTATGCCCTCATTTTTCAAAGTGTAGCGCAGTGGAATAATAAAAACATTCAACAACAACGGAAGTAATAAACCATACACATTTAAAATAAACAACTGCAGCAAAATATAACCAATAGTTATATAGATAATGATGAAACATGTCTCTGGTTCTAAGAAAATAGCTAGAACTTTTTACAGAACAATACAGTACAGTACAATACAGAGTACAACAAACAAAACAAAACAGTCGATAGCATCGCGAGCCTAATCCTGGTCCCATGCTCCCATACTCCTCAGTAGCAATCAAGTACCTGTATAGTGACCCTTTACCTTATCCATACCTGCAGAAACGTAATCTGTTTGGGCTGAAGACATGACCCAAAGAGGGGGTGAGAAATAAGTCCCAGTAGGCACCCAGCAAAGTCTCGTGCCCAATTGTGAGAAAATACGCAACAAAAGTGTGCAGTAGAAAATTTCAATAAACTAAGCAGTACTCAAAAGTAACTAACTTTACCAGTTATATTGAAATTTTATTATTCATTTAATAGTTCATTATAAGGAAACCACCATAGTGAATTTCTATGTAAACAATCAGTGTCCTCAGACATGAAATCCCTTACCCTCAGGTAATCAGAACCGTAACCCGCAGGTAATTGCCCATAGGCATAATAGATATTGCTCTCAGGTGTACGAAGTGTCTCCCTCAGGCACAGAATCCACTGCCCTCATGCATGGAAGAAGTTTCCCTCAGGCTGGAATACCCACTGCCCTCAGGCTAAAGGTAACACTTCCCTCAGGCTAATCACATAATCGGTCCATTCCCAACATATAAACAAGAAATTCACATAAAATTATTCTCATGGAAAAAGTAATGCACAAAATAAACATGACATACCCTCGGGTATCCTGAAAAAACGGCTAAACAGAGGAACGCACCCCCGAGGTGGTCCAGGATCCAAGAAGTGATCCCAAACAATAGTTTATTATCATATTTAATTACCTATACAATTCTAGATATTTAAAACGGCCAAGGCCTCAGCCACATGACACCCCAAAATGGGTTAATTGAAAAATGATTCACACAGAAATGCACAATAGTTAGAAATTAAACACCAATCCACCTACCTTAAACGCCCCTGAATGGTATTTGTGAATGTCACTTCCAGAAATTCCCAAAGACAACATACATCTGAGGTGAATGAAATCCCCATTCAAACACAAATAACATCCCTTAGAAGAATAATTGCAAAGAACAACTTAAGGAGGGTGGAGGGCTTACCCGTGCAGTTCCAACGAGATCGTCAGAGGTGAAACCGGATTCCTGACGCTCGATCTGGAGATCCTTGAAGGTACGGCCTCCTCTCCTAACTCCATCCTCTGGTTCTAATACAGTCCTATGAACATGGTTGGATACTGCCCATTTTAAGCGAAATAAGCAAACTACATGGCCTGTAATATTTACTACACAGCCTATAATTTTCTCATTTAATTGTTCCTCTGGCGGCACCACTGCATTGTTCAACCGTCGACATGAGTACACGACATGTATTTCTGATTAAACAGCATGTACTACCACTCTGCTAGCAGCAGCTTCCACTGCCTTACTATTTTCCAGTCAACTGACTACACGACGTGTAAATATCCATTACACGGCGTGTAATCGGTTTTTACACTCTTCGTCGCCGACATGGCTACACACCCTATGTACTCATCCCACATGGACAAAGTACACGGCGTGTGGAATATTACGTGGAATGTAGTCTCGAAATTTAGTATTTTACCCATTTTCCTTATTTTCTCAAACACACATAAGGAAAAAAGAAAATAAGAAACCTGTACCTTCAAAAAAAAGAGTCAGGTTCTTACATCAAGTATCATGATGTATTTTTGATAAATCTAATGAAAAATGGACAATGATCAATCTATTCATGTATGTCATACAACATATGTGTGATTTTATAAAGACCACCTCCAAGTCAACCTCACTGTTCTCTTCGATGGTTATTTCAACTATACTTCATGCCAAAGTTTTGGTTGGACAGAATAAAGAATTTATCAAGGATTATGAGTTTTTTCTCTCAAAAGTTACAGTAAAGATGATGAAAATAACTTTGAATACTTGGAGAAAAGCAATGGGGGAATACAATGATAGGATTTATGAATAGTTAAATCCAGTGGAACACCCTAAAAGACCTAAATATTTTTCTGATCCTGGTTTAGAATCAGATGAATTTCTTGAGTATCCTAAAGAATAATAAGAAGAAGAATAGGTTGTTACACCTATAATAGAAACTATCCTGAATGAGTAGGATAGTGAACCTATTCTTCTAGACTTTTTCTATAAATAAGTGTTTTTTCCTAAAAATGTTGTTGATTCGGAAGGATAACCTTCCTGAATATAATATTCTATAGTTGTTGAAAGATAAAAGGATGTTTTAGAAGAGCATATTAGAGAATATATATATATCTTGTTCAAGAATCTTCTAGTGAGGAACATGTAGAGGAACAAAATACTCTTGAAGTTATTCCTTCTGCTAAAGAGAGAGTGGAGCTAGTCTTTTAGTTGGATAGACAGGAAATGGATGAGGAAATTAGGGATTAAATCTTGGAAATAAATCAAATATCTAAACCTCTCAGTCCTAAGAAAGATGCACCTATTTATTGGGAATATCCCCCTAGTCTTGAAAGTGTTGAAGTACCAAATCCTGTTGATCCAAAATCAGTGGATACATGGTAAAAATTTCCTAGTTCATTCAATGGGAATTATTCATAGGAAGTCAGAGTCAAAGGTCTTAATCTATCTCCTATGTTTTAGTTGAAAATGACATCTTCTCCTGAATCTATCTCTACCAAAGAACCAGATCCTATCTCAACATATATCCCTAATCATTCTCAAGAACAATCATACATGGTAAATAAGGATGATATGAATGAATTTGGAGCTACCTTATTGGTTGGGGTTGAAAATATCATGAATAATCAACCTTCTCCTATAACCAATTTGAGTGAAAGAGATGTTTTCTTATTATTGTAAAAGATTATATGGTTGATTCAGCCAAAAATTCTTCATGATATTAAAGAAACCAGAATTGATAATAAACACCTTAGTGATGAAGTGAAGTCTCTAAGAGGTATGGATGAAGATATGTAGAAATTGCTGAACTCAAGACCGAAATCTACTTCTCATCTTTCTAAAGATCTTGGTTGTCATATTTCATAGGATATAGCCTCCCTGATTCAACCTAAACTAACTTCATTAGCTGAAAAGGTGTCTGAATGAAACATGGACGTTGTTCAAGGGATGTGTGAGCTTTTTTTGGTCTTAACTAGATAACTGATAAGTTTAAAGGTTGTCTTCATAAAGTGATAAATCAACTGAAGTCTCTTACCTAGTCATTCACTAATTCTCGTACCTCAGGATAATCATCTCAACCTACTATAGACAACAATCTACTTATAATAGTTGTCAAATAAGAACTTCAGGCCGTGCTCAGTGGCCTTGATAAAGAATCTCTATCTAAAGTTATCAGGAACAGTGACAGAGTTCATGAATTGGTGAGAATCCATTTTAATATTTCCAATGATACACACCAATAAATTTCTAAAATGTTGTATTTCTACTTCAATAGAATATTCTCTAAGAATGACATGAACAACAACTTCAAGTACCTTGTTGAGAATATTAAAATTACCCATTTTACCCAATCTCTCAAAACACAAGTCCAAAAGCTGAAAGATTTCACTTCTTGGTTGGATATGTTTTTGGAGAACAAGGATGACTTTGAGAAATCCCTGATGTATGGTGGAGAGAACATTGCTGATTTTATCAGGATTTTATAGCCTTATCTTCATGTTCAGAGTACTGCCATTGTGGCTCCTCCATCTTTACCCCTGAGATCTGGTTTTCCTATCTTTTCCTCTGATACCCTTTCCTCTACATCTATGTCTGTCTCTGAGTCTCTGAGTCAGATCTGGCCTATAATCCTTGATCTATAGTTTCCTTGGTATTCTACTACACCTACCTTGGCCCCTTCTGTCTTTGATGATCTTCCATTACCTTCTTTGTCAACCAGTTCACTCCCTTTTCTACTTCTACCTTTGTTCCTATGTCATCTTCTTTTGATGCTGCTGCCAAGGAAAAATAGAAGACATGCCAGTGCTGAAGAACAATGACTACTATCTTTTGATAGGAATCTTATTGAATTTGTTTTGATATCTACTCTTTGTACTGAAACTATTCTTTATCTAATGCATTGTGCACATTTATTGTTTATTTATTATTCACCCTTTTTGATAATACCAAAAGGAAGATAACTATGCCCACTAAAGAAAGAATGAAGAAATTTGTATTTTATATGTACATTGGAGAAATATAATCTCTAAATACACACTAAGGAAGATCCAAATTCCCTAAGAATAGATCTCTCACTCACATTATTTGTGATCACCAAAAAAGTGGATATTGTTGGACTCCTCATGTGTTAATCATGTTTTAATGATTACAAATCCTATTCATTCTATAAAAACACGATAATATTGAGTAATTTATCTTAAATAATGTGTACCGATGATTAGTATATTTATTCATTAAATAAACCATGTGAAATATTTTTTATTTACTTTATAATAATATATTTGATAAATGATTAATTCTAATCCATTCAATTAATATCACAGCTTATGTCTGAATAATGATATTTGGCTATGTCTGATACACCATGAGCCTGCCACCACTTGTGTTTTTCTAGAAAAGGAACCAGACACCATCACTATCCAAAAACCATGACCATGAAGAAACTATGACCATCTAGACACTGTGACCATCCAAACACTATGACCATCTGGACACCGTGACCATCTAGACACTGTGACCATTCGATCACCGTGACCATCTGGACACCGTGTCCATCCTCACATCGTGACCATCTGGACATTGTGACCATCCAAACCCAGTGACCATTTGGACACCATGACCATCCAGACATCGTGACCATACGGACATCGTGACCATCTTAACACTATTTCAAGGAGACATCATTTCATGAATACACCGTTTACAGACAAACTGTGACACTATTTCTTAATCTGTTCTGTCATTTTTCAATTTAATTTTTAGCAGTCATAATTAAAGTTTTTAAATGCAATCACATAATAAATGTTTCTTTTTTGACATATTAACTAATATTACATGGTATGAGGGGTAGAATAAATGCGTCTGGTTGGCTTCAACACATTCACTCCAAGAATAAAAGAGAAAAGCGGCCGAGAAAAAGATAGTCTAATAACGAAGTACACTTGAGTTTTTCTGGAAATAATAACTGACACATGAAACTCTATAATCCTAAAGAACACACAACGAATACTTCAATAAATAAGTTGGGCACCATAAATCCGAATTGTTCGGAAAATATTCGCATATTCATTACCACAAAGAACACGAGCCAGATCTAGCTAACTTACAATACTTTTTTTCCATGAGAGGACTAGATTTATACATATGCTTCATCCCAGAAGTCCATAGCTACATAGACTAACACTCAGAGCACTTATAAACTTATCTCATCATTTATTATATATTTTTTATTATTTCTTTCTTTTGAGAAGGGTGTGTGAATGTATAAAAACACAAACTATCTCCTACATCAAACAAAAGGATAAAAGATATCGTTTCACTTAAAACTTTTTACACCTGTGTATTCCCATAGATAAGTGTATAAGGATTACATGTATGAATTCTTAGTGTTTACCCATGAAAAACTGTGGAAGAGGTCGTGTGACCTGGAGAGTCTTGTGTGCTGTTGTTAACCTCGATCCAAGGTGTGGATCAAGATTATTTACATAAACTGCTTGGTGGTAAGAGATCACCAAGAGGAGTGGATTAGGTCTCAGCATGTGACTGAACCACTTGTTTTATATCCATTGTGTTGTTTACATTATTTTTCTCTATTTTATTGTTTAATCTAGAAATCACTAAATTTACTTTGATAGTTAATCTTGGAAAGAAGTTATATTTATTTTTCCTTATTAGAATAGCTTCAAAAGTAATGTTAATAACCACAATTAGGATTACTGAGAATTAATAAATCTTCTAAGAAGTTATTTAAATAGTCAAACATTCATAATAGTATAACCTTGATTAACCGGGCTATATTTAACTTTTGGGGAAACTTTTTTATAATAAATTTTTAATGAGAATGTTTAATAGATACTCAATTCACCCCCCCCCCTCTTGAGTACTCTACTACAACCAACACACACACACACACACACAGATATATATATATATATTTAAATACTTGTGAAATTAAAAATAAAAATAATATATCAATTTATATTTATATGTATTTAATTATAAGTTAAATTTTAAATATATATCTTGAATAAACATTTCGGTTATAATTTTTATAATTATGAATAAATGTTGGGTTTTATCAACTCTAATTAAAAAGCGCTGATAAAACATCCATTTAATAGAAGTTTTTAGTGATGATAAAGATCATCATTTATGAGCACTGATAAAGTAATGTTTTATTAGTGCATTCAAGTGTAGCACTGATAAGACATACCTTTATTAGTGATTTTTATCAGTCACTGATAAATGTGTCCCAGGGATTTATAAAGTAACCCTATATTTCTCCTCCTTACTCGCACCCCTCAAGCTCTCACAGAAGAGGATCCACGCCACTGTCATCGCCACCTCTCCTACCTCATCTCCTCCCCTCATCCCTCCTCTCCTACCTCCTCCTCCTCCTCATCGGTCACCACTAACTGAGATTTTCCATGAAGTTATCATCTACCGTGCCTCTCCTCCACCAGTAGCCGTCCTTCTACACGCCTCTTCTTTGTCATAGCTCTCCTCCATAATTTACTCTCCTCTACGGCACCTGTCCTCCACTGCATCTCTCCTACACTATGAATGTACCTCTATCGTGTGCTTAACCAGACCTCTATAGTTAGTTTTTTCCTATTTCTCAATGGGTTCACTTATTATAGTTTGATATTGATGGTGATTTTTGAATTGTATAGGCTAAACACCCTACTTAAAATCGTGGCTTTTTGTGATCCTTATTTTTACACAAGTTATATTTTGTAAAATTCAATTTTCCTATACCATATTTTGAATTTTTTGATTTAAAAATCTTCAATGCAATGTGGGTTTTAATAATGTTATAATATAAATATTGTTATTTCTTGACACTTATGAATTTAAGTGGGTGAAATGTATTGTTGTGGTGTTATTTTCCTAATATTTTGTTTCCTATAAAAAATAATGAAATAGTTGAATATATTTTTTGATGGTGTAATTTAACATGGTAAGATTAATCCATATAAATATTTTTGGATTTAGTAATATTTGAAGAATTTTCTTAATCTTTAAACTAAAATTAATAATTTTGTTAAATAATATGAGAATGAGTTAGAAGTTACAATATTTGTGAAATATATTGTAAAATGGGGAACTTATCCCCTATGGGAGATGAAATATCATTATTCATGAACTTTTTAATGGGAATACAGATAATTACATTTATATATAAGAGTTTTTCATGTAATGGTAATAATGGACACACTATGAGGGGAATGTGTAAGAGTTATTAATTTTATGGGGAGTTTATACATTTTTTGAAATGTCATAGGAAGACCTTGGTGGTTCTACCTACTTTCTGATTTCCATTCCATATAGGACATATAAGTATAGATGATTAATTATACTTGGAGTCCATGTGAACACACTATGATGGAGAAAGTTGTGTTGTCATGTTCTAGAAAAAGGATAATTATAGGATATTCTACATAACATGTTTTTTCTGTGTGATCTATGAAAATTTGAAGTTAAAAATTACAGTATATAATAAAGAGTATCCCAACATATAGTAGATTAAGCTTGTGCCTATGGTTTCAGAAGATAACAAGATTCAGATGGTGATAAAAATGTTCATTCCTAGAAGTATTGAAGTGAATATATGTAAAAACCAAACACGAGTCAACATGACATGTCACAGAAGATGGCTCAGTACAAGGCTTGAATACCATTCTAGATCACCATGGGTTGGAAATAACCAAATGGGTACCAACATACATAAATATCGTAATGATTTCACCCTAAAAGATAATCACTAAAATCAATTAAAAAAGGATGAAAATATGGAATAACACACCTAGAAAATCTGATTCCATTACAATATCCCCCTTTAAGGAATTATCGTCCATTAAAAGTGTCTCTAGAGGTCTTTCTCAACCATCATAGGCCATTGAGCCTACTCATCTGACTCCAGATTCCAATATTCTTCTATAATACACCCATGATTCAAAAAACTCAAATGTTAGGCACCATCATTCTTCTCAATACCATTTCAATCCAGTCAATAATTCATAGTATATGTTTCTCAAATGTTGTCTAAATAATACCAAGTTTTTTTAGTTTACCAAGTGTAGATGCCAAAATAAAACATCATTGCGATTTTTCACATGATTCAACCAATGAAATAAGTGACAAACCATACTAGATCCTATAACCTAGTTCCCCAAATAACCCAAGCCCCACTCTATAGGTTGTCATCATTGATTAATTCTTCATCTCCTCTAATCGATACCCTTACATGAGTATCTATCATCTACATGTGCAACTCAGCCACTTATGTTCACACACAAAACCAACCACCTCTACCTATGGGTTAGGATCACCAACACACCACTCCCAATTTTCACAAAGAATTCCATCATTACCAATACATAAACATGAATATATCTCATTGTCAGTTGAATATTGACACTAACAATCATTGCAAACAACTCCCATACATGCTTACATCACTGAACCAAATGGAATAACTCAAGGACCCATCCACTTACCCATACATAACTCTTATAGTATGACTCTAACCATCCTCACATTGTATCTTTAGTGGCCAAAACATTTATTAGATTTTTATGAACCACAACTAATCATTACTCAAATTACAAATTATAATGATGATCTAACACCCACAATGAATTTTCAAACATGGATTTCAACACCACATTACTCATCCCTTGATATTTCATATACCTTTCCCCATACAAACTAAATTTATCACACACATACCACACCATGACATATGTGACTCTTATTTACCACATTATAATGTCCTTTCCCAATGATTACATTATGTCTTTTTCATGTTTGAATTATTAAGGATTCTATTAAAAGTAAAAATATTTAAATTATTTTTACATCTCATTTTTAAAACATTTGTTTCAATTTAATAACTTTTTATTAGGAACTATTCATAATAATTTTTTCAATAGTAATCAATTTCCTTTCAAAAATAAATAAATATAATTTTTACTTCAATGATTTAAAAAATTATTTTGAAAAGGTTTTTATTTTCTCTTATATGTATCATCTGATGATTGTTTTCCATGTAGTTGTTTAGGCACAATTAACATGTTATTATGAAATGATTTATTTGGAAAATGAGAATTATATTATTCTATTATTTCTTAAGATCGTGTCATATAATTTTTTTTGAATTATTTAAGAAAACAAATTTTCTATTTCAAGTATTCTTCCCACTCTTTCTCTTTTATCTCCCCCACCGTTATTCTATTATCTATTTCCCATAGGTTTCTCCTTCTCCCAAGAACTGATATTAATTTTTCATGAGGATTTAGGGCTTTAGGTTTTTGAGTGTTTTACATGGAAGGTGACATGTTGTGTATTGATTACCATTATGTTTAAAGTAGGTGTTTCTTTTCTCATACTAAATTTTATAATTCATGGAATGTGTAGACTTTATAAATTAATTTTCAATTAAAATATATTAATGTATTGGTTCATGGGTGAAATTATATATTTATTTCATAAATTCTATGCTTGGTATAAGGGGTTTTCTATAAAAATTTCATGTACTATTTTGAAGTTAGATTAATTCTCAAAAAAACATATTTGAAATGGTTAATAGGGTCATTTAAATGTTTTTAATAGTAAATTTATGTCTTATTCGTTTTTTGGGTTTTCAAAGGGATTTTTCATGTTCTTGAAGCATGTTTTGGAAAGAAAAATGGGTTTTTTTTCAACTGCTTCCAAAATAATTAATATGATGAGACATTAAAGAAGGGGCGAGGGACTCTACATAAAAATATGATTTTCATTTGATTACCCATTTTTTACATTAAAAATTAAATGGTATATTTCTCATGTGACCCTCAATGATTTCCCCTATACTTATTTCACTAGTTATGGGTTATTTATTATTTATATTATGAATGTATGATGTGAAACGGGGATGTGAAATGTGATGGTGTTAGAGGTGATGTGTGAGATATTTTTTTGGTAATTATCTTGATTTGTTTCCCTCCTCTATAGATGTTTGTTTATGGAAACATGGGTGTCTATGTCGGAGGTCTTAGTTCATTCTACCCTATTTGGTACACACACTTCTATAGTCCCTAGTTGTGTTTAGGACAAGTCTAGTGAGAAGGTTCCATTATGATGAGTTTTGTATGGTTTAATTGGGTGGATCATGTTATTTTTGGATGAAAAATATATCAGATGTTGGTCCATGTAGTTATTGTGCCGTTTTTGACTAGTACATATGGTATATCCCATGAATTTTTTTCCTTGATCGATGGTTCCATATAAATGATTAAATTATTATATTGATTATATCCCCCTTATGCTTGATCGGTGGTTGGATAGTCTATAAGTTTGATGGGAGGAACACTAAAAACTAGTGATCAGATCTAGATAGGTGGTTTCATGAGACATATAGGTCATGCATCCATCAATTATTTGCATTGTCTAGACCAAGGGAAGTGACAATGGCATCTAGTGATTTCTTTAATGACCCATCCCATGGGGCCCATGCCGTAACTACCCCAAGACCACCTTCTAAAGGCCAGGGCTTGGTGACTAGAACTGGAATGGAATATCCCTAAAATTGGAAGGAATTGACTTTAAAGCTGTAAACACACAGACCAGGTATACAACAGGAGCAAACCACGTAGTAAAACTGCTGAAAGTAAATGTGTGAACTGAAGTAGAATGGTCCATGATACAAATCCTACTAAAATAAAGTACAAATAAATGGAAAAAATATCTCCTGAGGTGATCTTTTAAGGATCCTACCTAAAGGGTAGGTACAACTCATCACTACAGCTCTCCACATCAACTGATCACCTTTGTACACCGTTTAGTCCTGGATCCCAAATCTCATGCAAAGATGTATGTCACCTGCACGAGACACAACAAGGTGTGGGTGAAGACCATGAAGTGGTGAGTATAAAAATACCCAGTAGGGACCCTGATACCCCTGAAGGTATCCCAGAATTCCACAAAGGAAAAACCAAAAAGCATGATCTCAATCACAAATCACAAAGAAAAAGACAAATCACAAAAGGCATATAACTTAAAGAATAATAATAGTGATGATTAGTCAAAAAGCTAAATAATATTATTCCAATGATAAGTTCCATAGCTAAACCATGAAGAATTATTTTTATTTCCAATACACACCAGGTCGTAAGTCACTGATCCACATAGGGTCTTAATTTTTTGATGCAAACAGGGTTATAAGTCACTAATCCATGACGGGCCACTCTAAGGTTGGATATCGTCGGGTCACGCTACTACTAATATACACTGGGATGCTAGTATTCGATCCACACTAGGTTCTAACACAAAGACATCGCATCAATCAGACACTCGATCTGTAATTTATAGGCATTGTTGTACCGAGGGTCCTATTGGATTTGTATTCGATCCAACTCGACTATAATCTAACATTCTATAAAACCAGTTTAGATTATCTCAAATGGACTGCCTCATCCTATGGGTTCTAACACCATAGCTGGTTCCCCATACGAAATTAAAGTTTAGAAATTACATCCCTTTAAGAAAAACTTGGTCAATTTGGGTCTGGGTCTGGTCAGACACGAACTGGCTGGTCTTGACCTGATGCGGTTGGGCCTGGTATAGCCCCTTGGGCCATAGGCCTAGCTAGGACCAGCCAAGCCAACCCTGCTGGGTGCGCCCCATCATGCCGCGAAACCAGCCCAAACCACTGGTTGGGTGCAACCCACCATCTTGGTGTGGGGTTTTCTCACCTCCCAAATAGACGTGGCCCATTCGAGTTCTCTAACCAGTTGTGCTAGGTTGGCACTGCCCCTCCATCTGACTAGTCTAGTAGACTGTTCAAGTGATCGACCCGCAGATGGGGGTCTTCCACCACCGCAACACCTCCTATGCAGCGCACTCCAGTGGTCTGATTTCATTCTTGTCTATTCCTACAAGCCTCTGAGACACCGCCTTTGCTACACAGCCCTCAATTTTTCCTTGCCACTGTGTTGCTCAGTCACCCATAATGAAAACAAAAAAATAAATATCGAAAGAGGTTTTGTGCCTGGTTCGTATTGTCCTGCATTTTTCATGTTAGAACTTAAACATTGGGAAGAATAATAATCATTAAAAAACCCTATAATTTAAACCCTTCATCAACCTCCTTCAAAATTCAAGTGAATCACGGATCAAACAGTTATTCGGTTGATCAAAATTTGTCTATATTATTAAAGAATGAGGGTTCATTAATCATTAAGAACTTAAAAAAATTAATTCCTCTACCTTTAACACATTGGATTCTCTGATGATGAAGGAGGAGGATCCATTGTTCTAAGGTGTTCATTGGCATCTATTGATCCGAGATCAAATCCTCATTCTTTTTTGTGGAGGGTTTCCACCGGCGCTTCTTCGGAAGTTCTCCCACGATTGTTCAATCCTTTTTTCCAATGGTTTATTTAAAATTAGATTTAAAGAGTTTATCTCTTCACTCATCAATGTGATTTATTAATGACTTCATTGATGAACTCATTAATTACCCAACGGTGTGGTTACACTACCAATTGTAACAGGTTATTAAATGACCTGTTAACTATATGGTCCATCCACCATCACTCAAAGGTTAAAAAAAATAATAAAATAACTTTTATTTTTTTTATTTTTTTCCTTAAAATTCCACATTATCTTTTTAGTCTGACCCTTGCAGGTCGAAGTCAATCTTTTCCAAAGGGAGTTCCAACACTGCCAATTCAATAGTGCTCTTGGACTTTCAATCTGAGCTCCAGTTAAAAAGTTAGAAAATTCCACCAGCACATTAACTGAGAATACATTAAGAAAGTTATAAATTATGGGCAATAATCACAACCCTCTTTAGACGATGATCTGCTAAGAACAGTTGTAAAATTAGAACTGCAGTCTGTGCTCAATTGTTGTGAAAAAGAATCTCTATATGTGGCTGTCAAGAATAGTGAAAGAGTTCTTGATTTTGTTAGAATTCACTCCAAAAAAGCAAATGATTCTTAGGAAGATATTACTAAGATGTTGGAATTCTACTTTAATAGGATATTATCAAATCATGACCTGACCAACAACTTCACTTACCTTATAGATAATTTTAGAATCCCTCTTGTTACTCAAGATTTCAAAACTCAAGTCCAAAAGCTCAAAGATTTCACTCCTTTATTGGTTATTTTTATGGAGAACAAGGATGAATTTGAGAAAGCCATGTAGTGTGGTGGAGATATTATTGTTGTCTTCATCAATATTTTGAGACCTTATCTTCATGTACAGAGTACTACTATTATAGCTCCTGTAGCTGCACCCCTGAGATCTGGTTTGTCTACGTTCTCATCCTCTCCCCTTACCTCTACATCTATGTGTGTCTCTTAGGATTTGAGTCTGATTCGACTAGTTATCATTGATCAACAATTTCCCTAGTCTTCCACTAAACCTAACATGGCCCCTTCTATCTTTAAAGGCCTCCCTTTACCTTCTTTTTAAACTGGTTCACTCCGTTCCTCCTCTTCCACCTTTGCTCTTATGGAATCATCTTTTGATGTTGCTGTCAAGGGGAAAGAGAAGACAATACAGTGCTGAAGAAAAGTGACAACTATCTTTTGATAGGGATTATTTAAGTAATATTGTTTCTAACTATTTGTAATGACAGTTTTTTATATAATTCATTATGAACTCTTCTTATCTATACTCTTCATTACTTTTTTACTCTTTTTGATAATACCAAAAGGGGGAGAAATATGTACTCTAAATGTTCACTAAATAAGAGGCACATTCCCTAAGAACAGATATCTCACTCACATGATTTATGATCATAAAAAAGTGGGAAATTTTTGGAATCCTCATGTTTTAATCATGTTTTAATGATCACAAGTCCTATACATTCTGTAATTCTTGTTAATACTATTTAATCTATCTAAAATCATGTGAACAGATGATTAGTTTCTTTATGTTTTAAATAAACCTATCCAAGATCCTAAGTGATATGATTAATGATTGTACACTATTTTAAGTTTGTGTTATAATGGATTTACTTGATTAATGATCAAGTCTAATCCATTCTATGAATATCAATGTTTATGTTTGGGTACATATATTTGGCTAAGCTTGAGAAACCGTTAGTCTACAATCGGTTATGTTTTTCTGGAAAAGGACCCCAGACACCGTGACTAGACACCGTGACCCAGAAATTGTGACAAGACACTATGACCATCTAGACATCACGACTCTGACACCGTGACCACACACCGTGACCAACCAGACACCATAACCAACAAGACACGGTGACTATCTCGACACCTTGACCAGACACTATGATCAAACACTTCATCTGTGATACCAGTTCTTCATCCCTATACAATTTTTCCTTCATGATTATCTCATCACTAAAAGGAAAGAAGGATACACTATTTCAAGAAGACACCATTTCAAGTATACACTGTTTCATGGAGACACCATTTCCAGATAGACTATGACACTGTTTCTTAATAAGTTTGGTCGGTTTTCAATTTAATCTCAAACAGTCATATTTTAAGCTTTTTAAATGCACTGACATAATTAATGTTTCTTTGTAGACATTTCACCTAATAGTACAAGGTATGAGTTGAAAAATACATGCATCATATCAGATCCAACACTTGAATTCCAAGAATAAAAAGAACAATATAGCCAGAAACAAAAGAAGGGGGATAGATAAAAAGTGTGAGTGATAATGAAGAAGAACAAGCATTCTCGATAAGAGAATCGACACATGAAACTCAATACATTTCAAAAAACACATAAAGCATTCACCGTGATTCCATTAATCTAAGTCGAGAACATCTTCGCAATACAAACTCCATGAAGAACACGAGCCATATATACACCAGAGCACCATACTTGTGATACTCTGTTTTTCTCAAGAGGAATATATTTCTACATCTAATTCATCCTAGAAGTCTAGAGTTTCATATACAAACAATCAGAGTAGTTCTAACCCTATCTCATCATTTTTTCTCCATTGTCTATTATTTTCAGCTTTTGAGTAGTGTGTGTGTGTGTGTGTATAAAACCACGCACTTTCTCCTGCATTAAACTAGGGGATACAAGATATCCTTCCACTCACATCTTTTTACCATTATTTATTCCAACAAATATGTGTAGAAGAGGCCCCTGTGTGACCTGATAGTTCATACCCATAAAGAACTGTGGAAGGGGTTGTGTGACCTGGACAGTCATGTGTACGGTTGTTTTCCCCAATCAAGGGTGTTGATCAAGTTTATTAATATAAATTGCTTAGTGGCAGGTGATCCCCAAGTGGAGTGGATTAGGTCTCGTATTGAGACTGAATAAGTTATTTTATATTCACTATGTTGTTTATTTTAGTCTACTCTGTTTTACTATATAATTCAGAATCTACTAAATTTACATTAATAGTTAATCTTGGAAAGAGGTTATAATTTTTTTCCTTATTATAATATAATCAAAAGTTATTTTAATAAATAATATAAAGATTACTGATAATTAATCAATCTTCTGAGAAGTTGTTTAAGCTGTTAAACTTTCATAACCGTATTACATTTGTTAACTTGGCTGTATTTTAATTTGTCTGGGAACCGTTCTAAGAATACTTTTCAAACAAAAAAATGTATAGATACTCAATTCACCCCCACCCTATTGAGTACTCTTCTATGAACAATATAAAGTATATTAACTCCATGTATGAAGTGGTACATGGAGTGTAGTAGGGTCACACACCATGTCCCTTGACCCGGGTACTGCCCATGTTCAATGAACCATGTCACTAGAACATGTCATTTAGAAGAAGTATAAATGATGTGTTGAAATGTTTACACACCATGTCTTACTATTCGAGGTCCACCCCTGTACTCAGGCAATGATCTAGTATATAGTTTCAACCAATGTTATCCTTCCTTTGTACTAGTACACATGGTATCACGTGTATCCGGTATGGGTAAGGATGTGTGGTGTGGTACACACTATGTAGGCGACCTGTGTACTCCACCCGATGTCTGTGTACCACCCGAGATACACGACAAGCCTGGATGAAGGTCCCACATGTTTTGTGATAGGGTTCAAATGTCGTGTGATACTTTACTACATCCCAAAAATTAAGCCGTCGTTGAGGGGCCCCACACGCCATGTAATATTGGATTACACGCCATGTAGCTTGAGATTTTCTAGAATCCCAGGTTCATGCTCCAATTGTCTCCTACACTACTCCGGAAACTATTCCAGCCACACATTTCTTGGAAACTCAAGATCCATCCTCTTTCAGTCATGCCATCACATAAACACTGTGTTCCATCTTCCAATATTCCATCACAATGTATTAAAAAGGGTTTTTTTTCATTCCTATGAAGAATGTCAAAGAATAAGGATTCAGGGATCCACCATAATCTAAATATACACATTTTTATATTTTCACCTCTATCGGGTCATGTCGATCCTAGATCTATGATATCATATCGTTGTTCCAAGGATTGGGTGCACAACGATCTATTGATCCAGATATGTCGAGTCATGGGCCAAGCGAATAATGCTTGAGACAAATGATGAACATGGGGAGAAAAGGCCTAAATTAAATAAGAGGAACAGACCTCAATTGATTTGTGTGTTCATCATGGTTTATTTCAAATATAATAATAATCTAATTTGACATAAAATAATGAAATTATAAACTCCCAATAAAATATTATAGAAATAAAACCCACCCCGCAAGGTTTTGATCGAACTCCGGATCAAATTATTCATTGTTTGGACTGTATTTGTTGTGTAATTCAAGGACATGGAAGGAAATCCAAAATAAAACATCCTACCTTTGATTTTTATCACTCTATGATGAAGTTCATTCACAGCATCACTATTTTTGGTGAGATCTGTCAAGAACGATGTTTTTTAATCATCGATCTATGATTCCTTCAATGTTTCCTTGTGGGATTTCTACAAATTCCTCCGTAGAAATTCTTCAATGTTCCTAGGGTTTTGAAGTTAACCCATGGATTTTGGTAAAAGGATTATTTTAAGTGAAATTTTTATAGAATCAATTAAATATTTATCTTTAAAATTTTTAATGATGATTATGTCATTTTTGGGTTTTTCCACATAAGACTTGTGCCAAAAAAGTTTAGTCATAAATTAGAAAACACCACATTAAAAACACAACGACAGTCTCATATTTCCAATCATTTTCCCAATTCATGAGTTTTTAGGATTTTAAAACAAAATAATTTTTTTATTTAATTTTTGTATTTATAGTTATGTTAAAATACTTGCTTTCATAACCGACCCACACTAGTCATTGTTAAGACTCACCTAAGGTAAATCTTCATCTCTAAACACAACGATGTGCTTAGAGTTCTGATATCAGAAACCATTTATGAGTAATTCCACATTTTTAGGAAAACTACTCACAATATTTTTTTTTAAACTGAACATTTTTCAATGAATTATTTCAGGGTCACCAGGCCTCGGAATCACATTCCCTCTTAGTTCCTAGTCTCAAAATTTTCCCATATAATTTCTGTTTTTTTTTTGAAAAATATAATTTGTTACATTCTCCGACATTATGGATTTATGTCTCTGAAAATTTAAATACAAGACTACTCCAAAACATGAGGGTACTAAGAACAAATCTATGTCTCCAACACACATAATCTCTCTTGGAGATTCTCATGCTACCACTGAACACACACAAAAGGATTTTCTCACCCACAATGGATCCTCTCTTGCCGATCCACAATTTATATTGGGTAATTAGTAATAGATTATCCATCATAAATGTATAGCTTGCCCCAATTGATGACATGTGATGGGTCATTCACGTATCTCCTCAACTATGACAGATGGAAGACATCATCTTCATAGTCAAACATCAGGGGTATATCCAAGTGGTACACCACCTCGCCAGCTCTATGTAGTATCTGAAATGGTTTTATGAACCTCAGAGATAAAATTCCACCCAAAAAAATCTCTACCACCCACGTCAAGGTGAGACCAGAATGAACAAATGATCTCTTTCCTTAAACTCCAAAGGGCTCTATCTCCTTTTAGAATATGAATTTTCATGGCTTGTGTAGTTCTCATCCACTCCTGGATGATATACATAGTTTTCAGTAGTAGCTTGCATCAACTCTTGGCCCATGAGTGTTGAATCTCTTAGGTTAGTCCAGAAAAGCGGCACCCTGCAGGGTTTCCCTTAAAAATACTTGAATAGTACAATACCAATGGTGTAATGATAGTTGTTTTTCAACGCGAAATCCACTAGTGGTAAGTGATCCTCCCAACTATGGATGAATTCAAACATGAAATCCAATTGTAACACCCTGAGATTTTATGAAAAATATTATTTTAATTTCATTAATGTCTTGTGTTGTATGCTACACCAAGATTACCTTGCGCTATACGCAACACCGAATTAGCTTGCAGTATACGCAACACTATTCTTGGATCGTGTTACAAACAATTTTGATAATAGTTATTCTACACAACATTGAGTATATATATATATATATTCAATGTATAAATGAAATATGGTTGGATGATGTTATACCAAACAACAAAGGATACTTGCACAACACGCAACCCTGACTTGGCTTGCATTACACGCAATCGCGACCTTCCTCGATAGCTTATGTTGTACGCAATACCGGGTTTTACTAAACAACAATATATTATTATAATATTAGTATGAACTAGTCGTTATGAATAGTATTAACTAAATTTTTAATCTTATAACATTATTATTCTTCTTACAAATTTTCTAAAACATGGTATATGAACAAAATAAATTTTTCGGGTAAAATAAGTATTTTTCAAAAAATGCAGTTTTGCCACCTTTTGATGGCGCACCCACATTAAATCTAGTTTTTGACATGTTTATAAGTTCAATTTGACAAAATAAAATTCTTCTTTGGAATCATGAAATAAAAATTTACTTTGGATAAATTTTCATATCATTCTGGTAACTTTGATATTTTGATGAATAGTAAAAACACGCTATATTTTAATTAAAAACAACTTTTTTCATCGCAGTAATTTATATGGTTAAATTATAATATTGAATTATTTTAAAGTATAAATAGAATATATTTTTACCATTTAATATAATTTATGTCATTAGCATTGATTCTACCTTGAATTCGTAGGATAAATCAATTCAATCTTTTGCAATGTTTTAAAGAAAAACCTGTTTTCTTTCGACAACGGGATTAATTTTAATTTAATTTCTGCAACTTTTTTGTATTGAATTTGGAAAAATGGATTCCATATTTGGAATAATTGGATCCAAATTATGTTAATAAGCTACTTTTTATTTTTGGGAATTATGAATAGTAACTACGGTAAATTTTATTTACCATAGTTAAAGGTAAATCGGGTAATTAAGGGTTAATATAATATTATAAAATTACTCTAACACATGTAAAAATCCTATTGGATGACTCAAAGTCGACCCATATCACCTAAGGGTCAGATTAGATTCATTTAATGAACTTTTTTCCATGAAAATAATTTAATTATTATTAAAACCAAAGAATGTGACAACATGTCACTTTCTTAAATCTTATAAGTATAATAATTTTAATGTAGTGATACACTTCATGAAACTTAGAACTTAAATAGTATACATAAACATAATACAATTATCTACATCATAAGAATTTATTTAGAATTTTTAGGTATTAGATAATTATCATTTATTATGACACAAAGATGATGGAGTAATTGTCTTATTAATGAAATATTGACATAACTGATGTTATAAATACCCAAATAAATGTAATTTAAGACTTTTTATGAATTAAACTAATTTTATAGGTTAATATGACATGTTATTATTGATTTAATTAATTTTTTCTCGAACTAATCATTATGTTATGATTTTCAAAAAAATCAATTACTAAATAGTGTCAAAATTGACATAAAATAGTTTTTAAAACAAATATTATTTTATTAATTGTTATTTATTCCTAAAAATATAAGGTTCGGCAAAATGACTTATATAAAGTTATATATATTAATAATAGACAACTTGTGGTTCGTTTGGATTCTTATAGTATGTTTATTAACCTTATAGTATAAGAACACAAGAAGACACGGTAAAAGTTAAATTATTTAACTTAATATTAAATCTAAATGATAAGGTTAAAATAAGAACCTAAACTTATCTAAATTATATTGGATGAGTGTATTTCGACCCATCCCCACATTATCTTCAAAATAAATCAATTTTGAGCTATTTAAAACTGAATTTGGCTTTATAATAAAATAATATGTTTAGTTATTCCAAAGGTTCCCCTCTCCTCCCTTATAAAAGGGCACCCCCTCCCTCTCTTCCTCACAACACATTGAGCCTTCAAGATCGGCCAAACTCTGCAAAATTCCCTTCTCCACTTCCCTAGAAACATCCTAGAGGTTCTGGTCTTCTTCAAAGACCAATTTTAGTGCCCTAAGAGGAGGTCGAAAAAGAGGCCCTTCAAAGAAGAGTTAATTTCCATTACCGATTCCTTCATCTTTATTTATTCTTCTACTTATTCTTATTTAGTTGTTTCATTATAAGGTAATAACATCAGTATAAATCACATACTTATATGTTATTATAAGTATGAAACAACCCTATTTCACCATCTATCCATCCTACGGAAAAAGAAATCACCGCGCATGCGTACGTACGGAATACCGTCTCCACGACATGGTGTAATCTATTTTCCACCACCACCTTACTTGGATGGGTATAATGGTGTAAATAATGACTATATATGACTATTATAAAGTTATATTGATTCTGAATTAGTATACATACACTCCAATACAATTCCAAGATCATAGGAACAATATCATCACTCGTGCGTATGTACGGAATAACGTCTCCACAATGTGATATGACTCGTTTTACATGATCTTAATTACATAATGATTATATAAATGAATTGAATGAATGAAAATGATATATATTACACTAATACCATTCTGGAAATGAGGTATCAATAACATAAAGAGAAGACTAAGAATTTATTCGACAAAACACACATAAGAATAAAAAGTAATAAACACCCAAATAACAAGTAGTAATGAAATATTACTAATAAGAAGCTAAGAATATGACCATATATGATATCATAACAATAAATATGATTATGGAATAAGTCAATAACATTATTTAAATCATTATACAGGAGGTTCGGACACGTACAATGCATATCGGACCTAAGGTAAGGGAAATATCACAATCTCAATTTTATCCGAGATTGTTCATACTTTGGCATTTACTAGGGTGTATTTAATCATCCACATCAATGTTTCCTCAATATGTTATATTATTTCCATTCAACTAAAATTGTTTAAATCCTATTTTACCCTTCGGTGAGTTTTTAGTAAAAGATATGAAAGGAATCTTTTGTCGTTTTTCGTACGAGGTACTTTTTTGACTTTTCTGACAAAAGTACGAGAAGAATGTTTTTTTAACTTATACGGCATGAATGGATTTTTAAAACATTATTTCCAAGAAGCTTCCTTTAAAAGTTTTCGAGTTTATTTTTAATCAAATTCTTTTAGTATAAAATTGTATGACATGTTAAGAATGGAAAATTGTTTTTGAAGTAGAAAGGATATTTTCCTCAAGAATGGAGTTCAAGTGTTTTATCAAAATTATTTTCCATCTAAGATAATATAGGGTTCTAATTCTATCCCTATCATTACATTGATTTGATTATTTTGTGATGGAATTATTTTTATGAATTCATTTATCTTATATGAATTGTTTTATGATGTCACGATGTTTAAGAATTCCATTTTTATTACATGGGTTATGCAATGATGTTTGATTTATGATTTTTGTGGCACACATAAGAATGGTTTAATTATGATATGGGTGGAACCTATATCTCCCTCCAATGCATTGGGTAAATATTTTATATCTCATGAGATAAAAATGGCTGGAACGGTAGGTTATACTGGTTCAGTGAAACAGGACTGAAACGAGGAGTGAACTCGGTTCAGAAAGGGACTTTGTCCAGTAAGATAGTCTTGGCAATGAGTCTTGACTAATAAGAAATGATTCTCTATGATTATGTATGTATGCCACAAAGTTTCATGTTTTAAGTTATGATTTTTGGGATTACATTTCACTACTATGATTTATCCCATGTTATGAAATTATGATCTTTTTTGCAGGTTAAGATTTCCAAAAGATATGTTCTTATGAATATGACGTGATTGATATTTCTTTTGTTTACCCTTACTGGGAATTTGAGCTCACCCTTTTACGTTTTCTTTTCCCCAGGACATAAAGAAATGATTTAGGTTTAAAAAAAAGAAGATCTTTATGGGAGATGTTGAAGATCTTTCACCACGATTAGAAGATTATATGGTGAGTTTCCAAAGACACCAAACTATTACGGTCCTTGTGTGTGTGTTTTTGTTATGTACTAAGTATTCTGCAAAAGTAATGTAATGTCTATGTATGTCAAGATTAGGTTCTTTACAGTTGGTATCAGAGGAATGGATTAGTCAACCTTATGAAACTAGGATGCAACAACATTAGTGATATCCCTAGAGATATTTCTAAGGTATGTCTAGGGATTTCACTAAGGATAAGTATACGTATAGGATACAGTCCTAGAACTACAGTAATGATCATAGAATTTAACCTAAGATGTTAGATATTGAGGATAATCCCCCTTTATTATGTTGTTTTCCCTAGCATGATTTTTGCCTCTCACACTATTCTTTTTGGGTTTCAGACGATGGATGGAACCCGAAGGAACCATGTTGATCAATGTAATGGACAATGCAATGATTTTCCTCCTGAACAAACAAATGTTATGGGATATGAAGTGAAAAATATTATTGCTATACTTACACAAGCTATGAATCATTATGGACTTCCAAATGAGCAGATAAGGGAACAACATTCTATTGAGTCCTTCATGAGGCAACGCCCACCTTCTTTTATTGGGTCTTCTGATCCACATGTTGCTGAACAATGGATCAGTACCACTGAAAAGATATTTTCTGTTATTCAATGTTCTGAACATGATAAAGTCATCTTAGCAATATATCGTTTGGAAGGTGAAGCTGATCAATGGTGGAATCTTATCAAAAATAAGAGGCAAAGAGATGAAATTGAGTCCATGGAATGGGACGAGTTCAAGAACTTATTTTTCAATAAGTACTTCCCTCGTATTCTTCGAACAAAGATGGAGAAGGAGTTTCTTGAACTAAAAAAAAGGATGATGAATCTGTTGGTATATACGAAGCGAATTTTACAAGGCTTGTAAGGTATGCATCTGGCTTTATCATCCAACCTGAAAGTAAAGTTGATCGATTCTTCAGTGGCTTAAAACCAAGTCTTCAAAGGGAATTAGCTACAAGAAACTTCAGTAGCTATGAAGAAATTGTGCGTTGTGCTATCAAGGTAGAAATGGAAGTTGGTGTTACATATCCATCTCATAGTTTTGACAAGAAACGAAAGGTGGAGTTCAAGGAGAAATCTCACAATAATGGTGAAAAGAAGATGAATGTTTCCTTATGCTCAAAGTGTGGAAAGAAGCATGGTGGAGATTGTCTTAAAGGGACAAGTAAATGTTTCAAATGTGGAAAGGAAGGTCATCGGGGATTTGAATGCCGCAATGATGGGAAGAAGATGCCTAATGATGCAAACAAAATAAGGGATACACATAATGAACCTACTACACTTCAATGCTTCAAGTGTAAGGAAATGGGGCATTATGCTAATAAATTCCCTAATCCAAGGGTTAGTGATGATCGACATGAGCAACCACTTAAGGCAAAGGACAATGGGAAGTCACATGCAATCACCATTGGCGATGTTGAATATGACAACGATGTGGTGGAATTATTAAGTGTTTATGTAATGGGATTCCAGAATAATGTTGTATATAGTATCGTGGAATATTGGAATATTTATGTTTTGGTATATTGTGGTTTTCAATAATTTTATGGCATCAGTAACCATGAAAAGTGATTTAAATATTTTTGGAAATCAGATGATATGCACATAATGAAGGGATAAAGAGAATCTAATATGTTTGATAGTATTCATGATCTCATGATTGATATAAGGACTAAGTGATATCATGGTTTGAGGATATAGAATTTTGAGGATTTTGGTATGTGGAAAGTGTTTACTTTTAACTGCATTCATGTTTTCACTAAGGTTCAATGGATATTCTTTATTCAAGAGAATACATGATTAAGGTATTCACATGTTTGTAATTTGACCAATAAGATATATCTGGGGGATAAATGATGGCATTCACATGATCATTTTCTTTATACTATGAGCTTAGACCGAAGTATTTTAGATAAGCCTAAAGATTAGAATGGATTATGTTGGACATAAGTTTGTATTGTTTAAGGATAAAACTTTTTTGATATTATTGATAGGGTGTTATAGTAATATAGCTTTAGAAAAAGGACAACCTGCAGGACGGGCAACAACCCATCGCGTCGGACAAGGCTGTGGGAATCGAACCCACAACCGAAGTGCGACTGGCCTTTATCGCCTACCACTGGCCTACAGGAAGTCCCTGTTTAGTAGAAACTAGTTTTATTATATTAAGCAGTATGATATATGAAGTATAAGTCCATTTTAGGAACCATATATGATTAATCTCACTATAGATGGACTTATGTATTTTTTGATAACTTTTCTAAGATTTTGTTTGAGACAGATGGAATGACCCATCATTCTATCACATGATTTTCTAACACATCACGAATGAAAAATTCAACTTCATTTCTTTAAGAGATGAAGTGGAAATTGTCCAAAGAACGACACACGGTGAGACTATACCAAAATCACGAAAGTATTTCTTCTAATTCCAATTTCATCAACTTTAGGGAAATGATCTTGAAAACCAAAAATGTTGTCCTAGTACTCTTATATCTGATGAATCAGATGGTACCTTAGATCGTCACAAATTTATGGATTTGTGATTGCTGTCTTTTCCATAGCCATGTTCTCTACCACTCTCCATCAGAACATAATGGTTAGATTTCTCTTCCATATCCTTATTTTCACCTATGTGGAAACCCAGTGATTAGTTTATTTGGGTAACTGTTACGTTTCATACTTTTGTTTTTAAAGATTGGTTTTGGTATTCCTTTTTACGATGTGGGTTTCCATTAAAGAAGCTTTTGAATAGTAAACCATTTATAACCCCGATGAATTTCGAGGGAGAAATTAATTTTATGGGGGTAGAATGTATCACCCCGAGATTTTATGAAAAATATTCTTTTAATTTCATTAATTTCTTGTGTTTTATGCTACACCAAGATTACCATGCGCTATATGAAACACCGTATTAGCTTGAAGTATATGCAACACTATTTTTGGATCGTGTTACACACAATTTTGATAATAGTTATTCTACGCAAAATTGAGTATATATATATATATATATATATATATATTCAATGTATAAATGAAATATGGTTGGATTATGTTATATAAAACAACGAAGGATACTTGGACAGCACACAACCCTGACTTGGCTTGCATTACACGCAATCGCGACCTTCCTCGATAGCGTGTGTTGTACGCAATACCGGGTTTTACTAAACAACGATATATTATTATAATATTAGTATGAACTAGCTGTTATGAATAGTATTAACTAAATTTTGAATCTTATAACATTATTATTCGTCTTGCACATTTTCTAAAACATGGTATAAGAACAAAATAATTTTTTCGGGTAAAATAAGTATTTTTAAAAAAATGCAGTTTTGCCGCATTTTGATGGCGCACCAACATTAAATCTAGTTTTTGACATGTTTATAAGTTAAATATGATAAAATAAAATTCTTATTTGGAATCATGAAATAAAAATTTACTTTGGATAAATTTTCATATCATTCTGGTAACTTTCATATTTTGATTAATAGAAAAAACACGCTATATTTTAATAAAAAACAACTTTTTTCATCGCAACAATTTATATGGTTAAATTATAATATTGAATGATTTTAAAGTATAAAGACATTATATTTTTACCATTTAATATAATGTATGTCATTATCATTGATTCTACCTTGAATTCATAGGAGAAATCAATTCAATCTTTTGCAATGTTTTAAAGAAAAACCCGTTTTCTTTCAACAACGGGATTAATTTTAATTTAATTTCTGCAACTTTTGTGTATTGAATTTGGAAAAATGGATTCCATATTTGGAATCAGTGGATCCAAATTACTTTAATAAGCTACTTTTTATTTTTGGGAATTATGAATAGTATCTACTGTAAATTTTATTTACCGTAGTTAAAGGTAAATCGGGTAATTAAGGGTTAATATAATATTATAAAATTACCCTAACACATGTCAAAATCCTATTGGATGACTAAAAGTCGACCCATATCACCTAAGGGTCGGATTAGATTCATTTAATAGACTTTCGTCCATTATAATAATTTAATTATTATTAAAACCAATGAATGTGACAACATTCACTTTCTTAAATCTTATAAGTATAATAATTTTAAGTTAGTGATACACTTCATGAAACTTCTAACATTAATAGTCTCCAGAAATCTAATACAATTATATAAATCATAGGAATTTATTTATAATTTTTAGTGATTAAATAATTATCATTTATTATAACAGAAAGATGATGCAGTAATTGTCTTATTAATGAAATATTGACATAATTGATGTTATAAATACCCTAATAAATGTAATTTAAGACTTTTTATGAATTAAGATAATTTTATAGGTTACTATTACATGTTAGGATTGATTAAATTAATTTTTTTCGAACTAATAATTCTGTTATGATTTTCACAAAAATGAATTACTAAATAGTGTCAAAATTGACAAAAAATAGCTTTTACAACAAATATTATATTATTAATTGTTATTTTATTCCTAAAAATCTATGTTTCGGCCAAATGACTTACATAAGGCTATATATATTAATAATAAACAACTTGGGGTTCGTTTGGCTTCTTATAGTACGTTTATTAACCTTATAGTATAAGAACACAAGAAGACACGGTAAAAGTAAAATTATTTAACTTAATGTTAAATCTAACTGATAAGGTTAAAATAGGATCCTAAACTTGTATAAATTCTATTTTATGAGAGGATTTCGACCCATCCCCACCTTACCTTCGAAATAAATCAATTTGGAGCTATTTAAAATCGAATTTGATATTTTTAGTTATTCCAAAGGTGCCCCTCTCCTCCCCTATAAAAGGGCACCCCCTCCCTCTCTTTCTCACAACACTTTGAGCCTTCATGCTCATCCAAACTCTGCCAAATTCTCTTCTCCACTTCCCTAGAAACATCCTATAGGTTCTGGTCTTCCTGAAAGACCAATTTTAGTGCCCTAAGAGGAGGTCTCAAAGAGACACTTCAAAGAAGAGGTAATTTCCATTACCGATTCCTTCATCATTATTTCATCTTCCACTTCTTCTTCTTTAGTTGTTTCATTATGAAGTAATAACATCCGTATCAATAATATACTGATATGTTATTATAAGTATGAAACAACCCTATTTCACCATCTATACATCCTACGAAAAAATAAATCACCGCGCATGCGTACGTACGGAATACCGTCTCCACGCCGTGGTGTAATCTATTTTCCACCACCACCTTACTTGGATGGGTATAATGGTTTAAATAATGACTATATATGACTATTATAAAGTTATATTGATTCTGAAATAGTATACATACACTCCAATACAATTCCACGATCATAGGAAGGATATCATCACTCATGCGTACGTACGGAATACCGTCTCCACGATGTGATGCGACTCATTCTACATGATCATCATTGCATAATGATTATATAAATTAATTGAATGAATGAAAATGATATATATTACACTAATACCATTCTTTACATGAGGTATCTATAACCTAAAGAGAAGAATAAGAATTTATTCGACAAAACACGCATAAGAACAAAAAGTAATAAACACCCAAATAACAAGTAGTAATGAAATATTACTAATAAGAAGCTAAGAATATGACCATATATGATATCATAACAATAAGTATCATTCTGGAATAATTCAATAACATTATTTAAATCATTATACAGGAGGTTCGGACACGTACAAAGCATATCGGACCTAAGGTAAAGTAAATATCACAATCTCATTTTTATCTGAGATTGTTTATACTTTGGCATTTACTAGGGTGTATTTCATCATCCACATCCATGTTTCCTCAATATGTAATATTATTTTCATTCAACTACAATTGTTTAAATCCTATTTTACCATTTGGTGAGTTTTTAGTAAAAGATATGAAAGGAATCTTTTGTCGTTTTTCGTACGAGGTACTTTTTTGACTTTTTCGACAATAGTATGAGAATAATGTTTTTTTAACTTATACGGCATGAATGGATTTTTAAAAAATTATATCCAAGAAGCTTCCTTTACAAGTTTTCAAGTTTATTTTTAATAAACTTCTTTTAGTTTAAAATTGTATGACATGTTAAGAAAGGAAAAATGTTTTTGAAGTAGAAATGATATTTTCCTCAAGAATGGAGTTCAAGTGTTTTATCAAAATTATTTTCCATCTAAGATAATATAGGGTTATTATTATATCCCTATCATTACAATGATTTGATTATGTTGTGATGGAATTATTTTTATGAATTCATTTATCTTATATGAATTGTTTTATGATGTCACGATGTTTAAGAATTCAATTTTTATTACATGGGTTATGCAATGATGTATGATTTATGATTTTTGTGGCACACATAAGAATGGATTCATTATGAGATGTGTGGGACCTATATCTCCCACCAATGAATTGGGTAAATATTTTATATCTCATGAGATAAACATGGCTGGAACCGTAGGTTATACCGGTTCAGTGAAACAGGACTGAAATGAGGTGTGAACTCAGTTCAGAAAGGGACTTTGTCCACTAAGATAGTCTTGGCAATGAGTCTTGACTAATAAGAAATGATTCTCTATGATTATGTGTGTATTCCACAAAGTTTCATGTTTTAAGTTATGATTATTGGTATTATATTTCACTACTATGATTTATCCCATGTTATGAAATTATTATCTCTATTGCAGGTTAAGATTTCCAAAAGATATGTTCTTATGAATATGACATGATTGATATTTCTTTTGTTTACCCTTACTGAGCATTTGAGCTCACCCTTTTATGTTTTCTTTTCCCTAGGACATAAAGAAAGGATTTAGGTTTTAAAAAAGAACATCTTTATAGGATATGTTGAAGATATTTCACCACGATTAGAAGATTATATTCCGAGTTTCCAAAGACACTAAACTATTATGGTCCTTGTGTGTGTGTTTTTGTTATGTACTAAGTATTCCGCAAAAGTAATGTAATTTCTATGTACGTCAAGCTTAGGGTCTCTACACCCATATCATGTTCTCCAAGACCTGAATTTTCAACTCTATTTGGCCATCCTTATGGGGTTGAAATGTCATGATCAAGCATAATTGAGTCCCAGATGAATCTTGTAATCCTTTCCACAACCTGGATGTGAAGAAAAAATCACGATATTAAACTATCATTTATGGGACTCCGTGGAGTCAAACTGTCTTCTGCATGTAGAGGTGTCTCCAGCTATCTACTGAACTCTCTTATCTGATAGCTAGGAAGTGGGCTAACTTGGTGAGTCAGTCAAGAATCAACGTGATGTAATTGTGTCCCCCAGATATACATGGTAAACCAATCTTAAATTCCATCAATATTTCATCCCACTTCCATTCCATCACATCTAGGAGTTGAGCTAAACCCACTCGAACATGGTGCTCATCTTTCACCTGTAGATAGATAAGCCATAGAGAAATGAACTCTACCACAACCTTATTCATCCCGGTCCACCAAAACTAAATTTGGAGGTTTTGGTACTTCTTCACCACACCAAGGTGTACCGCTAAAGTGGACGTAGGAAACTCTGTGATAACCTTGACTCGAAATGCCTCTAGTACAACTGTGAGTCCTTTGAAAAAGATGATGTGATCCCCACCTTGTGAATATCTATCAGGCACCTTCTATAAAGATAACATAAGTTATTACAGTTTGTATCCCCAAGTCTTGCCTCCCTGAATTGTTGTAAGAGTGGATGGGTGAAAACTAACGACTAGAGGTAAGTTTCTCTATCTCCATCAACTAATTATAATTGTAATGAGTCTAACTTCTTCTATTCCCTATCCAGCAACTACGAACTGGATCTCATGCTAAGAGAATCTTTCACCATGTTCAATTTCCCATCATTATAGATAATATCAAATTCATAGTCTTGTAGGAACTATATCCATATCATCTATCTCATGTTCAGATCCTTCTGAGAGAATATATACTTGAGACTCTTGTGGTCAGAGTAGATGATAAACTGCTCTCCCATGAGGCATTGTCACCACATATTCAACGCGAAAACTACAATTTCCCACTAAAGATCATTAGTCACGTAGTTATGGTCATGGGGTCTCTACTAGTGTAATCCATAAGATATCACCTCTTTACGCTACACTAGGATACAACCAATTACAGTCCCTGATACATCATAGAACACTACATTCTCAACACCTCAATCCTACAATCACAGGATTGGGGCACTCATCATACACCACCTCAACTTCTGAAAGCATTGAACTGGGTTCAAACTTTGTGAACCATCATGACCTTCTCAGCTACATTATGAGGTCATTGATCATTGGTAGTGGATATTAATTCTCCATTTCCACTTGGTTTAAGTTTTAGTAATCTGCAGACAACCTTATGTTCTGATCTGACTTTTTTTTGGTAAACAAAACAGAGGCTACCTAGGGTTAAATGATGGTTCTCATAAATCCCTTCTTCTAAATGTCCTCAAACTACACCATCAACTCTTGAAGATCTTTGGGAGACATTAGATACTTTGGTGTAGATATTGTTTTCATACCAGGGTGTAAAATAATGCATTATTCTATCCACCAATGGGGAGGTAATCTTGGAATATCTTTTGGAATGAAGTCCTTGTACTCCCCCACTAATAATGGGAACTGAAAGCTCATAAAAACAGATGCTTTGAGCTTCAAGCTAGCCAAATCACGAGTTATTGACTACACCCTTATATGCATGGGCCCATACTATGCTACCTAAGTTTCCTTTTTTCTAACAAAGGAAATCCTCGTTTCATCACTACAGACATACCACACCCTTCTCCTAAAATAGTCAATCCAGGCACAGACAATGGATAACTAATACATACCATGAATGAAATCCTAAGGCCGAAATGCAATAGATAAGAAGTTACAACTAAAACTCTCACATCCATGGGTTAGGTCAGAATATTTACATAACTATAATCATCAAGTCTTCTTCATTAGGTGTCTCCAAGCATAACGGTCGATTCAATGGTCTAACCGGAATCTCCAGGTCTCATACAGGATTTGTGATAAGAAAAAATGACTACTATCTATGTATATCAATGTAAAATATAATTTATAAAAGACAAAAATAGTATATTGAATCATTCTTGGAGCCTCTGGGGCATACGACTAGACAACACACACATATCCCCGCCCCTTTCCTTCAGCTCCCTGAGCCTAGCATAGAGTACCTGGGGTGGTGGTGGTAACATGTAGAAATGTATGCCACCTCCTACTACTCTATCAACTCCCCTACCACATCTGCCGCCCTACAGATCTACCTACTCCTATTTATGCCTCTATGTTGTAAGCCCATCCACTATCTCTTTATCAATAGCTCGACGGGTTAGATAGTATCTAGTGAGATATCACATGTTGCCACAATAATTGAATCTCCTTGCTCTATTATAATTGGGTCCAACCTGTGATTCCTGAGCTAAAGATCCTCTATCCTAGGACCTCCTCCTGAAACATCTCCCACATCCAGATCCCTTAGACTGACGAAAGCTCCCTACTATTGATGCCTCTATACCTGCCTACCCACTTCTAATTTGCACCGGTTGTATCTACCCAGATAAAGAAATCTCAACTACCAAAGTATGACAACCCTTCTCTTTATTACAAACATAAAACTGATTTATTACATAAAATCCCTAGTTGATACAACATATGAGATCGAGGGGTCTAGTGCCTTTGGGGATTAGGAACATTACATAAAATCATAGAACATAAAACACACAAAATATTTATTTAAAACTTCATTTACATTACCATTACATTCCCTCGTATTTAGCATTTCATGGGATAACCTGAGGACATTCCTAAAAAATGGTGAGATATAAAGCCCAGTAAGGGAATAAACATGGAATAACATGAGGAATACAATACAGGTTATACAATAGGCATATCAATGGATCACAAATAAACATGAACATAAAGGAATGATAAATCATGATAATCATAACATGGAAATTTTTCAACAACACTTAACATGGAATTAGCATGAGCCAAGGCTCATTGCACATATAGCATGAGTAAACCCTCATTGCACATGAAGAATGAGGAAAACATCATTTGAACTTGAATAAGCATGATTCAAACCCCATTTCACATGAAGTATCATTATAATATACTTTACCCAATGTATTAGAGCACTATCAGGGCACACCATTCTTAACAATTCATTTCATGCATAAGTGTGCCACATGGATCATATAACAAGGAATCAATCAACATCATAAGTTATTACATGATTAAGTAATATTGAATAAATACATGAAAGTACCATTAAATAGGTATATTTTCGTTAAATTTAATACCCTTGATAGAGACATGGGTATGGTATTCACTACACAATGATCTTGGCATGGAAAAATGCAGTGCAATTTTGACAGCATAACAATGTGACGTAAAGATTCATGCAAATAGTGGATGAGATTGGAAAGGCGGTCTCACAATATGTACATGAAATGGATGGTAAGAAGTTCATATGGATACATTTCCCAACGAACATAATGGAATTTGGATGCATAATATAAAATAATTACTTGGATGTAAAAGAGGAGAGAGAAATCCCTCACGGAATTTCGACATGGTAACGGGTGTACATGGGAGGATTTAATGAGAGATAAATTGTTCTCTCATCATCCAAAAATAAAGAGTAATGTATTGGTGAGGTGATAAATCATACCCCAACATTGTAATTGAAAACAAAAGGGGGGTAATAACTTAATGAAAATTAGACAAAAAATGAAAAAGTAAGAAATCCCTTACTTGGAATTGTGATCCCAAAGGCTTCGGAGAGGCTTGACAGAGGCTTCTTGGGAGCATGGGGCACCATGATAGGATTCTAGAGATAGGAGGGTAGGGGTTGGTCGAACTTCAAATTCTTTGAGTGAAGAGGAAGTGAGAGATTTGGTGGGATTATATAGGAATGGAGAGGGAATTCTTTATTATTTAGGTTTAGGACACCTCCCATTAAACTATTGAAAACCACAAAACATCCCATGGTTTTGGCCCATGATTTGTTGGAAAATGGGAGTAGAAAACAATATTTTATGAGTCCAATGACTGAAATTATTAAAATAATATGGTTTATTATGTGGAGGTGACTGACACTCTCAAGGAAAACAATTTAAAAAGACAAAATGTTTTATAAGCCTTAAAGGGTCCACTAAAGCTTTCTAAAATAAATAATACAAACAAAAAATCATATTATTTTAATTTTAAAACATATTTTTCCGAATATAATGTTTATATTATTTTATTACATCACAATTGGGTCATTATGTTGTCATAAAAGACATAATATATTTAAACGGTATTTTATTTTTTTACCCCAAAATTCGACTATCTAAGAAAATTATGAAAAATTCCCCATTGGTTAATTTAAATGTCCTAATTACAAACATAATATTAATTTTATCTAAATAATTATATAAATATGTGAATTTTTAATTTTAAAATAAAAACAGACATTTACCGAAAATTCATGGGTTATGAAAAAAACAGCTTTCAAACTATAATTAAAATTACAATTGCATTCATAAAAATTGAAAAATCGTTTATATTTAAAAAAAGTAATTTATTAATATTTTATTAAAATATTATCTAATTAATAAATACAATAATTCATCAAAATATATTTCTTAGTTGAATATTAACTAAAAATACTATTTTGTCTTTAAAAACTATTTACAATGTAAAAATGATAAAATGAATGTATATTAATTATTATATAAAAATAATGCTCATAATCATAGATCTAAGGTCTTGTTACATAACCCCTGATAACACCCACATAATACCGAAGGGTAAGGTGTGTGATGGTGACTGACACTTGTGGTGGATCGGATAACATCGCTCGGGTGGTAAAATTTATTTACATCCACTTATCCTGTAGTCGGTTCCGCTCATGATTAACGTGTTCAATCTTGGATTTGTCTTGGTCAAGAGCGAAGCCCAATGATTCCACATCCTTTCCAAGCTCTGATAAATGGGATTCGTACAGGGAAAGTCTACTGGATGAGGCCATCGCTCCCTTTTTCTGAGTAAATTGGATTTGTTAAATCCCTATATTTATACTAATTAGGTGATAAATATTCAGTGACTATATTAGAAATGGTCATAATTATTAATAGTAATTGAATATCCAAAAACTAAAAAACCAATGATGTTCACATTTTATATAACCATAATAAGACATTTAATTGGATCTAGAGTAATTTCAATTAATGAATTTTTGGGTCTTTACAATCTTCCCCCCTTAAGAAATTTCACCCTCAGAATGTCCTTTCCTACACTAAAACAGTTGTGGTTAACTCTACTTTATCACTTACTCTAATTCCCATGTCGCTTCTTCAAACTTTTTGTTTCTCCGCAACACCTTGATGAGGGTCATTATCTTATTTCGTAGAAATTTTTCTCTATGATATAATATCTTCACTGGTTTCTTCTCATAAGAATGATCATCCTCTAACTATACTACCTCCTAAGAGAGTACATGTGAAGGGTCTGGTATGTACTTCCTTAAGAGGGATACATGAAAGACATCATGTATTTTTTCCATGGTTGGTGGAAGTGCTAGTCGAAAGGCCACAACCCCGACCCGATCAAGAATCTCGAAGTGGCTGATGTACCTAGGACATAACATCCCTTTCATTCTAAACCTCATGACCATATTCCATGGATATATGCATAGAGATACCATGTCTCCAACTTTAAACTCAAGGTCTTGTTGATGGTTATCTGCATAACTCTTCTATCGGCTCCGAGATACCTAGAAATGTTGTTGAATGGTTTTCACCATCTCCACCATTTCATCAACATTTATGGTCCTAGCAGCTTATTCTCGTCGATATCATCCCAACACACCGGTGTTATACACCTCTTTCCAAACAGGGCTTCAAAAGGGTCCATTCAGATGCTCAAGTGGAAACAGTTATTGTAGGATAATTCACAAGTGGAAGATGTTGGTCCCACCATCCTTTGAAGTCCATAGAACATGATCCTAACATATCCTCCAGTGTATGAATAGTTCACTCAAACTGGCCCTCATTTTGAGGATGATAGACTATACAGAAGTTCAGTTCAGTATCCAGAGCATGTTGAAGACTCTTCCAAAAAATAGAGATGAATTTTGTATCTCGATCTGATACAATAGATAGTGGTACTCCATGCAGCCTTACCACTTCCCTGATATATATCCTTGTCAGTTGTTCCAATGAGAAATCTTCCCAAACTTCAATAAAGTGTGTAGACATTGTAAGATGATCCACAACAACCCATATTTCATTGATTCCTTTGGATGTCTTTTGATGTCTGGTGACAAAGTCCAAAGCGATGTTTTCCCATTTCCATGCTGGTATTGGCAGTGGCTGCAACATCCCCTTAGACTTCTACCTCTCTTCCTTCACTTGCTGACACACCAGGAACATTGATGTATACTCAGAAATCTCCTTCTTCATATTATCCCACCAATAATTCTCTTAGATATCTCGATACATCATTGTGTTTCCAGGTTGAAGAGAGAAATTTGAACTATTTTCATTATCCAAAAGTTCCTTCTTTAGCTCTGAACTTGATGGAACACAATACATTTCCCAAATCTTGCAATTCCTTAATTATTAACATTTAACTGCGAGGATTTACCTCTTCTGATAGATTCCACTTTCTTCTTAATTCCACATCATCCTTTTTAGCATCCTTTAACCTTTCCAAAAGATATGGTTGAGCAATCCTTTGTGAAAAGATTAATGATGTTTCCTTATTTATGATTCCCGTGTCCATAATCATCAAATCTAAGAAGATTGGATCCTTCTCAATTCTCGTCAGTGATAGAATCGATGGGTCCTTTCTACTTATAGCATCTTCCACCTTTTTCTCTTTCCTAGGGTGGTAATTAATTGAGCAGTCATAGTTTTGATCAGCTCTAACCATCATTATTCGCACATGTTCAACTCTTTTTGTGTGAATATATACTTGAGGCTTTTGTGGTCCGTATATATTTCACACTTCTACCCAAAGAGATAATTCCACCATATTTATAAAGTGAAGATCACCATATAAAACTCCAAATCATGTGTTGGATAATTCTCCTCGGGATCTTTCAATTTCCTTGAAGCATAGGTAGTGACTTTGTCATTTTTCATCAACACAGAGCCCATACCCTTCTTTGAGGTATCATTGAATACCACAAAAAGTTATCCACTTGTGGGTAAAATGATCATGGGTGTAGTGATAAGCCTCTTTTTTAAGTCCTTGAAGGTTTCTTCACATTCATCACACCAAGAAAACATTACTCCCTTCCGAGTTAGCTTGGTAAGAGGGTTGGACAATCCTGAAAAATTTCTCACAAATCATCGATAATATCCTACTAACCCCATGAAGCTACGAATATCTGTTACCTAATGTTGGCCTCAGACATCCCCCTATTGCATCTATTTTGGAGGGATCCAAATATACCCCATTGCTTTTGATGATATGGCCTAGGAATGATACCTCCTTCAACCAGAACTCACACTTGTGTACTTTTCATAGATTGTTTTCTTTTTTCATGGTCTCTAGTACAGTTCTTAGATGCTCCTCATTATCCTCCTTGGTTTTGGAGAATATGAGAACATCTTCTATAAATACTACAAAAAATTTATCAAGGTAATCCCTAAATAATATATTAATCAATTCCATTAATATTTATGGAGCATTAGTGAGTCCGAAAGGCATTACTATGAATTCATAGTGATCGTATCTTATACAAAACTCAGTCATGGGGATATCTTCCTTCTTCTCCCTTAGTTGATAATATCCCGACCGCAGATCCACCTGGGGGAAGTAGTGTGCTCCACACAGCTGATTGAAAAATTCATCGATTCATTGGAGAGGATACTTGTTCTTTATCGCAATTTTTTTAAGCTCATGATAATCAATTCAAAGGCACATTGACCCATCTTTCTTCTTGATGAAGAGGACTGGTGCACCCCATAGTGAATCACTTGGGTGTATAAACCCTTTTTCAAGATTCTCCTATAGTTGTTTCTTTAGGTCCTCAAGTTCCACAACAACCATTATATACGGAGTCTTGGATATTGGCAATGTTCTAGGTATAACATCAATTGTGAATTCCACATCCCTTCTAGGAGGAAGGCCAACAAATTCTTCAGGAAACACTTTAGTGAATTCTCTCACAATATGTATGTTTTCAAGGATGGTTTCCTCCTTAGACTCAATCATCTGAGCCTGATAGTTGTGCTCTTAGGGTAGTAATATCCACACTTGAGATGATAGAGCTAAAGAAGATTCATCTTCTTCCTTTCCCTTGTATAGAATCAGGGGTTTATTCTCCACATGGAGAGTGATTTACAACTCATATAAATTTATGTTGGCTATATATAAGAGAATCCAATCTATGCCAATAACTGCATCAAATTCCACCAGAGGGAGTATTAAAATGTTCACTGTGAAATTCAATCCACAAATTATGACAGGGGCGGAGTTATATTCATGGGATGCAATGATTTCCCCATTTTTCGTACTCACTGACATCTTTACATCCATGATTTTTGGTTGTGTTAAGATTGTTCTACTAAACTTTTGAGATATAAAAGAATGTGTAGACCCTAAATAAAAAAATTATGTTTTCTATTATTGATTGAATAACTAGAGTACCTATCACCACTTCATTGTTGGGGTCCATTTCGGCAGTAGTGATGTAAAAATCTAATCCTTTCATCCTTGGAGGTTGTTGGTTGCCTTCGAAAACCCTTGTCTTAAGGAGCTTATTTTCAATATGTCTTGGTTCTTTGAAGTTGTAGCAATGAAAAATGCATTGGGGTTCGAATGAAGCATTCCACTCTTCTATTGTAGCCTTAGTTTTTCTTGCTGATTGTTAACAGTTAGGTTCCCTTCTCTTCCACACCAAAAGAATATCCTCATCCCCTTCAAGTGATTTCTGGGGTGCTTCTTTCTGCACCTTTGGTAAGTGGGGAGCTGGATCTTCTTAGCACCGTTGGATTTATCCATCAGTCCGCTAGTATTGAAGTCCACCATATGCTTCTTTTCCCCATGATACCCCAGAGATTCTTATATCTCCATTTTGACCTTGAGGGCACATCAGACAATTTCCTCATAGTTGTCGAATTCACGGATCTCCAGTGCTTTCCGTAGGATAGGTTTTAGCCCACCAAATAAGTGGTCAACCTTGTATTTGGGGGTAACGACAAATCCAGAGGAGTATCATGAAAGCTTTGTGAAATTTTCCTCGTATGATCTGACAGATTCAACGTCTTTTTTCATGAGTTCAAGGAAGTCCCTTTCCATCTTATGTCAGAGGGTGCACATAAAATATTTATCGAATAAAATCTTCCAAAAATCCTTCCATTCCAACGCCTCGATCTCCTCCCCAGGCTTCAAATTTTTTATCAACGTCCACCATTGATCAGCTTCACCCTCCATACGATAATCATCCAGGAGAACATTTTCTTGTAAATAATATTGAACGATGGAGAATATCTTTTCAATGGATTTGATCCATTGTTCAGTGATTGAGGGATCAAATGATCCATTAAAAGTAGGAGGCCTTTGTCTCATTAATCTCTCGATAACAACTTGTTATTTCTTAGGGGGGGGGGGGTTGAAATTTACTCTTGACCAAGGTTTCTATTCAAATATTTCATTAACTGAGATAGAATCCTGAAAAATACTGTGATTCCTGCTCCCCTCGTACTGGGCATCTTATTATCATAGTCATCACGTTGATCTTCACATCGGTTGTTATCCCGAGTCCTCCTATTACTAGCCATTGGTTGGAATAAAAGGAAATTTAACGGGTAACACCTAATGGGTAACTGAAACACATGGCTTATTGTCACCTATCGACCGGTCAAAGTTCTGATGATCTGCTAATGTGTATAGCTGCACTCTGGTTGAATCCTCGGTGATTATACTTTGTAATAGTCGTTTGTTTTTTTTTGTTTATTGTACATTCATTATGGGGGTTTGTTTGCAGAGCTTAATTGAAATGATTGATTGAATACAATTGATTTAAAAAATTGATAATGATTGGGGTGATATCATTATTAGGGAGTTAATCTAGTGATATCCTTGAGCTTTTCTTTATATTGCATTTAAATTAACACCCACTTCGCAAGATAACGTTGATTGGAATTCTTAAGTGTTAATGCTTTAATCCAAGCCTTAAAATAATTTAGGGTTATAATCATTAACATTAATTGTTTATGGTAGCGTATTTATGGTTCCAATAATCCATGGAAACCACATGTTAAACAAAATATTTCATTAATCAATGACATGTTAAGTCCAATATACACAATGTTAAATTAACGAATACTCATCGAGAAAATACTCTCAATCACTTAACATCCCTAAATTTTGACTCACCACAATAGATATTTACTCATTCATTTGGGTGTATAATAATATGATTATAATTATATCATGATAAATTAAGAATAGAATAAAAATAAAGGGATAAGAAAATAGTGGTGTATCGAACACACACACACGAACAATGATGAGAATTAAAAAAACGGACTTTCGATTGATTGGGGAAGCAAAATAAGGGAAGGGGGTTCCACTGTATTTAAAAAAATTTATGAACATTAATACTAAACTACCTAATTTGGATGATAATAAGAGATATTGAAGAAAAAACATTCATTAAAACTGAATTACAAAATAAAGGACTTACAAAATTACAACAATGAAAAACATAAAAATAAAGGAAAAAAGATAAGAGGAAAGGTATCTAAAGTGAAAACATGAGTATGGAAGGTCCTCCCTATCCTTTTTCCAGGCTTTTTCCATGCCAATATGATCTCCTCTCTTTTGAAATGCCAACACCTTTGAGGAGATGAGGGGGATGCATTTATAGCCCAAGGAAGTGGACCGTTTTCATTCCCAATCTGTCCCACCACTTTCATCGCCATGTTGGCTATTCAGATAGCCTAATCTCGAGATATATCCTTCTTAAAAGTTGTACATAATAATGTTTGACGACCACTATCAATATTCGGTGTCAGTTGTACCTATGGAGCCAATGTTATGACCAGTTGATTGAAAAATTTTAATCTGTCCATTTCAATCCAGTTTTTTTGAAGTCCAAAATGTGAATAGAAATATGCCTTCAAAACCAAATGATTTTTTCAACAATGTCAGACACCTATATCTCCTCTTTCAAACTGAAAAATCACAGCTTTAATGTATTGTAACATCATTAGATATGTCATGAATACTGTACTGATTTTATTTCTCAGCCAGAATGGTGGGATGGACTTCAAAGCATTAGTTGGGCCCCTTTTATTTAGATTTGGGCCTTCAAATTTTTATCCAATACTTCTTTCAATATCACACGATCTTTGGTGTAGAATAAAAGAATTTGGATGTCCTTATTGAGCCCAACAATTAAATCTTCATGGCTTGTCCAGTTTCTTCACAGATTCTATAGGCCTCATTGTGTGGTCTATATAGGCCTTAAAATGGAAGAATTAGATCATGATCCCTTATAATGAAATGTTGTATATGGAATTACGAATCCTAAAAAATAATAACCATAGAATTTGGTTCAGTAGGGTGAGATTTATAAAAAAAAATTGTAAACTGACTCAATGGGACTACTTCTAAAAATGCTCAAAAATTATACATAGTATTAAAATATTAATATTTCACACACATTATGAACATTTCATATGAAATCAGTAAAAGGAGTATATAATAAGTCATGAAAATATTAATAACATCAACTCCCCCACACTTATTTTTGGGAATTTCTTCATTTGAAAAAAATATAAAAACATGACAATATCATTTTGACTCACCATCAAATATTAAAATTTTGTTTTCTCCAATCATGGGATCTTTAGACTATTTCACTCATCCATTTTGAATTCCACCACAAGTTGTTACCGAAAAAATGTTCCAAAACTAATTTAAATTTTCATGGTTAAATTTAGAATTGGAAAAGGTGGACACTGAAAACTCACACCACTCAAGATGATAAAATTCATTTGGGGAGGTTCACTCTTTCACCAACCAAAAGTGAAAATATTAGAGTTTTAAAGAGCTCTCAGCTTCCAATACCTATCCAAAGTTCACAAGAATCAAGAGGTATTTTTAAGGTGTTTTTCTGTGGCTATGCAACAGTAGGAAAATGATATCCAACAGATAGAAAAAAGGGGTAAAACACCAACATAGAAAAAGAAATGTATATTTTTTTTAAATAAAACATGGATGGAAATGAAAACACATATTTACAAGAGAATGATTGTTAGAATAACAACACAATAGAGGAAGAAAATTTTAAAGGGACGAGAAGATGGAATATTTACAAAACACAAAACTTCTCCCAATAATAATATAATGAAAGTGTTGTTGTTTTTTCTTTTCCATTTTTCTTTGTTTTTCCGTAAGTTGACCTTGAAACAGATCTCACACTCATATCCCAACCCATGTTTTATCTCCTCACGACACTAATTATAATAGTTATAACAATCTCAAAGGTTGAAGAAGAGTGATTTTTGACATACCCAAGGCACAACCCATTTTTTCAATTTTTTTTGATTTTTTTTCATCATTTTTGATTTTTTTAACACTTGTAAATAAAACATAGAAAATTACATAAATTTAAGCTCATTATATTCCCCAAAACACACCAAATGACAACCTCTCCCCCACACTAAAATGGATTATTTCCTTCAAGTAGATGATAACTCGTTGAAAATCAATAGTAGGGTACCCAAACAAGGAAATCCATTCCCCCACACTTAAATTTCAAAAAATTATGCAATGAAAATCCATGTTGATATTGGGTGGGAAAAGGTATTGGGCTTGTAATGTGGCTATTAAAGAAAAGTTTTTCATAGGCTCAAAGGGGCATTCAAAATGTGGATTAATATAAGGGAAATGGGAGGCTATTTTTCTATTGTGATTCACATGTGGTTCAAAAAATGCCTCTATCATATTAATGCACACTATGTTAGGAAATTCAGCTTGAAGTTCCACAAACTCAAGATTCACAAATAGAGGTGAAAAACACTCATTTTGAAAAGATGTCCATAGGTGGACTTGGCATGAATGCAAATGTTGTTCCTCATGGTTTGGGAAAATCATTTTCCAAATCAAAAATTGAGAATTCAAAATTTGGTAATTTTTACACAAAATTCTATATACAAAGTTATGATGAAAATAAAAAAAATTGAGATGAAATCATGTCTTTTAACTCCCAAAAATGGTTGGACAAAATTAGAAAATTGGAAGGTGAGTAATCATGACCCTTGTTTTTTTTTTGTAAATTTTATTTGTTATAATGCTATTTTTTTGGTTTTTTTTAGTTTTTAATAAAGATAAACACACACAAAAGAGAATGTGAAAAAGAAAGGGTTTGATGAAGAAAGTGGTAAAAAATGAAAGAGAGAGGAAGAAGAAGAAAGAGGTATATAGAGGAAGATATAGAGAGAGTGTTAAAGTGAAAGAGGTTCCCCCTGGTCTGGATTTGGCGGGTTGCCATCTCCATATAGTGGTAGGTCGATTGGAGAAGTTGGGGATCCTATGGAAGTAGATGTTAATCCAAGATTGTGCATCCTCTCATGGTGATTCTTTAACTGATGTCCATTAACCATGAATGTCCTTTTGGAAGAGGGGTCTTGGACTTGTACTGCACCAAATTTGTAAATATTAGAAATAACAAAAGGACCTTCCCAACAAGAATTAAGCTTACCTGGGTGAAACCGAAATCAATAATAAAAGAACATTACCTTTTCACCTTTATGAAATAACTTTCTCCAGATGTGTTTGTCATGGAGTACCTTAGCCTTTTCTTTGTACAGATTGGAATTATAATAGGATTCATGTCTAAGATCCTCCAATTCAGCCAATTGCAACAATCTTTCTTCACCAGATTTTTCATAATCAAAATTACAGGTTTTCACATCCCAAAAAGGAATATGTTGGATTTCAACTGGAAGATGAAATTCTTTACAAAAAAATAGCCTAAAAGGAGACATCCCAATGGGTGTTTTATAGACAGTTCAATAAGCCCAAAGTGCTTCACCAAGTCTTTCAGGCCAGTCTTTTCTGGTGGGTTTTACAATTCTCTCAAAAACTCTTTTCACTTCTCTATTAGAAATTTCAACCATGCCATTTGTTTGGGGGTGATATTTAGTTGATGTTTTATGTACAACACCATTCTTTTTCAAAATAGATTCCATGGTTTTATTACAAAAGTGGGATCCTATGTCACTTATAAAGGCAGGTGGTGTGCCAAATCAGTGGAAGATGTGTGTCTTTAAGAACTTACTAACAATATGTGAATCATCCTTTCTAGTGGGTTTAGCCTCGACCCACCTAAAAACATAATCAACCGCTAGAAGGATGTCTGAGAATCCACTGGAAGGGGGAAGTGGTCCCATGAAATCGATGCCCCAAACATCAAAGATCTCACATAAAATTAATGGTTTTGGGGGAATTTCAGTTCTCTTTGAAATTTTTCCAAATATTTTTCAAGTGGTACATGATTGACAGAACTCATGTGAGTCCTTGAAGAATAAAGGCCAGAAGAATTCAGAGTCTAGGAACTTTCGGGAGGTCCTTTTTGGTCCAAAGTGGCCACGCCCAGGAAGTGACTGACAAAATTCTAAGATAGAGGAATGCTCATTTTCATCGACACATCTCCTTATTACCATGTCAGTCCCAGTTTTCCAAAGTTTATTTTCTTCAAAAAAATAGTATTTTCAATCACTTTTCAACTTCATTTTTTGTATTTTGAAATATTTTTAGGAAAAACACTAGAAACCAAGTAATTTACAATTGGGGCATACCATGGTATTTTTGGAGTGAGAGATGAAAGGTGTTCAGTGAGGAATTCAGGATCGGTGATTTCAGAATGAGAAAAATTAGAAATTATATATCAATTGTTCAGCCACATGGTTATCTTTTCCTGGTCTATCTTTGATTTCAAGGTCAAACTATTGGAGCATTAGGATCCATCTTATTATCCTCGTTTTGGAATCACTTTTCTTGAGTAATAACTTTATAGCAGAATGGTCTATGAAAATAATGATTTTGGCACCTAAGAGATATGACTAGTATTTATCTAATGCAAAAACCATTTCTAAAAGTTCTTTTTCAGTGACAGTGTAGTGATATTCAGTTTCATCCAATGTTTTTGAGGCATAATAGATGACATGAGGAATCTTTTCTATTATTTGACCAAGAATAGCCCCAACGGCTCTATCAGAAGCATCACACATCAACTCAAAGTGTAAGGACCAATCTGGGGGTTGGATTATTGGGGAGGATATTAGTGTGGTTTTGAGTTCAACAAAGTCTCTCTTGAAAACCTAATCAAAATAGAAAGTGAAATAATTTTCGAGCAACCTGTTGAGTGGGATGGAAATCATACTGAATTTATGGATGAATCTCTGATAGAAACTGGCATGACTGGAAAATTAAAGGATTTCTCGAACAGATATGGGTTGAGGAAGTGATTGGATCACTTCAATTTTTGAAGGATCGACTTCAATGCCGTATTTTGAAACTATGTTCCGTAGAACAATCCCATTTGCAACCATGAAGTGACATTTTTAAAAATTTAACATAAGGTTCCACTTGACATACTTTTGGAGGACTAGAGTGAGTGAATTCAGATGAGATTCAAATGACTGACCATAAATGGTGAAGTCATCAATGAATACTTCCATGCAGTGTTCAATGAATTCGGAAACGATACTCATTATACAACTCTGGAATGTTGAAGGATCATTGAAAATACCAAAAGGCATTCTTCTATATGAATATGTTCCAAAGGGGAATGTGACAATAGTCTTTTCTAGGTCCTGAGGTGCTATTGGGATTTGGAAGTAGCCAGTGTGTCCATCAAGAAAGAAATAGTGTGACTTTATAGCTAATTGTTCTAGCATTTTATCAAGGAATGGAAAAAGGGTAGTGATCTTTTCTTGTTTCAACATTCAATTTCCTATAGTCTATGCACCCATGCCATTTTTTCTTCACTCGATTTGTGACTACCTCACCATGTTCATTTGTGACAACAGTTATCCCACCCTTCTTAGGTAAAACATGAATTGGACTAACCCATTCACTATCAGAAATTGGGTAGATAATACCAGATTGAAGAACCTTGGTGATCTCATACATAAATACCTCAAGTATGAGTGGATTGAGTCTTTTTTGTGGTTGTATAATTGGTTTGGATGACCCCTCATTATGGATGTGATGCATGAAAAGGGCAGGGTTGATTCCTGTTATGTCATCTAGGGTCCAACCTACGGACTTTTTGTTTTCCTCTAACACCTGAAATTTTTTTGGACTCTTCGGTTTCAGTAAGTGATGAAGAGATAATGACAGGATATGAGTGATAAAGGAAAAGGAATGCATATTTCAGGTGTTCAAGATAAGGTTTTAGATCAATCTCATCTTTCATTTTTTGGTTAAACAACTTAGGAATGGAGGAAGGGACTTGAGTTGTGTCAGATTCATTCTTTGTAATACTATCCAAGGTGGAGCAGTTGAGATTAGAGTTGATGTGGGATTCAAGAGAGTTTTTAAGTTCGTCTAGATTGATGGAGTTTATGAATGAGAGGTCTACATCAACTTCACCATTTATGAATTGGTTAATCATGGTGTATATTTCACAATATCCCTTGTCATTAGAAAAAGAAGAAAAATGTGGATTGGGGTTTGATTGACTCTTAGAAGTGTCCTTAGAAGCATGGATTGAGAATGCAGAGTGATCCTCATATGAGTATCGCATGGCTTAAAAAATGTTGAACATGACCAGTTGGTCACCAAATTCCATGGATAAGATGCTTGAATGGACATCAATCTTGGTTCTCGCAGTCTTGAGGAATGGTCTTCCAAGAATTAGGGGAGATTGAGAAGAGTTCATCTCACCTTCCATGTCAAGGACATAGAAATCAGCAGGGAAGATAAGATCATTGAGCCGGACAAGGACATCCTTAATTATGCCCTCAGGACAAGCAGTTCTTCGATTGGATAACTAAATGAAAACACCCATTGGACGTAATGGACCTAGACAAAGGATGGAGAATATGGTTTTGGGCATGACATTAATTGAGGCTCCTAGGTCTATGAGTGCATCATCAAAGTTGTAACTTCCAATATGGCATGGAATTGTAAAGGTCCCTGGATCCTTGCACATTATGGGAATAGGCTGCTGTGTGGAAACATTTTCAAAGGTCCTAAGTTTCCTCTTGTGGGTACACAACTCCTTGAGAAACTTGGCGTACTTAGGAATTTGTTTGATGGAATTTAAGAGAGGAATTTTGACTTCAACCAGTTTAAAAATGTTGAGCATTTCAAGATCAGGTTCACATGACATTTTTGGCATTAAGATAGCTTGTAGAAAAGGAATTGGATTCTTATGTGGAATAGAAGGAGGTGAGGGAATGGATTAAATATCCTGTTCAAGTTTCTTTTTCATTTCATTTTCTAGGTCAAAATTAAAAGGAGGGTTGGAGGACTTATCTTGAGGCATAGAAATTTTTTTCTCGATATAAGTGCACTTGCACTTACATTACCCTTGGGGTTGGGTAATGATTGAGCTGGGAGTTGGGAAGAATTGGATTGTTGCTGCTATCTATGGTGAGATGGAAGTTGAAAAATTTGGGATTCAATATTCTTGAGGCTTAAACGGGTGAAGGAGGAAAGATCTTCCACTTCACTTTCCCATGGTTTCATGGAAGAAGAGGCTTGTCTCGTATTGGTATTACCTATATTTTGGTTCTTGGGAAAGAGATTGTATTCGTTTTCGAATTGGGAAGGCTCACTAGGATAATGGAATCCAGGAGGAGGATTGTTCCTTTGAGGTTGAGTAATAAAAGCATAAGGTTGTTGGAAATTACCAACACCTTGACCATATTGAAACTAGTTTCGGTTTTGAGGAGGTAATTGAGGGGGATGAGATATGGGATTAACATACCTAAGGCCTTGGATATAGGAAGAAGAGAAGGGCTCAGATTGAGTTTTCTTGAAGTTTCTAACAAACTGACCTGATAGTTAAGGGTTGGTGTTCCGCTGAGCATATGCTACATTGAGCTCCATTGGTCCAGATGAATCAGATTGGTCCTCTTGAAGTTGTGGACGTGTGTTAGTTGGATGAGATGAAGAGTTTCAGATTCCATGGTTTTTTACAAGTCCAGGAAACATTGATTGTGGAGAAGATGAGGTTAGGGATTTCGTATCCACAGCTGGTTTCCGCACAAGACCTGTAAGTTCACTCATCCACTCAGTCATCTTGTTCGGATCAATTGATTCATTATCATGGCCTTGATTTACTTGAGCATGTTCTTGAGTATGGAATTGTTGTGTGTTTCCAGCCATGTTACTTGTGAGATCTCTTTCAGCAGCATGAGTTTTATCAACAAGAGCACCGCCACTTGCAGCATCAATGAGAGTTATCTCCATAGACAATAACCCCTCATAAATGTACTAGATCAAGAGTTTGTCATGAATTTTGTGGTGTGGGATGGTTGTAATAAGATTTTTCAACCTCTCCCAGTATTCATACAGTGATTAAATTGGGAACTGATAGGTACCACTTATTTCCGTTTGAATAGAAGCAGTACAAGTAGTATGAAAAAAATTCTCTAAGAGGAGTCGCTTCTTGTCATTCCATGTTGTTATGGAACTAGTAGGTAGGCAGTAAATCCATGACATAGTAGTGTTAGATAGGGAGAAATGGAATGCTCAGAGTTTTATTTGTTCCTCAGAAACCCCTTGAGGCTTCATGGTAGATCACAACACTTGGAACTCTTTAAGGTGGAGATGTGGATCCTCACCGGCTAGACCATAGAAATGTGGGAGAAGATGATTCAAACCTGATTTGAGTTTGAAGTCAACCTCTATGTTTGGATATTGAATACTAAGAGGTTAGTAATTCATATCAGCATCATTAAGTTATTTTAGTGTTTTTTCCCTAGTATTATCCATATCTAATTCAATTGGTTGGACAAGGACGGGTTCGTGAATTATTTGATTATCTCTTATGTTACTCCTAAGTTGGCGAAGTGTTCGATCAATTTCAGGGTCAAACAAATCCGAGGGATTGTATGGGAGGCTACAAGGCATTCAGAGAGATGATGGAAGGAAAAGTAATATGGGTGTTTTTGTGTTTTTTCTGATTATGATTTTTATGAGAAGACAGGTTTTTCTTTGTGTTTTTTTTTTCAATTTTTTTGTTTTGTTTTCGTTTTTTTTACAATAACCAGAAACTAATGACTAATTAAAGCACCATCCATGATAATGGATCCATTTTAAATGCATGGCCTATTGTCACCTATCGACCAGTCAAAGTTTTGATGCTCTGCTAATGTGTATAGCAGCACTTGGGTCGAATCCTCGGTGATGATACTATGTAATAGTCGTTTGATTTTAGTTGATTTTATTTTGATTTTGGGGGTTTGTTTGCAGAGCTTAATTGAAATGATTTATTGACTATAATTGATTTAAAAAATTAATAAATATTGAGGTCAGTTCATTATTCGGAAGTTAATCTTGTAATATCCTTGAGCTTTGCTTTATATTGCATTTAAATTAACACCCACTTCAAAAGATAACGTTGATTGGAATTACTAAGTGTTAAGGATTTTATCCAAGCCTTAACATAACTTAGGGTTCTAATAATTACCATTAATTGTTTATGGTAGTGTATTTATGGTTCCAATAATCCATGGAAACCACATGTTAAACAAAATATTTCATTAATCCATGACATGTTAAGTCCAATATACACAATGTTAAATTAACGAATAGTCATCGAGCAAATACTCTCAATCACATAACATCCCTAAATTTTGACTCACTCAAATTAAATATTTACTCAGAAATTTGGGTTTTTAGTAATATGATTATAATTATTATGATGATAAATTAATAATAGAGGAAAAAGAAAGGGATAAGAAATTAGTGGTGCGTCGAACACACACACGAATAATGGTGAGAATTAAAAAAACAGAATTTCGATTAAATGTGGAAGAAAAATAAGGGAAGTGGATTCAAGTTTATTTAAAATATTTTAAAAACATTAATACTAGACAACATATTTTGGATTAGAATAAGATATATTGAAGAATAAACTATCATTAAAACAGAATTACAAAAGAAAGGACTCACAAAATTACAACAATGAATAACATAAATGTAAATGAAAACAGAGAGAGGGTGAAAGGTCTATAAAATGAAATAGTGAGTATTGAAGGTCCTCACAATCCTTTTAAAGGCTTTGGTCGTTCCAATATGATCTCCTCTCTTATGAAATGCCAACCCCTTTTAAAGAGATGAAGGGGATGCATTTATAGCCCAAGGAAGTGGACTGTTTTCATTCCCAATCTGTCCCTCCACTTGAATCACCATGTTGGATATTTAGACAGCTGTATCTCAAGATATATCCTTCTTAAAAGTTGTAGATAATAATGTTGGATGACCTATCTCAAAATATGGAGTCCTTTGGACCTATGGAGCCAAAGTTATGTCCGGTTGATTAAACAATTTTAATATGTCCATTTCAATCCATTCTTTTTAAATTCCAAAATGTGAAAGGGTTTTTGAATAAGAAGATGCCCTAAAAACGAAATTATTTCTTCAAAAAATGTTTTCCACCTATATATCTGCTTTTACACTAAAAAATATCAGCTGGATTGGATGCTTATATCATGAGATATGTCATTAATACTGTACTGATTTTATTTCTCGTTCAAAATGGTGGGATGGACTTCAAAGCATTAGTTGGGCCCCTTGTATTTATCTTTAGGCCTTGAAATTTTTATCCAATACTAAATTAATTATCCCCAGAACATTGGAGGAAGATTAAAGAATTTTGACTTCATTATTGAGCCCAATAATTAAATCTTCATGGCTGGTCCAGTTTCATCTCAAATTATGTAGGCCCCCTTGTGTGGTCCATATTGGCCATAAAATGGATGAATTAGCCCATAATCCCATATAATGAAATGTTTTATATGGAATTAGGAATCCTGGAAAACAAAAAATATACAATATGGATAATTAGGGTGAGATTTATAAATAAAATAGTAAACTAACTCAATTGGACTACTTCTAAAAATGCTCCAAAATTATACTTAGTATTAAAATATTAATATTTCACACACATTATGCACATTTCATATAAAATCAGTAAATGGAGTTTATAATAAGTCATGAAAATATTAATAACATCATTAATCCAAGGACAAAACTGATGACATATAAATAACTTTTATTTCATTAACTTATTAATCGATAGGCTTCAGATCAGTTTTCTAACATATATTCTAAGAGGAATTTTTTTTAATATCCTTAATAATGGTTGATACTAAGCTTGTGAATTTACCAATGAATATCCCTAGGGAGTGTAGTAACCAATAGTTCAAAAAGGCCCATTTTCATGTAACAAGATACCCTGGTTCAAGCCTGAAACTCCTTGTCATGGTTTTCACCACTAGGTACATCTGTGCCAGAGCCGCCTCTACTTGATCATATCCAGACAGGGTTGTATTAACATAATAAACCACTTACTCAATACCCACAAAAACCTGGGAATGTTTTTATTGTACATAGTCTTGTCTCTATGTCTTCACTAGGGTTTTCTAATCCTAATCCCAAAAATAACAAATCATATCCTCTGATACCAACTATGTCAACCCTACTCTTTATTACACACTTAAACTTAATTTATTGCATAAAATATTCAGTTGATACAACATAGATGATAAAGAGGTTTAGTGTCCTTAGGGCTTAGGAGAATTACATAATATATTATAACATAAAACACACAACATAGTTATTGAAAATTTCCTTTTCATGACCACTACATTCCCTTGTACTTTTCATAGAATGGGATAACCTGAGGAAATGCATAAAAAAAGGGTGAGCTATAAAGCCCAATAGGAAAATAAACACAGAATAACATGAGGAATACAATAAATGTTAGACAATAGGAATATAAATGGAGCAAAAAAGGAATATGAACATAAAGGCAAGACAAATCATGATAATCATAACATGGAAATGTGGCAACAACACTTAACATGGAATTAGCATAAGCCAAGGCTCATTGCGCATGGAGCATGAGTAAACCATCATTGCACATGAATCATGAGTAAAACCTCATTTCACTTGAATTATCATGATTCAACACCCATTTCACACGACGTATCATGATACTATACTTTACTCAATGCATTAGAGCACTATCAGGGTGCACCCTTCTTAAAAATTTCATTTCATGCATAAGTGTGCCACATGGATCATATAACATGGAATCAATCAACATCATAAGTTATTCCACGATTAAGTAATGTCGAATAAATACATGAAATTACCATTAAATAGGTATATTTTCATAAAAGTGAATACCCTTTATAGACTCATGGGTATGGTATTCACTAGACAATGATCTTGGATTGAAAAAATGCAGTGCAATTTTGACAGCTTAACGACGTGACATAAGGATTCATTAAAATAATTGATGAGATAGGAAATGGAGTCCCATCATATGTAAATGAAATGGACAGTAATAGGTTAATATGGATACATTTCCCAATGAACAAAATGGAATTTAGATGCATAATACAAAAGAATTACTTCAATGTAAAAGAGGAGAGAGAAATATCTCACAGAATTTCATCATGGTAACGGGTGTACATGGGAGGCTTTAATGAGAGAGAAAGTGGTCTCCCATCATCCAAAAATAAAGAGGACGGTATGGGTATGTGAGAAATTATACCCCATCATTTTTAATTGAAAACAAAAGGGCATACCAACTTAAAGAAAATTACACAAAAATTGAGAAAGGAAGAAATCCCTTACTTGGATTTGTGATCCCAAAGGGTTGGGAGAGGCTTGAGAGAGGCTTCTTGGGAGCTTGGGGCACTGTGGGAGGATTCTAGAGAGAGGATATAATGGGTTGGTAGAACTAAAAAGGCAATTCTAAAGAGGAAGTGAGAGCATGGGTGGGTTGATATAGGAAAATATGGGGAATTCTTTATTATTTAGGTTTAATACACCTCACATTAAACTAGTCAAAACCACAAAACAACCCATAATTTTTCCCAAGATTTTTTTTCAAAGGGGAGTGAAAAAAAATATTTTTTGAGGTAAATGGACTAATTTCTTAAAATAATATGGTTGCTTATGTGGAGGTGAGTCACACCCTCAAGGAAAATAATTTAAAAAGACAAAATGTTTTATAAGCCTTGAAGGGTCCACTAAAGCATTATAAAATAAATAAAACAAACCAAAAATCATATTATTTTAATGTTAAAACATATATTGTCCGAATATAATGTTTATATTATTTTATTACATCACTATTGGGTCATTATGATGCAATAAAATACATTATATATTTAAACGGTATTTAATTTTTTTACCCAAAAAACAGACTTTCTCAGAAAATTATGAAAAATTCACCATTGGATAATTTAGATGTACTGATTCCAAAAATAATATTAATTTTATATAAATATTTCTATAAATATGTAAATTTTTACTTTTAAAACAAAAACCGACGTTTATCTAAAATTCACGGGTCTTGACAAAAAAAGCTTTCAATCCTTAATAAATATTACAATTGAATTCATAAAAATTGAACAATCGTTTAAATTTAACAAAATATAATTTATTAATATTTTATTAAAATATTATTTAATTCAAAAATACATTAATTCTTCAACATATATTTTTTAATTTAATATTAACAAAAAATACTTTTTGTGCTTTAAAAACTATTTACAAAGTAACAATAATAACTGAATGTATATTCACAATTATATACAAAAAAATAATGCAGATAATCATAGTGATAAGGTCTTGTTACATAACCCCTTATAACACCTGCATAAGACTGAAGGGTGAGGTGTGCAATGGTGACCGACTCTTGGGGTGGCTCGAATAACATCACTCAGGTCGCAATCTCTATTAACTTCCACTTCTCCCATAGTTGGTTCCTCTCAAGATTAGCGTGTTCAAGATCGACTTGGGCTTGGTGAAGAGTGAATCCCAATGATGCCACCTACATTCTGATCTCTGACAAATGGGCTTCATATGGGGCAAGTCTACTTGATGAGGCCATCGCTTCCTTTGTCTGAGTAAATTGGACTTATTAAAGCCCTCTATTTATACTAATCGGGTGATCACTATTCAACGACTATATTAGCATTGGTAAAAATTATTAATAGTATTTAAAAATACAAAAACATAAAAATGACGAAGTTCACATTTTAAATAACAATAATAAGACATTTAATTGGATCAAGAGGAATTTCCATTAATGAATGTTTGGTTCTTTACACAAATCCTTCTCTATCACCACAACATGGGTAGGAATTCATAGAGGGGATGTAGTAGATAAGATGTCTTTGTACAGACCTCACTCAAAGGTTCTATCCCTATAGTGTCAATCGTGTGTCATATACATCGAGTGCCTTGTTAAGTAGGTATGCCTCGATGAATACTCAAACATCGACATAATATCCTGTCAGATCTATAGAAGATCCTAGATACGGATTACCCAAAACTTATTAGGTGAGAACTCCTCTCTGAAATGGTCCTCAAACTCTACCCAGGGAAGGGTTGCATCATCATAAGATTAGGTAACTAAAACCCACCATCACCCTATGGATCCAAAGAGAAGGCTCACTTCCAAAACCACCATCTGATCAACTGGTGTACTAACTAAAAGTATTACTCAATTCACCACCTCAAGCCAGTCCTCATCGGCCTGTGTGTCAAGCATGCCTCGGAACCTGAGGGGTCTCTAATACTAAAACTCATGAAGCATGCTTACCATGTTCTCTCCATTCATTGGTACTATGAGTACCATGTGGTTCTCTACAGGTGGTGGTATGCCTGGTGCACCACCTAGAGGTAGCATATGGGGAACTAAACCCTGTATCAAATCCTTATCACAGAGGGGGTAATCCTCGTGATGAAGCTACTAAATCATAGATGGTATATGTTGTGAAGACATTTAGTAAGAGAACATGATGTACCACAGTCAATGAGTATATCTGAATAGATGACTCAATAAAGAAATTGAAAGCACAACCCATTCCTATATGATGCATGTACCATTATTGTTTCCCTGTAACCAGTGTTCTCATGCACTAAGACCAAAATCATATTTTCAGTGTTCTGGTTTATGGATACATCGGTTTCCACACTAACAATAGAGTCCCTATCCAGCAAGGTAAACATGAAAAACATATCACAATTTCCCCAAACCAATCTCAAAGACTCCCAGTCCTAAGGTAGAACTGACCACCTCTGATACCACTCGGTCACGACCCATCTCGGTGGGGCATATGCCATAAATCCCCAAGACCAAATACAATAGGCCAGGGGATGGGGACTAGCATCAACTAGGAATATCACTAAAATGTGAGGAATTTCCAATGTACATGTACACTTGAAAAAATCTCCAAAACCAAAATTTTGAAAAGTAAAAACCACAAGAAAGTAAATAAATTCATACTGATATCCAAAACCTCTGAGTGTGATAGAATTAATTCTTGTAAAGTAAATCGGTCTAGAATACATGTCCACCAAAAGAGTCTATAAACACAAAGGTCCAAATTGTAAACAAATAGGTACTGGGACAGATGTTTGAATCCATAGGAACACCTCAACCTATTTTAACTCATAAAGATCTATCTAGTCTTTGTGCTCCCCGGAATCCAACAAAAAGTTTCTTGTCTTCATAAGAAACGACACATGTGGGAAAAGCTCGTGCATGGGTGTTTATAACAATACATAATATGAAACCATATTAACACAAAACAATAAAAAAATGTAAAGGAATAGTCATCTCTATAAAATTATGTGTCTAAAACACATATAACATTGATATACAAATATAAATGAACCTAGACCCATAGTCTAGAGGTATATAGCAACTATCGTATGTCAACACTAGATATTCACTCCAAATATTGCACAAAGAAAATAACCTGGGAGCACACACTCCTGAGTCTGGTGGCACTGATGACGTCCACCTTTGAATTATTATTCACCAGGAACATTCATGAGAGAGATACACTGATCTATCTGACTATAGATATGATAAAGTCTCTCTAGAAGTACTCACTCCATGAGTGGGGAAGATCACAATACACATCTGGGGATCACTTCTTGGGACATGTGGTGATACCATGACTCATCTGGATTCACCTTCTAAGTAGAGGATAAATTTCTAATATGATTGGTTGTGCCAATACCATGACTATACCTAGGGAATAAGAATTGATATAGGATCCTACTTCGGGCCTCTCGAAGGGGATTCTTGACTCTATCAAATAAAATCCTACGGAAGGGACTATACTCCTATGAATAGGAAACAATACCAACTAACCCTCCGAGGAGTGAGGAAGGGAACCAAACCTGAAAAAATTTGTCAGAGATATAGTGGAAAATATAATCAAGACATGTAGTAAAGGGTAAAAGGTGTGTAGTAGGGTTATATTCCATGTCCCTTGACCCCGAGTACTACCCGTTTTCAATGTGTCGTGTCACTAGAACATGTCATGTAGAAGATGTATACACAATGTGTAGATTATATCACACACCATGTCCAATTATCCAGGGTCCACCCATGTACTCTGGTTGTGTGCTAGTATGCAGTGTTAACTCTTGTTTGGCATCTCGTTGTAACACCCCGAGATTTTATGAGATATATTATTTTTAATTTCACTGATGTCTAATATTATACACTACACCAGGATTATCTTGCACTATATGCAACAACATATTATCTTGTATTATACGCAACACTATTCTTGGGTCATGTTACACACAATTTCAAGTTCGTTTTGTGGAAATTATTCTACTAAACATTCATAATAGAATTTGTTTAATGTATAAAAGAAATAAGTTTTGATTATATTATACGCAACACCAAACGGAGCTTTCACTACATGAATCGCTGACTTGTCTTGCATTACAATCAATCAAGACCTTCTTCGATAGCGTGTGTAGTACGCAATACCAAGTTTCACTAAACGAGATATTATTATAATATTATTATGAACTAGCCGTTATGAATATTAATACCCAATTTTTGAAATTTTATAAATTTTATCTTAAAAATGGACTTCATTCTTATATTCGGAATATCGAAATTATCCTAAGGTGAATTTTTGGTATTTTTCTGAAAACTTTCAATTTTTGATGAATAGTGAAAACATTAGGTTGCTATTAAAAAACCGATTTTTATTTAAATAATTATTTATTTTATTTAAATTTATTTTAGGTCAAAATTGATACATAATACCTATATAAGTTAAATTTAATTCATTTTAGTCATTTTATAATAATTTTAGATATATAAAAATTTTATTTAACTTTTCACCGTCTTTTACATATCTCCCAGGAGCTTTTTGCAAACTTACATAAAACATAATTTTACTGATTCTTTGAGTGGAACTTCGAAAATCCAAGAGACACGGTTAATATCAACAAGTAAAATGTTGTTCAATAAGTTAAAAATAATTTTTTGTGAATAGTAAATTTTTACTTTTTTCCGTGGTTAAAAGTAAATAGGGCAATTAAGGGTAAAAATGATATTATTATTACCCTAACACATGTCCTAATTCTGTTGGATAAGTGTAATTAGGCCAAAAACAACCTTAGGAATAAAATATTACCCTGTAGGTCCACTTGGACTAGATTAGGACACTTATTATTATTTTATTTAAAGAAGAGTTAAAATAGTTAAAATCAATGTTTAAAAACTAAAACATTTTTAATATAATGTTATAAATAAGATAAATTCGAATATAAATATTCATTAGAAAGATAATAATATTTCCTAAATAATGGTATTTTATTTATAATTTTTAGACATTAAATACCTTAATTTATTTATGACACAATGATGATGTAGTAATTACCTTATTAATGAAATATTAACATAATTGATATTATAAATACCTAAATAAATGTAATTTGAGACTTTTTATAAATTTAGCTAATTTTTTAGGTTAATATGACATGATATTATTTATTTAATTAACTTTTTTCAAATTAATCATACGGTTATGATTTTCACAATAATCAATTACCAAATACTGTCAAAATTGACATAAAATAGTTTCAAAATATTATTATATTATTAATTGTTATTTTATTACTAAAAATCTAAGGTTCAGACAAATGAATTATATAAGGTTATATATATTAATAATTAACCACTTGGGGTTCTTTTGTCTTGTTATAGTAAGTTTATTAACCGTATAGTGAAAGAAAACAAGAAGGCACGGTAAAAGTTAAATTATTTAACTTAGAGTTAAATCTAAATGATATGGTTAAAATAGTATCCTAAACTTGTATAAAACCTATTGTTTGAGAGTATTTCGACCCATACCCACTTATCTTCGAAATAAATCAATTTAAAGCTATTATCAAACAAATATGTTTTTATTATAAAATAATATTTTAAGTTTTTCCAAAGGTGCCCCTCTCCTCCCTTATAAAAAGGGAACCCCTTCCCTATTCTCTTCACACTAATTTGAGCCTTGAAGCTCGGCCACCCCCTGCCAATTCTTCTTCTAAACATTACTAGTTACATCATAGAGGTTCTGGTATTCTCAAAAGACCAAATCTAGTACCTTAAGAAGAATTTTAAAGGAGGTGTGTCGAGGAAGAGGTAATCTCTTCTACTGACTCATTCAAGTTTCTTTCTTCTTCTACTTCCTCTTCTTTAGTTGTTTCATTATAAAGTAATAACATAAGTATTAATTATATACTTATATGTTATTATAAATATGAAACAACTCACTTTCACCTTCTATCCATGCTACAGAAAACTAAAGCACGACGCGTGCGTACGTACGGAATACCGTCTCCACGCCGTGGTGTAATCAGTTTTTCCACCACCACCTTACTTAGATGGGTATAAAGGTGTAAAGAATAACTATTTATGATTATTATAAAATCATACTGATTCTAATATATTAAATCATCCACTCCAATTCCATTCAATAAAAAAGGGAACGATATCATCGCTCGTGTGTACGTTCGGATTACCATCTCCACGACGCGATGAGATTTATTTTCCATGTTAATAATTAAAGAATGATTATAAAGTATATATAATAAGTAATTATGAAATATATGACATAATAATTCAAATTTATTTATGTATATATATATATATTTATTTCATCCACTTAATTCCATTCAACTCAATATGGAAAGGAAAACAGCGTTCATGCGTACGTACGGCCTACCGTCTCCATGAACGGTGTATTTAATTTCATTTATCTATCTATTATATATATATATATACTGATTATATATGATATATAAATCATGATTTAAATTCTGGAAATAATTAAATAATGATATAATTATTTATAATATCAATAACAACATGTCCAAACAAATACGATAAAAAAATGATTTTACCCAAAACACTGCTTTAACATGGAATTTACAAAAGAACAGGTAATATAAAGTCATAAGTGAACCATATATGATATAATAAAAATGAATATGATTCTGTAATACGTAAATTACATTATTTAAATCATTATATAGGAGGTTCGGATATGTACGAAGCATATCGGACCTAAGGTAAGGGATAATTTTTCAATCTCATTTTTATTCGAGATTTCTTATACGTAAGTATTTACTGGGGTTATATTTTTCATCCATGTCTATTAAAATGTTTTCATAATGTTTTTAATATTATTCCATGTATGTTTAAATTCATGTTTACCCTTCTTTGAATTTTACTTTGTGTTATGGATGGAATCGTTCTTTTTTTTAAGATACGTGGTACTTTTTAACTATTCTAACAAAAGTGCAAGGAGAATGTTTTTTTAACTTATACGGAATGAACTGATTTTTACGGTTTCATAAAGCCTAATTTTCATAAATATTACTCTACATGATTTCATTATTATTTTCAACAAAATCCTTTTCTTTTAAAATTACATGGCATTTTGTGAAAAGAAAATGATTTTGAAGAAGAAAGTATATTTTCCTCAAGAATTCATTTCAAGTGTTTTATCAAAACCATTTTCCATATAAGATGACATTATTTAATATGTATATGTTTCAAGTATAATGTCTCTATAATTTACATGGTTTCACTTTTCTTATGATGAAATATCCATTTGTTTTATATGGATTGTGTGATGATGTTTATGAAACCCATTTAATTCTTTGGGTTATGATGAATGTTTTAAGTTTATTTTTTGGCACAAGTAAGAATGATTTTATTATGAGATGGGTGGGACCTATATCTACATAAAATGCATTGGGTAAAGATTTATATCTCATTTGATAGACATGGATGGAATGGAAAGTTAAACCGATTTAGTAATACAGGACTAGAACGAGGAGTGAACTCGATTTAGAAAGGGACTTTATCCGCTAAGATGGTCTTGGAAGCAATGCCTTTGCTAATATGGAAATCATAACTTGTTCTTAATGGTTTCCATAATTATATGTTTTATTCTCATGCTATTTTATCATGATTAATGTTTTTTTGATATATGCCTTTCGTACTGCTATGTTTTATGTCATTACACAAGATATTGGTGTTTAAACATTATGTTCATGTATTTAAGTTCAAAGGTATACAATTTGTTTTATTTTATCCATGCTAACCCTTAATGAGCATTCGATCTCACCCTTTTATATGTTTTCTTTTCCCCATGATTTAAATAAATATTTTATGTAAGAAAACAAAAAGGGGAAGATCTTTATGGGAGATGTTGAAGATCTTTCACCACGATTAGAAGATTGTGTTCCAAGTTTCCAAAGACACTAAACTATTACGGTCCATGAGTGATGGTTTTTGTTATGTATTAAGTATTCTGAAAAAGTAATGTAATGTCCATGTACGTCAAGCTTTGGGTCTCTACAGTTGGTATCAGAGGAAAGGTTTAGTTAACCTTTGGAAACTAGGATGCGAAAACTTTAGTGAAATCCCTAGAAATATTTAAGGTATGTCTAGGGATGTCCCTAAGGATAAGTATACGTATAGGTTATAGTCCTATAATTACGATAATGATCATAGAATTTAAACTAAGATGTTAGATATTAATAGTACTCCCCCTTTATTATGTTGTTTTCCCTAGCCTGATTTTTTCCTCTCACACTATTTTTTTGGTATTAGAAAATGGATGGAAATAGGAAGATTCACGATAATATCGGACATGATGGACAATTGAATGATATTCTTCATGAGCAGCCAAATAAAATGGGATTTGGAAGTCCAAAAATCGTTATTATGCCTAATCAGCAATCTCATAATATGATCAATAATCTCAACTTTGGTATGTTTCCTGACTCAGCTAATAAGAAAGAGATGGAATTTCATGATGATCATAGAGGAAAGAAAGTTCAATTTCTCTCATGTAAATCATGTGGGAAGAGGCATCAAGGAGAATGTTTCAAAGGAACTAGAAGATGCGTTGGGTGTAGAAAATAAGGACAAAAATCTAGTAAGTACAAAGGAAAAGGTTCAGTTAACACCATGGAGAAGGATAATGGGATTTCTACGACATCAACAATGATTAGATTTTTTAAATGTGGAATGTATGGGCATTATTCAAATCAATTCCCTAAGGGAAAATCTCATGAAGAGAATCCTCATGGTAATATGGGTAGTATTTATGTGGATGATGATGAGGAGACTAAAAATGATATATGAGATGAACGAAGTGTTGAAGCTTGGTCAATGGTTTAATAAGGTAGTGGAATGATTGTATGTTTATCAAGAGTTATGTTGTATAGGAAATTTAATGTTTCTATGGAATAAAGAAACATCTAACGATTGTTACACTATTTTTTTTAATGTATTTGAAAGTATATGTTGAATGGTACTGGTAACCATGAAAGATTATTCAGATATTTTTGGAAAGAAGATGATATGCGCATTATGAAGGGATAAAGAGAAAATGAAATTTTGATAGTATTCATGAGCTCATGACTAATATAAGGAAAAAGTGATATCATGGTTTGAGTGTATAGAAATTTTTGGATTTTGGTATGTGGAATGAGTTAACTTTTGAAAGCATTCATTTTTTCATTAAGGTTATATAGTAATTCATGTTTCAAAAGAATACATGATTAAGGTATTGACATGTTTGTAATATGACCAACAAGATATATGTTATGATATATGGGAGATAAATGATGGTATTCACATGCTTGGTATATGACCTCTCTAGTAATCATTTTCTTTATAATATGAGATTGGAAAAATGTATTTTGGATAATCCTAAAGATTGGAATGGATTATGTTGGACATAAGATAATATTATTTAAGGATAGAACTTGTTTTTCGATATTATTTATGGAATGTTATAATAGTATAGTTTTAGTAAAAGGAAAACCCATAGGACGAGCGGCAACTCATCGCATCGGACAAGGATGTGGGAATCGAACTCACAACCGAAGTGCGACAAGCCTTTATCGCCTACCACTGGCCTACAGGAAGTCTCTGGTTAGTAGAAGCTATTTTTATTATATTAAGCGGTATGATATATGATGTATAAGCCCATTTGAGGAACCATATACGATTAATCTCACTATAGATGGAATTTTGTATATTTGATAACTTTTTATAACCTTATGTTTGAGATAGATGGAATGAAGTATCATTCTATCGCATGATCTGCTAACACTTCACAGAAGAAAAATTCAACTTCATTTCTTTTAGAGATGAAGTGGAAATTGTTCGAGGCAGAAACAACAGTGAGATTGTACCAAAATCAAGTAAGTATTTCTTTTAAATCAAAAAATATTCAACATTAGGGAAATGATCTTGAAAACAAAAAATTTTGTCATAGTGCCCTCATATCTGATGAATTAGATGGTACCTTAGATCATCACAATTTTATAGCTTTCTGACTGTTGGTTTTTTCATAGCTCTGTTCTCTACCACTCTCCATCAGAACATGATGGTTAGATTTATCTTCCATATCCATATTTTCACCTATGATCTCCTATGTGGGAACACAAGTGATGAGTTACTTTGGGTATCCGTTTTGTTTCTAACGTTCTTTTTTAAAAGTAATTTTTATTATTCCTTTTTACGATGTTGGTTTCTATGAAATAAACTCTCAAGTAATAAACCATTTATTACCCTGACGAATTTCGAGGGTGAAATTCATTTTAAGGGGGTAGAATGTAACACCCAGAGATTTTTTGAGATATATAATTTTAAATTTCTTTGATGTCTTATATTATACACTACACCAAGATTAGATTTCACTATACGCAACACCTTATTAGCTTGCAGTATATGCAACACTATTCTTGGATCGTGTTACACACAATTTCAAGTTCGTTTTGTAGAAATTATTCTAAAAAACATTAAGTATATATTTTCTTTAATGTATAAATGAAATAAGTTTTGATTGTGTTATACACAACACCAAACGGAACTTTCAATACACATAGCCCTGACTTGGCTTACCTTACACGCAATCAAGACCTTTTTCGATAGCGTGTATAGTACGCAATACCAAGTTTCACTAAAAGAGATATTATTATAATATTATTATGAACTAGCCATTATGAATAGTAATACCCACTTTTTGAAATTTTATAAATTTTATCATTCAAAATGGACTTCATTATTATATTCAGAATATCAAAATTAGCCTAGGGTAAATTTTTGGTATTTTTTGGAAAACTTTCAATTTTTGATGAATAGTGAAAACACTGGGTTACTATTTAAAAACAAATTTATATTTAAATAATTATTTATATTTTTTTAATTTCTTTTAGGTGAAAATTGAAACATATAAAATATATAAGTTAAATTTAATTCATTTGAGTAATTTTATAATAATTTTAGATATATAAAAATTTTATTGAACTTTTCACCGTCTTTTACCAACCTCCTAGGAGCTTTTTGCAAACTTACATAAAACATAATTATACTGCTTCTGTGAGTGGAATTTTGAAAATCCGAGAGACACGGTTAATATTAAGGAGTAAAATTTGGTTCAATAAGATAAAAATAATTTTTTTGTGAATAGTAACTTTTTACTTTTTTACCACAGTTAAAAGTAAAATAGGGTAATTAACAGTACAAATGATATATTTATTACCCTAACACATGTCCTAATTCTATTGGAAGAGTTTAATTCGACCAAAAACAACTTTATAAATAAAATATTACCCTTTAGGTCCACTTGGACTAGGTTAGGACACTTATTATTATTTTATTGAAAGAAGAGTTAAAATAGTAAAAATCAAAGTTTAAAAACTAAAAAAAATTTAATATTGGGATATAAATAAGATAAATTCGACTATAAATATATATTAGAAATATAAAAAGATTTCCTATATAATGGTATTTTATTTATTATTTTTATACATTAAATAATTTAATTTATTTATGACACAATGATGATGTAGTAATTACCTTATTAATGAAATATTAACATAATTGATATTATAAATACGTAAATAAATGTATTTTGAGACTTTATATAAATTAAGATAATTTTTTACTTTAATATGACATGTTAGTATTGATTTAATTAGCTTTGTTCTAACTAATAATGCTATTATGATTTTCACAAAAATCAATTACTAAATAGTGTCAAAATTGACATAAAATAGTTTTTAAAACCAATATTATATTATTAATTGTGATGTTACTCCTAAAAATCTAATTATCGGCCAAATGACATATATTAGAATATATATATTAATAATGACCCATTTGGGGTTCCTTTGTCTTGTTATAGTAAGTTTATTAACAATATAGTGAAAGAAAATAAGAAGACACGGTAAAAGATAAATCTAAATGATAAGATTAAAATAGTATCCTAAACTTTTCTAAAACCTATTGGTTTAGATTATTTCGACCCATCCCAACTTTAGCTTCGAAATAAATCAATTTGGAGCTATTATAAACCGAATATGACTTTATTATAAAATAATATTTTATGTTTTTCCAAAGGTGCCCCTCTCCTCCCTTATAAAAAGGGAACCCCTTCCCTCATCTCTTCACACCAATTAGAGCCTTGAGGCTTGGAAAAACCCTGAAAATTCCTCTTCTAAACCTCTATAGTTACATCATAGTGGTTCTAGTATTCTCAGAAGACCAACTCTAGTGCCCTAAGAAGAAGTTTAAAGGAGGTGCGTTGAGGAAGAGGTAATCTCTTCTACCGACTCTTGCAAGTTTATTTCTTCTTCTACTTCCTATTCTTTACTTGGTTCATTATAAATTAATAAAATTAGTATTAATTATATACTGATATGTTACTATAATTGTGAAACAATCCTATTTCACCTTCTATCCATCCTATGGAAAATGAAATCACCGCGCGTGTGTACGTACGGAATACAGTCACCACGCCGTGGTGTAATCAGTTTTCCACCACCACCGTACTTGGATTGGTATAATGGTTTAAAGAATAACTATATATGATTATTATAACATCATAATGATTATAAGATATTATATCATCCACTCCAATTCCATTCAATAAAAATGGGAACAATATCATCGCTCGTGCGTACGTTCCGATTATCGTCTCCACGACGCGATGAGATTCACTTTCCATGTTAACAATTCAAGAATGATTATAAAGTATTTATAATAATTAATCATGAAATATATTACATAATAATGCTACTGGATTTATGTATATATATATATATGTATTTCATCTACTTAATTCCATTCAAGTCAATAAGGAAAGGAAAACATCGTTCATGCGTGCCTATGGTCTACCGTCTCCATGAACGGTGTATTTCATTTCATTTATCTATCTATTATATATATATATACTGAATATATATGATATAGAAATTATTATTTACATTCTGGAGGTAATTAAATCATGACATATTTAATAATAATATCAAGAACAACAAGTACAAACAAGTACGATAAATAAAACGATTTTACCCAAAACACAGCTTTAACATGGAATTTACATAAGAACGGGTAATATAATATCATAAGTGAACCATATATGATATAATAACAATGAATATGATTATGTAAATTCTGAATGGAATTATTTAAATCATTATATAGGAGGTTCAGATACGTACGAAGCATATCAGATCTAAGTTAAGGGATAATTTTTCAATCTCATTTTTATTCGAGATTGCTTATATGTAAGTATTTAATGGGGTTATAATATTCATCCATGTCTATAAAAATGTTTTTCATAAAGTTTTTAATATTATTACATGTATTTTTAAAGTCATTTTTACCCCTCTTTGACTTTTACTTTGTGTTATGGATGGATTCTTTATTTTGTTTACCATACGTGGTACTTTTTGACGTTTCCGAAAAAAGTATGAGGAGAATGTTTTTTTAACTTATACGACATGAATAGATTTTTACAGTTTCATAAAGCCTAATTTTAATAAATATTCCTCTAAAATATTTCAGTATTATTTTCAACAAAATCCCTTTCTTTTAAAATTACATGGCATTTTGTAAAAAGAAAATGATTTTGAAGAAGAAAGGATATTTTCCTCAAGAATCCATTTCAGGTGTTTCATCAAAACCATTTTCCATATAAGATGAAATTATTTCATATGTGTATGTTTCACATATAATTTCTATATGATATACATTGTTTCACTTTTCTTATGATAAAATATCCATTTGTTTATATGGATTATGTGATGATGGGATGATGTTTATGAAAACCATTTTATTCTTTGGGTTATGATGAATGTTTTAAGTTTATATTGTGGAACAAGTAAGAATAATTTCATTATAGGATGGGTGGGACCTATATCTCCCTAAAATGAATTGGGTAAAGATTTATATCTCATGATATAGACATGGATGGAACAGAATGTCAAACCAGTTCAGTAATACAAGACTCGAATGAGGAGTGAACTCGATTCAGAAAGGGACTTTGTCCAATAAGATGGTCTTGGAAGCAATGCCTTGGCTACTATGGAAATCATAACATGTTCTTAATGGTTTCAACAATTAAATATTTTATTCTCATGCTATTTTATCCATATTAATGTTTCTTTATGATCTGTGCCTTAGGTACTACCATGTTTTGTGTCATTTCTCAAGATCTTGATGTTTAAACATTATGTTCATGTTTTTAAGTTAAAATGTATATAATTTGTTTTATTTTATCCATGATTACCCTTACTGATCATTTTAGCTCACCCTTTTATATGTTTTCTTTTCCCCAGTATTTAAAGAAAGGTTTTTGGTAAGAAAAAAAAGGGAAGATCATTATGGGAGATGTTGAAGATCTTTCACCATGATTATAAGATTGTGTTATGAGTTTCCAAAGAGACTAAACTATTATGGTCCTTGAGTGTTAGATTTTGTTATGTATTAAGTATTCCGCAAAATTAATGTAATTTTCATGTATTTCATGCTTTGGGTCTCTACACTCGTGTACCAGTACATGGAGTAACCCGTGTATCCATTCTGGGTTTGGCTGTGTGGTTGGGTAAACGCCATATAAGCACATTGAATACTCAACCCCATATCTGTGTACCTTATGAGATAAATTTCAATCCTCTGGGAAGGTCCCACACGTCATGTGACAAGGGTCACATTCCATGTGATACTTTACTACCTCCCGAAACCCTAGATTCCACTAAGGGGTCCCCACACACCGTGTAATCCGAGATTACAAGCTGTGTAACATATGATTTTCTATAATCCCTATTTCATGCTCTGTCCACCATTCTAGTCATGCCTTGCTGGGAAACATAATATCCAGCCTTGTTCTTTCATTCCATCCCCCCAAAAAATACATTCTATCTTCTGATGCGGTCGAACAACAGATTTAAATGGGTCGTTATTTATTCCCCGGAAGAATGAAGAAGAATTTTGGCTCGTGGATCTAGTGTCATCTAAATCACTCCATCACTTTCTTCGCACCTCCATCATTTCATGAAAATCATAGATTTCTGATATCAGATCATTGTTCCAAGAATCTGGTGCGTAATGATCAATTGATCATCATATGTCGAGTCATGGGACAAGCAAAGAAATCCCATGTAAAATGATGAATGGGGGAGAAAAGGAATAAATAAATCAAGAGGAGCATACCTAAATCTATATTTGTGTCGATCATGGCTAATTTTCATTATAACAACGATCTAATTTGTCCATAAATAGTCACAAGATCAACTCCCAATAAAATCCTATATAAATAAAACTTATCCTACAAGGTTACAATTGAATCATGAATCAACATGTGAGTTCAATGGTCTGTGTTCATCGTGAAATTTACAAAAGGGGAAGGAAATCCAAAATAATGCAACCTACCTTTGATTTGTAATGCTTTCTGACAAATGTTGGTCACTAAATCGTCGTTGTTGATGAGATCCGTCAAGAACGTTTTTCAATCGTAAATATGTGATTTCATCACCATTTCCTTGAGAGGTTTCTCTAATGCTCTCACTAGAAATTTTATAGAATTCCAAGGGATATTAGACCTACCCTGGGATTTATTCATAAGTATTATTTTAAAGGAAATAATCACTGCATGAATAAAATAATTTACCTTTTAATTTTTTAAGGTCGATTACTTTTGTCATGTTTTTTCATAGAAGACCTATGTTAACTAAAGATATGTTATGACTAGAAAAAACAAAAAATTAAAAAACTCAACAGTGATCTATGGTTTCCAATTGTATTCCCCATTTATGTGTTTTTAGAAATTGAAAATAAAATAATTTTTTATTTAATTATTTTAAATATAGTTACATCTAAAAACATTCTTTCAGAGCCGACCCATGCCAGCCAATGTTTGGAATCACCTAAGGTAAATCAATTTATTTAAATGCAATGGTGCTCACATATTTCTGATGTGGGAACATGTTTAAGAGTTATTCCACTTTTTAGAAAAACCGATCGAGTGCTTTAATAAAAACTAAATATTTATAAAGAATTGTTCTGGGGAAACTGGTTTTCAGAAATGCACGCCATCTTACTGACTAGGCTTGGTATTTTCCCAAATAATTTATAAAAATAAAATCATCAAATTCAAAGTCATTAAACAACCACTTTGGGATCCTATCCCAAGAGTGTATCAATGCATACCTTCCCTACCATAGGGAGGTGGATGAGTACAACCATCTGGTCAACTCAATCACTCTGGATATTCCTATAAGGTCTCGAATTAATTATGGTTATCATCACTAATATGTGACCATGGTTACATAAGCAGATACAGAGGAGGTTGTGCCTTCAGCAACTATCGATGTTGGGGTACCCACAATGAGATCCCTATAGGGGTATCCAAACAATGCATATATAGAGCAGGATTATATCCCTACTACCACCAATCTATCTAAGGTACACCAATGTTTCCTATAATTGGCCTAGAATAAATCTTAGGTCATCTCAATCCAATAGATTTTGACATTATCATAGCTAACATTGGGGACTATTGAATCCTAGGAAGAAACCCATGACATATGGTGGGGCTATTTTTTCATATTCTACCTTGGGAACATCTTCCATATGTCCACCAAAACCTCAATGATATCATGGGAACTGACCCCTCAAATGGTATAATGGTCACTGACCAATCAAATGATATGATGGGATCCAAACCATAAAACGGTATCTAGGGAACTAACCCCTCAAATGGTATCATGGGAACCAAACCCTAAAATGGTACCATGGGAACCGAACCCTCAAATTTTATCAGGGGAATCAACCCATCAAATGGTATCATGGGAACCAACCCCTAAATGGTTATAGTGGGAACAAATCTATAAAATAGTACAGTGGGTACCAACCCTCAAAACGGTATACCGGGCAGCGACTCACTAAACGAGATACTCTACTAAGGAGGAGAACCAGCCTGCTTGTGTCTCAATAAATATGATATCAATTGAATCAAGATACTCCTCATGATATCCAGATGAGTACAATATTGAAGTGTATAATCATACCCTTCTGAATTCATCTAAGTCATGGTAGGTTAGCCTACCTTCTACCACCAATATTGGAATAAAAGTCCCAGTGTTATCTTTGAATAATCTACAGAAGGTACCGACTATGTTGGTTTTTAATAGGGTAATAAAAATGGAGCATATGGCCTTTGAAAATAGTGGATTCAACCTCTGGGTTCCATGATAGAACTCTCATCGAAATCTATAGACTCTACCACTAAAAAAAGGGAGGATGTTTTCATGGATCCTATGAGCTAGCCCCTTGTATTTTACAATGCAATTTAGTAGAAGAACAGATCCCCCAAATCCAACGATAGAATAGGGATATCCATGAAATTATTATGGGAATACTACTGAGATATCTACCTTGTAATTATGATCCATACTTAGAGTGAATTTCCCTATCCCACATAGCTAGGGGAATTTTCATTTTTTCCATCCCCTCATTGGGTGAAATCTAGACATTGTTCCACCTCCCCTCATCCCATATGGCTAGGGGAATTTCCATATTTTCCACCTCCTCATCATGAATATTATGGAAACCAATTTTCCTCAGATTTTTTATTAGACCTTCATGAGATTTGGGATATTTTAATTAGTGGGAAGTATATACATCATCCAAAAAATCCAATGGTTCAGTACCGTCCCCCAGACCAATTAATATTGAGACTCTATACCTTGGGATCAAAACTCAACCATGCACCTGCACCAATGGAGGTATAGATAACATGCATGAGAAGAAGTATACTCTCCCATACCGTGAATATAGATATAAAAAAGTATATTCCTTCTAATCAATACATGTTCCTAGGTATTTAATCTATTCCATTTAAAATGGTTTGATAGAGATTATGGTGATGATAAAGAAATGTGAAGAAAGGTTGGTAGGTGATGAAAATCATTTCCTCTACCATTGATGTCTTGGGAACATAATACAATATCTTTTCCCTTTAAATACTAGCTTCATGTGAATATGGACATGGGGATATTGGAACCACTAACACCTAAATCCTCACTATAGTCATCTGATCACTCTGAACAGGATGTGCCACTTGTGTGGTAGAGCATGAGCCACATACCTCCCAGAGATAAATGACAATCTTTCAATGTAATATTGAAAAAAACATATTATTTCAAAAAAAATAATATTTCCCCAGTTATTTTGACTATACCATGGAAATTTTTTTGTTGGAACTCCCAACAATAACGAAGTAGAATGAGGTATGTTTTGAAATCCATGAAAACCACTGGCCCTAATATCAACGTATTGGGAACACAAATAGAGAGCTTCTTTGTCTTGAAGTATTGGTTAATGGTACAGGTATGTGAAGGCTCGACAAAGTTGAAAGATCCCAAAAATCATGCTATAAGAATAAGAGTTATCAAAACTGAATTAGAAGAACCACCCTCTTGATAAGTGTTTAACATCATACTTACCGTAAGATGTTAAACTACCTAGTGATTTTCCTCATCGTAAGATGTTAAAATACATGGTTGATGTGGTTACAACATGACATTAAACTGCACGGCTGACATCTTTACCATAATACATTTAAATACATGAAAAAAATAATTATCACATGAAATTAAATTTCTTGTTCGACATCCTCAATACAAGATGTTAAACTGAACGGACCACATCATTATCGTAAGATTTTAAACTAAAAGACTGATGTCATTGCCATTCGACATTAAAATGAACATGTTTCTATAACTACATACAGATTGATTCTCATCCTAATGAGATATGTAGTGACACAAAGATCTTATATTTTATCCCAACCACCTATATTTACATATTTACTAAAAGAAGTTAAAATGCCTGGTCAATGCTCTTACTACAATACATTAAACTGCATGGATGATGTCCTTAATGAAATACATCAAAATGTATGACCACAAACTTTACTATAAGAAGCTAAACTCTTTTTCCATAGTCCTCATCTAAAGATGTTAAACTACCTGGATGTTTTCATTATTGCATGAAAATAAACCTTATGGACAACTTCCTCACTGTAAGATTTTAAACTGTATGGACCATGTCCTTACCGCAAGATGTTAAAATGAATGACTAATTTTCTTACCACATCAAATTGAACTAATAGGGTTAATATAACTACGTATGTATTTATTATCATCATAATGAGATTTTTAGGGATTCCTGGATCCTGTATCATTGACCAAGCACCTATATTTACAACCAAATCATGAGATGTTAAACTGCTTGGCTGATGTCCTTACCAAAATACATTAATCTTCATGGTTGATGTCCATACTGTAAGACATTAAACTACATCTCCATCATCCTTACTACAAGAGGATAAACTTCATGGACCACATCCTAACCTCAACATTCGAAATTTCATGGTTGGTGTTCTTTCAAAAATAAATTATGTGGAACATGTTTTATAGAACTATATACAGTTTGATTCTCATACTAATGATATACATAGGGACACATAGATCCTATATCATGGATCATCCACCTTTATTCACATACTTACCAAATGAAAATAAACTGAACAGAATTAATCATAGTCTCAATATGATAAATTGTATAGTATCTTAACCTATAGAATACATCATTAGAATTCGGTGGAAGTCGTTGTTTCCAGATGTAGCCATGATACTCTACAATCTCAATCCCAGCTATATCACAAAATCCCAAATGCCACCCAGTCACCTTCTTAGGGAATTATCTAATAGGTTATATCCTTAAACACTCATATTTTATCATCAAGTAATCCTTGTTAAAAAAGGAAACCTATATGCTAGAGAAATCATGATTATACCCTTACTAGTTCAAACATGGTCTGTTATCATATTTCTGTTCAATAAGCATGGGGAAGGTTTAAATCCACATACCCATGCATAAATTCCATCAACATATTCTGAAGGCATAAGGAGAGAAGGAGTGGGCGTATATCCCAAATTAAATCAAATACATTGGCCAATATATCCTGGTATATGAGAGTTTACATGCATATATTTTTTACAAATCCTATTGAAGTAAAAGTTCTTTGTAACCGTAACAAAGGAGCTCTTCATGTATATTCTGTTGAAGTTGTAGGGATAAGAATACATTCCTATCCCAACATCCAGAATATCACAACACTTTGATAAGTATGAAAATGTGGCTACTTCAAAGTAAGTTCATATCATTACACGTGTGTAGTAAAATTATAGGCATATTTTGATAAATGATGTGACATAAGGATTGGGCTCATATCCTTGTTCCGACCGGGGATCACCAAGTGAAAGTGGCACATGCCTTGGTACATGCTCATATTATTATTACAAAAGACTAGAGGAGTATTCCAATGGCCCTAGATCAGGCTCATAACCTCATTCTAGTTGGGGCTCACCTTTTGAGAGTGGCACATTTCTTGGGATATGTTCATATTCCTATCGAAAAAAACTAGAAACATACTTTAAGGCCTAGGATCAGACTCATATCCTTATTATGGACAAGTATCACTATTTAAGAGTAAATTATAACTCATTATAGGATCATATTATAATCAAAAAATATTCTAAAAGTATCAAAATATCTTATTAGAGGAGGATGATATCCCTAATGACATTCTAGAGGTCAGTTGACATGTTCTAATGAGGGTATTCATAGTTGGATCAGGCACATTTTACCATTCCAACAAAGGCTCAACATGTAGGTGGAAAATTCCTCAGTATAGGCTCATAATATTTTCATAAAAGACCCGCAACATATTCTAAAGTCTTGGGACCAAGATCATATCCCCATTTTGTCTTAGTTTCACCAAGTGAGAGCAGAACATGCCTTGGGGGATGCTCATACCCCTATCAGAGAAGATCATTAACATAATCTGGTACCTTCACAGGAGGATCATTATATTACCACAGCTCTAGATGGTTTCCAATATATTAATGAAACTATCCTAGAATAGGCTGATATCCCTATACAATTCGAGCAGGAAGGTCAGCATATTCCGACCATGATGTAGAAGGAGGATCATATTCTCAACCCACTCAATTCTTGTGTCCTTGCAGTTGTTCAAGACACATTATCAAAACCTTAAGGGTCTATCAACTCTTCAACTGAATAAGATGGTTATCATTTCCATGAATTTCCTCCTCATGGAATTGTGAAGATGGATTATAGGGACTCTACTCCTGAAATCCTCTATGGTCAACCTCCCCATGGTGATATCTCCCAAGGACCAAGAAATATTCCACTTTACTAGAAACATTCATATAGAGAGGTGATATAAAATATCATGAACCTTAATATATAAATATGTTCATAGTACCACGGCTAACCATATATAGTTCCCCATAAACCCTTATGAGCACTTCACCGCGGTTAGAAGGAAACCAAAAGAGGCATCCTGAGTGGTTTATCTAGGAAAATTCATATAGATCTGATGAAAAAGTGGCGAGCATGGATATATGGAGAGTGTTAGATAGAAAAAATCTCCCAAAATTCCTAGACCCATTGCCACTTCTAATTATGGGATCCAAAATGGGTCAAAAAAGGATTTCCAGAGTTCACCATTACCACATGACGTTAAATTGTATGAAGAACATCCTAACAATGTGATGTTAAACTATAAAAAGATCATCCTTACCACATGATGTTAGAATTCATATAAGACTTATTCACTACAAGATTTAAAATTTTATAGGAATCATTGTCTCACTAATGATCTATCACACCCAATCCAGACCTATCCGAAAGAAGGGTGAAATTCCCATATCCCCATGTTAGAGTTATCTCCACATAAAGAATATCTTCAGCCAAGATCTATATGCATCTTGATTTGATCCATAATAGTATATGTAGTGATGCTCAATCCACAAGTATTGGTCACATCCACAATATTACTTTCTGTCAATTTGGGTGATCTTTATCCTTACCATACGATGATAAAATACACAGCAGATGCCCTTACCACAGGACATTAAACTTCATGACTGATGTCCTTTCTGCATGACATTAACCATAATGGTTTTCTAGAACTACACAAGGATTGATTATTATTTAGATGAGATAAATAGGAACACATAGATCCTATATCTTGGTCTATCCATCACCAGACAAAAAATTACTTATGTCTATGCTTTAGTTTCCTATGCATGTTGGTGGGAAACCTAGTCATTTTTTGTATCTCACAACGAGCACAAATCATGTGATATTAGGGATTTATATAGGTAATTCACATAAAATATATGGAATATTATCTTCTAATAGGGTTATAGTGGTCCTAAATTCAATACCATAAAATGAACACCATGAATCCCCAATGCATGAAGTTAAACTACACAGTTGATGTCTCTTGAAGGACATAGAGTTACAAATTCCTAGGGAACTCACTCAAGAGGATCACTATTATTGGTGATTGTTTTTATACCTAACCTCTATTAAAGAAATACACATTACTTGATTCCTGACATCATAAGAAACATATTGACACCTAAATCTCAGCCAGAGGTCCATTTATAAAAAATAAGCATAAAAATTCCCACGCACTGCATATAGGTCATACTTGAGTAGGAAGATCTTTCCTCAAGAAATAAGTGTGACTTGATTTTTATTATTAGGTTATTTTTAGTGACACCCATATTTACAATTTTTGGGCCCATCTGTAACACCCCTTTTCAGATCGGGAATCCTACATCCTTGTGGCATGATGTTAAAATACAAAGTTCCCCAAGAACTATGTGTGGCTTGATTTCTATCATCAAAGGATATGTAGTGACATCATGAGCTCCAATACTGGGCCAAAATATAACAATCAACGAAATCAATTCCCACCACTATGTACTGGTCAGACCTATGTAGAGAGTTTCCTATTTGAGAACTACATGTGTCTTTATTTCTATCATTATAGGATATGTAGTGTAACCCAGATCTCTAATCCTGGGACCAGCTATAGTAATTAACCACAAATAAACCCCAACTGCCTAAAGGATGATCCATACAAGAATATTTTTCCTATGTATGAGTTAGTTCATTGTTCATATTAATTTTTCATGTAATATAACTTACATAATCTAAAATATCAGTTCCCACATACTTACCACATGATGTTAACCAAAAATTCAAATTTACTAGTTTCATGACATAAAAAGTGTACAATAAGAAAAACCTTACCACGTGACTTTAAACTCCATGGAAGAAGTTCTGGTTGCATGAAATTAAAATATCATGACAGGTATACCCCCACTACATGACATTAAAATGTGTAGCGGATCACCCGTTATCATTCCTTATCAAAGGACAACAAGATACTTATCGCGGTCAACCAGAGTATGTGGTGCTTCCTCCATCTTTTAGTAACCTAAATTCATATACCAAACATCATGTATTGAGAACGTCAGGTTCCCACAAAACATTCATGGACCTCATGATTGAAATTAGATCTTTTGGTTTGTCCATGCTATTATGAATAATGTCTTAGAGCCACCAACCAGAGAAATATTTGACATGTAAGAAGGGATTTCTAATCCTCATGATCTTAACATCCCTATGGAAGAACTTAGCACCTGAGAGTGTTATGGTATATCCTTGCTATTATTTTCTCCTATCATTACTCATAACATGAAAACCACAAGCTATGATTTAAAAAAATTTCATCTCGCTCTTATAAGGATGTTGGGGTACTCTTCACCATGGGTATCGTAATTAGGATCATGGGTAAAATATCTTATATTAGGTTCATGTGTGTCACAACCTTAAACAGTCTGCACTTTTTAAAATGTTATACAACCTTAATATTTATCCTATAATGGTCCAAATCTTAAGACCTTAAATTTCTAGTGAAAGAGACATAAAATTTGTCAGGATGAAAACTCAAAAAGGGTTGCCTGGGAAAAAGTCAATTCTTCACCAACTAAACTCTTGATATCCAGAGTTTTGATAAAAATTAGGGTGAAAATAAATAATCTATAATTCTCATAGGTACTACTTTATATCCCTGGTAAAATCAATGAAAAGCTTAGTAGAATCCCTAGTTCAATAAATAGTTAGAGTAATGATTTGTAACATCTCCTCACTGTGAGAATATTTTCTTTAGGCAGTGACAGAACTTATAGGGTGATCTAACCCTTATTGATTATTACATTCTCCATAAATTACACATCATGATTTAAACTCTTTGAGTCACTACAAACCGTTCATATCCCTTGGAAAGGAAAAGAGATATCTCTTCACGGCCTTACTATTTATGCATAAGATATTATAGCTACCAACCTGAGACATTTTTTCCCAATATAAATGGATTTATGATTCTTGTGAGATTCATGTCCCTATGGTAGAACCTAGAACCTAATGGTATTTTGCTTCATTCTTAGTAAGATTGTACCATACCATCCTCATGGCTCGAGAACTTTATACTATGATTTATAATATTTGTAACCAAACTATTCGAGAAAATTTGAAATCCTTGATGTTATTTCACTTTATATTGTACCCTTTATCAAAGTTGGAATGCAATACTCCATTCATGATCCTTTTAATGCCCAAAACACATGATTCGAAACCACAAGGAATAGGGATCCAGATTTACATTAAGATCAATATTTTCTTAGGGTTATAGATCACTTCCTAGATAGTTTTTCTTCCATAACCAAATTCATTTGTCAAATACATGCATCTTCTCAAATGTAACAAGTCCCATGGAAAAGTACGGGGTTCAACTCTACCTTTCCATACATGTAAGCCCTTTGGATTCATGCATAGGTGATTTAACCAACCAGTTATAGGTATATCCTCCTTATAGGAAAGGAACTCTAATCCTCATGATCCAATAAGACACCATGATTGAACTCATATACCTTGGGTATCTTGGTAAATCCTTGGTATGTATGCCCCATTCCATGATTCATCAATTCAAGCTCATGGGAACTTGATTGACACAAACCGTATTCGAACTATATAGGTGGAATCCTGATTTACTATAGTTTCATTATCCTCCCATATTACACCCATAAATCATTCATAACCCTTGTATAAGAGTAGAGACCCCATTTTTGTTTATGTTGGAAATGCATAAGTTGTTTGACCTAATAACCATAGGTATCTCTTATGTTAATGAAATAAAATCCCATCCTCATGAGCCCTAGAAACACGATAGAAGAACCCAAAACTTTATGGAGTTTTGGTTCATCCCAGTACTTCCCCATTCCATATTCACCAATAAAGACCTATCAGTGAGACTTAAAACTACAAAGCATCTCGAGGTCTAAGATAGAAGACCATAAATTAAATCACATAAAAGGTCCAAGCTAAAATACCATAAAATAAAACACATCAAAGGTCCAAGATAAAAGAAATTAAACTACAATAGATCAAAGTTCCACGCTAGAAGACCTTATACTATAGCACAAAAAAAGTCCTAGCTGGAATACCATAAAGTAAAACATAACAAAAGTTGGTGTTAGAAGTCCATAATCTAAAACACATCAAAGTTCCATGATAGAAGACCCTAATAATATAGTACAATCAATGTCCAAGATAGAATGTCATAAACTATTGCACATCCAATGTTTGAGCTTGAAGACCCTAAACTATAGCTCCATAATGGTCGAAGCTAAAAAACTCTAAACTATAGTACATTGATGGTTTAGATTGAAAGACCTTAAAAAAACCAATTGAAAGAGACATAATTTTCTCCAGGTTGAAAAATAGATAACACAATATTGGAAAAAAGTAATGTCTTTTCTCTCTAGACATACACTTTTTGTGATCCAGAAAATATTGAGTATATATAAAATGGAAGAGGTACAAAAACTTTTTAATTAAATATCCTATAAGAAGGTGTCTGGAGAAAAATACAAGTCCATTCTTGATAAGTATTCGTCCATATAAAGCATAGAAAAAATAAAAAAAAATAACGATATAATAAGCTTCTCAGTCCCACCATATGGTCTTAGAAAAATTCATGCTATACTCACTAAGTCCCCTAACTTAGGCATAAGTTAGAGCATTATCCCTTTGATATGGATATTATACCTGAATTATACATATAAATTAGATGATCTTAATATAACTATAGTGGGTATATAAATGAGGAATCTCATGTTGGTGGAAATTTAGGAGCATTTCTCAAGAGAAACCTTTTATAAGTTATGAACTCAAATACAAGAAATCATAACTATTTGGTATTACACAAAATGGTTGGGTATCATGGATGATCTAAGAAGTATCTCCAATAAAAAATAGATCTCTACATAAGATTACCTCGCATGACAATTACATTCCCCTTATTATGTATGAGATAGATCTACATAAGGAAATTCACCATATATTTCTTCATCTATGAACATGTGTTCCCTATGCCTGAGTAGGATATAAATAATGGAATATCTTAGAACTATGAATAGATATATTCACATTATCATGGGATAAATAGAAATATAAAAGTATCTTAATTTGGATCCTACTACAAGTTTCTTTTCACTAAATCTCTACTTGATTATGGAATTCATATACATTCCTATTTTAGGGTATCCATTCGGCAAGAAAAATCTATTTCCCATCTCTGATTCAGCCAAGCACTCATGGTCAGAAGCCTCCACTGGATATAAACACATATTCCTCAGTTGAAATATTCTAGACACATCCTCTAAGGAAGCATAATTTCAAATAATATAAGATGTTTGGATATGTGGAAAAGTGACATACATTCTCCTTAGAATCAGATTATTTTCACTCGGAATGAATCTAATTATATGGGGCATTTTTTTAACACCCATAATTGTGTGATATGTAATTTAACATTAAAAATTCAGAATTGTGAATACTTTGAAAAGGTATTGATATGATTTTCACCATGTATACTGTGATGAAATCCATAAAGAATGGTCTTAGGCTTGGATATAAGGGCATACACTTTCTTTTAACGTATTCATATATAGTGATATTTCCACCCTTATCCAATAATTTAAGAAATCATTTGGATAACCAGACCAGGGCTCAACCACATGACCATGGTAGACCAGAGTCAACCACGCCCAGTTGGAGCCAGATTGGGCTAGCCAAAGGACAATGTCATAGTGCCCGTGGGAATTAGTGGGCCCGTGTATAAGGCATGTGGTGTGTGGGACTGATGGTGTGCATATCATAGGCCAAGAGACCGCAACACTAAGGACTAAATGGTGGATTGTGTAGGTGGTACAGGTGTTGAACCCCATTGTTTGATCAACCAAACAATATTCATAGCTTTGCTGATATACCATAGGGAACGTACAATGGGATTTTGATGTGGGAAATGAAGATGTGGGTAAAATTCACCCATGTTTTAAAAATCCTCACATAGTGTCAGTTTCTTGATCAATTCGATCATGGTCATATGTTTAAATCCCACAAAGGTCCATTTGAAACCTGAAATCCAAATTTATGAATATTTGAGATAATTTGATCCTTTGTAGTGCTAAAATTTATCTTCAACCTCCCAACACCCTAGTTCAACATCGCAATACAAACCCAACAGTCACTCGACATCTCCTCCATCTTTGGTACTTCATTAATATCCAAATGAGTCTGAGGCAACCAAATGAATGATCCTATAGTAGGAATCATCTATCTAAATTTTATGCAAGACAACACATGAAACCCATCAAAAAAACTAATGTAATTTCATAAGATCTCCCACAAGCACATTAATTTATCACGTCATGATATTTTGATCATGTGATTGAAGTTAAGACAGCCACTGAAATCATCACTTGATGTTTGTGACCGTGTGAACCCTCCATATTCTTATATATGTTCTTTTATTTTATTTAAGTTTGATTTAACTGATTTTGTCATGAAGAATCATAGAAGAAAAATTAATCATAATATGAAGGAATGCAGATCATTTTAATCCATATTAAGGTCGTGTGATGTCGATCTAGAAAAGTATCAATCACCTCAACAAATACCCATGACATTACCAACATGAAATGATGAAAGATGTTCATGCAACATAAGCCTATAAATACACCAACTCCAATTCAAAAAATACACATGTGAGGGGAGGAAGGATAGAAGTGAAGGAATATAGGGGCAGACGACCACCTTCGAAGATATTATCCAGGTAATTAGGGGGTTCTCATCATGATATCCCATCACAAGATTATGACCACAATAATTCATCGCATGATAATATTAAGATCAGGAAATTTATTTATATAATAACACCAAACACATCCAAATTAAATTGGAGTCTCTAATTATCCATTAACCTCTTATAATGCACAAAATATATCCCACAAGACCTCTTTTCAGATCATGTAGTTTCATGAGTGATAAAACCTAATGCAACACAACATTATAGTTTTTTAGATATACAACACAATCAAAATGCTATCCACAGGCATAGACCAGTGGACATGCACCTGGTAGTGTCATGCACCCTCGATCTCACAATACTAATTTTCTATTCCATGAAGTGAAAAATCAAGGACTTGCACCCCCCATATTTCATCCACCCTTCTTCTCCAAGTAGTGAAAATAATCAACCTTTACTATGATGAAATAAATGGGAACCCCATTATAATGAACATAAAATCCATCACAATATATCATAAAGGTTATTAAGAGTGCATAAGTTTTAGAACCATGATGTCTCATTAAGTAGACACACATTTATATGCAGAAAACTTTGGAATGTGTACAATCCAATAGATAAACACTCATCTTTTGGGAATAACCCCACATGAGACCCAATCCAAGTCATGAGAATCACGTGAGTAGTGGGGCTTCAAGTGGTTCCATGATGTGTGAACACATCTACATATATGTGGCCTTTAATCTAATTGAAAGGCCCTTCCATCAACAGTCATACCCTAAGAGGTACAGTTTGAAGAAAATCCATATCTTCTCGTCTCTCATCCAAGAAGAATTGTAGCCCATGAGGTTATGAGAGATGATCCCTTAGGGAATGAAAAATAAACACTTATATGATCAAAAAATCATGGATATTCTCATGATACCTTTTCAAATGACTACTTAAAGGCAGCATGCTCCTATGATTCTTCATTGGACTCGTGATGCCCTTGAGAAGCCTTGGACATTTCACTTTGATCAAGAAAGGCCCAAAACAAGTCTGTTTGATCTCTCGACATTTTATTGACATATCCACATTGTCATAAAACATCCAATTTCCATGTCAGCATGGTCACATGACAATATTTGGCCAATTATGGATGATATAATGACAGAAAATTGAGTTTTCATTATTATCATGTGAATATCTAAGGACAAATCAAGTCGATCATCAAAAGTATCTAGGAATTTTCCTTTTTTTATTATGAGAAGATATCCTAAAAAATGCACATAGATCAAGAAAAATTATGTTTGACATGTCTAATGTATCATGAAATAGCACAGGGACATGTCATCATTTTCATGAGACCATCTGAAGGAAAGTCAGGTCAATTATACAATAGAGTATGGTCATGACAGATTCGATCAAGCATAAGACAACATACATGTCTACTTTGATCATGAGAATCATTTTGAACATGTCATATTTGAAAATGAGAATATGTACTGACCCAGCCCTAGTACCCTAGTACCCCGATAACAAAGCTAGACCTGACATAGCTTGAAGGGTGTTCCTAATCCCCATGGGTCAGTGACTACCAAATCGCATCATACAAACTGAAAGTGGAAATTATTTCTCTAATTAAAATGAGAAAGTATAATAAAAAAGATAATATGAATACAAATATAATCTATACTAGGATTAAATAACCAGAATTCAAATAAGAAATAAATCCCAAAGTATAACAACTAAGTACTAAAAATAAGGAAAATAGCTCAAGCCCCCAATTCAGATGTAGCTCACAAAGACCAAGGTTAAACAACTTGATCCTCCCCTAAGAGAACCTTTATCGTTTCTTAAACCTAGATAGATATAATAGTGAAAAACACAATAGAAAAAGTAGGGTGTGAGAAAAATCTCAGTAGGATATCACCAAAGATTCTATCAAAAGATGTTGATATTGAATTAACCCAAAAATGTGCTTGTAATTTTTAAAACAAAAATATTTGGAATTTACAAATCCTATTTATAAAGATCGTAAATCACATTTAAATTAATGGAAATACATTTCAATGTATGGAATTTATCTTTCATCAAATGATACTTTACATTAATTGAATTTTCATAAAATGTATCAAAAAAATACTTATATATAAAATAGTTCACATAAATTCTCATGGAATATAAAATAGTTTTTAGCAATAGAATATTAATTTGAAATAAAAACAAGAAAGTAACATGTCCATGTTCCAAATAGCTACAATTGTTCCAAGATATAGGGATCCAACACTATGAAATGTAAATTATGTACATACACCCCTTTGGGACTAAATAAATGATAACTCATCACCATCACCTATGGAATGGGATGTGATTATATGATGTTTTAGAAAATTATAAATATTAAAATGCGACCCAAGATAACTCACTAGCTATTTAAGGCTTTCATGTGCTCAAGTAATAATAATGATGATCAATTTATTTCATCACTACTAAAAATACAATTATATCTTATCTCCTATTTCAAATATTCCAATTTCCTCTTTAAAAACATAACAGGTTTTTAATAAAAAACATGCCTTTTTACCAAAATGAAACCCAAGGGTTACCATCAAAACAAATTTTCATTTATTTCCAAAAATAAGGATTTTATACCAAATCAAAAAATTTCACAATCCATGTCACAATTAAATATAACAATTTAATTTTCTAACAATTCCATAAATTTCATCTCAATCCCCCAATTCACTGGAATTTGGGTTTTTCATAAATCCTTCCATCAAAATATTTTCCTCAATTATATACTAAAATTAAATTGATTCAATTTCCATCGAAACTAGAATTTAAATAAAACAATTTAAATTACCACAATATTAATAAACAAACCACAATTCAATATAATTGGTGGGTTTTTTTATTTCATGCCAAAAGCCCATTTCTCTTAAAAACCCCATTATATTGGAATTGGGTCTTTCCAATAAAACAATTGAAAACTACCTAATTAAAACTAATCAAATTAATTTAATTTAAAATAATTGATATTAGATAATGAAATTTATTTTTAAAAAAATTTGAGCATCATAACGGAACAACCTACCTGGTGATCAATATATCTTAGATCACAAAACCCCAGCCGAGATTTATCAGTGATGAAAGACAACAACTAAATATAGAAGAAATAAGAATCAAAACTATATTTATATCCTTGACTGTGGGTATTAGATCCTCCAAAAACAATATAGATCAATAAAACACTAGGGAGAATGAAATAGATCATGGGAGATTGAGAATGGGAAGAGAAAAATTACAAAAAGGAGGTCGACAGACATTACCTAGCATCATATTGCTTCCTGGTGGGATTTGAGAGAGAAATAATCCTCCTTGAGATCTCTAAGGAAGGGATAACCATGTTTGGGTATTGGGATGTCCCGTTGAGACTTAAAAAGGAGAATTGGGAATTTTAAATAAAAATTAGGATCTCATAAAATCTCATCTCTGCGGTTTTTTGGGTATCAGTGCACGGTTTGGTTAAACAGTAATTAGATAATTCACCCATTATAAATGGGTCACATGGTTTCTCCAAAGAGGATGCGTATCTTGACTAACTATGTGCAAGTCATGTGGATCTATCTATCCAAAACATGTCATTTTCTTAAAGTAGGGTGCAAAGTTTGGAAAATAATGTGTCAGTTGTGTACAAACTATGCAGTAGCCCAGAAATTCAAGATTCATAAAATTTTTACCCAAAAAAGATCAATTAAAATGGGGGGGTGGGTTTAATATTACCTAAAAATAGTAACAATATGTTATAACCTCCCCACCATAATAAAATTATTTCCCAGAAATCCTACGAAGAAGCCTCAACACTAAAAAGATGAGGCCACTGCTCTCTCTTTTGTCTTCCCTCTCCCATGTACCATGAGAATCAGAACCATGCTAGAATAGCACAAATACCAAATGTATCATCCTCCACTAAAGTACCTTGGTCTTAGAATCAAAAATCCCGACTAGTTGGTCAGTCGCAGATATATCAAGTTCCACTTCAAGATCATCCCTAATCAGAAAATGAGATGGGTCAACTAAGTACTTTTTACGTTGAGATACATGAAACATGTTATGTATCGATGTCAGTTGTGGTGGTAGTGCCAAACATTAAGAAACTTTCCCCACCTACTCAATAACTTTAAAAGGTCCAGAAAAACGAGGAGCAATCTTCCCTTGCCTCCCAATCCATCAATGTATTAACTGAGGTGAAACCATTGAGAACACCTAGTCACCAAATAAGAAATCCAAGGGTCTATGGTGATGATCAACATAATACTTATATCGACTCTATTCCATTTACATTATTTGATGAATCGACAACATCTTTTTTGTAGTCTCTTAGCCCAAGCTCGACCCAACCAAGGAACTCTCACCAATCTCTGACCAACACAATGGAGATTTACAAGGCCTCCAATGGAGTCATGATAATCAAGGACTATTAACTATTGTTATTAGAGAACTCAACTAGTCACAAATGATCATCCATTTCCCCACAAAACTCTAGATCACAAGCATAAATCATTTCCTCCAGAATTTATATATCTCTTTCTATTTGGTCATCCGACTACGGATGGTATGCCATAGTCAAATGGACATGAGAACATAGTTTCTCTTGAAGTCCTATCCAAAATAAAAAACTGAACCAAGTATCCTTATCAGATAATATAACATATGAGATCCCATTTAATCGAATAATTACTTTGACAAAGAGATTTCCCAACTCCTCAACTTTGGATGTATCATATGAGGGTAAGAAGTGAGCCAATTTTATCATCCTATCTATCAAAACCAATATCGAATTATTCTTCTTCTTTTGGGTATGTGAAAACCCAACCATAAAGGCTATAGATAACTCAACCCACTTCCAAGTAGGGACTTGATGTGTATGAATCAAACCCGAAGGTTTCTGGTTCATGGCATTAAACTGCTAAAATGTATTACAATGACAAACAAACTCTGTAATGACTCATCTCTTACCTAGACACCAAAATTTGTACTACATTTCATCGAATGTTTTTGTGGTTCTTGGTTTCACTATCCCTTGGGAACTATGGAAATCTACCATCACTGTTTTCCTTAAAAAATATGATACTACAAAACAATTTCAATAGAATAACAAAATATCTTTTTAGAATGACCACTGGGAAACTGCCTCCCCACAATAAAGAGAGTATCTAATGATATAGAAATAATCATCAAGATATTTTTTCAAAAGAATCAATTCGAGTAAAGGGTAAGTAAACTAAAAACTATCCAAAGAATCCTTGAACCCTTTCTCCCTAACTCCAATACGAAACAATGAAAAGAGAGCCATCATGTTCTACTCTTTCGATTATTATTTTACTATTTGGGTTAGAATATTCTTGTTCAGTGAATATTCAATGAATTTCCCTTTCATGAGGTATAGGTGATTTTGAAATCAATATACTATAGGTATTTAACCTAACACCTCTGGTCAAGATTTAAATATTTTCTAGAGAAGATATAAATTAGGGCTTTGTGTTTTGAAAACACGTTAGACCTTTCACCAAAAATTTAATGTCGCCAACTCTTAATTGCATTCATCATAGCTGTAAGTTCAAGGTCATTGGTTGGATAATTATTCTCATGTGGCCTATGCTGATGATATCCATATGAAACTACTTGATCACTATTCATAATAACACAACCCAAGCCTGAACCCGATGCATCACAAAAGTCCACATAGCCACGCCCCACCTCTGAAAAAGTAAACATCAAATAATTAGTCATACGATACTTCATCTTAACAAAATAACTTGGGAATTTCTCATCCCAAGATATATTTACCCATTATAGATTCAGTTCTATCATCGGAGAAGCCAACTTTGAGTATTCCTTCACAAACAGGTGATAATATCTTGCTAATCCCGAGATGATTTGAATATAAAAGATATTTCATGGTTATTAATAAGTCATAAAATCCATCACCATCTCAATATCAACTGATATTACTTGTTCTGACACCACATGCCCCTATAATTTCACTTCTCAAATCTAGAAATTACATTTTGAGAATGTGGCATAACGTCGGTGATTTATTAGAAATCCCAATACAATTCTAAAATAATGCTCATGATTCTCTGTGACACAGAGTATATAAGGATGTCAACGTAAAATAATACCAAGAAAGTATCAAGATACTTGTGGAAAATACAATTAATTAGAACCATGAAAACTATAGGACCATTCGTTAAAATAAAGGGCATAACTAGGTACTCATAATGACAATAAATTTTTTGAAAGGCAGTTTGTTGAATGTCAGATTCCTTTATTCTCAACTGATGGTAACCATAGTGAAGGTCATTATTTGAAAACCAGATTTTAACTCTTAACTGATCAAATAGATCATCAATTCATCGAAATAGTCACTTTTTCTTTATGGAAAATCGATTGAGCTTCCTATACTCAACGAATAAGAGAAGTGAACAATAATACCTCTTAGAAAAGAGAACCAGTGCCACCCAAGTAGACACCCTCTTGCATATGAATCTTTTATCAAGAATATATTCTAAAAGGTATGTCATCTCTTTCAGTTCAGGTAGTTCCATGTGGTAAGAGGGGATACAAACTGGTTGGGTATGAGGAATTAAGTCAATAGAAAACTTAACCTGCTTACTGGTGGAAAACCGAAGACATCTGAAGGAAAAATGTTGGGAAACTTGATAAATACTGGAGGGAGATCACCACTCAAAGATGCTTCACTAGATCAAAGGAAAAAAACCAATATTACTTTCCCCAACTTTTAATAAGAAGATTCGGCCCTACTTGCTCTTAGGTCTCATTCTCCCTGAAATACACAAGGCACACCCCATGGTGTGGTAAAGGAGAGTAGTCACAAATAACAATAAATCTAGAATTTATTAGTGATAATCCAATCCATTTTGAAAATTTCGTTGATAGGTTTCTTTCGAGAACTATAAATTACAAGCTATGTCAACATATGGTAGAATGAAAACACAAGCAGGACAATGGAGACCCTGCTCTATCTTCATATCAATGGGTGTAGCAATATTCAATGCACAAAATAAAATATTCTTAGGAATATTTAGAAGAATAAAAATATGGGTAGAAATGAATGATTTCAATGAACCAGTATCATATATAGTAGTCAATAATGAAAAAACTATAATAATTGTACCTCTCAGAGTCAATGGACCTATATCCACTTCCTTTGTAGACACTTTCACTACTTGCAGAATCTTCCTTTTATATGCCGGTGGTTGGAACCCTTTTTCACATGAGTCATCTAATTTCCTCACTATTTTAGGAAGATATGGGGATCCCAATTCACTACATGGATTGGAATAAAGATGGAAGAATCTCTTTAAGTTCCCTGATTGTTCACAGGGTCCACATTTATTGGTTACATTAGTGAAATACTTCTTTGAATGTCCAACCGTTCCACACTGGTAGAAAACCAAGGAACCTCTTCTATAAACAAGATTATGTCTAGAATGTCCCTAATGATGAGAACTTCCATGATAATCATCATTCTTCCCCTTTACATTGATGGAACTCACACTTCCACTGGGAGAGAAAGAAACTCCGGATAAGCCTAACTAGCCATCCAGGTCCATTTCAATCATAAGTGATCTATCTAGTATTCCACCATAATAGGGAATCTATAACAAGATAACCTTATAATGAATATACTGATGAAGTCCCAACTTAAAACTTCAAGCCTCCATCCACTCATTCGATACAATCCTCTGTTTAAAGTGCACAAGATCAAAAAAACGGTTTTCATACTCTGTCAATCATCCTACTCGATAACTACTACAGATAGCACTTCTAAAAGTGCATTTAATCTCAGTGAAAATAAAGGGGGTCCTCTTTAATAACGCTAAAAAATCACAATTAATGGGTGTCCTCTATCTGTGCTAAAAAATTCTAATAAGGACCCCATTATCTATGCTATTTTATTGCAGATAAATGACACATGTTATCATCGCTATTTTTAGCACTGATAAAGGACCACATTATCAGTTCTCGAAATAGCACTAAAAAAGTGGGAATTTATTAGTGCTCTAAATATCATTGATAAAGGATCAATTTATCAGTACTCTAAATATCATTGATAAAAGCATAGATGCATTTGATGTGCTATCTATATAACAATACAACAACCAACACCTATATAACAAACACAGCCAGCACTTTCACAACACGGAAAAGAACAAGGTAGCGCACACAAGAACAAAGCAATTCACACACTGGTTTGGAAAACAATTGTATATAAATTTCAAAAAATGTTTTATTTAATTACATTTACAATTATCCAACAAAAAGTTAAAAACATTAAGGTTTCATCCTTTGACATCTGTGATCCCCTCTCAAAAATGTCCTCCCATGGTATTAGTTGTTGAAAAAATCATTCCGACTCTATAATATGGTTCTACCTATATAAGAAAATAAATATTATGTTAGTAATACTATAAAGAAATAAAATAAACATTAGTATGAATGAATACATTAATAGAATGTCAATTTTTAATAAAAAATACAAATTTGGAGTTATACGGGTCACATTCTACATCGTATTGAGGTGGAGTTTATTACAATATGTCCAAAATGGGTTATAGATCATTATCCAAAAATATAAAAACAATCTGAATGGGTTTTATTGGTTTTGAGTGTGTCTAATGTTTTTTACTAAAATTAATACCAAATTTAAATGAAATAATTGGATTTATACCAGTCACATAGTTCTTCAGATTGAGGGTTGGTTGATTTATATGCCTCAAAAATTACTCATGGATCATTGTTATAATGTATTAAATCAATCTGAATGTGTTTTCCCAGTTTTCTGTATGGAATTTGTAATTTTTTATGAAAATATAATTTCAAATCAAACACACCCATTTTGATTCATACCGGTTGCATTGTGCTTCATTTTGAGGTGAGAATGATTAATACACATCTCAAAGAAATTACTAGTCGCTCTTCTAAATTATAAAGAAAATATGAGGGCATTTTAATTATTTTTATTAAGTTAAATGTTTTGAGCTAAAATGTCAATTTTAAACTGATAACAGACACTATTGGTCATACTGGTCACACCATGAGTCAGATTGAGGTGTGATTGATTCCTACACATCATAAATGACTCATGGATCATTATCTTAAAGTTTCAAAACAATCCGAACGAATTTTCTCAGTTTTTAGTATGTCACGTATTCTTTTTACTTAAATTAATGTCAATTTTAAATAAAAACACATTTGGATTTATTCCGGTCACATCATTTTTTGGATTGAGGTTTTTTTTAATTCCTACACATAAAAAATAGAACATGGATCATTGTTCAAATATATCAAAACAAACCAATTTTGTTTTCTCAGTTTTAAGTATGGCAGTTGTTTTTTTTACTAAAACATCATTTCAAATAGGAAACACACTTTTTGATTCATACTGGTCACATAAGGCATCAATTTGATGTGATACTACTTAATTCATGTTATAAAAGATTTAATATTCAATTCCCAAATTATGAAGATGATCATAAATCATTTTCTTGGTTTTTAGTGAGGGGTACTTTTTGAGCTAAAATGTAAATTCTAAACGGATAACAAACACTTTTTATCATACCAGTCACACCGTGGATCATATTGAGGTGTGATTGATTCCTACACATCACAAATGACTCATTGATAATTTATTTAAAGTATAAAAACAATCCTAATTCATTTTATCAGTTTTCAGTATGTCAGTTGTTCTTTTTTAATTAAATTAATGTCAATTTTAAATAAAAATACACATTTGGATTTACATCAATCATATCGTGTATTTTATTATAGTGGGGTTGATTTATAAATGTTAAAAAATGACTCTTGGATCATTTTCATAAATTATCAAAACAATTCGAATGCTTTTTATAGGTTTTTAGTATGTGAGTTTAGTTTTTTACAAAAATTAATGTCAATTTTAAATAAAAAGAAACCATTTGAGTCATACCAGTCATACTGGGCATCAAACTGAGGTTTGGTTGATTCTTACATGTTAGAAATGATGTATAGATCATTTTACAAAATTATCAAAACAATCCGAATTATTTTGATTATTTTTTATTATGTCAGTTTCATTTTTTTACTAAAATATAATTTCAAATTGGACACCCATATTTTAAGTCATACCGGTCACATCGTGTGTTGGTTTCATATGAGACTACTTCACACATGTATAAAAAACATATGAATCATTTTACTAAATTATGAAGTCAATCAGAACTAGTTTTATTTGTTTTGAGTAAGTGTCATGATTTGAGCTAAAATGATAATTTTAAACTGATAATGGGAACTTTGAGTCATATTTTTCAAACCGTTCATCGGATTGAGGTGTGACTGATTCCTAAATGTCTAAATTTTATGATGAAGTATTTTATGAAATTATCAAAAACAATATTAATGTTTTTCTCAATTTTCAGTATGTCACTTGTTATTTTTTCTAAATTTAGTACCAATTTAATATAAAAATAAAAACTTAAAGTCAGAGCAGTCACACCATGTGTGATATTTAGGTGAGGTTGTTTCCTACACCTCAAAAATGAATTATGGATCATTGTAATGAATTATCAAATCAATCCTAAGTTATTTTCCTTGTTTTTAGTATGTCACTTTTTCTTTTTAATAAAATTACTAACAATTTAAAATAAAAATAAACACTTTATGTCATACATATCTCATATTTATGCTATTTGTGTACATTCTTCCATCAGGTATGCTTCTAATTAATTTCTAAACAAATCTATATCATTATGTGAATATTATTGCTTTTTAAAATCATGGTAGCACTGAAAAAATATATATAAAAAAATCATTAATAAATATTTTAATTGAGAAACTAATTATCTTCAAAAATACCACATTATAGATGTTGTTTTGTTCAAGGAATGTGATCTATTTCATAAATTTACAAACATAATAACCCCAGTATTTTCCATTTTTTTGTTTTGGACACTGTATAATTATTGACAAAAATAAGTAATTTTTTATATGTATTTGGATAGTGAAATATTATTTTATATACCTTTAAAAATATATAGTCATAGTACTTGTGATGTTCCTTCTTATTTTCCCATGGACTCATTCCATGATGTAGACGATATTCATGCACCACCCTATCATAACAAAATCCTCATTAGAAGATACTATATATTATAAAACTAGATGTTTATTTATAAAATGTTTTATGTTTTGTATTAAAAATTGACAAACACTATCATATGTGGTCGATTTGTTGGATATACATGCATTGAATCCAAGAAATAAATATTTGGAGTATCTGAATTGACTACTATGAGCATCCAATACTCCCTAAAAACACATAATGGAATAAGTAATCAAAGAAATTAAAATATAGTTGATATGACTAAATTGTAGAGTTTTACCCCACCATTGTTGATATTTATAAGATTCTATCATCCATGTTTTTTTGTTAAATGGTTTGAGTAGGACATCCACTATTTCACCCTGTTTTTAGGATTCATTTTTTTGTTCTATAGAGGTGACATGAGGATTAATGAGTCCAATTTTTTGTCATGGGGAAATTCCTTCAATTTTTTATATATTTGCCTATAAAAAATATGAAATGTATTTATTCCGAATTATCATAGTATATCATCTTTTGAAAAATGATTTCATGAGAACATACCTCAGGTATACATTTAAAACTAACCCACCTAGCCAATCATACTCCAAGATTTCACTTACATTTTCAACACTAAAGAAATATGGATCTTCCCCTTTGTACACATTTTCATCAAAAATAATGGTGTGCGTACCACCAACTTTGAACTTCATATTCACATTATCTTGTGATGATAATAAATGTGTATATAAAATGGGTGGGTTTAAGGTGCTTTAATTACATCGTTTTGATCAGTTGGTTAGTCCTTGAGATGGGTTTGAGTTGTTTAATCTTTTCAACCCCTTCCCTTTTTCCATCTGTAATAACATTCATCGATTCAAACCTATTTTCATTTAATTTTAAATTTTTATCTTGAAAAATAAATTGGAAATGAATACCTCCTTGTCGACATGTTTTTTTAACAAGTTGTGATGATCATGTGAAGAATGTTTCACGATCTTGTTAGACCTTATGAATATCTATATCATCAATTAGAATAGGTAGCTCGACATTCAGCTCATGGGATATGTTAATAAACACTTTGACATGACCTATTGGAAGTGTTCTATTGTTTATCATGGCGTTCTAGATATTGACCTCCATAGACCTCACTACAAGGAAATGGGTGGATGTTGATAGATATAAATCACAATCATTTTCACCCATTACAATATCAGTACAGGAAATTGATCATTGTCTATCTGATTCAAAATTCATAAAAATGGTTATTATAATATTTATTACCTCAATTAAGATAGGTTTTTTGAGTGTAATGGCTCACCTAAAATATAGTGGGGGTGCGGCAGGATCTTCACGCACTGGTTATTCTTGAGTAGTTTCTTCTCATTTCCCCTGGCCATCTGATTTTCCAAAAAATATCTCGTCAATTTCATATGTTCTTCAAGTATATATATTTCATCTCTAATCATTTTTTATTTCTTCACTTTGATCATACTATTGTTTTTTTCTCAAAAAATGTTTTTGGTGTCACCTGAAAACCCACACCTATGATACGACCATACTTTTCTACCTACTTCAATTCCACTAAAAGTATCCATACATCTGGTTTGGATGTTTCTAATTCATATTACTATTTTATATATAACATATAGTAAAATAATTATTCATTTTTATATAATATCAATTGAAATCAAAAAAAAATATTTATTATGTCATAATTACACATTTTTCTTACACTTTTTGTCTGTTTTCATCTATTAGTATCCCATATTTATTTATAAATGCCTCTTTCCATAGAAAATGGAATGGGATCAAAGTGATTTTGGATTTGGATTCATCAATATATATATATTTAATGGGGAACATAAATATGGTTCTTTTTAATTTCACGTAAAATTATTGCATTGGATTTAAAATGCACACAAATTTTTTTTCAAGTGAAGTGTACCCCATTCTTACTTTACAGTAGGGGTACGCTGGTCTTGTTTCTCATTCCTTATTTTTAACACTTATTGTTTATTCAAAAAATAAAAAACTATCAATCAAAGTGTTGAATACATGTATCTTCAAAAAAAATATGACAAAAAATAATGTACTTGAAAATACTACTACGCACGATGGTTAGTAAATGCATCTCACACTCCTTGGGTTATCAGGTGTGAATAAATAGAAGGTGGATCTAAGTTTATATTCCATTCATAATAATTATGATAGAATATCTATAAAATTATGTGAAAGTATATGTGAATCCTTCCAGAAACCCTTAATACATAGTCCATGTGTTAGTCATCCACTGTAAATACACTCTATAAGGGATGATGAAGAGAAAGTCCAAGTTTCATTATTTTATTTTTTAGTAAATTAAAGAAATTATACAATAATTTTACCATAATATATCCCCACATTATAGTCTTAAGCTCGGTGAAAACATAGTTCCAAAACTGTACATAAATCAGTATGTGTTGCCGAGTGATTGTTCCAATTTAACAACATAAGATAACCTTATTGTGGTTAACATGTTGTCCCCGCTTATTCAATATGACAACATATTTGATACCTTTCACTTTTTCCTTAAGGATTTTTACTAACACCATCAAATTACAAAACTCTTATTTTTTTGCCTCCAGTGTTTCGTTGCCTACCATTTCCTCAGTTCTAACTTCCTCAATACGTTCCTCTAGAGCACTAGAGTTGGCACGTTCAGATGGTGGTTGTACCTATGCACTGGGATCACCGACAACAATAGGATGAGAAACATGTTGGTCCTCTGCACTACAAGAAGTAGTTGGTTGAGAGACATTTTGTTCCTCTACACTACGAGCAGTAGCAGGTTGAGAGACATGTTGTGCCTTAGGATTGGGAGCATCATCACATGCATAAGTCATTATCTACATAATTGGTTTAACATTTAACATAGATTACATAAAGTAAGAAGAAAAAAAAATAATAACATAAGGTTACATGATGTATATTACAAATAAATATAACCTAAATATTCCACTCTCTTGTTTAAAGTATTATGGGATTTGACACCTCTATCGACTCTCCAAATTCCTTAATTATGGTATCCTCTAACATAAAAAATTCCATCTACATTAGGATTGTTGTGAAATGATTGCAATGTTCCAATGAACAGTTCAACCTCCATTTAATTTTCATATGACCCATCAAAGGTTTTGTTCGATAATAGAAAAATTGACCACTTTAGTTTTGTAGGATCTATAACAAAAATCACTTGTACTAACTGTAAAGACCCGTAAATTCCAAGGAAATTTTTTTTCTTAATTTTCTTTGGAATTTTACAAGAATGCAGTTTCTGACGGCACCTGATTCCGAGGCCCGGTGTGCCCGGAATCATTTTCTGAAGTTTTGGCTCGGGTACGTTCAGTGAACGAACGAGCGGGTTTTTCTATCTTTTGAACTGGTGCCCGGAATCGAATTCTGAGGGCACCGATGGAATCGCAGCGCCGGTATTCGCTTAGAAACGCCTCTTCCGGAGTTGCGTTTGCTCGGGTGTGGTTTTTAATTTTCGGGCTTAAAGTTAAGAAATAAAATAATTTTGCGACAACTTTATTTTATTTCGCTTAAGCCACATGGAAGCCACTTGAAGCCACTTAAAGGCGGCTTGAACTGAGTTGAACTGGATAGGATGCTATCCAGAAATATCCTACCCCTTGGTAGGATATTTGTGAGGTGGGGCCCGCACGAGCCCCGCCGTTTCTTTCGCTAAGTAACGCACCCGCGAAAACCCGTCAAAGTAACTGAAAAGTCAACCGACGCGTTTTCTTTAATTCTTAACAGACCATTTAATTGGGCGGTTTATTTCGTGAATTAAATGGGCTGTTTCATTCGTTGAATTAATTCAACGAATTAAATGGTTCGTTACTTACGCTTTTACGTTTGTTGGCATGTTTATAAAATAAGACCAACCTAAAAATCCTTTGAAAGGATTTGAGAGGATCCTTGTTTCTTCATCTCCCCGCGAAGAACGCGAAGAACGCGAAGAACGCCGGCGACCGGATTTTGACAACGCACACCGTGATCTGCGACGTCAACGAGCCTTACCCGCGACGTTCTTCGGCGACGCCTCTTCTTCCGCGGCCGATCCTCGTTCGGCAACTAAGGTGAGAATCGGATCTCTTCTTCTCCCTTTTTAATTTCAATATCAACGGATTTAAACTAATTAAATCCGTTTGATCTTGATCCGGAGATTGGCGACGCGACGCCGGATACCGCGTCGACGCGACGATCCCCCTTCTTCCGCGACGAGCAATCCCGCGACGACCTCTCGTCCGACGACGACGACAAGGTAGGGGTTGTCGTTTTCTTTTGGTTTCCTTAATTTATTCTTGATCGTGAATCTATCAAGACTAACGTGTAACTTGATTTATTTTAAGTTGCGTTTTTAATTTAACGTGAGGGGGGCCGGACCGCACGAACACGGCCGAATTCCCCCCTCCATCGTTCATGTTTGTTTATGCGGGTGGAAGCAAGTAGCGTGGTGCCGTCGCACCACGCGGATGATCGTTCATTTATTTTTATGCAACGCCGTCGCGCTTCGCCGAGGAGAGTCTTCAAGAACGCGACGCCGTCGCGCCGCGTTGGAAGGATTCATGGCACGGCGAAAGGGGCGCGGTGCCGTCGCACCGCGCCGGACGACAAACACCGCGGCCGGTTCCGGGCCGCGGCGGGACGAGAAGACCGCGGCCGGTTCCGGGCCGCGGCGGGACGAGGAGACCGCGGCCGGTTCCGGGCCGCGGCGGAAGGAAAGACCGGCGGCCGGGCCGCCGGCGTCGGAAGTCGAGGGCGGGACCGGAATTTCCGGTCCCGTTGGTAAAAACCGGCCGGCCAGCGGGCCGGCCGGATGTCATAAAACCGGGGGATTAAACCCCCGGCCGGTTCTTCAAACCCCCCTCTTAATGAGGGGGGGCGGTTCAATTAAAGGAGGGGGGGCAAAGCCCCCCCGGTTCGTTCCAGCCGGCCCCCATTTGTGGGGGGGCCGTTTCTTTTGCAAAGGCACGGCACAAGGCCATGCCACCTTGTCAAGAACGCGGGGCTTAGCCCCCGCGTGCCTCCCGCGAGCGCCGCGGCCCGCCGCGGCCCGCCGCCGCCGCCACGTGGCCCGCCGCCGCCGCCACGCGGCACGCCGCCGCCACGCGGCCCGCCGCCGCCGCCACGCGGTACGCCGCCGCCGCCGCCACGCGGCCCGCTGCCGCGCCGCCACCGCCGCGCCGCCGTCGCCGCCGCCGCCGCGCCGCCCCCGGGGGGGGGGGGGGGGGTGTCGGCCGGGTCGGCCCGGACCCGAACCCCCCCGTTTCGAACCAGATTCGGTTTTTGGCTCATAACTTGAGCCTCGGACCTCCGAATGACGAACCGTCTGCGGCAACGCGATCCTTGGATCGAAACGGTCGTTTCGATATATCGCACTCAAGGTTTCGGGTTACTTTGAGTTCGGCCGGGTTGGTTCGTTCACGAAACCAACCGGGCCTTCGGAGCGGAAACGCTCATATCTTGAGCCACGAACGTCCGATTGACGCGCCGTCAGTCGCGTTGTGTTCCTCTTAGTGAATCGGGTCTTTTGGCATACTCCGCCCGAGGTTTGGACGCAGGTGGAGTACGGTCGGGTTGGTTTTTCCTTAAAAACCAACCGGGCCCCGGAGACGAAAATGCCAATAACTCACAGACCGGGCGTCCGATTGACGCGCCGTCTGTTTCGTTGACTTCCTCTTGATGAGACGGAACTTTTGACATACTCCGCCCGAGTTTTGGATGCAGTCGGAGTATGGCCGGGTTGGATTGTTCCCGAAATCCAACCAGGCCCCTGGAACGGGAAAGCTGATATCTTTCAGACAGGACGTCCGCTTGACGAGCCGTCAGCGGCGTTGGTGGTTACGTTGAGTAACGGTCCCTTTGAGTATACCCTATGGGAGTTCGGGGTGCAGTTGAGATACGGCCGGGATTGGTTTCGCTCACGAAACCAACCGGGCCCCTGGGACGAAAAGGCTAATAACTCACAGACCGGGCATCCGATCGACGCGCCGTCTGTAGCGTTGAGACCCCTGTGACGAGACGGATCTTTGAGACACTTCTTCGTGAGACTTTGAGATACTTGGAGTATCGACCAGTAGCTCGTGGAGTGGACCCTTCCGGAGACGAGCGGGCGGGGGAGCGCTTGGGTGTAGCGGCGGACCCGTGGTACTTGACAGTGGTGGTGCGCTTGGATGCAGCAGCAGACCCTTGGCGGTGGAGCGCTTGGTTGTAGCGGCGGACCCGCGATACTCTACGGAGTGTGTGCGCTTGGTTGTAGCAACAGACCCGCGATGGTGGAGACGAGCGTGCAGAGTACGGAGACCGTGTAGCCGGCTGAGACCTGACGACTGCTTGACTGACTCGACTTGGAGTGAGTCGACTAGCCCAGTGGACGGAGCGCCCGGTATTTGGCGGCAGACCCACGGCGGACGGAGCGCCTGGTAGTTGGCGGCAGACCCGCGGTACTCGACAGGAGGAGTACCTCAGTAGGCTATCTGGGTAGCGCCCGGTATTTGGCAGCAGACCCTCAGCGGACGGAGCGCCTGGTAGTTGGCAGCAGACCCGCAGTACTCGGAAGGAGGAGTACTTCAGCAGTCCTAGGTTAGTGAGCGGCAGCCTCGGAGTCGTGACAGGACCACTGTACACTCTAGAGACGGAGCTCTTCAGCAGTTACGGTTTCGATAATGAAAATCCTGGTTTGAGCTGAGTCAATGAATCTTTGCGTTTCCTCATGATTGAGATGGGTCACTTGATAACTTAGGTATATGTATGGGCATATACCTGGGTGATGGTCATCCGTTGATTTCATGATTTCTGTGTATCCTTGAGATTGGATGGGTTACTTGATGACTTAGGTATATGTATGGGCGTATACCTAAGTAGAGTCTGACGTTACTTCGTGATTGCTGCCTTTACTTTGTGGATATCCATGTTGGATTTAGTGAGACCTTAAGGGTCTCGGGGTCCCTACTGAGTAGCTTATACTCACCCCTGCACGGGCTATGCCCGCACTTCGTTGTGTTGGTTGCAGACGACGGACAGCGCAGATCGCAGTTGAGACTTGCGGAGCAGGTCGGTACCCGGAGGTGGACCACTGGGCGGACGTACCCGGAGTAGACGACAGGACCTGTGGAGTAGAGGAGCTATCTGTACCTACCCTTCAGGTAGGATCCGTGGTGGACGATCCAGGAGCTGAGCCATCTGTACCTACCCTTCAGGTAGGAATCGAGGCGGACGACCCAGGAGCCGCTTCGTCCTTCCAGCTGCTGTTTTTCCCTTTCGAGTTGTACTTTACAGTTGGGCTTGTATTTCCGGCCCCCTTTACTTTTCTGCACTTGTAGTTACTTTCCGCTTGCTGACTCTGTGGTGGTTGTTACTTATAAAGGCAATGCCTTCCCTGTTATTGGGATTTTACGCCTTGGTGCTAGTCGCCAGCCCCTGGCCTATGGAAGGCGGGCTTGGGGTAGTCACGGCACGGGCCCCGAGGTCGGGTCGTGACAAATTGGTATCAGAGGAGTTCGGTTCTACCGCAGAACTTATAACTCGGATGTTTCTTTCTGTGAAGCAATAGTGTTGAGAGTACCGAGTGTGGTTTTCGGTTCAGGGAGTCCAGTGTTGGTGCGGGCGGCCGACGTATCCATACACCAGGACCCTGACAACTGATTTCCGACTTTGTGCACGAAAACACTGATTGCGTGTGTGTTTTCAAGGGTTTTTCCCCTTAAAACAGCTCAAACCAGGTCAGCTCACCAGGTATAATCGTTGGATCGTGTTACGTTGTTTCTTTCATGATGGCCCACCGAGCAGCGAGACTCCAGTGCAGGGCCCTTTTTCAGTGTTGGCACCTTCGGGTGGTGTACCAGCAGCACCACCACCCGTTAGGCAGCAGATGCCACTAGCTGACGGTGCACGCTAGCAGAGCGCGATGCACGAGTTCCAGCAGTAGAGGCCTCTGAGGATACGAGGCGAGACAGATTTCCCAGGCAGCAGTGGACTGGATGGAGACGAATGCTAGAGTTCTACGCCTAGCTTGGATACTAGTAGAGCGGATGATGATCTTAGCTCTAGATGTTTCCAGAGAGTGACCATGATGTTGGTCCTTATAGTAACGAGGCTTCGGTACGCGAACCGATACCTGGATTAGTACCTACGGGTAGAGCGCCAGCTATGTCACTACCTGTTGGTCAGCAGAGACCCACAGGCTTAGTGCCTTACATATGTTTTAGCATCAGAAATCCCTCAAGTTTCGAAGTGAGCCTGACTCGTAGGCGGCTGAGGACTGGCTTGAGGAGGTGGTTGTGAGTTTTCTGGAGCTAATACAGCTTCGACAGTACGACATGTCGGAAGCAGAGCACTCAACGTGGCTTACCAATCAATCTTGGTACTCGTTGGTTACGTTGTGATCAGTTCTTTAGACTCGAACTTCTGAGCGAAGTGTGTCTAAAGGACAACTGAACCATTTCTTTTCCTCTATGCATTCCTACCTATCCTAGGATGCTAGAGAGAACCTTTGTGGTTGTGAACGTTAGCAGTGAAAGGCAGGAGACTAGCGCCAGTCTCAGAGACTCGGGCGTGTAAAATGTTTCAGGAGGAGGAAGTGCTAAGGACAGATGAATCTGCAGGGTAGCAGACGTGGAAGCAGAGCTTGGAGAGCAGCATGTGGTGGTGTACATTTCGACATGTTACGACCACCCGACTTAGTAGTCCCCGCCAGGCTCAGGGAGCAGGAGGGCTGGGGAGGAGAATAACTGCTTTGCGGTCAAGGAGTGTGACCCAGGAGCTCTAAGAATGATTCGGGGTACGAATTATGTCTACTACGAGCTGCCATATCTATAGACATAGGAACCAATCATTCTACCCTTCCACGAATCATGTCCCAGACCTAGAGGTTCCGGGTAAGCCGTAGACTTGACCCTCACGTCTGGAGATACCTTTGGGAGGAGACTCGATAATCACGCTTACGCCGACGGTGTGATTTGACCTCGAGGCGAGAGTTTCGGTTGGAATCTCTTGGTGGCAGCGTAGAGGCCTTACGACGTTGATCTGGGTATGGTTTTGATTCACAAATCATACCCCGGTTGACTGTTTTAGGCAAACGTCAGAATGGGTTTTCCTTGGTCGGCGAAAAGGAAACCCTGGGCAGCTCATGTTAAACTCAGACATAAGAGGGTGTGACCGATCACTCTTGAGTTGGTCAACCCTACCCCTGTGGCAGCAGGAGTTTGAGTTCAGTTCTAACCTAAAAAGGGAAACCTCTTGAGTTCGAGGGTGACGAACACGTTCTTATACGGTCTCAACCCGATGAGGTTTCGGAGATGTGGCCGAGGCGGCATGTTATCTCCGAAGTTCGATGGACCCTTTTGATCTTCAGCAGGGTAGGCGAGGAAGTTTACCGCTTGACCCTACCACCTCAGTCGCACCGGGTGCATAATGTTCACCACGTGTCTCAGCTGTGGAGATACGTGTATGTTTCTTCACACGTCATCGACCCCGGGGAGTTGGACGTCGATGACAGGGCGACAAGTACGGAGGTTCCTGTGGGGATCGACGATCGACAGGAGTGGATCCTAGGAGGATGGTCGATTCCTCTTGTGCACTTTCTTTGGCAGCGCGGGAACCTCCAGGTGAGCACATGGGAGCGGAAGGCTCTGATGCGTGCTCGGTACCGCTTTGTTTCCCTAAGTCTGTGGTGAAGCTTTACGGGGACGTAAAGCCCTGTGGTGGGAGTAATGTAAAGACCCGTAAATTCCAAGGAAATTTTTTTTCTTAATTTTCTTTGGAATTTTACAAGAATGCAGTTTCTGACGGCACCTGATTCCGAGGCCCGGTGTGCCCGGAATCATTTTCTGAAGTTTTGGCTCGGGTACGTTCAGTGAACGGACGAGCGGGTTTTTCTATCTTTTGAACCGGTGCCCGGAATCGAATTCTGAGGGCACCGATGGAATCGCAGCGCCGGTATTCGCTTAGAAACGCCTCTTCCGGAGTTGCGTTTGCTCGGGTGTGGTTTTTAATTTTCGGGCTTAAAGTTAAGAAATAAAATAATTTTGCGACAACTTTATTTTATTTCGCTTAAGCCACATGGAAGCCACTTGAAGCCACTTAAAGGCGGCTTGAACTGAGTTGAACTGGATAGGATGCTATCCAGAAATATCCTACCCCTTGGTAGGATATTTGTGAGGTGGGGCCCGCACGAGCCCCGCCGTTTCTTTCGCTAAGTAACGCACCCGCGAAAACCCGTCAAAGTAACTGAAAAGTCAACCGACGCGTTTTCTTTAATTCTTAACAGACCATTTAATTGGGCGGTTTATTTCGTGAATTAAATGGGCTGTTTCATTCGTTGAATTAATTCAACGAATTAAATGGTTCGTTACTTACGCTTTTACGTTTGTTGGCATGTTTATAAAATAAGACCAACCTAAAAATCCTTTGAAAGGATTTGAGAGGATCCTTGTTTCTTCATCTCCCCGCGAAGAACGCGAAGAACGCGAAGAACGCGAAGAACGCCGGCGACCGGATTTTGACGACGCACACCGTGATCTGCGACGTCAACGAGCCTTACCCGCGACGTTCTTCGGCGACGCCTCTTCTTCCGCGGCCGATCCTCGTTCGGCAACTAAGGTGAGAATCGGATCTCTTCTTCTCCCTTTTTAATTTCAATATCAACGGATTTAAACTAATTAAATCCGTTTGATCTTGATCCGGAGATTGGCGACGCGACGCCGGATACCGCGTCGACGCGACGATCCCCCTTCTTCCGCGACGAGCAATCCTGCGACGACCTCTCGTCCGACGACGACGACAAGGTAGGGGTTGTCGTTTTCTTTTGGTTTCCTTAATTTATTCTTGATCGTGAATCTATCAAGACTAACGTGTAACTTGATTTATTTTAAGTTGCGTTTTTAATTTAACGTGAGGGGGGCCGGACCGCACGAACACGGCCGAATTCCCCCCTCCATCGTTCATGTTTGTTTATGCGGGTGGAAGCAAGTAGCGTGGTGCCGTCGCACCACGCGGATGATCGTTCATTTATTTTTATGCAACGCCGTCGCGCTTCGCCGAGGAGAGTCTTCAAGAACGCGACGCCGTCACGCCGCGTTGGAAGGATTCATGGCACGGCGAAAGGGGCGCGGTGCCGTCGCACCGCGCCGGACGACAAACACCGCGGCCGGTTCCGGGCCGCGGCGGGACGAGAAGACCGCGGCCGGTTCCGGGCCGCGGCGGGACGAGGAGACCACGGCCGGTTCCGGGGTGCGGCGGAAGGAAAGACCGGCGCTCGGGCCGCCGGCGTCGGAAGTCGAGGGCGGGACCGGAATTTCCGGTCCCGTTGGTAAAAACCGGCCGGCCAGCGGGCCGGCCGGATGTCATAAAACCGGGGGATTAAACCCCCGGCCGGTTCTTCAAACCCCCCTCTTAATGAGGGGGGGCGGTTCAATTAAAGGAGGGGGGGCAAAGCCCCCCCGGTTCGTTCCAGCCGGCCCCCATTTGTGGGGGGGCCGTTTCTTTTGCAAAGGCACGGCACAAGGCCGTGCCACCTTGTCAAGAACGCGGGGCTTAGCCCCCGCGTGCCTCCCGCGAGCGCCGCGGCCCGCCGGCGCCACGCGGCCCGCCGCCGCCGCCACGCGGCCCGCCGCCGCCGCCACGCGGCACGCCGCCGCCGCCGCCACGCGGCCCGCCGCCGCCGCCACGCGGTACGCCGCCGCCGCCGCCACGCGGCCCGCCGCCGCGCCGCCCCCCGCCGCGCCGCCGTCGCCGCCGCCGCCGGCCGCCGCGCCACCGCCGCGCCGCCCCCGGGGGGGGGGGGGGGGGGGGTCGGGCCGGGTCGGCCCGGACCCGGACCCCCCCGTTTCGAACCAGATTTGGTTTTTGGCTCATAACTTGAGCCTCGGACCTCCGAAAGACGAACCGTCTGCGGCAACGCGATCCTTGGATCGAAACGGTCGTTTTGATATATCGCACTCAAGGTTTCGGGTTACTTTGAGTTCGGCCGGGTTGGTTCGTTCACGAAACCAACAGGGCCTTCGGAGCGGAAACGCTCATATCTTGAGCCACGAACGTCCGATTGACGCGCCGTCAGTCGCGTTGTGTTCCTCTTAGTGAATCGGGTCTTTTGGCATACTCCGCCCGAGGTTTGGACGCAGGTGGAGTACGGTCGGGTTGGTTTTTCCTTAAAAACCAACCGGGCCCCGGAGACGAAAATGCCAATAACTCACAGACCGGGCGTCCGATTGACGCGCCGTCTGTTTCGTTGACTTCCTCTTGATGAGACGGAACTTTTGACATACTCCGCCCGAGTTTTGGATGCAGTCAGAGTATGGCCGGGTTGGATTGTTCCCGAAATCCAACCAGGCCCCTGGAACGGGAAAGCTGATATCTTTCAGACAGGACGTCCGCTTGACGAGCCGTCAGCGGCGTTGGTGGTTACGTTGAGTAACGGTCCCTTTGAGTATACCCTATGGGAGTTCGGGGTGCAGTTGAGATACGGCCGGGATTGGTTTCGCTCACGAAACCAACCGGGCCCCTGGGACGAAAAGGCTAATAACTCACAGACCGGGCATCCGATCGACGCGCCGTCTGTAGCGTTGAGACCCCTGTGACGAGACGGATCTTTGAGACACTTCTTCGTGAGACTTTGAGATACTTGGAGTATCGACCAGTAGCTCGTGGAGTGGACCCTTCCGGAGACGAGCGGGCGGGGGAGCGCTTGGGTGTAGCGGCGGACCCGTGGTACTTGACAGTGGTGGTGCGCTTGGATGCAGCAGCAGACCCTTGGCGGTGGAGCGCTTGGTTGTAGCGGCGGACCCGCGATACTCTACGGAGTGTGTGCGCTTGGTTGTAGCAACAGACCCGCGACGGTGGAGACGAGCGTGCAGAGTACGGAGACCGTGTAGCCGGCTGAGACCTGACGACTGCTTGACTGACTCGACTTGGAGTGAGTCGACTAGCCCAGTGGACGGAGCGCCCGGTATTTGGCGGCAGACCCACGGCGGACGGAGCGCCTGGTAGTTGGCGGCAGACCCGCGGTACTCGACAGGAGGAGTACCTCAGTAGGCTATCTGGGTAGCGCCCGGTATTTGGCAGCAGACCCTCAGCGGACGGAGCGCCTGGTAGTTGGCAGCAGACCCGCAGTACTCGGCAGGAGGAGTACTTCAGCAGTCCTAGGTTAGTGAGCGGCAGCCTCGGAGTCGTGACAGGACCACTGTACACTCTAGAGACGGAGCTCTTCAGCAGTTACGGTTTCGATAATGAAAATCCTGGTTTGAGCTGAGTCAATGAATCTTTGCGTTTCCTCATGATTGAGATGGGTCACTTGATAACTTAGGTATATGTATGGGCATATACCTGGGTGATGGTCATCCGTTGATTTCATGATTTTTGTGTATCCTTGAGATTGGATGGGTTACTTGATGACTTAGGTATATGTATGGGCGTATACCTAAGTAGAGTCTGACATTACTTCGTGATTGCTGCCTTTACTTTGTGGATATCCATGTTGGATTTAGTGAGACCTTAAGGGTCTCGGGGTCCCTACTGAGTAGCTTATACTCACCCCTGCACGGGCTATGCCCGCAATTCGTTGTGTTGGTTGCAGACGACGGACAGCGCAGATCGCAGTTGAGACTTGCGGAGCAGGTCGGTACGCGGAGGTGGACCACTGGGCGGACGTACCCGGAGTAGACGACAGGACCTGTGGAGTAGAGGAGCTATCTGTACCTACCCTTCAGGTAGGATCCGTGGTGGACGATCCAGGAGCTGAGCCATATGTACCTACCCTTCAGGTAGGAATCGAGGTGGACGACCCAGGAGCCGCTTCGTCCTTCCAGCTGCTGGTTTTCCCTTTCGAGTTGTACTTTACAGTTGGGCTTGTATTTCCGGCCCCCTTTACTTTTCTGCACTTGTAGTTACTTTCCGCTTGCTGACTCTGTGGTGGTTGTTACTTATAAAGGCAATGCCTTCCCTGTTATTGGGATTTTACGCCTTGGTGCTAGTCGCCAGCCCCTGGCCTATGGAAGGCGGGCTTGGGGTAGTCACGGCACGGGCCCCGAGGTCGGGTCGTGACACTAACTTAGATTCCATTATAAATAATTTTCCTTTGTTTCCTTCCTTACTAAAATCAACCTTCTTGAATCCCAACTCATCTATTTTAATATAACTCCTATTATTTACCAACTTTAATTGAAAAATAGGCACTTGGAGTTCTTATAATTCAGCTTCCATATTTTTTTATGATGCCAATGTATGATATATTCACATAAATTGGATTTCTATACTTAGCATATGAAACATGCATCACTTCAACCACAAGTGTAACTATTCTATTCTTCATGGTACTGTATTCTTCATGTTAATTGGTATAGCATGTATAAACATTAATTATATAATCATTATATGATAATACATACACACATGGTTCTCTGGCTATCCATCGAAGTCATTATGAAATTGAGTTCGGATTTTCATTTGACTCCTTAAATATATGGTCTTCGAACAATAATATATATATTTTATTAGCTTTATTTGATATCCATTTTTGGCTTTTTATGGATTCAAATGTCTAATATTGATTGTGACAACCCCTCTTCCATAATTTCCTTCACCCGCAAGCCTTGCATTGTGACGAGATTCCAGTAGACCAATGCTTTCCACACTGGATAGGTATTCAGTACAGAATTCAACAGTTTACTAAAAAATATATCTCTCTTCAATACAACCCTCTGGCCAAATTCTATTTTTGACATACCCTTTCAAAATATTCATATACCGTTCAACAGGGTACATCCATATATAGTTTATAGGACCACATAGTCGAATCTATATCACTAAGTGAACCATCAAATAAACTACCATAATAATGAATGTCGGCGGGAAGAATATTTCCAATTCACATAATATGATGACAATTTATCTCTCCATACATGGAAATTTCGTCGGGTCTATAACTTTTCTACATGTTGATATAATGAAGAAACAGATCATCGTTAATGTATAACAGACATTCTTTGTCCTAATACAATATAATTCTATAGGAATTAGATCTTTCATCAAAACATGGAAGTCATGTGATTTTAGACCCTTTAATATTAAATTAGTCTTTTACATGATGTTCTTGATATTCGATGAATACCCCTATGGAACCTTTACGTCATTCAAGACGTTTCAAAACTGATATCTCTCCTTCCTTGAAAGAGTGTAAGAAGCCGGAGGAAAAATTGTTTATTTTTTTTCCTTTGATTGGAACCAACTCTTCTCATTTTCTCATGTAAACCATATCCATCCTACCCTTAATTCCATCCTTTTTTTGTTGAGTTCATTTAGAAACATGCTGATGGCACTATCAAATACATTTATTTTCAACATGCATAACATCAAGAAAGTGTCTGACATATATACAATTCCAGAATAATAATTAAAAAACCAATCTCTTCTTCCAACAAGTTTTCATAAGGTTTATCAAAATTGGTTTACCAAAATAAATTTTAACATATTTTACATTCTAAAATATTTTATCATATGTTAGTGTAGATGGTGCTTTAAATTCTTCTGAACATCTATCGAATGATGTCATCTATGATCGGTACTTATGTCATTGGGGTATAAATTTGTGATGTCCAAGAAACATGGTTTTTGAGGAATGTTTCGTCCTAATTGATTGTGTACCTTGTTCACATATATAACATCCATGAAATCCCCTTAATGATATATACTAAAATTTTTCCATAAACAGGGAAGTCATTTATCATCCTATACAACATGGCTCCCAACGTGAAATCTCCATTTCTATATGCGTCATAAAACATTACACCTGAATCCCATAATAATTTCAAATACTTGATCAATAGAGTCAAATAAACATCAATATCATTACTTGGTTTTTTTGGTCTTGATATAAGCATAAATAGCATGATGCATTTTCATTTCATGAATAACCATAGTAGTATGTTATAATTTACCAACATAACTAGCCATGTACTATGATTACTGCTTTGAAAACAAAAAGTATTCACTCCATCTATATATATAACACAAGATGAAGTTTTATCAACTCATTTCCAAAATTTGGATACTCATGATCGATTCTCTTCCCCTGATGAGAGTATACTAGTGATGTAGTTTTTCATATTTATTTATTCTTTCGACATGCCATGTCAATTTCCATGTGGTATTCTCACTTCCATATAGGCACCTACAACTTGGAATGATTGGAAAATACTATATAACATTCATAGGACCAGATTCATTATTATTATATCAAGAAGATCCACACATTGGGAATTCTATTAGTGATTTTTGGTCCTTATGAAATAGTATACAGTCATTCAGGTATATATGTATTTATTTAGAGATCATACCCATTGAACGTAACATTATTTTGGTGTGGTATTTTTGGATCAAGAGCTTATTATCTTCTAGGATCATTTCATTCAAGAGAGTATGTAATTTTTTAAAACTAGTGATACTCAATCCATTTGCGTCTTTCAAATTATACAGCTTTATTATGGCTAGAAATGTTGTATATTTAGTGCAACCACCATACAAATGAATCTTTTCACAACTCTTTAACTACTCAAACAATTTTGGGAAATAATGAAGTTAATCATAAATAGTCTTTATCATTTCCTTAATTTGATCTTCATCATCATTCACATCTGTAATCACATCCTCGATATTGTATTCTTCAATGTCTACACTTTTAATCATATCAGATGATCCATAAAACACACTGTTATCCCAGCCACTAGCTACATTCAATTTTTCCCCATGTTTCTTCCAACATTTATAACTTCGATCTAATCCGTGACATATCAAGTGTTCTTAAAACTCCTCTAGAATAACTTTTCTTGAATAAAAATAGCATAAATGTGGAGAATGTATTTGATAAGCGTAATATGCATGATCTTTTACAAACAGGATTAAGTCTTTCACTCAATCTTCAAAATCTCTAATCAAATTATTGGAATCCATAAATTCTTTATTCATATCCATAATATTTGATTCAGTGATATTATTATTTAACAAAATAAATACAAAAAATATTGATATAATGTAATTGTTTTTATAATTCTATAAAAATATAAACTTAAAATATTATGAAAAAAACATTTCAAATTTCCTTTGAATACTATTTTAAAAATCACTATTGAAATACCATTAAAAATCCAACCATTTACAAATATTACAATTTAAAATAACACTCCCTTTTTATGATAAATTCAATTAGTTTCAAAAACTCTTTCACAAAACCACAATTTATTTTTAAATCATTCACAACAACTTCATGACCCAAAAATATTAATCATTTAAAATTAGAGGCATCCCTCAAAGAAACATTTCAATACACTTGAATCATTTAAAAAGATCTAATTTGGAATTTTCACTAATACATAGATCCCAGTAGAGACACTTTATAAAATATACATATAAAACACCTAAATTCATCCCAAATCAATCAGTGTTGTATGATTCCATCACATTATTCCAAAGGTAGAAGTAATTATAATAATTTCTTTAATCATTTGATATTTTTCTCGCCGACATTGGATATCCCATATGCATGCTTCCATTGTCCAGTTATATCAATTATCCTTCGCCAAAACACTATAGTCCCAATGAATATGTTCCATAGTCAGTGACCACACTCACAACAAAGTAACACTAATGTTTTAGCTTACGAAAAACGCAACATTATCCCAATGATCCTTGGTTCACAACAAATCAATCAGTTTTACACTACAAAAAAAATGTCTCTCACATGAAGTACTATTGGTTCCATCCTTTATAAATACAGCTAAGAAAATCTATAATATTGAACCCATTACATAATATTTTTTTTCAAGTTTCATTCCTTTCACACAAATAATTTCTCTATGCCACTCATAAAAAGAAGAAACTATATTGATTTGTAGATCCTTTTAGGTACATCATGTCTCAAGTAAAAATGAGAAAATAACTATTTTAATAAACTAATATATGGTATGATTTTCTATAGTCTATTTTATAAAATCTTCAAAAATAATTTATAAATGACATTACAAATACTAGTAATTCTAAAATTCTTAAGCAAACTCATATTAATAACCTATAGAATCAAAGTGATGAAAGTATCATTATAATTCTCAAGAGATTTTTTACCTCTCCAAAATTCATTCATGAGGTTAACAACATCAACTCCCAAAATATTCGAGAATATTTTAAAAAAATTCATAAATAAAATCAAGGTTTGGTACCTTTTATGGATGCATCAACCTAAATTTCATGACAACATCATAACATTGAATATAAACAGTTAATAATTCATTCATATAATTTGTTAAAGTTGTAATAAAATAATAATTTATATATTTTGATAAAAATTATGCTAATAATAAAAAATTATTTGAGAATCACTTGGATTATATCATTTTTTCCTTTGAGGGGATTCAACATAATGTTATTATGGGTGAAAGGATTCATTACAAGTGTTGTTATAGTTATTTGACTATGATGTCCAAAAAGTGTCTCATGTAGTTTTGGATAGGTATGACTAACCAAAGATATGTTTCCATTATAACTAATTTTATCCATTAATAAAAATATCAATTTATTCCCATATGATGTAGGATTTTCATCCAGACAACATAAATTTAAAGTGGTGTGCTTATTTCATTTATGTCATGCGTTTATCCTTTACTGCTCATTTTCCTCTAAGAGAGGTATTTTTAAAGCCATTAGGTTACTTGAACTAGAAAGTATAGATTTGATGTAGTGACTTTGTTCTAGCTTTACTTCTATGTTATATTATGTCATGTTTGGGGATTTGTTTCAATCTAGGTATTTTTTTTGAATTTCTTCCCCTATCTGCATGTTTTTGGGGTTTAAATTTTTTTTGGGGGTTTAACATTAGGATTGTTGATTTGTACCAAAAAAACTAATGGTATCATCTATTATTCTTATTCTACTATAAATTATCAAAAAGTGTTATTAATGCTTGGTTTCATAACATATGGTGATTATTTTTTCAAAAATTGATAGAAAGACTTGGTTTCAAGACTATTGGGTTTCCTTTAGTGAAGTGGTTTTCTATGATTTAGTGGAATTTATCTAGTAAAATAGTGGTGGTGCAATATAAATGGGTAGGGTTTGGATTGATATTAAATGTTGGATGATTCAGAAATTGGGGGACAATGCCTTTCCTTCTCTTGGAGAGTTCAAAATTTAAATTGATTTTAAATTTTTCAGAAGTGAGGTGTTTAGTATGATGGGAAACCATGAGTTGAAAGAATTAGAATTTTTTTAAAGGTCTGTCCATGAAAATATGGATCCAAGAGGGAAGAAGGAAATTCCTCAATGATTATGAGCATTAATGTTGGGTGTGTAGTTGAGGGAGGAATCAAGGAGTATGATTGGTTGAGGTTTTGGTTCCATAGTGGTTCTCGGAGAGAATGTATCAATGCCTTGAAAGTGACATGTTTTGATCCATATCTTGGGAGATAATATTTATTCCTAGTAAGTGTTGGGATGTAATACAATACCAGGGAGAGTGGATTAAACTCTAGATAGTACATGTATTAGGTCCCACCTATGTAACTGGGGTTGTCATGATAAATGAAATATAGGAGATAAAAATAAATCATGGAGTCAATCACATAAAATATGAATGACAAGAAAAAACTATTCACCTCACCTCTAAACACCATTCACTGAAAAAATAAACTTTTACCCATGTATAAAAAATTCTAAAAGAAAATAATCCCACATTATATAACCATAAAAATCCAAATATAATATAGTGAAAATGTTCCCAAACCAAAAATTCTTTTTATAAAGTTCCAACCAGGCCTTTGATAATTTATTAACAACAAAAACATGAAATTATTTTAATGAATTTTTCAAACATTCCTTAAATATTTCACCCAAGTTGAAAACATAAATTACTTTTTTGGAGACAAACACAGTTCAAAACATAATGAAAAACTCATTTAAATAATAAATGACTTAAATTCCAACTTAAATATATCAAACATACATAACGGGGTGTAGAAAAATCATATCAGATATCATTATATATTACTAAATAAAATTAATAAATAATATTTATAAATTGATAACAAAAGAAGAAAAATGTTCAATAATAAATAAATCCCCTTCAAAAAGGGACATTTAATTACGAATTAATGTATAATTATTAATTTATTAATTATAGAAAATGTTTCACAGTCTTTAGGTGGCTTGAACAAATATTTAAAAATAAAAGTGTATGAAAAGGGCCTATACAAAATTTACACAAAAACGTAGAGTGAATTAGAAATTTGTTTTAAAAATATACAATAATGTTTCACTAGAAGACCACCTATTTCATTTCAAAAACCAATGAACATACAATTCATTTAGTGTGCATACAAGTACCACCAACGACCATGATTTTTAGTGGGGTGTTTGGCCCATATAATTCACAACATCACCATAAAACAAATAGAAAGAGAAGAAAACTCATAGAACGTGTATCATTCAACGCACGGCAGAGGTGCGTTCGCAGTGGAGGAGAGGCATGCAATGGAGGAGTCCTTCAGCGGAGGAGATTTTCTTGAAATAGGAGAGTCGTGCGACGAAAGAGAGGCACAAGACGGAGGTGTGGTGCATAGTAGAGGTGTGGCACATGACAATGGTGTGGCATGCAGTGGAGGAGAGGTGCATGACTTTCTCGCGTAGGGTGGAGGTGTGGTGCATAGTGGAGGAGAGGAACACAAGGGTCAGGTTCACGGTGGAGGAGAGGCGCACAGTAGAGGTGTGGTTTGTGGCAGAGGATATGTGGAGAGAGATGAGGAGGAGGAGGTGGTGGTGGCGGCGTGAAAGCAGTGATCATCTTCCGTTAGATCTTGAGGGGTGCAGGGAGGGAGGAGAATGTTAGTTTTTTTTCTAAAACCTTGTGAACCTTTTATCAGCGGTAGATAAAAGCAATGATAAAGGTATGTTTTATCAGTGCTAAAATAGAATGCACTGAAAAAACATAACTTTATTAGCATTTTTTTAGCGCTAATAAAGATAGGTCTTTATCATCAGTGAAAAAACACTGGTGAAGATATAATGTTAATAATTTATTTCTATTGTTATATATATTTGTAAAATTATATGCATGATACATATATATTTAAATTTATAAAATTATAATTTAAATAAATATAAAATTATAAGAAATATAATTATTATATTTATAATCATAAAAATATGTTTAATAAATATATTATTTATATATACTTATAATATTATAAATGTATATAATTATATTTCATCTAATTTTATAATTGTATATATGAATATATATATATTTATAATTATTATTATAAATGAATATATATATATATAATTATCAAATTATAACAAATTAATATATCTAATTTTTATAATTTTATTAATATTAATATTTAATATATTTATTAAAATTTTATAATTATTTAAATATATTTGTATTTATTTAAAATTATAAATATATATCTGTATATATTTCTCAATATTTCTATATATTTATTTAATTATATATTACATTTTATATGAAAATAATAAATAATTTTTTTATAAATTAATAATTCATTAAATAAAAATATATTTATTTATATTTATAACTAATAAATAGATATATATTTATTTGTAGTTACAAATAATAATAAATAATCTATTTATAGTGTTGATTATAATTATATATAAATAAATATAAAATTATAAATATATATAATTATTATAAATTTTTATAATTTCTTAACTATTTAAATATATCTACATTTATTTAGAATTATATTTATAACTAAATGTATATATTTATAGATATTTATATATCTTTATACGTATAACTAATATATTTATTATAATTTTTTAATTATTTAAATATATCTAAATTTATTTAAGAATTATAATTATAAATAATTTTAATTATTTAAAACTATTTTTATATATTTATAAATATATTTACTTAATTATATATTTATAACTTCATAAGTAGTATAATAAATATATTTATTATAATTTTATAATTTTTTAGGTATAAATATAGCTATTTATAGTTATAATTATAACTATAAATAAATATATTTATAAATTTTTGTATATATTTAAATATATTGATATATATATTTAAAAAATTATAATATATGTATTTATTGTAATTTTATATATATATATATATATATATATATCTAATTATAATTACAAATAAATATATTTAAAAATTATTTATCTATACATATAATTTAATAATTATAAATATAATAAATATTTTTATTCTTTAAAAATATTTAATTTAATTTTATAATTATTGAGAACATAATATAGTATATATATGGTAAATGTGAATTAATCATACACACCTAATAAAATATACAAAATAAAAAACTATTCATCAATGGAAAATATAAATAATAAGAAGAGTGTAATGTATAAATTAAAATTCATGAGGATACATACCATATATCCACGCATGATCAATATATTAATTGACCAAATTCATTGGAAACACACATATATATTTAATTATAATGTTATCCTTTTTTAAAACATTATATATATATTGAATTATTTAAAAATATATATTAATTATAAACATGAGTTTTTTATTTAATATATACAAATAATCATTATCTTTGAATTTAAATATAATAATTGTATATTAATTATTATTAAAAACATTTATCATTGTTAAGACTAGCATTGATAAATCTTCCATTTATCAGTGCAAAAAAAGCACTGATAAAGGGTAGACCTTTATCATGTTTTTTTTAGCGCTGATAAAGGGTAGATTTATAAGCTCTTTTAGATTGCACTGATAAAGCCCCCTATTAGTTCATTCTTCTTAGTGCTAATAAAATGACACACTTCCCTTGTCCTGTTTGTGGTTGTGTTGTTTGAAAAACTCTAAAGACTTGGCCAAAAGCATTGAATCCCGATAGAACTATTAGTGAAAAGAAACATGAAGTCCTTCCACTCTAATCCCTCATGGTTTTTCTCTATCACCATAGTTTCCCACCATCTTCTGCTTGGTCCTTCCAGTATGAAGGTGGTGCACTTCACATTGATTTCGTCTGATGTTTTCAAGAACCCAAAAATGCTCCATAATTCTCAACCACTCATCAACCTCTTGAGGATCATTTGAGCCTTTAAATGGTACTGGTTTCTAGCAAAGTAATTCTTGAGAAATATCTTTGATAAAGCCCCTTTGAGGTTCCACAACTAGAGCATGAACGAGAACTGGAGGTGGTGCTTGTCATAGAGCATAGACAACATGCTCGATCACTTCAATCTGATTTGGATCAATAGTAGGATTTTCTCACTATGGTTTAGTAGTATCTTCTTCCTAGATCTGATTTTCATGTCTTTTCAAAGGTAATATGCTACACAACATCAACATACAACATGGAAGACATAAATGGACAATCAAATTGAAAAACTAGGAAAATAATCAAAACAAATAGCTCCAATGAGATTTGGATTTTACTCTATCCCAATAAAAATAGATAAAAGACTAAAAAAATCCACGAGACGTCTTTACCTAACCACCCATGGATACATAAATTTCATTGGGGTGATATATAATCAGGAACTCAATCACAACTACCTCATAAGTCCCAACATGGTTTTAAATATTCATATTGACTTTAATACCAATGTTTAACCTCCCTATAATACCACTTTATCATGAACCAACATGGGTACCCTAGTAACCTGATAACCAATATGGTCCTAACATATCCCAAAGGGCGTTTTACATCCCCATGGTTCGGTGACTTGCAACTGACATTATACAAATTGAAAGTGGGAATGATTTTTCAACATACAATGTAGAAGTAAAAGAAACAACTCAATATTCTTAATAAGATAAAATCCATGAGAAGTAAATTACCCAATGTAAAATATGAAATAAATCCCAATGTACTAAAATTATTTACTAAAAATAAAGAAAAAAACACAATCCCCCAACTCAGATTCAACTCACCAAGAACAAGATTCAACAACTAGATCCTCCTCCAAGAGAAAATTTCCCCTTGCTAAAACATAGAAGGAGATAATCTACAAGCACCTAAAGGCACAAGTAGGATGTGAGCCAAAGGCTATTATGATTTCAACAATGATTCCTTAAAAATATTCTAATATCTAATTAATTCATAAAGTTGCTTTCCATCTTTATAAAATTCCTTTGTTTTTGTTTACAAATCATATTTAAACAAATCATGCTTCACATTTCAATTGATGAAAATAAATTTAAAAATATAAAATTTACCTTTAATCAATGGATACTTTACGTAAATGGAAATTTTCACAATATGGATCAAATATACACTTTTATATAGAATTATTTATATAAATTCTCATGGCATGTAAAATAGTTTATAATAATAGAATATACATTTCAAATATAAAAAATCAAGTTAAATAGTCATGTGAAAAATAGATGTGATAGATCCCGGATATAGGTATTCAACACATTGAAATAAAAATAATATACATATGCCCCTTTGAGCCTAAGGAAAAATTAACAAATCACCGTCTCTTAAAGAATGGTATTTGCTAATATGATGTTTTAGAATGTTTTAAATCATAATGTTCCACCCAAGAAAACTCACTAACTACCCAGGGATTTCTTTTTCTCAAGTAAAAAAAATTTATTTGATATTTATTTAAATAATACTTAAAATTAAATTAAATACCTTCTCATATTTCAAATATTTCAATTTCTTTTTAAAACCATTACTGGTTTTTTATTATAATCATGTCTTTTTTCCAAGATGATACCATAAGGTTCCCATAAAAACCAATTTTAAGCCATTTTTCATAAACAATGATTAGAAATAAACTTATGAAATTTGATAATCTATGTCACAATTATATATAAAAATTTAATTTTCAAATAATTCCATCAATTTCAACACAAACCCCCAATTCACTAGAATTGGGATTTTTCACAAATCCTTATATTCAAAACATTTTCTTTAATTAAATTCCACAATTCAATTGATTAAATTTTCATAAAAATCATAATTTAAATACAATAATTTATATTACCATAATATCCATAAACACACCCAACTTTAATGGAATTGTGGATTTTCCAATTTAAATGACAAAACTTATTTCTCTTAAAAACTACAATTTAACAGAATTTAGTCTTTCAAATAAAAAAATTGAAACCCACATAATTAAAACCAATAAATTTAATTTAATTCAAAACATTTTATAATAAATAAATAAATTTAGGTTTAATAAAATTTGGGCATTGTAACGGAACAACCAACCTTGGGATTAATAGATCTCGGATCACCAAACACTTACTGGGATTTGTCAATGAAGAAAAAAGAAACAAAATCCGAGAGAAATAAAAATAAAACCAAGGTTTACATATATAATAGTTGGTATTATATCATACAACAACAACTAAGATCAATAAAATCCATTAAGAAAGAGAGAGACCATAGGATATTGAGAATATGAAGAGAAAACTAACTCTAACGAGATTGACTAACATTTCCCAGGTTTTAGATCACTTCCGTGAGGGATCTAATGGGAAAATAATCCTCTTTGATATCTCCAGGGAAGGTAGATTCGAGTTTAAGTTGAGGGAGGTCTGTAAAAGACCAAAAAAATAGGTTCTTTAATTTTTTATAAAAACTAAGATCTCAATGAATACCGTCTACACGGTTTCCTGGGAATCGGCACATGGTTTGGTTAAATCGTGCTCAGTCTGTGCACCCATTAAAATGGGTCACATGGTTTATCCAAAGAGGATGCATGACTTGACTAACCATGTGCATGCGGTGTATATCTATCTATCCAAAACATTCCATTTTCCTATAGTATAGTGAAATGTATCGAAAACTATGTTCCAGCTGTGTGAAAACCATGCACTACCCCAGAAATTCAAGATTTATAAATTTTCAACCCGAAACAACCCTAAATAATACCCAATCAATGATAAATTAAATATAAGGGTTTATGAATACCTGAAAATGGTAATGAGATGTTATAGAAGACATCCAATACAAGTCAATCGATCAGGAAGACACCCTTTTACATGTCTATCATGTCAGTCTGATGTACCAAACATATAGAGAAAATAATCAATGCATTTCCAAAAGATGGATGAGACATGACATGAATATCCCTTAGGACATGTAAAACTCATCTGGAAGATACACATAGACCCATTCCATGAGGACCTAGACCTAAAACCATCATCCGCATACCTCTTTTAGATGGATGTATTGTTAGTGGGAAGGGGTTATATTCTTTTGTGACCCTATTCATGTCATGACCTCAAACATATATTTAATGGCCATCATCAATCTACCATTGTTAGAATATAGAGAATGAGTACACTAAAGGGAAGCCTTAGTTTGTAATCCCCGATCAATAGGGAATCAATCCTAGTATAAGTTCCTAGAATTCCAAAAATCTCAGAGACAACAATAACATCTATGAGTGTGATCATATACCTTAACTGATAATCAAGTTAGAGATCCAGTGAACTATGGGAACTATGATTCCATCGATAACTGTGATATGTAGGACACCTTCATAAGGTCGATGCTTCAAGGGGAATCCACTTTGGTGTAAGTCCCTTCATGTCCCAAGTATTTATAACTTACGAGACTAAATTATACCATGATTATACTACCCTTCAACATCCATCAACAAATGAATATTGGGATCATACAAGGGAATCATTTTAAGTTTTAGGCTCAATCATGCCCTCAAGTACCTGAAACCTATTAGTGGGTTAGGGATGAACTTAACTGTGATGACTATGATTCTTGTTATAAAATAATATATGTACGATTACATTAAAAGGCCTAGGTTCCATAATATATCATCTATGAGGTGGGTAATTGTGCCTCTCATTGGGAAACCATCATGTGTAAGACCCACTCAAATATTCTCTCATGAAATGTTTCTGATCTACCCTTATATCTTGTTTCTCATGCCAAGTACGACTCACGTGAGCTTATAGACTAGAAATTATTTTACTAATAGAATGATGAGGAAGCCTCAGTGTGGGCCCATAATTGGGATGCAAGTATGATTATATCTGACCCTCCTTCATATGGCCATAACCCCAGATGAAATAATCCTAGGCCTTATTATATTTATTTGTATCGTCTAAGGCCTCTGTAGTTGTATCTTACGAAATGCAGATACCCATATAAGAACTAGATAGACTCTTATTCCTATCTCAAATATGATATTTTGGATGCCCCACTGTGGTCTGATCCCGATATTTACATCCTTACCACATGATGTTAAACTGAATGGATAATTCTGGTACCTGACCTTAAACTATGTCTAACTAACAACATTAGTTTTTCAATCCTATTTTCACAAGATATGTAGTATTCCTCATATAGGTTCAATCCTACATCAAATACAACAACCGCTCCATTGGATGATAATAAACTCTAGAGTTCCTAAACATGCTCACAAAATAATAAATCATAGTGAAATAAGATGGTGATGGAGAACCCATGATATGAACACAATAGTTTATATCAATACATGTATATAATTAAGTCTTTGAAACAAAGGTAACTAGTCCTGATTTAGGGTCTGGGAAGGATTTCATGAGAACATCTTTAATCTATTATAGAGTCCCAAAGTAGGAAATCATTCCCACCAATAGGGTGTTATGAGCCCAAACTCCCATCATCTCAACCAATGTGATTTTTTAAGAATCATTGGGTCAGAATAATCAATTGAACACCTTCCCTTATAAATTAGGTTTGTACCTAGTTATGTATATGGGATCCATTTAGTATTTCCATGAAATCTTGACAAATAGTGAGCCTGATGCGGATGGTTGTGAAAAATAGTAAACCCCTAAAATTAGACTACAGGAAAAAATCTTCCAAAATTACTCTATTCGAAAAAATGATGAAACCAATGTGATATTATTAAACCATGATATAAAATTCACAACATAAAAAAGGATATATAGCCCATTTCTAGTCAAACCATTTCTTTCGCCCAATGACGGTGCACGATCGTCATCATTCTGAGGAAACATGTGTGCAATGTTTTTTATAATAATAAATTAAATTAATAAATACTTATAGATAATTTAAATGAAATTTAAAGATTATATATTCAATAAAAATTTTTAATTTTAATATAATGACTTTTATTATAAATGAAATAATAAAAAATCCATTTTTAGGCTTAGAAATGTTTTTATTTGAAATGACTTCCTATCACATTTTTCAATCTTATTTTAAATTGAATTTCTACTACTTATAAAAATAGAATATTTAAAATTGAATTATATATATGGAATCATCATGATAAAATTTGTTAAATTGGACCCTTTTAGTTTTTGTCATTATAAATGGTAACCTGGATAAATATGTGTCAGCTCGGTAAGGGTAATAAGGATTAAACAAGGTTAAAAATTTGGGATAAGGGTTTAAAATATCTCCAAAAGTTGCCTTTATCTAGTAAGATAATTGTATTTAAGAAATTTTCATGACAGTTTAAAAAATATGGAAAATTGGGGTCATATTTCTTTGATTATGACCACTATATTATTTTAAGAAAAGGATAAATACAAAATTTCACTCAAATGAATTTAATATATTAAAAAAATCATTGTGATAAAAAGCTATTAAGTTCAGTAAAATATTTTTTAAAATAGGAAATCTTCTTTATCATTTTATTTTTTCAAAAAACATTAGTGATGTAATAATTAATTCAAAAGTATATGTAAATTTGATAAATAATTTAATCAATTAATAAAAAGATAAAATAAAAAATTTTATAAATATTAAAATAATTATAATTTGGGTTAATTATTGTCTTCTATATATTTTTTTATAAATATTACTTTTTAGTGATGTTTTAAAGGTTCATATTTTAATTCCACAAATACCATGATGATTTTAAAGTCAAATTAAACGAAGAATGTCAAAAAGGAAATTAATGAGGTATTACAAAAAAATAATATTTTATTATATTATTTAAAAATCATGAAATTGTTGAAATTGATAAATTATACTGATAAATGGTCTGAAATTTCATCTCTCTTACATTTATGAGATAATTTTTATTTTATAATTAATTTTATAATACTTCAATATTAAAAGCATTGCTACTATAATTAAGGTTAAAATTGGTCAATAAAGGTATTAAACCAAATGACAATGTTTAAGGTGACACCAAAACGTTCCTAAAATTTAATGGATGAATATATTTATACAATAGAATATTTTTATTAATATTTATGGATTTTATAAATCATTTTACAAGATAAAGACAAAAAATATATTGAAATACTTTATGTAATTCCAAGTGTGTCCTTTAAATCCATTATAAATGGAAACCCATTATCTCTTTTATTTACAACACCTTGAGCCAAATATATCCTGTAAACACTAATCATTCAGATTCTCAAACATGATATCCATGATGTTGAGTTTATGGTATTCATAAAAGGCCATTCGAAGGGTCCCTAATAATGGGTCAAATGAAGGCATACCAAAGAGGTGGTAATCATCTTACACAAATATTTTAAATTATTTCTACTTTTAACTTATCTAAATTTTTAGTACGCATTATAAATAATAAATTAAGTATCCTAAGTATACAAAAATTTAATTATTATTTTGGAACCACCATTATGCATCATCTATTCCCTCAAATAAGAACTGAATGTATAACTCGTGTATACATGTGGACTACCTCCTTGACGTTGCATTGCAATTAATTTTCCCAACCCTTGATTAATGGATAGTTATAATGATGAATTTAATGTTTATATATTTTATTTATGATATATTTATTCTTCTATAATTATAACTTCATATCTACCTTCTTGTGTAACCAATTTTAGGGAAACGATGACGTCGTTCATGCGTACATGTGGACTACCACCACCACGAAGTGATGTGATTCACTGTTATTTTTATCATTTACATGAATAGTAAAAATGATAGATTTAATGAATAAATATGATAAATATGATATAATAATTAATATTTAAAGATAAATTATTATTTACATTTTTTCTTCCATCATTCAAAATGTTAAAACAACGTTCATGTGTGCATACGACCTACTATCTCCATGAATATGGTAATTTATTTTTCAATATCTAAATTTTATGGATGAATTTAAATACATATATATATATATATGATATTTATATCATTAATAAAATTATATTTAAAAAAGGAACCATGATAAAATTATAATGACCCATACTGTCAAATGAAAACATGAATGAATGAAATAGAATGATTATCTCCCGAGAAAATGATTTTAAAAATTAATTATTAATAAACAGTGGATAAGATAATATAAGAAAATAATAAATAGTATAATATATATATATATATATATAATATTATGGTTCTAAAATAAACTGATATTTATTATATATGAGGTTTGAATGCGTATGAAGAAAGATGATACTTGAGGTAAGGGATTTATGTTTGAATCCCATTTTAATTAGGATTACTTATGCTCAAGTATCTATTAAAGAATTTTTAATATCTATATCTGATTAATCCATTAAAATTTATTATAATTTTTTATTTACAGTATTTTCAAATAATAGAACTATTTTCATCTTTGTAGAACATAAAATTAGTTGGAAAATGCTTCAGAGAAAAATAGACATTATTTCTGCTCTAGTCAGAAATCATTTTCTTCCATGTCCATGATTCCATTTAAATGTTTTCATGAATGTTTTTATATTCTAATATGAATATTTAAATTTATTTTTACAATTTATTGAATTTTTATAAAAAAAATAAAAAAAATTTCTTTTCATTATATAAATAAGGGAATTTTTATTTTTTTTATTGAAAATATGAAATGAATATTTATTTTAATAAACACAACATGAACCAAATTTCATCCCACCTTGTCCACTCTAATATTTAAAGATTAATTTATAAATTTTGTTGGCTATTTTCAATGAAATTATTATCCATAATATTTTTGAAATGTTTTTCATTTAAGTAATTTTTTTGAAAATGAAAAGTGTATTTTTCTATTTTAATGTTACATCTATTTTTTAAATAATTTTAATCTATCGTAACATACTTTGATATTAATTATGCCTTACTATGGATATGGTCCAATGGTATCATCATTATTCTTTCTTTGTATAGATTGTTATTATGATGATGAGTTTTTCACAAAAACTTATCTATTTTCCTTAGGTTATGATATAATGAAATTATGAAGTGATTTTGAAACCTATTTCCTTTACACGGGTTATTTTATAAAGATATAATGAATATTTTATGATATCATGGAGCACATAGACATGGATTCCATTATTTGATGGGTGGGACAAAAATTATATATCCCTATAATGAATTGGGTAAATCGTTATATCTCATGTAATAACTATGTAAAATGAGTTGATGTTCTTGATCAACTATAAGAAACGTGTAGGGATATATCATTAACTATGGGAGACATAGGGTGATTATTGATCTATTATGATATGGTAAAAAAGTATCGATTCCTGATACACTATGATTTGATGTACTCGATTGTTATCCTTAACAAATAAATAGTTTTTTTGCCCATGTTGGTGCCACCTTTTTAGGAAATTATTTTATTCTTATCATTATAAATCATTATAAATGTTTTATTATTGATTATTTACCATTCTTATGATTCATGTATTTAAAATTTTAACATTTTATTCTAGGAATAATGTTTATGATCTATGACAGATTGGGTAAGAACATTGTAAGTTAGGATCATGATGTCATACCATTATGCTTATATTATGCTTTCATATGATCGTCTATTATTGTCTCACATGTTTATCTTTACTGAGTATTTGATCTCTCCCTTTATTATGTTTCTTTTACATAGGTTATTGAAATAGGTAATAAGAGGGGGATTTTCAGAAGGGTACAATGTTAGAAGAACAATATGATAAATGGTGTAATATGTACCTAAATAAGATGTTTATGTATCTAGTATTTAAATACAGAAAACCATTATAATTATAGTGTGTATGAAAATTTTATTTATTGAATATTAATATAAAATGATGTAATATTTATGTACGAAAAGATATGTCCACTATAAATCATAATTAATGTCTCTTCATCATACATCTAAAAATATCATTAGATATACTACCTTTTGAACATTATAAAAACAATGTATTTTGAATTTGAGGTAATTTCTTGTCATATAAAATATCATATTTATTTATATTCATTTTTATAAGAATCATTTTATAATAACTATTTCTTGAATAAATTTTGCTAAATATTTATTTAAACATTGAATTTCTTTTTTCAGTTTTTCATTCATTTTTTGAACAACCTTTTGTTTATCCTAAACTTTTTTTGACATAGAAAAAGTATTTTTTATCTTATCAATTTCTAATTAAATAATCATATTTTACTAAACATGTTTTTTATTATTTCCCGTAAGTTCATTTTATAGTTAAATAGTTTTAAATAAAAATTTTCTAATATTTTCAATTTCATAATTAACCCATCCAAAATCATTTTATCAAATTTAGAATCATTATTAGTATTTTGAGTAAAAGAACCTAAATAACAAACCTCTTTCCTAAATTAACTGAAACATAATTTATCCAATTCTTTTTCATTTTCATATTATTTAGTAGAATTATATTATTTAAATAATTTATATCTTGTAATTAAAGTGTTTCCCTTTATATTTAAATATTTAAACCATATTTTAATTCTTCAATCTTGGGTAATCTAGTGTGACATGTCATTTCTTTCTTCACTCAAAACATACAATGGGAGATGTATAATAATTATAATTTGTATTAGCTTTCTTATTCCCTTTTTGATAATCACTTTTATCATCTCTTTTAAATTAATTTTTGAAGACTTTATTTCTTTTGATTATTTTTTACTCACTTGTCATAAGTTGAGAAACTTGTTATATTATATTCTCCTATAACATATAATTAGAAGAAGAATATGAAAAATGTTAATAGATTTTAAACATACACCTTTATTCATATTTTTATCTTCTTTTGTAATGTTTTTCAACTATAGTTTACATTGTCGAAGTAAACCAAGGAGATCACCAAGATTATATTCCTCAAAATTCATTATTTATTAAATGGAAACCTTTTTGGAATTCAAGTTCTTGAGTAAGGATGTGATAACACTTTCAATAATAATAGTATTTTCCAATGCTCCTCCTAGATCACTCATCCCATTTAAAATGTTGGAAAATATGTGGAGCATTTGAGTGAATATTTGCTATCTCAAATTAAAATCTTGGTACTCAAATTTCAAAAGGTAATTCTCATTTCGTTTAATTTTATCAGTAAAATATTGAGTATCTTGAAAAATTATTCAAATATCATTTTTGGTTTTACAAGAATATACATAAATGAAAAAACATCAACACAAATCATAGTAAATAATATTTGTGATATTATTTAAGAGAAAACTTTGATATATCATTACCAATATGAGAAAAAAGTTAAAAATCTTGTAATCCAACTATAAATTTAATTTTTACCTTCCATATAATATAGTTTTCCCCATATATAGTTATGTATATGAAGTGCTTAACATAGAAAATATATCTACCAGAGCCAAATATCTGATACCAATTATTTGGGTGATAGGGTAATATCAATAAATAAATATTATTAAATTTTAAATATTTGATAACAATTATTGGCCTAAATGGAAAGATATTATATAATATTACCAGGGGTGAGTAAACTAGATTAAAATTTTAAATATTAATAAGGTTAAAATAATAATGGTTTATAAAATAAAATATGAAAACAATTATTTTTATAGTATTTAAAATTGATAAGGATCCTATATACACTCTTTACACCACTATACTATTTGAGAGGTATGACATTCACTAAAAGGAATGAATTTTGAAGGGTAGTTGCAACCATATTATAAACTACCTTTTAAAGTGGATGCATAACCCTTACACAACATAACATTTAAAGGGTAGTCACAACCCAATTACTAACCAATCCTTTTGTGAAGGTATAACCAAATAATTTTTTTTGGTTTGAAAAGCATAAATAAAAAACAAATAAAACATAATAGAATAGATTGGATGAATTAATAAGACATACATAATAAATAGTCGAGAACAAATAAGGAAGAGCAGTTATAGTCAATCGACTAGATATTGAAAATCTTTTAATTATTGAAATTATAAGGCAGTAGTGATGCTGATAGTTATTATCTTTTATTTCTATTTTCTCAGCACCTAGTATCTTGACAGATCAAGTTTTCATTTTTGTATCATGTACTATTTATTGAGTATATTGTTAGTTTCATTAGGTTCCTCTCTTTTAGCTCCTATTTCCTTTAAATAAGAATGTGAAATAGAAAAACATGATTCATAGTGGTTAGAATTATTAAAAAAATGAATAATAATATCCTACACCTTAAAATTATTTTTCTGGTATTCTCATAAGATCCACTTTAATGGTAGAGTAGAGACTGACCGAATATTATTCTTAAAATAATAAACTACTACAAAAATGTTAAATCTTATTAAAACTTATTGAAAATCTTCCATAATATGAGACCTTGAATGCATATTTAACTACATGGAATAATCAAATAAATATTTCTATTTTTTTAAATTTTAAATTTATAGAATATAAGTAATAAAAAAATAATATAAAAAATTAAATCCCTTAAAAAATTCATATTCTAAAAATGTAAGAATCATTTTTAAGGATCATTTTACATAAACATCATACTGTGAAAGGATAATTTTTACGTAATTATCAATATCAAATGTAATCATCATTCTGTCTAAGATTTAATTTTTTTATAAACAAAAGTTTCTAAATAACTATGGTTTTTCAATAAAACTATTTTCTATGAAAATATTATTTTTTCATAAAAAACATTTTATATGAAAACATAATTTTTTTATAAACAATAATGTATGAAATGATCAATTTTCATTGCATGATAATAAATATATAACTTCATAAATATCATTATATTTTATTTAAAGAAGTTTTTAAAATTACATATTGTTTATAGAAACATTTTAAGAATTAAACCCTTAAATGTACAAAAAATTTGAGAAATCTCATTTTCATAATGTTATCTTGAGAAACTATAAGTATCATTTAAAAAATTCTAAGGATATTTACATTGTGAAAAATTAACTTCATGAGGATCAAAACAAATTACATAAGGATGAATTAAAAAATAGTTTTCCAAATTTTAAATGACTTATAAAAATTAGTTTTAAATAGATTATGATTATAATATAAATAAGTGATTAAAAAATAATTAAATAGAATATGAATAAAAAATTGGGAGTAAATAATTTAAACATAATTCTCCTCCTTTATATGAATTGAAAGATTCAAAATCATTTTGTATAGAATAAATTATATAACTAAAGAATTTATAAACATGTGATGATTTATTAATTTAGTGAGGAATTATTAATTATGGGAGGTCTCTATAATAAATAATTTTTTAATTGAGTAATTTTGAATCATAAAAATATAATAATATTATGTGGAAGGAATCAACCAATAAATATCCCCATTTTTTATAAATACTAAACAAAGTATGTAAAATAATAAAATACCTATTTATGTAATCTATATTTAGTTTCACTAAAATAAAATAAAATGAACGATTCTAGAATTTGTGAAAATCAAAACAGGGTATCTATAAATTCTATCTAAAATATTTAAATAGAAAATATGTTATATATTTAAAGAGTTTTGTTACCCATAGTTAAGAAATTTTAAATTAAGTGTAAATAAAAATACATGTACTAAATAATACAAATCTAAAATTTATTCATTTCATAATAAATATTTTTGTCAGATTCAAGAACATTAATTGTAGTATTTAAATAAAATTTTAAAATAAATATAAAGTATTTTTTTAAATCTATAAATCAGATTTTGAATTTCTAGAATATTTAAAACATAAGTATGTTTTTATAATATAAATCATCCTAGAAAAATTCATATATATATATATGTATATAATGATAAATAATGATTAAAAAATCATAACTTCCCTGAAATTACATATTATTATTCCAAAAAAACATGGTATAGAGTGTAAAATGGTTCTTATAAGAGTATACACATTATTATATAGGAGGAAAAAAATCAATTAGAGGTAATAATAAATATTATATTATCCATATGAATATAAAAGAATTAAATCATATCTCAATCATACAATGTTTAGGAATAATCATATAAATCATTACAAAATCAAAATTTCAAAAAAATTATTATCAAACTGATCATCTGTAGACATAGATTTTAAATAGATTTCTCATTTTTTACAAGATCTCAAATATGGTGAAATATCAATTTTATATATTTATATATATAATGTTGTAAATATTTATCATAAATATAAATATTTTAATAATTATCACACATAATAGGCATTTTCAAAAAATAGATATCCAAATTTGAAAAAAAAAATTAATCTAAAGGCATTGATCACAACAGATAGAAACATCAATTTTTTTATAATTTTTTTATTTCAACACCAAGAAACTATTACCTTACCTAAAACATGAAATATTACACTTGTATATTTTATATCTAGTTTTCAACCTCCAACATTAATATCATGATATATTTTTAATATTTTCATTAAGAAATTAGATCATCCCAACTAGAAAAGACACTTTTATTGAAAAAAAAGGTTTCAACAGTCTATAGGAAGGTATTTTACTATAATATATTTGACTAATATGTATCATCTCCTTGGGTAAAAAATTAAATGAAGTGATATCATCAATGCACACCGCTTTGTTTTCAAGGCTATCAAAAAGATAATTTTCCTCCCATAAAGCATGGGTAATTAAATAACTCATCGTTGATAGAGTGTCCAAGAAATAAATCCATTGCGTTTTCACCTTCCAAGATAATAGAATATTATTATATATGAAATCAAGGAAAATGGTGGTGGAATTACATTAAAACCATATGTTATTCCATCCTCACATTTTTTACATCTTCACTACTACAATCAACCCTAATATTTCAGCCTCAATAGATGATGAAATTCCACATGGTATATAAAAGAAACTCACAATAACACAACAATGATATCTAAAAAATGAATCAAATCCCATATGACATAGAATACCTCTAGAATCATCCTTAGAGTTTCATTTGATTTTCCTAGTAAAGTGAAATTTCCAAATGAATTTCAATGTACTTTAAAGGGAAAAAAATTACCAACAATATCAAAATGTTATAAAACATAAAAATCATGAATGGAATTGTCATAATGACCATTCTGTATATAATTATAATTCCTCACTACCATAATGATTTTGACCATGGTAGACAATATGATGATTGGATCCTAGTCATTCCTTCAAATATTTATTCTAGGATAGATGATGTGCACAAGTTCATCACTGGCCTCCATGATGAGAGTTAACATTTGTTGAGAAAGAGAAAGGAAAAAAGCATGGATAATAATTTCATGAATGAAATATCACTGAGGGGGAAGAACATAAATAATGTCAAATAAGGCTTTCCAAAAAGCTGATGCAGTGTTTCAACTTAAGAACAAATGATTTACATAATCCTTTTGTTTCATACATAAGATTAATTTAGAGAATAATGAAATTCCAACTGATTATTGGAAGGAATCAATTAGTAGTTTTGAGAGGAACATCCTCCAAATTAGTGTAAATTTGGAAGTCATAATCCCTAGTTTATTAAAACTCACAATCTACCTATGTATACACCCATGTGTTTCATTTGTGTAATAAAATTTTGAGGTAATAACACCGTTAAAAATTGATTCCAAGATCATCAAATCATTGGGGAAAAATTTTTTATTCATAAACATATTTCTGATTGCATCTTTAAGACTCCATGGGTTGTTTATTTGATTCTTGATATAAATATTGATGTCAGTAATTTGGGTAGAGAAGCTTAAAAGATAAAAAAGTGTCATACCTATCCAATTCTCAATCCTGAAATTCATTAAATAATTCTTATTAACAATCCTATGAAAATTTGAATAAATACTGGAAAAAATATTTTTAAAGGCCAGACATACAACAGATTTCACATTATTCAAATTCCCATATTTCACCCTTATTAAAAATATCAATATAAGAAATCCAAAAAATCATGATTTATTATTTATAATTCTCAAAATAAATTATTCTTTAAGGTATTTTTTTAAATTAAAAATGTTCTTAATTCTAAGTCCTCCAAGAGAAAAATATTTACATCATTTTTCCTAAGGCATGATAATAATATTTCCTTCAATAATTGAACCACTCCAAATGAAATTTTAAATAAAGGTGTTAATCAACATGGGTAGTTTAGTGTTTCATCTATACACTATAAAATAATAAACAATTTAATAAACAATTATGTGATTCACAAAGAACACTCTTCACACCATTGAAAGAGTTTTACCTTTCTTATATGTATTAAGTCTTCCAACATGACCCAAAATATGATTAAAATGAAAATACTATCTATAACCCATAATAAAGGAACTTCAATGTATGTTAAAGGTATAGATTCTTATTTTAAGCTTAATTCATTGATAATTCCCAATTTTATGGTTGATATAATTTTATTCCTAAAGTAAATAAATGTTTTGTCCTAGGTGATCTTTTATCCCAAAACACTTTCATAATGTATGGGAGAATTTTTAATATTAATAATATTTATTTATTCCCATTTGGTAACGATAATAATTTAATTAGCATAAAAATAGATGTGAAGGAAAAAAATAAACCTATGGCAGCCCTAATAGTAATCAAATTACCATTTTTTACTATATTTAGTAGGATTATACTATGCTAGTTTCCTATAATGGAAATGATAATTTAATAAATAGTACCCCCTTGACTAACCCCTATTTATCATGTGAATTATCCTTCAGGTGATTCATTTATGAAAGTAAAAATATGTGTCGAGCTCAAAAAAAATATCCTAATCAATAAAGCATTCATCAAAGCCAAAATTGGATATTCAATACAAATAGAGGCCAAGTACGATATGTAAAGGTAATTTTTGATATCAGGATTCAATGAAATATCCCCCAAACCCCATTATCATTTCTATGTAGATTCCCACATTCTATGGTAGTGACATGGAAATCTAGTATTTTCCTTCATTTTACAAAACTAAATTTATTCCATGAAATAATCTTGTTAGAATTTCTATAAAAGTATTTAGCTGGAATTATGCCTAAAATTATATGGATAGTGTTGAAAATGGAAATTGAGTTTAAATAACTAATTTAATTTTAATTTTATACTTTTGTGATGAGAGTAAGGAATTGAGAATTGACACCATTTTTTAGAGGGGTACCTCAAAAGAAATGAATATCTAACCTGAAAACATCATGCTGAATAATATCACAAATTTTTTGGAAGAAAATTTATTAAAACCATCTCACCTAGGATATATATTTTTATTAAGGTCAAAAAATACATCTTTAATTTCAAAATCATGAGGAATTTATTTAACAATGATATTATCATCATTATTTACTAATCTAGGAATGATATCTTCCATTAAATAAGAGTTAATTATAGAACCACTAAAAAATGATATGGAGAAAGAGACCACATGATTAGTATGAGATATTAATTCATTAAAAAGTTGGTATTCATACTTGATGAGTGATAGAGGTTGGTTAACCATTCTGTCTCTTTAAAGGGAGTTTAAGAACATATTATTTATGTCACCATCACTAAGCCACCTAGTATTAAATCTCTCTTTCTGAATTCTTTCCCAGAGATTTAGTAGATTTTTTTAGCCTAATTTAAACATCATCTTAATTTTATATATTTATAAACATATATATACTAGTTTTTCACTATTGTATAAGTATAAAATTAGATCCATGTGAGGAAATCTGTATGTCTAAATCACAAAAACAAGTCCTGCACCACTCTTTCATTTTCCTCTTGATCAATTTAACCACGCTAATATGGGATAAAAATTTATAATTATTATCAAACGAAGATGAAATATATTTAAAAATATTCCTATATTCAATATTCTGAGCCCAAGAATAATTTAATTTGAAAGGAAGTGTATGTTTTACTTATTTATTAGTGAGTATTTTTAAAATAATACAATGATTAAAATTAATTTTTTCTACCATGGTTCCTGAAACAGAGTCCCATATATTCATGGAAGCTTCACTAATGAATTATCTATCAATATTAATATCCAATATTATAATAATAACATTAATTTTACAAATCTACATAACTCCCACAAGGATAATATCCAAAATTTTACTACTTTTAATACATGATTTGAACTCCCTTAATGAAATTGAACTATTCATATTTCCTAATTTCTCAAAAGGATTTAGTATTGATTTGAAGTACCAAATTAAGGTCCATGGATCATTAATTAAATTATAAATTTAGAATATTTAAATACATAATGATCATCAATCTTGATATCTGATAATGGAAAAGGAAAAATAGAGATATTGTTTATTACAATCCAATTTGAAACTGAATGTTATTAACTACTCACTATGTATCAAAATAGTTGGTCCCTCAATTCTAGAAAGTTTTGAAGCTCCTGAAGTCTCATGATCTGAGGTATAATGGTTCATACCCATTTAAAACTGCATATTATTAATTGTTCACTGAAACTGAAAACGATTGTTCCTTCAAGTCTAGCATGGGGTCAAACCCATAACCACATTGTAGTATTATAGTAACTATCTTTAGGGGCAGCACATAATCTAGAACATTGGCATAAAAACATTAAATATTTTCTATAATTAATCCAATATAATTAAATAAAAAAAATTCATTTATAAAATCAAATATAGTTTTTTTTTCTATTAACATCAATATCTAATTTAAAATTAGTTCTTATAGAGTTATTCATACTTTTACTAGAATAAAGTCTAAATAATTCAACTAGCTCCTTAGAATACTTATATTTATTAACAAAATATAAATAATTCATTTTTAAATTTTAATTTCATAGAAATAATTTTTATTATCCCATAGGACTCACGTTAAATTCTGAAGTCACTAAATCTAAAACAAGATTAAAATGAAGTTTTTTGGAAGAAAGAAAAATAATATCAGGAATATAAATTTGAATAATAAATATATTGTGATCCTTTTAACAAAAACAGTAGGGTCATATTGACATTTAAAAAAATCTATTTTTCAAAATAAAAATTGGCAGTACTTCATACCAATATTTTGAGCTTGTTTATGTCTATAGAGAGATTTTAAATGTTTTAAAACATGACAAGAGTATATTTTATATTCAAAACTAGGTGTTTCCTTAACATATAGAACATTAAAAATTGAACCATTTTGAAAATCACTTTAATCATTAATTTAAAAAGGGTTAAAATCCATGATGAGTGGTATAGACCAATAATATTCCAACTCATTCAAATCAAGAAACAGTTGAAAAAAATTCTTCATAATCAATTAATTCTTCTAGAAAAAAGAATTAAAAAACTATTTTGAATTTATTTCTAATAATATATCTAAATTTATGAATTTTGTTTCTATATATACTTTTTTTAAATAATCTATGAATATTTAGGTGGAATAACCAATTTAAAAATATTATTTCTAAAAATTGGATTTAGTTCATTTGCATAGCTAATGGTGAGTTTGGATATTTTAAATCTTTTCAATATGATCTAGTAAAAAATTGGAAATAAAATCAAAATTATAATGAAAAATTGTTAAATAAATTCAGGTTTTCACTTAAGAATGAAAATATCTAATGATGTTTTAAATAAGGCGATCATTAAGAGTATTACATATCATTTGATGAAGGAATTTCTATCCCTCAACAGGTTCATTCAATTTTTAATATTATTCTTCTCAAAATTAAAAACTATAAAATATTATTCAATCTAGTGTTCATCATATAATATATCTCATAAGTTTCTTTCATAAAATTTAACATAAATAGATTCTCCAACAATTATAGTTGATTATTTTAAACTCTATAAGGTTTACTAACATTATAATATCACATAAAAATTATTCATCAGAATTCACATAACATTTCTATAGGTTATCTTTTGTATTATGGATAAGGACCATAAAACCAAAACTATAAGACACCAAACATTATATTTCATTAATTTTCACAATTCATAAGGGGTTTTATTTAAATTTTTTCTTAAAATAATTCAATTATAAATATAACATGTTTTATTAATAGATTCAAACAAAATTATGTAGGTATGTTATACTTATTTAAAATATATCATTCCATTTATTATATTCTTAATTTTTTCCTTATATCACTCCATTTTTTGTACTGTTTTAGGGTAGAGTAGTTATGAGAATAATGATTTTGTTCAAAAAAATTCAAAGAAAAGGTTCTAAAATTATCTTCCTTTCTAATAATTAATAGATACTATTGACTATCTTTTTTTATTTGGAACTAATTTACAATAACTAGAAAACATTCAAAATATATCACTTTTATGTGTAAGAAAATAAACCCATCTTAATCTATTAAAATAATCTATAATAGAAAAAACATTATTTCCAATGAAACAAACCATTTTAGTAGGTCCAAAAAATAAAGGTGAACTAACTATAATGGTATTTTAGTGTTTTTTTCTTGATTATTGTAATGTCCCAAACCTCTCTTGTTATTCCTTTGTGAAAATATGGTGTTTGAGGTGATTCGGGAGGTCAAGGGGACTTATACCCAATACGTTTCTAATTATCTAGTTCAGTGAATAGTTCTAACAGTAGACAGTTGTGAACAGTGAAATGGTAACCTTTTGGGAATAGTACATCGGTGGCCTTATGTGAATTGTTTCAACGGTAACGTTCTGTGAACAATGTCATCGGTGACCCTTGATGAATAGTGTCATCTGTAACCTTCTATGAACAATTCCTTCAGTGAACATTTCTTTCGGTAACCTCTAACGATAACCTCTCTTTCCTTTTCCAAATTTTTAATTCTATGAATAGTTCCATCGATGAATAGTTATATCAGTAACCTCTAATGGTAACTTCCCTTTCCATTAAGAAATTTCCAATTCTATGAATAGTTCTAAAGGTGATCAGTTCTATCAGTAACCTCTAACGGTAACCTCTCTTTCCATTCCCAAATTTCCGATTCTATGAACAGTTCCATCGGTGAACAGTCTTTTGGTAACCTCTAACGGTAACCTCTTTTTCCATTACCAAATTTTGAGTTCAGGAACAGTGATTCCAGAACGGTGAGTTTTATCAGTAACCTCTTTTTCCTTTACCAAATTTTGAGTTCGTGAACAGTGTTTCCAGAACGGTGAGGTGTATCGGTAACCTCTATTTCTTTTTCAAAATTTTGAGTTCTTGAATAGTGTTTCTAGAACGGAGAGGTCTATCGATAACCTCTCTTTCCTTTGCCAAATTTTGAGATTGGGAATAGTGTTTCCAGAACGGTGAGGTCTATCGGTAACCTCTATTTCCTTTTCCAAATTTTGAGTTCATGAATAGTGTTTCTAGAATAGTGAGGTCTATCAGTAACTTCTATTTCCTTTGCCAAATTTTAAGTTCATGAACAGTGTTTCCAGAATGGTGAGGTCTAACGGTAACCTCTATTTCCTTTTTCAAAATTTTAGTTTGGGAATAGTGTTTATAGAACCTTGAGATATATCGGTAACCTCTATTTCCTTTACCAAATTATGAGTTCAAGAACAGTGTTCCCAGCTTCTTACAGTTTCACCCCTTTAACATTTCATTTGACATAAAATATATTTAAATCCACATTTTAAGGGCTCTATTACATATTCAAAAACCATAAATCCTATATTAATTATTCCTAAGACTCAGGATGTTTTTACGTGGTCAAACTGCGTGGTTTAATGTGATCCTCTTTTAATAAGAAATCAAGTGTATCTTAAACCATTGCTCCATTAAAACTTCTAAAGAGATGGGATATCATCCTCCCTAATTCAACCTCTTTGTTCTCAGCTATGATATGCTAGAACCTTTTATTTTATTCCGTAGGAGTTGTATAATCAAACATTCCTCCTTGGATTGGTGTTGCTCTGTTTTAGTGCAACCAAGTTGTGTCAATCAATCATCGATATAAGCTATGTCTTATCTTTATTCTTTAGGGGTTCATCTACTTCTATTTATATTTCTATATTATAACATGAAATGTTCATTCATCTAATGAAGTTTTATTGGGTTTCAATTGGCGAGGTCGTACCATGGCATCCTCGGGTGGATGCAATTGTCACGAGGGAGAATCGTGGCCTGTTGTGTGTACTATTCTCGTATGAAGAACGTCAATACCAATTTGAGGTAATGGATTCATTACTTCTCATTTATTTTATGTGTACTTATATAGTTAGCATGTTTTACACCACTGGATCACTATAGAATTGAAATAATAAATATTTGAACAAGATAAATAAATTGTTATCGATCGTATGATATTGTCTCTTGTTTTTCTAGATAGTGCAATATCTATACATTATTGGTTTACCTATTCGTTCATGATAGAAATTGGTAATGAACATAAAAAACAATTAATTGATAATTGTTTGGTTAGAAGATAAAGAGGCATTTAAATGAATTTGGTTCTCCTTGTTTTAATTTCGTGTTAATCAAATTAGCGCACTAAGCATGTTTAATTATTTGTGATAGCTTACTGATTAGGTTTCCCAAATTTCAAACCTACGAATAATGAATCAGTTAATTCAAGATGGATTAAGGAACTGATTGTTTGATAATTCTTTGAAAGGTTCTATAATACCCTCTTGATTTTTAATGGACCGAGAGCCCAATTGTTAAGATGTTTGTTTCCATGATTCTTGTGTTGTGATGTGATCATAGAGGGATGTTGTGTTATGTGGGGGCATGGAGGCATTTTTTTGTGGCAGAAACTGATGCCTAGGGTGGTGAGATTCATCAATTTAAGAATGTGAGTGTCTGGGAGGACACCATGGATGATGTAATGGGATGGATGTGTTTGTTGGATTCTTGCTGTTTATTTTTGGTTGATTATCTGTTTTACATTTCTCCACTACCTAAGGCAACTGGTCTTGTTTACCCTTTTTCTGAAAGAGGCGACGACGTGCAGGGTGTTCCATGTTCTTTTCGTGTTTAGCTTCTCAATGGAGGATGGGTTTATGCTCTTCCTATAGGCAGCATTGACTCGACGGGTAGTACATCTAATCACCGCATTGATCCCCCTTTAGTTTAGTAGCATAGAATGTTTTTCTAGAATACATGGGAATGTGGGAAAGTAATTCTGTAATGAATAATTGAATAAATGGTGTTAACCCATGATGTTGGAGTTTGATGGAACATAATAATGAGGTTGTAATTTCGAAAGAACATTGGACTTTGGGTGTGATGATAATGAAATTTAATGTGGAATTGTGTATAGTTAATTTATGTTTAAAGAATTAATTAACGTAAAGTGAAAATAATAAAAAGGTAATGAAATTTTATATTTAATATCTTTAAGTGGTTGTGTACTTATAGGATACATAGTCTTAGAAGTAGTCGCCTGGAGTCTGAGAGACATTAGCTAAAGTTTTGTCTAAGGCTATTTTATGCCCGTAGTGTGGTTGTGAGATATAGTATATTATGTACTTTTGGTGTTTCTATACGCTACTCCACCCTATCAGTAATGGAAGATGACACCCCGAGGATTCTAATCCCTTCGGGTGTTTCCCCCAACATTCTGGTGGGAGGATGAATGGATGACTACCCCCTTCGGCCCCGCTCTCTTCTCTTGGTAGTTACTTGTGCTGGTAGGTACAATGATTAGTTTTCCCCATATATGTGTGTAGAGGGCTGTAATGGATTCTGGTTATTCACACACATATATTCTGGATATAGTACCCTATGAACTACTATAGGTGTAACGTGTATTGGTTGTGATGGCTTGAGGATCCTTACTCTGTGTATGGGCGGTAATGGCTTGAGGTATAATACCCGTCGTATGATACACGTTATGCGAGCTGTGGTGGACCCCAAAAACTACCTGGTTACTTTCTAGGATAGATGTGGTGGTTTTGTTTCATGAGGTGCATATTGTGGTGCTTCACCCAGGTGTCTGTGGGCATGCCTTTTTGAAGGGAGATTCATAGGACGTACAATGCTTGGGAAAAGAAGCAAACCAGTGGGGAAGTAGTACTAGGGTACCCTTGATATTATTTCTTATTTTATATATTCTTGTATGCATTACTTGGTGAGAGTATCCATGGTGAGGTTGGTAAAATAATATACCTATTTAGGTAACAATTTAGTTTCACTTTTTGTTCACTATGCTTTAGCATGCTTTCTTTACTTTTCCATTAGAGGCTTCAGGAAATTGAGTATACTGTTATAATCACCCTATGTATATAAATTGTTTTTCATCTCACTTGGAGTAGGTTAAACATCATGATGGTTTCTACTAGATTGGGGTTGCAGGAGATGTTCGGGCTTGTGGTTGCTCTGGTTTTTTCTTTCTTTTGGGTACTTGCAGTTTTCCTCTTCTAGTTGTAGTACTTTTTCATGACATTACATATGTACACATGGGCTTTCTTTTATATTTCAGTTCTAAGTTAGAGTTTGTTGGTGTCTGTCTTATCACTTTCTTCCGCATGTGTTCTCTTAGAGGATAATGACTCCAATCTATGTGTTTACTATACCCTCGGTGATAGCCGCCAACCCGGGGCCTACTAGAGGCAGGACTTAGGGGTCATTATCTCCCTTCCTACATTTCCGGCCTAGGAGGGGTACACACTGTGGGGAAGGGGGTCGTGACAATTTTCCAAAATGACTCATTATGATGTTTCCCATTCATTAAAGCATTAGGCACATCAAATTTTTAATTCTTAATATCCAATATATTTACTATTCCGTTCTTCCTTGAAGTATTACAATGTAACTTAAAATTAACATGATTGAGCCTTCTAGGCCATAGGATAGTTGTTTTCACAAAATTATAACACTTTACTTTTTGAAATATTAGTTCGGAAAGGTATATAGAATAAATATTTTCCCTTAAATAGGAATAAAATAATATATCATCCTTTTTTAAAACCAACATTTTACCATTTTAAAATTTAACATTCATCACATTATCAAATGATTGAGGAATGCTAATTTTGTTTTAAGTAAAATATACTGTGAACATTATTTATAATAGTATATTTTGATAATCCAACTTCACTAAATCCTTTTACATTGCATTTGGAATCCTTCCATTCATCATCCATGAGACATTCAAGTTATTTTCATATAAATTTAATTAATATAATGTTATGGTACTCATGAAACTTTTCATCTAATAGGGTTATAAAAACTATTTTAGGTAACTATTTAGGCTTTAAAAAATTGTTTAGAGGTATATTCGAAGGTAAAGATCTTGAAATATGTTCTTTAGTGTGTCCCAAATATTTTATAAATCTATGGGATAATTCACCTTCATAATTTCCCTTCATCATACATATAAAACAAATAATAGTGGAGACACTAACATTCAAACATTTTGTAATGAAATATTTGTATATTTTAGGAAATTTTCTATCATATTAGATAAAATAATTATTTTTCTTCATATTATGTAAATACTTCACTTGATCATTTATATTTCGACATTGAAAAGATGAAATTAAATGTTTTTTAAAACATTCAATTTCATTATTCATTTTTTCACTCATATTTTGAAAAACATTTACATCTTTTTAAACATTTTCATTTAAGGTGGAAGAAGTTTTTTTTATCTTCTCATTTTATTCTAAAGGTTTCTTGTTTTCCTAAAAGAAATTAGTATTACTTACTTTTATTTCAATGAACAGTTTATAAATTCTGTAGATATATATTCCCATTCATTCAATTTAAACATTTATTCCATAAATTCTTAGTTTATCAAAATCATGATCATTATCTGAATATACTGAATAAAAATAAGAATCACTAACCTTATACATGGATTCCCTATTGCATTATTTAGTTATTTTTTTCATTTATAGATTATTCACCAGATTTATATTCTTAATTACAACTCCATTATATACTTAAATCCATTGTCTCTTTCTTTTTGGAAATTTAATCCTTCTTTTCATTCTTAAATATTGTATAGTATTATTTAATATTTCATATCTTTCTTCACTCAAAACAGTTAACATATAATGTATTATAATAAAAATTATTATTACTATTATTATCTCATTTGTGATCATCTCTTATAAATTATATTCCTAATTGGTTCTATAAACCTTTATTTCATTTCATTATTTTGAAGTCAAAAGTAAACCTACTTATTCTATTTCACTTACCTATAACTCATAATTAGAAGATTCCAATGAAATAACATTAACATATTTCAATTTATACCATTCTTCTTTGTTTTCTCTTCATAAATTACTTTTTTAACTCTAGTACTTATTAAAAAATTCAACCAATGATTTTATCAAGTATTTATTTCATAAAATTATTTCTTTTATCAATGAAAACATTATTGGAATTCCACTTTTAGGTAGAGGTATAAGAACTATTTTAGCCATATTAATATTTCTAACACCTCTCCATAATAACTCATCCCATTCAAACTGTCAGTGAATCTATGGATAATTTGATTAACATGTATATTTTCTTCCATCTGGAAGCCTTCATAGTCTACTTGGAACATGTCTAGATTAGTTATTTTTAGTTTATCTATATCAAATGTAGTAACTTATAATTTTCACTAAATATAATTTGTAACGCCCCAACCGTAGTTACCCAGAGTCGGTGCATTATTACATAACATTGGCATGATCACAAGAAAGATCAAATCTCGAAAGACCGATTGGTTTAGTAGCCTTGGAAACACTAGATATATTCATAAAGTTTTACATTACATCATAAAGTGAAAAACTACTACAACAACATAATGTCTCCATAGTCCACACTATTATCCCCTCATAATATCCCTGCACGTCATTCATAACGTACAACTTCACATCCTGGGAAAAATAAAACATAGAAAAGGGGTGAGGTCAAATACCCAGTAAGGATAACAATATGGAGGAAACATTAAAAAAATAAGCATAAACATTTAAGGAAATGTTTAACCAAAAAAAAGCCTTTTAAACATTAACTTCAACATAGTATATTAAAAGTAAAATGAAATAATGTCGTTTACGTATTCACATGGATATTCTACTAATCGAATAATCACATGCAATATCAATAACCACTTTCATAATGATGGAATACATAATGCCAGACTATCATTACCACATAGCCAAATCCTTGTGCCAAGAATACAAATAAGATTTTTCCAAGGCCTTATTCCAAGACACTAGTTTGTCTCATTACACCTACTGATGCATCGAGGAGCTATAGTGGGCTCCACCCGTCACATATTAAGTCCAATGCATTTCCATATGAAAAGGATTAAACATAACATAAACATTTATATTAAAACTAGCGTACATAATGTCAATACATTCACCATAAACTATGAATGGTATAAAAATAGCCCATCCACAGTCAAACATATCACAAAACCTTCAATACAATATAGAAGTTTTGTATCATAATAAATAAACTTCAAATAAGCGTAAAATCCATCAAAGGATGTTAACATAGATGAAATCAAAACTCTTTTTAGAGAAATATCTCTTTCTATTTTGAAATCATTTAAGAGTCATATATTTATAAAATAAAACATTTTCTTTGAAAATATTCTTATATTCTTGTATGCGAAGCTTTGATGATTTTATAATGGTGGAAAATAACCACACCAGCCGTATAAGTTAAAAAAACATTCTTACCTTAATTCTGTCGAAAAGGTTAAAAAGAACCTTGTTTGGAAAACGACGGAAAGTTTCCTTTATAAAAATATTATAAAAAGTCAAACAAGGGTATAATTTTCTTTAACCCATATTCTATTAAATAGTAAATTTTTTTTGAAATACATTTTTAAGAGACATGGATATGGATGATAATGAGATCCCAGTAGATTGTTACGTATAAACAACCATGGATAATGAAGAGATTGTGAAATAACCCTTAACTTGTACTTTTCCTTGGTTGGGGTAGGTTAACCTCATGTATAATGGTGAAATAATTGTTATTAAATTATAAAATAATCATATACATTAATATGATATCATATATGATCTTTTAACATTGCTTTGTTAATAATATCTTAGTATTATCGTTGTTTCGGGTGTTAACTTACTGATTTTCTTTTATATGTTTTGTAACGTAAGCCATGTTTTTAATGTATAGGTTTTATCTTAATAATATCCAGAATGATATCAAGTCCATAGATACTATTATTAAACATCAAATGATAATTATACTTGAATGGATACGATGGAGAATGAATCTCACCGCGTTCATGAAGATGGTAGTCCGTACGTACGCACGAGTGACAATATCATTCTTTTGATATTAAAATAATATATAATTGGATGGTATATCATATCTACAGAATCATTATCATGTTATATTAATTATTTACATGAATTACACATCATTATTATACCAATCCAAATAATAATTTATTGAATAACAATTACACCACGACGTGGAGACGGTAAGCGGTACGTACACACGTATGGTGACATGTTATTAAAAGTATGGATAGAATACTGAATATGGTTGTAACATATTTATAATAACATCAAAGTATATATATGATACTATTGTTATTATTTTATAATGGTATTAACAAAGGATGAAGAAGTAGAAGATGAAAGGAACTTGGAAAAGGGTGGTGAAATCATTACCTCTTCTTCGAGTTCTTCCTTTTGATTTGATCAAAAGGGCTCCTTTGGTTGGATTTATGATCAAACTAAGGCCTCTAGGTTGTATTGAGGTAATTTGGGAGAGTATTTGGGCATAGTTTGGCCTAACCAAAAGGCTTTGAAGGTATGAATAAATGAGAATGAGGAGTGCCCTTTTATAAGAGGGGTGAGGGGCACCTTTAGAAAAGCTAGAAATATTAATTTATAATAAATTCATATTGAGTTTATAATGGCTCAAAAGTATATTATTTAAATTTTGAGGTGGTAATGGGTCGAAAAACACTCAACCAATAGAATTTATACAGGTTTTGGTACTTATATTAACCTTATCTTTAAGTATTAACACTTAGTTAATTAGTTTCACTTTTACAATGTCTCCTTGTATTTTTATATTATATGGTTAATAATATTACTATATACATCCAAGAGACCCCAAAGTGGTCCATTAATGATACACCTATCATGATATAAGTCACTTTCCCGAACCATAGATTTTTAGGAATTTAATATCAATTAATAATATAATATTTGTTTTAAAAACTCTTTTATGTCAATTTTGACACTATTCAATATTTGATTTTTGTGAAACTCATAACAGAATTATTACTTCAAAAAAATTTAATTAAATCAATCCTAATATGTCATATTAACCTAAAAAATTATTATAATTCGATAAAATTCTCAAATTATATTTATTTGGGTATTTATAATATCAATTATTTTAATTTTTCACTATTATGGTAATTACTGCATCATCATTGTGTCATTAATAAATTAAATTATTTAATGTCTAAAAATTATAAATAAACTATAATTATGTAGAAAATAATTTTATCTTTCTAATGAATATTTATTGTCGAAAATCCAACATAGATAACCCTATGTAAAAATAGTTTTTCTAAAAGATATATGCTTTGTCATTTTTGTACTTATTTTAACTTAATTAAAATAAAGTGTCCCTATCACCTACAAGTGGCTCCATGGGGTCCCAAAATCGACCCAAAGATGCCTATGGTCGAAAATGTATCAACCAATAAGTCTAGGACACGTTTTATGGTAATTTTGTATTATTATAATTTTATTTTTAACCCTTATTTACCGAATTTACCCTTAACCATGGTAAATAAAATATTTACCGAAATAATTATTCAAAATGTCTAAAAATAAAAGTTACCTATTTACAAAATTTTAAAATCCTGATTCTAAATATGGAATCCATTTTTTAAAATTCAAAACACAGAAGTGGCAAAAATTAAATTAAAATTAATTCCCATTGTTAAAACAAAAAGCGTGTTTTTAAGAGATAATAACTATCAAAAGATTGACACTTGTTTATGTCCGGTTTAATTGTAAAATTTTGTACAATGAACAACATTGTATTAAATGGTAAAAATATATTCTAAATATACTTTAAAACCACTCAAATTCATAATTTATTACTCTTAATTATTTGGATTAAAAAATTTCTTTTTAATTAAAATTTAGTAATTTTCACTATTCATCAAAATATTAAAGTTATTCGAAAAGTACAATAATTTCACCTTAGGATAAATTCGATATTACGAATCAAAAAATGAAGTCCATATTGAAATATAAAATATATATAATTTCAAAAAGTATGTATTACTATTCATAATGGCTAGTTTGATTGGTTATAGTGTGTTAGAACTCCATGTTGCGTACAGCACACGCTATCACATTATTGAAAGAGAAGTGTATCGTAGAAGCTTGGGGTGTTACATTCTCCCCTCCATAAAATAATTTCGTCCCTGAAATTTCTAGAATAGTTATCACATGAAAAGACACGGGTGGTTCGTCATCATAAGTTCCTCGGGTTCCCACGTTGCCTCTTACATCTTATGGTTTCTCCACAAAACATTTACCAGATTCATCATCCGGTTTTTCAGTACTTGTTCTCTCGTATCAAGAATCCGGACAGGCTCTTCGCAATAAGACAGATTGGGTTCCAGTTCTAATTCCTCATAGGTGAGTACATGCGTTGGGTCCGGCATGTATTTCCTCAATAGAGATACGTGGAACACATCATGAACTTTGGAGAGACTTGGCGGCATTGCCAATTGGTAATCTACAGCACCAATTCGTTCTAGAATTTCGAAAGGTCTGATGTACCTAAGGCTCAATTTACCTTTCTTACCAAAATGTATGACTCCCTTCCATGGATATACCTTCAAGAAAACATGATCACCGACTTGAAATTCCAAATCCTTCCTTCGATTATCGGCATAGCTCTTCTACCTATTTGAGCTGTTTTGATGTGATTTTGGATTACCTTCACCTTTTCCATCGTTTCCTCCACCTGTTCTATACCTACAAGTTTTCTTTTACCAACGTCATCCCAACAGGTTGGTGTGCGACATCTCTTTCCGTATAAGGCTTCATATGGTGCCATCTGAATACTCGAATGGAAGCTATTGTTATAGAAAAATTCTACCAGAGGTAAATATTGATCCCACATGCCCTGAAAGTCAAGGGAGCAGGATCTCAACATGTCTTCTAAGGTTTGAATAGTTCTTTCTGATTGTCCATCTGTCTGAGGGTGGTAAGCAGTGCTCAAATGAAGTTCAGTATCCTGGGATTTTTGAAGACTTTTCCAGAATCTTGAAGTAAAACGGGGATCACGATCTGAAACAATTGATAGGGGTACTCCATGAAGTCTCACAACTTCATTAATATATAGTCTTGCTAAACGTTCCAGGGGTAGATCTTCTCTTATAGAAAGAAAATGTGTTGACCTGGTAAGACGATCAACAATAACCCATATTGCATCGTTCCTTCTAGGAGTCTTTGGTATCCCCATGACAAAATCCATCGTAATATTGTCCCATTTCAACTCCGGTATGGGAAAAGGTTGCATAACTCCTCCAGGTTGTTGCCTTCCATCTTTCACTTGTTGAAAAACCATACATCTTGACACAAAATCAGCAACATCCCTGTTCATTTTGTCCCACCAAAAATGTTCCTTCAAATCTCTATACATTTTGGTGTTCCCATGGTGTATAGAAAAATTGGAACTATGAGCATCATCCAACAATTCCCTTTTTAGATCAGGTATATCGGGAACACAAAGTCTCTTCCCAAATTTAAAAATTCCATCTTCATACACAAAGTCTCCCAATATCTCATCATTCACAGCTTTAATCTTCTTTTTAAATTCTTCATCATCGGTCTGAGAACTCTTAATCCTTTCTAGTAAAGATTTTTTGGCAACCATTTGAAGAAGCATTGATGTTTCACCTTCCCTGGTTATTCCCATGTCCATCTTCACTAGATCCATCAAAATTGGATCCCTTTCTGTTCTCATCTCGTTCAAAACTCCATGGTCTTTTCTACTCAAAGCATCTGCCACCTTGTTTTCTTTCCCTCGGTGGTAGTGTATCATATAATCATAATCCTTGAGTAATTCAAGCCATCTCCTTTGCCTCATGTTGAGTTCATTTTGTGAGAAAATATACTTCAAACTCTTGTGATCAGTATAAATCTCACATTTTTCACCTTAGAGGTAGTGCCTCCATATCTTCAAAGAAAATATCACAGCTGCTAACTCGAGATCATGAGTAGGATAGTTTTGTTCATGAATTTCCAACTGTCGTGATGCATATGCAATAACCCTATCATTCTGCATAAGGACACAACCAAGTCCTTTCTTCGATGCATCACTATAAATAACGAACCCATCATTCCCTGATGATAGAGTCAATATAGGAGCATGGACTAATCTTCCCTTCAGTTCTTCGAAACATTCTTCACACTCTTTTGTCGAAACAAATTTAACCCCTTTACGTGTGAGGTTCGTTAATGGGTTAGCCAATTAGGAAAAATTCTGGACGAAATATCGATAATAACCTGCTAACGCAATAAAACTACGTACCTCAGTTATACTCGTAGGTGCAGGCCATTCTTGGATAGCCTTGGTCTTAGAAGGATCAACATAGATTCCATCTTTAGAGACAATATGGTCATGAAAAGAAATCTCCTGAAGCCAGAATTCACACTTGCTAAACTTCCCATATAATTCATGTATTCTCAGAGTCTTTAGGATAATGTGCAAGTGATTTTCATGATCTTTGTAGATTTTGGAGTATACCAAGATATATTCAATAAATACCACCAAAAAATCATCGAGATACTCCTTGGAAACTCTATTCATTAGATCCATGAATACAGTGGGTGCATTAGTCAATCCAAAAGGCATTACAGTAAACTCGTAATTCCCTTACCTGGTTCGAAATGCTGTCTTCAGAATGTCTTCCTTCTTCACACACAACTGATGGTATCTAGATCAAATGTCAATCTTTGAAAAGTATTGAGCTCCATGGAGTTGGTAAAATAAATCATTAATGCGAGGTAGGGGATACTTGTTCTTTATTTTTATATCATTAATCTCCATGTAGTCGATACATAACCTCATGGATCCATCTTTCTTTTTAACAAAAAGAATAGGGGCTCACCATGGAGGAACACTAGGGAGAATAAATCCTTTATTTATCAATTACTCTAGTTGTTTATTTAGTTCGACTAATTCTACAGTGGCCATTTTATAAGGGGTCTTCAATATAGGACTTGATCCAGGAATTAAATCAATGGAAAACTAAACTTCTCATTCTGGGGGATGTCCAGGTTAATATTCTGGAAATACATCTACATATTCTTTCACAATAGGTACATCCTCTATTTGAACATTCCTTTCCTCACCCATAGTCATTTCATTATCTTCCTCTCCAATAATTGAATTTAGTTGAGCTACTGGGGGTGGATCAAGATAAGAATTAGGTGGTGACGATTCTGCTCTAAAGATAAGGTGTTCCTTATCATCATCATCAAGAATCATAACCTATTTCTTCTTACAATAAATCTTCACATCATAGTCTGAAATCCAGTCCATACCGAGGATTATATCCAACTAAATCATAGGTATGACGATGAGATCAGCAGATAAAGAACATTTATGTGCTCTAATGGGGACTGATTCACAAAACTTTGTTGCAATGATACTTCCCTTAGGAGTTTTAACTGAAAACTCCCTTGTTAAATCAAATTTGAAATATATAATTTTCTTAGAAAACTGGGAAGATATGAAAAAATGCGATGATCCAGAATCAAATAATTCATTTACTAAACTTGAGGAAACCATTAAATTACCTGCCACCACGCCTTTAGGAGCCTCTACCTCAGCAGTAGTGATAGCATAAGCTTGGCCTTGATCCCTTGGCCTTTTCTGAGGTAAGTTCTCCAGACGCTTAGGACATTCATTTTCAAAATGTCCCATCTCCCTGTAATTGTATCACTTGAACATTGGTAGCTTCCTTCTTCCCTTTGCAATCATGAGCTTGGTGGCCTTTTTCACCACACTTATAACAGACTCATGTTCCCTTCAAGAAAGTACCAGGGTGTTTCTTCCCACATTTACCACAGGATGGATATTCAACCTTTCCCTTCTTCCCCTTATTTCCATTCCCAGATTCATCAACATGCCTCTTCTTATCTTTCTGTGCTTTAAAGTCATAAGACTTAGAGAATTCTTTTTCGGTCTTGATATCACATGAGACAATGTCTTCGTACGACGAGAAGGATTGTGAGACTAATGCTTGATGGAGAAATGATCTTAACCCATCAAAGAAACGATCAATATTACTTATTGGGTTATGTATATAATCTCCATCATACCTTGCTAACCTTGTAAAGTTAGCCTCATACTTTGTGCCATTCTCATCCTCTTTTTGTCTCAGACTTAGAAATTGCCTTTCCATATCTGCTCGATCGTCACGAGGAAAGCATTTTTCTAAAAACAGATATTTGAACTCCCTCCATTCCATATTTGATACTTGATCATCTTCCTTCGTATTTTGAATCAATGACCACCATTGATCAGCATCTCCAGTGAGGCGGTAAACTGCCATGATAACTTTTTCCCTTTCACTACTCCCAAAAGCCTGAAATATTTTCTCTAGGGAAAATATCCATTACTCAGCTACTAAGGGATTTGTACTCCCATTGAACGTTGGTGGTTGTTGCCTCATGACTCAATCTAACATTGGTCCTCTACACTGCGGATCCGGGTGCTCCATACGGGTAAGGTTATTATTCATAACCTGAGTGAGTTGTCCCAGTATGGTGATTAGCTGATCGGCACCAGTTGAATCACCATCTCCACTATAATTATCTTGAGCACGAGGGAAATCCCTACATGGAGTGAGTGCATTGATATAGTTTCTATTTCTTCCACTAGGCGCCATTTCAAAACAAAGGCATAAACTAGATTAGTTTATGAATAAAAATACATAATCCCATACTTATAAAACACTTAACATAAATTCAACTATTTATGGATATAATCCATAATCATAAAAATGTTTTCTTTGAGGAAGTATATACTCATAAACCCTTTATAATGATTTGTAAAAAAAATGAGAGTTATCCTAAGCATATCCCCTGGGAGTGTCGTAACCAAGAGTGCAGCAAGGCCCGTTGTCGTGCACCAGTTCTCGTTCGAGTCTAGCTCAAAGCGATGTTTTCGGGTTTTACCCCTAGGAACATCTGTGCCAGAGCTGCCTCTACCTGCTCGTATCCAGATAGGGATTTATTTTTTGGAAAACTCACCAAATCTCTACAATATTAAAATTCTAGAAAGTTCTTCTATACTAATCCTCAAAGTTCAGCTTAGGTCTATGTGCTCTAATCAGAGTTTATCTAAATCTAGCTTCTAAGGTTTGTACTAAACTTCCCCTGATACCAACTGCAACGCCCCGACCCTAGTTACCCAGAGTTGGTGCATTATTACATAACATTGGCATGATCACAAGAAAGATCAATTCTCGAAAGACCGATTGGTTTAGTAGCCTTGGAAACACTAGATATATTCATAATGTTTTACATTAAATCATAAAGTGAAAAACTACTACAACAACATAATGTCTCCATTGTCCAAACTATTATCCCCTCATAATATCCCTATAGTTCATTCATAACATAATTCTTCACGTCCTGGAAAAAATAAAACATAGAAAAGGGGTGAGCTAAAATGCCCAGTAAGGATAACAATATAGCGGAAATTTTCAAAAATAAGCATAAACATTTAAGGCAATGTATAACTAAAACAAAAGCCTTTTAAACTTGAACTTCAACATTGTATGGAAAAGGTAATATGAAATAATCCCATTTACTTATTCACATGGATATTCTACTAATCGAATAATCACATGTAATATAAATAACCACTTTCATAAAGATGGAATGCATAATGCCAGACTATCATAACCAGATAGCCAAGGCCTCGTGCCAAGACTACAAATAAGATTTTTCCAAGGCCTTTTGCCAAGACACTAGTTTGTCTCATGAGACCTACTGATTCATCAATGAGCTATAGCGGGCTCCACTCGTCACATATTAAGTCCAATACATTCCCATATGAAAAGGTTTAAACATAACATAAACACTCGTATTAAAACTAGCATATATAATGTCAATACGTTCACCATAAACTACGAATGGTATAAAAATAGCACATAAATAGTCAAAAATATCACAAAACCTTCAATACAATATAAAAGTTTTGTATCATAATAAATCAACTTCAAATAAGAATAAAATCCATCAAAGGATATTGACATAGATGAAATCAAAACTCTTTTTAGAGAAATATCTCTTTCTATTTTGAAATAATTTACGAGTCATATATTTATAAAATAAAAAATTTTCTTTGAAAATATTTTTATAAGCTTGTAAGGGAAGCTTTGATGATTTTATAATGGTGGAAAATAACTGCACCCGCCGTATAAGTTAAAAAACATTCTTACCTTAATTCTGTCGAAAAGGTTAAGAAGAACCTTGTTTAGAAAACGACAGAAATATTCCTTTATAAAACACTTATAAAAAGTCAAACAAGGGTATAAATGACTTTAAACCATATTCTTTTAAATAGTAAAAATGTTTTTAAATACATTTTTAAGAAACATGGATATGGATGATAAAGAGATCCCAGTAGATTATTACGTATAAACAACCTCAGATAATGAAGAGATTGTGAAATAACCCTTACCTTGTAATTTTACTTGGTTGGGGTAGGTTAACCTCCTGTATAATGTTGAAATAATTGTTATTAAATTATAAAAGAATCATATACATTAATATGATATCATATATGATCTTTTAACATTTCTTTGTTAACAATATCTTAGTATTATCGTTGTTTCGGGTGTTAACTTACTCGTTTTCTTTTATATGTTTTTTTATGTAAGCCATGTTTGTAATGGATAGGTTGTATCTTAATCATATCCAGAATGATATCAAGTCCTTAGATACTGTTATTAATCATCAAATGATAATTATACTTGAATGGATACGATGGAGAATGAATCCCATCACGTTCATGGAGACGGCAGTCCGTACGTACGCACGAGCGACAATATCATTCTTTTGATATTAAAATAATAAATAATTGGATGGTATATCATATCTACAGAATCATTATCATGTTATATTTGTTATTTACAACAATTATACATCATTATTATACCCATCCAAATAATAATTTATTGAATAACAATTACACCACGACGTGGAGACGGTAAGCCATACGTACGCATGTATGGTGACATGTTATTCAAAGGATGGATAGAATACTGAATATGGTTGTACCATATTTATAATAAAATCACAGTATATATATGATACTGGAGTTATTATTTTATAATGGTAATAACAAAGGAAGAATAAGTGGAAGACGAAAGGAACTTGGAAAAGGGTGGTGAAATCATTACCTTTTCTTCGGGTTCTTCCTTTTGATTTGATCAAAATGGCTCCTTAGGTTGGCTTTATGATCAAAATAAAGCCTCTAGGTTGTATTGAGGGAAGTTGGTAGAGTATTTGGGCAGAGTTTGGACGAACCAAAAGGCTTTGAAGGTGTTATTAATGAGAAGGAGGAGTTCCCTTTTATAAGAGGGGTGAGGACCACCTTTGGAAAAGCTAGAAATATTAATTTATAATAAATTCATATTCGGTTTCTAATGGCTACACAGTAGATAATTTAAATTTTAAGGTGGGTATGGATAGAAATCCACTCAACCAATAGTATTTAGACAGGTTTGGGTACTTATATTAACCTTATCTTTAAGTATTAACTCTTAGTTAATTAGTTTCACTTTTACAATGTCTCTTTGTATTTTTATATTATATGGTTAATAATATTACTATATACATCCAAGAGACCCCCAAGTGGTCCATTAATGATACAACTATCATGATATAAGTCTCTTGGATGATCCTTAGATTTTTTGGAATTTAATATCAATTAATAATATAATATTTGTTTTAAAAACTCTTTTATGTCAATTTTGACACTATTTAATAGTTGATTTTTTTGAAACACATAACAGAATTATTACTTCGAAAATAGTTAATTAAATCAATCCTAATATGTCATATTAACCTATAATATTAGTTTAATTAAATAAAAGTCTAAAATTATAATTATTTGGGTATTTATAATATCAATTATTTTAATTTTTCACTATTATGGTAATTACTGCTTCATCACTGTGTCATAAATAAATTAACTTATTTAATTTCTAAAAATTATAAAAAACTATAATTATGTAGGAAATCTTTTTATATTTATAATTAATATTTATAGTCTAAAATCCAACATAGATAACCATATGTAAAAATTGGTTTTCTAAAAGATATATGCTTATGTCATTTTTGTACTTATTTTAACTTAATTAAAATAAAGTGTCCCTATCACCTACAAGTGGCTCCATGGGGTCCCAAAATCGATCCAAATATTCCTATGGTCGAACCTGTATCAACCAATAAGTCTAGGACACGTTTTATGGTAATTTAGTATTATTATAATATTGTTTTTAACCCTTATTTATCGGATTTACCCTTAACCATGGTAAATAAAATATTTACCGAAGTAATTATTCAAAATGTCTAAAAATAAAAGTTACCCATTTATAAAATTTGAACATCCTGATTCCAAATATGGAATCCATTTTTCCAAATTCAAAACAAAGAAGTGGAAGAAATTAAATTAAAATTAATTCCCGTTGTAAAAACAAAAAAGCGTGTTTTTAAGAGATAATAACTATCAAAAGATTGACACTTGTTTATGTCCGGTTTAATTGTAAAATTATGTCCAATGACCAACATTGTATTAAATTGTAAAAATATATTATAAATATACTTTAAAACCACTCAAATTCATAATTTATCACTATTAATTATTTTGATTTAAAAAGTTGTTTTTAATTAAAATTTAGTAATTTTCACTATTCATCAAAATATTAAAGTTATCCGAAAAGTACCAAAATTTCACCTTAGGATAAATCCGATATTCCGAATACAAAAATGAAGTCCATTTTGAAATATAAAATATATATAATTTCAAAATGTAGGTATTACTATTCATAACGTCTAGTTTGATTGGTTATGGTGTGTTAGAACTCGGTGTTGCGTACAACACACGCTATCACATTATTAAAAGAGAAGCGTACCGTAGAAGCTTGGGGTGTTACATAATTAGTGGTTTTATAAGAAAATAAATGACTAAAAACACTTCAAATAATACCATAATAAGGAATATTCATGATTTTATTTGTTATGAACATACTTAGCTACATCATTAACTCTAGAACGTCAATATCAAAACCATTTAATTTATTACGTGTCATTAGTTTGATTTAATGTTAAATTCTATGTTTTTTGAATTGGTATTACAATATTAAATTCTGATAAGAATAATCATTCCAATAACATAAAGGAGTTTATGAGGAATCTAAATAATAATTGAATTTTGACCTTTTAATTTAAAGTTTTCATTCAATTAGATTGTCAATTATAGGAAGAGGTTTACACACAAAAAAAATATCTACCATACGCAAAGATCTGATACTAATTTTTAGTGTATGAGTGCAAAAGAAATAAAGTAAAATTATTTATCTATGATACAAATTGTAATCCTAGATAGTATGATGGATTAAAGGTATATATGAAGGTGAATTGATGAGATTAGAATTTTAAATTATAACAGAGTTGAAAATAATAATGCAATTGAAAATAAAACATGAACACACAAATTTTTATAGTATTTTGAATAAATAACAATAATGAATATAATATTAAAACCCCTACCCTCTTTGAGAGATATTATATTCACTAAATTTCATGACTTTCAGAGTGGAGTTGCAACCCTATTATAAACTACCTTCTCTAATAGAGGAACAACCATGAAATGATATGAATTTTAATGTGGTGTCACAACCCAATTAAAAAATATATAAGTCGTAGTGGTATAAAAAATAGAAATTTCTTTATTAAGGGTTAAAAATAAACCAAAAACAATTACCAAATAAGAGAATAGATAAAATTAATTAATTACGTGGACACAAGAACGATTTGAGAAAAATTAGGTAGAACACATGTATCCACATGACATGCATTTGAAAATACATCATGTAACACAAAAAATCACAATAATGTTAATAAAATTTCTTGTTATTTATTAAGACTTGTTAAATACATATATTCTTATCATATCAAGTTATCGTATTTTTATCATTTATAAATTATTATTTATATGTGTCAGTTCGATTAACACTCTCACATATTGCTTAAATTACCATTAAATATGAATTTTCAATAGATATACATTCCCTATACTGGTTAGAATAATTCAGAAAGGAATAATATTATCATTTCTAAAATTATCTCTAAAGTAGTAGCTAATTATAATAAAAAGAGACTATATAGTAAAACCTTCGAACATATTACTCTTGAATATCAAACTACTTCATAGTTTTTCAATATATTAAAAAATAATGGAATATTTTCCATAACAACAAACCCTAAATACATATTCAAAGATAATTTAATAATCCTAGAAATATCATCATTTTTTTTTCTTTTTAAACTACATAGAATATAATTAATAGATAATTATTTAAATAAAATAAATACTAATTAGAAAATAAAATCCCCTAAAAAATAGTTAGTCTTGGAATGCATGGATTATTTTTTCGTAAGGATCATTTTTTGTAAATATCAGACTACGTAGGAATAATTTTGTTATAAGAATCAATGTATTAAATAAACATATTTATGTGTAAGAATGACCTTTTGATGAACCAAATTTTCTATGTACACATGAATTTTTCATTTGGATGAATCTACATAAATATCAATCTTCTTTCTGTAATCATCAATCTATAACGTCATAAAGATCATTATATAATATTTAAGGTTGATTTTAAATTTGGGTAGTGATAATAAAAATATTTTAATGATTAATTCCTTTGACAATTATAAAAATTTGGGAAAAACCCATTTGTATAAAGACGTTTTGAGAAACCATAAAGATAATTAGAAAAATAGTAAGGATTTTTTATTTATGAAAAATTCACTTCATAAGTGTCTTGAAAATTTTCATAAGGATGACTTAGAAAATAGTTTTGAATACTCTAATGGATTGTTCATGGACATTGGGGTGAATCAGTGTTCCAAAATTTTATTTATTTTTACTTTCTTTATTAGTTATTCCTTATTCAACATTATCCTTTCCATGGTTAAGAGGAATGGATCAATTGATGTATACTAAACCCTCACCTTATCAAGAAATTTAGAAATATAAAATAATAACAAATCAAAAGATTAAAAATGATTGAAAAGTCCTACTTTTTTCAAGTTTGTCTCATTTTTTAATACATAAATTTCAGTTTCACTATATTTTAGAGTAATAAAAATTGAATTTGAAGTCATATGAAATGGTTGTGATTATATCATTAAAATTCCAAAATATACATATTAATCACATCTTTTGATTAAAAATTTTATTTATAATAGTACTAATGATTATTTAAAATCATTCCATGATATTCAAAAACTGTTCTTTGCTTACACATTTGGATTTCATTTCATCAAATGAATGCGATATTACTCTTCAATAAATCGATCTCATAATTTCCCAAATAAAATAGAATAGAATAAAAGAACCCTGGTTTTATTGTATCTTTTCAAACATCAATGTGTATTTTTATAATAATGGATTACTCCTTACAAACGGTTCTCGACATAAGAATACATGAAGTTGAAGAAACATTGGTCCCTTATCTTATTAAATATCTTTCAATTATATGAAAATTTTAGAGAAATATTCTTCTTATTTGATTCTAGAAAATGTTCATCAGTGGAAGTAATATAAACATAAAATCACTCTTATTTTTATTATTCTAAAGATATTGGTTTCTTCTAGGTTACACTAGTTAAATAATGTGTTCTCCCTTTTCCCATTGTTTGGATTTGAAGCCTTTTTAATATCAATAATAGTTTTTATCCCTAAAATTCTGAGCATTGGATTAATGTTTTTCAGTATTCTAATTAGGAGAAGCTAGATGTGATTGATGTAAATGAAAAAATAATTCATATATATCTAGCAAAAGTCAATTCACTTGAAGTTTTTGTCATTTAATTAAGTCATGGGTGGTCTAGAATGTTTTTAAACACTCTATAAGGAATAATATAGAAAAAAAATTATAATTTTTATTCAAGAAATTGGTTGAGGTCAAAATTGATATAGGTGTGGAGGCTGCCCCTAAATATGGGAAAGTGGTGTGACTAGAAAAACCCGATGATTTTTCCTATAAATATATTTTAGTACAGAACCTCAATAATGTATCTCATTATGGAACAATAAATATCATACATTCATAGTGTATCATTATAATATATAGTGAATAAATGTTTTAAATAGTGTTAATCACTCTATAATGAAATATTACCACTATTTTTTTGAATGTTTTCTTTTTTACTTTTGATAATATAATGAAGGCGCAGTGGTTCCTCTTGTGCACATAGGAAAAACCTCTAAAGCACGTTAATCTATTATGTTAATTTATGACTTTATAAACTTTTTTTCATGAATTTATATTTTTTTGAGGTGTGTGAAAGGTCAAATTAGTGTAGTGGGTAGGTTATAGTATCTTCATATATATTTATACCTGGTCTAGGGGAATTAATTGTTCCGATGTTTTAGTTATTTTATTGTTTTTATCTGTATATGAACTTCTCGTAGTACATTGATCAAACTTCTAGTCATTTGTAGGTAGTATAGGTGACCATATTTTCATGGATACTTTTATAATAATCGGAATTAGTGGTTCATTTAAAAATCAAGGCCCAACACATCTATAGTAGAATAGGCATGGAATTAGATAAAGGACATATTTGAATTAGAAATTTAATGGCATGGATTTTGGATTATGGAAAATGAATAATAAAAAAATATAGTTCATCATGACTTGAAATTACCATTTTTTAAGGTAATGTTATTGATAATGGTGAAATACAATTGGGAATTATTTGATATTAAAAGAATTAGACCTGTTAAAAAGCATCTATTTGGAAATTTTTCTTTCAACATTCCAGAGAAGAATACAATAGTATAAGTTTTGAAAATTTTGGTAGACATTTATGAAAAACCAATGACCCCTAGAAAGGTTTTCATGTTGAAAATTTTTATTATATTAAGGTTATAAAAATTAATACTAGTCATATATCATGTGATTTACATTATCATGATTCACTAAATGCATTAATTAGTAAATGTATATTTTAATGATGATGTATGAAATTCATAATATTATCATCACTTATAGAGAGTTGGTATGTAATTATTACTTTAGTTATTAACTCTAGTAGAAAAAACCAATTTGGTATTTTTTTGATATACATAACTTAGTAATTAATGACTGTCTAAGGAGGAGGGAATTTGAGGTACCAACCCTTAATTCCTTTAACACTAATATAGGGTAAAGGTCACCACATCATAATAAAGCCTATTAATAGAAACAAATTGAAGAAAAAATACATAAAATTTGTCATATAAATTCAGCCTATCCTAATCAACCTTGCTAGAAATTTAAAAATAAGTTACTTATTAAGAATTAATGAAATATTCAAAAGTAGAACACTGTAAACGAATCAAAAACTAATAGTTCATATTTTATTAACATGATAAAATAATGAAAAGGATTTTTCTTGAGTTTTAATACTCTAGTATATTATTGGGTGATTGACATAATATCTCCCTATCATTTCACTAAAAATAATAAAAATAGAGTCAATTATATGTTATAGAAATTTGTGAAAGTCCAAAAAGAAGATGGTGAAGCCCTAGAATTTGTTAGAGTAGTGGATATCAACATATGAATAAATAATTAATGATTCTTGAAGTTAAAAGAAGTTATCTATATCCATAGCCATTGTATAATTCTTATTTTAGTTAGAATAATTGATGATGTAGGATATGGGTCTTGATTTGATGATGTGGTTGGAAAATTTATTGTATGTTCAATGATATTTTCATGAGGATTAAAGTATGGGACCCTTTATATGATCAAAATTTTGGATGGAGTGGAAGCTTCAAGAAGTCCAAAATATGGAAATATGAAATTTTTTCACTTCATGCAAAATCACCTTACTAAAAAAAAATGAAATCAATGAAGAAATAGGAAATAATGAATCCTTATCACATGGAAATTGAAAAGTGTGAATTTTTTGTGTTTTAAAATAAGAAAATATTGTCTTTCAACAAAGGTGTTTATAATCCCAAGAATTAGATAATAGATCACATACACATAGATATTTAAGGACCTGGCCCTATTCAGTCCTATGGTGGTTTCCTCTACTTTCTCACGTTCATTTATGATACTGCTAGGAAAGTATGTATTTACTTATTGAATCAATATTTTGATGTATTTTATGTCTTTACTCATTGGAATGTATAAGTTGAAAGGGGATGTGTTTTGAAGTCAAAGTTCATATAAATAAAATATGGTGGTGAGAATGTCATACACAAATTCATAAATTTATACAAGTAAGAATTAATAATGTATGATATGATGGATTTTGGAATATGACAATAAAAACTTACTAGTTTGAAGAGTGAACTAAAACATTAATAAATAGAAATTTATGTATGAGGTTTCACTCAATAATTACTAAATAGATTTTTTAAGAGGCACTCAATAGGATAATATATATCATCAATAAAATTATTAAATTAGTATTTTAGAATAAAGTTTTGTAAAATAAATGGACTATAAAATAATTTAATGTTAAATATATAAAAGTTTTAAATATGTTAGAATATGTATATGTAAATTCTGTGGTTATGTAAAATCCGAAAATTGTTTATCCATGGTTCTGGAGATGAAAAATTTGTATATCGCATGTTGGGTTGTTAAAAGGAACAAATAATCAAAATCAATGATATTATATTTGATGATAAAATTACGACGAAATATAAGAACTTATTAGAGTAGGAATAAGAGGATAAATAAACTATTTTTTCTAGGTATATAAAAGTATAGATAATTCATAGAAACTGTAGAGAAAATATGTAGGTGTTGAAGGCACTGCAATTATAATTATTAATACCAATAGAAATATATTGAAATTTTAATGGTAGACAAAGATCGAGTGTGAGAACTAGAATTATGTTCCTTGAATGTATGAGAGTTAGATGTTCAGTTATTTAAGGAAATATCATTGATAGGTTGCTTTGTTCATCCAATTTTGTTGAGGAGATCAACTAGAATCATGATACTAGTGTAAAGGTTTGAAAATTGTTTAAATTTTATACTCCTAATGAATACTTGAGAAGATAAGAATATATAGGAGGAAACATCACTTAAATAATATAAGTGTTGGTAATCATCCATGAATGAGGAGATGGATTCATTAATGTTCAATATAACTTGAGATATGGATGACATTTCATAGAGGAAAAGGAACTTGAGATCAAATGGGTTTATAAAATTAAGGAAAATTTATATGAAAAGAAAATATATAAATCATGTCCTATAGTGAATTGATTTCAATATAAGGAGGATGTAGATTTAATGAAAATTTTCTCACTGATAGTTAAAAATTATACCTTTCCGAATAGTTCTATGTATTGTAGTACTGAAACATATTTATTGGGAGTAAATGTGTAACACCCCAAGCTTCCACGGTACGTTTCACTTCAAATAATGCAACAGTGTGTGTTGTACACAACCTCGAGCTCTAACACACACCACAATGAATTAAACTAGCCATTGTGAATAGTAATACCTACTTTTTGAAATTTTATAAATTTTATTTATCAAAATGGACTTCATTTTTGGATTCGGAATATCGAAATTAGCCTATGTTGAATTTTTGGTATTTTTCTGAGAACTTCTATTTTTTATGAATAGTGAAAAATACTTAAAAACAAATTTTTTAATCAAAATAATTTATAGTGATAAATAATACTATTTAGTGGTTTTAAAGTATAATTAGAATATATTTTTACCATTTTATCCAATGGTGGTCATTAGAATTAATTTAACATTGAAATTGGACATAAACAATTGCCAATCTTTTGATATAAATTTTTTCTTAAAAACACGCTATTTGTTGTGATAGCGGGAATTAATTATCAAAATTAATTAATGAAACTTATATGTTTGGAATTTTGTAAAATTGACATCATTTTTGAATTCGGAATATCAATTATAGTTTAGGGTGAAATTTTGGCCTTGTTCTGAAAAACTTCAATTTTTGATGAATAGTGAAACCACTAAGTGGTAGTTAAATAACTGATTTTTCGTTTAAATGAAATATTACCACATCTGTGTTTTGATTTTCAAAAATACGACATACATGGTTTTCATTAAGAAGTAAAATGTGGTTCAATGAGATTAAAATAAATTTTTGGTGAATAGTAACTTTTAAGTTCTTAATCGCGATTAGAGGTAATTAGTGTAGTTTAAGGTAAAAACAATGTTTTAATAATATGATATGAGATTGAAACTTGTCCTACACCTATTGGATGAGTCATGGCCGACCAAGACAACCCATGGGTAAACTTGGGGACCCCATGGAGCCACTTTAGTTGGAAAATGACATTAATATATATTTATTTAATGTTAAAATTAAATTGACACAAACATGAGTTGTTTTACTAAAACAGTTGTTAAGTGGGGTTACACAAGTCCAAATTTTGATTATAAATATTCATTAGAAAGATAAAAATATTTCCTACATGATAGTAGTTTTTTATAATTTTTAGACATTAAATAAATTAAATTAATTATGACATCATTATGATGCAGCGATGACCTCATTATTTAACGATTTTAATAAAATGAAAAGATAATGTAAAATCCAAGGCTTACACTTGTCCAAAGACTATTGGATGGGTATATTTCGAACCCTTATCACCCTAGCCACGAATTATATAAGTGTGGGACCTCTAAAATCCTAAACTCATTTTATAATAAAGTGACTTTTCTTTACTTTCCAAGAGTGCCCCTCCTCTCCACTTATAAAAGGCCCCCACCTCTCCCACCTCATTTACACTTTCAAGCCATTTGGCTCGGCCAAACTCTGACCGAATACTCTCCAAACTTCCCCCTCTTACTCCTAGAAGCCTCACTTTGGGCAGAAATCTTCCCAAGGAAGCCTTTTCCTCAAATCAAAGAGTGTTACCCGTTTTAAAGGTAGTGTTTTCTCTTATGTTCTTTTGTTTTATTTTGCTTCTCCAACCCCTAAACTCTTTTTATTATTTTCTTTTGTAACAACACCAGTATCCTCAATATACTAGGATGTTGTTATAAGATGTATTAGAGCTACACTTACACACACCTACATCTAATGGTTAAAGAACATACTGTTTCTGTGGATGGCGAATTTCTGCCTCACGAAACGATGATTGTTCAAATTCTTTTAACACCTATAATGGTGGCCATTTTGATGAAACTATTTTCATATATGATATATATATTATGTTTATGTTTTCCTTATCCTTCTGTATTTCTCATTTATGTCATACTTTATGATTCCCATTATGGGTAAACGCGATAATTTCATTTTAGGAAGTGCGGACTACCGCCCCCTCAAAGTGATTTGAATCGTTAATACCATATGTGGGATGTATAAAGGATGGAGTAAATGTTATTATACACTATATTATACAGGAATTATATTATAAATTTATATCATTATGATTTCGTTCCATTAAATATGAAATTTAAATGAAAGTAGCGTTCATGCGTACGTACGGCTTACCGTCTTCATGAACGGTGCATTTCATTTCTTAACTCTAAATGTTACGTAATATTATAAATGAATGTATATACTGGATATATATGATATATATGACATCTAAATCATGAATATAATTCTGGATGTAATGGATATTTCACCACATGAACAACTTGTAATTATAAGAATTTTATTTTTGACTCAAGTACCTAAGATCGACAAAACGACCGTTATTAACTTAAATAATTACCAAATGTTCATATCATTGTAATAAGTGATATAAAAAGGATAATTAAATTTAATATGGTTCTTAATAAGGTATATATTAACTCTAGTTTATTATTTAGGAGGATAAATAACGGTTGAGTCAAGTCAGACACGAGGTAAGGGAATTTCTTAACCCAACTTCCATTCTTTGGGTTAATCTCCTACTTTCAAATTATGTCATGATATTATTATGTCCTATTTTGTATTTTTACTTTATTTATGTGTACCTATAGTGAATACAAATAATTGATCTATTTTATTTTAAAAATGATCTTTTAAGGACTTCATCTCAATCCCCTTTCATTGAGGCATATTTGGTTTTATACACAACTTTCTTTTATACGGTGTATAAACCCCTTTAACTTTTACGTTTATTCAAAAGGAATCTTTTTTATACGAAGCGTTTTGCTAAACGACAAAAGGGAATGTTTTTATTTCCGTACTTATGCGGCGACAATGACTTCTCTGCCGCCGTGACCATTATTTGTGTTTCGGCTTCCTCTACAAGCCATCATTTTTTTAATGAAAAATAAATACAAAGTTTTAACTTTCTTTTATTTTGGTATTGAAAATGGTTTTGAAAGCATTTTTATTATATCAATGTGTTGTATTTATTTCTTGTGATTGAAATGTGGAAATTTTATGTTTCCTTTATGCATGTTTTATGTGATATGATTATGTTATGGTTTATGATATGTTTAAACTTATTCATATGAGGAATGTATTGGACTTAATAAGTGACGGGTGGAGCCCGCTATAGCTCCTCGATGCATCGGTAGGTCTCATGAGACAACTAGAAGTGGAATTGGCCGAGGCCCTTTCCCAATTTGATTTATGGTTTTGGCCGAGGCCTTAATCATTTTAGACGTCTTGGCCGAGGCCTTGACAAAATGTTTCAGAATGTCCGGCATTATACATCCCCTCATTATGAAAGTGGTTATTGATATTGCATGTGATTATTCGACCAGTAGAATATCCATGTGAAGAAGTGAATGTCATTATCTCATTTTACTTTTGCCATATTATGTTGATGTTCCAGTTTAAAAGGATTTTGTTTTAGTTATACATTGCCTTAAATTTTTATGTTTATTTATGAAAGCTTCTGAAATATTGTTATCCTTACTGAGCATCTGAGCTCAACCCTTTCAATGTTTTAATATTTTACAGGATGTGAATAAGTATTTTATGAATGACCTGTAGGGTTTGTGAGAAGAGGATATGAGTGTGGACTATGGAGACTTTGTTATTGTAGTTTTTCACTTTATGATGTAATGTAACGTTTAAGAATGTATCTAGTGTTTCCAAGGCTACTAAACTAATCGGTCTTTCGAGACTTGATCTTTTGTGATCATGCCAATGTTAAGAAGTAAGGCACCGACTCTGGGTAGCTGGGGTCGGGGCGTACAGTTGGTATCAAAGGCGGTTTAGTACAAACCATGTAAGCTAGATTTAGACAAACTCTGATTAGAGCACGTAGACCTAAGATGAACTTTGAGGATTAGTATAGAAGAACTTCCTAAAATTTTGGTATTGTAGAGATTTTGTGTGTTTTACGAGTAATACATCCCTGGCTGGATACGAGCATGTAGAGGCGGCTCTGGCACAGATGTACCTAGGGGTAAAACCCGAAAACACCGCTTTGAGCTAGACTCGAACGGGAACTGGTGCACGACAACGGGCCTTGCTGCACTCTTGGTTACGACACTCCCGGGGGATATGCTTAGGATAATTCTCATTTTCTTTACAAACCACTATGAAGGGTTATGAGTATATACTTCCTCAAAGGAAACATTTCTTTTTATGATTATGGATTATATCCATAAATAGTTCAATTTATGTAAAGTATTTTACAAGTATGGAATTATGTATTTTGATTCATAAACTAATATAGTTTATGCCATTGTATAGAAATGGCTCCTAGTGGAAGGAATGGAAACCGTATCAATGCACGAACTCCGTGTAGGGATTGCCCTCCTGCTCAAGATAATTATAGTGGGGATGGTGATGCAACTGGTGCCGATCAGCTAATCACTATACTGGGACAACTTACTCAGGTTATGAATAATAACCTTACCCGTATAGAGCACCCTGATCCACAATGTGGAGGATCAATGTTAGACCGCTTCATGAGGCAACAACCGCCAACCTTCAATGGGAGTAAAAATCCTATAGTAGCTGAGCAATGGATAAATTCTTTAGAGAAAATATTCCATGCCTTGGGAAGTAGCGAAAGGGAGAAGGTTGTCATGACAGTTTACCGCCTCACTGGAGATGTCGATCAGTGGTGGTCGCTGATTCAAAACACAAAGGAAGATGATGACGTATCAAATATGGAATGGAGGGAGTTCAAAGAGCTTTTCTTAGAAAAATACTTTCCTCGTGACCATCGAGCAGATATGGAAAGGCAATTTCTGAGTCTGAGGCAGAAGGAGGATGAGAATGTCGCAAAGTATGAGGCTAACTTTACAAGGTTAGCGAGGCATGCTTCTGATTATATACGTAACCCAAGGATTAATATTGATCGTTTCTTTGATGGATTAAAACCATTTCCCCGTCGAGCTTTAGTATCACAATCCTTCTCATCATACGAAGATATTGTCTCGTGTGCTATCAAGACAGAAAAGGAATTCTCTAAGTCTTATGAAAACAAAGTAAAGCAAGAGAAGAAGAGAACGGTGGAACACGAGACAGATAAAGGGAAAAAGGGAAAGAAGGATTGTCCATTATGTGATAATTGTGGGAAGAATCACCCTGGTACGTGCCTAAAAGGAATGGGAGTTTGTTATAAATGTGGAGAAAAAGGTCACCAGGTTCGTGATTGCAAGGGAAAGAAAGAGGCTATCAATGTTGAATGCTACAATTGTAGGGAAATGGGGAATTATGCAAATGAATGTCCTAAGCGTCAGGGAAACTTACCTCAGAAAAGGCCAAGGGATCAAGGACAATCTTATGCTGTTACTACATTTGAAGGAGAATAACTAATGTATTGGTGCTTTTGGACTCATGGATTATATTCTGGTTATTAGAATAATGTGATATATATATAAGGATTGTACTGCAGTACTTGTTGAGTTCAGTATGGTTTTTATATGATGAAGGTAATTATATTTTTAGTATGTGACTATAAGAGAAACTTTACTTTGTTTAGGTAATCTGATAAATTGATTTTGGAATTAAGAGACCTTTTAGAGAAAGTCTGGACAGAGGTATTTTGGATAACTATAAAGGTTGGAGTGGATTAAGTTGATCTTTGGATATTATTGTTTAAGGTTAAAAAATTTATGATGATTATTTTTGGAATATTATGATACTATAGTTTTAAGAAAAGGACAACCTGCAGGGTGGGGCATAACCCGTCGCGTCGGACAAAGCTGCAGGAATCGAACCCACAACCATAGTGTGACAGGCCTTTATTTCCTACCACTAGCCTACAGGAAGTCCCTGGTTATTAGAAAATAATTTTACTAATCTAAATGGTATGTGGTAACATTTTTAACCTTATACAATTAGGATAAGTATAATATTTTTGAGTTCTATTATCTTTTTGAGTGAATGATATGTTGAAGGTTGAAACTCTAATTGTCAAGATATATATATATACCTATCTCTTATTCAATGAATAAATTAATTCTTAAACTTTAGTAAAGGGATATTAAAACAAAAAAATGTGTTATCCTAATACCTTATGTCTTTTTGAACTGATGATATTTCAAATCAACATAGATTGAAGGCTTTGAGGCCCTCAATTTGACAGTTGATTGTGATTGATGACCTCAATCACTCCCTACGAATATTTACGTTTTTCCTCCAATTATATGTCTCTAATTGCCACCAATGTTCTCCTAATCAATATCATAATTGGGTGGTGACTTTTTCATTTCCCTTTCCCTCTTATTAAGGCTAAATTTTATTAACCTTATTTCCGATGTGGGTTTTCCACAAAGGTATTTTCTATTTTCAACCTTTTATTTTCAAAGAAAAATATCAAATTGCGAGGACTCAATTTATTGAAGGAGGGGAGAATGTAACACCCCAAGCTTCCACGGTACGTTTCACTTCGAATAATGCAACAGTGTGTGTTGTACGCAACCTCGAGCTCTAACACACACCACAACGAATTAAACTAGCCATTGTGAATAGTAATACCTACTTTTTGAAATTTTATAAATTTTATTTATCAAAATGGACTTCATTTTTGGATTTGGAATATCGAAATTAGCCTATGTTGAATTTTTGGTATTTTTCTGAGAACTTCTATTTTTTATGAATAGTGAAAAATACTTAAAAACAACTTTTTTAATCAAAATAATTTATAGTGATAAATTATACTATTTAGTGGGTTTAAAGTATAATTAGAATATATTTTTAACATTTTATCCAATGGTGGTCATTAGAATTAATTTAATATTAAAATCGGACATAAACAATTGCCAATCTTTTGATATAAATTGTTTCTTAAAAACACGCTATTTGTTGTGACAGCGGGAATTAATTATAAAATTAATTAATTAAACTTATATGTTTGGAATTTTGTCAAATAGACATCATTTTTGAATTCGGAATATCAATTATAGCTTAGGGTGAAATTTTGGCCTTGTTCTGAAAAACTTCAATTTTTGATGAATAGTGAAACCACTAAGTGGTAGTTAAATAACTGATTTTTCGTTTAAATGAAATATTACCACTTCTGTGTTTTGATTTTCAAAAATCCGACATACATGGTTGTCATTCAGAAGTATAATGTGGTTCAATGGGATTAAAATAAATTTTTGGTGAATAGTAACTTTTAAGTTCTTAATCGCGATTAGAGGTAATTAGTGTAGTTTAAGGTAAAAACAATGTTTTAATAATATGATATGAGATTGAAACTTGTCCTACACCTATTGGATGAGTCATGTCCGACCAAGAAAACCCATGGGTAAACTTGGGGACCCCATGGAGCCACTTTAGTTGGAAAATGACATTAATATATATTTATTTAATGTTAAAATTAAATTGACACAAACATGAGTTGTTTTACTAAAATAGTTGTTAAGTGGGGTTACACAAGTCCAAATTTTGATTATAAATATTCATTAGAAAGATAAAAATATTTCCTACATGATAGTATTTTTTTTATAATTTTTAGACATTAAATAAATTAAATTAATTATGACAGCATTATGATGCAGCGATGACCTCATTATTTAACGATTTTAATAAAATGAAAAGATAATGTAAAATCCAAGGCTTACACTTGTCCAAGGACTATTGTATGGGTATATTTAGAACCCTTATCACCCTAGACACGAATTATATAAGTGTGGGACCTCTAAAATCCGAAACTCATTTTATAATAAAGTGACCTTTCTTTACTTTCCAAGAGTGCCCCTCCTCTCCACTTATAAAAGGCCCCCACCTCTCCCACCTCATTTACACTTTCAAGCCATTTGGATCAGCCAAACTCTGACCGAATACTCTCCCAACTTCCCCCTCTTACTCCTAGAAGCCTCACTTTGGGCAGAAATCTTACCATGGAAGCCTTTGCCTCAAATCAAAGAGTGTTACCCGTTTTAAAGGTAGTGTTTTCTCTTATGTTCTTTTGTTTTATTTTGCTTCTCCAAACCCCTAAACTCTTTTTATTATTTTCTTTTGTAACAACACCAGTATCCTAAATACACTAGGATGTTGTTATAAGATGTATTAGAGCTACACTTACACACACCTACATCTAATGGTTAAAGAACATACTGTTTCTGTGGATGGCGAATTTCTGCCTCACGAAACGATGATTGTTCAAATTATTTTAACACCTATAACGGTGGCCATTTTGATGACACTATTTTCATATATGATATATATATTATGTTTATGTTTTCCTTATCCTTCTGTATTTCTCATTTATGTCATACTTTATGATTCCCATTATGGGTAAACACGATAATTTCATTTTAGGAAGTGCGGACTACCGCCCCCCTCAAAGTGATTTGAATCATTAATACCATATGTGGGATGTATAAAGGATGGAGTAAATGTTATTATACACTATATTATACTTTAATTATATTATAAATTTATATCATTATGATTTAGTTCCATTAAATATGAAATTTAAATGAAAGTAGTGTTCATGCGTACGTACGGCTTACCGTCTCCATGAACGGTGCATTTCATTTCTTAACTCTAAATGTTACGTAATATTATAAACGAATGTATATACTGGATATATATGATATATATGACATCTAAATCATTAATATAATTCTGGATGTAATGGATATTTCACCACATGAACAACTTGTAATTATAAGAATTTTATTTTTGACTCAAGTACCTAAGATCGACAAAACGACCGTTATTAACTTAAATAATTACCGAATGTTCATATCATTGTAATAAGTGATATAAAAAGGATAATGAAATTGAATGTGGTTCTTAATAAGGTATATATTAACTCTAGTGTATTATTCAGGAGTATAAAGAACGGTTGAGTCAAGTCAGACACGAGGTAAGGGAATTTCTTAACCCAACTTCCATTCTTTGGGTTAATCTCCTACTTTCAAATTATGTCATGATATTATTATGTCCTATTTTGTATTGTTACTTTCTATATGTGTACCTATAGTGAATACACATAATTGATCTATTTTATTTTAAAAATTATCTTTTAAGGACTTCGTCTCAATCCCCTTTCATTGAGGCATATTTGGTTTTATACACAACTTTCTTTTATACGGTGTATAAACCCCTTTGACTTTTACGTTTATTCAAAAGGAATATTTTTTATACGAAGCGTTTTGCTAAATGACAAAAGGGAATGTTTTTATTTCCGTACTTATTCGGCGACAACGACTTCTCTGCCGCCGTGACCATTATTTGAGTTTCGGCTTCCTCTACAAGCCATCATTTTTTTTAATGAAAAATAAATACAAAGTTTTATCTTTCTTTTATTTTGGTATTGAAAATGGTTTTGAAAGCATTTTTATTATATCAATGTGTTGTATTGATTTCTTGTGATTGAAATGTGGAAATGTTATGTTTCCTTTATGCATGTTTTATGTGATATGATTATGTTATGGTTTATGATATGTTTAAACCTATTCATATGAGGAATGTATTGGACTTAATAAGTGACGGGTGGAGCCCGCTATAGCTCCTCGATGCATCGGTAGGTCTCATGAGACAACTAGACGTGGAATTGATCGAGGCCCTTTCCAAATTTGATTTATGGTTTTGTCCGAGGCCTTAATCATTTTAGACGTCTTGGCCGAGGCCTTGACAAAATGTTTCAGAATGTCCGGCATTATACATCCCCTCATTATGAAAGTGGTTATTGATATTGCATGTGATTATTCGAATAGTAGAATATCCATGTGAAGAAGTGAATGGCATTATCTCATTTTACTTTTTCCATATTATGTTGATGTTCATGTTTAAAAGGATTTTGTTTTAGTTATACATTGCCTTAAATTTTTATGTTTATTTATGAAAGCTTCCGCAATATTGTTATCCTTACTGAGCATCTGAGCTCACCCCTTTCAATGTTTTAATATTTTCTAGGATGTGAAGAAGTATTTTATGAATGACCTGCAGGGTTAGTGAGAAGAGGATATGAGTGTGGACTATGTAGACTTTGTTATTGTAGTTTTTCACTTTATGATGTAATGTAAAATTTAAGAATGTATCTAGTGTTTCCAAGGCTACTAAACTAATCGGTCTTTCGAGACTTGATCTTTTGTGATCATGCCAATGTTACGAAGTAAGGCACCGACTCTGGGTAGCTGGGGTCGGGGCGTTACAAAATGGATATTAAGATAGCATTCATTAATGGGGAGTTGGAGGGTGAAATCTACATGAAATATCAAATATTTTTACTAGAATTTGGGGGCCATAATTTTTTTTTGGATTCAATAAAGAACCTATAGTCTAAACTAAGAGCAGTGACTATGGAATCATAAATTCGATTGGTTTATAGATAAAGAAGGATTCAATAGATATAACATAAATTGCTATTTTTATAGGATGTAATGCGATTATAGGACATTATACATATTTCTATTATGTTTCAATGAAATATATTAGGTCACACGGGATGTTAAAAATATTCAAAAATTGAAAAATAAAATTTCAATATGTTTTTGAAATAAAATACCTCAAACAAAAAATAAAGGTACTGGGGAAGTAGGTCGAAAGTGATAGGAAGATCATAATTTTTGTTCTATCTCTGAAGTATAACTGGATAATTACTAAATGGTTTGGGATAGTTGAAAACAAACTAGTTTCTAACCATATTTCCAGAAACCTCAAAATTTCCATTGCATAAGAACCTATAATGGAGGATATGTGTTTGTGCACGCAGAATATTCCTTTTAATTTATCTACAAAAATTATATTGTTGTACTTTACAATACATAAAATTTTCATTGGGATTTATTATTATAGTTATATAAAAATAGGAAGTTAACATTAACAAACCATCAAGTAGTTACTAATGTATTCTAATGGACTGGAAGATTGGTCTCTTTGTTTTTGGGGTTAAAGATATGTTATAAGGATTTTTTATGATAATATTTCCATAGACATAGGTTGTTAGAAGCACATAAGAAAGTTTTTATTTAATTATAGAGAAATTTGAGTTAGTCAAATTTAGTTACTGTACAAGAATATTACATTATGTATAATAAAATTAGTGTATATAACAACAATAGAAACTGGGAAGGAGATGGTTTTTTTAAAGAAGTTTTTAAAAGAATTAATAATATTTTATGAAAGAGGGATTCTGTACAATGATAATAAAAGTTAAATTAATTTGGTTTAAAATATTATATTCAATGAAACAAAGGATTACATCATCATAAATTAACATTTAATCAATAATATTCTGGAGGAGAAATTGATAGTTCGATGAAAAATCATTTGTATCTAGAATCTGGTGGACATGCTCACTATGAATTTAGCTCATGAAAGAATAATGGAACATCTTTCTTTAGTGAAAATTAGATGAATAGAAGAAGGAAAAAGGGGTAGTAACACAATATGTGTAAATGGGAGAAGGAAGTTTATTGAAGATAATTGATGAGGGATTTTCTATGGAATAATTAATCAAGTGGGAATTTGTTTGAATTCGAATCCTTTTTGATACCATCAAAATTTTATACCACTATATGTTAGATAATTGGATTATGTTTACAAGTTTTTTGATTTGTGGTATGTTGTTGGGATTGAAACAAAGGAATAATTATATTATATTTCTATTAGTAGTAGTTTCATCATATTTTTCATCTTACGATGAACTCAAGAGAGGACTATAATGTTAGGAAATACATTAGAAATAATTCTATTGAAATAATAATCTATAAGAGTTTACTGAGGATAGTGGTTGAGGTCAACAGTGTTATAGGTGAACACTAGTAACATTCTATATTGAGGATCCTCCATGAGTATGGTAAGGTTGTGTGATTAGAATAACTGGACGGTGTTTTCTATAATATGATGTTGGGATTAAATATACATAGTGGATCTAAGTGTGGAGTATTAAACCTAACGCATGAATAGTATACCAATGGAACATATAGTGCATCATATTTTATTTAGATTTAATCATTCTTTAATTAAATTTTACTAATGGTGATTATCAGTCGAATTTATTCTTTCCAATTCTAGTAATATAATTAAGTCACAATGGTGCATCTAATACACTTTAGATAAAATTTTGAAAAATGTTAATATAATATCTTAATTTTCTTCTTTATATACTTCTATTTTATGTATTTCCACTACTTTTTTATTTATGTTAAGGTCAGTGAATGGTAGACCTAATGTTGTAGGTTGGAGGAAATTTATTATTACTTCCAATATACCTTTTATAGGGGAAAGAAAAGTTCCAAAGGTTTAGTTTTTTCATTACGCTAATCCATATAGAACCTAAAATGGCATACTGATTGTAATTTAGTTGGTTTTAACAGTTTTATAGGCAATAAATTTTTCATGGATCCTTTCCCCACTCCTCTAACAAAAAAATATGTAATAAATATTGGATTGGTTCTCACAATTTTTTGTTCTGATTTATATATTTAATTGCTTTATTGATGAATAATATTTCATTATTTTGAAGCAGGAAAACTCTAAGATATATGTGTAGTGATATATCTTCACATTAATCTCATTCTATGGCTATGTTTATAAAATTTTCAATGAGTTCTTGAAGGCATATTGTTATAAAATTTGTGAATTATTTAAAATATCATTGTCGAAAATCCAAAAAGAATCCATGGTTCTAAAATATTACTCGCCAATATGAAAAACATGAAAAAGTACTCATAGTATGGTTCTGTTGTTGTAGTGAAAATCCCTTCACAATTCTACCTTTGATCCCTACAGGAATCTCAACATAAATAATCATGGTATTTTAACAGTAATGCATGAAAAATAACAATTTAAATAAATATATTATTTTTAAAATTCTATTTTATGAGAAATATTCTATAGAACTAATTATTCACATCATTAAAATCATCAATAATTATCCTTAAACACTATGATTCAGCCACTCCTCCCATGAAACATATCATACATTATTCAAACTCTACATCATTCGGTTTCATGGATTTTTCAAGCACAAAGATATCCTATCCTAGAGAACCATACATGCTAGCTGACTATTATAATCCTGGTTTGATTTTTTGTAGAAAATTGTAGAATCTCCCAAAAGTTTAACCCTTTACTATGAGGTGGAAGATGACTTCATACAATATCATTTAGGATGGAGAATGCACCCAAATTTAAGTTGATGAAAAATATTGAGAATATATGATCCCACATAGAATAATACATTGGTAGGGATCAATTTAATATATCATTACAAGGTATTAGTAGATATTGAAATTGATTAGATCTACATTGTATTAAGAATCTGCAAGGCCTACATATATAGTGTATATTCTCTAGATTTGTGACACCACATGATCGTCTAATGTTGTGAGAACCCACACAACCTCATGAATCTTATGCATCTGTCATGTATTTGGATGACATATTTGTAATTAACTGATAAAATCATGCTTTAATAGTCTAAAAAATTACTCATGTGGTGATTTATATTTCGTTTTCAAATTCCATGCATCCTTCTATTGCAATGAATCTTACAAAGGTATGGTAATCTCAAATGACTCATAAGAAAGCTCTAGAATAACCTATATGTAGATAAAAATATTATTACAAAAATATAAATTTTCCAAATTCATGATCCAACAATGAAACTCACTTAGTGTAAATGTAATATAAAATAAACCCCAAATGGAAAAAACATAGGCTTTATCAGACATTCCATGTATATTCTATACTTTTCATTATTTTCTTTTTCTTTTCTAAATAAAAACCCTGTATAAAGTATATAAATTTTAAGAATAGATATACATTCTAAAAACACTACCTTTGTGTAAATAATAATTTAATTATCCATTGTCGATAAACCGATTATCATAAAAACACTTCCAAGCTTAGTGGAAATTCATTAATATTTCCTTCAATCCTCGACACACATGTCTTGGAAACTCTATGATCATTATAATGAATTTTTAAAACATAAAACAAATTCAAATAAATTACTTATTTTACACATGTTCATAGTATCTTCATCATCACGCAATTCAACATTATTAATAAAAAATATAATTATTGACATTGTCTCAGTATTCTCCCCCTTATGTTTGTTATCAATACCCAAAAGTAATTTTAAGAAAATATTTGTGAATAATATATCCTTTTGATTTTCCCCTTGTCAAAAATAAATGGAAAGGTTATTTATAGGGGTGATAACTCACTTGTCTCTAAAAAAACTCTCCTCACACATCTGATTTTTTTCATCAACTTGAATAAATAGAGAGAGGGGTGAAACCATATGTTCTCTTAGATATGAACCTCTATTTAATTAACTCTATGGTTACATGGGATATCCAGATGTAAAAAATAATAGTTAGTAACCAAAGTGTTAAAACATATCCAAAAATATTCTTAACATGTAATACAAATATAGATATCACTCTTTAGGAGATTTATGGAAAATTATATTGAGAATTACATATATATCCTTCACTCAAATCAATACATTTATCAGAATAATTATCGTTAAAGGCATATAACTCCTCATTGAAATCACATTTCGTCTTCAAACATTACTCCCTATCTAGATCATATGTAGTATAACAAAGAAATTATAGAAAAAGTATTATTATATAACCTAAAATTCCATTTTTACGTGGCTATCAAGAAATTTCAAATTTACATGGAACAACCTGATTGGGTAAGAAATGTATTCACAAAAATTCTCTATAAATAAATGAAATATATCATTCTATATTATGATGGATTTTTTCATTAAATTATATTCTATATATTTCATACTAAGAATTCATTAGTATGGATCAATTTAGGCTTTTACCAAATCTGGACTAGTAATTAGGATATGATCCTTTCTATATTAATGTCATGATATGAAATATTATTCAACTTCTTATCTCACAATAAATTCCAGACATTTTAAGCACCCAAATAAAAAAATTAAGGGAATAATGAAGGAAAATATATTCCTTAATGTGAGGACTATGCATACAAGTGTTTTTTTCCTTCCATTGTTAAATGTTTTCTACATGCCTAAACATTTATTTTTTAATTCTATATTTACTTTGGTTAATAAGGAATTATTCATGGTTTCCACCCATTTAAATGTGTTGTTCCTCTTTTGAAAATATATCAAGAAAAATTCATATCCATGTTTCGTCTTCTTCATCTTCAATAACTCTTCTTATGCTATTAGCATTGTTAAGAAATTTTTTGAAGCATTTGAAACCATTTTTCACCTCCAAAAATCTATTTTTAAACACATGGGGTCATAGTTTATTGAAAAAACTCATGAAATTTGATATCTTTTATAGGAATTACTTCTTTCCCACTATCACAAACATTCACTTGTGCTTCATAAAATTTGCTTTCCTCTTTCAAATCAGCATTCCAGATTATGATAAACACTTTATGTATATAACCTACATTTATATAATATTAACATGGATTATTCTAAGTATAAATTACCTGATCAGTCCCTATGTGTCTCTATAGAATGATCTACCCTATTTGTTTTTCGTACCTCTATATTTGTATATATTCATGGATTATTTGAATAATTCCCTGGAATGGTTCATTATTTAATAATAAAGGAAACCAATCCTTTTATATAACACCCTGACCCTAGTTACCTAGAGTTGGTGTATTATTACATGAAATTGGTACGATACATGGAATCATGTCCTAAAATACCCATCAGTTTAGTAGCCTTAGAAGTAAAAGTTACAAACATAAGTTTTACATTACATTATGAAACAAAAAAAACAACAAACAAATTGTATCCTTTGAATACATTCATATCCCTTAGACTATCTCTACAGGTCAGTAATAATATACTTCTTCGTATCCAAGGAAACAAATTTCAAGGGGTGACCTCAGGTGATCAGTAAGGATAACACTATAGAAAAAACATTCCTAAATAAGAATAAGCATTTAAGGAAATATATAAGACTAAAACACAATAATTTTAAACATAAAAATCAGCATAATATGGCAAAGATAAATCAAATAATACCATTTAATTATTCACATCTACACTATACTAGTTAAATAATCACATGTAATATCAATAGCCAATTTCATAATGATTGAAGGCATAATGTTTGGAATCATAACCACCTAGCCAAGGCCTCATGCCAAGACTACAAATCAAATTTTTTCAAGGATTTGTTCCAAGACACTAGTTTTTCTAATGAGACCTACCGATTCATCGGGGAGCTATAGTGGGCCCCACCTGTCATATACTAAGTCTAATGCATTCCTCATCTAAAAAGTTTGAAACATAACATAAACATTCGTATTAAAACTAGTACATAAAATGTTAATACTTTATCCAGAAACCATGAATGGTATAAAAATAACACATCTATAGTCAGTCATATCAAAAAAACCTTCAATACAATATGGAAGATTTGTATCTTAATAAATCAACATCAAACAAGTGTAAAATCCATTAAAGGATGTTGACATAGATGAAATAAAAACTATTTAAGAGAAATATCTCTTTTTATTTTGAAATCATTTAAATTTCACATAATTATAAAATAAAACAATTATTTTGAAAATATTATTATAAGATTGTTTGTGAAGCATTGAAGATGTTATAATGGCGGAAAATAGACGCACCCGACGTATAAGATAAAAAAGACATTCTTACCTTAATATGTAGAAAAGGTCATAAAGGACCTCATTTAGAAAATGACAGAAAGATTCCTTTATAAATATTTTATAAAAATCCAAACAAGGCTACAAATTAATTTAACCCATAGTCTAAAATTAGTAAAAATGTTTTGAAATATATTTTTAAGAAACACGTATGTGGATGATAAAGAGGTCCCAGTAGATACTCACGTATAAACAATCTCAGATAATAAAGAGATTGTAAAATTAACCATTACCTTGTATTTTTCCTAGGTCAAGGGTAAGTTAAACTTCTGTAAAATAGTTAAATCATTGTTATTAAATTATAAAATAACTATATACACAAATATAATATCATATTTGATCTTATAATATTGATTTTTTAATAATATTCCAGTAGTATCATTGTTTTGGGTGTTAACTGATTCATTTTTTAGTTGATTACTTAAATAATCAATGTTTGTTATGTATAGGATGTATTTTATTAATATCCATAATTATATTATGTTCTTAAACATTATTTGTAATCATAAAATAAAATTTATTCTTGAATGGTGATGATGGGGATTGAATTTCATCGTGTTCATGGAGACGGTAATCCGTACGTACACATGAACGACAATATCATTCTATTGATAATGAAATAGTCTGTAATTTGATGGTATATCATATATACAGAATCTTTAATATGTTATATTTATTATTTACATCATTTATACTCATTTTTATACCCATTCAAATAATGATGTGTTTGAATAACAAACTACACCACGACGTGGAGACGGTAAGTCGTACGTACGCATATGTGGTGACTTTTCATTCATAGGATGTATAAAATAATGAATATGGTGGTAAAATATTTTGAATAACATCACATTATATATAAGTTATTTTAGTTATAATTGTGATTTGGAAATAGAAAAGAAAGTGGAAGTGAAAGTAGAAAATAACATTGAAAGAGGTGGTGAAACTATAACCTATTCTTTGGGTGTTTCCTTTTGAGTTGATCAAAAGGGCTCTTTAGGTTTGATTTATAATCAAATTAAGGCCTCTAGATAGAATTTATTGTAGTTGGGAGGATATTATAATAGTTTTTGGCAGAGGAAAATGGCTTTAGAGGTGTGATTTTGATGGAAGGGGAAGTACCCTTTTATAAGAGAGGTGAGTGTCACTTTAGGAAAAGATTGAAATATTATTTTTTTATACAAACATATTCGATTTATAATGGCTCCAAAATAATTTATTTCAAGTCTAAGGTGGTGTTGGGTTGAAAAACTTTCAACCAATAGGTTTTATACAAGTTTAGGTCACCATATTAATCTTATCGTTTAGATTTAGCTCTTAGTTAAATAGTTTAACTTTTACCATGTATTCATCTATTATTATTATAAATCATTAATAAACGTACTATAAAATGACAATAGAAGTACAAGTGGTTAATTAATGACATATATAATATTATATAAGTCATTCGGCCAAACTGTAGATTCTTAAGACTATTATATAATTTAATAATATAGTATGTGTTTTAAAAACTCATTTATTTCAATTTAGATATTATTTAGTATTTAGTTTTTGTGAAAGTCATAACATCTTGATTAATTCAAAAAAAAATACATTGAATAAATAATAACATGTCATACGGACCTATAAAATTTGTGTATGGCACCAAAACATTCAAATTTTATTTATTTTGATATTTATAATATCGTTTACTTGATTCTTTCATTAATAAGGAAACTACAACATCATTATTGTGTCATATATAAATATTTATATTTTATCTCTAAAAATAATAAATAAAATATTATAATGTAGAAAATATTTTTATCTTTATAATGATTATTTATAGTCGAATAGATAAATTATATAACCTCATGTAAAAATTGTTTTACTAAAAGATACATGATTTTGTTATTTTTGTCTTTACTTTAGATTGTTAATATAAAATGTCATTATATCTCCCAAGTGGATCCATGGGGTCACAAAATCGACCCAATCATTCCCATGGTCGGAAATAAATCATCCAATGGGTTTAGGACATGTTCAAGGTTAATTTAATATTATTATAATGTTATTTTTTACCCTTATTTACCAGATTTACACTTTAACCATAGTAAATAAAATATTTACCGAAGTAATTATTCATAATGTCTAAAAATAAAATTCACCTATTTACACAATTTAGACCTCATGATTACAAATATTAAATCAATTTTCCTAAATTAAAAACAAATAATTCTTAGAAATTAATTTAAAATTAATTCTCATTGTCGAAACCAAAAGGTTGTTTTCTAAGAATTAAAAACTATCAAAAAATGGAATATGTTTATGTACTATTTAAATGTAAAATTACTTCCAATGACCTAAATTATATTAAATTATAAAAATATAATCTAATTATACTTTAAAATAACTAAACATTATAATTTAACACATTAAATTATTTTGAATAAATATTTTTTTAATTAAAATTTAAAATTTTCACTATTCATCAAAAATGAAAGTTATCAGAAAAATACAAAAAAATCCCCCTAAGATAATTTTGATATTCTTAATCCAAAAATTATGTCTATTTTGAAAAATAAAATTTATAAACTTTCAAAAATTGGGTACTACTATTCATAACAGCTAGTTTGATTAGTCTTGGTCTGTTTGAACTCGAAGTTGTGTACAACGCAAGCTATTGTATTATTCAAAGAGAAACGTACCATGGAAGCTTGGGGTGTTACATTATTCCCTATTTCAAAAAAAATCATCCTCGAAATTTTTATAATATTACAGCGTAAAAATATTTGGGTGGTTGTTCATCATTTATTCCTCGGGTTCCCACATTGCTTCTTCTTTCTTATGGTTTCTCCATAGAAATTTCATAGAAAAATTCATCTGGTTTCTCAGCACTAGTTCACCGGTATCAAGAATCATAACAAACACTTCATAATAATAAAGATCAAGTTCTAGTTCTATTTATTCATTGGTGAGTACATGTGTTGGGTCAGGCATGTATTTTATCAATAGTGATACGTGGAACACATCATGAACTTTAGAGAGACTTGGTGGAATTGCCAAACAATAATCTAAAACTCAGGCTTGTTCTATAATTTTGAAAGGTCCAATGTACCTGGGACATAATTTACCATTCTTACCAAATCGTATAACACCCTTCATTGGAGATACCTTTAAGAAAACATGATCACCTACATGAAATTCCAAATCCTTCCTTTGGTATAGGCATTGCTCTTTGGCTTACTTTGAGCTACTTTGATGTGGGTTGGGATAATCTACACCTTTTCTATTGTTTCCTCAAAAAGTTCTAGTCCAATGACTTTTCTTTCACCAACATCATCCAAAAAAGTTGTTGTGCGACATCTCCTTCTATATAATGCTTCATATGGTGCCATCTGAATACTTGAATGGAAGCTATTATTATAGGAAAATTCTACCAGAGGTAAATATTGATCTCACATACCTTGAAAGTCAAGTAGCAAGATCTCAACATTTCCTCTAATGTTTTAATAGTTTGTTCTGATTTTCCATTAGTTTGAGGGTGGTAGGAAGTGGTTAAATTATGTTCAGTATACAGGGTCTTTTGAAGGCTTTTCTAGAATCTTGATATAAAATGGGGATCACTATAAAAAACAATTGATAGGGGTACACCATAAAGTCTTAAAAATTCTATAATATATTGTCTTTCAAAACATTCAAATGGTAAATATTTTCTTATAGAAACAAAATGTTCTAACTTAGTAAGAGGATCAACAATGACCCATATTACATCATTCCTTCTAGGAGTCTTTGGTAGCCCCATGACAAAGCCCTTCGTAATATCATCCCATTTCCTCTCAGTTACTGTAAGAGGTTGCATGACTCCTCTTGGATGTTGTCTTATATCCTTCTCATATTGAAAATACAAACATCTTGACACAAAATTAGTAATCTCCCTCTTCATGTTTTCCCACCAAAAGTGTTTCTTCATATCTCTATAAATCTTAGTGCGACTAGGTTGTATAGAGAAATTGGAGCTATGAGCATCATCCAACAATTCCCTTTTTAGATTAGGTATGTCAGGTACATAAAGTTTCTTCCCAAATTTTACAATTCCATTCTCATATATGAAGTCAATTAGTCTCTCATCATTCATATCTTTAATTTTATTTTGAAACTCATCATCATCTATCTGAGAAATTTTTATCCTTTCTAGTAAAGATGGATTGGAAACCATTTGAAAAAGTATCAATGTTTCACCTTCCATGATTATTCCCATATCCATTTTTACTACATCCATGTACATTGGATCCCCTTAAATTCTAATCTTGTTCAAAACTCCATGATACATTCTTCTCAAAGCATCTGACACCATATTTTCCTTCCCTGGGTGGTAGTGTATAATGAAATTATAATCCTAGAGTAGTCTGAGCCATCTCTTTTGCCTCATGTTGAGTTCTTTTTGGGAGAAAATATACTTCAAGCTATTATGATCGGTATATATCTCAAATTTTTCACCATAGATATAGTGTATTCATATATTCAAAGAAATTATTAAAGCTTCTTACTCAAGATCATGAGTGGGATAGTATTTTTCATGAATTTTTAACTAGCATGATGGATATGAAATAACTATATCATTCTGCATAAGGACACAACCAAGTCCTTTCTTTGAAGCATCACTATAAATAACAAACCCATCATTCCCCGATGGTATAGTCAATATAGAATCATTGAATAATGTTCTCTTCAGTTATTCAAAACATTCTTCACAGTCGTTTTTTCAAACAAATTTAATCCCTTTGCGTGTGAGCATGGTTCATGGGTTAGCCAATCAAGCAAAATTCTGGACGAAGCACCAATAATAACCTACCAAACCAATAAAACTATGTACCTCAGTTTCACTCATCTGTGTAGGAAAATAAAGTATTCATATGAATAAGTAAATGGAATTATTAGATTTATATTTTCCATATTAATCTTAAGTTTATGTTTAAAAGGATTTATATTATTCTTATACATTTATTTAAATATTTGTGCTTATTTATGAAGGTTTAGGCTATATTTTTATCCTTACAGGGCATCTGAGCTCATCCCTTTCTATGTTTTATTTCTCCCAAGAAGCGAAGAAGTATATTTCTACTGACCTGCAGGGATAGTATAAGGGATATGAATGTGTTCAAAAGAGAAAATGTTGTTGTTGTTTTTCAATTTATAATGTAATTTAAAAATTATGTTTGTATATAATACTTCTAAGGATACTAAACTGATCATTCATTCAGGACATGATTCCTTGTATCATGATAATATTATGTAATAAGGCATCAAATCAAGGTAACTGGCATCAGGGAATTACAATTGGAATCAGAGGAAGCTTAGTATAATCCTTGGAAGCTAGATTTAGAAAAACTCTCATGAGACAAACTAGTGTCTTGGCATAAGACCTTGATAAAATATTAATTGTAGTTTTGGCACGAGGTCGTGACTATGTGGTTATGATGTCCAGAATTATGCCATTCATCAATATGAAAATGGCTATTGATATTACATGTGATTATTCTACTAGTAAAGTATATAGGTGAATAAGTAAATGGTATTATTTGATTTATCTTTTCCATATTATGCTGAAGTTTAAGTTTAAAAGGCATTTGTTTTATTCTTATATAATGCCTTAAATGTTTATTCTTACATATAAAAGTTTTTTCTATATTGTTATCCTTACTAATCACCTCAACTCACCCTTTTCTATGTTTTATTTTTTCCAGGATGGGAAGATGTATATTATGACTAACCTGTAGGGATAGTCTCATGGATATGAATGTGTTATTATGAGACAATGTTGTTGTTGTTTTTCATTTTATAATGTAATGTAAAACTTATGTTTGTATCTAGTACTTCTAAGGCTACTAAACTAATCAGTTTTTTAGGAAATGATTCCTTGTATCATGCCAATGTTATGTAATAATGTACCATCTTCAGGTAACTGGGGTCGGGGTGTTGCATTTTAGATGTTATAATCCTCTTGTAATTATTGTCTTTGTTACCTAAGGATATATCATAGTATTCATTGAAATTATTTTAGAATATTCTTTATAATATCATTATTTTGAAATTTTCTCATGGTAAATTCATCTCCAATCTTTACCTATATAATTTTTTGTGGTATTCTATTTAAGTTAACATATTATTTCTATTATATTGGAACATCACTTCACTTATCATAACTTTAATGTGGAGGTGAAACCCATGAGGTGGAGGGATGAGCACTTCATTAGGACGGAGGGATCCACGACATTGGCAGGGGTCATATAACCCTTGATGGTTTTACTACATTGGATTACATACTATCCAACATTTTCTTAACAAGTAGCTTGTTATATTTTATCCATTTTCTCAACTATTTTGTCTTATCTTAGTGAACCAATTATTCTATAAATTACATTATCAATATTTCACACGGTGGGATTATTCTAATAATTTTTCCTCCCCTATTTTTGTACATTTTTTCCTTAAATCACTTATTATTGAGATGTAATATTTTTTATAATTAATTTATTTTTTGGATGGTAAATTTTCTTTTGATCAGAATAAATATTTTTTGTTAAAATTACTCAGTGTCTATTTTCCACTAATTTTATGTTTTCTAGAAAAATAATATCCCTTGGAAATGGATGTAGTAGTGTCTTATTTATCCATTTGAATGTTTTGGGATGTTTTAGTTTGTGCTTATTCTAGATTCCTTTGATTTATATCCAATCTAAAACAATCCATGTTGAGGTTATTATATTAATACTCAATAAAAATTAATTTTTCTTCCTGTATTCTCCTTATATTTTTAGTTTTTCTCCATGAAACATACACCTTTCCTCTAATGATTTTCAAATATACTACACAATTTTTCACATGATTTCTAATTTTGAAATTTTGAAATTCATATTAGTTTGATGATCATATTTTAGGTTTTATTTCTATCAAAACTATCACACAAAAAAAATATTATAATTCCTCATCAATCATTGAAAATATTTCATTTTAAAAAGATATAGATTCTTCATTAACGTTCACTTGTTGGGTAAGAGTTTTGACTTTGAAATTTCATGGACAAAGTATTTTCCATTTCTTAAGACTCTTCCCATAATTATTTTTTTAATCAAGTAACCCCTTAAAAAATTTAAGTATATATGTAACTAGTAGAATAACTACTTTCTTCAAACAATCATTAATTTTAAATTATAATTATTTAAATACTTTAATATCCTCATTTTCTTCAGATTCTTCACAGTGTGAGTTTCTTTCTAAAAAGGATTCACTATCAAAAAAATTGATAGATTAATTTTTACTAAATCAATCATATTCTATAAATAATTAATAAATATTATCAATTGATATTTATATATGTTTCATTGCCTCTCTTGTTTCTATTTTATTCGATTTTGGCTGAAACATTCATGTCAACTTTTATATTAATATGGGATGAGTCTTACATCTGTGGTGCTTCTGAATTTACATTCAATCAATACTTCATGTTATGTTTTGTAAAAAATATTAAAATTAAGATCCAAATAGAGTCATATCTAGTAATCTCATATAATACTTATAGATCCTAGTGGATCATTAAGAGATAAAAAAAGGAGGATTAGTGTACCCAAATTATACTGTATTTTACTTTCTTTCATAATTATCTCATATTTCACTCAATCCACTTCCCTAGTTAATTAGATGGATAAATTGATGTACAATAAACCCTCACTTTATCATGCAATGAAAAAGGAATACAAGAAAACAAATAACATGATTTTTGAGGTTCAAAAAAGTCAACTCCTTTTCATGTTTAACTATTTGTTCATGAAAAATATTTTATTATCACTATAATTTATAGTGATCAAAACTATAATTAATGTCACACAAAATGGTTATTTTTTTCATCAAAATCCATTAAGGTAAATTTAATCCACTTACTTTGATGAATGGTATTATGTATACTAATACAAAAAGTTTATCAAAATATTTCCTTGGAGTACAATAAAAGATATCCCCTCACAACATTAGATATCACTGTATCAAATAAATGAGATATTATTCCTTAATAAACATATATTTTCCTTTCCAAAATAATGTATAATAGATTGCATGAACCTCATTTCTATTTTGTATTCTCAAAATCCAATGTTTATTTTCATCATAGAGTCTTCCTCCTTCTCTAAGGGTATAAACATAAGAATATAGTAGCATAAACATTGATCCATTATCTTCATTATTATCCTTCTACAATATGAGAATATAATATAAATATTATTATTCTCTAATGTTATGGATTATTCTTCAGCTTCATTATTAACAACATCATATCACACTTCATTATTCATAGAAAGTTTTTGGTTTCTTCTTGGTTATAATATTTTAAAGCACTCCAGTTCATCTTTTCCATTGACTATAGTATATACAGTATAGTAAGATGAAAATCATATAATTTTTTTCATTATATATATATATTTCATAAGAGGATAATATTTTCTTATTTTTATGTTAGAAAACTCCAATATATTTGGGTAGTGAAATTTCATTGTGTTAGAGTCATTAAATTTTTAGTTTATATATTTTATCAAATTCTTATTGAATAATTAATGTCTTAATGTTCATGGGATATTTAAAATATCGTATCTCATACTAAAAAATTATATGGTTTCAAAAAATTATATTTCATTATGTAAAACCGGAAAAATTACTCAAGGTATTGTGTTTATATTATTGGTGAAGTTCCTCTGCAATTATTCCATTGATCACGGTAGTAATAACATCATGATGAATAAGGATAATTTAAACTTAAAGTTAGAAAAATAATGATCTTAATAATTATATTCTTCCATAATTATTATATTATCAATTATCTCTATGGGAACTTATTATTTAGACCTTATAAGGCTTTAAATATTATACTATTTCTCTATGCTTATATCACTCATACCACGAAAAAAATCCTCTATTCTTTAAAATTGACTTCATTAAGGTCTATAGTTGTTGCAACTAATAATATATTACCTCATAGGGGAGCACCGATGGAATTCATATGTTATAATCTCAATTTTAAGTTTAGTATTGAAGAGTAAACTCTTTGGTGCATGTTATCCTCAAGCCTGAGATAGAATAAGACTTTATACATCATCATTTAAAACAACATCTGAGGCAACATTTTAATTGAAGAACAATATCGAGAATTCATGATCGTACATAAAAAATACCATGGGATGTATCTATATAATATATTGAAACATTAAATTAGAATTTATTGAAACCACATGGAACTATCCTTTTCCAAGAGTCTTCAGTTTTGTCTTGTGTTGAGGTTCGACTCTTCTTATGCACCACCCCACACTCTTTTAAGGATGTGTTGGCCCCTGAATCCTCCTGAATCCTATATAGATGTTATGTATTTTTTTGGTATATTTTTATATAACTCATAAAACCATTATTATTAACTGTAGAAAATGACACATAGAGTAATTCATATACCATCTTTAAATTCCAAGTATCATTCCAGACTCCTATATCAACAACCATATAGAGGAGTGGGGATCTAAAAAGGCTCATAAGTAGTTTGAAGAATAACCCATAAAAAATATAAAATCAAAATTCTAAAAATATCTCGTTTCCATACACCTAATTCAATAATGAAGTCAATATAATTGAAATTAAATGCATAATAAACGTAAAATGGTAGTTCATTAGACAATATCATAAATTTAATCTATATTCAATAAGTTCTCAAAATTTTCATTGGATCAGACAAATATAAAATCTTTGTACCCCAATGAACATGGAACCATCAATAAATATTCCAAACACATTTCCTCCATTTTAATGAAATTTTAATTATCCAAAGGTTGTACTCTAATTTCTCAAGAAACATTTCCAAGATTCAAGGAGTTTCCTTAATCCTTTATCGCATCCTCAAACCACATAGTGTGGGAAAGTTTTCCTCCTCAATAATCTTGAGAAAATCAAACAAATTTTACATAATTTATTCTTTAACACAATTTAAGGATCACATTGGTATAGTCACACTAATATTAGGTGGGGATGAATTAGTGTGGGAAGATTGGTTTCAAAATTAAAACTTTTACCCATTTTAATACCATTTTCACTTATTCAATGAATTATTCTCTTACCTTCTTGGCCCATAGATAGAAAGAATAAACACAAAATAATGAAGCACATAAAGAAACATTATGTTTAACGAAGCTTATCTCTACTTTGGATGAATAAATCCTTAGTGCATGGTGTATATTATCCCACACACACACAACACTTTTTTATTATTATCAAATAAATCATGGTTAAGGGATATATGTGGACCCACACTCCTAACACTTTCTTGTTGAAATGGAAGATTTATCTTTAAATCAGAATAATATTGTATTTTTCCTTATACCTCCAAAATTGATGAGAAATTTATGACAAGTATTATTCAATAGAAAAATTGAATTTTATAAACTTCCTTGAAATGTATAAATCAATGGGTTTCCACTAAATCACATTAATAAAAAGAGTTTTCTTGAAAATGAAGTACTCTATAAAGCTGTGTCTTTTCCTTCATAAAACACAATAATATCAATATGTTGTAGACAATTATTATCAAACTCTCTTATATAACCCATTTTATAACCACAAAACGTATACCTAATCCCAAATTATTCTATTGACTTTGACATTAAACATTCACAATATGATATTAAATTATAATTTCAAATTTTCAATTTTGTGAATATTATTCATTTCATTTGTGAACAGTTATTTTGAAAGTGTTATATCTTTTCTCATAAATTTATTTCATCTATTAAAATTTGATAACACCTTGTATATAAAATATTTAATCTCAATGCTTATGATTTCATGTAAATTCACTATATTCCTCCCACAAATCAGAATAGGTGCTCAATATCACAACTCCTACGCCTTAGTATATTGCACATGTTCTTTTTATTCCCTTGAAATAGGAGGTTTCATGATATTAACTTGATCTTACCATCGTGTAATAGTTCACATACACTATGAGAGTATATTTATTCTTTACATAACCCTTGAGTGTTCTATTAAAATGTGAGAGAACATGGAAACTTTATCCATTTCATAAAAGTGTGAGCTTGCAGTCCTTATTCGTGAATGATTTATATGTAGAACCTATTATTTACATAGATGAGTTGGTCATAGAAACTAATATCCTATTTATTTATTTAAGGAGTCTTTCATTTTTCTTCCTTCATGCTTGTAAAGGTGTGGTGGTAGTCTATTTTTATTTTGAAAAATTATTTCTCCCAGAATCATGAATAGCATCATCTCTAACCATTATCATTGCCATAGTATTTATATATGGGGTGACCATATCATTATCTATTTAATTTAACCACACAAGATCCACATTTTATTTCATCCCAAGACACATTACAAGGCTTTTGAGTCATATGGTATTTTATATTCTCTAAGTTTTATGTCAAGTCAGAGATCATTTATGAACTTAAAAATCATGTAACTTTGAATTCTATAAGATCTCGTCACATCAAAAGTATTCTATGATGGTTTCTTTATATTATTTTAACTTCACATGAAATAAAAATTTATATAATATTTACATAATTATATTATTCCTTCATAAATATATACTCACATTTATTCACATTTCACATCAACTCATCATATTTTTTCTATCCAATATCGTTTGAAGGCATGAAATGTTTTGGTTAAAGCTCCCTAAGCATGGTAATGTCTATGAAAACATAATTGTTTTCAAATATGATGGATATTTTGAGGATAATGATCTCAGTTAGATCATGTAGAAGGTTTTATGTTGATCATAGTAGGTGGTTATACTAAAATTAAATGTTTTGAAGGATTTTTCATACAAACCTAATGGAATAAGGTTAAATAGTATGTAGGATTCGATCAAATAGACAAAATAAAATAGATTAGAAAAACCGTATTATATCTATATTTTTTATGTTTATAAATAGTATTTTATTCTTTATTATCCCATATCAATATTCTTATTGTTCTAGAACATCTTAATATGTAAACTCGTTCTACTTACTGCTCAATCTGGCCCAAGGGTCAACACCAGGACACAATCACACACACTCCCTAAATAGGCCTCTCCATGCCCTTATGTGGTCCACCAATCATTCAATCATGCACCATGTGTGAACACCATGTCTTCCCCATGAATGAAAGATATGGGTGTTGTTCATTTACACTCACACTTGTCTCTATGAATACTCATCAACAGGATGGTTCCCTTATGGTCGATCCATGATCCAAAATGCCATTGATTTGGCCCTCCTTGGGTGGCTATAGTTGGACTCATTTCTTAAATTAAGTCCCAAAAAATACAATTATTATAATAATTATATGTATATAATTTATTAAAAATCTATTTAACTATTTTCTCAATTCTTCATCCAAAAATATTTGAGAAAAATTATTATTATTTTTCCATGGCCATTAAACCAGTTCTTCTAAAAAATCAATTCCTTTATGTAAATGATTATTTTTATAGTCTTTAATACTTTTCACGGTCCTTGTGAAATAATGTAATTTTTAATGATTTTCTTTAATTATTAATTATCAAAGTATATAAATCATCAACACACAAATGGATTAATGGTCTTACATCATCTTCATTGGTGTAGACAATGTGCAACCTACTAGAACATATTCTCTAAAAATATAAAATAGTTCATCAATTTTCATACTTAAATCCACTTCATCCAATAATGTATAATTTGACCTATTAACATTATTGGATGGATCGCCTTTAAGTATTAAACAAATAAAATATTTCTTTTCCAAATATATAGATATATTCTAAGAATAATCATTGTTAGTATCAAAAAACACATCCATGATTCATTAATCAACCATTGATCTTCACAATGTTATTCTCAACTTAATGTGCATAGTTTCTTTGGAACATAAATTAAATATTCAAAAAACATGCTTGGGAACACTAATGAAATACCAAGTAGTTATTATTTACCTAATTAATACAAAAATAAATTTATTCATCACATACTTAATTGTTGGAAAAAAATACAACACTAACACGAAGTAGGATCATCGGTCTTTTACATTGTATTATTTTTTATTCCAATGTTGAAAATGTGATTTCAATGTGTTATCATTATTTATTAGCATTTCATTTTATTCTCTCCCCATTATTGAAAAAAAATTAAAAGTTCCTATTATATGATGATATTATTTCATTATTATGTAATGTTCCATCAATTATTCCACTATAAGTCTCTATTAACTATTCATGGTGTAGAAAAAAAGAGGGTCTAATTTAGACTTCAATGTTGTCCACTCTCAATTAAAAATTTTATACTAAGTGATATAGAATAACTTTTTTATTTGCTTAGATATTGTTCAATTGATTTGGGATCATAATAATAAACAAATTCCAATTGATAATACTTTAGTTAAATCTTCAACAAAAATTCTTAAGAACACCAATTAACTTACTAGATTTTCTTCTTAACTAAATCAATATTTACATAAATTTATTCATCACATAATGAATTATTAAAAACAAATAAAAAATACAATGTAGGATCATCAATATACCCATTTGTTTTTAACATCAATACCAATGTAGAAAATGGGATGTTAATATGTTTCCTTCAATTCCTCTCTCATTTTTCATTTCCATCTCCCCCATTATTGATAATAAATAAAATGTACCTAAGAGATGATGGTATAATTTATTTCTTAAGAAATTTTCCACTAATTATTCCACTCTAAGACTAAGAGAAATAAGATCATTATATGAAATAATAGGTTCTAATTTATACATAAATTATATCAATTAGAATTTCATAATATGAAACAAACTAATATAGAACAACTTGTTCCATTATATAAAGAATATTCAAATTTTTTTCTCCAGGATGATAGTAATTAACATATTCTAATTGATACAGTACAATTAGAGATTTTCTTATACCACATGTAAGTTTTATTCTCATAAAATATTCAATATAATATTCGCATACCCTTCCCAAAACATATATTAAATACATTCAATTATAATATGTAGGAAATGTTCACAAAATTAATCTTAAACTTCTTTAAGATTATTTTATTCACTTAATATCATTATTAATATCAACCCCCTTAATATAAAAATTAATTTCATTTATTTTGTGGATATGGATATAAGAATGTTCCCACATACCTCATCAATGAGTACTTAAAAAAGTTACTTCTATAAATATAAACGTTGATTAAAATAAGACATTTTAGGAACTTTTTTAGATACCCCCCTCAATGGATGATTACTACATTCACATCATCTAGATAAATATTTTCATTATTTGGTATTAAAAATTAAAATTAATAAAAATACCTATTATTGTGATCTCATTCATTTTTGTGACTTAATTTAATTTTTATTAGCTATCAAATCAAGGTAATATTTATCAAGGTTGATCACTAATATTTTGAAAAAAAAATTCTTCTAAATTTTAGAAGATAAATCAAACCAAGATTGTGTCTTCTATTACTTTTTTTATGAATATTACATATTGTATATGTGAAAATGTAATTTATTTCATTTATGTTATCCCCTTAAATATGTCCATCACCTCCAATTCCCTACAATTAATTAATAAACGAAAATTATATGGGAATAAGGTGGATCTCTATGGTTTTTCAATTAGTGAAACAAGGGTTAGTATTACTTCACAATGATAAGAATCATTTATTTTTAACTCCATGTGAACGTGAAAAATTAGAGCTATATTTTCTATATTTTTAAAATGTTTTGGGAATCCTATTGTCTTTACATTATTTTCGGATAACATTTCATTTGGAATTTTCATTTTCACACTGACCATTACGGCACATTCATCACTTGAAGTTTTTTATTATTATTTAGTATTTCTTATTGAGATACTGTTATGAAAAAATAGTAATCAGTGATATTTTGAACACTTTTTCACATTCCACATAATACTTATGAGATTCTTTAGTTATCATCTTTTGATAACTTCTCATTAAATTGGATTTCTTCATTTGGAAACTTCTTATTGACTTTAGTATCTGAATTAATTGTTATTTATTCCATTTTATTCTCTCTCTCTAGGTAATCTCTAATAATTATTGGTATATAATTTAGAATATTCGCATCATGAGGTGCAGTTCTACTTAAATTATCTTGTGTTATCTTTACCATTTAAGTCCATTTATTTTTCTCGGGGATTGGTTTCTCCTTTTTCCTTAATCTTTCCTCTATTTAGTTGATGTCTCTTGAATCATTACATTTATCCATGGTGTGAACTATTATCCAAAAAAAGAAAATTCCTTTTCTCTTTAGTGTATCATCATTTTTGTTCTTATTGTGTATGTTTTGGGCATTATTATTCTTTTGATTTTCACCCTACATTGACTTAAGTATCTTTATTGTAAACTTGTTTGCGATTGTTTTCATCTTTTTCTCTCCCAAGATTGATATCTATATATTATCCATATCATTTGGTATTTTCCTTAGAACTATTTTAGTGTCATGATTAAAAGATCTATAATTTTATGCCTCTTTATTGTCATAACTTCTATTTAAAATACTATACAGTTACATAAAAAGTGAAATTATATTTTTAACAGGAATATTATTTCAATTAATTTATGGAATTTTCTTAATAATTAATTTTCTCCCCTTGATATATGATTATTTTTATTTTATAATACTTTTGTTTTATACCTACAATCATATTACATTTTCTTGAATCAATTATAACACCAAAATATAAAAAAAATCTTCTCTTTTGAGTAGTAGTCTAGACTGAATGACATTCTTTATTTTTTTTATATCATTTAATTATTATGATGGAATTATTTAGGGTAAATCATCTTTTTATCTTATAATTATTCAACAAAAAAACTAGTGTAGTCTCTTCTTCATTTTTAATCATCAACTTTTTACGGTTTTTTATTTTGTAAAAAACATTTCATATGACAATTGTTAGCATTGATAGTATTATATGATGTGGATCATTAATTTTTCATAGAGATTTGTTGATATTTTTCATTGGATGATATCAATATATTATTTTCACCATATATATGGGTTTTAGGAAAATATTCCTCTTTATAAGTTTATTTGGTTGAAACTCTTGATGTAGAAGCTCTTATTTCATCTTGTTGTGAAGACTCGACTTGAAAATTTTCATTATTTTCTATTTTGAATCCATGTTAAGGACACTTCATAATTATGATTAATTTCTCATCATACATATATGTTAGACTATCTCTACATTATTTCTTGATCATTATAATTTCTTCATTATAGATTTTCTGTTTCTCCTACAAAAAGGTTTCAAACACCCTCAAATTGTTTGATTTGACTTCAAGTTGAGTATTTTTACATAAAAGCTGGGTTTTCCTTTTTCATATATCGCATTGTACTTATTTTCAAATTCTATAGGGACATTCAATTTCTTAAAAATTTTATTTATCTACTGATCTTCAAAACTAAATCATATTTATTCAAGTTTATCAATATCTATATCTTTGGATCCAATTTTTTGGGAGTTAATTATATTGGATTTCATTATTTTTTCAAAATACATCTCCATTTTCCATAAATGTTCTTCAATATCAGTGACCTATTACTTCATTCCTTTGAATGAGCCATGGATAAAAGTAAATATTTACTTGGGAAAATTTTGTGTCATATTAATCAATGTACTAACTCATTCATTATTTAATTTTTCTTAAGATGCTATCATTTCTATTAATTATTGGATCATATTGAGGAAATTTTTTATACCATATTTTTGTCACCTTATCTTAATATAGGTATAAAAACCCACTTTTGGAAGAACAATTTTTGTTATATATTGAAGTTGAATAAAATACTAGGTCATTGACTCCCATGAATGACTTTTTATATTTTGGAATCTTGTATTAGGAAAATTATGCATCATCCTCTTTTCATAAGAGAGGTGAATTCATTATACTTATCAATTCATACTTTCTTATATTATTAAAAGTATTTATTAAGATAGATTTAATATTTATAGTATATAAAACTCCTCTAATTTTTCATTCCATTACAAATAGAGAAGATATATATCAAATATTAAATGAGCTAAAAATAAAAGAATATTTTTAGGGGTGTGACCCCGTTTAATACCGATGGTTAGGATAACTTTGGGATAACCACAATGACATGGGTGAATCAGTGTGGGATGAATTTTCACCACCTTTAAAAATTTACCCATTTAAATACTTATGTGAATTGTTAAATGATTCTCTTATCTTTTTTACATATTGTTAGAAATAATGCACACAAAAAAATAAAGAAAAAAGAACTCCATGATTTTTAATAAGTTTATCCTCCAATGTCGATGAATATATCCTTATTGTACGGTGGTTATTCTCCCACAAGAAAATTTATTCCTTATTAATAATAAAGAAATTATAGAAAAGGTAATGTCTTTTGACCTGTTCTCCTTGAAATAACAAGGTATAATGAACGATTTATTTGTGAATTATAATAATATAGATGCCATAATATCCCTTTTGAAGTGATAAAAATGTAAAACAAGTCTTATTTAATATATAACAACTAAATTTTTTTACTACCTCAAAAGTATGAAATAAAAAGTCTAATTCTATTTCACAATAGTCAAAATGTTTGTCTCAAAAATATAGTAATCTAGTTGGTTTCATGATCTCCTTCTTCAGCTATAATAATATCACGATGTTGCAGACTCTTATTCTCAAAAATCACTTCTATGAACAAAATGAAAATAAAAATTTATTTGAACTTTTCCCTAAATTTTTCAATTTAATTTTATCATCTATATGCATAATATGATATATTAAATTGTATTCTCATATTATCAATTTATTTTAACTTATTCTTTGCACAAGTAAAAAAAATTTGACTATGTTATCTTTTCTCAGCAATTTATTTCATCTTTTCACATTTGAAGACACCCTATTTATGAACTATTTATTTTGTATGATTTTCATGAATGTGAATGCACTATCTTCCACTTGTAAATCAGAATAATAAATCTTCATCACAACTCATTCACATATGTATATTGTGTGAGTTTTTCTTCTTCACAATAACTTGGGGGGTTTTATGATATGAAATTGATCTTGTATTTATATAACAGTTTATATACACTATGATAGTATGTTTATTCTTCACAAAACACAACAGTTTTCTATTAATAGGTGATCATATATTTCAATTTTATCCTTTATGTAATATTTTGAATATGTGGTTCTTCTTTGCACAAGAGTTATCTGTGAAACCTCTTCTTCGCATAGTCAAGGGGGTTGTGTAAACTACTTCCCTATTTATAAATCCATTTTGTCTAAAAAAATATTATTTTGTGTTAGTGATGGTGTATAGGTTCTCTATTTTTCTAATGAAAAATGAGATCTCTCAAAATCATGAATTTTTGAAACTCTAAACATCACCTTGTCTTCGTATTTATAGATAAAGTGAACATCTTCGTGGCCCTTAAATTTCACCAACTCATATCTGAATTGGATGTCATTCGAAAACTCCACTTATGGATTTTAAAGATTATAGTAGGCTCTCTACTCCTGGTTTCATGTCAAGTTAGAGAAAATTTAAGGACTAGAAAATCCTATAAATTTAATTCATGAAGATATCTCCATTTCAAAAAAAAACTACTCATGGATTCACATATTATTTTTTCAACATTTTATTATGATGATAGTTATAGAATCTATACATAATCGATTGTGTCTCTTGTGAATCCTGAATCATATGAGTGCATGCTTCTTGGAAACTCGTTATCTTTTTCAATATCCGATATCATTTTTTAGAAATGAAATTCCTCGAATAATGCTCCTAGGGCATGGAAATATCTATGAAAACATAAAATTCATCTTGGATGATGGATCTCTTGAGAATATCAAAATCATTTAGACAAATTAGAATTTTTAGGGTGACCATAGAGGGTTTCTAGACATCAATTCATAATTTTAGAGGTTGAAACATACATACCCTATAGTAGAAGATTGAAAATGATAAGGGATTCGATCAAAGGCCCACAATCAAACATATCATATAGACCCTATTATTTCAATATATTTTAATATGATGAATATTATTGAATGGTGTCATGTCCAACATAAATTTTTTTTATTTTATCATTGAATAATAAGTAAACTCATCAAGAATTCCACTCGATCTAGCACCATGGTCAGTTCCCTTACACACATAAACACACACACCCTACATGGTCCATGCCACACCCTTGTGTGGTCCACTAGAACTTCACTCATGTGATATGTGTTCACACATTGTGTGTCTCATGTGTTCTTCATGTGGTTCTTATACATACATGCTCATATTATCCACCATGTATACTAATGTGTGGGATGATTTTTACATGTTAGAGTTATACTCCCATATATGTTTGATATGGACTTCCTTGGGTGGTTGTGGTTGGACCCATTTTTTTAATTAAGGCCCATGAAAAAAGTACATAGAATAATTATATATATATAATTTAATACTAAAAAATTTATAAATTTTCTCAAGTCCTCATCACAAAATCTTCTTGAAAAAATATAATTATTTTTTCATGGTCTTAAAATAAATTCTAACACAAGAAATTTTCATTTCTTCATGAAAATTAATATTTACATGGTATTTAATTTATTTAGGCCCCTATTGATATAATTAAATAATGCATGACCTTCTTTAATTCCTCTTCATCTAAGTTTATAACTCCTCAAAATAGAAATTAATAGATCTTATTAAATCATATTCAATTATGTAGACAATGTTCTACCAACTAGAACATGTTCTTCAAACATGTAAACTAGTTAATCAATCCTCATACATAAATACACTCAATATATAAATGTAACAAGAAACCTTTCAAATTCCATTTAAGGAACTTCTTAAAATATTTAACTTTTTCACAATATTTATTTTCAAAATATAAATAGATATTCTGATAATATTCTTTGGAAATACCAAATAATTCTTCCAATATTATCTAATCAACCTTACATCTTCATAAAGTAATTATAATCTTATTAACATTGTTTCTTGGAAAATTTACATTAATAATTACAAAAAATACATGTGCACACTAATGACATTCCAAGTCATTCTTATTTGCTAAATTTATATTGACTTCAATTTATTGATCCCTTGCTAGATTATTGACAACAAATACAACACAAACCCAAAAAGTTATCATCACATATATTGACATCATCTTTATGGTATAGAAAGTTGTTCTTATTAAAACTGGATAAAACCATTTACATGGGATGTTTAACTTTGGAAAAATTTCAAAAACATGTCAAAAATAATTTTACACTTGAAATGATTAGAATATAAATTAATGACAATAAAAAAATAAAAAATATCTTGAATATGAATAAAAATTGATATGTAAATACTTTCAACATTGATTCTTTATTCTATAAGAAATAAAATCTTCATACTCATTTTAGAGGATATAAAATAAATATTTAAGTTATTTTAAAATAATTGAAGAATTTTTAATTTAGTGGGGAATTTTTAATTAAGAGAATATATTTTTAACAAAATAAGAAATATGAAATTGTGTGAGGAATTTTTAATTAACAAAACATAATCAAATAAAGAGTGATAGTTCCTTCAATAATACCCCCTTTCTAATAATTACAAAAGAATCTATGTAAAATAAGATAATACTCCCCCATTTTATAAATATTCTAAAGGTTAAAAAATAGATGTGAAAATACTCCCCCTTTTTCAAAAGATAAGTTATTTTTTTTAAATTAATTTAACAAAAAAATTCCACGATTTGTGATTATAAAAAACAACGCATTAAAAAATTTTCTAAAAATATATGTGAATAGAAAATATTTTATTGATTTTACCAGATAAGTCCCCCTTAGTTAAAAAATATTTAATAAATTTTAAATCTAACTAAAGAGTATAAATATCATGTTAATGAATTCTATAACAATATTTATGTTAAATTAAAGAACTAAAATGACATTATTTAATGTAGATTGGAAAAAAAATTTGAAATAGATTTTAAAATATATAAATAAGATATTATATTTATAAAAGATATCATAAATAACATTCATAAAATAACACCACAAAATTGAGGCATATATATCAAGATAAATACTAATAAAATAATGATATCTCTCATGAAATTAGATCTTTTATTCAAAAAAACAAGGTAGATTGAGTAAATTGTTTCTTTTAAAAGTATAAACTATAATATAATGGAGCTATAAAAAAATAATAAGTAATAATAAAAAATACATTACCCTATAAATATAATATTATTAAATCATAGTTCCATCATACCAAGTTCAAATTTAATCATCTCAAACTAAAAAAAATCCAAAGGTTTAGTAAAGATGACATCCAATTGATTATCACCAGAGAAATATTATAAATAAATTTCTCTTTTTTCTATATGATCATGGAAAAAGTGATATATCCCTTAAATATGTTTTGTTTTATAATAATTGAAACGTTTTTTATAAATATAAATTAAATAATAATTATCACACATAAAAGGAATTTTATGAACATAAATATAAAAAGTAAGAAAAGTTTTTTAAAATAATAAACATTGAAAAAAATATCTATCAGCAACAATATATTCTGATTTAGCTTTTGAAAATTAAACATAGAATTATTTATTTAAACACCAAGAAACTAATCTTTTACTGAAAAATTTAAACATTCCACTAGTTTTTTTCCACTCTAGTTTTCATTATCCCAAATAATAATTAGAATAGACTTTTAAATCAAAAGTGGTTCTACTAGGATAAAATAAACCATGTTTCATAGAACCTTTAATATATTTTACAATACATTTAGCATCTATTATGTGAATCAATTTAGATTTAACATAAAATCTAGTAAGCATTAATATTGATATCCTTAAATTTTTTATAAAAATAGTTAAATATGACAAACTACCAAAAATTACTCTATAAAGTTAAAAATAAATAAATTTTCCACCGTCATGAATATATTATAGATATATTAATATATTTAATATAATCAAGTCTATATATTTTAACAAGATATTTACCATACCTAGATTTATTGAAAAAAAAATTCTTCCCTTCCATTGAAATAATTGAAGTCATAGAGAAAAAATTAATTCCATCATATTATTCATGTAAAATTAAAAAGTCCTTAAAAAAATTATTTATAAATATGTTCACTAGAATAACTAAAAATAATATAATAAACATACATTTGAACAATCAAAATATGTTGAAAATATTTTTTAATAAAAATAGTATGTAAATGATACGTTTTGTAAATCCATTTTTCAAAAGAAAAAGATATAATTTTTCATTTCAAGATTGAGGATCTTTTTTAAGTCCATGATGATATTATAAAGGATTTTTAACATCATCATATTATTTTTCGACATCAAACCCAAATGGTTATTTAACATAATAATCTTTATAAATTAAAACATTAAGAAAAGATCTATTGACACACATTTTAAAAAATTCAAATCTATAATGAGAAGTTTAATACAATAATATTGAAATAGATTTTAATCTAGAAAAAACTGAAAATGTTTCATCATAATAAATACTTTATTCATTATAATAACCTCATTCAAGAAATATAGATTTATTTTTAAGAATTTATCTAGATTCATTAAGACTATTACTAAATATATATTTTGTTCTAATAATCAAGGAATATTTAGGTGGAAAAACTAATTTCCTGACATTATTTCTAGAAAACTAATAGTGTTTATTTTACATTGGTGAAATAACACTGGATTATTTTAAATATGATAAAAAATTTGGAAACTAATTAGAAATAGAAGCTGAATTGAAGAAAAAAATCTAAATGAATTTATAGTTTTCTCTCTGAAATCAATATATCCAATGAACATATCAATAAGGTTTTCATTTATAGTTTTAATATATTTTTATGATCATGTTTCCCTCCCTAAATATATTCATTAAATTACAAATATTCTGCTTCCCTAAAATTAAAATATCTTAAATCTTCATAGTATACATTTCTTTATACAATATATCTCTTAATTCATAGTATCATACTTTAAATGAAAAGATTATTCAATAAAAAGTTTTATTTTTTTTATAAAATCTATAATTATTAATAACATTATAATATCCCAAAAATATTAATACATTATATTAAGCATCAAATTTATTTATATATTCTGAGTGTTAAATATTAATACTTTATAACCAAAAACTCTAAAATATTCAACTTGTGGTTTCCTTCAATTAAATAATTCATAAGGGGATTTTCATAAAATTGGTGGCAAAAAAATTCTATTAAAAATAAATGTATTTTCTGTAAAACTATTTATCTAAGGAGTTATCATGAAATAAAAGTTATAAGAATAATAATTTTTTCACAAAAATACTCAAAGTATATATTCTAAATTTATCCTCCTATATGAATATTAATAGATATAATTAAAAATTGATATTAATTTATCACTCCTTTATAGTAAGTAGAAATTGTAATAAAGAAACATATTTATTATCCTAAAGAATTAAAATTTTAGGAAGTCCTAAAAATCAAAGTGAACCAACAATATAAATTTATTGGTGTTTATTCTATTTATTATATGAAATTAATCTTTATAATGTTTCACTTTCATGAAATTACCACACACATAAATCATTTCATACTTGAAAATTAGCAGTTTCAATATTTTTTTTTTGATTTGAAATTTTATAAAGTAAATTAAGCTCAACTTGACTGAGGATTCTATTAAAAAGTATGATATTTGTCTTGATAATTTTCAAACACTTTAAATATTTACCCACTAATTTATAAAGTTCTATAGAATAGATATTTACGTTGTGGTTAGTAAAAAATAATATATAATATTTTCAAAAAATAATACATTTATCATTTTGGAATTTAATATTCATTCCACAATAACATATTTGATAAATACTAATCACATCATATTATATGTTATCAATAGATTTTTTTATTAATAATAGAATAGTTATATAATAGAACTTCACCTGAACCTTTTACCATGCCTTTATAGTTTTCATTAAATTTTATAGTGTATCAATCATAATTATTTTAGGAAATGAATTTGGATGGTTCTATGATCATATTCCTAGAGTGTAATATATACATGTGTTTTTCATAATGGTTATGGATATAGAACACTAAATATGAAAATAAATTTTACTTCTAATAAAAACTATAAACTATTTCTCTCTCATGTGTAGGTTGATTTAATGATACTATATTCTAATTAAATATATTTATATTATAGTTCAAACCTAATGTTTTAGAGTAGAATAATTTTTTTATTGGTAGAATAAATAGTCTTATATTATTAATTTAAGTTAAATTTAAATTAAAGAACAAAACAGATATTAATATAATTAAAATTATTTGAAAATTTAATCCATAAAATCCTTATAAGGATAAAATAACTAAAAATAAACCTTGAATTCATTCCAAAGAGTAATGTGGATTGGTAGAAATGATCTAAGGTATTCTCAGTAAAAAACCTATAATATCTTTGACTTAAACCTATAGGAAGTTATTAGAGTCGAGTCTAAATACAATCATTATTCACAGTCAGGGAAGAACTCAATCAACTTAATTGGAAAACCTTTATCTTAAAATAAATAGTAGAGCTTGATCTCAAAAATCATATAAACCTTTTGTCTTCCTTTACATTCACAACCTAGATATAAGAAATGATACAATCCATCTTCCATCATGGAATCTCCATGATCCAGAATGAATAAAAAAATAAAAAATAGAAGAAAAATTAAATAAATCATTATTAATGAAACATCACAAATATATTATCTAAGAAGAATCTCTCTAAAGTAAAATAAAATGGGAAGTACTCTAAGAAACATGTTTTTGTAGTCTTAATTTTTTTTAAACACTTTATATAACTTATAAAATATACTACCATTCCTTAAAGACTTATTTATGTTAATATATGTCTCAAAAAATAAATCTAATGATTGGATTTTGAGTTCTTCAAGTTCAGTTGCAACAACATTAAACATTATGCTCCAACATCTGATGGAAATAGATTTGTTTTTACTGAACATTAAAATCAATACCACCATAGATCTTTCATATTCAATTGAAAAAACATAAATATTGTAATCTGGTTAAATTACTTGTATAATAGAACATGTATTAGAAAATGAAACCTAAATGAGAAATATTCAAAAGAACCATCAAAGATAAAAATTATTCTTAAAATAATGTATTTTAATTACCAGAACCAATGAAAAAACAAAATTTCAAAAAAATAATATCCAAATTTTTTTCCATCACAAATATGGAAGAAAATTGTTTTATTTAACATAATTATCAAAAACAATACGTAAACTCTTTTTAAAATCTAATTAAGTGATCAATTCCCAAAAGAATTAGAAGTCCATTATCTCAATTTACATGACTAAAATATAATAAATACTACCCCCTTCTACTACTACCCTTTTGAAAAAATATTCCTTATTATAAATAAATATATGCACACATAATATTCCTCCCATTTATGATTTTCAAAAATAAATCCATGTAAAAAAACTCAGTAATACAAAATCTAGAAGGCAATGAATAAACATATCAAATGAATGAAATAAAACAACTCCCATTATTCTAATTAACAGAATAAATTTTGTATAATTTTTTTACTAACTTTAAAAAATATTCCTTAGGATTATATATTACAATAAATGTTTCATTAAGATCATTTCAACTTTTTAATATAAATAATTTTTTTTAAAATAAGATATTTTTAACATAAATTTTCAAAAAATATTTATCAACCATTGATTCTATCTTTGCTAATATTTTATATTACTAATATATTCTCGGATTCAACTATTTTATAATACTCTTTATCTTTTATAAAACATTCTTTAAATATTATTACTTCAAAAAAAGAACAACTAAGAGGAAAATATATACTTTAAACTTTTTAACCAATGAAAGAAAATGAAATGCATTAGGATTAACATATTTTTGGAAATTTTAACTCAAATTTATTCTACATTTATTTCATATTCAAATGACATTAAAACTTTATTTTTAAATATTTTATGAAAATACTAAAATAGAGGAAAAAAATATTAACCATTCTAAAAAATTGGTTATTAGAGTGTTTCGGAAGAGATTTGAAAGTCACATTTTATTACTTTCCCATTGAATTATCTAGTTGGTGTTTTAGTTAGATTATATTTCTTAAAAATAATCATATAAACTTATGGATACCACCTACTAGAGATAGTTTGAAGAATAAGTTTTTAATCATCATGGTCTAGAGAAAATTAATTTTCCTTAGTATTAAATATTTCAATCACCTATTAAAATTTTTATAAACCAAATAATGGATTTAAAGGCATCATATCGTATATGTTTTAAAAAATATAATTGAATTTATAATCCTATCAAGCATCATAAATAATAAAGATACTCCTCAATTTATCATTGAAAGACTCTGACGTCCTCATATTTCTCTAACTTAGTTTATCAAATTTTAGAATATCTAAACATTTTGATTCCATTACTTTCTCCTCTTTCAAATTTTTCACATTATTCCAGACCATAAGTTTAACTTAAACTATAAATTAAATTAATTTTCTTTAATTACTATCATATAAATTTTTTATCTTGGATATGGTATCATTATTAAAAATTACATCTGTAATTATATATCAAATCCAAAGCCTAACATTCCATTTTTCAAAATAATCTTCACAATAATATATTTCAAAATCAAGGGATGGGTATGAATTTCAATTTAATCTATCCAAAAATGAAAAGTTTCTATATAATCCTAGATGAATTTATTAATATTAAATATTCTTATCTCTTGGTGTAAATCCATTACACACTATTCTGGAACATTTAGAGTGTCATTTTTACATTTCCATGGAATCAAGATGGCCTTAACCCAATGAACTTATTATACCTTATATATAAATAAATTTTTTTATAAAATATTTATTTAATAAAAAATAGGGTTCCCTCCACCTGGGATTTATTCAAATACATTGATTTTTTATAAATCTTATGAAAAAAATATATTCACCTTTAAGAGGTAGTCCTATGAATTTTGATACATTCATTAGGGTCATTGAAAACTCACAATCATGAAATATGAAATTGAGTTTATTTGATCTAATATAATCATATAAATGAGGTGTAGTATGAAAAAATAATATGTAATGCACCAATGGTTCATGTTCATCCGAAGGAAGAGATACTTACTCTCACCCTTGAAATACAATTATACTCATAAAAATATATTCATAATTATTAAACTGGGATTATTCAATTAGACATTAGAAAACTAATTCAATAGAAAAAAATTCTCCAAAAATATACATGGTTATTTTGGTAATAGATGTATAAGAAATTAGAAGTTAAGAATTGGGACGAACCCACTTTTAAAGAAAGAAATTTCAACGAATAGATTATAAAATCCATTAAATAGAACTGATGTACCAAATATTTTAACTCATACCATAGACTATATCTATTCCCTATAAAAAATATTTATTTTCAAATATCAATACAATATTAAACATTAGATTTCATAGAAAGAAACAAATAACGTGTTTTAAATTATAACACAAGTTTAAATTTAGAAAAGAGATATGTGAGGTAAAATAATAAAAGATAATAAAAAATGATAGTGTAGAGACCCAATCTTGACATACATGGAGCTTACATTACTTTTTCAGAATACTTAACACATAATAGAAATAGACACCAAAGGAACGTAATAGTTTAGTGTCTTTGGAAACTCGAGAATATAATCTTCTAATCTTGGTGAAAGATCTTCAACATCTCCCATAATGATCTTCCCTTTTTTTCTTACCTAAAACCTTTCTTTATATCCTGGGGAAATTAAAACATATAAAAGGTGATATCAAATTTTTAGTAAGGTTAAGCATGGAGAAAATAAAACAAACCATATACATTTTAACTTAAAAATATTAACATAATGTTTACACATTAAAATCTTGAGTTTTGAGATAAATCTTGGCAGTATGTAAGGAATAGTTCCTAAAAGAATGTAAATCATGATAAAATAGCATTGGAATAAAACATTTAATTGTTTAAAACCATTAAGCACATGATATGATTTCCATAGTAGCCAAGGCATTGCAGCCAAGGCCATCTTAGTGGACAAAGTCCCTTTTTGAATCGAGTTCACTCCTTGTTCCAGTCCTGTATCACTGAACCGGATTAACTTACCGTTCCAGCCAAGTTTATCTCAAGAGATATAAATATTTACCCAATTAAATTTAGTTAGATATAGTTCCCACCCATCTCATAATGAAATCATTCATTTGTGTGCCACACAATAATCATAAATCATTCATTCTAACCCAATAAATAAAATGTGTTTTATAAACATCATCCCATCATAACATAATCCATATAAAACAAATGTATATAATTTCATCATAATAAAAGTGAAACAATTTAAATAATAGATTCATTATACTTGAATAATATACACATGAAAATAATTTCATCTTAGATGGAAAATGGTTTTGATAAAACACTTGAAATGAATTCTTGGGGAAAATATCCTTTCTTCTTCAAAATCATTTTCTTTTCACAAAATGCCATGGAATTTTAAAAGAAAAGGATTTTATTAAATATAGTCATGAAATATTGTATATTAAGCTTCATGAAAATAAGGCATTATAAAACCGTAAAAATCCATTCATGCCGTATAAGTTTGAAAAATATTCTCCTCGTACTGTTGTCGGAAAAGTCAAAAATTTCCTCATATAGTAAACAAAAGAAATATTCCTTCCATAAAATAAAGTAAAAGTAAAATAGGGTTAAAAATGACATTAAACATAAATGTATGAATATTAAACACTTTATGAAAAACATTTTTTGGTCATGGATGAAAAATATAACCCCAGTAAATACTTAAGTATAAGAAATCTTGGATAAAAATGATATCTGAAAAATTATCCCTTACCTTAGATCCGATATGCTTCGTACATATCCTAAACTCCTGTATAATAATTTAGAAAATGTCTTTGACTTATTATATAATCATATTCATTGTTATGATATCATATATGGTTTACTTATGACTTCATATTACCCGTTATTTTGTAAATTCCATGTTAAAGCAGTGTTTTGGGTAAAATCATTTTATTTTTCATACATGTTTGGACATGTTGTTCTTGATATTATTATTACATATATCATGATTTACATACTTAAAAAAATTAAATCATTATTTATATATCATATATATTATATATATATATATATAATAGATAGATAAATGAAATGAAATACACCATTCATGGAGACGGTGGGTCATACGTACGCATGAACGATGTTCTCCTTTCCTTATTGACTTGAATGGAAGTAAGTAGATGACATATATATATATATATACATAAATCCAATATATTAATTATTTTATATATTTCATTATTATTCATTATATATACTTTATAATCATTCTTGAATGGTTAACATGGAGAATGAATTTCATCGCGTCGTGGAGACGGTAATCCGTACGTACACATGAGCGATGATATCGTTCCCATAATTATTGAATGGAATTGTAGTCGATGATATAATATCTCAAAATTAGTATTATTTTATACTAACCATATATAGTTATTCTTTACACCATTATACCCATCCATGTATGGTGGTGGTGGAAAAACAGATTACACCACGGCGTGGAGACGGTATTTAGTACATATGCACGCACGGTGATGTCGTTTTTCATATGATGGATAGAAGGTGAAATGGAGTTTTTTCATACATATAATAACATATCAGTATATTATTGATACTTATGTTATTACTTTATAATGAAACAACTAAATAATAAGAATTTGGAGAAGAAAGAACACTTGAAAGAATTAGTAGAAGAGATTACCTCTTCTTCGATGCAGCTCTTTTAATCTTCATCTTAAGGCACTAGATTTGGTATTTTGAGGAGACCATAACCTCTATAATGTATCTAAGGAAGTTTATAATGGAAATGGGAAGGATTATTCTGAGCATCAAAGCTCAAAATTGTGTGAAGCGAAGAGGGAGGAGGTGCCCTTTTATAAGGGAGGAGAGGGGCACCTTAGGAAAAACATAAAATATTATTTTATAATAAAGTCATATTCAGATTATAATAGCTCAAAATTGATTTATTTAGAAGATAAAGTGAGTATGGGACGAAATCCTTTCAAAAAATAGGTTTTAGATAAGTTTAGGTTAATATTTTAAGCTTATCATTTATATTTAACTCTATGTTAAATAATTTAACTTTTACCGTGTTTTCTTGATTTCTTACACTATATGGTTAATAAACTTACTATAACCAGCCAAAAAACCCAAAGTGGTTCATTATTAACATATATAACCTTATCTAAGTCATTTTCTGATCATTAGATTTTTAGGAAAAGAATAAAAATTAATAATAAAATATTTGTTTAAAAAACTATTTTATGTCAATTTTGACACTATTTGGTAAATCATTTCTGTGAAAATCATAACCGAATTATTAGTTAGAGAAAAGTTAATTAAATAAATACTAACATGATATATTAACCTATGAAATTATTGTAATTCATAAAAAGTCTCAAATTACATTTATTTGGATATTTATAACATCAATCATGTTAATATTTCATTAATAAGGAAATTACTGCATCATCATTGTCTCATAAATAAATTTAATTATTTAATGTCTAAAAATTATAAATAAAATACCATTATGTGGTAAATATTTTAATATTTCTAATGAATATTTATAGTTTAATTTATTTTATATATAACATTATATTAAAAAAATTAGTTATTAAAATTTGATTTTAACTCTTCGAACTCTTCTTTAAATAAAATAATAATAAGTGTCCTAATCTAATCCAAGTGGACCTAAAGGGTAATATTTTATTCCTAAGGTTTTTTTCATCTAATTAAACTTATCCAATAGAATTATGACATGTGTTAGGGTAATAATAATATCATTTTTACCCTTAATTGCCCTATTTACTTTTAACCGTGGTAAAAAAATTAAAAAGCTATTATTCATAAAAATTATTTTTATCTTATTGAACCACATTTTACTGCTTGATATTAACCTTGTCTCTTGGATTTTCTAACTTCAACTCACAGAAGCTGAAAAATCATGTTTTGTGTACAATTGCAAATCCTCTTAGGAGGTGGGTAAAAGACGGTGAAAAGTTCAATAAAATTTTTATATTTCTAAAATTAGTATAAAATGACTCCAATGAATTTCATTGAACTAATATAGGTATTATGTATCAATTTTGACCTAAAATAAATTTAAATAAAATAAATAATTATTTAATTTAAAATTCGGTTTTAACCAATAACTTAGTGTTTTCACTATTCATCAAAAATTGAAAGTTTTCAAAAAAATAACAAAATTTCACCCTAGGCTAATTTTGATATTTCGAATCCGAAAATTAAGACCATTTTGAAAGAAAAAATTTATAAAATTTATAAAAGTGGGTATTAATATTCATAACGGATAGTTTATATAATATTTTAATAACATATCTTTGTTTAGGGAAACTCAGTATTGAGCACAATACACGCTATCATGGAAGGTCACGATTGGGTTTAAATCAAGCCAAGTCAGGGTTGCGTGTAGTGAAATATTCCTTTATTGTTGTGTATAATAAAATAAAACCATATTTCTTTTATACATTGAATATATATGTGTATATAGACACTCAATGTTGCATAGAATAAATTCTCTCGAACGAACATGAAATTTTGTGTAACACGATCCAAGAATATTGTTGCGTATACTGCAAGCTAATACGGTGTTGCGTATACTACAAGATAATCTTGGTGTAGCATATGAAATAAGACATCAAAAAAGAATACTTCTAATAAAATCTCGGGGTGTTACATTCTACCCCCATTAAAATGGATTTCACCCTCGAAATTCTTCAGGGTTATAAATTGTTTTCTACATGAATGTTTCTTCAAAGAAACCCACATCGTAAAAAGGAATAATAAAACTTAATTTTAAAAAATAATGTATGAAAAGTAATGGTTAGCCAAATTAAATCATCACTAGGTTTCCACATAGGAGAACATATGTGAAAATATGTATACGGAAGAGAAATCTTACCATCAAGTTCTGATGGAGAGTGGTAGAGAACATGGCTATGAAAAAGCCAACAATCACAAAGCCATAAATTTGGATGATCTATGGTACCATATGATTCATCCGATATGAGGGAAATTGGACAACATTTTTGGTTTTCAAGATCATTTCCCTAATGTTGAAAAAATTGGAATTAAAAGAAATACCTTCTTGATTTTGGTACAATCTCACCATTGGTCATTCCTTAAACAATTTACACTTCATCACTTAATGAAAGGAAGTTGAATTTTTCATTTGTGAAGTGTTATCAGATCATTCAATATAATGATAGGTCATTCCATCTAACTCAAAAAAGGATAACAAAAGTTATTAAATATACATAAGTCCATATATAGTGAGATTTATCATATATGGTTCCTAAAATGGACTTATAATTCATATATCATACCAAGTAATAAATTAAAACTACTTTATACTAACAACGGACTTCATGTATGCCAGTGGTATGCAATAAAGGCCTATTTCACTTCATTTGTGGGTTCGATTCCCACATCTTTTTCCGACGCGATGGGTTGTCGCTCGTCCTATGGGTTGTCCTTTTTCTAAAACTATACTATTATAACATTACATAAATTATATCTAAAAACAAGTTCTATCCTTAAATAATACTATCTGATGTCCAACAAAATACATTCCAATCTTTAGGCTTATACATCTGTCCAATCACATAGTATAAAGAAAACGATTACTTGAAAGGTCACGTAACAAGCATATGAATACCATCATTTATCCCCCATATATCAAAAGATATATCTTTTTGATCACATTATAAACATCAGAATACCTTAATCATGTATTCTTTTGAAACATGAATTACCATAGAACCTATGTAAAAACATTAGTGCTATCAAAATTTAACTCTTTCCACACACAAGAATCCCAAAATTTCTATATAATCAAACCATGATATCACTTTGTCCTTATATCAGTCATGATCTCATGAATACTATAAAACATTTCATTTTCTCTTTATCTCATCCTTATGCACATATCATCTACTTTCCAAAATATTTGAATCACTTTTCATGGTTACCAGTACCATATAATTATTTAAAATCAAAGTGGACCAGTACATAGATATTCCAATATACAATAGAAGTACCTCAAAAACATTATTCTTGAATACAAATACATAAACACTTCAATCCATCCTCTTCAATGATTGTCATGGAATAAGTCCTTCCTTGATTTAGAAGTAACCTCTTAGGTCAGGGCATTGAGTTGGGTAATTCCCATTTCTCTACAGATAGGACATTGAACTCCATAACAGTCTGTCACTCTATGACCCTTCTCTCCACACAGATAACATATTCCCCTCTATTTAATGGATTCATCAAGGTTATTCTTCCCTTCATTAAAAATCTCAATCTTACTTTCTCTATTCTCCTCACCATGCGAATATGCATAAAATTCCATCTTCCTCTTATTTTATGAATTAGGACTACCACTAAAGTTCACCATGTTAATCATATATAGCGATGACTAATTCGGAATAATCACAAAATATTTCTTTCAGGGAATTACACAATTTCGTTTCTCATAGTCACCAATTTGACCATTGGATTCAATGTTGCCCCAATTCCTTCTGGTTCCCTCCATTGACTAAAACCAAAAACCGTGGTGTAAGAAATATTTAAAATAACAAGGAACCACATTATCATAAAAAGTCGCTTATGGGATGCCTAACTTATCACACATTCTTTAATCCATGACACCCTAGGTTCACCCTAGTTTATTCATGATCGTCAACAAAATTCTAGGACTGTAACCTATAGTTATACCAATCCTTAGGGACATCCCTAGACATACCTTAGAAATGTCTATAGGGATATCACTAAAGTTTTCGGATCCTAGTTCGAAATATTAACTAAACCATTCCTCTGATACCAACTGTAGAGACCCAATCTTGACACACATGGTCATTTCATTAATTTTTCGGAAGACATAATACATAACAAATATAGATAACAAAGGACCGTAATAGTTTAGTGTCTTTGGAAACTCGTAATATAATCTTCTAATCTTGGTGAAAGATATTCTACATCTCCCATAAAGATTTTCCCTTTTTTTCTTACCTAAAACCTTTCTTTATATCCTGGGGAGAAGAAAACATATAAATGGTGAGCTCAAATGCTCAGTATGGGTAATTATGGAAAAAATAAAACAGACCATATACATTTGAACTTCAAAATATGAACATAATGTTTAAACATCAAAATCTTGAGTTGTGAAATAAATCTTGGAAGTATGTAAGGCATATGTCATAAAGGAACATCAATCATGATAAAATAGCCTGGAAATAAAACATCTAATTGTGGAAAACCATTATGCACATGATATTATTTCCATAGTAGCCAAGTCATTATTGTGAAGGCCATCTTAGTGGACAAAGTCCCTTTCGGAATCGAGTTCACTCCTCGTTCCAGTCCTGTATCATTGAACCGGATTAACTTACCATTCCATCCATGTCTATATAATGAGATATAAATGTTTACCCAATGCATTAGAGGGAGATATAGGTACCACCCATCTCATAATGAAATCATTCATTCATGTTCCACACACTAAACATAAATCATTCATTCTAACCCAATAAATAAAATGGGTTTCATAAACATCATCCCATCATAACATAATCCATATAAAACAAATCGATATCATTTCATCATAAAAAAATTGAAACCATGTAAATCATAGAGACGTTATAATTGAAACATACACATATGAAAACAATGTCATCTTAGATGGAAAATGGTTTTGATAAAACACTTGAAATGAATTCTTGAGAAAATATCCTTTCTTCTTCAAAATCATTTTATTTTCAAAAAATGCCATGAATTTTTAAAAGAAAAAGATTTTGATTAAAATAGTCATGTAATCTTGTATAGTAATATTCATGAAAATAAGGTGTTATAAAACCGTAAAAATCCATTCATGTCGTCTAAGTTAAAAAATATTCTCCTCGTACTTTTTTCAAAAAAGTCAAAAAGTTCTTCGTACGGTAAAAAAATAAAGATTCATTCCATAACACAAATTAAAAGTCAAAGTGGGGTAAACATGACATTAAAAATACATGGAAGAATAATAAACACTTTATGAAAAACATTTTATGGGCATGGATGAAAAATATAACCCCAATAAATACTTATGTATAAGAAATCTCGGATAAAAATGAGATTTTCAAAATTAACCCTTCCCTTAGGTCCAATATGCTTCGTACGTATCCGAACCTCCTATATACTGATTTAAATAATTTAATTAGATTATTACAGAATAATATTCAATATCATGATATCATATATGGTTTACTTATGACTTAATATTACCCATTCTTTTGTAAATTCCATGTTAAATAAGTGTTTTTGGGTAAAATCGTTTTATTTATCGTACGCGTTTGGACTTATTGTTCTTGATATTATTATTACTTATATCATGATTTACTTACTTACAGATAATAAATAATGATTTATATATCATATATATTCTGTATATATATATAATAGATTGATAAATGAAATTAAATACACCGTTCGTGGAGACGGTAGGTCATACGTACGCATGAACTTTGTTTTCATTTCCTTATTGAAATGAATGGAATTAATATGATGAAATATATATATACATAAATAAAGTAGCTTCATTATGTCATATATTTTATTATTATTCATTATATATACCTTATAATCATTCTTGAATGGTTAACACGGAGAATGAATCTCATCGTGTCGTGGAGACGGTAATCCGTACGTACACACGAGCGATGATATCATTCCCATAATTATTGAATGGAATTGGATTGGATGATATAATATCTCAGAATAATTATGATATTATAATAACCATATATAGTTATTCTTTACACCATTATACCCATCCAAGTATGGTGGTGGTGGAAAAATAGATTACACCACGGTGTGAAGATGGTATTCCGTACGTACGCACGCGCGGTGATTTCGTTTTCCATAGGATGGATAGAAGGTGAAATGGGGTAGTTTCATACATATAATAACATATAATTATATTATTTATACTTATGTTATTACTTTATAATGAAACAACTAAAGAAGAAGAAGATGGAGAAGAATGAAAACTTGAAAGAATCGGTAGAAGAGATTACCTCTTCTTCGACGCACTTCTTTTAATCTTCCTCTTAAAAAATTAGATTTGGTCATTCGAGGAGACCAAAACCACTATAATGTTACTAAGGAAGTTGATAATGGAAATGGGAAGGTGTTGTCTTAGCTTTAAATCTCAAAATTGTGTAAAGATAATAGTGAGGAGGTGCCCTTTTATAAGGGAGGAGAGGGGCACCTTAGGAAAAACATAATATATTATTTTATAATAAAGTCGTATTCAGTTTATAATAGCTCAAAATTGATTTATTTCGAAGATAAAGTGGGGATGGGTCGAAATCCTCTCAAAAAATATGTTTTAGAAAAGTTTAGCTTGCTATTTTAACCTTATCATTTAGATTTAACAATAAGTTTAATAATATAACTTTTACCGTGTCTTCTTGTTTTCTTACACTATATGGTTAATAAACATACTATAACAAGCCAAACGAAACCCAAGTGGTTCATTAATAATATATATAACCTTATCTAAGTAATTTGGCCGATAATTAGATTTTTAATAATATAATTACAATTAATAATATAATATTTGTTTTAAAAACTATTTTATGTCAATTTTGACAATATTTGGTAATTGATTTATGTGAAACTCATAAAAGCATGAATAGTTCGAAAAAAATTTAATTAAATAAATAATAACATGGAATATTAACCTATAAAATAAGTGTAATTCATAAAAAGTTTCAAATTACATTTATTTGGGTATTTATAACATCAATTATGTTAATATTTCATTAATAATGTAATTATTGCATCATCATTCTGTCATAAATAAATTAAATTATTTAATGTCTAAAAATTATAAATAAAATACCATTATATAAGATGTATTTTTATCTTTTTAATGAATAATTATAGTTTAATTTATCTTATTTATAACCATATATTAAAAATGTTTTAGTTATTAAACTTTGATTTTAACTCTTTTAACACTACTTTAAATAAAATAACAATAAGTGTCATAATCAAATCCAAGTGGACCTAAAGGGTTATATTTTTATCCTAAGGTTGTTTTTGGTCTAATTACACTTATTTAATATATTAGTATATGTTTTATGGTAATAATAATATCATTTTTACACTTAATTACCCTATTTACTTTTAACCGTTGTAAATAAAATAAAAAGTTACTATTCACCAAAAATTATTTTTATCTTATTGAACCAAATTTTACTCCTTGATATTAACTGTGTCTCTCGGATTTTCGAAATTCAACTCACAAAAGTGGTAAAATTTTGTTTTATGTACAATTTCAAATTCTCCTAGGAGGTGGGTAAAAGACGGTGAAAAAGTTCAATAAAATTTTTATATATCTAAAATTATTATAAATGACTCCAATGAATTTAATTGAACTAATATAGGTATTATGTATACATTTTGAACTAAAATAAATTTAAATAAAAATTCTATTTTAACCAATAACTCGGTGTTTTCACAATTCATCACAAATTGAAAGCTTTCAAAAAAATACCAAAATTTCACCCTAGGCTATTTTTGATATTCTGAGTCCAAAAATGAAGTCCATTTTGAACGAGAAAATTTATAAAATCTCAAAAATTGGGTACTACTATTCATAACGGATAGTTTATATAATATTTTAATAACATATCGTTGTTTAGTGAAACTAGGTATTCCGTACAACACATGCTATCGTGGAAGGTCGTGATTGTGTGTAAAGCAAACCAAGTCAGGGTTATATATAGTGAATGATTCCCTTTATTGTTGTGTATAATATAATCCAACCATATTTCATTTATACATTGAATATATAAATATACACACTCATTGTTGCATAGAATAAATTCTATCAAATGAACTTGAAATTTTGTGTATCACGATCCAAGAATAGTGTTGTGTATACTGCAAGCTAATACGGTGTTGTGTATAGCACAAGAAATCTTGGTGTAGCATAAAACACAAGACATCAAAAAATAATACTTCTCATAAAATCTCAAGGTGTTATATACAACAAGGAAAGAAAATCCGACAAGTAATATTATATAGTATTATATTGATTATTCTTTCTATAGGATGTGGTTCTAGTAAATTATACAATCATATATTGTTTTAAATTTAGTGGTAAATAAAAGTTTTCTTGAAATTTATCAAAAAAATGACAGTCCCATAACCTAGATTGTCTTCATATAAATAAAGTTTTTTAAATTATTGAAACCTACATAAATTTTTGACTTTTTATTTATAATGTTAGTCCAGAAAAAACAAATGATTACTAGGTTATTGATGTAGAAATTCAGATAATAGTACACAATAGCTTTACTTTTTTTCCACAGAATCTAAATTTCAATAGTTTAATCAGTATTAGTGAAAATAAAATTTGAAAACCTAGATCTATATGATTATTTTATATTCAATAACAAAAATATCCCTAGAAATATAATCTTAGTTATGTTTAGAAGATTGATTTTCTTAAGGGAATTTTTTCATCCAACGTAATCCTCTTTAACTCTTTGTACAAAATTTAACCTACATAGAATTAAATAGTTGAAATTATATTTATAACATTGGTTGGATCTTTATATGATTTCATAGTTTATTCTCTTGGTTATCAACTATTTTTATATCTTCTCAAAATATTCTCTTCAACTTGTTAATTAAGTCAACAAATTCTTAAAACATTATATATAGGATTTTGTTTTTATATACTCATGTTCATATTCTAAAAAAGAGAATAACGTCCCATTTTTCTCAATGTTTTATTTTAAAACACGAATTTTTAGATTATCCATATTTATTTTATGATTATAGTTATAATTTATTGTCTTGGAAATCTTATTTACAAATTTAACATGTAATTATTTCTTCTCAATAACCTTAACTTTTATTCCTTTATAGCTTCCTAGAAATGTATCTTAAATCACATCAATATATTCCTTTGTTTAATGTTTGGTACTATAAATACCATCCTCTTAATCCTTATATTAATTATATGAGGTACACATAAACAATTTATGTAATGATAAATTATATAATCCATTATATTTTAGATTTCCCATAAGGAATTATTCATTTAACGGTGAATATTTTGGAACAACACATAAAATGTTGTGATTCTCCTACTATGATCACTATTATCAAAATAAATTTACAAATGTATATCTTTACTCACATTACACATATAATTTATAAATTTAAATTGTGTTATTTATTTTATTCTTTAATGTTTCCCTTATTCTTTATATATCATTTTGGATTTTTAAAAATTAGGTAAAATGTGTCTTGGCTTAATACATTCATAAAATTTAGTCACTAATGTTTCATTATTCCCAAGAAAATCCTTTATATGATAACTTTTATTTCAATAGTCTTGTTAGTTTCTTCAGAAATCTTTAATTCAAAATATTTTATGAAAATTTTGAGTGTATTGACTTTCTGTACGCTTAGTAATACTATCGTATGAATAATTTTCAGAATATTTGCATGAAGTGCATGAATTATTATTTTTATATATGTCATTTAATATTTTATAAGTTGAATTAAAAGTAACACAATTATTCATTTTAAATTTTTAAGAATATATTTTTATCCAAATATCATACTAAATGTGAGTTCTAATTATATCATTAAACTCAACATTGTAACTTGTTTAGTATTATCAATTTTTTCTACTTGGATTAATATTACTTAGGTTGGATATAGATAATATTATTCACTAATTTTCCATTCAATATTACTTTATTACTAAGTTATTTTACATAATTTATAATATTTTTAGACGATTGATGCATCTAGGCTACTGTGTCGCTAATTAGATTATTAAAACATTGATAATCAGTTTTAAGTATAAAACATTCAGTTTCAAGAACCATTTTTTTCAAATTATTAATATCTATATTTTTCATGTACCATTTGTAGTTCTAAAATATTATAATTTACTATAGATTTTTGAATAGCACACAAAATAGTGTTCCTTATAAATAATTTGAGTTAAAAATATCTACTTTCATATCAAGTAAATGTAACAATAACATTCTCAAATATTTTATAAAAATTTTTAGTCATGAATTAATATTAAATGCAAGTTATAATTCTGTATGTTTATATATAATCTCTCCAATACTCAAAATAAATAACATAAAAAAAATTTAATCTTTTGCGATCAAAGTTTCATTCTATTGAATATTTATTTGTACCATATATTATACAAAAACTCTTATACATGTTAGTGTAAATAAAATTTTATAAATAATGACCTATACAAACATACAAAAAAATAATAGCCTAACTCATATGAGAGTTAAGATCACAAATTAGAAGAATTTATTTAATATCAAGTGTTTATATAAAAGTGTATAGGTATATAACACTATAATTGAAGGTGAATTGTAGTTCTAAAGAAAACATAAAATTTTAACCCAATAAAATGTAGATCGATTGGGTGATATAATATTGTTTATTAGATAAATTTATATCAAATTTAAAACTTAATGTTTATATTTAGTAGAAATTTGCTGTATCTATAAAAAAATATCATTTGATAAATTATATACACATAGTGTAAATTGAAAAAAACAAAATTAGCATTGAAATAATATATTCAATTTAGGAAAACAATCTGAGAAACTTCTAAAAGATATTATAATGAAAAAAACACAATTTAATCCAAAGTGTTTAGAGGATTGGTACAACAATTACATAAATCTATAATAATAAATCAATGTCTCGTACAAATACACTCTACCTTCCTAACCATGTAATCCCTCAATTAACCAGATTCGAAAATATCTATCTCCCAAAATATGAAATCTGTCAATATCAAAGGATACAATAAAGCATCAGTATTCCTACCCAAAAATATATATCAATATTAGAGACAAGGCTATCCAGATTCTATTCTGGAAGCTCTTTATTCATAAAAGATCATATAAATAATAATTTTAACAGAAAATAAAAAGATAATATACAATGAAACCTCACAAATAGATATTCGAAGAAGAAAATTTCCGAAGGAAAATAAAATCAATGGAATTATAGGAAAAAATATATTCTGGACATAAAAATGAATAAAAATTACTCGTATCACATTAATAATATCCTAATATTCCTCAAATACTAATTTTATGTTTTACGACATATGTGAAACTAACTTAAATGATAAATTTATGAGTTCCTTGGGTTTATTTAAAACTACACTGGATGTTCTGGCATATCATCTGAAGAAACTATCTCAACATATAACATCTTGTGAGATCAACACCATTTTATAACTTAAATAATCTAATGAAAACAATTCAATATAGTCCTCTGGTGATCTTACCAGTGTAGAAGAACCTGTAATCGAATAATATATCATGCACAAGAAAACCTCATACACAAAATAAGAGTAAAACAATTTCTTACAAGAGTGTATTTTGATTTACAAAAACCAATTATATAAGTTATTATTTGACTCAAAATATATACTATACATAATTCATGAGGGTTACAATGTAGTTTTCCTATAAATATAATTAATAGAAAATCTTGGATCCCATTAAACTTTAGGTATGATGGTGTTAGTAATAATATTTTAAGGTAATATATTTTAAAGAAGTATTTATAGGTATTATAGAATTTAAATTCAATAAATTTGAAATTAAGTGTGTCCCAATGATTTTTGGAATATATTTTATCACACTATCATATTTTTACTTCATTATACAATAAATTAATTTCATTTGAGATATAATATTTAAAAAAATTACAAATAAATTTCAAAACATTTATGGTAATTTAATTTCATATCTAATACAATATTTAATAATTTTAATATTATTTAATGATATTATTTTATCATAACTATTTCTTCCATGAAAATATATAGAAAAAAGTTTCTTCAAGTAATTAATTTAATATTTTCATTAAAATTCTTAACAACCAATAGATCTTTAGAAAAAAATCATTCAATGAAGAATCACTATTTAAAATATTCTAACTTTAATATAAAAATGTCACATTTTACTCAAAAAGTTTCTTATTATTTTTTTGAGTTCATTATATAATTTAGATGTTCTAAAGGTACCCCTTATTAGGTTTTATGTTTCCTTATTTAACCCATCAACAATGAGTTTATAAAAATAAGAACGAGTATCAAAATATCGAGAATAAAAACTAGAATCACTAACTTCATTAAAATATTTTGTCACGAATAAGTCATCTAATTATTTTTAATTTCACTATTATTTACTATAATAATATAATTTAACAAAACTCCATCTTATAGATAAATCCTTTTTTTCTTCATTGTTGAACTATTTATCATTGTCTTCATTCTTCAATTGTAGATATTTTTGTTTGATATTACTTAGTTTTTTACTGAAAACATGTTACATCTGATGTATTATAATTATAATTATTATTAACCTTTTTATTTCCATTGCGATCATATATTCTAAAATATATTTAATATTGGTTTTTGAACCGTTTATTTATTTTCATTGTTTGTATACACTAGTCATAAGTTAAGCTACATCTTCCTTTTTACTTACCTATAACTCATATTCCAAATAATCAAATGAAACAACATTAATATATTTTCAATATTTACCTTTAATAGTAGTAATATCTTCTTCATTAATTTTTTCAACTCTAGTTTATTTTTTAGAAGTGAAATCAATAGTTTATTCAGTGTGGATTCCTTGAAATTCATTACTTCATTAATAAAAACCTTTATATAGTGATAATTCTTAGATAGAGATATGATAAATCCATCATCAATAGTAGTATTATCCAATTATTCTCCAAGAACACTAATCTCATTAATAATGTGGGTCAATCTATGGATCTTTTGATTATTAGTTTTATTTAGTCCTATTTTTATTTCTTAGTATGTGTCCCACAACATGCCGAGATTAGCTTATTTCTATTCACTTAAAAATATAGTGGGTGATTTTAAAATAAAATACATGACTAAAAACAATTATTTCAATAACAAAATAAATAATATACCTATTTTCATTGTTAATAAAAAACATATTCACATCATTACCTGTAAATACATTACAGTCTAACGCTAGTAATTTTTATGGATTTACCTTTTTGGTCAAATTTTAAATGATAATTTTTTATGTTAGTCTTACATTTCTGATTTTAATAGTTATAAAAATTCCCATCAAATAAATAAGGTTTCTATGGAATCCAAATCTCATTTTAATTTTGAATTTCTATCTTATGGAGAAATTTCTCTTATACTATTATATCTAGGAAGAGGTTAACATAGAAAATATATATACAATAGCTAATTATCTAGTAACTACTATTCGTGTATTCGTGTAAATAAATAAATAAAACCTAGTTAGGTATATATATTTGATAGCATTTTTTAGCTCATATGGTAGGTTTATTGAATAGTTAAGAGGGGGTTTGAATATACTAGATTAAAATTTTAAATATTATTAGTGTTAAAAGTAATAAAAAAATAATATAAAATATGATCACCATATTTTTTATATTATTTTGGATCAATAATGATCTTACATATACTCTTCACACCCCTATACTCATTGAGAGTTATGAAATTCATTAAAATACCATACTTTTAAAGGGATTTTACGACCCGAAAACAAATTACCTTTTCTAGTGGAGGCACGGCCTTGACATAACATAAATTTTAAATGAGAGTCACAAAACAATTACAAAATGTTCCTTTTATGGAGGTATAAAATATTAAATCATGATTTTTTGAAGGAAAAACATAAACAAAATAATTATAACATAAGATAATATATTGTAAGAATTAAGTGATCATAAAAAATAATTAATGGAGAAAAGATGAGGTAGAATAGTTGTAGATGCATAACCAGTGATTTAAAATCCATTAAGTATTGAAAAAACAAGGTAGTAGGCATCGTGAATGTTCTTTTTCTTTCTTGAGATTCATTTAACACTTATCATCTTCATGGATTAAGTTCATATAGTCATACCATGTATCAATTATAGTGTATATGTGTCTGTTTGGTTATGTAACTCACCTATAGCATCAATTCCCTTTAAAATGGAATCTCAAATATCTACACACACTCTATAATAATTCGAATAATTAAAAATGAATAATAATATCATATACGAAATTCTCAACATAGCTATAACAATTGATAATAAAAGGATAACACACAGTGATATTTCTAAAATATTATTCTTGAAATAATGAACTACTTCCCAATTATTAAATATTTTTAAAACTCACTGAACAACTTACATAATAGTTTACCATTAATCTATATTCAAATTACATTTAATAATCCCATATATATATCTATTTATTTCATTTTTGAAACATGCTGAATAACAGTTGTATATAATTATTTAAATAAAACCAATAATATTTTTCAAAATAAATTCCTTAAAAATTTATATGTCTAAAAATGAAAGGATCATTTTTCCTAAACATCATACTGCATAAGTATAAAATTCTAACATAATCATCATATTTCATATGAATTTTTTTGTGTAACCATAATTTTCTATGTAAACATGTTTTTTATAAACATCATTTTCTATATAAACATGATTTTTTTAACATGAATAAACATTTGGATAAATTTTATCTCTGTAAGTTTTAATCTATGACCTTCTAAAGACCATTATATATTATGTAACAAATATTTTAAAATTATATAAGTATCACAAAATCATCATAAGGGTGAAATATTTTGACACTCAGAAGAAATTAGGAAAACCAATTTGTGTAATGATGTTTCAAAAACTATGAGGATCATTTGAAAAAATAAAAGAAAGATTATGTTTTAAACAATTTATATTATAATAATCAAACATAATTATGTAAGAATGATTTCTAGAATAGTTTTATGAAATTTAAAATAAATAAAAAATAAATTTTAAAAATAATATGATGGGAATATAAATAATTGATAAACAATATAGCATTATTTACTAGAATGCGTATAATTAAAAAAATAAATACTTTCAACATAATTTTATTCTTCTAAAAAAGTGGCAGCTTGAAATCCATGTTAGAGGGAATAAGATATATTAATGAGGAATTTGGTAATAATTTGGGAATTTTTAATAAATTAAGTAATATTTAATAATGAGGTGAATTTTTAATTATCAAAACATAATCAAATAACTTTGGAAGGATACTTATAATACATCTCTCTATTTTTTGATAATTATAAAACCATGTTAGTTAAATAAGTAAATATTAATTTCATTATAAATAGAAAAAATATAACAATCCAATTAATGATAGAATAAGTTTTTATATTCATATAATATATTTTATATTCATATTTAAGTATTAATCTTGATTTATACTTAAAATGAATTAATAAAAATAGTTTTGATGAATTTTGATGGAAAACCCATTTTAAAAATATTTTTTCACACTTTTATAAGTTATATTAGGAAATATAAACTTATTATATGGAAGAGGTAAATCAAAATTTAGTTTGGTTAATTTTTCGGTATTTTAATGATAAATAGCATATTTTAATGAAGAGTGAAAAATAATTCATTTTAATTCCAAACATTGTTTTCATCTAATTTATTTATTTTTTTATATTTTCCTTCCAATTGGTTTTAAATTATAATTATATTAAGTTTTTATCATTTAATATAATTCTGGTTATTCAATTTAATTTCACAATGAATTGGATATAAGCACATGTCAATATTTTGATTCTTTTTTACTTTTAAAATATTTTTTCCTCATTCCATCAACGAGATTAATTATAATTTACCTACTAAAAATTAGGAGTTTTAATTTTTTAAAAATGCATTCCATATATGTAATAAGTGGGAAAAAATTATTTAAATAGTTTTTTATTTTTTATTTTTTGAGTTTTTATGAATAGTAACTTTGGTAATATTCTATTTAACACGGTTAAATTTAAAATGGGTAAATTATGGTAACAAATAATATGATATGGAAAATAATATTACCCTACCACATGAAAAAAATATTCTTTGATGAATAAAATATTATCTTTAATCCAGTATAATCATAATTGAATAATTTAAGGAACTTTTTTTAACGAAAATATTGTAAAGATTATTATAATAAATGAAAGTGAAAAAATGATACCTGCTTATTTCTTGTAAGTATAATAACCTTAATATATATATAAACATTATATAACTTCAATAATAAATAGTATAGAGAACTATAATGAAATTTTATATATCATGGAAATTTATTATTAATTTTTTGTGATTAAATAATGATAATAAATGTTAAAACAACAGTGATACAATAATTATTATATTAATAGAAATATCAAATAAATAACATGAAAAATATTAAAATAAGTATATTTTTAATTAATTAGGGTAATCAAAGAATTCAATAGTTTCTTAAGAGAAATTATATTTCTATTCAATGGTTATTTTAGAAGTTATCTATCTTTTTGTATTTTAGTTAAATTTAATGAAATGAAAAGCTTTTAAATTGACAAAATTGATATTTTATAAAACAAATATTTAATTAAATCATTAAAAATAAAAAAACATATTTAAAAAAATAAAAATTGGATATTTTAAGGTATAAAGGTTATTAAATAGTCCATTTCTGTGAAATTTACCCCATATAAGTAAAATTTATAGCCTCTTAATATTTAAAATGTAGTTACAACAATTAAAATAAAAATACAATAATAAAGGGTTAAATGAATTGATAAGGTTATAAATGAATTAAAAACAAGTCTAAAATTTTTTGGTTGATAGTATTTCAAACCATTATATTATCTTCAAAATAAGATAATTTTGAGTCCTTTTTTAAAATTTAATTTATATTAATTAAATATTTTAATAGTTTCCAAGGGTGCCCCTCCCCTCTTCAAAAAAGGAACCATTTCTTCTCTTTTCATTAAAATTCAAAAATAATTTTGTTCAACTGAAATCTACCCAAACCCCTTCTTATAATCTCTATCCACTTTTTATAGGCCTTATGTTAGGTATAAGACCCTCCTTAAAGGCGTTAATATGGTATTTAAAGAAGACCATTCGAAGAACAGATATCATTTTTTATGCATTTCTATTTTTTTCTTCATTAACTTCTTTAAAAAAATATTCATCCAGGATTAAATAATAAATATAGTATCCTAAATATAATAAGATTTTATTATGTTAATATCATCAAAAAAATCCATCTCTTCTTCCATAAAATGGGAAAGGAATTAATTATTTGTGTGTACGTGTGAACTATCACCTCCACACACTAATAATTTTTTTTTTCATAAATCAACTCTCATGACTGGTTGTAATGATATAATTAATGCTAATATATGATATTAATGAAATATTAATCATTATAAGATAATAATATATCAATTATTTTCTTACTTTGCATGCACATTAAAATGATAACATGATTCGTCTGTACCTGTGAACCATCACCTCCACGAAGCGATGTGATTTACATTTATTCACTAGATAAATCGTATTATATATATATGTAAGTATATGTAAATTATTAATATGATATTCATGATATTATTATACATATGGAGTGATAAAATGTTCATACATTCTTTTAATAAAGATCATTGAAAAATTGAAATGTTACTCATGCGTATGTAAGACCTACCATCTTCATGATTATAACATTGTTTATTTTTCATAATAAAAAATAATAAATTGATTTAAAAATATAATTTATGTATAAAAATAATAATAATTTCATGAATATTATTATGTATATGATGGATTCATGACCACATGGACTTTTGAAATAATTCCAAGTTCATTTTCAACTCAAGTATCAAATATAAACAAAACAACCAACATGAACATAAATAATTATGTAATTGTTAGAACATGGTAATAAGTGATATAAAATAAATAATAAACATGAAACAGGGTACCAATTATATAAATAATTATCCTAAGTTTATTATTTAGGAAGATAAAGAACATACGTGACGAATCAAACTAAAGGTAAGGGACTTCTTCTCAATATCCATTCATTGAGGCATGTATTGATGTTATACATCACCTTCTTTTATGATGTGTATAAACAAAAAAATTTAATATTAATTTACTTAAAAAGTATCCAATAGTAATTTTTCTATACGGAGTGTCTAACTTTATTTACAAATGACAAAAGGAATAATTTTTTATCGTATATGATTACAATAACTTCTCTATTTTTACTGATATTATTTGATATTAGCTTCCTCTACAAGACTCAATTTTTTTAAAAGAAAAACAGATACCTTATTCCCTTTTATGGTAAATTTGGTATTGATTTTTTTTAAAATCGATTAATTATTTTAATATCTTTAAATTATTTCTTTTAATTACAAATGAAATTTTATGAGTGAAATGATGGAAGTTGTAATCTTTTATATGTTATGATTATATAATGGTAAATGTAAATTTGATGGGTGGTTACATAATTAACCAAGTACATGTTGTTCTGTGATAAACCATATATAGGTGGTCATGTTATAACCTCCAATGCAATGGGTATGGAAGTATGTTGTATGGATTTTCCATTACTAAGAGTGATATATATGGAAGTTGAAGGAATGGTTATTCCATTTAAGTATATTTATGTCTGAAGTTACCATTATATGTTATAAGTAATTTCTATGGGGTTTATGGTAATATTTTGTCTAAAAAATGGGTTAGTAAAGATCTTATATTCAATATAAATTATTTACCCCTTCTTAAAGGTGAAAATTTTTACTTTATGATAAAATATTCATAGATTACATGTTTTCACAAGACTAATATTTTTCCTTCTTTGTGCATCCCTTAATATGATTTTTATGATCATACCATGTTTTGAAGTGTTTTACAAAGGATTTAAGGGGAATATAGTCAATTATGGGATCAACGAAATATTGTGATGATTGATCAGGTAAAGAAACCATGTTTATTATTTTATGTTTTTTTTATAAAAGAAATGGATATAGTTTAGAATTGTCCACTTTGTATTTATATGGGTTTTTATGTATGATTTTTGACCTAATTCTCTGATTATATAATACAAAAAAGATCCTCATTGTGAAATAAAGTAAAATTCTTGACATAACTCAAGATTATGTAATGTTTATGGAAGGATCCTTATAGTTGATATCATATAATAGATTAGATAAATTTAGAGGTTAGGGTAACATTAATAACTTATCCTTGATAGATTATACTTTATGGTCAAGTAAAAATATTATAGCATTTAAGGATTGCATGTTTCTTTTTCTAAGATATTTCTATATAGAATGGTTTTCCAGAAGAAAAAGGGTAGTTCTAAAGGGAAGGAATAAAGAGGAAAACATCCTTCTGAAGCAGCATCCTTAGATGGACAGAATCAAAAATGGGTAATGTTTTTTAGTGATGGCTCTATTGACTCAGAAGATAAATGGTGGTGGTGTTCAAGCAAGAGAATAACCTAATATACCATAGAGGAATATGATTATAGTGTAGTATTTTATGAGATATCATCCCCATCATTAAGAGGACCATATGACCCCATTCTAGATGAAGGTTGGATTAAATCCCTTGAGAAGATATTCGACGTCATTTGTTTCTCAGAGCACTAAAAGGAAACGCTTGAAATTTATCATTTTTACAGTGAAGCCTATCAATGGTGGGAAATGGTTACAAATATTAGAGGAGTGAAGAGATTGATTCCATGGAATGGGATGAATTTAACAATATCTTCCTTGATAAATATTTTCCTAAGGTTGTTCGGCTAAGGATGGAAAATCAATTCTTGGAATTGAGAAAAAAGGAGGAATATTTTGTGGTTCTATGTGAATAAAATTTTTCTCGTTTGGCAAGGAACATCCCAAATTATACCAAGGATCTTGATATTAAGAAAAATTTGTTTTACTTAGGATTATTATTGATATATATAAGGTAATTAGATTCTTGTGAATTCAAAATATAGGAGAGAATTTTCTGATGTTATGAGAAGTTAAAAATTGAGTTTTTTTATTATAATGTGTCCCATGAGATTAAGGAAAAAAAGATATCCAGTTTGAAGGAAATGTAAATGTATTCATCAAATATGTTTGGAGGTATGAAAACTAAATTTCCATCTTGTGAGAAGTGTGGTAGAAAGAATCTGGTAGAATGTCTTTCCAAGTCGGGTAGGTGATTCTGATGTGGTAAGACTATTTATATTACTCTTGATTTCATGGGATATGATCATGAAAGAATTGAAAAGATGTATGTAAGATGTTTTAGTTTCAATTAGTATTGGATTTATGTTAATGTGTCTCCAAAGTTGATTCACTAGGGTGGAAACTAGTAACAATGGAAGCAGAAGGGAATGGAAAAATCTATTTCTACTACTACGATTGATGTGGGACCATCAAATGAAGTGGTGATATGTTTATTACGAGATTTTTTCAAATATTCAAATACTATTTTTGACCATATATTTTCACATTAATTATTTTTTCAGAACATTTCAAGTAAATTTAAAATATCACCTCAGGAATGCGATATAGAATATTTAATAAAAACTTCAAGTGTAAGAATTAAAGAAACCCAAATTTATAGGAATAATTCTATTATAATTTGTGGGATGGTATTTCCTACAAATATTTTTTAACTTCCCCTATTAGAGTTTGATATCATTTCGGGTATGGATTGGATTTCAGTTTATCTTGATAAAATAGAATTAAAAGTGAATAAGATTTTATTCATTCATTACATACCATAGATAACATACCATGAAGATGAATGATTGATTAGATATGATATTGAATGTTATATAGATAATTTTGTTGAAAAGAAATAATAAGTTTTATTAGTGAATTTCCACATATTGTTCTTGGTTGGGAGGTTGAATTTAACATTGATTTAGTTCTTGATGATAATCATATTTATAAACACCCTTATCGAATGGCTCAAGTATAATTGATGAAATTAAAATAATAATTAAAGGAATCACTCAATAAATATTTATTTCAATGATGAGCATCACCATGGGGTTCTCCTATTTTTTTTGTGAAAAAGAAGGATGTTTTCATGAGACATTTTATCGATTATAGATCCTTAAATAACATCACTATTTAGAACAAATATCCTTTACCTCATATCAATAATTTATTTGATCATCTCGAGGGAGCTTATTATTTTATGAGGAATTATTTAAGGTCCAAATTCGATCAGTTGAAGGTGAAGGAGGATGGCATTACAGAGATAACATTTCAAATGAGATATGGGCGTCATAGTTTTTTGGTTATGCCCTTTGGGTAATCTAATGCATCCATTTTATTTATGAATCTAATAAATGGAGTATTTCATCAGTTTTTTGATCAATTTTTTCTAGTATTTATAAATGGAATAATTTTATATTCTAAATTCCAAGAAGAACATGGAAGATAATTAAGGATTGTTTTTCAAACCTTAATAAAAAATAAACTATACTAAAATTTATTAAGGGTGATTTTTTTTTCAAAAAAACCCTTATTTGGACATATTTCTTCTAAATAAAGTATATCTATTTACCCTTATGTAACAAAATATGATGAGGAGTGGACAATACCTATCAATTTCACGTATATTCATAGTATTATGAAAATATATGGTCTATTACTAACAGCTTGTTGAAAAAATTACTGAGTTATGTATCCCACAAACTATGTTAACATGTATGGGAGTTATGTTATTTTGGAAAATAGAATGTGATGATTATTTTTTAAAACTAACAAGAAGATTGGTAAATGCACCAATTTTGGATCTACCTTCCATAAATGGTGAGTTTTTTATCTTTAGTGATGCTTCATTGAAAATGCTTGGTTGTGTCATATTGGAAAATGAATAGGTAATTTCATATGCCTCACTTCATTTGAAACCTCATGAGTTAAATTACATTTCACGTCATTTAGAATTAGATGTTGTTGTTTTTACATTAAATATGAGGAATAATTTTTGTGTAGTAATGATTGAAATATACACTGATCAAAAAATATTGAATTATATATTCATGAAAAAATAATAGAACATGAGACAAAGGAGATACCTGGAACTATTTAAGGATTATGATTTCATGATTCAATGTTGTCCTGGAAATGCAAATAAATTGGTTAATGCATTAATTAAAAAAATTAACACTATATTAACCATGATACATTTGGAACAAAATATTTCGGTTAAAGATTTGATGAATTTTGTCTTGTAAGTGGTTGGTGTAAGAAATTTCTCTATTTTTTTTAGGTTTCTATGAAATCATCTCTATCATATAGAATTAATCAAGCATAAAAAGAATACAATGAGTTACAGGGAAAGGTAAAATTGGTCCAAAGGGTATGTTTCCTGGATTTAACATTAATAAAGACTATATTTTGATATTTGGGAAGATATTATGTGTGTCTTGTGATTTACATTTAAAGAAACAGTTGTTATGTGATGCTCATAGTTCTCTATTTTTAGTTTATCTTATCACCACTATGATGTAAATAGTACTTTAAGAGGATTACTAGTGGGATGGAATGAAAAGATATATTTCTGATTTTACCTTGTGATGTTTGACTTGTCCACTAGTTAAAGAAGAACATCAGTTATAGAAATGGATTAATCATCCTTTTCTGATGCCATAGTGAAAATGGTAAAATATATTTATGGAATTCATAGTGGTATTAATGAATACTTATCAAGGAAATAATGTGATCTGCGTTATTTTTGATTGATTGGTTAAATATGCCCATTTTCTTCCTATTCAAGACAATATATCTCTAGATCAACTTTCAGGGTTGTATATTAAAGAGATAGTTAGGTTAAATGGAATTCCCCTGTCCATTTTATCTGATCATGATCATAGGTTCACTTTTAACTTTTTGAAAGGCCTTCAAAAGTATTAGGATGTTAAATTAAATTTCAATACAACTTTTCATACTCAATGAGATGCGAAGTCAGAACAAAAAATTAAGACCTTGGAGGATATGCTAAATGATTTTTCAGTAGTTTATTAGGGAATTCAGTATCGACATGTTTCTTTGGATTAGCATTCTTATAATAATAGTTTTCATTCCAGTATACAGATGTAACCATTTGAGGAGTTATATGGAAAGCTGTGTCAAAATCCAAATTTTTGGGATGAAGTAGGTTAACGAAAGATGATGGGACTAGAATTGGTAGTGGAAATGGCATAGAAATTTCAGTTGATTTAGTGTCACATGAGAATAGCTTAGATCAGGTATAAAGTTATATGGATAATCAGAGGAAATATCTTTATTTCGAGGTGTCTGATCATGTATTTCTAAAATTTATTCTATGGAAAAGTGTGATCCATTTTGGTAAGAATTTGAAGATGATTCCAAGGTCAGATGGACCCAATGAAACCATAGATTAATTTTGATTAGTTTTTTACAGAGTGGATTTACCACTAAATTTATCCCATGTAGCCAGTTTTTTTCATGTTTTGATATTTAGAATGTATATGTCAAATCCAAATCATGTTTTGAGTCCAAAAGTAGTTCAGTTGGAAGAGAATATTTCTTATAAAGAAAAAACAGTCTAGATTCCTGACTATAGGGAACATTTCTAGAGGAATAAGGAGATTCAATAGGTTAATGTTTTGTGGAAATCCCATATGGTTTAAGAGTCAATAAAGGAATCTAAAAATTCAATGTTGAAGAAATACCCCCACTCATTTGATAAGTGTATAAAATTATTAGGCCAAAATTTCCAAAAGGTGGGAATAATTTAAAAACATAGATAATGATCAATTATATTTTTACTTTCATCTAATATATTCTGTAATCCTAATGCAAGTATAAATATTTATTTATGCATCAAAATGAATTTTCCAAAAAAACAATTTTACCACCATTTGATGGAAAACCCATATTAAATATACTCTTTGACACTTTTATATGGTATATTTTTCAAAAAAAGTAATTATTTGGTATAGGGACATCAATATTTATATTGGTTGAATTTTTTGTATTTTTTTGAAAATTTCATATTTTAATGAATAGTGAAAAATACTACATTTTAATTCAAAAATGTTTTTTCATATAATTTATTTATATTTTTATATTATCATTTTAATTGGTTTTAAAGTATAAATAGATAATTTTTTATTATTTTATCAAATTCTGGTCAATGTATGTAATTTCACCTTGAAATTGGATATAAACACATGTAAATATTTTGATGATTTTTACTTCTAAAAAACCCATTTTATCATTCCATCAACAAGATTAATTTTAATTTAATTACTAAAACTTATGTGTTTTAAATTTTTAAAAATAGATTATATTTTTCAAATAATTGGGTCCAAATTATGTAAATATATTTCTTTTATTTGTTAGATTTTATGAATAGTAACATTGGTAATATTGTGTTTAATGTGATTAAATGTAATTCAGGTAAATTATGGTAACATATCACACGATAAGGAAAATAAAATTGTCCCAACACCACAAAAAACCCTATTAAATGATTCAAATCTTAACCTTAACACATAAGGATCCTAATTTAATTATTTAATAGACTCTTTTACATGAAAATGATATAAATATTATTAAAATAAAATAAAGTGAGATAATGTCACCCTATTATTTCTTATAAGTATAATAATATAAGGATAATGATGATATGACATAGTTAGTAAATAGTCTCTATAAATATAATGAATTTTTCTATATCATGTCTATTTATTTAGAAATTTTTGAGTTTAAATAATTAACAGAATTGCTGACACAACAGTGATATAGTAATTATAGTATTAAAAGAAATATCAAATAAATAATATGAAAAATATTAAAATAAATATAATTTGAATTAATTATGAAAATAAAAAACATTATCGGTGACTATTACATATTATAAGTTTATTATGTTTTTTTATGAATGTATCTCTATTTTTTTACTTTATTTAAATTCAATGAAATAAATATAGTCAAAATAGACTCTATTGATATTTTATAAACATATTATTTTATTAAATGATCTAAAAATAATAGAAATATTTAAAAATTAAAAAACATAATATTATATGGTTTAAAGTGTTTTAAATAGTTTAGTTATGGGAAATTTACCCCATATAAGTAAAATATATACCCTTTTAATATTTAAATTGTTGTTACTACAATTAAAATTAAAATAGAATAATTAATGGTAAAACAAAATGGTAATGTTGAAAATGAAATAAAAACATGTATAAAAATATATGGTTGAGATTATTTAGAAACATACTCAAATAATATTATACATAACACATTTTTTAGTCATTTGGAGTTAAAAAGTAATTTATATTAAGTTAATATTTTAATAGTTTCTAAGGGTGACCTTCCCCTCTACTATAAAAAGGAACCCACCCTTCTCTATTATTTACACTTAAAAACCCATTCAGTACATAAATAATTTTACTAAAACCCCTTATATAAAATCTAACCACTATCTAAGGGAATTGTTTTAGGAAAAACACCCTCCATAGAGGGGTTAAGGTGGTAATTAAAGGGGGCTATTTGCTGAAGATGTATCATTTTTTATGTGTTTTTATATTATTTCTTCTTTCTCTCCATACAAAAATTATTCATCCAATATGATATAATAAATAAAATATCCTCAATATAATGATATTTTTTTATGATAATATCATTATCCAAATCCATTTACACTTCTTACAAATGGGAATGAAATTAATCGTTTGTACATACGTGTGAACTATCACCCCCACGAACCGATATAATTCATTTTCTAGAAATTGTATTTCATGATTGGTTATAATGACAGAATTAATATTCATATGTGATATTAATAACATATTAATAATTATAAGATAATAATATATCAATTAAATTATTACATTCCATGCACATAAAAATGATAATGTCGTTCGTGCGTACGTGTGAATTATCACCTCCTCGAAGCGAAGTCATTCGTTTTTATTCACCACATCACTTGTATGATATACAAAAGTATATTTAAATAAATAAAATCATATTAATTATATTATTATAATTCACTAAAGATAATATTATAATTATCATATTTCTATAATGATCATTGAAAAATAGAAATGTTTCTCATTTGTACGGATGACCTACCGTCTCCATGATTATAACATTGTTCATTTTTCATGACAGTAATCAATTGTTTTATTTAAAAGTATAATTGATGTATAAAAATTATAATAATTTCATGAATATTATTTTAGAGATTATAGAATTATCACCACATATACTATTTACATCATACCATGTTCATTTTTGACTCAAGTACAGAATATCAAAAAAAATACCTGACATAAAATTAATAATTATGTAATTGTTATAAAATGGTAATAAGAGATATAAAATGAATAATACTCGTGAAAGGTATCTTAATAAAATAAATAATTAACCAAATTTCATTATTCAGGAATATAAATAGCATATGTGATGAATTGAACTCAAGGTAAGGGACATCGTCTCAATATCCTTTCATTGAGGCATGTTTCGATGTTATACACCACATTCTTTTATGAGGTGTATAAATAACCCCTTTCCCTATTAATTTCATTAAAACGTTTTAAAAAGGAATATTTATATATTGAGGGGTTGTATTTATTTACCAAATACAAAAAGAATGTTTTTTTACATGTACAGTGACAACGACTTCTCTACCTCCATGACCGTTATTTAATTTTGGTCTTCTTCTACAATGTTTAATGTTTCTAAAGGAAAAAAGTAATCAATTATTCCATTTTTGGGTAATTTGGTATTGAAAATGGTTTTCAAAATTTATTTTTTATTTCAATATCTTGAAATTATTTTTTTCATTTAAAGTAACATTTTATGACTGAAATGCTAAAAATTGAAATCATTTTTTGTTATGATTATATAATGGTACTTGGACATTTAATAGGTGGTCACATGATACACCAAGGATGTTTGGTTCTGTGATAAACCAAAGATGGGTGGTTACATTATAAACTCAAATGCATTGGGTATGGATGTTGGTTTTATGTATATTCCATTTATAAGAGTTACAATAATTGATTATGAGCGCATGGTCATTCCATTTAAGTATATTTATGTCCCAGGTTACATTTATATTTTATAAGTTTTTTCTATGGGTTTTATGGAAATATTTTGATTAAAAAATAGTAAGAAAATATCTTAAATTAAATAGACATTATTTACTTCTTATTAAAGGTAAAAAAATACTTTATGATAATGTATTCATGGTTTACATGTTTTCACAAGACTAATAGTTTTCCATATTTTTGTATCCCTTACTGATCTTTTTATGATCATCCCAAGTTTAAAAAAATTACACTGGATTTAAGAGTGATTAGAGAAAATGATGGGATCACGGTAAAATTTTGATGATTGAATCAAAAAAGAAACTATGTTATTTTTTTGGTTTTTGTTTTTTGAAATAAATGGGGAGAGTGTACGGTTATTTTTTGTATGAGTTATGGCCAAGTACTCCAAATATCTAAAAATGAAAATATCCTCAATGTGAAATCATGTAAAAATTTTAACTTAGCACATGATTATGAAATATATAATGATAGGACATTATATAAAAATATAAAATAAATTGTTTTTAAAATAATAACCATTTTTAAGTAAAATTTAGTTTGGTTAAACATAAATAAATTGAAAAAGTCTAAATTTTATGAAAATAAAAATAGTGTGTCTATAAAGTGTCCCCCAAAACAATTTAATAGAAAATATGTTATATATTTAAAAAGATAACTATCCCTTCATTAAATAGTTTTAAATAAATATTGAATCAAAATTATTATAATAAACAATATAACTATCAAATTAATATATGTGATTTCAAATATTTGTTCAAATTTATAAACTATAATGATAACATTTTAAGAAAACATGAATACAAAATTCGATCTGATTTTAAAATTTATAAAAATAACTTTCAACTTATAGAATATGTTACACATCAATATATTTTCATAATATTACTCCCCAAGACTAATTTCTATATATATAAATATAGACAAAATAATTGATAACTTCTCTAAAAATACAACTTTTTCTCCAATAAAAAACACAGAATATAGTGTAAAATTGTTCCATTAAGAGTATAAATTTAAATTCACAAGATCCACAAAAATAATTATAATTAATTATTAATATTTAATTCTAAACACACAAAATATAAAACAAATAAACCCTAATTATATCATAGCGAGTTCAAAATTAATCTTTTGAAACTTAACTATATCTTAAGGCTTGATAAATGTTTTAGCCAATTGATCAATAGTAGAGACATATTCTCAATAGATTACTCCTTTTAAATATTATCTTTAATAAAGTTATATCTCACTTTAAAATTATTGGATTTATAATATATTAAAGGGTTTCAAAAAATTAAAATAACAAAATAATTATAATACATAATAAGAATTTTATTAAAATAAATATCAAAATCAAATTATTTTTTTTGTTTAATCTATAAACATTAAGAAAAATATCTATCAATAGAAATGTATTTATCTTATACTTTTGCTAAACCCGCATATAATTATTTATTTGAAATAACAAAACTAAGTTTTACCATGAAAATGACACATGCCACTAGTACTTTATCTATCTAGTTTTAATCCTCTAAAAACAGAATAAGAATATATTTTTAATTTAGAAGAGTTTCTTCCAAGATAAAATAAACAAGGTTTCATAGAACTTATAAAAAATTTAATAAATTTTTTAATGTATTTTATATAAATCTCTTTAGGGTTAACTGGAAATACCATACACAGACTAATAGAATTCCTTAAATCTAGTTTAAAATAAGGTAAATATAAATTACTAATAATCATTCCTCTAAAAACATTAATATGAAAAAAAATTACGTTAATATAAAAAACTTATTTATAATAAGTACTCATAGATATATTCATACTTTTACAAGAATCAAGTCTAAATGTTTTGACTAGTTCCTTAGAATACATTGACTATTTAGAAAAACTTGTTTATTCCATTTATATATTTAAAGTCATGGAAATTATTTTGATTATCTCATTAGACTCATGTCATCTTCAAAATTCATTAAATATCAAAATTACTTATGAATATGTTAATTAAATAAAACAAAAATAATTTCATCAATAAAATTATGAATAATAAATATATCTTAAAAAATAATATACAAATTTGGGTCTACATTACATTTAATAAATCCATTTATAAAAATAAAAATTGATAATTGTTTATACGAATCTTGGTGTGATTGTTTAAATCCAAAGAGATATTTTGAAACAATTAAAATATAATTAGAGTGTTTTTTATATAAAAAACAAGATTTTTGTTTAGAATTTATCTATTCAAAAATTAAACCATTAGGAAAAGAAAAATTATCATTTATTTAATAAAATTTTAATCTGATATGCGTAAAATAATCTAATAATATTCCAATAGATTCTAATCCCGAAACAAAGCGTAAATTTTTCATCATAATTAATATATTTTTCCTGAAAATAAACTTGAGTAACTACTATATATTTTTCACCATATAAATAAAATTTCTTAATCTTAAGGTTGAATAACCAAATTCCAAAAGCATATTTCTAGAGAACTAATTAGGTTCAACATGGATGGTTAAAATAAAAATAGTATTTATAAAAATTTTAATAAATAATTTGGTATAAAATTTGAATAAAAAATATAATAAGCATAAAAATATATTAAATAATTTATATTTTTCACTCTAGATGAACATCTCTAATTATTTAATCAATAGTTTAATCTTTAAAAGTTTTACATATCTTTTCATGTGGGTGTTTCTATTCAATAACATGTGCATTAGATTATGAATTTTCTTCTTCTACAAAATTAAACTTATAAAATATTATTTAATATTATTTTAATTAGATAATAAATCTCATAGATCATTTTCATCAAAATTGACAGAAATGTATTATTAAAAAGTCATAGTACTTTTATTATAAACAATATAATATTAACTAATATTAGAATATCCAAAATAATTCTTTATTATATTTTAAATGAAAATTTTCAAGAATATATTTAGTGCAATAGTTATATACATTACAGCCAATGACATTAAAATATCCAATTTTAGGTTTTATTCTATTTCATAACCCATAAGAGTTTATCTTTAAATTAGTTATTAAAATAATTAAACTATAAACATAGAAATTTTTATTTACAACTTCATCCTAAAGATATTTAAATATGATATAGTATTTTAACATAGTTCTATCCATTTATTATAAATATCTATTTTTTCCCTTATACAAATCCATTTTGTTGAGTATATATGTGGGTATAAACTTTTTGAGACTAATAATTGTTTCACCAAAAAAAAATTCAATTTATATATTATAAAATTATCCTCCTACTCAATATGAATAGATACAATTTTGTAACCATTTTCAATCTAATCTAATTTTTAGTACATAGAAAATTTTGCAAAATCATATCTTTTAGGTGTTAGAAATTAAAGCCATGTGAATCGATTAAAATTATATAAAAAACATATTTTTTACTACTATGTTTTATAGTTTTAGTAGGTCTAAAACAATAAGGTGAACTAACTGTAGTGGGATGTTAATTCTCATTTTATAGATTGGCTTAAATGAATTCATGTAATTTTTCCCTTCTATGAAAGCATCAAACACATGAAAAATTTGTTTCATAAGAACCGATAGTTGTAGTATTCTTCCATACATTGAATTTATATATTGAAATAATAAAATTTACATAACCTAGAATTCAATTACAAAGTATATTATTTTTTCATATCATTCAAACATGATACTTATTGAACTCTTATATCAACAAAATTAATGGAATATATATTCCCTTTATGGTTAGCATAAAATAAAATAGTATCATTTTTAAAATAAGAAATTTAATCATTTTGAAATTTTTCATTAATTCCATCATTACATAATTGATAAATAGTAAACAAGTTATTTCTTAAGAGATCAATATTTATAACTTTATTAATAATAGAAAGTTTCAAAAAAACATCACCAAAACATTTTACTTTTACAATGAAATTTTCTCTAATACTAGAAGTGCCCCCATCATTTTTTTAAGAAATAAATTTTTATGGGTCTCCAGTCATATTACTAGATAATCTAATATCTATGTACCATAGATCATTATTGATGCTTCCAAGTAATTTATACTAAAAAGTTAATTAATAGAAAATTTTGGTACCCATGAAACATTGGGTCCAATAGGGTAAGTAAAACATTTTTATGTAGCCCTATATATTCTAAACAAGTATTTATAGGTACTTTAGAAGATGAATATCTAGAAATATAATAACTTTTGTTTCCTAAATATTATGGAATTATATGTGATAATTCACTAGAAAAATGTCACTACATCAAACATTTAAAACAAATCAAATTAATCATATTAACTTTTATATATTTTAAAAATAAATTTTACGAAATTTGAAGTAATTTAATATCATACCTAATGAAATATTTATTTCTATTAATATTATTTAAATACATCATTTTATTATAACTATTTATTCCTTGAAAAAATAAAGATAATATTCTATTAAAAGTTTGAATTTCATTCATTATTTTTTCATTCCACTTCTGCTAAACCTTTATATCTTCATAAGTGTTTTTATTTTTAGTGTGGGATGTATTTATAAAAATTTATTTTTCTTATAAACTTTTTATATTTTCCTCAATAATTTTCTTATTTTTTTCCTTCAAGTTCATCATATAATATTATAATTCTGAATATATATACTCTTTCACATTCAATTTCTTTATTTTACTCATCAACACCTAGTTTATCAAAATTAGAATCATTTCAAAAATATCTGGAATAAAAACTATAATCACTCACCTAATTAATATATTCATTTAATAATAATTTATGTGAATATTTTTCATTTCTATATTCTTTACTGGAATTTTATTCTTCAGTAAAACTAAAGCTTATAGTTAAATCAGTTTTCTATTTATTTTTGAACTTTTTATCATTATTTTTACTATTTAATTTTAGGAACGAATGTTAGATATTTACTTTAATTCTACACTAATAATATTTAACATCTAATTTATATTAAATATAATTATAATTAATTTTATTATTTACTTTCTTATCACCTCTTCTAGTGTCTCTTCTAAATTATTTTCTGAAACATTTATTTATTTTCATTATTTTGTAGACCCTGCTCATAAGTTGAACAACATATTCTCTTTCACCACCCTATAACATAGAATCAGGAGAATAAAATGAAAAAACATTAACATTTTTTTAATTTATTCTATTCTTCTTTATTTTCTCATCTTCATTTTTTCAACTCTAGTTCATGTTGAAAAAGGGAACTAATGAGTTAATTAAGGGAATATTCCTTGAAATAATTCTTTTATCAATGTAAATCATATTTTCATGACACTTCTTATGTATATTTTTTAATCATTATTTCAAAAAACATTCCTACTAATAAAAATTAAAAAAATATTCATAATTTTATAGTTAAGAACATACTTATCTGCCATATTACATGATAGGGTGTCACACACCAACCTCTTAAATTCCTCAATTTATTCATTTATTGGATTTTTATCTTTTTGGTTGAGGTTTAGGTTGATCCCCAATTTAAATTTTTCAATTTGGGATGTTTCAGGTGAATTTGGGCATGTGCACAGTTTGTGCACAGTTAGAGGAAACTATGCGCATTCCCAAGAAACTATGTAGATTGGTGTCATTTTTGGTTAGTGGTGTTTATCATGGTTGGTTCATGATTTGTAAACTATTTATCTAACCCATGCATGGTATTTCTTTTGAATAGTGATGGGCACATGGTTAGTTCACGTTTTGGAAAACCGTGGGAGCTGGCCAAAAAATTTATATATTAAAATCCATATTTCTCTCTCCCCTCTTTTTATCCCAAATTTAGGATTCCTACCCTTGGGTATTTTTTGGCATAAAATATGGTTCAATAACCCCTCTTCCCTTGGCTACTCCTCCATGGTCTCATCCCCAAATTTCTAATGTATATTTTTAAGGTTTTTCCCAATTTCCTCCCCTTCTTATCCTTCTCTTCTCTCCCTCTTTAGATCGTAGCCTCACATGGTAGTATTTTCTCTCATTAAAAAAACCTATGAGCTAGGGTTGATGTTTGGTTGGTATTTCTTTGGATATAAGGTATACAGATCATTCTTTTGGACCAATTCTTCCATCCCTCTATGTTTCATCACATCTGCACTCCATTAAGGTAGGTGTCCCCATAGTTTTCCTTTCTGATTCATTCATGTGATGCTTGAGTTCTTTAGATATATTTATAAATATTATTTTCATGATTGTGATGAATTTGGTTATTTTATTATGGTTCTCTTGTGTTTGTAAAATTTTTCAAAAATGGTATTTGTAGAATATATTTTATTATGCTTATAAATGTACGCAAAAAATTTGTCTAAGGAAATGTCAATTGGTTTTTAAAGGGGAATACATTACTATTCCTATGTGTTTTTTAGTGAAAAGTGTTTGATAGAATTTTTATTGGTTACTTTTTATGAAATATAATTGTTTGAGATCATTTTTATCCTTGATTATATTTTGGTGGTTTGATTTGATGGTGACATGAGATTTTTGCACATGATGTGGTTCTTTAAAAGGTATTGAGTATGTTCTTGGGAATCCATGAGAGTTTAATTCGATGTGGGCACACCCAAATGTGCACGAAGTGCACATGTGGATATTCCAAAAAATGATAATGGCCTTTTTTAATTTAAAGACATAATTTTCAAACCACTTAACCATCGAATCCTTCTCTATTTATAAGTCCTCTTTAAACCTCCAAACCTTCTAAATGGATTCATGGTTTCAAAATAAATTGTGAATTGTTTTGAAAATGATGGTCAGAGTTATGAATTGTTTGGAAGTTTAAAAAAATGATTGAAATCTCAACAGTTTACAGGATTTTTTGGAATGTTGAGCATTTTTTGTTCTTTCATATTAGTTTTTAGTTGTTTTTACATAATTTTGGAACTTTTTTTAAATTTATTTAAGATGAATATGGTGAGTAATTAAAAATTATACATTTTAAACTTGTATGCTTTGATAAATTATTCAATATCTTGTGTGATAAAATGTGAAATCCTGATTTTCATTTTATAAAGGTTTGGATATAAAAATATGGAAGATAATTTTAGATGTGATAGGAAAAAATATAAAGGGACTTCACTATATGGGTTATCATATTGGTGGTGTCATTGTTTGGGTAGGAAAGAACGATGATGGCATGTATGGTGAATCACGTATGTGAGGGCCTCCTACTTACACATTATACTATTACCATGTGTTTCCTTGGATTATTTTAATTGGTTCAATAAAGGTTTCTTTCTAGCCCTGATTAGATGGGTTATTAAACCCACTTGGCTTGATAGGTCTTGGTGGGATATGCCACTAAATTTGTCAGTTTAGGGTGGCTTGATGGTTATAGACATTAGAGTTGCACCATATGCTGACAGGTGAGTACAATTCGAGTACGTCCAGGGATCACAAAAGGGATGATTACGAAATTTCAAAGGTTACTATTTGTATCTTCATGTTTATATTCTTCTACAATTTTTATTCAATTTATTCTTCTTGTTCGATTTTAACTTATCACAGTATTTCCATGTTGTGGGTTTTTTATTTTGAAATGGAAAATCCAATTAGAAATATAGTGAGGTGGTGTTCAATGTGTAAAAAAGGAAAACATGTATTCATTAATTAAAATGAGATAAAAATATTTTTATATATGTATTTAAAACTAGTGTGAATAGACTATATTTGGGAAATTAAACATATGGATTCTTTGGTGATCTCTTAGTAAGCTATCAAGATCACACCCTACTTATACCTATCAGTGTTGGTTGACCCAATCTTTTTTGCAGGACTGGGATTCTTTTTTTAGTTTCCTTTATTTCAAGTTGGTTTCATGGATCGAGGTAACAAATATGTTACATAGAGATCTTGTTGGCGTGGTCTAGTTTTTGTTTTGTATTCAGTTTTTATTTTGTTTATCAATTGTTATATATGGATCATTTTGGTATATTATCGATGTTTATTTGTTGGACTTTGTTTTTCATTTAGTGTCGTCAATTTGTTTCCAGTTATTTATTAGGTTGAAATTATTCCAACTTGTATTCTTTATGATGTTAGGAACTAGTTTCTTTCATAAGGGGATCAAGAATTCCCTTCGGGCCATGATGTGGACTAGGATAGGTGTCAAGATGACTGGAATCATGGATTGGTTCATTGAAAAATAGTACAAAATGAGGTTCTTGTTAGTTGGGGTGTCAGGTAGCTGGAGATTTGGACTATCGGGACTTGAAAGGTAGGTCCATGAAGAGAATTTTGAATACTTTTTTATTATGATCCCCAAGTTGTCAATGGTAGTCTAGGTGTTGAGTCTTTTGTATTTTTTTGGTATTGAGGAATGAAAATTTAGATGATCTGTCGTGAACCAACTTGAGTTAACCCTGAATCAGTCACCTGATCAGATCTGCGTTATAGCCTGAGAAGCGTTCCAAATTCTTCCAGGTTGGTGACAATTTCCAAGTGAATCCCTGGAGGTAATGTAAATTATTTATCCCAATAAAATAAACAAGGACTGTAGAATATATAAAATAAAAAAACGAACCCACAAAATTCTATATGTTATATCATTTAATTTACAAACAAAGAGGAAAAAACCAAGGGAGGAGGCCCATGCCATCACTCTACGAAGTGGAAAGAATCTTCATCAGCAGGAACCAGAACATTCAACTACACTTATACTTCCAGCTAACAGAAAGGTACAATTTCAGACCCCTCTTTATCCAAAAATCCATCACCAAAGGCTCAACCAGGAAAAGGAAAGGAGGTCATCAATCTATTCGAGCCTGCATTAACTTTTCTAGAGAGGATGGAGCAAAGGAAGCTGGATCACCAGTTTGGAAAATTCATGAAGGAAATCCTATCGAATCAAATGCCCACATATGAAAAATTCAGGAAGGAAATCCTATCGAATAAGAGTAATATAGAGGATGTGGGAACCATAGCACTGACAAAGGAGTGCTCCGCAGTCGTACAACATTCCATTCCTCCGAAACTCCAGGATCCAGGTAGCATTAATATCCCTTGTACAATTTTAACCTATTAATTTTGAAAATCACTATGCGACTTAGGATCCAGTGTCAACCTCATGTCATTCAAAGATTTCCAAAAGCTCGGACTCCACGATCTGAATCCTACCTAAGTCAACCTTCAACTGGTGACAGATCCATTAAATATCCAAAAGGGCTACTGGAGGATGTGCTCGTGAAGGTGGGATGATTGATCCTCCCCGCAGGTTTTATTATCCTAGACATGGATGAGGATCAGGAGGCACCTCTTATACTTGGAATACCTTTCCTGGCCATAGGTAAAGTCTTGATTAACATGCACTATGGGGGGTTGATTTTCCTAGTAGGGGATGAAAGAGTCTCTTACAATGTTCTCAAGGTCATCAAACAAGCATCATTATCCGAACATAAGGACTGCTATAAAGTGACTACCATGGATGAAAAAATGAGTAGACAAGAAGATGATCTGGTATGTTCTTCCATTTTAGATGATATGATTTTTCCAGACATACCCACTGATGAGGCGCCAGAGGACCTGAAATTCATCGAAGGCCAGGGCGGACACTACTGGCAACGAGCTGTCATTCATGACATCCTAGAGAGGGAATAAGTACAACCACTGCTACCTTTAGTTCTCAAGGAACCTGAACTAGAACTGAAACCTCTCCCACCTTCCTTAAAGTATGGGTATTTGGGGGATCATCATAATTTCCCCATTATACTTAGTGCAACACTATTACAGTAATAGGAGGATGCACTTCTTCAAGTTTTGAAGAGGAGAAAGTGGGAAATTGGATGGACTGTTACAGATTTGAATGGTATCAGCCCTATCATTTCCACCCACAAGGTGTTACACGAAGAAGGAGAAAAGTTATCTAGACAATCCCAACGGCGTCTAAACCCCCCTATAAAGGATGTCTTAAAGAAGGAGTTAATCAAGATTTTAGATACAGACATCATTTACCCTATATCAGATAGCCCGTGGGTAAGTCCCGTGCAAGTGGTCCCTAAGAAGGGAGGAATCACTGTGGTATCAAATGTAAAAAATGAGCTCATCCCCACTCACACAGTCATGGGCTGGAGAGTCTGTGTAGATTATAGGAAGCTGAATAAATCCACAAGGAAAGATCGTTTTCCACTGACCATCATTGATCATAAGTGAGAAATTCTAGTAGGGCATGAATAATACTTCTTCCTCGATGGCTAATCTAGAAATAATCAGATCTCCAATTCCCCAGAAGATCAAGAGAAGAGCACTTTTACTTGCCTATATGGAACATTTTCCTACCGTAGGATGTCTTTCGGTATGTGAAACACTCCCGCAAAATTCCAGCGATGCATGCTGGATATTTTTCATGACAGGGAAGAACAAATCATTGAGGTCTTCATGGATGATTTTTCCGTTTACGGGAAGTCATTCACCACCAGTTTGCGGCACCTGGAGCTTGTACTGGAGCAATGTGAAAACACTAACATAGTTTTGAATTGGGAAAAGTGTCATATTATGATGAAAAGTGGCATAGTATTTGGCTAAAGAATTTTAGAATAGGGGATAGATGTGGATCCGGAAAAAATAGAAGTCATTTCACGACTTCCCATTCTAACCTCTGTTCTAGCCATCTACAGCTTCCTGGGCCATGATGGTTTTTACAGACGTTTTTTCCATGACTTCTCAAAGATATCCCAGCCCCTCACCAATCTCTTGACAATGGATGACATTTTCGAATTCACTGAGGCATGCACCTCATCTTTTGAGAATCTAAAGCAATGCCTAGTCGAATCTCCAGTGTTGATTTCCCCCAACTGGGAGGCACAATTTGAAGTGATGTGCGATGCCACTGACTATGAGGTGGGAGCTGTCCTTGGTCAGCAGCTGGACCGTATCTTCCGACCCATATACTATGCCAGCAGGACACTCAATGAGGCCCAACTGAACTACTCCACTACAGAGAAAGAGATGCTGCCAGTAGTATTCACCTTTGATAGGTTTTGTTCTTACCTTGTGTTGACTAATGTTATTGTTTATACTGACCATGCAGCACTTAAGTACTTGTTGAACAAAAAAGATGCAAATCCCCGATTGATCTGATGGGTCATCCTCTTTCATTAATTTTATTTATAGAACCGAGATAAGAAGGGGAGTGAGAATATGGTTGCTGATCATATATCCCTTCTAGAGTTGTCGCACTTAGAGAAAGAGGAGGATCAAGAGATAAGGGAGGATTTTCCGAATGAGCATCTCTTTTCTATTATTGGTTCCCCAAGGCCCTTGTTTGCTGATATTGCTAAATATTTAGTTACAGGTGCCATACATCCTGACCACTCCTTCTAGTAGAAGAAAAGGTTCCTCTCTGATGTTAAGAGATACTTTTGGGAAGACCCACTCCTATTCTGATCCTGTAGAGACGGGGTGATCTGACGTTACATCCCAGAGATGGGGGTCCAAGGGGTCCTGGAATTCTGTCATGCTTCACCCATTGGATGACATCATGGACTGGATCATACCATAGCGAAGATTCTACAATCTGGGTTTTTCTGGACCACCATGCATAAAGATTCCCAAGCCTTTGTTTCCCATTGTGATACATGCCAACGTACAGGTAATATGGTACGTAGAGCTGAGATGCCCCAGCACCCCATCCTGGAAGTCGAGATTTTTGACATCTGGGCATCGACTTCACGGGACCATTCCCCCCTTCTTTCAGGCATACTTACATCCTCGTCTGCATTGATTAAGTTTCCAAATGGGTGGAAGCCACTGTGACGGCCCACGACACAGCCAAGGTAGTCGTGACCTTTCTAAAAAAGCACATTTTCAACTGGTTCGGTATTCCTCGTGTGTTGATCAGTGATAGAGGGACTCACTTTGAAAACACGTTAATGAAATGAGTTCTGTCAAAATATGGGGTGAAAAATCACATGGGTACACCATACCATCCCCAGTCAAGTGGACATGTGGATCTCTCCAACTATTAGCTCAATTTTTTTTTTGGAGAAAACAGTGAATACCTCGCGGAAGGACTGGTCCAAAAAGCTTGATGACACTTTGTGGGCCTATCGCACCGCTTTTAAAACACCACTGGGAATGTCACCATTTCGTCTTATCTATGGAAAACCATGCCATCTGCCTGTGGAGCTATAACACAAAGCATATTGGGCTGTCAAATCCCTAAATTTTGATCTGAAGGCAGCCGTAGAGAGACGTAAGTTCCATCTATCAGATCTTGATGAAATCAGAAGGGAGGCGTATGAGAACGCTAAATTGTACAAAGAGAGGATGAAAGTCTTTCACGACCAGATGATTTCTCGAAAAACATTTCAACCCGATGATCAAGTACTCCTCTTTAACTCACGTCTTCTTCTATTCCAAGGAAAGCTCAAATCAAGGTGGTCGGGACCATTCCATATCATACGAGTATTCCATCACGGAGTGGTGGAAATTGCTAAGGAGGATGGTCAGCCATTCAAGGTGAGTGGACAATGCCTAAAAATTTACCATCCCATAGAAGATACAGTGGGAGCAATCTCCACCACACCTCTCAGGTAAGTCAAGGTAAGAAGGTCGAGCCAACGACCTAAAACAAAGGCGCTTCCTGGGAGGCAACCCAAAGGTCACACGCCGTGTCCTACTTATTTACACGGTGTGTATTTATCTTTTTCATTTATAATCTTAATAGTATAAATCTATAGAATAACTAGTAAATAACCAGCGATGATGCCAGTGTCGATGGTAAGGACACTGAAGTTTATCGGAGTCTTCCCCTGTTTGAATCCTCCCAACCTACCTTCGGCACGGGGTTCCTCCTTTTCATACAAGGCGTGTGTAGAAATATGTATATATATATATATATATATTCTTATATGAAAACCCATGTTGTGGATGGACCGGTTGGTTTGGATCGTAACTCGGTTCCAAAAGACCTGGGTTCGAATCCTAACAATTGTCCCTTTTCCATCATTTTCCATTTTAATAAAACCCCACGACATGTCTTCCAATATATGTCGTGTGTGCCCTGTTTTCTTTATAAAAACATAAATATAAAAACACTTTTCTATATAAAGTAATTCATGCAGATGAAGTTGGCAGATTGGCAAAGTCTTGGCCCTGGGTCCAAAAGACCAGGGTTCGAACTCGGCTAATCTCCCTACTTCATCCCCTTCTTTTATAAATAAAAACCACACGTTGTGAATTTTCTTTTTCTCGTGTCTATAGGATGTATTGATTAAATTGTATATAAATAATAAATATGGACAACAATACGACCTTCGCTCCAGTGGATGAGGGATTCCATTCAGAGCGGCCGATCTCCGGTTCAAACCTCACCCAAGGCACCAGACGAAAGGTTGTACTTCTCTTTCTCCAATTTTAAAACACACGGTGTGTATTTCCCGATACACGTCGTGTATAGTTTTATTTGTAATAAAATATGTATATATCTATATATATCTATTTTTATTTTAGTTATTAATTATAATTATTATAAATATTACTATAATAATTATATATATATGTTGTTCTTGATTTAAAAAAAAAATAGATACACGGCATGTAGTCCAGCAATACATGCCGTGTACTATGGCTATATAAGTGGCAGGCCACCCGGATTCACGCCTTGTTGCGCGGCTTCCCCTCTCATCTTCTTCTTCCCGTTTTCTTCTCCCGAACGCCACCCGAACTACCATTCTCAGATCCGTCAATTTGGTTCGTTTCAAGTTCTAATTATTCTTTCATTGTGATCCTCAGTCTAGGTACGCCATTCTACACCCTCTATTTCATGTTTCTAGAATCATTTAGGGTGATTTTTGGACCGGCTAACCGTTCAACTTCTCTATGTACACAGGCATGCATAAAGAACACACGGCGTGTACTATTGTACATGACCGCACACAAAATACATTGAAATTTGAAACTACATGGTGTGTATGTTCGGTACACACCGTCCAATATCCTAAGTCGTGCCCGGGTCTTCCCTTTTACATGGCCACACAACCCATGTTCCCCTACACGGCATGTGTGTTCGGTACACACCATGTAGTATATTATATTGCCCACCCCATTGGTATTTTCCACATGGCTAGGCCCTCATATTCTTATTCATGACGTGTAATGTATATACACACAGTGTACCCTTTCCTAGCTAGGTGACTCACCAACTCGGTGTGTCTTTCCAAAATACAAGGGTTGCTTGCCACTACTACTACACACCGTGTACTCTGGAATTACACGACGTGTACTTTTATTTTTCTTATTTTTCTCAAATTTTTCTATTTTTCTTATTTATTATTTCTTTTCCTATTTTTTCTTTTGTTTTCTTTTTCTTTCTTCATCAGGATATGGAAGATCGCGATCCTTCTTGGGGGAAGCGGTCGGCCTCCGCCAATGACGGCGAGAGGCCGATTTTTTGGCGGATTCGACTCTGACCTCCAACGCATCCGGACCCAAACGCTACATTCTTCCCCCACCCACTGCCCCGGTAAAGGCCGGGCATAGCACAGTTGCACCTCCACCCTCCAGCACAGAGCATCCGTGCACCACCATTTCTGCTACATCAGTTGCTGCTCTCCCTGCGCCATCTTCATCAGTAGCTGGCCCGACATCGATCGCTTCCTCCACCGAGCCTTACCCTCCTTTCACCGATCCACCCCCAGAGCTGGCCCCTACTACATCACCACCTGGACCGGCTCCTTTGGGTATCCCATATCCATGTATGGTGTTCCCAGCTACCAACTTGGTGCACGATAGAGTCCAGAGTTTCTCTCGCCGCCCAATCCCATTGAGCAGTCGCTATATAGACCCTGTTGTGCCTCAGCATCTGGGCCTCTAGGAGGGGTTGCAAGAGCTCCTCAGCCACACATCACTACTATATATATTTCAGGTTAGCACTCCCATCTATAGATATTTATTTTTGGAGTTTTCTACATCGTTCAAGTTCGATGGACCCGAGTACTAGGAGATGTCGAGTGATACCGTCCCGGAAGTTAGATTTTGTCTAGGCGGCCGCCATTTTTCCCTTTCCCAACCTGAATTTGGCCGAGGGTGTGGGTTCTACCCCCAAACAGTAACCCCACCTCGAGTCTCCACCTTGCTCCACCCTGAGCGCCCGACCCTCATGGCTGCGTGGAGGAATATTGCCGGACCTAACCACCCCTACGCCCCCACCTCCCAGAAGAGCACCCCCCATTCTCAACCCTCTCATATGCTTCACTCACCGGTGCTTTAGCGCCATTATTTTCCCACGTCATGAGGATATGGGGGTTGTGACTACCCGTGACATGGATCTCCTTACTTGTGTTCTCACACAGGCCTACCCAGACCTTCCTTACCTTGCGGCCTCGTATTTCCATGACATGTTCATCAGTAGTCAGGGAAACCTGAACGGTGGATTTTATACCACTCACCTTGCTACCCACCTTGGTGTCTTTGATACTTCTATTCCACATGATCGCCTGGGTACCCTTCAGCAGATGTACTTTCTCATGCTTATTCTCTTGGGATTGGTCCGGAAGCAGGGGGCACCTACGTCATTGCCCATGACCAGCCCCCACCTACTACTGACCCTCCAGCCCCCGCATATGCCCCTTCACCTCCTTCACTGCCCCTTCCTACCACCTCCCATGTTTCCCCTTCCTCTACCATTCCCCCTCATAGCCCTTCCCATGTTCCATCCCCCTACAAACCCTCATCCATCCCACCCCTCCCCCTCCACCTAGCCGATATCACCCTTCTCCTGACTTGCATGGAGCAGCAGTAGGATACTATCCTTCGACGCCAGGTCTGTCTTGAGCAGATGATGGAGTTTCTCCTACACCATCTTCATCTTCCCGTTCTTGTGCCAACTGATTCCTCATCCATGCCTCCAGCTTCTCTTGTCCCGCCTGCTGACACTGCCTTGGCCACAGACTCTATTCTCATTTTCACTACTGGTGCTGGTCCATCGCCTCTTTCCAAGATCACAGTTTCGGATATTCCTACAGTAGTGAGCCTCCCATAGGCCGAGGCCCTTAACTCTTCCACTACTACAGTCTTTGCTGCCAACCCACCTGTATCAGATGTTCCATCCCCTGAGGCAACTCCATGATAGTGACTTTTCTATTTTATACATCACTTTTGTCCTTTTTCTGTGCTGTGATACTGTGCATGCTTGTAGTTTTCTTTTTCTTCGACAGTCACAGGTATCATGGAGTGACTTGGGAATCATTTTTCATGAGGGGAGTATTTTTCCTTTTTCTGTTGTCTATCTCCTTGAGTTTACTTCTTCCACTACATTCCCTTGGTATTTCACTTGGTGGGCCATGTGCGGTATTAAGTGTGGGGTCACCTCTCTCTATTTAAAATTAGTCTCTGCCCTTGACCTAATTTAAGAGACAGCATTATTAGATTATATATTTTCAAATTTGAAGCAATTTTGGTTAATCATATTTATAAATGCTAAAGTTATCAGTAGGACCTTTTTGATGGGTGCATGCTTATTCTGATTCTTAAGTGTTTTAAAATGATTGCTGATATAGTTTAAATTGCAACTTTAATCCTTGGATAATTACATTGATTAGGATAATAATTTATATGTACGTCATGACCGGATTGTCCCTTTATTTTTTTTCCCACTCCTGAGAGATATTCTAAACCCCTTTTTCATATTCTTTCTAATAACATCTTTCTTGAGAGAATCTTCGAATATACATAACTACCAGAATTTGCAAGTTTTCTTTTTGAAAAATGAGGAATTTGTGAATTACATTAAAATGATTGAGGCATAAGATTGTTAATTCCTTTATCATGAGCCTACCCTACATTTTATCTTCGTGAATCCCATAGAGACCATGGATAGCCTTTTTAGTAAGCCATATTACAAGCCTATTTTCCCTTCCTACCCTAATATTTTTATGATTTTTCATGATTATTTATTTGAGCTCAAAATAAGGGATTGGAAACACATGATATAAATTCATGAATTGATAAGAAATGATGTATGTGGGAATTCCTCTTGATCATTTGGGGCGAAAAAGAGTTCAAATCCTCTATTTGGAAAATTCATAAAGGTTCCCTTTCTGCTCTAAAAAAGAGAAAAATGGTACAAACAAAGGGGCCTTATACATAATTTTTGGTTTGTGACTCTTACTCATCTAAAGGAGATGGTGGTGATGAGATATTTTGATAAATCTTGTTGAGGACGTTTTTACATTGAATTTAACTTGGAATATCATGCATTGTTTTTTAAGAATTTAGCCTCCTTTTTCAAGCCTCAGAGTTATTTTTCACATCCTTACCTACCAAGCATTAGCCACAGAAACATATGATCCTATTTTAAAAGTCCTCAAGATTTTTGTAAAACATATTTTCTAAAGTGGAGAACTAGAATTCTTGAAAACCTATGGATATAGTGTATATGTCTTTGATTGACCATACCCTTGTTTAAAAACATCTTTAATGTTCAGTATATTTTTGGTGAGGTAAATCATCAAGTGGAATGCTTATATTTGTAAGGTTGAAATATGTGTTAAAAGAGGATATAAGTAGTTAATTGAATTATATATGAGGCATGATTAAACTATCATATGAATTGAATTTGTTTATACCTTTTATAATTTTCCCCAATAATTGTATCATTTATAATTTTGATTAATTGAATGCCTTCCTTTTAAAACTATAGACTCTTTTAATTAGATGTTGTGATTTTTCCTGAGGGAAAGCAAATGACTAAGTGTGGGGGAGTTTGATGCACCCAATTTTGGTATACATTTTCATATATATTATTGAAAATAAAAACATGTTTTCAGAAACTATCTGATGTTTCAGGAACATATTCTTTAATTTTGGTGATTCTGTTTATTCTCAAGAAATTTCTGACAAAGATACACAAATCAAGGGAAGTATGTAGAAATTTGGCAACTACACGGCGTGTACTTTTATACAAGCCGTGTACATTCATATGGGGACACAGATCAAAAGGGGGAGTACATGCTGAAGACACCAGCCAAAGACTATAGGCGTGTACTTTTGTACACATCGTGTACTTTATTTTTCTATAAATAGAGGCCTTGGCCTCGAGACCAGGGAGAGACAGAGCATTTGAAGAAAGGGGAACTTCTGCTTCCATTCCTCCCAAGCCACCATTGTACCACTACTCCACCATTCCACCTTCCGACACCTCTCCTCGTAGCTTGCTCAATGATATTATCAGGTATCGATGGTGTTATTTTTATTATGTCATATATGTGTAACTAAACATACGATGTGTTGGTTATGTGGATGATGAAGGATTTCATGTTGTAATGATTTATGTGGTTGTGTCTATTCTTTTTAAATTCTTCTTATTCTTCTTAAACCATTGTTAACTACTTGTGGGAATTCTGAACCAGACCAAGGACAGAATTCTCAGTGGTCTAAACGAAGAATAACGATGAAATAACTTCATGATCATTGAAGGTATTCTTAAATTCATTAATGGATGGAACTAAAAGTAAGAATTGTGAAACACTAACTACCGGACTAAGGAGTCAAATTTCTTCAATTCCATGATGAAATTAACCGGACCAAGGGAATCTTGTCATAATCGAGATTTAGAATGTTGAATTATCATGAACAACACAAACATATAAGGAATCCGCATTAAAATTTCATACTCTCCACAGCACCAACACACTCTTTTTCCTGCTAAATAAATCAAAAATTCACTTTTTGTTTTCTCTTAAATTGTTAAAAACCATTGTTGTTTTCTTATTAATCATTAATCATTATTCCCAAGTAATGAAAACAAGTTCCTTAATCCAAACCAAGAAAATCCACTCTAAATTCATCATAATTCACCAAATTAATTCTAAACTCAATAGAATTCACCCACTTACAAATTTCCCTGTGGATCGAACCCTCACTCGCACTACACTAGTTTTAAGAGTGGGTAATAACAATTTCGTACACCGATAACATACCTTCGGTAAAACGATCGACCACCAGTCCAACAAAAAGGTGATCTTCAAGGTCTCCCATAAAATGCCTCAAAAGGTGTCATCCCAATGGTGGAGTGATAGTTGTTGTTGTATGAAAACTCCACCAAGGGAATGTGATCCTCCCAGCTGTGACTGAAGTCAATGACACAAGCATGCATCATGTCCTCAAGGTTCTGAATGGTCCTCTCAATCTTGTTATTTGTCTGAGGATGGAAGGTTGTGCTCAAACGAAGCTACGTCACGAAAGCCTCCTACAACCTCTTCCATATCTAAGAAGTAAAACGTGCATCATGATCAGAGACAATCATCGAGGGTACTCCATGTAGCCACACAATCTCTTTCACATAGAGGCGTCCCATGGTCTTTACTAAATCCTGCTCTCTGATCGGTAGTAAGTGGGCCAACTTGGTGAGTCGGTCGACAATCACTCAAATCGAGTCATGTCCCCGGAATGTGAATGGATGTCCTATCACGAAGTCCATAGATATCTCATCCCACTTCCAATCTAAGACATATAAAGGTTAACCAAACTCTGCTACTGCTTTCTTCTGTCTCAGACACCAGTGTTATAATCGAATATCCTGGTACATCTTCATACTCTTGGATGTACCGCTAGATGGGATGTGTGGAATTCTCTCAACACTTTCTCCCAAAGAGACACTAGTACCATGGTACATCCTCTAAAAAGGATGACATGCTCCCCACCTTCAGAAAATTCATCAGGATCATGTCCTATGGATATCTGAGAATGTCATGTCTCGTAGTCAGAGTCCCCACGTTGCGCCTCCCTAACTCACTGAAGAAGTGGGGGAGTTACTGTAAGAGACAGAAGGAAATCTGCTCTGTCTCTATCCACAAAGGATATCTACAAAATATCCAGCTCCTCCATCTCCCTTCCTAGAATCTGTATACCAGTAATCCAGTTGAGTTCATCTTCAACAATGTTCCCCTTCCCTAGAGAATAGATTATCTATAAGTCATAGTCTTGGTGGAAATCAAGCCTATATCATTTTCTCCGGTTCGGGTCCTTCTGAGAAAAGATATACCTGAGACTCTTGTGATCTGAGTAGACTGTAAAACATTCGCCCATTAGATATTGTCACCACATCATCAAGGTGAAGAGCACGACTGCTAACTCTAGTCCATGGGTAGTATAGTTATGCTCATATTTTCTCAACTATTGAGAACCATAAGCAATCACTGCTCACTCCTGCTTCAAGACACATCCGAGTCTGGTCCCTGATGCGTCGCAGTTAACTACATACCCTATGCCCTCCACTGGAAGCCTCAATATGGGGGAACTAGTCATCCTCTGCATCAGATCCTGAAAAGTCTGCTAGCATCTCTCTGACCACAAGAAGGGTTTCCCATTGTTTTTCAACGCTAATAAAGGTGCTGAAACTCTGGAGAAATATGGAAAAAACCTCTAGTATTATCTATCCAAACCTAGAAAACTCTATATCTCTGTCACACTCCTGGGTGGCTCCCAAGAAAGTACCACCTCAATCTTCATTGGATCTACTGTAACTCCAACCTCTGAGATGATGTGTCCTAGAAAGTGAACATCTCAGATCCAAAATTGACACTTCGAGAGATTAACATAAATTCGGTGCTCTCTGAGTGTGTCCAGTACTACCTGCAAATGATAACCACACTCCTCCTCCGTAGCCGAGTAGATCAGAATGTCATCGATGAAGACTAATACAAAGTGATCAAGGTATGGCTTAAAGATCCTGTTCATGAGTCCCATGAACAATACTGGAGCATTGGTTACGCGGAATGGCTTAACCAAGAACACGTAATGGTCATACTGACATCTAAATGTCGTCTTCTGCACATCCTCATCTCCCACTCTGAGCTGGTGATAACCTGATCTGAGGTCTATCTTTAAGAACCACTGCGCTCCCTTCAGTTGATCGAAGAGGTCGTCAATCCTTGGAAGTGGGTACTTGTTCTTCACGGTCACCTGGTTCAGGTGCCGATAGTAGACACAAAGTCTCAAACTACCATTCTCCTTCTTGGTGAACAAAATTGGGGACACCCAAGGAGAAACATTGGGCTGAATGAATCCCTTCCCCTACATTTCCTCTAACTATAACCATAGCTCACAAAGCTCCGCGGGAGCCCTCCGATACACTGGTGTAGATATCGGTGTTGTCCCGGGGTACAAGTCAATGTAAAATTCCACCTGTTTATGAAAAGGAGGTAGACCCAGAACATCATCAAGGAATGTAACACCCAAGAATTCATAGTATGTTATTTCTTCAAAGTAATTCAATAACTTACACTACACGCAACACCGAGTTATAGGGCACCATGAATTACCAAACAAGCTGGTCAAAAGCAGTTATGAATAGTATTAACTGAATTTAAAACTTTATATAATCCTTATAATTTTAGAATCCATATTATGAGTTTCTTAGACATAATGTAAGAACAAATATTTTTTTTCAGATAAAATAATTATTTTTAAAAAAATCAATTTTACATCCTTTTAATGGAGAAGCCTTTTTAAATCAAATATTTGAAACATTTATATATTCAATTTTACAAAATAAACTTATTCTTTAGAATTGAGACATAGGAATTTATGTTCAATAAAGTTTTGGTGTTTTTCTGATAACTTTCATATTTGGGTGAATAGTGAAAATACTATATTTTAACTAAAAACAACTTTTTAAATAAAAATAATTTATACTGTTAAATTATAAATTTTAATGGTTTGGAAGTATAAATAGATTATACTTTTACCATTTAATCCAATTATGGTCATTGTAAGTAATTTTACTTTGAAATTGGGCAGAAAAAAGAGTCAAACTTTTGGTAGTTATTATTTCATAAAAATACGCCTTTTGGTTTTGACAGCAGGAATTTATTCTAAATTAATAAATGAAACATCTCTATTTTTAATTTGGAAGAACAGAGTTCATTATTGAATTATGAATATCAAAATTATCTTAGGGTCAATATTTGGTATTTTTCAGAAAATTTTTAATTTTTGATGAATAGTAAAAAAGCACTCAGTTATAGTTTAAAACCGAATTTTTATTTAAATAATTATTTATTTTATTTAAATTTAATTAAGGTCAAAATAGATACATAATACCTATATAATTTCAATTTAATTAATTGGAGTTAGTTTTGAATAATTTTATATAAAAAAAATTTATTGAACTTTTCACCGTGTTTTAACCACCTCCTAGGACAATTTGAAAATTCACATAAAACATAATTTTACTGCTTCTGTGAGTGGAATTTCAAAAATCTGAGAGACATGGATAATATCAAAGAGTAAAATTTTTTTCAATAAGATAAAAATAATTTTTGGTGAATAGTGTCTTTTTACTTTTATTTACCACAGTTAAAAGTAAATAGGGTAATTAAGGGTAAAAATGATATTAATATTACCCTAACACATGTCCTAATTCTATTGGACAAGTGTGTCTCAACCAAAAAACAACCTTAGGAATAAAATTTTATCATTTAGGTCCACTTGGATTAGATTAGGATATTTATTATTATTTAATTCAAAGAAGAGTTAAAAGAGTTAAAATTAATGTTTAATTTCTAAAACATTTTTAATATAAGGTTATACATAAGATAAATTAGATTATAAATATTAATTAGAAATCTAAAGATATTTCAAACATAATGGTATTTTATTTATAATATTTAGACATTAAATAATTTTATTTATTTATGACACAATGGTGATGTAGTAATTACCTAATTAATGAAATATTAAAATAATTAATATTATAAATATCAAATTAAATGAAATTTGAGACTTTTATGAATTACAATAAATTTATAGGTTAATATGACATATTTATATTGGTTATATAATTTTTTTCGATGTAATAATGATGTTATAAAATTATCAAAAACAAAATATCTGATAGTGTCAAAATTGACATAAAATAGTTTTTAAAACAAATATTATATTATTAATTTATATTCTATACCTAAAAATATAATTATCAGCCACGAGACATATATAATGATAGGTGTATCATTAATGGACCACTTGGGGGTCGCTTGAAAGTTTATAGTAAGCTTATTGACTATATAATATAAAAACACAAAGAGACATGGTAAGTGTCAAACTAATTAACTAAGAGTTAAAACTAAAATATAAGTTTAATAAAGTGACCCAAACCTGTCTAAAACCTATTGATTGAAAGTATTTAGACCCATACCCATCTGAAAATTTAAATAATCTACTTTATATCCATTAGAAACCGAATATGAATTTATTATAAAATAATATTTCTATCTTTTCCTAAGGTGTCATTCACCCCTCTTATAAAAGGGCACTCCACCTTCTCACTAATTCACACATTCAAAGCCTTTGGGATCGTCCAACCTATGCCCAAAAAAACTCTCAAATATCCTCCTTTCATCATAAAGGCCTTACTTTAGTCATAAGGCCATCCTAAGGAGCCCTTTTGATCTAATCAAAATAAAGAACCCGAAGAAGAGGTAATGTTTTCACCACCTTCTTTCAAATTCCTTTCTTCATCAACTTCCTCTTTCTTTATTATTTTCATTCTAAAATAATAACTCTATTATCTTCTATATACTGTTATGTTATTATAAATATGGTACAACCATATTCAGTATTCTACCCATCCTTTGAATTACATGTCACCATACGTGTGTACGTACGGCTTACCGTCTCCACGTCGTGGTGTAAATGTTATTCAAAACATTTTTATTTGGATGGGTATAATAATGATGTGTAATTCATGAAAATAATAAATATAACATGATAAATATTCTGTATATATGATATAATATCTAATTATATGTTATTTTAATATCAAAAGAGTGATATTGTCGCTCGTGCGTACGTACGGACTACCGCCTCCACGAACGCGGTGAGATTCATTCCTCATCGTATCCATTCAAGTATAATTCTCATTTGATGATTAAAAATAATGTTTAAGTACTTGATATCATTCGGGATATGAATAAGATACAACCTATCCATTACAAACAAGACTTATGTATCAAGACATATAAAGGGAAACGAGTACATTAACACCCGCAATGATGATAATACTAAGATATTATTAACAAAGCAATGTTAAAAGATCATATATGATATCATATTAATGTATATGATTCTTTTATAATTTAATAAAAATTATTTCACCATTATACAGGAGTTTAATTTACCTTCAACCAAGGAAAAGTACAAGGTAATGGTTTATTTCAGAATCTCTTTATTATCCGTGGTTGTTTATACGTAATTATCTACTAGGACCTCTTTATCATCCACATCCATGTTTCTTAAAAATGTATTGCAAATCATTCTTACTATTTTATAGACTATGGTTTAAAGTCATTTATACCCTTTTTTACTTATTATAAGAAGTTTATAAAGTAATCTTTCTATCGTTTTCCAAACAAGGTCCTTTTTAACCTTTTCGACAGAATTAATGTAAGAATGTCTTTTTTTAGTTATACGGCAGGTGCAGATATTTTACACCATTGTAAAATCAACAATGCTTCCCTTAAAATCTTATAAAAATATTTTCAAAGTAAATGTATTATTTTATAATTATTTTACTTTTAAATGATTTCAAAAAAAGAGATATTTCTCTCAAATAGTTTTGATTTCATCTATTTCAATATCCATTGATGGATTTAAAGATTATTTGAATTTGATTTATTATGATACAAAACTTCTATATTGTATTGAATGTTTTGTGATATGTTTGACTATGGATGTGTTATTTTTATACCATTCATGGTTTATGGAGAAACTTTTTACATTTCGTATGCTAGTTTTAATATGAATGTTTATGTTATGTTTAAACCCATTCATATGAGGAATGCATTGGACTTATTAAGTGACGGGTGGAGCCTGCTATATCTTCTATATGCATCGGTAGGTCTCATGAGACAAACTATTGTCCTGGTACAAGGCCTTACCAAAATCTTATTGGTAGTCTTGGAAGGAGGCCTTGGCTACGTGGTTATGATAGTCTGGCATTCTGCATTCCATCATTATGAATGTGTTTATTGATATTTCATGTGATTATTTGACTAGTAGAATATACATGTGAATAAGTAAATAGAATTATTTCATTTTATCTTTTCCATATTATGCTGAAGCTAAAGTTTAAAAGGATTTTGTTTTAGTTATACATTGCCTTAAATGTTTTTGCTTATTTATGAAAGTTTCCGCTATATTGTTATCCTTACTGAGCATCTGAGCTCACCCCTTTCAATGTTTTTTTCTAGCATGTGAAGAAGTAATTTATGAATGACCTTCAGGGACAGTATAAGGGTTTATGAAGACAAGATGTTTTTGTAGTAGTTTTCACTTTATGATGTAATGTAAACTTTATGAATGTATCTAGTTATTCCAAGGCTACTATACTAATCGGTCTTTCGAGACTTGTTCTTTGTGATCATTCCAATATTATGTAATAATGAATCGACTCTGTGTAACTGGGGTTAGGGCATTATAGTTGGTATCATAGTAATTTTAGTACAAACCTTGGAAACTAGATTAAGATAAACTCTGATTAGAGCACATAGACCTAAGATGGACTTTGAGGATTAGTATTAAAGAACTTCCTATAATTTTGGTATTGTATAAATTTTCATGAGTTTTCCGAGAAATAAATCCCTGCCTAGATACGATCAGGTATAGGAGGCTCTGGCATAGATGTATCTAAGGGTAAAACCCAAAAACACTGCTTTGAGCTAGACTCGAATGGGAACTGGTGCACGACAATGGGCGTTGCTGCACTCTTTGTTACAAAACTCCCGGGGATATTCTTAGGATAATTCTCATTTTATTTACAAACCATTATGAAGGGTTTATGAGTATATACTTCCTCAAAGAAAACATTTTTATGATTATGGATTATATCCATAAATAGTTCAATTTATGTTAAGTGTTTTACACGTATGGAATTATGTATTTTGATTCATAAACTAATATAGTTTGTGCCATTATTTAGAAATGGAGCCTAGTGTAAGAAATGTAAACAGTATCAATGCACGCACTCCATGTAGGGATTTCCCTCTTTCCCATGATAATTATAGTGGATCTGGTGGTGCATTTGGTGCTGATCATCTAATCACCATACTCGGACAACTCACTCAGGTTATGAATAATAACCTTACCCGTATGAAGCACCCTGATCCATAGCGTGGAGGATCAATGTTAGATTTCTTCATGAGGAAAAAACCATAAACATTCAATGGGATTACAAATCCCTTAGTAGATGATTAATGGATAAATTCCCTAGAGAAAATATTTCAGGATTTGGGGAGTAGTGAAATGGAAAAAGTTATCATGGTAGTTTCTCCCCTCACTGGAGATGCTGATCAATGGTGGTCATTTATACAAAACAAAAAGGAAGATGATGAAGTATCAAATATGGAATAGAGGGATTTCAAAGATCTTTTCTTAGAAAAATACTTTCCTCGTGACCATCGAGCATATATGGAAAGGCAATTTCTGAGTCTGAGGCAAAAGGAGGATGAGAATGTCACAAAGTATGAGGCTAACTTTACAAGGTTAGCAAGGTATACTGCAGATTATATACGTAACCCAAGAAGTAAGATTGATCGTTTCATTCATGGTTTAAAACCATTTCTCCATCGATCATTAGTCTCACAAACCTTCTCATTGTACGAAGATATTTTTTCATGTTCTATGAAGACAAAAACGAAATTATATTAGTCTTATGAATTTAAAGTAAAGCAGGAGAAGAAGAGATCTACTGATCACTTTGGGAATGGAAATAAAGGGAAGAAGGTAAAAGTTGAATATCTATCGCACAGTAAATGTGGTAAGCAACACTCTGGTACTTTCTTAAAAGGAATGGGATGCTTTTACAAGTGCGGTGAAAAAGGCCACCAAGCTCGTGATTTCAAGGGGAAGAAGGAAGCTACCAATGTCCAATGTTACAATTATAGAGAGATGGTACATTATGCAAATGAATGTCCTATGCGTCAGGGGAACTTACCTCAGAAAAGGCCAAGGGATCAAGGCCAAGCTTATGATATCACTACTTCTGATGTAGAAGCTCTGAAAGATGTGGTGGTATGTAATTTAATGGTTTCCACAAGTTTAGCAAATGCATTATTTGATTCTGGATCATCGCATTGTTTCATATCTTCCTAGTTTGCTAAGAAAATTAGATATTTCCAATTCGATTTAACAAGGGAGTTGTCAGTCAAAACTCTTAAGGGAAGTATCATTGGAACAAATTTTTGTGAATCAGTCCCCATTAGAGCACATAAATGTTCTTTATCTATGTATCTCATCATCATACCTATGATTTAATTTGATATAATCCCTTGTATGGATTGGCTTTCAGACCATGATGCAAAAATTTATTGTAATAAGAAGGATGTTACTATTTTTTATGATGATGATAAGGAACATCTTATCTTTAGAGTGGAATCATCACCACCTAATTCTTACCTAGATCCACCCCCAGTAGCTCAACTAAATTCAATTATTGGGGAGGAAGAGAATGAAATGACTGTGGGTGAGGAAAGGAATGTTAAAATATAGGATGTACCTATTGTGAAAGAATATGTAGATGTCTTTCTGGAAAATTTACATTGTCATCCTCCAGAATGAGAAGTTGATTTTTCCATTGATTTAATTCCTAGATCAAGGCCTATATCGAATACCCCTTATAGAATGGCCATTGTGGAATTAGTTGAACTAAAGAAAAAACTAAATGAATTGAGTAATTAGGGATTTATTCTCCCTAGTGTTTCTCAATGGGGAGCCCTTATTCTTTTTTTTAAAAAAGAATGATGGATCTATGAGGTTATGTATCGACTATAGGGAGATCAATTCTATAACAATAAAGAACATGTATCCCTTACCTCGCATTGATGATTTATTTGACCAACTGCATGGAGCTCAATACTTTTCCAAGATTGACCTTTGATCTGGATATCATCAGTTGTGTGTGAAGAAGGAAGACATTGTGAAGACAACATTTCGAACCAGGTACGAGCATTACGTGTTTACAGTAATGCCTTTTGGATTGACTAATGCACCCTCTGTATTCATGGATCTAATGAATATAGTTTTTAAGGAATATCTCGATGAAGTTGTGGTGGTATTTATTGATGATATCTTGGCATACTCTAAAAGCTATGAAGATAATGAAAATCACTTGCGCATTATCCTGAAGACTCTGAGAAGACATGAATTATATAAAAATTTTAGAAAGTGTGAATTCTGGCTTCAAGAGATTTCTTTTCTTGGCCATATTCTCTCTAAAGATGGAATACCTGTTGATCCTTCTAAGACCAAGGAAATCCAAAAATTTCATGTACCTACAAGTATAACTAAGGTACGCAGTTTTATTGGTTTAGGAGGTTATTATCGATGTTTCGTCCAGAATTTTTCCCGGTTGGCTAACCCATTAACAAAGCTCACACGTAAAGGTGTTAAATTTGTTTGGAGAAAAGAGTGTGAAGAATGATTTGAATAACTGAAGAGAATATTATTCAATCCTCTTATATTACCTCTACCTATAAATATTTACATTTTCCCTCTAATTATATGTCTCTAATTGCCACCAATGTTCTCCAAATCGAGATCATAATTTTGTGGTGACACTTTCATTTCCCTTTTCCTCTTATTAATAATAAATTTTATTATCCTAATTTCTGATGTGGGTTTTCCTAATGGTATTTTCTAGTTTTAACCTTTTATTTTTGAAAAATAATTTCATATTTCAAGGATGAAATTTTTCGAAGGAGGGAACAATGTAACACCCCAAGATTTCATAGTACGTTATTTCTTCAAAGTAATTCAATAACTTGCACTACACGCAACACCGAGTTATAGCGCACCATGACTTAACAAACAAGCCATTAAAAAGCGGTTATGAATAGTATTAAATGAATTTTGAACTTTATATAATCCTTATAATTTTAGAATCCATAATATGAGTTTCTTAGACGTAATGTAAGAACAAATACATTTTTTTCAGATAAAAGAATTAATTTTTCAAAAAATGCAATTTTACTGCCTTTTAATGGAGAAGCCTTTTTAAATCAAATATTTGAAACTTCTATATATTAAATTTTACAAAATAAACTTCTTCTTTATAATTGGGACATAAGAATTTAGTTTCAATAATGTTTTGGTGTTTTTCTGATAACTTTCATATTTGGGTGAATAGTGAAAATACTATATTTTAACTGAAAACAACTTTTTAAATCAAAATAATTTATATTGTTAAATTAAAACTTTTAATGGTTTGGAAGTATAAATAGATTATATTTTTACCATTTAATCCAATGGTTGTCATTGTAAGTAGTTTCACTTTGAAATTGGGCATAAACCAGTGCTAAACTTTTGGTAGTTATTATTTCTTAAAAATGTGCCTTTTGGTTTTTCACAGCGGGAATTTATTTTAAATTAATAAATGAAACTTCTATGTTTTGAATTTGGTAAAATAGACTTCATTATTTAATTCAGAATATCAAAATTATCTTAGGGTAAATTTTTTGTATTTTTCTGAAAACTATTAATTTTTGATCAATAGTAAAAAGCACTGAGTTATAGTTTAAAGCCGAATTTTTATTTAAATAATTATTTAATTTATTTAAATTTAGTTTAGGTCAAAATAGATACATAATACCTATATAAGTTCAATTTAATTCATTGGAGTTAGTTTAGAATAATTTTAGATATATAAACCTTTATTGAACTTTTAACCGTCTTTTACCCACCTCCTAGGAGAATTTGGAAATCCACATAAAACGTAATTTTACCACTTCTGTGAGTAGAATTTAGAAAATATGAGAGACATGGTTAATATAAAGAAGTACAATTTTGTTCAATAAGATAAAAATAATTTTTGGTGAATAGTAACTTTTTACTTTTATTTACCATAGTTAAAAGTAAAGAGGGTAATTAAGGATAAAAATGATATTAATATTACCTTAACACATGTAATAATTCTATTGGACAAGTTTATCTCGACCAAAAACAACCTTAGGAATAAAATATTATCATTTAGATCCACTTGGATTATATTAGGATATTTATTATTATTTAATTCAATGAAGTGTTAAAAGAGTTAAATTCAAAGTTTAATTTCTAAAAAAAATTAATATTGGGTTATACATAAGATAAATTATATTATAAATATTAATTATAAATCTAAAACGATTTCCTACGTAATGGTATTTTATTATAATTTTTAAACATTAAATAATTTAATTTATTTATGACACAATGGTGATGCAGTAATTACCTAATTAATGAAATATTAAACTAATTGATATTATAAATATAAAAATAAATGTAATTTGAGACTTATTATGAATTAAACTAAATTTCTAGGTTAATATGACATATTAGGATTGGTTACATAAATTTTGATCAAAGTAATAATGCTGTTATGGAATTATCAAAAACAAAATACCCAATAGTGTCAAAATTTACATAAAAGAGTTTTTAAAACAAATATTATATTATTAATTTATATTCTATTCATAAAAATCCAAGGTTCGTCCAAGAGACTTATATAATGATAGTTTTATCATTAATTTACCACTTGGGGGTTTCTTGGAAGTTTATAGTATGTTTATTGGCTATATAATATAAAAATACAAAGAGACATGGTAATTGTCAAACTAATAAACTAAGAGTTAAAACTAAAAGATAAGGTTAATAAAGGGACCCAAACCTGTCTAAAACCTATTGGTTGAAAGGATTTAGACCCATCCCCACCTTATAATTTAAATAATATACTTTGGATCCATTAGAAACCAAATATGAATTCATTATCAAATAATATTTCTATCTTTTCCTAAGGTTCCCCTCACCCCTCTTATAAAAGGGCACTCCCCCTTCTCACTAATTCACAAATAAAAAACCTTTGGGATCGACCAAAATCTCCCCAAATACCCTCCCAAATATCCTCCCTTTATATTAGAGGCCTTACTTTAGTCATAAATCCTACCTAAGGAGCTCTTTTGATCAAATCAAAAGGTAGAACCTGAAGAAGAGGTAATGTTTTCACCACCCTCTTTCAAGTTCCTTTCTTCTTTAACTTCTTCTTTCTTTGTTATTACCATTCTAAAATAATAAATCTAGTAAATTCTATATATTTTGATGTTATTATAAATATGGTACAACCATATTCAGTATTTTATCCCTCCTTTTAATGACAAGTCACCATACGTGCATACGTACGACTTACCGTCTCCACATCGTGGTGTAATTGTTATTCAAAACATTATTATTTGGATGGGTATAATAATGTCGTGTAATTAATGTAAATAATAAATATAACATGATAATTATTCTTTATATATGATATAATATCCAATTATATATTATTTTAATATCTAAACAGTGATATTGTTTCTCGTGCGTACATACGGACTACCGTCTCCACGAACGTGATGATATTCATTTGTAGCGACTCGGGTTTTTGGCCCTGTCAGACTTTGGAATATTTCTACGAATAATTCCAGATCTAGGCGTGAAGACGGCGTGCGATTCCGAGGCCCGGTGTCCCTGGAATTAATTTTATAAAAATATTAAGTATTTTTATACTATGCACATATCGGGGGTGTGATATCTCCTAAACAGTAGTTCAGAATGGGAATCTGTGGGCACGGTTGCGTCCAGAACGTGCCGTTTACCTTAGGCGGGATGTAAACTTTGCGGGCGCAGGCCTGCGGTGAGAAACGCCACCAGGGGCGTTTTCGTAAATAAGTAGAAAAGTTAGTGTGCGAGTGTCGGCTCAAATAACTTCTGAACGGAGTCTCAGATGGAAAATCTGAGTCCGCCGTTACGTTCAGAACGACGCGTTTACCCTACGGGCGACCATACTTTTGTTCGCATCGGGCGTCGGTTCCGAGGTGGGTTTGGCGCCGGCGGGCCGCTGATATAAATATCAGCGCTCCCCCCCACCCCCATTTATCGTTCCTCTTGGTGTTCTTCGCCGTTCTTCTCTGCCGCTCCGCCGAATCGAGCAAACGAAGCGCCCACGAGCTCGGAATTCGACGGCGGACGTTCCAGGAGCGTGCAGCGGAAGCTCTGGAGCGCGGATCTGAGGCAGAACGTTGGCGTTTCGCCCGCGAGGTAGGCGGTTTTGAGTGTTAACCCCCGATCCTGTTTTTGCTGCGTTTTTCTGTAAATTAAAACCGTTGCAGTATAGATCGGGTCTCGAGGGTCGTGTAGACGCCTCTGGATCGCAAAACGGACCACCGGGGCGCCCCCGGCGGTCCGTGGAAGTTCCGCAGGCGCGAAACCGGCGCGGCGGCGCTGGCGCCGGCGGATCCCGGCGGCCCGCGGCGGCCGGGCGCCCAGCGCGGCGAAGGCCGCAGGCCAGGGCGGGCCGGTGGCGGCGGCCGGTCCCGGCCCGTCCGGGCCGGTCCGGCCTCTTTTCTCATACAGGGGTCTTTAAACCCCCGTATCCTGCGAACCGGGAGCCGGATTCGCGCACCGTTTGCGGCGACGCGACCCTGACGACGATCTGAACCCTTCGGTGTGGGTTCAAAGGTTTAAGGGTTCAGGATCGTGGCCCGGTAGGTAGAAACGTCCTATAAAATAAAATTATTTTATTATTTTACGACTTCGGGCCGTTGTAACTTCTACCCGGATCGTCTAATTGATGTGCCGTCAGTGGCGTTGAGACCCTGATGGTACGACGGACTTTTTGAGATGGTTTTCGGGTGTTGGGACTGAGAACGGGGTGCAGGCCCCACGAGGCCGGGTTTTGGCGTTTGCAGAGAAACACAACTTTTGAAATAGGAGTCCGATTTTGGATGATGAATAGTCGATACTGTGTGTATTTATGAGAGGAACGCAATGGTGCATTCCGTTCGATGAGTTTCGGAATCCAGGCATGGGCCCCACCCGAGCTGGCCTTCGGTGAATAGTACCTTTTTCACCGGGTGTTCGTTTTGGACGAGCGAGTAGTCAATTCCGCTTGTTTTTTCGAGGGGATCATCGTGGTACAGTCCGCTCGATGAGTTTTGGGATCGTTGTGCGGGCCCCGCACGAGCTAGCTACGGTGAATAGTTCATTTTTCACCGGTGCTCTGTTTCGGGCGAGTAAACAGCCTATCCTGCGTGATTTTCCATGTTGAACGTGATGGTGACCTCGGTTTTGGCCTAGGAGGTGCACAGTGTGGCATTGTGGCGGGTCGCACAGGTTAGCGGCGTTTGGACTAGCAGTGGTTGAGGGGTCTCCCTTGGTTCGTTCCTACAAGGGTTCGTGTGGCATTACAACCTTTGTATGGGTTTGTGATCCTCTCGATGGGATGTTTAAACTGTTAGTGTTGTGGTATCCCTCTGGTGGGCCCGGAGTGGATCCTCTAGCATCTTTACCTAGATCGGTTTCTTGGTATCGCTGTGACCGCTTATTTACGGGCGGCGATCCCCTATCTAGCAGGTTAACCCCGTAGGAGTTGTGGCATCATTGGATATATGATCCCCTATGCGGTGGGCTGTGCTCAGTAGGGTTGTGGCATCACCGGGTATACGATCCCCTACTCAGCATGTGATCTATAGTATGGTTACGGTATCGTTGGTTATGCGATCCCCTACTCAGCGCCTGGTTTCGGTAGGGTTGCGGAATCATCGGTTCGATCCCCTACATCGCGAGTTATACCAGATAGGGTTCCGGTATCGTCGTGACCAACTTTATATGGACGATGATCCTCTATCTGAGTGTAGAGCTTCTGTTGAGTGCCAGATCGGGTTGTGGTATCCCCCAGTGGATCCTGGGTGTGATCCCCTATCTATGAGAATTACGTATGCCAGATCGGGTGGTGGTATCCCCCAGCGGATCCTGGGTGTGATCCCCTATCTATGATAACTACGTATGCCAGATCGGGTCGGGGTATCCCCCAGCGGACCCTGGGAGTGATCCCCTATCTGTGAGCTACGTATACCGGAGTGGGTCTTGGTATCCCCTAGCGGACCCTATCGGTGATCCCCTATCCGAGGAGTTTGGTTTTTATGTTGTTTCAGTGAGTTTTCTTCAGTGATGTTATCCAACGAGTGTGGTCTCTCGGGTGAGCGTCTGAGATTTTTGTTTGGGACCCGATGGAGTGTATCTCTCGGATGAGTGTCATATGGTATGACAGTGTTCGTGTGGTGTACTCTCCTAGTTGTGGACTGTTGCTAGTGATGAGGTCAGTACCTCTTGTGTCTTTGTGGCGTGAGCTGTGTATATTTGGATTGTTCAAGGTGTATGTATGGGCATACACCTGAGCTGAGCTGAGATGACTAGTTGTGTTTAGCCAAGGATGGTCACGAGATGGAGTTTCTCTCTCGTCTGGGTTTCCTCTGGATGGGTTGAGCAGACTGTTGCCTTTCAGTTTCTCCCTTGGGTTTTGGGTTTTTTGGGTGCCTACTGAGTATGTTTATACTCACCCCTGCACGGGCATTGCCCGCACATGTTTGTGTCTTGTGCAGACCACAGGCCTTTTGCCGGAGTCCCAGGAGGACCCGGAGCAGGTGGAGCTTAGTGAGCGAGTTGAGCGGGGTGTTTACCGGAGCTGTGCCGAGGGAGCTTTCTGGTGGTTGTTTGTGGCAGCGTTCCCCTTCTTCAGAGCAGGTTGGATGCGCTTTGTAGTTTTCTTTTGGTGGGCCCTGTTTTTCCCTTTGTACTTTTGTTGTACTCTGGTTGTGGGATAGTGTATGCATGCATTTACTTTTCAGTTTCTATATCTCTGCACTATTTCATGGAGGTGTTTGTGGGTGGGTGTGTACAGGTACCATAGGCTAATTCCTCCCATGTGTGAGAAAGCCTACTCGGCGTTGGTCACCAGCCCCTGGCCTATTGGAGGCGGGCTTGGGGAGTCGCGGCGCGAGCCCCGTTGGGTCGGGTCGTGATAGAGTGGTATCAGAAGAGGTTCCACCTTTGGGATCTCAGAGCGTAGCTGGTCTAGCTATGAGCTTGGTTTGGGTTGCATAGCGGTAGTGTTAGGATGTTTTCAGTTCAGCTTTCAGGCCAGGGACTCCAGTGTTGGTGCGGCGGCCGACGTATCCATACACCAGGACTCTGACAATCTGCCTTTCGACTCGGGACATTCGTACACTGGTCATGGGGACATAACGGTACATGCATCATATAGGACTGGGTTTTTGGTTTTTCCATGTCCTTCTTGAGTCAGCTTTCTAGATATACACTTTGACTGTGGTGCGTCTTGAATGTATTTCAGGATGCCTCCACGAGGAGAGCCAGCGAGGGTTCCACAGCAGGATTGTGCTGATGACCCGCCCCGTATAGTGGATGTGGAGCTGGGCGCAGGTTCTGAGGTTGCACCTCCAGGTGGTCTGCCAGTTGAGACACCACCTGTCGAGCAGCTGGTTGTGCCGGCGGTGCAGGATGAGGTTGCGCGCAGGCTGAGTGCGCTGCACGAGTTCCAGAGGCAGCAACCTCTGAGGTTCCGGGATGATCCAGACCCCAAGGCAGCTGATGACGGGCTTGAGGAAGTCACCCGAGTTTTCCAACTAGTGAAGACACCTCCAAATCAGATGGTGGTCCTAGTGGGGAGCCTTCTGCATGGTTCTGCCGGGCGATGGTGGAGTTTGGTGACGCAGTCCCATGATGAGGAGATGCTCACGTGGGCAGAGTTTGAGCGGCTCTTCAGGGAGGAGTTCTATCGGGTGACGCTGAGGTCAGTGCAGATCCAGGAGCTTCTACAGCTTCGACAGGATAGAATGACTGTGTCGGAGTACTCAGCGAGGTTTACAGACCTGTCACGCTACTCCCTGGATATAGTTCGAGACCCGTTCTTTAGGGCTCGGACCTTCGAGCAGGGCTTACGCAGGGACATCCGAGAAGGTGTGGTTTCCTTGTGTCTGCCCACCAATGCTGGAGTACTGGAGCGAGCGTTGGTGATGGAGGATCTGAGACTCAGGGATCACAGGGCTCACAGGACAGTTTTGGTCAGCAGTAGGAGAGGTGGTGTTACGCTTGTGACGGTTGGGGACATCTTGCTAGAGATTGTCCGACCCGACGTGCTGCTGAGAGGGAGCCGGTCGATGGACCACCCTGGCAGAGGCAGCGTCTCGAGCAAAGAGATCCGCATGGCGGCGGACGTGGCAGCAGAGCTGGTGCAGCGAGAGGTGGTGGTAGGCAGTACCAGTTTCCACCACCCCCACCCCCAGGTGGTCCACGCTAAGCTCAGGGAGCTGGTGGTTGAGGGCGAGGACAGTTGCATGCCTTGGAGGCAGTCGACCCAGAGGCACCGCGGGTGGATAAAGGTACACTTTGTGTCTTTTCTACTTACTGCAGTAGGGGTACGCCTTGTTTCCATTTGTTTCTTGCTCTAGTTTTGTTTAGGGCATTGGTAAGACCCTGTGTGGGTGTTGGTTGGTGAGCTCGCTGGTGTGTGAGACCCAGTTGAGAGTCCAGTCGCTTTCCTTGTGCTTAGGGCTTTTCGGGGATGAAAAGTTCTAAGGGGGGGGGGGGAGGATGTATCAACTCGGTTTTTTGGCCCTGTTATACTTTGGAATATTTCTACAAATAATTCCAGATCTAGGCGCGAAGACGGCGTGCGATTCCGAGGCCTGGTGTGCCTGGAATTAATTTAATAAAAATATTAAGTATTTTTTTACTATGCACGTGGTGGGGGTGTGATATCTCCTAAACGGTAGCTCAGAACGGGAATCTGAGGGCACGGTTGCGTCCGAAACATGCCGTTTACCCTAGTCGGGGTGTAAACTTTGCGGGCGCGGGCCTGCGGTGAGAAACGCCACCAGGGGCGTTTTCGTAAATAAGTAGCAAAGTTAGTGTGCGAGCATCGGCTCAAATAACTTCTGAACGGAGTCTCGGATGGAAAATAAAAGTCCTCCGTTGTGTTTAGAACGGCGCGTTTACCCTAGGGGTGACCTTACTTCTGTTCACATCGGGCGTCGGGTCTGAGGCAGGTTTGGCGCCGGCGGGCCGCTGATATAAATATCACCCCCCCCCCCTTTATTGTTCCTCTCGGCGTTCTTCGCCGTTCTTCGCTGCCGCTCCGCCGAATCAAGCAAACAAAGCGCCCACGAGCTTGGAATTCGACGGCAGACATTCCAGGAGCACTCAGCAGAAGCTCTGGAGTGCGGATCTGAGGCAGAACGTTGGCGTTTCACCCGTGAGGTAGGCGGTTTTGAGTTTTAACCCCCGATCCCGTTTTTGCTGCGTTTTTCTGTAAATTAAAACCGTTGCAGTATAGATCGGGTCCCGAGGGTCGTGTAGACGCCTCCAGATCGCAAAACGGACCACCAAGGTGCCCCCGGCGGTCCGCGGAAGTTCCGCTGGCGCGGCACCGGTGCGGCGGAGGCCGCCGGCCAGGGCGGGCCAGCGGCGGCGGCCGGTCCGGCCTCTTTTCTCATACGGGGGTCATTAAACCCCAGTATCTTGCGAACCGGGAGCCGGATTCGCGCGCCGTTTGTGGAGACGTGACCCTAACGACGAGTCGAACCCTCCGGTGTGGGTCGAGGGTTTAAGGGTTCGGGATCGTGGCCCGGGAGTTAGAAACGTCGTATAAAATAATATTATTTTATTATTTTACGACTTCGGGCCGTTGTAACTTCTACCCGGAGCGTCCGATTGACGTGCCGTCAGTGGAGTTGAGACCTTGATGGTACGATGGACCTTTTGAGATGGTTTCCAGGTGTTGGGACTGACAACGGGGTGTGGGCCCCACGAGGCTGGGTTTTGGCGTTTGCGGAGAAACGCAACTTTTGCACCAGGAGTCCGATTTTGGCGGATGAATGGTTGATCCAGTCTGTTTTTCCGAGAGGAACGCAATGGTGCATTCCGTTCGATGAGTTTCGGAATCCAGGCGTGGGCCCCACCCGAGCTGGCCTTCAGTGAATAGTACCTTTTTCACCGGGTGTCTGTTTTGGACGAGCGAGTAGTCGATTCCGCTTGTTTTTTCGAGGGGATCGTCGTGGTACGGTTTTCTCGATGTGTTTCAGGATCATTGTTTGGGCCCCGCACGAGCTAGCTACGGTGAATAGGTCCTTTTTCACCGGTGCTCCGTTTCGGGCGAGTAAACAGCCTATCCTGCATGATTTTCCATGTGGAACGCGATGGTGGCCTCGGTTTTAGCCTAGGAGGTGTGCAGTGTGGCATTGTGGCGGGTCGCTCGGGTTAGCGATGTTTGGACCAGCAGTGGTTGAGGGTTCTCCCTTGGTTCGTTCCTACGAGGGTTCGTGTGGCATCACAACCTTCGTATGGGTTTGTGATCCTCTCGGTGGGATGTTTAAACTGTTAGAGTTGTGGTATCCCTCCGGTGATCCCAGAGTGGATCCTCTAGCATCTTTACCTAGATCGGGTTCTTGGTATCGCTGTGACCACTTATTTACGGGCGGCAATCCCCTATCTAGCAGGTTAACCCCGTAGGGTTTGTGGCATCATCGGAAATATGATCCCCTACCCGGTGGGCCGTGCTCAGTAGGGTTGTGGCATCGTCGGGTATATGATCCCCTACTCAGCATGTATAGTAGGGTTACGGTATCGTTGGTTATGTGATCCCCTACTTAGCGCGTGGTTTCGGTAGGGTTGTGACATAGTCGGTTCGATCCCCTACATCACGAGTTATACCAAATAGGGTTCTGGTATCATCGTGACCAACTTTATATGGACGATGACCCTCTATCTGAGTGTGGAGCTTCTATCGACCGCCAGATCAGGTTGTGGTATCCCCCAGCGGATCCTGGGTGTGATCCCCTATCTGTGAGGACTACGTATGCCAGATCGGGTCGTGGTATCCCCCAGCGGACCCTGGGAGTGATCCCCTATCTGTGAGCTACAAATACCGGAGTGGGTCTTGGTATCCCCTAGCGGACCCTAGCGGCGATCCCCTATCTGAGGAGTTTGGTGGTTATGTTGTTTCAGTGTGGTTTCCTCAGTGATGTTATCCGACGAGCGTGGTCTCTCGGGTGAGCGTCTGAGATGTTTGTTTGGGACCCGATGGAGTGTATCTCTCGGATGAGTGTCATATGGTATGACAGTGTTCGTGTGGTGTACTCTCCTGGTTGTGGACTGTTGCTGGTGATGAGGTCGGTACCTCTTGTGGCTTTATGGCATGATCTGTGTATATTTGGATTGTTCAAGGTGTATGTATGGGCATAAACCTGAGCTGAGTTGAGATGACTAGTTGTGTTTAGCCGAGGATGGTCACGAGATGGAGTTTCTCTCTCGTCTGGGTTTCCTCTGGCTGGGTTGAGCAGACTGTTGCCTTTCAGTTTCTCCCTTGGGTTTTGGGTTTTTGGGGTGCCTACTGAGTATGTTTATACTCACCCCTGCATGGGCTTTGCCCGCACATGTTTGTGTCTTGTGCAGACCACAGGCCTTTTGACGGAGTCCCAGGAGGACCCGGAGTAGACGGAGCTTAGTGAGCGAGTTGACCGGGGTGTTTACCGGAGTTGTGCCGAGGGTGCATTCTGGCTGGTGTTTGTGGCAGCGTTCCCCTTCATCAGAGCAGGTTGGACGCACTTTGTAGTTTTCTTTTGGTGGGCCTTGTTTTTCCCTTTGTACTTCTGTTGTACTCTGGTTGTGGGATAGTGTGTGCATGCATTTACTTTTCAGTTTCTATATCTCTGCACTGTTTCATGGAGGTGTTTGTGGGTGCGTGTGTATAGGTACCTTAGGCTAATGCCTCCCATGTGTGAGAAATCCTACTCGGCGCTGGTCGCCAGCCCCTAGCCTATTGGAGGCGGGCTTAGGGAGTCGCAGCTCGAGCCCCGTTGGGTCAGGTCGTGATACATTCCCCATCATATCCATTCAAGTAAAATTCTCATTTTATGATTAAAAATAGTTATTACGTACTTTATATCATTGTAGATATGAATAAGATACAACCTATCGATAACAAACACGTCTTATGTAACAAAATATATAAAAAATGAGTAAGTTAACACCCAAAACGACGATAATACTAAGATATTTTTTACAAAGCAATGTTAAAAGATCATATATGATATCATATTAATGTATATAAATCTTGTATAATTTAATAACAATTATTTCACCATTATACAGGAGGATAACCTACCCTCAACCAATGAAAAGTACAAGGTAAGGGTTTATTTCACAATCTCTTCATTATCCAAGGTTGTTTATACGTAATTATCCACTGGGATCATCCACATCCATGTTTCTTAAAAATTTATTTCAAATCATTATTACTATTTTAAATACTATGGTTTAAAGTCATTTATACCCTTGTTGACTTTTTATATGATGTTTATAAAGGAATCTTTCTGTCATTTTCCAAACATGGTTCTTTTTAACCTTTTCGACAGAATTAAGGTAAGAATGTCTTTTTTTTCGTTATACAGTGGGTGCGGCTATTTTCCACCATTGTAAAATCTTAGAAGATTCCCTTAAAAACTTATAGAAAAAATTTCAATGTAAATGTTTTATTTTATAATTATTTGACTTTTAAATGATTTAAAAAAAATAGATATTTCACTCAAATAGTTTTGATTTCATCTATGTCAACATCCTTTGATGGATTTTAATCTTATTTAAAGTTGATTTATTATGATACAAAACTTCCACATTGTATTGAAGGTTTTGTGATATGTTTTACTATGGATGTGTTATTTTTATACCATTCATGGTTTATGGGTAAAGTATGGACAATTTGTATTATATTTTTAATAATAATTCTTATGTTATGTTTAAACCTGTTCATATGAGGAATGCATTTGACATAATAAGTGATGGTTGGAGCCCGCTATAGCTCCTAGATGCATCGGTAGGTCTTATGAGACAAACTAGTGTCTTGGCATAAGGCCTTGACAAAATATTATTTGTAGTCTTGGCATGAGGCCTTGGCTACGTGGTTATGATAGTTTGGCATTATGTATTCCATTATTATGAAAGTGGTTATTGATATTCCATGTGATTATTCGACTAGTAGAATATCCATGTGAATAAGTAAATGGCATTATTTCAATTCATCTTTGACATATTATGCTGAAGTTAAAGTTTAAAATGTGTTTGTTTTAGTTATACATTGCCTTAAATATTTATGCTTATTTATGAAATTTTTCCCTATATTGTTATCCTTACTGAGTATATGAGATCACCCCTTTCTATGTATTATTTTTTCCCAGGATGTGAAGAAGTAATTTATGAATGAACTACAGGGATAATATGAGGGTATTTGAAGACAGGATGTTGTTGTAGTAGTTTTCACTTTATAATGTAATGTAAACTTTATGAATGTATCTAGTTATTCCAAGGCTACTAAACTAATTGGTCTTTCGAGACTTTATCTTTGTGATCTTTCCAATATTATGTAATAATGCACTGAATCTGGGTAATTGAGGTCGGGGCGTTATAAGGAATACATCCGTGCACTGGTCCACCACTACAGGATAACATAGACTCTCCGCATCAACTGCTCTGAGGGTAAGGCTAGCCAACTGATGAGTGATTAGATGCACTCTCCTCTGGGTAAGTCCATCTTGTGCTTCAAAGTCTCCCTTCTCTCTGGTGAAGGTAAAACTAGTCACATCTATACAGGCACATTGCACTTTTCACCTAATACAGTCTATTTGAGCATGGGTTGTAGATAACTAGTCCATACCCAAGATGATGTCGTAAGGCCTTGACGCTTCTACTAAGAGATCCCAGCAGAAGCTCTCACCTCCTAGAGTAACCTCATACTTCTGGAACTAGTGGGTAATCATCAAATCTGCTCCCATAGGAGTATTTATCCTTAAGGATCGACCCAAAGGCTCTGTCAAAATCTTCATGCTCTGAATGAGGGCAGTGGTAATAAAATAATGACAAGAACCTGTGTCTATAAGTACTACATCTAAGGTAGAGTAGACAAAGATCGTACCTCGTATCATCTTCGGAGTGCCATGATTGTAGGGATCAGATGCCTAGATCTAAGCTTTCCCCTATCCTCCTACTCCTTATGGTTAGGGTGGACCTCATGGTGGTGGTGTTGGTAACATATTGAATCGTCTCCCGCCACCAGTTGCATGGCCAGCTCCTCTGCCACGTCCTCCTACTCCCTGCGAACCTCCTCGGTTGAATCTTTGTCTCTACCTAGGTAGTCCCTTAACCATCTACTAATCATCCGTACTATGGTTTAGACAGTCTTGAGCCATGTTACCCTTCCCTCCGCATGCGTAACACTGCCTACTCCTGTCATGACCATCTCTTCCTCAGGCACCCCACAAAACTAACTCTGAATCAAGTGGTCTTCCAGCTGTAGGTATGGTCCTCTAGGACCTATGTGACATCTATCTACTTCCTGCTATAAAAGACTCACCTATGTGACAACTGGTGATGGATCTCGCTATTAGATACTTCTTATCTAGGAAACTCTCCACTAAGAGGGCTCTCTCTAACACCCCCGCCTACGCCGGGAGGCTAAGAGAGATCATCGAAGCCCTGATCTCCCGCCTGATCCCCTACTCGAAGGTCCAGGCCCTAAAGAATGGGTCTCGAACTATATCTTTGGAATAGCGTGATATTTCAGTGAACCTCGCTGAGTATTGAGATATATTCATGGTACCCTACTGCAGATGAAGAAGCTCACATATGCGCATTGTGCGAAGAGTCGCTGGAACAAACTCTGCCTGAAACAGGCTCTCGAAGTCTGCCCAGAGAAGCGTCACCTCTTCGTGAACTTATAGAATCATGCTCCACCATCTTCCTGCTGCTACCTATAGAAGTATAGTGGAAAGGATCACCATGATATCAACTAGTTTCTCTACCAGTCATAAGACTCTCACTACAGCCTCCAACCAATCCACAGCCGCTTCTGGGTTCGTCCCTCCCCTGAACCTGGGTGGTCTCTGGGACTGGAACTCGTGAAACATGATCAAGCGGCGTGCACTCTCTACTGCTAGGGTTGGTGGAATCGGTGGTCTAATGGGTAATGGTACCGTTTTTTGCCTCCACTGGTGCCTCTACTGGAATAGGGCCCTGCACCGAGGCCTCATCGCTTGGTGGGCTATCATTGCGTACTACTCTCGGAACCCTAGCTGGCTGTCTGTGTGGAGGAATACTGAAAAGAAACAGGTGTTCCATAGCTAAAAAGTTATACCTAGTGAGCTGACTCAAAAAGATCAAAAAGAAAACTCTTGAAAACACACATGTTATCAGTGTTTTCATGCACTAATTCAGAAATCGGTAGTCAGTGTCCTAGTTTATGGATACGTCGGCCGCCACACCAACACTGGATTTCCTAAATTGACAACCACACTCACTACACTAAACACTATTGCCATTAAAAAGATCATTGTCCTATGTTCTATGGTATAATTGACTCCTCTGATACCAATGTGTCATGACCCGTCCCCAGGGTCCCGTTACGGGACTACCCCAATCCCGTCTTCTATAGGCCAGGGGAAGGTGACTATCACTGAAGGCATATTCCCTATAACTGGGAAGGTATTGCCTTTATAACAGATAAACAAATGCAACCAAACACACAGCATGATACGAACTCAAGTAAACTGAATAGTAATCAAAGTAAGTGAAGTAAGTAAAAGGGTCCAGAATACAAGCCCAACTGGAAAGTACAAGGAAAACAAGAAAGTACAAGACAGCTGATAGCTGAGAAGTAGCTCTTGGATAATCCACCATGGATCCTACCTGAAGGGTAGGTACAGATCACGAACAACTGTCTCTGCGGTTCACCTCGTCTAACGTCCACCTCCGAGCTACCTCTAATCCTGGTACCCTCATCCTCAGTCAGCGATGTCCATCGTCTACACCAAACACAACGAAGTGCGAGCATATCCCATATAGGGGTGAGTATAATGATACTCAATAGAGACCCCGAGACACTCAAAATCTCACAAAATCCACAAAGGAAGGAAACAACTGGTAATAATACTCAGGTATATGAACATAGATATACCTAAGTTATCAAGTTAACCCATCTCATTCATGAGGAAAACACGGAGTCCAACTCCAAAGCCCCAAGCTCAATTGTTCCACTAAGTAAGAAACACTATGAATACAAGTACCACACAGACACACCACACAGAAGAATACCACCATGGTATTTCCATGAAGGAATATACCACACAGGTAAAGACTCAACTCACACCAGGTATAACTTAAGTACAGTAGTAGAGATGATTAGATGTAACTATTGAATCATCTTAATCTATTAAGAGGTAGAGCCACATAGGATAACCATGTTTCGACCCACAATGGATCGCTAAGTGCTAACCCACATAGGATCGCAAGGTACTGACCCACACAGGATCGCTACGTGCTGACACACACAGGATCGCAAGGTGCTAACCCACACAAGATCACTAAGTGCTAACCCACATAGGATCACAAGTTTCTGAGAAACACAATATCTCTAGGTGCTAACCCACATAGGATCACTCTAAGTGTTGACCCACATAAGATCGCTCTACATTCTTCACGTCACAGCCAACTACTGGGTTCCCGCACTATGCTCTCTCGTCTCCGAGAGGATCTGCACCACAAGGTACTGGTCGACACTCCAACTACCAAGAATTCGCAAGAATAAGTATCTCAAAGTACTTCCATGTCATAAGGGTCTCAATGCAATAGATGGTGCGTCATTCAGACTCTCGGTCTGTGAGTTATTAGCCTTTTGTCTCGAGGTCCTGGTTGGATTGTTGCTCAATCCAACATGACCATTCTCCAACTCTATCTAAAACTCTAGTGTGGTGTAACAAAGGGACCATCTCACTCCAAGGTTTTCAGTGCCACTGAAAGTTCATCAAACAGACGTCTGGTGCCAAAGTTGTGGCCCATGTAAAGTAAAGTTTTGTATCAGGTTTAGGTCTGGTCTGACACGATCGGACCGACCCAACCCGACCTGGCCTAGGTCGACCCGGTTTGGGTTGACCCAGCTCGTGGTGCGTCCCTACCCACTGGGTGGTCCAGTAGGCTGTGAGGGCCTCGAGGGGCCGCGATTCAGCTCGGCCACAGACTGCAGCTCAGCCGTGGGGGTGCCGCGAGGGCGCCGGGCGGCTTGGCCCGACCTGGGGTGGCTCGGTCGGGAGGTAAGATGCCACGGAGTAGCTCATACGTGGGGTGCCACGATGGTATGAGACAATGCAGCCGGGAGGTGGAGGCCCGGCCGTGGGTGCCAGCTCGGCCACGGGGCAGCGGCCCTTCTGTGGGGCGGCAGCCCGGCCGTGTCCAGCAGCTCGGCCGCAAAGAGTGGTGGCTCGTCCATGGGTGGTGGCCTGGCCATGGGACGGTGGAAGCTCGACAGTGGGGCAGTGGCACGGATATGGGATGGGGGCGGCTCGTCCATAGGGTGGCGACCCAGCCATGGGCGGCGGGGGCGCGAAGTGCGTGGGGCAGTGGTCGCCACTAGGCGGTGCCATTGTGTCGGCGTGTTTGTCGAGTCCGACAGTGGTGCCAACCACCATTCTCATTCCCCACCATGGTTCATATTCATTCCACTATAAATATCAACAAATAATCAAAAGTTTTTCATAGAGGATGGGTCATGTTTGTTTGGTCAGCACTCTCTGTGTTAGAGCGGTATCAAGCGGCTATAATTCCTTCTTTAATTACAAAGAATTATCAAGAATGGAAAGAGGGAATAATTTCAAACAACCACCCTACAATATCCCGCAAATAATCGTACATAAATAAACCCCTACCTTGGATTGTTAGTTGATGTTGGCGCGATAAATATGTAAATAAGGTGAAGAGAGTGCCAACGATCGTCAGTTCTGAAACAACGCTTTGATGTCGGGCTTTCTCATGGTCCTCTTCCATGGTTTCCTAAGAACATTCTTTGATGGCATTCTTCATTGGAGAAGTGAAATCCTCCCAATATTTCTCCTCTCCCCAAGTCCACCAAAAATTGAAGTATCCAAAAAGATATGTTTCTCTAATTTTAATTTCTGTCACAATATTAAATTGGGTTAATTAATTACATAGGTTCGTATAATAAATTTAAGGGGGTGGCACCATTTATGTGGGGAAGTTTAAGAAGCTCCCCCACACTTATGAGGATGTTCAAGGGGTTTTAAACCTCGGGTGGTCACCACCACCATAACCTCTCATGGGTGGTTAGGCTCAGTGGTACCAACCCCTATAACCTCTCATGGGAGGTTTTAGTTCAGGTGGTCCCCACCTGTGAAATATCCACACGGGTGGTTTAAAAATAAAATAAAAATAAAATGTTACACCATTTTTTATTTTATTCCTTCATTAAAAACTCAAAATAAATCCTTCACTATCGACGCATCATGGTCGAGGTGAAGGTCTCTTTAAGTGAATATTAGCGCTGCGAGTTCAACGATGCCCTCAGATTTCATTTTCGATAACTGGTTCAATATTTAGAAAATCCTGATTACACATTTACTGAACGTACTCGAAATAATGTTTAGAAATTCATTCTGGACACTCTAGGTCTTAAAATTACATACCTTAAATTTTCACAGACTCATAAAATTTACATTTAATGAAAATAATTTGCATGAAAATGTCATGTCTTTACAAGGAATCAATCACATTAATTTTTTAGAGGAATAAGAAGTTGTTTTGACGGGGGAAAAGGAAAAAAAGTAAGTGACTTCAATGGAAAAATAATGTTTTTAGTTAATGAAATTGATGGTAAATTTGACCTCTCTAAGTTTTTATTGAAGTCGAAGTGTTATAAGTGTGGAGAAAATGGTCATTATGAAACCCAATGTCCCAAGAGGAAAGTTCCTAAAGGGAATCAGCTATGTGGTTTGTGTAATGGTTCATTACAGATGATGACATGACTATTGATCAAATATGAAAGGAAAGAGAAATTATTGTTAATGGATTGAGGATAAATTAATTGAGGTATTTATGTATTTTCATTAAAAAAAATTGAATGATAAAATACACAAGGATTGTTCTATATATGTTTTTCACTCAGTATATTCAAGTTTATGTTGAAAGTTCCATATGGGCTAGTGAATTTATTTAATGTAAAGATGATATTTTGACTATAGGAAGGTAACCCTTAATATGTTCTTTAAGATAAGATAATGTTGTATGGATAAAGATATGTGGGATACGAATATATAAATTGGAAAGTATTGATTACCTTTGAAATAAGGACTTGATTATATGTGGTTTATGCTAACACTGATGAAGTTTATAGTATTTTATTTATTTAATAAATAGATCCAATACAATTTGGAATGAGGAAGCATGCATGAAAGTTTATCCCTAAAAAATAATATATTTATAATTTATCTAAGTGGAAATTATAATGGACACAATTTTTAAATATTTAAAATAATATATTTAAAATTTATCTAATCTTCTTTATTAATTTTAAAACAGACATCTCTTAACTTTCCATTTGGTGAATATACAACTATCTAATTTGAGGAAGTGTGGACTATCGCCCCCTCAGTTCGATGTGATTCATTCAAACACCAAAGGAATGTATTAAGGATGGGTTTAATGAAAGAATATAATATATATTATATATTAATTCTACTTTAATAATCATGTATATATTCATACATATATATATATATTTCATTTACATACTTTCTTTTAATATAATAATAAAGATAGAAACAACGTTCATGCGTATGTATGACTTATTGTCTTCATGAATGATCTATTCCATTTAATAATCCAATATTTTATAGATTATTATAATACACATATAATGTATACACCTGATATTTATATCATGTTTTAAATTATGTAATCATGATATAAGTATAAGGACAAATGATGTAAATAATTAAGAAACATGAGAAGAACAAAGTAAATTTTACCCAAAGTGAAACCTTAACATAGTATAATTAACAAGTGGGTAATATAAGGTTATAAAAAAATAATAAGGTAATAGATATAATAATATGATTTGGTAAAATATATATAATAAAATCATATTTATTTTACAGGAATCTTGTATGATTATGGAGATAGTCTAGGCACAAGGTAAGGGGATTTCATCTCCCTTTTAATTTCAATGAGATACATGTTATGTTCTCCACTCTTTAATTTTTTTTGTTGTATGTACTAACCATGACTGAAATATATGTATATTAAACTTAAATTAATGGGTATTTAAAAGTCCATTTTATTATCCATATTTCAAGGGGTTTAGGTTTCAATAGATACCAACTCGGTAATATAGTTTTGTCTCAATTTGACTTCTTTGAGACTCATGTTTTGTTATGGACATAAACTCTTTCATAAATGTGTATATACATCCATTTTACTTGTTATATAATGAATCTAATCCTTTTCATAATATTTTAATCTTCATGTAATTTCATTTCTTACATGGATAGTATGATCCCATGTTACCAAGTAATAAGTGTTTATTAGGATAATCCCATCACTTTTCAAGATTGTTTAAGTTTATGATTCATTTTATGAAATATTACGATCCATATCACTATGAAATTAAGTAATTTTATTATTCTCTGGTTATCCATGAAAAAATCATTTATTGGTAACATTTTTCTACCCTTTGGTCGAAAAGATAGTTAATAATGTGTTTTTATGAAATCCTGACATTGTTGTCCATTAGGTCAGAAATCTATATTTTGTAAAAAAAATTTCCAAGAATATTACACCATTATCCTATAATATTTAAAAAAATTAACCTTATTTTCTTTTATCAATATCTTTAAGGGAATCTTCTTGTTTCATTCTGAACAAGGAATTCCTTCTAACCTTTTTACTAGGCAAAATGAATGTTATTTTTTACTTCATACTACATGTATGGATTTACCCACTATCATTCAATTAAATATTCCTTTTCATTTTTTAAAAGGTTAATCTTCAAGAAACTGTTTTAAAAGTAATTTTTAGGGAATTTCTTTTCAAATTCGTTTTAAGTGTTCTTTATATGTTTTGAAAGTATTTTATTAGAAAATTATTTTTAAATGGTTTTATGTGTTAATAGAGATTTTTTAAATAATATAGGATATGTTTTTCATGAAACAGTTTTGAATGATATATTAAAACAATTTTCCATCTAATATTACATATTTGGATATTACTCATTCCCTTTTTTAAAATTATCCAAAGGTTTTATTCATATACTTTCTATGAATTGGTTATACTTAATGTCTTGGTCTCTATGAAATGTGTTTCTCTTTCATAGGTTATATATTTATGAAATCTGTTTCTCTTTCACGCTTTATACATTGATGAAATGGTTATGAAAACTATCTATTTTCCATAGGTTATGATGTGATGAAATACTAATGATATCCAATTCCATTTATTAGTTATTATTTTTTATAAGACCAATATCTTTTTATGGATCCTGATATGATGAATGTTTTATTATCTTTGGGCACAAGAGTGAATGATTTTACTATAAGATGGGTGCGACCTATATATACATCCAATTAATTAGTTAATTATAAGTTTTATTTAAGCTCAAAGGGTACATGGGTAGTTTCCTACAACTGGAATGAAATAGGGTGTATGAGTTGTATCCCAATCCTAAATGAAAGACGGTACATGTGTAGTAACCCATGCCCAAAAACAAGAAGTTAAATGGGTTGTAGCCCAAGATGAATAGAAAGAGGGTACATGGGTTGTACTCCAAGCCCCAAAACAATAAGGAAAATTTATTTTATCCAAATACTAAAAGAATTTGGGTACACATGTTGATATCCCAAGCCTGATGTAGGAACATAGGTCATAGCCCAAGCCAAACATGTTAAAAAGTTCTTGGTAGGTGGCCCTGGCATAAAAGTTTCTATTCATTGATGTATTTCATAAATCCTATGTCTTGTTCCTTAATTAAGATTTCCTGGATCAGGGTGTTTATTTCAATATGATTAATTTCTCATAAACTTCATATCTTCATCTCATAACTAAAGTTTATGACCTTTGATATGCAATGTATGATTTTCTAATGTTAAGATCGCATTATCATACTACTATGTTCATGTTTATTCTTATATATATCTCTTGTTTTCCCTTAATGAGAATATGATATCAACCCTTTCTTATGTTTTCTTTGTCCAGGTTATGAAGAAAGGTTTTATGTATAATTACTAAAGGTGGGGATCGCTAGTGGAGACGTTCATGATATTTCACCTGGATAGATTATTTTGTTTCCACATTTCCAAAGACACAAAATTATTATGGCCCTCTGGAATTTATTTTTGAGATATTCTAAATATTCATATAAGAATATGTAATATCCTTGTATGTTAAGTCTGTATCACTATATAGTTTGTTTTCTATTTAAGTCTTAGGGGTGTTGTTTGTTTTTTAATGTTCTTATGCTAGTTGAGTTCTTGTGGTGGTGATAAACCTCTTGTGTTCTCTACTAATTCTTGTGATGTGGTTTATTTTTAATTATTTTAGAGTGACATGTGGAGTAAAAGGAAACTCAATGATTATGTTTTCTTTGGATTTTGATCTGGCATTGAATCATGTTTTTGTTAACTTTAGGCTGGGTGAATTTCTGAGGGAAGAAAGTGTTTATGGTGGGGAGATTTTTCACACCAAAAACATTATAATTCTTTAAATTTATTCTTTTCGTGGATTTTTAACAATTTGTTTTATGTTTGGGTTTACCCCATTTTAAATTTTTTAATTTTTGAAGTTCCAGGTGATTTTTTTCATGCACAAATTTTCCACACCATTAGGGGAAACCATGCGCCTTACCTAGGAAACTTTGTGGTTTGGTGTCATTTTCTGGTAGGTGCATTTGGAATAATTGGTGCACGGTTGTGGAAAAGATGTGTGGCATACCCTTATGAAAAATTAGGGGTGCAGAGTTGGTGCAGGGTTTGGAAACCATGTGTTCAAACTGTGCGAACTTCATAGAAATTTTGAATATTAAAACCTCTATTTCTTCCCCCCCCCCCTCTTTTTATCCAAAATAATGGATTCCTCCCCTTGAGTCATTTTTGGAGCACAAGAGGGTTCCCAAAACCCTATTACCTTGGTTCCTTCTCCACCATGGTTGCATCCTCAATGTTCTAAGGTATGTTTTTAGGGTTTTCCATAATTTTATACTCTTCTTTTCTTTCTCTTCTGCCCCTCTTGAGATCATAGCCCCTCTCAATTAGATTTTCTCTCTTCACTAAACCCTCTAAGCTAGGGTTGATGTTTTTGTAGTGTTTATTTGGATATCGGGAATACATATAGTTTTTTGGGACCTATTATTCCTTCCTTTGAGGTTTTTTCACATCTGCACTCCTTTGAGTTAGGTATCTTTATAATTTTCCTTTAAGAATCATTAATTTGATGCTTGAGTTCTTTAGATAAATTTTTAAATATGTTTTTCATTCTCATTTTGAATTTGGTTAATTTATTTTGGTGATTTAATGTTTATAATATTTGGAAAAAACGTTATTCAAAGAACATATTTTATTATGCTTATAAATGAATGCACATAAGGTGTATGAGTAAATATCAATTGGTTTTGAATGTTCCTTTATTAATTATGCATATGTGTTATTCTGTGAAAAATGTTTAATAAAATGTTGCTTGGTTAATTTTTATGAAATACAATTGTTTGAGAGAATGTTTAGACTTATATATATTTTGGTGGTTTAATTTGTCTGTGGCATTATATTTGTGTGCATGTTTTGGTTATTTAAAAATGTTTGATTCCTTTATTAGGATTCTATGAGAGTTTCATTGGTTGTGGTCACAAGCATATATTCATGGAGTACACATGTGGGTGTTACAACAAATTATAATGGACATGTTTAATTTAAAGACTTAATTTTTAAAATACTAAGCCATATGCTCCTCCCCACTTTCCAAATCCTCTTTTAGCATTCATACCTTCTAAATGGATTCATGTTTTAAAATAAATGGTGAATTGTTTTGAAAAGGATGTTTGGAGTTACATCTTGTTTGGAAATTTGGAAAAATGATTGACATCAAAATGGTATAAAGGATAATTTTTAAACTTGAACATGTTGTGCACTTTCATTTTGGTTTGAAGTGGGTTTTCACATCATTTTGGGAAAAAAATAAATATATTTAAGATGAATATTGTTTGAAATTATAAATTCTCTGTTGAAAACATGTATATTTTGAGAAGTGATTCAAACGAATTTGTGAAAAAATTTGAAAGCCCTATTATAATTTGATAATGGTTTTGTTAAAATATTGGGAAGATAATGTGATATGTGATGGAAAACCATATAGAGGGATTTACTTATATCGATTTTTGTATATTTGGTGTCCATGTTTGGGGTAGGAAATTGTGGTGATGGTAGGTAAGGTAAGTAACATCTGCAAGGGTCTCCTACTTATACAGTATACTATTACCATGGATTTCCTTGGGTTATATTTAATGTTCAAGTCCCAGTTTCATTCCATCCCTTATTTGAAAGGTTGGTACCCCTTGACATGATAGGTCTTGGTGGGATGTGCCACTAGATTGTTCATTTTAGGTAGGTCAACTGGTTATAGACTATGGAGTTTCACCATATGTCAGCAGGTGAGTCTAATTTGAGTAAATCCAGAGATTTCTATAGAGATTTATAGGAAATGTTCATTGTTACTATCTATATATACTCGTTTATATTATTTTGCAATTAATTTTCATGTTATACTGCTTGTTAATTTTCTGTATTTCACGGTATTTCCATGTTTAGGATTTTTATTTTAAAATGGTATATCATCTTTGAAAAATAATGATGTATCGTGTAGTGTTTTAAAAAAGGAAAAATATTTGTTCAATATTGAAATTGAAAAAAACCTATTTTTATATATGTATTTCAAAATATTTTCAATGGAATGTTTTGGGAAAGGAAAAAATATGGATTCCTTTGTGGTTTCCTACTGAGGTGTTAAGCTCACATCATAATTTTACCTTTCGCTGTGGGTAGACTAGAGGTGTTTTCTAGGTCCAAGATTTTGGTTTGAGTTTCCTTTTTAGATGGTTGTTTTCATCGATGGTGGTTATCAAGAGGTCTCGTGGAGATCTTATTGGCATGTTCCAATTTTAGTTTTGTATTAATTTTCAATTTTTTTTCGTCATTTGTTATATTTGGATCATTATTTTATATTATTGATGTTTATTTATTGGACTTTGTTTTATATTCAGTGTTGGATATTCATTCCAGCTTATTTATTGGGACGAAATCATTCCCACTTGTATTATTTATGACGGTCGGCACTAGTTTCCAGCCCTTGGGGATCTGGAATTCCATTTGGTATATGCTGCCGACCGGGTTAGGTATTGAGTCAGATGACATCCCATCCTAGTTTGTGGAAACAAGAATAAGGTCCTGACTAAGAAGAGTTGTAACAGTTTATTATTATAGTCCAATGTGAAGTTCCATGTTTTTTATTTAATTGTTCCATTCTTGTATTCCAATATACAGGGTTTTTCTCTTCAGAAAAGGTGGTTTATAAGGAATATATCTATCATTTAAATTTTGACTTGATATTTAGATAGATTTATCCATTATATTATTATGTCTAGGAAGTGGTTAGAACAACAAATATATATATCATAGAAAACAATTGATACTAATTTTTGGAGTAATAGGTTAAAATAAATAAATTAAATCACTAAAATGGTATGTATTTGATACCAATAATTATTCAAGATGGTATGATGGTTGAAAGTTATAGAGGTGTTTGAATTGAATATATTTAATTTTAAAATATTAATATATTTAAAAATAATAATTTATGGGAAAATAAAATATGAACATAAATATTATTATAGTATCTTCAATCAAGAAGGATCAAACTTCTACTCTCCACACTCCTATCCTCCTTGACAGGTATGGTATTTACTAAAGGGTCTAGATTTTTAAGGAGGTTGTAAACCTATTATAAACTAATTATATTAGAGGTTCAACTAGGAAAAAACATATTTTATAAAGGGGAGACACAACCTAATTACAAAATGTCCAATTATTGAGGCATAACAAAATAAAAATTTCTTTTTTGAAGAAAAATCATAAACCAAGAACAATTACTAAACATATTAATATATAAGGACAATTAATTAAATATAAAAAACACCTAGTCGAGAATAAATGAGGTATAATAGTTATAGCTTCTCAACCAGCCTTGGAAATAAATTATAGTATTACAATTCAATGTTAGTATTGATTGTGAATGTTATTGTTAATTTTTTTATAATCTTTAAAAATATATATTCTTCTAAAATAAGGTTTTTACAATTATATCATGTATAAGTTATTGACTATATGTGTCAGTTCAGTTGGGTTCCATCCCTATAGATTTGGTTCCCATTAAATAAAAATATTCAATAATTATAAATTCTATATAGAATTAGAATTATTCAAATTGAATAATAATAACATTTACAAAATCATCACCTTAGTTATAGAAATTGATAATAAAACCCGAATACACAGTCTAACATTATGAAATTTTATTTTAGAAATAACGAAATACTCTACAGCTGTTTAATGATTTTAACACTAATTGAACAACTTTCATAATTTAAATATAATATATAATCAATAAACAATTAATAATTCCAAAAATCTCATGATTTAGTTTCCTTTTGAAACATACATAATATGAGTTATAAAAAAATTAAATAAAAAAATTAATGATTAGAAAATTAAATCCCCCAAAAAATTCAAAGTATAAAAATAATATGAACATTTTCTCAAAAAACATATTACGTAAGAATCATTATATATATATGAGAAACAATATATAAAGTAAGAATAATTTTTTGTAAGCTTGAATTTTATGTAAATATCATTTCCAACGTTAAAATGATTTTGCATGAAAATCAATTTCTAGATACACATGAATTTTTTGTAAACATGAATCTATGTAAGGATAAAATTCTTATAGGTAGTAATCAATATATAACCTCATAAAGTTTATTTTTTTACAATGTAATGTTGATTATAAATTTTTAGATGGATATAAAAAACTTCATAAAGATGAAAAACATTGACACATAGAATTTATTTGGATAACATTTTTTCATTAATATGTTTTGAGAAACCATAAATATCATTATAAAAACTATAATTATGATTCCTTTGTTAAAACATTAATTTATAAGGATCAAATAGAATTTCATAAGGGTTATTTAGAAAATAGTTTTACAGAATTTCAAAAAAATCAAAAAAAAAATCAATTTTAAATTAAATATGATTATAAAAAAACATTGAATATAATATGAAAAAAATAATTTGAAATAATTTCAACGCCATTATTTACTTATATAGTCAGTAAAAGATTTACACTCATGTAATAGGGAATTATATATTTATGTAAGGAATTTTTAAATAAGTGATTTTTTTATTAAGTGAGGAATTCATAATATGGTGAAGTTTTTGTTTAATTGAGTTAGTAATTTTTAATTTTAAATACATACTAAAATAAAGTGGGTAGGATCTATTCAATAATCACATCATTTTTCTATAATTAAAAAACCATGTATTAAAAATAAGTAAATAGTATCCTTTTTATAAATCTTAAATACGGATAAAATAACTATATTTCAAAACAATCTCCCTATTATGAATATAAGATAGTTTTTTAATCTCAAATTAACATTAAAATTCCATTTTTTTAAATAAAAATAATGTGTCTAAAATTTCTCTTTAAAAATGGTTGAATAGAAAATATATTATAGATTTAAAAAGATAGCACCCCCTTAGTTAAAAAATATTAAACTAAGAGTATATCAGATTTATTTGACAAAAGAATAAAAATTTTAAAATAACTCATATAATTATAAATTTTAACCTTAGATTCTAAAACAAAAATGAAAAACATTTAATAATATTTTAAAACAAATTTAAATCATATTTTAAAAAATTTAAAGCATATTTTCTGCTTTTAGATATTTCCTACATACACATATTTTTATAATATAACTCCCAAAGTATAAATTAATATATATATATATATATAAGATAAAAAAATATTAAAACAATAATAAATTTCATGAAATTTCATCATTTTCTTTCAAAAAATAGTAGAGAATTTAAAATATCTCATGTAAGAGTATAAGAAGAAACACATAGGATCCAAACATATAATTAGAATTATTAATAAATATTACATTCTCCCATTCAATATAAAAAAATTAAATAATATTTTAAACATCCCAAGTTCAACCATAATCAACTAAAATCCAAATATTTATTAAATATGTTTTGAAATTGATCATTTGTTTAGAAATATTCTAAATAGATTTATTATTCTTGAATTTAATCTCTAATAATGTGATATCTCACTTAAATATATTGGTTTAGAATGTTTTATAGTGTTTTTAAAATGAAAATAATAGAATAGTTATCACACATAAATGTTATTTTCTCAAAATAAATATCAATATAAAATAAAGTTATATAATCCATAAATATGGATCATAATAACTAGTAGGATAAATTGTTTCCGCTTTAGTTATAGATTATGAAAAAATTATTATTTTATTGATCTATAAGAAAATTTACATTCACCTTTAAAATGAAACATGACACTAGTAATTTTTCTATTTTTTCATCCTATAAATTTAAAATGAGGATATATTTTTAATTCAAAAGTGGTTATACTAGGATAAAATAAACCAATATTCATATAAACTATAACATATTAAATAATTCATTTAATATTTTTTATATGAATTCTATTAGGGTCATCTTGAAATATAGTACACATACATATATAAAACATTGAATCTAGTTTAGAATTATTTAAATATAACAGACTACCAACCATTCCTCTATAAACCTTCATATCAACAGATTTTACATTAATATAAAAATATAATTTACAAGTAGTAATTACTTGTGTATTAATGGTTTCGCTATAATAAAGTCCAAAATTTTAAACTAATTTTTTAGAGTACATAGACTTATTATAAAAAATCAGTTGATTCCTTTTAAATATTTTATGTTTGAGAAATATTTTCAATTATCTAGTAAGACTCGTCTAAAATTCCTAATTAATTAAATAATAAAATTATTTATGAAAAATTGCACCAAAAGAACCCAAAATCGAATAATTTTTTCAAATTTCAATAATGATAAAAAATAAAAATATATTCTAATACAAACATAGGATGAAATATTTCTTTCTTATATCTATTTTTCAAAATAGAAATTGATAATATTTTATACCAACCATGAGGAGATTTCTTCATTCCTTAAAAATATTTTGAAAATTTTAAAATATGATCAGATTATATTTCATGTACAAAACTAGGTGTCTATTTAAAAAATTGACCTAAAAAGTTAAAACATTAATAAAATAACTTCTTACATCCATTTGATAATTTTTAAATCCATAATTATCAACACAATATAATTCTATTCTAATAGATTTAAATATAAAAACATTTAAAAAAATTTATCAAAATTAATACCATCTTATTAATAATAATGTTTTGAAACCAATCTGTATTTATTTGTAAAAATGTTTCTAAATTAATAAAAAATTGTATATATCCATTTAGTTACAATAATCTATGAATATTTGGAAGAAAAAAATTAAAACATTATTAATAGAAATTTCATTAAGTTTCACTTCCATGTGTAAACAATATTTAGGATCTTTTAAATATTCTAAAAAATAATTTGGATAAATATCATAAATAAATTCATAATTTGAAAATTATTATTACATTATTTCTATTTTTACTATATAATCAACATCTACACATATTTTATTATTAAGGTGATCTTTAATAGTTTTATATATCTTTTCATGAGGGTTTTTCTCTCTCTCAATAGTTTCATTAAATTATTGATTTACTTCATATCCAAAATAAAAATAAAAAATCCTTTTTAAATATGATTTTATTCAAATTATTTATATCTAAAATATTATTCAATAAAATTTACATGAATATATATTTCAATAATCCATGTTATTTATTATTAACTCTATAACATTTAAAAACAATGGAATTTCCCAAGAGTATTCAATCCTTATATTTAACATCATATTTATCTAGATTGGCTTTTGTGTTAATTATAAATACTCTGCATCCAAAAATCTAGAAATCTATATTTATGTTTCATTTCATTCTATAACTCAAAATGGTTTTTCTTTACAATATATCTTAAAATAATTCTATTAGGAATATATAAATATATATTTATAGATACAACCCAAATATAGAAAGATAACTTAAACATATTTATCATAGTTCTAGCCATTTATTCTAAAGTTATTTTTTTCCTTTATAAAACGCCATTTTTTCAATGAGTTATATGGGATTAAATTTAACACCCTGAAATTTTAAAATAAGAAAATTTTATGTAATAGTATATGTGACACGCAACACCATGTGTAGAAGGTAATATAATATCTTAAGACTTTATGATATATTTATATTTAAATAGATTCAAAATAATAAATAATTTATATTAAATGAAACACTGATTTTATCTTGATTTACATGAAATGATGAGTTTCTTTAATAGCTTGTGTTACACACGAGATGGAGTTTTATCGAACAAAAATATACCATTAATATTATTATTAAATATGACTGCAACCATATTGCAGTTGGAGTGGTAATTATGAATAAGATCAACTAAATTATGAAAATTTATAGTTTACACACATTTTTTAGTTATATATTTATTTTAATAAAATAATAATTATTTAAAAGAAAAAGAAATATTTTCTAAAAAATTACATTTTTCTAAGTGATGATTCAGTCACACTTTGTGTAAAAAGTTTATAATTAATTTTCCTACTTTTAAAAAATTAATATGATATAATAAAATTACGTTTTGAAATAAAAATACCAAAATTATCATATCATGTATTTTTTGGATTTTTTTGAAAATTTTCATTTTTGATGGATATTGAAATTTTTTAATTTTTAAAAGAAAACCGCTATTTTATTTAAATAATTTATAATGTTAAATTATATTTTTAATTAATTTTAAATTAAAATTAGTTAAATTTTATATTAAATAATTAAATTTAGGTCATCTAAATAATTTTTATATTTAAGTTGGTTATAAAATCATTATACACTTATGAACATTTTCACTTTAAAAATTTACTTTCTTGCTGTGTATGTGGGATTAATTTTAAATTATATTCTACCATTTCTGTGAGTTTAATTTTGAAAATTTGATTTTTTTATTTGGATTAATACTAATTTATATTATTTATATGTTAAACTTAATTTTTACCATAATTATTAGTGAAAAAAGATAAAACTATTTATCACGATTAATTTTAAAATAGGGTGTTGCACGTTATATTCATTTTTATTAAAAGTAATATTTCACATGCATTGGATTTTTTATTTAATAAATTGAATTTAATATTTATAATAATTAGGTTTAAATTATCTAACAAAACTAATTTTAATTTTATCCTTAAAGGATAAATTACCTCGTTAAATAAAAAGATACTAGTTACTGTGGTAATAAAAAAATGGGTAAAGTTGAGTAGACTTAATGACTAAGGAATAAAATGATAAAGATGTTTTTAGTTTTCTTGGAGGTTTTTATTGACCAAATAAACCCTATATACTTTTTTTGGTACATTTTTTCGCACATGAGGTAAGGGAGACCTACCAATAGTGATTACTTTTAGGTATTTTAAAAAATTTCACTCCTTTTCAACTATAAAATGAAACTAACTCAACTCACTTTTTCACACCTTAAAACAAATTTGGTTCATCTAATACTTGAACTAATAACTTCCTAAATTCAATTCCCTCTACCTAGAAACCTTATCTTTGGAAAAAAATCCAACCTACGATGGATTTTAGTGCAAACATAGGAAAGATACCCGAAGAAGAGGTAACATTATTCAATGAGTGTTATTTATTTATTTATTCACCTCATTACATTATTATTTATCCATTATTATATAATAAACTCATTATCATACATATACTAGGATGTTTTTATAATAATTACATGACCTAAAACCATGTCTACTTCCATCAAATATGTTATGAAATCATCATTCTTGTGTACGGTAGACAACCACCTAGTGAACTAATGGAATTTTTTCTTCCATTACAACCTTTCATGGTTGGGTATGATGATGGATATAAATTATATATATTTTATTGATAATATAGTTATACCTTCTAATTAAAGAGATCGTATATATCTTTTTTAACTTCTTTCCAAAGGATATACGATATTTTCGATCGTTTGTACGGCAGACTACCGCCTCATGAAGCGATGTTATTTGTATTTCAATAACACGTTGCATTGAAGATGACAAGGATAAATTTAATATATATATTGAAGATCCCAATTTTTGTATAGATCATATTTATTTTCAACTAATTTTTATTGGTTTTAAATGGTAATCAAGGAGATAATAATATCACATTAGGGTAAATATGATGATGTAGTTCCAAATTTGATGGATCTTAGATAATGTCCTCAAGTAATGATAATTAAAGAAATATATTTTGAATATATAATTTTTCAAGGTGATTCCAGGATAATTTTTATGGATTCATTTTATAATAGTGGATGTAATTTTTGAATAATTCTCATAATAAAATATAATGATACTTTGCTGATTTGTGTTTCATAATTATCATAGGTTGTTTAAAGAACTAGTGATGCAAGACTTATGTGGGAAAGGGGGAGTAAACATTTTTCCAATCATATTAAAGTTTGATTGGAAATAAATATGTTTATGGAAGATAGGAAAATTATAGTACTTTCCTGAGAAAATATGACAATGCAAAAGATGATCTATCAAATGTTAAAAACAGTGACAGATAAGGTTCTTAATGAAATAAGATGATCGAATATCGGAATGGTTGGTGTTGATAAAGCATATTTTTAAGGTGGCACCATTTCCCAATGTTTTCCAAATTTTTTGGCCTCAAAATTGAGAGTCTATATTATAAAAAGGTATATATTTCTCAAAGGAGTGTAGTCTGTGGAGAAGGGTATCCCACATCAACGGTTTGGTTATATTAGATTAGCTGGTTTTATAGATATTATTTTCCTATATAAAGACCCCTAATCAGATAATTAGTAAGGGTGACCTTCATTATAAAATCTCATCAAGATGGGAAGATTTTGTAGTCTGTGAGGTGAAATTCTGAGAGGGGAAGTAGTTTATAGAGAAAATATTCTACAAATAAGTAAGTTGTCTAAAGAAGGAGTTTGTGGGGACTGGTATCTCTCGATGAAAATGGTACACCAAGAAATGGTTCTCTGTAGAGGCATTATAAATTTATGAATTATTGATGGTCCACGAAAGAAGAAAAAGTCCACTTAAGAAGAATTGGTCTATGGAAGTAGGGATGGTCCACGGAGGAACAAGTTTTCTGAAAATCACTCAAGCCATGTGGTGCAAGATAGTTTATGGAGGAATAAAAAATGTTCCATGTATGGAATGGTTGTTCGTGGAAGTGAATGTTTTCTCAAATCACTACACCACATAGTGAAATGAAATTTTAGAGGATACATGACTGTTTTTTATGGAGAAATACCACATACATGTGATAGGTGTTTACATCCACATCGTGCTTTGTGAAGAAGAAGATAAATGGTCACTCAACACATGATAAATTCACCAGCTTGAAGTGATTCATGAAGAATGGGTCTATGATCCAATTATTGGGTACAATACCCCAACTGTGTTTTGAAAAGTACAACTGTGTGTGTTCCCAATTGATATATAATAGACAGAGAAGAGAAAACAAAAATATTTTATTTGTGTGTAGAAGAAGCATACATGCACTAATGTTTGTATTTACTCAAGGAATAAGAGAAGTAAATTGATACACTCATGTGCCAGTATTGAGTATCGAACGAAGATAATTAGACACTTGCAACAAAATTTTACATTATTGTGTGTCCAAGAAGAATCTAGTATTCCCACTTAATGATTTATTATTATTCAAGGAAAATTAATTCTAATAATGATAAGTTGAGATGATCATTGTGGATTTAATTATCACATATAAACTTTGTGATGGCAGAAAGAAGAAGAAGAATAGATATTGGTGCAGTTTTTTTCAATGAATAAAAATAGAGAAGAATAGAATAAGATCTGGTGAGAAAATTTATATTAGTTGATTCTAATTTGGTTCAGAGAGAATTAAATATTCTTCGATATATAATATTTATATTATTGTGACTGATAGAAGAAGAAGATAATAGAACTGTCATTTTTTCTACTGGGAATAATTAAGAGGATATTATTTCATTCTTCTATGAATGTAACAATGTGAAGAATAAGGATATAAAAGAAAAAATCATAACTATGACATTGAACATGACTCAATTAGTGGAGGACTTTCTTAGTGTTACAAACCCTCATCAAAAAGGAGAATATTGTCTTAAGAGGCAGTGTAAATATCCATAAAAGTGCATTAAAACATGCAATATTTTATTGTTTTCAAACTAATACATGATTTCACTATTGTATTGTTTACATTGTGCCATGGGATTTTAAGGGCATATCCTACTCATTGTATTCCACATAAATAGATTATTTTCTAGTGGATAATGTTGTATTAGATTGTTTCTAAAAAATACCAAGGATGCAGATACTTCTGTGGAGTAGTAAAACTTGTATAAATATCATGTTCTATCTTTACTCTATTTATATACCAGCTTGTGATAGGGAAAAGAGAATAATAGTGCAAGGATAAAAATTTATAATACGTTTAAAAAGTACCCAACACGAATTCACCCCCTCTCTCAGTGTTTGGAATATCCCAAAATGGTCCTAATATATATGTGATATACATTAAATAATTATGATATTAATGACATATTTATTATTATTTAAAAATAATATATTATTTTATTTTTTACCTTATCACTAAACTAAACGATAAAGTCATTCTTATGCATCTGGAAGACCACCTTCACGAAATGATGTGACTCTCTATTCATCAACACAACATATCGATGAAAAATATATAATTATATTTAATGAAATAATATTATATTTGTGATATTTTTATCATTATATAGTTGAAAAATATTACTTACCGCCTTTCCATAATGATCATTTAAAATGGAAATGTTACTTATGTATAGATATGTCCTACCATCTCCATGATTGCACCATACTTCATTTCTCAAAACCATAATTCGGGATTAGTCATAAAATTATAATTTATGTTAAAATATGATAATTATGTAATTATTATTATTATGTATATGATATAACTATATAATAAGTGAAAGAACTGTACCTCTCAAGATGAAACATGCACAAGAAAGTAAAGAAATTAACACCTAAAACATGAAAAATAAAAATAGATTATTAACGAAATGGTGATTAGATGTTGTAGAAGGATCATATATGATATTATAAATTTTAATTTTTTTTATTATAAGTTAAATATATGTTAAAAACCACTATACATTAGGTTAAATAATTTTCAACAAAAGGAATTTTAAGGCAAGGAATTTCATCTCGATTTACATTGTTTTGAGATTTAATTGTTATTATGCACCAATTAAATTTTATGTTGTGTATATACTATACATTTGAAATTTAATATCATGAATACTTCATTATTCAGGTTATTTTATGTAAAAATTTGAATTATCTCATCCAAAGGGATATGACATGAAAATTACCTTCTGGTAAGTGTTATTATACAATATCATTTTCTTTTGTGATTATTATCTTTCTGGTGAAATAGTAAATTTATTATAATATTTTCTCGTTAAACAATACATTTCAAAAAAATATAAATTTTCTTTTATGATGGATATGATTATTTTATAAATAGTATACCCTTTTTACATGCCATTTTTTACTTTGAAATTTAATTTATTAACTAGGGAAATATTGATAAATCCATAATCATTACTCAATACGAATATTTAATAAGGCACATTGTTCATGAATTAAATCTGTAATTCCTTATAGAAGGAATTATTTGGATCTATAGTGACGGGTGGAACTTATTATAATATATCCAATCAATGTGTTAGTAGGTCTCATGAGATAAATAAAGTTGGATAAATTATAAGGGTCTCTAATTATTGGTTATAAACCGTCCTGTGAAAGTTCATGATATTATAGCTATCATGATTCATGAGATCATGGACTATAATAATAAGGAATTTACTTCATTTAGAATTTAGTTATTATTATCCATTATATTTTACCAATGATATTATCTTTGGATGCAATTAATTCTCAGTTTATGTAAAGACCCGTAAAATTCAAGGGAAATTTTTTCTTAATTTTCTTTGCAATTTTACAAGAACGCAGTTTCTGATGGCGCCTGATTCCGAGGTCTGGTGTGCCCAGAATTAATTTCCGAAGTTAGGCTCGGGTTCGTTCAGTGAACGAACGATCGTGTTTTTCTAAATTTTGAATAGTTGCTCGGAATCGAATTCTGAGGGCACTGATGGAACCACAGCGCCGGTAATTGCTTAAGAAGAACTTTTTCGGAGTTCCTTTTCATGGGAGGAGTTGTAAAAAATTTGTGGAAGATAAAATAAAAATTGAGTTACAATTTTTTTTATTTCTTTTAAGTGGTTTATCCATTGAGTGGAAGTTGGGGTAACCACCCAACTTCCCATGAGAGGATTAAAGGTGAGGTGGGTCCCACACGAACCCCACCCCTTTCACCTTCCCTAAACTCCCTTAAACCTCTCCTCTCATTAATTGGTAACTTTTCATAACATGTTTAACCCCCCCCCCCTTTTAATGTGAGACCACTCACCTCCCCCTCTCTCTTCTTTAATTCATGCCACCTAAACGTTATTTATTTTGACAACTCAAGATCAATTAATTAAGTTTGTTGGTTTTGAATTTGTAATTTTGAATGCATGGCTTGGGTAAATAAAATAAGGTGGAGACTTATTTTATTTTGGTTAGAATTGTTGTGTTAAGAGGAAGGGAAGAGAGCTTTTTGAGTTTTGAAGAACATCCTCCTCCGAAGAAGAACGCTTCATCTCCTTTGTTGAAGAACTTGAAGAACACCAAAGTTTCGACAAAGAATGTCATCTCATCTTGCACCTTCTCTCCACGTCGAAGGAAGAGAGATGCCACATTCTTCATCGGGTGATCACCGACGACGTGCCTTCTCCTCTTCTTCCTCCGCGTCAAGGGAGGAGACCCCACCGCGGGGAACGTCACCTTTGATGACAACTCACCCTCCGACGTTAATGGAATCAGCACTGATCTTCCGCTACGTCCGATCATCGCGACTCTTGCCTCTTCCACTGCTCGACGACGTGTACCGTCTTTTCAAAGTAGGGGTTTGGTTTTTATGTCGTGAATAATTTTTTTGACTTTCATCGATATTAACGGCCAATTGTTATAAAAATAACGGAGGAGGTCAGACTGCACAAACACGGCTGAACCTCCTCCCCTTTTTATTTTGATGGTTATCTACGTGAATTGAAATGTAAGTGACGCAGTGTCGTCACTCTGTGTGGGAATTTAGAGAATCATGATGAAGGAGCGCGACGCCGTCGCGTTGCACCGGAAAACCACAAAGATGGAGCGATTTGTAATTTGACGTGCGGATCGACGGGGGACGACGAATCGGGCCGAAATGGCGTTTTAATTCCTTCAAAGTAATGATCGGGTCCCGGGAGGCCTTTTGGAGAAGGAAGAAGGTGAAACGGACCACCGGATAGCGTCTGGTGGTCCGCAGAAGGCGGCGGTGGGACATGAATCGGAACGGCTGGTCCGTTCCTGGTTTGAGACGGCGCGGCTTTAAACCACGCCAGGTTGACAACTGGGGGGGGGGGGGGTTTGTAACCCCACGCACCCATCGCGCCGCACCAGCACGAGGCAAGCCGGCTTTCCAGTCCGCGCAGGCTGGGTCGGGCCGCGCAGCCAGGCCGGGCCGCACCCAGCTGGCCCGGACCCGGACCCGGTTCGGGTCGACCCGGTTCGGCCGACCCAGGGGGGTTGGGCTGGGCCGGGCTAGGCCCAGACCCCCATTTTGGATTGTCTACGGTCTTTTACCCATAACCTGGACTGCGGACCTCTGATCGACGCACTGTTAGCGGTGACGCGATCCTTGAAACGATACGGTCGTTTCGATAAATTACACTCTAGGTTTCGGAGAACGTTGAGTTCAGCCGGGTTGGTTCGGATACGAAACCAACCGGGTCCTCGGAGCGGAAACGCTTATATCTTGAGTTCCAGACGTCTGATTGATGTGTCGTTGACTTTGTTGGTTTCCTCTTGATGAGGCAGAACTTTTAGCTTACACCGCTAGAGGTTTGGACGCCATCGGAGTGTGGTCGGGTTAGTTCGAACAAGAAACCAACCGGGCCCCTAGAACGAAAAAGCCAATAACTCAGAAACCGGGCGTCCGATTGACACGCCGTCTATCTCGTTGAATACCCCTTGATGAGATGGAACTTTTGGCATACTTCGCCTGAGTTTTGGATGCAGCTGGAGTATGGTTGGGTTGTATTGTACCCAAAATCCAACCGGGCCCCTGGAACGGAAAAGCTGATATCTTTCAGACCGGACGTCCGTTTGACAAACCGTCAGGGGCGTTGGAGATCACGTTGAGAAACGGTCCCTATGAGTATACCCTTTGAGAGTTTGGGGTATAGTTGAGATATGGCTGGGTTGGTTCGCACACGAAACCAACCGGGCCCTGGGATGAAAAGGCTAATAACTCACAGACCGGGCATCCGATTGACGCGCCGTCTGTTGCGTTGAGACCCCTATGATGAGGCAGTCCTTTGAGATACATATTCATGGGAATTTTGATACTTGGAGTATCAACCTGTAGCTCATGGATCGGACCCTCCCGGAGATGAGCATACGGAGTACGGAGACCGTGTAGCTGGCTATGACCTGATCACTGCTTATTCGATTTGATTCGGAGTGACTAGCATAGCCCAGTGGGGAGAACTACTTTGTGAGGTGGCAGACCCATGGTGGAGGAGCACTACTGTGTGAGGTGGCAGACCCATGGTGGAGGAGCACTACTGTGTGAGGTGGCAGACCTGCGGTACTCGACAGGAGGAGTATCTCTGTAGGCTATGAGGGGGAGCACTACTATGTGAGGTGGTAGACCCATGGCGGAGGAGCACTACTGTGTGAGGTGGCAGACCCGTGGTACTCGACAGGAGGAGTACCTTAGCAGTCATAGGTTGGTGAGCAGTACCTCGGAGACGTGACAGGATCACTGTACTCCCAGAGATGGAGCTCTTCAGTAGTTACGGTTTCGATAATGAAAATCCTGGTTTGAGCTGAGTCTATGATTTTGTGTTTCCTCAGGATTGAGATTGGTCACTTGATAACTTAGGTATATGTATGGGAATATACCTAAGTAGAGGTTCTCTGTGGAGATCTTCTTTGTGGCTATCCTTGTTGGTTTTAGTGAGACCTTTAGGGTCTCGGGGTCCCTACTGAGTATCGTTATACTCACCCCTACACGGGCTATGCCTGCACCTCATTGTGTTGGTTGCAGATGATGGGTAGCGCTGACAGAGGTCGAGTATTCGAGGACTGGACGGTACCCGGAGGTGGACCACACGACGAGTCAGTATCCAGAGGTGGACATCACGGTGATATGACACTTAGAGGAGGTTGACGGGCGAGAGTATTGTGGAGGCTATCTGTACCTACCCTTCAGGTGGGATCCATGGTGGACGATCCAGGAGCTGCACTATCTGTACCTACCATTCAGGTAGGATCCGAGGAGGACGACCCAGGAGCTTCTTCCTTTCTTCCAGATGTTTCTCTTTTTCTGTTGTACTTTTGTTCAGTTGTAGCTGTATTTCCAGTTGGGTTTGTATTCTGGCCCATTTACTTTTCAGCACTTTCTTTATACTAAGTGTTTTACTTCCGCTTGCACTCGGGGGTGTTTTGTTACTTTTATAAAGGAAATGCCTTCCTAGTTATCGGGATTTATGCTTTTGGTGCTAGTCTCCAGCCCCTGGCTTATGGAAAGCGAGCTTGGGGTATTCACGGCATGGGCCCCGAGGACGGGTCATGATAAATTGGTATCAAAGGAGTCGATTATACAGCAGAACTAATAACTCTGATATTTTTTCTTTCTGGGAAGTGATAGTGTTAAGAGTACCGAGTGTGGTTTTTTGTTCAGGGAGTCCAGTGTTGGTGTGGGCAGCCAATGTATCCATACACCAGGACCCTGAAAACTGATTTCAGACATTGTGCAAGAAAACACTGATTGCGTGTGTGTTTCCAGAAGTTCTTAAAAGTCATCTCAAACCACGTCATCTCACCAGGAATAAATCGTTTGACCGTGTCATGTTTTTTTCTTTCAGGATGCCTCCCCATGGATGACTAGCTAGAGCCCCGAGATTTGTTCGTACTGACAGCCTTTCGAGCGACGTGGTCTCAGTACAGGGCCCTATCCTAGTTGTGGCACCAGCGGAGGCACCAGCGGTACTACTACACGTTGGGCCACCGATGCCACCAGCCCCAGTAGTAGAGGGTGCACGTCGCTTGAGCGCACTGCACGAGTTCCAACGCTAGAGGCCACCCAGGTTCAGGGGAGAGACAGACCCACAAGCAGCTGAGGATTGGCTGGAGGCTATGGTGAGAGTCATCAGGCTAGTGGGGACGCCAGCAGACTTCATGGTGATCCTTGCTGCCAGCCTTCTTCAGGCATCAGTAGGCAGATGGTGGAGCCTGATGCTCTAGATGCATGACAAGGCTACACTTCTATAGGGAAGACTTCGAGAGCCTGTTCCGGGCAGAGTTTGTACTAGCCACCCTTCGAGCGGTGTGTATATCAGAGCTACTTCAGCTGCGGCAGGGCAACATGACAGTGGCGCAGTATTCAGTGAGGTTCACAGACCTCTCATGCTACTCCACAGATATGGTAAAGGACCTGTTCTTTAGGGCCCGAACCTTAGATCAGGGGATCAGGCGAGATATTAGAGCTTCTGTTGTTTCTCACAGCATTCCGACACAGACATGGGTGTTGGAGAGAGCCCTCTTAGTGGAGAGTTTCCTTGCTGAGCAGTCTCCAGCAGCAGGACCCACCACTAGCCAGTATGCGGCAGAGTCTTCTGTAGCAGGCAGTAGACAGATCACGCAGAGGTCCAAGAGGACCAGACCTACAGGTGGTCGACCGCGTGACTCAGGGTCGGTAGTGTGAGGAACCAAGGGGAATGACATAGCCACACCTTCTATGCAGTGTTAATCCTGCAGTGGGATTGTTCACATGGCACGTGACTGTCCGACCCGCCATGCAGATGACCAGAAATTAAATGAAGAACCTCCCAGGTAGAGGCAGAGGTTCGATCAAGGCAGACCGCTAGGAGATGAAGGCCGAGGGAGGGGAGCTGGCCGTGCAGCTGGAGGTGGATGACACTTTGAGGTGTTTCCACCACCACCACCAGGAGGTCCACCCCGACTGCAGGGAACATGTAGACATGGGAGAGCTCAGCTTCAGGCAGCAGAAGCTTACGACTACGGAGCTCTGGAAGCGAGTGGACTGGAGCAGAACTAGTGGTGTATATCTAGTTCCATGTTTTTGTTGTTACATTTGTGTGTTTGTACCATGAGCTGCAATAATATAAGGATACTTACCTTTGTGAAATTTGCTTCCTTCCTTTTTGTGTACTAAGAGGTTTCAGTTTAAACTGTTGACTTGACCCTCACTTTCGAGATTCCCACTGGAGGAGACCCAGTTACCTCACGCTAATGATGACAGTGTGACTCGACCCTTAGAGGCGAGAGTGATGGTTGGATATCTTGGTAGTAACGTCGAGGCCTTATGACGTCATCCATGGATCGAATACATCATTCATGTCCGGATTGACTGTATTAGGCAAAGAATGTGGTTCATCCAGGGGATGAGACCGGATTTCTCTTACCAGAAAAGAAGAAATCATAGCAGCTCATGTGGGACCAGAGATGGTCCAGGCCACGACAGAGTAGGTCCAGGTCATCCAAGAGTGGATGAGGACAGATCAGGGCCGACAGAAGACTTATGCTGACAAGAGGCAGAGACCACTAGAGTTCGAGGATGGAAACCACGTTTTCTTACGGGTCTCACCTCAACGTGGAATTACAGAGATTTGGATGAGGTGGAAAGTTATCTCCACGCTTCATCGGACCCTTCATGTTCCTTAGTAGGGTAGGAGAAGAGGTTTATCGTTTGACCGTTCCACATTAGTTGCACCGGGTGCATGAAATCATCCACGTACCTCGGCTAAGGAGATACATGCATGATCCTTCACACATCATCGACCTCAGGAAGTTGGATGTTGATGACAGGGCAACTGGCGCGAAGATTCCAGTAGAGATCGAGGATCAATGGGAGTGGGTCCCACGTGAATGATCGATTCCTTAGGTGCATTTTCACTGTCATCATAGGAACCTCCAGGGGAGCACCTTGGAGCAGAAGGCTCAGATGCGTGCTCAGTACCGCTTTTGTATCCCTAGCTAGTGTTAAAGCTTTACAGGGACGTAAATCCCTGAGGTGGGAGTAATGTAAAGACCCTTAAAATTCAAGGGAAATTTTTTCTTAATTTTCTTTGTAATTTTACAAGAACGCAGTTTCTAACGGTGCTTGATTCCAAGGCCTAGTGTTCCCAAAATTAATTTTCAAAGTTAAGCTCAGGTACGTTCAGTGAACGAACGAGCGAGGTTTTTCTAACTTTTGAACAGTTGCTCGAAATCGAATTCTGAGGGAACCGATGGAACCGCAGCACCAGTAATTGCTTAAGAAGATCTTTTTCGAAGTTGGGTTTTTAGGGGAGGAGTTGTAAACAATTTGTTGAAGATAAAATAAAAATTGAGTTGCAATTTTTTTTAATTTCTTTTAAGTGGTTTATCCATTGAGTGGAAGTTGGGGTAACCACCCAACTTCCCATGAGAGGATTAAAGGTGAGGTGGGGCCCACACATACCCCACCCCTTTCACCTTCCCTAAACTCCCTTAAACATCTGCTCTCATTAATTGGTAACTTTTCTTAACATGTTTAACCCCCCCCCCTTTTAATGTGAGACCACTCACCTCCCCCTCTCTCTTCTTTAATTCATGCCACCTAAACATTAATTATTTTGACAACTCAAGATCAATTAATTAAGTTTTTTGGTTTTGAATTTGTAATTTTGAATGCATGGCTTGGGTAAATAAAATAAGGTGGAGCCTTATTTTATTTTGGTTAGAATTGTTGTGTTAAGAGGAAGGGAAGAGAGCTTTTGATTTTTGAAAAACTTCCTCCTCCGAAGAAGAACGCTTCATCTCCTTTGTTGAAGAACGTGAAGAACACCGAAGTTTTGACGAAGAACGCCATCTCATCTTGCACCTTCTCTCCACGTCGAAGGAAGAGAGATGCCACATTTTTCATCGGGCGATCACCGACGACATGCCCTCTCCTCTTCTTCCTCTGCGTCAAGGGTGGAGACCCCACCACGGGGAACGTCACCTTTAACGACGACTCACCCTCCGACATCAACGGAATCAGCACCGATCTTCCGCGACGTCCGATCATCATGACACTTGCCTCTTCTGCGGCTCGATGATGTGTAACGTCTTTGTAAAGTAGGGTTTTGGTTTTTATGTCGTGAATAATTTTTTTGACGTTCTTCGATATTAACGGCCAACTGTTATCAAAATAACGGAGGAGGTCGGACCGCACAAACACGGCCGAACCTCCTCCCCTTTTTATTTTCATTGGTATCTATGTGGATTGAAATAGAAGTGACGCAGTGCCATCGCTTCGTGCGGGAATTTAGAGAATCACGACGAAGAAGCGTGATGCTGTCGCGTCGTGCCGGAAAACCACGAAGACGGCGCGATTTGTTATTTGGTGTGCGGATCGACGGGCGACGATGAATCGGGCCAAAATTGTGTTTTAATTCCTTCACAGTAAAGATCGGGTCCCGGGAGGACTGTTGGCAATGGCGGAAGGTGAAACGGACCACCACAGCGCGTCCAGTGGTCCGTAGAAGGCAGCGGCGGCACGCCGCGCCGGCGCGGCGGTGCCTGTGACCGGTGGTGGCGGCACGCCGCCGGAGAAAACCGTCGCGGCGAAGAAACGGCGGTGGGACGTGAACCGGAATGGTCGGGCCGTTCTGGGTTTGAGGCAGCGCGGGTTTAAGCCGCGCCAGGTTGACAACCTGGGGGGTTCGTAACCCCCCGCACCCGTCGCGCCGCGCCAGCGCGAGGCCAGCCGGCAGACCAGGACGGGCAGGGCCGCCCAGGCCAGGTCGGGCCACGCAGGCTGGGCCGGGCCATGCAGCCACACTAGGCTGCACCCAGCTGGGCCGGACCAGGACCTGGTTCGGGTCGACCCGGTTCGGCCGGGGCGGGCTGGGCCCAGACCCCCATTTCGGACTGTCTACGGTCTTTTTCCCATAACATGGGATGCGGAACTCCGATCGAAGCACTGTCAGTGGTGATGCAATCCTTGAAAAGAGACGATCGTTTTGATATATTACACTCAAGGTTTAGGAGAACTTTGGGTTCGTCCGGGTTGGTTCGAATACGAAACCAACCGGGCCCTCGGAGCAGAAACACTTATATGTTGAGTTTCGGACGTCCGATTGACGTGTTGTCAACTTTGTTGGTTTCCTCTTGTTGAGGCAGAACTTTTGGATTACTCCACTTGAGTTTTGGATGCGTTCAGAGTGCGGTCGAGTTAGTTCGCTCACGAAACCAACCGGGGCCCTAGAACGAAAAAGCCAATAAATCACAGACCGGGCGTTCGATTGACGCGCCGTCTATCGCGTTGAATTCCTCTTGATGAGACGGAACATTTGGAATAATGCGCCAGAGTTTTGGATGCAGTTAGATTATGGTCGGGTTGGATTGTACCTGAAATCTAATCGGGCCCCTGGAACCGAAAAGCTGATATCTTTCAAACCGGACGTCCGTTAGACGAACCGTCAGTGGCGTTGGAGATCACGTTGAGAAACGGTCCCTCTGATTATACCCTTTAAGAGTTCGGGGGACAGTTGAGATACAGACGGGTTGGTTCGCACATGAAACCAACAGGGACCCTGGGATGAAAAGGCTAATAACTCACAGACTGGGCGTCCGATTGACGTGTCATCTATTGCGTTGAGACCCCTATGATGAGGCGGTCCATTGAGATACTTCTTCATGGGACTTGTGATACTTGGAGTATCGACCTGTATCTCGTGGATCGGACCCTACCGGAGATGAGCGTAAGGAGTACGGAGACCGTGTAGCTGGTTGTGACCTGATTACTGCTTGTCCGATTTGATTCGGAGTGACTAGCATAGCCCAGGGGGGAGTACTACTTTGTGAGGTGGCAGACCCATGGCGGAGGAGCACTATTGTGTGAGGTGGAAGACCCGCGGTACTCGACAGGAGGAGTACCTCTATAGGCAATGAGGGGGAGCACTACTGTGTGAGGTGGCCGACCCATGGCGGAGGAGCACTACAGTGTGAGGTGGAAGACCCGCAGTACTCGACTGGAGGAGTACCTCAGCAGTCATTGGTTGGTGAGCAGTACCTCGGAGACGTGACAGGATCACTGTACTCCCAGAGACGGAGCTCTTCAGCAATTACGGTTTCGATAATGAAAATATTGGTTTGAGCTGAGTCTATGATTTTGTGTTTCCTCATGATTGAGATAGGTCACTTGATAACTTAGTTATATGTATGGGTATATACCTAAGTAAAGGTTATCTATTGAGATCTTCTTTGTGGAAATCCTTGTTGGTTTTAGTGAGCCCTTGAGGGTCTCGGGGTCCCTACTGAGTATCGTTATACTCACCCCTGCAAGGGCTATGCCCGCACCTCGTTGTGTTGGTTGCAGACGACGGGCAGTGCTGACAGAGGCCGAGTATTCGAGGACTGGACAGAACCCGGAGGTGTTCCACAAGATGAGTCAGTATCCGGAGGTGTACTTCACGGCGATATGACACTCAGAGGAGGTTGATGGGCGATAGCGTTGTGGAGGCTATATGTGCCTACCCTTCAGGTGGTATCCGTGGTGGACGATCCAAGAGCTGCGCTATCTGTACCTACCCTTTAGGTAGGATTTGAGGAGGACGACCCAGGAGTTGCTTCCTTTCTTCCAGCTGTTTGTCTTTTTCTGTTTTACGTTTGTTCAGTTGTAGCTGTATTTCCAGCTGGGTTTGTATTCTGGGCCATTTACTTTTCAGCACTTTCTTTGTACTTAGTGTTTTACTTCCGCTTCCACTCTATGGTGTTTTGTTACTTTTATAAAGTCAATTCCATCCCAGTTATCAGGATTTACACCTTTGGTGCTAGTCTCCAGCCCCTGGCCTATGGAAGGCGGGCTTGGGGTAGTCACGACATGGGCCCCGAGGACGGGTCGTGACAGTTTATTGATTAAATGACATGTTTTTTCAGTAATTAACCTTGATATATTGATTATTCCTTATCCACTCATGTAGTAAAGTAATTTAACTGTATTTTGTGTTATGTTATTTACCTTTTTATATTGATTATTATTTATTGATTCATGATAGATTCTATTGTACTTAACCCTTACTGATCATTTTAGATCACCATTATTTTTCTCCCTTTTCCCATGTTATGAAGAGGAATCCTTTGAATGACTTCAAGGATGCTAATAACTTTATTTTTTCATGTTTTATTTTGTATTACCAATGTCATATGGGAATCATGTATGTATATAGTTCTACAAAACATCTAAAATTATAGGTCATTCAGGATTTTATTCCTTTTATCTATGATAATGTAATAAAGTGAGGCACCAACTCTGAGCTACTCGGGTCGGAATCCCTATAGTTGATATCAAAGTAAATTTAGTATAAACTATAGTAACTATATTTAAAAAAACTATAGATTATAGAGCATAACCCTAACATAGTCTTTGAGGATAATTATAGAATAACATTCTACTGTTTTTGTATGGTATATATTTTGTTGTTTTCCCATGAAATACATCTCTTTCTGGATACTACAAGTGGGCATGGTTCTAGAACATATTTACCTGGTATTAAGAACTCTGAAAAGGTTTCCTTAGGATTAACCTGATCATCACATAGTGCATGAAAATGGGCTTTACTCTGCACCTGGTTTGACACTCCTAGAGGATATTCTTAGGATAATTTATATTTTATTTATGAAACATTATGAAATATATGAAAAGATAATAAAAATTAACAACCTAGGTTAAAAAAAAGACCAAGGAAGGACCTATATTGAAATAAAATCGTCGAAGTATTTGTTAAGATTATATATTTATATTATAGAATTATTTTTACCAATGGTAATTTGGTATAAGTATCATGAAACAAATAAGTATTCTTTTCAATTTTAGAAAAATGTATACCTTAATTAACATTAAATTTATGAACACTATCATGATTATGAGTTTAATATTAATCATATGTTTAATATCATAAACACCCCTTTTAAAAATTTCTATGGTAGGAATTTCACAAGATTAAGGATTTTTTGATTATTATGGTAATTTTAGGTTTTAGTGAAAAAATTATTTGAGTAAAAAAGCCTTTCCATTTTAAATAAATAATTTTAAAGATAATCATAGCTTTTAGGGTTAATATGATCATTAATTACATTTTCATAATTTTCAAATAAGAATATTAGAATTTTTAAAAATAATAAGATGTATTGAAAACCACAGTAAAAATGGTTATTTAATGATTAATTATATTTCAAGGATGTTCGTCGTATTTTTTTGGGAACGTTATTGAAATTATATTAATGTTGTTATATAAAAAGTAAAACCCATATGGTAGGTGAAAACCCATCAAAACTGAAAATGCGGTGGGTCTTGACCACATGGTTGGAGGATGATAAGGGTTTCTCTCCTATCACTGTCCCAAACACTGTCCTTGTTAATATTTCATTAGTTAAATGATTTGAAAAATAAAAATTATTGATGATCCAGTGGTATTACTTATAAGGTTTGGAAATTAATGTATTATATTGAATAACGTGTGCTAACTATATTATTATTAGAAATATATAGTGCTAGATAGAAAAATCGTTTACTCTTTCTGGATAGCACATTCCATTAAAAGGGAAGTTTAGTGGTTCAGAAATTAAAAAAATATTTTATTGGATATCCATTTATTGGAGTAAGCGATTAATTGAAAATTGGTCGAAGCACAACCAAAGGCTGAAATTATAATTATGAAATATAAATTTTATAAATTAAGTATATTTCCATATACTTACAGATATTAAAAGGATTCCTAAGCTTTAGGAGAAGGATCTTGAATCATATATTTTATCATATTACATTCATATCTGATGAATCAGATGATATTTTAAATCATCATAGATTTATGGTTTTCAAGCCCTTGACTTTTTTTGACCATTGACTTAATTGTAATAAATATCCCTAACAACTCCCTATGATTATTTACACTTTCCTTCCATGTTTATATCTTCACTTTCCACCAATGTTTTCCAATAAAGAATCCTAGTTATGTGTGATTCCATATGACATTTGTACTTTATCTCTCTTATTATGTATAATTTTTATTAACCATTTTTATGATGTGGGTTTTTTAATAATGGTATTTCAAAATTTAAAACCCTTAATTTTCCAAGATCAATTTTAAAATTGAAATGATGTAATTTATTTAAGGTAGGAAGATTATAACATCTAAATTTTTTAAAATAATAACATTTTATTAAATAGTGTGTGTGACATGAAACACCAAGCGTAGAAGGGAACATAACATCCAAATAATTAAAAATATATCTATTTTAAATAGAATATATCTACTAAATAGATTTAACTACATGAAACAGTAGTTTTATCTTATGTTACATAAAACAATGGGTTTCTTTGATAGCTTGCGTTGCATGCATCACTGAGTTTTACCGAACTAAAATATACTATTGATATTATTATTTAATATGATATTTATTATCTAGATAGTGCAATAGAAGGTATGGATAGGATTAAATGACTTATTATAATATATATTTTATACATGTTTATTAGTTATCTATTAATTAGTAATTAAATAAAACACTTTTAAAAGAAAAAGAAATATATTTTGAAAACTAAATTTTTTTACAAGGAAATTTAGTCACACTTTGAGAAAATATTTTATAATTAATTTTTATAAAATTTAGAAAATTAATTTTTTAAATCATAGTACTAATATTTAGTTAAGGTGAATATTTGGGATTTTATGAAATGTTTAATTTCTTAATGAATAGTGATAAATAATGAATTTTCATTTAAATCTATTTATTTGTTTAAATAATTAATATTATTAAATTATATTATCAATTGGTTTTATATTAATTTTAGTTAAATTTTATATCAATTAATCCAATTTAGTTCCTTGTAATAATTTTCTTATTTAATTTTGATATAAAATCATTGTATCATTTTTATAATTTTCATTTTAAAACCTGTTTTCTCATCACGTCTGTGAGATTTATTTTAAATTAAATTCTATAACTTATGTAATTTGAATTAGGAAAAATGTATTATATATTTTGAATCGTAATAATTCATATTATGTAAAAAGTATAACATAAATTTTTACTATAATTATTAGTGAAAAAAGTTAAAATTAATTACAGTAATTAAGGTTAAAATAGGGCTTTGTGAATCACAAGCGTTTCAATTAAAATCAACTTTACACACACATAGGTTTTTTATTTAATAAATTAAATTTAATATTTATAATAATTATGAATAAATTATCTCATCCAAAATAATTGTAATTGTATTATCAATGCTTAAATTACCTAGGAAATTAAAAAGATTCAAGATGTCGTGGTAAAAACAAAAATGGTAAAATTGAGTAAACTTAAATAGTAAAGAATAAAATGACAAAAATTTGTTTATTTTCATGTTTTTGAGGTTTTTCAGACAAATATAACCCTACCTTCCATTATTATTTAATTTTTTTATTCACTTTAGGTAAGGGAGACCTTCTAATAGTGAATACTTTTGGGTATTTACAAAAATGACACTCCTCCTAAACTATAAAAGAGCACTAACTCCCCTCACTTGATCAAAAATTAAAACCAATTTATTTTATCCAAGACCTGCCAAATAAAATTCCAACTTCACTCTACTCATCATAGAATCCATATTTTTTTCATAAAGCCAACCCATGAAGAATTTTAGTGCAAACCTAAGGAAGATATTTAAATAAGAGGTAATGTTATTCAACAAGCGTTTTTATTTTATATCTTTATATAACTCATTAAATTATTATTAAACCATGATGATATAAAAATATTAGTATCATACATATACTTTAATGTTATTTTGATAAGGTAATTACATAAAACTATATTCACTTCCATCAAATGGGTAATGAAATCATCGTTCCAGTGTACGGAGGACTAGCACCTCATGAACCGATGTCATTCATTCTTCCATTGCCACCTTTCACGGTTGGCTATGATTATGTATACAAAGTATATAAATGATATATATATATACATATTATTTATACCTATGGATTAATTATATTTGATATAAATTTTTTACCTTCCATTATTTAGGAGATATGATAATGTCGCTCGTGTGTGCAGTGAACTACCGCCTCACAAAGTGATGTGATTCATCTTTCACTGCCACATTACATGGTAGGTGATAAGGATAAAGTTAAAAATTATATTGATATTAATGAAATAATTATGATATTAATCACATATCTTTCATTCTAGAACTATAATATATCATTATCTTTCATACCTTGTAACTAAATTAAAGATGATAAGGGTGTCCGTTTACATGTGGACTACAGCCTTCACGAAATGATGTGACTCTCTTGTAATCACCACACCAAATGAATGATATATATATATAAGTATATTTAAAAAAATAATATTCTATTTATAATGTTTTTATCATTATATAATGATAAAATATGACTTACCCCCTTTATATAATGATCATTAAAAAATGGAAATGTTACTCATGTGTGCATATGACTTATCATCTCCATGATCGTAATATACTTCATTTTTGAAAATAATCATTCATGATTTATCTTAAAAATGAAATTGATGTAGAAATATGATTATTATTTCCTAATTATTATTATTTAGATGATATAAATATATAATATTTTAAAAAATCATATCTTTCATGATGAAACACGCATGATAAAACATGGTAATTAACACCTAAAATAGGAAATATAATGAAATATTATTAATGAAATAATGATGGGATGTTATAAAAGGGTAATATATGACATTATAAATATTAATATGGTTTTTTATAACTTAAAAAATATTAAAATCACTTTCTATGAGTTTAAATCATGTTTAACCATTGGAAGTGTATGGTAGAGGGTTTCGTCTCCATTTACATTCCATTGAGACTTCTTCGCTGTTTTAAATGAATTCACTTTTATATGGTTTATATAATACTAATTTGAAATATAATATCATGAATAATTCATTAGTAATGTTATTTTTAGTTTCCATATTAATTATTCCATCCAAGGAGATTTTACTTGAAAATTACCAAGCGGTAAAAGTTGTTGAACACTCTCATTTTCTTTTGTCATTGTTAACATTATCTTAAAATAATAACTTTAAAATAATAATTTTTCATTAGAAATTATTTGTATATTAAATATATATAAATTTTATTTTGATGTACATGATGATTTCCTAACACATATACAATTTTTTACATACAATGTGTACTTTGAAATTTATTTGATTAGCTTTGAAAATATTGATAAATCAGTAATCTTGACTCAATAAAGATATTTGATAAGTTTCATTTTTTATGAATTAAATTTATTATTCAATATATGATGAATTATTCAGACTAACAGTAATGGGTAGGGCCTGATATGATATAGCACCTCAATGCATTAGTAGGTCTCATGAGAGAAATTATGTTGGCCAAATTCAACGGGTTTCTACATATTCTAATTAAAAGGTCTTGTGAAAGGTGTGGACAGTAGAGGTAGTGTGACTTCTAATATCTTAGAATCTAAGAATTAAGAATTTACTTCATTGTTAATTCATATATTATTATCCATGAGATTTTTTGTAATGATATTATCGATGTATGTATTTAATTCAAATTTGTTGACTAAATAGAATACATTTCCAATTATTTACCTTTCCATGTTGATTATGCCTTATATATTCATGCGGTCAAGTTATTAAAATGGATACTGTTTTCAGTAATTTACCATTACATATTGAGTTTTATTTATTGATTCATGATATCTTCCATTGTACATAACCCTTACTGAGAATTTTAGATCACCCTTTTTTTTACTTTCCCTAGGATATAAAGATGAAACCCTTAAATGAGTTTCATGGATTCTGAGAATTTACTTTTGTTATGTTTTATTTTTAATTCCCAATGTAAAATAGTTATCATGTACGTAGCTGGTTCTCTAAAACTAGTAAACGGATTGGTCCTTCATGATTTTATTCTTTGTATCCATGATAATGTAATAAAGTAAGCCACTTGCTTCAGGCTACTGGGGTCGGGGTCCCTATAAGAAATGTTATGAGAAAACCCATTTTTTAAATTTTCTTTTTGAAAGTTTAGGTTTTAAATTATTATCCTTTATCACTATGAATGGAGATAATTAAATAACATTTTTCATTTAAAAAAACTAATCTATGTTGAAAATTTTAATAAAGTTTGACATTTTTGTGAAAGAAAAAAAACTTTCATAAACCATCTAAAATCATAAAAAACATTACACATACTATTTATCATAACTAATAATTATATATTTAGAATTTCTAAAAAAATTAAAATGAACCAAATTTTTTAGTTTTTTAGTTTTCACTTTCATGATTTGCATAAATAACTTATTATGATGTTTCCCTTTCAGGAATTAATCACACACATGAAACATTTGATTCTCATGAAATGTTATTAATGGTATTATTTTATGTTTTTAATGTTTATTCCTCAACCAAAATTTAACTTGATTGGTCATTCTATACCATAGTATATTATCTCTCTTCATAACATTCAAAAACTTTACATGTTGAACAATTAGTTTAGTAAGATCTATTGAATAGTTATTTTCCTATCAGTTAGTATAAAGTAACATATACATATTTTTAAAAATAAGTAATTTATAATTTTAAAATTTAAAATTCATTAAATCATCCAAAAAAATTATATTCATGTTATGTTGCAGGTTATCAAAAAATATTACTCTATTAATAAAAATATATATAGATAAACCGACATCACTAAAAACATTTACCTTTGCATTGGAATTTTCTCTAAAAGTAACAGTGCCACAATCAAATATATTATAAGATATAAATTTTAATGGTTCTCTAGAAATATTCCTAGATAATCCACTGTCAATTTAAAATAAATTACTCTTGATAATTCCAAGCTATTTTCCCTAAAAAATTAAATAATAGGTAACATTGGTACCAATGAAAATTTGGGTCCAATAAAGTTAATAAAACAATCTCTAGGTTCCCAATCAAATTTTAAACATGTATTTTTAGGTATTTTGGATGATGAACATATATAAATATTATGTTTTATTATTTCCCAAATATTTCGTAAATATAAGTGAGAATTCACTTATATAATTTCAATTTATCATACATCTAAAATAAATTTCAGTATAGATAATTCATTTTGATATTTTTATAAATAAACTTTGGAACATTTGAGGTAAATTTATATGATATCTGATACGAAATTTATTTTTATTCATTGTATTTGAATACATAATTTTATCATAACTATTTATTACATGAAAAAATATAGACTAATTTTAATTTAGTTTTTCAATTACATTATTCATTTTTTAATTCAACTTCTAAACAACCAATATATTTATATAAACATTTTAATTTAATGTAAAATAATATTTTTTATTATTATCAATTCATTATAAAAGTGTATTATTTTCCTCCATAATTTTCTTCTAATTTCTTATCTGTTCATTAGTTAATTAATTAAATTTAAATATATCTATTCTCAATCATTTAATTTCAATTATTCAACTCATAAACATGTATTTTATTAACACCAAAATAAGAATAATAATATCAAACATAAAAACAAAAATAAATAACTTCATGAATATATTATTTGAATCATAATTTTTTTATTCTTTATAATTCATAATTATTCACTGGAATCTGATTCTTCAGTATACCTCTAGCTTCTATTAAAATCCTTTTTGTCATTAATTTTGAATGTTTTATCCTAAATTTAATTCTTCAATCATGGATATTATAGTATGATATTCCTTTTCTGTATACACTCAAAATATGTATCATCTAATGTATTATAATTAGAATTTGTATTACCCTTATATTTTATAATCATATCCTCTATATACTTTTCTAAATTGTTTTTTAAAACATTGTTACCTTTCATTATTTTGTAGTTTTCTATAACAATTTATGATAATTATTCTATTTTCAATTTCCATAAATCAATATTAGAAAATTTTAGATGAAACAGTAGTAAAAAAATTAAGCATAAATGTTTCTTCCTAGTTTTTACTTTTTCAACAATGTATTTCAACTGAAGTTTATATTATAGAGGTCAACCAATGATTTCATTAACAATTTATTCCTTTAAATTATTAATTTAAATAATTTAATCATTTATTTAATTAAGCTTCATGGGTATAAATATGTGAAATATTTGAGTCATAGAAATATTTTCCAATTCTTCTTCTAGAGAACTAAGGATATTCAGAATACTATAGAATATGTAGAATGTTTGATTGAATGATTTTTTCACTCATCATTATGCCTTTGTATGAAACATGAAACATTACAACCTTATTTATTTATTTTATCTATACCAAGTGATTAATTAAAAAATTCCTCAAAATATCTTAGGATTTTTACAAGAAGATACAATACTAAAATCACTTCCACTTATAACATATTAAATAATACATACATTTTTATAGTTTAGAACATACATAGATGGATCACTATCAATAAGATAATTGGGGTATGAATCATAATTTGTTTTAAGAATTTAGTAATATGGTCTAATTTTAAATGATAAGTGTTCAAATAGAGTCTTATTTTCTTTCTTTCCAATAGTCATAGCCATTCCAATTAATGAAATGAGCCATTTGAGTAATCCAACTATCATATGATTTTTTACCAAGTATCTTAGAAATATCTTTCCCTTAAATTGACATGTTTAGGAATATGTTAATATATAAAATATATATACCAAATCTATATCATTGATACCAATTTTTTCAGGAATTAGGGATAAGCTACAAAGAAAAACTCTTAAATTGTTTGGATTTGATGACAATTATTTTCCTAGATGGAACTATGGATGAAAGGTGTATATTGGAGTGAATAAACTAGTTCAAATTTTTAAATATTAATATAGTAAAAAATGACATTTTAGAGAAAAAACAAAATATGAAAAAAATGATTTTTATATTGGCTTAAATCAAGAAGGATCCCATGTTTACTTTTTAAAACCCCTGTACTATTTGAGAGGTATGGTATTCACAAAAGTTTTTTATTTTTAGGGGATTAAATACCCTATTATAATATACCTTTTCTAGTGGAGGCACAACCATGAAAAAAAATTGACTTTTAAATGGGACTCACAACTCAATTACAAAACATAAATTTTGTAGAGGTGTAACGAAATAGAGGTTTATTTTCTGAGAGAAAATCATAAACCAATAAAAATTTATAATGTAATACTATATAAAGGAATATTGAAGTATATATACACAAAAAACCTATCCAGAAAAAATGAGATAGAATAGTTGTAGACACATGAGAATCCTTTTTGAAATCCTTCAGGTATTACAACAACAAGACAGTTGTTATTGTGAATGTTATTTTATGTGATTGAGAATCATTATACACTTATATTATTATTATATTAAGTTTATAAAGTTATATCATGTATCATTTTATTGTTATATGTGTCATTTCGGTAAGGTTCCTCACCTATATCTTTAATTTACCATAAATAAGAATCATTAATAATTACACATTCTCCATTATAGTTTGAATAATTCATAAATGAATAAAAATATCATTTAAAAAATTATTTCCCAATTTATGGATGATGATAATAAAATGAGAATATATAATAAAACATTCAAAAAAAATTATTCTTTAAATAACTAATTACTTTACATATTTTTTAATCTTTTGAAAACTCATTTAATAGATTTCATTAAAAGTGTACTTGAGTAAATATTAAAAAAACTTTGAATAATCCCATAACTCTTAAGATTTAGTTTATTTAGAAAAATGAAAAATATCAGTCATAAATAGTTATTTAAATAAAAATAATAATAATTTGAAAATCAAATCCCTTGAAAAATCCTATGTCTAAAAATCTACTGAACATTGTTTCATAAAGATCGTTTTTCATAAACATAATATTTTGTAAGAATAATTTTTATGTAAGCATAAATATAAAATGAAACAATCATGTTGCATTAGTATGATTTTTTTAAAACAAAACTATCCACATAAATTGGATTTTTACATCAACAAAATTTTCTATATAGTCAAGAATTTCTCCTAAATAAGATTCAATATATGTATCAATATTATTTACATAAGAATCAATCTATAAATTTATAATGATAATTTTATAATATATAAGGATTATTTTAAATACTTTTAAGGAGAAAATAAATATCATAATGCTAAAATCCAATAATAAATAGAAAAATTTAGAAAAACCCATTTCTGTAATGTTGTTTTGAGAAACAGTAAGAATTGATTGAAAAATTATAAGTATGTTTCCATTGTGAAAAATTAACTTTATAAGGATCAAATATAATTACATAAGAATGAGTTGGAAAATAGTTTTCTAAAATTTCAAAAAATTCAAGGAAATAAATTTTACAAAAAATCTGAAAATAATATAAATAATTGAAAAAAATGAAGAAATGTTGACTATAATATAAATTAAAAATGAACAGAAAATAATGTAAATATCATTATTTTCTACAATAAGATGTACAATATTCAAACTCATGTTATAGGGAATAAAATATATAAGTAATGATTTTCTAAATAAGTGAGTAATTTTGAATTAAAAGAGGAATTTTTAATTAAATGAGGAATTTATAATTAAGAGAGAAATATTTAATTATTAAAAAATAATAAAATAAAGTGGAAAAAATTCACTCAACTCTGTGCCCCCTTTTTTTAATCACAATACTAAGTAAATTAATAATATACTCCCCTTTTATTTAAATATTCAAAAAGATTAAAATAACTAAATTTAAAAATACTCCACCTTTTTTCAATAAATGTTTTTTAAGTTAAATAAACATAATAATTCCTCATTTTTTGAAAATAGAAAACATGTATCAATAAATTCTCACCAAAATAATAATAAATATTTTGTTATATATTGAAAAATATAACTGCACCATAGTAAAAAAATATTAACCAAAGAGTACATATGAATACTTAAACTATATAATATATATTAAAAATTAATTCATCTCAGAATAATTAATTAAATTAGATTCAAGAATAGAAATGAAATTATTTAATAAATATTTAAAAAATTATGAAGTATATTTTCAGCTTCCAAAAGATGTCATACATAGCATATTTTGAGTAAAAACCCCGTGGATTAATGTATATATATGTAAAGGCGAATAAAGATTAAAAAAATATAAACTTTTATGAAATTAAATATTTTCCTTCCAACGAAACATTGTGAGGAATATATAATTTTTTCTATAAGAGTATAAATAAAACTAAAAAGGATCCATAAAAAGCAGTTAGAATAAATAATAAATATTATATTCTACCCTTAATTAAACAATTTTTTTTCTATAAATACTTCAAACATTATCCTCCCAAATTTCAATAAATACAATGGTTTAGTAATAATGTTCACCAATTAATCTTTATAAAGGAATATTCTAAATAAATTTCTACTTTTTCATGATATCTAATAAATTTATATATCACATAAATTTATTTATTTATAATATAGTTTAAATTGATTTTCAAAATAGAAATATTAAAATAATTATCACAAATAATTGGAATTTTTTACAAAAAATAAAATAAAATCAGATAATATTTTTAATCCATAAACATTGAGAAAATCATATGGTATTAGATATAAGTTCTTACTTTGATAAAAATAAATAAGTAGATAACGTTTTATTTTAATTCTAAGAAACTATTATTTTACCTAGAAAATGACACATTCCACTAGTACTTTTTCTATATTGTTTACATCCTTTAAAATGTGAATATAAAGATATATTTAACTCAAAATATATTATATAAAGAAAAATTAATCTAAGAATCATATAACCATAGACCTATTTAATAACCATTTTAACAAATTTTTTGTTACTCACTTTAGGGTTAAGTTTAAATCTAGCACACATGCACACTAAAAATGTTAAATATAGTATATAAGTAGTTAATATATAAGACTATCCATCAAAAATTATTATATCAACTAGGTTAAATACCCACAAATGGAGGGCTGAATTATGGAATGACAGATTAAAAAAACTTCTTTTAGGATCTTGTGCCATTGTAAAAAACAGTCTTCTCTCCCTTTCTATAGAAATTATGAAAAGAAATGAAAGCATGTGTGAGACACAATAATTTTACAAGGTTTAATTGTACTGATCTACACCTAAGTATCATGCATAATAAATGTGCCTATATACTAAATCCACAAAATATAACTCATGTTAAAAGATTTGGAGTGGAATCATTTTCCCTCTTGGTTCAATACCATTCACAATTCAAAATCTCAGTGCTCCATCAAATAATTTTTTATCATATATCCTTCATAATATTTTTTTTTATCACTTGAATCAATAAATTTTACATCTTATTTTGTGCATCATAAAGATATAGATTCATTTACTTGATGAATACCAATTTATCATATAATTACTAGGAAATCCATTTTATTTTTAAAATATTCACTTTCTTGAAACCCCTTTCTCAACTTTCACAAAACTACCCAATAATTAACAATACATTGCAAAACTTCAAGAAACTATTACTTTTTCAAAATACACAACTATTCATGAAACATTATAGGATTTTTTATAACTCACAACTCACAACTATTCTTAAAAATTTTACCTTCCTAAAATTCCCTTACTTCACAAAAATAATATTACTATGAATACTTCATGTACAGAAATATTTCATGAAATTTCATCACAAATTCTGAGACATGGTATTTTCATTAAGACTTCCTTTTTTAGAATGATGTGGGTAGATTCTTATTTATATAAATCTACTCCCCTCCAGGAAAAAATCATGGTTTCAAATTCTTTTGCAAGGAACTCTTCATACCTATTCTAAAACCTTTATATCTTCATGAAACTTTAGAAAAATTTTCCATTTGTTAAACTACACATAATCACATAACTTACCACCTTTTCCTTTCAACTGCATCCATATTTTTTGAAACATTATTTTGAGACTATCTAAATATTCAAAACATAATTTTTTTAATTACATGAATTTTTCATATTTTAATGAGGTAGTCCATGAAATATTATTTTATGAAACTTGGTCCTTACTCCAACTTTTAGACCCCAAAAAATGTGGCAACCACAAGTAAATGATAACACCTTTTATAAAAGATTTATTTACCATCTCCAGAGATTCTATACCACTATTCTGAATCATTTCAACTTAATTACTAAAAAAACACAGTAAATTCACAACTCACCTTGTCAAATAACTTTTTCAGAAAACATATTAAACCCAAAGACACTACCAATTATTTTTATTTGTTATTTCCAAAAAAAATTATTGAAATTATAAGAATGAATTTTAATTCTCCCACAAGACACTATAAAATTCTTATGTTATTAAATAATAAAATTATTTACAAAATAATTTCACTAGAAGATCCAGAAAATTATCATCAAAACAAATTTGAACAAACAAAATATTTAGAATATATTTATCGTAAAAATATTAAGTTCAAAATTACATTTAATAAATCTATTTTTAAAAAAAATTAAAATATTCCTTTACAATCATGGGGATAATTTTTAAGTCTATAGAAAGATATTAAAATCAGTTAACATGATCAAAGTATTTTCTATTTACATAAGCATGCATTTTTTAAACATAGACATCTTTAAAAATTAGACCATTAAAAAATACTTTAAACATACATTTAATAATGTTTAAATCCCAAGTGAGGATTATAATATAAAAATATTTGAATAGATTCTAATATAGAAAAAGGTGTAAATAAATTATCATTATAAACACCATATTCTTGACAATAATCTTGAGTAACTAATATAGATTTATTTCTAATAATTTGTAAATATATTTCAAATTTGTTTCTAAATATACACTTAGTTCCAATAATATATGAAACTTTATGTGAAAAAAATAATTTCCAAACATTAATACAAGAAAATTGGTAATATTTATCATGAATATATAGAATTCATTTAATATCTTATTAATCATTAAAAATATCATTTAGTGAAAAATCAAAAATAAAATAAGAATTAACATAAACAATTCTTAAATAATATCTAGTTTTTACTCTAATATAATAATATCTAATGAATTTATAAATAATATGACCTTTATGTTTTTTATATATATTTAGTGAGTGTTTTTATCTACCTAAATATGTGCATTTATTTTAGAATTTTCATTTTGTCTAAAATTTCAGTTTAATTTTTTTCCCAAACTTATTTTCTTCTAATTATTTATATCATAAATATTTTTTATCAAACGTAACATAAATAAATTATTCATCAAAAATTTTTATTTTATTATAAACATTATATGATTTACTGTAATTAGAATATCCTAAAAATATTACATTATCAATTTTAAATACAAATTTATCTATATTATCTTTAGTGTTAAAGATAAATACATTAAAACCAAAACACTAAAATATACCAAATTTTGTTTCATTCCTTTCATAAATTAATAATGGGTTTCATTTAATATAGAAAATTAATTATATTTAATAAAAATATATAAAGATCTTTTGACAACTTTAACCCAAGAATATTTGGGTAAGATATACTCATTTGATATGGTTTTATCCATTTTATTGATTGATTGATTTTTTCCTTTCTATAAATTTCTTTTTATAAAGATTTTTAGAAGCTGAAAATTTATTTGAATAGTTATTTTTATCAAAATGATTTCCAAGTAATGGGTTATTAAATTATCCTACTCAGTCTTTTTTAATAGTTATAATTAAATATGATTTTTCATTTTTAACTAATTTATAGTATGCATAAAATTTTGATAATTTATCACAATTATCATTAAGAAAATAAACCCATATTAATATATATAAATAATCTACAATAAAGAAAATATGTCTTGGCACATAGAATTGAAATTGTATTCATTATAAACAGGTATTAGTGAACTAAATATAGTGGAATTTCAGTGTTTATTTTCATGATTATCCTAAGTGATTCCTTGTTATATTTCTCTTTCATGAAAGAATCACAAACATGAAAATATATTTTTTAAGAACCAATGGTTACAATATTTTTAAATATTTTAATTTTTTTGTATAAGAAAATTACTCTATAAAAATATTATTCTAAATTATATTATATTTCTTCACAACATTCAGAAAATTTATAAGTTGAACTGTTAGTTCATTAAGGTCTAAATAATTGATGTTTACCTTATAAGTAGCTTAAATTAATATAAAATCATTTTAAGAATAAAATTATCATTTATAAATTTATAATTCATATGATAATAAAATAATCAATAAATGATAATAAAATTATGTTGTAATGCATCAATATATAAAAATTTATTAACAATATCAGACATAGATAAACAAACATTACAAAATCAATTTTATTTTCCTTTGGAATCGTCCAAAAAAGTGAAAGTGCCTCTATAAAAATAATTGTAACAAATGAATTTGGATGGTTCCTCAATCATGTTCCTAGATTATCTGTTTTCGATATACCATACATCATTATTGGGGCTTCCAAGTAATTTTTCTTGAATATTTTATTAATATATCGATTTTTTACGTATAAAACATTATATCTAATAGGTATAATAAAAAATATTTAGGTACCAATATATAATTTAAACGAGTATTTATAGGTATTAAAATAAATGAATATCTATAGTATGAGCTTTTGTGTGAACCAATGTTTTTTTAAATATCTATGAGAGTTCCTTGGTATATTATGAATTTAGCATGTAAAAAAATAGTAGTAGATATAATTATTTTCAAACTTTTTTCAAATACATTTTGGTAAATTTAAGGTAATATACCATATTATCCAATCTTATATTTATTTTTTCATCTTATTTATAAAAATACATTTTGTCATAATTATTTATTCCTTAAACATATTTTAATAAATTGTTCTTCAAACTTTCAATTTCATTATTAATTTGTTTCATTTATCTTTAAAAAATCATTAAATCTTGATAAAAATTCAATTTTAATGTAGAAGTAGTATTTTTAATCTTTTCAATTTAATATAATATATTCTTGTTCTTATTAACAAGATTATTATTACTTAATTTGGTTTCATTATATAATTTTTCAATCCTAATGATGCCACTTTTACTACTTTTGATTTTATCTTTTAAATCATCAATAATAATTTTATAAAAATAATAAATAGTATTAAAATATGTTGAATAAAAATAATAATTAATATCCTCATACATATATTACATATATCAAAATTTATATTATTCTTTTATAATTCCTAAATTTTTAATGGAATTTTATTATTTAGTACAACTTAATAATTTAGTTAAATCTTTTTTATCATTTTTTTTTGAATCTTGTATCCTTATTTTTACCCATTAATCTTTGATTGTCCAGAATGATATATATATTTCATTTATAAACTCAAAACAGTTAACATTTTTTGTATTATAATTATAATTATCATTACCATTATTATTGAATTTGAGATCATCTCTTCAAGATTCTATTCTTAATCGGGGATTGAAGCATTTATTTATAATCATTGATTTTGGAATCTAGTTGGAAGTGGAGCTAGATTTTATCTTTCACTTCACTATAACTTAGAATCAAATGAATCATCATTATGTTTTTTTAAAATATAAAACTTTATTATTATATTTATATTTATTATCATTTATTTTCACATTCTGTTGATATTATAGAAGTAAACCAATGATCACATGAAGAGCGTATTTATTGAAATTATTTCATTAAACATTGGCAACATTCATGGAGTTTCGCAAATTGAGTAGAGTTCTAGAAAATCTTTCAACAATATAATAATTTTTTGATTCTTATCCTAGACAACTCATCTCATTAATAATGTTGGTTAATCTATGGAACATTTGATAGAAAATTTCCTTTTCTCTCATCTTAATGTCTTACTACTCTATCCGTAATAAGCATAGAATAGTTCTTTTATGATTATCTATACTATAATGAGTAAATTTAAAATTTCTCAAAATATAATGACTGGTTTTATAAGAATATAAAAGATGGAAAAAAACTAATAATAAAATAAGATTAAATAAAATTCCTATTATAATAGTTAAGAACATACTTAGATACATCATTACTTGTATAATAAATAGGGTATAACTTAGAAAATTTATAAGGATTTCAAGTTAATGTCTAAGGTTTAATGTTATTTTATTTATGGTAGAATTACATTCTTTATTTTCAATATTCATATTCATTCCCATCAAAGAAAGTATATTTATGGAGAATCGAAATGTCATTTGAATTTTGACCTACTATCTGAGATATATCATTCTCTATAATGTTCGTAGGATTATAAGATCATTATGATGAGGAGGGGGTGAAATAGTTATCACATTTTCCTTTTCAATTTATCCTTTTTTTAAATAAACCATGTTAAATAGATAAGGTTTAATCCATTTTGTTTTTGTCTTTATTCCTTACCCAAATTTTTTTAAGGAAAATGTCACAAAACAAAGTGATATATAATATTCATCCTTGTTACTAGTTTACCATTGGAATTTTTGATATCTCTCACTACTCAGACCTCATGAATGGAATTTAATACCTCATATAATCATTTAGTGGATCCTTTCATATACCTCCAAGTGGGAATTTTAATCCCTCTATCTTCTAATGAAATGGAGGGTTGTACTTTCTCTTCCCCTTAATATGTTTTTGATTATTCTTATTATTCATTCATTAACCACCATGAATATAATATATAGAGCCATATATGTATTATCCTCATTTTTATTTATTAATCTACTTTATAGGACCTCATATTACCACCTTATACAATATTGGTATATCATGGGGTTTCTCTTCTTCCTTATTATTCATATATATGTTTGATATTCAATAGTAGTAGTATCAGAATCCTAATCTTCTTAGTTGACTATAAGTATTTTTTTGGGAATAGTAGTGTCGAAATAGGGACCTCATTTACTTCTCATCACGTCATATTTATGTTCACGGATTCATGAATATTTTTTTCCTTATTTTATTTAGAAAATCCTCAATCTATGATCACAATAAATCCTCATTTTTAAAACATGAACATATTTCCCAGTTTTAAAATTTTCATTTCAATCCCAAATCATGTTTTCCTTTTCAATATCTTCGAGACTCGAGTTTTTACTCCGCTATGTGATAAACAATATGAGAAAAAATTCTATCAAAATCATCCAACTTTTTTTCCTTTTTAATTTCTCTCCATGTATGTTTGTATTCATGCAGTGTGATGTGGTAATATAGCTTGCAACTTGAAACTCATCCCAATAATGGAATCTTCCTCGGTAAGATTCTCCCTAAATTTATTCTTCGATCAAAATTATATTAATGTGACTAAGATATTTGAAAGAATAAATATCAGTAAATTATATCATCTGATTTTATTCACAAAATATCATAATATTCGTTCTGAATTTATTTTTATTTTTCCTCATTAATTTAGGCTGACAATTCCCATTTTCCACATTTGGAAATTTCTTATTCATAGATTTCTTTTGATATACCCTGTGAAGAATTATTTAATTGTTTTTGTTGGGTAAAATAAATTTTAAAATTATTTATAGGGTTCATATATTCCACAAAAATTTTTACACTATGATGGTAAACTAAAAATCTCTTATACACTTGATAGTGTTTTATGTGGGATTCATATACCCTATGAGGATCTGGGTACCTTATATAGATATAATATTATCACAAAGGTTTATACTCAATAAAGTCGGGTTGTACCATATGAAGATATTTTGTAACCTATAAAGGTATCTTATGAAGATAAACAATACCCTACAAAGTCCATCAATGAGTTCATGACTTTTCAAAATCTTTGGTATCTCCTCAGTGTGTACTATAAAAAATATCCTTAGTTGTACCAAAAAAAATCCAATATATCATATAAACTACATATGATTCCTTCCATGTACATTTTTATCATCCATTAAAACATAAGGAAACTTCACTCAAAATATAACATTAACAATTCAATACATGTTTAGGGAACTCTAAATCACTCTATAACATCTTCAAAAATCAACCAAAGGACATTCTCACTTGGTACACTAGCTTGTGTACATAATTCTTCATGGATGGTTTCTAACATCTTTGGATAGTGTTCCTTTAATATCTCCACTATTTTACTTACTCTAAACCTTTTTAAATCTTTTGAGTTCAAATTTAATTAATCATAACTTATATTTAACATTGAATAGTAGCACATCAATCATAAAAAATAATGGGTTTCCTCCTTTAATATTTCCTCACATGTTCTTCAAGGTATCAACAAAACCTCTCTATTATCATTTCCCATAAATGAATCAAAAACTACTCCAACATAGTTTACAAATGTTGAATAATTTTAAAACCTTATTGGAGTCATAATTATTGAAAAAAAATGAAATCAATATATAGTCCCTTCAATATCCAAATTTTTTTTGGGAATAACATCAAACTCCTATGTCAATAAGTGTGATGAACTCCATTATTCTTTCCCTTATTTATAATAAATTAATATAATATAGAGGATGGTTTTTTATCAAGACAAATGTATTTTACCTAATTTAATATAATTTACAAATTTATTATTCTGATATAATAATATAATCACCCATAACAAAACCAAGATCCTTTTGTTAATCAAATCTAAATATATATGGGATAACCTGATGTAGAATACAAGAGTTATTTAAACAGGGGTTTCAATGTTGTCTATAACCATATCATCATGTGGTACCATTATCAAATTATCATTTTATGGGCTATTAAATATATTTTCAATAATTATATATCTTGTTATCTACTTCGAAAATTCATCATAAAATTTTAAGGGTAAAAAGGATAAGACTTCCCCCTTATCTTAGATTTTAAATAAAAAACCCCCACAACCTATAAAAACTTCTGATACACTGAAAGAAATTGAATTAAGTGTGATCAGTATACCATAATTCTATATTTTATTAGTATATGATGAAATTCAAGATTATCTTGGTAGAACATTGTATAGTAACCTCTCTTCATGTTATCCCATATAAAGGGATGCACATAACTAACTCTTCATTATAGTAGGGTAATTGTTCCTCGATGGGAAGATTATTTTCTTATTGTATAGCTTATACTACCTCATTTATATCATTACTTTAAAAAATACTATAATTCCTAACACATTTTTACACATAAAAAATATAAGGTAGTACATATGGGTTTTTGTACTCATCATTAAAAGCAGTAATGTTGACAACTATCTCTGAAACAATACATTCAATTTTTTCTATCTTTGTAATTGGGTGGGCTCTTCATAATAGATAACCTTATTTTTTTCATGCTCTAAACATACTATTGTAGACTAAATATCATTTTATCATTATTTTTTATTTAGGTGAAACTTTTATTTTTTTACTTTAGGCATTAGACTATAAGAAGATTCTTGTGATTTCTTTTTATTTTTTAAAATATTCCACTATCACGGTAGTATTTCCATAAAATTGTGTAGAGTATAAAGAAAATTTATTACTATTTTCAAAGAAATATTAACCAATTTTTGGTTCATATTATTTATAATAATTTACTATTTCTTATTGGATGTTCCTTGCTCATATTTTTTACTTTACTTCACTTACTTTCCTCCCAAGATAGAATCATCTTTCTGTCTAACATACTTTTGGACAACAATTCATCTTTCTCATTTATCTCTAATATCACTATAATGTGTCCTTCTATGATATTAATAAATTGACATGTTATGTCAACATTAAATTTCCCTACGCTCAAACTTCTAGTTAAATAAACAATACAACATAAATCTTCCTTTCTTTCCTTAATATTCAATATAGTTAAAAACAATTTGTGAACCTTTATATTTTTTTTCACCTTTACCTTTATTTAGAGATTTTTTTCGGGGGATAATCTATTTGGATGTGATAACATTCACCATTTATGTTTTGGTGAATTTTTTAACATTTGATCTATCCTAAAATCCTAAAATTTGAAAATAAACCTATATTTTAATTCAAAGAAATATTAGTATAGCCAAAAATATCTGAGTTATTGGTTACCTACTTCATATATTTCAGGATCATGTTCATAGGATGTTTTCAAGCTCTTCCTCCCATCGATGGTAATCTAAACAAAGCAAAATTTCAGTAAGAGTATTTGTGGTAGAATCATTATTTCAAAAAAATATGGTATATTCTAACTTATAGTGATTCCATATTTCTCAATCTCACTTTCAAATCAAAACACTTCATTTTAAGGGATTTCTTCTCATCATAACTAAATGTAAGATGTCTTCCTATACCATATTCAATTGTTGATTTATTATTCATTTATTTTTATTGATTTTTATATTGATTTATCAATATCAATCATTATATTTTTTAACCTTCATTTCAACATCGTTGACATTGATGGTTTTTTTACTTTCTCAAATTCATGTATAAATTCTAAAAATCAAATTCCAAATACAAATCTCTCATAAACATAACTTTTTAATTCGATTTCAATTATAAAAAACCAATTATTTCAATGTGTGATGAATTGTTCCATTTCTTCCTCAAGGTTTGTGATATCATGCACTTCCAAAAATTCATGCTAAGTGAATTATCTATTTCTATAAGTTATTCATATAACTTGTATTTTCCATAAATAAGTACAATGATAGTACCAAATATATATGTAACAACATCATTGGTAACTTTATTTAAATGATCCTTGATTCCAAAATGAAAATCATTAATTGATACATCATCATCACAACCATATCTTTCATTATTAGAATAATCAGAATCAAAATTATTGTTAATATTTTTTCCAATATGATTACCTTTAGATAGTGGTGTTTCCTACTATACATTCAAATTCATCTTCATCTTCATTTACTCCCACTCTTTTTAATTTTTCTGAGTCTTAGCTAAATCCTCCATATTTTTAAAAACTATAGTATCTACAAGTAATGTCCCTTGATTTGGTACTCTCTCATGTGCCCAAAATGTGTTGGTTATGGGACTTTATGTATTCCACCACATACCCTAGAGGTTTCAGATTAGTAATAGGGGTGTGATGAATATAGTGGGGAGACAATACCACCTAGTATAGAGTTATAATATTTTAAAATAATCAATATAAATAAATATTATAGTTACGAAGAACATTGGAGACCATATATTGTAAAGGAGAAACCAATAAACCAAAAATGATGAATCATGTTATGAAAATATGGGATATGTATAAATATAAAACTAAAAAAATACATATAAAAGAATCAGATAACACAAAATTATATCAAAAGACCCAGGTCTTGAACCCCATTTCAGACCCATATCCAAACCACAAACCATATAGAAAGCAACAAAATCATCTACAGGGTCCCTTTCCTTTTTCCAAACAAGCATCTGTGTAATCATCTCTAGTACTGAACAAAGACCTGAAAAGGATGTGAGTTAAAATTAGTAGGTCAACACCACCATGTCTAAAAAAACCTTATAGGATAATAAGTCATGAAATATGGTGATAACGGGCGTATTAATTAATCAGTTAATACAATATATAAATCAAACTACTTCAGCACTATGCCAGAAATGTCTCTAAGCTTGTAGCAAAACAATGCCAACCATAAAAATAAACAATGGTATAATAAAAAAACTACGAAGATACCTTTTTATAATAATTTTACCCTCTAGGAATATCCTTATAAATAAGAATTTCATCATGTATCACTAGGCATAAACCAAACAAAATAATTCCAACATGTGTCACTAGGAACAGCCCTCTATATACGAATTTTAGCAAAATTTTATGGGAATAAATATCTATATAAGAATTTTAACCTCTGGATAAATCCATATATATTATAATTTAATGAACAACTCAATAATTCATAATAGAATGTATATCATAATATCACAATAAAATCCTAAATAGTTAATTATGAAAATTAACAATTTTATTTCAATTATACTTCCATTTATATATCAATTTTTCATCAACCGTATCAATATACCATAAACTGTTACCATAATGATTCAATATTAATAAATAACATGTAATATCATATCATAAAAACACACTTTAAACCATTATCCAAGTTCTTATTATTTAAAGGTTCACTCGCCTAATATGTATCCATAATCCAGGTCACAATACCATTAGATCAATAGGGGGTCCAAGGAATGATCTCATATGTGATTTAACATCATTCATAATTAAATTAATTAATTCACACATAATGGTGTAAAAAATATTAGTATTTCACATACTCAATAATTAAATAAACCATAGGGTTAGGTTTAGACCCACTAACATTATCATACGATTAAATAATACTTCAAACCGGAATCGCCAATAAGAATAGAGGTGAGGAATATCACAATAAGGAACATAGATATTGCATGATTTAGATCAAAATGAAAAAAATGGTCCAAATATTCCATCTACATAATAAGAAACGAAATAAGAGAAGGGAATACTAAGGAGTAAACACTCACTAGGGATCCGATATGTTATTGGGATGTATAGAAGGGAGGAAAGGGATCAAAAATCACCTTGAAAACATTATGTTTCAGAGAGGAGGGTTGCACTGATTGAATGAAATAAATCTTATGCATGGTAGGGATTGAAAACACTATATTTGATAAATACATGGTTTGTAACACTTTCATTTCATGTATTTTATGATTAATAAGATGCATTGAAAAATGCATCATCTCAGGTTAATATTTATCTTGATCAAGCATTTTATTGTGCGAAATAGGTTCAAGATGTGTAACCACTTCACTTCATCAACCATTTCACAATATGTTTCTTATGATAATTACATGGCGTGTAACATATCCACATCATTTAATTTTCCAATGGATAGTTTTTAGCCCAGCTTCTACAAATTTTCTCAAACCACTTCAAAATCCTTCCAAAATCATGGGAAAATCATGTAATCCAATTTAACATGAGTGTACCTAGACACCATTAATTGAAAAAAAAACATACAAACCTAGCCATTAAGTTATTTTCCCCAACATGGCTCTCCACCTCAAAACAAGACTCAATTAATAACATTTAATGAAAAATGAAAATCCAATGAAATAAATTTAAAGAAAAACTCAAATCAGGATATACATAGAAAAAGAAGGAATATTAAACTAACCATTTTTCCACCTAATGAATCTCAAAAACATATAAGAATCTTCAATTTACATAGTGAATTTAACGATAAGTAAATGTTTTACCAATCCAAGGACACTTGTGTTATGTCAGATACCACTTGAAGTCCCTAGGTTTATAAGATCACTGAGAGGGAGATGGTGAATTAGTGATCCATTTTACTATTTATTATTTCTCTATTTTAAATCAACCTTTGAAACTAGTTATGGTTTGATCCCTCTTCATTTGTTCTCTCAAACTTACTTGAATATAAAAAATTTAAATGGTGTATGTGATAGTGCATTAAAAGGTTCTTCCTTAAAATCCTACTATGTGTTATGATTAGTTAATACCCCCAACTAATGATTCTTATTCTATTCATATAATTGGATACAAAAAGAAGGTATCACTTAATTATTCAATTATATCCCAATACGGTCTCTAAAATCCCATAAGTAGGTCTTCGTCTTTATAATGCATCAAATAGTGTTATCAACTTCCCACTGGCCTTTTTCTTATCTCACACATCATAGTCCTTAGGATATAAATCAAACACCTCACAAAGTATTTGAATATATACATTCATAAACTATCAAGTATAATTTTAACTACATATATCTCCATATGTAGTGTTGGTTGAGTCTTTCTCTTCCCCTTAATATGTTTTAGAATATTCTAACAAATAGATCATTAACCATAATGAATAAAATTTATACCTATGCAGATGTTCTGTCCATTCTCTTTATTCTCATTCTACCTTATAATACCTAATATCATTTCCTTCTATGATACATGTGTATTATAGGCCTTCTCTTCTTCCTTATTATTCTTTTATATGTTAGATCTTCGTCAAAATACTTATCAGAATTGCCTTATTTTTCATTCGGATATTAGTATTTCTCTATGTAATAATAGTTTCAAGAATGAGACACAATATTCCTATTTGAATCTCATAATTATATTCATAGCGTAAAGAATATTTTATTTCCATTTATTTTTTAGAAACTCTGCTATATATGGAATTAGGTGACCCTCATTATTCCAACTAAAATATATTTCCCAGTTTTGAATTATTTTTTAAATGAACAGTCATGACATCCTTTCAAATCTCCTTCATACAATTGTATTTCCTCCTTATATATAAGATATAAAATATCAACATATATTCTCCAAAAATTATGTTTCTTAATTTCATTTTGAATATCCCTCCACATGTTCATTTTTTTGTGTTGTGTGAAGTAGAAATCTAAATCACTACATAGAACTTGTCTCAGCATTGTGTTCATCATCAATAGGATTATCCTTATTTTTTTATTTAGTCATAATCATATTAATGTGATTATGATATTTCAAAACATAAATATTGGATAATTTTATTAGAAAATTCTATTCAAAATATATTATAATATTATTTATGAATTTATTATGATTTTCTTCATTTTTAGATTAAAATTTCTCATTTTTCATATTCTTGTATTTATTTTTAAAATAATTTATCAGGTGTAACTCATAGAGTCTAATTTCACTATTTTTATAGGTTATAATGAATTTAAAAAATTTATATAGGATTCATTTGTACCTGAAAAAGTTACACCATATGATAGTACCCTACAAATATGTTATGCCCTATCAAATCATAAATATAATATTCATGTACCCTATAATAATCCCTATAACATATAATGGTCTCATATTTTTAGAAAGGGTTATACCCTACAATGTTTGTTCTTACCATACTATGATCTGATTTACCCAAAGAAGGTACCTTATGAATATAAACTATTCCCTAAAAAGTCCATAATTTAATTCATGCCTTTAAAAAATCTTTAGTTTCTCCTCATTTTGTACTTTGGGAATTCCCCTTTATTGTCTCTTATATAGTGACATGTTTACCCTAAAAAATGCATAGGGTTCTACCTAGGAAATTTTACTCATCTATTATAGAATATAAATACTTCACTCCAAATATAACTAAACTTCTTCAACAAATATCAAGGGCTATCTCAAACACAATGGGTCGTCTTTAAACATCATCCAATGGACTTTATCACATGGTAAACCATCTTCTATACATAATTATTCATAGATTTATTCTCACATCATTGTATAATGTTCTTTCAATAACTATATTAACTTAATTTCTAATAATTATTTAAAAAAATTAAATAGTATTCTTTTACGATCACTTTTCTTTGAAACTAAAGAATAACACATCAGTAATAAAAAATAATGGGCTTTCTCTTTGAATCTTTATGTAAATGTTCTTCAAGGTAGAAACACAAAATCTCCACTCTCATATCCTATACATTCATGGATATAATATCTAACATGTTTAACCAATATTTACCTAATTTACCACTCCATTGAATCATTTCTTATTGATTAAATAATTCATTCAACTAATGAGATTGTCACCCATAAACTATTAAGTCTTGGAAGTTGTTATCTTAGAAAATCATTATACTCGAGTCAAAAATCTAATACTAATTGTTATGGTATCATGGTAAAATTAATAAAGAACAACTATTTAAGGGTCTAGATTTTATATTGATTCTTGGAAAAAATGTTAATATGGATGAAAGGTATATAGGGGAGAGTATACTATATTGAAATATTAAATAATTATAAATTAAAAAATAACAATTTAGTGAAAAATAAAATATGAAAATAATGATTTTTAAAGTAGCATTAATAATAAAAGATCATATGCCTACTCTCCAGACTCCTATGTGCATTGAAAGGTATGGTATGCACCAAAAGACCTCACTTTTGAAGGGGGTTCATAACCCTATTACAAACTATATTTTCCAGTAAATTCAAAACAATGACATAACCTATATTTTAAATGGTATTCATATCCAAATTACAAAATATACTATTTGTTTAAGTACAACCAAATAGAAATTTATTTTGTACGGGAAAACCATAAACCAAAAATAATTACATTATAAGATAATATATAGGAAGAATTATGTGCACAAACATAAAATCTAGTCAATAATAGTTGATGTAGAATAACAATATCTACTTGGCCAACCTTTTAAAATATTTCATAAATAATAATATAAAGGAAATGGTGATCATAAAAGTTCTTTCTATTTATTGAGATTAATTAAACACATAACTTCTTAATAGGTTATGATCACATAGTTTTATCATGTATCATATATTCGTTATATGTGCATACTCAGTGAAGTTACTCACATAGATTTTTGGTTTCCTTTAAATAGGAATCTATAATATCTAAAAATACACTATAAAATTTATAATAATTCCAAAATGAATGAAATATCATTTCCGAAATTATAACCACATGTATATTTTTTTATAATTAAAAAGTAATACATAATTAAAATTTCCAAAATTTTATTCTTCAAATAACTAATTACTTCATAATTATTTTATATTTTGAAAACTCATTAAACAAATTCCATAATAATAGACCTTGAATACATATTTAAACTATATTTTTTAATCCTATAAATATTGTAATTTAGTTTTTTTCTAAAATGATGAATATCATTGTCAAATAATTATTTAAATAAAAGAAATGATAAATTTAAAATTAAATACCTTAAAACTCATAAGTCTATATATTTAAGGTTCATTTTGTTATATGAATATTTTTGTATAAACATTATTATTTATATGAATCATTTTTTCATCAACATAAATATATAATAAAAGAATAATTCTATGTCAACCTCGATTTTTAATAAACATCATTTTCTATATAAACATGACTTTTTCATAAACATGATTTTCTATATTAACATGATTTTTTTGTAAACATGAATCTATGAAAGGATAAGTTTCCTCTTCATAATGATAAATATACAACATTATAAATATCATTTGTTTACTACATATTGATGATTTTAAATTTGAGTCGATATCAAAAAACTAAATTAGGATAAAATTCATTAACACTTGTAAAAAAAATTTGAAACCCCATTTTCATAAATATGTTTTTAAAAACTATTATAATAATTTTAAAAACTACAAGGATGTGTAATTTGATAAAAAAAAATACTTTATAAGGATCAAACCTAATTGCATAAGGATGGTTTCAAAAATATATTTCCAACATTTCCAAAAAATCATAAAAAAATATTTATAGAATATGATTAAAATATAAATAAATGATATCTAATGAAGAAAAATTAACTAGAATATGAATAAATAGTGAAGTATAAAAAATATAATTATCATAATTTTTTTCTATAAGTAGTTTACGATTAAATCTCATGTTATACGGAATAAAATATATAAGTACATAATTTTTTAATAAGTAAATAATTTATTGTTAGGTGTGGAATATGTAATTAAATAAGTAGTGTTTAATTAATTATGAAATTTTTAATTGAGGAACTTATAATTAATTGATTAATTTTTTATTATCAAAAAAATAATCAAATAAAGTTGTATAAAGATACTCAATACTTTCTCCTACAGTAAATTTTCCACACATCCACACTAAGTACCTAATAAAATAAATCTTCTACATGACCATTAAATAGTAACTCTATTTATTATCTTCTAAAAAAATATATTTTCTATATGAATCATATTTAACTAATATTCAGACACACACATTAAATTATAAAATAAAAACAAAGTTATATTACCCAAATAATATCTTCATATTTCAATATATTAGAGTGATAAGAAAATAAAATTTGGTAATTAAATCTTCCAAACAATGGTTTTTTTACAACCATAATATGTATCCTAGTTCATCTAAATACCTAAAACGAAAATTAAAATCATGAACAACCTAATGAAAATTATTGAGTTTTCATCATCATAATTAAAAAACTTGATCATTTCATACTATACTCTAATATGGTTTTGGATCTTGAAGTTTCATAAATAAGTTTATGAGAATATATAGAAAACCAACAAAATATATTCCCTAACATGATAATTTTAATATTTCATGGTGAAAATAGTTAGTTGACCATAACTTTTTTCAAATATCTTGGGTATTTCATACATGAACACATTTAATATAGTATTCAACCAAAAGTTTCTCCTTAATTTATTTTCATTTAAAATCCTATTTTATTGATAAACTATGATATTGATTCTTTACCTGTGACTAACACTAAGATTTGTTTCATTATCCTATATTTTTTACACATGTACTTCTACTCAATTCAGTCTTTAAAGAAAAAACACCCCTGACATTATCTCATAAAATGACACACAAATATTCATCTATATATCAATACAATATTTTTTTAAAATTAAATATGACTGAGGAAATTTATTCAATAGTATTCACTAAAATGATCCGATGTACACAACTATGACATGATAAATGTTCACCATGATGTGTTTTAATTTTTTACCATCAAATTAATTTACATATATCATCAAACTACTATAGACACTTCCAAATTACTTTTGTGTTATTTAGTATCATATTATCAAAAAAAATCCAATAAGAAAACAAAATAAAAACTAAAATTTTGGCTAAAAAATCTCATCTTTCAGTGTTTTTTTGATACCTTCTAACATTAAAATTGAATAAACCTATTTAAAAAATGAAAATATTTTTTAAAAATCTTATCATTAAATAAAATTAACTAAAAGCTACATTTATCCAATCTAATCCTATGTTAGTAAAACATGGTGTCGGAAACAATATTTGATAAATTATCTTGAATATCAACCATGAAAATGAATTTTATTACATTCTAGTTTTATACACATGAAACACATAAAACTAATTTATCATTAACAATAATCTATAATAAATACCCCTTAATCCTTTAATTCCTGCTCCATATCAATTATCTAATTTCCCCATTTCATTTGAAAATTATATTTTTAGAGTTAATTGTTTGCATACCTCCTATGAATGAAAACAGATATGATACAAAATATTGTTATTAAAATAGCATATACATAAAAAATATTCATTAGTCTATTAATTCGATTGATGTCATAGGGATTTTTAACCCTTCCATCAAGTTGGAAGAGATGGTTGAACACCAAGTTTCAAATAACATCTTTTAAAAGATTCTAATATGAATGTTTTCTCATCACATCTGCCACATAACTAAAATAGGTAGTTATTATAACTATTTAATTCCTTAATCTATATATACATTGATGAAATGATATTTAAAATCAATGTTTTTTTCATTATATGATATAATAACTTTTTTATAAGATTAATTTCACCATTATTATGACATAAAATTGTGATAGTTAGGAAAACATTTTACCAACATCCTTAAATTTTTATAACATATAGATTAATTAGTTTCATTCTTGTATTGTGACAATATACATTAAATCTATTATTTTAAGTGATATAAAATTTATATATCTGTAATTAATCATATACACTTATTTCTAAAATAAAAATCACATTTAGAGTTTTATTTCAATCGTCCACCAAATGATCCAAATCCACATCGTAATTGGACACCAACTCATTCTATTTTATTTCCCCATGATGTAAACATAATTTTTCAAAACATTAATATAATAAATACTATATTTCACTAACAAAAAGTGAATTTTTTTGGTGATATTTTGTAACTAGATACTTGACACAATACATACACAATATCCAATCATGCATCCAACTTTTAGTGATTTCTCTTAAATCCACAACTTTCATCCATTGTGATATTCTTTCCTATTTAAATTAGTTGTTATACCTAATTTATTTCTAATAAATATATTCTATTTAATATCCACATAAAATTTTCTAACATGTAAAATTAATTATAATCATTTTTATAACTCAAATGCTAAGTAAAAATGTATGTTCATTGACCAAAGGTATTTTAAACTCACTTTGCTTAGTCTTAGCAATATATTTAAAGCATTATTATTTAAAATAGAAAATTATGATATATATAACTATTTCAAGAACCAATATTCATAATATATATTATGTGATTAAGTCTTCTAATTTGAGTCCAAAATCCGTCAAACAAAAATAACACCAATATTGTTCTCATGTCACTTGATTCAATCAATTAAATTCCTTAAAATTATTTTAACCATTACTTCCATAACCATTGAGCACAAGCCCATTCAGTTACTTAAAATACACATAATCGTATAATATCCCATTAGGTAAGAATAATTTAAATTCCATTAATAATATTTAATATTTTATATGGGTATAATATCAAAGAATATCCTCAAATATTCCAATCACAAAAAAGGTGATTTGTTTTATTTATAATAGATTTGACCTTCCAGTATTGTTACATTTCATCTTTTGGGTGTTAGATATGTCAGGACAATGTTGGATTAAGAGAGGATTTTCTAGAGTTGGTAGTTTAACTGGAATGGAGATGATGACGTGTGAAAATTAGTATCACATCATCAAGGCCTGGATAATGAAAGGTAATTTCTAATGACTGATGTATCACACCATGAAGTGATGAGTCATGAAAAGGTTCATGATTCATGGCATGAAGAATATTTTATGGCAGTTAAGTTACATTCTATTTCAAAAAGAAATTATAGTCATGGAATGGCTGGAATAAGTCATCAAATGAATGTTCTTGAGGAGTATTTTTTTTTAAATTAAAGTCCATTATATATTGAACAAAACCCATACATATGGACATATTACCATTCTATATTTACTTTATAACATTTCTACTCATAGAGTGAGGAGTTTTGGTCATGTAATATAGGATATTTGGGGAGTTTATTTCTTTTTAAATGAATGGTAATCATGGTATAATCATAGATATCATTTTGTGAATCCCTTATATTATAATTTTGTGGTTAATTGTTTTTAATATTTTACTTTCATTACATTTTTACTTAATCTAAGGTCCTCACTATTACTTTTAATAATTTCTATATCAAGGTGTGGTGATGGTCAATCTTCCATGAAATTTTTAAATCATATTAAATTAAGTTAGTTTAATGAGTATTAAATTGGGATGATAAGGAACATAATGATGTGTTATTTTAGAGATTCATTTGATTTTACCACATCGTGACATGATATTGATCTGTCACATAGTGATATTTTAAATTTGAGTTTTCATAAAAAAATAAAAATATAACCAACATTATTATATATAACTAAATTTTCATTGAACCCTATGTTAATAAAGGTACATAATTGGATACCCTCAAATTTCCTTCGATTTCATTTAACTATATAATTAAATATATCATTCATTTGTTATCCAAAGTGAGTTTCACTTATTTTCTTCTAGGTTTCTCTCTTTCCTTCTTCTTAGAGAGGCTATGTTAGCGGTTTGGATTTAGTTTTGTTATCAGTGGGAAATTTATATTATTTAATTTGGTTACCACTATGTTGTTGATGTTTACCCATGTTTTCTTGCCATTGTGTTCATCTACTTCCCTTTATTCTTGCGAATGGTTATCAAAGTGTTATTTCAAATAGAGGATTCGAGACTTATACTTTCTTATTTTTTTTAAATTGTAGAAGTATCATGATTTTTTTTCTTTGAATGGGTGTTAAGGATTAAAATAATGAATTTAAAGAATTATACTTAAGGAAATTGAATTTTAAGGGTTATTTTCATGTGTTTTATATGATTCCATTATATTATGTGAAATTATTACTCATTCTATATTGATATTTTTAATGTTTTTAATGTTATGTTATATGTGATGTTTCTGGATTAAATTATTAGAATAACCTATCATAAAAGGATAACCATTTATATGTAGTAATGAATTAGTTTCATGAAATATAGAATTTTGGTGATGTTGATGATGCAAGTGGTTTTGAAATAAAATAGTGGCATATTTTAAAAATAGAGATATAAAATATTTTTTTAATGAAATTAGTTTTTTTTGTTTATATTATTGTTATATTAATATTATTTTTGTGGTATTAGTATTGTAATTTTGTGGCTAGTTTTTTATTATTTGCATGAGTTTTGCAATGGGTGTTGTGGCTACTATTCCATGGTTAGCATTGAGATATATAGTTGTTTCTATGGAAATGGTGGATGGGTTGTTATGTAATATGTAAGTGGTGGTATTGATGGTTGTTCCAAATTTATATAGGATTTTGGATATTATGGGGGCTATTGGAATGAGTTGTAGGTGGTTTATGTAGTGTATGGTTTACTATTATGTTTTAATATTATAAATTTCTGATTGTATGAAATATGGTTTGTACTGTTTTATATTGTAATGGGAATATGATAAAATTTAATATGGCTGTTAATAAACTATTAATGATTATAAAGAAGGAGTAATATATGGTTTGAATGTGGGTGATCATTAAGGAATGGTTTGAAATTAAATATGAATAAATGAAATGAATAATTATTTTAACTTGTATAATAATATAATAGATCTTAAAATAGATAAATGATATGAAAAATGGTATGTCATAGATGTTGATATAGAGAATTTATTTGAGAAGTGGTTCTGATTTATGGTGTAGTGATGTTAATAACTATTTTCATATGATAGTGGTGAAATAGGGAATATTATTAGAATAATATTGTTGTTTGGTATGAACCCTTAGACTATGTGTGCATGTTGATATGTTATTTGTTATATTTTCCTTGTGATTTTATACCCAACCCACCCAAGTTATATAGAATTCCTGACACCCAAATGTTTTAGGTTCTAGGTACTTTACTCAACATCCAGTTTGGAGAGGGAACAAATGGATGACTACTCCATCTCCTCCACTTTCTCTTCCATACATGGAAAGGTTATGATAAATTATTGGTGATGGTCATAGGTTAATGTATAAATAATGGATTTTATGTGATGATGATGTGATGGAGTATGTGATACATGGTGTGGGTTATTCATGATAAGAGGATGGAATGAGGTTGATTATCTTCATGTTCATGTTACACTAATGTGATAAGGATGAGATATGTGGTTATAATGAACTAATATGTGGTTACGATATGTGGTATGATGTGGAAATAAGTATTTGGTGATGGTAATGTGGTTGTTATGGTTGTGATGATATTTGTGGTTATGATGTTATATGGAAGGTATGGGAGAACCAAGATATTTTTTATTGGGTTATGAGTGAAAAAATAGTGGGTAAGTAGCTGTGGCACACATTATTGCGATATTATTTTAATATGATCTTCTTATAATTGGATACGATGTTAAGTGAATGAACCTTGGTGAGGTTGGGTGTTTGTTGACTTGATGTATGTATGATATTGCTAATCTATTTATTCCCTGAGTTAATAGCATGCTTCATCCAATTTTTCATGAGTAGTATTAGGTGGAGCCTACTGAGTATACATGTATACATTGCCTATATATATATATAGGATTTTAGGACTGATTAAATGAACAATATGAACCTCATTTACCCAAGGCTTGGATTTAATATTAGGTTCTCTACCACATGATTTTTCTTTTAGTATTTTATAATATATGTATTTTTTTATATAATATTTACATGTACAAGGGGTTATTAGTTATCTTTAATATTATAGAGTTTAATGGTAATTTTGTTTATATGATTTTGGGTTTATAAGGGTAATGAATACAATTTTTATGTTTTTTAGCCATGATGCTAGTCTCTAACTCATGTCCTATTAAAGGTAGTCTTTAGTGGTCACTCTTGTATTTACTATAAGTTCAAGGGATGTTACTAGTGTGGGAGAGTTGTGACAAGGTAGTATCAAATATTTAAATAAGGGTTAGGATGTATAAAAGTGTTATACACTAGTGAGGGTTACATGATTCTTGTAGGGAAAAATTATCTAAACTCAGTGTGTGATATATCATGGGAAAATAGTAAGGATGTAGGTGAATAAATCCCCCTATGGTCCAATGAAATGACCTAAAACTAATCGAACACCCTAATCAAGATAATGATGAATATTGGTTAGATACCTAATTAATCTACAAACATCATAATTGTTAGAGCTTGTGCGTTAATTCAGGTGATTTTTGGAGAAGGTAATGTTGAATCTAACTAAGTAATCCTTAATGAATTTGAGGATATTATAATTCATAATTTCATTTATTACATGTAGAGATGGATCCTAGTTGACATATAGGCATGATCAGGGTTGGTTTTGTGTGTTGGGATAATATGGTTAATTAGTAATGGGAAGATACAATGGAGGTGAACTAGTCTAGTGTGATGATTCTCCAAGATTTCCAACATTAAAGTTTGATAAAGTACAAGGGGGTGTTTCTGATTTGAATAATATTTACTAATTTCAGGTTCTCAAGATTACTTTAAGTTTAATACAAGTTAGGATAGAGTATTAATTCCCATTTGTTTTCAATCAGATGAGATTATTTTCTTACCAGTGGTGGATTCTATTTCTCTAAGAGTGTAAATTGATGAATATTTAATGGAATGATTTTCAAAATTATTTTAATATAGAGTTTATTTCAATGATTATAAAGGTAGCGAAGATGAAAAAAATTCTCGCCGTACTATAAGTGTGTATGAGAATATAAGAGCTTAGGATGGGATTCAAAGAAATTATTCACTTTTCCCTAAATATTATTCCATATGTGGAAGTCGTATCTCTTTTTTTAGGGAGCCACTACATCAAACTATTAGACTTGTGATTTACTCTTCTATATTTCTTTCATACCTATATGTATTAAAGAAGGTGGATGTGATTAAGAGGATTAATTTTCCATCAGGGTCACCTTATTTAGGGATTCATAAAACCCCCAATGGATAAGGGATACTGATAAAGGATCTCATATGATTTGAGAGTCGAGGTTCTGAGTAGTAACAGGTTGGCATCAACATTTAGTCTCATATTTTTTTGGAGTTGGTAGTTCTCATTCACGAATTTATATATCCCTTCCTATATGATTTGTGTTTAGAGTTTATTTTCACCCTAAATTTAAATTCCTAACCATTCATAGAGGATGGTGTGTTTTAGTCTATTATCTCTACTAAAAATAAGGCTTCTAAAAGCACTAGAAATCACTTTTAACAGTGCTATAAAAGTGCTATTAATCATAGAAAAGATAAAGGGGGTCCCCATTAACAGTGCTAAAAATGAACTGTTAAATGTCCCACCTTTATCAGTGATTTTCTAGTGCAGATAAAGGGCCACATTTATCAGTGATATTTTGAGAACTGATAAAGACCCAATTTAACATTACATAATTAGTGATGATAAGATGGTCCTTTATTAGTGCTAAAAATAGCACTAATAAAGGCCTAACATCCTTGGATGTGTTGTTTATTTCAAATGACACCCAACACCTACAAGACTGTACAAAACCACACCTACACAATAACAAAGCACAGAAGAATGGAACATCGCACATAAGAGTTTCACAAATAATTCTATATACATTTACTTGACATCATGAATATAGAAAAATGTACTTTTATATAAATTTCAAACAATGTTTTACATGGTTACAGTTACAATTATCCAATAAATAGTTAAAAACATTAATGTTTCATCCTTTGGAATCCATGATCCCCTCTAAAAAAATTTCATCCAAGGTATTAGTTGTCGAAAAAAGCATCTGAACTCATGAAACAAATTCCACCTATTTAAGAAAACAATTATTATTTCATTAATACAATAATGAAATAAATTAAACATTAATATGAAATAATACATTAATAAAATGATATCAAATATTGAAGGATGTAGGATTGGGACTCCCTCTTTCCTATTTTTTCCAACAGAAACACTAAAATAGAAATCCCTAGAAGTCTGAATCTGTATACCTATGATTCAATTCAAATTTATGTGCATTAAGGAAACCATTCGAGGCACACTTAGGTGAAATACAAAGGGGGAAGGACAGCCTTTGTGGGTTCCACTATCAGTTCTTTTGCAGCATTTAGTGATGGAACAACATATTATATTATCCGAAAATGCACAATGGCCCTTGTCTCAGAATCTAAAGGTGCTATAGCAGAAAGGATAGATCTCTATAAGTTCTCTATCATGTCTTGAATCAACCTATCAAAAGTAATGAAACTATGGAAACTTGTAGATCTTGTTGAATGGATTACAACCATTTGAGGGTTTTCTGATTTTAAATTTGTTTATTTAGACCATGGGTTTTTTAAAAATCTTTTTCTTTCTCTGGACTTGAAAGGGAAATCTAGGAGAACTGGGTTGATGAAGTTAAGGACATGAAATTTGAGATTACATTGTTGAAATCCAAATTTCAACCTGTCTAATTTCAAGGAGACTTATGCTCAGGTTTGGGTAAAAATACATGGCTTAAACTAGATACTATGGAATACAAGAATTTTATTTGATATCACATCTACATTAGGTATAAGGACCTGACCTTAAAAATTACTTAATATTGAATTAAATTAATGATTAACATTGATGATCTTTTTAGTTTTAGAGTTTTAGAGAATTAGGACAAAACTATTACATATCAAAAGATAACAATGTAGACATATCTTCACAGTTTCCATTTTTTCATAAAATAAAAACTCTTGAAAAAAAGATTCATGTCTAGTTCCATGTTTTAGACAGCATGACTTTTCCTTGATCTCATCCTTGACCCTATTCATCTTTATGTCCTGTGAAGACATTTCAAAAACTTGGTATGAGCATAAAAATCTCAGTAAAGGTTATAAAAAAAAGAATGAAAACATTTGTTCGTAAATAAATATAAAACATGAAATAATTTACATACCTCATGAAATGATAATATTTATGAAAAACACATAGAAATCATTAATTATAAACATAACTTGTGGCATCCATATCATTCTTACATTGTACCTATCATAGCTACATATGGAGTTACTTTGGAATAACCATTACAGTATATTCCCTAAATCTCATAGGAGAAATATTCACGTTTACCTCCATCACATTACCCAATGCATTGGAGAGCTATCTCGGGCTCACCCACCCTAGGTTTATCATGGAACCACCCGTATACGTAAATAATTCCCACGAACCATTACATGATCATAACACATAACATAAGCATAAATGAAAGATAAAATTTCCACATTGCAATAATAAAACATCATTTCAAGATACTAAAATAATAAATTCATCTCAAAATAATTTTCAATACCAAAATACGTAAAAATATTATATGGTATTTATTTTTCCTTTTAAAAACATTCCACCTTGTTAAGGAATCCAAAGATCAAATAATACTCGCTGCGGCGGAAAGGTCGTTGTCACCGCTTACGTTAAAAACACATTACTTTTTTTCATTTAGCAAAACTCCTCATATAAAAATAATCCCTTTTAATAAAATGAAAATTCAAATGGTTTTATACACCGTATAAAATGAAGTCATATATAAAACTAAAAATGCCTCAACCAAAGGATATTGAGACGAAGTCCCTTACCTCATATCCGACTTGACTCGATCGTTCTTTAATCTGGTGAATAATAAACTAAAATTAATTTCTACTTTCTTAAGAACCTTTATCTAGTTTATTATTCCTTTTATATAACTTATTACGATTTTATAAACATTATGCAATCATTTAAGTTAATAACATTCATTTTGTCGATATTTGGTACTTGAGTAAAAGATGAACACCTTATATTTACATGTTGTCCATGTGGTCAAAGGTTCATTCTATCCAGAATGATATTCAATATTTTGATATAATATATATCATATATATCCATTATATACATTTTTTTATAATAGTACATAACATTTAGAGGTAATAAATTAAATGCACCGTTCATGGAGACGGTAAGTCGTACCTACGCATCAACGCTACTTTCATATCTATTTATTATTTTAATGGAAATACAACATAATGATACATAGTTGTATTATAATTCCAGTATAATATCATATATATTATCATTAAATCCATCCTTTATACATCCCACATAAGGCATTAATGAATCAAATCACTTTGAGGGGGTGGTAGTCCGCACTTCCTCAAATGAGATTATCGTATTTACCCACTACGGAAACCACAAAGGCATGCTATAAATGGGTAGTACAGAATCATAGGGAAATAATAAACATAATATATATCATATATAAATATAGTTCCATCATAATATCCACCATGAGAGGTGGTAATATGTAATTGAACAGTCATCGTTTCGTGAGGCCTTAGTTTTCTATCCATAGAAACATTATGTTCTTCATCCATTAGATGGAGGTGTCTGTAAGTGTAGTTAGAATAGTTCTCATAACAAAATCCTAGTATATTGAGGATACTGTTTTTGTTACAAAAGAAAGGAATAAAAAGATTTTAGTGGTTGGAGAAGTAAAATAAAAGAAAACAATTTAAGAGAAACTATTACCTTTAATTCGGGTAGCTTCCTTTGGAATGAAACAAAATGACTTCTTGAAGTGCCTTATTCCTAAGGTAAGGCATCTATATGGAGGAGAGGGATGTAGGGAGCTTAATTGGGTAGATTTTGGACGAGCCAAATGTATTGAGAGGTGTGAGGAATTGGTTATAAGTTGTCTTCTTTTATAAGGAAGAGGAGGGGCTCTTTAGGAATGTGTGATAATATTATTTTATTATATAATTATATTCTGTTTCTAATGGTCCAAAAATAATTAACATCAAAGATAAGATGACTCATGGTCGAAATAAAATCATCCAATCATAATTGGACATGTTTTTTAAAATATTTTAATCATTATAATCATATTTACTTAAATCATTTATTAATGAGGTAAATACTGCATCATTATTATGTCATAAATAATTTTATTTATTCGATGTCTAAAAATTATAAAAAAAATACTATCATGTAGGAAATATTTTTATCTTTCAAATTAATATTTATAGTCAAACAGATCACTTATATAACATGATATAAAAATTAATTACAAAGGATGATTTTTTATGTCTATTTTGCCTTTACTATAAATTAATTAATCTAAATTGTCATTATCACTTCCAAGTGGCTCAATGGTGTCCCAAAATCGACCCAAAGATTCCCATGGTCGTTAATGACTCAACCAATAATTTTTGGACAAGTGTTAAGGTAATTTTGAGTTATTATAATATAATTTAACCTTGAATTACCCTATTTACCTTTAACCGCTGTAAATAAAAGTCAAAAATTACTATTCACCAAAAATTATTTTCATCTTAATGAACCACATTTTACTTCTTGATAATAAACATGTTTGTTGGATTTTTCAAATTCAATTCACAGAAGTGGTAAATTTTCATTTAAATTAAAAAGTCAGTTTTTTAACTACCACTAAGTGGTTTCACTATTCGTCAAAAATTGAAGTTTTTCAGAAAAATACCAAAAATTCAACCTAAGTTATATTTGATATTACAAATTAAAAAATGATTTCTATTTTTCCAAATTAAAAAAAATAGAAGTTTCATTAATTAATTTAAAAATTAATTCCCGTTGTTAAAACAAATAGCATGTTTTTAAGAAACAATAACTATCAAAAGATTGACACTTGTTTATGTCCAATTTCAAAGTGAAATTAATTCCAGCGACCAACACTAGATTAAATGGTAAAAATATATTTGAGTTTCAATTTAAAACCAACTAAAAAGATAATATAACCATATAAATAAATTAGATTAAAAGGCACTTTTGAATTAAAATGCAATATTTTTCACTGTTTATTAAAAAATGAACTTTATCATAAAAATACCAAAAAATTACCCAAAGTAAAATTTTATGTCCCCATTCTAAATAAGGATTATATTTGGTCAATTAGAATGTATTAAAGTTACCAAAACTATATTTAAAGAGGGTTCTCCATTAAAAGGTGACAAATCGGCCTTCTAAGGTAAATTATGCTTAAAATTAGATTCATTCACGTTTTAAGCCTCTAACTTTTTATTGGATAATGTAAATACATTTAACAAACATGTATAATCATATTATAGTTAGTTTCATTCATTCCCACCAATACAATATCTAGGAGTTAACTACTATTTAAAATAATTATATTATATTATTAGTGTGCAACATAAGATTCCAAAGAAACCCGTTGTGGCATATCGGGTATGCTATCAAACATAGAAACCCCATTAAATTAAAATTTATATTTAATTCAAAAATATTAATAAACATGAAATATATCTTATTCTTCATTTACGTGGGATGATATATCCTTCCCCCCCTTTTGGTAATTGCATCCTTGCAATTTTTATTCACTTATCAAAATAAGTGGGGGTATTTATCCCTCATAGGATTTTCAGATTCCCACCTTGCCTCTTCAACCATATGGTTTTTCCACAATAACATTACCTGGTGAATCACTGTATTCTGCAACACTTTCTCTCTATGGTCAAGAATCTGAAATGGTTGTTCTTCATAAGAGAGATTCTCTTCCAACTGAACTACCTCTGGGCTCAAAACATGAGATGGATCTAGCATATACTTTCTCAACATAGAAACATGAAAAACATTGTGTACCTGGGATAAATATGGAGGTAAATCCACTCTATATGCAACTGATCCAACTTTGTCTAGAATTTCAAAAGGTCCAATGAACCTCGGACTCAACTTTCCCTTCCTACCAAAACGCATCACACTTTTCCATGGAGAAACTTTGAGAAAGACATGATCACCTACCTCAAAGGAAAGATCCTTCCTTCGGTTATCTGCATAACATTTCTGTCTGCTTAGAGCGGTTCTCATTTTCTTCTAAATCAACTAAACTTTCTCTATCATCTCTTCTACCAATCCTGGTCCCATCAGCTTCCTTTCACTTACTTCATCCCAGAATGCTGGAGTTCGACAATGCTTTCAATATAATGCCTCAAATGGAGCCATCTGTATACTGGAATGAAATTTGTTATTATAAGAAAATTCAACCAAAGAAAGATGTTGGTACCAACTTCCCTGGTAATCCATCGAGTAAGCACGTAACATATCCTCCAAGGTCTGAATTGTTCATTCTGATTGCCCATCTGATTGAGGATGAAAAGCTGTACTAAAATTTATTCAGTACCCAATGACTTTTGAAGGATTTTCCAAAAGTTAGAAGTGAACCTGGGATCACAATCAGATACAATGGAGAGGGGAACTCCATGAAACCTGACTATCTTTAACATACAACCGAGCAAGTTGATCTAGAGATAAAGTATCTCTAATAGGAAGGAAATGAGTATATTTATTTAATCGGTAAACTATAACATAGATTGCATTATTACCTCGAGATGTATTTGGTAATCCCACAACAAAGTCCATGGATATATTTTCCCATTTCCACTATGGCACCGATAAAGGCTGAAGCATTCCTTTCGGTAACTATCGCTCTGCTTTAACGTTCTGACAAGTCAAACACTTCATAGTAAAATCATCAATATCTCCTTTCATTCCATCCCACCAGTAATACTCCCAAAGATCTCTGTACATCTTAGTACTTACAGGATAAACTAAAAATGGAGAACTATGAGCTTCACATAAAAACTCATTCTTCAATTGTGAATCACAAGGCACACATAATCTCTTTCCAAATCTCAAAAAAAATCATTATCAACGTTAAAATCAGAAAACATACCCTTCTGAACCAACACAACCTTTTTCTGCAACTCACTGTCTTCCTTCTGCACTTGCTTAATTTTGTCTAATATAGATGATTTCACTGACACCTAAAATAAAACAGAATAATTTCCTGCAACAACAACTTCTATGCCAAATTTCATCAAATCAAAAACCAAAGGATCTCATTCCAAACGTAACATGCTTAATGAAGTATTACTTTTTTACTCAAAGCATCAACCACTTTATTTTCTTTCCCCGGATGATAAAAAATCGTGCAATCATAATCCTTGATTAATTCCAACCATCTCCTCTATCTCATGTTCAATTCTTTTTGAGTGAATATATACCTCAAACTTTTGTGATCAGTGTATATTTCACACTTCACTCCATAAAAATGATGCCTCCAAAATTTTAAATCAAAAACAATAGAAACTAATTTCAAATAATGTGTAGGGTAATTTAACTCATGAGGTTTCAAATAACGTGAAGCATAAGCAATTACATGAGCATTCTGCATAAGGACACATCTATGTCCTTTCAACGAAGCATCACTGTAGATAACAAACTCACCATTTCTAGAAGGTAGAGCCAAAAATTGAGCATTCACCAATCTTCTTTTCAATTCATGAAAACAATCATCACATTCTTTTGTCCAGAAGAACTTAACTCCTTTTTGAGTTAACTTAGTCATTGTACTAGATAACTGTGTAAAATATTCAACAAACATCTGGTAATGACCTTCCAAACCATGAAAACTACGAATCTTGGTTATATTTGTGGGTCTTGGCCATTCTTCAACAACCTTTGTTTTAGCAGGATCAACAGTTATGCCATTTTTTGAAACAATGTGGTCAAGGAAAGAAATTTGTTGTAACCAAAAATCACACTTGCTGAATTTCCCATATAGTTTATTTTCTTTTAAGGTTTTCAAGACAACCCTTAAATGACTTTCAAGTTTCACCTTACATTTAGAATAAACCAAAATATCATCAGTAAACACAACCACAAACTTCTCCAAGAACTCACATAAAATTCTATTCATAAGATCAATGAATACAGCAGGTGCATTGGTTAACCCAAAAGGAATAACTACAAATTCATAATGGCCATATCTAATACGAAACACGGTCTTTGGAACGTCTGCTTCCCTTACATCAAACTGATGGTACCCCGACCCCAAGTCAATCTTTGAAAAATACTGATCTCCCTAGAGCTGATCAAAAAAATCATCGATATGAGGCAAAGGATACTTATTCTTAACAGTGATTTTATTTAATGCTCTATAATCAATGAAAAGTCTCATTGAACAATATTTATTTTTAACAAACAAGACAGGAACACCCCATGGTGATGTGATAGGTCGAATAAAACTTTTATCTAATAACTCCTCCAATTGGTTCTTTAACTCTAAATGTTCAATTTGATCCATTCAATAAGGGGTGTTAGAAATTGGCTTAAAATCAGGAACTAAGTCAATAGTAAATTCAACTTCCCGATCAGGTATAATACCGAGCAACTCATCAGGAAAAACATCAAGGTACTCATTTACCACTAGCACATCATTAATATGAATAGTTCCTTTGTTTTCAATAATATGTTTAATGTAACATTCATTTCCATATTTTACTAGTTTCTTAGCTTCCTGATATGTTATCAACAGCAAGGGTTCATTTTTGTATATAAACTAAAAATCATTCTGAAAAGAAACCTCTTTAGCTCTACAGTCAATCTTATCATGATAAACAGAGAGCCAATCCATGCCCAATATAACATAAAACTCTACTAGAGGCAAAATAATAAGGTTTGCAGGTAGATTCTTTCCGAGCACAAGGAAATGATTGTTCTTATGTTTTATTTTGGCCTCAACATTTCCTCTAGGTGTTTTACCATAAGTTCAGTATTCATATCATGAGATGGAATTCCCAATTTACTAGAAAAATTCTCAGAAATGAAAGCGTGTGTAGACCCTGAATCAGACAACACATTGGCATAATCTGAACAAACAAACAGTGTACCTAACACAAATTCATTTGATAGCCCAATATCTGCTGAAGTAGTTGAAAAGTATTTCACCACCCCTTTCTTCTTATAGTCTGGAAGCTTTCCTTCGGTTTAGCTCTTTGTTGGACATTGATTTGAATAATGACCCATTTCATTGCGCTTAAAAAATTTAACTAACTTTAATTCAGATTTTGTCTTACCATTACCTTGATCCTTTTCAGTGCAATTACGAGCCTTATGTCCCATTTTACCACATCGGTAGCACTTACCAGAATTCAAAATTCATTCCCTAGCATTCTTTTTACCACAATTTTCACAAACAGTAAACTTAAGTTTCTTACCATCATACTTTTTTGAAGAGTTCTTCCCTTTAGCCTACCACATAAACCTCTTATTCTTTTGTTTGTCAAAGAATACCTGATCATCAGAAAACTCCATTTATACATTCTCCGCACAACGAACAAGTTTTTCATAACTTTTGAACTCACGAGAAGCTAAATCCATTTGATACATTGGATTTAATCCTGAGTAAAAATTGTTGATTTTACTATCAAGATATCATATGAAATTTGGAGCATACCTTTCTAGTCGAGTGAATTTTTCTTCATAAGCATCCACTGAGTCATCCTCCTGCCTCAATTCCAGGAATTGTTTTTTCATCCTAAGACGAACCACCTTAGGAAAATATTTCTCAAGAAACATACCTTTGAATTCATCCCAATCGAGAGAATCAATCTCCTCACTATCCCAGATATTTTTCACTATCAACCACCACTGATCAGCTTCACCTTCAAAATGGTAAATAAAAAGACTAACCTTTTGATGTTATGAACAACCCATGACATCAAAAATATTCTCCAGTGCTTTAATCCACCCTTTAGCTAGAACAGGGTCAGATGATCCTCTGAATGATGGGGGATGTTGCCTCATGAAATGCTCCACTACTGACATGTTCCTATGTGGTTGATCTGGCTGATCTCGTACATGGATACCACCACCTTTTATAGCCTGAGTCAACTATTCCATCACTGTAACAAACTGTTCAGTTCCGATTCTGACCATCCCAGGTTGTTGATTTGGAAGGTTGTCGTCCTCCTGATGTCGTCCCAACACAACTGCCATGTTTTCTCTGCGGAAAACCGTTCTGAACACAAAATTATCTTAGACGAAGAAACATGGTAATCTGTAAATTCTATATGATGTCAATATTAACATAAATTACTTTATGGATATTACTTTAACAATACCATAACACCTAAATTTATCTAAACCGACCTCTCATACCAACTATAAGGACCCAGCCTTAAACATTACTTAATATTGAATTAAATGAATAATTCACATTGAGGATCTTTTCAGGTTTAGAGTTTTAGAGAATTAGGACATAACTATTACATCTCAAAAGATTACAAGGTAGAAATATCTACATAGTTTCCATTTTTTTCATAAAATAAAAACTCTTGAAAAAAAGTGTATTGTCTAGTTCCATGTTTTAGACAACATGACTTTTCCTTGATCCCATCCTTGATCCTATTCATCTTTAAGTCCTTTGAAAACATTTCAAAACATGGGATCAGAATAAAAATCTCAGTAAGGGTTATAAAACAAAGAATGAAAACATTTTTTCATAAATACATACAAAACATGAAATCATTTAATTAACTCGTGAAATCATAATATTTATGAAAAACACATAGAAATAATTAATCAGTAAGGTATCTTGTGGCATCCATATCATACTTACATTGTAGCTATCAGAACTATATAGGGAGTTACATTAGAATACCCATTACATTATATTCCCTAAATCTCTTAGGAGAAACATTCACGTTTACCTCCATCACGTTACCCAATGCATTGGAGATCAATCCTAGGCTCACCCGCCCTAGGTTTATCATGGAACCATAACATGATCATAACACATTTCATAAGCATAAAGGAAAGATAACATTTCTAAATTTCAATAATAAAATATCATTTCAATATATTGAAATAATAAATACCTTCTCAAAATCATTTTCAATACCAAAATACGTAAAAATAGTATATGGTATTTATTTTTCCTTTTAAAAACATTGAGGCTTGTTAAGGAATCCAAAGTTCAAATAATACTTGCGGCGGCGGAAAGGTCGTTGTCACCAATTACGTTAAAAAACATTCCTTTTTGTTGTTTAGTAAAACACTTCATATAAATGGATTCCCTTTGAATAAAATGAAAATTAAATGGGGTTTATACAACATATAAAATAAATTCGTATATAAAACTAAAAATGCCTCAATGAAAGGAGATTGAGACGAAGTCCCCTAACTCGTGTCCAAATTGACTCGATCGTTCTTTAATCTCATGAATAATAAAATAAAGTTAATTACTACTTTCTTAAGAACCTTTTTTAAGTTTATTATTCCTTTTATATCACTTATTACCATGTAATAAACATTATGCAATCATTTAAGTTAATAACGTTCATTTTGTCGATATTTGGTACTTGAGTAAAAAATGAACACCTTATATTTACAAGTTGTCCATGTGGTCAAAGATTAATTATATCCAGAATTATATTCATGATTTGGATATCATATATATCATATATATACAGTATATATATTTTTTTATAATATTACATAACATTTACAGGTAAGAAATGAAATGCACCGTTCATGGAGACGGTAAGCTGTACGTTCCCATGAACGCTACTTTCATTTCTATTTATTATTTTAATGGAAATAAAACATAATTATACATAGGTATATTACAATTACAGTATAATATCATATATAATATCATTAACCCCATCCTTTATACATCCCACAGAAGGCATTAACGAATCAAATCACTTTGAAGAGGCGGTAGTCTGCACTTCCTCAAATGAGATTATCGTATTTACCCACTATGGAAACCATAAAGGCGTGCTACAAATGGGAAGTACAAAAGCATAAGGAAACCATAATAATAATATATATCATATATAAATATAGTTCCATCATTATTTCCACCATGAGACTTGGTAATATGTAATTGAACAATCATCATTTTGTGAGGCCTTAGTTTTCCATCCATAGAAACATTATGTTCTTCATCCATTAGATGGAGGTGTGTGTAAGTGTAGTTATAATAATTCTCATAAAAACATCCTTTTATATTTAGGATACTAGTGTTACAAAATAATGGAATAAAAAGAGTTTAGGGGTTGGAGATGTAAAATAAAAGAAAACAATTTAAGAGAAACTGTTACCTTGAATTTGGGTAACTTCCTTTGGCTTGAACCAAAAGGACTTCTTGAAGTGCCTTATGCCTAAGTTAAGGCTTCTATATGGAGGATAGGGATATAGGGAGATTAATTGGGCAGTGTTTGGACGATCTAAATGGCTTGAGAGGTGTGAGTAATTGGTTAGAAGTGGTCTCTTTTTATAAGGAAGGGGAGGGGCTCTTTAGGAAAGTGTGATAATATTATTTTATTATATAATTATATTCGGTTTCTAATGGTCCAAAAATCATTAAAGTCAAATATAAGATGACTAATGGTTGAAATAAAATCATCCAATCATAATTGGACATGTTTTGGATAATATTTTAATCATTATAATCATATTTATTTAAATCATTTATTAATGAGGTAAACATTGCATCATTATTATGTCATAAATAATTTTATTTATTCAATGTCTAAAAAGTATAAAAAAATACTATCATGTATGAAATATTTTTAGCATTACAATGAATATTTATATTAAAAAATATCACTTATATAACACCATATAAAAATTAATTACTAAAGGATGTTTTTTTATGTCTATTTTGCCTTTATTTTAAATTAATTAATCTAAATTGTCATTATCACTCCCAAGTGGCTCAATGGTGTCCCAAAATCGTCCCAAAGATGCCCCTGGTCGTTAATGACTCAACCAATAAGTTTTGGACAAGTGTTAAGGAAATTTTGAATTATTATAATATTATTTTAACCCTGAATTACCCTATTTGCCTTTAACCGTGGTATGTAAAAGTCAAAAGTTACTATTCCCCAAAAATTATTTTCAACTTAATGAACCAAATTTTACTTCTTGATAACAACCATCTATATCGGATTTTTGAAATTCAGTTCACAGAAGTGTTAAAATCTCATTTATTTGAAAAAGTCAGTTTTTTTAACTACCACCAAGTGGTTTCACTATTCATCAAAAATTAAAGTTTTTCAGATAAATACCAAAAATTCAGCATAAGATATATTTGATATTCCAAATTCAAAAATGATGTCTATTTTTACAAATTCAAAACATATAAGTGTCCTTAATGAATTTTAAAATTAATTTCCATTGTTAAAACAAATAGCGTGTTTTTAAGAAACAATAACTATCAAAAGATTGACACTTGTTTATGTCCAATTTAAATGTGAAATTAATTCCAATGACCAACATTGGAGTAAATGGAAAAAAAAATTTAATTTAACTTGAAAACCAACTAAAAAGATAATCTATCCATTTAAATAAATTATATTAAAAGGCACATTTGAATTAAAATGCAATATTTTTCACTATTCATTAAAAATGAACTTTATCAGAAAAATACCAAAAAATTACCCAAAGTAAAATTTGATGTCCCCATTCTAAAGAAGGATTTTATTTGGTCAATTATAATGTATTAAAGTGACCAAAAATATATTTAAAAAGGGTTCTCCATTAAAAGGTGATAAATCGACCTTTTAATGTAAATTATGCTTAAAATTAGATTCATTCACATTTTGAGCCTCTAACTTATTATTGGATAATACAAATTCATTTAACAAACATTTATAATCATATTGTAGTTAGTTTCATTCATTACCTCTAATACAACGGCTAGGATTTAACTACCATTTTAAATAATAATATTATATTATTAGTGTGCAACGTAAGATTCCAAAGAAACTCGTTGTTGCGTATCGAGTACGCTATCAAACATAGAAACCCCTTTAAAGTAAAATTAATATTTAATAAATAAATATTAATAAATATGAAATATGTCTTATTTTTCATTTACCTGGGATGTTACATTAAGAGTCCCCAAAAGGATGGATTGTATCACATAACTGGTGTCTTTTTTCCATTTTTCTTGTATGTTGGTATAGGATGATCTAAGTATTCCATGGATTGATAATATTTTGCTCTATAATCCATAGGATGATATTAATCATAGAGTGGAATTTGAAAAAAATTCCTTTTGTGAATAATTTACTATTATTGGTCATACTAACTCGGACTATAGAAGAAAAATGATTTGTCCTTAATTTCATTTGAAGGGACATGACATAGATCACTATTGAAGAAGAGATATGAGTGCTACACTTCTGAATGAAGTAGAGGAAAATGTAGATGTTATAATAGTTCCACCTCCTATCATAACTCTATATTTTTGTTCTGTTAATAATTTTTTTATCTCATTACAAGATAAGGGTGGCCCCATTTTAGATAGCACTATGCTAGAGAAAGAAAAAATAGAAGGTACCCAGTCCAATAATGTTTCTCCAAATCATGATAGTACATTGTGTACTACTGTATTTTCTCATCCCAGCAAAACCAAAATCTCTTGGACTGATTTTGGATCAAGTGAACATAAGGATACTGTTTCTTTCATGGAAATGCTATCCAGAGGTCTGTATGATGAACAGGTTGCTGAAGACTTAGAGGATAGTCAAACGACCATGGAATGTTTTTTCCAAGAGGCAGTGAACCTTAGCATATAGAAAGAACAAAGCTGATATATGATAAGAACTAAAAGGGGGAGGATAAGCTAGATGTAGTCTATTTTCTAAAGACATGATCTGGGGGAGGTCTCCCATCCAAAGAAACCCCTACATAGGGGAGGGATTAGATTACACTTGATGCTGACTCAAAATTTTCTACAGGGAAAGTGATTGTTGATACTCCTACTGCCCCTATTTCTTACAGTGTTACAGAAACCAATGTCCCTCATGAAAAAGGATCGGTTCCAACCCTTTTTTCAGCCTCCCCATATGATAAAGATGATGGGAGACTGAACGGAGACTCTAATATACCATTGGAACTAATTAATGGCTTGGATAGTGAAGGGAATGGAACATCTCCTCCTCATAATTTTAAATAAAATGTTAAACAAAATGTATGCACTCATAATCTCTTTGATTTACTGGCTTCAAAAAATAGTGTATAAGATTGTGGTGCACTAGCTGTGAATGTAAAAAAATTTAGATGAAAATATTTTACACTATGATGATTATTATGGCCCATGGGTTCTTGTAAAAACCTAGCAAAGGGGTTGCAATCCTCAGAGCTAGGGAGGAAGATCCTCTTGAAAAGGTATGAACACTAGCTCTAATGTTTTCTGAGATGTATTTGGATTTGTTTTTTTTTTGTTATTAAGTTTGTATCCTCCTCAATTTTTTTTACTTTTTTACCTTTTTACTTTACCATCGTTCTTAATTTAAGGGGTCTCGATCCTCATTTAAAATAATAATAATATGACAATTTTTAATAAAAAACAAACATTTGGAGTTATACCAGTCACACTGTGCATCTAATTGTGGTGTGAATGATTTCTACACATCACAAATGAGTCATAGATCATTGTTATACTAACTGAAAATTCTTTTTTTATTATCCAAACACTTTTGAGGAAATAGTTAGATCGGTTTTGAGTATGTCACTAATTCTTTTTCTGAAATTAATATAAAATTTAAATGACATGTTGGGATTTATGTCAGTCACACCAGGAATCATATTGAGGTTCGGTTGAATTGTACATGTCAAAAATTACTCATGGATCATTGTCCTAAAGTATCAAAACACTTCGAATGCATTTGCTCAGTTTTCAGTATGTCACTTTGGTTTTTTTTAAATTTATATCTATTTTAAATAAAAAGAAACACTTTGAGTCATACTAGTATCATTGTGCATTGAATTGAGGTTCAATCGATTCCTACATTTCACAAATGACTTATGGATCATTTTCCTAAAGTATCAAAACAATCTGAATGTGTTTGATCAGTTTTCAGTATGTCATTTTTGTTTTTTTACTAAAATGTCATTGAAAAATGGAAACACGCATTTTGAGTCATAACGGTCACATCGTGTATTGGTTTGATATGATACTAATTCATACATGTCGAAAAGAAATTATGAATCATCATCCTAAATTATGAATACATTTGGAGTGGGTTTTCTTGGTTTTTAGTGAGTGACACGTTTTGAGATCAATTTTCAATTTTAAACTGATAACAAACACTTTTTTTATATAACAGTCACATCATGCGTTGTATTGTGGTGAAGTTGATTCATACACATCAAAAATGACTCACGGATCATTTTCCTAAAGTATCAAAACAATCCAAAAGAGCTTTCTTAGTTTTATGTATGTCACTGGTGTTCATTTCTAAAATTAATGACAATTTTAAATAAGAAGAGACCCTTTGAGTCATACAAGTCGCATTAAGTGTTTAATTGAGGTGAGGTCAATTAATATATGTCACAAATTAATTATGGATCATTGTTCTAAAGTATAAAAACAATCCAAATGCGGTTTCTCAGTTTTCAATATATCTGCTGTGTTTTTTTAATAAAATATCAATTCAAACAAAAAACATACATTTTGAGTCATAGCGATCAGATCGTGCTTTGGGTTGATATGATAATACTTAACACATGTTAAACAAAACATAAAAATCATTATCCTTAATTATAAAGATAATTGTATTATGTTTTCTTGGTTTTTAGTGAGTGACATATTTTGAGCTAAAATGTCAATTTTAAACAGATAACAGATTAATTTAGCCATACTGCTCACACTGTGGGTTAGATTGAGGTGTGGTTGACTCGTACACATCAGAAATGACTCATGGATCTTTTTTCTAAAGTATTGAAACAATACGAATGTGTTTTCTCAATTTTTAGTATGTCACTTTTTTTCTAAAATTAATGTCAATTTTAAATAAAAAGAGACACTTTGAGTCATACCAGTTTCATTGTGCGTTGAATTGAGGTTCAGTTGATTCCTACATGTCAAAAATGACTTATGGATCATTTTCCTAGAGTATCCAAATAATCTGAATTTTTTTCTCAGTTTTTAGTATGTGAGTTGTGTTTTTTTAACTAAAATGTCATTTCAAACTAGAAACACTCTTTTTGAGTCATACTGGTCACATCATGCATTGGTTTTATATGATACTACTTCATAAACATCACAAAGAACTTATGAATTTTTATCCTAAATTATGAAGACAATTGGATCATGTTTCTTGGGTTTTTCGTGAGTGCCACGTTTTGAGCTAAAATGTCAATTTTAAACTGATAACATACACTTTTAGCCATACTGGTCACACCGTGCATCGGATTGAGGTGCAGTTATTTCATACACATCAAAAATGACTCATGGATTATTTTCCTAATATGTTAAAATAATTTGAATGAGTTTTCTTGGATTTTTGTATGTCACTTGTGTTTTTTTCTCTAAAATTAATGTCAATTTTAAATAAAAAGAGACACTTTTAGTCATACTAGTCGTATTGTGTGTTGAATTGAGGTGTGCTCAATTACTTCATGTCACAAATTACTTATGGATAATTTTATTAATGTATCGAAACAATCTGAATGTGTTTACTTAGTTTTCACTATGTCACTTCTTCTTTTAAAAAAATAATATCAATTTAAAAAAAGAAACTTTGAGTCATACCAGTCGCATTGTGTGTTGTATCGATGTGGGGTTGATTCCTACACATTTCAAATGACATATGGATCAACTACCTAATGTATCAAAACAACTAAATGTGTGTTCTTAGTTTTTAATAGCTCAGTTACTTCAATACCAACTATAATGACCTAAACATTTCATACATTGATATCACATATGAGTATATTAATATTCCTTACATAAAATAAAAAAATAAAAAAAATAAATATGAAATAATGAATTAATTCTATGGACAATGATTTTACTATGAAAACATAAAATTTACCTCTGTGATTGAGAAAACATAGTGTCATTTCTCTTCCTACAATGGCATGTCAGATGGACCAAAATCTTCTAAAATAAATGAAAACTGCAAGGAATAATGAAAATCAAATAAAATTTTCATTATATAATTTTTCATTAAAATAGAGATATTATAGAGTAACATTACCTTTACATATTTCTAAAGGGTTTATTTGGTCCAGATATAAGCTAGTAAAAACTAATGATTCTTTGTGCACTTCACTATTGTAGGTTAACTACCGCATAACATAGCATCTGATCTGAACTTCTGATCTGGCATCCCCGTGTGTTGCTTTCATCCTACACCATCTCTATGATATCCTTATTCAGTGTTCACTTTTCCATCTATTCTTTCACCCATTTTCCTGGTAAATGGGTTCAAGAAGAGAAGGAAAATTAAAGTCTTAATGATGATATCATAGATATGGTGTCTTATGAGAGCATCATTGGGACGCCAGATCAGAAGTTCAGATCAAATTCTATGTTAAGTCGTAGTTAACCAAAGGTAGTTAATAATCCTTAGTTTTGATATTAAATTTGGGAGTGATGCACAATCAATATTCTTCCAACACACAACATCAGTATAAACAACATCATAAATGACCAAAATATAGAATATAAATCATCCATGACATAATAGTTTCGGTCTAGTGCTTTTAGAAACATGGAAACATAAAGAAGTCATTCATAAGAGTATATCATTATGTTATTCATTACTAGATAGGCAAATCATATCTAAAACCATTATTCATAACCTAATGATATGAAACATAATAAAAGATGATCATAGATACTAAATAAGTGTAAAAAAGAGAGATATCAATTATTATATAAGGATAACATAAGTAGTAGGAATTCATATTCATCCAATTTTTGTACAATCTTTCATCAGGTATACTACCCATTCGTTTCTAAACACATCTATAACATCTTGTGAATATAAATTTTTGCGACATTCATGGTAGTACTGAAAAAATATAAATACACAAAGGATTAAAAAATATTTTAAATGAACAGGTAATTGTTTTCAAAAATACCTCTTCAAGGATGCTATTTTTTTGATGAAATATGATCTATTTCACAAATTTACAAACATAATAACCACAACCTATTCTGTTTGTTTGTTTTGGACACTGAAGAAACATAGATAAAAATAAGTAAATTTTTTTAATATGTGTTTGGATAGTGAAATCATATTATAGATACCATGATACTTGGCCAGTTCTAGATCTTGTGGGCGTTCTTGTCTTTAGGCCCTGGATTCATTCCATGAAGTGGACGATATTGATGCACCACCCTATCATAACAAAATCCTAGTTAAAATATAATATAAATTATATAAATAGATGTTTAGTTCTGAAATGAATGATATAGTGTATTACAAATTGACAAACTCCATCATGCATGGTCAGTTTTTTTGATATCCATGTATTGAATTCAGAAAATAAATCATTAGATTATCCAAATTTACCATAATGAGAATCCATTACTTCCCTAAAAACACAAAAAATAATAATTAATGAAAGAAATTAAAATTTAGTTGATATTATTAAATTGAAGAGTTTTACCCCTGAATATTTAGAATTAAAAATATTCTACCAATCGTAATTTTGTTTTAAAATTATGTGTGCAGGGATGACAATATTTCACCCTATTTATTTGAATTTATTTCTTCTTTTGAAGAGGTGATGTGAGGAGGACTAATGGGTCCAAATTTTTGTTCATGGGGTGTAAGGACCCGCACTTATTTCATACATAATCTTGAATTTATTCAAGAAAACACTTCATTTTATATTGAGGATCTTTTCAAGTTTAGAGCTTTAGAGAATTAAGACAAAATATTCATAACATTACACATTGTTACATAGTGGATACCATAAAATCAGTTTCCATTTTCCTCAGAATATAAAACATTAAAACATAAAACAAGACTCCTTGACAATTCTTCAACATTTAACATGTCTTCCTTCCTTGTATTATTCATCCATTAACCTGTGAAAAATCATTTAAAAACTTGGGATGAGCACAAAAGCTCAGTAAGGTATGAAAAAGAAGGAAAAAATCTCATTAGTCCATGAATACACAAGACATATGGAAACATTTTCAAAATACATGATTTACACCCATAAAATCTTACTTAGCGTAACATGAGATTTACACAAGATCCATACAAACATAATTATAATCATAAAGGTATATTGGGGCATTACTTACATAATCTTGTAACCATCTTGGCTACCTTAAAATTTGTAACCCTCACGGCTACCTTACTTTGTGTAACCATCACAGTTACACTTGGAGTAACCATACGGCCGACCTCCAACTTACTCATACCCAATGCATTGGAGGGAAATATAGGTCCCACCCTTCATCATAAAAAATGCCCAATAACCAAAACATAATCATACAACATAAACAATAGCATAAAAACATTGCTTTTGAATATTTCAAAACAGAATTTTAAAAGGGGGTTTTAGAAGAAAAGTCCCTTATAAACATCATACACATGAAGTGAGACTTAATAGAGTGGATGGAATATGTATATACTCTATAAATACACATAATGAAACATAATATAAACAGAACCCATCACACAAACAATTTAAATAGCACATAAATTGTAAAGTAGAAGGTTAACCCAAAGAATGGAAATCGGGTTAAGAATTCCCTTACCTTGGGCTTTTCCTACTTCAAAATTGTTTGAACCTCCTGTATAATGGTTAAAGGAGTGTTAATAGGATTTTAAAGAAACGTGTTCATGTTTATAACATCTTATATGGTCATTTCATAACCTCATTTCACCCCTTATTTGTTAGTATTTTGTTCCTTGCATTATTTTGGGTGAGGTCTTTTGTGATTTTCACGATCGGTTCATGATGAATCGTTCTTGTTGATTGGAAGTGAAACTCCAGAATTGGAATGGAGTATTAGTTACATAACTCCAGTACCATAAATTATACCATTCATCACTTTGGTGCCTTATATGATGATGATTTATAAGTTAAAACATTAATTATGTTCATTTAGATAATTTAAGTGGTTCTTTGATAATTACAATTTCATTTAGTCTTATAAGTTTGAATCATGAGTACAAAAGAATTACAGAACCTTATATGATTCATAAAACATATATTATAACCTGGTTCAACCATATAAATGGTTTCATGACCAGACTTGAAATAATTAATGGAAATTGAAAATACATCGTCCACGATATCGGTAATTCGACACAAATGGACAATGTTTTTTGATTCTTTAAATAAGTGAAAGAGGAGAGGAATAATGATTTGTAATTTTCCATAAACATGAAAACATCAAGAATATACATGATTCTGGAGATTTCATGCCTCTTGGATAAGAGGGGGTGAAGAAAGAAGTGGAAGGAATCATGAAATAAAGAAAACATGAGAAATTTCTTACAAAAAATTCGGCAGCCTAACGGCGCCTCTAAAAATTTCATAAAAACAAGATTGATGAGAGGAATGGAATATCTCATCAATCATACAAAATTTGGACTGTAAGGGAAAATATTTAATGAAATATCCCAACAAAAGACAAAGGAAAAGGAAGAGAATAACATAAAATGGATGGAAAGAATGAAAATGAAAGAGGATGTTTACCTCTTGATCTCTTCTCCTTGAGATCCTTCTTAAGGGCTTTGATTTTGGTCTCTTGGTGAGACCAGCAGCTCTAGGACGTGGGGAATAAGATTGAGGAGAGAATTTGGCAGAAATTAGACAATGCTCAAGGCTTGAGAGGTGTGGGAGGAAGAGGGGAGTGAGGGTGGTATTTATAGTGGAGGAGGGGAGGTATTTTAGATTATTTTAATTATTATTATAATATTTTTATCAAGACTATGAATAATCTCAAATCAAGTGGCCTTAATTAGTGAAAATATCATGTGATTTCGAAGCAAGTGGCCTTGCATCACTTATGATGTCATAAATAGTGCATTTTTACTGATAAATTGATTATACGGTATTTTACCGTATTTCACTATTCACCGAAAATTCAAGAGTTTCAGAAAAATACCAAAAATTTACCCCAACCATTTTTCGATGTGTAGAATTCAAAAATGAACTCCATTTTTCAAAAATAATTTTCTAAATATTATTAATTTAATTTTAAAATAAGGTCACAGTTAATTCGAAAAATAACAAAATTGAAGTGCAATTAGTTTTATGTGACATTGGAAAATTAATTAAGATCCCATTATCCTATTGCCATGGGAAAATAAAATAATAATATTATTTACTATTCATGAGGTCATATTACTATTCATATTACTATTCATATTACTATTCATAAGGGCATGTTACTATTCACCAAAAAAACAAGTTTGTTCTATCAGACTCGAAATAACATACTGAACACAATTGTAGATGATAGTTTCTTGAAATTCAAAACATAGAAGAAATAAAATTATGTTTAAAGGATACTTATAAATATATACCTTAAACAAAATTTCAAGCATTTTCAATTTATTTTTAGAAAACCTTGGGATGTTACATTATCCCCACCTTCTTGAAATTGCGTCCTCGCAATTTTATTTACTTATTAAACAACTGAGGGTATTTTTCCCTCATAGCATTTTCAGACTCCCATGTTGCTTCTTCAACCATGTGGTTTCTCCACAAAACCTTTACCTGGTGGATTACCTTATTCCGCAATACCTGTTCTCTTCGATCAAGAATCTGAACCGGTTTTTCTTCATAAGAAAGGTTCTCTGCTAGCTGAACTTCTTCTGGCCTCAAGACATGTGATGAATCTGGAACATACTTTCTCAACATCGAAACATGAAAAACATTGTGTACCTGAAACAAGCTCGGAGGCAAAGCTACACGGTAAGCAACTGTTCCAACTTTATCCAAGATTTCAAAAGGACCGATGAACCGTGGACTTAGTTTCCCTTTCTTACCGAAACGCATCACACTTTTCCAAGGAGATATTTTAAGGAAAACATGGTCACCTACCTTGAAAGAGAAGTCTTTCCTTCTGTTATCTGCATAACTTTTCTGCCTGCTTTGAGCTATCCTCATGTGTTGCTGGATCATCCTCACTTTCTCAGCCACGTCTTCTACTAATTCTGGCCCCATCAACTTTCTTTCACCGACTTCATCCCAAAACGCAGGAGTCCGACACCGCTTTCCATACAAGGCCTCAAAAGGTGCCATCTGAATACTGGAATGGAAACTGTTATTATAAGAAAACTCAACTAATGAAAGATGCTGATCCCAACTTCCCTGATAGTCCATTGAACAAGCTCGAATCATATCCTCCAAAGTTTGAATCGTTCGCTCTGACTGCCCATCTGATTGAGGATGAAAAGCTGTACTGAAATTCAACTCTGTGCCCAAAGACTTCTGAAGTCCCTTCCAAAATTTAGAAGTGAACCTGGGATCTCGGTCAGACACAATGGAAAGAGGAACTCCATGTAACCTGACAATCTCTTTGAGGTACAATCGAGAAAGCTGATCTAATGTCATTGTATCTTGAATAGAAAGAAAATGAGCAGACTTTGTTAGCCGATCAACAATAACCCATATCGCATTGTTACCTCGAGAAGTCTTTGGTAGTCCCACCACAAAATCCATGGATATATTCTCCCATTTCCATTCGGGCACCGGCAAAGGCTGAAGCATCCCCTTCGGTAACTGTCGCTCTGCTTTAACCTGCTGACATGTCAAACATTTCATTGTAAAATCAGCAATATCTCTTTTCATCCCATTCCACCAGTAATACTCTCGAAGGTCTCTGTACATCTTAGTACTTCTAGGATGAACAGAAAATGGAGAACTATGAGCTTCACACAACAATTCTTTCTTCAGCTGGGAATCACAAGGCACACACAACCTTTTTCCAAACCTTAAAACACAATCTTTATCAAGATTAAATTCTGGAAACTTACCCATTTTAACCAATTCTACCTTTTTCTGTAGCTCACAGTCTTCCCTCTGCGCTTTCATAATTCTGTCTGACAACGAAGACTGCACTGAAACCTGAAACAAAACAGATATATTCCCTGCACCAACAACTTCCAAGCCAAAATTTATCAAATCATTAATCAAGGGATCACGTTCCAAACGTAGCATGGTTAATGATGCATGATTTTTCCGACTTAAGGAATCCGCTACTTTGTTTGCTTTTCCAGGATGGTAATTAATCGTGCAGTCATAATCCTTTATCAGTTCTATCCATCTTCTCTGCCTCATGTTTAATTCCTTCTGAGTGAATATATACTTAAGACTTTTAAATTCATCCCATACTAAGGCATCAAAATCCTCTCTACCCCTGATATTCCTTACCATTGACCACCACTGATCAGCTTCCCCTTCAAAACGATAAATGGCAAGACTTACCTTTTGATTGTCTGAACATCCCATAACATCAAATATCTTTTCAAGGGCCTTAATCCATCCTTCTGCTGCCACTGGGTCAGAAGATCCACTGAATGCAGGAGGATGCTGTCTCATAAAATGTTCCACCACTGTCATGTTCCATTGGGGTACATCTATTTGTCCTCTTGCATGGATGCCACCACCATTTATTGCCTGTGTTAGCTGAGCCATTACTGTCACAAACTGCTCGGTTCCAATCCCTACCATTCCGGGCTGTTGATCAGGAAGGATGTCATTCTGTCGGTGCCTATCCTCTTCAGCATCCATGTTCCTTCTGCGGACAACCATTCTAAACAAACATTTCTTAGATGAAGCAACATGGTAATCTTTAAATGCTATAACAAATTAAACATAGGGTAAGAATTATTCATGGTTTTCTATTAGCATCGCCTTAACCCCTAAAGTCATCTAAACCATCCTCTGATACCAACTGTAAGGACCCGCACTTATTTCATACATAATCTTGAATTTATTCAAGAAAACACTTCATTTTATATTGAGGATCTTTTCAAGTTTAGAGCTTTAGAGAATTAAGACAAAATATTCATAACATCACACATTGTTACATAGTGGATACCATAAAATCAGTTTCCATTTTCCTCAGAATATAAAACATTAAAACATAAAACAAGACTCCTTGACAATTCTTCAACATTTAACATGTCTTCCTTCCTTGTATTATTCATCCATTAACCTGTGAAAAATCATTTAAAAACTTGGGATGAGCACAAAAGCTCAGTAAGGTATGAAAAAGAAGGAAAAAATCTCATTAGTCCATGAATACACAAGACATATGGAAACATTTTCAAAATACATGATTTACACCCATAAAATCTTACTTAGCATAACATGAGATTTACACAAGATCCATACAAACATAATTATAATCATAAAGGTATATTGGGGCATTACTTACATAATCTTGTAACCATCTTGGCTACCTTAAAATTTGTAACCCTCACGGCTACCTTACTTTGTGTAACCATCACAGTTACACTTGGAGTAACCATACGGCCGACCTCCAACTTACTCATACCCAATGCATTGGAGGGAAATATAGGTCCCACCCTTCATCATAAACAATGCCCAATAACCAAAACATAATCATACAACATAAACAATAGCATAAAAACATTGCTTTTGAATATTTCAAAACAGAATTTTAAAAGGGGGTTTTAGAAGAAAAGTCCCTTATAAACATCATAAACTTGAAGTGAGACTTAATAGAGTGGATGGAATATGTATATACTCTGAAAATACACATAATGAAACATAATATAAACAGAACCCATCACACAAACAATTTAAATAGCACATAAATGGTAAAGTAGAAGGTTAACCCAAAGAATGGAAATCGGGTTAAGAATTCCCTTACCTTGGGCTTGTCCTACTTCAAAATTGTTTGAACCTCCTGTATAATGGTTAAAGGAGTGTTAATAGGATTTTAAAGAAACGTGTTCATGTTTATAACATCTTATATGGTCATTTCATAACCTCATTTCACCCCTTATTTGTTAGTATTTTGTTCCTTGCATTATTTTGGGTGAGGTCTTTTGTGATTTTCACGATCGGTTCATGATGAATCGTTCTTGTTGATTGGAAGTGAAACTCCAGAATTGGAATGGAGTATTAGTTACATAACTCCAGTACCATAAATTATACCATTCATCACTTTGGTGCCTTATATGATGATGATTTATAAGTTAAAACATTAATTATGTTCGTTTAGATAATTTAAGTGGTTCTTTGATAATTACAATTTCATTTAGTCTTATAAGTTTGAATCATGAGTACAAAAGAATTACAGAACCTTATATGATTCATAAAACATATATTATAACCTGGTTCAACCATATAAATGGTTTCATGACCAGACTTGAAATAATTAATGGAAATTGAAAATACATCGTCCACGATATCGGTAATTCGACACAAATGGACAATGTTTTTTGATTCTTTAAATAAGTGAAAGAGGAGAGGAATAATGATTTGTAATTTTCCATAAACATGAAAACATCCAGAATATACATGATTCTGGAGATTTCATGCCTCTTGGATAAGAGGGGGTGAAGAAAGAAGTGGAAGGAATCATGAAATAAAGAAAACATGAGAAATTTCTTACAAAAAATTCGGCAGCCTAACGGCGCCTCTAAAAATTTCATAAAAACAAGATTGATGAGAGGAATGGAATATCTCATCAATCATACAAAATTTGGACTGTAAGGGAAAATATTTAATGAAATATCCCAACAAAAGACAAAGGGAAAGGAAGAGAATAACATAAAATGGATGGAAAGAATGAAAATGAAAGAGGATGTTTACCTCTTGATCTCTTCTCCTTGAGATCCTTCTTAAGGGCTTTGATTTTGGTCTCTTGGTGAGACCAGCAGCTCTAGGACGTGGGGAAGAAGATTGAGGAGGGAATTTGGAAGAAATTAGACAATGCTCAAGGCTTGAGAGGTGTGGGAGGAAGAGGGGAGTGAGGGTGGTATTTATAGTGGAGGAGGGGAGGTATTTTAGATTATTTTAATTATTATTATAATATTTTTATCAAGACTATGAATAATCTCAAATCAAGTGGCCTTAATTAGTGAAAATATCATGTGATTTCGAAGCAAGTGGCCTTGCATCACTTATGATGTCATAAATAGTGCATTTTTACTGATAAATTGATTATACGGTATTTTACCGTATTTCACTATTCACCGAAAATTCAAGAGTTTCAGAAAAATACCAAAAATTTACCCCAACCATTTTTCGACGTGTAGAATTCAAAAATGAACTCCATTTTTCAAAAATAATTTTCTAAATATTATTAATTTAATTTTAAAATAAGGTCACAGTTAATTCGAAAAATAACAAAATTGAAGTGCAATTAGTTTTATGTGACATTGGAAAATTAATTAAGATCCCATTATCCTATTGCCATGGGAAAATAAAATAATAATATTATTTACTATTCATGAGGTCATATTACTATTCATATTACTATTCATATTACTATTCATAAGGGCATGTTACTATTCACCAAAAAAACAAGTTTGTTCTATCAGACTCGAAATAACATACTGAACACAATTGTAGATGATAGTTTCTTGAAATTCAAAACATAGAAGAAATAAAATTATGTTTAAAGGATACTTATAAATATATACCTTAAACAAAATTTCAAGCATTTTCAATTTATTTTTAGAAAACCTTGGGATGTTACATGGGGAAATCCATTCAATTGTTTTTCATATACGCTTATGAAAAATATGAAATATATTTAGTCATAATTATCATAGTAAATCAGCTTTTGTAAAATCAAATCATGAAAACATACCTCATTATAAATTTACAACTAAGTCACTATAACACCCCAAGCTTCCATAGTACGCTTTCCTTTGAATAATGCAATAGCTTGCGTTGTATGCAACTTCGAAATTCTAACACATCGCTACCAATCAAACTAGATGTTACGAATAGTAATACCCAATTTTGAAATTTTATAAATTTTACATTTCAAAATGGACTTCATTTTTGGATTTGAAATATCTAAATTATCTTATTGTGAATTTTTGGTATTTTTCTGAAAATGTTTGATTTTTGATAAATACTCAAAAACACTAAGTTAGTATTTAAAACAGAATTTTTATTTAAATAATTAATTATATTATTTCAATTTATTTTAGGAAAAAATATATACATAATACCTATATAAGTTAAATGTAATTCATTAGAGTCAATTTACAATAATTATATATATATATAAATTTTATTGAACTTTTTACCGTTTTTTACCCACCTCCTAAAAGCATTTGAAAATTTGCATAAAACATAATATTACCACTTCTGTGAGTTGAATTTCGAAAATCAGAGAGAATCAGTTGATATCAATAAATAAAATTTTGTTCAATGAGACGAAAATAATTTCTGGTAAATAGTAACTTTTGACTTTTATTTACCATGTTTAAAAGTAAATAGGGTAATTAAAGGTAAAAATGATATTATTATTACCCTAAAAAATATTATAATTCTATTTCATAGATGTAATTTGACCAAAAAAACTTAAGGAATAAAATATGATCCTTTATATACACTTGGATTAGTTTTGGACATTTATTATTATTTTATTTAAAGAAGAGTTAAAAGAGTTAAAATCAAAGTTTAATAACTAAAAAATTTTAATATAGGGTTATACATAAGATAAATTCGACTATAAATATTCATTGGAAAGATAAAAATATTTCCTACATAATTGAATTTTATTTATAATTTTTAGACATTAAATAATTAAATATATTTATGACACAATAATGATGCAGTAATTACCGTATTAATGAAAGATTAAATTAATTGATATTATAAATATCCAAATAAATGTAATTTGTGACTTTTTGTGAATTAAAATAATTTTATAGGTTAATATGACATATTTGGGTTGGTTAGATTAATATTTTTCGACGTAATAATGTTGTTATGAATTTAGAAAAAACAAAATACCAAATTGTGTCTAAATTGACATAAAAGTGTTTTTAAAACATATATTATATTATTAATTGATATTGTATTCCTATAAATCTAAGGGCTGGCCCAAGGATTTATATAATAATATTTGTATCATTAATGAACCACTAGGGGTTCACTTGGAAGTATATAGTATGTTTATTAACAATATAATATAAAAATACAAAGGCGCATGGTACATGTCAAACTATTTAACTAAGAGTTAAATCTAAAAGATTATGTTAATATAGTGACCAAAACCTATCTAAAAACTATTGGTTCAGTTTTGTTCGTCCCATACCCACCATAGCCTTTAAATAATTATTTTTGGAGGCATTTTAAACCAAAAATTATTTTATTATAAAATAATATTTCTAGCTTTTCCTATGGTGCCCCTCACCCCTCCAATAAAAGGTCACTTCCCCTTATATCTAATTCACACCATAAAATAAATTTTTCTTGTTCAACCCCTGATCAAATAACCTCTAAACTGTCCTCCCTTCATCCTAGAGGACTTCCTTTAGTCAGAAATCCAATTTAAGGAGCCCTTTTGATCAAACCACCCGAAGAAGAGGTAAATATTTCATCACTTCATTCAAGTTCATTTCTTCTTCCACTTCCTCTTTCTTTGTGGTTTCCATTCTAAAATAATAACTCAAGTATCTTATATATACTATGATGTTATTATAAATATGTTACAAAAATATTCATTATTCTGTCTATCCTTTGAATGACATTCCAGGCATGTCTATCTAAGGTTGTTTTTACGTAAGTATCTACTGGGACATCTTTATCATCCACATCCATGTTTCTTAAAAATTTATTTCAAATCATTTATAATATTTACTATACTATGGTTTAAATTCATTTATACCATTATTTGAATTTTTATAAATTTTTTTGAATGGAATATTTCCGTCATTTTCCAAACAAGGTACTTTATGACCTTTTCGAAAAAATTAAGGTAAGAATGTTTTTTTAATTTATATGGATGGTGCGGCTATTTTCTGCCATTATAATAATATTGAAGCTTCCCTTACAATATTATAAAAATATTTTCAAAATAAATTTCTTCTTTATAATTATGTGACTCTTAAATTATTTCAAAATAGAAAGAGATATTTCTCTAGAAAAAGGTTTTGTTTTCATCTATGTCAACATCATTTGATGTATTTTAAGCTTATTTGAAGTTGATTTATTATGATACAAAACTTCCATATTTCATTGAAGGTTTTGTGATATTTTTGACTATGGATGTGTTATTTTTACACTATTCATGGTTATGGATAAAGTATTGACATTTCGTATGCTAGTTTTAATACGAATGTTTATGTTATGTTTAAACCTTTTCATATGAGGAATGCATTGGACTTAGTAAGTGACGGGTAGAGCTCGCTATAGCTCCTCGATGCATCAGTAGGTCTCATGAGACAAACTAGTGTCTTGGAAAAAGGCCTTGACAAAATATTATTTTTAGTTTTGGCACAAGGCCTTGACTATGTGGCTATAAAGTCTGGCATTATGCATTCCATCATTATGGAAGTGGCTATTGATATTGCAGGTGATTATTCGACTAGTAGAATATACATGTGAATAAGTAAATGGAATTATTTGATTTTAAATTTTCCATATTATGCTAATGTTAATTTTTAAAAGGTTCTGGTTTTAGTCTTATACATTTCCTTAAATGTTAATGCTTATTTATGAAAGTTTACGATAAATTTTTATCCTTACTAGGCATTAGAGCTCACCCCTTTCTATGTTTTATTTTTTCCCAGGATGAGAAGAAGTATATTATAAATGACCATCAGGGATAGTCTATTGGATCTTAATGTTGTCTATGGAAACAATGTTGTTGTACTATTTTATGATGTAATGTAAATTTTATGAATATATCTAGTACTTCCAAGGCTACTAAACTAATCGGTCTTTTGATACATGATCTTTTGTGATCAGTCCAATGATACGTAATAATTCACCGACTCTGGGTAACTGGGGTTGGGGTGTTATATGTGGTATTAGAATAAGTTTATTACAATCCTAGGAATCTAGATTTCGGTAAACTCTGATTAGATCACATTACCCAAATATAGGCTTTGAGGATTATTATAGAAGAACTTCCTAGAATTTTGGTATTGTAGAGATTTTTTGAGTCTTCTACGAAATACATCCTTGTCTGGATACGAGTAGTTAGATCTGGATCTGGTACCGATGTACCTAGGGGTAAAACCCAAAAAGACCACATTGAGCTAGAATAAAATGGGAACTGGTGCACAGCAACGGTCATTGTTGCACTCTTGGTTACGACACTCCCGAAGGACATGATTAGGATAGTTCTTATTTTCATTACAAACTATTATGAATGTTTTATGAGTATATAATTACTCAAAGAAAACATTATTTATGATTATGGATTATATCTATAAACTATTCAATTTATGTTAAGTGTTTTACAAGTTTGGAATTATATATTTCGATTCATAAACTAATCTAGTTGATGAAAATGTTTTGAAATGATGCCTAGTGGAAGGAATAGAAACCATATAAATGCACACACTCCATGTAGGGATTTCCCTCCTACTCAATATAATTATATTGGAGCTATTGAAGCAACTGGTTCTGATCAGATTATCACCATACCGGGACAACACACTTAGGCTATGAATAATAACTTTACACGTATGGAGCACCCTAATCCAAAGCGTGGAGGAACAATGTTAGATCACTTCCTGGGTCAAAAACCACCAAAATTAAATGGGGGTACAAATCCAATAGTTGTTGAGAAATGAATAAATTCCTAATAGAAAATATTCCATGCCCTTGGGAGTAGCGAAAGGGAAATGTTGTCATGGATGTTTACCGCATCACTGGAGATGTTGATCAATGGTAGTCATTAATTCAAAACACAAAGGAAGATGATGAAGTATAAAATATGGAATGTAGGGATTTTAATGAAATTTTATTAGAAAAATACTTTCCTCATGACCATCGAGCGGATATGGAAAGGCAATTTTTGAGTCTGAGGAAAAAAGAGGTTGATAATGTCGCAAAGTATGAATCTAACTTTACAAGGTTAGAAAGGCATGCTTAAAATAATATATATAACCCAAGAAGTAAGATTGATAATTTATTTGATGGGTTAAATCATTTCTCTGTTGAGCATCAGTCTCACAATACTTCTCATCATACGAAGATATTGTCTCATGTACTATCAAGAAAGAAAAAGAATTTTCTAACTCTTACGACTTTAAAGAAAAGCAAGATAAGAAGAGATCTCTTGAACACTCTGGAAATGGAAATAAGGGGAAGAAGGGAAAAGCTGAATATCCATCCTGTAGCAAATGTGGGAAGAAACACCATGGTACTATCCTAAAGGGAATGTGAGTCTGTTACAAGTGTAGTGAAAAAGGCCACCAAGCTCGTGATTGCAAGGGGAAGAAATAGATTGTTGATGTTGAATGCTACAATTGTAGAGAAAGGGGGAATTATGTGAATGAATGTCCTAATATTTAGGGGAACTTACCTCAAAAAAGGCCAAGGGATAAAGGTCAAGCTTTTTCTATCACTACTGATGAGGTTGAAGCTCCAAAAGACGTAGTGGCTTGTAATTTAATGGTTTCCTCAAGTTTAAAAAATTATTTATTTGGATCTGGATCATAGAATTGTTTCATATCGTCCCAGTTTGCTAAGAAAATTTGATATTTCCAATTTTATTTAGCAAGAGAGTTTTCAGTCAAAACTCCTAAGGGAAGTATCACTGCAACAAAGTTTTATGAATTAGTCCCCATTAGGAAATATACATGTTCTTTATCTGTGGATCTAATCATCATACCCATGATTGAATTTTATATAATCCTCGGTATGGATTGGATTTCAGACCATGATGAGAAAATTTATCGTAATAAGAAGGAGGTTACAATTTTTGATGATGATAAGAAGTATCTTATCTTTAGAGTAGAAACGTCACCACCTAGTTCTTATCTAGATCCACCCCCAGTAGCTCAACTAAATTCAATTATTAAGGAGGAAGAGAATGAAATAACTATTGGTGGGGAAAAGAATTTTTAAATAGAGGATATACCTATTGTGCAAGATAATGTTGATTTATTTCCAGATGATTTACATAGACATCCTCCAGAATGAGAAATTGAGTTTTCCATTGATTTAATTTCTGGTTCAAGGCCCATATCGAAGACCCCTTATAGAATGGCCACTATGGAATTAGAGGAACTAAAGAAACAACTAGAGGAATTGAGTAATAAAAGATTTATTCTCCCTAGTGTTTCTCCATGGAGATCCCCTATTCTTTTTGTTTAGAAGAAAGATGGATATATGAGGTTGTGCGTTGAATACAGGGAGATCTATGCAATAACAATAAAGAACAGGTATCCCCTACATTGCATTGATGATTTATTTGACCGACTTCATGGATTTAAATAGTTTTCAAAGATTTTCCTTCGATCTAGATATCATCAGTTGTGTGTGAAGAAGGAATACATTCCGAAAACAGCATTTCGAACCAGGTACGGGCATTATGGGTTTACAGTAATGCCTTTTGGATGGACTAATGCACCCTCTGTCTTCATGGATCTAATGAATAGTGTTTTCAAGGAATATCTTGATGAATTTGTAATGGTATTTATTTATGATATCTTGGTATACTCCAAAAGATACTATGATCCGGAAAATCACTTGTGCATTATCCTGAAGACTCTTAGAATAAATTAATTATATGGGAAGTTTAGCAAGTGCGAATTCTAGCTTCAAGAGATTTATTTTCATGGACATATTATTTCTATGGATGGAATCTTTGTTGATCCTTCTAAGACAAGAGAAATCCAAGAATGGCCAGTATCGATGAGTATAACTGAGTTATGCAGTTTTATTGGTTTAGCAGGTTATTTTTGGAATTTCGTCCCGAATTTGGCCCGATTGGCTAACCCATTAAAAAAAGCTCACATGAAAAGGGGTTAAATTTGTTTGGAAAAAAGAGTGTGAATAATGTTTTGAAGAATTTAATAAAATATTAGTCAATTATCCTATATTGACTCTACAATCTGGGAATGATGGGTTTGTTATTTATAGTGATGCATCGAAAAAGGACTTGGTTGGGTCTATATGCAGAATGATAGAGTTATTGACTATGCATTGCGACAGCTAAAAATTCATGAGAAAAACTATCATACTCATGATCTTTAGTTATAATCTATAATAATTTCTTTGATGATTTGGAGACACTATTTCTATGGTGAAAAATGTGAGATGTATAATGATCACAAGAGTTTGAAGTATATTTTCTCATAGAAAGAACTCAACATGAGGCAAAGGAGATGGCTTAAACTACTCAAAGATTATGATTTCATGATACACTACCACCCGGGGAAGGCAAATAAGGTGGATAAATATTTGATCATAAAAGATCATGGATTTTTAAACAAGGTGAGAGTTGAAAGGGATCCTATTTTCATGGATCTAGAAAAGATGGATATGGGAATAACCATGGAAGGTGAACCATTAATTCTTTTTCAAATGGTTTCCAAACTATCATTAATATAAAGGATAAAAAGTTCTTAGATTGATGATGAGGAGTTTCAAAAAAAGATTAAAGCTTTGAATGATGAGAGATTGAGTGACTTCATATATGAAGATGAAATTTTTAAATTTGGGAAGAGACATTGTGTTCCCGATATACCGGATCTAAAAAGAGAATTGTTGGATGATACTCATAGATCCAATTTCTATATACACACTGAGAGCTCCAAAATGTATTCATATTTGAAGGAACATTTTTGGTGGGACAATAGGAAGAGGGAGATTGCGGATTTTGAGTCACGATGTATGGTTTCTCAACAAGTGAAAGCTAGAAGGCAACAGCCTGGAGGAATCATGCAGCCTCTTCCCATACCAGAGTGGAAATGGGATGATATCACGATGGACTTTGTCATGGGGCTACCAAAGTCTCCTAGAAGGAACGATGCAATATGGGTCATTGTTGATCGTCTTACCAAGTCACACTAGTGAAAATAGAGTGTATACCAACACTTTGTTCCCAACGGTTTAGAAAACCCGTTGGGAAAAAGAACCTATGCCAACGGTTTACTAGAACTATTGGAAAAGGCTATTTTATGGAGGGTTTTCCCAATGGTTTAAGAAAACCATTGGGAAAGAGATGTATTACCCGTGGTTTTTATTAATTTTTGGGAAAAATTAGACCCAAATTTGGGCTCCATCCCTCGAGACATTTCATCCTCGCGCGCTCCTCCCCTCCTTGACCTCGACCCCCTCCCGGCCTTGGCCTCCGCCTCCCGGCCTCCACCTCCCAGCCTCCACCTCCGCCACCACCTCCTACCCCCCTCCCTCTCCTCTGGCGACGTTACCCTTCCCCTCTCGGATCCTTCTCTAAATATGAAATCCCCCTCCCCTCTCGGCTCTCGGTGACGTTCCCTCATCCCCTATCGTCTCCCTCTCTTGGCGACATCCTAGCTCAATCTCCTCCTCTGAAATCCCCCGGCCCTCTCTCCAGTCGTGTTCGAGACCCCCCATGGCCGAACACCCCGTAGGACGTCCCCCTCTCTCGGCTCCCTCTCCTCCCTCCTAGGGAATAATATTGTCGGGGCCGACCCCTACCCCCAAGAGCTAGAGTAGGTACTGTGGAGTCGAATCTGGGTGACTTTTAGATTTACCTGATTGGAAGGTCTCACCCTTGGCTTTGGGGAGCTTCTTATTCTATTGGTACTACTGTAATGGGTGCAACGTCTGATTTTTCCCAACATTTTTTGTATCGACATTTTTTTTCGCTGTAAAACAATGAATTTTTTGTTGTTTTAGTGTTGTTTAATCCACAAATATCATTTCTATTATATCTTCAATGATCATTATAGGACATGATAGGTGTCCCTGAATATGGGATAATGTATGAAGAGCTCTTGGATGCTGCAGAAACTCAACAGAGTTCCTTGTGGGAGAGAACCCTCTAACCTCACCAGGGATGTTGTGGATAGATGCCTCACATGTCATGGAGATGGCTGGGTGTTGTTTATGGGTATGTCCCCATGACTCCCATCTTACCTTCATTTATGTTTGAGAGATTTTATACAATGGAATAGAACATAATTGAATGTTTGAGTTATGGTGAAATTAAATTGTTTTATTATACTCAGTGCTCGATCGAGCATCAATTTATCAGCTCGACCTCGAGCTTGATCGAGATACTCAATTAGGCTCGACTTGTTTTGATTAAGATCTTCTATCATAATTTTAATTACAAGATCTTTCTTGAATTCGAGCTCGATCGTGAAATTAAATACACATATATTGAATAAAAATAAAATGTTAAAATATTAGATGTTAGATTAGCCTTTGCGACCGACTTGATTGTGTTATTATAACACTGAATTCGGCTTCACTACTCACATCCTGAGCTTGATAAAATCCAAACCGAATTTAAGTATTTTTTGAGTGAGTCTAATTAGCATGGAAGCCCTCGAGGTTGTTTACAATCCTAATTTAGAGGGTCAAAGAAATAGGACATTGGATGACTTGGGATGTCATTATCTGTCATTTCATTACCTCATTAAAAAAACATTCAGGAAACTATTTTTATATAATAAATTATTCTCTTTCATTATTTTCTATCCATTTTAATCATTGGCCCCATTTGTTATAGAATGTGATGGAACTGGCGAACCAAACAATATAGATCCTCAGATAAGGCCCTCTAATTCCATCAATACCTCCTCCACTATTAGAAATGTTTCTTAATTTTGGTTTGGGATTTTTTGATGTTTGAATACTTAAATATACGCATGGTTTTTTTGTCAATCTCGGATCGCGGTGTGATGCGATGGGGTTCTAGCAGGGTTATGTGCACAATCTTCAACTCAACTAATGTAGCATAGGTGCATATTCAATGGCTAAGTGTACTAGTATGGTGTTTCCAACAACATGCTATATAAAGAACATAATGAAAAATGGATAGATTATTAAATGGAATTGTTTCCCCCTTTCTTATAGGAACATGATTTGACCCATGGGGCGGTGTGGTTCTTAAATGGAATTGTTTCCCCCTTGAGGGAGGCGATGACCAGAATGTTTCCCTGCCTCCTCCCGCTCCCTTCGCTCTTGGCCGGAAGATGATGCCCCACGGATGTCGCTGGACCAGGCCAACACGCTGTGGTCATGCTGTGGTCAGGCCGTAGTCACGCCGCGGTCACACCGTAGTCACTCAGCGGTCACACCGCGGTCACGCCGCGGTCACAGCGTGGTCACGCCGCGGTCACCCCACGGTCACGCCGCAGTCACGCCGGGGTCACGCCGCGGTCACGCCGCGGTCACTCCGCGGTCATGCCGCAGTCACTCTGTGGTCACGCCAGGGTCACTCCATGGTCACGTCGTGATTTGGCCCTTCTCCAAGACGACACCTCGCGGAGGTTCGCAGTCCTGTCAGAATTTGATGTATGATACCAAGATAAGGCCCAATCCATCCTCATAATTATTTCCTTATAAAACACTAGACGTAAAATTTCCGCATCTTTCACCATAATTCCCAATCCTCTTAGAAATATTTTACTTTATCTAAACACTCATCCATTCCATACACATATCATCCAAATTAAAAGACACATGTTAGACCACTCATATCCCAATCGATATCTTATCCACTTGGAGACATATTGATAGGGTGATTTCATTTCCATAAAATCATAAAAAAAAATTCTAAACCTTGGCGGCTTGTGAACACCATATCTATTGTTCTACTATGTTAATGTATTTACTTTCATTTACCGTCCTTAGACTCCATGACTCCCATGGAACATAGTTATAATCAATCCCTTGGCTATCAATGATCGAATAATCAAGTTATTGTTTAAGGGTCTATCGAGGCTCTTAATACTGTCTTTATATACATAAAAATTCTTATTTAGAGAAACAATTAATTTATGTAATGGTTGATCACCCATGATGGTGCTTATACTTCATCTTCTAACTACTAAATGATATATTCCCTCCACCTGAATGAGGAATTAAATAACCCCCCTTCCATGTTCATGTAAAACCTATATTTTCCAAAGAAATCATACTAACCACAAATATATAGGTGAGAAAAATTAGAAGATAGGTCCATGATCACATCATTAGTCATAGCTTCATCGCAAATCTTTATCCCTTAAGCCTTATATTAATCATATTAGTTGACATATACTTACCAGATTAGTGAATGTTTCTTCATATTCAATCACTAACAATTTTTCTTATTCAATATCTAACACTACAGGAAATATAGACAACACCAACGGTTCAAAACCATTGGTATAGGCTGGAAAACCGTTGGTATAAGATATACCAACGGTTTCCCAAACCGTATGGAAGTAAGGTGTTGGGAAATACCTTTACTAATGGTTTAAGGAAACCCATTGGTAAAAGGTGGTGAAAGTTTTAATTTCTCAACGGTTCCTCTAAACCATTGGAAAAAGGATTTACCAATGGTTTAAAACCATTGGGAAATTCATATTTTTGAGCTTATACCAATGGTTCAAAACAGTTGGTATAGCTTTTTACCAATGGTTTAGATAAACCATTGGTATATATTCATATATGCTCAAAGTATAACAACGGTTCTAAACCGTTGGTATTGGGTATTTTCACAAAAAACCAGAAGCCTGCATACAGCTACCTCCACTTGATAGACCTGCATAAAAACATCACAAATAACATCTATAAATAGACTTCAAACACTACAAAAAACATTGGAAATAACACATAAAAACATCACTCTTCCAACCATTCCATGTACTACAATTCCCCATTTCAATCTTCATATGACAAAAACTCTTCCAATTAACCTATTTCAATTTTTTGGGTTCACACATATCAATTTTTTCTTACTCAAAAAGGTGTTGATTATGATAGAAATTGGTGCATGAGGGGTATGTGTGATAAAGTTAATTAAAAATGTGGTTAATATTTGTGCATCATCTAGAGTGATGCATAACTTGCATTGAATGTGATGTGGGGGGGTGTCCAGAGAGGGGAGGGGTTGTCAAGGAAGAGGGGAGGGGAGATTTCCAGGGAGTGAGTATGGGGGTCATGGAGAATGTGAAACAAGGATTTGTATTCAAATTATAGCATATAATCACATGCATTTGATGAGCATGAGATAATAAGCTTACCAAGTCATTCATATAGTTCAAGACATACAAAAATGGAATAATCCCAAATAACATTGCATGATCAAAGAAATAAAAAAGGCATGTGAAATCAACATGCCTACATTTACATATCATCCATGAGGTATAAAATTTAATCAAATTGTAATATAATTATACATAAGGCATACGAGTCTCATTTACTTGCATACACAGTGGTACAAAAGGAAAATGTTATTCATGTCTGGGGGGCTGTCCGGGGTCCAAGGAGGAGGGTGGGGGGAGCCTATACAGGGTCAATAAAGGGGGTGGGGGGCTGTCTGGGGCTATCCGTTCACGTCACATTTCACTCATGGATCATTGTCCTTAAGTTTCAACAGAATTCGAATTCGTTTGGTCAGTTTGTCGTATGTCAGTTGTTGATTTCACTTAAAATTAAGTCCATTTTTAACAAAACAGAGGCATTTTGAGTGGTATTGGCAACATCAGGACTCGGATTGAGTCTGGGATGACTCGAACATGTCATATATGAGACATGGATTGTTGTAAAAAAGTATCAACACAATCAGAAGTTGTTTGATTTGTTTGGCATATGTACGTAAAATATTGTCCATTTTAAACAAAATACATACACATGGAGTGATACCGACCACACTGTGCTTTGGATTGATCCAGGTTTGACTCATACACATCACATATAACCCCTGGATCATTTTCCTAAAGTGTCAACACAATCCGAAGGTGTTTGGTCAGTTTCCCGTCTGTTAGTTTTTTATTTCACTTAAAAATAAGTCCATTTTGAACAAAAGAGAGGATGTTTGAGTGGTCCCGGCCACACCACGCCTCGTATAGAGGAGAATTTGACTCGTACATGTCACATTTGACCCATGGATCGTTTTACTAATGTTTCAACAGAATCTGAATGTGTTTGGTCGGCTTGTCGTATGTCAGTTGTTGATTTCACTTAAAATTAAGTCCATTTTTTAAAAAACAGAGGCACTTTGAGTGGTTTCGGCCACACCAAGCCTCGTATTGAGGTGGGGTTGACTCGGACACATCACATATGAGTCATGGATTGTTTTTCAAAAGTATAAACACAATCAGAAGCCGTTTGATTGGTTTGGCATATGTACGTAAAATATTGTCCATTTTAAACAAAATACATACACTTAGAGTGATATCGGCCACACCGCGCTTCATATTGAGCCAGGGTTGACTCTTACACATCACATATAACCCATGTATCATTTTCCTAATGTTTCAATACAATACGAAGGCATTTGGTCAGTTTCCCGTATGTCAGTTGTTGATTTCACTTAAAAATATGTCCATTTTGAACAAATGAGAGGGAGTTTGAGTGGTCCTGGCCACACCGTGCCTCAGATTGAAGCAAAGATGACTCGTACACGTCACATTTGACCCATGGATCGTTTTTCTTAAATTTAAACAGAATCAGAATGCGTTTGGTCAGTTTTTCGTATGTCAGTTGCTGATTTCACTTAAAATTAACTCCATTTTTAACAAAACAGAGGCACTTTGAGTGGTGTTGGCCACACCGGGCCTCGGATTGAGTCAGGGTTGACTAGTACACATCACATATGAGTCATGGATCTTTTTTCAAAATTATCAACAAAATCAAAAGCCGTTTGATTGGTTTGACGTATGTAAATAAAATATTGTCCATTTTAAACAAAAGAGGGACAGTTTGGGTGGTTTTGGCCACACTGCGCCTCGGATTGAGACATGGTTGACTCGTACAAGTCACATATGACCCATGGATCGTTTTACTAAAGTTTCAATAGATTTGGAACGCATTTGGTCTGTTTTTCGTATGCCATTTTTTGTTTTCACTTAAAATTAAAGTCATTTTGAACAAAAGAGAGACATTTTGAATGGTACTGTCCACACCGTGCCTTGTATTATAGCGGGGTTGACTCTTACACGTCACATATGACCCATGGATCGTTGTCCTGCAGTATCAATAGAATCTGAATGTGTTTGGTCGGTTTACTGTATGTCAGTTGTTGATTTCACTTAAAATTAAGTCCATTTTTAACAAAACAGAGGCATTTTGAGTGGTATCAGCCACACCGAGCCTCTTATTGAGAAGGGTTTTACACATAAACATCACATTTGACTCATGGATCGTTTTACTTATGTTTAAATATAATCTAAATGCATTTGTTTAGTTTGTCGTATGTCAGTTGTTGATTTCACTTAAAATTAAGTCTATTTTTAACAAAACAGAGGAACTTTGAGTGGTGTTAGCCACACCGGGCCTCGAATTGAGGCAGGTTTGACTCATACACATCAAATATGAGTCATAGATCGTTTTTGAAATGTATCAACACAATTAGAAGTCGTTTCATCGGTTTGACGTATGTACGTAAAATATTGTCCATTTTAAATAAAAGAGGGAAATTTTGGGTTGTTCCGGCCACACCGCACCTCGGATTGAGGTGGGGTTGACTCATACATGTCACATATAACCCATGGATCGTTTTAATAAAGTTTCAATAGATTCGGACTGCATTTGGTCAGTTTTTCTTATGATAGTTTTTGTTTTCACTTAAAATTAAAGTCATTTTGAACAAAAGAGAGACATTTTGAATGGTACCATCCACACCGCACCTCGGATTAAGGCGGGGTTGACTTGTACATGTCACATATGACCCATGGATCGTTTTCCTATAGTATCAATAGAATCCTAATGCGTTTGGTCAGTTTACCGTATGTGAGTTGTTGATTTCACTTAAAATTAAGTCCGTTTTTAACAAAACAGAGGCATTTTGAGTGGTGTCGGCCACACCGAGCCTCATTTTGAGGTGGGGTTTACTCATACACGTCAAATTTGACTCATGGATCGTTTTCCTTAAGTTTAAATATAATTTAAATGCGTTTTGGTCGGTATGTTGTATGTCATTTGTTGATTTCACTTAAAATTAAATCCATTTTTAACAAAACAAATGCACTTTGAATGGTGTCGGCCACACCGGGCCTTGAATTGTGGCGGGGTTGACTCTTAAACATCACATATGTGTCATGGATCTTTGTGCAAAAGTATCAACACAATCAGAATCCATTTGATTAGTTTGGCGTATGTACGTAAAATATTGTCCATTTTAAACAAAAGAGGGAAATTTTGGGTGGTTCCGGCCACATCGTGCCTTGGATTGAGGTTGGGTCGACTTTTACATGTCACATATGACCCATTGATCATTTTCCTAATGTTTCAACATATTTGGAAAGCATTTGGTCTATTTTCCGTATTCCAGTTGTTGTTTTCACTTAAAATTAAAGTCATTTTGAACAAAAAAAGAGACATTTTGAATGGTACCGTCCACACCGCACCTTGGATTGAGGTGGGGTTGACTTTTAAACATCACATATGACCCATGGATCATTTTACTATAGTATAAATATAATCCGAATGCGTTTGGTCAGTTTTCCGTATGTCAGTTGTTGATTTCACTAAAAATTAAGCCCATTTTTAACAAAACAGAGGCATTTTGAGTGGTGTCGGCCACACCGTGCCTCGTATTGAGGTATAGTTGACACATACACGTCAAATTTGACTCATGGATCGTTTTACTTAAGTTTCAACAGAATCCAAATGTGTTTGGTCGGTTTTCCGTATGTCAGTTGTTGATTTCACTTAAAATTAAGTCCATTTTTAACAAAACAGAGGCACTTTGATTGGTATCGGCCACAAAAAGCCTCGAATTGTGGCGGAGTTGACTCGTAAATGACACATATGAGTCATGTATCATTGTGAAAAATTATAAACACAATCAAAATCTATTTTATTGGATTGGCATTTGTATGTAAAATATTGTCCATTTTAAACAAAATACATACACTTGGAGTGATACCGGCCACACTGCGCATCGGATTGAGGCGGAGTTGAATTTTACATGTCACATATGACCCATGGATCGTTTTCCTAAAGTTTAAACACAATCCAAAGGTTTTTGGTCAGTTTACCATATGCCAGTTGTTGATTTCACTTAAAAATAAGTCAATTTTGAACAAAAGAGAGGCAATTTGAGTGCTCCTGGCCACATCGTGCTTTTTATTGAGGTGGGGTTGAATTATACACATAACATTTGACACATGGATCGTTTCCCTTAAGTTTAAGTAGAATCCGAATGCATTTGGTCAGAGGGGAAGGGTCTAGTCGGGTACGCAGAGATGCTCGTCTACCTCTGGTACAAACCTCCCTCGTACCATCGGCCTAAGCACTGAAAGAATGGAATAATGAAAAGTGCACATAAATATGTACCTGTAAAATCTACACATAGACAGAACATATCCGCATCATTTCATAAAAAATAACACTAAGTATCATACAAAATAGAAGCAGTCATGCAGAGTAATGATAAGTGCACATACAGATCAGAAGCAACTAAAAAATTGTTTCATACATGCCATGTTTATTTCCAAAAACAAAGTAAAAAAAGAAAAATTGTGAAACTATAGAGCATGGGTTGCCTACCAGGAAGCACTAAGTTTTACATCTTCAGCCAGATGGATGGACACTGGTCAATCGTCTTGGTCCATCAGCTCAGAACTCCTCTGCCTCTTACGAGAACTGGTGGTCGTGTCATCAAGCTCACAGGGATGCTTAGTGGGATTGATCACTTCAGGAGCGTAGCGGGCATGAATTTGGTGTGGAAGTAAGAGAATCTGGCGCTCTTCATCATCCAGATGTTGAGTCACCCGTCGTGCGAGGTTAGAAGGAGACGAGGCGTGCACATCGATGATCATAGAAGAGGCGGACAAGCTAGACATTGTTGGTTAAGCTGCATCCACAAATAGATTCATTTTTACATATTAGAACTTTTATAAATGTTTGTCCCATTTTTACAAACAATTAATGTGTGAAAATTGTGAAACATAACTTATCAGATATATAAAAATGGATTTACTCATGGACATGATGCATAATATCTCAAATATTTCTCATTGGATCCAAATTTGAAATTTTCATCCATTATCAAATGTCTTATATCAATTTATTTTTATTTGGATCCTTAAGGTTGAATGATTTTTGTAAAATATATCCAAGGGAGGATAGACTAGTGACTTGGAATACAATTGGATGCTATGTGGTGAAAACCACATTAAAAGCATTGTTTAGGATATTATTGAGGTGGTTTGAGGATCAAACCTATATTTTTAGAGAAAATCTAGCATGTCCACGTTTGGTGGTCAATGTTTTGAAGTGGGGGGTATTTGGTGGTTGAGGAGGGGGACGAGGGGGATGTCCAAGGTCTAGGAGGAGGGGTGGGGGCTTTCCAGGGTCCAAAAAGGGGGGTGGGGGCTGTCCAAGGTCAAGGAGAAGGGGAGAAGGGGATGTCCATGGTCCAGGAAGGAGGGGGGTTGTCCAGGGTCCATCAAGGAGGGGGTCTATCCAGGGTCCAGGGTGGAGGGTGGGGGCTTCCTAGGGTCGAAGAAGAAGGGGGATATATAAGGTCTTGAGTGGAGGGTGGAGGGGGTTGTCCAGGGTCCAGGAGGGGGGCTGTCCAAGTTTTAGGAAAGAGGGGGGCCAAGTTGTCCAAGTTCTAGGAGGGGGGGACTATCCAGGGTCCAAGAGGGGGGGTGTCCAGGGTCCATGAGGAGTGGGGCCTCTGTTAAAGGGAGTAAATCCCCAAATAATTCATTGATAATTAGCTAAACTTAATCCAATAAACATCACAATTCCAATCCATCACCCAACCAACTTCCAATTCATCCTCAATATCACTAACCTTCACATGCCATAAACAACACAACCTAGTTTATACCAAATTAAAATAGAAAACAAGAATATTATATTCAAAAAATTAAAACTAAGGTAGTACTTACATATTTAGAGTGTAGAACTACAAAATTGTTTGATTTAAGATGGATCCGTGAGTGGAACGAGTTTCTGAGTCTTTTATAGAGAGATCCCAGACATTTAGGACAAATCAAAATAGAAAATAAAAAAAAATAGATGAACAACATTATAACTGAGGTAGAACTTACATATTTGAAGTATAGAACAGAAAACGTGTTTGATTGAAGAGGATGGATGGAGTTTCGGAAAATAGTTAACGAGAGAGAATCGGGAGAGCTTCAATTTAGGGCTGCAGTCGAGCGGATGGGGACTAAAATGGAGCGGAGGGTCTACTGGACACCCGAACTGGATTTAGGGGAAAACTTTCCCAACAGTTTTTAAAAACCATTGGGAATGTAGTCCTATACCAACAGTTTCTTTAAACCGTTGGTAAAAGGTGGCATAGATTCCAACATATACCAATGGTTAGTGTATAACCATTGGTAAAAGTGTCTTAATTGAGGCTTATACCAACAGTTTAACAAACCGTTGGTAAATTTCTTCATAAAATCCTCTATACCAACAGTTTTAAGAAAACTGTTGGTATACATAACCATTCCCAATGGTTTATCAAACCGTTGGGATATAATAGATATCAAGATCTAGCTTGTTTAAGCTCATCTAGGATGTTTTGGTCATTGAATATTAGTTTCAATCACTTCTAATAATGTTTCCATCCTTCCATTCCACAATAACTTTACACCACAACCTATCTTGACCCTTTAGTAATGGTAGAGCCATGTAGTTTCCCAAAAAAACTTGTATTGAACAAAACCAAACTAAGTTGAAACTTGATCCAAAATAATTATATACCATTTATAGGAAGATTAATTGTTAATTAATAAGTATGTACTTTTTTATAGTCTCATTTTGAAATATGGATTTGTTTCCCCCTTGCTTCAGGAACATGATTTGACCCATGTGGTGTTGTGGTTCTTATATGTTGGGAGGTGACATTTATAGTCACAGGAGACAGGTATGTTTTAGTTTAGTTTTTATTTTATTTTCATTATCGCATTGGCCACTTAGGTCTTTTACTAGTATCTATGGACAGGGAGTATTCTACGAAGGAGGCCAGAAGGGGTTCAGAATGTTTCAGTCCACCAGATTTGATCCGAGGTAAGATTCTATGATTAATACTTGTCTCGTACCTCATATATTTTGGGGATTTCAATTTTTTGAGTCCATTTTATGTTTTTGGTAGGGCGTTGGAGCGTTTTGTGTTGGTTCATGTTGATTTGGTTCTCGCCAATTGAGGTAAGGCTTTAATTTTGTTGGTTGGTTTTTCTCTAGTTATTTAGGGTCCTTTATGTGTTTTATGGTTCTTAATATCCTTTGTGTAGTGCGTTGATCCCTGCTTGTTGGTTTCGAGTCACCAAGTCAAGGGTGACTCGCCTGCGTGTGCATATGTATGTAAGTATATTTATGTGGGTTCCCCCGTTACGTGTATAGTCAACCATGGAAATGATTATACACGTATGGGGATAGGTGTGCCCATGTATATATATAAAAATTCATATGCAGGTGAGTGTAGACGGGTATACGCATATAAGCATATGTGTAAAGATCCCCTTGCACATACTCATGGCCATGCAAGTGTGTGCATAGGGGATAGGTGTCCTTGCATGTGTGCGAAGGTGTGTATACCCAGTGGGGGAGCAGCAGCTTTTAGTTATAAAGCTCCAAGAGCCGAAGTGGATGACTTGGTTCCACCTTGAGGTAGAGTCCCTCTTGTAGCATCTTCAATTTAAGAATGCTTTAAATTGAATTTAGTTTCATTCTTAATTATACTTAATTATATTGAATTTCATATCTTGAATAAGATTTATTTAATATAATGGTTTCATTTTATAAATAAAGTCATATTTTTATAATAAAACCACTTTTAAAAACAACAAATATAAAATATATATCTTTATCATAAAACAATCCCGAATCAAGTGTCTGTTTTTTATAACATATGTTCGGTTTCTATAATGTGAAGGACAAATACATAGGATTTATTTGGAATCCTAGATGGAAGATGTTGGCCTGCGGATATTGCTGGACCGGGCCAACACACCACGTTCATGCCTCGGTCACACCGCGGTCAGGCCACAGTCACTCCACGGTCATGCAGCGGTCACGCCATTGTCATGTTGCGGTCACGCCACGATCATGTTGTGATTTGGCCCTACTCCAGGATGACACCCCATGGCAGTTCTCATTCCTGTCAGAATTTGATGTATGATACCTGGATATAGTTTTAGATACATTACCAACCCATAGTTAATGGGGAGGGAGGCGACGACCGGAATGTTTCCCCGCTTCCTCCCACTCCCTTCACTCCTGGCTGGAAGATGATGCCCCGTAGATGTCACTGGACTAGGCCAACACATCGCAGTCACGCTGCGGTCACACCGCGGTCACGCCGCGGTCACGCCACGGTCACGCCGCAGTCACGCCGCGGTCATGCCGTGATTTGGGCCTGCTCCAGGACGACACCCCGCGGCGGTTCGCAATCCTGTTGGAATTCGATGTATGATACCTAGATAGAGTTTTAGATACATTACTCACCCATAGTTAATGGGGAGGTATGCGATGAATGGAATATTGACCCACTTCCTCCCACTCCCTTCGCTCCTGGCTGGAAGATGTTGCCCTAAGGATGACGCCGGATCAGGCCAACACGTCGCGGTCACGCTGCAGTCACATCACTGTCATGCTGTGGTAATGCCATGGTTTGGACCTGCTCCAAGACAACACCCCACAGTGGTTCACAGTCCTGTCGAAATTTGATGTATGATACCTAGATAGAGTGTTAGATACATTACCCACCCTCCTTCCTAGACCACGGACAGCCCCCACCCTCCTCCATGGACTGCAGACAGCCCCACGGACAGCCCCATAGACAACCCCCCACCCTCCTCCCTAGACCTCAAACAGCCCCCCCCCCCCCCAACACTCCTCCTTGGACCCTGGATCCCAATCTATGATCTTTTAAAGATTCACCCTAAATCCCAACGGAAAAGAGGGTTTTAGAGGTTCAGAAGAAGATGCGAGAAGAGTGAAAACCTTAATTGAAAAGAGGAAGAAGGAAGAGTATTAGACTAACCCGGATCTTCAATATACACTTGACAGCACTCAAAACTCCCAAGTGACATGTACGAGTCAACTTTTCCTCAAACTGAGGCACGGTGTGGCCGGTACCACTCAAAGTGTCTCAATTTTATTTGAAATGGACAACATTTTAAATGAAAACAACAACTGACTTACGGAAAACCGACCAAAAAGATTAGGATTGTGTTGATACTTTATCAAAATGATACATGAGTCATTTGTGATGTGTACGAGTCAACCCCACCTCAATCCGAGGAACATTGTGGTCGGAACCACTAAAAGTGTCTCTCTTTTGTTTCAAATGGACATCATTTTAAGTGAATACAACCACTGACATACAGAAAACCGACCAAAGGCATTCAAATTATGTTGAAACTTTAGGAAAATGATCCATGGGTCATATGTGACTTGTACAGGTCAAGCCCGCCTCAATCCGATGAATTTTGTCACCGACACAACTCAAAGTTTCTCTATTTTGTTTAAAATGAACATCATTTTAAGTGAAAACCCAAATTGACATACGGAAAACCAACCAAACACATTCTGATTCTGTTGAAAATTTAGTACAAAGATCCATGGGTCATATGTGACGTGTAAGGGTCAACCCCACCTCAATCGGAGGTGTGGTGTGGCCAGAACCACTAAAAGTGTCTCTCTTTTGATTTAAAAGGACATCATTTTAAGTGAATACAACAACTCACATTCGGAAAACTGACCAAAGGCATTCGTATTCTGTTGAAACTTTAGGAAAATTATCCATGGGTCATATGTGACTTTTACGAGTCAAAACTGCCTCAATCCGAGGGTCGGTGTGGCTAGAACCACTCAAACATTCTCAATTTTATTTGAAATGAACATGATTTTAAGTAAAAACAACAACTTGCATACATAAAACTGACCAAACACATTCATATTGTGTTGATACATTATGGAAACGATCCATGGGTCATTTGTTATGTGTAAGAGTCAACCTCACCTCAATACGAGGCTCGTTTTGGCCGACACCACTCATAGTGTCCCTCTTTTGTTTAAAATGGACATTATTTTAAGTGAAAAGAACAACTGACATACATAAAACTGACCAAATGCTTTTGGATTCTATTTAAACTTCAATAAAATGATACATGGGTCATATGTGACATGTACGAGTCAACCTCACCTCAATATGAAGTGATGTGTGGCCGACACCACTCAAAGTGTCTCTCTTTTGTTTAATATGAAAATCATTTTAAGTGAAAAAAACAATCGACATATGGAAAACTAACCAAACGCATTCAGATTCAATTGAAAATTTAGGACAATGATCCATGGGTCATAAGGGACATGTACGAGACAACCTCTCCTCAATCTGATGTGTGGTGTGACTAGCACCACTCAAAGTGTCTCTATTTTGTTTCAAAAGGGCATCATTTTAAGTGAATACAACAACTAACATACGGAAAACCAACCTATAGCATTCGGATTCTATTGAGAATTTACAAAAACGATACATTGTCCATATTTGACTTGTATGTGTCAACCCTGCCTCAATACAAGGGCCGGTGTGGACAGAACCACTCAAACTGTCTCATTTTTATTTGAAATGAACAAGATTTTAAGAGAAAACAACAACTGGCATACGGAAAACAAACCAAATACATTTGGATTGTGTTGAAACTTTACTAAAACGATACATGGGTCATTTTTGACATGTACAAGTCAACCCCACCTCAATTTGAGTCACGGTGTGACTGAAGCCACTCAAAGTGTCTCTCTTTTGTTTAAAATGGACATCATTTTAAGTGAAAACAACAACTGACAAACGGAAAAATGGCCAAACGCATTCGGAATCTATTGAAACTTTAGGGAAAAGATTCATGGGTCATATGTGATGTGTATGAGTCAACCCCGCCTTAATATGAAGCACGTTGTGGCCGACACCACTCAAAGTGTCTCTCTACTATTTAAAATGAACATCATTTTAAGTGAAAACAACAATTGACATATGGAAAACCGACCAAACTCATTCGGATTCTGTTGAAAATTTATGAAAACAATACTTGGGTCATATGTGATTTGTAAGAGTCAATTGTAACTAAATACGAGGTGTGGTGTGGCCATCACCACTCAATGTGTCTCTCTTTTGTTTCAAAAGGACATCATTTTAAGTGAATACAACAACAGACATACAGAATATTGAACAGAGGCATTCAGATTCTATTGAAACTTTAAGACAACGATCCATGAGTCATATGTGGCTTGTACGAGTCAACCCCGCCTCAATCCGATGCATGGTGTGGCCGACACAACTCAAAGTGTCTCTCTTTTGTTTAAAATGAACATCATTTTATGTGAAAACAACAATTGACATATGGAAAACCGACCAAATGCATTCAGATTATATTTAAAAGATTAGAAAAATGATCCATGGGTCATATGTGATGTGTAAGATTCAACCATGTCTCAATCTGAGGCATGGTGTGGCCAGCACCACTAAAAGTGTCTCTCTTTTGTTTCAAAAGGAGACCATTTTAAGTGAATACAACAACTGACATACGGAAAACTGACCAAAGGAATTTGGATTCTATTGAAACTTTAGGAAAACAATCCATGGGTAATATGTGACTTGTAAGAGTCAACCCTGCCTCAATCTGAGGGTTAGTGTGGCCGGAACCATTCAAACCTTCTCAATTTTATTTGAAATGGACATGATTTTAAGTGAAGAAAACAACTCGCATACGGAAAACCGAACAAATGCATTCAGATTGTGTTGATAATTTAGGAAAACGGTCCATGGGTCATTTTTGACGTGTATGAGTCAACCCCGCCTCAATTTAAGGTGTGGTGTGGCCGACACCACTCAAAGTGTCTCTCTTTTGTTTAAAATGGACATCGTTTTAATTGAAAACAACAACTGACATACAGAAAACTGACCAAAAGCATTTGGATTCTGTTGAAACTTTAAGAAAATGATCCATGGGTTAAATGTGACATGTATGAGTCACCCTTTCCTCAATCTGACACACTTTGTGGCCGATAAAACTCAAATTGTCTCTCTTCTGTTTAAAATGAACATCATTTTAAGTGAAAACGACAATTAACATATGGAAAACCGAACAAACGCATTCAGATTTGGTTGAAAATTTTGGACAACGATCCATTGGTAATATTTTATGTGTACGAGTCAACCCCGCCTCAATCCGAGGTGTGGTGTGGCCAACACCACTAAAAGTGTCTCTCTTTTTTTTCTAAAAGGACATCATTTTAAGTGAATACAACAACTGACATACGGAAAACCAACCAAAGGCATTCAGATTCTGTTGAAACTATAGGAAAACAATCCATGGGTCATATTGGACTTTTACAAGTTAACCCCGCCTCAATCCGAGGCACGGTTTGGCCGACACCACTCAAAGTGTCTCTATTTTGTTTAAAATGGACATCATTTTAAGTGAAAACAACAACTGGCATACGGAAAACTTACCAAACGCTTTTGGATTCTATTGAAACATTAATACAATGATACATGGGTCATATGTGATGTGTACGAGTCAACCCTGCCTCAATACGAAGCACAGTGTGGCCGGAACCACTCAAAGTGTCTCTCTTTTGTTTAAAATGAACATCATTTTAAGTGAAAACTACAATCGACATACGGAAAACCGACCAAAAGTATTAAAACTTCTATTGAAAATATAGTAAAAAGATAAATGGGTCATATGTGATGTGTACGAGTCAACCCCACCTCAATCTGAGGTGCAGTGTGGTCGGAACCACTCAAAGTGTTTCTCTTTTGTTTCAAAAGGACATCATTTTAAGTGAATACAACAACTGACATACAGAAAACCGACCAAAGGAATTCTTATTTTGTTGAAACATTAGGAAATTCATCCATGGTTCATATGTGACTTGTATGATTCAACCCCTCCTCAATCTGAGGGCCGGTGTGGCCGACACCACTCAAACTGTCTCAATTTTATTTTAAATGTACATGATTTTTAGTGAAAACAAAAACTCACATACGGAAAACTGACCAAATGCATTCGGATTGTGTTGATACTTTAGGAAAATTATCCATGGGTCATTTTTGATGTGTATGAGTCAACCCTACCTCAATATGAGGAGCGGTGTGGCCGACACCACTCAAAGTGTATGTCTTTTGTTTAAAATGGACATCATTTTAAGTGAAAACAACAACTGACATACGGAAAAATGACCAAACGCATTCGGATTCGATTGAAACATTCGGAAAACGATCCATGGGTCATATGTGATGTGTATGAGTAAACATTTCCTCAATCTGAATCATGATCTAGACGACACCACTCAAAGTGTCTATCATTTGTTTAAAATGAACATCATTTTTAATGAAAACAACAATTGACATATGGAAAACTGACCAAACACTTTCAGATTCTATTGAAAATTTAGAACAACGATCCATGGGTCATATGTCACGTGTAAGAGTCAACCCCACCTCAATCCGAGGCGTGGTGTGGCTGGACCCACTAAAAGTGTCTCTCTTTTGTTTCGAAAGGAGATCATTTTAAGTGAATACAACAACTGACATACCAAAAACTGAACAAAGGCTTTCGGATTCTATTGTAACATTATCCATGCATCATATGTGGCTTATAAGAGTCAAATCCACCTCAATCTGTGGGCCGGTGTGGCCGGAACCACTCAAATTGTCTCACTTTTATTTGAAATGGACAGGATTTTAAGTGAAAACAAAAATTGGCATATGGAAAACAAAACAAATTCATTCGGATTGTGTTGATACATTAGGAAAATGATCAATGGGTCATTTGTGACATGTACGAGTCATCCTCGCCACAATCTGAGGTGTGGTGTGGCCGACACCACTCAAAGTGTCTCTCATTTGTTTAAAATGGACATCATTTTAAGTGAAAACAAAAACTGACATATAGAAAAATGACCAAACACATTCGTATTCTGTTGAAACTTTAGGAAAACGATCCATGGGTCATATGTGACATGTTCGAGTCAACCCCACCTCAATCCAAAGCACAGTGCGGCCGACACCACTCAATGATTGTGATTTACATGCATACCTTCACAAACTTTGAATCTCTTGATACCACTTTTAAATATCATGAGAGATGAGTAGGGAATCAATACTTCTTTAATCTCAAAATCATTCATTGAACCTGTAAATAACATATTCAAGAAACCATGATTAGAATACTTTTGGAGCATTTCACAGGTTAAAAAAAATATTTAAAAAGTTTTTTGATTTTGTAAACATATTTTAGATTTTCAGCGACCATGATCAAAAAAAATTAGAGCAGTTCATAGGTTATGAAAACAGTTCACAAGTTCTTGATTTTTTAAACCGATTTCAGATTTCCTATAACCATGCTCTAAAAACTTTTAGAGCAGTTCACATGTTACAAAAACAGTTCACAAATTCCTGATTTTGTAAACATATTTCATATTTTTAGTTTTCTTTAAGCAAATTTCAGATTTTGACAACCCAACACATTGCTGAATTCACATCTTATCCCTTTTAGAAGATCTTTCTAAATACATGCTTCTATTTTAGAGATCACTCCCCCAAAATTTTAGACACATATCAAACTTCAAATGCACCTATCATTTCCAAAACCACAAAATAGATGCAGGTTGTCCACATGCATGATGCAGGTTGTTTACTTGCAGGAACTTTTTGGTTGTCCAGGCACTTGAAGGTTGTCCAGTTTTGGGGATTTAAGATGTATACCAATGATTTCGAAAACCGTTGGAATACAGAGCTGCAGTTCTGAGAGTATGCCAACGGTTCTAGATCTTTTAGTACACAGGACATAGTATAACAACGGTTCTCAAACTGTTGGTATACTACGGGTTGGAATAAAATGTATACCAAAGGTCTCAAAACCGTTGTTATACTCACCAGTACCAATGGTTAATCAATCATTGGTGCATATATATACCAACGGTTTAAGTATAACTGTTGGTATATATTAATTTTAGAACACATATGCCGACAGTTTTCTAGGAACCGTTGGTATAGAGCTATTGCCACGCCTTACATTCCAATGGTTTGTGAAACTATTGGAAATAACTATCACAATGGTTTCATTGGATATCCCAATGGGTTTTAACCGTTGGGAAAGATGGAATTTCTAGTAGTGTTAGCACATTTTTTTGAAAAGACATATTCATTAACGTCAGAGATTAGCGAATGTACAATCGCAAAGCCATGAAGGAAAATGGTCCAGCCAGAGATCGTTAACATAAAAGGGGCCTGAGGCCGCCAGTTGATGGGAAGAATTATTACCTTACCTTTTAATAAAGGAGAAGTTACAGATTGAGAAGCCTTGACGGAGTGAAAGGATTCTCCTGATGAGGGATCCAAAAGACTCGAGGCCGCCGTTGTTGGAATTTATAGCACTGATAATGGTGACACAGTCTGATTCGAGGTTGATTTTATCCCATCCGCGGTCCTTGGAGAGCATCATACATGAAAGGATGGCAGTAGACTCATCCACCACAGGTTCCCAGAGAGCGAAGTGTGATTCATGTTTGGCTGCAATGATTTTCCGCTGATGATTCTGGGCCAGGATACAGAGGGCGACATGCCCATAAGTGGGGATAGATGCATCCACATTAATATTAAGAATCCTCTCACATAGCAGACACTAGTGGGAGGGTCAAGAAGAGGTTCCAAAGGGATTATTTTTTCCATTGTGGTTCTTCCTTCCCTCAATCCCCGAATAGGCCCGTTCAATCCTGAATTCGGGGGTTCTATGGACATGGTTGAAAACTGCCTCGTTATGACGGACCCAGATGATCTAGGCCAGGGTGCAAAGTGAGCCTGGTTTGGCCGAGGAGAAGGATGAGCACCATTGAATCTGGAATATTGGGAGGTCAGTGGTCATGGCCAGTGAAGTGGCTCCAGTGGAGCCCAATTTTTGAAAAAATTCCTTAGCCCCTAGGCACTGGATGATGGCATGCATGGGAGATTCTAGGACGTTCGGGCAGAAAGGTCAAGAATCATCACTAGACATGTCCCATAAGGCGAGAAGGCTCATGGTAGGAAGGGTGACCATGCACACCTTTCACCAGAAGTGGCGGATTTTTGGTGGAACTTTGGGTTTCCAAATTGATTTCCAGGGCCCCCTATCCCAATCTACTGAATGGCTTCTAACGGAGAGCCGGTATCCGGAATTCACTGTGTAGGCTCTCGACAGGTCATTGATCTAGAAGAGATGGTCGGGTCCTGCATCTCGGACCCTAGGGGTACTCAAGATAATTCTTTTGACTCTATCATTGAACCATGTATGTATATTCTCTAGAAACCATCCAGGACCCTAATCAGAAAAGAGGCACCTCATAGTGGCATCTTCAAACCCTGGTTAGGCAGGGTATAAGGCCTGAACACCTTCATTATCAATCAGCCAGGGGTCAGTCCAAAGGTTAACAGTTTTTCCATTCCCAATCCTCTATCCCAAACCTTTTTTCAAGAGGAAACGGTCCCCCCAAATGCTTCTCCAGAGGAATCTTGGATGGGGTCCAAGAGAGGAGGCTTGGAAGTCTTTGTGGGAAAAATTCTTAGCACGAAGAATGCGCGCATAGAGAGATGAAGGACGGTTAATTGGGTGCCAACCTTGCTTAGCCAGTAGAACATCATTGAAGTGAAAGAGATTCTAGAATCCCATACCTCCCTCAAACAAGGGTTTTCATAGTTTCTCCCAGGAAATCCAGTGGGTTTGGTTCCTTCCATCATTCTTCCCCCACCATAAGTTGGCTTTGTGTGAGTGGATCTGGTTGACAATGGTCAACAGAAGCTTAAATAGGGACATACAATAGTTGGGGACAGACTGGATGACGGATTTAATGAGGATCTCTTTATTGTCTTTTGAAATTTTTTTGGGGGTCTAGCCTTGGATTTTCTTCTCAATTCTGTCCAACAAGGATGCAAAGATTTCTTTTTTGGAGCGGCTGATAACTGTGGGGAGCCTGAGGTATTTCTAGTGTTTCTCGTCCAATTGGATTCCTACATAATCACATAGTTCTTATTTCTTAGATAGAGGGACCAATGCGCTAAAAGATATTTCCAAATTTCTATGATTGATTGACTGACCAGACTCCCTCTCGTACTGTTGGATCACATGGATGACTACCCAGAATTCATTAGTGGTTACTCTAGAGAAAAGGAGGCAGTCATCAGCAAATAAAAGATGTGAAACTGGTGGACTTCCAGGGCATACCTTTTCCCCATGTAAAGGGTTTGAGGATGCAGCCCTAGAAATAAGGTTAGAGAAAACATCAGCCACCAAGATAAAGAGAAAGGGGGAGAGAGGATCTCTCTGTCATAGGCCACGATATGGGGTGAAGCCTCAGGTGAGCTCCCCATTGACCTTGATTCGGAAATAGACGGTCGAGACACAGTGCATCACCATATCAATCCATTTAGAACAGAAGCCCATTTTCAGCATAATGGCTCTAAGGAAGTGTCATTTCACTTTATCGTAGGCCTTGGTCATATCAAGGTTCCATGCCATAGTTCCTCTTTTCATGGTGGAGCGAGTTTTCATGGAGTGGAACACTTCATGGGCCACAATTTCATTTTCAGTGGTCAGTCTCTTGACCACAAAAGCACTCTGGTTTTTGAGATGATTTTAGGTAACCAAGGGCGCAGCCGATTAACTAAGATCATTGAGAAAATTTTGTAAGAGACGTTACACAGGCTGATGGGTCTGAAATCAGGGACCACCAAAGGTTTCTTATTTTTAGGAATATAGAAGAGGATAGTTTCATTGATGGCGGAAATGCATGTTTTCCCATCCCAAATATTCCTTATCAAATTGATGATTTTAGGAATGATAATGTGCCAGTATTGTTTGAATAGGAGGATGTGGAAACCGTCGGGGCCTGGGGCCTTAATGGGGTGGATATGTTTTTGAGTGATATGAACCTCCTCATCTGTCACCTCTTTGGTGAGTTTTTGATTGATCTCATCGGTGATCACAGGTTTAGTGCAATCCTCCACTTCAGCATAAATTAAATGAGTTCCTGTAGAGAAGAGGTTCTGGAAAAAACAGGTCAAAGAATTATGAATTCCATCAGTGTCTGAGACTTTAATATCGTCTGGTTGAGAGATACAAGTGATAGAATTCCTTCAGTGCCTAACTAAAGCTTTCTGGTGAAAATATTGTGTATTGGAGTCCCCTTTGGTAATGTGGGTGTCCCGCACCCGCATAGCCCAGAATATTTCCTTGACACACAGGGAATTATCTAGATCTTTTTGAGTGGCACTGATAGAAGAGAGATTACAGTTAGCTGGGGGTTGCTTGAGAAGGTAATTCAGTTTCCTTTCGAGGGAATCGTAGTGCTTGTCGTGATGAATGAATTTCATGTCGCTCCAAGACCTTAGATCTGATGCGACCTATTTGAGATTGACTCCCACTTCTGTGTGATTACTCTTCCAGCTTGACTGGATAACATCTCCTCATTTCTGTTCTTTTTCCCAGAAGCTTTCAAATCTGAAGGGTCTACTATAGTGCCTATTCTGTTTGCCTTGGCTGTAGTCAATGACAATTGGGCAGTGGTTTGAGCAGTTGAGTGTCAGGTGGCCGATGTGGAACATACTGAAGAGATTTGTACAATATGCTGATCCTAGAAATCTATCAAGTCATTCGGTGATACAGGTACCATATGTCTTGCCCTGAAACCGTGTGAAAGGGTTGCCCGCGTAACCCAGATCGGTCAAGTCCACCCTGGAGATCGCATCCTTAAAATTTGACATCGATTAAGAAGTTCAGATTGTTCTGTCTCTTTTTTCCATATGAAACAAAATCTCATTGAAGTCCCCTCCAAAGAGAATAGGGCTCGGAATATCATGACGCAACTTGCATAGGAGCTCCCATGATTTCCACTTCTCACTTTGGGACGGAAATCCATAAAATCCCACGAAAGTCCATGGTGGGGTGTGGTCTGCATGAATGGTCATAACCACATGGTGTGAAGAGAAGGAAAAGATCTTTATGTTGATAGAATACTTACAGAGGAGACAGATTCCCCCAGAGTGGCCTTGTCGGGAGACCGGGAGGAATCCTTGGAAGCCGCATTTCAGAGAAATGCTTGTGGTGTCCTTGTTTTCCAATATGGTTTTGGATAGGAAAACCATATCGGGGCGACTTTGGGCGCAATTGTGCTGGATCATTCGAATTGTTCGTGGGTTTCCAAGCCCACGACAGTTCCAGCATAAGACGATCATTGATCTAGGCTGGGATGGGTCTTACCCACCTCCTCCTTTGAGTCCTCCGAACATGTTTTTCCACCAATTAATTTCCATCTTTTAGGGGAGTTCCCCATAAACATGCTTGTTTCTATTTGTCTTTTTAGTCTCCTGGGTTTAGTGTCTTCCAGTTTACTGTCTCTTTCATCTCGTTGAACCCTTTTCCAGGTTCGACGGGTGATTGGTATTGGTGTTGAGGTTCTTGTATTTCCATCTTTATCCTATGTTAGGATGACTGAAATGGTCATTTCTGGATCCAGGTTGGGATCTAGTGGTTCATTATGCATTTTCTTTGGTCTCTGGATTTTCTCTAGAAGATCTTTTGGTGAATTCACTGGATGTGAAAAGGATGATATGGTGTCCTTCAGGGGGGATGGATGAAAGCAGTTTTTCCCCTAATTGGTTACGCTCTCTTTAGAGAATTCTGGTGGTCCAAGAATGATGATTTTTCCATGTTCAGTTTTCACCTGTCTTGTGTGGGCCACTGTGAGATGTTCACGGTCCTTTTGTTTTTCCGACTCATAGATGAAAGAAAATCCAGTCTGTTTGGATTAGATCCATGGGACATATTGTATAATAATATTACCTGAACCATTATTTTGCTTTGATACAAACTATCTTTCCAAATGGTCGAGACGTCCACAACAGAAGCATAAGATTGGGAGTTTCTCGAATTTGAAAGAAATCCAGTTGTTTTTGTCGCTGAGTTTCAGAAACATTCCCCTCATCAAGGGCTTCGACACTTCAATATCGGCTCTGATGCGAACCTTGGTTCCCCATTAGATAGGGTCCGAATAGTCCCAATCAATGAAATGACCAATGCAGTCCCCAATTTCTCTCATAACACGTCTTGTTCCCGCATGAAGAGGGATTCTTTTGAACTGTATCCAGAAGGGGGAACGGGTGAGCTTAATGTGTTGGATCTCATCCCCCACCCCCCCTTTGAATTCTTCCATTAGGAGGAGTTGGTTGTCAAAGGTACATGGCCTACCTATAAAGATTTTATCTCTATCTCTCTCATTGAAGAACTCGAAGACTAAACGGTTGTTCCCCGCTTCTTGAATGGCCACTCCGACTTCCAATTTCCATTGATTCTGGAGGGTGTTTTTGAGTGCCCCCTGGTTGACTGAGACATTTTCCACAAAATTTCCAATAACCAACAGATACATGCTTTTCTCAAAGAGTGTGTCTTTGTTTCTCTAAGCCTTGATAGCCACTTTCTCTTTGTTCTTCAGGGACATCCTCTTCCATAGGTTCACTAAATTCTTCTCCATTGATCAGTGCCCGTGGGATGGGGAGGCACTTCAAACAAAACCCGGTGATCTGTAATCGGTAGTCAGTTGTCTCAAATATCCGAGCAGCATGGCCTTTCCCCCTACCTTCTAGGGAAATAACAAAAAATCACCACACACGCCTGGTCCAAGAAAAACTCAGGCCCGGCCCAGCCAAATAAACATTCAAACAGGCATGCTCCAACAAGAGGCTCCCAAACCAAATAGACCAGTTCACGGCCTCCTTCTGTGAAGTGGATTTGCAGGTGATGCCTTCGCAGAGAATCCTCCAAAAAAATTCTTCTCAGTCAGTGCATCCGCGAACCCCCTCGCTCATCGCACAAGTACTCCACAAAACCCTTCAACTTGCACTAAAAGGCTCATCGCGGCGGAAGATCGCATGATCTCTTCACAGGTTAACCACGACGCACGCCGTGGGAATCTCCAGCATTCCCAGGGTCTTCGCGAAGCAGAAACCCTTCACTACACTCTTCGCGCAAAAGTTAACCTACACACCACTCTCCACGAAGTACATCGGCCACCGCGGAATGGCACCACTAGCGGAGCTTTGCGGCCTCCCTTCGTGGTAGGGTCTTCGTGGTTCAGTCATAGCATTATTTAGGGAAAAGGAGATCATGCCTAGATCTTTGCGAACTAGGTATCCTTCGCACCTCCCCCTGTTTAAGAAATCGACCTCCTTTCTTGCGTGAAACATGGATGAAAAAAGCGATTCGTGCCTTCGAGAAACAGTTGAAAAAACGACTGCGCGGATCCACAAACTGACTTAGGAAATGGGATCTGGAACAACCCTGAAAACCCAGATTTGGAGTCATTGAATGAAGACTTCAGTGGGAAGGTCTTCGTGACATTGAACCAGAACAGGTGCAGAAAGATTTCGGAAACTGGGAGAGAATCCTCGATCCCTACGCAAAAAACACCCAACCCTCTGGAAAACAGAAAGCAGGGTTCAGAATCGAGCACGGGGAACCTATGATGGTAAGCGGGCCTTCTTCACCACGAAGCAACCAGATGAATACATGAATCCGTAACCAGGACTCTCTAAGGAAGACAGAGCCTGCCTGTGAAAACGAAGGTTCAGGAAAACCCCTCACCGATATGAGCAGATCGGGGAGGAGGAACTCAAACCCTAGAAACCTAGGAGGCACACTCTCACATGGGAGAGACTCTTCAGTAGTGTTAGCACATTTTATTTCTATAAGAGATGATTTACCACTTGAACATCTAGAAAAACTATATATTAATGAAGTTATGAGACTTCATGGAGTACCCCTATCGATTATTTCTAATCGTGATCCACGTTTTACATCAAGATTCTGGAAAGGTCTTTAGAAATCCCTGGATAATGAACTTCGTTTGAGCACTGCCTACCACCCCCAAATTGATGGACAATCAGAACAAACTATTCAAACCTTATAAGACATGTTGAGATCATTCTCACATGACTTTAAAGGTAAGTGGGATCAATATTTACCTCTGGTAGAATTATCCTATAACAATAGCTTCCATTCAAGTATTCAGATGGAACCATATGAAGTGCTATATGGAAAGAGATGTCGCACACCAACCTGTTGGAATGATGTTGGTGAAAGAAAACAAATAGGTCCAGAAATTGTTGAGGAAATGATGGAAAATGATAAGGTAATCCAAACCCACATCAAACCAGCTCAAAGTAGGCAGATGAGCTATACCGATAACTGAGGGAAGGATTTGGAATTTTAGTTAAGATATCAAGTTTTCATGAAGGTATCACCATCGAAAGGTGTTATATGTTTTGTTAAGAAGGGAAAATTATATCCTAGGTACATCGGACCTTTTGAAATTCTAGAATGAATTTGGGTTATAGCTTACCATTTGGAAATGCCGCCAAGTCCCCCCTAAGTTCACGATGTATTCCACATATCACTATTGAGAAAATACATGCCTGGCCCAACACATGTACTTACCTTTGAGGAATTAGAATTGGAACCCGATCTATGTTATTGCGAAGCTCATGTCAAGGTTATTGATACAAGAGAACAATTGTTGAGAAACTTGATGACTCATCTGGTAAAATTTCTATGGAGAAACCATAAGATGGAAGAGGCAATGTGGGAACCCGATGAACTTATGATGAAGAACCACCTGAATCTTTTTATACAGAAATAATCTAGAACTTTCAAGGACAAAATTATTTTAATTAGGTGAGATATTGACACCCTAAGCTTTCACAGTACGTTTCCCTTTAAATAATATAATAGATTGCGTTGTATGCAACTTCGAGATTCTAACACATCACGACTAATCAAACTAGCTGTTATGAATAGTAATACCCACTTTTTGAAATTTTATAAATTTTATCTTTCAAAATAGACTTCATTTTTGGATTAGGAATATCTAAATTAGCTTATGGAGAATTTTTGGTATTTTTCTAAAAACTTTCAAGTTTTGATGAATTGTGAAAAACTCTGAGTTATTGTTTAAAACTGACTTTTTATTTAAATCATTATTTATTTTATTTAAAATTATTTTAGGTAAAAATAGATACATAATACCTATATAAGTTCAATGTAATTCATTGGAGTCAGTTTATAATAATTTTTTATTTATAAATAGTTTATTTAACTTTTTACCGTCTTTTACCCATCTCCTAAGAGCATTTACAAACTTACATAAAACGTAGTTTTACCTCTTCTGTGAGCTGAATTTTGAATATATTAGAGACATAGTTGATATCAGTAAGTAAAATGTGGATCAATGAGATGAAAATAATTTTTGGTGAATAGTAACTTTGACTTTTAATTACCACGGATAAAAGTAAATAGGGTAATTAAATTTAAAAATGATATTATTATTACCCTAACACATGTCATAATTCTATTGGAGAAGTGTAATTAGACCAAAAACAACCTTAGTAATAAAATATGATTCTTTTGGTCCACTTGTATTAGATTATGACATTTATTATTATTATTATTTAAAGAAGAGTTAAAAGAGTTAAAATCAATGTTTAATAACAAAAACATTTTTAATACAGGGTTATACATAATATAAATTAGACTATAAATATTAATTGTAATGATAAAAATATTTCCTACATATTTTTATTTTATTTATAAATTTTAGACATTAAATAATTAAATTTATTTATGAAACAATGATGATGCAGTAATTACTGTATTAATGAATGATTAAAATAATTGATATTATAAATATCCAAATAAATGCAATTTGAGACTTTTTATGAATTACACTAATTTTATTGGATAATATCACATAATAGAGTTTGTTATATAAATTTATTTTGAAGAAATAATGTTGTTATGAATTTAGAAAAAACAAAATACCAAATAGTGTCATAATTGAAATAAAAGAGTTTTTAAAACAAATATTATATTATTAATTGATATTCTATTCCTAAAAATCTTAGGTTTGGCCATAAAACTTATATAATTATAGTTGTATCATTAATTAACCACTTGGGGTTCTCTTGGAAGTATATAGTATGTTTATTAACCATATAATATAAAAATACAAAGAGACATGGTAAATGTCCAACTATTTAACTAAGAGTTAAATCTAAAATATAAGGTTAATATAGTGACCCAAACCTTTATAAAACCTATTGGTTGAGTGGTATTCCAACCATCCTTACATTATATTTTAAATAATTATTTTTGGTTCCATTATAAACTGAAAATGATTTTATTATAAAATAATATTTCTAACTTTTTCTTAAGGTCCCCCTCACCCCTCTTATAAAACGGCAGTTCCCCTTATCTCTAATTCACAACATAAAATACCTTTGGCTCGGACACCCCTTACCAAATACCCTCTCAACTGTCCTAAATTCATCCTAAAGGCCTTCCTTTATTCAGAAAGCCAACCTATGGAGAAATTTTGATCAAATCAAAAGGAAGAACCCGAAGAAGACGTAAATATTTTATCACCTCTTTCAAGTTCCTTTCTTATCCCACTTCCTCTTTCTTTGTTGTTTCCATTTTAAAATACTAAATAAAGTATATTATATATACAATGATGTTATTATAAATATTTTACAACAATATTCATTATTCTATCCATCCTTTGAATGACATATCACCATATGTGCGTACGTACAGCTTACCGTCTCCACGTCGTGGTGTAATTGTTATTCAATACATTATTATTTGGATGGGTATAATAGTGATGTTTAATTGATGTAAATAGTAAATATAACATGATAATGATTCTATATATAGGATATAAAATACAATTATATATTATTTTAATATCAAAAGAATGATATTGTCGCTCGTGCGTACGTACGAATTGCCATCTCCATGAACGTGATGAGATTCATTCTCCATCGTAATCCATTCAAGAATAATTTTCATTTTATGATTAAAAATAAAGTTTAAAGACTTAATATAATTATTAATATAAATAAGATACATCCTATCCATTACAAACATTACTTACGTAACAAATCATATAAAGGAAAACGAATCAGTTAACACCCGAAACGACGATAATACTAAGATATTATTAACAAAGAAATGTTAAAAGGTCATATATTATATCATATTAATTTATATGATTCTAGTATAATTTAATAAAAATTATTTCATCATTATATAGAAGTTTAACCTACCATCTACCAAGGAAAAGTACAAGGTAAGGGTTAATTACACAATCTCTTTATTATCTGAGGTTGTTTTTACGTAAGTTTCTACTAGGATATATTTATCATTCACATCCATGTTTCTTAAAAATATAATTCAAATTTTTTTTACTATTTACTAGAATCTGGGTTAAATTCATTTATACCCTTATTTTACTTTTTATAAAATGGTCAGAAAGTAATATTTCCATCGTTTTCCAAACAAGATACTTTATGACCTTTTCGACAAAATTAAGGTAAGAATGTTTTTTAACTTATACATCGGGTGCTGCTATTTTCTACCATTATAACAACATTGAAGCTTCCCTTACAAGCATATAAGAATATTTTAAAAATAAATGTCTTCTTTAGAATTTTTTGACTCTTAAATGAATTCAAAATAGAAAGAGATATTTCTTTAAAAAAGGTTTTGATTTCATCTATGTCAACATCCATTGATAGATTTTAAGCTTATTTGAATTTGATTTATTATGATACAAAACATTCATATTGTATTGAAGGTTTTGTGATATGTTTGAATATTGATGTTTTATTTTTACACTATTCATGGATATAGATAAAGTATTGACATTTCGTATGCTGTTTTTAATACGAATGTTTATGTTATGTTTAAACCTTTTCATATAAGGAATGTCTTGGACTTAGTAAGTGATGGGTCGAGCCTGCTATAGCTCCTTGAAGCATTGGTAGGTCTCCTGAGACAAACTAGTTTCTTGGCATAAGGCCATGAAAAAATATTATTTGTAGTCTTGGCACAAGTCCTTGAATATGTGGTTATGAAAGTCTGGCATTATGCATTCCATCATTATGGAAGTGGATATTGATATTTCATGTAATTATTTGACTAGTATAATATCCATGTCAATAAGTAAATTTAATTATTTGATTTTATCTTTTCCATATTATTTGGATGTTCAAGTTTAAAAATCTTATGTTTTAGTCTTATACATTTCCTTAAATGTTCATGCTTATTTTTGAATGTTTCCACAATATTGTTATCCTTACTAAGCATTTGAGCTCACCCCTTTCTACGTTTTATTTTTCCTAGGATGCGAGGAAGTATATAATGACTGACCTTCAAGGATATTATGTAGATATCCAATGATTTATTTACCTATACATTACATTACTGTTGTGAAAAACTTAATACATGACAAAAAAAGATGCCCAAATACCATATTAGTTTAGTGTCTTTGGAAACTCGGAACATTATCTTCTAATCATGGTGAAATAACTTAGACATCTCCCATAAAGATCTTCCCCTTTGGTTTTATTACCTAAAACCTTTCTTTATATCCTGGGGAAAATAAATCATAAAAAGGGTGAGCTTAATTTCTCAATAATGGTAAACATGGAGAACTTAAAAACAATCCATAAGCATTTGAACGTAAAAACATGAACATAAAACATCAAAATCTTGAGAAATGACATAAATCTTGGAAGTAGATAAGTCATAGATCATAAAGGAACAATAATCATGATAAATAACATGGGAAAAAACATGGAATTGTGGAAAACCATTAAGCACATGATATTATTTCCATAGTAGCCAAGGAATTGTTGCCAAGACCATCATATTGGACAGAGTCTCTTTCTGAATCGAGTTCACTCCTCGTTCTAGTCCTGTATCACTGAACCAGATTAACTTTTCATTCCAGGCATGTCTATATCATGAGATATAAATCTTTACACACTTCATTGGAGGGAGATATAGGTCCCACCCATCTCATAATGAAATCATTCTTACTTGTGCCACAAAATAAACATAAATCATTCATCATAGCCCAAAGAATAAAATGGGTTTCATAGACATCATCCCATCATAACGTAATCCATATAAAACAAATGGATATCATTTACTCAAAAGAATAATAAATCCATGTAAATAATAGATATATTATACATTAAACATAATTACACTTAATAAGGTCATCTTAGATGGAAAAGTGTTTCGACAAAACTCTTGAAATGAATTCTTGAGGAAAATATCCTTTCTTTTATGAAATCATTTTATTTTCACAAAATTCCATGAAATTTTAAAAGAAAAGGATTTTTTTGAAAATAATAATGAAATATTGCTGAGTAATATTCATAAAAATAAGGATTTATAAAACCGTAAAATTCATGTTCATGCCGTATAAGTTAAAAAAACATTCTCCTCCTACTTTTTCTAGAAAAGTCAAAAAGTTCCTTGTCTGGTAAACAAAAGAAAGATTCCTTCCATAAAACAATGTAAAATTAAATTAGGGGTAAACATGAATTTAACCATACATGGAAGAATATTAAACACGTTATGGAAAACATTTCTATGGACATGGATGAAAAATATAACCCCAGTAAATACTTACGTATAAGCAATCCCAGATAAAAATGAGATTTGCAAAATTATCCCTTATCTTATGTCCAATTTCTTTCATATGTGTATGAGACTCCTATATAGTGGGTTTAAACATATTATTAACTTGTAACATAACCATAATAATATTTATGATATCATATATGATTCACTTATGACTTTATATTACCATTTCTTTTGTATATTCTATGTTAAAGCAGTGTTTTGGGTAAAATCGTTTCATTTATCTTATGTGTTTTGACCAGTTGTTCTTTATATTATAGATAATTTATTGATTTTACTTAATTACATAATTTGAAACATGATTTATATATAATATATATTCAGTATATAAATATATATGATAGATCGATAAATGGAATGAAATACACCGTTCATGGAGACGGTAGGTCGTACGTACGCATGAACGTTGTTATCGTTTCCTTATTGAATTGAATGGAATTAAGTAAATGAAACATATATATACATAAATATAGTATAATTATTAAGTAATATCTTTCATTATTATTTAATATATATACATATATATATATTATAATCATACTTGAATGGTTAATCATGGAAAATGAATCTCATCGCGTTCGTGGAGACGGTTGTCCGTACGTACGCACAAGCGACAATATCATACTTTTGATATTAAAATCATATATAATTGGATGGTATATCATATATACAGAATCATAATAATGTTATATTTATTATTTATATCAATTATACTCATTATTATACCCATCCAAATGATTAAATGTTTGAATAACAAACTATATTGTGACGTGGAGACGGTAAGCCGTACGTATGCACGTGTGGTGACTATTTCATTCATAGTATGGATAAAATAAATAATATGGTTGTAGCATTTTTATAATAACATCATATTATATATAAGATACTGGAGTTATTATCTTAGAATGGAAACAACAAGGAAGGAGGAAGTGGAAGAAGAAAAGAACTTGAAATAGGTGGAGAGATATTTACCTCTTCTTCGGGTTCTTCATTTTGACTTGATCAAAAGGGCTCATTAGGTTGTCTTTCTGACTAATGTATGGCCTCTATGATGAATTTAGGACAGTTTAGAGGTTATTTGGGCTGGGTTTGTCCGAGCCAAATGGCTTTGGAGGTGTGAATTAGAGAAAAGGGTGAGTGCCCTTTTATAAGAGGGGAGTGGGGCACCTTAGAAAAAACTTAAATTATTATTTTATAATAAATTCATATTCGGGTTTAATGACTCTAAAGTGACTTATTTAGAGGATAGGGTGGGTATGGGTCGGAATCCACTCAACAAATAGGTTGGAGACAAGTTTAGGTTACCATTTTAACCTTATCATTTAGATTTAACTCGAAGGTAAATAACTTAACTTTTACCGTGTCTTCTTGTATTCTTACACTATATGGTTAATAAACTTACTATAATCTACAAATAGAACCCCAATTGGTTCATCAATGTCATATATATTATTATATATGCCTTTTTTTATCCTTATATTTTTAGGACCATTATATTAATTAATAATATAATATTTGATTTTAAAACTCTTTTATTTCAATTTTTACACTATTTGGTATTTTGTTATTTATGAATTCATAATAGCATTATTACTTAGAAAACAATTCATCTATAACACCCTAATATGTTATATTAACTTATAAAATGAGTTGAATTCAAAAAAATTCTCAAATTACATTCATTTTGTATTTATAATATCAATTATGTTAATATTTCATTAATAAGGTAATTACTGCATCATTATTGTGTCATAAATAAATTAAATTATATAATGTCTAAAAAATATAAATAAAATACCATTATATATGAAATACTTTTATCTTACTAATGAATATTTATATTCGAATTTATGTTATGTATAACCTTATATTAAAAATGTTTTAGTTATTAAACTTTGATTTTAACTATTTTAACTCTTCTTTAAATAAAATAATAATAAATGTCCTAATCTAATCCAAGTGGACCAAAAGGGTAATATTTCTTTCCTAAGGTTGTTTTTGGTCGAATTAAATTTATCCAAAAGAATTAGGACATGTTTTAGGGTAATGATAATATCATTTTTACCCTTAATTACCCTATTTACATTTAACTGTGTTAAATAAAAGTTAAAAGTTACTATTCACAAAAAAATTATTTTCATCTCATTGAACCACATTTTACATACTTATATCAGCCAATTAACTTGGATTTTTGAAATTCAACTCACAAAAGCGGTAAAATTAAGTTTTATGTAAATTTGCAAATGCTCCTAGGAGGTGGGTAAAAGACGATAAAAAGTTCAATAAAATTTTTATGTATCTAAAATTTTTATAAAATGACACAAATGAATTACATTGAACTTATAGAGGTATTATGTATATATTTTGACCACAAATAAAGTTAACTAAAATAAATTATTATTTAAATAAAAAGTCTGTTTTAACCAATAACTCATCGTTTTCACTATTCATTAAAAATTGAAAGTTTTCAGAAAAATACCAAAAATTAACCCTAAGCTAATTTGGATATTCCAAATCCAAAAATGAAGTCCATTTTGAATAATAAAATTTATAAAATTTAAAAAAGTGGGTATTACTATTCATAACTGCTAGTTTCTAAAATATTTTAATAATATATCATTGTTTAGTGAAACACGATATTGCGAACTATGCATGTTATCAAAGAAGGTCGTGATTGTGTGTAATTCAAGCCAATTCAGGGCTGCGTGTAGTGTAAAGTCCATTTGGTGTTGCGTATAACATAATCAAAACTTATTTCATTTATAAATTAAACAAAATCTATACTTAATGTTGCGTAGAATAATTTCCACAAAACTAACTAGAAATTGTGTGTAACACGAGCCAAGAATAGTGTTGTGTATACTACAAGCTAATATGGTGTTGCGTGCAGTACAAGATAATCTTGGTGAAGTTTACAATAGTATACATCAAAGAAATTAAAAATAATATATCTCATAAAATCTCGGGGTGTTACATTCTACCCCACTTAAAATGAATTTCTCCCTCAAAATTCATCAAGGTTATAAATCGTTTACTACTTGAATGTTTCATTCAAAGAAACCCACATCGTATAAAGAAATACTAAAACAAAATTTTAAAAATTGAAGTATGAAACATAACAGTAACCCAAATTAACTCTTCACTGGGTCTCCACATAGGATAACATAGGTGAAATATGGATACGGAAGATAAATCTAACCATCAAGTTCTGATGGAGAATGGTAGAGAACATGGCTATAAAAAAGCCAACAATCACAAATCCATAAATTTGTGAAGTTCTAAGGTACCATCTAGGGAAACGTTTTTGGTTTTCAGGATCATTTCCCTAAAGATGAAAAAATATAGGAATTTGAAGAAACACTTAATTGATTTTGGTACAATCTCACCATTGGTCATTCCTTGAACAATTTTTACTTCATCTCTTAAGGAAATGAAGTTGAATTTGTCATTCGTGAAGTGTTAGCAGATCATGTGATAGAATGATAGGTCATTCCATCTGTCTCAAACAAAAGGTTATCAAAACTAATTAAATATACATAAGTCCATCTATAGTGAGGTTAATTGTATATGATTCCAAAAATGGACTTAGACTCCAACTATCATACCTCTTAATAAAATAAAACTAATTTCTACTAACTGGGGACTTCATGTAGGCCAGTGGTAGGCGATAAAGGCCTATCGCACATTGGTTGTGGGTTTGATTCCAACAACCCTGTCCAATGTGACGGGTTGTTTCCCATCCTGTAGGTTTTCCTTTTCCTAAAAATATGCTATTATAACATTCTAGAAAAAAAATTAGCTTTAAACAATACTATGTAATGTCCTACATAATCCATTCCAACCTTTAGTCTTATCAAAAATACTTATTTCCAATATCATAGTATAAAAAAATGACTACTAGAAAGTTCATTTAACAAGCATTGAATACCATCATTTATCCCCCATATATCCTAAGATATATCTTGTTGGTCACATACTAAATATTTGAATTCATTAATCATTTATTCTCTTGAAACATAAATTACCAAATAATCATTGCGAAAACATGAATTCAATCAAAAGTTAACTCTTTCAATATACCAAAATCCAAAAATTTCTATATACTCCAACCATGATATCACTTTGTCCTTATATCAGTAATGAGCCCAATAATACTATCAAACATCTCATTATCTCCTTATCCATTCATTATGCGTATATCATCTACTTTCCAAAAATATATGAATAACCTTACATGGTTACCGGTACCATTCAACATATACTTTCAAATACTTTAGAAAAAACAATAGTGTAACAATCATTTGATGTTTCTTTATTCCATAGTACCATTAAATTATCCAGACAACATAACTCTTGATAAACATACAATCATTCCACTACCTTGTTAAACCATTGACCGAGCTTCATCATTTTATTCCTCAACACTTCTTTTATCTTATATATGATTTTTAGTCTCTGCATCATCATCAACATAAATACTTCCCATACGACCATGCAGATTCGCTTCAAGAGATTTTTCCTTAGGGAATTGGTTTGCATAATGCCCATACATTCCACATTTTAAACATTTAATCATTGTTGATGTCTTAGAAATACCATTATCCTTGTCAATGGTGTTAATTGAACCTTTTTATTTTCACTTACTAGCTTTGTGTCCATTTTTTGACACCCAAAGCATCATCTATTTCCTTTGAAACATTCTCCTTGATGTCTCTTACCACATGATTTACCAGATGGAAATTGAACTTTCTTTCCTCTATGATCATCATGAAACTCCATATTTCTCTTATTAGCTGAGTCAGGAAACTTACCAAAGATGAGATTATTGATCATATAATGAGATTACAGATTAGGAATAATAATGATGTTTGGACATCCAAATCCCATTTCATTTGGTTGATCCTTAAGAATATCATTCCATTGTCCATCATATCCTCTATTATCGTGAATCTTCCTATTTCCAGCCATTTTCTAAACCCCAAAAAAATAGTGTGAGAGGCAAAAACCATGATAGGAAAACAACATAATAAAGGGGGAGTACCATCAATATCTAATATCTTAGGTTTAATTCTAATATCATTACTGTAATTCTAGGAATATAACCTATACTTATAATTAACCTTAGGGACATCCCTAGACATACCTTATAAATACCTCTAAGGATCTCACTAATGATTTTGCATCCTAGTTTCCAAAGGTTAACTAATCCTTTGCTCTGATACCAATTGTAGAGACCCAAATCTGGAAGTACATAGATATTACATTACTTTTGCGGAAAACTTAATACATGACAAAAACAGACGCCCAAAGACCGTATTAGTTTAGTGTATCTGAAAACTCGGAACATAATCTTCTAATCATGGTGAAATATCTTCAACATCTCCCAAAAAGATCTTCCCCTAAGTTTTTCGTACCGAAAACCTTTCTTTATATCCTGGGGAAAGGAAAACATAAAAAGGGTGAGCTTAAATGATCATTAAGGGTAAACATGGATAACTTAAAAACAATCCATAAACTTTTGAACGTAAAAACATGAACATAAAACAAAAAAATCTTGAGCAATGATATAAATCTTGGCATTACATAAGTCATAGATCATAAAGGAACATTAATCATGAAAAATAACATGGTAAAAAAACATATAATTGTGTAAAAACATTAAGCACATGATGTGATTTCCATAGTAGCAAAGGCATTTCTTTCAAGACCATCATAGTGGACAAAGTCCCTTAATGAATCGAGTTCACTCGGCATTCCAGTCCTGCATCACTAAACCAGATTAACTTGTCCTTCCAGCCATGTTTATCTCATGATATATAAATCATTACCCAATTAATTGGAGGGATATATAGGTCCCACCCATCTCATAATGAAATCATTCTTACTTGTGCCGGAAAATAAACATAAATCATTCATCATAACACAAAGAATAAAATGGGTTTCATAAAAATCATCCCATCATAACATAATCCATATAAAACAAATGGATATCATTTAATCATAAGAAGAATAAAAACATGTAAATAATTGATACATTATACTTGAAACATAATTACATTAAATAATTTCATCTTATATGGAAAATAGTTTTGATAAAACACTTGAAATGAATTCTTGAGGAAAATATCCTTTCTTCTTAATAATCATTTTCTTTTAACAAAATTCCATGAAATTTTAAAATAAAATGATTTTGTTGAAAATAATAATGAAATAATGTAGAGTATTCTTAAGTAAAATAAATCATTATAAAACCATAAAAATCCATTCATGTCGTATAAGTTAAAAAAACATTCTCCTCATACTTTTGTCGGAAAAGTCAATAAATTCCTCGTATGGTAATAAAAAGAAAGATTCCTACCATAACACCATGTAAAATTCAATGAGGTGTAAAAATGAATTTAAAACTAAATGTAAAAACATTAAATACTTTATGAAAAACATTTTTATGTACATGGATGAAAAATATAGCCCTAGTAAATACTTACGTATAAGGAATCTCAGATAAAATTGAGATTTGAAAAATTATCCCTTACCTTATGTCCAATTTATTCCATATGTGTCCAAGAATCCTGTATAGTGGGTTTAAAAATATCATTAACTTGTAACATAACCATAATAATATTTATGATATCATATATGATTCACTTATGTCTTTATATTACCCGTTTTTTGTAAATTCTATGTTAAAGCAGTGTTTTGGGTAAAATTGTTTCATTTATCGTACGTGTTTCAACTTGTTGTTCTTGATATTATTACTTATGTGCTGATTTTACTTAATTACAGATTGTAAAACATGATTTATATATAATATAAATTCATAATATAAATATATATGATATATTGATAAATGGAATGAAATACACTGTTCATGGAGAACGTAGGTTGTACGTACACATGAACGCTGTTTTTATTTCCTTATTGAATTGAATGGAATTAAGTAAATGAGAAATATATGTACATAAATCTAGTATCATTATTATGTAATATATTTCATGATTATTTATTATATATACATTATAATCATACTTTAATGGTTAATCATGGAAAATGAACCTCATCGTGTTCATGGAGACAGTAGTTCGTACGTACGCACGAGTGACAATATCATTTTTTTGATATTAAAATAGTATATAATTGGATGGTATATCATATATACAGAATCATAATAATGTTATATTTATTATTTATATCATTTATACTTATTATTATACCCATCCAAATGATGAAATTTTTGAATAACAAACTACACGTGACATGGAGACGGTAAGCTGTACGTACGCACGTGTGGTGACTATTTCATTCATAAGATGGATAAAAAAATATTATTGTTGTACCATTTTTATAATAAAATCACATTATATATAATATACTAGATTTATTATTTTATAATGTAAACAACAAATAAGGAGGAAGTGGAAGAGGAAAGTAACTTGAAATAGGTCGTGAGATATTTACCTCTTCTTTGGGTTCTTCCTTTTGATTTGATCAAAAGGGATCCTTAAGTTGGATTTATGACTAAAGGAAGGCCTATAGGATTAAGGGAAGACAGTTTAAAGGGTATTTGGTCAGGGTTTTTCTGAGCCAAATGGATTTGGAAGTGTGAATTATAGAGAAGGGTGAGTTCCCTTTTATAAGAGGGCTGAGGGGCACCTTAGAAAAAACTTAAAATATTATTTTATAATAAATCCATATTTGGTTGATAATGGATCTAGAGAGACTTATTTTGAGTCTAGGGTGGTAATGGGTAAAAATGCTCTCAACCAATAGGTTTTATACAAGTTTAGGTTACCATTTTAACCATATCATTTGGATTTAACTCTAAGTTAAATAATTTAACTTTTACTGTGTCTTCTTGTCTTCTAACACTATATGGTTAATAAACATACTATTAACTACCAATCGAATCCCAATTGGTTCATTAATGTTTTATATATTATTATATAAGTCTTTTGACCAAACAATATATTTTTAGGACAATTGTATCAATTAATAATATAATATTTGTTTTAAAAACACTTTTATGTCAATTTTGACACTATTTGGTATTTTGTTTTTTCTAAATTAATAACAACATTATTAATTATAAAACAATAATTCTATCCAACCCTAATATGTTATATTAACCTATAAATGTAGTTTAATTCATAAAAATTCTCAAATTACATTCATTTGTGTATTTATAATATCAATTATGTTAATATTTCATTAATAAGGTAATTACTGCATCATTATTGTGTCATAAATAAATTAACTTATTTAATGTCTATAAAATATAAATAAACTGGAATTATGTAGGAAATATTTTTATATTTCTAATTAATATTTATAGTCGAATTTATCTTATTTATAACCCTATATTAAAATTGTTTTAGTTATTAAAATTTGATTTTAACTATTTTAACTCTTCTTTAAATAAAATAATAATAAATGTCCTAATCTAATCCAAGTAGACCTAAAGGGTAATATTTTATTCCTAAGGTTGTTTTTGGTTGAATTAAACTTGTCCAATATAATTACGACATGTGTTATGGTAATAACAATATCATTTTTATCCTTAATTACCCTATTTACTTTTAACTTTGGTAAATAAAAGTTAAAAGTTACTTTTCACCAAAAATTATTGTCATCTAATTGAACCTCATTTTGATTAATAATATCAACCAGTTCTCTATGATTTTTGAAATTAAACTAAAAAAAGTGGTAAAATTATGTTTTATGTAAATTTGCAAATGCTCATAGAAGGTGGGTAAAAGATGGTAAAAAGTTCAATAAAATTTTTATATATCTAAAATTATTATAAAATGACACAAATGAATTACATTGAAATTATATAGGTGTTATGAAAATATTTTGACCTAAAATAAATTTAAATAAAATAAATGATTATTTAAATAAAAAGTCTGTTTTAACCAATAACTCAGTGTTTTCACTATTCATCAAAAATTGAAAGTTTTTAGAAAAATATCAAAAACTAACCCTAAGCTAATTTAGATATTCCAAATACAGAAATGAAGTCCATTTTGAAAGATAAAATTTATAAAATTTTAAAAAGTGGGTATTACTATTCATAACAGCTAGTTTATATAATATTTTAATAACATGTCGTTGTTTAGTGAAACCAGGTATTGCGTACTACATACGCTATCGAGGAAGGTCGTGATTGTGTGTAATGCATGCCAAGTCAGGGATTCATGTAGTGCAAGATCCCTTTGGTGTTGCGTATAACATAATCAAAACCTATTTTATTTATACATTAAACAAAATTTTTACTTAATGTTGCATAGAATAATATCCACAAAAGAAACTTGAAATTATGGGTAACGCGAACCAAGAATAGTGTTGCATATACTGCAAGATAATACAGTGTTTCATATAGTACAAGATAATATTGGTGTTGTGTACAATAGAAGACATCAAATAAATTATAAATAATATATCTCATAAAATCTCAGGGTGTTACATAGTCTATGGGATCTCAGTGTTTTCTATGGAAACAATGTTGTTTTAGTTTTCTATTTTATAATGTAATGTAAACCTTATTAATGTCTCTAGTACTTCAAAGGCTACTAAACTAATCAGTATTTTGAGACTTGAACTTTTGTGATCATGCCAATGATATGTAATAATGCACCGACTCTGGGTAACTGGGGTCGGGGCGTTACAGTCACCTAACCATTCATACTTGAGGATTTCATTTACATTTTTAGTACAAATGTAATTTGATTCTTCGTCTCCATACATATTTTATTCAAAATAAAATGTTTGAGTATTGTCATTTATCAACTTTGTATCCACATGAGCCTGCAATGATATTAAATGTGGATAATTAATGGGTGGGCTAAAGGTGCTCTTAGTAGATTGTTTCAATATGTTGGTTGAGCCTTGAGAAAGTTTTTGAGACAATATTTCATTCCACAACTTTCTCTTTGTTGTTCTGTAATAAAATTCATTGGTTCAGACCTTTCTTCATTAAATGTTAACGGTCAATATTGAAAAATAAATTATAAATGAATACCTCATTGTCAACATGTTTTTTTACATGAATTGACGGTCATTCGGTGAATGTTCCATTATCTTGTTTGACCGTATGAATGTCTTCATCGTCATTTGGAACAAGTATCTCAGCACTTAGCTCATGATCTATGTTAATCGACACTCTGACATGATCTGTTGGAAGTGGTTTGTTGTGTAGCATGTCATTTTTCATATTGAGCACTATAGCCCTCGATAAAGGTGATAGGTGGGAGCTGATAGATATAAATCAGAGTCATTTTAACCCTATATAATTTTAGTACAAGAAAGGTATCGAGGTCTATGTGATTCTCATTTCATGGAAACAATTATTATAACATTTATTACCTCAGTTGTGTCAAGTTTTTTAGGGAAATGGCTTGCCTCAAAACTGGTGGGGGTGGGGTGGGATCTTCATGAACATGTTGTTATTAAGTTTTTTCTTCAATCTTCCTTCACCCATCAAACATGTTATAATCTCTCTCTTGTATTGTAATTCTTCCTGAAATATTTCTAATGTTTCTCTCATCTTTTTCATTTCCTCAGTTTTATCATGCGCTTGTTTTTTTTCTAAAAATATGTTTGGGGTGTCACCCTAAAACCCACACCTCTAATGAGGGAATACTATTCTAGATGCTTCAAGGCTACTGAAAGTATGTCAACATCTGGTGTGGGTGTTTTTGATTCCGGTGACTTTGCAAGATAAAAAATATAAGAAAATAAGTAATCATTATTATGTTATATCTATTTAAATAAAAAAATTATATAATGTCATACTTATACATGTTTACCACACTTTTTGTGTGTTTTCACCTATCAGTATCCCTCTTTATTTACACAATCCTCCTTCCATAGAACAAGGTGTGGGATAGAAGTGGATTTTGATTTGGATTCATAAATATACATATAAACAAAGGAACATGGTTATGTTCTTGTTTTATGTCAAATAAAAGTATTATTGTATATTTAAAATACGTAAAACAATTATCAAGTGAAGCGTACCCCATCCTTGATTTTTGGTTGGTGGACGCTGGTTTTGTTTCTCATTCCAAATTTTCAGCGCTAAGTTTTTGTTTCATAAATAAAAAACTATCAATTATAGTGATGAATACATGCAATTTTATACAACGTATTACCAGACAAAATGTACCTGAAAAGTCTTCTCCACACAACGTCTTCTAAATGTGTCCCACAATCCTGGGAATATCAAGGGTTCATAAATTAGAGGTGGGTGTGGATTTATTTTCCCATTAGCATATTTAAGATCATATTTCATTAAAATTGTGTGAAATCTTCTATGAATCCTTCCTTCAACTCATAATACATATTTCATGTGCGAGGAATCTACTATAAATGAACTCTACAATGGATAATGTAGAGTAAGTCAATGATTTAGTATCTTATTTTATTTTAATAAATTAAATAAATGATATCATAATGTTACTGTAATCTCTTCCCACATTGGTGTCTTAAGCCTGGTGACAACATGGTTCCATGACTATACATCAATCAGCATGTGTTTCCGAGTGAAGATTCCAATATAGCTACTAAATATGGCTTTGTTGGGGTTAACATGTTGGCCTCTCTTAATCCATTCCACCAAAAAATTTATTACTTTTTCATCTTCCTTAAGGATTTTGGATAACATTGTCAAAATATGGAAATATTGTTTTTTTGCGCCACTAGGGTTTCATTTCCTACCATTTACTTAGTTTCAGAATCATCATTTTGTTCTTCTAGACTACTAGCATCGACATTGGGACCCGCAACAATAGGTTGAGAAACCTGTTATACCTCAGCACTGGGACCAAAAGCAATTGGTTGAGAAACCTATTGTTCCTCTATACTGGGACCAGTACCAACAAGTTGATAGACCTATTGTGCCTCTGTATTGGGCACATCAACATGTGCATAATTCATTATATACAGAAGTGGTTTAACATTTAATTTAGATTACATAAAAGTAGTATGGAAAAAATAATAAAATAAGGTAACACAAAGTATATTACAATAAAAAAATAACATGATTATTTAAATATCTTTTTTTAAGGATGAATAGATTTGACCCCTCTGTCAACTATGTAAATCCATTCATTATGGTCTCCTCTGACATAAAAAACACCCCCATCTACATTGGGACTACTGTTAAATGATTGTGAAGTCCCAATGAAAAAGTCACCCTCCATTGAATTTTCATCTGACACTTCAGTTGTTTTGGTTGATAATAGAACAATTGACCAGTTTTAGTTTGAAGGATATGGAACATAAAATACTTGTACTGCCTGTGATGCCATTATAAACAGTTTTCCATTCTCCCCTTCCTTACTAAAATAAAATTTCATGAATCCAAATTCATCTATTTTAACAAAACATCTTATTATCAACCCACTTTCATTGAAAAAATAGGCATTTGGAATTTTGTATAATCCAACTCCCATATTTGATTGATTTTGACAAAGTATGATATATTCACATAAATTGGACTTTTTCCTTATCACTGAAAACATGAATCGCTTCGGCCATAATTATAACCCCACTATCTTTAATGGAAACATATTCATCATGTTTATTAGTATATAATGTATAACCATAAACCACAAAATCATTTTAAGATAATACATACACACATATCCCTCTGGCTAGCCATCGATGTCGTTCTGAAATAGAGTCTGAATTTTCATCTAACATCTTAAAAATATGGTCCTGAAACCATCCTATTAATTTTCAATAATTTGTATCTAATATCTATTTTCATCCCTAGATGGATTCAAATACCTAATAAATTTTTTGTGTGTTTGAACATATGGGTCAACGTCGAAACTGTTATGCAAAACATAAAGGTGGGCCTACTCCGAATCTGTAATATTGATTCTGAAAACCTCTCTTCCAAAAGTTCCTTCACCCTCAAGCCTCCTAGTGTGAGAAGATTTGGTAGGCCAATGCTTTCCATACTAGATAGGTATTCGGTACTTAATTCAATGGATTCCTTAGCAATATATGGCTCTGTAATAAAACCCTCTATCCAAATTTGATTCTTGACACACCCTTTCAAAATCTTCATATATCGTTCAATAGGGTACATCAATCTATAATGTACAGTACTACATAGTTGAATCTCTCTCACCAAGTAAACCATAAAATGAACCATCATATCAAAGAATGTCGGTTGGAAGAACATTTCCAATTCACATAATATGATGGAAATTTCTGTTTCCATAGTTGGTAATTTCACTGGGTCTATAACTTTTCTACATATATATTTGATGATGAAATAGTGCTTCGTTAATATATGGTGGAAATTCTTGGGAAAATTGCAATGTAAAGATATGGGAATTAAATCTTGCATAAAAACAGGGCAGTCATGTGATTTTATACCCTTTAACTTCAATTCATTCATTGACACGATTTTATTGATATTTGATGAATAACCATATGGATCCTTTATGTCATTTAAGAAGTTAAAAAACATATATCTCTTCTTCCGGGAATGATTTTAAGTGGTAGGAGAAAGAAATTTTCGTTTTTCACCCTTTATGGGTGCCAACTCTTCTCGTATTTCCATCCCAACCATGTCTAACCTAGCCTTAATTCCATACTTTGTTTTTTCAGGTGCATTTAGAAATGTGTCGATGACACTATTGTAGTCATTTTTTCAACATTAATAGAATCATGAAATTGTTTTACATACATACAATTCCAATATGTTAATCCAAAAAATTGATCTCTTTTTAAACTAGTTTTCATAAGGATTTTGAAAATGGTTTACCAAAAGTAATTTCCACATATTTTATTTTCTCAAACAATTGATCACCTGTTAGTGGAGGCAGTGTTCTACGTTATTCTGAACATCCATTGAATGATGTCGTCTAAGATCAGTTCTTATTCATTTGAGGGAGAAGTCGACAATGTCCTAGAAACACGGTATTCAATGAGTGTTTCAACCTAATTGATTGTGCACCTTATTCTCAAACTAGAAAACATTGAGTTCCTTTGATGTTATATACTGACAAATTTCCATAAGTAAGAAAGTCATTTATCATCCCATAGAATGTGGTTCTAAAAGGGAAATCTTCATTTTTTTATCCTCATACAACATAACACTTGAATCCCATAATAATTTTAAATCCTCGATCAATGGAGCCAAATAAACATCAATATCATTACCCTGTCATTTTGGTCATTATATAAGCATAGATTACATGATATATTTTCATTTTATGCATAACTACAATGGTAAGTTATAATTGAACAACATAACAGGCCATGTACTATGATTGATTCTTTAAAACCCAAAAGGATTCACTCCATATATTGATAATTCAAGATGAAGGTTTCTCCGATTGTTTACAAATTCAGGGTACTCATGATCAATTCTCTTCCCCTGAGGAGAGTCTGCTAGGTAACGTAGTTTCCCAAATTTAATTCATGTATCTTAATTCCATGTTAATTGTCTTGCAGTCTCCCCACTTCCATATAGGCTCCTAAACCTTGGAATGATTGGAAAGTACCATAAAACTTTCGTAGGACTAGATTCAACTTTCTAGTATCAATAAGTACCACAGTTTAGGCATTCTTTAATTGATTTTTGTTCCTTGATAAATAGTATAAATTCATTCGGGCATGTGTGTATTCTTTTAAAAATCATACCCATCGAGTATAAAATTCGTTTGGTGTCGTATGTTCATCTCAAGATCTCATTATCTTCTAGGATCATGTCATTCAAGAGAGAAAGTAGTTCTTTAAAACTTGTGTCACTCTACCCATTGACTACTTTGAAATTATACAACTTCAGAATGACTGACAATGCTATATATTTAGTTTAACTGAAATACCATAGTTTCATTGTACAACTCTTTAACTTCTTAAACAATTTTGGGTGATCACGAAGTTCATCTAAAACTATCCCTAGCATTTCCTCAATACAGTCTTCATCATCATTCACATCTATAATCAAATCTTCCATAATAGTGTCTTCATTGTTCATGCTTATAATCATATTAGATGGTCCATAAAATGCAGTGTTATCCCAACTGATACCTACATTAATTTCTTCCAATGTTTATTCCAACATGTATAACTTCTATTTATTCCGTGATAGATCAAGTGTTCTTCCTGCTCCTCTGGATTAATTTTTCATGAATAACAACAGCGTAAACATGGAAAAAGGATTTTAGAAGGGTCATATGCATTATATTTTTCAAACTTAATAAACTCTTTCACTTCATATTCATACTCTTTTTTCAACTGATTTTCATTCATCCATTATTTATTCATATTCATCATATTTGATTTAGTAATATTAATAGTTAACAAACTAATTACACAAAATATGTTCAACTAGGGTCATCATCCAACTATAATCAATGAAACTAGAAATGGTAAACAATACCCTTACCTCTCCATGAATTACTTTGGACCAAAGTAGATCACACCCTTCTTCTTAACCACCTGATCAATGGTACTAGCTATGATAAACCCTTATACTAGAATGTTTTAGTATCCCACATGTGATCTATATTCATTGTTGTAAATCGGTTTTTTAGTGTTTCTCTAGAAACATAATGTCTCGATCTAAGAACTATTATACAAGACTAATAGATGGTATGTTTTTCCATAGAGTGCTTTCTGGTGAAGGATTCATTACATGTGTTGTTATGGTTATTTTACTAGGGTGTCGATAAAGTGTCTGATAGAGTCATCTAGTGAAGTGGTTTTCTATGATTCATTGGAATTTTACTAGTAACAAAGTGGTGGTTCTATTGAAATGGGTGAGTTTTGTGTTTGTATTAAATGGTGGAGGAACTAAAATAGAGAAAAAATGGAATACCAATCATGACAAAAACCGCAACACCATACAAACACACAATCGTGCTCACAATCACAACATCATAAAAACCAAAAAAAATAATTTCAGAATTTAAAAAGTATCCCTTATTCAGTTCAGATTGTTAATTCTGGGGTTATCATAGAAGTTTTATCATACTGTGGAATTAATTCATTAGACAAGTATACTTAAATTACCAATTTCTATATTCATGTTTTCAATAGGAACCAACCAACAAGATATTCATTTAGTGCGCAAACAAGGACCACCAATAGCCACGATTTTCATTGGGGTGTTTTACTCGTACAATTAAAAAACATAACCATAAATATGAAGTTGTAAAAACATGTGAACAAGAGAATATCAATGATTAAGAGGATAAAAATCACTACAAAGGTGTCGTTCAGTGTGCGGTGAAGGTGCGTTTGTGGCATTGGAGAGGTTCGTGGTATATGAGATTTCCAACCGAAAAGAAAACATAAAATGACAACTCATTTGTTATACCAATTTAAAATATGTCCAATGATATTTAGGAATGGGAATTGTATATATAAATAGTTTTATTAGTCAATAGTGGGATTTTATTTCCCATCTATGATATTTGCTTCCTATTTATTTGTTTTTTTATATCTACTATTTTCTTAGATCTTCAACTGATGAATGGGAAATGTTTGGTTTTCATGAGAATGATCATTTTTAATTTACTCTAATTTGGGGTAAAATATTCCCCATTAATTGTATCTTTTTTAGGGGATTTTTGTTATCCCATAGGGATCATAAATGCCTCATAGGTGAGTGGAAATTCAGGTCAGTTTTTGGTTATGATTCCATCCTAGGTCATATCATTACATTTCCAATTTGAAATTAATCCATGTCCATTTAAATATAGGATTTGGGGGGTGGGGATTAGACACTAATATATTCTCAACTACACTGGAGTTCCTATGGGGGTGGGTCCTGATAGTATCATATTTGGTAAATATTTTATAGATTGGACATTAGTGTTTTCACTACTAAATATTTCCCCATTTGTATTGTACTAATGTTTGTTGAACCTAGTGTGTGAAGTAGAAATCAAAAACTAATAGGAAATATCTTACAAACCTCATTGAATATTAATAGGTTTGGTTTCATTCATAATATAGTTAAAAGTGATGTATAATGTGTAAATAATTATCTTGGGGGCTGAATGATGTGGATATGTTGATGGAAATGATGATGTGGCAGTGTGTTTAAATATTCATTGTATATTTTTCATTATAATGAGGTTGGTTTAAGTAATTATATTTATGTAAATTGTGTTATTCCATCATGAGGTTCAATAAGAAGAGGTGCATCAAGCATACTAGAATCAAATGGTATTAATTGTAAAGGACATAAATATAAGAGAGAACAAGACATGCATCACAACACAACACATAGGCAATCAGGGAAAACATTCATTACATCAAAACACATAGGGCCATTCCACAATGGGTACCAAATGAGAAATAACTACGACACAAAGGAGATGGACACACCATAATGGTTCCTAGTAAAAACACATATATAATCCATGTGCATGGTCAATAATGAGATCATATAATCTAGGGGAAAGGTACTATGATGCCTTGGTCATCAATACACCATAACCTCTAAGCCCTCACGCCCTCCGTAATTAAATGATACCAAAATTGGAATAACTGTGCAAACTCTACATTATAATACTTCACACAACATCCAACACTCCATGACACAACTATTAAAAAACATCTAAAACCATAAAAACTATCTTCCATACCATAGTTCCCCAACCATGCCACAAGCACAGCCTCCACGATGTAGAATGTTCACCATATAATGGAATCTGGTTCAATTTGAAAAATCAAATCAACTTCCTTCTTTCACCTTAGAAACAAACCTGAGGTTATTCTTTAAAATACAATGGTGTCACATAGATATTCACTACATAGACCTCACTTTTGAAGGAGAGTGTAACTCTTTAATATATATTTTCACCATACCAAGGAAGGAATAAAAACCCATTTCCTTTTACACACCTAGATGAATATCCCTAACATATGAATTTTTCCAATTACAAGGCATGACTTGTGATCTGATTCTTGGTTAGGTTAGTATAACCATGTCACATACTTTTAAATGGAGGTATAATCTCTGTGTGAAATGATATGGACTATAGAAAAATGAATTTTTTTTATGGGAAGGGAATGGGAAAGTCCTATAGCCAAAATCTATATATATAGTGGTGGTAGGACTTTCCTATAACACCTATGACTGTAGTTGATATGGACTATGGAAAAAGGTTCTGGAGTCCATGACCATTTTTCTTTTCTAAAAGTATAGTTATTATAGTTATAAAAAATTATACCCATAGACAATCAAATATTTATATATGTATTTATAGAGATATATATTTATAAATATAGTTCATTTTAGTTTATTGTTAAAGTCTTAGATAAATTATAGAAGTGGTCCTAAGATCAAATCTCATAATTTTGTCCAATATTTGGAATTATATGACCACATTTATAAACTATAGATGGAGATACCAATGTCTATGGTATACCCATGGAAGTTGATTCCATATGGAAAAGGTTACACTCCATGGCTATAGGTTCCCCATAATATGGACTACATCCACAAGCATTGTCTATGGTACTAGACCATCCGACTATGTATATTGTTGGTGGACTATGGAAACCAAGATAACACCCATTGGTGTAATGATAGAGGATATAAACTATATCCATTTTCAATTGGCCTAAAACTACTGTCATAACCCATGATTATTGCCTAATTTTCGACTAGTGTGAGAATAGGGTTGGGTACATTGAAGGGTGTTAGTTTAACCTTAGTGAGGTTTGGGGGTGGAATATATTCCAAATGTATTTTATTCTTCTTTTTATTTTTTATATGTGATAATCCTAATAGGTGGTCCTTGAGACCAAATTACTTTTTTTGTAGTTTTCTTCAACGAACATGAAGTTTAAATAATCTTGATGTCAATATATAATAGAGAAGGAAAATTTGGAACTGTGTTGGAGATCCCAATCTTTTCATCATAATTATATGAGTTATTAAGAAATTCTTTATTATGTGTGATGAATTGTGAATATTAAAAGAGGAATGAAGATATACTATTTTCCATGGAAGCAATGTCGATTACATATAGTTCAATTTAAATGGACAAGAAAAAATAAATGTCTTGAGTAGTATATGATATATTTGGATATTACTAAGGGAATTTTAAATAATAGAGAAATGAGTCCTACTTGTTTTTATTTAAGGTTTTTTTCTATTATATTACTACAGACTCTAGAATTTAAGAAAAGAAGATAAAGCTAAAATATTTCCCAACTCTAAAATATAGAAACTACTAGAGATGGTATCCATCATAGAGGCTGTCGACTGAGTATAAAGGTAGGATATATCTAGAATAAGAATATATGAGGGTATAAATAGTTAGAATTGGTCTATGTAGGTAGAAAGAGCATGTGTAAGCATAAGTGATAGAACAACCGTATGAATTTAGAGGGGATATGAATTTATCTAACAAGAATCTCTACCATAATAAAGAATTATAAACTATAAACTAAGAGAAGAATAAAAAATTATCAAAATAAAAATAATCAAATTGAGAGGGGATATGAATTTATCAAAACATAGACATAGTGGAAAGGAACCATTCAACCTATTTTATAATTACCAAATCCAATATTTTCCCAAAATTTAAATATCTCTCCCCCATTTTGTATGATAAAAAGGATAAGAAATTTTAGAGTAGTAAATTAAAAATAAAAATAAACATAAGTAATAAAAATCAAAGAAAATGAAATATATCTAATAAGAATCTCCATCTATGATAAATAATAATGAACAAAAAACAATAATAATCATTGATTGAACAAGAAGACTCAATATATATACCAAAAATTAAATGAAAAATCCCCCAAAACTCAATGATATACCAATAATTAGATGAAAAACTCCCCTGAACCATGTGCACCCTATGGATACAAGAGAAACCGCAATAGAGACTCACTAGGGGGAATCTGTGTGCTGTAGAGGAGGTTGTTGGGATGGTTGTTGGATAAGGATGGTACGCTGGTGCCGGTCAGGTGGACAAGGGGGACACACAAGGAGGAGGAGGAGGAGGAGGCGGAGGAGGAGGAGGAGGCGGCGACAGAGAAGGATGAGTCGACAGCTGGGGAGGAGGAAAAGGATGACAAAGTGGCAGGGGTGGAGGAGGAGGAGGAGGTAGTGGTGTAAAATGAGGAGGAAGAGGAGGGGATTCTATGGAGGAGGGGTCGTGGTAAAGGAGGAGGAGGCTGCAGCGGTGACATAGGAGGAGGAGGAGGGGTCGCGGTATAGGAGGGGTCACGGAGGAGGAGGGCTCGACGGTGTATGGGTCTTCTTTTGCGAAGGCTCAAAACGGTGCGAGGGAGGAGGTTCCTATTAGGGTTCTTTTATAAAACCCAATAGTACCTTTACCAGTGTTAGTTAAAAGCACTGATAATTGTATTTTTTCAGTGCTAAAATAAAAAACCACTGATAAAACAAACCTCTATCAGCGCTTTGATTGTGATGATAAAGGATGTCCTTTTTCAGTGCTAAAAAGGCACTGATAAAAGACATATTTATTTGTGCTAAAATTTTAGCACTAATAAATAGGTCTTTTATTAGCGATTTTTTAGCACCAATAAATTCCATCTTAATAAGCTCTAAAAAGCACTGATAAAAGGCCTATTTATCATCCCTAAAATTATAGCACGAATAAATATGACTTTTATTAGTGCTTTTTTATCACTGATAAAGAACATCTTTATTAAAACAATTTCACATCCAATTAAATAGTTATTTAAGTAAATATAAATTTATTTTTATTTATTTATAAATATTTTTAAATATTTATACATATATCTTTTTAATTATATATTTATAACTTTATAAGTAGTATAATAAATATATTTATTATAAATTTTTAATTATTTATATATATATATATTTAGAGTTATAATTATAACTATAAATAGTATATATTTATAAATATTGTATATAATTGTTAATATATATATATTTATAAAATTATAATAGTATATGTATAATTTTATAATTATATATATATAGTTATAATTATAATTAAAATGTATTAGAAAAGTATTTATAAATATCATTCAAAATATAATAAAATATATTTATTATTTAAATATATTTAATGGAATTTTATAAGTACGTTTTTTAGAAAATATATAGTTCATATGGGTAACATTATGAATTAATTAATATACAAAATCAATGGAAAATGCGATATAATGTATGTATATATATAAATGAACATTCATGCATGATACATGCATAACATATATATATGCATGATCAATATATTCATTGATCAAATTCATTGAAAAACACTTATATATTCAATAATTTTAATTATAAATATATATATTAAAAATTATTTTCTATTTATAAATAAAATAAATATTTTAAATATAAAAAATGTAGTGAATTAATCCAATCTAATAAATCTAATATATAAATTTTTCTAATAAATTTAATAAATATAACTATAATAAATCTCTAATAAATATAATTAAGATAATTAATCAAATAAATATATTTATTGTTTAATTTAATTTATTATAATTTTATAAATATTTAATTATAATCTTATAAATACTTTTTAAAATTAAAACATTACATATATATATTTAAATTATTAAATATATATATATTAATTATAAACATTTATTTTTTATTTAATGTATACAAATAAACATTTTTTTAATATAAATATAATATTTTTATATAAATTCATAATAATTTTTGAAAAAAACTTTCACCAGTTCTATTATTAGTGCTGAGAAATGTTTCCTTTATCAGCGTTAAAAAAAGCACTAATAAAGGGTACACCATTATCAGCGCTTTTTTTAGCACTGATAAAGGTCACATTTATCAGCGCTTTAACTAGCACTGATAAAGGCCCACCCCTTTATCAGCGCTTTATGCTTAGCATTGATAAAAGGAAGTGCTTACCATTCCCTATTTTGTGGCATTGTATATTTCATTATAGACTGAACAATAGATGTCTTAGAGGCCTTATCTATAGCGGTGTCAACAAGATTTTGTCAAGCATACGATATATATTGAAAAAAATAATCCCGATGATGTTCTGAATATCTTGCGATATAGTGATGAATGTGGATATGGGGGATGTATTCAGTAATAAAAAAAGGTAATGTAGTTGGGAATAGACAACTACACACCATAGACATTCCAATTCCTAGAGGTTAAGAGATTGTCTGAGGTATAGAGTCATTTTTTATATCTAAAATTTTTATTAATTTTATTATATATATATATATATATTTTCACCAACATTATTCTACAATTTGGGGCTCAATTTGGATAGGATTATATTACCCCTGGTGTTGACTATACTAGTTGGAGTTCGGTTGAGTTTTCTTGATGTGTGTTAGAGTTTGAGCTAATGATGGGGAATCATATTGGAAGATTTATTTTTGTTGTAATTATAATAAAATTATGTCATTATTTGAATGGATTGGTTGTATAATAATTATGTGGTCATTAATTGATTCCAAAGGATAATTGTGTTCTAGGTTGTGGAAGTCCAACATGTGGTATTAATCAGTGGGAAAGATCGGCAGATGGTCCATAGGCCTTCAGATCATATTTTGACTCAATTAGAAGATATGTCATTAGGTTCATTGGGGGTTTAGGAGTGATGTTCCATAGTGATTTCAAGGAGTTTTTGATACATTTCCCAAAGAGGGTTTGATGCTACCACCTCAATGTAATTTCGATTTTAGGATAGAGTTTTAGCCCAACACCTCTCCTATTTTGATGGTTTATTATTATATAGAACCTCCAAAACCAGGAGACATGAGGATTCAGATCAATTATTTGATGAATAAGGGTTTTATTAGTCTTAGTGTGCTATTTTAGGGCACTCTTATGTTATTTTATAATATGGTGAATAATGGTATAAGGTTGGGCATTAACTATTAGTGATTGAATCAAGTGAAACATAGGTAATTTTATCCATATTCAATGATAAATGAAATTTCCAATTAGTTAAAGGGATCTATCATGTTTTAAATGATTCATCTAGGGACTAGGTAACATTTTTTGAGGGTGGATGATGATGATATCCCAAATAATGTGTTCAGGTGTCATTAAAAACACTTTTATTTTATAATTATGAAATTTAGAGTTATAAAATCTCCCAACTATTTTAATGGGAGTCATAAAATATTTGTTTCAATTAGTTGAGGGTTAGTTTTTGTTAATATTATTTAATGTAATCCATGTGTACTCAATGTTTAAGGGGGTATTACTGAGCATCTTAGGAATGTTTTATTTTTCCTTCAACAAAATTAGCTATATAGAGAACTTTTCAACTAAAATTTTAAGATACATAAGGTGAATTTTCATGGGATTTTGGTGTCTTATAAGGGAGAGTAAATCAATCCTCTAAAAATAAAGGTTGTTTTTTCTTGGTAAGAACATAATAATGTTAAAATGTTTCATATTTTCCTAGGTATATTGGGATATTATTAGAGTTTTGTGTATGGTTTCACCCATATTTTATCTCTATTGATATCCTTGACATGGAATTACTGAGATTTTATATGGTTGTGTCTTTCATCTATATAATGTGTAATTTTATCAATGAAAATTTTCTTTAGTTTCCAAAGGAAAGTGTTTTGTTTGAGACTTTATATTATTCTTCTCATTTTATTTTTTGTTTTATCTTGGTATAATGTAGGTTTTTGGACTTATATGGGTATATAAAGTTACATACTCCGAAGAATAACTCTTCTATACATGATCTCGAGTTTGTGGTATTGATGTTTTCTCTATAGTAATGGTAGTATTACCTAATTATTAATTGTTTTATGGTCTTTATAGATCACATGATCTTGAGGAATGTCTTCTCTCAGTGATTTTTAAATCTATGTCAGTGGATTTTGATGATGTGTTTTCAAGATAAGGACTTTTATATCACTTAAACTCTAGGGAATAGGAATTCAGTTATTTATAAACATAGAATAAAGTACTAAGGAAATATTATTCAAGATTATAGAGATTATTGAAGAGTACTGGAGGATATTACAGTGATGGATCTAGATGTGGAGGAGGTTTATGGTAGAGGTTTCATGCACCAGATTATAGTACAATAATCTTTATTATAGTAGGTGTAGGAGTCTCAATGGGGAGACTCAAAGTAAGAGGTGATACATGATCATATCTTTCATATTCATTCTTCTTAGGGATGGTCAAAGGACTAAGGACATTAGATTTTATTTTTGGGGAGATTATTTGTTCAATGGAGATGCATTAGTAGGTTCTTCATGAGTTTTATAACTAACCCTTGGTAGTTTATCCCAATATATCTGAGATACATCATTTTGGGATAATTTAGTTTTAGTGGTCAAGTATAAAGTGATCTGTAATATATTACATGTGGTGATTTTTTACTTTTTAGCAGGTAAAGGAAGAAAATCATGCTCCCAATTGTTTGTTATAGCTATTGTATGCAACTGAGTGTAAGAAAGAGGACATTTTTATTAATTTATTAACTTGTTTTACTTGATCTAAAGAATTATGTGATTTTATTTTAATCATTGTGGATTAATTGAAAAAACCATTTCATTTCATGGTGATCAAGGATTTATGAATCATGGATGTTTTAGCGAGGTGGTATGTTGAGGAGATAGTAAAGATCTGTGGTGTACTAAATACTACAATACTAGATCTTGATCCTTATATTACCCCATGATACTATATCGGTATTAAATTTGATTTAGGATCTCAACTTCACCTCAACACTACATTCTATACATAGATATGTAGTTGTAAAGAGTGGAACATCCAAACACTATATGATGCGTTCCATTCCTGTGATTTATATTTTGGTCAATCATTAGTGAAGAACCGTCCCATGGTTGAGTTTTCTTATAATAACAATGATCACTCTTTAATTTCCATGTATCTATTCTAGGTGTTTTATAGGATGCCTTTAATACCTACTTTATGTTAAATCATGTTTAGAGAGTTATAGATCCTCGTACCAGATGTAGTACATATCAAAACTGAGAGGTTTTTTATGGTATGAGAGTAGATAAAATTTACATAAGACTAAAAAAATTATTATACTGATTAGAGGAAGGTACCTTTATAGTTCAAGGTTGGAAATCATGTTTTCCTAATGGTTTCCCATCATTATGGGAAATTTATGTTCAGATGAGGAAGTAAGATTCCTCCTTAATTTATCAATCCTTTTGAGGGGTTTTTAACACCCAATGTTTTAGGAAATATTTTCTTTCATTATATTATAAATATTAAATACTTAAAAATGTTCTTATATTATTTCATAAGAATAAAACATGAGAAGAAAATAGGGTATAAAAAACTTTATTTAACTAAAAAACCTTATTAAATTATGATAGAACATTATAATAAGATTAAATATCATTCCATGTATTTTTAGATACATGGATGATTACATATATTGAAAGTGTATAAATTAAAATGGGACAATAAATTGAAAAAAAAACTTATTTACAACTAGAAAATCCTATAGATTATATTCTCCCTTGAGGATCACCCTTATTAGAACTAAACCTACAATTATGAAGAACAAAATCAAAGGAGAAATCATTTTTTGAAATCAAACAATGAAAATTGATGGAATGAGAATTGTAATTTATGATTTAATAATAGGTTGAATTTTCTTGAAGAAATAATGGGGAAAATGGGAAATATGGTCTTTGGAAATATGGTCATTAGATATACATGTATTTTATAGTTATATTGAATTATTGTAACTTTAATAAAAAATTTAAAATAATATACTTCATTAAAAATAAACAAAGAAACAAAAATATAATATTTAACTAAAATATTTATTAATAAAAAAGTTTATGTGTTACATATTATTATAATCATCATTATTAAAATTGGATAATTTCTTTTTATTAAATTAAAATAAATATTTTAATATCAATGTATTGAAAAAATTAAAAATTAAAATATAAATAATTAATTTTAATTGTATTTGGGGATGATTTTTTATATAAAAATGATATTTTTAAAAAATGTTCTGTATTTTTAACTAATATCTAATAAATATTTATATTAATAAAATTAATTTTTATTATGTATAAGAATATAAATTAATAACAATTCAAAATTTTTTACTAGAAAATTAAAAAATAATAAATTCATTTTATTCTTAAAAGATATATTTTTTAAAAATAGTTTTTGCGCATTATGAAAACTTTTATTAAAATTATTTTTTATTATATTTAGAAATTGAATAAAATAAAATAAAATATAATATTTTTAATTAGCACATACGTATTTTGTACCAATATCATTTTCATTTTTAATATAAGAAATAATTTCCCAAAGTAAATATTAGTTACCATGATAAAATAATTACTTTTAGAAGAATTTTTATTTTGGAACATTGTGAAAATTTTATCTAAATTAATTAAATTTATATATTGTAATTAATGAATATAATATAATTTTTGAACATAAAAAAATATATTAACACTAATTTAATTAGTAATTGATGGGAAATAAAAATAATAACACAAAATGTGTAAGAAGACATTTTTCAATGAAAATAATTTCTCTTTATATATTAACATTGAATTTAAAAGGTAATTTCATCGCGTTTAAAAATTAAATTAGACTAAATTGAGTAAAAATTTTAATTCCGATAATTGGGATTTTAAAGTAGGGTTTATTTTAGATTTTCAACAAAAATACAATTACCATGGTAAATAATAAATCAATGTTAATGGGTAAAAAGAAGGTAATCTATTATAGATTAAATTATAATAAATCAAAATGAAAGATAGAACTTATAGAAGAACTTATTTTGGTGTGAAAGTTATAACAACTTGTCTCACTAACATTTTGTCACCTAAATCACTTAACTCCCACGTGATTATATCTTTACCCTTCACCAAACATTTGTTTCCAAGGAATTGTACCACATTTTCAAATATAAAATGATATCACTTCCACCCACTTCAACACACACTTATCCATAAAATTTGTGTTTAAAATATTACCATATTACCTAACCTAGGGGAATATTGAACATTTATAATCCCCTTGGTATAAGAAAGTATCCTAATTTCTCCATTGACAAGAGGCCCTTAATGAAAATATTCATACTCTTAATGTGAGTATTATCCACTCCATTACCTTTTATTTTATATCTTTATCATCCACCCCTCCTAAAAAATACTCCAAACATACTAATATAATGAGACAAGTATCATTAGTCTGCTCAAATTTTATTATGTTTATGGAACACCAACTATCTACCTCCCCTTCATCCATTGGGAACTGAAAATGTCACCCGTATTTAGGAGGACTACCGCCTCCATGAATGAAAAAATTTATTTTTAATCACCACATTACAGGGATGGTTCTAAGAATTAATTTAATGAATATAATTTTTATTTAGGAAATTATTAATACTCTATAAGTAATAATTTGTTATTATATTAAAATCTAACATATTGTTGATATATTACCTTTTGATCATTAAAATTTATCAAAACATGATCATCATTGATTTGATCTTTATGAATCATAAATAAAAATCTTATTGAATGAAATTAAAAATTAAGATATTTTTTTAAAACACATTATAGTTCCTTAAAAAAAATTAATTATGAATCTGTTATAAAATTACATGGATCAACATCAACATTACAAAGCCTATATGAAATAATAAAAATCCCTAACATTTGATGTTGAAAATAAAAAATAACTTACTAATAAATATAAAATGACTTATTGTAATTAAATTTTATTAAAGTAATATATATGAATAAGGTTATGAAATATTTTATTAACATTATTATTTTTATCATAAAATAATTTGGATCACATTTTACTGAGCAGGTCTCCAAGGTAAGGGATTTTTCTAACTAATTTTCCTTTATATGAGTTATAAGGTTTCTCCTTAAACACTATGATTATAATTTTATAATATTATTATATTTAAAATCTCATATGATATAAATTCTTCTCTATTTTAGAAAAATGAAGTTATTATTTCAAATATTGTTCCTTGTTGAATTTATTTCTCACAAAAGTATGACATTATGAAGAATAATTATTCACCCACATTAATGAATGTTTTTTCAACTTGTCCATATTTTTTATTTCTAAACACATTTTATTTTATTATTTTTAAATAAAAATAATTATTGTATATTATTATATTTATATTTACCTTTAACTCATTTAAAAAGTAAGCTTTATAACACTTTTAATGATTTGGGGTTCAATAGAACTTTTAAAATATTAAAAAAATATTTATTTTCAAAATTATATATTAAATATTTCACTCAACATTTCATGAAATAAATGTTATTTATATTGATAGTTAAATTATTGAGATTTATTTCTAAATAATGTTTTAAAAATTCATTATGAAAATAAATTCATAAATTTACTTATTACTTTATCAATTTTCAAAAACATTACGAATTTTTTTTCTAGAAAACGTCATTTAAAGTTTCACTTCTATTTTACTTATTTATATCTAAAGTATTTATCTACTATTTTATTATGTTTCATGAATCACCCCAAAAATTTATTTATGAAATAATTTTTTTGGTGAATGAATTTCGATCTCATATGATTGAATTCTTTATTTCCTTTTTATTTTATTCCCTTTGAAATGTTACAAATCTATTTTCTAACAATGTTTTCTTCATTATATGATATACGTTATATTTTATGTAGACCAAATGTGTATGTGTTAGAATTATATGATTCTAAGGTCCCTATATATGTCTCCAATGCATTGGTTAAAATTTTTTATCGCATGCATTAATAAATGTGTGTTTGAACATAATTGTTTTGAAGCTATGTTCAAAAACTTGTGCATGAAAAAAAATTATAGTAAAGTTATGTTCACGTGACTATGAGTGGATATATTTTTGGATAAGAATTATTCACATGATAATAATTTTACATAATTGTGATTAATCTATATTCACAATATTATGGTATCTTATGATTATTTTAATGCGAAGTTTATAAGTTATATGTCTATGTTATGATCCATGGGCTATGATTATTTTCTCAGGTTTCCTTACTCTTACTCTGTGGTATATATTTGATCATTCGGGGTAATATTTCCTTCTACCAATCTTTATGGATAAAGTTTATGGTTTTCCGATCCTTTTAATCATAAATCATTCCCTTGATCATGCTTTTTTACATGATTTTGATCCAATAATATATGATTTATTTATAAGAATTTCTCTAATTATGCATTTGAGCTCACCTATTATTAAATTTTTCCTTTTCCCAACAAATTATAATCTTGACTATTTTTAGAAACAATTATTGTAGATATGTTTTGTAGGAGATGTTGAAGTAATTGTGTGGAATAATATTTTTATGTATATAATAATCTAAGACATTAAACCTATAATTTATGAGATTTCTGAATATATTTATGAGATATATATTTTTAAATACTTATATGATATATAAAATAATGTAAGTATTATTGGTCCATCACTATTTGAATCAAATTAAGTGATAAAAGAATTTGTTTTTAGCACCAAATCCGAGAGTGTGGGTCTAAGGAATATCATTTGGTATCAAAACATGGTTTAATTATTTTGGGAGATTATTTTAATTATTTTTATTATGATTAGAAACAATTAGTGAAACCCTTATGTATAATCATAAATATAAAATACTACAAACAAGACCTTTATCATGCGCTGACATTTATCAATGCTAAAAGAAGCGATAATAAAGGGTAACCTTTACCACAACTCTCTTTTAGCATTGATAAACAATACATTTTATCAGCGCTTTATTTTTTGCACTGATAAAGGATACCCTATATCAATGCTTTATTTTTAGCACTGACAATGTGTTCCCATTATCAGCGCTTTATTTTAATCCCTGATAAAGGGTATCCTTTATCTGTTCTCTTTTAGCAATGATAAGGGTCCAAAATAAAATAAAATAATTAAACAAATAAAAAAATATTTACAAGCTTATTAATTAAACAATTATTGTTCAAAATGAATAAATTGAATATATATATATATTATAAATTTTTTTAAATATTATATATTAATTATATAGATTTTTAAAATGAAGAAAACTAAATAATTAAATGTTTAAACATGAAAAAGAAGTAAATTAAGAAAAATAACAAACATTTTATTAACTAAATAATTATTTATGAAAATAGATAAATTTAATATACATATATATATTATAAATATTAATATATTGTATATATTAAATATATTTATATATAATTTATAAACTGTAATAATTATAAAAAAATTATGATAAATATATTCAAAAATTAATAAAAAAATTATTAATGAAATCATTATTAATAAAAATGAATAAATATATTATATGTCTATTAATTATAAATAGTGATAAATAATATATATTAAATATAAATATATATAAAAAGAATAAATTGTATTAATTAAAAACTTATAAATATATTAATCATTTTTAATATGGTTTTATTTTTCGATTTCACATATATTAAATGTGATGTATTATATTGATTTCACCTACATAAATGTAATTAATTCATTTTTATGTACATCACACAAACAAAAAAAAATTACACAATTAAAGAAATCTTTTACAGAAATACATACACCTAATATTTATATAATTTATTCAAAATTTTGAATATTTGATAATTTATTTATAACATGATACATTTAATATGTTGTGTTTTTAATCAGTAAATTTTATTTATTTATTTTTAATATTACTATAGCTATGTATTATTTATTAATTTTTTATATTTTTCATTTTTCATTTTTTTATTTTATTTTTTGAATTTGATCATTTTTTATTATTTATTTTTATTTATTTATTTAATATGTTTTAGTATTTTCAATTTTTAGTCATCTTTACTTCAATATATATATATATATATAATTTATATTTAATTAACTAAACTTAACCATTCCCTCACTATTTTTAAAGTGTACTCATTTTGGATTACTCAATTCTACTCACTTTTCAAATACATGTATTTAAGATTATATATCCACTAATAATGTTAAAAATATACCTATAAATACCTATTTATAAATAAATATATTTATAAATCTATATTAACTATACTTATAAATTTATATATTTCAAATTATTAAAAATAAATAAATATTATTTTTAAAAAAGGTATTAATATATTTATACAAAAATAATTATATATATTTAAATATTTATAAAATTATAATAAATTTATTTAAATAATTTACTCAGTGAAAATTTAACTCAATTCCTTGTCAAGACCCATGAGGGCAGCTACCACAAATAAGGATTCCTTTTATCAGTGTTAATCAATTTATTATTGATAAAATGGCTCTTTATATGCACTTTTTTGAAAGAGCTCGTAAAAGTTTCCTTGATCTATTTAAAAGGACCCTAACCATGATTCATTCAGTAATGATTCTCAAGATCTCATGGAACTCCCCTACTATTGGAACTACTCATCCATGTTCTCTCGGACAAATCAAGGCTAAAATCCAACGTATGTTATTTTCTTCTTTTCCTCACTTGTTGCTTGATTTTTTGGGTTCCACGGATTGAATTTTTTTTATTTTAACCATGAATATCCCTACATATCATCTCTCTCACTCTAACTTACCTATACCTACATAATTCCACTCTTATTCTGTAATCTCATTCCAACTTCATACGAGCCCACTGTGAACAACAACACCATCTGTTGTTGCAACTGATAGTAATTTTTTAATGTTTCTATTTTTTTATTTCTTTTTACATTTCATATATTATGGTTTTTTATTATTTTAAACTTTTTTCCATGGATGGAAATTCAAATGAATATGAAAAAATGTTTAACATTATATTAAACAGATTTTAGAGGGGATGTTATTTGATATGTATAATATAAAGTGGGTTAATATATATATTTTTTAATGTGAATGGGTTAATCTAATTCAAGGTAATAATGTTTAAATTTTAAATTTTATATTAGTTAACATTATTAATATGTTATATATATATAATTTTATAAGGAAAAAACTATTTAAAGTTTCATTGAAATCAAAATGTGCAAACCTTTTCAGTTTTTTATTTGATCCATACTTAGAAGTTGTGATATATTTTCAACAAGAGTTATATTTGTAATTTATTGATAGGTTCTTAATATTAATAATTTTTATGAAAAATATATTCACTAAAACATTAAAGTTATGAGAGAAGATTATATTCAAGGGGTTGGGGAGATAATTAAAGGAGATGCCATTTTGTCACATTTATTAATGAATGGTTTCTAATAATTTAACATGTCCTGTAAATTTATAATTAGTTAAAATAAAGTATAAATTTTTATAAACTAATAGTAAATAAATTTTATGAATTTAATTTATTTTACATTTATAAATGAAAACATCTCACTGCATAACACAACATATAAGATTATAGTAAAAGTGTTTCCATATGTGGCGTCATCTATACAAGATGTTATATATGAGTTTAATTTGATATCAAATTATTTTATAAATAAATTAATCTCCAATAATGAAGTAATTTTTTATAATGTGTCATGATTTAAAAAAATAAATTTTCATTATTTTTGTTTTTTCTTGTTATCTTATCAATAAATTTCTATTTTATAAAACTATAACATCACAATATAGTCCAACTATTCATAATCTAACATAAGCGAAATCAAAATGTTACTCTGCCCTTGGAATCATCAACCAACATCCAAATTATTGATTATAAATGTGTATAATTCAACAAGATTCATTATAAATGGTTAAAAAAAACTCACATAACAAGTTTATCTATGTAAAAAATTACACAATATAATCCCAGGAATATAAATTCCTAGAGGCATGAAAACAATAGTGATTTGATAAATCCTTGGAAAAAAATAAACCCCTATATGAATAACTATCCAACCATTAATGAAAAAAACTATACATGTATCCAATATAAATCATTTAATACTTTATCCCTTCCAATAAAAAATCAATCCTTACAACCTTAAACCCATAGAAACATCAGCTACAGGTTCACCAAGATGCACATAGAGTGGTAAAGTAAAGTAACTAGGTAGGTTTTCTCTGATTATTTTCCATGCCCCTAATCCACATAAAAACCATGTATCTCATTTTTATTTTATGAAAATATTCCTAATATATGATAATTAAAAGAATCAAACAACACAAAATAGTCGTAAGAAAAATAAATAAATTTAAAAAAAATGACTATGGGTTTCACAAATAAGTTTGTGTAAATAAGGATTCATTTATGTCAAATATATATATAATACAATAAACTTAATGCATAAAAGTTAAAATTTTCATGAATCTTTCATGAAAAATTTTACTTCCACGAATAGAGATATAATACTTCAATACACCACTAAAACTAACCTTTGCTGCCTTTATTAAATCTATCCCCAGATGCTTCATTTCAATCCATATCTTGATGTTGGATTCGAATCCCTCTTTCACATTATCTTTCCATCCATAATTTTGGTTACAAAGTTACTTGATGACATACCTACCACTTGGATTTCATTCATTAATATCAATCAATGTCCCTTCCATGACTTTGAAGACCACATATCCCAACTCATTCTTCAACTCTTTTATCCTTTTAGCTTCCACATTTACTACTTTTTAAGAACACAAAAAATAACACCTAAAATTTAATAAAAACATAATGATTGAAGTTTTTTGGATTCTTGATTTTCATATTATTATATGATTCACTTAGTTACTTTTGAAAACACTTAATCAAAATTTACTTCTAATTTTGGTGAAGTAACATTAGATAATTTTATAACTCCATAGTTAACCATACATGGAAGAAAATACTACTATGATGGGTGAACTCCCTAAAATAATCATGTTTCACATTTTTTGTGTAACAAAATCTCACCAAACACACCTTTTGATTCTCTTCCCCTTCCTCCTTGATAAATTTAAAAGGTTTTCAATCTAACTCTTAATTTTATTCCTCCCATAATGAGAAGATCTCTCCAGACCAGCTTTCGGCTTCATCATCAGGATAATTTCTCTTGGCATCTTGGAGAAATTTCTTGATGTCAAGATATTCCATCCACCTAACACTAATCCAACCAAAAGTTTGTATATCCTATATGACCTTCTAAAAAAAGAAACATTCTAGAGGATGTAGAAAATATTAAATTTTTGTGAGTTGAAGAAAATGAATTCAATTAGATGTCAAGTGTATTTGAATGTTTATTCCATTATTTTTGAAATTTAATATTCTATAATCCATAATTAAAATTTAATTTAGGTTACATTTAAATATCATTGGATATATAGATCTTATATTTGAGATATATGTGAGGGAGAAGGCTAGTAACATAGGTTAGAGTTGGTGTAGTTAAGTGTAGTTGAGTTGATGGTATCATAGTATTGTCAAAGATCTTTCATCTACAAAACAATTATTATTTCATTGTGTTTATTTAGAATGATCCCGAATATATTCTATGTTGTTTAAACTACTCTGAGATGTAGTCATCCAAAATAATTACTAGTACCCGGTATGGGATGAATTTTGGTTAGAGTAGTTTATGTGACATATGTTGATTCCCACAAAATATGGGAGATGGATATCAAGAAACAAAATATAATATAAACTATTTAAGAGGTATGTTATCAAGGAACTTTGGAACCAAAATTATTGTAGGAAGGATAGTTTTAAAGTGGGAGTCAAATCCAATATCAATAGAGGTGAGTTAATCATGTGTATGAGGACAAATTAAATAAAGGTAGTGGAGGTTAGTTGTACTACTTTATTGAAGTATTATATCTTTGTTTTAAAGAATAAAATTTTTCATGCAATATGCATGAAAATGTGGAATTTTATTATTGGACTGTACTATATTTTTATTATTCAATACAAATTAAATTTTTTACTAAACATGCCAAAACATTCTTCTATACATGATGATGTTACCCATATTGATGAATAATAGACTATTTACATTGAAATTGTGTTATTATTAGGGGGTCAATAGCATGTTGATGAAAATAAAAATAACGATGCAACATCATAGTGGTGAAGAAAATTATCTATGCAATAAGTCATGGTATAAAATTTAATGTTGGTTGGAATTTATGTGTCCACCTTATTACCCAAACAAGTTAATGTTCATTAGTTATCTTTGGGTCATGATAAGAATGAATGTATCGATTGATATTGATTTGTGGTAGAACATACAACCTATAATAAAGGAAACCCTTTGGAATGATATAATGGTTATTTTATGATATAATATCTCTATTTTACTAAAATATTATATAAGAAAACATTGATTTAATTTTCATTATACCTTATAGAGAATGTTTATTTTAGAATATTCTATAATAAATTATTCTTAATGGACACTCGAAGATCCCATAGTGGCTTCTAGACTCTTCTTATAAAGATTCATCATAGGGATGCTAAGAGTAAAGTAAATCCCCACCCCCCAGCTAGTTATGAAGACATTATAAGTTAGAAAACATGGAATTTTTTCATAAATCATTTCAATTAGTATTTATTTTAGGTGCATTTAAGTCAATAATATATTATTTTACATTATTTATTTTATCCAACTTTATTACAAATTTTTAATTTTTGAAACATAAATAGAGTTCTAAAAATAAATAACATGCATCAAAACCAATGTTCCCAAATCAAAATGAAAGGATTGGGTAAGTTTCCTTAGATAAGAAATCGGAATGTGTGTTAAATAAAAAATAAAAGTTTAATTATGTGATATGAAACAACATATATATTTTTATATTCATATTAATGAATCAAAATCTAAATCCAAATCTATACCACGTCATGTGCTATAGGAGGAGGCACATGTACATAAGGTGGGTAAATTAGTTGATTAAAATAGAAAAATATTACGGGAAATATCTGTAAGTATGAAATAATTTTAATTATTTATGATTTATAACAATATTATACAAAAAATATATATTTATGTCTATATTTATTTTATATGGTTTTCACACAAGAATTATTAATGACCATACCCTAAAAAAATCTACTTTTAATAGCTTTAAAGCGGCCCTAACAACATGGTAACATTAGAGGATTAGGTTTTGGATTCTCTCCTCAAACATATTTAGAGAAGAAAAAAAACATAAAGATACTAATAATATAGTGAGATTATTGCAGTCACAAATAGACTCACTACATGATATTATTTTTCATTCTGGTTTGGAAGACTATTGTGTGAGAAGGGATCAAATAAAACCGACAGTGGAGAAAAGATTCTCACATAAACCATATGACCCCACTAAAGTTGAGGCTAGTCATTCCCCACTACTACATACCTTACCCATGGTAATCAATTTTTTAATTACTCTTTCTCTTTAATGTGGATCAAATAAGTTTTGATAGCTTTATATTACTATAATTTTTCAGGGAAAAGTTTTAAGTGATTTTTATCTTCTAACGCCCATGCACTGCTGTGTTGCAATGGGTACAGTGTGTAATATCCCAAGAGAAAAGATAAACCATCAAGACACCCCAAAATATCACATGAGAGTGGGGATTGAGGTTTTTAATTAGATAAAAATTGAGTCTTCTATTCAACTTGATCATTTATATATTACAATGGTCAATGATGTTATTAGATATTTCATAGCATGTTTGTCAAATATTATAAAGATACATGTGGTATGTATTTAATTTTTTTTTCATATTATAACCCTATAACTGTTGATGATAAATGGTCTAAAGTGTTGTATGATATTACAGATAGATAATAAGGTGGGGAAACATAATTTCATGTAAATAAAATCTAGTGAATTGACCAAGAAAACAAAATGAACTCCTGAGAGTACCTTCTCTCATCCAATTCAAGAGAAATATGTTTTATCATTACAAATTTATAGAGATATAACATTTAAAGATAAAAAAATGCCTTACATTGAATATAAAGAAGAAATATATGGAAATTAATTTATATATAAATTGGTCTTGAGATTCTAAATGAGATTCTCAAGAATGAATGGTTGGGCATCTCAATTGTGAATACATACATAATGTATATTTTTATAATAAGTATTTCTTAATAGTGAGCTAATATGTTTTTTAAAGTTGATAATTATTCATATTTTCTATAGGTGTTTATATTAAAACTATATAAATGTAATATCGTGTGAAACACAATTCAGATTTATTAATCTGTGTGTCATTTGTATGGAAAAACATATGTTCGATGATGAAGAAATTAAAAAAACAGTTGAATTACTCAAAGTGTTTAATAAAAAATTATTAGATGATATACACTATTTGATGCCTATAATACAAAGGTAAAAATATATAATCTAATCACATAAAATATATTTTTTAAAAAAATTTTCATTAATTAATTATTTTGGTTTTTTAGGGCACACTTGATGCTGATCCCAGTCAATATGGACACCCTAAATATTCATTTATTTTTTGATTTAATGGATGCATATCCAACCAACTGACCACACATGATGTTTATTGTGAATTTTTATGTCTCTTTTTTAATATGAGTATTTTATGATTGGATGATCACAAAATATTTGCTAAATAATGGTATGATTTTTCTATCTGAAGAGATAAATCTTTTGTATTAGTAAAAATGGGGAAAAATTTAGTTACATGTAGAAATATTTATCTATCAAAAAAAAATTAATACAATTTACTTATTATTTCGATTTTTCTATAGTCTCTAAAACAAGAAAATGGCATCTATTGTGGATATTATGTTTGAAAATTTATGAGAGAGATAATAAAGCATTAAAATTCCAGCATCCCCCAATTGGTAATTTCCAAAGGTAATTAAAATGTAATTAAAAATATTTCATAATCATTTGTTTGTCTATATTTTCTCAATACTATCATGATTTTGGAAATACTAGATAACCAAAAGAAGATATTATTTTTTTAGAGATGAGTGGGAGTATACTTTTCATCAAAATGTATTCCAACAATAAATTTAAGTGATTACCTACTATGTTTCTAATCTAGTACAAGTTATGACCATATAAATATATTTTTTGTGTGAAGAATTAATGTTTGTATTCTTATATATTATTTTTTATGTCTTCATCAAATATAAGTATAATAGAGAAAATCAATTTGTTTAGAATTGCTGACCTTCAAACAATAAAATTGTTGGGAAATGGCATAGGTGCAGGTGGTGGAAGAGGAGAAGGAAGAGGTGAAGGTCGAGGAAAATTCATATTCGTAGACTGGTGTGTAGAATGGGGTATATGTGAAGATCGAGGTAGAGGAAGAGACAAATCACTGTCTTGAAAATAATAAAATTATTTTGAAATGAAGTATAATGAGGATCATATCAAGATTTTGTTTGAGATTATTTTTTGAAAGCTGAACACAACAATGTACACTTAATTTAAGAGACATTGTAAAATTTATTTAGGTGTATTATTGAAATAATTTTTTTCACCACTTGTTTAAGTGATTTTATACATGGTAGTAATCCACCTATAAGATCATTCTAGGTTTGAATCTTCAATTTTTCCACTAGTGTTATTGAACCATCATCTGTAAAACTCCCAATAATTAAATAGATATATAATAAAACATAAATGTTTGAATAAATATGTGTGTAATCAAGCACCAAAGTAAGTAGTTGAATGAGAGAAATATTAAAGGAAACTCATCATTGATATATCATGGTCATCGAGGAATTTTGGAGTCAAATTGTTCGTTATCAGTTTTAAATAGACATTTTAATATAAAAAAAGTGTCACTCACTAAAAATATAGGAACTTCACTTGGGTTTTCTTGATATTTTAGTAAAATGATTTATAATTCATTCTCGAAATGTGTGATTCTACCTTAGGTCAAACCCACACAAAATTTGACTGGTATGACCCAAAGGGTGTGTTTCTATTTTAAAATTACATTTTAGAAAAAACTCAAGTATCATACTAAAAACATTGGAAACACATTTAAATTATTTTTATACTTTAGCGAAACAATCCATAAGTCATTTAGGACATGTAGGAATCAGTCTCACCTCAATTTGATGCACATTTTGATTGGTATGACTCTAAGTGCACCTTTTTATTCAAGATTGAAATTAATTTTAGTAAAAAACAACTCACATACTAAAAAATATTAAAATTCATTAAGATTATTTTTTAACATCTTTAAAATTATCGATACATCATTTGTGACATATATGAATCAGTCACACCTCAATCTGATACACGATGTGCCCTGTATGACTCAAAGTGTCTATTATGAGTTTGAAATCAACATTTAAATATAAAAAAGTTTCACTCACAAAAAACATGCTAATATTGTATTTATAATTGAGTAAAACAATTCATAATACATTTTTGATATATAAAAACTATTCTCATGTCAAACCCATACACAATGAAACCTCTATGACTAAAAGTGCATGTTTCTAGTTTAAAATGACATTTTAGTTGAAAAAGCACAAGTGGAAAACTCAAAAACAAGGAAAAGAGTTAGGATTGATATGATACATTAGTAAAATTATCCATATATCATTTTAGACATTTCATAATCACCCTCACCTTAATATTACACATGGTGTGACCATTATAACACCAAGTGTGTATTTGTATTCAAAATTGACTTTAATTTTAGTAAAAAAAAAATTTGGCATACTCAAAAGTATGAAAAAAATTAAAATTATTTTGTTACTTTAGGAAAATGATCCATAATTCATTTTTGATATGTATGAACCAGTCTCACCTCAACCTGATACATGATGTACACAGTATAACTCAATGTGTCTGTTATGCATATAAAATTATCATTTTAATACAAAAAGGTATCACTCACTGAAAACTAAGAAAACATGCTTAGATTTTCTTGATAATTTAGGAAAATTATTCATAATTCATTAATTATGTGTATGAATTGGTCCCACTTCAAACTCATACACAAAGAAACCTATATTACTCAAAGTGTGTGCTTCCAATTTAAAATGACATTTAAGTAAAATTGGAATACTCAAAACCAAGGAAACGAATTAGATTTTTTTGATACTTTATAAAAACTATACCTACTTCATTTTGGATGTGTAGAATTCAACCACACCTTAATTTGATTCATAGAGTCACCAGTATAACTCTGAGTGCGTAATTGTATTTCCAAAAATTGAGTTTAATTTTATTGAAAAGAACTACTGACAGAATCAATGCCATTAAAAACATTTTTTTTTATTTTGGTACCTTAGTAAACCAATACATAATTTATTTTTGATGTATAAGAATTATCTACACTTAAATCTGATAAAATATGTGACTAGCATGTCTCAAAATGTTTGTTATTAGTCTAAGATTGACAATTTAATACAAAAAAATGACAGTCACTGAAAACTGAGAAACCGAGCTCATATTGTCTTGAAACTTTATGAAAATGATTCATAATTCATTATTTATGTATAATAATCAGTCACATATTAAACTCTCCCATGCTAAAACCTATATAACTAAAAGTAAATGTTTCAAATTTAAAATTACATTTTATTAAAAAACACAATTACATACTCAAAACTAACAGAATTCATTCATATTGTTTGATACTTTAGTAAAAAAATATATTCTTCATTTGAGATGTTTCAGAATCAACTACACCTCAATAAAACACACGGTGTGATTGGTATGACTCCAAGTGCGTCATTTTATTCAAAATTAACATTATTTTTAGTGAAAAATGAATTGGCATACTAAACACTGAGAAAATGAATTCATAATGTTTTGGTACTTTAGGAAAATAAACCATAACTCATTTTTTATGTGTTGAAATTAGGTGCACCTCAATATGACACTTGATGTTTCCGGTATGACTCAACGTGTCTATTATTAGTTTAAAATTGACATTTTAGTACAAAGAAGGGTCACCCACAAAAAACCCAGAAAATACACGTACATTGTCTTTATAATTTAAAAACATGATTTATAATTAATTTGTGATTTGTAGGAATAATTCTCATGTAAAACCAAAACATGATGCAAATTTTATAAATCAGAGTGTTTGTTTCCACTTTAAAATAAAATTTTAGTAAAAAACATAAGTGGCATACTCAAAACCTAGGAAACACATTCATATTGTTTTTATAATTTATGAAAACGATCCATATGTCATTTTTGATGTTTAAGAATTAGTCTCACCTCAATATTATGAATAGTGTGATAGGTGTGACTCCATGTGCATCTTTTTATTCAATATTGACATTAATTTTATTAAAACATCAACTCACTTACTCAAAACTAATCAAAAACATTTAGATTGTTTTTTTAATTTATTAAAATGATCCATAAGTCATTTTTGATGTGTAATAATCATCCATACCTCAATCCTACTCACGGTGTGACAAGTTTGACTCCAAGTGCACCTTTTTATTCAAAATTTACTTTAATTTTATTAAAAAACAATTTTTATGATCTATAGTAGTGTTTTTTTCTTGTATTTCTGTTGGAAGTTTTATTTCATTTTAATTTTTTTTATAATTTATGTTTTTGTTTTTGGTGGTGATTTTAGTGATGTTGTGTTTTGTTATAGAAGATGACATGACCTGTTTCTGGTAATGTTGTGTGTTGTACCATTACACTATAGTATTCCCGTTTATCATCTCTTTTAGAAGTTTTGATAAAGGGATCCTTTATTAGTTCTGAATAAATGTTATAATAAATGTTTCCCTTTATCGGGGCTTCTAAAAGTGTTGATAAAAGGGGGATTTATCAGAAATTTTTTCTATGCTGATAAAGCAACCCTTTAGGAGCACTTTTACAGCACTGATAAAAGCCTTGTCCTTTTAAGCATGTTGTGATAATCAATTATTTTTTAGCACTGATAAAGGACCATACCAGTGTTGTTAAAGGCCTCTTTATTTTAGTGATAAAAACATCATAAAATTTTGGTAAATAATAGAGTGTGTGGTTTCTTAGAAATATATAAAAAACCGTAAATTAAGCATCCCATAATTTGGAGTTTAATAGAAAGGGTTTCACATTCATACATTAACATTATTTTTAGGTTTATATTTTTATAGAATTTGGTAAACCATTATATATAAAAGTGAAAACTTCCATACATTGTATGTTTTTTCCAAAGGGTTCTTAAATTTACCCCCATATTTCTTCAATACACGTTTTCTTAACTTAATATGAATCAATATAATGGAAAGATTAATCCTGTTATAGTTCAAACACATCCTTAGGTCTAATTAAAAACATTTTAAAATTTTTAATGAGAAAAAAATTAAAAAGGGATATAAAAATATAGAAACTATTTATTCTAGTAAATAATATGAAAACCCATAAAATGTTTACTTTTTCAAAATATAATTTGCATATATAAATTAATCATAATACTAATTGAAAATACAAATTTACTAAAATAAATACCATTAAAAAATATAAATCATATAAAAACAATGAAATAATATTAAATAATAACATATGGGTAATATAATAGATTATCTCCAACATTTTTCCTTCTGAGATTAATCATTACCCAATTTATTGAAGATATATATATTGGAATCACCCATCATAATTTATAATGACCATGTATCATACTATGAATAAAATATATTTTTTTAGTTTTTCATTATAAAACCCTTGAAAAAACTCATTTGAACCCACAACGAAAACATATTCCATTTTCATATAAAAAATAAGGAGAAATATCATTTTCTTATGAGAACTCTTAAAAATAAAAAATTCCTAAACTAATGGGAATATTATATTCTTTTAAACAATATATAATATTTTATAGGATTCTTTATAATGAATAATTTCTATGCCTATGAGAAAATTAGGTCATTCATGGAATGTTAAAAAAACATTTTCTGTACTTTTCTAATGACAGTCAAAATGACCCACATGAAAACCATAAAACATATTACATTTAAAACCATTTTAGAGAATGTAAAATATGGATTAAAATGAAATAAAAATTTTATTTTGAGTATAATTAAGGACATTTAAAATAATATTGATATGTAATAAAATGTTTTTTAAAGGAATCCCTAAAAACACGGTTTTAAATAAAAATATCATACCATGAGCCCTGTCTTTCTTTGTATATTATATAACTCATAAATAATAAAATTATGGTAATTATAAACATGATTAAGATCCAAATTGATGTTCATGTCCGAATTATTATTTCTTTTATTTCACTTATTACCATATACTATTTTAGTAACTAAATTATATAAGTTTATGTTTGATGTTTTGAGGTTATTTGAAACATAAAAATTAAAAATCTCCAGTAGTTTGACCAAAGATAGAGGGTTCATGGTTATAACATATTAATAATGTTATATTTATTATTTTATTCATTAAATTTCCTTTTAAAACCATTCTTATAAGGAAGTGTTGAAAATGAGATACATCTTTCATGAAGGTGGTACTCTACATATATGCATGGGAAAATATTTAATATTTCTAATGAATGAAAATGAAATAAAGTGGAGAAGTTTTTTCCATTAACAAATCATAATTATATAATAAATATCATATTTATTCAGTAAATTCATCCTTTTGACATTTAATGTGCATTGATAATAAAAAGTGAAATGTGGCGTTCATGGAGGAAATAGTCTCAATGGAAGCATGAGTGATATTTTTGTTTTCCATCAAATGGGATGATAATGAAATGGATAATATATTATCCTTTAATAATCATATTTATCTTATCAATATCATATATAAGCATTATATTCCTATTTTTAATCATCCATTGTAGGTAATGATGAAAAATTAAATACATAACTCCATAGAGGTGATATTAGGAACATACACACAAGAAACTTTTCCATTTTCCAATGGATGATAGGTAAAGAAATTCAAAATTAGTATATTTTAATATAATAATAATTATGACATAAATATAATATTTTTTCATTTAATATTTCATTATATCCATCCATGTGAGGTGGTGATGACACGTTAAATATGTCATCTATGGAGGTTATAGTTTTCACATACAGAGAGACAACATTTTTTTATGTGGAAGGAAATAAAGTCAAAAATGGTTGTTCCATAAAAAAAATAACATTTCAGTACAGAAATTATATACATTTCATTATATTATGGTGGTAATAAATTTTTTTTAAAATGTTCAATAAGAATGAAACTGGAACTATTTTGGTATAGATTATTACCTCTTCTTTTTATATCCATATATTAATTAAACTGAAGGCCTTTAGAGGATAGGTTTATGGTCACACAAGGGACTTTCATATATGTTATGAAAAGTTTTTATATTTTTTTATTAATAATTTTTAGAAAAACAAAACTCATATGTGTATTTTTATGGATTATTTTTATTCCCTTTTATAGGATACAATCAATAGTGATTTTTCATATATTCAATCTCTAAGGGACATGAATGAATTTTTTAAAAATAATAGTGCTAATAAATAGAAAATTTGTGGTATTATAAAATACATAACATCCACTTGAATAAAAAATATATTTTTATTATTTTAAAATCAATTAATAAATTTTTATTTAACATTAAATACCCTTTAAAGTCATTTTGAGGACCATCCATATAATTTGACTTGAAAAAAATAAATATTACAACAGAGCTAAAATATAAAAAAATTATATAATAAATTATAATTGTAAATTATTTTTTCAATTTTTGTAATATCTTAATTGATCCATGTAAAGACCTGAAAATTTCAAGGAATCTTTTTTTTTCTTAATTTCTTTGGGATTTTACAAGAACACGGTTTCTGACGGTGCCTGATTCAGAGGTTAGGTGTGCCCAGAATCAATTTCCGAAGTTTAGATCGGGATTTACACCTTTGGTGCTAGTCGCCAGCCCCTGGCCTATGGAAGGAGGGCTTGGGGTAGTCATGGCACGGGCCCCGAGGATGGGTCGTGAAAAATTGGTATCAGAGGAGTCGGTTCTACCGCCGAACTTATAACTCTGATATTTTCTTTCTGTGAAGAAATAGTGTTAAGGGTACCGAGTGTGGTCTTCAGTTAAGGGAGTCCAGTGTTGGTGCGGTGACCGACGTATCCGTACACCAGGACCCTGACTTATGATTTCCGACTTTGTGCACGAAAACACTAATTGCGTGTGTGTTTTCCAAGGTTTTCCCTTAAAACAGCTCAAACCAGGTCAGCTCACTAGGTATAAATCATTTTACCGTGTCACGTATGTTTATTTCAGGATGCCTTTCCATGGAAGACTAGATAGAGCCTAGAGGGATGTACGTACTGACATCCTGCTGAGCGTTGAGGCTTCGGTACAGGGAACTCTTTTAGTTGAGGCACCATCGGAGGCACCAGCGGTACTACCACCCATTGGGCCACCGATGCCACCAGCCCTTGCAGCAAAGAGTGCACATTGCTTGAGCACACTGCACGAGTTCCAGCACCAGAGGACACCTAGGTTCCGGGGAGAGACGAACCCACAGGCGGCTGAGGATTTTCTGGAGGCTGTGGTGAGATTTCTTAGGATAGTGGGTACTCCAGCAGACTGCATGGTGATCTTTGCTGCCAGCCTCCTTTAGGACGCAGGTGAGAGATGGTGGATCCACTTGTTTTAGTTTTTTGATGGGATTACCTTCACCTGGGGAGACTTCGAGACCTTATTCAAGGTGGATTTTTTACCAGTATATCTACACCCTGAGCGTGTTCAGGAGCTGCTACCTTTGCCGTAGGATTTTCAATCAGTAGCCGAGTCATCTGTGGGAAGTAGACAGATGATTCAGAGGTCCAAGAGGAACAGAGCCAGCTATACGAGGAGCAGTAAGTGTTTTGAATGTGGCAGGAAGGGTCACCTGGCACGTGACTGTGCGACTCCCCACACAGTTGATCTGCAAACATTGGAGGAGACACCAAGGCAGAAGCAGCGGCGGGTGCTTGAGCAACAGCCGAGTAGAGGACAAGGCAGTAGAGCTCCGGAAGCAGGTAGAAAGGAGCGGAACTAGTACATTACATTTTTTCTTGGTACTTCTAGTTCCATGTTGCTTTTATATTTGTGTCTTTTACTATGAGCTGTAGTAATAAAAATACACTTATCCTTGTGATGTTTTCTTTCCTGTCCTTTTGTTCGGTTGATACTGAGAGGTCCCAGTTAAAACTATTGAATTGACCCTCACTTTCAAGATTTCTACTGGAGGAGACCCAGTGACCTCACATTGATGCCGACAGTGTGGCTCGACCCTTGGAGGCAAGAGTGACGGTGGATCTCTTGGTAGTAACATCGAGGCCTTACGAAGTCATCCATGGCATGAATGCATCATTCATGTCAGTATTGACTGTATTAGGCAATGGGTGTGGTTTATCCAGGAGATGAGACCGAGTTTCTTTTTTCGGCAAAGGTGAAATCTTAGCAGCTCTTACAGATCATAGGCAAAGAAGGTGAAGATCATCCAGGAGAGGATGAAGACTTCACAGTGCAGTAAGAAACAGAAAACTGGCGCCAGTATTAGAGACTCGGGCGTGTTAAATTTTTCAAGAAGAGGAAGCTTTAAGGAGAGATGTGTCTATGAAGAAGCAGACGTGGAGCTAGATCTAGGAGAGCAGCATGAGGTGGTGTACATTTAAACATACTCCAACAACCCACCTTAGTTGTCCTTGCCAGGCTTAGGGAGCTGGAGAGAAGGGGAAGAGTGTAGCTGCATGCGGTCAAGGAGTGTGACCCAATGTCTCTGAAAATGATTCAAGGGACAGTCTGTGTCCACTACTAGCTGCTGTAGTAATAGACATTGAAATGAATCATTCCTTCCTTCCACGAATCTTGTCCCAGAACTAGAGTTTCTGGAAAGCTGTAGACTTGACCCTCACGTCTGGAGATACCTTGGGATGAGACTCGATAATCACACTTACACCGACAGTGTGGTCTGACCCATGAGGGGTGATTTTTGGTTGGATTCTCTTGGTGGCAGCGTTGAGGCCTTACGACGTTGGTCTCGGTATGGATTGGATTCACAGTTCATGCTCAGATTGACTGTGTTAGGCAAAAAGGTTGTGGTTTAACTACAACATCAGGATGGGTTTTCCTTGGTCGGCGAAAAGGAAACCCCAAGCAGCAGAGGATAAACTCTTGCATAGGAGGGTGCATCCGATCACTCTTGAGTCAGTCAACCTTACCCTTGTGACAATAGGAGTTTTGAGTTTTAGTTCTAAACAGTAATTGGAGACCTCTAGAGTTCGAGGATGATGATCATGTCCTTATACGAGTCTCACCTCGAAGAGGTTTACAGAAATGTGGCAAAGGCGGTAAGTTATCTCCGAGGTTCAGCAGACCTTTTCAGGTCCTTAGCAGGGTAGGTGAGGTGGCTTACCGATTGACTCATCCACCTCAATTGCACCAGGTGCACGACGACTTCAATGTATCTCAGCTGAGGAGATACGAGCACGACCCTTCGCATATCATCGACAATAAGGAGATGGACGTTGGTGATGGGGTGACTTTTGCGGGGTTCCAGTAAAGGCTGAGGATCGAAAGGAGTGGGTCCTACGAGGACGGTCAATTCTTCTTGTGCGTTTTTTTAGGCAGCACGGGAACCTCTAGGTGAGCACATGGGATCGGAATGCTCAGATTAATTCTCAGTACCACTTTTGTATCCCTACTTTTTGTTAAAGCTTTACGGGGACGTAAAGCCCTGAGGTGGGAGTAATGTAAAGACCCGAAAATTTCAAGGAAATTTTTTTTTCTTAATTTTTTGGGATTTTACAAGAACGCAGTTTCTGACGGCACCTGATTCCGAGGTCCGGTGTACCCGAAATCAATTTCCGAAGTTTAGCTCAGGATTTACACCTTTGGTGCTAGTTGCTAGCCCCTAGCCTATGGAAGGCGGGCTTGGGGTAGTCCCGGCACGGGCCCCGAGGACAGGTCGTGAAAAATTAAAGACGAAGAATGACAAAGGATAAATTCACGGCAAAAACAATTAACCCCTACCTTGATAATGAGATGATGTTCGAAGTGCATCTCGGAAAGTGGCGTTGCGGGGGAAGATAATGACGTTGCTCACCGCATGCTTCCACTTCTGAGTTCGTGTGTTGGTGTCTTGATGATGTGGAGGGAGGAAGGAGGGTCGTCGGAGAAGCACCGTGTCAGAAAGGGGGGCTCTGAGGAAGAAGGATGAAGATGGCCGGGGAAGAAGCATCACCGGTGTTCTTCACGTTCTTCGCTGGAGAAGAAGTTCTCTCAAGCTCTCCACCAAAAGGCGCAAGAACGTGCCCAAAATAATATAATATAATCTATTATTCTTGGTGGAGGAAATTAATTAAGTGGGCCCCACTTAATTAAGTTCACGATGTTTGGCACTATTCAAAATGAAAACCGTGGAGAGGCTCCGCCAAATTAATTGCCCGAGTGGATGACAAAATTAATTTGGGGAGTTTCGAGGGGGTTTAGGGGCCCGGGTGCACTACTGTGTTTGGGTGGCAGACCCAGGAAGGAAGCACTACTGTTTTTGGGTGGCTAACCCATGGTACTCGACAAGAGGAGTACCTCAGCAGTCTTTGGTTTGTGAGTATTACCTCGGAGTCATGACAGGATCACTATACTCGTTAGAGACGGGGCTCTTCAGGAGTTACGGTTTCAAAAATGAAAATCCTGGTTTGAGCAAAGTCTATGACCTTTGTGTTTACCTCATGATTGAGATGGGTCACTTGATAACTTAGGTATATGTATGGGAATATACCTGGGTAGTGGTTATCCGTTGATTTCATAACCTTTGGGTTTGTTCATGATTGAGATGGGATTACATGATAACTTAGGTATAAGTATGGGCTTATACCTAAGCAAGGGTTATCTATTGAGATCCTTATTTGTGGTTATCCTTGTTGGATTTAGTGAGACCTTGAGGGTCTCGGGGTCCCTACTGAGTATCGTTATACTCACCCCAGCACGGGCAATGCCCGCACCTCGTTGTGTTGGTTGCAGACAACGGGCAGCGCTGACAGAGGCCGAGTTTTCGAGGACTGGACGGTACCCGGAGGTGGGCCTCACGACGAGTCAGTATCCGGAGGTTTACTTCACAACAAGATGATACTCGGAGGAGGTTGACGGGTGAGAGCGTTTTGGAGGCTATCTGTACCTACACTTCATGTAGGATCCGTGGTGGATGATCCAGGAGCTGCGCTATCAGTACCTACCCTTCAGGTTGGATCTGAGGTGGACGACCTAGGAGCTTCTTCTATTCTTCCAGATTCTTGTCTTTCTATTGTACTTTCGTTCCATTGTAGTTGTACTTTCGATTGGGTTTGTATTCTGTCCCATTTACTTTTTAACACCTCCTTTTGTGCTTAGTGTATTACTTCCGCTTGTACTGTGTGGTGTTTTGTTTACTTTTATAAAGGCAATGCCTTCCCAGTTATCCAAATTTACGCCTTTGGTGCTAGTCGCCAGCCCCTGGCCTATGGAAGGCAGGCTTGGGGTAGTCACGGCACGGGCCCCGAGGATGGGTCGTGACAATCCAGACCTTATAACTTTTAATTTTTATAAATTTATTTACGTAATTTTTATACTCCTTGCATAAGTGTTTTGTCGATGCTATTTAATCATTTTAGATAATTATATTAATATATAAAATTGAAAATAAATTATAAACATATATTTAGCTTATAAATCATCCATCTTATTAACATTGAAAATTCAAAATATATTTTTATCCTTGTCATTTTCATGAAAAATAATTAGTAAGATAGAGTTAAATTTTTGTTAATTTTAATTTTATAATATAAATTTAATGTTATAATAAAATAAAGTGGAAAAAATATCCAAATATTATAATATAAGATATTATAGCGTATAAAAACTATCATAAATTAAAATTTACATAATTTTTAAGGATATTTATGGCCTTATATCTTAGTTTAACCCCCTTCTTTAACCCTTTGAACCTTTATCGTGATGAAAAACTTTTACTATGGTAACTTAATTTCTATAGATAAAAATGAAATGGAACTTATTATATAATTTGAATATGGTTTTTTCAAATATAGAAACTTTTAAAAAAAAAATCTATTTCTATGGGTTTGAAAAACTAATTGAAATGTAAGTACACAAAATGTAACAGAAAACAATTTTTAGAAAAAAACACATTTTTAATCATAGAAATAAATTTAAATGAAGATCAGGTAAAAAATTATTCTCCATGAAATTTATTTGTTTATAAATATAAAGAAATTGTTATTTAATATTTATTTTAATACAATACTTAATTTATCTTCGTAAATACTAAATTTAAGAAAATGGAAAAAATATTTTATTACAATAAAACATTACATATGTTTATAAATCCAACATAATAATTTTAAATTATTTATTTTTATTATTAAATATAAATTTTATTTTAAAAAAATTTCAAGAAAATCATTTAATCCTTATATGATTAGAATTTCATAAAAGTACCATTATTTTGAAAATCAATATTTTTCATTATTTACCTAACAAACAAATTTTTCATAAAAATCTCAAAAATTCACCCAAAGAAACTTTTTACATGTTAAATTAAAAAATTAAGTTCATTTAATAAAATTTATATTATAATATTTATAAATTTATCATTTAAATTAAATTAAAAAATATAACTAAAAATGAACTTTTCAAAATTAAGTGTCCTTAATCTTATTTCATATCAGTTACTAATTAATTGAATGTAAATATATGAGTTTAGACATTGAAATACTACATATTATCATTAACATATTTTAAATATGATAAATTTAGTTTACTTTAATAAAGTTCACAATACTTTAAAAATAGTTCTTTGAAAAACAATACTTTTGAATTAAATCATATTAATTATTTACCCTCTAAATGTAAGAATTTTGTATTTAATTCTATAATTCCATTTTCTATATTTTTTTTATTTTAAATATTTTAATAATGTTCATAAAACATGTGGAAAATTATTTTAGTTTTATGTTATTTGTAACATAAGCTATCATATTATTTTATTATTCAAAAAGAAAATATTTTCTAAAATAATATGGTGTGATATCCCACTATAAATAAATTATTTCATCATAATTTTATTATTTCTCTACTAAAATAAGTGAATCATGATATTGTAATAAAATAATATATATTATTGTTGTCATTATAAGAAATTTTTATTTAACAACACGTATGTTTTTTATTTCTTAATTAAATATTTCATAAACCATTTATGTATCATTACATGACACATAATTATGAATGCGTTTTAAAAAACATACCATGATAGCTGAGTGACATTTTCAACCTGAAATTAGAAAATTTTGTCTCTCTCTTACTTTTATTGAAGAATTAGGTTACCATAGAGATCATGAATATGGGAAAATATAGATACTTGATTTCTTTACAATCAATAAGTATAATTTCATTCTTTGGTTCATCATATGATAAATAACCATGAAAAATATTTCATTTTTAAAGAACAAAAATTAACTTTTAATGGATTATAAGATACAAAAAATAATAAGTACAACTATTTATTTTTCATATTTCTATCCATTTACCAAAACCAAAATGATTACTATAAGTTAATATAATACCAAATATCAATAAAACATCATATAAATAGGTAATATAGTAATCGAAAAAATATTTAACATAACACCCATATCTCAATTTAAATAATTCTCTAAATAACTATCAATAAAAATCTTTAAAATATTCCTCAAAAAAATTAAAACCCAAATATTATATTGATTTGATCATATATTCTTCCAAATTAAAAATAAAATTTATCTCCAAACAATATTAATCATTTATAAAGTCACATACCAAAAATGTATCTACCAAAAATAAATATTCTCCAAAATATGTTAATCCATTCCCAAAATAACCTGAATCACCTAAACAAAACAAAATATGCTCCAAGAATTTTACTCATTATTTATCCCTTATATAATATCATCTTCATTGAAAAAAATACCACACTAGACAATAATTTTCCATTATCCTTTTTGTGATAACCCTTTATCTTAGTTAAACAAAATTACCTTAGTATAAAAGAATGTATTAACCTTAAATTGTATCTATACCTTTCATTTAATGTCTCTTGAAATCGAATAACATTATTCCCAAAATAAAATTTTCAATAAATCACATGTTAAACCTCTGGTTTACATAAACCTCAATAATATATTAAAACACAAAAAAAAACTCCCAAAATATAATTACTCACCATAAAATGCGATCACATAGGTCTAAAAATGGTATCTATATGTCTGAACTTATGATCGTTAATAAACATACAAAACCTTAAATAAAATATCCCTATATAATATCTCTCTAAACATTATATATTGAAACTTTATTCATTCAGAATTCTATATAAAACTAAAATATAACATTTTCATTATATTAATTAACAATTCCTTCCAATAATAAATAAAATTAATATTTTCATATTATTAACCAATCTTGATCTATTCATGATAACTTATTTAAACATAATAAATACTATTAAAATAATTCATTCCTTTAATATATTTCCAATAGTTATATGTATCTTCAACATATGATATTGCTAAACCATTATTCATACAACCTTACTGATCCCACTTAGGATCTTTACTCCGAATGAATCAATTTTCATAATTATCATACTCCCAAATTTTAAAATATTCAATAGATATATTAGAATAAAAATTATTCTCCTGTATTCTTAACTAAACCCTTTATTTTTTCTCAATACTCTATTTCTCAACTCCCTTCATTATGACATATAAAAAAAACTTACTATTTCATTGAGATATTTCCCTAGGATCTTATTCCCACATTTTTTATTTATAAGATGTTAAAATATTTTTTTATATGGTATTGTATAGCTAAATTTTCATGAAACTTCATTTTCCACTTATTTGGCATGATTGGAAAATCAACTAGGTTTATATTGTTAATCAAAACATGAGACAACTGGTTTGTAATAACCATAAGATTTTTCTGTCTAGATTCTATCTTGTTTGGTTACTAATTTGGACAAACACTAGATTATCCTTATCACACATTGTTAACTTGGTTCCCACTAGTTCCAACCATTTACTAGAATAAAAATGGTTACTATATTAATATGAAATAAAATCATAATTAACTAGCATATAAATATTAATATATCCTCAACTTTGTCATCTTCTATTAAAGACTTTTTATTAATAAAAAAATATCCATAATTCTCCGTAACATGGAAAATTTTAAAGTCATATCATACTTCTAAATTATAATCCCAATCCAATAAATTAACCTCTAAATTTAACAAAACCCTTATTTATTACTTACTTTAAAAACCCATACATAACACATAATTTTTATTTTAATAGCATGTATTTCACTTACATTCCAATGACCTTTTAGGTTTATATTTTTTGACAATTAAGAAATTTATTACCTAAAAAATTTGACACTTCCACACAGTGTACATTTTTCCCATGTAAATGGGTTTTCAAATTTACACCCATATTTTATTCAAAAAAACGTTTATTCACTTAATATGAGTCACCATAGTGAAAATATTGACTTTTTTGTTATTCCCAAGTATCCTTAGATACTGTAAAAAACATTTCAAAATGTATGATGAGTACAAAAATCTTAGTAATGGATATAAAAATAAACGAAACCCATTAGTCTAGTGAAAAACATTAAAACTTATAAAAATGTTTACCATTTCATAGTATACTTTGAGAATATAAATAAAACAAAACCACATCTGTAAGTATAACTTTTCTTAAATAAAAACCTATAAAACCCATATAAAACATAGAAAACCTATTACGTAATCTTGATTAAACATATTAAAATCCCATGTTAACTCATTCATAAAACCATTCAATAAAGGTATCCTAATAGTTTATTTCTAATATGTTGCCTCTGGAAAAAAAATTATTACCCAATTAATTTAAGAGAAATATAATAGGCTCTATCATGATCAATTGTAATGAACAAGAAAAGTATCATGACAAAAAATTATAATCTTACTATTTTTCATATAAAACCCTTTAAAAATACATTTAAATCAATAAAAAAGTCACTTTCCTTTTACACATATAATTATCAAGAAATGACCTTTTCTTTTGAGAAATTTTAAAATTAAAAAAAATCATAAAATAATGGGAATAATATATTATTTGAAAAAACAGTGAATTTTTTTAATGAAGATTGAAAATTAATAACACCAATGATGGTGTTAAATGATTTTTGGGTGGAAAATTTTAAAAAATCATTCTTTTCTCACTTTTACAAATAAATTTAAAATTACCTGTATAAAAACCTTTAAAGTTTCATTTTTAAAACATTATAAATAAAGTTAACGATATTTCACAATAAACCGAACCATTCATTTTAAGTATATATAATAACTTTTAAATGAACTTGGATATGTAAGAGAAATATTTGGAAGGGAGACCATTAAAATAATGTTTTAAAGAAAAATCCATTTCCTTGAGTCTCGTTATGCTTTGTGTATTCTCTAAATCTTGAATAATAAAATTATATTAATTATTTAATTTCCTTATAACCTATTTCTTGTTTATTATCATATTATTATTTCTTTTATTTCATTTATTACCATTTTTTTAGTTATTAAATTAATTTTTATATCATATTTTTTGAGGTTGTGTAGTCCTTCACCTTTAAAACAGTTGAGGTTGGGTGACCAAATTAAAATATTTCATGGTTATAGAATCTTAATCATGTAATAATTATTATTTATATACTTCAAATAAACTTTTAACACTATTCATATAATGTAGTGATGAAAAATAAGATATGTCATTCATAAAGGTAGTAGTATGCAGATAGGCATGTGTAGTGTCATCTTTTTTCTGATGGATTATTAATAAATAAAGTAGATAAAGGTTTAAATTCCTATAATATAGATTATATTATAAATATAATTTTTATTTATTAAAATTTTCCTTATGACCATCCATGTGAGATGGTAATGAAAAACTAAATGTGTGTTTTATGGATGTGGTAATCTACATATACACACGAGCATGTTTTCATTTTTCTAATGGATAAGAAGGTAAGAAGGTAAGAAGGTAGATAATATCATATCTATAGATAATAATAAATGTGAAATTAATATCACATATATCAATTACAAACATATTTCTAAGAATCCATTATTGGTGGTGGTCAAAAATATAACACATTACATCATGGAGGTGATAGTTTGCACGTACAAACGAGTGTCATTTTCATTCTCCTAAGGATGAGATAGAAATAATTTTGATAATATTTTATCTTTGTAGAACTATCATTATGTTATAAATATAACATTTTATAATAATTTTATGGGAGCAGGTTTCTGCCTATCTCTCGGATCTATTGGCATAAGTTATTTTTAGGAGATGTTTATTGTCACAAAATGCAACTGGGTTGTAGTATGTGAAGTGTTTAGAGGTATTTTATTATAATTTTTATATAAAACAAAAATCATATATTCCTTTTAAATGGTTATATTAAGTCCCTTTTATTGGTAAAAATAGATATCTTTTTCACAAATATTCAATATTTAAGGGTAAATAATGTAATTTAAAAAATAAAAAAAGGATAATAAATGGGACATGTAAAGTATTATATACCCTTTATCATATAAATTTAAAAATAAAAGTTTTTTATGATTTTTAAATCAATTAATAAAATATTATTTAACAATAAATTACATTTAAACTCATTTTCAGAACAATTCATATAATTTGACATTTAAAAATAAATATAATAGTAGAGTTAGAATATAAAAACATATATAATAACTTATCCTTAATAATTAGATATTAATGTTTTCTAACACTCTAGGTCATCCAAACATTATCACTTTAATGTTTTTAATTTATTTAATTTATTTAATTTATTTTTTACTATTTTTACAAATATTGTGTCGACACTACGTAAGACTTTTTTATAGTAATAGTATTATTTAAAACTAAAAATAAATTACTAAAATAAATTCAATTTAATAATAATAAATATTATGTTCTTTATAAGTTCATAATTTTTTTAACCAAAAAATTTTGTTGAAAAAGCATTAAGTGATGGAGAGTAACATTTCTATTTATATTATTTTTATAATATAAACCCAATGTCATAATCGAATAAAGTGGAACATAGTGGAAAGTGATTCAATAATATGATAATAGAGGATCTAAAACCACTCATAAAGTCAAGTTTATACATGTTTTATTCATATTTTTAGATATATTTTATTATAACCCCTTCTTTAATCTTTTTAACCCTTATTATGGTGACTAACTTTTACTGTGGTTACTTAATTATTAAGACTAAAAATAAAATGTACCATGTTACAGAATATGAATATTATGATCTAAAATATAAAATAAATTTTAAAATGTTAAATTTATTATGGTTTAACATACTAATTTTAATATAATTATGTACAACATAATTAAAAACAGTTTTTTGAAAACTTTTGTTTTAAGCATAAAAATAAATTTAGACTAAATTCATGTCTATAATTTATCCACTTGAAATTTAATTGTTTAAGAATAAAAAAGGATATTAATTTGAAATTTATTTCAATACAAAAATTACTTTAACTTTGTAAATACTTATGTTCTGAAAAAGTTAAAAAAAATATTATTTTCTTAAAATAAAACATTACTTACGTTTCAAAATGAAAAACATAGTTTTCGAAATTTTGAAAATATTTTTAAATAATTTAATTTAATTAAAAATATATATTTTCTATATATAAACTTTTTAATGAAAATTAAATTCATTCTAAAATAATTTCATAATAGAGATAGTACTTTTGAAATTAGTATTTTCACTATTCACCTAAAAATAAACCTTTTTTGAAAAAATAAAAGAAATTCACCTAATTTTTTTTCACATGATGAATTATATAATTATGATAATTTAATAAAATTAATATTGAAAAATATATAAAATTATTTTTTAAATTAAATTACAAAGTATAAAGAAAGAAAATTATAAAAAACACATTTTTATCTTTAAGTGTTCTTAATTTTATTTTATAAAAATTACTAATAAAATGAATGTTAATATTTGATTCTATGAATTGAATTATTAAATATTATTATAGTCATATTTTAAAATATATAAATTTAATTTACTATGATAAAATAATAAATACTTTAAAAAGTTATTAAAAGTTATCCTTTTAACATTAAATAATATTAATTATTTATATTCTAAATGTGTGGATTTTTTAATTTATTACTATATTTTAATTTTATAAGGATATATTATTCTTAAAGAATTATTAATATTGTTCATCTAATGTGTTGAGGATCCATTTAGTTTGGTGTTTCATGTAACATAAGATATAAAATAATTGTATTAGTTAAATGAAAATACATTATAAAAGTTTATGGTGTTATATGAAATTTCAATATGGATACCAACAAGTGTATATAATATCTAGAATAGATTCACCTATGGGTGATTATCTATAAAAAAAATTGTTTGGGTGTTAACTTTATTTTCACATAGTGCACAACAACTAGTACTAACTGCACACCTAGTTTAACACTCTTGGGAGAGATGCTTTGGTGATTCATATACTCATTTCAATCCATTATAAAGGATTTAAAGGTCTTTTGATAATTTAATATATAACTAGTTTGTTTATAGAACCTAATATGAATATAACCATTAATAACCTAGATTGAATCTTATATATTCCCATGTTAGGTTATTTACATCATTTATGAGTTATTTATTCTAAGTTTATAGTTTCCTTTTATTCATTTTATTATATTAAGTGTTCACATACATATTGTTTTCTTTTATCTAATATAATGGTTGGGGCTCAATTAAATTGAGTTAACAATGGGTGTTATGGAAAATGTAGATATTGTCATAATGAACAACCAAATTGAAAACTATGTTGAGTGGAAATATTTATGGTTACTCTGAATGAGATATCTCTTCTTTTGATGAAAAAATTGAACTTAATTGAATTTCCAAACACACAAAATATTTAATAATGAATTATTGAATAAAAAATATATTTTTATTATTATTTTATCACAAATTAAATTCTGTTTGAATTTAATTCATGATTATATTATTATACTTATTTTATATAAATTTTATGTTATTTTTTCAATATTTTGTCTATATCTACATAAAATCCCTAATATTTATTGAAATAAAAAAATCAAATTTCATATTCCAAATCAACCTCTATTCATCTATCAGTGCAAGGATGACTCCAAACTCTCTAGGAAGATTAATTAAATTATATGTGCTCTAATACCCAATAATGTGAATTATTTTACTCAAATTATTAGATATAAAGTAAATATTGTGGATATTTGTATTATGATGTAAAATATGGGCATATTAATCTTACATAATATGTTAAGGTAGATATCTCATTAGAAATTATATCTCGACTCATGTGTATCCTTTAGATTCCATTATTTTTTAAATTATTAAGTGTTAATTAAAATTAAAATCACATGATTTATTTAGTATGGAGAATGTAAAACCTTATGTTGTGTGATTTTTTTTCGTTTTTTAGGATACATGTATTTAATTCCAATAAAAACTCTATTCTTTCACAATAATTAAACCTAGGTATAAAATATGTGATACAAGATACAATTCAAACTAACAATAATTTTTTCAATCATGACAGTCCATTATAATAATATTTCATGAAAATAAGTATAAAATTACATAGATGTTTACATACCATGTATGACTACACCCATTAAAAGTATATAAATTAAAACACAACAATAAATAGAAAATAATAATATCATTACAACTAAGAAATCCCATGGATCATATTCACCCTTAATGATCACCATTACTATTAGTAAACCTAAAATGATTATGAACAATATAAAAGGATAAAGCATATCATGAAATAAAAAATGAAAATTAAGGGAATGAGAAGTTTAATTTAATATATATGAATGGAATAGAATTATATGAGTAATAGTGGTAATAAATATAAATATGGTTTTGGAAATGTGGTTATTAGAAATATGGTCATTGGATATACATATATTTGATAGGTATAATAAATTTGTGTATTGTTACTCATAAATTTAAAATAACATAATTTTGGAATAATAAACAAAGAAACAGAAATGTAATATTTAATTAAAATGTCTTTTTATAAAAATATTTTTATGTGTTTCGTATTATTATTATTAAAAAATGATATAATTTATTTATAAAATTTAAATAAATATTTTAATATGAATGGTTTGGTACAATTAATATTTTAGAATATAAATGTTTTATTTTAATTGTATTTGGTGATGATTATTGAATATAAAAATGATATATTTCAAAGAACTATATTTTCAAAAGTGTTTTTTTTAGTTAATATATATTAAATAATTATTTTACTTAAACACATTGATAAAATATATTTAAGATAAAAAATTAACATTCATAAAAGAGTTATTACTAGGAAATTAAAAGTGATAAATTCATTTTATTTTTAAAAATTATATATTTTCTAACAATTATTTTTATACATTACACATGATTATATTAAAAATATTTTTTTTTTCAAATCTAGAAATTGAATCTAATAAAATGGTTTACATATTTTTAATCATCATATATATATTTAATAATATAATATTGTAATTTTTAACTTATAAAATAAGTTACCAAAGTAAATATTGGTAATTAGAGTAAAATAGTTATTTTCCAAAGAACTGTATTCATAAATATTGTGTAATTTTTATATAAATAAATTAAATTTATATATTTTAAAATATAACTCTTATATTATTTTTAAAAAAATAAAAAATCTTAAAACTTATTTAATTACTAATTGATATTAAATAATAATAAAAATGTAAAGTATAAAAAGATATTTTTCTACAAAAATTGTTTTTATATATATTACATTTTAATTTAAAAGTCAATTTTATAATTTTTAGAAAATGAATTATATTAAATGAATTGATAATTTGGATTCATAATATTATAATTTGGTATAAGTTTTCATCTTATATTTTTAGTAAAAAGATAATTACTATAGTAAATATGTAATCAATGTAAAATCGAAAAAATGATGTAATCTACCATGGATCAAGATTTAGTAAATCAACTTAATTCCTAGACCATATAAAAGACATTTTTACATGTGAATGTTTTTTCAAAATTTATGAAAAATATTTTCTCACCTAATTCTCATTTTATTCAATCTTTACCCTTCACCTAACTTTAGTTCATAAAGAAATGTCCCTTTTTCATCTAAAAATAATCTCACTTAAACCCACAACAAGACAAAAATGTTCTTAAAATTTTTATTTAAATGCTTATCATTTTACCTCCAATAGAGCTTTATTCTACATTTTTAATACCCTATTTACATTAAAGTTTCTCAATCCATCCATTTCCAAGAGGTCCTTCAAGATAAGATTCAAGCTCTTCGCATGAGTATTATCCACTCCCAAATATTTTATTTTCTATATTTCTCATCCACCCATCCTAAAAACCTATCCTTACCATAATAAGTGAAATAAGTTTCATTATTATACCTAAATGTCATCATATTTATGGAAAAATTATTACCTATTTCCATCCCATCCATTGGGAAATGAAAAGGTCACTCATATTATGTGCAAACTACCGCCTCCACAACATTAATATATTATTATTCATCATTTAATTACATGGATAGGTATAAAGATATAATTAATTAATTAAAATTTTATTTATGAGATGAATAATATTCAAAAATGATAAATTTTTCATTTTATTAATATAAAATCATCTATTAATATACAACCTTTTGTTCATTAAATATTATTGAAACAAGATCATCATCGATTTGATCTTCTTGAATCATAACACTACTGGAATTTGATTTTTTTCCCAATGGCAGTATACCAACGGTTCAATTAAACCGTTGGTATACTTAGCCTTTTCCAACGGTTTACTGAAACCGTTGGCAAAGGGCATTCTAGTGACCCATTTCCCAACGGTTCTATAGAACCGTAGGGAAAGGGGTGCTGAACTTATCCCTTTCCCAACGGTTCATTGAAACCGTTGGGAAAGGTTGCCTTTGCCCAAATAGCAACCCCGATCTGCTCTCCCTCATTCGAGACAGAGCCCTAATTATCCTCCGCTCCCATGCTCTCGTGAACCCCCCGTCTGAACATCATCAACCCCCATCTGAATAGGTACACCCCCCATCCGAACAGGTAAAAATTTATCTCAATCAAGTTGTTGTAGTTGTTTTAATGAATTGATTTTTCCATTAATTAAAACATAAACACTATGGTTCCATTTTTATAGAAGCTTACATGCCAATGGTGGACAATTTTATAATGCATATAGATTCTATTATTTTTAGATTTCTTCTCTTATGGATATGTGTTGGTTTTCCACATGGAATTCCTTGACTATCTACTTAGCATGATAGAGGGTTTCTTTTGGAAATTTCCAATGGAAATTAAATGATCTTATAAACATTTTGATGAATTTTCCTAACCTAGATGGATTGTCTGATGTTTCTCTAATGATCAAGGACGGAATGTTTGGAGGACATCACAAGTCCTGATTGGTTGATCCTAGAAGCAATTTCATGATAATGGATGTAATGCATATAGAGAATCTCTTGATTTTGGTGATCTTCTCCATTTTCATCAAAAGACATGTTTGACACACTGGGAGGGAAACTCTAGAGTCAGTGTGACATGTCTTGAAGGGTGATTTATGTCCATAGTGACATGATTTGAGGACATCACATGACCTAGTTGGTGTGCCTGGAGGGTGTTAAAGGAGCCATCTAACATTCCTGACATTTAATATGAGACTGAGATAATATGTATTGATTCCCCTATATAGAAGGAGATACATATCTATTGGAAAACATGTAGTCTATATGGTGAGAATTAAAGGCTTTTCATTGCAAGGGTGGCATATTCATGGGTGCCATCTGATTTTATTTGACATGTCAAGGGGACATCAAATGATCCAAATAGGTTTCCAATGGAATGTATTGTGAACAGGATGAAATTTCCTAGTGCAATAAAATTTCATAGGTGATGCATGTTATGAACATTAGGGTCAACATATATTTCCTTCACCTTAGTCTCCCATATTTTAGTATTTCATCCATCCTTTTATCCCAAATTCCATATATTTATACATTATTTTATTTTATTATGTCTCAAATTATCTAAAATATGTGTTTGATATTCTTCACATGACCTATCATAATTCCTACTCATAATCTATAGTGATCATGGGAAGATCCCATGCATGATTCATGATCACTCAAATTATTCTGCAGATCATACATAATGGAATCCTTACAGGATGTGAGATGATTATATCTATGAAATTTACTCAGGTACCTGGTGAGGAAGTGCATATTAATTCAAAAAGGTAAATCACATATGAGGATACCCTACTAATATAGTTATGGGATGAGGCATGCTCTGATGTGATAACACATTAAGTTCTTGTTGGTTTTACATTTTTTCAATAACACATTAGTATGTTTTTTTCACATGTGTAGTTCATACCATGATTATTTTCTTCCTTTATCATTTACTTAAATGTATTTTCTATTGAAGGTAAATCCTATTGAATTTTTTATGACAAAATGACTTATATGAATTCTTTTTACAGAATGGACAGAAGTTGGATGTATGAAACCGATCGTATCTCAAGCGATTTTCAAAACAATTTGTAGAGCTTTATAGATTTTTCATTTTACAATGCTTCAGATAGTAGTCGAATACACTTCCCATGTTCCAATTGTGTTGGTAGACCTTAGATGAGTTGTGAAGAAGTCAGCTACCACATAACCAAAAATGGTTTTCAAGCTAACTACTTTGTGTGGTATCACAATGGGGAGAAAATGAAATCTTAAATTGGTGATGATCGAAATGAAAGGATTAGAATGGAGAATTTGTTAGATGATCGGTTTCCATTTATTCTTCATCATGAAAAAGAAAGGATTTCGACTCAAGAAGACGTCGATATGAGGACAACTGATGCATCTAGTGAAAATGATGATATTGATAGGGTGAAAAAATTGAATGATCTGCCACGACTCCAGTATATCGACAATGAAATAAAATGAAAAAGCTGGAATTTTTAATCCGATTGTTTTATGGAAAAACTATGTATGGGATTTCTAATACAGTAATCGATTACATTCTTACCCTCTTGAAGGATTTACTTCCAGATGATGCAGATATTCCCTCAAACCACTATATGGCATGGAAGTTAGTTGAAGAACTTGGATTTTCCAGAAACAAAATTCATGCTTGCCCGAAAGATTGCAGTTTATTATGGGAAGAAACCGCTAAATGAAATGAATGTATAAAATGTGGCAAATCCCGCTGGAAGTCAAAATCTGATGGAACACCATCATGCGTTCCACAGAAAGTAATGTGGCACTTTCCATTGATCCCCAGACTCCAGAATCTTTTTATGTCTGATGACATATCAATAAAAATGAGATGGCATGATACCGAGAGAAATAAGACTAATGATGAGTTGGTTCATCCTGCAGATGGATTTGCATGGCATAGATTTGATGCTCGACATCCTGATTTTGCAGCTGACGTACGTAATGTGAGACTGGGTCTTTCATGCGACGGTTTTAATCCGTTTGGGCAGATGCTTACTTCGCACAGCACATGGCCAGTTTTTATACACATTTATAATCTTCCCCCATGGTTGTGTATGAAAAAATCTTTCACTTTCATGAGTATACTCATATCTGGTCCTTCTGATCCCGGCATTGATATTGATGTATACATGCAACCATTAATAAAAGAGTTGAAACTTCTTTGGGATGTGGGTGTGCGCACATACGATGCATGTTCGAAAGACATATTTCAGATGCGTGCTACGCTTATGTGGACGATCAATGATTTTCTGGCTTATGCAATGATGTCTGGATGGAGCACGAAGGGAAAACTGTCATGTCCAGTTTTTATGAAGAATACACGATCCAGAAGACTGAAACATCGTTGTAGTTTCAGTTTTATGGGACATCGACGATTTTTTCCAAAGGATCATCCATATAGAATGAATCGTCGAAGATTTGATAATACAATAGAGACCGATGATCCACCTCAGCGTATGTCTGGAACTGATGTGCTTAACGAATTGAAAGATTTTAGTTTTTCATTCGGGAAGGGTCAAATGAAATCTGGAAAGAGAAAGAATGTTTCCACGGAAACCTGTTACAATTGGAGGAAGAGGAGTATCTCTTTTTATTTGCCTTATTGGTCAACCAATTTGCTAAGTCATTGCTTAGACATAATTCATATTGAAAAAAATATATGTGAAATGTTGCTTTCAGTACTTCTAAATGTCAAGGGGAAGACAAAAGATAATTTACGTTCTCGACGTGACTTAGTGGATTGGGGCATCAGACCAGAATTGCATCCTGTGTGTATCAGTGAAAATAAATGGAAACTTCCATGTGCTTCTTATGTGATGACACCTACTGAAAAAAACAATTTCTGGAAGTATTAGAGACTATTAGAGTTCCTGATGGCTATTCAAGAAACATATCTAAACGGGTCAATAGAAGAGAGTTGAAGCTAAAATCTTTGAAGACTCATGATTATCACGTTCTACTCCATGAGTTGCTTCCAAAAGAAATCCATCATCTTTTGTCCAATAATGTAAGGGTGGGTTTCATTCCGTTGTTCCATTTGTTTAGAGATCTTTGTGCTAAGAAGTTGTCGAATTCTTTCTTGCAAAAAATGTTGAAAGATTCCCCATTAATTTTGTGTGAGTTGGAGAAAATATTTCCCCCATCATTTTTCACATGCATGCTGCATCTGACTGTCCATATTCCAACTGAAATACTTCTCAGAGGACCTGTTTCTTTTCGTTGGATGTATCCAACTGAAAGAAATATGTTCACATTAAAGTCTTATGTTCGAAACAAGAATCATCCCGATGGTTCTATCGTGAACGGTTACTTAGCTCAGGAATGTATGGAGTTCTGTTCGATGTATTTGTCTGATCTTACTATAAGAATGAACAGACCAATGAAAAATGAAGAAGAACAATATGAGAAAATTGAACCCAGTTTTCCATCACTTCCTCAAACAGGAGGAATTCCTGGATCATATACATTGAAGACATTAAGCCATGAAGAGCGGGAGATGGCACATCGCACAGTTTTGTTCAACTGTGATTTGTTTGATGACTATATCAGGTAACAAAATTGAATATGTATATCTTACATATACATCTGTTAAACTATTCATATTTTTTTATCTACAAGGAACATAAAACAATGATAAATAGGAAGCGTCGTTCTTTATCTTTGAGAACGAGAGAGACTTTGCATAGCAAAGAGTTTTCTTCTTGGTTAAAATTGAAGGTAAAAATATTAATGTTTAAATTAATTATTTCAATATTTACTTAAGTTCAACTGTCATTTATATTGTAGGTATTGAGTTTGTCTACTGACTCTGTCTCTGAGGAAATAAGAGCTTTGGCTTTTGGTCCTAATACCGTGGTTCGTGACTGTAAATCAATTGTTATCAATGGGTACAGATTTATTGTCACTAAACGAGCCAAAAACATGAGAACACAACATGATGGTATTATGGTTACTGCCACAACAGATTGTTATGCCAGTGCATCAGATTGTAGACCATGACTTGAAAATGTGGGTTATTATGGAGTCGTTGAGAAAATAATAATATTGGATTATTACTCTCATGGACGAGTCACAATGATGAAATGACATTGGTTTGATTCGATGACGAGACATGGCACATTTATTGATGATTGTGGATTTCGAGTAATTAATATGACCCGCACTCTTGCTACCGAAGAACCATATGTGTTGGCATCAATGGCTAAAAATGTTTTTTATGTCAAATATCAACTTCAACCTGAATTTGGTATCATAGTTGAAGTAATTCCAAGACATATTTTTGATGATGCTGATGATGGAATTGACACTGTCCCTATTGCCATTGGAACCAATCCATTTATTTATTTTGATGACTCCAATAGCTCAATTGTCAGAGTTGATTGTGAACCTGAAGTTGTGGTTGGAAATATATAGAATTATTCATACATGTTCTCAATTCTTTTGGTTTACCTCGAGTTGGGTTATTAAGGTTTGTAATATTCATATTTATTTAGTATTGATCACAAATATGTTTTAGCTGACTTTACCGTTATGTGAATTTTCAATGTTTATTGGTTGTTGTTTTATTTGAATTGCATTTTCTAATTTGGAATTTAACTGTATTCAATCCAAATAAAACAATATTTCTAACCTGGTGAACATTACAACTTGTATGTTTTATTAAATTCATTCAAGCTCTTCTAAAACAATTGATAGCTAAATTACCAATGAATCCCTTCATTCCCTCATATATTTAGTTTTTTGGTTTACAAATTAATTTCCATTTTCTAATTAATTACATATTTGTTTTCAAATGCAGGAAATGCATCCAATTGAAGAGAGACGAAGAAAAAAAAATGGCGGAGAATAATCGTCGGATGGAGGAGCTGGGCATTCCACCATTAGTGCCTACAGTGAGTACTTTTTTCAAATATATATATATATATATATATATATATATTTACAGAATATATAATGTCATGTGATTAATTTTTTTGTAAACTTTTTTGTAGGATCCACTATTACGTCGACAGTTATTCGACGAGGAGCCTAGTACTGGTCCTAGTACTCAGGCCGGTGGTACGAGGAGGGTTCGTACCAGAGGTGGACGTAGTGCTGCGCGTGCCCGACTAGACCCTACCCCTCCCACTGACATTTCAGCCTTCCCACATTCTGATCCTGGTGTGTCGTTAGGGACACACGGGGTATTTAGGCCTCCCATATTTTCACTACCTTTTGCATCTTCTGCCCCATCATTTTCACATCCCATGATGATTCCCACTCCCCAGTCAGCATCAGGTCATACAGTTGTTCCATCTTCTTTTCCTTCTACTTCTGTCTCTCCGAGCTTTTATATTCCATCATCATCAACTCCTATTCCACCAGAGGGTGTTCCATCAGGTTCTGTGGATCCGGCGCCACTCATTGATCAGACTAGCGCAGGTATATTTATAAAACCCTAAGAAATTTTTATAGTAATATTTATTTTCATTAGAACATGTTTTGATAAAATATTTGTTTTTCTTTCATGACAGATACATCTATTGACAGGAGGCGGGGGCAGGGTCGTACACGCATGCGTTCAGTGTGGAACCGTCGCACACAGGTTATGGTGGAATATAATGAAGACAATCAGATGGTTGAGAAAACAGGGCAGCAATGTCGGAGTTTTCTGGTGATGCCTGCCAAATACTCCGACATCATTCCCATCAGCCCGTTGTCGTGGAGACATTTTCCAGATGATGTCAGATATAGAGCTTGGGCAGAGATATGGGTAAAAAAATCTGTTGTATTTAATGCCATGAATTATTTTTGTATTTATATGAATTAATATTTTGATTTCAACTTCGATTTAATTTTCCTGATGGTGAGGGTGCACGACTGGAACGTCTAAAGGATTCAGGCGAGCTTTGGAGAGCCTACAAGCATGAGCTGTATATTGGCTGGCATTCTAGAGTTGGCACTGAGTTAGAGGCGGTACCAGTCATGGATGATTGTCCTATAGAGCAGTATCGTCAGATGATTACTCATTGGACGAGTACCTAGTTTAAGGTATGAATTAAATTTGAGGTATTTAAATAATAACTTTCAAGTTTTACATTAATATTATCCTTTGAATTATCGAATTTTATTTAGGAATCATTTGGAAAAAAAAAAAACATTGATGCAAAAAAAATACCTCCATACACTAGGACGCACGACGATGCCGGATCATGAGAGGCAGCAGGTATGACAATTTTTTATAAGTTTTCTTTACGACTTACATTTTCTTTTGTTTCCTCAATTATTTAATCATTTTCTAAAGTTTTTAAATAACTTTTTTTTCAATGTCATTGTAGAGGCAAGTACAAAATATTGAAGGACGTGTGCCTCGAGCAAAACTGTTTTGCTCGAGTAGACGAAAAAAGGATGGAAGTGCTGTCAACGAAGCGACTCAGCAGCATATTGTAAGTTTTAATCTATTGATTTTATATTTTAATATCTATTTTGTAACTTAATAATATATATATATATTTGTAACAGGATGATTTAGAGGCCCTCGATGCCTAAGAAGCAGACAATTTTGGGCCATCTGATCACTTACATCAGGTGTTGGGAGAGGATCATTCTGGCAGAGTACGCTGCTGACCTAGGATACCCCCGACGAGGTATTGGCATGCCTTAGGTATGCGTTTTAGTGCCACCGAGCTGCAGCAAGTTAGGGAACAGGCAGAACAGGCTGAGAAAAGGGCCACAGAGACGGCAGAACAGTCTGCTAGGGCAAACAGTGCATTTATGAAATTTATTGAAGTTCTACGTCCAACACTTCCAGCAGAGGCCAGCCCAGCGATTGATGAATACATGTTGTCGATACATTCTATATATGGTGCACCAGGTGGCAGTTCCATTGGTGGTCAGGCTGATGTCCAGCTTGAAGATGATGATGGCGAGGAGTCTGATGCGGAAGAGGAGGGAGATGAGGAGGGCGAGGAGGAGGGTGAAGGCGAGGAGGAGGGTGCTGTGGAGGGTGAGGATGATGAGGAGGACGATGACGAGGGTGATGATGATGATGATGATGGTGATGGTGATGATGATGTGGGACATATTGATCCGTTACATTTTTTACTTATATTACTGAGATTTGATGTTTAATCTATTCTAGTTGTTGGTTTTATCTAGACTCATAGTATAGTATTGGAGTTGAGTTATTTTTATATATTGTCTGTTTTTATGGATGTTGTGGTCTTTTAGTGGTTGTGTGTTTGAGAACTCCCTGGACAACCCCCCTCATTCTTGGACCCTGGACAACCCCCCCTCCCCCTTGGACCCCGAACACCCCCCCAAACACCCCCCGGACAGCCCCGCGGACAGCCCCCTGGACAGCCCCCCGTACAGCCCCCCACCCTCCACCCTGGACCCCGGATAGCCCCCCGGACAGCCCCCCGGACAACCCCCCACCCTCCCCCTTGGACCCCGGACAACCCCCCAAACACCCCCCGGACAGCCCCCGGACAGCCCCCTGAACAACCACGGACAACCCCCTGAACAACCCCTGAGAAACCCATGAACAACCCCCTGAACAACCCCCAGACAGCCCCCTGAACAACCCCGAACAGCCCCCTGAACAACCGCCAAACACCCCCCGGACAGACCCCGCACAGCCCCGCCACCCTCCTCCTTGGTCCCCGGACAGCCCCCCGGACACCCACCGGACAGCCCAACCGGATAGCCCCCCAGACAGACCCTCCACCTTTTTTAATTTCATTAGCTCTGAAATGTTTCATAGCACGATCAACTAAAATCTAATCCATACTAAAGATGATATAAAAATATTCTATATGAATTTCCATAAGATTTTAAGTGAAAACAAAAGGTGACATACGAAAAACTGACCAAACACATTTGAAATGTGTTGATGCTTTAGGACAACGATCCATGGGCCGTATATGACGTGTAAGAATCAACCCCTCCTCAATCTGAGGTGCAGTGTGGCTGGAACAACTCAAAGTGTATGTCTTTTGTTTCAAAAGGACATCATTTTAAGTGAAAAACATCAACTGGTATACGGAAAACCAGCCAAACGCATTCGAATTGTGTTGATACTTTAAGACAATGATCCATGGGTCATTTGAGACGTGTACGAGTCAACCCCGCCGAAATACGATATGCGTTGTGGTCGGGACGACTCTAAGTGACTTTCTTTTGTTTAAAATGGACAGTATTTTAAGTACATACGGAAAACCAACCAAACGCATTCGGTTTCTGTTGAAACTTTAGGAGAACGATCCATGGGTCATATGTAATGTGTACGAGTCAACGCCACCTCAATCCGAGGTGGGGTGTGACCGACACCACTCAAAGTGTCTCTATTTTGTTTAAAATGGACTTCATTTTTAGTGAAAACAACAAATAACATACGGAAAACTGACCAAACGGATTCTGATTGTGTTGATACTTTAGCACAATGATCCATGGGTCATATGTGACGTGTACTAGAAACCCCTCCTCAATCCAAGGCGCGGTGTGGCCGGCACAACTCAAAGTGTATGTCTTTTATTTCAGAAGGACATTATTTTAAGTGAAAAACATCAACTGGCATACGGAAAACCAACCAAACTCATTCGGTTTCTGTTGAAACATTAGGAGAACAATCCATGGGTCATATGTGACGTGTACGAGTCAACTCCACCTCAATCCGAGGCGCGGTGTGGCCGACACCACTCATAGTGTCTCTATTTTGTTTAAAATGGACTTCATTTTTAGTGAAAACAACAAATGACATACGGAAAACCGACCGAACGGATTCTGATTGTGTTGATACTTTAGCACAATTATCCATGGGTCATATGTGATGTGTACGAGTCAACCCCGCCTCAATCCGAGGCGCGGTGTGGCTGGTACAACTCAAATTGTATGCCTTTTGTTTCAAAAGGACGTCATTTTAAGTGAAAAACATCAACTGGCATACGGAAAACCGGCCAAACACATTCAGATTGTGTTGATACTTTAGGAAAATGATCCATGGTTCATTTAAGACGTGTACGAGTCAACCCCGCCTAAATCCAAGACGCGGTGTGGCCGATACCACTATAATTGTGTCTCTTTTGTTTCAAACGGACAAGATTATAATTGAAATAAACAACTGGCAGACGAAAAACCGACCAAACGTATTCGGAATCTGTTGAAATTTTAGGACAATGATCCATGGGTCATATGTGACGTGTACGAGCCAACCCGGGCTCAATCCGAGTCACGGTGTGGTCGGGACCACTCTAAGTGACTTTCTTTTGTTTAAAATGGATAGTATTTTAAGTACATACGGAAAACCGACCAAACACATTCGGTTTCTGTTGAAACTTTAGGAGAACGATCCATGGGTCATATGTGACGTGTACGAGTCAACGCCACCTCAATCCGAGGAGCGGTGTGGCCGACACCACTCAAAGTGTCTCTATTTTGTTTAAAATGGACTTCATTTTTAGTGAAAACAAAAAATGACATACGGAAAACCCACCGAACGGATTCTGATTGTGTTGATACTTTAGCACAATTATCCATGGGTCATATGTGACGTGTATGTGTCAACCCCTCCTCAATCCGAGGCATGGTGTGGCCGGCACAACTCAAAGTGTATGTCTTTTGTTTCAAAAGGATGCCATTTTAAGTGAAAAACATCAACTGGCATACGGAAAACAGGCCAAACGCATTCGGATTGTGTTGATACTTTAGGACAACGATCCATGGTTCGTTTGAGATGTGTATGAGTCAACCCCGCCTAAATTAAAGACGTGGTGTGTCCGGTACCACTCTAAATGTGTCTCTTTTGTTTAAAACGGAAAAGATTATAAGTGAAATAAACAACTGATAGACGAAAAACCGACCAAACGCATTCGGAATCTGTTTAAATTTTACGACAACAATCCATGGGTCATATGTGACGTGTACGAGCCAACCCGGGCTCAATCCGAGTCACAGTGTGGTCAGGACCACTCTAAGTGACTTTCTTTTGTTTAAAATGGACAGTATTTTGAGTACATACGGAAAACCATCCAAACACATTCGGTTTCTGTTGAAACTTTAGGAGAACGATCCATGGGTCATATGTGACGTGTAAGAGTCAACTCCACCTCAATCCAAGGCGCGGTGTGGCAGACACCACTCAAAGTGTCTCTATTTTGTTTAAAATGGACTTTATTTTTAGTGAAAACAACAAATGACATACAGAAAACCAACTGAACGGATTCTGATTATGTTGATACTTTAGCACAATTATCCATGGGTCATATGTGACGTATACGAGTCAACCCCACCTCAATTCGAGGAGCGGTGTGGCCGGAACAACTCAAATTGTATGTCTTTTGTTTCAAAAGGACGTCATTTTAAGTGAAAAACATCAACTAACATACAGAAAACCGACCAAACGCATTCGGATTGTGTTGATACTTTAGGAAAAAGATTCATGGGTCATTTGAGACGTGTACGAGTCAACCCCGTCTAAATCCGAAACGTGATGTGGCCGGTCCCACTCTAACTACGTCTCTATTGTTTAAAAGGGACAAGATTATAAGTGAAATAAACAACTGACATACGAAAAACCGACCAAACGCATTCGGGATCTTTTGAAATTTTAGGACAACGATCCATGGGTCATATGTTACGTGTACGATTCAACCGCGCCTCAATCCGAGTCTCGGTTTGTCTGAGACCACTCTAAGTGTATCTATTTTCTTTAAAATGGACTACATTTTAAATACATACGGAAAGCCAACCAAACGCATTCTGATTGTGTTTATATTTTAGCACAATAGTGCATGGGTCATGTGTGATGTGTAAAAGTCAACCCCGCGTCAATACGAGGTGCGGTGTGGTCGGCACCATTCAAAGTGTCTCTCTTTTATTTAAAAAACACTTCATTTTAAGTGAAAACAACAACTGGCATACGGAAAACTGACCAAATGATTTCAGAATATGTTGATACTTTAGTACAACGATCAATGAGTCATTTGTGACATGTACGAGTTAACCTCGCCTCAATCCGAGGCACGGTGTGACCGGCATCATTCCAGGTGTATATATTTTGTTTAAAATGTATATGATTTCGAGTAAAAATATATGGTGTACCAAAAACCAATCAAATTACGAATTGAATTCCGGATTCCACATATGATTGTCATCTAAATTTTAAATTGAATTCTAAATGAATTATGTATGTTTATAATTATGTTATGAATTCCAATTTAATTATGGATGAGTATATTTCCAGGATGCATTATATGTGTTGGTTGGTTGGTTTGCATTATTTAAATGTGTTGGTTTTTTCTCTATATGTATGCATTGTATATGTATTACAGTTACAATAATTGGATTGAAAATTGAATTGAAAATGAAAATTGAATTGAAAATGAGCCCAAAACAGACCTGCTAAGCCAAATTGATCCCAAAACAGACCTGCTATGCAAATTGCAGGCTGCTCTGCAATTTGCACAGCAAAGCCTATGCCAACGGTTTCAAACCATTGGCATAGCACATATGGAGCTATTTTTACCAACGGTTTATTAAACCGTTGGTAAAAACAGACTATCCCAATGGTTCAAACCGTTGGGATAGCTTTTTGAATTGGTGTTTTTACCAACGGTTGGTAGAACCGTTGGTAAAAACCTTTCCCAAAGGTTTTCAAACTGTTGGGAAAGAAAATATTCATGGGATTCCCAACGGGCCAAACCGTTGGGAAAGGCTTTTCCCAATGTTTTGGCACAACCGTTGGGGTAGGTTGATTTTTTCTAACCTATCCCAACGGTTCCTTGTAAACCGTTGGGAAAAGCCTTTACCAATGGCTTACTTCCCCACGGTTGGCAGAACCGTTGGTATAACATATAACAATGGTTCTGCAGCCTTTCCCAACGGTTCAGAACCGTTGGGAAAGTATGGATTTCCAGTAGTGTAAATTGAACCCTTATGGAATGAAATTATAACATGATAAATAATTTTGGAAAATATATTATATTAGATTAAATTATCTAGTAATTATTAACTTGGTATCCAATAAATAAGATCGAAATTTACCTAACAAAGAATGTGTGAAATAATCCAAATCACTAAAACCTGGTAATGAAAATCAATAATAACTAAAGAATTTAAGATTATTAATTATGATTAAAAAGTGTAAAACATAATATATATGAATAAACTTATAAAATAAGTTATTAATATGGTTATTACTATTATATGAGAGTATATAGCACATCTCACCAAGAAAGAATCCATGGTAGTGGATTTTGATAACTCAATTTTCTGTCATTTATATATTTGGTTTCTTCTTAAAGAATATGCTTCTATGTATCCTATATTATTACATTTCTTATTTAATATTATATTAAAACTTCTCTATATTTTCAAAAATATATTTTTAATTTAAATCATTTTCATTGATGAGTTTTTTTCTCATAATGGTATAACATTGTTGAGGATAATCTTTATCCTCGTAAATAATCATTTTTCCTATATTCCAATATTTTTTAATTCTAAAAATGTTTCTATTATCACATTGAAATAAACTTATGTATTATCTATTTTTATATTCATATTTATATTTTACACTTTTCAAACAGAATAATTATTACTCTTTTAATGATGTGTGGTTCAATAAAGATATTTAAAAATACTGAAAATCCATTTATTTTTACAATATGATATTTTATCTTCTACTCTAAATTTATAAACATAAAATATTTTTAATTTCAAGGTTAAATTTTTGATATATAATCATAAACAATATTTAAAAATTTATTCCTGAATATATATTTTTAAAGTGACTTCTAACTTTGTCTCTTTACAATAACGTTAAGAATTTTTCTTCAAGATAACTCATTTTATGATTTCTCTTCCATTTCTCAAATTTATTTCTAAAGTATCTATATCCTTTGTAATTATGTTTCATAAATCACCCAATAAAGGAACTTATGAATTAATCCATTTGGGTGATTGAATTTCAGTATCATCTAATTGAATTATCTATGCCTTTTTTATGTGATACTATTTGAAATGTTATGAAAACATTTTATTTCCATGGGTTCTTCATGATATGATATATGATTTTTTTCTATAAAAAACATGAATGTTTATTTTCATTATGTAGAGGGTGGGGTATTATATAACCCTCCAATTTATTTATTAATGTTTTATATCTCATTAGGTAATGACTATGTACATGGAAATAATTGAGGTAAAGATATGTTCAAAAGACTATGTTTGGACATAATTATGATTAAACTATATTCAAACGGTTGTGTGTGTGTTTAATTATAATTAATATATGCTCACATGGTTTTTTGGACATAATTTTTGATAAGTTATGTCATAATTTCATGATATCGTATTCTTATAATTATTCCAAATTTTTATATTTTATGATTATGTTGTTCTCTATAGATTATAATTATTGTCTCCTTTTTCCTCATTATTATTTTGTGGTAAATGTTTTTATTATCTATAGTTATATTTCCTTATATCATGATTTACATATAATTCTAATAGATAGAGGATATTTTTAATAATATATATCTCTCATGCTCGTATTTTCTTACAAAATTATAAACTTGCACTGTATGACCCATTGGTAAGATTTTCCCCAACTAAATATTTGAGCTCACCCCATCATATGTTTTCCTTTACAAAAAGAAATTACATACAAGAATATTTTTAGACATAAGTATTATTGATATTTTTATAAGATATGTTAAAGAAACATTGTGAAATAATATTTTTAAATTTATAATCTATAAAAGAACTAAACTATTGTGTTCTGGGATTTCTAAGTTTCTTTTTGATCTTGATTTTCATTAAATTCAATGTTTAACTATTTTCTTTGAACACGGGTATCAAGAGTGTGGGTATGGGTTATCTAAGTGTTGGAATACATCAGTGAAGTAATGTAACAATTAGATCATCCTCATTATATTGATAGGGTTCACAATGTTTTCCATGTGTCACAACTTCATTGATATCTTCATGAAAACTATCATATCATTTATTACAGATAGTTTTGTAACATCCTTACCTAGGAGCCACAGAATAGTGCCCTGAGTTGGCACGTCATGTTGCCTCAAGTGCACCTCTCTTAATGTCAGAGGCTACTAACTAGCAACGATGGGATATAGTGGTACAGTGATGAGACTATACCCTCATGATCAGAATAATATAGCAGTATCACAAGTAAATAAATAAGCAGAAGCATAATATAAATTAACACATAAGAAAACATCTAGAATACTGTAATAATAAAAATTACAAAAATAGTTTCATGTATAATATGGTGATCATGTGGTGTATCTATACAAATGGAAGGCAATATATTGAAACATGCATCTAATATAATACATGTATCTAAATACATAAAAACAATAATTTAACTATCAAAAACTTGTATAACAATCATATCATAGTCTTTTGATCCCCTCATATTAAAAAATTACCCAATCAAGCATCATACATTGGGCGTATCACTTGTTCCCACCTACATCTATGAAGTTTGTTCGGGTATCCAACGATGTCCTGTACATGGTGTGAGATAATAACCAATAGGCCACCACCAATGGTGTATATAAAATTTCCATTATGTGTATAAAAAATGATGCAATGTTAAATATATAATTAGTATAATATTAATGAAAATAAATTATCAGAAGCAATTTTGATCCTATCAAGAAACATGCATCTAATACAATACATGTATCAAAATACATAAAAATCAAAAATTAATTATCACCAACTTGGATCACAATTATATATCAGTCTTGTGATCCCATAATCTTAATTAATTATCCAATCAGTCATCATATAGTGGGTGTTTCACTAGTGCCTGGTTGAATCTATGAAGTCTATTCGGGTATCTAATGATGTCCTGGATAGGGTGTGAGATAATACTCAGTAGGCCACCTCTAATGGTGTCTATAAAATGTCCAGTATATGTATAAAAATGATTTAGTTTTCAGTATATAATTGGTATAATAGTAATTAAAACAAATAATTAGAAGCAGGTGTGATCCTATTAAGAAAAATATTGCTCCCTCTAAAAAATAATGAACCACCCAAAAATGACTAATATAATCCAATACCTATATCAAGGTTGTATATAAATCAAGGTAAACATACATATATTCATATTACATGTAATAAAGTGTTAATCTTGAAAGGTATGGACCTAAGGTATAAATAAAAAAGGAATCCTCATTATGTCCATGGATCATCTTGATGAAAACTTAGTATAGACTTTGGTGGAATCCAAGGAGTTCATCCACGACATTATAATCAAGTGGAATAAAAGGAGTAGAAATGTCCTTTTCATCCTAAAGAATCAGGATCTTGGGATCAAGTGGAATAAAAGGAGTAGAAATGTCCTTTTCATCCTAAAGAATCAGGATCTTGGGAGTAGAAAAGTATAATTCATCCACTTCTATAATCAATATGGATCCATAGAGTAGAAAATTCCATAGAATTCTATTGAATCAGGATCCCAAGAGTAGAAATGTCCAAGGAATCCACTACCATAGTCGGGATCCATGGAGTAGAAATGTACAAGGTGTCCAATGTAATTAGGATATGAGGAGTTTATATTTTTTAGGAAAATACTATCATTATCAATTCATCATCTCATGTCATAACCCATATCATAATCATTTACAATCCATGAGTTCATCGAACTCATTTAATAATTTCCATTTAAATCATTTTAATTATTTAAAATCATTTCATCACATTTCATCACATTTAAAATAGTAATAAACATTCTCTTATAATTTGTTCAATTCTTATTAAGGCTCCCAATGAAATCAGCAAGCTCACCCACACACCCAACAGGGTGGTATGACATAAGAAAGGTACAAGAGAACACCCCATGGGTGTCATAGGTTGAGGATAATGATCTCCAACTAGATAAAGGTACTGGTGGAAAACCCAAATGGTTCTCAAACACATTATTCATGGAATTCTTTTAATTTTAGTGAAAACACTAGAAAGTAAGGCATGAGGAACAATTATAATGAAGAATATAAAGCACAAAAATTTGAGGGAAAGGTATAGAATACCTACCATATTACCATGATAGAAAACATATCAAGTATCAGCCTCTGATTCAGTCTAGATCAAAAGAAAATGGATGAATAGATGAATGGCCTAAAAATCGGTCATATGTGAAAACACCAAAATAACTACATCAAGGAGAAGGGAAATGAATAAAGGCGCGAGTTGAATGGATAATTCACTCGCATGGATCTGAAAAGATGAATAAATCTTGAATCAGAGGTCAGATGTTAAAATAGAACCTAAGCCTAGAGTCAAGCTTCAAGTGTAGCTCCTACGCAGAAGAGAAGTGAGGGTTGAGATTTTATCGAAAATAGGACTCGCCTCCTATTTTTTTAAAATGACTTAGGGATATTACACAATGTGTAATATTTACACTCTTTCTAGTGTTTGGGTTTTCCCCCTCTATGGAAAAACCATTACATGTAGTGAATAGTTTTGTCTAAACCAATACACATCATGTATTGAGTGTATTCCATGTATTTGTCCAGCATCCGACCATCAACCTCCAACTTCATCCGTTCTAAAACAACCCAACCAACCCACGAGCCTGACATAAGGGTATAAACCAAAAAAAATACATAAACAAGATTTTAACTAGAAATAAAAGGGTTCATACCTCTTCAATAAAGGGATCCTACAATATCTTTCCTTAAATCAATTTATCCTTAAATTTTCCTTCCAATGGTGGTCAAAAATTTAATAAGAATAATTTTGACCACTAACCACATACATCAACTCCTCACTCTCGTGTCTCATCCTATAAATGGTTGTGTATCCATATAAACCATACTATAGGTATTGACCATCCTCAAAGAGCCTTTTTTCTCTAATCAAGGATAATTATAGGATTCTCCTCAAAGGATGCATCTACCTGTAAATCAATATCATTCGGCTAAAGAATATGATATGGGTTTGAGTGATAATTGAACAGCTGAGATGCATGAAATACATTATGCAGGGATTGGTACCTCAGAGGTAACTGAAACCGGTAGGCTACTCAACCAACTCTCTCAAAAATATCAAACGATTCGACATATTGTGGTGAAATATTACATTTTCTCATAATTTATCTATGTCCCAACCTTGGTGAGATGCGTAAAAAGACCAGATCCCTGACCTCAAACTATAGTGTTCATCTAAGATGATCATTACAATATTTATATCTATATTGTGTAGTATCCATCTACTTTATGTTCAACTGGACCTTCTCCAAAGTCTCCTACATGATATGTGGTCTAAGTAATGTTTCCTCTACGACCTCTAGCCAACACATAGATGATCGATATGGAATACCTTACAAATCCTCATATGTGTTATCTGTATAGTCACCTGATTCACTATCTCATTTATATTATTCAGCCGAAACATGTTTCCATGCAATCTAATGTCATTCTTGATACCTTCCTTGAATCATCTAACCCATGATGGATTTTCAATAAGATAAATTAGTGCAAAAGTGAAAAATCTCTATAAATCGTGTTGAATACTCCATAGTAGTAATTGTTCCCTTCTCCATATGTACAAAATCAGTGGATCTTTTATCTCTCAAGGTCCCAAAAAAGAGGTTGTATTAAATCTTGGATTGTAAATTTCTCCAAACCATATCTCAAATAGTTTCATACTGGTTAAAAACCCACTAGTTCTTAGATTCTCCTTGAATAATACATTTCACGAGCATCAATATTCTCTTAAAAAGAGTCTCGAGATGCTCAAAGATTTAAAATAAAGACTAAATACATAGCTCAATATCCAATGGAACTCCATCCCAAAAAAACATTAGGGGATTTTGTTGTGGGAACACATACATCAGCAATACCATAGATAAGAAAGGATACGGGGTTTGCTAAAAGGTCTACGTAAAGCATAGGACAATCTCCCAAAACTAGGAATCAGTAACTTTATCAAGAACAATTAGCATTTCCATAGCAATTGCTTATGGATGTTCTACAAGTTCCCAAGGGCCCACCACCTCGGGAGCATAGTCATCACCACCCTCCTAGCGCAAGACTAGAGTCTATTGTGGTGTAATTTCTCTATAATTTTAAACAGACACCTTAGAAAAAATGCATGTAATGACCAAGTAACAAATATAAAAGTATAGGATATGTTGAATACTTCATATAATAAAATTACCCTCTTATTCATGATCCTAAATCCATGCCGGTGTAATAAAAATAATCGTATAAAACATCATATACACTAACTATTTCCCACTAAAAATTTAGGTTTGGGTTATGTTCTCTGTTTCAGAAACACTGGTCCTGATATATAGATTGTCCAGTGAAATTGAAAAATCCATTTATTGGTGACCATTCCATTTCAAAATTCTAATTTCATTTAGATACTTATAAATATTTCAATTCTCTTTAAATGGTTGGACCAAATGGATCACTACTTCCAACCTATAAGTCCTCATTCATATTATAAATCGATATGTGGTTTCTAGTCAATCCGCAACATAACATGTTCTCATACGTGCAACCAATGGTCCATTACTCAAAATTCCATAATTGGATTCTTAAGGTGTATGTAGTTTCCTATACATGAAAACAAATTTTATGTTATTTCAGACACTCTATGTTCCAATTTTTGTTTTTAAATTTCTTTCTATAATCATAGCTGATAAAAATTCTATAACATAAGGCATGCATAATAAATTTCATCTAGTTAACCAATGTATCCAATATGGAATGGAATATTTGTGGAATTTAAATCCTGTAATGTTCTTAAAATGATTCATGGGATATAATACCGCCATCTCATTTGGAAACAATAATACCATAATCATAAGGAACATCAATCATCAAGTACGTCACCCAACAATATAATCAAATAGATTATAATAGGAAAAATCCAAAATATCATGTCCCATTCCAAGAAATATGGATTGTTCTATACAAGGGTTAGATACTCCCAAACATCACTCATTACCAAATTCCAACACTTCCAAATATCTAGGCTATTGTCTCAAAATAAATAAAGCCAAAGAAGAAATTGTTTTAAAGAACTTTGTAAAGTCCCAACTTAGAAGCCCCTTAATTGTTTCCTGATCTGGTGGGTCACATGACCTAAAGAGAACTTCTCCATATACCAGAGACTTTTGACTAGTAGTGAGGATCTAAGCTGGTGAAAGTGGGAGACTATACCCTCATGATCAAATTAATTCAATGGTATCACAAGTGAATAAATATGTGAAAGAATAATATAAATCAATATATAAGATAACATCCAAAATACTATAATAATAATAAATCCAAAATCAATTTCTTGTACTATATGATGATCATGGCATGTCTCTATACAAAATCTAAATAAATACATGGAAATAATAATCATGTACAATACATGTAGAAAAATACAAAAAAATAAATATCTATAGTTATCACCACAAGAATAGATCAGTCTTATACTCTCATGATCTTAAGATATGATCAACCCAAACATCATATAGTGGGTGCTTACCCCAGTCCCTACATGCCTCCATGAACTGTATCCGGGTACAGAATGATGTCCTGAATAGGGTGTGAGATAACATTCAATAGGGCAAAACTAATAGTGTTTATAACATGTCCTGTATTTGTATAAACAATGAAGTAGTGTCCAATATATCACATTTATAACAGTAATGAAAATAATGATTCTGAATAATGTGTCATCCTATCTAGCCAAGCAAGGCTCCCTATAAACAATAATCAAAAAATAAAAAACAAAGTACCACTATAATAAAAAACCATGTACAAAGGATATCTATAAATCATGGTAAACATCTGCATCTTTACATGCTATGTAATAAAGTGTACAGAATTAATGGTTTAGATCCAAGTTATAAATGATCAAGGCATCCTTATCGAGTCCATGGAGCATCTTGATGGAATCTCAGAAAAGACTTGAGTGGAATCCAAGTAGATCATCCAAGGCATTCCATGAAATCCATATCCATATAGTAATAATGTCCTTGGTATCCTATAGTATTAAAATCCTAGGAATACAAATTTCCAAGTCAAACACAACCAAAATCAATATGAATCTAGAGAGTAGAAATTTCCATGAAATCTTTTGGAATCCGGATCCGATGAGTAGAAATGTCCAACGAATCCACTACAAAAGTTGGGATCTATTGATTATAATTGTCTATCAAATCTAATGGAATTAGGATCCAAGGAGTATAAATGTCCAAGGCACCAATAACCTTTATCAATACATCATCTAATTTCAAAACCCATTTTATATTCATTTACAATCCATGAGTTCATCTAACCCATTTAAAAAAATTCATATAAAACCTTTTAATCATTTAAAATCATTTTATAACATGTCTTCACATGTAATGGAGGAATATTAATTTTTTTATAATTCATTCAATTATTATTAAGGATCCTACTATAATTTCTGAGCTCTCACACACACCCAATATGGTGGTATAACATAGGTCAGATACAAGGTCACACCCCATGGGTGGCCTAGGTTGAAGCTAATGAACTCCAGCCAAATAAAGGTAATAGTGGGAAACATAAAAAGGTCCCAAACACATTATTCAAGACATTAATTTAACTTTATTGGAAACTACAGAATTTCCGGTGTGTGGAAAAATAAAAATAAGGAATATAAAGAACCAGAATTTGATAGAAAGGTATATACCAAAAACTGTATTCTTATGATAGAACATTTATCCAGTATCAATCTCTGATTTAGTCTAGATCTGAAGAAATCATAAGAATAGATGAACTCCCTAAAAATTGGTCATAAGAGCCTTCACAAAAAACAACTCTACCAAGGAGAAGATAAAGGATGAAAGGCACAAGATGAATGATTAAATCACTGGTGTGGATCAAACGAGATGAATAAATCTTGAATTGGAGTTTAGATGATGAAACGACAACTAATTATAGCATTAGGTTTTCTTGGGGATCTCTTATGTGAAAGATAAGGGAGGGGTGAAATTTTATAAAAATTAGTCCATGCCTTCTATTTAAAAAAATAACCTAGAAATATTACATGGCGTGCAATATTTACATGTCGTATAATGTTTTAGTTTCCCCTCTCCTGGGAAAACCCATTACATTCCCTGAATGGTTATATCCCAACAAATACAAGAGGTGTATTGAGTTTACATCATGTATTCCAAATACAAGTCATGTGTTTGGATTTCATCCAAGCATCATCCTCATACAACCTTCCTTATAAAACAACCCAACCAGCCCATGGTCCTGGAATAAGTTTCAAGGCCAAAAAGTGAACTTAAATAATAGTTTAATAAAAAATAAAAGGATTCATACCTCATCGAAAAAACAAGATCTTAAAAGTTGGATAAAAAGGATTATGAAACATCTATGGAGTAACAATTTCAGATTTACAATCCTCAAGATAAATTATTTCATGATCACATCATTCCATTGGTTTATGCTTTTTGGAGGTATGGTGGTATGGAAGAATATACTTGGTAACTTGAGTGAGAGATCTATGCTATATATCTAGTGTCATTTTCATCCTTTTTTGTGATATAAAGTTGATTTTTTGAGTTTTTTTATTTAGATTATTTATTTCATATGATATGTTATGAATTAGTGATGGAATTGTTCTATTTCAGATGTATCTCCTTAGGAGTATATGGATTTTGTATTTTTTTATTTCCCACATAGGTATAGTTTTAATTCTGAAGGATGATAATCTTTTGATAGGTATATAATATAAAGTCTTAGTCCTTCTTAGATCATTAATATGTGTTTTTTGGATGATGGGGGTGTTGGTATAAGGTAGAAGGAAGAGTAGTATCACTATATCTGAGAATTCATCTAAGAGAATATTTCATGGAATGTACTTAAGTGTCACATTATGAAGGGTTGGATGGTTGAGAGATAAGTTATGTAGTCTTTTGTGTTACACCATGAAGGGATTATTCATGGTGTGGTTCTTAGATCAGGATGTTGCACATAACCCTTGGGAGTTAGTTATTATTCTCTTTCAAGGAAAAATTCTATTCATGCTATGACCAGATTATGTAGTATCCTGAAGCTTCTTGAATATTATTTTTGAGATCTGATGACTCTTACATATCATAGAAAACCATTATGCATATATTTATTACTATTAAATATTTCCTTTTCAACTGTTTTATTCATGACATGAAAGGGATTTCAGGATTTTAATTTTCCATGTGTTTTCATCACAGTGTTGTCATAGATGTCTTGCTGTGAATCCTTTTCTGAATAATTTCATAGTGAATTCATTTCATCATTATTATTTCATTGCAACATAGATTAGTTTGAGTTCCTCACTATGATTTATGGGAATTCATATGTCATGTATTGGTAATTCTAAAAACACCATGAAATTCCTTTATTATATAAAATTAAGGTTGTTTATTGAGTTTTATAAGGGGAAGATAAGGTAAATCACACATGATTTCTAGAGATTCATTTAATTCAACTCCATCATATAATGACCATGACCTATCACATTATGATCCTTTAAATTCCATTTTCAATATAAGTTTATAATCTTATCCAAATTAAAATATATTCATTTATTTCTCTCAAACCCTAAGTGGCTAGAGGTGTGTCTTTGGACACTATTTATTCTCATTTGATTAGATTTGACCATAAGATTTAAGAGATCAATCATTTTGTGATCCAATTTTAGTTTATGTTCTTTATTTAGTTTCCTTACGATCCTTATTCTTTGAAATATTGTGGTAGTGTTTTGGATCCTATTTTTCATACTTGATTCTATATTTGATAAAGGTTGTTATTCTCTAGTTTTTTGAGTTTTTACTCATATATTCTTACCCTTGTGATAATATCTTTCCCTTTATTATTGAATAATAATTTTTAATGATTTGATTGAGATAGGGGAGTCAAAACTTCTCCTTTGTAATTTGGTTTAAATCTTGTATGTATCAAGATTTTTATTTCTTTATATGGATTCTATGGATTAACCTAATGAATAAAATGAATTAAACTAAAGTAAATTGAATGATAAAGGTTATTCACATGTGTTTTATATGATTATATGATATTTCATGTGATTTTTTTCCATTTTATGGTGATACAAATAATTTCTTTATTTATATTATATATGTTCTATTTCTATGATTAGATTATTAGAATTTACTCTCATAAAAGGATAATAATTTAAAGATATTAATGAATTTATTGTGAAAAATATAGAATTGTGTAGATTCCACTCATGCATGAGATGTTTAATTAAAATGAGTGTTTGTTTAAATAGGTGAGATATAGATGTGTTTTTTACTGAAATTAGTTATTGTTTATTACTGTAATGATTGTTATGTTTATATGATTAGTGTGTTACTTTAGTGGTTTTTGTGGTTAGTTTTACGGCGTTTTCATATGTTGTGTAGATGGGGTTGGGAATAATTTTAATGATTAGAATGGGGAGATTTGTTAATTGATGTGGAAATAGTGGATGCGAAATTATGTAGTATGAAAGTGGTGTTATGGCTGGTTTTGTGGAAAGAAAATGGGATTATAGCTGCTGTGGGGGTTATTAGAATGAGTTGTGAAGTGGTTTTTTGGGTATATGGTTGGTTGTTGTGTGATTTTATTATAGATTCCCAATGGTATGGATATGGTTACTAATAATAAAAATGGTAATGAGTATGTTCTATATAATAATGAGTAGATGACTATGAAATGTTAATGACTACAGAGAATATGAAATGGATAGAATGGACATGTGTGTGTAATAACCCGAGATTTGGAATATATTTATATTTATTAATAATTATGGATTTTAAGGGTAATATAATAATTTTAGTGTAAGGGATATTAAATTAAACTGAATGTATTGATAATATGAAAAGTGTTATAGTCGTTGTGTGTGTGTGTGTTTGTGTGCTTTTTTATATAATATTACTGTGTACAAAGATAAATATTAAGAACTTAAAATCCAAAATTAAAGTATACATGAAATGGAATATTTATTTGATCATTGTAATTTAGATATTTTTGTTAAAAAGGAGAAAAATTTATAAAATAGTAAGTAATAAACTTAAAATGTATAATTTTTGAAAAAAATATGCTTGACATTCATTAATTATTAACAATTTGTGATTACTTTATATTAAGTGATAACAATTAATAAATATTTATTTTAATATGTGAAAAGATATATATTGAGAAATAAATATATTGTGGTAGAAAAATATATAATATAATAATTTGAAATCAATATAATTATAGGTAAATTATGATTTATATATTTAATAATAATCATAAATTCCAATGTTAATATTATTGAAGAATAAAAAAAGTATTGTATTAAATGAATAGATAAGAGAAATATAATTTACTAATTTATAATAACAGTGTATAAACATTAAAAGAAAATATTTTTTAATTCTTATAATAGTACATATTTAATATGAAAATGATAAAAATTTAAAATTATAAAATGGTATATATTTGTGTGTGTGTGTGTAATAAATAGAGTAAATATTAACACAAATATACCAAGATTATAATAATTTAAAGTAAAAAAATAAAAGAAAATATTATATATATATATATATCATTGGATATATGTGATATTTATTTAGAGATGTAAAGCATAATGTAAATAGATTAATAATTGAAAATGAAGGTTGTATCTAATAAGTATTATAATATTTTAATATTTTTTATTATAACATATTTACACTTTATATATGTAAAAAGTTGGGGATATGTCAACCAAACTTCAGGGTTGGGGTAGCTCAAATATGGAGGAGCTAAGATTGACCGCTTGAATAGGGGGTGCATGGCATGCTTGAGGGTTTCAAAGTTGGTTAGTGCGGGGTGGTGTGACTCATGAGGCATATGTGTGTGGTGTTAATATTGGAGTGGACCTAAATACTCATAATTATTAGATTGGTTGAATGAGTAGATTTATTAAGAAATTCAAAGTTATCGTAATTTCTCATGTGGGATTTGATCAAGCCGTGTATGTTTACTAAACTTACTATAATACACATACAATCACTATTATCTAATCTAATCAACATGATCTGAGTGATCAAAACTCTCAATAATGTTACTATCTTCCTTCTCTCTCTCAAAACTGCAAAAAAACCATCATGGATATATATATATATATGAGTAAATATTTAATCAGGTGAGTATTGTTTGAAGTGATCATGTAAGGGTTGGATGATTCCTGTTATACCACAAGTATTATTTTAGTCCTCATCCTCGTCCCTAGTATGAAACTATTGCAGAATATCTACAGACTATGTGTGTGTGTATACACAAACACATATACACTTATGTGTTCGTTTGGGAATTAGGGGATTATTGGACAATTTTTATGAAGTTGAATTGCTAAAACACAAGAGATCAAGGTGTAACCATCATTTTTTCCCACTACTAGTAGTTGTAACTATTTATTTCAAAGGTTATAAAAATATAAATATATATATACATACATGAATCTACCAAGATCTAAAATCACTAAATTATGGGACATATGAAAAGATACATTGAAAGACATCATTTTCTAGTTTTATGCTATTATTTTATGACTAATGGAGAATGATATGTTTGTGTATTTATATAAACATAATATCTAATTATTTAGAACCATAAATCCGTTTTGGAAAAAAAATGGCACGACACATAATAATAAAGTTTCAATTCACTTAGTCATAAAACAAAAGAAGTGCACAAAGTAGTTACTGTACATGTGTATTTTCATTTCTAAATCTCCATCACCAAATTCTGTATATATATATATTAAATAATTTAATAATATATATATATCAATGGGTATTGTCTATATGAGGGGAACTAATTGGGTCAAGGGAATTTCATGTGTTTAATACAATTATATATGTATACATACATATATATATATATATTCATAGGGATAGTGAGAGAAGGATAGGGTTCATTAGAAATTATATTTGGAATGGAGATCTGCTAAGGGGGACAGCTTAGATGGTTCATTGAGGTTTTTTTTGCAAAATTAACTTAATGTGATTACTTATTTTAAAATAAAGTTCTATTTTTTATTTTTTAGAAGCCTATTTTTATGGTAAAAATTATTTAAAATTTTTTATTTTCATTTTCCAAAACTATATTCTCAATGTAAGGGTAAATCACTTTCAATATAATCATTTTATGTGGAAAATGTTTTTAATGTAAAATTATATTTTCTAAAACTCCCTTAGAAGGTAATTGAGTTTTAAAAATATTCAAGATTAAAAGTGTTTTAATAAATTTAATGTTATCATCATATGTAATAAAAATATATTTTAAGATTTTTTATATTAAGGTTTACAAATAAAACATTTCAAATTTAAATATGGTTTTTAAAAGTTTTGAAATTTTTATTTTATGCCTACAATCATTTATTTTTATAAATCTCATCATCATTGATTATCTAAGACATGTTAATCACTGAACAGTTTTTATAATCATGGGGAAATTTCCTTCATAGATGTTTTCAATGTTTATAATTACTATATGTATGTACTTTAATTTATTTTGACCAATATCTGATTTATGTTTGAAAAAATTATTTCTTAATCAAAAAAAAATTATTCTAGTCACTTATAATTATATAATAAAAAATAGAGTGATATATATATATATATATTACTGTTCATATATAATTATATCCACGGTTATTTATTTTAAAATATCAATTTTATCGAAAACTCTAATGAAAAAATAGAAAGACAATTTTTTTATTAAAATATGAACTCATACTTTTTATGAAAATAAAAAATATGGAGTAAAATCAATCCTTAAGGTACTTTTTCACCATGTGATGGGTTGGCCCTATGTAGTGATCAAAGTTCTAAATCACTTAATAGTTTTTTTTCTAATCATGTATTGTGTTTTCTAAAAATCCTTGGATTTGTTTTGAGATTCATTTTCAAATGTATCATTTTTTTCTAAAAAAAGGCATTCCAATGGTTAATAAAAAAATTAATGGGCTTGATTTTAAAAAGATATTATTATTTAAATTTATTTTCAATGGATTATATAGATATTTATTTTTTAAAACCCTTATGGATTTTTAAGGAAAAGTGAATTTTACATTTAAACAAAGTTTTATTAAAATCATTGTTTACAATATTGAAGAAACAAATATCAATGGAATTTTTCTAGTATTTTCAAAAATAGATAATTTCATTTCAGAACCCAATATTTAGCTTTTTCATACCCCACATTTTAAAAATGTTTTTCGTAGGTTTTTTTTGATTGGACACAGTTTTAGAGTTAATTTGTGTTTATGTGTGTTAGTCCGAATGGAGTTAGAGATTTCATAGAAGTAATTATATTCTAAAAAATTCATATTTGATTGAGAAAGTGTGTGTCTTAATTTTCTTAATACTATAATGATATAGAGCTATAATATTCTCTAATATTTTAGTTAGAATATATATTATTTAGTGATGTCAAATATTTTATTTAGAAAAAAATATTTTAATTTTTTTATCCCTGGGATAGTGAGAGCTGGTCTGGGGTGTCATGGTTGGTATCAAATAAATTATTTAGATAACTTTAGAGATTAGGATTTTAAATAAAATTTAAGAGTTTGAGATATTATTTTTATGTTTTAGGTGATTATATTTTTAATAATTATTATGATAAGAGACTTTGTGACCAATGGGAGAATCTTATGAACTGTCTAGGTTTTTAGTGTTATGGATTTAAGAATTTGTTAAGATCACTCTTAATTTTAAAATATTTCATGAAGTAATTACTCATATTTTTTCTATAAAAAATATGTGTATCCAACCATAATTAATCTTAACTAGATATGTGTGTGTGTTCTATGATTAATATGGAATTAGATTATATCATATCATTGGTAATTCAAATTTTGAGGATGCAATTTATATAAGGGGGATAATGTAATGAACCGGGTTTTTTAGTATATTTATATTTAGTAATAATTTTGGTTTCTAATGGTAACAAAAAAAAATTATGTGGGCTATTAAATTTCACACGAAGTAATGATAATTGGGAATTTTTTATGGTATATATATATTTATATATAATATTATTTGTTAAAATGATAAATATAGTTTACTAAAAAATATTATAAGAATTTTTAATAAATAGTATATTTATTTGATTATAGTAATTAATATTTTATTTATAAAAATAGAGATAAATAATGTAATAGTTTTTAATATAATTCATAGGTATAATTTTTGAAAAATAAATCATATGATTAAAAAATTTGTAATTATTATTAATTTGGAATTATTTTATCATAAGTGATTGAAATAGATAAATATATATTTTAATATGTGGTACAAAACTTATTGAGAAATACATATATTATGGTAGAAAAAATATATTATATTAATTTTAAATTAATATAGTTATAGGTAAATTATAATTTATATATTTAATTTTTAAGATAAAAGATTTATAAAACCTACTCCATTGTGTTTCCTGAGGCCTGGTGGATATAATGGGGTTTTCAGATTCTTTTCCCTCTTTGTTTTTTCTGAGTTTATTCTCATGGACACTTGTTTTCTTCTTGTAGTTAGTTTTTTCTGTGTATAGTAGGTTGGTTGGTTGTGTGGTCTTATAGAATCTTCACTTTTTTCCTTTATGCATTCACCTATTTTTCCATGTGGTAGGTTGGTTGGTTTTTTGGTTGGTTGGCATGGTCACTTGTTTCCTTCATGTGGTCGGATGTTTTTTCATGGTGCCAGTTTTTTTGTTGTGCGGTCAGTTGGAATGACCACTAGTTTCCTTCATTTTATCCATTATTTTCATGTAGTTGGCCAGTTGTTCATATGATTAAGTGTTATTGTCTCTTTTTTCTTCATTTTTTCATTTTTTTTTGTAGTAGTTTGGTTCATCATGTGGTTAGTTTTAACGACCACTTGTTTCCTTTGAGCAGTCATTTGTCTGTTCATATGGTAGGTTATGGGGTTAGGGTGTCAATTGGTATAGTAACTTCATTCCTTCTTTTGGTCACTTGTTTGTTTTTGTATAAAGTTGGATGATATGGTTAGTTCTAGACAATGGTAAAAAATTTAAAAATTATAGTTTCCTATGAATACCCCTAAAATTCATGTATATTACTTTTTAATATAAATGTCATTTTAAATATTTAATTATGTTTGTTTAAATTTTGTTTTAAGGTTGAAAATTATATCCATGAATTTACTTGAAGACAAAGGAAATTAATGAGTTATTTCCTATGTAATTAAATGATATCTATACTAATGATTAATTAAATTCTAACTTGTGATCTGAAATACAGATAGTTTCATGTATTCAATTTTAGAATGAATATTTTTCTTTCATTATTTCTTACTTGATTTATCTAAATAATGGATGTTCTATGGACTTTTCCCTAGAGTTTTGGAACCTTTCAACCATTAGTTCATGTTCTTCTAGTGGTAATCCCATTCTATGTGAGTATCCCCTATTTTAGTATAGAAAATCATATTGGGATTACTTTTTCTAGGTATGGGATCCTAAATAACTCTCTATTTATGTTCATATAAATGGATTTCATGATTTTTCCTTTTATTTGGTGGGTAGTAAGGTTCATATTAATATAGATAATGAATTATAGTAATCTGGAATTGGTGATAATTGGGATAAATTTCATGCTATACTGTATTAATGATATTATGGATAGGATTATGAAACATTGTATCCATTTATAAAAATCACAACTATTGGGAGCCTTGCTTGTGTCATGGAAATTTATTATTTGATCACACCCTGAATAAATTGATAAGAATTTATATATATCTAATTAATTGGTAAACCAAGTAACTTTTGGATATTGTGTGAGAATAAACATGGTAAATAATAAAGTAAAGTAATTTAATTCCTTGATCCTAAATTATGGAAGACTATATGTGATTATATGTGTGGATTTTTTGTTCTATTTCCTTGTGTGTTATGGGATGTTGTGTTCTGATGGTAGTGTTTGGATGTGTTGTAAAATAAGTGGGGTAAGTTATGTGATGGTTGATTGGAATGAGATATGATGAGGGTAGTTGTGTGATATGCAGTGGTTGTGATATATGGTGGTTGAGACCGGTGGTTTTTGTGATGTTATGACATAGATGATGTGGTGCTATGGTGATGGTTGATGTGATATGGGTTATTGTTAATCTATTCTATTGTGTGGTGTTATTAGTTTTCTGGTTATCCATGGATTAAATCGTAATGCTGAAATGAAATTTCATGGATTGGTAAATGAATAATAATGGGATATGCCAATGTGAATAAAATTTCTTAATAAATGAAAGTTAGTAAAAACTCATTAAAATATGGTAAATAAATGAATCTATAATTGAAATTGATATATTTTGTTATGTTTTGTAGTTATGTGAGGTTATTCATTTAATATCATTATAAGTTGTACAAAATGTCATATGGTGCAGTTTTGGTGATGTAGAGTACACTATTGTAGTTATAATTAACCATAGGTTGGGTATTGTGGGACATCTTTCTATCATGTATTTTATGTTATTGATATATAATCACCACTAGATTTGGATAACACAACCAATTCTAAGATATTTTGGGTTTCATTTTTCCCCCAATATCTAGGTTGGTGGTGATATAAATGGTTGGCTACCCCTTCTTCCCAGGTCTTCCTTAAATAGTAGTAATGATACAAGTTGGTGTTAGAGATTAACTAGTGATGAAATGGATATCTTTTAGATATTAACCATTGTTTATTAGGATATGAGATGGGAGATTTTCATGTGTGGTGGGAGGAGGGTGTAAAGTTTATGTCCTTCATGTTCGTTATACCCTACTGCTCTGGATATGTGATGAGGTTATAGTGTGTGATGTGGTTTTGATATGAAGATGAATGATGTTATCACCAGATTCTTGACCCTGTGAGATCTTTGTATAGGTAGGGATACATCCCATCCCACATCATAGATGGATGGATATGTGACTTGATATATATATATATATATATAATGGGTGGGAGAACAATATTTTTGATGTTTGTGTGTGAGAGTGAAAAATCAGCGGCGAAGAAGTTGTGGGGAACCTATGATTTGTGTTTAATAACTAAAATATTACTATATTGAATGCATGATTAAGTGAGCGAGCCATGGTAAGGCTTGGATTAGTTATATGACTTGTTTAGGGGCATGTTTAATCTCTATTTTGTTCAATAGTGCATTAGTATTCTCTTTTAACATCCTCACCAGAATCCTTTGGGATGATCTTACTGAGTGTACATGTTTATCTCTCCCTATGTATATAAAGTATTTTTTTAATTTCCATGGGGACTTTGGGGAATGAGTTGGAAATTTCTATCTTGGTTTTTGTAGTTTCTATTGAGTCGATGTTGTAGGACTTATCTTTTGGAATTTACTAAGAGAATTTTATTTGTATCTATTTACATCATGCATGAATTTTGGGAAGGACATTGATGTAGTTTTATATCATGTGAGGGAGTTTTTTTGTAGTTTATTTATAATATCTCATTATATTTATTATTATAGAGGATAATTTCTTCCTTATGTGAGATTTTTATACCCTTGATACTTATCTTTAACTGGAGGCCTACCAGATGTAGGACTCGGGGGTCAATATATCTCTTCTTTAATTTTCATCCTCATAATGGTTCCTTTGGAGGGAGGGGTTCATCATAGAGTGGTATTAAAGGTTTTAGTTGATTTGTGGGATGGATTTTGGAGTTATTCACTTTGATGAATTCATGGGTTGGTAAAGAAATTGTTTCAGTTGATTATGGTGTGTGACATTGGCCAGGGATACTAGATAAGACATAGGATTTTAGTGCCCAATGTGTTATAATGAATAGAATATGAGCTTATTTAGTGAACAAGTACAATAGACATTTTTTCAGGGTAGATAACTAGGGGAGGTGCATGCATCATGATTGATTATGTTTGTTTCTAAATTGGGTGGTTTTTGAAAATTAAAATGAATAAATTAAATAGTCTTTGATAAAATTATATAACAATAGGCTTCGTATTTATCGTTTCATTTATGAAATGTCTCTTGGTCATAGTCCTTGAGTAGCTCATGATATATAGGTTTAGTGGGCCGAGATGGTTTATCATTAGAGGATCAACCTAATAGAAGAGGATAAGGCATGATAAAGGGATTTTTGTTCCTTTCAGTAGAAGAGATTGGGGAAGTATGAGGGGTATGTCTCTAATCTAGATACAGAGAACTAGTTTCAGAAGCTAGATATTTTTTTAAATAATATTTTAGATTGGGAAGTGTTTCATGTTTCATTATAAGTTATTCAGATGTGGGAAGTTTGACTTTATTGATTGATGTTGTACCATGGTAACCATGATGAGTTAGATGTTTCGTGTTTATCCATTCAAAAGGAGTTTCACTTGGAATTCATGTTGAAAAAGATGAACCTAAAAAAGAGGAGACGTTTCTCTCCCTTTAGTATGGGAGCATATGTGTATGGGGACATGGTATCAAGTTCAATGATCTCTTTTACTTTTACCCTAGATTCATTCTAGATGAGGATACCAGATAGTAAGGTTTGGAAGAGGAACTACATCAATAAATTAGGTATACAGTCACATAATTTAATATTTATAAGTATCTATAGATACAGAAGATGGTGTAGGTTATCGATTAGATGATTTCTCTAGGACGTGATCCTTGAGAGAGTGTCCATCAAGGAATTATGGGGAGAAAACATTTAGGTATTCGGTCATCAATGATTAGGCAGTCAGTGTTCTGACAAGTAGTAATCCAACCATGAAAAATCACTTCACATCCTTCAGGTAAAGGTGCCTTATAAGACCCTACCATTGTTATTATATGTCTATGGGAGACATTTCCACCACTAGGATCAGTGTTCGAAATCGTAATTATGCCAATTTCATAAGGGCAGTCAGTCCACTTTTTGGAAGTATCATTATTTTCCTTTGAAGTTGTTTCAGAAGAAAGGAGAATTGGTGCTTATTCAACACCTGAGGAAAGATTTTGTCATTAGATTGATTCCTTATGATAGTCCCCATCCTCAAGGACCTGGGTAAGAGTTTTTTTTTTGAGTCCAATAAAAAATAAGCAAAGGGTATGGTAATTTTTAGATGCATGTGATGGATTCTACAGCACTGATAGGGCTAGATGTTTTCTAAACTGTGATTAGTTTATTACCTACCCATGTTTGTGCCTTATTTAATTCAAGATTCATTCACTCCATTATTGGTACTAATTTGTTCTTAAACTTGATACTATATGTGGAGATATTTCTAGTTCCCCTAGTGTTATATACTTCAATTGGAGTGTAGGATGATTTATTTGATGTGTACCAAGGATGTAGACTAGTGATGTGGAAGCACCATTCAATGGGATATTTATTTTTTATGAAAATAAAACCATGATATGTTATCATAGATATTTATTTGATATATTTTTTCATGAATTCGTTAACTATTTCTTGAGGAGAGTCTCATCTTCTTTATGTGGAGGTATAGTACGTTGCATTCATTATTGAGTGGGGTTATCATATGGGTGACAGTAAAGTGGAGCCTCTTTTATCTCTGTTGGTGAAGTTGTTAGTGGAATATTATGCTGAGTATGTTCCTAGGGATTTAGATTAGTTCCAATATGTTTTCCTAGATGAGGTTAGGACATTATCCCCTTCAATGGGATGTCGAGTTTGGTATAGAGTAACAACTGGGTGTATCTAAAATTTTATTGGATACTTGTCAAATGGAACCTATATAGTTTCATAAGTTTCGGATACATGTTGATGATATGATACATATGGGTTTTATCTGACCTAGCGTGTCTCCTTGGAGTTATCCAGTGCTGTTCACCAAGTAGTTGGATGGTAGTCTGAGATTTTGTGTGGACTATTAGCAATTTAATTAGGTGAAAGCCTAGAATTGTTACCCACTTTCAAGGATCGATGATCTTTTTGACCAATTTAATGGAGACAAGTTATTTTTTATTATTTAATTGTGGTCTAGATATCACCAGATGAGTGTGAAAGATTAGAATATCATAAAGACTGCGTTTAATTTTAGATATGAGAACTCTAAGTCCAATTTCATGAAATTAGATATCATGAATGCTTGATCATTTTCTATGGGTCTCACGAACACTATATTATATGATTTCCTAGACCAGTTCATCATTATTTTCATTGATGATATATTGATCAACTTCAAGTTAGAGGAGGAGCTTATAGAAAATATCATTGTAGAATTTTAGGTCATTTTCACCACCATATCTATGAATAGTTTTCTATGTGTATAATCTAGAAAAGAGAGATGAATTTCCTTGGACATGTACAGTCTTAGTCAGGTGTGGTCATGGACCTATCAAATATCAAGGTATTTGTTTCTTGGGTAGCAACAATGAAGATGGAAGGGGTTTAGATTTTCCTTAGTATTTTAATATATTATCATAGGTTTATATCTAATTTCTATTAGAATACAGTCTTCTGAACAATGATAACCAGTTAGTAATAATATTTGGTATGTACTAATAATATCTAGATAGAATTAGGTTTCCTAAAGAAGAATTTGATCAATAATCCATTTCTTAGGTTACTTGAGGAGGGTATGATTTTGGAGGTTTTCTATGAAATTTTCCATTTAGGTTTTAGATAAATATTAATATAGCAGAGAGTGTGTCACGTCCCGCCCTCGGGGCCCGTGCCGTGACTACCCCAAGCCCGCCTTCCATAGGCCAGGGGCTGGCGACTAGCACCAAGGCGTAAAATCCCAGTAAAAAGGGAAGGCATTGCCTTAATAAAGTAAACAAGCACCTCAGAGAAACAAGCGGAAGAAAAGCAGTACACAAAACTAGAACAACTGTGCTGAAGAAAAGGGGCCGGAAATACAAGCCCAACTGTAAAGTAAAGTACAACTCGAAAGGGAAAACAGCAACTGAAAGTACAAGCGGCTCCTGGAACGTCCTCCTCGATTCCTACCTGAAGGGTAGGTACAGATGGCTCAGCTCCTGGTTCGTCCACCACGGATCCTACCTGAAGGGTAGGTACAGATAGATCCACAACTCCTCGGTCCAACTGTCCGCTCCGAGCACGTCCCGCTCAGTGGTCCTCCTCCGGGTACCGACCTACTCCGAAGCCTCAACCGCAGTCAGCACTGTCCGTCGTCTGCAACCAACACAACGAAGTGCGGGCATAGCCCGTGCAGGGGTGAGTATAAGATACTCAGTAGGGACCCCGAGACCCCCCGAAGGTCTCCTGAAATCCACAAAGGATAAACCACAAGAAGATACAATCACAAAGTAACATCCAGTATTGATTAGGTATATGCCCATACATATACCTATGTCACCAATTTCCGTTCGGCTCCGACACCGAGCCCAAGAACAACCCAATCCACAAGAAGAGTAATCAGTAAATCCACACAGGATAACAGTACAAGTTCACACAGTTTATAACAAGTTTATGAAATCAACGGATAACTATTACCCAGGTATATGCCCATACATATACCTAAGTTATTAAGCGACCCATCTCAATCATGAGAAAAACACAAAGATCATTGACTCAGCTCAAACCAGGATTTTCATTAATGAAACCGTAGCTACTAAAGAGCTCCGTCTCTAGAGTGTACAGTGGTCCTGTCACGACTCCGAGGCCGCCACTCACTAACCTAAGACTGCTGAGGTACTCCTCCTGTCAAGTACTGCGGGTTTGCGGCCAACTACCGGGCGCTCCGTCCGCTGAGGGTCTGTCGCCAAATACCGGGCGCTCACCCAGATAGCCTACTGAGGTACTCCTCCTGATGAGTACCGCGGGTTTGCTGCCAACTACTAGGCGCTTCGTCCGCCGTGGGTCTGCCGCCAAATACCGGGCGCTCCGTCCACTGGGCTAGTCGACTCACTCCAAGTCGAGTCGGTCAAGCAGTCATCAGGTCTCAGTCGGCTACACGGTCTCCGTACTCCGCACGCACGCCTCCACCGTCGCGGGTCTGTCGCTACAACCAAGCGCATACACTCCGTAGAGTATCGCGGGTCTGCCGCTACAACCAAGCGCTCCACCGCCAAGGGTCTGCTGCTGCATCCAAGCGCACCACCACTGTCAAGTACCACGGGTCCGCCGCTACACTCAAGCGCTCCACCGCCCAAGGTAAACTGAAGATTCAGCTCACACAGGTTCGGTAGCACTGTTCCACGTAGGATCGCTGAGTGCTGTTGTCGTCGTCGTCGAATCCACACAGGATCTCTGTACTGTCGTCGTTGCAGTCACAGTAGCTGTCGTAGCAGTCGTCACAGTAACAGTCGCAGCCAGCACTAGGGTTCCCGCACACAGTAAACTCGTTTGGAGGATCCGCTCCACGAGCCGAGAGGCTGATACATCAACTGTCACAAAGACCAGAGTTGATGTATCCAAAAGTTCTGTATCGTCAACAGGAACTCAACGCAACAGACGGCGCGTCGATCGGACGCCCGGTCTGAGAGTTATCGGCATTTTCGTCTCCGGGGCCCGGTTGGTTTTTAAGGCAAAACCAACCCGACCGTACTCCACCTGCGTCCAAACCTCGGGCGGAGTATGCCAAAAGATCCGTCTCACTAAGAGGGACACAACGCGACTGACGGCGCGTCAATCGGACGTCCGTAGCTCAAGATATGAGCGTTTCCGCTCCGAAGGCCCGGTTGGTTTCGTGAACGAACCAACCCGGCCGAACTCAAAGTTAACCGAAACCTTGAGTGCGATATACCGAAACGACCGTCTCGATCCAAGGATCGCGTTGCCGCAGACGGTTCGTCATTCGGAGGTCCGAGGCTCAAGTTATGGGCCAAAAACCAAATCTGGTTCGAAACGGGGGGGTCCGGGTCCGGGCCGACCCGGCCCGACCCCCCCCCCCCCCCCCGGGGCGGCGCGGCGGCGGCGGCGACGGCGGCGCGGCGGCGGCGGCGCGGCGGTGCGGCGGCGGCGGGCCGCGGCGAGGCAGCACACGCGGGGGCTAAGCCCCGCGGTTTCTGGAGGGGCGGCGCGGCACAAGGGCCGCGCCCCTTCTTATTTTAAACCCCCCCCCCCCCCCCCCACGTGGGGGGAGCCTGCTGGCGCCGAACCAAGGGGGCGGCTGCCCCCTTCCCTCAAGACCCCCCCCCCCCCCCCCCTCTTTAAGAGGGGGGTTTTCAAGGGTTGGCCGGGGAATTAAATTCCCCGGTTTTAAGTCATCCGGCCGGCCAGCTGGCCGGCCGGTTTTTACCAACGGGACCGGAAATTCCGGTCCCGCCTTCGACTTCCGACGCCGGCGGCCCGGCCGCCGGTCTTCTCTTCCGCCGCGGCCCGGAACCGGCCGCGGTCTCCTCGTCCCGCCGCTGCCCGGAACCGGCCGCGGTCTCCTCGTCCCGCCGCGGCCCGGAACCGGCCGCGGCGTTCGTCATCTGGCGTGGTGCGACGGCACCGCGCCCCTTCGCCGTACATTGATAATCATTCAACGTGGCGCGACGGCGTCGTGTTCTTGTTGTTTCTTCCGAGGTGCGCGCGACGGCATCGCGTAAGATAAATGCACGTTCATCCGCGTGGTGCGACGGCACCACGCCACTTGCTTTCCTCCGCAAAAAATAATTAAACAAGAACGATGGAGGGGGGGGTTCGGCCGTGTTCGTGCGGTCCGGCACCCCCTCACGTTAAAATAATAACGCAACTCAAAATAAAATCAAGTCACACGTTAGTCTTGATAAAATCACGATCAAGAATAAAATAAGGAAACCAAATGAAATCGACAACCCCTACCTCGGGTTTAAGATTTGAAGATTCGCCTACGCTCCGCGGAAGACGGCGTCGCGGAGGTCGGGCGTCGCGGTCGCCGTTCGTCAAATCCGTTGACGAAGAGATATGCCCGAAGAGACACGTCGTTGGCGGATCTTCGTTTGCCGACGAAGAAGGTCCGAGGAGGAAGAAGAGGTCCGAAGATACCGGGTCGCCGAGTCGATGATCCTTGACGAAGTGTTTTCGTTCTTCGTTGAGGATGATGACGTTCTTCGCCGGAGAAGATGAAGTTCTTCAAGAGACTTAGAGCTCTCTCCTCCAATCCTCAACACAACCAAACTAACCCCCAAAAATAAAATAAGCTAATCTTATTTTATTAAGACATTCTATGAGTTCAAAAATCAAAAACTTAATTCCATTAATTGGATTAGTGTGTTGGCATGATTAAAGTGAGGAGAGGGAAAGTCACCCAATTAATGGGAAGTTTAAAGGTTAAGATGAGTTACACATCTTAAGTGGGGGGTTTAGAGGAGTTAGGGAAGGTGAGGGGTTGGGCTCGTGTGGGCCCCACCCCACCTTTATTCTCTCAAGGGTAGTTAACAACAAGTAGGTCCCACCCAACTTCCACACATAGGTTAACAATTTAGAATATGAAATAAAATTGTAACACAATTTTATTACTTCACATTTAACTCCCCTTTTTTTAACAACTCCTCCTCAGCAAACGCACCTTCGGGAAAAGTCCTCTTAAGCAAAAATCGGCGCTGCGAGTTCATCGGTGCCCTCGGATTTCAATTCCGAGCACCGGATCAAAAGTTAGGAATTCCCGCTCGTTCGTTCACTGAACGTACCCGAGCCAAACTTCGGAAATTAATTCCGGGCACTACGGGCCTCTGAATCAGGTGCCGTCAGAAACCGCGCTCTTGTAAAATTATAAAGAAAATTAAGAAAAATTTTCCCATGAATTTTATGGGTCTTTACATTACTCCCACCTCAGGGCTTTACGTCCCCGTAAAGCTTCAACTCATACTTAAGGGAAACTAGGTAGTACTGAGCACGCAACTGAGCTTTACGCTCCCATATGCTCACCTGAAGATCTTGTGCTACCCGAGAAGCACCCCAGAGGAAGCAACCGTTCACGTAGAACCTGCTCCTGTCGATCCTCAATCTCTACTAGAACCTCTGTGCTTGTCGCCCTGTCATCGACGTCCAACTCCCCGAGGTCGATGACGTGTGAAGAAACATACACGTATCTCCACAGCTGAGACACGTGGTGGACATTATGCACCCGGTGCGACTGAGGTGGTAGGGTCAAGAGGTAAACCTCTTCGCCTACCCTGCTGAAGATCAAAAAGGGTCCATTGAACTTCGGAGATAACATGCCGCTTCGGCCACATCTCCGAAACCTCATCGGGTTGAGACCGTATAAGAAACGTGTTCGTCACCCTCAAATTCAAGAGGTTTCCCTTTTTAGGATAGAACTGAAACTTAAAACTCCTGCTGCCACAAGGGTGGGGTTGACCAACTCAAGAGTGATCGGTCACACCCACTTATGCCTGAGTTTAACATGTGCTGCCCAGGGTTTCCTTTTCGCCGACCAAGGAAAACCCATTCCGACGTTTGCCTAAAACAGTCAACCGGGGTATGATTTGTGAATCAAAACCATACCCAGATCAACGTCGTAAGGCCTCTACGCTACCACCAAGAGATTCCAACCGAAACTCTCGCCTCGAGGTCAAATCACACCGTCGACGTAAGTGTGATTATCGAGTCTCCTCCCAAAGGTATCTCCAGACGTGAGGGTCAAGTCTACGGCTTACCCGGAACCTCTAGGTCTGGGACATGATTCGTGGAAGGGTAGAATGATTGGTTCCTACGTCTATAGATATGGCAGCTCGTAGTAGACATAATTCGTACCCCGAATCATTCTTAGAGCTCCTGGGTCACACTCCTTGACCGCAATGCAGCTACTCTCCTTCCCAGCCCTCCTGCTCCCTGAGCCTGGCGGGGACTACTAAGTCGGGTGGTCGTAACATGTCGAAATGTACACCACCACATGCTGCTCTCCAAGCTCCGCTTCCACGTCTGCTACCCTGCAGATTCATCTGTCCGTAGCACTTCCTCCTCCTGAAACATTTTTACACGCCCGAGTCTCTGAGACTGGCGCTAGTTTCCTGCCTTTCACTGCTAACGTTCACAACCACAAAGGTTCTCTCTTGCATCCTAGCATAGGTAGGAATGCATAGAGGAAAAGTAATGGTTCGGATGTCCTTTAGACACACTTCGCTCAGAAGTTCGAGTCTAAAGAACTGATCACAACGTAACCAACGAGTACCAAGATTGATTGGTAAGCCACGTTGAGTGCTCTGCTTCCGACATGTCGTACTGTCGAAGCTGTATTAGCTCCAGAAAACTCACAACCACCTCCTCAAGCCAGTCCTCAGCTGCCTACGAGTCAGGCTCACCTCGAAACTTGAGGGATATCTGGTGCTAAAACATAAGTAAGGCACTAAGCCTGTGAGTCTCTGCTACCGGTACCGCCGGTAGTGTATGCTGACCAACAGGTAGTGACATAGCTGGCGTACTACCCGTAGGTACTATCCCAGGTATCGGTTCGCGTACCGAAGCCTCATTACTAGTATCCAAGCTAGGCGTAGAACTCTAGCAACCACCTCCATCCAGTCCACTGCTGCCTGGGAAATCTGTCTCGCCTCGTATCCTCAGAGGCCTCTACTGCTGGAACTCGTGCATCGCGCTCTACTAGCGTGCACCGTCAGCTAGTGGCATCTGCTGCCTAACGGGTGGTGGTGCTGCTGGTACACCACCCGAAGGTGCCAACACTAAAAAAGGGGCCCTGCACCGGAGTCTCGCTGCTCGGTGGGCCATCATCGAGAACTCTCTCGGAACTCCAGCTAACTATCTGCATGGTGACATCCTGAACAGATGTGTCACTGTCAACGATTTATACCTGGTGAGCTGACCTGGTTTGAGCTGACTTTAAACCTTTTGGGAAACACACACGCAATCAGTGTTTTCATGCATTAAGTCGGAAATCAGAAGTCAGGGTCCTGGTGTACGGATACGTCGGCCGCCGCACCAACACTGGACTCCCTGGACTGATAACCATACTCAATACACTAAACGCTATTGCTTCACATAGAAGAAAGATCAGAGTCTGCGGTAGAACCGACCGCCTCTGATACCAATTTGTCACGACCCGCCCTCGGGGCCCGTGCCGTGACTACCCCAAGCCCGCCTTCCATAGGCCAGGGGCTGGCGACTAGCACCAAGGCGTAAAATCCCAGTAAAAAGGGAAGGCATTGCCTTAATAAAGTAAACAAGCACCTCAGAGAAACAAGCGGAAGAAAAGCAGTACACAAAACTAGAACAACTGTGCTGAAGAAAAGGGGCCAGAAATACAAGCCCAATTGTAAAGTAAAGTACAACTCGAAAGGGAAAACAGCAACTGAAAGTACAAGCGGCTCCTGGAACGTCCTCCTCGATTCCTACCTGAAGGGTAGGTACAGATGGCTCAGCTCCTGGTTCGTCCACCACGGATCCTACCTGAAGGGTAGGTACAGATAGCTCCACAACTCCTCGGTCCAACTGTCCGCTCCGAGCACGTCCCGCTCAGTGGTCCTCCTCCGGGTACCGACCTACTCCGAAGCCTCAACCGCAGTCAGCACTGTCCGTCGTCTGCAACCAACACAACGAAGTGCGGGCATAGCCCGTGCAGGGGTGAGTATAAGATACTCAGTAGGGACCCCGAGACCCCCCGAAGGTCTCCTGAAATCCACAAAGGATAAACCACAAGAAGATACAATCACAAAGTAACATCCAGTATTGATTAGGTATATGCCCATACATATACCTATGTCACCAATTTCCGTTCGGCTCCGACACCGAGCCCAAGAACAACCCAATCCACAAGAAGAGTAATCAGTAAATCCACACAGGATAACAGTACAAGTTCACACAGTTTATAACAAGTTTATGAAATCAACGGATAACTATTACCCAGGTATATGCCCATACATATACCTAAGTTATTAAGCGACCCATCTCAATCATGAGGAAACACAAAGATCATTGACTCAGCTCAAACCAGTATTTTCATTAACGAAACCGTAGCTACTGAAGAGCTCCGTCTCTAGAGTGTACAGTGGTCCTGTCACGACTCCGAGGCCGCCGCTCACTAACCTAAGACTGCTGAGGTACTCCTCCTGTCGAGTACTGCGGGTTTGCGGCCAACTACCGGGCGCTCCGTCCGCTGAGGGTCTGTCGCCAAATACCGGGCGCTCACCCAGATAGCCTACTGAGGTACTCTTCCTGATGAGTACCGTGGGTTTGCTGCCAACTACTAGGCGCTCCGTCCGCCGTGGGTCTGCCGCCAAATACCGGGCGCTCCGTCCACTGGGCTAGTCGACTCACTCCAAGTCGAGTCGGTCAAGCAGTCATCAGGTCTCAGTCGGCTACACGGTCTCCGTACTCCGCACGCACGCCTCCACCGTCGCGGGTCTGTCGCTACAACCAAGCGCATACACTCCGTAGAGTATCGCGGGTCTGCCGCTACAACCAAGCGCTCCACCGCCAAGGGTCTGCTGCTGCATCCAAGCGCACCACCACTGTCAAGTACCACGGGTCCGCCGCTACACTCAAGCGCTCCACCGCCCAAGGTAAACTGAAGATTCAGCTCACACAGGTTCGGTAGCACTGTTCCATGTAGGATCGCTGAGTGCTGTTGTCGTCGTCGTCGAATCCACATAGGATCTCTGTACTGTCGTCGTTGCAGTCACAGTAGCTGTCGTAGTAGTCGTCACAGTAACAGTCGCAGCCAGCACTAGGGTTCCCGCACACAGTAAGCTCGTTTGGAGGATCCGCTCCACGAGCCGAGAGGCTGATACATCAACTGTCACAAAGACCAGAGTTGATGTATCCAAAAGTTCCGTATCGTCAACAGAAACTCAACGCAACAGACGGCGCGTCGATCGGACGCCCGGTCTGAGAGTTATCGGCATTTTCGTCTCCGGGGCCCGGTTGGTTTTTAAGGCAAAACCAACCCGACCGTACTCCACCTGCGTCCAAACCTCGGGCGGAGTATGCCAAAAGATCCGTCTCACTAAGAGGGACACAACGCGACTGACGGCGCGTCAATCGGACGTCCGTAGCTCAAGATATGAGCGTTTCCGCTCCGAAGGCCCGGTTGGTTTCGTGAACGAACCAACCCGGCCGAACTCAAAGTTAACCGAAACCTTGAGTGCGATATACCGAAACGGCCGTCTCGATCCAAGGATCGCGTTTCCGCAGACGGTTCGTCATTCGGAGGTCCGAGGCTCAAGTTATGGGCCAAAAACCAAATCTGGTTCGAAACGGGGGGGTCCGGGTCCGGGCCGACCCGGCCCGACCCCCCCCCCCCCCCCGGGGCGGCGCGGCGGTGTGGCGGCAGCGGCGGCGGCGGGCCGCGGTGGCGGCGGCGGCGGGCCGCGGTGGCGGCGGCGGGCCGCGGCGCATGCGGTGGCGGCGGGCCGCGGCGAGGCAGCGCCCGCGGGGGCTAAGCCCAGCGGTTTCTGGAGGGGCGGCGCGGCACAAGGGCCGCGCCCCTTCTTATTTTAAAACCGCCCCCCCCCCCCCCCCCCCCACGTGGGGGGAGCCTGCTGGCGCCGAACCAAGGGGGCGGCTGCCCCCTTCCCTCAAGAACCCCCCCCCCCCCCCCTCTTTAAGAGGGGGGTTTTCAAGGGTTGGCCGGGGAATTAAATTCCCCGGTTTTAAGTCATCCGGCCGGCCAGCTGGCCGGCCGGTTTTTACCAACGGGACCGGAAATTCCGGTCCCGCCTTCGACTTTCGACGCCGGCGGCCCGGCCGCCGGTCTTCTCTTCCGCCGCGGCCCGGAACCGGCCGCGGTCTTCTCGTCCCGCCGCGGCCCGGAACCGGCCGCGGTCTCCTCATCCCGCCGCGGCCCGGAACCGGCCGCGGCGTTCGTCATCCGGCGTGGTGCGACGGCACCGCGCCCCTTCGCCGTACTTTGATAATCATTCAACGCGGCGCGACGGCGTCGTGTTCTTGTTGTTTCTTCCGAGGTGCGCGCGACGGCATCGCGTAAGATAAATGCACGTTCATCCGCGTGGTGCGACGGCACCACGCCACTTGCTTTCCTCCGCAAAAAATAATTAAACAAGAACGATGGAGGGGGGGGGGGGGGGTTCGGCCGTGTTCGTGCGGTCCGGCCCCCCCTCACGTTAAAATAATAACGCAACTCAAAATAAAATCAAGTCACACGTTAGTCTTGATAAAATCACGATCAAGAATAAAATAAGGAAACCAAATGAAATCGACAACCCCTACCTCGGGTTTAAGATTTGAAGATTCGCCTACGCTCTGCGGAAGACGGCGTCGCGGAGGTCGGGCGTCGCGGTCGTCGTTCGTCAAATCCGTTGACGAAGAGATATGCCCGAAGAGACACGTCGTTGGCGGATCTTCGTTTGCCGACGAAGAAGGTCCGAGGAGGAAGAAGAGGTCCGAAGATACCGGGTCGCCGAGTCGATGATCCTTGACGAAGTGTTGTCGTTCTTCGTTGAGGATGATGACGTTCTTCGCCGGAGAAGATGAAGTTCTTCAAGAGACTTAGAGCTCTCTCCTCCAATCCTCAACACAACCAAACTAACCCCCAAAAATAAAATAAGCTAATCTTATTTTATTAAGACATTCTGTGAGTTCAAAAATCAAAAACTTAATTCCATTAATTGGATTAGTGTGTTGGCATGATTAAAGTGAGGAGAGGGAAAGTCACCCAATTAATGGGAAGTTTAAAGGTTAAGATGAGTTACACATCTTAAGTGGGGGGTTTAGAGGAGTTCGGGAAGGTGAGGGGTTGGGCTCGTGTGGGCCCCACCCCACCTTTATTCTCTCAAGGGTAGTTAACAACAAGTAGGTCCCACCCAACTTCCACACATAGGTTAACAACTTAGAATATGAAATAAAATTGTAACACAATTTTATTACTTCACATTTAACTCCCCTTTTTTTAACAACTCCTCCTCAGCAAACGCACCTTCGGGAAAAGTCCTCTTAAGCAAAAATCGGCGCTGCGAGTTCATCGGTGCCCTCGGATTTCAATTCCGAGCACCGGATCAAAAGTTAGGAATTCCCGCTCGTTCGTTCACTGAACGTACCCGAGCCAAACTTCGGAAATTAATTCCGGGCACTCCGGGCCTCGGAATCAGGTGCCGTCAGAAACTGCGCTCTTGTAAAATTCTAAAGAAAATTAAGAAAAAATTTCCCTTGAATTTTACGGGTCTTTACAGAGTGGTGATCTCATATGAGTCAAGAAAGTTACCAACCAATGAGCATAACTATTACACACATAATATGGATTAAACAACAATTGTGTTTATGCTGAAGTCATTTCGGAATTACCTCATCGATGAATGCTTTATGTTTTTCACATACCATAAGAGCCTCAAATATATATTCTCTTAGTGGTATTGGAATCTATGCCAATATAGGTTGATGATGTTTATACAGGAAAATTATTTTGATATCAACCACATACAAGGAAAGGGGACTGTTGTTTCCAATGTGCTAGGTCTCATGTTCTAAAGATATATAGGATGGGTGCCTACATATGTTTGGAAAGGTATGGAGGAGCGCATAATAATTATTGTTGATGTGGTATAAACCAATGGTAAATTGTGTCTTTATCAAGTGACTGTAGAGTCATCCTTGATGCAGCATGGGGAGGAGGATCAATGGGATGAATCAAAGTTAGAGGTCGTGCATGACCATGTTAGTCCTGGTGATGTTGTAGAAATATTTTCAGAGGATGGTTAGAACCGGATGCTGTTTCGAGTGAGGTTGTTTTTTATTTTGGTGATGTGATAGGGAGTTCTCTGTGAGTTTCATATCTCACCCTTAGTGGTACATTGAGACATGCCTAATAAGTATCATTACTCGAGGATACTTCTATAGGGTCTAGGGATAAAAAGGTTGGTGGAAGGATTTTTGGTAAGGTGTCTGGTTTTTTAATAGGTTAAATCCAAACATAATGTTCATAGAGGTTTCTTTCAGCCCTTGGATGTTACCAAGTGTCAATTAGAGGAAAAATAAATATATTTTTTCACTCAGCTATCCTAGGGTCATGGATAATGTGCGGAAGTTTGGGAGATTATTGATCTACTAATGATGTCTTATCATTTTCTAGTGATCCATAAATTGAGTGTCATTGATTTCATAGTGACGGTGTATGTGGATAATTTAGTTAGAATTCATGGGGTACTTGGGAAAATCATCTCTGACTATGAAACTCTTTTTTCCCATGGGTCTAGATGGGATTGCAACATGACTTTGTCACCTAGTTTCATCTTACCACTACTTTCAACTCTCATATATATGGGAAGGCAGAGTGAACCATCTAGACACTAGAGGATATTTTACAAGCATGATTATTAGACTTTGGTGTATCATGAGTAAGGAACCTACCACTAATTGAGTTTCCCTAAAATAATAGTTATCACTCATCCATTAGAATGGATTTGTTTAAGGTGTCTTATTGGAATCCATGTTCTTCTTTGTTATATTGTATGAAGTTTGGGTAGTGAGTTTTTCATTTTCTTGATGTGGTGCTAATCATGATCCAAAAGATCCAGTTGTTCTGAGAGTAGATGAGGGCTATACAGGATAATCATAAGGTCTATGTTGATCATAGTTAGAGGCCCATATAGTTTGAGGTGGGAGAGAAACTATTCTTGAGAGTCCCCCCTCAATGGGCTAGTGACTATTTGACTAGTAATAGTTGTGCTCAATTCATGGGCAATTTGAGGTGATGGGGAAAGTTGGTGAGGTGACGTATCAATTTATACATTAACCATGGATGTATAAGATACATGAAAACATCCCCATGTATGATTTTTGTCAGTATATTCATGATTAATCCCATGTCATTGAATGTGGAGGGTTAGATATCAAGGATGATACAACATTTAGTGACTGACTTGTAGAGATCTAGGAATGTTTAGAGAAGGTGTTTCATGGATGAACAATCTATGTAGTTCAAGTGGTATGGAGGTATGGTTTCCTTGAGGAGAGTACTTTGGAGAATTATATGTAGATTCAAGACTCATTGACAATTTTTTTTTAAAATTTTCCCTTATTTTATTTTACTTTAATGATGTTTTTTAACCTTATAGATTTTCGAGATGTTCTGTTTCCCTTTTTAGTGATCCATGTTATGTATTTTTGTATATGTAGAAGATAAAATCACATTATAATTAGGATTTTTTATGTTTATAACACATTTTAAAATAATATGGGTGATTTAATGCCTTACAAAGTAGACAATATATTGTTATGGAGGTTGGGTGTCCTTGAATTGTGTGCTCGGAATGGTGTTGTCTATCGATTGGGGTGGTTGTTGTCTTATGGTAAGTGTGAGTTGGTGATGTCTTGTTCCTAGTGGAGGATGGTGATGTATTTGTGTGTGGTGTTCTTAATCCCTTTTTTCTCTTATTTGTGTGTTTGTTTGGATGTTTTTTTTGTGTATAACGTGATCCCTAAGAGGTATCTTGTGGGATGATTGTCTGGAATCTTCCCTTTATTTTTAGGTTTAGTTTTAAATTCTTTAGGATGAGAATTTTTGAGAGGTATCTATTTTAAGTTCATTGATTTCTAAAACCATCTCTGTTTTGTTTTCTGAGACATAGTGAGGTCAAAAGGTTTTTTGAGTCTTTTCCTTCATAATGTATCTGAATTTATTTTCACAATCACTTATTCCTCTTGTGTGGTCAATTTTTTGTTCATGTGGTGGGTTGGTCGGTCATATGATTGGTTGTTAGGGTCACTTGTTCACTTCATGTAGTTAGTTGTTTATTCATGCAGTATGATGGTTGGTCAGGTGGTCCCTTAGCACGATCACTTATTTCTTCCATGTGGTCAATTTTTAATTCATGTAATTGGTTGTTTGTTCATGCAATCCATTAGTAAAATCACTTATTTCCTTTATGCAGTTATTTTTTTTTGGGCAGTTAGTTGGTTGGTTGTGTGGTAGGTTGTCATGAGCACTTGTTTCCTTTTTAAGGTAAATTATTTGTTTGTATGATAGTTTGGTTGTTCACGCAGTTGGCTAGCAAACTCACATAGTTCCTTCATGTGTTCAGTTGTTTGTTTGTGTGGTAGGTTGGTTGATCGTGCAGTCGGTTGGCAAGAGAACTTATTCCCTTCATGAAATTACTTGTTTTTTCATAAAATAAGTAAATTTATATGGTCATTTTTGGACTTAACCAAATTTCTAAAATTTACATTTTTCCCTATAATACACTATAAATAAATGAATATGTATTTTTAACATACTTGTGGTTTTAAAGATTTAATAATAGGTGATTAATGGCCTTTTGAAGAGGAAAGTTATATATATGAATTTTCTTGATGGATGAATCTATCAATTAGTACTTCCTCTAGGAATTTAACAAGAACCACATTAATGGTTAATTAAACTCTAACATGCAATATTAAATCTTTATGGTTTCATATCTTTAATTCAAAAACCAAGATCATTCTTACCATATTTCATATATGATTTACATCAATACAGGTGGTTCTATAGACTTTTTCTGGGATTTATGGAACCCTACTTCCATTGGTTCACATTTATCAAGTGGTGATCCCATTATATTCTCAAAACCCCTCTTTTGGTTAAACAAATCATGTGAGGCTTCATTCTTCTAGGTAGGGGATCCTAATTCCTTCCCTATTTATGTGTATGTGAGGGGATTGAATGATTTTTTCTTTAATTAAGTGGATAGTAAGGGTTATCATAATATAGATAATGAATTGAACTAATGTGAAATTTCATTCACAAGGGATAAATCACATGTTTTAATAATTTAATGATATTGCTGATGAGATTATTCATGCTTGTTTCCATTGCTAAAAATTGTGGTTGGTGGGAGACTTTCTTCTACTATATTAAAAATATATATGATACCCATACTATGTTGATTGTTTGATCACACCTTGAGTAAAATCAAAGAACATATATATGTCTAATGAATTGGTTTCCCAAGTAAATCAATAAATAGTGTGAGAATAATCATGATAAATAATGAAATAAAGTAATGTATACCCTTGAACCTAAAGTATGGATGTAAATATGTGATTTTATGTTTGGTATTTCTTGTTCTATTTCATTTTATGATGTGGTATGTTTTGACTTGATAGTAGGGACTATATGTTTTGTGAAATAAGTTGGGTAGTGATACAATTTTTGGTTGGTATGGCATGAAATGTGAGTGGTTGTTTATCCATAGTGTTATGTAGTAGTTGTGTTGTGGTCATGATGTGTGGTGGTTGAAACGAGTAGTTTTTGGATGATATTTCTTGGTCGGTGTGGTGTTTTGGTTATGGTTTATGTGAGATGAGAGAGTTATTATATGGTGTGGTTATGTCAGTTTCCCGGATACACATGGAATAAATCAAAATGTTGAAATGAAATTACATGGGTTAGTAAATGAGTAATAATAGGATGTGTTAATTTTAATAAAATGACTTAATAAATTGGAGTTAGTGGAAACTCATTAAAATATGTGAAATTGTGGATCATGTAATTGAAAGTGTAATTGTGTGGATATGTGTCATGGTTATGTGATGTGATGAACACATTGGAAGTCACAGTTTTGGTAGATATCATTTGGTGAAATAGTGGTGATGTGGAGGATTTTAGTGTAGTTTGTGTTAACCCATTTATTGGGTATTTTGTGCTATCTATCTGTCATGTATTTTATGTTATTTCAATATGCTCCCCACCTAGGATGAATAACCCTACCAACACTAAAAAATTTTGGGTTCCATTTTTTCCCCACAAAATTTAGGTTAGTAGTGATATAGATGGTTCGATACCCCATTCTTCCCTTTACTTCCTTCATCAAAAGTGATAATACATTTTGGTTTTGATATTAACCAATGGTTATGGGGATGTGAGATGTAGGGGGGTTATTCATGTTTGGAGGAGGGAACAAGGTTAATGTCCCTCACATTTATGATAACCTAATTCCATGCATATGTGATGAGGTTTTGATGTGTAATGAGATTTTTATACGATGATGATTGATACTATAACTAGATGATAGACCATACGGTAGGTTGGTATAGATAGTTTTGTGTCCCAACCCACTTCAAAGATGTTTTTTACATGATGTGATATGTATGGAAGAGATGGGAGAACATGACGTTTGATGTTGTGGTGTGAGAGTAGTAAATCAGTTCGGAAGTGGTTGTGATGACCCTGTTATTTATGTTATTTAGATACTACGATACTATATTGGATGTGTGACCTATTGAGAGAGCCATAGTGAGGCTAGGATTTGTTAGCTGGCCTATTTAGGTGAATTTGGGTTTTGTTGTTTGTTCACTGATGCGATAGTGTGCTCCTTTCAAATTATTACAAGAGACCTTGGGTATGATCCTACTAAGTATACATTTTATTCTCACCCTACATATATAAAATGTTTTATATTTCTCCATTGGGACTTTGGGGATCGATATAGACATTATTATATTGAGTTTTTCAGATTCTGTTGATTTTTTTCTATTGGAATTGTCTTTTATTATTTCATATTAATATTTTATTTGTATATGTTGATATTGTTGATGCATTGGGGGTGTATTTTGGTTTAATTTTATATCATGGGTTTGGGTTGTTTTGCGGTTGATCTATCCTAACTATGGATCCTTATTATTATAGATGGAAATGTCTTCTAAATGTGAGATTTTTATACCCTTTGCGCTTGTATCCATCCTGGGGCCTACTAGAGGTGGGACTCGAGGTTCATTATCTCTCTTCCTTTATTACCAACCCATGAGGGGTACCTTTGGAGGTATGAGGTTGTGAAATAATGATAATCATAAATTTTAATAATAATATAATTGAATTATAAATAATTATATTTTAAAATGAAGAGATAAGATATATTTATTTTATGAATGTATTGGAAGACTATATAACCTTTAATGGAATATATGTTTTAATCCTAGCGAGAGTACATATTTAAAATAAACATAATGGAAAATAAAAACTATAATAATATATATATATATATGAAATATATTAAATAATAAAAAATATTATAAAAAATATTATATTAATTTAAAGTAAAAAACAAGAAGAATATATATATAATATTGATAGTAATGTAATATTTATTAAGATATGTAATACATAAAGTAAATAGATTGATAATTGGAAATGAATACAGATTTTTATAAGTATTATAATATTATAAGCGTATTTATTAGAAGTAATTTATACTTGGTATGTGTTAAAAAAATTGGAAACTATATGTTATTCTTGTGGACTAGGATAGCTCAACCCTCGAGGAACTGGGATGGAGCACCCACATTGGAGGCCAAGGGAATGATCTTGGGTGCCACCGTGGGTCAGTGGGGTGTGGTGCGACCCGTGAGGCATATGTGTGTGGTGTGAAGTGTTTGTACTAGGGCATCCAGTAGAGGCTGGTGGAATGGGGATTTTAAAACTTTTAGTCACTGAAGTGAAAAAACTTGTGGTCTCTGATGATCTTATCCCTTGTAAAGTCTAGGGATATCTCCTGAATTAATCAAATCATGGGAATTAAAAAGAATAAGTACCTCATTTGATTTGGAGGTTCATTTTACTAAAGAAAGTGCCCGGAGATCATTTTTAAAAGGAACCAAATAGAAACCCCTCTAGATAATCCACACATGATCTATGAATATGTGTGAATTATTTTCATCTAATTTTGGGTGCTAATGTGGATCTCTAATGATCTATTTAATGTCATAATGATCACCATGATCTTGTGCCTTCAATCTATTGAAGTCATCGTGGATCGATCACTTAATAGAGAGGCTTTCTCTCTCAAGGATATGGGAAGAGAGATAAGATATAAATTCCAAATGCATGAATAGTTGATGTAATTAGCCTCTAAACATGCTTATATACTGGATTAAGAAAATACTCATAAAGGGTTCCCTTCCCCTAGAAATAAAACACCCATTAAATAAGCTATAAATATATAATTATGAAGAACTAAACTTTGTAATAAATTTAATTTTCATTTTATCACATAACAGTAATATATATTAAATATATTATGTGATTAACCACTAGTCATTAACTTGACTTGTAATTCAAAGTAATATTTAATTAATCCGGAATATTAAACTAAAATCAATTCATATAATATTATTACTTTTATGTACTTAAATGCTTATAAATAATTTTAATAAATAAAATCAACACAATTATTCTTTACATAAATTTTAATGAATTTATTTATTAATTAGTGATCAATAAAACTTGCAAAACACGCAGACCCCATGGTGAGTCCCATCATGTCCTATATTCCTATTCACCAGAATAGGGAAGATTCTTGAATACTCTATTGTGTGTGACCTTATATGACCTTATCTTGATAGAAGTGAATAGTATTAACATACCAGGATCATAGTCTAGTAACCCCTGAAGTCCCCGAAAGAGATATATAATAGTTTTAACAATGACAACCAACCTATGAACACATACTATGTAATGTAATCTATTTTTTCTTTTGATGTCTCATAAAGTAGGATGCATACTTGTGTCATAATTATTTTCTTATTTATTATTTGTCGATCTAACTAGAAGAAGTTATCTCTAACTACCTTGTCCAAGTATTTAAAAAGGTACAACCATCCCGATCAAGTTGGCACAAGATATCACTTCCTCAACTCGGAAGAGAACAATTCTATCTTGATCATTCAACCAATGCTATACCACCAATGAAGAACCCAAAACAAGCTACCTCACCATGATTTCATTATGAGGTTTTTTCCATGCATCAAAGGGAAAGATCAAATGGAGAATATTGATAATGATCTCAATTCAGGATACTGATACACATGTCCATAGATAGGATCAACCAATGACACTAGATAGATATGGTGTTCTTATTTGAAGGCCTTTCCTCTTGATCTCACCTACCAGAGATCACATAGTGTGAACTTCATGAGAATAAGGCTAAATTATTATGATCCCTCATCACTTGATAGTCATACTTCAACTGTGTTCAAACAATATGATTTATCTATACCATAGTACATATATTTAAAATTGCTATCACAGTATCTTGAGGTTGTCATTATAGAACGTGATCTACTATAACCTTTTTAAATGATAATTAATCTATAGAAATTACTATTAAATAGTGGAAATAGAAATTTCTACACTATAATTGTATGTTTATATCATTCATATCATACTGTATACATGAAATGGTAATCGAGAATTATTGTATAGTTGGGTCTAGTGCACCCACTATTAAAACACTCCATCTTGCACTAAAGACATTCTTTTAACCATCCTTCTCAGCTCTAACATGATTAAGATAATGTTTTTTCAGAATCCTAGATTTATCTTTTTGTTCTACCATGTCTCCACTGCATGGTTATTCTACTAGGTGATACTTCACCTCCTTGAGTAAAACATCTCGAGAGATGTAAACCCTGAGTAGATTCCTTTTTCATTTTCTAAACATCACATCTTGGCTAGTACCAATGAAATAATTATCATCATGATAAATCTTTACTTATTCAGTGTCATTCCAAGAACTGTAACAAATCATTAAATGTAATCCACTGCTTCTTAGCTGCCTTGAAAAAACAACACACTCATTATTTTTAGATATGTCTGCCACTGGCTTGTATGAGCTTGTCTCCCTCATTAAATTATCATGAATGAGATATTATATCACATTGATCCAAGGAATACTATTTTTTTCCCCTAAAAAATAGTATCTTTTCCTCTCTATATACCAAGCATATATCATTTGTACTTTATCTAGTACTATTGGATAGTTCTTACAGCTTCCCTTACAGTTCACTCGAGTATAACTGATATTTTATAACTATAAAGTATATTTCATTAATATCATTTCTTTTTCATGTCATGGAATACATGATTGATCCCTCAAAGAAGCGTATGGGACTCAACTCATCATTTTAATATCATCCTATGTTTATACATATCTTCTTAGAGATATATAAGTCATGCAACACCATTAAAAATTCTCTCTCAAATTGTTCCAAATTGAATTTTTATGTACCATTCCATTAAATATATTGTTGACTAGGTCTAGGAACCCATAAGATCTACCTCACTATAACATTTTACCAAGAAATTATGTTACTAATTTAAGTCAGTCTTTAGATTATTCATTTTATTCAGGGATTAAATAACTATAAGTCTGTTAGTTCTTTTCCTTATGTTACTAAACATATTTTACTTGTAAAATAATCACACTCCCCCTAACCTCTATTAGACACATGGAAATTATTAATTCTAGAAGAATATTTTATGATATTATTACTTACATTAATTCTGAATTGAATTGTTGTATCTTATTCCCTTTATTTTCATTCTATGATGTCACTATCCATTTCTGGTTGCATCGTATAGACACCTTTCACAATTGGTGGTTTTAATATCCAATGTCCAATATAATGATCATATAAAATATCTATGAGAAGTAAAATTATAATGGATTTAGGCACAATCGACTTGGTATAACCAATCAAGCGTTATTAGCCCCACTCTCTGTACCACCCACGTATCGTCTTGGTTGAATACCAGCCACATTATTCAAAATAATAAGCCCCCTGTAACTTGATACATGGAATATAATATTGAATTTTAATTGATCTTTTCAATATTATATAATTTCCATATACTGTTTACTTATAGTATTTATTATTCTCAATGAATAGTGTATCGCTAGTCATGGTGAATACAAAACCATCACTATGTTTTTAACCTTCCTATACAGTATGTTTCTTTGGATTATTCTTCATCCACATATCTTATGGAACTCATTCCAATGTAAACAATTTGTGCATATTTGGTATTGAATAAATCTAAGCCAATATTGATCCCACTATCTCAAATATATATGTAATCCCTTTTATATAAATATATTTTATAGCTTGAATATATCTTTTCTAACATAGGTATTTCTATAATATCCTATTAAACATTTAGGATAATGAATAAAAATGAACATTGTGTTTTTCAAGATGTATTTTTTATTATATACTTATCAATTGATCTATATCTAAAAACATTATCTTGTGTCATAATGGATTTGTATCATACTATAACTTATATGATATGAATTTTTCATGATAGTGGTCATATTGTTATGGGATAATGATTTTATTCAAAAAAACATGTCTTGAAAAATAGAATATCAGTAATGAAAGAGTTTTAACATTGATTACTACTGAAAATTTGACTTTTTGATATGGGATATTTGCGACATGATCCAATCACAAAAACCCTTTTACGATGGGGGACCATCGCAAATATGTCATTGCATAAAACGGTGTCGCAACTAATATTTTTGGCGACGGGCCAGTCACAAAAAAATATTACTTGCTATGGGAAGCGGGCCCATCGAAAATATATATCTGATTAAATAAATTATATATATAAGAACCTTTTGTGACGGGCCTGTCACAAAAAGTATTTGCGACGAGATACCAGCCTGTCACAAATAACTTATATTTTATAAAACTTTTGGGATGGACCCGTCGCAAAAAAGATATTGCAACGGTATAGAAACCTGTCACAAAAAAACATTAAAAAATATATATAATCTATTTGCGACGGGCCCCCTGTCAAAAATACTTAATAAAATAAAAAAATATATTAATATTATTAAAATAATAAAAAATTAAATAAAAAAAATTAAAAATATCAATATTTAGAAAAGATATATAAAAAATCATAAATTATTATTATTATTATTAGTAAAATAAAAAATATTTAGTATATAAAACTAATAATAATGAATAAAATAATAAAATACTAAAAATACTAAAAACATTTATGCAATATTCACACTAATATAAAATAAAGAAAGTATAAATTGTTCATATTATAACAAATGTTCAATTTAAATGTTTTTAATATAACAAAATAATTACTCGGGGGGTAGTCTTCTGGAGGAGCTAGTGGAGCTGGAGGAGATGGTAGAGGAAACTTCATTCCTAAACTATGATTCAGAGGGCGCATGTACTCCATCTTCTCGTGTTGCTACTGCTGCCATCAATGCATGTCCACTTCATGTTGCTAATGAATCTCTTTCTACTACTTCTACAAACTCTCTATAAGCTCAGTTTGAGCTCGCAGCTACTCCAGATACTATGAGCCAGAAGATGATGCCTCTCCACGAGCTCATCTCTAGCTAGACGCTGACATCGTAGTAGTACCATAATAAGTCCCAAGAGTGAAATGAGAGCCAATACTAACTAATCATCCCTTCTCGAAGGCATACTAGGTAGCTTGCATCCATGCCACCTCATCGAAATAGTGGGCACTAGTCTGATCAGCTGCCTCGGCCTGACACTCACCCTGTGTCTGATAGGTTGCAGCCTCATATGACTCCTATAGTTTCAACTTGAAATTAAAATTGTGAAAATATTATATGCAGTTAATTTTCAAACTGAAAAAAAAAATAATACTGAACACAATTTGATATTGGTGATCACCTCTAATCTCTCCAGTGGGTGGATCACTATACATCCTCCAATAAACGTCGTACTCTGTAATATCGAGATTCTCGACTACCTTTATGAATATAAAAGTAATTGTTTATATGTAATGGTATATAAAATATTTAAAAAGATACCTACCAAATTCTCACTATGCGTACTGAATGTATGGTTATTGTCTCGATGTGTCACCTCCTGTCTCCCCCCAGTTCTTTCAGCCCAATAATGATCTCCTCTGAAATCCACTACTCAACTAGTGTGAACATAATCCATGCCACATGTAAGATGAAATGTACTCTAGTATGTGGGAACTACATGAATCATTAAATAATTTCACTCCTGCTTTCTTAATGGATGTACTTCTCAAATTGTGCAAAAACTGATGGAAACACTCACACATAGACTGCTCTCATGCCTTGTGGATAGAATCACGCATGCTATCATCGATGAGATACCATAAACCTTACAAATAATTTACAATATCATGTTATTGAGGAAATAAATTTCTAAATAAATATTATTTATTTACGTACCATCCAATGAGTGAACATTTTAAGCTGCACATCAACAGGAATCTATTCCCATGTGATCCATGGCTGAGAAAAATAATTATGCAAGATAACGCTCCCTTGTCCAACAACTATATGTGCAAGAATGTGAAAAAATTACAAATAATCAAATAATTAGTATATAAATAAATTAATGATATCTAACTAAAATACACAGGTTATCATACCTCCGAGTTCGTGGATTGAAACCAAGATGTGGACGCCACACAGGGATAGGGTCATGAATCATAAGCCGCAAAAAAATGTGCCCCCTCTACGTACCCCCTAAACTACTAGTAGCCTAAGGGTCAGATGATCCCAAATCCTCCTCATCCAAAGGTTTCTCAGCCTCCTCTTCTCACAAAGTAGATCAGGGTCCATTTGAAACAAAAAATGATTGTGGTTAGCGGATAGTTGAAAATAACTTTTACATGTAGATATATATTAGTTATGATTATAACGTGCATTTAACAGTTTCAATGTTCACATTCATCATCATATTCATATATGATGATGTCAATGTCTTAATATTCATCATCAGTATCATCAATATCCATATGAGTTTTGGTTTCATCATCTCTTTCCATTTTAAATTCATTTGTAACATCAGTAACATCATCATCACCATCGACCCTTAATTATGGGGTTTCATCATCGATATTCCTGTCTCTTTGTGAAAAGGGTGGATTTTGAGTAGTCTCTTGAAAAATTTCAATTCCTTGTACTTCTTCAGAAACACATTTAGTTAGAGTAAACTGATTTTCCTAGGATTTCATTTTTATTATACTCCACCAATCACTCTGGTTTCTTGAAGTAGCACAATACTTTGCGTAATATATTTGATGTGCCTATTGAGCCAGTAAAATTGGTTCATTTACTGTAAGAAGACTTTTATATTTAATATCAATGATTGCATGAATTCGATGAACATGAAAGCCTCACTCGGTATCTAACCACAAACATGTAAACATTTTTATGTAATTTTTTCATAGATAACACAGTTCAATAATTTCATCCAGAATGTTGTAAAAGTCAACTTCAGTTTCTCTATGATGTGATCCTATCATGAAAACTCTGTTGTCTATTTTTTTATTATTCCCTATATGAACATGTACGAAATCAAAAACCATTCACCACATATTCATTGTAAGATTTAACTATTTTGGTTGGTGGGTTACTCAATATACACGGTCGCTTATCAATTTTATCAGCATGTTGAGACACCTGAAATTTTTTAAAACAATTGTTAATATAATAAATAATAAACCGAATTGATTTGTTAAACTATCAATAATTTATGTTACCAGTTTTTTAAATCATTTAGAAATTTTTTTCTGTCAGCGTTCCTCAAGAGCAGCTACTGTAATTTGTGGAAGTAGTTTCTTGATATGATTATCATATAACCTAAAAATAAAACAATTTTACTAAATGTAACATAAATTACAGAATAATTGATAGAATAACTCATAGTACAAATGATTTCATTTCTTAACAGTTGAGTAGAACATATGTATGAGCTCTGTGATGTTCATAATCGGAAATCCTTCGTTCATGAACTCCATCGAAGCTAAGCTCTGGCTGATTAAAAACTGATAATTGATTGTTCATTTCATCATCATATTTCCCCTCATTCTATCCCATATGGTTTTGTTTTGAGGGATATTCATATTCAAAATAATTAGAGCATAAAAAATCAATTTCCTCTTGGAAACAAGCTTCAGCAATTGTGTCTTCAACGGATGCCTTGTTACGTACTTTTTTAATAAATTTCTGCATGCATCTCTCGAATGGGTGCATCCATAGAAACTGTACCATACCTCCACATTTAGATTCATGTGGAAAATGTAATATCGGATGTTCCATTGAGTCAAAGAAAGTCGGCAGAATTATTTTTTCGAGATTACATATAATGACAAAAACATATTCTTCCAGTTTACTTAGTGCATTATAGTCTATTCCGGATACACAAATGTCTCAAAAAACATATGATATGTCTGTTATTGAATACAAAATCATAGAATTCAAAAAACCTCTAAATCCAATTTGAATAATTCTATCAATTATAACATGAAAATCATGACTTTTTAATCAAGTAATATGACCATTATTAACACATCTTCCCAAATTGGAAGTATTGCCATCTTGAATTATCAAATCTACAATCCAATAAAAAAATAATAAGAGACTCTCTTTGGATAGTGTATAAGATATTTTTGGCTTCATTAACCTATGTGATCTGACATTTTGAAACAGTTCAAGTTTCGGTAGTCTGCAAATTTGGGCAAGATCTAATCATACCTTTACATTTTCTTTTGTCTTACCTAGTGTATCCAAAACTTTATGAAATAAATTATAAAAATATTTCTTCTCAATATGCCTGACATCCAACATGTGGAAGACCAAAAAATCAGAAAAATATGGAATATCACAAAAAATGCTTTATTTTATCCAATTATACTCTTTCCCAAAGCCATGAATTTTCTGTTGGTTTACTGTTGGCCCAAATTTGATGGGAGGTAATTAAAATAAAACTGACTTTAACTGTATATCTGTGATAAATTTTGGAGGTTCATCCCTTTCAATTGTGCCTTTTCTAAAATGAGATTTGTTCATTTGAAAAGGATGATCGGTTGGAAGAAAATCTGTGATGACAATCAAAATAGAAAAGTTTTTTTCCATTGATGAGAATAAAGGCTTTGTTGTATTTCGTATAGTAAGGACATGATTTCAGGACATGTATACTCTAGCCAGATAACATGTCATATGTCGGGAAGTCACTAATAATCCACATCAATGCAACTTTTATTATGAAATTTTGTTTCACAGTAACATAATATATACTAACATCATTGCTCTATAATGAGTTTAACTCATCAATCAATGGTTTCAAATAAATATCAATATTCTTTTTTGAATGTCCTAGGATTAATAAGGTCTAAAATATATAGGACTCTTTTATCAACATACATGGAGGTAAATTTTATGGAGTTATAAATATAGGCCAAGATGGATATTGACTATCGTCAGAACCAAATGGACAGAAACCATCAGTAGAAAGACCCAATCACACATTTTTGGATTCTAATGCAAAATATGGATGCATTCGGTCAAAATGTTTCCATTAATCTCCATCAAATGGATAATTCAATCTTTTTTTGGTTAAAATCTTGGTTTTTTGCCATGACATCATTGACGTTGTGTTTTGAGACATAAACAAACGCTACAACCTGGGTGTAAGGGGGAAATATCTCAACTATTTCACAGGAATCGATCCAGACTTCCCTAGTTGAGCTTCCTTATACCTCGATTTTCCAATGTGGGACAACTATCCAATGAATCATTTTTACCAGAATATAAGATGAAACATTTTAACATGCATGAATATTCTGATAAAAAAGGCACAAATTACGAACCATCCTCTTGCTCTCATAGTAATTTTCAGGCAACAGATTTCCTTCAGGTAACAATGTTTTAACCAAAGAAAATATCATATCAATTTTTTTTTTGAAATTACATTATCTAATTTAATAGCCATAAATTTCAAAACCACTTCTAATTTTCTTTTCTTGCAACCATGATATAATGTATCCTTATAAGACCTCAACAACTCATAAAAGACGGATGGTGCCAACTCACGAGTTAAATCAATAGCATCCAGAGTTTCAGTTTGTTGAACAGATGGACCTGGAACATCATGTACTAAATTTTGAAACCTTGATGGAACCGGAATCAAGTTATTAGTATCTTCTCTAGAACTCTGTTCACCGTGTAGATACCAAAAAACATAATCGGGATGAAAACCAAACTGCATGAAATGTCCCTCAACCGTGTAAAATGTTTCAAATGTTTTCAGAGCACATTTTTTACATGGACACTTAATTGTGTCTTCTGAAAAAAATTCTAGTTTTTATGATGCAAATTATAATAAAGCTTCAACACCCTCAATATATATAAGATTTAAACTAGAACCGTTTGAATTTCTCTGCTGATTTATCCAAGCACGGTCATCTAATAATTATTGTTGTCGGCTTCCTTATTCTATATTTTTCTACAAAATATAAAATCATTATAGTTTCTGAATAGTTTGAAGTTAGAAAAAACACTATCCAAAAAAAGAAGAAAAATAATTACAACAACTTCTTAATAATTACCATTAATTACGGTGACACAATCTCCAGTGGATTGACGGTTACTCTTTTTTATGATGGCTCATTTACATGCAACTTTCTCACACTGAAATCTCAAAGAAGAATCTGCTCAGAGGTAAGCTTATTCATTCTCGTACATACAAGAATGCATAAGAGTACATCCAAGGAGATTATACTTTGCGATTTTAGTGTGAAAAAGATGCAAGTAAATGATTTATCAGACAAAAGAGCCTCCTTTTCATCAATAAATCTTTTTCTTGCAACTTTCACCACCTAAAAACATTATGAAAGAAGTCATCCTACGAATGCATATTTAAACTCGTGCATGCGAGATTAGATATGCATATGTTGAAGCATACTTTTCATAATGTTTTGAGTTGGTGAGAGTTGAAAGGAGAAGAGTCATCGAGAAAAAAAAGTGTTTTCAATCCCCTGAAAATTGGACCAAGTTATTCCATTTTATTACAATTTATTACAATTTATTTTTTTTGTAATTTATGGCCAATTATTGCTAATTATTCCTAATTATAAAAAATTATTTCTAATTATTGCAAATTAATTCAAATTATTGCTAATTATTTCTAATTATTGCTAATTATTTCTAATTATTTCTAATCATTTCTAATTATTTCTACTTATATCTAATTATTGCTATTATTGCTAATTATTTATATTTATTACAATTTATTTCAATTTCTTACAATTTATTGCAATTTTTTGCAATTTATATCTAATTATTCGTATTTATTTCTAATTATTTCTAATTGATACTAATTATTTCAAATTATTTCTAATTATTTCTAATTATTGCTAATTATTTCAAATTATTTCAAATTATTGCAATTTATTGTAATTTATTGCAATTTATTGCTAATTATTAGTATTTATTGCTAATTATTGATAATTATTGCTAATTATTGTTAATTATTGCTAATTATTGCTAATTACTACTAATTATTGATAATTATTGCCAATTATTTCGAAGTATTCTTAATTATTCTTAATTATTGCTAATTATTCCTAATTATTACTAATTATTACTAATTATTACTAATTATTAGTATTTATTAATATTTATTAGTATTTATTGTTATTTATTACTATTTATTAGTATCTATAAGTATTTATTAGTGTTTAATAGTATTTATTAGCATTTATTATAATTTATTATTATTTATTACTATTTATTACTATTTATTTATATTTATTAGTATTTATTACTATTTATTAGTATTTATTACTATTTATTAGCATTTATTTCTATTTATTTGTATTTATTACAATTTATTTCTATTTAATTCTCTTTATTTCTATTTATTTTTATTTATTAGTATTTATTACTAATTATTACTATTTATTGCTATTTATTACTATTTATTCTTATTTATTAGTATTTATTACTATTTATTAGTATTTATTACTATTTATTTGTAATTATTAATATTTATTATTCCTTATTAATATTTAATAGTATCTATTTCAATTTATTAGTATTTATTTCTATTTATTTCTATTTATTTCTATTTATTTCTATTTATTACTATTTATTACTATTTATTTTTATTTATTAGTATTTATTATTATATATTGCTATTTATTTTTATTTATTAGTATTTATTAGTATTTATTAGTATTTATTACTATTTATTCCTATTTATTAAAATTTATTAGTAATTATTACAAATTATTACTATTTATTAATAATTATTTCTATTTATTAGTATTTATTAATATTTATTAATTTTTAATACTATTAATTAGTATTTTGATTACTAATTATTAATATTTATTACTATTTATTACTATTTATTACTATTTATTGGTATTGATTACTATTTATTACAATTTATTTCTATTTATTACTATTTATTAGTATTTATTAGTATTTATTACTATTTATCAGAATTTATTACTATTTATTACTATTTATTAGTATTTATGACTATTTATTAGTATTTATTTCTATTTATTGCTATTTATTACTTTTTATTAGTATTTATTAGTATTTATTACTGTTTATTAGTATTTATTACCATTTATTAGTATTTATTACTATTTATTGGTATTTATTTCTATATATTTCTATTTATTACCAATTATTACGAATTATTACAAATTATTACTATTTATTTATATTTATTAGTATTTATTAGTATTTATTAGTATTAATTAGTATTTATTAATATTTATTACTATTTATTTGTATTTATTGGTATTTATTACTATTTCTTAGTATTTATTACTATTTATTAGTATTTATTAGTATTTATTAGAATTTATTACTATTTATTAGTATTTATTACTATTTATTAGTATTTATTACTATTTTTTAGTTTTTATTTCTATTTGTTAGTATTTATTTCTATTTATTAGTATATATTTCTATTTATTACTATTTACTTCTATTTATTGCTATTTTTTTTTATTTATTAGTATTTGTTACTATTTATGGCTATTTATCGTTAATTATTAGTATTTATTAGTATTTATTATAATTTATTGGTATTTATTAAAATTTGTTAGTAATTATTACAAATCATTACTATTTATAATAATTATTACTATTTATTAGTATTTATTACTATTTATTAATATTTTTACTACTAATTAGTATTTTTATTACTAATTATTAGTATTTATTAATAATTATTAGAATTTATTACTATTTATTACTATTTATTACTATTTGTTAGTATTTATTACTATTTATTCGTATTTCCTACTAATTATTACAAATTAATATTATTTATTCCAAATTGTTAATATTTATGACTATTTTTTCTAATTATTACTAATTAGTGTTAATTATTATTAATTACTGCAAAATACATCTACTAATTACTAATTACTGCTAATAATTTATATACCTTACTAATTATCGTTAATAATGATTAATTATTACTAATTACTATGAATTAATTCTAATAATTTTATTTTATTATTACAAATAAATACTGATGACAAAACAATTTACATCTAACTTAATTACAACTAATCAACAATAATTAAAATTAATATAATGAAATGAAATAAATACTAAATTAAATAAAACTTAAATCCCTTTAAACATGATCTCTTATAATTATAGGTGGTTTCACAACTTCTTTATAAAAAAAGCTAACTCTCAAAAATTTTCCCTTTAAAATTAGAGTTTACAGAAGTAGGGGAACAAGAAATTCTGGCATAGAGAAAGAAAAAACGGACGAGGTATATATTGGTTAGATTAGTTGCGACGGTATTCGAGTCGCAAATTTTTTTTTGCGACGGGACCAGTCGCAAATACCTTTAGTCTCATTAATTAACGTCGGTGGTTGAAAAGATATTTGTGACGGACTCCATCGCAAAAAGTGACATGTCGACACAGTTTTTGCAACGGGACAACAACTCGTCGCAGTTATGTTTTTATCACCACCTGTTATTTGTGACGGGGCGCTTATTCCTATCGAAAATAATTAACTATTTGCGATGGGTTGACCATCCAATCGCAAATAATCTCTTCGACAGGCTATTTGCGATGGGATTTATTCCCTTCACAAATAACCCGTCGCAAATAATGGTTTTTCCCATTGTGGATACTCATTTCACATTCATCATGACTCTGATGTTTATAAAGAAATGTTCATTTCGGAATTTCTCCACACTAAATTTTATTGATCAATGTTAACATTTAACACTCATCATCGATTCTCATTATTATCATCATAAATCTTATGCGTATAAGGTAATGTGTGTTTAGGAATTACACTATGACACATTATATTAATCAATGAATGCTTGATAACAATATTCTTCGGCACCCCAGCCTAAAGAAATTCATATCTTATGACCATGTATATACCATAATTCACTTTCACAATCCATAAAAACATAATTTAATCTAATGAAGTATATATACCACCAGATTACACGTGGAATAGTTCGAACTCTCTTGATAAACAAATTATGGAAGCTCTGTGGCGTATCTTTATTTCTAAAGATTTATTTGTAAAAATTAAATAATTTTATACATCAATAACATCTTAGATGTTTAGATCCATGGAGTCTAAATACCATACTAGGTATATCCCGAACAACCACTTTTAGCTTTACACAACTAAGATTTATCTTTCAAAAACTGGTTGTATAAGTCTTGCATTTTATATTCATCACGTATTGCTTGTGGTTATTCATCGCTAAACTATTTGATAATTATGAAACACCACAACCAACATTCATTCCTGAACTATAATAATGTATCCTCATGTCCAAAGGACATGTGTGATAAATTATTTGGTTATACTCTATAAAATTTCTACTAAAATTATTCCCATGACTATTAGAAATTGTTTGTTTCTCACCACTAACTTAGGAACGACACTTTCTTAGCCACTTGGAGAACACACCTTACTTCTGGTAACATTTCTATACTTACTTGGTTACTATATTCAAATACAATTATATTATAGGAATATTCTATTCAATACCCCAAATTTATTATTGAATCATTAAAAATAATTGAAGAATATACCTGAAGAAGAAGTGACTACTTTCTTCCACGATTCAGTTCATTAAATTTAAACTTTTATAGATTTATTTTATGATATGAAATGAAAATAAACTTATATTTAATGCATATTTCTTTGAAGGATGTTGAGAATATTCCATTTGTAATTTTTATTTCCATTAACCTTTTGTCCATTCCTTTCAACTTGTTAACCATATGAATTTAAGATTATACACGTTTTAATGTTCTTATTTCTTAGGGAACATTACATAGAAGGTAACAAATCATTTTATCCATAATGGTCATTTTTAATCTTAAAAAACTAGAGAATATAAGTGAAAATGATATCAGAAAAGGACATAGTTAATTTGTGTGACCCATCATTCAATTTACACATATCTAGCGTAGTCATCACCTATTCATATATATTCTTCTAATTCTTGTCGAAAACTTCTCGGATATGAGACTATATGTGATATCATCCATTTCCTGATGTAGTATCCAAAAATCACATCAGACATTTAGTGATAGAATTATGGCTTAATCATCATATGATCCATACCTGAGTCTCCTATTATCATTTTTACACCCTCGTTTCCTAAGGTGGCTTAACATGTATTGCAGACTCTAACACCTTGAATTTTTTATGTTAGAGTAATTTTCACAAGCGCCTATGCTATTCTCGGAAATTATAGCTGGATAGAACATTGAAATATTTTCATTAATTATGACAATTTCCCTGTGATATTTCATTCCATTTTCTAAAAAACAAAATCTATCAGGTTTTACTTTTATATTGATTACCAATTTAGACATTACTGATTATTTATATCATTAAATGTCTACCACTATTTTATCAAAGTCAAGAAACCCTATGTACTAGAATTAGAATACTCTATTGATAGAGTATTTTAATAGTAAGGATCCTTGAACCTCCCCTAATAGTCTAAAAGCTTTGGTTATGCCTCTAATATGAGTGTTCAAGGTATGTGTTTGATTGGAAAAACACATTAACTCGTGATTCCTTGATCTATTGAGTGAATTCCTAGCTTATAAAATCAAAAATATGAATTACTCAATGCTTTCCAATAAAGATTCAACAAGCTAGCTTTGGATACTCTTTTTCTTCCAACATTAGTTAAGTCAACAATTACTCTCTTAAGAACTCTCTGGTAGTAATATGCTCCCACAACATTGGATGAAGAGCACACAGACACCACATTTTGTTCAAATTAAAATTATGGAAATCATTTGACAACATAATGTTTTTGTGAGGGGTTTTAATATTTTTATTGATTGTAATCCATTTTCATTAACCCATCCATACTATATTGTAGTTCTCATAACTAAACAATAATTGAAAATCATTTATCACTTCTTTTTTTTATTTTTATTGTTTAGTATTTTATGTGTTTTCCACTGTCTTGAAAATGAATAAAATAATAAACAATTTCATAAAGGAAATAAATATACCTAACTGGTCTTGAGAAACTAATATTGGTTGATCCATTTAAACTCAATGAACAAAACATGAACTATGGGATCATAATTGAGTCATTTATTGACTCAAGATACAGCTGGTTCCCGTACAGTGTTCACTTATCACCTGAATTTCACATTTTCATGGAATTTTTTTCCTCTTACATCATCCTCATCATAGTAAAAGAAATACGCGCACATTGGCAAGGGGGTCCTGGGATTGATAAATATAGGTCACTCCATTTTCATGGGTTCACATAACCTTATACATATTAAACAAAAAAATAAATGACAATGTGTAGAATGCCTTATTTATTAACAATCACCGTAGAAAATTAAATAATTAAACAAATAAATCAAACATAAATAGGTTGGGTCAATTTATCAAGACTAGTCAGTGAGTAATATAAAAGCATAATAAAAAATAATAAAATGCAATAAATTTAAACTACATGGTTATTTAATTTAATTTATTTATTTAATTAAAATCAAATATTTTATTTCTGTTTCTTCCCTATATTAATTTAATTTTAATCCAAAAAAATTAATTAATTATATAATTAATTTAATTCCAAAATTAAATAAAATTTTCCCAAGTATTAAAATATTTTTTTTTAACCCAAAATTAAAATTTTTAATTAATTTAATATAATAATTAAATTAAATTAATTTTGATTAACCTGGGCCCCAAAAACCCCTCCCAGACCCATTGTGGGTTGGGATGGATTTGCGTTGGCCCATACCAGGCCATAAAAACATAGTATAGGGGTGTTCTAGGTCAGGAAGGTCCACCCAGACCCACTTCAATCGTAAAAACCTCTCATGTCCGGGGTCGGTCGAGTCAAACTGTACCCACAAAAGCGTACTACTCATCCAAAAATGGCAACGAGTACCTCACATTTATTGGGGAACTTCACAACGACTTTTGGGGTGACGATGGAAGTGGTAGTTGGCTAGTGAAACTCGTGGGAGTAAGTCGGTCGGCCGATGGCATGTCATCAGTGAGGTAGGTCAGTCTAGAGGGGTCACCCGAGCGTTGAGGTCTCCTGGCTCAGTCGGATAGTTAGAACTGGGAGGAGCGCAGTCGGATGGTGCAGCCTAGTATAGGATACTAGTGGAACAATTTCTACTCTATGGGGAGTTTATGGCGAGGTCTCTTGTTGGCATGGTATGTTTCTATGGTGGGTGAGCATTGGACGACTCACTAGTGTGGCTCGAGCGAAAGAGGAGGGTGGAGACCCCTACTTTACCAAGTCCAAGGAGGGAGACGATGCTGCTCGAGGGGAAGGAAAATTGGATGCAACAATTAGGGACCCTGGTGGAGGAGGGAGGTGGCACACATGGGTCTGTCTTGTGATGATCAACTTATAGATGTAGGTGTCCCTCGGTGGTCCTTTTGAAGGAAGTGCACGACTTTCTCGGACGAGGGAGGCCATCAGCGAATGTGGAAAAGTCTTTGGTGATCGGAGGAGGAGGCAGCATGACACTGGGGCGTGGAAGAATGAATCTGACCACGGGGGTCCTCTCATGTGGATAAATCATCCAATGAAATATTCTATTTAATTTAAAATTCAAAAGGTGTCTCTCTTTTAACAAAAATAAATAAACCTGTATTGATATTTTTTTTGTCAAAAATATTTAAAAAAATACCTCACTTTTTTACAATTTATTAAATCCTAATATAGGTTTTTTGAATAAGTGTCTTTTCCCTTGGCTGCATATGGATGTTTTCCATAGTCGAGGAAAAAAATGATCACAGACCGGCTACTGGATTTCAGCCAATTCTTGTCTGGAATTATTCGGATTTCCAGAAATTTATTTTTTTGATTTACCTCTACACCTTTTGTCAAAAAATAAATATAAAATATATTAATTGAAATTTAATACCTACAATTAAACCACCAACGATCCATAAATGTTTTTTCAGATGACTAAAACTTTGGCATATGATATTAGATCAAAGCGCGATCAGATACAGTGGGACCAAATTTAATCCATCTACTTAAATTTAATATTACTTAAATTTTCATGTCTCAAATAATTATGGGATCCCTCTAATACAAATTTTTGGTACTATGTGAATCATCAAAAGATGGTGGGCCAAGTATTTTAAAATTTTTAGTCACCATAGTGATGGAACTTTTCATCTCGGATGATTTGAACCCTGGTATGGTCGAAGGATCTTTTGTAAATTAATCAGAGCATAAAAATTAAAAATAACAAGCACCTCATTTGATTTGGTGGCGTGTTCAACCATAACAAGTTTCCATAGATCATTTCTCTAAGGATCCAAATTTGAGCATCTCTAGATTTCCCATACATACTTCAAGAAACTGCATGCACGTCATTCATCGAATTTTGGGTGCTAGCATGGAGCTTCAACAATCTATTGAATATGGGGACAATCACCATTTATTGAATGCATTTTATTCATTGAAGTCATCTTGGATCGATCACTTCGGAGAGATGATTTCTCTCTCTAGGATGTGGGATTATAGGGAATCTATAAATTCTAAATGCATGAATAGTCAATGGAATTAGGATCTCATCTTGCTAGTATAGTGGGTGAAGAAAATACACATAAAGGGTTCCCCACCCACCATATATAAAAAGCCCAATAAATAATCAATAAATAAATAATTATGTTGAACTAAACTATGTCATAAATATTATTTATATTTTATCACATACCTGTAAAATATATTTGAAATATTACATGATAATCTTGATTCATTAACTCAACTTTTATTTCCTGAAAACATTAAACTAATCTGGAATATTAAAATAGTAATCATTTGGATAATATTATTAATCATAATTACTAAAACACTTATAAATATATTTAATAAATAAATTAACCCCAATTATAATTTACTTGAATAATAGTGAATTTATTTATTCATCAGGGATCCATAAAACTTGGACAACACTCGGACCCTGTGGTGGGGCCCACTAAGTCCTATATACATATTCACAAGAAAATGGAAGATTCTTAAGTACTCTATTATGTGTGACCCTCTATGACCTTATCTCAATGGAAGTGAATATTATTCAAAGACTTTGAGTGGAGTCTAGAAACCCATAAAGTCCCCTGAATAGATAAGTAATATTCTTATAAATGACAACCAACCTACGAACATGCACTATGCAATATAATCTCTTTATCTTCTGATATATTATAAATTAGGACACACAATTCTGTCATCATCCTTTATTGATTTGTTATTTGTTTACCTAACTGGATGAACATACCTCCAGCTACCTTGGCTAAGGATTTAGGAAGTTAATACCATCATAATCAACCAAGCTCGATATATTACATCCTCAAATCGGAAGATAAAAATTCTATCTTGACCATTAAACCAATGTCATACCACCAATGACGCAGCCAACACAAGTTTCCTCACCAAGATTTCATTATAATGGGTTTTTTTGCATCAAAGTATGTGATCAAATGGAAAATATTAAATATGATCTAATGTTAGGGCACCAACACACATGTTTGTAGATAGGAAAAACCAATGACACCTGAAACATGTGTTGTTCCTATTGGCGGGTCTATACTCATGATCTCACCTACTAGAGATCCCAAAGTGAAAAATTCATGAAAATAAGTAATAATGATTATGATCACCCAACACCTAATAGTAGGACACTAACTGTGCCCAGTCGGTATGATGTATCTATACCATAGAACATACATTTAATATTAATCTTGTAGTCTCTCAAGGTTCCCATTATAGCCTGAGATTTGGGATGAAATTTTCATACAAAAATTAATCTATGGACATTAACATTAAATAGTGGATGCAGAAATTTCTACACTATAATGGTATGTGTACATAATAAAAATATAATTGTATACATGAAATGGTAATTGAAAATTATTGTTTCATTGGGTCTAAGTAGCCCACTATTATAACATGAAGACTGGCATGAACCTAGTTACAAACAACTAGGTGGCTGGTAGAACAAGTTTTTTTATCAGGTGAGGTAAAACTATTATATTTTATGATGTGGGGTTTAGTTTAGATTTGTACTATTACTCATCTTAATAGAATACACATATAAACACTATTGTCAGATCTGATAAACTTGAGATGCATGATCAAAACTCATAATAACATCATTGTCTTCCTCCACTAGCTTCAAATTGAAACAAACCATCAACAATATATATATATAAATAAGGATCATTTTCTTCAGGGTCTAGTTATGGTTGGATGAATCCCTCGAGACCCCAACTATAGTTTTAGTTGTAATCCCATCCCCTGCATGAGAGTTTTTTGGGATATCTCTAGACAATATATATATATATATAAGCACATACATACATAGGTGTTCGTTGGTGAGGAATGAGATTATTGGAAGATTTGGATGAAAGTGAAATGATAAAACATGAGAGCTCGAGGAGTAACAATTATTTTCTTCCTCTATGAGTGGTTGTAACATGTTTATTCATATATTATAACCATTTACATATATATATATATATATATATATTGTGTGTGTGTGTTTATATGAATAAACCTAGATAGAACCTCACTAAATTTTGGGACATGTGTAAAGTTTTACTAAAATACACTATTGTTTTGTTTCAAACTTTTATTATGTAACTTTTGGTGGAACATATATATGTGTATATATATATAAACTTAATATGTAATTTTTAGAACCACATATCTATTTATGAAAAAATTGTAGGAAACATAATAATAGTGTTTCAATTCCCTTATTTTAAAAACCCAACAACTGTAAAAAGTTGTTTCTTTATAGGATTATCTACATGTTTAAATTTCTATCACCAAAGTTTATGAAAAATATATATATATATAAATGATATAATATATAAATAAATGCATCAAATGGGATTGTATATATAAAAGGAACTCATTCAGATGAGGTAATTTTCCAAGTCTCACACATTGTATATATATAAACATGTAAGATGTAGAGAAGGAGTGTGTATCTTAGTAATTATATTTAGGAGGGAGACCTACTAAGGATGAGATTTTGGAAGGTTCATGGAGGTTTCTTTATACAATTAGGGAGAAGGGATTACTCATTTTAAAATAATGTTATATTTTTCAATATCCAAAACCCATCTATGTAAGGGAAAAATTATTTAAAAAATCTATTTTAGTTTTCCAAAACTAGAACCTCATCATAAGGGCGAAAATCTTCCAAATTCATTATTTTTTCCAGAAACTGTTTTAAAATTTAAAGTTAAATTTCCTAAACACCCTTCTATTGAAATTATGTTTTAAACATATTATGGATTGAAATTATTTTAATAAATTTACTATAATAGTTTTATGTAAATAAAATGTGTTTTAAGATGTTCTAATTTAATGTTTCTAAATAAAATGTTTCCTATGTCAATTAGTGTTTTATGAGTTTTGAATTTATCCATTGATTATTAAAAATTTTTATATTGATAACTCTCATCCACATTAGTTATTTAAAACATGATTACCATCGAAAGTATTTTATACCCATGAAGAAGTTTTATTCATGGATTTCATGGATTTTTTAAATTTTTTATGGCCATTCTTTTATTTATTTTGATAGGTGTCCCATGTATATTTTTAAAATAAGTTTTCCAAATTTTTTTAGTTTCTTATAATTATCTAATAAAGCATACATACATATATATAAATATAAATGTTTGTATATAATTATATCTATGGTTATTTCTTCGAAAGAATGACGGGAAACTCCAGTGAAAATGGATGGAAAACTACACATGTTTTGTTTAAATTATTAATTAAAAATTTTAAACAGATAGGGAATAGTGATTAAACTCAATCATTAAGGGACTTTGTACACTATATGATGGGTAGGCCATATATAGCCTTTAAAGTTCTATGTTTTTTAATGGATTTTTTATAATCATGATTTTTTTTCCAAAATATCACATGATTTATTTTGAGATATGTTTTTCAGAATATCAATAAATGTTTCTTAAAATATATATTTTTCCTTGGTTTAAAAAAATTAGTTAAATTATTTTCATTAAAAAAATATATTTTTAGTATTTCAATATAGTTTGAAAGAATGATTTAGATATTAATTTTCAAAAAAAAACCTCAAGGCCATTAATAAAAAAGATAATTTTATATTTAAATATTTTATTTATTAAAATTAATGTTTTCCAATTTAAATAAAATATTTTCACAGGATTTTTTCGAGTATTTTTAAGAAAATTGGATAATTAGATTTTAAAACCCCTTACTGATCCTTTCTATCACCCCAAGTTTTGAAAATATTTTCCATGGGTAAATTTATTATGTAGAATCATATTTGGATTCAATTCCCAATTATGTGTTTCAGTTAGAGAGGATCTCGAGTTGTCAAAAAAGTATTTATATTCTGAATAAATGCATATTGGAGTGAGATTTTATTCATTTTAATTTTAATAATCCCACAAAGTTCTAGATCTAAAATAATCTCAAGTATTTTATAGACATTGTATATTATACAGTGATGTTGAATATTTTATTTAGAAATAAAATATTGCATTGTTTCTTGCTCTGGATCTAGAAGCATGGGTATGGGGCATCGCATTTGGAATCAAAGGATATGTTTAGAAAAATTTGGAGATTTGGATGTCATGGATAATTTAGAAGTTATATATATTACTTTGAGGTTTTAGGTGATTAGATTTTCAGATATTCTTAGGATAATAGACCTTTTGACCTATGGGAGAATCCAATGAGATTTCTAGGGTTTTAGTGTTGTGAATTTATTAATTAATAAGGTTCTATTTTAAACAAAAAATATTTCATAAAGTAATTATAAATATTTTTTCAGTAAAAAAATATTTTTATCCAATTATAATAAATATTAAGTATATATATATATGTTATAATATTAATTATGAAGTAAAATGTATCAAATTATATGGAATTATAATTGTGGGGAAACAATTTATTTAAGGGGGAATGTAAAGACCTATATTTTTAAATAAATTTATATTTATCAATAATTATGGATTTCAATGGAAACACGGTAATTTAAGTTCAAGGGCTATAAATTAAACTAACTACAATGATAATATGAAAAGTGTTATGGTGTGTGTGTTTGTGTGTTTGTGTATATAACATTATTGGGTATAATGATAAATATAATGAACTAAAAATTATGATTAAAGTATATAAATAATGGTTTATTTATTTGATCATAGTAATTTATATTTTGTTTATAAAAAAAATGAAAAAAATAGTAAGTACTAAAATTAATGGGTATAATTTAATCAAAATAATTTACATGATTAAAAACTATTAATTATTAACATTTTGAAATTAATTAATTATATGTGATAACCATTGATAAATACTGATTTTAATTTGTAAAGCCATATTTTTTTTGAAATACAGATACTATGGAAGGAAAAATATATTTTATTAATTTTTAATGAATATAATTATAGGTAAATTATAATTTATATATTCAATGATAATCATACTGTCAAATATTAATATAATTTAAGAATATTTTTTTTAAATGAATAGATAAGATAAATATAATTTCTGAATGTATAAGTAGAGTTTATAAAATCGAAAAAATATTTGTTTTAATTATTGTGACAATATATACTTAATATGAGATTGATGGAAATTAAAATATTGAATAAGATACATACATATATATATAATAAATTTATTTAATATTAATTCAAATATTATTAGATTATATTACTTTAAAGTAAAAAAAAATTACATACATTATTGATAGTAATGTGATATATATTCAGATATATATATATATATATATATATTAAAGTAAATAGATTATTAATCAGAAATGAATGTTGTTTGTCATAAGTATTATAATATTTTTGTATATTTATTTAATAAAATTTATAATTAATATATGTTGAAAAAAATTGGGCCAATGCCTTCCAATATTATAGGATAGGATATCTTTTACATGGAGTATATGGGATTGAGCCCTCACATGGGGGGAATAAGGTACACTCATGGGTTACACAATGGGATAGTGTGGCAATGCATGAACCGTGAGGCATATGTGTGAGGTGTGAAGCCTAGGGAGGATCATATTACACACAACAAGCCGGGTGGGTGAGCAAGATTATTTATTAACTGTTGATAAACTATTTTTTATTGATGTTGGATTTGATCGAGTCGCATACTATTACTCTTCTTAAGACAATTCATATAAAAACACCAATGTCTGTTCCGATCAACATGAGTCGTATAATAAAAAGTCTCGACGAGGTCATTGAATTCCTCCTATCACTCTAAACTACAATAGATCTTTTATAGTATATATAGATATTTATGTGTGTGGGTGGGTGTGTGTGTGGGTGTGTTCATATTGAATTGGGGGTGAGTAATGTTTGCAATGATCGAGTAAGGGTTGGATGAAGCCATCTAGACCATGAATATAGTTCGAGTCATCATCCCTATCCCCAACATAACACTATTGTGAAATATCTATGGACTATGTATACATATGTGTCTATATATCTCTCTCTGTGTGTATGAGAACATATATATATATGTGTTTGTTAGGGAAGTGTGGGATTATTGGATAATTTGGGTGATGATGAAATGTTGAAACATGAGAGATTAAGGTGTAGCTATTATTTTCTCCTCCATGACTAGATTTAACATGTGTTTTCATAGGTTATAAACATTTACCTATATATATATACACACACACACATGAATCGATCAAGATGGAACCTCAGTGAATTAAGGGACTTGTGAAAAGATATAATGAAATACATTTCTTCTCGATTTCATGTGTCCTGAACCTCTACCACCAAATATGCCACAATAAAGGGAGATATATAATGCCCCCTAATTCCCACCTTTATTAGGCCCTAGTTTGGATACTTGCATCATAAGATGAAAAATTTCATCAATGGGTGGAATTACCCTATATAATAAAAGATCGGGATATATGATGAATCGACTTAAATAAAATACATGAAATAAAAAAATAGAAATCCAAAATCCATCCCACAATTAATGTATAATATAACTAATATAGATAAAATACTCTAATAGTAAATACTCAAAAGAAAATCTAAAGCAGCGACACAGTAATTGTCGAAAAGTTCGATTTGGTAATGTCCAAAATAGTTAATGTAATCCTTCTTGAGACCTACAAATCAGATAATATATGTAGGGTGAGAATGAAAATATACATAGTGGGGTAACAAAATAATATCATAAATATGTGAAAGAATCATACTAATATAGCCCTAAAAACAAAAAAAAAACAAACCACACCAAAACATGTCAACTAAAAAATCCCCATCCCCACTGAGGTATACTAACCAAATTAAGAAATCCAAGTTTAATAACATAATATAAAATACATCGATGAAGGGTACCCCACACCACATTCCAATTGACTTTCCTCTCTCTCACCCCAACTTCATATGCCCTGAGGCTTCCATATCTTCCGTATAACATATATCACCGCCCCACGACATTTTCACCTTACATCTCACCTAAAGACATATGAACCATTTCCCCACAACACTATCACATCACATATCTCTCTAATAAACCCAAGACAACGCATCACAACCATAAATAGAGTAGTTGGGTATCATGAGAATGAATTAAATCGACCTCATGACCACCTCCTACCAAACACAACCCCTACCATATGTTTCCCCATAGTACAGTCTCATCACATCTCTCTTAAAGACACCTGGGCCACCACCCCACAACACAATCACATCACATCTCACCTGAAGACACATGGGACATCACCATGTTCACTATTAGTCCTCCATCCATCACAATATATGCATATCTACTCACCTATAAGAGAGAGTAAGAATTATCGTGTAGCGATCCATCTATCCTCATCACCAGGATGTTGGAAAAAACACCCCTATATAAATTGACATGTGTCATAACAAAGTTCATGGTGGGGGTGTGGTATATATAGAAATCCAAAATAACGTACATGGTACACACACACACAATCCCCACCTATGGGTTCACAACAATCACTCACCAGCTCCCAACATCCCCACTTTTTCTACCACCTCTAAATGAGGAAATCGACAAAACAAACACAATCCACAAGCTAGTACCAACTTCTCATTATAATCTGATCTAGTTTAATTTAAAAATATCAATAATTACATTATTTATGACCAACCATATTTTACCATATTTCCCATTTTAATTTTTTTATTAACCATTTCTCTCCCATTAACAAAACCATTACATGCCATTTCAATTTCAACATTTCATTTAGTTCTAATACTAACTAGGAAACTAGAACAAAACAAAAATTATCATAACATCCACCACATAATGTAACCATACATCATCATCCCAAATCACAACCACAAATCACCTCCCCACAACATGACCTTATAATCCCATCACTTCACCACCCCACAATATGGGCTCACAAACCCATCACATCGTTTCCCCATAATATGGCCTCACAAAACCATCACATCACTCTACCATAAAACATCCTCAGAAGCCCATAACATCACCACCCCACAAAAAACCCACAAAAAACCATCATACCCACATTCCACAACCACACATTGTCTTCCTACAACATGATCACCCATCACAAAAAATCAAAACCATTTTAAATATTTAGGATGGGTATTTTTATAAATTTCACTTCATTAATTAGGGAATTATGAAAAAATATATAATTCCTTGGGAAGCATTTTTTTATCCAAATAAAAGTTTCAACCAATATCTATTTTAGGTTGATATCAAAACAACCAAAAAATAAGGGCTCCAAAACATGTATAAAACATTCACAAACAAACCCCCCAACCACCATAATTTTTAGCAGGGCATCAAGCCCATAAAATCACAATATCAAAATAACATCAAAGCTATGAAAAGTATATATATATATAATCCCTTTACCCTTTAATTTAAATTAACCAATTGATTATCTTCATTAAGAAAATAAAAAATATTTTCCCAAAGATAACAAAAATCAATCCTCTCTGATAGATATATAACAAAGATAAATGAGGGATTCTCTACTTTAAAGAAGCTTTTCCAACTCGCTACATACTACCGGTTGATGAGAAAATTCCCTTAAACCACAACCATCCATGGAGAAACCATGGACCAACCTGCACTATACCCAAGGATTATCAGAACTTAGCCTTTACACAACTTAAATGAAAACTACACAATCATAGTGAATATTTCAAGTAGAATGAACGTAAACCCATGGGGAAGAGAGAATAACTCACTATGGATCGCCAATAAGAATCCACCATATTTTATGGATTTAATTAGTATAAGTAGGTCTAGAACATTCTCCAAAATCACTTAGGGTTCCTCCAAAAATGAGAGGAATAGGTGATGGAAAAATGGGGGGAGAATTAGACACACATAATATATTTAAAACCCATAAATTTCCCAACATATGGGGTAAACATTACTCTTATGACATAAAATCCACAAGAATTTATAATTAATTCTTTAAAACCAACTATTAAGATGTAAAACCTTTTTATGTTGAAAATAATATCTCTTTGGGAAGGAATTAACCAACGACGCCAAAAAAATTCTTACTGTGTAAAAAACCTTCACACCCATCCCCTAGTAAAGAAAATTTCATAAACCAATTGGATAAACAAGTCCTAAAACAACATTTTAAACTATAAATGAATCTTTTAAGGAATAAAAATTCTATTTTAGTTCTTATATAGATAAAAATCCACCAAACATAATCTAGAATCCTTTAAACACCTTTGACCGCCTCAAACTCACAATGTAATGGGATAAAATAGTATTACCCATTAAATTAGATACCTCTAAATAGACTCCCATCATAAAGAATAAAAACCATACCCAAAGAAAATAAATGGGTACAAACATCCACCATGTGAGATATCTCTTAAGGATCTTGTCACACCTCAAACGCTACCACTAATCAAACTAGCCGACTAAAATACCCAAAAACACCCCCAGACAACCACTCCACAACCACCTCTCACTAGGAAAAACACCAAAAAACTAGTACTAGCCACAAACCACCATATTTTTCTCCACCATACCACCACGAAACCATCCAGACTCTACATAAGTTAAAATGGTTACATCCAACATGAAACATCACACTAACTGAACACATAAATTAAGGAATCTCATCTTCTATGTCAAGATATTGTCCACTTTGGCAGTGACTAACTCTCTTATAGTGTAATAAATGTGTCAAATTATAACATGCCTTGATTTTGAATAAGGTCCTCCCTTTTTTTATATACCATAATCTTTATCAGACATTTCACTAGAAGGAAAATAGATCATCTGATAAAAAAAGGTCCAAATATCATATCAAAAATCAAAACAAGTAGAGAAAAACTCAAAACAACTCTCAGTATTAGGTACACATATAGGTATCATTATCCTAAGTACTCTCCTCTAAGACACCATGTGTATGAAACACACAAACCAAGGAAACGATCCATCCACACATAAACTTGTCCCAAATATCTAAGATCTCTACTAGCCACTCCACAAACATCCCATCATCATCAAATTCCAACTATCCCCATTCAATAATATGGATTCATCATGAAGATATTTATGGATCTAAGAGGTGAGGAAACTGTTATGGATTCGGTCCAGCTACAGTGGTAGTTCCAACCAATAAACCACCTCTCCAACTCACCCCAACACTTCAAAGGGACCAACAAACTGAGGAAAAATATTACTCCTCTTCCAATCCTCCACTGCCCATGTCAAGGGGAGACTCTTAATAATAAATTGTCTCCAACCTTGAACTCATAGGGCCTCCTCCTGTGGTCATTATAATACATATGGTGGTCATACGCTTCCTTCACCTTCTTATAAAAAGATGAATCCATTTTCCATTATTTAAACCACATCTAGACCAAGAAATATAGACTCCCCAACCTCTATCCAATGGAAAAGATAATGACATGGACTCTAGTACAAAGCTGGAAATGGGACCATACCAATGTAAGAGTGATACTCATTATTATAATAAAACTCAACCAAAGTTAAGTGTCATTCCCATGATTTTCTGAAGTCTAATATGTACACATGAAACATTTCATCCACTATTTAGAGAGTTTGTTATGTATTCCCATCTCTCTGAGGGTGGAATGTAGTTTTGTGGTTAACTAAGTACCAAGAGCATGATGCAATCCAATCTAGACTAATGAGGTAATATACAAATCCAAATCTGAGATAGTAGACCTCATAACTCCATACAACCACACTGCATCATCCACAAACCTCTTAGCTAAATCATTCATGGCACACAACTCTTTAGATGCTATGAAGATGTCCAATTTCATCAATTGGTCCATGATTACATTATATAATCATAGAATCCATGAGCTTGGGGTAACACTGTGATGAAATTCATCAACATGTCATCGCATTTTCACTTGGGATCATCCAAAGGATACAAAAAAACTACCACTAACACGATGATCAACATTTATTGGAAAACCAAACACCTTTCTAAAAACTTTTTCACTTACCATTTCATCTTAAGAAATAAAAAACTATTCCCAAAAGCCACGGTACATACTGGATACTTATAGGTGTACCGCTAATGTTTATCTAAGAAACTCATGAATAAATCCATCATACATCACTACCAGAACAAAGAACCTCCCATGATAAAACATTTGGTTTTGACTATCCTTCTGAAGTATCACCATTGAAAGGATGATCAGGAACACCTCTATCTTTGAGTCTCCCCAGTGAGACTCCACCTTCTGCATAAGAGAAGGTTTTAATATCATCTAAAACAAAAGAAACCTATACCATTAAGTACCCTTGAATCTGAGTGAAAGGATGACAACTCCTTAATATCTCTCTAAGAATCTCTGAACTCATGTTAAACATCATTTTGAGACATCCTACTCAAATAATTAACCACAAAATTCCAAATTCATACTGTGTAGGAGATCTCAAAATCATATTCCTGAAGAAACTCCATACACCTCCACTAAATCATATTTAGGTTACACTTAGAAAATATATACCTCAAGCTCATGTGATTTGTGATGACCACAAAGTGTTACCCCATGAGGGAATTTCTTTACAATTTCTTTGCAAACACATCCTCTATTTACACCAAATCCTAGGTAGCATAGTTACACCCTTGGGGAAATTACTACCTAGAACCATAATAGATCACTACCCACTACATCATAAACATGAATCCCAATACTATACTAGAAGTGTCACAAAACACCTCAAATATTACCCCTCCTCTAGAAACCATAACACTGAAGCACTGGTAAATTTCTCCTTTTGTAGTCGAATGCTTCCTTGAACTGATCAATCCATAAAAAATCCTAGTACTTCTTTGTCAACATAATCAATGGGGATAAAAATTGAGATAATTATGTCACAAACCTATCATAATATCTATAAGACCAAGGAAACTATGTACCTCTTCCACTTTCATAGGTACTTCCCAAGAAAAATCTTCCTTGGCCATCTACGGGTCCACTACCACACCTTGCTGAGACACCACTTTCCCAAGTAAATGCAACTCTCATATCCTAAATATAAACATGGACATATTTACACAGAGATTGTGGCGTCAAATAACATTAAATATAGTTATAAGATAATTGACATGATCATCCTATGAGTTAGAGTATATAAATATTCCATCAATTAACATGATTATGAACTAGTCCATGAATTCATGGAACACGAATTTCATTTTCCTTAATAACATATAAAGTGAATTTGTGTCACTAAACTACATGAACAAAATATAAAAGATCCTATACATGTATCTGAATATAGTATTTGGTATATCGTTCTCCTTCACCCTTAACTGGTGATATCAAAACCACAGATTCAACATATAATACTAAATGTCCCCTATAATTTTTTCAAAAAGATCTTCTATCCTTGGGTGAGGGTAACAGTTCTTAATCCTTACCTGATTAAATGTATGGTGGTCTATATATAACCTTAGACTACTATTTCCTTTTTGGATAACAACACAGGAGCACCACATGATGACACATTGTGCTAGATGAAACCCTTACACATCAGATCATATATCTGAATATTCAACTCCCACAACTTATAAGGTTACATCTAATAAGGATCCATATAAATTAGAGAAGAATTGGGATGCATATCAATACTGATCTAAATATCTTGTTGAGGGGGTAACATCACAACCTCCTTAGAAGAAACATCCATAAAAATCCCCAAAAACCTTGGGAAACCCTACTATCCCAACATCCATTGATACCATAGACAGATCAACCATCAAAGAAAGAATAGTCTTCACACACCTACTTCCCACTGGACAACACTGCACACAAATGAAAACCACACATTGGTTATCCACATATTAGAACATGTCTCTCTCCTAGAATCAGTTGATAAAATAATGGAAAAATATATCTATTTGATGATGATGATGATGACATCATACGATTGCATCCAAATAAATAAAATATTCACATGGGACTAATGTGGACTTATCTTCAGTCTATACCCCCACACACTTAAACACGATATTATAGACTTCAACTAGTATAGTCAACACAAAGGGAATGATTAGACTCTCTACATCTAGTCATAGAGCCTGGACTAGAATGGGTGCACTAAAGGATTCTGTTGCTTCTGAATCTAACAGAAGAACAAAAAAAGGTACAAAAAAAATAAACCTCCCTTCAATGATCTATATCCCCTCTAGAAATATTGCCTCTTCTACCTAAAACTAACCACTCCAAACTCCTCTACCTCTCTACTTATGGACACCTCCACAACCATGATTAGTTAGAGGTAACTAAATATGAGAAGCATCATGAGGTCAAACTATACCGCCCACATCTCCCCTTGGTGGAGAATAATCATATTTTCACTACTATAGAAACAGCTACACTGGAAACAATTGTTGAGGTTGGAACTAAACTTGACCACCTCACCAAAATAAGATCATAGAGACACTGGGAACTGGTTTTGGTGATTTCAAAACACCCTACAAAGAAACACAATGTCCTAAAGTCAAAAATAAAATAATGAAAAACACATCCACTAGAAGTCTAGAAAGAAGACTGAGGATGTTGACTCCCTGCTAGTCAAAACCTTGAAAGACCTAACACCTAAGACCTATCACTGGAAAATCTACCCTTCAAGGAACCCAGCTAAATCCCCTATAATATTAAACATCTTCATGGTTTAATCCACTCGATCACCTTCTCCTTATTTTGAACCTCCCAATATGTAAAGAACATAAAGGGAGTAACTAAATTTAGATCGAAGGACAATTTTCCTCCTCAAGATGGATTGCAAAAGACTCAAAAAAGATATGGGAAAAAATACAGAAGGTCCTTGAACTTGAAGCCCAACTCCTGCAAAGAAAAAATCCTTTTTTGAGGAAAAATATGTTATTTAATCTTAAATAAAATCTTGTTCAATAAAATCAAGTCTTCCTATAACTCTTTATGAAAGTCATCCCATGAAACATCTTCATTCTTATGCTCAACCAAATACATCATCCACCACTAACGGGGATCTCCCTGCATTTTGATAACTTCCAAAGTGACCCAGTACCCCACTAAGGCCCAGATAACACTGAAGTATATCTCATGTTCCCCCATTAAAACCTTAGTCTCCACATATGAAACACTTTCATCATACTTCCACAATGACTTCAATTGAAAAGAATGCAATGCCATTTTCTAAGCCTCATCCTCCTCTACCAGATCAACCCTATGGGGATAAACTGGATCTCCCTACTAAACCTCCACTGGTTGAACCACATGTGGATAGTTACCATGATCCATAGCTGAATGAGGAAATAAATATTTCCTAATCCAAAAAAGTATGTAATTTTAAAAAATATGTAATTAATTAATTTTAAACCTTCTTAACCTTCCCATAAAAAACTAAATTCTAACAAGAACCCAATTCAGCATGATTCATGTACCTATCTTTGGTATCTACCTTTCGAACAAGTCCACCCAACTTCATCATTCAACATGCTCAGAGCTTGTGAACTGGATCAAGGGGCCCCTAAAATCCCATGTCCTAGTCGTTCATCCTAGCCTATGTCATGTACTATGATTAATTGGAACTATTTTCATAATAACTAATGTAATCTTCACTATGCCTACCTCTGAACTCCATCCTGTCCCCCAACCATCACCACTGATAGCACGGTGTCACGACAACCTCCCACCAAAGATACCGTAATAAAGGTAGAGGAATAATGACCCCCCAAAGTCTCACCTGTAGTAAGACCTAGGTTGTTGACTAGTACTGAGGGTATAAAAATCTCATAAAAAGGAGGAATTACCCTCCATAATAATATGATATCATGAGATAGAACGGATCAACTTCAATAAACTCCATGAAATAGAATAAAAAATCCAAAAACTATACCAAGATTCATGTATAAAAAAACAAACACTATTAAAATTATTCAAAATCAAATACCCAAAAGAAAACTGAAATGATGTACATAGAAACTATCCAAAAATGAAAGCTAGTAATGTCCAAAACTATTTATATAAACCTCCTTGAAAATTGGAAATTAGTTTATTTACATAGGGTGAGAATAGAAGTATACTTAGTTGGGTAACCAAGGTCTATTGTGCATGTGTGAAAGAAGCATAATAATGCACCCATGAGAAAATAGCAGAACCAAACCTCACCTAATTTTGTCAACTAACCAATAACCATCCTCACCAAGGCACACTCACCACATAATGGAAGACAAGTACAATTAAATAATATGAATCATATCCATTAAGGGTTCCCACACCGCTTTCCCACTAATTTTCTACTCACAACCCCAACATTGTACATCCTAGGACTTCCATCACTTCTATATAACATTTATAAATACCCAACAGTGTAGTCACATCTCATCTCACCCGAAGACACCTTGTCCACCACCCAACAACATGGTCACATCATATCTCACGTGAAGACACAAGGGCCCACACATCACAACCATAAGAAGAGTAGTATGGTATCATGAATATGATGTACATGAACCATATGCCCACCTCCTACTATGAATGACCCCACCATAAGACACCCCACATCACGATCTCATCACATCTTCCCCAAAGACATATAGGCCACCACTCCACAACATGGTCACATCATATCCCACCTAAAGACACATATTCCATTACCAATTACACTATCATATCTCCATACATCAAAAAATATGCATATCCACTCACCCAAAAGAGATATTGGTGTGTGGTTATCTATACATCCCTCCTCATCACTGGGATGTTAAAAAAACAGCCCAACATAAATATATCGGTGTCATCACTTAGTTTTTGATGTCTGTGGGGGCATATTGAAATCCAAAAGAATATACAAGGTATATATATAACCAAAATAACAAGCCTAACATTTGGGAATACAATAAAAACTCACAAACTCCCAGTATCCCCAGTTTTTCTACAACCTCGAAATTCATAAGGCCACACAAAAAAAACAATCCAAATTCTAGTTCTTATTTTACATTACAAGATGATCCAATTTCATTTAAACATTTAATTCATACAATTATTTATCATCAACCAAATTTAACCACACATTCTATATTAATTTTTTCATTATCCATTTCCATCACATTACCCAAACCAACCCAAGACATTTTTATTTCATCATTTCATTTAATTCTAAAACTACCTTGGAAACTATCACACCACAACCTTTCTCATCTCATCCACCACATAACACAACCACAAACCATTATCTTTCATCATAACCACACATCACCTCTCTATATTATATCATCACATCATATCTCAACCCCACAACATGACCTCACAAACCCCTCACACAACCACCCCATAGAATGACCTTACAAACCCATCACATTAACACCCCACAACATCTCTCACAAACCCATCACATAACCACCCAACAACATGGAATCAAAAACCCATCAGAACAACATTACAAAACCACACACGGCCTCCTACAACACATCCACACATCACAACATGTCAAAAAACATTTTTTTGATTTAGTAATAGAATGTTTATTAATATCCCTTGTTTAATTCAGTCATTCTCAAACAAGCTATAAATTCTATGGTAACTGGTTTATTTTTCAAATATAATTGGTTAATAAATTTCCATTTTATGGTGATATCACAACAACTAGATAATAAGGGATCCATAAAACATATCATACTATTTAAAATGAATCCCCCAATGGATACAATTTTCCATGGGTCATTAATCCAGTACAATCAAAATATCACAATAATATCAATGTTGTCAAAAACATGCAAATCAACCCCATTTATTCTCTAATTTCAATAAAAAAATATTTATATTCATTAATATGATCAAAACTATCTTTACAAAGATAAAAAACCAAACCCCTCCCATATGATATAAAATAAAGAGAAATGAGGGAAAACATACTTCAAAGAATCTTTGAAAACTCACCACACATAACAATGAAAAGAAGAAACACCCACAAACCACAACTGCACATGGGGAAACCATGGATCAAACCTAACCACTCACAAGGATTAGCAAGTCATGGCCCTCAAATTCCCAAAACCAAAACCGCACTACCATAGTGGATAGTTGAAGAATAATAGAAAGAAAACCATGGGTAAGGGAGAATAACTCACCATAGATCACGAATAATGATCCATCGGAACCAAAGGTATAAAGAAAGAGATATACTGTTGGAAGTTCCTCAAAAATAACATAGGGTTCCACCAAAAATGATATGAAGAGAATAAATCCAAATGGGTGGATAATCATCCAAATAGAAACTATTTAAAACCTATAACTCACCCAAATTACTACGTAAAAATTGTCTTATGGTGAAAAAACAATGAGTCTGCATAACTCACACTATAAAACCAACTCTATGTCTATAAAAAAAATTTCTTCTAAAAACATGATTATTTGGGATATAATTAACGTATAACCTAAAATAATTTCTTAACATGTAAACATCATTCATGCCTAGATCCTCGCCAAACACAATTCATCAACTAGTTGTCCAAACATGATGTAAACCACCATCTTACGGTGAAAATCCTACTTTTATAGTGTAAAAATACTATTCTAGTTTTTATGAATCCCCAAATACACCAAACCTCATATACCCTCCAATGAACACCTTTAACCACCTCAAACTATTAATGTAATGGGTAGGGAATGCATGGTCTATTACAGAATGTTTTTATTTCATGAATTATAGTGGAATATATAAATGTACATATATATATAATATTTAATTTTGAAAACCCCATATCCATTTAAAAAAATGGCTGGAAACATAATAATAGGGTATAAATTCACTTGTTTAGAAAAAAAAAGTGGACAAATCGGTTCTTGAATCGGTGTCTCTACATGTGTAAATATCCAATAGAAATCTTTTCAAAACATATAATAAAAAAAATTATAATATATATTTATATGTGAGGGAATTTTATATATAAAATTAAATTACTGGATCAGGTAACTCTTCAATGGTCCATACTATATATATATATATGTATGAGGAGGGGGAGAGAATGAGAGTGAGTCTCATTAATTATCTTTGTAAAGGAGATCTACTAAGGGGGATACTTTTCAAGTTTTAGTAAGTATTCCTTATAGAATTAAGGTAATGGGATTACTATTTTTAAAATAAAGGTTGATTTTTAAATTTATAAAACTCTCTTTGTATAAGGAAAATTATTTCAAAAAATTCTATTTTAATTTTCCTAAACCAGGTACACTTCATAAGAGGAAAACTCTTTCAAATTAATCATTTTTTATGGAAATTGTTTTTAAAATACAATTATATTTTCCAAGACTACATTCTAAGTGATTTTTTTAAAAAACGTATTCTATATTCATGGTGTTTTAATAAATTTAATTTTTTCATTTTATGTATGGAAAATGTGTTTTAAGATATTCTTATTTAAAGTTTCCAAGTAAAACATTCCTTATTAAACATGATGGTTTAAAAGTTTTGAAATTGTCATTTCATTCTTACAATGTATTATTTTGATAACTTGCATCCTAATTAATTATTTAAAACATTTTTTTCATTGGAAATATTTTATATACATTAATAAATTTATTTAAAATATTTCTTCAATGTTTGAAATTATTTAATGTCATGATAAAAATTATTTTTTTGACATCCCATGTATGTTTTGAAAATCATTTCTCAATCAAAAAAATTATTCTATTTACTCTAAATTATATAACAAATCATATATAAGTATTTATATATATAAGTGTTTATATATAATTATATCCATGGTTATTTAGTTGAAAAAAATATTTTGATGGAATAATCTAGTGAAAAAAAGGAATGATAAAAATGTTTTATTAAAATTAACACTCATACATTGAAAAAAGATGAGTAATGGGGAGTGAACCCAATCCTTAAGTTAATTTTTACATCACATGATGGGTAGACCCTATATATCTTTAAAATTAACAAGTATACTAATGGTTATTTAATCTAATATTCTGATGTGTTTACGAAAAATTAATGGATTTCGTTTTAAAAAATTATCAGTTTGTGTTTCTTAAAAAATGGTATTATTGTTGTTTACAATATAAATTAAATTATTTTATTTATAAAATAGATTTTATTTATTTCAAATTTTTTTCAAATAATGATCAAGATATGTAACTTCTAAAAACATCTAATTAATTTTTAAGGAAAAGGAAATTTTACATATAAAAAAACTTTTATTAAAATAAAAAAAAATTGTTTTTTTGAAAATAATTTCAAAGAATGATTTCGAGTACTTTTAAAAAATATATAATTATATTTTAAACCATCTTAATTATACTTTTTCTCAAACCAATATTTAAAAAAAATCATTGGTAGGTTTGCTGAGTATAAGCAGTTTTGGATTAAATTCATTATTATGTGTGGTGTTCTACTTAGGTGAGTTGTATTTGTTTTCAATAAGGTTGAGTAACTAGGTTGTAAGAATATATCATTATTTTTTAGGTGAGTAGTTATACATTGAGGATTTTTATAAATACCTACTCAAAATAGTTTTTACAATTGTTAAACTATTCTTAATGTCCAATGACATGTGCCAATTTCATTATATTTCCCATGAAATATTTGAAGAATAAGTCCATGAAATAATACTATCATTCCATCATGATATTTAGGAAATTATTTTAGGACATTATAATAGTAATAATTCTTATAATATTTAAGGAATATTAAGTCCATGGAAAATAATTTATTATATTCATGAAGAAATATTCATGTAAGAGTTTCTTGGAACATTGTTTTTTCAATGTATTTGAGTAGTGCTTGGGAAAAAATTATCTAGCCCATGTCTGACCAAGGAGCCAAATCAATCAAATATTGGACCAATTTTAACCAAATGTAAGGAAAGTATACTTAGATTTATATAGGAAATATCATTGAGTATTAGGGAATTCATTGTTCCCATAAAGAGCACATGTGCATGCGACGTGTGTACACACGGTACACAAGTGGGTGCTCGGGGGACCACACAATGTGGTGGCATAGCCCATTCATGGAATGTGTGATTTTTTTTATGAAAGAAGACCCCAATGTTAGCATGATAGGGTACATAAGAGGATTTTATTATTAAGTGGAGTCTATATGGGAATAATATTGATGTGGAACATGCTCAAACACAACATAGTACCTGAATTTTATAAGATATGGAAATAAATTTGGCCATTTGATCATGTGAATCTATGTCATCCAATTGGAACTTTGATCTTATTGAAAATTAATTCTCATAAGGGATATACATGAAAGCATAAGAAAACCAGTGATGAACACATTCTCAATCAACCTGAGTCCAGGAATTCAATCTTTGTCTTACATGCTTGTGATCATTCGAAGAATATGAGACTGTCTGACCACGATACGATGTTGCGAGTGACTTTTGTACATATGTATGCATGGATTAGTTCATGTTTTAAAAATAATGAGGATTATGTGATTATAATATCATGAACATGATTCCAATATCATGTAAGGAGGATCCTAATGCATTAAGTAAGATACATCATGATTTCTATCATTGTGATATGGAAAACCACACTTGAAGAATCTAATAATCCTAAGTACTTCAAGAATCATAAAATTATCTATGAATCAAATTATTTTTCAGAGTCTGTGATGGTAAAAAATAGAATTTAAGGTGGGGGATCCACACCTATAAATATCAAGAAACCTTGTCCAAAATAGATTTTGTTATTTGGGTTTTTGACATCTCTCAATTTTCATAATAACAGCAGTGCAATGTAAGAAACCATTGTGTTATGAAGAATTAAATGACCTCCTACATGATTTTTTAATATGAAGGATAAGGAACATGTGATACTTATTCTTTTTAAACAAACCAATATCCTATGTATACACTCTGTTACGTAAAATATTTTGAGATATTCCTTGGATTACACTAGCTTCCATAAATAAAAAGAACCTGCATGCTTGAGAACATTTGTTTCATGAATAATAAGAGGAGAATATTTTTACTTAACTACTTTCATGAGATATATTTTCATGATATTATTGTATGAATAATAATTAATTCTCTTGTACAAACAGTTACAATGATAATATAATAAAATATACAAGTCAAAGAGTTCTTCATTAGGAAAAATATATTACAACATTAGATAGTGTGTGAAAATACATTGTGAACTCAATAAACTTCCACAAAATATTTTTGATAAATAATACAAGGTATATCATAGAGAGATAATAAATAGAATATATATAAGGAATAAAAAACAATAATAATAGAAAATGGTTATGTTCAATGTTTATACACTATGAATTATTTCATGCATGAATAAATTATGTTTAAAATTGTAAGACATGTTTTTTTTGAGTTGTGAAACTACACTATTATATAATATAGTATCAAAAAGTATGTGATTTTGGGATTTAATCAGAACGAGGACATTCTTTCCCATGAATTTGACATTGTTAGACTAGAGTCAGATAATGTTTTAGAAGTAAATTCATACCTTAGTATTTTTTTTAATTAATATGATCTATATAATTTTAAGATCAGTGGATAGTGAGGATGATTATGTAATTATTTTCATTTTCTAAAATTCTTGATGTTATACATGAATATATCAAGTGATCTAGTTTTTTTTTGATAATTGTTTTATCTTAATGCAGTTTAGAAGCTATAAAAATTTGATAGATATCTTTTAGATCACTATATCATACATGGAAGAGAAGTGGAAGTCTCTAGTGAGATTATAGAGTAGAAGAAGACATAGTGGGAGTCTATGTCAATCACTTATCTAGGTGGAAACTTATATTATCTTGTGTGACTCTAGAGTGGTAATAATACGTGACTTAGTGTTTAAAGTAATTATACTTTCCCTAGATGTAACCACATACATATAGTGAAGAATATGTAACTAGGGGAATAACTGGTTGTATTAAGGAGTAGGTATTTCGACCAAACATTGTAAAATACTTGTGTGTGGTTCACTAGTTATCACTATTTCTGAAATTATGATACTTAGAATTAAATATTAGGGATATAGACTTTAATAAATGATGAATTAAAAGAGAAATAATTTTTAAATAATAGTATACCACCAATTCTCCCCCCTATGGTACTTAACCAGTCCCGTGGTACATAAATTGGTATCATAGTAAGGTACCATATAATGATGTGATAACTTTATAATAAATAACTAATTTTTGTTTAGTTAACATCATGTGAATAACTACTTTTAATGTCATGAACTACAAAATCTAGAGGAATATGATACTACCTTGCCTACTATCTCTTGTCTTATAAGTGAGAAATGAATAAATAGTGGGCTTCCCACCTATTTTTTAGGATATTTATATGACTCAAGATGATAAGATTAATCTATAATTTTATGATGATGATAAAAATTCTACCCTAATGGATTTATCAAAAAATGATTATACTAAAGTGATAGGTCTCCATATTGTCACAAAAATCTGAAATAAACTAGGATGAAGTTATAAAGGGAACCTTAAAGTCAAGGAAGTAAAATTAAAAATATGGAGAATAAAGTTTGAGGATATTAAAATTATTGATGATGAAAACATTGATGGATATTTCATTAGATTCAATTAGATAGTAAGTCATATCCCTATATTTAGTGATAAGTTAGAAGATTCAGTAATTATGTAGAAATTTATGAGAAATTTCCTAGATAGATTTAATCCCAAGGTTTCATCATTGTATGATATTGAATACACTTCAGTGGATAAGTAACAGAATATACTCTTATATTATGAAGTGGGAAAGGATTTGGATTTAAATAAGATTATAAAAGATTATATAAACTTCAAGGTTATAAGAAAAGGCAAGATAAAAGATGTGGGAGTTGAGGAATCAAGTAATTATAATGATGATGAATTCAATAAAGACCTCATTTAAAATATTTCACTTATTTACATAGGGTTCATAAAGTAAAAATATAAGGTAAGAGGAAAAAAGAAAAATAATGTTCTACAACTATTATTAAAATATACACTTTTCCTTAAATTTATCAAAGAAAATTTATAAATCAGAATCTCATAAAAAATGAGAAATTCAAAAAAAAATTAAGAAAATCATTTCAAAAATATGAATTTAAATTTTATGAGAATACATATAAATATTAATTCATCATAAATTATAAATTCATATTATGAGGTTATTTTCCATGATAAAGTCAAAATAATCTAGTATTCCAGAAGAAGTGATAATGAAGGAAAGATCTGTAATAGTAGTTTAATAGTGATATAGAAGTATATATTAAGGAGATAACAAAGCCTCGAAAATAAATGAATACATTAATGAAGGATAAGAATAAGTTTTATGATGAAAAATCAGAATTGATCAAGAAATAGTAAGCTTTTATTGGTGAGAGCAAGAATTGCATTCTTAGAGAAACTAAATAAGAAAATATTATCAGTGTTCTTGAGGAGAGGCTAGTTGCAAGAGATTAAGAACTATCCAAGAAATCATCAATGTATTTTATTATTAAAAATGAGATAAAAACTATAAAATACTATAATATGTCTATTTATGTCATAGGAGAGCCTTTCCATGACGGTGAGATGAAGGGTTCCTTTAGATAAGGTACATCTACATATAAATATTTTCAAAATATATATGTCATCACTAATAGTGCAGGTGAAATTTTATGTATTTAAAATTCAGTAGAAGGTTATTTTAAAGAATCAAATAATTAAATGATGATTATAATAAGAAAATTTACCCCAAGTAAAAAAACAATATTATTTTACAATTATAAGAAATAAATTAATTTATATATAGGTTTATCAAAAATACATAAGATAACAGTTTAGAGGAATTTTCCAGTGTTGTGGAATGTATGGGCATAAATCCTCCTCCTACTGAAATAACATGTCATTACCATGAAATATTCATACATCAATGGGTTTATAAAGAGAAAATATGAAAATATTTTATCCACGGAATAATGCAATGACTAGAAGTCCCTCCATGACACTAATAAAAAAATGTATGAATAATTAGAAGAAGTGTGTGGTTGATACCGATTAGAAGGTCATAGATATAATGTTTTCATGACTAAATTATCTGGAGAAGTTCTATTTAATATAAAATTGAAGAAAACCTAGAATAGGGAAGATATTAAGTTATGTGACTCTGATAAGAAATATGATACACTCAGTAATATTGAACTTGTAAAGGAAAAATATTTGAAAATTTATCTAGATCAACTGAAAATATCTAAACAAATAATGAAAGCTCAAGTAAATGTTATAGTGGAGGATAATAAAGTCATATCAGAAGAGGAACCTAAATTTTACAAAAAATCATCTTCTTGTGATGATCTGGATAATCAAAATAATTTATGTAAATAGGTTGGGCATGATATAAAGAACTACATGACTATCTTTTTTGTCTAAGATAATTTGATGAAAATTTATATTCAATCAAAATAAAATATATTTTATTTACATATAAGGTGTAGAATAATATCTAATATTGAGAAAAAATTCATGGGAAGAATGTATACATTAAACTTGTGATGAATATGAATGATAAAGTAAACTCTTCCAAATTTGATATCAAAACGAAGAAGGACAGGTAGAGGTTGAGAGAAAAATCTTGACATGAGTTCCATTTTTTATAAAAAAACTAGTTTATCTTTATTCTATTATATAAAGTATCTCATAATATCATACATGTAATTAAATTATATTTATGAATCCATTTAGGGGAGCATAAATTATTTTAATCTATCAAATATTCACAACATAGTTAATATGAAATTCCTAAACAACATTGTGAATGAACTCCCAAATCCATAATTTTGATTTTTTTTAAAAAAGTATTAAAAAAAGTGATTTTATGTTGAGATTTAAAGGGAGGATATATTTCTTACACTTGAAATTTATGATTTTTTTTAATTGAGTGCATGATAAATATTTTTCCTTATTCGATTGTCTAAGAAGATAAAAGGTATAAAGTGAGAGTTGTATGAGATTTTTAGCACATTCATGTTTTATTAGAGATATAATTGACCAACTTGGTTATGAAATATTACATTATACATCGGTTTTTCCCACATAGACATAGAGTTTTCCATCCAAAGGGTCTTTGAAAAAGAAAATATATTGTATCATCCAAAAGGGAGATGAAGATGATAAATGAATATGAGATGAGAAGAGATGTCCTATATGAATTATTGGTATTAATTTGCAAGGGGATAGTGAAAGGATGACATGTTGACATATATTTATTTAAAAATAATCCAAAGAGGGATATTTACGTTCCCAATAAATTAATTGTATTCATTGTCAATAAGGTTGGATGACTTAGTTGTGAGAAGATGTTAATATGTGTTGAAGTGAGTCATAATTCATGGAGGATTGTTATAAAAAACATAATCAACTTTGTTCTGATTATTTTTGAAACATTATTAAATTCCAATGACATATTTCAATTAAACTATAGTGTCCATACAATATTTAAATAATAAGGCCATGCAATTTTCAAATCATTTCATAAGAATATTTGAAGTATTATTTGCAGATTTTAGAATAAGAGTAATTCCAAAAAGTTTGAAGGAACATGAATTACATGAAAAATAATTTATTATTTGTATGAATAAGTGTCATGGATAGAATAAATACTTTTTTATAGCGTTTACTATGTATTTTAGAGGGTCTTAGAAAAGAATTAACAATATAGAGGCCAACCAAGGACCCACATCAACCACATATGGGACCAAAGTCAACCACGTGGGAGGTAGATCAGACTAGTCAGCCATGGGTGGAAAGAATGAGTATGAGGACCTGGATAGTAACCATAGTGAGTGAATATGAATGTAAATCATATGTATAGGGCATTCAAGACAGTGCTCTAGAGGATAGTTCAATTGGGGGATACGGCCCGTGCAGGGTGTGTGGGAAGGTTTGTCCAGGTGCCAACCCTGGTGCTGGATTTAGAGTATACTAAAGTGGATTGCATTAGTAAGTGTAGTTTATTTTAGAAAAATATTTCTGTGGTAATTTCCCATGAAGCTTAATGATCTATTATTTAAAAAAATATGGAAATAACATCAATCTCTTGATTACACAAATCTATTCCATCTAATCGAAACTTTAATGTACCTCAACCTTCATCCTTTGAATGGATTTGTTTTCAAACTCAAGAAAACCAAAAAATTATACTATATCAATTATCTTAAGTCTATACATGCAATATTATTCTTTTAATCATGTGATATTTCTAAGAATATGCTATTGTCTGACCATGATACAATGTTTCAAGAGACATTCATGCTTTTGGATGCATAAATGATTTAGAGTTTTAAAAATAAAGAGTAGCATTAAATTATAATACCATTCACACATGTATAGTATCATGGAAGGAGGATTATAATGTGTGATGGAAGATACACTAGGATTTTTAATATTTTTTTATTTCAAGTTAATATGGAAACATGCATTTGAAGAATCCAAAAATCTAGTTATCTTTGAGAGACCTAAAAATGTACATCATTAAGATTATTTATCAAAGTCTGAGTCAATTGATTTTTAAGGATATGTTGGTGGAACTTAACCTATAATTATTGGGCAATAATGTTTTGGAGAAATTATTCCAATTGGGTTTTTGAGAGATCTCATTTTCAGAAGAAAAAAATATCACCAAGAACTCCATTGTTTCAGGAAGAAGCAGAATTCCTTCTGTGTGTTCTGTTCATTCGAATCATCATGATATCAAAAGTTTTTCCCTTCATTAATAAACTAATATCCCATATATACACTATTTTACTAGAAGGGTCTTGAAATCTTCTATGAATATCACTAGATTTCATGAAGAATAAAAACCTATGCATTTGATATCACCATTTTAAAAAAGGACAAGAGGTAGAATCACAACATTACCTACTTGAGAAATAAAGAACATTCAATATATACTTGCATGAAGATGATGTCTTGTGCTTATACATGTGTGCATAATGAGAAGAATATAGAATCTCCGGTATAGTGAGTTATACATTAAAAAAATATATTTAAACACCATATAGTGTGTGAAAAATCCTTGAGAAACAAAGACACTTGTATAAAATATTTTCGATGCACTTCACAAGGGAGTGCATAGATTTATAATAAAAAGAATAGATAAAAGTAACATAAAATATTAACAATAAAAAATGGTTATGTTTAGTGTACATACTCTAATGGCCCGGAGGCCTTCATTTTTTAATTGATTTTTGATAATCCACCTTTCAAGGGGTGAGGTGGAACCCTTACAAGGCCCGTAGGTGTAAGTATTACATGGCTCGCAGGACTTCATAAAAAAAGAACATTCTTTCCGAAGTATCTGTTATTGTGAGCCTGAATCTAGGTAATGTTTAAAAATGCATTCATAACAATGTATTTAGTTAATTTATAAAATTTTAATCATTCTAATATCAATAGGATGTGAGTAAAATCGGTATTTATTATCAGTTCTAGAAGTTCTTGAATTTATACATAAATATTTCATGTGATCTTTTTTGTTTGTGGAAGAAGATTTTATCTTAGGGAAGTAAAGAATTTATTTGAATCTAATAGACATATTTCCTATAAATGGATCATACATTTAAGATAAGTGTAAGCCTCTAGTGATATTATAGAGTAAGATAAGACACAGTGAGTCTCTATGTTGATCACTTTTTTTTAAATGGAAACATGAAATATCTATTGGGAATATAGAGTGGGAATACTATGAGACTCCTTCTTGATGGGAATGGGACTTTCCCTGGATGTAACAACCTACATATAGAGAATAATCTATAACTGAGGCAAATAAATAGCTACAAAAATGATAAGGGCATCTGACCAAACCTTAAAAAATACTTGTGTGTTGTGATCTCTTTATTTTTGTTTCTTAAAAGGTGAGGATATGAATTCAAAATGAGGTATCCAAACTTTAATAAAAAATTGTGGTTTAATTAAAAGAAAAATAATAGGTAAAAAATCGTGTACCAATGATTCACCCCCACCCCTTAGTGGTATATAACTAGTCCTTGTGTGCTTCAATGTGTTTTATTCAGAGAAGAGATTGAGTTATCATAGAAGTATTTAAATTATGAGAAAAAAGAATATTTGGGTGAGATGGTATATGTTGTAATTTTCATAATCCTACACAACTCTATTCCTAAAATATTATCCTAGACTCTATGGAGACTATATATTATTCAGTGATGTTAAATATTTTATTTATAAAAAAATATGTCAGTGTTTTTAGTACTAGATATAGAAGTGTTGTTATAGGGAAACACAGGGTGATTCTTAATGAATCACTAGATATTAAATATAAATAAATGAATGGAATAATTAATGTAATGTGTATGGTGAAATGGTAAATATATAAATGTATAAATTATTTGATAAATGGGAATCTATGGACATTGTTATGGATATTTTGTGCCAGAAGTTGAGAAAGATTTTGGTGTAGTGATTTTTTTAGATTTTAGTGGTGATGGAGTGATTATTATAAGAATATAAGTATTATTTCATATAAACCCTTATATTAGGAATGTGTGTGCCTATTTTATAAGTTATATTTTCATTTTGATTTCATATTTACACTACCCAAGTCAGATAACCCTAATGACACCGAAATGTTTTGGGATATGGGTGTTTTCCCTTACATCTAGGTTTTTGAGGGAATGGATGGATGACAAATCCCTCTTCTCTAACCTTAATTCTAGACATGAATCTATGGTTTGTGATTACTAGAGGATAGATTGTAAATATGTGATGTAGTGTGATGATAATGTGGTGAAGGATTTGATACATGGTGGGGATCATGCATTATAGGAGGAGAGAACGAGGTTAATGTATTTCATGTTCTCATTTCCCTACTATGATATGTGTAGTTATGATCTAGTGATATGTTATTATGTTATGTGGTGTAATTTGTCTTATAGTATGTGGTGATAATTATTAGGTAGTTATAATGGTGATATAAGGTGTGGTTTTTTGGTTTATTGGTTATATGGAATGAATTGTAGCACCATTAATTTTTTTGTAGGGGTGTGAGAGTTCCAAACTAATGGGGATGTAGTTGTAGGGTACCCTATTGATATATTATTTCAATAATATGTTATTATACATATATGGGATATTGAGTGAGTGTTCTATAGTGATGTTGTTTTATTTTAATGGATATTGGTGTGAGTTTTTTTACTATTTATTCACTAATGAATTAGTATGCTTCCTGCCAACAAGCATGTACCAAAGTGGTATAGGCTCCTTCTTGGCAATCAAAATAACCAAGATAAAATCTGGGAAGAAACGAATTTTCGGGTAGTTTAGCAGTGGCGAAATTGTAGCATCCCGGGTACTGTCACAGTAATGTTCACCGAGTGGTGCTTTGGGCCAAAAATATTGGATTTCAAGCCATGTATTCAGGCCACTTGGCCTTGGGCCTTCAGCCTATGTAATGGGTCTCCCCCTACCCAGTCTTAAAGAGGTATTTTCTTTAAATAATAAATTGAGGCTCCGGTCTCAACCTTTTTAAAAAAATAGTATTCTTCATACATATTTTCATAATGAGTCTTAAGGATGATGAAACTGGGTGTACATATATTCTCATTCCTATATATATAAATATATTTTTTGGATTCTATGTGGGGTTTGGTGATATATATAGACCTTTCTAGATTAAGTCTTAGAGTTATTAGCATATTCATTTCCATATTAGTTTTTTTAGTATTTTTTATAGAGATTTATTTCTATATGAAATTTACATTCAATTTAGATTATGTTTTAATTTATGTTACATATTTTATTTTTGGTTTTATTTATATGTTAAAGGGTTTTTAGAGGGATATTCCTCCCATTAGTAAATTTTATACCCTCAGTGCTATTCACTATGTAACGCCCCATTACCTTTATGCTATGTATATTATAACCTTTGTTTTGGTTTTCATTTTTCATTAGTTGGGTAATGCTGGGATAGAATTTGGAGGAAACAAGTAATTGTGAAGTTAGATATTTTTTGGAATTTTCAGCATAAAACCTATAGTTTCTATAGTATGCTTGGGATTTACACCATATATACTCATGTTTCATGATGTGTAACCATCTCTAGGATGATTTCAAAAAATGGGTATAAAAATGAAAGGTTACACACTATGTAAAGATTACATGTTGTTTAAACATCAAAAATTGGGGTTTAAATAAATAGTGATGGGTTTTTTAGTGTATAAAGGAAAAAATAATTACACAATGTGTATTTGGGTTACATGATGTGTTAAATACCGAGTGAAGGTTTTAAGAAAGAGTTTTAGCTGAAATTGTTATTTCATTCCTCCAGGTTTCTTTACTGTTTACCTATAGGCTCTTCCTATGAATTTTTCGATTTCTCCAATCCCTATGGATCATTCATTCAACGTAGGATCATCATGTTGGTCACGGTGCATCTCTCCAAGTATGTGGTCTCCCCATCTCTCCATTCTCTCTCTCTTATCCCCTTATATTTTGATATATCATCCTGGGATTGATGGATCTAAACTTCTTATTGTTGAATCTTGATTCTAGGTTGAGTTCCTAAATCTTATGTGACTTAATATTTTGTTGGAGAGTCTCGTTGTGCGTGTTTAATTCTGTGATTTAAGATATGTGGTTTCATTTAAGATTGGAAAATTGATTTAACCATGAATTTTTTTATGTTCGAAATTTCATTTGATTGGTTTTTGAAACCCCAATTTGATACAAATTGGGATTGAAATTGGTTCGACATGAATTATTTCCAGACACCCCCAATTACAATGGAATTTTAATTTGATGAATATTTCAAAATTGATGGAATTTGTGAAATGATTTGAAAATTGATTCTTGATAAAAGGTATTAATCTATAATGATTAAAAATATGTGATTGGTTTTATTTGAAAAAAAGGCATGAAATAATAAAAACCAATGATTTGTTTGTGAATTTGATTTACCATTTTGAAAAGGAAAATTAAAAAATTGAATTTTGAATAAAGATTAATGTAAAATGAGATGATTTTACCTCTTTCTATTGATTGATTGAGCACATGAGAGCCTAAGTATTTAGTGAGTTATCTAAAAAAATAATGTTAGGATGGTAATTCCCAAGAAATAGATTGATGATGACAATAATAAGAAAAACCTGATTCAAAAGATCTTATCCCCAATGTGATTATGATGAGTCATAATCTACATGAGCTTAAGGGACATGAGTAAACATATTATCAATGACCAGTGATATGAAATGTGTGATGATCCTATAACTAGAAACTATATTATTATAGGGAATATTACCATAGTTCCCGTTGTAATGATTTTGATTACAAATTCAATTGATTTTAAAATTTATTTACTAGTTCCTAGTGATTGATATAAACTATTTTATATAATGTTTTTATACAAACCATGTTTTAAATGATTTCCATCATTCCAAAATGAAAATTATGTTTTGTTTTAAATATACAATTATATATCCATTCCCTTTTTTATTGAATTTTAAAGCATGTTTTTGTTATTTATTATGGAATATTATAATGGAACACTTTTTGAAACCCTACTTGGATTTTTATCTCGTGCCCTAAATTTTCCTTAAGGAGTTTTTAGATTTTTCCAGCCACTTCTAAGTAATGGGAAAGTGCCTCTTGTAAGATGTGGATATTCTTGATTCTTTGGGTCTTATAGCGACGTTTCCTTTTGGATGTTGAGTTTTTCTTGTTGCCTTTGAGTGCTTAGATGATGTACAATTTCATTTTTTGATATACCAATTAGATTTTTGGTATAGTATCCTTTTAGTGTTTTTGAGAATACTAATATTTGTCTTTATCTTCCTTTTTGTGGTGGAAATGTTTTTCTCACTTTTTATCATTTACGATTCCTGGTTCTAGTCTCCAAACCAAGGGGAATTTGAATGCCCTTTGGGATATATTCGGATTTCCTCAGGTGTCTGGGTAACGGGGTATCTAGGTTGGTTCATGAGAAAGTTGTATAAAAGGTTTAAGTTGATCATCTTTCCTTGATGTCAGTAAGAATTTGATATCTTATTGGCACTTAGGAAGTAGTTGCGAGTGATTATCTATCAAGTTCTCATCGTATTGATCCTTAAGTCACCATGCGTTGTTTAGTAAAGGTTACTTTAGGATTTGTTCTAGTATTTTCCCTTATTTTGATTTGGATAGGTCGAGATCCAAATATTTTTTATCTATTTGAGGGGACTAATTTACTTATTACCCTTGTTTGAGTTATTGATCTGAGTAAACTGTCTAATGTATTAAATGTTACTTTCGGATTTCATGTTGCATCATGCCTCTGACAAGACAGGTGAATATGGTCTAAGAAGAAGATGCTGGTGAAACATATTGAAAAACCCTCCCATGGACCAAAATATGATTGATGTTTTTGTGCGTGATGTCCAAACTTTGGGATAGTCACATCCACCCATTCTCATTCAGGCTCCAGCTGTGTAACCTCATAGGGATGAATCATTGAATAATTCTAATGAGTTACTTCTTTAGAAATCACCCACTCCACAAGACTCTAATGATCCTCAAGAGTGTAAGGACTAGTTTAGGAATATTGATCTTCTATTTTATTTCTTGGAAAACCATAAATCTATTAAGTTAAAGTGTGCTACCTTTCATCTAGAGTGACCTACCATGAGGTGGTGGGACTCAATAGTTATGATGATGAAGGATGAGGTTTTATATTGGAAGGAATTCAATGCCCTCTTCACAGAATAGTTCTATCTAGATTCTATAATATTGGATAAGGATATGATGTTTTTGAAACTAAAGCTGGCTAATAGGATCATATCAAAATATGTGAAATAATTCTCTAATATTGTGCAATTTTCACATAAAATTATATCGAATGAGAAGATAATGACTCAAAATTTCTATATGGTACTTTATTCTGATATTAATTCTCCAGTTTTCTTACTAAAAAACTCTTCTTATGATGACGTGCTAGATAGGGCGTTGATGGTTGAGCTTGATCTATCTGTTAATTCATGGTTGATGAGAGTTACTTTTTCTATTAGTGTAAGTTTTTTTAGTACCCATAAATGGAATATAATGTGTGATGAGTCTCGTGGTGTATCTCAAAAGTAGGGTTCTTCAATACCTCTTGTATCACCTAGAAGATTCCCTTTGACTTGTTTCCAGTGTGGCAAGAATGGGCATTTAAAATAGTTTTTCACTAAGGCGCCCAATATATGTGGTTCTTATGGATGCTCAATACTCTTGTATAATTTCTATTATATCTATTTTAGTCCACTTAGTTGAACAATATCATCATTTTTAAAAGGTATTTTGGTGCGGTCAGATGCATCAAGATCTAAGGGGTTCAATCCATAGGTATTCAGGAAAAAGCATCTTCATGTAGTGGAAGAGTCTCCAGAGGAAGAAGATACTGGTCCGATGACTGTGAGAAGTACCATCAATATGGATTCATCATTAGTTATTGATTTATTTGATATTGGTGTATCTCACTCATTTATATCAACTCATACTATGAACTTGCTGAATCTTTCTATGAAGATTTTTTCTTATGTGATGGATATTACTACACCCCTTAGAATAAAGAGAGAGTACAGTCTTCATTGTCATGCTTTAATATTTTTCTTTTCCAGATGATGAGCTTTATTTGGATTTTATGTTCCTTTACATGAAACCTCTTGATATCATTTTTGGGATGGATTGGATCATTTATAATAAATCTCAAATTTATTTTTAACTTTGAAGGGTCTTATTTTCTATGCCATATGGGGTGTTTCATATATTTCAGGGAGAGTGGGACCTGAGGACGAGCTGACCCAGACCTTGTTATCCAATGTTTGGGAAAATAATATTAGTGTTTTCTTTTTATCTAGAGAGGGGATAATTGACTGGTGATTTCGCTCTACTGATCATTGAGTTTCCTGGTGTGTTTTCTTCTGACTTCTCTAGTTTTCCATGGATAAAGGATGTAGAGTTTTTTATTGATTTAGTGCACAAAAATTAGTCAGTATCTATTCCTTTTTACTAAATGGAACCAGTTGAAATTAAAGAGTTAAATAATCAATTGGATGGTTTGTTAGAGAATGAATTTTTATTCCTGAGTGTGTCACCTTGGGTAGTGCCTATGATCTTTTCTAAGAAATCTAATGGAATAATTTTCCTTTGTTCTTATTATATAAAACTAAACCAAGTTAAATTAAATAAAAAGTATTTTTTCCAAAGATTGATGATCTATTTGAACAATTAAAATGTGAAAATTTGTTCTCAAAGACTAATCTTTGATCTTGTTATCCCTAGTTGAGAATAAAATAATCTCAGATTAAAAAACCGCCTTATGGAGCAGGTATGGCCATTATAAGTACCATATCATTCCATTTGGTCTAACAAATTCTCTTACGATATTTATGTATTTGATGAACGTGATATTCCATGAGTTTGTTGATATGTTCATGGTGTTCTTTGGGGATGAAATATTGGTTTACTCTAAGTCTAATGAGGATCATGTCTATCATTTGAGAGCAATTCTAGATTTTTTTTAAATCACTGACTTTATTCCAATCTTTCAAAATGTGATTTTTAGATTTAGGAAGTGATTTTATTTGGAAACATGGTCTCAAGACATGTTATTTTAGCTGATCCTAAGTATGTAAATGCTATTATGACATGAGATAAACCCCATGATGTTTTTGAGATTTGGGGATTCTGGGGTTTATTGGGATATTATCATCGGTTCATAAAGTATTTCTCAAAATTATCTTATATGATGACCAATGTAACTTGCAATGGAGTGAAATTTTCATGGGATGAAAAATTTCAGAGTTATTTTGTTAAGATGAAACATCTTTTGACTTTTTCACTAGTGTTTACTCTTCTAGAGGCTGGGCAGGGCTATGTGGTATTTTTTGATGCATAAAGTTTGGTATTAGGTTTTGTTCTTATGCAAAGTAATCACATAATTTCCTATGAATCTCAGAAGCTTAGGAAAAATGAGAAGAGTTATCCAACACCTGAACTTAAACTTGTAGATGTGTTGCACACACTTAAGTGTTCACAACATTACCTTTTTTGATAAATGTTTACTATATATTTGGACCGTAATATATTTAGTTATATGTTCTCTCAAAAATATTTGAATCTCCACCAGAGGCATTGGGTGGAGTACCTGAAATAATTGTATTTTGATATTTCCTATACCTTGGGGAAAGGTAACGTTGTTGCTGATGCATTGAGTAGGAAAATTATGAACCAAGCCATGAAATAATCATCATAATAGAGTAACATGATGTATATTTTTGCACAGGTGCATATTGGAGTTCACAAAATAGGGGATTAGGATGTATTGGCCAGTGTTCGGTTGACCTACACTCTTCTCAAGATGGTTCATCAATAATAATAGCTTTATGATAAATTTTATTGCATTAGAGACTCTCTTTATGGTGGGGAGCCCATTGTTGAGTGGTCGTTCTCCACAAAGGGTATTCTATGTTTTTGTAATTGTTTTTTCATGCCGTTAAATGTGATAAAAAAATGTGATGGGGGATTTCTATAATTAACAATAGGTTGTGCACCCAGGAACCAAAAATATTTTCTATTATATGGGGTGATTATACTGGTGGATATGTATGAGATGAGACATTTCTATCATTTTTTCTCACTTCTATACTTTCCAAAAGGTTAAGGTCGAGCATCATAGACCTTTGGGTTTTCTTTAGACACTTCCAGTTCCAACATAGAAGTGTGATGCGATCTCTATAGAATTTTTTGTTAGGTTTTTGTGTACCTAGAGAACTAAGAATTGAATATGGTTTGTGATAGATATGTTAAACAAATTGGTGCACATTATATCTTTTTGGGATAAAACCAATGTTTAGAAGTTTTTAAATCTTTATGTGATATAGATCATTCATTTTCATGTAGCTCCATCAGCTATAGTCTTTGATAGGGATCCCCATTTTACTTATCGCTTTTTTAAGAGGCCTTTAGGAGGCACAAAGATGTTAGGTTTTTTTATTACGACATACCATCGGCGGAAAAATTTCCTGATAGAGAGGGATGTACATATTCTTTATGATATTCTTCATGCCTACATCCGTGATTTTGGTGAATATTGGGATGACCATTTTGGAAGGATTGTGTTTTCTTATAACAATAGTTTCTAGTCTTTGATCAAAATGGCTCCTTTTGAGGCCTTTTATAGTTGTCCTTATAAATATTCACTGCATTGTTCATTGATCGGTGGAAGTTCCTTGGTTGGAACAAGCTTGGTCTAAGAGATATCGGTAAAGATTAAGTGGATCATCAAAGGATGTTGATGACATAGAACTTTTATAAATATTATATTGATCTTCATCAAAGATTGTTGGAGTTTCCATTTGGTGACAAGGTGTTCTAGATAGTTTCACCTTGTTTTCCCATCGATATATTGGGAGGAAAGGGAAGATATCTCCTCATTTTTTGGGACTTTTTGAGGTTATTGAGAAGGTGAGTAAAGTGGATTAAAATTTATAAATTCCATCAAATTTTATGTTTATACATAATTTTTTCCATGTATCACAACTAAAAATGTATATTTCTGATCCATCTCATGATCTAATCTGGAGTGATCTTAATATTGAGCTTGATTTATCCATGACTAAGAATCCAGTCAATATATATGATTATGAGACCAAGTTACTTCTTCAGAGGATGATACCTTTGGTCCATGTGCTATGGAATCACAATTCTAATTTACCTGAGATGTGGGAGCATGAGTTTGTGATGAGAGGGAAGTGGCCTTAACTTTTTGATTTAGAATCTTATTGACATGATTTCTAAGGATATAATGTTTTTATAGTGGGGAGGTTATAAAATTCCATTACATTTATTTGAGGTATTTTTTAAACTTTTTTTGGTTTTCTTTTTTTTGGGTTGGGTAAAGCTAAGAAGAAATTGGGAAGATTTTGGTAATTGTGAATTCATCAATTTTTTTTTAAATTTTCAACATAGAACCTATAGTTTCTATAGTCTATTAGGGATTCACACATACTTTGTTGGTGTTACAGGATTTATTACCATCACCTTGAATATTCCATGAAATGGGAACACAACATGAAAGGTTACACACTGTGTTCATATTACACATTGTGTAAATATTAAAAATTGGGTTTTCAACAAAAATAAATAGTTTTTTCAGAATATGGGGGACTCGACAATTATACAATTTTTAATTGGGTTAGAAACCATTTAAAATCATGAGTGTGGGTTTTATTTTTGTGTTTCTTTAATTAATATTTCATTCCTCAAGGTTTAATTCCTCCCAACCTAGAGTCTCTTTCTATATGATTTTGAATTTATACAATCCCTCTAGAAAATCCATTTAGTGATTTATTGTCATATTTTCCATGGTGAATCTCTATGGATAAGAGATCTCCCTATCTATTCTACCTATATTTATTTTCCCTTTGTTGTTTGATAGATAATCATGGGATTTGGAGATCTAAACTCCTTGTTATTAAATATTGATTCTAGGTTGATCTCCAAGATCTTCTATGCCTTAATCTTTCATTGGAGAGTTTAATTGTAGGTGTTTTTTTCTATGATTAAAGGTAAGTGGTTCTATTTAAAATTATCCAATTAATTTAACCTTGAATTTATTGATGTTTTAAATTTATTTCAATTGATTCATTAAAACCCAATTTGATGAAAATTGGGATTGTAATTGATTTGGTATGGAATTTTTGAGAAAATACCTAATTCTAGTAGAATTGGAAACTAGGGAATAATTTGATGTTGATGGAATTTGTGAAATTATTTGATAATTTATTTAGGAGAAAATTGATTAAATTAAAATGATTGAAAACAAATGATTGGTATTGTTTCAAAAAGGAATAAAGTGATAGAAAAACCATGATTTGGTTTTTAATGTGAAATATAATTTTGAAAAAGATAATTAGGAAATTAAATTTGGAATAATGATTTATGTGAAATTAGATGATTTCCCCTTATTCAATTGATGGATTGAGAACATGAGAGACTGGGTAGTTGGTAGGTTATTTGGGACAAGCACATTATGAAGTTAATTCCTTGGAAACATATTGATGATTAAAACCCTTAAAAAACCTTGTTTGAAAGATCTTATCCTTTATGGGATTATGATGAGTCTTATTCGGTGTGATCAAGAAGGATGTGTGTACACATGTTAACTATGATCACTAATATGAGATTTGTGTTAATCCTAGAACTAGAAACATTTGTACTATAGGGAAGATGACCATAGTGATCAGTTTTAGGATTTTGATTATATATTCCAATGATTGTAAAAAATAATTTACTCATTACTAATGATTTGTATATACTATTTTATATAAAGTTTTTATTTAAGCCATGTTTGAAATTTTTTCAATCATTATGAAATAAAAAGAATCTTTTTTTATAAATATAAAATTGTATCTCCATGCCATGGATTATTGAAATTGAAAGCCTATTTCTGTTAATTATTATGGAATACTTTGGGAGAACATACTAGGAATTTTAGCTCACACCCAACCTTTTCCTTTATGTGTTTATAGATTTTATCCTTCCTGATCCAAGTAAAGTGAAATAACCTCTTGGAGGAGGTGGATGTTCTTGATTCCTTGGGGATTGGAGTGGCATGTCATTTGGGACACCGAGTTTTTCTTGTCGACTTTGATTACATTGATGATTTGTTGTTTGGGTTTTTGATATACCTATTTGGTTTCCAATATAGTATCCTTTTGATGATTTTGAGCACACTAATATGTATATTTATATTTTTTTTGTTGTGGAAACTTAATTCCAACTTTTTATCTTGTATGATTCTAGGTTCTAGTCACCAACCTATGGGGATCGTGAATGCCCTTAAAGATATGTGAGTATTGGATCGGGTGTCACCATACCAGGGTATCTATGATGGTTCATGAAACACCAACCCATGACCTAATGGAGGAGATATTCAAGGGTCACTCCCATATTCACTATAGTTAAAAGTGGGTTTAACAGTGGGTGTTGGTCTTAATAATATCATTGTAAACGCCTAAAAATTTTAAATACTCATTTCATACTATCCTTTCTATTTTAAACATAAATTTTTCATATTTATAAAAAAAATTAGAAAACGTTTTGGATTTTATTGATGTGTCAATTAATTTCCATTTAAACACACTCCCATTCACAATTCTCCTTTATTTTTTTGATCTCATTACCAATTTATTTAAATAAAATTTCAACTGATAAGGTTTCATTAAATATATTAGGTTCAATAAGGTACAATAAATGTTTTCATCATGAAGTATTAATCCTTCTTCTTTGAAATGAGTTTTATTTGTCACCAAATATATTTTCATCATAAATTTTTTACATTAATTTAACATTTTATTAAACCTATAGGTATTGTGAATTTAATTTATTTATCCTTAAATTTTGAACAAACATTAGAGTCGTCATCATTTTTATTTCAATTCTTCATATATCAATTTTCATTAATATATAATTCAATAATTTATTCACTATAGGAATGAATTCCATGTTCACTTTAGTAAAAAATAATGTTTTTTCTTTTACCCATATTTTTTAAAATGAAATAATATCCCTTTAATTGGAATGAATACCTAATAAATATTCCTTTATCACCTCAAAGCTAATTTTTCCTGGTTTTTCTTCTTTATTTAGGATATAACACAAACATCCAAAAGCTTAAAATTATTTTATGATTTATTTTTATTTATAAACACATATAATATGGATTATTATCTTAATTTGGGATAAATATGATTAGTTTTTCATGTAACCCACTTTTATTATAACATATTTTCAAAATTTCGTTAAAACATTATTTAGGATTAACATTATCATTTCCATGTTATCCATGGTTCAATTTATTCCTTTAATAAAATTATTTTATTAAGGTTCTTTATGAAAAAATAATGATACAAAATCCCATATTTCTATAAATATTTATCTTCTATTCGAATTTATAATTTAATTTCATTATCAAGGATTTATTGTTGATTATTTTATCACAAATATTTTCAAATAATTTTTCATAATTTTTTTTGGAAAATATAACAATTTTATTTATGGAGCATAAATTTAAGTCAAGTTATCATAGTGTAATAATAAATAAAAAAATGTATTATCTTATTTCTATATAATAATTTTTGTTTATTGGTCCAAAGACATGAACATGGACAAGCTCTAATAATTCACTCAACTTTTTTACTTAAAATTCATTTTTTATTCTAAATGATTTTTCCTAATTAACATGGGACAAAATTATATTCATTATCTATTTTCATCATGGGATTTTACATGGAAGTATAATTGTTAAATTAAATGGATTTGTTTATGTTTTATTTTTTATTAAATGTTTATGTTAAAGAAAGTAGCCAGCAAAAAAGAATGGGTTGGACCACTTAAGCCAGTGTGAATAAGCATACATGGAATTAAAAAATGATAGTGTAATGGATAGTTGGATGTAGTGATTTTATAAATATTAGATATTCACAAGATATGTTCTTATTATTTTAAATCATTTTTTAAGGATGTATAATATGATTGAATATTAAATAAATTAATTTTTCTGAAATATAAAAACCAAAGATTCACACATATAGATAACCATTATATAAATAAACCATTGAATGAAAATTATTCATAAAGAAAATTTATATTTAATGAAAGAGTGGAAGAAAAGGTTTCTGATCAACCACATCATCATAGGTTATGTAAATCAATGGAAACTTGAACCTTTTATTCCTAGGATTGTTCAAGAAAAAATGTAAATTTCTCCTATAATATGATTTTTTATAATTTTTGTAACCACTATATTGGTCCAATAATAGTGTGTTTAATATTGGATAAGAGTTAGGTAGAAATATGATCCATTAGAATATTCATGGAATATAAAATATTTGATTAATTAAATATTAATTTACTATAATTTTTTTAGTGATATGTTTTAAAAATATAATTGAATTGAGATTCCATATCTATGTTTGAGTCCAGAATGTGGGGTTTTCCTAGACAAGTCATAACCTTGAGTCGGTCTCTGGGGTAGGCCTGAGGCCCATTTTTATTTTATTTTTATTTTTCATAATTTTCCTTTAATTTTTTTCTTTCTCTCCTTTGGATGTCCATGAACCCCTCTTGGGGATCCATAATTGTTTGACCAAGATAGGGAAAGAGGGAGAAGAGGGATCGAGGAAGGGAGGAGGTGACAGCAGGGGTTAGTTTGAGGCACATATCAGAGTGTAGTGGCTGTGGGTGGAAGATTTGGTGTGAAGCATTAGCAGATTCTACACGGAGGTAGGAATGTTTTATGTTTTTTCTCTAAAATCTATATAGAATATATTTTTAATGTTTTAAAACATTATACGTGTACTTGGAGACCACTTGGTGGTCGATCTGCGGCTTTTGTGGAGGAATCAGGGGTTTCAGGGTGATTTAAGGGTTTTCTATTTGGGAAAACCTATGTTCAGGGTGTGTGTTTTAGAGAACACATGTTTTATGTTCTTCTTAATTAGGTAAGATGATTTTTTGGAACTACACATCATATAATGGCAGTACACATTGTGTAATGGTAGCTTGAGGTGTGCTTGGGACATAAGGTCATGTATGGTACAGGACCAAAACCCGTGTTGGGTAAACTGTATGTTTTTTTGTACTATGATCGGCCATACCCTGTGTGGGGGTACATAGCTAGTTATTTGTATAGGTATCCCATATGGGGTATTCACTATGTTCAAGGTGGTACACACCATTTATTCTGAGGGTTTACATGTTGAGTGTGGCTAAGGTACATGGGAAAGTACCCATGTGGTGTTACATGCCATGTATCAAGAGGCACATGAAATGTATTTTGGGAAAGTAAACACGGAGTTTCCTATGTCACATGGCCATGTAGGACCTTTATGGTTACATGTTTTTTACCCCAATTACACATTGTGTACTTTTCTTACCTAGTCGGTTTTTTATTTTTATTTTTATCCCTTTTTTTGGAATTAGACTTGTGATTACTCCAATATAAGAATTTTCCCATGTAAATCATGATGGAGGAATCCCTTTTACATTTAGAGGCTATATGGATAGTTTTTTAGACTAATCATTAGGATTATTTATACAAGGTTTTGTTTCAAAATCCTCTCTGGGGTTAGGTTGTGCGCTACAAGGCTCGAGTGAGGGTTGTTAGCTCATTTATCAACATGGCTTGAGTGTGCCATGATGATAAATTTGAGGTTATTTTGAAATATTTTGTAAGGAGATATCATGTAGTATCTCTACAAATATATTAGTTTCTACCTATATTTCAGGACTGGTTTCTCAAGGTTATAGCAGCGGAGGTTATATTTTGGGTTTGAGGAGACTAGAGTTGTTGATTCCTTTGGGTTGAGTTGATGACATGGGATGGCAGTTATGGCTAGGTTCCATCAAGATATTGAGATGAGAATAGTCTACTCTTTATAATTTCCTAGTTTTTTTGTTACTATTCAAGTGATCAGTGGTTTTCATAGTTGGATGCTCGGAATGCCCATGCAGCATGGCATTGTTTTGATTCCCTTGATGGTGATTTGGTACCTTTGGATGGGTTGTTATCTGGGAAGGTCAGATGGATTGTTCTGAGAAGAACCTATTTAGGGTCCTTATTTTAATGTGTTCATAGGAATCATTTTGAATTCCCTTGTAGGCATGATTTTATTTTAGATCCCCATTTTGGGATAGTTATTGATCAAGGATCAGTTGGAGGACACTGAGGGTCATTTGGGTCGCTTCTAAACTTGGTGTGTCCCTTTATTTTGGATGATCTAGATGAACACCTAATAGGATGTATTTCTTTTTTTTTTTTGCCTTTGGACATTTAAGGATGTTTCTATAGGTCTTTCTTCATATCTTAGGTGTAGAAATTGAGTCCCTAATAGAACTTCAATTTATTCTATTCCGTTGTGGAATTTGGGTACCTTGAGTTTTGGTTTAGCTCTGATGTGGGTCGTTAAGAGCATGTGGAGGCTAGTTTTTGGATGATGAGATCCAAGGTTCTGAGAGAGTCTCTATAATTTTTTGGATGAGAGTTGATCAGAACTTCTAGTTTATCTTTTTAAAAAGTGGGTTTGAGGTTGGATCATCCCTTATTTGGTTTTCTTTTGGCAATGACATTTGAGGAAGTTTTGGATCAGCACCTTGGTTTGAGAATGAGATCCTTAGGATATTTTAGATCAGGAATTGACCCTAATTTTTTTATCAGGTTATATTCTTTATTGGATCACTATGGTTAGATGGTATTATGGATATAATAGATTTTTTGGGTGTGGGGACTACTCTTAGATTGAGTGTGCACCTTGGTTTTGGAGTAGTTTTTTCTGCCACAGATGTTGTTGTTCTCCCAGTGTTATATACAGATCCCTTTTGTAGTGAATCTATTGAGTCCATGTGGATAGATCCCATAGAGAGGTATGTTTTACAGGTCTATGGTTGATCCAGAGTTGTTTTACATGACTTTTAGGAAATGGCATATCCCTTACGTATAGAGGGTATATTTTTTCAGTTATGATTGAGCCATTAGAATCCTAGATCCTGGTAGATTTGATTCATGGTTAAGGATTCCAATAGTTTTTCTATGGGGGTAAGTATTCATGCATGTTTCATTTATATTTTTTAGAGCTCTTATTTATATTTTTAATATGTGTTGGTGGTTGTTTGGCTAGGTGAGCCACATTTTTTAAATCCTCTATGCGGGGGGGGGGGGGGGCAGATCAAGTGTAGAGTTACCTCAAGTGTTATCCTATAACTCGTGGTTGTTTATTTTCATTATTTTTATTTTTGGCCTCTTATTTGTTATGAATTTATCATTTTATTAAGGACATTATTCATCTTCATCTAGTTTGGTTATATCACATGGGAACACAATTGTTTTGATAGTAGCTAATATGTCCACCATTGAGGGTGGAGTACTGAGATTTATTTCTCACCCCTTTTATGTGCACCTCGGTGTGCATGCTGACCTGATGTCAATTTCAGGTTGGGTAATAGCTTGAATGATGGATGGGGCCATGTCATAGAGTCTCTTGATGAAGTAAAGAAAATAATGAAATGTATTTAGAGTGTTCTATTGTGGCTTGATTTTCATGGAGACTAGGTATGTGGTCATTATTGGTGTTCAAATTATATCTGGTAATGTTAATTTGAAGTTTTCTTATTGTTTATATGAGGCCGGTCAAGTGGGAGAACGGTTTTTTTATGTTTTTCATGCTCATAATTTTTATGATTGCATTCTAAATTTCATTTATTATAGTATGCTTCTATTTCTATAATTTTTTATTTGTACTCTGAAGTTCATCCTTGTGTATGAGTTTGGTTATTTCTATTGTTATTTTACTATGATTCGAGGGTATAGTCTCCCCATTATACCAGTTAGAACCTCACTACTAGTCAGAGACATCTGGAATTTGGGGAGGAATACTTTAGGCCTTGTGGTGATCAAGATTGATGATATTTCAAGTTGACACAAAATGGTTTGTTATAAAATGATATTAGATATTTTTCATCTTTTGATTTTGGGAGTTGGTAGGTAGGTGGTATATGAATTTGTCAAAATGTGTGATGGATACTAGACTGGTGTGTCATGAAAACCTTTACTAATACGAAGTTATCATTTCCAAGGCATGTGATTGATATTCTTTGATTCCATTTTTATGATTGTGTGATTTCATCTAACATGATTAACTTAGGATTTTAAATTAATGGTTTTTCCCCATTTTGGATATTAGACAATAGGAAAGAGGTAACTATTTATTCATTATTCGAGGAAATTTGGATTCAGATGTAATATCTATGCCTATGGTATTTTAATGATGGAGGATAAGTTGTTTAATGTTTCAGAAACTAATCATGTGGTATTTTCTCACATAATTACTTGGTGGAATTCTACTCAAGTGAAAATTATGTATATATTTTATTTTGATAAAATTCAATGTGTATCTTTGGGAGATATTTTTAAAGTTTATAAAGATTTAGTCCCCTTGTCGAGGGATGCATGGAGACCCATTTGGTTTGGTAATGGGTTTTGAGTTCCCTGTTGGAGGATCAATGAGGGAAAGGATTCCTGATATATCCTTGGATTGGGATTAATTTTCCCTATGCTAGTGGTTCTCCTAATGTTATAGGTTCATGTTACTTGGGAGGGAGGTGTTCTTTCTACATATTGTTAGCTAGGTCATACGGTGGGGTCTGTGTGCCTTCTATCATCGATGGATTTGGTGGTAATGGTTGTTCTTCCTTGGAGGGTCAATTGAGGTATGTTATCACAAGGATTTGGTTAAGCACATGAATTCCTTGTGATTAATAAGTGGGGAACTATGATTTCTCTATATCTCATGACTGGATTGAGATGGAAATTTTGGTTGGTTTTCTAGCCCTGTTTATTTGGTTTTACTTTTTGTAGCACAGTAAAAGAATGGTTGGACACTTATAGATTTGGATCAACACCCAAGTTGAGGGTGGTCATGTGGTTGATCTTGGAATGACAAATATATCTTGATTTTGAAGAGGATTTCAATAGGTTCTTCTATTTTTACAAGCTAACCTATGTGAGGGGAATGGTTTTCAGTTTTAGGTGTGTAATCATAGTTTCATTAGGATATCTCCCATGTGAGTATGGGTCATGGTGCTCATTATCTAGGGGTTTAAAAAGATCCGTGGGTTTTGGATTGTACTATAGGCTATTAGAGGTCATGATCCTTGTTTTAAGTGATCTGTTATGTGAGGAGGTTATTATTATAGTTGGGCTAAGAATGAGTTATTTTAATTTAATTTTGGTGCTCAGGTGTGAGCGTTTTGTCTATGTATTCCCATTGGGTTTAGTGATGCACACTATGTGGGACATACAATTTATCATTTGGGTAGCATGGAAATAATAAAGACTCTCCTATTTTAGGGAGTAGAAGTTTATTTGTGGTTGAATGACTCATTTTGGGAGACAATTATAGACATTATAAGACCATTAATTTGATGATCATGATAGCACTAGATATACAAATACTTGGGGAGATATTTGATACATGTTGTCAACTAAGGATTCTCTAGGGAGAGAATCATTTGTGGTGGGGAGTTTTTGATAACCCATGTCATCATGGGTTTTCAAGATAAGAGGAATTTGAACATTTTCCCCTTTTAGAGATTAGAGTAAAATGCTAATTTCTTCTATAAGGTGATCACGGGTAATTTTTCTGACAACTCCATTGGTCCCAAAATTAGGTGTTTACTCTATGATAGAAATTTGGTGGAAATATACGACGTTCAAATTTTCAAGGTTTATTTAATATTTAATTAATTAATTAATAATTTATTCACACATGTTTGAATGGTTATATAATTTAAAAGGTGTGATTAATTGAGATTATATCCCCATAATTGCATCCATAATTGATATTTTCTCTAGATGGAGCATAAATATAGTTGTCCTTATAAATATTCACTGCATTGTTCATAGATCGGTGGAAGTTCCTTGGTTGGAACAAGCTTGGTCTAAGAGATATCGGTAAAGATTAAGTGGATCATCAAAGGATGTTGATGACATAGAACTTTTATAAATATTATATTGATCTTCATCAAAGATTGTTGGAGTTTCCATTTGGTGACAAGGTGTTCTAGATAGTTTCACCTTGTTTTCCCATCGATATATTGGGAGGAAAGGGAAGATATCTCCTCATTTTTTGGGACTTTTTGAGGTTATTGAGAAGGTGAGTAAAGTGGATTAAAATTTATAAATTCCATCAAATTTTATGTTTATACATAATTTTTTCCATGTATCACAACTAAAAATGTATATTTCTGATCCATCTCATGATCTAATCTGGAGTGATCTTAATATTGAGCTTGATTTATCCATGACTAAGAATCCAGTCAATATATATGATTATGAGACCAAGTTACTTCTTCAGAGGATGATACCTTTGGTCCATGTGCTATGGAATCACAATTCTAATTTACCTGAGATGTGGGAGCATGAGTTTGTGATGAGAGGGAGGTGGCCTTAACTTTTTTATTTAGAATCTTATTGACATGATTTCTAAGGATATAATGTTTTTATAGTGGGGAGGTTATAAAATTCCATTACATTTCTTTGAGGTATTTTTTAAACTTTTTTTGGTTTTCTTTTTTTGGGTTAGGTAAAGCTAAGAAGAAATTGGGAAGATTTTGGAAATTGTGAATTCATCAATTTTTTTTAAAATTTTCAACATAGAACCTATAGTTTCTATAGTCTATCAGGGATTCACACATACTTTGTTGGTGTTACAGGATTTATTACCATCACCTTGAATATTCCATGAAATGGGAACACAACATGAAAGGTTACACACTGTGTTCATATTACACATTGTGTAAATATTAAAAATTGGGTTTTCAACAAAAATAAATAGTTTTTTCAGAATATGGGGGACTCGACAATTATACAATTTGTAATTGGGTTAGAAACCATTTAAAATCATGAGTGTGGGTTTTATTTTTGTGTTTCTTTAATTAATATTTCATTCCTCAAGGTTTAATTTCTCCCAACCTAGAGTCTCTTTCTATATGATTTTGAATTTATACAATCCCTCTAGAAAATCCATTTAGTGATTTATTGTCATATTGTCCATGGTGAATCCCTATGGATAAGATATCTCCCTATCTCTTCTACCTATATTTATTTTCCCTTTGGTGTTTGATAGATAATCATGGGATTTGGAGATCTAAACTCCTTGTTATTAAATATTGATTCTAGGTTGATCTCCAAGATCTTCTATGCCTTAATCTTTCATTGGAGAGTTTAATTGTAGGTGTTTTTTTCTATGATTAAAGGTAAGTGGTTCTATTTAAAATTATCCAATTAATTTAACCTTGAATTTATTGATGTTTTAAATTTATTTCAATTGATTCATTAAAACCCAATTTGATGAAAATTGGGATTGTAATTGATTTGGTGTGGAATTTTTGAGAAAATACCTAATTCTAGTAGAATTGGAAACTAGGGAATAATTTGATGTTGATGGAATTTGTGAAATTATTTGATAATTTATTTAGGAGAAAATTGATTAAATTAAAATGATTGAAAACAAATGATTGGTATTGTTTCAAAAAGGAATAAAGTGATAGAAAAACCATGATTTGGTTTTTAATGTGAAATATAATTTTGAAAAAGATAATTAGGAAATTAAATTTGGAATAATGATTTATGTGAAATTAGATGATTTCCCCTTATTCAATTGATGGATTGAGAACATGAGAGACTGGGTAGTTGGTAGGTTATTTGGGACAAGCACATTATGAAGTTAATTCCTTGGAAACATATTGATGATTAAAACCCTTAAAAAACCTTGTTTGAAAGATCTTATCCTTTATGGGATTATGATGAGTCTTATTCGGTGTGATCAAGAAGGATGTGTGTACACATGTTAACTATGATCACTAATATGAGATTTGTGTTAATCCTAGAACTAGAAACATTTGTACTATAGGGAAGATGACCATAGTGATCAGTTTTAGGATTTTGATTATATATTCCAATGATTGTAAAAAATAATTTACTCATTACTAATGATTTGTATATACTATTTTATATAAAGTTTTTATTTAAGCCATGTTTGAAATTTTTTCAATCATTATGAAATAAAAAGAATCTTTTTTTATAAATATAAAATTGTATCTCCATGCCATGGATTATTGAAATTGAAAGCCTATTTCTGTTAATTATTATGGAATACTTTGGGAGAACATACTAGGAATTTTAGCTCACACCCAACCTATTCCTTTATGTGTTTATAGATTTTATCCTTCCTGATCCAAGTAAAGTGAAATAACCTCTTGGAGGAGGTGGATGTTCTTGATTCCTTGGGGATTGGAGTGGCATGTCATTTGGGACACCGAGTTTTTCTTGTCGACTTTGATTACATTGATGATTTGTTGTTTGGGTTTTTGATATACCTATTTGGTTTCCAATATAGTATCCTTTTGATGATTTTGAGCACACTAATATGTATATTTATATTTTTTTTGTTGTGGAAACTTAATTCCAACTTTTTATCTTGTATGATTCTAGGTTCTAGTCACCAACCTGTGGGGATCGTGAATGCCCTTAAAGATATGTGAGTATTGGATCGGGTGTCACCATACCAGGGTATCTATGATGGTTCATGAAACACCAACCCATGACCTAATGGAGGAGATATTCAAGGGTCACTCCCATATTAACTATAGTTAAAAGTGGGTTTAACAGTGGATGTTGGTCTTAATAATATCATTGTAAACGCCTAAAAATTTTAAATACTCATTTCATACTATCCTTTCTATTTTAAACATCAATTTTTCATATTTATAAAAAAAATTAGAAAACGTTTTGGATTTTATTGATGTGTCAATTAATTTCCATTTAAACACACTCCCATTCACAATTCTCCTTTATTTTTTTGATCTCTTTACCAATTTATTTAAATAAAATTTCAACTGATAAGGTTTCATTAAATATATTAGGTTCAATAAGGTACAATAAATGTTTTCATCATGAAGTATTAATCCTTCTTCTTTGAAATGAGTTTTATTTGTCACCAAATATATTTTCATCATAAATTTTTTACATTAATTTAACATTTTATTAAACCTATAGGTATTGTGAATTTAATTTATTTATCCTTAAATTTTGAACAAACATTAGAGTCATCATCATTTTCATTTCAATTCTTCATATATCAATTTTCATTAATATATAATTCAATAATTTATTCACTATAGGAATGAATTCCATGTTCACTTTAGTAAAAAATAATGTTTTTTCTTTTACCCATATTTTTTAAAATGAAGTAATATCCCTTTAATTGGAATGAATACCAAATAAATATTCCTTTATCACCTCAAAGCTAATTTTTTCCTGGTTTTTCTTCTTTATTTAGGATATAACACAAACATCCAAAAGCTTAAAATTATTTTATGATTTATTTTTATTTATAAACACATATAATATGGATTATTATCTTAATTTGGGATAAATATGATTAGTTTTTCATGTAACCCACTTTTATTATAACATATTTTCAAAATTTCGTTAAAACATTATTTAGGATTAACATTATCATTTCCATGTTATCCATGGTTCAATTTATTCCTTTAATAAAATTATTTTATTAAGGTTCTTTATGAAAAAATAATGATACAAAATCCCATATTTCTATAAATATTTATCTTCTATTCGAAATTATAATTTAATTTCATTATCAAGGATTTATTTGATGATTATTTTATCACAAATATTTTCAAATAATTTTTCATAATTTTTTTTGGAAAATATAACAATTTTATTTATGGAGCACAAATTTAAGTCAAGTTATCATAGTGTAATAATAAATAAAAAAATGTATTATCTTATTTCTATATAATAATTTTTGTTTATTGGTCCAAAGACATGAACATGGACAAGCTCTAATAATTCACTCAACTTTTTTACTTAAAATTCATTTTTTATTCTAAATGATTTTTCCTAATTAACATGGGACAAAATTATATTCATTATCTATTTTCATCATGGGATTTTACATGGAAGTATAATTGTTAAATTAAATGGATTTGTTTATGTTTTATTTTTTATTAAATGTTTATGTTAAAGAAAGTAGCCAGCAAAAAAGAATGGGTTGGACCACTTAAGCCAGTGTGAATAAGCATACATGGAATTAAAAAATGAAAGTGTAATGGATAGTTGGATGTAGTGATTTTATAAATATTAGATATTCACAAGATATGTTCTTATTATTTTAAATCATTTTTTAAGGATGTATAATATGATTGAATATTAAATAAATTAATTTTTCTGAAATATAAAAACCAAAGATTCGCACATATAGATAACCATTATATAAATAAACCATTGAATGAAAATTATTCATAAAGAAAATTTATATTTAATGAAAGAGTGGAAGAAAAGGTTTCTGATCAACCACATCATCATAGGTTATGTAAATCAATGGAAACTTGAACCTTTTATTCCTAGGATTGTTCAAGAAAAAATGTAAATTTCTCCTATAATATGATTTTTTATAATTTTTGTAACCACTATATTGGTCCAATAATAGTGTGTTTAATATTGGATAAGAGTTAGGTAGAAATATGATCCATTAGAATATTCATGGAATATAAAATATTTGATTAATTAAATATTAATTTACTATAATTTTTTTAGTGATATGTTTTAAAAATATAATTTAATTGAGATTCCATATCTATGTTTGAGTCCAGAATGTGGGGTTTTCCTAGACAAGTCATAACCTTGAGTCGGTCTCTGGGGTAGGCCTGAGGCCCATTTTTATTTTATTTTTATTTTTCATAATTTTCCTTTAATTTTTTTCTTTCTCTCCTTTGGATGTCCATGAACCCCTCTTGGGGATCCATAATTGTTTGACCAAGATAGGGAAAGAGGGAGAAGAGGGATCGAGGAAGGGAGGAGGTGACAGCAGGGGTTAGTTTGAGGCACATATCAGAGTGTAGTGGCTGTGGGTGGAAGATTTGGTGTGAAGCATTAGCAGATTCTACACGGAGGTAGGAATGTTTTATGTTTTTTCTCTAAAATCTATATAGAATATATTTTTAATGTTTTAAAACATTATACGTGTACTTGGAGACCACTTGGTGGTCGATCTGCGGCTTTTGTGGAGGAATCAGGGGTTTCAGGGTGATTTAAGGGTTTTCTATTTGGGAAAACCTATGTTCAGGGTGTGTGTTTTAGAGAACACATGTTTTATGTTCTTCTTAATTAGGTAAGATGATTTTTTGGAACTACACATCATATAATGGCAGTACACATTGTGTAATGGTAGCTTGAGGTGTGCTTGGTACATAAGGTCATGTATGGTACAGGACCAAAACCCGTGTTGGGTAAACTGTATGTTTTTTTGTACTATGATCGGCCATACCCTGTGTGGGGGTACATAGCTAGTTATTTGTATAGGTACCCCTTTTGGGGTATTCACTATGTTCAAGGTGGTACACACCATTTATTCTGAGGGTTTACATGTTGAGTGTGGCTAAGGTACATGGGAAAGTACCCATGTGGTGTTACATGCCATGTATCAAGAGGCACATGAAATGTATTTTGGGAAAGTAAACACGGAGTTTCCTATGTCACATGGCCATGTAGGACCTTTATGGTTACATGTTTTTTACCCCAATTACACATTGTGTACTTTTCTTACCTAGTCGGTTTTTTATTTTTATTTTTATCCCTTTTTTTGGAATTAGACTTGTGATTACTCCAATATAAGAATTTTCCCATGTAAATCATGATGGAGGAATCCCTTTTACATTTAGAGGCTATATGGATAGTTTTTTAGACTAATCATTAGGATTATTTATACAAGGTTTTGTTTCAAAATCCTCTCTGGGGTTAGGTTGTGCGCTACAAGGCTCGAGTGAGGGTTGTTAGCTCATTTATCAACATGGCTTGAGTGTGCCATGATGATCAATTTGAGGTTATTTTGAAATATTTTGTAAGGAGATATCATGTAGTATCTCTACAAATATATTAGTTTCTACCTATATTTCAGGACTGGTTTCTCAAGGTTATAGCAGCGGAGGTTATATTTTGGGTTTGAGGAGACTAGAGTTGTTGATTCCTTTGGGTTGAGTTGATGACATGGGATGGCAGTTATGGCTAGGTTCCATCAAGATATTGAGATGAGAATAGTCTACTCTTTATAATTTCCTTGTTTTTTTGTTACTATTCAAGTGATCAGTGGTTTTCATAGTTGGATGCTCGGAATGCCCATGCAGCATGGCATTGTTTTGATTCCCTTGATGGTGATTTGGTACCTTTGGATGGGTTGTTATCTGGGAAGGTCAGATGGATTGTTCTGAGAAGAACCTATTTAGGGTCCTTATTTTAATGTGTTCATAGGAATCATTTTGAATTCCCTTGTAGGCATGATTTTATTTTAGATCCCCATTTTGGGATAGTTATTGATCAAGGATCAGTTGGAGGACACTGAGGGTCATTTGGGTCGCTTCTAAACTTGGTGTGTCCCTTTATTTTGGATGATCTAGATGAACCCCTAATAGGATGTATTTCTTTTTTTTTGCCTTTGGACATTTAAGGATGTTTCTATAGGTCTTTCTTCATATCTTAGGTGTAGAAATTGAGTCCCTAATAGAACTTCAATTTATTCTATTCCGTTGTGGAATTTGGGTACCTTGAGTTTTGGTTTAGCTCTGATGTGGGTCGTTAAGAGCATGTGGAGGCTAGTTTTTGGATGATGAGATCCAAGGTTCTGAGAGAGTCTCTATAATTTTTTGGATGAGAGTTGATCAGAACTTCTAGTTTATCTTTTTAAAAAGTGGGTTTGAGGTTGGATCATCCCTTATTTGGTTTTCTTTTGGCAATGACATTTGAGGAAGTTTTGGATCAGCACCTTGGTTTGAGAATGAGATCCTTAGGATATTTTAGATCAGGAATTGACCCTAATTTTTTTATCAGGTTATATTCTTTATTGGATCACTATGGTTAGATGGTATTATGGATATAATGGATTTTTTGGGTGTGGGGACTACTCTTAGATTGAGTGTGCACCTTGGTTTTGGAGTAGTTTTTTCTGCCACAGATGTTGTTGTTCTCCCAGTGTTATATACAGATCCCTTTTGTAGTGAATCTATTGAGTCCATGTGGATAGATCCCATAGAGAGGTATGTTTTACAGGTCTATGGTTGATCCAGAGTTGTTTTACATGACTTTTAGGAAATGGCATATCCCTTACGTATAGAGGGTATATTTTTTCAGTTATGATTGAGCCATTAGAATCCTAGATCCCGGTAGATTTGATTCATGGTTAAGGATTCCAATAGTTTTTCTATGGGGGTAAGTATTCATGCATGTTTCATTTATATTTTTTAGAGCTCTTAGGTATATTTTTAATATGTGTTGGTGGTTGTTTGGCTAGGTGAGCCACATTTTTTAAATCCTCTATGCGGGGGGGGGGGGGCAGATCAAGTGTAGAGTTACCTCAAGTGTTATCCTATAACTCGTGGTTGTTTATTTTCATTATTTTTATTTTTGGCCTCTTATTTGTTATGAATTTATCATTTTATTAAGGACATTATTCATCTTCATCTAGTTTGGTTATATCACATGGGAACACAATTGTTTTGATAGTAGCTAATATGTCCACCATTGAGGGTGGAGTACTGAGATTTATTTCTCACCCCTTTTATGTGCACCTCGGTGTGCATGCTGACCTGATGTCAATTTCAGGTTGGGTAATAGCTTGAATGATGGATGGGGCCATGTCATAGAGTCTCTTGATGAAGTAAAGAAAATAATGAAATGTATTTAGAGTGTTCTAGTGTGGCTTGATTTTCATGGAGACTAGGTATGTGGTCATTATTGGTGTTCAAATTATATCTGGTAATGTTAATTTGAAGTTTTCTTATTGTTTATATGAGGCCGGTCAAGTGGGAGAACGATTTTTGTATGTTTTTCATGCTCATAATTTTTATGATTGCATTCTAAATTTCATTTATTATAGTATGCTTCTATTTCTATAATTTTTTATTTGTACTCTGAAGTTCATCCTTGTGTATGAGTTTGGTTATTTCTATTGTTATTTTACTATGATTCGAGGGTATAGTCTCCCCATTATACCAGTTAGAACCTCACTACTAGTCAGAGACATCTGGAATTTGGGGAGGAATACTTTAGGCCTTGTGGTGATCAAGATTGATGATATTTCAAGTTGACACAAAATGGTTTGTTATAAAATGATATTAGATATTTTTCATCTTTTGATTTTGGGAGTTGGTAGGTAGGTGGTATATGAATTTGTCAAAATGTGTGATGGATACTAGACTGGTGTGTCATGAAAACCTTTACTAATACGAAGTTATCATTTCCAAGGCATGTGATTGATATTCTTTGATTCCATTTTTATGATTGTGTGATTTCATCTAACATGATTAACTTAGGATTTTAAATTAATGGTTTTTCCCCATTTTGGATATTAGACAATAGGAAAGAGGTAACTATTTATTCATTATTCTAGGAAATTTGGATTCAGATGTAATATCTATGCCTATGGTATTTTAATGATGGAGGATAAGTTGTTTAATGTTTCAGAAACTAATCATGTGGTATTTTCTCACATAATTACTTGGTGGAATTCTACTCAAGTGAAAATTATGTATATATTTTATTTTGATAAAATTCAATGTGTATCTTTGGGAGATATTTTTAAAGTTTATAAAGATTTAGTCCCCTTGTCGAGGGATGCATGGAGACCCATTTGGTTTGGTAATGGGTTTTGAGTTCCCTGTTGGAGGATCAATGAGGGAAAGGATTCCTGATATATCCTTGGATTGGGATTAATTTTCCCTATGCTAGTGGTTCTCCTAATGTTATAGGTTCATGTTACTTGGGAGGGAGGTGTTCTTTCTACATATTGTTAGCTAGGTCATACGGTGGGGTCTGTGTGCCTTCTATCATCGATGGATTTGGTGGTAATGGTTGTTCTTCCTTGGAGGGTCAATTGAGGTATGTTATCACAAGGATTTGGTTAAGCACATGAATTCCTTGTGATTGATAAGTGGGGAACTATGATTTCTCTATATCTCATGACTGGATTGAGATGGAAATTTTGGTTGGTTTTCTAGCCCTGTTTATTTGGTTTTACTTTTTGTAGCACAGTAAAAGAATGGTTGGACACTTATAGATTTGGATCAACACCCAAGTTGAGGGTGGTCATGTGGTTGATCTTGGAATGACAAATATATCTTGATTTTGAAGAGGATTTCAATAGGTTCTTCTATTTTTACAAGCTAACCTATGTGAGGGGAATGGTTTTCAGTTTTAGGTGTGTAATCATAGTTTCATTAGGATATCTCCCATGTGAGTATGGGTCATGGTGCTCATTATCTAGGGGTTTAAAAAGATCCGTGGGTTTTGGATTGTACTATAGGCTATTAGAGGTCATGATCCTTGTTTTAAGTGATCTGTTATGTGAGGAGGTTATTATTATAGTTGGGCTAAGAATGAGTTATTTTAATTTAATTTTGGTGCTCAGGTGTGAGCGTTTTGTCTATGTATTCCCATTGGGTTTAGTGATGCACACTATGTGGGACATACAATTTATCATTTGGGTAGCATGGAAATAATAAAGACTCTCCTATTTTAGGGAGTAGAAGTTTATTTGTGGTTGAATGACTCATTTTGGGAGACAATTATAGACATTATAAGACCATTAATTTGATGATCATGATAGCACTAGATATACAAATACTTGGGGAGATATTTGATACATGTTGTCAACTAAGGATTCTCTAGGGAGAGAATCATTTGTGGTGGGGAGTTTTTGATAACCCATGTCATCATGGGTTTTCAAGATAAGAGGAATTTGAACATTTTCCCCTTTTAGAGATTAGAGTAAAATGCTAATTTCTTCTATAAGGTGATCACGGGTAATTTTTCTGACAACTCCATTGGTCCCAAAATTAGGTGTTTACTCTATGATAGAAATTTGGTGGAAATATACGACGTTCAAATTTTCAAGGTTTATTTAATATTTAATTAATTAATTAATAATTTATTCACACATGTTTGAATGGTTATATAATTTAAAAGGTGTGATTAATTGAGATTATATCCCCATAATTGCATCCATAATTGATATTTTCTCTAGATGGAGCATAAATATAGTTGTCCTTATAAATATTCACTGCATTGTTCATAGATCGGTGGAAGTTCCTTGGTTGGAACAAGCTTGGTCTAAGAGATATCGGTAAAGATTAAGTGGATCATCAAAGAATGTTGATGACATAGAACTTTTATAAATATTATATTGATCTTCATCAAAGATTGTTGGAGTTTCCATTTGGTGACAAGGTGTTCTAGATAGTTTCACCTTGTTTTCCCATCGATATATTGGGAGGAAAGGGAAGATATCTCCTCATTTTTTGGGACATTTTGAGGTTATTGAGAAGGTGAGTAAAGTGGATTAAAATTTATAAATTCCATCAAATTTTATGTTTATACATAATTTTTTCCATGTATCACAACTAAAAATGTATATTTCTGATCCATCTCATGATCTAATCTGGAGTGATCTTAATATTGAGCTTGATTTATCCATGACTAAGAATCCAGTCAATATATATGATTATGAGACCAAGTTACTTCTTCAGAGGATGATACCTTTGGTCCATGTGCTATGGAATCACAATTCTAATTTACCTGAGATGTGGGAGCATGAGTTTGTGATGAGAGGGAGGTGGCCTTAACTTTTTGATTTAGAATCTTATTGACATGATTTCTAAGGATATAATGTTTTTATAGTGGGGAGGTTATAAAATTCCATTACATTTCTTTGAGGTATTTTTTAAACTTTTTTTGGTTTTCTTTTTTTGGGTTAGGTAAAGCTAAGAAGAAATTGGGAAGATTTTGGTAATTGTGAATTCATCAATTTTTTTTAAATTTTCAACATAGAACCTATAGTTTCTATAGTCTATTAGGGATTCACACATACTTTGTTGGTGTTACAGGATTTATTACCATCACCTTGAATATTCCATGAAATGGGAACACAACATGAAAGGTTACACACTGTGTTCATATTACACATTGTGTAAATATTAAAAATTGGGTTTTCAACAAAAATAAATAGTTTTTTCAAAATATGGGGGACTCGACAATTATACAATTTGTAATTGGGTTAGAAACCATTTAAAATCATGAGTGTGGGTTTTATTTTTGTGTTTCTTTAATTAATATTTCATTCCTCAAGGTTTAATTTCTCCCAACCTAGAGTCTCTTTCTATATGATTTTGAATTTATACAATCCCTCTAGAAAATCCATTTAGTGATTTATTGTCATATTGTCCATGGTGAATCTCTATGGATAAGAGATCTCCCTATCTCTTCTACCTATATTTATTTTCCCTTTGGTGTTTGATAGATAATCATGGGATTTGGAGATCTAAACTCCTTGTTATTAAATATTGATTCTAGGTTGATCTCCAAGATCTTCTATGCCTTAATCTTTCATTGGAGAGTTTAATTGTAGGTGTTTTTTTCTATGATTAAAGGTAAGTGGTTCTATTTAAAATTATCCAATTAATTTAACCTTGAATTTATTGATGTTTTAAATTTATTTCAATTGATTCATTAAAACCCAATTTGATGAAAATTGGGATTGTAATTGATTTGGTATGGAATTTTTGAGAAAATACCTAATTCTAGTAGAATTGGAAACTAGGGAATAATTTGATGTTGATGGAATTTGTGAAATTATTTGATAATTTATTTAGGAGAAAATTGATTAAATTAAAATGATTGAAAACAAATGATTGGTATTGTTTCAAAAAGGAATAAAGTGATAGAAAAACCATGATTTGGTTTTTAATGTGAAATATAATTTTGAAAAAGATAATTAGGAAATTAAATTTGGAATAATGATTTATGTGAAATTATATGATTTCCCCTTATTCAATTGATGGATTGAGAACATGAGAGACTGGGTAGTTGGTAGGTTATTTGGGACAAGCACATTATGAAGTTAATTCCTTGGAAACATATTGATGATTAAAACCCTTAAAAAACCTTGTTTGAAAGATCTTATCCTTTATGGGATTATGATGAGTCTTATTCGGTGTGATCAAGAAGGATGTGTGTACACATGTTAACTATGATCACTAATATGAGATTTGTGTTAATCCTAGAACTAGAAACATTTGTACTATAGGGAAGATGACCATAGTGATCAGTTTTAGGATTTTGATTATATATTCCAATGATTGTAAAAAATAATTTACTCATTACTAATGATTTGTATATACTATTTTATATAAAGTTTTTATTTAAGCCATGTTTGAAATTTTTTCAATCATTATGAAATAAAAAGAATCTTTTTTTATAAATATAAAATTGTATCTCCATGCCATGGATTATTGAAATTGAAAGCCTATTTCTGTTAATTATTATGGAATACTTTGGGAGAACATACTAGGAATTTTAGCTCACACCCAACCTTTTCCTTTATGTGTTTATAGATTTTATCCTTCCTGATCCAAGTAAAGTGAAATAACCTCTTGGAGGAGGTGGATGTTCTTGATTCCTTGGGGATTGGAGTGGCATGTCATTTGGGACACCGAGTTTTTCTTGTCGACTTTGATTACATTGATGATTTGTTGTTTGGGTTTTTGATATACCTATTTGGTTTCCAATATAGTATCCTTTTGATGATTTTGAGCACACTAATATGTATATTTATATTTTTTTTGTTGTGGAAACTTAATTCCAACTTTTTATCTTGTATGATTCTAGGTTCTAGTCACCAACCTGTGGGGATCGTGAATGCCCTTAAAGATATGTGAGTATTGGATCGGGTGTCACCATACCAGGGTATCTATGATGGTTCATGAAACACCAACCCATGACCTAATGGAGGAGATATTCAAGGGTCACTCCCATATTCACTATAGTTAAAAGTGGGTTTAACAGTGGGTGTTGGTCTTAATAATATCATTGTAAACGCCTAAAAATTTTAAATACTCATTTCATACTATCCTTTCTATTTTAAACATCAATTTTTCATATTTATAAAAAAAATTAGAAAACGTTTTGGATTTTATTGATGTGTCAATTAATTTCCATTTAAACACACTCCCATTCACAATTCTCCTTTATTTTTTTGATCTCTTTACCAATTTATTTAAATAAAATTTCAACTGATAAGGTTTCATTAAATATATTAGGTTCAATAAGGTACAATAAATGTTTTCATCATGAAGTATTAATCCTTCTTCTTTGAAATGAGTTTTATTTGTCACCAAATATATTTTCATCATAAATTTTTTACATTAATTTAACATTTTATTAAACCTATAGGTATTGTGAATTTAATTTATTTATCCTTAAATTTTGAACAAACATTAGAGTCATCATCATTTTCATTTCAATTCTTCATATATCAATTTTCATTAATATATAATTCAATAATTTATTCACTATAGGAATGAATTCCATGTTCACTTTAGTAAAAAATAATGTTTTTTCTTTTACCCATATTTTTTAAAATGAAATAATATCCCTTTAATTGGAATGAATACCTAATAAATATTCCTTTATCACCTCAAAGCTAATTTTTTCCTGGTTTTTCTTCTTTATTTAGGATATAAGACAAACATCCAAAAGCTTAAAATTATTTTATGATTTATTTTTATTTATAAACACATATAATATGGATTATTATCTTAATTTGGGATAAATATGATTAGTTTTTCATGTAACCCACTTTTATTATAACATATTTTCAAAATTTCGTTAAAACATTATTTAGGATTAACATTATCATTTCCATGTTATCCATGGTTCAATTTATTCCTTTAATAAAATTATTTTATTAAGGTTCTTTATGAAAAAATAATGATACAAAATCCCATATTTCTATAAATATTTATCTTCTATTCGAATTTATAATTTAATTTCATTATCAAGGATTTATTTGATGATTATTTTATCACAAATATTTTCAAATAATTTTTCATAATTTTTTTTGGAAAATATAACAATTTTATTTATGGAGCACAAATTTAAGTCAAGTTATCATAGTGTAATAATAAATAAAAAAATGTATTATCTTATTTCTATACAATAATTTTTGTTTATTGGTCCAAAGACATGAACATGGACAAGCTCTAATAATTCACTCAACTTTTTTACTTAAAATTCATTTTTTATTCTAAATGATTTTTCCTAATTAACATGGGACAAAATTATATTCATTATCTATTTTCATCATGGGATTTTACATGGAAGTATAATTGTTAAATTAAATGGATTTGTTTATGTTTTATTTTTTATTAAATGTTTATGTTAAAGAAAGTAGCCAGCAAAAAAGAATGGGTTGGACCACTTAAGCCAGTGTGAATAAGCATACATGGAATTAAAAAATGATAGTGTAATGGATAGTTAGATGTAGTGATTTTATAAATATTAGATATTCACAAGATATGTTCTTATTATTTTAAATAATTTTTTAAGGATGTATAATATGATTGAATATTAAATAAATTAATTTTTCTGAAATATAAAAACCAAAGATTCACACATATAGATAACCATTATATAAATAAACCATTGAATGAAAATTATTCATAAAGAAAATTTATATTTAATGAAAGAGTGGAATAAAAGGTTTCTGATCAACCACATCATCATAGGTTATGTAAATCAATGGAAACTTGAACCTTTTATTCCTAGGATTGTTCAAGAAAAATGTAAATTTCTCCTATAATATGATTTTTTATAATTTTTGTAACCACTATATTGGTCCAATAATAGTGTGTTTAATATTGGATAAGAGTTAGGTAGAAATATGATCCATTAGAATATTCATGGAATATAAAATATTTGATTAATTAAATATTAATTTACTATAATTTTTTTAGTGATATGTTTTAAAAATATAATTGAATTGAGATTCCATATCTATGTTTGAGTCCAGAATGTGGGGTTTTCCTAGACAAGTCATAACCTTGAGTCGGTCTCTGGGGTAGGCCTGAGGCCCATTTTTATTTTATTTTTATTTTTCATAATTTTCCTTTAATTTTTTTCTTTCTCTCCTTTGGATGTCCATGAACCCCTCTTGGGGATCCATAATTGTTTGACCAAGATAGGGAAAGAGGGAGAAGAGGGATCGAGGAAGGGAGGAGGTGACAGCAGGGGTTAGTTTGAGGCACATATCAGAGTGTAGTGGCTGTGGGTGGAAGATTTGGTGTGAAGCATTAGCAGATTCTACACGGAGGTAGGAATGTTTTATGTTTTTTCTCTAAAATCTATATAGAATATATTTTTAATGTTTTAAAACATTATACGTGTACTTGGAGACCACTTGGTGGTCGATCTGCGGCTTTTGTGGAGGAATCAGGGGTTTCAGGGTGATTTAAGGGTTTTCTATTTGGGAAAACCTATGTTCAGGGTGTGTGTTTTAGAGAACACATGTTTTATGTTCTTCTTAATTAGGTAAGATGATTTTTTGGAACTACACATCATATAATGGCAGTACACATTGTGTAATGGTAGCTTGAGGTGTGCTTGGGACATAAGGTCATGTATGGTACAGGACCAAAACCCGTGTTGGGTAAACTGTATGTTTTTTTGTACTATGATCGGCCATACCCTGTGTGGGGGTACATAGCTAGTTATTTGTATAGGTATCCCATATGGGGTATTCACTATGTTCAAGGTGGTACACACCATTTATTCTGAGGGTTTACATGTTGAGTGTGGCTAAGGTACATGGGAAAGTACCCATGTGGTGTTACATGCCATGTATCAAGAGGCACATGAAATGTATTTTGGGAAAGTAAACACGGAGTTTCCTATGTCACATGGCCATGTAGGACCTTTATGGTTACATGTTTTTTACCCCAATTACACATTGTGTACTTTTCTTACCTAGTCGGTTTTTTATTTTTATTTTTATCCCTTTTTTTGGAATTAGACTTGTGATTACTCCAATATAAGAATTTTCCCATGTAAATCATGATGGAGGAATCCCTTTTACATTTAGAGGCTATATGGATAGTTTTTTAGACTAATCATTAGGATTATTTATACAAGGTTTTGTTTCAAAATCCTCTCTGGGGTTAGGTTGTGCGCTACAAGGCTCGAGTGAGGGTTGTTAGCTCATTTATCAACATGGCATGAGTGTGCCATGATGATCAATTTGAGGTTATTTTGAAATATTTTGTAAGGAGATATCATGTAGTATCTCTACAAATATATTAGTTTCTACCTATATTTCAGGACTGGTTTCTCAAGGTTATAGCAGCGGAGGTTATATTTTGGGTTTGAGGAGACTAGAGTTGTTGATTCCTTTGGGTTGAGTTGATGACATGGGATGGCAGTTATGGCTAGGTTCCATCAAGATATTGAGATGAGAATAGTCTACTCTTTATAATTTCCTAGTTTTTTTGTTACTATTCAAGTGATCAGTGGTTTTCATAGTTGGATGCTCGGAATGCCCATGCAACATGGCATTGTTTTGATTCCCTTGATGGTGATTTGGTACCTTTGGATGGGTTGTTATCTGGGAAGGTCAGATGGATTGTTCTGAGAAGAACCTATTTAGGGTCCTTATTTTAATGTGTTCATAGGAATCATTTTGAATTCCCTTGTAGGCATGATTTTATTTTAGATCCCCATTTTGGGATAGTTATTGATCAAGGATCAATTGGAGGACACTGAGGGTCATTTGGGTCGCTTCTAAACTTGGTGTGTCCCTTTATTTTGGATGATCTAGATGAACCCCTAATAGGATGTATTTCTTTTTTTTTTGCCTTTGGACATTTAAGGATGTTTCTATAGGTCTTTCTTCATATCTTAGGTGTAGAAATTGAGTCCCTAATAGAACTTCAATTTATTCTATTCTGTTGTGGAATTTGGGTACCTTGAGTTTTGGTTTAGCTCTGATGTGGGTCGTTAAGAGCATGTGGAGGCTAGTTTTTGGATGATGAGATCCAAGGTTCTGAGAGAGTCTCTATAATTTTTTGGATGAGAGTTGATCAGAACTTCTAGTTTATCTTTTTAAAAAGTGGGTTTGAGGTTGGATCATCCCTTATTTGGTTTTCTTTTGGCAATGACATTTGAGGAAGTTTTGGATCAGCACCTTGGTTTGAGAATGAGATCCTTAGGATATTTTAGATCAGGAATTAACCCTAATTTTTTTATCAGGTTATATTCTTTATTGGATCACTATGGTTAGATGGTATTATGGATATAATGGATTTTTTGGGTGTGGGGACTACTCTTAGATTGAGTGTGCACCTTGGTTTTGGAGTCGTTTTTTCTGCCACAGATGTTGTTGTTCTCCCAGTGTTATATACAGATCCCTTTTGTAGTGAATCTATTGAGTCCATGTGGATAGATCCCATAGAGAGGTATGTTTTACAGGTCTATGGTTGATCCAGAGTTGTTTTACATGACTTTTTGGAAATGGCATATCCCTTACGTATAGAGGGTATATTTTTTCAGTTATGATTGAGCCATTAGAATCCTAGATCCCGGTAGATTTGATTCATGGTTAAGGATTCCAATAGTTTTTCTATGGGGGTAAGTATTCATGCATGTTTCATTTATATTTTTTAGAGCTCTTAGGTATATTTTTAATATGTGTTGGTGGTTGTTTGGCTAGGTGAGCCACATTTTTTAAATCCTCTATGCGGGGGGGGGGGGGGGCAGATCAAGTGTAGAGTTACCTCAAGTGTTATCCTATAACTCGTGGTTGTTTATTTTCATTATTTTTATTTTTGGCCTCTTATTTGTTATGAATTTATCATTTTATTAAGGACATTATTCATCTTCATCTAGTTTGGTTATATCACATGGGAACACAATTGTTTTGATAGTAGCTAATATGTCCACCATTGAGGGTGGAGTACTGAGATTTATTTCTCACCCCTTTTATGTGCACCTCGGTGTGCATGCTGACCTGATGTCAATTTCAGGTTGGGTAATAGCTTGAATGATGGATGGGGCCATGTCATAGAGTCTCTTGATGAAGTAAAGAAAATAATGAAATGTATTTAGAGTGTTCTAGTGTGGCTTGATTTTCATGGAGACTAGGTATGTGGTCATTATTGGTGTCCAAATTATATCTGGTAATGTTAATTTGAAGTTTTCTTATTGTTTATATGAGGCCGGTCAAGTGGGAGAACGGTTTTTGTATGTTTTTCATGCTCATAATTTTTATGATTGCATTCTAAATTTCATTTATTATAGTATGCTTCTATTTCTATAATTTTTTATTTGTACTCTGAAGTTCATCCTTGTGTATGAGTTTGGTTATTTCTATTGTTATTTTACTATGATTCGAGGGTATAGTCTCCCCATTATACCAGTTAGAACCTCACTACTAGTCAGAGACATCTGGAATTTGGGGAGGAATACTTTAGGCCTTGTGGTGATCAAGATTGATGATATTTCAAGTTGACACAAAATGGTTTGTTATAAAATGATATTAGATATTTTTCATCTTTTGATTTTGGGAGTTGGTAGGTAGGTGGTATATGAATTTGTCAAAATGTGTGATGGATACTAGACTGGTGTGTCATGAAAACCTTTACTAATACGAAGTTATCATTTCCAAGGCATGTGATTGATATTCTTTGATTCCATTTTTATGATTGTGTGATTTCATCTAACATGATTAACTTAGGATTTTAAATTAATGGTTTTTTCCCATTTTGGATATTAGACAATAGGAAAGAGGTAACTATTTATTCATTATTCTAGGAAATTTGGATTCAGATGTAATATCTATGCCTATGGTATTTTAATGATGGAGGATAAGTTGTTTAATGTTTCAGAAACTAATCATGTGGTATTTTCTCACATAATTACTTGGTGGAATTCTACTCAAGTGAAAATTATGTATATATTTTATTTTGATAAAATTCAATGTGTATCTTTGGGAGATATTTTTAAAGTTTATAAAGATTTAGTCCCCTTGTCGAGGGATGCATGGAGACCCATTTGGTTTGGTAATGGGTTTTGAGTTCCCTGTTGGAGGATCAATGAGGGAAAGGATTCCTGATATATCCTTGGATTGGGATTAATTTTCCCTATGCTAGTGGTTCTCCTAATGTTATAGGTTCATGTTACTTGGGAGGGAGGTGTTCTTTCTACATATTGTTAGCTAGGTCATACGGTGGGGTCTGTGTGCCTTCTATCATCGATGGATTTGGTGGTAATGGTTGTTCTTCCTTGGAGGGTCAATTGAGGTATGTTATCACAAGGATTTGGTTAAGCACATGAATTCCTTGTGATTGATAAGTGGGGAACTATGATTTCTCTATATCTCATGACTGGATTGAGATGGAAATTTTGGTTGGTTTTCTAGCCCTGTTTATTTGGTTTTACTTTTTGTAGCATAGTAAAAGAATGGTTGGACACTTATAGATTTGGATCAACACCCAAGTTGAGGGTGGTCATGTGGTTGATCTTGGAATGACAAATATATCTTGATTTTGAAGAGGATTTCAATAGGTTCTTCTATTTTTACAAGCTAACCTATGTGAGGGGAATGGTTTTCAGTTTTAGGTGTGTAATCATAGTTTCATTAGGATATCTCCCATGTGAGTATGGGTCATGGTGCTCATTATCTAGGGGCTTAAAAAGATCCGTGGGTTTTGGATTGTACTATAGGCTATTAGAGGTCATGATCCTTGTTTTAAGTGATCTGTTATGTGAGGAGGTTATTATTATAGTTGGGCTAAGAATGAGTTATTTTAATTTAATTTTGGTGCTCAGGTGTGAGCGTTTTGTCTATGTATTCCCATTGGGTTTAGTGATGCACACTATGTGGGACATACAATTTATCATTTGGGTAGCATGGAAATAATAAAGACTCTCCTATTTTAGGGAGTAGAAGTTTATTTGTGGTTGAATGACTCATTTTGGGAGACAATTATAGACATTATAAGACCATTAATTTGATGATCATGATAGCACTAGATATACAAATACTTGGGGAGATATTTGATACATGTTGTCAACTAAGGATTCTCTAGGGAGAGAATCATTTGTGGTGGGGAGTTTTTGATAACCCATGTCATCATGGGTTTTCAAGATAAGAGGAATTTGAACATTTTCCACTTTTAGAGATTAGAGTAAAATGCTAATTTCTTCTATAAGGTGATCACGGGTAATTTTTCTGACAACTCCATTGGTCCCAAAATTAGGTGTTTACTCTATGATAGAAATTTGGTGGAAATATACGACGTTCAAATTTTCAAGGTTTATTTAATATTTAATTAATTAATTAATAATTTATTCACACATGTTTGAATGGTTATATAATTTAAAAGGTGTGATTAATTGAGATTATATCCCCATAATTGCATCCATAATTGATATTTTCTCTAGATGGAGCATAACCTTGTGTCGGGTGCTGAGGTTGGGCCTTGGCCCCATTTATTTTAATTTTCCTTTTCTTTTTTCTTCCTCTTTTCATTTTCCAATTTTCTTTTTTCCTTTATCACCATTTGATTAATTTTCATTCTTATTGGGGAACATATGTCATGTGATCAAGAGAGTTATAGGGTTAGAACAAAGATACATTATAGAGGAGGCACTGTCGGGGGTGCTTCAAAAGCCCAGATCAGAGTGTGGTGACTGTGGGTGGTAGATTTAGCATGATGCATCAGTAGTTTTAGCCCCAAGGAAGTTAGGTTTTATATTTTCCATCATAAATCCTCATATATTATTTTAATTTATGTTTTAAATCCTTTTATGGATTTTTGTATACTCATTATGGGTTGATCTATGGATTTTATGAAGAAATTGCGGGTTTCAAGGTGATTGTGGGGTTTTTTGTTTAGGAAACTGCATGTGAACGACCTATAAATTAGAGAAAATATGAAATATATTCATACTAATAAGGGTAGATTGTGTTTTTGGGACTCTATACCCTTTATTTGGGGTACATGCCATGTATTGGTGACTCAGGGTGTGTCGGGGGAAAATTTATATGTAGGGTACATGAACAGAACCTATGTGAAGTACATGCATGGGGATCCCATGTGGTGTATACGTGAAGTATAGGGTGGTACACCCCATGAAGTTTAGTGGTGTACACATTGAGTGGGGATGAGGTACATGGGAAGGTACCCATGGGTTGTTACACACCATTTACCAAGAGGCACACATCGTGTACTTTGGGATACTACAAACCATGTTTTCTGATGAAAATGGATAGGGAGGTCATTTTGGGTTACACAACATGTACCCCTAGTACATTCCATGTACTTTTCCATACCTGGTCTATTTTATCGTTTTATCCTTATCATCAGAATTGGACTTCTGAGTTGTCCATTCTATGTTTTTTTCCTCATAGATCACAGTGGTGGAATCCTTTCGATGTTTAGACACTATCTAGATGGTTTTTTAATATATCAAGTTAACTGGTATAATTTATTTAAGTTTTCATTTCAAAATCCTCTTCAGAGTTAGGTTTTGAGTTGCAAGGCCTGCGTGAGGATTTTGAGATTTTTGAACAGCCTAGCTTGAGTGTTTCGTGATTATCTATTTGAGGTTATTTAGATCGATTCTAGAAGCCTAAATTATGTAGTATATATGATGATATATTAGATTGTCTTTGTGTGTTCAGACTGGCTGCTTGAGGTTTGAGAAGTTTATTTTAGGTCTTGGGTTTGAGGAGACTAGAGGTATTGAATCCATGAGTCCAGGTTGATGTCATGGGATTCCAGTTATGGGTGGGTAATTTTGATCTATTGAGATAAGGCTAAGGTTATCTCGATGGTTCCTAAGTGGGATGGATAATGGTCATGTGATAAATGGTAACCTTAGTCCCTTGTTGGGAATTCTCATGTGGAATTTCATTATTTGGATTCCCTTGTGGGTGAGTTGGTACTAATGGGTGGGTTGTTAGTCAGTAATTTTTGTTGTGGTTTTCATGTGTGAACTTTTCCCCATGGTTTTGATCGTGCCAAAGAGCCTTTATAGAAGGTCCTTTTTCAATATTGTCACGTGCACCACTGTGAATTCATTTATAGGCATTCTTTATTCTGGATAACCCTATTGGGTGCATTGTTGATCAAGGATCAATTGTAGGTGACTAAGGGTCATTCAGTTTATTTATTCATTGGTGTATCCTATGATTTTGGATCAGGTAGAGAAACTCCGTATAGGGTATCTTAATTTGGATATATTCTTTGGGATTTTGAGGATTTTTATATGGAAATGGCCTGAGATCTTTGGTGGAGCATAGGGTTTCCTAGTAGAATTTCACTTTTTATTGTAACCTTGGGGAACATGGGAGCCTTGAGTTATTGTTTATACCTAACGTGGGTTGTTTAGAGCTTGTGGTGCCTATTTATTGAATGATATGATCCATGGTGATAAGAGAGGCATCATGCTTTGTTGGATGATATTTTATTGGAACTTCTAGTTTATATGTTTAGATAGCAGGTTGAATGTTGGATCATTTAAAATTTAGTTGTCTTTTGTCCATGGTGTTTCAGGTAGTTTCTACTTAAGAATTTTTAAGGAGGGGAACCTTGGTATATTTTGGATTCGGTGTTGGCCCTGATTTTGTATCTAGTTCCCTCCTCTATTATATGGCTATGAATATATGAGATTAATGAGATAATGGGTGGTTTTTGGGAGTTCAATACCCCTATATTGAGTGTCTTCCTCAGTTTGGGGGTGGTTTTGTTTGTCACAAATGACATTCTCCTCCTGGGGTTGTGTATAGATCCCTTGGGTAGTGCATCCATTGGGTCCATGTTGATGGATAATATAGGGTGGTGTATCTAACAGGCCCATAGTGGAGCCTTAGTCATTGTGTTGGACTTCCAGGATATAAAATATCTCTAACATGTGGAGGGGGATTCTCTCTCCTCTTCAGATCATTCCATTAGAGTCCTAAATCTCGATAAATGTGCGACATGGTTGAGGGTGCCCGTGGTTTCCCATAGGGTCTAGCATTTGTGCATGTTTCATTTAGATTTATTAGATATCCATTATAGATATGGTATATGCATGGGATTTTGTGTGGCTTGGGGAGCTACATGATATAAATTCTCTGGTGTGGGGTTGAGCGAGGGTAGATTTACCTCATGTGTTAGGATAGAACATGTGGTTGGATGGTTTTTCATTTTTGTTTTACCCCCTTTATTTTTGTGAATTTTTTGTTTTATGAAAACTATTATTAGTCTTCTGATAGGTTGGTAATATCACATTTACATTTAGTTATTATGAAAATATATTGTAGGTCCACCATTGGGGTTGCCAAATGAGATTTAATTCTCACCCCAGTACATGAACCTTGGTGTGATTGCAAACTTGATGTCTACTTTAAGGTTGGTGAATGGGTTTCATTATTGATGGGTCTAAGGCCTTATGTTTCTGGATGGAGTAGATCCTCTCTTGAGGAGTCTCTAAATTGGGTCGGTGCAGCTCAAGCATCGACGATGTTGGGTATGTGGTTGGGCTTAGTGTTGGTAGTAGAGCCTTATGTATTTATTTTCAACTTGTTTATTTTATATATGATGTTGGATTATTGGGTGACCTGTTGTTTTATGGTTTTCATTATTATAGTATGCATGATATTATGATTCATTTCATTTATTATAGTATGTTTTTTCTGTTATTTATTCTGTTTACTCTGATGTTTATCCAGAAGTATGAGTTTGGTTATTTCAACTATTATTTCACTCTAACCAAATGGTATAGTCTCCACACAATACATGTTAGACCACTAGTCCTAGACGGTGGATTTTTTCATTTGGAGAGGTTCAATTGAGGCCTTTTGGTTATCCATATCAAGTGACATTTTTGGTTTACCCGAGCTAGTTCGTTACAAGTTTAAATAATTCTTAAAAGTATAAGTTACATGTACTTTATATATACATTCATGGAAGTAAAAAAATGATGATAAATGGATATCCAATGAGAAAATTACATCATATTTGAGAATATACTCGAAGGAGGAAGAAGACGCCTATTGTGGATACGTATATATTATATATTTGAGAATGTAGAATGTGTGAGTTGTGTTGTAATTTTTTTATTTAAAATTTAAATATATGGGTGTATTTTTGGGAGAATTTTGGTAGTATGATTAATGACGTCTATTCATGTGTCAATTCCCAATTCTACCCTTAAAATTTGTTTTATGAAAATACAAAAAAAAGTGATTTACGAGAAAAAGTAAAAGCTGAGCTACTATTGTAACTCATTGAGATTTAAAAAGATAAAAACTATATTTGATATCATATGAGACATGAAACACTGAGCTTAAATGGTCTGTGAAATATATTTCTTTAATTTATATTTCTTGGATAACTTAGGATAATTACAACCCTAAGTCTAAATGAATCATATACCATTATGACCAAACCACTAAATTGGTGGGTATGAATAGGAATAAGAAAATTAAGAAAATTATATGGTTTACACGTATATAAAATAAATTAAATGGTTATATATTGATTACAAATAAAATAATAATCATTTTAAAGAAAAAGTTATGTTTTAGGAAAACTGTGTTTTTCTCAAAGGTGGTTTCGTCACTATTTGTTCACAGACTTTTAAATTAATTTTTACCACTTTTATAAAATTTATCTCAAAAAAATTAAATTAATTTTTGAAAACATCTTCTCAAAATTATCTTATATTTATATTTTGATAATTTTATGAAAATAATAACTTTTCTATGAATTGTAAAAAATATTAATTTTTATTGAAAACATCATTTTCATTTAAAGCATTCAATAGTTTAATATTTATTTTAAATTATATTAAAAGTAAAAATATCAAAATCATATTATAATAAATATAATTTATTTCATTGGAATCAAATTCATTTTTATTTTTGATATTAAAACTTTTTTGTAATATTGATAATTTTCTCTTTGGAAAATCATTTTTTCATCACATATACAGGTTTAATTTTAAACAAAATATTTCCAATTATATGAATTGAATTTATAAAAATGTATTCATTTTTTTTTGAATAACTATAATTAATATTATATAATAATTTAACCTTAATTTTAGTTCTTAATAAATAAAAAACATTAAAAGTTAATTATTGCGGTTAAGGTTAAAATGGGTTTACCATGGGTTAATATAAAATGATAAGTGTTTAAATGACCTATAATATTGTAAAATTTATATTAATTTCAATATTTATACCTTATACCATCCAGTTTTTTTTATAATTATACATTTTTTATCCATTTTTCATGTGAAAAACAGGTGTATCACTTTATCTTCTCAAAAATTCCATGTGTTTCCTCTCCCCCACTTAAAAAGGGACACCCACTATCCTCTCTTCTAAATACTAACAATTCCATTTGATTTAGAAAATACCATAAAAAATATCTTACATAAATTCCTTCCCACATCCTAGAGTCATTTTTTCTCATAAATTCAATATAGGATGGATTTAGGAATAAACCGAAAGATATTGTCTGAAGAACATGTAAACTTCCTAACCATGTGTTTTTGTTTTACATATTACTCTCAATCCCTAAAATATTCTCCATTTGTGATAAAATTTTAAAAATAATATCTACTATATACTAATATGTTATTATGTTAATTTATTAAACAATGTCCATTTCATCTTCCATAAAATAAGAAATGAAATCGTTGATCATGTGTACATCGAACTACCACCTCGTGAACTGATGTAATTCATTTTCCATCACCACCACTCATAAGTAGATATAACGATTGATTTATCATATTTATATGATATTGGTGACACTAATATACTTATATAATTATAATATCACATACACCTTACTACCTTCCAATCTTTTGGAAAATAATAACATTGCTCGATCGTACATGTGGACTACCTGGTGATGTGAAATGTTTTTTATTTTATTTTGAATGTTATAGTAATAAGGATACATTTAATTAATATACATGAAATATTTTATATAATAATTTTTCTATAAAGTTGATAATTTATTTTCCTTTTTTACATTCCATATGTTGGAAAAATAGTAACAATGTTCATGCGAACATACGGTCAATGGTCTTCGTGAACGGTGTCACTCATTTTCCCATATATAATTTTTATGTATTAGAATAAATACATATATAATGATTATATATAATATTTAAATCATTATTACCCTTCATGATATTATTTAACCATGATCAATGTAAAAGTATTGAAACTATTGAACCAAAACATGCGTGAAAAAAAAAGCAATTATTAACTGGAGCGGTTATTTTAACAAAGAATTGTTAATAAATGGGTCACATACGACTATAAGTAAATAGTATAAGGTATTTAATATTTTAATATGTTTTTTTAATATATTTATAAAAAATATATATTTATTATAATGTAGGTACAAACACGTATGAATGAAATCAGACCTGAGGTAAGGGTTTCTCATCTCACATTTACTTTAGTGTGACGTATGCCATTTTCACAATTTTTTGTGGTGTATATACTTACCCTTTGATATTTAATATCATAAATACCATTATATTAATATAATTTAAAATTTCATTTTAAGTTATTTATTTCGTGGGGCTTATCAATTTAGAAGTTACCAAAATGGTAAAGGTCTACGTTACAATCTCATTGTTTATCAGGATTGTTCATGATTATGTTTCCAGTGATGAAATATTAGGATATATATTTTAATAAACACATTAATTTTCTACTAATATGGTTATTTTTTGAGAATAAATTATTCCCTACCATTTTTATCTATTTTGGAACATATGATACCTAAATAATGTTTTGAATGAAAACCAACTCCATTCATCTCTTCAATCAAAAACACATTTTCTTCTATATACATGGTTTCTAGGAAACAAATTCTAGAATATTTTAACATTATCCAAATTATTTATTAAATAAATTTTTATGCATTTTTAACTTATTAAAGCATATATTGAAAGGATCCTTCGTACATCTTCCAAACAAGGCACTTTTTGAGTTTACTTAACAAAATTTGAGAGAAATATTTGTTTTAATGTACTTGACATGAACAAAATTTCACACCTTCAGGAACACTAGTTATTTTTAAGATTCATTTATAAGTTTATAAGGTTATTTTATGAGAAAATATATCTCTCAATATTCTATAAATTTTTATTTTTTAAGAGTAATTTTCAAAATTAAAAATTTTATTTTCCTCAAGAATGTTTTTAAGGGTCTTTTTATGGTATTTTTAACCATCAATAAAACCCATTTTTATATATGCTCCAATGTGGATAAGTTGTAATGATACCATACTTATTTTTTCTCCAGATGGTTTATTATTAGTTTTACTAGGGTTTTACTAATTTTATATCATTCATATTACTCAATATGGTTTATGATTATGTTTATTGACTGGGGAAAGTATTAACATTTTGTATGATAGTTTTCAACAAGCATGTGTATGTTTATTATGTTTCATACCTTAAATATAAGGAATTCATCGGACTTGGTAAGTGATGGGTTGGGCCTGCTATATCCCATTGATGTATCAGTAGGTCTCATGAGACAAACTACCTTGGGAATTTGGATAATTCCTTACCAATTTATGTAATATGTTTTTGAATAAGGCCTTGATTATATGGTGATAAATTTCATCATTATACATTACCTCATTATAAAATTAGTTATTTATGTTACATATGATTATTATATTAATTAGAAAATATGTGGTTAATTTTCAAGCACATGTGATTATATATATGGAATTATTTGATTATTATTTATTCAAACCATATTATTCACAATTAATTCATTTAAGGGCATGGTTTTAATTAATTGAACTTTCCATATTTATTGTGGATTATATATTTCGGATAACATCTCCTATATGAATACCCTTATTGAGAATTAGATCTCACCCCTTTCTTATGTTTCATTTCCTTTGGATGACAATATATATTTTATGATTGATATGTAGGGATATGATAAATGGAATAATGGTATACTAAAATAAAAAAATATGTTGTATTTTATGTTTTAAATTATAATATGTGATTCAGGTATTCATCTAGTTTACCAATACTACTAAACTATTCATTATTTTGGGATGTGATTCCTTATATCTTATTCCAATGTAAAAAATGTAACCATTGAATCTAGGCTACTAGGTTCAGGGTATTTAATGTTGGTGTCAGATAAAGTATATAAAATACATTGGGAACTATATTTAGGAAAATATATATGAGGTAACATTGCCCTATTATAGGATTTGATTATAAGTATATAATAACATCCTAAATGTTTTGGTGAGAAATTGATTATGTGGTTTTTTCTAAGTAATACATCCCTGTCAGGATTTTATATGTGGTCATGGTTTTGGCATAGTTGTGCCTAGGGGTAAAAACACTGAAAATAGCACATTGGTATTTGAATTTATCCTCACATAGAAAATGAAAATGGGTCTTAATGCACACCTGATTTGACACTCTTAATGGATATTATTGGGGATAATTAAAATTTTCTTTAAACCCCATTATAATGAATTTAAAAATAATTTTATTATTTGAAAACATTTCCCAAAGAAACTATGTTAGAGATTTTGAGATTATCTATGCATAAATTTTTCAATTAATATTAATTATTTAATAATTTTTGGGATTATAAATTATGTTTAATAATTTTATGATCGAATCTAGATTATTATATTGTCTGTAAATGTAACCTAACATAAATAATGGAAACCATATCAATTAACATAGTCTATATTGAGATTTCCCTCATGGGAAAGATAATGTAGCTGGATCTAGAGATGTATTTGTAACTGATCAAATTTTAACCATATTATGGCATCTAACATAGGTTATGAGTAATAAGAATTCTTTCATAAAGCAACCAATTGATCCACCATGTGGTGTAATAATGTTATGTTGTTTCATGCATCAGAATCATGAATCACTAAATGGGACTACAAGTCCATTTTTAGCAGATCAATGAATCTGTTACTCATAGAATATATTTCTCACTATGGGAAGTAATTATTGGGAGAAGGTTTTCATGGTAGTTTAACATTTATCTAGCGATACAGATAAATGGTGGTCATTGATTCAAAAAATGATGAATGATGATGAAATATTGAGAATAAATTTGAAGGCTTTCAAGGTACTCTTCTGGGAAAAATATTTTCCTCGTGAGCAATGAGTAGATATAGGGAGACAATTCTTGAGTTTTAGAAAAAAAAGATGAAATTTTTTATAAGTATATAGCTAAAATTACGAGGTTATAGAGGCATGTTATAGGCTACATACGTAATCCAAAGATCAAGATTAATTGTTTCTTTTATAGTCTTAATCTAATACTTCTAAGGACACTAGTCTCCCAAAAAATTTCATCATATGATTACATAATATCATGTTCTATCAATGTTGAGAAATAATTCTATAACTCTTATGGATTTGAAGGAAATATTGAGAATAATGAGATGGTATAGAAAATAAAATATAAGGGAAATATGAGAAAAAAGAATTTTCCCACATGTAATAATTGTGGAAAGAAACAGATTGGTACATTCTCAAAGTGAATGGGAAATTTCTTCAGTTATGGATATAAAATACATCAGTTACGTAAATTCTTAGGTAATAAAGAAAAATCTAACATTCAATTATTCGTCTATAACAAAATAAGGTATTATCAAAATGAATTCCTCAAGAATCAAGCAAATATACCTAAAAAAACTAGAGAATCATGGTGAAACATATACTATTAATACAACTAAAGTGGAATTATTAAAGTATTTGTGTATTTGGATTCAAGAATTATGTTTTATAAGTCCTTTTACTAATGGTATTTTGGTTATAAGAATCATGGAACATATAATGTTTGTGTTAATTTTGAAATCATATATGTCTTCATGTAAGATTAACTTAAGGGATATATATACCATAATGGATTTATGAGTTTATGGTTGATCATAAGATCAATGTCTTAAACACCAATTTCTAGGTATTATGTTATGGGATTTTATCTACACTAAGGATATTTTTGGAGAAATTTATAAAAATACAACCCATTGGTTTATTATATTTTTTAGTGAAAACGTTATTTACAAAGTAATGCCATTACATTTTGTGGACATAAGATTAAAGGTATTTATAACCTTTAGATTCAATATGATCATTCATGTTAAGGTGATAATATTTAATTATGTTTAGTTAATTTAATGGAAAAAATTAATTCATATAGAAAACCCTTGTGTTTAAAAATTAATTTGATAAAAAATGTAATTTTTTAGGATATTCATCATATTTTTGAGAAAATTATTGGAATTATGTCAATATGTTTTTTTAAAAAGGAAAACTTATAAGTCTTGTGAAAACTTATCGTATCTGGAAAGGCCACGATGCTTGAACCCACAACCAAAGGCTAGTAAGGGTGCATCTCTTACCACTAGCCGACATGATATTCTAGTTAATAAGTAATATCTTTAATTAAAATATTTTATGGATAAATACTTATGTAATTTATTAATTTTAACTTTAGGTGTTAATGTCTAGGTTTAGATATTAATGTATTATATTTGATAACTCATGAAAACTATTTTGGATTTGGAAAATATTTAGAGACATGCTAAAGGACTTTTTAGTATTTTATGGATCTTACAATCCAATAAAAGTTAATTTTAGTTCTTTATACATAAAAATAATCATTGATATTCATTTTTTAGAGTAATAAATGAATTTTAAATTGATTGAATCATAACAAAAGGATGAAATTGTAAGTATAATTTATGGTGTTCTCTATCATGATTGTAAAAGAATCCCTCAACTCTAGGAAAAGGATCTTGAAAAAAATTTCTATTAACTTTGTATACTATAAATCAATGGTCTTTTAACTCATCATAGATTTATCATTTGGTTCTCATTAACTTCCCCTTGACCATTCACTTTCTTCTTATCCATAATCTCTTTCACTCCCCATAATTATTTATGATTTTCTTCAATGTCAATATTTTTAATTCCAAAATATGTTATCTTAAAAGGAAACCTATTTATGTGTTATTATATATGACCATAATGCATAGATTTATCTCTTATCAATTAGAATTTTTATTAACCCTTCTTACGATGTGGGATTTCGAGAAAGGTGTTTTCAAATGATGAAACTTTGATTGGTGAAATCAAGTTCAAATTGTGAGGAAAAACTTATTGATTGCAGCGAGAATGAAAACCATGCGAATTTAAAATATTAACATTGTATTTTATATAATATTAAACATGAAACTCTGATCATAAATGATTCTTGAAATTTATTTATTTAAATTCAATCTCGTTGATAGCTTTCGATACTTGAAATCCAATATTTAAATGAGTTGTATACAGTTATAACCTATCCTTTAAATTGGTGGGTATGATATGAATAACTAAATTATGAAATTTATTTGGTTTAAACATGTATAAAATATATTAAATTATTTTATATTAGTTATAAATAAAATAAGAATAATTTGAATGAAAAAAAAGATGTGTTTTTAGAAAAACTACATTTTTCTAAAAGGTAGTTTAGTCGCACTTAGTATAGACATTGAAATTAATTTTTTACCAATTTTGGGAAAATATATTTCAAAATAATAAATTAATTTTTTGAATAAAAATTATAAAAATTATTTTAGTTTTATTTTTTGAGAATTTTCTAAAAAGATTAATTTTTTGATGAATTGTGAAAAATATTGGGTTTTATTGAAAACTTCCATTTTATAAAAGAATTAAAAAGTTAAATTTTGATTTAAAATTGTTTTAAGAGAAAAATTATTTAAATTATATGATAATACAAACAATTTATGTTCTTATAGTCAAATTCATTTTTATTTTTGTTATTAAAACATTCTATACTTATGTATCGTTCTCTTTGGAAAACTTCTTTTTTTGTTACATATGTGGGTTTAATTTTAAATTTAAATTTTATAATTATATAAATTTAATTTCTGAAAAATTAATTAAATATATTTAATCTTAATAATTACTATTATATAATATGTTCAACTAAATTATTTTTTATAATGAATTTCAAATATAGTAAAAAATAAAATTGCGGTTAATGTTAAAACAGGATTACAAGGGGTTAATCTAAAAGGATAAGGTATAAAAAGACCTATAATCTTTTCCAATTTCTATTTTATAGATCTAATTCAACATTATATATTACGTGGCTCTAGAATTATGTATTTCGGAGCCCTGTGACTTGTTAAAAACATGGTTATCACTTTTCATTTTCAAAAATTCGAACTGTATCCTCTCCCCAACTTATAAAAGGCCATCCACTATACTCTACTTTTAACACTACAAAAAGAATATTTTATCTTCCAATACCCACCCAAATATATTCCTAAAATACATCCTAAAATCCTAGAGTCCTCTATTTTATCTTAAATTCAATATAGTAAGGCTTTTGGTATAAACCTAAGGAGGTTGTCAGAAGAAGATGAAAAGTTCCTAACCACTCATTTTCATTTTAATTATTCTTATAACTCATTAAAATCATAATGAAATATTATAAAATATTAACAACCATATATAATATATACATAAATGTTATTATGTTAATTTTATAATCTATATCCACCTCCTCTTCTATCAAATGGTATGTGAAACTGTCTATCGTGTGTACAGCGAACTACTACCTCGCGAACTGATTTAAATTGTTTTCCATCATCTCCTCACATGAATAGATATAATGATGTATTTAGCATATTTATATGATATTTATGAAATTAATATTATTTTGTAATTATAATATCACATATAATTTTATTACCTTCCAATTGGTTAGAAAATAATAACGTTGTTCGAGCGTATATGTGGACTACTACTTCCACACAATAATATGAAATGTTTTTCATTTTATTTTAAAATGGATTATAATAGGTATATAATTAATTAATACACATGAAATATTTGATATAATAATGGTTATTTAAAATTGAAATGGTATTCAACTTTTTATGTTCCATCTTTTGGAAAAATAGTAACAACATTCATGTGTTTGTATGACCTACCATCTCTATAATTTTTGTAACTCATTTTCCCATACCCAAAATTTATGAAAAATTATAAATAATTAATTAATTAATTTATATGATATTTAGATATTTTTAAAATTATATATATTATATAACTATTATTAAATTAAAATTATTGAAACTACTGAACCAAAACATACATGAAAATCAATGTAATTGTCACTCGAAAAGGTGATTTTAACAAATAAAAGTTAATAAATGAGTCATGAAATAAATATAAGTAAATAATATATGTTATTAAATATATTATTTTTTTAAAGGATTTCTAATAAATATATATTTATTATACTAGAGGTATGGACACATAAGAAGGAAATCAAACTTGAGGTAAGAGTTTCTCATCCCACTTTTACTTCTGTGACACGTATTCCATATTCACCACTTAGTTATTTTGTTTGGTGTATATTCATACCCTTGGATATTTTATATCATTAATACCTTTATATTAATTCTATATAAATTTTAATTTGAAGTAATTTGTTCTTAGGGAATATGAATTCATATGTTACCAGAGGTGTGAATATATATGTTACAATTTCAATTTTTATCGGGATTGGTCATGATTAAGATTATAATGATGAAATATTATGAAATATACTTCAATAAACTCATTAATTTTATTATACTCTGTTTATTTCTGGGGAATACATGTTTTCCTCCCATTTTTCTCTCTTTAATAACAAGTCATACCAAAATAATGTTTTTAAATAAAACCGACTTCATTTATCTCTTCAGCCGAGAACCCTTTTTCTTCTCTATCTATGTAATCTAAAAATGTTTTCAAGAATATTTTAACATTATACGTATGATTTTATAAATAAATTTTCTCCCATGGATAATTTTTCTAAAAATAGTTTTGAAGGAATCTTCCTTCCATTTTATGAACAAGGTACGTTTATACTTTTATTACAAAACTGCGAAAGGAATCTTTGTTTCTAACATACAAGGAATGAATGAAATATTCCACCTTCATGACCAAAAAATGTTTTAAATCTTACTTTATATATTTATAAGTTTATTTTCAAAGTAAATATATTTACAATTATTCTTGAAATTTTTTTCTTTTAAAAGTAATTTTCAAAGGTAAAATTGTTATTTTCCTCAAGAATGTTTTTAAATATCATTTTATGGTATTTTTATTCATCAATAAAAAAACATATTTTAATTTTGATCCACTGGGGATATATTATAATGATACCATACTTATTATTTTTATGGATGGTTTATGATCAATATTATGGGGGATGTATTATATTAACACCATTCATATTTCTCTTATAGTTTATGATTATTTTTATTGATTTGGAAAAGTATTAACATTTCATATTATAGTTTTAAATATAAATTTTTATGTGTATTATAATTCACGACTTTTATTTGAGTAATTCATTAGAATTTTTAAGTGATCTAAGGGGCCCAATATAGCCCCTCTATGTAAGGGATGGTCTCATGAGACAAACTAAGTTTTGTATTTCTTGAAGGACTTTCACATTTATATAAGATGTTTCATCCCAAGGGCTTGATTATGTGGTGATGATATTTTGAATTATTAGTTCCCTCGTTATGAGACTATTTATTTATATTCCATGTGATTATTTGACTGGATAGAATATACATGGTTAAAATTCAAACTCATGTGATTATTTATATGACATTATTTTATAATCATTTATTACTTCCATATTATTCTCGTGTAATTGATTTAATTGAATGTGTTTTAGTTATTTACCTTTTTATATTGATTATGTATAATGTATTCATGATAGATTCCATTGTAAGCATACCTTTACTAAGCATTATATCTCAACCCTTTATTATGTTTCCTTTTATTAGGGTATTATGAAGTGTTTTAGGATTGATATATAGGTATATTCTAAAGGGAATAATAGTTTAATAAAATATAATACTATGTTGTATTTTATGTTTTTATTTGTAATACGAGATTCAAGTATGTATCTAGTTTTCCAAGTCTGGTAAACTATTTGGTTCTTTAGGATGATATTCCTTGTATCTTATGCTAATATAATTATGTAGCCACCAATTCTAATCTAATAGGTTTAGTGTCTTTACTACTATTTTATAATAAATTATGTGGTAAAAGAACAAAATTCATGAATCAATATTATAAGGGGAAATTTTTCATTCCACAACCATTGTAAGATATTGGGAAAAAATGTTATGTGAATATATCATGAACAGTTCTTGGGTTTAATTTTCTCCAACACCAAAAGGATGAATTTTTTGGCTCAAATATCATCAAAGGATATCATAGTTAATGATATAGGATTTTAAAAAAATAACACAATGCAATAAATAAGAACCTCATATATTAAAAGAGGTGAAATGAAAATTCTTCATCTCTGATTCATATCCTTAGGAGAGACACTATTCATTAACAGTATTTGATTGCTGTTATGAGTACAATTTTCACTACTATAAGTATTATATCATTATTTTAGTATTTTCATGGAATTAAGGAATTAAATTTTATTTTTAATATAACTATTCATATAAAGAATGTAGAGGTTTGAATGGATCTATATAGCATGGGAATAAATACCATGTAAGAATAAAATAGTGTGTAATGGTTTTTAATGGTAACATATCACATAAAAACATGGATATCCCTCCATATGATAATAGATAATAAGGAGTGTGAGATTTAAATAATGAAATATCACATGAAATTATATGTTTAATAAAAGGCACAATTGAATCATATGTATTGAATATAATCTATCATATATAATGAAAATATTGTGACCCATAATAAAGAAAGTGGAAAAGAGTAATAAAAATTAACATTCCAAAAAAATAATTTATAAGGATAGGTTGGGGTATGTTGTTCATCATTTCATAAAATATGCATTTTTTGTAAGTGTATCATGATATAGTATTGAATAATCTCTATTATATGACTTGGTAAGCAATATAAAGAATACATTTAGGCTTATATATTTGTTCCTTTCAATTGGATCTTAAGGATTTAAACTGGGAAAGATATTTAAATGTGGAATGATCATAAAATTTATTTAGGTAATCTAAAATATAAACCATGTCAGATAGATAGATTACATGCTAGGAGAGAGAGTTTTCAGTGGGGAATTTTTTATTGATTACAGTCAATGTAGTTTTTATAATGGATTATGTTACTTGAAGATGCTTAAAATTCCATGTTGCTAATTTCATTAAATATTTTTCCAGAATATTCTGTTAAGAATTGAAGATCCAATATTTACGGTGAATATAAATGTGGAATTTTCTTATAGTAATTATGGATAAAGGAAATGAGAGGATCCATTCTTAACATCGAAGAGGGTTTTTTTAAAAGAAGAAGCTTGGAGTAGAGAAATATATATTCATATCTATATATGAGTGTAAGAAAAAGAAAAATATTGTCATAGGTATTATTTTAAATGAGTGATAATACATAGATTTATTAAAGGGGTTGAATGATAAAGAAGAATTAATGTACATATAACTATAAATATTTATTCTAAGATATGGTGAATGAGTTCTCTAGGATAAAATAATGCAATGAATACACATCTAAAATAATAAATATAATATATAACACATATTTATTTTATTGGGAATTCTGGTGTTATGTCTTATGATTACTATATAAGACTTTTAATCTAGCAATGTGTGAGTAGTAATCTCTTTAATTATTTATAGGAGTGAGGCACACAGATTGAATAAACTTATATTGATTCAATGTCCTAAACTTGTAATAAATAGAGAATTTCAAGTGATCTATGATAAGATTAATGTATAACATCATATATTGGTTATATCCCACATTAGGTGAAGTAAGAAAATCATGAGTGTATTTATTTCTCGTTAGTATTTAGGGGTGAGTATATATGAGTGAAAAATTATGTAGATGAATAAAAAGATATGTGAATAATTATTATTTCCCTTAAAACTAGGTTATTAAAATTCATATGGAATGTCAAAACAATGTAAATAGAGTGGGAAAGAGCACTTGGTAGTTACCCCCCCCCCCATTAGGTATATCACTCCTAAAATATTACCACTATGATAATGAAAATGGTTATCATAGTTTTTATTTTCTATATGCATTTATAGTTAGTTTCGTATAAATTCATTATATTAGACCAATTATTTACTCTATTTTATTTCATATCTACCGTCCATTTCAAATTGAACTTGTTACTTGATTTTAATTTTAAATATTAGTTTATTATAATAATCTATATTGTATTTTTAATTCACAAATTGGGAATTCTAAATAAGTTAAAATTTTAAATTCCCAAATAAATGATGATAATAAACTAGTGAATATAAAAGAGATTATATCAGTTAACATTTCCATAGAGATAAATTCATCAATTGACATAATAAATAGAGCTTTCAATTATTATTTCCATTTTAATTTTTATATATGCAATCTATAAAAATTAATAGAATGTTATCTATAATGATATTGAATACACTAATGATGAATATATGAATAGTGAACATAAGATGAAATTTTACTCTTCTAATGAAGTGGAATAATTAATAAAAAATATTAACAAGAATAAAATGAACTTTAATTATCTATATAATGAGATAGATATTTTAAAGTCAATAAAAAAATATTCATTGAGTATTCAACTACACTAAAAAAGAAGAATTAAATATAAAACAATTTTAACAATTAACATGATCTAAAATAAGTGAAAGTATGTAACGACCCAAACTTTCATTAATGAAAATTTCTCTTGATCTGATTAAATGTCTCATTATGTAAATTTTTTATATAAATGTAAACTTCATTGGATTTATGTTTTTGGATTTTAAAATATAGTTAATAATTTTGATCGTTGCTAATATAGTTGTTGAATTGTGATCACATGATTAGTATAAATATAGGGCTTTAACAAATCCAATTTACTCAGAAAAAGGAAGTTATGGCCTCATCTAGTAGACTTGCTCCATACGAAGCCAATTTTTAGAGCTCGGAAAGGAGGTGGCGTCATTGGGATTCACTCTTGACCAATCCAAAGCAGATCTTGAACATGTTAAGCTTGAGCAGAACCGACTATGGGAGAAGTGGAAGTTAATAGAGATTACCACCTGGGCGATGTTATCTGATCCACCCCATGAGTCTGTCACCCTCGCACACCCTACACATAGGTCTTATGCGGGTTCTATAAGGGGTTATATAATAAGACCTTATCACTATGATTATGTGAATTATTTTTGTATATAATAATGAATATACATTCATTTTATTATTGTTACTTCGTAAATAGTTTTTAAAGAGCAAAGAGTATTTTTAGTTAATATTCAACTAAGAAATTTATTTTGATGAATTAATGGATTTTTTAATTAAATAATATTTTAATAAAATATTATGAAATTACTTTTTATTAAATATAAATGGTTGTATAATTTTTATGAATGCAACTGTAATTTGTATTAAGGTTTGAAAGCTATTTTTATCAAAACCCTTGTTTTTTCGATAAATGTCAGTTTTTTTACTTAAAAAGTAAAAATTCACATATTTTTAATTTTATTTAGATAAAATGAATATTATTTTTAGAATCATAATGTCGAAATTATCCAAAGGTGAATTTTTCATAATATTTTGAGACATTCAAATTTTTGCATAAAAATTAAATACCGTTTAAATATATAATATGTTTTATGACTTCATAATGACCCAATAATGATGTAATAAAATACTATAAATGGTATTTTCGGAAAATATATGTTTTAACATTAAAATAATGTGATTCTAGGTTTGATTTATTTATTTTAAAAAACATTAGTGGACCCTCCAAGAGTTATAAAACATTTTCACTTTTTAAATGAATTTCCTTGAGAGTGTGACTCACCTCCACAAAATCGACCCTATTATTTTAAGAATTTAGGCCATTTTACTTATACAATATTCTATTATACTCCCCTTTGTAGAAAACCATGGGCAAAAACCATGGTATGGTTTGTGGTATTTATTAGTTTAATGTGTGGTGACCCAAACCTAAATAATAAAGAATTCTCTCTCCTTTCCTATATAAACCCACCCAAGCTCCCACTTCCTATACACTCAAAGCCTTTGGAGTTCATCTAACCTTTTCCCTCCTCTATCTATAATCCTCCCAAGGTGCCCCAATCTTTCAATAATCCTCTCTCAGGCCTCTCCCAAGCCTTTGGGTTCACACTTCCAAGTAAGGTATTTCTTCCTTTCTCATTTTTGTCCAATTTTCTTTAAGATATTATGCCCTTTTGTATTCAATTAAAAATGGTGGGGTGTAATTTTTCACCTCCACCATAATTCCCTCTTTATATTTGGATGATTTGATACCCCTTTATCACTCATGAATTCCTCTCATGTACACCCATTACCATGTTGAAATTCTGTGAGGGATTTCTCTCTCCTCTTTTACATCTAAGTAATTCTTTTGTATTATGCATCTAAATTCCATTATGTTTGTTGGGAAATGTATTTATATTAATTAATTACTGTCCATTTAATGTAAATATTACGAGACACTCATTTCTCTTTCATCAACCATTTTCATGAATCCTTATGTCACGCTGTTATGCTGCCAAAATTGCACCACATTTTTCCAAGACAAGATCATTGTGTAGTGAATACCATACCCATTTCTCTATCAAGGCCATTGAACTTTATTTACATCTTCTTTTTGAAGGATACTTTCATTTATTTATTCCAAATTACTTAATCATGGAATAACTTATGATGTTTATTGATTCCATGTTATATGATCCATGTGGCACACTTATGTATGAAATGAAATGTTTAAGAAGGGTGCACCCTGATAGCGCTCCAATGCATTGGGTAAAGATTAGTATCATGATAAGAAAAGTTAAATGAGGTTTAACTCATTCTAATTAAATTTAAATGAGGGTTTACTCATTCTATATGTGAAATGAGTCTTGGCTCAAGCTAAAATCATATTAAATGTTGTTGCCACATTTCCATGTTATGTTAATCATGTTATATCATGTCTTTATGTCCATGTTTCTCTTATGATTCATTGATATGTATATTTCCTAAAATGTTTTGTATATTTCATGTTATGCCTTATTAACTCCCTTACTGGGATTTATAGCTCTCCCCTTTCTTATGCATGTCCTCAGGTTATCCAAGGCAATGCTAGGTATAAGGGAATGTAGTGGTCATGTAAAGGAAGTTTTCAATAAGATGTTGTGTCCTATGGTTTATGTTGTTATATAATGGTCCTAATACACAAAGACACTATACCTATTGATATTATATATTTTATCAAGTGAGTTTGTCTATTTAATAAATCATGTTTAAGTGTGAAATAAAGAGAAGGTTTGTCATAGTTGGTATTAGAGGATAGGTTTAGTTATTTTAGGGATTAGGATTAGAAACCCCTAGTAAATCCTTAGAGATAAGACTAATTATAAAAACATCCCTAAGTTTTGGTGAGTATTTAGTAAGTGTTTTATCAAGAAAATACATCCTTGTATGGATATGAGCAGGTAGAGGTGGCTCTGGCATAGATGTACCTAGGGGTGAAACCCCCAACAAGGAGTTTCGAGCTTGACCCAGGGTATCCTGGTACACGACAATGGGTCTGGATGCACTCTTAGTTATGACACTCCTGGGGGATATGCTTTGGTAAATTTACAAGCTTAGTATGAACCCTTATTAAGTGAATTAAAAAAATTCCCCTAAGAATATATGTTAGAAAGTAGATTATGAATAGCAAAGATTGAAGCCTATGGATTCATAAGTTAAGGAAATAAAAGTTATTTATAAGTAATTAGTTTTGTCCTTGGTTTACCCTTTATGTGTTACCCCTAACATTCATTTTATTCCAGTTAATGTAAGTAATAGGAGGACTCAGGCTAACAACCAATGTTAAGATCAATGTGATTACTGTGCTAATGAGATGCCCAATCCAATGGGAGCGGGAATCACATACTTTGTCATTGTTCACTCTTAGTTAACTCAAGCTTTGAATAGAATCATGGGTCAAGAGGAACATTAACACCCCCCCCATAAGAAAGAACAAGTCACTATCGAGAGCTTAATGAGACAAAGGCCTCATACTTTTAATGGATCGTCTGATCCCTCAATCATCGAACAATGGATCAACTCCATTGAAAATATATTCTCCATCCTTAAATGTTCTGAACAAGAGAAGGTGATCCTTACGTCTTATCATATGTAGGGTGAATATAATCAATGTTGGAATTTGATCAAAAATACAAAGCCTAAGGAAGAGATCGAGGTGTTGGAATGGAAGATTTCTGGAATATGTTTTTTGATAAATATTTTTTGCGCACCCTCCAACATATGATGGAAAGGGACATAATTTCCCTCAAGAAAAAAGATGACAAATATGTCGGAGCGTACGAGGAAAACTCAAGGATTTTATGATACGCCTCTGGATTTGTCATTAACCTTGAATGCAAGGTTGACTGATTATTTGGTGGGCAGAAACCTTGCATGCGGAAAGCACTCGTTATCCATGACATTGACAGTTATGAGGATATTGTCTGATGTGCCCTCAAGGTCCAAATGGAGATCAGAGAATATCAGGGGTATCATGGGGATAAAAAGCATAAGTTGGACTTCAATTCTAGTGGTTCTATGAATAAATCCAATGGTGCTAAGAATATCTATCACCCCTCTTGCCAAAGGTTCAGAAAGAAGCACCCTAGAAATTGCCTGAATGGGACGAGCAAATTCTTTAGGTGTGGAAGAGAAGGGCACTTGGTTGTTAACTATTGGAAAGAAAAACCCACAGCTATGATAGAGGATAAGAACGATCCACTCAAACCTTAACGCATTGTTCATTACTTCAAATGAAAAGAACTTGGGAACTTTGCAAACCATTTCCCTAAGCTAAGTTTTTTCAGAGGCTACCTATAACCACTAAGGCAGCAAGGGTGAGATTGTTCCATCACTACTGGCGAAGTGAACCACAACAACGAATTCAAGAATATCGAATGTACTTTTTGATTCTGGTTCTATGCATTATTTTATATCATGAATGTTTAGTAGAACAATCCCAGAAACACCACAAATCATGGAAGTGAAGATGTTGGTGAGTACGGAAAATGGAGAAATCATTGCATCCCATGAATATAACTCCACCCATATCATAATATGTGTATTTAATTTCCCGTAGAACCTCATCATACTACCTTCAGTGGAATTTGATGCAATTCTTGGCATGGATTGTCTTTCTTTATATAGAGCCAACATAAATTGTCGTGAGAGGGAAATCACTCTCGATTTGGAGAATCGACCCCTGATTCTCTACAAGTGCATGGAGGAATATGAATCTTCTTTACCTCCATCATCTCAAGAATGGATATTACTACCCTATGAGAACATTTATCTTGCTCAGGTGATTGAGTCTAAAGAGGAAACCAACCTTGAAGACATGCCTATTGTGAGGGAATTCACTAAAGTGTTTCTCGAGGAATTGCCTGGTCTTCCTCCTAAAAGAGATGTTGAATTCTCAATTGATCGTATACCTGGGGTGTTGCCAATATCCAAGACTCCATATAGAATGGCTGTTGTGGAGCTTTAGTAGCTGAAGAAACAACTACATGAGAATCTAGATAAAGGATTTATATTCCCAAGTTCATCAACATGGGGTGCACCAGTCCTCTTTATCAAGAAGAAGGATGGGTCAATGTGCCTTTGCATTGATTATCGTGAGCTTAAAAATCATGATAAAGAACAAGTATCCTCTCCCACGAATTGATGACTTGTTCAATTAGTTGTGTGGAACACAATAATACTCTAAGGTGTATTTGCAGTCGGGATATTATCAAGTAAGAGTAAAGAAAGAAGATATCCCCAAGACAGCTTTTTGTACAAGATACGGGTACTATGACTTCATAGTAATGCCTTTCAGACTCACTAATGCTCCAGAAATCTTCATGGACATGATTAATAGAATCTTTAGGGATCAACTCAACATATTTGTGGTAGTCTTTATAGATTAAATTCTATTATAGTCCAAAACTGAGGAGAATCATGAGGAGCATCTAAGAACTATACTAGAGACCTTATGGAAGGTGAAGCTTTAAACAAAGTACATCAAGTGTGAGTTCTGGTTGAAGGAGGTCTCATTCTTGGGCCATATCATCACAAGCAATGGGATATCTATGGATCCCTCAAAAATAGATGCAATTGATGGATGGCCAAGGCCAACCTCAGAAAAGGATATCAGTAGCTTCTTGGGGTTAGCTTAATATTATCAATGATTTGTGATAAATTTCACATGATTGTCCAACCCTATTACCAAGATAACTCAGAAGGTAGTAAAGTTTTCTTGGAGTGATGAATGTGGAGAAAGATTCAAGAAGTTAAAAAGGAGGCTTATCACTGTTCCTGTGATCACATTACCCACAAGTGGAGAACTTTTTGTGGTATTCAGTGATGCTTCGAAGAAGGGCTTGGGATGTGTGTTGATGCAAAATGAATAATCCATTGCCTATGCTTCAAGGCAATTGAAAGTTTATGAGCAGAATTAACCAACACATGATTTGGAGTTGGCTGCATTGATCATCACTTTAAAAGTATGGTAGCATTATCTCTTTGGGGAAAAGATTGAAATATATACAGACTGCAAAATCCTCAATTATATATTAGCACAGAAAGAGTTGAACATGAACCAACAAAGATGGTTAGAGATGATAAAAGACTCTGACTGATCAATCCATTACCACCTTGGGAAAATGAACAAGGTGTCATATGATCTAAGTAGAAAGGAGGCAGCGATTCTATCACTGATGAGAATTAAAAAGGATCTAATCTTCTTATATTTGATGAAGATGGACATGGGAATCATAAATAAGGGAACATCATCAATCCTTTCACAAATTATTTCTCAACCATCACTTTTGGAAAGGTTAACGGATGATCAATGGGATGATGTGGGAATTCATAAGAAAGTGGAAGCTATCAGAAGAGTAAAATCCTTGGAGTTCAATGTTAATGAAGAAGGAATTATGAGATTTGGGAAAATAATAGGTGTTCCATAATGTTTAGAGCTAAAAAAGGAACTTTTGGATGATGCACATAGCTCAAATTTCTATATTCACCCAGGAAACACAAAGATGTATCGAGATCATTGAGATCATTATTAGTGGGACAATATGAAGAAGGAGATCGAAGAATTAACATCAAAGTGTCTGGTGTGTCAGCAAGTGAAGGCTGGGAGGCAGAATTCTATGGGAATGATGCAACCATTACCCATAACAACATGGAAATTGGAGAACAACACCATAGAATTTGTCACAAAACTTCCGAAGACATTCAAAGGCAATAATGAAATCTGGGTTGTTATGGATCTTCTTACAAAGTCTTCACACTTTATTGCAATTCGGGAGGATTTCTCATTGGATCAACTTGCACAGATATATATCAGGGAAGTGGTAAAGCTGTATGGATTACATATATCTATTGTATCCGATCGAGATCCAAGATTTACCCTTAGGTTTTGGAAGAGTCTTCAACATGATCTGGATACTGAGTTGAACTTAAGTACAACTTATCATCCTCAAACTGATGGGAAATTTGATCAGACTATCCAAACACTTGAGGATATGTTGAGAGCATTCTCAATGGACTTTAAAGCAAGATGGGATCAGCATCTTCCTCTGGTTTAATTTTCCTATAATTATAGTTTCCACTCGAGCATCCAAATTAAACTATATGAAGCCCTATATGGGAAGAGGTACTGAACACTGACATGTTGGGATGAATTCAGTGAGCGTGAGCTACTAGGACCAGAATTGGTAGAATAAATGATGGAGAAGGTGAAAATCATTAAGCAGCATATCAAGGTAGCCCAGATTCGACATAAGAGTTATGAAGATAACTGTAGATGATACCTTGAGTTTAAAGTTGGAGACATGGTATTTATATGCATATCTCTATGGAAGAAGGTCATGAGGTTTGTAAATAAAGGGATGTTAAGTTCTAGGTAAATCGGCCCCTTTGAGAAACTTGATTAGGTCAGGGTTGTTCCCTATTGACTAGCACTTCCACCAACCATGGGAAAAGTACATGACGTCTTTCATGTATCCCTATTAAGGAAGTACATACCAAACCCTTCACATGTACTCTTTTCATAGGTAGTACAACTAGAGGATGATCTTTATTATGATTAGAAACCAGTGAAGATATTATATCAAAGAGAAAAAGTTATACGAAATAAGACAATGCCCCTCATCAAGGTGTTTTGGTGAAACCACAAGTTTTAAGAAGCAACGTGGGAATCAGAAGAAGTGATTAAGCAAAGTTACCCACATTTGTTTTAGAGTGGTAAAAAGAAAATTTCAAAGGTGAAATTTCATAAGGGGGGAAGATTGTAACGACCCAAACTTTCATTCATGAAAATTCCTCTTGATTGGATTAAATGACTCATTATGTAAATTTATTATATAAATGTAAAATTCATTGGTTTTATTTTTTTGGATTTTAAAAGACCATTAAGAATTGTGACCATTTATAATATAGTCGTTGAACAATGATCACCTGATTAGTATAAATATAGGTCTTTAACAAATCTAATTTACTCAGAAAAATGGAGAAATGACCTCATCTAGTAGACTTTCTCCACAAGAAGCCCATTTTTTGGAGCTTGGAAAAGAGGTGGCATCATTGTACTTTTATTTTGACCAAGACCAAGCTGATCTTGAAAACATTAAGCTTTAGCAGAACCGACTATGGGAGAAGTGGAAGTTAATAGAGATTACCACTCGAATGATGTTATCCGAGCCACCCCAAGAGTCTGTCACCATCGCACACCGTACCCTTCGGTATTATGCGAATGTTATAAAGGGTAATGTAAGAAGACCGTATCACTATGATTATGTGCATTATTTTTTAGATAATAATGAATATACATTAATTTTATTATTGTCACTTCGTAAATATTTTTTAAAGTGCAAATAGTATTTTTAGTTAATATTCAACTAAGAAATCTATTTTAATGAATTAATGGATTTTTTAATTAAATAATATTTTAATTTAATATTAATAAATTATTTTTTACTAAATATAAATAGACATATAATTTTTATGAATGCAATTGTAATTTTTATTACAGTTTGAAAGCCATTTTTATCAAAACCCATGATTTTTCAAAAAATGTCAGTTTTTTATTTTAAAAGTAAAAAATCACATATTTATAAATTTATTTATATAAAATAAATATTATTTTTGGAATCATATTTTCAAAATTATCCAACGGTAAATTTTTCATAATTTTCTGAGACAGTCGAATTTTTGGGTAAAAATTAAATACCGTTTAAATATATAATGTGTTTTATGACATCCTAATGAACCAATAGTGATGTAATAAAATAATATAAATGATATTTTCTAGAAATATATGTTTTAAAATTAAAATAATGTGATTTTAGGTTTGTTTGATTTATTTTACAAGACTTTAGTGGACCCTCAAAGAGTTGTAAAACATTTTCACTTTTTAAATGAATTTCCTTGAGAGTGTGACTAACCTCCGCATAAGCCACCCTATTATTTTACGAAGTTAGTCCATTGGCCTTTTAAAATATTTTTTTCCACTCCCCTTTGTTAAAATCCATGGGAAAAAACCATGGTCTGGTTATTGGTATTGATTAGTTTAATGTGTGGTGACCCAACCCTAAATAATAAGGAATTCCCTCTCCTTTCCTATATAAACCTACCCAAGCCCCTACTTCCTCTTCACTAAAAGCCTTTTGATTTATTCCATATTCTTACCTCCTATCTCTATAATCTTCCCAAGGTGCCTCAAGCTCCGAAGAATCCTCTCTCAAGCCTCTCCCAAGCCTTTGGGATCACACTTCCAAGTAAGGGATTTCTTCCTTTCTCATTTTTGTCCAATTTTCTTTAAGTTATTATGCCCTTTTCTTTTCAGTTACAAATGTTAGGGTATTATTTATAACCGCCCCCATACTTTCCTATTTATTTTTTGATGATGGTAGAATCATTTATCTCTCATTAATGCCTCTCATTTACACCCATTACCATGCTGAATTTCCGTGAGGGATTTCTCTCTCCTCTTTTACATTCAAGTAATTCTTTTGTATTATGCATCTAACTTCCATTAAGTTTGTTGTGAAATGTATCTATATGACCCCATTAATGTAAATTTCATGTAAATATGATGAGACACCATTTTATATTTCATCAACCATTTTCACGAATCCTTATGTCACATCGTTATGCTGCTGAAATTGCACCGCGTTTTTCAAAGCCAAGATCATTGTATAGTGAATACCATAACCATGTCTCTATCAAGGGTATTCAACTTTATACACATATTCATTTTGAATGGTACATTAATTTATTTATTATATATTACTTAATCATGGGATAACTTATGATGTTGATTGATTCCATGTTATATGATTCATGTGGCACACTTATGCATGAAATGAAATGTTTAAGAAGGGTGCACCCTGATAGCGCTCCAATGGATTGGGAAAATATTAGTATCATAATATGAAAATTGAAATGAGGGTTTAATCATAATAATTCAATTTAAATGAGGTTTTACTCAAGATTCATGTGCAATGAGCCTTGGCTTAGGCTAAAATCATTTTAAATATTGTTTCTACATTTCCATGTTACGTTAGTCATGCTATATCATGCCTTTATGTTCATGTTTCTCTTATACTCCATTGATATGTCTATTGCCTAACATGTATTGTATATTTCATGTTATTCCTTTTTAACTCACTTACTGAGCATTATAGATCACCCTTTTTTATGCTTGTCCTCAGTTTATCCCATGTAATGCTAAGTACGAGGGAATGTAGTGGTCATGTAAAGGAAGTTTTCAATAAGATGTTCTGTCCTATGTTTAAAGTTTTTATGTAATGGTCCTAATACCAAAAGACACCAGACCTCTTGATATTCTATGTTGTATCAAGTGATGTTTTATATGTAATAAATCATGTTTAAGTGCGAAATAAAGAGCAAGGTTTGCATAAAGTCTTAATAAACTAAACTATTGTATATGAATTTAAAATCATAAATCATGAACTATGGTGTCCTAAAATAGAAATTTGGCACATTCCCAAACATAGAAAACAATAAAATATACTGAGTTTATCTACCAATACCATCATAATTTTTTATATCTGGAATAACTACTCACAATATATATATTTATTAATGATAAAAAACAAAAAACCAAGGAGGTCTAAAATAGTGGGGGCCAATGACATCTCTATGAAAAACTATGTTAAAATTAGGGTTTTGGGAACCTATACTAGAGAAGTGTATTAGAGTTTTAATTGAAATTACCTTGGAATTGAAAATATATTCATATTTTTTACAATATTTCCAAATTTTTTAGATAACCACACCATGATCAATAATACATATGCAATTCCAAATGTAATAATTAATGGTTTAGTGAGTCGGAGAAGCACCCTTTAGAAATTTCAAAATCAATACCGAGTTTGTTTCCACTTTATAAAGTTAAATATTATAAATTATATATATGATAATACATCTCTAAATTTCCTATGATTCTATAATAATTGAAATAGATATCACTAACCATGTCTTGTAATAGAGTGTAATTAGTATCACTACCCACTTCTAATACTAATCCAATTAAAATTAAAGCACTACCTAGTGAATTAAAGCGATATATAATTATAGTACTATTCATATAATAATGATATATCTATAAATATTCATTCCATAGGATATAAATCATAAATATATATATATATATTAAAGTAATATCATGTTTATTCAATGGAAGTAAAATAGGTCAGATAACATTTTCATGATGTATCACATAATAAATGATTATAAATTTGATTTGATAATATCGAAATTAAATCACCCCAAATAAACATACAATAAGAAAAGATAGTGGGTTATAAATTAATAATATAAAATTTAATAGTTTTAGATGATGTGTTTTCTATGGAATTATAAAAATGGAAGATAAATCATAAAAATAGTTCTCATAACATTTTGGAAACATTTTTTTAACCAAATATTTAAGTCACTTTAAATAAATTTATAAAAGATAACATGGAGAAATATAAATGTTTAATTAGTAATAAAATTTACTAATAAGATAAATTTTAATAAAATTAAACTAATTTTTAAGAAACATGAATAGAAATAAAATTTTATGAAAGTTAAAAAAAATACCTTTTAATAATGTTTAATTATTTAAAATAGACCATATTGCTGAAAGAGATATAAAATTGGATTTAAAATAGAATTAAAGGTGAATAATAAAAGTAAAAATATAATTAAAAGTTAAATATAATAAAAATATATTTTTTAGCAATAAATAAAATGGATATGAAAGAAAAATGCCAAAAACAGAGTGTAAATTTTCCCTTTATAAGATCACATTTTATGAAGTAAGAATAAAAATAAAAGGTGACTATAAGAAGGTAATTTTTATTATATAAAAATATAGAGTAAATAAAGTATTAGATAATTAATATGGTTATAATATAAAAAACTTTTAATAATTAAGTTAAATAATAAATGACATAACTCAATGAAAATGGATAAATTTAAGAAAACCACTTAGCATTGATTCCCTCTGGATCAAACTTTCTATAACTACTTGAATAATCAAATTAGAATTATTATTAATATATATAATATCCTTATTTATATTTATTTTTACTTAATACCATTGAATTTTAATTGTTTCTTACTTATTTATTAATCATTTGTTGTCAATATTGATCAATTAATTTTAATTGTTATATTTGATCCATGATTTTTTTGGTATATTTAAATCAGTCATCCATCCTTATTCTTAGGTCCATTAACTTAAAAAAAAAGTAAAATTAATAGAATAATAATGTTTTAATGGTTCCCAAAATTATTATTTCAATCCATGATAGTTTTTAGTATGAGTTGTAATGAATAATTTATGTTTCATTCATTTGTAATTATTTAATCAACCAAAAGGAGTTATTTTAATAATTAATGTTTTTTATATTAATATTTGTATGATATTACATGTCATATAATTTAGTTTGTTTGTTCAGATAAAATTTTTAACTCATTATCTCATAATTTTATACTCTATATATCAAATACAATACGTTTTATCACAAACACAATTCAACTCATGCTAATCATAAAATGTAATGAAAACCCATAATCCTCTGTGATGGTCATCAATTAAGGGGACTCATAGATATAATTTTATGTGGTATTATAATTCTAATGGCCATGTAAAATTAATTTATCAAACATGAAGAAATGAAAAATGGATATTTCATTTATTATAAAACCCAGATTCATTTTATAACCATAAAATCTAATCTCTCGTGTATCAAATTCCAAGAGATTCAACATGAATATCATTATTTTATGGGGATAGTAGTTTTATTTAAGGATATTATATATTATGATCCATATATACCCAATAGTTCTTTACATTACCCCTATTAATGATCGCTCTGATGATATTTTATTTTCAATGGATTTTTTGTCCTTTTCTACGATCCGGATTCCTTTGCCTGAGCAGTAGCTCTATTTTTATCATTGTAATTATCAAATAATCCCTAATTACTAAGATATATACCAACTATAGTAATAAAATTATTTTTCTAAATATGATCCTCCATATAATCTGATTAAAAAATTTACTCTTTCAATATTATCGAATTTAATACAGTGGCATGTTTGAATCTCTTCTCACAGATTATTCTAGCATTAAGTAAAAAACCAAAAACCTAATTGATATATCATATCATTTTCAAATTTAAAACAAATGTAAACCGTAATAATGATCTCATCCTCCTATCTAAATAAAAATAATATATCATTACTTATTTGTAGGCACTTGAGGATATTTTTTGTAGAAATCTAGTGACTCTCACCAAGATTGGATTGGTATCTACTATTTTTCATAAATCCTAAGCTACATCAAGTAATGTTCACAACATGGAATACATTATAGATTATAAAATTGATTGGTAAGGAATATTATCCATCCTATAGGACTCTTTACAAGGATATTGAATTTTTCTTAGATTTATTCTACGAAACAGAGTTAAAAACATCTTATTGGAGTTCTCCATGATAAAAATCTTACTAATTAATGTTTTTTTACTTGGTTTAAGAAACCACTTTGATATATGTCTATTTATATTCCTACATATTATATAGACTAAATAACCAATTTAATTCATTAAAAATAATTTTCCTATCCATTTATTTATAGAATGTAATTTTGGGACATAATTTATGATAAGAATAATTTCATCTACATAAAATATCAAAAATAATAAAACATTCCCACTAATATTCTTTTATACACAAGAATAATCATTTTTATGAAATCAAACTCTTTTGTGGAATCCTAAAATAAGATGTTTTAACTCTAAGAAGAATACTTTAATCCACAAAAGACAACTGTAATTTTAAGACCCTAAAACACATATTTAAAACATTAAAACCTTTGAGTTATATCAAATAAATATCATAAAATAAATTCACATTAAAGAAATATGTTTTTAAAACAATTTAATATATCTCATAATCATAATAATATTTTATGGATAAAAATACATAAATAGTCTTTATCGTTATAATGGCATAAAATCCTTCTTCATATTCAATATCATGAATTTATTTATATCCATTTACCTCTAGGGATGGTTTATTGATTGATAATTTACTATCTATGTTATTTTTCTTATGGAAAACACAATTGAACACTATGGGTCTCTCCAATTTAATTATATCCACTATGTTTCAAACCTGGCTATTGAACATGGAGTCTATTTAAGATTTTATGTAATTTAACCACTTATCATAATAATAACTCTCAATGGAAATAAAGTTGGTAGTATTTTAATCATATATAAACATTAATCCATCATCATTACCCTTGAGAAATCCATATTCCTCACTCTCTTTTCGAATCCTACTAGAGGTTCCTTTGTAACATGAGTCGATACTTATTCCACAGCTCTTTATAGAACCAGCTCAACTTCCATCCTATTAACACTTCTTATTTATTGGTCTTTAAATTATTTAAGTTTAACATTCCTCTAACTCAATAATACACTAATATATTCCTTCTCAAGTAATATTCAAGTTCAGTAAAAAAACATTTTCTTTAATAGTACTAATGAAATAATATCCCTTTATTTCTATAGTATAACTAACAAATAAGAATTTATTAGACTTAGGGTCGAGTTTATCAAAATCTAAACATCATACATATGCTTTACAAAAAAAAATCTTAATAAAAGGATATATTTCTATGTATTACATCTCATATTCTATATGGTGTATTTATGAAAACTTTAGATGAATCATAGTTAGGTAGGAATGAAATAGTTTCTATAGAATATCCCCATTATGAAATAGAAAGGTCAAACTAACTCATCCTCTATTGAACTATATCTAATAGTGTGTAATTATTCCACTTAGATACACCATTAAATTATGGTGTTCTTGGATGAGAAATTTGTGAAATAATTTCATATTCTCTTGGATTATTAGTTAATTCATGGATCAAGTATTCACCAACCTAACCATACTAGATAATCATAACACTTTTTCCTAGTTGATATTGTACTTTATTCTAAAACCATTTAAACATTTCCAAATTTTCATACTTGTGTCTCACCAAAAAACATATAACCATGCTGACTAAGGTCATCAATAAAGGTTAAAAAGTATTTATAATCACAACATGATTAATTACTCATTAGTATTCATATATTAATGAATAAGATTCAATAGACCACTAGTCCATTATTTCTTACCACTAAAAGGTTATTTGTTTCTTCTTTATTAATAAAAAAGATTTACATATTTTAGATGATCCATAATTTAATGATTTCAATAATCTATCTCTATGAGGTCCATGAATGTGTTTCTCATTTATATGTCAAAGGTGATAATTCCAAAGGTAATTTGGATTAGAATAATCCTTGGCCTTCTTATTCTTAATGTTATACAAGGGATTATTTATATCAAGAATATATACACCATTTAACATAATTTCAATTCAATAAAATATTTCATTTATATATATAGAACAACACCTATTATAAATATTGAATGATAATCCCATTTTTTTTCAAACAATATATCGAAATAAAATTTCAATTTATCACAAGAACAAAATAATAGTTCTCTAATTCTGGAACTAATCAAGTAGGTAGACAGATATCATATGTGATAACCTATAATTTAGAAACTCTTTTCAGATTTCCACCATGTATATCTTCTTCCCCTATATTAGATTATATTATATGTTTTAGTCTATGTTTATCTGAAAAATGTATGATTGACACTCGATATTTAATACCTCTGAGTAAGGGTTGGAGAAATTGGTTTCTATAACAATGACATACAAATGATCATAATTATTCTCTCTAAAAAAACCTCTCAACCTTAGATACTAATATAGAATTATTTCATTGGTCATAAGTATAAGAAACCTCAAAATGATAAATATAATGAATTCCATTATCTACAATAAAGTACATCTATGGGGAGTATCATGATTTATAAATTTACATTAAGGAATTTTGATGAAATTACTCTACCAAAATGATGACCCCATAAATCCTTACCTTTAGTGAGACCTGATCTAAATTTCACCATTTAATGAATCTTTTTTGGTGTTTCTATCATCACATATTTATTTTGGTAGTCCATCTTAACAATCATATCAAATATTACTCTTGGATAATTTAGGGGACAACTATTTTCCCAAATTTATCATATTTTAGAACTCAACTCTATTCTTTTGGTATCTTAATCTCATTAAGGTTTCCAAGCCTTGTGTAACTCAAAGATAACAATTAAATATTGGAACCTAATTCTATTTTTTCACCCATATATAGCATGCCTTATGAAATATAATAAATTGTAATCCCACTTTGGCATTTCCTACCATGTTGGATGATTGAGTTCTTGAAGTTTTATTTCTTTATATGGAATATAATAATTACAATTGGAGGGGTATTATTTTAAAATCACATAATTTTAATATAAATTACATGAATATAAAATGTATAACTATTATATCACATGCAATAATTATTATATTAAGTTTTTTTCTTATAAGTATGCATGATTGTAATGATTCAGACATAGAATTATTTTTATATAAACTCACTTAGTATTTTAAACTCGTATTTAGGGCTGAATATTACATAACTCATAGGTTGTGTTACTCAGCTTAAACTAGAATCCAAACATATTTACACATATCCAAATTCATCCCATGAATCAATTACATAAACTCTTTGATATAAAAGTGTTTAATAATATAAAATTAATAGTCTCTACATGAGTATGATTCGATCCATAGATAGAAAACCCCCACTTTTCTAAATAAGGAATAAGACTCTAGGCTAGTGGGAAGTGTGATACAATGTAACTCTATATAATGATACATTACTCATGAGATATTTCAACACCATTATAACTCTAGTACCTAATATATATAAAATATATTCAAACGTTAAATTCAATACAATAACGTAAATTAATAACTAAATCCAAGGTTAATAAAAAAGTAATTTAATATTTTAATTCGAAGAATAGAGTGAAAATTTATAAGGAGTGGTTTAAACTGATTGAAAATTGGAAATTTTTTATTTGAAAAACCAATAAATGGATGATAAAATTTTCAATGTGGATTGAAGTGGTGAATCCCTAGAGCATCCATGCATAAAATTTTCTTACAATCCAAAGGTGAAGAGCTAATTCTCGAGTATAGATTCATAATCTCAACATAGTTAGATATAAAATAAAAAATATATGTTTCCATATTCCCCTCACATTAGGCATTAAGAATATCAAATTTTTAGAGAAGAATGATTCATCTTGATCTCATTACATAAGAAGTGGTCCGATGATTGGGGAGTGACCCAAAAACGAATTGATGTTCAATGATGAATCTGATTCAACCACAAAAACCTCAATTTTGTTTGAGTTACAAAGAGATGTCCTAAATAACATATCCTAGGATTATGATAAGAGATAACTATTATCCCTATTCTATGTAGAGTATTCCATGATGAAAGAACCCCAATAGTCAAGAATAATTCTTTCTCCATGTATGATGCCTTAAATATATGATCTTTCCAAGTTGAGCTTGAGAACATGAATGGGAACTTTCCATTACACCTAATTCCTTTGAACCTATATATTAATGACTTACTCAGAATGTGTATTATAGGTAATTTGGTTCCTTATGAAATTATAGAGAAACGTATCCTTAAATAGAATGTTGTTATCAAAAACTAAAGAGAGAAACATATATTTAATGTTTCTAGTATTAGGTCACACACCATGAAGACATTAATAATTGTGAGTTTCCAAAATCAACAATAGATAGGTGATAAAATAATATCTCATGACTAATTGTCCACTAAATCTCTGGCATGATTATGAAAACATGCATAAAAAGTGTTCTAATTAATTGAACTAGATAATACCCTTCATGAATCCTCTAATAAGAAACTACATTTATCACACCCAATCCCCTTCAGAGAAAAAATAAAGCATAAACTCTGATTTTTCATTCTCACAACACAAGAAATTTGATGAAAGATGAATACCTTTCATTTGAACTTTATTTTTTGGGGGATAACATGATTCTGATTATTCCACATGATAAAGTTTTTCTTATATAATATGGTGTTTCATTGTAAAATTTTATCCCATTCATTTTTGTGTTGGTGAACATGAATAATATTATGATAATATTATAAATAAATATTCCATAGACAAATTTATTAATGATTCTATGATCGATTTCCTCTACATTTTAAATATCAGAAAAAAATGACATTTTCCCATCATCAAGGATAGCTAAAATAAACTATGGGTGATCAAAATCCTATTTGAAATTGATATCTAGTGTTGCACATCATAGGAAAAAATGGTTCATAGACAAGTTATTTCTCCATAAAGTTATATCTCTTCCACTGATGATACACTAACATAGTTATACATGGAACTAATGGAACCTCATAGGTTATTCCATAGGTCTGAACACATATAATTCTCTCCAAGTTATCTATTATGAGACATCCTTTATTTATTACTGATAAAAAACTCAAAGGGAGTTCCTAAATAATTCATCCCAAACTAACTTGGTATGAATTCATTACATGTTTTCATCATTCCTCCTATGATATATTTCTACATCATCGACTAGAAATTCAAATAAAGTCCAACTATCCTAATGGATCCAACCTTCCTTTCATGAGTCCCAAATGAAGCTATTGAGAATGATCTTTATTATTCTAATCACTTATTTGGGGGGCCCTAATCACTAATAACACATTCATTAGAATTTAATAGAGAATATTATTTACTTATGAGATCCTACATCTAATTTAGAGGAAATTAATCTTCCAATTGGTTATCCTTGCCATAATTTTATTTATAATAACATTAAATAAATGGATACTAATTCTTCTATTGAATAATAGGGAACCTAAATAATGCTTAGGGAATCTCATTATAGATATTATAAGTCGATCATAAATAATTTTCAAATGCCTACCCATGTGTTTAGTCAAAATATACACACTTCTATTAGAAACATTATGCATTGACTGGTTCTACTTCTTTAAAAATTCCATATAGCTTTAAAACCTTGGATGTAATTGCTTCTATCATTTATAAAGAAGATAATATCACCAATGGAAAATAAATTTGATATTCTAGTAAATCCATATTGGAAATTAAATGGGTAAAACTACCCATTAAATATCCCAGTGTTAAGGTTTTTACTAAGAATATCCTGAGCCAATACAAGTAAGATAAGATAAAGTGGATCTTCTTGTTGAAGGACCATTAAATGATGAAGATTCTAAATATTATTACCATGAGGGAGATTGTAAACCATGGTTAGAAAAATCATCGAAATAAAAGGCCAAAAACCCACTCTAATAAACCTCATGGTTTTAAGGATCTCAAGATAATGATATATTCCATTTATTCATATTCAATTTCAAAATAATTTTCACCATTATGTTGGACCCAATCACTCTTATGTCAAGATCTTCTATAATTTTCTTCACTAAGATTATATCTCCCTAAATTATGTTTTACTTTTGATAATATATATGATTCATATGATACCAGATGAGATATTATGAGGAAAATCCTTTTTGTGGATTACATATGTAACATTGTATAAAAAATTACACATACTAATTAGATGGAATTTTGCAAAGTCACTTAGATGGTTCAACTTTTGAAAAAGAACAATACTTGTTACATTAGTAACACTAGAGAGAGTGACTCCTTTAAATTAATCATTATCTACTTTCTTTACCTTATTTTTTATTAATTCCCATGAATCAATGTTGAGAGAACCTAGGAAATCATCATCTCTTGGCGTGCAATCTAGGTTGAGACTTTGTATTACCTATTTTTTCTCAACTTCTTCTAGTATTGATTTTATCAAGTTATTATTTTTATACTTAATTTCTCTAAGTATTTTATTAAAGATATTTTTATCAACATCTTCTCTTGAGGACCCCCTCTCAATACTTGGTGTGGTACTGAGAGTAATTCAATAAAGTGGGAAACAAAAAGTTTGGAAATTAATTATTTATTAGTGGTAAAATTTCCATCATCAGGTTACATATTAATATTAACCTAAAATTTCCCCTCTTTAACACATGCATGGAAGAATTATATATTTCTATATTTCCCCCTTAAAAACCTAGATCTGGATATTTCTCTCATTATTATATCCTCTTAAATTAGATTCTCTTATAAATATATTCATTTATTATTGAGGGGGAAGAATTTTTCATCATCCCATTGATTTTGAGGCTGGATTTTAAGCTGATTAATCCTTGATTGTATCACTTGTAAGAAAATAAAATATGATAACTAATAATTTTTTCACTCAAGAACTTTTAATTTTAATTTATTGAGTTTTTTTCTAGAGATACTCCCATGAATATCATCAAATAGGATCATTCCAAGAAGAGCATACCATATAAAAAATAATATCTTCTAAAAATAATTTTTTGATTAAGAAAATTAATTTAGGGACCGATGTGCTTTGGATCAGAGAAGCATTAGTGAATGATATGATAAGTATTGAGCCATATGAGTGAAAAATATCTATAGGAATAAGGATGTAGCCTATTTATTAGATAAGCACCTATATGGTAGACTCTAAGTTCTAATGGAACCTTAATTATTATTAAACTATATGAAACTTCCACTAGTAAATCCAATGTATAATAGATTATTGTGAGATAGAAAAGAGCTGAAGTCATTCATGGCCCTTCTTGAGTGTAATCCCCCTCCTTTCCTTTCTTTTTGATCAATTATCATGTTAAAGTATATTCCTTTGACCTAAAATTAGATATATGAATGAAATAAGAGAGTAAAATTCCTCTTTCACCCACCTTACATTTAGCATAAATGATGGACATAAAGACAAATTAAGAATAATTAATAACCTTGACTACAATATGTTGAGAGGAGGTGTCTATGAATTTAACTTGAATATTGTTTTTTCAAAACTACAAAACATGTGTGTTAACTAGACTCCCATTCCTGTAGTTATCTACATGTATTTTTTTAGAAAACATTTGAATACATTATTACCTATGTTTAGGTTCAAACACTATGATCAGAGATATATGGTCTCCACACATAGTCTTAGATAGAAACTCTCATTTTTTATGTACTTATACCCTAATAATTGTAGATTAAATAGGAGATCATAAGGAGAATGAAGAAAAGGGCCTAAATCCTATTTCACCTCATCTTTATAGAGAATAAAGACTTATACTAGTTTTTTACATTAACCTAGTTAACAAGACACTAATAGAGGAGGAGTGTGTATTTCTCATAATATAGTGACCATACATAGGCATAGATATTTTTTTCTTCACCAACTATTTCAAGAACCTAAAATTCATTGTGGGAAGATAAAATTTCATCAGAGTGGTCTGAAGCTAAAACATGTATTATAATTCTATGAAGAGAATAAGTACTCAGGGTTCCAGGAACTTTAACATAAAAATAATATAGATAAACCCTAATTTTTAGAGTAGTGGGTGTGACCCAAGGATCTTGAGAGGAGAGGAATCACTCTAGACACCTGGAAAATTGACATAGAAAAAATAAGGAGAAACCATGATATTTAGGACAATATATGGAACCTAAATATTTTTAACTATCATGTATATATCCTCTATGGGAGAATGATTAATAAGGATAATAGGATCTGAGGAAAAACTAATATAATAGAATTGGGAGGAAACATGGAAAGAATACTAGTGCCAAGAGCCTCAATTGAGGATGAAGCTAAAAGAAACAATATGGAGGGGGAACCAATCTAAACACCACCTCTGAGGTAGGGTTTATATAAATTGGTACACTAATACTAAAGGAATGATATGTGGTGTAACCAATTTATACTAAATAATACAAATTTCAAATCATAAAAACAATTTATTTATAAGAGTAACTAAATATGATAGTAAAAAATGAAAAATTCAATTCTTTAACGTGAAATAAATAACTTTGAAAGATTAACTTTTATAAAACCACTTTTGATACATTATAAAGTTACATTTATTTGATATGAGCCTAAAATGATCACACTTATAAATATTTTTTAGAATATTAACCAAAACATACCATTCCTTAAAATTCCTCCAAAATGGATTTCATCACAACATGGTTCGGGCTATTTTGGACTTCTTAAAAATTCCATGTATTATGTATGTTTAAATATATATTTTGCTTATCATTTTGAGCTACCAATCTATTTTCTGAAACAAAATTCAATTTTTTACTGTGTCTTGTTGGTCCTCATAAAAGAGCATAGACATAGAACATACAACTGATAGCCATGGAATAAATAATCTTCATACAATGCTCTATTTTCTATGATTTTAAAATGATGCTTAAAATAGTAATATTGATTTAAATTAATGTGTAGTATCAAATACTTTATGAGTTAACACCCATTTATAAGAGAAAAATGTCATGGTTATTCTATATCAATAACAATAAAGTGTATTATGAAGTGGAAACATTGTGGAACTTGGGTGGATTCCAATTAATGTTTTTTTCATTGAGGTTCATCTTATCTAATTATTATCAATAGTGACTTTGATCCAAATAATGGATTTTTTGGGACATCTTTATACCCATTAATATTAGTATAAGACATGAAATTTATACCCCATATCCTCAAAGATAAAATGATATAAAAAATTATAAAATTAAAATCCATGCATAGCTCACTGTTAATTATTTAGATATTTATTCATGGTGAGTCTGATCAAATTTACCTAAGAAATAACCAATGGGTACATTTATTTGATGGTATATACCTACCCATGAAATCACTAAACAGCTCATTAGGACCCCTTCTCCATAAATTTGTGTTATCACCTCTTCCTTGAATGTTAATAAAGATAATATATATTGATATGGTTTTAGTTATTTGATTACAGTATCTAGCATACCAAATGAGTTCAATGAATCTATTTTATATAGGTATTAATCATTGAATAAAATAACCTATTTGTGTTTATAATTTTCAAAAATTTATAAATGGACAACCATTTTTACTCACCTAATTTAATAATCTGATCATTAAACTCTTTAAAAATCAATATTCCTTCTACACGTCATTATATGAAGTACCAATGAGATGAAGTTAAATTGATAATCATCATGGGATAAATGGTATAATAATGTCACATATCTAATGAGTGGATCCTTTATCCACATTGTTTATTAATTTCGATAAAAATAAATCATAAAAATGGTTGGTATTTTATATAGTGTTATTCCAATATAAGTATTCTAAAAAAATTAAAAACCTAGAAGTGACCTTGAGGGATATTTTGAAAAAGGATGGAAGTGAGCTTGATTGAAAATTTGACAAAGTCATGTGACTGCATGTTATATTTCCAAGTGAACACATGAATATAAGTCCAGTGGAAGTACATTTAATATTAATTTATAGCACAATTTAAGTGACTTCACATTCTAATTTAATTTACCTCACATTATAAAACCAAGTGGATATCAACCTAACCTACCATAAGGTAAGACCAACCCAAAAGAGTTACTTAATGAAAGTGTAACCTATTTTGAAGAGTGACTTACTATGAGTAAGACCTACCATAAGAAAAAAATTGTCCCTAATATGGAATATTTTCTAAGATAATCAATTTTTTATTCCTTTAATGTGTTTATACATTTTAATTTACTGTAAGTTTATTTTTTATTATTAATGATTTAATGATCTTGTAAATTCTTATTAATTATTTCAATGCTAAATAATTTTATTTTGGGGAAATGAATTCCAGATTAAATTCGTGGAATATGGGTTAAAGTCTCTCATTATTTCTTATGAAGACGTGAGTTTCAAATCTATGTTGGTGGGAATTTCAATCACTTCCCTCACATGCTATAAGGTAATTATTCAAAGGGCCTTAAATTTTATTTTTATGAAGTATTAGTGTTGTATTAATTATTCAAACATATTCCATTATAGAGTATGTTTAAGATATTATAGTTTATTAAAGAGAAACATATCGTAATATTTTTGTAATCACATTCATAGAGGAAATAACATATTGTATTGGGAAAGATAAACTACAACAAGATTAATTCTTTGAATATATTTTTCATGAAAGAACTATATATATTGAGTTTAGTATAATTGGATAAAAAATATGTTCAGGGTATTCTTGAACTATATTATTCAATACAAATTTGAAATCAAGTAGTTTTTTCCATGGAAATTCAATCTTTTGATCCATATCTATTGGAGGGAAATTTTTTTCCTCAACACTCAGATCCATCCTTGTTCATTTTTGTTTCGTAGGTCCTTGAAACGTGATATTCTAGACCTAAGAATACTTGTTTCTAGGCAGTTTTTATTGGATTTATTCGTGGAACAAGAAACTTCCAATAGTTCTTTATCCAAAGAGGACCTTCTTTCCAAAGGAACGTGTTCATTTAAGTTTTAATCTTTACGATACTTAGGAACATGAATTGGTCAAGAGGATGGGAGGTTAGACTCATCACACCCTTTTTGGGGTAATTATTGTCTAATTCGGGACTCTCTTTGAAATTAAAATATTTTCATGAATCCTTATTAATTCACCAAGTATATCATAAGTATCCCTTGGAATTTAAAATCAATTATTTAACATGTGTAAAATTTTAGAATTATTAGAATGTATTCAAGGTTTTCCATCAATGTTATCCTCTAACATACTGATTAGAGATTATTTTAATCATTGTTTATGATGATACTAGTTTTTAAGCCACTCAGTGGGGCACTCTGGAGTTTATTGTCATTCAAGGAGACAAAGGTTTGTTTTGATCTTGTGATTGTGCTCATAAAATGAGCTACCTACGTATCCTTGTGAAAGGAATCAGAACCCTTGTAGTTCGGTGCCACTTAATAGGACACATCATACCTTTTAATTTCATGTGATAAGGACCCCTGAGCAGAAGGTTCTTAGTTTGAAATTTATTGAGAGATTTATGCTGAAGTAGGCCAAGGAACTTGGAATGGATATGAGTTTCCAAGTATAATCAGACCCTATTGGGAATGTGGCCCAAAGAGAATAGGGTTGATTTGGAGTGTTGGGTTTGAACCTCAAGGAGGCTTCCTACATATCCCATATGGATGGAAATCAAATCCCACGAAGTTCGATAAATCTTATAGGAGAGTATAGTCCTCTGAGAAATATGAGTTTGTACTTACTTTCTGAAAAGGGATCCCTTGATGATTTGAAGATTTTATTTGGGGATTACTTCCTAAGTAGGTTTCCCAAATTGGGGGAATTAGGGTTGGATTCCTAAGGAGGATATCCAGTGAGCTCAGGCCCTAAAAGGCTTCCTACATATCCTAGATTGAACAGAAATCAGAGTTCTCATAGTTAATTCGAGTGAGTGTTTGTGCACATATTGTAATCATCATGTATCTCTAAGCCCACATGAGTCTTGCTCGGTGTAAGAAACAAGAGGATGTGAAAGATTAAACAATAACACTTCACACTTTTCCTCCTCTGCTAATGGAAGAGGGCACGTCAACCGTATAAGAGGGAGAGGCGACGGGCCTTCCCTCTATGCTCCTTACATTGGACAAGGGTCCAATGTAAGGAAGAAGGGGAGAAGGTGAGGGGCTTATACCAGGATGGCTGCCCTGAAATTGATTATGGAAGGGGAGGGAAACTTCTTCTATATTTTCATGGAATGGAAAGCATGAATTGTACCTTCCCTACCGTATAATTGAGGTCCTGGGTCACCTATTTGAAAATGGAGAGGCCGAAAGCCCACAATCTTCCAAACCGGGAACTTCCCAACACTGTTTCTAGGAGAAAAGTCCATGTGACTACGGATATACAAACCCACAAACATCCCATGAATCTTAAACCCATTGTGAAAAAAATGTGGGAAACCTCTGACTACGGAAATACAAACCCAAATATGAGACACGCTGATGTGCCTTATCCCAAGGTTTGAAAAATTGGGAGGCTTTGGTGGAGGCTTCAACTTATCCATTTTTAGATAAGGAACCCAACGAAGGAGATACCTTGACATGAATGGATTTATAGAAGGATATTTGAGTTCGTCGCGTAGGTACCTTGCATAGGTATGTTTCTTAAGTACCCCTATCTGCTCAATCACACAGGTATGGAGCGCAAATGAACCGCACAAGTTTGGTGCACAGGTATACCGCGTAGGTATTAATGGTGACTAAAGAATTTAAAGAACATCAAAACATGCATATTCCCTTTAATTATCTCTTCTCTCAGAGATTAGAGAACTACCTGAGACAATTTGAGATCTAGGTGAAAGATCTATGCAATGGGAGCTTTAGAGAGTCTTTAAAAAAATTCAGTCCTCAAATGGGGAGCCCAAGGGTCCTATCTGTAGTCACAAATGGGCCTGGCCGAAGAAACTTTGGCCGCACAGATATGCTGTGTAGTTACACCGCGTAGGTGCTCCACGTAGAGGCATCCCAAATATTCTTGTGTGTAATTAGGAACTGTAGTTGTGTCGCGAATATCGTCCACGTAGTTCCTTCATAAATCTGGGTTGTGGCGCTCTCTCGTGAAGCATGGCCGCGTAGCTCTTTTGCGAAGATGTTCCACGGAGGTCTTTCATGAAGCTGGTCTGCGTAGCTCGCTCATGAAGGGAGTATTTGTTGATGTTTCCTTTGTACTCTTTGAATCTTTTTAAGGAGTTTCAACAAAATCCCCCCCCCCCTTAGGATTAGATCCGAAATAAACAAAGAGGGTTAAGTCCTGAGTTGAATGTCTAGGAAAAAAGATCAGGATGGGTTAATGAATAGAATAATTGCACCACGCAAGAATTCTGCACAGATAGGTCGTGCAAATAGATTGTGCAGATTTGTTACGCAGATATGTCATGCAGATATGTTACAAGGTGTGGCGCATAGATCTTCTGTTTACATATAAATATGTCCCAACAATAAGCAATTTTTTCTTCATCTGTGCTTTTCCAATGTTTAGATCTCTCATTGTGTAGCTTGTTCGCTCAGCTTCATCGTGTTGTGCTCTTACTTAATTCTCTTGAAATTTATCCAAGGTAAGGTTATTTACGAGATAGATTAAGGCCAAAAGGACTTCAATGATGGAATTGTGCTAAAGATCTTTGTCTAAGGACTTTGTCAAAGGAACTTGTCGAAGGACCTTGTTGAAGGACCTTGTCGAACGACCTTGTCGAAGGGCCTTGTCGAAGGACCTTGTCGAAGGACTTTGTCTAAGGACCTATGAGACAAGTGTCCTTTGACAAATTTATTACTTTCTTCATTATAAATATGATCTTTAATTTTGGTCATTGTTTTGCAAGGAAGAATGACTCATTTGATGACCCATACCGAGGAAGCTAAGACTCGCCAAAGTGAAATGATGAGGATCGTCGGGCCAGATTATTATGACACCATTGAGAGTACTCTTCCTGGGCTATAAAAGGGTCTAATTCCGTACCAGCGTGACTATCCACAAATTCTTTACTTAACTCTGTAAGGGCATCGGATTTTTCAAGATTCCCATTTTCCATATATTAAGAAGTACTTTCCATAGAATTGGTTTCTTCAGTTTTCCAACTGTAACTGCATGAATATTAGTGCAAGGTGGGTTATGACACACGAAGGAACAGTCCCTATTAGTTGAATCCTTCATCATAGTGGTTGTACTCTAGATATGAAAGATCATGTTGTAGAGCAAAGACCACATTGTTATGATTCCACTTTTTGAGCTTCTCAAACAGATCAATCGAATGGTTAGAAAGGATATTGGGACCTTCTTTCTAGAGGGGGTTTGAAACTCGAGTGGATATGGGAATTCTTGGTACGTCAGACTTATGCAGAATTCAGAAAAGAATTATTAGAAATTCAAATTTATGAAGCTTTCTGGATGGGGAAAACTTATGTTTTCAAAAATGAACTCATTCCTAAATTACTGATCCAATAGATCCCACAAAAAAACTCCTTTCATTTGATGCATAGTGAAGTTGGTATTAGTCTCTGGGAAGTTTACCAAATTACTGGAATTTCAATTTTTGGGGAAATGTATGATGAATTTATCCTGCCTACTTCAACATGGGGTGACGTTACCAGAACACCACCGATGACCCATGAATTATTTAAGATATTGAAGAATTTACCCAAGGATAAGAAAGATATTCATGCTAGAGTATGGATGGAAGTTTTCTTAGAACCAACAATAGAGAAAGGCCCAATCTATGGATGTCCTACTATTTTTCCTTCCACCGATAACCGAGGAAATTTTTAGCACATATTGTCCTATACAGGAAAGAGGTGATTACAAGTGTTAGGGTTATAAAGTCAAACCTTATATAGATGCAAAAGTATGCTTAGATGCCTTCCTTGCTATGTTGCGAAGTGTATATTAGCTTTTAGTTCGTGAATCCAATGGTGGTGTAAGATCGGGGAATTTTGTAATTGTCGCTAAATTGGTAGAGGGGAAGTATATTGGGCTAGAAACCCTTGTTCTGGTAAAAATTTACCATCTCCTGCAGCATTTATACAATGGGAAGGCTCTATTTATAATTTTGGGGCCATTTTATGTGTTGTGGGGCTGGATTGCAGCACATTTTTCTTCATACTCAGTATTGAACTCAGTCAGAGTTCCTAATGGTCGATTCACCCCGTTTTTTACAGAAAGTATCTGGTATTAAGCATTTGAGCTTGAGACCTAACGAGGTACTAAAGGTATTGAATGTCTTAGGAGAATTGAAATTCTCTCCTTTTGGTAATCCATCAACTAAAACATTTATTGATAATGGTAAAGAAGAGTATGAGATGAGATCTTATATGATGGAATTTAGGGACGGTGTACTATCAACCAGGATTGATGGTGAAATTATCTATGAGGATTATGTGCCCTACAAGTTTGCTCATCAGTTCAGGTGTCTTCAAATGTCAATCACCTTTCCACCCACACATGTCAGAAATGAGACGCACCCATTGGTAGCATGACAATTATGGATTCTCACAGCTTTAGAGGTATCCAAAAAATCAATTACATTACCTCCACCAGATGCGTCAATCGGATTGGAAGCTGGGTATGCCAAAGATAGGGTTTCTTCATATCTTCAAGCGGCTCTGACAAAAGGAGTATATCGAGTGGTGGCTACAATGACTATTGCATGTGGAAATCATGGCAAGAAGTCCTAGGCCAAAGAAGATATAGGAATTTCAGATGTTTCAGATCCCTCAAAGCGTCTTTGGAGGAATTACACCAGGAAGACCGAGGCTAAATAAGAAATACCTCCAACACCAAGGCGATCCAGTCACCGCCATCAAACATCGATTCCTATTCCACCTGTCAAATTTTCTGAGGAAGAAAGGTCTATGGAATATCTTCAATCGGAAAGTTTCAAACCTCTTCCATGGTCAACCAAGCCAAAATCGAATTATTTGCAACCTTCGGCCATTCATTGCTGGGAGAGTATAACCCGTGATCTCAGGGATGCCTGGGCATTACTTCAAAATGGAATTCAAATACCAGATATTTGTGATATCAAAGAACCTTATAACTTTAATCTGGAAAATAACTTGGCTGAAGTACAAAAGTATATTGTGGAGTTAGATAATTTTATATATGCAACTGATGAAAAAATCCCAGCTTCTAAATGAGCATCTCATATGCTATACTCAGGAGTCCGCGAAGGGGTAATTATCGACTCTGAGGAAGAGTTGGATATTTATGTTAATACTGAGAATGTATTCCCCATTTTTCTTTCTACTCAACTCCGATTTTATCATTTGACATCATTAATCTTGATGAAAATGTATTTATGCAGCCTTAATGTTGGGAAGGAAGATCTAGACCGATTCTTGAATTGCCTCAGTATAGTCCTATAGGTTCTCCCATTAGCGCAATTAATAATCCTCCCAAGTCGCCAGAACATTCTCCAAGAGAAAGAATCATGAATGGGGTAATGGCGATAGATAATCCCCAACCATTACCTCATGTTTGGCCTGCTAAGAGAAGTGTTTCAATCTCTTCTCAAGATTTTGAATAGAAATGAAAAAGATCAATGAGATTACTTCAAATCATCCCTCAAGAGAGTAAGTATTTATACAATCTTCAGGGCATAAAATTTTCTCAAGACGTTCTATTAACCATGATTTATCCTCTTGTAGGATCTATGTCTCTTTCCTCTCTCAAGGTATTAAGAGCTGATGCTTCACAACCAGAACAAGAATTCCCAGGGGTAACCCAGGTTCATGAGGACGTATCTGTACCATCAAAAGATTCAGCTATAACTGCTCCTGGCTCTATTGAGAGAGATGAAGGCCATGGTAAGATTAAATACATTCCCTAGTTACTTTTTTCAAAGGATCCTGAAAATAATCAATACTGATATTCCTATTGCTTCATAAGAAAGGACTGAAGATATAGGGAAATCTAAAACCAATGCTGAAATTAAACCGAACCCAGAATAATCTGATGCTGGAATAACAATTGAAGATTCACCAGAAAAAAATGTCAGCAGAGCCAATTTGGGCATCAACCAACATTGGTTGGATACCTTAAATGGTGAGGATGCTGTAACATTGTAGGCCGTATACACTGAAATATTGGACACCCTTAATCCGAATACTGATATTCCAGGTTCCATCAAGGTGTTTAGAGATTTCCATGAGGAATTTCAAGGAAGTAAGTTCCTATTTTTTTCATTTTCCATAAATAATTTGTTCTTCAACTTGATTATTTACATCAAAATTCACCTTATGCAGCTTTATCTACAAAAAATGTCATGAAGGCTCTTTAGGAAAAGGGTGTTCTACTTTACCTTTCTACTGGGGATGAAGAAATAATCATAGAGGATCTTTCATCAGGAGACGTTCCAGAGCCTTCAAATGTCATATCTGAAAAAATTTAACCTCCTCCTCAAGAAACACATACTCAAAACACTGGAGCTAAAAATACAGAGGATGAATCCAATCAAGTAGCTGACTTATTTTTGGGTAAATATAGTCAACCATCTGAGTCGTATTTGTTTCTTCCATTTGAAACTAATAATGACCTTGATTTATTATTTAGGGTTATCAACTCCTAGATCAGAGGGTGAAGCTTCTACTATCCCAAGAGAAGTAGAACGAAACAATTCTTTAAGAACCCTCTTTCCAGAGTATATTCAACCTCATCGTAATGAATCAGATTTAGATTTAGAGATGCAATATGCTCTTGGCATGGCATGTAAGAAGACGTGACGGTTGATCTGGAACATAATTACTAAAAATTCATTAGATAAATCATCGTCCCATTTTCCAAAACTCCCAGCATTATTCTATGTGTTGGGATTCGGGGGGTTCAATTATCAGCCGGTCTACGATGCCATGAAAGAGACTATCTGTCGAGAGGAGTAGGAGCATAAACTGTGACAAGATTTTGAAGAGGATAAATGACTCGTCAATATTAAATTCATTCAAGCTATAGTGGTTGAGGTGGAGGCAAATCATAACAAGAAATCACTCGAGATTAAACAACAAATCAAAGAATCCATGAAGGAGTTACTATCTCTTCAACATCAACTGGATGATTTTCATAGAAATCTTGAGCAACTGAATCATACATTAAGGGAAACCCAATTAGAGGGGATAACTACCATTTCAACGGCTAAGGAAGCACTTCGTCAGGCAGAGGAGGCTGGAGTTTCTCAATTATCCCAACATCAACAAGCAGCTAATAGATCTTATAAAGAGGTTCAACAAATGAAAAGTCATGTTGAATGTTTATTTTAAAACATGATAGAGAGGTTCTAGTTTTGTGGATGGCCCTCCATTTTCACATGAATGAAAGAAATTTTCTTTCCAATCATATACATGCCTTCATTCCTATTCTTCTTTCATGATTACAATATGAAAGGTAAATGATGATAAGGACCTTTATGTTAAACAATCATCATTATAATAACAAGAATGAGGTGCTTAAAAAAATTTATTAAGCCGAATGATTTAAGGAGCATAATTTGATTATTGATAGGGTTACATGGATAACCCTAAAAATTTTGTATCTTTTGATTTTTTATTGCTCAATATTACCTAAATCATACAAAAAATGTATATTTAATGAGCTGGGACTCGACTTTTGTTCAGAGTTCCCTTTGTGGGTTCTTAGTCTGATGAGTATCAAGTCTTTTGTTACTAGAAGTTTAAATTCATGCATATTGGACTATAAAGTGCTAATATTTAGGGTCGAATAGCTTTGACCGTAAATTTCGGATTAGATACCAAAAAAAACATCATGGATAATAATTGCTTTAACATTATTTAAATATTTCCAAGGGGAATTTTGGGCCATGATTTTTTATGGATACCAAATCTTAAAGCCCGCAACACCATAATGTGTGACTTTTCTAAGAATGAAGTTACCATTACTTGAAAACCCCGTTATGGGGGATACATTATGCAGGGACAACTAGGGAATATGTTACATATCCAAATTGTGTCATCTTTTGACTGAGAGGCCTATTATGTAGGCAACTTATGCAAGGCTGCCTAAGGGCATGTGCGGCATAGTTAGGAAAAAGATTTCTCAGATGTTTGATGTTCTATTGATAAAAGTCAAAGAAAGTTTATGGAGATTTATATTTTCCAAATCATAGAGTTTGGTTTATGGAGAAAGATACCTAAGTGTAGAAAGGGAATTTCTAATCAATATATCCAAAGAATCAAAGGAATAAGACTTTTACAATGTCCTGATCCAAATGAAATAGATATGGTTTCTATAGTTTTAGTTCATAGATATGGTGGAATTTGCTGATTTTGGAGTGTAGTAAAATGAAATGCTTCATATGCACCCCATCCTCTGATCCGAACATTATATGGGGAATCATAAATTAATTGACATAGCCTCTTCAGGGCATTTATACATGCACGCTGAAGGGTTCTCTGTTGTTTTTTAACCCTTGGACGTTGGGAAACTGAAAGAGTTTCCAAGTCAATTTGGCGATGCAACCCTTCTATTACCTTTATATGATTTTGATATTCATCATATGGTAAGACTTTGGTTTTCAAATGTCAAAGAGTTTTCCATAAGTTGAGACAAATTTCATGAATACAATCTTCTTTCATCAATTCTGGAATATCAAACTGAGAATTTTTTGAAGGACAGAACATGACTGGTATTTCTCCTTTAGATAATTGTCTCCTCATATTCAACACATCTCCATCATCTTCTACTAGAGGTTTCTCCACTTGGTATGACCAAAGTGGATGCTCTTCATTTGAGGATAAATGACCCAAGGGAGGTTTGGATAATGACCGTTCCCTTAATATGTCTTCTGACTGAGAAAGTGTTTCACCCGTAAATGACAAGGCATCAGACATGACTGGCCTTGTGTTTGCAAGTGCCTCAAGATATGAGGGATTTCTTGTTACTACATCATAAATTAAGGAATTGTTTTGACAATGCGAAATACTACTGTGGAGAGGACATTTGTAGTGAAATACATTATGGGGATTATCACCATGGTGGATTACAGAAAGGGATAAATCTTATTGCTACTTAGTCTTATGGCCACACAGAGGGTTACAGTGGCTCTCATCCAAAGATAGGCACTCTGGATTGACCTAATTTTCATGAAGCAAGTTTTCATGATGAATTGTCTAATGAGAAGCTTCATAAATACAACTACCACTCCCAAAATTTGGTAATGGGATAGTATGATCTTGAGCAGCAACAGATAAATGTTGGAGGGCTTCAAGAACTCCAGCATTAAGAAGAGATAAATTATATCTTGAATCAGGATTTTATAACGGAATTTTGTGATATTTCTTCTTGGATGTTATCTTATACTTAGTTGGGGCCACTTTCTGGTAAAAGTGGTTATCATGGGCAGGTATATGTGTGTGTCTTAGAATAGTTACTAGAACAGACTGGTTACCTCCAATTGGAAAGGGTGTATGTTCCCGATCTGGTTGTCTATATGATATGGGGGAGTTTTACCCATGACCCTCCTGGAATAGAAAAGAGTTGTGTATCTGCTCTGGGATGGTATGCCGTTATGTTATCCCATGTGTAGGGACAAATTTATGTGTATGTTCCCCTGATACTGCTGAAGTAGTTGTTAAAATATCCTGACATGTTTCCAGAATATGGGCAGGGATATTAGTCTTTCCTTTCACCATTGATAATATGTGTTTACTGACTTCAGTGGCTGGAACGAGAATATATGTCCATTAAGTATCTGGAGTAGGTGTATCTGCCTTCTTCTATCCTCTTTTTCATGTCAATGGATATTGACAGTACTTACGCATAGGGCCAGAGAGCTAGGTCTACTCCAAATTTGTCGTCAGAGATTTCCGACTGACTTCTCCGGGTCCTACCAAATGAGACTGTTGGCAGACTTGATGAACATTGGTAGGTGTATGTGCATAATGGATATTCTCTATCAAGTATGGTTGACGGGTTTGCTTCAATATTGGCAGACGAGACTGCTGACAGAATTAGTGATTGTAAACAGGTGTATGTTCCTGCTTACCAGTGGCCACCATATTAGATTGGCAAGATTCTTTGGTTGTAGCCAAAGGAGCATGTTGAAGGGATGATGAATTATAAACAGGTTTATGTTCCTACCTATTGTACTCCACTGGAATCTCCTGGCGGGATTGGTGTATTACTGCCAGATGATTCTGCTGGGCAGTCCAATTAAGACGGATGGGTGTATATGCTAGCTCGTTTTTTTGCCATCAAGTTAAGTTGACGGACTTATTCAGAGGGGGGAGAGGTAAGAACCTGCTCCCTTTTGGCTGAATTTCACCTCTAACAATTGGTCTTGTGTGCTTGGGTCTGAGTAACATGAGCCGAATACGTAGAGTTGATACCCTAATCATGTTGAGGATGTACAACCACACGATTCTGGTGTCGATTGTTGATGGGATCCCTCTGGAAGGACTTCTATATTCTTAAATTGAGGCCTTGAGTGACCTCTTGATTCACCTCCCTGTAATATGGGAGGGATTTCTTGTTGCATTCCAGGGATAATGACCTGAAACGATTGGAAACGGTGGTTGGAACCACCTGCTTCTTAATTATTGGTTATTGTTGGCCAGATGATCGAGGATTATTGTTGACCTGGAGGGCCTATTGAGTAGCCTCCAAATTTGGAATTGTACCTTGTTGGCGATATTCCTTTATCATCACATTGGAGACCCAACATTGAAGATGCTGGTTTGGTGATAACTTCCTTCTTTTAGATGGAGATCCAACTTGATCCTAAGTTGGGAAGTTCACAGATGTTGTCTTTGAGAAAGCCATTCATTGGATTTAAGGGAATTCATTGGAAAACAGAGAAAAAAACAAGTTATATTAAAGTTACATCTTGTCATATGGATACATGAGTAATTAATTCCTTTGTCTGGTCTTCCTTTATCAAATGATAGGGGCCTAACATGTGGGTAACCTTATTAACTTGATTAAGGATTCATGTCAGGTTCACCATTTTTGTTTCGTAGGTCCTTGAAACGTGATATTATAGATTTAGGAATACTTGTTTCCAGGTGGTTTCCATTTTATTTATTCCTAGAACTAGAAACTTTCAACAGTTCTTTATCCAAATAGGACCTGCTTTCCAAAGGTAGGCATACGTTTAAGTTTTAAAGTTTACAATACTTAAAAACATGCATTGGTCAAGAGGATGGTAGGTCAGACTCATCACACCCTTTTGGGGGGGGGGATTATTGTCTACTCTAGGACTCTCTTTGAAATTAAAATATTTTCAAGAATCCTTATTAATTCACAAATTATGTCATAAGTATCCCTTGGAATTTAAAATCACTTATTTAATATGTGTAAAATTTTAGAATAATCAGTATGTATTCGAGGTTTTCTATCAATGGTATCCTCTATTATACTGATTAGATATTCTTGTAATCATCGTTTATGATGATACTAGTTTTCAATCAACTCATTGGGGAACTCTGGAGTTTATTGTCATCTAGGGAGATGAAGGCTTGTTTTTATCTTGGGATCGTGCTCATAAAATGAGCTACCTACATATCCTTGTGAAAGGAATCAGAACCCTCGTAGTTCAGTGCCACTTAAAGGTACACATCAAACCTTTTAAAGTCATGTGATAAGGAACCCTAAGCGGAGGGTGCTTAGTTTGAAATTTAGTGGGGGACTTATGCTGAAGCAGCCCAAGGAACTTGGAAAGGATGTGAGTTTCTAGGTAGGATCAGACCCTATTGGGAATGTGGACCAAAGAGAACAGGGTTGATTTGAAGTTTTGGGTTTGAACCTCAAGGAGGCTTCTTACATATCCCATATGGATGGGAATCAAATCCCATGAAGTTCGATGAATCTCATTGGAGAATATAGTCCTTTGAGAAAGATGCGTTTAGACATACTTCCGGAAAAGGGATGCCTTGATTATTTGAGGATTTTATTTGGGGCTTATTTCCTAAGTAGGATGCCCAAATTGGGGGAATTAGGTTTGGATTCTTAAGGAGGATATCTAGTGAGCTTGGGCCCTGAAAGGGCTTCCTACATATCCTGGATTGAATAAGAATCAGAGTTCTCGTAGTTCATTCCAGTGAGTGTTTGTGCATATATTATAATCATCACGTACCTCTAAGCCCACGTGAGTCATGATCGGTGTGAGAAACAAGAGGATGTGAAAGATTCAACAATGAAACTTCACACTTTTCCTCCTCTTCTAATGGAAGAGGGCGTGTCGACTATGGAAGAGGGCAAGGTGACGGGCCTTCCCTCTATTCTCATTACATTGGACAAGGGTCCACTCTAAGGAAGAAGGGGTGAAGGTGCGGGGATTAGACCAGGATGGCTGCCTTGAAATTGATTCTGGTAGGGGAGGGAGACTTCTCCTATACTTACACGGAATGGAAAGCATGAAGTTTACCTTCCCTACCAGAGAATTGAGGTCCTGGGTCACCTCGTTAAAAAGGGAGAGGCCAGAAGCCCACCATCTTACAAACCTAGAACTTCCCAACACTGTTTCTGGGAGAAATTTCAATGTGAATGTGGATATACAAACCCAAAAAAATCCCATGAATCTTAACTCCATTGTGAAACAAATTTGGGAAACCTCTGACTATAGAAATACAAACCCAAATAGGATACACGCTGATGTGACTTATCCAAAGGTTTGAAAAATATGGAGGCTTTGGTGGAGGCTTCAACTTTGCCCTTTTTAGATAAATAAACCAAGGAAGGAGATACCTTGCCATGAATGGATTTAAAGAAGGATATTTCAGTTTGTTTCATAGGTACCTCGTGCAGGTATGCTGCATAGGAATCCCATGCTGCTCAATCATGTAGGTATGGTGTGTAAATCTACAGTGCAATTTTGGTGCGTAGGTATATAGTGTAGGTATGAATGGTGACTGAAGAATGTGAAGAACTTCAAAACATGCCTATTCCCTTTAATTATCTCTTCTCTCGGAGTTTAGAGAAATACATGAGGCAATTTGAGATCTAGGCGAAATAGGTAAGCAATGGGATCTTTAGAGAGTCTTTCAAAAAAATTCAGTCCTCAAATGGGGAGCCCAAGGGTCCTATTTATAGTGACAGATGGGCCTGGATGAAGATACTTTAGTCATGCCGATATGACATGTAGTTACACCATGCAGGTGCTCCATGTAGAGGCTTCCCAAATCATCTCGCACATAAGTCGGATGTGTAGCTGTGTCTCGAAGCTCGGCCGCGTAGTTCTTTTGTGAAGTTGGGCCGCAACGCTCTCTCGTGAAGCATGGCTGCATAGCTCTTTTGAAAAGCTGGGCCACATAGCTCTTTCGCGATGTTGGGCGATGTAGCTCACACACAAAGGGAGTATTTGCTGATGTTTCCTTTGTACTCTTTGAATATTTTGAAGAAGTTTCAGAAATCTAGTTTCTATATTATTTACTCAAATCCATTATTTTTAGGTTATATTATACATAAAATGTAAGTATTAGGTTATATTACCCCCCAAAAAGGTATGAATTCTGTCATAAATAGAAAAAATTAAGTGGTTTGGTTATTCATTGATTCAAGTAAATTGTAGGTTTTAGTTATACCTCCACCTTAAAATGAATCTTATGGGTTTTTCATCCAAGTGTGCAAAAGGCAAGCTAATCGGGTTAGGCCACTCTATGTGAAAAAGGTTGTTGTCTTGGGTTGTGCCTCTAAGGTTTAAAAAGGAAATTGTAAAGGGTCGTGACTCCCTCTAAAATTAAAAGAGTCAATTATAATGGGTGTCATCTCTATCTATATTTGAGAGGTGTGGAGATTATAGTAGGGTCATTTATAAATTAATTACTATAAAAATCACCATATTTAATTCTATTTAATTTTCATTTTCTTTAACATAACTTTGATACGTAGTAAAAAATATTTTAAAAAATTAAATTAACCCCCCCCCCTCTTGATCATTCATCCATTATCATTAGGACTCAAAAATGGGTACCAAAGTGGTTCCCCAACTTTTTGATATTTTGTTATTTGTTAAAAAAATCCCTACTTAAATATTCAAAAGGAAAAGATATATTTTTATATGACTGGATTGAATGTGAATAATGTGTAGACACCTCAAATACCTCCACTATTTGATGGAATAAATTATGGATACTATCATTCTTGTATAAATTATTTTCATATTAACTATGCATTGATTATTGGACAATCTTAGAAAAACCAATAATATTTTCCAAAATTGATTCTAGAATATTAATTGGTAATGATGTGGTAAATAATGTGATAGATTACAAGGTTATCAATATTTATTATTTTTTAATTAATAGGAACTTGTATAGTTATATTTATACATGAAACTATGATAATTATACTGTTTTTTGAGTTTTATTAAGATATTTTACAATGAAATGTAATTCTTAAAATGCAACAATTTATGAATGTAAAAACATTAAATGAATATTATTTGGATGAGAATATGGAATCCTTAGTGCAATATGAATTATAATTGAAAATTATATCTCAAGAAGAGAATTATAAAAGGAAATATATTATTTTTAAATAAAAAGTACATATTACCACTCACTCTTATAATTCATAATTGTAATGAAGTGAATGAGGCAAAGTTATATAGGTTATATCGGGAAAAAGAATGAAAAGTCTACCCAATAAAAATCAAAATGATTTACCCAAGGAATAAATAAATATTAATAGGTAATGATGATAATGAAGTCTTATATTATAAATGTAATGAAATATAAAACATCAATATTAACTTTCTAAGAGTCAATAATGAATAATTAAATAGAGAAAAAAGAAAAAGTAAAGAAAAGAAATAGATGTTTGTTGGAGTTACACATCTGGATCAAATTCTAGTAATCAATCTCATATTGAAAATGGGATATAAAACCTTTTTTTGATGGATTATACAAATCATGTATATGAATATGATCACTATTACTCCTTTTAATATAACTTTTATGAAAATATGTTATATTAAGAGATTGATAGAATCAGTCATAAAGTTAACATGGTTATCAAACTACTAAAAAATATTAAGATAAAAAATAAGGATGTTCTTTCTAAAAATGAAAAATTTAAAAATATTCTTTTGAAAATGATAAATTATATACAAATCTATAAATTGTTCAAATTGAAAATATTAAACATAAATATTTTCAATCCACATCTGATTAATTTCAAAGAATTATGTTTAATCCTGTTTTTGAATAAAATGATATGGTTATAAATTAAGTTGAAGCATTAAAAATGGATATATTTAAATTTTTTAAAGGAAGGTGATGTTATGAAAAGATGGTAAGAATGAAAAAATTGAATAAATCATAGACCAGTCTTGATAATGACCCGAACTTTTATAAATAAAAATCTATTTTTGGTTAAATTAAATGCCTTTTATGTAATGATATCATAGAAATAACATACACTTATTTGGTTTTTTGGGAATATTATATCCAATAAGATTTAGAAGACTATTAATAATCTTAACCATTGATAATATATGAATTGAAATTGATCTTATGATTAATATATGTAAAGGGTTATGAAAAAATTAATTAACACAAACTAAGTGAGTTATGTCCTTGACCAATAGTATTGTACCCTATGAATCACATTTATCAAAGCTTCTAATGGAGATGGAATCTCTAGGATTTTCCTTGACCAAGACCAATCTGATATTGCACAAATTATTAAAAAGTGAAAATATATATAGGAGGAGTTAAAGATCATTGAGATCACGACCAAAACCAAGTTTAGTGAACCACCTCAAGAAAATCTCATAGTCGCACACCTTACCCTTAGGAAGATCACTGGTGTAATAAAGGGAAATGTATCTTAACCCTAACAAAATAAATATATATTTTCTATTTTCTATTAAATTGTGATTATATTAATTATTTATTTATTTTACCTTATAAATTATTAAATAATGCGTTTGATAAAAAAATATATTTTAATACAACAAAACTCTAATCGTATTTCTGAGTAATAAGAAATTTCAATTAAGAAATTATTTTTTAAAGAATTAATTAATATTCAAAATAAATATAATTTTACTAAAATGTTATTATTAAATAATATTTATTAATTAAATTTGTTAATATAACTTTATGAAGTCAAAAATAATATTTGTTATAAGGGTCAGAAAACTATTATTGTTAAAAAACTAGTATTTTTAAATAAACATGGATTTTGAACTAAAAGTATAAATTTTCATATTTATAGATTTATTTGGATAAAATAAATATTATTTTTGTATTCAGAACATCAAAATTATCTAACAGTAAATTTTCATAACTTTTGGAGACAGCCCAATTTTTCGGTAAAAATTAAATACGATATAAATATACGATATGTATTATAACATCATAATAACCCAAAATTGATGTAATATATTCCATAAAATGAATCCATGAACAAATATATATTTAAAATTTAAAATAAATTTATTTTTAGGTAATTTAACTAATTTTTTAAAGACTTTATGAATCCTCTAAAACATGTACTATATATGATGGTTTCAAAATAATTTTTTTTATAAACATCACTCACTATCACATCACCAAGTGTAATATTTTAATGAGTTTGGTTCTTGGAATTATTAAATAATTAAATAAACTTTTATTTTGAAGAAAAAATGGTCAAAACCATTGGAATATTTTTCTAGAACCAGGCATGCAGCGAATGCCCCAAATTGGTGGGTTTTAAAAACATTTCCACTGAAGATCGATGTAAACTTGTTGACATCAGTGAATAGAAGCCCAGTCTCAACCGAGGACCACACGTGAAGAGTTTTAAGCAAAAAAATAAATAGTAAAAATACATGGTTTAATCCAAAGCCGCACACAATGTCTTCTTGTCATTGGAAATTGTTTCTTGAAGAATTCGATGTTAAATTCCTCTAGATCATACAAACACGCTTCTAGGAATCCACAAGAGCATCGTTCATCATAATCTAGGTGCTAGCATGGAATTCTTACTATGAATTCAACACTCCAACCATCACCACATCACTTCACTGGTGATGCCTGAGAGGGTTCTAGATCCAAGATCCATGGATCCAGAGCCTCTCTCTATAGATCATGGGAGAGAGGATATGAGAGAGATGTTCCATGAATAGTACTTGGAAAAATACCATCATCTTCTATTTATAGTGGTCAACTAAAATACCTGGTATCGCCTCACCAACTCTGAATACTTAATGCATTATCAAAAACATTTTATAACTACTAAAATGAGTCATAAATATTATTATCATTTACTTGTAATATATTAAAATATATTCCATGATAATAATTTAGTCATTAACTCGACTCATCATTCACATAAATAATAATTGGACCCTGAATAAATTAATATTCATCAATTAATATTTTTTCATGTATTTACTTAAAACTCAAAAAAAATATTTAATAAATAAATGCAATACACATTATTCTAAACTTAAAAAATATGAATTTATTTATTGCATTGGTGATTTTTTTTTGGACAAATCCTGGACCCTAGTGGTAGGGCCCACAATGTCCAAAACTCATATTCAACTAAATAGGGAAGATTCTTGAATACTCTATTGTTTGTGACCCTCCATGCCCTTATCTCGACAACAATGAATAGTATCCATAAACCAAGAGCGCGATCTAGCAACCCATCATGGCCCCTAAAGAGATAAGGATTATCACAGTAGCGACAACCAACCTACGAACACGCACTGTTTAATATAATCCATTTCTCTGTAATATCACATAAAGCATGACACAATCATGTGTCATTGACCTTTTCTTTCTTTATTGGGTGTTGATTTAACTTGATGTATTTACCATCAACTGCCATGGACATGGTCTTATAAAGGTACTGACATCCTTATCAACATGGCTTGAGATATATTACTACCATAACTCGGAAGCGACAAATCCTTTCTTGACCATTCAACTAGTGTCATTCCACCAATAACACACCCATCAAAAATTACCTCACCACGACTACATTGACATGGTTTTCATCTTGTATCAAATTACGCAATCAAATGAAATATATTGGTAATGATCTCAAGTTAGGAGACCATTACCCATGATCATAGATAAGAACATTCGATTACACCCGAAACGTGTGGTGTTCTTATTAGTGGGTCAGTCCTCATGATCTCACTACTATAGATCACCAAGTGCGAACTTCATGAGAAAAAAGTATGAATGCTTATAATCACCCCGCACCCGATAGTCAAATATCTACTATGTCCAATCAGTTGGATGTATCTAGACTATAGAACATATATTTAAGATTCATGTCATAGTATTTAGAGGTTCTCATTATAGACTAGGATCTACTATAACCTTTCGATGTGACAATTAATCTTTGGAAATTACCATTTAAATAGTCGATGCAGAAAAGTATATACTATAATGGTAAGATGACCTCATGTATAGCTAATTGTACACATGATATAGTAATCAAAATCACTGAATAGTTGGGTCTAGGGAACCCGCTATTTAAACACTCACACTTTCACTAGAGCCAACATTCTAACCAAACTTGTTAGCTACTCACATGATTAACATCTTGTTTCTGCATAGTAATGGATTTAGCTATTAGGCCTTCCATGGTTCTTCCACATTGAAATTATACAATTATGACCTTGTCTCATTGAGTAAAACTTCTCCAGATATGGTATCTCGGGTATATCCCACTTTTCCACTATCATAACTCGACATATTGGATTGTAAGAATATCATAATTTTCATTACGATAATACTTTTCTTACCTGGTGTGAATCCTAGAACTGGAACAAATCATTTCATTTAATAACTACTTCTTAGATACCTTAGAAGATACAATGTACTCGGTCTTTGTAGGTATGGCTACCACTGGATGATATGATCTTGACTTGCTCATCATCTTTAGCCTAACTACGAGAGTAGATCACATTGATCTATGGAAGACTAGTTTGTATTCCTGAGAACTAGTATCCTTCTTCTCCATTTACCAGATACATATCTTTTTTAATTTCTGAATTACAATTAGATAGTTCTGACTACTTTACTTTCAATGATCCTGGATATAAATGATATCTACCTACAAAAAAATATACCTTCCAAATATCATTTCTTATACATATCATGGAATATGTGATGGATCCATTACTTTGACGTATGGAATGTAACTCACCAGGTTTATCTCTTCCCATGTATCGGATATGTCAACCTGAAGAGATGATTCCCTATGACATATGCAACAATTCATTTCTTGAATTGTTCTAACTTGTATTTTTTTAATACAATGTCACTATATGTACGATTGACTAGGACCAAGAAACCTATTGATCTACCTCAGTAGATCATGTTCCCTAGAACATAGGTTTCTACATTAATTGAATCACTAGATAACAAATTTCATCTTAGTCTTAACTAACTTGAATACCAATGTATGTTCTCCATATGTTTTTGAACATATTGTTTCTTGGAAAACATTGACACTTCCACTAAACTCTCGTAGACACATGGAAATCCTTTGTTAAAAATGTAAGTTCTATGATCATGTTTCTTACTTTAATCCTAATCCAGATTTCAGTAACTTGTAACCTTTATTATCATTCTGTGACGTGATCACCCCTTTCTAGTTGCATCGTATAGACGTCATATATGATTGGTGGTCATGACATCCAATGCTAAATTATATGAACATGGATATTATCTATGGATAGTAAGATTCTAAGGGATTTAGGTATAATGACTTGGTGAAACCAATCCAGCCTTATTGGTAACACTCTTGTAACACTCATGGATCAACTCACTTGAATACCCACTATAGTATTGAAAATAATATGCCACTTTTCACTTTGATTCAAGGAATCCATTAATTAAATTTTAGTTGGTCTTATCAATTTTAGCTGATTTCCATACACTGCTTACTTGTTGGCAATATTATTCACTTTCAATAATAGATCACTGACCACAGTGAATATAAAAACCATCACCATGGTTTTATCCTTCCTATATAGTATGTTACTTTGGAATATACTTTGTTCTACATGCGCTTGTGGTACTATTTCTTATGCCAACTATTTGTGCATCTTTAGAATTGACTAAACACAAGTCAATATAGCTCCACTGTCTTCAATAGAGATGTGCACCATCTTATAGAATGTAGTTTATCACTTGAATATAACTTTTCTATCATAGGGTTTTGTGTAATATCCTAATAAATCATTAGGATAAGTACTATTGATTCACTATTTCTTTATCTTGATGAAAGTTTGTTTGTTTCCAAATAAACTATTTTCATCCAAACACATGTCCTTATGACATAATGGATTTATCATCATACTATGAATCGTATGATATCCATTTCTAATTTTTGTTGGCATATGATTATGGGATTACATAGTTATTTTCAAATCATTTCATGAAATATAATGGAAGATTATTCTATTTGCAACATTGATATTACTTACATCAACACTTTGATGTATAAAATTTGCGTTTAGGGATTGCTCTACACTAAAAGTTTGTTGATAAATGTTGATATGTAAGACTTCATCATCAATCCTCCTCATTAACATCAATGTTGTGATGTTTATAAGGTAATGTGCATTTAGGAATTACTCCATGATATATTATCATGGTTTATGAATGTTTGGTCGAGATATTCTTTGGTGTCCCAACCCAAAGCAACTCATATATCCTGGAAATGCATATACATCACTTTATTATTCCATAATTACTTAAAGGAATCTTATGAAGTATATATACTTATAGTTTATACTTGGAATAGTTTATGCTTACTTGTTGAACTATTTCCAAAAACTTTATGACATACCTTTATTTCTAAAGGCTCCGTTTTCCAAACTAAATACATCAATAATACCAAAATTATCTAGCTTTTTTGATCCTAAATACCATACTTGGTATATTGATGATGTTCAATTTTAGTATTACGTGAAAAAAAAATTATCTTGGTACAATTGGGTATAATTATTATATTTATATTCATCAGTAATTGCCCATGATTCATGTATTACTGAACTGGTGATTGATTTTACCAAAACAACATTCATTACAAAACCTGAAAGAATGTATCCTTGCATACAAGGAAACATGAGAGTAATGTTTATGGTTATACTCAATAATAGATCAACACGAATCTTTCACTTGGAAAAAGTCGTGTACTTCTCGGCACTGGCCTTGGTATCATCCGTTCATAACCACTTGGAGAATACACCTGACATCTAGTAAGGTTTCTATACTTACATGATAACTATATTTAAATAAACATATGTAAAAATCATATAGTATTAAATACCCATGTTGTAAAAGGAAACATTAAATTGATGAATATGCCTGATGTAGAAGCAGCAACTTGCTCCTTTAAATCAGTTTATTTCTTTTAAACGTCCATTGTATTATTTTATAATATGCAATGCAATTGACAATTGTTAATACCTCATTAATTTAAGGATGTTGAGAATGTTCCATTGGAATTAAATTCCTTTGACCTTTACACATTGTTTTTTTGTTTCTTTCCATATTAATTAAAGATAAAACTGTCTTTGAATTATTATTCACATGGAAAACCTTACCTAGAATGGTAATGAAGTGTTTACTCAACACTTGTTTTTTTATAACTTAAAATGAAACTTGAGTAAAGGGTGATTATTATATGAGAAAGGGATACATTAAATATCACGGTCAATCTTTCAATTTACACATACCAGTGCAACATTGTCTTATTCATATCAATGCTTCGCTTTCTCCTTACCAACATCCCAAAGATGAGACTTAATGTTATATCATCCATGTCCTGGTGTGGCGCCCACAACTGACATCAGGTGTTGATGAAAGAATAGTGATATAACTATTATATTCTTTATACATTAGTCTCTTGTAAGAAGTTTCACCCTCACTTCTTGAGGTAATTAACAGTGTTTGGGAACATTGACACCTTGATTTTCCTTTATCATAGTATTATGCACAGGCACCTATACTATTCATGGATACTCGTGTTAGTGTGTACATTTACTTTATCCAAAATATTATCTCATTTTTAAACTTGTGGTTTAACTTTCCATTTTATTACAAAATTATTCTTTAGTAGATTAATTAATTTTATCAGATTACCAGTTTAGACATTTTGATAAATAATTAATTAAATGTCTCCTACTATTTTATCGGATTCTAGGAACCCTCTATGCTTGAATTGGAATACTCTATCGCTTTAGTATTCTAGTGTAAAGGATACTAGAACCACCACTCATAGTCTAAAAGATATGAATACACCACTACTTGGAGGGTTCTAGCTGGGCTTTTAGCGGGCTCACTGCTTTAACTTGTGGCTCCTTGATCTATTGAGTGAAGTCCCAACTTCTTAAATTAAAATTCTGATTTACTCAATGCTTGCCTCTAAAATTATAACAATATAGCTATGGATTTTTCATTGCTTTAATTTTAGTTAAGTCAACTCATTATTCTTATAAAGACTCCCCAGTAGTAAGAGTCACCCTCAATTATGTCATAACCAACACCTCAAACTGGCGGTTTTGTCCAAATTTGAATGATGGAAGCCTGTTATGACTTAATATATCATTGAGGGTTTTATTATTTTAAATGTGAAGAAAGAAATCATTTTCTATTTTTATAAACATGTACTATGTGATCACACTCACATCTGATCAAGAGATAAATAGAAATTTCATCACATCACATGTTCATTTTATCTTGTGTGATTGTTTATTATTATTCTATGTGATCGCGCTCTAACTACACATTCAAAAAATAATAAACCAAGAAAAAATAAAATGAAAAACCTGATCATGATCCAGTACTATTGGTTGATCTGTTTAGTGAATAACAGACCAACTGAAACCCAAGGGGTAAGTACCTTTAGTCACGTGGCTTGTAACTTGAATAGAAATGTCTGCTCATCCAATGCATCTAACTCCTGTCTGGTTCATTGCCGTCACATGGTGTGAAGTGCATCACGCCTCATCTTGTCATTATACAATAGTACTCACACGCAAGCGAGGGGATATCAGGGTATAAAAATTACAAATCTGAGAGTGGGCGTGCATTCCCTTATACATATAATGACACTTTAGATGACACACAGATCGTCTTTCTATTTAATTAAACAAATTATTACAAACCGACATGAAATAATTAAATAAATAAAATAATTAATTAAATAAATAAAATTCCCCAAACATACATTAGTAGTTCCATATATCATGACCAGTATACACATTAACCTATGTATATATACTAAATGAAGTATAAAAATTAAACTTGTATTAAAATAAACTTGAGAGAATTTAATTGAATTAAAATTTTCACTATAATTTTTTAATTCAATATTTTTTCCTCGTTTGGACCCATTTAAATAATTTAATTTTTAAAAATAAAAATTAATTTAATTTTCTAATTTAATTATTCACCAAATTAAATTAATTCTGCCACTTCAAAAAATTTATAACAAAAAGTTAATTTTTAATTTATTTAATTTTTCAAAGGAAATTAATTTAATTGATTTAATTGATTTTTGTTAAAATAAAATTACCCGATCCCCTGAAACCCAAGCCAGGGCTTGTACAGGTTGGGGAGAACCCACGCAGGCCTAGTCTAGGTAGTGTCGATGCCGTGCAGAGGTGTTCTGGGCAGGGCAGGTCCACCGTGCAGAGGTGTTCAGGCTGGGAAGTCTTTTGGATGCCCATTTTGGGGTCGGTCTGACTGTATGTAGCGCAAAGGAGTACCTCACCAGAGGAGATCCTGGACTGGGTGGCACACTGGTGGAGAGAGGTAGCTTGACAGAGTTGTTTGTGGCCAGTAAGGGTGAGGAGGACTGGGGCAGGGTGGTGTGGAGGTCCATCGAGGGGAAGGATGCTAGACTGAGGTGTTTTGGTGCCACTGTGTTGAGGTTCAGCCCGCATCTTGGTGTTTCCAGATTTGAGATATGTTTTTGAATATTAGATATCTTTTGTCATATCGCACAGATAAGGCTGCATGTATATCTCATGAGGAGATATATCTTATCTATATGAGATAAGTGTTTAAATCATAACATGGAAGATACATGGTGATTTGGAGATATAAGATATAATATTTCATATCTTATCTGCATTATGAAAAAGGAAACATCAAAGGCTTTAAAAGGGAAAGAGACTGGTGGAAAAAAAAGGTGTGCCAACAAGATGTAGCCGACAAGGGAGACCCGGGAAGGGGTTGCCGTGTTTTCGGTGGCCCGTGTGGCACGATGACGATAATGCATCGGCGTTTGATAGGTTCAGAGCAGTGACTATGGAATTGATGATCATGGTCATGTATCAAAAGTCTTCCTGATAGCGGTGATCAGGTGGCGTGTCCTGATTGCAGATCGGTGGTACATTATGATGACGAGATCATTCGGGGGTCGCAAGCTGGTGCGAGGTGGATGCGTGTTTGGGTGAAGATCTCCGAGGTAGTGACGTTTCATCGATAGAAGGGTGACGTTTTGTCACAGATTGGTCTTCTGATACATGGCGTCAGCGGTAGGTTTGTCAGAGAGATGGCAGAGGCGTATTAGGGTGTGGTTTTCACACAGGTTTTCTACGCTCTCTCATTTGTAATTCAAGTTCGGGAATTGATTGGATTCTTGTTTTCTCTGATTCATAGTGGATATTTGGGAATTGCCCTGTGGTTTTTTAATCCTCCGCATGGGAGGGTTTTTCCACATTAAAAAATCTTGCGTGTTGACTTCTTCATTCTGCTTATATCGCTTCAATATTTCGACGAGTTTCTCACGAATTTTTTGGAAAGCAATTTTCGGCACGAATTCGGGATTCTCCCCCAACAAGTGGTATTAGAGGTGATGGTTTGGGATTGCAATTTGTGGTGAGACATTTTTTTGGAAGCTTTGAAGAGGATCGATGGCACATGCGTGAGGCAGAATAAGTTTTAAAAGCATGTTGAAGGAGGTGTTCCAGATCTTACACCTAATTCTTTTCTTCAGTGCGACTAAGTGAAGAAATAATTAAAATTTGAAGATCGATGTGATGCGCTAGGTGCTCGAGATTTTGAGCAGGGGGAGCAAGTTTTTTCTGCGGGTGCTCCAGATTTTGTGGCGTTCACGATTTTGAGGGAACCAGATATTGTTGATTCTGGTATTGGCGGTGCAGACACGGGTATGACGAAGACTTCGGCATTTGAGTTTCTTTTGCAAGGGGAGCAGTCAGGTTTCTTCCATAGTTGTAAAAGGGATTCGTCATTTTTCTACAGAGGATGGTGGTTGGTACAATACCAACAAGTTTTTTGGTTCAACTGAGTTTGTTGGATGGTATCTCCATTGATGGGCTGAAGGGAGATATTGTTGAGGTTCAGTCCGCATCTTGGTGTTTCCAGATTTGAGATATGTTTTTGAATATTAGATATATTTTATCATATCGCACAGATAAGGCTGCATGTATATCTCATGGGGAGATATATCTTATCTATATGAGATAAGTGATTAAATCTTAACATGGAAGATACATGGTTATTTGGATATATAAGATATAATATTTCATTTATTATCTGCATTATGAAAAAGGAAACATCAAAGGCTTTAAAATGGGAAGCGGCTGGTGGCAAAAAAAGGGTGTGCCAACAAGATGTAGCCGACAAGGGAGACCCGGGATGGGGATGCCGCGTTTGCGGTGGCCCGTGTGGCACGACGACGACGATGCGTGTGCATTTGATAGGTTCAGAGAAGTGACTACAGAATTGATGATCATGGTCATGTTTCAAAATTCTTCCTGATAGCGGTGATCAGGTGGCATGTCCTGATTGCAGATCGGCGGTACATTATGATGCCGAGATCATTCGGGGGTCGCAAGCTGGTGTGAGGTTGACGCGTGTTCGGGTGAAGATCTCCGAGGTAGTGACGTTTTGTAGACAGAAGGGTGAAGTTTTGTCACATATTGATCTTCTGATACATGGCGTCAGCGGTATGTTTATCAGAGAGATGGCAGAGGCGTATTGGGGTGTGGTTTTCACACAGGTTTTCTACGCTCTCTCATTTGTAATTCAAGTTCGGGCATTGCTTGGATTCTTGTTTTCTCTGATTCATAGTGGATATTTGGGAATTTCCCTGTGGTTTTTTAATCCTCTGCATGGGACGGTTTTTCCATGTTATAAAATCTTGCGTGTTGACTTCTTCATTCTTCTTATATCGCTTCAATATTTCGACGAGTTTCTCACAAATTTTTTGGCAAGCAATTTTCGGCCCGAATTCGGGATTCTCCCCCAACACACTGCACCTGTTGTGCCTGGTGATGCCGACAGCTAGTAGAGAAGGGAGGTAGAAAGGGTGGAGGCCAGTCTAAGATGTTACGCCACTATAGGAAGGAATCTCTCGAGGGGAGTTGATACACTGTGCAGGTAAGTGTCTGGGAATAAGACAGGATGGGAGCAGGGGGGTCACCTGGTGCGAACTAGAGACACCTGGTGCAGAGACCACGTGTGGGAGATGGTGGGTTTCCCGTAGGTGCCGGGAGGTGACGAATTTCAGGGTGATGGCTTGGTATGATGTGCGTATGCGGCTGCCTACTATGCAGAAGGGAGGTCAACTCGGACTCCAGGGTGCCGGCGGGGCCTGGGGCAGTGCCTAGCTAGGAGCTGCTTTGGGAGTGCAGGGGCGGCCTTGGAGCGTTGCAGCACTACGGGGAAGACCAGAGGGCCGTTGGGGCCACTATGCCTAGACTTATGCAGATTCTGTGAATCGACGCTTGGGTGGGAGATGACCGCTAGACCTATGAGCCATGGCTTCATGAGGAAGAACAGAGGACAGCGGGGTAGCTCAACCCCTCAAAACCTACCCCTTTTTTTCCTGACCTTAACATGCAGATCCGCCCCATTTTTTCAATTTTTTCACTTTAGACCTACTTTGTAGGTCATCTTATTATTTTTTTTATAAACATGTATTACAAAGAAAGTCTTTATTTAAAAATATATTAATTAAATATGACTCTTAAAAAGTTAGTCATCCCCTCCCTTTTTTATTATATCTATATCTAAACTAGAAATTATGAAATTTTATAATAATAAAATATTATTATAATGGAATATTATAATTTTATTAATATAATAAAACTATTATTATTATAATAAAATTATTATAATAATAATCATTAAGCATCAGTGGAAAATACTATTACGGTAATCGGATGTCCGCCCAGTGATCATAAAACAACCGGTTTAACTTCGATTTTAAACTTCAGATGACCACACATTGGTCATCGAATATCAAATTCCAATGCGGTCTACGGTGTTGGGACCGTATAGATGCCCCCTTCATAACATAAAGAAAATTTAATTTTTTTGGCTTAAAATCGACACACGTCACTCTGATACCACTTGTCAGAACCAGGTGTGCATGAGAAGCCCCAAACTGGCGAGTTTTAAAAAAATACACCGACGATTGACGTAAACATGTCAACATTGGTGAATAGCAGTCCAATCTCAGCTGAGGACCATGTGTGAAGAGATTTAAGCACAAAAATAAACCATAAAAATAACTGGTTTAATCCGAAGCCGTGGATGAAATTTTCTCATCATTGACAATCACTTCTCAAAGAATTTAAATTTGAATTCCTATAGATCATCCACACACACTTCAAGGAATCTGTGGGAGAATCGTTCGTCATAATCTAGGTGCTAGCATGGAATTCAGATGACGCCTTGGATGTTCCAACGATCACTACATCGCTTTACAGGAGATTCCTGAGATAGTGATTGATCTGAGCTCCTCAGATATAGAGACCCTCTCTCTAGATCATGGGAGAGAGGATATGATAGAGAAGTACCATGAATAGTACATGGAAAAAGCCACTCCTCTTCTATTTATAGTGGTTAATTACAATACCCAGTATCGCCTCACCGACCTTGAATACTTAACGCACTATCAATGACATTTTATGACTACAAAACTGAGACATAAATATTATTATCGCTTACTTGTAATATATTAAAATATATTACCTAATAATAATTGATTCATTAACTTGACTCTTCACTTCCATAAATATTAATTGAACCTTGAATGCTTTAATAATCATTAATTAATATTTTTTCAGGTGTTTACTTAAAACTTATAAATACACTTAATAAATAAATGCAATACTCATTATTCTAAACTCAAATAATATGAATTTATTTATTTCATTGGTGATCATTTTTTTGGACATCCCATACCACAGTGGTGGGGCCCACCATGTCTAAAAATCATATTCAACTGAATATTGTAGATTCTCGAATACGCTATTGTGTGTGACCCTCTAGGCCCTTGTCTGAACAGTAGTGAATAGTATTCACAGACCAAGAGTGAGATCTAGTAACCCATAATGGCCCCTGAAGAGATAAAGATTATCACAGCAGGAAAAACCAACCTACGAACATGCACTGTGTAATATAATCTCTTTGTCTATAATATATCATAATGCATGACACACTGATGTTTCATCACCCTAGTCTTGATTTATTGTTTGTTTATTTAATTATATGGATTTACCTTCGGCTGTCGTGGACATGGCCTTATAATGGTACTGACGTCCTTATCAATATGACCTAAGATATATTACTTCCATAACCCGGAAGTGACAAATCATTTCTTGACCATTCAACCAATGCCATGCCACCAATGACACATCCAACACAAACTACCTCTCCACGACTTCATTGTCATGGTTTTCGCCTTGCATAAAAGTACACAATCAAATGATATACATTTTTGATGATATCAATTCAGGAGACCATTACATATGATCGTAGATAGGAACATCCAGTGACACCTAAAATGTGTGGTGTTCCTATTGGAGAGTCAACCCTTATGATCTCACTATTAGAGATTACCAAGTGAGAACTTCATGAGAAGAATTCTCAATTCTTATGAGACCCCAACACCTGATAGTCAAGAATATACTATGTCCAATCAGTGAGATGGATCTAGACTATAGAACATATATTTGAGATTAATTTCATAGTATCTAAAGGTTCTTATTATAGCCTAGGATCTGCTATAACCTTTCGATATGACAATTAATCTTTGGAAATTACCATTTTAATAGTGAACTCTGAGAATTCTACACTATAATGGTAAGAGGAAATCATGTATAGCTAACTATACACAAGATATGGTAATCAAAATCACTGAATAGTTGGTTCTAGGGCGCCCACTATTTCAACATGTTTTTGGTTTTTATTACTTTTTTGTATTGATCCCAAAACCTATGTTTATAATGTAATAAAGAACTCCCTCTATTTTCCTATATAAACCCACCCAATATCCCATTTCTCTTATCTAAAAACCCTTATAGAAAACCATTACACAAACCTTATCTCTCTATATCCCTCCCAAGGTTCTATCAATATCTCAAGAAGCTCCTCCCAAGCTTTTGGAAACACCATATCAGGGTAAGCGATCCTCTCCTTCTCCTATTTGTTCAATCACCTTATCTATTTTATGCTTTTTTATTTCCAATTGATAATTTTGGTGTATGTTTTGAAACATCCATCATACTCTAATTTTGATTTCCTAATGATGATATACCAATTTCTCTCTCATAAAATTTTTTATAAATCTTTAAGTACTGTTCTTATGTTGTCAAAATTTCATTGTGATTTTTCATTCCAAACAATTGTGATGTTATTTCCCGAACCCATTTCCCCTAAAATATATTAACCTATATGTACATATAAATATTTTATTAGATAATTACATTATTTGATCCAAAATTCTAAATTGTGGCGTTAATATATATGGAATACATTCTTATTTTATATGATCTAGGTGGAACACTTATCCATGTACAAGATGTGATTATTTTGAGTGTGCCCAGATAGCGCTCCAATGCATTGGGTAATGTTTTAATCTCATGAAATTCTAAGTAAGGTGCATTAGATTTTATCCTCAGAACACTATATTTTTATTTCATGGTGATTAAGCTTAACTTATGCTTATGATTCCTTATTTTAAGTTGTTTCCACATTCCCATATTACCTTTATGTTATCATGTTATATAAGGCCTCATTGTTCATGATTATGATTATCATCTCCTATGTTACATTGTTATACCTATTGGATCAAATATATTACTTTACCCTATTCCATTATTTTTTATTACTTTACTAGTATTTATTGATCACCAATTTATTATGTATGTCTTCAGGTTATTCCATGTTGTTTAAGAGGAACAACAAATTTTCAGAGCCTATTAAGTATATTTTAAATAAATTCATTTTATCCCTATTTTATAATGTTATGTTAAGTACCTCAAATACTAAATAAACTAGGAATATAGATCTTCTTAGGTTGTTTTAAGTGAAACTTTATGAAATAATTAATTAATTAATGTGTAATAAAGATATAGGTATTCATGGTCTTGGTAATAAAAATCAATTACCCATGATGTTAAGACCTTATTTTTTAAAGGTTCAATTCAAATTATTCAATTGTTACATGCTTTAGATGTCACATGAAGGGAAATTATGAATATGAATGTTCTTTAAGATTTCCACAGTCTATTGGTCACACTAAAGATTTTATCTCAGAATAATTTTCTTCGATATTACATTTAAAATCTAGTTCTAAATAATTTTGGGTTCCCAATAATTCTATTTCTAACCTAATTGGACCCAAATTTTGATTGGTATTAAAGACTTTTTAAATATTTTCTATATAAAACTTTTATTGGAATCAAAAAGGGTGTATGATATATGGATAATGGATATTCATGACATATAACTAATAATATTTATAAATTTATATCCTTTAATAAGTGGTATGGTGGTATTGTTACTTTTTATGATAATTCAAAGGATGAATAAAAAGGATTTGGAAAACATATAATTCTAAATTTAGTTTTTATTAAAATGTTTCTTTTTAACGCTTAAAAATTATTATATAAATTATATCATATATTTATGATCATAATATGAATGTAAAATTTCAAAATGAAAAATATAAGTTTTTCAAAGAGGAACCAATCTTGTTTTGTGAAAAAAAAAGAAAACACAATATTTATTCAATTAATTTTTCTGATTTGACTAAACATAATGTCAAAATTTTATGTTTTTTGCTATTTTTAAATTTTTTATGTCATAGAATAATGGCCTTGTAGATTTCATATTATTATAAAATATTTATAAAATTAAAAAATTTATTGGATCTACCCAAGATGAAACTATCCAACACCCATGTATGTGATTTTAAATTAAAATGAAAGTAGTATAAAGAGTCATTCAAGTGTATCCAAGTGGTACAAATTTACAAAGTACACAAGATTTTACATTTGGATATATTTTAACCAATGAAAATATAATTCCTTGTAGGAAATAGGTATGTATTTTTATTGTTGATGACTATAGTAGATTTATATAGACATATTTTATTTCACATAAATTTGAGGTTTTCTTAAAATTTATTTCATATTGAAAATAGGTTAAAAATAAAATAAGTCATCTAAATTTATAAATTAGGAGTGATATATAAGGTGAGTTTTTAAATCTATAATTTGATAAATTTTATGAAGATAATATTAATAGTTATAATTTTTCATCCCCTAAGACTCCACAACAAAATGGTGTGCTAGAAATGAAAAAATGAACTTTACATGGAATGGACATAAAAATGTTGAATGAATACTCCTTACTAAAATTTTCTTGGTAGGATTTTTTAACTCAAATTTTTTATGTTTCTAATATAATTCTATATAGTCCATTTTTAAAGAAGACTCCTTTTGAAAATTGGAATGTAAGGAAGATTATAATGGGCAATTTCATTTTATTTGGATTCACAGTTGACATTCTTAATACCAAATATTCACTAGAAGAATTTTATTAAAAATTAGATGAAGGTAATTTTTTAAGGTATTATAATCAATATAAGGAATATAAAGTTTAAAAAAATTAATCATTCATAGTTAAATAATTTTTCCAATTAAAATTTGATGAAAACCATTTCAATGAAATAAAATCTATTTTAGAACAGTTTAAGGAAGTGTTTATATATTTCCACTTTGGTTAACCAAAATATTCAAAGTTATTTGAATCCATTGATGGGTAGATTTCTTCCCATAGAAAAAATTTTATGTTCAACAAATATCATCCTCATAAAAAATTAATTGGTGATATTACTAATAGTGTTAAAACTATGAATTTTCTAAGAATTTCTTGTGATTATCAAGTATTTATTTCTAATTTTCTACCTCAAAATATTAATGACTATTTATCTGATTCAAAATTGATTATGATGATTAATTAAGAATTAAATAAAAAATTTAGAAATAAAGTGTGTACCATAGTTAAACCCCCTAAGGATCAAAATATTATTAGAACCAAATGGATCATTTGAAATATATTAAATGAGTCTAGTAAAATAAATAGAAATAAAGTTGTGTTAGCGGCTCTATGTTATAATCAGGAAGAATTAATTGATTATGAAGAATATTTTTCACCTATTTGTAAATTAAAATTTATAATAATTCAATTATCATATTCATGTCATTGTTAAATTAAAAATTCTTAAAATGGATTTAAAAAGTTAATTTCAAAATGGATGTATTTTTTAAAATTTTTATTTAAAATATCCACCTAGTTTTGACAATAAATCTAAATAAATATATGTTTTTGAAATCTGAAAATATATGTATGGTCTAAAATAGGATCATCAAGCTTAGTATAATAGGTTTTCTTTATTCTTTTAAATAATGGTTTTGATGAGGAAAATATTGATCCATCCTTATTCATCAAAATAGATTTAAAATATATTTTTAAATTATAAATATACACTTGTGATATTATATTTGGTTCATTAAATGAAATAATTTTTAATTAATTTTCAAAGATAATGTATTTATGTTTTTAAATGATCCTTATGGGTGAACTCAAGTTCTTTTTGGGTTTGTAAATAATTAAAAAAATATTGTATTTTTCATAATCAATCAAAATATGACAAATATTTAGTTAAAAGATTTGGTCATAATGGTTATAAAATATCAATCTTTTAATGAGTAATACTTGTTAATTATATTTTGATGAAGGTTGAAAATATATTGATATAATTATTTTTAAAGCTATGATTTGTAGCATGATTTATTTGATATCATCCCAAACAGATTTGATGTTTTAAGCATGTATGTTCTATAAATTCCAATATAATACTAATTAAAATAATTTAATGGTATTTAAAAAATTCATTAAGTATCTTAATCGATATATTCATATTAGATTATTTTATCCTACACATAATTCATTTGTGAAAAATAGTCTTTCATATTTTTATTTTTGTACTTGAAAAATTGATTAAAAAATAATAGAAAGGGTGTTTCAATTTCTTGGTAAATGTCTAGATTCTTACACTTCAAAGAAACCAAATTCAATGAATTCATAAACTCATGAAATTAAGTATATTGATTCTTCTTCTTATTTTTCAATGTATTTGTGGATTAAACAAACACTTTCTGATTTTGGTTTTAATTTTTATAAGATCCCAAATTATTATGGTAAAACATTTGTAATTTTTATCTTTATATGTCCTTTACAACATTCTGGGACTAAAAAAATTATTTCTGGTATCATTTTATTAGAGATCATGTTCACAAAGGTAATATTAATTTATAGTTTGTTTCTATAAACCATATATACAGAGACATTTTTACAAAATGTGTGGATTTAGATAATTTTGGTAGAATCAAATTTGAACTTGGAATGATGGAAATTTAATCACACAACATATATTTATGGATATATTGACCCATATTTGGAAATATGAAATTAAATATATACTATTTTTTCAGTGTATATATTTCATCTAATTTATTTTTTTTTATCTCAATAAGAATTCATTATTTAGTATGAAGATATTTAATTCATTGAAAATCATTCAATCATTCCTTGAAAGTACTGAAATGTTTTCTTAACTCCTTAATAAATTTAACATATCTTTCGAGAGTAATATATACTATTATAAAAAAGTAGTGTTTTTATGTTGGTACATATTGTTTAAAAATATATAAACATAGGGGTATCCTGGTTATGTTTTTTATGTAACTGTTAGGGTTAGGTTCATTCCATGTATTTGTTATGGGGGAGCTTTATATGTTCATTTTCAATTATAAAGATTAGTTTATATCTAAGAATTTAATATTTATCTTAGGGGGAATATTTAAACATAAAATGTTGGTAAATTTAAAGATAAATCTATTAATTATTTTTTGTTTAATTTAAAAAAGGGGGAGAAATTTCTGGATTTTATATTTGTGTTTAAATTATAAAAAAGAAGGAGAATGTTGAGTGGCTCCATGATTTAATTTTTTATTTATTATTTTATAACTTTTATATTATGAATTGATGTTAGAAAAAGTAATTCATAATGGGGGTTGGTATTTTATATATGGTAAGTATATTATTAGCATGATCTTGAAAAGTTTACAGAGTCTGCAAGGGACCTTGGGTGAAAAATTGAGAAAGTTGAAAAGTGACCTTGGTTGAAATTTTACAAAGTTAGGTGACTACACATTATATTTCCAAGGGACTGCATGGAGAGAAGTCAAGTGAAGACACGTTGAATTTCAAGTGACCACATAGTTTAAGTGGACACACATTATAAGTTAAGTTACCACGCATTATAAAACTAAGTATCCATGAGCATGATCTTGCACAAGGTAATATTTAACATTAAATGTGACTTACTGAAAGTATAACCTACCATGAAGAGTTACTTATAATGAGTATAACCTACCATGAGAAACATATCATTCCTAATAGTGAATCTTTTATAAGATTCTCTATTTTTCATTGAACTTATATATTTATGCATTTTAATTTATTGTAATTTAATTTTTAAATATTTTATCAATCTAATTATCTCTTAAATTATTATAAATTATTTCTATGATAAATAATTTTATTTAGGATAATTAAATGTAGTATAAAATAAATGGAATGTGGGTTAAAGTATCATTCCATTTATTTAGAAAAAGAGAGTTTCAAAATTAAATTGGTTTAAATTTCTATTTCTTCCCATTAATTCTCTATATTAATGATTCCATTGTTCATAAATGTTATTTATTATGGATTTTTAGTGGTATATTAATTATTAAAACACATACCATTGTATATTGTTTTTTTGATATTATAAGTTGTTGAATAGAAATAGGTGGGAATATTTTTCATGCACATTTAAAAAGTAAATCTCATACTATATTAGGAATGATAAACTACAACAGGATTTATGCATTGAATTTATTGTGCAAGAAGGAACTCTCTATATTTATTTCTAAAGACACATTTAGAAAAATAGGTTGATGATATTCATGAACTAAACTATGTGATGCACCTTGGTAATAAAATAATTCATTTCATTGAACTTCAATATTTTGATCTATTACTACTGGGCGGAACCCTGTTGTCTCGAAACCCATATCCATTTATAGATCATTTAGTTCATATAGTACTTACTTATTTGTATTCTTATACTTGATCAATAAGGTTGGGTTATATTTTCATGACCCATCCCCTATATCTCATTCTCTAATATCCCTTAATCCTGCCTTTCGAAGGCTATGGGTTGGAAACTAGCACTGAAGTTGTCAACCTACATGTGGGAGACATTTTCCTGAGTACCTGTACACATGCACACACTACAACTTCCCAAAGCTGGAAAGGTAAACATGCATGAAAATAAAAACCCACTGAGAAAAAAAGTAGAACTATAGGTCAAATAGGCCAGAATAGAAACACAAAAAAATACAAATTGTAAATAGGAAAGTATAAGGAAAACTCGAAAATTCGTCCGTTGAAAACCCCACATGATGGATAAGTGGAGTAGATGCTGGAATCCATATAAGTATGCCTCGCCTGCTTGGTTTCAAAAGGCACCATGGGGTCGTGGTCCACCAAGTCCTTCTTCATGGCGGAAATCATCTACATGAGACACAACACGTGCAGGCGAAGCCCATGATGGGGTGAGTAACACAGTAATCAGTAGGGACCCCGAAACTAACAAGGAAAGACCACAAAGAAATAAATGAAGAAAAATACGAAGAAAGATCATGAATCAAGAAATATCACACTAGATATAATCTAATGCTGGAAATTAAGACTATCAGTCATTTCACCAAACACCTTGGTCTACTGGAGAACTCCTCCTCAATGAGTATAGTGGGTCAGTCGGGTCACATAGAAGCCGCTTCCCACTAACCATAGACTATTTTTGGTACTCATCCCTGATGAGTACCATGGGTATTCTGGATCACACAAAAGATTCTCCCCACAGTGGGCATGCCAGGTCACATAGAAGACGCTTCCCACCTTGGCCATACTGAGGTACTCCTCTTATCGAGTACCATGGGTTTCCAAGGTCACACAGAGTCGCTCCCCACTATGGGACTGCCAGTTCACACAGATATGCTTCTCACTCGGCCATCATAGTTGATCCACACAGTTTCACTTGTCATCATTCTTTAAGTCTTATCCAATCGTAAGGTCTTTACACGTAGTGCGCTTGATTCTGATAGAATCGCTCCTCAATCCATTCTTTGTATTTCAACTTACATTAAATCCTCCAAAGAGTATTCCAAAATATCTTCCTCTTTGTGATGGTTTCAACGACTCAAAAATCTCATCTATCAGATTCTCGGTTTGAATGATATTAACATTTTTTTTGAAAATGGGTTGGTTGGGTTTGGGTCTGGTCTGACTCGGTCGGAACGACCCGACCATCTCGGCGTAGGGGGCTCACATGCTCCTATTTAGTTCAACTGACCTGAATCGACTCAATTCGAATCTGGGTCAGCCCTGTATAGCCTGGCGAGTGGGCCATGCCCATTGGGCCTCGCTGGACCCAGCCTGGTTTGGTAGGGGGTCTAGCCCATCGTGTGGCCCAATGACCTGGGGCTCATCTGGACCGGCCCGCAATCAGCAGGCTGCTTTGTTCTCCACCCAATCCACCCAGCGGCCTGGTATTATGTCCTTAACCTGGCCAGTAGAAGTTGGATGGCTTTGATTTCATCCCAAGCTAATTCTTCCTCCATCCTAGATGCCAAAGGGTATCAGGTTTGGTGCCCCGCGACCAGCTTAGTCGGTCGCACATTGGGTTCCGCACATAGTCACTATTGGGATTCATGTACGGTAGGCATTGGATGATCTCCAGTCCCGTTCATCAAATTGTGTAGATGTCGATGGCAATTCTCTACCATTATTTTTTCTTCATTGGAGAGAATTATCATAGTTGTTTATTTAGATAAAATCCATCCTTTGATCCTGATTTTTCTAACGCATTAAAACATTAAAAGAAAATGTGTCCCAACATTTCTATTACGCTTTATTTAATGTGTCGTTATGTTGCATGTTTACGAGCCCTTAATGAGCATCATTTAATGCAAATCAGAATCACTTTTTCTTCGCACTGTAACATCGTCTTGCCACCACCCAACGATTGGTAAAAAAAATAAAATAACTTTTTATGATATTTTTTTCCAAAAAATTCAAAAATTAACTTTTCTGGTCGACCCTTGTTAGTCAAATTTAGGACCATAATTATAGAATCCCACCATTTTGAGTTCAACAGCGCCCTCATATTTTCAATCTGGGGACCCATTTAGAAGTTTCAAAAATTGAGCATGCACTCCATTTTAATTCGCTTAAAAAATCTCAAAAACTATCTTTCTCCCTCGACTCGCACAGGTCAAGGTTAATTACTTCTTAAGGATAACATTTCATTTCAAAGTGAATGGTGGTCTTAGATTTTTAATCTGATTTACCATTTGTGAGTTATGAAGTTTTGAATATAAAACAACTTTTAATTAAATTATATTATTTACGATCACGTCCCAAAAACCAACATTCATTGTTGGTCTGTGATGGCAGATGTTAGGCTTTTCCTATGTGAAACATACCCTCATGAACTCAATGATACTCTCGGATTTTCAATACGAGTTACATTTTATCAGTTATAAAGATTTTAAAATAAAAGAACTTTATTAAATTATTTTATTTATGTTTAAAAACTACTTTCCACTATTGAAACTCACCGGCCAATGTTAGGCTCTACCTCAGGAAATCATACCCTCACAATCTCAACAACGGTCTCGTATTTTTAATCTAAGTCACCATTCATGATTTATAATCATTATAAAAATAAAGTAATTTTATTTAATTATTTTATTTATGTTTATTCCATTTTTGGGTTTTCTCACGGGAATCTTGTGCCGACTAAAATTAAGTCACACCTAGGGTAAACCCAACATCTTTAATAAAACGGTGCCCTCATATTTCTGATCTGGACACCATTTTAAGAGTTATTCCACGTTTTCAGGAAAACCACTCACACTTGCTTTTTAAAAGATAACATTTTTGGATGGATCATTATAGGAACTCCGAGCCTCAGAATCGCACACCATCCCAACGCCTGGTCCCAAAATAATTCCATATAATTAAACAAATACATGGAATTTCTTGAACATTACATATCGTACCCATAAAATTTATTATTTTGGTTATACTAAACCATAAAAAGGTATTGGTTCTATTATAACTAGTAAAAATATGGGATCAATTGTTCCTTGGTTCGGGTAAAAGGAAGGTTTTGATTTTACCTCCACTTCATTATGTAACTTCTGGGTTGTGCCTCCAAGTGTGAAAATGGAAAGGTGACTGGGTTAATATACAAGGTGTGAAAAAGTATATTATTTTGGGTAGTGCCTCCAAGGTTTAAAAAGGAACTTTTAAAGGGTGTTGACTCCCTTCAGAAGTTATAGATTATATTATAGTAGGTTTAAACTCTCTTTATGTTTGAGAAGGTAAAGGAGTAGAGTAAGACCATTTAGATCTTAAATAATATAAAAATAAATGTATTTATTTCTCTATTTTTCACTTAATTAACATAAATTTTAAAATTAGTTAATTTTATTTTAAAATGGTTAAATCACTCATCCCCCCTTTTGACCATTCAACCATTCTCATTATATGGTGCACGAATTAGTTGAAGATAAACTGATATTAATCATGTTTGAAATACTAGAACAATATAACATATCATTCTCTCCATGAGAACTATAACATAGTATCTCACATTAAGTCAAGATAATGTCCACATTATGGTGACTTTCACTGTGATTTGGTTACTAGTTTAGTGGAAAAAATAAAATAGTCTATATTTCAAGACCCTATTCTAACCCTGTTTGTAATTTATTGGTGATAATACAATAATTTTTAATGTGGGATAAAAACCATCAAACATCATAGATATACCCAATTGATAAAATGAATTTATGAACCATATAAAATCTCTTTTTTCATGTTCTATTCTACCTCACATTAATCATTTATCATCACCAACATTATTTTTATAATTTTTTTCATTATCCTTTTACTAACGAAAATGGGGGTGTTGTGTTTTAAAAATTGTGATATGCTTATATTTTACTAATGACTACAAATTTACCCATGTCCCAAAATTATTGGTTTATACTTATCTTAAATGAGTTTTAAAATTAATACCATGATACATTAAATTAAAATAAGGTTAAAGGTTTCAGGTACACTCTTATAGATCATGAGTAAATAATTCTTTAAATACAATAATAGTATGTCTTGGTAGTAGATGTATTGATCTATTGATACATTATCTAATTTATATATTCTATTTACTGATACATTGATTATTATCATTATCCTGTTAAATAATTTCATCAAGCCGTGTTGAGATAAGTAGATACATTTCTCTAGAGTATTTTGAAAATATATATAGTTTTGATCGAGTGATATTTTGTTTTAAATATATGTTTATTATTTCCATGGAAATAATTTATTCTTTGATTCAATAGGAAGTGAAAATTTGATGATAACTGAATAAAACTTTCCAAAAATATTTCCAATTAAAAATTTTCATCCACTAGAACTATGAAATTGAGGATTAAATTAAATAATTTGGAAAATAAGATTAAAAACTTTTGGTCAACACTAAAAACTCATGTGTTAATTTAAAAGTTTCTCTAAATTATGAGAAAAAAATTAAAAATATTCAAACTATAATTTCAATTTCAAAATAGAAAATTGATTTGTGTCAAAGAGATATTAATTAATTAAAGAATATGCATAAAAAAATAAAGAATAATTTATAACACATGAAATAGTTTTTTAGTTTATCTAATTTTAATTAAAGAATTTGAAAATGAATTAATAAGTCTAACTTGAGTATACTCAAATATCAATAAGAAGTTTAGAAATTAGGGTTCTATTAATCAAATTATTTTATAGTATGATTTTGATTTCATACATCATCATGAGGTTCTCAAATTTTTTATCCTTTTAATGTAATAATATCTTATTGAGAAGTGACAAGTATGAAAATAAACTAAAATTAAAGGAAGGTGAGTCAAAAATATAATAAGATTTCAAAAAATGGAATTCATAAATCCATATATTTCAAGAATAAGGGGAGTAATTCCAAAAAAAGCTCTTAAAAAATAAACCCTATAGTAAATGGGTTATAAAATATGAGATATATAAATAAAAAACTTCTTTGAGAAGATCTGTTAGTATTATCTTGTATTAAATAATAATAAATGATACTTGGATAATTATTCCCTTATGAAGAGTTGGAATGAGTTTAAGGGGAGACTCACCCATGGCGATATGAGTATAAAAAATGGATCATAAAGGAATATGGATGTTACATGTGTTACTAAGGTAAAGGATGGATAATAATCCTCAAATTCAAATCAAAGAACATTTTCTATAAAGTGATACTTAGTCATAAAATGAGTATCTATTATGATAAAATTTTAATAATGAATAAAAAATTATGATTATTTATCAAAGGATGTATAATATCATATATCCAATGAATAAGAGAATGTGTTAATTTTACATGGTACATTCAAGGATATTTTTTTAGGCATAAACAATATGGGAATACCACTATGTTTGTCTCATAATGATATTGTAGAAGTTGAAGAATAGTTCTATAAAAAATTATCACAAAATATTGGAGTGATCATTGTAAAGACTAGGAAATTTCAAGGGAATTTTATTTTCTTAAATTCTTTGGAATTTTATGAGTTCGTAGTTTCTTACAGCGCATGATTCTGAGGCCCGGTGTGCCCGGAATCAATTTCTGAAGTTTTTTTGGGTATGTTCAGTAAATGTACGTGCAGGTTTTTCTATCTTTTGAACTGGTGCTCGAAATTAAAATCTGAGGACACCGATGAAATCGTAGCATCGATATTTACCTAAGGGGACCTTTACTATAGTTGCGTTTGGTCGGGAGGAGGAGTTAATTTATGGGATTTATTATTAAAATAAATAAAAATTTTGTGTTACATAATTTTTGTTAAGGGGGTGGTTATCTTCTCCAAAGAGAAGTTGGAGGTAGGTCCCACACCCCACATAACCTCCCATTAGAAGATAATGTGTAGTGGGTCCCATATGAGAACCTAACCCCTCAACTCCCCCTTTAACTCCCATGAACCCCCTTTAACTCTTAAACCTTTCACATCCTTCAATTAAAGATGCCAACACTCACATAACTAAATAGTAATTAATTAAATGGATCACAAAATTTGAATTATTTTTAAATTCATATCAAGAATAAAAATAGTATCCAGGCTATTATTTTTGGGTTTGGCACATATTGTGTTGATGGATCTTTGAAGAATAAGGAGGGCCTTCTTCCAACAAAGAACAATTTCCTCTCTCGACGAAAAATGACGACGCCCACGAAGAACACATATCTTCTTTCTTCTTCCTCCGTGCCAAGGGAGAAGACGCTGCCCATGAAGAACATCGCCAATGTCTTTCCCTCCAACGTTGATGGAACGACGTCCGTCTTCCACGACGCCCGACTTTCGCGACGCCATCTTCCATGACTTTGACAACATACCTTGAATCGAGTTAGGGGGTTATGACTAATTTTAATTGAATAAAATTGTACCTTGTTCTTCATTGAATACCTTGGTTCTTCATTGGTCAAATGATATCATCTGATACGGAGGGCGCGGGTTGAACCAACACGGCCTAGCGTTCCTTCTTTTCATGTTGGTTTATTTGGGGATGGAGGTAGATCCGGAAGGGTGTGGTGCCTTCGCACTATGTCGGAGGAAGAGGCCCCAGCCATGAGGTGGCAGCGATTGAAGGAGGTGCCAACCGAAGGCTGTATCCAAGTCGGGTCGCGGTGGTGGTGGACTGGCGACGTCACGCCAGCCGCATGAAGGAAATTGTGGCTCCCATCCATGGGCCACTCGGACGAACTAAACCGGACGACTGTAGTCGGGTGGGCTGGAGGACCACGATTCCCAATAGGCACCGCACTGTGGAGAAGACTGGGGCCCGCTGCGCGGGCTGCTCCACGGGTGAATCGGTCGGCCGCCTGCCGACTGGGATGACGGAAACCGCAGCGCCTATGGGTGCCGCATGCAGAGGAACCACGGCCCACAACCGCGGGCCTCTCACACCGGACAAAATCAGTCGGATTTGGCCGGACGGGCAGCAAGGAGGGGCGGCGCCGCCGGGTAAACCAAATCGGCCTGCCACCCGGGCCGGGTCCGCGTGTGGGCCGCGCCCCACCGGGTAGGACGACCCCCAAACTAGGTAGGACCCACCGGGTTGGGTCCCTGGGTGGGCTGCACTCCACAGGGCTGGGCCGACCCCCAGTCGGGTCGGACCCACCAAAGAGGGTCGGGCCGACCCGCCATCCCACTGGGCTTGGCGGGCCGGGCCTGTTTCGCTTAAACACAAATATCTTCTAGACCGTGTGTCCAATCAACGCGCTGTCTACGGAACTGGGATCCTCGCGATGAGGCGGTCCTTTTACGATACTCTAAGTGAGTTTTGGACAACTTTGGAAAATTCCTAGGTTTGGATCGAGCGTAAAGCCAATCGGGCCCCTAGAACGGAAAAGCCAATAACTCTCAGTCCGGGCATCCGATTGACGCGCCGTCTATCACGTTGGGTTCCTTTTGATGAGATGGAACTTTGGGATACATCAAATCTGAACTTTGTGATAGTTGATGTATTGACCCCTTTTCTCTAGGAGCGGACCCTCCCGAAATTGAGTGTGCTGTGTGCGGTAACCCTAGAGCTGGCTGTGAGTGCGATGACTACTGTACCGGAATCCTACGTGGGTTTGGAAACGACGGCTGTTGTACTAGGTTCCTTCGTTGGTTCGATGATGATAGATATTGTACCAGAATCCTCCATGGGTTCGACAATGATGACTACTGTTCTTCTATCATGTGTTGGTCTGACAGTTTTGAACTCTGTTCTTGTATCCTGTGTGGGTTTGACAGAGTAGTTGGTCTTGTATCCTATGTGGGTCTAACAGCTTAGCTGGTCTAGTATCCTGTGTGGGTCTGACAGATTAGATGATTCATTGACTATGTCTGATCATCTCTATCGCTTTATGAAAGATTTATACCTGTGTCAGCTAAGTCTTGACTTTCAATCATTATCATCGATGTGATTGACATTACTTTCCTATGTGGACTGGGTTGTTCTTGGGATCGGGAGTTGGAGATGAACTGTGGTTGATAACTTAGGTATATGTATGGGCGTATACCTAAGTAGGGTTGGTTGATACTTCATGATTGTAACTTTCCATTTGAGGTTTATCCTTCATGGATTCTAGGAGACCTTCAGGGGTCTCGGGGTCCCTACTGAGTATCATTATACTCACCCCTGCATGGGCAATGCCTGCACTTCGTAGTGTTGGTTTCAGATGACAGACAGAACTGATCGAGGTAGAGTGTTGTGGAGCTGGACGGTACCCGGAGGTGGACCACTTGGCAAGACATACATGGAGCGGACAGATGGATCTGAGGTGCTAAGGAGGCCATCTGTACCCACCCTTCATGTGGGATTCTCGTAGAATGACTCAGTAGTTGCTGTTTACTTTTCTACAGTTTTACTTCAATGTTGGGCTTGTATTTCCAGCCCCTTTCCTTTTAGCACTTATTTTTTTATTCGGTTATATTTAGTGTTTATTTTCAGTTGTTTCCTCTACCGCTTGTGTTCATACTGTGTGTGTGTGTGTGTTACAGGTTAAAAATTCAATGCCTTCCATTTTATCGGGATTATTCCTTTGGTGCTAATCGCCAGTCCATGGCCTATGGAAGGCGGGCTTGGGGTAGTCATGACATGGGCCCCGAGGACGGTTTGTGACAAATTGGTATCAGAGGAGTTGGTTCTACCATATAACTTAGACTCTGATTCTTAAAACGACAATAGATTTTAGTGTTTTGGGTGTGGTTATTAGTTTAGGGAAACTGGTGTTGGTGTGGCGGCTGATGTATCCATACACCAGGACCCTAACCTCTGATTCCTGACTCAGTGCACGAAAACACTATTGCGTGTGTGTTTCATTTGAAAAGGTTTTCTTCGTGATTACTTTGTGTTAGTTAAATAGGTATACTATTTTTAACCATGGCGTACGTGTTTATTTTCAGGATGGCCCCACGAAGGCAGCCAGCTAGGGTTCCGAGTTACGTACAAGATGGTAGCCCATCGAGCGATGTGGCCTCGGTGTAGGGCCCCATCACAGCGGAGGCACCAGCGATACCACTACACGATAGGCCACCAATACCACCATCCCCATCAGCGGAGAGTACACGCCACCTGAGTGTGTTGCATGAGTTCCAGCACCAGAGGCCTCCCATGTTTCGAGGAGAGACAGACCCACAGGCATCTGAGGATTGGCTGGAGGCTGTCGTGAGAGTTTTCAAATTGGTAGGGACACCAGTCAACCTCATGGTGATCCTTGCCATGAGTCTCCTGCATGCAGTAGCAGGCAGATGGTGGAGCCTGATTCTCCAAGTGCATAACAATGCATCATTACTCTGGACAGACTTCGAGAGTCTCTTCCGCTCAGAGTTTGTTCCAACCACCCTTCCTATGGTGTGGATTCAAGAGTTACTTCATTTGCAGCAGGGCAGCATGACAGTGGCTCAGTACTCAGTGAGGTTCACCGACCACTCACGCTACTCCATGGATATGGTACGGGAACCGTTCTTCTGGGCCCAGACCTTCGATCATGGACTCAGGCATGAGATCAGGGCTTCGACGATTCCCCTTAGCATCCCGACGCAGGAAGGGGTTCCAGAGCGATCCCTTCTAGTGGAGAGTTTTCTTGAAAAGAAGTCACCAGCGGCGAGACCCACCGTAGGGTGACACGTAGCAGAGTCTTCTACAGCCAGTAGTAGACAGTTGACACAGTGGTCCAAGCGGACCAGGCCATCAGGTGGGCAACCTCAGGATACAGGTTCTATTGTGCTGGGTACATGAATTAGATCCATCCATACGAGGAGTAGGCAGTTCTATGCATGTGGCGGGCAGGGCCACATGGGTCGTGACTTCCCGAACCGCCATGCAGATGAGCAGTAGACAGTATAGGGACCTCCCTGGTAGAGGCAGAGGATTTACCGTGGTGGTCCTCCAGGAGTAGGCGAACGTGGTAGAGGAGTTGGCTGAGTAGCAGGTGGTGGATGACGTTTCGAGGCACTACCACCACCACCACCACCAGGAAGTCCACCCCAACCATAGGGAGCTGGCGAACAGAGGCGGGATCAACTCCAGGCAGTTTAGGCCTACGACCAGGGAACACCTGTGATGATTCGAGGTACTATCTGTGTCTACTCCACCCTTGTTGCAGTACTTATAGACACAGGTGTGAGTCATTATTTTGTTGTCGCTTCCCTTGTTTGGAGCTTGGAGATTCTGACGGAACCGTTGGCTCAATCCTTATGGCTATAGAGTCCTACAGGAGCAGACTCGATGATTACACACTAGTTCCGGTAGTGGGAGCTTACTCTAGGAGGGGAGAGATTTGGATGGAATCTTCTTGTAGCGGTGTCGAGGCCTTACGACGTCATCTTCAGTATGGATGGGTTAACTACAGTCCATGCTCAGATCGACTGTATTAGGAGCAAGGTGCGGTGTATCCGCACGGATGGGACTAGGTTCACCTTCATTGGCGAGAAGTGATCCTTTGTAGCATAGTATGGACTTACGCAAAGGAGGGGACAGCTGATCACACATCAGTTGGCTAGTCTCATCCTTAGAGTGGTTGATGTGCGGATTCTGAGTTTTTCTATTGTGGTGGATCAGTACGCGGATGTTTTCCCGGAAGATGTTCTAGGACTACCTCCTCACAGATATGTATACTTCTATATTGATCTTTACCCTGGGACATCACCGATATCTACTCCAGCATATCGGATGGCTCCCTCCGAGCTTCGTGAGCTGCGGGTACAGCTGGAGAACTTGCAGGGGAAGGGATTTATCCGACCCAGTGTTTCACCCTAGGCATCACCGATTTTGTTCACCAGGAAGGTGGATGGGAGCTTTGGACTGTGTGTCGACTATCGTCGCCTGAATCAGGTTACCATGAAGAACAAGTACGCACTTACGAGGATTGACGAACTCTTTGATCAACTCAAGGGAGAATGATGGTTCTCAAAGATAGATCTTAGGTTAGGCTATAACTAGCTCAGATTTCGATACGAGGATGTGCAGAAGACGGCCTTCAGCTATCGATTTGGCCATTACGAGTTATTGGTTATGCCCTTCGGCGTAACAAATGCTCTAGCAGTGTTCATGAGTCTCATGAACAGGATCTTCCATCCTTACCTTGATCATTTTGTCATAGTTTTCATCGACGACATACTTATTTACTTGACTACTGAGGAGGAGAATGCCTACCATTTGTAGGTGGTACTGGATACACTCTGAGAGCACCAGCTTTATGGTAAGCTCTCGAAGTGCCAATTCTAGATTCAAGGGGTTCACATTCCAGGACACGTCATCTCGGAGGCTGGATTTTTAGTCGACCCAGCGAATATCAAGGCAGTACTTTCTTGGGATCCACCTAAGAGTGTGATGAAGGTATGGAGTTTCCTCGATCTGGCTGGGTACTATTGGAGATGTGTTCCAGACTTCTCCAGAGTTGCAGCACTACTTTCAGCATTGAAAAAGAAGGAGAAACCCTTCGTGTGGTCAGAGAGATTCTAGAAGAGCTTTGAAGAGCTGAGGCAGAGGTTGACCAGTGCGCCAATCTTGAGGTTACCGTAGGAGGGCATAGGTTACATAGCTTATTGTGATGCATCAGGGACCAGACTCGGGTGTGTCCTGATGTAGGAGTGAGCAACGATCATGTATGGTTCTTGGCAGTTGAGACAGCATGAGAAAAACTATGCTACCCATGACCTGGAGTTAGTAGCATTGGTCTTCACCTTGAAGATGTGGCAGCACTATTTTATGGGAGAGCGTTTTATATTCTACTTTGACCACCATATTCTTAGGTACATCTTCTCACAGAAGGACCTGAACCTAAGACAACGACAATGTCTCGAGTTCCTCCAAGAATATGACTTCGAGATAGTATATACTAATGGGAAGGTAAAGGTTGTAGCACATGATCTCAGCAAGAGATCGGGCATTCAACAACTAGGAGAAGCGACAGAGCAGCTGTCTGCGTTGCAGATATCCTTTTTGGATAGAGATGGAGAAGCCTTTGTGTAGTCTCTCACAGTCAATCATGCACTCCTTCAGTGATTCAAAGAGGCACAATGTGGAGACGTTGAATGTGAGTCATGACATGCTCAGATATCCTCAGGGAAGACACCTAATGGGTTTTCTGAAAGTGGGAAGCACATCATCCTCTTTAGAGGATGTACCATGGTACCAGTTGCACTACAGGAGTAGGTGTTGATGGAGTTCCACACTTCCCCTCTAGTTGTACATCCAAGAGTGGCGAAGATGTATCAGGACCTCAGATGATAGCATTGGTGGCCGGGTATAAATAAGGTGGTAGGAGAGTTTGTCTCATGATGTCTCACTTGTCAGCAAGTGAAGGAAGATCACCAGGTTCCAGCGGGATTAGTTCATCCCTTAGAGGTCCCAGAGTGGAAGTGGGATGGGATATCCATGGATTTTTTGATGGGGATTCCACGTACATCCAGAGGGAATGACTCTATCTGGGTGATTGTCGACCGACTCACCAAGTCGTCCCACTTCCTACCGATTAGAGAGCACGGCTCATTAGAGATATTGGGACGCCTCGATGTACAGAAGATCGTACGACTTCATGGTGTTCCATCTATGATCTTCTCCGATTGAGATGCTCTTTTCACCTCTCGGCTATGGAAGGGGTTGAAGGAGTATTTTGGGATGCAGCTATATCTGAGCACCGCCTTCCATCCTCAGACGGATGGTCATACTGAGAGGACCATTCAGAATCTTGAGGACATGCTCTGTTCATGTGTCCTTGACTTTGGTCATAGTTGGGAGGATCACTTACCCTTGGTGGAGTTTTCATACAACAACAGCTACCACTCCACCATCGGGATGACACCTTATGAGGCATTGTACGGCTGACCTTACAGATCACCTCTATGTTGGACTGACACAGGGGAGTCAGCACTAGTATGACCAGAGATGTTTCAGGCTACGACGGAGAAGGTGTAGATCATCTAGGAGCGGATTAAGACTGCACAGAGTAGACAGAAGTCCTATGATAATAAGAGATGAAGACCACTGGAGTTTGAGGATGGCGACCATGTCTTCCTAAGGGTCTCACCATGACGAGGTCTATAGAGATTTGGCAGAGGTGGAAAGTTATCTCCATGATTCATCGGGTTGTTCTAGGTCCTCAACAGAATAGGCGAGGTGGCTTACCACCTAGCCCTTCCACCTCAGTTGCACCGGGTGCAGGACGTCTTCCATGTATCACAGCTAAGGAGATATGTGCACGAACCATCCCACATCATCGACCATGGGGAGATGGACATCGATGATGGGGCGACATTCATGGAGGTCCCAGTGGAGATTGTGGATCAACAGAAGAGGGTTATTTGTGGATGGTCGATTCCTCTGGTGCACGTTCGCTGGCAGCATAGGAACCTCTAGGAGAGAAGATGGGAGCGGGAGGCTCATATGCTTGCTCAGTACCCACTTTTGTTTCCCTAGTGTGTGTTTTAGATTTATAGGGATGTAAATCCCTGAGGTGGGGGTAATGTAAAGACCTAGAAATTTCAAAGAATTTTTTTCATAAATTATTTAGAATTTTAGGAGTGTTCAGTTTCTGACAGCGCCTGATTCTGAGGCACAGTGTTCCCGAAATCAATTTCTGAAGTTTTGTTCAGGTACGTTCAGTAAACTTACGTGTGAGTTTTTCTATCTTTTGAACTGGTGCTCGGAATTAAAATCTGAGGACACCAATGAACTCGCAGCGTCAGTATTCGCCTAAGGGGGCCTTTATTGTAGTTGCATTTGGTCGGGAGGAGAAGTTAATTTTTGGGATTTCTTATTAAAATAAATAAAAATTATGTGTTACATAATTTTTGTTAAGGAGGTGGTAATATTCTAAAAAGAGGAGTTGGATGTGGGGCCCACACACCACATAACCTCCCATGATAGGATAATGTGTGGTGAGGCCCACAAGAGCACCTAACCCCTCAACTCCCCCTTTAACTCCCATGAACCTCCTTTAACTCTTACACCTTTCACCTACTTCCATTAAAGATTCCAACACTCACTTAATTAATTAGAAATTAGTTAAATGTCTCACAAAATTTGAATTATTTTGAAATTCATTTCAAGAATAAAAATAATATCCAAGCTATTATTTTTGGGGTTAGAACATATTGTGTTGGTGGAGCTTTGAAGAATAGAGAGGGCCTTCTTCCAACGAAGAAAAATTTCCTCTCACGACAAAGAACGGTGATGCCCACGAAGAATGCCTGCATTCTTTCTTCTTCCTCTATGCCAAGGGAGAAGACGCCACCTACGAAGAACACTGCCAACATCTTTCCCTCCAACGTTGACGGAACGACATTCATCTTCTGCGATGCCCGACTTCCGCGACGCCATCTTCCGAAACTTCGACAACGTACCATGAATCGAGGTAGGGGGTTATAATTAATTTTAATTGAATAAAATTGTACCTCATCCTTCGTTGAATACCTTGGTTCATCATTGGCCAAATGATATCGTCTGATACGGAAGGCGCGGGCCGAACCAACATGGCCTGACATTCCTCTGTTGCTTGTTGGTTTATTTGGCGACGGAGGCAGATCCAGAAGGGTGTGGTGTCATCACAACGTGTCAGAGGAAGAGGTCCTGACCATGAGGCAGCAGTGATCGAAGGAGGCAGCAATCGAAGGTCGCGGCCAAGCCGGGCCGCGACGGTGGTGGACCGGTGCCGTCGCGCCGACTGCGTGGAGGAAATCGCGGCCTGCATCTGTGGGATACTCAGACGAACTGAACTGGCCGGATATAGCCTTCCAGGCTGGAGGACGGCGACTCCCACTTGGTGTCGCACTGCGGAGAAGATTGTAGCCTGCTGCGCCAGCCGCTCGGCGGGACAACTGGCCGACCGCTAGCTGGCCAGGCTGAAGGAAATCGCAATACCTATGGGCACTACGTGCGGAGAAACCACGGCCTGCAACCACGGGCCTCTCCCGCCGGACAAAACTGGCCGGCTTCGGCTGGCCGGGAAGTAAGGAGGGGTGGCTCTACTCGGAGCCACTGGGCGAGCCAAACCAGCCCGCGACCCGGGCCGGGTCCGCGGGTGGGCCGCACCCCACCGAGCTGAGCCGACCACCTAACTGGGTCAGAACTGCTGGGCCTGGTCCCTAGGTGGGCCATACTCCAGTGGCCCGGGCCAACCCCTAGCCGGGTCGAACCCACCAAAGCGGGTCGGGCCGACCCGTCAACCCACTGGGCTTGACGGGCCTGGCCCGTTTCGCTTAAATGCGAATATCTTCTAGACAGTGCGTCTGATCGATGAGCCGTCTACGGCATTGGGATCCTTGCAAAGAGGTGGTCCTTTTGAGATACTCTAAGTGAGTTTTGGAAAACTTTGGAAAACGTCCAGGTTTGGATTGAGCATAAATCCAACCAGGCCCCCTGAACGAAAAAACCAATAACTCTCAGACCTGGCGTCCGATTGACGCGTCGTCAATCGCGTTGGGTTTCTTTTGATGAGACGGAACTTCGGGATACATCAACTCTGGACTTAGTGATAGTTGATGTATCGACCCCTTTGCTTGAGGAGCTGACCCTCCAGGAATCGAGCGTGTTGTGTGCGGGAACCCTAGAGCTGGCTGCGACTGCGACGACTATTGTACCGGAATCCTACGTGGGTTTGGCAGGGACGAATACTGTACTGGGATCCTTCATGGGTTCGACAATGATGGATATTATAGCGGAATCCTCCATGGTTTCGATAGTGATGACTACTCTTCTTGTATCCTATGTGGGTCTGTCAGTTTTGACCTCTGTTCTTGTATCATGTCTGGGTCCGACAGAGTAGCTAGTCTTGTATCCTGTTTGGGTCCGACAGCTTAGTTGGTCTAGTATCCTGTGTGGGACCGACAGCTTAGATGAATCAGTGACTATGTATGATCATCTCTATCACTTTACGAAAGATGTATACCTATGTGAGGTGAGTCTTGACTTTCAATCATTATCATCGATGTGATTAACATTACCTTCTTCTGTGGACTTTGTTGTGCGTGGGCTTGAGAGTTGGAGCTGAACTGGGGTTGATAACATAGGTATATGTATGGGCATATACCTAAGTAGGGTTGGTTGATACTTCATGATTGTAACTTTCCTTTTGAGGTTTATCCTAAGTTGATTCTGGGTGACCATCGAGGGTCTCAGGGTCCCTACTGAGTATCGTTATAATCCCCCCTGCACAGGCAATGCCCGCACTTCATTGTTTTGGTTGCAGATGATAGACAACAATGATCGAGGTAGAGTGTTGTTGAGCTAGACGGTACCCAGAGGTGGACCACTTGACGAGACGTACGTGGAGCGAACGGATGGACCTGAGGTGCTGAGGAGGCCATCTGTACCCACCCTTCAGGTGGGATTCCCAGAGGACGACTCAGTAGTTGCTGTCTACTTTTCTGCAGTTGTACTTTACTGTTGGTCTTGTATTTCCGCCCCCTTTCCTTTCAACACGTACTTTTGTATTCAGTTTTATTTGGTGTTTATTCTCAGTTTTTGCCTCTACTTCTTGTGTTCAGACTATGTGTGTGTTACAGGTTAAAAAGGCAATGTCTTCCCTTTTATTGGGATTACGCCTTTGGTGCTAGTCGCCAGCCCCTGGCCTATGGAAGGTGGGCTTGGGGTAGTCACAACACGGGCCTCGAGGACGAGTCCTGAAAATCATAAAGTTATCTAAAATGTGTATGAGGTGTATATATCACCCAAAAATTGGAAATTCATAAGAAAATAAATAATAGAGTCACCTAAAGAGATGCTGAAATATGTTACATAGTTAAGTACGATTAAAACATGACGAATAATAAATTTTAATATGTTTTAATTGTTATCTTATAAAAAAAATCCAAATAGAGTGGATTGTATACACTAAATATAGATAGAACAATGATAACCTTTAAAAATAGAATTATATTAAAGATAATAATGCTACATATGATATAGAAATTAGAGTAAACCAACATAATTGTGATAAGTCTAACAAAAATTGACTAGATATTGAATAAAATCTGGGTTAGAAAGTCGTGAAGAAAAAACTCAAAGCTGAATCCATAAATCTCACGAGGTCATGGTTATTTCAAATGGTATAAACTCCTTCCAGAGCTTTTGGTATCATTTTTTAAAACTTTTTTAATTTTATGTGCCTAAATTATTGTTTTATGAAATTCATTTGTTTTTTACATTTGAAATGACATACTGATTTAAAAATATATAGTAATATGCATGGAATTTCAGGATCATGATTTATATCAATTTGGATTCAGTTTTTAACTAGCTTTTTCTATAAGTAGTTATATACATTCATGGATCATAATATTTTTTATTCAGAATAATTATTTTACTGTATACAATTATTGATTGATTATTCTTGTTTCCAACAATGACTTTTTTATTATTAGCCTAAAGTGATAAGTTTATATTTTTATTATGAAGCACAATTTTTCCTAGATTCTCAGATTTATTCTTGAGTATTTTCAAGAGGATAAACTGATGAAATAAAATAAAGAGAATGATTTTACTTAAATGGATAGTAAATCTACGGGGGGATAAAAATAATTTTATTCCCATGATGTTAAAGGGACCATCAATCAAATAGTTGGAAAAATATTTAACCCATTAAGTGGAAGAGACCAAGGGAAAATTCCAATCCCTTTATATGTGCTTTTTTCCTTGGGAATATATTGTCAAATGGGGGAAATAAAATATAAACACAATGTTTTTTATTATTAAATTTCTAAACATTGGTTAAATATAGGGTCTCTAACATGAACTCATAGTGGGTTAGTTTAATACAATGGTTTCATGTAATTGGGTGGCACCACAAAAAGAATATTGGGATCATGGTGAAAAATTTGGCTTCTTAGTTTGGGAATTCATGTAAACTCCTTCAATATTCAATCCACAAGGCCTTCAGGCCATTGAATTTTTTTAGGCCTTCTGTTCATATAAGGTTTACCTCTCAATCTAGTTAAAAATGGTATTTCTTTCTTTAACAAAAAGGTGTGTCAACCCTTACCTATTTCAAAAAGAATATTGATAAAAGGGGTATTTTTTACCCTCTGTTATTATTCTCATTTAAAGCACTCATATGATATTTTATAGAGTATAGAAGGAATTATGATTATCATAGATTATATGTGTTTCCAAAAAAAATATAAAGGGGTGGTTTATGTGCCCATTCATGTCTTAAATAAAAAATTTATGGAGTTCATGCATGATTTTTTATATTTTTTTGTAATATTTTGGATTTTTTTATCAATGTGATTCTATGTATATAGATTTATTATAATAAATCAAATGAGTATGATGTTCCCATTTTAAGAAAATTGAGATGATGAAATGAGAGATGGAATAGTCCCATAAATCGATTCAATATTGAGGAATAATAGGCTTCAAAAAAATCCAAAAAATTAGAAGCACTAAAGGGTGGAGGAATATCATTTATGTATATTACGTCACATTAATGATTAATCTATCCTTGTATTTCACCATGAAAAAATATACAATTTTTAGGACCATATTCCTTCTTAGATATTTCTTTATAGATAATAAGATAATAATATGAGATATTAGATTAATTCTAAACACCAATGATGAATCTAATTTATAAAAATTTATGGTGATCCTTTCAATATAATTTATAAAATTTGAAAAAATTATATTGGAAAAAAACCACCAATTCAACCCTGGTATATGATGCATCTTTGAATTAGGACTTACAAATGCATGTGAATATATTAGCCAAGGTCTAAGAGGGTGATATATTATGATATTTTATACATGATTAATGATGGGTTATAAACTGACATATGATATTTGGGAATTCCATTTATAATTATGAATTGTTATTATATATTGACGTTTTTATGAGTTATGACACACGCATTACCCAAATGATGGTTTTAGTGATACTGGACCATCTGAATGTGAATAAATATATTTTTGAATCCACATATTCCATTTATGACAATGGGGGATATATTTAAATTTTTCACTGTACCAAAAAGTGATTAAACTACCAAAATTATATTCTATGTGTTTTTAAATTTCATGATATTGGTTACTAGATGCATGTTGTGATTTCGATGCATGTCATGATTTCAATAATATGAATCTAGAATGGTTTTTGTTAATTTCTTGAGATATTACTTCAAATAAAAGGTACAAAACTAGTAGAGGATATTATTATAATGACCTATTATTTTAGTAAATAGATTTCCATAAATAATTTTAAGTAAATTGTCTTATATGAAATACTAAACAATAATAAAGAACCTAATACATCAATAAAATTAAATTATTAAATATGAGTTTATTATTATATCCATTAAAATGAAGGGTATCAATATTAATAAACAACCTTATAAAAACATTTTTAAAAAGTATAATAAAATAAATTTCATTTTACGCTTGAAAATACACTTTTTTCTACAAAAATGGTTTTTAAAAATTTTGTACATTGATAAGAAAATCGATTTTTCTCGCACTTAGAGATTATGTTTAGTAAAATTGATTTTTTATTAGTAAATCATAGGGATAAATTATTTTAATGTAACTAATTCTATTTTAATCATAAAAAACATTACTAGGCTTAAAGTAAATTACTACGATAATGGTAAAACTATTATTTTCAAAGAATTATTTTATTTACATTGTGTAAATTTTATCTAATAAAATAAATTAATATATTTTTAAAACATATTATAATATAATTTTAAAAATTACATATAAATATATTAACACTCACTGAATTGGTAATCAATAATAAAAATAATATTGAGAACACGTAATAGTGAAAACAATATTATTTACAAATATTTTTTCTATATATTAAATGTTTTAATTTATAATTTAAATTTAAATTATATATTAATTGAATTATATTATATGAAGACTAAATTTAGGTTTATACTATTAAATTTTTATAATATTTGTTACCTTATATTTCAAATAAATTATAAATTACTTTGGTAAAAAGAAGTTACCAAGATAAAAAATAGTGAAATGTAAAAAAAATATAGTAGTAAAATACTTGATACAACTTTAAAAATTTAGTTCAAATGGGTGGTAGAGTATTAATTGAATTTTAATCATGCAAAAATTCCTTGTTTTCTAATTTTAGAGTCATTCACCCTTGAATAGTTTCATTCTATTACTAGAAAATTTATAGGTATTTACAAAAGTTCTATTTTCATTATATATAAAAATAATCACTTAAAACACAATTATGTGCACATTAAAAAGATTTATCTATACCAAAAATCTTCTATAGTCTCTTTTAAACTTTTTAAACACATACTATAAGCCTTTTGCTTTCTAAATTACCAAGCTATGAATCTTAAAGTAGAAACCTAAGGGCGAATATCCAAAGAGAGAAGGAATTTCTCAACTGAGGTCACTTAACTATTTTGTACTTCCACCTCATAAAAACTATTCTATCCCTAAGAGTATAATAACTGAATATTTTCTAATATTATAAAATTTTATTTTACTATTGGAATATGCATTTTCTACCTTCGTCTATAACCACTCAAAAATGAATATTTCCTCATGTGTGCATGTGGACCAGTACCTCCATGAATAACATTCATGACTTTTCATTATTTTCATAAATAGTTTGTTTTAAAATTAAAATTAAATGATTAATATGACATTTATAATTTTTTTGAGATTTTGAAATTAAGAAACATTCCATACCTTCCTCACTTTCTATGTAAAATGAACATGTTGTATGTGCGTATGTGTGGATTAATGCAACCATAAAAGTGATGTATTTTGTTATTCACTCTAATTTTTTCTTATTTCTCTAAATATATTAAAATCTAGTTCACCACATAAATAAAATATAAATATTTTCAATATTATTATATAATAAAAAAATATTCCAAAATAATCACTTTCTTAACAATACAAACTCATTAATTTTGCATGTTAATGTATAGCTCAATTTAACCACCTACATAAATAATGTTATAGATTTATATCATAGATAATTAAGGAAACATAATTACTCATGTAATGGGATAACAATATGAAAATAATGATTTTTTTTCTAGAATTCTAATGATAATATCTAACATGTTATTAATAAACCACCCCTTCTTCATTTAAATTAATGAACAAGCTCTTCCCTGACCTTGTTGTCATTAATCATTACTATAATACATATGAAATGAAAAAATAAATTTGTAAATCAATGTAAATCAACTATTAATGTACCTATAAAAATATTTTAATGTTGAGATTTGAATCTATAAATGATAATTGACATCTTCATTACAAAGATAGTGAGAAACAAACAATCATAACTAATAACACTTGATGATGAAAATAGGGTATAACTAACTAATATTTTTGAAATATATGATTATAAAAAAAGTTTGTAAAAGTTTAAACATATGAATAATGTTTTTAAATATGGTATTAATAAAATTATATTTTTATATAGAAGGGTATACCTTATACAACTAATTGGGGATAAAGGTAAGTGTTTTTCTTGACTCAAATATTTTCATTGGATCGTAAATATTACTTTTTAACAACGACCTTTAAAAATTAATATATTATAACATATAAAAATTATATATCATATTCGTAAATTTTATTTTTATTAATTCATGTTTTAAATAAATTTTTTTCCTTGATACATCATTTGTTTCATAAAATTATAATTTTTCTAAGAATGGTTTTCATCCATTTAATGTTTCATTTTCTTCCATATCTATGTTTTTAATTTCCACCAATATTACAAATTATTATTTGGAAATATAAATATCCTCCGACTATATTGATATTTATTTTTATCTTAAACTATTTTCAAGTGTAAATTTTATTATATATTTAAATGATGTGGGTTGCAAGAATGGAATTTTAAAAATATTAAGAAATTATTTCTTTTCAAAAGTATTTTCTTTTATCTTCTACTCTATATTTATTGAATAAGATTTTTTTTTATTTGGTTTCTATTATTTTTATCTCTTTTTAAAGTAGTATTTTATGAATTATTATTATCACCTTCTTAAAAAATGATTTCTTAAAAAGTGACTCATAACTAATTATTTTATATGGATGATTATAAAATGCTTTCAAGAAGTATATTTTCATTATTTGGTTTTCATTTTCCTACCTATATCTAATGGAGTTATGTTTCATGATTCACCCTTTATTTTTATCTTATGAAGTGATACATTTTGGGTGATAAATTTTTTTGTTTAAATTTATTTAATTCATGATGTAATTTTATATCAGTTGTAAATGTTCTGAAACCCATTTTATATCCATGTTGTGTTTTGAAAAGTAAATGATTTTCATTTAAATGTTTTATAAAATAAAATTTATTTCTATGGGTTATTTATATTGTGATAAGTGGATGATTTTTATTTGGAACATGTAAGTATATAATAATAACAGGGGGCCTATATCCTTAACCAATGCATGGGTTAAATTTTTATATATCATGAGACATGCACACACAGGAAAAATTTAGTTACTCAAAAATGTGGGTGAAATTGTGTAACTCCTCCAATGGCCCGAAGGCCTTAATTTTTTATAGATTTTTTATAATACACATTTCAAGGGGTGAGGTGGAACCCTTACAAGTCTCGTAGGCGTAAGTATTACATGCCCTATAGGCCTTAGAAGAAATCATTTTCTCATAGCCTTCAAACATTACATACAACCCATACTAACTACTTGGAACTGCTCCTCCCCAACATCTTCATCATGAAATCAACTCTCTACCTTCACATGGTTGTTCGTTTAGGCATTCATGTGCATGCACAAGCTTATCCCGATTACATGTGCCATACCCTCTCATTCTTGCAATCCATTTGGCTTCTTCTATTGCGAAATATCCTTGCTCATCCTCCTTGTAGAGCTTGTTCCTCGTAGGTTGTCTGGTTTTCATCTGCACTTAAGGTGCCCCAAAGGCCTTGAGGTGGCCCAAAGGCCTTACTGAACCGAAGGCCTGGGTGGCCCAAAGGCCTTAATGGACTCGGGGACCAAATCGGTGGCCCGAAGGCCCAAATGGGGGTATATTCCCGGCTGCTACAGTGCCAATCAGTACCTACTACATTTCCCACTACAGTACCTGTTACAGTACTGCACAGTTCCCGCTACAGTACCTGCTGCAACACTGCTACAGTACTGCTACAATACCCCTAGAAATAATTTCTCCACCTGGATTTGATCCCTGGTCTCCCGGATGCACATGCAGAGTTCTTACCAACCCGGCTAAGGCTCATGTGCGAAATTGTATAACTCGTGAAGGTTATGTTTCCCAATACCTATGGTTGTGCGATAATTATATAGAATTCATTTTTTCTAGGATATTAGTAATTTCCATGATATATATTCCTATGTTATACCACATGTCTATGTTATGTTTTTTCTTAATAACCATGATTATTGGTTTATTTTTCAACTCCCTTGTTAATAAATATTCATATTATGTAAATTTTCTATCCCATTAATATTTTATGATATATGATTTTATTTTTATGATTCTATTATGTATGATCATTTATCTTATTATGTTTTTATAACCTTTTTTCTTATCATATGATCAGTTATGTTCTCAAATTGTTATATCCCTTATTTACCCTTACAAAGAATTTGAGATTTTCCATTTATTATTTTTTCTATTCCCTAGGTCATAAAGATGAGTATTTAATGTTTTATTTTTAGAATTAATTTCAGAGTTGAATGATTTTGGATAAATATTCATGAGTATTATAAAATGAAGTGTTTATTTAGTTAATCTCCCAATACAATAAACCGTATGTTCTAGGGATTGTGTGACCATTTGTAAGATAAAAGGATTATTTATATAAAATAACAATTATTTATATATATATTTGTCCTAGGTTTCTAGATTTTATATTAGATAAAGATATAGTTATTTTTTGGGGTTAGTTTAATTATATTTGGGATTTGGATGATATAAATTTAGGGAAACCCTATGGATAAGACTAAGGGATAATCCTAGGTAGAGGATAGAATCCTAAAATTTAGGTTAATAAATGATTTTTTGGTTTTACTAGAAATAAAATCCCTCTCTAGATACTAGTAAGTGGATGTGGTTTTGGAAAATATACACCTAGGGTTAATCACCATGAAAAAGGATGGTCGAGTTTCAACCTGATCTTTACTCAATGCGTGATATGTGGGACTAAGACTGCACACCTAGATCAACACTCCTGGATGATATGCTTTGGTTAATTCACATTATCTTTATAATATAATGTGGGGGATATGAATATTTTTTAGGTTAATAAAACCTAGTATAAAAATAATTATATATGACCTAGATAAAATTTTAGAGATTCATAAGTTAGGGTAATTATATAATTTAAGAAATTTTTATTCTAAGATCATAGTTTACCCTTAGTACATTTATTAATTTAAGTATTATTATCCCTAAATAATATTTTATTTAATGTAATAGATGGATTAATAAGAAACCATTTTAAAAATGGATGTGAAGTATAATACAGCAATTTTCCTGATGAACTACCAAATGGGATGGGATCTAATGTACAAAACCACATAGGGTTACTAACCAAATATTAAAAACCAATAAATAATAATGAGAAACATGTTAAGATCATCAAATCACCAAGTAATGAGTAAATTTATATCAATTATTTCTTATAAAAATTTCTACCCCTGTTAGTGGATATTATAATCTACTTATTGTTGAGTAATGGATCGTTTTGATGGAAAATACTTTTTCCATTATCTACTACTCATAGAATGATAAGGTCATTTTGGATGTCTATCATTTAGAAATAGATTCTGATTAGTAGTGTAATATCATTAAGAATATAATGGAAAATGAGTAACTGTACTCTATAGAAAGGGAGTATTTTGAGAAAGTATTATTTATCAAGAACCTCACCTAATCCCATCACACAAAAATAGAATGATAATTTATAGAGTCGAACTAAAGGAGGAAGGATTCATCATCATATATAAAGAAAAATTCATGGTGATCATGAGTTATACCTATTGTAATATCTATAATTAAAAAATAAATATTTTACATTTCATTGGTGGGTTAAAACCAAGTCTTTGAATGGAATTATCCATACCTGATTTTGGAGGCTATAAATAGATTGTTCGATGTTCACTAAAGGTGGGGATAGAAATCTAGGACTGTCATTCATCCAGGGAAAATATATTAAAAGTTGATTATTGTGGAATATATGACGATAAGACGCATTAGGGAAAGAAATCCCAACTTCCTACATGTCAAAAATGGGGGATAAAACACTTAAGTAATTATCTTATGGGATCTAAGATGATTTTTAAGTATAATAAACATGTACACCTAGATAACCACTTTCAAATCAATGCAAGATGGATTAATAACAAAATGTAGGAGAATAAAGTCATAACCAATTCACCACCTACACTTTAATTATTAAAACTGCAAGAGGTTGGTAATTATATAAATCATTACCCTTACCCTAGATCTATTTTATAATGATAGACACCAATAACCTCCTAAAACAAGGAAGAAAAGGAGACCATGTTTCATTACTACCATGAAGGTGGATCATGATAATTAATTAGTGAAATTTAAACTCATTGTCCATTAAAAACATAAAATTCCTTATTTAATTATAGTTCTTCACATTCCTACATATGAAATAAGTTTTCTAAGAATTTTAAATTTCCACCCCAGCCATTTGATATTGAACTATATTTGAAACACTTGGAGGAATGATGAATTCATTTAGGATATATAACACTTCTCTAAACAATATTTTTTATGAAGATATTTCCTTCCAATATAATAATTCTATGGTTGGTAGGATTAGATGTAATATTGGGTATTGATTGGATTTCCTAATATAGTGTGCATATCAATTTTTGGGATAAGGAGATCTAATTTCATATCTTGATTCATCCAATGATAAAATAGTTATTAAAAGATGATCTTAATATCCCATCAAAAGAATCATATATTATTTTAGTCTCAAAACCATGAAATTAAGGATTTATAACTCAAATGATTATAAAAAAAGTCAACATTTATGGCATGCTTATTGTATACGAATATATTGAATTATTTCTGGATGAAATGCATTTTCTTCCCGATAGAATGAGGTTGATTTTATTAATTAAACTCTTACCCATATCTATTATTATCTAATAAATTCTATATAAAATGGATTCATGTTAATTAGAATAATTAAAGAAGTGGTTATTATAGAATCTTTACAAGGTTGTTATATGTCTAAGTGTTTCACCATAGGACGCACCTGTAATGCACTCAATTATAAAGATTCATATTTTTTTAACCTTTTTAAGGTTTAAATTGGGTTTGGAATATTTCAAATAGTTCTTGGGGGTTGTGGATTGAATTTTGGTTCTTTTAGGTACACCATAGGTAATACCACATCATGGTGTAAGTTTTGTTATACCTAGAATCTTCCAATGTGAAATGTGGAAACCAACATTCCCAATGGTTATGAGTGGTCTCAAGTATATGGAATAAGGAACCTTCATGTGGTATATGTCTATAATATATTCACTGTACTATGGTGGAAGGTTTGGTAGTTTCAAAACGTCCAAGGAATTATTCTTTCACTATGGTGGTTCATCATGGTGGATCTCTTAGGAAAGGTGTAATCAAATACACTACATTTGTTGTTGGGATCACCACTCTATGGTGATGGATATTTAAATATCTATAAATACCCTAATTGAATATTTATCTTCTTGGGTATTTTTTGTTTTAAAATGGAAACCACTTGTGATTAAATTATGGGAGTTATTAATTTCTTGACTCAATCACTCCATTTATAACCCTCGTTATTCCCTTTCTCATGAGCAATAATGATTTGGATGATTCTAAGTTGATATTTGGGGATTTTATCCTTCCCTTATTTTTATTTCTCAAAGTATATATTGATTTGTTGGCTTCATTGAGATTAGTATCAGATCTATAGGATTGGAGACTTTCCCTTTAACCAGATCTAGATATTCCATTAATGGTGATTTTCATTGGTAAATTCGAATTGATTCATAGAATATGTCACCATATCATTCTTGAATATTATTATAGAATCCCTTTTTTGATGAATTGGGATTGGTTTGTGGGATCTTTAGTGTGCGAGTTGGATCTGGTTAGTTGTAACCATGTGATTTGGGAATCGATATATAAAAAATGTTTCCCATTGGAATCAATACACTTGAGGTATAAATTTACATACCATATAGAGCTATTTTATAAATTTTTCCCTTTATATTGATCACATGTGTGTGTGTGTAGCTATGAGATCCATGTTTGATATTGATTGTATGTGTCTGCATGTGTATCTTGTGAGACCTATATTTGATATAGATTACATGTGTGTGTAGCCTATGAGACCCATGCTTGATAATGATCATCTATGTGTGTGTGTTTTCAGAATCTAATACTCATTATTGATATTATATATTTATATATATATATATATATATATTATTCCTTGTTTTGTGTGAACATATGGGATGTGAAGGCTTTGATCTTTATTACAAGTGAAAAGTGGACCATTGTGGCTTTTTTATCCCATAGAGGGGGAATGTATGGAATGACATAATGATGATGATGGAACTATATAGATAGTAGGGAAATGATTTCCATGATTCATAACCTAAAGTAGTGGTGGGATTTTATGGCCTTATCACTTGACCGGAGGTGGAGATGGGGTACAATGGCCATGTGGTCTTGCTTGTGATTGAGATGGGGATCAATGGCATTTTGTCCTGACCTGAGGCTTATTGGCTATGTGGCTTCTCAGATATATATGGTGGCCTTATAGATGATCCATGATCACGAAATCCATTACGAATTCCCTTCTAATATTAAGCCTAAGTAGGTATATTCAGGGCTCAGGGTGCCTCAGTCAATGCACAATTACTTGATGCATGATTTAGTTTTTCTTCATTTTACTTTTACTTATTACCACGTCATAAAGATATTATACATATGTACTTATATTATTGACACATTGGTAGTTTCCAACTAGTTTTATACTCAAAATGTTCATGGGAATATCGATGTAAATGAATACTCATTTATTAGAGACCCGATAAAGGGAAAGGACCTAGTTTTAGGGAGTTTTAGAGATATATATTGGTGTTTAAAGATAGTATTGTGTAGGAATATAGAGTTACATTATGGTTTCATTATTTATTTCTTGTTTCTTTAATTATACTCTGGTTTGACCTACCACATTTGGGTTCCTTGTTTATTTCATTTTATGGCTCTATGATACTTAACATGTCATCTGTTATAGAATTTTATTAAATAATTATGTTATACCTTAGTGGGTTATTAGTATTATATTGATATAAATTTTATGTATATATTTTTATATTTAGGTTATATTATCCCCACTACACTCTTATGACTTTAATTATTGATTAGTAACCTATTTTATATGGTAAGGTGTGAATGAGGTCTTGTAGTCCACTAGCATAATATGGTTGATCCTGGTTGGGGTGTCACAATGTGGTATAAAATGAGGTTTTATTTTTTTCTTCTTGAATTTATTTGGGTAAAGTTATAAAGAAGATGGGTTGGGTGTAACTTGGGTAGGGGAGTCACGTAAGTTCCCATACAGATCTTATGTGACATAACCCTAAGTGATTGGTGATGGGGACTAATGTTACAGTTGTGGATTTACTATTTTATATTGATCTTGAGTATGTTCTATTATTAGAGTTTATGGGATTTGGGTGAAACCATGCATCATGATCTAACATAGGTGATCAGATTTCATATATACTTTTTATATATTATACATAGTATCTCATTTAATTAAATATCTTGATTTGTGCTTTTATGATATATTGTGATAACATTTTTATTACTTTGACTTGATTATGATTTTTTTATACATACATGGTTCTAAATAACAAGCATGTATGAAATACAAGGCATAGGCCTAGGGAAATACTGGGAGGGTTATGTATTATAAATGTGGTTTGCATCCTAGGATATTTCTTCCTATAAAAATCCATTATGTGGGATTATAAAATTATTGATTTTATATCTTGATTAATCTATTATAGGTTTCTTTAGGTCTCATTTGGTATTATAGATAATACGACCAAGAAAACATCAGATCGGACCGCCAATATAAGAAAGTTATGATTCTCTCACTATGGAGGATTCTCATGTTCTACCATTATATAGGTAGGATGATATAGTTGGGAATTATCTTGTGTATACTCTAGCATTTTAGATGGTGGAACCACTATAGTTGGTATTTATTCATATAGTCTATGTTCAAAGTGAAGAAGTTTCTAGGATGACGGTTTATTATGAGTATGACTTCTATCTCTAACAAAATCTATCCTTATATGGAAACTAAGGTCCACAAGATATTGATTATTAGACTAATTTAATTTATGGGATATTTGATCTTATGGGGACTCTAGAAGATCGACAGATAAATATGGATTCTTTTATGCTTTAGGGACCCTGCAGAAGGCAATAGGGCATCATGAACCAAGATGATAGGTATGAGGATCTTACATGCTAAACCTTTAAGGATGTTTCTTGGAGAAGTTTTTCATGAACATGCTAAATCTAGATCACATGAAAGAGTTTATGGAGCTTTATAAAGGATCTATGTTTGTGTCTTATTACACTTATAGTTTCATGAATTTTATTTACCTCACTTATCATCTTTATAGGAATAAGGTGAAAAAGGATTGGAGTTTTTAGGTCAATCTTCTGCCATAGTCGAGGCATTGAGTTAGGACATTTGACCTGATGATATATCCATAGGTGATACATAATGCCTTGATGATCAGGAAATCACTATAAGAATAAAAATATAAAGTTATTCTTACATATCTTACTAGATTAGTTATAAAACTTCTCATTATTGTAGTGGGTTAATCTTCTAGTAGAAATAATGTGAAGGTTGAGAATTTACAACAGGGAAGTGGAAAATAATCAAAGTAGGGAAGTGTTTCTTCTGGTTCATCTAAGACAGGAGGAGGTCCCCCATGTTTCAATTGTGGACACTATTAGAAATTTTTATCAAGACTTCAAAGAAATTGTAGTCATGGTTAAATATGTGGAATCATTATCAATTTTTTTAAGGGAATTCAGGGCAGGTTCTCATGGGGGTGTAGTTAAGATAAATAATATGTCCCATGGATCTTTCTATCATTGTTAGTAACAAATTTAGACCCTAGATATTTCAATAACTTAGTAAAGTTATGTGCTTTAGGATCACTTCCATAGAGGTGAGGCAAAAATATTTTATATAGTGGAATACGTCCCAGTAGATGGTGGGGAGGGACCATTTACTATTCTAGGATTGTTCTTTTTCACATCTTAAATATCTCTTAACTTGTTTGATACATGGTATTTCCATCCATTTATATATAGTCAAGTTGTTTATGGGAATTATTTTCTAATTAAGCTATCTTTTGAGTTGTTATATATTGACACTCCCATGGGGGAAGAAAGTTAATTATCTCTAGAGATGTCCAAAATTTCCCTTAGTAGTTTCTGGATACAAACATCTATGGGATTTCATGATTCTTTATATGAAAATATTTATTGTGATATTTGGCATGGACTAGTTGACTAGTTACTGGGAACTTATTGAATTCTACTGTAGACAAGTATCCTTATTTTTACTAAGGAATATAAGTTTATTTTAACTGGTTAATTAGATATTGGGGTAGAAATAATGGGACTGAACTAGATTTGTTTGAGAGATATTACAACATAAGTAAAATGCATGACTATTTTGGTGTCTAGGTGACGAATCCCTCCTCATTTCCTCTTCTAATAGATCATTACTAGGATTTCCTCCCATAATATTTCTCTAGAAATCCTCTTAATAAAGGAATTTATTTCAATATCAAACTCATACCAAGACCACAACCTATATTTATTCTTCTATATCATATGATTCCATCTAATTTGAAGGAACATAAGTTGTAACTTAGGTATTTAGAAGCAATGGGTTTTATCATACTGAACACACCTCCCCAGATATCTCCATTTTTGTTCACAAATAATGTATATGGTGGTCTTCGGTGGTGTGTGGTAAATAACAAACAGATCCATGTTATCATAAAGAATAGATACCCATTTCTAGGGATTAATGACTTATTTGTTCAGTTGTGGGGATCTTGGTGGATCTCCCTAATTGATCTACAATCAGTATTCCATCAAATTCGATTCAAATAGAAGGATATTCCTAAGATGGTGTTAAAGTGTAGATACAAAGTGTATGAGTATCTTTTCATGCCTTTTGGGTAGACAAATACATCAGTAGTTTTCATGGATCTCATGAATAGGATCTTATATTTGTATTCAGACTCCTTCATTGTGTTCTTTGTTGATGATATATTCATATATTCATGAACCTCAAAGATACATTCGAGACAACTGGAGATTGTATCGAGTAAACTTTGAGTGCATTATCTCTATGAAAAAAGATGTATAAGTGTCACTTTTAGATACTAGAGGTATGTTTTCTTGGTCATGTAATCTATTAGGTTGTATTTTCTACAGAACTAGACAAGGTATAAGATTTTATTTCTTGAGCATTACAAATTAATTTATTTGCTATTAGGAGATTCATTAGGTTGGATGGATAATAATGATAGTTAACTCAAGACATAAGACATTTAGTGGAACCTATGACTTGGCTTTTTAAGAAGAGATTGAAGTTTTGGTCTGTTGATCATTGTAAATATTCCATCATAGCGTTGAAGAGGAGATTGGTTACTGCTTTGATCATGGTAATACTTAAAGTTGGTAATAATGGTATATGTTTTGAAGTATTGTCTCTTTAGTGAGAGATTATTCTTAAGCATGGACCATAAGAACTTGTGTTATATCTTCTATAAAAGGGATTTGAATATTTTTTAATGGCGTTGGGTGGATTATATGATAACATTTCATATCAAGATGAATTATACTCTAGGAAAATGTAATGTTTTTTTAAATTCTCTTAGTATGAAAACATAGGATCTTGGAGAGTAACCATCCAAGGAGGAATGGTGGTTAATGATTTTGTTGGTTGAGTGGTTGTTAGATACATATGAGGACTAAGGGGATATTACTTATACTTATTTATTTATCTAATCTACATTGGTGGACAAGTTAAAGGATAGTCATGAGTTAGATATTTAATTCTTAGTTATATAGGAATGGTTGGAAGGAAGTGACCTAGGTCCAAGATAATCGATGGATAGTGGAAATGAGATCATTTTTCATGGGAGATTACTAGTTCATGCTCCCATGATGAAAGAGCCAATGAGGTAATCCCATGACTCTTAGTGGGAATTGAACCTTTCTTTGAATAACATGTATCAAGATATTAGGAAATGCTTCTATTACCAAGGAAGTAAAATAGAAATTGTGTGATTCATCTCTGATTTTTGTACATATCCAAGGATCAAATAGAAGAATTAGTGGCTAGGATAATTTATTCATACACTTCATGATCCTTTTTGAAATAGAGATGAGGTGATGATGGAATTTCTTATATGGTTTCCTAATACCTTGAGAGGTAGAGATGTTGTAGGATTGATAATTGATCAGATAACAAAGGTTTCATGTTTCTTATCGATCTGAGAGACATAAATTATTAATGATTTGGGGAAGATTTACATCTCATAGAATTTAATAATTAAAGGAGTGTCTTAAAATATTATAAAATATTAAGATTCATGTTTTATGTTGTGGTTTTGGAAATAATTATATAGTTCTATGTAGTCTTGGTTAAATTTGAGTATGACATATCATCCACATACCGATGGATAATAGGAGAGGAAAATCCAGATCCTAGAGGATATGATTTGGACACGAATTATAGAGTTTTGTGGATCATGGTATGGGAATATGGACTTGGTGTAATTCTAATATAATATAAGTTTTCAAACTTTAATTCAGATAGAACCATTTGAGGATCTTTATGTTCATTCGTGTCACTCGCTGTTGTGTTAGCATTAAGCGGGTGAGGAAGCTCTCATTTTTCGAGTATGGTGTTAGAGACATCCAAGAGGGTGTAGTAGATTAGGAGATGGTTGGTTACCAACTAGAGTAGACAGTGATCATATGCTGACTAGAAGAGATAACCATTGGAGTTCTCCATGGGAAATGAGTTTTTCTTAGGGTTTTCAACTCAGTTGGGGTATCATCATTTGCGGATAAAAGGGATGTTAACACCATGATATTTGGGACTATTTGAGATAATTTAATTTATTAAATAATTTTCTTACTAGTTACATATCCCTCCATGATATGAAGAAATTAATAATGTGTTTTACATCTCTCATATTCAAATATAGGAGCATGATCCTACACATGTGATCGAAAATAAGGATGTTGAGTTGGAACTTAAGGTATCATTTATAGAGTGACTGATTCAAACTATGATCCATAGTGAGAAAGTGTTATGGAGGAAGATAGTGCCACTTTTTCAAGTTTGGTGGCATTATATACATATTCAAGAGGGATTGGTAATTATATGTGTAGGCTCAATGGACTAAGTTGTTCAAATTATCCTCTAAAGACACTACTTGAGGATAAGAAGTCGTTAAAGGGGAGATTTATAACACCCTCAAATTTAATGACATGCATTGTTTTTATAATTTTGATGGTTTAACTTGAATATAAAATGAAATTAATGGTTCTTAGTGTCTTTGGGTGTAATTTGGATGAGTTTAGGTCCATAATGGGTAGGACCACACTATGGTAGACGTTTTATTGTTCTGGGAATCCCAGTTCATGAAATAAGGTGTAAAATAAACCCAATTTTAGGGAATGGAATTAGGTGTGTGGATTATGGATTAATCTTATAGTAAATGGATAGAATAGCCTCACCATTCCATGGTGGAAGGTATGGAATGGTCAAAACTACCAAAGAATTACTCTTACACTATGTTTGGCCATCTTAAAGGATCTTTTATGAAAGGTGTGATTGAAGACACCATAATTATGGTGGGGATCTCCATGACATGGTGATTAATAGTATAATTTTTTTAAATAGATAAATCATCCATCAAGATTTATGGAATTTTTACATTTCAAAATTAAAACTATGAGAGATTAAATTAAGAGTTTTATTTTCAATTTTTACTCGATCTCTCCCATCATAACCCTTATTATTTTCCTTATCATTAGGTATGAAAATACAGATAAATTTATTGTGATATTTTGGTATGTTCTCCTTTTACTCTCTTTAGTGATATACATTTATATTGCTCTATCAGCTACCATGGGATTGGCATAAGATCAAGAATTGGCATCCTTCCCTTTGACAAAATCTTGATCTAGCATTGAAAATTATTTTCATTTAGTAATTATAATTTATTATAAGCCTATGTCACTATATAATTCTTCAATCCTGTTTTATATTTATTTTTACAATGAATTGAGATCAGTTCTATTGATCCTTGGTGTAAGTGTTTGGTCTCGTTGGTTCATGAGTGTGTTTTGGGTATCAACACTTGAAAAAACTTGGTCATTTTCATCAATTTGGTTGAGGTAGGAAGTTACTTAACATATAGATACATAGTATAAGTTTTTTCCGTGATATTGATCACATGTGTGCACATGTGTAGTTATGATACCAATGATTGATGTTGATCAAATGTGTGTGTGCAAGTGTATAACATGAGACCCATGTTTGATATTGATCACATCTGTGTGAATGTGTATACTATGTGAACCATGATTGATATTGATTTCATGCATGTGTGTGGTTGTGAGGCTCATTCTTGACATGTAATGTTTGTACCAATATGTGTTATTCCCTATTATATGTGAATGTATGTCCTGTAGAGGATTTTATTCTAGTAGAAACTGATCGTTGGACCATTGTAGATTTATTATCCCTTATAGGGGGAGAATTTGTGGTATGAAATAATGGGGATGATGGACTTAGACACAGGATCAAGGTACTATGGACTTAAGGCTTGAACTGATGAAGAAGTTGGATATGATGACCTTGGGGCCTGACCTAAGATAGAGATGGGGTACAATAACCTTGTGGACTAACCCGTGATAATGATGGGGATCAATAGCCTTATGTCCTTACCTAAGGATTTTTGGACATATGGTTGTCTATATATATATAGTATCCTTGTGGAGGATCAATGATCATGAATTCTTTCATGATTTCACTTCTAGCATGAAGCCAAAATAGGCACAATTGGGTCATGTGGCGGCTTGGTAAGCACACAATCGCCCAATGCAAGATTGATTGTAACTTTCTTAAGATTTTACTTTTTATAATGGAATACATATCTAATGTATATGTACATATGTTCAGAGTGAATTGGTGGTGTCCTAATGGGTTTATTCTTATACCCTACACAATAATATCAATGTGTATGTCTATTTCATGATCAAGGACCTAGGAAGGGGCTAGGGCCTAGTGAAAGGGAGCTAAGGAGATAGAGTTTAATTACTAAAGGTGGTACAGGGATAGAATATTGAGTGATGTTATAGTACATTTATTTATTTCCCATTTATTTACATATAATCAGGTTTCACATTCCACATTAAGGGTCCTTTGTTATTTCATTACTTGAATCTGTGACACCTGACATGTTATCTGTTATAACGTTGTTATTAATTAGTCAAACTCATCCTTTTAGGTTATTATTATTTTATTGATATGATTCTAAGGTATAAATTTTGATTAAATGTTTATGGTCTCAAAAATACACTATTTGAACCCAAACTATTTGCTAGGAATCTCTTGTATATGGGAAGGTGTGCATAAGGTCATGTAGACCACCATCCAGGACCAGTTGATTCAAGTTGAGTCGTTACAAAACCAGTTCTCTTCATCAAAAATAATGACAGATCAATGTTTATTTTCATTGATTATCATGATCTTAATAAAATCACGATCAAGAAAAATTATCTTCAACCTTTTAATGATGATACGTTCAATGAACACATAGGAGCTTAATACTTCTCAAATATTGAACTTCAATCTGGATACCATTACTTAAGGGTCAAAGGGATGATATTTCATACACTACATTCCATAAAAGTTATGGAAATGATGAATTTATAGTTTTCCACTAGGATATATTAATTCTCCCATCATCTTCATAGATCTAATGAATAGTTTTTACATACCATCATGATCAATTATAGGATTTCTTTATAGACAATATTCTCATATATTCAAAGAGAAAGGAAGAGAATGAAAATTATTTTTGACTTCTATTAAAGACCCTGATATAGGGGAAACTATATGATAAATTTAAAAAGTGTGAATTTTGATTATATAATGTATTATTCTTGGTTCATGTAATCATAAGAATGGGAATATTAGTAGATCGATCAAAGAAGGAAGTTATCAAGAAATATCCCAGAACAACCATTGTAATTTAGATATATTGTTTTTTGGGTTAATAAGATATTACCAATACGTTGGGATAAATTTATCATGGATATAAAATATATTAAAAAAATTAACATGGATGGGAGTTAAGTTTTTTTAGATAGATGAATGTGAATAAAATGTCAAGGGAAAAAAAGGTTGATCATTGCTCATATACTTACATTACCCTATAGTGGGGAAGGGTTTGTCATGTATAGTGATTATTTGAGGAAGGTATTTGGTTTATTCATCATACATAATGATGTGGAAATTATATATTCCTTGAAATAATTAAGTATAATGAGAAAAATTACTCGAAGTATGATTTGGAGATGACATCATTGATCTTTTCACCAATGTTTTGGAAACATTATATCTATTTATAAAAGTTTGATTTATATAAAAATAAAAAGAGATTTAAATTTATTTTCACATTGAAGGATTTGAGTATTTTATAAAGGATACAGATTTAATTTTAAAAATATTATGAATTCTCAATATATTACCACAAATTAAATAATATTAAGGCGGTAGATGTTCTCAATAGAAAATATCATGCTTCCCAATCCATGATAAGGATTGAAAAAGACCCAAGACTCATAAATTTCTAGAGTATGAATCCTGAAGTCATAAGGTAAAGGTAGAAATCATATATTTCCCAAAATAATGCTTAAACATAAATTCACATGAAGATAAAATAATCCTATAAGGATGATGTTAAACTACAGACAAATGTAATGAGTATTTTGTAGTTTAATTTTGAAAAAGAGGGAGGTATACAGTTTGTAACCTAGACATATTTCCCATAAAATCCATAACTCAAGAGTAATTTTTGGGTGATTCTCATATCTCATGTTTCACTTTTCTTCTAGGATACATGATGATATAGAGAGATATAAAGAAATACTTATGGGGGATAACATGAAGTAAGAGATTGTAAAGTACATATATCAATGCTTGGTATGTGAGTAAGTTAAGTATGAATAGAATAAGTTTAAGGGTATATTGAATCCAATTCCTATACCAGTATGGAATTAGAAAAACATTAATAGGTATATTTTAGAAATTCCTAGGACATCTAAAGGTAGTAATTCCATTTGGGTTATTGTTGGTGTCCTTACAAAGTTATCTAATTTAATTTTAATCAAATAATATTTCTATCACGATAAAATTAGAATGTTATATATAATATAAGTGTTAATTATTCATGTAGTTCCACTATCTATTATATCTAGTTTAAATTAGTGGTTTTACTCAAGGTTTTGGAGAATCCCTTAACATTCATTGGAGATAGTGCAAAGTTTTAGAAATTATTATCATCCTCAGATAGATAGCCTATCTGAGAGGTCCATTTTATCTCTGTATTCTATGTTAAGATCTTATTTTATGGAATTATAAATATTTTAGTATTAAAACCACCCACTAATATAGTTATTATATAAAAACATTTCCATTATAGAATTTAGATGGCACCATATGAGTCTTTGTATGGTAGGAAATGTGGGACTCCAACATACTAAGATAAAATTGTATACAAGAAGCTAATTGGTCCTAACATTATCCAATAAATTATGGAGAAGGTTAAAACCATTCAATGGTATATGAAAGAGGAAAAAATTCAATAGAATAGTTATGTATACAATTTTCGATGAGATATAGAATTTAAAGTTAGTGATATAGAGTTCCTATGAATATCTCAATGAAAGTAGATTATGATATTTTGGAAGATGGTAAAGAAAATCCCTAGATACATTTAAAAGTTCGATATCCTTGATCATTTTAGGGTGGTATATTATCGCTTGAAACTCCCTCCAAACCTATCTCAAGTATACTATGTGTTCCATGTATCTATTTTGAATAAGTACATACTTTAATGTTCAGATATACTAAACATAAAAGTCATGAAATTATAATATAATCAACCATATAAGGAACAACCAATGGATATCCTAAATCAAATAGATAAGGTACTATGAAACAAGACTACTCACCTAGTCAATGTTATATGGGGTAAGGATAGGTTTTAAAAAGATATGTGGGAACCCAAATATTTAACGAGACAAAAGTTATATGAGTTTGTTTCTTCTAACAAAAAAATTTATATGGAAAAAAATCTTTTAAGGGGGGTATAATGTAACAACACACAAATTTAGTAAATACTTTTCCTTAAATCATGTTGAGTATCTTTCCTTATATGCAATACAAAACTAAGATAAAATCATGATACTTTAAAAAAAACAATACAACTACTAAATTATCTCTATTAAATTGGTGAGCCTCAATTAGAAGAAATAACTATATGAAAACTTTGTAAAAATTTATAATAAAACAAATGAAATTTTATTATTGAAAATATGATTTTTTTTCCTTAAAAAATAATGTTATGCATTAATTCAATAATATAAAAATTAAATTTTCTCACCATTATAAATTTTATCTAGTAAAATGGATTTTATATTTTTAATTAGTTACTAAAAGTTATATGAAATTATAAATTTAATTTTTATCCTCAAAAATAAGTTTACTATGACTAAATATAATTATCGAGAAAATGGTGAAACTATTTTTTTCTTATAATTGTTTTATTATAATTATTTAATTTTTTTCTAATAAATAAATTAATATATACTAAAAAGACTCTAATATATTATTTTAACATATATATAAGTATACTAACACTTATTAAATTTGTAATCAATAAAAAATATATTAAGAACATTGAACTATGAAAACAACATTTTTCTAGAAATAGTTTTTCTATATATTAAATATTATAATTTAATAATTAATTTTAGAAAAATTATAAATTTAAAATATTATATTTAGATTAAATTTAGGTTCATAAATTTAAAATTTTATTAAGGTGGTTACCATATAGTTTTAATAAAATTTAAATTATTTCGGTAAAAACTAGATAGCATGGGAAAAACAAAAATTGATAAATGTAAAAAAAACTAGCGGTAAAATACATAAAAAAATTTAAAACATGTGTGAAAATGAATGTTATAGGATAAATAGACCTTATATCACCACACACTTTATTATTTTCCATTTTTGAGAAATTTGACAATGAATAGTGTCATGCCATCATTTAAAAAGTAATGAGCATTTACAAAAGTTCTATTTTATCCACATAGAAATACATATAACTTACATCACATTTCTTCACCCATATGAAAGCTATAGTACTAAAAAACACTTAACTATTTTCTATTAATATTTCTCACTATTTACTTTATACATTTTTCTTTTAAAAGGAACAAGATAAGTATACTTAAGTTGTTACCAAAGGGAGAGGATCCAATGGGGGGGATAATATTCTCAACTCTGCCCTCTTAAATATTTTCTTCTTCAACCTCCTAAAACCTATTTTATCCCTGATATTAGAGTAAAATTAGTATTTTTATATTCTTTAATTTTATTTTTCTAACTTAATATCCATTTTTTACGTTACTCTAAAACCATTCAAAAATGAAGACATCGTTATGAGTATGTGCGGGCTACCGCCTCCATGAATGGCATGCCTGATTTTTCATTAGCACCATATACATATAGTTCTAAAAGTGTATTTAAAGTATTAATATGATATTTATAAAATTATTTATATTATTAAATTAAAAATCATTACCTTTATTCCTCCTTTTCAATGGAAAATTAATATGTCGTAGTTGCAAACGTCCAGACTACCACCTCCACGAAAGTGACATATTTAATTTTTCACTCTAGTATTTTATTATGTGTATAAATTTCTTAAAATATATTTCACCACCTAAATAAAATATTATTAATATCATTATTCTTATTTAATAATGATATTATACATAAAAAATCAATTCCCTTACTATACTTTCTCATCAATTATAGCATGTTCTTTTTTGGGTGGATTTAACATGCTATATAAACAATGCTTTAAATATCTGTCATGGATAACTTAGAAAAACTAAATACTTGATATATTGGGAAAATAAAATTAAATAACAATACTTTTTTATTTTTTAATATTAATTGTTATATCTGACCTATTACTAATATACATCCCCCTCATTTATTAGAATTACCTAAACTAGCTCATCACCGACCTCATCATCATGAATCCTAACTAGTACATATCAAATGAAATTATAACATTATAGATAAATATATAAATATATTAAATTGTTTTTAATAATATTTCAAAGGTCAAATTTTAATCTATAAACAAGAACTGACAATTACATTACCAAGCTAGTACAAAACAAACTATCGAAGCTAAAAACATCCAATAATGAAAATAGGGTATAATTAACTAATATTTTTATAATAAATTATTATAAATTAAGTTTTTAAGGTTATGGATATGAATAAGGTTCTTAAATATGTTATAATACAGTTATTTTTTTAACACATGAGGATATATAAAATTCTACTATTAAGGAATAAAGGTAATGGGTTTTCGTGACTTAAATCTATTCCTTGGGTCATAAACATTCCTCTTTGACTATAATATATCAATATTGATATATTTAACCCTATGATGATTATTTTATTAATTCATAATTTACATTATGGGTAATTTATGTTTCACATAGATTATTTTCCCTTGATAAATCTCTTATTTAAAAAAAACATAATTTCATTAAGAATTATTTCCATCCTTTTAATTGTTCATTTTATTCAATATCATTTTTTAAAATAATTTATATGTTCTAATTTATTATTTAGAAAGATAAATATGTGTTTTCTATTTTTATCTTCATATTCCTCATAATATCCTTTCAAGTGGAACTTTTATTATTGTTTTCAATAAAGTGGGTCATAAGAAATGTATTTTAAAAGTATTAGTAAATAATTTCTTTTCAAAATATATATTTTTATCTTTCACTCCATATTTATTGAATAAGATTCATATCTATATTTTTTCCATTCTTTGGATCTATTTATAAAGTAATATTTTATGAAGCTTTATATTCACCTTCTTAAAAAAGGTACTTCTTGGAAATAGATTCATATTTATGACTTTTACATTAATGATTATAAATATATTTTCAAGAAACATATTTTCATGATTTGGTTTTAATTTTGATATCAATATTAAATAGATATATGTTTCATGTTTCAGTATTTATTTTTATCTTATTAATGTATCCCTTTTGGGTGATAAATTTATTGGTTTAAATCAAATTAATTCATGATGTTATTTTATACTGTTTGGAAATGTTATGAAACCCATTTATTTCCATGAGTTATTTATCCTATCAAAAGTAAATGATTTTAATTTAAAACTTTTATAAAAATGTATTTTAATTTCATTTATTATTTATGATGTGATAAATGAATTATTTTCTAGTGGCACATGTATGTAAGGATTAATGACAGGTGGGGTTATATATCACCCTCCAATACATTAGTTAGAAGTTTATATATCATGAAACATGTACAATATGGAAAAATTTAGTTTCTCACAAACACGATTAAAATTGTGTTACTCATGATGGTGTTGTATCTATATACCTACGGTTGTGCCAAAATTCTCTAGAATTATTTATTTCTATTATATGAAAAATTTATATAATATATATACTAATGTTATACCATACGCCTATGGTATTTTTTTTTATCAAGAACTATAATTATTGGTTTATGTTTCGACTCACTTGTTATTTATGTTTCATGTTATATCCATGTTTTATACCATGACTCTTTTATGATAGATTCTATTATGGGTTTATTTCTATTATGTATGATAATTTATTCTTATTATGTTAAAATACAATTTTTTCTCATCATATTCTCTATTATGTTCTCTAATTATTATCTCACATGTTTTCCATCAATAATAATTTCAGATCACCCATTTATAATGTTATGTCCATTACCAAGGTTATGAAGAAGATTATTTCATATGACATGTTTGGAATGAAGTTTAATTTTTTTTTGATTATGAAGAAATATTCATGAGTATTGTAAAATAAATAGTCATTGTAGTTAATCTCCCAAGATACTAAACACTTGGTTCTTGGGATTGTGTGACTATAAGTTGGATAAAAGGATTATTAATGTAAAATAATAAATTAAGTGTGTGCATTTTTCATTGGTCACCTTAATCAGGGTACCTTTTCTTGGATAAGGTGCATTTCCCAACTAAGATATTGCTTCTTGTACATAGTTTACAACATTAATAGGATACACAATTATTGATTATAGGATGAGTCATATTACCCAAGAAATATATTTATTCTAGGATAGGGGTCATAGATTACCTAGGATATTAGGTTGTTGTTTCAAGGTTAGAGTTCATTTCCCGCATGAGATATGGATTCAATTATAGGTTACAATTCTTTCTAGGGATATTGTGGTATTGTTTACTAAATGTGGCACATTTTCCATAATAGATATTTCTTATAGGATAGGATTCCCTTTATATCTGGGATTTTAGGATATTAAATCTAATATATGTCACATTTTCAACATGAGATATTAAATCCACAATCAATTGAATTATCTACTTTAAATTTTTTGGTATCATGTTGGGTGTGTTTCCAACACATGATTTGACAATATATTCCATTTTTTGTAAACTGTGAACTAATGAACTACAATAATACATCCAATTTTTGTGTAATTATAAATTATAACTATATAATGATTCCTCATTCGGTGTACTACCAACATGGTATTAGACATAAGTTGTTGATGTTAGATACTCAAAAAAATTGAAGTTCTTCCATGAATAAACACTAGGAAATATCATGTCAAATATGATATGATAATAACCATCCCATCACATAATATTAGTTTGAATTTGGTAAGGTTCAATCATCATGGAAGTTTCTTAAACATCCAATTGTATGAATGATATTATTCATATTATTTTTTATTATATAAATTTCATAAATTACATGTAAAAATATATATACTCATTTATACTATGAGATCATATAGAGTGTTCTATTGAGTCATGTTCTCATGCCATATATGTTCACCTCGGTTGGTATAAAAACCTTAATTCATGTATAACAGCTCAAGAATTTTACTCTCATATTTTGATGCTAAAATCATAAAATATTCATTTATGGATTTGATACTAATCAATGTGATCCAATTTTATTTATCCAAAACATGAAAAATCAAAAGTAAATATGGTATAAATTACTTACCCAAGGATATTTTAGGTTTAGAGTTTTATATAATTAGGATAAAATCTTATATAATGATACTCATAACTTTAAGTGATCATTATTCCTATTATACCCAACTTTTTGTTTCCCATATTATGTCTTCATCGTTCAACCTACTCATCCTCAAACCCTAGTGATTTTTTTAAAACGTGATATGAGAAAAAAAATCTATATAAAGAACATAAAAATAAATAAATAAACCCATTATTTCATTCATAATTACAGAAAATGTGACTTTTAAAAAATAAACTTTGGACTCAAAAAAAAAATTATTACCAAAGAAATAAAATTTTATTCCCAAATATTTTCATAAAATATTTCTTATGAAATATTAAATGTAAAATATATCCCACAATTAAAATGTGGAATAAAGATAAAATATGATATAAGCATAAGTCAGGGATAATTTCTAAGAAAACATCACATGGAGGAAACAGTCCCATAGTAGATTGTGTTTACACCCTAATTTCAAACATAACGTATCATGAGACAAAAATTTTACCTAATTAATTTGATATATATCCAGGTGCACCCATAATAAAATTTCCATGATTATGTGTTTCAAAAAAGAAATAAATCAAAAGGTAAAATCATAATACATGGAATATTTCATTATAAAAATATTCTTAACACTTATAAGAAATAATTTTCAGATCATGATATATCACTTTTATTTGAAACCCAATTTACAAAACTAAAATTCCAAAAACAAAGGGTATGTGGGTTTTTATGTGAATAATAAATTGATGATTATAAAGTAATATAAAAATAAAATAATTTTTGTGGTGGTAGAAATATTCATTGATGTCATATTCATTAAAATAGTATATTTATTTTATCTTTTGTAATGAAAGACAAGAACATTCCCAATAAAATACATAAAATTATACCATTTGAAAAGCAATAAAATAAATAAAAAGGAGTCATAAAATTTACTATATAATTCATAAATATATATATATACATATATTAATTTTATGAATATGGAATTGGAAGAGAATGATTTATAAAATAAATATTTAAAGCATTTAAAATAAGGTTTTTAAAGTAAAATGTATCTTACCTCGAGTCTGAATTTCCACATACATTCTTTACCTACCTGAATAATAAACTTATATTAAATATTTTCTATATTAATAACAATTTTCAAGTTTCTTTTTCCCTTAATTTAATTTATTTTCATGTTATATACAATTACTAAATTAATTAATTTCATGTATGATGTTTTGATGATATTCAACTCATATGCCCAAAATGACATTTATATTTTTCATATGGAAAAATAGGTCGTTATTTAATTATCTAAATAAAAATAAACATGACATAATTTTAATTTTTATATATAAATTAAACTTTTAAAACCTATCATGAAATATGGTTATGAAAAATGAACTATGTTACAATCATGGAGATAGTAGGCCGTACGTATGTATGAGTAAAGTTTCCATTTTATAATGATCATGATGAAAATATGGAAAATATTATTTCATACTTTCCATAATGATCATAAATAAAATATTATTTATTTGAATAAACTTATATATATCATCTATGATATTTGGTTATAGAAAATGAATTACATTAGGTGGTAGTCCATATGTATGCATGAACGACGTTAGCATTTTTTAATTGATGATAAGATATTAAGGTAGATGATATATTATCTTTTTATAATTATAAGTATGTCATTAATATAATATTTAAACATTAAATCTATAATTATAAAAAGCTATTATATTTGGTTATGGAAAATTAATTACATCGGTTCGTGAGGCTGTAATCTTCTATACACATGAATAACACTTTTATTTCTGATTTGATGGAATAGGATATAGATTTAGGGTATTAAATTAAAAAAACCTATTATTAACTAAAATATAATTGTGTTATTATTTCATCATTTTTTATTATATTTTGATGATTTATAATAAGAAATAAAATATAAATACATGGTAAATAATTATACCTCTTATTCAGAATACCTCATTTTCTTTACACCTTGATTCCTATAAGGTTTATTTTTTCCCCAAAATAAGACCTCTAGAACATGGGAAGGGATGTTATGAAGGTATTTGGTCATGTATTTATTGAAACAAATGGTAATTTAAGTCTTTAGAGAAGAGGATAGGGGTGCTCATTTATAATGGGGGGAGGGGCATTCTTGTAATTTCTTAAATTATTAAATTAAAATAAATTAATTTTCTTGTTCAAATGGGTCAAAATAAATATAAATATAATATAATATTTGTATGAGTCTAATGATATCATCCAATAAAATTTTCATAAGTTTAGATAAGTCTTTTATGTATATCTCTTTGTTTTAACCTTTGTTAAGTCTTTTTGATAATTACTATGATAATGACGTTTTTACTATTTAGAGGTCAACAAAGTTACTATAAAAAGAAATTTATCGCATAAATAAAACATGATTTTTATTTTCAACCTTATTAAAAACAAATTTATGAATATAATATTTTTCATAATTTTAAATCATTTATTAAAATATTACTTAACATAAAATATCATTAATGTCATTTTTGACACTATTCATTTAAATTGTCTTTAAAAACATCAATAAAAAGGTTTAATTAGAATGTAAACCATTAACACATCACTAACTTGTTATATTAATCTAAAAAAGTTTATGGTACAATAATTCATTAAAATTATGTTACTCTTAATATCTTTAATATAATTTATTTATTTTTTTATTAATTGATAAAATATTGTGTCGGAACTGTGTAATCATTTAAGGTAATTATATCATAAATAAAAATTAGGAGTAAATTACCTTGATAAAAAAATTATATTTAAAATAAACCTTTTATAACTGAACATAGCCTCTATTTATCTCTATATCAATAATTTAGACATAATAAATAAAAGAGAGATATTTTTTACTTTTCATTACAAAAAAATAATATAAATGTCAAGATAAAAGAAATATAGAACCAAATAGACATATATTCATAACTTGGATGGAAATGGTTGAACTCGAATAATATAATAGGAAAAATAAAAGGGTTAGGGTCATTCTATAGTCCTTATCATATTATTTTTAGCCTTAATTACCTGGTTTACCCATACTATAGTGAGAATTATATACTATGGTTAATATTCATAAATACCAAAAATAAAAGGGCCAAATTTAAAAAATATGGAAAACTTATTATAAATATTTAATCCATTTTTATATATTCAATTTCTATAATTTTAAAAATTAAATTAAAATTAAAACACAAAATGCAATGAAAAAAACATTTTTCAAACAAATACCTTTTAAGTATAAATATGTTTTCATACAAAATTGAACAAAAAAATTGATTTTAATAAGCTTAATGGGATTATGAATTATATAATATATCTAATTTAACATTGAAAAAAATTTAAATAAAATTTAACTTTATAAATTCTTGAATAAAAAATACAGTTTTTAATAAGAATTAGTATTTCACTATTCACTATAAAAATCAAACTTTTTAAAAAAAACAAAAAAAAACTAATTTTGACATGATAATTCAATAATTATATCATTTTTATCAAATAAAAGTTTTGACACTTGTAGAAATTTATTATAATATGTGTTCCCAAAAAGAAATAAAAAACAGTTTTTGAAGAAAATGCATTTTTTAAGAATAACATGCCTTTAATAAAAATTGTTTACTTATTTCCAAAGAATTAAACTACAGATTTTTATTGATTAGAAACCTTATATATATTTTATGATTTGTTTAATCATATTCATAACCACTAATTCAATGGTTGTGTTATAATGGTCCTATTGAAATAATAATATTTCTTGGTTCATTTAAGCTCGGTGTTACGTATCTTATACACTATCAAACATAGATATTATTTTAAAAAATTATGGTGATACATTCTCCCCCATTATATAAATTTCATCCTAACACTTTTTACTTTTTCTTGGTAATCTAAAGTTTGACATTTGAAAAGTCCTTTCTGGGAAACCCTTATCATAGAAAGGGTTAATGAAACATCCTATTAAAAAATAGAGAGAGAAATACAAATATCAAATGGAATTAATTAAAACAAGGTTTAAAAATAGAAAAATATTATTAGGTTGTGGAAATATGGACATAGAGGGTAAACTAACATGAAAGGACTAATGGAGAGTGATATAGAACATGGGCAAGAGAAAGTTAAGGACCACAAAACCATAAATCTATGATGGGTGAAAAGAACATTGATTCATTGGAAATGATCATAATTGGATAAAAGTTTTCATTAAAGATCATTTTCCTATAGTGGAGGAATTAATTTACTATCTAGACTAATAACTTAAGGATATATACATAATTTACATGCATAATTTCATCATTTAATAAATTTCCACCATAATATCATATTTTTATCCAAATGATGAGTATCTAAGATGAATGTTTTATGTCTAAAGAACTAAAATAAAATTTTAATGGATCACATAAACCACAAAAGGATAAAAAACTATTCTACCTATCATTATACATTAACCAAAACCATAATGTTTAGAACAAGTTAATATAATTCTCAAAATTAATAAACCTTGATATGATGACATACAATATTAATCTCTAAAGTCTCAATAGTAACACCCAAAGTTCAAATTTGATCATTAAATAAATAATTACCCTTAAAATTCTTCACAATATTCCTCACTAAGATTGAAACACAAAAAAAGAATGATTTGATCTATAAAATTTTGGACAAAAGGTATACCCTCTTCTACATTTAATAGTGTGTTTCTTGGATTTAGAGGGAATTGGGAATGTTTTGGGATTTTTTCAAGAAATCATGGTTTGGGTGTTTCCTACGGGACATTTTTACATCATAAGACTATATCTTAATGCGTAAATAACTCACAAGACACAAGATGTGAAAATGATTTATTGAATAAATCCATTTACACTATAAATCACTATTTGACATCATAAATATGTCACTCAAGATAAATTAACCCAAGGTGGAATATTTTTTGGCATGCATGATTTATGAGGTGCTTATAATGTGAATCAATTATTTATAATGAAAACCCCTCATTACCATTAGTATTTATTCATTTAAACCTTGAATCCCAATTCATTTGTTTTTGGTCATCCCTATATCAAACCATAGGATCTTTTAGGTGATTTTTGGTGTCTCTGCATTTTTTGGATCACTTCATTCAACACTTGATCTATGTCTTCATTGTGTCTCTTCTCTCTAGATAAGAATACTTTTTGTTTCTTTGTTACTCTTATTACAGTAGTAGTATTGGGCTACATTTATAGATCTAGTATCATGTAGTGATGTATCTTCTTGTTTCCTTCTAGATCCGCCATTCTATCTTCTACTGAGTTCCATCCTTTATGTTGGTTATGGGTGGCGTGAGAATTACTCAAGGTGTGTTCTGATCTATCCTCTCTTCTGATGGTTTATTTTATGGAATATATTTTAAGTTTTGGGAGTCATTTTTAGGGCCTCTATTGTTGTCTCTATGTTTCTCCTAGCGTGTGTAGATCTTGTTGTGGGTATTTTTTGACATGTGTTATAGGTAGCTGGTTTCATCTCTATCATATGTTAGATAATGCTTGAATTCTTTGGTTTCATGCATCTTTTTATAAACAAATTGTCATGATTTATTGATATGTGCATGTATAAATGGTTTTTTGGTAAAATATATTTTAACCCCAGTTTTGGTAAATGAAAAAGATATTTTCAAAGAATAATCAAATGGATTTATGAAGTAGTTTCCAATACCTATTTTTTAGGAAATGGTTTGGGAAGAATATAACATTGGAAGCCCTGGGTACATGGGTGTAAGGTGTAGAAATAGGTATCATCCATTGGTATTGTTGTGGGCTCACCCAAGGGGTATTACTCTACTCCCTAGTAAAAGTATCCAAGTGAGTTGTTATACACTTTGATGGGTTCACTTTTGATGGTATTCCTTCTCCCAAGATTCTATTTATATGTCCAGGGACTTGATGAACATGTTTTTCTATACTGGGGTAAGAGTGATCTAGTTAACCTGACATGTAGTGATCCTTGGTGTGATTTACATAAAATTTAGTTTGTACTATTTTTTCTTCTATTATCTACTTTTATAAAAGTGATGTTATTTGAAACTATTTCACCAGAAATGTTTTAGAATTTTTGAAAAAGTGGGATTTATTTACCAAGATCATGATATAAAAATGTTTAATTCATAAACATTACATTTTTTGTGTATTGATTATGTTAGGATTGTTTTATAAGGACTTGATATAGAACACATGGGTGGGATCTTACAAAGACTATTTAGATCACACCTTGAACACCCCTTTGGTGGTGTGTAAACCTTATTTTATCTTTTGATGCAGGAAATGGGAAAGGAACTATTGTGAGGCATAGAAGTTTATGTCTGCTGGGTATGGGTAGCTACTGGTGAGATGGTGGGACATTTCACACATATCACATGGAGTGGAGGTTTATCATTTTGTTTGGCCATTTTATTTTTAGACTTATACATTTGGGTTTTACATGGCTTTTGAGTTGTATCTCTCTCGTTGTTTCTCTTTGGTTATGGAATATATTATTTTAGTTCTCTTTCTAATATATATCTATATATGTGTGTAATTTATCATGTTTTAGGTTGTTAAAATCATTCCCTCTGGTTTGTGTTTGATGCACGGGTGCTAGTCACCAGCCCGTGGGGGTTGGGAATTCCCTTTGGGTATATAGATTTTCATTTCGGGTGCCAGTTAGGAGGGTTATTTAGGTTGGGTGGTTTCAAATTGGAATCAGATCTTGGTTATTATCATTTGTGTGAAATTTTTAAATAAAAGATAGTATTTTTAGTACATGATAGGTGGGTTTTGGTGAGTGCATGGTCTTATCTTGTTGTGTTGAGCCTCAAGTTACCAATGGATGTTGGGGTGTGTGAATCTCTTGTGTTGAGTTTTGATGTTAATATCAATTTTTTCTTAGGGTTTTCTAGTTTCAACAAGGATTATATCATCTACTAATCAGTTAATTTTGATTTCAATGTATAAAAATGTGCCTTTAAGATTTCCTCTATGGGTTTCATAGGAGGGTGTAACAGATGCACCTCAAGGGAATTGTCCTCTAGATCAAAATTTTATAGAGGATGTCATGAAATCAGTTTGTGTTGCCGATAAAAATATACCACAAGTTTAGTAACTAGTTGTTGAGGTGAATACAATAATTTTTGGGGATATAGGTTGATCGCAAGAGTTGTAACTTTGTAATCCCTAATATTTTAAGGGAATGAATGAACCCCAATAGGGGGAGGGATGGATAGAAAATATTGATTAGATATAAAGAATTATTTATACACCTAATAAAATCAAGCTAATGTTTTTAACATTCAGACTCAAGGGTACTAGTAAGTAGTGGTGGGATTCCATAGTACATGAATATTGGCACATAAGATTGGATGGGAAGGGTTTTAAGACACTCTTCTTTCATAATTTCTTCCTAGAGTCTCTGATGATAGAAAATTGTCTGTAGTTCCTCTATTTTTAGAAGGGAGAGGACTCTGTGTCATATTATACCAATAATTTTTTAGAGATGGTTAGTTTTTTTCCGGAGGTAATGAAGAATGATAAGTTGAAATCTCATAAGTACATGAATGGTTTGATACCAGATATATGATCACAGGTGTATATGATGAATCTTTGTACCTTTGATGACACAAAGAATAGGTAAATGATTGTAGATATGTATATAATGGTAAATATTTGATACTCTACAACTTCATTTCCACCCATTTTAAGTTTCATTGGCGTTCATGGGATGAAGAGGAAGGGGTATGATAAAGGTAGGAGTAGTGGAGGTGGTTCTCAGTAATAGACCCCCTTTGTGCTATCATCTATATCCAATAGTGTGCCTCTAACCTACTATAAATTTATCGTGGTAGGTAAAACTAAGTGTAATTTTCTTATTCCTATAACTATGTGCAATTATTGTGGAAACTATGAACATCTTATGAGGTTATTCTAGGTCATGTATATACATCATTATGGTCTAGGATCTTCAGCTCCAAAGGCCACTATGGTGCAATCAGATGCTTTAATGTATATAAGGATCTTACTACATAAGTCAGGAGTGAAGAACCTTCATATAGTGGATGATTTTCCATTTAAGTATAATGTCATCACCACTACAATAATATATTTATTTTTGGAAAATATATCAAATTATCTCTTTGATATAGGTTCCATGAACTCATTTATATCTTCATTTTTTGTTGATGTTCTAAAAATTCCAATAGATATCATGTCTTTCATTATGAAGTTATTCATGCCTCTTAGAAATAGGAAAGAGTAGGGGTTTGATGTCCATCATTTTCTCTATTAATAGCTAATGCGAAGTTGGTCTAGGATTTATTTTTTCTTGATCTGGACTTGTTTGACATCATCATCGGGGTGGATTGGCTAGTTTATTTCCATGATGAGAATGATTCTTATCGTCAGTGTATTTCTTTCATTATTATTGATGGGATCTCTTATGAGTTTTAGAGGGATTGGGATATGAGTTTTGGTCATGTGGGACCTCCCCACCCAAAACTCAATAGTCTTTTCTTTTATTATAGTATGTCCCAAGGACATTTCCTCTTTTGGAGATCATCTAAAAGTTGTTGGGGACATTACCGATCCCTTCCCAAATGAATTACATAGTAATACTCTAAAGAGAGAGTTAGTGTTTATGATGGATCTAGTGTTAGGTGAATAGTTTACCTCGATACCCTCAAATAATATTGTACCTATAGATATAAAGGAGCTCAAGATCCATTTGGATAATATGATAGAGAATGGTTTTTTTTTCTCCCTAGAATTTCATCTTGGGTTTTCCCCATTATATTAACTAAGAAGGATGATGGTTCACATTGATTTTGTGTGAAATATCAGACATTTAACTGGGATATGGTTAATAATAAGTACCCTTTTTCTCATTTTTTGTGTGTGTAACATCTTTGATCAATTGAAGGAGGCCAAGTGGTTTTCAAAGATCAATCTTCACTTAGGTTATCATCAACTCAAAGATTGAGAGACTAGTATCCCAAAGAGAAATTTTAGTATTATGTATGTCCATTATGAATATATAATGATTCCTTTTGGTTTTACTAGCGCTCCCATTGTTTTCATTACATTGATTAATCGAATATTCCATAATTATAATTACACCTTCATTGTGGTGTTTATTGAAAACATCTTGGTTTATTTGAGATCTATGCATAATCATGTTCACTATTTGAATCTAGTTTTTGAGATCTCTAGGAGACACGAAATTTATAGAAATATTTAAAAATGATTTTTTGGATCTAAGAAGTAATTTTCTTATGGAATGTGATTGATTAACATTTCTTGTCAGTCGATCATAAGAAAGTGAATGTTTTCTTGTTATGGGAGGAATTGCATAATGTATTTGAGATTCAGATGTTTATTAGATGTTAACAGAGGTTCATCAATTATTTCTTGAAGTTATAATTTTATTTCACTTCTATTACCAAGAAAGGGGAAAATTCACTTGGGATAATAAATTCCATGCTTCTTTCAATGAGTTGAAATGACTTCTAAAATTAGAATCTATTTTGATCTTATATGATCCCGGTATGGGGTATGTGGGATATTGTGATGATTCAATTGTTTTTATGGGTTGTACACTTATAAAATACAATCACATTGCAGACTATATTCCTCCATAGATTAATTTGTATGAGATTAATTACCCCACTCTTAATTTAGATCTTTTTGGGGATATGCAAGCGTAAGTGTTATATGTATTATCTTTTTGGGGATAGGTTCATAGTATTTTTTGATAATAACAGTTTTAGATATATATTATCTTAAAAATAATTTTTTATTAGATAGAGAATATGGGTGGAATAATTACATATTTTTTGACATTGACATCATCTACACCCTAGGGAAGGGGAATGTCATTGCAGACACTATCAGTACGAAGGCTACCCCTCATACTATCATGGAATCAAAGGGATAGTGGAACCTGGTAGGGAAACTTTAACAATTGAATATGTTAACTTCATAGGATAAATTAGGTTTGGTTCTAAATATTGTTTAATTATCATCATGTCACTTAGAGTATATTCGGCCGATCTAGTAGTAGGATAAAGAGTATAGAGTAATCAGAGAAACCCTTTATAATGAGGAGAATATTTCTGATTTGTATCTTCCTTATGATGGTATTATCCACTTAATCAATCAATTTTCCATCCCATAATCTATATTAAATTAATTATTTCATGACTATAATGGTTCTTTTTTTTATTTTCATCTAGGAATTATGAATATGTATTATGAAATGAGAAGGCATTTTGGTGGTTAGGTATGAAGTCAAATATTGTTGATTTTGTGACCTTATATTATACCTACCAATAGATAAAGTTAGATCATATGGATCCTTTTTTTCTATTCCATTCCCATCCAGTTTCGGTTTGAAAATGGGATAAATTCTCTATAGACTTTTTTATGGTTTTCCACAGACTTCCTGAGGGAAGAATGTTATCTGGGTGGTGGTTGATCAGTTGAAGAAAAATTATCATTTAATTATATGTAAAGACACCTATAAAGTTGTAGATACATTTAATAATTACGTATATGAGATCATGAGGTTACATGGAGTTCCCTATTTCGTTGTCTCGGGAAGGGACCCTATGTTCAGCTCCGATATTTGTTAGAGTCTCTATGAGGTGATGGAGACTTAGGTTTAGTTGAGTATAGATTATCATCCATAGATTTATGTTTTGATGGATCATTCTACTAAAATACTAAATAATATGATCTATTCTTGTGTCTTGGATTTTTAGGATGATGGGATAGACATCTGAGACTAGTTGTGATTTCTTATAACAACAGTTATCAATCATCGATCAGAATAGTACCCTTCATGGCTTTGTATGGTCACCCATGAAGATTGCCTATTTATTGGGAATAGGTGGGAAAGTCATCTCTCATTAGAGAGAATATAATTTTTAAGATGTTATTAAAGATCCAAGATCTGTATTAATGTCTGTTTATAGTGAATACTTGGTATAAATCTTGTGTAGATCATCAACTTCATCCTTTGTAATTTTCTGATGGTGGTGGATTTTTCTGGAGAATTTACACTTGGTTGGGTCACCAATATCTTGGAAAATATGAAATGTTTTCTTAGAGATATGTTTTATCATTTGAGGTTAATGGGTTAATTGGTCCTGTTTCTTACCATTTGTAATTTTTTGGATAAGTTGATCAGTATCTATGATGCTTTCAATATACAGCAGCTTAGGAAGTACCATCCCAATCCTTCCCATGTTGTGATTTGGGATGTGATTAAGTTAGATCTAGATGATTATATTTTCGATAAACTAGTGGATATCATTGATTCCTATGTGAAATATGTTCATGAGAAGTCTATTCTGTTGTTCAGAGTGTTATAATGACATGGATCAGGTTCTATTGAGACTTGGGAGCATGAATCATCGGTGAGGTAGCAGTGGCCTCACCTATTTCTGGAGTAACCTTCTTCTGTATGACTTATCTGGGGTAAAAAAATCCTATGATGGGATATTATAAAATCCTGGAAAAAATTACACCCTCATTTATGTTTAAGAGTGTGTTTCTTGGGTTTAGAGAGTATTAGGAATGTTATAAGAGTTTTTCCGTAGAGCCAGGTATGAGTGTTTATGTCATGATGTTTTTATATCATAAGGCAATATCTTATGGTGTAAATCTGTCATAGGGAACTATATATGAAAATAGTTTGTATCCTAAATCTATTTACACCATAAGTCACTCTTTTACATTGTAAATATGTCAATTGGGATAAATTAACCTGAGGAAACATATTTTTTACTGTATGCGAGTTATGGGGATTTTACACTATAATTATATTACTTACAAAATAAACACCTCAAGCCTAGTAGATTTTATGTTCTTCAAGTCTAAATCCTAATTCATTTCATTTTTTATTCTCTGACGCAAACCCTAGGTTCTTACTATATATTTTGGATGTATCTTCCTCATCAAAATCACTTCATTAAATACTTGACCTCTATCTAGGTTCCATCACTTCCCTTTAGGTAATTATCCTTTTTTATTCTTTATTTCTATTTTTGTTGTATTAATATTGGGTTGTGTTTATGGATCTATGATCATGTATTGATGTTTTACTTATTTCCTTCTACATTTTTCATGTGATATTATTTAATGGGTTATCCCTTGTATTGGTTGTGGTGCGGCGTGTGAATTCCATGAGGTATGTTGTGATCTATCCTCTCTATCAACTATTTAATTTATTGAATCTATTCTAATTTGTGGTAATTTTTGTTAGGGCCTCTTTTTTTATCATTGTATTCTTCTTAGGGTGTGTAATTCCCATTGTGGGTATTTTAAAACCTGAGTTTGAGAAAGGTGGTTTCATATCTATCCTATGTTAGATAAACCTTTAATGATTTGGTTTTATAAATTTTTTTTGTAAATGAATTAAAATGATTTATTGATTTGTGTGAGAAAATGGGTTTTTTAGAATATATGGTTTCCCCAACATTTTGGTAAAGGAAAAAAGTTATTTTCAATTAATAATGAAATTGATTTATGAAATGGTTTTTAAATCATGATTTTGATGAACTTATTTTGGAAATATAACACATAGGAAGCACCGGGTACTTAGTTAGAATGTGTAGCAATATTCCTTGTCCATTGATACTATTATAGAGGGTGTTCCTCTTTCCCTTAGTCCAAGTTTTCTAGGGAGTTTTTTGAAACTATTGGTGGGTTCCCTTTCTTGGGTGTTCCTCTTCTCCCTATATTCTATGCATATGTCTACAAACATGATGTTTGCATTTATATATGTTGGGGTATGAGTGATCTAGATAAACTAACCTATCATGATCCTTGTAATGATTTTAATTTGATTTTGTTTGTACTATTTTTTATTTTATTTCTATATTTGATAAATATGATATGATTTGAAATTTTTTTACTTAGATGGTTTTATAATAATGGAAATATGGGGATTTACTTACCATGATTTTGATATAGAGATAGTTTAACTACATATCATCTAGTATTTTTTTTAAAAACTGAGAATGTGGGATTTTTTTATAGATACTTGATATAGAAAACATGGGTGGGATCCTACAAATCCTATTTATTTCACACCTTCAATACCCCTACGGTGATGTGTATACCTTGTTTTTTCTTTTCATACTGGAAGGGGAAAGGTGTCGCAGTGAGGTGGAGAGGTTCATGTCTGCTGAGCATGGGTATTTAGAGGGGAGATCGTGGGATATTTTCCACATATTTCATGAAATATTTGTTTCTTATTTTGGTTTTCATTTTTTTGGACTTATACCTTTGGGTTTTATAAAACAAATTAGTTGTATCACTGCTAATATTTTATTTGGTTATGGTATATATTCTTTTAATTTTCTTTCCAATGTGAATATAATCCATGTATATTGTCTTAGGTTAGGTTAAATCATTCCCTATTATTTTTTTATTCTCATATTCTACTCTACACCCCCTGGGGATTTGGAACACACTTCAGGAAAGTGGTAATCTTGTTCGGGTTCTAGTTGGGAGGGTTATCTGGGAAGGGTTGCTACCTGATCAAAAGTTCTTATAAGAATAATTTAACATTTATTTATAAAAAAATCAATTAATAGTAAATTATAATTTAAAAAATGTATATCCCATAATTATATAATATCTATGATATGCTAATCATTTCAATAAATAACCTGAATCACTATAAATCCTTATTAAAACCACATATTCTTCCAAAATATAATTCAACCATTAATCCTAAAAAATCCCATACTATCTAATAATATTCATTTTAACTTAATCATATAAGGTTACCAAAATAGTAAACTTCTTTTGAAATAAAATTTATCACTTAATCACCAAATAGTTTTTCAATCCCATGGTTATCTATAAAATAAAACAAATTTTCTCAATTGTAATAACCCATAATTATCTTGATGTTAAAGATCAAATAAACCCTAAATATTATCAAGATGTTTCAAATTATTTTGATATAATATAAAATCATTATTCATGAATTATATTTTTTACTGTAACACATGCTAATTACAAGGGTTGTATTTTCATAAATGTCTCCCAAAATAATCATAATCATGTTTAACTACCATCACCTAAAATATCAAAAGGGGTGTCTAATCCTTTGAAATTATAATAAAAGAAAAATTTATAAACCCATGATGATATCCAAATCTCTAAATATAACCTTGCATGAAAGCATATTAATATCAAAATTAATCTAAACCCTTCTCTAATACCAAATATAATAGTAGAATACTCTCACTCCTATATCTAATGCTAGAATAAAAAAACAATTCATTTATGGATTTGAAACCAATAAATGTGACCCAATTTCAACCACCAAAAACTTATAAATTAAAAAGGAAATATGAGGTTAATTACATAAACAAGGATATTTTTTGTTCATAATTTAATATAATTAGTACAAACTCTTAGATAATGATACCCATAAATTTAAATGATAATTATTTCCATTGCACGCATCTTTCCTTTTCCTATATTATGTAGTCATCATCATTCTTAATCATCCTCAAAACCCTATGAACAATGTTTTAAAACATCATGTGAAAACAAATATATAAGATATATAAGAATAAAGAAATAAACTTTTTAGTTAATGAATACTTAAAAAAACCATTTTTTATATAAGATTTGGGCTCAAAATAAACATTTTATTACCCCAGAAATCAAATTTTCTGTTCAAATATTTTCATAAAACATTTCATGATAAATCTTGAAGTAAAAAAATAAAACTCATAAAGGAAATATGGAAACAACACAATGCATTGGAGTGATAAATGGTCACACCCATCATAACAAGTTTATGATTACATGTTCCATAAAAGTAAATCAATCACAAAGTATAATAATAATACATATAATATTTCATCATAAAAACATTATTTTCACCCATAATAAAACATTTTCATATCTTGATATATCTCTTTTCTTTAAAACCTAATTTTCCAAAATAAAATTCCCACAACAAAGAGAATGATGGTTTTTGTTTTAAGAAAACATAAAATATTATAAACTGTTTCAAAAATAAAATAATCTTTTTAGTTTTGGTAAAATCTATCAATGTCATATATGTTAAAATAGAACATTCCTTTTATCTTTTTTAATGAATGTCAAAAAAATTGTCTAAAAAACATAAAAAATATTCCTTTTGAAAAAACATTAAAATAAAGTAAAAAGTGACACAAATTTTATTTTATAATTCATAATTTTTTACATAAAATATATTTAATAATATGGACATATAAGATAAAGTTTTAAAAAATATATATTTTTAAACATTTAAAATAAGGTTTTTAAAGTAAAGTGTCACTTACCTTGAGTCTGACTCTCGACGTATATTCTTTATCATACTGAATAATAAACTTATAATAAATATTTAATTTATCAGTACCTTTTTCAAGTTTATTATTCCCTTTATTTCATTTATTACGTTGTTATGTACAATTACTTAATTAATTAATTTCATATCGGATGTTTTAATTATGTTATGTTCATATGTCAAAAATAAAATCAGTAGTTTGGTTATCGAAAAATTGGTCATTATTAAATCATATAAAAAATAACTATCATGAAATAATTATAATTTTTAAACATTAATTATACTTTAAAACACATCATTGAAGATATTTATGGAAAATGAACTACACTATAACCATGGAGATGATATATCATACAAACGCATCAGTAATGTTTTGATTTTTAAATAATAATGATGAAAAGAAGGTAAGTATTATTTTATATTTTTATAATGATAATAAATATCATATTATTTATTTTAATAGACTTATATATATCATCTATGTGATGTGTTGATGAAAAAAGAATCACATTTCTTCATGAAGGTGGTAGTCTACACGTACTCGCAAATGACATTATCATTTTTAAATAGATGTAATGGTAATAAGGTAAATGATATATTATATTTTTTAAATGATTAATATTTCTTGAATATCATATGTTAACATTAATCCCATCAATATAACTATTAGTGAGAGGCCCTAATGGATAATGAATTACATCGGTTCGAGAGGAGGTAGTCTGTCGTACACACGAATGATGATTTAGTATCCCATTTGATGGGAGATGAGTTTGATATAGGGTATTAAATTAACATAAATAAATCGAACTATATTTAAGATAGTTTTTTATTATTTCATACTATTTTAATTATATTTGAAGGAGTTATAATAAGAAATAAAATAAAAATTCTAAGTTAATAACTACACCAATTCTTCGTCAACATTCTTTTCCTTAAACCTTAAGCCCTATAATTTTGGTGTAATACCAAAAATAAGACCGATATTATCTGATAAGGGATGTTATTCAGGTATTTTGGCAGGTTTTGGACAATCTAAATGGTTCATAAAGTTTTTATAGAAGATGATAAAGAGTGCCCTCTTATAATGTGGGGAGGGGTATTCTTGAAATTTCTTAAAGTATTAAATTATTATAAATTAATTTCTATATTAAAATAGATAAAAACTAATAAAATTAAAATATAATATGTGTATGAGTCTAAATAATATTATAAAATTAAAATCGGATAATTTCAGATAATTCTTTTTACCATTATCTCTTTGTTTTATCCCACATTAACCACTTTTGACAATTATCATGATAATGAATTGTTTACTCTGTATGGGTCAATATAGTTACCATAAAATAAAAAATTAGCCCATAAATGGACCATGATTAATATTTTCGACCATATTAAAATAAATTGTCACAATTTATTATTTTTATGACTTTTAAATCATTTAATAAAATATTATTTAATATAAAATATCATTAATATCATTTTTGACATTGTTCATTTAATTTGACTTTCAAACATTAATAAAAAGTTAAACTATAATATAAACATTTAAAACATCACTAAAATATAATATTTATCTAAAATATTCATTTAAAATATAATTCATTCAAATTATATTAACTTTAATATTTTTTTAAACATTTATTTAATTTTTATTTTAATTTAATTAATACTGTGTTAGCATTGTGTAAGAATTTAAGGTACTTATATCATCACTAAAAATTAGAAATAAATTAACATGATAAAAAAATAATTTATATTTAAAATAAACCTTTTCCAAACAAAACATAGACACTATTTATCCCTATTTCAAAATTTAAGAGATAATAAAACAAAGAGAAGGAAAATTTTCACTTTTCTTTACATAAAATTATAAAAATGTAAAAATTCAAGAATTATTGAACCAAGTTAACATATGTTCAAATATTTGATGGATATGTCCAAACTACAGTCATATAATAAGATATAGGAAAGTTTTAGGGTCATTTTTTAGTTCTTATTATATTATTGTTAACATTAATTACCCAATTTACGATTACTATGGTGAAAATTATTTACTGTGGTTACATTGAATAATGACCCAAAATAAAAGGTACATATTAACCAAATTTAGACCTAATGATTAAAAATATGGAATAAAATTTTTAATATTTTATTTTTAGAAAAGTAGAAATTTAATTTAGGACTAAAACTAAAAACACAATAAAAAATCGATTTCCAGAGAAACCACTTTTTAAGTAAAAAAATATTTTTATGACAAATTCATTAAAAAAAATGATCCCAATGAACTTAATTGTATTATTAATAATATAATACAACAATTGTTAATTTGAAACCATTTTAAAACAAAATTTAAATTTCTAAATTCTTGAAATAAAAATATAGTTTTCAATTAGAATTAGTATGTTTCACTATTCACTTGAAAATCAATCCTTTCAGAAAAAACTCAAAAATTCCTTATAAGATAATTTTGTCATGATGATTTAAAAAATTATTTAATTTTTATCAACTAAAATATCTAAATTTTTGAGTAACTAAATATAATATTTTCTAAAAAAACATTTTCTAAGAAAAGATATTTTTTGAAGAATTAAAGAAATTTACTAGATATTGGGAACTTATTTCCTAAGAATTATTCCATAAATATTATTTATTAGTATCCCTATTAATTTAATAATGTGGTTAGTCCTATTAATATCAACTAATTCAGAATCTAGGTTACAATTATTCTATTTAAATAATAATATTTCATGGTTCATTTAAGCTCAATGTTTCATATCTTATACACTATCAAACATAGTCATTATATTAAAATCTCGAGGTGTTACAACCTATATATAAGTTGGGGTGAGGAACTTTTCATAAGATATCCAACTAAAGTATCTTGTGGGGATATGGAGATAATTCAAAGGGTACGTTGGTTACTTGTCGTAGTAGCTCAAAAGTAGTTTATTTTATTATTTTTTACAAGCGTATAGTCTTATTTGCACACTAAGTAATGAATTTTTTGATATGTTGAGATACCTCTAACCCATTATCTTGGATTTTATTATATAAATAGAAAATTTACACACTTACTCTGATACCAACTTAGATGTCCCAAAAAAATATCATTTTACATATCATCTCAATATTAATACACATACCCATAACAGAAAGGTTTAGTGACTTTGTATATTTGATATATTAAAGGATTATTATAAAATATAATTAAAATTTAACCATATTCACACCATAATCTACCCCTCTTTAAGACATATAATGTTTTGTAATCTTTTCTATAACCTATGTAATGGAACCATAATAGATAAGTTATCTTAAATGATAATTAAGAGTAAACATTAGATATATCAATCAAATTTCATAAGTGAGTATAAGATGAACATGTCGATATGATAAAATAATCGAGTTACATAAACATATCATAAGGAAATAATGATAAATATAAAATTGATCATAGATCATGAATCATAACAGCCATCTGGAACTAATATAAGAATATAAAATCATAACATTGTGAATATTTCTAAACAAAATCATATCTATAGATAATTTTGTGAACATATAAAACTAGAATTCTGTCAAAGAATAATTTTGTAAACATTGAAAACTAGAATCATGACCATGTATAAAATAATTATCACATGAGATATAAATATTTACACAATGCATTGGAGGGATATATAATTATGGTACCATCCATCAAATAATTAAAAATCATACATACTTGTGTTAAATGAATCTGTCAAGAGTCATATCACAATTAAACCATGAAATTAAATCATGTTACCTATAATTTTTAAAGAGGTATAAATTTATACAATCAATGAAAATGTATGATAACATGAATTAAAAACAATGTAACAATACTTGTATTATTAATTGATGATTTGATTAAAAGTTTTTTGATATAGTATAAAATAATATATGGAAAATAAATATATTTACCTAGTCAATAATTTGGTCTGATTATCTCAATAAATACCCTTCTATTAGAATATAGAATTATAAGGTACTCAAAATGAAAATGAATAATTAGAAAGATTTTTTTTACAAAATAATATTGATTTATCATGAAAAAGTTAGTAATGGATTAGACCACTCATAAAGATAATCTTGGGTAGATGGAAGGTTTGACGATAAGAAAAAGGATTATCTCAAATTATAACACACCTTAAAAAAGAATAATGAGGAAAAAATAAAATAATAAACACTTAAATCATAGAATAAAAAATAGTATTGACATAGGTAAAAAATACATTGGTGGAGGATAATTAATTTTAGATTATTTAAGAAAGTAATTATTTAGTTCATATAAAATGTTGAAATAATAGAAAATAAGTATTTAATTTACTAGAAACAAATTTTTAACAAATGAAATAAAAATAGGCAAATTTACATAATGTGGTTGTTTTAAATATGAAATATATACTTTAATTAAAAAATAACCTTTATAATAAAGGTTATAAAATAGAATTCAAATTTCAAAAATGAGTTTTCATTATGTATTATGAAAAATGTCATAGAATTCAAGTCATATGACACTATCAATTTAATTTTTCAAAAGGTGGAAAGAAGGCCTTTGAAAAAATAATTTTGAAAAAAAGTCTAAATAATGGAATATTAAAAAATACTTAAAGTTAACATCAAGGAAACAATAATTAAATGATAAAAAAAAAAGTTGAAATAAATGACTTTTTACACATTTTAAAAAGTTTTAACGAAACCAGCATTGATAAAAGAGTTTTAAAATTACCTTTTTGAATTTGGATAAATAGAAATATAAAAAATTTATAAGATAACATATATTTATCTTAAAAAATGAAAATGAAAACATTTATTGTAAGAATTCACATCAATAAGGAATAAAAATATTTTAAATTCAAAGTGTTAATTTTTCTTTATAATTTCAAATATCAAATAATAAAAAATATTACTTTGATAAAGAAATTTAATTTCCTCTAAAAGAAAGAGGAAATAAAATATGTTATATCAAGGAAAGGAATAATTAAAATATAATATAACATATTCAAGAAGGATGATTTGGACTCTATGAAAGGATATTGAGTAAAAAAATACATACATCTTTGGTAATGAATGACGTATTTAAAAGTTAAAGAGAAAACTTGAAGTGGAACTTTAAATAAAATGAAAAAAAGATAATTTTCATATAATATAACAAATAGGTAATATATACCATATAAATAAAAATAGGTGTATAATATAAAATATATTTCAAATAAAGTAAATTAGATGAAAAACTCTTATAATACTATATTTCTTTAATTGAGAATCAATTAAAAATTAGGTTTTGAGAAAGAAATGTAAACCCAAAAAAAGTTGAAATATAATATGGATCAATTGTAGGTTGGAATAAATAAAACATAGAAGAAAATATTCAGTGAACAAAGTATATGACTCACTAAAATATGGTTGATTCAATAAAAACACTTATAATTTCATATTTTGGGTTGTATAAATCAATAAAAAGTATATTATAAGATAGATATGAAATTTCATGACCCAAACTCTCCAAACTAGGAACCTATTCATCTGGCCCCATGGGTCTCTTATAATACCTTGGTTGCCTTCCTATCATACCACAGGCTATTACTCATTGAGGTTATTTATAAAACTAATTATTTTCCACATATTCCAACACCTTTTGTTTCATTTTTCTTTTTTACTCATTCACACACACTCCAAGAAACATCCCTAGATTTTACACTATCCTAATACTACTCTAATCCAAGAAGGATTAATTTTTGAGTTTTTATTATAAATTCTATCAAAATTAAATGTAAAACTTTTTTAAATGGATAATACCATTATATTTTTTAATTATCACTTCTCTATAGGTGTTATACTCCCCCTCCACATTAAAGAATAAAATCCTTGTTATGGAGCCCACACCACAAACCCAGGAAGTGCCACTACACTTTTGACTAGGTATTGTATATGATTCTATATATTATTACCTGAAATCCCTAGATTATGAACCCATTTATCTATCCCCATGGGTCTTCTATAATTCCATGGATTCCATTCCCACAAACCACATGATATTTTAAATTGAAATCACTTAAAATACTAACAAGTATATCCATAATCCAACACATCTTATTTTAGTGGGATTTTTCCTCACTCATACACACCCTATATAACTTCCCATAAGTTCACCCATCCTTTCACTACTCCAAGACCAACATCATTAACTATGAATCTCTTATCTAATAGATTCCTGAAAATAATGGTGCACCTTATTAATATGGATAATACCATTTAATTTTTAATTATCATTTTTTAAGGGTGATATATTAAAAAATATAATATAATGTGAAATATAATAAAATCATATGGTATAATTTAACCAACCTTAAATAAATAAGTTAAATAAGAAATATTATAACTCTATGAAAGAAAATTAAGTAAATAGATACCCATGCCTTAGATTCCCACTTACTCGTACATACTCTAAAATCATTTATAATATTTATATACTCAATAAAAATCTATTTATAAATATTATAAATTTGTTTTAAATTTTTTATTAATATTTTTTATTCATTTATTACAAAATAATTAATTACTTTAGTTAACATTGATCATTAGGTATTTATAGTTCCAACTATTCCTTATATGTTTCAATATAATGGATTCAATCATCATCACATGTTCTTGATTTCATCATATTAAGAATATTAAATTTAATATAATAGAAATTACATAAAGAGATTTGAATTTACAAGTTCATTCCAGGAGATTTTATGGTATTATTCATAAAAATGAAAGAAATGAGGATTTTGTTTCATTAATTTTTAATGAAAAGAAAGTTTTATATCAATTATGAGTTAAACAATAATATTAACATTATATAACCATAAATACAAGATTAAATATTATTAAACAAATACTATTAATTATGTTTTTATATCTGTTTATGATAAATATTTATAGCATCATCTATATAGGTGGTTAAACCGACCCAAACAAGAACAAGATATAATCAATGAGTATCATTATATAGTGGTTTTAATAAAATATAATTATTCCACATTCTTAATTATATTATTTAAATTTGATTAATGAGATAAATTCAAATTTTTACGAGTTATAGGATGAAGGTAAATGAAAAATAATGATAATATGTCATAACTTAAAAGGAAGATATCATATATTATCTTAGAATCATTGTTAGTTTTGAAGGATTTGTGTTATCCTTTTGATACTATGGGATAAAACCTTTATTATAGGCTAAATAGGGAAGGAAATAAGGCATATTATAGGGAGTAATTTTAATTTAATGTGTTTCTATTAAAAGGTTGTTGGAGAGGTCTATTTATAAGTGATGAGTCACTTTTTTTTAAATTCCCTTTCTTTCTTGTATAATCCCACTAATTTTTCATAAGCATCCACAAAAAAATGGTGGAAGGTAGGTATATATTTATCTCATTCATACATTTTAGTGATAATTAATAAATATGTTATATAAATTTTAGTCAAGACTTTAACTATTTATCCTATTTTACACTTTACTACGGTAACAACATTTTACATCAATATATTATTTTCAATCTTAAAAAATAAAATTAACTTACTACCTAATCTTGAAATTCTTATTAAAAATAGTAAATTGATTTTATTAGATTAAATTTCTAAAAGATCTAAAAATTAATTTTAGTGTAAGAATGCATAACGCATAAAAAAGAATTTAAAAAATAAATATTTGTAGGCATAAAAATGAAATAATTTTTATTCCCTACAAAATAATAAAAATTAAATGAATCATAACTTATATGTTTATATATATATATATACAATAATTTTACTTAAAATAATTATTAAATAGTGATCAATTTATTTTTTTAAGATAAAAATTCATAATATATATAAAAAAAACTTTTAAAATATGTATTTTAAACATTGAAAGGTGTTATATTTTTTAATAAACAATTAATAATCAAAAAATAAATATTTATTCATTTTTTTTGTTAATATAAAAATTTAATTTCATTAAATTTATCAATTTAAATAGGGTAAATTTATCTTTTAGAAAAACATATAGTATTATAAAAATAATGTCTTAAAATAAAGCATATCTATTTATCCATGAACCATTATGTTTTTATACATTATAATTACTTTATTATTTATATGATTTTTTACATATATTATTACTAGTTAATTATATTTTATAAAAAAAATTATTAAAATATTTCTTTAAATGTAATAAATTTAACAAAAATGTATAATTCATAAAAAAATCATTTTAATCAAGGGTATTTCCCCAAATGAATTTTTATCTTTATTCTATTTTAAAATAAATTATTATATTTAAAATAAATTATTTATAATTTAAATATTTATTTATTTAACATTAAACTAAAATTTATTTATATAAAATATATATCATAAATTTATAATTGGAAATACATTTACTCGTATTATAGTAAATGGTTATATACCCATTTAATTTGACTCATATCTTAAATGATTTATTTTCTACTCAAGTTAGAAAAAATAAAACGTGTAACTTAGAGAAATAAAATGCATAAAAAAAATTCTATATTCATTCATACTTCAATAAATTGTGATTGAAAACTGTTGGTGTAGTTCTTGACGATGGCTATGGTGGTTTCTTTCGATGTTCTTTGGCAACCATGGTAGTGTCATTCCTCTGATTTTACTATGTCTCCTTCCATAGTGGCGTGTTCATGTCGGAGTAAGCATCATTGATGCTTTAGCATGTGTGAGTAGGAGGTCGTGACACTTCATCATGTGGGTGGTTGCGGGGGCTTCTCGTTGGCGGTTGGACTCCTCAATTCTGGTCCATATCTGTGTCTTAGACCAGATCTAGTTGGATTCGGTGCAGAGAGGGGTGATAGTATTCCTTGGTCAATGTTGGAGGTCCTTGGAGGATAGATTCATGGACGACAGTGGATCGGTGTGCATTAGTCTCTTGGAAATGGTGGAATATAGAGATTTGGTAGATGGTGGAGGCGTGGATTGGTGAATTTGGATCATCGAGTCGCCATGGCATATATGGTGATTGGCGACGACTTTGGATTGGTTGGCTCAGATATAATTTTTGGGGTCCTTTGGGTCACTTTGGATGAATGGGTCAATGATCCATGGGTTTTAATGGGTTTTTTACCTATGGGATTTTGTGCTTATGATTTTTGTCCTTCAGGTTTATAGGCCTTTAGGTTATGTTGAATCCCTTTACTGTTTGTTTTGGGGTTCTCTAGTGTGTAACGGGTTCCCTCCTGGTTAAAACGCGATTTTCATTTTCATTTTTTTAATAAATAGAGATCTTCCCAAAAGTTTCTGGTAACTACTTTATAAAATATATAAAATGTTACAACTCTATACAAATGTATTTATAAATACTTAGTAATTATTCATTCAATATTTTTAAATTCATTTTAACCCCCAAAAATATGTTTTCTTTAAAATGGTTTTTATATATTTGTGAGAATATATTATAATTAATTTCTAGAAATTTTAGAAATTTTATTTGATAAATTTTTTATCACTTTTAAAATATTCATATCAAAATTAACTTATGATAATTTTTTAATTTTTCTAAAAAGTATTATTTTTCCATGAATAGTGAAAAAATACTAATTTTTTATTGGAAACTGTATTTTTATTTTAAGTATTTTCAAAGTAAAATCATATTTTGGATTAGTTTTAAAATTTAATTAGATCCCTTTTAATGTTAAAAATAAAATTAAGTTCTTTAGAATTAATTTTATAACTGAATTATGTATAAAAAAATATACTAAGAAATTTTTTTCTTCTAAAAACCCATTTTCATCACATTTTTTCAATTTTATTTTAAATTAAAATATTCCAATTTTTGTTTTAAATATTTAAAAATGGATTCCAATTTTTAAATTAGGAGGAAAAAATTTGGTAAATAGTATGCTTTAATTTTTTATTACAAATAGTAACCAAAGTAAATATTTGTTACCACGATAATGGTAAAATGGGTTAATTATGGGTAAAAATAATTTGGTAAGGATGAAAAATTAACCCAAACACCTACCTTATTGGATGAGTATATTTCATCTATAATCATCCAAAATTTTAATTTATTAATTTTTTCATATGTCCATGATTGTTACCTTTGTAATACTTTATGTAAAGTCAAAAAATGTCATTTTCTTTATTTTGTAAGATTTTAATTTTTGTAATAGGCATAAAAAGAAGGTTTGTTCAGTTGTAAATATTTATTTGAAATATAAATATTTTTTTATCATCTTTATTTATTTCTAATTTTTAGTTATTAATGAATTATCTTCAATTCTTACTCAACATCGATGCATTATTTATTTAACTAGAAGGAAAATTGAAAAATATATATAAAAAATATTAAAAGTAATATAAATTTAATGAATTATTATATTCTATAAATTTTTTAGATACATATATCAAGTTAGGGATTTTGGAAGGGTAAATATTCAAATTCCATCTTTGTCTTGATGTTTTTAAACTCAAATTAATTTAATTATATCAAAATTAAAATTAATTATCTTTTATAATAAATAATGTTTTATGAAATTATTTAAAATTACGAAAATATATTTTATTCATCCAAGGGAATGGGGTATGATTAATAATATCAACCATAATCCATTTTTGGTATTTTTTTACTTTTATAGTAACTTTCTTGACCCATAAATAGTAAAAACATTAATAGCAGGGTAATTGTCCAAAAGGGTTACCACGAGTTAAAATAAACATCTATGGGTCAAAACATTACCTAAACTTGTGAAAATTAAATTTTAGGAGAGTATTTAGACTCATAATTATCTTATATTTTTAATATTATCAATTTTGATCCATTTGGATATGAAAATTACTTTATATTAATTTAATACTTTAAGAAATTATAAGAGTTCCCCTCCCCTCTCTTATAAAAGGAAACTTCTTCTCCTATATTCATAAAACTTAAAAAAACATTTTTATTCAGTGAATACCTACCTAATAACCTTCCTTAAATCCATATTCATATAATATAGGCATTGTATTGATAAATAAAATATTTTATATTTGATATAATTATCATTTTTTAAAGATAATATTATATTTACACTCTTTCAAACAAGATCATTAAAAAATATAAACGTTACTCATGCGTATGTATGGCCTACCATCTCTATGATTATAACATGGTTCATTTTTCATATCCATAATTAATTATTATTTTTATAGGTATAATTTATGTAATAAAATGATAATTATTTCATGTTTTTATTTTTAATAATATATAATAATGACCTCTTTGACCATATTCGACATATCGAAGTCAATTTCGACCTATGATCTAAATATCATTAAACATCTGATGTGAACTTAATTGATTAAGTAAATTTAATATAACATGGTAACAAATAAAATTAAAATGATTAATAAATGTTAAAATGTTATTAAGAAAGTAAATAATTTACATAATTGTATTATTCAGAAATATAAAGAACATATGTCACTAGTCAAACTCAAGGTAAGGATTTTTCTTTTTAAAAAATACTCTTTTAATTTTTTCCCACCAAACCTTTTTCTTCCATGTCCATGTTCTCCTAAATGTTTTAATAAAATTATTATTTATTATTTAATTTATTATAAAGGTGATTTTTTGACTATATTTTTATTTCTTTAAAATGTTTTTTAAAAAATATTCTTTTTGGGGTTTTACATAAGGGACACTTTACTTTAAAAACATTATTTTAAATGTTTTCTGGATTTATTTTATAAAACATTCTCTTCTATGTTCGTATTCTTGAAATTAAATTAAGGATGTTTTTATATGAACATAAATTAAATATAAACGAAATTTTTATGTCTATTTTTACTTATTTTCAATGGTTTTAAAAAGGAATCATTTTATGTATCTTGGGCAGAATATTTTGACTTTCATTATAAAATGAAGAAATGAATATTCTATTTAAATTTATATTTCATAAATATAATTTCCGTCCACTATAAAAATTAGTCAATTTTTAGATTAATTTATAATCTTTATTGTTTTCTTCAAAGTAAAATCATTTTCCCTTTTGTTCTAAGTATTTTAGTTTTAAAAATGGGTTTTAAAATGAAAAGGGTATTTTGTTCTTCAAAAGTGTATTCCATGTAGGTTTAAAATAGTTTTTCAAGGTTTTATGATGAAAAGTTGAAAGAATAATATTTTTTTATTCATGATATGGCACATGATAATTATATATGAGAAATGGGTGATCCCGATACAACTTATACAATAAGTTAATAAATATTACTTCTCAAGAAAATGAGTGATCCTGGTACAACATATACGATGGGTGAGAAACTTATTGCTCTCTAATTCTTTAGGTAATTTTCCTTGTCTTAAAATTAAATAAGAAAAGAGTTGACCAGTGTGGTTTATCCTATGGATTTATCAAGGGTCTAGTTATTTCTTACATGGGTTTAAAATGGGTTATGAATATGATTTTCTAACTCATCTAAGCTGAATGTTTATTTTATTGTTATGAGTCTTAAATATTATTCGCGAAAAAGTTTGTATTTTTCATGTGTAAATGATTCATTCCATAAACTTAAAAAATAATGTTATAAAGGTAAGTATTCTGTTATATTTCATGTTTTTTACAAGTCTAACCAATTTATTCTTTTCATGTATCTTATCAAGATTTTGTGCTCCTCTCACATTTTTAAATTTTTTTCACAGGTTTTAAGGATGAGTAGGAACAAATACAAAGATAGTTTGAAATTTTTAAGTATTTTCCCTGAAAATAAAAAATGTTTATTTTTTAGTTTTTTATATTAATGCAAAAAAATGACACTAAGATGAAGTGTAAAACATGCATTTTACAGGGGGGTTTATGGCCTAATTCAATAAAACCTTTAACCATAAATATCCTTCGTTATGTAATAAAATTAATACTTGAATAAAATATTAGTATTATATAATGTTTAAGGATGGGTCCTTATATTTGGTATCAAATAAAAGGTTTGGAGTGGAGGATATAATTTTATTTGAGAATAATTTAAAAATCCTCTATAACCACAAAGGTTAATATGTTATAGATAATTATAGTTATTTTGGTGGATTGTATTACACTTAAATCAACTATTATATAAAGGGATTGAAGTATTAGTGTATTATAAAAAATATATGGTTTTGTCTTTACCCTAAGGGATTATTTTCCTTTTAATAATTCATTTTATGTTTAAATGATGTTATTTTCAATAAATTAAGGATTTTTTATCAATATAGAAGGACAAAAACCATTAAAAAAACTTATTTTCTCATCTATATTATTTTATTATCATTATTATTGAAAAATATTATTCAAATTATTTTTAAAAATTCTTGAGTATAAAAATCACATGAAAGAAATTTTTTTAATTATCAAACACCTTTTCATTTCTCTAAAAATTATATGGTTCATGGTATATTTTCATTTAATTTCAAAATATCAACTCTACAAGTTCTCTCAAAAAGGAAAATACAAAAAATGACTTGATCATTTACTTTCTGGAAGTTAATCATTGTGATGGAATATAAATGTAATATTATGAAAATCCTATTGTCTAGGTTTAAGGAATAAAGTATTGAGGAATAAGATTAAAAAGCATGCATAAATGTTTAATAAGGATGTTAAATGAAGGATGTGTTTATGTATTGAGTTTTAAAAATTATGATATAGTGGTATTTTATTAATGACATTATAATTTATTCTAAATATTATGAGAATCATGAAACAACCAAGGATTATTTTATAATAGATTTTGTTTTCATACTTGGTAAATATATATTATATGGAATAGATACCATTGAAATGTGGTGAAGTAAAAAGTTAATAATGTTTTGTAAATATTCATTTAAGGACATATGATAAAGGGATAAACAAACCCATGTATAAATATGTTCTTAATGTTAAGGAAATTATAGTCAATTAAGATTATTTTATTTTGTGTAAAAATGAGTTGTATAGAAAACCTTAGACGTTAAAATGTGAAATTATGATTAATAATATTTTTGAGGATGTTCATCATATTTTCTAGAATCTTATAAGAATTATAATTATCTAGTTCCAGTAAAAAATACAAATTTTCACATCTATAAAGACTTCAGGGCATAAACCCTGAACAGAAGAATGAAACGGGTGTAACACCTACCATGAGCCTATGTTGAAATGAATTTGATTTTCTATGTATTATTTGTGGATATTATATGAATTATTTTGGAAACCAGGTGCTGAGATGACATGAGATTAAGTGGCCTAATTAGCCCTGGAATGAATTATTTAAATATATTAAATATATTATTCTCATGGGTTCATAGTTTTCCTAAAAAATTAGATTAATTCCTGAATAAGGGATGGGATAAAAAATATGAGGGCATAGTTGAGTTTAGAATGTGGATTTTACCCTTGTCATGACATAACCTTTTTCGGAATGAGGAATTTGTGGAAATGTTTCTGCTAACTCAAATGAAAAAAATATATATTTATTTATTTACTTAATGTAGTGACCAAACTCTTCTAAAAATACAAAAATTATAGATATATATCAGGGTTGGACTCTATACCCTGGATATCTAGAGAACCATTGAAGAGTGTTCTTAGTAGACGACACTAGGTTAGATTAGGATTAAGGATATTTGTTCCAATTGGAGTTCATAGATCTCACCAATGATAATAATGTGAGACCATTATTCATTAATAATCAATCTAAACACTAGGTAGGATGTTGATTTTTGATTTCCATCCCTATCATTAATCCCAAAAAAATACAGATCAATTCCACAAACAAGAATTGATTTGTGCATCGAAGGTAGATTTAATTTATGGATTTATATTGTTCATTGATTTTATCCCTCTTCATTCATCTATATATATAAAGGTAGATAAAGTTTTAATAATCAAAGGTCTAGGTTTTTTCCACATATATGATGGATTATTGACCCCCCCCCCCTCCCCCCATTCATTTCATGTTCATCATAAGTAATTTATTTGGCTCTTGGTTCGATAAATACCTAGTATTTTATCATTGTGTGACCATTATTCAGAAGAATAGATTGATACAATGAGTGTGGTTCATTATCAAGGTTATAATCAGAGTTTGGCAGTGGTATGATATGATCAGAGTAAGATAGGAATAGATTAATTAATTGTTTTCTTCTTAGTTTTTACATGCGGTAGTGACAGATGGCACGAAGACGGTGTTTTCTGATCAAATTTGAACCCAAATCCTGGATATTTATGATAGAAGGGGCCAGATGTCCCTCACTCAGTGATTCTTTGATGATAAGGGTGGCTCCGGTGATGTGGTGGATGATGCAAAGTAATAACCAGTAGATATGGAAAATCTAATATTACACCAAACGCAATCCAGTGTTACACACCATGTGGTACCCCCTAGCTATGGTGTTAGGGTTTCCATGAAGATTTAAACATCACATGTCATGTGACATGTTCTAGGAATCTCAGTGTGTATCTCAGGAGATACATGGTTACAGGTAGGTGTACACAAGTTGGTACACATGCACGACCAACGTTATACAGGAATGGGAAGATGGAACAGGAAAGGTGTTCGGTGATCTCTATTGGTCATTTAATCTTCCTACAATCTGTATATATAAATATTTACATGTTGTGTGAAGGAAAACCACATAGGTAGACTAAGGATTTAATAGAAATTTCATATACCCTTAGTTTACATTGTTTACATTCTTTATGGGTATTTTTTCCCTTCATTTATTTAGTATGGACTAGTATCAGTTGAGTGTGTTCCCTTGTTCTATTCTCCATTGAGGTTATACTGTGTAATTGCATCCAAATCCCCATATTGTGTTCCCCTAACAAGGATGTGTCTCAAAAATAGTTCATGATGTCCATCCATGAGACTATAGTGTGATCATCTATCATATTTATACCCTATATAGGGTTTGTGGAATTGGAGTAACCTCATGAGTTGGGAATTGATTGTCTATCTAGAAGGCTGCATTGGTAGGTTTTGTGGTATCATTGTCATATGATCTCTTATATATTTGGTTGATCCATATTAGTTTCATGGTGTCCCCCAGCGGTCCTGATCATTACCCCCAATCTGAGTTTCAAGGTATTCTGAGACCAGTGAGCTTTCTTATATAGGGCCCATTAATATTTACCTCTTGGATGAGTGTCTCTAGTTATGGTGTGGATCATGAAGTAGATTCTCCTGGAACAAGAATTTCCACAAGAATAATCCTATAGATGGGAGTTGGTTATGACCACTAGGTGGTGCGGTGTCCTTCTTAAGTATATATGGGATTTTTTTGTCATGAGTGGACTTATATATCATTTTTATGAGTTGAATATTCTTGATTCTCCATGTTTAGTGTTTTCAGGGTTTCATACTGGGTATAGTTATACTCACCCCTACATGGGATCTTCCCGCACATGTTGTTTCTTATACTAGTGATAGATCATTTGACGGTGTCCAAAGAGGAAAGGGAGTAGGTGAAGCATATATTAATTTTGACTGACTGAGGTGTTTTCTAAATGCATTAATTTGATTATATTTTTTACCTTTGGAGAATGTTGAACTCTCTATTGTTTTTGGTGGGGCTTGTATTTGGCCCCCATTTTGCTTTGAGTTCTTTACAATCATACTCTAATTATGGGATAATAGATGTATACATGCATTGGTCCTAATTTTTTTACATTTAATAATTTTATGGGATTGGATATGTGTTCATGTGTACGAGTACATTATGTTAACTCCTAGGATGTGTATGATATTCCTACTCAGCATTGGTCACCATACCATGTCCTATTGGTGGAGGGATTGAGGTAGTTGTTATTTGGGACCTGTTAGGATGGGTCGTGATAGACCGGTATCATAGTGAACGGTTCTACCTTAGGATCAGATTTTGACAGTTTGGTTTTGGGAAACTGTGTTAAGTGTTTCAAGTTCATATTTTAGGCCAGGGACTCTAGTGTTGGTGTGGTGGATGACGTTTCCATACACCAGGACTATGATCACCTATCTTTTGACCCATTACATGTCGAAATTAGTTGTAGGGAAAGCATTGGTACATGCATCATGTTGGAATGGGTTGTGGTTTCCGTGTCCTTCTTGAGTCATCTCCCTAGATATAATCTTTGATCTTGGTACATCTTGTTAATTTTAGGATGCCTCTTTGAAGACAACCATTCAATATTCTACTGTGTATTCCTGAGGATGATACATTGAGTGACTAGGCTTCAATATATAGGCATGACCGAAGATATCACCTTCAGGTGTTTTACCAGCTATACAACCATTGTTGGGAAGCATCTAGCACCAGCAATGCCAGAAAATGATGTACACAAGATTAGTGCACTGCAAAAGTTCTAGAGGAAGTGACCTCTTAGGTTTTAGGGTGAGAAAGACCCCCTAAGTGGAAGAAGACTATCTAGATGTAGTCACTCAAGTTTTTTTCTTTCTGAGGAATCCACCTAACTAGATAAAGTTCCTCTTGGAGAGTCTTCTTCAGGGATATTTTGTGTGATGGTGTAGTTTAGTAACTTAGTCACACAACCAGATATATCCCTCCTGTCCAAACTTTGAGTGCCATTTCATGGAGGAGTTTTATATGGACATGTTGTGATTAGTTCTCATACAAGATCTTCTTCATCTACAGTAGGGAAATTTTTCCATGGAATATTATTCAGCGAAGATTACTGATCTCTTCTGATACTCCATGGATATGGTTTGGGATACATTTTTTAGGGCGTGAACCATTGATAAGGTATTACTTTAGGATATCAAGGATTCAATGGTATCCCTCTACATTGCCACCTTTTCTAGGGTCCTTTAGTGGACCTTGGTGGTGGAGAACATACTAGCTGACCAGGCACCGAAGGTGGGTACTAGTAGTGGGAACCCAAGAGTTGAGACCTTTATAGAAGGTAGAAAATGGTAGTCACAGGGATCTGGGAATGTTATATGCTTCTGAAGATGATCCAAGGATAGAGTATCAGTGGTGAAGGACTCTTAGGATGGTTTGAATTAGCCAAGGGGGAGGAAATGTTTCTCTTGTGATGGTTAGGGGAATCTGGTTCAGGATTTTCAAAACCATCATACAGTTAATTGAGAGATTTTTGAGGGATTACTGTGGTAGAGGCAGGTTCAGGATGTTCTATAAGGTTGTGTACATGGAAGAGGACCTGGTAGATCTGCAGGAGGTGGTCATATGTTTTTCCTATTACCACCACCACCCCTAGGTGGTCCATGCCAGGCTCAGGGAGTTTTCGGTCAGGGATGGGGATGGATGAAGTCTATAGAAGCCTATGACCTCAAGGTTTTAGGGATGATATTATGTATGATCTATTTATTTTCAACCTTATCTAATGTGTTGATAGACATATACATGAGTCATTACATTCTTACAACTTCTCTAGTTTGACACATATATATTCTAGTTGATACTTTGGCTTGAATTTTACGGTTAGAGACTCTCACAAGTGGTGGTTCATCGATTCCACACTTCTATTGATAGTTTTATCTGACTCTTGGAGGTGATATTTTTTAATGGAATATATTTTTATCACCAATTATGCCTTATGATGTTATATTATGTAAGGACTGGTTATTCACAGTTCATGCCCATATTGGTTGTTATAGGCAGAGGATGTGTTCTGTCCACAGTAATGGGATTATTTTTTACGTTATGGGTGAAAAGTAAACCAATGAAGATAATGATGATCTCATTAATAGGAGAGTGTTTTCAATTACTCACTAGTTTAATAGCATAACTCTTAGAACAATATATGTTATGGACTACTAGTTCCCTACGGTGTTGGCGGAGAATGGGGATGTCTTTCTTGATGACATGTTAGGCTAACCTCCATATAGAGAGCTATCATTTTTCATTGACCTGCCCTGTGGGGAGACCCTGACATCTATACCAGTATATTGGATGGATCTCGTGGATCCTTGTGAGCTGAGGGTGTAGTTAGTGGAATTGTGGGAGAAGTGATTTGTGAGACCCAGTGTTTCCCATTGGGCATCCTCAGTGTTGTTCCGGAAGTAGGTGTATGGGATATTGAGGTTATGTTTGGATTAATGGTGCTTAAACCAGGTAACTGGGGAAAATAAGTATCCATTACCAAGGATTAATGAAATCTTCAATCAATTGATATGGGAACAATGGTTATCAAATATTGACCTTAGATGATTCTATCACCAGCTTCAAGTAAGGTACAAGGATATAAAAAAGACCAAATTTGGATTTCTCGATGGTAACTATGAGTACATAGTGATGAACTTCAACATGATGAAATCCCAAATAGTGTTTATGGGACTCTTGATATAGATATTTCATCCCTTCTTAGACTTTTTCATGTTTATATTCATCAATGACATCCTAGTGTACTCAGCTTCTGGGGAGTAGCATACGAAGCATTTGAGGATAGTCCTAGACACACTTTGAGAGAAATATCATAATGGGAATCTCTCAAAGTGTCAATTTTGGATTCAAGGTGTAAACTTCTTAGGACACATCATCTTAAAGGTAGGAGTGGTGGTGGAACCAATAAAGGTTGAGGAAGTTATTTCTTGGGATCCACCTAAGAGTGTTACCGAGGTTTTAAGTTTCCTTTGGTTGGAAGGGTACTATCATAGGTTATTACCCTATTTCTCTAGAGTGGTATCCCCTTGATAGATTAACCCGAAAGGGGGATCCTTTCGTGTGTTTGTAAACATGCCAGTCATGATTTTATGTGTTGAGGAAGAGGTTGATGAGTGCTCCCATATTAATACTTCCAAAGGAGGGTTTTGAGTATGTAGTGTTTTGTGATGCATCAGGGACAAGGCTTGGTTATATTAAAATGAAGAGGCTGGTGGTTATTACCTATTGTTCACATCAATTGAGACCACATGAGACGAACTATGTGACCCGTGATAGTGAGTTAGCAGTGGTAGTCTTTGCACTAAATATGTGGTGATACTACCAAACAGGCAAGCAATTTTTTTTCTACTCTGAACAAAAGAGTCTTAAGTATATATTCTCCTAGAAGGATATTAACATGAGACAAAGGTGATAGATATATTTCCTTTAGTACTATAACTTCAAGATTGTGTATACTGTTGGGAAGGGTAATTTGGTTTTAGAATATTTTAGGAGCAGATCTTGTTATAAGTTGTTGGCCAAGGTGTTAATTAGTTAGCCTCATTGAAGTTGTACTTAGTAGACAATGACGGTTCTTTATATCTATAGTCAATGATTGTTACCCCTCATATTTTACTGTATTTCTATGATGATCAGCATGGAGATACCAATTTTGATACCATATTTACTTAGATATTCATTGGACATGCTCTGGATGGATATTCTGAAAATGGGATCATGCTATCCTTTTTATAGGATGGATGGTGGTACCCTTGATGTTGTGGGAGGAGGTAATGTGGGATTTTTATAAATCCCCTTTGGTAGTACATTTAGGTGTGTAAAATATGTACCTAAATATTTGACATTTGTTATGGTGGGTGGGCATGAAGTTTTGTGTTGCGGAGTTTATCCCTTGATGCCTCACTTGTCAGTAAGTGAAGGCTGAGAACCAGGTTCCAATGGATTTAGATCAACCCCTAGAGGTTCCAGAGTGGAAGCAGGATGGGATATTCATGAAATTTATCATAGGGTTACCACATACATCCAGGGGACACAATTATATATTCATTGTTGTAGAACAACTTACCAAGTCATCCCACTTCCTAGTCACTCAAGAGCAAAGTTCAGTAGAGATTGAGATGATTGTATGTGCAAGAGATAGTACAACTTCATCGAGTTACCTCGATGATCATTTCAGAACATGATTCTTGATTCATGTCATGATTATGGAGAATACTTCTAGACTCCTTTGGGACTGATTTTTGTTTGGTTATGGTGTTTCACCCCTAGTCAAGCTTCCAGACTAAGGAGACCATTTAGGTCTTGGAGGATATGTTGTGGGATTGGATGTTTGGTTTTTTTCATAGTTTGGTGGATCATCTACAATTGGTGGATTTTGTGAAAAAAAAAACAACTACCATTCCACCATTAGTATATAACCATTCGCTGCATTGTATGAGGGACATTGTCGGTCACCACTTTATAGGAAAGATCTAGGCGTGTCAGTACTAGGCACAAAGTTAGTACGAGCTACCATAGAGATGGTGTAGATCATCTAGGAGTGGATGAGGACTATATAGATCCATCATATGTCTTATGAGTACTGAAGACGGAGACCTATAGAGTTTTAGGATGGAGGTCATGTGTTCCTAATGATCTCACCCCAATGTGAATTATGGATACTTGGACATGGAATCATGTTATCTATGATAATTTTTTTCATTTATAGATATTTATTATTGTTGGAGTGCTGTAATACAACATAGATTTATTTCTGCAGTTAGACTGGGTACACATCTTCACGTTTCACAATTAAGAAGGTACGTGCAAGACCCATTGTGTGTTATCGACTGGAACGATCTGGACTTCGAGGATGAAGATACCTTTGATGAGTCCCCGATAGAGATAGAGGATTGGTGGGAGTCGATACTTTGTGGGTGATTGATTTTCATAGTGTATGTCTGGTGTCAGTATGAGAATCTTTAAAAGAGAACCTAGAAGCAGGAGACTCAGATGCAAGCCTCATACCCTCATCTTCATGAGTAGGTTTTTCTCTTTTTGGGATGAAAATCCCTAAGGTTGGGAGAATTTGATGACTCTTATTTTCCATGTATTATTTTTTTTTATATGGATTATTTTTGGAATTAGGTGATGATAAAACGTGTGATTTTATGGTGCGTTATTCCTCGAAATGAATATTTAAAATATATTAAATATATTATTATCAGATAAGAGTATTTTTCTTGAAAAAGTAGAATATATCCCGAATGGAGACCCAAATTAGGAATATGATGTAAACATTTAGTACAGAACATGGTCTTTACCCTATGTAAGATATAGCCTTTGTCAGTATAAGGTGTCTGTCAAAACATTATCATTGGTGAAAATGAAATATATATATATATATATATAATTTTTAATGCAGCGACCAAACTCTTATTTAAATAAATAGTTATATATATGTCTCAAGGTTTACTGTTAAACCCTGGAGACCTATAGTACCATTGTAGAGTGTTATAAAAAGTTGAAACCTGATCCAATCAAGATCAAGGATTTTTTCACCTATTAGAATTCTTAGATAATCCCAACAATGAAAACACAAGACCCTTTGTCATCAATGATCAATCCAAACTCTATCTAGGATGTTTATTCTTGATTTCCATCTCATTATCTAATCTTGGTTGAACGTGGATCAATTCCACACACAAGAATTTATTCTTTCATTGATGTTAGATTTAAATTGATGGATTTATATTGTTTATAAATTTTATCCTTATTAGTTCATCTATATATATGAAAAAATATCAAGGAGATATAAACAAATTAAAAGGTTCATTCCTCACATCTGATGGTTTATTAATTTATCCCCCACCCTTTTTCTTCACATGTTTATCACATGAAATTTCTTTGGCATGTGGTTTGATGAATATGCTATATTAAATCATTTCATGACTATTATTTGGAACAATAGATAGATATCATGGGTGTGGTTAGTGATTGAGGGTATGATTATGGTGCGTTAATGGTGAAGTATGATCAGAGGTAGATCATAATGGATTGATGGATTTTGTTCTTCCTAGTTATGATGTGCGGTGGTAACTGATTGCTCGTCGGTGGTGTTTTTCAAGAAGATCTGAACCCGAATCCTATAAATAGATAATTTAAAGGGTAGAATAACCCCAAATTGTTGATTTTATGATGAGAAGGATGGATCCAGTGATGCGGTGCAAGAAACGGAGTAAGAACCAATGGATCTAGAAAATCCTACATTACATGTCATGTAATATGATGTTACACACCGTGTCAGACCCCCCAACTATGATGATTGGGTTTCTGATGGGATTTAAATATCATTTGATGTGTGCCCCTATCACACACCATGTGACACATTCTTAGTGGATCAATATGTATCTCGAGTGATACATATACACAACCAGGTATAAAAAGGTTTTTACACGGGCATAGCCAGAGGTACATGAGATGAGGTAGATGTCATGAGAATGGTGTTGAGTGATATCTACACACCATGTACTCTTCTACATGTCGTTCATATGGATATTTAAATTGAGTGGGAGGAAGAACCACACAGGTAGACTAGGGGTTGGTTGGAAACACCGATACCCCTAGTATATGTTGTGTACCCCCATTAAGGGTGTTTGTGGCCCATTATTTCTTCAATCTGGAATAGTATTTATTGAGTGTGTTCTATTTTCATATTCTCCCTCAAGGGTAAAGTGTGTCATTATGTCTATATCCCATTATTGTGATCCCCTATAGAGGATGAGTCTCATATATAGTTCATGGTGTCCCTCTATGAGACTGGATTGTGACCCTCACTCATTTTTATACCCTAGGTGGGGTTTGTAGAATCAACGTGACCTCCTTGAGTAGGGTTTTGATCCTCATTATGACAGACCATATCTGTTGGGTTTATGATAACATTGGTGTATGATACCCTACATAGTGTGTTTATCCAGATTGAGTTCATGGTGTCCCCCAGTGGTCCTGGGAATGACCCCTTATCTTAGTGTCAAGGCCTTATGAGACTAGTGAGATTTTTTGGTAGGTCCCAATGATCTTGAACTCTTGTATGAATGTCTCTAGTTATGGAATGGATTGTGGAGTTGTTTCTCCTATAATTACCATTTATTCATGAAGAATCTTGTGGCGTGCCGTTGGTTATGACCACTTGGTGGTGCGGTGTCCGTCTTATGTATATATGGGTTTTTCTTATTATTCATTGACTATTATATCATTGTTATGAGCTGAATATTATTTAATTTTTTTGTTTAGTGTTTTTAGGCTATCCTACTGGGTATTTTTATACACACCCCAGCATGGTCTCTACCTGCGCATGTCATGTATTATGTAGACAACGACCCATTTGACGATGTATTGGGATGATAGGAAGAAAATAGAGAATTTCTTGAGCTTAAAATACTGAGGTGTTTTCAGGTACTTTAATTTGATTTTATTCCTTTCCCTTAGAGAAATTTGGACTCTCTACAGTTTTTTGGTTTGGTTCATATTTGGACGATTTTTTTCTTTCAGCCCTCTATTGTCATACTCTGATTGTGGGATCTTATATTTATTCATGCATTGGTTTTAGTTTTTTTATATTTCATCATTATATGGGCTTAAAGATGTGTGTGTATACAGGTACATCAGGCTAATTCCTCCCATGTGTGTGATATGCCTACTTGGCATCGGTCGCCAGCCACTCGCCTATTGGTGGTGGGCTAGGGGTAGTCATTGTTCAGGCCCCATTGGGTTGGGTTGTGACATGCATGATTCCTTAATTAGTATAAAATTATGTAAACAACATCATATATAAATATTAAGTTTATGTTGGGAACATATTTTTTATCCTATAGAAAACCATGGAGTGGAAAATTGATTTGTTTATTAAGTGATTAATGTTATTTTGAAATAATATCACTATATTTTAGGGAAGAATATATGGTTAAGGTAAATGAAATATTATGGGATTTTATTTGAGTGTCAAGGGTTGAATTATATTTTAGAGGAATATATAATTTTAATGTATCTATAAGGTGATTCGGGTAATTTATGGAAATGATTAAAATATCTTATAGATTATATGACTATGTCATATACATTTTTGCTATTCGAATTTAAGAGTGATTGACATTAATTCAATATAAATGTTGAAATAATATGTGATAAAATAATTCTAATATTTAGGTTTCAATATTAGTGATGAATATATTGAATAATTTTAAGGATAGATCTTTATATGATTATTTAGTATAAAATTTTGGTATTGCTATTAAATTTTAAAGATTAGTTCATTATTTATTCATATGAAGGTTTATTCATTTTGGGAATTATCTTACCTTTTGATAAAAAAAATTATTTTTGGTTGCTATATTAGGACATAAAAAATAGATTAATATCCTTTTTTTAGATTATTTTATCCATTATAAGTTGATTTTAGTGCTTCATTAATGAAAAAAATCATCTATAATACTTGTTTTTTGGAGTAAAATATGAAATTATTGTTGAAATTGATTAAATAATGAAATTATAATTTTTAAGTAACTATACTTAATTATGTTCTTAGACTAAATGGTAAAATAATTCCTAAACTCTAGGAAAAATATATTAAAATAAAAAAATTAACCTATTGTATTCATTTTTTTATGAATTTATATTCTTTTTAACATCTATTTGGTTTATGATTGTGTGGTCTTTAACTTTCTCATGATCATTCAATTTCTTGTGATCAGTGTTCTATGTCAGTCTCCATCATTATATAGAAATTATATTTTTCTTCCATGCCTATATTTTTAGTTCTCATTAATGTTCTTCTATTTGGAAACCTAGTATGTGTTATTCAAGATGACCTTTGTACTTCCCTTTACCTCTTTTCAAATGGAAGTTTTATTAAACCTTTTTATAATGTGAGATTTTAATAAATGTGTTTTCAAATTCCAAAATTTTGATTATTGAATTAAAGTTCAAATTGGATGGATATAATTTATTCAAGGGTGTAGAATGTAACTCCATGATATTTTTAAAAGAATACAATGTTCGATAGCATATATGACATGCAACACCTAAAAGAACCATGAAATATTATAATTTAATTACGATTGTTATAACCTAGTCATTAAATTGGTGGGTATGAATAGGATTAACTACTTCATGAAACATATATAAAGTTCCAACTAAATACATATGTAATTATAAATTCTGCATAAATGATCATTTAATATTTTTTAAGTCCATTTTATTCTTCAAAAATGTGTTTTATTCAAAAATGGTTTTTATTTTTTTGTGAGAAAATATTATAATTAAATTTTTAAAAATTTAGAAATTTTATTTAAAAAAATTAATATCACATTTTAAATCAGAATATAAAAATTAACTTATTATATTTTTTTATATTTTTCTAAAAAATTTGATTTTTAATGAATAGTGAAAAAATACTGATTTTTATTGGAAATTGTATTTTATTTTCAAGTATTTTACATGTAAAATTACATTTGTTTTAAAATTTCAATAGATAAGTTTTATTAATAAAAATATCATTTTTTCTTTGTAAATAATTTTATACTTGAATTTGGTATAAAAATGTTTTTATACTTAAAAAGACATTTTTTTGAAAAATAATTTTTCATCAAAATTTTCTAGTTTAATATTAAATTAAATACTTAAAATTATGTTTTTTGGATATTGAAAAATCAATTCCTCATTTTGAATCATTCTGTACAAATTTTGTAAATAGGTCGCTTTTATTTTTGGTCATTATGAATAGTAACTGTAAAAAATATTTGTTTATGAAGTAAAGGTAAAATGGGTGAATTAAGGATAAAAATAATTTGATAAGGCCTAAAAAATAACTCTAACACTACACTTAATTTTATTGGATAAGTATATTTAATCCATAATTATACAATATTTGAATAGATAACCTTTATATTACATATCTCTATGGTTGTGACCATTATAGTACTCTATGTAATGAAAAGTCTAAAATATTTATTTTCTTTGTTTTATTAGACTTTACTTTTTTACATAGGGATAAAAAGAAGTTATTTTTTGTTATAAATTTTTATTTTCAAGGTAAATAATTTTTTTAAATGGTAATTTTTTATATGTTTTATTTATGGAATAATTACCATAAATGTTTATGCAACGCCAACTGAGTATTTATTTAATTAGAAGAAAAATAAAAAATGCTTCTTAAAAAATATTAAAAGTAATATAGATTTAATGATTATTTTGAACCATAAATTTAGTAAATAAACATAATATTTTAGGTAAGTTTCAAATTTTTATATTCTAATTCCATTATTTATTTATTTTTTTTAATTCAAATTAAATGAATAGCGTAAAAATTAACATTAATTTTATTTTCTAATAAATAATTATTTATTAAATAATTTAAAATTATTTCAAAAAATAATCATCCAAGTGTATGTGATATAGTTTATAATATTTCCCATGGTCCATTTATGAGAAACTTTTTCTTTTATATTAACTTTATTACCCCCTAAATAATTAAAACACTTATATTGGGGTAATTTTCAAAAAGGGTTAACACAGGTTAAAAGAAAATGAAAAGGATGAAAATGTCACCTAAACTTACCCAATTTTTATTATATATGAGTATTTATAATAATTCTTATCCTATATTTAATATTATAAATTTGGATGGAATTTTATATTAAAACAAATTTTTATTAATTTAATACTTTAGGAAATTTTAAAAGTTCCCACCCCCTCTCTTATAAAATGATGCATACTCTCCTTTTTTATTTACAATTAAAAAAAATTTAAGATAATAACTACCCAAATAATTTCCTTGCTTACATATCCATGTTCTATAGGCCTTTTTTGATCATAAATCCTACCTATAAATGTTTTAGTGTAAGCCTTAAGAGGTTGTCTAAAGAAGAGGTATAATTATTAATTAACTGTTTTAATTTTATTTATTATTATAATTCATTTAGACCCTATTAAAAAATAATTAAATAATAAAAACAATACATTTACTATACATAAATGTTTTTATGTTTAGGTAATTACCTATAACTATATCTTTTTTCATCAAATGGGAAGTGAACACATTGTTTGTGTGTACGGAGTACTATCATCTCGTAAATCGATTTAATTCATTTTCCACCATCACCTTTTATAGATGGTTGTAATGATGGATTTAATATATATATATATATATTATTCATGACATATTTATCATTGTTAAAAGATAATATATCATTCAATTTATTACCTTTCAATTCACTAAAAATGATAACTCTGTTTATGTGTACGTGTGGACAAATGAGCTGAATGTCATCAAATGTATGATGTGAACTTAATTGATTAAGTAAATTTAATATAATATGGTATTAAATAAAATAAATTTAATAATAAATTTAAAAATATTATTAATCAAGTAAATAATTAAAATAATTTTATTATTCAGGAAGATAAATAACATATGTGACGAGTCGAACTCAAGATAAAAGAATTTCTTTTAAAAAAACTCTTTTAAAGTTTCCCTTCCAACTATTTTTCTTCTATTTCCATGTTCATATAAATGTTTCATAAAAATTATTATTTATGATTTAATGGATGATAAAGTTATTTTTACCACATTTTTCTTGTTTTAAAATGTTTTAAAAAATTTTCTTTTTAAGGTTTTATATAAGTAACACTTTACTTTAAAAACCATGTTTAAAATGTTTTCAGGATTTATTTTGTAAATATTTATTTCTGATTTAAATATTGTTAAAAATAATTTTGGTATTTTTTTATTTATTCATAAATGAATTATAAAAGAAAATTTTTATAACACTTTTTAATTCATTTCAAAGGTTTTGAAAATTAATCCTTTTACATATTTTATATGGGATATTTGACTTTATTTACAAAAGGAAAAAAGAAATGTTCTATTTTAACGTATGTGATATCAACTTTATTTCACACCATTATGAACATTATTGTATTTTTTAACTCATTTAAAATCTTTCATGTTTTCTTCAAAGTAAATCCCTATTTTCCTTTTTATTTGGGAATTTTAGTTTCAAAGATGGCTTTCTAAAAAGGTATTTTCATATCAGAAAGTGTTTTTCATACAGGTTTAAAATAGTTTTTCTTGGGTTTTATAATGAAAAAGTGAAATAATTAAATTTTTTATTCATGATATGGTACTTGATATTTATATATCAGAAATAGGTGATCATTGTACATCTTATAGGATGGGTTGAGATCCATTATATCTCATGAAGATAGGTGAGGCCAATACTGCTTATAAAATGAGTTAAGACCCATTATAACTCATAAAGATGGATAACCCTGATACTGCTTATATGACGTGTGATCCCTATTTTAGATTTTTAATGTATTGGATAATTTCACTTATCTTTAAAGGAAAGAAAAATCTAGTAAACTGGTGTGGTTTTTTCTTATGGATTTAACTGGGATCCAGTTATTTCTGACATGGATTTAAAATGAGTTGTGAATATGATACTCTAAGTCACCTAAAATGTATTTCTATATGCTTTTTATAAGTATTAATGTTTTATTTGAAAAAAAATGTGTTTTTTCATATGTAAATTATCGATTTCATACTCTCAAAGAATAATGTGATAAATATATGTATTTTATGGGTGTTCATGTTTTTCACTGGACTAATCGATTTCTTCAATCTTTGACCCTTACTGAGAATTTGTGTTCATCCCACATTTTTGAATATTTTTCATAGGTTTGAAGTATGAGTATGAAAATATAAAAATAAAAGCATAAAATCTTAAATATTTTCCATGAAAATAAAATATATTTTTTTAATGTTTTTTTAATGAGGATTATGTAATCTTTAAGGCTAGGTCCTAAAACTATTTGTTCAAACTATGATTCTACTAGTTAAATAATGTAACTATTTGTTTAATATATATTTATTTAATTTCATCCTAGGTTTCTATAAGTTTTTTTTTAATATTAATATCTTAATACACTAAAATAACTACACCCCACTCTGATATAAATTGAATCACCCTGAATCCCATGTTATCAGATATGGTTCTATAAATAAAAACCTCACACACATACTTTAATACTAATAGAGATAGACCAAATTATACATTCCTAATCTTTCATATGATCTCAAGATTCATACACATACCAAGGATTTAAAGGTTTTGTGTATTTGGGTAATTAGATATATAAAATATTTATTCAATAATCTAGTAAACTTTTCTCCATATTTACACCATACTTGACCTATCTTCTAAATATATCATATGGTATACTCTTATTCATAACATAGGGAATTGAAACATAAATTATGTGAACTCAAATGCTCGATAAGGTTAAATATAGGAGGTATCAATTTTATATAATAAGTTAGTAAAATGAACATGTGGGTATGATAACATAATCAATATACATGAACATATATTAAAGAAATCATACCCTAAAAAATAAGGATAATAAATCATGAACCATAAAATAATTATTTTAGAAAACCATAATAATGAAGAATAATAATGTGAAATAATAATACAATAATCATAATCCATGGGAACAACATAGGCATGTCGTACAAGCATAAGTATATGAAATATAACATTGTGAACAAAGCTAACTCTAATCATGTCCATGTATAATTTTTTGAATATTACTAACCGTAATTAAACCCAACGTGAATGTTTAGAAAATATCTAACCACAATCAATCCCATGATAACATCATTATATCATGAGATATATAGGTTTACCCAATGTATTTAAGGTTTATATAATTTTGGTTCTAACCATCACATAATAAATAATCATACATTTGTGTTCCAAATGAATTAATCAAGAGTCATAGCATGATTAACTCATGAAATTAAAATGAGTTACATATAAATATTAACGAGTCATAAAATTCATCCAATGAAATAAATAGGCTGACAAACTTATTTAAAATAAACATAAAAGTACCTATATTATAAATTTATGATTAGATTACATTGTTCCCCATTTAAAATAAAAGAATATGTGGTAAATAAATAATTTTCCCTAATCAATCGATAGGTATTATTATCTAGGTTAATATACTTAAATTATAAAAAACATAACTCTCAATAGAAAGGAATTGTACGAAAGGTGGTCTTTACTCATCAATGCTGATTAGGTAAGACAAAGGTAATGATGGATCAAACCACTTATATAGATCACCCTTGGAACATCGAATATAAGGACCCATACTTAAACAATATATATTATAGTTTTTTGGAACTAGAATTCACATTCAAACATCATTTTAGTTTATAGTTTTAGAGAATTAGGTAAAGCTCTTAAAAATTAAACTCATGCATTATTAGTGGACACTTATACTCATTATCCATTATTTACACACAAAATATCCCTTTTAAAATAAAACATTATTTATTTTCATTAAAAATATTCAATAAATTCATCAATACATATTATTTTTCCTTAAAAATATTTTAGAACTACAAAAAAAATAAAAATATGGGATGAGTACAAAAAGCTCAGTAAATGACATAAAATAAAGGAAGCTGTTAGTCTAGTGAAAAATATGAAAACCCATTAAAACACTTTTCTTAAAAATAATTAGAAAGAAAATAAAAATCACATAGGTGACTTGGGAAATAATTAAAATAAAAATATTACAATAATCCTTAAAAACGGAATAACCATATGTTCAAATTCCATCTCTAGAGTACCTAAGGAATTAGAGAGTTATAATGGGGCTCACCCATCATATCTTGATCTATAATGGGGCTAAAACCATCATATCTTGAGATATAATGGGGCTCAACACATCATATATTGAGCTATAATTTTCTAAACCCATAATGAATAATGTACAAGGAACATATCAGAAATAAAACCTATGAAAACTCATTTCGAACCATGAGAAAAACACTTTCAGATATCAAAATACCCTTTTCTTGTCAAAAATACTTTTCAAATTTAAAAATCATGAAAAAATTTATGAAATAATTATCTTTGAAAAGAAATATCAATAATTGGAAAGAAAAAATTGAAGTGATAAATCTTCATGAAATTGGGAGAAACATATCTTTCCATATAAGTTAAAAATCATTCCTTTTAATTTTTATAAAAATACATGAAAATGAACTATAAAAGAGGGTTTTTAAAATAAAGTTATATGCCTTGAGTCTGACTCATCACGTATATTACTTATATTCCTGAATAAAAAACATAGGTTAATTATTTAATTTTATTATAACCCTTTTAAATTTTATTATTCCTTTTATATCACTTTTTTCCATGTTATAACAATTACTTAATTATTTAAGTCCATGTTGGATGTTTTGATGATTTTTTTACCTGAGTCCAGAATGACTTTGGTATTATTTCTATATTCAAAGTGGTCCTTATTCCATAACCTACATAATAATATTCATGAAATAATAACAAATTTTATTCATCAATTATACTTTTAATTACATCCAATACATATGGATATGAAAAATGAATTGAGTTGTAGTCATAGAGACAGTAAGTTATACGTATGTAGGTGTAACATTCCCATTTTCAATGACCATTAGGTAAAGAAGGTAAGTATTATTTTATATTTATACACTGATAATAATATCATTAATATAATATTAATCATTAAAACATAATTATATATTTCATCCATGTGATGTGGTGCTGAAAAATGAATCACATCGCTTTGTGGGGGTGATAGTTCACACATATGCACGAACGACGTTATCATTTGTATGTGCATGGAAAGGTAAGAATATAAATGATTTGTTATTATATAATAAATATAAATATTTCATGAATATCATATATAAATATTAATTAAATCATTATAACTTGTCTTGAGAGATGGCGATGGAAAATGAATTATATCAGTTCGCTAGGTGGAAGTTCGCCATACACATAAAAAATAATTATTTTCCCATTTGATGGAAGTGGAGATGGATTTAAGTGATGATATTAAAATAATAAAATATAATTATTCTGAGGATAGTGGAGTTATTATTTCATCATTTTTGAAAAATATTTTATGGAGTTGTAAACAAAACATTTTCTTCGGACAATCTCTTTTTTCTTAACACCTTAAGACAACTAAGGGTGGTGTTATGCCTAAAATAATATCTCTAGAATGTGCAGAAGAATTAAAGGAAGGTATTTTTATAGATATTGTCTTAACCAAATATTATTTTTGGTTTTAATAAAATAGAATAAAGGGTTCTCTTTTATAAGAGAAGGGAGGGGCATTCATGAAATTCTTCAAAATATTAAATTAATATAAATTACTTTTATATTTTAAATGGATTAAAACTGATTTATTTTGAATATAGGATAATTATGGGTTGAAATAACTTCATCAAAATAAAATTTAGATAATTTTTTACTATTTTTTAATTCTTATCTTTTAACATTAACCGTTATTTTACCTTTTTAATTATTACTATGATATAATCCAATTTACACTTTGAGGGTTAATATAATTATAATAAAATATTAAAGGACAAATAAATGAGTCATTTTTGAAATATTTAAAATAATAACAATAATTTGAAATAATTTTATATTTTTATTAATTTTATACCATTTAAGAAAACATCATTTATTTTAAAATATTTTAATGTCAATTTTAACAATATTCATTACTTGACTTTTTAAAAATATTATAAAAACATGATATCTTTGAAAAAAACTCTTTTACCTCATCACTAAAATATAAAATTCATGCATAAAATTCTTTTATGACATTAATTATGTTAAATTATATTTATTTTAATATTTTTAATATTATTTATTTGATATTTTCGGTAATTAAACAATCACTGCATCATTATTATGAAAGCCTTTAGATTAATTATTTCATCCTCAAAAATTAAAAAATATATAATGATGAATATAAAAAAAATTATTTCAAAATAATATTTATAGTCAAACATATCCCCTATATCACCCATTATTAATAATATTTCACTTATTAAAAACAAGAGTACGACAAAATTGGTTTTTCTTTAAATTAAATAGTATAAAGGATTTAAGTCATACAAGTGACCCCATGTAGAGACCCGAATCCTGACGTACATTGACATTACATTACATTTGCGGAATACTTAGTACATAACAAAAACACACACACAAGGATCGTAATAGTTTAGTGTCTTTGGAAACTCGGAATATAATCTTCTAATCCTGGTGAAAGATCTTCAACATCTCCCATAAAGATCTTCCTTTTTTTTCTTATACCTAAAATCTTTCTTTATATCCTGGGGAAAAGTAAACATAAAAGGGTGAGCTCAAATGCTCAGTAAGGGTAAACAAAAGAAATATCAATCACATCATATACATAGGCACATAACTTTTGGAAATCTTAACATGTAAAAGAGATCATAATTTCATAACCTGGGATAACTCATGGTAGTGAAATGTAATCACAATAATCATAACATAAAACATTAAACTTTGTGGCATACACACATAATCATAGAGAATCATTTATTATTAGTCAAGACACATTGCCAAGATATCTTAGTGGACAAAGTCTCTTTCTGAACCGAGTCACCCTCGTTTCAGTCCTGTTTCACTGAACCGGTATAACCTACCATTCCAGCCATGTCTATCTCATGAGATATAAAATCTTTACCCAATGCATTGGAGGGAGATATAGGTACCACCCATCTCATAATGATACCATTCTTATGTGTGCCACAAATTCATAAATCATACATCATTGCATAACCCATGTAATAAAAATGGGAATCTTAAACATCATGAAATCATAAAACAATTCATATAAGATAAAAGCATTCATAAAAAAAATATTTCCATCACAACATAATCAAATACATGTAATAATAGGGATAGAAACATAACCCTTTATTATCTTAGATGGAAAATAATTTTGATAAAACACTTGAACTCCATTCTTGAGGAAAATATCTTTTCTACTTCAAAAACATTTTCCTTTCTTAACATGTCATACAATTTTAAACTAAAAGAAGTTAATTAAAAATAAATTTGATAACTTGTAAAGGAATATTCTTGGAAATAATGTTTTAAAAATCCATTCATTCTATATAAGTTAAAAAAAACATTCTTCTCATACTTTTGTCGGAAAAGTCAAAAAAGTACCTCGTACGAAAAACGACAAAAGATTCCTTTCATATCTTTTACTAAAAACTCACATAAGGGTAAAATAGGATTTAAAAAATTGTAGGTGAATGGAAATAATATTACATATTGAGGAAGAATGGATGTGGATGATAAAATACACCCCAGTAAATACTAAAGTATAAACAATCTCGGATAAAAATGAGATTGTGATATTTCCCTTACCTTAGGTCCGATTTGATTCGTAAGTGTCCGAACCTCCTGTATAATGATTTAAATAATGTCATTGACTTATTACAGAATCATATTAATTGTTATTATATCATATATGGTTCACTTATGACTTTATATTACCCGTTCTTTTGTAAATTCATGTTAAAGTAGCGTTTTGGGTAAAATCGTCTCATTTGTCGTTCGTGTTTTTAACTTGTAATTATTAATATGATTACTTGGATCATGATTAATTATATCCAGAATATAAAACATGATTTATATATAATATATATTCAGAATATACATATATATAATATATTGATAAATGGAATGAAATACACCGTTCATGGAGACGGTAGTCCGTACGTACGCATGAACGCTGTTTTCGTTTCCTTATTGGATTGAATGGAATTAAGTAGATGAAATACATATAAATATACATAAATCCAGTATCATTATTATGTCATATATTTCATTAGTACTTATTATATATACTTTATAATCATTCATGAATGGTTAATGTGGAGAATGAATCTCATCGAGTCGTGGAGACGGTAGTCCGTACGTACGCACGAGCGATGATATCGTTCCCATGGTCGTGGAATTATGTTAAAGTGTATGTATACTATTTCATTATCAATATCACTTTATAATAATCATATATATTTACTCATTACACCATTATACCCATCCTATTAAGGTGGTGGCGGAAAATATCTTACACCTCGGCGTGGAGACGGTATTCCGTACGTACGCACGCGCGGTGATTTCCTTTTTCAGTAGGATGGATAGATGGTTAATTAGAGTTGTTTCATATTTATAATAACATATCAGTATATAATAAATACATATGTTATTACTTTATCATGAAACAACTAAAGAAGAAGAAGTTGAAGAAGAAAGAAATTGAAAAAGATCGGTAATGGATATTACCTCTTTTTGACATGCCTTCACCTAACCTCCACTTAAAGAACTAAGGATGGTCTTTGAAGAAGACCAGGACCTCTAGGATGATACTAGGGAAGTGGAGAAGAGATTTCGGCAGGGTTTAGCTGAGCTTGAATGCTCAAATTGGTGTGAGGAGGAGAGGGAGGAGGTGCCCTTTTATAAGGGAGGAGAGGGGCATCTTAGGAAAATCTCAAAATATTATTTTATATTAAGGTCAAATTCGGTTTATAATGGTTCCAAATGGTCTTATTTCGAAGATAAAGTGGGGATGGGTCGAAATCCTCTCTTCCAATAGGATTTAGACAAGTTTAGGTTATTATTTTAACCTTATCAATTAGATTTAACTCTAAGTTAAATAATTTAACTTTTACCGTGTCTTTTTGTTTTCTTACACTATATGGTTAATAAACTTACTATATGAAGCCAAAAGAACTCCAAGTTGTTTATTATTAATATATCTATCCGTATCTAAGTCATTTGGCTGAACCTTATATTTTTAGGAATTAAATAACAATTAATAATATAATATTTGTTTTAAAAACTAATTTATGTCAATTTTGACACTATTTGGTACATGATTTTTATGAAATTTCTAACAGAATTATAATTTCGAACCAAGTTACTTAAATAAACAATAACATGTCATATTAACCTATAAAATTAGTTTAAGTCATAAAAAGTCTCAAATTACATTTATTTGGGCATTTATAACATCAATTATGTTAATATTTTCTTAAAAAGGTAATTACTGCATCATCGTTGTGTCATAAATAAATTAAATTATTTAAAGTATAAAAATTACAAATAAAATACCATTATGTAGGAAATAATTTTATCTTTCTAATTAATATTAATAGTCGAAATTATATTATTTATAACCCTATATTAAATATGTTTTAGTAAATAAACTTTGATTTTAACTCTTTTAACTCTTCTTTGAATTAAATAATAATAAATGTCCTAATCTAATCCAAGTGGGCCTAAATGATAATATTTTACACTTAAGGTTGCTTTTGGTCTAGATAAACTTGTCCAATAGGATTAGGACATGTGTTAGGGTAATATTGATATCATTTTTACCCTTAATTACCCTTTTTACCTTTAACCGTGGTAAATAAAAGTAAAAAGTTACTATTCATCAAAAAATATTTTCATCTCATTGAACCACATTTTACTTAATGACATCAACCGTGTCCCTCGGATTTTTGAAATTCCATTCACAGAAGTGGTAAAATTAAGATTTATGAAAAATTTAATTTTTTTAACTACCACTTAGTAGTTTCACTATTCATCAAAAATTGAAGTTTTTCAGAAAAATGCCAAAATTTCACCCTAAGCTATAATTGATATTCCAAGTTCAAAAATGATTTCTATTTTACAAAATTCCCAACATATAAGTTTCATTGATTAATTTTATAATTAATTTCCATTGTCACAACAAATAGCGTGTTTTTAAGAGATAATAACTATCAAAAGATTAACATTTGTTTATGTCTGGTGTAAATGTGAAATTACATCCAATGACCAAAATTGTATTGAATTGTAAAAATATATTCTAGATATACTTTAAAACCACTCAAATTAATAATTTATCACTATTAATTATTTCGATTAAAAAAGTTGTTTTTAATTAAAATTTAGTTATTTTCACTATTCATCAGAAAATGAAAGTTATCCGAAAAGTACCAAAATTTCACCCTAATCTAATTTCGATATTACGAATCCAAAAATGAATTCCATTTTGAAAATTAAAATATAAAAAATTTCAAAAAGTGGTTATTACTATTCATAACGGCTAGTTTTAATAATATTTTAATAGCATATTGTTGTTTAGTGAAACTCGTTATTGCGTACTACACACGCTATCGAGGAAGGTCGTGATTGCGTGTAATGGAAGGCAATTCAAGGATGCGTGTTGTGAAAGCTTCTTTTGGTGTAGATTACAACACAAGACATTAATGAAATTAAAAAGAATATTTTTCATAAAATTTCGGGGTGTTACATTCTACCCCCCTTAAAATGAATTTCGCCCTCGAAATTCGTCGGGGTTATAAATGCTTTACTATTCTAAAGTTTCTTTAATATAAACCCACATAATAAAAAGGAATACCAAAACCAATCTTTAAAAACAAAAGTATGAAACGTAACGGTTACCCAAATAAACTAGTCACTGGGTTTCCACATAGGTGAAAATACGGATATGGAAGAAAAATCTTACCATCATGTTCTGATGGAGAGTGGTAGAGAACAAGGCTATGGAAAAGCCAACAATCACAAATCCATAAATTTGTGACTATCTAAGGTACCATCTGATTAATCAGATATAAGAGCACTAGGACAACATTTTTTTGGTTTTCAAGATCGTTTCCCTAAAGTTGAAGAATTTGAATTAGAATAAATACTTACTTTGTTTTGGTACAATCTCACTGTCGTTCGTGCCTTGAACAATTTCCACTTCATCTCTTAAATAAATGAAGTTTAATTTGTTATTAGTGAAGTGTTAGCAGATCATGTGATAGAATGACGGGTCATTCCATCTGTCTCAAACAAAAGGTTAGCAAAAATTATTAAATATACATAAGTCATTCTATAGAGAGATTAATCATATATGGTTCCTAAAATGGACTTATACTTCATATATCATACTGCTTAATATAATATAACTAGTTTCTACTAAACAGGGACTTCCTGTAGGCCAGTGGTAGGCGATAAAGGCCAGTCGCACTTCGGTTGTGGGTTCGATTCCAAAAGCCTTGTCCGACATGATAGGATGTTGCCCGTCCTGCAGGATGTCCTTTTTCTAAAGCTATATTACTATAACATCCCATCAATAATATCAAAAAACGTTTTATCCTAACTTATGTCCAACATAATCCATTCTAATCTTTAGGCTTATCTAAAATACTTCGGTCCAAGCTCATAGTATGAAGAAAATGATTACTTGAAATGTCACAAAACAATCACGTGAATGCCATCATTTATCCCCCATATATAAGATATGTCTTGTTGGTCACATTCCAAACATTCAAAGACCTTAATCATGTATTCTCTTGAAGAATGAATACCCATTGAACCTTAGTGAAAACATGAATGCAGTTAAAAGTTAACACTTTCCACAAACCAAAATCCTCAAAATTCTATATACTCAAACCATGATATCACTTAGTCCTTATATCAATCATGAGCTCATAAATACAATCAAACATCTCATTATCATCTTATCCTTTCATTATGCGCATATCATCTATATTCCAAAAATATCTGAATAACCTTTCATGGATACTGGTAACATTAATCATACACTTTCAAAACTCAAGGAAAGACAATAGTGTAACAATCCTTAGATGTCTCTTTATTCCATAGTACCATGAGATTACTTATACAAAATTACACATGATAAACATGTAATCATTCCACTACATTCTTAAACCATTAACCGAGCTTCAACAATTTTTTCATCTCATATATCATTTGTAGTCTCTTCATCATCATCCATATAAATACTACCCATACGACCATACTGATTCTCTTCATGAGTCTTTCCCTTAGGACATTGGTTTGCATAATGCCCATACATTCCACATTTAAAACACTTAACCATTTTTGATGTCGTAGCAATACCATTATCCTCATCCATGGTGTTAACTGAACCTTTTCCTTTGCACTTACTTTCTTGGTGTCCTTCTTTTCCACACCCAAAGCATCTTCCAGTTCCCTTGAAACATTCTCCTTGATGCCTCTTCCCACATGATTTACATAGGGGAAATTGAACTTTCTTTCCTCTATGATCATCATGAAACTCCATCTTTCTCTTATTAGCCAAGTCAGGAAACTTACCAAATTTGAGTTTATTGATCATATTATGAGATTGCTGATTCGGCATAATAATGATGGTTCGACTTCCAAATCCCATTTCATTATGAATAATATCATTCCATTGTCCATCATATCCTTCATTATCGTGAATCATCTTGTTTCCAGCCATTTTCTAAAACCCAAAAAGAATAACGTGAGAGGCAAAAATCATGCTAGGGGAAAACAACATAATAAAGGGGAACTACCTTTAATATATAACATCTTAGGTTTAATTCTATGATCGTTAGCGTAATTCTAGTACTATAACCTATACGTATACTTAACCTTAGGGACATCCCTAGACATACCTTAGAAATATCTCTAGGGATCTCACTAACATTTTCGCATCCTAGTTTCCAAAGGTTGACTAAACCTTTCCTCTGATACCAACGGTAGAGACCCGAAGCCTGACGTACATTGACATTACATTACATTTTTGGAATACTTAGTACATAACAAAAACACACACACAAGGATCGTAATAGTTTATTGTCTTTGGAAACTCGGAATATAATCTTTTAATCCTGGTGAAAGATCTTCAACATCTCCTATAAAGATCTTCCTTTTTTTTCTTATACCTAAAATCCTTCTTTATATCCTAGGGAAAAGTAAACATAAAAGGGTGAGCTCAAATGCTCAGTAAGGGTAAACAAAAGAAATATCAATCACATCATATACATAGGCACATAACTTTTGGAAATCTTAACCTGTAAAAGAGATCATAATTTCATAACCTGGGATAACTCATGGTTGTGAAATGTAATCACAATAATCATAACATAAAACATTAAACTTTGTGGCATACACACATAATCATAGGGAATCATTTCTTATTAGTCAAGACTCATTGCGAAGACTATCTTAGTGGACAAAGTCTCTTTCTGAACCGAGTTACCCTCGTTTCAGTCCTGTTTCACTGAACCAGTATAACCTACCATTCCAGCCATGTCTATCTCATGAGATATAAAATCTTTACCCAATGCATTGTAGGGAGATATAGGTCCCACCCATCTCATAATGATACCATTCTTATGTGTGCCACAAATTCATAAATCATACATCATTGCATAACCCATGTAATAAAAATGGGAATCTTAAACATCATGACATCATAAAACAATTCATATAAGATAAAAGCATTCATAAAAAAAATATTTACATCACAACATAATCAAATCCATGTAATAATAGGGATAGAAACAGAACCCTTTATTATCTTAGATGGAAAATAATTTTGATAAAACACTTGAACTCCATTCTTGAGGAAACTATCCTTTCTAATTCAAAAACATTTTCCTTTCTTAACATGTCATACAATTTTAAAATAAAAGAAGTTAATTAAAAATAAATTTGATAACTTGTAAAGGAATCTTCTTGGAAATAATTTTTTAAAAATCCATTCATTCTGTATAAGTTAAAAAAAACATTCTTCTCGTACTTTTGTCAGAAAAGTCAAAAAAGTACCTCGTACCAAAAACGACAAAAGATTCCTTTCATATCTTTTACTAAAAACTCACAGAAGGGTAAAATAGTATTTAAAAAATTGTAGGTGAATGGAAATAATATTACATATTGAGGAAGCATGAATGTGGATGATAAAATACACCCCAGTAAATACTAAAGTATAAACAATCTCGGATAAAAATGAGATTGTGATATTTCCCTTACTTTAGGTCTGATTTGCATTGTAAGTGTCCGAACCTCCTCTATAATGATTTAAATAATGTCATTGACTTATTACAGAATCATATTCATTGTTATTATATCATATATGGTTCACTTATGACTTTATATTACCCGTTCTTTTGTAAATTCATGTTAAAGTAGCGTTTTGGGTAAAATCGTCTCATTTGTCGTTCGTGTTTTTAACTTGTAATTATTAATATGATTACTTGGATCATGATTACTTATATCCAGAATGTAAAACATGATTTATATATAATATATATTCAGAATATACATATATATAATATATTGATAAATGGAATGAAATACACCGTTCGTGGAGACGGTAGTCCGTACGTACGCATGAACGTTGTTTTCGTTTCCTTATTGAATTGAATGGAATTAAGTAGATGACATACATATAAATATACATAAATCCAGTATCATTATTATGTCATATATTTCATTAGTACTTATTATATATACTTTATAATCATTCATGAATGGTTAATGTGGAGAATGAATCTCATCGCGTCGTGGAGATGGTAGTCCGTACGTACGCACGAGCGATGATATCGTTCCCATGGTCCTGGAATTGTGTTAAAGTATATGTATACTATTTCAGTATCAATATCACTTTATAATAATCATATATAGTTACTCATTACACCATTATACCCATCCTATTAAGGTGGTGGCGGAAAATAGCTTACACCTCGGCGTGGAGACGGTATTCCGTACGTACGCACGCGCGGTGATTTCATTTTTCTGTAGGATGGATTTAAGGTTAATTAGAGTTGTTTCATATTTATAATAACATGTCAGTATATAATAAATACTGATGTTATTACTTTATCATTAAACAACTAAAGAAGAAGAAGTTGAAGAAGAAAGAAATTGAAAAAGATCGGTAATGCATATTACCTCTTTTTGACGTGCCTTCACCTAACCTCCACTTAAAGAACTAAGGATGGTCTTTGAAGAAGACCAGGACCTCTAGGATGATACTAGGGAAGTGGAGAAGAGATTTTGTCAGGGGTTTGCCGAGCTTGAATGCTCAAATTGGTGTGAGGAGGAGAGGGAGGAGGTGCCCTTTTATAAGGGAGGAGAGGGGCATCTTAGGAAAATCTCAAAATATTATTTTATATTAAGGTCAAATTCGGTTTATAATGGTTCCAAATTGTCTTATTTAGAAGATAAAGTGGGTATGGGTCGAAATAATCTCTTCCAATAGTATTTAGACAAGTTTATGTTATTATTTTAACCTTATCAATTAGATTTAACTCTAAGTTAAATAATTTAACTATTACCGTGTCTTTTTGTTTTATTACACTATATGGTTAATAAACTTACTATATGAATCCAAACGAACCCCAAGATGTTTATTATTAATATATCTATCCTTATCTAAGTCATTTGGCCGAACCTTAGATTTTTAGGAATTAAATAACAATTAATAATATAATATTTGTTTTAAAAACTAATTTATGTCAATTTTAACACTATTTGGTACATGATTTTTATGAAATTTCTAACAGAATGATAAGTTCGAACAAAGTTACTTAAATCAACAATAACATGTCATATTAACCTATAAAATAAGTTTAAGTCATAAAAAGTCTCAAATTACATTTATTTGGGCATTTATAACATCAATTATGTTAATATTTTCTTAAAAAGGTAATTACTGCATCATCGTTGTGTCATAAATAAATTAAATTATTTAAAGTATAAAAATTACAAATAAAATACCATTATGTAGTAAATCTTTTTATATTTCTAATGAATATTTATAGTCGAAATTATATTATGTATAACCCTATATTAAATATGTTTTAGTAAATAAACTTTGATTTTAACTCTTTTAACTCTTCTTTGAATTAAATAATAATAAATGTCCTAATCTAATCCAAGTGGGCCTAAATGATAATATTTTACACTTAAGGTTGTTTTTGGTCGAGATACACTTGTCCAATAGGATTAGGACATGTGTTAGGGTAATATTAATATCATTTTTTCCCTTAATTACCCTATTTACCTTTAACCGTGGTAAATAAAAGTAAAAATTTACTATTCACAAAAAAAATTATTTTCATCTTATTGAACCACATTTTACTTACTGACATAAACCGTGTCTCTCGGATTTTTGAAATTCCATTCACAGAAGCGGTAAAATTAAGATTTATGAAAAAATTAAATTTTTTAACTACCACTTAGTAGTTTCACTATTCATCAAAAATTGACGTTTTTCAAAAAAATGCCAAAATTTCACCCTAAGCTATAATTGATATTCCAAGTTCAAAAATGATTTTTATTTTACAAAATTCCCAACATATAAGTTGCATTGATTAATTTTATAATTAATTTCCGTTGTCACAACAAATAGCGTGTTTTTAAGAGATAATAACTATCAAAAGATTAACATTTGTTTATGTGTGGTGTAAATGTGAAATTACATCCAATGACCAACATTGTATTGAATTGTAAAAATATATTCTAGATATACATTAAAACCACTCAAATTAATAATTTATCACTATTAATTATTTCGATTAAAAAAGTTGTTTTTAATTAAAAATTAGTAATTTTCGCTATTCATCAGAAAATGAAAGTTATCCGAAAAGTACCAAAATTTCACCCTAAGCTAATTTCGATATTACGAATCCAAAAATGAATTCCATTTTGAAAAATAAAATATACAAAATTTCAAAAAGTGGTTATTACTATTCATAACGGCTAGTTTTAATAATATTTTAATAGCATATTGTTGTTTAGTGAAACTCGTTATTGCGTACTACACACGCTATCGAGGAAGGTCGCGATTGCGTGTAATGGAAGGCAATTCAAGGATGCGTGTTGTGAAAGCTTCTTTTGGTGTAGCATACAACACAAGACATTAATGAAATTAAAAAGAATATTTTTCATAAAATTTCGGGGTGTTACACCCCAAGAGCTCATAAAATTGGCCCTATGATGATTTTGGTCAAAACTAATTCATCCAATAAAATTATTATAAGTTTTAGGGTAATTGTATAATATTTATAATATTATTTTTAACTTTAGTTACCCGATTTACCCTTAACTGTGGTCATAAAAAATGTTAATAAAATTATTATTCAAAATTTCCAAAAAAAGAAATACCTATTTACTAAATTTGGACCATATTATTCCAATTATGGAAACCATTTTTATAGATTCAAAAAATATAATTGGATAAAATTAATTTAAAATTAATCATGTTGACAGATCGAGAAAACCAGTTTTAAAGTAAAAACGTTCAAAAGATTGAAACGTTTTTATATCAAAATTCAATGGAAAATTGATTCCAATAAACTAAATTGGATTAAATGATAAAAAATTTATCTAATCATAATTTAAAAACATTAAAATATATAATTTATGAATATAAATTAATTTCATGAAAAAAAATCAATTAAAATGCATTGTTTTTCATTATTCATCAAAACTTGAAACTTATATAAAAAATAACAAAAAATAAACCAAAGTAAATTTTGATATTACTATTTAAAACAAGTTTATTTTTTCAAATATAATTTTTAAATGTTTCAAAAACTTTATTTAAAACTAGTGTTCCATTAAATGGGGTAAACTGTGTTTTTTGAAAAATATTTCTTTTATGGGTAAAATTGTATTGGTTCTTATATAATTTATAGAAACACGTTAGATTTATTTTAAAAATTATATTGAATATTATATATATATATATTTAAAAGATTCCAACAAGATATATTTGTTTATTTATTGTTAAAAATATACTTGTGCACGTTTAAATAGTTTTTTCATAAAAACATTTCCTTTTATTTTAAAATGGGTTTTACATTCATTTATAATTAATTTTTCTACAAATAATTAATTATATATAAATGTGTAAACCATATATTAATAATTTAGTTAATTATATTCATTACCCTGATTCCAATGGCTAGTTTATAATGATAACCTTTAAATAAAAATATTTAGTTTTTTTTAATCTCAATGTGATGTATCATGTACTCTATTGAATATAGTATTTATTTTTTTAACTCAGGATGTTACATGTAATATTTGATGAAGAATCAAAGGATTATCACAAATTATATATGTTTGAAAAAAAGTATAATAATGGGAAAATCGTATGAAAAATTCAAATTATTGAATATAAATGAGTACCGACATAGGTTAAAAATCCTTTCAATAAAGAAAATATATTGTTTAAGATTTTATAAATAAATTTTTTAACTCTTACATAATGACTAAATGATAGTAAAAAAGAAATAATTTACATAAAAATATTTTTCAATAAATGTCATAAAGGTAAGGATATTCCCAAAAAATGATTTTCTTAAATATAATATGCATAATTTCTTTAATAAGGAAAATTGATTATAAAGAGATAGAGAAATAGAAGTGAAATAATGAAAAGTGCTTTCATTATGTGTTGATAATGTTTTTGTAAAATCCAAGTTATATTCTACTTTAAATTTAACTTTTCAAAAGGTGACAAGAAGGACTTTGGAAATATTATTTTCAAAATTATTCTCAATAATGGAACCTTAAAAATTATATAAATTTAAATTAGAATAAAAATTTATTGTAATATAAAAAATATACGAAAGTAGAAAGAAATGTATTTTTAAACTTTTTAGTAATTTTAAAATAAACTTAAATCGAATAAGGATTTTAAATTTTTTTTTGAATTTAGATAAATATAATTATGGATGGTTCATAATAAAACACAGGTTTATCATTCAAAATGATAAATAAAACATTAACGGTAAGAAATAACATGTTTCTCAAAGAAAAATACCTTAAATTGAAAGTTACAATTTTCCTTTATAACATCACATCTCAATTAATCAAGAATATTTCTTTAATATAAAAATGAAATTTTCCTAAAAATAAATATGAAATACAACATGATATCAAAATGGATTTATTATTTTAAATTTAAAAGAACAAATTCATGAAGAAATAATATAACTTGAGGAAAATATATTGATCCATCAAAAACACTTATACCTTTAGTAATGAATGAGGTATTTGATAGTGAAAGACAAAACATGAAATTTAAATTTAAATACAATTAATGAAAATGTAACTATGAAATAATATATCAAATTGGTACCATATACACCATATAAATGAAAACAGGTTCATAATCGAAAACATGTTTAAAAAGATTAAGATAAAAAGTATTATATTATTATATTTCATGAATTAATAATCAATTGAAATGGGTTTTATGAGAGAGAAACATAAACATCTATAAAATAAATAGAAAATAAATTATAAATAAATTATAGGGTAATGTAAATAAATCATAGAATAATATATTCAAAGAAGAAAGTATATGACCCAATGAAAGATGATTAAGTCAACAAAAACCATTATAGTGATTTTTTTTATGATGTATGAATCAATTGTAGAATTGAATTTTTGAATTGAAATTAAAATACATAGAAAAATAATATGAATAAAATTATAACACAATCTTAACCTAGAATGTACCCATATTAGAAAATTATTTTTCATGAATAAAGATTGTAACTCAATGAAATGAAATTTAGTAAATAAAAACCCTTACATTTAACTCTTTCCCACTCGTACATACTCAATCATCCCGTATAGTAATCATAGACTCCGTAAACATATATTTAAAAAATATTCATATGAATTTTATTTTATATTAATCTTTTATATTCTTTTATTTCACAGTAATTTCTTATTTTTTGTTAATATTGATCATCAGTTGTTAGTAGTTTCAAATATTCCTTGTCTACTTTTGTATAATGGTTTTAATCATCATTTCTTATTATTATATTCATCGTCTATAGAATAGTATTGATAGTGTCATAGCAATTATCGTATGATTTATAAAGTTCCAAGTTCATTCCATGGTATTTTATGGTATAATTCATAAAAATGAAATATATAAAGAGACGATTTTTGTTATCTTTAGTAAACAAAAGGTATTATATTAATAATAAGTGAAATAATTATATCAAAATTCTATAATAATAAAGAATAACTTATTATCTTATTAATATAATATCTTATTAGTAATTAATTTTTCATATCCAATCATGATAAAAAAATTATCACACTATCCATGTTGGTTGTTGAACCATCCTAGATAAGAACATGTTCATATATAGTGGTTTTACTAAACTAAAAATATTCCATAATTATAATGATTTTATTATTATGATATTAATTTTATAAATTATAATTGGGAAGATTTAAATAAATAATCTAAAGGAAAAATAATAATAATAAGTTATTACTTCTAAATAATAAATCATATCTTCTCTTAGAATCCTTATTCATTTTGAAGGATTTGTGGAATCCTAAATAGACTATGGAGTAAAAAACTTGTGGTGGTATTATTTGATAAGGGAATATAGCATATTATAGTGAGTAATTTGAATTTTCAATGTGGTTTTGAGAGGGTAGTGTAGAGTTCTTTTAATAAGTGAGGGGTGGTATTTCACAAATAGTCATTCCTTCTAATCTAAGAAACTAATTTTTCATTATAATCCAGAAAAAAAATTATCATGGACGAAATATAGGTAAATATTTCCCTCATAAATATATTTAATTTATATTTTAGGGAGATATTTTATCAATTTTATTCATTAATTTAACTATTTATCCCAGTTTACCCTTTATCATTATATCCAACTTTTACCTCAATAGCTTTTTTAATGCCTAAAAATGACAATAAGATTATTTTGAAATTTTGAAATTACTATTACAAATATTAAATAAATTTAATTATATTAAATTTTTAAAATTCATAACTTTTAATTTTAAGATAACCATGCATAATAGATAAAAATAATAATTTTTACATAAAATTATTTTTATACATAAAAATGTATTTATTATTCTTTCTCACATATTAATAAACATTAAATGTATTAAAACATACATGTTTATATATATATATAGTAAAATTTCATTGAACTCATTATTCTATAGTGATAAATTTATTTTTTTAATATAAAAACACACATTATATAGAAAAATACTTTGAAAAATACTTTTTTAAAATTAAATGGTATTATCTTAATTAATAAACAATTAAAAATAATTTGATAAATTCTAGATAATTTTATTATTTATAGAAACTATTTATTTCCTTAAAATTAATAATTTAAAAAAATAAAATTTAGTTATCATATAAAAATAAATAATATATATCATTATTTTTTTAAATAAAATATATTTTTCCCCACGAACCACTAAATATTTATTAAATATAATTCATTTATTATTTTTTAGTGTTATTTATTTACATTACTAATCGTTTATTTTATTTTATAAATCTATTTTTTTGAAATCACTATTCAATAGTATTAAATTAAAAAAAAATATAATTAAAAAAGAAAAATTCTTTATAATAAAATAAATTTTATCAAATGAATTAGTATTTTTTATTATAAAATCATTTATTTTATATCAAATAAATTATTTATAATTTAAATATATATATTTATCATGTTAATTAAATTTATTTATATTTACTATATACTAATAATTTCAAAAAATGTAATATATTTATTGGTATTATGCTCACTAGCTATATAACATTTTAATTTGATTTATATCTTTTATGATTTATTTTATAATCAAATTATAAATAATAGAACATACAACCACGGTCAAAAAATTGTATATAAAATTTTTTGATGTTAAATTCTCCCCCCTTAAATAAATTATGTCAACGCAATTATAATTAACTCTCACTAATGAAAATAAATAGGGTATTTATAAGATAAACATGAATCAAGATATATTTTATAATGATATATCAACTTAAAAATCAAGGATATTAATAGAAGATTGATCTTTTTCTTCTTAATATACATATATTTATATTTTCATTTATGTCAAATATTTGTGCCTAATATGACTCCTTAGTTATTTTTATGACTTAAGAGTTTCTAGAGAAAAACCTTTCACAAATTCATTTTCTTGATCCTATTTACAAAAAATACTAAAATAAAAATTATTATTGAGAATATTGATAATATCAATTCAAAACTTATAGAAACGTATGGTAAAATGAATTAAATATTGGTTGAACTAATAGTTTCATTATTGAGAATCTTGATAATATCTATTCAATAATGGAACTATTAGTCCAACCAATATTTAATTCATTTTTTACCCTAGGTTTCTATAAGTTTTATACTATTCGAATGAATAACTTAATCCCCTAGAATAATAAAACCCCAATCCAAAACCAACTAAAGTTCCCTGACACCCCCACTCCTTGATCCAATATTATAAATAAAAACTTTACACTATTATTCTAATATGATTTAAGTAAAACCAAAAAATTCATAATTTTTTTTGCATATCGTCTCAATATTAATACACACACACAATCCCCAAAAGACTAGTGTCATTTGAGATTAGATACTTAAAAATTTATTCTACAATCTAGTGAATATTTCCCCATATTCACACTATAAATGACCCATATTCTTGAAGTATCGTATGTTATATGATGTTTAATAATATAAGAAATTAAACCCTTGGAAAGTGGTGAGATAAAATTCCTAGTAAGTGTAAACATAGGATATATCAATTAAAGATCATAAGTGATACAAAGATGAACATGTGGGTATGAAAACAAAATCATGTTCAATAAACATATCTTAAGGAAATCATACCCAACCATACAAGGATCCTAAATAATGAATCATAATGGAAGGATTTAGGTATACTATAAGAATAAAGTAGGGTAATGTGAAATTATAATACAATAATTAAGATCCATAGAGAATAAAAATTCGATATTACACAACCATAAACATAGGAAATCATAACATTGTGAATATATATTGGTGTATTCATATCCATGCATAATGTTTTGAACATATATAACCACTATCATTTCCAAGAATTACATAAATAGCCGACCAAAATCATGACCATGAATAAAATATTTATCTCGTGATATATAAATATTTTCCCAAGGTATTGAAGGACTATATAACTCTAATTCTACCCATCACATAATAAAAAAGCATACTTATGTATTATATATAAATCAATCAAGATCCATAGCATGGTTTTATCATGAAAATAAAATAAGTTATATATAAACATTAAAGAGGAGTAAAATTCATCCAATGAAAGTAATTTTATGATTACATAAAAGAAAATCAACATAAAAATACCAGGATTATCTATGAGTGATTAGATTAAAAGGTTTCGAATATTGAATAAAAATAGTATATTCTCAATCAATAGTTTTTTCTAGTAAATTGAATGGTTTGATTCTCTAGGTGAATACCTTTCAATCGAAAAAAGGTAATCAGAATGAAAATGCATTGGTAGAAAGGTTATATTTATACAACATTTTTTATTACGTAAGACAAAGGAATGGTGGATCAAACCTCTCATAAGGATCAATATTGTTAAATATAATTTTTGATGATGATTCGGAGGATTGTATCAAATTATAAGATTCTTGAAAAAATTATAATGTGGGGAAAATAACATAAGGAACACATAAATTATGGAATATAAAATAACATCAATATAGGTTAAAAATCCTTAAGATTAATATAATAAATTATAGAATATTTAATAAAGTAATTTTCAGCTCTTATGAAATTTTGAGATAATGTTAAATAAGGAAATAATTGTATTAAAATAATTTCTAACAAATCGAATAAAGATAACTATAATTCCATAAATTTTTGTCTTAAATATAATATATATATTCATTTAAAAGTAACCTTTATATGAAAGAGAATAAAATTGATGTTAAATTATAAAAAGAGTTTCAATTATGTATTAGTCACATTACTATAAAATCAATGTTATAAAACACATTAAAATTCATTTCATAAAAGGTGTAAAGAAGAATTTTGAAAAAATTATTTTGAAAAGAAGTATAAAAAATGGAACCTTTAAAAATTTATAAAGGAACAAAATGAAACATTTTTAGGATGATACAAAACATATGAAATTAGAGATAAATTTCATTTTAAAATTTTTAGGCATTTTTTAAGGAACCTTTTTATTCCTATAGATTCGCTGGTTTGTATTAAAATGTTATTATTTTATTTATTTATTTTAATTTTATAAAAATATCTAGTTTTGGAAGTTTCGTGGTGGTTTGAGTAGTCTGTAGTTCTGTGCTGCAAACACGTAGTGCCATGCCCAAAGATATTAGTACTATAAATGGGCCACCCTCAGGTATGTTATAATAATACTGTTGAATGATCATATAGTAAAGTCTAAATTACACTAGGATGCAACCATGGGTATTATCACCCCTAGTCGGGGTAGAGGGATATCTCACCATGATAGGGTAAGATCGTTTAATAATGGAGTTTCCCTAATTTAAGATAAATGATAAAATGTGATGCACTCCGGCCTTTTTTTCCACAACTATTTTATTTATCCATTTTTTATTTTATATTTATCTATCATTTAGGGATTAATTCCTTCAAAGTTTAAATTATTTTGATATGTAGTGAAATTAACATGGTAAGAACATGGTAAATAATAACCATGTGGAAATCGTGTGATGTGCATACATTTTTTGGTAAATCCAATTGTATGGTTCATGAATGGTTAGTCTGGTCATGTTTCCAACCCATGTAATGTGTTATAGGTCCTCCAATGGTAGGATCATGGTCTAAAAATGGTCTGGAAAAGTTTACATCTAAACCATGTGTAGTGTCCAAATTTCAAAAAAAGTTAAATACTTAAATTACTCATCCCCCATTTTATCACTAAATCACGTACCTCCCCACCTCCCAATCCACTCACTCCACTCATCCAGGTATACCAACACATGTGTACCTCATCCTCTTATTTATCTATTATAACCACCATTTTATTTTAATTTCAAAATTAATCATTGAGATTTGGGTTCCTCTAAATCTTTCCCTCCTTCTTCCTCACTTTTCTTCATATTATTTATTCTCCCCTTTGTTGTGTGAATTTAATTTTGATCACTATGAGGGGTTTTGGTTCTAATTCCTCAAATTTATTATGAATTTGGTTCCTATGGTGTCAAATATTTACATGGGACCTTCCTCTCTCCATTTTTAAACGTTCTAAATCATTTGTTCTTAGTTTTTGGTGGATTATTCTATGGTTTTTATTCCCATTGACATGTAGGGCATGATTGAGTGTTTTCACTTTACTTTTATTAAAAAATTAATCGTTATTATTAGTAAAACTAAATTTATAAATATCGTGATTAAGGTTTTTAAGGTATTTTGGCTAATTTCCAAACTATTTCTTATGTATTTCTCTCTAATTTATGTCTGTGCATAAAGAATAAATAGTATTTTTGTCCAAAAAGATATTAATAATAGTTTATATATAAAACTTTAAATATTTTTTGTATTTTTTTATGTTATTTATAAAATTATACGAGTCGAAATATTTGGTATTTATACAAATTTACATGGTCATATATATATATGCTTAAATATTTTTGAGAATGTGTGAATATTTGAATTGGTAGACATGTGTATGTATGTGTATTTGTCTTTTTGTGTGTGTAATTGTATATGGGCATAATGATAGGGAAACTTTCATAAATATTTTTTTTATTAAACTCATATTTCAAAAATGTTTTTAATTAAACTTTTAAAGTAAATTATAAAGGCACATTTGGCATGATTTATCTTATTTTATATGTTTATAAAGGGTGTTTTATTTTACTAAAACTATGTTTTGACTGGATTTATGGTTTCTTAAATATTTTCTCATAAAGTGAGAAATAAAGTTGTTTATAGTGGAATGTTTTTTTATGAAATAAATTTGAAGTGGGGCTTAAATTTATTAAAAAAGGGATAATGCATGGGAACCCTGGGTACCTAGGTGGGATGACTAGGGAAAGTATTCTAGTCAGATGATCTCCCTCTCTTATCAACTTGACTATGATACAATTCTAACTAAACAAATTCTATTATGAATACGGTTAACTCTTGGATTTTGTATGAGACCCTATCTAGTGGATCTTACATGGGAATGATATTGTATTTTCAATCACTGAGAGTATGGGGATCCTAGGATGAGGCCTGGACTTAGATACCCTAGGTCTTCCTACGTTTTTCAGTTTTAGATTTCATACTTTTAATTTTACCTTTATATATTTTAAATTCTTAAAAACATGTTTTCCTTCAAAATGAATTTAAAAAATAATGTTAAAGTATATTGATTACTTTCTTTCCTTTAAAAGTTAAAACTTTATATTATATATAGTTTATTTTTAAGCTATAATCTATAAAAATTTTCTAAAGGAATCATATATATTCATTAGTGAAATGTTACTAGGTCATTTATGCTCACTCCCTACTCCCACCACTTAGTTTTTGTAGACTAAGTGGATTTTTTAGGTTTATATTCAGTTCTTGGTCACTCATAGAGTGATTTGGTGTTGTGTTAGAGAGTGACCTTGGGTCACATAATGTGTGTTAGTTTTATTTTATTTCTATTTATTTATCACATCATACAATTAGTCAATTCTTATATTACTTTTACTTAATTAGTGGTGTGTGACATATTTAGAGACTGAGTGATGGATCTTAGGGGTTGTTTCTATGGTTGAAGTTGTGGGTGAGCGATGGGATTTATTTTCATTATATTTTTCAAATTGTTTAAAATTTTTCATTTCTACTTATTTGTTTTGGAATATATTTCCAACTTATAAAAGTGTTATTATAGTTTTTATATTATTAGTTTAATTTATTTTATTAAAAAAATCATCCATGATGATTATATTTGATTCCAATGAATCTTTTCATCATCCTAGGTGGGATTAGGGACTCCCCTTGGGTATATCATGGGTCTTATTGGGTGTCAAGAAAAGGGATGATATGGGGTGGTTCATGACTAAAAGGTATAAGATACAAGATTCTTTAGAGGGAATAGGTTATAAAACACCCTTTTCTACTTGAGTATTAATGGTAGATCGGGGATATGACTTTTGGTACTTGGGGTGTAGGCATGAATAAGTGATTAAACAAAACTTTAATCACCAATCCTTAGTCTACCATAGAAAGTTAGGTTTTTTGTATTTTATTTTTATTTTATTTTGAATAATTTTGTATTACACAATTTTGGTTGCTGGTATCTTGGATTTTAGTGTTGTAATATAGGATTTTTAAAAAATCTATCATGTTTGTGGATGAAAAAAAGAGTAATATAGTGGTACCTAATGATCTCTTAGGGTCTAGAAATCCATGTGGAGCCCTATTACATGTTTTAAGATAAATCCTTTTGACAGTTATGCAGTTGTAACATTTTTCACCAAGCCATGTGGAAAATCTTCCCATAAACACTTGTCCTCATTATAAATACTGTATTGGAATTATTTTGTTTTAATTTGTTTCTATCATGTTATGTTCATGTTATTTGAGTGAAGTGTGAGCTTTAATTTTAAAAAATATTGGTTTTAAAATAATAAGTTTTTGGTTTTAAAATAAATTAATGGATTTCCTAAATTAATTAAAAGATAAACATGGTAATTAGATTCCCAAAAAATGGTTTTATAATGAAATATGTTCTATTTTGAAATTTAAATAGGTGTTTCATGGTAATTAATCATGGTTGGTTGATTTTGAAAATTTGGGAGTTTTTTTTAAATATTATTCTTAAATAAATAGTTATTGATTTCAATTGGGTGAAAATTGGTTTTAAAAACAATACAGTGAAGCGTTAATGATGGTTTCTTATGTTTTGATGGAAATTTATTGGTTTTTTAATGTAAATATGGTTTTAATGGGGAAAAATTTTAAATTGAAAATAGAATTTCCCAAATATTTTTAAATAAGGATGATGTCATGGAATTCTGAGAGAGCTTTTGAAATGAAATTTTGTTTAAAAACTCTAAATATGATAGTTTCAAAATGGGGGGTTTGATGTGTAAAAGTGATTAAAATTTAAGTGATTACAATACAATAAAATCAGTCAATAGTGGAGGTTTTTTCTAATATGGTGATAGTTAAAACCACCACTATATGGTTCTGCGATAGTTTCATAAAACTGCTATTAAAACTAGTGTTGGAATCCAATACAAAGTGGTTTCTTACATTTACCAATTGTTTCTGGTAAGTATCATAGAAAACATATTTAGTAGTGGTTTTATTGGTTTTAGTAGTGGTTTTAAGTGGGAAAATATGGTAAGCATATTGTAGTGGTTTTAACCATCGCTAAATATTTTTCTTTCTTGCATAGAAACCACCGCTAAAACCAATAAAACTGCTGTTAAATAAACGTGTGTCATTTTTTAGCAGTGATTTTAACTACCATAGATAAAAAACTATAAACATATATCAGCAGTTTAAACCGCCACTATATGTTTATTTACAAATAAACACTTGCTGCATATTATGTAGCCCTAGTACCCCGAAAAAAACATCTAAAAAGAACATATAATCTAGACTTTCCACACATAAAATCTAATCATAACTAAATATTTCAAGGGAAACTATATTTTACATTAAAAAACCACACCATGCCTCTAAAATAAGTAAAACACACAAAAAGTTAAACCCATTATTAAAACCATATTTGGCTTAAAACCCAACGAATAAGTTCTTTTTCTAATGAAAACCACCCTTGAAATTTTAGAAAACATTTAAAATGAATAAAACCAATTTAAAAGCAAAAAAATTACGTTTATCTATGCCATTTACCAATTTTATAGTGGAAAAATCCAATCATTCATGAAAAAACTTTCCCATACCAAACTAGATACCATATAAAGATGCACTTTAACCCAAACACCCAATAGATAATCTAGAATTTCTGAACCCTTAATTAAAATTAAATTAATTATAAACACCTAACTCAAATGGTGGATCTATGTTTATTTCGATGAAATTTACTAAAAAGAAACTCATCAGAGGGTTTACAACCACTAGAAACTAAAATTCCCATATCCTTGTAACAATAGCCTATAAAATAATCCAAACAAGTCCACTATGTTTAAAGAAACTTGTAGATAAAGATATAAAACCAATAGAAAGATAATATAGGTTTATACTTCTTGAACCTGGTGTAGAACCACAAAGAAACCAACTTGAAACCACTAAAGTGGTGAATAGAAGAAAGGGATAGACCCATGTGAGGTGTTTGGGTTGATAGGGGTGAATGGGGAGAATCAAGGTGTAATCCCCCCATTAAAAATAATAGAAAGAGAAAAATACTCCATTATGGTTAGGACACACCGTTTTCTAAACCTCATGAAAACCATGTAGATCAAAGGAGGGAGACTCATAGGTAGGTAGGCTAATGAATATGTAGTAGGAGATATAGGGATAGGGGAAACACAAATGCGATAATTCTAGGTAGATATGATACTATTTGGGTAAAGAATAGTGACATGGATATGCATCATTAATGATGATGTAAATTGATTAATGTCAAATAGTGAGTTAATATAGCTTAATGGGATGATGTAACATAAATGATGAAAGGGTTTTTGGGCATACAGAATATAAGGAACAACAATGTGAATGAGAAACATTCACATGTATAGCTTTAAGGTAAAAAATCATGCATGAAAAATTCAAAATGGGGAGAAATTTTATAACCATAATGATTGAACTTTACCTTATGGGATTCCAATAAGAAAGAAATGCCCCATAGGTGTTATTATACTAGTTTATGTAAAGGATGTTTTCTGATGTTAAAATAAAAGATAATATGGTTTTCACTAAATAGCATAAAGACCATTTCAATATAGTTATTTTAATAATATTCAATCCTATATTTCAATGAAGGTATTACTATCACAACAGCCCTAAAAGTTTTTAGGCTCTTCAAATATGGGAAATCATGAAAATTTTATGTCATGTAAATGTTAGGTTAATACTCTGTGCCACACATGATTCATGAAGAAACCCTATCTTTCCATATTTTTCCAAAACATCAAAAATGCCCCTAATAACTGTCTGATGATGAACACTGCTCATCACCCTCTCCATATCTGTCTCTACTTCCGGCTACCGACAGTTGTAAAACAATTATATTGAAAATTAAAAAATGTTTTATACTTATTTTTAAACCTAAAACCAATAAATTCTTTCAAACTAAATGATTTTGAAATTGTGTGATTTACCTTCTCACCACCAGTCATCAATGCAATACCATCGAGGATAGATCCAGTCATCTTTTGATATAAATCAATCAATGATTTATGCAAAGTGGATATCTGATCCCACTATTCCTAAATTGTGTTTTACCTAGAAACAAACTCTATCTAAGTATATTAGAGTAGGTAGGTTAAAACTAAGAGTAGTTGCAGATGTAATTCCTGATTTCCTACCAAATACCTTAGATAGTAATGGTCCCAAACCTATCTTATGCGCTTGACTATGTTGCTCCTTTACAAGGACTATACCAACGGGGTCATCCTGAGAGACTGAGTTGGACTGTGCGAGATCATAATCCCATAGTTCTTTAATTTTTACCTATAAATCAAATATAATTCATATTATAAGTAATATATATTAACATAGTGACAATAGATAATAAGTTATTATAATGGAAAATGAATTCATACCCCAACTTCTTTGGAAGGCTCATTAACAAAACTCTCAACATATTTTTTAAGAACATCCAACCACACTTCTATTTGGGATGCTTGGTTCCCTAAACTCTATGAATTCATTAAACAAAGATAAATCAACAATTTAATATATTAAATAGATAATATTGTCTTATAAATATTTAAACTAATGAAAGTATTACCAGAGTCGATCAGATTATATTAAAACTCTTTGACCCCGAGTGTGAGGGATGATTTTCTTATCCTCACTCGATGCATTCTTCCTTGAAAGATCCTAAAATAATTAAAATGTAATTTAATGTTAATGTATGCAATGTAATTTCCTTTTAATATACTTGTATAAGTGTAAAATGATATTAATATAATAATATATATTTAAATACCATGTGTTTTTCATCATGATGTCTATCAACAAAAATTTTACATTGATCTCTAGGTACCCCATTCGGTACCTTATCATACATTTTTTGGGAGCTCAATGAAGTATCATTGACTTCATTCCATAATCTCAATTTAAAATCTTTCCATTTCTTTCCCAGAATTTTCAATTTCCACATTCGTTCTAGCATATCAGCAAGGGTAAAGTGGAAAACTATCTATACACAGAGATTATTTTTGAAAATATTATCATTTAATAACAAAATAGCATTCAATTACACAATAATTTATTAAAATTACCTTTATTTGTGAATCAAAAAATCATTTTTTTCAAGATGAAGGTATATTCCTCCAATAATCATATGTAATGGGAAGGGTAATCGACTCCACCACTAGCTGGCCAAGAATTTTCCCATGTAATCCCATGATGTCATCTATAGATACCCCATAGGAATCAAATGGGACAACAATATTTACTCATATAAGATTCCATACATGTGAACTTTTCATATTTTTCTCCATAGTAGCATTGTTTCCATCTTTTATGAAACAATGGTTAGTGTTATAAAAAAATTGCAATAAATATATTCATATTAAAATTTTACCTATAATAGTCACCCTCCAATATCCCCGTAAAGAACAATAAGTGGTGCCCTGCTCCCTCACTACTGAGGCTACTGAATGGGAAGGAATCGATTGAGATGTTGATGGGATGCTGATGGAGGGTGTGAGAGATGGTTAAGGGGGAAAGTGGATGGTGTATCAAATACGATAGAAAGGGAGAAAATGGATCATCATCAATTGGTGTGGTTTATGGAAAGTCTACTGAGAGTCGACTGGAATTAGTATAACACTTCCTCCTTGGAATTCATATCATTTAATAAAAAAAAATTAAGTTCAGAACATATATTTCAAAAAAATCATGCAAAAAAAATATAAAATATAATAGATGTATAATGCTTACAAACAAAATATACATAACAATTATAATTAATGATTTTACAAATGACATAAGTGGTTGTTAAATGAATGCATAACTACACATAAAATAATTTTCTCCTTCAATTGTGTCAGTTTCCTACTCTATCATTACTTCATTTACTTCATCCACCCATACAAGGTGAATATTTTCAATATCATAAAGGGGAAAATTAGTCTGCTTCTTTCTATTTATGGGATTCAATGTCAGAGGTCAAATCTTTCACTTCACCACCCATATCATACAAGTCTCTTTATTTTACATGATAAACTACATTTCACCCTTCATCCTTGATATATTTCACATAATATACCATTTTCAATTTATATGATAAGATATAAATATCATGTAGTTCACGATCACCAATATCCATCAAGAGAGAGAAATTCACAGAAGTAAATTTCAAGGAATCTCTTTTAACACCCCTGATAATATCCACCCAATTGAATTTGAATAAAACAACTGAAAAATGCCGGTGGTATTTTAATTTGATAATATCAATTAACTTTATATAGTATTCCACTTTATAAAATGTAAATATTCTATTATTTTGTGTTTTTAAAACCCCGTCCTAATCGACTATATGGAATCTAAATCCATTCATGTTTTTAGTGTCGAACTTTTTAGTTTGTTTTAGAGGACCTCAAGTAAGAAAATTTAAATATTCTTACAACTCTGATCGAGTGACATTATTCATGCTCTAAAAAAAGTAATATGCCTTATTAGATTTACAAAATATATGTATCAACATAATACCCATATTGATTTCAATATTTATGAACTTACACATCATGTAGACCATTCTAAAATCAATTTTTAACATATTTTGTTATATATTTATCATTTCATGTTCATCCTCTCATTCATATCTTTTTTTGTATCCAACTTTTTTCAATAAATAGATCTTCAATTTCACTATTCATAAAAACATATCTATGTACCTATAATAATTACATTTCTATTAGTGTGACATTTGATCTCCTCCCAACTGATCGTCCAATAGAAGGAAATATTTTTGATTTCCTGTTTATTTGAGATTTATTCGATTTGTCATCAACACATCCAACTCGATTGAATCTATTCTCAATATCATCCAAGTATCTAGAAAAAAATATAAGATAATCCTATGCCAAATAGCCTACAAAAATAGATTCTTCGGGTTGAGAATTATTTTTCGAATATGATTTCAAATGCCCAAGATATCTGTGAAATAAAATAAAGAAACATAATTATGTATGTAATGAAGTTCTAGGAATTTTTTACTAGAATGATAAATATATAAATAAAGTTCCTCACAATTGGATACATCTATCGATAATGTATGGGGCCTCCTAATTTTTATTCCCCAACTAAATTCATAGATAAATGCATCATGAAAATAAAAAATGATTGAGGAAAGATCATCAAAATTGCACAAACTGTCAATACAAATCTCTCCTAAAGGGTGTCAAGATCAAACAGATGTAGATATTTCTCACATAGATTTCTAAGAAACAGGCATAATTTGATTACAACAGTAGTAACATTTTTTGATAATAATGTACGTAATTACAATGGTGGTAACTGCTATAAAAAAATATGTGAATCAAGACTTTTTAATCCAGGTAACCTATGATGATTTAAGTCAAAAAAACCATGATATGTTACTTTAATACCCATTATATACCTTCAAATTTTTTAAAATTCGAAGGAATGTATCTTTATTTGAATTTTTCATTGAAAAAATTGTTGGAGCATACTTTCTATTCTCATCTATCCATAGATCATGATTTATGTTCATTGCTTGTAAGTATTTCCGAGAATTAAGATTATCCTTCAACTTTATATTCTCATTAAGCAATGTGAAGATCAAATTATCACAAACATTCTTCTTAATATAAATAAAATCAATATTATGCAGCAACAAATTAAATTCTCAATACAAAATTTTGAATAATATAATTTTATTTTCTTCCATTGTTGCATTATGATTTCACTTAACAATGAATTTTGAACTAGTTTCCCACTACCTCTCAAATGATACACCTTACCAAATCTGGTTTCAATGTTTCCAAGTTGTGCCAATATTTCAAATCCTATTAACAACTTTGAAGGTTGTCTACGATCCATGAAACCATTGAATTTTGACTTGTTCAGCTGAAATTTATGAGATTAATCGAGGTATATTTGATGACACAATAAGCACCATTTTCTACTATGAGGTAGCCAATCAAGCCCAAAATCAAAGTTATAAATAGTAAAATCCAAATCCGTGTAAGTGTTACAACCAGCTAAATTCCCAAGTATAGGGAAGTCACTAATGGTCCACATTAGAATAGATTTCATTTTGAACATTGTTCAAAAAGATGCATTATATGTCTCAATACCATTTCTCGAGAACTCCTATAATTATTTAATTAAAGGATGTAAGTATACATCAATATAATTTCCAAGAATGTTTTTCTAGGAATAATAATCAAAATGATAGAATAAGTCTATTTCATACACATCCATGGAGGAGGATTTTAAGGGATCAAAACAACCGACCAAATGTTATAACTGGTACTCAAAGTCCCAAATGGGTTGAATCCATTAGCAGTTAATCCCAATCAAGCATTCCTAGGATCAGATGAGAAATATATATATAATGAATCAAATGTATTCCATGATTTTGAATCTCTTTTATGTCTCATTAACCCATCATTTTTATTATCTATAGAATGTCACTTCATGTGTTTGGTGGTTTTCGATGACATGAATAATCTTTTCAATTGAGGATTTAAAGGAAAGTAACACAAAACCTTTTCCGGTGTTTTCCTTTTATTCTTCTTCATTGTAGTATGTTGATTCATACTTCCAACATCACCCATTTACTGACATTTAAAAGAAGATTATTTTTTTAATCGTGTCTGCAAGAATCCTCTCCCCAATAAAGCATACAATCATTGGGACACATATGCATTTTTATATAATTTAGATCAATCTTGTTAACAACTTTTTTCATATCATAAAAATACTAAGGGATACTTTATTCATAAAATGAATCCCACATAAATTCCAATTTCATGTACAACGCCATATTTTTAATTCCAAATAGGCATTTTATATGGTACAACTTCAGTAGAAAATAATGTCTTGAATATTTCAGACATTCACTATACAACGCTTGATTTCCATCATTAACTAAACCATGAAATGAATCTGTATTCTCAATGAAGTTTTCTCTTACATTATTCTCTATAAAATCAAGAGAAGGATCCAATTATATGTTATAATCTTGATCTAATTGTCCTGCAGTCTCAAAAACATCACTTTTCACGTTTTTATTTGTAGTACCCTCAACTGTTTGTTCTATTTTTTTTTGTTGCTGATGTTATTATCTTACAATGCTGAATACATAATTTATAAGTTTTTCATTCCATTTTCCATTATCGATGAAGTTGGGAGATCATTCTATGTATTGAAATTAGTGCTCAAACTTTCTGTAATGTTTTATTCTCTATGCCAAATCCTACAAAAATATTGATCATGTAATTACTTCAATATCAAGTGTTCATAAATTTCATCTCACTTCAACCATCTTAAAAATTTACATTTAGGACAAGGATATATTATTCTCCCATAAATAGATCAATTAGAAATTAAAAAATCTAAAAACTCTTCCAAACCCTTAGTATACTAAGGTGTTTTCCTCAGTAATGTGATCCATAATTTATCTATATATATCACAATGTGCCTACACATTATTAAAAAAATTTAAAATACATAACTATTACAAAATAGGAAAATATAATCAAATATATACTAGTTGAAAAAAATATTAATATGTTAAATAAGTTTTTCCTATATAAATACATATGTTAAATAATGAATCATTTTAAAATGGACAATTTAAATCCATAAAGTTGAGTTATGTGGAAAATGATGAGTAAAAAAGTTACATTTTTTATTTAAAACTAATTAAGAAACCCAAGATGAAAAATACATTTTGAAATACATTTTTAATAAAAATATTATTTTAAGAAATCAATAAAAAAGGTATCATAATCTAATGGCAATAATTGATTAGGGTACTAGAACGATTCTCAAAACTTTTAAACTAATATCATTATACTATTTTTTATTTAATGGATACATTTTGTAACATTTTTTTTCATTGAGTGAATTAGTGGATTGATGATGATAAAGTGTGTGTTATTCAAATTTTATCTCTTTTATGTATATCTAATATTTTATTTATCTTATTTATTTTAACTTCCTGAATTTTCTTTTCATGGATGGATGAATACACTATTGCCCTTATCTGTGGTCTGTGGTAGTGATGAGAGAGATGGTGACTGGTTGGGTATTACGTGGGCAACGTTTCTACTCTAATGAGGATTGGGAAATGATCAATGATGATTATTATGAATCAATTAAAATCATTAATGAAAACATTTAAAATTATATTTATAATGATCATGACTTCATGGGACATGCTAATGAGGCATTCAGTTAAGAAATAAGCATCTTTAAAGATGTCGACATGAGCTTGTGAAATATAAGTAATTATAATAATATTTTAACTATAATGAGGTACCAGGTACCACTAACATAATTTTCCTTATATAAAGTGAAATAAAAAAGTTTGACTACATCTATTTCTCACTCACTATTTAAGGAAATTAAAACTTCTTCATAGAAGATATATTCAACCAATACAAAACTGAACTAGCATAATTGGAGAGGATCAATGTTGAATGACTAATTAGATATATTCTTATTGAGTATAATTTTGTTTCCTTCAATATACATTTAAATATATATAACCATATAACCCATAAGAGTTGATATTACTCATCCAACCACATATTCTTCTTAGATAATGATTTATGTAAACTAAATAATATAAGAATACTAATAATCTATTTATTTGAACAATAATAATAATAATGTAATGAATAATACCCCATTTTATCTAAGGAAATATATTAGAAATAAGAATCAATAGGCCGAACGTATCAGGATCCACCCCAACTCCTTCAAGAACCAACCTGCAATATACAAATTAATGTAAAACAAATCTAAATAGTACCTCGGTCGAAGGGGGTATTAGTGGATTGGATCGAGACAGGAGGAAAGGGGTTAGGATGGGATTGATGATGAGGGGTGGAGAGGTGCTAAGTTGGGACTGGTGGTGATTGTCTATGTTGAGACCAATAATGTGGGGCGGCGAGGGTAGGGGTGGGGAGTGAGGTTCAGGACTATTGGTGAGGGGTAGTGAGGGTCGGGACTGGTAGGGCTTCGGGTGGTCGAGGGGGTATTGGGTAGTGGTTGGGGGGGCGAGGGTTGAGGGGTTGGGGGATAAGTGTCTTGTGTATGAAAAAATTAAATGTTTTAGTGGTGGTTTAATAAACCACCACTAGAAACCCGTGGTTGAATTCTTATTTTGGGGTAGTGTTATGAAATGGCCTTTAAGTAAAATTTAAAGGCTCGTGAAACTAAATTGTGTAGTTTTGAACTGATTTTAAAAGATCTATTTTTATTTTTTTCATGTTTAGATTTATTTAATAGTGATAATGGTATACCTTATTATATTGGTGTTTTAAATTGAATTTTAATTTCTTGTTGGGTGTATTTTGAGTTAGTGTTAAAATTTTATTAGCTTGGTGATTTTCCTTGTTATATGATGTATACCACTAGAAGGGTCTCAATGATAGGAAAATTTTAAATCCCTAGGAGTTCATCCCCTATTGTCTTTATGTAATTCTTATTGGGTGGATTTCCTTAGGTATATTCTTATTTTCTTCTCAAATATTGTTATTTTTTAGGTTGTGTTACACATTATAGATGTGGATGGGTTCTAGTGAAATTTTGGTCATCGTAATATATAATTTGGGTTTATTAGGCATGGAAAAAACATTCAGTGTTTCTTGAATGTCTATGAAATACATTGAACTGGTCAATAATAATTAATTTGAACAGTTGGTTTAATATTTTTGGGATCACCATGAGTGGTGTTCCAAGGATGTGGTCTTAAGCCACCACTACAAGTTCTTTGACCCATGGTTTGAGACCATGTGTCTTTATGCGGCGTGCTCGTAGTTGATGCCTCCTGCATTTTTATTCCTAGTCAAAGACTATTGATGATTGGATTAATGATTCTTGTCATATTTTTTTAGTGTTCCTAAGGTCATATTCTTTTGTGATGTTTGACACCTTTATATCATTTGTAGAGTAAGAACCTATATTCAAGGGATTTTGAATGTATATTTTGGGAAATTATGAATTGTATGTATTCATGTTTATTAATTACTCTGTTGTTAATACTTTATTTGATTTTATTATTTGGTATATGGGTGTTTTCATCATTCATATGGATCAAGTGTTTTAGTAAATTTTTTAAATTGTGTGATGGCCCACCTTGGGTGTCCTTATTTTTATCTTCTCTTTAGATGGTATTGTGTAAGTTTGATTTGAGGTCTTTGGAAGTTTTTGGGATTATAAAGTTGGATATTGGATGGAATTATAGATCTTGTCTTAATCAAACAATCCATTTGAGTTCCTTGGTCAGGATTTCATGTCTGTTTTGGTAGAGGTACCCTTGATAGATTTTTCTTGTTAAACCACTAGGTTAAATGAATCCTTAAATGGTGATGAGTCCCATTAAAGGTCTCGATGATATAGTTTCTCCATTTTCTTATAGGGTGTTACTTGTAGAGTTATGATTTATATAGAGGATTATAGATCAATTTTTTTTGGATGTTATCATTCAAGAGGATAATTTTTTTAATAATCCAGAATTGGGTGACATTTGGGGATAGAAAACATTATAGTGGTGAGAATTATCACACCCTTACCTAAATTTTTCTTTATTATGTTATTTATTTATTTATTTTTGTGTATTTTTTATTTATCTCTCCTTTTATTCCCAATTCCCTTGAAATATAAATTTTATAGGCCTAAAATGCATGTTGTATGACTAGCACATGGTTAGTAATAATTGTTTGGAAACCTTGAGATAAGCTTATTGTTTATTTGGTCCAATAACATGGTTATAGTATAGTATGTAAGATATTTTTTCCTACCTTGTAGGTTATTCTCAGTCCTCTAGTAGGAGTCGCGCAGTTAGTGCACAGTTTGTCCAACTGTGTGTCTAAATCTTGTGTTGTATCTAGGTTTTTAAAAAATTTGAATTAAGAAAATTACCCCTTCTTCTTTTTATCCTTTAATCACTTGTCTCCCCTAATCCCACCCCTCTCACTTGACTCAATGAGGAGGACCCTGGCGTTCATGCCTCTTACTCTTCCTATATTATGGCCTCATTCTTATTGGGATTTCAAACAAAATTGACTAGGTTATGGTACCTCTCTCTCTTCTCCTCCTTAATCTCTTTTCTTCTTATTATTTATTATCCCCATATTTATTTGCATCATGGGTCAAAAACTGGGTTGGGTTTTAGTTATAATGGATCTAATTTCTTTTCAATTTCATTCCTAAGGTGATTGATATTTTATTGGAACCTTCATCTATCTATTTCTTGAAGGTTTCACATCATTTTCACTTTGTTCCAGGTAGGTGGTTTCGTTATTTTACTTTACTTTGACATATATTGTGTTCTTGGGTGTTTTAAATTAGTCTTTATTCAAAATATAATCCTTATAATTAGTATTGATGAATTTATAAATATATTTATTAAAAAATTTAATGGATTTTTGTTTATTTCCATATTATTTTTTATGGATTTCCCTTTACATTACATTTTCACCTATATAATAAATTATCTTTCTAACCAATAATATATTAATGGTATTTTTATTATATAAATTAAATATTTTATTATTTATTGAGGTTTTTTATGATATTTTGTGAGTTTATTCATTTTTCGGTTATATTCATATACATGGTAATATGTATATATATATATATATTTTCATGATAATTTTTTCATTGGGGGATGTGTGTGTGTGTGTGTAAATGTATGTGGGAATAACTATAATAGTAAACTTTAAGAAAATAAATTTGGCAATCAAATTAAGTTGGAAAACAAGTTTTTATATCGAATTATAAAAGTAAATTATAATGTCCGAGTTATAATGATTTACCTTTCCTACTATGTTTGTAAAGAGTGTTTTATTTTATTAATACTATGCTTCGATGGGGTTATGGTTGTATAATGTTTTTCTCTATAATTGAGAAATAAATTTGTTTAAAGTGTCATGCTTTTTTCATGAAATAAATTGGAAGTGGGAATTGAATTTTTTAAAAAGGGAATAGCTCATGGTATCCCTAGGTACCTAGGTGGGATAACTAAGACATGTATATTATATGTAGGTCTACCCTCCCTAGCATTTATATTATGATACAATACTAACTTAAAAATCTATTATAGATGCGGTTACCACTTACACTTTGGATGATATCCTCCCAAGTGGATCATGTACATGAGTAATATTGTATATTTTGATCATCAATAGTGTGAGGATCCTAGGATGAGTCCCAAAATTAGGCTCCCTAGGTATTCCCATGATGCTTTTTTTTGGCATGATTACTTTTTATTTTCCCTTTATTTATTTTAAATTGTTAAAATAATTTATTCCTTTAAATATTTTTTAAACAAGCATGTAAAAATATTTTGCTTTCTTTCCTACCTTTAAAATATAAAATTTTATTTTATATATAGTTTATTTTCATACAAAAAAATATGGGTAGTTTTTTGGAATGAAATAAAATGACTCATTTGTGAAACACTATTTGGTAGTATATGCTCACACCCTACTCACACCACTCAATTTTTATTACATCAAGTTTATTTTGAAGTTAAAAATTCAGTTCGTGGTCACTCATATAGTGGGTTTTAAATGAGGTAGGAGAGTGACCTTGGGTCACACCGAGTGTGTTAGGCTTATTTTATTTCTGTTTCTTTATCTCATTTTCTAATTATACCTTTTCTAATTTCCTTTTCTTTAATTAGCTATGCACTACATATATGGAGATTGGGTGATAAACCTTAGAGTTTGTTTCTATGGTGTGATTTTGGGGTGAGCATATGGATTACTTTTCTTTATATTGTTAAAATTATTTAAACTATTTCTTTTAATATTATTTGTTTTTTCATAGATGTTCGGATTAGGGATAGATTAAACTAGTTTTCTATGGTTAGTTTTAATTTATTTTATCAAAAAACATCATCCCAAATAATTTATTTTGATTCCAATTATGCTTGTATTAAATTTGAGGCAATCATGGAATCCCCTAATGTGTATTTGAGGTTATCATATGTGTCCGATAGTGAGACAACTCGAGGTGGTTCATGAAAAAATGAATTTCCTAAACTACCCTTACTCATTTTCACTCTCCATAACCTTATTTTCTCCATATTCTCAAACTTTTATGCCTCTACCACATGATAAATGCATATCCCCCATTTAGTTTTTCTTTTGAGTGATTTTTCTTTAAGAAATACTCAAGGAATCACCTAGTAAGTCATTTCTTTCTTCATCCTTGACTATTATTTCCATTTCTCCTTTAGTTTTCATCCTCCCATGAGGTTATGGCTTCCTAGGGGTTATCTTGGATGATTTTATTTAATAATATTTTTAGTTTTTAGGGATTATTATTGTATATTACAGTTTTTTAATCCCATAATTAATCAATTTACCCCATTTATGAAAGGTAGCATCAGGTTAAGGTGTGTAGTTTCATGCTTTCCCTTTATTGGTTAAACCATTTATACTTTATTTTTGAAAATATATTTTCCAAATGTTATATGGGTATAAAAATAATTCCCTAAGTACTTTTTTAATTATAATATTTTTATTTTTATCCTTCTCTTTTATTTGGGTTCTGAAAATAATTATTAAATCTTGGTTTTTAATAATTAATTGTTTCTTAAAAAATGTATGTTTTGGGAATTGAATTATATATAATATGATACTTGTGATCATTTTATTTCATGGATTACAAAATTAGTTTTCTATAGAATTTTTTATATAATAATTTAGTGATTCTTATAATTTTCTTATTTAATTATTCATTGAAAAATGATTTTTAAAATTAATCACACTTCTTGGGAGACATCAGATTCTTAGTTCGGGATCCTAGGGAAATCTTGATTATTGAGACTCATTTCCCACTAGTAAAGTGTTCTTCCATTTATAATGATGTAATATTGTTAGATACGAATTAACTCTACCTAATGTTTAATATATTGTAGTTATGATCTATTTCAACTATTTTATAGTATCACAATTACTAGTTAAGTAATATAGGTAGGAGACCTTGGACCAAGTGATCGTACAGTGCATTCCCATGACTCTCATTTTGGAAATGTTTTATTTATAGCATTCATTGTTTAGCTTATCAACAAAATTATTATTCCACCTTTTTTATTTAAAATGATTAAAGATTAATTTCATGTAATTATTTTCAAACTTTCAATATAGATTTTATTTATTTTATTTTTGTGATAAATTAACTATACATGGTACTTGTATTTTATTTAAAATGAGTAAAAGTCGTTTTAATCTATTTATTTTAAAATTAAAATTTGTAGATTTTATAACAAAGGTTGTGCATAGAATACTTGGTGTGTTGAAACTAGTCTTTTTTTCTCACACCCAGTATATACTGAATTGGTGTATGTAGATATTTTTTAACTAATGTACATAAAGGAAAGGCACTGCTTAAAATGAAGGATATTCATATTAGCTCGTTAAGTTATTTGGAGTTGACATGGTGGGAAAATTACCCTAATTTTATAAAAATATGGGTAGTATTAATAATTTTTTAGTTTATTTTGGGTAGATATTGTATCATTTAAATACTCAACTAGTATGCCCTACTTAGCTTCCCATCCCATTCTACTTTCTTTTTTGGACAGTCATTTATATTCATATGTTTCAGTTAGAATTTTGTATGTTTGTGATAGCCTAGTTAATTTTGATAATAAAACAATTAAATTTCATATTAATATTCATGATTATTTTATATAGATTCACATTCTTTAAGAAAATTTAATATGAGTTTTTAAATTTAGAAAGAAATAGTTTTATTCTAAAATAAGTGTTTTCCATGTATTATATTATTTTATTTAAATGTTAAATTTATAAATTATATAAATTAAACATTATAAAATGTAATTTATTTTTTACATTATAATTTCAAATATATATTAGGGATAATTTTTTTTGTTTTTCTAAAAATATTGATTTTTGGGTGAATAGTGAAATATACCGATTTTTATTAAAATTATCATTTCTTTTAAATTATTTAAAAAGTAATATTATATTTTTGGATTGTTTTTAATTTAAAACTAGACCCATTTAAATAAAAATAATCCAACTAATTTCATATAAATAAATATTATACTTTATTTTGGTATAAATTGATTTTTTATGCTAAAAACACATTTTTCAAAAATATAGTTTTTCATCAAAATTTGCATGATTATATTAAAATTAATTTCTTTTAATTATTTAATTCAAATATTCTAAACTGGATTTTATTTTTTTAATTAAGAGTTTTAAATTTATTAAGGATTTCAATTTCATTTTTTTATAATGAATAGAACCATGGTAAAAAGGTTATTATCACGGTAACGTGAAAAATGAGTTAATTAATGTTTAAACTAAGTGATAAGGTCAAAAATATCATATTAGATCTTATTGGATAATATTTTTTCATCCATTATCATATTATTTTATAAATGATATATATATATATGGCCACTTTTCAAGGAATAAGACTTTATATTATTTTAAAACTCTGAAAAATTACCAGAGTGTCGATCCCCCTGCTTATAAAAGGTCACCATATCTACTCTATTATTCACTTAATTTTATCCATATATGTAAATAAATACTTAATTCAATTCCTTACTTAAATCCCTCCCCATTTCTTATAGGTTTTTATTTTACTAAAATACCAACCTACAAGTCTAATTGTGGAAGCCAAATGAGTTTTTCTAAAGAAGAGGTATAACTCTTAACCAAGTGTTTTAATTTTTATTTATTCTTCTACCTCCTTCAGATATTATTTAACCATGATAAAATAATAACATTAGTATATTTCATATACTAAAAGTTTATTATTTTTATTTTTAAACCCTTTTCATCTCTTTTTTCATCCTATGATAAATGAAAGCATCGATTGTGTATATGTGTGAATTATAACCTCCATAAATTTTTTTTTCATAACCACATCCTAATGCTGGTTATTATGATGAATCTAATGAATATATATGATATTTATTACATAATTATGATCATATAAATATAATATATTACTTAACTACTTTCCCTTCCATTCTTTGGAAAGTGATAGTGTCTCTTGTGAATACGTGTGGACAACAACCTCCACAAAAATATGTGTTTCATTTTTAATTTCTTAATATCATAAATGGTTATAAAATTTTATTTAGTTTATAAAAATTATAATTATTTCATGATTATTATTTTCTATCTGATTTAACAATGACATATTGGATAATGTTCAACCCACTAAAGTTTTTTTGATCCAATGACGATTTAGGTCGAAACAAACTCATCCAATTATATTTTGACAAGTTTTAGGGAAATTTTATAAAATTATATTTACCCTCAATTACCTAATTTACCTTTTTACCATATTAAAAAAAATCACTAAAGTTACTATTCATAATGATCAAAAATAAAACAAATATATTCAACTAATTTGAACCCACTGATTCTAAATATTTAATACATTTTTTTTTAATTCAAAACATATAATTTTTAGTAATTAATTTAATATTAATCACATTGTCAGAATGAAAAATGGGTTTAAAAAGTTAAAGCATTGCAAAAGATTAAAATGTTTTTACATCTAAATTCAAGTTAAAAATAATGCCAATGACCAGAATTATATTAAATGATAAAAATATAGTCTATTTATACTTTAAAACCATTCAATAATATAATTTAACCATATAAATTTTTTCTATGAAAAATGTTGTTTTCAATTAAAATTTAGTATATTTTTAATATTCATCAAAACATGAAACGTATCAGAAAAATATCAAAAATTAATCCAAAGTAAATGTTTATATTCTACATCCAAATAAGAAGTTTATTTTGTTAAAAATATTATATAAAAGTTTCAAAAAGTGGATTTAAAATGGGTGCCCCATCAAAAGGTAATAAAACTGCATTTTTTTTTAAAATACTTCTTTTATCTGAAAAAAATGAATTTTTTCTTCTATGATGTCTATAAAACATATAATATGAATTTTAATCGTTATATTGGATATTATATATATATATATAAATATATTTAATTAATAAAATCCTTCAAGAGTGATTTTATTATTTCATAAACTCACTTATTTGTATTCAAATAGTTTTTTAAAAAACATTTTCTTTTATTTAAAAGGGGTTTTATTTTTATTTATAATTAATTGTTCACCAATGAATTATTTATATTTACATGTGTAAAGAATATTTTCATAATTAATTTTTTAATACTCTCCATTATAATTATTAGGTTATATGGTGACATAATAATATTTAGTTGTTTTCTTAAACTCAGTCTTGCGTGAAATGAAATCTATAAAAAACATAAAATTAGGTGTAACATAATCCAAATATAGTTTTTTCATATACCATAAGCTAAGTCAGTGTTTCATATAGTGAAATATTATCTTGGTGTAGTGTACAACATAAGACATCAAAGAAGTTATAAAAAATCTATCTCATAAAAATATCAGGGTGTTACACATATCAGGTTCTCAATTAAGACCCTTAAATAGTAAATCATTATTTTGTGAGAATCCATTCCCAAAGGGAATATCCTTAATGCCTGAATAGTATTTTCTAGTTTTTAGGGATTAGGAACACCCTTAAATACTTATCATGGACCATCCTGGGTTACCTACACAAATTCATCTAAATTTGGATTGTGAAAAAATATTATCAAAACCCATTATTGATTTTTTGTTTTTTAGGAGGTCATGGTAGATAAAAGATAGGGTTGTGAGAACTCCATTGGTGGGTAAAAATAATTTTTAGAACAAAAATTTCTATAAAAACCTTTAATTTACATGGGATGTATGTAATGTTTTATTGTAGTTTTGGGTTTGATTTATACTTTTTTTATGGGTGCACTTCAAATTTTTTAGAAAGTTAGAAGGGGAACTGTTAAGTCAAATAGGCAGGGTGTGACAATTATAGACCATGCACCCAAGCTGAACATTTAGGAAGGATGTGGTTTTATTTTATCTTTCTTTCTAAATTATTATTAATGACTCATATTAATCTTATATATGAACTAAAATATATATAAATGATTTTTATTTGGTTTAAAGTCATTTTATCCCAATTTCTATTAAATTTTAGTTGAAACGAGATAGTTTTTTTGAGATATTGTTTTTGATAAATTATATATGGACTTATTTCTTGAGTAGTAAATTTTTTGATAGCATGTTATATTATAAATAGTTTTCTAAAATTTCCTTTAATGGCATCAATATATTATTTTTAAAATTGTAAAATAGTGATTGGTGTTTTCCAAATATAGGTAATTTTAATTGGTAGTTTAATGAACCAACTGATTGAATTACTTAATGACAAAAGAACTTTTTTAATCATGAGTTTTGAATTTATGGTTACTTTGAGTTCTCTATATGTATATGTATACATGATAGATTTCAAACAAAATATCTAAAGGTAATAAAACCTTGTATTTTAATTAGTATGATTGTTTTTTCTCATAGTTAAAAGAGTTTTTGAGTAATGTAAAATTATTTTCTTTATAAGGTTGGAATTTAAGTTATGATAAACTTTTATGTTTAATTTTTAATCCCTACAATTATTTTAAAATGTTATATGAATATTTCATCATTAGATCATATTGAAAGTAGTTTGTGAAGGATAAAAAACCTAGGGTTCCTTGATTGATCTTTGAAATTTTTTTCATGTTATTCAGGGATATATTACAATAATAATCCATAAATATAGAAATGTATTTTATTTTATATGTTCGTATTTCATTAAAAAAATTACCTAAATTCATAATGAATTGAAGGTGAATCCTTTGGAGTTTTATTTTTAAATGACTAATTTTTTATTATAGTTTTCACATTAGTTGTTTAGTTTGGAATATAAGTCTATAAAATAAATTGGTACTTATGTTAATTTAATTATCACCAAATAAGTTTCATATCCATGTCTAAATGTCTTATTTTAAAGGCAACCTAATTGTAAATAGTTTTTCGATTCTTTTTATGGGATCATGTTCTTTAATTTTAATTAACTATTATACCTTACTTTAATGTATTATTGATATGTTTGATTTTATTTTATTTATGGATCCATGATCTCAATAAATAGATAGGGATTCCCGTGTATTTGATTACAGACATGAAATTATAAAAAGATACATTTTTTGGAATATTATTTAGTTAGTAATAAATTATACTAGGAATTTTAATTCTTATTTTTAGATTACCCCCTTTAATGAAATTAAATTTTTATTATTGAAACGAGTATAACCTCTTTTTAGTTTTAGATGGGATTAATAAATTTTAGAGAATCATGAATTTATTTTTTGGATAGTGGGTGATTTGAAATATACCTACTTCCATTTAACTTAAGTTTCTCAAATTATATGTTGTATGAATAAATTATATTAAACTATACCTTTTAAACCTTTTGGAAATGGATTCTCCTAATAATAAACTTATATTTTTTTATATTTTTTTATCTATGATTTTTATTAGCATGGGATTTTAAAAGAAAAATGAAAATTTTTATTAGTGTCACTTGGTATTTAAAATAAATTAGTGATGTTTCTTCTATGGGTTAACTTAATTCTTAAAGAACTTAATGATGCACATCTTATATGTTCAAATATGATATTGGTTGTGTCGATAAGTTTTTTTTTGAAAAAAATAGAACTAAACTCACTAAATGATTTCTAAAGTTGTTGGGATTTGTTTATTTACCTTTATCGGTTGTGTTTTTTAGTTTGGATTGATAATTAAGATATTCTCATGTTTTTTGAATAATATTAACCTTTACCATAATTATTTTATATGGTTCTATGATTTATCTTGGTTTTAATTGATTTTTATAGATTTAAAAGGTGTTATGTACTAATTATTTCATAAAAATGTATTTAATGTGGTTTTTTAGAAAAAATAATAGTTTATGAGTTGGTATGGACCTATTTGGTTATAAAATAATGATGTTTTTTCTATTATTTAGTTATTATGTTCTAAAAATATATTAAACGGGTAATAAATGTTTATATTAGGTATACTATTTTTTTTAAATAATATTGTGTGATTTTAAAATATAGAAGTGGGTGATAAAGTGATTATATGGTTTTTGTTTTGAAATTGTTATTTGGCCTGGTTAGGTTATTCCATGATTTTAGGTTTCATATTAAAATATAATTTTGAAAATTGATTGATTTTAATTTATTTCATTAGTTTCAAAATAATATGTCTTGTTGTTTCCCCCATTTAAAATTTACATTTTGATTTTGGATAAATATATGTTTACATGTTATGTAATTATAATGTTTTTTGTTGTAGTATTCAGTGGTGATTTAGAGGTTATGCCATATTGGGGTGAAAAATATGAAAAAACTCTTATTTGAAAATAACTTTTGAGTTTTATAGAGAATTATGATCTAATCCCTAAAGTTTTTATGTCTTCATTTTTACTTCATATGTCTTAGATGTTAACAATGATTTACATTTTGGTGAGAATGATGCTTTTTCTATAAGTTTATTATAAGAAAATTTGATTATTTTTAATTGATTCATTTATAATTATATTCTTATCATTGAATTTATATATGTTTAACTAATAATTTTAATAGTGTTTTATTTTAGGAGTGAGAAAAGGATTAAATAGTGGGGAGAACCCAACTTGTACAAGAATATTTAACAAATAGTTAAAAAAAATTTAAAAGTGATTGGGAAATAAAGATCTATATCTCATGATTTGGAATGGATTATGTTTTATTCTTACATTTTTTGTTGGTTATATTTGAGTAATTGAATTATTATTTTAGAGAGTTTATATAGAAGGTATTTTATGATTTATTAATTATAGATTCTTTTAATGAGTTATTTTATTTTTATCATTGGGATCTCACTTATTGATTTTTATAGAGTTATTTTTTTCATTTTCTTCCTTTAATGGGATATAGGTCCTAGATTTTTCAATGTTATTTATGTAATAATATTCATAATATGATGGGGAGAACCTCCACAAAATGTTTAAATCTGATAGTATGAGTAGTCTTCCATGGTTCATATAGTGTTTTACTTATGTTGTATGTCTAAGAGACTTTCCATGGGTAAAAAGTGTTATGGTGGGAAGAATTATTACACTATTCGAGTACAAGTTAAATTCATTTTTTTTACACCATTTAATTATTTTAATTTTTTAAAATATATGATTTTGAAGGTGGTCTAGTGGTTTTAGTGGTTCGTCATTTTGGACTATAGAACTATCTTCCATAAACAATGATAGTCATGCCATGACTGGGCGACCCCCAGGTCAGAGTTCTAAGGTTGTAGATCAGTCACACTGTAAAATACAATTCATATTGGTACATAAACCTAGGAAATGGAACCCCATGTTGGGGTATAGTTCTATCATTCTATAATAATGGGAGGTCTTTCCATGATGGGGCCTACTCAGTTTTTCTAAAAAAAGTTAAAATAAATTTCCTAAACTACCCCTACTTAATTTAACTCTCCCCAAAACCTTGTTTTCCAACCATTATTTAACCTTCATGTCTCCATCACGTGAATTATACCTCTTCCCTATTTGGTGATTGATTTTTATGGGTTTTCTCTAAGAAATATTTATGGAATCACCCAATAAGTTATTCTATTCTTCTTCATTGAGCCTTAGTTCTACTTCTCCTCTAGTTTTCATCCTCCTATAGGGCCATGGATCCCTAGGTCTCATGTTGTATGATTTTATTGAATGGTATTTTTGTCTTTTTATAGATTTTTTTTGTCCTTTAATGGTTTTATGTCCCATAATTTGTGGATTCACCCTATTTATCAAAGGTTTCATCATGTTAAGGTTGGTGGTTTTGTATCCCTCCTTTATTCATTGAATCATTTCTGTTTGATTCCTAAAAATATAGTCTTCAAATTCTTTAATGTTATAAAAATCATGATTTGAGTAAAATTATAATTATTATTTAATTATTTTGATCCTTTTATTCGATATGGGTGATGAAAATTATTTTTAAAGATTATTTTTTAAAGAATTAAATGATTTTTACAAAACGTTTTTTGAGTTTAATTATATATAATATGATGCTTGTGAAAATCTTCTTTAATGTATATTGAAATTTGTGATCTAAATAATGTTTTAGATCATAATTTAGTAATGATTATTAATTTTTAGATGAAATTATTGAGTGAAAAATGATTGTTTTAAATTGATTACACTTCATGGGAATCTTTGGGTACTTGGGTTAGAATCCTATAGAAATATTGATTATTTTGACACATTTATGACTAGTTAAGTTTGTTTCCATAGATAGTGAAGTAATATTTTTATCTATTAAAAGATAATGTCTAATGGTAAGTATGTGTAATTTATAATTCATTTCCCACTAATTAAAGGTATTACCCTGGCATGTGAAGTAATATAGCAAGATCATTATGACCCTAGTGGATATAGGGTGCATTCCCATGTCTTACATTTTGTAAATTTCATGTTTATGGATTTAAATATTTGTTTTAATAAATAAAAAAATATTATGCCATCTATTTTACTTAAAAATTTAATGTTTAATTTCATGTAATTATTCTCAAACTAACATTATCGATTTTATTTATCTTCTTTAGGTGATAAAAAAAGAACCATAAATGTTACTTATCCTTTATTTAAAGGGTATAAATGTCATTTTTATATATTTAAATTCAAACTAACATGTCTTTATTTTAAAACAAAGGATATATATGAAACAAATGGTTGGGATACTATTAGGATTGTTATACTCACACCCTATATGCACTCAATGAGTGTTTGTAGACCGTGTTTTAACTGATATAAGTAAAGGTAATGTGCATCTTGGAAGCATAAGGTATTCATGTTAGCTTGTTCTAGTTCTATGGATGTGACGTGGTGGAAAGATAACCCATGTTTCCTAAAAGTATGGGAGATGGTAAATTGTGTTTTTGGTTTTTTTGGTTCATCATGTGTAATTTTCATACATGACTTATATCACTTTCTCATATTCCCATCTAATACCCTTTATTTTTAGAAAATAATTTCTATTATATATATATTTTTGGAATTTGGTTTGTTCTTGTTATGATTTAATATTTATTTTATTAATTTTATTCCATGTGGTTGATATGTTTATTATTATTGGTTTATTTATGTGCATGAATCGCCTATGTATGGCGACATCATGCTGGGTCTCAATTAGGACCCTTGGATATTAAATAATTTTTTATGGAAAAACCGTTCCCAAGAAATTTTTCCTTGATGACTGGGAACCAGTTTTCAGCCCATAAGAATTGGGATTACCCTTTGGGCCTTATCATAGATCGACATAGTTGATCATTTCAAGGGTAGCCCAAGTTGGTTTGTGACAAACCCACATCAATGAAAGAGTTTAAAATTGTTAATTTTTAATTAATATAAATAGAAATATAAAATTTTTATAACAGAAAATATATTTATCATTAAATATTAGAAATAAAATAATTATGGTATGAAATAACATAGATATGGAAGGAAAATACCTTAAATGGAAAATGGGGGTTTTTTCTTATAACATCACATATCAATTAATAAAAAAGTCTACTTTGATAATGAATTTTAATTTACCCAAATAGAAATATGTAATACAATATGGTATAGAAATGGTAAGGTGCATTTTAAATTTAAAATAACATAATCAATAAAAAATTTATTATGAATTAATGAAAGGAGATTGATCCAAAAACCACTAATGATTTGGTGATGAAAAATCTATTTTAAATTGAATGAGATAAATTGAATTATATGTTCAGATATAATTAATAAAAATATAATTTTGATATAATATTTCAAATAGGAAGTATATGCTCTATATTATTAAAACTAGGTGTATAATCCAAAACATGTCTCCAAAAAGATAATTGATATTTCTTGAATTGAGAATCAATTGAAAATGAGGTCATAAGAAAGAAATGAAAATCAATATAAAATAAATAATAAATAAATTATAATTAAATAATAGGGTAGAATAAATTAAATTTAGTAGAATGAATTCAAATAAGAATGTATATGACCCAATAAAAGAAGGTTGAGTAAATAAAAACCCTCACAATGTAGTATTTCATGATGTGTGAATGAATAAAAAAGGTTATTATGAGAAATAAATGAAAAAACATAAAACCACAAGTGGAATTAAAATATTAAATAATCATAAGTTATAATATACATAACTTATAAGAGTAAATTTCAAGAGTAAAGATTATAACTCGATGAAACGACATTGAGTAAACAAAAACCCTTACCTTAGACTCCCATGTGATCAAATATACTCTATATTTCAATATAATAATCATTGGATCGTTAAGCATATATTTAGTAACATTATTTTCATGTATTAAATATTATATTTATCTTTTAAATTTATTTAATATATAGTTATTATTCAAATTTAGTTAGTGATGTTCATCTATTATTAGTAGTTTTAACCATTCCTTTTATGTTTCAGTATAATGGTTTCATTCAACATTCTATGTTCATGAGTTCATTATCTCTAAAATAATTGAGGTAATGGATTAGAAATTCCATATTATTTATGAATCCCCAATTTTATACCATGGAATATTTTGGTATGATTTATAAATATGAAATCTATAATGAACATGATTTGGTTATTTTTATTAAATAGGATGTGTTATATTAATATGAGTAAAATTTTATTATTACTATTATATTACCATAAAGAAAACATTATTTACTTATTAATATCATATATTACTAGTAATTAAGTTTTTAAATATGTAACACCTTAACCCGAATCACCAGGTCCGAGCCAGTGAGCTACATGACCTCTTGCATACCTCCCCATAAACAATAGGTTTTTAACTACCATCAAGGTCCTGAGTGGTGATGTGTAGAGACTAAACCCTAAGTATCAAATCCATAAACCAAAATAATCATCAATATGTGAGTAAAAACCATAAATGTCATAGTGGAATTAAATAATGAAAAGTTATATAACAGATGAAATGTCAGGTATCACATAATCATGCATAGTAATAAACCAAGGACCACTGTTGTGGTAGGTAAAAGTAGAGTATAAGAAAAGAATAAATAAGTAAATAATGACCCCATGATATCACTGTGTAGTCTGTCTTGGTACCAAAAAAGAACACTGATCTCCATCTCCTTAGATCCCTATCCTTGGACCCTTTACCTTTCCCAGATCCCTAATCATGAAGTCTTTACACGCATTGATATGTCAGTGAAGGGTGTCGATATAACACAGTAGGACACTACCAAAGCATACTTAACATAATTTCACATGTATAAGAGGTATATACATGATAATAAATAAATTTTAAAGCACAAAACAATCCATCGTGTATCGAGTGATCATTTTCAACCCACGTCACCACAAACCTTGGTCGCACTTGCTTTAACTCCATATCAGAAGGGAGGTAATAATAGAAGTCTTGATCATAGGTTATCAATAGGTAATCCATATATCTCTAAGAATTCATATGTACATCAACCCTTTGTTCAGTCCATAAGGCCATCGAACCTCTTCTCTATCATGGGTTAGGCCATAAGTCCATCATACCCTATATTTGTCACGGGCCAGGTAGCAAGGTTATTGTATCCCTCTTCTGACTTAAGTCAAGACTCATGGAATTCATACCCCTACCTTGGGTATAGGTCCATCAATATCATCATTACATGTTTCAAATTCTCCCCTACAATGTTCATCCAAGCCATTATGTGCCACCATTCACTTAATACTTGAATAAAAACTTTCACATTCTATATAATCACAAAAACATATAATAACACATATAGGCACAAAAAATTATATCAATCCTGGGTCTCATTTTCCATACACACACATGTGATCAATATCAAACATGGGTCTCACGAGCTACACTCTCACACACATGTGATCAGTATCAAATATGGGTTTCATGAATAAACATGTACACACATGAAATCAATATAAGGAAATATATAAAACTAGGCTTATTATTTATAAGGAACTTTATACTTGAAACATGTTGATGTTAAATTAAAATATTGTGAGGTTTCATTACCCATGTCATTCCCATGCACCAACCAGATCAACCCATATGATAAGGATTTATATAAACGATCTTAATTCATCTCAAAAGTGGTTATAGAACAAGATTAAATAAGTACACGGTGACATCATCTAGAACCAATTAAACTTAACTAAAGAAAAATTGATTTCAATGATATATATATATATATATGATTCAAGGAAGGGTCACCAATTATTTAGATTCAATTTTGATATATCTAAAGGTTGATAATTGATTTTTTTATTATGATAAAATCCATATATATATATATCCGAAAAAGTATATATATATATATATATATATAACCAATTATAAAAGAATAAGATGATTTGGGATAGTTTGAATATATCATACCTCATTGAACCCAACAGATTGATTTATGCTTTGAGCATCGGAGAAATGATAAGAATAGAAAAAAAATTTCTACAAGATAAAATTGTGGTTAGTTTTAGTTGAGTGAGGGTTGGATCAAGGGACTAAAATATTAAAAAGATATGTTATAGTGAAATTAATGAATTACCCCTACTTATAAGGTTATCTAGGTACCAACAGCTAGCTAGTGGCCCTCACCAAAGAGTCAGTGTTCCTAGAAGAGGGTAAATTCCTCTAAGTGGGAAATGGATTAGCTAATTGGACTTATAGATAATCAATACCTCTACCACCACCACCAAATATCTAGTGGCTCTATACTAGTAATTAGATGGCACACTAGCTACTTCAAGCTATTAGTTGGTGCCTCCATCCCCTTTAGTTCGGATTCTTGGCCCTCATACACTTATATCAAGTCTTTAAAACAATATTATGGTATGATGAAACTTAAAATAGCACACCTTGAAATTTTTATCATGTCACAAATCGCCCCCTCTAATGACTTATGGTCCTTAATAAGTTCCTATTGTGGTACATCTAAAACAACTCAGGTAATTGAACTCAAACATCCAAATATCACTCCTACATCTCCTCTTGGATTCATCAATGATTTTATAAGACTTTAGTATGTGGTACCATCTTCCCCCTAAACACCTTGTCCCTTAGTTCTATGATCTGCACCTGGTGATCAAAAAATGATTCAACGAATTCAAAATCAATATCCTCATAGTTGATCACCTACACGAGATCATGATCATACCTCAAAAATAGATATAAAAATACATTATAATAACCTCTATATCATAAAGGGAGGTCCAAATTGTAGGAAACTATTCCAATACACTTTAAAATATCAAAAAGTCCCAAAAAAATTTAGTTATAGCTTCCCTTTCTTTCGTAAATGATGATGCCCCGAAAGTGGTAACATCGGAAAGAAAACTCGATCAACCACAATGAAATATGAAGGTCAAATCCTCTGGTTGACATATAATATTTATCTACTATGAGTGATAATCAAACAATTATTGATCAAATACACTATATCAGAGGTATCTTGTATTGTACTTATACCAATGATAACTTCCTCACCCACATCAGGCCAATACAACAATGAGTGACATGGCTAACCATATATAGACTCAAAGGATCCATCTAAATCAAATCCAAGAAAATATTATTACATGAAAACTTCACTAAGTCCAAGTTATCATTTCATGCTTCAAAAAAGTATAGTCTGCCTTCCAAAATCATATCCACCAAGATCTATATCATTCTATTCAATTATCCATCATTTTTTGGACGATATGTTGTAATCGTCTTCAACTAATTCCTTATATCCTTCTCTAATCTTTCTCAAAACCTTGAAGTAAACCATGTGCCTCTATCTAATATGATCTTGTAAGGCACTCCATGTAATCATAAAATCTCTTGGATAAAAAACTTTTCAACACATCAATAGAGTAAGTCCCTCAAATCAGTAAAAAGTGTGCCGATTTCATCAACTGATCAACTATTACCCAAACAACATCTCAAATCCTTTCAGTTTTGGGAAACCATATCATGAAGTCTATCATTACCTCATTCAACATCCTTTACGGCATGGTTAGTGGCTGAGGTAATCATCCTGGTCACTAGTTCTCCTCTTTGACCCTCTGGCAGGTCAGGAAATGAGATATGAAACCCACAATGTCTCTTTTCATTCTTGAACATGAGAAACAATATTTTATATCACTATACATATCCATCAAACCTAGTTTCACTACCTGTAAAGAGTAATGGTAGTCCTTTATCATCACTTACCTCATGGAAGAATAAACCATTACTCTTCCATCGTTAAATATCAATCCATCACCATCCATCGACCATCGTGGGACTGGGTCACTTCTTACTAGCCATTCCTGCATCACTAAGCATTCAAGATATGACTCTTGACTACCCTTTACCCAGTACACCAAAGTAGATGTTGTAACTAAAGGAGAAAAAATTATAACCCCTTTATCCTTAAATGTATCCACTAACCACTTGGACAACAATATTTTCAACAATCATTCCTCCTATGAAGGTCTCTCTCTAAACTTCTACATTTTTTGTTGAGATCATCTAGAACCTTTCCTCATAGAATAATCCATCACAAAGTCAAGATTTTTAATTTTTTCACCTAGTTCCTTTTTTTATATTCAATTCCCCCTGAGAGAATAAGTAACATAATTTTTTCTGGACAATTTATATGATAAATCTCTCACAAAATAGATAATAGTGGTAACACTTCATATCATAGACCATAGTTTCCAACTCCAAGTCAAGTTTAAGGTTTCTCTGCTCATGGGGATATAGTATACGAGACCCATAAACAACTACTATTATTTTTTCACCTAAAAACTCCTAAACTAATAGTTGAGGAATCATATTATACAAAATATCAAATCCCAAGCTCTAGAAATATCAGGATTAAATTTATCATCAATATCCCCTTTAGTTCCATGAAGTCTTTTTCACCTTGTTTTTTCACTCAAACTTCATCCCTTTCTTTGTAATCCCAGTCATAGCCACTAAAAGGTGGGAGAAGTCCTAAATGAATCATCAGTAATATCCCACCAACCCAATAAAACTCCTGATCTTGAACACATTTTTGGTAATTCCTTAGATATTACAACATATACCTTCTATTTGAATATATATATTTCTAACTAATAGATTATATACCCAAGAAAATTCACCCCTAGATCTATAAGTGACACTTCAAGAGATTAGCATAAAGAAAATGTGCTCAAAGTGTACTCAACAAAATCTCCAGATGTATTCTGTGTATCTCTATGGTATATGATTATATGAGGATATCATTAACAAACACCACAATGAAAGATTCAAGATATGGATATAGTATCCTATTTATGAGATCCATGAACACTATAGGTTCATTTTACAACTCAAAATAAATAAATAAAACTCATACAATTCATATATACTCTTGAACAATGTATTAGTAATATCCTCCTCTCTATCCCAAAGCCGGTGGAAGCTGATGTAATTACTTTTTGTTTCTATAGTTTGATCATTTGAATATTTATACAAATATCTATTTATTTTTACTTGAATCTAGCACTATGTTTGGGTGTTGTAGGACCCCAAAATTAATATATCAAAAATATTAATATATAATAAATCACATGAAAGCATATTTTTTGAATAATTTTTTTTATCAGTCCCTCAGATTAGAAATATTAGATTTTGGATGTTTATGTAACCTGGGGTTTTCCCTAGGCCTAACATAAGGTTGGTTAGAATCATAACTTCCATGGAAGGAGGTCATTCAAGGGTACACAACATAAATTAAATATTATTCATTTTGTTTTTTTAACTGTTTGACCTATATCTCTCTATTTAAATTTCATTATATAAAACCCTATGGGTTAGTTTCATAACCCTATGTGATTAGTAGAAAAGGATTAAGAGATACTTTTTTTCATTTTCAAGCTTGGGGATGTGGATCAACGAAAAGAGATCAAGTGGATTCATGAGACGAATGATGGACACAATGGGATATTCATCATCATTTCTAGTGGATGTGTTCTTCAATAATGATCAATACATTATTGAGGTAGGGTGCGTTATTTTGTGGTTTTCTAACTTTTGATTCAATTGATGAGCATGGATTACAAGTCTCCTTATTTTTCTGTGTTTTACATCCTTCGCATGATCCAAAGTTTCAATTATTGTTCTCAAACCAAATTGCTTTCATCTATTTCACCATTTAATTTACCCTTGTTTATAAACTACATAATAATTGTTCAGGATCTCATTGGATAATGATTATCTCACTTATTTATTGGCCTATGGTGTTGCTATTAAACATTACTAGACTATATTCCAGCGTGATCGAATCCCCGAATTCATGATGCATGTAAAAATGATTTAGGTATTGGTGAATTTCAGATGGATTGAGATGAATTTTAGAATTTTGGGTGATTTATTCAAGGATTAGGACCCTAAACGATAATGGGAGGCATGATGGTTACCGCTTAAGTTACCATAATCATGTTTTTTAGCCACGAGAGGTTGGGAAATGATGATCAAAGACACCGCACTTCGAAATCATCCATTTTGGGTGCAAAAAATGTTAGAGGAAGTAATATAAAATGTGAATATAGTATCCAAAAGAAGACTAGACTTTATTGTTAGTGTAAAACCCTAATACACACTAGGTATCATAGAGGAACACATGTCTTATACCTCAGGTTCTCCCAAACATTAAGGTTTAGGCCCAATTTAATTATCACATGGCTAGTGGACCATCCCACATTCCATGTGACCCTACCCATGTGGTTCATCCATATGTTGAGGGAACATTTCCAAGACCTCAGGTGGTCAAACACATGGTGTCTCAGAAAGCACAACCGACTGTCGCATATCGACCATTCAAGGTTTTTTGTGCCCTGGTAATGTGTATAGCAGTACTCTGGTTGAATCCTCGGTGATGATACATTTTAATAGTGTATTTTTTTAGTTGATTGAATTTTGATTGGGGGGGTTGTTTTCAGAGATTAATTGAAATGATTTATTGATAAATATTGATTTAAAAATTTGACAAATATTGGGGTGACTTCATTATTAGGTAGTTAATCTTGTGATATCCTTGATCCTTGATTTATATTGCATTAAATTAACACCCATGTCACAAGTTGACGTTGATTGGAATTCACAAGTGTTAGGGATTTAATCCAATCCTTAACATAGGGTTATAATCTTAATTATATCTTGTTTATGGTATTGTATTTATGGTTCTAATAATCTATGGAAACCAATTTTTAAACAAAACAACTCATTAATCCAGGACATGTTAAGTCCAACATACACAATGTTAATTCAAAGAATACTCATTGAGAAAAAGCTCTCAATCACTTAACATACCTAAATTATAACTCCCACTACAGAGATATTTACTCATCCATTAATATGCGTATTAATATGGTAATATGTGTTTATGGTGATTAATTATAAATAGAACAAAAATAATAGGAAAAGAAAAGATTTGTGTGTCGAACACACACACACAAAGGGTGATGATAATTAAAAATGAACTTTAGATTGAATGAGAAAGTGAAAGAAGGGAAGGGGTTCCAACATGATTTAAAATATTTTAAGAGAATTAATATTTAAGAATAGAATGTGTATGATTAAAATAGAATATGAATAAGACACTTTCATTAAAAGATAATTACAAAAACAAAGACTTACAAGATTACAACAAAGAAGAACACAAAAGTAAATGAAAAAAAGAGAGGAGGAAAGGCCTCTCAAGTGAGAGCTTGAGTATGGAAGGTCCTCCCAAGACATTTTTAAATATTTGTATGTGAAACTTTATGATCCAATATTCTTAAATACCAAACTCTTGCTACGAGAGGAGTAGTATGTATTTATATCCCAATGTTGTGGACTTTTTTCATTCAAAATATTCCCCTCCAATTCTCTCATCAATATGTCATACAGATATCTGAATCTAGTGATATTCTATTATTTCAAGTTTTATATATTTATTTTTATTGTCATCCCTAAAAATTTGGCGGCCATTTGACTTTTAGATTCAAATATATGGCTATTTTACTAAACAGTTTTCACCGGTCCATTTTCATCAACACGTTTTCAAAGGCCATAATGTGAATGGGTTTTTGAATAAAAATATGCCCTCAAATTTGAGCATATTTTTCAACAATGTTGTCTTACCATATCTCATCTTTCACAATGAAAAATCTTAGATTGAACGAATGTCTCTATCGGAAGAAATATCATATTTTTTGTGCTGATCTCAATTCCCTGACAGAATTGTGGGATGGATATCAAAGATTCATTTGGGCCCCTTGTTTTATTATTTTGGAATTGAAATATTTATACATGACTCCTTGAATAGTTCCCCAAATGTTGGATGAGAATAAATGAATTTGGACTTCTGAATTGATCCCAGTAATTCAATCTTCATGGATGCTCCAGTTTCTTCACAGATTCTTTGGGCCTTCTAGTAAAGACCATATGACCCTTCAAATGGATGATTTGGACAAAGGTATCTCCAAATGAAATGTTTTAATTTGAATAAGGATCCCCGGAAAACATGAATCATGCAATAATTATAATTAGGGTGAGATTTATAATTAAAATAGTAAACTTAATCGATTTGATTAATTAAAATAATGCTCAAAAATTATATTTAATATTAAAACATGAGTATTTCACATGAATTATGAACTTTTCATTGAAAATGAGAAAAGAGAGTAAATAAAAAGTTCTGAATAATTGAATAACATTAGTCTCCATAGGGACACATCGTGTGGAGTTACATGGATACCCAAGTCATGTGTTGAGATCACATGCCCAGAATCCTGGGTGAATATACATGTTGTGTCCCCATATGGACATGCTGTATAGATCCACATGGATGTCCAAGCCATTTATGTAACACCTCGACCCCAGTTACCCAGATTCAGTGCATTATTACATAATATTGGCATGATCACAAAATATCAAGTCTCAAAATACTGATTAGTTTAGTAGCCTTGGAATAACTAGATACATTCATAAAGTTTACATTACATCATAAAGTGAAAACTACTACAAAAACATCTTTTCTTCATATCCCCTCATACTATCCATTAAAGTCATTCATAAATTACTTCTTCACATCCTTGGAAAAATAAAACATTGAAAGGGGTGAGCTCAGATGCTCAGTAAGGATAAAAATATAGCAGAAACTTTCATAAATAAGCATAAACATTTAAGGCAATATATAACTAAAACAAAATCCTTTTAAACTTGATCTTCGTAATAATATGGAAAATATAAAATAAAATAATTCCATTTACTTATTCAGATGGATATTCTACTATTCTAATAATCACATACAATATCAATAACCAATTTCATAATGATGGAATTCATAATGTCAGACTATCATTACCACATATCCAAGGCCTCATGCCAAGACTACAAATAATATTTTGTCAAGGCCTTATGCCAAGACACTAGTTTGTCTCATTATTCCTACTGATTCATCGAGGAGCTATAGTGGGATCCACCTGTCACTTATTAAGTCCAATACATTCCTCATATGAATAGGTTTAAACATAACATAAATATTCGTATTAAAACTAGCATACGAAATGTCAATAATTTCTCCATAAACCATGAATGGTATAAAAATAAAACATCCATAGTCAAACATATCACAAAACCTTAAATACAATATGGAAGTTTTGTATCACAATAAATCAACTTCAAATAAGCTTAAAATCCATCAAAGGATGTTGACATAGATGAAATCAAAACTATTTGAGAGAAATATCACTTTTTTGAAATCATTTAAAAGTTGAAAAATTATAAAATAAAACATTTACTTTGAAAATTTTCTTATAATATTATAATGGAAGATTCAATTATTTTATAATGGTGGAAAATAGCTGCACCCACAGTATAATTTAAAAAAGACATTCTTACCTTAATTCTGTCAAAAAAGTTAAAAAGGAGCTTGTTTGGAAAATGATTGAAAGATTCCTTTATAAACATCTTATAAAAAGTTAAAAAGGGTATAAATAACTTTATCCCATAGTCTTTAAAATAATTAGAATGATTTGAAATACATTTTTAAGAAACATGGATGTGGATGATAAAGAGGTCCCAGCAGATAATTACGTATAAACAACCTCGGATAATGAAGAGATTGTGAAATAAACCCTTACCTTGTACTTTTCCTTAGTACGTGGTATGTTAACCTCCTGTATAATAGTTAAAAAAATTATTAAATTATACAAGAACAATATACATAATTATGATATCATATATGATCTTCTAATAATTCTTTGTTAATAATATTTTAGTATTATCGTCATTTCGGGTGTTAACTTAGTCCTTTTCGTTTATATGTTTTGTTACATAAGTCATGTTTTTTATGGATATCTTTTATCTTATTCATATCCAAAATGATATAAAGTTCTTAAACATTACTTTTAATCATCAAATGAGAATTAGTCTTGAATGGATACGATGGGGAATGAATCTCATCGCGTTCGTGGAGACGGTACTCCGTACGTACACACGTGCGACAATATCATTCTTTTGATATTAAAATAATATATAATTGGATGTTATATCATATATAAGGAATCATTATAATGTTATATCTATTATTTACATGAATTACACATCATTATTATACCCATCCAAACAATACTGTATTGAATAACAATTACACCACGACGTGGAGACGGTAGGCCGTACGTACACATGTATGGTGACATGTCATTCAAAGGATGGATAGAATATTGAATATGGTTGTACCATATTTATAATAAAATCTCAGTATATATAATATACTGGATTTATTATTTTAGAATGTAAATAACAAATAAAGAATTTGAAGAAGAAAGGAAATGGAAAGAGGGTGGTGAAAACATTACCTCCTCTTTGGGTTCTTCCTTTTGATTTGATCAAAAGGGATCCTTAAGTTGGCTTTCTAATCAAACTAAGGCCTATAGGTTGAAGTGAGGGAAGTTTAGAGAGTATTTGGGTAGGTATTGGCCGAGCCAAAAGGCTTTGAATGTGTTAATTAGTGAGAAGGGGGAGTTCCCTTTTATAAGAGGGGTGAGGGGTATCTTAGAAAAAACTTAAAATATTATTTTATAATAAATTCACATTAGGTTTCTAATGGCTAAAAAGTGATTTATTTATAGTATAAGGTGGGTATGGGTCTAAATAATTTCATCCAATAGATTTTAGACAGGTTTGGGTCACTATATTAACCTTATCTTTTAGTTTTAAATCTTAGTTAATTAGTTTGAGACTTACCATGTCTCTTTGTATTTTTATATTATATAGTAAATAAACTTACTATAAAATTCCAAGAGACCCCCAAGTGGTCCATTAATGATACACCTATCATTATATAAGTCTCTTGGCCGAACCTTAGATTTTTAGGAATAGAATATAAATTAATAATATAATATTTTTTTAAAAAACTCTTTTATGTCAATTTTGACACTATTGGGTATTTTGTTTTTGATAATTTCATAACAGCATTATTACTTCAAAAAAAATTATATAATCTGTCCTAATATGTCATATTAACCTATAAAATTAGTTTAATTCATAAAAAGTTTCAAATTACATTTATTTTGATATTTATAATATCAATTATTTTAATATTTCATTAATTAGGTAATTACTGCATCACCATTGTGTCATAAATAAATTAAATTATTTAGTGTCTAAAATTTATAAATAAAATACCATTATGTAGGAAATATTTTTATATTTCTAATGAATATTTATAATCGAATTTATCTTATGTATAACCCTATATTAAAAATGTCTTAGTTATTAAACTTTGATTTTAACTCTTTTAACTCTTCTTTGAATTAAAAAATAATAAATGTCCTAATCTAATCCAAGTGGACCTAAATGATACTATTTTATTCCTAAGGTTATTTTTGGTTGATATAAACTTGTCCAATAGAATTAGGACATGTGTTAGGGTAATATTGATACCATTTTTACCTTTAATTACCATATTTACTTTTAACCGTGGTAAATAAAAGTAAAAAGTTACTATTCACCGAAAAAATTATTTTTATCTTATTGAACCAGATTTTACTCCTTGATATTAACCATATATCTTAGATTTTCGAAATCCCACTCACAGAAGCGGTAAAATTAAGTTTTATAATAATTTCCAAATTCTCCTAGGAGGTGGGTAAAAGACGGTGAAAAGTTTCATAAAATTTATATATATCTAAAAAATTTCTAAACTAACTCCAATGAATTACATTGAACTTATATAGGTATTATGTATCTATTTTGACCTTAATTAAATTTAAATAAAATAAATAATTATTTAAATAAAAATTCGGTTTTAAACTATAACTCAGTGTTTTTCACTATTCATCAAAAATTGAACGTTTTCAGAAAAATACCAAAAATTTACCCTAAGATAATTTCGATATTCCAAATCCAAAAATGAAGTCCATTTTAAAAGATAAAATTTATAAAAGTTCAAAAAGTGGGTATTACTATTTGTAATGGCTAGTTTGATTGGTTGTGGTGTGTGTTAGAACTCAAAGTTACGTACAACACACGCTACTGTATTATTCAAAGAGAAGCATACTATAGAAGCTTGGGGTGTTACATTCTCCCCTCCTTCAAATAATTTCATCCTCAAAGTTTCTATAATACAACTGTATGAAAATACTTGGGTGGTTCTTCATCATATGTTCCTCAGGTTCCCATGTTGCTTCTTCCATCTTATGGTTTCTCCACAAAACTTTTACCAGACAAGTCGTCCGGTTTCTCAGTACTTGTTCTCTCATATCAAGAATCTGGACAGGCTCTTCACAATAAGACAGATCAGGTTCCAGTTCTAATTCCTCATAGGTGGGTACATGCGTTGGGTCAGGCATGTATTTCCTCAACAGTGATATGTGGAACACATTGTGAACTTTAGAGAGACTTGGCGGCATTGCCAAACAGTAAGCTACAACCTCAATTCATTCTAGAATTTTGAAAGGTATGATGTACCTGGGACTCAATTTACCCTTCTTATCGAAACGTATAACTCCCTTCCATGGAGATACCTTCAAGAAAACATGATATCCTACCTGAAATTCCAAATACTTCCTTCAGTTATCAGCATATCTCTTCTGCATACATTGAGCTGCTTTGATGTGGTTTTGGATTACATTTACCTTTTCCATTGTTTCCTCCACCAGTTTTGGGCCTACAAGTTTTCTTTCACCAATGCCATGCCAACAGGTTGGCGTGCGACATCTCTTTCTGTATAACGCTTCATATAGTTCTATTTGAATACTCGAATGGAAGCTATTGTTATAGGAAAATTCTACTAGAGGTAAATATTGATCCCACATACCCTGAAAGTCAAGTGATAAAGATATCAACATGTCTTCTAAGGTTTGAATAGTCCATTCTGATAGTCCATCTGTTTGAGGGTGGTAGGCAGTGCTCAAATGAAGTTCAGTATCCAAGGACTTCTGAAGACTCTTCTAGAATCTTGAAGTAAAATGGGGATCACGATTAGAAACAATCGATAGGGGTACTCTATGAAGTGTCACAACTTCATTAATATATAGTCTTGCTAGACATTCCAGTGGTAGATCTTCTCTTATAGAAAGAAAATGTGCTGACTTGGTAAGACGATCAACAATAACCCATATTTCAGTGTTCCTTCTAGGAGTCTTTGGTAGCCCCATGACAAAGTCTATCGTAATATTTTCCCATTTCCACTCTAGTATGGGAAGAGGTTGCATGACTCCTATAGGCTGTTGCCTTCCATCTTTCACTTGTTGAAAAACCATACATCTTGACACAAAATAGGCAATCTCCCACTTCATGTTGTCCCACCAAAAATGTTCCTTCAAATATCTATATATTTTGGTGCTCCTATGGTGTATAGAGAAATTTGAGCTATGAGCATCATCTAACAATTCCCTTTTCAGATTAGGTATATCGGGAACACAAAGTCTCTTCCCAAATTTCAAAATTCCTTGTTTATACACAAAGTCTCTCAATCTCCCATCATTCACTACTTTAATCTTCTTTTGAAATTCTTTATCATCAGTTTGAGAACTCTTTATCCTTTCTAATAAATATAGTTTGGAAACCATTTGAAAAATCATTGACGTTTCACCTTCCATGGTTATTCCCATGTCCATATTCACTAGATCCATGAAAATTGGATCCCTTTCAATTATCATATTGTTCAAAACTCCATGATCTTTTCTACTCAAAGCATCTTCCACCTTAATTGCCTTCCCTGTGTGGTAGTTTATCATGAAATAATAATCCTTGAGTAATTAAATCCATCCCCTTTGCCTCATGTTGAGTTCTTTTTGTGAGAAAATATACTTCAAACTCTTGTGATCGGTATAAATATCACATTTTTTACCATATAGGTAGTTTCTCCATATCTTCAAAGAAAAGATCACAGCTGCTAACTTGAGATCATGAGTAGGACAGTTTTGCTGATGAATTTTCAACTGTCATGATGCATAGGCAATAACCCTATCACTCTGTATAAGGACACAACCAAGTCCTTTCTTCGATGAATCACTATAAATAATGAACCCATCATTCCCCGATGGTAGAGTCAATATAGGAGCATTGACTAATCTTCTCTTCAGTTCTTCAAAACATTCTTCACACTCTTTTTCCAAACAAATTTAACCCCTTTACATGTGAGCTTTTTTAATCGGTTAGCCAACCTGGAAAAATTCTGGACAAAACGTCGATAATAACCTGTTAAACCAATAAAACAGCATACCTCAGTTATACATGTCGGTGCAGGCCATTCTTGGATTTCCTTGGTCTTAGAAGGATCAATATAGATTCCATCTTTAGAGACAATATGGCCAAGAAAAGAAATCTCATGAAGCCATAATTTACACTTGCTAAAATTCCCATATAATTCATGTCTTCTTAGAGTCATCAGGATAATGCGCAAGTGATTTTCATGCTCTTCGTAGATTCTGTAGTACACCAAGATATCATCAATAAATACCACCACAAAATCATTGATATATTACTTGAAAGCTCTATTCGTTAGATCCATGAATACAGAGGGTTCATTAGTCAATCCAAAAGGCATTACTGTAAACTCGTAATGCTCGTACCTGGTTCGAAATGATGTCTTCGGAATGTCTTCCTTCTTCACACACAACTGATGCTATCTAGATCGAAGGTCAATCTTTGAAAATTATTGATCTCCATGCAGTTGGTCAAATAAATCATCAATGCGAGGTAGGGGATACTTGTTCTTTATTGTTACAGCATCGATCTCCCTGTAGTCGATATATAACCTCATAGATCCATCTTTCTTTTTAACAAAAAGAACAGGGGATTCCCATGGAGAAACAGTAGGGTAAATAAATCCCTTATTACTCAATTACTCTAGTTGTTTCTTTAGTTCAACTAATTCCACAGTGGTCATTATATAAGGGGTATTTGATATAGGCCTTGATCTTGGAATTAAATCAATGGAAAACTCAACTTCTCGTTCTGGATGATGTCCAGGTAAATCTTCTGTAAACACATCTACATATTCTTTCACAATAGGTGCATCCTCTATTTGAACATTCCTTTCCTAACCCATATTCATTTCATTCTCTTCCTCCCCAATAATTGAATTTATTTGAGCTACTGGGGTTGGATCTAGGTAAGAATTAGGTGGTGGTGATTCCACCCTAAAGATAAGGTGTTGCTTATCATCATCATCAAAAATATTAACCTCCTTCTTCTTACAATAAATTTTCCCATCATGGTCCAAAAGCAAATCTATACCGAGGATTATATCAAATTCAATCATAGGTATGATAATTAAATCAGTGTATAAAGAACATTTATGTTCTCTAATAGGGACTGATTCACAAAACTTTGTTGCAATGATACATCCCTTAGGAGTTTTAACTGACAACTCCCTTGTTAAATCAAATTAGAAATATCTAATTTTCTTTGAAAACTGGGAAGATATGAAACAATGTGATGATCCAGAATCAAATAATACGTTTTCGAAACTTGAGAAAGCCATTAAATTACCTACCACCACGTCTTTAGGAGCTTCTACCTCAGAAGTAGTGATAGCATAAGCTTGGCCTTGATCCCTTGGCCTTTTTTGAGGTAAGTTCCCCTAATGATTAGGAAATTAATTTGTATAATTTCCCATCTCCCTGTAATTGTAGCTTTGGATATCAGTAGCTTACTTCTTCCCCTTGCAATCACGAGCTTGGTGGCTTTCTTCACCACACTTGTAACAGACTCCCATTCCTTTTAATCAAGTACCGGGGTGTTTATTCCCACATTTACTGCAGGATAGATATTCAACTTTTCCCTTCTTTCCCTTATTTCCATTCCCATAGTGATCAGAAAATCTCTTATTCTCCTGCTTTTCTTGAATGTCATAAGACTTAGAGAATTCCTTTTCTGTCTTGATAGCACATGAGACAATATCTTCATACAACGAGAAGGTTTGTGAGACTAATGCTCGAAGGATAAACAATTTTAACCCATCAAAGAAATGATCAATCTTAATTCTTGAGTTACATATATAATATCCAGTATACCTTGCTAACCTTGTAAAGTTAGCCTCATACTTTGGGACATTCTCATCCTCCATTTTCCTCAGACTCAGAAATTGCCTTTCCATATCTGCTCGATGGTCACGAGGAAAGTATTTTTCTAAGAAAAACTATTTGAACTCCCTCCATTCCATATTTGATACTTCATCATCTTCCTTTGTGTTTTGTATCAATAACCACCATTGATCTGCATCTCCAGTGAGTCGATAAACTGCCATGATAACATTTTCCCTTTCACTACTCCCCAAAGCTTGAAATATTTTCTCTAGGGAATTTATCCATTGCTCAGATACTAATGTATTTGTACTCCCATTTAATGTTAGTGGTTGCTTCCTCATGAAGCGATCTAACATAGATCCTCTACACTGCGGATCATTGTGCTCCATACGGGTAAGGTTATTATTCATAACCTGAGTGAGTTGTCCTAGTACGATGATTAGCTGATCAGCACCAGTTGCGTCACCAACTCCACTATAATTATCTTGAGCAGGAGGTAAATCCCTACATGGAGTGTGTGCATTGATATGGTTTCCATTTATTCCACTAGGTTCCATTTCTAAACAATCGCATAAACTAGATCAGTTTATGAATCAAAATACATAATTCCATACTAGTAAAACACTTAACATAAATTGAAATATTTATGGATATAATCCATAATCATAAAAATGTTTTCTTTGAGGAAGTATATACTCATAAACCCTTCATAATGATTTTTAAATAAAATGAGAATTATCCTAAGCATATCCCCTAGGAGTGTCGTAACCAAGAGTGCAGCAAGGCCCATTGTCATGCACCAGTTCCCATTCGAGTCTAGCTCAAAGTGGTGTTTTTGGGTTTTACCACTAGGTACATCTGTGCTAGAGCTGCCTCTACCTGCTCATATCCAGACAGGGATTTATTTCTTGGAAAACTCCCAAAATCTCTACAATACCAAAATTCTAGGAAGTTCTTCTATTCTAATCATCAAAGTCCATCTTAGGTCTATGTGCTTTAATCAGAGTTTATCTAAATATAGCTTCCAAGGTTTGTACTAAACTTCCTCTGATACCAACTGTAACACCCCGACCCCAGTTACCTAGTTTCAGTGCATTATTACATAATATTGGCATGATCAGAAAATATCAAGTCTCTAAAGACCGATTAGTTTAGTAGCCTTGGAATAACTAGATACATTCATAAAGTTTACATTACATCATAAAGTGAAAACTACTACAACAACAACTTGTCTTCATATCCCCTCATACTATCCCTACAGGTCATTCATAAATTACTTCTTCACATCCTGGAAAAAAACATTGAAAGGGGTGAGCTCAGATTCTCAGTAAGGATAACAATATAGCGGAAACTTTAATAAATAAGAAAAAACATTTAAGGCAATGTATAACTAAAACAAAAGCATTTTAAACTTGAACTTCAGCATAATATGGAAAAGATAAAATGAAATAATGCCATTTACTTATTCACATGGATATTCTACTAGTCGAATAATCACATGAAATATCAATAACCACTTTCATAATGATGGAATGAATAATGCCAGACTATCATAACCACATAGCCAAGGCCTCGTGCCAAGACTACAAATAATATTTTTTCAAGGCCTTGTACCAAGACAATAGTTTGTCTCATGAGACCTACCGATGTGTCAAGGATCTATAGCAGGCTCTACTCATCACTTATTAAGTCCAATTCATTCCTCATATTAACAGGTTTAAACATAACATAAATATTCGTATTAAAACTAGCATACGAAATGTCAATACTTTCTCCATAAACCATGAATGGTATAAAAATAACACATCCACAGTCAAAAATATCACAAAACCTTCAATACAATATGGAAGTTTTTTATCACAATAAATCAACTTCAAATAAGCTTAAAATCCATCAAAGGATGTTGACATAGATGAAATCAAAACTATTTGAGAGAAATATCTCTTTTTTTAAATCATTTAAAAGTCACATAATTATAAAATAAAACATTTACTTTGAGAATTTTCTTATAATATTTTAAGGGAAGCTTCGACGATTTTATAACAGAGGAAAATAGCCTCACCCACCGTATATGTTAAAAAATACCTTTTTACCTTAATTTTGTCGAAAAGGTTAAAAAGGACCTTGTTTGGAAAACGACAGAAATATTCCTTTATAAACTTCTTATAAAAAGTCAACAAGGGTATAAATGACTTTATCCCATATTCTTTAAAATAATAATAATGATTTGAAATACATTTTTAAGAAACATGGATGTGGATGATAAACAGGTCCCAGTAGATAATTACGTATAAACAACCTCGGATAATGAAGATATTGTGAAATAAACCCTTACCTTGTACTTTTCCTTAGTAGATGGTATGTTAACATCCTTTATAATAGTTAAAACAATGTTATTAAATTATAAAATAACCATATAAATAATTTTGATATCATATATGATCTTCTAATAATGCTTTGTTAATAATATTTTAGTATTATCATCGTTTCAGGTATTAACTTACTTGTTTTCTTTTATATGTTTTGTTACATAAGTCATGTTTGTTATAGATAGGTTTCATATTATTCATATCCAGAATGATATAAAGTTCTTAAACATTAATTTTAATCATCAAATGAGAATTATTCTTGAATGGATACGATGGGGAATGAATCTCATCGCGTTCGTGGAGACGGTAGTCCGTACGTACGTACGAGCGACAATATCATTATTTTGATATTAAAATAATATATAATTGGTTGTTATATCATATATATAGAATAATTATAATGTTATATCTATTATTTACATGAATTACACATCATTATTATACCCATCCAAATAATAATTAATTAAATAACAATTACACCACGACGTGGAGACGGTAGGTCGTACATACACACGTATGGTGACATGTCATTCAAAGGATGGATAGAATACTGAATATAGTTGTACCATATTTATAATAACATCAAAGTATATAGAATATACTGGAGTTATTATTTTAGAATGGAAATAACAAATAAAGAAGAAGTTGAAGAAGAAAGTAACTTGAAAGAGGGTGGTGAAAACATTACCTCCTCTTCGGATTCTTCCTTTTGATTTGATCAAAATGGATCCTTAAGATGGATTTCTGATCAAACTAAGGAATATTGGTTGATTTTAGGGAATTTTATAGAGTATATGGGAAGTTTTTGTCCAAGAAAAAAGGCTTTGAATGTGTGAATTAGTGATAAGGGGGAGTGCCCTTTTATAAGAGGGGTGAGGGGTACCTTAGGAAAAACATAAAATATTATTTTATAATAAATTCATATTTGGTTTATAATGGCCCCAAAGTGATTTATTTTGAGGCTAAACTGGGTATGGGTCTAAATCCTTTCAACCAATAGATTTTAGATAGGTTTGGGTCACTATATTAATCTTATCATTTAGTTTTAACTCTTAGTTAATTAGTTTTACACTTACCATGTCTCTTTGTAATTTTATATTATATAGTCAATAAACTTACTATAAACTTCCAAGAGACCCCCAAGTGGTCCATTAATGACACACCTATCATTAAATAAGTCTCTTGTATGATCTTTATATTTTTAGGAATAGAATATAAATTAATAATATAATATTTTTTTGAAAAACCCTTTTATGTCAATTTTGACACTATTGGGTATTTTGTTTTTGATAATTTCATAAAATCATTATTACTTCGAAAAAAAATTATATAATCAGTCCTAATATGTCATATTAACCTATAAAATTAGTGTAATTCAAAAAAAGTATCAAATTACATTTATTTTGATATTTATAATATCAATTATTTTAATATTTCATTAATTAGGTAATTACTGCATCACCATTGTGTCATAAATAAATTAAATTAGTTAGTGTCTAAAAATTATAAATACAATACCATTATATAGGAAATCGTTTTATATTTCTAATGAATATTTATAATTGAATTTATCTAATGTTTAACCCTATATTAAAAATGTTTTAGTTATTAAACTTTGATTTTAACTCTTTTAACTCTTCTTTGAATTAAATAATAATAAATGTCCTAATCTAATACAAGTGGACCTAAATGATAATATTTTATTCCTAAGGCTATTTTTGGTCGAGATACACTTTTCCAATAGAATTAGGACATGTGTTAGGGTAATATTGATATCATTTTTACCTTTAATTACCATATTTACTTTTAACCGTGGTAAATAAAAGTAAAAAGTCACTATTCACCAAAAAAAATTATTTTTATCTTATTGAACCACATTTTACTCCTTGATATTAACCATGTCTCTTAGATTTTCGAAATCCCACTCACAGAAGCGGTAAAATTAAGTTTTATAATAATTTCCAAATTCTCCTAGGAGGTGGGTAAAAGACGGTGAAAAGTTCCATAAAATTTATATATATCTAAAAATTTTCTAAACTAACTCCAATGAATTACATTGAACTTATATAGGTATTATGTATCTATTTTGACCTTAATTAAATTTAAATAAAATAAATAATTATTTAAATAAAAATTTGGTTTTAAACTATAACTCAGTGTTTTTTCACTATTCATAAAAAATTGAACGTTTTTAGAAAAATACAAAAAATTCACTCTAAGCTAATTTCGATATTCCGAATCCAAAAATAAAGTCCATTTTGAATGATAAAATTTATAAAAGTTCAAGAAGTGGGTATTACTATTCATAATGGCTAGTTTGATTGGTTGTGGTGTTTGTTAGAACTCGAAGTTGCGTACATCACACGCTACTGTATTATTCAAAGACAAGCATACCATGGAAGCTTGGGGTGTTACAATTTATATAGAATAAAACACCCAGGTGTATCGGAATATTAATATAGTGTGACCATATATACACATCATGTAATTTTCCTAAGAACTTATACCTTGTGTATCACCATCTATAAGACTTAGATTTAGGCCCATGAGTATCCTATATTGAGTATTATTCCATGTAGTATGCGGTGGTATCCTCCACTTTGGAATTAGACAAATGAAACAAAGTTTTATGAGTATAATGCTTCTTCCAGTGAAATTTTTCTAATGGTAGTGATTTGGTTTGATCGTGAGAGGGATTTTGAGGTTGGTAGTCCCCTATCACACCAAGGTGTGGGTCCCCCATAATTTTACACAAGTATAGTCAGTACTCCCTAAAACTAAATAGGGCATGTTTCCTTTACATATGGAGTGGTAATTCTCCATCATCATGCTCTGGTGGGGAGTGGGTCCTCCATTAGAGATAGTTATCTCTCCACTTTGGAGAGAAGTAGTGAAGAGATAACCCTACACTATGATTATTGTGAGGTTGCATGTGGTGTTGGGAATCATATATGGGAATTTATATCTACAATATGACTCACCATCATCTATGGATGGATATGTATATTGATACTTATTTTCTTTTTACGATTTGGGTTTCAGTATGATAATATATTTTGTTGGGTTCCATTACCCTCTTATCTTATGGGTTGAGATGATTATATTATTATATTGCATCCCTATTTAATAGGGTACCCTAATGGGTATGAATATACTCACTACTACATGCGCTATGTCCACACATTTTGTGTCTTATAAAGATGATAGGTAGATCGGTGGTGACTTTGTTGGACTTGGTATCAGAGGAGATCAGTAGTACTTGGAGGTGTTGACGGTGTTAAATGATTATCCTCAAATATTATGATCCATGACCTATTAAATTTTCCCCTTTACTAATATATGTTATTTTTAGGACCTTATTTTCAGTTGGGCGTATATTTTTCCCCTTTATATCATTTCCATTTCCTTGTTCTACTCTGATGTTTTTCTTATATCTTGTTGCATGAATTTATTGCACTCTAGATGTTTCAATCTTTTATTATATCTATTCATTATTGAATGGATTTAGTTTTGTTAATATGTGTAGGTACTTTAGGTTAAGTCCACTCATTTATGTTATATGTATACTCAACACTTGTTTCAAAACCCTATCTGATTGGAGGTGGGGGTTGGGGTGTGACCCTCGTCTTGCTTCTGGATCAGGCGGGGTATTAGTAGGTTAGGTTGTGGGTGAGTGGTATCAAAGATGGTTTGTCCTTAGTTTAGTATTTAGAGTTGTAAATAGTGTGATAATTAGCTTGGTAACATATATAAATAGTTTCATAGTGTATTGAGTTTGTATCTTAGGACAGGTAACCCAGTCATGGAGTGGCGGTCAATGTTTCCATACGCCATGACTCTGACTACCTATTTTTTATCTCAGTGTGATGAGGCATAGATTATGGGGAACCAATGGCACATGAATCATATATGATTGAGTCTTTTTACTTTTATTTACTTCTTAATTCATCTCCCCATATATGTACATCTAATCCTGGTAAGTCTTGTTAACTTCCAGGATGCCTCTATGGTGACAGCTAGCTAGGATAATGGTACAGGGTAGTGATAATGACTAGATGAGGGATGAGGCCTTAGTTTAGATACCTATTCATGAGTTGTTTATTATATATTAGAATAGATAATTTCTTCCATCTGATGGGTAGTGTATGAATCCACCTCTAGTGGTTCAGATGGATGATCGAATATGTGTTGGGTGATTAATATATCTAGAAGATTAGGAAAACAATGTATATAGGCTTATAATGATATACAAGTGGTGTGGTTTTTTTACTTTTTTGGACACCATCTGATCATATGGTTGTACTTTAAACCAACCTTCTTCATGTAGGAGCATTTCACTGGTAGGGACTCATCACATAGACCCATGATCATATGATAATTTCATGGTCATATATTCAATAATTATTCCATGGTGATTATTACCCATTGAGATTGTACTCTTTGTGAATCTAAGAGATTATTAATTTATGATAGGGTGATATGTATATTTTTCATTATTCCTTTTGGTTTAACAACCTCACTCACTATTCTCTCAATAAGATATGAGATGGATACTTCTTGGTGAAGAAGTATGAGCAGGGAAATTACAGGGATATCTAAGTTATCATGGTCTCCTTATACATTCCCACTTATGATAGACTATTGGAGTGGAACTTAGTTATAGATAACTTTCTAGTATAATGATTTTGGGAAACTAGATCTAGAAGTGGACAATGTGTGGATAGTTTTTTTGTAGTAGCTAGAAAGTATTTGTCATTAGAGTCTCGATATATGAGGCATACTCATGATCAGACTCAAACACATGGATCTAAATCATAGGGTTTACATAGAGGGTCCATTTATCCTGAATATGGGTGATGTTATGCATGTTATGGGTGAATTCAAATGGATCATGATTCCCTTACTCGATGTGTTGTGGATGGTTAGTGAATGGACCGTCGCAGTAGAGGTAGCGTCCTGATCAAGGATTTCCCAAGAATAGTCAGGGAGGCCCCTTGGGAGATGGTGTCTATAGGGATCTCTCTAGGGAGGATATTTAGGTGGAGGATGATGCTACAATCTACTCCCACCACCACCACTAGGTGTCCCATGCTAGACTCATAGGTCTGGCAGTCAAGGACATGGTCAGTTACAGGCTATGAAGAGATATTATTAGGTTACTCATGAGATGATTCGAGGTATGATTTATGTCTTCTCTACCTTAGCTCTAGAAATTTATGACATAAGTGTGAGTCATTACATTATCATAAAATCCCTTATTCAAGATCTATAGATTCTAATATAGTCTTTGGCGTGTCAGTTATGGATAGAGAAGCCTATAGGGAGAGACTCTTCTATATTTCACATCTACTGATAGTGTGAGTTGGTGATCATTGGAGTGAGTTTCTCATGAGAAATATTTTTATTATGATGGAAACCTATAATGACATCATGGGTATGAAATGGTTGTTTTTTATGTGTTCTAAAATAGACCGTCATCACATGAGAATTAGATTCCTTTATATATATAGGGTGAGATTCTCCTTTGTGGGTGAGAGGGGTCTTATGGCTGAGTGAGTGTGGCTTGTGAGAAGTAAGCTTCAACCTATATACCATATGTTTTCATGTTTATCCCTTGGTTGTAACACATTATTATTTTATGGAATTTATCTTTTTAAATAAATTTAATCTCTTCAATAGCTTTCATTCCACAAAACACCGAGTTCAAATGAATCATAATCTATTATTATGAAATCATTATAACATAGTCATTTAAAATGGAAGGTATTAATAGTAATAAATAAATCATGAAATTTATATGGTTAACACATTTATAAAATAAATTCCTTGGTTATCAATAAAAATAAAAAATCATCTGAAAGTAAAAGAAATGTTTTTCTAAAAAACCAATTTTTGTGCACGAAATATATTTATATCATAATAAATTGAATAATTCTTGTTGATGAATTATTTTAATTAAATGTATATATTATTTTTTCAATCAAATTTTTTGCCATTCTTCTATACTTCTTATCAAGCATAGGATAAGAATAAATAAATTTTTATACATAAAAATGTATTTTTCTAAAAGATATTTTCTTCATATTTTGTGAAATTATTTTAAAATTAATTTATTCATACTATAGAAATTGAATATTAAAAAATGGATTATATATTTTTAATAAGGAAACTAAATTTTTTTAAATAGGTACCTTTATTTTTATAAATTAGTAATAGTAACTGTGTTAATATTTATCACCTCGGTAAACGGTAAATCAGGCTAATATAGGTTAAAACTTAGTTATAAAGTCATAATATTTGATATTAATTATTACTCTATGAAGGTAACTTGAACCTGATTATATTATTATTTAAATTAATATTTTTAATTGACACTTGTTCAATAAAATTACCAATATAATATTTAAATCAAAGAAAGTGACAAAATGTCACTCTTTTTGTTTTAAATATCTATTATGTGTCCACGTAGGCACAAAAAAAATTTATGAATGAATATAAATATAAATTTAGTAAAAATGAAATTATATTCCTGATGATAATTTATTTATAATTTTTACTAATTATATAATAATATTAAATACTTGTACAACTCTAATACATTATTTATTCAATTAAATAAAAACTAAAATAAATGATATTAAATATATTAAAAGTGATATAATTTGATTGACTTAAAGTTTTTAAAAAAATTAGATTAATATGAAATATATGTGGTGTTTAAATGAATTATATTCAATATAAAACTTTTTATTGATTTATTTGAAATCAAATTAAATAAATAGTGTCAAAATTGATATTATTGATAATTTTTCAAAATAATATTTTATTAAATTATTTAAAGAAAAATAAAAATATTTAAAGTGTAAAATTGGGGTATTATGTTTTCTAAAATTTTATCCCATATCCATTTATGAGTCAATAATTACCTTATATGTAAAATTACAACCCTTCAATAGTGAAAAATATATTATTGTGGTTAATGTTAAAATAGGTTAACTAAGGGGTAAGACCAAAAGATAAGGTTTAAACCCCCATGAAAACGTTTAAAAATTTAATTTTTTATGATATTTCAACCATATGATACCTTAGTCTTGAAAAAATGGAAATTTGGTGGAATTTTATAAATATAATGACTTTATTATAATTTTTTCTTTTAATAATAAATCAAAGTGCCCATTACCTCAATTATAAAAGGACACTCATTCATTCACATATTTATACAACTTTTAGTGATCTAGATCAACCAAAACCTTTAAATTAATATTTTAAAAATTATTATAAGAGTTTTGGAGGTGTTGGTCTCCCTAAAACATCATATTTAAGTTCCTTAAGAATGTATCTAAAGAAGGCCTCCTAAAGAAGTGGAAGTTGTCTTACTTGGCCTCTTTCAATTTATTTGTTTTATAAATATTCTTAATCACTTAAATTTGTCATAAAATAATAAATTAATTATAATAATTATACTTAAATGTTATTATTATTATGAAACCATCATTACGAACTCTCTTTACCATCAAATGGGATGTGAAATTCTCACTCATGCGTACATATGGCTTACCATCTCTACATAGTGATACAATTCGTATTTCATCACCATATTTTTTGGACGGGTATTATGATGGGTTTAATATTTATTTATGATAATTATGAAATTATTATACCTTTTAAATTATAATATTATATCCATATTCTTACCTTCCAATATTTTTGGAAACAATAATGTCCCTTGTGCATACATGTGGATTACCACCTCCATTAAGTGATGTCATTTGTTTTTCATTTATGTTTTACTTAGATAGTAATAAGGATTTATATGATGAATATATATATATATATAATTTCTATGATATAATAATTATTCTTTAGAGGTGAATTTTTATTTAATTTTCTTTCTTTCCATCCATCAAAAAGTGAAAATATCATTCATGTGTATCTACGTCCTACCATCTCCATGATCAGTGTAATTTATTTTCTATATATAAATATTTTGGATTACTATAAATACAAATATAATGAAAATATATGATATTTATATCATTATTAACATTATTTATATGATATAATCATAAAAAATTACAAGGACCAAAACTACTGAACCAAAACATACATGAAAAAAATGAAGCAATTATTACACAAAATAGTGATTTAACAAATAATTGTTAATAATAGGATGATAAAAGATTATAAGTAAGTCATAAATGGTATTTTATATATGAGTATTGTTCTATAATATATTTATAATAAATATATATTAATTATAAAAAAATTTCAAACACATATAAAGGAAATCAGACTTGAGGTAAGGGTTTATTTCACAATCTCATCATTATTCGGGATTGTTTATGTTTTAGTCCCCACTGGGAAATTATTTTTCTTCCATATAAATATCTTCATGCAAAAAAATTAAATAATATTTATCTTACTCTCCAATTATTTATTAATAAATTTTTTACCCATTTTTTTCTTTTTAAAAAATGATTTTAAAGGAATGTTCCTATCGTTTTCCGAACGAGGTACTTTTTAACATTTTTTAAAATAATGTAAAAGGAATGTTTTTTAACTAATATGGTATGAAAAATATTTTCCCACTTTCATGAATGATCTTTTATTTTGAGCTTCCTATCCATGATTACAAGTTTATTTTCAAATAATATTTTTTATTTTATAATTTCATAGTTTTTTAAAATAAGTAATTTCAAAGTAAAATGGGTATTTTCCTCAAGAATTTTATAATGATAGTTTTAATTTCATCAATTTAAATATAATTTTCTTAATCATATGAATTACTGAGGTTATTATTTTATGATACCATCTATCATATTTTATTGGATAGTTTACAATCATTTAGACTAAATATGTGATATTTTTATATCATTCACCATATTAATTTGGATGGTTTATGATTGTGTTTATTAATTGGGGTAATTATTAACATTTCATAAACTAGTTTTAATAAGAAGCTTTATATTAATTATTTTTCACCCTTTTCATATGAGGAATGCATTGGACTTAGTAAGTGATGGTTGGTATGTTATAGATCCTCGATGCATCGGTAGGCCTCTTAAGACAAACTAGATTGGGTATTAGCTGAGGCCTTACCCATTTATGTAAGTTTTCATGTAAAAAATTATTTTTTGGTATATTTATGATGTATTTAATTTTTCATTTACTCGTTATGAGATTATTTATTTTATTTCCATGTGATTATTTTATTAGTTATGGTATTTATGGATATGTTTCAAGATCATGTGATTATTTATATGGAATTATTTTATCATCATTTATTCCAATCATATTATTCATCATGATTAAGTTATTAATTAATTAGAATGTGTCTTCATATATTTACCTTTCAATATTTTATATGCCTTATTTATTAATTCTTTCTTCCTTGTACACATACCCTTTCTAAGCATCATAGTTCATCACTTTCATATGTTTATTTTCCCCCAGTATTCTAGGAAGTGTATTCTGATTAATATGTGGGATATGATAAATAGAATAATGGTGAACTAAGATAAAATGTTTTTTTTTTGTTTTTTTTTTCAAATTTAATGTAATATTAAACTATGTGTGTATTTTTCTAATACTACTAAACTATGTTGTCCTTTGAGATGTGATTATTGTCTCTAATGCTAATGTAATAAAGTCAAAAATGACTCTGGGCTACTGGGGTCAGGTTCTTTATAGTTTATATCGGAGAAATTTTAGTAGAAACCCTAGAGAATATTTTTAGGAAAACATAGATTAGGTAATGTAACTCTATGATAGTCTTTGAGAATATTCCCAATGAAACCAAGCTTATGATTCGAAGATTAATTACACATAAATTTTCAGTTTATGTTAAGTGTTTCACTAGTTCAAAAATTATACATTATGATTTAGAATTTAATCTAGTGTATTCCATTTCGAATAAATAGAACCTAGTGGAAGGAATGAAAACCCTATTAATAGATGTAATCTATGTAGTAATTTTTTTCCTAGAAAAGATAATGAATCTTTAACTAGAGATTAAAAATTATATCTATATTGGGATATTTGACTTAGGTTATTATGACCAATAAAATTTAACTTATGGAGGTTCCTACTGATCCACAACGTGTTGTAACAACATTGGACCATTTTATACATCAGTATTCTCCATCATTAAATTTAACTACCAATACATTAGTATCTAAACAATAGATGAGTTTTTTAGATTATATATTTCTAGCTTTGGTAAGTAATTAAAGTGATAATTTTATTATGTCTCTCAGGAGATGTGGATCAATAGTGTTTGTTGATTCAAAATATTAAGGATGATAAAGAAATTTATTGTATGTAATGGAAGGATTTAAATGAACTTTTCTTATAGATGTATTTTCCTTACAAACAAAACAAGAAGATATGGAGATAAAATTCCTAAATCTAATACAAAAGGAGGATAAAAATGTTTCTAAGTATGAATCCAACTTTACATGGTTATCAACGCATGTTGCGGACTATGTGCATAATTCAAAGAGAAATATTGATATTTTCTTTGATGGTATTAAGGAAATCCTTATAAGGGAACTAGTCTCAAAAAAAATCTCATTATATGAGTATATAATATAATGTGTGTTCAAGATAGAGAAATAATTATCCAAACCTTATGAATTTGAAGGAAAGTAATATAAGAAGATTATTGATGTTAACTATAGAAAATGAAATAAGTTAAATGGGAGTAATGTAAGGGTATAATTTACAACTTTAAAATAATGTGGACAGAAAAAACACATAAAATTATTACTGAGAATGGTATTTTTCTAAAAGTTTTGTGAAAAAGGCCACCAAGATCATTATTAAAAGATAACTAATGAAGTTTCAATGCTTTAACTATATGTAGATGTGACATTATGTAAATGATTATCCCAATAAACAAGGGAACATTCTTTATAAAAGTCCAAGGGATGAATTCCAAGATTATGCAATAAAAAATATAACATTGATGTTCTTAATGATTTGGTGGTGGGTACTTTAATAATATCCTAAAACTTAGCCAATTATTTATTTGATTCAATACCATCTCATTGTTTTATATATTTCCATTTTTCCAATAAAATTAGAGATTTTACTATAACAATAATAAGGGAGTTACCAATCAAGGCTCCTAGTAGAAGTCTCACCGCAATAAGGATATGTTTTTCAGTTTCCATTATGACATATAAACATGCCCTATTTTCTAAATTTATTATTATACATATGGTGGGTTTTCATATAATCTTTGTTATATAATGGATTTCAAAATGTAAAGAAAAAATTTATTCCAAATACAAGGAAATTATGATTAATGATAAATATGTGGAATTATTTATCTTTAAAGGGGGGAATTCATCAGAGTCATGTCTACATCCACCCCCAGCAGCTCTTGTAAATGAGATTCTTTGGGAGTAATAGAGAATAAAATCTATGAATGGAAAAGGTAATCTTCAAATTTATGATTTACTTATCATATAGAAATATATTGATTTCTTCCCTAAGGAATTATATGGAAACCCACCTGAGTGTAGGATTAGGTTTTCCATTGATTTAATCCCTGATGAAAGAGAAATATTAAAGAATCCCTATATAATGGCCAATGTGGAATTTGTGAAATTCAATAAATGACTAGAAGATTTTTTTATTAGGGATTTATATTCCTAAGTGGTTCACCTTGGAGAGTCTCTATTATTTTCATTAAGAAAAAGATGGATCTATGAGACTATGCATTGATTATAGGGAAATAAATTCTATTGTAATAAAGAAAATGTATCCACACCCTTTTATTTATGACTTATTCAATAAACATCATAAATCTCAATAGTTTTAAAAGATCAAACTTTGCTATGGATTACATAAATTACGAGTAAATAAGGATGATATACCAAAGGCAGTATTTTTAATTAGGTATAGACTTTACGAGTTCACAATAATTCCATTTGAACTGACTGATGCACCCTCTATTTTCATGGATATAATGAACATATTATTCAATTAAAATATTCATGTTTTTTTTGTATTTATTTATGATATATTAGTTTACTTCAAGAGCTATGAGGGCCATGATAATAATTTTTGGATCATTCATGAGAATTATAGAAGAAATTATTTTTATGAAAAAATTTGTAAGTGTGAATTTTGGATTCAAAAAGAATCTTTTATTGACCATATTATCTCGAATGATAAAATCTCAATTGATCCTAAAATGAAAAAGGAATTCCAATAATGGCCTAAACTGATGAACATAATTAAGGTATGTACTCTTATTGGTTTGGCAGGTTACTATCAATGATTCATTCAAATAAATGTTGATTAGATAACCTATTAACCAAGATTAATCATAAAGGGATAAAGTTTTTATGGATATAATAATGTAAAGAATGTTTTGAAGAATTTAATAGGAGATAGGTGAATTATTCTGTTTTGACTCTACTGTTAAGAAATTAGGGATTTTTAATATATAGTGATGCATCTAAGAGGGGATTAGTTTTGTCCTTATGAATAATGATAAATTTATTATCTATTCATCCAAACATTTAAAGAATCGTGAAAAAAACAATCCCACTCATGATATTGAGTTAGTATCCATAATAGTTTCTTTGAGGATTTGGAGACATTATATCCATGGTGAAAATGTGAGATATATAAAGATAAAAAAATTGAAATAAATATTTTCATAGATAGAACTCGAAATGAGGAAAGGGAAATGGATCTATCTACTCAAAGATTGTGATTTATTAATACACTACATCCTAGGGAAGGAAAATAAAGTAGTGGATGGATTGAGAAGGAAGGGTTGTGGAGTTTTGACCAATATGAGGGTCAACAGGGACCTTATGTTCAAGGATTTAATAAGGATGGATTTGGAAATTATTATGGAAGGAGGAGCATCACTCCTTTTTCAAATAACTGAGAAAGAATATTTATTGGAAAATATAAAAATTTCTTATCCTAATAATGAGAATTTTTAAAATAAAATTAAAGTCATAAATGATTGGAAATTTCCAGACTTCATATATGAAGATGGTGTTATAAAATTTGGAAAGATATTATGTGTTCTATATATACTTGGCTTGAAAAGGGAATTATTTAATGATTCTTATAGCTATAATTTCCCTATACACCTTGGCATTTCCAAGATGTATATATATTTAAAGGAATATTTTTTATGGTATAATATGAAGCATAAAATTACTAATTATGTCTCAATATGTTTGATTTTTCAATAGTTGAAGACAATAGATAGCATCCTAGAGGATTTATAAAACCTCTAGCTATTCCTACATAGAAATAGGATGAAATTACTATGTAATTTTTCATTGGATTACCAAATACTCATAGAAAGAATGATTCAATATGGATTATTATTGATTGTATTACCAAATCTACACATTTTCTGGCTATATGAGATGATTTCTCTTTGGAGTGTTGTGCATGACTCTATATTAATGAAATTACAACGATTAATTATGCACCTATTTCAATTTTTTTGATCATGATCCATGATTTATAAAGAAATTATAGAAAACATCATCATAAGGATCTTGATACCAAGCTTTATTTGAGCACCTCCTATCATCCTCATATTGATAGGCAGTCAAAATGACTATGAAAGCATTATAATACTTGTGGATGTCATTCTCACTTTATTATCAAGGTATGTGGGATTATTATTTACCTTTAGTGTATTTTTATTATAATATTTTCTTGTAATTTAATATAAAAATGGCTTCGTAAGAAGAATTATATGGAAAGAGATTTCATACTCCAACTTGTTTTAATGAAGTTGGTGAAAGGAATTTTTTAGGCCTAGAACTTGTGTAGGAGATAGTGACAAAGGTAAATACTATTCAAACTCATATCAAAGCTGTAAAAATGAGGGAAAATAGATATTTTGATAATCATAGGACTGATTTTGAATTTCTAGTGGGATATCATGTTTTCTTGAAGGTATCTTCATGTAAGAGTGTTATAAGATTTAGTAAGAAATGAAAATTGATCTCCAGGTGCATCAGACCTTTTTAAATCTTATAATTAATTGGAGTTGTGGTTTACCATTTGGAAATTCCATATAGCCTTTATAAAGTATATGATGTATTCCATATCTCTTTGTTAATAAAGTGTATACCTCACCCAATTCATGTGATTGCTTCCTAAGAAATATAATTGAAACCTATTTTATCTTATTGTGAAGATTATATCCATGTTCTGGGCACTGTAGAATAAGTGATGAGGAATTAGATAACCTTACTGGTAAAGGTAACTTGAAAAAAAACATTAGATAGAAGAGGTGATGTGGAAACCTAATGAAATTGTGATGATTAACTACCAAAATAAATCCATGATGAGACATTATAAAAAAATTCAGCGTGTAATTTTTTTTAGGGAATAATTTAATATCCCAATATTTTATGGTATTTCACTTTTTAAATAAATTCAATCTCTTCGATAGATTTTTTCTATGAAACACCATGTTGAAATGAAACATGGTTTATAATTATAATACCATTATAACCTAGATGTTAAAAATGTCAGGAATTAATAGGACTAACTAAATTATGAAATGTATATGGATTACAAATTTATCCAAAAAAACCTTGCTTCTCAAAAAAAGTAAAAGTAATTCGAACATAAAAAAATGTTTTTATGAAAAAACTATTTTTATGAGAAAAATAAATTTATATCATAATAAATTGAATTTTTAACTTTTATGGAATGATTTTAATTAACTTTTACTATTATATATTCAATAAAAAATTTTAACATTCATCTAGAGTTTATACTAGAAATAGAATAAAAATTAAACTAGTTTTATGCTTAAAACTGTATTTTTCTAAAAAGTGATTTTCACCAAGTTTTGTTAACTTATTTTAAAATTAATTTTTTCAACTTATAAAAATTAAATCTTGAAAAATGGAATCCATATTTGGAACTAGGAGGGTCAAATTTGATAAATAATTTCCTTTTATTTTTAGTCATTATGAATAGTAACCATGATAAAATTTATCACCTCAATAAAGGGTAAATCAGGTTAATTGAGTTTAAAACTAAGTGATAAGGTTGTAATATTTCATATTGATTCTTATTGGATGAAATTTATTCAAAATTTATCTTGTTTTTCTCTAAACTTATATGCTTCATGGACACTTTTCCCTAAAAATGACCAATATAATTTTTAAATCAAGGAAAGTTCTCACTCTCTCAGTTCTAAATATCTATTATGTGTCCAAATAGGTACAAAATAAATTTATGAAAGAAAATAAATTTCAATTTTTTGAAAAACTAAATTTTATTCATGATTATAATTTATTTTATATTTTAGTAATTATATAATTACCTTAAACGTTTGTGAAACGCCAATGCAATATTTATTAAATTAATAGAAAACTAAAATAAATGATATTGAAACTATTAAAAGTAATATAATTTAATTTATTTATAGTGTTAAATGAATTTAATATACTAATATAAAATATTGGTGAATTTTAGTTGAATTATATTATATATAAAACATTTTATTGATATATTTAAAGTCAAATTAAAATAATAGTGTCAAAATTGACATTAATGATAATTTATCAAAATAATATTTTATTAAATTATTTAAAAGTCGTTAAAATATTTAAATTATAAAAGTTCATAATATTTTTTCTTAAATTTCATTTAATTTTCATTTCTAATTAAATATTTACCTTAAATATAAAATTATAACCCTTTAAGAGTGAAAAATATTTTATTGCAGTTAGTGTTAAAATAGTTTAAAAAGGGGGTTAAAACGAAATATAAGGTTTAAAACACCACAAAAACTTTTAAAAAATTTATTTTTTTTTTGTTATTGAAACCATATACTACCCTAGTTTCGAATACCTATCCATTTTAAGGCATTTTTCCAAGATAATGACTTCATAATAATTTAATCTTTTAAGAAATTCCAAAAGAGATCATCACCTCCATTATAAAAGGACACCCAATCCTTCACTTATTTAAACTACTTTGAGATATATATATTGACAAGAACCTATCCATTCCTCTTCTCACCATAATTATAAAAGTTATGGAGGTTTTTTTGTCCCTAAAATACCATACTTAAGTTCCTTAAGAAAGGATCTGAATATGGTCTCTTGAAGAAGAGCTTATTGTCTTACCTAACCTCTTTCAATTTATTTATTCTTCTACATATTATAAATATCTTGAATTTATCATAACAAAAATAACTTCTTTATGACTATTATAATTAAATATTATTATGATTATGATACCACCATTACCCACCCTCTTTCCCATTAAATGGGAAGTCAAAATATCGCTCATGCATACGTACAGCTTGTCGTCTCCATGTAGCGATACATTTCATTTTTAATCACCATATATTATGGATAGTATTAAAATATATTTAATTTTTATATATTATAATAAGGAAATTATTATACCTCTATAATGATAAAATCTTATCTACCTTCCTACCTTCCAATCTGTTGGGAAACAATAATGTCGATCGTGCATACATGTGGACTGCCACCACAATGAAGCAATGTGAATTGTTCTTAATTTATATTTTATGTGGATGTTAATAAGGATATATGTTATGAATATATATAATTTATATGATATAAAAATTATTTTTTAATGGTGAATTATTATTTAATTTTATTCCATTCCATTTGTTAAAAAGTGAAAACAACATTTATGTGTATATACGACCTACCATCTCTATGAAGAGTGTAATTAATTTTTTATATCTAAATTTTATGGCTTAATATAAATACATATATAATGGATATATATGATATTTATATAATTATTAAAATTCTATATTTTATTGATCCATAAACAAAGTATAAAGACTAAAACTTCCAAACAAAAAGATACTTGAAAAACGAAGCAGTTATTACCCAAAATAATGATTTTACAAAAAAATGTTAATAAATAGATGATAAAAGATTATAAGCCATAAATGGTATGATAAATATATTGGATTTGGTGTACTAGGACTAACTATTTGTAGTTTAATTACATGAATATTTTATATATTTAATTTTAATAAAACTTCTTATTACATATTGTTTGTTGTTCGGCATGACTCTAATGTAATAATTTCCTAGAGTATATGTTGCATTGATAAGGTCATAGAAGTTCCCCAATATGATGAGAACATTTATGTACTATGAATATATTCTAAAATAATGTTCTAAAGTTGGATAAAATACCATTATTGGACACATATTACATAGATTTTCATGTGCGAGTACTCATAAGCAGATGAGGCTTCTTCTCATGAATTTCACACTTGGTAATCTCTAAGACGAGAGATTATGAGAGCAGACCTGCTAGTAGGAATTACACATGTTTACATGTCATTGAATATTCCAATCTGTGAGAATGTGTGATGTTCCTTATACTTTAATATTATTATTAATGCATGTTACAACTCGCGTACTTAGATAAATTTCATAAACCAAGACAATAACAGTTCATGGTGAAGTTGGATACATTGGGTGCGTCACGAGCTACATTTCATTAATGATTAAGTAGAGGAATGATTTTTACCTTCTATCTGTATGGAATCTAGTATCTCAGCCCTTTGATTGGATTAAAACCGTTGAATTAAATTCTATGTCCATGGTGTAATGACCTGTTTATTTTAGATACATAGAGAAAGACATTTCGAGCATATAGGTTGGTGACACGGATTTGCAACCTACTTGATGATATATTGTGAAAAAAGGATTATATTAATCAATTATCATTCTTATTTGGTCTCCGATGTTGTGACATTAAGTTCTTTCTCTTGGGTACCTTGACCCGTTGCTTGAAAGTAATCCTGGACTTTAAGAAAGAATGTCTAATGCCAATGAGAAAGAATACTAGAGGGTCACAAACTAAGTGTTTTAGTTGATATTGATTAAATTATATTTGAGTTTAATTAAAGAAATAAATATTATTCTCAAGTTAGAAGAATAATTTTATCCAAGTTGTATTGATCTCATAAATTAAATAAATATTTATTCGTCTGCTTTTGAATGAAATATTTATTATATTTATTGAATATTTTAATAAATATTTCTTCTCAAGATTGTGAATAAAATATTTATTTATAAAAAAATATTTATTCAGTTATTCAATAAATTCTAGAGGAGTTCAAAAATACCAAGACTAAGTTCAGTGAAAAATATTAATTAACAAGATCATTATATAATATTGTTTATCTTACAAGTTGGTTACTACCACAAAATAATAATTAAATAATTATTATTATGAAGCATGGGATTTATTAAAGGTAATAAATTTTATCTAATGGATTATATGAAATTAAATAATATTTTAACTCAAATCCTATCTATATATATAGACGACTATGTCTATTATGTAGAGAATCCAAAATTTAGAATAGAGAATTATTGCACACAATAAATTCTCCCTCAACTACTCCCCCTCTCTCCCTCTCATAAATGAGAAGTGAAATAGAGATTTACTAAATATCAAAGAACTATTGATCAAGAAAGAACAATGAAAGACATTTGATACACCATAATAGCACCCTAAGATCGTGTGGTGTTGCTCAGATATCATTGGTTCACGTGTGGATCGCTGCTAGTTGAATTATATCCTTGGATCTCTACAGCGCAATGAAGGTAATATGAAAGGGTATTTTTGGATGGCCAAAATTCACCAACAAATAATTTTTCTAAGCCCAAGTATTTATTTATTCAAATATTAAATAATTTAATTATAAATTTTATGTGCAAGATCCTCACTCTTGGTTTTGGGAAACAATTATTAAAAGAAATTTTAATATATTGGCCACCTCCACGTGCTTTTGTTGTGCCCGGAACCATAAATTTATGAGTATGGTTCTAGAATATATGTATAATAAATCTATATATATTATACAGTAGGTTCAAAATTGTATAAAGTAAATTGGACCGGAGGTAAAATTTTATTTAATAGTCTCGTTATTATTCTGGATTATTTATATTTATGTCCTCACTAGAGGAATATTTTTCCTCCATATTCGTATTTCTTTAAAAAAAATATAATATTTTTATTACACTCCAATGAGTTATTAATGAATTTATTACTCATGTTTTACTTTTTAAAAAATGGTTTGAAATTAATTTTCTTATTGTTTTCTAAATGAGATACTTTTTATACTTTTTACAGCAGTGTGAAAGGAATGTTTTCTTAACTTATATGTCATGAATTTATTTTACCACTATCTTGATAATATTTTATTTGAATCATTATTTATAATTTTACAAGGTTATTTTTTTAAGAAATTTTTTTCCTTTATAATTTCATAGTTTTTTTAAAATAATTTATTTCAAAGTTAAATGTGTATTTTCCTCAAGAATTTTCTATAATCTTTTTAAATTGTTTTCATCTATGTCCACATCATTAGTTGATTCATATGCTTTATTGAGGTTATTATATTATGATACCATCTACCATATTTTATTGGATTATTTGTGATTAGTTTGACGGGGGATGTACTTTTTGATACCATTCTCCATATTACTTTAGATGATTTATTATTATATTTATTGATCAGGATATTTATTAACATTTTTTATGATATTTTCAATATCAATGTTTATTTTGGTTATGTTTCACCTCTTTCATATTAGGAATGTATTGGAATTAGTAAGTGATGGGTGGGGACCTCTATATCCCCTCGATACATCAGTACGTCTCGTGAGATAAACTAGTTTGGGTATTGGTGGATGCATTACCCATTTATATAAGATATCATTAAACAAAACCTAGATGGTATGTTTATAATGTTCAGAATTATGAATTTCCTCATTATGAGATTAGTTATTTGATGTCAATGTGATTATTTTATTAATTATGATATCCATAGAAATGTTTAAAAATCATGTGTTTATTTATATGGAATTATTATATCATCATTTATTCATGTTATATTATTCTTCTTGTTTACATTATTGTTTAAATGTCATGTGTTATTAGATATTTAACATTCTATATGGTTTACTCCATATTTTTTTTAATGTAATATTCCATAGTACTCATTACCTTACTTATACTCAAAGATTATCCCTTTATTATGTTTCTTTTTTCCCTATGATGACAGGAAGTATATTATGATTGATATGTAGGGATATTATAAAGGTAATAATTGTGAAATTAAAGAAAATACTATGTTTTGTTATGTTTTAATATATAATGTAACATTCAACTATGTATCTAGTTTTCTAATATTACTAAACTATTCGGTCCTTTGGGATGTGATTTCATGTATCTAGTGACAATGTAATAATATAACCACTAACTTTGAGCTACAAGGACTAGGGAATTTACATTAGTGCAATGGGATCTATAGGCACCTGGATTCTAGGAGTAGTATATGATTATATGGACATATTTCTATAATATTTCATGGGATTAAATTTAGTGAGGTAAACTGACTATTTCATCAACTTACACCATGGGACCACAACGATATACTCTGGGTCATATCGAATGTCCCTTACTGAGCTCTGGGATCTAACAGTGCAGTTGGAATACATTTAAGAGAAATTTTTTATAAGACCCAATGCATCCACCTAGATAGAACTAGTGTTGTTCATGATAAATGTGGATGGGAGCTTGAGGATGTATACTAATTATCATCATATGAACTGGGTGATGATCATGAACAAGTACCCCTTTCTAAGGATTAGTGACTTTTTGACCATTTGAATGGTGATAGTTAGTTTTCACAGATCTATCTTTGGTCTAGATACCATCAATTGAGGGTTCATGATGATGATATTCCGAATATGACATTCCAATTTCACTATGGGCATTATTAGTTATTATTGGATCCTTTTAGTGTGACTCAGGACCCCACTATAAATAACCCAACCCTAATAGCCTAGAGTTGATGGTTTCTTTATTACAGTGGCACTAGATACAAGTAATCACATCCCAATAGACTGAATAGTTTAGTAGTCTTGGTAAAATAGATATATAATTTAACCCCACATTACATTTGAAAACATGAAATACAAAACCTACTGAAATTAAATATTCTACATCATTGAACTCAGTTAAATATCCAATCTTAAAATCTTGGGGAAAGGAAAGAAAATAAAGGTTGATCTTAGATGCTCAATAAGGGTTATGTATAATGGATAGTATCATGAATAAATAATTAATAATCAATATGGAAAGGTAAATAGTTGAAAACACATGTCATTTAATCAATTACTTGAGTAGTAAAGGCATCCATGGATAATTTTAATTTTGCAATATCATGGATAATAATAACTGAATTCTCAATGAAATAAATTCCTAATATTGGATGTCGTTATCTTAGAAATCATGATATCTATAGCATCAATGTAGAGAATATTTTATTTACTTATAAAAATTTAAAATATTTCTAAATATATTTACAGATCTTGGAACTAAGACGGCATGCGATCTGAAGGCCTGGTGTACCTGGAATTAATTTTATAAAAATAATCCATATATTTAATATTAAAAACCTATGGTTATTAAAGAAAATAGTATAAATCTTAAATTGTGGATCCAATAATAAATTTTATACCATAGTTGAGTCCATAACATGGTTTTTACCCTAGGTGTGACAAAAAATGGGTCGGTGTGGGGAGTTCAAACTCCTCACCCATTGGCGGTACATTTAGTGAGTTAATTAATTATTAAATTCATTCATTGAATCATTTCAATACAGTGAAATTATCTATAAGATTACTATTATGGTGAATTCTCCAAGGTTATCTACATACAACCTGGGAGAATTCTATAGCTCTTCCTTCCTCCACCATTGGTGAATCAGATTGGACGATGAAGAAACTTCAGATCAGAGAGGATCAAGACACAGCAAATGCAACGAAACCCATTGATGATTGTATATCATGTTCTTTGATGATGATTGATCCAATATCCATTTAGAACTCATAAATTGGTTTTTTACACCATTTGATTAATTTATTGATCGTATCTATACTTGTTCTTGGATCTATGCCAGTTTTGGCTAATTACAAGCACCTGAGTATTGAAATCTTGATTTATTTCACTAGTTTCTAACCCCTGATCATCATTCTTGATCATTGGCCAAGAATTTTGTTCCAAAAATTGTCTATATCATTTTTATGGAACTTTTCTCCCTTTTCTTCTTCACTTTCATCACATGTAGGACCCCATGGTCCAAGTTCAGCGTTGTCGGATGGTACCAAGCCTGATCAAACCCCTAGAACCACAGTGGATCGATGAGAAAATCATGGATTAAAGAAATGGGAACATATCTAAGATTTTTTCAAGGTATTAGAGAACATTTTTATGATCATCATATTAATCCATAGTATTGGATGGTATAGTGGTGTGAAGAGTTTATGGAGAAACCCTCGTGGATGAACGAAGGACAATTTCTGGTGAACTATGGATGAAACTATGATTTTGGCTAGATCCACCATATTTTGGTTAGAGATAGGGCTGAAATTGAAGTCGTATGAATAGATTCAAGTGCATAAATTGGATCTAAAGATTTTGGTGAAATTATTACTACACATTGTGTACAAGGATATACACATGGCTTGTTTCCCCTTAAGTGTGGCAGCTATGGTTTTGGAAAAAACATAAGGATGACATGATGTGTATCCCTCCTATATGTTGTGTACCAATTCTCTAGTTGGAAAACCCATGTAGAGGATCACACAGGTGGGAACCCATGTGTAATTACATGTCCAGGTACATGTTCATGTACCTGAGTACACAGACATGGGGTCTGGTACACCATCATGATCAACAGGACACGACCCTATCCCAATTAGCTTGGACATGTCGTGTAGTCCACTAAAATGGTGAGAACTATTACATGGCTTGGAAACTGTGTACCCATAAGGACATAGCAATGTGGTAGAGTTGGAATGAATTTCATGTGGGTCCCCTCAAATTTTCTTTACCCATTTTCCTCTTTTTAGGAAACTTCAATTGTCCATATCTCATTCGTTTGAACTTGGATTTTGGCCGCGAGTAGCCTATACTGGGTGTTTTTTCATGTAGAATGAAATGGATCTCTCCTTTGTGGGTTTCGAGATATGATGTGGAAATTTTAAAAACATAATTCCTAGTTAGGTGATGCCTGATGATGGAAGTGATCACATAGGATCGTGAGAGACTATTGAGTGGTACCCTCTAGTAGGGATGGGTAGTAGATTTCCTCATTACTTTCTAAGTTTTACCCTTTAACAGGGCTGGTAAATGGACTTCGATAATGAAAATATTGAATAGTACCCTCTAGTAGGGTCGGTAAATTTAGTTACTTGAAAATGTTCAAGCATTACCCTCCAGTAAGGTTGGGCTGTGTAGTTACTCGATGCTTTCCAAGTGGTACCCTCCAGTAGGGTTAGGCAGTGTAGTTCCTCGACAACTATCAAGTGGTACCCTCATGTTGGGATGGGTAGTTGATTTCCTCTAAGATTAATGAATTTACTTTCTAATATATCTATCTAGTTTATTCCTCTATGATTACTAGAGTGGGACCCCCCCCCCCCTCCTCGTCATAGGCAAGGGTCCTCTATGGATAGTTTTCGAGTGGTACCCTCTAGTAGAGATGGGAAGTGGCATTACTCAAAGAATATTAGAGTGGGACCCTACTATTACACTAGGAAATGGTATCCCTACCTAGATTTTGTGTCCCCACAATTTTGTGACACAGTGAAGAGGCATGACTTGACTAGGATGGTTACTTATAGGCAGACCCATGAGATGATGGGCATCGTTGTTAGACTTTTTGGAACTTCTGGCTAATCTTATTTCTTATACTAATATATGAGATGGAAATCCCCTTACTCTCTCATTTGATCATATTTTGACAAATCATATATATATCTTACATATCCACACAATGGATTTGCTTACTCTTCTTCGAGGGGAGGAAAAGACACGCAATGTATGCCACATGCTTTCTGTTTTTATCTTATCATGGTTGGATGAGTCTACTCACCTTCTATTGGAGGTGAAGACTCGATGTGTAGTTCATCTACTTGCCGTTTCAAGCCCCTTGTGATTGTATAAGGTTACATTCACTCTTGTTTTGTGTTGAGTTATTCTCTTTAACTGTATATTTTATTCACTATCTTTCTATTCCCATTGTATCTTTTATTGCCCACTTCATCTTTCAGGGTGTCTTAGTAGGTATTTATATACTCACCCATACATGGGATTTTCCTACATGTGTTGTGTCTTATGTAGATTATGGACATGTTAGTGATGAATTCAGAGGATCTTAGGGATACCTGGTACTTTAGACCACGTATGGTGGTCTTGAATTGGGATTCAGGATCTAGTCTCTCTTAGTAGTTTACTTTTCTGGTTTTTTTAGGTTGGGAAATATTTCTGATTGGGATTTTATATTTCCCCTTTACTTTTAATTTACACTATCATACTCTTGTATTTTATATAGGTTATGCATGATTGGTTTACTTTCTAGATGTGTTTCATATTTTACTCTTTTCGTCTACACTTTTGCATCGAGATGGTTGTGTGTGTATGTGCAGGTACTTAGGAAAAGGCATCCCCAAGTTAGTTAGGCCTTTGGTGCTAGTCACTAGCTCATGGAATATGGAAGCAGTCTTGGGGTGGTTACGGCTCAAGCCTAGGCTTAGGTTGGGTCATGGAAGATTAATATCATAGGCAGTTTGGTCCTTGGTATACTATTTGGAATAAGCCCCTTACAAGTATTTTGTTTTGGTTTAGGGAAAGAGTTTTAGAGTATCTCGATTGCATCTCTCAGGCTAGGGAATCTGGTGATGGTGTAGGGGTCTAATGTATCCATTCACTTATACCTTGACTACCTACTTGTTGAATCATAATACCAATACATTGGTTATAGGGATAAATGGTACTTGCATCATATAGGATTAATTCTTTGGAACCCCTTCTTGATTCATCTCCCTATTATCTTCACACACACACACACACACACCCCCACACAGATATATATATATATATATGTATGTTCTCATAAAACCCTAGTACAACTTGATAAATATCAGGATGCCTTCACAATGACAGTCATCCAGGATACCAGTTCTAGGTTTTGAAGATGATTCGAAGAGCAATGAGGCCTTAGCTCAGGGTCTATATCATGATCCCCTTCCTCTAGGTGCGTAGGTAGCATCACATACACCTATCATACGGCCGATTATTACAAAAAATTAGGCTGAGTACGTGTGTGGGATAAGTTCACTCTATTATTTCTATTGCCTAAGGCCATTGAGGTTCTGTTGTGAGCTAGATCCTCAAGTATCATATGATTAGATGGAGTTGGTGGTCTATATCTTTTGTCTTATTTGGACCTTAACGAATCAGGTGGTTTCACTATTATATATCCTCTAAAATGAATAATTAGGATATTGGTGGAGCCTCGTTATACAAATGTATGATGAGTCAAAACTCTTGTGTCCTAACTTCCAACATTTGTTCCATAAGGAATACTACCCCTCTTTCATATGCTCAATATGGATCTAGGATCTTCTATTGTTTTAGTAGGGCTAGATGATGATGGCTACGTACTAAACAATATTTACAGACATTCCTCAGTAATCCCTTGACATGATCTATGATGGATACTTCCAAAAAATGGAATTTTGATAAGGTACTCCATAGAAATATTTGTTCTAGTGTAGTTCCCATGTGTATCCCCACCTATTTTAGGATGCTGGAGTGGGAACTAGTGATAGAGATATTTCTGTCATATGAATACCAGGAATGTGGGGATGGCAGTGGGCATCATAGAGCTGAGTCATCTAAGCAACCACCATTCAGTGGGATCATAGTATAGGAAACCATTTTGTGAGAAAACTCAAGCATGCATTCATATGGTACAAAGGCAGCACAGAGCACTAGGTTATCCTGAGGAGGGGAGGTGCTTCACTTGTGATGGGAGAGGTTGAATAAACTTTGTGGTTAAATTTTTTTAAACAATGTTTTTTATTTTTTGACAACTAACATTTTTTGTAAAATAGTTTCTTTTATTTTAACAATAACCATATCTGTCTGCATTATATTCATTTTATTTAGGAAATAAAATATATAATTAAAAGTTTTTTTTTTATTTAAAATAATTGGATTGAGAATCACAAGATGTAGAGAATCATATTTAGGTCTATCGACATAACATTGAAAATTATTTAATTCAAAAGAATCATAGAAATAATGAAGTTATTGAAGAGATTTGAAATAAGAATATAAATTCATGAGTTAGAAAGTTTTTATACTTTCTAAAACAAAATCAGATGATACTTTTTTGATCAAGAAGTTCTCACAAATCAATAAGACTTTCATGATAAAAGATTTTGAATAAATGGTGGAGAGGATTGAGGGAATTCAAATATGGAGTGTGAATAATTCTATTGTAATTGGAAGTTTATCGTAACGATTATTCCATCATAATTAAGGTGAAAAATAAAATCTAAGAAAGAGAAGGATTTTTCTGAGCTGAGAAAGAAAAATATCATAATGATCTGAGAAAGAAAATGATCATAATGGGCTGAGAAAGAAAAAGATTGAAATGGGATAAAAAAGAAAATGCCAAAAAAGGAAAAGATCGTAATGGGATGAGAAAGAAAAATATGATAAAGGAAAATATCATAATGAGATGAGAAAGGAAAATATTGTAATTATTTAAGAAAGAAAAGGATTGTAATGAAGCTAAGAAAGAAACAGATCATAATGAGTAGAAAAAGGTATGATGAATTGAAGTGGTAAAACTTGAATATCAATTTTGCGTAAATCTTAGGAAAATTTAAGGAGGTTTTAAGAAGTAAAAGTTGAATATTAAATGTGAACTATTTTTGGATATTTTGATATTTTAAGAAGCGAGAATATTTTCAAGTTTCCTGCCTTTTTTTCTAATTTTCCTATAAATAATTCCTAAGATCATTCATCCATTCGTAAATTTTACATATGCACAAAAGGTAGAGCGCTAGATAATTCAAAATTAAAAGTTCCCATCTGATTAAAGAAGTATTAAATTGAGTATTCTATAAAATTTTGAGTTTTTTAGATTTAGAGTGAGTTCATCGTATTTAGAGAATCGTATCCAGGATTCAACATTATTGTATTCAGAGAATTGTATCCAAGAACCAACATTATTGTATTCAGAGAATCGAATCTAAGATCCAACATTGTCATATTCAGATAATCGTTTCCAAGAATCAACATTATCATATTCAGATAACTATATTTAGGATCTATATTTATCATTTTTCAGATAATCATATCTAGTATCCATCATCATTTTATTGATAAAAAATCAGATCCATCCAAATCAGATAGAGGATTCGGACTGAGAAATTGTATAGAAAATTCAAAAAAGTATTTATTCATCTATTTGGCTCAATTTCTTTATAAGAAAACATTTTAAACTGATTAGAGTCAGTATAATCATTACTATCATGGGATATAAGGTGTCTAAAGGGAGTTGGTTCAGGTTATATTCACTTATTTTTAATAGTGTATTTTCATAGACCCATGGGAGAGGCTATGGAAATGATGTAGGTTCTCTCACTAAGGTCAAACCTTTTAAATATTGTGTTATTTACTTGATTTCCTACTATTTCATGTATGACTATTTACTAAAATTTGATACAGATATAAATCTTAAAAGGTTTTAAAGATTAATTTTTGAAAACTTTTGAAATTTTTAAAATTGAACAACTGATTCAACCCCCTCCCCCCTTCTCAGTTGTTATTCGATCCTTTGGAACTACAATTGGTATTAGAGGGAAGGGTTAATTATTGAATCCTTATCATGGTTAATATCAATTCTGTGAATAGTAGTGGAATTCCTATATTTGATGGAAAATTTATTAATGATCGAAAAATAGGATGATCCTTTATCTTTTGTCCCTGGGCCTGGAAGTTTTGGATGTTACTATTATTGGTTTTCAACCTATTGAGAAAGATACTCCTATGAAATTTTATTATAAGAAAAATATAAAGTTGAAGGAAAGGCTAGAAATGAAATCTGTATGTATTTATCAGATAATTTTTATCAGAAGGTGATGGATCTCAAAACATCAAAAAGTATGTGGGGAAATATGGAAATTCTTTTTGAAGGGAATACTAATGTCAAGGAAGAAAATCTAAAAATCTGGCATAGTAAATATGAATACATTAGAATGAGAGATAAAGAAACAATTTATTAATACTTCACCAGAGTAAATAAAATTGTTCGTAACATTAAAGGATTTGAAGATGTATTGAAATACTCTACAATTGTGAAGAAACTTATGAGAAAATTTCTGGACATGTTTGATTCTAAAATTTCTTCTTTAAAAGATAATTATGATTTATATTTTGATTAATTTCATAACTTTTTTATTGATTATGAAATGAGAAAATCTAAAATGTTTGAAAAAAATATAAAATATGAAATTTCTTTGTAATCCATGAGAAAGATTAAAATCCAAGATGTTTATGAAGATTATCCTTGTGAATCTGATGATAAGGAAGATAATGAGATGAATAAAAAACCATGCCTCTTATATCCAAGAACTATCGAAGAGGAAGATAAAATTATGGAGGTAAAGTTCATATAAAATGTTTTGAGTATGGTGGAATTGAACACTTTTCTATTAATTTCACTAAGAATAAATTTGGAGAATATCGAGATGATTTTGATGGAAATACTTGATGGAAGAAGTGGAACAAAAATAATAAATAAGAAAAGTATTCCAATATATACAAGAATAAGTTTACTAGAAATAAAAGAATTATGTTGAGTAAGAAATTTGAATCAGACTCAACCGGAAAAAAAAATCTTCTAAAGATGAAATTTTAGAAAAATTCAGAACCTTCATTTCAAAAGTTGAGAAAACAAAAGATTCTTTAGAGAGTGAAGAATGTGGTAAAGAATCCTATAGATATTATCAGCTCAGAACTGAACATGATGCATGACTTGATCCAAAACAAATTTAGGAAATAAATTATAGTTATAAAGAAATATTCTTAAGAAGTTTCTAATGGAAGAAAATATGTTATCAAGCAAGATGAAGAATACATCAAAGAGATTTTAAGTCACAAAACTAGAATTACTGAATAAGGAAAGATGATTGAAGATCTTAGTAAGAAGATGGAAACTAAGTAAGAATAAGTTAACAAGTTTCAATCAAAACTTCTTAAGTCTAAAATAACCTTGAGAAATATGAATGAAAACTTTAAAAAGCTTCAGAAGTAAACGTTGAGACTCCTAAAGTTGCTAAGAAGTCTCAATTTGAGAATCAGGAGAAATCTTATCTTACCAAAAATAATGTTTCATATGATTCTTTTAATATTTTAGGTTCATGAAAAAGTATTAGGAAATCTTGGGTGGAAAAAGTCTGTGAGAAACCTATCAAATCTACAAAAGTAGAAAACTCATTCCAAATAAATGATTGTCTACATTATGAGTATGTTAAAGCTGAAAGAAGTTACCAAAATCAATAAAGATTCAATAAGGAATGATCTTATTTAAATAGAAAATCATGATTTTATATTTATTGCAGGTGATGTGGAATCTATGGGTAGAGGGCTTAAAATTTTTGGCACAACATATCCTTACTTGGAAGAAGGATTGAGAAAAGTGGAAGAAATAGTGAAAGTAGAACAAGGATCTTTCCTTAGAAAGTTGAAAAAGTGAATTCTCAAGATGTTATAAACATGCCAACAAGAAATCATTTTGAATGACTTGAAGAAATTTTTGGAAGATGTCATCAAGATAGATATCATGTCGAAAGATGTATGAAACTCCTTTCATAACCAGTTTCTTATGATAGAAATGAAATTAAATTTGAAAAGAAGAAAGTTGAGGAAAATGATTTTTTGTTAAAATAGATTTGAATGAAAGTAAAAGGAACAAACTATGGATAATTGATAGTGTTTTCTCTTCACATGTGATAGGTGATATAAAAATCTTGAAACATGTTGAAATTCATAATGGGGGGCATTTACTTTTGGGAATAATGGTTTTTTAAAAATCACAGGAATCAGAATAGTTGAGATTGAATTAGAAAAGTTTAAATAAAATGATGTTTTATTTGTTGATGGTCTAAAACATAACTTACTTAGTGTAATTTAACTTTGTTATGATGTAAAAGAAGTTGTTTTCAGAAAATATTTTTGTGTCATCAAAAGTGTGAAAGATCGAAAAGTCATTATAAAAGGATAAAGAAACAGTGGGAATCTATTTAAAATAAAAGAATCCAATAACTCCAATTACTTGAGTGATGAAGATGAAAAAAAAATTTGGCACTAAATACTTGTCCACCTTAGATATAAAAATAAGAATAAAATTTCTAAATTTATTTGGTTTAGAATATTCCAAAATTGAAAAGAATAGATGAAGATGTTTTTATTACTTGTTAGAAATGAAAGATGACTAAAAAATTCATAAGAGAAATGATATTTAATCTACCAGGATACTTAATCTTATTCATTCCAATTTATGTGGGTCGATGAGTCACCAATTAAAAAATAAGATTTATAATTTATCACTTTTATTGATGATTTCACTAGGATGAAAAACATCATGTTTATAAAGCATAAGTCAGAGGATATTGAAATATTCAAATTCCTCAGAAATGATGTTGAGAAACAAATGAGGGTTTCCATAAAGAATTTGATAACAGATAATGGTACCGAATTCACAAGAAATAATTTTGAAACTTATCTGAGAAATCATGATATCAAATATCTGTATAGTTCTTCATATACTCCATGAAAAAATAATGTTTCATAAAGAAAGAATAGAAGCTAGGAAGAAATGGGAATAAGTATGTTATCTGAATACAAACTTTCAAAATTATATTGTAGAGAAGTTGTTAGTACTACTGTACATGTTCAAAATATATTATTATCGAGACCGAAAACTAACTTAACACCTTATAAAATGTGGTATAACAAAAAACATTCATTGAAATACTTCAAAGTTTTTGGAAGTCCATGTTTTCTCAAAATTAAAAAACCATATTTGAGAAATTTTTATGAGAAAGATGAGGAAAGAAAATTCATGGGTTATTCACCAAATGGGAGAAGTTACAAATATTGGAAAAAAATTTAAAAAAATGGACTTATACTAAGTTAATGTAATTGGAAATAATATTTCCTAAACAAAAGTTGTCGATAATTCTGAGGAGGATACACTAAATAATTCCAAAAATACTAAATGTTTTCAAAAATATCCTTATCAAGATTCGGATGAGTCATGTGGTGAGTAAAGTGAATTTAGGAGATAAACTTTGATATTTCCTACCTTACAAAAACATGTTTAATCTAAAAACATTATTTGGAATTAGAAGGCCCTAGTTCAGACCATAAGGAAGTTGAGATAACAAATAAAACTTCACTTATCTAAAAATTTGAACTACAATCAGTATTAGAGGATATTCAACATAAATAATTGGTGGATGCTATGAATGAAGAGTTGGGTCATATTGAGAAGAATGAAACATGGGAACTTTTTCCAAGGACAACATATAAAAATGTAATATGGAACCAAGTGGGTTTATAGAAACAAAGTGAATGAGCATGAAGAAGTTGAAAGAAAAAAATCAAGACTTGTTTGTAAAGGATATGAATATGTAAAAGTTATGTATTTTGATGAAACATTTTCTCCCATTGCAAGGCTAGAAACTGTCAGAATGTTTCATTTAGTATCCTAACATCAGAATTGAAAATTTTATCAAATGGATGTAAATTTATATTTCTTAAATGGTGAAAAAAGTTTACATTGAACAACCTTGTGGGTTTCTACTTTATGAGGATGAAAAAAAAGTTTGTAAATTGAAGAAATATTTGTATGGAATGAAACAAGCTCCATGTTCATAGTATTATAATCCTGAAAATTTCATGAAAATGTTAAAATTTTCTAAAGGAAAAGTTAATAGCAACTTTTATGTGAAATATGTTGACTCTGGAGATATCATTGTAATTGTTTATGTGTATGATATAATTTTTTTTGGGGATATATAATATGTTTTTAAAACATTGGATGATGAAATGAAGAAGAATTTTGAAATTTCTTTATTAGGAGAATTAATTTTCTTCCTTATCTTTCAAGTTCAACAAAAGGAAAAAATACATTCTTTAATATCAAGAAAAGTTTGCTAAGGAATTGTTAAAAAAGTTTGGGATAGAATAATCCAAAGAAGTTTCAACTCTTATTTCAATGAGCATAAAGTTGAGAAAAGATGAATGTGGAACAAGTGTGAATCAGAAAGACTTTCAGAAGCTGATTGGAAGTATTCTTTACCTTACATCCTCAAGGCCTAATATTTTTTATTTTGTAACTTTATGTGTTAGGTATCAAAGTAATCTGAAATAATCACATATGTTGGAAAAAAAAATTCGAAGATATGTCAAAGGTACAACTTCACATGGATTATTATACAAAATAAATAGTGAAATGATGTTTCATAGTTATATTGATTCCTGTTGGGCTAGATATTGTAATGATAGAAAATCAACCTAAGAAGGAACATTTTTCTTGTCTGAATGTTGTATGAGATGGAATAGTAAGAAACAAAGTTTAGTAACTTTTAGAACAGCAGAACTAGAATATGTTACAGCAACTCAAGATTGTACTAAAATGTTATGGATGAAATTCCAGCTATAAGATTTAAATTTAAATTATTATAAACCATTGAAGATACTTTTTTATAATTAGAGTGAAATTAATATTTCTAATAATCCTATCCAATATTCATGATCAAAACACATTGATATAAATTTTCACTTTATAAAAGAGAAATTTGTTTCTAGAGATGTTTTATTGGAATAAATTTCAATAAAGTATTAGATTTCTGATATCTTTACAAATACAATTTCAAAATAAATATTTATATAATTGAGGTTGTAACTTCATGTTTATCCTCCTCCCATGTCTTCCTAAATCTCATAAAGAAGAGACCCCACCTTTCTTTGGATTATGTTGACAGAGGTGGAGATAAAGTAACAACTTTTTACTTTGTAATAAATTTTAATTATATTTCTTTTCTGAATCTGAAGGTGTGGTTACCATAAAATGGGGGAGAGAAACAAAGTGAGAAAAGAAATAATGAGGGAGTGAAAAATAAAGGTGATAGGAAAAGAAAAGTGAGATAGAAAAAAATAAAAGTAAGGAAGAGTTTTCTTTACATGGCCATAAAAATTTCTTACCACTAAGGGATGGAATTCTTTCAAAAACATTAATTTATCTAGTAGAGTGGCATCATAATACTCTCTTTTGATAAATGATCTGTTTTAATAGAATTAAAAAGTGTATTTGTGAAAAATTTCTGATTTGGAGAATTTTTTAACAAGGGTTTTTAACAAATCCAAATGAATATATTAAAGAACCTTTGTTGTTAAATTGTTTTAAATAATTTTTTTTTATTTTTTCACAAATAAAATTTTGGTAAAATAATTTTTTTTAATCCAGGAATCATATTCAGATTAATAATATTGAGATTTTTATAAAAATGTTGAAATATTAGATCCAAACAAAAAAGGGGGACAATGTTGTTTTATGCATTCAAAAGAATCATACTGGAAGAACCAGATATAGAGAATCATATTTAGGTCCATCGGCATGACATTAAAAATAATTGAATTCAAAATAATTATAGAATGGATAATGTTTCTGAAGAGTTTTGAAATATGAAGGTGTAGTCAGAATTTATAAAGTTTTTATACTTTCTAAAAAAATCAAATGATGCTTTTCTAATCAAAAATTTCTCACAAATCATGAAACATTTCATGATAAACAATTTTAAGGAAATGGTGGAGAGGTTTAAAGGAATTTAAATATACAGGGTGAATAATTCCATCATAAGGGGAATTTTATCGTAATGAGTATTTCATCATAATAAAACTGAGAAAGAAAATCTAAGAAATTAAAATATGTTGCTATGTTGAGAAAGAAAAATATCATAATAATATTATAAAGAAAAATATCATAATGGGATGAGAAAGAAAAAGATCATAATTGGATGAGAAATAAAAATATTAGAAAGGAAAATATTGTAATTGGGTAAGAAAGAATATCTTATAAAGAAAAATGTCATAATCAGCTGAGAAAGGAAAATATTTTAATGAGATGTGAAAGAAAAATATCATAATAAATCTAATAAATAAATAGATTGTAATGATCTAAGAAAGCTATGATGAATTGAAGTGGTCAAACTTGAATTTCAATTTTTCATAAATCTCAAAGAAATTTATGGAGGTTTGAAGAATTCAAAGTTTAAGATTAAATGTAATTGATTTTCAGAGATTTTGATATTTGAGGAAGTGGTAATGTTTTCAAGTTTCTCATTATTGTTTTCCAAGTTTCCTATAAATAATTCCTTAAATAATTCATCCATTCATAACTTTCACACATGCACAAAAGTTGGAGTACTATAGAATTCAAAAGTTAATGTATCCAAATAATTGAAAAAATATTGAATTAAATATTCTATCAGATTTGGATTTTTATAGATTGATAGTGAGTTCATTGTATTCAGAGAATCATATCCAGGATTCGGCGTTATCATATTCATAGAATCATATCTAGGATCCATCATTATCATATTCAGATAATCATATTTAGGATCCATCATTATTGTATTTAGATAATCATATCCAAGATTCATTATTATCTTATTTAGGTAATCGTATCCAAGATCAAGAATTTTTTTATTAATGGAATTATATCTAGGATCCATCATCGTTTAATTGATAAAAAATTGGATCTATCCAAATTAGGCTGTGGATTTTAACTAATCAATTATGGAGTAGATTCAACAAAGTCTTTATTCTTTTTTTAGCTCAATTTTTTTATAAGAAAAATTTATAAACTAATGGGAGTTAGTATAATCATTATATTTGGAGATATAAGGTGTCTAACAGAAGTTGGAACAAGTTTTATTCACTTATTTTTAATAGTGGATTTCCGTAGACCCATGGGAGTAGAAATGGAAAGGATGTAGGTTCTCAAACTGAGGATGAACCTTGTAAATATTGTGTGATTTACTTACTTTATTACTATTTCATGCATGTGTATTTACAAAAAGTTTATAAGTATATAAGTCTTAAGAGGTTGTAGGGGTTATGTTTTGAAAATAATTGAAACTTTTAAAAGTGAACAACTGATTCAACCCCCACCCACTACCCCCCCCCCACCCATCCCTTCTCAATTTTTATTCGATCCTTTGGAATTTAATAGGTCAAATGGTGTATTACTTCGCAACTAGACGTACTGAGGAGCACAGACAAATAGTTGATGGACTTCCACAGTAGAGGTAGCACTATGATCAAGGATCTCCCAGGTGAGGATAGTTTGGTCCCCATGGAGTCGGAGTTGGAATAGGAGCAGGAGGAGCCATGGGTGGTGGACATTGCTATGATATCCTTTCCCACCACTACCAAACAGCCCACGTCAAGCTTAGGGAGCTAGAATTTGGGGCCACAGATAGTTGCAGTCTTTGGAGTCTTATAATCCTGTAGTTCATTAGACAATTAAAGGTATGATCCTTGTTTATCCTACTCCTTCTTCGGTATTAGTAGACACAGTTTCCAGTCATTCATTTATCATTATAATCTTGGTGCTAGAGCTAGATCTATCAGTTGAGGCACTAACCCAGTAGCTTCATCTTGAGGTTCCTATAAAGAACACTTCTTTTTTATCTTTTATCTTCTGGTAGTATGAGATATCACTTGGTAGAGATAGGTTCATGTGGGACCTTTTGGCCTTTATAATGGAACCCTATGAAGTCATATTGGGTATGGATTTCTTTTCCATGGTCTGAGCCTAGATTTATGGTCACTTTAGATAAGTAATATGCCTATACATTTATGGGATGAGGTTCTCCTTTTTTGGAGAGAGAGATATCATGGTAAGGAAAGTGTGTCCAGTGAGAAGGATGTTGCATACCATCACCCATAATTTAGTGGGTTTATCCTTGGGTGTAGTAGGCTCTTTAGTCATCTGTATCCTTTTAGTTGTGGAGGATTATATATACATCTTACCCGATGATGATTTGTGACTACCTCTAAAGTCAGATATGGATTTTGGTATCATCATGCATCCCAGGATTACTCTGATATCTTCTGAGGAATATCATATAGAACCTACCAAGCTCTGGGAGATGCGGTTGTAGTTGGAGGACCTTTTAGAGAAGGGTTTCATCAGTCTCAGTGTGTCCCCCTAGGAATCTCCAATGTTGTTTAGGAAGAAGGAGGATATTATCTTGTGGATTTGTGTGTATTATCATCACCAAAACTAGGAAATAATAAAGGAAAGCTACCCCTTATCGAGTATTTATGACCTCTTTGACCAATTTTGTGGTGTGGGATGGTTTTTGAAGATCTATCTTAGTTGTGGATACCACCATTTAAGGGTTCTCAAGGTTGATATTTCAAATATTGAATTATGATGCTTCTATGGACACTATGAGTTCCTAGTGATTCCATTTGGTGTGATTAATTCCCTCACCCTTTTTTATAGATTTGATGAATCGGTTTTTCTATCCTTACATGGAACAGTTTTTGGTTGTCTTCATCAATAACATACTCATCTACTCTACATTGGAGGAGGAACATGCTGAGCACTTCAGGATGGTCCTAGATTTTCTTCACGAGTACCATATTTATGAAAAGATATTGAAGTTCTAGTCATGGAGACATGAGGTTAAATTTATGGGGAATTTAATTTCTAATCATGGTTTATCAATGGACCTAGAAAAGATAGATTCATTGATTTCTTGGGATCCACCCAAGAGCGTGTCATATGTGTGGATATTTATTGGCTTGGTGGGGTACTACAGGAGGTTTGTTCCAGAATGCTCTAGAATTATATCCCCTTGGACCACCCTAGCATGGAAAGGGAAGTCGTTTACATAGTATGAGTAGTTTTAGAAAACCTTCTCAGAGTTGAGTTAGAGTCTAATGAGTACTATGTTGTTGAGACTTTCAAAGGAAGTATTGGAATGAGTAGTGTATTTTGATGCCTTAGAAGCTGGTTTATATTGTGTGTTGATGCAGCGGTAGGAAGTTATTGCATATGGTTCAAGGTATTTGATACCCCATGATCATAACTATACAACTTATGACATGGAGATGTTATTGGTAGTCTTCACCCTAAGGATGTGGAGACACTGCCTTCTGGGAGAGTGTGTTGTAGTTGACTCAGACCAACTGATTCATAGGTACGTTTTCATGTAGAGACACATGAACTTAATAAAACAATATTGGTTAGAGTTCTTGTAGGACTATAACTTTTAGATATTATATAATCTGAGTAAGGGAGACATCTTAGTATATTCCATTAGCAGGAAGTCCCAGACTCGCTTAGTATAGGAGGCTTCAGAAAACTTGGCCTCCCAGCAACTGAACCTGGTTGAACAGGAGAGTAATTTTTTTTTTTGAAATTGAAGGTGTTGACTCCTCTACTTCTTGAGCATGTGAGATATTCTCAGCTAGGATACATCGACTGTGAGGTATTACATGACTATATATCCACAGGTGATTCATCGGATGTATATTATAAAGGATGGAATCATGTTATCCTTTTCCATGAGTGAAAAATGGTTCCAGTCATGATGCAGGGGGAGGTGATGTGATATTTCCACACTTCTACCCTATTTGTAGATATCAATGTTGGGAATATGTACAGATACCTTCAACAACAATTTTGGTGAACTGACATGAAATGAAGCATAGTTGAGTTCATCTTTTGGTGCCTCACTTGTCAGTAGGTGAAGGCTAATCACTAAGTTCTATCAGGTTTGTAGTATCCCATTGAGATCCCAAAGTGGAAGTGTGGAGGCATATCCATGAACTTTTTGAAAGGGATTCAACACATAGTAAAGGGCCATGATTCCATCTGGGTGACATTTTACTGACTCATGATGTTGTCACACTTCCTTACTATCTGGGGCAAAGTTCGGTGGAGATTTTGGGGAATTTGTACGTATATGATATAATCCACCTTCATGGGGTTCCCTAGATAATTATATCTGATCATGATGTGTGGTTTACATCACAGTTATGAAGATGACTACAGGAGGAATTTGGGACCCAAATGAGGATGAGTACATACTTTCACCTCTATCTTGATGGAAAGACCGATCGCACTATCCAGGTGTTGGAGGATATGTTGAAGGATTTCTTTTTATACTTTGATTGGATCTTGGAGTATCACCTACCCTAGGTAGTGTTTCTGTACAATAACAAAAACAATTCTACTATTGGCATGGAACTTTATTCCCTATACGGGAGACCCTATAGGTCACCTTTGTACTAGATAGAGATTGGTGAGACATATCTTGTAGTCCAAGAATTGTGCAAGTGAAAACAGAGAAGATCTGGTTCATTCATGAGTAGATGAGGACAGTCTAGAGTAGAAAATAATCTTATGCAGATCATCATCACAGGCCATTGGAGTTTGAGCAAGGAGAGTGCATTTTTTTAGAGTCTCCCCATAGAGAAGAAAGTGGACGCTCATCTAGGGAAGAAATCTATCATCGAGGTTCATCAGGTCATTTGAGATAGTGTATAGGGTTGGTGAGAATGCTTAATGACTCTCTCTACCCCCACATATAGAATGGTTTCACGATGTCTTCCATGTGTCACAGTTGAGTAGATACATGCATGAACCCACACATGTCATCAACTGGGGAGATATGGACATCAAGGATAGAGCCACCTTTATGGAGAACCCGATGGAGATCAAGGATCGATAGGATAGGACCCCATGTGTACAAACCATGCCCTTGGTTCACTTGTTTTAGCAACATAGAAACAAGTTAGAGAGTTCCTCAGAGTGGGAGAGCCAAGTGCAGGCTTAGTATCTTGAGTTTTTTTATTAGTTTTTTCTTTTGGGGGATGAAAAGTTTGAACCATGGAATGTTATAGAGACCATGTTTTTGTTTCTAAGACTTTGAAATATTTCTATATATATTTTCATATCTAGGAACTAAGACAGCATGCAATTCCAACACCTGGTGTTCTTGGAATTAATTTTATAAAAATATTTAATATATTTAATATTACACACACATGGTTCTTAAATAAAATGGGAAAAATCTAAAATAGAAGATCTAATCAGAAATTTGAGACCATGGTTGAGTCTGGAACATAGATTTTACCCTAGTTATGATATCAAATGGGCCATCATGGGTCATTCAAAATCCTCACCCAATGGCGGTATGTTCAGTGAGTTAATTAATTATTAGATCAATTTATTTATTTATTTCAATGTAGTGAAATGATTTATAAGATTACTTACATGGTGAATTCTACAAGGTTATCCACATAACCCCTAGGAGAATTCCATAACTCTTTATTCCTCCTTCATTTGTGAATATCATCAGACGAAGATGAAACTCCAGATCATAGTAGATTGGGATTCAGTGAACGTAACAGTGTTAACCAATTGTTGGTGATCACAATCTTTGAAAACTAATGATAAAATATCTAGGTAGTACTTTTCAATTGGTGATTTACACCCTTTGATTAAATTAATTCAGCATATCCTTCCTTATTCTTGGAATACGCCAGTTGTCTCTAATTACATTGGCCAAGGTATTGAAATCATAATTTATTTCATTGGTTTATAACCTCTAATAACCATTCTTGATCGTTGGCCAAGAAATATTGTCCAACGATAATCTAAAACTTTTTTATGGTGCTTTTCTCCCTTTTATTCTTTTTTTCATCACTAGTAGGACCCTATGGTCCCAGTTCAACATTTTCGGGCAGTATCGATCCCAATAAGACCCCCAAAACCATGATAGATTGAAGAGGAAATTATGGATCGACAAAATGGTAATAGATATGAGATATTTGAAAGGTATGGGATATCATTTCGATGATAGGAGTATGAATCAATAGTGATGGAAGGAACGATGGATTGCAGAGCATATGGTGAAAACCCTATGGACAAATGGAGGTTGATTTCTAGTGAATGGTGGCTAGAAACAGTGATTTTTGGCTATATACACCATTTTTGGCTGGAGATAGAGCCAAAATATAGGTTAGTAAAACATAATCAAGTGAAAAAAATCATATCTTATGATTCTGGATAAAACCTAGCTACACACCGTATACAAGGATGAACACATTGTTTGTCAACCCTTTAGTGTGGCAGCTAGGGTTTTAGGTAAAACCTAAGGATGACATGGTGTGCAGCTCTCATACACATTGTGTACCCCTTACCTGGTTAGAAAACATGTGTGGAGAATCACATGGGTGGGAACCTATGTGGAAGTACACATCTAGGTACATGGACATGTACCCAAGTACATAGACACAAGGTATGGTACATGGTAATGGTCAATAAAACATGACATGATCTTGGTTAGCCTAGAAATATCATGTAGTCTACCTAAAAATCATATAATGTAACATTTCTTGGAATTGTTGTACCCCTATGGAAATGGCTAGGTGGTGGAGTGGGACTAAATTATGTGTGGGTCCCATCACACACCTTTTACCCCTTGGCCTCTTTTGATAAAACATCAATCATCCGTATATCCTTCGTTTGAACTCAGATTTTGGTTACAAGTAGCCTATCCTATGTTTTTTTCCTCTTAGAACATGATTTTTCCCTCTATTGTAGGATTCAAGATACGATGTCAAAATGTTCTGGGCATAACGCCTAGTTAGGTGATGCCTAACAAAAGCAGTTATTGCATATGATAACCAGAGACTATCGAGTTGTACCCTCCAATAGGGCTGGTCCTTGGAGTTCCTCGATGATTTTCAAGCGGTACCCACTAGAAGGGTTGGGAAGTGGAGTTCATCGATGACCTTAATGATTGGTACCCTCCATTGAGGCTGGGTAGTAGATTTCCATAATGTTTATCAAGTGGTACCCTCTAACAGTGCTATGTAGTGGAGTACCTTGATGCATTCTGAGTGGTGTCCTCCAATAGGGCTGGACAGTGGAGTTCATCGATGACTATCAAGTGGTTCAATCCAATAGGACTTGGAAGTGGAGTACCTTGATGATTACCAAGTTTACCCTCCCTTAGAGATAGGCAGTGGAGTCCTCGATGATTACAAAAATGGGACCCCCCCCCCCCCATCAGCATGGGTGCGAGTCCTCTATGCATACTTTCTGAGTAGTACCCTCTAGTAGAGCTTAGTAGTGGCATTCCTCAATTACTATCAGAGTGGGAACCTCATATTTTACCTCGGCATGGGTTCCATACCTAGAGTTTTTTTCCCCTTGAATGTGAGGTATAGTGATGAGGCATGATTTTACCTGGATGGTTACTTCTGGGTAGGTCCGTGAGATGTTGGGCATCGTTGATGTACTTTTAGAACCATTGGATACTATTCTTTCTAGAATGAGCTATGAGATGGATATCCCCTTACACTCTCATTTGGGATTATTTTAAATGATCATATATATATATATATATTTCTTTTTTATTCACACATCGAATTTGGTTACTCTCCCTCCAGAAGAGGTGAAGATGTGTGGGGTATGCCATGTGATTTCTATATTTATATTCTCATGTTTAGATGAGTATACTCTCTTAGTATATGTGGAGAATACTCAAAATGTAGTTAATCTACTCACCATGTCGATCCTCTTGTGTTTGGATGAGGTTACATTCACTCTTGGTTTGGGTTGAGATTTTCTCTTTTTTGACTCTATCTTGTATCTACTATATTTTTATTCTTATTGTATCTCTTAATGCTACACCATCATATTTCGTGGTTTCCTACTTGGTATGTGTATACTAACCACTATGTGGTATTATCCCTCACATGTTGTGTCTCATGTAGAAATTGGATAGTTAGATGGTGACTTTAAAGGAGCTTAGGGATACTTGGTACATTGGACCACATACAGTGGTCGTAGCTTTGGATTCACGAGATGGGATCGTTCAATAGTTTACTTTTCTAGTTTTTTTAGGTTGGTAAATATTTCTCATTGGGAATGTATTTTTTTATTTTACTTTCAGTTTAAAATACTATACTCTTGTATTTTCTAGAGGTTATGAATGCTTAGTTTACTTTCTAGTTTTGTTTCATCTTTTACTCTTTCCCTCAACACTTTTTCATCGAGATGGCTATCTATGTGTGTGTAAAGGTAATTAGAAAAAGTTATCCCTTAGTTAATTATTCCATAGACATTGGTCACCATCCCCTAGACTATGGAGGTGGGCTTGGGTTAGTTGTCGATCGAGCCCTAACTTAGGTCAGTTGTGACAATCAAGACCATGTTCCAAGATTGTTTAAAAATATGGGTAGGTATACACCAAAAACCATTTAATTTGCCCCAAAAAAATTTCTATTGAGACATGATGAAGCATAAAGGGGCTATCTATAATTGTGTTCCACCAATCACTAAACATCCAAGGTATTCCTCATATATTGAATGGTCAATTCAATTCATAAAGAATATGTATTAAGTAAATAATATGGAATATCAATATTTCTCCGGTCAATCAAATAAATTTCATGGTAAAACACCATATGTATAAATGATATATGGTATAAGTGATACTCATATCCATGATTAAAAATAATATGGATATTAAAGAGAAATTTATTGTCCATTGATCATAAGAAATTGAATGTTTCAAGATAAAGTTAATGAATTTAAAATTAATCAATAAAGTGAATGTTAATACTTTCCTTAGTCAAACTGATCAAAAACCACCCATAGAAAGAATAATTATAGTATCATTAAAACATATATATATATATAGTATATAATAAGTAAAATAACTACTTTTCTTTCAGTGATGAATAGAAATACCATAAAAATATCGTTAAAACATTCTTGAAGAAAATAACCTTTTCACTTTGAAAATATATTTTTTAAATTTCTAGAATATTAGAAAACAAATTTAATTGAATATAACCAAATAAAAATGAAAAAGAATACTCAATGAAATTATTGGTCATGGATATGGAAAATAATCTTGTTATTATGAGTAAATTAAAACTAAGATTCCTTTCACATTTTTGGTAAAATTTTCAAAAAGTAACATATTTGGAAAATGGAAGGAATAATCCTTTTAAAAAATATAAAATTAAATCATGTGTAAAAATGAATTTAAACAATAAAATTATGAGACTAAAAACATTATTTAAAATATTTTTTGAAAAGATATATATATAGAAAAAAGTATTTTTGACCGAAAAAATAAATCAAGTTGGATTTTATTAAAACATTTTCTCAACAATTTTAATCACTAAATAGTGAAAAACTATACTATTACTTGAAAAGATAATTAATAACTATAGGATAATAAAATATATTGTGTTTAACATTTAACTATCAAATAATTCTCCCAGAATATACTTAAATAAAAATAATCCTAAATAATGATAAGATTGGGAAATAAACCCTTACAAATTTGGTAACTTTGGATTATAAAGACCCATGAAATAATATATTCAAATTAAACATTAAATACCATAAATATAATTATATTCATTATATAACATTTAAAAGGGTTATTAGATACACCTCATAAAAAAATAGGTTTATAATACCAAATATATGTCAATGGAGTGGAAATTGAGAAGAAATATCTTACAAAGATCATACTGTTGAAGTGAGAATTAATAAATGAATTTAATATGTGTATAAAATTTAAATCCATATAAAACAAGTTTAAATACAACATAAAATAATAAAAATTCATCACATTCATGGTATTATTATATCAAAGACAATGAAGAATAATATAACCCAATGAAAAGAAATTAAGTTATGAAACCACTTGGTAACTTTTGATTCAAGTCCCATTAGATAAAATAATTGAAATTGAAACTTAAAATAACATGAAGTGTAAATTATTAATGATATAATATGTAAAATTGAATTATATACACCAAATAAATGAAATTAGTTCATAACATTAAAATATACCTTGATGAAAGGAAATTGTGACGGAATCCCATACCTTAGGTTTAACTCAGCACATATGTTCTTTATATTTCTGGATAATTAAATTATATTAATTATTTACATAATTAATAACATTTTTAATGTTTATTATTAATTTTATTTTATTTATTAACATTTTATAATTATTTACTTAATCAATTAAGTTCACGTTATATGTTTGGATGATATTCAGTTCACATGTCCAAAATGACATTGGTAGGTTGAAATGGGTAAAAGTTGTCATTATTCTATCATATATATAATAATAATAATTAAAAAATTACAATTTTTATGTTTCAATTATATTTTTAAAAAAAACCATGAAATATGGTTATGAAAATTGAACTATGTTTCAATCATGGAGATAGTAAGTTGTACGTACGCATTGGTAACATCTCCATTTTCAACGATCATGATGAAAAGAACATAAGTGTTATTTTATCTTTAAATAATATTAATTATAATATAAATATTATATTACCTCTTTAAATACACTTATATATATCATCCATTTTATTTTTTTATGAGAAACAAATCACATTGCTTCGTGGTGATGGTAGTCCACACGTACACAAGAACGACGTTCTCATTTTTCCGTGAATGGAAATGTAAGAAATTAAATGATATATTATCTTTTAATAATTATAAATATTTTATTATTATCGTATATATATACATTAAATACATCATTAAAACAATATATTAATAGTGGTTATGAAAAATAAATTACATCAATTCATGATGTGGTAGTCCTCCATACACACGAATGACAGATTCATTTCATGTTTGATAGAAGAGGAGATGGATATAGGGCATTACATTAATACAAAAAATATCAGTATGTAATATATATTTATGATATTATATTATCATGGTGTAATAATATTTTAAGGATTTTTAAGAAGAAATAAAATAGAAATTCTCAGCTAACAACGACACCTCATCTTCAGAAAACCTCTTTAGGTTTTCACCAAAATCCATCCTAAGAGGGTTTTCTAATCAAACCAATACCTATAGGACATGGTAAGGGATATGAGTAATTTATTTGGGTTTGTTTTAGATAAACTAAATGGTTATTTATGTGTGGATAGGATAGGATAGGGGGTTACTTTTTTAAGTGAGGGGAGGCCACTTTTGGAATTTCTTAAAGTATTAAATTATAATAGGTCATATTCAATTAAAATACGCCCAAATAGACAAGGATTAGAATTTTGAATAGGACAAGGTTTAAATATTTCTAGTAAATAGGATTTATATAAGTTTAATTAGTAAATTAACATTTATCTCTTGGTTTAACCCCCCCCCCCTCCCCCACCTTTGATAAACTTGTTTTAACCATAACCAAGGTTAACAACGTTTTCAAACTAAAAGGGTTATAATTTTATCTATAAGATAAAAAGTGGATCCTAAATTTCAAATGTATTAAATTTTGATCTATTTATAATCCTAATCTTCCTATTTCATGGTTTTTATGGTTTTTAAATAATTTAATAAAATTTTATTTAACATAAAATATCATTAATTTCATTTTTAACACTATTCATATAATTTGACTTTAAAGACATGAAGATAATAACGGATTCCAAATATAATCAATTTAACCATAAATAATTAATCATTATTAACTATAAAATTATTTTGGAACTATAACTCATCCCAAATAAACTAATTTTAAAATTTTAAAAATTATTTACCATGAGACTTCCATTATTTGCACAAGTGTTATGTCAGTGTTGTATAAGCATTTATGTTAACTATATAATAACTAAAAATTAAAAATAAATTTCTATAATTAAAATTATTTTATTATACTAAAAATAACATTTAATATTAATTCATAACTTATTTTTATCCCTATGTGAGCATATAAGCGATATGTAAAGGAAAGAGAGCGGTGTTTTCTCTTTTTCATTAATTAAATTATTATATAGGTCACTTTCATAGAAATGTGCCCCATAAATAATTGAATATATAATATAATGTGATAATGATATAAATTAATTTATAAAATAATAATTAAGTTTAAAAATGGTGTCCTTTTCACTTAATTTTAACCTAGGTAAACCTGATTTACCCTTTTACCGTGGTGATAAATTTTTTACTGTTTTTACTATTCCACATAACCAAAATTAATTTGGAAATATTAAATAATATTAATTAATAAAATAAAAAAATATGTAATCAATTTTAAGAAATTGAATTTCTATATTTTTCATATATTAATTTTATATTAATCCCACAAAGCGTGATGAAAAATGGTTTTTCAAGAAAATGCATTTTTCAAGAAAAATATGATTTTATATTAACTCTATGGATAAAAATCATCATTATAGGAATTTAAATTAATATAATTGTTATATAATATTTAAATTTCATTTAAATCATTCCTAGATAGGGTTTATTTTAATTAATTTAAATGGATAGGCATTATGCACTTAAAAATAGTTTTCAAAAAATTGTGATTTTAATTAAAAAGAAAACTTATACCAAAATAGTGTATAAATATGATTAAAATTTAATTTTTTATATTTAATATAACTAAAAAATACTTATGTTACTTTAAAATAAAATTCAAAGAATAATGGTACTTCTAAATTACCTGATTTAAGGAAATGAAATAACAATATTTGAAAAATCGGTATTATTCTTTATTCACTGAAAAATATACCTTTTTAGAAAAATATAAAAATTTCACCATAAGATTATTTTGATATGTTGATTTCAAAAATTATATCCATTTTAAAAAATAAATCTTCAAAAATTTACATAAATTAATTATAATATTTTCTCAAGAAATTAAATAGAAACAATTTTTGAAGAAATTGAATTTTTAAAGAATAAAATGAAATTATTGAAAATTTGAGTGATTATTTTATAATAATTTATCAATAAATTTGTATTTATCTTGTAATTTACATATATTTTAAATTTTTATTAATCTTATTTATACCTTCTAATTCAATGTAAAGTTTGTAATGGTCGTATTTAAATAATATATTTCACTAGTCATTTAAACTCAGTGTTGTGCATCATATACCTTATCAAAAATAAATTTATTATTTTTAAATATTAAATAATTACATTCTCCATGCCTTCAATAAATTTCATCCTCAAAATTTGAACTTGCGCTCAGAAATTAATGGTTTGACATTTGAAAAATTCCTTTCAAAAACCCCACATCATAAAAGGATTAATAAAACATCCTCTTGAAAATATGAAAAGGAAATATGAATGTAATTAATAATAACAAAAAATTATGTTTCCAAAAATGATATTGATAATTGAAAGTGATAATATATTCATGGAGGGGAAAACTAATGCATGAGGACAAATAGGGAGTGATGGAGAATATTGTCTGGAGAAAGTTAACAACTACAAAACCATAAATTTATGATGGGTGAAAATAATATAAATTAATTGTAAATTTTTTTATTATTATACTATTTTTGTTTCAATAATTTTCCTAGAATTGAGTAATGCATTTACCATCTAGACTAAAAACATAAGGAAATATAATTACTAGATTTTTTTCAAAAGCATAATTTTTTCCTTCAGTTGTGCTACAATAAATTTACACTTCATCTCTTACTCCATGAAATGAATATTCAATATGAAGTTTTTATGACTTAATCACTAGAATTATTTTTTAATAGATAATAAGATCCATAAATTAATAATATGTTATTCCCTATGTCTTTAAATATTAACATAAACTGAAATGGTTACTCTAAGTTAGGTGATGTGATCGAATACATCATTAATTTATCCAAGAATGGATAAAATTAAGAATTTATATTATTCCAAACTGTACTAACTACAAAAAAGTAGTATATCATAAGCATGAGATCTAACACACATAGAGCAGAGAATGTAGCGATGAAAAATCTAGACCAATGGTTGGGTCACTCTAATATATGGTTGATTTTATTAAAATAATTATTCAAATAAATATAAATTAATTCGAATAGAGAAATAGAAGATAGGGAAACCAATTTCCTAGGATGGTTTTTCTAAATCAATTAATTCAACTTCACATGAAAAACAATTATATCAAATATCTGTGAAACCAAACAATTTCATCGATAAAAGAAATGGTCATTCCCTATAAAACTACCCTATAATCCCAATTCATCATGGTAAGATGAATCAAAATAGATTAAGCACATTAAGTTCATATTTCCAAAAGAATGAGAGTAATTCTATTCAATGGTCATGAATAAATCATCTCAATCATGTTGGGGTTTGTTTATTATTGATGGCATATGGTCAATGGATAAATGATTAAAAAAATGGATGCACAAGAACAACATGATACTTTTGAATACAATAATATTTATGAGTTGAAGAAAATTGAACAATAATGGTATGAACCCCCTTCGGGTTCTGCTCTCCCCTATGAGTTTTAGCCAACCATCATTGGGTGATTTCCAATGAAGATTAAACAGAAATCCATAAGAGAAATATTAAGAAAGACATAATGAGAAGGGAATGAATAAAGGGAATATATTATAATTAAAATATAAATTTTCCAATTATTACATCAATAAAAGAAAATCAAAACAAAAACAAAAACCTATCTATAAAGAAATATGGGTCGGAACCCTGTAGAAGCCTCCTAATAGTCGATCCTCTCCACCTAGAATGGAATTGTCTATATCTTTGTCATAACCAAATTTTATATGATTTATGGTCATCCATGGGCTTCCCCAAGTCCAAGATCATATTTTATGGCCATTCCCATCAGACATGGATATGAAAACCCCATTAAAGATACGCTAAAATCATCTTTTTTTATCAGTTCAAGAAATTTTAAATCATGTAATGTTTTACACAATGTGTAATGTGAAGGGATTTTGATGTCGTGTAATGTTTACGAGGTGTTTATATTTAACATCCAGCATTGAAACATTAATTTCATCCTCCTTGTTCAATATTGTGCCTCTATAACCTATCTTTTTCTCTCTGGCTTCAATCATCAACCTCAGATTCTTCATCATTTTCTATTGTCCCCTTTTTTCTCTCATATTATCCAAATTTCAGTCCTTCAAAAAACATCAATACAAGGAACATATCTCATATTAAATAAATTTTCATTCAATTAATTTACATATAAAAACCCATCAATATATATAATGAAAAATATAGATATCAGTAAGATAATAACAAAAATTTATAAACCTTTATATTATGAAATAATATATTTTAATTCAAAATTTCCACCAAAGGTTTTAAATAGATAACTCTAAAAATAAATAACCCTACATACCAATTAATATAAATATTATAAATATTATTGAATTTTTTTCACCTTAAAGGTGATCTCATAACTTTTAACTTACATCCCCAAAGATTTAATTTCATTATTACCAAATAATCCTATAAGTTAAACATAATGGTTGTATATAATTCAACCCAAAAAAAACATCCCTTGAAATATCATTAATCCACTAAAAATAAAAAATATTTTATCCAATAATATGTTTTCCAAAATCAACTTAATTTTTATTCATTAAACTATTTAAGTGAAAACAATTTCATATTAACCATTACATCATGTAGTCTAGTGGTAGGCACTGCACCCTTGTCAGCCTTCAGTTTTGGGTCTAAGCCTCACAGTCTTGTCAGATGTGATGGGTTTTCATATGAACTTGAGTTTTCCTTTTTCTAAAACTATATTTATATAATTCTAATAACATTCACAAAAATATGATGAATATCTTCAAAAATAACATTAGTCATAAAATCACTTTTTAACCATAATTGTTTTCTATAAAACTTATTTTTTCACAAAATAAAATAAATATAATTGACTACTATTACCTTACCATAAATTATAATATTATCCCTTAAGGTTTTAAATAACTTTAAACTTATGCTATAAAAATATTAAATAATTATTTCTCAAACAGCCTTCTTACTGTAACACAAGTTATACATATGGGTTACATATACCTCAAACATCTATTAAAACTCAATAAATGTATCCAAGGTAATTACTTCACATAAAACCATAAAAGGTGAATCTTTTCCTTTAAAATAATATCCATACTTAGACTTATTAAACCATTATAGTAACTAAAAAACTTAAATTATCCTCATCAAAATCATTAACTTAGCATATTTAGAAAATGTCCTCAAAGTTTTTCATAGGTTTATGTTCCCTAATCTATGTTGTTCTAATTATAGTTACCAAGGTTTCTACTAAAGTTTATTTGATACTCACTATAAATAACCCAACCCCTTTAACCCATATCTAGTGGTTAATTTATTACATTGTCACTAGATACAAGTGACCACATCCTAAATGACCAAATAGTTTAGTAGTCTTGGTAAAATAAATACATACTTGAATCTCATATTACATTTGAAAAAATAAAATACAAGACAAATTGAATGTAAATATTATAAATCCTTGAACTCATTTAGTGATTCCTTATTCATGTACTAAGGAAAGAAAAATAAATAAATTATGTGCTTGGATTCTCAGTAAGGGTTACTTGAAGTGGAATCAATCATGAATCAATAAGGCATGATCAATACCGCATAGTAAATAGCTGAAAACACATTCCATTTAATCAATAACTTAATCCAAAAATACATATATGGAGTAGGTTCTCTTATGAAGAAGATATGGTTTCCTTCATCTTCAACTTTGGTGATGTTTAAATCTGGAAACGACATTGACAATGTTTTTGGTTGGTGTTCCCCCCTCAAGTCAGTATTAAAGTCTTCTCTGTTTATTTCGACGCGTGTTTGTTCTCGATGATTTTTGGTGAAGGGTTAGTTTTGTGCCTCTAGTTTTTGGTATTCTACATTTCTAGTTATGGAGGCTGCCGATTTTTTTCATGATGGTATGTTATGATAGATTTTTTTTATTCGACAAGCTTGCTCTACAATTTGTTTGATGTTACGGTAGAAGATGACTGGTGTTCTAATGTGTTGGTGTTTTAAGGTGGTGAGGATAAACTCTGGCAGTCAGCTGGAAATTGGTGGCGTGATAGGTTGGAAATGATGATGGTAGTGATAGGATGAATCTGACGACGGTGGGTCTCTTCATGATGGAAGGCACAATGGTGTGACTCTGTCTGAAGGACTCCTTGGAATTTGTGTGTGTTTGAAATTTGAACTTCGTTTGGCTACTTGAATCTGTATCCCACGTAGGATTTGGTTACCGCTCACCCATAAAGTTGTCATTTGAAAATCAAAAAAGATACTTTTCAGGTAAATGAATGAAATAATTAATATTATACATCAGCATCTCATACATCATGATATATATACCATCAATACCTTGTGCCAATACAATTTAAAACTATGGGTAGGTATACACTAAAAAAACATTTAATTTGGCCAAATAGTTTTTTATTAATACCTTTAAATGCATTGGGGGTCTATCTATAATTATACCCCATCCTTCACTATATTTCTAACTCATTCCTTATATATTAAAAGATCAATTCAATTCATAAACAATATGCCTTATCAAAAAAATATGTATTGACTAATTAATACAGAATATCAATATTTCCTCAATCAATAAAATAACATTCATGGTATAAAACTATATATAGAATTTATATATGGTTTAGGAAAAATTAATATTCATAACACAAATAATATGGATACTTAAGAAAATTTTATTGTCTATTGATTACAAAAAAATTGAATATTTTAAGAGAAAATCAATAAATATAAAATTAATCAAGAAATTGAATGTCAATACTTTACCTAGTTAAAATAATCATAAACAACCCAAATAAAGAATGAGTATGGTATTATTACAACATATTCCTAGTATATTTTAATTAAAATAAAAGGTTTTTGTAATTGAAGAAAAGAAATACCATAAAAATATCATTAAAATATTCTTGATGAAAATACCCATTTCACTTTGAAAATTGATTTTATAAATTTACAAAATATTAGGAAACCTTTTTATTTCAAAATAAATTTGTAAAATTGTAAAGTAATATTAAAATATATGATTGGTCTTGATGGTGAAAAAAATCATGCTAATTATGGTAAAATAAAGATTCATTTCACATTTTTGTGAAAAGTAAAAAAGTGACTTGTTTGGAAATTGGAAATAAGATTCACTTTAAAATATTTTTTAAGAATTAAAACATGGGTAAAATGTCTTTAAAAATCATATTATAATATTAAAAACATTCTTGAAAAAAATTTCCTAAAACATGAATGTGGAAGAATAATAATTTTTGACTGAAAAGATAAGTAAAGTTATATTTTCTTAAAAATATCAATAATTTTAAGTACCAAAGAGAGGAAATGGTATTATTACTTGAAAACATCATGAATAACCATAGGATAAGAAACTATATTTTATTTAAAATATAGATATCAAATAATTCTTTTAATGGATACATAAACATAAACAATCCTGAATAATGATGAGATTGTGAAATAAACCTTAACCACTTTGGTAACTTTTGAATCTTAAGCCCCACAAATTAATAACTTCCAATGAAACATTAAATAACATGAATATAAATAGGCTTATCATATAACATATCAAAGGGTAAGTAGATACACCTCATAAAAATAAATAGGTGTACAATACTAAATATATCTCAATTGAGTGGAAATTGAGATGAAATATCGTAAAAATATCAAACCATTGAAGTGATAATTATTAAACTAATTTATTATATGTATAAAATATAAATACACATAAAAAATTGGAAATATAATATAAAATAATCAAAATAAATTTCATATATAGTATTATAATATCAAAAATAATGAATAAGTAATATGATCTAATGAAAATAAATTGAGATATGAAACCCCTTACCACTTGGTAACATTTGATTCAAATCCCAGTAGATAAAATAAATTGAATTTAACCTTAAAATTCCATGAAATATGAATTATTAATGATATAATATATAAAAGGTCAGAAGATACCCTATATAAAATAAATTGGTGCATAAAATTAAAATATTCCTCAATTAAAGGTAGTTGGGATGAAACCCATTACCTCTAGTATGACTCATCACATATGTTTTTTATCTTCCTAAATAATAAGATTATATTAATTATTTACTTTATTAAGAAATGTTTTAAAGTTTTTTATTCATTTTATTTTATGTATGATAATGTTATACTAATTTACTCCACTCCAACTCTATTTTTTTGTATTTTTTTAAAAACAAATTATGGGTTAAGTGAGAACCCTCACAAGAACGAAATAAAAGTTGACACAAAGGCTAAGATAGAAAACTACATGGATAAAAATCACCAAAAACACAACTATATTATGATCCATTGGGGATATTATTTAATTTATAAGAATAATCATTTAAATTTATATTTGGGAATATTTGAAGGTTGCCTTCAATTAAGAATGTTATAAATACCACAATCTTAAGGTAATATTCAATGGTGAGCCTTTAATCTTAAAATTAAAACACTAAAATATATACTTTCAAGTTGAACCATATCTTGATTTCATCACTAAGACCACAAGGATCTCTCTCTCTCTCTTTAAATTAATATCTTCCTCATATGTCAGCTCTATGGCAGTACTCTTTTTCCTGAAATGTTCTTCTATAGAGTCCCTACAAAACCTGACATGTATTTCTTTTATAATGTTAGAGAAGTGTTTAGGTAAAATGAAGACCTCAAGTGATTGGACTTCCATGTCATTTCCCTTATCACACATCTGATGACTATTAGTCTTATAGACTTGAATTGGACCCTTGTTTGGAGTGAGAAGTCAATATTTTTTCTGAATCTCATGCAATTTGATATTTAGATCAAACTAATTTGTTCATTAACACTTATATTCTAATCTAGTCATCAATTGGATTATGCATAATGTTTTAATCCTTTTGTTATTTAACCATATTCCTTGAAAGAAATGGGAAATTCCCCAATGCAATAATTCACTTTTTCCCATTACCCAAGCCCAATCTGAAACAATCATCAGCTGGGTTTTCCCCTTCATATCTATAAGAATATTATAGAAATTCCCAATCCTCTATAGTAATAGTAAATATACCTTCTAATACCTCGGTTAATGAGGTATATAGGGCCACCTCTTGCAATTATCCTCCACCCAAAGTGATTTCCCATGGTTTCTTATTCCTTGACCATACTATTTTCCAACCACCTTTATCACCACTATTATCAAGGATATATCTCATACACACACACACACAGACACTTGTTCTATAAAGGATTACCCAACCTTCCTTTTGAATATCTATTTCTCTACCTTGGTTCAATCTGCTTCTATTGAGAGATAGACTATTTTTTCCCTTTTCCTATTATATCACCTCCTATTACTATCAATTTCACTTGCACGGGGGGATCATCTTTATATAAGATATTAAAATCTAATATCCAAAAGCTAGAATTCATCATAGGCACATCCTTCTCACTCTGGTGTGGAGTAACCACTCTTGTGGCATCTTTTATGGGCTCACTACTTTCCATATTTTAAATAAGTTCCTTTTGGTAATCTATATCCTTCTCTAGTACCACCAGTTTTCTATATCGAATGATTTTTCCCCATCCCCCCCCCCTACCCCCATGCTATCCTCATTCACATTCTCACAATCCACATGAAATGTAGGTTGTGCAACTTTCATCACGTCTTCAAGAACCTCCACTAAAGTAACACACAAGAAAGGTCTTTCGTAGTAATTTTTCAAGGTATTCCCTTGAAAAAGACACTAATTTCAGTATCCAATATTAAATTCATACATTATACATTTCCTATAAAGAATTTACCTAGAAATTAAAATCTAGATAAATTCTAGGATCAGATCAGATATGTTTTCCTTGATGCATATTCAGGAAATGATATGATGTTTCAATGTGTGCATTTGAGAATCAGAATAAAGTAAACATCCCAAGGGGTTCCCAAGAAGCTTCAATGATATTAGATTCATGACTAGTAGTTGTAGTGAGTAGAAGATAACCAAAACTGTATATTTGGGGGGGGGTATTTTATTAGGTGAAAATCACCGTTTCATTAGGATAAAATGGATAAAACATAAAACACAAGAGACTTGAGACCATGACCTAGAAGAAATTTACTCACTAAAAATATGAATGAGTGGGTGCCTATATTCTAGAATACCCATCATGGTTCAGATTTTTAAACCCCAATATGAGTTAACATGATTATCAAAATAAAGATAAGTGGTACACCGATGGAAAAACCTAGCCACAAGGTAATGGTCAATGTGTTTTGAAGCTTTTATAAATTTGGATGGAGAGATCTCCACCAATGGTTAACCATTAATCGAAGGGCTAACCTGAGGGTTGATCTCAATACCAAGTAAATTGGGAATAGGTGCCTCCACCTTCCCCTCCCACTAGTGATATTCCTCTCCAGGTTTCAGTAAACATTTCGATGATATTTCATTCACATGACCAAAATCAATTCTATCAGCTTAAAAAAGGTAAAAGAGGTCATTATTCCATCACATACAAAATAATAATCATGAAATAATTGAAAAATTTATAAATAAATTATACTTTTTAAATAAAATATGAAATATTTTTTTGAAAAATTAACTGTGTTACAATCATAGAGATGGTAAGTCGTACGAACGTAGAAGTAACATTTCCATTTTTCAGCGATCATAATGGAAAGAACATAAATGCTATTTTATATTTCTAGAATAATAATTATAACATGAATATAATATGTTTTTATTTAAATACACTTATATATATCATTCATGTGATGTGTTGATGAGAAATAAATCATGTCACTTCATGGTGTCAGTAGTCCACACGTACGCACAAACCACATTATCATTTTTCATTTAATGGACTGGTAAGAAATTAAATGATACATTACCTTTTAAGAATTATAAATATGTAATTAATATCATATATATATATATATATTAAATACACTATTAAAATCATCCTTTAGTGATGCTGATGAGAAATGAATTACATCGGTTCGTGAGGCTGTAGTCTTTCGTACACATGAATGATGTTTTTGTTTCCCATTTAATGGAAGAGAAGATGGATATAGGGTATTACATTAATATAACAACATACCAATATATGATAGATAATAATTTTATTATATTTATATGTATTAATAATCTTTTATGGGGTTGAAATAGGAAATAAAATAAAAACATTTGGTCAAGAACGATGTCACTTCTTCAGACAGCCTTTTTAGGTTTACACTATAAGCCTTTCTAAGAGGGATTTATAATCAAAATAAGGTCACTTGGACATATTTAGGTAATTAAATAAATTATTTGGGTAGGTATTGGTTGAACCAAATGGTTTTTGAAGTGTTTAAAGGATAGTAGAGGGGTTCCCTTTTATAAGTGAGGGGAGGGGCACTTTTGGAATTTCATAAAGTATTAAATTATAATAAGGTCTTATTAAATTAAAAAAATCCAAATGGACATGGATTAGAGTTTATAATAGTATAATGTTGAAATATAGACATAAAATGGGATTTATAGAAGTTTAATTAGAAAATTAACCCTTATCGCTTGGTATACCCCCCTCCCCCAAGTAAACTTGTTTTACCCTTAACTATAATAACAAATTTTTCATACTAAAAGGGTTATAATTTTAATTAAAACATAAAATTTGGAACATAAATGGAAAAGAGATGAAATTTTAGACTATTTATAATCCTAATCTTCCTCTTTCCTGATTTTTAATATTTTTAAACAATTTCATAAAATATTATTTAACATAAAATATCATTAATTTCATTTTTTACACTATTCATTTAATTTGACTTTAAAGACATTAATATTACACTGAATTTAGAATATAATCCATTTAACCATAAATAATACATCATTATTAACTGTAAAATTATTTTATAACCCCAAATAATCCTAAATACGTTAATTTTAATGTTTTTAAAATTATTTACCTTGAGTTTTTTATTGTTTGCACAAGCATCATGTCAGCATTGTATAAGTCTTTAAAATAACTATATAATAACTAAAAACTAAAAATAAATTACCATCATGAAAAAAATTATACTAAAAATAAATTTTAATATTAATTTACCACATATTTTTATACCTATCGAAACATATAATAGATATTTAAAGGAAAGAGAGTGATAATTTGCCTTTTTCTTTAATTAAATTATTATATGGGTCACTTTCATGAAAACGTTTCCCATAAATGATTTAATATTTATCCTAAGTTGATAAGGGTTTAAATAAATTCATATAATAATAATTAAGATGAAAAATTTTGGCCTTATCACTTAGTTTTAACTTAGGTTAACCAGATTTACCCTTTTACCGTGTTGATGAGTTCTTTATTATTTTTACTATTCATAATGAAAAAAATAAGTTGAAATTATTAAATAATATAAATAATTATGATTAAAAATATTTAATCAATTTTACCAAATAAAATTAATATAATTATAATAAATTAATTTTATAATAATCTTACAAAGTGCAACGAAAAGTGGTTTTTTAGGGGAATGTATTTTTCAAGAAAAAGATGATCTTATATTAACTCTATAACTATAAATAATAATTATATGAATTTAAATTAATTTAAATATATATATTCTATAAATTTCATTAAAAATCATTACTCCTTAAGGTTTATTTTAATTAATTAAATGGAGAAACATTATGCACATAAAAATAGTTTTCTGAAAAAATGTGTTTTAAGCCTAAAAGAACTTATAAAAAAATGGTATAAATATGATTAAAATTTAATTAATTAAATAAAATATAACTAAATAATAATTATTTTACTTTAAAGTCAAATTAAAATCATAATGGTACTTTTAAATTAGTTAATTTAATGAAAATAAATTATAGTTTTTGAAAAACTTGTATTTTTTACTATTCACTTAAGAATCAACTTTTTCAGAAAAATAAAAAAAATCTCCACAAGATAATTTTGATATGAAGATTTCAAAAATAATATCCATTTTTTCAAATAAAATTTATATAATCTCTAGAAATTAATTAAAATATTTTCTCACAAAAAGCAATAAAACCCATTTTTTGAAGAAGACATTTTTTAAAGAATAGCATGACTTTACTAAAAATTTGAGTAATTATTTACTAATAATTTATTAATAAATTTGTATTTATCTTGAAATTAATATATATTTCATAATTATCATATTCATTCATTCTGATTCAATGGCTAATTTATAATGGTCATATTTAAATAAAACATCTCATGGGTTGTTTAATCGTGGTATTGCGTATCGCATATGCTATTAAAAAATGTTAACATTTTATAATATAGAGGTGTTACACCCATTGTGTTCATGGAACTTGTGAAATTAATCTTTTATCTATACTTGTACCGGATCATGGTTGTCTTTATCCATGAAATTCTCATATACTCTACATCTGAGAAGTATATAGAGCATTTAAGTATAGTCTTAGACTTACTCTATGAGGAACAACTATATAGTAAGCTCTAAAAGTGATAGTTTTGGATTTTAGAGGTTAAATTATACGGTAATATAATCTATGAGCATGGTTTAGCTATGTATCTATAAAATATCGATGCAGTTCTAACTTGGGAACAACCCAAGAGTGTGTCGGAAGTGAAAATTTTCCTTTGTTAGGAAGGATACTACCATAGGTTCATGGAAAAAATTTCTATTATTGAATACCCTTTGACAACCTTAATGTGGAAAGGGAATTTTTTTTCCTAGACAGAGCAGTTTAATATATCCTTCAAGGATTTATGGTAGAGGTTTACTAGTGATCCTATGTTTAGACTGGCAGAGGATAGCATCAAGTACATAGTGTTTCGTGATGCCTCTAGAGTTGGGCTTGGATGCATGTTGATTCAAGGGTATGAAGTGATCACATATGGGTCAAGGTAGGTTATTCCACATGAAAACAGTTATGTGACACACTAATTATAGTTGAAAGTTGTATTCTTATCCCAAAAGATGTGGAGGAATTATCTTCTGGGCTAGTGTTTCATCATTTACTTAGAGAACTAGAATCTCAAGTACATCTTCACCCAAAGATATTTTAACCTAAGATAGAAATGTTATTTGGAGTTATTGTAGGACTATGAATTTAGTATATTCTATACTCTAGGTAAGATAAATGTGTTAGTAGATACCCTTATTAGAAAATACTATTCTATCTTCATAGAGGAGTAGACAAAGTTGTCGGCCTTGTTATAGTTGACCCTAGTGGAGGAGAGGGGTCTAGATTAACTTTAGTTGATGTTGATGAATCCAATACTTATTAATTGTGTGAGTGAATATCAATTGGGAGATGTTTCCTATGTGGTTTTGTGTCACCATAAATCCTATGGAGATGCACCTGATGGATTTTTGGATGGAGAGGAGAACGTCATCCATTTTCTGGGACATATGGTAGTTCTAGTCACATTTTATGAGGAGGTGTTGAGGGAAAATTCAGACCTCCACCTTGGTTGTTCATTAGAGTTTGTAAAATATGTAAAAATACCTTTTTTGGAAGTTTTTGTAGGCTTGAATGATGTAGATCACTACCGAGTTTGTATCTCGATGCCTCCCATATCTGCAAGTAAAGGGTGAACATTAGGTTACAAAAAGATTAAATCAACCTATTGAAATCTTGAAATTGAAATGGGATGTCACATTGATATATTTTTTATATGGATTCTATGGATATAGAAGGGACATGATTCTATATGGGTGATTTTTCAATGAATTACCAAGTTTGAACACTACTTACATAAGGGAACAGAGTTTAGTTGCGAGTTTTGGGTGGTTTTATATGTATGAGATCATCCATATCCATGGGGTACCCATGACAACTATATCTAACCATTATTCTCAGTTCACTTCACCAATGTGGAGGGGTATCTATGATGCTTTCAATACCCATTTATCTATAATCATGGAATTTTTTCCTCAAAAAGATATCTAGACTAAGAACACCATCCAGGTTTTGAAGGATATGTTTATATTTTATGCGTTGGACTTCGGTTGGAGCTTGGAGGGTCATTTTACATTGGTTTAGTTTTCTTATAATGAAAGTGTTCACTCTAATATTGGTATGGAACCTTTCAAGGAACTATATGGGAGACACTTTTGGTTACCCTTATGTCGGTCTCATATTGGTGAGATGTCTCTTATTAGGCCAAAGATGGTGCAGTAAATGATGGACAAGGTTCAAGAGATCCACAAGTGTATGAGTACATCCCATAGCTAATAGAAATATTACACAGACCGATGTCATTGGCCATTAGAGTTCACTTAGGGATATCATTTTTTCTTGATAATCTCCCCATGATGAGAATTTTAGATATTTGGTCAAGGAAGAAAGTTATCCATGGGGTTCATCAAGACATTCCATATCCAACGGATGGTTGGAGAGGTTTCTTACCACTTTTACCTACCCCCACAATAGGAATGAGTGCAGTAAATATTTTTTGAATCATAGTTGAGGAGATATATGCATGATCAAATTCACATTATTGACTAGGTAGAGTTGAAAATCAATGATGGGGCCACCTTCTCAGAGTAATTGGTGGAGATTGAAAATCTACAGGGGGATATCCTATATGGATAGATCATTCCACTATTGTGGGTAATTTTGTAGCATGGAATTGTGAAAGAGAGATCCTAGGAGCATGATAGTCATATACAAGCTCATTATACCCAGCTTTTTATGTAGATTTTTATTTTTGGGGTGAAACCCCTTTAAGTAGGGGAGAATGTAATGACTTTGATTTCCATAGTTTAATCCTTTGTATTTTTCTAAATATATCTCTATATTTTTACATGGAGTTCGCATTGTTTTTGGGTGTTGCAAGACCCAAGAATAAATATATTTAAAATATTAATATGTATATTAAATCATAAGCATTCATCTTTACATAATAAATGTTTTTCCATTGATCGGGGACCTCAAATGGGAAATCTGAGATTGTGGTTATTTCCAAAATATGGGGTTTACCCTAGGTAAAACATAAATTTGTTTGGCGTTAGAAGTTTTGTTGAAGGAATACATTGGCATGAATGCTAAATAAAATAAATATTAATTATTTTAATGTATTAAGTGTTTTACATAGACCTCTACTATATTTAAACATCGATGTGGAAAAATCTCTAGGGTTAGCCTCATAACCCTGAGAGATTGGAGATAAGGAGAAGGAGAACTTCCTTGGAATTATCAAGCTCAGGAAGTGGATTGATGATTACTGATCAAGGAGATTCATGAATCAAATGATGAACATAGAAATATCTCCATCTTCATCACTATCAAACATGTTCTTCACCAATTATTTATTTTTTCTTTAGGTGGGGCTCATTATTTTGTGGGTCTATTCCCTTTTGATTCAATTGATGAGAATACATTACATGTCTTATTATTTTTCTATGATTTTAATCCTATTCATGATCCAAAGTTTTGATTAGTGTTCTAGAATATAATAGAATATATCTATTGAACCCTTTAATTCATCCTTTTTTCCATAATATATAATCATTTCCCAAGTCCATATCATCCAATGATGACCTCTCTTTGTTATTGTACCAATTTACACTGCCATTCTTCATGTTCTTTGTCATTGTCCCATGGGGTTGAGATTTGATAATGTTAGGATAAATTCGATTGCAACTGAACCCCATAATTCATGAGGGATGTATGAATAATTAATAAATCAATGATTTTCAGATGTATTTTTGAGTTCTGAGTGACGACTTCAAGGATTGAGAACCTAAAAAGTGATGAGAGGCATGAAGATTTCTTCTTAGGTAACTGAAATCCCATTTTATAGCCAACAGAGACCAGAGAACAATGATCATAGAAAACATACTTCAAATTTATATATTTTGGGTGAGTCAAATAGCAATAAAAGTAATGGGAATTACATATTTGGAATCCACATGAAGACCAGACTTCATTGTCTGTGTAAAACTCAACTAAAAATTGTGTATCCTGAAGGAACACACACTGTGTATCTCGATTTCTTGTGGTATCTATGGTTTCAGCCTGAGTTGAGTATCACACTGTGTGAATTAGCCAATGTTTCATGTGACCATACCTAAGCAGTCAAGTAGTGTGACAAGGGCATATTCACAAGACCTTAGGTGGGCATACATGTCATGACCCCATAGGGATGTGTTTTGTAGAGGTATATGAATACCTAAGTTGTGTACTGAGAAAACATTCCCAGGATCGTAAGTGAATGTACATATTGTGTCCCTATAGGGAAATTCCATGTAGATCTATATGGTTTTCTAATCTATGTCTAGGGGTGGAAACACCTAGGTATTTGGGAAATGTTACATGTTGTGTGACCTTATTTAAACATTGCAATCTTTTCCTAGAAACTTAAACCTTGTGTATCTCCTTTTTTTAGACTCGTATTTAGGATTATGAGTAGCCTATATTGAGTATTTTTTCATGTGAGGCATGATGGTGGCCTCTGATTTAGAATTAGAGATATGAGATGAGGTATTAGAAGTAGGAAACTTCTTCTAGTTATGATTTTCTAATGATAGTGATAGAGTTTGATCATTAGAGTGATGTCGGGGTCGGTACTCCCTTGTCACACTAAAGTACTTGTCCTTGATACTGTTTACATAGGTAGACTCGTCACCCCCCCCCCACACACACACACACATACACACTAAAGAGGGTATAGGTCCTATATCTATGGAGTGGTACTCCCCCATCATCAATATCTACTAGGGAGTGGGTCCTCTACTAGATATAGTTCTCCCTTATTTTTGGATCATAGTAGGGAGGAGTGGTCCCTCTACTCTGATTCTTATGAGGTTTCATGTGGTGTTGGGAATCAGATATAGGACCTTTGGTGATGTAAAAAGATTCATATTCATCCATATTTATCTATGGAGATTTATACTTCTATTTTTTTATTATTGTGGTTTTAGTATGAAAATATCTCATGATGTATCCCTTTTCCCTCTTGTCTTATGGGTTGATATGACTATCATATTCTATTGATTCCTTATTGGTTTTAGGGAGTCCTGCTAAGTATGTATATACTAAACCCTATATGGGATATTCCTACACATGTTGTGTCTTACGAAGATGATAGTAAAATCAATAGTAACTTTGGTGGACCTAGTATCAGAGGAGTATAATGGTACTTGTAGGTGAATACCATGTTCGGTGGCCAGCTTTGGAGATTGTAAGTTGTTCTCTCTTATGTTTTCTCTCTTCACATTAGTTTTCAATTTTGGACCTCATTTCTAGTTGGGTATGTATTTTACCCACTTTATATCATTTGTATTGCCTTATTTAACTTTGATTTTTTTCCTATAGTTTTCTTAATGCATTTACTACACTCTAGAGGTTTCTATCTTTTATTATATATCTTCACTATTACATGGTGATAGTTGTGTGAATTCATACATGTACATTAGGATAAGTCCTTGTTTTAGTTATATGTATATTCAGTGCTTGTCGCTATACCCAAACCTATTATAGGTGGTCTTGGGGTGTCTCCCTTAGCATTCTACCAGCACAAGTGGGGTCCTAGTGTTTCAGGTCATGAAAACTTGATTGTAGGTTGATCTTGGAGAACCACAAAGCTCCCCAAAACTGATCAAAAAAATATTTGATCCTCATAAATGGGTATTTATTTTTCACGTTCACTTGGATGAGCTTCCTTTAGTCCACACACAACCTAATACTACCATACACCTTCTTTGAAAACTATACTGGAGCACTCTAGGGAGACATGACCAATATTATAAAACCCTTCACCTCTAAATCCCTGAGTTTCACCTTAAGTTCCTTTCACCTGGATATTTCTATATGACAAGGGGTAATCAACATAGGTTTCACTCTAGTTATGAATTCTATCTCAAATTAAATTCCTCTATCTGGAGGAATTCATAAGAAATCATCTAAAAATGAATTTTGGTAATGGTCCACCACTAGAAGAAACTAGAAGGGCACTACTTGTTGGTATTCTGTAACAACCAAGCCTGTTATATATTCTATAATAAATCCAAAATGACTCAGTTATATACCCATACTACCTAATATAATATCTCATTTATCGGTCAAAAAATCCTCTCCCTTGGGTGTGGTAAAGGATACTCATCTCATGTAGTAGTTGATGTTTGTATAATAATTAGTTAGCCAGTCCATTCCAAAGAATACATCGATGAAAGTCATCTAAATAATCATGAAATCACAAAAATTTCCATATCCATAAACTTCTATGAGACATTATATACATCTCTAAGAATAATCCACTTTCTTTATCAATGGTATGTCAATAGATAACAACTCAGAAGATAACTTGACCATCAAGTCAAGTCAAACAATTACTTGAGTAGATATAAATGATTAAGAAGTAATTTTATTAAACAATGAAGAAGATAAGATAGATGTTTTCAAGAATATACCTCAGATAGTTTTTGGTTTATCTCTTCCACCATCTCATACATATCCCACAATATAAACTCTTCCTATCTCAGCTTCACAAGCCTTCCCCTAAGGTGTATAACTCGCATGGGTCACTGAATTCTATGGGGTCTGAGTCTGCTACTAAGAAACCCATCCAAATCTGTAACCTATATTCCTACACTAAATACACTTTATCTAAGTTTATTGGAAAAACTATGATAGTTCCCACTCTATCCATATTTGAAACACTGTGTACCTCCTCCTCCTTTAGAGGGTGGTGATGAAACACTTTTTACTCCAATTTCCCATCACCAACCTACCGTAACTCCCTAGGAATTATCTTCTTACTTAAAGAAGATAGAACCACTACAAAACTATGAAGTCTATTGTACAATCCACTAAGATTCATAAGAAGACCTGTAGCCTTGTCCTCCTTCAGGCCTTTCTCATTTTTTAAGGCCTTGTGAAGAACCTATGGATATTTTTTCAAGTAGATTATCCTGACCTGAGGCATCAACTCTAGTTGAAGGATGATCTTGAACATCTAGGAATTTTTTCCTCATTATTATCCAAAATTAGAGTGATGTGAAGCAACTCCATGAAATTAACAGAGTAATAATACACTGACACATCCCATAATGAAGCTCCACAAACTCCTATACATGATCCAGCATCATCATATCTAAGAATAGCTCATCATAGAATATATCCTTGAAGGTCTCCCTTGTAAGACCTTCGTGTATTACCTCTTTGTTCTTAACACCACTCCACCTCCCAGAAGGTCATTAAATAATGAAAGAATCCATCTCTACCTATCGATCCTATGGGTTCTCCACTAGATTGAAGATCCCCTAAATGATGTCAATCTAATCCTAGATATCCTATTAACCTCCAGTTCCATGGAAGGATAGAGGATTCTATAGCAGGAAGACTCGGGCATAATTGACCATTGTCATATAAACATTTTCTCCTTCACAAATTATTTTGCAGAAGAATTGTGGTTATAGCAATTTCACTACCTGAACCACTATAGTAGATATAGGAGTGTTCTTAGATGCATCCTCCTGTCTATCTATTGTTGAAATAGGAGAATGATCTTTAGTGGTAGAATTCCATCCTACTTCCATTGATGGTCCCCCAAGATGTATTATAAGAAAAATTATATGTAATGTCATATAAATGCTTAAAACTCTTAAAGAATATCTCTTAAGATATCAAATCAAGTAGTTTATAGGCATGTAGAAGGTATTTCTATAGGTTTACCGATCCAAAGAGGCTACCCATAATGACAAGGCCAAATAATCCTACTAATATCCAAGGCTTATGCCTCATATTTCATGCCTTCACATTTGTAACATTTATATATATGTATAATAAAAATCATTATCAAGTTTAATAAATCCAAATTTATTCATAGAAAATCATAGAAGTATAATGTACAAACCAAGAAATTTAATTAAATGAACTACTATGCATAGAAAAAATAGGTATATATATGAAATGTGATCCTACATGCCTAGTTATGATGCAAGAATGCACCTAAATCCCATAAATGGTAACAACAAAGCACACTCAAGGTACACATGAAACCATATAACCAAAGCTATAACAATAGTGCCATCACTTATAACTTAAAGGTTCATCACATAAGATCTAAAAAGTGACTTATGTGACTCCCCTACCTGAGTTTCACATATCCTATCTTTTTTTAGATTTAACTAAACACAGAAAAGAATAAAGAAAATGAAATCCTCCTTTGACACCACTTTGTAATTCTCTAACCCGAATCACTCGGTATGGGCCAATGAGCTACATAGCCTCATAAGTGCCTCCCCATATGCAAGATATTTACAACTATAAATGAGGGTATTAATGGTTCTATGAGGATACTATACCTTTATTATCAAATCCATACACCAAAATTATCATCAATATGTGTGTAAAAAACCCAAATTTCACAACATAATTGAATAATAACAAGTGTTATAACATATGACAAATCAGGTATCACAGATTCATAAAAGGTAATAAACCAAGGACCCTAAATGTGTAAAGTTAAATAAAAGTATAAGAAAATCTCCAATAAATAAATGAAGACATTACGACATCACTCTAGAGTCCATCTCAGTAATTCCATTGAACATCAAGATTTATCACCTCATCTCCCAATTAATAGGCCCTTACCCTTTCCCAGATCTCAGATTATAAATTATGTACAAGCATCAAGATTCCCATGTAGGGTGTAAGTATAATGTAGTTAAACACCACCAATGCATCCTTAATATAATTTAAAATGAATAATATTTGTATTCCATGATAGGTAAATGCGTAAGAAAAAGATCAATTAAATATCGAGTGATTTTGAACTAATTATGCTGCCATGAACCCCAAATGTACATTCTTTAGCTTCATGTCAAAAGAGAATTCATAATGGAAGACAAGAACATAGGAAAACCATAGGGCCACTAGATATCTCTGATCAGTCATATGACCATAAATCCTTGGTATGATCCACATGGTCATTGAGCCTTATCTTTGTCACAGGTTTGACCACAAGTTCATCATACCATATCTCTATTATGAGTTTGGTCATAAGGGTGTCAAATATCATCATTGCCTTGGGTCCGGCCTAATGGTCTTTGTACCCTCCCCTGTGTCTAGGTCCATCATCTTCATTGTCATGTGTTTCAAATGATCCCCCTATAAGGCCCAACCAATCCATGGCATCATACTTGTCACTTGTTACTAGAAGAAAAACCTCTACATGTCATACAATCACAAAAAAAGTGTAGCATATATAGGCACATAATCAAATATAAATATCGAGTCTCAATAGACACACACACACATGTGATAAATATAAAACATATCTCTCATAGGATACAAAAATACACACATAAAATAAATATCAAGCATGGTCTCACAGCTACACATGAACACACTGTAGGATCATGAATGTATAGAAAAATACTAGAAGAAGAGGAAAATTATAGTTCTAAATAAACTAAAAAATTTCATCCTATTTAATTATTAAGTTGAATGGTTTTTTGAAATACAGATCAAATAAAATAATAGATTAAGAAAATTATGAAATAGAAATATAAACTCTATATAACATACAAAGTGGAACATAAATAAAGTAATTGGTAATTTATCAATTATTGATGAAAGAGTTATAGCCTTATAAATTCTAAATAACTAAATTAGAATTATTGGTTAAAGAATTAAATCAATATTAATTTAGGGAATAATATAATTTATGTTTAAAATTAAACATAGAGTATTGTTTAGTAAACCAATTACTCATTTAAAAATATATTATTAAAAACTCACATTTAGACCAAAGTGAAAGATATATATTTAAACTTGATCTAAGGTATACACGATTATAAACCTTTTATAATGAATCTTATGCTTAAATACTAAATCATGACTCTGTTTTCCTAAACCAAGAATCCCTAGATTGTCATGATTATAAAATCCCCATTTCAATAACTTGAAGCTCTGTTTAAGATAGTTTTTTTAGTAGCTCTCAACTCTCGGCTCCTAGTGCCTCGCCCAAGACCTAGGTGGACATAGTCGGCACCTCCACCCCTCTTCTATCATTGGGGGAGGGGGTTTTATCTTATCCTCCAACAGAGAATCTTTCTTCCTATTCCCCACCCTCCTTTTCCATTTATTTTCCTCATTTCCCTGAAATATCCATTTTCCCTAAGGTCTTGGACCTTCGCGACAGTTACCCTCAACTCGATATTTTGACCTCAAAACTTACTTATGCTTATTCTCTTCTCTACCACACATTGGTGGCTTAGTTCCCTTCATGAAGTCTATATGTCGATGTCTTTGAGAGATTTCTTTTTCAAAAATTGGGGATCTTAGAATGTTCATATGTTGGGCTCTTGGACAATCAGCATATTATGATTCGGTTCTCCTCCTTGGAAGATCTCATCACTACATGGTCTGGGGCTCCTCGATCCTTCAACGGCTATCATTTTCTTCTTCTGAAGTGGTCCTTTGATCTTTATATGAAGCGTGACGCTCTGACAATGGCTTTGTGGGTATGATTTCATGATCTCCCCCTCCCCTTTCAGAACCCTTTTATCATTTGAATGATTGGAAACCTAGTAGGAAGCTTTCTCTGTTTGGATTCGATAACCAATTTAGTATTCTACCTGATCTCACCTCGCATCAGTGTTGAAGTTTATGTTTCAAGACCCCTGGTCGAATGGATTTGGATTTCAGTAGGAGAATAATTTAGTTGGAAGCATCTGGTTGTGTTTGAGTCCTGGATGCACTTCTATTCACTGTGTCACAACCTTGGGCACCTATCCCATTCCTGCCGGTGTAGAAGGAGAAACAAAGGGGGTCATAGTGCCATTGACCCTACCCCGGGAAAGGATGGGATCATGGTTGGTTCTGAAGTTGATCCTCTTTCCGGGCTCTATTGTCAGGCATCTACTTCTCAGCAGAAACCATCTCAGTTTTCTCAGGACAACACAAGAGTCACTAATATTCTCCATCGACTAAAACATGATCTGGGTGTGGCCTAATCATCTGAGTATGGTGTTTTTTCACTTTTTTATAGTAGGGTTTGTGTGGGACTTGATCAAGAAGGGTTAATGAGGGATGAAATGGAGGTCCGATTAGATGCTTCTGAGGAATTGTAGTTAGATCCTCTAAATCCAGTCAATGTTGAAGTAGTGGATGAGGCTATCTGTGGGGATGAGTACACCGGTGTGGATTCTGAGTGTCCAGTTCAGGCTGAATTTTCATCGCATTTCCAATTCATGGGTCATGTCCTTTCCTAGATAGGAGCTCCATACAAGTTGCATCAGGTCTCACAAGCTAGAATCCCTTTTGCTGAGAAGGTTGATTCTGGAGGACCAATTTTGAACTCTTTAAACCATTTTGTAGTGTTATGATAAGTGGATGGCCATGCTCGTGAGGATCCTAAAGAGGTATAGGTCACTCTCAGATATGATACCTTGGTGAGAGGGGGTTCTTCTCAAGAGGACATGGATGATGCTTTAGATCCCACTGCATCCAAAGAACTGGACATTTTAGAGTAATTTTTTAGATCCTTGTCTCATAAGGGAAAAAACATTATTATGGATTCTGATAGCTTCATTATGAAAAATGGGAGGGCACGACATAGGAGGGATTACTCTAACCTTCCTAGTATTTTAGTTACTAGATCTATAATCAAGGGTAAGATGCCCCCAAAGACTCCTACAAATGCAGGCATCATTCCCTTGAGAAAGTGAAATGGTGACAAGCTTGAGATGGCTGACTCCTCCATCGACCTCATGCCCACAAGATGTAAGGATGTTGGCCTATTCATCCCCTTAGGTGATGAGGTAATGGTGGATTTATGACTGTAGTGTTAGACAGGCCTCAATGCTGAAATGGATGATGAAGCTCTGGCCATTATGGCGTCGAAGAAGATGGAGGTGATCCATCTCAAGGATACATGGGAATTTTTCATCCATTCTTAGGAAGAAATGTTGGAGAAATTGATGAAATTCAACACCTCGAAGGAGGATTGGGTTAATATATCTGAGAGGGCTCTTGAAGTGGAAACTAGTAGGATGTAGATGGAGTGGATTGACAACCAAGATCATATTTTGGAAAGAGGGTTTAATATTGGTAAGTTAAGCATGTAAAAGTTCATACAGACGTGGGACAAGTTTTCTATTTGGTTTGAGGACCACATCGAAGATGATATTGAGTTTTAGGTAATTGTAATTCTTTGGAAACTACTTAGTAATAATGCATCTAAAAGGCTTAAACTTGATTTCAATGGTTCATCTGTTTCTTTCACTATTTGATTCTTTGCTTTTTTGTTCAGACATGGGTTCTGAATTTACCATAAAAGTGTTATAAATAAAAAAAGTAATTTATGATGAAGTTATGTTTACCGACTACTTTGACTGGTAGCTCGGTACTTTTACTACAACAGTTGGTAGCTCTATACTCCTGTTACTTTGACCAACATCTGGGTTTTTTATTCTAATCCACCGAAATCCCAAGACAAACCCATCAATGAAAAAAATAAAAAAATAAAACTAATATCTTTATAAGGAAAAACTAACAATGGTATCTCTTAAGTTCTCATAAATAAAAAAATTTCACAATGGTCAGAAGCACTCCCTATAATAAAAAATTGAAAAGCATTAAATCAATTAGAAAATTTCATAATTCTTGTAGAAACTTATGGTAATTTTTAATAACTTTTTTATATGATGTTCTATGATTTTTTATATTTATAGGCATTTTTGTAATGAACTTCAATAGAAAAATCCATAAAACATAGAGTTATTTGTAATTATATCAGTGTAAATTTATTCACATCGTGTAGATTTATCTACTAATGAGTTGAATCAACACCACTAAATTTATTTGTAAAAATGATAGAATTAATTTTGATTCCATTATTCAAGTTTCTAGTTTTTCAAGAAAACCTTAAACCTTTTAATATTACAAAATTATTCAGGTTGTCATATTTTCATAAATCGATACCATCAGTATTTCATTAGACCTCAAATTATCATTAATTAATTTATTAGACGTATATACTAAAATACTTAAAGATAAAATAATAAACTAATTTTATATCAAATACTAAATTAAGTACAATGTGGTATTTAAAACAATAAAGTAAACTAAGTTAATGACTCAAAAATATCCCCCTTTTTGAAAAACACAAACACATAAGGAAAAAATTTAAATGAACTAAAATACTCCCCATATATATTCAACTGAGAATATATATATTTATTCATTTAGATAGATCTCATCCTTTGAAAAAAAATTATATTATAATAATGATGATTTTAAATATTTTATTCCCTTTTTAATTTTCGTTCCCCCATTTAATTTTAATTTTTTAAATTATTTATCCTTATTTATGGTTTCTTAAAAGAATGACTTGAAAATTAAGTTTTACTTGAAAATAATTTTCCCCCTTTTACATTTTTTATGTAAATTTTAAAGCGAAACATTTATCAAGTACAATTCATAAAAAGTAAAAAATATTATCATAAAAATAATCAAGAAAAATCACCAAGGTAATATCAAGGAATTTTTTTAAAATAATGTTATAAATAAATAAAAAATCAAAAATTTAAAAATCAATCCTTCTTAATTGGTATTTTTATCATGTGCTTCATATTCTTAATATATTTTTTCTATTCATTTAGATGTTCATCTTTAACTTTGAACTTTTATTTTAACTCGACTAATTTCACTAAAATTCTATCTTCTTAAGCTTTCAACAAATTATCCTAATCAGCTGCTTTCCCTTCTAATGAAATGATCTTTTAGTTATGATCATTGGATTTTTCATTCTTCTCATCAAGATTTAAGTTCTGATCCACTATTTTTTGGTTCTATATTACATCAATATTATTCAAGTCTCCAAAAAAATATAGAGATTTAATCAACCTTACTTTCAATATATTTTATAAATTCTTCAGGAATAATTAATTTCTCATAGATAATATCATAGTACTAATATAGGTAAATGGTGTTCTCACCAATGGAATTGGTATCATTAACTTGATATTACAATCACTTAGTGAATTTTTTTAACTTACAATCATGATTATCAATTTATTATATGAATTTATTCAAATCACACTTAAATTTTTCTATAAAATATATTAATTGACTTTTCTATTATGGATTCTAATCATAGGTTATCTAACTTTGAATCATTCCCACTATTTTATTGAATTTTGGTATCATTTCAATGGTATAATTCATTCTCATTTTCATGATAAAAATTGGATCAATATTTTTAATCAAAAGATTGATCTGTAATTAAAGCTATTGATTCTGATGATTTTTCATTTTTCTTCATTTGATCTTTGAAAATTACCGATTGATCTTATACTTTTTTGAGATTTTATAGAGAATAATTTTCCAAGTAAATGGGATCATCATTGACTATTCTTGGATCATCAATAGTTCTTTCTGATGAATTTGATGAAGTATAACTCAAAATAGAACAATATTTTGATCGAACTGATTTTGGAAGATCATTCTTCGAGCGAGAAAATATAACTGTACTATATGTGTATATTTAAGATTCCAGTGGAGATAAATCTTAAACTTTATCTTTTTTAGATGCAACCATATCTTTATTCTCAAATAACTTCTCAAAAATTTATTTTGATAAATTTTCTGCTTGTAAAACATCTGCTTCAGTAGATCGAGGAGAATACACTTACTAAGGTTGAACTACGTCTCACTAAACATCAGTAAAATGAACACCTGATGGCTTAACATCTGATGGTTTCTTAACTGGACTTCTAGTAACCCAATGAGGTGATGATAATGATGACTAATTTTCAGAAACTTATAAGGTGAATTATTGTATTTTACCTTCAAGGAATAACTTTCTTTTATATGGGTTTCTTACAATGAAATATTATTTGATAGTTACTCTGGATAGAATAGTTTTATCAATTTGGTATTACTTTACCTTAAGATCATACTTTTTCTTATTATTATCTTCCATTATCTTTTGATCAAATTCCTCCCTTAATGCTTTAGATTTTCCATTTTCAATCCCAAAATATGGCTTCCTTTCTTTTTTAACTTCTTTATTATTTTCCAAAACGTCATATTTTTCTTTCATAAAACAATTCTGAGTATAAATTAACTTCTTGATTTGATTATCTAAATAAAAAATTTGTATCTTCAACAAATCCACTTTTTTTGTGTACTTCTGTTTCAACTATTTTTTCTTTTCCTACACTGTAAAAGGTATGGGAACTTTCATGGATTCAATATCCTCAGATTTTTTTGAATATTTCTCTTAGGTTCCTTATATAAAAAATGAGCTATAGAAGATTACCTCACTATAGAAAAATTGCAATTTCGCGGCAGTTTTTTTGGATATGGTGGCGGTTTAAACCGCTGCCAAGTGCTTACGCGGTGGTTTCTGAAAACCACTGCTAAATTACGTGTCGAGAAACTATTCATAGCAGTTAAAGCAGTTTAAAGGTGGTTTATGGAAATCGTCATAGTTGGCACATTTTCATGGTTGTTATATTGTTTTTCACGGTGGTTTTTCCAGGCAGGAGATTACTTTTTTAACATCGGTTAAAAGTGTCGCTAAAAAAAGTAATGGCTTTCCAGGACAAACCTCCGTGAAAAACAATATGACAACCACAAAAACAAACATTGAAATATGGGCCAATGTAGTAGTGGTTAGAATCGTTGCTAAATTTAAGACTGTAGCGGCGGTTAAAACCGCCCCTAATAGGAAAATATTGACATTTAGAGATGGTTAAAACCGCCACTAAATGTACCTGTTACAGTTAGTGGTAGTTAAAACCACTGCTAAAGAGTAGATTTACAAAAGAAGAACCAATTTTTGGAGCCCTTGTACTAGTGCCCTGAAAAAAACATTCCAAGAATACCAAAACACCAACAGAATACATACTACAGTCAATATGAAAAGAGATGCTTAACTAAGAACAACCAAATTCATCGTTCAGTGAGTAAATGAATTTATATAAACATATCACATGTCCATTAGACCTTTAAAATAATAAACAAGCATGTATGTCATATTTCATGAAAACAGTGCCAAGCCTAGGTTCAACCTATTCTATCTATGCCAGTTCCAACCTTGACATAACCATTCATATCAACATACATATTAATATCATTGGTACTAACTATTCCAAAAACTTAGGCCTCCCTACCCATACCTCATCAACCAATAGCCATCCCAAGGTCACATAACATTATATATAAAGGCCTACATCTAGAGAAATAAAAATACAAAAAACATCAAATAGATTCAATATGAAATCTAGTCCCTAAAATAACAATTCATCCATTCTACACTTCTTTAATTGTTTTTGAGATATTATTTTATTGTGTGAATTCTTAGGTTGTTTTTCTAGTTTTAAGCTTTATAGAGGCCTCTAAATGGTTGGATTATAGGAACATGTTCATGGGAAAACATGTGGTTCTCCCCAGAAAACCATGTGTCTTGGTTGAATATGGATACTAGGTGGGGCATGGTTAGAACACAGTTAGAGATGATCATGAATCATTTACCTTGAAATATATGTATCTTGTAATAGAGTAAAAAATAATTTTTAGCACACAATTTACCAAATGAGAATATTCATTCATTGATGATGTACTAGAATCTCATATTCAAATAAGGAAGAATAGAGAGAAATGAGTCTTAGAGAAACTATAAAATACCAATAGTATCATGAATACCAGGGAAAGTAGAAAATTTTGATGTTTAATATTTTTAAATGTTAGAAATAGAAATGTAGCGGTAAATGATTTGGGCTAGAAAATGTAGGATAAGTTATTATAATGAAAAAATGAATTTATGAAAAATGAATAATAAAAAATGAATCATCACAATAAAGAGTCGATATATATGGTTCATACAACACTTGAGAAATCAAGACATAAAATAAAACATCAAAAATCAATAAAATACATAAATGGAAACATGAGAAATCAAGAAAATGTTAGGTCATGAAAATGTTTGGAGGCAACTCTATGCCACACATGACACATATACAAACCGACTGTTATAATATTTATCCACATATCAACAATACTACTAATCACTATCTGATGATGAACAGGTATCGTCACCCTCTCTACCTCCATCTCCACTTCATTCTACCACCTCTAAAAAACATTATATTGAAAATTAAATTGTGTTGTATATTTATATTTAAACTTAAAACCAATAAAATTTTGCAAACTAAATGATTTTTATTTTTTTTTATTTACCTTATAATCACCAGTCGATGAAATACCACCGGGGGGATATCTTCTCATCTGCTGACGTATATCAGTCAACACTTTCTGCAAAGTGGATATTTGATCCCCCAAGTCTTGAACTATGTTTCGTAGAGAAACAATCCCTCTCTGAGTATCTCTGGGTATGGACTGACTACAACCAAGAGTAGATACAACTGCAATCCCCTATGACCTGCCAAATTCTTCAGATGGTATGGGTTCCAAACCCATCCCGCGCACTCTACCAAGATGCTTCTTCCCAAGGACTTTAGCAACTGGGTCATCCTGGGAGACTGAGTAGGACTTCCCAGGATTGGCATCCTATATTTATTTAATTTTTACCTATAAATAAAATATCAATATATATTAACATAGTTAAAACTGATAATAAGTTATTATAATGAAAAAATTATTTCAAACCCTAACTTTTTTGGTAGGCTCATTAACAAAACTTTCATTAGATTGTTTTGTGAACATCCAACCACACTTCAGTTCGGGATGCTTCGTGCCCTAAACTATATGACTGCATTAAACAAAGATAAATCAACAACTATTATATTAAATAGATAATATTTTCTTATAAATATTTAAACTAATGAAAAGATTACCAGAGTCGATCGACTTCTATAAAAGCTTTTTGACCCCGTAGTGTGAGGGATGACTTGCTTAGCCCGGCTTGACGCATTCTTTCTTGAGAGATCATGAAATAATTAAAATTAAATTTAATAGTAATGTATTCAATTTCATATAATCTTTATATACATTTATAAATGTAAAATGAGGTTAATATAATAATATATATTTAAATACCATCTTCTTCTCATCACGATGTCTGCCAACAAAAACTTTATACTATTTTTTGGGCACCCCATTAGTTAGCTTCTCATACATCTATTGGATGGTCAATGAAGTATCATTGACATCACTCCACAATCTCCATTTGAATTATTTCTATTTATTACCAAGATTTTTCAACGTCCACTTTTGTGCTATCACATCAGCAACTGTAAATTGGAAAAACATATATATACATAAATTCATTTTGAACATATTAATAACATGACGTTAAATTACACCATAATGTATTGAAATTACCTTTATTTGTGAATAAAAAACTTCATTTTTCCAACTTGGAGGCATATATCTCCAATAATCATAAGAAATAGGGAGGGAAATGGGCCTCGCTGCCATCTGGCCTAGAATTTGGCCAATTAATCTCACGGTGTCATATGTAGGGACCCCATATGAATCAAATGGTAAAACTATATTATCTCTATTCATATTCCACACATCTTCACTTCTTATATTTTTCTCCATAGTTTCATTTTTTCATCTTTAATGAACAAACAATTATTATAAAAAAAGTGCAATAAATTTATTTATATTAAAATTTGTACCTATAATAGTGACCCTCCAGTATACCCGTGATGAACTAGAAGTGGCTCAATGTCACCCTGCTACTAAGGCTACTAAAGGAGGAGTAAAAGGCTCAGAATCTAAAGGTACACTCATAGAGTGTGTGAGAGATGGTTCAGGGGGAGATGGTACAGGGGGCAGGCAACTGGTGGCTCACATGTTGTAGGGAGGGAGACAGATGGATCATTATCTGTCACAGTAGTTGATGAAATAGTGTAACTATTCCTCCTTGTCATTATTGTCATTTAATCAAATAAAATTAAGTTCAAAACATATATTTCAAAAAAAATATTCAGAAAAAAAATTAAAAATAATAATAGTTGCCCAGTACTAACAAACAAAATATATATAACAATGATAATGAATGACTGTACAAATGAAATAAGTGGTTATTGGATGAATAAATAATTGTACATACTATCATTTTCCCCTTCAATCATGTCAGATTCCTTCTCCATTACTTCATCCACTTAATTAATCCTTGTTAGACTAATATTTTCATTATCATGATGGACAAATAATTTTGTGTCTTGTTGTTAATGAGATTCAATTTCAGAGGTCAAATCTTCAACTTCATCGCACATATCATACAAATCTCTTTGTATTACGTGAGAAACTACACTCCACCCTTTATCCAAAACATCATTTACATAATATACCATTTTTTCTTTCAATTATAAGATATGTGGATCATGAAGTTCATGATCACCAATATCCATCAAGCGAGAGAATTTCACAGAAGTAAATTGCAAGGAATCTCTTTTAACACCTCTGATAATATCGACCCAATTGAATTTGAATAAAACAATTGAAAAATGAATGTGGTAGTTTAATTAAATAATATCAGTCATATTTCCATAGTATCCCACTTCATAAAATGTAAATATACCACTATTCTTTGATTTCAAACCCCTTTCTCGATCGACTGTATGAAATCTAAATCCATTCATGTTGTAAGCGTCGAACTTTCTAACTTATTTTAGAGGAACTCAAGAAAGAACCCTCAAATCTTCTAAAAAATTTTATCAAGTATCAGTATTCATGATCTTAAAAAATAAATAAACTTTATTATATTTACAAAATATATGTGTCAAACTAATATTCATATTTATTGCAATATTTATGAACTTACACATCGTGAAAACCATTATACAATCTCTTTATTAACAGCTTTCATTATATATTTCACATTTTGTGTTCAGACTCTCATTCATCTCTTTGTTTTTATCCTCAACTCTTCAATAAATAGATATGCAATTTCACTATTTAGAAGCACATATCTACGTGCCAATAATAATTCCAATTCTGTCAGTGTCACATTTGAGTCCCTCCCAACTGATCGACCAATAGTAAGAAATATTTTTTATTTATGATGTATTTGAGATTGATTTTATGTGTCTTAAATACATGAAACTTGATTAAATCATGTCTCAATATCATCCAAGTATCTAGAACAAAAGTTAAGACACTCCTCAGCCAAATTTCCTTCAGTAATAGATCCTTCTGGTTGAGCTTTATTTCTCACATATGATTTCAAATGCCCAAGATATCTGTAAAATAAAATAAACATAATTATGCATTTAACTAAGTTCCAAAAATTGTTTACTTAACTGGAAAACATATAAATAAAGTACCTCTCAATTGAATATATCCATCGATATTGAACGAGCCTCCTAATTTAGCTTCCTCAACTAAATGCACAGTTAAATGCATCAGGACAATAAAAAATGAAGGAGGAAAGATCATCTCCATTGCACAAAGGGTCAATAAAAACCTCTCCTAGAGGTTGTCAAGCTAAAATGGATGTAGAGATTTATCACATAGTTTTCTGAAAAATGTACAGAATTGGAGTACAACAGTAGTAACTTTTTCATGTAATAATGTACGCAATACTAATGGTAGTAACTTTTGTAACAAAATATGTGAATCATGACTTTTCAATCCATGTAACTTACGATTCTTCAAGTCAACAAACCTAGAGATGTTACTTGAATACCCATCATATACCTTCACATTCTTAAATAATCGAAGGAATGTATCTTTATCCCTATTTTTCATTGCAAAAATTGTCAGAGCATACTCTTCATTCTCATCTGGCCAAAGATTACATTTTATGTTCATTACTTGTAAGTCTTTGAGAGCATTGAGATGATCCTTCGACTTTACATACTCATTAAGCAATGTAAAAAATCAAATTTTCACATACAATCTTCTCAATACGCATCACATAATGATTATGCTGCAACAAATTAAATTCCCAATATGGAAGTTTGAATAATTTACTTTCTTTCTTCCATTATTGAATTATAATTTCACTTGACGATGCACTTCAAACTCATTTCCTACTATCATTCAAATGATGAACCTTCCCAAATTTTGTTTCAACATTTTCAAGTTGTGTCAATATTTTAGAACTAATTAAAAACTTTGGAGGTGGTCTATGATCAATGAAACCGTTAAATTTTGATCTATTCAGCCGAAATCTATAAGATGCATCGAGAAATATTTGATGGCACAATAAGTAGCATTTTATACTATGAGGTAGCCATTTGGGATCAAAATCAAAGTTACATATAGGACAAACCAAACCCCTGTAAATGTTTCAAACAGATAAATTCCCAAGCCCAGGGAAGTCACTAATGGTTAACATTAAAGCAGCATGCATTTTGAACATTGTTTTAGAAGAAGAATCAAATGTCTCAACACCATTGCTCCATAACTCCTGTAATTCTTCAATCAAAGGATGAAAGTATACATCAATAACATTTCCAGGCATTTTTTTTTTGGGAATAATCATCAAAATGATAAAATATGTTTGTTTCATACACATCCACATAGGCAGATTGTAAGGGATCAAAACAACTGGCTAAATGCTATAACTAGTACTCAAAGCCCCAAATGGGTTGAATCCATCGGCATCTAATCCCCGTCGAAGATTCCTAGGATTAGCTGATAAATCTGGATGTAATGAATCAAATGTCTTCCATGATTGTGAATCTCGTGGATGTCTCATTAACCCATCATTGTTATTATCTACAGAATGCCACTTCATGTGTTCGGCGGTTTTCGATGACATGAATAATCTTTGCAATCGAGGATTTAAAGAAAAGTAATGCAAAACCTTTTTAGGTATGTTCTATTTCTTCTTCTTCATGAAAGTATGTTTATTCAAACTTCCAACATCACCCATTGAATACCATCTAAAAGAAAAACATTTTTTCAATTCTTTCTACATGAATCCTCTTTCCAATAAAGCATACAATCATTGGGACACATGTATTTTTTTATAATTCAGACCAAGCATGTTAACAACTTTTTTCATATCATAAAAAGACTCAGGGATTTTTGCTTTAGGTAATGCATCACGTAACAATTCCAATATCATGGACATTGCCTTATTTTTAATTCCACATAGACATTTGATATGGTACAAATTCAGCAGAAAAAAAATCATTGAATATTTCAAACATCCACTATACAAATCTCTATTTCCATTGTTAACTAAATCATGAAATGTATTTTCCTCAGTGAAGTTTTCTCTTACATTTGTCTCCAAAAAATCAAGAGGAGGATCCAATGATATGTTACAATCTTGATCTAGTTGTGTTACAGTCTTAAAAACATCACTTGTCAGGTTGCAATTTATAGCACCCTCATATGGTTGTTCTGTTATGTTTTGATGTTGATAGTTCTGTCTTTCAGTGCTGAATGCATCATTTATAAGGTTTTTCATTTCATTTTCCATTTTCGACAAAGTTGGGAACTCATTCTGTTGATTAACATCAATGATCAACCTTTCTCTAACGTTCGATTCTCCATGAAAAATCCAACACAAATATTGACCAAGAAATTTCTTCAGTAGTAAATGTTCATAAACTTTATCTCTCTTCAACAATATTCTAAATTTACATTTAGGACATGGACATCTTATTCTACCTTCAACTAATCAATTGGAAATTACAAAATCTAAAATCTCCTTCAAACCCTTAATATAATGAGGTGTGTTCCTCAGTAATGTCATCCATATTTTATCCATGTATATCACAATATGCCTACACAATATTAAAAAAAAATAAACCACATAGTTACTTCTAAATAGAAAAAGAGATTCATATATACTAGTTGAAAACATATATAAATATGTTACATAAGGTTTCCCTATACAAATACATATGGTAAATCACCCACTAGAAAACCAAAGTACATATGTTCATGCATTTGTATGCTTATACACATGTGATTACAAAATCACTTGAAGATACAAGAAGATAGTGTGTATTTTATTAGGAAATATACATTTTAAGAAGATAGTGAGTGTTTTTTAGATATATTTGAGCAATTTTAGCATTAGTAAAAAAGTTAAGAGTTAAACTGAATCATTATATTAGAAGTCAACTTACAGAGCGTTGGGATATTTTCAAGTTGATCATTATGATATTGTAGTTAGTTGAATTAGAAGTATTATCTTCTACAATTCATGAGAGTATACTGAACCAACTTTCATGCAAAGTTATTAATTATATTCAGTGTAATTCATTGACTTTTATTCCTTTTATAAGAGGAACTATAATTTCTAATTTGATAATAATATAGAAAAATATTTGTTTTCCATTAACATGATATATAAATAAATAAAATATAAAACATGCACTTTATTAATGCACACCATTTATAAAACATGGTATAGATATGTTTTTCCTGAAATAATTCCAATTCAAAACTCATTCATCTATCCTTAAAACATCACCCCTTTTATAAAAAAATGCTTAAATTTTTTAAAAACATATTAAAGGAATTTATAATAATGGCTAGAAAATTTAAAAAACAATCTCTCACTTGAAATATTCAACACAACAAACTCAAATTAAGTAATGAAACAAGGATAACTATGAAGAAAACTTCCCTATAGAAGGTTATAAAGTATGCCAATAAACAAGTGGAACAAAACTAATAAATATTATTACTAAATCATTAGAGGATCAATGGTTCAATGAAATTCCATTCAAGTAAAAAAAGAAATTCAAAAGCTAATAAATAATTAAAGGCATCACACATGATAAATATCATGAGGAAACACATTAGGAACTAATGGGACAAGTATGACACATGAAAATGTGGAACTAATTCCATTAGGTTAATGGTCATACATCCATCAAACAATTCAATCTAAACCCAATCTCATTCATGACACCCCACTAGCTCGGTATTTTATACAACTAGTGGTAACTAGAAAGTGTGTAATCTCAATGTTCCTAGAAACATCCAATGACTTCCCACTTAGTATCCTAGGGTTCCCTATAAAATAAATAAAGGAGTTGATACACTTTTAAAGTTAATGTCATACAATGAAAATAATAATAGCCAAAGGCTATCATAATAATGAAATCATTCCCACATCCCACATTTAGCTTATAATGAGCCCCCACCCATAAGAAAATCATGAATCACATCACAAACAACCATCACATGGATACAAATGACATCATAAATAAATGAAAAGGGGATCAACAAGGGAAAAACGAACCAATCAACTCAAATATCACATCACAAAGTGCCATCCAAGACTTTCAATTGTCACATATAATATATACATTTGTAAATCCCTTTTTAAAATGATTTGGAATCCAAACACCAATATAAGGGAAATCATAATCATTTCCAAAACACAACCAACATAACCCAAATGAATCACAATTCCATTTCATAAAACAACATGTCCCTTTGAAGCATGGAAACCATTTAACCCCCAAAGGGTAACCCACTTTGAAAAACCAATTTCCCTTAAAATAAAATGACCATGTGTTTTTCTTATATAAAACCATTATTTTAATTTTATTAAACATGTAGAATGTATAAAATACAAATTTACATAAAAATTTCATTTAAAAATGAAATTAAAACCATTAAGTCACATGAAAACCATGTTAAGTTATATAAAACCATTATAAACCAAACCTAGAAAACTCGCACCCTCGTTATCTAGATTAGAAATTAATTTGTAAATCCAAGCACGCATAAATATCTTAAATAAAATTCAATGAAATAGAAACGCTGACCTAATGTGGTGAAATGATGTCACCTTCAAAGAGAACCACTTTTTTATGCCATAATAAATGAATCATAACTTTTGGAGACCAAAAACCCCAATCTAAAACTACCATAAAAAATAAAATCTACCATCCATGGACATTAGGGTTAGAGAAGAAAGGGTAAAAGGTATACAACAAGAGTGGGAGAGAGGGTAAGATCATACATCTTAATCTCAATGATGAACCACCCAAAAATCACTTCAAATCCACTTATTAGACATTAGGTAAGGAAAGAGAACTCATGGATAAGAACTGATGATGTGAGGGTATAATAGGGTGGCTTAGTGTGGAATCCCCAATTAAAAATGAGGAGAAAATAATATATATATATATATATATATAAATACTTGAGTAGGAAACATGGTTGTCTGACATGGTTTACCAAACCATGTATAGACTATGTATTTGACATCGCCTCATCCCCCATAAGTGGAATGGTTGCTTCACATGCTTTCCTTAACCATGCAGAGATCATATGATCCCCTATTTCTATTATCACATAAGGATTAATGTTTTTACTTCACAAATTCCCAAACTGCATTCCTAACCATATACCCCTAGAAAAACCTCTAAAACTAAAATTAATAACCATAATACACCTCAATCCCAGGGGAGGAAACAACCACATGATCGAGAATAAGAAATTGAAATCTTATGGTGTCAAAAACTCCACACCATGCCACTTTCCTCCCCGACAAAGTTTACAAGAACATAGGATAAGCAAGGATTCCAAGGCTACCTTCCCTCTAACGTGGTCTCAACCACTAAATAACTTTCAAAACATCAAAACAAAGGACACATAGAATAATAAAACCATTCCTTGAGATAAAAAATTCTGAAAAAATAAAAATTATCTGAAAAAATTCACTAGGATCCTTAAGAAGTATGTGCCTCACTGAATGAAATTGAAGATAAAACAAATATGTTGTTGGGATATCCACTCCTATGATATTATTTGAAATTAGGAATATAAAAAATTACAATAATACTCCTAAGAGCCTCATGAATTCCAAAATAAACCAAATGAAAAAACATAAAAACTAACTCTAGATTAACTAAGTTCATTATAGCCAAACTATAGCACATCCCAACCAAAGGAATCAAAAATAATCACCCCACAATAATGGGAAGAAAACACACAGAGACCGATCATGGGTATCCCAACCATTTATAATTTCTCTATAATAGTGAAACATTAGATAGGAAGATCCAAGAGGAAAATCATCAACAAAGTGACATGATTACACTAACCATGACAACCACATTAAATCAATAAAAGAGAACGCATCCTAGAGAAAAATTTATGCTTCATTAGACCTGATCACTAAGAAAAGGCACTCCATGAAATAAAATAAACACCCTTGTATTCATGTTTCTCAACATGGAATGGCATGGCTCTAAACCCAGTTCATGAAACTACATGAATGTTAATTTAAGGCTACACACATGTAACACCACTCATGGAAACACTGAAGAAATCATTTAGCCTATAACTCTCACATAATCATACCACAACTGAACTATAATAATATATAAACCTGTGTGGAGAGGCAGCAAAGGTAGTCAATAGTGGCGATGGGCAGCGAGGTGCAATGATGAGCGATAAGAACCGTCACCAGTGGTAGAGAGGTGAGCTAGGGTTCGGCTCTCGTGGGGGTCGGGGGAAGAAGGTGGGGTCATGGGGGTCAGGTGGAAAAGGGGGTTTGGGGTTGGGTGTTGGGGGGGAGTGGCACTGATGGTTAGCGAGAAACGTTATCAGTGCCGGGGAGGCGAGTTGGGGTTTGGGTATCGTAGGGATTGGGGGAAGAAGGTAGGGTCACGGGGGTCTGAGGGAGAAGGGGGTTCGGGGTCGGGGGGAAGTGTCGCCGCTAAAAGACCGCCACTAAAGTCAATTTATGTTGTAGTTCCTCTTATCTAGTAACTAAAATTTCTGATTTTGATGATCTTCTTCAATATATTTCTGAATATTAGCAAAATAAACTACTAATGGTTTTTCAATAGAATTTTTTTCCTTAAAAACGTGGGTAAATTTTATTCTTGATATTTCATCCTAATTAATTCATTATGTATCTATTCTATGTAATACAAAAAGAATTTATAAATATTTAACCTTATAAACTTTATAAGATAATATAGAAAATAGATATCTTGTATCTCAATTGTATCTGTATCTCCCTTCCTCAATAGTAAAAAATATAATATCTACTAAAACCCAATTCTAACTTTAGAGAGAAGATGATTGGTTTTATGAACTTTATCACTAACCTTAAAAAGTTTTTTATCTACTTAGAATTGATAAAATCTCCATAAAATTATTGTAATTTGTGAAATAAAAATAAATATTTCCCTTAAAATAGAACTTTTATAAACTCTAAAATCTTTATTAGGTTAAGGTAAAAATTCATACAAAGGATGAAAATGATACCTTCTTAATTCTAACTTCCTCAAAAAATTTGATAGATCTATATAACTCAAGAATCAGCAATAAATGATACATTTCACATTCTTTCATTATTGAAACAATATTTATCCATCCTTGAAAATTGATAATATCCTTTAGCATAAATTCATACTTTTCAAAAATATCTGAATAAATAATATTTTATCTAACTATTTATTTGGTGAAAAGTTCTCTAGAAGATACCATGATTGTATCATAATATGAGAAAAAAATTCATAAAATATCAAGATTTTCCATTCCAATATAAATTAATTCTTTGAAAAAACATGGGTTCCACCTCATTATATAGGTATTTTTGTAATATGAAGAGTCATTATAGATTTCCTTGATCCAATAGCTCAAATTAAATCCTTCCAAAACACATGATGTCATGTTTATTTTTGAAGGAATTATTTTTAAAGTTTTTATGCTTTTATAAATTCAATAATGATTTTAAATTTTAGATATATGAATAATAATTTAAAATTCATAAAAATAAACAATAAATTTAATTTTAGGTAAATGAAAGATAAATTTAAATTCAGGTAAATGAGCAATGAATAAATGAATAAAATTTCCTTAGAAATTCAATGAATAAACAAAACTTACTAAAAATATGATGAACTGAAAATAATTTCATAAAAAAATAGAAGTTATCTTCTATTTTATAAATAGATTATCATATTTTTTCAAGATGTAACCATAAATTTTTTGACAAAATTTTTAAGTTATTTAGAATATTAAAAATTGTATAAAAATTAGTTAAAAGTAAATAACAAATACTCCCCCAAAATAAAAGGAATAAATGTAATATAATAAGAAAACTTAAATTAATAGATTTAAAAGAATCTAAATTAGAAATACCAAAGGAACTGGTGATAGGTGTTTAGCTTTCGGTGCACAGCAATATAAAAATTATGAATTTAATTTTGGGTATATAGATCTACTTGGGTGTATATGAACTAGGAAATCATATCTTTATAACTCACTCTTACTTTTCTATATGATGTTTAAAGGCTATAAGTATAACAACCCAGGACCCACACTCCTAGATCTTGTGCTTAAATTCAAAACTTTACATTCCCAGCTTTGATTTCGATAATTGTGACCTAAATGTTTCATCTAAACCTTACAACATAAAAATTAAAAAATGGATCACTTACAACCTTTAGTAACTTTTATTTTTATATATTTAAAGAATTATCATCAACTCATATCAACTTGTACTCGAAAATAACTTATTCATAAATTTGAACACCATCTCCCATTATACCTAGCTTTTCTTATTTCACATTAGGTCACCAACATCATCCTTGTGAAATACTTTATAGATATAAATTGTTTTACATAATTATTTAGAACCTAGGGAAAAGGAAACATAATAAGGGTGATATAAGATTCTCAATAAGGTTAAAAATAAGTATTAACAATTTAATTTCATCAATTAGTATAAGTTTTCATGAGTATAACATACAAAAATTAACACCCATTAATGCATATATCATCAGACGTGAAATTATGGCCTAAGGAATTAATAAAGCAGAGAGTCATAATAATCAATAACAATTTTCTATGTGATATCAATCTTTATCAAATGATACATCATAAACCCTTATAAAGTAATTAAACCCCTTTTTGTTAACTTGGAGTATCACTTTCATAAAACCCTTTTAATTAGAATAACCATATGGAAAACTTCAAATATTATCATTACTCAATGCATTGGAGAGCTATAATGGGGCTCACCCTTCATATAAGCTATATTGGGATCCCTCTTGAGATATAATGGGCCTCAACCCATATTATAATATATATGAGGCTCATACACTCTAAATGAGATATAATTGGGCTCATCCATTCATATAAGCTATATCAGGCTCACCTGTGAGCTATAATGGGTCTCAACCCTTCGTATAAGTTAAATCGGGCTCACCTATTTCATATAATACTCAAGTAAAATATCAAGAATAAAAAACTTTCATCATAAAAACATTTTAAATACTTGATAAGGGTATCTCATGCATATATTTTAATGTGTTTTAGTATATTAATTTGTGTATTTGATTAATAAATTTTTCTAATTTATGAATGATTTGATTTGTTCTTATGTTTTATGGCAGCAATAATAGATTTATGAAAAAGGAACAAAATAAGGAAAATAATGGAGCTAAAAGACACTTAATGCCATGAGTAAAGTAAATAGGTGGGATACTTTATTTTTGAAGCCAATACAGAGATAGAAAACTAGAGAAATATGATTACACAACATGTAATTCATTTATATGTCGTGACTTTATCAAGTGAAGAAGATATGTCTAGATAATTCATGATGAGGTTACACACTATGAACGTTAGTTACATGTTGTGAGTCACGATTACATATCGTAAAAAGAGTAAAAGTTCAAAATCCTTAAATGATATTCACATGAGATTCACGCGAGATTCGTGCAGATTCAAAAATCATGGTGGAAACCTCGAATTGGGATTACACAACGTGTAAACACATTATATGTTGTGAAAAGTGTCAGGAAGATTCCATCCTAAGCCTATAAATATAATAGATTCTTGCTACTCTGGGATTTATTCTGGATCTAGAAAGATCCTCAAAGAAGGATTCTTTCAAAGATTCACCCACCGGTTATAAAGCCGTTCTTTTCCATTTTCTTTAGGATTTTCATTCATTATTTTTCTACACCATCTCATGGTTAGAATGAGAGGGTGATTTTTTTATCATGGAGTGAGTGATGAATGGAGATTGAATGTATGAGGTATTTTATATTTTGTTACAATTAATATTGGGATTTGATATTTTTTCCTCAATTCTATCATTTTCCTAATTTATTCTTACTTGACCATTGTGAGTGGGTTTGGGAATTGGTTTAATTTATTTATTTCTTTGAGAATGGCCATTTACTTAGATTATTTAATGAATTTGTTTAATGTGAAGTCTTGGTTATATATTTCTTCCAGGACCATTGGGTTTTTCTTTACCCTATGTTTAAATTAGGTTTCAGGTTATCCATTCATTGCAATCCGAAGTAACTAATCATGAGGAAAGATTTAAATAGAAAGAATTTATCATGAACATTGGACTCTCTAGGAACTAATTTCGATAACTTAATAATTTTTAATTAAATATTTTATACCTTTCCATTGCATTAACCAGGAATCATGGCTATTCAGAACCCATTTTATATTTTCTTCTCTTGCCTTCTTCACCAAATCACATACTTGATAGTTTAGATTTTATTTTCTTCAAATATAAATTATTTTAGGTTTATTTTATTTCATTAATATTTTCTTTAATCCTATACCTATGGGTTTTACCTCAAACTTTGAATTCCTATACTACTCTATAGTTTATCATTTTGTTTGTTTCATGTTAGAAATTTCTAAATTCAGTAATTTTATGGGAATTAATGATGCATTAAGGGATATCAATACTCTTTAAACCCATAAAAATATATTTGAAACATGGATAACCAGTAGAAAATAAATGGGTTCAATGAAAATCTCTTTTAAGTATGATTAACCCAAGGAAAAGTAACAAGTTCCATAACAATATCTTTGAAACAATCGTAATCCATCCAAAGAATGAATGAGGATGGTATAAATACAGAATATCCCTAGTGAATGATAAGTAACAATAAGGGTTTTTGGCATTGATGAATGGAAATAACATTAAAATATCATTAAAAACAATCTTGATGAAGATATCATTTTCATTTTAAAAATCACTTTTTAAAACATAAAACATTTTGAAAATACTTTTCTTTGAAAACAACCTTGGAAACATATAATGGAATTTTTATAAATAATTTAAAATTATTTTTAAAAATTAAAACATTTTTAAAATCCTTTACCTTGAAAATTATATTAAAACTTCATTTAAAAACATTTTTTAAAAAAATTATAAAACGTTGTTTTGAAAGAACATATATTTTTAATCGAAGATATAAATGAAGTTAGATTTTATTAAAATACCTTCTCAAACATTTTAAGTACTAAAGAGTTTAAAAATGATAAAATTACATGTAAATATCATGAATAAATATAGTATAAGGTAATTCATGATAATTATAATAATTCAACATTGGATACATAATCATACACAATCCCGGTAAATGATGAGATTGTAACAAAAGACTTTTACCACTTTGGTAACTTTGATTCACAATATCCATGAAATAATATTATTAAATAAAACTTATAATATCATTAAAATAAGTATATTAATGATATAACATGTCAAATGGGTATAATATACACCTTATAAAAAATAGATACATGTATAGCCTAGCTTGCATCTCAAAGAAGGAAAATTGAGACAAAAATCTCTTAACGCTTTGGTAACTTTGAAATTGTAAACCCCGTGAAAGAGAGATCCTAAAACAGATATTTAAATCCCAATTAATTTTAATATAATAATAATAAAATACATTCAATTGAATTATATACACCACACAACAAAAATAAGTGGTGAATATGGAATATATCTCACAGAAGTAAGAGTGAGACAAGAAAAATCCTTACCTTGAGTATGATTCATCACACTTGTGACTTATATTACTGAATAGTAAACTTATGTTAATTATTTACTTGATTTATAAAAATTTAAAAGTTTATTATTACTGTTATTTTACTTATAAACAATTTATAAATAATTACTTAATCAATTAATTTTAAGTCGGGTGTTTTGACAGTATTCGGCTTATGTGTCAAAACTGACTTTGGTTGGTCTACTAAGGTCAAATAACTCATTATTTAAACATATAAATAATAATAATCATGAAGTAATTTTAATATTTATATATAAATTATAATTTTACAACAAATTATTAAATATGGTTATAAAAAAGTAACTAACGTTACGATCATGGAGACGGTAGGCTATACGTACGTGTGAGTAACATTTCCATTTTTCCATTAATCATTTTGGGAAGAAGGTAAGTAAAATGTACCTTTCCATAATGATAATTATATCATAATTACCATATTATTTAATTATATATAATTATATATATCATTATTTTGATGTGGTGATGAAAAAATAAGAATCACATCGCTTGGAGGAGGTGGTAGTCCACATATCCACGAACGATGTTATAACTTTTTCAGTGTGTGTAATGGTAAGAATAAAGTGATATATTATATTTTAAGAAATATAATTATATATTGAATATAATAATTATTTCATTTATATTATATATATTCATTATATATACCCTTATTACCTTCTATGTAACACATTATTGAAAAATGTTTCACATCGCTTCGAGAGGTTGTGGTCTTTCATACACACGAGCGACGTTATCATATCCTGCATGATATAAAATGTAAAATGGGTGTATATTATATAATTAATTATGAGGTATTATTATGTTATAAATATCATAAATATAATATATAAACAGTATTTCCATCATAATTACCAACTATGATATGTGGTAAAGGAAAAAATGTATGACATCATTTCATGAGGCTGTAGTCTACCATACACACGAATGATGATTTCATAGCCCATTTGATGGAAGTATGTGTGGTAATAGGTCATAACCTTAACATAAAAACAAATTAATATATTAATTATACTATGGTTATTATATAATAATATCATAATAATAATTTAAGATTTGGAGAAATAAATAAAACAGAAGTGCTCGTTGATAAACGTACCTCTTCTACAGGTAACTCCTTTTGGTTTGTACAAAAACCATTCCTTGGTTTGATTTATATATATATAAATATTATAGGATGAGTTTAGGTATATTTTTATTATATTTTGGAAGTTTTTTTATGATATATAATTCCTTATAGGTGTGTATAATGGAGGAGAGTGAATGCCATTTTATAATATTGGAGGAGTGGCATTCTTGTAAATACCAAAAAGAAAACACTATTGGGAGGTATCCCTTACATAATATGCCTCCAATAATTATTTCTTTGATAAAATAGGTAATAATTTAAAACTATTTCCATAAAATGTTTTTTGGAGAAGTTTCTAGGTCATTTGGTCTCTTAAGATGAAAGTTTAACCACTAAGTAAACTTGTTTGTACCAAAATCGATGTAATTAATTTTAATTGATTTCACTAATATTTTTGGTAAAAAAAAACTAAGTTGAAATTAATATACATTATAAATTATTATGATTAAAAATATGGAATCAATTTTTCTAAATTCAATTAATAGAAGTGTCATAATTTAATTTAAAATTAATCATATGGACATGATGAGAAAGCGGGATTTTATAGTGAAAATGTTCAAAAACTCAGTAAGTTTTTATAACCAATTTAAATATGAAATTGATTAAAAATAACTAAATTAGATTAATTTAACTATTTTTACTTTAAAACCAATTCAAAATGTTATTTAACATTATAAATTATTTAGATGAAAAGTTTATTTTCAATTAAAATTAAGTATTTTTCACTATTCATCAAAAAAAGAATAATATTGGATAAATTATTAAAATATAGTTTACAATGACCACTTATTTGACACATATTAAAAAAGCTTTCTTTATTGGAAAAAAAATAGTTTTTTAGGTAGACGGGAATTTTTATGGTTTTAATACCTAATACAAATGAAGTTCCATTAGGACTTAAGTCAATAATTTATCCAAGATTTCAATTTCTAATTTTATCTTGATAACCTTGATATCATTAAGAGAAAAATATGTGTTCTTCATTTTCTTCTTATAATTTTACTTCTTCTAGTTATCTAACATTGGATGATCTTTTGAGGAATTGAATTTACTTTTTTCAGTTCATATTAGTATTCAACTTCATTATTTTCTCTTGGGAATTATCAAAATAAAAAATAATTTAGGTATTTTCTTTTTTGAATTCATTAAGTTTATTTTAAATTTTTAAAAAAATCACTTCTCTTTAAGTGTTTTTAATTTTTAAATCAATGTACTTATTATAAATTTTCTAATGAATATCTTCACATTTAGTCACATAATCTTTCTCCTAATTATATGTTTTTGAAACATTTTAATCATCATCAGTATATGATAAAGTCTCAGCATCATTATCACATTCACTTTCTAAAGAATAAAAGCATTTAGAATCTAGAGTTATATTTTTAAGGGATTTAGTAGTAATTCTTCCCATTAAACATTTTCAATATTATGAAAAATATTAATTCTCTATCATTATTACTATTTTCTGATAAACTATCTGATGTAGTGTCACCCACACTGCACTTAAAATATCAATAAATTTTAAACTTTTCATTCCTTTTTTAGAATAATTTCTAGGATATTTCTTATATTTTCTTTAAATTTTAGGATAATCTAGTCAAGTATGACCAAGTTTTCTACATTTATAGAATATCAGTTTAGAATAATATTTCTTATCAAACATATAATTTTTATCTTTTATATCATTTAAATAATCACTTTTTAAATTTCAATTCTTGAACATCCTTCTTTACAAGTTATCTAGTTCACTTTTGGTGTGTTCTTTTCACTATCATCTGAGGTTTTTTTAGAATTTATTTTAGAATTATATCTTTGATATTTAGAAAAAAAATCTACTCTACTTTCATTACTTTTCGTTTTAACATCCCTTTTTAATCTTCTTTTATATTTCATGAGCTTTGTAATTAAGTTATCTATACTTAGTTTAGTAATATTATTTGTGTCATCAATAGATATTTTTTTATTACAACTCTTTCTAAAAAAAATTATATAACCTTCTCAATAAGTTGATCATTAGTTAAATTCATTTATATAAGGTACTATAAACTATTTACTATACTCAAAAATCCCAAATTCATTTGAGCTACAGATTCATCGGGTAAAAAATAAAAAAAATCATAATCATCTCTCAAAATTTTTATTTTAGTTTCAAGAACTTTTGAATTTATGAAAAAATTAACTTTGAGTTTCATCTAGATTATAAAATTTGTTCTATATGAATAGAAATTATTGTATATATTTCATTTAATAGAACTTAATAGAGTATTTGTAACTCTGAAATTCAATTGAAATTCATTCCTTCCTTATCTTGAAAAAGTAGCAACTTCATTCTCTAAAATTTCATAATTACTGGTCAACATAAGAAAATTTTCACCACTTATATCAGTCAAAAATATCTTCATTTTATCATTATAGTACTCAAAATCATTTCTATACAATAAAATTGATCTCTTTATATTTAGATTATAAATTGATCAAACATGTATACATTCCATAGTTAAAAAATTATCTACATATTGTTAGGTGAAAGGAAACTGAAAAATGAAAATACAATCATGTAATAGAAAATCAGGAAGAAGAAATATCAATTTTAGTCTCAAATTTAGATACCACCTTTGACAAAAAAACATTTGTATCATAAATGTATGTAAAAATACTACAAGAGGGGAGTGAATTTTAGTTTTAAATCAACTAAAAATTTCCATCCTCTTTAAGTATTATGTTCATAACTTTTTTTGAAATACCAATCAAATCAAATGTTAAACTAAAAAATTATGAAATGAAAATATAAACTAAATATAAAAAACAAATTGTAGAAGAAATAGAGTACTCATTATTTTATCAATTATTGATGAAAGAGTTAAAGAAATTTAAATTTAAACTAACTAAATTATAATTACTGTTTCAATAATAAACTCAATATTAATTTGGGAAATAATATAGTTAAAGTTTAAAAATAAACATGAAGTATAGTTAATTAAACCAAATACTCCTTTAAAAGTATATTATTAAAACCTCACTTTTAGACCAACTTTAAAGGAAGATATATAGACTTAATCATAGGTATTAATGACGATAAACTTTTTGTAAAGACCCGTAAATTTCAAGGAAAATTTTTTCTTAAATTCTTTGGAATATTACGAGTCTGTGGTTCCTAACGGCACCTAATTCCAAGACCCGATTTGCCCAGAATCAATTTCTGAAGTTTTGTTCAGGTACGTTCAGTAAACGTACGTGTGGATTTTTCTATCTTTTGAACCGGTGCTCAGAATAGAAATCTGATGGCACTGATGAACTCACAGCATCAGTATTCACTTAAGGGGACCTTTACCGCAGTTGCGTTTTATGCGGGTTGAAAGTTATAATTTGGGGATTCGTAGAAAATTAAATAAAATTATTGTATTGTACAATTTTATTTAAGAGGTGGTTTTTCCTCCAAAGGGGAGTTGGGGTGGGTCCCACACCCCACATAACCTCCCATGAGAGGATTTAGTGTGGTGGATCCCACACGAACCCAAACCCTTTCACCTCCCCATTAACACCCCTTAATTAATTTGACAACTCCCCTCATTAAATGTGAACTCTCCACCTCCCTTCATTGATTATGCCAACCCCACCAATTGAATTAATTAATCTCTCATAATTAATTAATTTGTATGTCAACAATTCATTTTTGAATTGTTTTCAAATGGATGGAAATTTTATTATATTGGGATCCTTTTATTTCATTTGCGTTGGAAAATATACTATTGGGGAGGCTCTGGAGAATTAGAAGAAAGGTAATCATTTTTCAACGAAGAACATCATTCTTCAACGAAGAACATCCCCGATGAAGAACCCAAAAAACATCTCCCAACGACACTTCTTCCTCGAACGCACCCCAACCTCAAGGAATCTACGTAGTCTTCAGATTATCTTCCCACACCACGACAACAACTCTTCCTCCAATGTTGACGGGACGACACCGTTCTCCACGATGTTGTCTTCCGCGATGCCCGACTACCACAACGCTCATCTTACGCGGCTTGTCGATGTGCGACGTCAATTATGAGGTAGGGGTTTTGTATATTCTTTAAGTGAATAGTTGTACCCCATTCTTCATTGAATTACTTGGATTATCATCGGTCTTCTTCTACCGTCTAACGCGGAGGGCGCGGGCAGAACGAACATGGCCCGACGACCCTCCGTTAATCCTTGTTTATATTCACGATGGAGGCAGAGATGGACACTACTGGAAATATAATATTTCCCAACGGTTCACAACCTTTGGGAAAGCCCCTCTAACCGTTGGTATATGATATACCAACGGTTCTGATAACCGTGGGGAAGTAAGCCGTTGGGAAAAGGTTTTCCCAACGGTTTACTGGAAACCGTTGGTATAGGCTCACAAAAGCCACCCTATCCCAACGGTTCTTCCAAACCGTTGGGATTGTTTTTCCCAACGGTTTGGGAGAACCGTTGGGAAATATCAGTTTTGGGATAGTTTTCCCAACGGTTCTCCCCAAACCGTTGGGATATCCCCATGGATGAACTCTTTCCCAACGGTTTAGAACGGTTGGGAAAAGAGATATTTACCAACGGTTCAATGAACCGTTGGTAAAAACTTCTTTAGGATTATATGCCAATGGTTTTAAACCGTTGGCATATCCTATGCTGCAAATTACAGCAGCCTGCAATTTGCATAGCCCCTGTCCATCAGGCCCCTCTCCATCAGGCCTCATTTTGACCTCATTTTCAATCCAATTATTGTACCTGCAATAAAATAAAACATACATATACAATTACGAACAAATTCATACACATTTACAATATAATGGATCCTGAAACTATACACATCCATAATTAAATTAGAATTCATAACGTAATTATAAACGTACATAATTCATATAGAATTCAATTTAAAATTTAGATGACAATTATATGTGGAATCCGAAATTCAATTCATAATTTGATCGGTTTTTTCTATACCATATATTTTTACCTCAAATGATGTCCATTTTAAAAAAAATACATACACCTGAAGTGATATCGGCCACACTACACCTCAGATTGAGGCGGGGTTGACTCGTACACATCACATTTGACCCATGGATCGTTGTGATAAAGTATCGACACAATCCGAATGCGTTTGGTCGGTTTTCCGTATGCCAGTTGATGTTTTTCACTTAAAATGACGTCATTTTGAAACAAAAGACGGACACTATGAGTGGTGCCGACCACACCGCGTCTCCAATTGAGGCGGGGTTGATTCGTACACGTCACATATGACCCATGGATCATTCTCCTAAAGTTTAAATGGAAACCGAATGCGTTTGGTCGGTTTTCCGTATGTACTTAAAATGTTGTCCATTTTAAACAAAAAAGTGACACTTAGACTAATCCTGACCAAACCACGACTCAGATTCATCCCGGGTTGGCTCGTACATGTCACATATGACCCATGGATCGTTGTGATAAATTATCAAAAGATTCTGAATGCGTTTGGTCGGTTTTGCGTATGCCAGTTGTTCTTTTCATTTATAATCATGTCCATTTTAAACAAAAGAGACAGAGTTAGAGCGGTGTCGGTCACACTGCGTCTCGGATTAAGACGGGGTTGACTTGTATACGTCATATATGACTCATGGATCGTTGTGATAAAGTATCGATAGAATCCAAATGTGTTTGCTCATTCTTTCGTATGTTAGTTGATGCCTTTCACTTAAAATGACGTCCTTTTGAAACAAAAGACAGACACTTTGAGTGGTGTTAGCTGCACCGCATGTCGGATTGAGGCGGGGATGATTTTTACACGTCACATATGACCCATGGATCGCTCTACTAAAGTTTCAACGGAAACCGAATCCGTTTGGTCATTTTTCCGTATGTACTTAAAATGGTGTCCATTTTAAACAAAAGAGAGCCACTTAGACTTATCCTGGCCACACCGCGACTCGGATTCATCCTGGGTTGGCTCTTACACATCACATATGACCCATGGATTGTTGGGATAAATTATCAACAGATTCGGAATGCGTTTGGTCGGTTTTCCGTATATCAGTTGATGCTTTTCACTTAAAATGGCGTCCTTTTGAAACAAAAGACGGACACTTTGAGTGGTGCCGACCACACCACGTCTCCGGATTGATCTGAAACCACCGTGCAACATTATAATTATTATTTGTGATGTGTACGTGCAGACGGCACGTCAATCAGATGTGCGGTTTGCGTGATACGACTCAATATTTGTGTTTTAAGTGATGCGCGCGCTTCGTAAACGCGTGTGAGGGGGGTCCAAACAGGCCGAACGAAGTTGGAATGGCCTGAAATCAGACGAAAAATACGGGAGAGTGATTTATGAAGTGTTCGAGCAGACCGAATGTCAATCGGACGTGCCGTGTGCCCGTGGTGACCGACAACGCAGTTCTGGTGTCATAAACGGCCAAAACGGGCATCCAATGGTCAAATTCATAGAGGACGACCTCAGATTGAGCTGAAACCACCGGGAAACATTATAATTATTATTCTTGACGTGTACGCGCAGACGTCATGTCAATCGGACGTGCGGTTTGCGCGGTACGACTCAATATTCGTATTTTAAGTGATGCGCGCGCTTCGTAAACGCGCGTGAGGGGGGTCCAAATGGGCCGAACGAAGTCGGAATGGCCTGAAATCAGATTAAAAATACGGGTGAGTGATTTCTGAAGTGGTCGAGCAGACGGCACGTCAATTGGACGTGCCCTGTGCCCGCGGTGACCGACAATGCAGTTCTGGTGTCATAAACGGCCAAAACGGGTGTCAAACGGTCAAATTCATAGCGGACGACCTCGGATTGAGCGGAAACCACCGTGAAACATTCTAATTGTTATTCGTGACGTGTACGCGCAGACATCACGTCAATCGGACATGCGGTTTGCGCGGTACGGCTCAATATTCGTGTTTTAACTGATGTGCGCGCTTCGTAAACGCGCGTGAGGGTGGTCCAAACGGGCCGAACGATTTCGGAATGGCCTGAAATCAGACGAAAAATACGGGTGAGTGATTTATGAAGTGGTCGAGTAGACGGCACGTCAATCGGATGTGCCGTGTGCCCGCGGTGACTGACAAAGCAGTTCTGGTGTCATAAACGGCCAAAACGGGCGTCAAACGGTCAAATTCATAGAGGACGACCTCAGATTGAGCTGAAACCACCGTGAAACATTCTAATTATTATTCTTGATATGTACGCGCAGACGGCACGTCAATCGGACATGCGGTTTGCGCGGTACGGCTCAATATTCGTGTTTTAAGTGATGCGTGCGCTTCGTAAATGCGTGTGAGGGGGGTCCAAACGGGCCGAACGAAGTCGGAATAACCTGAAATCAGACGACAAATACGGGAGAGTGATTTCTGAAGTGGTTGAGCAGACGGCACGTCAATCGGACGTGCCGTGTGCCCGCGGTGACCGACAACGCAGTTCTGGTGTCATAAACGGCGAAAACGGGCATCCAACGGTCAAATTCATAGCGGATGACCTCAGATTGAGCTTAAACCACCGTGCAATATTCTAATTATTATTCGTGGTGTGTAAGCGCAGACGGCACGTCAATCGGACTTTCGGTTTGCGCGGTACGGCTCAATATTCGTATTTTAAGTGACGCACGCGCTTCGTAAACGCGCATGAGGGGGGTCCAAGCGGGCCGAATGAAGTCGGAATGGCCTGAAATCAGACGACAAATACGGGTGAGTGATTTCTGAAGTGGTCGAGCAGACGGAACGTCAATCAGACGTGCCGTGTGCCCGTGGTGACCGACAACGTAGTTCTGGTGTCATAAACGGCCAAAACGGGCATCAAACGGTCAAATTCATAGCGGACGACCTCGGATTGAGCTGCAACCACCTTGTAACATTCTAATTATTATTCGTGACGTGTACGCGGAGACGGCACGTCAATCGGACGTGCGGTTTGCACGGTACGGCTCAATATTCGTGTTTTAAGTGATGCGCGTGCTTCGTAAACGCGCGTGAGGGGGGTCCAAACGGGCCGAACGAAGTCAGAATGGCCTAAAATCAGACGACAAATACGGGAGAGTAATTTCTGAAGTGGTCGAGCAGACGACACGTCAATCGGACGTGCTGTGTGCCCGCGGTGACCGACAACGCAGTTCTGGTGTCATAAACGGCCAAAACGGGCGTCAAACGGTCAAATTCATAGCGGACGACCTCGGATTGAGCTGAAACCACCGTGAAACATTCTAATTATTATTCTTGACGTGTAAGCGTAGACGGCATGTCAATAGGATGTGTGGTTTGCGCGGTACGGCTCAATATTCGTGTTTTAAGTGATGTGCGCGCTTCGTAAACGCGCGTAAGGGGGGTCCAAATGGTCCGAACGAAGTCGGAATGGCCTGAAATCAGACAAAAAATACGGGAGAGTGATTTATGAAGTGGTCGAGCAGACGGCACGTCAATCGTACGTGCCGTGTGCCCGCGGTGACCGACAACGCAGTTCTGGTGTCATAAACGGCCAAAACAGGCGTCAAACGGTCAAATTCATAGAGGACGACCTCGTATTGAGCTGAAACCACCGTGAAACATTATAATTATTATTCTTGACGTGTACGCGTAGACGGCACATCAATCGGACGTGCGGTTTGCACGGTACGGCTCAATATTCGTGTTTTAAGTGATGCGCGTGCTTCGTAAACGCGCGTGAGGGTGGTCCAAACGGGCCGAACGATTTCGGAATGGCCTGAAATCAGACGACAAATATGGGTGAGTTATTTATGAAGTGGTCCAGCAGACGTCACATCAATCGGACGTGTCGTGTGCCCGCGGTGACCGATAACGCAGTTCTGGTGTCATAAACGGCCAAAATGGTCGTCAAACGGTCAAATTCATAGCGGACGACCTCGGATTGAGCTGCAACCACCGTGAAACATTCTAATTATTATTCTTGACGTGTACGTGCAGACAGAACGTCAATCGGACGTGCGGTTTTCACGGTACGACTCAATATTCGTGTTTTAAGTGATGTGCGCGCTTCGTAAACGCGTGTGAGGGGGGTCCAAACGGGCCGAACGAAATCGGAATGGCCTGAAATCAGACGACAAATATAGGAGAGTGATTTATGAAGTGTTTGAGCAGACGGCACGTCAATCGGACGTGCCGTGTGCCCGCGGTGACCGACAACACAGTTCTGGTGTCATAAACGGCCAAAACGGGCGTCAAACGGTCAAATTCATAGCGGAAGACCTCGGATTGAGCTGAAACCACCTTGAAACATTCTAATTATTATTCGTGATGTGTACGCGCAGACGGAACGTCAATCGGACGTGCGGTTTGCGCGGTACGGCTCAATATTCGTGTTTTAAGTGATGCGCGCGCTTCGTAAACGCGCGTGAGGGGGGTCGAAACGGGCCGAACGAAGTCGGAATGGCCTGAAATTAGACGAAAAATACGGGAGAGTGATTTATGAAGTGGTCGAGCAGACGGAACATCAATCGGACGTGCCGTGTGCCCGCGGTGACCGACAACGCAGTTCTGGTGTCATAAACGGCCAAAACGGGCGTCCAACGGTCAAATTCATAGCAGACGACCTCAGATTGAGCTGAAACCACCGTGAAACATTCTAATTATTATTCGTGACATGTACGCGCAGACGGCACGTCAATAGGACGTGCGGTTTGCGCCGTACGGCTCAATATTCGTATTTTAAGTGATTCACGCGCTTCGTAAACGCGCGTAAGGGGGGTCCAAACGGGCCGAACGAATTCGGAATAGCCTGAAATCAGACGACAAATACGGGTGAGTGATTTCTGAAGTGGTCAATCAGACGGCACGTCAATCGGACGTGTCGTGTGCCCGCGGTGACCGACAACGCAGTTCTGGTGTCATAAACGGCCAAAACGGGCGTCAAACGGTCAAATTCATAGAGGACGACCTCGGATTGAGCTGAAACCACCGTGAAACATTCTAATTATTATTCGTGACATGTACGCGCAGACGGCACGTCAATCGGACGTGCAGTTTGCGCGGTACGGCTCAATATTCGTGTTTTAAGTGATGCGCGCGCTTTGTAATCGCGCATGAGGGGGGTCCAAACGGGCCGAACGAAATCGTAATGGCCTGAAATCAGACAAAAAATACGGGAGAGTGATTTCTGAAGTGGTCGAGCAGACGGCACGTCAATCGGACGTGCCGTGTGGCCGTGGTGACCGACAACGCAGTTCTGGTGTCATAAACGGCCAAAACGGGCGTCAAACGGTCAAATTCATAGAGGACGACCTTGGATTGACCTGAAACGACCGTGCAACATTCTAATTATTATTCGTGACATGTACGCGCAGACGGCACGTCAATCGGACATGCGGTTTGCGCGGTACGGCTCAATATTCGTGTTTTAAGTGATGTGTGCGCTTCGTATACGTGCGTGAAGGGGGTCCAAACGGGCCGAACGAAGTCAGAATGGCCTGAAATCAGACAAAAAATACGGGAGAATGATTTCTGAAGTGGTCGAGAAGACGTCACGTCAATCGGACGTGCCGTGTGCCCGCGGTGACCGACAACGCAGTTCTGGTGTCATAAACGGCCAAAACGGGCGTCCAACGGTCAAATTCAAAGCGGACGACCTCAGATTGAGCTGAAACCACTTTTCAACATTCTAATTATTATTCGTGACGTGTACGCGTAGACGGCACGTCAATCGGATGTGCGGTTTGCACGGTACGGCTCAATATTCATATTTTAAGTGATGCACGCACTTCGTAAACGCGCGTGAGGGGGGTCCAAACGGGCCGAACGAAGTTGGAATGGCCTGAAATCAGACGAAAAATACGGGAGTGTGATTTTTGAAGTGTTCGAGCAGACGGCACGTCAATCGGACGTGCCGTGTGCCCGCGGTGATCGACAACGCAGTTCTGGTGTCATAAACGGCCAAAACGGGCGTCGAACGGTCAAATTCATAGCGGACGACCTCGGATTGAGCTGAAACCACCGTTCAACATTCTAATTATTATTCGTGACGTGTACGCATAGACGACACATCAATCAGACGTGCGGTTTGCGCAGTACGGCTCAATATTCGTATTTTAAGTGATGCACGCGCTTCATAAACGCTCGTGAGGGGGGTCCAAATGGGCCGAACGAAGTCGGAATGGCCTGAAATCAGACGACAAATACAGGTGAGTGATTTATGAAGTGGTTGAGCAGACGGCACATCAATCGGACGTGCCGTGTGCCCGTGGTGACCGACAACGCAGTTCTGGTGTCATAAACGGCCAAAACGGGCGTCAAACGGTCAAATTCATAGCGGACGACCTCGGATTGAGCTGAAACCACCATGCAACATTCTAATTATTATTCGTGATGTGTATGCGCAGACGGAACGTCAATCGGACGTGCGGTTTGTGCGGTACGGCTCAATATTCGTGTTTTAAGTGATGTGCGCGCTTCGTAAACGCGCGTGAGGGGGGTCCAAACGGGCCGAATGAAGTTGGAATGGCCTGAAATCAGACGAAAAATACGGTAGAGTGATTTATGAAGTGTTCGAGCAGACGGCATGTCAATCGGACGTTCCGTGTGCCCGCGGTGACCGACAACGCAGTTCTGGTGTCATAAACGGCCAAAACGGGCGTCAAACGGTCAAATTCATAGCGGACGACCTCGGATTGACCTGAAACAACCGTGAAACATTCTAATTATTATTCGTGACGTGTACGCGCAGACGGCACATCAATCGGACATGCGGTTTGCGCGGTACGGCTCAATATTCGTGTTTTAGGTGATGTGCGCGCTTCATAAACGCGCGTGAGGGTGGTCCCAACCACACCGCGTCTCGGATTTAGGCGGGGTTGACTCGTACACGTCTCAAATGACCCACGGATCGTTTTCTTAAAGTATCAACACAATCCAAATGCGTTTGTCCGGTTTTCCGTATGCCAGTTGATGTTTTTCACTTAAAATGATGTCCTTTTGAAACAAAAGACATACACTTTGAGTTTTTCCGAACACACCGCGCCTCGGATTGAGGCGGGGTTGATTCGTACACGTCACATATGACCCATGGATCGTTGTCCTAAAGAATCAACACATTTCGAATGCGTTTGGTCAGTTTTTCATATGTCACTTTTTGTTTTCACTTAAAATCTTATGGAAATTCATATAGAATATTTTTATATCATATTTAGTATGGATTAGATTTTAGTTGATCGTGCTATGAAACATTTCAGAGCTAATGAAATTAAGGAAGGTGGAGGGGCTGTCCGGGGGCTGTCCGGGGGGGCTGTCCGGTGGGTGTCCAGGGGGCTGTCCGGGGACCAAGGAGGAGGGTGGGGGGGCTATGCGGGGTCTGTCCGGGGGGGGTGTTTGGGGGTTGTTCAGGGGGTTGTCCGGAGTTGTTCAGGGGGCTGTCCGGGGGTTGTTCAGGGGGTTGTTCAGGGGTTTTTCAGGGGTTGTTCAGGGGTTGTTCGGGGGGTTGTCCGGGGTTGTTCAGGGGGCTGTCCGGGGGATGTTTGGGGGGTTGTCCGGGGTCCAAGGGGGAGGGTGGGGGGGTTGTCCGGGGGGCTGTCCGGGGGGCTATCCGGGGTCCAGGGTGGAGGGTGGGTGGCTGTACGGGGGGCTATCCATGGGGCTGTCCGCGGGGCTGTCCGGGGGGTGTTCGGGGTCCAAGGGGGAGGGGGGTTGTCCAGGGTCCAAGAATGAGGGGGGTTGTCCAGGGAGTTCTCAAACACACAACCACTAAAAGACAACAACATCCATAAAAACAGACAATATATAAAAATAACTCAACTCCAATACTATACTACGAGTCTAAATAAAACCAACAACTAGAATAGATTAAACATCAAATCTCAGTAATATAATTCAAAAATGTAACGGATCAATATGTCCCACATCAGCATCACCATCACCATCATCATTATCATCATCACCCTCGTCATCGTCCTCCTCATCGTCCTCACCCTCCACAGCGCCCTCCTCCTCACCTTCGCCCTCCTCCTCGCCCTCCTTATCTCCCTCTTCTTCCGCATCAGACTCCTCTCCATCATCATCTTCAAGCTGGACATCGGCCTGACCACCACTGGAACTGCCACCTGGTGCACCATATATAGAATGTATCGACGACATGTATTCATCAATCACTGGATTGGCCTCTGCTGGAAGTGTTGGACGTAGAACTTCAATAAATTTCATAAATGCACTGTTTGCCCTAGCAGACTGTTCTGCCGTCTCTGTGGCCCTTTTCTCAGCCTGTTCTGCCTGTGCCCTAACTTTCTACAGCTCGGTGGCACTACAAATCGTACATGAGGCAGGCCAATACCTCGTCGGGGCTATCCTAGGTCGGCAGCGTACTCTGCCAGAATGATCCTCTCCCAACACCTGATGTAAGTGATCAGATGGCCCAAAATTGTCTGCTTCTTGGGAATCGAGGGCCTCTAAAGCATCCTGTTACAAATATAAATATATTATTAAGTTACAAAATAGATATTAAAATATAAAATCAACAGATTAAAACTTACAATCTGCTGCTGAGTCGCTTCGTTGACAGCACTTCCATCCTTTTTTCGTCTACTCGAGCAAAACAGTTTTTCTCGAGGCACACGTCCTTCAATATTTTGTACTTGCCTCTACAATGACATTGAAAACAAAAGTTATATAAAAACTTTAGAAAATGATTAAATAATTGAGGAAACAAAAGAAAATGTAAGTCGTAAAGAAAACTTATAAATAATTGTCATACCTGCTGCCTCTCATGATCCGGCATCGTCGTGCGTCCTAGTGTATGGAGGTATTTTTTTGCATCAATGTTTTTTTTATTTTTTCCAGATGATTCCTAAATAAAATTTGATAATGAAAAGGATAATATTAATGCAAAACTTGAAAGTTATTATTTAAATACCTCAAATGTAATTCATACCTTAAACTGGGTACTCGTCCAATGAGTAATCATCTGACGATACTGCTCTATAGGACAATCATCCACGACTGGTACCGCCTCTAACTCAGTGCCAACTCTAGCACGCCAGCCAATATACAGCTCATGCTTGTAGGCTCTCCAAAGCTCACCTAAATCCTTTAGATGTTCCAGTCGTGCACCCTCACCATTAGGAAAATTAAATCGAAGCTGAAATCAAAATATTAATTCATATAAATACAAAAATAATTCATGGCATTAAATACAACAGATTTTTTTACCCATATCTCTGCCCAAGCTCTATCTTTGACCTCATGTGGAAAATGTCTCCATGACAGCGGGCTGACGGGAATGATGTCGGAGTATTTGGAAAGCGTCGCCAGAAAACTCCGACATTGCTGCCCTGTTTTCTCAACCATCTGATTGTCTTCATTATATTCCACCATAACCTGTGTGTGACGGTTCCACACCGAACGCATGCGTGTACGGCCCTGCCCCCGCCTCCTGTCAGTAGATGTCACTGTCAAGAAAGAAAAACAAATATTTTATCAAAACATGTTATAATGAAAATAAATATTGCTATAAAAATTTGTTAGGGTTTTATAAATATACCTACGCTAGTCTGATCAATGAGTGGCGCCGGATCCACAGAACCTGATGGAACACCCTCTGGTGGAACAGGAGTCGAAGACGATGGAATATAAAAGCTCGAAGAGACAGAAGTAGAAGGAAAAGAAGATGGAACAGCTGTATGACCTGATGCTGACTGGGGAGTGGGAATCATCATGGGATGTGAAAATGATGGGGCAGAAGATGCAGAAGGTAGCGAAAACATGGGAGGCCTAAATACTCCGTGTGTCCCTAACGACACACCGGGATCAGAATGTGGGAAGGCTGAAATGTCAGTGGGAGGGGCAGGGTCTAGTCGGGCACGCGCAGCTCTACGTCCACCTCTGGTACGAACCCTCCTCGTACCACCGGCCTGAGTACTAGGACCAGTACTAGGCTCCTCGTCGAATAACTGTTGACGTAACGGTGGATCCTACAAAAAACTTTACAAAAAAATTAATCACATTACATTATATATTCTGTATATATATATATATATATATATATATATTTGAAATAAAGTACTCACTGTAGGCACTAATGGTGGAATGCCCATCTCCTCCATCCGACGATTGTTCTCCGCCATTTTTTTTCTTTGTCACTCTTCAATTGGCTTCATTTCCTGCATTTGAAAACAAATATGTAATTAATTAGAAAAATAAAATTAATGTGTAAACCAAAAAACTAAATATATGAGGGAATGAGGGGATTCATTGGTAATTTAGCTACCAATTGTTTTAGAAGAGCTTGAATGAATTTAATAAAACACACAAGTTGTAATGTTCACCAAGTTAGAAATATTGTTTTATTTGGTTTGAATATAGTTCAATTCCAAATTAGAAAATGCAATTCAAATAAAACAGCAACCAATAAACATTGAAAATTCACATAACGGTCAAGTCAGCTAAAACATATTTGTGATCAATACTAAATAAATATGAATATTACCAACCTTAACAACCCAACTCGAGGTAAACCAAAAGAATTGAGAACATGGATGAATGATTCTATATATTTCCAACCACAACTTCAGGTTCACAATCAACTTTGACAATTGAGCTATTGGAGTCATCAAAAGAAATAAATGGATTGGTTCCAATGGCAATAGGGACAGTGTCAATTCCATCATCAGCATCATCAAAAATATGTCTTGGAATTACTTCAACTATGACACCAAATTCAGGTTGAAGTTGATCTTTGACATAAAAAACTTGTTTAGCCATTGATGCCAACACATATGGTTCTTCGGTAGCAAGAGTGCGGGTCATATTAATTACTCGAAATCCACAATCATCAATAAATGTGCCATGTCTCGTCATCGAATCAAACCAATGGCATTTCATCATTGTGACTCGTCCATGAGAGTAATAATCCAATATTATTATTTTCTCAACGACTCCATAATAACCCACATTTTCAAGTCGCGGTCTACTATCTGATGCACTGGCATAACAATCTGTTGTGGCAGTAACCATAATACCATCATGTTGTGTTCTCATGTTTTTGGCTCGTTCAGTGACAATAAATCTGTACCCATTGATAACAATTGATTTACAGTCACGAACCACGGTATTAGGACCAAAAGACAAAGATATTATTTCCTCAGAGACAGAGTCAGCAGACAAACTCAATACCTGCAATATAAATGACAGTTAAACTTAAGTAAATATTGAAATAATTAATTTAAATAGTAATATTTTTACCTTCAATTTTAACCAAGCAGAAAACTCTTTGCTATGCAAAGTCTCTCTCCTTCTCAAAGATAAAGAACGATGATTCCTATTTATCATTGTTTTATGTTCCCTGTAGATAAAAAAATATGAATAGTTTAACAGATATATATGTAAGATATACATATTCAATTTTGTTACCTGATATAGTCATCGAACAAATCACAGTTGAACAAAACTGTGCGATGTGCTATCTCCCGCTCTTCATGGCTTAATGTCTTCAATGTATATGATCCAGGAATTCCTCCTGTTTGAGGAAGTGATGGAAAACTGGGTTCAATTTGCTCATATTGTTCTTCTTCATTTCGCATTGGTCTGTTCATTCTTGTAGTAAGATCAGACAAATACATCGAATAGAAATCCATACATTCTTGAGCTAAGTAACCATTCACGATAGAACCTTTGGGATGATTCTTGTTTCGAACATAAGACTTTAATGTGAACATATTTCTTTCAGTTGGATACATCCAATGAAAAGAAATAGGTCCTCCGGGAAGTATTTCAGTTGGAATATGGACAGTCAGATGCAGCATGCATGTGAAAAATGATGGGGGAAATATTTTCTCCAACTCACACAAAATTAATGGGGCATCTGTCAACATTTTTTTCAAGAAAGACTTGGAAAACTTCTTAGCACAAAGATCTATAAAAAAATGGCACAACCGAATAACACCCACCCTTACATTATTGGACAAAAGATGACGGATTGCTATTGGAAGCAACTCATGCAGTAGAACGTGATAATCATGAGTCTTCAAAGATTTTAGATTCAACTCTCTTATATTGACCCGTTTAGATATGTTGCTTGAATAGCCATCAGGAACTCTAATAGTCTCTAATACTTCCAAAAAAAAAAAATCAGTAGGTGTCATCACATAAGAAGCACATGGAAGTTGCCATTTATTTTCACTGATACGCACAGGATGCAATTCTGGTCTGATTCCCCAATCCACCAAGTCACGTCGAGATCGTAAATCATCTTTTGTCTTCTCCTTGACATTTAGAAGAACTGAAAGCAACATTTCACATATATTCTTTTCAATATTCATTACGTCTAAGCAATGACGTAGGAAATTGGTTGACCAATAAGGAAAATCAAAAAAGATACTCCTCTTCCTCCAATTGTAACAGGTTTCTGTGGAAACATTCTTTCTCTTTCCAGATTTCATTTGACCCTTCCCGAACGAAAAAATGAAATCTTTCAATTCATTAAGCACATCAGTTCCAGACATACGCTGAGGTGGATCATCGGTATCTATAGTATTATCAAATCTTTGATGATTCATTCTATATGGATGATCCTTTGGCAAAAATCGTTGATGTCCCATAAAACTGAAACTACAATGATGTTTCAGTCTTCTGGATCGTGTATTCTTCATACAAACTGGACATGACAGTTTTCCCTTCGTGCTCCATCCAGACATCATTGCATAAGCTGGAAAATCATTGATCATCCACATAAGCGCAGCACGCATCTGAAATATGTCTTTCGAATATGCATCGTATGTGTGCACACCCACATCCCAAAGAAGTTTCAACTCTTTTATTAAAGGTTTCATGTATACATCAATATCAATGCCGGGATCAGAAGGACCAGATATGAGTATACTCATGAAAGTGAAAGATTTTTTCATACACACCCATGGGGGAAGATTATAAATGTGTATAAAAACTGGCCATGTGCTGTGCGAAGTAAGCATCTGCCCAAACGGATTAAAACCATCTCATGAAAGACCCAGCCTCACATTACGCACGTCAGCTGCAAAATCAGGATGTCGAGCATCAAATCTCTGCCATGCAAATCCATCTGCAGGATGAACCAACTCATCATTAGTCTTCTTTCTCTCGGTATCATGCCATCTCATTTTTATTGATATGTCATCAGACATAAAAAGATTCTGGAGTCTGGGGATCAATGGAAAGTGCCACATTACTTTTTGTGGAACGCAGGATGGTGTTCCATCAGATTTTGACTTCCAGCGGGATGTGCCACATTTTATACATTCATTTCGTTCAGCGGTTTCTTCCCAGAATAAACTTCAATCTTTCGGGCAAGCATGAATTTTGTTTCTGGAAAATCCAAGTTCTTCAACTAACTTCCATGCCATATAGTGGTTTGAGGGAATATCTACATCATCTGGAAGTAAATCCTTCAAGAGGGTAAGAATGTAATCGATTGCTGTATTAGAAATCTCATACATAGTTTTTCCATGAAACAATCAGATTAAAAATTCCAGCTTTTTCATTTTATCGCATTGTCGATATACTGGAGTTGTGGAATCATCATTCAATTTTTTCACCCTATCAATATCATCATTTTCACTAGATGCATCAGTTGTCCTCATATCGACATCTTCTTGAGTCGAAATCCTTTCTTTTTCATGATGACAAATAAACGGAAACCGATCATCTAACAAATTCTCCATTCCATTCCTTTCATTTCGATCATCACCAATTTGAGATTTCATTTTCTCCCCATTGTGATACCACACAAAGTAGTTTGCTTGAAAACCATTTTTGGTTATGTGGTAGCTGACTTCTTCACGACTCAACCAAGGTCTACCAACACAATTGGAACATGGGCAGTGTATTAGACCACTATCTGAAGCATTGTGAAATGCAAAATCTATAAAGCTCTCCAAATTGTTTTGAAAATCGCTTGAGATACGATCGGTTTCATACATCCAACTTCTGTCCATTCTGTAAAAATAATTCATATAAGTAATTTTGTCATAAACAATTCAATAGGATTGAACTTTAATAGAAAATACATTTAAGTAAACGATAAAGGAAGAAAATAATCATGGTATCAACTACACATGTGAAAAAAACATACTAATGTGTTATTGAAAAAATGTAAAACCAACAAGAACTTAATGTGTTATCACGTCAGAGAATGCCTCATCCCATAACCATATTAGTAGGGTACCCTCGTGGACAGCCCCTCCCACCCCCGTGGACAACCCACCCACCCCTGTGGACACCCCCTACCCCTAGATAGCCGAACCACCCCCGTGGACATCCCACCCACCCCCCTCGACACCCGTTCTCCCTATGGACAGCCCCCCACCCCCTTGGATAGCCCGCCCACCCCCCTGGACACCCCTACCCCCTGTGGCCAGCCCACCCACCCCCCCTGGACAGCCAGCCCACCCCTCCTTGACAGCCTGGCCACCCCCGTGGACAGCCCGTCCACCCTTGTGGACAGCCCGCCCACCCCTATACCCCCCTGGACACCCCGTACCCCCCCCCCCCCTGGGATAGCCCCGCCCACCCTCCCAAACAGCCCACACCCCCATCCCCTGCAACCCCACCACCACCACCTAGACATACCAACCCCCCTGGACACCCCACACACCCCTCCCCCACCAGGACACCCCACCCAGACCCCCAGGACAGCCCACACCCCCTGGACAGCCCCGCCCACCCCCGTGGACAGCCTTTCCCACCCCCATGGACAGCCCCACCCACCCCCGTGGACAACCCACCCACCCCCGTGGACGCCCCCTACCCCCTAGACATCCCAACCACCCCAGTGGACAGCCCACCCACCCCCCTCGACACCCCTTCTCCCTATGGACAGCCCCCCACCCCCTTGGATAGCCCGCCCACCCCCCTGGACACCCCTACCCCCTGTGGCCAGCCCACCCACCCCCCCTGGACAGCCCGCCCACCCCTCCTTGACAGCTCGGCCACCCCCGTGGACAGCCCTTCCACCCTTGTGGATAGCCCGCCCACCCCCGTACCCCCCTGGACACCCTGTACCCCCCCCCCCTGGATAGCCCCGCCCACCCTCCCAAACAGCCCACACCCCCCTTCCCTACAACCCCACCACCACCACCTAGACATACCACCCCACCTGGACACCCCACACACCCCTCCCCCACCAGGTCACCCCACCCATACCCCCAGGACAGCCCACACCCCCTCGACAGCCCCGCCCACACCCGTGGACACCCCCTACCCCCTATACAGCCCAACCACCCCCGTGGACAGCCCACCCACCCCCCTCGACACCCCTTCTCCCTATGGACAGCCCCCACCCCCTTGGATAGCCCGCCCACCCCCTGGACACCCCTACCCCCCGTGGCCAGCCCACCCACCCCCCTGGACAGCCCGCCCACCCCTCCTTGACAGCCCGGCCACCCCCGTGGACAGCCCATCCACCCTTGTGGACAACCCGCCCACCCCCGTACCCCCCCTGGACACCCTGTACCCCCCCTAGACACCCCGTACCCCCCCTGGATAGCCCCTCCCACCCTCCCAAACAGCCCACACCCCCCTCCCCTGCAACCCCACCACCACCACCTAGACATACCACCCCCCTGGACACCCCACACACCCCTCCCCCACCAGGACACCCCACCCAGACCCCTAGGACAGCCCACACCCCCTAGACAGCCCTTCCCACCCCCGTGGACAACCCACCCACCCCCATGGACACCCCCTACCCCCACAATCCATTATCCAAAACATATCAAATTGGTTTGAACACAATCCATAATTCCCACAATCCATTATCCAAAACATGTAAACATTCACGATAGCCTCCCCCAACTCTGATTTACATGTTTTGAACACTCTCCTTCCAAACATAGAATACAAAAACATTAAATAAGTCTTCACAAACACAAACAATATCCTATTTAGATATTAATTTCAATAATCAATTAAACCACCAACACCTGGTAAAAATCTATTCATTAAAACAACTACAACAATATGGTTGAGATCAAATTTTACCTATTCATATGGGGGTGTACCTGTTGGGATGGGGGGTGCTGGTGTTCGGATTCGTGAGAGCAGTGGAGTCGGATGGAGTTCGCTAGAGCAGTGGAGCGAATATATTAGGGCTCTGTCCGAATGGGGAGAGGAGATCGCGATCTGGAATTTGGGGGAAACCTTTTCCAACGGTTTATAAAAACTGTTGGCAAAGGCACACATTTCCCAACGGTTTCAGTGAACCATTGGGAAATGTGTGAGTTTAGCACCCCTTTCCCAACGGTTCCAGTGAACCGTTGGGAAAGGGTCCACATTTCCCAATGGTTCCAGTGAACTGTTGGGAAATGTCTAAGTTTAGCACCCCTTTCCCAACGGTTCCAGTGAACCGTTGGGAAAGGGTCCACCGCAATTCCCTTTGCCAACGGTTTTGTTAAACCGTTGGCAAAGGATCACTATACCAACGGTTTAAGTAAACCGTTGGTATACTACCATTGGGAAAAGACCAAATTCCAGTAGTGGGAAGAGGCAACGACGACCAAGGTGGTGGCGGCCATGCACCGGCCCATTAGAGGATCGTGGAACTGGATGCCGCGTGGAGAGGGGAAGACCGCGGCCCACAATTGGGCCGCTTGGCCGAAGAAGAACCATCCAGCCATAGCCAGCTGGATAGGAAGACCACGATTCCATGTGGCACCGCGCTGTGGAGGACCGCGGCCCATGCTCCGCGGGCCGCTTCTGCGGTGAACTAGCAGGCCGCCTGCCGGCCAGGTTGAAGATAGCGGCGCTGCCTGGTGCCGCATGTGGAGGACAGCGGCCCACCCGTGTGGGATTCTCACACCAGAACAGTCGGCCAGGCAAGAGGGGTGGTGTTGGTCGGCGTCGCCGTTTCAGAAAACTAGGGGTTGCGCCCCCGGACCGCTCGGCCAGTAGGTCGAGCCGCGGTCGGCCGCCAAATTGGGCCGCCAACGACACGTACTAGGCCGCCTTGCATGGGTCAGCCTGCCTATCACCGGGCTAGGCCGACCACTCTGCCAGGTTGGACCCACCGAGCCAGGACAGGCTGACCCACTAGCCCATAGGGCTTGACGGGCCAGGTCTGTTTTGCTTAAATGCGAATAACTTCATGACCGTGAGTCCGATCGACGCGCAATCTACGGCACTGGGACCCTTGCAATGAGGTGGCCCTTTTGAAATAATCTAAGTTAGTTTTGGACAACTTTGGAAAATGGCCGGGTTTGGAATGAGCGTAATTCCAACTGGGCCCCTGGAACGGAAAAGCCAATAACTCTCAAATCAGGCGTCCGAATGACGCGCCGTCTGTCGCGTTGGGTTTCTTTTGATGAGATGGAACTATGGGATACATAAACTCTGGACTTCGTGACAGTTGATGTATCTATCCCTTTGCTCGAGGAGTGGACCCTCTCGGAATCGAGTGTGCTGTGTGCAGGAACCCTAGAGCTGGTTGCGACTGCATCGACTATTTTACTGGGATCCTCCGTGGGTTCGACAGCGACGACTACCGTACTGGAATCCTCCACGGGTTCAATGGCGATGACTAATGTTCTTGTATCATGTGTGGTCCGATAGTTTGACATATGTACGTGTATCCTGTGTGGGTCTGGCAGAGTAGCTGGTCTTGTATCTTGTGTGGGTCTGACAGCTTAGCTGGTCTTGTATCTTGTGTGGGTCCGATAGCTTAGATGAATCAGTGACTACATCTGATCATCTATATCACTATTTGAAAGATGTATACCTGTGTGAGTTGAGTCTTGACTTTCAAACATTATCATCGATGTGTTTGACTTACTTTCCTGTGTGGACTGGGTTGTACTTGGGCTTGAGAGTTGGAGTCATGCTATGCTTGATAACTTAGGTATATGTATGGTAATATACCTAAGAAGGGTTGGTTGATACTTTGTGTTTGTATCTTTCTTCTGTTGTTTATCCTTCGTAGATTCTGGGAGACCTTCGGGGGTCTCGGGGTCCCTACTGAGTATCGTATACTCACCCCTTCATGGGATTTTACCGCACAACGTTGTGTTAGATGCAGATGACGGACATCACTGATCGAGGTAGAGACTTGTAGAGCTGGACGGTACCCGGAATTAGACCACTTGGCGAGACATACACGGAGCGGACGGATGGACTTGAGGTTCTGAGGAGGCCATCTGTACCCACCCTTCAGGTGGGATTTCCGGAGGACGACTCAGTGATTGTTGTTTTACTTTACTGTAGTTGTACTGGCTTTTCATTTTTACTGTACTTTACAGTTGGGTTTGTATACTGGCCCATTTACTTTTCATCACTTACTTGTGTATTCAGTATTACTTAGTGATTACTTCTGTTGCATACTTTGTTTTGTTTGTTTACTTTTATAAAGGCAATTACTTCCCTTTTTATCATGATTTATGCCTTTGGTGCTAGTCGCCAGCCCCTGGCCTATGGAAGGCGGGCTTGGGGTAGTCACGGCATGGGCCCCAAGGATGGGTCGTGACAAATTGGTATTAGAGGAGTCGGTTATAAAACAGAACTCAGGACTCTGATCATTATTTTCTGTGAAGCAATAGGGTTAAGAGTATTGAGTGTGGTTTTTAGTACCAGGGAGTCTAGTGTTGGTGCGGCGGCCGACATATCCATACACCAGGACCCTGACCTCTGATTTCCGACTCAGTTCACGAAAACACTGATTGCGTGTGTGTTTCCTTTAAAAAGTTTTCTTTGTGGTTACTTTGTGTCAGCTCACCAGGTATATTGTTTGACCATGGTGCGCCTGTTTCTTTTCAGGATGGTCCCACGAAGGTATCCATCTACAGTTCTAAGTTACGTACTAGATATTATCCCACCGAGCGACGAGGTCTCAGTGTAGGGCCTCATCACAATGGAGGCACCAGCGGTACCACTACTCACTGGTCCACCGATACCACCACCCCAGTATCAGAGAGTGCACTCCACCTGAGTGTGTTGCACGAGTTCCAGTGACAGAGGCTTCCTAGGTTCCATGGAGAGACAGACCCACAGGCAGCTAAGGATTGGATGGAGGATATCGTCAGAGTTTTCATATTGGTAGGTACACCAGCCGACCTTATGGTGATCCTTGCCGCGAGTCTCCTGCATGAAGAAACAGGTAGATGGTGGAGTCTGATGCTCCAGATGCATGACGAGGAATCACTACTTTGGACACACTTCAAGAGTCTCTTCTACTCAGAGTTTGTTCCAGCCATCCTTCGTGCAGTTCGGATTCAAGAGTTACTACATCTACAGTAGGGAATCATGACAGTAGCTCAGTACTCGGTGAGGTTTACTGACCTCTCATGCTACTCCACGGATATGGTACGGGACCCGTCCTTCTGGGCCTGGACCTTTGAGTAAGGACTGAGGCATGAGATCAAGGCTTTGACGATTCCCCTCAACATCCCAATGTAGGCGGAGGTGCTAGAGATAGCCCTTCTAGTGGAGAGATTTCTCGCTGAGAAATCACCAGCAACGATACCCACCATAGGGTGACACGTAGCGGAGTCTTCTACAGCTGGCAGTAGAAAGATTTCGTAGATGTCCAAGCGGACCAGGCCATCAGGTGGACAAACTCCGGATACAGGTTCGGTTGTGTGGGGAACACGAAACAGAGCCAGCCTTACGAGGAGCAGGCAGTGCTATGCATGCGGCGGGCAGGGCCACATGGCTCATGACTGCCTGACCCACCATGCAGACGAGCAGCAGACAGTAGAGAGATCTCCCAGGCAGAGGCAGAGGTTTGACCATGGTGGTCTTCCAGGAGTGGGCGGACGAGGCAGAGGAGCTGGACGAGCAGCGGGTGGTGGACGACGTTTCAACGCTCTACCACCACCACCACAGGAGGTCCACCCTGACCATAGGGAGATTTCGGAGAGAGGCGGTCTCAGCTCCAGGCAGTTGAGGCCTATGACCACGGTGCACCTGAGAGGATTCGAGGTACTATCTATGTCTACTCCACCCTTGTTGTAGTACTTATAGACACAAGAACGAGTCATTCTTTTATTGTCGCTGCCCTTGTTCAAAGCTCAAAGATTCCGACAGAGCCATTGGCTCGATCCTTATGGCTAGATACTCCTATGGGAGCAGACTTGACGATTACGCACTGGTTCCGACAGTGTGAGCTTCCTCTAGGAGGCGAGAGCTTCGGCTGGGATCTTCTTATAGCGGCATCGAGGCCTTACGACATCATATTGGGTATAGACTGGTTATCTACATTCCATGTTCATATCGACTGTATTAGGTGAAAAGTGTGGTGTGTCTGCATGGATGGGACTAGGTTCACCTTCACCGGCGAGAAGGGAGCCTTTGCAGCGCAGGATGGACTTACGCAGAGGAGAGGGCAGCCGATCACACATCAGTTAGCTTGTAAGAACCCATTTTTTTCTATAAAAGACTTTTTAATATTCTTGATGTTATTATAGAGAAGTGCCTTCAGACGGCGTGCGATTATGAGCTCCGGTGTGGCTGGAATTAAATTTTCAGTGTGTTCACACTGGGCATGCAAAATAAATGGAATAACTCCTAAACGGTAATTCGGATCCTAAATCTGAGAGTATTGATGGGTCCGAAATGGGGTTTTTACCCTAGGAACAACATATAACATGTTGGTGTGGGACGTTGGGACCCCTCTCCTGTTATCGGAATGTTAACCAGATAAATAAAATAATTTATTTATTTTTTTAATGGTTAAACTCAATTATCTCTTAAACGGTTGCTCGGATTGGAAAACTGAGGTCACTTTTGAGTCTGGAGTGTGTCTTTTACCCTAGGAGGGGTGTAACTTTTATGGATGTGGGCCCTCTGTGGAAGATGGCCCCATGGGCGTTATCGTAATTTAGCAGCATCGGTCGTTAAATTTTATAGCTTTTGGATGGGGCCTTGGATTAAAATTCTGAGACCTTTGTTGTGCTCGGAAGGTGGTGTTTACCCTAGGGGAGGCTTAACTTCGACCCCGTCGAGAGTTTCAGATGCGGGTTAATTTGGGGGTTTAAAATTAATTAAACTTTTTAATTTAAAATTTTCTTTACTTAAGTCCAAACCCTCTTATATTCTCTCATTTTCTCATTCTCCTAATGGAGGAACCCTCAAGGAAGCTCCTATCCAACAAGCTCCCCTCCATCTTCTCCTCCTCTCCAAGGTGTTGTGGCCGACGGATCATTGCGAAGCTTCGGGCTACGCCCAAAGAAATAGGATTCTTGTTAAGTTTTGCACCTTTGTCAATTTCTGGAGGTTTCATAAATTTGCATCATTTTAAATTATAAAAGTTTGGAATTTGGGGCATTGGCCGAACGAACAGGGCCAATGCCCAAGCCCTGTTTTATATGTCGATCTTGGGCATTCTTCGTCCAATTTTTCGGACGCGCCAATCTGGTCGGATCGTTGGGGGCAGGCGCTGCTAAGGCCTCGCCCCTAGGATTCCGAACCCGTGTTTGGTTTTGATTTTGGGCCACCAGAGTGGTGGTGGCGGTCATCGTAAGTCCTAGCTCCGGCAAGGGCGGTGGTCGGAGCTCGGGGTGGCGCAGCAGAGGTTCGGGCGTCAGGCAGTGGTTGCGGCAGGGGGTTCGGGTGGAAGCAGCAGGTGTTCGGGCGGTGTTGGGTGTCACCAGCTGGCTGAGGACGGTGCGTGGCCAGAGGAGCCTTATGGTCGAGCAGCGTAGGAGAGCCGGTGTGGCTGGGCGTGTGGCTCAGCAGGCAAGTGAAGGTCGGGCTTCGGAAGGCGGCGTGGTCGAGCGACTCAGGCGGTCGGGGCGCTGGCGTCTGGCGGAGCCGGCGGAGAGGCTGCCAACAGGCCGCGATGGTGTCGCAGTGGATTTATTCAGGTGAGGGGTGACCGCGGCCCTGTTGCAGTCATAGAAGACCCCCGAGGTCAGCACCTCGGGGGTGCGGAGGAAGCAGGGACCTGCAGTTCGCGGGTCCTACTGGGCGACGCGACCAAGACCGGCCAAAAGGCCGGTCTGCTTTGGAGAACCAGACCTGAGGTAGGTTCGGTGGTTTGAGGCGGGCCGCGATCAGCGGGCCGCAGCGGGTTGGACCGGACCCACGGCTGGGCCACCGGCCGGCGGTCTGGACCGGGCCGGCCGGTCTAGACCGATCCATATTGGGCCCCCTTGCATTCGGGGGGCTGTATCTTCTAAACAGCACGTCCGTTTGACGCGCCGTCTACGGCTGCGGGATCGTGTCAGCAAGGAGGACTTTTTAAAGTGGTTTTCGGGGTTTTTGGATTTCATGCATGAAGACGGGTGACTCAAAGCGCTTTAATTTAATAATTATAAATTATTAAATAAAGCCCACGATGGACACACTTCGTGATCCGGACTTCCGTTTGACGTGTCGTCAGAGGCACTGTGGCCCTGGAGTTGAGAAGGCCCTTCTAAGGTTGGTCTGGAGCCCTTGCAGTTTGGTTTCATTGCTCAGTGGCATGAAACACTTTATACGAGTAATTAATTAATTATTTTATTTAATTAATTAATTGTTGCATCGGACCTAACTCCTGCTTGGGATGTCTGATTGACACTCTGTCAGTGGCAGTGTAATCCTAGTCCTCATGATGACTTTTTTCGATGTTTTCAGAAGCATTCGGGTTGGAGACGAAGTGCGGGCCCCACAGGGGCCCATTTGCTTATGACGCGGGGAATTACAGCTTCTACATCCGAAGTCTATTTTAGGCGCTGTCAGCGGCGTTGTGACCCTGGCATCGAGGCGAAATTGACCAGGGTGGTTTCAGGCATTTAAGTCAGATTTGAGGCATGGGCCCCACAGGTCGTCTCTTAAGCTGTGTGTAGCATACTGCGATGTTTTCATTAGGCATCAGTTTGGGGCGTATGAATAGTCAATTCAGCTTTTTTTTTCTGAGAGCATCGCGATGGCGCAGTTCAATCGATGAGTATCGGAGTCGGGTGAGGGCCCCACACGGGCTGTTTATGGTGAAAGTACCATAGTCACCAGTTGTCCGTTTCAGGAGATTAAGTATTCTATCTCGCGTGTTTTTCCACGGGGACTGAAACGGTGTAATCCGTTTGGGCATGTTGAGCCTCTTTTGAGATCATGTTTAATGTGGAAGCATGAAAGGTGTATTGGTGGGGGTTCTTCCTACGGTGTTTGTAGAGAACTCTTGGTGTGTGATCGTGTTCACTCCCATGTGAGTGAATTTTATGTTTAAAGAGATGTGGTTAGCCATGATAGGGCCTTGGAGAAAGCAGGTTGGTGAAACTACGTTTTCTCCCTTCGCGTTGATGTTCGGTGCCATGAGCATGATAGCCTTTGGGCTAGAAATGTGGTATACTCTGGGAGTATTTGGGAATGGTTGGAGGTACATGTTGTAGTTTTCACCTAATAACGTTTGTGCACTTGGTTTGTACATGAGTTTGGGCCACATGTCGTGTGGTCCCCATGTGTGTTTTGTGTTCTACTTTATGTACCTTTGACCTCTCGCGACGTAGAGGGTCCTTCTATTCTCGATGGTTTGGATGGCAGAGTTGTTTAGGTTCCCCTCTTTCTTCAGCTATGAGGGGTTTCAGTATCACGTCCCTTTCACTGGACTACGACATCGTTTACGACTACGTACGTTCATACAGTGTGGGTGTGCTCCCACTTTCTGGAGTTATTTTTCTTGGTCCGCTTCGACAGTAGACTCAGCGGATTGGAGCATGTATCACCCCGAGAGGCCCGAGGAGATCCTCACATCCCTTCATGTTCCCTGGTAGGGTTCTTTGGGAATCGGTATGACCAACAAATTACGCGGGCACCGATCCTTTACCCAGGAGGTTGTTTCCAATAGGGTACAGAGCCCCCAGTGAGCCATGGGAACAGACTCCCTAGCTATGTATCGAGATCATATCTTCCTTCCGCGATCTATCATGACATCTTTCCCACTACGATTTCCGGTTACTAGTGGTGTACCATCCAACAGGGATGGCTAGTGAGGTACCATCCAGTAGGGATGGCTAGTGGTGTACCATCCAGTAGGGATGGCCAGTGGGATACCATCCAGCGGGGATAGCCAAAGAAGATCTGGGTCTCCCACCAGCGGATTACCCTTTTGCGGGGTTGGGTTGTGGGAACCCTTCGACTTTGAGAAGACCTCTCAACTGTGTGACAGTGACGAGGTGTGGCTTGAAGTTCCCCCAGAACTCCCAAGAATGAGGGGTGCTTTCCCCACCGAGATGTGTCCTTGTGACGCGACCTAAAACCGTGCGGGTGAGTCAGTGCCGCCCAAAGTGGACAGTGTTAAGGTGTGGTGATTTGAGCCCCTTGACTTGCAGTTCAGAGAATACATGTGGGATACTGGGCATAGATGGTGTTTACTTATGGGACTATTGGCTACTCACTTTCTTGGGCTGAGCTACGGGATGGAGATCCCATTACGATCTTGTTCGGGCTTCTTGATTGAGCATACGGATATGTATATACCCTGTCCCAGTAACCATTTCTTGGGTTTTGGTTACTCTCCTTCTAGGAGAGGCGAAGACGTGCGGGGTATGCCACGTGCTTTCTGTGTCTAGCTCCTCATGGTTGGACGAGTCTACTCTCCTGCTATAGGTAGTGAAGACTCTATGAGAATTTAATCTTCTCACCGCTTCTAGATCCTTGTGTTTAGACGAGTCTACTTCCTTCCTCTTGTTGGGTTGAGTTTTACTCTTTACTGCACTCTCGGTTATACTTATTTACTTTTCCCGGTTTGATCTACTGCTCACCTCTTCAGTACCTCCTTTGTTGGTCCCTCGAGCCTTCGGGGCATCCTACTAAGTATTTTTATACTCACCCCTGCTTGGGATTTTCCCACACTTGGTGTTCCCTTGCAGACAACAGACAGGTTGGTTGTGACTTCAGTGAAGCTTAACAGTTCGGGAGCTTGGACCACGTATGGTGGTAGTAGTTAGGTTCCAAGTGTGGGAATCTCCTATCTGTTTTACTTATGTTTACATGTTTCCAGGTTGTGGCACTTTTCTGGTTGGGCGCATGTTTTTCCCTTTTTCTTTTCAGTTTACCTTCAGCTTTTACTTTGTACTGTTTAGAGGTCGATGCACTATTTTGGTTGTTTATAGCAGTTAGTACTTTACATTCCCTTTTACTTTGTACTTTTTCATTGAGTTTTATGTGTGTGTGTGTACAGGTACTTAGGCAAAGGCCTCCTCGAGTTGTTTAGCCTTCGGCGCTTGTCGCCAGCCCCTAGCCTATGGAGGAGGGCTTGGGGTAGTTGCGGCTCGAGCCTGGGTAGGGTCGGGTCATGAAAAAGTGCTATTAGAGGTGGTTAATTCCTTGGGATGTTTTTCAGAAGTCCATAAAAAGGAATTGGTTTGGATTTAGTGAAAATGTTCTAACGTGTCTCGAGAGCAGCTCTCAGGCCAGGGAGTTTGATGATAGTGCGGCAGCCGACGTATCCATTCACCAGGACCCTGATAACCTGCTTGTCGACTCGGCATGCTAAGACACTCGTTGCAGGGAATTGGTTTATTCATCACATAGGATTGAGTCTTGATTGTCCTTATTGAGTTAGCTCTCCCATTTTTTTACTATTATATACATATATGCTCATCTAACCGCGGCACTCCTTGATAACATTCAGGATGTCTCTGCAAAGACAGCTAGCCAGGATACCAGCTTTGGTTCATGAAGAAGACCCTGTAAGTGACGAGGCCTCAGTGTAGAACCCATCATGTGATTCCCTTTCTTCAGGTGGTCTGGTAGCATCACCCCCACCTGGTGAGCAGCAGACAGCTTTATCAGAGCAGACTGAGCTTGAGGATAGGTTGAGCACGCTCTGTGAGTTCCAGTAACAGAGACCGTTGAGGTTCAGTGGTGAGCCAGAACCTTAGGCAGCATAGGTTTGGCTTAAGACAGTGGTTCGCCTCTCCAGGCTTGTGCAGATGCCAGCAGATCTTATGGTGGCTTTGGCCGCCAGCCTTTTCCACAGAGTAGTTGGGTGTTGGTGGAGTCTGGTGACTCAGTTTCTCAATGAGTCGTCACTTTCATGGGGTGACTTTCAACTGATGTTTCATGAGGAGGTTTACCCCTCCTTCTTAAGATCTGTTCGGATCCAGGATCTCCTATAGTTTTAGCAGGGAGGGATGACAGTGACTGAGTCCGCAACTAGGTTCGCAAACTGTGCACGTTTTTACCCAGACTTGGTCTATGATGGAAAATTCTGAGCGCAGAAGTTCGAGCAGGGTCTCCATAGATAGATTCATGCTATCATAGTACCCTTGGTCATTTCCACATATGCTGGTGTGCTAGAGCAGGTGCTGGTGACAGAGATCTTTCTGTCATGCTCTACAGTTGGTGGTGGCAGCAGTATCGACAGAGCCAAGACTTTTGTCGCAGCTAGCGGGCGTTGGGTGACAGAACCTCGACGTAGTTGGATTTCCGATAACCGGACTCAAGGGCCTGGTCGTACACCACAGTGGCGCCATAGGGCACCAGTGCATCCTGGAGAGAGTTGGTATTATGCTTGCAATGGGCGAGGTCGCCTGGCGCGAGACTGCCCGACCAGGTGCGCTGAGAATATCGGGCAGGTAGCGGGTGCACCACCATGATGAAGGCAGTGCCGTGATCGGAGTATCACCGAAAGAGGTGGTTCTAGCAGAGGAGAAGGAGGATCTAGTAGTTGGGGATGACTTTATGAGGTCTTCCCATCACTGTCAGGAGGTCCATGTTATGCTCCGGGAGCTGACAATTGGGACCACGGATAGCCGTGAGCTTTGGATGTCTACGATTCTACAGAGCATGAGGTGATAAGAGGTATGCTCTACATCTATTATACTTTTTGAAGTAGAATTTTTAGACTCTATGTGTGAAATGATTTTCTCTATACTCCTTGTTTGAGGTGTTTCCAGGGTAAAACGGGGCATCGGTGTAACCCTATTTTAGTAGAGTAGAAGATGTGGAACCTTTATATTTATTCGATGGTGGAGACTCCTTCACCTTTCGAGCATGTAAGAGAGTCTTGTTCGTGGGACATTGACTGTGAAATCTTGCATGACCATATATCCTTGGGTGTTTCACCATATGGATATTCTGAAGGAGAGAATCACCGAGCTTTGTCCCAGGTCCAAATGGTGATTCCATATGCGGCGTGTGACGTAGGGGTTCGTTCGGGGAGGTAAGATACCCCCGAGGGCCTTCAGGCCCTTTGAGACCATGTGAAGGGATGGCGAGGTTCCCTACCGCTTTTCCCTAACCCTGAGGGTCAGGAGTGGGTGCATGACGTCTCCCACGTGACTCACCTGAGAAGAAGTGTGCGTCCTCCTATGCACGTCATCAGCAATAAAATACCTCACGTGAATGGATCAAATCCTTTGGCCTGTGTGTGGTGGTGTAGGACTGTGCAAGAGTTCTTCTGGGCACGGAAGAGCCAGGTGCGGACTTAGTACCCTAAGTTCTTCCCTGATTTTGCTTTTAGAGGACTAAAATATTGAAGTATGGAATGATTTAAGAACCCAGTTTTTGCTATAATAAACTTTCTAATATTCTTTATGTTATTCTAGAGAAGTGCCTTCAGACGGCGTGTGATTCCGAGCCCCGGTGTGGCTAGAATTAAATTTTCAATGCGTTCACACTGGGCATGCAAAATAAATAGAATAACTCCTAAACGGTAATTCGGATCCTAAATCTGAGAGTACGGATGGGTCCAAAATGGGGTTTTTACCCTAGTAACGACATAAAACATGTCGGCGTGGGACGTTGGGACCCCTCGCCCATTACCGGAATGTTAAATGGATAAATAAAATAATTTATTTATTTGTTTAATGGTTAAACTCAAGTATATCTTAAACAGTTTCTCGGATTGGAAAACTGAGGGCATCGTTGTGTCCGGAGAGTGCCTTTTACCCTATGAGGGGTGTAACTTTCGTGGGCGTGGGTCCTCTATGGAAAATGGCCCCAGTGGCGTTTTCGTAATTTAGCGGTCTCGGTCGTTAAATTTTATAACTTTTGGAAGGGGCCTCAGATTAAAATTCTGAGTCTGCTGTTGTGATCGGGAGGTGGTGTTTACCCTAGGGGAGGCTTAACCTCGACCCAGTCGAGAGTTTAGGATACGGGTTAATTTGGGGGTTTAAAATTAATTAAACTTTTTAATTTAAAATTTTCTTTACTTAAGACCAAACCCTCTCACCTTCTCCCATTTTCTCATTCTCCTAATAGAAGAACCCTCAAGGAAGCTCCTCCCCAACAATATCCCCTCCATCTTCTCCTCCTCTCCAAGGTGTTGCGGTCGGCGGATCGTTGCGAAGCTTCAGGCTACGCCCAAAGAAGTAGGATTCTTGTTAAGTTTTGCACCTTTGTCAATTTCTGAAGGTTTCATCAATTTGCATCGTTTTAAATTCTAAAAGTTTGAAATTTGGGGCGTTGGCCGAATGAACATGGCCAATGCCCAAGCCCCATTTTATATGTCTATCTTGGGCGTTCTTTGTCCAAATTTTCGGACGCGCCAATCTGGTCGGATCGTTGATCGGGGGCAGGCATTGCGAAGGCCTCGCCCTGAGGATCATGAACCCATGTTCAGTTTTGATTTTGGGCCACCAGAGCGGTGGTGGTGATTTTTGGAAGTCCCGGCTCTGGCCAGTGCAGTGGCCGGAGCTCGGGGTGGCACAGTAGAGGTTCGGGGTGTCAGGCAACGGTTGCGACAGGGGATTCGGGTGGAATCAGCAGGCGGTTGGGCGGTGTCGGGTGTCGCCGGCTGGATGAGGATAGTGCGCGGACAGAGGATCCGTGTGGTCGAACGGCGCAGGAGAGTCAGTGTGGCTGGGTGTGCGGCTCAGCGGGCAGGTGAAGGCCGGGCTTCGGAAGGTGGCGCGGTCGAGTGGCTCAGGCGGCCAGGGCAGTGGCGTCAGGCGGAGCTAGAGGAGAGGTACCCAGCGGGATGCAGTGGTGTCGCATCGGATCGCTACAGGCGAGGGGCGACCGCGGCCCTATCGCGGTCGGAGAATACCCCTGAGGTCAGTGCCTCGGGTTTGCGGAGGAAGCAGGGACCCGCGGTTCGCGGGTCCTGCTGGGCGACGCGACCAAGACCGTCCAAAAGGTCGGTCTGCTTTGGATAACCTAACCTGAGGCGGGTCCGGTGGTTTGAGGTGGGCCGCGTCCAGCGGTCCGCGACTGGTTGGACTGGACCCACGGCTGGGCTGCGGGCTGGCGGTCTGGACCGGCCCATTTTGGGCCCCCTTGCATTCGGGGGGTCGTATCTTCTAAACGGCGCGTCCGTTTGATGTGCTATCTGCGGCTTTGGGATCGTGTAGATGAGGCGGTCTTCTCAAAGTGGGTTTCATGGTTTTTGGATTCCTTTCCTGAAGACGGGTTACTCAAAGAGATTTAATTTAATAATAATAAATTATTAAATAAAGCCCGCGATGGACGCACTTCGCGAGCCGAACGTCCGTTTGACGTGCCGTCTGAGGCACTGTGTCCCTGGAGTTGAGACGACCCTTCTAAGGTTGGTTAGGAGACCTTAAAGTTTGGTTTCGTTGCTCGGTGGCACGAAATGATTTATATAAGTAATTAATTATTTATTTAATTTAATTAATTAATTGTTGCATTGGACCTAACTCCTGCTTGGGATGTTCGATTGACGCTCTGTTAGTGGCAGCATGATCCCAGTCCTCGTGCGTACTTTTTGCGATGTTTTCAAAAGCATTCGGGTTGGAGACAAAGTGCGGGAACCACAGGGGCTCGTTTTCGTATGATGTGTGGAGTTGCAGCTTCTGCATCTGGAGTCTGTTTTAGGCACTGTCAGAAGCATTGTGACCCTGGCATCGAGGTAAAATTGACCAGGGTGGTTTCAGGCTTTAAAGCGAAAGTTGAGGCATGGGCCCCATGGTCCGTCTCTTAAGTTGTGTGCAACATAATGCGACTTTTTCAGTAGGTTTCCGTTAAGGGAATATGAATAGTTAATTCAGTGTGTTTTTCTGAGAGCATCGTAATGGTGTTGTTCTCCTGACGAGTATTAGAGTCGGGGTGCGGGCCCCACATGGTCTAGTTACGGTGAATAGTACCTTATTCACTGTTTGTCTATTTCGGGTGAGTAAATAGTCTATCTCGCGTGTTTTCCCGTGGGGACTGCAACAGTGTAATCCGTTTGGGCATATGGAGCCTATTTTGAGACCATGTTTAATGTGGAAGCATGAAAGGTGTACCGGTGGGGGTTCTTCCTGTGGTGTTTATAGAGAACCCTTGGTGTGTGATCGCTTTCACTCCCGTGTGAGTGAAGTTGATGTTTAAAGAGATGTGGTTAGCCATGCTAGGGTCGTGGAGTAAGTAGGTTGGCGGAACTACGTTTTCGCACTTCGCGTTGATGTTGGGTTCCATGAGCACGATAGTTTTTGGGCTGGAAATGTGGTATACTCGGGGAGTATATGGGAATACTTGGAGGTGCATGTTTTAGTTTACTTCTGAGAATGTTTGTGTGCTTGGTATGGACATGAGTTTGGGCCACACATTGTGTGGGCCCCATGTGTGTGTCGTATTCTAATTTACGTACCTTTGACCTCTCGCGATGTAGAGGGTCCTTCTGTTCTCGATGGTTTGGCTGGTAGACTTGTTTGGGTTCCCTTGTTTCTTTAGCTATGAGGGGTTTCAGTATCATGTCCCTTTCACCGGACTGCGGCATCTTTTACGGCTATGTGCGTTCGTACAGTGTGGGTGTGCTCCCACTTTTTGGAGTGAGTTGTCTCGGTCTGGTTTGACAGTAGACTCAGTGGATTGGAACATGTATCACCCCGAGAGGCCCGGGGAGATCCTCGCATCCCTTTGTGTTCTCTGGTAGGGTTATTTGGGTATCGGTGTGACCAACACAATAGGAGGGCACTGATCCTCTACCTAGTTGGTTGTTTTTAGTAAGGTATGGAGCCCCCAGTGAGCTCTGGGCGCAGACTCCCTAGTTGTGTATCGAGATCATATCTTTCTTCCGCGATCTATCATGACGTGTTTCCCACTACGAGTTCTGATTACCAATGGTGTACCATCCAGCAGGGATGGCCAGTGAGGTACCATCCAGCAACGATGGCCAGTGGTGTACCATCCAATAGGGATGGCCAGTGGGGTACCATCTAGTAGGGATGGCTAGGGCAGATCTGAGTCTCCCTCCAGCGGATTACCCTTTCGTGGGGCTGGGTAGTGGGAACCCTTCAACTTTGAGAATACCTCTCGACTGTGTGACAGTGAAGAGGTGTGTCTTGAAGTTAGCCCAGAACTCTCAAGAATGAGGGGCGCTTTCCCCACCGAGACACGTCCTTGTGACGCGACCTAAAACTGTGAAGGCGAGTCAGTGCCGCCCAAAGCAGATAGTGTCAAGGTGCGGTGATTTGAGCCCCTTGACTTGCAGTTAAGGGTAGATGTGTGGGATATTGGGCATCGATGGTATTTACTTCTATAACGGTTGGCTACTCACTTTCTTATGCTGATCTACGGGATGGAGATCCCCTTACAATCTTGTTCGAGCTTCTTGATTGAGCATATGGATATGTATATACCTTGTCTCAGTACCCATTACTTGGGATTTGGATACTCTCCTTCCAGGAGAGGCGAAGACGCGCGGGGTATGCCACGTGCTTTCCATTTCTAGCTCCTCATGGTTGGATGAGTATACTCTCCTGCTATAGGTAGCAAAGACTCGACGAGAAGTTCATCTTCTCACCACTTCTAGATCATTTTGTTTGGAAAAGTCTACTTCCTTCCTCTTGTTGGGTTGATATGTACTCTTTACTGCACTCTCGGTTATACTCCTTTACTTTTCCCTGTTCTATCTATTGATCACCTCTTTAGTACCTCCTTTGTTGCTCCCTCGAGCCTTCGGGGAATCCTACTGAGTATTTTTATACTCACCCCTACTTGGGCTTTGCCCGCACTTGGTGTGCCCTAGAAGACGACGGACAGGATGGTCGTGACTTCATCGGAGCTTAGGAGTTCAGGATCTTGGACCGCGTACGGTGGTCGTAGTCGGGTTCTAGGTGTGGGACTCTCCCATATTTTTTACTTTTTTTTACCTGTTTCCGAGTTATGGCACTTTTCTGGTTGGTCGCGTGTATTACCCCTTTTATTTTCAGTTTACCTTCAGCTTTTACTTTGTAATATTTAGAGGTCAATGCACTCTTGTGGTTGTTTATAGCAGTTAGTACTTTACTTTCCCTTTTACTCTGAACTTTTTCATTGAGTGTGTTGTGTGTGTTTGTACAGGTACTCAGGAAAAGGCCTCCCCGAGTTGCTTTTCCTTCGGCACTTGTCGCCAGCCCCTGGCCTATGGAGGTGAGCTTGGGGTAGTTGTGGCTCGATCCCAGGTAGGTTCGAGTCGTGACATGGCTAGTCTCATCCTCGGAGCGGTTGATGTGCGGAGTCCGAGTTTTCCTGTTGTGGTGGATCAATATGTAGATGTTTTCCCTAATGACGTTCTAGGACTACCTCCTCGCAGAGAGGTAGACTTCTATATAGACCTGTACCCCGGGACAGCACCAATATCTACCCCAGCATATCAAATAACCCCCACCGAGCTTCATGAGCTGTGGGTACAGCTGGAGGACTTGCAGGTAAAGGGATTTATCCGACCCAATGTTTCACCCTGGGCATCCTCGATTTTGTTCACCAAGAAGGCAGATGGGAGCTTACAACTATGTGTAAACTGCCATTACCTAAATTAAGTGACCATGAAGAACAAATACCCACTTCCGATGATTGACGACCTCTTTTATCATCTCAAGGGAGCATGATGGTTCTCAAAGATAGACCTCAGGTCAGGCTATCACCAGCTCAGAGTTTGAGATGAGGATGTGTAGAAGACAGACTTCAGGTGTTGGTATGGCCACTACGAGTTCTTGGTTATTCCCTTTGGCATAACCAACACTTTGGCAGTGTTCATGAGTCTCATGAACAGGATCTTCCATCCTTACCTCGATCGATTTGTCATATTCTTTATCGACGACATACTGATTTACTCGACTACTGAGGAGGATCACACCTACCATTTGCGGGTAGTACTGGACACACTCCGAGAGCACCATCTTTATGGTAAGCTCTCGAAGTGCTAGTTCTGGATTCGAGAGGTTCTCTTCTTAGTACACGTCATCTCAAAGGCTGGGGTAGCAGTGGATACAGCGAAGATTGAGGAAGTGTTTGCTTGGGAGCCACCCAGGAGTGTGACGGAGGTTCGGAGTTTTCTAGGTCTGGATGGATACTATCGGAGATTTGTGCCAAACTTCTCCAGAGTTGCAGCACCGCTTTAAGCTTTGATGAAGAAGGGGAAACCCTTTGTGTGGTTAGATAGATGCCAGAAGAGCTTCTAGGAGCTGAGGCAGAGATTGACCAGTGCACCTATCTTGAGGCTACCGGAGGAGGGTGTTGGGTATGTAGTTTACTGCAACGCATCAGGGACTGGACTCTGGTGTGTACTGATGCAGGAGCGAGAGATGATTTCATATGGTTCATGGAATTTGAGGCAGAATGAGCAGAACTACGCTACCCATGACCTGGAGTTAGCAGTAGTGGTCTTCACCTTGAAGATGTGGTGGCACTATCTGATGGTCGAGCGCTTTACAGTCTAATCTAACCACCAAAGTCTTAGGTACATCTTCTCGAAGAAGAACCTAAACCTGAGACAACGACGTTGGCTCGAGTTCCACCAGGACTATGACTTTGAGATAGTCTATACTCCTGGGAAGGGGAACGTTGTAGCATATGCTCTCAACAGGAGAACGGGCATTCAGCTTCTAGGAGAGGCGACAGAGAAGCTGGACGCTTTACAGATATCCTTTGTGGATATAGATGGAGCATCCTTTCTTCAGTCTCTCACAGTCACTCCTCCACTCCTTCAGCGAGTCAGAGAGGCACAGCGTGGGGAAATTGACTGTGAGACGCGACGTGCTCTGATATCTGTAGGGCAGGTGCCTAATGGATTTTCTGAAGGAGGGGAGCATGTCATCCTCTTCAGGGGATGTACCATGGTACCAGTTGCATTACGGGAGGAAGTACTGAGGGAGCTTCACAATTCCCCTCTATCGGTACATCCAGGAGTGGAGAAGATGTATCAGGACCTCAGACGACAACACTGGTGGTCGGGTATGAAGAAGGTTGTAGTAGAGATTGTATCTTGGTGCCTCACTTGTCGGTAAGTGAAGGTAGAGAACCAGGTTCCAGCAGGCTTGGTTCGGCCCTTAGAGGTCCCAGAGTGGAATTGGGATGAGATATCTATGGATTTAGTGATGGGGCTTCCACGTACATCCAGAGGACACGACTCTATCTGGGTGATCGTAGACCGACTAACCAAGTCATACCACTTCCTACCGATCAGAGAGCAGGGCTTAGTAGAGAACTTGGGATGCCTCTACATTCAGAAGATCATACGGCTTCATGGTGTACCATCAACTATCGTGTCCGATCAAGATGCTCGTTTCACTTCCCGGCTATGGAAGGGGTTATAGGAGGCTTTTGGAACGCATCTTCTCTTGAACACCGCCTTCCATACTCAGATGGACGGTTAGGCTGATAGGACCATTCAGACTCTTGAGGACATGCTCTATGCATGTGTCCTCGACTTTGGTCACAGTTGGGAGGATCACTTACCCTTGGTGGTGTTTGCATACAACCATAGCTATCACTCCACCATCGGGATGGAACCTTACGAGGAACTGTACGGTCGACCTTGCAGATCACCTCTGTGCTAGACAGACCCAGGGGAGTCAGCACTTGTAGGACCAAAGATGGTTCAGTCTATGACGGAGAAAGTGCATATCATCTAGGAGTGGATGAAGACTGCACAGAGCAGACAGAAGTCCTATGTTAAAAGGATACGGAGACCACTGGAGTTCGAGTATGGAGACCATGTCTTCCTACGGGTCTCACCTCAACATGGTCTATGGAGATTTGGCTGGGGCGGAAAGTTATCTCCGTGCTTCATCGGGTCGTTCCAGGTCCTCATCAGGGTAGTTAAGGTGTCTTACTGCCTGTCCCTTCCACCTAAGTTGCACCGGGTGCACGAAGTCTTCCACGTATCTCAACTGAGGAGATACGTTAATGACCCGACCCACATCATCGACCACGGGGAGCTGGACATCCATGATGGGGCGACATTAACGGAGGTCTCGGTGGAGATCGAGGATCGACAGGAGCGGGTCCTATGTGGACGGTCGATTCCTCTGGTGCTCATTTTCTGGCAGCATGGAAACCTTCAGGAGATCACATGGGAGGGGGAGGCTCAGATGCATGCTCAGTACCCCTATTTGTTTCCCAAGTGTGTGTTGTATCTTTAAGGGGGCGTAAATCCCTGAGGTGGGGGTAATGTAAAGACTCGTAAATTTCAAGGAAATTATTTTCTTAAATTCTTTGGAATATTATGAGTCTGAGGTTTCTGACGGCGCCTGATTCTGAGGCCCAGTGTGCCCGGAATCAATTTATGAAGTTTTGTTCAGGTACGTTCAGTAAACGTACGTGTCGGTTTTTCGCAGTGCCAGTATTCGCTTAACGGGACTTTTACTACAATTGCGTTTTATGTGGGTTGACAGTTATAATTTGGGGGTTCGTAGAAAATTAAATAAAATTGTTGTATTTTACAATTTTATTTAAGAGGTGGTTTTTTCCACCAAAGGGGAGTTGGGGTGGGGCCCACACCCCACATAACCTCTCGTGAGAAAATTTAGTGTGGTGAGGCCCACACGAACCCAAACCCTTTCACCTCCCCATTAACACCCCTTAATTAATTTGACAACTCCCCTCATTAAATGTGAACTCTCTAACTCCCTTCATTGATTGTGACAACCCCCCCAATTGAATTAGTTTAGGTCTCATAATTAATTAATTTGTGTGTCAACAATTCATTTTTTAATTGTTTTGAAATGGATGGAAAGTTTATTATATTGGGAGCCTTTTATTTCATTTGTGTTGGAAAATATACTATTGGGGAGGCTCTAGAGAATTAGAAGAAAGGTGATCCTTTTTCGACGAAGAACATCGTTCTTCAATGAAGAACATCCCCGACGAAGAACATAAAGAACTTCTTCCAAGGACGCTTCTTCCTCGGATGCACCCCAACGTCAAGGAATCTACGCCATCTTCGGATTCTCTTCCCACGTCACGACAACGACTCTTCCTCCAAAGTTGATGGGATGACACTGTTCTGCGCGACGCCATCTTCTGCGACGCCCGACTACCATGACGCTTGTCTTCCATGACTTGTCGATGTGCGACGCCAATTACGAGGTAGGGGTTTTGTATATTCTTTAAGTGAATAATTGTACCCTGTTCTTCATTGAATTTCTTGGATTATCATCGATCTTATGCTACCGCCTAACACGGAGGGCGCGGGCTGAACGAACATGGCCCAAAGACCCTCCGTTAATCCTTGTTTATATCCGCGATGGAGGTGGAGATGGGAGATGCGTCGATGACTGAGGAGGCGGCAGCCATGCACTGGACCGTTAGAGGACCGCAACACCAGATGCTGCGTGAAGAGGGGAAGATTGTGGCCTAAAACCGGGACTCTCAGATGAAGAAGAACCGGTTGGCCATAGCCGGCCAGACAGGAGGACTGTGGTGCCATGTGGCGTCGTGCTGCGGAGGACCACGATCCGCGCTCCGCGGGCCGCTTCGGCGGTGAATCGGTTGGCCGCCTGTCGGCCGGGTTGAAGGTTGTGGTGCCGCCTGGACCCATGTGTAGAGGACAGTGGCCTACCCATGCGGGCCACTTGCGCCAGAAGAGCCAGCTGGTTTCAACCGGCCGATTAGGAGGGGTGGTGCCATTCGGCGCCGCCGTTTTGGAAAACTGGGGGTCGCGCCCCCCGGAACGCTTGGCCAGTTGGCCGAGCCGCGGCTGGCTGCCAGCGGCACGGACCGGGCCACCTTGCGCAGGCTGGACCGCCTGTCGCCGAGCCGGACCGTGCCCAGCCGGGCCGAGTCGGACCCACTGAGCCAAGACGGGCCGACCCGCCAGCCCACAGGGCTTGACGGGCTGGGTCCGTTTCACTTAAATGCGAATAACATCATGACTATGCGTCCGATCGATGCGCCGTCTACAGAAATAGGACCCTTGCAATGAGGCGGTCCTTTTGCGATTCTCTAAGTGAGTTTTGGACAACTTTGGAAAACAGCTGGGTTTGGAACAAGCGTAATTCCAACCGGGCCCCTGGAACAGAAAAGCCAATAACTCTTGGACCGGGTGTCTGAATGACGCGCCATCTGTCGCGTTAATTTCCTTGTGATGAGACGGAACTTTGGGATACATCAAATTCTGACTTCGTGATAGTTGATGTATCGACCCCTTTTCTTGAGGAGAAGACTCTCCCAAAATCGAGCGTGTTGTGTGCAGGAACCCTAGAGCTGGATGCGAATGCGTCGACTATTGTACCGGGATCCTCCGTGGGTTCGATAGCGATGACTACCATATTGGAATCCTCTATGGGTTCGACAACGATGACTACTATTCTTGTATCCTGTGTGGGTCCCACAGTTTGACCTCTATACTTGTATCCTCAGTGAGTCCGGCAGAGTAGCTGGTCTTGTATTCTGTGTGGGTCTGACAGCTTAGCTGGTCTTGTATCCTGTGTGGGTCTGACAGCTTAGATGAATCAGTGACTACATCTGATCATCTCTATCGCTATTTGAAAGATGTATACCTGTGTGAGTTGAGTCTTGACTTTCAAACATTATCATTGATGTGTTTGACTTACTTTCCTGTGTGGACTGGGTTGTACTTGGGCTTGAGAGTTGGAGTCCTATTGTGGTTGGTAACTTAGGTATATGTATGAGCATATACCTAAGAAGGGTTGGTTGATACTTCGTGTTTGTATCTCTCTTCTGTGGTTTATCCGTGGATTCTGGGAGACCTTCGGGGGTCTCGGGGTCCCTACTAAGTATCGTATACTCACCCCTGCATGGGCTTTTCCCACACTACATTGTTTTGGATGCAGACGACGGACATCACTGGTCAAGGTAGAGACTTGTAGAGCTGGACGATACCCAGAGGTGGACCACTTGGCGAGACATACACAGAGCGGACAGACAGACTTGAGGTGTTGAGGGGGCCATCTATACCCACCCTTCAGGTGGGATTTCTGGAGGACGACTCAGTGATTTCTTTTTTACTTTACTATAGTTGTACTGGATTTTTAGTTGTATTGTACTTTACAGTTGGGTTTTTACACTGGCCCATTTACTTTTTAGCACTTACTTTTGTATTCAGTATTACTTAGTGATTACTTATGTTGCATACTCTGTTGTGTTTTTTTACTTTTATAAAGGCAATGCCTTCCTTTTTTATCAGGATTTACGCCTTTGGTGCTAGTCGCCAGCCCCTGGCCTATGGAAGGCGGGCTTGGGGTAGTCACAGCAAGGGCCCCGAGGACGGGTCGTGACACGTTTCATAATGTATCTTCTTCTTAAATCTAAAATCATGGATCTATCTTCCTAATTCAATAATCCCTTGATCATACTAATCGGAATTTATCTACTTAAAAAACCTAAATCCAAATTTAAATTCTACTTTGACCAGTATTTTAGTACTTCCACTACAACAAATGGTAGCTCAATGTGATTACTACTTTGATCAGGTAGATCGGTTCTTCTTCCAATACACAAGAAACCCATGAAAAACCGATCAGTGACACAAAAATTAAAAAAAATAAATATAATAACTTTACAAGGAAAACCTCACAATGGTAGATCTTATTTAAAGAACTTGGAAATAAAAAATATTACACTAATCATAAGCACTCTCTGAAACAAAAAATTTAAAATCCTTAAAACAATCAAAAACATTAAAAATACTTATAATTTTTTTTGATAATGTATAGTAACTTGTTCTTATGAAATTTGAGGTGTGTTTCTATTTATAGGCATCATTATAACATACTTAATCAGCTAAATTCCACAAAACTTAGATTCAATTTTAACTAAATCAGCAGGAAATTCTTCATATTATGTTTCTTCATCTATTGATGAGATGAATCAGTATCGCTACAGTACTTTTTAAATCTGGAAAAACTAATCTAGTTTTAATAATTTAGGTTATAAATTTTTCATGAAAACATTAAACTTTTAATATTATATAATTATTTAGGTTATCTAATTTTCACAAATCTATACTGTTGGTATTTCATTAAACCTCGAGTTATCTATAATTCATTTATTGGTTCTATATATTGAAATCATCAAAGATAAAACAATAAACTTAAGTTAAATAAAACACCAAATGAAGTGTTTCAGGGTATTTAAAATAATTAAAGTGATTCCATTACTAAAAAAACACATGAAATCAATCTAAGTAAACATCTTATACTGGTCCCCTTAAGGGTAATTAAGTTCTTACCTAATGCATGTTGATGCTAAATGCTAATATTTTCAAATGTTGTTACCCAATTCATTCCCACAAACCTACCAGATCAACCAACACACCAAGTATTGTTAGAACCAATAAAAATTCATCTTAAAATGGGTTATAATATAAGTTTTAAGAAGGATATAGTGACATGGTCTTATATTCAATTCAACAAACCCAAAAAATATCGTCAACGGCAGATCTAGATCATATTCAAGGAAGGGCCACCCATTATGTAGATCTGATGAAAAATATATCAATAGATTGAGAATTATTCATTATATCATGAATTAAAATATATATTTATCCATAATATCATATATCTCTAGCCAATTATAGAACAATAAGAAGATATAAGTTAGGATGGATGAATCTTACCTTATAGAATCCAACAGATTGATCTAGGCTTCAAGCACCAAAGAGAGGAAAAGGAGAGGACCAACTTTTCTAAAATATATCTCCTAAGGTTCTTATAATATAGTTAGGGTCTGAATTAGTGAATAAAATATTAAAAAATATATGTTATAATTAAATTATAAAGGGCCCCATACTTACTAGACCACTTAGGCACCACCAGTCGGCCGGTGGCCCTCACTGTCTGAACGGTGGTTGCACTAAGTACCATGTTCCTAGTCTGTGTATGGTAAATGTGATGGGATGAGGTGAAGGAACTATAAATTTTTCACCAACTAGTATATAGTACATTTAGATATTTAGTTACTCTTCCACCACCACTAGCTATCAGGTGGTTTTGTACCGGTTGGCTGGTGGCACGTCAGTAGATCCAAGCTACTGGTTGGTGCCTTCTTCCCCTTCAGTTCTAATTCCTAGATCGTTTACACCTCTATAAAGTCTCCAAAATTTAATTATGGTATTAATAAAGTAAAATAGCATACCTTTCAAGTTTTAGTATGTCGCAATAGTCATTCATGAACAACTTTATAGCATTATCCATGTAGGTTGTTAAACTTACCCAAACAAGATCATGCTATAATCGATGGAAGAGCATGATTATGTTGTGTTTTTAATATAAACCCATTATTAAAGAAGTATAATGATATTATATATATATTTTTAATGTGATAAATCATAATTTTAAATATTTATAGGAAGAATGTTAAAGAAAATAAAGGATAAGAAGTTATTAGTTATAAAGAATAAATCGTAAATTCTCTTTGAAGCCTACTTAATGTTGAAGGATTTGAGGGATACTCTTATAAAAAAGGGATTAAAAACTATGATATAATTCTTAAAGATATAAATATATAAAACTAAGGGGTAATGAATATAATTGGATATTTATTTAATCCATAAATTTTTTTTACAAGTTATGGAAATATTTTATCAATTTTTATCATTGGTTTAACTTCTTATTCAATTTTACTCTTTATAGTGGTAACCAGTTTTTACCTCAGTAAATTTTTTTATGCCTAAAATGAAATTCAAATTATTACCTAATTTATAAATTATTATTCGAAACAGGAAATAAATTTTATTATATTCAATTTCTAAATGTGGTTAAAATTAATTTTAATATAAGAATGGATAACGCATATAAAATAATTTTTAGAAAAATGTATTTTTAAGAATTAAAATGAAATTATTCTTATTTTATACTAATTAATAAACATTAACTGAATTATAAATTATATTTATATATATATAATAAATTTAATTAAAATAATTATTCAATAGTGATCAATTTAGATTAATAAGATCAAAAAATACATCATATAGAAAAAAAATCATTCGAAAACATGTCTTTTAAACATTAAATAATATTATCTTTATTTATGAACAACTAATAATAATTTAATTAATTATCATTATTTTTTTTATTTATATAAAAACTAATATCAATAAATTTTATAATTTAAACATGATAAATTTAGTTTTTAAATAAAAATAAATTATATACAATAAAAGTAATGTTTTCAAATAAAATTTTTTTCTTTAGACATAAATCATTAAAATTTTATTCAATATAATTCCTTTATTATTTATTTGATATTATTTACTTATATTACTACTCCTTAATTTTATTTTCTTAATTAATTTTTCTGGAAATCATTCTTTAAATCTAATAAATTTAACAAAAATGTATAATTCATAAAAAATCCATTTGAATAAAAGGGAATTTTCTAAAATAAATTAATATCATTTTTCTATTATAAAATCATTTATTTCATTTTAAATAATGTTTTTATAATGTAAATATATATATTTAATGTTTAAATGAACTTTATTTATGTTGACTACATACAGGTAATTTTAAACTTGCAATATATTTACTTGTATTATACTCAATGTCTATATTTATTTTTAATTTGATTCATATCTTGTATGATTTATTTTCAACTCAGGTTATAAAGAATATAACATGAAACTTAGGGAAATAATATGAATAATTAATTTTGGTACGTTACATATATAAATTATATGACATAGCTTGAGTTTTAATTTTTAGAGCATGGGGTTATTATTTATTGATGAACCATATTTTATAATTCCATGTATCTAATGTTATTTATATTAGTACTATAATATTTATGTTATTTATTTATTATATTATATCATGATATAGAGGGAATAGTATACCCATAACTTATAATTAAATCATCACCACTAGTCTGTGGTCACCATTATATGGGGAGGCTCACCTAAGGTCTATAGCACTCTAGCTCATGACACATGTGAGGGTATTATGGTTGGGATATCACAAAGTGGTATCATATAATTGATTTTAATTATGTTATAATTTTATACACAGTAAATAGAGACACAAATAGTAAAAACATGGGATATAATTCATATTTGTGCCTTTTTAAAATAATTGGGAGTGTAAATATTAGTTACTAAGGATTTAGGATTGTGTTTAATCATTTTAATTTTTATAGTTGAGTTTCTTATTAACATATGATAATTATAAGTTATGATTTATTATTTTACTATTGGATAGTATTTGAAAGATTTATCTGTCCATTTAACATATTTGGAAATTGGGTTTATATGATACGTGCGTGATTGAGAAAATGGTTTTTAAAAAATAAATGGGATTTATTTAATTAAAATGTCAATAATAACTTATTCAACGTTTTGATAAATAATTTGGTAATGGTGTATTAGTTAAATATACATAACTATGTAAAAAACCTTGATATTCATTTTTTGTTAGATATTTTATCGATATACACATGTATGTGATGACTTTGACCCTAGATTTGGTTGTATGGTCATCGAGATACATGATGAGGATACTAACACTAGGATTTTTGTGTTTACTGAAGGATCGACTTGGGTGTTATGTGATAAATCATGATCATTGTTCAAATTGTGTGACCCATATTAGATATATGGTTTATATGTTAGGTTAGGTGATTAGTAATGATGATATATAACTCAAGGTGGTGTGAGTCGGGGGAATGAGCTCAATTGTAAGGTGTTTTTCCTATTTTTATTTATGATGGATTTTAATTTCCAATATTATAGAAATATTATGATATGTTCATATGAGTGAGGATAAATATTTCTTTGGGTGAAAGAGAGTTTATATACATGTGATTCACAGTCAATATATTTAGATTATGAACCTAGGATCACTAGGATATAAATCATGGTACCATGATTTGACAGTGCAGTAAGGTAGTACTAGGGTGTATTTATTATAAGAGTGGGTACCCAAGACCCTACTCAAACTTGTTTTTTTGTTAATATACCATGCATACAATGTGATATATGAATGATTTATACTTAACATAATAATATAATCACTTATTCATGTACTATATATGTAAATAAACTTAGAATATATATCGAAAAAAGTTTATAATTATTCCCAACTATAATGATAACCTCAAAATACTATGAATATAATCATAAACATATGTTATATGGTCTAAATAAATAAATCTAAAGGGATTCAAATGATATCTGACTATAAAGTACTGGGGAGATTGAGAATTAATAATTTTACCCATGAATTCTTTACTTAGTGATCTCAAGTATATGATATCTTGATAACTCTCCTTCTAATAAAAACAACACATGTTTTTGGTGTCATTGGATATTCCTATCTACAAAAATGTGTATTAGCCTCTTCAATTGAGATCATTATTAATGTATATAATTTATAATGTAATTTAATTAATTTTGAGAACCGTAATAGTTTATTTTTTTATAAATGTAGCCTATATATGGTGTGTTATTAATGGTAGTGCATTGATTAAATGATCAAGATATTATTTATTGCTTCTAAGTATAATAAGTGGATGTGTCTGGCCCTTTTTCAACAATATTAGTTCTCTGACTAAATCCTTGTTCATAGTAGATAAAACAAATCCTATCCAATATAATCAAATAAATATAAATAATGTATAAAATTATGGTAACATAATGTATGAATCATTTTTTATGATATATCATAATAAAAAGTGATTATATTACACACTCAGTGTTCATAGGAGGTTATCATATCTATATATTATCTTTATCTATTTAGGGGAGATGATTTGTTTATAAATAGATCTTTAGGTATATGATTAGAAATAATTTGGATTGAGATAAGGTCCTAGAGGGTCAAATAGAAAGTGTATCCATTTGTTTCCATATTTTGGATATATTTTAGTTTAAGTAATATGTATGTTTATAGGATGTTGAATATATAAGTGTGAATAATCATAAGTAAGTGGATATATAAAATCAATTTTATGTTATTTATGTTTTTAAATCTAAGAATTGAATTTATATATCAAGGTATTCACAAATTATTTAAGTTTAAATAAAAAAATGTGAGAATATATTTTTTCCAAAGAATATTATTTATTTGAGGTTTTTTAAATATATTCATGAGGAATAATATGAATTAATAGTTTTTATTCAATTATGTGACATGTTATAGTGTTACATGTGAGAGGTTAAATGAATGTAACATTTATGATAAGTCAATTAGGTCATAAATGATATATAGTGACACTCATGGTTTAAGTTTTTGAAGTTAATAAATTAAAATTAAAGAAACTTTAAGTCTAAGTATAAAAATTTATTTTAAAACAAAAATAAAATAGAGGCATCAATTTTATGAATTCTCTATCCTACCCTCATTATCCAAATCTATAGAGAGATAAATTAAAATAAAAAATATAAATTATCAATTCGTTCTTAAATAATAATGTACATTGTGTCCTAATGATCATATGACCATCATAAATTACTTATTTATTCCATAATAGCACATATGAATTAAAGAAAGATGAATTGTGACCTTTATAGTGCACATGTTGATGATCTAGAGGGTTACTCATTTGGTTGCTTCAAGTTATGATGATCTAAAATTTATGTTAGGATCACAAAAATTAATGATTTATTATTTTATTTATCTTTTTAAAACTTAAATATATCTTACACAATATTTTGATGAATCTAAGAACTAATATGGAAAATCTTGGGTCACAACATAGATCCGATTGAATTTTTTTTAGAAATAACATTACTATACCCTTATGTTGTACCCTTATTCCTTCAAGTGGTATTATATATGTATTACATAATTTAATTTCATGATTTTATTTAATTATTTTAAAATCCAAGTTCAGGACTTTTATGGAGTCCCAATGGTGTAAACCGTGCATCTATTTGAGTATTTAATGTCAAGATATAGACATTTGAAAAATATAAACATAAAGGAGGGAGAGTGGGTGGAATTTTGTATCCACATGATTAGGTAGGGTTGGGTTGGTTATATTATACTTCACATGGTTGATAAATAAAAAAACTCAAACATGAGTGTGTTGCAAGTCACTACCCATGACCTAACTCCCCTTGGTCACCCATTGATTGAGGTAGTTAAAAAAAGCTTATGCCTTAAGGTATGAGAGATATATTTAAAAATAATAAAATAAGAGAACCCAACTGATCCATACAGGTTATCTCATCCTCCTAAGCCCACCTTGGGCCTCTAACTTTCTAGAACCCCTTTTGAGGCCCAAAAATGATTGGAAAAATCAATAAAAATATTTTAAATATTTTAAACTATTGCGAATTTAAATAAATTATTTGGGTGTCGTGGATCATATCATTAATGAATTAAAATTATTTTATTACTATTTTAATTCACTAAAAAAATTATCAATTAGAATTTTAGATAATTTAATTAATATTATGTAATGGTAATTCATATTGATAGATCATATTTTATGATTGAACTATTTATGTTTGGTTTATTATTTATTTAAATTTAGTTATTTTAATATTGAAAATATTGTAATAATAAATTATTATATATTCGTTTTTGGTGATATGTGCATATTCTCTCCATCATTATATTGTATAGGGGTTAATGTGTCCAAATTTTTATTTTAAATGTAATTCATGTATCTCAAATTCCCATCACTTTTGTATGATAATGTGATTGAAAATATTAAATCCCTTAAGATGGGGTGATTTGATATGAGAGGTAGTATAAAATCAAACAAGTAAAAAAAATATTGTAGAATCGGCACAGTACAACTCTTACTAAGTAAAATGCTCGAGGAGTTCCCCATAGATCCCTAGTTGGTCCACCATTCATATGATGGAACAATTGGTAGTATAAAAGTCATGTTCATATCAATATTTTTTCATTTTTATCATGCCAGGTTAATTATTATATGAATTGGTGGATGATGTGATAATTTGGACCTAACTATTGTCTTGGAAAGAGCCTAGGTGACATTAACCTTATGTGACATTCACCAAACACTGATGGTTAGAAATGACTATAAAGGATTTAACAATTAATATAGGGTATTTTTTAACATTTTTACATATGAATTCAAACACACACATACAACCATAAAATAAACTATCCCAATAAATCTATATAAATGATACATGAGTCAAACAAACAACTCAAAGTATAAAATGATTAACAGTTAGATTAATAGTAGAAACAATAAATAATAATAAATAATTCTCCAAGATAAATCAATACTCTAGTGCCAAGGTGTCACTTCTAGACTCCCACAACATGATCGACTCCCAAGCTCTAACTCTAAACATCCATGAACAAAGCCTCAAGAAGCTCCACTAGAGAAATAATAAATATTTCCCTTTACCATATACTGGAAAATAGTTTCAAAATATTCACCAAAGTGAATATTTAGGGGTGATTAATCATACCCATTAGGAAAACCCCAAGACTTTCCACAAATACCACTAAAAGAAAAATCAGGTCATCTCGCAGTTTTAAAAAATATAAGAAATCATATCAGTGTAGTTTATCAAAAGTAAGGATTTATTTAATACTAACCCAAAATCTTTAAATCCACTTGGAATCTATATTCCAATTTCACAAACACATACACACACACACCCATGCATGATAAATGAAAATTCATATACTTATGAGTAGTGATTAATCCTTTACCAAGTCAGTACTTTCCAGTATATCCTCTTACGCCACTATTCTAGTACTGATCCCCAAGTCTATACCAACAAGGCCCTATATAATGAAAATATGAACACATGTCACATCCATGATATTTTCATGTTCTCACTCCCAAATTACATTTTTTAGGTAAAACTATTAAATCATTTTATCAATTATTTTTTTGGGAATCACCCACAACCCAAATTTTTTTGATAAACTACCAAGAGTAATTTTTAGAAAAGATTCAACATGATTTTTTTCATTATAAAGAATAAATAATTTATTTAGGAATATAATTTTCATTGAATTATATATAATTTGGAACAATGGATAATTCACTTACATTTAATACATTCAACATAAGGAATCTTCACATGATCTCACAAATCTAAACTCTTTCTTATGTTCCTCTAATGAATCATAAGAAGGTTCGATCAAAACATATATTATCCCATAGATATAGTTATAAAAAATTATCCTAGGGTTCCATGTAAGAGGTAATTAGAAGATCTAGATTAAAATGGAAGACCCTTGAATTTCTTTTCCAAGATCCAATGCTCAAAGAATCATTGAGAATGGACTCCAGAAGTTCAAGATCACCATAAATCACCAAGATAGAGAATGTAGTTTGAGGGGAAAGAGAAAGAGACTAATTATAATTGAATGGATCACAAAATAAAATGAATATCTAAAACTATCCAAATTCACTAAGTGAAATAGGATTTCACACTATAAACATTCATAATATCCACATACATCGATATTTACATTGCCTCACTTAAAATCCCTCAAACCTATTTATGCCTTGAATAGAATTCACAAAAACTACCCAAAACTTATTCACATTGTGAATAACAATTCACATTATTAACCAATTTATATATCTATATTAAGTATTCTAAGTTCATCCCTCCTCTAAAAAAATCAATAATCCAACACAACCATCCAGAACTCAAAAAGAATAGCATATAACATTGATATACCTCAAACTAGGGGTACTGTAGATGATATATGATCACATAAGATAGTTAACAAGTATATAAAGATAAAAATTAATGAATTATTTCTATTTATATATGATATATTTTTTGAAATTGATCATATAGATTTATTAATAATAATGGTAAATAGAATAAAATTATATTCATAGTGAAAATAAATGTAATGATCAAACCTAAAGAATAAAATCATGAGACTTGAACCTGCCTCAAGAACATTCCTTGGAAAATATAATAAGGAATATAGTGTCTAGGGATATAAAATAATCAATTGGTTATGATTATTCCACATAAAAAATAAACAATAATATTGAAATGAAAATTTCACTTTATTTTAAAAATATAACCAATAGTTAAAAGGAACGTTTACAGAAATAATATACCAAAAACATAGTGGAAAACATGTTTTGAGACCCAAAGTTTTTTTGTTGTTGTTAATCTACAGAACAATCTAGTTGTAATAAGATTTATTTATGGAGTTGTCTTTTATTTTCAATATATAATTCACCTGACAAACTTTGATCTTTCTACATGAATTTTCCAGAAACAGAAGTATGAGGCTAGTGGGATGAGGTGATCGGCTAGAATCTAATAGAATAAACTATTTGGATATAGGATAGAACCAAATGTTTTTCAAACTATATTCATAGTTCCACTAGACAAAGATGTTCAGAAGAAAAAAAAGGTGATTCTTTGTTATTTTTCAAAGTATCAAACATCATGATTACTTCAAGGTATTCATGATTCTAGATATGTTTTTTTAAAGTAAAGAATTGAAGGAATATGGGTATTTTGGATAGATTATATTAGATGAAGAAAAATTGAGGAATTATCAAATAGAAAAATTTAGATGAATAGTTGTGAGTTCATCATACATAGGATTCCTAACAATGTCTAGAAGATAGAAGTTTCTTAGTGAATTCCATTGAATAAAGTCAACAGATATAGTTTTCAAACAAATTCATCAGATAGAGTTTACAAAAAGAATCATTGGATAGTGGTTTCTATGAAAATTTCTTAGATAGTTAAATCATATATAGTAACTTAAAGAGATCCAGATATTGGAATCATTAAAATCTCACTGGATGAAAAAATATGAAGATTATCAGATAGATCATTTTTGGATAGAAGAGTTTCTAAGATGTTATATTAGAAAAAAGTTTGAGAATTTTTATAAAATATTTTAAATTAATACATTGTGATGATGTTGTGCTAGATGTTCAATGACTCAGTAATCATGAAGGAAATATCATGACTCTAGCCAAAATTTCATGAAAATTTAAAAAACATTAACACTGATATTTGAGGAAAATTCTTATAATGATTTTTTATTCCAATTTATCTAGAGGCTCTAAGGAGAAAAAATAAATAATGACTCGAGTGTGAAATTAAAATTTAAAGAATGGTTTGAGTGGGAAATACAAATTTATAGTTCATTATCCTCCTTTGTTTTTTAGATAAACTATGCCTATAGAAAGGGTAGAATGTGAAATATAAAGGCTTTTTTATTGTCATGTTAATTATTGAAGAATTGAGGTGTCAAATGTGGATACTGAGAGATGTTTTTTTAAAGCATCAGATGTAGTATCACTATAGGATTTGGTACCGAAGAAGGTATCAGGTTAAAAATGTATTAGATAAATGGTACCAGACTGAGGTTACCAAACGGAGAAGCTATCATATAGCCATGTTTGAAAAAATAAGTTCATATAGGATTTCTTTCTTACTATTGAGAAAGAAATAGAGGAGGAAGAATAAAAACTTATAGAAAGTCAAGTGTGAATAAATTTCAAGAAGAATAGTGAAAATTCATTAAATCCTATTGGTGAAGGTTATTTTTTTGGAAAAATTGTTTCAGTATATTATTTATGTGAGAATCACATGCACTATCAAAAGACTATATCCCTATGCAAGTGATTAATATACCCTACTTTCTATAAACCAGAAGGGAACTCATTCTAGTGGATGTGTGGTATTGTATTATTTCAAAACCAGCCAATGACAAGACACTCTTATTGAGTAGTGAAACTTCTAAATTTTTGGGTTCATATGGGTGTGATTGTTTGATGTTTTTTCATAGAGTCGACTCACTATAACCAGAGACAGATATTTTTTGAAGGAAGAAAAATGTAAAAAGGAAAACCATTGATTCACCCCCCCCCAACAGTGGCCACAAAAATCCTAATATTTTCTTTCATTTGGTATCAAAGATTAGTTTTCCTTCATTGAATCGTGAATATCTATATTTTGAAGAATAATAAGGTTTCCATGAATTTTTATAACTCGGTTAATTTTAAGTGGATTCTTATCATTACTAAGAAGAACAATCATATCTAGAAGGAAAGAATGCCACCATAACTTTTATCCATTGGATATAAACTTCTCAAATTTATTTAATATGGTTTCAATCCTTCTATTTATGTTTCCCCCTTGATAGTTATAAACAAGAAGAATCTCGAAAATGATGGGTGAGAAAGAAATGATATTTGATCCTCACTCAATGAAATTGGATTTCGTAGGGTTAAAGGAATTGTAATAACTAAATTCATCTGGTAAAAGTTAAAAAATATTTATGAAAGAAATAAAAAATTTGAATAAAGTCAATTTATAGATATATATATTGAATTATTAAGATCTGAAAATTGTATATGATGAATCTTTTAGTGATTTATTTACAAGGGTTAATGACATTATAAGCACCATTAGATGTTTTGGTGAGAAATTAAAAGATGTGAATATTATGGAAAAGGTTTTAAGAATTATTCCTGATAAATTTGATGCTAAGGTATCATAATTAGAAGATATATATCCTAAACTATCTTTCTAGATTATTTTTATATAATTCTCATTACATATGAAATGATAAGATAAAAATTTTCAAGATTAAAGAAAAGGTTTATCATGAAATATATTTCAAATATTCTAAGTAAGTAAAGTCTAAGAAAGTTCCCAAGTAATAATTCAGTGACTCTAAAACTAAATATTAAGTAAGTAAAAAGTTTGATAAATTTATGTCAATGTTTTCCAAAAAGGTGAAAAGAGGAACATATAAGTATAAAGGAAAGTTATCATTAAATTTATTTAACTATGGAGCTATTAGACATTTCATAATAAATTTACCAAGGCTAAATGAACTGAAATATAGTGACGAAGAAGATAGAAATTCACAAAAAAAAATTAATAAGAATATAGATAAATCAAATCCCTGTTCAAAATTAAAGGATAATAAGTTATCTAAATTTAAAATAAGAAACCTTTTGTTCAAGTGTGAGAAATATGATGATTGTGAAATGGAAGCTAAAAATTCCAGTAATGATAGTGATAAAAATTTTATTATTAATAATGTAAATGATGATAATTTTACCATTTATGGAAGTAGAAACTCTAAATAACAATAATGAGAAACTCAGATAGAATTTATAATTAAAATAAAATTAAAATAATGTCTCTCAAATATTTTCAAACTTGAGAAAGAGAATAAGAAGTTGAATAAAGAAGATCAATCAAAAAATAATCAGGAATCAGTTCTTAAATAAAAATATTGGTTGTTAAAATAAATTAATGATCTAAAGAAGTTACTTAATTAAGAGAAAAAAATCAATATCAAGCTGGAAGAAAAGATAAAGGAGAATGATAAAGAATTTGATCTTGTTCGACAAAAACTTTTTGAAACTGAACAAATAATAACACGCTTCCAAAACTCTATTTTTGAATTTGGTGAAAGTTTTAATAATTTTGGAACTCATGAGTATTAACAAAGATCATCCTCATAGGTTATCAATAATTTTAAAAATGTTCAAAAGAACAAATAAGTCAAGAAGACCATGTATCTAAAACAAGTGATATCAAAAATTCTAAAATTTTTGAGGAATCAATGTTTAATGAAAATACCACTAAAACCAGAGACTCTCTTATGGTTTAGAATAATTCTAAGATAAATAAGAATATTTCATTAGTTTATTGAAAAATATTCCCAATAAGGAGCTAAGTTTGATGATCATAAAGATGATGGAAAAAAGATACAAAATTTTGGGTAGCATGAAAGTTATAGAAGAAAATATGTTATCTATGGATATTGATAGAACTATGTAGGATGTGGGAATAGAGAAAAGATATTTTAGTTCAATCATCAACACTTTAGTGAATCTAGAAAGCACTGTATTCAATGTTTAAGGGGGAGTCAATGCACTCAATGAAGACAACATGAAAAATCCATTTTGAAAACTGAAAATAGACATTAACCATTGGAAATTATTTGTGGAATATGCGATTAACCATGATATATTAGTAAAGGATTCCTTATAATTATAATTAATCAACAAAGTTTAGATTAAAATTCTCGAAGTTATCACTATAAGAAGTGGAAAAAAACAAATAAAATTCCTTATTTGTTAAAACAGAACTTAAATCCAAAAAAAGAGAATAACCTCAGATATTGGATAGTGGGAGTTCTTCACATATGACTGGAGATATGAATTTTTTAATAAATGTTAAAGATTATAATTGAAGGATAGTTATTTTCTAAATAATTAGTCACTTATAATCAAATGAATTGGATCTACTATCATTGTAAAAGAAATATTGAAATCCAAAATTTTCATATTCATTTATAGACTAAAACACAATTTGTTCACTATTTCACAACTTTATGATAAAGGAAATGAATTTATTATTAGAATAAATGAATTTATTCTTAAAAGAAATGGATTTATTGTTAAAAATCTTAAATATGGAAAATTGTTATCATGAAGAAAAAAAACCAAGGTAAATTTATTTTAGGTTAGAGATACATAGGATTCATACTATTTTACGCATAATAGAAGAAAATTAGATGTGTCATAAGAGGCTTGGACATATGTTCTAGAAGAATATGATCAAGATGAAAATATATATATATAATATTTATGATATTAATGACATGAAAATAAGAATATAATGGTGTTGTTTGATATTTAAAATAGGGAATATTTCAAATTCAGTATATAAGAGGGCTGAGATGAACATAGCCCATCTATTAAAGCCCATTCATTTTAATATATATGGGACCATGAGAAAAAAATAAATAAATGGTGATGATTATTTTATTTAATTTATTTATTATTACACTTATATTACATGTATTGTGTTTTTGAAACATAAATCAGAGGCTCCCAAAATGTTTAAGAGTTTTAGGAGAAGTGAAAAAAAGGAATGTGGGTAATTCATGAAGGATATTAGAACTAATAATAGCGTCGAATACATAAATAATAAGTTTAAAGAGTATATTTAAAATCATAGAATTCATCATGAACATAGTACACCATACACACCACAACAAAATGGTGTTTTTGAAATAAATAATAAATGTTTGGTTGAGATGGATCAGATTATGCTGATTGAACATGATACTTCTCATTTATTTTGGAGACAAAATATTTGGGTAGATATTCATATTCAGAATCATTTTTTCTATTGTCCCAACTCTGATATTACTTCATATGATATGTATTACAAATAAACCCCAATTTTTAAATACTGATTTTGTTTATAATCCTTTGTATTATCAAAATAAAAGGTTATAATCTTGGGAAGTTCAATCAAAGAGGTGTTGGTGGCATATTACTTGGCTACCTAGCTAATGGTATAGTATACATGTGTTATAACAAGTAAAGTGGGGAGATTTTATATTATATAGATCTTAAAGTGATATATCAATTTTATAGAAAGGTTTCACAATCATCTATAAATATAATAGGAAGTGAATATGAAGTTATTATTGTTAAAAACATAAAAAAATTTCTAACAAAATTGGTGAGGTAGAAACTATACAAGATGAATATTTTGATTCATACATTTCATGTAATGAGGTAAAAGTGTGTTCATATCATCCAAGATTAAGGAATCAAGTGAGGGTCCAAAATATCATTGGATATTAAGTATAATAGGTTCAAACTAGAATAATATCAAGGAAAGACGCATATGCCTATTTTTTCTCATAGGTTGATACAATATATTTTGAATAAGGATGAGAAAAATGATCCATGGGAGCTTTTACTAAAACTATAAGATAAAATTGTGATTGGAACCAAGTGGGTTTTCCAAAAAAAAGTTTAATAAAAGAGGTAAAGTGATCATAAATAAGGTAAGATTGGTTTGTAAAGGCAACTAATAGGTTAAGGCATTGAATTTAATAAAGACTTTTCTCTAGTGTAAATAATTGATACCATTGGAATCATTCTTTTTATTACTACACAACATAAATATAAGATATTTCAAATGGATTTTAAGTTATCTTTTCTAAATGGAGATATTGAGGGAGAATATTATATTGATAAATCATGTGGTTTGTATCTTTTTCAAGATAAAAACTATTCTTGTATGTTAAATAAGAATTTTTATGGGTTGAAATAGGCACTAAGAGATTAGTATTATAAGTTTTATGTTTTCTTGAATAAGTTGAATTTCCAAAAATGAAGAGTTGATATAAACCTCTACATAAAATAAAATCAAGATATTTATATCATTGTGATTATTTATATTAATGATATCATATTTGTATTAAATTATGAAGTAATGTGTAAAAAATTATTAAGGGCATGAATGATTTATTTGATATTTCTATTCAATGAGAAATGAATTAATTTCTTGGGCCACTAACCTCTCAAAAGAAATGGTACATTTTCCATTATCAATAGAAGTATGATACGGAAATTTTAAATAGATTTGGAATGGAAGACTCAAAGCCTATTTCCACACCCATTTTAGTGGGAATAAAGTTTTAAAAATATGGGAAAGGAAAATATATTTATCCTAAATAATTTATGAAGTTAATTGGAAGTCTGTTATTTCTCACAACATCAAGGATAAATTGATTGTATGTTGTTAAACATTGTTCCATGTATCAAAGTGAACCAAAATAGTCCCATATTATGAGTAGAAAATAAATACTCATATATATTAAAGGATCAATTGATTTTAGGCTGAAATATTAAAGCACATAACATATTTATCTATTTGGTTGCATGGAAGAATATTGGGTAGGTTGTGTTGATGACATAAGATCCACATCTGGTGGAGTTTTCTTTCTTGGAGAAAGATGTGTGAGAAATAATACAAAGAAATAAAGTTTATTGAATCTCATAACTATATAATATGAGTATGTATCTACCACTCAAGTTGTAAAAAAATTAATATGGATTAATTCATAGTTGAAATATTTTTTGGTTGATGTGAACCTACCTCTTCTCTTGGGTTGTGATAATCAGAGTGCTATAAATATCACCAAGAATCCATCATAACATTCCAGATCTAAGAACATCAATATTAAATATAACTTTATTAAATAAAATGTGCATCTAAAATAAATAATTATGGAGTTTATAACTATAAAGGATAAATTAGCTGATATCATTACTAAACTATTGTCAAATTAAGTATTTTAGAATATGAGGTTGATTATGGGTGTTCAACCTCACTCTCTATAAGGATGTGGTATGCGATATTTGTCTACTATAAAATATTGTATTTTGATATTGTTTTAAAAGGGTGATAAATATGAAAACATCCATTGATATTTTATTTACTTATCTAGGGATAGAATGTATTTATAGTGATTTTTTAAAAGGGGTAAGTTGTGATGTTAACATGTGTGGACTATTTTAAAAGTTTGTTGAAGTAGAAGAAGAAACTTGTTGAAGTCAATTTTGGTTTTTGATTATAATGTTTTTAGTTCAGTAATATTTTAAAAAGTATTATAAAAACTTATTTATAAACAACATGCTATTTTTGTTCAGGAAGAATTTTGAAAAGTTCATTAATCACTACTTTATGGGAATCATGGTATGGTTTTTTAATGATTCTTGTTTCTTACACTATGTTCAATCATGTATGATTAGAATTATTGGATATTCATCCATTGTAATATATTCATAGTTTTAGTGATTTCTATTCCTTATTTTATAATAAATAAAAAAAGGGGGATATTTTTTAGACTAAGAGGTTTGGAGTTTTTTGTTGATCTAAGGAAGAATCTGGTTAGAAGAAGAATTATTAGTGGATTTGTCTTTTTTCAATATATAAATCACTTGAAAAAGTTTAATCTCTATATATTAAGTTTATAGATATATAATTATGAAGCTATTGAATTGAGGTGTTTGGCTAGATTTTAATGAATTAAGTTTTTGGATGGAGGAAAGAACCAAAATTTTCTCCAAATGGATTCATAGTTACATCAGATAGAGATGTTCAAAAAAACAAAACTAAGGAGATTCTTATTATTATTCAAAGTACCAAACATAATGATTAATTCAAGGTATTCATGATTCTAGTTAATCTTGTTCAAAGTAATGAATTTAAGGAATATGGGGATTTCTGATTAAATTTATCAGATGAATAATGGTTGAAGAATTATTAGGTAGAGAAATACATATGAATAGTTATGAGTTTATTAGATAGAGGATTCTTAAAAAAATCTATCTAATAGAAGTTTTTGAGTGAACTCTATCAGATAAAGTCATTAGATATAGTTTTTAAACAAATTCATCAGACATAGTTTCTAAACACAATCACCAGATTGAGGTTTTTGAGAGAATTATTTGGATAGATCCATTAGATAGAATAACTCGAATAGCTTCAGACAGAGGAATCATGAAAATGTCATTAGAAATAAAAATATTAAGAGTATCGTATAAATCATTTCCAAATAGAAGAGTTTCTATTAATTTTTACTAGATAAAGGTTTTATAATCATTATAAATTTTTATAAAGTCCTACATTGTGACAATGTTGAGATACACATTCAATGAATTAATAATCATGAAGTAAATATTGTGATTCATGATAATATTTTAGAAATATATGAAAATCCTTGACATAGATATTTGAGGAAAATTATTATAAAGATCGTTGAATCTAATTGAATTTTAGGTTTGAACATGGACAAATAAAGAGAAAAGAAATTAATTAAAATTTGAAGAATGTTTTTGAGTGGGAAATTATAATTTGGGGTTCATGCTCATCCCTTTTTTTAGAAATTATTTTTATATAAAGGGGAGGAGTTGAACTGTGAAGGATTTTATTATCGTCGGTTTAATTATTGAAGAAGTGAGGTTCCAAAAATGGATCCTGATAGACCTTTCATTGAAGCATTAGAAGCAGTATCACCAGATGAAGTGGTATAAAACTGAGACTACCTAGCGAATAAGCTATCATATGAACAGGATATCAGATAGAGGGTACCATACTAAGGTTACTGGATGGAGAGTCTATTATATGGGAAGGTTTGGAAAAATAATTTTAGATAAAATTTATTTCTTGATATTAAGTAAGATATAGAAGAGGAAGAATAAGAACTTGTAGGAAGGAAAGTGTGAGGAAAGTTCAAGGAACATAGTGACAATGTATTTAATCCTATTAGTAAAGGTTCATTTTTTTTTTGAAAATCTTGATTCATTATATTATCTATGCAAGAATCGCATTCACTATCAAAGGAATATAGTGTTATAAAAGTGATGGATGTACCCTAATTGTTATAATCTATAAAGGATTGTTTTCTAGTGGATGTGTGGTCATGGATTATTTCTAAACCATTATAAGGACTAACTATGCTTATTTAGTAGTAAACATTGTAAATTATTTTTTTTATTTGGGTATGCTTATTTTTTTAGTATAGTAAATTCTCTCTACCTGGAGGTAAATGTTTTTTGAATGAAGGAAAACTTAAAAATCCATACCACTGTTTCACCCCCCCCCCTCAAATGGTAATATAGATCCTAATGGTTCCTTTAAATAATTAAATAAAACAATCACAATAACTAAAGTAGATGTCCAACACTGATCCATCCAAGACAAAAAAAACTCTTACAATTATAGTTGTTCAAACATCAGCATTTCCTACCATGAACATTTCACCAGGCTTCATAATTCATGAACAAGGTGTCTTTTCAATTTCTTAAACTTTTTTTTGAAAAGTTCCATTTCATAAACTATATCTACATGAACACTAAAATATGAGGGTGGTTATGAATAACACTTTACTAAATAATTTTTTTTAAACCACTCCCATGTAATCAGATGCATGAAATATTCTAAAACATGTAACTAAAGGACCTCGAAACACCCTGAGAGGGGAGGGTGGATCAGTGTGTCAAAAATTTCTTTTAAATTGATGGATCTTGTTCCCATTTTGGTAAGAACATGTTAAACCTATATGAATATGAAGTGTAGAAAATAAATAATCACATGAAAAGCAATGACACAACAATTTTACTTGGTTCGCCACTAAGGGCTACGTCCAAGGAGCATACGCTGACAGTGTGTTGGTCATACCAAAAACCACTAATATTAAAAAATTGTGGATTAAAAGTGTTTATCACAGTCACTCTATTCCAAGAGCGCTTCCTTTACATGGTTTTATAGATAGCACATTGTGTCCCTCAGATCACTTCTGCTGACTCCCCCTTTCTCACTGCATTGGAAGAATCTTCACTCAGTTTATCGACTTGAAGGTCACTTAATTGGTTTAGAATTAAATCATGCACCATCAACTTTAAATGTATGCTTTGTTGAAGTCTCATAATCACCCACAGATGTAATTTATTTTTCCATATACTGATATGTTATGGAACTTAGTTTTTCAAAATGATTTGGTTAATTTTTAGGCTTCCTTGGGTGTTCTGCATACTATGTTTTGGGTATGGTGTGCAGACCACCTCATCTGTATACCACTACAATTTCTGTGTACCATATAGCTCCTCGACGAACTTCCCTGCTCTGCGTACTGCCTTCCCCTACATACTTCTCATCTTTTTTGTATACCTCCCTGCTCTGTGTGTTGTCTCGCTCCGTCACGTACTATGAGAGCTTCCTCCACAGACTGTTTTCCTTATGCGGATGGTTATATCCAAGTATCGTCTTCTCCTCCACATACCACTTCTAAATTTACCATATTTATTCCCAAAATTTTAATCTATAATCCCATCACTTAACAAAGAGGATTATTGTTCCTTAAATATGAATGTAAATCTAAATATTTCGCTAATATTATTTACCCAAATTTTCAATGTGGTACAATATTCACTGTATACTGAAATCCATCTACATATAGTTAGCCTCCACCATGTACTGCTCCTATTTTGCAAACCACAGTAGTCCCACTAACCTTCAACACTCTTTGTATCTCATGCCTTCACCGCGTACCGTCACTACGAACCGTTTTTCATTTCAACCTTCAGCATTCTGCGTACCGCATTCCTTCACCGCATATCGTTGATGCGAACTATTTTCAGTTCCATACACCGCTCCATTCACCTCTCCACATACTGCTCCATATACTGTTCCTGTTTCCTAGAATATAGCCACAAACCATTCCCGGAATATGGTACATAGTCCATGTTCTGAGGTATTTGGTTCCCTTATATTTTTGATTTTCTTTGTTATTTCTCATACCATTCACTCCTATATGAAAAAAATTGTTTTCCAACAACAAAATCCCTATTTTGAGGCCCAAAAAATTGGAAAACACTGAGAAACTGTGACACCTTCAATACTACTTTCATAATCAAATGTATGACCTTATTTCCGTACAAACTCTCTAGTAATCTATGTGCAAATTGACAACAAACACAAACTAAACTCCATTATTAGCAACGAATAGTCTTTGTTCCAACAATAACCAATTTCATTTATAAATAAAATATAAAATTTATATATTGAAATTTATTATATACTTTCAATAAAACATACTTAATTTCAAACATTCTTACCAGAGAAACCATGTTTCCACACATACCAAATCCTCATATTTTTTATCAAATAAACCAAAGTTCTATAACTTAAGGAATTATAAGAAATATATATATAATAAAACATGAATCCAAGCATAAACTATTCAAACTACAATAATAGTGAACTAGCATTGAATCATTATCTACCCAAATAAATCTATTTGGGTCCTTCCTATTCAGCCTTTCCTACTTCCAACCATGCCACATAATTATTTCAAATAATTTATTTTCAGATGCTTAGGCCTTCAAACCAATTCCTTAAACAAAAAAATCTTTCAAGAATGATTTCCCATGTCAATATTACAATAATAAATATATATTGAATTCAAAACCAATTTATGGTAAAACCCTATTTTCCAACAATCAAACCTCATGATTTGAAAACCCATTATTCATGGTTTTTATCAAAATCTATATTTCCCATTTATTATAAATTTAGATAAACCACAATTTTATCAAATCAATTTAACATAAATTATTTTGAAAAAATATTACTTTCAATCAATAATTTGACAATCAAGTCAATCAAAATATCTGAAACCATAACCAAAAAAGTAAGTAATAGTATCCACCTACCTTAGCTTCTTATAGTTCTTCTCAATTTCTTGATGTGATGACCTTAAAGATGCCAATTACCTAGCCTTATCATATAAATTAACCATGAACCATATTTATTAAAACTAAAGAACTAAACTTCCAATTTATGATGGTTTGACATGACTTGTGCACATTTAGTCTATCCCCATGTGGAATTGACATAAATTGTGCTAGAATGGAACATCCCATATGTGACTCTTAAATTTAGAGAATAGTAAGTGGTATGACCCATGTTCCACTTAACATGGACATTTTTAACTCACTTACTTTGAGGTATATAATAATAAGGTTCAAATTTTAATATCCTATGAGTGGAATGTAACTCATCCCATTTTCCATAACCCCATGAAAAAACTTCATAAATTTCCCAATATAACCTTTTATATAGAGAATAGTGAAAATAATGGTTTCAGGTTCTGTTAATGGATTATATACTACTTTTACTATGTTACTAAAAATATGACATCACTTAAGAATAAACCTTGACAATACATAGAATATACATCCAAACTATCAATCTTCTATCACCTTATTCCAATATTCCATTTCTACAAATAAATAAGTAGTGATAAATCAAAGAGGGGGAAGAGATATGAATTGCCTATACTTAGAGTCTATATTTATCAATTAAAATTTTTCATGTGTAACCTACTCTATAAATAGAATCAAATATATTTATTTCACTTCCATTATAATATCTCTCTCTCTCTTCCATAACTTCATGGTCAAAAAATATTATTCCTTTCATTTCTTCCATAAAAATTTCATAGTGTCACATTTTTCATTTATTATAAGTCCAAAAAAATTAAAATATATATATATATATATATTGTTTAAAAATACACATATATCCTTTGATTTAATATAATTAACCACCACAAATCCCATGTAAATCATTCCTATAATTAAAAATTCTCTTAAATTCTTATTTAATATTATATAATAATCCACCATAAAAACCCATGTCAACCATGTCAAATAATAATCTTCTAAAAGGATTCTAAATGTCATATAAATGTCTCCAATTCCATGTCATAAAATCAATTCCTATAATATGTACCAATTAATTCCTTATATCACATTAATGCCTAAATTTTCATAAATATCATGTTAACAAATTAATACCTTGTGATTAAAAAATTTAATCCACTAATATTCCTAATGTCAAGATAAATATTCTTCTATTAAATAAATTCCACTCAATATCCCATAATTAAATAATTTAAATAATCTTGATGATAATTCTATTTACCATAGCAATAATATTAGTTAATAAACTCAATATTATATCCATAATAATTAATTAAGCTCTAAAAAAATTATGTTGTAATTCAATTCATCATAGGGATTTTCACCTTGGAAAATATATCATCATATCATTCACTCAAATTATTTTACCACTATTGTGTCATGAAATCTTCTCTCTATCATGTTTCCTATTAAATTTTCTCATGTTTCTACAATAATAAAATAAATAGAATAAAATTTCCACTTGGGACCTTCTATTATTTATCAATAATATATAATAAACTTTCAATAAAGTTTATATCTACTTCTCATTAAATATATTATCATCAATGAACATTATATGCTTCTAGTTGATACTTCCTTAAATGTGAAGCATGAAACAAAACATACACCACAACAAAATTCATTAGTAATTCTAATTGATCAACCATATTCCTAAATTTTGAGATTATTTAAAAAGGACCCATATACTAATGTGAAAACATTAATTGCTTCTAGATTCATCAATATCCCAACCATGGCAACACTAACTAGAGGACTCAATCAGTAACCACAAAATCCAATAGTATTTACTAAAAAACTATATAAGAATTTGGATAAGAATCAATTTTCATCAATATATTATAGATTAGATAAATAAAAAATTTACATATTTTATACCAAAATAATTCCCAAGAGATATATCTCTCTCATATAAACCCAATATAGAGGTGATCAAGGAGACCTTCTATGCAGTGATTCAAAATTATCCATCTAAATTTGCACTTGATGGCTATTTTTACATTCAAATTCCACCAAATAAATATAATCCTCTTAGGATCATCCAAAATCCAAAACAAAATCTTGAATTATGTCCTAAAAACCTATGTAGTTGGGTTTAATTATAGATTCATCTGAGGATGATATGGTGTAATCATTTTTAAGAGAGTACCCATCTCATTTTATAATCCCCTCTCAAACCAAAAAGTTAACTGAGGATCACTATCCAAAAAAAGTGGATAAAGGAACTCTATAAAACCTTAATATTTCTTACACATAAAACTTACCCAAGTTTTCTAATAATAATGTCTCTTGAATCGATAATAATTGAGCTTATTTTTATAATTCACTCTACAATAACACAAATAGTATCATTATTTTGTTTTGACTTTAGAATACTAAATATAAAATCTATTAAAATATTCTACCAATAACAAGTTAATACATGTAAATATTGAAATATTTTCATTGGTTATTGATACTTATCCATCACATGTTGATAAATCAAGCATCAAGATGAAGACCCTAATTTCTTATTATTTATTCCCTACCACTAGAATACACTTAGGATTTCATAATTCATATTCATTATTTTAGGATGTCCCACCTAACTGGAGTTATGAAATTATTTCATAAAATATTCTCTCAAACATAATATAATCACTATCCTATGTTTGAAATAGATCATCAAATCTATTTATAGATAATACATGTCAATGTTCTCCCAACCATTTGGGGAATCACATATCCTCTTACATTCAGCATCAATTTTTTCCCTCCTTCACTTGATCCATAAGTGTAAAAGTGAAATAAATATGATATAACATCATATGGTATCCCCCTCATAAGTCTCCATATGAATATCTATTATCAAGCTCATAATCTACCATTATTATTATGATTTCTTTACTGGTTGAGTATTCCTACTCAAGTCACCCACTACATAATTACCCTTTCCTGATTTATAATCCAATTAAAAATAAAATTTATAAAGAAACTTAAGCTATATGTTTTTCCTAATATTTAAACCTCATAGAAGGAAATTTTAATTTAAACTCTTATGATTAGAATAAATCATGATCCTTCCATCTAGTAGATAATTTATCCATCCCTTCAAAGCATGAACAACTATCCCAAATACAAAATCATTCATTGAATAATTATTATAATATGGTCATTACTTGATACATATGCTAACATAGTTTCCCCTTTCATGATCACATATCTCAAATGATAAACTAATATATTAAAATACACTTAATACCATTTTTTATATTTATGTAAGATTAAAATTAGAGAGTAATTCAATATTATCATTATTTTATCAAAATATCTATAACACTTATTTATCTATTCAAACCTCACTTCAATCTGAGTCAATATTGTTATCAATGATTCTAATTTAAAAAAAATATTGAATAATTTTTTTAACACCCTTTCAGTACAAAAAAAATATTAAATCTCCAAAAAATAATTTGTACACTCCCATTAAATCACCACTTATAACTTTTCTAGGTTAATAGAAAAAAATTCAATTCTCAGGGATAAAATTTCCAAAAAAACTTTACCTCTTGAATCCAAAATTTATATTTGGATAATTTTCTATATAGACATGGTTTCCTCAAATTTTTTAAAATAATTTTTAAATATATTCTATATTATTTCTATGGATCCTATTGAATAAAGTTATCATTCAAAAATAACATTATAAATGAGTCAAGGTATTCATGGAGAAATTTTTTATCAAAGATATAAAAACAAATAGAGCATTATTAATCCCAAATAGAATTAATAGAAACTTATAATATCTATACTTGCACCTAAAAGTTGTCTTTGGAATTTACTAACTCATCACACTCAACTAGATATACCCCAACCTTAATTTTATATTTGAAAATAACTTAACTCTTTTCATTCAATCAAAAATATTTTCAATGTGAGGTAAAGGATACTTATTCTTCACCATCACCTAGTTTAGATTCCAATAGTTGGTATATAAATTTTTATTACTATCAGGATTTTCAGAAAAAGAACTAGTTTTTTCCAAGGGGATACACTTTTTTAGATAAATCTATATTCCTCTAAATGACTATTTGATTCCCATATATGAGTAGGTACCCCATGATATGAAGGAAAATATATTATACTTGTTCCCAGTAACAAGTATATTTCTAGATTTTATAGCTCTCTCTTGTGGTAGTCTAAAAAAATCTTTAGGATTCATATCACTGATATCTTTCACTACTACTATAAAATGAGGTTTATTCATTTAGTCCACTATTAAAATAATAAACCTAGATAATTATAAATTAAAATCTCAAAGATTCCTAATTAAAGGTATATATTTATTTAAAAAAAATTCATAATCTTCCTAAAAATATTGAACACTCATTTCAGTTAGGGTAAAAGAGACTCTATGTCCTTAACATTCAGTATGAACCTTAAACCTTAAAATCCAATATATTTCAATTATGAGATCATATGTTCCCCTCTCTATAACCAAATTTTCCATGGAATTATAACATCCCTAATTATAATAAAATAAGAAATAAGTTTAAATCCTTTTTCTATCATAACTTTAGATAATATATAAGATAACACTTCCATTGAGATAAATCCAAGCTTGAATATTCCTTTTGAATACTTCATTATAGAAAGTAATTTTTATTCCACTTCTATCCCTTAGAAAAATGTTTTCCACTACAAGTTCAAGGAAGAAAAACATTTATGATTTTAGAATCCATCATATCTTATTCTAACATCACCCCCCTTATTTACCACCACTACATAGGTAGGTAAATCTAAAGTAGGATTCATATTACAATGCCATCATATTTCCTTGTTCTAACTCTAAAAACACTAACTTCAAGATCTATATGTAAATTTTTTGACTATATATATTTTAAAACTTGTCCTATATCATATCATTGTATAATTTTTCTTCCAAAACTATCTCCCACTACTTAAAATCTACTATATCTAACATATAAGTATAAAATACTACCTTTGATGTATTTTTAGAGTGAAGAAACTAGAAGATTCATTTAATTCTATCTGATAATTTGTTATCTTCTTATATTCCACCATATCCCCTAAAATAAGAAGATTATTCTTTGATACTTTGATGCTTTACTAACATCCCCATGAATATCATGATTCTCTCCTCCTCTAATAACCTGAATTTATTGTAGGATTGAAATACGAATGTAGATGCTCAATTACAAGAGAGGGTGAATTGTAAGCTTAAAAAATTTCATTTTTAACCTTAAGGAAAACTATATTTAACAAGGTTAAACAAAGTAAATTCACAAAACCTCTTAGTTATAAAAACTTGCTAGGTTCAGAAAATATGGTTCTGGAAATGAAACTTAATAAAATTTTACAAGAAAAAGATTCTACCTTAAAGCGTATAGAATATTACTTATCAAAGTATACAAAATAATAAGAAAGTATAAGAAGGTTATAATTTCTTCCTTTATAAAAAAATAGCAGAATATAAACTTGAAACAAAACAAGTAACAAGTATAAAATCTTTTAACCAAAAGAGAAGGGTATTCAACAACCTTGAGTAAAGGTCCTTTGATTTATACTTTCAAGAAAGTCTGTCTTACCCACACCAGGGTAAGCCCTCGATAGGAATATTGGAATATGTCTTACTATCCCCATAAGCTCGTGAACTTTAAGGTAGTCGGCACCTCTGTCTTCCTATCCCTGTAAGTCCTCAAACTTTTAGGTAGTCGGCACCTCTGTCTTCATATCCTTGGAAGTCCTCGATTGTACACAGCAACAATCGAAGTCACATGAAGCAAGTTGAACAAGATGTTCAGTACACACAAGGCATGAGAGTCAATATCTCTAGAAATCACTACAGAAACATGTAATCTCTAGATTGATGGATATGTAATGATCATGTTCAAATAAGCTCATTTTTATAGGCATTTCTCCAATGGTCGTCTCCCTCCTCCAACGGTCATATTTTTCCTTGAATCTCGGAGGGACCTATACACATGTCACTCAAACAACGGTTAATTAGAAACAGATTGCACAAAATCATTTAATAACTATAATAGGGGCAAGTAAAATATAGTTGCTTTACCAAATCCAATTTTCCAGAGTCTAAGGAAAAATAAAGTTCAGATTCTATGTAAATAAACACTTGGACACTATAAATAATAAATATCAATATTATGTCATTCAAGTAATTCAAAACCAAAATTCTATAAATTTTGGATTCTTAATTCCAATAAATTCATAGTTTGAATTCTAAGGAATTCGAAGTTTGAATTCTGAGTAATTTGGAACCTGAATTCTGAGGAATTCGTAACCTGAATTCCGATGAATTCAGAGTCTGAATTCTAAAGAATTATGAGTTTGAATTCTAAGGAATTTGGAGTCTGAATTCTAAGGAATTTGGAGTCAAAATTCTAAGTAATTCGGAATCTGAATTTCATAGAATTTATAATCTGAATTATAGAGAATTTAAAATCTAAATTTCATAGAATTTGGAATCTGAATTTCAGAGAATTCGGAATCTAAAAATAGAATAATATATATCTAAGGATTTATAAGATTCCAAGGTTTTATATATGAAACCAATTTTTACACTTTAGAAATAAAAGGAGTTAGAAATTGAGAAATTATAACATGAATAATGAAAACAAAGGTAAGGATAAAATTTCCTTAGGAAGGAAAATTTTCCTTAATAAGATAAATCTTAGGTGAAATAAAATTTTCTTTAAGATAGGTTGTTTGTGATTTTCAAAACATAAAGGAATGGAAAAGTCATAAGTAAACCTTATTGACTCAATAATCTCCTCCTTTTAGGAAATCACAAACATCCTTACTAAAAAGAATATAAGGACATAGAATTTTTTATGAACATGTACAAAAACTTATCTACCTTTTACATATAGATCAAAGTGAATACGACTAACTTCTCCTTGGGCTTTGGAATCACTAAGGATCATATTATTGATTTCCTGAATGAGATTTTATCTTGAATATGAAAATATTCTTTGATAAGAACTTCCCCTTAGATGAACTCCCCCTTACTTCGGAAATCTATTCTTTCTTAGTATTCTTTTTATCATTCCTTTCTCCACCTTTGTGATTTTCAAAAAGGAATAGAGGGAATGGAAAAAATGGATGGTACCTGAAAAATTAGTACAAAACAAGCAAATATAAGGGGAAAACTATAATTTCATTAATATTGAAAGAATTTTTACAAGGAAAAACTCAAAAAAATATCGGAATTGGAAAAATTATCCTTCTTTCTCCTTTGGCATCATCTTTTTTACAATGGTTTTCATATTCTTGAGATCCTTGTGATCTTCTTCCATATGCTTAACCAACTGATCATGTTATTCACTTTTCTTATTTAAGGCTTTAATCTTTTATTCTTGAGCCTTAAGATATTCTACGTGAACTATCAACACTTCTTATTGATTAACCAACTTCTCTTAAAATTCTATTTTGAGATCTCTTTCCTTATTCCAATTCATGGCCATAGAATTAAGCTTCCCATTCAGATCCTTAACTTCTTGCTTCTGAGTAGTCTGTTCAAGAGTCATCTTTTCCTCAAATCTCTTAGAAAGATCATTAATCTTTCCATTTTTGATGTCAACGGAATCTTTGACATTATCTTGAAATTCATTAAAAACTATCAGGTCTTCGATAGTCTTCCTTAACCAGCTTGTAATCTTCTTGCATGACCTTTTATGAGCCTCATAACCAATGAGAAATAATTTGAAATATACCTTGATTCTGACACATTTATCCACAACCATGGAAACTAAATTTGATTTTTGATTCATTGAATGTTAAAGCATCTGACATCTAGAATATATTTTTGGAAATAAGGGAATAGTTCCAACTATCTTTTTCAATGATTGTACCAAAAATTCATGTCCAATAGAGGATGATTATGAATCATAAAGTGTTGTTGGTGAGGGTTATTTTTCTAGCTCATCATCTTTACTCTTTGATGAACTTCCAACAACTTTCATTTTCACTATAGATTTTTTAGGTGTATGGACCATCACCCGCTTTCCCTTATCAGTTGTCTGAATAATCTCTTCTAGTTTAAGTGATTCATGCACACTATCTGATAACTGAACAATTTTATCTTCCTCAACTTACTATTTCTCAACATCATCCACTAGATCTTTCGGATGAAAAAAATCATGATTATATCTTTCTTCTTCAGAGGGTTTGTTTACTTCTTCCTAATCCTTCTCTTCATTACCTGGAGTAGTAAGTTTTGATTATTTAGCTTGAGAAGTATGGATTGATAATTTTACATAGGGACTTTCCTTCTCATAGTAATATCTAGATTTCTTTATGACATCATTAGTTCCATTCCCTTATTTTTCTTCCTCTTCATATTCTTATATTTCCTCTTCCTCTTCCTAAACAATTTCTTCTTATTGTTCTGGATCCGGAATCACAACCTTCTTTCCTGGAGTCTCAGGAAGTGATTATATCAAAAATGATTCTATCACTGGGATTTGTTTAGATGATTTCTCAGTATCCTTGAGAAGTGATTGTACAATTTTATCTTCAGACAACTTATTTCTTTGCTTCTTCTCTTTCTGTTTCTTCTCAAGGTCTTCAGCAAGATTTACCTTTAACGCTTTTTCCTCAGCAGGGTCCAAGCCAAACATAGGCTCCCCTTCCTTAATGTTCTTCTTGTCTTATCTCCACTTAGATACTAATTCATATAGATAATCCTTTTTCTTATTTATCTTTAGTGGTTCTGACTAAGTTTCCTTAGCCACAGGAGTTTTTCCTTTTTCTTCTGGTTCCTTCGACTTCCTCTTCCTTCCACCCTTCTTGGAAGTCTCAACCACTTTTGGTTTCTTTAAAAGATCTTGGATTTTAGCTTCTAAAAAATCATAAAATTATTCTGAATCACTGTAAAAACCAACTTTCATTCTCCTTAGAGTATTATCGCTCAATAAAATTACTTTGAAATTCCTTGGCTTAGAACTACAAGGAATTTTGAATGACTGGATGCAAAGAAAAATAATTTTTGAGAGAATATCTGGATACATGATAATCTGAGATTTCAAATTTCCATTCTTGATATTCTCAATCGTAACCAATATATATTTGACAAGGTTTATCTTCCTGAGTTTCACTAAGAATTCCATAACATAGATATCACTTTTTTTCAGGGTATCCTTGTCCCCTTTTCTTGGAATGACAAAACCTTGGACCCATAACTCAAGAATCTAAAGGTAGATAGATGAACAATATTTTTAGTCTTAACTCCTTTTAAACCAAGACAAGCTGAAGCCTTTTCCTTATCGAAAGATCTTGAAGCATCCAGTAATTTGTGAGTACAAAACTCTGATTCTACTTCATAAGGAATTCCGATCAAACTTGCTTTCTTGTTGTAAGAAAGAGAATAAGTCTTCCCATATATCTTGAAAGAAAATTTATCCCTCCCTTATTCTTTGAAAAAAATTGTCATATTATAAAATTCAATCAGTGATTCTCAATAGACTGGATCTTGTGCCTTTGGTTTCGATATACATAGGCTCTCCCAGCCATTGAGATTTATATTCTTTGAAATGATATAATCATACTTAGAATAAAATTTCGGATTGACCAAACTTTCTCGTTATATTTTCCATTCACAAATTTCCTTTACAATCGACATTTTTTTGTGAGGAGAGGCTTCCGTAGACATTCAGAAGTAAGTAAACCTTCAATATTTGGAATGGCCTTAAGTAGAGTAGAAGGGATTCAACACGCTAGAGATTTAAGATCGATGTGGGACAACCAATGGGGTCCTTATATAGGATATTTATGTGATGGTTCAACTTCCTTACTTAATCCAACGGTTGAAATACTCTTGATCATATCTGATGGATGAGATAAAATCAGAAGAAGAATTTCAGTAGGTTCTAATATTTTGAGGTTTTTAAGATAAAAATTTGGACTTAAGAAAAAAATGAATCCAAAAAAGTTCCTTAAACAAGATAAAAATACCAACATACTAGAAGATGATTACAAAAATTTAATAAAGAAATCATACCTTTTGGGTTGCTAGAAAAATTATTCGTAATGAGGAAAAATTTTCTTGGAGAACTTTAGATTCTATAAAATTTTAACGAAAAAAATTGATTACAAAAACTTTGATAACAAAAATTTTGACTATGGAAAAATTTTGACTACGAACAATTTTGACTACGAAAAAATTTGACTATAAAAAATTTTGACTATAAAAAATTTTGACTATGAAGAATTTTGACTATGAATTTTTTTTCTACAAAACAAAATTTATTAACAATCAAATGTAACCCCCCACCCCACCCCATGAAAAAGAGTTTCTTACTGTAAGGAGATAGGTTTCAACAAGAAGTTAATTATGGAATATTTCCTTACGGTTATCATTCCAATATTCTATTTAATTTGTCCAAATCTATCGGAAGGTAAATATTTTGTGAAAATATTAACAAGTTGATCTTGAATTCCGATAAATTGAAGAATGATATCTCTTTTTTGTGTGTGATCCCTAAGAAAGTGATGCCTAATATCTATGTGTTTTACACGAGAGTGATGTGCAGGGTTTTTACTTAAGGAAACAACACTAGTATTATCACACAATATTTGTGTTTGGTAAAATTAATTCCATATTCTAGGGGTGTTTGTAGCATCCACAACACTTGAGCATAACAACTTCCAGTTGTTACATTTTCAGATTCATTAGTGGAAAGTGCTACTGATTTTTGTTTTTTTCATGAACAAGAAACTAATGAATCTTCTAAGAAATGACAAGTTCTAGATACACTTTTTCTATCTATTCTACATCCACCAAAGTCAGCATCTAAAAAACGTTTTTTTAAAAATCATTTCCAGAAGTATAAAAGAGTCCTAAATTCATGGTTCCCTTTAAGTAGCAAAACATTCTTTTCACTACCTTTAAATGAGATTCCTTAGGATTGGATTGATATCTGGCACATAAGAATACTGAAAACATTAAGTCTAGATGACTAGATATCAAGTATAGTAGACATCCTATCATGCCTCTAAATGATGTTTGATCCACTGGTTTCCCAGCTTCATCAAGATCAAGTGAATTTGAGGTACCAATGGGAGTACTTATACTCTTAGTGTTGTCATATCCAAACTTTTTAAGAAGATATTTAATACACTTATGTTGAGATATATAAATTCCTTCTGGTTTTTAAGAAATTTGAAAACCAAGGAAAAATGTTAATTCACCCATTATACTCATTTCAAACTCATATTTCATTAGATTTGCAAATGAATCAGTTAAATATTTCTGAGTTGAACCAAATATAATTTCATCAACATAAATTTGAACGATCAAAACATTTTTCTTATCTTTATTTATAAAAAGGGTTGGATCAGAATTTCCCTTATTATAATTGTTTTGTAACAAAAATCATGTAAGTCTATAATACAAGGATCTAGGGTATTTTTTAAGTCCATATAAAGATTTGGTAAGTTTGAAAACATGTTTAGGATGTTTTGTATCTTCAAAACCAGGAGGTTGTTTAAAAAAACTTTCTCTTGAACATAACAATTAAGGAAAAAACATTTAACATCCATTTGAAAAAGTTTGAAATTAAAGAATGCTGCAAACACAAGTAGAATACGGATAGATTCAAGTCTAGATACCGGAGCATAGGTTTCTTCATAGTATATTCCTTCTTATTGATTATATCCTTTAGTAACTAATCTATCTTTATTTCTTATTATGATTCCATTTTCCTCACACTTATTTCTGAAGACCCATTTTACTCCAATAATAGAAGTTTCCTTAGGTCTTTCAACCAAGGTCCAAACTTTATTACTTTTGAATTCCTTTAGCTCATCTTACATGGGTTTAATCCAATAATCATCACCTAAAGCTTCATCAATTATTTTAGTTTCCAATTAAGAAAGGAATGCTAGATGTTCTACTTCATTTATTAAGGAACTTCTAGTCCTTGAAGGTTTATTTATATCACCAATGATACTATCCTTGGGATGATTCATAAGAAGCAACTGACTTGGGTTTTGTAAAACCTGTTCATCAACAAATGGTAGGAAATCTTATGGGGTAAATGATTCAAAAACATTTTCTTGAACATTTTCCTTATCAGAAGGATATTCTATTAGGAATTTATAATTAGTTTTTGAAAACACATCCAAATATGTAATTTGAGGTTGTTTAAAAACAAAGGGATCGGTTTCATCAAATTTAACATTTACTATTTCTTCAACAGTACAAGTGTTTTTATTGAAAACTCTATAATCCTTAGAAGTTGTGGAGTAACCTAATAAAATTATTTCATCAGATTTGGGTGCGAATTTATGTAAATTATCTTTAGTATTTATAATGAATACTTTTAAATCAAATACTTTGAAGTAGGAAAGTTAGGTTTTCTACCATTTCATAAATCATAAGGGGTTTTGTTAAGAAAATTTCTAATCAAAACTCGATTTATAGTATAACAAGTAGTACTTATAGCTTCAGCCCAAAAAATTTTGGCTATCGAATATTCAATCAACATAGTTCTTGTTATTTCTTGAAGAATTAAGTTTCTTATTTCAACAACACCATTTTGTTGAGGAGTTCTTGGTGCTGAGAAGTTATGAGTAATTCCTTTTCTATTACAAAAAGTTTCAAAATCATAATTTTGAAATTCTCCTCCATGATCACTATGAATAGTTATCAATGGAAGGTTTTTCTCATTTTTAACTTGGGATCTAAAAATTTTGAAATAAGAAAAAGCTTCATAATTCTTTTCTAGAAAATAAACCCATGTAAATATAGTATAATCATTAACTAGGAAAAATACATACTCTTTGCCTCCAATGCTTCCAGATTGTGTTGGACCAAAAACATCCATATGCACCAACTGTAATGCATCAGTAGTTGAGACTTCACCGATTGATTTAAAACTTGATTTATGTTTCTTTCTATATTTACAAGGATCGCAAACTTTTGAAGAATCAAATATAAGCTCTGGTAAATCCTTAACTAGTCTTTTCTTAGAGAGTTTACATAGGTTCCTAAGGTTATAGTGTCCTAACCTTCTATTCCATAACCAAGTATGATATTCCATTTCACTAAGACAATGTAGATCTTGGCTTCTAAGGTCTTCTAATTTTAGTGTGTATACATTCTCTTGCCTATTGGAAGAAAGAATAAACTCTTCCTTAGAATTGTGTACTAAACACTTTTCATTCCTAAAATTCATAAGGTAACCTTCATCACATAACTGAATTATGCTAATAAGGTTGTGTTTAAGACCCTTAACAAATAAAACATTTGAAATCAAATTTTTTACAAGAAGAACAATGTTACCTATACCAATAATTTCTTCATTAGCATTATCTCTGAAAGTTACTTTTCCTCCTTTCATCTTGATAATATTTTCAAAGAATATTTTGTTACCAGTCATATGTCGGGAACATCCACTATCCATGTACCATTTATCATTGTTGGTATTATCTTTACTTTCCTAAAAATAATAGTGTTAGACTTTCAAAACCCAAACATTATTGGATCCAGAAACTTCAGAAAGAAAACTTTTATGAATCCACATTTTCTTAGAAAAATAAGCTTTATGAAAACCTAAAGACTGAATTTTGTTTAAGGGAAAAAAATTTCCCAATGTCCACCACATTAACATTTAGTGCAGAATGGAGCACTTTGAGGAACAAAATTTTTATTACTAAAAACTGGTTTTGAATGAGTATAACCAAATCTAGAATTATTTTTTAGAGGTGGAATTTGGGAATACATCTTATCAAAGTTTTCCTTACCTAAGGTAAAGTTTGACAAACACTTCTTCAAGGAAAATATTTCTGACTTCAGTCTAATAGCTAAGTTTTTATCCTCAAAAACATTAGTTTTATCACTAGAGTTAGTCTTTAAAAAAAATTTCTTAGAAATTACTTTTTCTATATCCTTAGAAAGTTTATCCTTCTCAGAATTTACTTCCTCAAGGTTTTTTGAAATACTTTCAAAATCATAAATTTTCTTATCAATATCTTTAGAAAGATCTGATACTTATTTAGTAAGAATATAAATTCTAAAATTTTCTTTACCAAGATTTTTCTTGACTTTAGAATTTTCATTCTCAAGAAGCTTAGAAAACTTAGATACTTCTTCATAAGTAGGTAAATTATTATCTTCATTAGATGAAGATTCTTTATCTGAATATTCATAATATTTATTATCACTATAATTAGCATTCAAGGATACATTGGTTATAGATTCATCATGTGTACCTTGTACATTAGAAAATGATTTTCAATGGGTAATCAGTCTAGTAAACCAATATTCTTCTAACAAAAATATTCATACTTTGAGGATTCATCAGAAGATTCTCCACCACTAGCACTCCAGGTGTCATTAGCTTTCAAAACTTTCTTAGATTTATCTTTTTAGTACTTATTTCTATTATTCTCATAATTCTTTTCCTTTATATCATTTTTCTTAAGCATAGGAAAATATGGCCTTATATACCCTTCTCTTTTGCGTTCATAACAAGTAACTTCAGATTCTTTCTTATTCTTTCTTTCTTTCTTATTAAATCTATACTGAAAGTATTTCTTCCCAACTAGCTTGTTCATCCTTCAAGAAATATTATCTAGCTAATTCTCATAATGTTCACTTTCACTTGATTTAGATAATATAGTGACTTTCTTTTACTTGGATCTTATAACCCTTTTAGGAGTCTTGGCTTTAGTAGTAATAAAGGATACACTTCCATTGCCATTATTCTTCTTATTCATATCAGTATCTCTATTCATTAATGTATCATGTTGAAGAAGAGTTCCAAAAATCTCATCAAGAGTAATTTTATGTATTTTTCTATTCTTGTCAATAGTTTTCCTCTTAAATTACCACTCATTAGGCATGATATCTATAATCTTGTCCACAAGTTCCTCATCATCTAAACCTTTCTCACCTATGGATTGTAAACTGTTAACAATAGTCATAAAACTTTGTTGTAACTCGCATACTGGTTATCCATAAGGAAATAGGAATCCATGATATTATTCTCTAAGAATAGCTCTTCTAGTTTCTATAACCTTGGATGTACCAAAATGAGTAACCTACAATTTCTTCCAAATACAATTTGCAGCTTCGCAAGAAGAAATATAACTATATATATTCTTGGTCATAGAATACAACAAAGTATTTCATACCTTATAGTTCAGTTGATATTCTGATTTTTCTTGATTAGTAAAAGTATTGACTTACTTGTCAGTAATCTTGTAATCTCCAGTAAGAATAACAAAGTTTTCCACTCTAGTATTGATTACAAAAGTCTTCATACGATCTCTTCAATATTCATAATAATTTTTATTAAATATAGGTGGTCTAGTAGGATTAATATTTTCAATCGAACCAACATTCATTCATGCCATATAAAAGAAAATATATTTCCACAAAAACTTGTTAATAGTAAAAGTTTATAAACAAGGATAAGAATCCTAAGAAAGGAAAATATATAAAACAATGAAAACTTGAGCAAGAAAACTTATATGTGAATATAAGTATTTTAGATACCTACTATAATACCAATTATAGAATTAAAATATAAATGTAGATGCTCAATTACAAGAGGGGGGTGAATTGTAAGCTTAAAAACATTCATTTTTAACCTTAAGTAAAACTATGTTTAACAAGGTTAAACAAATTAAAATCAAAAGACCTCTTAGTTCTAAAAACTTGATAGGTTTCAGAAATATGATTCTGGAAATGAAACTTAACAAAATTTACAAGAAAAATATTCTACCTTAAATCATATAGAATCTTACTTATCAAAGTATAAAAAAATAACAAGAATGTATAAAAAGGTTATACTTTCTTCCTTTATCAAAAAAACAACAGAATATAAACTTGAAACAAAATAAGTAACAAGTATGAAATCTTATAACCCAAAGAGAAGGGTATCCAATAACCTTAAATAAAGGTCCCTTGATTTATACTTTCAAGAAAGTCTATCTTACCCACACCAGGGTAAGCCCTCAATAGGAATATCGGAATCTGCCTTTATATCCCCACAAGCCCTCGAACTTTAAGTTAGTTGGCACCTCTTTCTTCCTTTCCTCAAAAGTCCTCAAACTTTAAGGTAGTAGGCACCTCTATATTCCTATCCCTGGAAGTCCTCGATTGTACACAGCAATAATCGGAGTCGCATGAATAAAGATGAACAAGATGTTTAGTACGCACAAGGCATGAGAGTCTTTCTCTCTAGAAATCTCTTCAGCAGCATGTAGTCTCTATATTGATGGATCGGTAATTAGCTCTTTCAAATGATATTCTTTTTATAGAAATTTCTCCAATGGTCGACTCCCTCCTCTAATGGTTATATTTTTCCTTAAATCTCATAAGGACCTATACACATGTCACTCAAACAATAGTTAATTAGAAATATATTGCAAAACATCGTTTCATAAATATAATAGGGGTAATTAAAATATTGTTGCTTAAAAAAATCCAATTTTATGGAGTCTAAGGAAAAATAAAGTTCGGATTCTAAGTAAATAAACACTTAGAGACTATAAATCATAAATATGAATATTCTGTCTTTCAAAGAATTCGTAACCTGAATTCTATAGATTAAGGAGTCTGGATTCCAATGAATTTGGAGTCTGAATTATAATGAATTTGGATTCTGAATTCTAAGGAATTCAGAACCTGAATTCTGAGGAATTCAGAACCAGAATTCTGAGGAATTTGGAACTTGAATTCTGAGGAGTTTGGAGTCTGAATTTCGAGGAATTTAAAGTCTGAATTCTAAGGAATTAGGAGTCTGAATTCTAAGGAATTTAGATTCTGAATTATAAGGAATTCAGAGTCTAAATTCTAAGTAATTCGGAATCTGAATTATAAGGAATTCGGAATCTGAATTTTAGATAATTCGGAGTCTGAATTTCAGAGAATTCAGAATCTGAATTTTAGATAATTTGGAATCTAAATTTCAGAGAATTTGGAATCTGAAAATAGAATACTCTATATCTAAGGATTTTTAATATTTCAAGGTTTTAGATATGAAACTGATTTTTACACTTTATAAACAAAAGGAGTTATAAATAGAGAAACTATAACATGAACAATGAAAACAAAGGTAAGGAGAAAATTTCCTTAGGAAGGAAAATTTTCCTTAATAAGATAAATCTGAGGGGAAAAAAAATTTCCTTAAGATAGGCTATTCATGATTCTCAAAACATAAAGGAATAGAAAAGTCATAAGTAAACCTTGTTGACTCAATATTTAGTGGACCAAATAATTCAAAATTTTATGAACACATTCAATGTTTATAGTATTTTACTCACAAATAGGTATTAAAATGTTTCGAGATTATTTCTTATGAGAAATCTATCTATATATAGAATTCAATTTATATATAACTATATTTATTAATATTCCTTTTATTTATTTAGTTAATCTTCACATAAAATATTCAAAAATAATTTTAACCAAATTCTTTCCCAAAACCAAAAAAATCAAAAATCATTTGACACCATTTCAAAAACCACTTCTTGGTAATGAAATAGTTTTAAAATAAAATATACATGAATGTAATCATTTTCCATGTTTATCATGATTCATTAATACATTTCACATCTATACCTATCATTTTTTGTAGACACCTGTAGGGAAAAAATTCCTACAAGAGACTCATTGATCACTTGCGATACAAAAACTCCTTGGAAACTGATGTTTCACTATTAAGAGGTTAGTTATATTTTTTATAAATTCCTCAAGTGCTCTAAAACCCTAATATCCATTCTTAATAAATTACCAAGTCTAAAATTTAAACCATGATTTAATTTAATTTTATAATGAATCGACTTAGGTACCCAAATCTTTAGACATAAACTAGATATAAAAAAGAAGTCAAGTATATTCCATGATCACTAGAGTTAAAAAAAACTAATGCTGAAGGGTACCATATAATCATTGGAGAATAATTTTCTATTGTAGAAAATAAATAACTATATATAAATGAAATTGAAATTTATTTTAAAACAAAAACTAATATTTAAAAATACTCGTTCATGAAACAAAGTACCAAAAATGTAGTAGAAAATAAGTCAACAAACCAAGACATAATAACCAAAGTAGATGACCAACATCTATCTATCATAAATAATAAAAAACCACTAATGATTTTGAAACTATTATACCCACTTTTTGTTTGTTTGTATTTATTTTCAATGAAGATGAATACAACTTTCATGATGTCATTATTTTTTGAAAAATAACAACTTGGAAGAAAGATAAGAATATGATTAAAGTTCTCAAGTAAGGTATCATTATTTGTTGGGTTGTGAATTATAGAAACAACTTAAATATTATAAGTAACCTATTATATAATTATGAAAAAATTAACTAAGATACTTCCATGAATTATTAGAAAATAATATACAAGGTAAGTCATTCCATAGTAGGTACATTTAGATATCCATTCATATGGAAAAGATCATTAAAATTTGAAGCTAGTTTTTGGAGGTTCTATAATGATATATATAAACATATAGTCCTTTTAAATACCTAATTGATGGGTAAGGAAGTGATAGTATATAGTGCATCCTTATCAACCTCAATCTCAAAGGTCTGAGAGAAGAGTGTCACCAATCAGGTGAATTATATTCCATTATATTCTAATATCAAGGATGCTAAAGGAATTAACCATCTCTATATATTTCTTACTAGAGATGATAGAGTAATTACCCATATCCATCTATCATATAGAAATATTTAATCTATCTCATCCCATGTATGTGGGTGATTAGGTAAAAATGTATGTATAAGTCATCATCTATATCAACTTAGGTCAGTGGGTGAGAAAGGTAAGGAAACATTCATCCCACTATATACCTATTCTAAGTTGAGTGTAAAGTAGATCACCAAATAATCTTATCACTATTGAATTAATTTTGTTACAAGTTGCATCACATCACAAGGTAGTTAAGTTCACAAAAATATCAACTTAATCGCAATTATGGATTCCCCCAATCAATCTCACAAGACTTCTTTTAAGTCCATCAAGAGTTAACATGTCATCCTTGATGGATTTCCACTTCCCAAACTCATATAAAGTTAATGATAATTTAGTAACAATTAAGTGTTAGTTATTTTATTATACAACTACCCATATCATAACATGATAAACATTAATTTCCTTATTTTAATTCCTGTTTGTGTTATTATAAGTAACTCAAGGAACTTCTACCATATTCCCTAATCAATTAAAAGATATAAGAGTATTTATCAAAAAAGTCCACTTATTTTATCTTTTAAGACTATTTAATTATTCATAATTCTCTTTCCATTAATCAAAGAACATTTTGTGAGGAAATATCATTCTTTCATTGCAGCATTCCATAATTAGGGAAAAATCATCATCAATGATAAAATCACTTGATATACTTTAATGTCATTCAATACTAGTCAATATTACCATCCTCTTCCATTTAAATTATTTATCTTCATTTATTGGTCATAATAAATTTCATGTCTAGATATAAATTTACACTTGTGCATCATTTAATAAACTCTGATGATCCCATTCCTGAAAACTCTTTAAAAGTAATTACAAATCTTCTTAAACACTACTTTTTTCATTAAGTGGATATCTTGAAACAATTATACTTTATTTAGCTTCATGATAATTTTCTTTTATAACATAATCATCAAAAATCCAGTTCATCATTTACATCATAACCCTTTTCACAATTTCATCATCTAAAATTCCTTATTTTATAATGAATTATATAGTCTCTATAAGTTTTTTCAACATACTCTATGAATAATCATTATAAATTTTAATGAATTCCTATAATGTTCTATGAACCACTTATCACAACCACTAGGGTACCAAAATAGCCTAATCACCACTTTTTGGTGAGTTAACTCATCCATGTTAGTAATTCAAGCTCGTCACTTATGTTCATTGATATCTCACTAAATATTATTATCATGTATGATTATATTTACATTACTGACATCAAGAAAACTTTAAATACATGGATTATTGTTGAGAAAGTGATGTTTTTTAATGATTCATAATATATATTTTTTTTAAAAGAGGAGGAAATAATTGAGAACAATACTCTATATCTATGATGATTTTGATGCTCACAAATACCCTTAATTGTTTTCTAATGATTTTATTTTAAGTATATTTCAGGAATTTATTATTCATTATATTTTTATTTCTGGAAGAAATATTTAATTTCTGGAACAATGATATTTTTTTCATTAGCATGTTCTATAAACACTATTCATGTGTTACATGTTCAGTAATTGCTTAAGAATTTTCTAGAATAATTGTTCATACCATACGTAGAGAAATGTAGCGTAAGGATGAAATGTGGTGTATAATTTTTGAGTTATCAAAAAATTATGGTTAATTAGCCATACATTATCAGAAAAGTATGGAAGAGGAACCCTATGTTAAAAAGGAACCCTACATTTGGGATATTTTAAAGTATAGTTCATCAACCTTACTTTTGAAATCATCCTTATGTTTCATCAAAAGTATGGATCATGTACCTTATGTTTAGAAGATTTTGAAAGTATGGATCATTTATCATACGTTTGATTATTGAAAAGAAAAGTATGGTTCATGAATCCTACGTTTGTGTTCAACCTTATGTTTTAAAGATGTATGACATATAGTTCAACCTTATGTTTGGCATTGGAGAATTTAATATGATATTATTATGCAACGGTCTACAAGTGGATTATTAGGCTGATTTCAAGCCGGATTAAAAGTTTATTTTTAAAGCACATTTTTGACTGAGTCAAATCCGTCTTATCTATGATTTAAAAGGATCAATTTAAAGGAATCTTTCTATGTTGAATCTTCAGGGAAGTTACGACTGCTCTGTTATTTTGAATTTTTTGATTATCGCGATTCAGAAGGTGAATTTTTTGGATCTAAATTTTTAGGAGAAGTTCTCGTCATTATTATATACATGTGATATTTACACAGAGAATATATACGAGTTTTTCCGAAAAGAAATGTCAAATATTTTACAAAAAGAAGAAAACCATAGACTATCAAGAACACAGATATATTGATTTGAAAGTGTGACAAAGCTCTGTTTATTGAAGAAGAATCACAATATAAGATTCACTCATTCTACAGAGAATATCTAATGTGAATCTACTACTACTGAAGTTGTGAATTATATTTTTATATCTACTAGAACCAGATCGACTCAGAACGATTCTTCTTGGGAGATCATTATTTCTGAAGGCGATGATCCATCTACTATCAATTGCATTCTATTGTAATTGTGAAGAATAAAAGGAAAGTATTTTCAAAGTTCAAATTCCTTTATTTTTTATTCTTGAGTGATCGGCTTCTCGTACTAAGCTATGTAGGTTCTGTGATTGAACCAGAAGGATTTGTTCTACCTTAGATTGTAAAGGTGTCAACTGCCTATACTCAGTTGTGGAATGGTCTATTGACAAGAGGACCAGATAGTGAAAATCACCAAGCTTGTGGAGTAGAGTTTTGGTGGAGTAGACTAGGGGCCTTTTATTCCCCAAACCACTATACATCATGTGTCCCTGCTATTTAAATTTCCGCTGCATTAATCCATATGATTAAAGTGAAAAGGCAGAACATAATTTCATAAAGATTTTTTAAAAGTCACAATTCACCCCCCCCCCCCCTCTTGTGTATATTTGGTATATCTTGATCCAACAATTATTGATTCACAATTTTTTGAATTAATATACCTCGTAACTTAATTCCTGGTAACAGATGGAAGTCCTACCTTGAAGAAAGTGATTAAACCAATCAAAATTATTATTAGATTTAAAATAAAAAATTGTTACCTTTATTTAACCATTTTTAACTTAATTCATCTATCAATATTTTTCAAATTGACCCAAACATGGATCTAATAAGTATGGGATGTTTATAAGAGTCTAAAACATTTTTCACTACAAAAAAAAACCCCTCCACCCCCCCCCCCTGAATGTGCCAAAAGAAGATCTGGCCAACCAGGGGGTGTAAGGTTGCAACCATAAAGAACCACCAGTGGAACACCCACCATGCCATGTCATGTCTCCCATTCCATATTATTGGATTCACTATAAATCCTAGATCAATCCAAGATATGTTATCCCTCATGTGGTTTATATGGACATGTGGGGTACTATTTGATTGTTTCGATCAGATGGTCATCTATATGCCACAACCCCCACCATGTCACCCTTTGATAGGGATAACCTAGTAGATCCCACATTATCTGATCATCTAATCATCCAATGGAATTATCCTATGCCTCTCTATGCTAGTTTCTCACCCTTATCCTCTATTTAGGGATACATGTCGTTATAGTGGTCATATAATGAAGAATCAGATGGTTGGGATCTTTTAACTGCACCCCTCTCCACTAACATCATCTTTCATCAATGATATTAGTTTATAGATACAAAATCAGATTAATTATTAACCAAAATTCATTCCATGGTAGATCAAAACCCCTTAATTCTAAATATATCACCCATTTCTTATGATTTAATCTATAAGTGCCTCAAAATTAAGATAGAAGAGAAAATAGATATATATTTTTCTATAGTATTTATCCAAAAATATAACTTTAATCAAGGTGATTATAATGTCATTAGATCGGTCTCCTTGAGACCTTTCTAGTGATATATGGTAGGCCACGTAATTAAACCAATTGAAAACATTATTAATGTTTTTTCAAAAATGCCTTAAAAATTATCTCTTGATTATATCAAAATTTGGGCTTTATATTTAGATGAATTCAAATCCATTGAATTTTTTCAATGTGTAGTTTATATATATAAAAGGTTTTGGTGTCATTATGATAAAAAGTCCTCTGAATTAAAGAGGTATATTTTTCTCTCTAAAATTTCTCCCCATGATTCCTTGAGATTTGTGAATTGGAATATCATGATTCTTGATCCATTGGAAAGGTAATGGATGAGGAATAATATACTAAAATTATATGGGTAGATTCAAATATTATGGATAATATATTTAAGAGAGAATTTTAGGATATAAATTACACATTAGATCAATGAGACGTACCTTTTTTACAATGATTCATATATCTTTGACCAAGATCCTATGACATCTGATGAAAATTATCCTTTTAGAAACAACCAATCCCCCTCCAACACCACCAAAGAAAAAATCTATTCTCCAAAAGTTGAATTTAAAGGGAAGAGTTGGATCAAAATGTCATGCATTAAAAATAATTAATAAATATTTTTAATTAAAAATAATAATTTCCACCACTACACAATGACTTTATATCACCTAAAATATATGAAAATTTCATACTAAAGGAATATACCCATTCCTAACTCAACACCTTAGTTTGTTTCTTTATTTAACACTCTATTAAGGAGTAATTTACTATTTTAGCTTTTTTAATTAAAAACTAATATTTCTATATAAAACTACCAATAATGATCAATCTAAGACACTAATGTATATCATTTAATTCAAAGGAGTGTTAATAAATATAATTAAATTGAAATGATCATCTAGTTTTGAGTATAGGAAAAGTCACCCTCAGATGAAAAAAATATATTATTACATCCTCCATATTTTAAAACTTTTCATTCTCAAAAAGAAAAAAACCATGAATATTTTAATTATAAAGTTGATAAATCTTTCATTTATTAAGTAGGAACCCTATAAAAAACTATTAACCAATAATTATAAAATAGTGAGTAGTAAGATATACAATCAAAACTACCATGAAACCATCCACAATCTCAAGATAACATAAAAAAATACATCTCTCTTCATTGAGATATCTAGTATAAGGATTCTCTTTAAGACATATACAATTATACCAATAAATTTAAGATGAGAATAAAATTCATAGAACCCATTCACACAATGAAACATTAACATCATGAGGAAAATTAGTATTGGTGCCCTCAAAAGGCTGACAAAAAGAATCTGGTTTTATATCTTCTAAATCATCAAGATTCAAAATATTCATAACATCATAGTTTGAATGTATGGGGCCTTCTAAAAACATTATTTCACATCTCACTAACATTTATCATCCATCCATGTAAAGAGGAGAAAACTCCCTACCTTAAAGTAGATCTCAAGGTTTCTACAATAATACATCCAATCACAACTAATATTTTTTTCAACCAATTCTCATTAGTTAACACAAAACTCAAGGATCATCTATACTATATGGGGACTAACTTGGAGTAGCCACATAATCTCAACCATGTAAATACTCATAGGTTATACTAACAATCCATTGGGAAAACCATCCTCTAATGATCAATCTATCCACCAATTAAAATTGCATTATATTTTGATAATAGGTCAAGACGATCTCAACTACCTTTAAAAAATGAATAAAACATTCATACTCTTAAAACCCAACTCCACAAGTATCCAAGGGTACCTCTAAGGGTAAAACATAGAATAAAATAAGGATATTTCATACCCTTTTTATAAAACCAATGATCAAATCAAATAAAACCCACACAATAATTTAATTCTAGATTGTGATGATTAAAAATGTAATCATATAAAGATACCCTTTCTATTTAATAAATTACTATTTATTTCAAGTAAATAACTATTCATAGCATGAAATATCACTCAAGATAAAAAAACTTCTACTTTTATCTCATTCATATCTATGAGATGTATCCCAACTATATCGATAATCTCATTACACTAGGGTTTTCATACCCTTTAAAATCATTACCATATTCTGATAAAATCTTTTCATCATAATGCACATGCATTACCCATTATAAAAAAAATCATTTTATTTAATAAAATTCATGAACTAACTGGATGAGATGATCACACAACATATTTAAATTTCCATTGAATGGAAAACACAAACTATTTTTCCTTTCTATTATTATCACACTAACACTGAATGAATCCAATATTACTATCACTGCATTCTAATTTAATTTCTATAGAAATGTCTATGACTAAACTCAACTAGTTAGGTTTCCTTACTACCACTAGAGTCTTAAATCAGCTCAATCCCATTAAACTCTTTGGGAATTTGTATAGGGATAGGACCACCCACTTTAAAATAGCACCATGCTCCTTCCAATTATTGTATAAAAGGGTAGATCATTTATTGAGACCCTATCACCACATTTAAAGTGGGTGGTCCTATCCCTATACAAATTCCCAAAGAGTTTAATTCAATATGTAGAATAACGCCTAACTAAAGTAGAGTGAAACTGATGATTCTATCAAAATACCCAATAATAATATTTTTAAAATCACCCCATTAATCTCAATAATTCATTCCCAATAATTATATAGATCCCAAGTCAATATAATTTCTCAACCAAAATGAGAATAATTGTAGTGTATTCCCATATGGAATCCCCAAGTCTATAAACTATGAATAAATGAGATATTTACTTCTAATTTAGATAAATTCACATGTCTATTAACTATAGAGAATCTAACTACAAGAAGGATCCTAATGAGTGAGTCCATCACTACTAGAGAGATCTTAGATCCCACAACACTTTTATTATACTACACTGATCACAAAGTTCAAACCATAATCGATGAAAACTCAATGGTATAACTCTTGAATTCACACACAAGTATATAGATAATTAAATATAATTCAAGGAGGAATTAAAAAATTCAATAAACTTATAGAATGGTAAATATAAATTCAATAGACTTTGGTAAAATTCTCTATCATCCTGTAAGGGTCCAATACCACCACATTGTAAAACTACTATCTGAGTAAATTAAGGTCATGTGGAATTATTTATCAGGATTTAAGTAATAGTATATCATCATATTTCTATACCTTTGTTCTTAATTACAAACATGAATGTATAGAGAAATATCATGATCTTATAAATCCCTACCCACAACTCCTATAGATAATCTCTACCTCGAACTCATAGAAAATGATAGGGATGTCGATAGGTCTCCCACCAACTTGACCCATGAATAATGTCCACAAATTCAATCATATAAATTATGAAACCTTGAAATCATGACCTAGATATGCATGATTCATTATATCCCTATTTATTTTTCTATTTCACGCACTAAGGTTATACTCAAACGTTGTAAATAATAGTCATGCTCAAAAATATATCAGTCATCGCAAAATTTTCAAAGTCCCCTAATATTAATACATGTACTAGATATCATTAGTAATTATCAATATAGACTATTCCAAATCAATCCTCACATGTTCCTAAAACCAAAATTTATCCCATCACTTTGATACAAACCCGATGTATCTCGGCATACTAGTAAGACTGCCTCCATTAGTCCAAGGTCTAGTAATAAGTGCTTAGGTGTCCACATAGTTATGGGGAGAATTATTATTTATGTTGGTTCCCTAGAACTAACTAATTTGTACTTTATATTACCAATATATATTAAAGGAACTAAATATTTATATTATCATATGTTTATTGTTATTTTGTGTAACATTTAATATGATAATGGTCTTAGATTATGTGTTTCACCGAAAGGATATAAAAGTTCCCTTCTATTATGATATCCATGAAGTATAGTGATAATATTCTTAAACTTATGTATTATGGTTAGATTAAATCATCTAATGGGAAATATATAATACATACTATCAAGTTTTAGATGCTCATAAGTGGATAAGGATTCCTCTCCTAAAGTTTTATACTTAGTAATTTCCTAAATATGAGGTTATGAAAACAAAACCTCCAATGGGGATTCCATATGTTATATGGTTCATTGAATATTCATATCTAATAACATGTGTAATGATCCTTAAACATGATATTATTATTAATTCATATCATAAGCCACGTACTTTTATATATGGCCCAAAAATATGATGAGTTATTATTTCCTCAAAGTAGGATGCATTGGGTGTGCAACAAGTGATATGATAATAATGAATAAGTCAAGATATAATTTCTTTCTTCCCTGAGTAAAATATGATATCTCAAACCTTTTATTGAAATGTAACTATAAAATTAAGTCCATGGACATTAATTTTTATTAATGAGTTCATTTTAGATAAACAAAGAAATATATATCATATATATGGGTTTATGACACAAGTAATGCAACCTGTCAGATTATATATTAGGAAAAAGAGAATATATTACACAATGAGTGTTCATATGAGGTTGTTTTGGTTGTGATATTAAATTATTTATCTATAATATCCTTGATGTGTTGTTAAATGATAATCTTGGACTTTAGGCCAATTTTCAAAATTCCACTGAGAAAGAAAGCTAGAGGGTCATACACAATAGTGTATCTAAGAATATTGATTAAATTATATATGAATATAATTTAAGAATAAATTTTATTTTCAAGTTTGTTAAGTAATATTTATTCAGGATATATTGGTTGAAAAATATTCATTCACCAGTTATATTCAAATTAGAATATATTTTTGAGTTAAATATTTAATAAATACTTATTCACCAGTTAGTGATTATAATATTCATTTATTTATTGAACGAATAATATAACGATATTTATTTATTCAAATAAATATTCATTATTCAAGATTTGATAAATATCAATGATTTTTTGATGGACCATGTTATAAGTCCAAATGGAAATGGTATAATTTTTACACATTAAGAATCATACATAATCAATCATACATAAACATAAGGGTACCCAAGTAAATAAATGGGTATCATAATCATGACATAAAGCATAATGAATGGTTGTATCATACAAGTATCCATGAAAGAAAGGAAATAAAATATATTTTAAATAAATATTAATTTATTAATTTAAGAAATGGTATTTAAATGTCTATGATACTTACACACATCAATAAATAATATTATTATTATTATTTTGGTGGCATGGGGTTTTTCTTATAATATGGGAATTAGATAAGGCCTATTTGAAATATCTAAACTCTATCCCAAAGTATATAAAACCGTTCTATATCATTTTCATGTGTTGGAATCACTTTTGTGCACAAAAATACTATCTAGATAAATCCTATCAAGACTGTAGATATTTATATAGAATGATATCATGATCAAAGAGTGATTCCTATACCTCCCTCTCAATATTTGGGTAACTAATAAAGATTCCTTTAAACCCAAGGGATATATATTTTTAGTCAACATTGAATGGCTTAAGATGATCAGATCATCCATACTAGTACTAGGAGTTCTATTGACATCATTCAGAGGTTCATAATGTATATATAGATACTACTAGAGGGATTATAACATGAATCCTATCAATAAAATTATGGTTTGACTCAAATAGGGTTAGATTGATTAGTATCATTATCAAATATAGAAATCTAAGACTCAAGGTAGTTCTAGTTAATATAAATAAATTATAAATTATATGTGAAAAAATATCATTTATATGGATATTATAGATTCATTTTTGTTCAATCCTAAAGATTTATCCAATGAATTTAGAAAAAAAATTGAACAAGGGACTGATTGCTTCCATTTTTCACCCCAAACCTTTAAGTGGTATTAGATCTATTCAAATATTAATTTATAATTATTTATAAAATCATTGATGATTTACAAATTTAATGTTAGTTTTCATTTCAAGATAATTCATTATTTAATCCAAAAGTAAATATTTCATACCGGTTTACCTTCATGTGATCAATAATAGATTGTTAATATATGAAGAATGATTAGATATACCATTCATAGGTGACAGAGATTCTGGTTGGAGGACACAGCTATGTGGTGTGTGACTGAAAAGTACATGTCATGTAGTCTGGTCATCCTCATCGGGAAAGTGATTAAAAATTCAATATGTCATTTGGGTGTCATTACACGATGTGTATTAATTACATGTTTCATGACATCTTCCAAATAGGAACATAGTTTTTTGAGTTATATGGTGTGTAGCAAGCAACCATCGTGTAACCCCACATGGTTTTCCAATGAAATTTTGAAGAAATTGTATGGTCAAATAAGTATCGTGTACTTTTTTTATATGATGAATATGGTTTATTGAACTACATCACTTGGACCACATGTAATTACACAATATTTAACTAGGATACAGATTGTGTAACACATTTTATCCCATGAAAAATGCACATTGATTTTCTAGGCCTGTGGTGCAGGATTGGAAGGAGGGGATTAGACATTGTTTAGCTGGTGTACATGACCTAAAATATATGTATCTTCATGTTAATTAAATGAATTTATATTTGTGTCTTATGATTCAAAACACTTGAAGAAAGTATTAATTTCAGTATTAAACCATACTACATAGCATGTAGCTGGTGTACACATCATGTGATACATGTGTGATATAAATGCTTAAATTAATTATTTTCCATATTATCTACTAATACACACTATTTATACTAGTTATAAACATTTTTTATGTGAAACAGGGTGGTACTAACCATTTTACCTACAGTATATGCCATGTAAATGACCATAAGGGTATATGTCATGTCCCTTGTTAGTACACATCATTTATGTACATAGTTGTAGACCCTGGAAAACGTGTTCCTGAAATTTTCAAAATTCTTCCATACACGATCCAAGATCGTAGAACTTTTCTTAAGCTTCGATTTGGTAGTTCGCAGGGCCCAAACGGAGCTACGGAATATGAGTTATGGACATTTGAAGTTGGGCTGGAAATCGGGTTCGTGAAGCCCATTCGTGAAGCCCCCTCCGTGATCGCGGAGCGCCGCCGCGAAGCAATGAGGCGAGAGGCTCCGCGAACCCGTTTGACGTTCGCGATGCGCCGCGAAGACCCCTCGTGAAGCACTGATGCGAAGCACCGATGCGAAGCACCCGAGCAGCGCGGTCCCGCGAAGCACTGGAGGCGGTAACTCTCCGCGAACGAATTTGACGTTCGCGAGCCCGCCGCGGAGCTTCGGAGGCGGTACCTCTCCGCGAACGAATTTGACGTTCCCGAGCGCGTCGCAAAGCACCTGAGGCGGTGCAGGAGTTCAGCTTCGCGGAACCCCTTGCCTATAAATACCCAGCTCACCACCCTTCTTAGGAGGATGGCCACGGCCACTTCGCCCCTTGGGCGGCCGAGCGGAGCTCCGCATTGCAGCTCCATGAGGTCATGCTCCGCGAACAGCTTCCTTCGCGTTGATGCTCCACGATCAGAGGATCTGTGAGTCCATGCTCCATGATCCAATGCTCCGCGATGCTACTCCGTGAGACCAAGCTCCGTGAGACCCCTTTGCTCCGCGAGACCCCTTTGCTCCGTGAGGCCATGCTCTGCGAAGCTACTTCGCGAAGACCTATCCTTTGCGAGGATCCTACCTTTGCGACCACCGGTCCCTTCGCTACCGTCACAGACCCCCATGAAAAATGGATAGTCGCACCACGAACTTTTCGGGCCGGCAAGCCGGGATTTTCCATTGTGCACTTATGCGCTCCCGGCTTCAACCTATGGAATACCGTGATTTGATACACTCCTCCACACACCATGAAACACCTTGAGTTGATGTATTCCTTTTGGTTTGTTTCCTATGTCGTGAGTTGAGGTTCTCATCATCAATTCCTCGAGTACCTTGAGTCGAACCATTCCTCAGGAAACTCCTCCAAACCCAATCATCTGGCTCCTATGCCAGGTTGAACCATAAAGGGCTGCCCTTGCGTAAGACCCAACACCATCCATTTCTAGGCACCTTATGCCTAAACAGTCCTTTCTACATGACTCTAAACTGTAGTAACCCTTTTTAACAAATGATAGGATGCCCCTTGCTCCAAGAAAGAGATGCCTCATGCTCATAGTATGAGATTCCAACATTCCTTTCTACATGACTATAAACTGTAGTACTCCCTATCTAACAAATTATAGGATGCCTCTTGCTCCAAATATGAGATGCCTTGTGCTCCAAGCATGAGATGCCAATAGTCCTTTATACATGACTCTAAACCATAGTAATCACTATGTGCCAAACATAGGATGCCTCTTGCCCTATACGAGAGATGCCTCATGCTCCTAGCATGAGATGCCAACAGTCCTTTCTACAAGACTCTAAACTGTAGCACACCCTATGTGCCAATCATAGGATGCCTCTTGCTCCGAATAAGAGATGCCTTATGCTCCTAGCATAAGATGCTAACAGTCCTACCTACAAGACTCTAAACTATAGTGATCACCCTATATGTCAATCATGGGATGCCTCTCGCACTAAACAAGAGATGCCTTATGCTCCAAGAATAAGATTCTCAATGCCATGACTACAGTGGCATGATTCCAATGCCCCTTGGCATTATCCCTCTTGTGCACCAGTGCACAGGTGAAGTCCTCAATTCACCAGTGAGTTGGGATTACCTCATGGCAAGACATGAGGATGACATCTGGGCAGCTTCCTAGCATAAGCCCCATTCGCCTTTGCCGCTCCATAGCGGCACCCGGGCAACTTCCTTGCATAAGCCCCATTCGCCTTTGCCGCTCCATAGCGGCACCCGGGCAGCTTCCTTGCATAAGCCTCATTCACCAGTGTCACTCTATAGTAGCACCCGGGCAGCTTCTTGCATAAGCCCCATTCACCATTGCCGCTCCTTAGCGGCACCCGGGCAGCTTCTTTCATAAGCCCCATTCACCATTGCCGCTCCATAGTGGCACCCGGGCAGCTTCCTAGCGTAAGCCCCATTCGCCTTTGCCGCTCCATAGCGGCACCCGGGCAGCTTCCTTGCCTAAGCCCCATTCTCCTTTGCCACTCCATAGCGGCACCCGGGCAGCTTCCTTGTAGAAGCCCCATTCACCATTGTTGCTCCTTAGCGGCACCCGGGCAGCTTCTTGCATAAGCCCCATTCACCATTGCCGCTCCATAGCGGCACCCGGGCAGCTTCCTAGCGTAATCCTCATTCGCCTTTTCCACTCCATAGCAGCACCCAAGCAGCTTCCTAGCGTAAGACCCATTCACTATTGCCGCTCCATAGTGGCACCCGGGAAGCTTCCTAGCATAAGCCCCATTCACTATTGTCACTCCTTTTACAGCGGTAAGCCGTTGTGATCCCATCAAGCGGTAAGCCATTGTGATCCCATTTAGCAGTAAGTCGTTGTGACCCCATCCAGTGGTAAGCCGTTGTGATCCTATCCAGTGGTAAGCCATTACAACCTTATTCAGCAGTAAGCCGTTGACATCCTTATCCAGCGGTAATCCGTTGTGATCCTATCCAGTGGTAAGCCATTATTACCCAATCCAGCGGTAAGCCGTTGAAACCCCCGATCGATGGTAAGTCGTCCTTAGAAGAACTACATGGTCTTTGATCCATGTCAAGGCATGGTATGTAGGAAGCCTCTTCAAGGCTCAAGCCCGAAACCATCATCATCCTTTTCTTCAGGCCTCCATCCTAGAGTAAGTCCCAACACCATGGGCCGCCTAACGCATAAGCCCCTCATCGCTTCTCATGGACGCACCCTTCACGACGTGATCTTCAGGTCCCTAATACCTCTTGTTTCTCACACCGAGCATGACTCACGTGGTCTTAGAGTTGGCATTGGCCATGACGCCCTCATCCAGCATGACGTTAAACTGCATGCCCTCGTCTAGCATGACGTTAAACCGCATGCCCTCGTCCAGCATGACGTTAAACTGTATGCCCCCGTCCAGTATGACATTAAACTGCACACCCATTTGAACTACGAGGTCTTTGATCCATGTCAAGGAATGGTATGTAGGAAGCCTCCATGAGGTTCAAGCCTACCCTTCATTTCTTCATGTCGGGTCCCATCCCCATCCAGCACGACGTTAAACTGCATTACGGTCCGACGGCAAGCCGTTGTGACTCACCCTCTGAACTACGAGGACTTTGATCCATGTCAAGGCATGGTATGTAGGAAACCTTCCCGAGGTTCAAGCCCACCACTAGTGGACCCACGGGTATACTTTCACGTCGGTTCACCGATGAAACTCTTTGAACTACGAGGTCTTGGATCCATGTCAAGGCATGGTACGTAGGAAGCCTCCACGAGGTTTAAGCCCACCCATTATCCAATTCACGTCGAGTTCTACCTACGTCCATCACGACGTTAAACTGCATTCCAGTCCGACGGAAAGCCGTTGTCACACCACGAACTATGAGAACTTTGATCCATGCCAAGGCATGGTATGTAGGAAGCCTCCCAGAGGTTCAATCCCATATCCCATCGGACCAAGGTCCCTCATTTACGTCGGTTCGCCGACATCCACCACCATTCCGAACTACGAGAACTTTGATCCATGCCAAGGCATGGTACGTAGGAAGCCTCCACGGGGTTCAAGCCCACCGCCCATCGTTTATTCACATCAGGGTTCGCTACCGTCTCGCATGACGTTAAACTGTATTCCATCAACCCTCTGAACTACGAGGACATTGATCCATGTCAAGGCATGGTACGTAGGAAACCTTCCTGAGGTTCAAGCCCACCACTAGTGGACCCACGGGTATACTTTCATGTCGGTTCACTGATGAAACCCTTTCAACTACGAGGTCTTTGATCCATGTCAAGGCATGGTACGTAGGAAGCCTCCCTGAGGTTTAAGACCATCCCTCATCGGACCAAGGTCCACCTTCACGTCGGTTCGCTGACGCATCGGACTAAGGTCCACCTTGACGTTGGTTCGCTGATGACATCCATCGGGCCAAGGTCCACCTTCACGTCGGTTCACTGGCACCATCTCGAACTACGCGGACTTTGATTCCCTGCCACAGGGATACGTAGGAAGCCTCTTCAAGGATCAAGCCCAACTTCACTGTCTCCCCATGCGATGGCCCCATTTCATTCCCCCTCGACTTCATTCATCCATCCATCACCCATCCTGATTCTCACCCGGGCCGCCACATCCCGGTGGGATCATGCCATCCACCTCCTTGCTGCTCCTAGCAGCACATGGGCCGCTTTCCACATGTAAGCCCCATCATATCTCCAGGTCGTTGTCCTCTGTGTACACCCTGATTCATCACCCTTTCTAACTAAGTGGGTTTTGATCCCTGTCCTCTACACAGGGTATGTAGGAAACCTCCAAGAGGTTCAATCCCAACCAATGGTAATCCATGGTGTCCCCCATCCTGGGGCATACTTCCCCTGATCTTCCCTCAGTGGTGTTCAGATCAGCCATTACGGTGTGACATATCCCCTCTAGGGAGTGCACCACCTCGGATCCGTCCCCATTGGGCATTCTGATCCATCCATCTTCCAAGTGTTTTCCCTTTGGGATATACCAATCTGATCCGTCTCTATGGGACATTCTGATCACCCTCATTTCGTCTCCGCAAGACGTTAAACTCACTGCCTACCTTGTGATAAACATGAGATGCCTGAGGAAAACCTCGGATGGAACGCCTTTGGCGTAACCATCTTCGCAAGACGTTAAACATGCTGTATACCCTGTGTTAAACATGGGAAGCTGAGGAAAACCTCAGGTACATGCCTATGGAATATGATTCCACGCATTCGACGTGGGATGCCTCGGGATATGCACCCTTGAGATGCCCTCTCATGAGGAAGAATATAGGTTCCCCAATGTCCATGCACCCAGAGATGCCCTGACATGCCTGATGTTGTCGTCTACTCCGACTGAAGGTCGCTACCATGTCAAGACCCCATGTAATGTCTTGACGGAAGTAGTGTAATTAACCGGAATCCATGAAGATATGGCACTAGGAATGAGATTCACGAACAACGTATTAAATCTATGAGGGAGACCCGGACTAGGTGATGAGTTCTGAGGAGGAATCCATGGAAGGAAGAACCGACATCTCATCATCCCGTTTCGATCAAGGAGAAGATGTACCTAAACAAGGAATGAATGCTGCCCGCCTTTGGAAAGCGGGAATGCAGGGCAACAGCAGCGCGTCCTCCACAGACGGATGTGCGCGCCCTAGTGAAAGCATCGGAAACAATAGTTTTAAATAAAATTAATTTATTTTAATTTATTTTAATTTATTTAAAATTGTGATAGATTGGTATTTTTAGGACTGATTAGATGAAAAATTAAGTTAAATTAATGAATTGATTAATTGAAAATTTAATTTTTTTAATTCAAGTGATTTATCTTAATAAATAACGAATATAAATGAATGTTATTCAGTTTTAAATGAGTAGTCATTGCATGTGTGTATGATTAGAAGTATGAATGAACTATATATGTTCTAGTTACCTTTTAATTTAATTCTTATTTCATATGTTTTTGTAATAATTTATTATTAAATTAAATATATTTATTTTTGAATCATCCTCTCCTCCTTAATATATAAGGGCATGTGTTTCCATGGAATATTTTATGTAACATCAAACCTCTAGTTCCTCTCATCTATGTGTACATATAAATATATGGTAAGGATATCTTGAGTGAGAGGAGTTGGTTCAAGACCAATACAAGGTGAAACCAACAAATTATATGCATAGGACTATGGTGGAAAGTTGAAACTCAATCTAATACAGGATCAAGGAGTTATTCTCTTAGGGTTAAGAGCTTTTTATTGTTTTCTCAATAAACAACTAGTAGTTAATTCCAATGATTACACCACTTAATTTATTTTATTGATTTCTTATGAATGAATATTTAGTTATATTTGTATTCTTTTTTTGAATTTGATCATATAATGTTAATGAAATAACAAGAATTAAAAGATAGAATAAAATAAATGGATTATCAGTAAACATTTTATCAAGACATGGTTAATTAATTTTTTAAAATACAAATAATTTTATCCAGACATGTAAGTGATAAAGGAAATTTATGTATAAGTATAAAATACCTCAAGGAAATATTATGTTGAAAAAGACTTCAATTGTATGAGTTAATATGTACTCATAGTTAATGTAAGGGTAAGGCCATAATTAGGGGAACTTTTAATTATCCGTGAGTCTTAACAAGGATAATGGGTAGACATAACCAAATTCGTATTGAGTATAATAGCCATAGTGATCAATACTTTTTGGAGGCAAGTTTTGAGAAAATATAATTTTAGGATTTTAGGATTAGGGTATCTACTCACCAGATTAAGGAGCTATAATTTATTATAGTTAGAAAGAAAATCTACTTGAAAAATATAAATTAATTTTCATGGACATATTCCATGTTATGAGGATAGAAATATGGATCTTTTTAACTACAATATCCATGCAAAGGGATATTTTGAGTCCAGTGGTGAGGGATATTGGGACTTGATAAAATAATGGGAGACTAATAAGATAAATAATACTATTATGTCTCAAAAAATTTGGTAACCAAGATAAAGTGCTAAAATATTATTTTTATTTGTTATAGAAAAATATAGAAGTAATGTAACCATGAAATTATCACTATAATCCATACTTGAGAAAGATAATATATTAACTAGTAGTAACTTCCAAAAGTGTCAAAGGCACTAACACATTACACTTACCAAAGAACATAATCTTTATGTGGTGGATTCTCTGGTTCCTAATGTACATTATAAAGAGGCAAGTGGAGAAGATATATCTCTCTACCTGAGACACCTATATGATGTTATAGATGTCAAATGTTTGATGTTATCATCCATGACATGTGAGATCTAGAATTTGTATGAGGAAATGTATTCTTACACCATGTTAACTCTTCTACATGATCTTTATTTGTAGAATTATAATAAAGTGAGATATGAGATCTATAAGGAACTATTTACATGAAATCTTGGAGAGGGTGAACCATTCGAACCTCACATAGTAAATATGATTGGATACATTGAGAATTTGGACATTTTCTTATAAACTACCCAGGGAACTATGCATAGATATCATTTTCTCCTCACTTCCTCAAATCTTACTTAGATATTTTGGGAATTTTAATATAAATAATGTGACAACCATGGTTTGAGGTATGTTGAAATTTGATCATGTTTTTTTAAGTTTTCTCTTGGATTGATTTGATTTCAATAGTTTTAGAGGTTTTCTTGGTTAAGAAAATGGATTTTTATATTTTAGGGGTCCACCGTGTCATAGTGTGAGGTGTGGTGGAGGGGTTCGGATCACATAATGGTATTACTCATTTGGATTAAGGGTGTCATACTTCACATAAGGGTATTGTTTATCTACATGAAATTCATCCTCTATACGTGAGGGTCTCCATGTCAAGATCCTTGCATAAGGTTTTTCATGTTAGGGTTCTTGTGTGAGGGTCTATGCATCAGGTTCTTTGTGTAAAGTTCAATGTGTAAGGGTGTTCACATCATGGTAATTTTCATAGATCACATAAGGGTGAGTGTTGTGTGCTTTTTGTGCAGTTTTGAGCATACCACAGCTAGTGAAATGGCTAGGGTAGTCATTTAGTTATGTGTTTTAGTTGGGTAGGGTGACCAATGAAAAATGGGGATACCAGTATTATATGTAAGTTAGTATGGTGCATAGGGTCAATATGGGGGGTGAGATTCATATAGATGGTCCATAAACAGTGAAGGATGAACCACCACATCATGATTCATGGCATGGTGGGTTGAAAATGATGAAAAATTTTCTCTTGCACTATGAAACTAATTATTGTGGATGATATGGTGGTTAGGTGGGTTTGACCTCATCTTAGAAGTTCAAAATATATTAGGTAAAATTACCACTCTATGTACCAAGGAGTAGTTCAGACATCTCAGTTTTAAAATTTTCAAAATAGGCACTGAGTTTTGGGCGGATTTGCATGTTTGAATAGGAATACATGTATAATGAACTATATTTTTTCATACATTTATATTAATTAAATGTTGAATAATATTAATTTAAAAATAAAATAAATTCAATATAGTAATGTATAGGTATAGTGTCATTAGAAACTAGGAAACATAAACAACTGGTTCATAAGTCAACTTCATTGTCTCCCACTTATTTCGTCATAACTAGGACCCTTTTTGTCATATATTACTTAATACTCTTCTTCATGACCTGGGAAAAAGAGACATATGATAGGGTGAGTTAATATGCTTAATAAGGGTAAAAAAGGGAGATATTAATCATATCATAGTCATAATACATAAGAACGTAACATTTGAAAATCTTATCCTACATATGAAAGATCATGATATCATGTCATGGGATAAATCATGAAAGTTCATAAGAATCAATGAACGTAATCCCAAAAGTCATAACATAATACATGTAGTTTTTTGACATACACATAATCATATAAAATCATTTCATATTAGTCAAGGCTCATTTCCAAGACCATCATAGCAGGAAAAGTTTATTACTGAACTGAGTTCACTCCTTGTTCCAGCCATGTATTACGGAATCGAGATCATTTTTCATTCTATACATGTCTATCTCATAAGATATAAATCTTTACCGAAATAATTGGAGGTAGATATAGGTCCAACCCATATCATAATTAAATAATTCTTTTGTATTCCACAATAATAAAAATCATTCATCATAACCCAAGGAATGAAATGGGTTTCTTTATCCATCATTCCACCATAACATAATCCATGTAAAATAAATTGACTTCATAAATAGATTTCCATAATAAACAAAATAAAATCATAGGAACAATAATTATAGTATACTTGAAACATAACTCTATTAAATAATTCCATCTTAGATGGAAAATAATTTTGATATAACTCTTGAAATTAATTTTTGAGGAAAATATCCTTTCTTCTTTAAAAATGTTTTATTTTCTCAAAATGCCATGCAATTTTAAAAGAAAATAATTTATTTAAAAATAAAATTGAAATAGTGTAGAGGAATATTCATGGAAATAATGTGTTATAAAGACATAAAAAACTATTCATGTCATAAATGTTAAAAAATATTCTCCTCATACTTTTTCTAAAAAAGTAAAAAAAGTGCATCGTGTCGAATAAAGACAAAAAAAATCCTTTCATATAATTTAATAAAAATTCACCAATGGGTAAAATTTACTTTATAAAATTTTATAAAAATATAAATAATATTACATATTTAGGAGACATATATGTGGATGATAAATATACCCTAGTAAATACTTATGTATAAACAATCTCTGATAATAATAAGATTGTGAAATTATCCCTCACCTTTTAGGTATGATTTCCTTTGTATATATCCAAACCTCATGTATAATGATTTAAATAATTTAATTAAATTATTTTAGAATCATATCCATTTTTATGATATCATATATGATCATATTATCATCTGTTTGTTAATAACATTTTATTATTACTTGTTATTTGGGTATTAACTGCATGTTTTGTAGAATTAGTTCAAGTTCTCCATCATAGGTCATAGTTATGTCATTAAAAAATTATATTAACATTATATATATCATATTTATTCATTTTATACATTTAAATAATCATTATTTAATGAATATAATGTAGAATAAATTGCATCGCATCGTGGAGATGGTAGGTCGTACGTATGCACGAGCAACGATGTCATTTCCATAATTGTTGACTGGTATTGAAGTGAATGGGGTATAATATTTAAGAATCAATACCATTTTATAATAATAATATATAGTAATTATTTCCATCATTATACCCATTCAATTAAGGTGGTGGTTAAAAAGATATTACAACATGGCATGGAGACGGTAAGTCATATGTACGCACGCATGGTGATTTCATTTTTCATAGGATGGATAGAAAGTGAAATATTGTTGTTTAATAATAATAATAAAATATAAGTATATAATTTATAATGTATTTATTAATTTATAATGAAACAACTCATTAATAGGAAGTATAAGAAGAAATAAGTTTGAAAGAATCGGTAGAGGAGATTACCTCTTTTTCAACATGTTTCCTCTAAATCTCCTCTTAGAGCACTAGAGTTGGAATTTGAAGAAGACCAAAACCTATATAATTTAAATAGGGAAGTTTATAAGGGAAAATTTCAGGGTATGGACAAGATTGAAGGCTCAAAGTGAAGTGTATAGTTGAGGTAGGAGGTTCCCTTTAATAATTGAGGTTAGGGGCACTTTTGGGATCTTCAAAAATATTAATTTATAAAAAAAACCATAAAAACCCTCAAAATGTTCCAATTTTGAAGATGAGATGAGATAATGTTGTAATATCACCAACCAATAGATTTTAGACAAGTTTTTCTAAAAATTTAAACCTTATCATTTTAATTAACACTTAGTTATTCTATTTAATTTTTAACTAGGGTAATAAATATTTCAATATTAAAAGGGTGCAATATTTACTTATTTAATGTCAATTAGACTATAAATAAATACCTTAGAACATTTTAGACCATAAAATAATTATTATATATTTTTAAAAAATGTTTTATGATTTTTAAATAATTCAATAAAATACTATTTTGATAAACAACCAATGGTGTCAATTTTGATACTATTCAATTTATTGATTTTAAAAAATATTAAGATAAGAAGTTAACTTAAAACCAACTATTTTATTATATTCATAAGAGGTCAAGTTCATCTATAAAATTATTTATACATATTAATTGTCCCAAATTATATTTTTTTATATTATTTTTAATAACATTAATTTGTTATCTCTATTTAAAAAATAATTACTACATTAATTTTTTGTAATTATTTAATATAAAAATTCGTTGAATAAAAATAAAAAGATAAAATACTATGATGAAGATAAATCTACTATATTTAAGAATAATATTTTTTCGGATTTATCTTATAAAAAATCCAAAATTTAAAATTTTATACTTATTAAATTATGAATGTGACAACTTTAAAGTCACTTTAAATAAAATAATATAAGTGTCACAATATATTCTATAAGGATTCAAATGGTCACTAACTCGACCATTGGATAGTTATGTTCAAGATATAGTCAACCAATAAGAATTTTTCAAGTGTTTGGGACTTTTTATGGTTGTTAGTAATTTAATAAAAAAAATTATTGGTTTCTCATCAATTAATTAATTTTTACATCATCAAAGTATAAGTCTTTAAGGTAATTATTTATTTTCAAAAAATTAAAAATAAATTACCAGGAAAAATAAAAAAAATTAAATGAGTATTTATAATCAAATTTATATTATGTATATCCTTATATAAAAAATTATATAATTATTATAATTTGAGTAAGACATATTGAATTTTTCATTAAATAAAATAAATTAAATGTCTTATTCTCATCCAAGTGGCTTCCAAAGGACACCATTTCGAATCAAGGAAGATTTAAGTCTAAATAAACTCATAAAATGATATTAATAAAAGTGTTAGGAGAATTTTATAATAGTATTCTTACCCATAATTACATGATTTACCCTTTTACCGTATTAATAATTTTTACCGAAGTTACTATTCATAATGCCCAAAAATAAATTTAAGTTATTTACATAATTTGGAACTACTTATTCCAAATATATAATCCATTTTTTAAAATTAAAAACACATAATTTTCAGTAATTTATTTAAAATTAACCCTATTTTCAGAAAAAGAGAACGGGTTTTATAAGTTAAAATATTGCAAAAGATTGAAATGTTTTTACATTTGAATTAAATATAAAATTAATGCTAATGAAATACATTATATTTAATGATAAAAATATATTATATTTATACATTAAAACCATTAATTATTATAACTTAACCATATAAATTATTTCGATGAAAAAAGTGGTTTTTAATTAAAATTTATTATATTTTTACTATTCATCAAAATTTGAATGTTATCAGAAAAATATTAAAAATTCATCCTAAGTAAATTTTTATATCCAAATTCAAAACAACATGTTTATGGTGTCATATAAAAATTATTTATGTGTCAAAATATTAATTTAAAATTGGTTCTCCATTAAAAGGCAGAAAATTACCCTTTTGAAAAATATAGGTTTTTATACATCAAATAGGGTTTATTCATACCCTATGAAAAAAATATCTATTGGATGAATATAAAAAATATTTTATTAAGTATATAAAATATATATTTCATTAATTTAATTTAATAATATTAAATCCCTCAATTTATTAATATAAAAATACAAATATATAATTGATTTATATTTTTTATAAATAATTGGTATTGAATGACTTCCCCATACATTTTCATAAGTTAGTTATATATATTACAATTAACCTAATGGCTAGGTTAAATGGTCATATTATACTAAGGTTATCTCATGGTTATTTTATAATCACGATTTCATGCAATGCAATCTATTGAAGAATTAAAAAAAATTAGAGAAAATATTTCATAAAAACATCTGAGTGTTACATTATACCCCACTTAAACTGAATTTATCCCTCGAAATTCATCACTTGGATAAAAACAGATGATGATATCACTCCATCATCATATCCTCAAGTTCCCACATAGCTTCTTCAAATTTTTGGTTCCACCACAAAACTTTAACCAAGTGAGTGGTCTTGTTTCGCTAACTTTTTCACTGCGATCCATAATCTCTACCAGTTGTTCTTCATAAGAAAGATCTTACTCTAGCGGTACAACTTCCAAGTTTAGTACATATAAAGAATCAGGTATGTAATTTCTTAGGAGAGATACATGGAACGCATCATGAACTTGAGAGAGATTCGGTGGAAGCACCATTGGTAAGTTACCTTCCCAACACGATCCAGAATATCAAAAGGACTGATATACCTAGGGATCACCTTTTCCTTCTTTCAAAATCGCATTACTCTCTTCCAGAGAGATGTTCATAGAAACACCTTTTCACCCACTACAAACTCTAGGTCTTTTCTTTAGTTGTTAGTATAACTTTTCTTCGAATCTGAGCTGCTATTATGTGTTGTTGAATAGATCTAACCTTTTTTATCATTTCATTGACAAGATCAGGTCCTAATAGCTTTATTTCCCCAACTTATTCTCAGAAAGTTGTAGTTATGCACTTCTTTTCATATAGAGCTTCATAAGGATTCATCTGAATATTGTAGTGAAAGATGTTTTTGTAAGAAAATTCCAACAAAGGTAGGTGTTGATCCCAACAACCATTGAAATCCATAGAGAAATATCTCAAAATTACTTTTAGAGTTTTAATGTTACTCTAAGACTAATCGTCTGTCTTAGGATGATAAGAAGTAATAAAACTTATCTTTGTATCTAGATCCTGCTGAATTCTTCACCAGAACATTGACGTAAACCTTGTATACCGATCAGATATAATGGAAAGTGGTACTACATACAATCTTACCATATATTTTACATATATCCTAGAAAACTGATCAAGAGAGAAATCCTATCTAATATAAATGAAATGTTCCAACTTCGTATGGTGATCAATAATAACCCATATAGTATTATGACCTTTAGATGTTTTTGGAAGTTCAATGAAAAAGTCTATAGTGATGTTTTCTCATTTCCATTTTAGTATGGTTAATGGTTGTAATATCCCCTTATACTTTTGTCTCTCAGCCTTAACTTTCTAACAAACCAAGAACCGAGAGACATATTCGACAATATCTCTTTTCATTCCATCCCACCAGAAATACTCTTTCAATTCCATGTACATATTTATGATTCCATGGGGAATATAGAATGAAGAATTATGATCCTCATCCATTAGATCGTTTAATTCTGTTATGGGATGAATACAAACCTGATTCCTAAACCTTATTATTCTATAATAATTAAAGTTGAATTCAGGAACATTTCTCACCTTCTTTTGTAGCTCTGTATCTTCCTTATGAGATTCTTTAATCTTCACTTGTATATATTATTGAACATTAATTTGATAAAGATAATATTTCTCCCCTTCCTTTAAAATTCCAAGATCCATCCTTTGAAAATCCATAAATATTGGATATTTTGTGATCCTCATCATGGTCCTTTTAGATCAAATAATCTCCCACCTTGTTTACTTTCCCAGGTTGGTAATGTATTGAGTAGTCATAATATTTAATCAACTCCAACCATCTTCTTTGGCACATGTTCAACTACTTTTGTGTGAAAATATTCTTAAAATTTTATGATCAGTATATATATCACACCTTTCACCATAAAGATAATGCCTCCATATCTTTAATGCAGATATTAATACAGCTAACTCCAAACCATGATTTGGGTAATTTTACTCATGGACTTTTAATTTTCATGAGGCATAATCTATCACCATATCATTTTTCATTAGAATACATCCCATACCCTTTTTTGATGCATCACTATAGATCACAAACCTTTCTCCACTATAAGGCAGTGTGAGTGTAGGTGAAAAGACTAACCTTCTTTTGAGATCTTTGAAATTCTCTTCACATTCCTCTATCCACAAAAACTTAACTCCTTTCTGAGTCAACATGGTGGGTGGATTAGATAATTGTTAAAAATATTTCATAAAATTTCAATAATATCCAGCCAAACTAAGAAAACTTAAGATCTCAGTTTTTGTTATTGGTTTTGGAAAACATTCAATAAATTTTAGTTTTGCTTAATCCACAAATATCCCCTCTTTTGAGATTATTTGACCCAAAAATGAAACTTTATGAATCCAAAATTCACACTTGGTAAATTTTTTATAAAGATTATCCTTTCTTAGGGTCTCTAGTATAATTATCAAGTGATCTTTATGTTCTTCCTTATTCTTCTAATAAATAAGAATATCTTCTATAAATACTACCACAAACTATTCAAGATAGTCTCTATTCATTAGATCTATAAAGATATCAGGGGAATTAGTAAGACCAAAAGGCATCACTATAAATTCATAGTTTCCATACCTTTTATGGAATGTCATCTTTGGTATATCCTCCTTCTTGACCCTTAATTGATGATATCCTGAACAAAGATCAATATTGTAAAAGTATTGAGCTCTTCGTAGTTGGTTGAATAATTTATCAATGTGGGGAAGAGGATAGTTTTTCTTAATAGTGATCTTGTTAAGCTCTAGATAATCAATGAATAGTTTCATTGATCCATCTTTCTTCTTAACAAATAGAATAGGTTCACCCCAAGGTGACGCACTAGGGTGTATGAATCCCTTGTCAAGATTATCTTGGATTTGCTTCTTTAATTCCTTCAACTCAATTGAGTCCATTTTATAAGGTGTCTTTGAGATAGGAATAGCACTTGGTATGAGGTCTATTAAAAACTCAACCTCACAATTCGGTGGAAGACCTAGAAATTATTCTATAAAGACATCATCAATATCATATACAGTGGGTGTATTCATAATTGTGAGTTTCTCCCTAACCATTTGAGATAGATAACCTTCATTTATAGGAAGAAAGACCCATAAGATGGAAAAAATTTCACTAAAAGGTCGTACTCATCCTTGCATCAATAGATGATCATAGATTGACTTGGAATATGAAATGTGAATTCCATTCCTTGGAAATTGATATTATCTCCATTTAGAGAAATCTAATCCATGCCAAGAATCACATAAAATTCCACTATAATAAGGGTCAAAATATTTTCAGGAAGCACTTTCCCATTAACTTTAACTGGAGAAGAATTATAAACTTTTTATGTGATCATTATTACATTAGAAGTTGTCACAGCTAACTCAATGTCTAATTTTTGTGGTAATACAATGATACCCTTAGAAAAATATTCATAAATAAAAGAGTGTGTGGATAAAAAATTAAATAAAACATTTTCTAATTTAGATTGGATGGTAATTGTACCTTTCACCACTTCATTATCATACTCCACATCACCGATTGTGATCACATGTGACTTGACTTTTTCTCTAGCCTTAAGAGTTTCTTGACATCGATCATCATCAATAACCCTTATATTAGGGCATTTATTTTCATAATTCTCACATTTCTTTGAACTTGTTGCATTGAAGTGTAGGAGGTTCATTATGTGTAGACATTTCCCTATTCGCATCATTAGACATTTTTTTCCCATCACCTCAGTATTCAACTGTCTGATGACCTTATTTTCCAAACTGAAAACATTTATTAGTCCCTTTAAGACAATTTCCTCCATGCTTCTTTCAACACATTGAACATAAGGTAAAACTCATCTTCTTTTTAGTGTGGTCTTTAGATTTTCCTTTGAATTCTATTTTTCTTTTCTTATCAAACCCATATGAATGATGGGTTAATCTAATATCCATCTAAACCTTGATAGCACATCGAACGATTTCTTTATATCTATTGAAGTCCCTTATGGTTAATTACCCTTGAAGACTTGGTTTTAAGACACTAAAGAATTGATCAATTTTATTCTCAGGTTGGATAATAATTCCAGAAATGTACCTTGAAAGTCTTGTAAAATTTGCTTCGTAGGTACTAATGGATTCATCATCCTTTTTATTAAGTTCAAATAACTTCTTCTATATCTTTGTTTAAAGAATACGAGTAAAGTACTTTTCTAAAAATATGTTCTTGAACTCATCCAATTACATGGATTCAATTTCATCTCTTTGTGTCATATTCTTGATAAGGTTCCACCATTTATTAGATTCACCTTCCAAATGATAGATTGCTAAGATGAATTTATCATGTTCTAAACATTGGAGAACTAAAAATATATTTTCAGTGGTACTGATCCATTTTTCAACCACTAATGGATCAAAAGACCCACTAAAATAAGGTGGGTGCTGCCTCATGAAGGACTCAACAAAATTGTGTTCCCTCCTTTGCTCGTTTGGAAGACCTGCATGATTCATATATTGAGAAAGTTGTGTGAACATATCTATAATATTTTTCATTCCATATCCTATAACATTTGGTTACTCAAGAGGAAAATTATTTCATTGCTCATCGCATTCAGCATTAACAAGGTTCCTTCGAGTTTTGGCCATTGACTAAAACCAAGAATCATTGCGTGAGGAACACTAATCATAATGGGAAAACCACATAATCAAAAATAAAATTTAAATTTAGGAAACTTTAGGTTTTATCCTAGTTTATTCATGATCATTTCTAAAACACTAGGATTGTAGCCTATACTTTGACATATCCTTTGGGTTCTTATTAAGGTTTTCTCTTCCTAGTTTCCAAAGGTTAACGATACCATTCCTCTGATACCAACTATAACAAACCATAATTTACATACATTTATATTACTTAAAAGTTAAAGAATATTCATTTAAAAATATATAAATCCATGACAGGACCGTATAGGTATAATTTCTTTAGAAACTGGTAAACATAAACAACTAGTTCATAAGACATCTTCATTGTCACTCACTTGTTTCATCATAACTAGAACCCTTTTTTTCTATCTTACTTAATACCCTTCTTCATGACCTGGAGAAAATAAACATGTGAAAGGGTAATATCATATGCTAAGTAAGGATAAATAAGGGATATATCAATCATATCATAATTATAAGACATAAGAACATAAAATTTGAAAATTTTATCATGTATATGAAAGATTGTGATATCATGTCATGGGATAAATAATGAAAGTTCATAAGAATCAATTAATATAGTCCCAAAAGTCATAACATAAGAAATAAAGTTTTATAGAATACATATAAGTATAGAAAATTATTTCATATTAGTCAACACTCATTTCCAATACCATCACAGCAGACAAATTCCATTACTGAACCAAGTTCACTCCTCATTTCAGCCCTATATTACTGAACTGAGATCATTTCCCATTCTAGCCATGTCTATCTCATGAGATATAAATCTTTACCCAATTAATTTTAAAGATATATAAGTCTCACCCATAATATAATTAAATGATTCTTAAGTATTCCACAATAACATAAATCATTCATCATAACCTGAGGTATAAAAGGGGTTTATTTAAAAATCATTCCACCATATCATAATCCATGTAAAACAAATAGATTTCATAAATAGAATTACATAATAAACATAATAAAATCATAGGAACAATAAGGATATTATACTTGAAACATAAACCTATTAAATAATTCCATCTTATATAGAAAATAATTTTGATATAACACTTGAAATTAATTCTTGAGGAAAATATACTTTCTTCTTTAAAAATGTTTTCTTTTCTCAAAATGCCAGAAAAAATTAAAAGAAAAGAATTTATTTGAAAATAAACTTGAAATCATGTATAGTAAGATTCATGGAAATAAGGTGTTATGAAGACGAAAAAATATGTTCATGTCATATCAGTTAAAAAAAGCATTATCTTCATACTTTTGCTGGAAAAGTCAAAATGTACCTCATATCGAATAAAGACAAAAGATTCATCCCATACCATTTAACAAAAATTCACCAATGGATAAAATTGACTTTAAAATATTATGGAAGAATAGAAATAATATTATATATTTAAGAAATATGGACATGGATGATAAATATACCCTAGTAAATACTTATGTATAAAAAATATCGGATAAAACTGAGATTGTGGAATTATCCCTTATCTTTTAGGACCAATTTCCTTTGTATGTATCCAAACCTCCTATATAATGATTTAAATAATTTCATTGATTTATTTTAGAATAATATTCATTTTTATGATATCATACATGATCATATTATCATTCGTTTGTTATTAACATTTCATTATTACTTGTTATTCAGATATTAACTACATGTTTTATCGAATAAGTTCTGGTTCTCCTTCATAGGTCATAGTTATATCATTAAAAATGATATTAAAATTATATATATATATATATATCATATTTATTCATTATATACATTTAAATAATCAAGTTTTAATTAAGATCATGTAGAATGAATCGCATCTCATCATAGAGACGGTAGGTCGTACGTACGCATGAGCGATGATATCATTCCCATAATATTTGAATGGTATTGAATTGAATAGTGTATAATATTTCCAAATAAATATAATTTTATAATAATAATATATAGTTATTATTTCCATAATTATACCCATATAAGTAAGGTGTTGGTGAAAAATAGGTTACACCACAACGTGGAAATGGTAAGTCGTACATATGCACGCGTAGTGATTTCATTTTTTATATGATGGATAAAAGGTGGAATATTTTTGTTACATAATCATAATAACATTTAAGTATATAAGTGATATTGGATTTATTAATTTATAATGAAACAACCCATGAATAGTAATTAGAAGAATAAATAAGTTTTAAATAATCAGTAGAGGAGATTACCTCTTCTTCGACATGCTTCCTCTAAATCTTCTCTTAAAGCACTAGAGTTGGTCCTTAAAGAAGACCAAAACCTATAGAATGTAACTAGGGAAGTTGATAAGGGAAAATGGAAGGTTATGGCCGATATTAAAGGCTTAAAGTAAAGTAAAGAGGTGAGGGAGGAGGTTCCCTTTTATAATTAAGGTGAGGGACACTTTTGGGATCTCAAAAAATATTAATTAATAAAAAAAATAAAACCCCATACAAAAAACCTCAAAAATGTCCCAATTTCAATGATTATATGATATAAAGTTATAATATCATCAACTAATATATTTTAGACAAGTTTCTATATCAATTTAAACCTTATCATTTTAATTAACACTTAGTTATTCAATTTAATTTTTAACTATGGTAAAAAAATATTTCAATATTAAAAGGGGGAAATATTTACTTATTTCATGTCAATTAGACCACAAATAGATACCTTAGAATATACCATATAAAAATTATTCTGTATTTTTAAAAAATGTTTTATTGTTTTTTAATAATTTAATAAAACATTATTTTGATAAACAATCAATGGTGTCAATTTTAACACTATTCAATTCATTTATTTTTAAAAATATTAAGATAACAAGTTAAATTCGAAAAAACTATTTTATTATATTCTTAAAAGGTAAAGTTCATCTATAAAATTTATTATAAATATTCATTAGACTAAATTATATTTATTCTAATATTTTTATTAACATTTCTTTGTTATCTCAATTAATAAAATACTTACTACATCAATTTTTTGTAATTATTTAATATACATATTTGTTGAATAAAAAATAAAAAATAAAAAATAAAATACTATTATAAATATAATTCTACTAGATTTCAAAATAATATTTTTAGTAAAATTTATATTCTGTAAAATCCAACATTTAAAATGTTATACTTATTAAATTATGAATGTGACAACTTTAACATCACTTTAAATAAAATAATATAAGTGTTACAATATATTCTAAAAAGATTAAAATGGTCACTAACTGGACCCTTGGATGGTTATGGTCAATATATACTCGACCAATAATATTTTTTCAAGTTTTGGTCCTTTTGATGGTCATTATTTTTTTAATAAAAATTGTTTTACTGATTTCTCATCAATTAATTAATTTTTACATCATCAAAGTATAAGTATTTATGGTACTTATTTATTTCAAAAAATTTAAAATAAATTACCATGATAAATAAAAACATTTTATATTTCAAAAAATAATTTATAATTGAATTTATCTTCTATATAACCTTATTAAAAAATGATATAGTTACTAATATTTGAGTAAGACATATTGAATTTTTCTTTAAATAAAATAAATTAAATGTCCTAATCTCATCCAAGTGGCTTCCAAAGGACACCATTTCAACCCAAGAATAATTTAGGTAGAAAAAAACTCATCAAATGATATTAATACAAGTGTTAGGGTAATTTCATAATACTATTCTTACCCTTAATTACCCGATTTACCCTTTTACCGTATTACTAATTTTTATCGAAGTTACCATTCATAATGCCCAAAAATAAAACAAAGATATTTATATAATATGGAACTATTGATTCCAAATATAGAATTCATTTTTAAAAATTAAAAATACATAATTTTCAGTAATTAATTTAAAATTAATCTCATTATCGGAAAGAGAGAACGAGTTTTATAAGTTAAAACATTGCAAATAATTGAAATGTTTTTACATTTTAATTCAATGTAAAATTAATGATAATTAATTACATTATATTGAATGATAAAAATATATTCTATTCATACTTTAAAACTATTAATTATTATAATTTAACCATATAAATTATTTTGATGAAAAATTTTGTTTTCAATTTAAATTTAGTGTATTTTACTATTCATCAAAATTTGAGAGTTATCAGAAAAATATTAAAAATTCATACAACGTAATTTTGTATATCCAGATTCAAAATAATATGTTTATTTTGACATATAAATATTATTAATATTTCAAAAACTTAACTTAAAAGGGGTTCTCCATTAAAAGGAGGAAAATTAATCTTTTGAAAAATATAGGTTTTTATACATCAAATAGGGTTTATTCATAACCTATGATAAAAATATATATTTTATGAATATAAAAAATATTTTATTAAGTATATAATATATATATTTCATTAATTTCATTTTATAATAGTAATTCACTCAATTTATTAATAAAAAAATAAAAAAAATATAATTGATTTATATTTTTCATAAATAATTAGTATCGAATGACTTCACCATACATTTTCATAAGTTAGTTATATTTATTCCCACTAACCTGATGGCTAGATTAAAATTGTAATCTTATAATAAGTTTATCTTGTTGTTCATTTAAACTCACGATTGCGTGCAATGCATATCACGAACCGAATCTGGTCGCCATCAAAACTAGCACCAAAGCCGGATCGTGACAAGGCTCGAAGGGTGTTACCTATCCCCACAGGCTTCCACAAGTGATCAGGTATTATAAATTTTGGTTTGGGAATGATTTAACTGAGTATGGATACACAAAACATTAAAAACAATCGATAAACTGAATCTGAAAATTCATGGCAAAAAAGACTTAAACAAAATCCAAAAATGAATAAATAGGTTAAACATATAACAAGAGGACCAAAGGCACCTAAAAGTATCATAAAAATATCCCCAAGGACTCCACACAATAAGGGTTCATCACCCAAAAGTCATCTCCACAACGTCGCACCATGAAAGGAAACTAACAACCTGAACCGCCATCACCCAAGGTCTTGTATTTACCTATGTCAAACATGATCAAGTCTACTTAGACGTAGGGGGTGAAAGTAGGGTGTGAGCCTAATACCAATAGGATACCACCAAGATATTCCATAAAGTAAGAAATATAAGATATAAATCATTCCATTTTTGATAAAAAAGAAGTGGTGGAAATAATTTCTATAGAATGAAACTTCTAAATAAAAACAGTTTTACCACTTTCTTAGATCTAGTGGGGACCCAGTTTGTTGGATGTACCTCTCCCTCGGCTACGGCGTTGTTAGGGGAGGAAACTTCCAGAAGGTTCATTGACCGACTGTGGAAGCTATTTGTGAGGGGCGTTATTCCCTGTTGTTCTATTTTGTGTAATTCGCTTTGGATGGTCCTCCCTTCATTTTTAATTTTTCCTCTTTCGGTTCCTATTCTGGTTTGTGTTGTCTTTTTCACCGGCAAATGTGGTTATGTTGTTCATTGAGGTAGTTTCAACTTAGGGTTTGAGATCCATTCATGGCCCTTGGTTTTCATTCATGGTGATGTTGTCGTTCTTGCCGGCACTTCTCAGTGTTAAGTCAATGGATGGTTTCTGGTTTATTTTGTTTGGTTTTGGTCAATGTTTTGTTATGATCATTCTATAAAAGGTTATGACTCTCTGTGGAGGCTTTAAGCTGTTTCAAATCTACCATGGATTCATGGTTCGTCTCTCCTCTCCAGGTCGGTCAAGTGTGGCGGATATCAATGAAGATTTGGGATCTGTTGTTTGAGTGGCCAATGGTGTTCCAGGAGGCTAGACCTTCGTTTGGTGGTGTGAAGTGATGGCGGTTGTGTGATGATGGTGGTGACATCGTGGAAGGTGCAGTGACTCAATTGCAACAATGTTTTGTAAAGACCCGTAAAATTCAAGGAAAATTTTTTCTTAATTTTCTTTAGAATTTTACAAGAGCGCGGTTTCAGACGGCACCTGATTCCGAGGCCCGGAGTGTCCGGAATTAATTTCCGAAGTTTGGCTCGGGTACGTTCAGTGAACGAACGAGCGGGAATTCCTAACTTTTGATCCGGTGCTCGGAATTGAAATCTGAGGGCACCGATGAACTCGCAGCGCCGATATTCGCTTAAAGAGACCTTTTCGGGAGTTGCGTTTGTTGCGGGTTGAGAGTTTCGTTTTGGGGTTTTTAGTTTGAGTTAAATAAAATTGTGTAGAACAATTTTATTTTTAACTTGTTAAAACCTATCTAAGGAGGTTGGGAGTGGGACCCACACCCACTTAACCTCCCTTGGGAGGATTAAGTGTGGTGGGGCCCACACGAACCCACACCTTTTCAACTCCCCACTCTCCCTCTTAATGGCTTGATAACTTAACTTCTTTTTAATTATACAACTCTTGTATATTAAATAAGTGAGTTAATTTTGGGGTTAGCCATTTTGAATTTCAAACTTTTGAAATTCTTTTATGTTTTGTAATAATAAAATAAGATGTTATCTTATTTTATTTTGGGTTGATCGTTTGTCTTCTTGAGAGGTGGAGAGCTCCTCCTCTTCTTCTTCAACCTCAACGAAGAACGCGAAGAACGTCGTTCTTCAACGAAGAACTTCTCCGCTGAAGAACACGATCCATCCGCGACGCCGTATCCGCGACGCGACGTTCTTTTTCCGCGTCATCCCTTCCGCGTCGGTTTTCCGCGACGAACGCCTTCGACAACAACTCTTCCTCCGACGTCAAAGGAATCGACACCGATTTTCCACGACTCCGTCAACGTGCGACTATCGAGGTAAGGGTTCTTGAGTTCGATGTTACCTTTTATTTGACTTTCCGCAAGGCTTGACGAGGAACGCTCTTTTTCCGACGAAGAACGCCGCTCCGCTCTTCTTCGTCTTCGGTGTCAACGAGAGAGAACACCGCACCTTCCTCGGAAAAACCTTCGTCGGCGTACAAGGATTCGCCAACGACGTGCTTCTTCGGACGCGCCTCTTCGTCAACGGATTTGACGAACGACGACCGCGACGCCCGACTTCCGCGACGCCGTCTTCCGCGGACATAGTCGAATCCTCGATCTTGTACCCAAGGTAGGGGTGGTTGATTTAATATTTAATTATTTCATTCTTCTCGTGGTTCGTATAACTAACATGGGATGTTGATTATTTTAAGATGCGTTATTAATTTAACGTGAGGGGGGCCGGTCCGTACGAACACGACCGAACCCCTCCAACATTCTTGTTGTTCTTGCGGGTGGAAGCAAGTGGCGTGGTGCCGTCGCACCACGCGGATGATTGTGCGTTTAATTTTTTACGCAACGCCGTCGCGTTACGCCAAGGACAATCTTCAAGAACGCGACGCCGTCGCGCCGCGTTGGAAGGAATCATGGCACGGCGAAAGGGGCGCGGTGCCGTCGCACCGCGCCGGACGACGAATACCGCGGCCGGTTCCGGGCCGCGGCGGGACGAGAAGACCGCGGCCGGTTCCGGGCCGCGGCGGAAGAAGAGACCGGCGGCCGGGCCGCCGGCGTCGGAAGCCGAAGGGGGACCGAAAATTCCGGTCCCGTTAGAGAAAAACCGGCCGGCCAGCTGGCCGGCCGGATACCATTAAAACCGGGGAATTTAATTCCCCGGCCACTTAAATAAAACCCCCTCTTTAAGAGAGGGGGGGCGGTTCAATTAAAGGAGGGGGGGGGCAAAGCCCCCCCGGTTTTTATCCAGCCGGCCCCCACTTGCGGGGGCCGTTTCTTTTGCAAGGCACGGCTTATAGCCGTGCCGCCTTGTGAAACGCGGGGCTTAGCCCCGCGTGCCTCCCGCCGCCGCCACGCGGCCCGCCGCCGCCACGCGGCCCGCCGCCGCCGCCACGCGGCCCGCCGCCGCCACGCGGCCCGCCGCCGCCGCCACGCGGCCAGCCGCCGCCGCCGTCCGCCGCCGCGCCGCCGCCCGGCGCCGCCGTCCGCCGCCGCCGGCCGCCGCGCCGTCCAGAGGGGGGGGGGGGGTCGGGCCGGGTCGGCCCGGACCCGGACCCCCCGTTTCGGACCAGTTTCGGTTCTTGGCTCATAACTTGAGCCTCGGATCTCCGAATGACGAACCGTCTGCGGCAACGCGATCCTTGGATCGAGACGGTCGTTTCGGTATATCGCACTCAAGGTTTCGGTTAACTTTGAGTCGGCCGGGTTGGTTCGTTCACGAAACCAACCGGGCCTTCGGAGCGGAAACGCTCATAACTTGAGCTACGGACGTCCGATTGACGTGCCGTCAGTCGCGTTGTGTTCCTTTTAGTGAGACGGATCTTTTGGCATACTCCGCCCGAGGTTCGGACGCAGGTGGAGTACGGTCGGGTTGGTTTTTCCTTAAAAACCAACCGGGCCCCGGAGACGAAAATGCCAATAACTCACAGACCGGGCGTCCGATTGACGCGCCGTCTGTTTCGTTGACTTCCTCTTGATGAGACGGAACTTTTGATATACTCCGCCCGAGTTTTGGATACAGTCGGAGTATGGCCGGGTTGGATTGTACCCGAAATCCAACCGGGCCCCTGGAACGGGAATGCTGATATCTTTCAGACAGGACGTCCGCTTGACGAGCCGTCAGCGGCGTTGGTGGTTACGTTGAGTAACGGTCCCTTTGAGTATACCCTATGGGAGTTCGGGGTGCAGTTGAGATACGGCCGGGATTGGTTTCGCTCACGAAACCAACCGGGCCCCTGGGACGAAAAGGCTAATAACTCACAGACCGGGCGTCCGATCGACGCGCCGTCTGTTGCGTTGAGACCCCTGTGACGAGACGGACTTTTGAGACACTTCTTCGTGGGACTTTGAGATACTTGGAGTATCGGCCAGTAGCTCGTGGAGCGGACCCTCCCGGAGACGAGCGTGCAGAGTACGGAGACCGTGTAGCCGGCTGAGACCTGACGACTGCTTGACCGACACGACTTGGAGTGAGTCGACTAGCCCAGTGGACGGAGCACTACTTTCTGAGGTGCAGACCCATGGCGGACGGAGCACTACCTGAGTGACAGTGCAGACCCGCGGTGCTCGTCCGGAGAGTACCTCAGTAGGCTATCTGGGTAGCGCCCGGTATTTGGCGACAGACCCTCAGCGGACGGAGCGCCAGGTAGTTGGCCGCAAACCCGCAGTACTCGACAGGAGGAGTACCTCAGCAGTCTTAGGTTAGTGAGCAGTACCTCGGAGTCGTGACAGGACCACTGCACACTCCAGAGACGGAGCTCTTCAGCAGTTACGGTTTCGATAATGAAAATCCTGGTTTGAGCTGAGACTTTTGACCCTGTGTTACTTTATGATTGAGATGGGTCACTTGCTAACTTTGGTATATGTATGGGCATATACCCGGGTAGTGGTTATCCGTCGATTTCACAATTCTTGTGTTTCCTCATGATTGAGATGGGTTACTTGATAACTTAGGTATATGTATGGGCATATACCTAAGTAGAGTTTATCTGTTGAGATCTTCTTGTGTTTATCCTTGTTGGTTTTTGTGAGACCTTGAGGGTCTCGGGGTCCCTACTGAGTATCGTTATACTCACCCCTGCATGGGCTATGCCCGCACCTCGTTGTGTTGGTTGTAGACGACGGCCAGTACTGGCAGAGGCCGAGTGTTCGAGGACTGGACGGTACCTGGAGGTGGACTATACGACGAGGCGGTACCCAGAGGCAGACCACTGGGCGGGTCATACTTGGAGCAGACGGTGGGACCCGAGGAGCAGAAGAGCTATCTGTACCCACCCTTCAGGTGGGATTTCCAGTGGACATCTCAGCGTAGCAGCTTTACTTTTCAGTCGCTGTTTTCCCTTTCGAGTTGTACTTTACAGTTGGGCTTGTATTTCCGGCCCCTTTTACTTTTCAGCTCTTCTTTTTGTACTTAGTGTTTTACTTCCGCTTGTACTCTGTGGTGCTTGTTTTCTTTATAAAGGCAATGCCTTCCCAGTTATCGGGATTTTACGCCTTTGGTGCTAGTCGTCAACCCCTGGCCTATGGAAGGCGGGCTTGGGGTAGTCACGGCACGGGCCCCGAGGACGGGTCGTGACAAATTGGTATCAGAGGAGTTCGTTTCTACCGCAGAACTTATAACTCTGATGTTTCTTTCTGTGAAGCAATAGTGTTAAGGGTACCGAGTGTGGTTTTCAGTTCAGGGAGTCCAGTGTTGGTGCGGGCGGCCAACGTATCCATACACCAGGACCCTGACAACTGATTTCCGACTTTGTGCACGAAAACACTGATTGCGTGTGTGTTTTCAAAGGTTTTTCCCCTTAAAACAGCTCAAACCAGGTCAGCTCACCAGGTATAATCGTTTGATCGTGTTACGTTGTTTCTTTCAGGATGTCTTTTCTCAGACGACCAGCTAGAGCCCGGAGGGATGAGCGTGCTGACAGTCTGTCGAGCGACGAGGCTTCAGTGCAGGGCCCTTTGTCAGCAGTGGCACCGGCGGTAGCTCTACCCGCCGAGCCCCCGATGCTTCCAGCAGCAGCCGCTGACGATGCACGTCGCCTCAGCGCACTGCATGAGTTTCAGCGCCAGCGACCGCCCAGGTTTCGCGGGGAGACGGATCCCCAGGCTGCAGAGGACTGGCTGGAGGCAGTGGTACGAGTGTTTAGGCTAGTGAGGACACCAGCAGACCTCATGGTGATCCTCGCTGCGAGCCTACTACACGCAGCAGCAGGTAGGTGGTGGAGCCACTTGTTTCAGTTTTGCGATGAGATGGACTTCGCATGGGAAGACTTCGAAACCTTCTTCAGGGTGGAGTTTGTGCCAGTATCTCTACACCCCGAGCGTGTACAGGAGATTCTGCCTTTGCCGCGTGTTTTTCGATCAGAAGCCGAGTCATCTGTGGGCAGTAGACAGATGATGCAGAGGTCCAGGAGGACCAGACGAGCAGTTGGGCGATCTCGGGTTTTAGGACCGGTGGTGCGGGGCACCCGAGGTGGGGACAGAGCCAGGCGTGCCAGAAACGGACAATGTTACTCGTGCGGTGGAAAGGGGCACCTGGCACGTGACTGTCCGACTCCTCGTACAGTTGATCCATAGGCTTTTGAGGAGCCACCGAGGTTGAGGCAGCGAAAAATGCTTGAGCAACAGTAAAGCAGGTGGACAGGAGCAGAACTAGTGGATACGTCCTTAGTACTTCTGGTTCTTTGTTGCTTTTGTGTAGCGTCTTGTATTATGAGCTGCAATAATAAAAGACGCATCCTTTGTGATGTTTTCTTTCCTGTCCTCTTTTGTGATGTTACTAAGAGGTTCCAGTTGACTGTTGACTTGACCCTCACTTGTGAGACATCTACTGGAGGAGACCAGTTACCACACACTGATGCCGACAGTGTGACTCAAACCTTGGAGGCGAGAGTAACGGATGGATCTCTTAGTAGTAGCGTCGAGGCCTTACGACGTCATCCTTGGTATGGATTAGTATCATCCATGTTAGGATTGACTGTTTTAGGCAAAGAATGTGGTTCATCTAGGGGATGAGACCAGGTTTCTCTTATCGGCAAAGAAGAAATCTCGCAGCTCTTATGGGACCAGAGATGGTCCAGGCCACGTCAGAAGAGGTCCATGTCATCCAGGAGCGGATGAGGGCAACACAGAGCCGGCAGAAGTCATACGCTGACAGGAGGCGGAGGCCACTAGAGTTCGAGGATGGTGACCACGTCCTCTTGCGGGTCTCACCTCGACGTGGTATTCGGAGATTTGGCCGAGGCGACAAATTATATCCGCGCTTCATCGGACCCTTCCAGGTCCTCTACAGGATTGGTGAGGTGGCTTATCGCCTGGCTCTACCACCTCAGTTGCACCGGGTGCACGACGTCTTCCACGTGTCTCAGTTGAGGAGATACGTGCACGACCCGACGCACATCTTTGACGATGGGGCGACTTTTTCGGAGGTCCCGGTGGAGATAGAGGATCGACAGGAGCGGGTCCTACATGGGCGATCGATTCCTCTTGTGCGCAACAGATGGCGGCACGAGAATCTCCAGGAGAGCACATGGGAGCGGGAGGCTCAGATGCGTGCTCAGTACCCTCTTTTGTTTCCCTAGTTTTTGATGTAGCTTTACGGGGACGTAAAGCCCTGAGGTGGGAGTAATGTAAAGACCCGTAAAATTCAAGGAAAATTTTTTCTTAATTTTCTTTAGAATTTTACAAGAGCGCGGTTTCAGACGGCACCTGATTCCGAGGCCCGGAGTGTCCGGAATTAATTTCCGAAGTTTGGCTCGGGTACGTTCAGTGACCGAACGAGCGGGAATTCCTAACTTTTGATCCGGTGCTCGGAATTGAAATCCGAGGGCACCGATGAACTCGCAGCGCCGATATTCGCTTAAAGAGACCTTTTCGGGAGTTGCGTTTGTTGCGGGTTGAGAGTTTCGTTTTGGGGTTTTTAGTTTGAGTTAAATAAAATTGTGTAGAACAATTTTATTTTTAACTTGTTAAAACCTATCTAAGGAGGTTGGGAGTGGGACCCACACCCACTTAACCTCCCTTGGGAGGATTAAGTGTGGTGGGGCCCACATGAACCCACACCTTTTCAACTCCCCACTCTCCCTCTTAATGGCTTGATAACTTAACTTCTTTTTAATTATACAACTCTTGTATATTAAATAAGTGAGTTAATTTTGGGGTTAGCCATTTTGAATTTCAAACTTTTGAAATTCTTTTATGTTTTGTAATAATAAAATAAGATGTTATCTTATTTTATTTTGGGTTGATCGTTTGTCTTCTTGAGAGGTGGAGAGCTCCTCTTCTTCTTCTTCAACCTCAACGAAGAACGCGAAGAACGTCGTTCTTCAACGAAGAACTTCTCCGCTGAAGAACACGATCCATCCGCGACGCCGTATCCGCGACGCGACGTTCTTTTTCCGCGTCATCCCTTCCGCGTCGGTTTTCCGCGACGAACGCCTTCGACAACAACTCTTCCTCCGACGTCAAAGGAATCGACACCGATTTTCCACGACTCCGTCAACGTGCGACTATCGAGGTAAGGGTTCTTGAGTTCGATGTTACCTTTTATTTGACTTTCCGCAAGACTTGACGAGGAACGCTCTTTTTCCGACGAAGAACGCCGCTCCGCTCTTCTTCGTCTTCGGTGTCAACGAGAGAGAACACCGCACCTTCCTCGGAAAAACCTTCGTCGGCGTACAAGGATTCGCCAACGACGTGCTTCTTCGGACGCGCCTCTTCGTCAACGGATTTGACGAACGACGACCGCGACGCCCGACTTCCGCGACGCCGTCTTCCGCGGACATAGTCGAATCCTCGATCTTGTACCCAAGGTAGGGGTGGTTGATTTAATATTTAATTATTTCATTCTTCTCGTGGTTCGTATAACTAACATGGGATGTTGATTATTTTAAGATGCGTTATTAATTTAACGTGAGGGGGGGCGGTCCGTACGAACACGACCGAACCCCTCCAACATTCTTGTTGTTCTTGCGGGTGGAAGCAAGTGGCGTGGTGCCGTCGCACCACGCGGATGATTGTGCGTTTAATTTTTTACGCAACGCCGTCGCGTTACGCCAAGGACAATCTTCAAGAACGCGACGCCGTCGCGCCGCGTTGGAAGGAATCATGGCACGGCGAAAGGGGCGCGGTGCCGTCGCACCGCGCCGGACGACGAATACCGCGGCCGGTTCCGGGCCGCGGCGGGACGAGAAGACCGCGGCCGGTTCCGGGCCGCGGCGGAAGAAGAGACCGGCGGCCGGGCCGCCGGCGTCGGAAGCCGAAGGGGGACCGGAAATTCCGGTCCCGTTAGAGAAAAACCGGCCGGCCAGCTGGCCGGCCGGATACCATTAAAACCGGGGAATTTAATTCCCCGGCCACTTAAATAAAACCCCCTCTTTAAGAGAGGGGGGGGGCGGTTCAATTAAAGGAGGGGGGGGGGGCAAAGCCCCCCCGGTTTTTATCCAGCCGGCCCCCACTTGCGGGGGCCGTTTCTTTTGCAAGGCACGGCTTATAGCCGTGCCGCCTTGTGAAACGCGGGGCTTAGCCCCGCGTGCCTCCCGCCGCCGCCACGCGGCCCGCCGCCGCCACGCGGCCCGCCGCCGCCGCCACGCGGCCCGCCGCCGCCACGCGGCCCGCCGCCGCCCCGCGGCCCGCCGCCGCCGCCACGCGGCCAGCCGCCGCCGCCGTCCGCCGCCGCCGGCCGCCGCGCCGTCCAGAGGGGGGGGGGGGGGGTCGGGCCGGGTCGGCCCGGACCCGGACCCCCCGTTTCGGACCAGTTTCGGTTCTTGGCTCATAACTTGAGCCTCGGATCTCCGAATGACGAACCGTCTGCGGCAACGCGATCCTTGGATCGAGACGGTCGTTTCGGTATATTGCACTCAAGGTTTCGGTTAACTTTGAGTCTGGCCGGGTTGGTTCGTTCACGAAACCAACCGGGCCTTCGGAGCGGAAACGCTCATAACTTGAGCTACGGACGTCCGATTGACGTGCCGTCAGTCGCGTTGTGTTCCTTTTAGTGAGACGGATCTTTTGGCATACTCCGCCCGAGGTTCGGACGCAGGTGGAGTACGGTCGGGTTGGTTTTTCCTTAAAAACCAACCGGGCCCCGGAGACGAAAATGCCAATAACTCACAGACCGGGCGTCCGATTGACGCGCCGTCTGTTTCGTTGACTTCCTCTTGATGAGACGGAACTTTTGATATACTCCGCCCGAGTTTTGGATACAGTCGGAGTATGGCCGGGTTGGATTGTACCCGAAATCCAACCGGGCCCCTGGAACGGGAATGCTGATATCTTTCAGACAGGACGTCCGCTTGACGAGCCGTCAGCGGCGTTGGTGGTTACGTTGAGTAACGGTCCCTTTGAGTATACCCTATGGGAGTTCGGGGTGCAGTTGAGATACGGTCGGGATTGGTTTCGCTCACGAAACCAACCGGGCCCCTGGGACGAAAAGGCTAATAACTCACAGACCGGGCGTCCGATCGACGCGCCGTCTGTTGCGTTGAGACCCCTGTGACGAGACGGACTTTTGAGACACTTCTTCGTGGGACTTTGAGATACTTGGAGTATCGGCCAGTAGCTCGTGGAGCGGACCCTCCCGGAGACGAGCGTGCAGAGTACGGAGACCGTGTAGCCGGCTGAGACCTGACGACTGCTTGACCGACACGACTTGGAGTGAGTCGACTAGCCCAGTGGACGGAGCACTACTTTCTGAGGTGCAGACCCATGGCGGACGGAGCACTACCTGAGTGACAGTGCAGACCCGCGGTGCTCGTCCGGAGAGTACCTCAGTAGGCTATCTGGGTAGCGCCCGGTATTTGGCGACAGACCCTCAGCGGACGGAGCGCCAGGTAGTTGGCCGCAAACCCGCAGTACTCGACAGGAGGAGTACCTCAGCAGTCTTAGGTTAGTGAGCAGTACCTCGGAGTCGTGACAGGACCACTGCACACTCCAGAGACGGAGCTCTTCAGCAGTTACGGTTTCGATAATGAAAATCCTGGTTTGAGCTGAGACTTTTGACCCTGTGTTACTTTATGATTGAGATGGGTCACTTGCTAACTTTGGTATATGTATGGGCATATACCCGGGTAGTGGTTATCCGTCGATTTCACAATTCTTGTGTTTCCTCATGATTGAGATGGGTTACTTGATAACTTAGGTATATGTATGGGCATATACCTAAGTAGAGTTTATCTGTTGAGATCTTCTTGTGTTTATCCTTGTTGGTTTTTGTGAGACCTTGAGGGTCTCGGGGTCCCTACTGAGTATCGTTATACTCACCCCTGCACGGGCTATGCCCGCACCTCGTTGTGTTGGTTGCAGACGACGGCCAGTACTGGCAGAGGCCGAGTGTTCGAGGACTGGACGGTACCTAGAGGTGGACTATACGACGAGGCGGTACCCAGAGGCAGACCACTGGGCGGGTCATACTTGGAGCAGACGGTGGGACCCGAGGAGCAGAAGAGCTATCTGTACCCACCCTTCAGGTGGGATTTCCAGTGGACATCTCAGCGTAGCAGCTTTACTTTTCAGTCGCTGTTTTCCCTTTCGAGTTGTACTTTACAGTTGGGCTTGTATTTCCGGCCCCTTTTACTTTTCAGCTCTTCTTTTTGTACTTAGTGTTTTACTTCCGCTTGTACTCTGTGGTGCTTGTTTTCTTTATAAAGGCAATGCCTTCCCAGTTATCGGGATTTTACGCCTTTGGTGCTAGTCGCCAACCCCTGGCCTATGGAAGGCGGGCTTGGGGTAGTCACGGCACGGGCCCCGAGGACGGGTCGTGACATGTTTGATGCAGTACTTGATGTAGGATTCCTGGGCAGCTACGTGATTTGCGATCTATGTTGACGCATCAGTTCCCATGGTGGCCTTTTAAATTTGTAATTGGTTTTTGTGATTTGAATCTTGAATGGTGTCGGTGTAATTTGATCTGTTCGATTCCCACTTTCTCCTCAAAGTGGATTTTATGAAAACAAAAAAATGATTTGGGGTTCAATGAAATAGGGATAAAACCTCTCTGGATCACTAGCGTACTGGTACATATATACCCTCCTAGATACTCAGGCTTCCCCCTTTGTGCTCAAACCATTATCACATGAAACCAAAATCCATTATCACATAAACACATCATTTATGGACATAATAAACTCAAAACCCTAGCTACACATTCTTTTCACCACTTACACCACTCAATAAAACCTTTAGGATTTCAATAAAATAACTTCACAAAATTTAACAATGTTTTGCACACAAAATCCCTTAAAACCTACACTTTGAACACCATGTCCATACCCATATTCAACAAAATATAATTTTCATCACCCAAAACATTTCTATAAACCCATTTCATGAGTTATGAAATAACCCCAATTGTCATAACATAAAATAGACAAGTAAAACACCAAATTTAACACAAAATTGGTACCTAAAAATCATTTTCTTAACAAACATCACCAAAATAAAATTTTACAGGAAGTATAATGAAGGATAAGTGTAATAAAAATGGAAATTAAGAAAATATAACTCATATATCATTGATTACACATGTAATCACCTACCACAGGTGTCAAAACCCTTGAATCTTGGTGTGAAAGTTCAACCGCACCACCGCCACACCACAAAGGACTTAGATCAAACCTAAAACCATAATAATAGACCAAGATAAAACCCTAGGTTAAAAACCCTACTTTCTATACATTATAAACTCCAAGAATAAATGGAATAAACCCTAAAAAATGGAAGAAACCCAAAGCAAATTGGAGGAGGAAGGAAGGAGACCCACTTACTTGAGGTATCTTGAAGAAATCTCCCAAATTACACCATTATATAAATTTCCAAACGGCCAAAAATTAAATTGAGGTTATAATAAGTCTTATTAGGTCATGTGATAACTACAATGGGGAAAATAGTAAAAATTGAAGGAGTTATGAAAGAAACAAGTTATCTCTTCAAATATGGATTATTTGAGAAAACCTAAGAAGTGTTTCCCTACTTCGTGATGCATATGAGATCCAAAGAGGGGGAAAAGATAATGGGGGAGTGCCTAGGGTCAGTGGTCTCGTTTGAGAGTTGTAATCACCAAAAAATCAAAAAAAATTAATAATATATTAAATAAACAAAAAAATTAAAACTGGAAATGGGATTCCGGGCATGCCTAATTCCTTAAATAAAAACTCAAATCCACCATGATTATGGATTCCCAAAGGGTCAAAATTGGTATGGTGGTGATAATAGGTTAGGGTAGGCCATTTTGGAAGTGTAATGGGTGAAAATTTTTGAAAAATTAAAGAGTTATAAAAGAAACAAAATTGGTTTTTAAATCTGGAAATGGGCTCACGGTTCGGCCCAAATCACAAAAACTCACCCTTTCCTCCAAAAATGCATGGCAAACCCCCAAAACAAAGAAATAATGGAAATAAAATGAAATTTACCTTTAAAATAATTTATGTATGTAAAAATTCACACTATTTAATAATTAAAATTATTTAGATAAAATATTTCATAAAAATATTCGGGTGTTACACTATGTACGATATTTTTGGGGGATCTTAACTCGATTTTTGAATTGATTACTCCCAATAAAATAACTTATTATTTATTAAAATTATAGGTTTTATGACTGATAGGATTCTATAAGAATTTTATAAAACTCTCTTCTTTTAAAAATTTCTTCCAAGCAGTTGTGGCTAGATGAACGATTAAAGATGGGTGGCTTCTCTCCCACTCTACTCCAATTGGAACTTGAAAGTTGAAGGTTTTTAAAGTGATGTTTTTGATAAATAAAGGAAAACTTTAAACATGATATTTTAAAATAAATGGTTCATTAATCCTTGTTTTTAAAATAAAGGATTTTGGTGTAACACTTGAGCTACAATTATAGTAAGATTTTCTTTTTAAATAAACAATGGCACAATACACATGGTTTTATTCATGAATGTGATTAAAACCTAAATTTTAAAATTCAATAAGTTCAATTTTCTTAAATTAGTTTCATTTTTTAAATTATCATATCAAAATTAACTTTGGGTGAAATTTTGTAATTTTTTTGAAATAATAGACCTTTTAGTTATTAGTAAAAATAGCAATTTTTCAAATGTCTCCATTTCTTTCTAATAAATAAATAATTTAAATTTACCATTATATTTTTGATTTTTTCCTAAAGAAAAATATAATTTTAATCAAAAATTTTCATGATTTTTATATAAGATAATTTTTATGCTTTAAATGAATTTTTCTAAAAAAAACATTGAGTTCTATGTATTTTATTAAAATTAATTTATACCATTTATAGAAATTGAATCATGAAAATGGATTTAATATATGTAATTAGTAGGTCTAAATTTTTTAAATATATCCCTTTTATTTTTTTCATTATTAATAGTAAACTTAATAAATAGTTTTTACCTTAGTAAGGGTAAAATAGGTTTAAAAAATTGGGATAAGGCTTTAAAATTTATCTAAATATTTTGTTTATCCTATTGGATTAATAGAGTTCATAAATTTTCATAAATTTTTTAAAAATATAGAAAAAAATTCCATATTTATTTTATTTTTACCTTTATACTATTTAAGTAAACAATAAAGCTAAAAATGTCACTTTCTTTCTTTTAATATCTGTAATATTTTGTGATGGGGATAAACACAAACTATGTAAGGTTATAAAAGGTTATTTGAAATATGGATGAATTTTTTTATCATGGTAATTTATTTTAAATTTATTTTATTTAATATTTAGCTTAAATACTTACTCAACACTGATACGTTATTTATTAAGTTAATAGAAGAAATAAAATAAATGGTTTTAAAAAAAATAAAAGTGATAAAAATTGGATGAATTATTATGTTCCATGAATTTTATAGATACATATTATGTTTTAGGGATGTTTTAAAAAATTATATTTCATTTCCCTCTTTGTATTGATGTTTTTAAATTCAAATTAAATTAATAGTATCAAAAATGAAATTAAAGATATTTTATAATAAATAATATTTTATTCATAAAAATATTATCTTCATCCAAATGAATGGGATATGGTTTAAAAAGTCAACCATAATTCATTTGTGAGTATTTATTCCTTTTATGGTGATATTATTGACCCTTAAAGTGTAGAAAACTTTTAATATCATGTTAATTATCAAAAGGGTTAATAGAAGTTTAAAACTAAAAGATAAGGATGAAAACATAAAAAAACTTGTCCAAATTTTATAGGCTAAAATAATTTAGATTAATCCAAATATTATCTTCAAATTATATCAATTTGGATCGATTTATACATAAAAAATATAATTTATATTAATTTAATACTTTAATAAATTTCAAGAATCCTCCTCCCTTCACTAATAAAAGGACACCACTTCTCTATTTTCTTTACACTACTTTGAGAAACCTTGATAGAACAACCCCTAACAAATTCCCTTATCAAAATACCTATACAATTTCTATAGTTTTTTCCCTCCAAAAGAATATCCCTAGGTCCCTTAATAGGATATATAAAGGAATACTATCAAAGAAGAGGTAATCATATTTACTAGCTCTTTCAAGTTTGTTTCTTATTCTACTTACTATTAATGTTTTGTACCCATCCTAAAATAATAACTCTAGTATGATCAATATAATTATATTTTATTATTATGGAAAAACCATATTCCTTGTTTTTTTCATCCTATGAAAATCAAAAATATCACTTGTGCATATGTACAGCTTACCGACTCCACATAATAGTGTAATTTATTTTTCGTCACCACTTTACATGGATGGTTATGAAGAGGAACTAATGAATATATATATATATATATTATTTTTATCAAATAATAATAATTATATAATTATAATATAATATCTACCTTCTCACCTTCCAATTCATTGGAAAATGACAACACTGCTCGTGCGTACGTGTGGACTACCACCTCCACAAAGTGATGTGATTTATTTTAATTTTATTCTTACATGGATTATAATAATAATAGATTTAATGAATATATATAATATTTATATCATGATTAAAATTATATATATGATGTAACTATAATAAAATTACAAGGACTAGAGCTACCAAATCAAAACATTCATGAAAAATGAAGCAGTTAACAACCAAAATAATGATAATAATAAAGGATTACTAACAAACATGTGATAAAATTTTATAAATAGATCATAAATGATTATATAGATATTTATATAGTTATGGTATATAATTATAAAAAAAATATAAATTTATTAAACTTGATGTAAAATAACTTAATTGGCAAGTTGAATGTGAGGTAAGGGATTTCATCTGACTTTACACTCCACTGAGACATATTTGGCATTATGCACCTATTTAATTTATTTTGTGTATATACTATCCAATTGAAGTATTTAAGATGAATATATATTTATTAATTATTATTAATGATTCAATTCAAGTTAAACTTTCAAGATTAATGGTTAAAAGAAAATATGATCTTATTTCTCTTCTTTGATCGGAAATATTTTTATTCTGTGACCATGTTTTTCAAAAAAAATTAAAAAGTACTTATATTTACTCAAATAATGTATTAAGGACATTTCAAGTTATACTTGAATTTTTAAAAAGGTTTTAAATTAATATTTATAATGTTTTCTGAAAGGGGAAATTTTTATATTATTTACAAAAAATAAAAAGGAATGTTTTTTAACGTATAAGGTGTTAATGGATTTTACCACCTAATAATCATTTTAAAATCTTAGATTATTCTATAAGTTTTCAATGGTTTTAAAAAGAAAAATTTTTGATGACAAATTATTTTAATATTTTTCTTCTATTTTTTTATTTCTCTAAAGGACATGATTTTATTATAAAACCTATATTTCTGATGAATCTATGGTCATCTCTTATCTCTAATTAATTTTGTGGTCCCTAACTTTATCTTGAAAGATTTACTTTATTGTGATCATGGTACATTAAATTTCTCTTAAATACCTCTATTTTTGTATCAGGGATATAATTATTTCCTAAACCATATACCATTTCTATATACATTTTTTATTTTGAAAGTTATTTGATTGACTGAGGAAATATTGATATTTCATATTATTTAATCAATATAGATATTTGTTGACAAGTAATATTATTATGAATTAAATTCAATATATGAGGAATTAATTAGACATATAATTATGGGTAGGGAATAGAATTATGTATCCCCTCGATGCATTAACGGGTCTCATGAGACAAATCATTTAGCCAAATTAAATGGTTTTTTGGTGTATATCTACCCATAGTTTAAACTATCCTAGAACAAGGCATTAATGGTAGATATATCATGATATCTAAGATCATTGATTCAAATATTAAACATTTACATCATTGGGAATTTATTTATTATTATCAATGATATTATTATACTAATATTATCCATGGATGCATTTTTTCTCATTATTAAATGGAATGTGTTTTCAGTAGCTTACCTTTACATATTGATTATGTATTATTTACTCATGATAGATTTTATTTTATGTAACCCTTACTTATCATTTATTCTCAACCTTTATTTATTTTCATTTCCCCAAGATATGAAGAAGGGTATTATGAATAATATCAAGGATGTAATAATATTTATTATGCTCTATATTTTATACTTCCAATATAGTATTGGAATCATTTATGTATTTAGTTCTTAAATACTTCTAAATTGATCGATCATGTATAGTGAGATCTCTTATATCATGTTCCAATGTATTCAAGAAAACATCATCCTTGGGATACTGGAGATATGGTATTATAGTAGGTATCATTTCAATTTTAGAAGAAACCTTGGGAAATATATTTTAAATAAACATAGATAACATGATAATTATGATAATACCTTATAGAATTTGAGAAATTTTAACATTATGGTGGTTTTATTTTATGGATAAATATTCATGATGATTATGATTTATCTCATTGTGTGATATTATTCAATGATGGAACCTAATAGAATAAATGGAGTAAACACCCATAAACATTGTATGGATTTTCTTACTGAGAAAACTAATACAGCTGGTGTTGGTACTGATTAGATTATGACCATATTACGGCAGCTAACTCAGGTTATAAAAAATAACCTTTCTCGGTTAGGTAATCATGTTGTTCCATGATGTGGTTTTCCTATGTTAGATCACTTCATGTGATAAAAGTATCCGTCTTTTAGTGGAACTAATAATCCATTTTTAGCTGGGAAGTGGATTAAATATCTCAAAAATATATTCCTATATTTGGGATATAATAAAATTTAAATGGTTATTAACTCAGTATATTATTTGAGAGGATATTATGATCAATGGTGTTCATTAATCCAGAACACTAAAGTGGATAAAGAAATATAAATTGTGGAATGGAGAACTTCTAAAGTGATATCTTTGGGAAATACTTCCCTTGAGAACAATGATCTAAAATTGAGAGGAAGTTTATAACTTTAAAGCATAAGTAATAATTAAGGGTGGTGGAATATGAAGTTAACTTCACAAGATAATTTAGGCATTCTTTATACTATATACATAACCCAGAGATCAATATTGACCATTTCTTTGATGGGATTTATCCAAGTCTCTAAAGGGAACTAGTTTCTCAAACATTATCATCATATGAGATATAGTATCAAGTTACATTAATATAGAGAATGAATTTTCTAGATCATATATCTTTAAGGGAAATCGAGAGAAGAAGAGTTCATCTGAGCACCATGAAAAAATTAAAGCCTCAAATAATAATAAGGTAATGAAGTAATTTACATCATGTGAAAATTATGGAAAGAAACATCCTATAAAATTCTTGAAGGGTGTGGAATTTTTTTATAATGGTGTAGATAATATTCATCTATTTAATGAATACAAGGGAAATAAATAAATCAAATATTTTTAGTGATTCAATATTATAGAAATAGATAATTATTCACACCAATGTCTCAAGCGTCAAGGGAACCTATCGTAGAAGAGGCCGAGTGGAGAAGGCCAAGCTTATGTGGTCACTATAGTTGAGGTTGAAATTACTAAAGATGTGGTGTAAGGTACTTTAATAATAGCCTCAAATTTATATAATTCTTTATTTTATTTTGTATCTTCACACTCTTTTATATCTTTCATTTTTTATAAGAAAATTAGATATTTTTCTAGCACCTTAATAAGGGAATTATTAGTCAAAAATCCTAGTGGAAATCTTACCACCATAAAGATGTGTCAATCAGTACCCATTATGAATTATAGGTTTTACCTATTTGAATAATTGATTATTAGACCTATTTTAGATGTTGATATAATCCATGTTATATATTGGATTTATAAATATAATGAAAAAAAAATTATTTCCAAGAGAAGTAAATTATGATTCATGATGAGGATATAGAATTACATGTATTTAGATGTGTGACTTCATCATCTAAATTATATCTAGATCCACCTATAGTATCTCTTTTGAATAATATTTTTAATAAATAAGAGCATACATGATCTAAAAATGAAAAATTTCATCTTAAAATTGGGTATGTACCTATTTTATTGTAATAAATTGATTTACTTCTTGAGGAATTACCTGGGCATCCACCAAAATATAAAGTTAGGTTTTCCATTGATTTATTAAATGATATGAGACCTATATCAAAGACTCCCTGTATAATTTCCACTATAAAACTACTATAGTTAAATAAACAACTATAGGAGTTGTGTGATAATGGATTTATACTCCCTAGTGTTTAACCTTGGTGATCCCTTATTCTTTTCATTAAGAATAAATATGGATCTATGAGGTTTTGAATTGATTATAGGGAAATAAATGTTATTACTATAAATATCATGTATCCTCTGCCTCACATTTATGACTTGTTCGATCAACTTCATGGATCTCAATATTTTTCAATGATTGACCTTCATTATAGGTATCATCAATTTCAAGTAAAAATGGATGATATTTTGAAGATAGAATTTTTTATGATGTATGGATGTTATGAGTTTACATTAATTCCATTTGGATTGACTAATTAACCCTCTATTCTTATGGATTTAATGAACATTTTATTCAAGTAATATCTTGATAATTTTATTGTGGTGTTTATTGATGATATCTTGGTGTATTCTAATATCTATGAGTATCATGAGAATCACTTGAAGATCACTCTTGAGACTCTTAGAGAAAAGGATTTATATGTGAAATTTATAAAGTTTGAATTATAACTTTATAATGTTTCTTTTCATGGTTATATTATCTCTAAGTATGAAATCTTTGTTGATCCAACAAAGAAAAAGGTAATAAAATAATGGTCAATGCTAATGAACATAACTGAGGTACATAGTTTCATTGAATTGGTAGGTTACTATCAGTGATTTTTTCAAAAATTTCCTTGGTTGGATAACCTGTTAACCAATCATACACATTAATGTTTTAAGTTCACATGGAAAAATAATGTGAATAATCTATTGAGGAATTGAAGAGGAGATTGGTGAATGCTCCAGTTTTGACTCTACCATCTAGAAATGATGTATTTTTTATATATAGTGATGCATTAAATAAGGTAATTGGTTATGTACTTATAAAAAAGGATAAATTCATTTCTTATACATCAAGTTAGTTAATTAATCCTGAACAGAACTATCCAACTCATGATATTGAGTTAGGAACCATAATATTTTATTTGAGGATATAGAGACATTATCTTGATTGAGAAATATATGAGATATACACAGACCATAAGATCCTAAAATATATATTTTCATAAAATATATCTAAGTATTAGGAAAATGAGATAGATATAGATACTTAAGTATTATGATTCCTTGATACACTACCACCTAGGAAAGGAAAATAAGGTAGCAGATACATTGAGTAGGAAAGATCATGGACTCCTAACCAAAATGAGGATTGATAGGGTTCCTATATTCATATATTTGGTGAATATTGATATGGGAATTATTAAAGAGGGGGAAACACCACTACTTTTCAAATTATTTACAAACCATATTTATTGAAAATGATTAAAAGTTATTAGACTGATGATGAGAAATTTCAAAAGAAAATTAAAATCGTGAATGATAGGAAATTAAAATACTTCATATATGAAAATGGAATTCTAAAATCTGGAAAAAATATATTTATTCCATATATACCTAAGATTATAATTGAATTATTATATGTTTCTCATAGTTAAAATTTCTCTATGTACCCTGGAAGCACCAAGATGTATATATATTTGAAGGAACATATTTTATGGGACAATATGACTCAGGAAATTAATGATTGTGTATCAAGATGTTTGGTTTTTAAATAATTGAAGGCTAAGAGATATCATACTAGAAGATTCGTGAAACCTATACCTATTATTATGTGGAAATGGGATGAAATTATTATTGAATTTTTTACAAGAATAAAAAAAACTCCTAGAAAGGATGACACAATATGGGTTATTATTGATCGCTTAACCAAATCTGCACATTATCTCGCCATAAGAGAAAATTTTCCTATTTAACACATTTAATGAATCTATATTAATTAATTAATAATACTTCATGGAGAACCTATTTTAATATTTTCTTATCTTGATCCACGATTTACCTTAAAATTCTGTAAAATTCTTCAGAAGGCTCTAGATATTGAGCTTCATTTGAGCACTGCATATTACCCTCAAACTGATGGATAGGCTGAAATAACCATAAAAACTTTTTGAAGACATTTTATGGTCATTCTCACTATACTTTCAAGGTATAAGGGGTTATTATTTACCTATAGTGGATTTTTCATATAATAATAGATTCCATTCAAGTATTCAAATGGTGTTGCATAAAGAATTATATGGAAGGAGATGTTGTACTCCAACTTATTGGGATTATGTTGTTGAAATAAAGGTTAATGATCCAAAACATGTTGAGGATACAACTAAGAAGGTAAAGACTATTCAAACCAACATTAAATCATATCAAATTAGGTAAAAGATTTATGTTGATAACTAAAGGAAAGATTTTTAATTTCAAGTGGGAGATCATATTTTCTTGAAAGTATCTCCATGGAAGGGTGTTATAAATTTTGTTAAGAAAGGAAAAATTATCCCCAAATATATCTAACATATTTAAATTCTATAAATAATTGGTTTTTTTGCTTATCATTTGGAAGTACTACTTATCCACTCTAAAGTACAAGATGTATTTCATATCCCTTTATTGAGAAAGTGCATGCTAAATCCAACGCATTTTCAAGCCTATGAGGTTATTGAATTGGATCCTGATTTATCTTACTATGAAGATCCTATCCAAATTTTGGACACTAGAGAACAGGTGTTGAGGAATCATATGATTTGGCTGGTAAAGGTACTTTGGATAAATCATAAGATAGAATTGGTGATATGGGAACCCGAAGAAACTATAATGAAAAAATACCCAAATATATTCATGAGGTCACATTCTAGAAATTTTTAGGATGAATTTTTTTATAGGAGGGAATAATTTAACACTCGAGCTTCAATTATAGTAATCTTTTCTTTTTAAAGAAACAACAGCATAACACATATAGTTTTATTCAATAACGTGATTAAAATATACAATTTAAAATTTTATTTATTTTATTTTATTAAATTAATATTATTTTTGAATTAATTATATCAAAATTAACTTAGGTTAAAATTTTGGGATTTTTATGAAATAATTAACTTTTTAGTGAATAGTGAAAATACGGATTTTTTTAAATACTGTCATTTTTTCATTAAATCAAGTAATTTAAAATTACAATTATATTATAGATTTGGTATTAAGGTAACATATGATCCATTTTATTTATAATAATTTAATATGAATTAAAAAAATTATGATTTTTATATAAGTTATTTTTTATGTTAAAATACATTTTTCTAAAAAATGTTTTTCATTGTGTTCTATGAATTTATATTAAAAATAATTTATACCTCTTATAAAAATTGAATCATAAAAAAATAGATTCCATATATGGAATTAGGAGGTCCAAATTTGGTAAATAGGTCCCTTTTATTTTTTTCATTATGAATAGTAAACTTAATAAATATTTTTCACTTCAGTAAGGGTAAAATGGGAAAAATATAGTTAAAACATTGGGATAAGGCTTTAAAATTTATCTAAAACTTACCCTTACCCTTTTGTATGAATTCATTTCATCCATTTTCATAAAGTTTATAAAAATATGGTAACTTGTTTTCATATTTATTTGATTTTTACCTTTATAATATTTAAGTATAAGATAAATCTAAAAATGTTAGTTTCTTTCTTTTAATAACTATAATATTTTTTGGTAAGGATATATAGGGTTTATGTTCAGTTAAAAAAGTTTATTTGAAATATGAATGAATTTTTTTATTATGTTAATTTATTTTAAATTTTCAGTGATTAAATAATTAGCATAAATGCTTACATAATACAGACCTAGTATTTATTCAATTAATATAAAAATAAAATAAATGATTTTAAAAATATTAAGTGTAATAAAAATTGGATGAATTATTATTTTCCATGAATTTTATAGATACATATGATATGTTAGGTATGTGTGAAAGGATTGGATTCAAATTCTCTATTTTTCTTGATGTATTTAAAGTCAAATTAAATGAATAGTGTCAAAAATAACATTAATGATAATTTATATTAAATAATATTTTATTTATAAAAATATTATCTTTGGCCAAATGAATGGTATATGGTTAAAAACATAAATTGTGTTCCATTTATGAGTCGTATGTACTTTTATGGTAAAATTATTATCCCTTTAAGGGTAGACAATTCTAATATTGTATTAATTGTTAAAAAGATTAATGGGAGGTTAAAAATAAAAGATAAGGATGAAAACATAACCAAGACTTGTCCAAATATTATTGGATAAGAGGATTTAGATTCATACTTATATTATTTTGAATTATATCAATTTATATCCATTTGTATGTAACACCGTGAGATTTTTTGAAAAAAAATAAAATATATATAACCCTTTTGATACTTTATGTTACATGAAACACTAATTTTAGATTATGTTATATGAAATACTAAGTTTTTCTTGTGTTATACATAATTATGAGTTTAGCTTGCATAACACACAACACCGAGTTTAAACAAAACATGAAATATATTTAAATATTATTATTTAATATGATAGTTTTAAACTAGTCATCAAAATGGTTTCTATGAATATTATTAACTAAATTATGAAAATATGTTTTACACGTGATTATATAATTCTTTAGGGACCAAATAATTGGAAATGAAAAAATATTTTTATGCCCATAGGTTTGTTTTATATAAATATATTAACCAAATCAATCTTGGTTAATGATTTTAATGAAATTTATAAATATTCAATAAAATTTTTAACATTCATATTATATTTTTTCTATACAAGATATAAGAATAAATCTAATTTTATGCTTAAAATTGTATTTTTTTTATAAAAAGTAGTTTTATCACCTTTTTATAGCACCCTTATTTTAAAACTAATTTTTTCCAATTTTGTAAAATTAATTATATAAAATAAAAATAATTTTTGAAATTGTAATATCAAAATTATCTTATGGTGAATTTTTGAGATTTTTTTTAAAAGTTTTATTTTTGATGAATATTGAAAAATACAGAATTTTAATTGAAAAATTTCTATTTTTTTAATTTATTTATAAAGTTAAATTATATTTTAAATTGGTTTTAAAGTATAAATATTTTATTTTATATATATATTAATATAATTTAGGTCATTAGAATCAATTTCATGTTGAATTTTTATATAAAACATTTCAATCTTTTGAACCTTTTCTCTTTAAGACCCTGTTTTCTTGTCGCGTCTACAAAATTAATTTTAATTTAATTTTTATCAATTCTGTTAATTGAATTTATAAAAATGGATTCCATATTTGTAATAATATTATTTTTTATTTTATAATAACTTAAACTTAATTTTTTACCAAAATTAATAGTGAATGAAGTAAAAATTAATTACCATTATTAAAGTAAAAAATGGGTTTACTGGGGGTTAAACTAAAAATATAAGGGTAAAAAACACATATAAACTTAACTAAAAATAATTTTCTATCCATATTTAAACCCTAAAACCTATGAGTTTTGATAATGGCCTAATTTTTGACCCTTGTGACATATAAAAAATGTGGTTTGAATTCTCTCTTTCAAAAATTTACAAGTTTGTCTCTCACCTCACTTATAAAAGGCCACCACCTATATTATTTTATACACACCTATAAATCCATTTTTCTCAAATACTATATAATAAAATAACTTAATAACTTCCCTAATATCATATTATAAACCATATTTTGTTAATAAATCCATCCTTTTAAATCTTTAGTACAAACCTAAGGAGGACACCTAAATAAGAGGTGATGTTCTTCTATAAGCATCTTTATTTTATTTCTTCCTCCACCTCCTTCAATTATTATTATAAAATGATTATATAATAACCTCAATATATTAAATATACTTATATTTTGTTATTTTATATTCAAAATCTACAACCACACACACTTCCATCAAATGAGTTATAAAATCATTGTTCGTGTGTACAGTGGACTACCGCCTCACGAATTGATGTCATTCATCTTTTCATTAGCACCTATCAAGGTTAGAAATAATGATGTAAATAATGTTTATATATAATATTTATTATATTTAAAAAAATTATGCCTTTTTAATTATTATATAACACACACCTTCATGCTTTTCATTTTTTGAAAATATGATAATGTCGTTCGTGTGTACAACGGACTACTGTCACGCAAAGTGATGTGATTCGTTCACACTTTACATGTAATGTATTAAGGATAAGTTTAATAAAAATATTTTAAATATATGACATAAAATTTTTACTTTAATTATAATATAAATATATATCATTTACTTTTCTTTCTTTTAATATGAAAATAAAATGGAAACAGTGTCCATGCTTATGTATGGCCTACCATCTCCATGAACAGTGTATTTCATTTCCTATCACTAAATATTATGGATTGCTATAAATAAATATATAATGAATATATATTATATTTTTATCATGTTTTAAATTCTGTAGTTTATAAAACCATGATCAAATTAATAGGACCAAAAATATAACAAATCAAAACATATTCGAAAAAGAAATCAGTTATTACTCAAAACATAATTTTAACATGGAATTGTTAATAAAATGGTAATAAAATGACAAGATAAAATTATATATGGTATGATATATATGAATATGGTTATATAAAATATTTATAATAAACTTATACTTATTATACATGATTTTTGAATGAGTATAGTGAAAGTCAAGACTTACGGTAAGAGAATTTTGTCTCACTTTTTACTTTCGTGAGACACATGTCATATTCAGTACCAATTTCCTTTATGTGGTGTATATAATTCCCATGAATTTATATTATTATAATTATACTGAAAAATATTTGGGTTTACATATCCATTTTAGGATTTCTCTTTCATGGAGTTTACAGTTAAAACATTACCAAAGCAGTAAGGAGTTTTTGTCTCAATTTTCTTTCGTTGAGATGTATGTCATGTTATGCACCTAGATTCTTTAAGTAGGTGTATATAAGGCCCATTTTATATGTAATATCATGAATTAATTTATCCTAATGATATTTTATGTTTCATTTTATTTTATTTCTTCATGGGTATTTTTAATTAATGTAACCAAAGTGGTAAAAATTTCACGTTACAATCTCATCATTTATCGAGATTGTTTACGATTATGCTTTTGATGATAAAATATTATGATCCATATCCCAATAATTATTATGAATTTTATTCTCCTATATTTATTAATTATATATTCATGTAATTTTACCATGTTTTCCACTCTTTGGTACTTAAGATAAAAAATAATAAAATATGACTTTATTTCTCATTTTAGTCAGAAATCTATTTTCTTCCAAAATCATGTTTTCTAAAAAAAATTAAAAATGTTTAATTATTATCCCAATTTTTTATTAAATAAATTTTTACCCATGTTTTACTATTAAAAAATTGAAATCAATCTTCATGTTTTTTTTCAAACAATTATCATTTGGGTTTTATCAAAAATTTGAAAAGAATCTTTGTTTTTAATATGCATAGTATTTCCCACTATCATGACTGGTCAATGATTTTAAGATTTCATTGAAATTTTTAAAATTTATTTTCAAATAAAAATATTTTCCTTAACATTTGGGTAAATTTTTTACATTTTTAAATAAATTATTTTAAAAGGAAATTATTTTGAAAATTTTTTATGTTTTTAAAAAATATTTTCAAATTGGAAAAGACATTTTCCTCAATAAATGTTTTAAATGATTGATCAAAATAATTTTACATATAATATTTAATCTGTTGATGTTACCTATGCCTTAATAGGTATATAATCCATGGATACCATTCTTATTATTTCTATGAATGGTTAATGTTTATTATGACAAGTGGTTTATGAAACCCATTTCTCTTCTATGAGTTATACCATGATAAAATGCTTATGAAACCTGTTTCTTTTCATGGGTTATGATATGATTAAATGATTATGAAACCTGTCTATTTTACATAGTTTATGATATGATTAAATGGTTATGATACCCATTTCATTTCATAAGTTATTATATGATGAATTGTTATGATCTTGTGGAATACATAAATATGGTTTTTATTATGTGAAGGGTGATACCTAAATCTCCCTCAAATGAACTAGGTAAAGATTTATATATCATGAGATATACAGGACTAGAATGGAGAGTGAACCAGGTTCAGTAAGGGACTTTGTCTTTTATAATGGTCTTGGGAGTAAACCTTGACTATTATGGTGTTATGTGTGGACTTATCTTTCATATCCATAATGTTATGAATAAACCAAATTATAGGTTCTCAATGTTATGTGTGAACCTAATTATATTTTCACAATATTATGTGTAGACCTCTCTTTCAAACCCAAATGTTATGCGTGGACCTAGTTTCATGTCTATAAGTTTATACGGGGGCTAGATTTCATGTCTTTAACTTAACAAGTAAACCTGTTTCTATTTATACATGTTCACAATGGTATAAGCTGACGTTTATTCCAAAAAAATCCATGTCTTATGCCAATGTTATTCTCTCATGGCTCATGTTCTTTGATTTCCTTATGATTCATGTCTTGCAAACTTCTGATCTTTATGGTATGACCCAAGATTATGATCTTTGATATGCAGTTTATGGTTTTCAAATGTTATGATCATGTTATCATAACCTTATGTTCATGTTATACTTATGTATCTCCATTGTTTACCCTTACTGATCTTCTGAGATCACCCTTTCTTATGTTTTATTTCCCTTGGTTATAAAGAAAGGTTCTAAGAAGGGTATGTTTGTGAAGAGTACTAATGGGGAATTTCTTTATGGGAGATTTTGAAGATCTTTAGCCATATTAGAAGATCATGATCCAAGTTTACAAAGCCAGTAAACTATTATAGTCCTCAGGAATGTTTTTTGTAATGTAATGAATATTTATCTAAAAAAGATGTAATATACTTGTATGATAATCCTGAGTCACTATAGTTGGTATCATAGGAAAGGTTTAGTTAACCATTGGAAACTAGGATGAGAAAATTTTAGTGGGATCCCTTGGGATATTTCTAAGGATATGTCTATGGATGTCTCTAAGGATAATTCTAAGTATGAGTCAAATTAAGGAAAATGTCCTAGAATTTTGTTAAAGGATAGAAAAAGTGGTTTCTAAGAAATTAAATCCCTGACAAGATACTACATGTGGATGTTGATGTAGAATAGATGTACCTAGGGGTAACAACCCCATAAACACTGTATTGAACTAGACTCAATCGGGAACCGATGCATGACAACAGTCTTTTATACACACCTGGTTTGACACTCTTGGGTGATATGATTTAAAGATTCACAAACTCTTTACAAAACATCATGAAGTATTTAAAAAGAAGGTTTCATGATTTAGACATATTATAAGTTATTTTTTTCATGATTATATGGTTTTATGCTATGATTAGTGTTTCTCGCACTATGATTTTTGGTTTTATTCAATAATGATAACCAAAAAGGAATGAGATAGCATTGGGTGTGATGGAAAAAATGATTATGACCATCCAAATGGGATGATGACTAGAGTGAATGATGTTTTGATTATGCCCAATTAGTTTTCATGGAACATGATTAACAATGTGTACCTTAACCAAATCTTAGACTCACCAAAGAAGATAAGGAAATAGTTCACTAAGGGTTCAGGTAGTGGAGACCACAGAGGAAAGAATATTCAGTTTCCTATGTTTTGAAGATGTGGGAAGAATCACCTAATTTAATGTCTCAGAGGAATGAGAAGATGTTTTGACTGTAGGGAAGGACACAAAGAAAAACTACAAAGGTAAAATGAAAATTTCAGTTAATGAAATGGATATGAATATTGGTATCCCTAAGATATAATTTAATATTGAATTCCTTAAATGTGGAAAGTATGGGCATTATGAAAATCAATTTCCTAAATGGAAATCTCATGAAACAAATCAGTAAGGTTGTACGAGTAATGGGTATATTGTTAATGATGAAGATACTAAAAATGACATATGAAAGAAAATAGGTATTAATGAATGAGATTATGGATATTATTTAATGGTTTAATAATTAAGTGGTGTGAATTAAGTATTTATGTGTTATAATTCAATGATTATGAATCATGGAAATATATAAGTATTGTTCAGTATAAGTTTTTTATTAAGAATTTGAATGAATGTGTTGAATGATGTTGATGACCAAAAAAATTTATTTAATGGAAAGGTGGTATTCATGAAAAATACATGTTTAAGGGAAAGATAACCCTTAATATATTTTTAATGTTGAGATAATGATTTTGGGATAAAGATATGATTGATTTGGATAAAGTAATTGGATAGTATTGATGACCTTCAAACTAATAAAGGATTTATTTACAAAGTATTTTATGTTATCATTGATGGAGTTTATATCATTTTTGTTATTTATAGAATATATCCAATAATCTATGTTTTATGGTAGTAATTAGGAAGAATTTGTGTTTTCAATAAGGTTTTATGGTAATTTAGGTTATTACCTTGATTTAATAGAATACATGATAAAGGTATCCACATGTTTGATATGTGATAATCAAGATCTACTTTATGTTATATGGGGGATTAATGTTATATTTATTTTGAGAAATTTAGTAATCTTATTGATAAATTTTTAATATTTTAAGGGTTATAAGTTTAATCATTTATGTAATGGTTTAAGTTAAACTTTGGTTGAGGTTTTAGATATTAATGTATTATTTCATCATATGAAGATTCATGCATATTGGATAACATGTGCTAACCATTTTGTTTTGATGATAAATAATGATAGATGGAATGAATTATCAACCTATCTATAGATCTTATGATATGTTCATAATTTAGGTATAACAAATTCACCTTCATTTTTTGAATAAGATATTAAGTGTAAATTGATCAAGGCACAACCAAAGGGTGAGATTGTGAATATGAAATATAATGAAATCAAGTAAGTATATCTTCTTGTGAAAATTATTCTACTTTAAGAAAATGATCTTGAAATAAAATATTGTCTTGTTATCATCATTTTTATGATATCAATGATCTTTTCATGCTTATTTGGGTTATGGTTTTGTGGTCATTAATTTTCTTTGGATCACCCACTTTCCAGTGATCAGTGATCTTTATCACTCTCTATAATTATTTATGTTTTTCTTCCATGTCCAAATCTTCACTTCCCACCTATATTATCCTATATATAAACTTTATTATGAGTTATATTGGGTAAACATTATGATTCCAAATTTCCCTTTTTAAGTGAATTTTTATTATTCATTTTTACAATGTGTTTTTCTATGAAGTAATTTTCAAATGTTAAATCATTGATGACCAAGATGAATTATGAGGGAGAAATTCATTTTAAGGGGGTATAATGTAACACCCCTTGATTTTGTGGGAAAAATTAGTATTTTTAATATTTTATGTTTCATTAAAAAATTATTTTAGATTATGTTTCATGCAATACTAAGTTTTTTATTGTGTTACAAATAATTTTTAGTTTATATTTCATTACAAGCAACATCAAGTTTAAACCAAACATGACATACAATTTAAATATTATTATTTAATATGATAGTTATCAACTAGCCATTGGCATGGAAGGTATTAATAGGATTAAGTAAATTATTAAAATATGGTTTAAACATTTTTATATAATTCTTTTATTACCAATTAATTGTAAGTTAAAATAAAACTTTTTTAAAATAAAAGGAAATATTTTTTTGAAAAACTATTTTTATGCACATAAGTATGTTTTATATCAATATATTAATAAAATAACTTTTGTTTAATGATTTCAATGAAATTTATATATATTCAATCAAATTTTTAAGATTCATAAAATATTTTTTCTATATAACAGATAATAATAAATCCAATTTTACACTTAAAATTGTATTTTTTTTCTCAAAAGAGGTTTTGTCACCTTTTTCTGGTGAACTTATTTTAAAACTAAATATTTAAAAATTTATAAAATTAATTTGATAAAATAAAAATAATTATTTTAAATTTTAATATCAAAATTATATTAGGGTGATTTTTTGGTTTTTTCTGAAAAGTTTCATTTTTTGATAAATAATGAAAAATACTAAATTTTAATTGAAAAATCTATTTTCATTTAAATTATTTAACAAATTAAATTATATTTTAAATTGGTTTTAAAGTATAAATAGTTTATTTTTATATAAATTAATCTAATTTTAGGTCATTATAATTAATTTCATATTTAATTTTATATAAAAATATTTTAACCTTTTGAACTTTTTCTCTTTAAAAACCTGATTTCTCATCAAGTCTGCGGGATTAATTTTAAATTAATTTTTTATAATTTTGTGAATTGGATTTGGAAAATTTTATTTCATATTTTTAATCACAATAATTTATATTTTATAATAATTTTAACTTAAATTTTTATGAAAATTAATAATGAATTTAGTAAAAATTAATTACTACAGTTAAGGTAAAAAATTGTTTGCTATGGGTTAAACTAAAAATATAAGGGTAAAAATCACCTATAAACTTGTCTAAAAAAAATTTTATATCCATATTTCAACCATTAAACCTATAAAGTTAGATAATTTACTAATTTTTACCCTTTTACATATGAAAAATGTGGTTGAAATTCTCTCTTTCAAAAATTTACAAGTTTTCCTCTCACCTCAATTATAAAAGGAAACCATGTCTCGTCTCTTATACACACCTCTTAAGCCATTTTTATCGACCAATATATGACAAAATAACTTTAAAATTTATCTAATTTTATTCTATAATCCTTATTTAGGTAATAAATCCAATATTTGAAATATTTAGTGAAAACCTAAGGAGGATACCTAAAGAAGAGGTAATGTTCTTCTACAAGTATCTTTGTTTTATTTATTTCTCCACCTACTTAAATTATTATTATAAAATAATTATATAATAACCTTATTATCTTCTCATATTTTTTTTATGTTAATTTATTTACCTAAAACCACACACACTTTCATCAAATGGGTTATAAAATTATTGTCCGTGTGTATGGCGAACTACCATCTCGCAAACTGATGTCATTCATTTTTACATTACCACCTCTCAAGATTGGACATAAAGATGGAAATAATGTTTATATATTATATTTATTATATTTATGATGTTTTTATTCTTTTTTAATTATTATATAACACATAACTTCATGCTTTCCATTTTGTGAGAATATGATAATGTCATTCATGTGTACGACAGACTACTGCCTTGCAAAGTGATGTAATTCATTCAATCTTTACATGGAATTTATTAAGGATGGGTTTAATAAAAATATTTGATATATATGAAATAAAAATGATACTATAATGATAATTCACATATATATAATTTACTTTTCTTTCTATCAATACAACAACAAAAATGAAAATGGTGTTCATGCATATGTACAGCCTACTATCTCCATGAATAGTGTATTTTATTTCCTATCACTAAATTGTAAGATTACTATAAATAAATATATACTTAATATATATTATATTTATATCATGGTTTAAATTCTTTATTTTATGAATTCATGATCAAAGTAAGGGTACCAAATATATAACAAATCAAAACATATACAAAAAAAAAGCGGTTATTACCAAAAACATAACATTAATTTGGAATTGTTAATAAATGGTATGATATATATTAATATGGTTCTTTTATATATTTATAATAAACTTATACTTATTATATAGAAGTTTTAAATGATTACGATGGAAGTTAAGACTTAAGGTACAAGATTTTTGTCTCACTTTTTACTTCTGTGAGACATATATCATATTCACCGCTTATTTATTTTATGTTATGTATATAATTCCCTTTAATTTATATTATTATTATTATTCTGAAAAATATTTGGTTTTATATATCCATTTTATTATCTCTCTTTCATGGATATTACTGTTAAAATGTTACCAAAACTGTAAGGGATTTTTATCACAATTTTTCTTCTTTGAGATGTACGTTATGTTATGAACCTAGATTCTTTAACCAGGTGTATATATAGCCCCTTTAACATGTAATATCATGAATTTATTCATCCTCATGATTTTTTAAGTTTCATTGTATGTTATTCCTTCATGGTACTTTTGAATCAATGTTTCCAAAGTGGTAAATATTTCATGTTACAATATCATCATTTATCGGGATTGTTTACGATTATGTTTCTAATGATAAAATCATATGATTCATATCTCATTAATTCTAATAAATTTTATTATCCTTTGTTTATTAATTATATCTTCAAGTAATCTTACCATTTTTTCACTCTTTAGTACTTAATATAAAAAAATAAGAAAATCCGACATTATTTTGCTTTTTGGTCATAAATGTATTTTCTTCTAAAAAAACTTTTCCAAAAATGTTTTGAAAAATGTTTTATTATTCTAGAAATTATTTATTAAATAATTTTTTAACCATGTTTTACTTTTTTACAAAAAAAAATAAAGGAATATTCTTGTTATTTTCTAAACATTCCCCATTTTAATTTTACTCAAAATGTAAAAAGAATCCTTGTTTTTTAAATGCATGAAATGAATAATATTTCTTAATATCATTATCACTCATTGATTTCAATATTCCCTTACAAGTTTTCAAATTTATTTTTAAAGAAAAAAATCCCTTAATATTTGGGATTTTTTTATATTTTAAATAAATTATTTTGAAAGGAAATGATTTTGAAAATGTTTTGTGTTTTTAAAAATTCTTTTCAATGTAGAAAGGATATATTCCTCAATAAATGTTTTAAATGATCTACCATCATTTTCTATATAATATTTCATCTTTTGATGTTACTTATTCCATACTGGGGACATTATCCAATGATACCATTCTTATTCTTTCTATGAATGGTTTATATTTATGATGGAAAGTTTTTTATGAAAACCATTTACATTATATGGGTTATAACTTGATAAAATGCTTATAAAACTCAATAATTTTCATAGTTTATACTATGATGAAATTATTATGAAACCTGTATCCTTTCCATAGGTTACTATATGATGAAATTTTTATGATACCCATTTTATTTCATGGGTTATGATATGATGAATTTTTATAATCATGTAGAACATATAAATATGGTTTTCATTATGTGATTTTGGGACCTATATCTGTCTCAAATGCATTGGGTAAATATTTATATCTCATAAGATAGATAGGACTGTAATGGATATTGAAACTAGTTCGGAAAAGGACTTTGTCCACTATGATGGTCTTGTGAGTGAACCTTGACTAATATGATGTTATGTGTGGATCTTTATTTCATGTCCATAATGTTATGTGTGAACCTAATTACATGTTCTTAATATTATGTGTGAACATTATTATATGTTCAAAATTTTATTCATGGACCTTCATTTCATGTTCATAATGTTAAGGTGGACCTGGTTGCAGGTCCATAAGTGTATGTGAGGGCCTGATTTCATGTCTTTAACTTAATGAGTGAACCTGTTTCTATTTATACATGTTCACAATGTTATAAGCTTATGTAAATGCCACAAAATCCATTTATTATACCAATTTTATTCTCTCATGTCTCATATTATTTGATTTTATTATTATTCATGTCTTATAAACTTTCAATATTTATGTTATGACCCAAGATTATGATCTTTGATATGTAGGTTATGGTTTTCAAATGTTATGATCATGTTCTCATGCCCTTATGTTCATGTTATGCTTACATGTATCCCTTGTTTACCCTTACTAGGCATTTGAGATCACCATTTCTTATGTTTATTTTAAACAGGTTATGAATAAAGGTTCTAAGTAGGGTATTTTTATGAAGAGTGCTAAAGGGGGAGATCTTTATGGGAGATGTTGAAGATCTTTCTCCATATTAGAATATTGTGTTCCAAGTTTCCAAAGGAACTAAACTATTATGTGTGTTTTTGTAATGTAATTAATATTCATCTAAAAAATATTGAATATCCATTTATGAAAATCTTGTATCGCTATATTGGATATAAAAAATAATTTATATTAATTTAATACTTTAATAAATTACATAAATTCCTCTACCCTAACTTATCCAAGGACACCACTTATATATTTTATTTACACCACTTTTAGAAACCTATATTGACTAAAACCTACCAAATTACCTTATATAAATCCTTAACCAAGTTTTAGATTTTTTGGATCTTCAAAAAGACCACCCCTAGGTCCCTTAAGAGGAGATCTAAAGGAATTCTATCCAAAAAGAGGCAATCATCTTTACAGACTCCTTCAAGTTTATTTATTCATATAATTCCTCTTAATTTATTGTAATCATCCTAAAATAATAACTCTAGTATCATAAATATACTAAGATTTTATTATTATAGTACTACCATATTCTATCTATTTTCCATCCTATTAAAAGAAAAAACATCACCCGTGGGTATGTATAGATTACCATCTCCACATAGCGGTGTAATTCGTTTTTCATTACCACTTTACATGGATTCTTATAAAGATATAAATAATGGATATATATATATATATTATTTATCAAATAATCATATTTTTATAATTATAATATCATATCTGCCTTCTTACCTTCCAATTCCTTGGACAACAATAATATCGCTCGTGCATAAGTGTGTATTACCTCCTCCATGAAGTAATGTGATTCATTTTTTATTTTTGATTTACATGGATGTTAATAAGGATATATTTAATTAATATATATTATATTTATATCATGATTAAAAATATGGATATTATGAAACCAAAATCAATGTACAAGGACCAGAACTACCGAATCAAAACATACATTAAAAACAAAGTAGTTAACACCCAAAATAATGATAATAATAAAATATTACTAAAAAACAGGTGATAAAATGTTATAAATGGATCATATTTAATATTATATATATGTATATCATTACGGTATGTAATTATAATAAATATAATTTTTTTATTTACAAGGTTAAAATAATTTATGAGGCAAGTTGAACTTGAGATAAGGGATTTCATCTCAATTTACACTCTATTGAGATATATTTGGCATTATGTGCATATTTACTATATGTGGTGTATATAATACCCATTTTAAGTGGATATAATGAATATATATTTATACATAATGATTAATTATTAAATTCTAGTGGTTTATTTTACATTTGGGCCGGCTTGGTCATGCCTCGACCTAGTTTAAATTAAATGTTTTACTAATCAATTCACTATAATTAAATATACCTTTAACATTCCTTTTCAAAAATTTGAGGTGATCCCACTACAATTAAATGTACCTTTAACATTAATTTTCCAAAATTTGATTTTATCCCAAGTTTTATTCCTTTGAATTAAATTGATTATGGGTTTGAAATCAAAATTGTGAAATAGTACTTTGAATTGGTAATTTGAAAGTGGAAATTGGAATAGCTCTTTTCAGAAATGGAATTTTTAGAAATGGTGTTGGAAGTGGTAAATTGAATTTTAATTTTGAAAATAAAATGTGTAATGTACTAATGTTGTGTATATGGAATTTGGGATTAATGTTTTTGGGAATGGATTTTGATATTTTTTTGGAAGAAGTTTTGAAAGGGAATTTGGAAATAAAAATGGAAGAGTATTTTGAAATGAAATAGTGAAATGGGTTCAACCCTTGATTTGGTTTCATTTTTTAAGGCATGTGATGGAACTGTTAAATGAGACTTATAAAAATTTTTTATTTATGATGGTTAAACCTGGGGGAACATGTCCCCTGAGTGGACACTGGATTTATGGTTAAACCTAGGGAGAACACAACCCTTGGTTGTAAACTGATTAATATGGTTAAAACTAGGGTGAATACATCCCATGGTTGGATTCTATATTTATGATTAAACTTAGGGTGAACATATACCCCTAAGTGGGAACATGTTATGGTTAATCTCAGGGTTAACATGGCCCCCATGTGGATGTTGGGGACCTAGATATGGTTATATTACCCCTGGGTGCTGCTTGTTTAGACGAAGGAAGCATATATTACCAATGATTGAGAGACGGTTAGTATGATCATCATGACATTCTCATAGAAACCCCATCATTGGAAAAATAAGTTATATACCATTCCTAGGGTGAACTCATCCCCCGATTTTATCATTTATTTTTTTATTTAGTTTTGAATGTTTTACTAGGTGTTTTTGTATTTGTTTATATTGGAGCACCTATACATGCTTTGTTTATGGACTAATTATCATATAGAAATCATTGGTGGTGGATTAATGAGTTATACTCCCACCATTCTTAGGCCTCCATATCACTTTGGTACCTGAGAAGATGCTACTTGATTTCAGCTATAGGTTTAGGGTAGGGGCTCGAAGTTTAGTTATTACTTGGGCTACTAAGATAGAGCACAGGATATTGGGACTGAGATAGGACTCAAAACCATTTAATATTTCATATCTTCTTGTATTTAAATTTTTTTATATTATCTATATCCTGTTGATGTATAAATTAATTTTGTGTACTATATATGTTTCATCTTTTATAAAAAAGTTTATTTTTTTATGGTCAGTACATACTTGGATGTCATGTTTTACTATTTTATCTGGTTATTGTATTTTATTGGTTTTATTTTAGTTGTTGGTGTACTTTTATATATGGTTATAGTCTCCCCATTGTACCACCTTATACCTTCATAGCTAGTCTTCGGTATCTAATGTACGAGGAGGTGTGCCTAATCTATTTCATGATTCTTCCGATCCGAGCATCGTTCAGTGGTCTGGAGTGATGGGATGTTGAAAAGTGGTATCAGAGGGGTTTTTTATTTTTTATTACTATTTAAAAGGTTAGATAGGATAATAAGAACATATCGGGACATGGTATGGAACTTTTACCTGGGATTTGACACCCCACTATCAGGTAATTTCATGCTTTCAGGGGAAGTATTATTGTTCATATTGTTCATTTTTATAGTTGATTTGATTTCACCTCAAGTGATGAACTTTGTTTTTGCAGTAATTGATTTGTGGTATTTTTTATCTTGGGAAATTATATATTTAGAGTGTGTGTTCATTCATCATATCATGAATTTAGGTTTTATGTGCATTATTACCTGTGATTTTCTACCTGGACTATGAACTGGGTTGATTATTTAATGTGTCTACATCCAGTTATACCATGCTTCCATATAAGTGTATAGTTTCATCATATTTAATTTTTTCCCCCTAAAGGGGTAAGAGACTATTTGTGTGAAAATTTTTGGATTGATTATTATGAGGCCTCCATTAAATAAAATTCTAATTTCAACTTAAAGAGTGTTTTCCCCTATAAACTGTAATTGAAATCTTTTTAAACCGGTCCTTATCTATAAAATATTCTGGTTAAATGGTTAAGAGTAATTTACAAGCTAACTTACTTTGGGTTCTATGAGGAATATTCTAAATAAATTTTTTATTATAACTTATAAAGTTTTTTCCTCTATAACTTTTACTTAACATTTCATTTAACATAGCCTTGTTTAGAAATTTTGGTTATTAAAAAATGTAATTGAAAATATATAAATCATTTTATGTAAACATTTTGGACCTAGTTGGTATCTAGTGTGTACCTATTTTTTCGATATATGGGGTTGTCAAAGAACCTCAGTTTTCCATTGTTCTTAATGACCTTGAGAACAAAAAACATGATGGGGGTTATCAGTGGACTTATGGTTTATGACTGACTTAGGAATGGGTAGGATGGGTTAAACATGAACCTATGTGTGAGACCCTATAGTAGGTGTTCATCTTGGGGTATATTGTATGACCTTGAGAGGGAGTGAGTGTTTTACCAAGTGTTTTGACCTATGTGAGACTTGGTTTGATGTGTGGTCTAGTTGGGAGATCCTATCAACCTTCTTGGCATGACTACAGGTTAGGGATTCGGTGCCTTGTGACCTTTGAGGGAAACCTGTGAGAGGATTCATCTATTTCTATGGTTACCTCTAGGTACATGAGTTAAGGGTAGATGTATCAAATTATGGAATCATTACATGGGAGGTTCTACTAGGTTTTTTTTAGGTATGTTGGATTCCCTTGGGATTATGTAGAAGCACTTGTTTTTTAGTTCTTTCAGTATTACAGTTAGTTATGGGGATGGTAGAGTCATTCAGACTCATAGACCTGTTAACTCACTAGTGTGGTTTTCAGAGATTTGATTGGTGAGGACCATAGATAGTGTACATAGTTCTAGTAAGGAGTAGATAAAATCTCTGGTAGATATCGAAGCACAATAGTTTCTTGGAGATTTTTGGTTTTAGACTACTAAGATTCTTTGAGTATGGATGTAAAGTTGAGGTAGACTTGGTATATTTGAGGAGGATAGAGCATGTGTTTATTGTGGATAATGAAATATATGAAAATGGTTTTGGTGTGAGGGATGTGGAAGTGTTTGGTGATATTTAAATATAATTTACCTTGAGTTTTTTTGTTTCGATAGCATATAAGGTTTTTGCAGGCAAGACCGGTTAGGTGTCTGGCCCTGTCAGCTCAGGATTCACATTAGGAACATGGAAGGGGCATAAAAGAAACTCAATAGAACTTTATAATGAAAACGGGTTTTGAGTGGTTGTGTGAATGTTTTGGGGATTTTTGAGATGCTCTGTTTTGAAAAAAATCAAGGGTGATCAATGTATGGTGAAACTTATATATGGGAGAGGAATGTCTAATGTTTTGAACATGTGAGATAAGTATTGAGAGATGCGACTCACAGGAATATGAGTCAATTACCCATGAATCAAGTTACATGGGATAATGAAACCATAATTTTTTGGTCGAATATTAGAGGAGATATCACGTTGAATATGGGTTGCACCATTTGGAGTATGGATCAGTTGGTATGGGAGTGTACACTATGATGGTTAAATGAGTCATCAATAATGTGTGGAGGCTGATAACCAGTGTGTTTTTTATATGAAACTTTTGGGTATGCTATCTTGGGGCCTTTGTGCAAGAATTATGATGTTCTGAATGTGGAAATAGAAATGAAAATGGATTGGGTGTAATGACATGGCTGGTCCAAGGTTAAACCTCAATGGGAGTATCAGAGGTTAACTTGAAAAATGAGGAATCATGGCTCAGGAGGAGCAACATGCATGTGGTTACGATGAGACATGTTTAGGTCAGTTATCTAGTATAGATAAAGGATGATACAAGTGGTTTGGGGTACACTATCAATTATTCAATGAGTGGCCCTTGTTTTTTTTAAGGTTCATAAGGTGATGTTCTAGTAATCTGAGAGCAGGTAATAAGTTACCTTTAATAGTGAAACTTTGGTATTATTCTTATCTTGTATATCCATCATGTTTGGTGATCAAATGAGTGTGGTTTGAGGAGATTAGAAAATGTTTCTATGATGTAATGTCATGGATTCTCCTATGGTGTGGAGCGAGACATTGGTCAGGATGATGAAACCCTCTTAGAAGGGGTATTAGGAGTGTGTGACATTGATCAATGGGAGACTGTCATGGATTTTTATTCTAATGGATAAATAATTCTAAATTCAATGGGTTCTTCAATTCATGAAAGGTAAACTCATATGTGGTACCAGTTGGGGTCTGAGTTTCAGTCTTATGCCCTAAATTAATTGAGGTGATCTGAACATGATTATTTTAGTGATTCATCAATACTCACGGTATGGTGAGGGTGGAGTGGATGATTTCTATTTCAACTTTTTAATGACACTAAAAGTCTTATATGAAATTTAGTGGTCATTTTTGGATGATCAAAGTATGCTTGTGGGGTTATTGAATCATGGTCAAGCAAGTTAATGGTGCATTAGTGGTTGAATCTGAGCATTTTGGGAAAATCCATACAGGGAGGGTTTGACTTATGTTCTTGTGTGTAGTTGGATGTAGTTGGCCATAAACTATAGTGAGGGAAAAAAATTTCTATCATGGGTGATCCTTGGAGGTTATTCATACCTTTCGAGGAAAATTTAGCGTGTTTGGATTCCTTGAGTGGATGGAAGGCATGTGTCCATTTTGGTTTGGATTTAGAAGGGTAATAGTACCATGTCGGTATTTTTTTTGAATGTTGGTGTGGTGGTTTGGGAACCTCATCAAGGGTAATTATTGGAACATCAAGATCTTCTTATTATAGTAAATCCCAATGATAAAGGTGGTGTGGCTCAGATTTAGCTACTTTTAGTCATATCGTATATTGGCGAGCACCATAGGTTGGTTGTTGGGTTAGATGAAGACACCTTGGGTGTCTTGGGGTTGATGGTCATGAGTGAACATCATCTAAACATTTTGATGATAAATTTAAGTAGTGGATTCGGTTTTCATAGTATAAGCACTTGGAATTCAATTTACACCTATTAGCCACATTGAGCATTCAAGATTGGGAAACAGAAATTGAGAAGGTTTGGTAACAAATATAGATCAAATGATTAAATTATACAACCAATAGAAATTATTAAGGATGAGAATTGTTGTGGTGGGGAGTTTTTAATTCCTTAATAATATGTATGGATTTTCTAAAACCCTTGGTTTAATTTAATTTACCATTTTTATGATTTTTTAATCTTGGATAAATCTTGGGTTAAATTTTTGTAAGTTCAGGGAGGTTTTGGCATGTTTTGGAGGTGTTTTTAGAGGTGGAAATTTTGTTCATGGTTAATATAAATTGTGCACCACATCCAAGAAATAGTGAAACATGTTTTGGGGTTCACTGGGCCATCGCATGATTGGCGTGTGTTTTGGAAAAAATGTGTGAGTGCCCAGGGGAAATTATGCAAAGGAAAACATAGGAAAAACCATGGTTGGCGCATATTTTATATAACCATGCAAACCAATCATGCAGGGTGTAGTCTTAAGATATTTTCACCATAAGGATGGATCATGGTTTGAAAAACCATGCGGCCCAAACCATGAAACTACCTAGCTTTTCTAGTAGCATGTGCATGGTTGGAACATTGTTTGAAAAATTGTGTGACCTAACTATGTGATGTGTATTTAATGCACTAAAAGTTATTATTTTTAATCCAAATTAAGGCCTTAAAGCCTATTTAGTCTCTATTTTTCTAGGATATTGAATTTATCTCCCTCCCAGGTCTCCTTTTCTGATTCCCTTCGATCCAGATACATCTTTTGTTGAATCAAAGAACATTGGATATCTAGATTCTTCAGTAATTCATTATTCTTCCCCATTCTTCTTGTATCTACACTTATCCTCTCTACCAAAACAATAGATCTAGTCCATTATGGATATATATGTGTTTTGTGATAGGAATATTTATGAGATATGATTTAATTTATTAGAGGAAAAAAATATCTAAGACCAGATCTATAATATATTAGTATTATTATTCATTTTCTCTATTTGTTTAGAGGAAGGTAGATTCTCTATCATCTTCATGATTATATAACTTGAAGTCTTGGTGATGATTAAATTTTTTTCTAGAAATTTTTTTGAAAAAATTGTGTGATTCTTTATGGAAATACCTTTGTGGTTATAGCTTCAGAATTTCGGAAAATTGAATGCATTTTGGAGAACACTCAATTTTATAATTAAAAAATGTTAATTTTAAAATTATGGTATTTTTTTGATGTGAAAATTTTGTTTGATGAAATTTTCTAAAGAAAGAATTAGATTTTATGTGAAATGGAATTTGTAATATATGGTTGGCATGAGTTAATTTTGGATATGACCATAATAAAGGGTAGTGTGTCATTAGGGAACTTGGATATTGGTCACCGTGTGATGACTTGGTGGATCAATGAGAAACCACTCTTAAGTATGGGACTATCAATTGTCATATATGTGTGTGAGTGTGTGTGTGTGTGTGTGGAAACATAAAAAGGGTATGCCAAATATACTTGAAATTATTCAAATACTTTTTAAATTTTTTTCCATGGAACTACTTATGTTTTTTATATAAACTGCTTTCATTGTTTTCTTTAAATTATTTTATATATATGTGATAACCGATTATTTTCTTAGTGGATTGAGTTGGGAATTCTTTAGGGAAATGATGTAGAGTTTATAATCATCCCTTTCATGGTCACTTTGATTCATTTACATATGTCATATAATAAGATATATGGAAATGAAATGTGTCTTTCTTCTCTATTTATGCTTCATGATACCTTGGGTGTGACAGGAGGAGTTGGATCTTAGAGATGGTTTAGGGTGGTATTGGGATTATTGTCTTCTGATGTCTTGAGTCTTGTGATCCATTTGTTTTTTAGGATCTTTTTCAAGTTTCCATTTTCACTTTGATATTTTTGTTTTGCTTTTTTTTACTTTGTGTGATATTATTTCAACACATGCATCATTTAGGAGGATTGAATGTTTATTGTTCAGTGTTTATAGGTTATTTTATCCTTAAAGTGAAAATAATCCCCCAATGTTTTTTCTAATCCCTTGGAAATTATTTCCAATCTTTGGTGTCTTAATGATATCACCTAAGGCCACTAATACCTCTGTATGTTGTCTTGGGTTGGTAGCAAGGAGACTGGATTGTCTGAACTTGATATGTATAGCATAAAAAGACATAGCTAACCTTTTTATGTTAAACTTCAAGTTACCAAGGTGGTTTGTGTACAAAAGTGTTTTAAGAAACTTCTAGGTATGTTTTCACCTCATCATCATGGATTTAGGCTATAAGTTTTTAATATCATGCATTAGTATTTAGACTTTCCACTAGGATTTCATTATTCATTTTTTGTTTCATAATTTATGGAAAATGGGTGCCATAAATGGATTTTGAAACAAAAAAAAGTTTTATTTTGAAAATAAAGGTTGTGGAAATTGTTGATATGGTAATTTAAAATTTCTAATCTATTAATTGCTAATAGGTGAGACTAAATGATTTTTTATTCTCATTATATAGAATGGATCCAGGTATACATTATAAGAATCAACTAGAAGAGGAAGTAGAAATTTTAGTTTCACCTAAGCCATATGTGAACCAATAGTTATTCCAAATAATTGTTCATGATTTTCAAGTTTTTGATAGAGGAAATTGTAATGATGAACCTCAAAAGGTGGATCACACAGTTTAGTTTCAAAAACAGAATCCACCCACCTTTCAAGGGGATTCAAATCCTAAAAAAGAGGAGGTGTGGTTGAATTGGATGAATTGAATCTTAGTTTCTTAAGAACACCAGTTGAGATGAAATTCAAGTTGGGAACATATATGCTTGAGGATCTAGCATGCCAATGGTCAGATTTAGGTTTTCAGGATAAAGTTGACCAAGGAATTACAATGGTAGGATTTAGAGGAATTTTTCAATAGGAAACTTTATTCTCATACCTTTAAAATCTATAGAATAATGGATTTATTTAGTTTTAAATAAGAGAATATCTTGATCGTAGATTATGTATCTAAGTTTATGGACTTAGTTTACTTTTTAGAAGGTGTTTCCTTGAAGGCATGTATTTTTTATTTGGTAATATGACTGGAAATTCACTCAAACAGTCTTTGTATTGTGGGCTACATGAAGATGGTAAATAGAGAAACTGTAGTAGAAAGGGATATATTTGGAAACATAGTTGGAGGGAGCATATTTATCCCCATTATAACAGGTGGGAACTCCAATGTTGGGAATAATCAAGAGAGGGACACATATTTCCAAAGTGGTGGTATGTCTCAGAATCAAACCATGGGATTTTTCAACTTCCAACCTAGATAGAAAAGTAAGAGGGGATATTTCCAATATGGTTCCTTTGAGAACATGAAGAGAGATTGTACAGAACCACCTAGATCATGTCACAATTGTAACTAGATGGGATATCTCTAACATTATTGTTATAGCACTCTAATGCATGATTCTAGGAATATATCTCATGTATCTCAAACATATTATTCATTGACTGGAAGATCTTGTCAGAATAAATCTCATCTTAATAACTGAGCTAGCCAAGGTGATTCTAGAAACACTATGATTTCTCAGGCTATGTAATCTTGGCAGGGAAACAAAGAGAAAGAGATAGTGACTATGAAATTTTATAGTGCTGATCAGGTGATTCTGGATGATCAATCTGATCCTTTGATGGTGCGAGGTATGATTCTTGTAAATTCTACCTTTATGAAGGCCTTGTTTGATATGGTAATAACCCACTCTTTTATTTCATCTTGTGTTTTTTATCTTATGGTTTTTCATGTTGAGATGATTCCTTATTTGATAAGAATTAAAACTCCTCTTATCCAATGGAAGTGTATATATTTTAAGTATGTATCATGTATGATGACTATCAATGGGGTTGAATCGGTATGGAAGTTCTCTACTCTCAAAATGGGAATCTATGACTTGATTTTGCGAATGTATTGGTTGAATACATCCAAATACCATATCAACTATTATTCCATCCAAGTTAGTTTCACATCATTAGATAGTGTTATACATATCTTTAAAGAAGATTGGGTAGTGAATGTAAGTAAATAAGGACATTTGGTATTAGTGGTTGGAACCATCTCTTACCAGTTGGTAGTAGTTACTTTAACATTGGTGGGTGATATTGAAAATAGAGATTTTCCAATAATCATTGACCAATTTCCTGATGTTTTTCCTAAAAAAATCTCAGAGTTTCCACCCAAAATAGATGTTGAGTTTATGACTGATCTTCAACTAGGGACCAATACTATTTCCCTTCCATCATACAGGATAGAACCAATATAATTTAGAGAACAGAAAACCCAACTAGAAGAGTTGAAAATTAAAGGTTTTGTCTAAACAAGAACATCCCTATGGGCAGTACTAGTTCTTTTTGTAAATAATTTGAATGGAAATTTTAGGCCTTGTGTAGATTATCATAATATTAACTAAGTTACAATAAAGAAATGATTACCTCTTCCATGAATTGATGACCTATTTGATTAGCTGAGGGTATCATGGTGGTTCTCTAAATTACACTACTAAAAAATACGCCTTTAACAGCATTATAATTGGACTTTAATAATGCTAAAGAACACTGACTACCTGAGAGTGGTTATAATTCCTAGTATTTTACCAATGAAATAAATGCACTGATAAAATCCTCATTTATTAGCAATTTTATTTAGCACTGATAAATGGGTCATTTATCAGTGCTTCTAAAAGAGTTGATAAAGGGTAATTTATTAGTTATTATAGAGGCACTCATAAAGGATCCCTTTATCAGTGTTTGTAGAAGCACTCATAAAGGCTCTATTTATCATCACTTCTACAAGCACTGATAAAGGATTCCTTTATTAGCACATTTTGTAGCACAGATAAAGGGGAATATTGTAGTGTGATCTAACAGCACACTACAGCACCAAAAACATGTCAGTGTGCTATAATAGAACACTACAGCACCATAAATTATCAAAATTAGGTACAAATACAAAACTTAAATGAAATAAAATTTACAACAAAAATATAATAAAAAAGAACTATATTATAAATAAAAATAACACAGGTGTATAAAAGAAAAAAACAGCCCTAATCGAACAAAATAATTCACCTATATAAGAAAAAAATTATTATGTTATTAATAATATAAAAAAAATTAAATAGAAAGTGTTTATTTTGAACTAAACTTTGATTCATAACAATAACATTGTTTATCAGATTGAGTTGCGGTTGATTCTTGCATGTCACACCATTTCTTGTACATCTTCGAGAATTATCTCTGTAAAAATTAACTAAATAAGTATAAGACAAAAATCATAATGAAATTAATTAAGTAATATTATATATAATGATTAGACAACAATCTAGACTCATTTTCTTGGTTTTGGTGATGTGATGCGCATTTTAAAATAAAATGACACTTATAAATTGAAAAGACACACTTGGAGTTATACCAGTCATACCATGAATCGGATTGAGGTGTGGTTGATTACTAAATGTCCCAAATTACTTATGGGTCATTTTCCTAAAGTATAAAATAATCTAACTATTTTCATCAGTTTTTAGTATGTCACTTTTTTTATTAAAATGGAATTTTAAACTAGAAACATGCACTTTGAGTCATACATGTCACATCATGTGTCAAATTGATTTGATACTGATTCCAACACATAAAAAATTACTTATGAATTTTTTTCCTAAATTATCAAGACAGCTTGATCACATTTTATTGATTTTAATTGAGTGACACTTTTTGAACTGAAATGTCAATTTTAAACTGATAACGAACACTTTGAGTCATGTCGAGCACATAGTTTATTGGATTGATGTGAGGATAATTACTAAACATAAAAAATGACTTATTTATTGTTTTCATAAAGTATGAAAACAATATGAATGGTTTTGAGTATGTCAGTTTTCTTTTTTACTAAAATTAATGTCAATTTTAAATAAAAAAATGCACTTGGAGTCATATCGGCCACACCATGCATCGGATTAAGGCTTCGCTGATTTCTACACATCCCAAATGACTTATAGATCATTTTCATAAAGTGTAAAAACAATACTAATGAATTATCATTGTTTTGAGTATGTCACTTGTGTTTTTTAATAAAATGTCATTTTAAACTAGAAACATGCACTTTGAGTCATATAGGTCACATAATGTGTTGGTTTTATGTGAGAATCATTCCTAAAAATCAAAAATAAATTATGAATCATTTTCCTAAATTATTAATATAATATGAGAATGTTTTCTCAGTTTTTAGTGAGTGACGCTTTTTGAACTAAAATGTCAATTTTAAACTGATAACGAACTCTTTAAGTTATGTCGGGTAGATCGTGTATCATATTGAGGTGAAGATTGTTCCTACACATAAAAATGACTTATGTATCATTTTAATAAATTATAAAAACAATTCTAATATACTTGTTCTGTTTTGAGTATGTCAGTTGTTTTTTACTAAAATTAATGTCAATTTTAAATAAAAAGATGCACTTGGAGTCATACCAGTCACACTATGCATCAGATTGAGGATTGGATAATTCTAACACATCCTAAATTACTTGTGGATAATTTTCATAAAGTATCAAAATAATCCAAAAAAGTTTTATCATTTTTTAGTTTTTCACTTGTGGTTTTTACTAAAATTTCATTCTAAACTAGAAACACACACTTTAAATCATAACAGTCACATCGTGTGTCGATTTTATGTGAGAATAATTCTTTAATTTCAAAATTAATTATGAATATTTTTTAAAAAAATACCAATATAATCCAATATTTTTTTCTTAGTTTTTAGTGGGTGACATTTTTTGAACAAAAATGTCAATTTTAAACTGATAATAGGCACTTTGAGTCATACTAGGAACATCATGTATCAAATTGAGGTTTGGATGATTAATACACATCAAAAATAACTTATAGATCATTTTCCTAAAGTATAAAAATAATATTAATTAATTTTCTTGGTTTTGAGTATGTTAGTTGTCTTTTCTATTAAAATTAATGTCAATTTTGAATAAAAAGACACACTTGGAGTCATATCAGTCACATCATGCATCATATTTAGGTGAATATAATTACTACACTTCCCAAATGGCTTATAAATTTTTTTCATAAATTATCACAATAATATGAATTATTTTTCTTAGTTTTGATTATGTCACTTTTGGTTTTTACTAAAATGTCATTTTAAACTAGAAATGCACACTTTGAGATACCAGTCACATCGTGTGTCAGTTTTACATGAGACTGATTCCTGCACATCAAAATTTACTTATAAATATTTTTCCTAAATTATCAAGAAAATATGAGTGTGTTTTCTCATTTTTTAGTGGGTGATAATTTTTGAACTAAAATGTTAATTTTAAACTGACAACGGACACTTTGAGTCATTTCGGGCACATCATGTATCAGATTAAGGTGAAACTAATTCATATATATCAAAAATGACTTATAGATCATTTTCCTAAATTATAAAAACAATATGAATGTTTTTTCTTAGTTTTAATTATGTGATGTGTGTTTTGAACTAAAATGTAAATTATAAACTAAAAACATACAACTCAAGTCATACTGCCACACCATGAATCAGATTGAGGTAGGGATGATTGAGTATGTGATGTGTGTTTTTCTTTCAATAATATACACCAAGCTATAAAAGAAATATATTTTTCATTTGTATGGAAGAAGAAACCCCATGCTGCATGAAACACCTTATCCAAAAGCAACATGTTCTCTCTTTTTTGGCTTGTTGTAGATGGTTGAAGGAAAAATATGACTTCTCAAAATATCTATGAAAAAAAATGATTATTAGATAAAAATGATTAGGAAATTAAATTAATACAGTAGATAAAATGGTGAAAAATTAACTAAATAAGTAGTAGGAATTAACCTTGTTATGATGGTTATATACATTCTTGACCCATTTCCTTATTTTTGTTATCTCAGTTGCAGCCTCAGATTCCAATCTCTCACAAGCATGAGTATCTTTAAACAAACCACCCTAACTTGAGAAAAATAATCCACCTATATAAAAAAAATTCTTATGTTAGTAATACTATAAAGAAATAAATTAAACATAGATATTAAACAATACATTAATAAATGTCAATTTAAATCGAAGCCACACAATTTCAGTCATATTAGGTACATCGTGTATTTCTTTGAGGTATGGTTGATTCCACTGTGTATTTTTAGGGAACATAATAAAATATATATTTTCATTTCACCATCATAGAGAGTAAAAACTCCAAGATAAAACATTTACCTTCTTTAATGGTATTAACTTCAATGTGACCCATTATGTATTTTCAAAAGACAATAAAATATATTATAATTTTTACCCATTTTAAACAGTATTAAACATTTGTATATCCCTTTATATCATTCAAATGACACTAAAATATAGACTATCCATTAATCCTTCCTAGATTGTTCTATATATTAGTATATCCTTTTCAATATTCTGGGTGATGATAAACTCTAAAATAACATAATTATTATTTTTTCATCAAATTGGTAATATAACTATTCTCATGTATTTTTTATTGATAATGATGATTATTTTTTTATTAATGAGCTTGTGAACATGGATAATTTTACATAATGAATATGTACATGCATAATGAATGTTACTTGTCTGGATTTCATAAGCATTTTTTATATTATTTCATGCATCTAATTGATGATCGAATAGACTAAATAATTCCACCACCCACCCAAGTTAAACCACTATATTTTTATTTTCTAAAAATTTATGATTTATCTAATGAAATTTTATATTTATTTATGTTTTTAGAGGTTTTGGATAAATTTAATAGATTCTTTTTCAAAGGGTTATTCATTTAGATTTTTGATGCTTTACAATTTCATTTAAAGTGGGTTTTTTAGTTTTCAAGGATTTCTTTATAAAGTGGTTTATTTTCATTTGATTCCATGTTTCGTTTGACACCATCCCTCCTTGATGACCGTGACCTCTCAACGCTGGTTTTTCTCCAATAGTTCTCTCATACACCTACTAGCTTTGGTGGTTGATTACACTCTTATTTATTCAAAAATTTGATCTAAATTATATACATGTTTCATGATTGGATTGGTGTTGTATGACTCTCAAATGAATATTGGATTCACTACTAAGACCCTTTCTTTATAGTTTAGAGAAGCCATGGGCAAGAAACTATATCTATTTTTTCAGTTTTTTCTTGGTGAGGGGACCCTTTCACACTATCGTAATATTTTATAGTACTTGGAATGTGATGATAGAAATTGTATCTAATGATAATCAGTTTGAAAATATAAGTGGTAATTTTTTTGCTACTAAAAAAAATTCATCCACTTAAATTCTTATACAAAATCACATAAACAAGTGGTGAAAAAAAATTTAAAGAAAAATTAAACACATACACAATGTCTCTTATATTAATTGGAAAGTTTTGTGCAAACTTTTCAAAAAAAATTCTCGAAAAACCATGGTGTGATCTCCATTATGCTCTATTATCCAACAATTTTATTGTTTTCAGGCTATCTTTTCTTCTTCTTCTATGCCTTAGTCTTTGTATCTACCTCCTCCTTCACCTAGGTCTCTGACTTTGACTCTACCACCACCTTTTCATCCTCCTTATCCTCCTCCTCTTCCATTTCCCAATAATTTTATTTTTTACAAGCAGATGCTTCTAAAAAATTGATTTCCTCTATTATACTTCTCCTTGAGAAATAGATCAAAAATAATATATAAGTATTATGATACTAATGATTCACACCCAAAATATATTTCTAAGGTTTCATATCCCATACTAGATCATAAACATAGCAATTCATCACCTAAATTTTTTTTCAGCAAACATTTTGACAACATGTATGCTTCTTACTCATATTTAAACAAATTTAATTCTTCTTTTGAGTATGATAGTTGTCAGTAATATTGGTAGTACTAATAAAATGTAGACAAAAAAATGATTAAGAAATATTTTTATGAAATCTTAATTAACTTTGGAAATTGGCTATTTGGGTATGCTGGTCATTTGATAGTTTATGATATCTCATAAATTTATAAACATAATTTCCATAATAAATTCCATTATCTTTATTTGAAAACTTCAGAAACGTTGACCACAATAAGTAAATTATTTTGAAATATATTTTTATTTTTAAATATTTCTATATATACCTTAATTTGTTTCCATTTTTATAAATCCACATCCTTTATCTGTTCAGTCATCGACTTCATGTCGTGATTTAGCCAATATTTAGAGACCACCCTATCATAACAAAATTCTTGTTAAAACGCATAAGAAAACATATAATTCAAATTTTATCTATAAAATATTTATTTCAATGTGTTACAAAATCACAATAAACATCATGTGTGGTTAGTTTGTTGAATATGCATGCATTGGATCTAAAAAAATAAATCTTTGGGGTATCCAGCTTGATTGCGATCAACATCATGCGTTGCCTAAAATAAAAAAACAAATAAGTAATAAAAAAATAAAAATATATTTTATGTTATTAGATTGTATAGTTTTACCTCTTAATTTTAGAAATCAAAATGAGTTTGTCATATATTATTTTTTTCTAAAACACATCACATAGCTCATCTTTTTTCTTCTCAATTTCTTCATTTGAAAAATTAAGTTTTTCCATAGAAATGATATGGGGACTAATGAATCCAAATACTTTTTCCCATGTTTTTCTCTTCATATAGTATTAATATAAACATCTATAGAAAATATGAATATTTATTAACTTTAATGAACATATTATCTCACTATTTGGATAGACGTATTATAAAGATATATCTTATGTATGTATTCACAACTGAGATTCCAATCCATCCATGTTTGAGAATATCATTTATACTATTGAGACCAAATACATATGTCATGAAAGTTCCATATATTTTTTATCAAGTGAATCATACCCCATACTTACTTTGCGATAGGGATACACTGGTTTTGATGCATGTTATTTATTTTCAGCACTCTTTTTCTATTTAATAAACTAACAATTTTGAATCAAATTGGATAAAATAAATAATGTAAAATAATATATTATTGAGTGAAATTCACCTAAAATGATTTCTCATTGTGATGATTGATGAATGTATTCCATGTTTCCTGCTTTATAATGTGTGCATAACTAACTGGTGGGTGGGGATTTACTTTCCCCTCAACATTCCTAAGATGTAACTTGGTAAGAAGAGTTCAGAAGCCTCTATAGGCTTTTCCAGTGTCCATTAAGACAAATTTATTATGGAATTATTCTAAAATAAAATAAATCTACAAGGAATAATGAAAATTAAATTAATGTTTCATTATATAATTTTTAGGTAAAATAGAGAAAGTATACCATAACATTACCTTAACATCTTCTCAAAGGTTATCCTTCATTATAGGATGGATTCGGTACCACGAATCAATATCAATCAGAAAATTCATCCTTGTTATGACCCCAACATAACTAATGAACATTGACTTATTGGGTTCAATAGGTTGGTCACATTAATTCCAACCAACCTCAAATTTTATACCTTTACTTATTTCCTTGATAATTTTATTCAAAACTATGATGTTGCATGATTTTTATTTTTTATCATCAATATGTTGTTGATCCCTTACTAATTCTATAGTTTCATCACCAATAGTCTGTTCATCCTCAATATTGGTAACATCATCATGTGTAGAATACATTGTCTAAATGAGTAGTCAAACATTTAATTTGACCTAAATTACAACAATGTGAATACATAAAAAATATTTGAGAAGGGTTGTATAAATTCTCTATTACAAAGTTGATGAAATATTTAACTCTGTATTCATACTCATTTTCCAAATGATTATCATGAATACATTTTGAAGGAAATGGGTAATTAAATTTAAGAAAATAATTATTACACTATAATAGGTGTTATCCTCTAAATTAATCTATAGGTGAAAGTTATAGGCAACTATCATCCGTATAAACTTCATCTTCCAAACAGTTATTATTTCATTTTGTTGTGTGAGACTCATCCTCCATCTCTTATGGACATTTATCTATGTTTATTTAACTACTCAGAGCAGTATTCATCCCATACCAAGTATTGGTGATCATTTTTAATGACTACTACTCAGATTTGTTCAAACAACATAGAGGAGATTGGGGATGAGTCTCAAACAACAAAATACAATAATAACTATTTGGGAGATGAATTTTATGAGAATGATAGTTGTTGAATTAAAACTTTTTTAATTAACACATCATAAATTAAAATTTAAAATATCATCTCAAAATGATAAAAGGTCCCTAACATTACCATGAGATCATCAAATCATCCCCATTGAGCTATAATGACTCTAATCTATGTTATTATTTTTTTTCCATCACTTATATCTCAAATATAAGAGCTCTATGTCCACTAAGTTTCGTGTGTAGGGTGTAAGTATAAAAATAAACAAGTAAATACTAAAAGGGCCCCTAAAATATACAGTAATGCATATATTTTATTATATGTTTAAGTAGTAACACTCAAAATAAACATGTAAGTAAATTCATTTTGTACTAACTAGGACACCATAATAATCAAATGTACCTAATTCATTTCATATCAATGAATTTTACTAATCATTCCATAAGTTTATACCATGGTTATTCCCTGATATTCAAATCATTTCACTAATAAGAAGCTAACATTTAAATTATATGATGAGGAAGAATAATTTATCTCCCTCTTGAAATAACCACATAATAGGTACCATGAGATTTGACCTCATACCCCTAGCATCCAATATTATCCCATAGGGATAAAATGACATGTACTTATTGCATCCAAATCATGAAATGGGTATAACATAGCCATTTTTCTTAGGAATTTAATTTGAAAAATGGGGAAGTCCTAACATAATTGGTTCCCTTAGGAAATAACCACACAATGGGTTCCACAATACATTAGTTAAACCTAACTTTTGAAAAACCATAAAGAATAACAAACAACAATAAAAATGTCACATCACCCTCACCCTAAACCTCAATAAATCACTAACACATCTATAGTAAATCAAATTATAACATAACATAAATATCACTCACATAATACCCATAATATTATAATATACGATACTCAAAGATCAGTTATCTTATATATTTATGATTAATTTATTGTGTAAAGTCTGTTAAACATGTTTACTTGTTTTAAAATTATTTATTCTATGAAATTAAAGTTTGGACTTGTGTTATTTAATTATTTACAATCTTTCATTTATATAAGTTCACCCTTAGAAATTATATAATCTCAAAATAATTTTAATATCCATAAAGGAATGTATCTATCATATGTTTAGTCTATAAAATTGGATCTACCTAGATTAAAAACCACTCTTTGGTCCAGATGTGGTTTCCTATCCAAACACATTAGGTGAAACTAAAAAACTGAGAACCAGATCAAACTATTGGTTATAGTTTTATATATTCCAATTAGATCATGATTATTCCCTTCAAATCTTATAGTCTGGATCATGCAAGGGAATGAGATGTGATTTAATAAAAAACCTAATACCTTAGCCAATAAATTACCCAGGTTTTGATTTAGAAATTCATTAATGAAACCATAAATTTTATAAAACCTAGATGCAGTGGTTTTTCAGTATCACTAAATAAGTGTGTGATCATTGGTGTATTCTCAATTTCCATTGCTTTAATATCAAAAAAGAATCTTTAATTTGATCAAACTTATCAACCTGATAATATTCACCATTAATAGATCTTGAATTCTACCCAATTTCACCATGCTAGGTCCAAGGGTTGTAACATGTATTAAAACCATAACAAATTAAATGATTTTTAATTTCTATACTTTTCAACTCTATTTTAAATAAAAATTTCAAACAAAGATAGAAAAAGAGGTCATTTTTTGGAACATTGTCTTTTAAAAATTCTAAAAAATTATCAACCCTTTCCTCATATTCATTACTTGTTTATAGTATTGTATTCCAACTATGGTTCATTATCACCTATAATAAATTTCAAGTACTAAATATAATTTTTTTTTGGAAACTTAAAATTAAAATTTACCTTTATAAAAAAATACAATAAAATAAATGAAAAATATTTCATAAATAAAATAAAGTCAAAATATTTCAAAAAAAAAGTTTTCAACTTAGAATTATTGAATTATAATCTATTTTAGAAAAAAAATACAAAAAAAATAAATAAATCTTATCATTTATTTTAAAAGGATAAACACAAATAAAAATAAACTTTTCTCTCTTTTAATTATATAATATGGTAATTATTATTTTCAAAATATATAAATAAATATAAATTAAAAAATAACATTAGGAATAATATATTAGTGATGAAAATAATATTGATAGTGATAAGGATCCAAAAGGAGGCATACGATTTCATACAACATATTGGAAATGAAAATGTCACTTCATGTAATAAATATGAAGTGATATATATTATCGACATGATTAAATAGGGAGATGATTTGATTATTATTTTTCTAATTATATTCAAAATAAATTGAAATCGTATTATCCTTATCGTATCATTTTAGAATGGTCAATATTAGAGTACTCTATGAATAGAGATGATATAGAAAGTAACATTAGGAAAGTGATGATGTTTTTTGAGGAAATAATTATAGTATCTGATGAGGGTTAAGTTGAAAATTTCCCAGAGTAATTGTATATAAATATTAAACTATATAATGGAAAATAAATGGAGGATAACTCTAAAAAAACTTTTATATTATTCTTGTGTTATTCAAACTAAATTATAAACTAACTTCCCCTATACTAAATTTACACAATCAACATAATAAAAACTTTCCCAGGATGATCATTTAAATATATATTATCAATACTTCATATTCAAACTCCATAATTCATTATACCTTCAAAATACCCATTCACAATGTAAGAAACAATATTCATTAATCATCCAAACAATCATTTGGTAAATTAAACATACCTTACATAATATAAAAAGATCAATAAGTAGTTTAAACATACTTTAAATGTCATGAAAAATCATTATAAGATTTAGAAGACACTCATTCATCAAAAAATCATTCCTCAAATATAACACCTATTAAATAATCATTCAATAAATTTAAAAATACTTTAGTTTTCTTGGAACTCATTAAATAATCATTTATTCAAAGATAGAACCTACTAAACAAACTTTAGACACATATTTATAAGCAAATCAACATGATTTATAACACATATTCATCAAATAATCATACAAGAAAACCACAAGCCCAAAACAAAAAAATTATCAAATAAAATGAACCTTGGATGTGTGAAAAAATTAGAACTATGATTAAAAACCATAGAGAAATATCAAATATAAGTAGTGGTATAGGAAGAATAAAAATATAATATTGATGGTGGTGGTGGTGGTGGTTATAGCGATAGCACTAACAATGGAAAGATCTATGAGTGAAAGTGGCGATAAAAACGATAATAATGAGAAAGAATGAGAGAGACCAATCACGACTAGAGTTATGGGAGAAGAGAACTAGGGTTCTTCATGGTTGAGAATATAGCAATAACACAAACCATGGTACCCAAACAATCATTCAACAAGATATGAGGAGGTGAAAATAACATACCTTAGATTCTAACCTTGATTCATCTCAGAGAACATAGAGGATGAGAACCGACAGCAGGGGAGTTCTGCATGAGCTTGAGAATTGTGACTGAATCAGACACGATTAGGGTTTTTTAAATAGATCATGAATTCCTTTATCAACGCTTCTAAAAAAGTGCTAAAAAAGATACCTTTTATCAGTGCTAAATTATAAAAGATATTTTTATTAGTGCTAAAGAAGCACTGATAAAGATCCATCTTTGTAAATATATTTATAATTATTTATTTATAATTATAAATATATTTATATCATTATATATATTTATATAATTATATATATTTAATAAATATATATATAGTTAACATATTCATTATTTAAATATAATTATTATAATTTTAAAATTATAAATATATTTATATCATTATATATATTTATATAATTATATATATATAAATATATTTAATAAATATATATAAATATAAATATAAATATAGTAAATATATTTATTATAATTTTATAATTATTTAAATATATAATTATTTATTTATAAATATATAAATTATTTTAAAAAAATATGTATATATTTATATGATTATATATTTATATGATTATATATATATAATAAATAAATATAAATATAAATATAAATATTGTAAATATATTCATTGTTTAAATAAATTTATTATAATTTTATAATTATTTAAATATATATAATTAATTATTTATAATTATATAAATGCTTTTTGACAAAATAATATTTATTTATTTATAATTATAAATACATAAATTTAAAATATAGTAAATATACATTTATAAATATATTTATTTATAAATATTTATTTAAAAAATTATTTTTAAAATTATTAATGAATATATAATCTTAAATTCATACATCTTAAAAATGAGTGAAATTGAATAATTAGAAACTAGTACACTTTAAAAATATTCAAAAAATGGATAAGTTTTACTAATTTAATATAAATTATTAAAAAAATATGGATATATATTGAAGGAAATATGAATATATATTTAAAATACTAAAACTTAGTAAATATATATATATATAATAGAAAATGATTAAATTAAAATAAATAAAAAATATTATAATATTATAAATGAATAAATAAAACCTAACTTTAATAATATTTAAAATAAATAAATAAAATTTACTGATTAAAACATAATATATTAAATGTATCCTATTATAATTAAATTCTAAAATGAATACTAAAATTTGAATAAATTGCATAAATATTAGGTGTATGTGCTTCTATATAAGATTTCATTAATATTGTGTAAATATTTGTATGTGTGTGTTGTATATAAAAATAAATTAATTACGTATATGTATATGAAATCAATGTAACACATGTTTGAAATATGTTAAATTGAAAAATTAAATAACATTCAATTATGTACATTACTCGATGCAATTATAGTCAGTGTTTTTAATTAATATTAATTTTTAATTATAAACCATTTTTCACTAAATATATTATTTAATGTAATCATAAATATTTTGTATTATATAAATCATATTTTAGTAAATATTATATACATTTATATATATATATATGAATATTTTTCTATATTAAATGTATTAATGAATAACTTTGTATAAAAACCATTGAAAATGAATAAGGCATTAATATTCATGTTTTTAATTAACATTTTATTCATTTTCTATATTTATATTTAATATATATTATTTATTACTATTTATAACTAATATATATATATATATATATATATAAATTAAACTTATTTATTTTTATTAATAATTTTTTCATTAATATGTTTTTTAATAATTTTTTAATTTATTCATTTTTAAATTTTTTGTTTAATTATTACAATTTATTCATTTTTGGTTTTATTATTATATTTTATTCATTTTATATATCAATATTTAATATATACTATTTTTCAATATTTATAATCTATATATATGTAAATTAAATTTATTTACTTTTATTAATAATTATTTAATTAATAAAATGTTTAATATTTCTCTTAATTTACTCATTTTTAATTTCTATTTCTTTAATTATTCCATTTTATTCATTTTATATATCTATATATTTAATATATATTATTTATTAATATTTATAATTTATATATTTGTATATAAAATTTATTCATTTTTATTAATAACTTTTTAATTAATAAAAACGTTAATTATTCGGGACCTTTATCAGCGCTAAAAATAAAACACTGATAAAGATACCCTTTATCAGTTCTAAAAATAAAGCACTGATAAAGGGTGTGTATTATCATCGCTAGAGAAAAGCGCTGATAAAGGTCACCCTTTATCAATGCTAAAAAAAGTGATGATAAAGGGTATCATTTATCAGTATTTTATTTTAGCGCTAATAAAATGTTCCCTTTATTAGTTCTTTTTTTATCATTGATATAGATGCCCTTTATCATCGCTTTTTTATAGCATTGATAAAGGTCGTCCCTATTAAAGGTTTGTTTTGTAGTAGTGTTGACTTATGTTCAGAATATCACCAACTATGATTATGGAAATATTATATTCCAAAGACATATTTTAGGAGCCTATATGGTCATTAAGAATATATGGTTATGTCATTTGGTCTGATGAATGCACCATTAGTGCTTGTGGAATTGATGAATCAGATATTTTAGAGGTATCTTGATTCCTTTATAGTGGTGTTTGTTGATGATATTCTAGTGTATTCTAGAAACAAAGTTGATCATGAGGAACATTTGGTTATAGTGTTGGGTATCTTGTATGAACATCGCCTGTATAATATACTTTCAAAGTGTGATTTCTATAAATAAGAGATATGTTTCCTTAGTCATGTCATTTCTGAAAAAAGAGTTTCATAAGATCCTGAAAAGATAGAATTTTTTATGTATTGGAAACCATCGAAGAATGTTTTCAAAATACATAATTTCCTTGGCATAGTAGGATACAACAGATGCTTTGTTTATGATTTTTCACATATTGCCTCACCAATGACAAATTTGATAGGGAAAGTTATTTATTTACAATGGAATGATGAGCACCAGAAATCCTTGCTATAACTAAAGGTTTGACTTACATTATCACTTATTCTTACATTTCCAGAGTAAGTACATGGGATGTGGTATATTGTGATACATCGAGATCTAGGTTAGGTTGTGTCCTCATATAGAGAAATCAATTCATTTCTTATAGATCATGATAGTTATAGGTTCATGATAAAAACTACCCTACACATGATTTATAATTAGTTTTTGTAGTCCGTTCTTTGAAGACTTGGTGTCATTATATTTTTGGTGAGAAATTCAAGGTGTTTATATATCATAAGAGTTTGAAACAAATTTTATCCTAGAGGGATTTGAATCTAAGGTAGTGAAGATGGATAGAATAACTTTAAATGTTTGAATTTGAATTGACATACACACTAGGTAAAGGGAACTTTTTGACTGATGCATTAAGTAGTAAGTCGTATAATCAATTGGTTAAAGAAGTTTCAAATTAGTGGTAGATAATATTAGTCATAGAGGATATGCATCTGAATTTTATAGAGAAATGTGACATCATAACCTTATTTCTAGTTTTGTTTGTTCCTAATTTAGTTACTAATTTGAAAGATCCTAAGAAATCCAATCTAGAATGTTCGACCTTGAGGTCAAAACTCAATATTGGGGAGACTATTGAGGGATAAAACTCAATAAGAAATCTGTGTTATGGTTTAGAGATTGAATTGTTGTTCCTATAACCTACCATGAATAACTTCTTTCTTTCTACCAGCATTCAATATGGATTTTTTATCTTGAAATATAGAATATGTATAAAATGATGAAATAATAGTTTTGGTGTTTTGGTATGTAAAGAAAAGTGGAAGAGTTTGTTTTGAGATGACTTGCCTATTAGTAGGTCATGTCAGAGTATCAAGGACCAAATAATATGTTGTGCTCTTTAACAATTCCCATAAGGAAATTGGAACAAATAGCTATGTATTTTTTGATAGGTCTACCTAGAACAATTTAGAAACATGATACCATAATAGTGATTGTGGATTCACAAATTCAGCACACTTCATCCCTATTCATGAATCAAATACAGTGGAGAATTTTTTTCAAACTATACATTTAAGAAGTGGTAAATATGAATAGGGTTATAGTTTCAATTGTGTTTAACTAAGACCCTGGTTCACATCTCAGTTTTGGAAATCCTTGCAGCAATCCCTTGGAACCCATTTGACCATGAGCACAACATATCATCTTTAAATAGATGTACAATCCAAATGGATGATACAAACATTATAATACATTCTTAGGGATTTTGTGATGAATTTTATAGGATCATGGGAAGATAATATACCATTAGTGGAGTTATCATTCAATAATAGTTATCATTCCTCAATATATACAGATCCTTTTGAAGCATTGTATGACTATCCTTGTTGTTCCCCACTTTGTTGGGTGGAAATAGGTGAGACTTCACTCATCTGACCTAGACTTGTTCATGAGACAACAGAGAAGATTCAAATTATCAGAAAGAGAATGTAAATAGCTCAAAGTCATTGATTTTTATATGTAGATCACTATCACTAAATATTATTGTTTGAGATGGGTGATCATGTTTTCTTGAGAATCTCTCCAAGACTTTTACATCATCAATTTGGTAAGTAAGACAAGTTGTCTCCATGATACATCATCCCTTTTGAGATAATTCAACATGTGGGTGATATGGCTTATCATTTGCTGCTACTTCCAAGTTTTAGTTTAGTGTGCAATGTGTTTCATGTATCTCAATTAAATAAGTAACAACCTGATCATAAACATGTGATTTTATGGGACCATGTTGATCTTCAACTGGATTTTATGTTAATTCATGATCCGATGTGGATTGTGGATATGAAATAGTAGACCTTGCATGGTAAAATCATTGATTTTGTATAGGTTTTATGGTAGCATGGTCGTATTTATAAAGATACATGGGAATATGAAAAGGAAATTTTAGAACAATGGTGCAAGCTTTTTAAGAACAAATTTGGTTTTCTACATTTGGGGGATGAAAAGGCCAATGGTGGGGAGAATTTGACACCCCTTGTTTCAAAAACTTTACCCTTGTTTTATGTTTTTTAAGCTTTTATAATGGTTTGCTTAAGTTTTGAGAGGTTTTGGGAGGTTTTGGCATGTTTTGGAGGTGTTTCTAGAGGTGCACAGTTTGTGCACAGTTAATAGAAACCACGCACCGCCTCCAAGAAACTATGATTCACATTTTAGGGTTTAATAGGAAAGATCATGGTTAGAACATATTTTGTCCAAACTATATGAGTTATTATGGGAAATTATGCAAAGGAAAATATAGGGAAAGGTACAGTTGGAACATGGTTTAAAAAATGGTTCCCTAACAATGTGGATATTTGGCTTCTCTAATAGCACATGCATGGTTGGCTCACGGTTTTACAAACAGTGTTACCTAACCATGCGATGTGAATTTAATGCCATAAAATTTTTCTTTTAATCCAAATTAAGGCCCAAAAGCCTCATTAGTCCCCAATTTTCCCAGGATCTCTAATTACTCTCCCTTATAAGGTTTTTTTGGGTATTCTCTTCAATCCAGAAACATATTTTGTCAAATCAAAGTGCATTATAGATCCAGATTCTTCAGTAATTCATTTTTCTTCCCCATTCTCCTTATATATACTCTTATCCTCTCTCTTGAAACCATATATCCAGTCTTTAATGGATAGAACTATGTTCTATTTTGGGAATACTAATGAAATATTATTGAATCTATTGAAGTAAATGAAATCCAAGTATAGTTATAGAGGTTCTTAGTACCGTTATTTGTTTTCACTATCCTTTCAGAGGTAGATGAATTATCTCTCATCTGTACCATTCTATAACATGAAATATTAGTTTTGATTGAATTTTTCCTTGAATTTTTTGTGCAAAACTTGTTTGATTCTTGAAGTAAATCCCTTCATGATTATGGTTTCGTAATTTTGAGAAATTGGATGTATTTTATAAAACTCTCTTTTTTATAATTTTAAAAGGTTATTTTTGAAATTATGGTATTATTTTGATGCATGCAAGTTGTTTGATGAAATTCTATCAAGAAATAATTGTATTTATGTGAAATGGAATTTGGAATAGAATTTAGCATACATGGTTGGAGTGAGTTCATTGTGGATGTGACCTTGAAAAGGGGGAGTGTTCCATTGGGGCACTTGGATATTGTTCTCCTTATGATGACTTGGTGTATCGATGAGAAACTAATCATGAGTATGGAACTGTCAATTTCCATTCATATATGTGTTGGTGTGGGTGTGTGGGTGGAAACATGGGAATGTGTATAGAAAATATAAATGAAATAATAGAAAGTATTTGTTTATTTTTTTTCATGGAACTATTTATGGTTTTGATATAAAATGCTTTCATTGTTTTCTTTAAACTATTTTATATAAATTTTCCAACTAGTTCTCATCCTAGTGGTGTGAATTGGGATGTCTTTGGAAAAATAATATGGAGTTTATACTCACCCCATGATTTTGAAATTTGGTTCATTTGAATATATCATCTACCAAGATATAGGGAAAGGCGAGGTAAATAACTTTTCTAGTAATTCTTTGTGATACCTTGGGCATAATAGTATGAGTTGGAGCTTCTAACTGGTTTGGGGTGGTATATGGATTAGTTCATTTTGATGTCTTGATTCTTATGGTCCATTTTTTTATAGTATATTTTTTCATGTTTCCATTACCACTCTGATATTGTGATTTTGTTGATTTTTTCTTGGGGATTATTATTTTTACTCATGCATCATTTAGGAGGATTGAATGTTTATTGTTCAGTATTGATAGGTTATTTTATATTTAAATGGAAAATCATCCCCCAAGATTTTTTCTAATCCCTTGGAATTTATTTCTGGCATTTGGTGTCTTAGGTATGTCACCTAAGTCCAGTAATACCTCTATCACTTCTCAAGAAAATGATGTGGGGTAGGATCTTATATGATTAAATTTTTTCCAAGAGAAGTTTTGAATTCCAAACTAGTGGGCGGCTCATTTCAAGAATAGGGGTTCATTTAGATATACAGGAGGTTTTTACCCCTAAAAGAGATTTTTTTGGGAAATATTTAAATGTAAGGAGGTGGTTGAAGGAATTAATAATTCTTATAATATAGTTTAAGTGCTTGGGGATACAACCACTAGTAAGTTGGTGGCCTGGGTAGAGGTCTTTCTTACCAGAAGGTATCCACCGACTAGCTAGTGTCTATACCATCCATTCTATAGAGGATATTAGTTGTCATATCCAAATACTAAATCCACCTGTTATCTTATGGCCTCCACCATCTAGTTGGTTGGGTTTTTAAGGGGATGAATTGTGATTCTTCCCTCTTAGTTTTTTGTGGGGAAACCACCTCCCTCCTTGCTTAAGCTCATGCGGACTAAGTAGCTCCCCACCTTCTTATAGGGTGGTATTGGGATCAAATTCTTGGTGATTATTAGTAATATTATCCTACCAATGACCTTCCTTCCTCTCATCCTCATCTCCCTCAAATTCTTGGTTCTTCCATGTAGGATTTTGAGTGATAGTTCCATCATAGAATGGTGGAATCATCCCAAGATAATTGGTCTTTCATGATGTTTGGCATGAGGATGTGTCGAGACAAAATCACAACACCATCACCCATCTTTTTATTATAGGTATTTATTCGGGTGAGTTTTTCAAGTTTTTTTATGAAAAATTAATTGTTGATTTTTTTTGGTTTTGGTTTTGGATGATAAGTCTTTTCTCTTGAGTGAGTGTCTGAAGCAGGACATAGAAATTTAATGGATAATTGGTCTCAATTTAGATGTGGTGGGAGTACCTAGTGAGTGGTTAGTCATCTGTGCCTAAGAAAATAAAATATTTTAATTAGTTTTAAGTTTCTAATTAATTATAATTTTATTGTAATTAATTATCTTGGGTTATTTGGATATGATATGGGATACTAGATCGCTTAAGTGTTGGTCATTGTCCTTGGAAGATCTCAAACAGTGGGTTTTCGGGATAAAGTTAAAATGAAAGATTCATTAATAAGGTAGTTGGCCCCTAGAAATGAACCCATAGTCCTTTAATTTATTCCAGTGGTGCATTTTGCGGTCGGTTTGGCTTGGTCATGCCTCATCCTAGTTTAAATTAAATTTTTTACTAATGGATTCACTATAGTTAAATTCCCCATTATCATTCCTTTTCCAAAATCTGAGGTTATCCCAAGTGGTGTTTATTGGTAGTAAATAGATTATGGGTTTGAAATCAAAATTATGAAATATTACTTTGAATTATTATTTTGAAAGTGGAAATTAGAATGGTTCTTTTTTAGAATTAAAATTTTTAGAAATGGTATTATAAGTGGTAAATTGAATTTGATTTTTGAAATGAAAATTTGTAATTGGTTGATGATGTGTGTATGGTATTTTGGAATTAATTTTTTAGGAATAGATTTGGAAATGTTTAGTTTTTAAAGGGTATTTGGAAATGAAAATAGAAGAGGATTTTGAAATGAAATAGTGAAATGGGTCCAATCCTTTCCTTTATTTCCATCTATTAAGGCCTTGGATGGTATTGTTAAAATATCCTTATGCCTTGTTTTGTTTATTTTAGTTTATGATGGTTAAACCAAGGGTGAAAAAAGCCTCAGTTTGGACACTGGATTTATGGTTAAACTTGAGGTATACATGGCCCCTGATTGGATGTTGCTTATTATGGTTAAACATAGGGTGAACATAGACCCCGAGTGGACGTTGGGATTTATGGTAAAACTTTTAGCAAACAAAAACCTCCAGATGGATGCATGTGATGGTTAATCATAGGGTGAACACAACACTCAGGTGGATGTTGGGCCTTGGGGTTAGTATATTACACCCAGGTGTCGCTTGTTTGGACTAGGGATGGGTATATTACCCCTGGTCAGGACATGGTTGGTAGGGCCAACGCAATGTTCTTAGAGACACCCTAACACTAGCTGAAGAAGGTATGTACTATTCCTGGGGTGAACCTAGCCCTAGGATTTAGAGTTTATTTTATTTATTTAGTTCTAAATGTTTTATTAGTTGTATTTGTATTTTTTTATCTTGGATCACCTCTTCATGCACTATTTATGGGCTATTATTTTAGGGACACCATTGGTGGTGTCCTACTAAGTTGTACTCACATCCTTCTTGGGCTGCCATGGAACTTGGGTACCTGAGAAAATGATACTTGATTTCAATTAAAGGTTCAAGGTAGGGTCCTGATGCTTGGTTATTTCTGGGGTTACTTGGATGGAGTAAGGGATGTTGGGATTTCCCTAGGACTCAGAACAATTTTAGATTTTTTCATAGTTTTCCTTTTAGTTTTTGGGATATTAGTTGTAACATGTTGATGTATGATTGAATGGCGTGTACTGTATATGTTTTATCTGTTACATCATTTTTTATTTTTTTTATAGTTGTAACTTGCATAGATATCATTTTTTACTACTTTATTTGGTTTCTTTATTTGGTTTTTTTTATTTCCACTATTTATGTACTCTAATAAGTGAGTATACTCTCCCCAATGTACTACCTTAGACCTATACTGGTAATCAACAGCCACTAGAATGTGGGGAGTCATGCATGAAGTATTGAAGCATTATGCTATTCTAGTAACTAGTTAGTGGTCTAGGGAAGCAGGATGTTAGAGCACTTCCAAGTGACAACTTGGGTCTGGTGAATGGGTCTTCTCATGAGTTAGTCTATTCAGGGGGTCCCGTATATTGAGGGTTGCATTGGGTTCATGTCATGGTATTCATAGTGGGAATTTTTTGTTAATTTCATGGGTTGTATTCACTACTTTTATTTCCTAATATGTATATATTTTTTACTTCAAACATTCTATTTTATTTTGGTTTCATGCATATATATTTTTTGTGAACTAACTTATTCTTATCTTAGTGGAATGTGTGTAAATTATCTAGCATATTTCCTACTGGTTTTTATACTCACCCATGTATATGAACTTTTGTGAATTTTTAAAAATTGTTTATCATTATATAGGTAATTGAAAGGTCTCTTGTTTTTATATCAAAGAATTTTTATGCACTATTCACTGTTGTTAGATAATTGAGATTGGAATTGGTCATGGTGAAATGTAGGGTGTAGTACCACAGTCAGTTCCTTGGTCATCATTAAGTCTTTTGGGTTTATGGACACATTTGGTTATACTATTTGTGTGGTGTCTTTGACTACTATCTTTATGTTTTATTGGATTTTGGTCAGATATTTTACTTTCATGAATATTTTTTATCTATTTTATATTATTGTGGTTTTTTGTTATAAGTTATGTCATGTATGAGGGTAAATTTTCCCCCAAAGAATTCATATACCCTAGACATTTATTATCATCCTTTTATGTCTCAGGGATGCATCTAAAGTTAGTGGAACCTTTGTATTGGCCAAGAAAATGGTTTGGGGTCAAGATGTTACAATTGGTATCAATTTGGTACAGTCCATCAATTTGGATGGTAGGTGTAGAGATTATATTTTTTGGGACTTGAAATATAGAGTATAAAAAACGAAAATCTAGCCTCTTTATACTAAATTTCAAGTTACAAGGGAGGTCCAGGTAAAAAGGTTTTATTAAACACTTCTAAGTGTTTCATCACATCATCATCATGTGATTAGATGATGATACTTGGGTATCATGAATTAGTGATATAATTTCCACTATGACATTATCAATCATATAATATTTTATGACTTCAGATTTAAAAATATGATAATATGATTTTCTTTTCATTTGATTCACATGGAAAAATTTGTGACTAGAGTATGGATAGGGACTGAGTGTTGATTTTTACTATGGTTATAATAATATTCCACCAATCATGAGAAATATAAATCAGTAAGAGGTAGTCATCAAAAATGTAGTTCCATCTAAACCATAAGTGAACCAACAGCATGTTCACGACATTATGGATGCTTTTAAATCTATCAAAAAATGAAATCATATTGTTGAAACATTATATGTGGATCGATCATTAGAATTTAAAAATAAAAACCCATCAATATTTTAAAGATACTTTGGGAATGAGTAAGATAAATCATGGATGGGTTAGATGAACCGTATCTTCAATTCCATTGGTACCCTAGAAAAAATCAAAATAAATCTAGTAGTGTATATTCTTTAATACCTGAAATGATAATTATGGGACATATCTATTCTAGAAAAGGTTGACCAATGCCCCACATGAGAATGATTTGAAGAATTATTTAATAAAAAATTCTACCTATATATGTTCCATGTATCAAGGATGATAGATTTCTTTAACCTCAAGCAAGGATACCTTTTGGCTATGGAATATAGATACCTATTTATTTAGATATACTTCTTTTCATTAAAGGTGTTAGTTTGTTAATCTCTCAAAGCACACATGTTCAAATCAGGTTTATGACCATATATTCACTCTAGAGTAGTGATGTTATTTCTTAAAAATTATAAATATATGGTGAATAAAGAAATTGTGGTGGAAAATAACATTTTTAGGAATCTCAATGGAGGAAATACCTTTTTCTACCTAGGAACAGGTCTAAATTATAATTGTAAAAATAAGAAAATAATGGAGAGTTACTCCTAAGGTAATAAATCATTGGATAACCAATCTATGAGGTTGGATTATTTTCCTCCATATAGTAAGAAACAAATGATTTTTTTCCAATGTGGATCTTAGAATAGAATCAAGGGTATATATGAAAAATAATTTAAAATGTTATAAATGAAGAATCATGGGGCATATTAAACCCTTATGCACCAACCCTCTAAAGTTGAGTAGCAAAAATGGTTCAAACATGACTCAAGACTTAAATGCTCAACCTAGATGATCTCATTAGGGAAGATCATGACACCAGTATAGAACTAATCATAGTGATCTAAATAAAACACTAACTTCACAATTGGTTTAATCTCAAAAAAGTGGAAGGAATGCTTTGTGAGGGTCTAATCAGAATCTTTGTGAAGTTGATAAGGTAGTATTTAATGAGGAACCAGATCCCTTGATGGTGAGAGGTATGATTCTTCTTAATACTAACTTAATGTAAGTCTTTTTTGACATGGGAATCTCCCATTATTTTATTTTTTCTCATGTGGTGACTCAAATCAGGTTACATGTGGAGGTGATGCCTCATGTCTTGGGAATAAAGACACCTCTTGGGAAACAAGAGTGCATGGGATTTAAGTTTACAACATATTCTATCACCATTGATGAAATCTAGTTTTTGTGGGAGTTTGGGGATAGACTGGTTAGTATCATTCTAATCTTGTATTGATTGCTACGTTTGATGGGTTTTTTTATCATTCTCTAAGGTATATTTTCATATATTTAAAGGATAAGGGACATAAATGTTGGGAGACCAGGTCCTTAAATGAAATTAGTATAAACTATCTCTTATAAGTTATAAATCATAACTTTGGGAGTTATTGATTCAATCCAAAGTAAGGATATTCCTTATATAGAGGATAAATACCATGATGTCTTTCTAGGATATTTTTTAGGGCTGCCACCTAAAAGATGATTGAGGTTTTCTATTGACCTACTACTAGGAATGAGTCCTATTTTAATTGCTTCATATATAAAGGAATCAAAGGAATTATAGGAACCTAAATTCAATTTATAAGAATTATAAATCAAGGGATTTATAAGACCAAGTACATCACCATGGTCCACTCTAGAATTTTTTGTAAATAAGGCATATAATACTCTCTAACTATGCATTGGTTATTATAATATAAATCAATTTATAGTAAATAATATATATCCACTTCCTCAAATTAATAATTTTTTTATCAATTGAAGGGATTAAAATGGTTATCCAATATTGATCTATGATTGGGGTACCACCAAATCCAATTTAGGAATGAGGTTATTCAAAAAATAGATTTTCAAAGTCATTATGTTCATTATGAGTACTTATTCATGCCCTTTGGTCTTACTAATGCACCAAAAGTCTTCATGTAATTGATTAATCATATATTTATTAGGTATGTGGACTCATTTTTAGTGGTTTTTTTATGAAACTTTGGTTTATTATAAAACCAAAGGTGACCATTAAGGTCACTTTGATATTGTGATGAACACATTGTGAGACAACTTCCTCTATGAAATTTTCTTTAGCTATGATTTTTGGATATAAAAAGTTTAATTCTTTGTACATGTCATGTCAAAAAAATAAATTTCAATCAATCCATAGAAAATTTAGGTTATCATCTCATGGAAAATACCTAAGTATGTCTTTGAGATATGAATATTCCTAGGGTTATCTAGATATTATCAATGTTTTCTCATGTTTTATTATGTTTAGATTCACCTATGATGGCCTTAAATATAAAGGTAATTACATTCCAATGAAGTAATGAATTTCATAAATATTTTTAATTGATTAAGGATCATCTAACCGCAACACTTATTATAGTTTTTTCAGAACTAGTGAGGCTACATGGTCTATTGTAATGAATTTGGATCTATATTGGGTTTTATCCTCGTGAAGGGAGGCTATTTCATAGCCTATGGTGGATAAAAACTTTAAGTACATGAAAAAACTATCCAACATATGATATGGAATTTATTGTCATGGTCCATGTATTAAAACATTATGATACTACCCATTTAGGGATAATTTCATGGTATTCACTAATCATAAAAGCTTTAAATTCATCTTTTCAAAAAAGAGTTTTGAACCTAAGGAAAAAAAATTGGATGGAATATCTTCAAATGTTCAACTTTGATCTATTTTACGCACTTGGGAAAGAAAATTATATATCCAATGAATTGAGTCATAAATCCTATAACAAAGTAATCATTGAAGCTCGTAATCAATGGAAACTAATATGAGAAATCACTAACATGAACTTTGAGTGTATGAAACAAAATAATGTCCTCATCTTCTTCTCAATCACGCTTATCCCTAACTTGGTGGATAAATTCATTGAAAATCAATAGCCAGACCTTAACTTCCTTACCATCATGTCAAAACTCAATGGTGGGTACCCTTTGGATGGATGTATGATGGATTATAACTCTATATTATTCTTCCAATACCCAATTATAGTCCCTTATTCTTGTTAGGAACGTGTCCTTTCTACTTATCATCATTAAAAATGGGTTTTCCACCAAAGTATTCAGAATATTTATCATGCAATGAATAACCTTTTGTGGTGGTTAGGCATAAAGTGAAGGGTATTAAAGTATATATGAAGATACTTAATCTATCAGTAGGTAAATTTTGAACACCAATGACTAATCATCATGTTTTAATCACTATCAATTCTAGTATAGAAATGAAAATTGATTTCAATGGATTTTTTCAATAGATTACCAAAGACACTTCAGAATCAAAATTATATTTGGGTGATTGTTGATTGAATTACCAAGTTATCACATTCCATTCTAATAAGATAAAAAAATCATTTGATGAGTTGGAAAATATCTATATGTTAGAATTAGTAAAGTTACATGGGGTACCAGCTTTGATTGTCTCTGGATGAGACCCTATATTCACCTCTTAATTTTGGAAATCTCTATAACCATCCCTTGTAACCCAATTGACCATGATCAAGGCTTACCAACCTTAAACTGATGGGAAATATAATAATTATATTCAAACTTTGTAGGAAATTCTAATATCATGTTTGATTAACTTTTTTGGTTTGTGTGAGGATAATTTTATATTAGTTTAGTTTTACTATAATAATAATTATCAGGAATTGATGCATATAGATTTTTTTGAAGAATTTTATAGCAAACCATGTTGATCTCCACTTTGATGGGTAAGGACTAATGAAATCTCCCTAATCAGACCTGATTTTGTCCATGAAACAACTAAAAATATCTAGATGGTTAGGAAACAGATGTAAATGACCCAAAGTATTAATAATTCATATGTAGATCATCTTCATTTACCTTTGTATTTTGATATTGTTGATGAAATTTTCTTGAAATTATCTCTAAGTTTATGGAACCAATGACTAGATAAGTAGGGAAATCTAACACCTTGATATGTTAGGTCATTTGAGATTATGTAGAATATTAGTTAAGTGGCCTATTGGTTGGATTTACCAATAAGGTTTAGTTCTATTCATAATATTTTCTTATTATCCCAACTTAATAAGTACAATCTATATCTAACTCACATTATTAGGTGGGATTATGTGACACTTGATCAGATGCATCAATTATTCACACTCTGATATGCAGTTTGTATAGGTGAGGTAGGACCTTTTAAAGTAGATGTATCTCTTTGGATTTGATATTATGGAAACATGTTCACCTTTAATAAGAGACTTGGGAATGGGAGTAGTTTATGCAAGACCAATGGAAAAAAATAAAACACACAAATAACCTCCAGGTTTTAAGGATGGAAATCCCAATGGCGGGGAGACTATTACACTCCTAGTTTGAGTTATATTACTATTTTATTGTGTTTTTTTTGTTTTATGTTGGATCAATTTAGTTTCGGGAGATTTGGAGGGGTTCTTGGTTAGGAAAATAGGTTCTGGGATTTTTAAGGTCCACCATGCCATAGTGATGGGCATGGTGGGGAGGGGGGGTTTCTCATGTAAGATTTATCCTCATTTGGATTGAGGGTATCTAACTTCACATAAGGGTATTTTTTAGTTTTTTGAAGGTTTACCACCATACGTGAGTGTATTTTTGTTGGGATCCTTACATAAGGGTTTGTGCATGAGGTTCTCATGTCAAGGTCCATACATGAGGGTCCATGAATTAGGGTCCTTGTATAAGTGTTCATGTAAGAGGGCGTTCATGTCAAGGTACTTTCAAAATCTTGTGTAAGGTTGAGAATTTTGATTTAGTTTTGAAATTTTGAGTGTGCCACAGGTAGTGAAATGGATAGGGTGTCTAATTAAGTAGGAATTTCATCTGAGGGTTACCTATACAAAATAAGGAGACCACCGCACTATATAATTGGTCATGGGGAATAGGTTTGAGATGGGGGAGGGATCCATTCAATTGGTTTTGAAATGGAAAAGTACAAACCACCACATCATGGTGCAAGACATGGTGGGTCGAAAATGATGAATTATTTCCTCCTGCATCATGGTTCTCACTATAGGGAAGGTTTTGGTGGCTAGGTGGGGTTGGGATCATTCAAGATATTAAAAATATATTGGTTAAAATAATTATACTATGATCCAAGGCATGGTTTTAGTCATCTTAGTTTTAAAATGGTCAAAATAGCCACTGATATTTTGGGGGAGTTACGTTCTTGAATGAGAAACTGTGTGTGATGTTTTGGGGGGATATTAACTCATTTTTTGACTTGATTAATCCTTGGGAAAACTATAATTCTTTCTTAGGTTAATATAATTCATTAATGAAAGGATTATATAAGTGTGTTTGGAAAATATCCTTCTTTCCAAAATTTCTTCCTCATGGTTGTGTTTGGATGAATAGTTGACAGTAGGCGGCTTCTCTCCTACTCTATGCCTATTGGAACTTGAAATCTTATAGTTTCTAAAGTAATGTTTTTAATAAATAAAGGAAATCTCTAAACATATTATTTTTCAATCAATGGTTTTTTCTTCCTTTTTTCTCAAATAAAGTATTTTTGTGTGCATGAGTTAAGCATGGGCATGGGATTGGTGTGTTTTCATGATATACATGTAGAGGGACTTGTTGGTTCAGACTTGGCTACCAGTGATGAATTTGGGGGCACCTGAAATTGCACTTCCAAGCAAAGTCTTGGGTCTGGTGAATGGGTTTTCTCACGAGTTAATTTTTTCATAGGATCACATACAGTTGGGGTTACATTGGGTTCATGGTATGGAATTTATAGTGACAATTTCTTGTGTATTTCATGGGTTGTTTTCAATCCTTTGATTTCCTCATATTTATATATATTATTCTTTGAATGTTTTTTCCCTTCTAGTTTTATTCATATATATTTTTTGTGAGATAACTTATTCTTTTCTAAGTGGTGTATGTGGAAATTATTTGGTGCATTACCTAATGGTATGTATACTCACTTCCTACATATTCACTTTGGTGCATATGCAGAGGTTTTTTATCATGATGTGAGTAAGGTAAAGGTCTCTTACTTTTATAGTGGAGAAATTTGGTACACCAATAATTATTTATGGAGGATGGCGCTTGGAGTTGGTCATGGTGCAGTGTAGGGTGAAATGCCATAGTTGACACATGGGTCATTATTAAGTATTTAGGTTTATTAACATGTTTGGTTTTACTATTTACACTGCATCTTTTACTAATATCTTATTGTTTAATTGGAGTTTGGATGGATGGTTTTATTTCATTCATCTTATTTATCTATTTTATGCTATTGGGGTTGTCTATTACAGTTTATGTCATGTATGAGGGTAAATCATCCCCCAATGATTTCATATACACTTAGAATTTATTGTTATTTTTTGGTGTATGGGGAGTTAATCTAATTTTAGTGGATCCTCAGTTATTCCCAACCCAATGGGTAGGGGTTGGGATGTTATAAATAATATTGATAAGTCTCTATAAAAACTCCTTTAATTTTCTAATTGTATAAGGAGATAAATCATGAAAAATCTATGGTTCTTTTGGTGAACAAAAGGAAGATAAGGGAAAATATACCTAAGAATAACTTGAATTATAAGGCTTATTCACACCCGACTAAGAGGAGGAGTATCAGAGGAAAAACAAAGGAACAAGATGTAGTGTGCATTACATGTGGAAAGAAGGGCCATTAGAAGAATAACTACACCTCAGTTTAGAAAAAATAGGAGGCTTTAGGTGAATTCCTTATTAAGGAATGATTTTTTATAGGTTTCGGACACAAAGGAAGTGTGCAGTGGTAGTGGATATATTTAAAGTTTATTTTAAATAAAATGTACTAGAACCCCAATAGAGGATTTTTCATGTTAAATTCATAATTAAGTTATTTAGATCTGAAGAAAATAAATAACTCAGCTTAGGATTTTTTCTTCATTGATGTTTTTTATCTTTTGAAATACCATTTCTAGATTTAATGTGTTTGAAATTTGAGGATCCAATATTATAATAATTTTAGCGGTGATACACATATGCTCCTTTTATCTGTAAGAAATACCAATTGATTTTTATGTGATAGCATGGTGAATCAATTGTATTGTGTTGTTCGTTTTGATCTCTCATGTTTCAGTCTTGAATGAATCTCTATTGTATTTATCATTCCTGAGAGGGATATAGAATAAGGAGTTGTGATAGAATTCGTTATGTGCAACAATTCTCTATTTTTTATTTCACTACACAATATCCATAAAGGACTATTTATAGAGCTATGGTTTAGGTTAAGAAATATTTTAATTTCATTCCAGTACTTAAAATAATATCATATTCTTAATAAATTCCATGCCAAAAAAATAATATTATTATTATTATTTTGTGGTTTGTTCCAACACGCACATACAATAAATATTATTTACCATATTATAAATAAATATCAATCACTAAACACAGTATTGGTCCGTTTTAACTCCTCGGTGTTTATTGAATACCCAAATAAATATTTTATTCATAAATAAATATTTTATTCATCAATAAATATTTTTGATCGATAAAACTTTAATAAGATTATTCCCCATTCTTAATAATAATATTTATTCTATTAATTAAATTCACTTATAATTTAATTGAGATCATCGATAAAACTTTTTGTGTGACCCTCTAGTATTCTTTCTCATTGGCATTAGTCAAGCTTACCTAAATTATAATATTACTATCTAGTAATGGGTTATGGAATCCAAGATAAAGGATTTAATTTTTCAATGACAAAAACCACATATGAATTCTCACTACGTAATTTAATCCCTTTTCACAATATCCAAAAAAGAAGGTTGCGCATCTATGTCACCAACCTATATTATTGATACATATTTCTTTGAATATATGAAATAAACTCTTCATTTCACTATAGATATGGAATTTTGGGAGACGGTTCTATTCTAATAAAAGGGTCAAGATATCAGCTTTCATAAAGATGGAAGTAAAAAATCCTTCCTTGACATGTCCATTATTTAAATGTCTTTTTTGACACACCCAACACACCCTGATTCCTTACAATGTATGGCATGATGGTTTTCATCAAAAAATATAAGTGAAAATTTCATGGAATGCATTAATTATAATCATAAAATATAATGACCATTTCACAAGATCATAGATAGAAATATCTGATGACACATGACCATGCCCATCATGAGGTGTGGAAAATTAGTTTTGTTCCCTTCTAATCCGACTAACTGGGTAGCTAGTGGTAGTTGGGGTCAGTCCCATAGGGAAAGAGGAAAATAAATTTCAAGCATGAGTGGGCAAGTCTAAGCTGATATTCCATAAAAAATAATAAATAGAATATAATGAAAACAATAAATGATTTATGAAAAATGGTGAAAAAAGAACATAACAGAACAATCAGAAAACAAACATGTCGGTTTTGCAACTTGATTGGGTTAAATTGCACTAGTCATTATTTTGGCCTTGTTTTCTCTGCTGATAGGTGATCTTATGCATCACCTGTTGAATTTTAAGCATAGGTGGTTGGTATGTGGGAGTACATGGCATGTAGCTCCACTTTACATGAAGTTTAGAATATCTATCAACCACCAACCACTTCTGGAAGGGAGTACATGGCATGTGAATGAGGAATACATAGCATGTATATATTTCTTAGTTGCATGGATGTGTACTCAGGCTGTTCGATCCATGTCTAGTCAATGGTACATTGTGTATGTTTATAATTACATGCCATGTATATGTCATTTTTTGTTCTAATAATCCCTGATTTGTGATTTTGAATGGAAACACCTAAAAAATCACCATGAACACTAAAATAAAGTATTTAAACAATAAAGGAACATGTATCTAGTGAAAAAATGTTTTATAAATCAATAAAATGTATAAAAAAGTATACACAAATAAGGTACATCAAACTCCCCCACACTTAGTTATTTTCTTTCCCTCAAGAAAAATCTCAACATCCAATTAATAGAATCCATACTCTAAAATGGGAATCATTTAACTAATTATACTTATAAATACTATATTAGAGGATTTTAAAAGGTACGAAACATATTTCTATTTCAAATATATTATAATCAAGCCTCATATATAATTAAATTAAATATTCTCATCCTCTTTTAGTTACATTTTTCAACTTTTCATAAATATTCCTACCACTTGATGATTTACCTTACCAAGAAAACATCACACTCATCACTCTAGATCATTTAATTATATTTATTATCAATCTCAAGTATGTGAACTTTATCCATAGGATTACAAGTATTTTAATTCTCTGCTTAAAAATTGAATCACAAAAATTATGAGGTCTTTCAACAAGTTTCATATGTTTTTGAGGCTAAGGATAAGCAGGTAATGATGTGAAAATAATCTCAGAGGCTTGAAAAAGGAGACTAAATTCTTAAATAATAAAGCATGATAGTCAATAAAAAATGTCACGACCCGTCCTCGGGGCCCGTGCCGTGACTACCCCAAGCCCGCCTTCCATAGGCCAGGGGCTGGCGACTAGCACCAAGGAGTAAATCCCAACAAAAAGGGAAGGCATTGCCTTTGAAAAGTAAACAAGTACCACAGAGTAAGCAAGCGGAAAAGTAAACACTAAGTAAAACTGTACAAGCTGTGCTGAAAGTAAAAGGGGCCGGAAATACAAGCCCAACTGTAAAGTACAACTGAAAGGAAAAACAGCAACTAAAAAGGGAAAACTGCAGCGTCGAGCCGTCCTCCGGAAGTCCCACCTGAAGGGTGGGTACAGATAGCCTCCACTGCTCCTCGGGTCCACCTAACCGCTCCGAGTACGTCCCGTCCAGTGGTCCACCTCCAGGTACTGTCCTGCTCCGCACGTCTCCTCCACAATCAGCGCTGTCCGTTGTCTGCAACCAACACCACGAAGTGCGGGCATAGCCCGTGCAGGGGTGAGTATAAGCTACTCAGTAGGGACCCCGAGACCCCCGAAGGTCTCCCAAAATCCACAAAGGATAATCCACAAAGGAAAGATACAATCACGAAGTAACATCTGACACGGCTTAGGTATATGCCCATACATATACCTAAGTCTTCAATTCCCGTTCGGCTCCAACGTCCGAGCCCAAGCACAACCCAGTCCACACAGGAAAGCAAAACGTATACCCACACAGGATAGAACAACACAATCTACAAAGGAGAGTAGACAGTAAATCCACACAGGATAGCTCAACACAATCCACAAAGGAGAGTAACAGAAGATTCATCTCACACAGGTATACTTCTTCGGATGACGATAAAGATGATCATTGAACCATCTAAGTCGTCGGACCCACGAAGGATCGATAGGTACTAACCTTGCAGTGACCCACACAGGATCGGGCCCACGCAGGACCTGTAGAAGTTGGCTCACACAGAACCACTGAGAGATGACCCACACAGGATCGGACCCACACAGGATCAGGCCCACACAGGACCGGGCCCATGCAGGACCTGTAGGCACTGGCTCACACAGAACCGCTGAGCGCTGACCCACGCAGGATCGGACCCACATAGGATCGGGCCCACACAGGACCGGGCCCACGCAGGACCTGTAGCACTGATCCACGTAGGATCGCTGAGTGCAGTAGTCGTCGCAGTCCGCTGAGGGTCTCTGCACAGTCGTCGCCGCAGTCCACTGAGGATCTCTGCACGGTCGTCGTTGGAGTCCACGGAGGATCTCTGCACAGTCGTCGCCGCAGTCCACTGAGGATCTCTGCACGGTCGTCGCTGTCGAAGTAGCAGTCGCAGCCAGCACTAGGGTTCCCGCACACAGCAAGCTCGTTCGGGAGGGTCCGCTCCACGAGCCGAGAGGCTGATACATCAACTGACACAAGGTCCGAAGTTGATGTATCCAAAAGTTCTGTATCGTCAACAGGAACTCAACGTCGCAGACGGCGCGTCAATCGGACGCCCGGTCTGAGAGATATTGGCATTTTCGTCCCAGGGGCCCGGTCGGTTTTTAAGGAAAAACCAACCTGACCGCACTCCACCTGTGTCCAAACCTCGGGAGGAGTATGCCAAAAGATCCGTCTCACTTAGAGGATTTCAACAAAGCTGACGGCACGTCAATCGGACGTCCGTAGCTCAAGATATGAGTGTTTCCGCTCCGAGGGCCCGGTTGGTCTCGTGTACGAACCAACCCGGCCGAACTCAAAGTATTCCTAAACCTTGAGTGCGATATACTGAAACGACCTTCTCGATCCAAGGATCGCGTTGCCGCTGACGGCGAGTCATTTGGAGGCACGAAGCTCAAGTTACGGGCGTTTGAACGAAAACGTCCGAAGATGGGGGGTACGGGCCCGGGCCGACCCGGCCCGACCCCCCCTGGGTCGGCCCGAACTGGGTCGACCCGACCCGGGTCCGACCCGGCTGGCCCGGCCAGGGCCGGTCCGGCTCGGCCGGCTCGGCCGGCTCGGCTCGGCCGAGCGGCGCGGGTGGAAGCCGCGGGCGCTGACCCGGTGGCCCGTTTTCCTTCCCGTCTGCGTCGTTGCTCCTCCCGGGATCCGTTCTTTACTGCGGGATCGTCAAACGTCTGTTGCGGCACGTTCCGTCGTCGACCGTCAAATCCGCACAAAACGAAGAACGGCGGAGGGTCGTCGGGCCGTGTTCGTTTGGCCCGCACCCTCCGCGTTAGAAATAAACAACCCGGAGAATTTGTTCAACACATGAACCAACAATTTTAATTTTTGATAAAAATAAAATTGTTTCCTTGAATCAGGTTCTTTAATTTTTTTAAAGAAACAAAGACGGGAATTAATTTAAAAAGGGGGGTAATTCCCATAATGAAATCCCTACCTTGATGATCGTCGTGCGCGAGCGTTCTTCGCGGAAGAGATCGATCGTCGCGTCGTCGCGGGGAGGCGTTGCATCGTCGCGGAAGCCGGCGTTGAGTCGGTGAACTCAACGAACCAAGAACAACAGATTTAAATTATAATTAATTAAATCTGTGTTTAAAACCAAAAAGAACCTTGAGCGGAAATCCGAAATCACTTACCTCGAATGGTCGGTGATCGGAGATCGGAGATCGGGGATCGGAAGAACGTCTCGGACGAAGGCGTCGTCGATTTCTGGGTTCGGCGTTCTTCGCGTTCTTCGCGTTCTTCGCGTTCTTCGCAAGGGAGCTGAAGAAACAGGGATCCTCTCAATCTTTTCAAAGGATTTTTAGGTTGGTCTTATTTTATTAATATGCCAACACACGAAACCGTTTAAGAAACGATCCATCAATTCGTTGAATTAATTCAACGAAAGAAACGACCCATTTAATTCACGAAAGAAACAGCCCATTTAATTCACGAAATAAACTGCCCAATTAAATGGTCTGTTAAGAATTTAGAAAACGCGTCAGTTGACTTTCATTAAGACGGGTTTTCACGGGTGCGTTTCTTAGAGGAAAGAAATGGCGGGGCTCGTGCGGGCCCCACCTCACAAATATCCTACCAAGGGGGTAGGATATTTCTGGATAGCATCCTATCCAGTTCAACTCAGCTCAAGCCGCCTTTAAGTGGCTTCAAGAGGCTTCCAAGTGGCTTAAGTGAAATAAAATAAAGTTGTCGCAAAATTATTTTATTTCTTAACTTTAAGCCCGAAAATTAAAAACTACACCCGAGCAAACGCAACTCCGGAAGAGGCGTTTCTAAGCGAATACCGGCGCTGCGATTTCATCGGTGCCCTCAGAATTCGATTCCGGGCACCGGTTCAAAAGTTAGAAAAACTCGCTCGTCCGTTCACTGAACGTACCCGAGCCAAACTTCGGAAAATGATTCCGGGCACACCGGGCCTCGGAATCAGGTGCCGTCAGAAACTGCGCTCTTGTAAAATTTGAAAGAAAATTAAGAAAAAAAAATTTCCTTGAAATTTATGGGTCTTTACATTACTCCCACCTCAGGACTTTACGTCCCCGTAAAGATACATCAAAAACTAGGGAAACAAATGTGGGTACTGAGCACGCATCTGATCCTCCCGCTCCCAAGTGCTCTCCTGGAGGTTCCCGTGCCGCCATCTGATGCGCACAAGAGGAATCGATCGCCCACGTAGGACCCGCTCCTGTCGATCCTCTATCTCCACTGGGACCTCCGTAAAAGTCACTCCATCATCCACGTCTAGCTCCCCATAGTCAATGATGTGCGTCGGGTCGTGCACGTATCTCCTCAGCTGGGATATGTGGAAGACGTCGTGCACCCGGTGCAACTGAGGTGGCAGAGCCAGGCGATAAGCCACCTCGCCAACCCTGCTGAGGACCTGGAAGGGTCCGATGAAGCGTGGAGACAACTTGTCGCCTCGGCCAAATCTCCTCAAACCACGTCGAGGTGAGACCCGCAAGAAGACGTGGTCGCCATCCTCGAACTCTAGTGGCCTCCGCCTCCTGTCAGCATATGACTTCTACCGGCTCTGGGATGTCCTCATCCGCTCCTGGATGACCTGGACCTTCTCTGTCGTGGCCCGGACCATCTCTGGTCCCACAAGTGCTGACTCTCCAGGGTCTATCCAGCACAAAGGAGATCTGCAAGGCCTGCCGTACAATGCCTCGTAGGGTTCCATCCCGATGGTGGAGTGGTAGCTGTTGTTGTACTCGAACTCCACCAAGGGTAGGTGGTCCTCCCAGCTGCGACCAAAGTCGAGGACACATGCACGGAGCATGTCCTCGAGAGTCTGAATGGTCCTCTCCGTCTGACCATCCTTCTGAGGGTGAAAGGCGGTGCTCAGATGCAGTCGCGTCCCGAACGCCTCCTGCAACCCCTTCCAAAGCCGGGAAGTAAAACGAGCGTCCCGATCGGAGACGATAGTCGATGGCACACCGTGAAGTCGTACAATCTCCTGAACGTAAAGACGCCCCAAGCTCTCCACTGAGCCCTGCTCTCGGATGGGTAAGAAGTGTGCCGACTTGGTGAGTCGGTCAACAATCACCCAAATGGAATCGTGACCTCTGGAAGTGCGTGGAAGTCCAGTCACGAAGTCCATAGATATCCCGTCCCACTTCCACTCCGGGACCTCCAAGGGCTGTACCAAACCTGCTGGTACCTGATGCTCTGCCTTCACCTGCTGGCATGTGAGGCACCGTGAAACGAACTCTGCCACAGCCTTCTTCATGCCCAGCCACCAGTGCTGTCGCCTGAGATCCTGGTACATCTTCGCCACTCCAGGATGTACCGCCAAAGGAGAAGTGTGATACTCTCTCAGCACCTCCTCTCGTAAGGCGACTGGTACCAAGGTACGTCCTCTGAAAAGGACATCGTGCTCTGCTCCAAGGGAGAAACCATCAGGTGCCTGTCCCGATGATATCTGTGCACGCCGCGTCTCACAGTCAACGTCCCCATGTTGTGCCTCTCTGACCCGCTGAAGAAGCGGAGGAGATACTGTGAGAGACTGAAGGAAGGCTGCTCCGTCTCTATCCACAAAGGATATCTGCAAAGCGGCTAGCTGCTCTGTCGCCTCCTCAAGTAGCTGGATGCCCGTCCTCCTGCTGAGGGCATCAGCCACTACGTTCCCCTTCCCAGGAGTATAGACTATCTCAAAGTCGTAGTCCTGGAGGAACTCGAGCCATCGCCACTGTCTCAGGTTCAGGTCCTTCTGAGAGAAGATGTACCTGAGACTCTGGTGGTCAGAAAATACTGTGAAGCGCTCGCCCATCAGATAGTGTCACCATGTCTTCAGGGCAAAGACCACTGCTGCCAACTCCAAGTCATGGGTAGCGTAGTTCTGCTCATGCGGCCTCAGCTGACGTGATCCGTAGGCAATCACGGCCCGCTCCTGCATCAGGAAACACCCGAGTCCGGTCCCTGATGCATCGCAGTAGACTACGTATCCAACTCCCTCCTCAGGCAACCTCAAGATGGGTGCGCTGGTCAACCTCTGCCTCAGCTCCTGTAAAGCTCTGCTGACATCCGTCTGACCACACGAAGGGTTTCCCCTTCTTCGTCAATGCTGAGAGTGGGGCCGCAACTCTGGAGAAGTCCAGCACAAATCTCCGATAGTATCCGGCTAGGCCCAAGAAACTCCGCACCTCTGTCACGCTCTTGGGTGGCTCCCAAGCTAGCACTGCCTCGATCTTCGCGGGATCCACTGCAACTCCCGCCTCAGAAATGACGTGCCCCAAGAAGTGGACCTCACGTAACCAGAACTGACACTTCGAGAGCTTGCCATAAATCTGGTGCTCTCGGAGTGTGTCTAGTACAACACGCAGGTGGTAGGCGTGCTCCTCCTCCGTCGTCGAGTACACCAAAATGTCGTCGATGAAGACCACGACAAATCGATCGAGGTATGGCTGCAAGATCCTGTTCATGAGGCTCATGAACACTGCTGGAGCGTTGGTCACGCCGAAAGGCATAACCAAGAACTCATAGTGGCCATACCGACACCTGAAGGCCGTCTTCTACACATCCTCGTCTCGAACTCTGAGCTGATGATAGCTTGACCTGAGGTCTATCTTCGAGAACCACCGTGCTCCCTTGAGCTGGTCGAAGAGATCATCAATCCTGGGTAGCGGATACTTGTTCCTCACTGTCACCTGATTCAGGCGACGATAATCAACACACAGTCGCAAGCTCCCGTCCGCCTTCTTGGCGAACAAAATCGGGGAAGCCCAGGGCGAAACACTGGGTCGGATGAACCCCTTGCCCTGCAAGTCCTCCAACTGTACCCGCAGCTCTCGAAGCTCAGCGGGGGCCATCCGATATGCTGGAGTGGATATCGGGGCTGTCCCGGGGTACAGGTAAATATAAAAGTATACCTCTCTGCGAGGAGGTAGTCCTGGAACGTCGTCGGGAAAGACGTCCGCGTACTGATCCACCACTGCAGGAAAACTGGGACTCCGCACGTCAACTGCTCCCAGGATGAGGCTATCCAACTGATGAGTGATGGGCTGACCTCTCCTCTGCGTGAGTCCATCCTGTGCTGCTAAGGCTCCCTTCTCGCCGGTGAAGGTGAACCTTCTCCCGTCAGTGCGCACACATCGCACCTTGCGCCTAATGCAGTCAATCTGAGCATGGACCGTAGATAACCAATCCATGCCCAAGATGACGTCGTAAGGCCTCGACGCTGCTATAAGAAGATCCCAGCCGAAGCTCTCGCCTCCTAGAGTAAGCTCACATTGCCCGCACCAGTGCGTAATCGTCGAGTCTGCTCCCGTAGGAGTCTCTAGCCGTAAGGATCGAGCCAACGGCTCTGTCGGAATCTCCGAGCCCCGAACAAGGGAAGTGGCTATGAAAGAGTGACTCACTCCTGTGTCTATCAGAACTGCAGCAAGGGTGGAATAGACACAGATCGTACCTCGAATCATCTCTGGCGCGCCGTGGTCGTAGGCCTCCGCTGCCTGGAGCTGAGCCTGTCTCTGCCCGCCAGCTCCCTGTGGTCGGGGCGGGCCTCCTGGTGGAGGTGGTGGCAGAGCCTCAAAGCGTCGCCCACCTCCTGCTGCTCGGCCAGCTCCTCTGCCTCGTCCGCCTCCTCCCTGTTGACTGCCACGGTCGACCCTCTGCCTCTGCCTGGGTGGCCCCTCCACCGTCTGCTGACCCTCAGTATGACGGGTCGGGCAGTCACGAGCCATGTGGCCCTGCCCGCCGCACTCGTAGCACTGTCTGCCTCTCAGAAGGCTGGCTCCGGGCCGGGTGCCCTGCACTGCTGAGCCAGCGTCCCGAGGTTGCCTGCCGGAAGGTCTGGTCCGCCTGGAACCCTGAGTCATCCGCCGGCTACCAGCTGCCGAAGACTCCACTATCTGCCACCCTGCGGTGGGTCTCGCTGTGGACTCATCCAGGAAGCTCTCGATCAGGAGGGCTCGCTCCAGTACTCCTTCCTGGGTCGGGATGCTGAGGGAGATCAGCGATGCCCTGATCTCGTGTCTCAAACCCTGCTCGAAGGTCCGGGCCTGGAAGAAGGGGTCCCGTACCATGTCTGTCGAGTACCGAGAAAGGTCTGTGAACCACGCCGCGTACTGAGCGACCGTCAAGCTGCCCTGCCGCAGCTGAAGAAGCTCCTGGATGCGCACCGCTCGGAGGGTGGCCGGGACGAACTCTAAGCGGAAGAGGCTCTCGAAGTCCGTCCAGATGAGGGTGGCCTCATCGTGTACCTGGAGCATCAGGCTCCACCAGCGTCCGGCTGCTGCGTGCAGTAGGCTCGCCGCGAGGATCACCATGAGGTCTGCTGGCGTCCTCACTAGCCTGAAAACTCGGACGACCGCCTCCAGCCAGTCCTCGGCTGCCTGGGGGTCCGACTCCCCACGGAACCTGGGTGGTCGCTGGCGCTGGAACTCGTGCAGAGCTCCAAGGAGTCGTGCGTCGTCAGCTGCCAGTGCTGGAAGCATCGGGGGCTCGGCGGGTAAAGGTACCGCCGGTGCCTCTGCTGTCAACGGGCCCTGTACCGAGGCCTCGTCGCTCGGCGGGCTTTCGTCGCGCCCTACTCTAGGAACCCTAGCTGGCTGCTGTCGTCCTGCCATCCTGAAAAGGAAACAAGTATGCCACGGTCAGAACAGTATACCTGGTGAGCTGACACAAGTAATCACAAAGAAAACTTGAAACACACATGCAATCAATGTTCTCATGCATTAAGTCGGGAATCAGAAGTCACGGTCCTGGTGCATGGATACGTCGGCCGCCGCACCAACACTGGACTCCCTGGACTAATAACCACACTCAATACACTAAACACTTTTGCTTCACATAGAAGAAAGATCAGAGTCTGCGGTAGAACCGACCACCTCTGATACCAATTTGTCACGACCCGTCCTCGGGGCCCGTGCCGTGACTACCCCAAGCCCGCCTTCCATAGGCCAGGGGCTGGCGACTAGCACCAAGGTGTAAATCCCAACAAAAAGGGAAGGCATTGCCTTTGAAAAGTAAACAAGCACCACAGAGTAAGCAAGCGGAAAAGTAAACACTAAGTAAAACTGTACAAGCTGTGCTGAAAGTAAAAGGGGCCGGAAATACAAGCCCAACTGTAAAGTACAACTGAAAGGAAAAACAGCAACTAAAAAGGGAAAACTGCAGCGTCGAGCCGTCCTCCGGAAGTCCCACCTGAAGGGTGGGTACAGATAGCCTCCACTGCTCCTTGGGTCCACCTAACCGCTCCGAGTACGTCCCGCCCAGTGGTCCACCTCCAGGTACTGTCCTGCTCCGCACGTCTCCTCCACGATCAGCGCTGTCCGTCGTCTGTAACCAACACCACGAAGTGCGGGCATAGCCCGTGCAGGGGTGAGTATAAGCTACTCAGTAGGGACCCCGAGACCCCCGAAGGTCTCCCGAAATCCACAAAGGATAATTCACAAAGGAAAGATACAATCACGAAGTAACATCTGACACGGCTTAGGTATATGCCCATACATATACCTAAGTCTTCAATTCCCGTTCGGCTCCAACGTCCGAGCCCAAGAACAACCCAGTCCACACAGGAAAGCAAAACGTATACCCACACAGGATAGAACAACACAATCCACAAAGGAGAGTAGATAGTAAATCCACACAGGATAGCTCAACACAATCCACAAAGGAGAGTAACACAAGATTCAGCTCACACAGGTATACTTCTTCGGATGACGATAAAGATGATCATTGAACCATCTAAGTCGTCGGACCCACGAAGGATCGATAGGTACTAACCTTGCAGTGACCCACACAGGATCGGGCCCACGCAGGACCTGTAGAAGTTGGCTCACACAGAACCGCTGAGAGATGACCCACACAGGATCAGACCCACACAGGATCGGGCCCACACAGGACCGGGCCCACGCAGGACCTGTAGGCGCTGGATCACACAGAACCGCTGAGCGCTGACCCACGCAGGATTGGACCCACACAGGATCGGGCCCACACAGGACCGGGCCCACGCAGGACCTGTAGCACTGATCCACGTAGGATCGCTGAGTGCAGTAGTCATCGCAGTCCGCTGAGGGTCTCTGCACAGTCGTCGCCGTAGTCCACTGAGGATCTCTGCACGGTCGTCATCGGAGTCCACGGAGGATCTATGCACAGTCGTCGCCGCAGTCCACTGAGGATCCCTGCACGGTCGTCGCTGTCGAAGTAGCAGTCGCAGCCAGCACTAGGGTTCCCGCACACAGCAAGCTCGTTCGGGAGGGTCCGCTCCACGAGCCGAGAGGCTGATACATCAACTGACACAAGGTCTGAAGTTGATGTATCCAAAAGTTCCATATCGTCAACAGGAACTCAACGTCGCAGACGGCGCGTCAATCGGACGCCCGGTCTGAGAGATATTGGCATTTTCGTCCCAGGGGCCCGGTCGGTTTTTAAGGAAAAACCAACCTGAATGCACTCCACCTGCGTCCAAACCTCGGGCGGAGTATGCCAAAAGATCCGTATCACTTAGAGGATTTCAACAAAGCTAACGGCACGTCAATCGGACGTCTGTAGCTCAAGATATGAGCGTTTCCGCTCCGAGGGCCCGGTTGGTCTCGTGTACGAACCAACCCGGCCGAACTCAAAGTATTCCGAAACCTTGAGTGCGATATACCGAAACGACCGTCTCGATCCAAGGATCACATTTCCGCTGACGGCGAGTCGTTTGGAGGCACGAAGCTCAAGTTACGGGCGTTTGAACGAAAACGTCCGAAGATGGGGGGTACGGGCCCGGGCCGACCCGGCCCGACCCCCCCCCCCCCCCCCCCCCCGCTGGGTCGGCCCGAACCGGGTCCGACCTGGCTGGCCCGGCCCGGCCCGGCCAGGGCCGGTCCGGCTCGGCCGAGCGGCGCGGGTGGAAGCCGCGGGCGCTGACCCGCGGCTTGAGGAAGAACCGCTGCCCGCGTGCGGGCCGCGCTGGCGAACCGCGGACGCGCTGAGCCGCGTCCGCCTGGACGAACCGGACCCGCGCGCCGCGGGTTTGTTGGCCGCCGCCGCCGCGGCTTCAGTCGCAGCGGATTTCGTCCGGCGGCGCGCCGGGGCGCCGCCGCGCCGGCAACCCGCGTCGCCGGCAACTTCCGCGGGCCGCCGGCGTCGCTCCGGTGGCCCGTTTTCCTTCCCGTCTGCGTCGTTGCTCCTCCCGGGATCCGTTCTTTACTGCGGGATCGTCAAACATCCGTTGCGGCACGTTCCGTCGTCGACCGTCAAATCCGCACAAAACGAAGAACGGCGGAGGGTCGTCGGGCCGTGTTCGTTTGGCCCGCACCCTCCGCGTTAGAAATAAACAACCCGGAGAATTTGTTCAACACATGAACCAACAATTTTAATTTTTGATAAAAATAAAATTGTTTCCTTGAATCCGGTTCTTTAATTTTTTTAAAGAAACAAAGACGGGAATTAATTTAAAAAGGGGGGTAATTCCCATAATGAAATCCCTACCTTGATGATCGTCGTGCGCGAGCGTTCTTCGCAGAAGAGATCGTCACGGAACAGATCGATCGTCACGTCGTCGCGGGGAGGCGTCGCGTCGTCGCGGAAGCCGGCGTTGAGTCGGTGAACTCAACGAACCAAGAACAACAGATTTAAATTATAATTAATTAAATCTGTGTTTAAAACCAAAAAGAACCTTGAGCGGAAATCCGAAAGCACTTACCTCGAATGGTCGGTGATCGGAGATCGGAGATCGGCGATCGGAAGAACGTCTCGGACGAAGGCGTCGTCGATTTCTGGGTTCGGCGTTCTTCGCTTTCTTCGCGTTCTTCGCGTTCTTCGCAAGGGAGCTGAAGAAACAGGGATCCTCTCAATCTTTTCAAAGGATTTTTAGGTTGGTCTTATTTTATTAATATGCCAACACACGAAACCGGTTAAGAAATGATCCATCAATTCGTTGAATTAATTCAACGAAAGAAACGACCCATTTAATTCACGAAAGAAACAGCCCATTTAATTCACGAAATAAACCGCCCAATTAAATGGTCTGTTAAGAATTTAGAAAATGCGTCAGTTGACTTTCATTAAGACGGGTTTTCACGGGTGCGTTTCTTAGCGGAAAGAAACTGCGGGGCTCGTGCGGGCCCCACCTCACAAATATCCTACCAAGGGGGTAGGATATTTCTGGATAGCATCCTATCCAGTTCAACTCAGCTCAAGCCGCCTTTAAGTGGCTTCAAGAGGCTTCCAAGTGGCTTAAGTGAAATAAAATAAAGTTGTCGCAAAATTATTTTATTTCTTAACTTTAAGCCCGAAAATTAAAAACTACACCCGAGCAAACGCAACTCCGGAAGAGGCGTTTCTAAGCGAATACCGGCGCTGCGATTTCATCGGTGCCCTCAGAATTCGATTCCGGGCACCGGTTCAAAAGTTAGAAAAACTCACTCGTCCGTTCACTGAACGTACCCGAGCCAAACTTCGGAAAATGATTCCGGGCACACCGGGCCTCGGAATCAGGTGCCGTCAGAAACTGTGCTCTTGTAAAATTCAAAAGAAAATTAAGAAAAAAAAATTACTTGAAATTTACGGGTCTTTACAAAAAATCTCAATGAAAATGCATACCTATCAATATATCTCAAAGGGCATCATCACCATGATCTTCCCTTGTTAACATGGTTTCATAAACCATCAATAAGTATAATGAATGAATTTGGTCCTCTTTTTTAATTTTTCAATTTTTTTTATAAAAATAGGGACCACTTAAGAATACAAGGAATTGTAGTTTTGGAACCCTTATGTCCAAATGAAAAAGAGGTATTATCCCCCACACTTAATTTCATGGTCGCTCACCAAAATATACCATAAATCTATAAAGTCCTTCTTTAAAGATAAAATGAATAATCATGAAATATAATCAAAGAATTATGGTAGGAAGGATAAATAGTCTTGTAATGTGGATTCCTATCAAGGTAGTTTATGGTTTCTATGAGTTTCAAGGAGGTAAGATATAGGGTGGTTCTCAATATCAAATGGCTGAAAAATAAATCAAATGCCTCAGTCATTTTAATTTGATTCAAAATATTCATGATTTGAAGATAAAACCTAAAAGTTATAATAGTTATGCATATCCCAAGAATCTCTATAGAAAGGGGGTAAATGGAATAATATGAAAAAGGGATCATAATACCTCTTGGGAATGAGGATAAAAATGGGTCAATCAGTTCATGACATGAATAAAAATGATAAGTCTAATAAATTATAATGGCCAAGGATTTAAATCAAAAATAAAACTATATAATAAATCATTTTAAAATATTTTAAAATTAAAATAAGCATGTAGCTATTAAAATTTACATCAATGTATCTAATATTTATAATTATAATTAATCAAAAAAACCACATTTTAAAATATTTCATCTATTTAATGATTTCTCTTATATTAATTTAAGGTAAAAGACCAGTGTAGTCAAGAGACTCTCCCTCGCACTTAATATCATACATGGTCCCCCAAGTGAAATATTAAGGAAGAGAAGAGGGTTTGGTAGGACACAACTAGGTCAGGTCGAGGGGAAGAATTGGAAGAAGTAATCCAAAGTAATGAAATGAAAAGAAAATTCAAAATAATACTCCCCTCATGGAGAGCTCAAAAAGGTGGAAAGAAGTCGAAAGGATATGCCCATGTCATGCAAGGGTACCTATGACTTAGGAGTTTCAATGAGGTGGGTGTGCTCGAGGAGACCCTCGATCTCCTCCCAGATGCCCAAGTGCTCTAGAACAATGACATCTAAGAACCATCCACTCAGCTAGATAATGCACCGTGAAAATCATCACAGTTGGTCTACCATAGGATGATAATCGTCAAAGATCAAGAAAAGGTGTGGCTAAGGTCGTATGGATACAGGCACCAGCTTTGGTAGTGCACCAGCCACTGGTGTAGAATTCTCTAAAGAGGTGGAAACTGGTGTAGGTGTAATAGTTTTCACCATGGATGGATTAGAAGTGCTGGAAGCTAAGGAAGATGTTACGGTGCCACCTGATGGTGTCTCACTAGCAGTAGGATATACAGTACTAGATCCCTCGATAGTTGTGAAATGTGTTGCAGTTTCTTTTGGATTGGAATCTACTATAGAGGATGTGGCTGCTGGCATGAGAGGAGGTAAAGTTTCCAAGGATGGTGGCTCATAAAGTGATAGATCTATTATGGTCTGCCCTCCCGATGTCCTAATTCAAACTCGATGTAGTGTGGGCCGCTCCTCATCAGTATCGAGCATGGGATTCTTCCCGCTGTATTATTCTATAACTTCTATGGTTTTAAAATAAAATAATAGAAAAATAAAAGTAAAGTAAAATTAAAGAAAAACAATGAGAAACCATAAAAATAAAACTATATGGCATGTATAGGGGACACACACCATATTTGTGGACTTTTTTAACTAGCTCATGTGTTCCCTAACACAGTCATTTCATTAGGTATGTTTTACACGGAATATACCAAACATACACATCATGTGAAATACATAGGTTGGTTGTTCATGTGGTGTTCAAGAGATGTGTTCTCCTTAAGTTGGGCAGAGTCATTTGTACATGATGTGTTCCAAATTCACACACCATGGATTTTTAAATTTTGAATATAAAAATATTTGGCCATGTACATGATGTACATGGAGTGTGTTCTTTATTTTTACCCATATACTACAGGTTTCGACTGAAAACTTTACCTGATTCACAAATATCCCTAAATTCTTGTAAAACATTGAAATAAAGGGTTTGGAAGTACTTACCTAGATCTAGGATCAAAATGAGGAAGATAAATTGACCTTAATCACACCTAAATTTAATATTAAAATTAAAGAACTTTGAGAGGTGTGTGGTGGAAGTAAATGGTGAGGGGGGTCTCAACACGGAGTGTGGATGGGTTAGGGTTCTCAACTTTTATAGCCCAGAAACACGGTGTGTATGGTACTATACACTTTGTGTACGTTCTTTTTTAAAAAAAATATTTAATATATGGTTATTATAAAAAACTATACATTAATTATTATTTATAATTAAAAAAATATAGATATACTAAAATAAATCTATACATGTCATGCATCCTAAAAATACACACTGTGTTTTCTAAAATTGGAGAGTGAGAGAGCTATAACCTTTGGCCTAGTGCTTGGGGTGCGATTCAAACTGGTGACCATCTGATCCAAGTGTGTTCCCTCAACCACTAGAGCTAAGGTTTTAGTACTACATATTTTATTATATTTTACTATTTTAGGCATATTTTCAACATTACATGGTGAAAGAAAGAATATACGATGTGTGGTTTTAATTATTGAAGATTGGGATGATGTAGGGATATTATCCAAATTTAATCCCATGTCTTTTAAACCTTGGGTTACGAATCTATCAATCAACCCACATCACCCTCAGATGATTTCTTATTTTTGAAAACATTTTAAATTATTATTGAAAACATGACACATGATGTTTACTAAAATACACGACATGTGATTTTATTTTAGTGAAATGCATGGAACTGAGTCGGTTAGAAGGACTCGAACCTGGGTATTTTGGACTTTGGGCTATGATCTTGCCTATCAATTCATCCACACTATCAGTTTTATTTTATTTTTAAATGGTTTTATTTAATTTTTAAAATAATTACAAATTCCATTTAATAAAACACAAGATTAAAAAGAATTAATCTTTTACCAAAGGGAAGTGAGAATTGATTTAAACTGGAGAAGGCTCAGATACACTCTAGTGACCTTACCATAGGCATGGGCTTCATTACTATTTATTTACTTAATCAATGTTTACTTATACAAAATTTTCTATTATAATATACACTAAAAATAAAGGTACACATAATGTATATAGATAAACACTTCATGTAACCTCATTTTATTCACTTTGAAGCAGTATTATAAAGAGAGGATAGTACACGGTGTGTGAAAGAGAAGTACATGTCGTGTAGTTATTAAAAATAGAAAATAACTTGAAAAAGAGTGTGTGGGGTGCCTCCTAGTAAATGCCTTTGTTTTATGTATTTGGATATATTGGAGTTATGGTACTTACCTATAATATGAAGGCAGAAGTAGCTTCCACTATAAAAACCACCACATATGTCTAGAGACCTCATCTTACAGCCAGGTTTCATGACCTTTAGGTGGTCTGGGCAGTGGCTTGTAATATGCTTCTTCTATGGCTAGTAATTGAAGAAGGTGGACTTGTGCCTTGGTTCAATCATTTACATCCTACATATCCTTGGTTTTCTTCTTTGAGATACTAAAAACCTGAAAATAATCACATGAATCCTCTAGAGAAGGTAAGAAGTCAACTGAGGGTTTAGAAATAAATATTTGATCAAATTGGTTATTAGCATGACATGATGTGTTCCCATATTCAAAGTTTGAATTTTAAAACTCATTTTAAAAAATTATTAGTGAATTATAAGTGGGGTCCACATAATAACATGCCTACTCAGTTGAAATAGGGTTAGAACACCTAGCTTCATACTCAATCAAAGTATATATATTAGAAATTATTTCTGAAAGATGCTCTACCATAGTCCCAAGTTGTCTCAACCTTTCAGTTTGTTCCAACTAGCATGTAGTAAAGGCTTCCATCATAAATAATAATTTTTTGGTATTACCAGAAGATGGTTTCAGAATATAAGAATAAATGGGTGCGGTGAAGGATGTACATGGGTAGTCCTCATATTAAAACCCATCATCCATTTATAGATAATACTCCTCTAGATATTAGTACAAAATTTCTGAATCATACAGATAAAAATACTCTCTGTGTGAAGTGTATTGACCTCTATTTGAATAAAAATCCATAGGTATGTGCGGTTGAGGTTCCCAAGAAAATAATCGAGAAATAAAAAAATAAAAATTATGGATAAACCAACCTTGAATTAGACTTTCATTGCTAATTTATATCTACCCCTGAAATGGTGCTAGAATTTGACCATGCCCATTATGAGGTGCAGAAAATTTTTGTGTTCCCTTATAATATGACTAACTGGGTAGCTAGAAGTAGTTGGGGTTGATCCCATAGGTAAAGAATAAAATAAATTTCATACATGAGTGGATGATTATAAGTTGGAAATATAGATAAAAAGAATAAAGGGGAGAGAAATAAAATGTGAAACTATTTTCAAAATTCAGTGAAAATAAAAGAAATAATTGAAAAATTATAAAAAAAACATGTCGGGGTTGCAACTTGATTAGGGTTAATTTCACTAGTCATTATTTTGTATTAAAATTATTTATAAAAATATTTTTACCATAGGGATTCAATTATATTTCCATTTATTGGTCTAATAACTGGTGATTATGTATTTAAATGTCAACCCTTTTTCTGGTTATTGAATGTTTAAATATGTATTAAAACATTAACCCTAAAATGGTGGCAACCAGCTCACACAATGGTCATGGGTTCACTGGTTTTAAATCTTTTAGTTTTTATTGATGGTGTCATTCTTGGTCTGATACAACATCACCAGTGAGTGTGTAATTAATTTCATTAAATGGATTATAAAATAGATGTAGTGTCTCACCTCAGATTCCACTTAATGATTCTCTGAGATGGTGGGCCACAAGACCGCAAGCACATCTCCCAGAATTCCAAAGGATTCCAACTAGTAGTAAGGGACTTGGGAGTGTCTGTGGGGATATTATTCCCTCATTGATCATAGTGGTGTAGTAGTAAATAATTATAATAAATATCAAAAGAAAAATTAAGAAATAGATGGAAGTGGAACAACAATAGTAAAACTTGAAAGATAAATAAATAATAAGCAGAAGATGAATAATAATCAGATAGATCAGATAATAATGTTATACAAACAATGAGTATGAAAGGGAAAGGGGAAATAGGCATATACCACATGCTAACAAAATATAAAAAAAATCCAAAAACTATTACAACTAGCATCTTGATCATAGGCTCAGTCCTCTTCCCCAAACTCTATCTTATAAATTTAAATCATGCATTAGAAGCTATCCATTTCACTTTGTAAATACCTATAGGCATAAAGTATATTCGGGTACCAAAGGAGACCCAAGTATGTTGTGATATACAATCTCAGTAGGCCACCACCAATAGTTTCTAGCTCAATCCATTCATTCAAAATAAAATGAATAATGTTTCATAATTAAGAACTAAATTCAAGATAGAAATAATTAACTAAGTTCATTGGATTAGGTACCATTTAGGGCACCTGTCCAATTTTACCTGCTTCAACCTAAGTCGATGATTCTAAACCAAGGGAACCTACAAACGTAAAGTGATGGGTATAAGATGAAAGAATATGGACTGTCCCTAATATTATGATTGGTCTTGGAGGACTTTTCCCTAAGTTTCCAATACCAAAAGATCATTTATCATTTAAAAATGTTCATTTATCTTTTAATTTAATTTAGCCACATTATGAATATTAAGAGTCACCCCGATCCCATCCATGTAAATTCAGAAGGAATTTTCAAGTATCGCTCAAGGGGCTCAGTAAAAGTCCAATTCCATGGAGTCCATACAAGTGAAACAAGAATTAATTCCCATGTATCACTCTTGGCATGGTGTAATAACATAAAAAACTAACCTTTGGGTTTAGACCTGGTATTGCATGTAGGGGTTTGATTCTCTCTCATGTCATGATACAACTATTGTGCCATCGTGACCATCCAAGGGGTCTACCCTAGGGAACCAGTGTCACTCGTCTGGAGGTGAAATCAATAATGTTCGGTAAGCCTTCCCTAGACATAGATTGTGCCACATCCATAATGTCTACTAACCATTAAAAAATACTAACAAGAAGGCACAAAGAGTCTGTCCAAGGGGTCTACAAATCATAACCCCTTGTATCACCCTTAGTACTAAGGTAAAAATATTTAATCAAGAATTTACATCATAATTGATGAGTTTGTCAAGGAATTTAATCAAACCAATCCATTTATGTCACAATGGTAATACATGAGCACTTGATCAATTTAGTTGGTTCAACCAATTCATTTATGGAATTTGGTGAAAGGGAATAACTCAAGGTTCCTTGCCCTAATAAAAGTAATTCATGATAAAGGTATTCATTTTGAGGAAATACCCTTTAAATGTGATCAAAAAGATAAGGAAAAATTTAAACTAAGCCATAAAGAAGAATCACACCCATTTGGGTGGCATTGGTCAAAGAAATCAACACAAGGGGTTGGTTCTCTAGTAGCTTGATTCGTAATTGTAAAGGTAAGGCATCCAATTTAATTGAGTTTAATGAATTAGAGGAGAAGTTGGAAGGGTCGATCTCATGAAATAATGGTGCATAATATATAATGAAATGAAATGAGGGGAAAGAACATAGACCACCTTACTTATTCGTGTGGAGCTTCCCTTATCCAGTGTCAGTCTTTGATTCAAGCTAGGTTGGAATAAATCGAAGAAACCATCAAATGAACTAAAAATGTGGAAAACGAGCTTGCTCTAAGATAGCATAATAGACGGGATAAATAACTTTAAAGATAATGGAAAGGATTTAGGGTCTTGCTGAGAGCTTTCTAATGGATCCAATGGTGAGAAAAATGGATGTCAGGTGGAGGAGGTCGCCTTATCCCTAGGTTGATAGGGAGGAGAGCTCCATGTGAAGAAGGAGGAGGATCCCACTAGAAATTAAGAAGAGGAAGAGGTAGGATTAAACTTAAAACATTTTAGGTTCAATTTCATAAAATCTCCCACACAAAAAGGGTGCATGTTTTAGCCGCATGGTTGGACAAACCGTGCACCAAGCCACTGCTCCAAAGGGGAACCCTATATGGTTAGTCACATGGTTTCCTTAACTATGCACCAACCATACAAAAAGACTCTATGAAAAACTACAAATGGATTTTACGGCCATGCACCTTGGGTCACACTGTTGCAGAAAATCCATGCATCCCCTAGGTACCCACTACCTGTAGCCACACAGTTTTGGGAAACCATGTGGGTTGGGCTGCATAAATTTCTACTAACCATGTGGCCTAGTTTACATCTTCCAATTTTGGGACTCCAGGATCTGAACGAGCCTCGTACACACTTGAGACCTCCTTGACTTTATTAGGAATCACTATTAGTGCCAAACAAAAGAATTTAAACCAAAAAATGGCCCATTATTTTGGAAAAAGTTGGCACATTACAACCTCCCCTTCTTAAGACAACTCATCCCTGATTTTACCTTCCAAGGGTGGTAAGACATCATCTGAGAAAAGCTCTGGCCATTGACCATGTACATTGACCTCCCACTCCCAGGTCTTTTCTTGTACATTTCCATGATTACATAGCAATCAAACTAGAGGAACTGACATGCATTAGAGATCCTTTATTCTCCAATCAATGATACATATCAGATTCTCCTAGAAGGATGCATCTTCCTCTAGCTAGATATATTATGGTTCAAATTAATGAGATAGTTTAGGATGATACTGTCGAAGTTGCGATACATGGAAGACATCGTGCATGGCATGGTGCCTCTGAGGTAACATCAACTGATAGGATACTAGATTGACTCCCTCCACTATCTTTAAAGTCCTGATATACCAAGGTGATAACTTTCCCTATCTCTAAATTTTTATGTGACCCAATCTAGGTGATACACGCAGAAAGACCTGATGTCCCACCTTGAACTCTAGAGGTCTACAATGATGATTGGTATAAGATTTATTCCTAGACTGGTCTATATTTATATTTTTATGAATCATAAGGAATTTCTATGAAATCTCCTAAATGAGATGAGGGCCCAGTAGAGCTACCTCACCTACCTCTAACCAACGTAGAGGTAAACATCATGGCCTACCGTAAAGGTTCTCATACAGATCCATGTGAATTGTTTCCTAGAAACTATTGTTGTAGGAAAAATTAACTAGAGGTATATTATTTTCCCATAAACCTCCAAAATCAAGAATGTAGGCTTGAATCATATCCTCTAATACTTATATCATCCACTCAGACTTCCCATTGGTCTGAGGGTGATATGATGTACTCAAGATCACATGTGAACCCAGTTCCTTCTACAACCCTTTCCAGAACCGTGATGTGAATCGGGAATCTCAGTTCAATATGATATAATGGTGAACACCATGAATGCTCATTATCTCTCAGATATAAAGCCTTCCTAGCTCATCAATAGAGAAGGTCTCCCGGGTCAGTAAAAAGTGTTCTACCTTGGTCATCCTATCTACGATCACCCATAATGTATTGCTGCCTCAAGGGGATCTTAGAAATCCCATCCTAAAATCCATGATGATGTCATTTCATTTCTACTCAATAATGGATGGATGTTGTAGAAGTATAACAGGTCATTGGTGCTCTACCTTCACCTGCTGATAAGTGGGGAACCGATTGATAAAGCCTACAATTTTTCGCTTCATATCTAGACACCAATACTAAGGGCTTACATCTATATGAATATTAGTAAGACCAGGATGAACTACCCAAACATACACGTGAGATTCTCACATTAGCTCTTCCCTTATATCTGAAGGCACCCAAACAAGCTCACAGTGGAGTAGGGTCTCATTCTCATCAACAACCTAATTAGTAGGCGGGTTCTCTCCTGTGATTCTCTCCCTCAAGATGAGTCCCTTTAAATTATAAAACTACCTCATCTGGACTCACTCCAAAATAGAGTACTTCACTTATAGAGCTACTAAGACTATTTTCCCATGTTTTTACTGAACCTCCAGGTGCAACTTAGAAAAAAAATCCAACATCTACCACTCGTTGTTGGCCTCCTTGAAGACTTGCATCTAAATCTTCTGGATCAAGGAATAGGCTACAACATTTACCTTTCCAATTGTGTAAGAAATTTCAAAGTTTAATGATTTTAGGTATTCCACTCACCTACACTACCTCAGAATCAAGTCTCGTGGTGTGGATATGTATTTAAGACTTTTGTGATCTGTGTAAATAATGAACTACTCACCTAATAATTAATGTATCCAACAACATAGAGGATGAACCAAGACTACTAGCTCAAATTCATTCATAGGTTAATTCTTATCATGAGTTTTTATCTTTCAGGATCCATATTCCATGACTCGATCACCCTACATTAGAACTACACCTAGCCTGATACCTAAATTGTCACAATAGACAGTATAGATTCTACCCATCTCAGGCAGAATTAGGATTGGTGCTAAATTAATTCTCCCATTTAACTCCTGAAAAGATGCCTCACAAGCTTCAATCTAGTTGAATTTCACACCCTTATTGGTCAAGCCCGTAATCCACACTAACAAGCATGAGAATCCATGGATGAATCACTTATAATAACTATTCATCCCTAAAAAGATACATATATAAAACATGTTCTTGGGTTTATCTTAAGAAACCATGATGCTCACCTTCTCTAGGTCAATTGATATACCTGATTCAGATATGATATGACCCAAGAAGTTAAATGTGCTGATCTAAAAGTGGAATTTTCTAATATTCTCATAAATCGAGTGCTCTCTCAGTGTATTCAGTACGATATCAATATGGTTGGTATAGTCGTGACTAGTGCACAAATACACTAAGATGTATTCTATGAATACTACCACAAAGGAATCAAGATACGGGTAGAAAACCTGATTCTTCATAGCCATGAATATTTTTTGCGCGTTTATAAAGATGAATGGCATAAGAATATACTCATAAAAACCATACCTAATCCATAACTCTATACATGGTATGTATGATTTCCTTGTGCGCACCTGATGGTAGCCTAATCTCAAATAGATCTTAGAGAAAACTTTCACTCCTCAGATCAAAGATATTGTCTATTCATGGTAGTGGATACCGATTATTTACTATAAGCTGGTTTAATTAGTTGTAATACACAAAAAAATCTGAGGGAATCTTCCTCCATCTTAGTTAAAAGGATAGGTAAACCCCATGGAGATGTTTTGGGTGGATAAAACCCTTAGCCTCAATATTTTCTAGTTGCTTCTTGAGTTCCTGGAGATTTGTAGGTGCCATCCTATAAGGAGGAATGGATACTGGTACCACACCTGAAATAAGATCGATGGTGAAATAGTCATATCTCTTAGAAGGTAATCTAGAGAAATCATCAGGGAATACATCCCCAAAATGGTCCACCACAAGAGGGTATTTCATGAGCTACATTCCCTAATCACTTAAGACATTGGTCATCTAGGTTGTCACCTCGCCTAGCCCAGTTTCTTGAGTCCATATTGACTTTCCTAGATATCCCATTCACCATTATGGATATATGTGATTCCATAGAGTGATATGAAAGATACCTAATGGTGGTATAAATCCTTCTAGGATTGATAAGGCAAAATCCAGTCTATACCGAGAATGACATCGAAGTCATTCATCTCGAGGAAGAATAAACTCCACATAAAATGGTACTTTCCTATTTCAAGGTGGAACTCTTTAAACTAGCATATACCCCCATCCCAAACTTCTAACGTCATGTTAAGACCCAAAACACCACCAAAGTACTCGATCACAAGTCCTAGACTTCCCATCATTTCAGAAGATAGAAAAGAGTGTGATACACTTGTATCAAATAATGGAGATACTAAAGTTGAGGCTATCATAATAGAACCTCTGACTATAGATGGACTTGGACTCTAATCCTCTGGAATATTATAAACAACATAGATATGTCATGAACCACATCCATGAGAAGCTTCCTGAGTTTCTTGAACAGGTCCACTATACTGACACTGAAACCCTGAGGCCTGACTGCCTCATCCATGACCACCTGCTCGGCCCGAACAGCCTGTAGAATACCAGATTCCAAACTAATGAGTATTTTTTGATCATGAGCCCAATTTCCATGATTTCATAGATTCCCACTCACTTGGAACTAAAGGAAAAGATTGGAAGAAATATTGGAGGTGACTTATCCTACTTAATGCTCATCACTCGATTGGGTTCCTCGTACACTGAGGATTTTTATGGCATGGCATGTCACACTAGTGACACACCACATAGTTGTTGGTTTATTCCACCTATCTAGTAATTCCCCATGTGTATCATTGAAACACCAATTCTTAACACTAGATAAACCACTACTTTTCCTAGAAGCTGGGAGACCTTGCTTCATGTCACCTGATTCCCTCAGGTTCTACTCAGTGATGAGGGGTCGATTCACTATCTCTAAGGTAGTGGTTAGCCGAAAGACATTCACTTGCGAGTAGATGGTGTATGCAATACCATACTCAAATTTCCTTGTAGTATTCATCTCATCATCGGTCAAGGTTAGTGCAAAACAATGTAATTAAATGAAGCGAGATGAGTATTCCATAACTGACATGTCACCTTACCGAAGGTGCATGAACTGCCAAACATGATTTGTTCTCAGATTACAAGGAAATAAGTAGTCATAAAAGGATATCTGGAAGTCTTCATAGACAATACCTTTATGTCTACTGTGATAATTGAGAACGTCCCACCAACGATTGGTAGAGTTTCATATCATGCAGTTCGGGAGCTTGAACCTCTGCTCTGGAGGTGTCTCAATATGCTCAAAGATTGATAGCATGGCCTCCAGCCATGATCCAGTAGCCCAAGGTCTTCCATCCCCTGAGAAGGTGGGAGTATGATTCTATTTGAACTCCTAGGTTAGCTCTTCCATGGTAGCGGTAGGTTGAGGTGCACCCCGAATGGTCCACATGAACCAAAGGAAGCTATCCTAGAACTGGGCATCGGCACCCAATGGAAGATCTAGAGGAGGTTCCTCAGGTGGCACTATAGGAGGTACCATGGGTGTCTTAGGTCCCACCACCTCAATATTATTATCATCACCACTCTCTTAGAGTACATAATGAGGTCACTACAGAGGAATAAATCTACAAATTCCAAGCACATGCCTTAGATGGGATTTATAATAGATAATAAATGTGGTGAGGAAAGGAAATATGAAACACCCTTTTAAAAATGAAACACACCCCTCTTATTTCTCCTAAAACAAGGCCTAGTTGGTAATAAAAATCATAGAAAGAACATTAGAGACACATCCTACTGCCCAATACTAATGTCGGGTTAGGGTCAGGGTCTTGTATTAACATATAAGGTAACTATTTTAATTCAAAAGGTCATATTCATTTTAATTTATTTATAAGTTTAAATTCACATTAAATGGTTGAATTATATGGATCACTACTCCCAATTTATAAGGTCCCATACACCTTATAAATTGAAATGTTTAAACCACTTAATCATAACCATAACATGTTCCATCTCATGCAACCAATGGTCCATGGATTAACATGCCAAAATTGGCTGCTTAATGCATCCACTTTAACCTATGCAGGAAAACACTATTAGGTTAAGGTACACACTTTAAGTGCCAATTGTGTTTTCTCAGTCCTACAAGAAAATATAGGCATATTTCTATATATATAACAATCAAAGCATTGTAAGGGATAACAAAAAAGGAACATACAACAATCACATGAAAAAATAGGAAACACATGGTGAAAATAAAGATGAAATGGCATAATTCATGACATTTTAATCATAAGGTTCCTAGTATGATGCATGATTTTATTATTCCCTCATATCATCGGGCTAAGGCTAAACAATCCCCTTTAATAACATCAAAATCAATAATATCATAAAGCAAGTGAGTCACCCAATGGTGAAATCCATGAAACCATAACAAAGTAATAACAGCATTTACCCAACCTAGGTAATTTGGGTTTCCCCTGTATGTGGGTTAGCTACTCCTAGGAATAGGCTCATTACTAAATTCAAATATCATAGTCTCCTATCTAAACCCAAAAAGTAAGATGAAATAAAAAAACCTTTGATACCACTTTGTAGCGTCATGCCTCATATTCCACTTAATGGTGCCCCAAGATGGTGGTCCAAAATACCTCAATCACATCTCCCTAAATGCAAGAGGTTGTTGAATACTAGTGAGGGCCTTGGGAGTGTTTGTGGGGAGACTATTCCCACATTGATCAGAGTGATAGAGTAGTAAATAATGATAATAAATATCAGAAGAAAAATTAAGATATAGATGGTAGTAGAACAATAATAGTAAAACTTGAAAGCTAAATAAACAATAATTGGAAGCTGAATAATAAGCAGATACAATAGAAGATAATGTTATAAAAACAATGAGTATGTAAGGGGAAGGGGATACAGGAATATACTACATGCTAAAAAATGTAAAAAAAGGATAAAAACTACTACAACTAGAATCTTGAGAATAGGATTGGTCCTCTACCTCGATCTCCATCCTAGAACTATAAATAAAGCATCAGAAGATGGCTACTTCCCTTTATCAAAACCTACAATCAAAAAGTATACTCAGGTACCAAAGGAGGCCTGAGTAGGGTGTGAGATAAAATCTCAGTAGGCCACCACCAATGGTTTCTAGCTCAATCCATTTGTGAAAAATAAAATGAATAGTGTTCCATCATTAATAATTAAATGCAAGATAGAAATAATTAACTAAGTATATTGGATTGGGTCCCATTTAGGGAACCCATCTAATTCTACCAGCTTTGTCTTAAGTCGGTGAGTATGAACTAAGGGAACTTGTAAAATTAAAGTGAATGCAAGAAGATAGACTGTCACCGGGATTCTGATTGGACTTGGAGGACTCATCCATATGTTTCCAAAACCAAAATATCCTTTCTCATTTAAAAAAATCATTTATATTTTAATTCAATTTATCCAAATTATGAATATTAAGATTCACCCTAATGTTATAATAGTGGTTTCCCTAGACCCAACTTGAACAGTAATTTTCATTACCATGTCATGTATACAGTTAGATATAAATGATATATTCTTACCATTATAGTGTATATATTTTTGCATCCACTATTTAATGTTAATTTCCATATATTAATTATTGTATCAAAAGATTATATCAGATCCCAAGCTATAATGAGAACCTTGAGATACTATGACATTAATCTTAAACTAAGGTCCTATGATCTAGATACATGATATTGACTAGACATAGTTGATGTTTGATTATCAAGTTCTAGGGGGTATTTAGCATTGAGACTTCTTCTCATGAAGTTCATACTTTGTGATCTCTAGTAGTGAGATCATGAGGATAGACCCGCCAATAGGAACACTATATGTTTTGGGTATCATTAGTTGTTATTATCTATGGACATGTGTATTGGTCTCCTAAATTGAGATCATTACTAGTGTGTAACATTTGATCATGTACTTTAATGAAAGGAGAAAACTATGATAATGGAATCATGGTGAGGTATTTTTTTTTTTGCATCATTGGTGATATGACATTGGTTGAATGGTCAAGAAAGGATTTTCTAATTCTAGGTTAAGGAAGTTATATATATCAGGACATGTTGATCAGGATGGTAGTACCTTAATAAGACCTTGGTCAAGGTAGTCAAGGGTAAATATTTCTAGTTAGATCAACAAAAAATAAATCAAGAAAAGGGTGATGACACAAGTGTGTGTCCTACTTTATATGATATTAAAGACAAAGGGATTATAGTACATAGTGCATGTTCGTAGGTTGTTTGTCATTGTCATGACTTTTCTTATCTATTTAGGGGACTTTATGGGTTTTTGGACTATGAACTTGGTCTATGGATTTTATTTACTGCTATCGAGATAAGGTCCTAGAGGCTTACACACAATAGCATATTCAAGAATCCTTCATATTCAGTTTAATAGGTATATCAGACATGGTTCCCCCCCATGGGGTATGAGTATTGTCCAAGTTATTTATCACTGATAAATAAATAAATTCATATTATTCAAGTAAATAATAATTGGTATTGAATTTATTTATTGAATATATTTTCAAGTTAAGTAAATATGAGGAATAATATTATTTGAATGAATATTATTTTAATATTCAAGGTTTGTTTAATATTAAGTGGGAATTATGAGTCGAGTTAAATGAATCGTGTTTATCTATGAATAAAATAATAAATAATATCAATGTAATTTAGTTCATCGTAATTATTTATTTAGTAGAAATTAAATAAATGGGGGTCGGGGAACCTATCTGGGTATTTTCATCATCCACTATAAATAACTGGAGAGAGGCTCATGCTCATGACTATTCATTGTGAATTTTATAGAGCCTCTATCTCCTCATACTTCCTAGAGAGATAATCTCTCAATCCAAGTATTCAAATCAAGTTCTTCCTCATGCATAAAAGGAACATAGATGAGGTGATCGTCGGGGCATTGAAGGTGTCATCAGATCTCCACGCTAGAACCTAAAATTTAATGATCGATGCTTTAGAGGATTTTTGAAGTGCGTGTGGATGATCTAGAGGGATCCTACTACGGATTCTTCAAGAAATGATCATCGATGATGATTTTCAGTCGATTACAACTTCAGATCTAAACAATTATGTTTTTTTGTTTTAATTTATATTCTCTTTTAATTTACATGGGATCCTCGGACCATACTGAGGATTGGATTATCGAAGAAGAAAAGTATCGTCATCCTGATGATAAAAATTTTAAAATACATGACCCACCAACTTCCACTGAGCACCCTGGTACCTTCACCTGATCCTATCCATGTAAATTCAGAAGGAGTTTCCAAGTATTACTCAAGGGTCTTGGTAAAATTCCAATTCCATGGAGTCCGTACAAGGAACATAAGAATGAAATCTCGTGTATCAATCCCAAAATGGTGTGGTAACATTAAAAACTAACCTCAGAGTCCATACCTAGTATCGTACATAGGGGCCTGATTCTCTCTCATGGCATGATACAACCATCGTGCCATTGAGAGCATCCAAGGGTCTTCCCTAGGGAATTAGTATCACTCATCCAAAGGTGAAATCAATAAAGCTCAGTGATCCCATCTCAGGAATAGTTGGTGTTTCCCCCAGTTTTTTTACTCATCATTAAAAAATACTAGAAAGAAGGCATGAAGAGTCCATCCAAGGTGTCCTTAAATCGTAACAACTTTTATCACTCTCAGTGCTAAGGTAAAAGCATTTAAGTAATAATTTACATCATAATTGATGAGTTGGTCAAGGAATTAAATTGAACCAATCCATTTTTGTCCCAAGGTTAATACATGATCACTTGACCAATTTATTTGTTTCAACCAATTAATTTATGGAATTTGGTTTAAGGTCATAACTCAAGGTTCCTTTCCCTAATCAAAGGAATTCATGATCAAGGTATTTATTTTGAGGTAAGACCCCTTAAATGTGATCAACAAGATAAAGAAAAAGGTAAATTAAGACTAAAGGAAAAGCATGCCCATTTGGGCGGCATGGGTCAAAGTGATTGACTAAAGGGGTTGGTTCACCAGTAGCTTGGGTCACAATTTCCAATGTAAGGCATCAAATTTAATTTAGTTTAATGAATTCGAGGCGACACTAGAAGGGTTAGGCTCACAACACAATGGTGCATAATATATAATGCAATTAAACTAGGTGAAAGAACATAGAACACTTACCTTATCCTCATAGAGTTTCCCTCATCTATCGGCGGCCTTTGATTCGAGTTAGGTTGGAATAAATTTAAGAAACCATCAAACGACCTGAAAATGGGGGAAATGATATTGCACCAAGATAGCAAAATAGATGATATGAATAACTTGAAAGATAAGGGATAAGACTTAGGATCTTACTAAGAGATTTACAATGGATCTGATGCTAAGTGAACAGTTTCCAAATAGAGGAGGTGGATTGATCCCTAGGTTGAGAGGGAGGAGAGCTCCACATGAAGGAGGATGAGGAGCCTACTAGAAATAAATAAGAGGAATGGAGAGGATTAAACTTAAAACATTTCAGGGGTGATTTTTTAAAATAACCCATGAAACAAGGGTGCACTGTTTGGCTACACAGTTGGCCAAACTGTGCTCCAAGATACTAATCCAAAGGGGAACCCCACATGGTTAGGTGCATGGTTTCCCTAACTAGAAACCAATTGTGAAAAAAGTCTCTATCAAAAAATTCAGATGGATTACATGGCCATGTGCCTTGGTTCACATAGTTTTAAACAAACTATGTGGACTTAAGGTCCCTATTGTATGCAACCACACAGTTTAGGGAAACCATGTGGCGTACGGCCCAGTATACCTCTTCTAATTTTAGGGATCTGGGATCCAAAAAATCCTTGAACACACCTGAGACCTCCTTGACTTCATTAAGAATAATTATTAGGGAAAAAAATAAATTTAAACCAAAAAAATAGTATATACCTTTGGAAAAATTCATGATGTTACAACATAATTCATAATTAAAATAAATACCTCAAAAGTACTTATCAAAAAACAACCATAATATTATTACAACCCCAAAACCAGAAATCATCTTATTATGTCCATGGTCACGGTGTACGATTTAAGTAGAAACTCAACCCCTACCATGGATACAAGATGAGAGAAGGGTAAGGGAGTAATTACACTAAAACATAAATGAAATAGATGGAAAAACTTAAATTTGGATTTGGGTGAGATCAAACGGCAGAGCGGTAGAACCTCCCACTTGGATGTCCAACCTGGATCCCTAAGGCTTGCCACTCTATTTATAGAAAAAATATATTATATGAAATATACACAAAAGTGCATTCCATATACTTGGTTCAACTGTATCTAGACTTGTTTTCTCTATTGGTAGATGATCTTCTATGTTTTCTATTGAATTTGAATCATCGGTGGTTAGTATGTGTGAGTACACGGTGTGTAGCATCACTGCACATAGCGTGTAGAATTTATATCATACACCAACCACTTCTATAAGGGCATACATGGAGTGTGAATGAGGTATACATGGCATGTGGGTATTTCTCGGCTACATAGGTGTGTACTAGGGCTAGCTGAGTCATGTATATAAAATGGTACATGGTGTGTGTTTATAAAGTATATGTTTTGTGTATGTAAATTTTTTTTCTGATCATCCATGCTTTGTGACTTTTATTAGAAACACTTGAAAATCATAATAAACACTGAAATAAAGTATTTGGTCCATAAAAGAAAGTGTATCTAGTGAAAAAATGTTTTTTAAATCAATAAAATGTATAAAAAGGTATACACAAATAGGGTACATCAAACTCCCCCACACTTAGTCATTTACTTACCCTCAAGGAAAATATCAACATCCAATTAATAGAATCCATACTCTAAAAAGGGAAGAATTAAATTAATTATACTTATAAATATTATAGTATAGGATTTTAAAAGGTAAAAAACATATTTATATTTCAAATATATTCTAATCATACCTTATATAAAATTAAATTAAATTTTCCCATCCTCTTTTAGTTACATTTTTCAATTTTTCATAAATATGTATGTCACTTGATGATTTACCTTACCAGGAAAATGTCACACTCGTAACTCAAGATATATTAATCATAAGTATGCTCAATATAAAGTATATTCACTCTATCCATAGTCTTTAAAGTATTATAATTATCTACTTATAAATCAAATCAAAAAAATCATGAGGTATTTCAACAAGGTTCAGATGTTTCTAAGGATAAGGGTAGGTAGGTAATGATGTGAAAATAATCTCAAAATATTGGAAAATTATTATGAATTCATAAATAATAAATCGTGATATTCAATAACAAATTTTGATGAAAATAAATCCATATCAAGATCTCTCAAAAGGAACCATCGCCATGATCTTCCCTTTCTGGAATGGGTTTGCAAACCATCAATAAGTATAATGAATTAATTTTCTCCTATTTTTGAATTTTTTAAATTTTTTTATAAAATTGGGGACCACTTATAAATACAAGGAATATTATTTTTGGAACCCCTTTGTACAAATGAAAAAGAGGCACTCTACCCCATACTTAATTTCATGGTTTCTCACCAAAATATAACATGAATAACCAAACTCCCTATTTAAAGATCAAATGAATAATTTTATAATATAATCAAAGAATTAGAGTAGGAATGATAAATAGGATTGTAATGTGGATTCCTATCAAGGAAGTTCATAGTTTATATGGGATTCAAGGAGGTAAGATTTAGGGTGGGTCTCAAGGTCAAAGGGCTAAAAAATCAATCAAATGCCTTAGTCATTTTAATTTGATTCAAAATCTTCATGTTTTGAAGAGAAAAAATTGAAATTTATAGTAGTTATTAATTTTGAAAAAATCTCTCAAGAAAGAGGGTAAATGGAAGAATATGAAAATGGGCTCAAAATACCTCTTATAAATGAGAATAAAAATGGGTTAATCGGGTCATGATATGAATAAAAATGATCAGTCTAATAAATGGAAATGGCCAAGAATTTAAATCAAAAATAAAACTATATCAGCAATCATTTTAAAATAATTTAAAATTAATATAATCATATAACTATTAAAATTTCCATCTAGGTCTTTAATATTTATAATTATAATTAATCAAGAAATTTCCAAATTTGAAAATATTTCATCTATTTAATGATGTCTCTTATATTCTTTTAATGGAAAAGACCAGTGTAGTCAAGAGACTCTCCTCCATACTTAATTTCATACATGGTCCCCCAAGTGCAATACTAAGGAAGATAAGAGGATGTGGCAGGACACAACTAGGCCAGGTTGAGGGGAAGCAATGGAAGAAGTAATCCAAAGTAAATAAATGAAAATAAATTCCAAAATAATACTCCCCTTGTGGAAAGCTTTAAAAGGTGGAAAGAAGTCGAAAGGAGATTCCCATTTCATGTCAGGGTACCTATGACTGAAGAGTTTCAATGAGTTAAGTGTGCTTGAAGAGCTCCTTGATCTCCTCCCAGATTCCCAGGTGCTCTGGAACGCGGACATCTAGGAACCGGATGCTCAACAAGATAGTGCACTGTGAAAATCATTACATCTGGTCTACTTTAGGATGATTCTCATTAAATATTAGGCAAGGGTTTGGATGGGGTTGTGCGACTGGAGGCGTCGGCTGTGGTGGTGCACCAGTCACTGGTGAAGAAGTCTCTAAAGAGGTGGTGATATGTGGAGGTATAGCAACTACCATCATGGATGGCTTGAAAGTAGTGGTAGCTGAAGAAAATGTCATGGTGACACCTGATGGTGTCACTCTAGTGGTAGGATATTCTGCATTAGATCCCTTAGTATCTTTGGAAGGGGTGGTGGTGTCCACTGGATTGGAAGTTTTTGTAGTAGATGTGGCTATTGGAAGAAGAGGAGGTAAGGTCACCAAGGCTGGTGGCTAGTGAGGCGGTAGATCTATCAAGGCCTGCTCTCCTAATGTCATGATTCAGACTCAATGAAGTATGGGTCGCTCCTCATCAGTAGTGGTCGTGTTCCACTTCTCACTATCTCAATCCCCATTTTCCATGGTCTGAAAAGGAAATAATAGAAGAAAACAAAAGAAAGGAAAATGAAAAATAAATAAAAATAATGAGAAACCATAAAAATACAAACACACAGCATGTATAGGGGACACACATCATGTTTGTGGACTTGGCTAACCATCTTGTGTGTTCCCTGACACAATCATTTCATCAGTTTTGTTGTACATGGTGTGTACCAAACATACACATCACGTGCAAGACATGGATTGGTTGGTCTTATGGTGGTCAGGACACAAGTTCTCCATAAGTCAATCAGAGTTATCTATACATGGCTTGTTCCGAACACACACACTGTGTATTTTCAAATTTTTAATAGAGAACTATGCATCCATGTAAGTGATGTACATGGTGTGTGTTCTTCATTTTTTCTCATGTACTGTGGGTTTCAACTAAATGCTTCGCTCGATATTTAAATAGCCCTAAATGATTTTAAAACACTAAAATAAAGGGCTTAAAAGTACTTACCTAGATTTAAGATCAAAATGGGGAACACAAATCTTCCTGAATAAAATAGAAATTGAAGATTGAAATCAAAGGACTCTGAGAGGCGTATGGAGGAAGGAAATAGGGGGGCACAACATGGGGTGTGGTTGGTTTAGGGTTCCTATCTTTTATAGTTGGGCCACATGATGTGTTTGGTACTATACAAGTCATGTAGGTTCTTTTTTATAAAAAATAATATTTAATATATGGTTATTATAACAAACTATATATTAATTATTATTTATAATTATAAATAAATAAATAAAAATATAGATATACTAAAATAAATTTGTACATGTTTTTCATCCAAAAAATATACACCATTTTTTCTAAAATTGGAAAGAGAGAGATACACCCTTCGGTCTGGTGCTTGGGGAACGATTTGAACCGGCGATTGGGTGATCCAAGTGTGTGCCCTCAATCACTGGAGTGAAGGTTTTATTACTAAAAATTTTAGTATATTTTACTATTTTAGCCATAGTTTCAAAATTACATAGTGAAAGAAATAACACACGATTTTTAGTTTTAATTATTAAAGATTTGGATAATGTAGGGAGATTAGACGAATTTGAACTCGAGTCTTTTGAACCCTAAGTTATGGCTCTTCCAATCAACCCACACCACCCTCGAGTGATTTCTTATTTTTGAAAACATTTTAAATTATTAGTAAAAACATGACACATGATGTTTACTAAAATACAATCCATGTGGTTTTATTTTAGTGAAAAGGATATAACTGAACTAGCTAGAAGGACTCAGACTTAGATTTTTTGGACCCCAGGCTATGACCTTTCCAGCTAATTTAACCCCACCATCAGTTTTATATTATTTTGAAATGGTTTTATTTACTTTTTGGAAACATCACACACACCATTTAAGAAAAATAGTATTAAAAATAATGAATCTTGTACCAAAGGAAATTGTGATGTGATTCAAACCAGTGATGGATCAGATACACTCCAGCAACCTTGCCATTGGAATTGGATTAATTCCTATTTATTTAATTAATCAATATTTACTTATAAAAAAATTTCTATTAAAATATATACTAAACAGAAAGGTACACACCATGTATGTAGAGACACACGATGTGTGACATAATTTTATTCACTTTGAAATAGTAGTATAAATAGAGGATAGTACATGGAGTGTGAAGGATAAGTACACACTATATAGTTATTAAAAATAGAAAATAAAGGGAGAGAAGATTTTATGGGTTGACTCCTAGTAATCACCTTTGTTTTAGGTCATTGGATTGACTTGAGTTAAGGTACTTACCCATAATCTGAAGGTGTATGTGGATTAAATGTAGCTCTAATAGGAGTGTCTGGCCATTTTGGTGCAAGAAAAATTTCACTAGTATTACCCACCTCTTTTTCATATGACCTTATTATATTTCTCAATAATAATAGCAATAAAATTAAAGAGATCAATCATATTCTTGATGTATATTGCTATCAGAGCAGCCGGGTCATCAATCGTGGGAAGAGTGGTGTTTATATCTCAATGATTTTTTCAAGTGCAAGGGGTAAAAGGATCGAAGATAAATTGGGGGTTTCTCAGAGGAAATTTTACATGGATTACTTAGGATTATTAATTTAATTAGGTAATATTCGAATTGTAAGAACTAATTTCTTTATTTTGGGGGAAGAATTACCCTGGTTAATAGTGTGTTAACCTTCATCCCCATGGATGTCTTATTAGCCACTATTTCTCCCAAGACAGTTCTTCACAATATTTAAAAAATCCTAGTTATCTTTATTTGGGATGCTCAAGAGGATGGAAGATATCATTGGGCCTCGTTGCATAGATTGGATCGTGGTGTTGAGGAGGGTGGAATCAACCTCAAGAACATCTCGGACTCCATGTTCTACCTGCAGGAAAAGATAACTTGGGATGATTTTGAGGGGAGGTCTTTATGGGAAAGGTTCACCATTAAAAAATATGGATATTAGTTTGATTTCATAGGTGGTAGGTGTTATAAGATTTGGGATGTTACTCATCTTCATATCCTTAATCTTTAACAACATTCTAGGTGGATATTTTGAGAGGGTTTGATTAATTTTTGGAGTGATAATTGGTCTATAGGTATCATTGGTTTTTTGGGCTTCCTAGTACCTGACATTTCTTTCCTACAGGCCTCCTATTTCCCTTCCTTCACCCAAGTGGTTCTGGAAACTTCTCTACTGGATCTATTTCGAAGTATTATTATTACTAATGAACCGAATTGGTTGGTTTTCATGGGCTCCCAATCAGGATCCTTCTCGGTAAAGGCCTACCATGGAGTTTTTCATTCTAACAATAGTCATGAAGTATGGGGAGGGGTTCTTTGGTGCAATGAAATCCCAGAAAAGATGAACTTCCTCATCTAGTGCCTTCTCAATAGTGCTCTCTCCACGGATTAAGAGGTGCATAATAAAGGGATTTCTATTGTATCCAAATGCTACTCCTATACAGAACCTAAGGAGGAGTCATCCTCCCATCTATTCTTCAAGATTGATTAGTCTGGCTATATCTAGAACATCTTCAGCAACACAATGGGTTGGAGGTACAGGGTCTTTCCATGTATTTTTTTCTCCATTCCTAGTTCCTTGGGTAGGTGGGTTGTGTGAAAGAACAAAATGCACGATCTATGATACTTGTGGAAGGCTTATGGATCTTATGGAACAAGAAAAATAAATCCAATCATGAGTGACTCTCCATATACATCACATATTTGAAGGCTAGGGTGAGGCCATAGGCGATGGATCTCGAACCGCTGCTCAAGAGGGATACTCTTTATCTCTCCCTACAGATACTTATGGCTAACAGCAGACTCACCCTATCATATTTAAGAGTGTTTTCTTATATAAATTGAGTTCACTGGAACCCCCCTATGTCAGGATTTAAATTGAACATTGATGGTTCATGTATCAATGGTTTTATGAGGGGTGGGGGTGTAGTTTGTGATCAGTAGGGTTTAGTGGTTTTTGCATTCTATTTTTGGTTTGGGCGGGATGACTCCCTCGTGGCTGAGGTTGATTCTCAAGGGATTGGAATTATGTTTTTACAACAATTTTTCTCTCCGCCAAGTGGAAACTGTCCATGGTTATCCTCTGGTCAATTCAAGGTGTATACAATACTCCCTAGTTTGTCACTTATTTAATTCACAATTGTGGGAGACTTCTTCTTGAGATCATTAATCTTAACCACATGTGGAGAGAAGGTAACAAAGTTACGGACTTCCTGGCATCATGGTCTTTACCTATCAACACTTGTGTTGTTTTTAGTAGTACTGGCTCCCTCCCCCCCCCCCCCGAGTGATTTAGTTTAGTTCACACTGATTCCATGGGTTTTCACTAATTTAGGACACCTTGACCTATTTTGGGCCTCAATCCACTTTTATATTTTAATAAAAATTCTCAACATTTAATGGAAGGCATATGTGGATTGCGCTGTGTGAACTACTACATATGTCTGGCACCTTCATCCTACAACTAGGTTTCTTGACCTTCAGGTGGTCTAGGAAGTAACTTCCAAAATCCTTGCTTCGTGGCTAGTAAATTATAAAGGTGTACTTATGACTTGGTTTCATCATTTATGTCCACCACATCCTTGGGTTCCTACTTTGAGATATTGAAAACCTAAGAATAATCATAGGAATCCTATAGAGTAAGTAAGAATTTAACTGAGGGTTCAAAAATAAAGAATTGATCAATTTTATTATTAGCATGACATGATGTGTTCCTATATTCAAATTTTGTGTTTTTTAACTCATTTTTAGAAATTATTAGTGAATTAAAAGTGGGTACCATATAACAAAATTCATCCTCAGTTGAAATAGAGTTAGAATAACCCACTTCATACTCAATCGGAGTATCCATATTAAAAATTATCACTGAAATCTTATCTACCATAGTCCCAAGTCATTCCAACCTTTTGGTTTATTCCAACTGGTGTGTGGTAAAGGCTTCCATCATTGATAATAATTTTTCAGTATTACCCAAATATGGTTCCATAATAGACTAATAAATAGGTGGAGTGAAGGATGTACATGGTTAATCCTCGTATTAAAACCCATCATCCATGTACAGATAATACTCTTCTGGGTATGAGTAAAATATCATTGGATCATGTGGATAAAAATCCTCTCTAGATTAAGTGTGTCGATCTCCATTTGAATAAAAATCCATAGGTATGTCGGGTTGAGGCTCCCAAGAAAAGAGTCAAGAAATGAAAAAATTAAAATTATATGTAAACCAGCCTTGACTTAGACTATAATTTATTATTTTTGTAATCCCCATAAATGGATCCAAAATTTTACCTTACCTATCACGAGGCATGTAAAATTATTTTTTTACCTTTTAATTCGATTAAATGGGTAGTTAGTGATAGTCAAGGCCAATCCCACAGGGAAATTGAAAAAACAATTGTAGACATGAGTGGGTGAGTCTAAACCAATAATCCAGAAAAAATAATGAATGAAATATAATAAAAACATGAAATGATTTTCGAAAATTTGGTGAAAACAAAAGAAAGAATAGAATAATTAGCAAAAAACATTTCGGGGTTGCAACTTGATTACGGTTAATTGCACTAGTCATTCTTCTATATTAAAATTATTTATTAAAATAGTTTTACCATGGGAATTCAATTATATTATCATTTCTTGGTCCAATAACTAGTAATTATGTATTTAAACATTAACCCCTTGGTCCAGTGAATGAATATTTAAATACACATTAAAATATTACCCCTAAAATAGTGGCAACCAGTACACCCAATGGTCATGGGTTTTCTAATTATAACTCCTTTAGTTCTTACTTATGGTGTCATTCTTGGTCTGATACAACACCACCAATGAGTGTGGAATTAATTTCCTTAAAGGGGTTATAAAACATAATTCATAATTAAAATAAATACATCAAAATTTCTTACACAAAACACCCATAATCTTATTATAACCCCAACACCAAAAAAAAGATTTGTATGACCATGGTCATGGTGTACAGGTTGAATAGAAACTCAACCCCTACCATGGATACAAGAGGATAGAAGGGTTAGGGAGGAATCATACTAAAACAAAAATTAAATAGAGTATAAAACTAACATTTGGATTCGGGGGAGATCAAATGGAAAAGCAGTAATACCTCCCCCTTGGATATCCAACCTGGATCTTAGAGGCCTGCCTCTGTATTTATAAAAAAATAGATTACAAGGAATGTACCCAAAAGTACACATTGTGTACTTGGTTTAACTGTCTTTGGCCTTATTTTATCCACTGGTAGGTGATCCACTACACCACCAATTTAATTTTAAGTGTCGCTAGCCGGTAGGTGGGAGTACACGGTGTGTAGTGCCACCACACATGGTGTGTAGAATCTCTATCATCCACAAAATTATTTTGGAAGGGAATACGTGGCATGTGAATGAGTCATACATGGAGTGTAGGTATTTCTTGGCTACATGGGAATTTACTCAAGTTTACTGAGCCATGTCTAGGTAATGGTACATGGAATGTGTTTATAAAGTACACATCATGTATATGTCAGATTTTTTTTTCTAATCATCCTTGATTTGTGACTTTGACTAGAAACACTTGAAAATCACTATGAATGCTGAAATAAAGTATTTGATCTATAAAATAATGTGTATCCGTTGAAAACATGTTTTTCAAATTAAAAAAAATGTATGAAAAGGTATATAAAAATTGGGTACATCAACACCAAAACATGTGGAATTTCTACTAGCAGGTCTGTTCTCAAAATCTCTCATCTTGGAGATTACTAAGTGAAAATTTCATGAGAAAAATCCCCATCCACTCATGATTACTCACACCTAATAGTCTATCTACTATCTTTCCCATCATAGTATGTTTTCCAACTACATAACATTATTTAAGATTATTGTCATAGAACTTCAAGGTTCTCATTATGGTAGGGAACTTCTATAACCTTATCAATGAGATGTATACTCTAGAACATTATTACATCAGATTAATGCAAAATAATGAACAATATGTAATGATATATTTATTAATATTACATAAATCTAATATATATGTGATAAAAATACAAATATTTGGTCCTAGGATACTAACTCCAACAAACTCCCACTTGGACTAGAGCCAACTGCCTATGAATTTCAGTTCGTTGGACCTCATAAGATAATCATGCTTCTTCTAAGTCAATGCTTTATTCAAGGGGTTCACCACATTTTATTCCATATAAATACTCGTCACTGAAACATCACCTCTCTGAGTAATTCCCTCAATAGGTGACACTTCTGATGTATGTGATTCATCCATTGATGTGACCTTAGATCTCTTACAAGAGTCATTGCTATAGTATTATCATAGTAAAGTGTGATAGGATATTTACTACTAGGTACCAAATAAATCACTTGTATGGAGTTACACATCCATAATGCTTATTTAGTTGTCTCAAAAGTCACAATATAATTGAAATATTTTATAGAATCTACAACCATAGCCTTATTTGAGGTCTTCTAGCTCACAACACCTCTATTCAAAGTGAAGATGTATCATGTTTCTAACTTCATGTCATCATGATTAGTTTGGAAACTAGAATCTTCATAACCTATGATGACTAATTCCTCATCTATTATATAAACCAGTAACATATACTTATTACACCTCAGATACTTGAGGATATTCTTGACTTCCATCCAATGGCGGTCACCTAGGTTAGTTTGATATCTTCCTACCACACTTAATGTGTAGGTGACATCTATCCTAGTACATAGCATGGAATACATGACTAACCCAATCACCAATGTGTATGGAATCCTTATTATTATATTTTTTTTCTCATGTGTCTAAGGACACATTTTCTTAGAAAGATGAATTTCATGTGACACTAGAAAAAATACCCTCTTTTATTGTTCCATACTGAATCTATTCAGTATCTTTTCAATATATGTATTTTGAAGTAGGCCAAACAACCTCTTGGATCTATCATGATAGATCTTGATCCCAAGAATATATGCTTCCTCACACAATTCATTTATAGATAATAATTTATTCATCCACTCTTAATAAACAGTAAGGTTGGTATTTTGTTTCTAATTAGTAATATGTCATCAACATATACTATTAAGAAAACAACCGCACTCCCACTAAACTATTTGTAGACACAAGGCTCACACTCATTCTTGATGAAACCAAATTATGTTATGGATTCATAAAAATTAATTTTCTATAAACTAGATTCTTTATTTAATCCATAAATGTATTTTTACAATTTTCATATCTTTTGGAATTCTTTGGGGTCACAAACCCTTCGAGTTGTGTCATATAGACATATTCCTAAAGGTTTATATTAAGAAAGGGTGTTTTGAAATCCATTTTCCAAATATCATAGTCATCATAAGACATAATTTCAAGTAGTATTCTGATAGATTTCATCATTTAAACTGGTGAAAAGGTTTTATCATAGTTAATGTATTGATATTATTTAAAACCTTTTGAAACTAGTCACAACTTATAGGTATTGAATTTTCCTTCCATGTCTAGTTTCTTCATGAATACCCATTTACAACCAATAGGCTTTACATCTACTATAGTATCTACCAAAATCTAGACTTTGTTTTGGTACATGGAATCCATTTTATAATTCATATCTTCTTGCCACTTTCCAACATTTGTGCCACTTGTTGCTTCCTTATAGGTTAGAGGATCATTATTATCAACTAATAATTATTCACCATCCTTGGTGACCATAAAAAACATATCTTTTAGGTCCTATAACCTCTCCAGTACTCCAATGTAGTACTCGTGTCTCTAGAATAATTTCTTCTTATATGAGGATTTATGGAATCTATTCTTATACCAACTCTTATGTACCTTGATCCTCAAATTCATCAAATTATATCTCTCTCCCACTATATAATTTATATATTTACTCCTTATCAAGTAATATGTAATGTATTTATACTATTTTACTTATGTCTAAGGGGTTGTATAGGTAATATCCCTTTATTTCCTTAGGGTATCCTATAAAGGTACACTTTTTGCCTCAAGGTTAAAGTTTGTTACCTAAAGAGGCCTTAACAAACTCTTCACTTCCCTGTATATTTAAATTCAACAATATGGTTTTTATTCCACTCAAAAATTAAATTGGTATATCATTTATCAATTTAGTTGGTAAGTGTGTGTGTTTTTGTTTTTAACACATATCCCTAAAAGGATAATGGAAGACTCGCATGACTCTTAATTGATCTCACCATGTATATCAAGGTGTGGTTCCTCCTTTTTCTTACACCATTCCACTAAGGCATATAAATAGGAGTGATTTGGGATAGTATATAAAACCCCTATAAGTAAATAATTAATTCTTGATTAATATATGATCCACCAGGATCTGAGTAAATTTTCTTAATCTTCTTACCAAGATGGTTCTCAACTTCATTCTTGTATTCCTTGAATTTATCAAAATAATATAACTTATACCTCATTATGTAGACATATCCATATCTACTAAAATCATTAGGAAAATTTATGAAGTATGAGTACCTTCCCCTTGATTCTATAGGAAATATTCCACACACATTAGTATGAACTAATTCAAGAATATCTTTATCCCTTTCACTTTTCCCACTAAATGGGGATTTTTTTCATTTTTCTTTGCAAACATGTGTGACATAAAACAAGTTGTTTTATTTCAAAAGAATATAAATATCCATCTTGATGTAATTTATTCAATAATTTTTCATTTACATTACTTAGTCGGTGATGCCAAAGTTGGGTGCAGTGTGAGTCATGTGAAGTAACTTCATTATCGATTTCCATTACTTGGTTCATGTAATCCAACACATAAAGACCATTATTTAAATTTACCTTACTATAATAAATTATATATTTATCAAATAAGCAAAATTTATTCCCAAATTTGAAAATAAATCCATTTATATCAAGTCTAGATACAAAAAATAATGTTTTTTGGTAACTTATGGAACATAATAAAAACCCTTCAAAATCAAGATCTTTATGGTCAGAAACATAAGGTGGTAGTCCTAGATAGCTATAATAGTAAGTTTAGTATCATTTTATACTCATAGATCTACCTCTCCCAGACAATCTTTTTGAATCTACATATTTCCTATATTTGAATAGATATTTGATCACCAAAATATGTATCAATGTTCAATTTTTAGAAATAGATAAATTACACTCAATAAAAAACACACCTAAATCTTCCCCTTGCTTCTTTGGTTGGGTAAAATTTTTCTTCTAGTGTCCCTCTTTTCCACATGTGAAACAAATAGTATCATGTTCCCTTTCCCCTTAATCTTCCTCTTCTTAGAAGGGTGTTGTGAAGAATTATTGTCCCTAGGGATTTTTTCTTGGACTTTCCTTTTGATCGCCATAAAGATGGAATGATTTTCACACTTCATGTTCTTATCTACTTGGTGAAGGAGAGTAAGTATATTTGGGAGATACTTCTCAATGTTGTTCATCTTAAAATTTACAAAAAAAAAAGTTTGAAAAGCTCTGAGGGAGTGATGCAATAATGAGATCAGTTCCCAGTTCTTTAGGGAGTTTAAACCCTATAACTTCTAGGTGCTTGATGTAGCCAATGATCTTGACTATGTTATTCCCAAATGGGGAACCCTATCCAAGATTTATTTAAAAAATATATATTTAAAGATATCAAAGTGTTCTTGTCTATCTCTCTCTTGATAAAGGCCACGGATATGTCGGAGCATGCTATATGCAATCATGTTTTCATGAGACTTCATGAGTCCACTGGACATAGATGATAGAATCGAACATTGAATGTCTACCGTGTCATTAAAATATTTTTTTTAGACAAGAAACTCTTCATTTCCTCCTTATTAGATGGATCATGTTGTGATAATTCTAGCATGTAAGATTTTCGTTCATGGTATAGCACAACCTGAAGGCGTCTAAACCACTCTTGGAAGTTACTGCTGGTGAGGAGGTTGTCATTATCCAATATTGATCTTAGATATATTGTGGATGATGAGATTTTCATTTTATTCTACAATTAAAATATCATATTATTGGTACTTTTTATTTATTAAAAATTATATGAGAAATAATAAATTAATTGATTTTATTAATTGTACCACTATTTTATCAAGTCCTAATAGATATCGCTATTGAAATTGGAATGTCAAGTTGCTAGGAAATTCTAGTGTAAAGGATTCATATTCCCCTTTTCATTATCCCAAAAAGAAAGATATTTGAAGGTATTTAGGTTGGCAGTTCTTTGCCAACTACATGTTTGCAACTCCTTGATTCGTTGAGTGGATTCCTGAATACTGAAATCTTGACTTTGATTTCCTCAATACTTGCCTCCAAATTACACCAAGTATAGAAAGGGATAATCCTCTTGATTTAAAATGGTTAAGTCAGCCTAAAACCTTTATAAGAGCTCCCCATATAAAAGTAATTATCCCATTAAGGGTTGGTCAAACACTTAGTTCTATTGGTTTCATTCTTAATCAAGTAATAGAAGGTGAAGTATAACTTAATATTTAGTTGAGGGATTTTATTTTTATTATGCATAAATTTTATCTTGTTTTATACTTTACATGTATTGTTAATATTAAGTGGATTTTAATTAATTAACCATGTTGTATACAACCTTTACGCATAATCCATTCATTTAAATCTCATCTTTGCACATTAATTCATTTATTTATGTGATTATGGTCTTGTATCCATAAAATAAATAATGCATAGAAATAAATAATTAATTAATTAAATGGATAAATCATGATCATATCTAATGTTTGATTTAATGATCAAACATTAAATCAACCAATGACCTAGGAAAAAGAACTCCTTGTGCCAAACTTTTCATGAGATACATTATTCCACCTATCCACCTATGTATTACATGATTTTTCATTATAATGGTTCCTTCTTGAACCACATCTATGCACCTTAGCATACTCCATTAATTAAATGTATTTATAACTCACACTCAGATGAAGGTAACCAAAGGATTAGTTAAGAGGGATTTCATAAATGACCATGGACATGCAGGTCCTACATAATAATAGAGGGAGGGATAATACAAAAGCCATAATATTTAATTTAATAATAAATAATTTAAAACCCATGAAATAAATTAAATTAAAACCTCCAACACATACACAGTTCTTGCTTAAGCTAATGAACGCTCATACATGCAATGTATACACAAAAGTAAATGGATAACATTCATTTCTTATCCATTATTTATTATTAAGATAAACACATTTTCAATAATTAATTAATTAATTAATTAATTCCTTTTCATCTTAATGATAATCTGAATCCCCTTGGATATAACCATCATAAAGGCATTAAAGGAAAATAAATGATAGAACCAATAGTTATAGATTTATTATAATAAATTAATTGAGAATTTAAAATTATTTAAAACCCTTATTAAATTTTTAAACGCTTAAAGTTGTAATCAAAACAATAAGGTTTTAATTCTAAAATTTTTAATTTAATGTAATTTTTAATTCTTCCATTAATTTGGAGACTAAACGATGTGTATTGTCCAGCTACACGCCATGTACCTTGGTTGTTGTGTATCCGGGTTACACGTTTGGAGCTTCGATGTGTTGAATCATCCAAACTACACAGCATGTACATGCCAGCTACACACCATTTATCCACTTGTCGTGTGCTTGAGATACTCACTTGGGTCTTCAGCATGTATCTTGGTGGAATCACATGGCGCATACAAGCCAACTACACATTGTGTATCCCTTATGTCATGTGTTTACTATTCTCAATGAATGGATTGGCATGTATTTTAGACATGGGAAATGATTAACTACATGGAATGTACACCGCATACGTGACGTGTATATCATAAATTCTCCAGGATGGCAGTCTCATGTGTTCTAACCATGTATAGTGAACACACAGATTTCATGATTTACATCACTACCCTATGTAGACTACACGACATGTACGCCAGCTACATGTTGTGTAATCTGACATCTCATGTGCTAGGTTGTCCCAGTCTATACATAGTGTGAAATAAATACACTGCATGTAATTAACTTCTTGATATGTCATGTATCCCTCGATATATCTAGGTACAGTTCACATGATTACATGGCATGTACTCTGGCTACATGACATGTAACCCAGTTTTTCTGGCCAAAAATTTGGCACTTCCCAAAGGAATCTCTGGTCGTTCTTCATCTGTTCATATACCTTTAAGAAAATGAAACATTGAACGATCATGATTAATATTTTAATAACATGATAATTAAAATCAGATTAAATAATGAATAATATGAAATGAAAACATTCAACCATGATTACATACAGATCAATAATTAAATAAATAATTATAAATTTAAAATGTGGTTGTTATGATACCACTTGTAGGTTCTAGGAATAGCGGAAGCGTGTTGTCACGGCCCATCCCCCAGAGCTCGTGTCGTGACTACCCCAAGCCCACCTTCCATAGGCCAGGGGCAGATGACTAGCACCAGAAAGACATATCCCTAAAATCAGGAAGGCATTGCCTCTAAACCTGTAAACTCACGCAAACCAAGCACACAAAAAGATACAAGAACAAGGTAAACTATATAGTACACAGAGTGAGTACAGTAAGTAAAAGGGGCTGGAATACAAGCCCAACTGGAAAGTACAAGGAAAACTGAAAAATACAAGTAAAACTGAAAAACATATCCTACAAACACCCGTCAAGGATCCTAGCTGAAGGGTAGGTACAGCTCTCAAACGGTCATCTATGCGGTACGCCACACCTAAGGTCCACCCCCGAGCAACCTCCAGTCCTGGTACCCTCATCATCGGACAGCGTTGTCCGTCGTCTTCACATGACACAGCAAGGTGTAGGCGAATCCCGTGTAGGGGTGAGTATAACAATACTCAATAGGGACCCCGATACCCCAGAAGGTCTCTCAAAATCCACAAAGGATAAACCAAAAAGAATTGAAACAACAGTCAACCCTAATTAGGAATATTCCCATACATATACCTAAGTTATCAAGTATACTCATCTCATCCATGAGGAAACACAAGGCCCAAATCATTAGCCCAAAGCTCAACTATTCCACGAAGGAAAGGATACCGTGTAGGTAACACCACAAAGGTAAGTATCAAAAAGGTACGCCACATAGAAGAATACCACAAAGGTAAAGTCTCATCTCACACAGTTATTAGTGAAGTATATAAGTACATATGATTAGTCATGAAGCTAGATCATCTTATTCTGTCAAGAGGTGCTACTACTGATTATACAGAGTCTGACCCACATAGGATCGATAGGTACTAACCCCCGCAATGATCCAAATAGGATCTGACCCACACAGGATCGGTATGCATTGACCCACATAGGATCACTGAGTGTTGACCCACACAGGATCAGACCCACACAGTATGCACTGACCCACATAGGATCGTTGAGCGCTGACCCACACAGGATCTGACCCACACAGGATCGGTATGCACTGACCCACACAGGATCACTGAGCGTTGACCCACACAGGATCAATAGGTACAAACCCCTGCAATGACCCACACAGGATCCGACCTGCCCAGAGTTGATAGGTAACTAACCACTGTATTATCCGTCTCCAACCTCCGCCTCACTGCCAGCCACTGGATTCCTCACACCCGGTGTGATCAGGTTTCGTAGAATCTGTCCCTCCAGATATCGGTCATACATCAACCACCAAAAAGTCCCATAGAGAAGTATCCCAAAGGTCTGTCATATCATAAGGGACCCAACGTAACAGACAGTGCATCAATCGGACGCCCGGTCTGTAAGTTATTAGCGTTTCCACTCTGAGGGCCCGGTTGGATTCGAGGTTCGATCCAACCCGGCTGTACTCTAACCTTATCCAAAACTCAATTGGATTATACCAAAAAAACCATCTCGATCCAAGGATTCTGGTTTCATAGACGGTTTGTCAAACGGACTTCTGGTTCTCAAGATATGGAAAAAAAGGAAAAACTAGGTCTGGATGGGCCTGAATCTGGTCCAACCCGGTTGGACCGACCCAGCCCAACCCAGCCTAGGCCGACCCGAGTCCGGCCTAGATGGCATGGGCCTCGGCAGGCCCGGCCTGGTGGTGCATCCCGCTGGCGCAGCCCACTGGGCGCGGTCTGGTGGCACGGTCCGCCCGAGCTGGCGCTAAAGTGGGACTGTCCACCTTCCATTCGAAACGCAAAAGGGCAGCACCATTAGGTGCTGCCAAGACACCGCGGGACCCAAGAGGGTCCCGCTAATCCTCCATGGCTGGTCGGGTGCTCTGATCGGTCCTCCTCCTAGTGGCGCGGTCGTGTGTCATTGCTCCACCGTGGATGGTCGGGTGTCGGCCACTCTTCGGCCACCGCCGCGGCCTCCTGCTCCTCTGGTGGTGTGGATGTGCACCTCCCCACCTTCATTGCGGTCGGCCGGTGTTTCGTCCCTCCTCCTCTTCTGTGGGTCACCACATCTCCATTCTTAGCCTAAAAAATAAAACGATCCCATATTCACGATCCTTGGGTCGAGGGCTCCGCGTCCATATGTCACGCTCAACAAAATATTGTGTTTCCAGCGTCATTAATTATTTGGAATTGAAGAGCGCACGAAGAATGCATAGAGAACAAAAGAAAAGGAGGCAATTTATATGCGCGGGACGATGGCCATGTTAGTTTGGCCATCGTCGTTGAGAAACTAGAATATGAAGAATTATCAAATAAATTCAATCATATTAAAAACAAACCCTTACCTCGATTGTCCGTTGGAGGTGGTGCGAGGAAGAAGACGAAGTTGATGAAGTTGGTGATGTCGGCGTCCGTCACTCCCGCAAAGACGCTCCAAGGTCAGTTCCTTGTTCTTGATCCGGGGAATGCTATTCATTGGAGAGGTTCTTTGTTGGATAGAATGTTTCTCCAAAATTCTCCCAAGCTCCCTTTTCCAACGATCCTCCAATTCCTCAAGAAAGGTGAGGATCCAATCTTTAATTGAGTTAAGTTTAATTCAATTAAAGTTGACACGTTGATCAGATTAAGTTGGCACATTTAATTTGGGGGAGAAACAAAGAGTCACCCCATATTAAAGAGGGAGTTCAAGGGTTCGGTGGTCCCCACCACTAATTTCAAATGGGAGTTTTCATTAAATTAAAATAAAACTTGTTTGTTTTATTTTATTATTTTTCTAACTCTCCCATGAAAAACATGAAAAATAAATTTCACCCTCGACCCACTGTGGTCGAGGTGAAGGTCTCCTTAAGAAAATATCGGTGCTTCGAGTTCAACGATGCCCTTGAATATCAATTATAAGCACCGCTTCAAGAGTTACAAAAACCCGCTCGTACGTTTACTGAACGTACCTAAAAAAAGTTCAGAAATTCATTCCAGGCACTCCGGGCCTCGGAATCACATGACGTCAATTTTCACAGACTCTTAATATTTCCATATAATTAAAAATATACATGGAAAATCTGGGTCTTTACATTCTCCCCACCTCAGGGCTTTACATCCGCGAAAGCCACAACACAACCTAGGGAAACAAGTGGGGGTACTGAGCACGAATCTGAGCCTCCCGCTCCCATGTGCTCTCTTGGAGGTTCATGTGCTTTCAACAAATGTGCACCAGAGGTATCGACCACCCAAGAAGGACCCACTCCTGTCAATTCTCAATCTCCACAGGAACCTCCAAAAATGTCACCCCATCGTCGATCTCTAGCTCACCCCAGTCAATGATGTGCGAAGGATCGTGTACATATCTCTTCAGCTAGGATACGTGGAAAATGTCATGCACCTGGTGCAACTGAGGTGGAAGAGATAAGTGGTAATCCACCTTGCAAACTCTATTGAGGACCTGAAAGGGTCTGATAATCTCAGAGATAACTTGTCACCTCGGCCAAATCTCTGCAATACTCATCGAGGTGTGACCCGTAGAAAGACATGGTCACCATCCTTGAACTCCAGAGGTCTCTGTCTCCTATCAGTATAGGAATTATGCTTGCTCTGTGCAATCTTCATCTGCTCTTGGATCATCTAGACCTTCTCCGTGGTAGCCCATACCATCTCTGGTCCCACAAGTGCTGACTCCCCAGGGTCAGTTCAGCACAGAGGTGATCTGAAAGGTCATTCGTACAATGCCTTGAATGGTACCATACCGATAGTGGAGTGATATCTGTTTTTGTATGCGAACTCCACCAAAGGAAAGTGATCCTCCCATCTACGACCGAAATCTAGGACGCAAGCATGTGGCATGTCCTCAAGGGTCTGAATGGTCCGCTCTGTCTGACCATCCGTCTGAGGATGGAAGGCGGTGCTCAACCGAAGTTGTGTCCTGAATACTTCCTGCAACCCCTTCCATAGCTGAGAAGTGAGACATGCATCATGATCGTAGAAAATCTTAGATGGCACTCCATGAATCCGTACAATCTCCTGCACGTAGAGGCGTCCCAAGCTCTCTACTGATCTCTGCTCTCTGATAGGTAGGAAGTGGGATGACTTGGTGAGTCAGTCAACGATCACCCAGATAGAATCATGACCCCTGGATGTGTGTGGAAGTCTTGTCACAAAGTCCATGGAAATTTCATCCCACTTCCACTCTGGCACCTATAGTGGATAAACTAAGCCTGCTGAAACCTGATGCTCTTCCTTCACTTGCTGATAAGTGAGGCACCGAGAGACAAACTTTTCCACTGCTTTCTTCATTCCCAGTCACCAGTGCTAACCCCAAAGGTCCTGTTACACCTCTGCCAATCTTAGATGTACCACTAGAGGGCACATATAGAACTCCCTCAACATTTCCTCCCTAAGTGCCACTGGTACCATAGTACATTTTATAAAGAGGATGATGTGCTCCCCACCTTTAGAAAATCCATTAGGTGTCTGTACTGTGGATATCTGAGCACGTCGATCCTCGCAGTCAGTGTCCCCAATTTTTGCCTCCCTAACTCGCTGAAGGAGTGGGGGAGTGAATGTTAGAGACTGGAGATATGTTTCTCTATCTCGATCCACATAGGATATCCGCAAAGCAGCTAGCTTCTTGGTTACCTCACTCAGCAACTGTATAGAAAATCTTTTGTTGAGTACATCTGCTACTACGTTCCCCTTACCATGAGTATAGACTGTCTCGAAGTCATAGTCATGGAGGAACTCAATCCAACGCCATTGTCTTAGGTTCAGGTTCTTCTGAGAGAAGATATACCTGAGACTCTTGTGATTATATTAGAATGTAAAACATTCTCCCATCAAGTAATATCGCCACATCTTCAAGGTGAATACCACTGCTGCTAACTCCAGGTCATGGGTAGCGTAGTTCTTCTCATGTTTTCTCAGCTGTTGAGAACCATAAGCAATAACTGCTCGCTCCTGCATCAGGACACATCCAAGACTGGTCCCTGATGCATCGCAGTACACTACGTACCCAATGCCCTCCTCTGGTAGCCTCAATATGGGGACACTCATCAGTCTCTGCCTCAGCTCCTGGAAACTCCGCTAGAATATCTCCAACCACACGATGGGTTTCCCCTTCTTCATCAATGCTAATAAGGGTGTCGTAAATATGGAAATTCCAGGCACAAACCTCCGGTAGTAACCGGCCAAACCCAAAAAACTTTGCACCTTCATCACACTCCTGGGTGGCTCCCAAGAAAGCACAGCCTCGATCTTCATTGGATCTACCGCAAATCCAGCCTCCAATATAATGTGTTCTAGAAAGTGGACCTCTCATATCCATAACAAGCACTTAGAGAGCTTACCATAAATATGTTGTCTCGGAGTGTGTCCATAACTATCTGCAGATGATAGGCATGCTCATCCTCCATCGCTGAGTATATCAGGATTTCATCGATGAAAAATACCACAAAGTGGTCAAGGTATGGCTGGAAGATCCTATTCATGAGTCCCATGAACACTGCTGGGGAATTGGTCATGCCGAATGGCATAACCAAGAACTCATAGTGGCCATACCGACATCTGAAGGTCTTCTTCTATACATCCTCATCTCATACCCTAAGTTGGTGATAGCCTAATCTGAGGTCTGTCTTCAAAAACCATTTTGCTTCCTTCAGCTGATCAAAGAGATCGTCAATCCTCAGTAGTGGATACTTATTCTTCATGGTAACTTGTTTCAGGTGCCGATATTCCACACAAAGTCTCAAAATCCCATCTTCCTTCTTGGCGAACAAAATCGGGGATGCCCAAGGTGAAACACTAGGCTTAATGAATCCCTTGATCTGCAAGTCCTCCAATTGTACTCGCAACTCTCAAAGCTCCGTGGGAGCCATCCGATATGCTGGTGTTGATATCGATGTTGTCTCGGGGTACAAGTTGATATAAAATTCCACCTCTCTATTAGGAGGTAGAACTAGAACATCATATGGAAAAATATCAGCGTACTGGTCTACCACTATAGGATAGCTCGGACTCTCAATATCAACTACTCCAAGGGTAAGGCTAGCCAACTAATGTGTGATTGGCCGCACCCTCTTTTGGGTAAGTCCATCCTACATTGCAAAGGTTCCCTTCTCATTGGTGAAAGAAAACCTGGTCCCATCCGTGCAGACACACCGCACTTTGCACCTAATATAGTTGATCTGAGCATGGACTGTGGATAACCAGTCCATACCCAAGATGATGTCTTAAGGCCTCGATGCCGCTATTAGATGATCCCATATGAAGCTCTCACCTCCTAGAGTAATCTCACACTGCTAACACCAGTGTTTAATCATCGAATCTGCTCCTGTATGAGTCTCTAGTCATAAGGATCGAGCCAATGGATCCACCGGTATCTCTAAGCTCCAAATGAGGGTCATGGAAATAAAAGAATGATTGGAACCTATGTCTATAAGTACTGCAGCTAAGGTGGAGTAGACACAGATCGTACCTCGAATCATCTCCAGAGCGCCGTGATCATAGGCCTCAACTGCCTGAAGCTGAGCTCATCGTTGTCCACCTGCTCCCTGTGGTCAGGGTGGACCTCCTAGTGGTGGTAGCGGTAGAACCTCAAATCGCCGCCCACCACCTATTTTACGGCCTACTCCTCTTCCACATCCGCCTCCTGCCTGCGGACCTCCTTGATCGAATCTTCACCTCTGTCCAGGCGGTCCTTCGACCGTCTTCTGGTCATCTGTACAGAGGGTCGGGCAGTCACGATCCATGTGACCCTGCCCGCCACATGAATAACACTGCTTGTTCCTTTCTAGTCCTTCCATGTCTCGAGAGCCCCACACAACTGACCCTGTATCTTGTGGTCGTCCACCTGTAGGTTTGTTCCTCTTGGACCTCTGCGTCATCTGTCGACTGCCAGCTGCTGATGACTCTACTATGTGTCGTCCGGCGGTGGGTCTCACTATCGATGACTGCTTAGCAAGGAATATCTCCACTAATAGTGCTCGCTCTAACACCCTCACCTGTGTCGGGATGCTGAGAGAAACCATCGAAGCTCTAATATCCCATATGAGCCCCTGCTAGAAGGTCTGATCCCTAAAGAAAAGGTCTCGCACCATGTCAGTGGAGTAGCATGAGAGGTCAGTAAACCTCGCCGAATACTGAGCTATAGTCATGCTACCCTTCTGTAAGTGGAGAAGATCCTGTATATGCACAAAGCGTAGAGTCGCTGGGATGAACTCTGCCCTGAAAAGGCTCTTGAAGTCCACCCAGATGAGAGTCACCTCATTGTGGACCTAGAGCATCAGGCTCCACCATCTTCCTGATGCTACCTGAAGAAGATTGGTAGCAAGGATCACCATGAGATCAGCTGGTGTCTCTACCAGTCTAAAAACTCTAACCATGGCCTCTGACCAATCCTTAGCCACCTGTGGATTCATCTCGCCCTGGAACCTCAGTGGCCTCTGGCACTGGAACTCATGCAACACGCTCAAGCAGAGTGCACCCTCTACTGCTGGGGCTGGTGGCATTAGCTTCCCAATGGGTAGTGGTGTTGCCGGTACACCACCCGATTTTACAACTGTCATAAGGGGGCCCTGCACTAAAGCCTCATCGTTCGGTGGGCTGTCATCATGTACTCTACCTCAAACCCTGGCTGGCTATATGCGTGGAGGCATCCTGAAAAGAAACAGGTGCACCACGGTCAATAAGTTATACCTGGTGATATGACTCAAAGAGTTCACAAAGAAAACTTTCCAAAGACACACACGTAATCAGTGTTTTCATGCACTGAGTTAGAAATCAGAACTCAGGGTCCTAGTGTATGGATACATTGGCCACCGCACCAACATCAGATTCCCCAAATTGAAAACCACACTCATCACACTTAACACTATTGCCACACAGAAAAGATCAGAGTCCTAGTTCTTTGGTAGAACCGAACTCCTCTAATACCAATTTTTCATGACCTGTCCCTTAGGGCTCGTGCCATGACTACCCCAATCCTGCCTTCCATAGGCCAGGGGCTGGTTACTAGCACCGGAAAGGCATATCCGTAAAACCAGGAAGGCATTACCTCTAAACCTATAAACTCACGCAAACCAAGCACACTGCAAGATACAAGCACAAGCTAAACTATATAGTAGATAGAGTGAGTACAGTAAGTAAAAGGGGTCGGAATACAATACCAACTGGAAAGTATAAGGAAAACTTAAAAATACAAGTAAAACTGAAAAACAACTCCTGCGAACACCCATCAAGGATCCTACCTGAAGGGTAGGTATAGCTCTCGAACGATCATCTATGTGGTATGCCTCACCTAAGGTCTACCCCTGAGAAACCTCCAGCCTTGGTACCCTCATCCTTGGTCAGTGTTGTTCATTGTCTGCACATGACACAGCAAGGTGCAGGAAAAGCCCGTGCAGGGGTGAGTATAACGATACTCAGTAGGGACCCTGAGACCCCCAAAGGTCTCTCAAAATCCAAAAAGGATGAACCACAAATAATGGAAACAATATTCAACCCTACTTAGTTATATTCCCATACATATACCTAAGTTATCAAGTATACCCATCGCATCCATGAGGAAACACAAGTCTCAACACATTAGCCCAAATCTCAACTGTTCCACGAAGGAAATAATACCACATAGGTAACACCACAAAGGTAAGTACCACAAAGTTATTCCATATAGAAGAATACCACAAAGGTAAAGACTCATCTCACACAGGTATTAGTGAACTATAGAAGTACAAATAATTAGTCGCGAAGCTAGATCGTCTTATTTTTTCAAGAGACACTGCTGCTGATTATACGGAGTTTGACCCACACATGATCTATAGGTACTAACCCACGCAATGACCCACATAGGATCGGACCCACATAGGATCGGTATGCGCTGACCCACACAGGATGTCTAACCACTGACCCACATAGGATCTGACCCACACAGGATGAGTATGTGCTGACCCACACAGGATCACTGAGCACTGACCCACACAGGATCGATAGGTACAAACCCCCGCAATGACCCACACAGGATCCGACCCACCCAAAGTTGATAGGTAACTAACCTTCGTATTATCCGTCTCCAACCTCCGCCTCACTACCAACCATTGGATTCCTCACACCTGGTGCGCTCGGGTTCTGTAGAATCTGTCCCTCGAGATATTGGTCGTACCTCGACCACCACAAAGTCCCACGGAGAAGTATCCCAACGTCTTGTCACGTCATAAGGGACCCAACTCAATAGACGGTGCGTCAATCAGATGCTCGGTCTGTAAGTTATTAGTGTTTTTGCTCCTAGGGCCCGATTGGATTCGGGGTTCGATCAAACCCGGTCGTACTCCAACTTTATCCAAAACTCAAGTGGAGTATACCAAAATTACTATCTCGATCCAAGTATTCTTTTTTCATAGATGGTTCTTCAAACAGACGTATAGTTCTCAAGATATGGCCAAAAAGGCGAAACTGGGTTCGGATGGGCCTGGGTCCGGTCCGACCCGATCGGACCAACCCGGCCTGGGCCGACCCAAGTCCATCCCGGATGTCCTGGGCCTCGGTAGACCCATCTCGTTGGGCTGTGGTCCGGCTCGGCCCGCATAAAGGGTGGCTTGGTGGCGTGGCCCAGTGGCGCGGCCCGCTAGGCGCGGCCCGGTGGCACGGTCCACCCGAGCTGGCATCGAAGGGGCGCCATCCCACTTCCGTTCGAAACTCAAAAGGGCAGCGACATTAGGTTCTACCAATTCACTATGGGACCCAAGCGGGTCTTGCCGATCCTCCACGGTCGGCTGGGTGCTCCGGTCGGTCCTCCTCCCAGTGGCGCGGTCGTGCGCCGCTACTCCACTACGGCTAGTCGGGTGTCGGCCACTCTTCAGCCTCTGCCACGGCCAAGCGGTCGTAGCCTCCTACTCCTCCGTCAGTGCGGACGCGCGCCACCCCACCTTCCTTGTGGTCGGCCGGTGTGTCGGCCCTCCTCTTCCACAGGTCACTGCATCTCCGTTCTTAGCCCGAAAAATAAAATGATCGCATATTTGTGATCCTCGGGTCGAGGGATCAGCATCCATATGTCGCGCTCAAAAAAGTATTTCATTTCCAGTGTCATTAATTATTTGGTGTTTAAGAGCGCATGAAGAATGCACAGAGAACAAAAGAAAAAGAGTCAAGGTATATGCGTGGAATGATGGCCATGTTAGTTTGGACATCGTCATTGAGAAAGCAGAATATGAAGAATTATCAAATAAATTCAATCATATTAAAAATAAACCCCTACCTTGATTTTCCATTGGAGGTGGTGCGAGGAAGAAGACGAAGTTGATGAAGTTGGTGACGTCGGCTTCTGTCACTCCCACAAGACGCTCTAAGGTCAGTTCCTCATTCTTGATTTAGGGAATGCTCTTTGTTGGAGAGGTTCTTTATTGGATAGAATGTTTCTCCAAATTTCTCCCAAGATCCCTTTGCCAACGATCCTCCAATTCCTCAAGAAAGTTGAGGATCTAATCTTTAATTGAGTTAAGTTTAATTCAATTAAAGTTGAAACATTGATTAGATTAAGTTGGCTTATTTAATTTGGGGGAGAAACCAAGAGTCACCCCATATTAAAGAGGGAGTTCAAGGGTTGGGTGGTCCCCGACACTAATTTCAAATGGGAGGTTTCATTAAATTAAAATAAAACTTTTTTGTTTTATTTTATTATTTTTCTAACTCTCCCACGAAAAACATGAAAACTAACTTTCACCTTCGACCCACTGCGGTCAAGGTGAAGGTCTTCTTAAGCGAATATCGGCACTACGATTTCAACAGTGCCCTAGGATTTTAATTCTGAACACCGGTCCAAAAGTTACAAAAACCCACTTGCACATTTACTAAACATACGTAAAAAAAGTTCATAAATTCATTCCGGGCACTCTGGGCCTTGGAATCACGCGCCATCAATTTTCGCGGACTTGTAATATTTCCATATAATTAAAAAAATACATGGAAAATCTGGGTCTTTACACTTGTAGTGGTGTGCGATGTATTTAAAATTTATTTGGAATAAAATTTCCTAGAACCCCAATAGAGGATCTTTACACATTAAATTTATAATTATTTTATTTATATCTAAATAAAATAAATACCTCATCTTAGGATCCTTTCTTCATTGACAATGTTGATCTTTTGAAATCCCCTTTTCGAATTATCTTTATTACGATGTGAGGGTCTAAGGGTAGAATATCTATAGTGGTGATCCACACATTCTCCTTTGATTTTTGAGCAATTCCAATTGATTTTCAGGTGCTGGCATGGTGAATCAATTGTCTTGTATTGTTCATTTTGGTCGTTCATCCTTTGATCTTAAAGGAATCTCTCTTACATTTCTTATTTTTATGTGAGATAGAAAGAATGAGAAGTTGAGAGAGAATTTCTTTATGTTCAAAAATTCTCTATTTTTTATTTCACTACACAATATCTATAATGGACTATTTATAGAGCTAGGTTTTATGTTAATAAATATTTTAATTGCATATAGACCCTTAAAATAATATCATATTCTAAATAAACCCCATGCCATAAAAAATATTATTATTATTATTATTTTGTGTTGAATTCCAATATGTGCATATGATAAATATTATTTACCATCTTGAAAATAAATATCAATCACCAGACACAATATTGGTCTATTTGAATTCCTTGTCATTTATTGAATACCCAAATACATATTTTATTCACCAATAAATATTTGTGATCAATAAAACATTAATAAAATTATTCCTTGATCATGAGAATAATATTTATTATATTAATTAAATTCACTTATAATTTAATTGATATCGTCATTAATAATTATTGGGTGACCCTCTAGGATTATTTCTCATTGGCATTAGGTGGGCTTGTCTAAAGTCCAAGATTACTATCTAGAAATAGGTCAAGGAACCCAAGAGAAATAACTTAATGTTGGAATGATGACAAATAAATACGAATGCCCACTGTGTAATTTAATTCATTTGTCACAATATCTCATCAAGCAAGTTTCACATCCATATCACCAACCTATATGATTGATATATCTTTCCTTGACTATCTGAAATAAATTTTATGTTACACCATGTCCATGGAATTCAGGGTGAAGGTTTTATTTCAATAAAATGGGTGAGATATTAGCTTCCATAAAGATGAAAGGGGAAAATCCTTCCTCGACTTATCCATTAATAACATATCATTATTGATGCACCCAACATACCATACTTCCTGCCAATATATGGCGTGATGGTTTTTGTCAAAAAAATTAAGTGCACGAGTCATTACATGCATTAATGATAATCTTAAATTCTATATACCATTACACATGCTCGCATATAGGAATATATGTTGACACAAAAACATGAGGAATTCCTACTAGAGAGTCTTTTATTATAATCTATCATCTTAGAGATTATCAAGTGTGAACTTCATGAGAAGAAGCATCATTCGCTTATGAGTAATTGTACCTGACAGTATATGTACTATGTGTCCTACAATAGTACGTTATCAAACTGTATAACATTATTTATGAATATCATCATAGCACTTCAAGGTTCTCATCATAGCAGGGAATTGTTTTGAATTTATCATTGTGACGTATACTCTAGGATATTATAATAGCATAATCATGAAAAATAGTGAAAATATATAATGATATGTTTTATTAATATTCAATACATCAAATATACATATAATCAAAATACAAACAATTGATCCTAAGACACCAACTCCAACAGGTAAAACTCCCCCAATGATTTCATATGCCCTAAGAATTTATTGTTAGGTTTTGGTGTATGGGGTATTCACCTAAGGTTAGTGGAACCTCAGTCATTCCCAAGATAATGGGAAGGGGTCAGGATGTTATAAATAATATTGATAAGTCTCTACCATAATTCCTTACTCTTATTTTTTAGATGGATAAGCAATTGAAGCAAGAAAACTATGGTCCTTATGGTTCAAAATAGGAAGGGAAAGGAAAATATCCCTAAGAATAACTCCAATTATAAGGCTCGTTCTCACCTGAATAAGAGTAGGAGGATCAGGGAAAAAAGGAATGAGATTCGGTGTTCTTTTCATGTGGTAAGAAGGGCCACTGGAAAAAGAAGTACACCTCAGTTTAGAAGAAAGGGGAGGCTTCAGGTGCATTCATTATCGAATGTAATCTTTTAGTTTTTACAAATTAAGTATTATATATATTATGGTGCTTACATTTGTATGAAAATACAAGAACCAAACAAATTTAGAAAGATTTAGTATGGTACTTTGGGATATATTATAGGATTTCATGCCATGGGAATTTCGATCAATCAATTATAATAGGCCTTTCAACTACTAGGCCTTTGGTCTATTTAAGGGTTCCATATTAACCCATAAAAAGTGGTTTTATCATGAAATGAAATAAAAATGTAATTTAAGAGAGAGGTGGGTCTATGAGCTTCCAACAGAGAAATAATAGTTGTTATAGAAATCATAGATTACCATATTACTTTTCCAATAGGATTAATCTTGGTTTTAAAGAATTGTTATTATGTGTCGAGTGTTACCAAAAACATTATATCTATATCCAGAATTGATATGAATGACTTCATTTTGAAATTTGGAAATAGTAATTTCTAATTTTACAAACATAACATATGTTATGGTATGACACATTTAAACAATGTTCTTTATATATTAGATTATGAAAACCAAGTGTTGTAAATCGATAACAAATCAAGTTCACATGTCTCATATCACACCCAATTATGGAATCACTGAATTATTCATGTAAACAAGAAGTTCTTGAAAAAAATTATATCAAGATATATATTTAGATTATTTTTAACTAAAACCACTTGATACCCATCATGATTTTTTACAAGCCAAAATGGATAAATCTCTATTTAGTGGACAAGGTGAAAGGGCCACAGAGCCTCTAGAATTGGTTCATACAGATGTGTGTAGGCCATTTCCAGTTAAAGATAGGGGTGGATTCTCTTCATTAATTTTATCAATGACTTGAGTATATACGGATATGTATACTTAATGAGGTATAATTCGGAATCCTTTGACAAATTCTTGTATTTCAAGAATGAATTAGAGAATTGTCTAAGTAAAAGGATAAAGAAAATAAACTCAGAACATGGTGGAGAGTATCTTAACCAAGAGTTCATAGATTATTTATGGGGGTTTTGGATCTTTTCTAAACTCACTCCTCCTTATACACCATAGTGGAATGGTGTAAGTGAAAGGAGAAACCACCCCTTATTGAACATCAAGAGATCGATGAGAGTCAAAGGATTATTCTATTATCCTTTTGGGGATATACATTACATATTTTAGTGTACATACTAAATAAATTTCCAACTGAGGTGGAGAATAGTAAACCATTTGATCTTTGGTATGAAAGAAACGTTTTCTATCACATATTCATGTATAGGTATGTGAATAACTTGTTAATACCATTTTTGGAAACAAACTATAATGTCCCGGAAATTCTGTATAATTTTTTTTAATGATATGGAATTATTTCGAGACTTTGAAATCTAACAGCGCGTGATTCTAAGGCCCGGAGTGCCTGGAATGGTCCGTCGAAGTTTTGTTAAACTTTAAATAGCACGCGTAAGCAGTTTTCCTGAAAAAGTGTAATAACTCTTCAACAGTTACTCAGATCAGAAATATGAGTGCACAATTGCATTTAGGATGGTGGGTTTACCCTAGGCGCGACTTAAGTTTAGTCAGGGTGGGCCTCCTGTGAGAAAACTCAAAAATGGCATAACTGTAAATAAAATAATTAAATAAATTATTTTATTTTTCAAATTCTTATAACTCACAAACGGTAGCTCAGATTGAAAATCTGAGACCACCGCTGAACTTGTGAGGGAATGATTTATTTAAGTAGATACAAACTTTGGCCGGCGCAGGCTAGTGAAAGTTAGTTTTTGGCCGTAAATAAAATAATTAAGTGACAATTATTTTATTATAAAATTCATAACTTCTAAACGGTAACATAGATAGAAAATTTGAGAGTATTGTTGGGTTCTTTGGGGAATTTTTCACTTAGGTAGAGTCTAACCTTGACCGACGTGAGTCAGGGGTGACTGTTATAATTTTTCTAAACTTTTTTTCGGGTACATTCAGTAAACGCACAAGCGGCGTTTTGTAACTTTTGAACCGGTACTCAGAATTGAAATCTGAGGGCACCGTTGAACTCGCAGCACCGATATTCACTTAAGGAGATCTTCACTTCGACCGCAATAGGTCTGGAGAAAAATTTACTTTTTGGAACTTTTTAATAGAATAAATAAAATAACTTTATTATTTTATTTTTATTCTATTCCTTCAATGGACGAGCAGTAAGGTGGGACCAGCGACGTCTCAAGCCAATAAATGTCTTGACCTTTCAATTATAAGTAATCACACCGTTAGGGAATTAGGAAGGTTTCTAATTAATGGGACTCCATTAATCCCACAAACGTTGCACACCCTTCCCCTCTTCTATTTATATGGAGCTTGGGGAGAGGTGTTGGCACTACTTCTCCAAGAAATGAAGTGATAACAAAGTGCAGTGATGCCAAACCCTTGGAGGATGGAGCCAGTACCAGCGGGAGGTGACGAGCGACACTGAGACCCTGAACCGGAGATCGACGAACGAGTGATGTCATTGGAGGCTAGTTGTGGGGGACGATGAACACCGACACTTCCTCAAATGTGGACGCTCTCCAATAAACTTGAGGTAGGGGTTATTTTGTTTGAACGTTTTTTATATTCTTCTTACCCATTCTTGAATTTATATGAATAATGAGGTCAACCGACTAATAGGTTGACCCGCGATTCCTTCGTCTTTATGGGAGGATATTGTGGGGTATCTTGTAGGGATTGTTGCTTTTTGTATACCCCTTACCCGTACTTGTCGTTCTTCTCGATTCAATAAAAACTATGCCGCTTGCTACCGTTCTAACATGGAGGGTGCGGTCCGAACAAACACGGCCCGACCTCTCCGCAACCTTTGTGGTTTTTGACTCGTTCTTCATCCATTCTTCAATGCAAAATATTTATTAGCACTAGAAACACGGAGATTTTCTAAGCATGATATATGGATGTGAAGCCCTCAACGCAAGGATCTCAAATATGTGATAGTTTAATTTTTTAGGCTTGGAATGAATCCGCAATGGTTCGCGGAATGAGGCGGCGGCCGGCACCCGTCCGGCTACGAGGAAGGAAGGGTGGCGCACGTTCACACCGTCAGATGATGAGAAGGCTACGGCTCGTTGGCCGCGGCGGAGCAGAGGCGGCGACCGGCGCACGGTCGGATGCGCAAAGGGGAGGTGGCAGTGCGCGTTCGCGCCGCCGGCATGTAGGAGCTGTGGCACGAGGCCACAGCGGCGAAGGAGGGCGGCATGCCGAGCCGGCCGCCGGTGATGGCGTGACGCACGACCGCGCCGCATAGAGGAGGTTGGTCTTCCAGCCATCCGTAGACCAACGGGCCGCCCAGCACAGGCCGCACTGCGGGCTGCCCAAGGGACCGGCTCGCGTCGATAGGTCGGGCCGCTCCGTGTCGCCAGGCCGCGTCGTGCCGGACCCAGCGGGCAGGGTTGACCTGAACCGGGTCGGGTCGGACCAGACCCAGACCCACTTTGACCAATTTTCACTTTTTCAGCCATATCTTGAGCTACAAGTGTCCGTTTGACGAACCTTTAGTGGCGCCGGAAACCTTGGAGTGAGATGGACCTTTTGGTATACCCCACTTGAGTTTTGGATAAAGTTACGATACAGCCGGGTTGGATCGAACACGAATCCAATCGGGTCCTCAGGACAAAAAGGCCAATAACTTACAGATCGGTCGACCGATTAACGCATCGTCTATTGCGTTGAGACCCCTTTTACATGGAGGTCCTTTGGTATACTTCTTTATGGGACTTCATGTCATTTGGAGTATCAACCCGTGAGTTGAGGAGTGGATCCTCCCATAATCAAGCGAGCTTAGTGCGGGAACCCTGTAGCTTGTTGTAACATGAGAAAGGGATCCTATGTGGGTTTGTGATTTGGGATCCTTCGTGGGTTTATGATTGAGGGCCCCACATGGATCCGCTCTAGGAATCCATGTGGGGATACTCTAGGATACTTCGTGGGTCTGTTGTACTAGGATCATGTGTGGGTCTGATGATGTACTAGGATCTTGTGTGGGTCTGATGATGTACTTGGATCATGTGTGGGTCTGATGATGTACTAGGATCATGTGTGGGTCTGATGATGTACTAGGATCCTATGTGGGTCTGATGATTTAGGATCCTTCGTGGTTCTGCCTCTTAAAAAAGTAATATGATTCAATAGTTATATCTGATTATCTTTGTTACCGTACCTATGTTATACTTGGTGTGAGCTGAGTCCTTTCCTTCATGGTGATACCTTGGTGGTATTCTTCTATGTGGCATACCTATGTGTTACTTACCTTCATGTTAATACCTTTGTGGTATTCTTCTGTGTGGAATACCTATGTGGTACTTTCCTTCATGATGAAACCTTGATGGTATTCTTCTGTGTGGTGTATCTGTGTGGTACTTTCCTTCGTGGTGATACCTTTGTGATATTCTTATGTGTGGCGTACTTGTGTGGTACTTTCCTTCATGGTGAAACCTTGGTGGTATTATTCTGTGTGGCGTATTTGTGTGGTACTTTCCTTCATGGTGATACCTTTGTGGTATTCTTCTGTGTGGCATACTTGTGTGGTACTTACCTCTGTGATAATACCTTTGTGGTATTATTCTGTGTGGCATACCTGTGTGGTACTTTCCTTTGTGGTGATACCTATGTGGTATTCTTATGTGTGGAGTTACCTTTGTGGTAATTACCTTTGTGGTGATACATTCATGGTATTCTTTCCTTCATGGAACAGTTGAGATTTGAGCTAATGATTTGGGCCTTGTGTTTTCTCATGAATGAGATGGGTATACTTGATAAATTAGGTATGTGTATGGGCATATACCTACGTAGGGTTGACAGTTATTTTAATGCTTTTTGGTTTATCCTTTGTGGATTTAGTGATACCTTTTAGGGTCTCGGGGTCCCTACTGAGTATCGTTATACTCACCCCTGCACGGGCTATGCCCACACCTTATTGTGTTTGGTGCAGACGACGGACAGTGCTGACTGGGGATGAGAGTACCAGGACTGGAGGTAACTTGGAGGTGGACCTTAGATGAGGCATACCGCAGAGATGACCATTCGAGAGTTGTACCTACCCTTCAGGTAGGATCCTTGGCGGGTGTTCATAGGAGTTATTTCAGTTTACTTGTACTTTCCAGTTTTCTTGTACTTTCCAGTTGGGCTTGTATTCTGGCCTCTTTTACTTACTATGAACGCTCCTTTTTACTATATGGTTTACTTGTGTTCGTATCTTGTGTGCTTGGTTGTGTGTGATTACAGGATATAAAGGCAAAGACTTCCCAGTATTAGGGAATATGCCTTTCAGTGCTAGTCGTCAGCCCCTGACCTATGGAAGGCGGGCTTGGGGTAGTCACGGCATGGGTCCTGGGGGACGGGTCATGACAAGTGGTATCAGAGGATTTCGGTTCTACCAAAGAACTAGGACTCTGATCTTTTCTATAAAACAATAGTGTTAAGTGTTATGAGTGTGGTTTTCAGTTCGGGGAGTCCAGTGTTGGTGCGGCGGCCAATGTATCCATACACCAGGACCCTGAATTCTAATTTCTGACTCAGCGTGAAAAAACACTGATTGCGTGTGTTTTTGAAGTCTTTCTTGTGTTTTCTTGAGTCAGCTCACCAGGTATAACTTAATGACCATGTCTCACTTGTTCCTTATCAGGATGTCGTCACGTAGACATCTAGCTAGGATTCACGAGAGAGTACACGACGATGGCCCACTGATCAACGAGGCTCTGGTGCAGCCCCCCCCCCCCCCCTCAGCATTGGCACCTTTGGGTGGTGTACCAGCAGCACCACTGCCCGTTGGACAATTGTTTCCACCATCCACACCAGCAGAGGGTGCACGCTGACTGATCACATTGCATGAGTTCCAGTAGTAGAGGCCTCTAAGGTTTTGAGGCAAGATAGATTCCCACGCGGCCGAGGGCTGGCTGGAGGCGGTTGCTAGAGTTTTCCGCCTAGTTGAGACACCAGTAGAGCAGGTGTTGATCTTAGCTACCATTATTTTACAGTGAATGACCATGAGGATGGTCTGTATAGTGATGAGGCTTTGGTACGTGGACCGTTGCCCGAGATGGTACCTTCAGGTAGTGTGCCAGCTATATCACTATATGTTGGTCAGCAGTTGCAACTAGAGGTACCAATAAAGGACACATGTAGGCTTAGTGCCTTGCACATGTTTTAGCATCAGATACCCCTCAGGTTCTAAGGCAATCTTGAATCACAGGTGACTAAGGATTGTCTTGAGAAGGTGGATGAGATTTCCCTAGAGCTTCTATAGCTTCAGCAGGATGATATGTCGGTAGCTAAGTATTTATCGAGGCATACCGACCATTCCTGATACTCAATGAATAAGATATGATTAGCGTTCAGGGCTCAGACTTCTGAGCGAGGTGTGTTTAAGGACATCCAAGCCAACATTTTTCCTCTATGCATTCCTACTTAGGTTAGGGTTCTAGATAGAACCTTTGTGGTTGAATGTTCTTTGTCTGAGAGGATACATCCAGTGAATGTTAGCAGCGGGAAATCAGGAAACTGACGCCAGTCTCAGGGACTTAGGTGTGTAAAATTTTTTGGGAAGAGTATGTGTTTGGGATAGACGAATCTGCAGGGCTGCAGACATGGAAGCAGAGCTTGGAGGGCAGTGTGAGGTGGTGTACTTTTCGATATGTTACAACCACCCCCTTTGTGGTCTCCACTAGGCTCATGGAGATGGAGGACATGGGAATAGATTAGCTTCATGCGGTCAAGGAGTGCAACCTAAGGGCTCTAGGAATGATTCGAGGTACGGTATATGTCTACTACTAGCTGCCATATCAATAAACATAGGTACTAATCATTCCTTCCTTCCAGGAATCTTTTCCAATACCTAGAGTTTCTAGTTAAACCGTTGACTTGACCCTCACGTCTAGAGATACCTTTGGGAGGGGACTCAAAAATCACACTTACACCGATGGTGTGACCTAACCCTTGAGGTGAGAGTTTCGGTTGGAACCTCTTGGTGGCAGTGTCGAGGCCTTACGACGTTAGTTTAGGTATGACTGAACATCCACAATTCATACCCATATTGATTGTATTAGTAAAAAAGGTTTTTGTTTATCTACAACATTGGGATGAGGTTTTCTTTAGTCAGTGAAAAATGAAGCTCAGGCAGCATAGGATAAACTCATGCATAGGAGGGTGCAGCCAATCACTCTTGAGTCGGTCAGCCTTAACCTCATGGTAGTAGGAGTTTTGAGTTTTCAGTTCCCAATGGAGTGGCTAGAGTTCCACCAGAACTATGACTTTTAGATAATCTATACTCCTAGAAAGGGGAAAGTGGTAGCAGATGCACTCAACAGGAGGTCTAGCCTGCAGCTGCTGAGTGAGGTGACAGAGCAGCTAGCTGCTTTGCAAATATCCTACGTGGATCGAGATGGAGCAGCTTATCTTCAGTCTCTGATAGTCACTCCCCCAATCCTTCAGTGAATTCGGGAGGCACGGCTTGGGGGCATTGACTATGAGGCTCGACGTGCTCAGATATCCCCAGGGCAGACACCTGATGGATTTTCTGAAGGTGGGGAGCACGTCGTCCTCTTTAGAGAATGTACCATAGTATCAGTGACGCTTCAAGAGGATTATTTGAGGGAGTTCCATACGTCCCCTCTGGCGGTACATCCTAGTGTGGTGAATATGTATCAGGACCTCCGACGTCAGTACAGGTGGCTAGAGATAAAGGAAGCAGTGGTAGAGTTTGTATCACGATGTCTCACTTGTCAACAAGTGAAGACTGCACAGAGTTGGCAGAAGTCTTATGCCGAAAAGATACGGAAACCCTTGGAGTTCCAAGAGGGGGGACCAAGTATTCTTGCGAGTCTCTCCTCGACAGGGACTATGAAGATTTGGCCGAGGCAGCAAGTTATCACCGAGGTTTATCGGTCCTTTTATGATACTTCGGAGGATTGGAAAGGTAGGATACTTCTTGGATCTTCCAATGTAGTTAAAGAGGGTGCACGACGTCTTCCATGTATCCCAGCTGAAAAGATACGTGCACGACCCACCCCACATCATCGACCACAGTGAGATGGACTTCGATGATGGGGTGACGTTTATAGAGGTTCCAGTATATATTGAGGATCGACAAGATCGGGTCTTTTTTGGGTGGTTGATACCTTTGGTGCGCATATACTGGAAGTACGAGAACCTCCATGAGAGCACATGGGAGCAGGAGGTTCATATTCATGCTCAATACCTTCTTTTGGTTTTTTTGACTTTGTTGTGGATTTCAGGGATGTAAATCCCTAAGATGGGGATAATTTAATGTCCCTAAAATCATGTCTAATTTTTTTTAATGATATGGAATTATTTTGAGATCGTGAAATCTAACGGTGTGCGATTCGGAGGCCTGGAGTGCCCGGAATGGTCCGTTGAAGTTTTGTTAAACTTTAAATAGTGCGCGTAAGCAGTTTTCCTGAAAAAAGTGGAATAACTCTTAAACGATTACTCAGATCAGAAATCTGAGAGCACCATTGCGCTCAGGATGGCGGTTTTATTCTAGGTGCGACTTAAGTTTAGTCAGTGTAGGCCTCCTGTGAGAAAACCCGAAAATGGAATAACTGTAAATAAAATAATTAAATAAATTATTTTATTTTTCAAATGCTTATAACTCACAAATGGTAGCTTGGATTGAAAATATGAGACCACCACTGAACTTGTGAGGGCATGATTTATTTAAGAAGATACTAACTTTGGCCGGCGCGAACCACTAGGGAAAGTTAGTTTTTTTGTCGTAAATAAAATAATTAAGTGACAAATATTTTATTGTAAAATTCATAACTTCTAAACGATAACTCAGATTGAAAATATGAGAGTACCATTGGGTTCGTTGGGGCATGTTTCACTTAGGTAGAGCCTAACCTCGACTGGTGCGGTTCAAGGGTGATTGTTATAATTTTTTCAAACTTTTTTTCGGGTACATTCAGTAAACGCGCAAGCGGCATTTTGTAACTTTTGAATCGATACTCAGAATTGAAATCTGAGGGAACTGTTGAAATCGCATCACTGATATTCGCTTAAGGGGAGACCTTCACTTTGACTGCAGTAGGTCCAGAGAAAAAGTTAGTTTTTGAAAATTTTTAATAGAATAAATAATATAACTTTATTATTTTATTTGTATTCAATTCCTTCAACGGACGAGCAGTAAGGTGGGATCGGTGATGTGTCAATCCAATAAATGGCTTGACCTTTCAATTCTAAGTAACCGCACCACTAGGGAATTAGGAAGGTTCCTAATTAATGGGCCTCCATTAATCCCACGAACGTTGCACACCCTTCCCCTCTCCTATTTATATTGAGCTTGGGGAGAGGTGTTGGAACTGCTTCACCAAGCAAAGAAGTGCTGAAAAAGGGCAGTGACGCCAAACCCTTGGAGGATGGAGCTGTTACCAGTGGGAGGTGACGAGGGACACCGAAACCCCAAACCGGAGATCGACGAACGAGTGACGTCGTTAGAGGCTAGTTGCGAGGGACGACGAACACCGACACTTCCTCAAACGCGGACACTCTCCAACGAAATTGAGGTAGGGGGTTATTTCATTTGAATGTTTTTTATTTTCCTCTTCCCCGTTCTTGAATTTATATGAAGAACGTGGTCAACCGACTAACGGGTTGACCCACGATTCCTTCATCTTTGCATGAGGATGTTGCGGGGTATCTTGTAGGGATTGTTGCTTTTTGTATACCCCTTACCCATTCTTTTCGTTCTTCTCAATTCAAAAACAATTATGTCGCTTTCTACCGTTCTAACACAGAGGGTGTGGGCCGAACGAACACGGCCCGACCTCTCCGCAACCTTTGTGGTTTTTGAGGCGTTCTTCACCCGTTCTCCAATTCCAAATATTTATTGGAACTGGAAACACGGAGATTTTTTTATCAAGATATATGGACACGAAGCCCTCGACGCAAGGATCGCAAATATGCGGTCGTTTAATTTTTCGGGCATGGAACGAATCCGCAATGGATCGCGGAAGGAGGCGGCGGCCGGCACCCGGCTGACCGCGAGGAAGGAAGGGCGGCACACGTCTGCACCGCCGGATGATGAGAAGGTCGTAGCCCGTCAGCCGTGGCGAAGCAGAGACAGCGACCGGTGCATGGCCGTCCGTGCGAAGGGGAGGCGACGGCGAGCGTCCGCGCTGCCGGCGTGCAGGAGCCGCAGCACGAGGTCGCGGTGGTGAAGGAGGGAGGTTGGCCACCGATGATGGCACAGCGCACGACTACACCACACAGAGGAGGCTGGTCGTCTGGCCAGCCGCGAACTAGCGGGCCGCGCACCGCGGGCCGCCCAGCGTGGGCCACACCGCGGGCTGCCTAGCGGACCGGGCCGCGTCGACAAGCTGGGCCGCACCATCGGGTTGTGCCACACCGTGCCACTGGGCCGTGATAGACCCAGCAGGCCGGGTCTACCTGAACCAGGCCGGGTCGGGCTAGGTCGGTCTGACCGGGTCGGACCGGACCCGGACTAACTTCGACCCATTTTCGCTCTTCCGGCCATATCTTGAGCTACGGGCGTCTGTTTGATGAACCGTCAGTAGCGCCAGAAACCTTGGAGTGAGACAAACCTTTTGGTATACCCCACTTAAGTTTTGGATAAAGTTGGGGTATGGCTGAGTTGGATCGAACACGAATCAAATCGGCCCTCGGGACAAAAAGGCTAATAACTTACAGACCGAGCGACCGATTAACACACCGTCTGTTGCGTTGAGACCCCTTTTATGTGTCGGTACTTTTGGATACTTCTTAGTGGGACTTCATGGTAGTTGGAGTATCGACCCATGACTTGAGGATTGGATCCTCCTGGAATCAAGCGAGCTTAGTGTCGGAACCATGTAGCTGGCTGTAACATGAGAAAGAGATCCTATGTGGGTCTGTTCTTTGGGATCCTTCATGAGTCTATGATTGAGGGTCCTACATGGATCCTCTCTAGGAATCCATGAGGGACTACTCTAGGATCCTTCGTGGTTCTGTTGTACTAGGATCTTGTGAGGGTCTGATGATGTATTAGGATCTTGTGTGGGTCTGATGATGTACTGGGATCCTCTGTGGGTCTGATGATGTACTAGGATCCTGTGTGGGTCTGATGATGTGCTAGGATCCTGTGTGGGTCTGATGATGTACTAGGATATTGTGTGGTTCTGATGATTTAGGATCCTTTGTGGGTCTGCCTCTTAACAAAGTAAGATGATTCAGTAGTTATATCTGATAATCTTTGCTACCGTACCTATGTTATACTTGGTGTGAAATGATTCCTTTCCTTTGTGGTGATACATTGGTGGTATTCTTCTGTGTGGCGTACCTGTGTGGTACTTACCTTCATGGTAATAACTTTGTGGTATTCTTCTGTGTAGCGTACCTGTGTGGTACTTTCCTTCGTGGTGAAATCTTGGTGGTATTCTTCTTTGTGGTATATTTTTGTGGTACTTTCCTTTGTGGTGATACATTTGCGGTATTCTTCTATGTGGCATACTTGTGTGTTACTTTCCTTCGTGGTGAAACCTTGGTGGTATTCTTCTATGCGGTGTAATTGTGTGGTACTTTCCTTCATGGTGATACCTTTGTGGTATTCTTCTGTGTGGCATACTTGTGTGGTACTTACCTTCGTGGTAATACCTTTGTGGTATTCTTATTTGTGACGTATTTGTGTGGTACTTTCCTTCGTGGTGATACCTTTGTGGTATTCTTCTGTGTGGAATACCTGTGTGGTACTTTCCTTTGTGGTGAAACCTTGGTGGTATTCTTCTGTGTGGCGTACATGTGTGGTACTTTCCTTCATGGTGATACCTTTGTGGTATTCTTCTGTGTGGCGTACTTTTGTGGTACTTACCTTCATGGTAATACCTTTGTGGTATTCTTCTTTGTGGCGTACATATGTGGTACTTTCCTTTGTGGTGATACCTATGTGGTATTATTTTGTGTGGTGTTACCTTTGTGGTACTTTCCTGTGTGGTGATACCTTCGTGGTATTCTTTCCTTCATGGAACTGTTGATCTTTGAGCTAATGAGTAAGGCCTTGTGTTTACTCATGAATGAGATGGGTATACTTGATAACTTAGGTATATGTATGGTCATATACCTACGTAGGGTTGACAGTTGTTTTCATGCTTTGTGGTTTATCCTTTATGGATTTAGTGAGACCTTTGAGGGTCTCGGGATCCCTACTGAGTATTGTTATACTCACCCCTGCACGGGCTACGCCCGCACCTTGTTGTGTTTGGTGCAGACGATGGATAGTGCTGACTGAGGACGAGAGTACCAGGACTGGAGGTAGCTCAGAGGTGGACCTTAGACGAGGCATACCGCAGAGATGACCATTCGAGAGCTGTACTTACCCTTCAGGTAGGATCCTTGGTGGGTGTTTACAGGAGCTGTTTCAGTTTACTTGTACTTTCCAGTTGGGCTTGTATTCTGGCCCCTTTTACTTACTGTACACACTCCTTTTTACTATACGGTTTACTTGTGTTCGTATCTTGTTGTGTGCTTGGTTGTGTGTGATTACAGGATATAAAGTCAAATCCTTCCCGGTATTAGGGAATACGCCTTTCGGTGCTAGTCGTAAGCCCTTGTCCTATGGAAGGCAGGCTTGGGGTAGTCACGACATGGGCCCCGGGGGACGGTTCGTGACATAAACTTGAACCATGAGGCATGAAGAGTATCTTTATATGGTATCCTAAAAAACTAAATAATATTACCTATACAAACCCTCAGATAATTAGAATGTGGTTGATATATTTCCCATATTTATTGAGAGGTAGTACATCTCTAAAAGAGATAGTGGGATTTGATGAAGTCAGGGCTCAAGATACATAGGAGTTGGTATAAGAACAGATTCCACAAAGCCCCAATGAAGAGGATGTTCTGAAGAAACAAGTACTATGTGGGAGCACTAGAGAGGTTGTAGAATGGAGAGATATGGTTTTCTAGTCATCAAGGATAGTGACTCATTATTAGTTGATAATAATTAACTTGTGTCTCATAAGGAAGCAGTAAGTAGCTAAGAAGCTAATAGATGGAAAGAAGCCATGACTTCTAAGATGGATTTCATGTACCAAAACCAATTCAATATTTTATTATATCCTCTTGTGGATGTAAATCCCACTGATTTCAAATGGTTATTTAAGAATAAATTAAACATAGAAGGTGGATTCATTGCCTATAAATCTAGTTTGGTTATAAAAGGGTTTAAACAGCATCAATTCATTGATTATGATGAAACCATTTCACCAGTTTCTTTGCTAAAATCCATCATAATTATACTTTACATTGTTTCTTATCATGATTATGATATTTTTCAAATGGATGTCAAAATAGCCTTACTCAACATGAACCTTTTGGAAGATGTCTATATGATGAAACTAGAAGATTTTGTGACTTAAAAAGATTCCAATAAAGTATACAAGTTATAGAGATCCATTTATGGGTTGAAACAAACATCCATTCCATGAAACATTCACTTTGATAAATCCATAATAGAATTTGGTTTCATAAATAATGTATGTGGTCCTTGTGTCTAAAAATAGTTTAGTGGGAGTTTAGTTGTTTTCCTAATAGTATATGATGATGACATATTACTAATTGGAAATGAGATACCAGTCTAACAGTTAGTTAAGATGTGTTTGAACACATGCTTCTCTATAAAGGACTTATGTAAAGCAACATACATTCTTGGGATCAAGATTCATTGTGATATATCCAAGATTCTTCTTGGCCTAAGTCAAGGTATATATATTGATAAGTTATTGAAGAGATTCAGTATTGAACAATCCAAGAGAGTATTGTTTCCTATATTACATGGCATACATATTTCCAATAAAATGTGACCTTAGACACAAGAGGATATATAAAGGATGATAAGGATTCCTTATTTATTGTTGATAGGATCAGTAATGTATGTCATGTTATGTACCATGCATGATGTTTCTTATGCCTTGATCATGGTAAGTAGATATTAAGTAGATCAAGGATACCATCATTGGATGGTAGTCAATATTATCTTAAAGTATCTGATGCGTACAAAGGATACGTTCCTATCTTATGGAGGAGATGAAGATGTAGTCGTCAAGGGATATATTGATGCTAGTTTCTAGACCGATCAAGGTAATATGAAATCATGTTCATGGTATATCATCATCCTCAATAGAAGATTCATGGTTTGGAAGAACTCATAAAAGGAAGCGGATGTTGATTCTATGATAAATTATAAGTATATTGTGGATTTTGATGTGGCTAAAGAAGTATTATGGATTCAAAACTTTTTCCAGAAGATTTATGTGGTGTCTAACATTAATGGATCTATAATATTATATTTTGATAATACTAAATTGATGGATCTAGTAAAGAATCCAAGGTCAAATCAATGAAAGAACTGTATACTTCAGAAGTATCACCACTTGAGGAATTTTTCTCAAAGGGGTGTGGTTAAAATAATTATATTTTCCATGAAAGAGAACATGGAGAACCTTTTGACTAAATATTTTTCACTATAGAATCATGAGTTTCATGTGAGAGTTAGTGGACTTATATTCATTAGCAGTTAATTCTTGTGAAATTGGGATTCTGTTGGAGTTGGTGCCCTATAACTAACTACTTGGTACTTTAGATGACCTATATATATTCAAGGACCTAAATATTAATATTATCATATGATGATTATTCTTCTCTATGAAATTTAATATGATAATGTTCATAGAGTATGTGTTGCATCAAAATGACATAGTAGATCTTCGCTATGATGAGATCCTTGAAGTGTAATGAAAATATACTTAAACCTATGTTTTATGGTTGGATGACATAATTTTATGGGATATATATAATACAAAACATAAAATTCTAGATTATCATAAGTGGATGAGGCTTCTTGTCATGAAGTTTTTCACTTTGTAATCTCCCAAAAAAGAGGTTATGAGAACATGCCTGCCAATTGTAATTCCATATATTATATGTGTCATTGGAAATTCTTATCTACAAATGTGTGTAATGATCCTTAAACTTGATATAATAATTAATTTATATAATAACTTGTGTACCTTGATGTATGGCCCAAAACCGTGATGACCTATGCTCGTAGAAAAGTAGAATATGTTGGGTGCGTCATGAGTGATATGACATTAATGAATAAGTCTATATAGGATTTTTCGCTTTCCAGACTAAAAGATGATATCCCAACCCTTTTATTGAAATGTAATTTTCAGATTAAGTCCATGGAAATGGTGGTTTTTTGACGATTTCATTTCAAATAGTCAAAGAAATATACATCAGGCATATGGATTGATGACACAAGTAATGCAACTTGTATGATGAGATATAGTGAAAAAGATAATATATTACACAGTGAGCATTCATGTGAGGTTGTTTTCATTAGGATATTAACTTATTTCTCTATGGGTGAATTGATTTATCACCATACGTTGATCTTAGCCTTTAGGTCAACTTGCCTAATGCCACTAAAAAAGAGGTCATAGTGCCACACACAATAGTGTATCTAATAATCTTGAATAAATTCTATATAAATTTAATTTAGTAATAAATATTATTCTCAATACTGAGTAGTAATATTTATTCAAGATACGTTGGTTGCAATATATTCATTAACTAGTTCTATTCCAGTTGGAATATATTTTTAGGTTGAATATTTAATAAATATTTATTCATCGATTGGTGAATATAGTATTCATTTAATTATTTAATAAATAATATAATGATATTTATTTATTCAAATAAATATTTATTATTCAATATTTGATATATACATAGAAGTTTTTGATGAACTATGTTAAAGGTATGAATGGAAATGGTATAGTTTTATTTAATATCATTTAGATAAATATTAGTTTATTTATTTAAGAAATTATATTTAAATATCTAAGAGACATTCATGTGTCAAGAAATGATATTATTATTATTATTTTACTGGCGTAGGGTTTTACTTTGAAAAGGGGAATTAGAAAAAGTCTTATGTGAAATATCTAAACCATAACCCTAAGTATATGAACACATGTTATATATCATTTTTATGTGTGGGAATCACTTTTGTGCATGATAAATCCTCTCTAGATAAATCCTCTCAAGACTATAGAGATTTCTCTAGAACACTCTCAGGACCAATGAGTGATTCCTTCCCCCTCTCAAGATCGAGAGAATCAAGAAATATTCCTTCAAGACCAAGGAGATCTTATTGTGATCATCATTGAACAATGCAAGATGTGGATTTACCATGCTAGCATTTGGAGTTCCATCAGTGTCGTTTGAAGGTTTATGGTGCATGTGTAGATACCGCTAGAGGGAATATACCTTGGAACCTCTCAATACAATTATAGTACGACCTAAATAGGACCGGATCGATCAACGTCATCAAAGATATAAATTTGAGACACAAGGTATTTCTAGTTCTTATAAACTAATTATAAATTATATGTGAAAAAAGATCCTTTCTATGGATATTTCAGGGTCATGTCTATCCAGTTATGAAGATTTATACAAGGAATCTAGTAAAAAAATTGGGCAAGGGTTCTGTTGTGCACCCCAATACCTTCAATTACCTCTAAATTTAACATTTTACCTACTATCATACATCAACATCCACCATGACATGCATGAAACATAAAATAAACAATGTAATATATGTAAATATAATAAAACGTCTAGGATATAATGTATATTAATGAAAAATAAATCACCAGATATAACCAACACATCTAAAATAGATGTACGTTCAATCATCAACTACATGAGGGTGGTCATCCATGCCAACAACAACCACATATACCACCCATCTTCGACCTTCAAAATCATACTCTGAATTCCCCTGCTAATCTGCATTGACATTGGGTGAGAAGCGCGCAAGTGCGCATACAGGGGTGAGTATAAAAATACTCAATATGGTTATTCCAAGTAGTAATTCTGCCCCATGAACATCTGGTGTTTATGTGCATCAGTAATAAGTAAAGTGTGGAAAAATTGATGTCACCCAACGACATCATCAGAAATAGCCATGTGGCTTATAAATTCTTATCAGTTACCCGTGTATCACTTTCATTACACTCATTGGATAACAATGTTTACTTATAGTATAATAGAAAATAGTAATCTAGTCTCAAATCTCATCATATATTTATTACTCTCTAATTAAACCTTAATACATTGATCATGAGATGTTGGAGGAAATACACATCACTATTTATCTCTGAAGTACTGGAGGAAATACACATCTCTAAATCTAGTAGTTGTATACATATCCAGATGCTAGAGGAAATACATATATTCAGGGTTATATCTATATATAAAGGTACTGGAGGAAATAAACGTATCTGGGGATTCATTTGTATATTTATTCCTCCTAAATCCCAGAGTTATGGGTAGGATAAGAGATATTATCTGATGAATCCTCATATACCTTGATACTAGAGCTATGGGAGAGGAACATCACCACTTAGGTGAATTACCATCCATTGCATTCGTGTACCAGGGATGCTGTAGGAATTACCCATCTCCACCTATCTCTTATATGAGGGGCAAAAGGAATTACCCATCTCTACATATCTCCTAGAAAACTGTGTTACCTCAACCCAAAGTTGTGGGTGGGTATAAGAAAAAAAAATTATGAGTCATCATCTGTCTCTACCCAGGTCAGTGGGTGAGAAAAGTAAATCAATGGTCATCCCACTCTATCCTTGATCGGAACTGAGTGTAAAGAATCTCATCACCATCGACATCCAATCATCACAAGTTACACCACATATCAATATTGATAAGTACACAAAACAATCACCTCGAACACAATCAAGGATTCCCCCTATCAGTCTCAAAAGTATTCTCATAAGTCTATCTAAAGTTGTCACATCATCCTCAAAAAAATCCAACTTTACAAACTCATGAAAAGTGAATGATAATTCAATGACATATAAGTGTTAGTTTTTGAATTATCTATCTAGTCACATCATAACATGGTAGATATTGAAGGAAATAATCTTTAAATACTATTTATATATATAGTATGTTGTATGGCATAGAATATGTCATTGATTATGGGCAATCAAACACTCTCCCACATAAGCTATCATTAAAAGAGTGTTTTATATGATAAAATGCATAAGGGAGTAATGAATATGGTGCATGCATTGACCTAGGTATTAACTCATGTGTTATAACTAATGAGTTAATACACATAAATGATCTCCAAGGGATCTATAAATAGATCTCAACCATGCGATATGGTGGATATGGTGTTCTATATGCTTGGTTGAATCTCCATATTCCAAAATCTCTCTCTTCATTTTCCTCCTTAACCTTGTGAGGTGACAGTAGTTCATGGAGGTTGGTGGATCTTGTTCATATGATGAACAATTCAGGCGCAACCCATGGATACCTCCAAAGGTGGGAGGATTTCACCTAATACTCTAGTGATATCCCTCAAACCATATAAGGATGATGAAGATGATAAAGTAGATTCTTTGATGTAAAGTACGCATTTACAGATGTTTCTTCATTTCCATTTTTGTGTGGTTTTGATATTCTAAGCATCGAGATCTTGGGTATGGGATTTTAATCACTTCCATTGATTCTATAAAGTGTTTATAGGCCCCTAAAAATCTCGACGATGGTATTAGATTCATCCATGTTTTTATATTTTTGAAATCATGTATGAAATAAAGACATGCAAAAAACAAATCATCATTTTTCTTTGCTTGAACGTAACAGGTAAACTAGAGTACCCTTGCACAGAAGGGTTTTGTGTAAGAGTCATCACAAACTACCCTTATGCAGATGGTTCTATGTAAGGTTCATTGCAACTTAACCTTACGTGGAATGGTTATTTGTGAAGGTCATCCCAACTTACCCTTATGCATAATGGTTTTGAGTAAGGGTATTCAAAACTACCCTTATTTGTGTGGTTTTGATATTCTAAGCATCAAGATCTTGGGTATGGGATTTTAATCACTTCCATTGATTCTATAAAGTGTTTATAGGCCCCTAAAAATCTTGACAATTGTATTAGATTCATCCATGTTTTTATATTTTTGAAATCATGTATGAAATGAAGACATGAAAAAAACAAATCATCGTTTTTCTTTGCTTGAACGTAACAGGTAAACTAGAGTACCCTTGCACAGAAGGGTTTTGTGTAAGAGTCATCACAAACTACCCTTATGCAGATGGTTCTATGTAAGTTTCATTGCAACTTACCCTTACGTGGAATGGTTATTTGTGAAGGTCATCCCAACTTACCCTTATGCATAATGGTTTTGAGTAAGGGTATTCAAAACTACCCTTATGTGAAAGTGTTATACGTAAGGGACATCCCATATTACCCTTACATAGAAGGGTTGTGTATAAGATTCGTATGAGGTTACTCATAAACAAAAGTATTCTACATAAGGGTCGTCACTAACTTCCCTTACATAGGGTGTGTAAGGGTCATAGTAGGTTACCCTTAGAAGCTTCTGCATAAGGGTAAGTCTAGACCACCCTTACGCGAGCTAGAATTTGTGTAAGGGTAATAGAATGTTGTAAAAAATCAATTATGAATTGAATTAGATTATTTATAAATTGTTTATAAATAATGAAAAATAATATTTTGGAATATTTATAAAATTTATAAAACTATTTTATAAATTACTTAGCTTTAAAATGTTTATGGTTAATTGATTAAATATTTTTTAAACAATTATTATAAATATTCTATTAATATTAAAGAGTTAATATTAAGAATATCTCCTTCAAATTTATATGGTTTATAAAATATTTCTGAATCATGGTAAAAGGTATTTTGGGATATTTTAATTTATAAATAGTTTATAAATTAATTATAAATTGTTTATAATTTATTATATAAATGTATATGAAACATTTATTAATAAAATATTTAAAATGTTAAATATTAATATTTAAAATACTTTTTACCAAATTATATTGCATGCCTTGTGTTCTAGAAATAAAATATTTATTTAAAAATCATAAGGGTAATTTTTAATGAGTTTATAAATTACAAAAATAAAGAAAAAATATAAGTTGTCTATATTTGAATTATGAAATGTTCATAATTACTTTTTTATTTCAAATTTTTAGATTAAAAGTGGATCATATTTGGAAAATTATTTAAAACTCATCAAAATGATTTTTGATAAATTAATATGATCAAAGGCTTAAATGATATTAATATGTGATATTTAGATTATATAAAATGTTTACATGGTAGGAAATTGAATATAAAATTTTTATATTTTAGAAAATATCATATATTTAAAGTGAAATGTCATATACACTACTAGAAAAGGACTTTAACAGTGCTAGAATATGTCTTTATCAGTGCTAAAAAAGAACTAATAATTTGAGTGCGGTTAAAATCCTGAAACTTTTATCAGCACTAAAAAAACGTTGTTAAAGACCCCCTTTAACAGCGTTTTTTAGCACTGTTAAAGGACCCTTTTAACAATGCTTTTCTTAACACTGTTAAAGGGGGCCTTTAATAGCACTGTTAAAGGGGGTAAAAAAATTGGACAGTCATGAGCATCTAAACCCTTTATCGGTGCTTCCATGACCCCTTCAACAACACTCCACCCCCCCTATATCAGTGCTTTTCACCCCCCCCCCCATCAGTGCTTTGCGAATTTCCAGCCTCATGCACGCTCGCTTGGATTCGAACCCTGCACCTCTCCTTCAAATATAGAACACCTTTACCACTACATGATGTTGTTTTGTTTTCTGTTTAATGGTATATTTGTTTATTTATATATATCTTTACATATATATTTATATAATTATTTTTAAATACATTTATAAAATATATATGTGTGTGTGTGATATATACATATACTTATATTTATTTAAATATATAATATATAATAAATAATAAATAAATAAATAAACCCTAAAACATTAAGAAACACTAAAAACTCTAAAAACACTTAAATGACCATAAAATATGATATGGTGGTCCTTTTTCAGCTCCACTACTAGTCAAATTGAAGATCATGAAATGATCTTCAATATGATATGTGGTATAGGCTGAAAGGACACATGGATCAGAAGTTATAGCCGGTTAAATTTTAAGAAATTAGGGTCGGTGACTAAAAACTCTATTTCGGAGGCCTTTTGAGCCTTTCTAGAGAAAAGGGGGTACAATGCTCAAAGAGATGGTCTCATACCTACATGGAATAGATCTCATCACAGTCTTCGATTTGATATGTGGTAGAACACAAACAGACACCCGGATCAAATGTTATGGTCGTTTGAAGTTCGAGTTATGTTTTCAACTTATTTTAGATCTTTTATTAATTTTTTTATTTTTTTATCTTTAAATTGATATTAAATTACTATTAATCAGTAATAATAAGAAAATTATTAATTAAAAATATTTTTTTAATTATTTTATAATCCATTTTCACTAAATATCTTATATATTAAGTGTAAATGCCTATTTACCTTATCTAAATCATATTTTAAAAAATATATATTATATTTATATTAGTATTGATATATTAACATATTAATATATTATTTTTAATGAAATATAGTTTTTTTAAGTATAATTTTATCAGTGCTTGTAAAAAAGCGCTGATAAAGGTCCCTCTTTAACAGTGCTTTTTTTAGAGTTTTTAGTTAGCACTGTTAAAGCCCTAACGCTAGATAAACCCAATTTTATAGTAGCGATAATGTATAATATTAAAGAGTTCATATTGAGAATGAATATAAAGTGTTTATATTCATGATTATAAAATGACCATAATGATTAGCTAAATTATAAAATGTTTATAGCTAGATTTTATTTATGGATTGTTCATAAATGGTTATCTCATGTTTAAATATGTGAAATGTTCATTTATTTAAAAGTTAGTCCATGTTTTATTCATAGTTATAGATTGTTTATATTATAAATGTGTGTATACTTCAACTGCTTCTTATGAAATTGTTAAGCCTTACATTACATGCTAGGAATGTCATTGTAATATTTAGTTTTCGCTTACCATGAATTCGGTTTGTAATTTGGGTTATTAGCTTGGATTTAGTTGTTGATCATAGTTTTTTCATATTAGATTTTAGAATTATTATGAATTGAATTCTCACTTGAGTAAATTATCATCGGGTAAAGGGACATTGGGTCAAAATTCCCAATGACCTAGAGGCTTATGCCTTGTTCTAGAAAGCTGGGGGTTGGCTATTTATGACTCTGGGCTTACTCATGAGGATATTGTCAATTTCATATATATCTAAACCTTTACATGAAATGTTCATGTACCTTATGCATATAATGCATTTTGATATGTATAAATATGTTTGGACCTTGTTTTTGGGTGAGTAACACAAACTTGTGGATCGTGTAAAAAGTTACACATCAATATGGATTGAACATATTGATTTGGTGGAGGGAATATGATTCCAAAACTAAAATCCTTAAAAGAATGCATATATAGAATAACATGAGATAATATGGTGAGATGAAATCCCCTTCAAAATACTAAGTGTTAGATTCCTTCAAAATCATCACTTTTCAAGACCTTGATCATTCAACTAGGTAGGTTCTACCATAACAGAGTGCCCCTAAATTATATTGTGTAAGGAAAGAAAGTAATGGGTAACACTGGATCATCCTTGGGTAGGTTATACTATAATAGGGTACCCTTGAGTTTTTTTTGTTATCATATTCTTGTTGTTTGCTTTGGGTTACACTTAGTTGGGAAACCCTTAAAAAGGATACAAGAGGAGTAAAGTTAGGTTTATCCATATTATGGATTGGAAAAAGAATTTTCTGCTTGGATATCTAAGAGTCATATATGATATTATTGGGATGATATCCTACCTAAATAGCTATGTGGTGAGAGGAATTCCAAAGAAGACTCGTTTCTTAGTGAAATATAAATCTTGGAATATTAATAAATGTAATGAATATGAAAGGGGTCATCACTTTAGTAGGAGACCATTTAGTAAAAGTCCATATTAAATGGTTATAAAACATGAAACTTAACTAATAAAAGCTTTTATTTTATATAATGACATCATCATCATCAAACTAAACTTTAAAATTAAACCTTGAAAGGAGAAGCTTGATGTAAGCAACTCTCAAGACCGGTAACTTGGAAAAACTTATAGGGTAAGATTTTATGTGTTAGAGAAATATCTTACTGAATAACAAGGTGTTGAAGTTATTCAACAGGTGAATCTAGATGCTTGTGGACCATGGGATGATATACTTAGGGTTTCAAAGGAATTATATACTAAATGACCTAATAAATTTTAGTCTTAACTCATATGCTCAATATAATTGGATATATTAATGATATCCAATATGATTGAGTATGTTATTAACTTAGAGAGACTAAGGTTAAAGTCTTGCGATGGTTAAGGAATTCATATTATTTTCAATGATGCAAATGTTCCAAAAATATAAATAAGTTCAAGAAAAATTTTACTCAATATTCTCAAAGTATTGAGAATATATGAACTGGGAATATGATGTTTAGGTTCTGTTGTTGTATAGACTGTACAAGTGGGTAAAAGTTCAAACTAGAAGAAGAAAAATTAGTTGGAAAGTCCAACAATGTTTCTTCGAGTATCCAGTTAGGTCATTGAAACTTCAAGTTATTATAAAGGAGAAATGATTCCATCAAATGGAATTATTGGGATACCTTGAAGATTTTTTGATACTCCATGGAATGTCCATGTCAAGTATTAGTGTTATAGAAATTGATTCTTTAGTTTTGAAGGGCATGTGATACCGACTTTATATTTTACAAGTGTTGTAAATACATAGTTTCTCAAAATCAATGGAAGAGTTGACAGATCTATAATTTGCATTAAAATGGTGAAACAAATGGTTTCTACAAAATAGATATGGATGCAAAGGAATATATCAAGAGTGGATGGATCTTAAAAGGATACGTATCTGTAAAGACCCGTAAAATTCAAGGGAATTTTTTTCTTAATTTTCTTTAGAATCTTACAAGAGCGCGGTTTCAGACGGCACCTGATTCCGAGGCCCGGAGTGCCCGGAATTAATTTCCGAAGTTTGGCTCGGGTACGTTCAGTGAACGAACGAGCGGAAATTCCTAACTTTTGATTCGGTGCTCGGAATTGAAATCCGAGGGCACCGATGAACTCGCAGCGCCGATATTCGCTTAAAGAGACCTTTTCGGGAGTTGCGTTTGTTGCGGGTTGAAAGTTTATTTTATGGGTTTTTAGTTTGAGTTAAATAAAATTTGTATAGAACAAATTTTATTATAACTTGTTAAAAACCTACCAAAGGAGGTTGTAAGTGGGACCCACACCCACTTAACCTCCCTTGGGAGGATTAAGTGTGGTGGGGCCCACACGAACCCCTAAACCTTTCAAATTCTCCCAACTCCCTTAACGCCTCATTTATTGGCTTGAGTTACCTTTTTAATTATGGGAGTTAAACCTTTTGAATTTCAAACTTTTGAAATTCTAATGTGTTATGTGATAATAAAATAAGATGTTGTCTTATTTTATTTTGGGGTTTTTGTTTGTCTTCTTGAGAGGTGGAGAGCTCTTCTTCTTCTTCAAACTCAACGAAGAACGCGAAGAACGTCGTTCTTCAACGAAGAACTTCTCCGCCGAAGAACACGGTCCTTCCGCGACGCCGTATCCGCGACGCGACGTACTTCTTCCGCGTCATCTCTTCCGCGACGGTTTTCCGCGACGAACGCCATCGACAACGACTCTTCCTCCGACGTCGAAGGAATCGACACCGATATTCCACGACTACGTCAACGTGCGACTATCGAGGTAGGGGTTCTTGAGTTCGTTGTTTTCTTTATTATTTGACTTTCCTCAAGACTTGACGAAGAGCGCTCAATTCCCGACGAAGAACGCCGCTCCGCTCTTCTTCGTCTCCCGTGTCAACGAAAGAGATCACCGCTTCCTCCTCGGACCTTCTTCGTCGGCATACGAAGATTCGCCAACGACGTAACTCTTCGGGCATATCTCTTCGTCAACGGATTGACGAACGACGACCGCGACGCCCGACCACCGCGACGTTGTCTTCCGCGGGACGTTGTCAAATCTTTGATCTTATACCCGAGGTAGGGGTTGTTGATTCAATATTTATTTATTCCATTTCTTGAACGTGGATCTCGCATGTCTAACATGAGGCTTTGAATGTTTAAGTTGAGTTATTTATTTAACGTGAGGGGGGCCGGACCGCATGAACACGGCCGAACCCCCCTCCATCGTTTATGTTGATTTATCTTGCGGGTAGAAGCAAAGTGGCGTGGTGCCATCGCACCACGCGGACATTCGTGCAATTATTTTACGCGGCGCCGTCGCGCTACGCCGAGGAGAATCTTCAAGAACGCAACGCCGTCGCGCCGCGTTGAATGGAATCAAGACACGGCGAAGGGGCGCGGTGCCGTCGCACCGCGCCGGACGACGAACACCGCGGCCGGTTCCGGGCCGCGGCGGGACGAGGAGACCGCGGCCGGTTCCGGGCCGCGGCGGAAAGAGAAGACCGGCGGCCGGGCCGCCGGCGTCGGAAGCCGAAGGGGGGACCGGAATTTCCGGTCCCGTTGGAGAAAACCGGCCGGCCAGCTGGCCGGCCGGAAGGCTTAAAAACCGGGGAAATTAATTCCCCGGCCAATACATAAAACCCCCCTCTTTATGAGGGGGGCGGATCTTTAAAGGAGGGGGGGGGGCAGCAGCCCCCCGGTTTTAACTTCAACCGGCCCCCACGTGGGGGCGTTTTCAATCAAGGGGCGCGGCAATTGCCGCGCCGAATTTCCAGGAAGCGGGGGCTTAGCCCCCGCGTGCGTGCGGCCTCCTCGCGGCGACAGCCGCCGCGGTTCCCCGCGGCTCCCCGCGCCGCCGCGCCGCCGCACCGCCGCGCCGCCGCGCTGCCGCGCCTCCGCCCGCCGCCGCCGGCCGCCACCGCCGCCCCAAGGGGGGGGTCGGGCCGGGTCGGCCCGGACCCGGACCCCCCCGTTTCGAACCAGAATCGGTTTTTGGGCCATAACTTGAGCCTCGGACCTCCGATCGACGAACTGTCAGCGGCAACGCGATCCTTGGATCGAGACGGTCGTTTCGGTATATCGCACTCAAGGTTTCGGTTTACTTTGAGTTCGGCCGGGTTGGTTCGTTCACAAAACCAACCGGGCCTTCGGAGCGGAAACGCTCATATCTTGAGCTACGAACGTCCGATTGACGCACCGTCAGTCGCGTTGTGTTCCTCTTAGTGAGACGGATCTTTTGGCATACTCCGCCCGAGGTTTGGACGCAGGAGGAGTACGGTCGGGTTGGTTTAGCCTTAAAAACCAACCGGGCCCCGGAGACGAAAATGCCAATAACTCTCAGACCGGGCGTCCGATCGACGCGCCGTCTGTTGCGTTGAGTTCCTATTGACGATACGGAACTTTTGGATACATCAACTCTGGTCTTCGTGACAGTTGATGTATCAGCCTCTCGGCTCGTGGAGCGGACCCTCCGAACGAGCTTGCTGTGTGCGGGAACCCTAGTGCTGGCTGCGACTGCTACAACTGCTACAACTGCTACGACTGCTACTGTGACTGCGACGACGACAGTACAGAGATCCTGTGTGGATTCGACGACGACGTCTACAGCACTCAGCGATCCTACGTGGATCAGTGCTACAGGTCCTGTGTGGGCCCGATCCTGTGTGGGTCCTTGCGCTCAGCGGTTCTGTTTGAGCCAGCGCCTACAGGTCCTGTGTGGGCCCGATCCTATGTGGGTCTTTGCGGGGGTTAGTTACCTATCGATCCTTCGTGGGTCCGACGACTTAGATGGATCAGTGATCATCTTTATCGTCCTTGAAGAAGTATACCTGTGTGAGCTGAATCCTATTGCTTTCCTGTGTGGATTGTGTTGTGCAATCCTGTGTGGATTACGTTTTGCTTTCCTGTGTGGAATACGTTTACTATCCTGTGTGGACTGAGTTGTACTTGGGCTCGGAGGTTGGAGCGTATTTGAATTGATGACTTAGGTATATGTATGGGCATATATCTAAGCAGTGTCGGTTGTTACTTCGTGATTGTTATTTTCTTCGTGGTTTATCCTTTGTGGATTTTGAGAGACCTTCAGGGGTCTCGGGGTCCCTACTGAGTAGCTTATACTCACCCCTGCACGGGCTTTGCCCGCACTACGTTGTGTTGGTTGCAGACGACGGACAGCGTTGACCTTAGCTGAGGCTTGCACAGCGGGACGGTACCTGGAGGTGGACCACTGGGCGGGACGTGCACGGAGCAGACGGCGGGACCCGTGGAGCAGAGGAGCTATCTGTACCCACCCTTCAGGTGGGATTTCCAGTGGACAGCTCGGAGTAGCGGCTTTTACTTTTCAGTTGTTGTTTTCCCTTTCGAGTTGTACTTTACTTTCAGTTTGGGTTTGTATACTGGCCCATTTACTTTTCCGCGCTTTCAGTAGTACTCTGCTTTTGTTTAGTGTTTACTTTTTGCTTGCTTACTCTGTGGTGTTTGTTTACTTTTCAAAGGCAATGCCTTCCCTTTTTACTGGGATTTACGCCTTGGTGCTAGTCGCCAGCCCCTGGCCTATGGAAGGCGGGCTTGGGGTAGTCACGGCACGGACCCCGAGGGCGGGTCGTGACAAATTGGTATCAAAGGAGTTCGGTTCTACCGCAAACTCTGATCTTTTCTATGTGAAGCAATAATGTTTAGCGTATTGAGTGTGGATATCAGTCCAGGGAGTCCAGTGTTGGTGCGGCGGCCGACGTATCCATACACCAGGACCCTGACTTCTGATTTCCGACTTAATGCACGAAAACATTGATTGCATGTGTGTTTCAAAGTTTTATTTGTGATTACTTATATCAGCTCACCAGGTATACTGTTCTAACCGTGGCGCACCTGTTTCCTTTTCAGGATGGCCCCACGACGGCAGCCAGCTAGGGTTCCGAGAGTCGAGCGAGACGACAGCCCACCGAGCGACGAGGCCTCGGTGCAGGGCCCTTTTCCAGTAGTGGCACCGGCGGTAGCTTTGCCCGCCGATCCCCCGATGCTTCCAGCAGCAGCCGCTGACGATGCACGTCGCCTCAGCGCACTGCATGAGTTTCAGCGCCAGCGACCGCCCAGGTTTCGCGGGGAGACGGATCCCCAGGCAGCAGAGGACTGGCTGGAGGCAGTAGTTCGAGTGTTTAGGCTAGTGAGGACACCAGCAGACCTCATGGTGATCCTCGCTGCGAGCCTACTACACGCAGCAGCAGGACGATGGTGGAGCTTGATGCTCCAGGTGCACGATGAGGCATCTCTACTTTGGACGGACTTTGAGAGCCTTTTCCGCTCGGAGTTCGTCCCAGCCACCCTTCGTGCGGTGCGTATCCAGGAGCTTCTACAGCTGCGGCAGGGCAGCATGACGGTCGCTCAGTACTCGGCGAGATTTACCGATCTCTCGCGCTACTCGACCGACATGGTACGGGACCCATTCTTCCGGGCCCGGACCTTCGAGCAGGGTTTGAGACACGAGATCAGGGCATCGCTGATCTCCCTCAGCATACCGACTCAGACAGGAGTACTGGAGCGGGCCCTTCTGATCGAGAGCTTCCTTGCTGAGTCTACACCAGCACAGCGACCCACCGCAGGGCGGCACGTGGCAGAGTCATCCGCAGCAGGCAGTCGACGGATGACTCAGGGGTCCAGACAGACCAGACCTTCGGGCAGACGATCTCAGGGCACTGGCTCAGCAGTGCGGGGCACACAGCGCGGAGCCAGTCTTCCGAGAGGCAGACAGTGCTACTCGTGCGGCGGGCAGGGCCACATGGCTTGTGACTGCCCGACCCGTCGTGCCGAGGAGCAGCAGACAGTTGATGGACCACCGAGGCAGAGGCAGAGGATCGACCGTGGCGGTCCGCAGGGAGGAGGCGGACGAGGCAGAGGAGCTGGACGAGCAGCTGGTGGTGGCCGACGCTTTGAGGCTCTACCACCACCACCACCAGGAGGTCCACCCCGACCACAGGGAGCTGGCGGGCAGCGACAGGCACAGTTACAGGCAGCAGAGGCCTACGACCACGGCGCACCCGAGATGATTCGAGGTACTATCTGTGTCTATTCCACCCTTGCTGCAGTTCTTATAGACACAGGAGCGAGTCATTCTTTCATAGCCGCTGCCCTTGTTCGGAGCTCGGAGATTCCGACAGAGCCGTTGGCTCGATCCTTACGGCTAGAGACTCCTACGGGAGCAGACTCGACGATTACGCACTGGTGCCGGCAGTGTGAGCTTACTCTAGGAGGCGAGAGCTTCGGCTGGGATCTTCTTGTAGCAGCGTCGAGGCCTTACGACGTCATCTTGGGCATGGATTGGCTATCTACGGTCCATGCACAGATTGACTGTTTTAGGCGCAAGGTGCGATGTGTACGCACCGATGGGAGCAGGTTCACCTTCACCGGCGAGAAGGGAGCCTTGGCAGCACAGGATGGACTTCCGCGGAGGAGAGGACAGCCCATCACTCATCAGTTGGCTAGCCTTATCCTTGGAGCAGTTGACGTGCGGAGTCCTGGTTTTCCTGCAGTGGTGGATCAGTTTGCGGACGTTTTTCCCGACGACGTTCCAGGGCTACCTCCTCGCAGAGAGGTAGACTTTTATATTGACTTGTACCCCGGGACAGCCCCGATATCCACTCCAGCATATCGTATGGCCCCCGCCGAGCTTCGAGAGCTACGGGTACAGTTGGAGGACTTGCAGGGCAAGGGGTTCATCCGACCCAGTGTTTCACCCTGGGCTTCCCCGATATTGTTCGCCAAGAAGGCGGACGGGAGCTTGCGACTTTGTGTTGACTATCGTCGCCTGAACCAGGTGACAGTGAGGAACAAGTATCCGCTACCGAGGATTGATGACCTCTTTGATCAGCTCAAGGGAGCACGGTGGTTCTCGAAGATAGACCTCAGGTCAGGCTATCATCAGCTCAGAGTCAGAGACGAGGATGTGCAGAAGACAGCCTTCAGATGTCGGTATGGCCACTATGAGTTCTTGGTTATGCCTTTCGGTGTAACCAATGCTCCAGCAGTGTTCATGGCTCTCATGAACAGGATCTTTCAGCCATACCTCGATCGGTTTTTCGTGGTCTTCATCGATGACATCCTGATTTACTCTACGACAGAGGAGGAGCACGCCTATCACTTGCGAGTTGTTCTTGACACACTCCGAGAGCACCAGCTTTATGGTAAGATCTCGAAGTGCCAGTTCTGGATACGTGAGGTCCACTTTTTGGGACACGTTATCTCTGAGGCGGGAGTTGCAGTGGATCCCACGAAGATTGAGGCTGTGTTAGCATGGGAGCCACCCAGGAGCGTGACTGAGGTTCGGAGTTTCTTGGGACTAGCTGGATACTATCGGAGATTTGTGCCGAACTTCTCCAGAGTTGCGGCATCACTCACAGCTTTGACGAAGAAGGGGAAACCCTTCGTGTGGTCAGACAGTTGTCAGCAGAGCTTCCAGGAGCTGAGACAGAGATTGACTAGCGCACCTATCTTGAGGTTGCCTGAGGAGGGAGTAGGGTACGTAGTCTACTGCGATGCATCAGGGACCGGACTCGGATGTGTTCTGATGCAGGAGCAGGCAGTGATCGCCTATGGATCACGACAGTTGAGGCCGCATGAGCAGAACTACGCTACCCATGACCTGGAGTTAGCAGCAGTGGTCTTCGCTCTGAAGACATGGCGACACTATCTGATGGGCGAGCGCTTTACAGTCTTTTCCGATCATCAAAGTCTCAGGTATATCTTCTCGCAGAAGGACCTGAACCTGAGACAGCGGCGATGGCTCGAGTTCCTCCAGGACTATGACTTTGAGATAGTCTATACTCCTGGGAAGGGGAACGTAGTAGCCGATGCCCTCAGCAGGAGGACGGGCATTCAGCTACTCGAGGAGGCGACGGAGCAGCTAGCCTCTTTGCAGATATCCTTCGTGGATAGAGATGGAGCAGCCTTTCTTCAGTCTCTCACAGTCACTCCTCCACTACTGCAGCGAGTCAGGGAGGCACAGCATGGGGACGCTGACTGTGAGACACGGCGTGCACAGATATCCTCGGGACAGGCACCTGATGGTTTCTTCCTTGGAGCAGAGCACGACATCCTTTTCAGAGGACGTACCATGGTACCAGTAGCTTTGCGAGAGGAAGTGCTGAGAGAGTTTCACACTTCTCCTTTGGCGGTACATCCTGGAGTGGCGAAGATGTACCAGGACCTCAGACGACAGCACTGGTGGCCGGGCATGAATAAGGCTGTAGCAGAGTTCGTTTCTCGATGCCTCACCTGTCAGCAGGTGAAGGCAGAGCATCAGGTACCAGCAGGCTTGGTACAGCCCTTGGAGGTTCCGGAGTGGAAGTGGGACGACATATCTATGGACTTCGTGACTGGACTTCTACGCACTTCCAGAGGTCACGACTCCATCTGGGTGATTGTTGACCGACTCACCAAGTCGGCACACTTCTTACCCATCAGAGAGCATGGCTCAGTAGAGAGCTTGGGACGTCTCTACGTTCAGGAGATTGTGCGGCTCCACGGCGTGCCATCTTCTATCGTTTTCGATCGAGATGCCCGCTTTACTTCCCGACTTTGGAAGGGGTTACAGGAGGCGTTCGGGACGCAGCTACGTCTTAGAACAGCCTTTCACCCTCAGACGGATGGTCAGACGGAGAGGACCATTCAGACACTCGAGGACATGCTCCGTGCCTGTGTCCTCGACTTTGGTCGTAGCTGGGAGGACCACCTACCCTTGGTGGAGTTCGCGTACAACAACAGCTACCACTCCACCATCGGGATAGCACCGTACGAGGCGTTGTACGGCCGACCATGTAGATCTCCTTTGTGCTGGACAGACCCTGGGGAGTCAGCACTGGTGGGACCGGAGATGGTCCAGGCCACGACAGAGAAGGTCCAGGTCATCCAGGAGCGGATGAGGACAGCTCAGAGCCGGAAGAAGTCATATGCTGACAGGAGGCGGAGGCCACTGGAGTTCGAGGATGGCGACCACGTCTTCTTGCGGGTCTCACCTCGACGTGGTATTCGGAGATTTGGCCGAGGCGGCAAGTTATCTCCGCGCTTCATCGGACCCTTCCAGATTCTCAGCAGGATTGGCGAGGTGGCTTATCGCCTGGCTCTACCACCTCAGTTGCACCGGGTGCACGACGTCTTCCACGTATCTCAGCTGAGGAGATACGTGCATGACCCGACGCACATCATTGACCATGGGGAGCTTGACGTTGACGATGGAACGACTTTTACGGAGGTCCCGGTGGAGATAGAGGATCGACAGGAGCGGGTCCTGCGTGGGCGATCGATTCCTCTTGTGCGCATCAGATGGCAGCACGGGAATCTCCAGGAGAGCACATGGGAGCGGGAGGCTCAGATGCGTGCTCAGTACCCTCATTTGTTTCCCTAGTTTTTGATGTATCTTTACGGGGACGTAAAGCCATGAGGTGGGAGTAATGTAAAGACCCGTAAAATTCAAGGGAATTTTTTTCTTAATTTTCTTTAGAATCTTACAAGAGCGCGGTTTCAGACGGCACCTGATTCCGAGGCCCGGAGTGCCCGGAATTAATTTCCGAAGTTTGGCTCGGGTACGTTCAGTGAACGAACGAGCGGAAATTCCTAACTTTTGATCCGGTGCTCGGAATTGAAATCCGAGGGCACCGATGAACTCGCAGCGCCGATATTCACTTAAAGAGACCTTTTCGGGAGTTGCGTTTGTTGCGGGTTGAAAGTTTATTTTAGGGGTTTTTAGTTTGAGTTAAATAAAAAATGTATAGAACAAATTTTATTATAACTTGTTAAAAACCTACCAAAGGAGGTTGGAAGTGGGACCCACACCCACTTAACCTCCCTTGGGAGGATTAAGTGTGGTGGGGCCCACACGAACCCCTAAACCTTTCAAATTCTCCCAACTCCCTTAACGCCTCATTTATTGGCTTGAGTTACCTTTTTAATTATGGGAGTTAAACCTTTTGAATTTCAAACTTTTGAAATTCTAATGTGTTATGTGATAATAAAATAAGATGTTGTCTTATTTTATTTTGGGGTTTTTGTTTGTCTTCTTGAGAGGTGGAGAGCTCTTCTTCTTCTTCAAACTCAACGAAGAACGCGAAGAACGTCGTTCTTCAACGAAGAACTTCTCCGCCGAAGAACACGGTCCTTCCGCGACGCCGTATCCGCGACGCGACGTACTTCTTCCGCGTCATCTCTTCCGCGACGGTTTTCCGCGACGAACGCCATCGACAACGACTCTTCCTCCGACATCGAAGGAATCGACACCGATATTCCACGACTACGTCAACGTGCGACTATCGAGGTAGGGGTTCTTGAGTTCGTTGTTTTCTTTATTATTTGACTTTCCTCAAGACTTGACGAAGAGCGCTCAATTCCCGACGAAGAACGTTGCTCCGCTCTTCTTCGTCTCCCGTGTCAACGAAAGAGATCACCGCTTCCTCCTCGGACCTTCTTCGTCGGCATACGAAGATTCGCCAACGACGTAACTCTTCGGGCATATCTCTTCGTCAACGGATTGACGAACGACGACCACGACGCCCGACCACCGCGACGTTGTCTTCCGCGGGACGTTGTCAAATCTTCGATCTTATACCCGAGGTAGGGGTTGTTGATTCAATATTTATTTATTCCATTTCTTGAACGTGGATCTCGCATGTCTAACATGAGGCTTTGAATGTTTAAGTTGAGTTATTTATTTAACGTGAGGGGGGCCGGACCGCATGAACACGGCCGAACCCCCCTCCATCGTTTATGTTGATTTATCTTGCGGGTAGAAGCAAAGTGGCGTGGTGCCATCGCACCACGCGGACATTCGTGCAATTATTTTACGCGGCGTCGTCGCGCTACACCGAGGAGAATCTTCAAGAACGCGACGCCGTCGCGCCGCGTTGAATGGAATCAAGACACGGCGAAGGGGCGCGGTGCCGTCGCACCGCGCCGGACGATGAACACCGCGGCCGGTTCCGGGCCGCGGCGGGACGAGGAGACCGCGGCCGGTTCCGGGCCGCGGAGGAAAGAGAAGACCGGCGGCCGGGCCGCCGGCGTCGGAAGCCGAAGGGGGGACCGGAATTTCCGGTCCCGTTGGAGAAAACCGGCCGGCCAGCTGGCCGGCCGGAAGGCTTAAAAACCGGGGAAATTAATTCCCCGGCCAATACATAAAACCCCCCTCTTTATGAGGGGGGCGGATCTTTAAAGGAGGGGGGGCAGCAGCCCCCCGGTTTTAACTTCAACCGGCCCCCACGTGGGGGCGGTTTCAATCAAGGGGCGCGGCAATTGCCGCGCCGAATTTCCAGGAAGCGGGGGCTTAGCCCCCGCGTGCGTGCGGCCTCCTCGCGGCGACAGCCGCCGCGGTTCCCCGCGGCTCCCCGCGCCGCCGCGTCGCCGCGCCGCCGCCCGCCGCCGCCGCCGGCCACCGCGCCGCCCCAAGGGGGGGTCGGGCCGGGTCGGCCCGGACCCGGACCCCCCCGTTTCGAACCAGAATCGGTTTTTGGGCCATAACTTGAGCCTCGGACCTCCGATCGACGAACCGTCAACGGCAACGCGATCCTTGGATCGGGACGGTCGTTTCGGTATATCGCACTCAAGGTTTCGGTTTACTTTGAGTTCGGCCGGGTTGGTTCGTTCACGAAACCAACCGGGCCTTCGGAGCGGAAACGCTCATATCTTGAGCTACGAACGTCCGATTGACGCACCGTCAGTCGCGTTGTGTTCCTCTTAGTGAGACGGATCTTTTGGCATACTCCGCCCGAGGTTTGGACGCAGGAGGAGTACGATCGGGTTGGTTTAGCCTTAAAAACCAACCGGGCCCCGGAGACGAAAATGCCAATAACTCTCAGACCGGGCGTCCGATCGACGCGCCGTCTGTTGCGTTGAGTTCCTATTGACGATACGGAACTTTTGGATACATCAACTCTGGTCTTCGTGACAGTTGATGTATCAGCCTCTCGGCTCGTGGAGCGGACCCTCCGAACGAGCTTGCTGTGTGCGGGAACCCTAGTGCTGGCTGCGACTGCTACAACTGCTACAACTGCTACGACTGCTACTGTGACTGCGACGACGACAGTACAGAGATCCTGGGTGGATTCGACGACGACGTCTACAGCACTCAGTGATCCTACGTGGATCAGTGCTACAGGTCCTATGTGGGCCCGATCCTGTGTGGGTCCTTGCGCTCAGCGGTTCTGTGTGAGCCAGCGCCTACAGGTCCTGTGTGGGCCCGATCCTATGTGGGTCTTTGCGGGGGTTAGTTACCTATCGATCCTTCGTGGGTCCGACGACTTAGATGGATCAGTGATCATCTTTATCATCCTTGAAGAAGTATACCTGTGTGAGCTGAATCCTATTGCTTTCCTGTGTGGATTGTGTTGTGCAATCCTGTGTGGATTACGTTTTGCTTTCCTGTGTGGAATACGTTTACTATCCTGTGTGGACTGAGTTGTACTTGGGCTCGGAGGTTGGAGCGTATTTGAATTGATGACTTAGGTATATGTATGGGCATATATCTAAGCAGTGTCGGTTGTTACTTCGTGATTGTTATTTTCTTCGTGGTTTATCCTTTGTGGATTTTGAGAGACCTTCAGGGGTCTCGGGGTCCCTACTGAGTAGCTTATACTCACCCCTGCACGGGCTTTGCCCGCACTACGTTGTGTTGGTTGCAGACGACGGACAGCGTTGACCTTAGCTGAGGCTTGCACAGCGGGACGGTACCTGGAGGTGGACCACTGGGCGGGACGTGCACGGAGCAGACGGCGGGACCCGTGGAGCAGAGGAGCTATCTGTACCCACCCTTCAGGTGGGATTTCCAGTGGACAGCTCGGAGTAGCGGCTTTTACTTTTCAGTTGCTGTTTTCCCTTTCGAGTTGTACTTTACTTTCAGTTTGGGTTTGTATACTGGCCCATTTACTTTTCCGCACTTTCAGTAGTACTCTGCTTTTGTTTAGTGTTTACTTTCTTCTTGCTTACTCTGTGGTGTTTGTTTACTTTTCAAAGGCAATGCCTTCCCTTTTTACTGGGATTTATGCCTTGGTGCTAGTCGCCAGCCCCTGGCCTATGGAAGGCGGGCTTGGGGTAGTCACGGCACGGACCCCGAGGGCGGGTCGTGACAGTATCTTTATCTCATTTCTCTTATGTGATAAGAGGATTTGATCATTAACAATGATCCATTATGAAAAAATGAGACAATTAATTGTATGCAAGTGATTTATGATTCGTTTAACTCTATAACATCTTTCTGAAGTTAAGACAAGGATAAAAATGTGTTATCCAAGATGAAGTGTTTATCCAAATATAAGGGAAGATGTTCCTTCCACCCATTGGTGGCTATTTTAAAGTTTTATTTTCAAGAGGAAAATGCTTCAAAACATATAGAATACCATATATGATATGGATACAATAGTTTATGTTTTTATATATATTCCTGCTAAATTGAAATAAGTGTTATTTCCGTCACAAAAAGGTTTTCTTTGATTCTTATAAAACATATTCTGAGAAGAATATAATGTCTAAGAAGCTGGTGAGAGTATGATTGAACTTAGAGACATTCATAGATTAACAAATAAAAGATTGTACCGGTCTAAAGATCCTAAAGTGTTTAGGATATGAGATGGTAAATAAAAAAAATGTAAAGAGTTTCATTTAGTTACCATCACTACCTTTCAAAATGATTATACCAACCTATTTACAAAATGAATTTTACTTAATATCATAAAAGATTTTTAGGGTGTGTCGGTAAAAGAGAAATGTAAACATGTGCATTTAGTTGTTGTATCAATGTAAATGCCACTTCATCCTAAAGAAGTTTAATATGTTCTAGTGAATGGTAATGTAAATAGTTACATTAATATTCAAAGAAAAATTTCAATGAAATGGGTTCCAAGGAAGATGATGATGATGAACTTAAAAAGAGTTCTAAGTAGACAATAAAATTTGACATCATAACATTTAAATGTTTTTAATAAGTTTGAATATGTTCAAAGAGTTGAAAGTTAGGAATATGATTCCTGAATCTCATCATTATTCAAACTGGCTTACTTAATATATGTTACTCACTAAATAGTTGGTGGGAGGATTTTATCAAATGTTCACATAGAGATGTGGTAGGAATTACATGTAGATGAATAAACAAAAACCAAAAAGTGAGGTAAACATAAGGTTGCTCTAGTAATTTATCATATACAATATGTTAGATAGAGACTTATGTATGTTTTTGTTAAGGATTATTAAAAGCGTTTACGAATATATAATGTATCATATAAAAGAAAATCTCCACTTTATCATTCTTTCATGATGGCTACATAAATGAATATACAAATATACATTTCATGAAGTGAAATGATAATTGGTCTTTCAAAGTACGACTTTAAGTTATCCCTAACAGATGTTCGGCATGGAGAATTATAGGTTGTGTTGAAATGTTAAGGTTACCGTGAGTAGGATTCTCGTATAGAGATACAGAATATTCTCATGAGATGCAATTATAAAGAAAAGGAGGTTTCTTTGTGTGTGTTGGATGACCCATGAAGTATACCACATGGAGTGTCATATACGATGTCTTTGGTATATTAGGGGTGCATGAATCATAATTGGCCCCCACTACCATAGGTTAGAGATATTCTTAGCATGAAAACCTTCATACTTTGATACATTTCTTACACAAGTCAAAAGCGACTTAACTAATCAAGGGGTGGTTGGGTATGTTGTTGATCATGTCATCAGTTAGAGTTCAACCAAGATGGGATTTATTCTCTCTTATGATAAGTATGACATCTAGGCCCTCGATTGAGATAGACTTGGGAGTGTGTGGTCGCACCTAGATAGTACATATGATGCGCTTATCTACTCAGATGAGGGGCATGTGATGTGTTCATCTGTAAAGATGGATGAAATGCAATGTATTGATCAACATGGTCAGTCTATACTCAAAGAATCGAGAATGTTTGAGTTGACTATATGGGATTGACATACTTTGTGTCTCATGGTCACTCGATGTCTTGAACAAAGGGAAAATATGTGAATACACACTTGCATATGATGCAAACTTGTGGACACGGGTATATAAATACATGTGTTTAATGGAGATCACGCCAGATCCATTTATAGTTTGAGTTGCATTGATTCTTTTCTAGTGGATGCTCTTTGCTTACATTTGTGGATCTGAATATTCATATTTTTTGGCAACACTATGAAAGTTCATGGGGTCACACTTTGTGGCCGACTGAATGGGGATTTAGTATAACTCAGAGAGCTACTCTAAAAGTATTTTAGAGTTAATCCAAAATTGTTTTGAATACGTATCCACAAGGTATTACGTATGATGTGATACGAGGTGAAGGTAATGATAGCTTTTCAAAAGTGTTTTGGAAGGTGTCCAAAATAGTTTGTGATATGATTTCACGAGTCGTCGTATATGATATAATATAAGGTGAAATAGCACATAGTCTTTTAGGATTTAGTGTAAGCAGGAGATTGAAGGGAATATGCCCTAAAGCCTGTATATAGAGAGCGGGGGAAAGGGAGAGAGGGGGTGATAGTATATCATATGGCATAGAATATGCCACTGATCATGGGTGGTCAAACACTCCCCCGCGTAGTCTATCATTAAAAGTGTTTTATATGATAAAATGTGTTAGGGGTGATGGATATGATGCATGCGTTAACAAAGGTATTAACTCATGTGCAATGACGCATGAGTTAATATGTAAATGCCCAAGGAATGTCCTCAAGGGATCTATAAAGAGCCCTCGACCATGAGATATGGTTGATGGGGTGTTCTATATGCTTGGTGGAATCTCTCTTTTCTAGAAGCTCTCTCCATCTTCCTCTTTAGCCTTGTGAGGTGATAGAACGTCATGGAGGTCGGTGGATCTCGTTTATACGACAAACGATTCAAGCACACCAGTGGATACCTCCAGAGGTGGGAGGCTTTCATCTTCCACTCTAGTGATCTCTGTAACACCCCAAGATTTCATAGTGCGTTATTTTTTCAAAATAATTCAATAACTTGCACTACACGCAACACCAAGTTCAAGTGCACCATGACTTACCAAACTAGTCGTTCAAAAGAGGTTATGAATAGTATTAACTGAATTTTGAACTTTATATAATCCTTATAATTTTAGAATCCATATTATGAGTTTCTTAGACATAATGTAAGAACAAATTCATTTTTTTTCAGATAAAAGAAGTATTTTTCAAAAATGCACTTTTACCGACTTTTAATGCTGAACCCTTTTTAAATCCAATATTTTAAAACTTTTATATATTCAATTTGACTAAATAAATTTATTCTTTAGAATGGGTACATCAAAAATTTACAATGTAACACCCCAAACTACCTTGGTACGCTTCTCTTTAAATAATACAGTAGTGTGTGTTGTACGCAACTTCGAGTTCTAACACACACCACAACCAATCAAACTAGCCCTTATGAATAGTAATACCTACTTTTTGAAATTTTATACATTTTATCTTTCAAAATGGACTTCATTTTTGGATTTGGAATATCCAAATTGTCCTAGGATGAAATTTTGGTACTTTTCGGATAACTTTTATATTTTGATGAATAGTGAAAATTACTAAATTTTTATTAAAAACAATTTTTTTAATCGAAATACTTAATAGTGATAAGTTATGAATTTGAGTGGTTTTAAAGTATATTTAGAATATATTTTTACCATTTAATACAATGTTGGTCATTGGACATAATTTCACATTTAAACCGGACATAAACAAGTGTCAATCTTTTGATAGTTATTATCTCTTAAAAACAGGTTTTTTGTTTTGACAGCGGGAATTAATTTTAAATTAATTTCTGTCACTTCTGTGTTTAGAATTTGGAAAAATGGACTCCATATTTGGAATCAGGATGTCCAAATTGTGTAAATAGGTAACTTTTATTTTTAGACATTTTGAATAATTACTTCGGTAAATATTTTATTTACCATGGTTAAAGGGTAAATCCGGTAAATAAGGGTAAAAAAATAATATTATAATGATAATAAATTACCCTAAAACATGTCTTAACCCTATTGGTTGATACATGTCCAACCATGGGCATCTTTGCGTTGATTTTGGGACCTCATGGATCCATTTGTAAGTGATAATGATACTTTATATTAATTAAGTTGTAAATACAAAAATGACATAAGTCTATATCTTTTAGCAAAACAATTTTTACATAGGGTTATATATGTTATATTTTCGACTATAAATATTCATTAGAAATCTAAAAAGATTTCCTACATAATGGTATTTTATTTATAATTTTTAGCCATTAAATAATTTAATTTATTTATGACACAATGATGATGTAGTAATTACCTTATTAGTGAAATATTAAAATAATTGATATTATAAATACCCAAATAAATATAATTTGAGACTTTTAATGAATTCCACGAATTTTATAGGTTAATATGAAATGTTATAATTTATTTAATTAAATTTTTTCGAAGTAATCATGCTGTTATAATTTTCACAAAAATCAAATACCAAATAGTGTCAAAATTGACATAAAAGAGTTTTTAAAACAAATATTATATTATTAATTGATATTAAATTCCTAAAAATCTAAGGTTCGGCCAAAGTACTTGTATCATGATAGGTGTATCATTAATGGACCACTTGGGGGTCACTTGGAGGTATATAGTAAGTTTATTAACTATATAATATAAAAATACAAAATAACATGGTAAGTGTCAAACTAATTAACCAAGAGTTAAAATTAAAAGATAAGGTTAATATAATGACTCAAACCAGTCTAAAATCTATTGGTTGAAAGGATTTCGACCCATCCCCACCTTAGTCTTTGAATAATCCACTTTGGAGCCATTAGAAACTGAATATGAATTTATTATAAAATAATACTTTAAGTTTTTCCTAAAGAGTCTCTCCTCCCCCTTATAAAAGGACACCACTTCTAACCAATTTCTCACACCTCTCAAGCCTTTTGGCTCCTCCAACCTCTACCCAATTAAGCTCCCTACATCTCTCTCCTCCTCTTAGAAGCCTTACCTTAGGCAAAAGGCACTTCAAGAGTCCTTTTTGGTTCAAACCAAAGGGAGTTACCCAAATTAAAGGTAACGATTTCTCTTAGCTTCTTTTCTTATATTTTACTTCTCCAACCCCTAAACTCTTCTTATTATTTTCTTTGTAACAAAACCAGTATCATAAATATACTAGGATATTGTTATTAGAATTATTCGAACTACACTTGCACACACCTCCATCTAATGGGTGAAGAACATAATGTTTCTGTGGATGGCAACCAAATGCCTCACGAAGCGATGATTGTTCAATTATCTCCTATCACCTCTCATGGTGGCCATTATGATGCCACTATAATTAAATATGATATTTATGGTATTTATTTTATATATAAGCTTCTGTAATTCCATTTTATATCATACCATTATTCGTTTCATGTTGTATATATATACGATAATTTCATTTGAGGAAGTGCGGACTACCGCCCCCTCAAAGTGATATGACTCGTTCATACCATACATAGAATGTATAAAGGATGGTGTTAATGAACTCAAGTAACACATATAAGATATTATATTATACTGGAATAATAATATACCTATGTATCATTTGGTTTTGATTCCTTTTAAAATGAAAAATGAAATGGAAGTAGCGTTCGTGCGTACGTACGGATTACCGTCTCCACGAACGCAATGAGATTCATTTCCCCATCATATCCATTAAAGACTAATTATCATTTGATGATTAAAAGTAATGTTTAAGTACTTGATATCATTCTAGATATGAATAAGATACAACCTATCCATAACAAACACGGCTTACGTAACGAAGCATATAAAGGAAAACGAATCAGTTAACACCCGAAATGACGATAATACTAAAATATTATTAACAAAGTAATATTAAAATATCATATATGATATCATATTTATGAATATTATTCTTGTATAATTTAATAACAATTATTTAACTATTATACAGGAGGTTAACATACACACTATCAAGGAAAAGTACAATGTAAGGGGTTTTCATCTCACTCCTTATTCCCGTGAGATTCATGTCATATTGCCACTATTACCTTTTGTGTTGTGTATGTACTGCCCATAATTGTATTCCTTGTGTAATGCACTTTAATATATGTGTATTTACATATTCATTGTATGATACTTCTTTGATGGGGTATATGTTTCGTAAGTTACCAAATTGGTAAGGGTTAATTTCACAATCTCATTATTATCCGAGGTTGTTTTGCGTAAGTATCTACTTGGACATATTTATTATCCATCTCTATGCTTTATGAAAGATTTTTCAAAGGAATTATTTTTAGGGACTTTTTACTAAAACATCATTTCAAATGTTTTAAATATTTATTCTTCTAAATCTTTTTTTTAATGTCCATGTCTTCAAAATGGTTTTTAAGGATTTATTTATATGGACATGAATGTTTTTAAAATGTTAATTCCTTTCAAAAGTTTCAAAGTGGTATGGGACACTTTGATTCAAAAATGTCTTTAAATGAATTCTTTTCTAAATTGTGTGACTTTTAAATGTTTTCATGAAAAAAGGGTATTTCTCTCAAAGAGTTTTACAAATCATTTTCATCTATGTCAAAATAAATTAATGGATTTTAAACTTGTTTTTAAATTGATTTATTATGATACAAAACTGCCATATTTTATTGAAGGTTTTGTTATATCTTTGACTGTGGTTGTGTTATTTTTATACCATTCATGGTTTATGGAGAAAGTATTGACATTTCATATGCTAGTTTTAATACAAATGTTTATGTTATGTTTAAACCTGTTCATATGAGGAATACATTGGACTTAATAAGTGACGGGTGGAGCCCGCTATAGCTCCTCGATGCATTGGTAGGTCTCATGAGACAAACTAGTGTCTTGGCACGAGGCCTTGACAAAACATTATTTGTAGTCTTGGCACGAGGCCTTGGCTACTTGGTTATGATAGTCTGACATTATGCATTTCATCATTATGAAAGTGGTTAGTGGTATTGCATGCGATTATTCGACTAGTAGAATATCCATGTGAATAAGTAAATGACATTATTTTATTTTTTTCTATATTATGTTGAAGTTCAAATTTAAAAGGTTTTTGTTTTAGTTATACATTGCCTTAAATGTTTATGATTATTTATTAAAGTTTTCGCTATATTGTTATCCTTACTGAGCATCTGAGCTCACCCCTTTCTATGTTTTATTTTTTCCCAGGATTCCAAGAAGTGTATTGTGATTGATATGCAGGGTTAAGCCAAGGGAATAATGGCATTCATAAAGTATTATTTATGTTGTTTTGTATGTTATAAAGTGTAATGTAACATTCATGTATGTAATCTATTTTCCAAGACTGCTAAACTGATCGGTCCTTCGGGACTTGATTCCTTGTGATCATGTCAATGTTATGTAATAATGCACCGACTCTGGGTAACTGGGGTCGGGGCGTTACGGTTGGTATCAGAGGAAGTTTAGCAATAACCTTGGAAGCTAGATTTAGATAAACTCTGATTAGAGCACATAGCCCTAAGATAGACTTTGAGGATTATTAGAGAATAACTTTCTAGAATTTTGATATTGTAGAGATTTTGTGAGTTTTTCGAGCAATACATCCCTGTCTGGATACGAGCAAGTAGAGGCGGCTCTGGTACAGATATACCTAGGGGTAAAACCCGAAAACACCGCTTTGAGCTAGACTCTAACGAGAACTGGTGCACGACAACGGGGTTTGTTGCACTCTTGGTTACAACACTCACGGGGGATATTCTTAGGATAATTCTCATTTTCTTTACAAACCATTATGAAGGGTTTATGAGTATATACTTCCTCAAAGAAGACATTTTTATGATTATGGATTATATCCATAAACTGTTTAATTTATGTTAAGTGTTTTACAAGTTTGGGATCAGGTATTTCTATTCACAAACTAATCTAGTGTATGTCATTGTTTAGAAATGGCGTCCAGTAGAAGGAATGAGAACTCCAGCAATACGCATGATCCAAAGAGTAAGAAAGATCATATCTTTCATGGTATTAAGCCATCATTTATAAGGGAAATAGTTTCCCACGTATTATCATCATATAAAGAAATAGTATCATGTGTTGATAAGATAAGTAAAGAGTTCTCTGAGTCCTATGGATTTGAAGGGAAGCAAGAGAAGAAAATGATGGAAGAGAGAAAGATGGATAAAGGGAAGAGGGAAAAGAAGAATTTTCTCATATGTGATAACTGTGGGAAGAAACACCCTGGAACTTGACTGAAGTGAATGGGAGTTTGTTATAAGTGTGGAGAAAAAGGACACCTTGTACGTGAGTGCAAGGGTAAGAAAAAGGTTACAAATGTACAATGCTTCATCTGCAAGGAGTTGGGACACTACGCAAACCAATGTCCAAATCATCAGAGTATTCCCCAAATGATGCTATTGGATAATAATCAAGTTATGATACTACCACAGATGAGGAGGAATGATTAGAGTTCTAATGTTGTTATTAAAGAATTATGTCATTTGAGTATTGTATCAACGATGTACTGGTTATAATAATTATAGAGTATATAAGGATTGTACTGTAGTACTATTTCATTAAGGACTTGAGATTGTATGGAACCATGAAAAGTGACTCAATAGCAGGTTAAATTTTTGGAAAATATATGGTTGAGAGAAAGATAACTCATAATATGGTTCTGATACCGAGGTAGTGATTTTGGAATAATACATGATTGATTTGGATAAATTATATTGGATATTCTTGAGTACCTTGAAACTGAATAATGATTTGTATATTCCATCATTGTTGGAGTTTACAACATTTTTGGATTGAAGGAGTATATCCATTATTCTTTAAGGAATAAGGGATCATGAATGTAATCAATAAGATTTTATGGTAATTCAGGATGTTGCAGTGTTTTAAAAGAATACATGATGAAGGTGTTCACATGTTATTACACGGCAAAAAGGATCTTCAGTGTGTTTATCTCCCTTATAAATTTTGGACTGAGGTATTTTGGATAGTTCTAGTTTGAATTATTTTTGGATTGTCATAAAAGGACAACCCGGAGGTCGGGCGGCAACCCATCGCGTCCGGCAAGGCCGCGAGACTTGAACCTGCAACCGAAGGGCGACAAGGGTGTATCACCTACCACTGGCCCACATGATGTTATGAATTAAATAATATAGTTTTTTTTAAAAGATCTGGTAGATGAATTATAAATTCATTTTTTTGGAACCCTATACGAATAGGATAGATAGAATATATTTTTTACGTTCTATTATCTTTTAGAGTGAAAGATGAGTTTGTGGTAGAAATTAGTTAAAGGATGGAACTCTACTTGTCAAGAATATATTTTTCTTCTTCTCTTAATCTATGAAGAAATTAATTCTTATACTTTATTTAAGGGATCCTAAAACCAAAAATGTGTTATCCTAATACCCTATGTTTTTTTGAACCAATGGTATTTCAAATCATCATAGATTGATGAATTTAAGGACCTCAATTTTACACTTGTTTGTGATTGATGACCTCAATCACTACCTATAAATATTTACGTTTTTCCTCCAATTATATGTCTCTAATTGCCACCAATGTTCTCCTAATAGATATCATAATTTGGTGGTGACCCTTTCATTTCTTTTTTCCTCTTATTAAGACTAAATTTTATTAACCCAATTTCCGATGTGGGTTTTCCCACAAAGATATTTTCTATTTTCAACCTTTTATTTTCGAAGAACAATTTCAAATTGCGAGGACGCAATTTATTAAAGGAGGGAGAATGTAACACCCCAAGATTTCATAATACGTTGTTTCTTCAAAATAATTCAATAACTTGCACTACACACAACACCGAATTCAAGCGCACCATGACTTACCAAACTAGCCGTTCAAAAGAGGTTATGAATAGTATTAACTGAATTTTGAACTTTATATAATCCTTATAATTTTAGAATCCATATTATGAGTTTCTTAGACATAATGTAAGAACAAATTCATTTTTTTCAGATAAAAGAAGTATTTTTCAAAAATGCACTTTTACCGACTTTTAATGGTGAACCCTTTTTAAATCCAATATTTTAAAACTTTTATATATTCAATTTGACTAAATAAATTTATTCTTTAGAATGGAGACATCAAAAATTTACAATGTAACACCTCAAGCTTTCTCGGTACGCTTCTCTTTGAATAATACAGTAGTGTGTGTAGTACGCAACTTCGAGTTCTAACACACACCACAACCAATCAAACCAGCCCTTATGAATAGTAATACCTACTTTTTGAAATTTTATACATTGTATCTTTCAAAATGGACTTAATTTTTGGATTCAGAATATCGAAATTATCCTAGGATGAAATTTTGGTACTTTTCGGATAACTTTTATATTTTGATGAATAGTGAAAATTACTAAATTTTTATTAAAAACAACTTTTTTAATCGAAATAATTAATAGTGATAAATTATGAATTTGAGTGATTTTAAAGTATATTTAGAATATATTTTTACCATTTAATACAATGTTGGTCATTGGACATAATTTCACATTTAAACCGGACATAAACAAGTGTCAATCTTTTGATAGTTATTATCTCTTAAAAACACGTTTTTTGTTTTGACAGCGGGAATTAATTTTAAATTAATTTCTGCCACTTCTGTGTTTTGAATTTGGAAAAAAGGACTCCGTATTTGGAATCAGGATGTCCAAATTGTGTAAATAGGTAACTTTTATTTTTAGACATTTTGAATAATTACTTCGGTAAATATTTTATTTACCATGGTTAAAGGGTAAATCCGGTAAATAAGGGTAAACAAATAATATTATAATAATAATAAATTACCCTAAAACATGTCTTAACCCTATTGGTTGATACATGTCCGACCATGGGCATCTTTGGGTCGATTTTGGGACCCCATGGATCCACTTGTAAGTGATAATGACATTTTATATTAATTAAGTTAAAATAAATACAAAAATGACATAATCCTATACATTTTAGCAAAACAATTTTTACATAGGGTTATATATGTTATATTTTCGACTATAAATATTCATTAGAAAGCTAAAAAGATTTCCTACATAATGGTATTTTATTTATAATTTTTAGACATTAAATAATTTAATTTATTTATGACACAATGATGATGCAGTAATTACCTTATTAGTGAAATATTAAAATAATTGATATTATAAATACCCAAATAAATATAATTTGAGACTTTTAATGAATTCCACAAATTTTATAGGTTAATATGACATGTTAGGATTGATTTAATTAACTTTGTTCGAAGTAATCGTGTTGTTATGATTTTCACAAAAATCAAATACCAAATAGTGTCAAAATTGACATAAAAGAGTTTTTAAAACAAATATTATATTATTAATTGATATTAAATTCCTAAAAATCTAAGGTTCGTCCAAAGGACTTGTATCATGATAGGTGTATCATTAATGGACCACTTGGGGGTCGCTTGGAGGTATATAGTAAGTTTATTAACTATATAATATAAAAATACAAAGTGACATGGTAAGTGTCAAACTAATTAACCAAGAGTTAAAACTAAAAGATAAGGTTAATATAATGACCCAAACCTATCTAAAATCTATTGGTTGAAAGGATTTCGACTCATTCCCACCTTAGGATTTGAATAATCCACTTGGGAGCCATTAGAAACCGAATATGAATTTATTATAAAATAATACTTAAAGTTTTTCCTAAAGAGCATCTCCTCCCCCTTATAAAAGGACATCACTTCTAACCAATTCCTCACACCTCTCAAGCCTTTTGGCTCGTCCAGCCTCTGCCCAATTAAGCTCCCTACATCCCTCTCCTCCTCTTAGAAGCCTTACCTTAGGCATAAGGCACTTCAAGAGTCCTTTTTGATTCAAACCAAAGAGAGTTACCCAAATTAAAGGTAACGATTTCTCTTAGCTTCTTTTCTTTTATTTTACTTCTCCAACCCCTAAACTCTTCTTATTATTTTCTTTTGTAACAAAACCAGTATCCTAAATATACTAGGATATTGTAATTAGAAGTATTCGAACTACACTTACACACACCTCCATCTAATGGGTGAAGAACATAATGTTTCTGTGGATGGCAACCAAATGCCTCACGAAGCGATGATTGTTCAATTATCTCCTATCACCTCTCATGGTGGCCATTATGATGCCACTATAATTAAATATGATATTTATGATATTTATTTTATATATAAGCTTCTGTAATTCCATTTTATATCATACCATTATTCGTTTCATGTTGTATATATATACGATAATTTCATTTGAGGAAGTGCGAACTACCGCCCCCTCAAAGTGATATGACTCGTTCATACCATACATGGAATGTATAAAGGATGCTGTTAATGAACTCAAGTAACACATATAAGATATTATATTATACTGGAATAATAATATACCTATGTATCATTTGGTTTTGATTCCTTTTAAAATGAAAAATGAAATGGAAGTAGCGTTCGTGCGTACGTACGGATTACCGTCTCTACGAACGCGATGAGATTCATTTTCCCATCATATCCATTAAAGACTAATTATCGTTTGATGATTAAAAGTAATGTTTAAGAACTTGATATCATTCTGGATATGAATAAGATACAACCTATCCATAACAAACACGACTTACGTAACGAAGCATATAAAGGAAAACGAATCAGTTAACACCCGAAACGACGATAATACTAAAATATTATTAACAAAGCAATATTAAAAGATCATATATGATATCATATTTATGAATATGATTCTTATATAATTTAATAACAATGATTTAACTATTATACAGGAGGTTAACATACACACTATCAAGGAAAAGTACAAGGTAATGGGTTTTCATCTCACTCCTTATTCCTGTGAGATTCATGTCATATTGCCACTATTACCTTTTGTGTGGTGTATTTACTGCCCATAATTGTATTACTTGTGTAATACACTTTAATATATGTGTATTTACATATTCATTGTATGATACTTCTTTGATGGGGTGTATGTTTCGTAAGTTACCAAATTGGTAAGGGTTAATTTCACAATCTTATTATTATCCGAGGTTGTTTTGCGTAAGTATCTACTGGGACATATTTATTATCCATGTCCATGTTTTATGAAAGAGTTTTCAAATGAATTCTTTTTAGGGACTTTTTACTAAAACATCATTTCAAATGTTTTAAATATTTATTCTTCTAAATCTTTCTCTTTAATGTCCATGTCTTCAAAATGGTTTTTAAGGATTTATTTATATGGACATGAATGTTTTTAAAATGTTAATTCCTTTCAAAAGTTTCAAAGTGGTATGGGACACTTTGATTCAAAAATGTCTTTAAATGACTTCTTTTCTAAATTGTGACTTTTAAATGTTTTCATGAAAAAAAGGTATTTCTCTCAAAGAGTTTTACAAATCATTTTCATCTATGTCAAAATTCTTTAATGGATTTTAAACTTGTTTTTAAACTGATTTATTATGATACAAAACTGTCATATTTTATTGAAGGTTTTGTGATATCTTTGACTGTGGATGTGTTATTTTTATATCATTCATGGTTTATGGAGAAAGTATTGACATTTCATATGATAGTTTTAATACAAATGTTTATGTTATGTTTAAACTTGTTCATATGAGGAATACATTGGACTTAATAAGTGACAGGTGGAGCCCGCTATAGCTCCTCGATGCATCTGTAGGTCTCATGAGACAAACTAGTGTCTTGGCACGAGGCCTTGACAAAACCTTATTTGTAGACTTGGCACGAGGCCTTGACTACGTGGTTATGATAGTCTGGCATTATACATTCCATTATTATGAAAGTGGTTAGTGATATTACATGTGATTATTCGACTAGTAGAATATCCATGTGAATAAGTAAATGACATTATTTTATTTTTACCATATTATGTTGAAGTTCAAATTTAAAAGGCTTTTGTTTTAGTTATACATTGACTTAAATGTTTATGATTATTTATTAAAGTTTCCGCTATATTGTTATCCTTACTGAGCATCTGAGCTCACCCTTTTCTATGTTTTATTTTTTCCCAGGATTCCAAGAAGTGTATTGTGATTGATATGTAGGGTTAAGCCAAGGGAATAATTGCATTCATAAAGGATTATTTATGTTGTTTTGTATGTTATAAAGTGTAATGTAACATTCATGTATGTAATCTATTTTCCAAGACTGTTAAACTGATCGGTCCTTCGGGACTTGATTTCTTGTGATCATGTCAATGTTATATAATAATGCACCGACTCTGGGTAACTGGGGTCGGGACGTTACAATCTCCCTCAAACCATACAATGATGACGGAGATGATGCACTGGCTTCTTCAATGTAAGGTACACATTTACAACAATTTCTTCATTTCCTATTTTGCGTGGTTTTGATAGTCTAAGCATAGAGATCTTAGACATAGGATTTTAATTGTTATTGATACTTCTATAAAATGTTTATAGACCCTTAACAATCCCAACAAATATTGCTTTTCACATTGTAAGTCATGTTCTTGTTAGCATAAGTAACTCGGGGTACTTCCACTATATTCCCCAGTCAATGCCAAGGTATCTGAATCTTTATCATAAAGATTTCATTGTACTCTTTCAAATCCACATCATTCCTCATTGTCTTCTCATTAGCCATAGAATATTCATTGGGGACTTCTCATTTATTCATGAGTGTTTCGTCGTTAGTAGAAACAATTCATCATCAATGATGCCATCACTTCATTTCCTTTAATATCTTTCAACACTAGTTACTGTTACCCACCTTTACCATTTAACTTCTTTATCCAGAATTCATAATTCCATATTTGGCCCCGCTTTCCCAAGATTTGATCTCTAAGTGCCTCAAAATTAAGAGAAAAGGGGAATATGCATAAACTCTAAGATTTCTCCTAAACTACAACTCTAATCAAGGGGATTCCAAAGGCATCAGATCCATCCCATCAAGACCTTTCCAGTGATATGTGGCAGACCTCATGATTCAACCAAGCAAAACAGTTATGAAGTTTATCTTGAAATTCAGGCTTCAGATTTCAATTAATCTAAAGGCATTTGATTTGTTTCCTTGATTATTTTATAGATCTAAAAGGATTTAGTGTAATTCCAACAAGAAGTCCTTCGAATCAAAGAATGAAGTTTTTCCTCTCAAACTTCTCTCTACAGTGCCTCGAGATTCGTGCATCGTAATCTTGAGATTCATATGCCATTAGAAATGATACAACAAGAAATGACACAACAATTCAAAAAACCATACCATTTTCACGATCTCCAATGAAAATGATCCCTCTGGCGGCCACCTCTTTGGACCTGCCTCCCCGAACCCAGCTTCTCCACTAAAACATGAATTTGAAGGGAGCTAGGTCAAAATGTCATGCCATAGAAAGATGTAATTAATATTATTAATTCTAAAAATAAATCACCACCTACACGCCATGGCTTAATGTCGCTCGGATATTACAAAAATATCATCTGAAAGCACCCCCCTCCCCAACATTCCGAACTCAGCGCAACCCATTTCTCAATATGACACTCCATTGAAAAAGAATTTGTTGTTTTATCATTTTTAATCAAAAACTAATATTTCTACATGAAACTCTATGCTGGTCAATCTAAGCCACTAATGCACACCTTTTAATTCAAATGTGTGAATCAAAAACGAGCATCGAGTTCCAAGTACAAGCAAAGTCACCCTCAGATGAAAACCCGTATTATTGCAAATTTACTACATTTCAAGAACTTAATTTATGCAATTTTATGATTTTTTATTTTTCAATTCAAAGGGTTTTTTATTCTTTGAAATTTGATTTGAAAATTGGTAATCAATATTTACTTTTAAAATTTACTTCAACTCAATTCACCTCCTCTTCAATTATCATTTAAAACAAGTGTTGGAGAAATCAAACTTCGCATTCCAAGATTAAATACAATGGAGAACCATATTATTTTGTACGTGTTGGGGATGATTGAAGTGTTGATAGAAAATTGATACTAATGGTAACCTTACTGACATATTCATCAGTGGAGTTCCTTGTTTGGTGAATATATCAATATAGAAAGAATGTGTAAAGATCAAATTTAGGTACAATGGCTGTGACACGAGTGGATGAACAGCCCGTCACCATAAATAAAGGATAAAGAACCATTCAATATGCCATCTTACCATAAAGCTGAGCTTCAGCAGTAAGCATAACACACAACAGGCAACATGCTCGTCGTTAGGGACACAACACAAAGCTCATTCCAAAAACCAATGAAAATCATACCAACTCACACCCAAAGCCAGAGCAGCCTCAGTAACTGTCTTCATCTACTTCAGGTCTTCGAAGATAGTACCGCAAACAGTTAATCAACACCTGCATGTGTCTCTGTATAAATTTGAGAGAGAGAGAGAGAGCTGGTTTGTATTTTAAGTACATATCACGTGCTTGTATGTGACATTACCTGAGATAAGGAACTATTCAATGGTGCCCCTCTATAGCTCACATGGAACCTGTCCTTGGCTATCAATCCCTATCCAATCGACACATCAAATACCCATTATTTCGGAGTCAGTGTTGAAAAAAAAAATGTTAAGACTATATTTGATCTCAATGATTGATGGTTGGGGGAAAAGGAACGAGGGGGGAGTCTAAAATCATGTTTGATACGAGACAAAAGGATTGCCGGTTTTATAGTGAGAATTGAGATTCCTTGCACTCTGGGTGTCATTCCTTCCTCAAAATTAAATTTTATGCATAAAATTATCCCCAAATTTATTTATGATCGACAAGAATACCCCTCAAAATGATAGAGCTGTTTTGCAACTTTGATCCATCTAGCAGACTCCATTTAAATGTTTTTAAGATTTGTTTTTTGTTGTACTATATATTTATATTATTTAACATATTTCATCAAATCTTTTCGACATACCAAATAAACTATTGAATCATCAATTTCTTTCCTATTTCCTCTTGCAATCCTTTTCTATTTCCACTTGGCCTCCATCATACCAAACATAGCTATCGTAATGGACACTTAACAGATAAAAAGGAAATCACCGAGATTTAAAGAGTGAGAGGAACCGACCTCCGTATCAATCTCAGCTGACTCCACGGTAACATTAACATCATTTATGATTTTGATGATTTCAAGTAGCAACCCAGGTCGATCAGCTGTCTCTATACTAAGCAAGCTGGAGAAAAAGAAAAAAAGAAAAAAACGAGTAAAAGAGCTAAATATCACACCACCTTTCGGTATAAAATAATCATACTCCCGATGTAAAGAGATCCTTCAAAGACATTATAAAGATTGCATTTAGTTTTCAAAAAACCTTTCTGTTTTCATTTTTCAGAAATGTATTAGATTGTATAAATGAGAAACATTTTTTTATAAAATGAAAATGGAAATGATAACTTTTGAGAACAAAAGAAGAAAACTTGTTTTCATACCACCATTCAGTATAAAATAAACCCAGGTCATAAACATTTTTTACTGTTCTCCTGCTATCCAAAATATCCTCCAACATATTTTTTAGATAATTTTTTGAAAAAATAAAATATGAATATTTTCTAGAGCCAAGCACAACCTAAGATTCAGTAACAAGCATCAAATGTAAACTTGGTGCAAACCTCCTCGAAGGCCCATCATCACTGATAAGTATGTGAGTTGCAACATCAACATCCAGCTGCCATCAGAAGTTTGAACTTTTTAAGGTTACATAAACCATGTTAACTTTTGCTACGAATGCAAGCCAACAGTGAAAGAAATATCAGCTTTTCAAGAAATCTCGAACAAGTTTTTAATTTTGTTTTAAATGAAATACAGGAAAATTTTGATCCACAGAATCATGAAATCATCACTGTATTAAAATGTTAAAAATTGAACAAATGAGAAAACAAAGAAGAAAAAGACAAGAAGAGCTCCCAGAACTGTCGCACCCTTAGGCCAAGGCAGAAGCCTCCGATCAGCCTTAGCTAAACCAAAAATAATATCCAGACTAACTCCCACCTACTACCCCTGCCCTGTATTTATTAACCCCAGTCACAACAACTATTTATGGTAATTACAGAACTGCCCCCCCGGCAGTTACCTAAATCATTTCCCCACTTGGACAGCCCCACCAACACACTGTACACATGACCGATGCATGGCCCCTCCCTATCAATCCCGTCTGCTTGAAAAAACAATTTGTCCTCAAGGTAAGGCTGAGTTCCAGGACCAGGCTTTCAGGACCAGCTGGCCCCCTTCCAAGGACAAAACAAGCTTTGCGCAGCAGCCAATTGACAGGTGAAAGCCCCACTAGCAAGCTGGACCGCTATCAGAGAAGTTCTATAAAGGACAGGTATTCGTTCAAGGATCAACCCACCTCCTTTATTCCCTTCCAACTTCAGAAATTGTTCCTCCCCAGCATGCCCAAGTTTCTTCTCTATGATAGTATATTCCTCAGAATGTCCGGCAGACCCAGAATCAATACCACTGAACTCTTCATAGCCATTCACTTTGACCCTGTTATAAAGCCATTCAGTTCATGAAGGAAGGGATGCCGTGGGAATAATTCTACCACCAATCCTAGGAACCATCTTTAAAGCCCAATCACCACTTCGTTGTTCAAGAGAAGTTGCTGAAAGTTGAAAGTCCTTATGCCCTGAAGCCCCCAGAACAGAAGGAATCTTGTAGTACTTGCTTTTATCAACTAAGTCGGATATTTCACTTCCCGAGGGCATCAAGATTTGTATATCCTGTCCATCAGTACCCCATGCATCAATCGCAGCACCATCGCCAAATAATAACTGTACATGCAAGTGACGCTTCAGTCTTTGCCATAATCCTTCAGTTTTAGAAATTTGTACCGTGATAACAGAAGTTTGAGCCTCTGCAACATAATATGACAACATATATCCACCCTTTCTGAATTCATAACCATCACCGTCATCTTCAAAGAGAATACCTTCAGCTTTCCCATTTTCAACTAATGCCACGAGAAATGCTAGGTCATCAGATGAACCTGCTTCACCAAAATGTTGGTGTGGGGGACGCACAGGAATAACAGATCCCCCTAGCAAGTAAAGCACGGGTAAATCCGGATGTGAAAAAATTGCAGAAATTGCCTCTTGAGCAGTGTTATTTAAAGTACCAGTATTCAAAGGGTCCAACTGGTCCCTGTAGTGAGAAAACTGTCTTACCACAAGCTGAATTCCTTTGCATCTCCGTCCTAAACTCAACAACTAATTTGCCCACTGCATATTTGATCAACCTCAAATCCTTGCTAGCCATGAACAGAACTTGCCAATCAGTTTTGAGTTCTCAGAAGGTTGAAGGCCTGTTAAAATCAAGATCTGAGGAATAATCGGATAACACCCATGGAAAAACTGGATATTGAGTCAAATGGTTGTAAGATCTTCCAGCAATTCCAGAAACAACCCCTTGCAGGGCTGGAACAATATAAGAGGCAGCTCCGAATCCAGTAACAACAACGCCGCACTTCCTAAAGTTTGATTCATTGTCGTTCAAACCCACCTGATATAGAGCGCACAGCTCCCCGAACAGTGATGGTTTCTTTATAAGCTCCTTGTAACCTTGCACAAGCAAGAACTCGTACTGATGAAAAACATCAGGGCCCCATGGTGAAAATGCGCCCAGAAATTGGAAACTCACAATACATCCAGCCTCCATATTGGGAATTGCGTCTTCAAGGTACTCAGATTTCCAAGCTGACTCAAGCAGGACTGGAACTTCTTTTATTCCAGCTCCAGTTTTGGTGATGTTAAATCCAGTTTATTATATTGCTGAGTAAAGGGTGTTTCCAGTATTCTGAATTGTAGATTTTTTCTCCTATCTATAAAAGAATGTCCCCACCTCTCCTTGAGGTGAGGGGAATTCACCAACTACATGGTATCAAAGGAAAACTCCCAATAACTTTTTTTTTCCTCCCATCCGAAGGAACCCTCCGACCCGCCTCCTCGGCGACTTCCCAGGCCGCCTCACTCAGCGAGATCCCGGCCCCGCCTCCCTCACGGTCTCCCGGCCCCGCCTCCCTCGCGGTCTCCCTCCTGCGAGCGTGCAAAGACTCCAGGCGGGATCCCCCTTCCCTGAGTGCGACAACACTTGCGGCAGACCCACCTCCTCGCCAGCCCGCCCACGCGGGTACCGCTCATCCATCGCCGGCCTGATTCACCGGCTGCTCCCTGCACAAACAGCACCTCTTGCAGTTACTTTGCGCCCCTCATCGCCGGCACCACCTCAACGGATTTCCCAACGCACTGTTGACCAGCTCCACCTGTGCGAATTCCAGACTATCCAATGGTTGACTCTTCCGTCCTTCCTCCGCTGATCACCGCCTCCACTCACATTGTTGATGAGCGGCTTGATTCAACAAATTTTTCTGTCTGGCGGATGATCGTCCTGATGTCTTTCACTGGCATTGACCTCAACTCAAACCTTGATACTTCTCCGCCACCACTGTCAGATCCAAAATACAGGTCATGGAAGTTTGATGACAGCAAAATCTTTGTTTTGCTTGTCAATTCTATAGATCGTTCGGTCAAGGATGTGACTCGGACGGCAAATACGGTTAAAGAACTCTGAGACTCCTTAAACCTTATGTATTCCGAAACAAACAATTTGGCTCGGGTATCAGACATTCTTCACCATTTTTCCATCACCCGCCAACAACACTATCCATTTCCGGCGTACTTCATCATGTGGAAAGCCCACCATGATGAACTACTTGAGTTGTGGCCCATTCCTCAAACACCTGAGATAGCTTTGGCCCAGCAGAACCAATTATGTCTCTTCAGCTTTCTCTATGACCTTGATCCTGAATATGCGACAACGACCACAAAGATGCTCATTAGCCCTTCCTCGCTTCCGCTGGTTTATCATCGCCTTGGAAAGGCACATCGGGTTCTTCCTCCACCCATTCACAGCATCAATCCTACCGCCCTTCTAGGTCGTGGCAGTGGACGCTCTTCGGGCGCTCATGAACGTGGTCATGGTGAGGGTCGTCCGCGTCCTTTATGTTCGTAAGCTAGGTCGAGTAAATTTTGTTTATGGGTTTTACGGAAAAAAAATTCGGGAAAGGGGATCAGGGTCCCGGTATTTTTCAAAATGGGTTTGGTATGCGTGAACGCCGTTCACGCATCCTTTCCCGCGCAGCTGAAGGATGCGTGAACAGCGTTCACGCATCCGGCCGAGAAATTTTATAAGAGGGGTCCCCCCCTCAAAACCCATTGTCCTCTGGTTTTTGTTGCGAACCCCTGCAGAAATTCTTTCTCAACAAATATTTGCTGCTTTTATTGAGGTAAAATTTTTATTTAATATTTTAATTGTTTTAATTGTGTTTATTTATTTCATTTGTATGTTTAATTGTGTGTATGATTTATTTATTTCATATGTTATGCATGATGTGTAATGTTTTGTATGATTTAATTTTTTGGATGTTGAATGTTTGTATGATTTAATTTTTTGAATGTATGTTGTCTGAATATTGAATGTTTTATGTTATGTCTAAAATGTTGAATGTTTAAGAAAAGTAATTTATGTTAGAGAAATTTATTTTAATGAATGGTTTTGATGCAAGTGTAAATTATATTACTTTTATTTACTAGTAATAATATTTTTAATCAATAAAGTAGAAAATATATTTACTTATATTTTGAAAAGTAGAAGAATGGCCAAAAAACATCACAATTTCATAAAATTTAAAATAACAATAGTGTTTATTATGTAAATCTCAATTATATCAGTTATAATAAAATTTATTAAATGTTATTAATAATTATATATATATATACACATGAAGTTAAATTTTTGGAAAAGAGGTGTAGTATTTAATATAGATTTCATTTAGTAATAGATAAAATTATATAATATGGATAATATAATAATTATACCAAAAAACATGGTATGAGTGATGACTGATCTTGAGATGACCGACCATGCATAATTGAAATTGCATGTTTTATTTTGTGTATGTTGTTATTCAATTTGTAATAATTGCATTTTTTCCGCATTGATGACCTGCGAATCATCTCTCAGTAAGTGTAAGGACTTGCGTGTCCGCTTAAAAAAAATTATGTATTTCATACCCCTAGACCCCCTCACATGCATGTGAGTAAATTTGTAATTAAAAGACAGACGCCCCCGAAGAGGTGTCTCCGAACATGCTTCCCCGAAGAGGTGTCCACGAAGAGGCATTCGAGAACTCGTTCAAGAGGAGGCGTTGCTGTTTTACAGGAGATTGGCGGTTGCTGAAATATTTGATAATAGAGACAGGAGTTCACCCATAGGTTGTGGTTAGTTTATCAGATAATGATAAACTAATCGTAAGTCTCAAAATAAGTCATGATTATATATTCATAAGTAATTAAACTTTATGAAACATTATATTAAATTTGTTTTTGTGCTAATATCACAATCATTATACCTTAACAGTGATAAATCAATACATAAAAAAGTCTCAAGATAATCAATTATTCAAAACCAAATTAAATAATTTAAAATTTTAATGTAGTATATAATATTTTTTAAATTATTTTTTTATAGGTAATTATGTCTGCTCAAATATATTGCAACGGTGAGGTAATTTATACCGAGCAGGGTTTTAGCTACAGTGTGCCACCTGCCAAAGTGGTAAATCTCCATGGTTGTATGAGATTGGATGCAGTTCGTAATAAGATTCATAGTCGGTTAAAACTGAGGGCTGGACAAGCAATCACTTCAATTAGATACTGACATCTTCAATATCCTGAGCGTTTGTGGCACAGCGAGTACCCTATAGTCGATGATGAGGATTGGATGGAGGCTTCTCAGTTATTCAGGCAACAGTGTATTAATGGTTTGATGGAATTATTTGTTGTCATTTCTGATATTGATGTGGTGCAATCGATTACTACAGAACCATGCTTTGTGAGCTCTGTAGAAGCTGGTCTTTCACAGCAGTCTTATTCATTGTCTCCTCCTCATATGACTCCTGTGAAAGATGATCAAAATTTGGAAGAAAATGTAGATGACATCCCTTTGTGTGCTGATATAGTGCATGAAAGTTTATCTGAGGAAGAAGAATCTGGAGAGTCAGCAGGAGATGATGTGGTTGGGAATGAACCTTCTGAGGTTCCTTTGAGAGATAGACATCCACTACATCCACCAGTTAGTGGTAATCAGCCTTCAGTTTTGAGTTCCTTAGTTGGAGGAATGTCACGTGAACAACATTTTGATTGGGATGTCATTACACCAGCTTCTGAATTCCCTGGCATTATAGGGAATAGGCCTGCATCACATGATAATGCCATATATGTTGGGCAGGAGTTCGAAAGTAAACAGGTCATGAAAAATGTGATAAAGCAATACCACATTGAGCGACATTTCACATTTGTGGTTGATGAGTAAAAGAAGACCAAATATCTCATTCGTTGTGAAAAATATGGGTCAGAATGTAAATTTCAATTAAGAGCAATATTTGATAAATATTATGGATGTTGGAAGATAACCAAATTAAAAGGCCCACACACTTGTCTGCATCCCAGCTTGGCACAAAATCACTCTTCCCTTGATGCAGAGTTTATATCTACTGTTATTTGTGAGATGATACGAACAAGTCAGGATGTTCCTATTGCCCTTGTTCAGGAAAGAATTCAACAGTTGTATAACTATAAGATATCATACAACAAAACTTGGAATGCAAAACAGAAAGTCATTGTAAAAGTGTATGGTGATTGGGATGAGTCTTATGCGATGTTGCCACAGCTTATGGAATTGTTGTCTCTCAATAATCAGATTGGTTATCATTTGGACAGTGTTGAGTATGTATCCTAGAATCATCGAGTTGATCGGTCAAAGGTGAAGTTCAATAGGCTTTTTTGGGCATTCAGACCGTGCATTGCTGCATTTCCCTATTGTAAACAATTTATTCAGGTAGATGACACATTCCTTTTTGGAAAGTATACAGGTGTTCTACTCATTGTTGCCACACAGGATGGTAATCACGCTCCTCTGCCACTTGCTTTTGCTATTGTTGAAAAGGAAAATTTTGAATGCTGGAGCTGGTTCTTGGCATGTGTACATGTTCATGTCACGCAAAAACAGGGCGTGTCTGATATCTGATCGTCATCGAGCGATTATAGAGGCCGTGAGTAGTGATGGGGTTACTTGGACTGAGCCGAATGCTTATCACCGTTATTGCATTAGACATATTGCAAGTAATGTGCATAAGCATTTTAGATATGAGGCCATAAAGAAGGCGATCCTCAAGTTGGGTATGGTTTTCTAAACTTGTTTTTTTTAACAAAATTTAATAATACATTATTATCTTATGGTTTCAGCATATGAACCCCAACAAGAAAGGTTTGATCGACGTCTTGAAGAGATCCAAACAGTTAATGAGGAGGTATATGAATATATGATGCAAATTTCAAAGGAAAAATGGTCATTAGCATACGATGGTGGCATGAGATATGGGCATATGACCACTAATATAGTGGAGTGCATAAATGGGGTCCTCAAGGGTGTGCGCAAACTCTCAATCACAGGGTTAGTGCAAGAGACATTTTTTAGATGTGTTCACTACTTTGTTGACCGGTCCCAAAAGGCCTACCAGAGGATGGAAAATAGAATGCTTTTTACTCAGCATTTTCAAAGTGATATTGACCGGATACGGAATGAGGCTTCAAGATGGAATGTTATAGCCTTTGACAGGGAAAAGAGGAGCTTTCGGGTAAGACAATGCTACGACCAGGGTACATGCTCTAATGGTGGAGTGTTTGTCGTGATGTTGGACAACAGGTACTGTGATTGCGGCAGCTTTCAGGCATTGAGATATCCATGTGTACATGTTATCGCAGCTTGCGCTTAGGTAAATATATCATGGGAGCCATATGTTGACCTGGTGTATCACATGAGCACTTTGGTTAACTGTTATAGTGCTGCTTGGATGCCTGTTGGTGACTTCCATTCTATCACATTGTCTGCTGATCAACCGACCATCGTCCCTGATATTTCCAGGTTTTCATAAGTTGGTTTTGGTTTCATTTATGATTTTTTCAATGTCTGTCATTTTTAAAATTATTGGCTTCATGCTACCAGGTTGCGGCCCTGAGGAAGACCGAAGTCAACTCGCATCAGAAATGAGATGGATTGGCCTCGACAACGAGGAGGGAGAATACAATGCATTATTTGTCACGCAGAAGGACATACTCGTAAGAGATGTCCCCAAGTGGCAGGACAAAGTTCCACATCTCATCATCCATGATCGAGTCTGTGTACCTGCTCCATTTTTGAGATGTTTGAATTTTGGTTTGTCTCATTTTTGGATTTTATCATAAATAATTTTATGATACTAAAACTATTAAAAAAATAAACACCAAACGAAAATGAATATATCATGCTTCTACATCTTCAATGCAGGTTTTTCATCACTGCTGCTTTATTTTCTACCTTATTTTGCTTGTTGTAGTTTTTTTTAAATAAAAGTTTACAATTTTTATTCAATTCACTATTAAAAATTAACGATGATATCATGTATGCAGATGGCAGGTTTTCCATTGCTTACATCTCAGGTTCCTCATGTATCGCGGCTGCTTTTAGAGGGACGTCTTGTGCCTCCCTTGAGTGTACGTAGATCTCACTATTTCCATCATACTGCACCACCTCCCGCTATCGTCCCCCATCTTCGTCGAGCTGGATTCTATGAAGTAGCGATGTGCGACTTCACATTTCTTGATCATCAGTTCATTGCCGCACTTGTAGAGAGATGGAGACCAGAGTCGCATACTTTCCATTTCAGTGAGGAGGAGATGACTATTACGTTACAGGATGTGGCCATTATGTTGGGCCTCCCTATCGACAGACATGCTTTAACAGGCCGAGTTCCATCAAATTTGTCTGAGCTTGTTCATAGACTACTGGACATAGAGGTCCAGGATGATGGCAGGACCATCGTCGGTGGTAGATTGCGGATGCCTTGGTTAGACTAGCACTTCACACATTTACCAGATGATGTTGATGACGTCACAGTGTTGCGATTTGCACGCACATATATTTTAAGGCTGATCGGTGGCACGCTTTTTGTTGACCACTCTACTACTTTTGTGCACCTGATGTATTTATCTTTTTTGGAGGATTTGGACCAGGCAGACCGGTATAGCTGGGGGTCTGCCTGCCTAGCATATACATACAGGGCCCTATGCAGCGCATGTCGCATCGATAAGATGCAGATCACAGGATGCATGGTTCTTCTGCAGATGTGGGTATGGGAGCACATCCCTCGTTTAGCTCCACATGCCCATGCGTCATTACCCGTAGATATTGTAGTAGATGCTCCACGTGGACGTTGGTATGTTATTAATTCCTTCTAATATCTAACTTAATTGTATAAGATTCTTTTATGAAATGTAAAAATAAAAATGTTACCTACAGGTGGAGTCAGGCGCATCGACATTCAGATTCTCCCAGACATGATGTTCACGCCTACAGACTTATGTTAGACAGCATTCGACCAGACGATATAAGTGATTATTATTTATATTGTTAAATTTTTACTCTTTACTGTACATCTATTCATTTATTAATTGATTATTCATTTTTTCTTTCAGATTACATGGATGCCATATACAGATGATATCCTTCAGAGTCTGCCCCCATACTGTACAGTGATGCTTGCTATCGGCTCCTGCATGGTTCAACTGATTCATTTTCATATAGTCGAGTGGCATCAGACGGATAGGGTTATGAGGCAGTTTGGATTCCTTCAGACAGTTCCTGACCCGCCCAGTCAGTTGGATTCATTGCATTCCCTGAAGATGTCAGGGAAGAGGGATTTTGATTGGAGGAGCTACCATGCCAGATATGTTGACGGGAGTTCCAGTTGCGAGGGGCAGGGACAGTAGGTTTTCATTTGATGGATCGGATGGATTATGCAGGCTGGTACATCAGGTCCCCAGTCAGATTTCTGACACGGCACGGACGGGGCTTTCATGACTTGGTATGCATTCTTCCTTTCATTGTTCAACAGATTTTTTATTCATATTAGTTAACGGAATTTGTTTTCGCAGGATGCTCGTATTTATCATCTACTTCATATGTCTGATCCAGTGGAGAGAGCTGCCTTTAACCCAGCATATTTTCACACCCTTGTGCGACAGATGCTACCGTCGATGGACGAGATTTATCATGACATTTTCTTTGATCCACCACCTGCTGCGGAGGTCGCGGAGCTTGCTGAGCCTCACATAGATGTACCTGGGGGTGACGACCCAGTTATGGATGTTGTTGTTCCACAGGAGGAGGCTGCCCAGCTTGCTCGGCCACATGATATTGTTCCACTGGAGGAGGGTGTTCAGCATGATCAGTCGGATGCTCCTCCAGCTTCTCAGGCACAGCCACAGGTACTTACAGATGATGACTGGATTGAGTTCGATGTTTTATTGCAGTCATCCGCAGCAAAGCAGCCATCTACTTCCTATGTTGGTGAGAGTTCCAACCAGCTTCCATTATCCTTAGATGCGGGTCAGGGTACAGGCGGTGAGACTGTGCATCCACCGCCTGTCACACAGGAGGATGTGGAGGTGGTTGTCGATGAGGATGCGCAGCGTACACCAGAGCACAGACATAGACAGACACAGCGTGGACGCATCCAGTATACGCCTGACTGTGGGACAGAGGAGCATCCACGCCAGAGGCGTAGATTAGGTTGACATTTGATTTATAATACATTTTGTATGTGTCTTACTGTTATCAATTTTAGACTTCTATTCTTTTTTTAATAAGTGTCTTACTGTTATCAAATTATCTACCAATATATATATATATATATGTATAATAAATAATATGATTAAATTAAATAATAAATATTAATTATATTAATTATTTCGAAATCAAATAGATTCTGGATGAAAAGATGCGTGAACTTGAAGAAATCTTGAAAAATATTATTGATCTCAACGATTTAAAATTAGATGTAAAATCCTAGAATATCATGGAACACGATTATTTGTTTACAAAAAATAAATTGCATGAAGAAGAATTTGAATGAATAATGGATATTTGTCAAGAGTAGATGATTATGATTGAAGATCAGAATAACTACAATATGAATTAGAAGTTCATTTGACCAATTTTGAGAAGATACATATTCAAACTTTATAAAAGGAAACAATTTCTACTGGTAGGCAATCTAAAAAGTGAGATTATTGAGTATGCATCTCAAAACTTAGTTTTACAGTAAGTAAAGGACGAATGAAAGAGGTAAAAGAGGATGATTAAACTATTACCCATTAAAATATAAAACATCACCATTTAATTCATCATAGGTCTTATAAAGACCTACATTATAAATAATTTCATTTAGTTTATAGTTGATCAACTTACAATGCTTTCTTACTTCATTACTATTTGAGAGTATTTCACACTCTATCAACATACCAATATATAAATAAAGAGGTAAGTTTACATGGATTAAATCTTTATATTATATCTAATAGAGACCCAAGGATCTCTATGATGTTTTTGGGAATTATTTAACAAGCATTGGATACAAAAATGAGATTTGAACTACTAACCACACTTAAACTAATAGTAAGTCTAAAAGGATCATTCATAGGCTTGTAGATCAGCTAATATATTTCTTGATCCATTTCAAGGGATATTGTAATCGACAACATTTATTAGTGGAATTCATATATAATAACAGTTTCCACTTTAGAATACAAATGGAACCATATGAGGATCTTTATAGAAATAGATGTATAACTACAACATGTTGAGATGATGTGAGTGAGTGAAAGATGCTAAGATTATATCTTTCTCAATATATGTTAGAGAATACTCAAGCCATTCTATTAATAATTATTTAATGAATAACTATTATTCATGAATATTTATTAATAATTATTAACATTATTTCAATATTTTCTATTATTTAATTGATATTTATTAATATTTCTTAATTTTTACTTTAAGTGTATTAGTTTATAATTAATAGTTATAAATATTGAGGAGCATTTGAGCTCTCTGTGAGATGCGTGAACGCGGTTCATGCTTCTTCAGTGGGGTCTGGGATGCGTGAACGACGTTCACGCATCCCAGACCCATTTTTAAAAATACCGCAACCCTAATCCCCTTTCCCGAATTTTTTTTTTCGTAAAACCCATAAAAAAAATTACTCAGCTAGATCACCTCATTGACCGATGTTGGGTTCTTCATAGACGCCCGTCACAGCCACATCGGCAGGGTAAGACTGCGGTCCATGATGCTTCCCCACCACCTTATGATCTTCCTCCCACTCTGGACCTCTTCATGGATGAACTCCAGCTTATCACACTTGTCGGGCCGCCTTTCTACCTAGTTCTTCGTCATCTATTGTCCATACTGGTGGCCCAACTGCTTGTGTCACACATCACCCACCTACTTCGATGCTTGACTCGGGTGCATTCAATCATCTCACAGGTGATGCAGGTATGTTATCTACTTAGCGTCTGTATACTGGCCCTACAGCCATCACTATTGTTGATGGATCCACTACCTCTATTACGGGATTTGGCACATGCTCCTTGAACTCATATTTTCGTCTGCCGTCTGTAGCACATGTTCCTCGAATTCCTTTTAATCTTCTCTCTATCAGTAAGCTTACAAAAGACTTTAAATGTATTGATATTTTTACATCTTATGAGGTTTTGTTTCAGGAGCGGACAACGAATCGGGAACTTGGTAGAGATCAACTTTGGGACGGGGTGTACATGTTCGATGGTCCGACATCCGTAGCCTGCACAACACTCCCTGCTCATGCGTTGGATCTTCATTCTCGGTTGGGACATCCACTGCCTCCACCCTTCATCAGCTTTTTCCTGATCTTAGTCTGTATATGTCATTTGCGAAACATCATCGCACATCATATATTCCTCGGTTGGTAACACGGGCCTCCAAACCCTTTGATTTAGTTCATTCAGATGTATAGGGTCCCTGTGTTGTCCCGAGTCAATTAGGGTACCGATATTATGTATATTTTATTGATGATTTCTCACATATGACATGGTTTTACCTTCTTCGTGATCGGTCTGAAGTGTTTTCTACTTTTCAATCTTTTTATCATGAATTCATACTTAGTTCTTTAAATGTCTCCGCTCGGACAATGGATGGGAATATTTATCCACTTCCTTTCAGCAGTTTCTCAAGAATAAAGGCATTATTCATCAGACATCCTATCTCAATACACCTCAGCAGAATGGAGTGGCCGAGCGTAAACATCGTCATATTCTAGAGACTGCTCGTGCCCTCCTATCCACATGCAGGTGCCTCTTCATTTTTTTGGGGATGTCATTCTTACTGCTACATACTTTATAAATCGTCTTCCTTCTTCTATCTTTCAGGGGGGAGACTCCTTTTCGGACTCTGTTCTCCTCTCTTCCTCCTCACTCACTTTCACTCCGTGTGTTTGGGTGTCTGTGTTATGTCTGTGACACTCGTCCCAGCCTCTCCAAGCTTTCTCCCAAATCTCTCTGTTGCATATTATTCGAATATTCCAACACCCAACGCAGATACCAATGTTTCTCTCCAGACTTACGGCGGTATATCACCTTTGCTGATGTATCTTTTGTTGAGAGCTCTCCTTTCACCCCTCTTCTTATCCAGACACCACCATCGATGATTGTCTTCCTCTCATCATTCACCCACCTCTGCCTCTGGTGTTCCACTCTACTGATCACTGATTTGGCATTGTCTACTCCCGTCGCCCATCGGATGTGTCCCCCGTCCAGTCCGAGGACACCATCTCCCCAGCTTTGTCCAACGCTCCGGCTCTGACAACAGACGACTTGCCCATTGCATTGCGAAAACGTACTTGTTCTTGCCAAAATACTCCTCTTTACACATCCTCATAAAGAGGTCTTTCCGCTCTGTTCGACGATATCTATTCCTCGCACGGTTGGCGATGCCAAATCTCACCATGGGTGGCTTCAAGCAATGCGGGATGAATTGCAGGCTTTGGACAATAATCATACTTGGGATCTGGTCCCCCTTCCAGCAGGTAAACAGGTGGTTGGCAGCAAATGAATTTATATGGTCCATCTCAATGCAGATGGCACTCTTTATCGCCTTAAAGCCAGACTTGTGGCGAAGGGATTTGCCTACACATATGGTATCGATTTTTTTGATACTTTCTCTCTGGTTGCAAAGATGGCATATGTCTGATTATCCATCTCTCTTGTCGCTCATCATCATTGGTATCTTCATCAACTTGATGTCAAAAATGCTTTTCTCCATGGTTTTCTTGAAGAAAAGGTATATCTGCAATAACCTCCTGGCTTTCGTGCCTCAGAAGCTGATTCTCATGTCTGTCGACTTCGTCACTCTATATGGACTCAAGCAGTTTCCAAGATTCAGCACTGTCATCACTACATTTGGCCTATCTTTATGAAGGACCGCATCGTCTTCTACCGCATGACGTCCTCCAGTTGTATCCTGCTGGTTGTGTATGTTGATGATATCATCATCACTGGGAGCAACTCAAATGGAATCACTCATCTAAAAGTGTATCTTCAACAACATTTTCAAACAAAAGATCTTGGTCATCTGACATACTTCCTTGGCATTGAGATTTTTCGGTCTCCAGACACCATCTTTTTTTGCCAACAGAAATACGCTTTGGATATCTTGCAGGATGTTGGTTTGACTCAGGCAACTGTCATTGACACTCCTCTTGAGCCCGAAGAACGGTTTCTTTATGACAACGCGGAACCATAATCACCCAGAGAGGTACCGTCGTCTTGTGTGAAAACTCAATTATCTCACCATGACTCGTCCAGACATTGTCTACGTTGTTAGCAAGGTTAGTCAATTCATGGAAAATCCCACAAAATCTCAGTGGGATGTTGTCATTCGCATTGCCAAATACATTAAGAAAGACCCTGCTCATGGTCTTCGATATTCACATCACAATCATCAGAATATTGAGGCCTTCTGTGATGTTAACTATGCTGGCTGCTTAGCTACTCGGAAATCGATGTCTGGCTTTGCCATTTTTCTGACAGTGAACTTAATCTCATGGCGCAGCAAGAAACAAATTGTCGTCTCCCGATCCAGTGCTGAATTAGAATACCGTGCGATGGGAACGGTCACAATTGAAATTCTGTAGTTTCGTCATCTTCTCCATGAGATTGATTTCCCACCACAGTCATCTGCTCATATTTGGTGTGATAATCAGGTAGTCACGAAGATTGCTTCCAATCTCGTCTGCCATGAACGCACGAAGCATGTCGAGGTGTATTGTCGCTTTCTTCGTCATCACCTCGAGCATCACCATGTTAGCTTCAGCTACATTCCGACGGCAGATCAGTTTGACGACATCTTCACCAAAGGTCTCCCAAGAGCTCGACTTGACTCTCTTTGTACCAAACTTAGCATCAACCACATCAGCGACCCAGCTTGAGGGGGAGTGTGAATGGTCTTTGTCAGTGCCTTTTTTTTGTGGGACTATTTTCCGAGCTATCATGTACTAGCTTGAGGGGGAGTGTTAAACCCAATTTATTGTATTGCTGGATAAAGGGTGTTTCTCAGTCCCACATCGGATTATTCCGACTTGTAAATCTTTTCCTCTTATCTATAAAAGAATGTCTCCACCTCTCCTTGAGGTAAAGGGACTTCACCAACACCAGGTGACAACATGCCCTCTCTTTTGATCCACCTTCCGATGCGGTGGCTCGTGATCCCACTGGACTGTACCAGAACTCGGATTAGCATTTATCGCATCAAGCGGAAAAGGAATGGAATCAACCGGCTCCTTGCAAAACCATCCCTAAGTGATCTGGTAACTCTGCGGGCCCATTGCTGTTTTGCCCACTGGTCTGGTGTGCGTTATGAATTTATTCACTGCGTTTTTTTTTTGAAAATTAAATAACTTTTATTGATTTCATTTAATTAGAGGTTGGGTATTTTTCGGGCAGGCCTTCTTGTTGTTGGGCCGCAACTTTGCCCTATCTGTTTTGGCTAGATCAGCATTTCCCCGCTTTTCCCTATTTTGTGTTGCGTGACCTAACGAAGTTGTTCGACGGTTTTGCTAAGATGATTTTCAACCATCCACGTGTAGCTGCAATTCTACAACGATGTAACAGATCTGTTCGGTATTATTACCCCTGTGCGGTGGCTCCTCGAACTCACTTTTCGATGTACGCTCTGCTCCATTTAAGTGCGGCTGATTTCAGGGGCGATCAGATTTGGGGGTTTTGGCTTCGGCGAGAGGGAGGTGCGGAGGAGGAGGTGTTCTTTGTGGACCTCCTCGTTCACCAGAGAGGCAGCGGCGGTTAAGGAGCAGAGGCAGTCGTTCGCGACGCTTGGTGAGGAGTTCCGACAAGCTCTTGATGTTTCTTGGTGTTCCTTGTGCCCGGACGACGGTAACGAGGATAGAGGAGGGTGTTCTTGATGACGACGGTCGACATCGATTGTTTGAGGCTCTCCATCATCGACACGAAGGTGAGACTGAGCCCTGGTAAGGGGGTCTCAGTCCATTGTTTGCCTTTATTTCTTCTTGGGGCCAAGTTATGGTTTGTCTATCGGTGCTGCTCGATTGTGTTTGAGTTCATCCAAGGTGTGGTACTTGTCGCACCCTCGGCTCGACTTCATTGCAGGTCTTGGGGCTTCGAGAACCTAGCCTTCTGATATTTCCTCATGTGCCTTTGATTTCTATGGTTTATGTTTGTTGTTGCTTGCAATTGTTGTACTCCTATTTTCATAGTGAAACTCTGGTATCCCTGCCCCGTGCATGTAGGCCAATTGGCCGAAACACGTAAAAATCCTGGTGTTCTTTTCTTGCTTTCTTTACTGCCTTTGACGATTTGTTGATGCTGATGTATGCTGCTATTATTCTGATGTTCAGAATTGATTTGAGTTGATCAATTTCAATTGTTTTTTTTCTTTCTCTTGCTCCTTTGATTCTTGATTTGATGGAATCATTTGTATTGGCTTCCACTGTTGAGAATTCAATGAAAGTTGTTTAGTATTCTTGTATTGTTGTTGTTGTCCACTATTTACAAAATTAATTTAAACATGTTTTATATTTCCGTTTGAAATTTTGGGAACCAAAATTAAATCCATTAGTCTCTTTGGGATGTTGAATGGGGACTGCCCTGCAATGCAGCCCCCAACAATTGGTATCAGAGCTAATTTGAAACTAATTTTGCATCTCAAAATTCGATTATTATTCTACATTGTGTGGCATTGTTTTAGAGCATGTCTGTTTATTGTTTTGATCGACATGATCGTGTATTTGTTTTGTTATGTGACCTTCTTTGTTTTCTGTTCTTTGATAGACAGATTCGTATACCTGTTCTTGCTCCCTGTTATGCCTCGTTGTGATTTGGGGATTTGGATAGCTTGTGTAGGTGTTGGCCTCGTAGCAGTTTGGTTGAGAGTTGGTGAGGTGTTTCCCAGGTGGTGTTGTCTGCCTAGTCTACCTTTAGGTTAGAGTCGGCATTGAGCACTTGAAGTTGTTTCATAGGGTACCCGGTTGTAGATGGAACACCCTTTAGGTGATGTGTAGTTTAGGCAGAGTTTTCTCTTAGGTGGGGATGTGTCTGAATTGGTCTTGGTCTCGCTGAGAATTCTTGTGGGCATTAAATCGGTCTCAATGTAGGTTTCAGGCTGTCCTCTTTTCTGGAAGTGGTTTACAAGGCCTTGTACATGGATCAATGTGGTTTTAGAGTCTTCCTGGGGGTGTTTTCTGAATCAGTCTCATAGAGGATCCATGACGATGGATGGGCCTTTGTGGTTTTCAGGGTAAGTGTCTAGGTGGTTTATATGCTTGGAGCCATGTTGTTTTGGCAGTTCCAATTTGCAGTGTTATTGCATATGTAGTGTTTTCTTTTGGTGTTGTTGCATTTGAACTGTTTCACTTTTCTGAGCTTGTTCATACATTGTATTGTTGTTTGTCATGGTTTTTCTATTTAAGGAATGGTACTATTGTTTTCTGTTGTGTTCTTACAGGTGCAAGTGAGTTGTTCGGACCTCTGATGGCATGAGTTCAGCTGGAGATCGGGTATGTGATGATGGAAAGCTCAGGTAAATGAAGGTATGAGTTCTTTTAATGTTGTTGCTGAGTTTAGCATGTTATTCTGAGCATGTTTTAGTAGTTAGCACTAGATGTCATTGCATTCGGGCAAGTGTGTGTCACTGAGATGCACATAGAGAACACACGGATGTACTTTTAGAATTTTGTATTAGTATTGCATGTTCATCCGAATCAATGTGATAGGTTGGGTGGTGCAAGGACATCGGGGGTTTTAGGCTTATGCATTTTAATTTTCAAGGTGGAGATTTATGAATTTATACACTACGTTTTTTTTAAATTAAATAGCTTTTATTAATTGCATTTAATTGGTATATATAAAGGCTCGGTATTTTTCGGGCGGGCCTTCCTGTTGTTGGGCCGCAACATTGCCCTATTTGTTTTGGCTGGATCAACATTTACCTGCTTTTCCCTATTTTGTGTTGTGTGACCTAACAAGGTTGTTCGGCGGTTTTGCTAAATGATTTATAGCCATCCACGTGTTGTTGCGATTCTACAACAATGTAACAAATCTATTCGGCGTTGTTAAAATGGAGGAGAGTGGAAAGCAATACCCAAGATGCCTCTCTAAGGGGGGCATTGGTGTCTATTTATAATGAATAATAAAGATGGCATGATAACTAGAGTCCGATGTGAGACTCGACACAACTTAACCTCTAACACTCCCCCTCAAGCTAGGTGTGTCTAGCTTGAATACATAATTAAAGAAAACAAAACAAAGAAAAACAAAGCAAACGAAAAATGCTACAACACTCCCAACACTCCCCCTCAAGCTGGAGGGACCCAACTTGATTACATAACAAGACAAAACATAAGAAAATATAAACTGTCATGGTTGCTCCCCCTCAATAAGTTGATGGATGATATCGCTAAAAAGGATTGTGTCAACCTAGGAACAACGCCTGTATGCACTGCCCACTGATTGTGCTCCACCTGTTGCGCTCCCACCCATGGCTGTGAAATGAATGATGACCAACATAGAACTCTCATACTCCCTTGTTGAGCACAACCTTTGCTTCAAGATGTCGGATGAAACGACGACCGACAAACGACCTCAAAATGGCTAGGTGAAACAACGCCCGACTAGCGGACACAAATTGCCGAGGTGAAACGGCGTCCGACTAGCGGACCCAAATTGCCGAGGTGAAACGGCGTCTGACTTTGAAGACCCTAAATTGTGGTTAACCGCAAAGGTCTGAGAAACAGCAGAGAGCAACAGAGAACCTGATAGAGACAAAGAAGGCAATTTGCAGCAGCATAGTTTTTTTTTTTTTTTGAATCCTTAGACGCCAACCAAATGCTGGCGACACCCTCTGTGGGGGGTGGAATCCAAACACGAAATCCATCAATCGAAGTTGTATTATTGGAGGTTTCAATGACGGTACGACAATAGTGAGGAGAGGGAGAGGACGTGTAAGCTGAGGAATTCCGCTGCTTCATGATTGGGGGAAGAGTGGGGAGGCAATCTTAAATCCGACAAGCTTTGAAGGGCTGAGGTCTTGCTTGTCGTCGAAGCAAGCTGCGTCCGATTACCAAGACGACAAGAAGTGCAGGGTGGAGGGATATCGCGCGAGGAAGGAGACGTGCAGGGAAGAACCCGGTGAGCAGAAACAGATACTTGTCGAAGAAGCTAACCGAAGCAACTATCGATTCTCCGACGGAATCGTTGCCCTCGCCTGCCGACGATGCAGTGGCGCAAACAGGCTGCAGAATCTCCCTTTCAGCCACGGCAATGGTCGCTGGGAAAATCTCCCTTTGTGCGGACGCAATCAACGTCGGCAAAGCATCGAAAAGCGGGCCCGGCAAGAGAAACCTTCCAAAAATGAAGTCTCCAACTGGGGCAATCGGCCTCGCAGCGGCGAAGCAGGTGGTGTCATTGCCGGCAGCTTCCCCAGGCGCGCGCAGCAGGGGGAGGAGAGGAGGGGGTCCTCTTCGACCGGTAGAGATGGACTCGACGGCGAGGGGACAGCGGCAGAGAATTAGCTCGCTGGCCATGGGACTGTCGCACCCAACGGGGAGAATAAGTAGGTGTGCTCCGGGAAAAAAAAATAGAGACAGGAGGTGATATCTGTATTTCATACAATACATTTTATGGTATTTTAATGTATTGATTTCTGTATTTTAATAATAAATCTTGCCAATTTTAGAAGGAATTGACTTGTTTTGTGTTTTATGGCAAGATACAATGAATCTTTGAAAAAAGAACAAAAATAGGTGAATTTTGGAGCTTAAAGACAATTCACGCCGCGAGCGAAGCGAAGCGGAGTGACACCGAATTTTTAAGGATGATCATGGAGCACTTTCGGGGCATAATACTGAAAAACCAAGGCAAAACGAGGCTTCCGGAGCAGAAAAATGGAATTACAGGTCGTGTAATTATTACACGTGTACCAGTGCATGCAGTGAAAAGGACACGACGTGGAAAAATTAAAAGCATCCTAGAAATTTACACGCGGTGTAACTCAATTACACGTGGTGTAAATTCCTAGACGGGGATTTTTCACCCAGATTCATCAAATTTTCGTTTTTTTATCAAATCTTCAACATGGGGCCCACCCGGACCATTCCTTTATGAAATTCATTAATACTGGAGCTCATCTGGAGCCTATAAATGGAGAGGCCAAGGCTCCACTCAATTCATTCATTCGAAGCCAACGTCGGACGGGATTGCACCACCGTGGTGCCCTGCTGCTGCCGCCTTCTGTAGGATTTTTCCTTTTTTTTAGCACCCTCTCATGGCAAGCATGAGGGGGTGATTTCTTTATGTCGTGTCCGCATGAAGAACAGGGATTGGATGTATGAGGTATTTTATATTTGATTGCAATTCATGTTGGGATTTCATATTTGTTTTTCAATTCTATCATTTCCCTAATTTCTTTTCGTATGACCATTGTGAGCAGGATTAGGGATTGGGTTTAATTTCTTTCTTTCTTTGAGCATGGTCATTGCCTGAGTTGATTGAATGCATTTGTTTAATATGCGATCTAGGGTTTAGAGTTCCACCATGATTCTGATGACTATATGATTGTTAATTAATTAATTCATACCTTGTCAACCCATAAACCTAGATTCATTGCTTCCCAGCACCCATTTTATATTTTCTTCGCCCACTTTCTCCACCAATCAAATGCTCAGTAATCTAGATTTATTTTTTGCAATTCATAATTAGTTTAGGTCTATATTTAATTAATATTTTCTATAACCCTATCTCTATGGGTTCGACCTCAGACTTGCATATCCTATACTACCATGTAGTTTAGTGGTTTGTTTAGTGTTTATAAATTTGTAAATTCGATAACCCAACGGGAAATAACGACGCTTGCAGGGCTATCAATTTTTGACGTCGTTGCCGGTTATAGGAGCGGAGAATTTATTAGTTGAATAATTTAGACAAAATCTTTTATCATCTATTCTGTTTTCTGATTTTGGCATAGGTTTTTTGTTTATTTAATTTTTATCGCTTTTTACCATACTGGATATTTTTATTTGTGATGGCAGGATTGCAGAGCATGATGACTACGAAGGATAGGTTCGCCTTCCTACTGGATGATATGGCGCAGCTACTAAATGAAGTTAGAACGATGAAAAACCAATCCAATGACTGCCCGCAACTATACCCAAGCTTTAAATACACAGCACCCCATAACCTGGAGCCAGAATTCTACAAGGAGCATCACGAACAAAAAAGCGTCATGATGCCCTTGATTTTGCAGGTTCGAAAGACGATGAAGAGGGTGACCTTGCTGCAAAACTTGAGTGGTTCGAAGCACAGTTCAGCAAACAGCAACAAGAAGAAGAAATATAAGAAAAGGAAACCTCGGCTGCTGAGATGTTACAAAGGTTCCTCACAAAACTGGGACCACAGCTGAAGGAAAATGAAGAAAAATAAGAATTTGTTGCACCCTGCACTGACTCCGCAGAGGAACAAAAGGAAGCAACAGCAGTAGAAGATGTTGAAAAGTTGGCTGCGGATCAAGAAGCGATCATTGAAGTAATTCAGCACACGCAGCCACCAATTAAAGAATAAGAATTTTACCGAGTCTGGACAGATGTTGAAATTTTGTTAGTTATACTCATGTTATTCAGACTCTAGTCACCACCTCCGAGGTCCACGCCAATTCCATTGAAGAGAAGTCAAGATGAGCTGGGAGGATTTCAAAGTCAAGATTGGGTAAACACGAGACGGTTAGCACTATACCACACTCCAATCAGCTAACTCAGGTATGGTCGAGCTAAACGACCGTTAAAAAAGAGCAGCTTCTAAGAGGCAAACCGTGTTTTTTTAAATGCTTACTAGGAATTTAGATTTATTGTTTTCTTAGAATTTAATTTTATATTAGGATTTAATTTCAATTTCCCTTATCTTTTTTGAGCATATTGCAAGGGCATGCACTTTCACTTGTTTCTATTAATTTTCAGGGTAATCAAAGGCACAGACAGGCAGCAAGTAGCAGGCAGAAAGAAGAGAAGTTGCAAGACCATTACACGTTGTGAACACCCACGTTATGAAGAAAAAATACACGTTGTGTAATCATTTACACGTCGTGAATATGGTGCAGGAAGATTGTAAATCAACTTTGAAACGTCAATTGCAAGGGGAGTAAGCGTTTCACAATTCAGAACTTTTCTATTGTATCTCTCATATTTAATTGTTCTGAGATTTAATTTCCAATTACATACCCGCACATGATTCATACTTTACTCAACCGAACTAGGATAGGAGACATGAAACTGCCCACGATAATTACCCCCCTGCCATTAATTTAAATTTCTTTGTCAATAAATTTGAATGGGAAAAATGGAGAAATGAATTAGTAGAGATAAACATGTGGATTACGATCTGACAAATCATGATTCAGGGGAGCAAGTTAATCATTGTAAATTAAATTTTTATGAGATTTGGCCATGCTTTGAATTTCTGATATTTTCATTAATTGATTTAATTATTCGTATGCATTGTCATGAGTAATTGTCTCAATTCGTCTCATTCCCGAGACATCCACTGAGCCTAATATTTTTCATTCTTTCTGTAGTATATTATTTGAGAAACTCGAGCATGATTTCTTCTAGAACTTGTTTCGCATCTTATTGAAACTATGACTTAACAGAAACACTTTTAAAATGATTTGAGCCATTCTTTTTCTTAACCCTTATCCTGAGACTCACCTTACATTAATCATTTTTAAGCCCGTAGAAGCCATGAACAGTCTTGTTAAGAAATGAGCCATGTTACAAGCATATTTTATCCATTCCAACCTTCCTCAAAATATTTTGCATGATTGTCAAACATAAGAGTGGGGGAAGCGGCATCTGGTGGAAGAGATGGACATTTTGAAATGAATATGTGTGGGAGAAATTTCGTGAGATTTGGGGAAGGTACATTCAATGTATTTATTGCACACCCTCTTGAAAAAAAAAAAGAAAAAAATGGGCTGTGTGAGAAAATTTAAAAAACGCCATTTACTTCACCGGTGATCTTGTTATAACTATTACAAATAGTGTCGTGAGGAGATCATTAGAGGTTGGGTGGTGCATGTGAGAATTGTCCCCAGCACAACTTTCGAAAAAGAAAAGAAAAATAATAATAAAAAGGTGTTTCATTTATTGCATTTCCTCTCTCTAAGAGCCTGCTCTAAGATACTGGGGAAAAGGAGACTTTCATTATGTTGTTTTCTATTATCATGGACTGTACTTTAGAGTTGAACCTCATTTTTTAGCTTTACTTATTACATCATTTATCAACATGTCCTAAGTCTCAGAGTCATTTGATCCTAAACGGTGAAGCCCTCATGATTAATTGTGATTTCTGTCTTTAAGCGGTGGAGATGTTAGATGTCTTGCAAGCCTATATTAAGTTACATGTTCTTGAGGTATGTGCATCCCTCTATCCATTCGTACCCTGATGATGAGCGAAAAAATTAAAAGTGAGGTAAATTGCAAACGGAATGCATATTAATAATGAATTGAAAAATGAAAATGGATGATTGAAAAGGTTTGGCTATTTCAAAAGAGGAAAAGTAAAATACATGATTGACCGTGTAATTCGGAGATCACAGACGGGCTGTGTTTTACCATACACGGGCTACCTGACTAGTGACCGTGTAATTCGGAGATCACACGACGTGTAGCCCATTGGACGCGTTGTGTACTCCATTTTTTTGAGGTACGATTTACACGCTGAGTCCCTAGGCGTGTACCTCGGATAGACGATGAGAGATATACACGTTGTGTAGCTCGGCTGCACATGTCGGGTACTTGTACCAAATTACGCAGATTTAAAATTTATTTATTATATTATGTAAACCTTGAGACATGTTTTTGCGTGTGGTCATTAAGTTGATAGGACACGCCATGTGATGGGTTTTAATATTTATATATATGTGTGTGTGTGTGTTTAATTAACATCTGCGTAATGATTGGATCTGCATATCATGCATGAGTTGTATTACAGTTGTTACTCTACGTGCATTAAAGCATGACACGTTACAGAAAAATCATATAATTCGTGTAATCATTAAGTTGATACTATATGTCATAAAAGTACGTGATAAGTCGTGTATGTTATATGTCACGAAGAATAAACAAGTATACGAGTATAATAGATGTTGGGTAGATTCGGACATGTATTCACCGTATTGCCTCCAAGATACATTTATACACGGTTAATTTTAAATGAATTTATTTAATTTGTTTAAAATTATAATGGATGGATGAGAATCTCAAGAAAATTCAGCTGAGAATTAAGATGAAAGAATTGCTTAATTAAAGATGATAATTAATTGATTTGAACGCAATTTATCTTAAATAAGAACGATTAAGAATTGAATGTCAGTTTTATTAAATGCGTAATTCATTCGATGCATGTGGATGATCATGAGCATAGACTAGACCTTTGTATGTGATTGGTTTCATTTAATTTATTATTAAATTAAATTGTGGTTTGCGTGTCTTTTCTCTTCTTATTAAGTAAGGTCTGTGTGTCCATGGTTTCTTTTAAGTAAACTATTTTCTCCTCATCTGCATGTGAGTAAAAGCATATGTAATAGATGGAGCTCTCAAACTAGTGGAGGCAGTTCAATTTTGGAGCCGAGGTGAAACCAATCCAAAAGAGATACGTTGGTGGACAAGTGGAAAGTTGTAACACGAACCTTAATTGGTTCAAGGTGTTTTTTCCCTAGGTCGACGGTTAGTTTATCAACTGCTAGATTAACTAACCATTAGTAAAAGCTCATGATCATACCGTTTTATTATTTTATTTATGTCAGTTCCATAGTTATTTCATTATGGATGTTTTATCACGATCACATAAATTAATGAAATTAACATGTAAGATATAACTAAAATAAATTGGTTTATGCATAAATATTATCTAAGACATGGTTAATCACTTAAATAAATCCGCTTAATATTAACAAGCATGTAATAAAGATAATAATTGGCAATTTACGCATAAAGTATAAAATCCATCAATTATATATATTAAGTCGGTATAGTCTTCCACTACTTCAGTTAAAATGGAACCATAGTTAAAAGTGTTTGACCAGCCAAAGTTTGGGTGTTTTCAATTATCGACGAATTCTAACTTGAAGTTTTGGGTTAACTTAACTTAGTTCACATCAAGGGTTGACTGTCAAAGCGGAACTTGGTGTAACTGAGAGTCAAAGGTTGAGAATATCTAAATTAATGATTTCAGGATTGGGGAGTCCACTCAACAGATCAATGAACTGTGAGTTAATGCAGTTGGCATTTGGAATGCCTACCTAAAACCATTCAAGTTGCTTGACCAACCAAAGTTGGGGTAATGAGAAGGGGAATATGGATTCTTGCCACTAGAATGTTCAAGCAATAGGATATTCTGAAGCCAATGGTGAGGGCTATTGTATTTCGATAAAATAGTGGGAGACTAATAAATATTTATTTCTTTGTATAAATTTTATCAGATGAAGTACTAAAATCTTACTCATCTTAATTTTGTAGAAACAACATTAAAATGGCTTCAAACATATCGCTGCGATCCATACTTGAGAAGAATAACCTTCTCACCGGCACAAATTTCCAAGAATGGCAAAGGCGCTTACGTGTTATACTTCGTCATGAAAAGAAATTGTATGTGCAGGAAAAACTTTTTCCAGTTGCATCTGGTAATGAGGCAAGTGATGAAGAGCTATCACTCTATGAGAAACATCTGAATGATGCTACATATGTTCAGTGGTTCATGCTATCATCCATGTTCAATGAGCTTTTGAAGCGACATGAGGACATGGATGCATATAGCATGATGTCTCACCTTCGGAATCTCTATCAAGAGAAAGCGAGACAAGAGAGGTACGAGATCTCAAATGCTTTGTTTACAACTAAACTTAGAGAGTCTGCGTCAGCTTTGCCTCATGTAGTCAAACTTATTGGCTACATTGAACGCTTAGACATCTTAGGGATTAAAATTTCAGATGATTTGCATATAGATCTCATACTTTCATCACTGCCTAAGACCTTCTTCAACTTTATTGTTAATTAAAACATGAGCAATAATGAGAAGAGTCTTTCAGAATTTTTTACTTTGATTCGTCAAGTGGATAAGGACATGGGGCGTGATAAACCCATGGTCCTTATGGTGAATAAGAAAAAAAAGAACAAAGCAAAGAGACTCGAGATCTATAAACAGTCTAAAGCTCTCGAGCACCATCCTTTCAAGAAGAGGAAGATCCATAAACAGGGCAAGAAAAATGAGGCAATAGGTTTTGCATGTGGCATGTCAGGCCACTGAAAGAGGAACTGCACCCAAAAGCAAAGGGATGCTAGAGGTGCGTTCGTTATCAAATGTAATCTTTCAATGGAGCGAGGCTGGTGGCCCTAGCCATTGGTGACTACTACCTTTCATTGCCAGTAAGAATGATTTTGGTTTTAAAAAATTGTTATTATGTACCTACGGTTACCAAGAACATAATTTATGTATCATGCCTAGATACAGATGAGTTTATTTTCAAATTTGGAAATAAAAGTTTTTTTTTTATAAGGACAACATATGTTATGATATGGCACATTTAAATAACGGTCTTTATGTATTAAATTACGAAAACCAAGTGTTGACAATTGATAACGAATCATGTTCACAAAACTCATATAACACCCAACTATGGCATCGTCGTCTTGGTCATGTAAATGAGAAGCGTTTGACAAATCTCTGTCAATATAGTTATTTTGACTCTTTTGAGCTAAAACCACTTGAAAGATGTCACACTTGTATACAAGGAAAAATGACCAAACAACCATTTGATGGACAGGGTAAAAGGGCCACAGAGCTTCTAGGATTGGTACACACTGATGTGTATGGACCATTTATGGTAGAATCTAGAGGTAGATATTCTTACTTCATAACTTTTATTGATGACTTAGTAGATATGGTTATATCTACTTGATGAGGTATAAGTTCGGGTCCTTTGAAAAATTCAAGGAATTCAATAATGAAGTAGAAAATCAACTTGGTAAGAAGATAAAGAAGCTTCGATCGGATCGAGGTGGTGAATATCTTAACCAAGAGTTTATCAACTTATTACGGGAGTTTGGGATTTTATCTCAACTCACTCCACCTTACACACCACAGTGGAATGGTGTTAGTGAAAGGAGGAATCGTACCTTGTTAGACATGGTAAGGTCGATGATGAGTCATGCAAATCTTTCATTATCCTTTTGGGGATATGCATTACAAACTGCAGCATACACATTAAACCGAGTACCAACTAAAGCGGCAAATATAATTCCTTTCGATTTATGGAGTGGAAAAAAACCTGTTTTGTCACATAAACGTATATGGGGTTGCGAGCCATTTGTTAAGGCCTTCTCAGAAAACAAACTAGCACCCCGGGGCACAAAGCTTATCTTTATAGGGTATCCCAATGAAATAAAGGGATACTACCTATACAGCCCCTCAGACAAGAAAGTGATTATCGTCAGACAAACTGTCTTTCTTGAGAGGGAGCACATCCTCAAAAGGGATAGTGGGAGCAAGATTGACTTCGATGAAGTTGATGCTCAAGATACACAAGGGTTGTACAGAAACAGAATCCACAGGTCCCCGTGGAAGTAGTTCCTGAAACACAAATACTGCGTAGGAGCGTAAGAGAGGTAAAAGAACCAGAGAGATGATTTTCTAGTCACCGAAGATGGTGACTCATTATTGGTTGACAATGATGAACCTCTCCTACAATGAGGCAGTAGAGAGTTCAGAAGGTGCAAGATGGCAAGAAGCCATGAATTCTAAAATGAAATCCATGTATCAGAACCAAGTTTGGGCTCTGGTCGATGCGCCAGTTGATGTAAAGCTCGTTGGATGCAAATGGGTATTTAAGAGGAAACTGGACATGGAAGGTAAAGTAAATACCTATAAAGCAAGACTAGTGACTAAAAGGTTTAAACAACGTCAAGGAATTGACTACGATGAAACCTTTTCGCCAGTTGCCATGTTTAAATCCATCAGAATTCTACTTCCTATAGCAGCTTACCATGACTAAGAGATTTGACAGATGGATGTCAAAACTGTATTCTCTAATGGGAACCTTCAAGAATATGCCTATATGACACAACCAGAAAGGTTTGTGACTCCAGGTGATGTCAACAGCATTTGCAAGTTGTAGAGATCCATTTATGGATTGAAACAGACATCTAGGTCATGAAACATTCAATTCGATGAATCCATAAAAGAATTTTGTTTCATTAAAAATGAATGTGAGTCGTGTGTTTACAAGAGGTTTAGTAGGAATGTGGCCGTTATCTTAATAGTATATGTAAATGACATATTACTTATTAGAAACGACAAACCAATCTTACAGTATGTTAAGGACTGGTTAAACAAGTGTTTCTCCATGAAGGACTTAGGTGAAACATCCTATATTATAAGGATCAAGATCATTCGCCATAGATCCAAGAGGTTGCTTGGACTAAGTCGAAGTACATATATTGACCAGATACTAAAGAGATTTAGTATGAAACAATCCAAGAGGGGATTGGCTCCAGTGTCACATTGTTTACATCTTTCTAAGAAAATGTGTACTCAGACACAACATAAGAAAGAGAGAATGAGTAAGATCTCATACACTTCAGCGATAGGATCAATCATGTATGTCATGCTATGTATTAGACTTGATGTTGTCTATGCATTGAGCATGGTAGGCAGATATCAAACAGATCCAGAAAAACAACATTGGATTGTTGTTAAGGCTATCCTTATGTATCTAAGAAGAACTAAGGATATGTTCCTGGTGTATGGAGGAGAGACCAAGAGCTGGTAATCAGGGGTTATACTGATGTTGGTTTTCAGACAGATCAGAATGATCTGAAGTCGCAATCAGGATATTTTTTTGTCTCAATAGAGGAGCTGTGAGCTGGAAGAGTTCAAAGCAGTCAGTTGTCGTTGATTCTACAGCGAAATCCGAGTATATAGCGGCTTTTGATACACCCAAGAAAATCGTTTGGATTCGGAACTTTGTCCAGGAGCTTGATGTGGGTACCTAGCAGTAAAAACTCTATCACATTGTATTGTGATAATACTGCAGCAGTAGCTCTTGCAAAAGAGGCAAGGTCACACCAACGGACAAAGCACATACTCTAAAAATATCACCTCTTGAGGGATTTTTATCAAAAGAGAACGTGGCGGACCCCTTGACTAAATGTTTATCTCACCTCTTGAGGGATTTTTCTGTAACGTGCCATACTTACCCACATAAGAGAACGTGGCGGACCCCTTTACTAAATGTTTATCTCAGCAGAAGCATGAATATCATGTGAGAGCTAGCAAACTAAAAGTTGTTAGCAGTTGGCTTTAGTGCAAGTGGGAGTCTGTTGAAGTTGGTGCCCTAGAACAAACTTTTGTATACTTTATGATAACCTATATTCATAGTTTTGAATATTAATAAACTTCTTATCACATCATGATTTTTCTTTTGCGTAACATAGTATGTGATCATGTCCCTAAAGTAGTTGTCGCACTAAAAAGTTATAGCAGTTCCCCGCTATGATGAGAACCCGGAAGTACTACGACACTATTCTTAAATATATATTCTATAGCTGGATGATATCATTTGAGGGACACGAATGATACAGGCTAGCAGGGGTGGAGACTCATAGGATTTTGAGGCACCTTCTCATGGTGTACGCCTTGGGTAATATCCAATAGGATGTTATGAAAACGAAACTCACCAGTAGAAAATCCGCATTTATATGTGTCATTGGATGTTCCTATCTGTGGATGTGTGTATTGGTCCTTAGACTTTAAGATTATTATTAGTGAGTATTATGAGTAGCGTACTTTGATATATTGACGAAAATCATGACAACAGATGTTTGCGGTGAGGTAGGATACGTTAGGTGCGTCACGAGTAATATTGCATTAATGGATAATGTAAGAAAGGATTTATCCCTTCTGTTCTTTAATGGAAGTTGATATCTCAGACCCTTTGATGGAAATGATATAGCTTAAATAAATTCATGGTCATGGTGTTTTATAGGCAAGTTCTATTTTCAAAAAGTCAAAGAAAGAGACATCGAGCACATAGGTTGATGGCATCGGCATGCAACCTGCTTGATTTGAGATATTATGATAAAAGGATTACATTACACAGTAAGCGTCTGTATGAGGTATTATGTCGTTGCGGCATTAACTTATTTCTCTATGGGTGTCTTGGCGTGTTGCTAGATGTTAACCTTGGACTTTAGATTGTTTCGTCCAATGCCACTAAGAAAGAGGTCTAGAGGGTCACACACTAAATGTATCCAGAATCTCAGTTAAATAATATATTATTATTTATTATTTAACAAGTTGAATAAATAGTATTCCCGCATGTGGTTTAATAATTATTCATGTTTGTTTGATCGCATTTATTCTGTCACCAGTTATTCGAGAAAATATAATGTGAGTGAAATATTTAATAAATATTTATTTTCTATTTAGTGAATATAATATTTATTTATTTATTAGTGAATAATGCAGTCATATTTATTTAGACATTATTCAAGGTCCGATAAATATTATGGAAGAATGGCAGACCGGGAGTTTAGGTCCGGTGAGAAAATAAAAAATATTGAATATTATTTGATTAAATAATATTTAATTTTAATTTGCAAGTTAAGCGCGTGTCGAGAAATAATAATATTAATATTATTATTTGACATGGGGTATTCGCTAGAATTAAATAAATAATTAAGGACACTTGTAATATCCCTCCTCATTGGCTTGAGAAGGTGGGAGGATGCTACTTGGCCTTAAGGGACATCCCCAAGACGCTAAAAGGTGGCAATAAATGTCGAAGGATATCAATACATGTGGGGGATTGTAATGGCCCGGACAATGACTCATTAAGGAGTTTGCCAAAAACTCGATTCTATCAAACGGTTCCACCGAAACGGTGGCACCGGTCACGATGTCCCACCGAACCGGTGGCACCGTAACGATCGCATCGTCACGTTAGCACACCGAAACGGTGGCACCGCTAACAGTGGCACCGTGAGGGTGGCACCGTGACGGTCGCACACCGAAACGGTGGCACCGTGATCGTGACACCGCTTACGGTGTCTCACAAAACGGTGTCCCACCCTTGTTCTTTTTTTCCAGTTTCTGACTTTTTCCGCTCCCGCAACATATCTTTTGACGTAAATGTGTTTTTATACCCCTTTCAAAGCCATTGAAAGCCCATAAATGATATCTAAAATCCCCCAAGAGTCGGGTGACCCTTGACTTACCAAAAACGTGTGGCTTTTTCTGTTGCGGAATCACCGGGAGACAGAACGACAGAAAAACGAGAAAACGAAGGGAAAAAAAAAGCAACAATGAACACGGCGATTTACGTGGTTCGGGAAAAATCCCTACGTCCACGGGAGAGGCAGAATTTCACTATGATTCGGGAGCACAGAAATTACAGAGAATTTCCAACAACAAAACCCTAGCCCGAAATGGGCTACATATGAAGAAGACGGTCTACTGTTCTGAATAGTAGTCCGCGTTGCAACAGTGATCGGGCAACACCAATCCAACATTTTCCTCAGTGCCACACCATTTTCCCGTACTTCCAGTTCCGCCCCTGTTACACGTTTTCCACTGTTTAAAGGAAACTCTTTCACTCACAGCTGTTACGGCCACCTCTCCGATGAGAATTATTAAATAAAAATTAATTCCATCGTGTGCAACTGTCCAACCGCGTGGTGAAACCACGATCCGCCTTTAAAGTCATTCAAGATTTCATATCCCCAAACTCCAGGATCTTACTTTTTATCGCAAGGGAATTCTTTCTTCTTCTTGGCTAGTCTCTTTTTCTTTCCTTGGTGCGTTTGGAGTCCCCCTCCCCGAAGCTAGTGGTGCGCCTGTGCTGGAGTCTTTCCTGCTCAGTCTTGGAATCCCCGAAGTTCCTCCCCTGCAAGTCGCGCATCCCCAGTTCTTGGCGCGTGGGGAAAGACTTCGATCGTTGATCATCCAAGTAGGGTTCTTCTTTCGTCTCTCTTTACTGTGTATCATGCGGGGTGGGTATGATAATGTTCCTACGGCGATGGATGAAACCAAACCTTAACGAAGATAATAAACGGACTATTAAAGAATGAAGGGGTGTGTTTGATGTTGTTGTTGTACTCTTTTACCCTTGCTTATATGTTGTGAATTGTATGGGCTTATGTCCACTGAAAATCATGGTCGTTGGTGGTCTTTCCTTGCGCACTAATGGACCCCTGTCTCCTGTGATGATTGAATGGTTGTAACATGAAAATTGGTTATTCACGTAAAGTCTGTTGATTAAATGGATGAGCATTAAACAAGAATCCTTGTGTGATCACCCTGGTTAACCAAACGGAAAGAAGATACTTAATGAATGGTGTGTTAGAATCTGAAAAACTCCCTTACTCTGTCTTGGTAACATGTGTGGTCGTTCTGCTTGATGCTTGTGGGGTGACGTGGATGGGGATTGGATCCCCTGTTGTGGTGCAGTTGTTGGTTTGTGGATTCGAGGTCGTGTAGAGCCGTATGTTGGGGCTTGGGTTTGGTTCCAGTACTTTGAGGGATCTCACGGATCCCTTTTGTTGTTGTGACTTGCAAGAGAACCAGGTATGAATGCTTAAATTGCTACTTGGTTGTTTTTCCTTAGCTTGTGGCTATGCCTATTAGTTGCCCGGTAGTGAAGAATTGTTTAAATGGAATCACTTGAATATGAAAACAAGAATGGGTTCAATGGGGAATTGTTTTCTGGGAATGAGTTGTGACTTGGTTATGGTTGCGGTGCTTCTTATGAATGAATAGTAACGAGAGTGTTTGTGTATGGGCTGGTTTTGGAACCCCTAGGTTGGGAAGAGTGCTTGATTACCCATGCCCTGTATTTATTAACCCCGGTCACAACAACTATTTATGGTAATTACAGAACTGCCCCCAGCAATTACCTAAACCATTTCCCCACTTAGACAACCCCACCATACACAGGACCGACGCATGGCCCCTCCCTATCAAGGACATATTTATAAAATCATAGATCATCAATTCCATGCCTAAATGGGTTTTTTGAAAAGATTTAAATCCACAAAATCATATTCAACCACATTTGAGATGAGATGCTAAATGACAACCGAGATGCCTCCCTACATTAAATCTATTTCATTGATGGAAAAGGATTTAATTCAAGACATATGTAAGGTAGGATGAAAATAAAACCAACAAAATGAACCAAGTAGAAAGATAGAAGAGGGCTTTAATTCAAGAAATCACCCTCTTTTCGGGAGCCTTTATTCCAAAAGCTTCACCCATTGCAAGTCGCTCACTGGATTCCTAACCAAAAAAAGCAAAAAAAAATGATATTCAGGGAAATCAAACGCAGCAACAATAGAAAGACAAAGAAAGTGGCTCATAATAACTCCTTGTAAAAAAACAGAGAAGCAGACAAAAAAATGAAAAAAAGGAAACAAATCAGCTATTCAGCAGACATACTGGATGATACTTCAAAAGGTTGCTAATGATGGTAAGTCTGATTCTCTCTAACATATCAGGGTCTTCAACCTTGCGCCCAGTGTCACTAGAAAATAAGATCAGATCAGTCCATATAAGCTGATAATTTGTGATAAGCTGATATTATGACAGGTTTGGCTTGCTTTAATTAAAGTTTTGCTTGACTGGAACAAAATACATTTCGTGAAACATGTTAAAACTTAATATAACACAGGACCATCCAAAATATATACTAAAATAAAGCCAGACCTAATTTTCTAATCAATCAATTTATTTGTTTTCTCAGTTTCTATGACTACGCATTCAGTGGTGATGGGTCATTCTAACCATTGAAGCCCTAAAATCATAGCTTGTTTCCTGAAACAGTGGACTCACAAAGCCTTATAATCAACATTGTAAAACCATAAAATGCTTACAGCCAAATGAAGCAGAAAAAATTCTGTTTTTCTTCTTTTGTGTGTGCCTGTGTGTGTGTGCAACAGAAGCTGGGTAAGCTGCATTTTTAAGAACTAAAATAAATAAAAAATGATAAGAAAACATTACATTACTAACAGAATGAGAATGTATATAAACCTAGTTAAGATTCAAAGGAAACCAAAGCATCATTAATATATAGAGGTTTAGAAAAATTACATACAGTCGTGTAATGTGAAATTTTGTTTTTGTGACAGATCCTTCAGTTGCAACAGTCCCCTTAGCCACATCCAAGCCTAAATCCTTTAGTGCCTTCATCTGCCCCATCATATGCTCAAATGTTATAATTCTATTTGTCTAGAAAACAATTAAATAAAAAAGGAAATCAAATTGAATAATCCATGTTCCACAGAGTTATTCTCGTATATAAACCAAAAAAGAACCACTCAAGCCATAATTCTCAGATTGGACATGCCACTTAACAGTGTCAATTAAAGCACCAAGGCGATCACCAAAGCTAAGTTGTACGATTGTTGCATCAGAGTCCAAATCTTGATCTATCGAAACTACTGGCATTGGAACATGATTGAGGTTCTCATCAGACTTCTGCCATTGAATGTGTAGAAGAATTAGTATTATATAGACTAACAAAGCATTAATTAAAAATAAATCTTCATTCTTTCATTGCATCTTAAGACAGAATTAGATGACACCACTAAACATCTTTGAGTAAAACGCGCCTTGTCTTCTAAAAAATTTAAAGAACGCATAAATATTTAGGTTAAACACTACGAAACAAAGATGAAATCTATCAGTCAAATTCAAAAGCATAAATTGAAAACAAGAAGTCAGTTTTTAACCATATTTAATGAAATGAGGCATACACCTGAAAATACTGTAACTATGCCACAGTGCTGCAAGAATAAGGCAAAAGGGAAAGGACCATGAAATCAAGGTTTCAACTTCTCCATATCTCACATTGAATCAATTGAGAGAGAAAACTTGAATGCAAATGTTCAAATAAAAAAATGTCAACAATGATGAGGAAATCAATTAACTGACAAAGGAAGACAAACAAAACCTAAAAACAAGTCACTGTGCTGAGAATATGCTAAACAAACCATATTTCATTTTTATTTTTTAAGTAGAGAGTAATGGAGCATTGCACTAGCATATCATCATAGAATCATATATGTGATGGCAAGCTTCTTTTCATGTAATGGGTATGATGAACAAAGAGCAAAGGAAACAAGTCACTCACCAATGAGCTTGAACCCACGGAATTCAAAGGGTTGGTTGAAGCAAGCAAAATTTTCCTATAAAATGATTCAAGCAACATCAACCACCTTACAAACATTGTTCTAGAGTCAATTTTATGTTTAAAGTGAGTAGGGATGAGAAATTGATACAGCGATCCTAGTATAATAAAAGACAAAGAATTGCCAAGGCCAGACCCCATGGAGGAATTAATTTAAGAATAAATGATAACGAAGGACCATATGATGAAATTAATGTCAACAAAGAACCCAGTCAAAAATAACTGACCAGATCCTTTGTTAACATTAATTTCATCTTTTGGTCCGTTGTCATTTTCCCTTAATTCATAAGTCCAACATGATTTGACCTTAAATTCTGAGGGTCGGGCCCCAGGAAACGAAAATAATCAAATTTAAAGCCAAAAAATCAAACAAAGCCCAACATGATGAAAACAGCACTACAGCATCGGATTGCTAGGACCCAAAACTTACAAGTCAAATTCTTTTGAGAATCTGGCCAACCATTCATCGATAAAGATGGCCAGCATTCCAATATATAATTAAAGAAAGACGCCAATTTAAATTTGCTCCTGCAACTACCGTAGAACTTTCTACCAGTTTTCCAGATTATTCAGCTTTAACCTAGTAGCTTTTATGCAGCTAAGCAGGCCATACAAAGACGGTCATGGAATAGGACTCAGAGATCGCTAGAAAAAATCCTCTCCGGTAACTAGAAATTACTGGAAAGTCCGGTACCGCTTTTTAGTTCGTTTTTGAAATTCCAGCGGAATTTTCTCCATAAATGAACTAAAAAAGGTTTACTGGACTCTTTCCACTGGAGAGGATTTCGATCAAAAGATCACTGTAAAATAGCTGATAAAATAAAGGAATGTTTTTTTAAGTGAACGAATCATTTAGTTTTAGAACACACAAAATTATAAAAAGAGAGGGCATAAGTAGATAAGGTCCAACCCATCAATAGCAGTTCAAGGCAAGTGATTTTCCCCCAGCGGGGATCATAGTTCTCTGGTGTCATTGGCATAGATATCCAATGTCTTCCAGAAAATTAAAATCCATGGTAATCTGCTCTGCCTGCTTCTTGAAAATTCACACCCACGACCAAATTGATCCCTCAAATTCAGTACATGATCAACAATGCAATCCTTCCAGCAACGAAGCGAGCAACGAGAGACGACCGATCTAGGATGCATACATTTTCCGGGAGGCCAAAGCAGCAGGAAAAGTAAAGGTCGATGCATTCACTCACCCTCGTCTTGGGGATTCGAATCTTGATCGAAGGAAGCTTGGGCGATCGGGAAGGGTCTTGAAGAAGAAGATTTCGGAAGTAGAGATTCGAGGAGCAGAATGAAAATCAAGAACCCTGGGATGACGAATCGGAAACGAAGAAGAAGGGGCGGCGGCGGGAAATCCGAGGGAGACGAAGGTGGGTATGACCGCGGCCATTGATGATGTCAGATGGCCTCGTTTTGCTTTCACGTATGTCGTGTTCAGGTGAGAAAGGAAGAGAGGGCAGCACTGCGTTTTTGGGGGGCATGCTTCGGGTCGCACTGAGTCAGTTGGCATGTGGGACCCCCCCGATGAGATTCGTTGAGCTGTCCGGAGGATATTGGAAAATTACGTGGCCCGGTGAAAGAGTTTTTAATATAAATGAAATTTAAAAGAATTAGAACCTGAAAATTTCAAAATTTCAAAATTTCAAAATATCTTGTCTTCTACTGTACAACCTCACTCCAATCTTAGGTTCCTCCCTTTGCATCCTCGCCATCATACTCATATGTCAAACCACTCATCACATCTTCCACTCAGTCTATCGAAGTTCCATTGTCACCACCCTCAACTTTATTGGTCTAATCGTCGTCTTGTCGTTTGTTGGAAATATCACAACTAGAAAAATAGGCTATTGTCACGGTTCAAAATCGTGGCAATAGGGTCCAAAACGGTGGCAATAGGGCCCAAAATCGTGGTCGTAGGCTATGGTCACGGTTTTACCCAACCGTGGGCGCTATCGTCGTGGCAGTAGGTTATGGCCTATTTCCACGATTAAACGGTCTTAACCGTGACAATAGGACCCTATTGTCGGTCCTATTGCCACGGTTTTAACAGTGACTATAGCCCAAGAAAACCGTGGTAATAGCCTAAAAATAATGTGTGCCTAGCCGAATTTGATCCCAACACCTTCCCTTCACGTTCCAGCACCCCTAACCACTACACCAACAAAGATTTTGTGTAAATATCTATATAATATGTTATATATATTATTAAAAACCGTGGCAATATCCTAAAAACCGTGGCAATAGTTCTTCCCAACGTTTTTTTTGCGGGAAAATTTTTCTCCCGCGCAAGGGCGGGAGACCTATTGCCACGGTTTTCAAAACCGTGGCAATAGCCCTTCGAAAAAAAGGCTTATAGCCAAGGTTTTGAAAATTGTGGCTATAGGACACATAACCATGGCTATAGCCCATGAAAAAAAGACCTATAGCCACGGTTTTAGAACCATGGCCATAGCCGCCTGTAGCCACGGTTTTAAAACTGTGGCTATAGGTCCGTGGTCGTAGCCTGTTTTTCTAGTAGTGTATATTAGTGGGTACTGGATATGGATGTTCTTGAATGGTAATAGATAGAGCTCTTCGAGGCACGTTACAGTGATACTTTCCTTAAGAGTAGATTTGACCCCATCAAATCAATAGTACAACGGGTTGTCGGCAAATCCTCTTCGGGATACAAATGTGGTTCGATACTCTACACTTCACTTGGTGAAGAGTATCCCCTGAAGAAGCTTTAGAAACAATATAACTTTTAAAGGACTTTGTTGTTGTGCATCAACAAAGTGTCTTTTATGCTTGTAGAAGACCTTTGAGGAATCTCAAATTCGAGAGGGGGGTTTGGAATGGTAATTGGATAACTTGAAAGTGAATTCGTACAAAATTCGTTTTTTCATCTAATGAAAACTTCAATTTATAGGTATAGTGACCCAACTTTTTATTACATAACGATTACATCACTTTTAAGATGAACAACATAATAGTGATACAATTCGAGGTCCAAAGGTTTAGTGTCTTGAGCAAACTAGGCTCATACATCAATTTTACATAATAAAACTTAAACATTATTTTAATTCTTCTTTTTTATCCTTATAAAACTCTCATAATCTCTTTAGTACATTTAGTCACTTAAGGATATACATCAAAGAAAGGAGTGCGCTAAATGCCCAGTAAAAGGAGAAATAAGGGACATGAATTAATAGTACAAGAGTGAGCACAACCAACATCATCATGTCATAAGTATAGGATCATCATCAACATCGTGAAGTAAATACCTGATAAAGACGTGGAATGTGGCATATGCATAAAAATGAAATATCATGTCATAGTGGTCAAATACCACACATAATTGTGAACAAAGCAAGCATCATGTTCACACATAACATATGTGCATAATCGTAACATCATAATTGTGAACAAAACTTGCATCATGTTCACACATAATACACATTATCTCACGAAATACATAACATTACCTGAATGCATTAAAAGACTATATAATTCTGGGTTCACCCGTCACATTATAAATGCTCATAATCATACATGTCAAAGGTATAACAATTGTAGTCATGAAATATCTCATGGAATGGAATGAGTTTCATAAGGATTTCATAAATCGTACTTTCATAAATAAACTTTGGGGCTCCCAAATGAATAATGAACAACATATTTGACATAAACATCATTATTATTGAGCAAAGAAGAAACACCACAAGATGATTCAAATATCTATTTTTGAAAGAAGAGTCTTTGAAAAAACTTTGTATTTGACTTAAAAATCATTTTGGTAAGGAGGAAAACATATACACCCTCAAAAAGAAAATGGAAGAACAATGAAAGGTTATTTTAGGAATATTATGGGAATATTCATACTGAAAATGACAAGAAAGACGGATAATCCAAAGAAAATGAGTTGGGTTCAAGAATCCTCTTACCTTAAATCCCGCTTTATTTCGTCACATTTACGCCTCCTGTATAATAAACTTAGGTTGATTAAAACATTGAACCAAAAGTGAATTATTTCCATTTTTGTCACTATTTATAAATTATAATCATTGGATTACATTTCTTAATTCCCTCTATTAAATGGAAAATGTTTTGATATCAGATTTTCTTTAAAAAAAATCATTTTTCTTCGATTTCGCATTTTTTGTTCAAGGTTATTTTTACATTAGTTGAATTAATTCTAGAAGCATAAAATACATATGTTTACACTTTTACGTATTATAAGTAATTTATTATAACCATCCATAATGCGGGTGATAAGGAAAGAAGTTGGAAACACCCTTGTTGGCGGTAAACCGACCGTTTATCAGGAACGTTGTCCAAAGGAAGAGAAAGTGATGTATAAAATAAAATAATTCAAAAATATAATTTTTAAAGTAGGTTAACATCATTAACATAATGCTAACATGACATCTAATTAATCTTAGAAGATTTGATTTGAAAGCAATTTGGAAAAAAAGAGAAGAGTGGAGGAAAACGAGATAAGAGTTGATAAAAACTTAATATTTTCTCAGCGTTGCTTCTCTTATACAACACTATAATTCCTTGATGAATGGATTCGGTTTACTCCACCACATCCCTAAGGTTTATAAGGGATTAAGAGAGAGGTTTTGAGCAGATATTGGGATTTGGTAAGTGAGGGATGAGTGGTCTTTCAAAGGGAGGAAGGGAGGTTATTTATACTTGAGGAGAAGAGTATTTTTGAGTTAAAATATTGAATAAAGTATTACATCTAAGGTAAACCTTGTAATAGTGATATGTTTTACACAATGAATCATAAATAAATAAAATATAATGGTTTTAAGACTTTAAATCCATTTATATTTTTAATTTAATAGTTTATTAAAAAGGAAAGTGGAAAAAATGAGAAAATTGTTTTTTAAGGAATACTTTTGACTTTTGACTTTGTAAAGTAATTTTTTAGGTTTGGAAATCATATTTATTGTATTTTAATGACTAATTTATCAAATTAAATATGTTTTTGTCGAGCCTAAAGTTCTAGAAATGATTATCCCATTATTACATCATGAATGATGTAATTCAAGATACACAAAAAAACCCGTATTTTTACTATTTATCTAAAAATTGAAGTATTTCAGAAAATTACCAAAAAAACACCCTTGGAAAATTTCGATGAGATAATTTAAAAAATGAAATTAATTTTATCAAAATAATTTTCTCACATAGTTTATTTTAATTTTTAATATAAAAATTATGTTTTTTACAAAATACCTTAAAATATAGTTTATTAAAAATATGCTTATATCTTTTTTGAGCTTTTAATCTTAATATTTATTTTATGGAATTATAATACTTATATTTACTTAAATTACTCATGATAAATATTATTTATATTACATTTCATTATTTTGTGGTCAAATTACTATTTCAACAGTTAGGTTACTATTTCCAACAGCCAGGTTATTATTCTAATGATCACATTACTATTCCAATAGTCACATTACCTCCTATAAATACTACTTCATTCCTTCATTCCTTCATTAATTATTCAACTAAATTTATCTCAAGGTTCTATATTTCCATTTTCTAAAATGTTTATTGGTTTACTGATATTTTGTTTCATTTCTATAATGTTGTTTGTGGGAGCGATGACTCTAGCAGATTGGAAAGATCCATATTTTCCCAACATAGTTTTTCTATTTTATATTTTTTATCCCCTTGTAATATTTGGAATTTTAATGGGTTTAATTACTGAATAATGCAATGATTTTCATTAATGAAATAAAGCATTGTTGGTTTCTCTATGTGTTGTATGTGTATAATACTTTATAATTTAATATAATAAACATTTATTTCAAGAAATAAATATCATTTATAAACTTTAGGTTGTTACATTCTTCCTCCCTTTAGAAATTTCATCCCCAAAATTTCAACTCATATTCTCAATTGAGAATAGGTGAGGGTACTTATATTTTATTATTTCCACCAGTTCCCACGTTGCCTATTCGTATTTATGGTCCCACCACAACACTTTGACAATGTGAATTGTCTTGTTGCATAGAACTTTGTCTCTAAGGTCCAAGATCTTCAGTGGATACTCCTAACACGAGAGTTCATTCTCCAATTTTACCAACATTGGATTTAGTACATGTGAGGGATCAGGTATGTACTACCTCATGATAAATACATGGAACACAACATGAACATGATCCATATTTGGTGGAAATAAAAGCTAATAGGACACTACTTCTATACAATCAAGGTTCTTAAAGGGGCCAATGTACCCAAGTCTAAACTTATTTCTCTCTTCAAATAACATGACTCTCTTCCATGGTGATATTCAAAGGATAACTTTGTCTCCAACTCCAAACTCCAAGTCCCTTTGATGGTTGTCAGCATAACTCTTTTTCCAAATTTGAACAGCTTGTATATGTTGTTGGATGGATTGAAAATTCTCTACCATCTCTTGTACAAGATTAGTTCCAAGTAACTTCCATTCATACACTTCATCCCAACAATTAGGAGTTCTATATCGCTTCCCATACAAAGCTTCACATGGATCCATTTGAATACTTGAGTGGAAACTGTTGTTGTATGAGAACTCAACTAATGGGAGATGTTAATCTCATCCTCTTTTAAATTCCATTAAGCAGGCTCTCAGTATGTCATCGAGTGTCTGAATAGTCCTTTCAGATTGGTCATTGGTTTGGGGGTGATAGGTCGTGCTAAAATTCAATTCAGTATTTAGAGCATGTTGAAGACTTCTCTAGAATTTAAAATTAAAACTTGGATCACGATCATAGATGATTGAAATTGGTGCCCAATGCAACCTCACTACTTTTTTTACATATATCTTCTCAAGTTTTTCCAGTGAGGAATCTTCCTGAATGGAGATGAAATGGGTATTCTTGGTGAGTCGATCCACCACAACCCATATCGCATTGTTTCCTTTGGATGTCTTCAAGAGACTAGTGACAAATTCCATGGTGATGTTCTCCCATTTCTACATGGGTATAGGAAATGTTTGCATCATACCCTTGGACTTCTGTCACTCTACATTAACTTGCTGACATACCAAGCACTTTGAGGTGTACTCAATGATCTCCTTCTTCATTTTGTCCCACCAAAAGTGCTCTCAGAGATCATGGTATATGTTTACGCTTCTAAGATGGATGAAAAAAGGTGAGCTATGATCATTATCCAATAGCGGGCGGGAAACTTTACATTTAAGCAGTGCTAGAATACACAAATTTCAAATTCAAAATACAACTTTCAAAATGCATCATCACCCATTTCGGTTCCCGTGAATCAGGTGTTGAAGGAACACAAATCCTAGTTATAAACCAAATAACACCATCATCATCGATATGGAATTCATAGAACCTCCCTCCCTTTATATCTTTTGTAATGTCCCCTGATCTGAAACTCTCTCACATGGTCAATGGAGGTGAAAATAACATAGCAGGGAGATTATACCCCCTAGTAAAGAGTTGTAATACAGCAGTAATAAACAAATATCAAAGTAAAAAAATAACAGAAATAATACATCATGCAACTAAAAGATAAAGGATGAACTAAGTAAACCAAAAAAATAGCGAACCATGTAATGTCAAGATGGAATGTATCTAAATGTAAAACTGAAGGTAATATAGATAAAAGACCATACCAACACAAATAAACTCAAAAAAACTTGGTCCCAAACCCCATGTTGGTCATGTCTCCAAGATCTAACACATCCAACAAGCAACAATAAACAACAAGGTACTTTTCCCTTGTTTAAACCTGCATCCATGTAATCTACCCGGGTACCAAACGGTGGCCCAAACAGGGTGTGATTCAAACTTAGTAGGTTGAAACCACTATGTCTAAGAAAAATCATTCTAATAATAAGTGCATGAAATAAAGTGACAATCATAAGTATTAATTAATCCATTACTACAATACAATAATCAACCTGCTTTGGAACAATGCCAGAATATCTATGAGCATGTAGCACAACCATGCCAACATTAACCACAATTCCATGAAATAATCACATAATCGGGTCAATCCCTATAACCATTACTACATAACTATACAAAGTATTGTATATAATCATTTTAGCATAACCAATAAAATCCCTTTGTATAAGTATTTTAGCATAATCGAGAAAAGCCCTATATATAATCATTTAAACATCACCAAGAAATGCCCTTTATATAATCATTTCAACTATATCGGGAAAATCCATTTATATAAGCATTTCATCATCACTTTAAAAATCCCTTTATATAAGAATTTTAGCATCACCGAGTAATGCCCTTTATATAATCATTTAAGCATAAATCACAATAGAAGTCATAACGGCCAGAATAACACGAAATAACATCAAAAGTCACAATGGTCAATTTATCCAATTACCATTTGTCTTTTAATTATCCATTCATTCATTAAATCACACCTTAATTCATTATCATTCTAGTGTACCCACCAATTTATTTCAAATCATTACTAGTTATTCAATAATCAAGAAATCCATTTTCCAAGGTGAATATATCACAAGAAATCACTTGAGATTTTATGTCATGCTATGTCACGACCCGTCCCAGTGGGGCCCACATCGTGACTCCCTAAGCCTGCCTCCAATAGGCCAGGGGCTGGTGACTAGCACCGAGTATGCATATTACTACATGGGAGGCATTGCCTAAGAACCTGTACACACACACACACACATCTCCAAGCCCACAAATGCTGAAATGTAAAAAGAACACTAAGGAACAAAATTCATGCATACAACTAAACCCAACCAACAGAGTACGATGGAAAGTGAAGTAATGAAAGTAAACTGGGCCAGAATACAAGCCCACAAAAAACAAGATTTTGAAAACTGCAAAGTCCAACCTGTAAACACAAAGAGGTACTGGGACTACTGCTCGTAGCCGAAGGAACACCTCAGCCTGTAGGTAACTCAGAAAGCTTGGTCATATCCTGGTCCACCCTAGACTCTGTCAAAAGGCTACTCATCTGTACAAGACATGACACGTGCGGGCAAGGCCCGTGCAGGGGTGAGTATAACAATACTCAGTAGAGGACCCCAAAAACACAAAGCAAGTACACAAAGGAAAGGCATGGTCATCTCTACACAATATATGTCTATTGAAAATATAATAGGAGATCACAATCCAGATATACTCAAAACCTAGACCTGTAGTATAGAGACAAGTCACACAACCGCATACCCCCCGCTAGGGATTCAGTTCGAAGATTTTCACAAAGTACTCATTCTGGGAGAACACACTCCACGAGTCTGGTAGCTCTGACGATGTTCGTCCAAGAAGTATTGTTCATCGGGAAACGTCACGAGTGGTAGTTACACTCATTACGAGAGACACACTCCTAAGTGGGAAGATTACGATAGATAGAATCACTCATTACGGGAGACACACTCCTGTGTGGAAAAGATCACGATACACAGATGAGGATCACTGCCAGGGCCATAGAGGATACCGCAACTCATACGGATTCACCAACTATGTGATTCACCAACTAGGTAGAGGATCAATGCCCGGTAGAGTTGGTCATGTCGATGCCTGACTCTACCTAGGCTCAGTAATGGATTTAGGATCTCGCTTCGGGCCTCTCGGATGGATGCTGACTCTATCACAGAAAGTCCTGCTGAAGAGATCATAATCTTATTGAAGGAAATGATGCCTGACCTTCAGGGGAATGAGAAGAAGGGGCACTAACCCAAATGAAATATGTCCAAGATACGGTAAACAAGAGGACCATGCCATTTTCCAAAAAGTACACGGCGTGTAGAAAAGTTACATGTCGTGTTGTCTGACCCCGAGTACTGCCCGTGTACAACGGCCCGTGTTGTAAGGTTGGTCGTGTAGAAAAGTGATTACATGGTGTGTAGTACGGTGTACACTCTGTGTCCGAGTGATTGGGGTCAACTCCGTGTACGCTAGTCGTGTGCCCGTACACGGTCCAACCCGTGTACTCCAACCCGTGTAATTGGTACACATGGTGACCCACGTTACTAGCCTCTACTGGTCGTGTGATGGAGTAAACACCGTGTACTCCATCCCATGTTCATGTATCCCCCTGGATACACGCTGAGTACCACGTCGCTGCCTCTTCCATGCTGCGTAGAGAGTACACGCCGTGTTGTCTGAAGTCGTGTAGTCCATCTCGTGTCCGTGTATCTTCCAAAATGTACGTCGAGCTTCGGGGAAAGTCCAACACACCGTCTGACCAGGGTCACATGCCGTGTGATTCCTCTCTGACCCCCGAAACCCTATCCACCACCGCCGGTACTACACAACGTGTTCTTCGGAATTACACACAGTGTATCCCGGAATTTTCCAGAAACGACGCTCCTCACCGGCACGCCTCCCGTGCTGCCTCGATCATTGATCCGGCCATCCGATCACCATGAAACTCCTAGGTTTTGGTTGTCCCAACACCATGAAGTTGATTCTATTGTTTTCGGACCTCCGATCAGCTCCAAAAATGTGCAATGATCCACCCGCATGAAGAACGCTCAAAGAACGACCCTTCCCGATCTGGTCTGATTCGTCATCCGCTATAGCCGTCGCACCTCCACTAGGTCGTTGTGGTGTTGAATCTTCAATTTGGGATTGTTGCGTCGCAAAACGGATGCACAATAATCCGTTGTTCTTCTCCCCACGAAGAACGTGAAGAACGCATGAAAGAAAAATGGGGAGGAAAAATCCAATAAGAAAATTGAGGAACGAACCTCCATTGTCGTTCGCCATGGCGTTGATCCGCTCCCATTAGTAGGCTTAAATGGAGCAGAATCAAACAACAACAATTCAACATGGATCAATTCCCCGAATTATCCCAATAAAACCCTCCCGCAAGAATGTACGAATCTGCGGATCAACTTGTTCGTGGTTAATATGCATTCGTCGTTTAAATCAAAGGCGAGGAAAAGAATTTAAATAACAAACCCATACCTCACAAAGAGTTCGATTGCTGATGAAGGGGGGGGGGGTAGTGCTGCCATCATCGCTGAGATCCTTCAACTTCATTGGCACAACGATTCTCAACTTCGATTTGTCGTCATTCGTCGCTGAGAGTCCGCTCCAAATCTCCACAGATTCTCTAGAGTTTCCTCTCAATCCTTGCCAATGAGAAATATTCGATTATCCCAATAAAAAGGGAAACGTGTTTAGCATTCAAAATACGTTGCGGTATTAATGAGTCCAGCTTGTCATTTCTGATTCATTATGACGTGGCATTTATTAAAGAAACAACTGCCCCATCACCGCATTGTAGCGGATGTTTCCATAAAATAAACTTTTCCATTTTATTTTATTTTATTTTACTGAAAACGTCCAAAAATTAACTTTTTCCCTCGACCTGCGCTGGTCGAGGTTAGACTTGTTCTTAGGTAAAGTTGTCATCCCAAACGCAACGCTGCCCTCATATTTTTAATCCGGGCATCCGTTTGGAAACTGCCACAACCGCGCACAAGTGTCGACTCCCTTAACTTAAAAAAAGTTCGAACCACTATTCCAGGATCACCGGGCCTCGGAATGATGTGTCATCTCTGTGCCTGGTCTCGTAATAATTCCATATAATATTTAAAAATAATACACGGAAAAACCGAGACATTACACTCTCCCCACCTTGGGGCTTTGCGTCCCCGAAAAGCCAAAACAAGACTACTCAAAAAGATGTGGGTACTGGGCATGAATTTGAGCCTCCCGCTCCTACGTGATCTTTTGAATATTCCCGTGCTGCCAACGAACGCGCACCAAGGGGATCGATCACCCACGAAGGATCCTCTCCTGTCGATCCTCAATCTCCACCGGGTACTCATCAAAGGTCACTCCATCCTCGATGTCTAGCTCGTCCTAGTTGATGACGTGCAATGGGTCATGCACATACCTCCTCAGCTGCGACATGTGGAAGACATCATGTACCCGATGCAACTTTGGCGGTAGATCTAGGTGGTACGCCACCTCGCCAACTCTACGCAGTATCTAAAAAGGTTCGATGAACCTCAGAGATAACTTGCCACCTCAGCCAAATCTTCATAACCCTCGACGAGGTGAGACCCGAATAAAGATGTGGTCTCCCTCCTCAAACTCCAGAGGTATCCGTCGCCTGTCAACATAAGACTTCTGCCAGTTTTGTGTAGTTTTCATTCATTCCCGGATGATCTGCATCTTCTCAGTGGTAACTCGCACCAACTCTGGACTCATGAGTGCTGACTCTCCGGGTTCGGTCCAGCTAAGCAGTGACCGACATGGTCTCCCATACAAAGCCTTGAATGGTGTCATACCAATGGTGGAGTGGTAGCTGTTATTATACCCAAACTCCACCAATGGTAGGTGGTCCTCCTAACTGCGACCAAAGTCTAAGATACTGGCCCACAACATATCCTCCAGAACCTGGATGGTCCTCTTCATCTAACCATCGGTCTAGGGATGGAATGTCGTGCTCAAGAATAGTTGAGTCCCAAAGGCCTCCTGCAATTCCTTCTACAACCAGGATTTAAAGCTGGCATCTCAGTCTGAGACTATCGTCGAAGGGACACCATGAAGCCGAACTATCTCCTACACATAGAGGTGTCCCAAGCTATCTACGGAACTATGCTCCCTGATAGCTAGTAAGTGGGCCGACTTGGTGAGTCGGTCAACGATCACCCAGATGGAATCATGCCCCTTGGGCATCCGTGGTAAGGCTGTCACGAAGTCCATCGATATTCCATCCCACTTTCACTCTAGAACTTCCAGGGGGTGAGCTAATCCTGCTGGAACCTGGTGCCCAGCCTTCACCTGCTGGAATGTGAGGCATCAGAAAACGAACTCTACTACTACCTTCTTCATGCCTAACCACTAGAATTGTCGTCGAAGATTCCGGTACATCTTTACCACTCCATGATGTACCGCCAAGGGGGATGTATGAAACTCCCTTAGGACCTCCTCCTGCAACGCTACTGGTACAACAATGCGTCCTCTGAAAAGAAGTACGTGCTCCCCACCTTGTGAATATCCATCAGGAGTATGTCCTATGGATAACTGAGCACGTAAATCCACACAGCCAACATCTCCTAGCTGTGCCTCCCTAACCCGTTATAAGATTGGAGGGGTGACAACCATCAACTGTAGGTAAGTTGTATCCTCTCTGACCATGAAGGATAACTGCAACGCGACTAACTGCTCTGTCGCCTCACTCAACAGCTGCGAGCTCGACCTTCTGCTAAGAGTATCTTCCACCTTGTTCCCCTTCCTAGGAGTATAGATGATCTCAAAATCATAGTCCTGGAGTAACTCTAGCCAACGCCTCTACCTCAGATTCAAATCCTTCTGCGAAAAGATATACTTGAGGCTCTTGTGGTCAGAGTAGACGATAAACCGCTCACCCATAAGTTAGTGTCGCCACATCTTCAATGCGAAGACCACCGCAACCAACTCGAGATCATGGGTCACATAGTTCTTCTCATGTGGCCTAAGTTGGCATGAACCATAAGTAATCACTGCCTACCTCTGCATTAGGACACAGCCAAGACTGGTCCCTGATGCGTCACATAAAACTATGTACTCGACACCCTCCTCCAGCAATCTCAAGATTGGGACGCTCATCAAACTATGTCTCAACTGCTCAAAAGCCAGCTAGCACCTCTCCATCCACATGAAGGGTTTCCCCTTCCCGGTCAAGGCCGTCATTGGTGCAGCTATTCGGGAGAAATCAGGGATGAATCTCCAGTAATACCCTGCCAACCCAAGGAAGCTTCGCACCTCCGTCACGCTCCGAGGTGGCTCCCATGCTAACACTGCCTCCACCTTGGCTGGGTCCATAGCTACTCCATCTGCTGAAATGACATATCCTAGAAATTAGACCTCCTGAATCCAGAACTGTCACTTCGAGAGCTTCCCAAAAAGCTGGTGCTCTTGGAGTATGTCTAGAACTATCCGTAGGTGTCTCGCATTCTTCTCCTCTAACACCGAGTACACAGGGATGTCGTCGATGAAGACCACCATGAACTGGTCCAGGTATGGCTGGAAGATCTAGTTCATCAGTCCCATGAACACTACGGGGGAATTTGTCATGCTTAAAGGAATCAACAAGTACTCATAGTGACCGTAGCGACATCTGAAAGCCATCTTCGGTATATCCTTGTCCCGTACTCATAACTGGTGATAATTTGATCGAAGGTCAATCTTCGAGAACCACCATGCCCCTCTTAGCTGATCGAAGAGTTCGTCAATTCTCGGTAGTGGATACTTATTCTTCATCATCACCTGGTTCAGGCGCCGGTAATCCACGCACAACATCAAGCTCCCATCTGCCTTCTTAGCAAACAAGACTGGGGCCGCCCAGGGTGAAACACTGGGTCTTACGAAACCCTTGCTCTGCAAATCCTCCAACTGCACCCTTAGCTCGCGAAGCTCTGCGGGGGCCATCCGATATGCTGGTGAGAAAATCGGTGTCGTCCTGGGGTGTAAGTCAATGCATAAGTCGATTCCCCGGTGGGGAGGTAATACTGGAACATCTTCAGGAAAGACGTCCTCGTACTCCGCCACTACTGCTAGGAATTGAGAGCTCACAACATCTACTGCTCCAAGGGCAAGGCTAGCCATCTCATGAGTGATCGACTGCACCCTCATATGCATGATACCATTCTATGCTGTCTGGGTCTCCTTTTCTCTAACAAAGGAAAACCTCGCTCTATCACAGCGGACACACCACACTCTTCACCTAAAAAAATCAATCTGGGCATGGACTGAAGATAACCAATCCATACCGAGAATGATGTCGTAAGGACTCGATGCTACCACCAAGAGGTTCCAACCAAAAATCTCGCCTCCAAGGGTAAGATCACACTATATGCAAAGGTGTGTGATCGTCGAGTCTCCTCCCGCAGGTGTCTCCAAGCATAAGGATCAAGTCAACGGTTCTATTGGAATCTCAAGATTTCGCACAAGACATATGAAGATAAATGAATGACTGACACCTGTGTCTATAAGTATGACAAATAAGGTATAGAAGACACAGATCGTACCTCATATCATACCTAGAGCCCCTAGGTCGTATGCCTCGACCGCATGCAGCTATCCCCGCCCCTGTCCCCCAGCTCCCTGAGCCTGGTGAGGACCTCCTAGGGGTGGTGGTGGAAGTAGATCGAAGCGTCTGCCACCACCTGCAGCTCTCCCTTCTCCTCTGCCACATCCGCCGCCTGATGAGTCCGTATGATCCATTATCTACCTCTACCTTGGTGGTCCATCCACCGCTTCTCTGTCAATAACTCGATGTTTCAGACAATCTCTAGTGAGATATCCCCTACCATCGCATGCATATCACTGCTTCTCCATAGGATGACTGGATCCAGCCTGAGAGCCCTGGACCATCGATCCTCTGTCCTGGGTCCTCCTTTGACATCTCTCATGTCGTGATCCCTGTGTCTGACGTCGGCTCCCTGCTTCCGAGGTATCCACACCTGTCTGCCTACCGTTGACTGTCGTCGGCTGTCTCTACTCCGCCAAGAAGCTCTCGATCACCAAAGCCCGCTCGAGCACTCCAACATAAGTCAAAATGCATAGAGGCACGACACTAGCTCGGATGTCTCATCGTAGACCTCGCTCGAAGGTCTGAGCCCTGAAGTACTGATCCCTGACCATATCCATCAAGTATCGGGCAAGGTTAGTGAATCTCAATGAATAGTTAGCTACTATCAAACTGCCCTGCTGTAGCTGAAGAAGCTCCTGGATGCATACGACTCTCAGCGTAACCGGAGAGAACTCCCCCCTAAAGAGTCACTCGAACTCTGTCCAAAAAAGAGTCTCCTCATCGTGAGTCTGTGTGTTCAGACTCCACCATCGTCCCACCAAAACCTGAAGAAGGCTCACCCTTAGGATCACCATCTGGTCTACTAGTGTCCTCAATAGACGGAAAACTCTAGTCACCGCCTCGAGCCAGTCCTCAGTCGCCTGAGGGTCAGGATCGCCTCGGAACCTGAGGGGTCTTTGTCTCTGAAACTCATGGAGCGCGCTCATCCTACGCTCCTCGTCGCTCGGTACTACGAGTACCACGGGTTGCTCCACTGGTGGTGGTATAGTAGGTGCACCACCTAGTGGAAATGCCCGGGGAACTGGTCCCTATATCGAAGCCTCATCACTGAGAGGGTCATCCTCATGATCGTGCTGCTGCATCCTAGCGGGTATGCGTCACGGAGGCATCCTGTAAGGAAATAAGATGCACCATGGTCAATGAGTATATCTGGATAGATGACACAAAGGATATGGAAAACACAACCCACTCCTATATGATACATGTACCATTATTTTATTCCCCCGCAACCAGTGTTTTCATGTACCGAGTCAAAAATCAGGTTATCAGAGTCCTGGTGTATGGATACGTCGGCCGCCGCACCAACACTGGAGTCTCTGGCCTAAAATCCGAGCTCAAAACACTTAACACTGTTACCCCAAACTCATCTCACAGACTCTTGGTCTAAAGGTAGAATTGACCACCTCTGATACCACTCTCTCACGACCCGTTCCAGTAGGGCCCACGCCGTGACTCCCCAAGCCCGCCTCCAATAGGCCAGGGGCTGGTGACTAGCACCGAGTAGGTATATTACTGCATGGGAGGCATTGCCTAAGAACCTGTACACACACACACATCTCCAAGCCCAAAAATGCTGAAATGTAAAAAGAACACCACTACTAGAAAAGGGGGCAGTGGAGGCCCCCTGAGTCGGGCGACCGCCAATGGCGGTCGCTAACCTCCCTAAAAATATTCGGGGGGTTTCTGCGCCCCCCCCCCCCCCGCGCCCTCTCGATCTCGCCCTAACCCCTCGCCGCCCTCCCTCGCGCCGCCCTCCCCTCCCCCGCCGCCCGGCCTCCCCCGCCGCCCGGCCTCCCCCGCCGCCCGGCCTCCCCCGCCGCCCGGCCTCCCCCGCCTCCCAGCCTCCCCCTCCGCCCGCCCTCCCCCGCCGCCCGCCCTCCCCCGCCGCCCGCCCTCCCCCGCCGCCCGCCCTCCCCCGCCGCCCGCCCTCCCCCGCCGCCCGTCCTCCCCCGCCGCCTGCCTTCCGGCCTCCGGCCGCCGCCCTCCGCCTTCGGGCCTCCCCCCCCACCCCGGACGGCACCCGCACCCCGGACAGCCCCCAGCGCGCACTCCGGACCGCCCCCCGCACCCCGGACGCCTCCCCGCACCCCGGACAGCACCCCCCCGCGCACTCCGGACCGCCCCCCGCACCCCGGACGCCTCCCTGCACCCCGGACAGCACCCCCCCGCGCACTCCGGACCGCCCCCCGCACCCCGGACGCCTCCCCGCACCCCGGACAGCCCCCCCCTGCACTCGGACACCCCCCTCCGAACCCGGACAGCCCCCCCGCACCCCGGACATCCCCCCCCCCCCCCCGCACTCGGACACCCCCCCTCCGAACCCGGACAGCCCCCCCGCACCCCGGACAGGCCCCCCGCACCCCGGACACCCCACCCCGCACCCCCGACAGCCCCCCTGCACCCCAGACAGCCCCCCCTCCCCCGCACCTCGGACACCCCCGCACCCCGAACACCCCTGCCCGCACCCCTGACAGGCCCCCGACACCCCGGACACCCCTCCCCGCACCTCGGACAGCCCCCCCGACCCCGGACACCCCCCCCTCGCTGCCCGTCCCCCGTCCCCTCACCGCCTCCTCTCCTCCAGCTCCCCGCCGCCGCCGCCGCCCGTCCCCTCCCTTGCCGCACCGCCTTTGGCTCCGGCTCCCCTTCGCTGCTCCTCTCCCTCGCAGCACCGCCTTCGGCTCCCCTCCCTTTCAGGTTTGTAGCTCAATCAGGTAACATGAGCTTTCAGTTACATTATTATTTTATCAATGGTTCATAAACAAATGATTAATATTTATTTTGAATATAGTTGATTTGAAAAATGTAAATGTAATAAGTATTGTGTAAATGTTTGTTATACAGATATTATTATGGATAAGAGTTGGATTGATCTTCCAAATCGAACGTCTAGAGAATATTTCAATGGCATTATGCAGTTTATTGACTTCACGAGAGGATTTGAAAGTGACTATATTAGTTGTCCATGTAGAAAATGTGCTAACAGATATCAATTCACACGAGATACTGTGAGGGAGCACCTTTTCTTTAATGGATTTCTGAAAAATTATAAGAGTTGGACTCGTCATGGAGAAGAATATGTTCGTTGTCAAAATACAGATGCAGCTCAGATGGATGTTGATGCAAGGATGACTGATCCAATGCATGAAATGCTTACTGAAATGGTACGTGGGTTTGATCCTGAAGGCATTGACATCCAGAATCTTGAGACCGGTGAGATAAATCTTCGCTCTGGTGCAGATCGTGATTCGAGGAGGTTTTATGAAGTACTTGATGATGCGAAAACAGAATTATATCCTGGGTGTACTTCTTACAATAAACTGTCGTTCATCGTGGAGTTGTTGCATTTGAAGACTTTGAACAATTGGTCAGACACATCATTCGACATGCTTTTGGTTTTATTGAAAAAAGTTCTTCCTGTCGACGCTAAGATTCCTGAGTCGTATTACTATGCTCGTAAGTTGACAGAGAACTTAGGTTTTACATATGAGACTATAGATGCATGTGCAAACAACTGTATGTTGTTTAGAAATGAAACCGCTCATTTGGATATCTGTACGGTTTGTGGCGCTTCCAGGTGGAAAGAGAACAGGGGAAATAAGACTCATCAAAGTCAGATTGCGATACAGGGGAAACCGATTGCCGTAAAGAAAATGCGTTACTTTCCCCTTAAACCGAGGTTGAAAAGATTTTTTATGTCATCTAAAGTTTCTAATTTAATGAGATGGCATGCAGAAAGAGTTCATGAAAGTGACATGTTAACCCACCCGGCAGACTCTCATGCATGGAAGGATTTTGATAAGAGACATCCCGACTTTGCTAAAGATGTTCGTAATGTCCGATTGGGATTGGCAGCAGATGGTTTCAATCCATTCAAGTCTATGGTTGGTGCAACTCATAGCACATGGCCCGTGGTGTTGGTTCCATATAATCTTCCTCCGTGGCTTTGTATGAAGCAACAATTTATATTACTTTCCACTCTTATTGATGGACCTAAAAGTCCGGGGGATAAGATTGATGTTTACCTTCAGCCATTGATTGATGAGTTGAATGAATTTTGGGGCGATAGTGTGATGACTTATGACTGCGAAACGAATGAAATGTTCAAACTGCATGCAGCTTTATTGTGGACAATCAATGACTTCCCAGCTTATGCAAATTTATCAGGCTGGAGTACGAAAGGGGAATTTGCTTGCCCTTGTTGCAATAAAAGTAAAAAATCTGTATGGCTTAAACATTCCAAAAAATGGGCATACATGGGTCACAGGCGTTTTCTCCCTCCCCAGCACAGGTTCAGAAAGGACAGAGTGGCATTTGATGGTTCTAGAGAGTTCAGCCCAGCACCAAAGATCATGACAGGAGTCGAAATGTTATCGCAGATTGAGGAAGAAAACATCCGCACGGTATATGAAATTCAGGATTTGGTGGCTCCTCCAGTACGTAATATTCGTGCTGCGGGTAGGCAGCGCAGTCACAATTGGAAAAAGAAAAGTATTTTTTATAGTCTTCCGTATTGGAAAACTAACATGTTGAGGCATAATTTGGATGTCATGCACATTGAAAAAAATGTTTGTGATAACATATTGTGGACCATTTTAGGTGTCAGTGGAAAGTCAAAGGACCATGTTAATGCACGCCGTGATTTGGAAGAAATGGGTTTAAGGAAACAGTTGCATTTACAGTTAGCTGAGGGAAACAAGGCATATATGTCTGCTGCACAGTATTCGATGACTACAGAGGAGAAAGAGACATTTCTTTCCATTTTGAAGATGGTCAAGGTGCCTGATGGTTACTCTTCTAATATTTCAAAGTGTGTGAATCTGACGAGCAAGACATTGCAAGGGTTGAAAAGTCATGACAATCACATATTACTTCAGCAGTTGATTCCAATCGCAATTTGTGATTGTTTATCCCCCAATGTTGTTCAGCCCTTGATTGAGATGAGTAATTTTTTTAGACAGCTTTGTTTAAGAAATCAACGAATGAGTGATTTAAAAAGTTTGCAGGACCGAATTGTACTTACGCTTTGTCACTTTGAGAAACTTTTCCCCCCCTCATTTTTCGATGTTATGGTCCACTTAACAGTGCACCTAACTGATGAAGTAATGGCTGCTGGTCCAGTGCAATTCAGGTGGATGTATCCTATTGAACGGTATTTGAGTACATTGAAAAGATTTGTACGCAACAGAGCTCGTCCAGAGGCATCAAACGCGTTTCCGGCGCCGTTAAACACCAAAACGGCGTGCGGCGGTCCGATTCGGAGCAAACGTGCTCCGAACGACCTGAAACCGCACGGGGACGAGAGGAATATTATTCCTGAGATGCAGGAGGAGGCCGCACGTCCATCGGACGTGCGGTGCGCGCGGCACGCCCGATTGTGTCGTTTTCAGCAGCGCGGCGCGCGCTGAAATGCCGCGTTGGGGGGTCAAAACCACCCGAACGACCTCCGAATGCCACGAAACCATACGACAACATCCGGGGCGTCAATTGTGAAATGGTCGGCCAGACGGCACCTCATTCGGAGGTGCCGTGCGACCGCGGCGGCCGGAAACGCGTTTCCGGCGCCGTTAAACACCAAAACGGCGTGCGGCGGTCCGATTCAGAGCAAACGTGCTCCGAACGACCTGAAACCGCACGGGGACGAGAGGAATATTATTCCTGAGATGCAGGAGGAGGCCGCACGTCCATCGGACGTGCGGTGCGCGCGGCACGCCCGATTGTGTCGTTTTCAGCAGCGCGGCGCGCGCTGAAATGGCGCGTTGGGGGGTCAAAACCACCCGAACGACCTCCGAATGCCACGAAACCGTACGACAACATCCGGGGCGTCAAATGTGAAATGGTCGGCCAGACGGCACCTCATTCGGAGGTGCCGTGCGACCGCGGCGGCCGGAAACGCGTTTCCGGCGCCGTTAAACACCAAAACGGCGTGCGACGGTCCGATTCGGAGTAAACGTGCTCCGAACGACCTGAAACCGCACGGGGACGACAGGAATATTATTCCTGAGATGCAGGAGGAGGCCGCACGTCCATCGGACGTGCGGTGCGCGCGGCACGCCCGATTGTGTCGTTTTCAGCAGTGCGGCGCGCGCTGAAATGGCGCGTTGGGGGGTCAAAACCACCCGAACGACCTCCGAATGCCATGAAACCGTACGACAACATCCGGGGCGTCAATTGTGAAATGGTCGGCCAGACGGCACCTCATTCGGAGGTGCCGTGCGACCACGGCGGCCGGAAACGCGTTTCCGGTGCCGTTAAACACCAAAACGGCGTGCGGCGGTCCGATTCGGAGCAAACGTGCTCCGAACGACCTGAAACCGCACGGGTACGAGAGGAATATTATTCCTGAGATGCAGGAGGAGGCCGCACGTCCATCGGACGTGCGGTGCGCGCGGCACGCCCGATTGTTTCGTTTTCAGCAGCGCGGCGCGCGCTGAAATGGCGCGTTGGGGGCTCAAAACCACCCGAACGACCTCCGAATGCCACGAAACCGTACGACAACATCCGGGGCGTCAATTGTGAAATGGTCGGCCAGACGGCACCTCATTCGGAGGTGCCGTGCGACCGCGGCGGCCGGAAACGCGTTTCCGGCGCCGTTAAACACCAAAACGGCGTGCGGCGGTCCGATTCGGAGCAAACGTGCTCCGAACGACCTGAAACCGCACGGGGACGACAGGAATATTATTCCTGAGATGCAGGAGGAGGCCGCACGTCCATCGGACGTGCGGTGCGCGCGGCACGCCCGATTGTGTCGTTTTCAGCAGCGCGGCGCGCGCTGAAATGGCGCGTTGGGGGGTCAAAACCACCCGAACGACCTCAGAATGCCACGAAACCGTACGACAACATCCGGGGCGTCAAATGTGAAATGGTCGGCCAGACGGCACCTCATTCGGAGGTGCCGTGCGACCGCGGCGGCCGGAAACGCGTTTCCGGCGCCGTTAAACACCAAAACGGCGTGCGGCGGTCCGATTCGGAGCAAACGTGCTCCGAACGACCTGAAACCGCACGGGGACGACAGGAATATTATTCCTGAGATTCAGGAGGAGGCCGCACGTCCATCGGACGTGCGGTGCGCGCGGCACGCCCGATTGTGTCGTTTTCAGCAGCGCGGCGCGCGCTGAAATGGCGCATTGGGGGGTCAAAACCACCCGAATGACCTCCGAATGCCACGAAACCGTACGACAACATCCGGGGCGTCAATTGTGAAATGGTCGGCCAGACGGCACCTCATTCGGAGGTGCCGTGCGACCGCGGCGGCCGGAAACGCGTTTCCGGCGCCGTTAAACACCAAAACGGCGTGCGGCGGTCCGATTCGGAGCAAACGTGCTCCGAACGACCTGAAACCGCACGGGGACGAGAGGAATATTATTCCTGAGATGCAGGAGGAGGCCGCACGTCCATCGGACGTGCGGTGCGCGCGGCACGCCCGATTGTGTCGTTTTCAGCAGCGCGGCGCGCGCTGAAATGGCGCGTTGGGGGGTCAAAACCACCCGAACGACCTCCGAATGCCACGAAACCGTACGACAACATCCGGGGCGTCAATTGTGAAATGTTCGGCCAGACGGCACCTCATTCGGAGGTGCCGTGCGACCGCGGCGGCCGGAAACGCGTTTCCGGCGCCGTTAAACACCAAAACGGCGTGCGGCGGTCCGATTCGGAGCAAACGTGCTCCGAACGACCTGAAACCGCACGAGGACGACAGGAATATTATTCCTGAGATGCAGGAGGAGGCCGCACGTCCATCGGACGTGCGGTGCGCGCGGCACGCCCGATTGTGTCGTTTTCAGCAGCGTGGCGCGCGCTGAAATGGCGCGTTGGGGGGTCAAAACCACCCGAACGACCTCCGAATGCCACGAAACCGTACGACAACATCCGGGGCGTCAATTGTGAAATGGTCGGCCAGACGGCACCTCATTCGGAGGTGCCGTGCGACCGCGGCGGCCGGAAACGCGTTTCCGGCGCCGTTAAACACCAAAACGGCGTGCGGCGGTCCGATTCGGAGCAAACGTGCTCCGAACGACCTGAAACCGCACGGGGACGACAGGAATATTATTCCTGAGATGCAGGAGGAGGCCGCACATCCATCGGACGTGCGGTGCGCGCGGCACGCCCGATTGTGTCGTTTTCAGCAGCGCGGCGCGCGCTGAAATGGCGCGTTGGGGGGTCAAAACCACCCGAACGACCTCCGAATGCCACGAAACCGTACGACAACATCCGGGGCGTCAATTGTGAAATGGTCGGCCAGACGGCACCTCATTCGGAGGTGCCGTGCGACCGCGGCGGCCGGAAACGCGTTTCCGGCGCCGTTAAACACCAAAACGGCGTGCGGCGGTCCGATTCGGAGCAAACGTGCTCCGAACGACCTGAAACCGCACGGGGACGAGAGGAATATTATTCCTGAGATGCAGGAGGAGGCCGCACGTCCATCGGACGTGCGGTGCGCGCGGCACGCCCGATTGTGTCGTTTTCAGCAGCGCGGCGCGCGCTGAAATGGCGCGTTGGGGGGTCAAAACCACCCGAACGACCTCCGAATGCCACGAAACCGTACGACAACATCCGGGGCGTCAATTGTGAAATGGTCGGCCAGACGGCACCTCATTCGGAGGTGCCGTGCGACCGCGGCGGCCGGAAACGCGTTTCCGGCGCCGTTAAACACCAAAACGGCGTGCGGCGGTCCGATTCGGAGCCAACGTGCTCCGAACGACCTGAAACCGCACGGGGACGACAGGAATATTATTCCTGAGATTCAGGAGGAGGCCGCACGTCCATCGGACGTGCGGTGCGCACGGCACGCCCGATTGTGTCGTTTTCAGCAGCGCGGCGCGCGCTGAAATGGCGCGTTGGGGGGTCAAAACCACCCGAACGACCTCCGAATGCCACGAAACCGTACGAAAACATCCGGGGCGTCAATTGTGAAATGGTCGGCCAGACGGCACCTCATTCGGAGGTGCCGTGCGACCGCGGCGGCCGGAAACGCGTTTCCGGCGCCGTTAAACACCAAAACGGCGTGCGGCGGTCCGATTCGGAGCAAACGTGCTCCGAACGACCTGAAACCGCACGGGGACGACAGGAATATTATTCTTGAGATGCAGGAGGAGGCCGCACGTCCATCGGACGTGCGGTGCGCGCGGCACGCCCGATTGTGTCGTTTTCAGCAGCGCGGCGCGCGCTGAAATGGCGCGTTGGGGGGTCAAAACCACCCGAACGACCTCCGAATGCCACGAAACCGTACGACAACATCCGGGGCGTCAATTGTGAAATGGTCGGCTAGACGGCACCTCATTCGGAGGTGCCGTGCGACCGCGGCGGCCAGAAACGCGTTTCCGGCGCCGTTAAACACCAAAACGGCGTGCGGCGGTCCGATTCGGAGCAAACGTGCTCCGAACGACCTGAAACCGCACGGGGACGACAGGAATATTATTCCTGAGATGCAGGAGGAGTCCGCACGTCCATCGGACGTGCGGTGCGCGCGGCACGCCCGATTGTGTCGTTTTCAGCAGCGCGGTGCGCGCTGAAATGACGCGTTGGGGGGTCAAAACCACCCGAACGACTTCCGAATGCCACGAAACCGTACGACAACATCCGGGGCGTCAATTGTGAAATGGTCGGCCAGACGGCACCTCATTCGGAGGTGCCGTGCGACCGCGGCGGCCGGAAACGCGTTTCCGGCGCCGTTAAACACCAAAACGGCGTGCGGCGGTCCGATTCGGAGCAAACGTGCTCCGAACGACCTGAAATGAGATTATTTCTTGAATCGAAGTTTTTAAATTATTATAGCACAATGATTTGATATTATATATATATTAAATATATATTAAATATATATTAAAACATTTAAAATATATTATATATATATATATATATATTTAAAATATTGTATTTAATAGTATATATATATATATTTAAAATATTGTATTTAATAGTATATATATATATATATATATTTATAGCACAATGATTTGTATTTAAAATATTGTATTTAATAGTATATATATATTATAGCACAATGATTTGATATTATATATATATTAAATATATATTAAAACATTTAAAATATATTATATATATATATATATATATTTATATTCAATTCAATAAAAAAAATTTTAAAAAATTTTTTTTTTTAGAAGAGCGACCGCCAGGCGGTCGCTGAAGGCCGACCTGCGGGGCACCTATAGCGACCGCCATTGGCGGTCGCTAAAGGCCTCTAGCGACGAGGCAACAGCGACCGCTATTGGCGGTCGCTGCGCGGCCGCTAAAGCCCTTTAGCGACCGCCAATGGCGGTCGCTAAAGGCCTTATATATAGTAGTGCACCAAAGAACAAAATGCATGCATACAACTAAACCCAACCAACAGAGTATGATGAAAAGTGAAGTACTGAAAGTAAACTGGGCCAGAATAAAAGCCCACCAAAAACAAGAGTATGAAAACTACAAAGTCCAACCTGTAAACACAAAGAGGTACTGGGACTGCTGCTCGTAGTTGAAGAAACGCCTCAGCCTGTAGGGAACTTAGAAATCTCGGTCCTGTCCTGGTCCTCCCTGGACTCTATCAAAAGGTTGTTCGTCTGCATAAGACATGACACGTGCGGGCAAGGCCCGTGCAGGGGTGAGTATAACAATACTTAGTAGAGGACCCCGAAAACACAAAGCAAGTTCACAAAGGAAAGACACAATAAACTCTACAAAATATATGTCTATTGAACATATAATAGGAGATAACAATCTAGATATACTCAAAACCTAGACCCGTAGTCTAGAGACAAGTCACACAACCACATACCCCCCGCTAGGGATTCAGTTCGAAGATTTCCACGAAGTACTCGTTCAGGTAGAACACACTCCACAAGTCTGGTAGCTCTGATGACGTTCGTCTGAGAAGTACTGTTCATCAGGAAATGTTACAAGAGGTAGTTACACTCATTACAGGAGACACACTCCTGAGTGGGAAGATCATGATAGATAGAAGCACTCATTACGGGAGACACACTCCTGAGTGTAAAAGATCACGATACATAGATGAAGATCATTGTCAGGGCCATGGTGGATACCACAACTCATCTGGATTCACCAGCTAGGTGATTAACCAGCTAGGTAGAGGATTAACACCCAGTAGAGTTGGTCACATTGATGCCTGACTCTACCTAGGGTCAGGAATGGATAAAGAATATCACTCTGGGCCTCTCTGAGGGATGTCGACTCTATCACAGAAAATCCTGCTGAAGGGATCATACTCATGTAGAAGGAAACAATGCCTGACCTTCAGTGGAATGAGAAGAAGGGGAACTAACCCAAATGAAAGATTCCAAGATACGGTGAACAAGAGGACCATGCCATTTTCTAAAAAGTACACGGTATGTAGAAAAGTTACACACCGTGTTGTCTGACCCTGAGTACTGCCCGTGTACAACGACCCATGTCATAAGGCTGGTCGTGTAGAAAAGTGAGTACACAACATGTAATACAGTGTACACGCCGTGTCCAAGTGACTGGGGTCAGCTCCGTATATGCTGGTCGTGTGCCCGTACACGGTCCAACCCGTGTACTCCAACCTGTGTAATCGATACACGAGGTGACCAGCATTACTGGCCTCACCTAGCCGTGTGATGGAGTACATACCGTGTACTTCATCTCGTGTTCGTGTATCCCCTGGATACACACCGAGTCCCACGTAGCCGCCTCTGCCATGCTGCGTAGAGAGTACACGTCGTGTTGTCTGAAGTTGTGTAGTCCATCCGGTGTCCGTGTACCTTCCAAAATACACGTCGAGCTTAGAGGAAAGTCCAACATGACTTGTGACCAGGGTCACATGCCGTGTGATTCCTCTCTGACCCCCAAAACCCTATCCACCACTGCCGATACTACACAACGTGTTCTTCGGAAGTACACGCCGTGTATCCCGGAATTTTCCAGAAACGACGCTCCTCGCTGGTACGCCTCCCGTGCTGCCCCGATCGTTGATCCAGTCATCCGATCGCCATGAAACTCTTAGGTTTTGGTCACCCCAACACCATGAATCCAATTCCGTTGTTTTCGGACCTCCGGCCGGCTTTGAAAACGTGCAACGATCCACCCATATGAAGAACGCTCGAAGAACGACCCTTCCCGATCCAGTCCGATTCGTCGTCCATTATCATCATCACACCTCCACAAGGTCGTTGTGGTGTAGAATCTTCAATTTGGGATTGTTTCATCACAAAACAGATGCACAAAGATCCATTGTTCATCGCCCCACAAAGAACGCAAAGAACGCGCGGAAGAAAAAGGGGGAGGAAAAATCCAATAAGAAAATCGAGGAACGAACCTCCGCCGTCGTTCTCCACGATGTTGATCTTCTCCCATTAGTAGGATTAAATAGAGCAGAATCAAACAACAACAATTCAACATGGATCAATTCCCCAAATCATTCCAATAAAACCCTCCCGCAAGAACATACGAATCCACAGATCAACTTGTTCATGGTTGATCCATGTTCGTTGTTTAAATCAAAGGCGGGGGAAAGAATTTAAATAACAAACCCCTACTACACATGAGTCTCAGCCTAGTTGGTGAGGAATCTTAAGTGCATCCAGGAGACTCGGGATCAAATCCAGGCGGAGACATAATTTCCAAGGGACTGTAGCAGTATTGTAGCAGTACTGTAGCAGGAACTGTGAAGTACTGTAGCAGACACTATAGTGAGGACTGTAGCAGGCACTGTTTGTCACTATAGTAGTTGGGAATTTTCCCCCATTTGGGCCTTCAGGCCACCAATTTGGTCCCCGAGTCCTTTAAGGACTTCAGGCCACCCAAGCCTTTGGGCCAGTAAGGCCTTTAGGCCACCTCAAGGCCATTGGGCTACCATTAGTGCAGATGCAAACCAGCTAACCTACAAGGAACAAGCTCTATAGGAGGATGATAAAGGAGCATTCACCACAACAGAAGCTACACAGATTGCAAGAATGAGAGGGTATGACACCTGACATTGGGACAAGCTTGTGCATGCATGAGATAGCCTAGCCAAATAGTCATGCAAAGGTGGAGAGCAGATTCATGATGAAGATGCTGGGGAGGAGCAATTCCAAGTAGTTAGTCTGGGTTGTATGTAATGGTTGAAGCCTACGAGCAGTGAATTCCTATAAGGCCTACGGGCCATGTAATGCTTATGCCTATGGGCCTTTTAAGGGTTCCACCTCACCCCTTGAAAGGTGGATTATCAATAAATCAATAAAAAAATGAAGGTCTTTGGGCCATTAGATAGAACAAACCCCTACCTCACGAAGAGTTCAATTGCTGATGAGGGGGGGGGGGGGGGGGGTCATGCCGTCGTCGTCACCGAGATCCTTCAACTTCGTTGGCGCAAAAATTCTCAACTTTGATTCGTTGTCATTCGTCGCAAATAGTTTGCTCCAAAGCTCCACAGATTCTCCAAAGTTTCCTCTCAATCCTTGCCAACAAGCAACATTCAATTATCCCAATAAAAAGGGAAATGTGTTTGACATTCAAAATACGCTACGGTATTAATGAGTCCATCTTGCCATTTTCCGAGTCATTATGATGTGGAATTTATTAAAGAAGCATCTGCCCTATCGTCGCGCTGTAGCAGATGTTTCCATAAAATAAACTTTTCCATTTTATTTTATTTTATTTTACTGAAAACATCCGAAAATTAACTTTTTCCCTCGACCCGCGCTGGTCGAGGTTAGACTCATTATGTCACACCTGGACTTCGCATCGAGGTATGTTTTTAATTTTTATTCTCATCTCGTAAGTTTAGTTGCCTTTTTATAATTGTTTCATTGGAAAGTGTGTTGAGCATGAAATTAGTGTGTGCTTTTGGCGCTGATAAATGAACGCTGCCTTGATAATGCCCGATGAGCGGGCAGGGCACGGGCGAAGCCATGCGGCCCGCCTGGTGTGCGGGTGGACCTTTTTATCATTAACATTTTAAACGTATAATTTTATTCATTAACACCATTATTATTATTATTATTATTGTTATTAGTTTAAGTCAGATTTTCTTTTTAGGTTTTAATTTATTTTTATTTCCCCATCTCCTTATTTTTATTCTATTTTATCCCTTCTTTTTTTTACTTCTATTCTCTTATTTTCTTTTCTTTTTATTTATTTCCTTCTCTTTCTCTTTATCCTTTCTTTTCTATTTCTTTTATTATTTTTTACCTCCCTCTTTTTCCCTCTCCCCTGTTGCAGCGCACTGTTCACTCAAGTCCTTTCCCCCTCCCATCGCGACATTCGGCCTGCGCAAACCCTAGCCGCCCTCCCTTGTCTTGAGCTGACGCCGCACAACCCCTCACCGGACTGGACTTGCACCCGGTTGTGCTTCTCTCTTCTCCCACTCACCCAGGCCGCACCTCCCTTTTTCCTAGCCGGCCTCCTCCGCGACCGCCCCCTACTGCTCCTCCTGTTCGGCCGCCCTCCATGCTACCTCCAACAGGTCATCGACCACACTTCCGTCTACCTCCCGCACCCTCAGCCAGATTTCTCTCACCCTGTCCGTTACCCATCCGAAGCCGCACCCCCTGCTATCCACCCACTTTTCCAAACCCCTTTGCTACCCCTCCTTCCCTTTCGGACAGCCGCGAAACCCTCCTCCCACTTGGCCAGCCAAAGCCTTGAACCACTTTTCCCCCTCCGGACAACCTCCTTCAACCTTTGACCGATCTTCCTAAGCCCTCACCATAGGTACAGAATACACCAGTTATTCATTCTTTCATTTTTGATGATGTTGCAAATAGAATTTATTTTGTGTTTGATTTAATTCTGATGTGTTTGTGCTATGCATTGTTTTAGGGTGAATTTGATTTTGTTTGAGGTGCATTAGGTGCGGTGTCTTTTGCGCACCAATTTTTCAAAGCTTGCGACACATTGGTAGGTGGTTCTGCACACGAGTATTAATTTACAATTATTTGCTTGATTATCTAATTAATTTAGTGCTTTTTTCTATTTGTTTACATACTGCGGAATTGTCTTTGACTGAGTTTTATTGTGCATTTATTTAGTTAGAGTTATGTTTAAGTGATTCTCGTGAATTTTATTGTGAAAACTCACTTTGGACTGTTTATTATTGTTTGTAAACTATGTAGTGTGTGAGTTAGGAAGTGCAGATGACGCCGTTTATATTTTGGTGTGTGTCAGAATATGTTTTATTTTAAAAATGGGGTTTGAGTGACTTTTTTCCCTTCAAAAACTTTTGCGACATGTTTGAAACTGTTTAATAAATTTTCTTAGTGGTTTTCTTAATTATCAATGTAATTTCATTGAGTTATGTATCTAGTTTAATTTATTACGTAAGCAGTGTAGTTTAAGTTTTAAAAAGTTTTGGTGTGCGTGTGGTTTTCAAAAAGGATATCAGTGTGTGGTTGACATGTTATGTGAACTTTGAATTTAGGTGAGCACAAGGAGGGAAGCCAGGGTATTAGGTGGGGGGACTAGGACTAGTGACCTAGTGTTCCGGATATGACTCGGCCCGGTTTCACTGGCAGGATTGACAATTACAACACTAACTAAACATATGATGACTGAGGGTCGTGGCCTTCTAAGCCACGTTATCTGAGGGTCGTGGCCATCTAAGCCACGTTTCACCGAGACAGGATGTTCTAGGGTCCCACCTGTTTCTAGTTCCCATAGGGCCTCTCCCATCCTTCAGTGCTACCGGTTACTTTGCGCACATAAATGATACATGATATGTCACTTGAGTTACTGCCCAAACATGTGTTTGTTTTAAACTGTTTTTTCTTTAAAGTATCTTTTATGAAAATCGTTTTCACTAACGTGGTTAAACATTTCTTTCTTTCTTTTATATATCATTACAAATGTATTGTATTTTAATAATTGTGCGTGGAATCTTTTCTTGGTGATATCCTTCTGGGCGATTTCTCACACCCTACTTACACCCTTGGGTGTAAGTAGGTTTGTTTATGTCTGATACAGGTAAGGTTCCAGCATTTGGGAGCAGTGGTTCGGGTTGTTAGCAGGCCTCTTTACGTGGCGTTGTGGTGGTGTCTTGAGGGTGGTGTCCTCACGTCGGGCGATAGTTCTTAGGTTGGGTTTTGGTCACATTACTTTTAGTATTATTTGGGTTTTGGTTTTACATGTGACTCAAAAACCTATTTTTGGTTAAAGACTTGTTTGACTACAACTTTTACTTTTGTTTGGTCCATTTTGTTGGCTGCTTTATATTTGTTTACTCAGTTAAATCATTCCCAAAGTTTATTTTGATACCCGGGCACTTGGGCCAACCCATGGGGATAAAGAATTCCCTTCGGGCCTTGCCGCGGGCCAGGTCGAGCGTCGGTTCGGATGGCGACCCAATTTGGTTCGTGACAAAATGGTATCAGAGGCAGGTTGCTTTTGTTGTCTGAGTTATTTTATTTGGAACGAGTCTAGTTAGATAGGAGTTAGGATTATCGGGGATCATAATTCTGGTTGCGATTAGGGTGCCTTGCCAGAAAACCTCATGACAAACCCTGAGTCACCATGGGATGTCGGGATGCTTGTTTGACTTCTTTTACAGGTGGGACGTGCAAGCTGCAGAATGTCCGTGGACATCATGCGAGGAAGAAGATTTTGGTTATAATGTTATTTTTTCATATTTGGTTTACTAAGGATTACTTATTTTGCTGAAAATTTGACTTTCCTTTTGGTATAATGTATTGATGATATTCTTTTATGATTGTTTCTCTTTGCAACAAGATGCCTCCCCGGAGAGCTTATACGCACCCATGGGAGGAAGCCGGGGAGAGTTCTCCCTCGCTGCTTGATTAGAGATTGGTAGAAGCCGTGGTCTGAGCTTTTCAGACTTTAGGACATGGGGTGACTCCTGCCCCCGCCCCTATTCCATCTAGAGGAGATGAGTTTGGCTCCAAGAGGGATAAAGATCAGGAATTTATGAAGAATAAACCTCCTTCATTCTGACGTAGTTCATAACCTCAAGAGGTAGAGGAATGGATTGAAAAGATAGAGCGTATGTTCGAGTTCCTTGACACTCTAGAGGAAGTCAGGGTAAAGTGTGCCTCTTTCCAGCTAGAGGGCTCCAGTCGCAAGTGGTGGGAATCAGTGATCCAGGCTGGGAAGCATGATCAGATGAGTTGGAAGGATTTCAAAGCTATCTTCAATGAGCAGTACTGTCTCGAGTTCCTGGCCTATGCCAGATCCCGGGAGTTCATGGATCTTTCGCAAGGAGATTAGACAGTGATGGAGTATGCAAACCGCTTTGCTGAGCTAGTGCGGTACGCACATGAAATTGTTTCAAGTGAATATTTGAAAGCTTGGAAGTTCGAGAAGGGCCTTCGACCAGAAATCCACTCTCAGGTCTTCTTGTTCAATGCTGGGAACTTATGCTGAGGTGGTCGATCATGCTTGCATGGTCGAGATTTACCAGAGAGGAAAGTTAGGGGTTTCTAGATCAGTATCAGGGTTTGGCAGTGGTAGTTCATCCGAGAAGAAGAGGAAGCGTGATGAGCAATGGAAGAAGAGTGGTGGCAGCTCAGGTCATCCTCCCAGGCAGACTTCATCTGGGTCTTCTGGTGCGGGGTCCGTGGTGTGCCATCAGTGCGGAAGGGTAGGGAACATCCAACCTGCTTGTCTATACCCTCCTAGACCATGCCATGGGTGTGGATTTGTGGGACATCTACAACACTTCTACAGGACTGCACGCCCTTACCAGAGTGGGGCTGGATCTATGGATTCCAGAGGGGTATCAGTTCAGTCAGAACCGGCCAGAACGACAGGATCTCATTTTGGTGGTCGTGGTGGTAGGATCTAATTTTCTTCAGGGCAGAGCCAGATTAGGGCAGAGCCTCAGGTGAGTGGTCGTTCTCAGGCAGGGAACAGACATTTGCATGATGTGGATCAGTCACCGGTGGGATCTGATGTAGGACCTTTGACTGTTCGAGGTACCATTCTGATTTCATCTTCTATAGCTACAGTTTTATTTGATACTGGTGCTTTAGTTTATTTTATATCTACCCATCTTGTGAAATTGTTGATCCTTCCAACCGAGATTTTATCTTTTGCAATGGAGTTAGTAACACCCCTGGGTAAGAAAAAGGAGCAGGGTCTTAGGTGCCCGTTGTGCGCACTCTCTGTGTCAGGAGTCGAGATGGAGTGGGATTTATTGGTCCTTGATATGGACCTATTTGATGTGATCATCGGCATGGACTAGATGGTGTGCTTCCAAGTACATATTGACTACTATCGGTGCTGAGTCAGCTTTATGGCACCAGATGGGAGTCCTCAGTTATTTCACGGAGAATGGGATCCTCAGTCGGGTCACGCGGGACCTCCACTCCCTGAGTTGGGGAATCTTGCTTATCAGTTTTCATCACTCGCACTGGAGGATGATGGTGGTGTTTCTCAGGGTGGGTTACCTCATGTAGTGGATGAGTTCTCAGAGGTATTCCCAGGTGATTTTTCAGGCTTACCTCTAGAGCGGGACATGGAGTTCTCGATTGAGTTGGCATCAGGAACACAACCTATATCTCTTCCCTCATATCGCATGGCCCCCACCGAATTTAGGGAATTAAAGATACAACTTGATTATTTGTAATCCAAAGGATTCATTTGCCCGAGCATCTCTCCTTGGGCCACCCTAGTTCTATTCGCGAAGAAGGCCGATGGAACCCTCCGGTTATGCATTGATTACCGGAAATTGAATAAGGTGACCATCAAGAATAAATACCCTTTGCCCCAGATTGACAATTTGTTTGACCAACTAAAGGGGGAAAAGTGGTTCTCCAAAATTGACTTGCGTTCGGGATACCACCAGCTCAGGGTGAGAGAAGAATACATTCCAAAGACAACTTTCTGAAGCAGGTATGGTCACTTCGAGTATCTAGTCATGCCTTTCGGATTGACGAATGCTCCAGTAGTTTTTATGGAACTCATGAATAGGGTGTTTCACTAATATCTTTACTCCTTTGTCGTGGTATTTGTGGATGACATCCTGGTTTATTCTGGATCCGAGGAGGAACATGAGCATCACCTGCGCATTGTTTTGGGCACTTTGTGGGATCACCGCTTGTATTCCAAACTCTTGAAGTGCTCATTCTGGATCAGGGAAGTGAAGTTTCTAGGATATGTCGTCTCAGAACAAGGGGTTTCAGTGGATCTTGATAAGATCAGGGCAATTGTGTCATGGGATCATCCGAGGAATGTGTTTGAGATCAGGAGTTTTCTTGGCTTGGCAGGTTATTATAGGTGTTTTGTTCGGGACTTCTCGTGGCTCGCCTCCCCCATGACTGCACTCACCCGGAAAGGGGTGAAGTTAGAGTGGAGCCCACAGTGTCAGGCATCCTTTGAGGAGTTGAAGCGACAGTTGACCACCACACCTGTTGTTGACCTTACCGAAATCTGGAAAGGGATATGTGGTTTATTGTGATGCTTCAGGTACGGGCCTTGGGTGTGTGCTCATACTGGATGACCATGTGGTGGCTTATGGTTCTCTCCAGCTCCGGCCGCATGAGAAAAATTATCCAACTCATGACTTAGAGTTGGAAGAAGTGATGCACGCCCTGAAGACTTGGCTTCACTACCTCTTTGGGGAGAAATTTGTGGTCTATTCTGACCATAAGAGCCTAACCTACATTTTATCTCAGAAGGATCTCAATCTGAGGCAGCACTACTGGATCGAGTACCTGCAGGGTTTTGACTTTGACATTATCTATACTCTAGGCAAGGGTAATGTGGTGGCTAACGCTTTGAGCAGATAAGTACCAGTGCAGGCGTTGAGGAAGTCCAGCGATGAGTGGACTTTGATGAGGCTCTTCGCCCAGATGCACTTGGAGAGCAGGGAGCATAGTGGAGGTACTTTATTGTCTAGCATTCAGTTGAATCCTTCTCTTATGGAGTTGATTCACTGGGAGAAGCCCAATGATGAGCTGTTTCAGTGATCTATGCAGCCGCTTCATGGTGGGGATACTCCTTCTGATTGGTCTTTGTCTCCTGAGGGGATCTTGTGCTTCAAGGGTCGTGCTGTGGTGTCGTTGTCTTTGCAGAAGGTGGTGATGCAGGATAGACACCACTCTCAGTGGTCCATCCATCCTAGTTCCACCAAGATGTTTTACGATGTTCGTCGCCAGTTCTGGTGTCCAGGTATGAGGCAGGACATAGCCGACGTTGTATCGAGATGCTACACTTGTCAGCAGGTGAAAGCAGAGCATCAGAGACCATCTGGCCTACTCCATCCATTACCCATTTCTACCTAGAAGTGGGATGAGGTCTCCATGGACTTCATTATTGGATTGCCTCATACACCTTGGGGGAGGAATGATATATGGGTAGTGATTGACCGCTTGAACAAGTCAGCTCACTTTATCCTGATTAGAGATACATCGAAGGTGGATGAGCTGGGCCATTTGTATGTTCAGGAGGTGTTTAGACTTCATGGTGAGCCATCGATAGTTGTTTTTGACAGGGACCCCCATTTTACATCTCGGTTTTGGGGAGGCCTCCAGAAGACTTTGGGGTTGCAGATTAATATGATCACGACATACCATCCTCAGACAGATGGCCAGACGGAGCGGGTAAATCAGATTCTGGAGGACATGCTTTGCGCATGCGTGTTGGATTTCGGAGGTTCATGGGATAGCCATTTGGGATTGGTTGAGTTTACTTATAATAATAGTTACTAATCCTTTATTATAATGGCACCCTTTGAGGTGCTCTACAGTCGGCCTTGTCAGTCTCCTTTGTGTTGGGCTGAGGTAGGCGAGACCTCACTCTTGGGACTGAGCCTTGTTCAGGAGACGTCTGAGAAGGTCAAGTTGATTAGACAGTGGTTGTTGATAGCTTAGAGTCACCACAAATCTTATGCATATCAGAGGCGTCGAGATCTTGAGTTTTCAGTGGGGGATAGAGTGTTCTTGAACGTAGCCCCTCTCTTGGGTCACCGTCGCTTGGGAAGGTAGGGAAAGCTGACACCGAGGTATGTTGGGCCTTTTGAGATTACCGAGCGGACTAGCAAGGTGGCATACAAGTTAGCTTTGCCTTCACATTTTACATCGATTCACGATTTATTTCATGTATCCCAAATGAAAAAGTATAATCCCGACCCGTCACATGTGTTGAATTGGGAGGAGTTGGAGATTGAGCCAGACTTAGCAGTGTTTGAGCGGCCAGTGCTGATAGTGGATTCTCAGGAGAAGGTGCTTTGTGGAAAGTCCATTCCCTTGGTTCGTATTATCTGTAAGCATGGGAATGAAGAGCATGAGACTTGGGAGTGGAAGCCTTGGGTTGAGCAGGAGTACCCATTTCTATTCTCTGATCAGGCTTCAAGTTGACTTTCCGAGGGTGGAAAGTATTCCTGGTGGAGAGAATTGTCACACCTGGACTTCGCATCGAGGTATGTTTTTAATTTTTATTCTTATCTTTTAAATTTAGTTGACTTTTTATAATTGTTTCATTGGAAAGCGGTCTGAGCACGAAATTAGTGTGCGCTTTTGGTGCTGATAAATGAATGCTGCCTTGACAATGCCCGATGAGCGTGCAGGGCACGAGCGAAGCCATGCGGCCTGCCTGATGTGCGGGTGGACCTTTTTATCATTAACATTTTAAACGTGTAATTTTATTCATTAACACCATTATTATTATTATTATTATTATTATTATTAGTTTAAGTTAGATTTTCTTTTTTAGGTTTTAGTTTATTTTTATTTCCCCATCTCCTTATTTTTATTCTATTTTATCCCTTTTTTTACTTTTATTCTCTTATTTTCTTTTATTTTTATTTATTTACTTCTCTTTATATTTATCCTTTCTTTTCTATTTCTTTTATTCTTTTTTTATCCATCTTTTTCCCTCTCCCCCATCACGGCGCACTGTTCACTCAAGTCCTCTCCCCCTCCCATCGCGGTATTCGGCCTGTGCAAACCCTATCCACCCTCCCTTGTCTTGAGCCGACGCCGCACGGCCCCTCGCCGGACCGACCTTGCACCCGGTTGCGCTTCTCCCTTCTCCCGCTCACCCAGGCCGCACCTCCCTTTTTCCTAGTCGGCCTCCTCCGTGACCACCCCCTGCTGCTCCTCCCGTTCGGTCGCCCTCCCTACTACCTTCAACAGGCCACCGACCACACTTCCCTCTACCTCCCGCACCCTCGGCCGGATTCCACTCGCCCCATCCGTTACCCAACCGAAGCCGCACCCCCTGTTGTCCACCCGCTTGTCCGAACCCCTTCGCTACCACTCCTTCCCATTTGGACAGCCGCGAAACCCTCCTCCCGCTTGGCCAGCCAAATCCTTGCACCACTTTTCCCCCTCCGGACAGCCTCCATCAACCTTTGACTGATCTTCCTAAGCCCTCGCCGTAGGTGCGGAATACACCAGTTATTCATTCTTTCATTTTTGGTGATGTTGTAAATAGAATTTAGTTTGAGTTTTATTCAATTCTGATGTGTTTGTGCTATGCCTTGTTTTAGGGTGCATTTTATTTTGTTTGAGGTGCATTAGGTGCGGTGGTTTTTGTGCACCAATTGTGTGAATCTTGCGACACGTTGGTATGTGGTTCCACACATGAGTATTAATTTAAAATCATTTGATTGCTTATCTAATTAATTTAGTGCTTTTGTCTATTTGTTTACATAATGTGGAATTGTCTTTGATTGAGTTTTATTGTGCATTTATTTAGTTAGAGTTATGTTTAAGTGATTCTGGTGAATTTTATTGTGAAAAATCACTTTGGACTTTTTATTATTGTTTGTAAACTGTGCAGTGTGTGAGTTAGGAAGTGCATATGACGCGGTTTATATTTTGGTGTGTGTCAGAATATGTTTTATTTTAAAAATGGGTTTTGAGTGACTTTTTTCCCTTAAAAAACTTTTGCGACATGTTTGAAACTGTTTAATAAATTTTCTTAGTGGTTTTCTTAATTATCAAAGTGATTTCATTGAGTTATGTATCTAGTTTAATTTAATACGTAAGCAGTGTAGTTTAAGTTTTAAAAAGTTTTGGTGTGCGTGTGGTTTTAAAAAAGGATATCAGTGTGTGGGTGACATGTTATGTGAACTTTGAATTTAGGCGAGCACAAGGAGGGAAGCCAGGGTATTATGTGGGGGGACTAGGACTAGTGAGCTAGTGTTCCGGAGATGACTCGGCCTGGTTTCACTGGTAGTATTGAAGATTGCAACACTAACTAAACATATGATGACTGAGGGTCATGGCCTTCTAATCCACGTTTTCTAAGGGTCGTGGCCTTCTAAGCCACATTATTTGAGGGTCGTGTCCATCTAAGCCATGTTTCACCGAGACACGACGTTCTAGGGTCCCACCTGTTTATAGTTCCCATAGGGCCTCTCCCATCCTTTGGTGCTACTGGTTAGTTTGCACACATAAATGATACATGATATGTCACTTGAGTTACTTCCCAAACATGTGTTTGTTTTAAACTATTTTTTCTTTAAAGTATCTTTTATGATAACTGTTTTCCCTAACGTGGTTAAGCATTTCTTGCTTTCTTTTATATATCATTGCAAATGTATTGTCTTTTAATAATTGTGCATGGAATCTTTTCTTGGTTATATCCTGCTGGGCAATTTATCACACCCTAATTACACCCTTGGATGTAAGTAGGTTTGTTTACATCTGATACAGGTAAGGGTCTGGCATTTGGGAGTAGTGGTTCAGGTTGTTAGTAGCCCTCTTTATGTGGCGTTGTGGTGGTGGCTTGAGGGTGGTGTCCTCATGCTGGGCGACAATTCTTAGGTTGGTTTCTGGTCAACTTAATTTTAGTATTGTTTGGGTTTTTGTTTTTACATGTGACTCAAAAATCTGTTTTTGCTTAAAGACTTGTTTGACTGCAACTTTTACTTTTTTTGGTTTATTTTGTTGGCTGCTTTATATTTGTTTACTCGGGTAAATCGTTCCCAAAGTTTATTTTGATACCCGGGCACTTGTACCAGCCCATGAGGACCGGGAACGCCCTTCGGACCTTGCCACGGGCCGGGTCGAGTGTCGGTTCGGATGGTGACTCGACTTGGTTCGTGACACATTCTTAGGTAAATTCTCCATCCCAGATGCAACGGTGCCCTCAGATTTTTAATCTGGGCATCCGTTTGGAAACTGCCACAACCGCGCACAAGTACCGACTTACTTAACTTAAAAAAAGTTTGAACCACCATTATGGGATCACCGGGCCTCAGAATGATGTGCCGTCTCTACGCTTAGTCTCGTAATAATTCCATATAACATTTAAAAATAATACATGGAAAAACCAAGACATTACATGCTAAATCATATTTTAAGCCATTAGCCAGTTCATTATTATTCTAGGGTAGTTTCAACCTATAAGTATCCATAATCTAGGTTTAAACACTATTAGATCCAAAGGGATCCATGGAGTAGTCTAAACACATGATCATCATTACCCATTATTCTTTTTGTTAATGTGCACATTGTGTCAATGCAATCACATGATATTGCACATACTTGAACAAATAGAAAAAAACACAGGGCTTTGTTCAAGATTACCTACCTTTATCTAATAATTAAATAAATTCTTCAAATAATTAATGCCAATAAGAATGAAGGCGATAGTGATCATAAGGAAAACCTAGATCACACAAACATCAAAATCAAAACCTGGTTCAACAGTGGTCAAAATACCACACCGCTTTAACAAAAGATAGTAGAAGAAAGGGGAAAACCAAAGAGAATGAACTCACTTGAGATTAAATGCTTGATCAAGATGTTCAGAAGGGAATATATCTCTCCAAAGTCACCCAAAGTTACCCTAGGGGTTTAAGAGAGAAGGCTGCATGAAAGATGAAAAATAAACCATATGCACAACGTTGTTTAAAACCAATGATCCCAAGAGATTCATGATGTAAAACCCTTTCATGACATGAATTTATGATTTACGAGATATGCTAAAAAAATGCATCACATTAGGTTAAAATAACCTCGGTTGACCATTTTACAGCGTGAACTAGTTTCACGGTGTGTAAATTTTCATTCTCCAAACCAGTTCATAGATTCTTCTCGAAAACAGTTTCACATTGTGTAACATGTTCATGATGTGAAGTGTCTAGTAGAAAAAACTCAACCCAGATTCTGTAGGAAAATTATGAACCACATTTATACCCAGGCTCCATTAATTCAAACAAACATACATCCCTAAACTTTAGGTCATTTTTCCCAGCAAATGATCTACATCCCCAAAAGGGGAATCAACCACCATGGTTTAAATAAGAAGGAAACACCTATTAAATGAGGTTCAACCAAAAATCAAGTAGGGACATACTTGAAAAAAGACATGATCTTAAAATATCAGCACCATACAATAGCTTGTCCCCAAGATCTTCCAAGCATCATTATGGGGTCTTGATGAAAAAGTCCAACCACTGTGCTCGCATATCATATTCCCTCTCCCAGGTATCCTCTTGAACATGCACATGTCGCCACTACACTCGAACTAGAGGTATAATCCTTACCTAGAGATACTTCTCACTATGGTATACAAACCATTTCATATTCTCCTCAAAGGATGCATCTAGACCAATCTCGATGTCATAAATGTCCATCGCATGAGAAGGGACAAGATGATATATCTGAAGCTGTGATACACAAAACATGTCATTCATGGAACTTTAGAACTATGGAAGGGCCAATCAGTTGCCATAGGACCAACATTTTACACTATCTCGAATGACCTAACAAACTTGGTCCCTAGCTTCCCCTGTTTATTGATACAACGTTTCTCCAACCTAGGCAACACCTGAAGGAAAACATGATGGCCAAACTCAAACGCAAGAGTTCATCTCTGATTGTCATAGTAATATTTATGCCTACTCTGCATGGTTACCAACTACCTCTTGATCAACTAAACTTTCTCAAACGTCTCATGCACAAGATTAGGTCCAACAAGTACTAACTCACCTATCTTCAACCAAAAAAGAAGTTAACGACATGGCCTTCTATACAAATCCTTGAAATGTTCTATTTGGATTGATGCCTAGAAGCTCTTATTATAAGAGAACTCCTTGAGTTATAAATATTTATACCATGAATTGACTAAATAAAATACATTGGCTTGTAACATATCCTCTAGAATCTAAATAGTTCATTCAGATTGGTCATCAGTCTAAGGATGATAGGATATACTCAAAAGAACCTGTGATCCCAAGACCTTCTATAGACCCCACCAAAACTGAGAAGTGAAATAAGGATCTCAATCAGAAATAATGCTCCTTGGAACACCATGAAACTGAATAATATACTTTACATAAAGAGTACCCAGATCATCAATAGTGAAGGTCTCCCTGATAGGAAAGAAGTGAGCTACCTTTTTCAGTCAATCTACAATCACCCATACCACATCATTATTATAAGGGGTCATAGGTAATCCTATCAGAAAATCCATAGTGACATAATCCCATTTTCATTTTAGAATGGGAAGAGGTTGTAATAGCCCAACAAGCCTATGATGCTCAACCTTCACCTAATGATAGGTGAAACATCTCACCACAAATCCCACTACCTCCTTCTTCATTCCTTACCACCAATACCATCCATGGATATCATGATACATCTTTGTCAAACTTGGGTGTACCACCCATCTAGAAGCATGAAACTCTCTCATCATCTCCTCATGCAAGCCCGTAGGAACCCATACTCAGCCATGGATAAGAAGAACATTTCCGCTACCAAGAGACCATCTTGATGGCCCCCACCATATAAGTTATCTCTTAGAGCTAATATTTCTAGATAAAATAACTACTCTATCTTGATCTGGTCAAGAAGCATGGTTATAACTAATGTCAAAGTCAAATCTACTCATCCCTAAGACTCTTGAACATCTAGATGCATGTTTCTAAAGTGTACCATTATCCACCACTCATCGTAAGACTCCTACACTGCCTCTATTTGTGTCTTTCAGATCAATTAATCGATAATGATATTGCCCTTACCTGGTGTATAATCCAAATCTGAGTTGAAATACTCTAGATAATCAACCCACCTCTTTTGCTGAAGGTTCAGATCCTATTGAGAAATGATGTACCTGAGGCTATTGTGGTCCGTGTACACCACAAACCACCTAATATTTCTAGATCAAATAACTACTCTATCTTGATCTGGTAAAGAAACATGGTTATAACTAATGTCAAAGTCAAATATACTCATCCCTAAAACTCCTGAACATCTAGATGCATGTCTCTAAAGAGTGCCATTATCCATCACTCATCTTAAGACTCCTACACTGCCTCTATCTGTGTCTTTCAACTCAATTCATCGATAATGATATTGCCCTTACCTAGTGTATAATCCAAATTTGAGTCGAAAGACTCTAGATAATCAACCCACCTCTTTTGATGAAGGTTCAGATCCTGTTGAGAAATGATGTACCTGAGGCTATTGTGGTCCGTGTACACCACAAACCACTCACCCCAAAGATAGTGTCTCTAACATATCAGGGCATGTACCACCACATATAATTCTAGATCATGAGTAGGATAATTACTCTCATGCGGTCTCAACTGTATGGAGCCATAAGTAACCACTCAAACCTCCTGCACTAGAACTTCTCTGAGTCAAACTCCAGATGCGTCACAGTACATGGTATATGCCTTACCCATCATAGGTAAGTTGAGGATCGGTGATGAGGTCATCCTACCCATCATCTCCTAAAAATACCTCTCGTAAGAATCTGACCAAACAAACTTCACCTCTTTCTTGGTTAGCTCAGATATTGGTTCTTCCAGATGAAATAATTCTTGGATAAAATGCCGATAATAACCTGCAAAACTCATAAAACTCTGAATCTCAAAGTCATTATTGGGACACTCCCAAGATACCAAAACTATAACCTTATCTAGATCCACTGACACTCCATCCTATAAGATGACATGACCTAAAAATTTCACTTTATCAATCTAGAAACTTCATTTGGTTAGCTTGGTGTAAAGATGATGCTCTCTCAATATACTCAAGATGATGTTAAGATGTTGACAATGATCTTCTACTAATTAGGAGTACACTAAGATGTCATTGATGAAAACCACCATAAAATGGTCTAGAAAAGGATGAAAGATCCGATTCATTAAGGCCATGAATACTGTCAGTGCATTCATTAGACCTAAAAACATCACTACAAACTCATATAAGCCATACCTTCTCCTAAAAGCAGTCTGAGGTATGTATGATAGTCCCACCATCAAATGGTGGTATCTTGATCTCAAATCCATATTGGAGAAGATATTATCACCTATTAGTTGGTTTAAGATATCATTGATGCATGGAAGGGGATACCGATTTTTTACCGTCATCTGGTTCAATCCCCATTAATCCACACATAACTGCAAAGTCCTATCAGCCTTCTTAGAGAAAAGAACTGGAGAAATCCCACAGAGATGTACTAGGTCATATGAAACCCTTAGCTTCCATGTATTCCAACTGAACCTTCAACTCATGGAAGTCTTCTAGTGTCATCCTGTATGATGAAAAAAATGGTCTCTACTTTCGATACTAACTCAATCATGAAATTTATCGACCAATTGGATGGTAAGTCATAAAAATCTTCAATAAAGACATCCTAAAAACATTATACCACTATAGGAAAAGTATCCTACTATATTATACCATAATCTAGAGTAATAAATTCTAGCTGAGAAGTAAAAAAATCCAATATGCACTGAATTGATCCTTCATGACCAGCCTAAAGATCTCACTCACCTTGGTGAAAATAGTTGCCTCATTCTAGAGATAGAAAGGTAAATATCATTTGGAAATAGTTGACATGTTTCTGGTATAGAACTATCCAATACATACTAATAATCAAATCAAAACCTATCATTTCCAGTACAAATAGTTCCCAAAAGAAATGGTAACCTCCAATTTCTAGAGAACATGCCTTGCAACATTTGATATTCTCCGACCACACTCCCAATGGTGTATCAATGGTCAAGACACCATTCATGATTTCCACAACCAAGCCAAAAACATTTTTAAAAATAGAAAACATAAAGGAATACGATGCTCATGTATCGAATAAAACACAAGTAAGGGTAGATGATATGAAAATTGTACCTCTGATAATAGAAGGTCCTACATTCAAACTAGCTGGAGTATACTGAATAACATGCAACTAACTTTCCCCTCTACCCTGGGCTCCAACCCGACTCTCCTATGTTGTTCCCTCTACCTGGAACTATCGCTTCTACATTGGGGTAACACATCCCCCATCTTGACTCGAAATTCTAAAGAAGATCCAGCCACCAGTCTTTTGAGTGGTAGTTGTGTCCTTCCTAGACTTTAGTACCTATCCTAATCTCTTTCCACTACTATACTTTTGCATGCCCCTACAAAATCTCTACATGTGACCTAGCATACCATAAGCACAATACTCCAAAGAAGCGAACAGACACCAAGGTCTCTTATGAACAAACTTTATATACTAATAAAACTACAATGGAACACAATTTTGAGATGGCTACACACTTAACTGATAGCTCTACTCATTGTTTTCTTAGAGATAACTATCGTAGCGGTGCTTATTGCCGCTAGAAGAATAGCTCCAAGTTCGTTGTTAGGACTACAAGGTGCATACAATGGTGATGTGTCGATGTACCAAATACACTAAAGATCACTTATAATTACAAGTTTTGAGCTAGATATTCTATACCCAGGCTCATTGCCTTTACAAGGTTTAGGGTCTTCTCACTGCATTCCTAATGGCCACTCCCTATGTCTCTTCCTCTGGCTCACTACCGATGGGAAGAATCACCATCTTACTCTTCCTTTGTTCACTACTCTTGGAAGGGATCCAATCACTGTTTATAAACTTATAGGTCCCTTTATTTTCATAAAATAATGCATCCTCAACTATAGGTAGATGCTTTGTTGAAGTCCCCTTTTCAACCATAGATGAAATCCACTTTTTTGTGTACTTTTAGTTAGCAAAAATTACATTATCGAACTGTTTTAGTGCATTTAAATACTTTCTCAAGCCCTCCTCAAACTGTCTTGCTCTTCCGCGAACTGCATAGTACATAAGGTTCACAGAGAACCTCTTTCGCAAACTGCCTCTACTTCCATTACCATATACTACTTCCATGTACTACCTCCGTGAATCACCTCTGCATACCGCCTTCTCAAACCGCTCCTGCGTACTGCTTTCACGTACCGCTTCTACTTCTATGAAATTACTTATTCTGTGGACTACTTCTTAAATGGACCACCTTATTCCTTTGCAGACTAAAGTTATCCACAAACACCCTTACATAGAATTACTTCCATGAACTGCTTCACCCTTCGCGAAATCCTTCCTTGCAAACCACCTTCAGAATTAGCCGAATTCCCAGAGCAAAGATGTTTTCTTATGAAAACATCTCTAATTAATGATGGGATTAGTGCTCCTTATATAGGAAAATAGATCTTAAAAATCTAATAATTCTAGATTTACCCAAATCTTCAATATGGTACCACCTTTACTGCATACTGCTCCTTCCATGAACCGTTTCTCTACACGGTCTGCGTACTGCCTTTCTTCCTTCACGGTGGCCAAAATCACCGTTTTGTTTTCACCAACAACACCCTTCATAGCTTCTTAAATCACCACTTTGTTTTTTCCAATGATGCCCTTTATGGATTCTCAAATCATCGCCTCATTTCTGTGAACAATAAGCCATCACACATACCGTAAGCCTTCTGCGTACCGCATGACTTCACCGCAAACCGTTTACTCCCCACGAACCGTTCTCATACGTATTCTGTGTCTCACACTTCGCGATTCCATTCCTTTGCTGATTTCCTTCGACATTCTGCATACCACCTTATGCATTCCGCAAACTGTGGTTTGCGGTCTGCATACCATGTACTCCTACACGGAAATATTCCTTTTCCAAAATCCAACTCCCAATTTTGAGGACCAAAAATTTAGAAAACACTGGGAAATTATGCTGCCTTAAACACTTGATTTGTTAAACACCAACCATACTCATTCACGATCATTTGGCTTTTTCAATAAACACCATCACACCCAAAACATACCGAGAGGGAACCTTGAGGGACTTTTCCCCAAAAATCTTCCCCTTTGGGTTTGTTGAAAATAATTTCATAATTTGATATATCATTAAAGGTTATTTCAACTTTTGAAATCATTCAATTCTTGTGATTAAGATAATGATCAAGGATTTAATCAACACATACTCTAAGCCCACATGAGCAATATTCGGTGCGAGAAACAAGAGTATAATGAAAAGTTCATCAATGAATCACTTTATTCCATTCCAAAACCACTCTTATACATTCATCACGAACCTCACCTATCGTGATATATATCCTTTGATCGATCACATCTAGCATCATCATATTTAATACTCCCCTATGTCACTGCTCCCCCAACATCTTCAACTCCCCCTATCTCGCTGCTTCACTTAGAAACTTCTCCTCACATCTTGACTAAGAAATTTTATCCCAACACAATTTCTCCCCCTTTTTTAAAAAACTCTAAGGTTAATTAATTATGGTCTATAATAGGGTAAAGAACACATATTAGCATATTAGGTAAAAACACACCATACCGCAGGGAGAGGGGGATCCACATCCATACTTTTTCAAGTGCAAGGAGTCAACTAAATTCCCAGATCCAGTCAATGTCTTTCAAATGCTTCTTTGGGTAAGGCCTTTATTATAATTTCCACAACCTGTTGTTCTGTGGGCACATACTCTAACTTCACAAGCCCTTACTCCACCTTCTCCTTGATGAAATGATATTTGATTTCAATGTACTTTTTCCTTGAGTGATGGACTAGATTTTTTCTAATATTTATAGAACTTAAATTATCGCAATGGATTCTGATCAGAGACTTCACTTCAACCCCCATTGTAAGAACCCAGATCTTCTTTTCAGGTATGTTTTTTCTTTTTCCTAAAGTTTTTGAGAAAAGAGGAGTTTCTGGAAATTTTTGAAGTACACACCGTTTACTCGGTTACCATGGGTAGCCATGTGCTGGCTGTGTAGCGGCCTTGAACATGACCATGTGTGATGACCTGGAGGTCGCCTAATGCGGAGTACATAAAAATCAAGTACACGCTGTGTACTCCAAAAGTACACGCCGTGTATTTTTTTTCATTAAACACACCAAATTCGTGTCTGACGGACAGAACAACCTTCGTTTAGGTCTCGTTCTTCCGAAGGAGTCCGTACGGTCATGGATCTTCGACGAACCCCCGAGCCTCCATCCGTCCTCCGAATCGAACATCGTCGGTTGTGTTGGAATCGCATCAGTGAATTATCTCTTCTACTAGAACCTCGTTTTATGATTTCTCTTATTTTTCAAGTTATCGTGGGTTGAACATTTTAGACATTTTTGTAGATCTTAGAGGTTCTAAGGAGATTAAAGCTTTGAGGTTCAAGTATATTGATCTCTTAACCTTGAGGTAGGTGGTTTGTGCCTTTCTGTAGGAAGTCTTTGAGTTATATGTGCAAATTTTCCCAATACCCATGAACGGGGTATTGCATGTTTACCATTTTAGCTCTATTGTTTCTCTGCTATGATGGTATGCCTGAGTAGATGATTATTGATTGTGAATAGGGTGAATTGTTGTGATTTGGATGTATTTCCCATGCATGTTTTCTTGTTTTGACCTTTGGGTCTTGTTTTCCTGTAGGATGCTATTTACTTTCCCATGCCTAGTATTATAGGATGGTGTGACTGTTCTTCTGTTATGCTGTTGTGCTGTAGAATGCTATACAAGTAGTTCTTGAGGTTGACCTTGACCGTTACGCACTGCTACACTTTCTTAACTTACACAGGGCTGTGAGAACCTAGTGTATAGACCATAGGGAGAATGGACGATGAGGGCTTCTCCAAAGTGTCTTTATAATTTACAATGCGAGGCCATAGGGGGAATTGACATTGAGTGCTTCCCTAGAGTTTCTGTAGTTCCTAGACGCGAGACACATGGGGAATGAGACGTTGAGTGCTTCCCCAGAGTGCCTTTAGTACCGATACGAGACTATAGGGGGAATTGACGGTGAGTGCTTCCTCAGAGATTATATACTTTAGATGAACTAGAGGGGTGAGACTGTGTGTGCTACCCAGAGGGTTGCTTGTACTTGTTAGGTAGGACCAGAGGGTATAGGCTGTGATTACTTCCTAGAGGGTTACCTATTGTGTTATCTGCTTGCTTAGTTGTTGCATGCTATGTGGTGTTTGAATGCTTTAAACTGTGGATTGTTTACTGCTTAGTGCCTTCCTGTTTATTGTTCTCTATATTTTTACCTGCCATATATTCACTGACTGTTAGACACAGATCTCGTGGTGGTTTCCTACTAGGATTTAGTATCACACCCTGTTTGGGTCATGATTTTGGGCCCAAAAATATTATATTATTGCAGGTATAGATAAGGGAAAGTGCCCTTCTACTTCAGGTACTTGAATTTCTATGGAGCTGGAGAGCATGGGACCAAGCATATGATTGCGATGTCGAGGAGCTGTTTAACTTTTATTTTGTAATTTGGTTTAGTACTATTTGTATTCCAGCATTGTGACTTGTTTGGCTACTTTCCTAGACATATGTATCATGAATCATTTATATACGTGCTCCAGTTGTTTTATTATTCCAGTCTTCCACTGTTTACTATTGTTGGATATTTCCTATTTCCGCTATTGTATGTATTTTTTTACTCCTTCTGTGTACTCTGCCAATGAGGGCATAGTTTCCCCACTATCACACCCAAGGCCCTCACTGCTAGTCGGCAGCCTCTGGAGTTCGGGGAAATACGCTTGAGGCTATGTGACCAACCAGGTACAGGGCGCCTCTGGGTGGCTTCCAGAACTGGGACGTTACAAAGTGGTATCAGAGGATTATTTTCTCTTGGTTTACTATTTGGAGCCTTTAGCCAGGGATAGAAAGGAATGGGTACTTGGTATTAAACTGTGTCTGGGAGTAGCTAACCCTTGTACAGGGAAAATCCAATCTACCATGTTTAATTGCAATTTTTCTGGTTTTTCAATTAGTACAGTTGATTTGATTTCACCTTGAGTGATTCACATGATTTTTGATATTATTTTTGATGTTATTGAGGTTCTATTTCTATTTCAACACGATGAGATGAGGGTATGCCATCTCATGCATCATATAGGAACTTGCTAGAAATCACATGTCATGCATTTTTTCCATGCCATCTAGGATGCATTAGATATTTCATGTTGTTGTGATAGATGATGTGAAAAATATGCATGTTGTTGTGATAGTTTCCTTGATAGAAATACCTACTGTTTGATAGGGTATTGTTTTGTGTAGAGATTTGCTTGAATGAATGCCAAACTTTGGTTCTTGAGGTGTTATGGGCCCTCATGGACTGGAATTTGGTGGATCATTGCTTTGTTTTCCTTGCTATAACTTGTATAAGATGCCAAACTTTGATTCACGGGGAGTATGGGCCCTCATGGATTAGAATTTGTCACTTTCGATGCTTGTTTTAGTGTTTTCTGGGTTCTGGAGTAGTTTCCGAGGCTTACTGTCCGGAAAAACCTAGAATACATGTCATGTAATGTTAAGTACATGCCATGTGTTCTTCTGTTAGGGAAGAAACAATTTTTCTTAAGTACACGTCGTGTACTTTATTTACATGCCGTGTAGTCTCTTACCGTGTCATAGGCTGTGTGGGTAGAGACACGGGATAGGGAAAAGTCTATATTGAACACGCCGTGTATCGTCCATACACGCCATGTTGTGTCGACCCCATTCCCACCCGTGTCACTAACAACACAGGTTGGTCGAGTCGTGTCTAATACACATCATGTTCCATCTAAACACACTATGTAGTCTGACCCAGGTACCCGACCATGTCATGAAAAAAACGGGTTGGTGTTACCCTTTCACGTACATGCCGTGTCTGCCTTGAACACGCCGTGTAGTATGACCCAGGTACTCGGCCGTGTCACGAACAACACGATTCAGTGTTATCCTTTCTCATACACGCCATGTATGTCTGGAACATTCCGTGTAGTTTGAGCCGTGTGTGAGACCGTGTCACTAACAAAACGGGCCAGGTGAAGCTTGTCTAGTACACACCGTGTAGGAATTTTACACACCATGTAGCCTTGTATTAGGAGAGCTGTGTGGCTTAACCATGTAGAAGGACTCGAGCAGGGGAAGAGGATTCAAGTACACTCCGCGTGTTAAGACAACATGCCATGTGTTTGCAGTGTTACACGACCAGTTTAGGCAGGAGTACATGCCCAGGTAAATGAATTAAGGGAACACACTATGTAGAAAATGTACACACCATGTAGTCATGTTTTGTAAAACTTGACTGCTTTCTTCCTCCTGTTCCCTTCTTACGCTCCTTGTTTTTAATCCTTGATATCTTGATCTAAGGTGTGTGCTTGACCTTACAGAGTCATACCACCTAGACGTCCTCCAGTTGTACGTTAGTTTCCAGGCGGTGATCAGACATCGGACATAGCTGATCAGGGACTTCCAGCAGATCCTACACTTATGCCAGTCTTGGCACCATCAGTTATATCTATTTCCGGTGTTGATGGACAGTTTAGGGAAGGCTTCATAAGGATGATGAAAACCTTTCAGGGAGTGCTGCCTCCTGCCCCGTCAATGGCTGATTTGACACGGGTCTTCCAACAGTAGCATCCTCCCACTTTCTCAGGGGAAGGAGGACCTCCGGCTGTAGAGTCATGTCTAGAAGCCATGCTGACGATCTTTGAGCATCTGAAGATGCCTCCAGAGAGGAGGGTCAAGCTCATTACCTATATACTTCAGGACTCTTCCAAGAGTTGGTGGGAAGTGATCTCACAGGCAGGACACTAGCAGGTTATGATGTGGGATGAATTTCAGTGCATCTTCTTTGATTACTTCTATCCGGAGACCCTGAGGAACGATTGAGCCCGGAAGTTTATGAGTCTGGAGTAGGGTACTATTTCTGTTATGGAGTATTCCTCCCACTTTATTGAGCTGCAACGCTTCATGCCTATTACAGGAGTTGATCATCTGTTCATGGCAAGGAAGTTCGAGGATGGAATGAGGCACGACATCCGATCGCAGGTGAACATCTTCCGGTTGACTTCTATCACTTTTATAGTCAACCAGAGACTGATCAAAGAGCGCAATATGAGGGATTTTGGAGCTCTGAGCTAGGGTGGCTCAGCATCTGGGGTTAGTATTCCTCCTACTGACAGTAGGAAGTGCCACATGGAGTCTTCACGTGGTGATCCAAGAAGGAGAGAGACACCATCAGGTAGCCAGGTGGTATGCTACCAGTGTAGAAGGGTTGGGAATACGAGGCCGTAGTGCCAGAGAGACCCAGTGGAGTGCCGATATTGCGGCAAGATGGGTCATCTTTAGCATTTCTATCAGATCTTTTCTCCAGCAGCTGGTGACATGGGTTCTTCTATGAATCCTCATTCAGGAGTAGCACCACCAGTTTCTCACCAGTCTGGGATCTGGAGTTCTTCCGGCCATTCAAGCCGAGGTAGAGGTCGTGGCCGTGGTATCCAGTCACTCGGTTTTCAGCGACATCAGGGAAAATCAGCTCAGAGTGGTCGGGTAGGGTCACAGGTCCGCGGTACAGGCTAAACTTTTGTAGTGGAGCAGACCCATCAGGAGCAGGATCCCGGACCTACTACCATTCGAGGTACGATCTTAGTAGCCTCAGTTTTAGCTTCTACTATTTTTGATGCAGGGGATTCCCATAGTTTTATATCTATCGCTGTCGTGGAGAGCCTTGGGCTCTACATCTTTTCTTCTGCTGATATCTTGACCTTAGACACTCTATTGGGGATTAGAACGACTAGTGTACGTCAGTGCAGAGAGTTCCCTCTAAAGGTTAGTGGATGTCACTTTATATGGGACCTTTATGTCTTAGAGATGATAGGTTATGATGTCATTCTCGGAATGGACTGGTTAGTTCCATTTCAAGTTGTCATCGACTGTTATCACCATAGGGTGAGTTTCATATCATCAGAGGGTAGATCTTTTCTTCATAGGGGCGAGTGGAACGTCCAGGTGAGCAGAGTGGGTCCAGAGCATCATGGATTGGGAGGAGTTATGACCCAGATTGCTAGTCTTTATCTAGATGACCAGGGGACTTCATAGTTAGACTTTCCTCTAGTGATGTATCATTTTAAATATGTCTTTCTAGAGGACTTTTCAGGTTTACCTCCGAAGCGTGAGGTAGACTTCTCAATTGAGCTTGTACCAGAAGCAGCACCAGTGTTCATTCCTCCTTATAGGATAGCTACACCTGAGTTGTAGGAGATCAAGAAGTAGTTGGAGGAGTTACAGGAAAAGGGTTTCATCCGACCCAATACTTCTCCTTGGGGTTCGCCTATCCTGTTTGCAAAGAAGGAATATGGTACCCTCATGCTTTGTGTGGACTATAAAAAGTTGAACCAATTGACGATTAAGAACTGATATACCTTGTCAAGGATCGATGATCTCTTTAATCAGCTTTGAGGAGCCCGGATGTTCTCGAAGATCAACTTGAGGTCCAGTTATCATCATTTGTATGTTATACCATCAGATATACCTCTTACAGCCTTCCGGAGCAGGTATGGTCTATACGAGTACTTGGTTATGTCGTTCGGTCTCACGAACGCGTCTTCAATTTTCATGGAACTAATGAAACGAGTGTTCCATCCATACTTAGATTCCTTCGTGGATGATATCTTGGTGTACTCTCACACTCTACACAACCATGCTACCCATCTTGAGATCGTTTTGAGTACACTAAAGGGGAATCATTTATATGCTAAGCTCTCAAAGTGCCACTTTTGGATGGATCAAATTCACTTCTTGGGTCATGTTATCTCAGAGGCAGGAGTATCAGTAGACCCAAAGAAAGTGAGAGTTGTAGTTTCCTAGAAGAATCCTAAGAACTTCTTTGAGGTGCAGAGTTTTCTAGGGCTGAATGGATACTATAGACGTTTTATACAGGACTTTTCATGCTTAGAAGCACCGCTGATGGGTCTGACTAAGAAGGGGGCGAAGTTCTTATGGTCAAATTCTTGCGATTCATCCTTTTAAGAGCTGAAAGGGAGGTTGAATTCAACACTGATACTAGTCTTTCTAGAGCTGGGAAAGAGCTATACTATTTATTGTGATGCATCAGGTATCGGGCTGGGAGTTGTACTTATACAGGAAGATGGAGTCATTGCGTACGGGTCTCGGCAGTTGAGGCCACATGAGAGGAATTACCCAACACATGATCTGGAGTTGACAACTATTGTTCATGCCTTACACTTTTGGAGACATTATCTTATGGTAGATCATTTTGTGGTTTTCACTGACCACAAAAGTCTCAAGTACATCTTAACTTAGCGTGATCTGAATTTAAGACAGCATAGGTGGGTTGAGTACCTATAGTCCTTTGACTTTGAGCTTGCCTATACACCTGGTAAAGGCAATGAAATGGTTGATGTGTTGAGAAGGAGGACTCAGATACAAGTAGTTCAGTAGGACAGCAGTGAGTGGCAGCTTATGGATATGTTCTCTGAGATGCATTTGGAGGTGCACAACAGTCAGGGGAAGACATTTCTTTCTTCTATAGTTGTTACCTTTACTCTTCTGGATCGAGTTCGAATGAGGAAAATATCAGATTCTGAAGGCCTAGTCCTAAGGGAGAGTGTGTCAGGAGAGGACCCTATTCCTGGATGGACCATAGGTGAGGATGAGATCTTGCATTTCCAGGGGTGTGTATGGGTGCCAGTAGACATACGCGAGGATCTGATCCGGGATTTTCATTCCTCAGTTTGGGCAGTTCATCTTGGCGTCACCAAGATGTATCATGACCTACACCATCAGTATTGGTGGCCAGGTATGAAGAGGGATGTTGCTAGTTTCGTCATGAGGTGTTCCACTTGTCAACAGGTGAAGGTGGATCATTAGCAACAAGTAGGGATTCTATAGTAGTTACCCATTCCCGAGTGGAAGTGGAATGATGTCACGATAGAATTCGTGACCAATTTTCCGAGGTCGCCTCAAGGGAATGACGTAGTTTGGGTTGTCATAGACAGACCCATGAAGGTCGCTCACTTCTTATCGATTAAGGAGACCTTTAGTGTTGATGAGTTGGGACGGTTGTACATCTGTGATATTGTACATCTTCATGGATTTCCAAACTCCATTGTTTCAGACAGGGATGGATATTTTACTTCTTGGGTCTAGAAGGGGCTTCAGAAGGCTTTGGGAACATAGGTACTTTTGAGTACAACTTACCACCCCTAGACAGATGGCCAACCCGAGTATACGATTCAGGTGCTTGAGGACATGCTCCGAGCATGAATTCTGGATTTTAGAGGTTCTTGGGAGAAGTATATACCTCTTGTGGATTTTTCCTACAACAATAGTTTTCAAGAAACTATTTAGATGTCACCTTATGAGGCTTTGTACGGTAGACCATGCCGATCACCCTTATGTTGGCTGGAGGTAGGAGAGGTAGCTTTGCCGGGACCTTTTCTTGTTCAGGAGACCATAGAGCAGATAGAGTTGATTCGGAAGAGGATGGCTACTGCACAGTCTCAACATAAGTCTTATGATGATTAGCGGAGACGAACTCTGGAGTTCGAGGTTGGGGATCAGGTTTTCCTGTGTGTCACATCGAGGTTGGGACACAAGAGGATTAGGAGACAGGGTAAGATTTCACCGAGGTACGTCGGGTTATTTGAGGTGTTGGAGAGAGTTGGGCCGGTTTCCTATTAGTTGTAGTTAATTTAGAGGTACCGATCTATACATGACGTCTTCCATGTTTCTCAGATTCGACGTTACTTTTCAGACCCATATCATGTCTTTCAACCTGAGGAGGTTGATCTAGAAGTGGATGCGTCATTTGAAGAGCATCCTATCCGGATTATGGATCACAGTACAAAGGTTCTCTGTGGCTGGTCTGTTCCTTTGGTATGGGTGCTATGGAAGCACGAGTGAGTAAAGGATGAGACTTGGGAGAGGGAGACCGATGTATGAGCTCAGTGGCTAGAACTGTTTAGGGTTTCTTCTTCCACGTCTCGCTAAGGAAATTTGGGGACAAATTTCTTTAAGGGGGGAAGTTTGTAAGAACCTGAATATTCTTTTTAGGTATATTTTTCTTTTTCTCGGGGTTTTTGAGAAAATAGGAGTTTCTGGAAATTTTTGAAGTACACGCCATGTACTCAGTTACCACGGGTAGCCGTGTGATGGCCATGTAACGACCTTGCACACAGCCATGTGTGATGACCTGGAGGCCGCCTAATGTGAAGTATGGAAATAATAAGTACATGCTGTGTATTCCAAAAGTACATGCCATGTATTTTCTTTTTTTCATTAAACGCACTAGGGTCACATCTGACGGATAGAACAACCTTCATTTAGGTCTCGTTCATCCGAAGGAGTCCGTACGAACACAAATCTTCGACGAACCCTCGAGCCTCCGTCTGTTCTCTGAATCAAACACCGTCGGTTGTGTTGGAATCACATAAGTGAGTTATCTCTTCTACTGGAACCTCATTTCATGATTTCTCTTCTTTTCCAAGTTATCATGAGTTGAAAGTTTTAGACGTTTTTGTAGATCTTCAGCATTATAAGGAGATTCAGGCTTCGAGGTTCAAGTTTATTGATCTCCTAAACCTAAGGTAGGTGGTTTGTGCCTTTCTGTAGGAATTATTTGTGTTATATGTGCAAATTTTCCCAATACCCATGAATAGGGTATTGTGTGTTTACCGTTTTAGCCCTATTGTTTCTCTGCTATGCTGGTATGCCTGAGTAGATGATTTTTGATTGTGAATAGGGTGAATTGTTGTGATTTGGATGTATTTCCCATGCATGTTTTCCTATTTTTACCTTTGGGTCTTGTTTGCCTATAGGTTGCTGTTTACTTTCCCATGCCTAGTATTATAGGATGGTGTGACTATTCTTCTATTATGCTGTTGTGATATATAATTCTAGCCAAGTAGTTCTTGAGGTTGACCTTGGTCGTTACGCGCTGCTACACTTTCTTAACTTACACAGGGCCATGAGAACTTGGTGTATAGACTATAGGGAGAATGGACTATGAGGGCTTCTCCAGAGTGTCTTTATAATTTCGATGTGAGACCATAGGGGGAATTGACATTGAGTGCTTCCCCAGAGTGTCTGTAGTTCCTCGATGTGGGACACAGGGAGAATGAGACGTTGAGTGCTTTCCCAGAGTGCCTTTAGTACCAATACGAGAATATAGGGGGAATTGACGACGAGTGCTTCCTCAGAGAGTCTATACTTTAGCTGAACCAGAGGGGTGAGATTGTGTGTGCTGCCAGAGGGTTGCTTTTACTTGTTAGGTAGGACCAGAGGGGATAGGCTATGAGTACTTCCTATAGGGTTACCTGTTGTGTTATCTGCTTGCTTAGATGTTGCATGTTGTGTGGTGTTTGAATCCTTTAAACTGTGGATTCTTTACTACTTAGTGCCTTCCTTTTTATTGTTCCCTGTATTTTTACCTGCCATATATTCACTGATTATTAGGCACAGGTCTCATGGTGGTTGACTACTGGGATTTAGTCTCACACCCTGTTTGGGTCATGCTTTTAGGCCCAAACATATTATATTGTTGTAGGTATAGATAAGGGCAAGAACCCTTCTACTTCAGGTACTTGACTTACTATGGAGCTGGAGAGCATGAGACCAAGCATATGCTTGCAATGAAAAGGAGCTGTTTATCTTTTATTTTGTACTTTGGTTTAGTACTATTTGTATTCCAGCATTGTGACTTGTTTGACTGTTTTCCTATAAATATATATCATGCATCATTTATATACATGCTCTAGTTGTTTTATTATTCCATTCCTCTTCTGTTTACTATTTTTGGATATTTCCTGTTTCCGCTATTGTATGTATTTGTTTACTTCCACTGAGTACTCTACCAATGAAGGCATAGTTTCCCCACCATCACACCCAAGGCCCTTGCTACTAGTCGGTAGCCTCTGGCATTCGGAGAAATGCACTTGAGACCATGTGACCAACCAGGTATGGGGCACCTCTGGGTGGCTTCCGGAACCGGTACGTTAAGCCCATATCCTCAAGTTTTTGTTTAATTCATAATAACTATGTGTATGCTTGAGTGGCTACAATATACTCAACTTCTATAATGCTCAATGAAATGAAATCTTGTTTCTTACTTAGCCAAGAAATACACAATCCACAAAGATAAAAAGCACATCCTAATGTTGATTTCCTATCATCTACTGAACCGGCTCAATTTTCATCTGTATATCCCAATAGCTATGGATGAGATTTGTCATTATACATCAAACTAAAATCCACAGTGCCCTTGATATACTGTTGTATTATTTTTTACTACAAGCATGTGGCTTTACTTGGGATTACTTTGATATTGTGCTGCTTTACACATGGAAAAAACAATATTTGGTTGTGTTGTTGTTAAATACAATAGAATTCCAATGATCTGCCTGTATTCTATGACATTGACTACTTTTCCTTTATAATCCTAAGACCGTTTCATTCGGGTAGCCACCAAATTCTTCATCTCCTTAGAATTATCCATTCCAAACCTTCTCAAAACCTCCTTGGAATATTTATATGGAGAAATGAATGTGCTATCCTTTCCTTGTGTTACTTGTAGACCAAGGAAAAACATTAGTTCAACAATCATTGACATTTCAAACTCACTTTTCACGAATTTAGAAAACTATCTGCATTATGCTTCATCTGATCCTCCAAATATTATTTCATTGACACATATTAACACCATTATCTTTTGATTACTATCATGGTTGACACATATATTATAATCAACTCCACCATGATAAAAACTAAGATATTTTGGAAACTGATCTAGCCTTGAATACCATGCTCTTGGTGCTTGCTTCAAACCATATAAATCCTTCTTTAGCTGAAAAACTCTGTTCTCATCTTCACGAATGATAAAACTATATGGTTTCTCAATATAAACTTCTTATTCTAGAACCCCATTCAGAAATGCAGATTTGACATCCATCTGGGAAACCTTAAACTTTCTTTGCACTACTATGGCCAAGAATAATCAAATTTTTTCTAGCCTTGAAACAGGTGAAAATATTTCATAAACATCGATACCCTCTATCTGGGAGTACCATTTTCACACTAGTCATGATTTGTTTTGAATCACAATACCATATTCATTCATTTTATTGCGAAAGACCCATTTTTTCCCAATGACATTCTTATTTGTTGGTATTGAAACAATATCCCATATCCGATTATTCTCAATTTAGTCAAGCTCTTTATTCATATCCTGAATCCAATTCTCATCACCATCTTCTTCATCAAAACATTTAGGCTCTACTTGTGATAAATATGATGCTTGTTGTAGAGTCTTCATCTTCCTTGTCTGCACTGGCATTGTTTGATCACCAATTATGTTTTTTCTATAAATTTTCACTCTCCTCTTCCATTGTTGTATAGATAATGAATTTTTCCCATCCTTTTCATCATCTGAATCAACCTATAGAACTGGAGAATCCCCTAATCTTCTTATTTCTCCATCACTATCCTTCTGAGACTGATCATGTATTTGCTAAAGATTCTACTCATTCTCCACTATGGTTACATCATGAATTTCAACTTTCTTTACCAGCCGCTTGTTGAAGCATTTGTATGCTTTTATTTTCTTTGAATATCCAATAAATATATCTTCATCTTCACAATATTAAAACTTCCTATATTTCTCATTATTTATAATAAAATACTTACTTTCGAAGACTCAAAAGTAATTCAATGATGAATTATTTCCATACCATAGATCATATGGATCATTCTCTTCTTTTAGACATAGAAACACTCTATTTTAAGCGTAGACTGTTGTCATCACTATTTCTTTCCAAAATTTCTCTGGAAGGTCTTTCTTAATGAGAATTGTTATGGTCATGTTGTTGATAATCTAATTTTTTCTTTCAACTATTCCATTATACTCTAGAGTTCTAACCACTGAAACTTGATAACTTATCCCATATTTCTTGAGATAATCCTCAATTTGGCTATTTATGAACTCTGTTCCATTATCTGTTTGGATCTTTTGGATTTTTTGACCTAGCATCTTTTCAACTTGTCTTCAATATCTTGTAATGAAATTGAACACCTCAGACTTTTGGGTAATGATTTATACCCATGCCATTCTACTATAATCACCAATGAAGAGTATATAACATCTCCTCCCATCAAGAGATCTTGGTGAAATTGGTCCGCACACATCAATATTAACCAACTCATGCAATATTGTTGACCTTTTCTATTTTTCCTTATATGTCTTTCAAATGATCTTCCCTTGTTGGAAGACATTGCACATATGTGTACGATCATGTGATAATATAGGGAGATCTTGAGTAGTAATATATTTCACCAGATCTTCTAATGACATTTGACTTATGTGGAGAATACGTTTATGCCAAAATTTATTTTCTTCTTCCTTGGACAAAAAGCACATATCTCCTTATCCACTCATGAAGTAGAGATTATCTTTTGTATGATTTCCTGGAAATAAAAAAACACCATATTTTTACTTGATGACACATAATTTCTTAGAAAATCTTATGTCATGTCCTGAGTTACACAATTGACTTACACTTAATAAGTTGTGACTAAGATCTTCAACAACCAAGACATTTGCACGTCTCATGTATTTTCTCCCAAACTTTGCTTTCCCAGAGCTAATGATTTTCAAACCCTCATCATTAACAAATCTTACGATACCATATTTATCATACCTGATTCCCATCACTAGATACTTGTTTCCTATCATATGGGAGGTTCATCCACTATCAATGATTCATATCCCAGTGTGATCTAATGCGTTTAACACAATCTCTACAACCACTGTCTGCTCAAATATTTTCTTTTTGATCCATGTTTCTGAATTCATACATGATATGGATTAATACTCTTGATATTAATCAAAATATTATGGACCATATTCATCTTGTAGAGTTGTAAATCAATTTTTCATTTTTAGCTCATTTGATGATACATTTGTTTGCTGCTTATAACCAACCTCAGTCTTCTTCAACACATTCCTCTGTATTGTTGATGAGAAATATCTTTCTATGTGTCCAAATCCTCCACACCTAAAATAGTGAACATAAAACGATGACTTGGAAAATTGAGCTCTGTATGACTGCTTCTGTTTGTCATGCTCTCTTTGGTACCTCTTTACTATAGAACAAATATTTTTTGAGTGTCCCATATTTCCACAATAATAACATCTTATACAGGGTACATTCTTATTTGGAAATACTGTACCACTAGTTACCCCTTGGTTTCTATGAATCTTCTGATTCTGCTTCACACCCAAATTAGTTTTCAATCTTGGAATGGGTGCTTGTGGTCTGACTTCAACCATTACTACTTTCTATTTTTGATCAAGCCCCATGCTAGCATTACTATTTTGATTTGACTGTTGCTTCTATTCTTCTGGACCACTATGATCAAAAAAATTAGGCTTGGCCAAGATTTTCCCAATAAACTTGACAACATCCCTTCTTTACACATTTAATCCTCCCTTTGGGCATAAACTCTTCCAAGAAATCCTTTTGGCACAAACCAAAAGGAGTTACCCGATTAAGAGGTAATGCCTTCTCTCAAGCTCCTTTTATTTTATTTTCCTTATCCACCCATCCACTATATTTATTACATGATTTTATAATAACATCAGAATAATAAATATACTAGTATAATGTTATGATATTATTTCAACCTACACTTACACACACATCCATATAATGGGTAACAAACATACTGTTTATCTGTATGATGAACTTTTGCCTCACAAAACGATGATTGTTCAATTTTCTTTACCACCTCTCATGGTGGATATTATGATGGACACTTTGTTTATATATATAATATATTATATTTATTATCTCTTTAAGCTTCTGTATTCCTTTTACAACACATATCTTTTTTACTTTCTATTTGGTGTAAATATGATAATTTTGTTTGAGGAAGTGTGGACTACCACCCCTAAAAGTGATGTGATTCATTCAAACACTACATGAAATGTATTAAGGATAGGTTTAGTAAAATTATATGATATATATAATATTATAATTCTACTATAATAATATTATATATGTAACATACCAGGTATTTATAGAATAATACATTTTCATATCTAATAATGTTTATGAATAAGATATCAATTTTACTTTAAAGGGAACACTTTGTCTGATAGCGTACTCAACATGCAATAATGGGTTTTCCCAAAATCTTACTTTGAACACAACATTGAGTTATACCAAAAAATAACACAATAATAATAATATTATTTTAAATGGTAGTTAACACATAGACATTGTATTGGCGAAAATGAACAGAACTAACTACAATATGATTACACATTTTTGTTAAATATTTTTACATTTATCCAATAATTTTAGAGGCTTAAAATGAGAATGAATCTAATTTTAAGCATAAAATACTCTAATATTTTTAAAATGACATTTTATCACCTTTTGATGGAAAACCATTTTTAAATATAGTTTTTGTCACATTTATCGATTCTATTTTACAAAATAAACTTCTTCTTTAGAAGTGGGACATCAAAATTTTATTTGGTTGAAATTTTGGTATTTTTCAGATAAAATTCATATTTTAATGAATAGTGAAAAATACTGAATTTTAATTCAAAACTGCATTTTTGTCTAATTTATTTATATAATTAGATTATATTTTTAATTGGTTTTAAAGTTTAATTAGATTAAGTTTTATCATTTAATATAATTTTTTTTCATTGTAGGTAATTTTACATTGAAATTACATATAAATTCACATCAATCTTTTGATGGTTATTACCTTTAAAAAACCATGCTTTCTCATTTTGACAATGAGAATTAATTTTAAATTAATTATTAAAACTTCTATGCTTTGAATTTGAAAAAATGGATTCCATATTTGGAATCAAAATACACAAATTATGTGAATAGTTCCCTTTTATTTTTGGACATTATGAATAGTAACTTCCGTAATTATTTTTATTTACCTTGGTTAAAGGGTAAATCAGGTAAATAAGGGTAAAAAAAATATTATAATAATATAAAACTACCCTAAAATGTGTCCTAATACTATTTTATGAGATATGGACGACCATGAGCATCCTTGAGTCAAGTTTAGGACCCCATGGAGCCACTTGGGGTGTGATAATGACATGTTATAATAATTAATTTAAAGTAAAGAGAAATATAACATAAACATGTATCTTTTTACTAAAACAATTTTAAGGTGGGGTTATATAAATTATATATTTGACTATAAATATTAATTAGAAATATAAAAATATTTCCTACATCATGGTATTTTATTTATAATTTTTAGACATTAAATAAATAAATTTATTTATGACACAATGATGATGCAATGATTACCTTATTATTGAAAGATTCAAATAAATGATATTATAAATATTAAAATAAATTTAATTTTACAATTTATATGACATATTATGGATTATTATGACATTTTATTTTTATGTTAATATAGTTTTTTTAATTAATCAATTTGTTATGACTTAAAAAAAATCAATTACTAAATAGTGTCAAATTTGACATAAATGATTTTTTAAAATAAATACTATTTTATTAAATGATATAATTGTTATAAAAATTTTATATTTTTAAAAAATACTTATATAATGTTAAAAATGTCATTAATGATCCAATTTAGGTTTTCTTGTCATTTTATAGTAACCATATTAACCATATAGTGTAAAAATACAAGAAGACGTGGTAAGAGTTAATTTATTTAACTAAGGGTTAAAGCCAAAAGATAAGGTTAAATATGTGACCTAAACTTGTCTAAAACCTATTTTTTGAGAGGTTTTATACCCATAATAATATTATACTTGAAATATATCACTTTGGAACTATTATAATTCTAAAATAAATTTATAATAAAATAATATTTCAAAACTTTCTTAAAGTGTCCATCCTCCCTCTTATAAAAGGCCACCACCTCTACCCACTTACTCACATCTATGAATCCCATTTTATCATCCAAATTATGATCAAATAATCTCTAAAAATATATACCTTACTCCTAGAATACTTAACTTTAGAATAAGTCAACTCAAGGAAGCCTTTTGGCTCAAATCAAAAGGAGTTACCCGATTTAGAGGTAACATCTTCTCTCAAGCTCTTTTCATTTATTTTTCTTCTCCAACCCCCTAAAATATATTTATTACATTATTTTATAACAAAAAAATTATTATAAATATACTATGATGTTTTTATGTTATTTTTTTGACCTAAAATTACACACACCTCCATCTAATGGATATAGAACATATTGTTTCTCTGTACGGTGAACTACTACCTCACGAAATGATGATTGTTCAATTTTCTCCTACCACCTCTCATGGTGGGAATTATGATGGAAATATATTTATATATTATATATATTATATTTATATTTTCCATATTCTTCTATAACTTTTATTTAGAACATACCTTTATGCTTTCCATGCTGTGTAAATACGATAATTTCGTTTAAGGAAGTGTGGACTACCGCCCCTCAAAGCGATGTGACTCATTTCTACTATACATGGAACGTATAAAGGATGATTTTATTAAACCTATGAGACATAAATGGAATTAATATAATATTTTTATTATAATATACATTTATATAATTCGATAATTATTCTTTTAATATGACAAAGAAATGAAAGTAGTGTTCATGCATACGTACGACCTACCGTCTCCATGAACAATGAATTTCATTTCTCATCTCCAAATATTATGGATATTATAAATACATATATACTGAATATATATGATATTTAAATCATGAATAATATTTTTGAGATGATGGACCTTTGACTACATGGACAATTTACATCAAAACAAGTTTATTTTCGACTCAAGTACCAAATATCGACAAAACAACCGATATGAACTTAAATAATTATGTAATTTTTATAACATGTTAATAAGTGATATAAAAGGAATAATAAACTTTAAAAAGGTTCTCAAGCAAGTATAAATTAACCTAAGTTTATTATTCAGGAACATAATGATTTTACGTGATGAGTCGGACTCAAGGTAAGGTACTTTGTCTCAATCTCCTTTCATTGAGACATATTTTAATTTATACACAACCTTCTTTATACGGTGTATAATAAACCCATTTGTCTTTTAATTTCATTGAAAATTAATATTTTTCTATGAAGTGTTTTACTAAATGACAAAAAGGAATATTTTTAACGTATGCAGTGACAATGAATCCTCTGCCGCCATAACCGTTATTTGATATTTGACTTCCTCTATAAGCTTTAAAATTTTTAAAAAGAAAAGAAATCACTTATTCCCTTTTTGGGTGTTTTGGTATTGAAAATGGTTTTGAATTTTGATTTACTATTTCAATATATTTAAATGATTTCTTTTGATTTCAAATGAAATTTTATGAGTGAAATGTTAATAATTGTAACCTTTTATGTCTTATGATTATATAATAGTTTTTGGACATTTGACGGGTGGTTATATGATAAACAAAATATGAGTGGTTATGTGATAAACAAAAGATGGGTGGTTCTGTGATAAACTAAGGATGAGTGGTTACATTATAACCTTCAATGCATTGGGTATGAAAGTCAACCGTATGGCTATTCTATTTAGTGATATGTGTGAAAGTCGATCATATTGGTTATTCCATTTAAGTATGTTTATGTCCCAAGTTACCTTTATATGATATATGTTGATTTCTATGGGTTTATGGTAATCTTTTGGTTACAAAAATGGTAAGCAATGAGCTTATATTTAGTGAAGAGTATTTAATACTTCATAAAGGCAAAAAGTATTACTTTATGATAAAGTATTCACGGTTTTCATGTTTTCTCAAGACTAACAGTTTTCCTTCTTTGTGTATCCCTTGCTGAGATTTTTATTCTTATACCAAGTTTTGAAATGTTTTTCATAGGACTTAAATAATAATATAGTCAAGTATGAGATCAAGGAAAAGTTATACTATTAAAACATGAAATGATACCATGTTTTTTTAAAGAGTTTTTGTTTTATGAAAAAAATAGATAGTGAGTAGAAGTGTCTAATTATAATATTTAAGTTGTTATATATTATTTATGACCTAATTATATAAATCTATAAACCTGAAAGGATCCTTGATGTGAATTAAAGTCAAATTATTGACTTATCTCAAGATTAAGTAATGTATAAGGCTAGGTCCTTATAGTTGGTATCAAAGGTCGGTTTAGATAACTTTAGGAGTTAGAATATTGTTAATAGAATATCCATAAAAGATTTTTAATTTATGGTAAAATTGAAATGATATATCATTTTAAGGATACCATGTTGATTTTTCTAAGATATGTTTGTTCAGAATGGTTTTCAGTAGAGGAAACAAGGAAAATATGAAGGGAAATAACCCTCCAAATCAATATCCTAAGACGGTTAGAATCGAAAATGAACAGTTTTTTGCAGTGATGGATCAGTTGACTTGGGAGATAAATTGTGGTGGTTTCCATGAAAGAGATCAACCAGACCAATCATATATGAATATGTCGATTGTGGAGCATTTCACGAGGCAACATCCCCCATCATTCAGAGGATCATATTACCCTGTGCAAGATGAAGGGTGGATTAAAGCACTGGAAAAGATTTTTGATGTAATGGGGTGTTCATAAAATCAAAAGGTTAGTCTTGTTGTTTATCACTTTGAAGGTGAAGATGATCAGTGGTGGTCAATGATTAAAAATATCAGAGGAAGTGAATATATTGACTCTATAGAATGGGATGAATTTAAGAATATCTTCCTTGAGAAATATTTTCCTAAGGCTGTTCGAATTAAGATGAAAAAACAATTCTTAGAATTGAGACAAAAGGATGAAGATTCTATGGTTGAATATGAATAAAATTTCACTTGTTTGTCAAGGTACGTCCCAAATTTTATCCGGGATATTAATAGTAAGATAAATCAGTTTTACTCAGAATTGAAGCTGAAATATCGAAGGGCATTAGCTTCACGTGAGTTCAAAAGTTATGAGAAACTTGTCCGATGTGCTGAGAAGGTAGAAATGAAGTTTTCTAGTGATCATGTGTTCTATGAGAATAAACAAAAAAAGTGATCCAATTAGCAGACAATGGGAAATAACTCATCAAAGAAGCCTGGATGTAAGGAAACTAAATTTCCAACTTGTGAGAAGTGTGGTAAAAAGCATCTTGGAGAATGCCTCTCAAAGTATAGAAAGTGCTTCTAATGTGGTATGACTAGTCATATTGCTCGTAACTGTAAGGAAGATGACCAGGCTAGCAATGAAAAACCAACAGTAAGATGCTTTAGTTACAATGAGATAGGACATTATGCCAATATATGTCCAAAGTTGATTACCTAGGGTGAAACTAGAAATATTGAAAGCATAAGGGCATGGAAAAATCATTTTCTACTACTACAGTTGATGTGGGACCATCAAATGAAGTGGTGAAAAGTATGTTACAGGTTTTTTCAAAATATTCCAATACTCTATTTGGCTCTGGATATTCACATTCTTTCATTTTTGAGAGCTTTGCAAGTAAATTGGAAATAAAACCCCATGAATGTGATATATAACTTTTGGTAAATACTCTAGGTGTAAGTATTAAAGCAACCAAGATTTATAGGAATCTTCATATTATTATTAGTGGCATGGTCTTTCCTAAAAATCTTATTGAACTTCCCAAAGTGGAATTTGATATCATTTTGGGTATGGATTGGCTCTCAGTTTATCATGCTAAAATAGATTGCAAAGCCAAGAAATTTTTATTCAATTATTTCATACCTTTTATAACATACCAAGAATATGAAATATTGATTAAATATGACAATGAAAGTTATCTGACTCATGTTTTTGAAAAGAAATAAATAGTTTTGATTATTTACATTCCAGTAGTGAAAGAATTTATAGATGTTTTTCCATATGAATTTCCTAGTATTGTTCCTAATCAAGAGGTTGAATTTACTATTGATTTAGTTCCTGATGCAAAGCTTGTTTCTAAATCCCCTTATCAAATGGATCAAGTAGAACTGGTGGAACTAAAAAAACAGTTGTAAGAATTACTTGATAAATGTTTCATTCGATCTAGCATTTCACTATGAGGTGCTAAAATTTTATTTGTGAAAAAGAAAGATGGTTATATGAGACTATGTATTGATTAAAGAGCCTTAAATAATGTCACTATTAAGAACAAGTATCTATTGCCTTGTATCGATGATTTTTTTTGATCAGCTCCAGGGAGGTCAATATTTCTCGAAGATTGATTTGAGGTCCGGGTACCATTAGCCAAAGGTGAAAGAGAAAGACATTCCAAAGACAACTTTTTGAATGAGATATGAGCATTATGAGTTTGTAGTTATGCCCTTTGGGTTATCTAATGCAGCTTCCACATTTATGAATATCATGAATATAGTCCTTCATTAGTTTTTGGATCAGTTTGTGGTTGTGTTTATAGATGATATTTTGGTATATTATAAAATTTGGGAGGAACATGAAAGTTACTTAAGGATTATTTTTCAAACCTTAAAAGAAAATAAAATATATGAAAAGTTTAGTAAGAGTGAATTTTGGTTGTAACAAATTTCTTTCCTTAGTTATATTATTTCTAAAGATGGCATAACTGCTGACCCTTCTAAAACAAAAGTTGTTGAAGAGTGGCCAAGACCTACCAATATCACATAGATTCATAGTTTTCTTGGATTAGAGGGTTATTATCAAAGGTTTGTTGAAAAATTTTCTTGGTTATCTATCCTACTTACTAAGCTAACATGTAAGGGTGTTAAGTTAATTTGGACAAAAGAATGTGATGTTTGTTTTGAGGAATTGAAAAAAAGATTGGTAAATGCTCCAGTTTTGGCCCTGCCTTTTAGGAATGGTGAGTTTGTTATCTATAATGACGCTTCATTGAAAGGAATCAGTTGTGTTCTAATGCAGAATGATCAGGTAATTGCTTATGCTTTACTTCATTTGAAACCTCATGAGTTAAATTACCCTACACATGATTTGGAATTAGCTATTGTTGTTTTTACATTAAAAATTTAAAGGCATCATTTGTATGGTGTAAAGTGTGAAATATATACTGTTCACAAAAGTTTAAAGAATATATTCACTCAGAAATAATTAAACATGAGACAAAAGAGATGACTAGGATTAATCAAGTATTATGATTGGACAATTCATTACCATATAGGAAAGGAAAATAAAGTGGTTTATGCTTTGAGTTGAAAGAGTAATGATACATTAACTATGCTACGTTTGGAATGAGATCCATTAGTTATTGATTTAATGAATTTTGTATTAGAAGTTGTTGGTGTAGGGAATTCCTCTGTTTTTTTTCAGATGTCAGTGAAATCATCTCTATTAGATAGAATTAAGCAAGAATCAAAGGAATATAGTGAGTTGCAGAAAAATGTAGAGTTGGTTTATAAGGGTAAGTTACCTAAATTTAGCATTGATAAAGATTGTGTTTTAAGGTTTGGAAAGAGATTATGTATGCCTAGTGGTTCACAGTTGAATAAAGAGTTGTTATGTGAAGCTTATAGTTCTCTATTTTCAATTTATCCTAGTAGTACTAAGATGTATAGAGATATTCAGGAGTATTACTAGTAGGATGGAATGAAAATAGATATTGCTGACTTTACTGTGAAGTGTTTGATTTGTTGGCAAGTTAAAGCAGAATGGCAGTTACCAAAGGGGATGATTTAGCCTTTTCCAGTACTAGAGTGTAAATGGAAAAATATATCCATAGATTTTGTAGTGGGATTACCAAATACTTATTGAGGTAGCAATTCCATTTGGGTTATTGTTGATAGAGTGACCAAATATTCTCATTTTCTTCTTATTCGAGATACATTGTCTCTAGATCAACTTTCTCAGTTGTATCTTAAAGAGATAGTCATGTTAAATGGGGTCCCCTATCCATTGTATCTGATTATGATCCCAGGTTCACTTATAACTTTTGGAAAGGTATTCAGAAGTTATTGAGAACTAAATTAAATTTTAGTACAGTTTTTCATCCTCAATTAGATGGACAGTTAGAACAAACAATTCAAACCTTGGAGGATATGCTACATACTTGTTTAATGGATTACCAGGGAAGTTGGGATCATCATATTTATTTGGTTGGGTTTTATTATAATAATATTTTTCATTCCAATATAAAGATGGTACCATTTGAAGAATTATATGGAAAGAGGGGTCAAACTCCAGCTTTTTGGGATGATGTAGGTGAAAAGAAGTTGATGGGACCATAATTGGTAGAAGAGTTGGAAAAAAAGTTCAGTTGATTTAGAAGCACACGAGGACAACTCATAGTATACAAAAAATTTATGCAGATAACCAGAGTAAGGATCTCTCTTTCGAGGTAGGAGATCATGTCTTTCTCAAAGTTTCTCCATAGAAAAGTGTGATGCATTTTGGTAAGAAGGAAAAACTGAGTCTACGGTTTATTAGACCCTATGAAATCTTAGAGAAAGTTGGTTTAGTTTCCTAAAGGGTGGATTTACCTCCAATTTTATCCCAGGTACACAATGTTTTCATGTTTTAATGTTGAGAAAGTATATTCCGGATCTATCTCATGTTTTGAGTCCAAAGTTAGTTCATTTGGAAGAGAATCTTTTTTATGAGGAACAACCAGTACAGATTCTTGACCATAGAGAGCATGTGTTGTAGAATAAGCTGATTCATTAGGTAAAGGTTTTATGAAAAAACCATATGGTTGAATAGGCAACATGATAATCTGAAAATTCTATGAGATTGAAATACCCCCACTTATTTGATAAGTAAATAAAATTATGGGGACACAATTTCTAAAGGGGAGAAGGATGTAACATCCCATGTATTTATATAATAATACATTTTTATATATAATAATATTTATGAATAAGATATTAATTTTATGTTATAGGGGACACTTTTTCCGATAGTGTACTCGGCACGCAACAATGGGTTTCCCCGAAATCTTACGTTGCGCACAACATTGAGTTATACCAAAATATAATAAAATATTATTATTATTATTTTAAATGGTAGTTAACACCTAGCCGATTTATTGTCAAGAATGAAAAAACCAACTAAAATATGATTACACATGTTTGTTAAATGTTTTTATATTTATCTAATAATTTTAGAGGCTTAAAATTAGAATGAATCTAATTTTAAGCATAAAATACTCTAATATTTTTAAAAGGCCATTTTACTGCCTTTTAATAGCAAACCCTTTTTAAATATAGTTTTGTCACTTTTATGGGTTCTATTTGAAAAAATAAACTTTTTATTTAGAATATGGACATCAAAATTTACTTTTGTTTAAATTTTGGTATTTTTTTGATAAAATTCATATTCTAATGAATAGTTAAAATACTGAATTTTAATTCAAAACTGTCTTTTAGTCTAATTTATTTATATAGTTATATTATATTTTTAATTAGTTTTAAAGTTTAATTGGATTATGTTTTTATAATTTAATATAATTTTTGTCATTGGAAGTAATTTCACATTGAAATTAGATATAAACACACATCAATCTTTTGATGGTTATTACCTTTAAAAAACACGCTTTCTCGTTTTGACAACAAAAATAAATATTAAATTAATTACTACAACTTCTGTGTTTTGAATTTGAAAAAATGGATTCTATATTTGGAATCACAAGGCCCAAATTATGTAAATAGTTATATTTTATTTTTGGATATTATGAATAGTAACTTTAGTAATTATTTTTATTTACCATGGTTAAAGGGTAAATTAGGTAAATAAGGGTAAAACATAATATTATAATAATATAAAACTACTCTACCACGTTTCCTAATCCTATTTTATTAGAAATTTCTGATCATTATCATCCTCGGGTCAATTTTAGGACCCCGTGGAGCCACTTGGGTGTGATAATGACATGTTATAATAATTAATTTAAAGTAAAGAGAAATATAACATAAACGTGTATCTTTTTACTAAAACAATTTTAAGGTGGGTTATATAAATGATATATTTGAATATAAATATTCATTATAAATCTAAATAGATTTAATAAATCATGGTATTTTATTTAAAAATTTTAGATATTAAATAAATAAATTTATTTATGACACAATGATGATGCACTGAATATCTTATTAATGAAAGATTCAAATAAATGATATTATAAATATTAAAATAAATTTAATTTGAAAATTTTTATGATATTCAAGAATTTAATGTATGATTATGTAATTTTATATTTTATTTAATATATTTTTTTTAATGAACCAAGTTTTTATGACTTCAAAAAAAAATCAATTCTTAAATAGTGTAAAAATTGGCATAAATGAGTTTTTAAAACAAATACTATTTTATTAAATGATATAATAGTTATAAAAATATGAGATTAGGAAAAATGACTTATATAATGTTAAAATTTTCATTAATGATCCAATTTAGGTTCCCTTATCATTTTATAGTAACCATATTAACCATATAGTGTAAAAATACAAGAAAACCTGGTAAGAGTTAATTTATTTAACTAAGGGTTAAAGCCAAAAGATAAGGTTAAATTCGTGACCTAAACTTGTCTAAAACATATTGGTTGAGATGATTTATACCCATACGCATCTTATACTTTAAATATATCACTTTTTAACTATTATAATTCTAAAATAAATTTATAATAAAATAGTATTTCAAGACTTTTTTAAAGTTCCCCTCCTCCCTCTAATAAAAGGTCACCACCTCTACCCACTTACTCACACCTCTTAATCCTCTTGGATCATCAAAATTATGCTCAAATAAGTTCCCAAAATCTCTACCTTCCTTTTATAAGCCTTACCTTGAGCATAAGGAATCTCAAGGAATCCTTTTGGCTCAAATCAAAAGGAGTTACCCAATTTAGAGGTAACGTCTTCTCTTAAGATCCTTTTATTTATTTTCCCACTCCAACCCCTAGCCTCTATTTATTCCATTATTTTATAAAAAAAATAGTATAATAAATATAACAGGATGTTTTTATGCTATTTTTTGACCTAAACTTACATACAACTCTATCTAATGGATATATAACATATTGTTTCTGTGTACGTTAAACTACTGCCACACAAAACGATAATTGTTCAATTTTATCCTTCTATATCTCATGGTGGCCATTATAATGGAACTTTATTTATATATGATATATATTATATTTATATTTTCCCTATTCTTCTTTAAATTTTATTTAGAATATACCTTTATGCTTTCCATATCGTGTAAATATAATAATTTCATTTGAGGAAGTGTGGACTACCGCCCCCTCAAAGCGATGTGAATCATTTCCGATATACATGGAACGTATAAAGTATGGTTTTATTAAACCTATGATACAAACATGACATTAATAAAATACTAGTGTTATAATATACATTTATATAATTTGATAATTATTCTTTTAATACGACAAAGAAATGAAAGTAGCGTCCATGCGTACGTGCGACCTACCGTCTCCATGAACAATGCATTTCATCTATTATCTAAAAATATTATGGATATTATAAATACATATATAATGGATATATATTATATTTAAATCATGAATAATATTTTGGAGATGCTGGACTTTTGACTACATGAACAATTTATATCAAAACAAGTTCATTTTCGACTCAAGTACTGAATATCGACAAAACGACCAATATGAACTTAAATAATTATGTAATTTTTATAACTTGGTAATAAGTTATATAAAAGGAATAATAAACTTGAAAAAGGTTCTAAATCAAGTAAAAATTAATCTAAGTTTATTATTCAGTAATATAACGATTGTACGTGACAAGTCAGACTCAAGGTAAGGGACTTCCTCTCAATCTCCTTTCATTGAGGCATATTTTAATTTATACATGACCTTCTTTATAAGGTGTATAATAAACCCCTTTGAATTTTAATTTCATTAAAAATGAATCTTTTTATATGAATTGTTTTACTAAATAATAAAAAGGAATGTTTTTAACGCATGCGGTGACAACAACTCCTCCACCACCGTAACCATTATTTGATATTTGGCTTCCTTTATAATCCTTAATGTTTTTAAAAGGAAAATAAATACCTTATTCCCTTTTTGGGTGTTTTGGTATTGAAAATGGTTTTGAAAGTGGATTTACTATTTCAATATCTTGAAATTATTTCTTGTGATTACAAATGAAATTTTATGAGTAAAATGTTGATAATTGCAATCTTTTATGTGTTAGGATTATATAACGGTACTTGGACATTTGATGGGTGGTTACGTTATAAACCAAAGATGGGTGGTTATAGGATAAACCAAAGATGGGTGGTTCTGTGATAAACCAAGGATGGGTAGTTACATTATAACCTATAATGAATTGGGTATGGAAGTCGGCCGTATGATTATTCTATTTAGTGATATGTGTGGAAGTCGACCATATGGTTATCCCATTTAAGTATGTTTATGTACCAAGTTACCTTTATATGATAAATGTTTCTTTCTATGGGTTTATGGTAATATTTTGGCTACAAAAGGGTAAGTAATGAGATTATATTCAGTGAAGAGTATTTACTACTTCATAAAGGTGAAAAGTATTACTTTATGATAAAGTATCCATGTTTTTTATGTTTTTCTAAGACTAATAGTTTTCCTTATTTTTGTATCCCTTATTGAGATTTTTATGCTCATCCCACGTTTTGAAATGTTTTTCACAAGAATTAAAGAAGAATAGAGTTAAGGATGGGATCAAGGAAAAGTTATACTGTTAAAACATGAAATGATATAATGTTTATTTTTAAAGAGTTTTTGTTTTATGAAAAAAATGGATAGTGAGTAGAAGTGTCTACTTGTAATATTTAAGTTGTTATGTATGAGTTATGACTTAATTCTCTAAAGCTCTAAACCTGAAAAGATCCTCGATGCAAATTAAAGTAAAATTGTTGAATTATCTTAAGATTAAGTAATGTTTATGTTTGGATCCTTATAATATGCATATATACATATATTTTATTTTCTTTAATTCTTTCAATATGATAATAAAAACGGAAACAACATTCATGCATACGTACAACATACTGTCTCCATGAATAGTGTATTCCATTTTGTACATATATATTATATAGATTATTATAATAAAAAAATAGATATAAATTATATTTATATCATGGTTTAAATTATATAATCATGATATAAGTATAAGGACTAACGATATAACAAATTAAGACACATGTGATAAACAAAGTGAATATTATCTGAAGTCAAACCTTAAAATAGGATGGTTAACAAGCAGGTAATATAAGGTCATAATCAAACCATATATGGTATTAGATATAATAATATGGTTATTTAAAAGATTTATAATGAATTTATATTTATTATATATGTGTTTTTAATGAGTAAAATGAGAGTCAAGACACAAGGTAAAGGGATTTCATCTCACTTTTTATTTCCATGAGATACATGCTATGTTTGACACTCTTTACTTTTGTGCGCTATATGAAATAACCATGATTTTATTCTATGTATCTTATACATAAATTTATGTGTATTAACATATCCATTTTATGATCTTTATTTCATGGGGTTTAAGTTTCAAAAGTTTCCAAATTAGTGAAATAGTTTTGTCTCAATTTTCCTTCTTTGAAACTCATGTTTTGTTATGCACCTAAATTTTCTTTTGAGGTGTATATACTTCCATTTTACATGTTATATCATTAATTTTATTCTTTTAATGATATTTTAAGTTTCATTTAATTTTATTTTCTTAAATGGAGAGTATTATCCCAAGTTACCAAGTTATAAGTGTTTATTGAGACAATCTCATCGCTTTTTAAGATTGTTTATGTTTATGTTTCCTTTGATGAAATATTATAACCCATATCTCAATAAAATTAATGAATTTTATTATCCTAGGGTTATTAATAATTTATTCATATATTGGTACCATTTATTCCACTCTTTGGTACATAAGATAGTTAAGAAAGTTTTTTTAAGAAAGCCTAACTTTACCCTCTCTTCGGTCAGAACTCTACGTTCCTTCAAAACCATGTTTTATAAAAAGGGTTTCCATAAATATTGTATCATTCTACTTTAATATTTAAAATATATTTTTACACTTTTTTTTCTTTTACCAATATCTTAAAATGAATCTTCTTATCACTTTCCTAACATTTCATTTTTTTAACCTTTTTATCGTGAAAAAGGAATGTTCTTTTTTTACCTCGTATGACATGTATAGATTTACCCACCATCATTTCTTTGAAGCTGACTTTTCATTTTTAAAAGGTTAATTTTTAAAAAATGTTTTTAAAGGTTATTTTAAAATGAAAATTCTTTTCACAATGTTTTCAAACTTCTTTTATAAGTTTTCAAGGATTTTTTTTCAAAATATTTCCAAGCCTTATTTATAAGTTTTCAAAGTATTTTTAAAGAAATGGTTTTCAAAAAAATTTCAAACTCCTTTCATATGTTTTCAAGTAAAAAGGAATTATTATTTTTTAATATTTCCTTATATGTTTTCAAATTATTTTCAAATAAATTGGTTTCAAAACATTTTCAATCTCTTTTCATATGTTTTCAAGTAAAAATATTTTCAAAATATTTTCAAAACATTTTCAAGATTTATTTATATGTTTTCAAAGTGTTTACAAAGAAAAAGGTTTTTAAATTTTTTTGAAGCTTATTTTATATGTCTTCAAGGAAAAAGGTTTTCAAAATGATTTCAAGTCTTATTTATAAGTTTTCAATGTATTTTTTAGAAAATTATTTTCAAGTGGTTTTATGTATTAAAAATCCATTTTCAAAGAAGAAATGATATTTTCCTCAAGAATTTTTTTTGAAAGATATTTCAAAATTATTTTTCATATAAGATGGCATCTATTGATGTTACTCATTCCCTTCTAGGAAATAATATAAAGGTTCATTCATATTCTTTCTATGAATGGGTTATGCTTAATATCATGGTCTTTATGAAACCTGTTTCTCTTTTACAGGTTATATATTTATGAAATCCATTTCTTTCACGACTTATGATTTTGATGAAATGATTATGAATCCCATATTTCTCCATAGGTTATGATATGATTACATGTTTATAATACCCATTTAATTTCATGGATTATGATATTATTATTTATGATCTCATGGAACATGTATGTATGATTTCATTATGAGATAGGTGGGACACATATCTACCTCTAATGCATTGGGTAAAGATTTATATCTCATGAGATAAACTAATATTGTCTTGGGAATAAACCTTGAATACTAATATGACCATGAGAGTGAACCATGACTACCAAAATGGTATGGGGAGTGAACTCATGCTACCAAGATGACCATGGGAGCGAACTATGACTACCAAGATGGTATGGGGAGAGAAACCATACTACTAAGACAGTCTTGGTAGAGATGCCTAGGATACTATGGAAATCATATTATATGATTATGTGTATGTCACAATTCCATGTTTTATTCATATGTTATGCTTTCATGGCTTATGTTCTTTATTTCTTTATGATTCATGTCTTATAAACCACCAAGCTTTATGACTTGATTCTTGTATATGATCTTTGATATGAAGGGAATGATATTGTATTTTCAGGATCATGTTATCATACCCTTATGATCATGATTATGCTTACATATATCCCTTGTTTACCCTTACTGAGCATCTGAGCTCACCACTTCTTATGTTTCCTTTCCCCATGTTATAAAGAAATGTTTTAGGTAGAAGTAATAAAGGTTGAGATATTTATAGGAGATGTTTAAGATCTTTCACCAATATAGAATATTTTGTTTCCATGTTTCCAAAGACACTAAACTATTATGGTCCTCAGGCATGTATTTTTATAATTTACTAAATATTCATCTAAAATGGTGTAATATCCATGTATGTTAAGCCTGGGTCAATATAGTTGGTATAAAAGAAAAGGTTTAGTCAACCTTTGGAAATTAGGATGAGAAAACTTTAGGGAGATCCCTAGGTATATTTATAAGGATATGTCTAGGGACGTATATAAGGATTAGTATAAGGATGAGTTAATGTTTAGGAAAATATAATAGAATTTTGGTAATGAATATAGTGATTGGTTTCCTAGAAATACATCCATGTCTAGATACTACAAGTGGATATGGCTCTAGCACAAATGTACCTAGGGGTAACAACTCTAACAAGATGTTCCGAGCCCGACTCAGGGTAATTTGGTACACAACAATGAGTCTTGCTACACACCTGGTTTAACAATCCTAGGGTATATTCTTTGGAAATTCACAAAATCTTCATGAAACATATTGAAGGATTTAAACATAAGTTTACTATGAATAACCTAGGATAAAACTAGGGTGTCATAGATCAAGGAAGGTGTCATGATTTAGATATCTTATAAGTAATTATTTTTATGACTATGTAGTTTTCTACTATGATAAGTAATGATCACACTATGCTTATGGTTTTAGTCAATGGTGGGAACTAGAAGGAACTGGATTAACGTTGAATGTGATGTAAGATTTGCTGATGATCAGTCAAGTGGGATGATCACTGGAGTGATAGATGTTGTGATCATGCCTAATCAATTTTTATGGAACATGATTAACAATGTGTACCTTAGCCAACTCTCAAACTCACCAAGGAAGAGAAAGAAGAAGTTTTTTGAGAGTTTGGGTAATGGATACCATGGAGGAAAGAAGATTCAGTTTCCTTTGTGTCCAAAATGTGGATAGAATCACCTAAGTAAATGTATTATATGAACAAGAGGATGTTTTGACTATATAAAAGAATAACACAAATCAAGTGACTGCAAGGAAAAAATGAAGTGTTTGGTTAACGAAATGGATGAGAATATTGGACTACCTAAGAAATAATCGAAGGTTAAGTGTTTAAAGTGTATAATAAATAGTCATTATGCAACTCAATATCCCAAGAGTAAAGCTCCTAAAGAGGATCGACAAGGTGGTATGAGTAATGGTTACATTACTACTGATGAAGAGACCACAGATGAAATGTGAAATGAAAGAGGTATCCTTGTAAATGGCTGAAGTATGAAGTAATAAATGTTTTTATGTATTTATATTCAATAATCATGAAAGGTGAAATATATAAGTATTGTTCAATTTATGTTTTTTTGCTACAGATTTACAAGAACACATTGAATGGTTCCGATGGAATAGAAAAGTGATATAATGCCGAGGTGATGTCTATAGAAAACACATTATTAAGGGAAAAATAGCCCTTAATATGTTCCTTATTTTATGATAATGTTGTTTGGATAAAGATATGTGGTATATGAATTGGATGATACTTATTACCTTGGAACTAATTAAGGACTTGTGGCAAGTAGTTTATGCTATCATGGATGAAGTTTAAAACTTCTTGGATTTATGGAATATATCTAGTAATCTATGAAATAAGGAAGTATTCATTCTTTACATAAATATTTATGGTAATTCAGGTTGTTACCATGTTCCAATAGAATTTACCATGAGGATATTCACATGTTTTGGAATGTGACAACAAAGAGCTATTTTGTGATATATGGGGGATCAATGTTAAGATGATATCATGAATCACTTTATAAATTTTTGTATTTTCATCTTTGAGAAGGTTTATAAGGTTAAACATTCATGAAAATTTTAAGTTAAACTTCGGAGGAAGTATTTATGCACTGATTTTGTATTGAAAACCTTGGTTAAAAGGCTCTTTAGTGATTAACCTTATTTCAAGGTTGTCCATCATATTTTAGAAATTATATTAGTATAGTTTTATAAAAGGACATTATGTATGTTGGGTGACAACCAATAAAGTCTGTAAAGGCCACGTGTCTTGAACCCATGATCGAAGGATGATAAGGGTTTCACGCCTACCATTGGCCTATGCAATGTCCTGGTTAATGCATAATTATTTTTGATGAAATAGTAGTGTTACTTTTATGTTTAGAGATTAATGTATTAACCATATTTATTTTTTAAAAAATATTTATAAATAGTTATAATTTTCATTCTTTTATGGGCTTTAAGATATACTAAAAGTGTATTTTAGCACTTCAGACATCAAAGTTAATTTTTGGACATCCATTACATGAAGTAATGGATGAATTAGAAATTGATAAAAGCAAAAATAAAGAATGAAATTTTGTTTATAGAAGTATATCAAGTAAGTATATTTCCTTATATTATTGGTTAATAAAATAATTACTCAACATTAGGATAATGATAAAAAGAAAATGTGTTGTCCTAATACCTTAATTTTGTTGAACCAATAACCTTTTAAATCATCACAGATTTATGACTTTGAGGACCACAACTTTTCATTGATCATTCACTTGTTTGTGATTGATGACCTCTATAAATATTTATGATTTTCTTCCATGTATAATATTTATTTCCAACATATGTTCTCCTATTTGGAAACCCAGTTATATGTTACTTTGGGTAACCTTTATGGTTCCAACTTTCCCTTTTTAAGGTAAGTTTTAGTATCCATTTTTACGATGTGGGTTTTTATGAATGAAACTTTCAAGTATTAAACCTTTGATAAACCGAATGAATTTTGAGGGAAAAATTCATTTTAAGGGGGGTAGAATATAACACCCCAATATTTTTTGAATTATTTTTTTGAATTAATTTAACCTTTTTTAATATTTTTCACTTCACTTAACACTAAAAATAGTTTATTTTATATTAAATCGCTATGCTTGGCTTGCATTATATGCAACACCAAGTTAATCATGAACTTCACACAACATAAATTTTAGATTTATCTACACATAACATTGAGGTTAGCTTCCATTACATGCAACAATGACTTTCCTCGATGGCTTGCATAACACGCATAACCAAGTTTTACCAAACAATAATATATTATTATTTATTATAATAAGATATAACCTAGCAGTTAAATTACCGGTTATGAAAATTATAAACTAATTTATGAAAATATATGGTTTACACAAATATAATATGAATTTATAGGAAATCAATTAATTATAAATGAATATGAAAACCGATTGAATATAAAGGAAAATATTAATATTTTTATGGTCACAAAGCAGTTTTACCCTAATAAATTAAATTGATTACAATTATTGAGTAATATAAATGTAATATATATGTTATATATTAAATAAAATATTTTTTGGTATTCATACAATATATTGGATAGACATAAGATAATAACAAACCTAATTTTATGCATAAAAACCTATATTTTTTATAAAAGTAGTTTTAACACCTTTTAATGGAGAACCTATTTTAAATCCTATTTTTAGAACTTTTATAGATTTAATATGTCAAAATAAACTTTATATTTGGAATAGAAACATAAAAATTATGTTAGGATATTTTTTTGGTATTTTTCTGTAAGGTTTCATTTTTTTAATATATAGTTAAAAATATTGGATTTTAATTCAAAAATGTATTTTCATCTAATTTATTTATAAGGTTAAATTATATTTTAAATTGGTTTTAAATTTTAATTAGATAATTTTTTTGTCAAATAATCCAATTTATGTCATTGTAACCAACTTTAAATTGAAATTTGATAAAAAAAACTTAGCAAACTTTTGATCATTTTACTTTAAAAACCCGTAGTGTCATCCCGTCAGCAGGATTAATTTTAAATTAATTTCTACCACTTATGTGATTAGAATTTAGAAAAACAGATTATATATTTTTAATCAGTATAATTTATAATTTCTAATAATGTCAATTTATTTTTTTTTCCAAAAATATTAGTGAAAGTAATTAAAATTAATTACATCACTTAAGGTAAAATTAAGCTTAACTAAGAACTAAACCTTAAATTTAAGACTCAAAAAAACCTTGGAAATTGTACAAGATCCATTTTATGGCCATATTTAGACCCTATAATCCATTTTATAGAACTTTTTTTTCATTATTGGATCCATTTTAAACATGAAAAACATTGGTGTAATTCTCTCTTTAAATATTTACAAGAGTCCCACTCCTCCTTCCCTATAAAAGGCTACCACCTCTCCCTATTCTCCACACCTATCAAACCACTTAGGTTCTAAAAATATCTACCCAATACACTTACCAACATCCCTACCTTTATTATTTAAACCTCCATTTTGGCCTAAAGTCTTCCAAGTAATCCTTTTATCCCAAACCAAAAGGGGTTACCCGATTAAGTGGTAACACCTTCTCTCAAAATCCTTTCTTTTATTTTCCTTATTCAATCCCTCCACTCTATTTATTCCATGATTGTATAAAAAAACCAGTATAATAAATATAATATAATGTTTTTATGCTATTTTTTCAGCCTAAACTTACACACACCTCCATCTAATGGGTAATAAACATACTATTTATGTGTACGACGAACTTCCGCTTCACAAAACAATGATTGTTCAATTTTCCTTACTGCCTATCATGGTGGAAATTATGATTGAAAATATGTTTATATATATTATATATTATATTTATTATATATTTAATATTATTTATTCCTTTTACAACACATATATTTTTACTTTCCATTTGGTGTAAATATGATAATTTCGTTTGAGGAAGTGTAAACTACCACCCCTCAAAGCGATGCGATTCGTTTACACACTACATGAAATGTATTAAGGATGAGTTTAGTGAACTTATATGATATATATAAAATTATAATTATTCTTTAATTATATTATATAAATATATACATATATGTAATTTTCTTTCTTTCTTTCAATATGATAATAAAAATTGAAACAACGTTCATGCGTACGTACGACTTATCGTCTCCATGAACGGTGTATTCCATTTTATACTTATATATTCTATATATTATTATAATAAAAATATACTGGATATAAATTATATTTATATCATGGTATATATTCTTGAATCATGACATAAGTATAATGACCAACGATATAAAAAATTAAGACACATGTGACGAATAAAGTGAATATTATCCAAAGTGAAACCTTAACCTAGGAGGTTAACAAGTGGGTAATATAAGGTCGTAATCAAAACATATATGGAATTAAATATAATAATATGGTTCTGTAAAATATTTATAATAAATTTATATTTATTATACAGGTTTTTTGAATGAGTACGATGAGATTCAAAACACAAGGTAAGTGGATTTCATCTCACTTTTTATTTCCATGAGATACATGCTATGTTTGCCACTCTTTCCTTTTGTGTGGTGTATGTACTAACCCAGATTGTATTATATTTATATGATAATTAAATTTATGGATATTAACATATCCATTTTATGTTCTTTATTTTATTAGGTTTAAGTTTCAAAAGTTACCAAATCAGTGAAATAGGTTTGTCTCAATTTTCCTTCTTTGAGACTCATGTTTTGTTATGAACTTAAATTCTATTTCTAGGTGTATATAATTAAATTTTACATGTTATATCATGAATTTAATTCTTTTCATGATATTTTAAGTTTTATTTAATTTTATTTTCTTACATGGAGAGTATGATCCCAAGTTACCAAGTTATAAGAGTTTATTGAGATAATCTCATCGCTTTTTAAGATTGTTTATGTTTATGATTAATTTGATGAAATATTATGATACATATATCAAGAAAATTCATTAATTATATTATATTATGGTTATTAATAATTTATTCATATATTGGTACCATTTCTTCCACGCTTTGGTACATAAGATAGTTAAGAAAGTTTTTTTAATAAATCCTGACTTTACCCACTCTTCGGTTGGAAATCTATGTTCCTTCAAAACCATGTTTTCTAAAAAGGGTTTCTAAGAATATTTCACCATTATAATTTAATATTTAAAATAATTTTTTTACCCTTTTTGTCTTTTACCAATCTATTTAAAGGAACATTCTTGTCACTTTCTGAATAAGACATTTTTCTAACCTTTTTACCGTGTAAAAGGAATGTTATTTTTAACCTGTATGGCATGTATGGATTTATCTGTCATCATTTCTTTGAAGATTACTTTGAATTTTTAAAAGGTTAATTTTTAAGAAAATATTTTTAAAATTTATTTTCAAGGAAAATTGTTTTCAAAATGTTTTCAACCTTCTTTTATAAGTTTTCATGGAAAATTGTTTTCAAAATGTTTTCAATCCTTATTATAAGTTTTCAAAGTATTTTCAAAGAAATAGTTTTCAAAACATTTTCAAGATCCTTTCATATGTTTTCAAGTAAAAAGGTTTTCAAAGAATTTTTAATATTTCCTTATATGTTTTCAAATTATTTTCAAAGATATAGTTTTCAAAACATTTTCAATCTCTTTTCATATGTTTTCAAGTAAAAAGGTTTTCAAAACATTTTCAATATTTCTTTATATGTTTTCAAAGTGTTTTCAAAGAAAAAGTTTTTAGAATTTTTTGAATATTATTTTATAAGTTTTCAAGGAAAAAGATTTTCAAAATGATTTAATGTATTGTTTATAAGTTTTAAAGGTATTTTTTTAAGAAAATGATTTTCAAATGGTTTTATGTATTAAAAACACCTTTTTTAAATAAGAAATGATATTTTCCTCAATAATTTTTTTTGAAATATATTTCAAAATTATTTTCCATCTAAGATGAAATTTATTGATGTTATTCATTCCCTTATAGGAAATTATATAAAGGTCTCATTCATGTTATTTCTATGAGTGGGTTATTTTTAATGTCATGGTCTTTATAAAATAGGTTTCTCTTTCATAGGTTATATCTTTATGAATTTCTCTTTAATGGGTTATGATTTTGATGAAATGATTATGAAACCTATCTTTTTCCATAGTTCATGATATTATTACATTTTTATAATACCCATTTCATTTCATGGGTTATGATGTGATTATTTATGATATTGTGTCACATGTATGTATGATTTCATTATGAGATGGGTGGGACCTGTATCTCCCTCCAATGAATTGGGTAAAAATTTATATCTTATGTTATAGACTAATATGATATCAGGAATAAAACTTGACTAATAATATGACCATGAGAGTGAACTATGACTACCAAGATTGTTTTAGGAGTGAACTCATGCTACCAAGATGGCCATGGGAGTGAACCATGACTACCAAGATGGTATGGGGAGAGAACCCATACTACCAATATGGTCTTGGTAGAGATGACTTGGATACTATGGAAATCATATTATATGATTATGTGTCTGTTTCAATTCCAGGTTTTATTCCTATGTTATTCTTTAATGTATTATGTTCTTTATTTCCTTATGATTTATGTCTTATGAACTACCAAGATTTATGCCATGATTCTTGTATATGATCTTTGATATGCAGGGTATGATCTTCTATTTTTATGATCATATTCTCATACCCTTATGCTCATGATTATGCTTACATATCTCCCTTTTTTACCCTTACTGAGCATCTAGAATCCCTCCTTATGTTTCGTTTTCCCAGTTTATAAAGTAAGGTTTTAGGTATAAGTAATAAAGGTAGATATCTTTATGCGAGATGTTAAAGATCTTTCACCATGATAGAAGATTTTGTTTCCAAGTTTCCAAAGACACTAAACTATTATAGTCCTCAAGCATGTATTATTGAAATGTGTTGAATATTTATCTAAAATGGTGTAATATCCATGTATGTTAAGCCTAGGTTACTATATAGGAAATTGTTTCATTGTTACGATGATGAGGATGCTCCTAAATTGGGAAGTAAGATGTTAGTCGCTGGTGGGTAACCCTCATGTGAGATGGGTCATGGGACCTTGAGAAAAATTGTGTGATTATTGTTCTAGATCTCTAATTCCATTAGATAAGTGGAACTAGGTATAGCTATATTTCTTGGTAAATTCTAAGTACAGGTTTAAATAAAGACTTGGGGAAATTCTGAGTCAAAGTGTTAGGCCTAGAGTAACTTGTGATGATCCAAGGGCACTGGATCAGGTATGCACTAGTTTTCATGTTGTATCATGGTAATAGAGATTAATTGGGGATATTTAGTCTAGGATACATGATATAAAGTTAGTTGTAGGCTTTATTTAGCATGCTCGAAATGATCTCAGTACACCTTGGAATAAAGGCATCATGATTTGGTTTTGGTGATGCATTGAATGTTGAATCCATGAATTTTCAATAGTTATTAGCCAAAGGTGGTTCAACTTGACTTTACTCAAGTATTTGGATGTGGTCAGTGAGGAACCACATTGGGAACACCATTGGTATGAGAAAAGTGTGGTGTAAAGTTTGGTAGTATCTTTTCATGAAAAATCCATCACGACCATGCTAGCTAAGATAGTTAGGAATTCAACCGTTGGGATCAAATAGAGGTCCAAAGGATGTTTCCTCACATGTTATTGGGTGGAGTGAGTAAATAGTCATTCCATGAGTGTATTTATGATGATAAGGGCATGATTTAGTAGAAAATTCTAAAGGTGGGTATACCGTGACTCAGAATTGGCCAATGCAAACTAATAACCTATGGTATGGAGCACTATAGGCCATTTGATGAAGGATAAAATTACATTATAATTTCTCATGTTATATAGGCTTAGATAAGAATCATATTTATGTTTTAGTAATGATTTTAAGCACTATATCAAGTTTTATCAGTGTAAGCACTTCATGTTTAAAATAGCTCTTAGAAGTGCGTTGGGCAATTAGAAACATAACACATCCATTTGAGAGGAAATTCATGACCTAAGTAGGCCATGTATTTTTTTCCACAAAGGATTATTGAGGATGATAAGTTCTAAGGCGGGAAGGTTGTAAGATACTATGTTTTGAACTAGTTAGAAATTATAAAGGAATTTGAATTTTCATTTGGTGGATGGGAAAAATATTAAACTGAGCCTTGAAATAAAGTTTTGAGTGTTGGAACTCTTAAAAGTTTTGTTTTTATATGGATTTTAAGGTATGAGAGGTGTATCATAATCCTAGATGAGTTTTGGGAACCTAGGGTTTTGAAATATAAATTTTAGGAGAGATAGCCCTGGGCACATGGTTTGAGAACGGTTAGTGCTAACCGTGTGTCCAAACCGTGAAACCCATTTTTTATAGTGGCACAATTTTTTTAACCATAAGAGGGATCCCAACTAACCATGAATATGTCTATAATAAATTTTAGGTCACGTGTACGGTTGGTTCATGATTTTTTTATCCATTCATCTCAATTGTGTGAGGTAAGGGTGTTCTTTGATAGTAAATCTATATGGTTAGCACACAATTTGTAAACCATGTGAGGCAACCACACACAAGGTGGTTCTTTAGGACAATAGTTATAAATTGTTGGTGCATAGTTTTCCTAAATATGTTTCCTAACTACACACTTCATTAAAATGTAAAAAAGCTATCATTTTTCCCTTTGACCATAAATGGGGTTTACCCCATTTTATTCCTCATTCATGCCCATTAACTCCCCATGCCTGCCCACCTATTCCTCTCCTCCCCTATAGGATATCTCCTTAATTATTTTTCTAAATCAAGTATCATCATATGTGTTGAAATTCTAGAGGCAATTTTATGATTCCTATTAACCCTTTTCTTATTTTCTTTTCTTTTTTTGGTGCAACATTGTGCAAGCTAATATGCACTATTTTAGGGAATTAGTCTGGTTATTTGTTTTCTCTAATTTTGGTTTGAATCAAAGACATATAATGGATGAGGGAAGATTCCATGGTATAAGGTGGGTGGTATATAACTTTTTCCTCAAATTCCCATCATTGATAATTTTTTTTCATTGTACTGTACACTAGACTTTCCACGAATCACTCTTAAATTATGAAACCCTTAAAAATAATTATCTAGACCATGACATAGACCCCTTATTAGACTCATTGATATTATTGGATGGTTGTGACCTCAAATTGGATCACCCATTTAGGTGTGTCCTATTATTCACCCTCATTGGCCATTTCTTTTAATTCACCAAAACACCACTTAGGTGTGTTTAGTTTGGTTATTAAGATGTGAATTGATTAAATGATGATAAATGATTTAATTGAATTATAATAGGGCATTTATACTTACTTGGCCTTACACAAATTGTGAGTGAGATGAATAATGAGATGGTTTTATTTTATTAATGCATAGAGACTTGCTTATCCTATATTAAATCAACAGTTTATCAATCGTGCCTTATGACTAAATCACCCCTTGGGGTATTTTGATTATATTTCCATTCCCCCTATACCTTGAATATATAATTGAACACCCTTGAGGTGGGACTAAATTATCACTTATTAATGAAGAATTGACAATGGATCATGGAGTTGAAAAAGGGCATGTTCTTTTATATATTGATAAATTGTGTTAATCTTGCCTCTTGTTAGTGGAAGCTATAATTAAAATAAATGAATTTTTAAATGGATGAATACCATCACTTGGACCTTTCAATTATAAATTAATTGGTTGATAGAATTAATTTAATGGGATTATATATGAAATAATGGATTGAATCATGATGATTGTAAATTGGCATGGATTCTTCTCATGGCCTGTGTTTAATTATTAAATATAGCATATCTTCTTACTATTTTATTCTTGAAAGATACTTGGATTACAATATTTAATGTCTTTTATGGGCTTGTAAGTAACTTTTAATTGAATAAATTAAATGGTTAATAGATGTTGGACGTGGTGTTCCTCATCATTTATTTGAAATTATTGGACATGGTGATCCACATTATTAATTTCATATTATAGGAAATGTCACTCCTCATTATTTATTTTTAGTTTTTGAAAATGGAAGCCCTCGTTATTTAATGGTAGTTTTTAGACATGTAACTACTCATTATTTAAAGAGAAGTTTTTTGGATATGGTTCTCCTTATCATTTTTAGGTAATGGTTGGACATGACGCTCCAAGACCCCTTGGTTTAGATGCATGGATTGATGATCCTGATTTAGATATGAAACCCTATATGATTATATTTGTACATGGATGCCTTATTTATATACCACGGGTCCTAGGTCAATTTATATAACATGTAAAATTCTTAAAGTCATCCCATCTTAGGCCAAAGCAGGTTGAATTGGTCGGGTGTTCCATGGGGAACCTGAGCTCGATGTGGTTTATTTCTACATCATTTATTTAATGTACTTATTTATTATAATTTTTCACTATATGTTTTATATTCATAGAGTTGATTTGCATTGGAAACCATTGGTGATGACCTACTGAGTTTTACTCAAACCCTATTTGGTTCGCTGATTGGTAGCCTCTGGCGTACGGGGAGTATCAACTAAGCATGTACTCGAGCTGACTTCTAAAGTTGGAGTTATTTTTTATCAGCCTATCCTGTCTTATGTATATTTTTTTTATGTTGAATGACTTGTATTTTTGGGCAGATCATGTTCATACATGGTTGGACCATTTGGAACTCGCTTGGTAGTCAGTTTAATATTACCTATCAATTACGATTATCTTCCACAATTTTCATTATTATCTTGCTTCCTATAACTTATATATTATTCATCATTTTGTTTCACTATAGTAAAGAGGCTATAATATCCCCACCATACCATCATAGACTCTCACTACTAGTCGCCAGCCTCTGGAGTATGGGGAGGCACGCATGAGGGAATGTGCCCAACCATGTTCGGTTACTTATGAGTGAACCTGGTTTGGGACTTCATGGGATGTTAATTTTTTTTAAATAGGTCCATTTTATATTTAGGCATTATTAAACTTGTATAAATTTTATTTTATGATATTATTTGGAATTATATTCAGCCTAGTTTTTAAATACATCAATTTTGGGCCACTTGAACATAAAAAATAATTTATATTAATTTAATACTTTAAGTAATTCCATGGGTTCCATTCGCCTCTCTTATATAAGGACATCACCCCTCCTCTCTTCCTAACACTTCATGAGACATTTATTTTAACCAATAACTTCCAAAATACCTTCTTAAAATTCCTCCCCATGACTTAGATCCCATTTTCTCATAAAATTTATAATCTAGAAGGTTTAAGGTGTAATGGCACAACTTTTAATTGAGTGTTTTTATTTTATTTCCTAATATACCTCCTTAAAATCTTATATAACCATGCTCATATAATAAAATAAGTATATTAAACATATTTATTTGTTATTATTCAGGTTTTAAAATCTATATTCATCATTTTTTACATCATATGGAAAATGAAAACATCATTCGTACGTACGTATGACTTACCGTCTCCACGTCGCAGTTTAATTCATTTTTTATCACTATTTTACTTAGATGGTTATAAAGATGTAACTAATGAATATATATGATATTTATAAAATAATAATAATTATTTTAATGTAATATATCATTTAAATTCTCACCCTTTCACTCATTAAAAAATGATAATGTTGCTCATGTGTACGTGTGGGCTACCGCCTCCCCGAAGCGATGTGATTCATTTTTATGCGAGCCTTTTAAAGGATGATTATAAATATGTATATAATTAATATATATGATATCTATATCACTATTAAAATTTTTTAGATGATATATCCATGATCAATACACATGTATTATAACTTCCAAATCAAAACATATATGAAAAACAAATCACTTAACACCTGTAACAATGATAATAATGAGACTTTGTTAACAAATGGGTGATAAGATGTTTTAAGTGGATCATATATGATATTATAGATATGTATATTATTATGGTATGTAATTATAATAAATATAAATTTATTATATATAAGGTTAAATTATGTTCAACTAAGTGGAAGCGTGAGGTAAGGGTTTTCATAACTCAATTTCTTTTCATTAGATTATATTACTACTTCATTATATATGTTATGCTAAGATTATGCGTGTAATGGAATTTTATTATTTTATATTTAATTTTAAATTGTTTTATTTATACTTAAATTTATTACACATAATAATTTCATTGATTAATCTTTACTTCAATGTTACAAACATTGTAATGGGTTTCTTAACACAAATTTTATTCATTTAGTTATACCACTACTTAATTGATTTTTTATGTCAAGATTATGTGTGAAATTACCTATGATCGTTTTATGTTTTATTTCCACTTGTTCTATGTAGATTTAAATTTTTTACACACAATCACTTCATTGATAAATTATCACTTCAATGATACGATCTTTGTAAGGGATTTCGTCTCAATTTCTGCTTCATTGAGACATATTTTCTATTATGAACCTATTTTATTTTATATGGTCCATATAATACCCCTTTCATGTATTTAGCATGAATTAATATTTATTCATGGTGATTAAAGTTTTAATTCAAGTTTACTCATTCAATGGGTTACAATTTAAATGTTACCAAAGATGTAAGAATTTATTTTACAATCTCATTTTTTTATTGATTTTATTTTAATTAAAGGAATATTATAATATATCCTCCATAAACTCTATATATTTTCTTATCTTCTAGATATTTAATTACTTTCTACGTTTTATTCTAAATTTTCCTCTTTTTTCACTAGAATCAAGAAAATATATGTTTAAAATAAAAATCTTATCCTTTTTTTCTTTTTGACTGGGTATATTTTTATTCCATATCAATCTTTTTCAAAATTATTTTATAAAAGTAATTTTTATTTAATAAAATTATTTATTAAGGAAATTTTATATCATCCTTGATTTTTATAATGTTTTAAAGTCACATTTGTAATTTTTTCCAAAAGTTTCATTTTTCAAATTCTATATAAAAATTCAAAAATGAATGTTTCTTTTTAACATATATGATGTTAACAGATTTTACCACCTCTATGTATGTTTTATGATATTTAGATTCTTATAAATTTTTTAAATGGTTTTACAAAGAAAATTATTTAATGAAATCTTGTTTTAAACATTTCACTTCCATTTTCTTATATTTTATAAAAGTTTTTATTTTACTACAAGATCTACTTTCCTAGTGAATTGATGGTAATCTCTTATATCTTGATTATTTTTGTGGTCATTAAATTTATATTGAAACATTAACTTTATTGTGACCATATTTCATCATACATATCTATATTATTTATATCATTGATATAATTATTTCCTAAACCATATACCATTTCTACATACAGTGTTTTACTATGAAAGTTATTTGATTGATTGGGGGAATCTTGATATCCTATATTCTTTACTCAATATTGATATTTGTTGATAAGAAAAATTATTTATGAATCAAACTGATCATTAAATATATGAGGAATGCATTAGAAATGCAGTGATAGGTGTAACCCAGAATTACATAGCCTCTTGATGCATTAACAAGTTTCATGAGAGAAACTAGTTGACTAGCCTTAATAAATGGGTTTTTCTTGTATATCTACCTATCAAATTAAACTATATTAGCACACAATATTTATGGATTATATCATGATATTTGATACCATAAAATTCAACATTATTAATTTCCTTCATTGATAATTCATATATTATTATCCATGAGATTATTACTTTGATATTATCCATGGATGCATTTTGTGCTCAAGTTATTAATTAAGTGACATGAATTTTTAGTCATTTACCTTAAGATATTGATTATGCCTTATTAAATCATGATATCTTCCACTCTATGAAACCCTTACTGAGCATTTTATTTCACCTTTATTTTGTTTTCTTTTCCAAGATATATGAAGAAGAAATATTTAAATAAGTTTCAAAGGATGAAAATTATTTACTTTAATTGTGTTTTATATTTTATTTCTAATGTAAAATGGGAATAATGTATTTATCTATTTAATTAATATGACTAAATTGATTTATCATTGGTGATGTTATCCCTTGTATCTCATGACAATGTAATAAAGTAAACACTAACTCTAGGTTACTGGAGTTGGGTTTGTTATAAGTTTAATATATATATTTTTTCAACAGGAAGGCATCAAGAGATAGTTCATGGTGGAATAAAATCCTTAGTGGAATGGACTGATAGAATGGATGAATAAAACCATGTTTAATATAATAAGGGATATTTTAAAGATTTTATAAGTTTCCAAGACATTCTAGGTAAAAATATTTAAGACCACCTGTTATGTGATCAATAAATCTCCTTTAGTGGAAATTGATCTGAAGAAATTAATAGAGATCTGGATTGGTAAAACTACTAAATATTCTTAGTTATATACTTTTTCAAGTCCCATATATGCATTATTTAATGATTAGGAAAGATCAAAGTTGGATTCGATATCCAAAAAATATATCTTCTTGGGATACACTGATGGTGTGAATATGTATCATTTTTGGGACCTCACTACCCACAAACTTATCATCAATAGAGATATCATTATTTTAAAAAATAAAAGTTGAAAATTATGATTGATATAGATATAGATAAATAGAAAATTTAAATTACAATAGTTGAGGTGGAGGATGAATCATAGGAAGAACATGTTTTTTTAGAGGTATTACCGTAACATGATGATCAAGAAATTATTTAATCTAGAACGCTATAGTCAACTTAGGAGAAAAGATAACCAATATGTCACTAAAACTATGTCAATGAGATAAATATTTCATATTATTTATTAACATAGTATGGAGATCCATCTTCTTTTATGGAGGCGACCCATAGTCTAAACATATCCTCATGGATGGTAGCGATGTAGGAAAAACTTGAATCCCTGCACAAGAACATGACTTCTGATCTTATTCCATTACCTCACATAAGGAATGAAATTGGGAATAAATGATCCTTTAATATCAAGTGGTATGAAAAGGACCATGTGAAAATATGTCATGTGATATTGATGGTCAAACGATATGCTTAGAAGGAAGGTATTGATTTCAATGAAATATTTTCACCAGTTATTAGACTGACAATTGTTTGAGTAGTTATAAAGACATGTATTATATACAGTTTACATCTAGAGAAACTAGATGTGAATAAAAATTTTCTTTATGGTAATCCTGATGAAGAAATCTATATGCCCCAACTTGAAGGTTTTTCATAAGGAGGTAAATATAACTTTGTTTTTTGGTTGAATAAATATTTGTATGGTATCAAGTAGGAACCTAGATATTGGTACAAGAAATTTAATTCCTATATCACGAGCCTTGGATAAAACATACTTAATTTAGATCCTTTTTAATATTTTAGGGGTTTATATTGTAATTATTTTATCATTTTTCTATTGTACGTTGATGACACATTGGTTACAAGTCCAAAAAATGACCAGATCTAAGAGACGAAGACATAATAGGAAAGTGAGGAATCTTCCCCAACAAGTGATATCAAATCCATAGTGTATCATATATGTGGTATGATTTTCCTAAAAATAAGTTTGACAATGATAATTTTGGATCAATTAGAGCATGTGTGTAATCACCCAAACTTTTATAAATAAAATTCCTTTTGGGATAAATTAAATGTCATATTAAGTAACAAAGTTATAGAAAACACTTTCATTTATTTTATTTTTTGAGAATATTATATCATATCATATTTAAAAGAATATTAAGAATCATAACCATTCATAATATATCCATTGAAAAATGATCTTATGATTAATATATATTAAGGGTTATGAAAAATATAATTGAAACAAACAAAGTGGTTACCTCGACTAGTTGGATCATACCCTATAAAGCCCATTTATCAGAGATTAAAAGGGAGATATAATCTCTAGGATTTTACCTTAACCAATCCCAAGACAAGATTAAATAACCAAATCATGATCCAAACCATTTATATGAGAAGTTAAAGCTTGTCAAGATCACAACCCAAACCATGTTTTCCGAACCACCCCAAGAAAATGTCACCGTTGCACACCTAACCCTTAGGGAATTTACTAGTGTAATGAAGGGATATGTATCTCGATCCTAACAACATGAACATGTATATTTTATTTTATATTAAATAATTATTTTATTTATTACTCATTGATTTTACTTTATAGATGATTAAATAATGAGTTTGATAAAAATTATATTTCAATACGATAAAACTCGAATTGTATTTTTGGGTAATAAGTGATTTCATCTAGGATATTACTTTTTAATAATTCATTAATTTTAAAAATAAATTAAATTTTAATAAAAATATTATTATTAAATAATACTAATTAACCGTAGTTGATAATATAATTTTAAAAAGTCAAAAAAAATTATAATGGTCAGAAAACTACTATTGTTAAAAACCCAATATTTTTGAATAAACAAGGATTTTGATTTAAAAATATAAATTATAATATTTAGAGATTTATTTGTATAAAATAAATATTATTTCTGTATTCAGTATGTCAAAATTATCCAATGGTGATTTTTTCATAATTTTTCGAGACAGTCGAATTTTCGGGTAAAAAAATAAAATACGGTATGTGTTATGACATCATAATGACCCAAAAGTGTTGTAATATATGAAATAAAAGGTATAAATGACCAAATATATATTTATCCTTTAAAATAATTTGTTTTTTATTTTATTTGATTAATTTTATAAATCTTTTATGAATCCTTCAAAACCTATACTATATATTAAGGTTTTAAAATCAATTCTTTATAAACATGACTCACTTACACATCACCAAGGGAAATATTTTAATGATTTTGGTTATTGAAATTATAAAAAAATGAAAACAAATACTATTTGTAATAAACCATGGGCAAAAACCATTCCAAGGTTTGTGGTTTTTGATTACTTTATATTATAGAGTCCAAAACCTATGTTTAGGAAATAATAAAGAACCCTCCTCTCTTTTTCTATATAAACCCACCCAAGATCCAATTTATATTCACTAAAAAACCTTTTATAATGTCCTTAATCTACTATTACCTCTATATATCCCTCCCCATGTTCCCCCAAGCTCTCAATAATCTCCTCTCAAGCTTTTGGAAAAATCCTCTCAAGGTAAGGGATCCTCTTCTTCTCCTCTTTATTCAAGCACATTATTCATGTAATTCCATATGTCTTCCAATTAATATTGATGGGATATGATTTTAAAATTCACTATTAATTAATTTATGATTTAAAATTGATTATAAACACATTTTACTCTCATTAACCCCTCATATGCTTCATTATGTACCCCCGTTATGCTGTTGAAATTATCCTGTGATTTTTCCATGCCAAACTTTTATCCAAACACCTTTTTTGTCTTATGCCTTTAAATTCAAAATTTTTCATGTTTTATTATTTTTTTAAATATCACTCTTACCCTTGTTATGATTTCCAAGTGATTAGAGACCCCATTCAATATCATTATCCCCTCCAATGAACCATTATGTGCCCCTGTTATGTTGTGGAAATTGTCCTGCGATTTTTCATACCAAACATTTGTGAAGCGTATACCCGTGCCCATTTCCAATCAAGGATATTCACCTAGTTGTACCTATACATAATTAATTGTTTAATTCTATATATTTGAACCAAAATACTTATTCATGGGATTAAATGTGATGAAATATTTTCTTATGTTATATGATCTATGTGGAACACTTATGCATATACACGATATGATTATAATGGGTGTGCCCATATAGCACTCCAATGCATTGGGTAATATGTTAATATCATGATATTACATGTAAGGTGAAAAGGATGATATTATAAGCACACTTTTTTATGATATTCTGGTGGTTAAACTTGACTTATTCTTATTATGTCATGTTTTAAGTTGTTTCCACATTACCATGTTACTTTTATGCTGTCATGTAATATCATGCCTCATTGTTCATGATATTGATTCTAACCTCTTATGTTACATTTTTATGCATATTGTATCACATGTATTGCTTTAACATATGCCATTATTTTTTTATTCCCTTACTAGTCTTTATATCTCACCCCTTTCTTATTTATGTACCAAGGTTATCCCATGAAGTTTTAAAAGCTATGAAATTTTAGAAGCATGTTAAGGATATTTTCAATAATGTTTTTGTATCCATATATCATGTTGATGTGATATGTACCTAATATACAAAATACACTAGGATTATTAATCTTTTGGGTTGTACTAAGTTTTATTTTATGTAATAAATCATGAATTAATGTTTAATAAAGATATGGGTTGTCATAGTTGGTGTCAAAGAAAAGTCTAGTTATTTTTGGATTAGGATTAGAAAAATCTAAAAAAAACTTAGGTATAATACTAAACATAGGAAAACATCCCTAAACTTTTGGTAAAGTATAGATTAAGTGAATTCTAAGAAAATACATCCATGTTTGGATGCTACAGGTGGATGTGTCTCTAGAATAGATGTACCTAGGGGTAAAAACCCTGAAAACATTGTATTGAGCTAGACTTGATTGGGAACTAGTGAATGATAATAGACATTTTTGTACACCCAGTTTGACACTCCTAGGGGATATGATTTGTTAAATTCACAAGATAATTATGAACCATTATTAAAGGAACAAAATATTCCTATAATATTTTATTTTAGGAAATAGATTAGGGATAATTGAGATTGAATCCTAGAAATTTATAGGTTAAGGAACATATATAATTTATGATTTATCCCTTTAAAATTAGTAGTTTACCTTTTTTGTGTTTAATAATTTAAAAATTATCATACATTATTTTAACTTTATTTTAGTCAATGGATAGAAATAAGGGGGAACCAAGTCAACAACCAATGTGAGGGGAAATGTGATGAAAACCCAAACAAGATACCCAACCTGATGGGATCAGAAATTGTGAAATTTGTGGCTATAATTTCTCAACTGACTCAAGTTTTAAATTGAAACCTAAATTATAAGTAACAACCAAATATCCTTAAGAAATATAAAGTTTAAATCAATACCTTGATGCGACAAAGGCCTCCAACTTTTAGTGGATATTCTGATCCCTTAATTATGGAACAATGGATAAGATCCATTGAAAAGATCTTATCTTTCCTTCAATGATCTAATAAATAGAAGTTTGTAGTAGCTGTTTATCATATGGAATGATAATTTGATCAATGGTTGAAATTGGTCAAGAAAACGAACCATGAGGAGGATATTAGAGTGATGTAGTGGAAGGAATTATGAAAAAAATCAATAAATATTTTTCCTCGCACTCTCTGACTAAAAATAGAGAGAGACTTCATCACCCTTAAGAAAAAGGAAGATGAATCTATTGGGGTGTATTAGGGAAACTTCACAAGACTTTCACAATATTCCTTTGGCTTTCTTGTTACCTCTAAATGTAAAGTTGACCACTTATTTAGTGGACTAAAGCCAATTCAATGAAATGACTTGGAAATTTGGGACTTTGATAGTATAAGGGAATTGTATGATGTGCCCTAAAATTCAAAATGGAGATCAAATAATCTCAAGTGTTTCATGAGGATAAGAAGTAGAAATTGGATTTTAATTCAGACAGTATGATATGTAAATCTAACGATGGTAAGAAATTCCAACATCCCACTTGTCAAAAGTGTGGGAAGAAGCACCCTGAAAATTTATCGAAAGGGATAAAGAAATGATTTAGGTGTGGAAAGGGAGGGAACCTAGCTAGCGATTACATATGGGAAAAACCCACTAATGTGATGGAATAGAGGAATTATCTAGTAAACCCTCATCCTATTTTTTTAGGTTTCAACTACAAGGAACAAGGATATTATATGAACTACTACCCTATACTAAGGGTTATCAATGACAATTAAATCCAAAAAATTCCAAGGCATCAAGGTAAAGCATATACCATCACAACTATAGAGGTGGATCCTGAAAATAAATTAGTGATAGGTATGATATTTATTCATTCAAGAATAGTAAACATACTTTTTTATTCTAGTTCTATGAATTATTTCATATATCGTAAGTTTAGTAAAACTATTAAAACACCACCATAAAGCATAGAAGTGGAGCTATCAGTGAAAACATAAAATGGGGGAATTATTAAATCCTAAGTATATAGATACTTCCCTATCCACATATATAGGATGAACTTCCTAGAAAACCTTATCATACCCCCTTTAGAATAATTCAATGTTATTATAGGCATGGAATGACTTTCCTTATATAGATCCAATGTAAATTGCTGAGAGAAGGAAATAACCATCTATATCATGAATCGCCCTCTGATTCTATACAAGTTCAATGAGGAGGATGAATTTTATTTGGTACCATCATTGAAAGTATAGAAATTATTTCCCTATGAGCAAGAGTATCTTTCTTAAATGATTGAGTCTAAAGAAAAGATCATCCTTGAAGACATGCCCATTGTGAGGGAATATGTTGATGTGTTTCTCAAATAATTTTATGGTCTTCCTCCTAGAAATGAGGTTGAATTTTAAATTGAGCTTATACCTAGAGATTTTTCTATATTCAAGACTCTATATATAATGGTCATTTTTGAACTCTATAATATGAAGAAACAACTGTAGAAAAATCTAGATGAAGGGTTTATATACCTGAGTTCTTCACCATGGGGTGCACCAGTCCTCTTTATCAAGAAAAATATGATTCAATGCACCTCTGCATTTATTATTATGATTTCAACAAGATCATGATAAAGAAAAATATCCTATTCTAAGACTTCTTTTCAAACAAGTTACAGGTGCTATGAGTTCATAGTGATTCTATTTAGACTCACGAATGCTCTAAAAATTTTCATGAACTTGATGAATATAGCCTTTTGAGATTACCTTGACCAATTTGTGATAGTCTTTATAGAAGATATTATTATATACTCTAAAATAAAGTAGGAATATGAGTAACATTTGAATATTATACTGAGTAACCTACAAAAAGAAAATATATATGAAAAGTATAGTAAATGGGAGTTTTGGTTAGTGAAAGAAACTTTCCTAGGGCATGTCATCACTAGTAAAGGGATATCTATGAATCCTTTAAAAATGAAGAAAATTGAAGGGTATCTAAGACCAACCATTGTAACATAAATCTATGGTTTCCTTGGATTAACTGGGTACTATCATCGATTTATGAGAAAATTATCCTGATTTTCAAGCTTCCTAACCAAGATAACCTAGAAATAAGTCAAGATTGTCTGGAATGATGAATTTGAGGAATTTTTTAAATAGATGAATAAGAGGCTAATCATTGCACCTGTGCTCACATTACCCACCAGTGGGTAAGGATTTGTGATCTAAAATGATGAATTCAAAAAGGTATTGGGTTGTGTACTCATGAAAAATGAAAAAGTGATAGCCTATTCCTACCAACAACTAAAGATCCATGAGAAAAAATACCCAACTCATGATCTAGAATTGGATACAGTGATATTTTTGTTAAATATTTGGTGATATTATATCTATGAGGATAAGTTTGATATATATATAAAGACCATAAAATACTCAAGTATATATTCACTCAAAAAATGAGATTAATATGTTCCAAAGGAGGTGGTTAGATATGATCAAGGATTACGATTGTTCAATCCATTACCATCTTGGGAAAGCAAACAAAGTGGCAGATGCTCTGAGTAGAAAGGATCTTGAAACTCTATCCATGATGAGGATTGAAAGGGATCTAATATTACTGGACATTCAAAGGATGGATATGATAATATTAAAAGGATATTCATCTTACCTTTCTCAAGTAACTTCTCAACCATCCATTATCAAGAGGACTAATAAGGCTTAGAAAGATGATAAGCTGCTATAGAAAATGGTAGTGAGTTTTCTAGAGTTATAATTTATTGAATATGGAGTTATAAGGTTTGGAACTCAGATATATTCCCCATCAAATCCAAAACTGAAGAGGGAACTTCTGGATGATGTGTATAACTCATCCTTCTCTATTCATCCAATAATAACTAATACATATATAGTTTTAAAGAAATTTTTTTGGTGGGATAACATTAAGAGGGAGATTGTAGATTTTGTATCTCGATTATTGGTAAACCAACGATTCAAGTAAGAATGAAAAAAGTATAAAGGTATAATGCAACAATTTCCTATACTAGTATGGAAATGGGGAAATGTAACCATGAATTTCATCATAGGACTCACTAGGACACCTAAATGAAATAATTCCATCTGGGTGTAGTCGATCACATTACCAAATCAGTGTATTTCATTACAATCAAGAAAGATTTATCACTTTACCAACTCGCCAAGATATACATAAGAGAAGTGGTAAGACAATATGGAGTGACACTCTCTGTTATACATGGTCGAGATCTAAGGTTTACCTTGAGATTTTGGAGAAGCCTTCAAAAAGAATTGAATATAGAACAACACTTCTTACCACCCTCAGATAGATGGTCAGTATAAAAGGACCATTCAAACTCTAGAAGATATAATAAGATCATGTTCAATGTATTTACAAGGATTTTGGGATCAACATCTCCCCCTAGTGGAGTTATCATATAACAACAATTTCCATTCGAGCATTCAAATGTAACCTTATGAGGCTCTGCACGGGAAGAGGTGTCAGGCTCCAAAATGCTGGGATGAAGTTATAGAGTGGAAGCTGATGGGACCTGATATTATCCAAGAGATGATAGAGAAGGTTCAAACCATTCAACAACATATGAAATCCACACAAATTCAATAGAAAATCTATGTAGAAAATCATCGATAAGACCTAGATTTTGAGGTTAGTGATAAAGTGTTCCTTTAGATATCACTATGGAAGAAATTCATGAGGTTTGGGAATAAGGGAGAGCATATTCTAGGATATATCATCCACTTTTCAATCCTTGATTTCATTATAGACTTGGCCTATCAACTAGAACTCTCACCTAACCTATCTCAAGTATATTATGTTTTCCATGTATACCTCTTGAGAAAGTACATACCAAACCCCTCACATGTAATAAATCTAGAGGTGGTACCACTAGATAATGATCTTTCATATGAGGAGAAGCTTGTAAAGATCTTGGATTATAGAGACAAAGTTCTATGAAACAAGACAACCCACCTGGTCAGAGTGTTGTAAATAAACCAAAAGTTTGAGTAAGTGACTTGGGAACTATAAGAGGTGATGAAATATAAGTACCCTAATCTATTTTAGAGTAAAAATTTAAAATTTATAGGTTGAAATTTCTAAAGGTGGAAATAATTTAATGACTCGAGCTTTTATAAATAAAATTCCCTTTGTGGTTAGATTAAATGACTTATTAAGTAATGAAGTTATAGAAAACACATGTACTTATTTTGTTTTTTGGGAATATTATACCCTATAATATTTAAAATATTATTAATAATCATAACCATTGATAATATAGTTGTTTAATAGTAATATTATGTTTTGTATATATTAAGGTTTATGACAAATCCAATTGAGCAATACAAAGGAAGTGATGCTCTAGACTAGTAGGATCATACCCTATGAAGCCCATTTATCAAATATTCAAAAGGAGATAACATCTATGGGATTTTACCTTGACCAAACCCAAGATGGGATTAAATAACTAAAGCATGAGAAAAACCATTTATGGGATAAGTTCAATATCATTGAGATCATATCCCAATGTATGTTTCCCAATCCACCCCAAGAAAATCTTACTGTCACACACCTTACCCTTATGGTGTTCGCTAGTGTAATAAAGAGCTATGTATCTTGAACCTAATAATATGAATATATATATATTTTTTATTTTCTATAAAATAATTATTATATTAGTTAATTATTGATTTTACTTTATAAATGATTAAATAATGATTTCGATAAAAATTAGATTTCAATATGACAAAACCTGAATTGTATTTTTGGGTAATAATAAATTTTGGTTAATACATTCCTTTTGAAGAATTCATGAATTTTAAAAATAAGATATATTTTAATAAAATATTATTATTAAATAATATTTATTAAGTATAGTTGATAATATAATTTTATATAGTAAAAAATAATTTTTATAAGGATCAGAAAACTATTATTGTAAAAAAACCAGCATTTTTAATAAATGAGGATTTTGATTTAAAAATATAAATTCTTATATTTATATATTTACATGGAAAAAATAAATATTAATTTTGGATTCAACATATAGAAATTATCCAATGGATATTGATGTGACTTTTATTTGATGCATTTTTCCACATGGATTTTATTGTTTTAATGTATATTTAATGCTAAAATATGTATTTAAGTGGGTAATTTTAGTATTTAGATTTATTTCATGTTAATTTGAAAATTATTTACTATTGTGTAGAAATATTTAATTTAATGTTTGAATAATGTTTTTTTTGTTCCCTTCTTATTTTATTTGTTTGGTTTATTTTTTAACTTTATTTTAAAATATTAATTTTAATAATTTTAATTTAATCTTTGTTATTATTATTTATTATTTATTATTTTATTTATTTTTGTTAAAATTTAAATTATTTATGTTTTCTATAATATTTTAAATTATTTTTTATGTATTATATTTCCAGTGTTGACATATTTTTATTTATTTACTTTTATTGTTTTAAAATTCCTCATTTCTTTTTATTTTTCATTTGAGTAAAATAATTATCATCTCCATAAGAAAATTTTACACACTACCTATTACAAATAATATAAAATATCGTCTTCCGTGTAAGAATAATTTCTATTCTTGTTATATAAATCCAAGTGAAAGAATTTATATGTAAGATATTTTAAGTAGTGATAATTTATGCTCTCTTAGGGATGCTGATTTGGAAGCTTAAAAAATCAAACAAGCCTGATCTGAGTATGTTGAAGGTAGAAGAAACCCTTCATTAAGACACCATTAAATATTCTTGATCAGAACAGTGCTAACCACAGAAATCCAATGATATGGGATCGCGTGATAGGATGAAACTCACCATTGTTTCAGTTGAAGATCTTGAGCTTACAAACCAGTCAAAACCAAATTGAGGTCAAGACTGAGAAGATTTGTAAACCACAAAGGCCAAAGCCACCATTAAGAATAAATTATGAGCTCAAAATTTTATCTCATTTTACTGAATAAAGAATGGTGTGGGTATCTTATCGAATCGATCCAATGAGTGTGAGTTTGATTTCTTCATAGTTCAAACTTGCCGAATTTGAACCAGATTTGAAAATCATTCTTTGACAACAAAAACTACCATATATAAGGTGACACTTGAGTTTCTAGTGATAGATATTCATGAATTATGATTTTTTGAGTCTATATCCATGATACGAAGATGATGTGGTGAGTCCGTGGATGAAGACCAACTGCGGCTAAGATGATTTAAATACCACAAACCTCAATTGTATTTTGAGTTGACGGTCGATGTCGATTTAAAAAATAATTCTTATAGATATACAAAGGGATTATCATATCCAATAAAGCCTCCATCATTCTTGATCAGAATCTATAAATTTATTTCTAGGTCAAGACTGAGTATAGGATAAATTAGATCTAAGCTACCACCAACTAAATAAGGGATTCTGATGACGCCGATTGGATCAATCTTTTGAATTATGAATTTGTTCAGTTGAAGAAGTCAACCATGGTTAATCTATAAACTTTGATCAGTATCTATTATTTTTTATGACTATGATTTATGAAGAAGATATAGTCAATCCTTCGACCCAAGGGATCCATGTTGATTGAGGAAAAACCAAAGTCGATGAACATTTGAGCTCAAAATTGAAGCCACATGAAGCTGGGATGAATGTTGATGCCATTTCTAAGTTGATGAAAATGATTTATTTTTCTAGTTATTTTCTTTTTATATTGTAGGTTTTGTTTTAAGAACATGATGGTTCATATATATCTCCATTACTATGGTTTTGGAATCGAAGGTTGATTCATACAAGTTACTCAACCAATTTCTTGATAAAGTTTTGCAATCATTGTAAAGATTGTTGTGAACCTGATTTAACAGAGCCAGTGTGAAGAATGAAGAGTTTTTAATTCATAATTACACTAAGATTATGATATTATAATGATAAGGGTTTCATATATAATAATTAATGATGATAAGTGGAAGTTCTGAAAAAAGTTTGTTATAAATATTTTATTAGAGTCACTTGAGTTGTGATAGAAGTTAAGAAAGAAATTATTTCATTGGATGATCATCAATTTAGGTGGTGGTTTTAGTCGATGTTTTTTGGGGAAGAATAAAATAGTCATCAAGTTAATTTTTAATGGGGGACTCCAAGAATTTTTTTTAATAAAAAACATTTGGAGATGGAAAGAATCTTTTGGATATTTTCAAAGCAGAGTGAAGGAAGGAGTTTAAGATAGCATGGAGTTCATCCCAGAGTGAAAGATCAAGGGAATAATCCTTATTGTAATCTTCTTCATTTTGTTATTGATTATTAATTCTTGCATTGTTGATTAAACAATATTTTTTGGATAAACACTGAGTAGGGAAATTAGATTATACTGGTTTATCTTTTTAAATCTTTGTTTGTGCAATATTTTTTAAAATTGAAATCGACTTATTTTCTCTTACAATCAAATGAGTTTTTTTTGAATAACTGAAAAATAATTAGATTTTTAGTCAATATACTTGACCAATATTTTTACTACATGTTTAATCATTGATTTTAATTAAATTAACACAGATAAAAAATACTTTTAATGAACAATGAAATTTCCCTCACATTTCATTCTCATTCATCTTCTGTACATTTGTTGTCTTTCACTATTTGCATCATCTTTAAATCATCATCTTATTTCATTCATCTTTGTTTCTTTAAAAAATATTTTCACCATTATTGTTTGGAAGGTCGTATGTCTTTCATTAGTTTATTATTTACTTTCTTATACTACATCGCAACTACCTTCCCTAAGGATTCAATATCCTAACTCACTGCTTGCTAGTAGTTTTTAGGTTTTAATTTGTGATAGTTGATGATATAGTGATCCAAATTTTAGTGCTGTTGTTGGGGAAGGCTTTTCATGTCCAAAAATAAATCCTAAAATAAAAAAAGTACAAAAATAATAAAAAATTCTATTAAAAAATCATTAAACAAAAATCTATTTTTTTTTCTGTTTTGTACTGCAATTTTTTGTGCATATACACACATTATTATTCTCAAAAGTTAGAGTCAATAAATTATAAAAAATAAATAAATTTAAGAGATTTAATAAAAGGAAAAAAAATTGAAATAGAAAATTTGTGAGAAATAAGTAATGCTGAAAATGAACAGAACTGTGAAGCTACAATCATCCAAGATAACATTGAAAGGCCTAGGATGAGGGAGTTTCAAGGCACTAATGTGTTTATTAATCAATATTACATTATATTAACACCTAAAACATGGAACTATGATCTAAAATAGTCACATATGTCTATGTTTCCTATATTTAATGGTTTATCTAATAAATATTAACTGGCCTTCATTAGATACTTTTATAACATCATGCCTCAATTTCCTTTACAATGGCTCAATGAAGATGAGATTTTGATGAGGGTGTCGCTATTTTTTCTTAATGTGAATTAAAATAATTGGTTCTTAGATATATATTAAAATATCTTAAAAAATTAGTAGAAAATTTGAAATTTATTTGTCATGAAATTCTATCCAAAAAGACTTAAGGGAGAGCTTCAAATAAAAATCAAAAGATTTTATCAAGATGATGGAGAAATCTTTCATGAGGATTAGGATTGATTTAGGATCCTTATTAGGTTGTGTTCACATAAAAAATTCCCATATCATCTCTTCATAGATACCTTCTATGAAGTATTATCTTCCTTAATACGGGATCTAGTTGATCAATATGCTGGTGGGAATTATAAGGATAAAACTAATGAGGAGTTGAGATAAATTTTCAAAATTATTACTTTAAATTCTCAATATAAAAATTCTAGAAGGAAAATAGTGAATAGAAGAAGAAACAAAACTAGATCTGGTATGAAAATGAACTCTTAGTTGGCTAAAATAAAAGAACTAATTCAATCTACAATGAACCAAAATGAAAAAAAATTGTAAACCAAGTAAACTTTCAAAATCAAAACCAATCACTTAGAAATAATCATTCACAATATGGGATGTTCAGTCACACTAATAACCTCTGTAAAAACTTTTATATTCCTATAAAAATACAAGAAGATGCTAGTTTTGTAGGCTATGGTCCTAGATTTTAAGCCAGGAATGTTCAATTTTAAAAAAAACTATATCTCGAGTTATAAGAATCATCTAAACCATTCATAGAAATAATAAGGAACAATAATACAAAAACCACTTAGTTATTCTCAAAATAAAAAATCTAAATTTCAAAACTAATAAATTGTTGAATATTCTAATTTACAAGGGAGTTTTGAGTAAAAATTTCTTTCTGAGATAGATAAAATGATGATTAGGATGGACTCTTAAGATGAGAAACATAAAAAATAAACTACCAATCTTCAAACTCAATTTAGTCAAATGGATAAATAGTTAGGTGGTAGAGGAAAAGGTTGTTTCCAAGTAAAACTGAAATGAACCATAGGGAGAGTTACATGGTTTTGGTAACTATGAGTGGTTTACAAACTCAATATGAGGTAACTGATAACCCTAGGGAAGTTCAAACTAAAAATGTGGAAGAATATTTACACAAAAATCTAGGGAACACTAAATCTATAAATGTGGGTAACACTACTAAATCTCAAGTAAATCAAGCTATTTCATTAGAAAATATTGAAGAAAAAGACTCTAAAATAAAAAATAATAAAGGGAAAAAAAGTTTTTTGATGAAATAGGGGAAATTCCTGCTATTTTTCCATCTATCCCTTTTCCTCAAAGATTAAAATATAATAATAACAAACTTTTTTTTCTTTAATTCCTTGGTATTTTCAACAAGATCTATGCAAATATTACTTTCATCCAATATTTAATTTAGATTCTATCATATTTGAAATCTATTAATAAAATTGTTACAAATAAGGAAACTTTGGAATAATTTGCTACATACAACCTCACTAAAGAGTGAAGTTCTATTTTTCAAAATGAAATCCTGCCCAAGCTTAAATATCGAGGGAGTTTTGTTATTCCCTATAACTTTTAAGGATAGTGTTCAATTGAACTATCTTTCTGAAATTGTACAAAGCATAAATCTGCTTCCTTTCTCACTATTTCAATAGTTGGGATTGGGAGAATTTCAACCTACCATTGGGGTCTTACAACTAGCTGACCACTCTTTTACCCATCTGATAAGAAAATTTGATGACCTTATTATAGGAGTTGGTAAGCTTTTCATACCTATAGAATTTATTATCTTAGAAATGAGTGTGACCAAGAAGTACTTATCATTATTGGTATTCACTTCTTAGCCACTGGAGTTGTTGTTATCAACATGGGAAAAGGTACTCTATTTTTTATTTTTATTGAGTAAGAAGAAGAGTTCCATGTGTTTAGAAATGTGAAAGAACAAAAATTTGGTGATAAATTTTCAAGATTTTAAATACCAAAACCTAAGAAATCATTAAAATAAAAATAACAATGTTTTAAAAAATATATAGATGAAGAAACTCATGTAGAATATGAAATTAATTATTTACAATAATATGGAGGTGCTAAAAAAGAAAATCTGGGTAATATTCTAGAACTAGACAGTAGATCTGTTTTATCTTTGGATAAGTTTCAAGAAGATCAATTTTTTGTTTTAAATATTTGTAAATTTATAGGAGAGCTTGAGGTTGACTTTCCTACCTTGAAAAAAGTTAAGGAACATTTTGATTCTTATGAGGAATAGATTTTTCAACACTTTGATGATTTTTATAAGGAAAATATTTTAAAATCAAATTTGGACATTGAGTACAATGAGCTATTCACTTTGGAAAATAGTGAAGAAAAGTATATTTATAAACATGAAATTGAGAATTTGTTAAATTTTCAGATTCACTTTGACAAAAATATTGAATACCTTAGACCTCCTAAGCCCTGGAGTCTTCCATCCAGTAAAGTGCACCACAACTTAATCTTAAACCATTGTGATCACACCTAAAATATTCATTTTTGGGTGAGAACTCTTCACAATCGATTATCATTTATTATGAAATTGATAAAAAATAGGTAAAATTATTATTTTTGTTAAATTAGTACAAAAATTCTACTGGATGGACCATTTCTATTATCAAATGAATTAGTCCTTTATTTTTCATATATAATATTGCTATGGAACCTGATCATAAACCTAGAGTTGAGTGTCAAAAAGGGATAAATTTGAAAATTAAAGAGGTTGTGATAGAGGAGGTTATCAAGATACTAGATGTTGGAATTATATACCCTATTTTAGATAGTTCTTAGGTCAGTTTGGTTCAATTAGTACCCAAGAAGGGAGGATTAATTATTGTGAAAAATAAGATAAATGAACACATTTAGGTTAAAAAAGCTACTAAGTAGAGAGTTTTTATCCATTACAGAAAACTAAATTATGCAAATATAAAGTATCATTTTCCAATTCCATTTTTAGATAAAATGTTTTATAGGCTAGTTTTAAATGATTATTTCAATTTTCTAGATGGCTATTTAGGTTACAACTAGATTCCTATTCCCCTAGAAGACCAAGATAAAACCACTTTCACATGTTACTTTTTGAAAATTTCTTACTAGAAAATTCTATTAGGATTATATAGTGTTCTGGATACCTTCTAAAGATGTATGATGGATATATTTTCATACAAGACATATAGAATAATTGATATTTTCATGGATGAATTTTCCATTGTTGGTAGTACGTTTGAGAACTCCTTAAAAAATATGTAACTTGTTTTGAAAAGATTACTAGAGAAAAATCTTGTTCTAAATTGGGAGAAATATCAATTCATGGTTACCAAAGGAATTATTATTAGTCACAATGTTTCTAGGATGGGTATAGAGGTAGATAATTCTAAGATCGAGGTCATTTAGAAGCTACCCATCCTATGAATTTCATGGTTATTGGAAGTTTTTTAAGACATGATGGTTTTTACTGAAGATTCATAAAATATTTTTCTAAAATAATTTGGCCTATTTTCTTATTTCTATATAAATATACGCATTTATTATTTGATGATAACTATCTTGAATATTTTAATATTATTAAGGGGAAACCCACTTCTTCACCCATAATTACTACACCCGATTGGAAGTTACCATTTGAAATCATGTGTGATTCTATTAATGTGGTTGTAGGATCAATTTTAGGATAGATGAAAGATAAGATATTTCGTGTTGTGTACTACACCAGCTGGTTTCTAGATTTTACTCAAATAAATTACACCACAACCGAGAAAGAGTTATTGGATATTGTGTTTTCTCTAAAAAAATTTAGATAATAAATAATTGGATCCAAAATTGTAGTTTTCACAGATCATTCTTCCTTAGAATACTTACTATCAAAAAATAGTCAAAATACAGGTTTATAAGATAGATACTATTATTGTAGAAATTTAATTTTCGAAATTAAGGACAAGTAGGGTGCTGAAAATTTAGTGGCAGATCATATTTCTAGACTATCTAATACCTAAAGTGATGATTCTAGGGAGATAAACGCAACTTTTCCTAATGAAAAACTGTTCATTTTTTCAATTAAGAAATCTTCTTAGTATATAGATATTTTGAACTTTTTAGCCGTCAAATTCATCCCTAAAGATTTTACTCATAATAAAAGAAAGAAATTCATTGATAAACTTAAGTAATACCTTTGGGATGAATCACTCTGGTTTAGAAGGTGTGCTTATGATATTCTTTAGAGGTGTGTTTTCGAAGAGGTGATGTTTTCCATTCTTGAAAGTTGTCACTCAGCACCTTGGGGTGTCTATAATGGAGGATAAAGAACAAAAAAAAAGTATTTAAAGATATATTTTGTTGTCCTTATTTGTTAAAGGATGTTATGAGCTTATTTTTTAGTTGTGATAAGTGTCAAAGGTTATGGAATGTTGGTAGAAATCAAGAGTTTCCTCTTAAGTGGATTTTGGAAATTGAAATTTTTGATGTTTGGGGATTCAATTTTATGGGACCATTTACATCTTCTTATAGGAATGAGTACATATTGGTGGATATATATTATTTTTTGAAGTGGGTTAAAGCAGCGACACTCCCAAATAATCTAGAAAAATATGTTATCAAATTCATCAAGAAGAATATTTTTTTTCTAGATTTAGGGTGATAAAAACTTTTATCATAGATAATGGAACCCACTTCAAAAATTATAAGTTCAAATTTTTGAAGGAGAAATATGGATGTCTTCACAATATTTGAAATTCTTAAAATTCCAAAATCTAGTGGAAAAGTTGAAATTTTAAATAGGGGGTTGAAATAAATTTTAGAGAAAACTATGTCTAATTCTAGAAAATACTAGTCTTTGAAGATTAATGAGGCATTATGGGTATATAGAACTATATCCAAAACCCCCATAGTGTTAGGTTGGAATAATACAATGATACATAATAGGGGGGGGGGGGTGAATTGAGTTTTTTGGATAATCTTGACAGATTATTCCTTTGTGATTTATGTAGATACAAATCATTCTCTTCTGTAAGTAATTTAAGTAGTGGATAAACGGTAAAGAATAACACTACAATTTTTATAGTGTTTCAGGGCACAAAGATCCCCTACTCTACTCCACCAATGCTCTCGCTACGAGTTTTATGATTTTCACTAGACAAGGTCCTATTATCATAAGACCTTCACAACTGAGTGCAGGTAGTTGAAACTTTTATAAAAAGGCTAAATAGAGCCTTATATTTCTTTTATAGGGAACCAATTTCTCCACATCTTAGACTAAGAATCTAATACTCATCCATGACTAAGTCCTAAAAGCCAAAACTCAAATAAGTCAAAATATTTTCATTTAATTTAATGGATAGGTTCTAGAAAACAGTTGCAGTTACAACCAATAGAATACAAATCTTGTTCTTCAAAGATGAATGTCTTCAAGAAAGAATAGATTTGAAGATATCCTGGTTGTAAATGATCTTCAATAATTGTAGCAACGAATAAAAAACAACACAATATAAAAAATATGTAAATATCCAAAGTATCTTCTTCAGAAATAAAAGAGTCACTTGATATTTTGTTTCTTCACAATAGTTCTTTATTTTTTTAAATATATATTTCATATGTACTGTCGTATAGAAAGAAAAAATACTCTTGATATTATATAGCAATCTTGGTTTCTATTTTGTTGAGCGAATCCAAGAAAATCGCCTGATAGATTACAATCATTTAAATTTAAACCATTCAAGTCTTAACTTCCCTTATAAATCATAATGATTTACTCCATTCAATATAAGCCTTTGAAATGGTTGCAAAACATCTTTAAGACAATAATTACTCCCATTTAGACCATTGTAGGAATTAAAAAAACATCTTTAAATAAATCCCATCATTAAATAGTCAAATGTAGGGTTCCTTTATGTGATTACATAACTCTAAATGTGGAGTTTACCATGTATGGTTGATCATAAAAGTAGGGATGATGTTCCACAAGTTTTTTCCTCCAACATAAGGTTATTCATAAATATAAGGTTGTTTATCCATACTATCCCTTTTCTCAAATGTAAGGTTCTATCCAAACATAGGGTTTCTTAATAATACTTTATTGATAGTGTAGGGTACATGATCTATACATGTTTTTTTTAAATGTAGGGTTTCTGAACTATACGTTGCGCTTATACTTGCAAACATAGGGTATGAATAGTGTTTTCTGAATACATTAAAAAAAATTTCAGAATACTTTAAAAAATATTATAACATATAAATAAGATATTATCAAGAAATATATTCCTAAAAAATACTTAAAGTAATTTCATTAGTAAAATAAACAAGTGTATTTGTGAGCATCAAAATCAGTAAGATTTATAAAGTATTGTTGAGACAATATATTCCCAAAAATCTCCCCCTTTTGATGATCACAAAACCCATAACATAATTTACATAAAATATATGAATTATAAACACAAATGGAATATTTTTTTTAAAATATATAGAGATTATTTTTGTTGAAAATTAATTTCTCAGGGTACTATTTCGATGGATTGAGAATAGAAACTTGTAGTTGAGTTAAGAATGTTGTGTTTACCCAATTTTCTACCCCTTTTTTATGATATCAAAAATAAAGTAGTGAAAGTGGATTAAAACACATTCAATAAAGCACATAACTACAAATGAATGTTATAGTATACTTAAGAGAAATATAAGATAGATGTTTTGGAAGTAGTAATAAACAAAAATAATATAAACACAAATATAGGAAGAAAAATTAATTCATAAAAATATGTTTATGATTATAAGAATAATGTTGGATGAGAAATGTTTAAATAAAAGGGCCGGTTGAAGGTGAGAGAGTTGGTTAAGAAGAGGTGTTGGTTTCTGGTGAAACTTGAACAACATGAACAACCTCTTTCAATTACGACATCTATCCTCTTATATTCTTAGTGAAATTTTCATTGAAATACCTCATCAATAACTTTGAATCTTGACCATTTTTTACAATTTCAACCAAATTCACTTTCAGAAATTCATAAATTGTCTCATCTAAATGAATAGAATCAGATATAATTGATCCCAACTGATTGAGAAAATTTCTTATGGATAGATATCCTAAAGTTACCTTCTTAATAAGATCTCTTTGATTGTCCAAAAAAACATTGAGAGGTGCACTATCACACTAAAGAGTATGAAGTTGATCATTGAAACTGGACATGATGGTAGTAATGGATTTAAAACTTCTTATTAAGTCTGGAGAAGTTTGCGGTGTAGAAGTAAAAGATCTAGATTGACTGGCACTACATCTGATATATTCAAACTGATTTCCTAAATATCTTTCAAATCACTATTTTTTTTAAATATATTCTGCTTGAATTTTACTAAACTAATCATCCATCTCTCTTCAAAAATCATCAAAATATCTTCTTGAAATAGAACTTTCTCTGAGAGTATTTAGCTGAGTCTAAATAAATTCTAATTCTTATCTGGAAACAATTTTAATTCTTAAATATTTCAAAGTTTTCCTAGATATTTCTATTTCATTGTGAAAAATTTAATTTTATTCTCATATATTGTTGAAATTAATAATAAATACTTCAATTTTTTTATTTAAAGAATCAAAATATTCTGCTTCTTGAACTCAAGATAGTTGACCTCTATCAACCAAGGGTAAATATTTCTCTCTACTTTTCTCACTAGAGGCATAAAATTAAACTTCAAGAACCTATATTCCATTAGTTAGTAAAAAAGATTCTTTGTCCATGGAATAATTAATTTCTTTTTTATCTTGCTCATTCCCTTGAGCATTTTCCTGAATTTGTGCTTCTTGAAATTGATTTTCATCTTGATTGAAAATTAAAGCCTCTTTCTCTTCTCTGTTGACTGTTTGATTTTCTTATTGAGTAGATTCACTAGTTGTTGTAGCCTCAACTTCCTATGCCTTAATAGTAGTTTCATCCATTTGGGTAGTCCAAACAACAAGGGGCTCATTTGGGTTTTTCAAATTCTCTTCAAGATATGTAGGGATATCTCTCATAGCCTCTCAACTAGATACATTATATCTAATTCAATGTCTCTTTTTTGTAATTACATAATCAATTCTTGATTCTGCAAATTCTTATACTTGAATTTGAACTTAAGTAGTAGAACCCAACATTCCTTGTCCCCCCTGAGCAGTAAGACTGATTTTTTGTTGGTCTCCTGCACCAACTGGTAACATTTTTCCTTAGACTGTACTCTAAAAGAAACCTATCTTCCTTAGACTTCTAGTATTGAGAATATTGATGTGATGAAATTTTGAGTTTATCGTTACATCTCTAATCAGACCTTTTTGATGTAGCAGCATTGAAATTATCCTTCCATGAGGATAAAAACGTCATCCTTGACACCTATTGGAAATAGTGGTGCAAGTACCTTAACATGTACCTTATGAAATTAAACCTAATATCACTTCTAGTCTTCTTCAATATCCTTAATAAACATTTTTCTTATCTAGGTGGATTCAAAGAGAAAAAAATAATATCCTATGATTTATGGTCTTGGTTTCCTATTGATCGAAGATCAAAATTAAAAACCCCTTCATGGGGATACTTAAAAACTTTGTCTATTTCCACCAATGATATTAAAAAATCCCTATGATATATATTTAGTACGATGACATTCTCTATGTAACTGAAGCTGTACTGAGAGTTTCTAAAGAACTCTTTTACTTATATATCAAATATAAATTCAACATTTCCTTTAGTAAAAGAGATTATAGACCTTGAAATTCTAGATAATGCTTCAAAAGAATATTTTTCTAACTGATCCATTCAAAATATATTACCTTTCCTTGAAGAATCTTTTTCTAGGTAACATGTTGTCTCTTTATTCCTCTTTGTTTGCCTGTATCAGTTCTCTGAATCATCGAAATTTTTGAGAATCTATGAGTTTGAAGGTTTTGTATTCTATGGATTTGAAAGAGAAACAAGATATTTAGAAGTATAAAGGGTTTGAAATCATAGGATAAGTAAGTGAATAGAGAGAGGAAGGGTTTTATGATGGTTTTAGGGGCGTGGTATAGTTTCTTGATCTGATTACGTAGTGTAATCCTTAATTCTTTATTTTGAAAAGATTCAATTTTTCAAAAATGAAATAAATTATTATTTTCATTTAAATGAATAAATGAATAACCAAATAAAAACTAAAAATACACAAATTAATGAAATAAATTAACACACATTTATTTAAAATTAAATATTCCTAAATCCCCCTTAACAAAATCAAAACTTGAAGTAGGAAGAGGTTTAGTAAAAATATCAGCAATTTGATATTCGATATTTACAAACTCTAAATATATATCCTTTTTAAGGACATGATCTCTTAGAAAATGATTCCTTATATTAATATGTTTAGTTTGTGAATGACGTAGAGGATTTTTATAAATATTAATTGCATTGGTTTTATCACATAAAATAGGTATATTATTAAAATTAAGTCCAAAGTTCAATTAGAAGTGTTTCATCGACAACACTTGTGCACGAAAACATCTAGTAGATATATATTCAGACTCGGCTATTGATAAAGCAACTGAATGTTGTTTCTTACTCAACTATGACACTAAATATTTTCCTAAAAAGTGATAGGTTCCTAATGTGACTTTTATATATAACCTAAAGCCTCTAAAAGAAGCATCTGAATATGAAATTAAATTAAAAGTATAAGTTTTTGGGTAAATTATAGATTGAAAAACAGTTCCTTTTAAATATCTAAAAATTTGTTTAATAGCAGTAAGATGATATTCTTTTGGGTTTGACTGAAATCTTACACATAAACATACAAAAAACACTATATCTATCCTACTAGTAGTAATATATAATAGAATACCAATCATACCTCTATATATCTTGTTATCAACTAGTTTTATAGCTTCAACCAAATCAAGTTTTACATTAGTACACATGGGAGTTGTATAAGTATTATTGTTTTATAGTCCAAACTTTTTCAATAAATCAATAATGTATTTTATTTTATTTAAAAAAATTTGATAATATTTTTGATAAATTTTAAGTCCTAAAATGAAATTCAATTCTCCCATCATAATCATTTCAAATTCGTTTTTCATAATATTTAGAAAATAATTACAAATATTTTTTTTGATTTGTAAATAACATCATAAACAAAAAATTTCATGGGGGAGAACAAGGAAAGTACACCCAATTTTCTGATGGCACCCTTCTCTCCCGGCTCTCCCCTTCCTTCTCTCTTAGCTTAGGGTTTCCTTCTGAAACCCTCCTCTTCAGATTCAGCGGCGTGTCGGCCTGATGTTCCCTATCCTTCCCTTACACTCTTACTTTTATCCCTTCGTGGCGTCAATCACTTATTTCAGGTGGTACAAATTTTTGGTGTTTTTCTCTCTGGGATGATGGTGGGTGCTAAATCCCCTAACCAATTCTTCCCCTATATGACCTCATGTTCTATCACACCTCTATAGGTAAGATCTAGAGAATGGATACTCTGTGGTTTTGGGATATGCAGTTTTGTGGTTGAGGGTTTTTCAAGCGCTCTAGTATCGACCTCTTCTTGGATTTGGATTCAGGTTTCAGTCCTAGTGAGCGTGGAGGAATCAACTGTTATTTTCCCTACCTTGAACCCAAGACCCTATACCTCTCTCCGAGTCAAATATAGAGAAATGTTTCCTTAAAGGTTTTGGGAGGTGGGATTTGGTGGCTGAAGATGCTTATTGTGCAACATGTTTTGGATCTGTATGAGGTTGGTATGGTGATGATTTTGATCTATGTCTCTGGTATTGTTTTTGTTCTAGTTTTTTTATGGAAGTGGCCTTAGGATGTTTTCAATGGTGATGTGTCAATATTTTTGCATTTCGAAGAATATGGTCTCCTATGGCGGTGTTCGGTCGATGTCGTCAGGTTATGATGGTGATAGGTGGTCTATTATGGTTTATCTAGTTCATGTTTCAGATGTTTTGTGAAGTCTGGTTATGGAGTTTCTATGGCGGTGAAGACATTGTGATTTCAGTGATGATATGAATCAGTTCAGAATTATTGAAGGTTTTATGGTGGTTTGAATCAGAGGTGGTAAAAGGTCTGGTGTGTTCCCACTAGCATTCATTGTAGCGGAATTTTCGATGCATCTCGCGTCTTAAGATCTGACCCGACAATACGTGATGATGGCTCACGATTTGTGATGATGGCATTGTGAAGATGGTTCATGATAGATGCGACCATGATGATGGATTTTTGTTTTTAAAATTTTTAATTTTGAATTATTTATCTCATGTATGTTTAGGTTTGGGTTACCACTCATCCTTAAAGTGGATTTTGAAAATCAAATAAAAAGAGAATTTTCAGTTTGACAACATAAATTTTCAGTAATAATATATTAGAGAAAAAGGTTTACTTAAAAAGATTAGGATCTTCTAATCCTACAGAAAAACCATTTTCCAATAAAAAGGATCTTAATCTTTCATACCAATCCATGGGTGGTTATTTAAGACCATAAAGTGCTTTAGTAAGTTTAAAAACTGAATTTGGTTGATGAGGGTTTTCAAAAACTGTTTGTTGTTCAATATAAACTTCCGCCATTAAATATATATTTAAAAAAGAAGATTTAACATCTATATGATATAATTTAAAATTAATATGAGATGCATAAGCTATAAGGATTCTAATTACCTATAATATAGCAATAGGTGTAAAGGTTTCATCATAACCTTTCTCTTTTTCATGGTTGTAACCTTTTTCTACTAATCTATCTTTGTTTATGGTAATGATCCCTTGATCATCCCGTTTATTTGTAAAAAATCATTTGGTTCTTATCACTGGATAATTGGTTGGTCTGTCAACTAATTACCAAACTTTATTTGTACTAAATTGATTAAGATCTTCTTGCATAGTTAATAACTAACTTTGATCAGTTAAAGCTTCTTTAATAGTATTCGATTCTAATTATTACATAAAGGTATAAAATTCATCTAATTTTCCTACATTTCTTCTAGTTCTTACTCCTATGTCTAGATTTCCTATAACAGTTTCTAAAGGAAAATCCTTTAAGGTTATAGACTATCTAGGTAATACACTTTCATGTTCTTCTATCTCATGGTCTTTTAGACTAGAATGAGATTCATTTATTTTATTTTCAAAATGAGTCTTAGGAGTTTCAAGCATCATGTTGTCAAAAGATTCAATAATTCCATTTGTTTGATCTTTATTTTTATCAAAAAGGTCACTTTCATCAAACTTCACATGAACTGATTCTTTAAAAATCCTCAAATTTTTATTATACACTCTGTAGGCTTTAGAAGTAGAAAATATCCTAGATTTATTCCTTCATTGGCCTTTGGATCGAATTTACCAAGGTTTTATTTAGTATTCAAAATATACACCTTGCATCCAAATACTTTAAAGTACTTTACTTTAAATTTTATATTATTCCAAGGTTCATAGGGTGTCTTTTTGATAAGGTTTCTTATTAAAACTCTATTCACGATATAGAAAGTTGTGTTTATAGATTCTACCCAAAAATAGGTAAGAAGGTTGTATTCATTCAACATAGTCCTTTCCATCTCTTGAATAGTTCTATTTCTTATTTCAACAATTCAATTTTTTGAGGTGTTCTTGGAGAATATAAGGTGTGTTTAATACCTAAGTTTGAGCAAAAATAATTAAATTATTTATTCTCAAATTCTCCTTCATGATCACTTCTTAATGAAATTATTTTAAAATCTTTTTCATTTTGATTTTTTACAAAAAATCTCAAAAATAACGAACACTTCACTTTTGAGTCTTAGAAAATAAGCCCAAGTAAATCTTGGAAAATCATCACCCAATACACAAACATATAATTTTCTAGCCAAACTTTCTAACCTTGACGGTTTAAATAAATCCATATGGATAAGTTACAATAATTTAGATGTAGAAACTTTGTTAATTTATTTTAAAGATGATTTGGGTTGTTTTTCAATTTGACATGCATCACAAAATCTATCATGATCAAATTTTAGATTAGGAAAATCTGAAAATAAATGTTTCTTAGATAATTTATATAAATTTAATATATTGTAGTATCCAAGTATTCTAATCTAGATCCATGACTCATTTTTCTTAACTATTAAACAATTTTCTTTTTTATTTACACATGGAATCAAGATCCAAGGTATAAACATTTTTAGTTCTTAATGCTCTAAATTTAAGAAGTTTATCTTTGAAAACTGAGCAAGAATTATTAGAGAAATCAACATAAAAACCATCATCATAAATTTTGTAAATACTTATTAGGTTATGATCCAAACCTTATATATACAGTACTATGTTGATTTAAATTGAATTTGAATCTCTAACTGATCCAACTCCAATTATATTTACTTTTTAATTGTATCCAAAGGTGACTAGTCCTCTATCCATTTTTTTAAGTGTATGGAAGTTGGAAGAGACTCCACTCATATGTATTGAGAATCTATTGTCCATATACCATATAACATTTTTGTTATTGTGGTCTTTTTCTTATAAAATTGTTCAAAAGGAGTTTGTTTTGGTACCCATATTTTATTAGGTCCAGTGGTCTCAACAAAAAAGGATCTCAGAATCTAGATTTTCCCTATTTTACCAAAATTTACATTACTAGTTTCAAACATGTTTTTGGAAATAAGAGCCTTTTTATTTCCACTTATTTGAGGAATTCTTAAATAATAGTTGTTAGAATAATTTACTTTCATTCCATAATAGAAACATGTATCATTTTTAGAACTTAATAGAAAATAATATATATATATATATATATTATTTATCCATTTATTCCTATTCCATATTTTTCTCTTTTAATGACAAATTTTCCAAGAATATCATTTATAATTTTTTCTCCTTCAGTTAAAATACTAGCAACACTTTTGAATGATTTTACCTCATTCTGTAGTACTTTTATTTTATTGTCATAAATAGTAAAATTTGATGTGGATGTATTGAATTTTACTATCAATTCTTGATGTTGTTTTATCATTGCATCTATTTAACTTAAAACAAAATTATGAATATTTTATAATGACTTATTTTTTTTATAAGAGAATCATATTTTTATTCAAGCATGGAGAAATAGGTAACAAATTTTATATTTGAGAAACTATCAGAATCAAAAGAAGAAGAGTATTAGGTTTGTACCTCATTTTATTCTTTATCCATAAAGAACATGTTTTCTTTATATTTTTGGATCTTTTTATAAATCAAATTTGGAAGAGATACTGGAGTCTTTAGAAACACTCCAAGTAGCCTTCATAACTCTTTTCCCTTTATGATCATAATCAATTTTCTTATGATTTTTATTTTATTACTTTCTTATTTCTTCCTTTAGTTAGGGGAAATTAGGTATGATATGACCTATTTTCTTGCACTCATATCATCTTAATTATTTGGATAATTTTTCATATTTCTTGGAGGTTTTTTGAAGCCTCTCTTCTTTTTATAGAATTTTCTAAATTTCCTGGTGAACTGATCCAGTTCCATTTTAGAATCTGAGCAGTCTAAATCTTTTGGGATTTTGGTATCTTATCTAGATTTATTTTAATGCTTCTGCAATATACTTTAAGGTCAATATTTTCCCCTTTTCACTATTTTATGATTTTCAGTATCATAAATAATTTCTACTTCATACATCATCAGTGTTTCAATCAATTCTTTCATAGTTAAATTTTTGACTGGTGATGATTTTCGAATTGCTACAGATATCCCATTCCATTTTGAGGGAACTACACTTTTAATTTTAGCACTTGATCTGATTAAGTAATTGGATCTCCCAAAGCGGCAACATCATTGACTATTTATATTAATCACCCATTCATTTGGGTGTTTCTTTCACTGTCATAAATTTTGAAGGTATCAAATTTTAGTTTTGTAGTAGCATATCTTAGCTATCTGACATTGTCAGTCCCTTAAAATGAGACCATAATTGTCTACTAAATTTCATAAGTAGCAGGACACTGATATAATCGATTACATTCATCATGACCAAGTCCATAGATAATAGCATTCATTGCTTTTGAGTTGATTTTGTACTCAGTTTCTTTAGCATCATCTCATGTTTTTGGTTTCTCAGGAATAGTATAAGTGATGATATTCATATATACATTAAATCCAAGATACTTTATATAGATGATCATATGTAATTTCTAGGATCCATAGTTATTAGCATTGAAGTATGGAGCATGTATCATAGACATGTCTTCTCTAGGGCCAGTCATTAACATCTTTCTTTGTAAAGACCTTATATTTTTGAGCTTTCTAGAGATTCATTATCTTTATCACAAAAGTTCTCTTTTGATACCAATTTTTAGTTTGAAATAATAAAATGATACACAAGAGGGGGTGAATTGTGTTTTTTGATAATCTTGACAGATTCTTCCTTTGCGATCTATATAGATACACAACATTCTCTTATGTAAGTAATTTAAGCAGTGGGTAAATATTAAATAAGAATGTTGTAATTTTTATAGTAGTATAGGACACAAAGATCCCCTAGTCCACTTCGCCAATGCTATCTCTGTGAGATTTATGATTTTCACCAGACAAGGTCCTCTTATTATAAGACCTTCACAAATGAGTGTAGGTAGTTGAAACCTTTACAACAAGGATAAATATATCATTCTAGTTCTTTTATACAAAATCAGTTTCTCCACAGCTTAGACTGAGAAGATGATACTCCTCCACAGCTGAGTTTGTGCATCCAAAACTCCAATAAATCAAAATATATTGATTTTATTGAATTGACAGGTTCTATATCACAGTTTTAGCAACAAATGACAGAATACAAATCTTCTTCTTTGAAGATGGATGTCTTCAAGAAAGAATAACATTAAAGAGATCCTGGTTGCAAATGATCTTCAATAAAAGTAGTAATGAACAAATAACAACACAATATCAAAATATATAAATCTCTAAAGTATCTTCTTTATAAATAACCGAGTTGTTCGATCATTTGTTTCTTCATTGTAGTTATGTATTTTTTTAAAAGATATCGCATATTTACAGTTTTACAGAAAGTGAAAAAACTCTTGATATTATATATAAATCTTGGTTTCTCTTCAGTTGATAAGATCCAAGAAAATCATCTGATAGATTGTCATCATTCAAATTTAAATCATTCAAGGAAGTCGTAACTTCCCTTAGAAATAGGAACGATTTACTCCATTGCATACAAGCCTTTGAAATGGTCACAAAACAACTTTAATACAATATTTACTCCCATTGATACCATTGTAGCAATCACATAAAATATCTTTAAATAAAAATCTGTCATTGAATAGTCAAACATAGGGTTCCTTTAGGTGAAGACATAACTCCAAATGTAGGGTTGATATACCGTACATTTGTTTCCTAAAATGTATATTTCTTTATAAACATAAGTTTTATTATCCATACTTTCTCTTTTCTCAAATGTAAGGTTCTATCCAAATATAGGGTTTCTTAACAATACTTTCTTGATAGCATAGGGTACATGATTCATACATTCTATTTTAAACATAGGGTTTCTGAACCATATGCTACGCTTATACTTGCAAACACAGGGTTTGAATAGTGTTTCCATAATACAATCAAAACATGTTTAGAATAATTTAAAAAATATTAAAACCCATAAATAATATCTTCTCAATAAATATATTCCTTGAAAATACTTAAATTAGTTAGTTTATTAAAATAAACAAGGTTATTTGTGATCATAAAAATTAATAAGATTTATAGAGTATTGTTGATATAATACATTCCCAATAATATCTACCTTTTTTATGATCACAAAACCCATAACATAATTTACATAAAATATAGGAATTGTAAACATAAATGAAATAATTTTTTTTAAAAAGATATAAAGATTACTTTTGTTGAAAATTAATTTCTCATAGTACTATTTTGGTGGATTGATAAAAAAAACCTATAGTTGAGTTAAGAATGTTGTGTTTACCTAATTTTCTTTCCCTTTTTGTGATATAAAAAAAGAAATAAAGATGGATTAAAACAAATTCAATGTAGCACATAACTATAAATGAATATTATAGTCTACTTACAAGAAATATAAGACAGGTGTTCTCAAAGTAGCAATGAACAAAAATAATATAACCACAAATATAAGAAGAAAAAGTAATTATTAAAAAGATGTTTATGATTACAAGAATTATGTTGGTTGAGAAATGCTTAAATAGAAGGGTTTGATGAAGGTGAAAGGGTTGGTTCAGAAGAGGTGTCAGTTTCTGGTGAAACTTGAACAGTTTGAACAAACTCTTTCAATTCTACTATCTTTCCTCTTAAATTCTTAGTGAGATTATTAGCCAACTACCTCATCAACAACTTTGAATCTTAACCAATTTTCACTCTTTCAACCAAATTCAATTTCATAAATTCATAAAATTTCTCCTCTGAATGAACAAAATGAGATAACATTGATCCCAAATGATTGAGAAGAGTCCTTATTCTTGTCTCTCACAAAGTTATATTCTCAATAAGATCTCTTTGATTTCCCAAAAAAACATTGAGAGGTGCATTGTCACACTGAAGAGTATGAAGTCAATAATTGAAATAGGATATGACAAATGTAATGGATTCAAACCTTTTTATTAAGTCTTGAGAATTTTTAGGTGCACAAGTAGAAGCTTTAGATTGACCAACATTACTTCTAAAAAATTAAAAATTACTTCCTAAATATCTTTTCAAATCCCCAAAATCTCTTTTTGAAACATATTTTTCTTAAAGATTACCAAACTGATCATCCATCACTCTTTGAAAATCATCAAAATATCTTCTTGAAATAGAAATTTCTCTGAGAGTATTTAGCTAAGTCTGAACAGATTCTAATTCCTCTCTAGTAATAGTTATACTTCTTAAATCTTCCAAATATTTTCTAGTTGTTTCCAATTTATTGTGAAAACTTGAATTTTCTTCTTGCATCTTATTTAAATGAACAATAAATCCTTCAATTTTTATTTTTTAAATAATCAGAATATTCTAGTTCTTGAAATCAAGATGGTTGACCTCTATCAACCAAGGGTAAGGATTTCTCTTTACTTTTATCACTGAAGGCCTAAAATTAAACTTTGAGAACCTCTATTGTGACACCCCAAGAATTTGTGTTTCATGTAATAATAATTTCTATGTTTTTTTATGTTTTCTATTACCCAAAAAAAACTTATCTCTTATGGAAAAATAATAATACGATGCAATGGAATAAGCACACGAAATGGATGCGAATAGTTTTTATTCAAATAAGAACACCGACATGGTTACAATACACCGAGATCAAATGGAAATTCAAGCTAACCAAAGATAGTTATTAAAAATCCTATCAAGATTACAGGAAGACCACCCAAAACAACAAGAACCCTAAGGAGGAAATAAGGGTCCTTTGTATCCATCATAACAAACATGATAATGGCCAAAGCCACTGTGGCTACAATAAGTACCAGTGGAATAATGAGAACCATTTCCTTTTCCCTCTCTTGAGTTTTATGGCACTCTAAAGCTTGGTTTTATATGGTAACAATTTGACCATTTCCCTAGATGACCATGTAATCCTAATGGCTATAAATATATCCATTGGCCATGTCGGTTAATTAATTGAAAACTTATAAGTATATTTTAATTCTCTAAATAATTAGGTTAAGGAATTGAAAAAAATTATGAAACTACTCCAAACCATGAGATTTAAGATAACAAAATGAAATGTTTTGAATTATACATTGGTGTTTTTAAAATTAAATAACGAATTAAAAACATGTTTCAACTAATTCAAATGTGTTTTAAATATTTTCATTTAATTTCTTAAACTATGTTTTAATTCCTGTTAATTGAATTATATTTTTAATTAAACTAAGTTTTAGAACACTACAACACTATCATAATAATTTTCATTTGGTTTATAACTTTTAATGTTAAAGGATTAATATTTATAGACAACCTTAGAAAATAATTTTAGGACAAGGTTACTTTGTAAACATTAACCTTGTAATGTTTAATAAAATCCATGTATAAAAATTAGAATTTCAAAATGATGTTATTTTCCCTTAAAACTTCATATTCTTTTAAGTTAGGTTGTATAAAAATTTGGGCACAGTAGGGATAACCCTTTTATGGATGGGCCGAGGTAGGCATCACACACTGGGTGGCTGAGCCTAGCCCTCATTCCATGCCTGGGCTAGCCTGAGCTCGGGCATTGGTTTTCTGAGGGGCGCTCAGGAGTGTGGGAGCATAGGAGTTCATGTGTGCATGCAACGTGGGCACAAGGCCGCTGTGATCAGTGGGTAGGATGAGGCATGCAGGGGAGCGGGAGCCCATGTGTAAGGCCCCTTATGTGTGTGTTGTGTGCTTTCTAATTATGGCATGGGAGGATCAGGCTTATAAGGGAGGTGAAATCAGCTCCCTGTTTCGATGTGGGAAGTTATTTTTCAAGAGAAATGCAATCGTGGTCATTGGATCGCTTATCGCGCAATCTGGTCCGTCGAAATCGATCTCGTGTTCGACATTCATCAACTGCGGCATATCACCACATTTAGGTGGACCGTTCGATCAACTCTAGATCTAATCTCAGCCGTCTGAGAGTTTTAAAATGCCGCGTCATCTTTGGGCCGTCCGGTCAGACTTGGACTTAATCCGAGACCTCCACTACCTTTATAAATCATGGATGCATCTCGACCCTTAAATTCTAGGCCGAACTAGTCCTGGACTTCGAATTTCTCCCAGTCTTCCACCGTAGTATTGTCTTCTTCCCCGCGGCGTGCCTTGAACCAATAACTCTACACCCTACATATCATCGTTTTTCTCCTCCCGTGACAGCTGACGATCTCCCTCCTTCACGCGGTTTCCACAAGGGATGACTAGTAGTTTATTTTAAAGGACACTTGGGCCTTGGATTTCCACTCATATTTATTTAAAATAATCTACATAGGTATAATATATAAACTACACCGAAGCACCCAAAGAACCCTCTCGGTTCACTGCACCCAACCCTCCAGTGGACCTCAGCGAGCCCTTCAAGCTTTCCAGCGTCACCCGAGCCCCTCTTCCTCCTCGAGTTAAGGTAGGGGAGTAAGCTTTGTCTTGTTTGTGCAGTTTTAGTTTTGTGTATATATATGAATATAAACTTTTTATATAAGATACATTGCCCTATGGTTTGAGGTCATTTCTTCCTTCAAGGGTTGCAAGATCTTAAGCTATAGGACCCTAAGTACGGATGACACTTGAAAATTTGATTTTGTGCCTCAACTTATAATCGGTTATATATATATATATATATATATATGAATATATTTAAGTATAAAATACCCGACTCTCTGATCTTTATAAACCTCATAAGCTAGATTAAGGATTTTTTAGTTTGAAATATGAGGTAATAAAGGACTAAAGTGCATGGAGACACTTTGTGTAGGAAATATTTACATCTAATCATGTATGTTCTTATATATATGAGAACACATAATATAATTGTAGTTTTTAAAACAATTCAATATTTGTATCCTATAAATTTAATCCATGTTTTAATTAATTTACAAGTGATAAACCAACATAGAATGAGAATCTTTCATATACTTGTGGTGGTAATTGAGTATGTGGGTACTGATGTGTGAATGCCAACTTTGACTTCTATTTTATTTTCTAAAAATTCTATGGTTTGTGAAGAAAGAACTAAACATAAGATTCAAAAGTTTTTGGCTTGACCGATCACTACATTTATGCATTCCCCATTGGATGAATATATACACAACATGAAACCCTAATCATGTTTTCTAAATTATTTCATTTTATGTGCTTAGTTCATAAATACAGATATTTGAATCTTGTGGCTTCATGTTCATAGGAACTCATTACTCTTTAACCTTTACAGAAAATGATAATGTTAAAGGTTGAGCCGTATACATTTGTGTTTTGACATTTAATGTAGTAAACAAAGGTTTATTTATAACAAATTTATGAGATTATGTATGTTTAGTAAACCGCATGAAATGATAAGTTTACCACTTTATTTATTATGTTAAGTTTATCTTTTTATTTAATCTTTAATGTTCTTTATTAATATGGTTATGGACTTTGTCATTTTAAGTGATCAAAATTGTATTTCTTGTGTGTTAGATGACATCACGGTTACTCTTAAATTATGTACTAATTAATTACTTGACCACATAATTTATAGTTTTGTGCCAAACTCACTACACATGTATAAATGTGAATGATTGTAATATTAATCTTTCATGCCCTTTTCTGGGTTTATAGAGTAAATTTTTCAAGGTGGGGTAGGACGCCTCGAATAAATTGAAAGGTGAAATAAGGAACCAAGTGATTTGTACACTTGGTTTGATATGTGATTGTAATTTAATAAATCAATGTGGGATGTGCACTTTGATTTAGAGGTATAAGGAATGCATTGGACTTATTATGTGACGGGTGGGGCCCGCTATAGCCCCTTGATGCATCGGTAGGTCTCATGAGACAACTAGAAGCGGAATTGGACGAGGCCTTTCCCATTTATGAGTTATGGATTTTGGTCGAGGCCTTAATCACTAGACATCTTGGCCAAGGCCTTGACACAGTCCTGCATATGCATTATCCTCATTATGACTATGAAAAATTAATTAACCCGAGGAATATTCGACTAGTAGAATATTTCTGGTTAAAGGGCTTATGATTATCATAATTCAAGGAATATAAGTACGACATATTATTTATGCAATATTCAGAGACTTCATGGCTAGTGTATGTTACACAAGTGTAAAAGATGAAATTGATGTTATTATTTTTCTTAGCGCAACTATGATTATGCATTACACTTAGTTATTAATCTTGTACTTGCATTTCAACATGGAATATCTTTTGTTTATTATCCTGAAAGATAATTTCCTTAATTGAGTTATGTTAATGTTAGCATGTTTTAAATTGTGCACTTATATCCCTTAGAAAATTGTCTTGGTATGTTTAACGTGTTATAGTTTTGTAAAGGAAATGTTTTATGGAAGTTTTATAGAATGTTTTCAAAAGTTATTTTGAGCATAGTATATTATTTTTAAAACCCCTTACTGGGCATTCGTATGCTCACCCCACATTTTTTAAAAAAATTTAAGGTATGGGTTTTTACTAAAGTATTCAGATGTAGCTAGTTTCTCAGAGCCTGAACTGAATTCGATCCTCTGTATGGTACCGGATCCAGGTAATTGGAAGATGGGGTGTGACAGTTGTTATCAGAGGATTCAATTCAGATGACTCTGGAAAACCAGAACTGAACAATAAAAATTTACTTAAGCAATACTAATGAACAATACTAAGAACTTTGTTTTCTTAATTTTCAGATGGAAAATGGAGGTACTGACCTTCTGTCCCTTCCCAAAGAAGACCTAGAAACCATAATTTAAATAGACATCTATGAAAATTTTATAAACTTTACTCATATTCATATGACATGCAAACATCTTTATGATATATCCAATTCTCCCTGAATACTTCGACTCCACCGGGGAGCGGGCCTAGATTTTGTCTTTATGTTGGAAGCCCAATTTCAATCCTACGTGCGACGGGGAAAATAATATGAGAGACTCTTTAGATGCTTCACCTTAGTGGAGGGAATCTAATCTCTCAAGGTCTTCCAAGAAGCTGCAGTAGCGGGAGACCTCCACGCAACATTTATGTGTCAAGTTCTGTCCTATGGTCATTACGGTCAAGTGATGGATTTCGAAGATCTTTAATACGAATCCACCTAATGGGTGTATAGACATCAAGTGTATGATGATGTCTCTCATATATACACCCCTTTTGTTCATATATGGAGATACCATAAGTGCCCCCATGATATCGAACCTGATTGCTCGGGTTGCATATGGTTTTGAGAGATTGAGAATTTTGAACTTGAATTGGGGATTCGTGTATTAGGAACATGGGGAAACCATTAGCCCTTCTTTATTTTATGTACTAGTGATTGTATGATAACATAAATTGTTATCTATTCTTTAGTTATCCTTTCATCGGATATACTTTGAATGATTATTACTAAGTGAGCTTTTATAATAAATTTTCAGATGGAGGGACAGACTCACATTCTATCACTCCCTACTGAAATACTGGAGACTATCTTGGTCAAGACCTATGAAGAGGAGTACCTAACTTTCAAAATTTTTTGAAAAATGTGCAAGAAGCTCTAATAAGCGTCAAACAACCCATACATTCTCCGTTCATGTCTGGATAATTCCTACATATACCATAGAATAGCCACGATACAGTTGTCTGAGTACAGATGAAGAGGGAGATACCACGAAGGACTATTTCTATGCTTTACTCTGGGCTGGAATTTCGTGGCCAGAGAGAGATTTCATGAGGCTGCATTAGAGGTAGACCTTTGTGAAACTTACATGTACCAACTTTTCAGCTTCAGTTTATACAACAATGCCTATGACTTAGATATTCTCAATTGAGAGTCAGTCTGGCGAATTCTTCGGGAGATGGTCCATTTGGACATCTATGAACTTTCCACCACTCGAGCATCTCTGGGGAGGCCCGAATACACTATACAGAGGTTCGACCCATTCTTCTCAAAATGTATTTGTGCCAAAGAAGCTGAAGAGTTTAACATAAACTTGGGGACTCACCTAGCTACACCAGAGGACCCTCCATGATGGAGGTTGTGGTAAAGATGATAAAGAAATATTTCTCTTATGCATATGTGGAAAGAATTGAGATGATGCAATTCTTCATAGGGGGAAATAATGTGACACCCCAAGAATTTTTGTTTCATGTAAAAATAATTTCTATGTTTTTTTATGTTGTCTATTACCCCAAAAAACTTATCTCTTATGGAAAATTAATAATATGATGCAATGAAATAAGCACACGAAATGGACGCAAAGAGTTTTTATTCAAATAAGAACACCATCGTGGTTACAACACACTGAGATAAAACGAAAAATCAAGCTAACCAAAGATACTTATTAAAAATCCTATCAAGATTACAGGAAGACCACCCAAAACAATGAGAACCCCGAGAAGGAAATAAGGGTCCTTGGTATCCGTCATAACGAACATGAGAACGGCCAAAGCCACTGCGGCTACACTAAGTACTTGTGGAACAATGAGAATCATTTACTTTTCCCTCTCTTGAGTTTTATGGCACTCTAAAGCTTGGTTTTATATGGTACCAATTTGACCATTGCCCTGGATGACCATGGAATCCTAACATCTATAAATATAGCCATTGGCCATGTCGGTTAATTAACTGAAAAATTATAAGTATATTTTAATTATCCAAATAATTAGTTTATGGAATTGAAAAAATTAATGAAACTACTCCTAACCATGAGCTTTAAGAGAACAAAATGAAATGTTTTGAATTATACATTGGTGTTTTTAAAACGAAATAAGGAATTAAAAACATGTTGCAACTAATTCAAATGTGTGGTAAATATTTTCATTTAATGTCTTAAACTATGTTTTAATTCTTATTAATTGAATTATATTTTTAATTAAACTAAGTTTTAGACCACTACAACACTAGCATAATAATTTTCATTCAGTTTATAACTTTTAATGTTAAAGGATTAATATTTATATACAACCTTAGAAAATACTTTTAGGACAAGGTTACTTTGTAAACATTAACCTTGTAATGTTTAATAAAAGCCATGTATAAAAAGGATAATTTCAAAATGATGTTATTTTCCCTTAAAACTTCATATCCTTTTAAGTTAGGTTGTATAAAATTTTTGGCCTGCTAGGGATAGCCCTTTTATGGCTGGGCAGAGGGAGGTAGCACACACTAGGTGGCTGAGCCTAGCCATCAGCCCATGCCTGGGCCAGCCTGAGCTCAGACATAGGTCTCCCGAGGGGTGCTCAGGGGCATGGGAGTATAAGAGCACATGTGTGTGCGCAGCACAGGCATAAGAATGCGGTGAGTAGCGGGTAGGCCGAGGCCTACAGGGGAGTGAGAGCCCGTGTGTAAGGCCCCCTATGTGTGTGTTGTGTGTTTTCTGATTATGGCATGGGAGGCTCAGGCTTAAAAGGGAGGCAAAATCAGCTCCCCATTTTGATGTGGGAATCGATTTTTTAGGAAAAATGAAATCGTGGCCGTTGGATCGCTTATCGTGCAATCTGGGCCGTTGAAATCGATCCCGCATTCGACATTCAGCAACCGCGGCATATCACCGCATTTAGGTGGACCGTTAGATCAACTCTGGATATAATCTCGGCCATCCGAGAGTTTTAAAACACCACGTCATCTTTGGGACGTCCAATCAGACTTGGTCTTAATCCGAGCCGTCCACTACCTTTATAAATCATGGATGCATCTCAACCCTTGAATTCTAGGCCGAACTGATCCTGGCCGTCGAATTTCTCCCAGTCTTCCACCGCAGCATTGTCTTCTTCACCGCGGCGTGCCTTGAACCAGTAAATCTACACCCTACATGTCATCATTTTTATCCTCTCGTGACAGCCAACGGTCTCCCTCCTTCACGTGGTTTCCACATAAGATGACTATTAGTTTCTTTTAAAGGCCACTTGGGCCTAAGATTTCCACTCATCTTGCTTTAAAATATTCTAAATAGGTATAATATATAAACTACACCGAAGAATCCGAAGAACCATCTCGGTTCACTGCAACCAACCCTCCAGTGGACCTCAGCAAGCCCTTCGAGATTTCCAGCGTCACCCGAGACCCTCTTCCTCCCGGAGTTAAGGTAGGGGAGTAAGCTTTGTCTTGTTTGTGCGGTTTGAGTTTTGTGTATATATATTCATATACACTTTTTATATAAGATACATTTCCCTACGGTTTGAGGTCATTTCTTCCTTCAAGGGTTGTAAGATCTTAAGCTATATGACCCTAAGTACAAACAACCCATTAAAATTTGATTTTGTGCCTCAACTTATAATTGGTTATATATATATATATATATATATGTATGTGAATATATGTAAGTATAAAATACCCGAATCTCTAATCTTCATAAACCTCATAAGCCAAATTATGGATTTTTGAGTTTGAAATATGAGGTAATAAAGGATTAAAGTGCATGGAGACACTTTGTGTAGGAAATATTTAAATCCAATCATGTATGTTCTTATATATATGAGCACACATAATATAATTTTGGTTTTTAAAACAATTAAATATTTGTATACTAGAAATTTAATCCATGTTTTAATTAATTTACAAGTGATAAACCAACATAGAATGATAATCTTGCATAGACTTGTGGTGGGTAATCGGGTATGTGGGTACGGATGTGTGAATGCCAACTTTGAATTCCATTTTCTTTTCTAAAAATTATATGGTTTGTGAAGAAAGAACTAAACATAAGATTCAAAAGTTTTTGGCATGACCGATCACTACATTTATACATGCCCCGTTGGATGAATATATACACAACATGAAACCCTAATCATGTTTTCTAAATTCTTTCATTTTATGTTCTTAGTTTATAAATAGAGATATTGGAAGCTTGTGGATTAATGTTCATAGGAACTCGTTACTCTTCACCCTTTACAGAAAATGATAATGTTAAAGGTTGAGTCGTATACATTTGTGTTTTGACATTTAATTTAGTAAACAAAGGTTTATTTATAACAAATGGTTGAGATTATGTATGTTTATTAAACCGCATGAAATGATAAGTTTACCTCTTTATTTATTATGTTAAGTTTATATTTTTATTTAATCTTGAATGTTCTTGATTAATATGGTTATGGACTTTGTCATTTTAAGTGATCAAAATTGTATTTCTTGTGTGTTAGTTGACATCACAGGTACTCTTAAATTATGTACTAATTAATTACTTGACCACATAATTCATAGTTTTGTGCCAAACTCACTACACATGTATAAATGTGAATGATTGTAATATCAATCTTTCATGGCCTTTCCTGGGTTTATGGAGTAAATTGTTCAATATGGGGTAGGACACCTCGAATAAATTGAAAGGTGGAATAAGGAACCAAGTGATTTGTACACTTGGTTTGATATGTGATTGTAATTTAATAAATCAATGTGGGACGTGCACTTTGATTTAGAGGTATGAGTAATGCATTGGACTTATTATGTGATGGGTGGGGCCCACTATATCCCCTCGATCCATCGGCAGGTCTCATGAGAAAACTAGAAGCGGAATTGGCCGAGGCCTTTCCCATTTATGAGTTATGGATTTTGGCCAAGGCCTTAATCACTAGACGTCTTGGATGAGGCCTTGACACAGTCCTGCATATACATTTTCCTCATTATGACTATGAAAAATTAATTAACCTGAGGAATATTCGACTAGTAGAGTATTCCTAGTTAAAGGGTTTATGATTATGTGAATTAAAAGAATATAGGTATGGCATATTATTTATGCAATATTTAGAGATTTCAGGGCCAGTGTATGTTACACAAGTGTAAAAGATGAAATTGATGTTATTTTTTTAGAATAACTCTGATTATGCATTACACTTAGTTATTAATCTTGTACTTGCATTTCAACATGGAATGTATTTTTTTTATTATCCTGAAAGAGAATTTCCTTAATTGAGTTATGTTAATGTTAGCATGATTTAAATTGTTCACTTATATCCCTTAGACAATTATCTTGGTATGTTTAACGTGTTATAGTTTTTTAAAGGAAATGTTTTATGGAAGTTTTAGATAATGTTTTCAAAAGTTATTTTGAGTATAGTATGTTATTTTTAAAACCCCTTATTGGGAATTCTTATGATCACCCCACGTTTTTGTTTAAAAATTTTCAGGTATGGGTTTTTACTAAAGTATTCAGATGTAGCTGGTTTCTCAGAGCCTGAATCAAATTCGATCCTTTGTATGACACTGGATCTGGGTACTTGGAAGCTGGGGTGTGACATCTATTACATCAGTAGATACAAAAGGTTCTTTTTTACATGGAATCAACTATTTCGTGTTGATTTTTCTCATTCCCTTGAGCATTTTCCTGAATTTTTGTTTCTTGAAATTGATTTTCTGCTTGATTGAAAATTAGAGCCTATTGATCTTATCTGTTGAATATTTGATTTTCTTGTTGAGCAGCTTCATCGGTTGTCACAACCTCAACTTACTATGTTATAACAGTAGGTTCATCCATTTGTCTAGACCGAATGACAAGGACCTCATTTGGGTTTTCTAAATTATCTTCAAGAGATGGATGGAAATCTATCATAGCCTCTATATTAGATATATTGTATATAATTAATTGTATATTTTATGGAATTTTATAATTAATTATTGATTTTGCAACTTCTTCTTCTTGAATTTGAACTAGAGTAGTAGAACCCAATATTCCTTTCTCCCCCTAAGAAACATGACCGGTTCCTTATTGGTCTTCTGCACCAATAGGTAACATTTTTTCTTGAACTATACTCCATAATAAGCCTATCTTCCTTAGAGTTCCAACATTGATAATGTTATTGTGATGACATTTGGTGTTGATCATTACATCACTAATCAGACCTTTTTGATATAACAATATTGAAATTATCCTTCTATAAGGATAAAAAGACATCCTTGCCTCCACTTGGAAAAAATGGTTCATGTACCATACAAAATTAAACTTAATATCACTTATGAACAAAAAATTTATATATATGTTGGGGTAGAGAATCTTTTCAAGCTCAATAGTTCAAGGAATAATTGATAAATGAATAAACTTGACCAGTACTTTATGGAAAACTTCAATATTCTTAATAATTTTTTTCTTATCTATGTGGATCCAAAGATAAAAGACATAATATCCTCTCATTTATGTTATTGGTTTCCTATTGACTGAAGATTGAAATGAAAAACCCATTCACGGGGACACTTAAAAACTTTGGCTATTTCCACCGAAGAGACTAAAAAATCCCTATGATATATCTTAGATACGATGACATCCTTTGTGTCACCAAAGTTGTATTGATAATTTCTAAATAACTCTTTTGCTTCTATATATAAAATAAATTTGATGTTTCCTTCAGTAAAAAGATATTATAGACCTTGAAACGCTATAGTAATATTCAAAATAAGAACTATCTAACTGAGCTATTCAAAATCTATTAACTTTCCTTGATGAATATTTCTGTAGGTAACACATTTTATCTTTGTTCTGCTTTGTTTACCTCCATCAGTTCTATGAGTCATCAATATTTATTAGAATCTACAAGTTTGAAGGTTTTAGATTTTAGGGATTCAAAAGAGAAACAAGGGATCTAGAAGTCGAAAGGGTTGGAAATCTTATGGTAAGTAAGAGAACATAGAGAGCAAGGGTTTTTTTGATGGTTTTAGAAATGAATACTAGTTTTTTGAGATGATTACACACTCTAATCATCAATTATTTATTTAAAAAATACATGATTTTTCAAAAACTAAATATATATTTATTTTCATTTAAACAAATAAATAAGCAACCGAATAAAAACTACAAATACATAAATTAAAAAAATAAATTAACACATGTTTATTTAAAATTAAATATTCCTAAATTCCCCTTAATAAAATCAAAACTTGCAGTGGGAAGTGGTTTAGTAAAAATATCAGAAAGTTGATATTCAATGTTTAAGAACTTAAAGATATATCCTTTTTAAGGACATGATATCTTATATCAATATGTTTGGTTCATGAATAAATTACAAGATTTTTTGAAATATTAATTTCACTAGTATTATCATATAAAATAAGTATATTATTAAAATTAAGTTCAAATTCTTTTAAGGTGTGTTTCATCCACAACACTTGTGCACATAAACTTCCATCAGATATATATTATGGCTTACCTATTGATAAAGTAACTAAATGTTGTTTCTTACTCAACCATGACACTAAAGATTTTCCTAAAAAGTGATAGGTTCCTAACATGGTTTTTCTATCTGACCTACAACCTCTAAAATAAGCATTTGAATATGAAATTAAACTAAAGTTATAAATTTTTAGATAAATTAGAGATTGAAAACTAGTTTCTTTTAAATATCTAAAAATTATTTTAACAATAGTAATATGAGATTATTTCGGGTTTGAATGAAATATAGAAATTAAATATACAAAAAACATTATGTCTATTCAGCTATCAGTATGATATAATAGACTATCAATCATACCTCTATATAACTTGTTGTCAACTGGTTTTCCAGCTTCATCCATATGAAGTTTTACATTAGTACAAATGGGATGTGTATAGGTCTTACTATTTTCTAGTCCAAACTTTTTTAATAAATCAATAATGTATTTTCTTTGATTTAAAAAATTTCAATTATATTTTTGATAAATTTGAAATCCTAAAAAGAAATTAAATTCTCTCATAATACTCATTTCAAATTATTTTTTCATAAGATTTAAAATATCATTACAAAGATTTTTTTATTAATCTAAAAATAACATCATAAACATATATTTTCACTAATAATATATCAGATAAAAAGTTTTCTTAAAAAGAGTAGGATATTATAATCCTAAATAAAATCAATTATCCAGTAAAAAAAAGTTTAATCTTTCACATCAATCCATGGTTGGTTGTTTAAGACTGTAATGTTCTTCAGTAAGTTTAAAAATTGAATCTGGTTGATGAGGGTTTTCAAAACTTTGTGGTTGTTGAATATAAACTTTCTATATTAAATATACATTAAAAAAGATTTAATATCCATCTAATAGAATTTAAAAATTAATATGAGATGCATGAGCTAGAAGGATTCTAATTGACTCTAATCTAGAAAAAGGTAAAAAGGTTATCATAACCTATCCCTTCTTTATGCTTGTAACATATTCTACTAATATAGATTTGTTTCTGATAATGATCCATTGATCATCCTATTTATTTCTAAAAACCCATTTGGTTCCTATCACTGGATAATTGGTTTTTTTGTAAACTAATTACCAAATTGTATTTATAATGAATTGATTAATCTCTTCTTGCATAGATAATAACCATCTTTTATTATTTAAATCTTATTCAATAGTCTTCAATTCTAATTGTGACAGAAAGGTAGAAAATTCAGCTAAGTTTCCTATATTTCTTCTAGTTCTTACTCTTATATCTAGATTTCCTATAATAGTTTCTAAAAGACAATCCTTTAAGGTTATATAATGTCTAGGTAAGATACTTTTAGGTTCTTCTATCTCATGTTCTTCTATACTGGATTGAGTTTCAATTATTTTATTTTCAAAATAAGTCTTAGCTGTTTCAAGCCTCATGTTGTCAAAAGTAAAAAATTTCATATGTTTGATCTTTCTTTTTTATCCAAAATGGTTAATTTTATAAAACTTCACATGAACTAATTCTTCAACAATCCTTGAATTTTTATTATACACTTTGTAGGTTTTAGAAGTAGTAGAATATGCTAGAAATATTCATTCATCAGCCTTTGGATCGAATTTACCAAGGTTTTCTTTAGTATTCAAGATATACACCTTGCATCCAAATACTTTAAAGTACTTTACATTAGGTTTTCTATTATTCCAAATTTCATGGGATGTCTTTTTGATAATGGGTATTATTAAAAATCTACTCATGATATAGAAAACAGTGTTTACAACTTCTACCCAAAAATATGTAGGAAGGTTGTATTTATTCAATATAGTCTTTTCCATCTATGGAATAGTTCTATTTGTTCTTTAGACAATTCTATTTTGTTGAGGTGTTCTTGGTGAAGAGAAGGTGTTCTTAATACCTAAGTTTGAGTAAAAATAATGAAATTCTTGATTCTAAAATTCTCCACCATGATCACTTCTTAATGAAATTATTTTAAAATATTTTTCATTTTGAAAATTTTTACAAAAACTCTAAAAAACAGTGAATACTTCACTTTTGAGTATTATAAAATAAACCAAGTAAATCTTGAAAAATCATCAACTAATACATAAAAATACAATTTTCCAGTCAAAATTGCAACCCTTGATGGTCCAAAAAAATCCATAGGGATAAGTTATAGTGGTTTAGATGTAAAAACTTTGTTAATTGATTTGAAATATGATTCGTGTTGTTTTCCAATTTGACATGCATCACAAAATCTATCATTATAAAATTTTAGACTGGGAAAATACAAAACTACAATGTTTCTTAGATAATTTAAATAAATTAAATATATTGTAGTTTCCACATCTTCTATGCCAGATCTATGACTCATTTTTCTCAACAGTTAAACAATTCACCTATTGTTTACACAATGAATCAAGATCCAAGGTATACACATTTTTAGTTTTCAGTGCTCTAAATTTAAGAATTTTATCTTTTTAAACCAAGAAAGAATTATTAGACAAACCAACCTAAAAACCATCATAAAAAAGTTGATAAAGAATTATCAGGTTGTGCTTTAGGCCTTTTACATACAGTACTTTGTTGATTGAGATTGACTTTAGATCTCCAACAGATCCAACTCCAACTATATTTTCTTTTGCATTGTCTCCATAGGTGACTAGCCCACCATCCATTTTTTTAAGTGTATAGAAGTTGGAAGAGTCTCCACTCATATGTCTTGGGAATCCACTATCCATATACCATATAACATTTTTTCCCATTATCTTTTTCCTACAAAAGTATTTAAACAAAAGTTTTTTTTGGTACCCATATTTTCTTGGGTCCAGCTGTGTCAGCAAATAAGGACGTAGGAATCTAGATTTGTCTTATTTTACCAAAATTTACATTACTAGTTTCAGAAATGTTTTTGGAAATAAAATCATTTTTAATTCCACTTCTATAAGGATTTATTAAATAGTAGTTGTTAGAATAACGTCCTTTCATTCCATAATAGAAACAGGTAGCATTTTTAGAACTTGGTACAAAATCATTTGAATATATTTTTTATTTTTATCCCTTGCTTATTATTCCATATTTTTCCCTTTTAATGACATTTTTTCCAAAACTCTCATTTAGAGTTTTTTCTCCTTCAGTTAAAATACTGGCAACACTTTTGAATGATTCAACTTCCACAATTGGAAATTGAAGTATTTATGATGGGGTCCCATCAGAAATGGACTCTTGTAGAAAACATTATCGCAAATTGTTTTTTTTGCAATGACCCATCATAAAAAAGACTATTTTTGATGGGTAGTGATCCTATCACAAATAGTCTACCCCGTTTATTTAAAAAACCCTTTTATGACAGGTGTACGTACCCATTGCAAATTAGTATTTATGACGGGATGATCCATTCGTTTCAAAAAACTAAAAAAATAAAAAAAATAAAAAAATAACAATATTAGTAAAATTTAATAAAATAATAATAATAATAAAATAATAAAAAATAATAAATTAATAAAAAATAATAAATTAATAAAATTTAAAAAATTAATAAAAATATAATAAAAAAATAAAAAAAATAAAAAATTAAGAAAATAATAAAAAATATAATATTCTCAATAATGTATAAATAATAATAATAATAATAATAATAATAATAATAATAATAAAATAAGATTAATAAGATTAATAAAATAATAAAAAATATTAAAATAATAAAAAACACAATATTTTCGACAATATAATAATAATAATAATAATAATAATAATAATAATAATAATTATTATAATAAAATAAATAAATAATAAAAAATAAAAAATAACAATAAAGAAATAAATAAACATAATATTCACAATAATATAAAAAATGCACTATATAGAAATGTTAATATATGAATTAATAAAAATATTACAAAAAATTTGTACTTTCAAATGTTTATCAGAAAAAGTACATAAATCACTAAGGGAGAGGGTCATCTGAAGGAGCTGGAAGAGCTGGAGGAGCTAGTTGAGAGAACTTCATCCCTAAACCATGATTCAGAAGTCACATGTACTCCATCATCTGCCTGTGTTGCTGCTTCTACCATCAACACATCTCCCCCTGTTATTATTGCTACTATCTATGGATCTCTTCCTAATCCCTACACATGGTCTCTATAAGCTCACCCTAAGCTCACAGTCACTCCTCATACTATGTTGCAGAGGATGATGACTCTCCATGAGCTCCTCTTGAGCAGCCTGACGACATCACAATGGTACCATAATAACTCACATGCATCAATCGAGAGATGATACCAACAACTTGACCTTTCTCGAAGGCATACTGAGTCGCCTGCATCCATACTACATCATCAAATCTTGCTGCACTGGAGGTTTGATCTTCAGTATCGGTATGAATCTCAGTCTATGTCAGAGACTCCACAACCTCATATGACTCATTCAATTGTGATTTAAAATTAAAAATAGTTAAAATATTATTTACAGTTAATTTTAAAACTCAAAAAATAAAATAAATTATACTGACCACAATATGATACTGGTGATCACCTCTAATATCTCTATTAACATGATCATTGTACATCCTCCTATAAATATCGAACTCCATAATATTGGGTTGTTTCTATTGGAGTCGGTATTCTAGGACCAACTGTTTGTAATTTGATTACATGAATATTCAATGTATTGAATATTAATAAAACTTCCTATTACATATTTTCTATTGTTATACATGACTCTAATGTAATAATTTCATGGAGTAAACATTTCATTGATAAGGTTATGGCAGTTCCCCGCTATGATGAGAACCTTAATGCGCTATGACGATATTCTCAAATAATGTCCCGCAGTTGGATAACGTACTATGATGGGACACATAGTACATAGACTGTCAGGTGCGAGTACACGTAAGAAGATGAGGCAACTTCTCATGAAGTTTGCACTTGGTAATCTCTAAGATGGAATATTATGAGAATAGAACTGTCAATAGGAATTCTTCATACTTTGGTGTCATCAGATATTCCTATCTATGAGCATGTGTGATGGTCCTTAGACTTCAAGATTATTATTAATGCATGTTACAACTCATGTACTTAGATGTATTTTTTAAACCATGAAGATAACTATTCATGAAGAAGTTGGATACATTGGGTGCGTCATGAGTGACATGTCATTAATGAATAAGTTGAGGAAGGATTTGTCCCTTCCATCTTTATAAAAACTGATATCTCAACCCTTTTATTATAATATAACCATCATATTAAATTCCATGGCCATGGTGTAATGACGTGTTTATTTCAGATAGTCAAAGAAAGACATTTTGAGCATATAGGTTGGTGACACAGATGTGCAACCTACTTGATGAGATATTATGATAAAGAGATTATATTACACAATGAGCATTCATATGTGGTTGTCGACATTAGGACATTAATTTATTTATCTTGTCTGCCTTGACCCATTGCTAGATAGTAATCTTGGACTTTAAGCAAGCCCACCTAATGCCAACGAGAAATAATCCTAGAGGGTCATATACTAAGTGTTTCTGTTGATCTCGATTAAATTCTATTTGAGTTTAATTAATGGAATAAATATTATTCTCAAGTTCGAGGAATAATTTTATTCAAGTTATATTGATCACATAAATTAAATAAATATTTATTCTCCATATTGTGAATAAAATATTTATTTTATTTATTGAATATTTTAATAAATATTTATTCACTAGATTGTGAATAAAACATTTATTTATGAATAAAATATTTATTTGATTATTAAATAAATTCTAGAGGAGTTCAAATGGACCAAGGCTAAGTCCGATGACAAATATTAATTAACAACATCGTTATATAATATTTTTTATTGTGAAAGTTGGTGCATGCCACAAAATAATAATTATAAAATTATTATTATGAGGCATGAGATTTATTAAAGGTAATAAATGTTATTTAATGGCCAGTATGCAATTAAATAATATTGTAACTTAAATCCCAACTCTATAAATAGATGACTACGTCTATTATATAGAGCATCCAAAATTGGGAATAGAGAATTATTATGCACAAAGAATTCTCTGTCAAATCCTCCTCTTCTCTACCTCTCAATAATGAGAAGTGAAAGAGATATTTCTTCAAGATCGAAGAATGAGCGATCAATAATGAAAAATTCAAGACATTCGACTTTTCACTATAACACCCAGAGATCAAGTAATATTTCTTGAGGTTATAGGAGCACATGTAGATCACTGCTAGAGGGATTCTATCCTTGGATCCTTACAGCACAATGAAGGTAATTCGAAAGGGTCTTTTCAGATGATTAACATTCACCAATGAAGAAATTTCCAAAGCCTAGGTATTTATTTCTTCAAATATTAAGTAAATTAATTATAAATTTGATGTGTAATATCCTCACTCATGGTTTTGGGAAATTATTATTAAAAGAAATTTTAATATATCTCCCACCTCCTCACACTTCTGCTACACCCAGAACTATCAAGTGGTATCAAAGTGACTGTGTTTAAATTTATAATTATTTATTTGAATATTGATCTATGTGTAATTGTGGTTAGATTTTCATTTCATGTTATTTTTTATTTAATAAAATTTGAATTAACATGTTATCGACATATTAATCATGTTCATTCAGTGTTTTATTTTATTAAAGGTTTAATAAAAAATGAAGAACGACTGGGGATGTCATTAGGAAGTTCCAAATCAATAGTCAGTAAAACTAGGTTACACGATGTGTGGCCAGAGCACACATCAAATACCCATGCGCATTGTATCTATATGTACCAAGAAATTAATTACATGCAGTGATTTTATTGCACACTGTGTGTTGACCGAGCCAACCAAGCACACGAAAAATGGATACTGGGTGTGTAACTAGCATGTACACTCTATGTAGTCCGACTGAGTCAACATTCTAAATCCCCAGGCGTGTGAATTGGATGTACAACAACCGAGGTACATGGCATTTAGTTGCATATACACGCAGTGTAGTCTCTTATTAATGGTCAAAATTAAAATTACATTAAATTTGAAATTGCAGGATTAAAACCTTATTTTATTAATCGACACACCATTGTGTGTTTGAAAATTTAATAATGGTTTTAAATAATTTTAAATGCTTAATTAATTTATTGTAATTAATTTAATTATTGGTTTTGCTATTTATTTTTCATGAATTACATTAATGATGGGTATATACAAATAAGATCGGATTATCATTAATATGAAAGGGAATTAATTAATTAATTTATTAATTAATCAATAAAAGTACATTTATCTTAAATTATAAAATAATTAATAAAGAAATTAATGTTATCCATTACTTTTTCATATTCGTTGCATGTATGACCATTAATTATCTTGGACAAGACCTATGTATGTGTTGGATGTTTTAATTTAATTTATTTCACGAGTTTTCAATTATTTAATATTAAATTAAATGACGACCTATGATTCATCCCTCCCTCCATTATTATGTAGGACCTGTATGTCCAAATATATTTATGTAATCCATTTTAATAAATCCTTTGGTTCCCCTCACGTGTGTGTGAGTAATAAATATTTATAATTAATGTAGAATCCCAAGATGCTTGAGGCAGTTCTAGATGAAACCATAATGATGTAAACTTAGGTGATATAAATGTGGAAAGGTGGAATATTGTAACTCATGCCAAGACTGACAATATGATTTATTTCCCATAGGTTAAAGGTTGATTTAATGTATTCTCATTAAATTAACCATTAGATAAATCTCATGAATGGGTCATTTAATTAATTAATTATTTCTATCTATGTAGTTATTTATTTTATGGATGTAAGGTCATGATCACATAAATAAATAAATTAATTTACAAAGATTGAAATTAAATAATGAGTTATGCGTAAATATTTTATCCAACATAGTTAATTAATTAAGTAACATCCACTTAATATTAACAAGATGTGTAAAGGATAAAACAAGATAAAATTTATGCATAATAAATTAAAATCCCTCAATTAAATATTAAGTCAGACTAAGCCTTCCATTAATTGATTGAGAATGAAACCATATAACTAAGTGTAGTACATGACCAAAGTCTGGACACTTACTTTTATTAGGGAGTTCTCATGAGAGTCTTAGGTTGACTTAACTGAAATTGTATTTATTTTAATGACCAAAGTCTGTTCAATACAAATTTGGAGGTAAGTGTTGAGGAAATCCAAGTCATGATTTCAGGATAGGGGAATCTACTCAATGGATCAAGGAGATTCAAGTCCATAGTTGGCAAGACCACCTATCTAATTACTTTATTATGGTTTTCATGGAAAAAGTTTGGATCATTAATAAAAGTAACGGGGATCCTTACCACTAGAATGTTAAAGTAACTATATATTCCAATTTCAATGGTGAGGGCTATTGAGACTCGATAAAATAGTGGGATATTTAATAAATAAATAAATAAATTTAATTTATTATATCTCACTTATTTTGTAATCAAGAAAATTACTAATAATCATATCTTTCTAATTATAGAATAAAATAACAATTTCATCACCCCACTATCCCTATGATAAATATTGGAGAAAGATAACCTCCTAAATGGTAGTATCTTCTAGGAGTGGTTTAGATGCCTTCGGGTTGTGCTATGCTAGGAATGAAAATCTTATGTGCTAGAATCCTCAATTCCTGATCTTCCTGCTAAAGTGGCAAGTGATGAGGAGTTCATTTTTTATGAAAAACATTTGAGAGATGTGGTATAAGTTCAATGTTTTATGATTTCATTTATGTCTAGTGAACTAATTAAGTCTCATGAAAACATGGATGCATATAGTATGCTTGAGAACATCCATGGTCTTTATCAAGAGAGAGCTATATAGGAATGATTTGATATTTCCAAGGAAATCTTTCAGAGAAATATGAAGAGGGTTCCCCAATTGGGCCTCATGTAGTCAAGATCATTGGCTACATTGAGTGCTTAGAGGTTCTAAGGTTTAAACTCCCCAAAGAATTGGGCACCGAACTCATTATAGCATCACTCTCTCAGACATTCTCCATATTTGTTATGAATTTTAATATAAACAATGTTGAGAAGTCTCTTCTAGATCTTCTTACTCTTATTTTCCAAGTAAGGATATAAAGTGTGAAAAACCTTCCATCATTATAGTGAACAAACGGAAAGGGAAAGTGAAGATATTTAAGCCCAAATATTCTTCACACCCTTCCAAGAAGAGGAATATCAAGGGGTAAGTAAGAAAACATGATGTTGTATATTTCGCATTTGGAAATAAGGGCCACTTGAAGAAAAACTACACCCAACCAAAGAATCAAGGGGACGCTTTAGGTGTGTTTGTTATTGAGTTTAATTTATCTGTTTCTAAAAATTGGGTATTAGATATAAATTTTGGTTCTCACATATGTATTAAAATATAGAAACTAAGTAAACATGGAAATATTGATCGAGGAGAGATAGATCTTCGGGCATCCAACATAGATAAACTTTCATTTGTAGATATCAGGGACTAAAAACTCACATTTCCAACTAGAATGATCTTGATTTTAAAGGGTTGTTATTATGTGAATTCAGTTACCCAATACATTATTTTTGTATCCAGAATTGATACAGATGGATTTATTTTCAAATTTGGGAATACATGTTACTTATTTTATAAAGATAGCATTTTTATGGTAAGTCATATTTAAATAATGGTCTTTATGTGTTGGATTACATGAAGCAAATAATGGAAATCGATAACAAAGTTACTTCACATGACTCATAACACTCCCAACTTTGACATCACTAGATAGATCATGTAAATGAAAATCTCTTAACTAAATTTCATCAAGATGGATATTTAGATTATTTTTATCTAAAACTACTTGGTGTATGTCATGCATGTTTACAAGAAAAAATGACCAAACCATTTAGTGGGAAATATGAAAGGGCTAAATAGATTCTTGAATTAGTTCATACTGATGCATGTAGACTATTTCCTATTGAATAAATGGGTGGGTAATCATACTTAATAAATTTTATTAGTGATTTTAGTAGATATGGATATGTATACTTAATGTGGTATAAGTTGGATTCTTTTGAAAAATTAAAGGAATAAAAGAATGAAGTTGAGAAGCATCTTGGTAAGAAGATTAAGAAACTTCACTCAGACCATGTAGAAAAATATCTTAATCAATACTTCATTGATTATATATAAGAGTTCAAGATTTTATCTCAACTCACTCCTCCTTATACGCCTCAGTGGAATGGTGTAAGTGAAATAAAGAACTGCACCTTGTTGGACATGGTGAGATCAATGATTAGTCATGCGAGTCTTCCATTTTCCCTTTGTGGATATGTGTTACAAACAATAACATACACACTAAATCAGGCATCCCTGGAGATGGCGTGTACTTTTATTTTCCATTTTTCTTAATTTCCTCCACCACATTTATTAGACCTTGAATAATAACTATTTATTTCTCAAATAAATATCAGTACATTACTCGCTAATAAATATATTATTTCGCCCACAATATATTCTCTTGAATAACTAGTGTCAAAATAAATTTAATCAGGCATCCCTGAATAATTATTAAACCACAGTCGGGAATAATCTTTATTCAACTTGTTAAATTAATATTTAACTAAGATACTTGGACACATTTATTGTGTGACCCTCTAGGCCTCTTTCTCAGTGGAATTTGGCAGAGCCTGCCTAAATTTCAAGGTTAGCATATAGAAACATGCCAAGACACCCATAGAGAAAGAAGTTAATGCCACAATGACGTGTCATCTCCTACGAACGCTTACCATGTAATGTAATCCCTTTGTCACGATATCTCGAATCAAGTGGGTTGCATGCTAGTTCCATCAACCCATGTGCTCGATTATTCTTTCTTTGACATTCCAGAATTTAAATTGCCCATTCCTCACCATGGACATGGATTTATTTAAGCTATATCAATTCCATAAAAGGTCCTGAGATATCTACTTCCATTATAGAACCGAAGTGGAAAAATCCTTTCTCACATTATCTATTAATAAAATATCACTCGTGACGCACCCAATGTATCCTTCCTTTCTGTGAATAGTGTTTCGTCATAGTTTTCATCAATAAATATAAGTACGTGATTTGTAATACCCATTAATAGTAATCTTAAAGTCTAAGGACCAATGCACACGTCCGAAGATAGGAACATCCAATGACACTATGAAATGTGTATTTCCTACTGGTGGGTCTCATTCTCATAATATCCTCCTGGACATTACCAAGGGTGCACACCATGAGAAGGTGCCTCAAAGTTTTATGAGTCCTCAACCCTAATGACCTATATTATTTGTGTCCCTCAAATAATATCATACGACCATTGAACATATATTCAAGAATAGTGTTATGGCACTTCCGGGTTCTCATCCTAGTAGGGATCCACTATGACCCTTTAATGCAACAACTATTATTAGGACATTATCACATGAATTTTCATGCAGAAAAACAATCAAGATGTGATAAGGTATTTATTAATGAATAAAGTACAAAGTATTTGGTTCTAGGCCACCAACTCCAACAGACTCCCACTTGGACTAGAGCCATCTGCTAACAACCTTTAACCCGCTAGCTCCCACATGATATTCATGCTTATACTGAGATAGGCCTTTAGTAATGGGGTCCACCACATTCTCTTCTGTGGACACTCTGCTCACTGCAAATTCACCCCTTTGATAGAAATCCCTTAAGAGGTGATACTTCTGGAGTATGTTCTTTGTCTGTTGATGTGACCTTGGTTCTTTTGCAAGATCCACCACTACAGTATTATCACAATACAATGTGATAGGATATTTACTACTAGGCACCACATCAAGCTCCTTGACAAAGTTCCGAATCTAGATGGATTCCTTGGAAACATCAGAAGCTGCTATATATTCAGACTCTGCTGTAGAATAAAAAAAACTAGCTACTTTGAACTCTTCCAGCCCATAGCTCCTCCATTGAGACATAAAACAAATCCAGATTGCGACTTCAGATCATTCTTATTTGTATTAAAACCAACATCAGCATACCCTATGATGACAAGCTCCTTGTCTCCTCCATAAACCAGGAATATATCCTTAGTTATTCTCAGATACTTAAGGATAGTCTTAATAACAGTCCAATGATGTTCTCCTAGATCTTCTTGATATCTTCCTACCATGCTCAGTGCATAGGCAACATCAAGCTTGGTACATAACATGACATACATGATGGATCCTATAGCTAAATGATATAGGATATTACTCATTCTATCTTTCTCTTGTTGTGTCTGTGGAAGCATTTTCTTAGAAAGATGTAGGCCATGTGACACTAGAACAAATCCTCTCTTGGATTGTTCCGTACTAAATATCTTTAGTAACTGGTTAATTTATGTACCCTGACTTAGTCCAAGCAGCCTCTTGGATCTATCACAAATGATCTTGATCCCTAGAATGTAGGCTGCTTCACCCAAGTCCTTCATGGAGAAACACTTGTTCAACCAGTCCTTAACTGACTGTAAGCCTAGTACATCATTTCGAATAAGCAATATGTCATCAACATATACTATTAGGATAAAAACCACATTTCCACTAAACCACTTATAAACACATGGATCACATTCATTCTTAATGAAACCAAATTTCTTTATGACTTTATCAAATCGAATTTTCCATGACCTGGATGCTTGATTTAATCCATAAATAGATTTCTACAACTTATAAACCTGTTTGGCTTTACCTAGTGTCACAAACCCTTCTGGTTGTGTCATATAGACATCTTCCTAAAGGTTCCTGTTAAGGAATGCTATTTTGAAATCCATTTTCCAAATCTTGTAGTCATGGTAAGCTGCTATGGTAAGTATGATTATTATGGATTTAAACATGGAAACTAGCGAGAAGGTTTCATCATAGTCAATTCCTTGATATTGTATGAATCCATTAGCCACTAGCCTTTCTTTATAGGTGCTAACTTGACCTTCCATGTCCAATTTTCTCTTGAATACCCATTTTCATCCAATAGACTTTACATCAACCGGATCATCGACCAAAACCTATACTTGGTTCTAATACATGGAATCCATCTCAAAAATTTTAAGCTTCTTGACATCTTGCAAATTCTGAGCTTTCTACTACTTTTTTGTAGGAGAGAGGTCCATCATTGTCCAACAATAATTATTCACCATCCTCAGTGACTAGGAAACCAAATCTCTCTGGTTCTCTTACCTCTCTTGAGCTCTTACACAGTACTTGTGTTTTTGGAAGCTCTTAGATGGGGACTTATAGAACTTATTCCTATACCAACTCCTGTGTATCTTGAGAATCAACTTCGTCAAATTCAATCTTGATCCAACTATCCTTTTTTTGGATGTACTCCCTCTCAAGAAATAAGAATTGTCTAGTGACAATCACTTTCTTGTTTGAATGGTTATATAGGTAATATACTTTCGTTTCCTTGGGATATCGTATAAAGATACTCTTCATGCCCAGGGGTGCTAGTTTTTTGCCTAAGAAGACCTTAACAAATGCCTCTCATCCCCATACACATGTGTGTGAAAAAATGAGTTTCTTTCCATTCCATAACTCGGAGGGAATTCCATTTTCCACCTTAGTTGGTACTCGGTTTAATGTGAATGATGGAGTTTATAATTCATATCCCCAAAAGGATAATGGAAGATCTTCATGACTCATCATTGACCTCACCATGTCCAACAAGGTGCGGTTCCTACTTTCACTAATACCATTACACTATGGTGTATAAGGAGTGAGCTGAGATAGAATCCCAGACTCCCATAGAAGATCGATGAACTCTTGGTTCATATATTCTCTTCCTCGATCCGATCGAAGCTTCTTTATCTTCTTACCAAGATGATTCTCTACTTCATTATTGAATTCCTTAAATTTCTCTAAGGATTATGACTTATACCTCATTAAGTAGACATATCCATATCTACTTAAATCATCAGTAAAAGTAATTAAGTAAGAATATCCACCTCTAGCTTCTACTAGAAATGGTCCACACACATCTGTGTGCACCAATCCTAGAAGCTCTGTGGCCCTTTAACTCTGTCCACTGAAAGACGACTTGGTCATTTTACCTTGTAAACAAGTGTGACATCTATCAAGTAGTTTTAGCTCAGTAGAGTCTAAATATCCATCTTGGCAGAGCTTTGTCAAGCGCTTCCCGTTACATGAACAAAAGGATGATTCCACAACTGGGTGATGTATGAGTCATGTGAGTTTGTTTCGTTATCAATTTCCAACACTTGGTTTTCATAATTTAATACATACAAACCATTATTTAAATGTTCCATACCATAATATACGTTGTTATTATAAAATAACCAACCCTTATTTCCAAACTTGAAAATAAATCCATCCATATCCAAACATGATACATAAATTATGTTTTTGGTAACACTAGACACATAATAACAATTATGTAAAACCAAAATCATCCCAGTTGGCAATGAGAGGTGGTAATCGCCAATGGCTAACGCAGCCAGCCTCGTGCCATTAGTAGCTCGAAGATCCACCTCTCCTCTGGAAATATTTCTAAATATACTTGGTTCCTGCATTTGAATATAGATGTGAGCCCCACAAGCTGTATCTAATACCCAATGTGTAGAAATGGAAATATTACACTCAATAACGAACACACCTTTAGCATCCCTACACTTTTGGGTGCAGTTCCTCTTCCAGTGGCCTTGGTTGCCACATGGAAAACATACCACCTCCCATTCCTTTCCCTACCTTTGGATCTTCCCCTTCTTAGAGGGATGGTGCTTGGGGGCTTCATACCATTTATAAGTACTTGGACCCTTTGCCTTGTCCTTCCTTTTATTATTCACCATAAGGACTGCGGGTTTCTCATGCCCCATGTCCTTATCTACATGGAGAATTAAGGTTAGAAGTTCTAATAGACTCTTCTCATTGTTTCTCATGTTATAGTTGAAAATAAAGCTAGAGAAGGTCTTGGACAGTGATGATAGGATGAGATCTGTACGCAACTCATCTGGGAACTTAATCCCTAATATGTCCAGGTGTTCAATGTAGCCAATAAGCTTGACTACATGAGGCCCATATGGAACAGAATATCCAAGATTAGTTGTAAAAAAAGAGTTGGAGATCTCATATCTCTCATGTATCACCTTCTCTTGGTAGATATCCTTAATATGAGACATCATGCTATACACGTTCATGTTTTCATGTTGCTTCAAGATCTCATTAGACATGATTTATAGCATGAAACATTAAACATTTGTGGAATCATCCATATGTTTCATATAGAGAGATAGTTCCTCATCACTGGTCTCTTTCCTAGGTGCAAATGGAACAAGCTCTTCTAGCACATACAATTTCCTCTTGTGGAAAAGGATGATGCTTAAATGCCTCTGCCACTCTTGGAAATTGGTGCCAGTGAGAAGGTTTTCCTTCTCGAGTATGGTTCATAATGATATGTTTGAAGTAATTTTCTTTTCGTTTCTAAAAATTAAGATGAGAAAAGGTTTAGTACTTTATTATTATAAAACTAAAACAAATAAATAAATTAATACTTATTAGTCTCCCACTATTTTATCAAAATCCAATATCCCTCATCATTGACTTCAGAATATTCTGTTACCTGAATATTCTAGTGGAAAAGATCCATATTTCCCTTTACATTACCCCAACTAGGGTTGGTCAAGAAACTTTAAGGGTTTTAGGTAGGCATTCTAAATTCCAAGTTCATTAACTCGCAGCTCCTTGATCCATTGAGTGGACTCCCCAATCCCGAAATCCTTTTATTTTGGATTTCCTCAACCTTTGCCTCTTGGTCACACCAAGTCCTGCTGTGGCAGTCAACCCTTGATGTGAACCAAGTCAAGTCAACCCAAAACCTTGAATTATAATTCCCTGATAATTGAAATCACCCCAACTAGGGTTGGTCAAGCACTTTGAACTATGGTTTGATTCTAACTAAGATTATGAAAGGATATACCGACTTAATATTTCTTTAAGGGATTTTATCCTTATATGTAAATTTCCATTTTATTATATTTGATTACATGCTTGTTAATATTAAGTGGGATATACTTAAGTGATTAACCATGCATAAGATAATATTTTACGCATAATCTAGTCTTATTTTAGTTCCATATTGCATGCTTATTTAATTCATTAATTGTGTGATTGTGACAACACACCCACAATAAATAAACCATGAAACTGATATAAATAAAATAAATGGTATGATCAAGAGCTTGTTCTATTGGTTATTTTATCTAGAGGTTGATAAACTAACCCAATACCTAAGGGAAAAACACCTTGAACCTTTTGGGTTCGTGTTTACAGCTTTCCACATTTCCACCTTTGTATCTCCTTGGATTGGTTTCACCTTGGCTCCTAACTTGAGCCACCTCCACTAGATTGGGAGCTCCATACATTACATATGCTTTTATCTCACACGTAGGTGAGGGGTAAAATGGGGTTTTACATAAAAGAAACCTTGGGAACGCAGGCCCTATATATTAATGAGGAGAAGGCTCACATGCCAAAAAATTTAACTTAAATAAATAAATTAAAAGAAACCATTAACATACAAAGGTCTTGGTCTAGCTCATGATCATCCATGCATGCAATGATATTTATGCATAAATAAAACTAGAATTCAATTCTTTAATCGTTCTTGTTTAAGATAAATCACACTCGAATCAATTAATTATCTTTAATTAACCAACCCTTTTATCTTAAACCCTTTTATTCCATGAGATTCTCATACATCATAATTTTAAACAAATAAATTTATTTAAAATTATCTTTGTACATAACTTGTACCTTAGAGGAAACCTGGTGAATTCCTGTTCATAACTACCCAATGAGTTTAAATGAACATTACACAGATGTTAAATTAAACACATATATATAAAACACCTATCACGTGTTGTGCCTTAGATTTATGCCTACACTATGGTACACGTCTCAAGGGTTTTTATAATATAATAATAAATTTTAATAAATATTCATATTTTAGATGAGTACACGATGTATAGTTCTGACTACACGACGTGTAATTTTGTTCACCATCCATCTGAAGTACACGCCTGGGGACATGGCGTGTAGATGTAATTTGGAAATTTTTGGAGTACACGACGTGTTCAATGGGACACACGTTGTGTAGTATCCACGTTACATGGTTTCAAACTGGGAAAGATGTGTATGTGGTACATGGTCCAACCCTAACCCAAAGGGACTACACACCGTGTTCCATGGGCCACACGACATGTAATCCAGAAACCGTGTGCCACCTGTTCCTGGTCAACACATGGAGTCTTAAAGACTTAGATATGATCCATTTACACGACCTGATTTGGTGGACCGGTCCAATGCATTGAACCTAGACTAAATGGCGTGTACTTCCAAATACACACCGTGTATTCTAGTTTTGTATTACCAGGAATGTTTGGAACCTCTAGATGAGATACTATATTTTATTTTAATCAAAATTAAAATAAAAAATCATTACTGTAAGGTGAATGAGAAAAAATAGAGGAGGAACATATCTCGAGATTGAGATTTAAAGAATGATTAACTTTAATTAAAACAAATAAATTATTAAATGCGTTAATCACAAAAAAAACTAAATAATTATAATCAATGATATGACTCATTCTAATACCACTTGTAGGTTCCGAGTGCAGTAGAAGCGCATTGGTGGGTGTACCCAACTTTAATTTTAGCGTTAACAACGATCAATCTGAGATCCATCACGATAATAAAATGTCGGATCTTTAGAATAGAATGAAGAAAGAAAAAGAAATAGGGGAGTCTTAGAACCATATAGAGGATCATCATATGTTGGTTACAATTAATTTAATTAATTGAAAAGAATTACCTTGATGGAGTTATTTCTTCATTGATGTCTCTGGTCACGATCTGATGTGATCCATCATTGTGTTATAGAATCCAAGTGTATGATTTCTCTAGAGGTGATCCACATGTGCTCTACATATCTCTAGACATCGTAGAATGGATCTTCGGGTTCTGGCATAGAAGATCCTTCACTTGCGATGTCCGCCTTGATCCGATGGAGGTGGATCTCTCTCTCGTAGCTTGAGATAATTCTTGGTGGAAAAAGAATTCTCTCTTGGCTTGAGAGATTTTCTAAATCCATTATGCACAACCACTCAAAATGGCTAGGCCAATGAGAAATATATAATTGGGATTTTTAAATACATAGAATAATAAAATGAATTAATTACCTGAAATCATTTATTCATTTCATTTAATTCTAAGTAATACCCCATGTCTAATAATAACAGTTGACTATTATTATTACTTGACACACACCCAATGAATTACACCTAATATTATTTAATTAAATAAATAATATTATTTCTCATAAATTCACAGAAAAACTACACAACATGTATATACTAATATATATGGAATGTACTTTTATTTTCCATTTTTCTTAATTTCATCTACCACATTTATTAGACCTTCAATAATTATTATTTATTTTTTTGAATAAATATCACTGCATTACTCGCTAATAAATATATTATTTCACCCACAATATATTCTCTCAAATAACTAGTGTCGAAATAAATATGATCAGGCATCCTTGAATAATTATTAAACCACACTTGGGAATAATATTTATTCAACTTGTTAAATTAATATTTAACTTAGATACTTGGATAAATTTAGTGTGTGACCCTCTAGGACTCTTTCTCAGTGGCATTAGGCGGAGCCTGCCTAAAGTCCAAGGTTAGCGTCTTGCAACACGCCAAGGAACCCATAGAGAAAGAAGTTAACACCACAATGATGTGTCACCTCCTACGAACACTTACCATGTAATGTAATCCCTTTGTCATGATATCTTGAATCAAGCAGGTTTCATGCTAGTGCCATCAACCCATGTGCTCGATTATTCTTTCTTTGACTTTTTGGAATTGAACTTTCCCATTCCTCACAATGGCCATGGATTTATTTAGGCTATACCAATTACATCAAAGGGACTGATATATCTACTTCTATTATGGAATATAAGGGACAAATCCTTTCTCACATTATCTATTAACACAATATCACTCATGACACACCCAACGAATCTTACCTCACTGTGAACAGTGTGTCGTCACAGTTTTTGTCAATACATCTAAGTGCGTGAGTTATAATACCCATTAATAATAATCTTAAATTCTAAGGACTAATACACATGTACGCAGATAGGAACATCCATTGACACTGTGAAATTTGGATTTCCTACTGCCGGGTCTCGTTCTGATAATATCCTCCTGGACATTACCAAGGGAGCACACCATGAAAAGGTGCCTCAAAGTTTTATGAGTCCTCACCCCTAATAGCTTGTATTATTTATGTCCCTCAAATTACATCATCCGGAAATAGAACATATATTCAAGAATAGTGTTATGGAACTTCTAGGTTCTCATCATAGCAGGGATCTACTATGACCCTTAAATGCAACATCTATCCTTAGGACATTATCACATGCATTGTCACGCAGAAGAACAATCAAGATGTGATAAGGTATTTATTAATGAATAAAGTACAAATTAGTTGGTTTTAGGCCACCAACTCCAACATTAATAGTGTCAAGGAATTTAATATGATGAAACCTTTTCACCAGTTTCAATGATAAAATCTATCATAATTATACTTTCCATTATAGCTTTCCATGACTATGAGATTTGGAAAATGGATTTCAAAATAGCCTTACTTAATGGGAACCTTTAGGAAGATGTCTATATGACACAACCCAAAGGGTTTGTAAATCCATAGGATGTTAACAAGTTATGAAAGTTTCAAATATCCATTCATGGATTAAATTAAGCATACAGGTAATGAAAAATTCATTTTGATGAGGCCATAATAGAATTTAGATTGATAAAGAATGAATGTGAGTCGTGTATCTATAAACAATTTAGTGGGAGTGTAGTTGTTTTCTTGATAGTATATATTGATGATATATTACTCTTTGAAAATGAAATATCATCCTTATAGTATATTAATGTGTGGTTGAATAATTGACTCTCTATGAAGGACTTGGGAGAGAAAACATATATTCTTGGGATCAAGATCTATTATGATAGATCCAAGAGGATTATTGACCTAATTCAAAGTACATACATTGACAAGATACTGAAGAGATTAAGTATGGAAAAATCCAAGAGGGGATTGTTTCCAGCATCACATGACATTCATCTTTCTAGAAAAATGTGTCCTTAGACACATGAGGAAATAAAAAGAATGACAAGGATTCCAAACACATCAGCGATTGGGACAGTCATGTGTGTTATGATATTACTAGGCTAGATGTTGCCTACTAATTAAGTGCATCAGGAAGATATCAATCTGATCCAGGTGACAACCATTGGATGATAATCAAGACTATCCATAATTATCTAAGGCATTCTAAGGATATATTCCTAGTATATAGATGAGATGAGTAAATATTCATCATAGGATATGAAGATTCTAGTTTCTAAACTAATCAAGATGACATGGAGTCACAAATGGGATAAATATTAACTTTGAATGAAGGTGATGTGAGGTAGAAGAGCTCAAATCAGGGTATGGTTGTAGATTCTAGAGCAGAGTACAAGTATATTGCGACTTTTAAGGTATCTAAATAAGAATCATGGATGCTTAATTTTTTTAATGATCATGATGTGATACCTAGAAGTAAAGATCATATCACACTCTATTGTGATAATACTGCATCAGTGGCTCTTGAAAAAGAGACAAGGTCATATCAATGGATGAAACACATACTTTATAAGTATCATCTCTTGAGGGTTTTTTCTCAGAGAGATGAAGTTGTAGTGAGAAATATTTCCACAGAAGACAACGTGGAATACCCCTTAACTAAATCCTTGACTCAGCAGAAACATGACTATCATGTGAGGTCTATCAGACTGAAGTTCGTAGGCAGTTGGCTCTAGTCCAAGTGGGAGTTTGTTGGAGTTGGTATCCTAAGACCAATTATTTTTACTTTCATTACTTTAATATTCAATGTGTTGAATATTAATAAAACTTCTTATTATATACTTTTTATTGTTCTGCATGACTCTAATGCAATAATTTCCTATACTATATGTTTCATTGATAAGGTCATAATAGTTCCCCACTATGATGAGAACCTTGATGTGCTATGATGATATTATAAAATAATGATATGAGATTAGATAACATGTTATGATGATACACATAGTACATAGACTGTCAGATGCGAGTACTCATAAGAAGATTAGGATTCTTCTCAATAAGTTCACACTTGGTAATCTTCAAGATGGGAGATTATGAGAATAAACCTGCCAGTAGGAATTCCAAATGTTTTTGTGTCATCGGATATTTATATCTATGAGGTGTGTGATGGTCCTTAAACTTTAAGATTATTATTAATGAATGTTACAACTCATGTACTTAGATGTATTTCGTAAACCATGATGATAACATTTCATTGCGAAATTGGATATGTTGGGTGTGTCATGAGTGACATATCATTAATGAATATGTAGAGGAAGGATGTTTCCTTTCCATCTTTATGGAAGCTGATATCTCGGCCCTTTGATTGCAATAGAACCACCACATTAAATTCCATGGTCATTATGTAATGACGTGTTTATTTCAGATGGTCAAAGAAAGACATATCGATCTTTTAGGTTGGTGACATAGATATGCAACCTACTTGATGAGATATTGTAACAAATGTGTTATATTACATAGTAAGAATTCGTATGTGGTTTTCAACGTTATGACATTAATTTATTTCTCTTAGGTTCATTGACCCGTTACTAGACAATAATCTTGTACTTTAAGTACGCACATCTAATTCCAATGAGAAAGAATCCTAGAGCATCACACACTAAGTGTTTCTGTTGATATTGATTAAATTACATTTGATTTTAATTAATAGAATAAATATTATTCTCAAGTTCAAGGAATAATTTTATTCAATTTATATTGATCGCATAAATTAAATAAATATTTATTCATTGGCTTGTGAATAAAATATTTATTTTATTTATTGAATATTTTAATAAATATTTATTCACTAGATTGTAAATAAAATATTTATTTATGAATAAAATATTAATTCTATTATTCAATAAATTCTAGAGGATTTTGAATGGACCAAGACTGAGTTCGGTGAAAAATATTAATTTCAAAGACCATTACATAATATTTTTTATTGCGCAAATTGGTGCACACCACAAAATAATAATTATATAATTATTATTATGTGGAATGAGATTTATTAAAGGTAATAAATGTTATTTAATGAATGATATGTAATTAAATAATATTTTAACTCAAATCCTAACTCTAAAAAAAGACAGCTATGTCTATTATGTAGAGAATCCGAAATTGAGAATAGAGAATTGTTGCACATAACAAATTCTCTCTCAACTCCTCCTCCTATCTCCCTATCAAGAATGAGAAGTGAAAGAGATATTTATTCAAGACTAAAGAATTATTGATCAAGAATGAACAATGCAATACATACGACTCTCCATGCTAGCACTCAGAGATCGATTGGAGTTGCTCAGAGATCATAGGAACAAGTGTGGATCACTGCTAGAGGGATTCTATCCTTGAATCCTTACAAGTGTAATGAAGGTAATCTGAAAGGGTCTTTTTGGATGATCAACATTCACCAATGAAGAAGTTTCTTAAGACCAAATATTTATTTCTTCAAATATTAAATAATTTAATTATAAATTTGATGTGAAAGATCCTCACTCTTGATTTCAGACAACAATTATTAAAAGAAATTTTAATATATATCACACCTCCGCATGCTTCTGCTGTGCCCAGAACCATCAGTTTGACTGCCTATATGAGTATAAAATAAACAGTTTACATTTAAAGTTATATAAATGATAAAAAAGTACTTACCATATATTGTTGATGCATACTGAATGTACGACTACCATCTTAATGCATCACCTCCTACCGCCCCTGGTTTTGTTTACCTAATGAGGCTCTCCTTTGAAAAATAGCTCCCATCCAATATGAACACAATACATCCCAAACCTGAGATGAGATGGAATCTAGTTGGTGGGCATAGTAAGACTGATCAAGATATGTGACTCCCACTTTCCACATTGTTTTCCTCCTCAGATTGTGAAAAAACTGATGGCAACGCCCACATATACAGACCTCCCATGCCTCCCAGATAGAGTCTCTCATGCTATCATCGATGTGATATGAGAAACTATGCAAATAATTAATAATAACAAGTTATTAATTAAATTAATTTCAAAATAAATATTATTTATTTATATACCACTATTGGAAATTGAGTTATTTGTGACGGAGCATTTGCAACGGGGACCCGTCGCAAAAGGTTATTTGCGACGAGGTCCCGTCACAAATACCCTATTGCATAAAATGGAGTTGAAAATAGTTTCTATGACTTTTAAAGAAACCTATTGCGACGGGCCTCTCACAAATAACTTAAAAAAATAAAAAATTATTATTAATAAAATTTAATAAAAGAATAATAATAATAATAAAATAATATTAAATAATAATAACAACAAAAACAAAACGATATTAATAAAATAATAATAATAATAAAATAATAATAAAATAATAATAATAAAGTAATATTAATAATATAATAAATAAAAATAAAAATAATATTAATAAAATAATATCAATAAAATTAATATTAATAATAATAATAAAATTATAAAAAATTAAAAAATAATAAAAATCTCAATATTCGCAAAAATATAAAAATAATAATAATAGTAATAATAATAATAATAATAAAATAATAATAAAAAATAATAATTTTAATAAAATAATAAAAAAATAAAAAAATAAAAAATAAATAAATAATAAAGTAATAAAATATTAAAAAATTAAAAAAATAATAAAATAATAAAAAACACAATATTCAAAACAATATAAAAAATTCACTATATAGAAATGTAAATATATAATATTACAAAAGAAATTTACTTTCAAATGCATTAACAAAAAAGTAAATACTTCACTGAGGGGGAGGGTCTTCTAGAGGAGCTGGAGGAGTTGATGGAGGGAACTCCATCCCTAAACCTTGAGTTAGACATTACATTTACTCCATCATATGCTCGTGTCACTACTACTACCATTGACGCATCTCCTACTGCTACCGCTTTTGCTGTCGATGGAGTTCTTCCTACTCCATACACAAACTTTCTATAAGCTCACCCTAAGCTCGCAACTGCTCCTGATATGGTGCAATATATGATGACAACTCTTCACGATCTCCTCTCGAGCTGCATGCTGATATCACAACGGTACCATAATAACTCATAGACATCAATCAGGAGTCGATACCAAAAACTCAACCTTTCTCAAAGGTATACTAGGTTGCTTGTATCCATACTGCCTCATCAAATCTTACTACACTGGTCTGATCATCGGTCTCGACCCAACTCTCTATTTTTTTCTGAGATGTCATGGCCTCATATGATTCCTTCAATTTCAATTTAAAATTAAAATAGTTAAAAATATTATTTTTAGTTAATTTTAAAACTAAAAAATAAATCATACTTACCATAATATGATACTGGAAATCACCTCTAATCTCTCCAGTGATAGGATCACTGTACATCTTCTTATAGACGTCAAACTCCATAATATCGTGTTGTTAGGCTGTCTATATGAATATAAAATAAATTTTTTACATTTAAAGTTATATAAATTAATTAAAAAAGGTACTTACTATATGTTCCCTATGCATACTGAATGTATGACTATTAGATCAATGTTTCACCTCCTATCTCCCCTAGTTCTGTTGAACTACTGGAACTCCCCTCGTTTCCATGCTACCTCCTAATACCTCTTCAGAAAACATCAATTTCTCTATAAAGGAGGTTATGCAATCTAGTAATTTGGAGCTCCCTAACTCTATCATGAAGGTTGTTGATGGTTACCCTTTCTCTAATGATGATGTTTTTTTTATTTGGGATCCTACTCACAATGGTATTCTGGATTCCAATTTTTTTTACAATCATTGTTTCTCTAATTTAGAGTCTAATTTTTCCTAGTTGAAGTCGTTCGAAAAAATCTTGGATTAAGCCATCAAGACTTAATCTCATTTGGCGTATTGTGCATAACCGTATTCCTACTGAGACATGTCTTAAATTTTTTGGTATCCAACTCTGTTTTAATTGTCATCTCTGTCATCAACATAGAGAGGATATCAATCATCTATTTTTTTCATGTTCTATAACCTCTGCTCTTTGTAATTTTATCACTAACATGTTTGATTGTAGATGGTTATTTTATGACACTATTTTCTCTCAGCTAAAACGGTTTGTGGAGATTGATTCTTCACAACAAATCAAGAACCTATTCCTATATTTTGTTTCGGAGATCCTACACATTATCTGGTATGATAGAAATGCAGTTATTCATGATAATTACTCTTCTAACCTTATTTTAGGTCAGAAGAGAATTCTGATTGCCATTAGGGATGCCACCATGATCCAGAAAGCTCATTATGACAACTCTATTGGTGACTTTGTGATCCTGCGACGTCTTGGGATTGATGGAATTTTCACTTAGCCTAAACGCTCTTTTGAGGTGTTTTGGCAAGCCCCTCTACCTGGATGGATCAAGATAAATGTGGATGGTGCCTCTAAAGGAAACCTGGGACCTGCGAGTTGCAGAGCCATTTTCAGAGACTTTTGAGGTCATTTCCATGGTTGTTTATATGGAAGCTATAGTGTCACCTCTTCCCTTGAAGCTGAGATGTTGGCATTAATTCATGCCATTAAATTTGTTAAACAAAAAGGTTGGAATAATATCTCGATTGAAAGTGACTCCACCACCATTGTTCAAGAAATTTGGAATGGTTTGGTTCATCTTGATTGGCCTCTCACTGCAAGTTAGAAGAACTGCCTTGACTCGATTCTGGAGCTCCGATACATTACTACCCATGCCTACCATGAATCTAATAGGGTGGCAGATGGTCTTGCTAAAAAAATAATCAACCAGGACATTATGTGGATTGATAATTTTCCGGTTGACCTTCTCCCTCTCTATGAAAAATATTGTAATAAAATTTCATCTTTTAGACTCATGTAATTTCCTTTATTACTTTTAATAAATTGTGTCTTGGTCTTTGATCAGGACATTGCCTTTAAAAAAAATGGGCATAGTAAGACTGATCAAACTCTATGACTCCTGCTTTCCTCATTGTTTCCCTCCTCAAATTTTTAAAAAACTAATGAAAATGATCACACTTACACCCCTCCCATGCCTATCAAATAGAGTCACACATGCTCTCTTCAACGGGATACCATAAACACTAAAAATAATTAATAATATCAGGTTATTAATTAAATAAATTTTGAAATAAATATTATTTATTTATGTACCAAACAATGATTGAACATGCAATACTGAACATCAATGAGAATTTGATCCCATGTAACCCATGCTCTAGAAAAATAATTTCCCAATATAGCACTCCCCTGTCCAATAACTATATGCAAAATGATGTGAAGAAAAGAAAAAATAATCAAAAAATTAGTATATAAACAAATTAATGATAATTAATGAAAACTAATTAAAATACCCAAGTAAATATACCACTGTGTCCTTGGATCGAAACTAAGACATGGACGTCACTCTGGGATAGGATTAAGAATCATCAATCTTGCAAGACTATGACCCCTTAGAGTTGTTGCTGAACCGCCAACAATCTAAAGGTCAGATGATCCAACATCATGCTCTTCATCAAGAAAATTAGCCCCCTCTAACTCACGAAATAGATCCAAGTCTATCTGAAACATGAAATGACTATTGTTAGAAAATAGTTGAAAACAACTATTATATATATAAATATATTGTATATGATTATAACCAACATTTAACTATGTAAATATTCATCTCCATCATCATATTTGTATATGATGGTGTCAATATCTTCATATTCCTCCTCAATATCATCAATTTTCATAGGAGTTTCAGTTTCATCATCTCTTGTTATTTCAAATTCATTTGTTACATCAACAACATCATCATCACCATTGACCCTTAACTGTGGGTTGTTATCATCGATATTCCCCAGTTCCCTATCAAGTATATCTCAATATGGTGTTTTTGGGTTTGTAACCTCTAGATACATGTGTTCCAAATCCACATCCACTTACAGTATCCAGATAAGGATGTAATTTCTTTGAAACCACTTGATATATCCTTTACCAAAATTCATAGAAATTTTCCTATACTGAGACTTATCCTTAGAGACATCCCTAGAAATATCTTTAGAAATATCCTGAGGGATATCACTAAGGTCTTCTCATCCTAGTTTCTAAAGGTTTACTAAACCTTTGATCGGATACCAATTATAGCATCCTAGGCTTCTCATAAATAAATATTGAATCTTTTTAGATGAATATTAACTACATTACAAAAGTATACTTCAGAGGATCGTAATATTTTAGTGAATTTGGAAACTTGGATCATAATATTCTTAATTTGTCAAAGATCTTCAATGTCCCCCATAAATATCTTCCCTTATTTTAATCTTCACAAATATACCCTACTTAAAACTGTTCTTCATAACCTAAGGACAGAAAACATAAGAAATGGTGAGATCATATGCTCAGTAAGGATAAAGAAGGGAAATACATAAGCATAAAATAAGCATAAGGGTATGAGAACATGATTATGAAAAATGAAAACCATACCCTTCATATAAAAGATCACAATCTTAACTCATGGAATAAAGATCGGTAGTTCATAAGACATGAATCATAAGGTAATCAAGAATATTATACATAATAAAAAACATTGTAATAAAACATAGATTTTTATCAAACACATAATAATATAAAATATTATGTCAAGGATACCCACCAAAAATTCATCACATGTTAGGCTTGGGCTAACCACCTATGTAACTTCTTCGAGGCATGGGCTAACCACCCATGTAACCTTCTTTTCAGGCTTGGGATAACCACCCATGTACCCTCCTTTTTTGGATTGGGATGACTACCCATGTACACTATTATATTATAGAGAATTTATCTTTAATCATTGAATTGGAGGGAGATATAGCACCCACCCTTCACATAATTAAAATCTTACACATGTGTGCCACAAGATAATAAAACAGTCATTATATCACATCCCATAAAATGAACTAGGTTTAATAAACACTTCATCATATCATAACATATGTAAAATATAAAGGTTTCATAATCATTTAATCATTTCATCATAGCATAACCCATGAAAAAAGATGTGGGTTTCATGAGAATTTTATCATGGTGTAACCTGCAGAAGAGAAACAAATAAATATATTTTCATCACAAACCATTTAGAGAAAGTATAAGAATGGTATTATTAGTTCATATACCTAGTAAAAAATAAGTAACATCAAATAATTACATCTTATATGTATTTTTTTTGAAATATTACTTTGAAAATTTCATGATAAAAGTAGATTTTCTTTGAAAATAACATTGAAAACTTATAAATAAAGCTTTAATAATCATTTAAAAAATTTCATGAGGAAAATATACTTTGTACATTTAAAAATTATTTTTGAAACATAAAATTTTTTGAAAACCTTTTTATTTTAAAATAATCTTGAAAATATATAAAATAACCCTTGAAGTAATGATTGGTCATGATGTCAAAAAATTCCATTCATTCCATACACATTTAAATAAAGATTCCTTTCACATTTTTGGTAAAAGGAAAATGAGAATTGTTTGGAAAATGACATGAATATTCCATTCATTTTTTTAGAAAGACAAAAATGGGTAAAAATATCTTATAAAAATCATAAGAGAGTAATAAAACATTTTTGAAAACATTTTTAGAAAACACGGGTTTGGACGAAAAAAATTTCTGACTGAAGAGAGAAATAAATTCAAATTTTATTATTTTTTTTACAATTACCTTATGTAACAAGGAGTGTAAAAATGGTACCATTACTTTAAAATATATTATATAACCATAGGGGAAGAAAATACATGAGTTTATTGAGATATATATCATAATATTTCATCATTATAAACATAATCATAAATAATCCCGATAAGCAATGAGATTATAACATTAAAAACTTACCACTTAGGTAACCTTGAATCATAATACATATGAAAGAGTAACATTAAAAGAAACTTAAAAAATAATTAGGATAAATAAATTCATTATCTTACATATCAAAGGGTCTTTATATACACCTCATGAAATAATATAGGTGCATAAAGTATGTCTCAAAGAAGAAAAATTGAGACAAAAATCCCTTACTTATTGAGTAACTTTTGAATCATAATCCCCATGAAAGAATAACATAAATTGAAACATTAATTACCAAGAAATTAGGTATATTCATGATATATCATTTCATAGGTCAACATATATACCGCACAAAGGTATGAGTGGTGAATATGGAATAAGTCTCTCAGAAATAAAAGTGACGCTAGAAATCCCCTTACCTTAGGTATTGACTTCGTTCATACATGTTCAAACCTCATGTATAATAAATATAATTTTATTATAAATATATTAAATAACTATATTAATATATATAATACCATATATGGTTTTCTTGTAGCATTTTATTAACCCTTTATTAACAATTTCATGTTAAAGTCACCTTTCGGGCAATAACTGCTTTCATTTTCTTATGTGTTTTGACTTTTTATTTTTGGTCCTTTTACTTAGATCATGATTTCATCATCTAAAAAATGTATATAATGATATAAATATCATATATATATATTCATTATATGTTTATTTATATAAATTAAAAAAATTTAGTGATAGGAAATGAAATGCACCGTTCATAGAGACGATAGGTTGTACGTATGCAAGAACGCTATTTCTATTTTCTTGTTGGATTGAAATAAAGAAAATTAAATTATATATATTATTAACCTAGAATAATTTTTAAGTCCTATATATCACATATGTTCATTAAATCCATCCTTAAGACATTCCATGTAAAGTGTGAACTAGTCACATCACTTCGTGAGGCGGTAGTCCACCGTATACACGAATGATGTTATCATATTCCTAGAAAAAGGAAATAATGAAGGTATGTATGATATAATAATTAAATAATCATAATAAAATAGTTAAAATAATATATAAACAATACATCCATCATTATTACCATCCTTTATAGGTGGTAATGAAAAAATGAACGACATCAGTTCGTGAGGTGGCAGTCTGTTGTACACACAAATGATAATTTCATAATCCATTTGATGGAGGTGGAGAAGATTTTAGGTAATTAAATTAACATAAAAACATATAATTATATGGGATATATTATGGTTATTATATAATTATGATATAAAAATAACATAATATATTACTATAGAAATAAAACAAAAACGCTTGTTTGATGAACATTACCTCTTGTTTGGGTATCCTCCTTAGGTTTGCACTAAAAGTCTTCATTGGTTGAATTTATATACAAAATAAGGATTATAGGGTAAGGGTATGAAATTTTTTAAGTTATTTGGGAAGTTATTGGTATAACTAATGAGGTTTGAATTTGTGAAGAAGGTAGGAGAGGGGGTGGCCTTTTATTAGTGGGGGAGAGGACATATATGGTATTTTTGAAAATAATTGATTGATCCCACATTTTTTCATATAGAAAAATGGTTCAAAATTGATAAAATATGAACCTTAGACATTATAATGTATAAATATGGCTAGTATATATATATTTTTTAAAAGTTTATAGGTAAATTTTACCCATATGTTTTTAGTTTATCACCCCGGTAAACCCATTTTTATCTTAACAATGGCAATTAATTTTTACTACATTCACTATTAATTTTGGTCAAAAATTAAGTTAAACTTATTAGAAATCATAAATTATTCTGATTAAAAACATGGAACAATTTTTTCCAAATTCCATTCACATAATTGAAAAATATTAATTTAAAATTAATTCTGCAGACATGATGAGAAAGTTGGTTTTTAAAGAGACAAAGATCAAAAAATTACAATGTTTTTATATCTAATTTCCATATGAGATTGAATAAAATTACCTAAATTGTATTAAAGTATGTTTAATTGTAATAATTATTCTTTAAAACCAATTTAAAATATATTTTAACTTTATAAATAAATTAAATGAAAACACAAATTTCAATTAAAATTAAATATTTTCACTATTCATCAAAAAATGAAACTTTTTAGAAAAATCACAAAAATTAACCCTAAGCTAATTTTTTAAATTTATATTTAAAAAATGAATTTTATTTTATAAAATTAATTTTCTAAAAGTTTCAAAAATCATTTTTAAAGAGAGTGTGCTAACAAAAGGTGACAAAAACGTTTTTTAGAAAAAATATAGTTTTAAACATAAAATTGGGTTTATTCCTATCTATTTTTTTAGAAAACAAATAATATGAATGTTTAATATTTTATTTAATATATACTATCTTAATTTAATTAAAATAATTCCCCAAAAGTGGTTTGATTAATTTATTGAGGTAAAATGTGTTTGTTTTCATAAAAATAGTTTTTTGAGAAAAAGATGTCCTATATTTTCAAATAGTTATTGTTTTCATTATTAATTAATTTGTCACCAAATAAAACTTGTGTAAACCATATATTTTCAAAATTTAGTGATTCTTATTTATAACCTCCATTACAATGTCTAGGTGATAACTATCATATTAAATAATTTTATAAATAATATGCCACGTTTCATTTAAACCCAACATTGTGTGTAACACAACCTAAGCTCGATGTTGCATATAATGCAAGCTAGAATTAGTGTTGTGTGTAACACAAGCTATACCAGTGTTGCATATAGTGCAATTTTAATTTGGTATTGTGTGAAATTCAATCCATCATATAAATTTAATTTACATAAGAGAAAATAATTCATAAAAACTCATGGTGTTACAAAAACATTAATAAAATAGTAACAATAATCCCATAAATGTTAACACTGAGGTCCATTACACATTAGATGGATAGGCACATGGAAACTTCCCCCTACTTGAGTCCCAAAAATCTATCTCTTTTCTACCACGTCCTTGATTATTCAAAAATAAATGAATAAAAAATATGTTATGATACCATTTTATAATACCCCATCACGAACCACCATTTCTTAAACATAGTTTCACATGACCACATGCACACTTCTCAATATTCTAGTAGCCACTAACTTGCAGTGAGGGTTTAAGTCCACTAGTGGGGGGTTTATACCCTCAATATTATGTCCTTTCAAAAATAATAATATAATGAGAAATAATAAATAAATAATAATTAAAGTAAACATGAAAAAACTATCTAAATATAACACATGTCATACAAGTAAATAAATAGATCTCCTAGCGTGTCAAAAAAAACCAAAATATAAAAGTAAAGGATAATATAAATAAAAGATTTAGAGTCCTCTGGAGTCCATCCTGGTCCTCCACCATCTCCATGTTCTTATTCTCAACCATTATCCATGATCCCCTTTCCCTTACTCAGATCTATATACATGAATTCTACACACTCATCAAGATTCTCGAGCAGGGTTTGAGTAATAAAACCCAATAGGATACCTCCAATGCATCAGTACCAAGTTTTCTTAAGAATAACATGTATATGTGATGATAATAATAAAGGTTTAAACATGAATAACATACATAAAATCATGTATTGAGTGTTCATGCACCAACTAAGATGCCATAGACCCCGACCATACCATCTTCAGATCCATGCTAGAATGAATAATCGTTAGGCATCTTAAGTGAAGAATAAAAATACACAAGAATCATAATCATGTCTCTAACTAGTCTCAGGGAATCAAGTTGGGTTAGGCCCCCATTCCATAGTATCATGGCTCTATCATGGTCTAGACCTCTAGACCATCATACCTTATCTATTCCTTAGGCTGAGCCTCCAGGACTTTATTCTCCCGATTCCACTACCTCGGTTTAGGACCCTAGACTATCATACCCCTACCATGCACTTAGGTCCATCATCTCCATCATCATATGGTGTGCACACCCCCCTATAAGGGATAAACATAACATGATGGTTCACCTATCCCAAGTACCAAGACCAACCTCCAAGGGAATGGTAACACATAAAACAAGTTAGAGCATATAAGGAAAGTATAACATATCTTTATGAGTATATATTATAAATATACCAATACCTATTTTCATAATCAAACATGGCCAACAAGCTATATAATCATACTCATAGAATCATGCATCGCAAAAAGGTTTAATGGGTGACACACACACACACACACCTACATGTGATTATAATCATGAATAGTAAAAAAATATATGCCAACACAATAATTATACCAAGGAAACATGTGTAAACAATATCCCTAAATGGTAATGAACTTCCTTACTCAAGGTTGTTGATGAAGAACTCCAAGATTCTTCAAGAACAATTACCGAATCACGTTGTTCACACATGAAGAACTAGATAACATGCCAAGAATTTATAACTTGGATTACCGTTCAACAAGAAGTATGGTTAGAAGGAGAACTCAAGGAGAAACCATGTTAATAAGGTGATTCTATGATGTTTGTCGATAGAACCAATTTAAAGGTATATCGAAAAATAGGAAACTAATTCATCAGATTCATTATCAATATAATAACATATCATAAATTCATCATCTATTTTAGAATGAATCCTCAGGTCCATCCATCGATCATTGATCTACCACTAATCTATCTTCAAAAAAGCTCTTTAAAAAGATAATCTATAAGAATAGACTCTCAAGATTACTGATCTATAGAACTTTCATAGAATTATCCACCATTCTTGATAATTATATCATGATCAAGAGAGGTAATCATTAACATTTCAACATCAAAACCAATATACCATGAATTAATTGACGAATTAAGGTAATATCATCTATCTTCCATTGATAACATGCTTATGAAGATGATTTAACAACACTTGCACATTGAACACTCATAGTCTAATATAGATCTTAGTGTAATCAAGAAACGATGTGCACTTGTTATATCCACCACTGATCTATGAATAAAGGTGGAATTCATAATTGGATCGTTGAGGAAATCATATATCCGACATAGATATATGATCATTTAAAAAAGAATAAGTGGAAAATGTAATGGATTTAAGATCAAATTATTGGTCAAACTTCATTGGATCAATCAAAGTTTGATGGATCAAGGGGTGATGGATGTGAGAGATTTAGATACCAAGAGGGATCTCTCTAATTTGAGATAGGATCAAGTGGGTCATATTTGGGTATATTGACACACACTATTCATACATAAATATCATATCTTACTATATAAATATTGAATACATAACATTACGATCCATGCTAGAATTGTATAGGTATAGTGTCTTTGGAAACATGGATATATAAAAAACTTTTTCATAAGAGATCTACATCATATCCCACAATGTTCTTTATAACTACCACCCTTATTAGAAATATCATACATAAAACCTTTATTCATAACCCAAGGAAAGGAAACATAAGAAAGGGTGGGTATTGATACTCAGTAAGGGTAAATTAGAGAGATATCGATGATCACTTAAACAGAACATGCACATAAGGGTAAGAGAACATGAACTTAAAATTGGAAAACCATACCCTGTAGGATCCGAGCGCATCGGAAGCATGGTTGGTCCGACACCAAAATTTAATTTTTACCATGATCAATGATTATTCTGGGATCAATAAAATAATAAAATCCAATCTCCATGGAATAGAATCAAAGATTTAGATAAATAAGAATAGGCTCGTAACCTTTAGAGAGGATCTTGCACATCATGTTTATAATTAATTTAATTAATTTCATAAAGAAAAGAATACCCCGATCTTCAATATTTTCTTCATTGATGAAGTTGATTATCCAGAATGACCCTTACAAATTATCTCGTTACACTTTCAAGGATCCAAACTAGAATACCTCTAGTAGTGATTCACATGTGCTCCGATGGCCTCCGATTGACACCAATTGTTCTCCGGGTGCTAGTGCAGCAAAGCGACTGTCTTGTGTTGGTCGTTCTTGATTTCTTGCTCTTCATCCTTGAATAATGTTTCTCATTCTTGAGAGGGTCATGAAGAGGATTCAAGAGAGAAATTTTTTAGATCAACAATTCTCAATTCACCAGGTGTGATGTTTGGTACATGGAACAATAGACGTACATGTCTATTTATTGAAATGGGGGTTCGGTTACAATATTTAATTGCGTAACAAAAATTAAATACATTGATAAACTTAGAGAAAACTCATGTTATTAATAATAATACTGTGTCATTATTTATGGTGTGCCAACTTGCGCAAAACGGAATTATAAATAAAATTATGCATCAAAAAATAATAACAGTGTTATTTTAATTTGTGCCAACTAGTTAAATAATTATTTATCATCTTGAAAATAATTATTTTACTACCATACCGGCCTTGGTCCACTTGTACTCCACTTCCATTTATTGAACACCCAAATAAATAAATAAATAAATTATTCTCTTAAATAAATATTTTATTTACAAACTAGTAAATAAATATTTATTAAATGTTCAATAAAGTAAATAAATATGTTTTACCCACAATCTGATGAATAAATATTTATTTAATTTATGCAATCATTTTAACTTGAATAAAATTATTCTACTATCTTGAGAATAACATTTATTAATTAAATTCAAATATAATTTAACCTAGACCACCAAAAACACTTAGTGTGTGACCCTCTAGGATTCTTTATCATTGGGATTAGGTAGGCTAGCCTAAAGTCCAAGAGTACTATCTAGCAATAGGTCAAGGTACCCAAGAGAAAGGACTTATAGTTGCAAAAATGAAATCCACATACAAATACTCACTGTGTAATATAATCACTTTTTCATAATATCTCATCAAGCAAGTTTCATGACAATGTCATCAACTTTTATGCTTGATACGTCGTTTTTTGACTACCTAGAATAAACTCATCATTACATCATGGCCATGGAATTTCATGCGGAGGTTATATTTCAATAAAAGGGCCAAGATATAAAATTACATAAATGGAATGGTTAAATTCTTCCTCAACTTATCCATTAATAACATGCCACTCATGACACACCCAACATACCTTACTTCCCACAAACTATCTGCATGATAGTTTTCATCAGTAAATCAAAGTGTGTGAGTTGTGACACATATTAATGATAATATTAAAGTCTAAGGATCATTAAACATGCTCGTATATAGAAATATATGATGACACCAAAACATGTGGAATTCCTACTGGTGGGTCTTTTCTCATAACCTCCTATCTTGGAGATTACCAAGTGGGAACTTCGTGAGAGGAAGTCTCATATTCTTACGAGTACTCACACCTGAAGGTCTGCATGCTATGTGTCCCATAATAGTATGTAATCCAACTATAGAACTATATTTAAGAATATTGTTATTTATTTTCAAGGTTCTCATCATAGCATGGAACTACTATGACCTTATCAATGCAATAAATACTTGAGGACATTATTACATCACAGTCATGCAGAAAAATGAACAATATATAATAAGATGTTTAATATTTAAATACATTAAATATACATGTAATCAAAGTAAAAAAAATTGGTTCTAGGACACCAAATCTAAAAAACTCCCACTTGGACTAGAGTCAACTACCTATGAATTTCAGTCTACTAGACCTCACATGATGATCATATTTCTACTGAGTCAAGGATTTAGTAAAGGGGTCCGCCATGTTGTCTTTTTTGAAAATACTGCTCACTACAAATTCACCTCTCTAAGAAAAATCCCTCAAGAGATGATACTTCCGAAGTATTTTCTTCTTCAGCTGATGTGACCTTAGATCTTTTGCGAGAGCCACTGCTATAGTATTATCACAGTACAATATGATGGGATCGCCAACAATATTTTACCCTAGTGGTACAGTCTCCTTCTTGGCATCCAAAAGACCCAGGATCAAATCCGGGCAGGGACTAATTTCCGGGGTACTGTAGTAGCACTGTAGCGACGACGGTACTGTAGCATCCCAGGTACTGTAGCAGTACCATTCACCGAGGGGCTCTTTGAGAAAAAAAATGGGCTTTCAAGCCTAGTCATTAGGCCACTTGGCCTTGGGCCTTCGGGCTATGTAATGGGTCTCCCTCTACCCAGTCTAAAGAGGTCTTTGATTTAAATAATAAATTGAGGATTCGACCCCAATATGATGGGATCTTTACTACTAGGTATCACATCTAACTCCTGGATAAATATTTGCATCCAATCTGCTTATTTAGCTACCTCAGAATCTGTGATATATTCAGAATCTACTATAAAATATGTGACCACACTCCACTTTGAGCTCTTCTAGCTCACTGCACCTCCATTCAAAGTGAAGATGTGTCCCGTTTGTGACTTTATGCCATCTTGATCAGTCTGGAAACTAGCATCTTTATATCCTCTGATGAATAGTTCATCATATCCTCCATAAACCAAGAACATATCCTTAGTATACCTTAGATACTTTCAGATATTCTTCACTACCATCCAATGGTGGTCACTTGGGTCAACTTGATATCTTCCTACCACACTCAATGAATAAGTGACATTCAGCCTAGTATATAGCATGACATACATGAATGACCCAATTGCTAATGCATATGGAGTCCTTGCCATTATCTTTCTTTCCTCATGTGTTTGAGGACACATTTTCTTGGAAAGATGAATGCCATGTGATGCTAACAACAATCTCCTCTTGGATCGTTCCATACTAAATCTATTTAGTATCTTATCAATATATGTACTTTGACTTAGGCCTATAAATATATAAGATCTATCATGATGGATCTTGATCCAAAGAATATATGTTGCCTCACCCAAGTCCTTCATCAAGAAGCATTGATTCAACCATGCCTTAACAGACTATAAGACTAGTATCTTGTTTCCAATAAGTAATATGTCATCAACATATACTATTAGGAAAATGACTGCACTCCCACTAAACCATTTATAGACACAAGGCTCACATTCGTTCTTGATAAAACCAAATCTCATCATGGATTCATCAAAACAAATGTTCCATGACCTAGATTATTTCTTTAATCCATCAATGGATTTCTGAAACTTGTATACCTTATTGGAATCCTTTGGAGTCATAAACCCTTCAGGTTGTGTCATGTAGACATCTTCTTGAAGGTTCCCATTAAGGAAGGATGTTTTGACATCCATTTTCCAAATATCATTATCATGGTAAGTGGTAATGAACAATACAATTATAATGGATTTCAACATTTCAACTAGTGAAAAGGTTTCTTCGTAGTCAATGCCTTGATGCTATTTAAACCCTTTTGCAACCAGTTGTGCCTTATAAGTACTGACTTGTACTTCCATGTCCAGTTTCTTCTTTAATACCCATTTTCAACCAAAATGATTTACATCAACTGGAGTATCTACCAAAATCCACACTTGGTTTTGCTAAAAGGAATCCATTTCAGAATTCATGGCTTCTTACCACTTGGAAACATCTGTGCAACTTACTACTTCCTTATAGGTTAAAGGATCATTATTATCAACTAATAATGAGTCACTATCCTCGGTAACTATAAAACCATACCATTCCGGTTCTTTAACCTCTCTTGTACTCCTATGTAGTTCTTTTGTCTCTGGAATGGTTATTTCTTCCACGGGGCTTTGTGGAATCTTCTCTTGTACCAAATCTTGTGCACCTTGAGCCTCAACTTCATTAAATTCTATCTTGATCTCACTATCTCTTTCATAGATGTTCTCCCTCTCAAGGAATATGGAATGTCTAGCCACTATAAACTTTTTTTCTAAGGGGTTGTATAGGTAATATCCCCTTGTTTCCTTGGGGTATCCTATAAAGGTACACTTTGTGCCTCGAGGTGCAAGTTTGTTACCTGAAGAGGCATTAACAAATGCATTGCTTCCCCAAACATATAAATTCGATAACATGGATTTATTTCCACTCTAGAACTCATATGAAATACCATTATCGATTTAGTTAGTACTTGGTTTAGTATGTGCGCCACTGTTTGTAACACATATCCCCAAAAAGATAATGGAAGACTCGCATGACTCATCATTGATCTCACCATGTCTAACAGGGTGCAGTTCCTCATTTCTCTCACACCATTCCACTGGGGCGTGTAAGGAGGAGTGAGTTGGGATAGGCTCCCAAACTTCTATAAGTAATAAATGAAGTCTTGATTAAGATATTATCCACCTCAGGTCTGAGTGGAGTTTCTTAATCTTCTTACCAAGATGGTTCTCAACTTCATTCTTTTATTATTTGAACTCATCAAAATAATCCAACTTATTCCTCATTAAGTAGATATATCCATATATACTAAAATAATTTGTAAAAGTTATGATGTATGAGTACCCGCCCCTTTCTTAAACTGTAAATGGTCCACATACATCGGTACGAACCAATTAAAGAAGTTCTTTAGCCCTTTCACCTTTCCCAGTAAATGGGGATTTTGTTATTTTGCCTTGTAAACATGCATGACATACGCCAAGTGGTTTTAGTTTGAAATAATCTAAATATCCATCTTGATGTAACTTTGTCAAGAATTTCTCATTTACATGACCTAGCTGGTGATGCCAAAGTTGGGTGTGGTATGATTCATGTGAATTATCTTTGTTATCGATTGCCATTACTTGGTTTGTGTAATCCAACACGTAAAGAATTTTGTATAAATGTTCCCTACCAAAACAAATGTTATCTTTGTAAAAAAAAACATTAATTTCCAAACTTGAAAAAAATACATCTGTATCTAATCTGGATACAAAAATAATGTTTTTAGTAACAAACGACACATAATAACAGCCCTTTAACGCCAAGATCATCCCAGTTGGCAATGTGAGGTGGTAGTTCCCAACAACTACAAGAACAAGTCTGGCTTCGTTGGCTGCTCGCAGACCTAACTTACCTTGGTCAATCTTCCTAAATATACTTGGTTTCTATATTTGGATACATATGTGAGCACCATAAGCTGTATATAATATCAAATTTGTAGAAATAGATAGATTTAATTTGATAAAAAACACCTAAATCTTCCCCTTTAATCTTAGGTTGGGTTAAGTTATTCTTATAGTGGCCTTTCTTGACACCTACGAAACAAACATCCTCCTATTCCCTTGCCTCCCCTTGGATATTTCTTTTCTTGGAAGGTCGTGAAGAAGCTTTGGTCTTAAATCTCTTTACCTTCCCTTTCCTCTTATTAACCATAAAGAAAAAAGGATTTTCACACTTCATATCTTTGTCCACTTGGAGAATGAGGATAAGAAGATCAAATAGAAACTTCTCAATATTTTTCATTCTACAGGGAGTTTAAACCCTAGAACATTAAGGAACTCAATGTATCCAATGAAATTGAATACATGAGGCCCAGCTAGGGAACCCTCTCCAAGATTACTCTGAAAGAGTGTCTTGGAGATCTCAAACCTTTCCTGTCTTTCTCTCTCCTGGTAAAGACCACAGAGGTGCTTGAGCATGCTATAAGCATACATGTTTTCATGAAACTTCATGAGCTCACTAGACATTGATGATATCATAAAAAATTGAATGTTGACCACTTTTTTCACATGTTTCTCATAGAAAAATAAATCCTCATCACTCACCTCTTTGGCAGGCAGATCAAGTAATGATGACCCCAACATGTAAGACTTTCATTCATGGAGTAGGATAACCTAGAGGCATCTAAACCATTCCTGGAAGTTACTGCTAGTGAGGATGTTGTCTTTATCCAGAATTGATCGTAGGGATAGTGTGGTTGACAAGCTTTTCATTTTTATTCTACAATTAAAAGAACAAATCATTAGTACTTTCTTAATTACATTTTTTGAGAAATAATAAATTAATTTTATTAAGTCTCCCACTATTTTATCAAGTCCCAATGGACCTCACCATTGAACTTGGAATGTCCAATTTTCATGAAATTCTAGTGGAAAGGATCTATATTCCCTTTCTCATAACCCCAAAAGGGTTTTTAAGCTATTTAAAGGTATTTAGCCAGGAAAGTTTTTTCCAAATGCAGGCTTGAATTTCCTTGATCTATTGAGTGGACTCCCCAATCTTGAAATCCGGACTTTGTATTTCCTCAACTCTTGCTTCCAATATTACACTAAGTCTAGAAAAGGATACTTCTATTGATGTAATATGGTTAAGTCAACCTAAAACCTTTCATAAGGGCTTCATGTATAAAAGTAAGTGTCCCAAAAAGGGTTGGTCAAACACATAGTTTTATTGAGTTTTTCCCTTAATCAAGTAACAAAAGTCTTGGTCTGACTTAATATTTTATTTGATGGATTTTTATCTCTTATGCATGAATTTATTATTATCATTATCACATGCTTGTTAATATTAAGTGGAACTTACTTAAGTGATTAACCATGTCTTGATAATATTTATACATAAGTCCTGGTTTATTTTAGTTCCATCTTACATGCTTTTTTAATTCATTAATTATGTGATCAAGAAAACATATCCATAATGATAAACCGTGTGATTGATAGAAATAAAATAAAGAAAAATGGAATGATCATGAGATTTTCTAATGGTTAGTTTATTTAGTAGTTGATAAACTAACCCTAACCTAGGGGATAAACACCTTGAACCTTTTAGGTTCACGTTTAAAAATTTCCACCTTTCCACCTCTGTATCTCATGGGATTGGTTTTATATTGGATCCAGATTGAACCACCTCCACTAGCTTGGGAGTTTCATCCATTAAATATTCTTTTAAACTCACACATAGGTGAGGGGTAAAATAGGGTTTTACATAAAAGAAACCTTAGGCACACAGACCCTACATATTAATGATGAGAAAGCTCACATGCCAAAAAATTTAATTTAAATAAATAAATTAAAATAAACCATCTATATATAAAGGTTCTAGTATAGCTCATGATCATCCATACATGCAATGATATTTACTTATAAATTAAACTAGTATTAAATTCTTTAATCGTTCTTGTTTAATATAAATCATGCTCGAATCAATTAATTATCATCTTTAATTAATCAATCCTTTTATCTTAAACCATTTTCTGAATTTCCTTGATATTATCATCCATCATAATTTTAAACAAATAAATTCATTTAAAATTATCATTATACGTAACTTATACCTTGGAGGAAACCTGGTGAATTCCTATTCATAACTACCCAATGAGTAGAAATGAACATTACATAGATTTTAAATTAAACACATATATATAAAACACCTATCATGTGTTGTGACTCATATTTACACCCGCACTATGGTACACGTCTCAAGGGTTTTTATAATATAATAATAAATTTTAATAAATCTGCATAATTTGGTTGAGTACACGACATGTAGTTCCAACTAAAAACCATGTACTATTGTTCACCATCCATTCAAAGTACATGCCCAGGGATACAGTGTGTGAGTTTACTTTAGAAATATTCAGAGTACACGGTGTGTCTAGTGGGCCACACATTGTGTAGTATCTATGTTACACAATCTCTAGTTGGGAAAGCGGTGTATGGGGTACACGGTCCAACCCTAACCCGAAGGGACTACACGCCGTGTCCAGTGGGCCACATGGCATGTAATCCAGAAACCATGTTCCACCTATTCCTTGTTAACACATGGAGTTATTAATACTTAGAAAACTCCAATGACACAGCTTGGCTTGGTGGACCCGACCTAGTGCATTGAACCTTGACTACACGGTGTTTACTGCTGAATACACACCATGTGTTCTGGTGTTGTATGGACAAGAACCTTTGGAACCTCCAGATGAGATCCTCTATTTTATTTTAATCAAAATTAAAAGAAAAAAATCTTATCTATAAGGTGAACGAGAAATGAAAGAGGAGGAATAGATCTCAAGATTCAGATTTTTAGAGTGATTAACTTGAATTGAAACAACTAAATTATTAAATGCATAAACCATCAAAAAAAATATTTAAATAATTATAAACTATGATGTAACTACTCTGATACCAATTTTAGGTTCTGGGTGCAGTGGAAGAGCGGTTGGGCCGACACCCAACTTTAATTTTTACCATGATCAATGATTATTCTAGGATCAATATGATGATGAACGCCAACCTCCATGGAATAGATTCAAATATTTAGATAAAGAAGGAAGAGGTACAAAACCTTTAGAGAAGATCTTGCACATCATGTTTATAATTAATTTAATTAATATCATAAAGAAAATAATACTTGAATCTTTGGTATTTTCTTTGTTGATGATGTTGATCATTCGGAATGACCCTTTCGAATTATCTCATTGTGCTTGCAAGGATCCAAACTAGAATCCCTCTAGCGGTGATCCACATATGATCTGATGGCCTCACTACTGGAAATAATTATTTTCCCAACACTTATATACCAACAGTTCTTTTGAACCATTGGTATAGGTGTTCTTTACCAATGGTTTGCATGAACCATTGGTAAATATGGAATTTAGATGAGGTTTCCCAACAGTTTGATAAAATTGTTGGGAAAAAATTGTTCTTTACCAACGGTTCATGATAACCGTTGGAAAAAATGGAGTATAGATGAGTTTTCCCAATGGTTTCATAAAACCGTTGGGAAATCATTGTTTTACCAACAGTTTTTAATAACTGTTGGCAAAAAACCCCAATTTCGACTAAGGCAGGAGACCCCCCAATTCCAGAAGCAGATTGTAGAAGGTGCGCGACTCTCCCAGAAGCGATTCTTGACTCCCAGAAGCCCTTGAGAAGCCCCAGCACAAGTGCACCTATTCCATCGGATCAGCTACCAGGTTAGACTCCTTCCACCTCTTCTCAAGGATATCATTCCAACTCTTCTCAAGGATATCCTTCTATTCTCAAGGATATCGTTATTCCCTATTTCTAGGGTTTTTGGAAAATTTTATGATTCACTACTCCACATGTACTCAAATCACTAAATCCACGAATTGTGTACTCAAATAACTAAATCGGTGTAAACATTTTCCAATTAATGTTTTCATTACACATATACATTTATAAGGTCATGGTGTCTCTTTCTTGTGTTCTATTTTTAAAGATTCATAGTTTTTTTAATCTCAATGCTTCAAATATTATATATTCATGTATATGAACTCATAAGAATTTGTTTGTAATATTTATTCATATTATTTCATGAAAATCACTCCTTTCATTAAGATCATGTCAAACATGAAGATCTTATTCATCTTAATTTTTGTACACTATGTGTATTACATAACAAGTATGTATCATGTTTCTATCAAAAAAAAAATATATATATATATATAATGACACACTGTTCATTTATCCTTTGCACAATAGAACATATGGAGTATCTTCTTGAACTTTGCAAAATAGTATGTGGTCCCTAATTATTCTTCACAGAAGAAATAAGAAATACTTAACCCTATAATCCAATGTTCTTTATGAATAAAATATCTACAAAGGGAACTCTTGATGGGACCTTTCCTTTTCCCATGTATTACTTCTTCCTTCTTCATGAAACTAATTCACATAATATCAAATTTTGAATATTAATGAATATTAGTTTTCTTAATATAACCATTAATCATTTTTCCTTCAAAATCATACATGAGTTATTCAATCAACTTTTTAAAACACAATGACCATTTTCACTAATTTGGGGTTCCTCAAAATGCTTGGGAAAATCAGAAAAACACATGTATTGAATCATGTTTCTCATATGATTTCATGGATACAAGTTCATCTCGAAAATCATGACTGCGTGGTTCAAATATCAAGAGGACCATGGGATTATTATTCTTCACACAAATGAAGTTGTTTTCTGCAACTATGTGTTTTTGTTTTCACTTTTGATTTGGCCTAAAGGGGAGCTTTTTGGTTATTAATCATGGTTGTGGGTGGTCATTTAGGATATAAGATAGTATGAATTCATTTTACTTGATATATCCAATATTATTATTGATTTATGTTCAATTTTATTATCTTTGAAAAGCGATGTTGTTTAATAAGTTGTTATTAATGGTTGTAATAATGACAATATGGTATAAGGGTTCACATGATGTGTATAACGGTTGACATGGTGTCTATGATAATCTAGTTTCCTGGGCATGTTCATGGGAATGTACAGACAATACATGACTTGGTTATCTATGTAAATATACATGGCCAATCTCTTATGGTGAAAAGTATGTTTGGCCAAATTGGGTGTTGAAAACGTCCCATTTACACATGGCTTTGTTTCATGGGTATTCCCACATGATGTGTTGGACATACTATAGAGTAGGTAGTAATTAGCTCAGTCAAAACACTTTCATCCCTGAAATTCAAGACTACATGGTTAAATGGAAGAACCCATGTTCTAATGACATGCCTAACATTGTTTCTAACTCACCTCACCTAAAAATAAACTAGAACAATGGTTAAATGAATACACCCTACCAACATATGATCTATGGACCCAAACCTAGGATCCTTTAATCCATGGTTAAGGTGAAACTTGATGAGGCCATAACTACTTTTGATGTGATCCTCATCCTACTCCTCATCCTGATCTCCCTGAAGAAGTTAAAGTATAAAACTCATGTAATCCCAACAAGACCCTTAAAGATTATGTATTCCTTTATCCACTTCTAATATCTTACTGGGCAATCCTTGAATATAGGCATTAGAAATTTTGTATCTTATTTTTTTATATACACTGTATTTTGTTGTATTTCTTAATATGATTCTCATATAGAGTAATGTGTCAGTTATGATTTTATTTAAAGTAAACAATTTTCATTTACCTAAATATTTTTTTGATTGAACTTCAATATTATTGAATTGATTGGAAATGACTTATTGCAATTTTTTACATAATAGATAGAAGTTGTATGTACGAAACTGATCAGATTTCAACCAATTTTCAAAATAATTTGAACAGATTTTTAGATTTTTCATTTGACAAGGCTTCAAATAGTGGTCGCATACACTGCCCATGTTGTAATTGTGTTGGAAGACCTTGGTTGAGTTGTGAAGAAGTTAGCTATCATATAACCAAATATGGTTTCTAAACAAACTATTATGTGTGGTATCACAATGGAGATAAAATGGAATCTAAAAATGTTGATGATCCAAATGATAGGACTGAATTAGAGAGTTTGATATATGATCGGTTTCTATTTATTTGGAATCATGAGAAGGAAAAAATGTCCAACCAACAAGATTTCGATACAGGAACACATGATGCATCCAATGAAAATGATGACGTTGATAGGGTAAAAAAATTGAATGATGCTGTGACGACTCCAGTATATCGGCAATGTGGTAAAATGAAAAAGTTGGAATTTTTAATCCGATTGTTTCATGGGAAAACTATGTATGGGATTTCAAATACTAAAATTGATTAAATTTTTACCTTCTTAAAGGAACTACTTCTATATTATGAAGATATTCCCTCAAACCACTATATGGCATGGAAGTTAGTTGATGAACTTGGATTCTCAAAAAAAAAAAATTCATGCTTTCCCGAATGATTGCAGCTTATTTTGGGAGGAAACTGCTGAAAGAAATGATTGTATAAAATGTGGAACCTCCCAATGGAAGCCAAAAGATGATGTAAAACCATCTTGTGTTCCACAAAAAGTAATGTGCCACTTTCCATTGATCCCCATATTACAGAACCATTTCATGTTTGATGAAATATCAGTAAAAATGCGATGGCATGGCATCGAGAGAAAAAAGAATAATGAAGAGTTAGTTCACCCTGAAGATGGATTTTCATGGTAGAGATTTGATGCTCGATATCCTGAATTTGCATCCAACGTGTGTAATGTGATACTGGGTCTTTCATGTGATGGTTTTAATCCATTTGGGAAGATGCTTACTTCGCACGACACATGGCCGGTTTTCATACACATTTATAACCTTTCCCCATGGTTGTGTATGAAAAATCCTTACAATTTCTTGAGTATACTAATATCTGGACCTTATGATCTCAACAATGATATAGATGTATACATGAAACCTTTAATAAAAGAGTTGAAACTTCTTTGGGATGTGGGTGTGCCCACATACGATGCATGTTCAAAAGACATATTTCAGATGCATGCTGTGCTTATGTGGACGATCAATGATTTTCCTGCTTATGCAATGATGTCTGGATGGAGCACAAAAGGAAAATTGTCATGTCCTGTTTTTATGAAGAATACTCGATCAAGAAGACTGAAATATCATCATATTTTTAGTTTTATGGGACATTGATGATTCTTTCCAATGAACTATTCATATAGAAACAATCGTCGAAGATTTGAAAATACCATGGAGACTGACGATCCACCTCAGCATATGTCTGGAACTGATGTGCTTAATGAATTGAAAGATTTCAGTTATTCATTTGGGAAGGTTGTAATGAAATCTAGAAAGAGGAAAAATGTTTCCAATGATACATGTTACAATTGGAAGAAGAAGAGTATATTCTTTGATTTTTCATATTGGTCAACCAACTTGTTACATAATTGCTTAGACATAATTCACATTGAAAAGAATATATGTGAAATGTTGCTTTAGATTCTTCTAAATGTCAAGGGGAAGACAAAATATAATTTACGATCTCAGCGTGACTTGGTAGATTGGGGTATCAGACTAGAATTGCATCTTGTCTGTATCAGTGAAAATAAATGGCAAGTTCCATGTGCTTATTATGTGATGAAACCTACTGAAAAAAATCAATTTATGGAAGTGCTCGAGACTATTAAAGTTCATGATGGATATTCAAGCAATATATCAAAATGGGTCAACAGAAAAGAGTTGAAGTTGAAATCTTTGAAGACTCATGATTATCATGTCCTTTTACATGAGTTGATTCTAATAGTAATTCATCATCTCTTTTCCAATAATGTAAGAGTATCAGTTATTCAGTTGTGATATTTGTTTATAGTTATTTGTGCTAAGAGGTTTTCCAAATCCTTCTTGCAAAAACTGTTGGCAGAGACACCATTAATTTTGTGTGAGTTAGAGAAAATATTCCCTCCATCATTTTTTACATGCATGTTGCATCTGACTGTCCATATTTTGACCGAAATACTTCTTGGAGGAACCTTTTCTTTCCGTTGGATGTATCCAACTAAAAGAAACATGTGCAAATTGAAATCATATGTTTAGAAAAAGAATTATCTAGAAGGTTTTATTGTGAATGGTTACTTGGCTCAAGAATGTATGGATTTATGCTCAATGTATTTGTCTGATCTTACTACGAGAATAAACAGACCAATGAGAAATGAAGAATAATAGTATGGTCAAATTGAACCCAGTTTTCCATCACTTCCTCAGACAGGAGGAATTTCAGGATCATATACATTGATGAATTTAAGCCTTGAAGAGCGAGAGATGGCACATCGCACAGTGTTGTTCAATTGTGATTTTTTTGATGAGTATATCAAGTAAGTAAATTGTACATGTATCTCTTATCTTATATCTTGTCATTTTAAATATTTGTTAAACTATTATTATTTTTATCTACAGGGGACATAAAGAATTTATATATAGAAAGCATCATTCTTTATCTTTGAGAAGGAAAGAGACTTTGCATAGCAAATGGTTTTCTGCTTGGTTGAAATTGAAGGTAAAAATATTTCTATAATAACTAAATAAAAATAATATTTAATTAAGTTTACTATTTGTTTATATTTCAGGTATTGAGTTTGCCTTTAGACTCTGTTTCTGAGGAAATAAGAGCTTTGGATTTTGGTCCTAATACCATGGTTCGTTCTTATAAATCACTTGTGATCAATGGATACAAATTTATTATCACTGAACGAGAAAAAAACATGAGAACACAACATGATGGTGTTATGATAACTTCCACAATAGACTGTTATGCCAGTTCATTGGATAATAGACCTCGTTCTAAAAATGTAGCTTATTATGGATCCATGGAGAAAATAATAATTTTGGATTATTACTCGCATGGTCAAGTCACGATGATGAAATGTCAATGGTTTGATTCAATGATGAGTCAAGGCACCTTTATTGATGATTGTAGATTTCGAGTTATTGAAATGACTCACACTCTTTCCACCGATGAACCATATGTATTGGTATCAATGGTGAAACAAGTTTTTTATGTCAAAGATCACCGTTATCCTAAATTCGGTGTAATTATTGAAGTAAATCCCAAACATGTTTTTGATGATGGTGATGATGAAGTTGACACTATCCCTATTGCAATTGGAAGCAATCCATTTATTACTTATGATGAATCCAATATTTCAATTGTCAGAGTTGATTGTGAACCCGAAGTTGTGGTGGGAAATATATAGAATCATACATTCGTGTTCTCACCTACATGTTTCACCTACATGTTTTACCTACATCATTTAGAGTGTGTATCCTAGTACTTACCTTAAACTACCATAAATCTTCTGTTTCTTTATGTTTTTTTTTATCATAATGGTTTTTCTATATTTTTTTAGGTTACTCATTAGTTATCTATTTCTAATTACTTCCATATATTTTTCATTGCAGGAAATGACACCTATTGAAGAGAGGCGGCGGAAAAAGATGATAGAAAATAATCATCACATGACACAGATGGGCATTCCTCCACTCATCCATGTTGTGAGTATTTTATTTCAAATATATATATTTCAATAACTTATAATATCATGTGTTTACTTTTGTGTTATTTTTTTTCAAGATCCACCCCCCTAGACAAGAGATATCCGACGAGAAGCTTGATATTTCTCCTAGTACAGAGGCTGGTGGTGGGAGGGGGGTGGTGTCAGAATTAGATGATCATCTGGTGGTCCTAGTACTGAGGCCGGTGGTACGAGGGCTCATGGTGCGAGAGTTAGACGATCCACTGGTCATACCCGATTATACTATGCCCCTACCACATACATATCTTCTATGCCCCATTTTGACCTTGGTGTGTCTTTAGGGACACATGGGATATTTAGGCCTCCGATGTTTACACTACTAGTTGGCCAGACATCTGTTCCATCATCTTTTGCTTCTGGTTCATCATCTCTAAGCTATTATATTCCACCTTCTTCGACTCCTGCTCTAACACAGTATGTGGTTGAGAAGCGTACACTGAGGGACACTCCACCTATATAGGATATTCCTTCAGATTCTGCATATCTAGTGATGCCCATTGATCCGACTACCACAAGTATATTTATATAACTCTAACAAATTTTTATACCAAGATTTATTTTTATTATAACTTGTAATGATATTTTTTTTCTTTAATAATAGATTCATCTACTGATAGGTGGCAGGGGAGGGGGCATACTCACTGGCGTGTGGTATGGAACTACCAAACACAGTTGATGGTTGAATACGATGATGATGGACAAATGATTGATAAATCTCGGTAGGAATGTCGGGATTTTTTGGCGACGCTAGCCAAATACTCCGACATCATTTCGGCCATCCCTCTCTCTTGGAGACATCAACCACATGAAGTCAATGATAATGCGTGGGCACAAATATAGGTAAAACATTTATTGGATTTAATGTAGTATTTTTTTGTATTTATATGAATTAATCTATTGGGTGTCAGCTTCGGTATAACTTTCCTGATGGCGAATATGTATGACCAACGCATTTAAAGGAGATAGGAGAGCTTTGGAGAGCTTATAAGCATGAGCTATATGTTGGATGGTGTGATAGAGTGGGCACGGAGTTGGAGACATTACCTATCGTGGATGACTTCCCGATAGAGCAATATCGCCAAATGATTGCCCATTGGGCGACTGCCAAACTTAAGGTATTAATCCCATTTGAGGTATTTAAATGACAGTTTTCATATTTTGAATTAATATTATCTAATTTATTATTAAAAATTATTTAGGAATCTTATGAAAAAAAAAACATTGATTCAAAGCAATACCTCCACACTTTGGGGCGCACTACTATGTCAGATCATGAGAGGCAGCTGGTACGATATAGTTGTTTATAATTTTTCTTTAGGACTTTCCCTTTTTATTGTTTCCTACTTAAATTATGTGATTTATTGAATATTGAATATATGATTATACTTGAACTTTATATTTTTTCAATTTCATTACAGAATCACAAATTGAATATTGAAGGATGTATCCCTCGAGCAAAATTGTTTTGCTCGAGTAGAAGGAAAAAAGATGGAACTGTGGTTAATGAACTGACACAAGAAAATATTGTAAGTTTTAATTTATTTATTTCAAAGTTGAATCTATATTTTGAAATTTAATAATCTATTAATATTTTTAACAGGCTTCTTTATAGGCCCTTGATGCCCAGGAGCTTGACAATTTAGGGCCACATGATCATTTATATCAGGTTTTGGGAGATGAGCACTCTGGTTGAGTACGCTGCCAACCTGATAAGAATATAGTCCTTGCGAGGTATTGGTCCTCTCCAGGTATCCATTCTAGTAACATTGAGTTGGAACAGGTCAAAGAGCATGAAAGACAGTCTGATAAAAGGGTCACAGAGTTGTAAGTACAAGTTCAAATGAGGGACAAAGAATTTATGAAAATGATGAAAGCTTTATCTTCATCACTTCCACCAGAGGCCAATGTGGCTTGTCAGAAATATATGTCGTCGATGGGTGCATTATCCAATGCACCAGGAGGAATTTCTAGTGGCGGTAGAGATGATGACGTTCCGGGTGATGACGAGGATGCTGAAGAGGATGAGGGAGAGGATGAGGATGAGGATGAGGGTGAGGATGGGGCCAGGGGCGAGGATGGGGCCGAGGGAGAGGATGGGGCCGATGGCGAGGGTGGGGCTGAGGATGATCATGGGGATGATGACGAGGATGATGATGAGAATAGAGATGGTGGAGAGGATGAGGCCGATGATGACAGTGGTGATGGTGATAGTGATCAGGGGCAGATTGATCCATTACATTTTTGAATTTTGTATAACTCTTTATTTTTGAACTTGGTTTTTCACTCTGGTATGGATATTTTTGAATTCAGTATAACTCTTTATTTTTGACCAAATATGGAAGCTTATTTAATTTAAGAATTCTTTAAATTTAATTTAGATTCTTTATTAATTTTGCTTAATTATATTGAATTGCATATCTTGAATAAATTTTCGTTAATTTAATTGTTTCATTTGATAAATAAAGTCATGTTTTTATAATAAAACCCCTCCAACGGAGGTGCACTATCTGCGAAAACTCACAATGATAGTTTAGGGTGTGATAATTTGACTCTCAATTAGTAGTTTCAACTACCTAATACCAATTTTAAAAACAACGAATATAAAATATATATCTTTATCATACCACAATCCCGAATCAAGAGTCTGTTTTTTATAACATAAGATTAGTTTCTATAATTTGAAAGAAAACTACATAGGATTTATTTGGAATCCTGGCCGGAAGATGGTGCCCCGTGGATGTCACTGGACCGAGCCAAAATGCTGCGGTCGCGCCGCGGTCGCGCCGTAGTCCCGCCGTGGTCATTCCGCGGTCACGCTACAGTAATGCCGTGATTTGGCCCTGCTCCAGGACGACACCCCGTGACGGTTCACAGTCCTATTAGAATTCGATGTATGATACCTAGATAGAGTTTTAGATACATTACCCACTCTCCTTCCAGGACCCCGTACAACCCCCCACCCTCCTCCCTGGACCCCGGACAACCCCCCCAGACAACCCCCCCACCCGCCTAAATCCAAGGCACGGTGTGGCTGGTACCACTCAAAGTGTCTTTCTATTGTTTAAAATGGATACTCTTTTAAGTAAAAACAACTGGAATACGGAAAACCGACCAAACACATTCGGATTGTGTTGATACTTTTGGAAAAAGATCCATGGTTCATTTGTGACGTGTACAAGTCAACCCCGCCTTAATCTGAGGTGTGGTGTTGCTGGCACCACTCAAAGTGTCTCACTTTTATTTGAAATGGACAAAATTTTAAGTGAAAACAACAACTGGCATATGGAAAACTGACCAAATGCATTCGGATTGTGTTGATACTTCAAAACAACGATCCATGGGTCATTTTTGACGTGTATGAGTCAACCTTGCCTCAATCTGAGGCACAGTGTGGCCGACACCACTTAAAGTCTCTCTTTTGTTTCAAAAGGACGTCATTTTAGGTTAATACAACAACTGACATACGTAAAACTGACCAAAGGCATTTGGATTCTGTTTAAACTTTAGGACAATGATCCATGGGTCATATGTGACGTGTACAATTCAACCCCCCTCAATCCGAGGGCCAGTGTTTGGCGTGCTTGAAAATCGTGCGTGGGGTGGTCGAAACCAGCCGAATGACCTCAGAATGACATGAAATCAGAAGACAACAAAGGGTGGATTAATTGTGAAATGGTTGGCCAGACGACACGTCAATTAGAGGTGTCGTGTGACCGCGCTGGCCAAAAATTCACTCTGTGTGTCGTAAATGGACAAAAAATGCATTTAACGGTCAAATTCATGTCGAACAACATCAGAATGACTTGAAATTACATTAAAACACCTAAATTATTATTCATGAGGTGTACGAGGAGACGACACATCATTCGAACGCGCGGTTTGTGCAGCACGGCTGAATATGTGTTTTTTAGGTGATTGGTGTGCTTGAAAAGCGTGCGTGGGGTGGTCAAAACCAGCCGAACAACCTCAGAATGCCATGAAATCAAATGAAAACAAAGGGTGGGTGAATTGTGAAATGGACGGCCAGACGGAACGTCAATCAGAGGTGTCGTGTGACTGCACTGGCTGAAAACGCACTCTGCGTGTCGTAAATGGCCAAAACATACGTTTAACGGTCAAATGCATGCCGAAAGACATTGGAATGACTTGAAATCACACTAAAACACCCTAATTATCATTTGTGAGGTGTAAGAAGAGACAAAAAAACATTCGGACGCGTAGTTTGCGCGGCACAACTGAATATGTGTTTTTTAGGCATTTGGCGCGCTTGAAATGCGTGCGTGGGGTGGTCAAAACTGGCCGAACGACTTCGGAATGCCATAAAATCGGACGAAAACAAAGGGTGGGTGAATTGTGAAATGGTTGGACAGACGACATGTCAATCCGAGGTGTCGTGTGACCGCGCTGGCCGAAAAAGCACTCCACGTGTCGTAAATAGCCAAAACATGTGTTTAGTGGTCAAATGCATGATGAATGACATCTGAATGACTTGAAATCACACAAAAACACCATAATTATTATTCGCGAGGTGTACAAGGAGACTAAATATCATTTAGATGCGCGGTTTGCACGACACGGTTGAATATGTGTTTCTAGGTGTTTGGCGTGCTTGAAAAACGTGCGTGGGGTGGTCAAAACTAGACGAACGATCTCGAAATGCCATGAAATCAGATGACAAAAAAGGGTGGGTGAATTGTAAAATGGTCGACTAGACGACACATCAATCAGAGGTGTCGTGTGACCACGCTGGCTGAAAATTCACTCCGCGTGTCGTAAATGGCCAAAACATGCATTTAACGGTCAAATGCATGCCGAACGACATCATAATGACTTGAAATCACACAAAAACACCCTAATTATTATTCTTGAGGTGTACGAGAAGACGATACGTCATTAGGACACGCAGTTTGCACGACACGGCTGAATATGTGTTTTTTAGTTGTTTGGCGCGCTTGAAAAGCATGTGTGGGGTGGTCAAAACCGGCCGAATGACCTTGGAATGCCATGAAATCAGACGAAAACAAAGGGTGGGGGAATTGTGAAATGGTCGGCTAGACAACATTTCAATCGGAGGTGTCGTGTGACCGCGGTGGATGAAAACTCACTCCGCCTGTCGTAAATGGCCAAAACATGCTTTTAACGGTCAAATGCATGCCGAACGACATCAGAATGACTTGAAATCATACGAAAACACCCAAATCATTATTTGTGAGGTGTATAAGGAGACGACATGGCATTCAGACGTGCAATTTGCGCGACATGACTGAATATATGTTTTTTAGGTGTTTGGCACGCTTGAAAAGCGTGTGTGGGGTGGTCGAAACCAGACGAACGACCTCAGAATGCCATGAAATCGGACGACAACAAAGTGTGAGTGAATTGTGAAATGGTTGGCTAGACGACATGTCAATCGGAGATTTCGTGTGACCGTGGTGGCCGAAAACGCACTCTGCATATCGTAAATGGCCAAAACATGCGTTTAACGGTCAAATGCATGCCGAACTACATCGGAATGACTTGAAATAACATGAAAACACCCTAATTATTATTTTTTAGGTTTATGAGGAGAAGAAACATCATTCAGATGTGCGTTTTTGTGCGGCACAACTGAATATGTGTTTTTTAGGTGTTTGGTGCGCTTGAAAAGCATGCGTTGGGTGGTTGAAACCATCTGAATGACCTCAGAATGACATGAAATCAAACGACAACAAATGGTGGGTGAATTGTGAAATGGTCGGCTAGACGACACGTCAATCAAAGGTGTCGTGTGACTGTACTGGCCGAAAATGCACTCTGCGTGTCGTAAATGGCCAAAACATGCATTTAATGATCAAATGCATGCCGAACGATATCATAATGACTTGAAATCACAAGAAAACACCCTAATTATTATTCTTGAGGTGTATGAGGAGACGACACGTCATTCCGATGCACGGTTTGCACGGCACGGCTGAATATGTGTTTTTAGGTGTTTGAGGCACTTGAAAAGCATGCGTGAGGTGGTCGAAACCGGCCGAACGACCTTGGAATTCCATAAAATCGGACGACAACAAAGGGTGGGTGAATTGTGAAATGGTCAGCTAGATGGAATGTCAATCAGAGGTGTCATCTGACCACGCTAGCTGGAAACGCACTCCGCATGTCGTAAATGGCCAAAACATGCGTTTAATGGTCAAATGCATTCCGAACGATATCAAAATGACTTGAAATCACACGAAAACACCCTAATTATTATTTTTGAGGTGTACGAGGAGACGACACATCATTCGGACATGTGGTTTGCGTGGCATGGCTGAATATGTGTTTTTAGGTGTTTGACGCGCTTGAAAAGCATGGATGGGGTGGTCAAAACCGGCCGAACAACCTTGGAATGTCATGAAATCGGACGACAACAAAGGGTGGATAAATTTTGAAATGGTCGGCCAGACGGCACGTCAATCGGAGGTGTTGTGTGACCGCGCTGGCCGAAAACGCACTCCTCGTGTCGTAAATGGCCAAAACATGCGTTTAATGGTCAAATGCATTCTTAATGACATCAGAAGGACTTGAAATCACACGAAAACACCCTAATTATTTTTTTTGAGGTGTAAGAGGAGACAACACATCATTCGGATGCGCAGTTTATGTGGAACAACTGAATATGTGTTTTTAGCTGTTTGGCGCGCTTGAAAAGCATGCATGGGGTGGTCGAAACCGGCCGAATGACCTCGAAATTCCATGAAATTGGACAACAACAAAGGGTGGGTAAATTTTGAAATGGTCATTCAGATGACACATCAATCGTAGGTGTCGTGTGACCGCGCTGGCCGAAAATGCACTCCGCGTGTCGTAAATGGCCAAAACATGCATTTAACGGTCAAATGCATGCCGAACGACATCAGAATGACTTGAAATCACACGAAAACACCCTAATTATTATTCGTGAGGTGTACAAGGAGACAAAATGTCATTCAGACGTGCAGTTTGCGCGAAACAACTGAAGATGTGTTTTTTAGGCGTTTGGTGCGCTTGAAAAGCGTGCGTGGGGTGGTTGAAACCAGCCAAACGACCTCTAAATGCCATGAAATCAGACGACAACAAAGGGTGGATGAATTGTGAAATGGTCAGCCATACGACATGTCAATCGGAGGTGTCATGTGACCGCGCTGGCCGAAAACGCACTCCGCGTGTCGTAAATGGCCAAAACATGCGTTTAATGGTCAAATGCATTCCAAACGACATCAGAATGACTTGAAATCACACAAAACACCCTAATTATTATTTGTGAGGTATACGAGGAGACAACACGTCATTTAGACGCGCGGTTTGCGCGACACGACTGAATGTGTGTTTTTTAGGTGATTGGCGCGCTTGAAAAGCGTGCGTGGGGTGGTCGAAGCCAGCCGAATAACCTCAGAATTCCATGAAATTGGATGACAATAAAGGGTGAGTGAATTGTGAAATGGTCGACCAGATGGAACGTCAACCAGAGGTGTCATGTGACCGCGCTGGCCGGAAACGCACTTTGTGTGTCGTAAATGGACAAAACATGCATTTAACAGTCAAATAGATGCCGAATGACTTTGAAATGACTTGAAATCACAAGAAAACACCCTAATTATTATTCGTGAGGTGTACGAGGAGATGACACATCATTCGGACCCGCGGTTTGCATGGCACGACTGAATATGTGTTTTTTAGGTGTTTGGCGCGCTTGAAAAGTGTGCATGGGGTGGTCGAAACCGGCCGAACGACCTCTGAATTCTATGAAATCGGACGACAAAAAAGGGTGGGTGAATTTTGAAATGGTCGACTAGATGGCACGTCAATCAGAGGTTTCTTGTGACCGATCTGGCCGAAAATGCACTCCGCGTGTCGTAAATGGCCAAAACATGCGTTTAACGGTCAAATGCATGCCGAACAACATCAGAATGAATTTAAATCATAAGAAAACTCCCTAATTATTATCTTGAGGTGTACGAGGAGACGACACATCATTTTGACTCGCGGTTTACGTGGCACGACTGAATATGTGTTTTTTAGGTGTTTGGTGCACTTGAAAAGCGTGCATGTGGTGGTCAAAACCAGCCGAACGACCTCAGAATTCCATGAAATCAGACGAAAACAAAGGGTGGGTGAATTGTGAAATGGTCGGCCAGACGACATGTCAATCAGAGGTGTCATATGACTGCGCTGGCCGAAAACGCACTTCGTGTGTCGTAAATGGCCAAGACATGCGTTTAATGGTCAAATGCATGCCAAACGACAACAGAATGACTTGAAATCACACTAAAACACCCTAATTATTATTTGTGAGGTGTACGAGGAGACGACACGTCATTCAAACATGCAGTTTGCGTGGCACGACTGAATATGTTTTTTAGGTGTTTGGCATGCTTAAAAAGTGTGCGTGGGGTGGTTGAAACCGGCCGAACGACCACAGAAAGCCATGAAATCGGACGAAAACAAAGGGTGGGTGAATTGTGAAATGGTCGGCTATACATAACATTAATCGGAGGTACCGTGTGACCATTATGGCCGAAAACACAGTTCGCGTGTTGTAAATGGCCAAAACATGCGTTTAATGGTCAAATGCATGCCGAACGACATCAGAATGACTTTAAATCACATGAAAACACCCTAATTATTATTCAAGAGGTGTATGCGGAAAATATATGTCATTAGGACGTGCGGTTTGTGTGGCACGACTGAATATTTGTTTTTTAGGTGTTTGGCACACTTGAAAAGCGTGCGTGGGGTGGTTGAAACCAGCCGAACGACCTCGGAATTCCATGAAATCGGACGAAAAAAAGGGTGGGTGAATTGTGAAATGTTCGGCCAGACAACATGTCAATCAGAGGTGTCGTGTGACCGTGCTAGCCGAAAATGCACTCTGCATGTCGTAAATGGCCAAAACATGCGTTTAACGGTCAAATGCATACCGAAGGACATCGAAATGACTTGAAATCACACGATAACACCCTATTTATTATTCTTGAGGTGTACGAAGATACGAAACATCATTCGGATCCGCGGTTTGCGTGGCATGACTAAATATGTGTTTTTGAGGTGTTTGACGTGCTTGAAAAGCATGCGTGGGGTGGTCAAAACTGAACGAACGACCTCGGAATGCCATGAAATTAGACGAAAATAAAGGATGGGTGAATTGTGAAATGGTTGGTTATACGGCACACCAATTGGAGGTGTCGTGTGATCGCGCTGACCGAAAACGCACTACGCGTGTCGTAAATGGCCAAAACATGCGTTTAATGGTCAAATGCTTGCCGAATGACATTAGAATGACTTGAAATCAGACAAAAACACCCGAATTATTATTCGTGAGGTGTGTGAGGAGACAACACATCATTCAGAAGCACTGTTTGCATAGAACGACAAAATATGTGTTTTTTAGGTGTTTGGCGCGCTTGAAAAGTGTGCATGGGGTGGTTGAAACCGGCCGAACAACCTCGAAATTCCATAAAATTGGAAGACAACAAAGAGTGGGTGAATTTTGAAATGGTTTTCCTGACGGAACGTCAATCAGAGGTGTCTTGCAACCGTGCTGGCCGAAAACGCACTCCGCGTGTCGTAAATTGACAAAACATGCGTTTAACAGTCAAATGCATGCCGAACGACATCAGAATGACTTGAAATCACTAGAAAACAACCTAATTATTATTCATGAGGTGTACGAGTAGAAAACATGTCATTCAGACACGTGGTTTGTGTGGCACGACTGAATTTGTGTTTTTTAGGTGTTTGGCGCGCTTGAAAAGCGTGCATGGTGTGGTCGAAACCGGCCGAACGACCTCATAATTCTATGAAATTGGATGAAAACAAAGAGTGGGTGAATTGTGAAATTGTCGATGAGACAGAACGTCAATCGAAGGTGTCGTGTGACCGCGCTGGGCAAAAACGCACTCCATGTGTTGTAAATGGCCAAAACATGCATTTAATGATAGAATGCATGCCGAACGACATCGTAATGACTTAAAATTACACTAAAAAACCCTAATTATTATTCGTGAGGTGTATGAGGAGACGAAACATCATTCGGATGCGCGGTTTGCGTGACACGGATGAATATGTGTTTTGTAGGTGTTTAGCGCGCTTGAAAAGCGTGCGTGGGGTGGTCGAAACCGGCCGAACGACCTCGGAATGCCATGAAATCAGACGACAACAAAGGGTGGGTGAATTGTGAAATGTTCGTCTAGACGACACGTCAATCAGAGGTGTCATGTGACCGCACTGGCCGAAAACGCACTCTGCGGGTCGTAAATGGACAAAACATGCATTTAACGGTCAAATGCATGCCGAACGACATCATAATGACTTGAAATCACATGAAAACACCCTAATTATTATTCGTGAGGTGTATGAGGAGACGAAACGTAATTTGGACGTGCGGTTTGTGCAGAACGGATGAATATGTGTTTTTAGTTGTTTGGCGCGCTTGAAAAGCATGCGTGGGGTGGTCGAAACCGGCCGAATGACCTCAGAATTCCATGAAATCGGATGAAAATAAAGGGTGGGTGAATTGTGAAATAATCGGCCAGACGACATGTCAATCAGAGGTGTCGTGTGACCACGCTGGCTGAAAACGCACTCCGCGTGTCGTAAATGGCCAAAACATGCATTTAACGGTCAAATGCATGCCTAATGACATCAGAATGACTTTAAATCACACAAAAACACCCTAATTATTATTCTTGAGGTGTAATAGGAGACGACACATCATTCAGATGCACGGTTTGCATAGCACGACTGAATATGTATTTTTTAGGTGTTTGGTGCACTTGAAAAGCGTGCGTGGGGTGGTCAAAACTAGCCGAACGACCTTAGAATTCCATGAAATCGGACGACAACAAAGGGTGGGTAAATTTTGAAATGGTTGGTTAGACGACATGTCAATCAGAGGTGTTGTGTGACCGCGCTGGCTGAAAACGCACTCTGTGTGTCGTAAATGGGAAAAACATGCGTTTAAGGGTCAAATGCAAGCCGAACGACATCAGAATGACTTTAAATCACACTAAAATACCCTAGTTATAGTTCTTGAGGTGTAAGAGGAGACACCACGTCATTTGGGTGTGCGGTTTGCGTGGCACGACTGAATATGTGGTTTTTAGGTGTTTGGCGTGCTTGAAAAGCGTGCGTGGGGTGGTCGAAATCAGCCGAACGCATTTGAATTGTGTTGATACTTTTGGAAAATGATCCATGGGTCATTTTTGATGTTTATGAGTCAACCCCACCTCAATCCAAGGCGTGGTGTGGCTGGAACCACTCAAAGTGTCTCTCTTTTGTTTCAAAAGGACATCATTTTAAGTGAATACAACAACTGACATACGAAAAACTGACCAAATGCATTCGAATTATATTGAAACTTTAGGAAAATGATCCATGGGTCATATTTGATGTGTACGAGTCAACCCTGCCTCAATCTGAGGGCCGATGTGGCTAGAACCACTCAGATTGTTTCTATTTTGTTTGGAATGGACAAGATTTTAAGTGAAAACAACAACTGGCATACTTAAAACTGACCAAACACATTCGGATTGTGTTAATATTTTAGTACAACGATCCATGGGTCATTTTTGACATGTTCGAGTCAACCCTACCTCAATTAGAGGCATGGTGTGACCGACACCACTCAAAAATTTCTCTCTTTTGTTTAAAATGGGCATCATTTTAAGTGAAAACAACAACTGACATGCGAAAAACTGACCAAATACATTCAGATTCTATTGAAACTTTAGGACAATAATCCATGGGTCATTTTTGACGTTTACGAGTCAACACCATATCAATCCGAGGTGTGGTGTGTCCGGCACCACTCAAAGTGTCTCACGTTTAACAACTGAAATATGGAAAACAGACCAAACGTATTCAGATTCTGTTAATACTTTAGAACAAGGATCCATGGGTCATTTGTGATGTGTAAGAGTCAACCACACCTCAATCTGAGGTACGGTGTATGAAAACCCTACTTTTATTACAAACTTAAACATGATTTATTACATAAAACTTCACTTGATACAACAAGAAGATCGAGAGGTTTAGTGTATTTGGGGCTTAGGATCATTACATAAAAACTTAAAACATGAAATGCAACATCTTTATTGAAAACTTCTTTTACATGACCACTACATTCCCTCGTACTTAGCATTGCATGGGATAACCTGAGGACATGCATAAGAAAAGGGTGAGCTATAAAGCCCAGTAAGGGAATACACATGGAATACATGAGGAGTATGATACATGTTAGACAATAGGCATATCAATAGAGAATAAGATAAACATGAACATAAAGGCATGATAAATAATGGTAATCATAACATGGAAATGTGGCAACAACACTTAACATGGAATTAGCATGAGCCAAGGCTCATTGCACATGGAGCATGAGTAAATCCTCATTGCACATAAAGCATGATTAAACCCTCATTGCACTTTAATTAGCATGAGTCAACACTCATTTCACATGACGTATCATGATACTATACTTTACCCAATTCATTGGAGCGCTATAAGGGCGCACCCTTCTTAGACATTTCATTTCATGCATAAGTGTGCCACATGAATCATAAAACATGGATTCATAAAACATAATCATTTATTCCACGATGAAGGAATGTGGAATTCATAAATGAAACTTTATAATAAATAATTAAATGTGCATAAAGGTGAATATCCTTTATGGAGAAATGGGCATGGTATTCACTACACAATGGCATTGGATTAGAAAATCGGTGCGATTTCGACAGCGTAACGACGTGACATAAGAATTCATAAAAATGGTTGATGAGAGATAAAGGGGTTACTCATCATATCTACATGTAATGGACAGTAAGGAGGTAATATAGATATATGTCCCAACAATTGTAATGGAATTTAGATTCATGATACGAAAGTATTGCTTGAATGTAAAAGAGGAGAGAGAAGTTTCTTTCAGAATTTGGGCATAGTAACAGGTGTACATGGGAGGAATTTAATGAGAGATAAATGGGTCTCCCATCATTTAAAAATAAAGAGGGCAGTATGAGGGAGGTGAAAAACCAGGCCCCAACATTCATAATTGAAATTAAAAGGTCAAAACAACTTAAAGAAAATTGGACAAAAATGAGAAAGGAAGAAAAAAAACCTTACTTGGAAGTGTGCTTCCAAAGGCTAGAGAGAGGATTGTGAGAGGCTTCTTGGGAGCTTGGGGAACCTTGGGAGGATTCTAGAGAGAGTAGGGAAGAGTTTGGACTAACTCCAAAGGCTTTTAGTGAGGAGGAAGTGGGAGCATGGGTGGGTTTATATAGGAAAGGTGAGGGAATTCTTTATTATTTAGGTTTGGGACCCCTTACATTAAATTAATCCAAACCACAAACCATCCCATGGTTTTTGCCCAGGGTTTTTGGAAAAGGGAAGAGGAAAACAATATTTTATAAGGCCAAATTCTGAACTTCTTAAAATAACAGGGTTGCTTATGTGGAGGTGAGTCACACTCCCATGGAAAACAATTTAAAAAGACAAGGTGTTTAATAAGTCTTGAGGGGTCCATTAATGCTTTGAAAAGTAAGTCAAACAAACCCAAAAGCACATTATTTTAATGGTAAAACATATATTGGCCTAAAATAAAGCTTATAGTATTTTATTACATCACTATTGGGTTATTATGATGTCATAAAACATATTATATATTTAAACGGTATTTAATTTTTACCCAAAAATTTGTCTGTCTCAGAAAATTATGAAAAATTAACCGTTGGATAATTTCAACATCCTTATTCCATAAATAACATTTATTTTATTTAAATAAATTTATAAATATGTTAATTTTCACTTTTAAAATAAAAACTGACATTTATAAAAAATTCACGTGTTTTAACATAAATGGATTTCAAACCTTAATAAAAATTACAATTGCATCCATAAAATTATAAGATCATTTATATTTAATAAAAATTAATTTAATAATAATAATAATATTTTATTAAAATATTATTTAATTCAAAAATCCCTTAATTTAATAAAATATAATTCTTAATTAAATAATAACTAAAAACATTATTTTTACTTAAAAAACTATTTACAATGTATCAATAATGACAAGAAAGTATATTCATTATTATATACAAACAATAATGAACATGAATATAGTACTATTTATTTGTTACATAACCCCTTAAAACAACCGCATAATACCTAAGGGTAAGGTTTGTGATGGTGATAGACTCTTGGGGTGGCTCAGATAACATCGCTCGAGTGGTAATTTCTATAAACTTCCACTTCTACCGTAGACGGTCCCGTTTGAGCTTGACATGATGAAGCTAAGCTTGGGATTGGTCAAGAGTGAAGCCCAAGGATAACAACTCTTTTCTGAGCTCTGACAAATGGGCTTCATATGGGGAAATTCTATTGGATGAGGCCATCGCTTCCTTTGTCTCAGTAAATTTGGATTTGTTAAAGCCCTATATTTATACTAATCATGTGATCACTGTTCAACTACTATATTAGAAACGATACAAATTCTTAACATAAAACCAAAGAAGTTTAGATTTTATATAAACATAAAGAGACATTTAATTAGATCAAGAGGGATTTCCATTAATGAAACTTTGGGTCGTTACAATATCCCCCCTTAAGAAATTTCACCCTCGAAATTTTCCTTTTCCCACACTAAAACAGATGTGGGTAACTCAACTTCATCATTTCCTCCAATTCCCAAGTCGCTTCTTCAAACTTGAGGTTTCTCCAAAACACCTTGATGAGGGGAATTGTCTTATTTCATAGAACTTTTTCTCTACGATCTAAGATCTTCACTGGTTTCTCCTCATAAGAAAGATCATCTTCCAATTGTACCACCTCAGAAGAGAGTACATGTGAAGGGTCTGGTATGTACTTCCTTAAGAGAGATACATGAAAAACATCATATACTTTGGCCATAGTAGGTGGAAGTTCTAGTTGATAGGCCACAGCCCCAACAAGATCAAGAATCTTGAAGGGGCCAATGCACCTTGGACATAACTTCCCTTTCTTTCCAAACCTCATGACCTTCTTCCACGGAGATATGCGTAGAAAAACCATGCCTCCAACTTTAAACTCAAGGTCTCGTCGACGATTATCTACATAACTCTTATGTCAACTCTGGGATGCCTTGATATGTTGCTGAATGGTTTTCACCTTCTCTACCATTTCCTCGACCATTTATGGTCCAAGAAGCTTACGTTCACCAACCTCATCCCAACATGCTAGTGTTCTACACCTTTTCCCATACAGGTCTTCATATGGTGCCATTTGGATGCTTGAGTGGAAACTGTTGTTGTAGGAGAATTCAACCAGAGGAAGATGTTGATCCTATCCTCCTTTAAAGTCCATTGAGCATGCTCTCAACATGTCCTAAAGTTTTTGGATAGTCCGCTCGGATTGGAAATCAGTTTGAGGATGATAGGCCGTACTGAAGTTCAGTTCAGTATTCGGAGCATGTTGAAGACTCTTCCAAAACTTAGAGGTGAATATTGGATCTCGGTCAGACTCAATAGATAGTGGTACTCCATGAAACCTTACCACTTCCCTGATATATATTCTTTCCATTTGATCCAAAGATAAATCCTCCCGAATAGCAATGAAGTGTGCAGTCTTTGTAAGACGATCCACAACAAGCCTGATTTCATTATTTCCTTTGGATGTCCTTGGAAGTCTGGTGACAAAGTCCATGGTGATGTTCTCCCATTTCCATTCTGGTATGGTCAATGGTTGCATCATCCCATTAGACTTCTGCATCTCTGCCTTCACTTTCTGGCACACCAGCCACTTTGATGTATATTCAGCGATCTCCTTCTTCATATTATCCCACCAAAAGTTTTCTCGGAGATCTCGATACATCTTTGTGCTCCCTGGGTGAATAGATAAATTTGAACTATGTGCATCATCCAAAAGTTCCTTCTTCAGCTCTGGACTCGATGGAACACATATTCTTTTCCCAAATCACAGAATTACTTCTTCATTAACATTAAACTCCGAGGATTTCCCTTTTTCAATAGCTTCCACCTTTTCCTAAATTCCCACATCATCCTTTTGAGCATCCTTTAAACTTTCCAAAAGAGACAGTTGAGAAATCATTTGTGAAAGGATTTATTATGTTCCCTTCTTTATGATTCCCATGTCCGTATTCATCAAGTCTAAGAAGATTTAATCCTTCTAAATTCTCATCATTGATAGAATTGCTGGGTCCTTTCTACTTAGGGCATCTGCCACCTTGTTTGCTTTCCCAGGGTGGTAATGGATTGAACAGTCATAATCCTTGATGAGCTCTATCCATCTTCTCTGATACAACAAGAAGATTGAGAGGTTTAGTGTCTTTTGGGCTTAGGATAATTACATAAAAACTTAAAACATGAAATACAACATCTTTATTGAAAACTTCCTTTACATGACCACTACATTCCCTCATACTTAGCATTGCATGGGATAACCTGAGGACATGCATAAGAAAAGGGTGATCTATAAAGCCCAGTAAGGGAATAAACATGGAATAAATGAGGAGTACGATACATGTTAGACAATAGGAATATCAATAGAGCACAAGAGAAACATGAACATAAAGGCATGATAAATCATGATAATCATAACATGGAAATGTGGCAACAACACTTAACATGGAATTAGCATGAGCCAAGGCTCATTGCACATGAAGCATGAGTAAATCCTCATTGCACATAAAGCACGATTAAACCATATTTTCACTTGAATTATAATGAGTCAACACTCATTGCACATGACGTATCATGATACTATACTTTAGCCAATGCATTGGAGTGCTATAAGGGAACACCCTTCTTAGACATTTCATTTCATACATAAGTGTGCCACATGGATCATAAAACATGGATTCATAAAACATAATCATTTATTCCATGATGAAGGAATGTGGAATTAATACATGAAAATTTATAATCAATAAGTAAATGTGCATAAAGGTGAATACCCTTGATGGAGAAATGGGCATGGTATTCACTACACAATGACATTGGCTTAGAAAATCAGTGCGATTTCGGCAGCGTAACGACGTGACATAAGAATTCATAAAAATGGTTGATGAGAGAGAAAGGGGTTCCTCATCATATCTACATGTAATGGACAGCAATGAGGTCATATAGATACATGTCCCAACAATTGTAATGGAATTTAGATTCATGATACAAAAGTATTTCTTGAATGTAAAAGAGGAGAGAGAAGTTCCTTTCGGAATTTGGGCATAGTAACGGGTGTACATGGGAGGAATTTAATGAGAGATAAAGGGGTATTCCATCATTTAAACATAAAGAGGTCAGTATGAGGGAGGTTCTAAACCATACCCCAACATTCATAATTGAAATTAAAAGGGAAAAACGACTTAAAGAAAATTGGACAAAAATGAGAAAGGAATAAAAAACATTACTTGGAAGTGTGATTCCAAAGGCTAAAGAGAGGATTTTGAGAGGCTTCTTGGGAGCTTGGGGAACCTTGGGAGGATTATAGAGAGAGTAGGGAAGAGTTTGGACGAACTCCAAAGGCTTTGAGTGAGGAGGAAGTGGGAGCTTGGGTGGGTTTATATAGGAAAGGTGAGGGAATTCTTTATTATTTAGGTTTGGGACCCCTTACATTAAATTAATCCAAACCAAAAACCATCACATGGTTTTTGCCCATGGTTTTTGGAAAAGGGAAGAGGAAAACAATATTTTATAAGTCCAAAGTCCTAAATTCTTTAAATAATAGGGTTTCTTATGTGGAGGTAAGTCACACTCCCATGGAAAACAATTTAAAAAGACAAGGTGTTTAATAAGTCTTGAGGGGTCCATTAATGCTTTGAAAAGTCAAACAAACCCAAAATCACATTATTTTAATGGTAAAACATATATTGGCCGAAAATAATCTTATAGTATTTTATTACATCACTATTGGTCCATTATGATGTCATAAAACACATTATATATTTAAACATTATTTAATTTTTACCCAAAAATTTGGCTCTCAGAAAATTATGAAAAATTCACCATTGGATAATTTAGACCTCATGATTACATACATAAAATTTATTTTATCTAAATAATTTTCTAAATATGTTAATTTTCACTTTTAAAATAAAAACCGACATTTATCAAAAATTCATGGGTTTTAACAGAAATGGCTTTCAAACCATTATAAAAATTACAATTGCATCCATAAAATTATAAGATCATTTATATTTAATAAAAATTAATTTAATAATAATAATAATATTTTATTAAAATATTATTTAATTCAAAAATCCCTTAATTTAATAAAATAGAATTCTTAATTAAATAATAACTAAAAACATTATTTGTACTTTAAAAACTATTTACAATGTATCAATAATGACAAGAAAGTATATTCATTATTATATACAAAAAATAATGTACATGAACATAGTACTATTTATTTGTTACATAACCCCTTAAAACAACTACATAATACCTAAGGGTAAGGTGTGCGATGGGGACGAAATCTTGGGGTAGATCAGATAACATCGCTCGAGTGGTAATTTCTATCAACTTCCACTTCTCCCGTAGATGGTCCCGTTCGAGCTTGACATGATGAAGCTCAGCTTGGGATTGGTCAAGAGCGAAGACCAAGGATGCCACCTCTTTTTCAAGCTCCGACAAATGGGATTCGTATGGGGAAATTCTACTGGATGAGGCCATCGCTTCCTTTGTCTGAGTAAATTTGGATTTGTTAAAGCCCTATATTTATATTAATCATGTGATCACTGTTCAACGGCTATATTAGCAACGGTCAAAATTCTTAACATAAAACCAAAGAAGTTGACATTTTATATAAACATAAAGAGACATTTAATTAGATCAAGAGGGATTTTCATTAATGAAACTTTGGGTCATTACACGGTGTGGCTGGTACGACTCAAAGTGTCTTTCTTTTGTTTAAAATGGACACACTTTTATGTAAAAACAACCGGCATACGGAAAAATGACCAAACACATTTAGATTGTGTTGATACTTTAGGAAAACGATCCATGGGTCATTTGTGATGTGTACAAGTCAACCCCGTCTCAATCCGATGCGCGCTGTGTCCAGCACCACTCAAAGTGTCTCTCTTTTGTTTCAAAAGGACATCCTTTTAAGTGAATACAACAACTGAAATTTACACTCATCAACGATAGTCGCAAACTCTTTTTCATGAGTTGGGTATTTTCACTCATGGGGTCATAAGTTAAGAGACTCCTAAGAAAATACCTCTTCACCATATATTATAAAAAATACAAGTTCAATGCAAAATGCATCACAAATCATTACATACCCAAATCTAGGATCAGACAAAAAAATTGGGATTTGAGCCAATTTAAAACTCTTATTAAACTCTAAGAAGTATTTCTTAGACTATTCTTCCTATTAGAATTTGATGGGGAGGTGGGGGGGGGCTGTTCTGGTTGGGGGGGTTGTGCAGGGGTGAGGTGAATTACTATTGGAAGAGTGGTTGTCATATGAAGATTGAAATGGGTGTAAATAATGTTTGAGTTATTGAAACTGTTATTAACTCTACTGGATGATTGCTATCATATGAAGATTGAAATAGGGAACTGTAGTACATTACATGGTTGGAAGAGTTTGATGGTTTTATGTGTTTTTTGTGCTATTTTAGGTGTTTTTTATGCTGTTTTAAGTCTGTTTGTAGGTGGTTTTGTGTTATTTTTTTATGCAGGTGTATACTGGAGGGGCTATTGGAGGGGATGCTGTGCAATAGGTCTGGAAAAACACAATACCAATGGTTTTAAATTGTTGGTATACTTTGATAGAAATTTAAAAACTATCCCAACAGTTTCAAAACCATTGGTATAGTGTTTTGTATTCAATATATACCAACAGTTTCTTGAAACCATTGGTAAAAATGTTATACAAACATATACCAACAGTTAGTCCACAACCGTTGGTAAATCAATAAATACAGTGGGCTATACCAATGGTTTTAAAACTATTGTTATAGTGTTTTATATTCAATATATACCAACGGTTTCTTGAAACCGTTGGTAAAAATGTTATACAAAAATATACCAACGGTTAGTATACAACCGTTGGTAAATCAATAAATACATAGGGCTATAACAACGGTTTAGATCAAACCATTGGTATAGGGCTTTCCTCAAAGCTTACTACCCTACGGTTTGGAAAACCATTGGTATAGGCTATACCAACGGTTTTCCAGCCTATACCAACGGTTTTAAACCGTTGGTATAACATTCTTTTCCAGTAGTGCCTCCGATCGACACCACTCATTCTTCAGGTGCTAGCACAGTGAAGTGAGTGTCTTGTGTCGGTCATTCTTGATCGCTTATTTTTAGTCATTGAAGAATATATCTCATTATTGAGAGGGTTGAGAATATGATTCGATAGAGAAATTGTTTAGCTAAACAATTCTCAATTCACCAGGTGTGCGGTTCGGTACATGGCCCAATAGACGTACATGTCTATTTATTGACATGGGGCTTCAGTTACAATATTTAATTTTGTAATAGTAATTAAATAAATTCATAACCTTAGATAAAACCCATTCTATTAATAATAATACCGCATCATTATTTATTGTGCGCCAACTTGTACAAAACAGAATTATAAATAAAATTCAGTGTCACAAAATAATAGCAGTGCTATTTTAATTTGTGCCAACTAGTTAAATAATTATTTATCATCTTGAAAATAATTATTTTACTACCAGACCAGCCTTGGTCCACTTGAACTCCACTTGAATTTATTTAACTCCCAAATAAATAAATAAATAATTTATTCTCTTAAATAAATATTTTATTTACAAACTAGTAAATAAATATTTATTAAATGTTCAATAAAGTAAAAAAAATATGATTTACCCACAATTCAATGAATAAATATTTATTTAATTTATGTAATCATTTTAACTTGAATAAAATTATTCCAATATCTTGAGAATAATATTAATTAATTAAATTCAAATAGAATTTAACTGAGAACACCAAAAATACTTGGTGTGTGAACCTTTAGGATTCTTTATTGTTGGTATTAGGCAGGCTTGCCTAAAGTCCAAGAGTACTATCTAGCAACGAGTTAAGGTACCCAAGATAAATAACTTAAAGTTTCAACAATGACATCCACATATAAATTCTCACTATGTAATATAACCCCTTTATCGTAATATCTCATCAAGTAGGTTTCATGATAGCGTCATCAACTTTTATGCTTGATATGTCGTTCTTTGACTACCTGAATTAAACTCATCATTACACCATGGCCATGGAATTTCACATGAAAGTTCTATTTCAATCAAAGAGATGAGATATAAACTTCTATAAATGGAAGGGGAAAATTATTTCTCTACTTATCCATTAATAACATGCCACTCGTGACACACCCAACGTACCCTACTTCCCGCCAACTGTCTGTGTGATGGTTTTCATCAGTAAATCAAAGTTCGCGAGTCATGACACGTATTAATGATAATATTAATGTCTAAGGATCATTACACATACTCGAAGATAGAAATATCTGATGACACCAAAACATGTGGAATTATTACTGGCGGGTTTGTTCTCATAATCTCTTGTCTTGGAGATTACCAAGTGGTAACTTCATGAGAGGAAGTCTCATCTGGTTATGAGTACTCGCACCTAACAGTATGCATGCTATGTGTCCCATCATAGTATTCCATCCAAATATAGAACTATATTTAAGAATATTGTTACATAATTTCAAGGTTCTCATCATAGCGGGGAACGACCATGACCTTATCAACACAACAAATACTCTAAGACATTATTACATCACAGTCATGCAGAACAATTAAAAGATATGTAATAAGATGTTTAATATTTAAATACATTAAATATCCATGTAATAAATGTAAAAACAATTGGTTCTAGGAAACCAAATCTAACATAACCTGTATATTATAGATCATAATCTTGAATTGTGGTATAAATCTTGGAAGTTTGTAAGACATGAATCATAAAGTAATCAAGGAACACGATCCATGAGCACATAACATTAGAATATGACATAATTTTTTGGAATATATATAAGCATGGAAAATAATTTCCTTAGTCAAGGATCACTGCCAATACTATCATAGTGGATTGGTTTCACTCCCTATTTCATCATATCCTTATTCTAGGTTCGATCCTAAGACTATCATAGTGGATAGAGTCCCTTACTGAACTGAGTTCACACTCTATTAAAGTACATATTATCTCAAGATATATCCATATTTACCCAATTCATTAGAGGGATATATAATTCTAGGTAAACCTATCATATAATCATAATCCATTCAAATTTGTACCATAATATCATAAAACACTCATCATATGTCATAAAAAGTGGAAAAGAAATTAATTTTATAAACATTTTATCGATTCTACATAACATAACCTATGCAAAATAAATAGGTTTTATAAACATCTAATTATCATAATCCTAAAGAATCTAGAGAAAGAATAAGGATGGTATCTTTGGATCATATCCCCAGTAAATCATAAGTAACATCAATGGATGTTATCATAATTTAAAATTCCTTTAAAAGATCACATTGAATATTTCTTGAGAAAAAAAAATTCCATTTTGGAATCACTTATTTAAAATATAAATGTCTTGAAAATATTATTGAATTTTTTTATTTAAAATATTCTCAGAAAAATTTAAAGTAATCTTCATAGCATTGAGTGAGCATTATGGTGGAAAATTCTTTTCTTACCATGCACGTTAAAAAATGACTCCTTTTATAATTTCTATAAAAAGTAAAAATTTCAGCATTCAAAAAATGATAAGAAGATTCCTTTTAAACCATTTTGTAAAAATTTAATCATGATTAAAAATGAAAAAACCTACATATGATAATATAAAATATTTTTTGAAAATATTTTTGAAAAACATGGATATGGAAGAAAAAGGATTTTCGACCGAAAAGAGAAATAAAGTTAGCTTTCCTTAAAAGAATTATTTAACTCTATTTTGGTACTTAAATAAAATAATATGAAAAGAAAACATGTAATATCTATTAATAAACATAGGAGAATAAATTTCATGTGATTATTGAGATATAGGTCATATAATTTTATCATCAAAGACTTGATCATAAGTAATCTTGACAAATAATGATACTGTAAAATAAATCCCTTGGAAATTTGGTAAATTTTGAATAAATACCTAACAAAATATTGAACCTTATATGGATATTAATATACATATATTTTTCATTAAAATAATAAAAAAATAAATTCATGTATAGTATATACACTGCATAAAAGAAAAAAGTGGTGAATATGGCATGTATCTCATAGAAATAAAAGTGATATGTAAATATCTTACCTCATGTTTGACTTGCTACGAATTAAATTTAACCACATATATAATAAATTTAAATTTATTATAATTTTATACTAGAATCATAAAAATGCTTATAATATCATATATTATCTTATTATAACATTAAAAACCCATTTATTAATAAGTTATTTTTAAAATTATCATTTCTCTTTGTTAATTATTTTGTTTTTCATGAGAATTTCGGTTTGGTAGTCCCAGTCCTTATACTTTGATCATCTTCACATCATATCCAGAATGATAATAATAATATAAATATCTTATATATTCATTATATGTATATATATTTAGATTCATTCATAATAGGTAAATATAGAAAAATTAATTACACCGTTCATGGAGATGGTAGGTCATACATATGCATGAATGCTGTTTTCACTTTTCAAAGGATGGAAAATATAAAGGTAAATAATAATTAATCTTTAAAGAATAATTAATATATCATATATATCATATATATTCACTTAATATTTCCTTATTACAATCCATTTAAATTGAAAATGAAAAATTAATGACATCGCTTCATGGAGGCGGTAGTCCACACGTACGCATGAGCAGTGTTATCATTTTCCAATGGATTGTAAGGTAAGAAGGTAAATATGATATTATAATTAAATAAGCATAATTATGTTATAAATATCATATATAAACTTTGAAACCATCATAGTAAACATCCATGAAATATGGTGAAGGAAAATGAATTACATCGCTATGTGGAGATGGTAGTTTATATGTATGCACACATGATATTTTCACTTATCATTTTAAGAAATAGAGAGAGGATATTTGTGGTTACATGATCATAATAAAATATTAGTATAATTATGATGTTGAAGTTATTATTTTATGGTTAATATCATACAATTAATTGAGGTATAAAAATAATGAAATTGAAAGAGGTCAGGTAAGACAATTTCCTTAAGGAGGGGTTTTATTTTGTAAGTGGGGGAGAGGACACTCTTGGAATTTATTAGAAGATTGAAATATAATAAAATAATTCTGAATAAAAACACTTTAAAATGGTAATACATTTGAATTTGGGATAAAATTTTCTCAAAATATTCCCATAAAATAGGATTTAGACATGTTTAATTGGAATTTTTTTCCCTATCTCTTGGTTTTAACCCCCATTAAACTCGTTTTAACCTTAACTGTGATGATTTTTTTTATTATTTTACTATTAATTATAAAAAATGAAAGTGGAATCATTATTTTTTTTGAAAATAATGATTAAAAATATATAACCAAATTTTATTAAATTCAATCTAAAATAGTGACAAAAATTGATTTTAAAATAAACTCACAAAACATAAGGAAAAATAGTTTTCAAGGAAAAAAATGATTTATTAGGTATAAAAAGTATTTATAAAAAAATCCATTTAAAATTAAATATAATGAACATAATTTTATTATTAATAATATAAATGAACTAATTTTACTTTTAAATAATTTTAGAACAAAATTAAACCTTTTAAATTCTTAAAATAAAAAGACCATTTTCAATAAAAATAAGTATTCTTCACTATTCAATGAAAAATAAATCTTTTCAGAAAATTCTAAAAATTTGAATCTAAGCTAATTTTGGCAGGATGATTTCAAAAATAAAGTTATTTTTTTAAAATATATTTTCTAAAATGATAATAAACTAATTATATTATCTTCTCACCAATAAGTAATAAAAACCATTTTTTAGGAAAAATGTATTTTAAAAGAATATAATGACTTTACTAAAAATTGAGTAATTATTTATCAATATATTTAAATTATATAAAAAATTTATAAAAAAATTTAAAATATATTTTATTCTTATTCATTCCACCATTTTAATAGCTGAGTTATAATGATATATTATATTATAGTTCATTTAGACTTGGGGTTATGTGTATCGAAAAATATCAATTAAATTTTATTTGAAGATAAATATATCATAAAATCTCAGGGTTTCATTTTATACCCCCCATAAAATTTATCTCTCCCACAAAATTCCATCACTATAATATAAAAAATAGGTATATTTTTGTTTCCTCACATCCTCGAGTTCCCATGCAGCTTATTTGAATTTATGATTCCTCTAGAAAACATTAACCATGTGAGTAGTCTGTTCCAAAACACTTCATCCCTACAATCCAAGATTTATACTTGTTATTATTTATAAGAATGATCATACTCCAATGGTACAACCTCTTAGTTTAGTATATATTAAGGACTATTCATGTACTTCCTCAGGAGAGATACATAGAACACATTATAAACTTGAGATTGGTTGAATAAGCTACCATCTCTACACAATCAAGAATATCAAAGGGTCTCGAATACCTAATTCTCAACGTTCTCGTATTTCTAAGTCTTATAATCTTCTTCCATGGATAAATTTATAGGAATACCTTCTCACCAATATACTATTCTATATTTCTCCAATGATTATTAGCATAACTTTTCTATTAACTCTAAGCTACCTTGATTTCATGCTGAATGGTTATAACTTTATTTACCATTTCCTCTACTAGATCATGTACTACTATCTTTCCAACACATTGTAGTTATATACTTATTTCTATAGAGGGATTCATAAGGATCCATGTGAATTCTTGAGTGAAGGTTATTGTTGTATGAAAACATTAATATAGGAAGGCATTGACCACCATTTTAATTCATAGAAAAATATATTAGAATATCTTTTAGGGTTTGAATGGTTATCTTAGACCAACATTATATTTGAGTATGATAAAAAGTACTTAAATATGGATATGAATCTATAACTTATTGAATACTTCATCAAAACTTCTAGGTAAACCTTATAACATCCCTCCTTATCCACATTGGCATGAGAAAGTGGGAGGGTTCTACTTGGCCTTAGGTGACATCCCCAAGACGCCAAAGGCTGGAAATAAATTTCAAAGGCTTTCAATACAAGTGGGGGATGATTTAACCTTTAAGAATAAAATAACTAACCAAAAAATCCAAACCAAACAAACCACTATGATGCATGAACAATGACAGACAACTCAACATTTCATTTATCAAAACCCTACTAAAACCCAAATACCATAGTGGAAGACTACAACATCAAAGTAAACAGTGGTAGACACTATGAAAACTCCAAGACAACTACAAGACTCCACATCTCCACATGTTCCAAGCTCCAAGCTCCAAGCTTCAACAATACTTTAAGTATCACGAAGTAGTGTTAAAGACGTGTGATACTTTACCTTTTCCCATGTCCCGGTAGATGACATCTACAAAAGCACCAAAGCGCCAAAACAGGGTTGAGTATTAAAACTCATTAGATTTTCCCCAATGAATCCCCTAATCACACCACTAGGATAGAAAAGTTAGAAATATATTTTAAAACTAATAACTAAAGCACTTTATGCAAGAACACCCAATTTCCATGTTTCCCAAAATCGTCACTCAATAGAGTTTTAGACAATTATTAAATAGCCAATTAAAAATAAATTCCATACAAAATAATCAATTTTAAATTAAGACAATATATTATTTCAAGAAGAGTCGAGAGTGAAGCCACCTACCTTGAGAGTTTTGGTGAAAATGATAAACGAATGAAGAACGCCAACGAAACTAGGTTAAATCTCCACAAACCTACTTTAGATATCTTAACAAAACATAAAAAAGACCAAATATAAACTTATTTGGCATCAAAAACGTTATATATACCCACATTGGGTGTAGATATGAGAAACTGATAAGAGGGGCGAAGTAGATCTAAGAAAACATCAAGAATGATGAATAACGAACACTTATAGAGAGAAATCAGCTTATAATCACCAAGTGAAGCCTTCAGATCACCTCCAAATAAATGGAACAACCTTAATTGACCTTTGGAGAAGAAGAATACCTAGTTAGGGCCACATAGGAGGATGAATGAGGAATTAAAAATTAAGGCCCACCCAGATCCACTTTTTATGGAGGTGGTTTCGACCCGTACATGGTTTAGTCACATGGTTAGAAAAACTTCACACTAACCATACGTTATCCCCTACCTTAAAGATGACCCTTCACATGGTCTCCTCACACAGTATCCAAAACCACGCACCAACCATGCTTAATCCACTACCTCAAACTTCCCAAACCACATGGTTTCTTCTAGGCTATTAGACAGTTTGGACAAACCATGCGCCACCCGCGTGCCTTCCCTTTATCCCCAAAAAAAAAATAAAGATCTCAAAAATCTCCCAAATTTCACACTTATATTTTATAAACAAAAAAAGAATAACAAAAGGCTTACATATCAGAATCTGGGGGGGGGATAAATTCTCCACACCATTGGTCTTTCCATCCCTGGAAAGTAGAAAAGAACCATCAACCTGAAAGAGTTTTGGCCATTGCTCCTTCATTTCCTTCTCACACTCTCAAGTATCTTCCTAAATCTGAAGATGTTTCCAAAAAACCCATACTAGACACACGATTTTTCCATGAAATAATTTCTCTTGCCTATCCATAATCTCTACTAAGATATTTACCAATGAAGCATTCGACTCTAGGTCAATGTGATCCCATCTGATCACATGGTCAGGATCAGGATGATACCTTTTCAACTATGATACATGGAACAAATTGTGCACTGTACTGAACCATGGTGGTAATTCCAAATGATATTTCACCTCACTAACCCATTTTTTGAGAACTCAGATCTTAATTTTAGGTATGGATATTGATTTTGGGTATTTTTGAGAAAAAAATAAGAATTTGAAATTTTTTTAAGTACACACCATTTACTCTTGAGTACACACCATATACCCAGTTGCCGCATGTAGCAGTGTACTAGCCGTGTAATGGACGAGTAAATGGATGTGTGGACTGCCTAAAGAGGGGGCTAGTTGAGGCATGTACAGGGAATGAACATTAAATGAACATGTTGTATACTTTTATTTTTATTTGATTAATCGGATATGGGTCACATCTCATCTCTAGAACACATATTGTCTTCTCGTGTTTTGTATAAGAGAGTGACAAGATGACTAAGAACTTCAAACCCTATCGTTCCTCTATCTGAGCTCTGATCAAGATACCTATAGGTACATTGGATTCCCACTGGTGAGTTATCTCTTCCCCTAGATCCTCTCTTCCTGATTTCTCCTATATTTTGAGTTCTCCAAGGTTGATTTTTTTTGACATTTTTGTAGATATATGACATTCTAGGTTGATTCAAGGTCTAACGTTAAAGAGTGTGCATCATACGACATTACGGTAGGTGGTTTGTGCCTTACTTTTATTTTCTTTGGATTATATATGCTAAAAGTGACGAATACCCTTGTTTAGGGTATTGAGTATTTTGGAATTTAACCCTGTTTAAGACCTGTTATGGTGTGTTTGATGATAAAGGGTTTTTTCGGTTATGTATAAGGTTTAATAACTTGATTATGGATGTGTTTTACCATGTTTGTTTCATATTAGACATTGGGTATAGAATTTCCTGTTAGGATGCTTTTCTTTCCATTCCTAGTGCTGTTAGGATAGAGTTGATATTTATATGAGATGCAACTGTTTCACATTGTTATGTTTACCAAAGGGAATTGATAGTGAGAGCTTCCTAATGTAGGGTCATTTATGTATAATTATTATTATCGTTGACCATAGGCATTGTCTATGAGAGCTTCCATGGGGTCATTGATCAGAGGGGTTAGACTGTGAGAACTACCTAGAGGGTCATTATTAAATGTATTTTGGACCATAGGGCATTGATTGTGAGAGCTTCCAGAGGTTCATTTAAATTATTGTTACTATGTTGGACCAGAGGGGTTAGAATATGAGAGATTTACCAGAGGGTATTTATTATTTATTAATTTGATGATATGTTGAACCAGAGGGTATTATATCATGAGAAATTTCCTAGAGGGTTGCTTATGAATGATTGTTTGATTGTGATGAGTCTACCAAGCTAAATCACAAGCTTGGACTCGGTCTTACTAGTTGGTTTAGATGGTATTCCGAGACACCTATTTTACTATTATACAGGGGGATGCAGAGATTAGGCTAGATCCTAAGGTTACATTATTAAATGGATTTACTAATTAATAAATTTAAATGAATGTAATTGAAACTGTGAGATTGTTTACTTTTAAGTACTTCCTAGTTTATTGCTTCATTTTTTCAAATTACCTGCTATATATATTCATTGATAGTTAGGAACAGATCTTTTGGTAGTTGCCTACTAGGATTCATCTCACACCCTATTTGGGTCATGATTTTGGACCCCAAAAGATTATGTTGTTGTAGGTATAGATAAGGTCAAGCACCCTTCTTCATCAGCTACTTGATTTCTGTTGGAGCTGGAGAGCATGGGACCAAATTGAGGCTTGCGATGCTGTTGGAATTTACTGTTTTCTATAATTTGGTTTTAGTATTGTATTCTTAGCATTGTGACATGTTTTTATGCTTTCCTAGATACACGTGACATGCATAATTTATTTATATATTCTAAAATTGTTTATACTATCAGTCTTCTGCTGTTTACTTCTCCAGTATGGTATTATGGTTTATGCTATCGTTTATTATTGCTATTCTGCTATGTATACTCTGCCAATGAGGGTATATTTTCCCCACTATCAGACCTTGGACCTCACTTCTAGTTGGAAACCTCTGTAATTTGGGGAAATTAACTTGAGTTCATGTCACTAATCGGGTTCGGGGCACCTTTGGGGAACACCTAGAACCAAGACGTTACAAAGTGGTATCAAAGGGGTTTTTTTTTATACTTGTCTTACTATTTAAAGTCTATAAACAAGGATAGGAAGGAATAGGTAGTTAGTAATAAGCTTTTCCTTAGATTAGCTAACCCATGTACAGGGAAAATTCAAGTTACCTCGAATATTTCAATTTTTTTTGTTTTTGAAATTGTTACAGTTGATTTGATTTCACCGTTGGGTGACACACTTATTTTGTGCTGTTATTATTGATATTAGTGTGGTTTTATTTCTGTTCCAAACCGATGATACGAGGGCATGAAATCTCATGTATCATATAGGCACTTGCTAGAGATCACATGTCATGCATTCTTGTCATTTCATTTAGGGTGTAAGAACCCAAATCTTCATTTCAGGTATGGATCTTGATTTCAGGTGTTTTTGAGAAAAAATAAAGAATTTAGAAATTTTCTAAGTACACGCCATGCACTCTTGAGTACATTATGTGTACTCGGTTTCTACATGTAGTTGTATACTAGCTGTATAATGGCCAAGTACATGGCTGTGTGGACTGCCTAAAGTGGGGTCCAGTTGAGGCATGTACACAACATGTACATTAAATGAACATGCCATGTACATTTATTTTTATTTGATTAATCAGACCAGGGTCACGTCTCATCTCCAAAACACATCTATTCTTCATGTGTTTCATACAAGATAGCAACAATATGGATTAGAACTTTGAATCCCTACCATTAATCCATCCAAGCTCCAATCGAGATGCTGTTGGGTGTGTTGGATTCCCAACAGTGAGTTCTCTCTTCCCCTAGAGCCTCTCTTCCCGATTTCTCCTCTATTTTGAGTTATCCAAGGTTGAATGATTTTGAACTTTTTTGTAGTTCTACACCGATTCAAGGGCCGAAATTTGAGAGTGTTCATTGTATGAAATTGAGTTAGGTGTTTTGGGCCTTAATTTGATTGTCTTTGGATTATAAATACTAAAAGTGCCAAATACCCTTGTTTAGGGTATTTCTTATTTTGGAAGTTAACCTTGTTTAAGACCTGTTATGGTTTGTTTGATGGGAAAGGGTTGTTTAGTTACGCATAAGGTTTAATACCTTGATTATGGATGTGCTTTCCCATGTTTGTTTGATATTGGCTGTTGATTCTAGAATTACCTAGCTACTTTATTTTCAATTCCTAGAACTGTTAGGATAGAGTTGCTATTTATATGTGATGCATGTGTTTCACATTGTTATGTTGACCAAATGGAATTGACCGTGAGAGCATCCCGTCGTAGGGTAATTTATGTATAATTTTTGTTATCATTGACAAGAGGCATTGACTATGAGAGATGCCATGGGGTCATTGAACAGAGGGGTTAGACTGTGAGATCTACCCAGAGGGTCGTTATTAAATGTATGTTGGACCATAGGGCATTGAATATGAGAGCTTCTATAGGGTCATTTAAATTATCATTACAAAGTGGTATCAGAGGGGTTTCTTTTCTACTTGTCTTACTATTTGGAGCCTATAAATAGGTATAGGAAGGAATAGGTAGTTGGTAATAAGATGTGCCCAGGAGTAGCTAACCCATGTATATGTAAAAGCCAAGTAACCTCAAATATTGTAATTTTTCTGGTTTTTCAATTGTTATAGTTGATTTGATTTCACCATTGGGTGATACACTTGTTTTGTGTTGTTATTATTGATATCATTCTATTTTTGTTGCAACCTGATGAGATGGGGGTATTCCATCTCATAAATCATATAGGCACTTTCTAGAGATCACATTTCTTGCATTCTTGTCATGCCATTTAGGGTGAATCACTGATTACATGCTACTGTGATTGATGATGTGAAAGATATTCATGTTTTTGTTATAGATGCAGTGATAGAATACCTACGGTTTTGATAGGGTATTGGAATATACAAAGCTTCATTTGGATGGATGCCAAACTTTGGTCCTTTAGGTGTTATGGGGTGTAACGACCCAAAATTTCATTAATGGAAAATCCCTCTTGATCCAGTTAAATGTTTCTTTATGAAAAATGTTTTTATAAGATATCAAATTTTTTTAGTTTTACTTTAAGATTTGTGACCGTTACTTTTATAGCCGTTGAACAGTGATCATCTGGGTAGTTTAAATATAAGGCTTTAACGAACCAATTTTCTACTCAGACAAAGGAAGCGATGGCCTCATCCAGTAGAATTGCCCCTTACGAAGCCCATTTGTTGGAGCTCGGAAAAGAGGTGGCGTCTTTGGACTTTGCCCTTGACCAAGCCCAAGCTGAGCTTCACCAAGTCAAGCTCGAACGTGATCGTCTACGGGAAAAATGGAAGTTGATAGAGATTACCACTCGAGCGATGTTATCCGAGCAACCCCAAGAGTCTGTCACCATCGCACACCTTACCCTTAGGTCTTATGCGGCTATTTTAAGGGGTTATGTAACAAATAAGTAGCACCATGTTCATGTACATTATTTTTTTTGTATATAATAATGAATATAATTTCTAGTCATTTTTGATACATTGTAATTAGTTTTTAAAGTACAAATGGTGTTTTTAGTTATTATTTAATTAAGAATTGTATTTTATTAAATTAAAGGATTTTTTAATTAAATAATATTTTAATAAAATATTATTATTAATATTAAATTAATTTTTATTAAATATAAATGATCTTATAATTTTATGAATGCAATTAAAATTTTTATTAAGGTTTGAAAGCCATTTCTGTCAAAACCCGTGAATTTTTTTTAAATGTCGGTTTTTATTTTAAAAGTGAAAATTCACATATTTAGAAAATTATTTAGATAAAATAAATATTATTTTTGTAATCAGGACGTCGAAATTATCCAACGGTGATTTTTTCATAATTTTCTGAGACAGTCAAATTTTTGGGTAAAAATTAAATACCATTTAAATATATAATGTGTTTTATGACATCATAATGACCCAATGGTGATGTAATAAAATACCATAATCCTTATGTTCGGCCAATATATGTTTTATCATTAAAATAATGAGGTTTTGGGTTTGTTTGACTCACTTTTCAAAGCATTAATGGAGCCCTCAAGACTTATTCAACACTTTGCCTTTTTAAATTAATTTCCATGGGAGTGTGACTCACCTCCACATAAGAAACCCTAATTTTTTAATAAGTTCGGACCTTGGACTTGTAAAATATTGTTTTGCTCTTTCCTTTTCCAGAAACCATGGGAAAATACCATGGGATGGTTTGTGGTTTGGATTATTTTAATATAAGGGGTCCCAAACCTAAATAATAAAGAATTCTCTCACCTTTCCTATATAAACCCACCGAAGCTCCCACTTCCTCCTCACTCAAAGCCCTTGAAGTTCGTCCAACCTCTGACCTACTCTCTCTAGAATCCTCTCAAGGTTCCCCAAGCTCCCAATAAGCCTCTCACAAGACTCTCTCTAGCCTTTGGAAGCACACTTCCAAGTAAGGGGTTTTCTTCCTTTCTCATTTTTTTGTCAATTTTATTTAAGTTGTATTTCCCTTTTTATTTCAATTATGAATGTTGGGGAATGGTTTCGCACCTCCCCCATACTGTCCTCTTATTTTTTTAATGATGGGAGAACCCTTTCTCTCTCATTAAATGCCTCCCATGTACACCCGTTACTATGCCGAAATTCCGAAAGGAACTTCTCTCTCTTCTTTTACATTCAAGCAATACTTTTGTATCATGAATCTAAATTCCATTTCTATTGTTGGGACATGTATATATATGATCTCATTACTGTCCATTACATGTAAATATGATGAGTAACCCCTTTCTCTCTCATAAACCTTTTTTATGAATTCTTATGTCACGCCGTTACGCTGCCGAAATCGCACCGATTTTCTAAGCCAATGTCTTTGTGTAGTGAATACCATGCCCATTTCTCCATCAAGGGTATTCACCTTTATGCACATTTACATATTGATTATAAAGTTTCATGTATGAATTCCACATTCCTTTATCGTGGAAGAAATGATTATGTTTTATGAATCCATGTTTTATGATCCATGTGGCACACTTATGCATGAAATGAAATGTTTAAGAAGGGTGCGCCCTTTATAGCGCTCCAATGCATTGGGTAAAGTATAGTATCATGATACGTCATGTGCAATGAGTGTTTACTCATGGTAATTCAAGTGCAACTAGGGTTTACTCGTGCTTCAAGTACAATGAGGGTTTACTCATGCTCCATGTGCAATGAGCCTTGGCTCATGCTAATTCAATGTTAAGTGTTGTTGCCACATTTCCATGTTATGATTATCATGTTTTATCATGCCTTTATGTTCATGTTTCTATTATGATCTATTGATATGCCTATTGCCTAACATGTATTTCACTCCTCATGTTATTCATTGTTTACTCCCTTACTGGGCTTTATAGCTCACCCTTTTCTTATGCATGTCCTCAGGTTATCCCATGCAATGATAAGTACGAAGGAATGTAGTGGTCATGTAAAGGAAGTTTTCAATAAAGATGTTCTATTTCAAGTTTAAAGTTTTTATGTAATGATCTTAAGCCCCAAATACACTAAACCTCTCGATCTTCTTTGTTGGATCAAGTGAAGTTTTATGTAATAAAGCATGCTTAAGTTGTAATAAAAAGCAGGGTTGTCATAGTTGGTATCAGAGGATAGGTTTAGTTATTTTTGGGATTAGGAAACCCTAGTAAAGCCTTAGATACAAGACTAAGCATAATAAAAACATCCCTAAGTTTTGGTAAATACTAAGTAAGTGGTTTATCAAACAAATACATCCCTATCTGGATACGAGCAGGTAGAGGCGGCTCTGGCACAGATGTATCCTAGGGGTAAAACCCGAAAACACCGCTTTAAGCTAGACTCGAACGGGAACTGGTGCACGACAACGGGCCTTGCTGCACTCTTGGTTACGACACTCCCGGGGGATATGTTTTGATAAATTCAAAATCTTAGTATGAACCCTTATTAAGGGAAAAATGCCCCTAAGAATATATGTTAGAATGTAGATCATGAAAAGCCTGGATTGAATCCTATAGACTCATGAGTTAAAGAGATTAAAGTTTATTTATAAGTCATCAACTTTTGTCTTTGGATTACCCTTTATGTGTTACCCCTAACTTTCCTTTTATTCCAGCCAATGGCCGGTAATAGGAGAACTCGGGCTAACAACCGTTGTGAAGATCAGTGTGATGATTGTACTTATGAGATGCCCAATCCAATGGGAGCGGGAATCGCGAACTTTGTCACGCTTCTCTCTCAGCTAACTCAAGTTTTGAATAGAAACACTGGTCAAGAGGAACGTTCAACCCCCCCTAAGAAAGAACAAGTCGCTATTGAAAGCTTCATGAGACAAAGGCCTCCTACTTTTAGTGGATCATCTGATCCCACGATTGCTGAACAATGGATCAACTCCATTGAAAAGATATTCTCCATCCTCCAATGCTCTGAAAAAGAGAAGGTTCTCCTGGTGGCTTATCGTATGGAGGGTGAAGCTGATCAATGGTGGACATTGATCAAAAATACGAAGCCTGAGGAGGAGATCGAGGCTTTTGAATGGAAGGTATTCCGGAAGATGTTTTTCGATAAATATTTTCTACGCACCCTCCGTCTTAAGATGGAAAGGGACTTCCTTTCCCTCAAATAGAAAGATGAAGAATCTGTGGGAGCGTATGAGGCAAACTTCACAAGGCTTGCACGATACGATTCCGGCTTTGTCGTTACCCCCGAATGCAAGGTTGACCGCTTCTTTAGTGGGCTGAAGCCTAGCTTGCGGAAAGCATTAGCGATCCGTGACTTTGACAGCTATGAGGAAATTGTCCGATGTGCCCTCAAGGTTGAAATGGAGATCAGAGAATCACAGGGGTATCATGGGGACAAGAAGCGGAAGGTGGACTTCAATGCTGGTGGTCCGATGGATAAATCCAACGGCGCTAAGAAATTCCAGCACCCCACTTGCCAAAAGTGTGGAAAGAAGCACCCTGGAAATTGCCTTAGGGGGACAAGAAAATGCTTCAAGTGTGGAAGAGAAGGGCACCTAGCTGTTAACTGTCAGCAAGAAGGACCCATGGCTGCGACAGAGGAGAGGAACGCTCCGTTCGAACCTCAACGCGTTGTTCAATGCTTCAAATGCAAAGAACTGGGTCATTTTGCGAATCAGTGCCCTAATCCAAGGGTTATCGGAGGCAATCAACAACCTCCAAGACAGCAAGGAAGAGCTTTTGCCATCACTTCTGCCGAAGTGAACCCCGACAACGAAGTGGTGACAGGTACGCTAGTTATTCATTCAAGAATAGCGAATGTACTTTTTGATTCAGGTTCTACGCATTCTTTTATATCTCAAAAGTTTAGTAGAATAATCCCTGCACCACCACAAATCATGGAAGTAAAGATGTCGGTGAGTACGGCAAATGGGGCAATCAGTGCATCCCATGAGTATAAGTCCTCCCCTGTTATAATCTGTGGATTGAATTTCCCGGCGAACCTCGTCATACTCCCTTTGGTGGAATTTGATGCAATTCTTGGCATGGATTGACTTTCCTTATATAGAGCCAACATAAATTGTCGGGAGAGGGAAATCACACTCCATATGGAGAATCGACCCCCGATTCTTTACAAGTGTCAGGAGGAAGATGAATCTCCTTTAGCTCCATCATCTCAAGCATGGATATTATTGCCTTATGAGCACGCATATCTGGATCATATGATTAAGTCCAAGGAAGAAACCACCTTTGAAGAAATGCCTATTGTGAGGGAATTCGCTGAAGTATTTCCCGAGGAACTTCCTGGTCTTCCTCCAAGAAGAGATGTTGAGTTCTCAATTGAACTTATACCTGGGGCGCTACCAATATCCAAGACTCCATATAGAATGGCTATGGTTGAGCTTGAAGAACTGAAGAAACAACTACAAGAGAATCTTGATAAAGGGTTTATACGCCCAAGTGCATCACCATGGGGTGCACCAGTCCTCTTCGTCAAGAAGAAGGATGGGTCAATTCGGCTTTGCATCGATTATCGTGAACTTAACAAAATCACGATAAAGAACAAGTATCCTCTCCCAAGAATCGATGACTTGTTTGATCAGCTGTGTGGAGCACAATACTTCTCCAAGGTCGACTTGTGGTCGGGATATTATCAAGTAAGGGTGAAGAAGGAAGATATCCCCAAGACTGATTTTCGTACAAGGTACGGGCACTATGAATTCATAGTAATGCCTTTCGGACTCACCAATGCTCCAGAAATATTCATGGACTTGATGAATAGAGTCTTTAGAGATTACCTAGACAAATTTGTGGTAGTCTTTATAGATGATATTCTAATATACTTTAAAACCAAGGAGGACCATGAGGAGCATTTAAAAACTGTACTAGAGACTTTGCGCAAGGAGAAGCTCTATGCAAAGTACAACAAGTGTGAGTTTTGGTTGAAGGAAGTCTCATTCTTGGGTCATATCATCACAAGCAATGAGATATCTGTGGACCCCTCCAAAACAGATGCAATTGAGGGATGGCTGAGGCCAACATCGGTAACTGATATCCGTAGCTTCTTGGGGTTAGCTGGATATTATCGACGATTTTTGAGAAATTTCTCACGATTGTCCAACCCTCTTACCAAGATAACTCGAAAGGGATTAAAGTTTTCTTGGAGTGATGAATGCGAAGAAAGCTTCAAGGAGTTGAAAAGGAGGCTTATCACTGCACCCGTGCTCACTTTACCCACAAGTGGGGAGCTTTTTGTGGTATTCAGTGATGCTTCGAAGAAGGGCTTAGGATGTGTGCTGATGCAGAATGATAAAGTGATATCCTATGCCTCAAGGCAGTTGAAAATCCATGAGCGAAACTATCCAACGCATGATCTGGAGTTGGCGGCGGTGATCTTTGCCTTGAAAATCTGGCGGCATTATCTCTATGGAGAGAAATGTGAGATATATACTGACCACAAGAGTCTTAAATATATATTCACACAGAAAGAGCTTAATATGCGCCAGAGAAGATGAATAGAGCTCATCAAGGATTATGACTGTTCAATACATTACCACCCTGGGAAGGCGAACAAGGTGGCGGATGCCCTAAGTAGAAAGGATCCAGCAATTCTATCAATGATGAGAATTGAGAAGGATCCAATCTTCTTAGACTTGATGAAGATGGACATGGGAATCATAAAGAAGGGAACATCATCAATCCTTTCACAAATGATTGCTCAACCATCTCTTTTGGAAAGGTTAAAGGATGCTCAAAAGGATGATGCAGGAATCCAAGAAAAAGTGGAAGCTATCAAAAAGGGAAAATCCTCAGAGTTTAATGTTAATGAAGAAGGAATTGTGCGGTTTGGGAAAAGACTATGTGTTCCATCAAGTTCGGAGCTGAAGAAGGAACTTTTGGATGATGCACATAGTTCAAATTTCTCTATTCACCTAGGGAGCACAAAGATGTATCGAGATCTCTGAGAAAACTTTTGGTGGGATAATATGAAGAAGGAGATCGCTGAATATACATCAAAGTGCCTGGTGTGTCAGCAAGTGAAGGCAGAGAGGCAGAAGTCTAAGGGGATGATGCAACCATTGCCCATACCAGAATGGAAATGGGAGAACATCACCATGGACTTCGTCACTGGACTTCCAAGGACATCCAAAGGCAACAATGCAATCTGGGTTGTTGTGGATCGTCTTACAAAGACTGCACACTTCATTTCTATTCGAGAGGATTTCTCTTTGGATCAACTGGCACGGATATATATCAGGGAAGTGGTACGGTTGCATGGAGTACCACTATCTATTGTGTCTGACCGAGATCCAAGATTTACCTCTAAGTTTTGGAAGAGTCTTCAACATGCTCTGAATACTGAAATGAACTTCAGTACGGCCTATCATCCTCAAACTGATGGCCAATCCGAGCGGACTATCCAAACACTTGAGGATATGTTGAGAGAGTGCTCAATGGACTTTAAAGGAGGATGGGATCAACATCTTCCTCTGGCTGAGTTCTCTTATAATAATAGTTTCCACTCGAGCATCCAAATGGCACCATATGAAGCCCTATATGGGAAAAGGTATAGAACACCAGCATGTTGGGATGAGGTTGGTGAACGTAAGATGCTTGGACCAGAAATGGTCGAAGAAATGGTGGAGAAGGTGAAAACCATTCAGCAGCATATCAAGGCAGCCCAGAGTCGACAGAAGAGTTATGCAGATAATCGTCGACGAGACCTTGAGTTTAAAGTTGGAGACATGGTGTTTTTACGCATATCTCCGTGGAAGAAGGTCATGAGGTTTGGAAAGAAAGGGAAGTTAAGTCCAAGGTACATCAGCCCCTTCGAGATTCTTGATCGTGTTGGGGCTGTGGCCTATCGACTAGCACTTGCACCCACTATGGCCAAGGTGCATGATGTCTTCCATGTATCCCTCTTAAGGAAGTACATACCAGACCCTTCACATGTACTCTCTTCCGAGGTGGTACAATTAGAAGACGATATTTCTTATGAGGAGCAACCAGTGAAGATCTTAGATCGTAGAGAAAAAGTTCTACGAAATAAGACAATGCCCCTCATCAAGGTGTTGTGGAGAAACCACAAGTTTGAAGAAGAAACATGGGAGTCGGAGAATATGATGAAGCTAAGTTACCCACATTTGTTTTAGTGTGGGAAAAGGAAAATTTCGAGGGCGAAATTTCTTAAGGGGGGAATGTTGTAACGACCCAAAATTTCATTAATGGAAAATCCCTCTTGATCCAGTTAAATGTTTCTTTATGAAAAATGTTTTTATAAGATATCAACTTTTTTTAGTTTTACTTTAAGATTTGTGACCGTTACTTTTATAGCCGTTGAACAGTGATCATCTGGGTAGTTTAAATAAAAGGCTTTAACGAACCAATTTTCTACTCAGACAAAGGAAGCGATGGCCTCATCCAGTAGAATTTCCCATTACGAAGCCCATTTGTCGGAGCTCGGAAAAGAGGTGGCGTCTTTGGACTTTGCCCTTGACCAAGCCCAAGCTGAGCTTCACCAAGTCAAGCTCGAACGTGATCGTCTACGGGAAAAATGGAAGTTGATAGAGATTACCACTCGAGCGATGTTATCCGAGCAACCCCAAGAGTCTGTCACCATCGCACACCTTACCCTTAGGTCTTATGCGACTATTTTAAGGGGTTATGTAACAAATAAGTAGCACCATGTTCATGTACATTATTTTTTTTGTATATAATAATGAATATAATTTCTAGTCATTTTTGATACATTGTAATTAGTTTTTAAAGTACAAATGGTGTTTTTAGTTATTATTTAATTAAGAATTATATTTTATTAAATTAAAGGATTTTTGAATTAAATAATATTTTAATAAAATATTATTATTAATATTAAATTAATTTTTATTAAATATAAATTATCTTATAATTTTATGAATGCAATTAAAATTTTTATTAAGGTTTGAAATCCATTTCTGTCAAAACCCGTGAATTTTTTTTTAAATGTCGGTTTTTATTTTAAAAGTGAAAATTCACATATTTAGAAAATTATTTAGATAAAATAAATATTATTTTTGGAATCAGGACGTCGAAATTATGCAACGGTGATTTTTTCATAATTTTCTGAGACAGTCAAATTTTTGGGTAAAAATTAAATACCATTTAAATATATAATGTGTTTTATGACATCATAATGACCCAATGGTGATGTAATAAAATACCATAATCCTTATGTTCGGCCAATATATGTTTTATCATTAAAATAATGAGGTTTTGGGTTTGTTTGACTCACTTTTCAAAGCATTAATGGAGCCCTCAAGACTTATTCAACACTTTGCCTTTTTAAATTAATTTCCATGGGAGTGTGACTCACCTCCACATAAGAAACCCTAATTTTTTAATAAGTTCGGACCTTGGACTTGTAAAATATTGTTTTCCTCTTTCCTTTTCCAAAAACCATGGGCAAATAACATGGGATGGTTTGTGGTTTGGATTATTTTAATATAAGGGGTCCCAAACCTAAATAATAAAGAATTCTCTCACCTTTCCTGTATAAACCCACCCAAGCTCCCACTTCCTCCTCACTCAAAGCCCTTGAAGTTCGTCCAAACTCTGCCCTACTCTCTCTAGAATCCTCTAAAGGTTCCCCAAGCTCCCAAGAAGCCTCTCACAAGCCTCTCTCTAGCCTTTGGAAGCACACTTCCAAGTAAGGGGTTTTCTTCCTTTCTCATTTTTTTGTCAATTTTCTTTATGTTGTATTTCCCTTTTTATTTCAATTATGAATGTTGGGGCATGGTTTAGCACCTCCCCCATACTGTCCTCTTATTGTTTGAATGATGGGAGAACCATTTCTCTCTCATTAAATGCCTCCCATGTACACCCATTACTATGCCGAAATTCCGAAAGGAACTTCTCTCTCTTCTTTTACATTCAAGCAATACTTTTGTATCATGAATATAAATTCCATTTCTATTGTTGGGACATGTATATATATGATCTCATTACTGTCCATTACATGTAAATATGATGAGTAACCCCTTTCTCTCTCATCAACCTTTTTTATGAATTCTTATGTCACGCCGTTACGCTGCCGAAATCGCACCGATTTTCTAAGCCAATGTCTTTGTGTAGTGAATACCATGCCCATTTCTCCATCAAGGGTATTCACCTTTATGCACATTTACATATTGATTATAAAGTTTCATGTATGAATTCCACATTCCTTTATCGTGGAATAAATGATTATGTTTTATGAATCCATGTTTTATGATCCATGTGGCACACTTATGCATGAAATGAAATGTTTAAGAGGGGTGCGCCCTTTATAGCGCTCCAATGCATTGGGTAAAGTATAGTATCATGATACGTCATGTGCAATGAGTGTTTACTCATGCTAATTCAAGTGCAACGAGGGTTTACTCGTGCTTCAAGTGCAATGAGGGTTTACTCATGCTCCATGTGCAATGAGCCTTGGCTCATGCTAATTCAATGTTAAGTGTTGTTGCCACATTTCCATGTTATGATTATCATGCTTTATCATGCCTTTATGTTCATGTTTCTATTATGATCTATTGATATGCCTATTGCCTAACATGTATTTCACTCCTCATGTTATTCATTGTTTACTCCCTTACTGGGCTTTATAGCTCACCCTTTTCTTATGCATGTCCTCAGGTTATCCCATGCAATGCTAAGTACGAAGGAATGTAGTGGTCATGTAAAGGAAGTTTTCAATAAAGATGTTGTATTTCAAGTTTAAAGTTTTTATGTAATGATCCTAAGCCCCAAAGACACTAAAACTCTCGATCTTATTTGTTGGATCAAGTGAAGTTTTATGTAATAAAGCATGTTTAAGTTGTAATAAAAAGCTGGGTTGTCATATGGGGCCTCTTGGATCAGAATTTGGTGGATAATGTTTGAAATTTAATTGAATTTTGTCAAGTTGTGATGTGAATAAGGATGCCAAACTTTGATTTGTGGGAGTATGGGCTCTCATGGGTCGGAATTTGTCATTCCTAGGAAAAAATTATATGTTTTTAATAGTTTTGGAGGAGTTTCGGAGGCCTACTATCTAGAAACCCAAACAACACGGTGTGTGGTGTTATAAACACATGCCATGTGTTCTTCTTTTCTGGAAGAAACAACTTTTCTTAAGTACACACTATGTACTGCATGTACACTCCGTGTAGTCTTTAACCATGTGACTGACTCTGTGAGCAGAGACACGGGGTTGGGAAAGATTTTCTAGACCATGCCGTGTACTAGGAGTACATGCCGTGCTGAAAGGACCACGTGTCTGACCGTGTGACTAATGACACAGGTAGATGAAATAGAGGGTGTACACACCGTGTCCCATTATTGCATGCCATATAGAGTTGACCGTGTCTCTAACTGTGTGAATAACAACACGAGTGATTTTAACTTAAGTAGTACATGCTATGTCTAGGGTGAACATGCCATATAGTGCTACCTAGGATAGAACTATGTGGTTTAGCCATGTAGAATAACTCGAGCATGAGGGAAAATTCAAGTACATGCCATGTCATAGGAGGAACACACCATGTGAAGGGGTGCTACATGACCAGTGTTGGAAAAGGTACACGCCCATGTTGAAACTTTAGAGAACACACAATATAGTGGTTCTACATGCTATGTAACCTTGTTTTGTAAAACATGAATGTTTTCTTCTACTATCCCTTTCTTGATATTATGAGTTTCAGTCCTTGATAATCTTAAACCGAGTGTGCGCTTGACCTTGCAGAGTCATGATACTGAGACGTCCTCCAGTTGTACGCCAAGTGCAGGGCGATGACTAGACACTGGAAAGGATATATCAAAGACTACTAGTAGATCCTCCCGTTGTTCCTATCTTGGGGCCAACTATTATATTTGACACAGGTAATGATGCAAAGTTCTAAGAAGGATTTTTGAGGATGTTATAGACTTTTTAGGGAGCACCGCATCCTGCCCTATCTATGGAATAATTGAAGTGGGTGTTCCTGCAGTAGCATCCTCCCACTTTTTCTAAGGATAGTGGACCAAATACTGAAGAGTCATGGTTGGAGGCCATGCTAGATATCTTTGAGCATCTAGAGATGTCACCAGATAGGAGGGTGAATCTTTCTATGTACATGCAATGTTATTCCACCAAGATATGGTGGTATGTTATCTCACAAGTGAGAAGTCATTGGGATATGGGTTGGAAAGAGTTTTAGAAAAGCTTCTATGATTAATTCTACCCCAAGACGTTGAGGGCTGATCTAGTCTACGAGTTCACACATTTGGAGCAAGGCGCACTTTCAGTGATGGACTACTCATCCTGTTTTAAAGAACTTCAGCACTTTGAACCTGTTCTGAGAGGTGAAGAGTTGTCTTTGGCTACAAGGTTTGAGGATGGTCTTAGGTATGATATCCAATCATAGGTGAATGTTTTCAGATTGACTTCAGTGATAGCTATAGTGAACTAGGTGCTGTTTAAAGAGCGTAATATGAGGGAGTTGGGAGCTGCGAGCCAGGGAGGTTTAGCATCCAGGGATGGTACTCCTTCAATAGATAGTAGGAAGTGCCATAGAAATCCTTCACATGATGTTTATTCAGGTATCCAGGTGGTATGATACCAGTTCAAGAAGAGTGGGCATACGAGACCTCAGTGCCCAAGAGACACAGTTGAGTGGCAAGATTACGGAAAGATGGTCCATCTTTAGTGTTTTTTATCATTTTTTATCACCATCAGCTGGTGATAGGGATTCTATAACAACTAAAAATTCTGGATAAGGACCAATAGTTTCTCATCATTCAGGGAACTGGAGTTCGTCTGACTATTCAGGCTAAGGAGGAGGTCATGGCTGTGGTATCCAGTTCGTAGGTTTTTAGCGACAATAGGGTGGATCAGCTCAGGGTAGTCAGGTAGGGTCGTAGGGCCGCGATGTAGGTCGGAATTTTTCAGTGGAGCAGACCCAACAGGAGTAGGATCCTGGAGCCTCTATAGTTAGAGGTACAATTCTACTTGCCTCATTTTTAGTTTCTACTTTTTTCGATACAGGGTATTCCCATAGTTTCATATCTGTTGTCATTGTGGAGAGAATTTGGCTCTTTATCTTTACTTATGAGGATTTTATGATGCTATTCACTATATTGGGGATTAATATGAATAGTTTATGTTAATTCAAGGAGTTTTCTCTTGTGGTTGGTGGGTGTCACTTCTTATAGGACCTCTATGTCTTAGAGATGATAGGTTTCTATGTCATTCTTGGAATGGACTGGTTAGTCTCCTTTCAGGACTTTGTTGACTGCAATCGTTGCAGGGTGAGTTTGAAATCACTAGAGGGTGGGTATTTTCTACACAAGGGTGAATGGGATGTCCAGGTGAGAAGAGATGGACCTAAGCATCTTTGGTTGGGAGGAATTACAACCCAGATCATTAGTTTATATTTGGATGACCATGGTACTTTGCAGATGGACTTTCTTCCTATGGTGGATCATTTTAGATATTTCGTTTTAGATTACTTTTCAGGTTTACCTCTAGAGATAGAGGTAGATTTATCTATTGATCATGTGCTAGGAGAGGTATCAATGTTCATTCCTCTTTATAGGATGGATACACCAGAGTTACAGGAGCTCAAGAATCAGTTAGAGGAGTTGCAAGAAAGGGTTTCATCCAACCCAGTACTTCTCATTGGGGTTTTCCCTTCCTTTTTTCAAAGAAGGCATATGGTACCCTCATAATTTGTGTGGATTATCAGAAGCTGAACCAGTTGAAGGTCAAGAACTGATATTCCTTTCCTTGTATTGATGATCTCTTTGATCAACTTCAAGGATCCCAAGTGTTCTTGAAGATTAATTTGAGATACTATTATCATCAGTTGTGTGTTAGACCATCAGATATACCTATTAGAGCCTTTTTGAGAAGCTATGGTCTATATGAGTATTTGGTTATGCCGTTCGGTCTCACGAACGCGCCAACAATTTTCATAGAACTGATGAACCGAGTGTTCCATCATTACTTAAATTCCTTTTTGGTTGTTTTTGTGGGATATATCTTGGTGTACTCTCACACTTGACACAACCATTCTACCCACCTTGAGATCATTTTGAGTACACTAAGAGAGCATCAGTTATATGCTAAGATATCAAAATTCCACTTTTGGATGGACTATATTCATTTCTTGGGTCATGTTATCTCAGATAAATGAGTATTAGTAGACCTAGAGAAAGTGAGAGTAATAGTTTCCTAGGAGAATTCAAAGAATTTCTTTGAGGTACAGAGTTTTATGGGGATGACTGGTTACTACATACACTTTATTTAGGAATTTTCATGCTTAGTAGTGCCACTAAAGGGCCTGACTAAGAAGGGGGAAAAGTACTTGTGGATAGATTCTTGTAATTAAGCCTTTTAGGAGATGAAAGGGATATTGACTTCAGCACCGATACTAATTTTTCCAGAGCTGGGAAAGAGTTACACCATTTACTGTGATGCGTTGGGTATTGGGCCAGGTGCAGTGCTTATGCAGGGGAAAGGATTCGTTGCATATGGGTCTCGACAGTTGAAGCCACATGAGAGGAATTATTGGATGCACGAACTCGAGTTAGCTATAGTTGTGCATGATTTACGATGATGGAGACATTATCTTTTAGGAGATCATTTTGTGGTATTCACTGACCACAAAAGTCTCAAGTATATCTTTACTCAGTGTGATCTGAATTTGAGACAGCCAAGGTGGGTTGAGTACCTTTAGTATTTTGACTTTGAGCTTACCTATACACCTGAAAAAGGAAACATAGTGGCTGATGTGTTGAGAAGGAGGACTTAGATATAGGCAATTCTGGAGGACAATAGTGAGTAGTAGTTTATGGATCTGTTCTCTAAGATGCATTTGGAGGTGGATGATAGATAAGGGCAGACATTTATTTCTTTTGTAGTTGTTACCTCTACTCTTCTGGACCTAGTGAGAATGAGGAAGCCATCATATTCTGAAGGCCTATTCTTAAGGGATAGTGTGTTAGGAGAGGACCCTACTCCTGGATGAACTATAGGTAAGGATGATATCTTGAATTTTCATGGGTACGTATGGGTATTAGCAGAAATACGCGAGGAGTTGATGTGAGATTTTTTATTCCTTAGTTTGGGTAGTTCATCCTTGTGTCACCAAGATGTATCGAGATCTACACTGTTATTATTGGTGTCCAGGTATGACAAGAGATTTTGCTAGTTTTGTTATGATATGTTTTACCTATCAACAGGTGAAGGTGAAGCATCAATGAATAGAGAGGCTTTTAAAACAGTTACCTATTTCTGGGTGGAAGTGGAATGATGTTGTGATGTATTTCATGACAAGTTTACCAAGGTTACCTCGAGGGAATGATGCAGGTTGGGTTGTCATTGAAAAACTCACTAAGGTTTCACACTTCTTACCGATCAAGAAGACATTTAGTGTTGATGAGATTGGAAGGTTGTAAATCTGAGAGATTGTATGGTTGCATGGGGTTCCACACTCTATCATTTTAGTCATGGACACTTGTTTTACTTCTCATGTATAGTAGGGAATATGAAGGGCTTTGGGTACACATGTACTTCTGAGTAAAACTTACCATCCCCAGATAGATGGCCAGTCCGAGCACATGATTCAGGTATTGGAGTACATACTTCAAGAATGAGTCCTAGATTTCAGGGGCTCTTGGGAGAGACACATACCCCTTGTGGAGTTTTCCTATAATAACAGTTTTCAGATGATGATTTAGATGGAACCTTATGAGGTTTTGTACAGTAGGCCATGGTGATCACCCCTATATTGGCTGGAGGTAGGACATGCAGCTATGCTGAGAACTCGTCTTGTCCAGGAGACCACTGAGCAGGTGGAGTTGATTCAGAAGAGGTTGGATACTGCAAAGTCTTTCCAGAAATCTTATGCTGATCAAGGGAGATGACCTCTGGAGTTTGAGGTTGGAGATCAAGTTTTCTTACATGTCACACCGAAGTTGGGACACAAGAGGATTAGGATATAGGGAAAGAATTCACCAAGATACGTCGGGCCATTTGAGGTTTTGGAGAGAGTCGGGGCAGTTTCCTATCGAATGTTGTTACCTCAGAGGTACCAGGATATGCATGATGTCTTCCAGGTTTCTCAGCTACGACGTTACTTTTTGGACCCATCTCACATTTTTCAACCTGACGAGGTTGAGTTGGAGGTGTATTAATCCTTTGAGGAGCACTGTATATGGATTTTGGATCATAACACGAAGGTTCTCCATGGCCAGTCTATTCCTCTAGTATGAGTGTTATGGAAGCATGAGCGAGTATAGGATGAGACTTGGGAGAGGGAGGTCGACGTACGATCACAGTGTCCAGAGTTGTTTGAATTTTCTTCTTCACCACCCTTGGAAGGGATATTTAGGGATGAATTGTTTTAAAGGAGTAAGTTTGTAAGAACTCGGATCTTCATTTTAGGTATAGATCTTGATTTCAGGTGTTTTTGAGGAAAAAGGAAGAATTTGGAAATTTTCTAAGTACACACCGTGTACTCTTGAGTACATGCCGTGTACCCGATTGTCACATGTAACCATGTACTGGTCATGTAATGGTTGAGTACATGGTCATGTGGACCACCTAAAGTGGGGTCTAGTTGAGGCATGTACATAGTGTGCACATTAAATGAACACGTTGTGTACTTTTCTTTTTATGTGATTAATCAGACTGGGGTCGTGTCTCATCTCCAGAAAACATCTCTTCTTCCCATGTTTCATATAGGATAGAGACAAGACGAATGAGAACTTCGAACCCTTACCATTCATTCGTTCGAGCTCTGACTGAGACACCACTGGCTGCATTGGATTCCCACCGGTGAGTTCTATTTTTCCCTAAAGCCTCTCTTCCTAATTTATCATCTCTTTTGAGTTATCAAAGGTTGAATTATTTTTACCTTTTTGCATATCTATGAAATTCTAGGCTGATTCAAGGGCCTTAATTCAAGAGTGCTCATCGTACAACATGGAGGTAGGTTTTTTGTGCCTTAATTTTATTTTCTTTGGATTATATATGCTAAAAGTGCCGAATACCCTTGTTTAGGGTATTGCATATTTTGGAAGTTAACCCTGTTTAAGACCTGTTATGGTGTGTTTGACGAGAAAGGGTTATTTGTTTATGCATAAGGTTTAATACCTTGATTATGGATTTGTTTTACTATGTTTATTTGATATTGGACGTTGGGTCTAGGATTTTTTGTTAGGATTATTTTTTTTCATTCCTAGTTATATTAGGATGAAGTTTCTATTTATATGAGATGCATGTGTTTCTCATTTTTATGTTGACGAAAGGGAATTAACTGTGAGAGATTCCCAACATAAGATCATTTATGTCTAATTTTTGTTATCGTTGACCAGAGGCATTGACTATGAAAGCTTCCATGGGGTCATTGAATAGAGGGGTTAGACCGTGAGATCTACCCAGAGGGTCATTATTAAATGTATGCTGGACCATAGGGTGTTGACTGTGAGAGTCTCTAGAGGGTCATTTAAATTATTATTACTATGTGGGACCAGAGGGGTTAGACTATGAGAGCTTTCCCAGAGGGTCTTTATTATTTATTGATTCGTTGATATGTTGAACTAGAGAGGATTAGACCGTGAGAACTTTCCCCGAGGGTTTCTTATGAATGATTGTTTGATTGTGACAAGTCTACCAAGAAAAAGCACAAGTTTGGACTTGGTCTTACTAGTTGGTTTAGATGGTATTCTGAGACATATGTTTTTATATTATATAGGGGGATACAGAGATTATTCTAGATCCCGAGGTTACATTATTCAATGGATTTAATAATTAATAAATGTAAATGAATGTAATTAAAACTATAGGATTGTTTAATTTTGAGTGCTTCTTAGTTTGTTTCTTCATTTATGCAAATTACCTTATATATATATTCACTGACAGTTAGGCACAGATCTTTTAGTGGTTTCATACTGGGTTTTTCTCAGACCCTATTTGGGTCATGATTTTGGACCCAAATAGATTATATTGTTGTAGGTATAGATAAGGGAAAGCACCCTTATTCACCAGGTACTTGATTGCTGTTGGAGCTGGAGAGCATGAGACCAAGCTGAGGCTTGTGATGTTGTTGGAGTTTATAGTTTTCTATACTGTGGTTTTAGTAATTTATTCCTAGGATTGTGACTTGTTTAGATGATTTCTTAGATATATGTGATATGCATCATTTATTTATATATGTTGCAGTTATTTATACTATCAGTCTTCCGTAGTTTACTTATGCTATATGGAATTACTTCTTACGCTATTGTTTATTATTTTTATTCTAATATGTATATTCTACTAATGAGGGCATAATTTCCACACTATTAGACCTTGTCCCTCGCTGCTATTTAGCAGCCTCTGGCATTTGGGTAAATGCGCTTGAGTTCATGTGACCAACCGGGTTCGGGGAACCATTGAGAGGCACCTGGAACCAGGACGTTACACCATTATGGTATCTCAAAAGGGATTATTTATCAAGGATATAACTTTCCCCACTTCCCAAAATGAAAATTTCCAAGAATTGGAGAGATTATTAAGAACACATGATCACTCACCGCAAATGAAAACGATCATCGATGATGATCGACATACAATTTCTAACAACATTGAGCCATATTCTTTCTATTTCTAATCAACTATATCTTCTCCATTATTTCTTGGACAAGTCTCGATCCAACTAGTGAAGTTTCACCTATCTCCACCCAAAAAAATGGAGAACGACAAGGATTCCCATACAATTCTTAAAAATGATCCATATGTATCGAGGTTTGATAACTGTTATTATACGAGAACTCCACCAATGGAACATTATCTTCCCATGAGCCACAAAATTCCATTACACAATCCCACAACATGTATTCAAACATTTTTATCATCCTTTTGTATTTCCTATCCGCCTGAGGGTGATATGCTGTACTCATAGTCAAATGAGTCTCAAGGGATTTCTGTAAGGATTTCCCGAAATGAGATGTGAACCTCAGATCTCTATCTGACACTATCAAAACTGGTATGACATGTCTATTTATCATTTCAAGGATATATATTTTGGATAGATCCTCCACCATACGAGTTTCATGAATAGGGATGAAATGAGCCAACTTGGTAAGCCGATCCACTATCAACCAAATGGAATCATGTTTTTGCACTATTCTTGGAATACCTATGACAAAATACATCGCTATTTTCTTTCATTTCTACACTAGTATAGGTAAAGACTGCAACATACCTGCTGGTCACTGATACTCTTCCTTAACTTGCTTACAAGTTAAGTACTTTAAAACAAACTCAGCCACCTTCCATTTCATACCATTCCACTAGAAATGTTCTTTCAAATCCTTATACATATTCTATATCCTAGGATGAACTTCCCATATTTAATAGTGGTAGGCATTAAGAAGGTGTTCTTAACAAGACATAGGTACAACTATACAATATCAAAACCTTAAACTAAACTCTCATCTAGTTTCTAGACCTAAATGGTCTCCCCATCATTGAGTTTTGAACTCATTGCAAAACGTTTTACATCAAATGTTTGTGCTGATTTAACCATATTCATCAAATCAGGAACAAGCTTAACCAACAAGAAAACTATAAAATCACCTTGGTCTTCACATTCCACATGCATGTCAGCTAGGAATGACATCAACTGCCACTCATCTGAAGCTTCTCTCACCAACTGAGCATAAATTTTTTTAATTAATGTATCTGCCACCATGTTTCCTTTACCCACTGTATACATTAAGTTAAAGTTGAACATCTGGAGATAATCCATTCATCTCCATTTCCTTATATTCAAATACCATTGTGAGAAAATATGCTTCAATCTCTTGTGATCCGTGAACATAGTAAATTTCTCACTGAAGAGATAATGATGCCAAGTATTCAAGGCATGGACAACTACAACTAGATCAAAATCATGTGTTGGGTACTTATTTTCATGCACCCTAAACTACCTTGATCCATAAGCAACAAAATGGTCTCCTTGCATAAGAATTCATCCCAAACCTGATCCTGAAGCCTCACAATACACCACATACCCCTATTATGATTCCTGAAATATCAAGATAGGTGTTGATGTAAGATGTACTTTCATCTCTTGGAAAGATTCTTGGAATTCAATAGCCTATTAGAATGGAACATTCTTCTTTTTCAAAGCTGTTATTGGTGAGGGTATATGTGAAAAGTCATAAATAAAGCATTGGTAATAACCATCTAGACCAAGAAAACTCCGTATCTCAAAGATGTTCTTTTGCGGTTTCCATGAGATAATAGCTTCAATCTTCTCCAGATCCACTGAAACACTTTTTTTAGAAATTACATGGCCAAGAAAGAGTACTTCTTGTATCCAAAAACCACACTTAGATAGTTTGGCATAAAAATTATGATCTATTAAGATTTCCAACACTATTTCCAAGTATTATTCAGGCTCAACCCTTGTCCTTGAATACACCAATATGTTGTCCACAAACACTACAACAAAAGAATCCATATATCTTTTAAATATATGATTCATCAATTCCATAAAGACTAATGGTTCATTTGTAAGGCCAAAAGGCATTACCACATATTCATATTGGCCATATCTACTTTTGAATGCTGTTTTCAGAATATCCTCCTTCCTTAATCACAATTAGTGATATCCTGATCAATAGCCAATTTTAGAGAACCACCATGCTCCCCTCAATTGATTGAATAGATCATCAATGTGTGGAAGTGGACATATGTTCTTTATCATAGATTGGTTAATATTATGATAGTACACACATAGCCTTAGAGTTCTATATACTTTCTTCATGAACATGAATGGTGCTGCCCACAGAGATGTGCCCAACTGAATAAAACCTTTTCTTTCCAGATCTTCCAATTTCACTTTCCACTACCTTAATTCTATTAGTTCTATTATATAAGAGGGAAGTGAGATAATACTAGTCCTTGGGAGGAGATCAATCATAAACTCCACTTCTATTATGGGTGAAAACCTAGAGAAATATTTAGGAAAAACATCTGGAAATTGATCCATAACTACTAGAAAACTGTTACCCTTGATCTATTCCATCGATTCTAAAGTCAATGCCGCCAAATGGTAAGATATTATTCCCAATGCTGGTGATAACAAGCCCATTTCACCTATCTTTACAATCCTTTCTCCTCTGAAGATATTCTCAATTCCATCCTCAGTTGTGAAACTAACTTTTCTTCTATAATAGTTGATGTGAGCCTTGAATGTTGTTAACAAATCCATACCCATGATTACAACATAGAAATCCATCTCCAACACTATGAAGTCCCATTTCAGTTTAGCTCCAACAATAGTTATAGAACATGCTCTACATAAAAAGCCTTGACATTCTCTTTGACCAAGAGGAGTTTTAATTTTTATCATAGAAGGTATAATCTGAAGTTTTAAACTTAGAAAATCAACAGCATGAGAAGAAATGAAGGAATGAAATGCACCAGTATCAAAAAACACTTGCATAAGGGTAGAATTAAAAAGAATCACACCTCTCACCATCGATGGTCCAGCCTAATCATCTATAATCATATACTTAGATCCATATAATTTATTCATCATTACACTCTATGCCTTTTTACCTTACTGATATTTCCTTTGCTGAAGATACATGGTATTACTAGAATCACTATGGTTAGCTCAATTATGTTGAAGAGATTGATTCTACTGTCCTTTCCCCATCGAAGCATAAGATGCTTGCAACACCTGAGAAGTATCCCAAGCACCAGACCTTGGATCACTGCAATAATAGTGCTTAAGATGTACCATCTTGTTGCAATTATGGTATGATCTTTATGGTTATGTACACTCTCACTTCATTTGGTCAAAGTAACCACATTGGAAACATCTCGCCTTTATCGTGGGTCACTGAGGAAGATTCACTAATCTAGTTGTCTGATTCTAATTTCTGCTCCCACCCTAGAAGTAGGTGTCCCTCTTCTTCTTGCTCCCAACATTAGAGTTCCCACCATTTCCCATAGGTATCATGATACTTCCTCCTCCCATATCTCTAGAGATGTCCCGTTTATCCACTGTCACTCTATTAACCATCTCTGTATAGTTAGTAATACAGAGTAAGGTAATCTTTGAGAAAGTATCCTACTTTAACCCTAATTTAAAGATTCATGCTTTCAAGGTCTCACTAGACACAACCTCTGGTTCCAAACACACTAAATTCATAAATTTAGCTGCATATTCTGTGATATAGATATTTTCCTACTTTAGGATGAAGAATTCCATTTTTTCTTTGAATCTTGGACATATGAGGATATAATTATTTGTTGAATAATTCCTTGAAATCCTCCAAACCAAGGGATTGATCCACTTTACCCTATACCTCTAGATCTCACCACTAACATGTAAGATCCTATAGCATATATGTTGCTAGCTTGACTTTTAGCTCCATTAGTGTGCCGATGAAATTAAAGATATGATTCATCCCGTTTAGCCACACCTATGACCTTTCTGGTTCATAATCACCCCTAAAGATGGGTTGATTATATTTCTGGAACTAGATGGAATGATCCACTTATCTTGGCTCATCCCTCTGGTTCCCTGTGTCCATAGCTTGAAATTCTTGGATGATACTCTGAACCAGCTATTGGTTCACCTGTAGTTTAGGTGCAACCACATTTTCCACAGCTTCTTCAAGTTGGTTTTTACGAAACCTACCAGGTTCCATTTTTATAAACAAACCACAACCTCTATAAGTCTCACTCTATAAAAACTAAAGTCTTAGCATTTTAAATTCTACCACATCAACTATCACAACATTTATTTCCAAAAATCAACCCTTTTTCACATTCATCCACTTTTTAAAACATTTAAATTTCTTTTGAAAAGAAAACCGTTTTCAAAATACACCAACTATGATCTTTTCAAAGTATTTCATTTGAAAAAAATGATTTTTTTTTCAAAAATCAACATAGTGCATCAAATCATATATCATTACTCAAAATTAAATATGAAATCCTAGTGGGAAGTCATTCCTCTAATGCATTTCATGCTTGTTAATTGGGAAAACCCCTAACAATGAGATTTCAATATTCTATAAGTGTTTGTGAAACACTTATGTACCCAACTCCCTAGTAACTTTAAGTTTAACATAAAAGGTTAGCTACGACTATAAGAACCTGATTCTTCTTTTGAGGTAAGATTTCTTTTATTCTTTTCCCTTTGAGTGTTTTTGAGAAAATAAGGGAAAACTAGATAGGTATTGGAATTATACTATCACATGGGATGATTTAGGGTTACACGCCATGTAATCCTAAGTACACGCCATGTAGTATGGACATGTATGAAGGAGATACATGGTGTGTAGTCATGTCAGAAAGGAAAATAGGAAAAAAACTACACATCGTGTACTTCTTGGTACACATCGTGTAGTCATGTCGACAGGTCCTGGAAAGTAAGTCAGTGGAAGTAAATCACCAAATGAACAATAACATGAAATACAAAATGTGTATATATATTTACATGCTATTTATTTTGTGTTTTTTCTTAAAATAGGTATTAGAATCTCCATTCTGCAGATTAGATAGTGGGCTCGTCAGGGGAACTCAAGAGGAGCGCCAGAACTTCAGCCTCTTCCTGGCTGATCATCCGAACTCCGAATCAATCACCGTCAGTATCATTTGAACCCAATAGATAAGATCTATATTACTCTATATATGTTTTTAGTAATTTTAGTTCTTGAAAAAGTTATTTAATGGTGATTAAATATCCTTGTTTCGTAGATCTCTGCCATTCTAGCTTGAATTAGAAGTTGAAGCTAGACAGGGAGTGTTTTACTACGACGAGGTAGGTGGTCTAATGAATCTCATTAATTATAGAGATGTTTATATGTGCCTTTTTGATGAACTTACATGTTTAGGGTGTCACCTTTAAAGTAATTTGATCCTTATTATTACTTAATGTTGTTCTATTAATGAATTCAATGAATTAAAGCATGTTTAGCTTCGTTGTTTGGTTAAAGGCCACCCCATAGATGTGTTTCCCTTAGATAGTGTGTTTAGACGTTTCGACCTAGGATGTCTATGGGAATTACTTCATTTACCTTTTAGGGTTTAAAAATGAATTTGATTACAGTTTGTAATTTCAATTGCGTTAGAATTGTAAGTATTTTTTATTATGGTTTTGAGATTGTGTTTTCCACTTTTTCCATGAAATGATTTCACTTGTTTAATAAGTTTCGAATGTTTTATTAAATTTTAATGAGTAAATGGTAAATAACATTGGGTGATACATGGGTTTAGCTTCAAATTCCATGAACGGATTCACATGACTATTATACCTTTCACCTTAGGTGATACATGGGTTTCGTTTAGAACGCCATGGACGAACTCATGAGGCTTTTGATTTATATGTCATTAGTGATACTTGGGATCCCTAGTAGGACTTCAAGAGACTAAATTAATCGATATAATATTATATTACACATAGAGTGATACCTTGTGGCTCCCTAGTAGGACCACTGAGGACAAACTCGAATGAACTTATACCAACATCGAGAGTGATACTCAGGGCTCCCTAGTAGGACTACTGAGAACAAACTTGTATGATGTCAATAGAATTACACCTATAGTGATACTTGAATTCCATCTTAGGAATCTCAAGAATGGACTCGGGTTAAACTTAAATGATGGAATATAATAAATTGTGATACATATTCCAAGACAAAGTATAAGTTTGGATTCAGTCTTCACTTACTTATTAAAAGGTCTTCCGAGACTTTTGTTGTTCTTACTTTGATGCGGGGAATGTCGGGCTTAGACCGAATTCTATGACTTAAATACTTTAGGTAAATGAATTGATAATGAACATAGTGAACTCTATAAATGAATACTAGTACTTTTAGGATTGTTTACTTCTGAGTACCTACTAGTTCGCTGCATTTCATTACTATACACAATTGCTGCATATACTCACTAACAGACTGGCACAGACCTTAGGTGGTTGCCTATTGGGATTTATTTCTCACACCCTATTTGGGTTATGTTTTTGGGCCCAAATAGACTATATTTTTGTAGGTATCTATAGGGGAAAGGCTCCTTATACAGGTACTTGATTGCAACTTAGGAGCAGGAGAGAAAGGGACCAAGACAAGGCTTATGATGCTACTATGTTTTATTTTGTATTGTTATACCTTAGTATTGTATTGTACTTTATTGAAGTGTATATTGTTTTCTCTGCTTTCTTAAAACATGTAACATGCTACATCATTCTGATATGTTATGCCTTCTGGTTATCTTTAACTTGAAGTCTTCTAATGTTTACTTCAGTTGCATGTTGTTTAATGCTTATGCTATTGTTATTATTTATTCCACTGTGTTACACTCTTCCAATTAAGGAATATTTTCCCCACTATCACACTCTAGGCCCTCACTGCTATTCGGAAACCTTTGGAATTTGGGGAAATGCACTTGAGGCCATGTGGCCAACTGGGTATGGGGAACCAGTTGAGTGGCTTCCGAACCTGGTACGTTACAACATCTTTTTATGATCTATATTTCAAGTGATGAAAATCCTACTCCTTTCTAAGATTACATACCAAGGAATATAAAAGAATGAATTCAACTATAAAACCAAGAAAACTAAAGACTACTTGTTCCACAAGGAAAATAACAAGCTAATACAATTTATCTCAAATAGGATTTTGGACTGAACAAAACTGATACCATTTGCAACATCCCTCCTTCCCCTCATTAGCTTGATAAGGTGAGAGAGTGATACTTGGCCTTAGTTGAAATCCACAAGATTCCAAATGCTGGTAATAAATTTTGAAGGGTTTTAATACAAGTGGTGTAAGATTTACCCTTTAATAATAAAAAAACTAAACAAATAATCCAAACCAAACAAACCACTATGAAGCATGAAAAATTATAGACAAATAAACATTTCATTTATCAAAATCCTACTAAAACCCAAATACCATAGAAGAAGAATACAATATCAAAGTAAACAACAAGAGACACTATGAAAAATCCAAGACAACTACCAGACTCCAAAACTCCACATGCTCCAATCTCCAAGATTCAATAATATTCTATGTATGACAAAGTAGTGCTAAAGACGTGTGATACTTTAGCTTTTCCCATGTCCTGGTAGATGAAAAGTGAAAAAGAACCAAAGTGAAAAAGCATAGGTGAGTACTAAAACTCAGTAGGTTTTCCCCAATGGCTTCCCTACTCACACCACTAGTATATAAAAGTTATAAATATTTATATAAAACACAGTTTATATAAAAAAATTCCAAAACAACATAAATAAATATAAACAAGTTCTAAAATAGTTTATAACCAAACATAAACAAGTTCTATGTCACCCAATTTTCCAAAAAAATCTATTTTTCTAGAAAACAACCAAACCATTCTTTAAAAACACTTCACAAGTTCTATTGGGAATAACCATTCTATTCTACACAACCACAATACTAACCATGTATGCATCGTGATGATATTTACATACTCATGAGTGGTTTCTAATTGATCTACAAAGTCATTACAAGGTAATTATATCCCATGATCCATTAAACCTTTGGCACCAGGAACATGTTCATATTTCAACCAAGCCCTAAAAATTCAATATGAACACATACACCAAGTATGCCCAAAACCATTACAAAACAATTGTTTCATCCATTTTAATAAAATCATTATTTTAACAAAAAGATTCCAATAACTCAATTCAAATCAATAATTCCATTTCAATAGAATCATACCTTTCATTGTAAACATTTTTATTAAACCATTTACCATGATTCTGGAAAAAACCTCATTTTAAAATCAACATTTTAAAACCGAGAACTAAAGAAATTTATGAAAGAACACCCAATTTCCATGTTTCCCCAAACCTTCAATCAAGAGGGTTTTAAAAATCATTACACAACCAATTAAAAATCAATTACACAAAAAAATAATCAAATTTAAATTAATCCAATCAATTCTAGAAAGACGAGTTGAGGGTGAATCCACCAACCTTGAGAGTTTTGGCAAAAATGATAAATGGATGAAGAACGCTAAAAAAACCATGTTAAATCTCTACAAACCACCTTAGATATATTCCCCTAAAATAAAAAATAACAAATAAAAACTTATTTGGCATCCAAAACCTTAAATATACCCACAATATGTGTATATATGATAAAATGAGAAGAGGGCAGAAGTAGATCTAAGAAAACATCAAGAACGATGAAGAACAAACACTTATTGAGAGAAATTAGCTTCTAGTCACCAAGTGAAGCCTTAATATCACCTACAAATCGATATAAGAACCTTACTTTACCTTTATATAAGAAAAATTTCAAGTTAGGACCACATAGGAGGAGGAATGGGGCATTTAAAATTAAGACTAACCTCGATCCACTTATAAGGAGGTGGTTTTGACCAGCGAACGATTAGAAAAATCATGTGTTGGGACCTGCCTTAAAGATGAACCTTCACATGGTCTCCTCACACAGTCTCCAAAACCATGTGCCAACCATGCCAAAGCCACTGCCTCAAACTTCCCAAACCACATGGTTTCTCCTAGGCTGTCGCACTATTTGTACAAACCATGCACTGCCTATGCACCTTCCTTTTTTCACCAAAAACAAAAATAAAGATCTCCAAACTCTCCTAACTTTCACCCTTATACTTTATAAACATCAAATGCATAATTCAAGGGTCACGTACTAAAAACTGGGGGTGCTAAAAACCTCATATCATGATCATATTTAATAAAATTATATACTCCATGAAACCTTACCACTTACTTAATGTATAACTAGTAATATAATCAATAGATAAATATTATCTAATAGAAATTAAGTGTGTTGAATTTGTAAGGTGATCGAATAAAAACCAAAAAGAATTATGGCCTTTATATGTTTTGGTGATTCTGATGAAAAAATACATGGTGATGTTTCCCCATTTCCATTCTGATATGGGTAATGGTTATAACATCCCCTTAGACACATATCTCATAGCCTTAAATTTTTAACATACTAAGCATCGATATGAATACTATAAAATATCTCTATTTCTGTTTTCCCAATAGAAATACTCTTTTATATCTCTATACATTATTGTAATTCTAGGATGAATAGAGAATATTGAACTTTGAACTTTATCCAACAACTACTTCTTCAAGTCTAGTATTGATGGGACACATACATAGTTCCTAAAACTTACAATTCCATCACAATAAATATTTAACTTAGAAATATTTATCACTATATTTCTTAACTTGACATATTCCTTTTTCTCCTCTTTAATCCTCACTTAGATAGATGATTGAACACTCATTTGATCCATATATGATTTCTTCCCTTCTTCAATATTTCTAGATCCATACTTTATTGATATATAAATATTGGATCTTTTCCAATCCATATCATAGATAAGTTAGCATGATCATTTTGACTCAGAGCTTATGCCACCTTGTTCACTTTCCTAGGGTGGTAATGTATTGAGAAATAATAATATTTAATCATCTCCAACCATATTCTATGGCATATATTCAGCTCTTTTTGAGTGAATATATACTTTAAACTTTTATGATCAATATATATATTTCAAATTTCTCATTTAAGACAATTTCTCCATGTCATTAACACAAAAATTACCACAACTAACTATGAATCATGAGTTGGGTAATTGTTCTCATAAAACTTCAATTATCATAATACATATGATACCACCATATCATTTTATATGAGGATACATCCCAATACCTTTTTTGATACATCACTATTGATAAAAAACCCTTTTGTACTATAGAGTAGTATAACCAAAGGTGCACCAACTAACCTTATATTTATTTCCTTGAAATTTTCTTCGCATTCATTAGTCCAAAATATAATTATCTCCTATTTGATTAAACTTGGTAAGTTGATTAGACAGCTATGATAAATTCTCCAAAAAAGAATCAATAACATCTTGATAGACCAAGAGAACTACGGATCTTAGTCATAGTGGTTGGTCTAGGTGAATATACAGTAACTTTTATATTTAATTGATCCACTGATATACTCTTTATTGAGATTATATGACCAAAAAATGAAACTTCTCATAAAAAAAATTCATACTTGGTAAATTTTATATACAAATTATTTTTCCTTAGGGTCTTCAGTACAATCCTAAAGTAATCTTCATTCTCTTCCTTACTATTTAAATATTTAAGAATATATTCTATAAATATTACCAAAAACTGATTAAGGTAATCTATGAATACTCTATTCATTAAATATATGAAGATAAAAGTGGAATTAGTGAGTACAAATGAAATTTCTAATAATTTGTAATGCTTATAAATCATATGAAAATATACCTTGGGAATATCCTTTTTTAGCCCTCAATTTAAGATATCTAGAATAAATGTCAATATAAGAAAAGTATTGACATTATATTAATTGGCCAAATAAATCATCAATACATAGTATAAGATATTTGTTATTGATTATGATCTTGTCAAGTTCCTGATAATAAATTCAAAATTTCATTGATCAATATTTCTTCTTAATAAAAAGAATAGGTGCAACCCAAGATGATGCACTTGGACAAATAAATCTCTTATAAATATTCCACAAGAGTTTTTTTATTCAATTACTATAACTTAATAGGGTCCATTATATATATAGTATTTGAAATAGGTGTAGCACAGGGTATGAGTTCTATTGAAAACATAACTTCATGATTCAGATGAAGACTAGGAAACTCTTCCAAAAATACATAAAAAAACTATCATACAATAGGTATATATTCAATATTGAGTTTCTATCCAACAATTTGAGATAAAAATCCCTTTTTAATAGGAAACATGACCCATATAATGGATGAAATTTCCACCAAAAGTTAATATTTATCATCACACAAATAGAAAATAATAGGTTGGTTCAGAATAAAAAACAAGACTTACCTTCCATAGTAATTGATGTTATATTTATGTAAATAATTACAATCCATTACTAATATAACATCAAATTCAACTAGATGGGGAATAATGATATTTGTAGGCATAACATTACCACAAAATTCTATCAAAGAAGAGATGTAAAATTTAATTACGATCATCATACCATTAGAGGTTTTTACTGATGACTAAAAATATAATCATTGAGGTTATGAATGAAAATAACTATAGATTTTTCATGATATAAATGAATACATATGAATAATCTAAAACTATATACTTAAATATTTGAGTGTACCTGTAACAACCGCAACTTCATTATTCTATCTTCAATCCATATCTAAAACCAAAGTGGTATGCATGTCCTCCAAGAATCATTAATAAGTGTGATTAATCAGAAAAAATCATTCATCAGTTGACTAAATCATGAAAAATTATTTCCAATATATAACACATTAGGTTTAACCTAGGTGATACATGATCATCATCTATTCTAATCTATCAAAGTAGTTTGTAAAGAAAATTTTAATTAATCTAGGAATATCCCTCGAGAGTGTAAAATTAGGTGTGTAGTAATGGAACACTCGCCATGAAATAGAATGATGGATGCGATATACTACACCAAATATTTTTAGGGATATTACACCTAGATACCTATGTACTAATACCACATACACTTTTAGTATCTATACCAGGTTGTTTTCAAGGAAAAACACACTCCTTTCTTTACCATAACTTAAAATGCTCTCCTATATGTAATATTATCCTATGGATTCTCAATAAAGTTTTCTTATACTAGTTTCAAATGGTAACTAATACGTTTTTGACACCAACTATAGCAACCCATACTTTTCATAGTTAAATATCACATCTTATTAGGTGTATATTCAATACATAACATTATGATCCATGCCAGAATCATATAGGTCTAGTGTCTTTGGGAACTTGGTTGCATAAAAAAATTATCTGTAAGAGATCTACATATTATCCCACTAAGTTATTCATAACTATAATCCTTATTAGACATATCATAATTAAAAAATTTATTCATAACCCCAGGAAAGGAAACACAAGGGAGAGATTTGATGCACAATAAGGGTAAATAAAGGAGATATCAACGATCACTTAAAAATAACATGATCTTAAGGGAAATAGAACATGAGATTAACATTTGAAATCCATACAATACATATAATAGATCAAAATCTTTAAACATGGAATAAATATTGACTAGTTCATAGGACATAAATCGTGATAGAATCAAAGAACATGAGCTATGGGATCATTACATTATCATAAGACATAAATTTTTGGCACACAATTATGAATTGAAAATCATTTCCTTAGTCAAGGATCACTGTTAAGACAATCACTATGTATTGGGTTATCTCCCCATTCTATCATATCCTTAGTCAAGGTTCACTCTCAAGACTATCATATTGTACAAATCCTCATACTAAATTGGGTTTACTCCTCATTCTAGTTCTAATTATCTTATGACATATCCATATTTAACCAATGAATTTGAGGGTTATATAAATATTGGAACACCCATCATGTAATCATAATAAATTCATATATATTCCACAAGATCATAAATTATTTTTCATATATTATAACCTGTGGAAAATAAATTGTTTTTATAAACATTTTAACAATTCACCATCACATAACTCATGGAAAAAATGGGTTTCAAAAATATATCATCATCATAATAATGAACTATCTAGATAAATAGTATGGATAGTATCATTGGATCATATCCCCAATAAATCCCAAGAAAAATCAAAAGATTTTATCATAATGAAAATTCCTTTCAAAGATCACCTGGAATATTTATTGAGGAAAATACTCTTTTCATTTTGGAATAACTTCTTTAAAATATTAAAATTACTAAAATATTATGGAAAAATTTTTATTTGAAAATATAATTATAATATTGTGAATTATTCTTAAAATAATTGAGTGTTCATGAAAAAAATAAATTTTATTCATTTTTTGTATGTTAGAAAAATATTCCTTTCAAATTTTTGATAAAAAGACAAAATAAACTCATTCGAAAAATGAAAACAATATTAACTTTATGCCACTTTGTAAAAAGTAAATCATGGTTGAAAATGAAATCAAATAATCATAATATAATTTAAAAAATCTTTGAAAATATTTTTTTTCAAAACATGGATATGGAAGAATAAATATTTTCGTCCGAAAAGAGAAATAAATATAGTTTTCCCTAAAAACATTATTTTTTCATCTTGAGTACTTATAGATTGGAAAATGAAATAAAAGCGTGTAATAAAAAAAATAAACTGAGTATGAGAAAATTCATGGGATTTTTTAGAGATAGTTTATAAAATTTCATCATTAGAATCTTGATAATAAACAATCCCAATACACAATGAGATTGTAACATAAACCATTTACCACTTTGGTAAATTTTGAATAAAAAACTCATGAATGAGAGAAAATTTTATGAATATGAATATCCCTATAATATTCATGATAACAATCATAAAATAAATTCATGGGTATTATATACACCACATAAAAAAAATAACTAGTGAACATGGCATGTGTCTCAAATAAATAAAAGTGTAACAAAAATCCTTTATCTCGTGTTTGAATTGCTTCAAAAGCCCTTTAACATCCTATATAATAAATTTAAATTTATTATAATTTTATTCTAGAATCATTTATATACCTATATTATCATATATTATATACTTATAACATTTAAATTTCCATTTATTAATAATTCCTTATTAAAACCATCGTTTCCTGGTGTTAACCGTTTCATTTTTCATTATATTTTTTTGTTCAGTTTTTTCGATAATTAGACTTTGATCATGGTTCCAAAATATCCCGAATGATAATAATGATATAAATATCATATAATATATATATATATAGATATAGAGTCATCCATAAATGGTAGATGTTTAAAAATGAATTACACCATTCATGGAGACCGTATGTTGTACGTACACATAAACACTATTTTTAATTTTTGATGTATGTAAATAAATAAATAAAATTAATAATTAAATTTTAAAGAATAATTATCATATCATATATATCATTTACATTCATTAAATATATCCTTATTACCATCTATGTAAAACAGAAATGAAAAACGAATCACATCTCTTCATGGAGGTGGTAGTCCACACATACACATGAGCAACATTATCATTTTCCAAAATATTGGAAGGTAAGAAGGAGGATATTATATAATAATTCCAAAATAATAATTATTTCATAAAAATAATATATAAAATATAAACCCATAATGATAACAATCCATGAAGTATGGTGATGGAAAATTAATTGTATCACTATGTGGAGGCTGTAGTCCCCACGTATGCATGAACAATACATTCACTTATCATTTGATGGAATATAGGAAATATATTGGTGGTTACATAATAATAATAATATTTTTTTTATATTAATGATATGTTAGTTATTATTTTATGTTGAATAAAAAATATTTATAGTAGTTAAAGGAGGAAAGAAATTGAAAAAGGCCGGGTAAGATGATTACCCCTCCTTCAGTTGAACTCCTTTAGATCCTTTCTTAAAGACCCTTGGAATAGTCTTTTAATAATAAAAGAATAACTAATTTTTGGATAATTAATTTGAGAAGATAATTGGATAGGTTTTATTCATGATATAAGGATCAATTTTTTTTAAAGAAGATAAAGGAGGGGTGTCCTTTTATAATTAGTGGAGGGGGCACTTGAGATTTATTAAAAGATTAAAATATAATGAAGTCATTATCAAGAAAAATACATAAAAATGGATAGATATTTTAAGTTAAGATAGTATTAGCTCAAAATATATCCATATAATAGTACTTATACAAGTTCAATTATAAAATATACCATTATCTCTTGGTTTTAACTCATCATGTAAACCTGTTTTAACTTTAACTCTGGTGAATTTTTTACTATTTTTACTATTCATTAAGACAAAATATTAATGTGGACTCATTAAAATTTTTATATGATAATTAAAAATATGTATTCCATTTTATCAAGTTCAATCTAATTTTTTTTTCTGAAATTAATTTTAAAATAAACTTGCAAAACATGATGAATAACAGTTTTCAAGAAAACATGTTTTCATAAGTATACAAAGTTTTTATACCAAAATACATATAAAATTAATTAAAATGACCATAATTAAGTTATTAATGATATAAATGAACTAATTTTACTTTTAAATCATTTTAAAATAAAATTAAACATTATAAATTCTTGAAACAAAAAGACACTTCTCAATAAAAACAAGTATTTTTCACTATTAATTGAAAAATAAAATTTTAAGAAAATTCTCAAAATTTCACTCTAAGATGATTTTGAAAATATAATTTCAAAAAGTAAGTTCATTTTTTCAAATAAATTTTCTAAAATTGAAAGAAATTAATTAAATTATTTTCTCATTAAAAAATAAAATCCATTTTTGAGGAAGAATGTATTTTTAAATCATATGATGAATTTACTAAAAATTGTGTACTTATTTATCAATATATTTTATTTATATAAAACCTTTATACATAATTTTTAAAATTTTATTATTCATATTAATTCCTACAGTTTAATATTTATGTTATAATTGTATATTATATTATAGTTCATTTCAACTCGGGGCTACATGTGTCAAAAACTATCAAAGAAATTTTATTTGAAGAGATATATATCATAAAATATCATAGTGTTACTTTGGGTATTAAGGGAGTTGGAATTCCATGTGCATTAATTGCACTCTCAGACTAGGTGCATCGGCTGGCTAATGGAGTCTTCATAGCCAACAAACCTAATGGAACCCCACCGGTGAGCCTATGGATATTTTACATCCACCACAAGGCCACAACCTTCCTCAATGCTTTCATATACAGTTCTTAGACCCTTAGTCACTAAAAAATCATCCTATTTACAACCCATGCCAGAGAAGAACAAATAGAGGAAGGAAAAATTTATAATCCTGAAATATCTCATACATTTAAACAAAATGAGGATATTACAAAGATACTTGATGATATGATCATGATGTCTAAGATCATGATGTCTTGGATTATGATATTGAATTAGATGTCTAACATTATGAATTTCATCACTAAGGAACAAATTATTATTATTTATGTGATCTATTTATTTCCATTACTATCCATGGATGTATTATGATCTCGGTTTTAGTTAATTATGGAATTATGAAGATCACTTATTCCTATCATTATATTAATTCCATGTTTATGACACAATTTCCTTAGTTTTATGTTTTCCTTTACCCCTTACTATATTTCCATTTCCCTAGGTTGTAAAGAAAATTATTTCACATGATATGTATGGCAGGATAGCCTTTGTGTATAATTCATGGGAGATACTGAATACTGATTATTGATTAAGTGGTTTATTATATAATGAAAAAATATACATTAATTGAGAAAAACATGGGTTTTGTTAGTTTATGTTTTCCCCAATTATTTAAGTAACTAAACCTAGAAGGTCTTGAAAATTTATGTAATATAATATTTGATTAATTCTTATAACTATTGGATTTTTTTGTATGAGAATATATAGTTAGTATCAAATATGGTATGTAAAGTATGTGTTTTGGTAACTAGATCTAGGAGTGAAGGTTTAGGGCATCACAAATTTCCTTAATCACCCTAGGGTAGGACACCCATCAATCTCAACACATATAAAATCCATGAATTAAGGGTATTTACTAGATATGGTTCATTCACCAAGGAACTTCCCAAGTATTATACATCCCTCATTAAAAGGGGTAAACCCCAAGACTATCTTTTAGAGACAATTGATTCACACCAACATAGACTCTTATACTTCTAAATAAGAGAGTCACACCACATTATGATAGCATAATTCCACTCATTCTAAATTGAAACCAAGCTCACACATCAACACTGACTAATTTAGGGTACCAGGGTAACATCAACTATCTCATCTAACCCTCATGAATGATAGTAGAGATGACACATATACACCCTTGAACCCATTTATGACCTTTACTAACATAGATAGATTGCTCCATCCCCTATATAACCCAAGGTCAAAATATTATTTATTTTTAAAAAAAAACCACAGTGATTATCCACAATAATATCCCCATAAAATGGCCACCATAAAATTATATAAAAACCTCACACCATCACCTAAGTGGGAATTAAAACAATGTGTATGAATTTTAGTTATCCCATTACTCACAGCTACTAAAATTACATGGCCTAGCATGTCTCCATCTAAGTACTTAGCAAGGATCCAATACCAAGGGAGTCAAAAAGTACTACATGCATAGATTATTTCTTTCCAAACATAAAATAAGATAATACCTCACACAACACCACTATGTATTTCTGCTAATTAAGTAGACTAAGACCCACCAAATTGGTCATAAAACACTGCATAATGGTAGCTACCCAAAGTTGGAACCTTGTTGGAGGGTCACTATCCATCACTGATGAAATAATAAAAATTCATCATTACATGATGGAATACCTAAGGAATGTACTATTAAATTCACCTCTCATCATCAAAATAAACGAGGATGAACTTTCAATTCCAAAAGAGGCCTCTATCCACATTAGGCTAGTTATATAGCTATACTTGAATATCTTTCACACCGACTAGAAACACAACTTTAAGAGGATAACATACGTTAATTATGATGTACCTAAACACTCCCATATAGGGCTACACATTCTAATCGATTATGAATGCTATCATTGGATCAACTCATCCATGGTCCACCCTAAGGGTGAATTCATTACTGTGAGCACCACTCGTCATTTTTACATTTTTTAAAAGAAAAGAATCATACTCTTAAAAGTCTTGCACACACATGGAGGAACATTTCTTACAACTAAGGCTCCCAATACTATAAACTATATCTTCATAATCATTATTATTTAAAACAAATATCTCTTTGAGAACTATCAATTCAAACCAAGGATCACCTTGTAATGCACTCTCAACCTAGGGATCATAACTAAATAAAACTAATTAGAGAAATACAAAAAATCATGGATTATGTGAAATAATATCACCTCAATGATTCTAAATAGATAATACAATGAATTTAACACCTCATTAGGGTCCCATGTAAAGTCTATATGGACTCTCAAGAATCAAAAAATGAATCCCACTTTTCACTAAATGAAACCTCAGTCAAGGGTTATAAATTTTAGATAAAGGATTATGCACATCATTGAATGAGGGGGATACCTAAAACTACCTATAATTTGAGATAAGGGATCCCACACCTCTATAATTTATGGGCATATAAACCCCATAAATCATTAGAGATAGAGGACACCACACCTGGGGTTATCAGGGAGATATCTACCATACTTGACCAATGCCACCTCACAGTCACAACATTAGAGGATTAACAACCTTTATAGAATACACCTTAGTCAATGGGAATTACCAGATCCAGTGGATGATCCTAAAACCCTCCCATTTTCTTAGTAAATGAACATACCATCTCCACAAATATAGTGTCTTATAACCTATATATATTGGGTGGATATTGATCATATCAATTAACCAACCCATATATAGAGTATCCTGCACCTTGATCACCCAGGGTGATATGAACCCTACATTTAGGATGACATTGATCATCCCACACCTTCTATAATGATGGGGATACATAATCCATCTTATAATATGGCTCAACCATTACATTAGAGAGTGATCCTCTCAGAAATACCACATGTTAGTGAGTAGTCCTAGAGTTCTCGTCATCTATATAAGGTCCAATCCACACATTTAGAGAAATAATTTACATAGGGAAAATCAATATTATCATCACATTAAATAAACAATAAATTTGATAAGTCATTCTAGGAAATCACAAATGAAAAAATCTCTAAATTATGCATGAACATATACAACTATACCATATGAACAATTATCCAAGCACTCAATCTAGTTAATAAGATTATCATAGTCCTTATATAGGAATGCAATTACTTCCACACCCTATTTGGGTTCCCTAGTTTAATAACTAATTCTAACCATGTTAATCATTTTGACCCCACATGTCTATAACTGAGTACATGAGACACCTATCTCAAAAATTCATCCTTAAAAAAGATGGATTTAATAAAACTCCACCATGACCGACCCACCAGGGCCCGACCTAGGTTAGTGGTAATATGAGTGTGATACCCCAGGCTTGCCTCTAATAATCTATGGGTGAGAGACTAGAAATATTGATGAATAAAGAACAAATGAGGGGCCTTATTCCAAACATCTTGTATCATAGATATACAAACCACAAACTAGAAAGGGACCAAATAGGATAAAGATATCTAGATTAAATATAAATATTCATGCATCCTTCTAAGTTATAGAGAGAAGAGATCCCCCATTTCACTTCATCTCCAATCCAAACCTTTCTAGATCCTAAGTCTCATAGGATACACCTAGATCTAGATCCATATTATCATGTACAAAAATCCACTAATCTACATTCCTTCTTCACAAAAACAATATGTTTAGGATAAAGTACCAATAGGGGTGTGTATAAAAAACATAGAAAGGTTCCCTAAAAAATAAAAGGGAAACTAGAAAATAGGTCAACACTCAAATAGTACCAAATAATATATTAACCCAATGCAACCCAAGGGAAACCCAACTTGAGAAGAAGGTGTTATAAAAATTTCAGACCCCAAAGGGAACTCTATCTAGTCAGGAAACTAGGGTGAAATAAAAATTCTTACTCAACTACGTAATGGGAACACTTAAACTAGTCCCATTCTCTAGTGGAAGACATATCCCTACCCATATTTCATGAAATAGAAGGCCAATACAATCTGTATATAAAAGGGGGAACACCTCACTACATGCCACCAACACATTCCAAGGGATATATAGATATCTTAAATAAATGAAGATACATCACCCCTTATACAATAATTCACTTAATTAAACTACCACCAACTTATAAGGTGAGTAAACAAACTTACTATCCCACCATCACTCCCTAAATGAAGCCCAATGATATACCGAGATCACCAGAATACACAGGTGACAATTCCCAATTCTCTTGGGATATATAAGGAATACCATGATTTAAAAATAACCAAGTGAATGGAACACCATAAAAAAATTCCACATAATTCAGGAACCCATCATCCCAGATACACTTGAGGGTTATGTTAAACAATCATCAGAGGAGTAATCACTACCATGAATTTATCTACTCTAGAAATTGAACTTCAGGGGAATTAACCAAAGAACACTATGATCCACAAGACTTTGTTTATACCAACCATCTAAATGGATCAACCACTTCCACCAAAAGGCCACTAAATTTGATAATTATCATGAAAGATCCATGAATCACTAATACTCATAACCTGGTGAGGGGGTAATGACGTTATACATTGATTCAAATTTTATAATCAACAACTTTGAACATTAAGACAATGCTACAACTATGTCAGGGATTCCACACCAAACTATTGGGTAACCTAACTGAAGGGAAAAACATCCCTGAACACCAATTTGTCTCTAACAAAAGATATATACCAATACTAACCCAACCCTGATTTCACATCGGGGGTTTTGTTCCATGCCCAAAGTAGAGAATATTTTATTGGAAGGGAAAAGTTTGATTCCACAGATAGAGGATCTTATACCCTATAGTAATGAGGTGGAAACTAACCATATATTATACATAGGTAGAGGAACCTATTCACCAAACCAATGAGGGGTATTACAAACCCTTTATAGGGATGGTGAGGGGAAACTACATCCTAACATAACTCCATCATAAGGGAATACCTATATTTAATAAGTGTTTCCAAAATCTATACCTAATCTCCAAAAATTTGATATAATTTATTAGGATCGCACCAGTAAGAGTATAATATATGAAGGAAGAGTTTGAAACCTAGTTTCAAATTGTAATTTCTATTCAAAAAATAGGACCAACAGGCTATTGTAATGAACCCTTGATAATTATATACAATATTCATTCCCACTCCTTTAGTCATAACTTTGGATTCAACATAATAGGGAAAATAAAATTATCATATAAATAAATACCAAACTGAGAGACTATCTCAACTAAAGAGAAAACTATTAACTCCTTCATTATTTGAATCCAAGCCACATAAACCAACATCAACTATGGGGTGCACTTGGAGAGGGGGATTCCTCTAAGAGTCCCATACCTAACTAAGTATCTCCAAAATCCTCTACTATGAAGAGGATATTTCTAGATCTTAGCTGAACACCATCATCCACAAACCTCAATTCTCTGAAGTAACACATCATCCAAAAACCCTTAGAGGGAATCAATCTCTAAATACATGTGATTTTCCAATGATTAGTTTTAAAATACGTCATGAGAAAGCCCCACACCCCTAACACTTTATCTTCTCTAACATTCAAATCCCTCTATTTTCATCTCCCAAGGGTTAAGTTCCATGACCATCCTTGAATCATCTTTAAAATAACATATTATAAAAAATAGGAATCAAACATTGTGTTAAATGATGAATGATAATAAAAATTTACTCCTCATATATTTAAAAATATTTATAGGGTGAGAAAAAGTTCAAACCCAAAAGGATATTTAAATACATAGTGTGTACTAGGAGTACACGACATTTCCACCCAAGGAATTACTCTAGGAATGTACCTTGGTCTAACTCATCATATAGATTCCAATTACAAAAAATTTCACCAAATTACATGGGGTGTAGGTGACGTAGATATTTGGTCATTTACAACAATTGGGCCATCAAATGTTGAATGATAAGTCATGTACTTGTAAATTCCATGTGCTGTATATGGGATTCTAGCCATATACAGTTCCAGACCTCGATTCATGTGCATTAGGGTCCCACTTTTAATGTACATCTAACCTACATGCTTTGTGGGCATCATATACAAAAAGATGCACACATATACACTATATGGTGTGTGTTCTTGAGAATCAATGTTGTGTGGTTGGAAATTATAGATTCAGAATGCTTGCGATCTATCCAATTCTCCCAAAATACCTAGGGAATAATCCAAAACAATTCTTTGTAAAAACAAAAGTTAGTATAAATATTAAAAAAATGTAAAATTTCTTTTGAATAAAAACCTTGAGTAATTTAAATAAAAATCCATTCCTCATGGTGATTCACGGAATCCTATAGATCACACTCCTTTGATCCATGATCCAAAATCATTGTACCAAAATATGTTCTTAAATCATCCCGAAATGAATATTATCTCCCTAATAATCTTCTATTGGATCTCCTAATTGTCAACAGGGGAGGGGATAACACCTTTGATCATGAACAATGAGAGAAGGAAATAAAAATGAGTATTTAATAACCCTAATTAAATTAATGGAAAACCCATTAAATGGACCTGATCTAGGCCTAAAACCCAAATGAGAATTATATCTTTCCCAAAAAAACCCTCCATTATATATTCAATTGAAAATTAAAAATTCAAATATGGAGTATCATTTAGAAAATATCATCATTTAAACCCATGAAAATAATTAATATTTATTTAATAAATATTAAATACTCACATTAAAATGCCCATCTTAGAAAGTCACCAAATTCTTACCCTAGGGTAAACATCACATTATGAGATAAAAAAACAATAATTTTTTCTCTAGGTCATTATATAAGATAAAATTATTACTTCTCCCTTCACAAATAATTGGGGATATAAAACACAAAAAACTCTCTAAGGATTCCACATGGGAAAACATAGATCATTACATGCCTCTTTCCTATGATTCCAACAATTAGAACTAGTTCCTATTCCACAACTGGGTCATGGTGGGAGAAAAGGTGTTATGGAAGAACTACTATTATTTATCTATTGATAAAGAATAATACATCAAATATGTTTTCAACAATCTATTGTGTATTATTCCAAAGAATATTACACATATAGAGAATCCATGCCTTTGTCATTTCTCAGGGAAATACTTTTATGGTATGATCTAAATTTTCATAGTGTGGATTCTATCTTGCTGAAAATACTTTTTTAACTCCATAAAGATACTTCCAATAATCCTCTAGTATTTCTCCTAAAATTGGACATCCTCTATAATTCCTTCAATAATGTATTCAATAAATACAACCCCAAAAATAATTTAAGGGGTTCTTTGATAAAAATCTCAAATTTTTACTTGTAAAAAATCATTTACAATCAATAAATTACTGAATAATTTGAAAAAATATGAACTAATCATCTAATAAATCTAAAAAACCATTCCTTTAAATAAATCATTAATTATTCACCAATCACCAACTCTAAGCACATATGATTCAATCACATAATGAGAAATAAGAGTTAAATGAAAAGTTTATTATGAAAGAACTTCCATTAATTCTAATTGTCTTCAAATAATAGTATACCATACTGATTCCCCTGAATAAATAGTCAAGAAATACCCCTTTCAAAAATACCAACATAGGAATTTTCTCCTTTAGTCAATAGTAAATAAAACTCATAGAATTTTTAATCATGGAAAATTTCTACCATGTAACTTATGGAGAAATTATCCCCTTTATTAATAATGGAACTAGAAAATATGTTCCACACACCTTTACATGGAAGCTAATATATGGCCCTCACTTAGATAACCTGAGGCAATTACAGGTAGAAAAGTGTCTCCATGCATGAAGAAGATAAAAATGGAATCTCTATATGACTCGTGATTCCTTATTCACTATGTGATGAAGATTTTAAAAAAATGTTCTCAATCTGGTGATATTGTGCTGAGAACCTCCCACTGGGAGTGGTCCAAGTAATTTATCCATTGTTGATGAAAAGGTGTGTCAAAAATATGAAACCCATTTTTAAGGGTCTTTTGGGTAACATTTGGCCTAAAAAACACTTTACATGGGTAACCTAGTATCCAATGGTGTTTTTTATTTAATAGGCATAAATTTACTACTCATAGATCCAAAATGATCTTATAGATAAAATATTATGTTCTTTTTAAAGTTGGATTCATTTTAGCCTTAGAGGAATACAGAAAAGGATAATTTACTATAAGGTGATCATCTTCTTTATTAAATATACCTTCATTTGCGGTCTTATAAGCTTATCCATGGACATAAGAATCCTCCATGTGCATGTAAAGACATCATGACCAAGTGTAATTTGTGAATCCATGAAAAATTTACTTGATGAAAGAATGAACCCTTTGTGGTCATATAAAGCCTTCATGAATAGATGTTGTTTATAATGAAATGGTATAAATCCTTTATGATAAATCCAATCCTTCATGGAAGGACAACATTTTCTAGGAGAACATGGTATTATTATATGATCATGTAGTTCCTTTATGATTGGAAGTCAATTTCATGGGGAGGAGTTGATCCTTGATGGTCACATACTCTTGGTGGCTGTATGATTAATATACATCCACATATATTAGGAAGTAATCACTGATAAATACCCACCACACAATTTTAGAGGGATGAATTTTCCCATTTTGGGAAACTTTTTCACTTAAAAAAATACAACCTCCTCATATTATTGATTCCATTATTTGTGAAGTATTACATTTGTGAAAATTTCTAAAGAAATTCTGTAGTAACTACTATGTTAAATCCTGAGAATGAACAAAGGAGAAAATATCTTGGTAGAACATTACTTGGACGTTTAAAAATATCAAGATAAAAATTTAACTTCAAAAAAAATATTTTATTATATCCCTAATAGATCTAGGTGATCAATAAAATTCATTTATCACATTTATTATCTCAAGTTATATTTATTTTAATATTTTTTTTAACATTTATTGGACATTCCAATTAATAAATAATTACTACATCAGTGTTGTGAAATTATTTAATATACTTATTTGTTTACTAAAAATTAAAAATAAAATTACAAGATTAATATAAATATTATTTATTTCATAATAATATTTATAGTCCAATATATCTTTTAGGGAAACATATATTAAAAATGATAGAGTATTTAAAACATGAATATGACATATTTTAATTTTTTTAAATAAAATATTATAAATATAATAATATCATCTAAGTAGTCCAAAAAACAAAAAATAAATTTTATCATGAAAATATGTTTAATAATTTAAAATTTTTCATTTATATTAATTCATAACATACCTTTGTCCCCATATGGGAACATAAGATATATTTAAGGCAAAGTGACATTTTGTGACTTTCTTTGATTTAAATATTATATAAGTCATTTTCATATACAAGTGTCCATTAAAAAACTTAATTTATATCCTTATGTGTTAAGGGTCAAATTATTTTCATCCAATAAAATTTGAGCATGTGTTAGGGTCATTTTATAGTCTTTATTATTTTATTTTTATCCATAATTTCCTGATATACCCTTTACAGTGGTAACAAAATTTACAAAGGTTTCTATTAATATTGGAAAAAATAAAAGGGACATATTCAATAAATTTGGACCTTTTGAATATCAATTTTTTATCCATTTTTCAAAATTCAAAACTTATAAGTTCCAAAATTTAATTTAAATTAAAACTGGTAAAATTGCATGAAAAACAGTTTTTTATAAAAAATCCCTTTTAAAACATAAAATGTTTTTATAATAAATTCATGTATAAAATCATTTTAAAAAACCATAATTTTATTATTTTAAATTAAAATTAACTAATTAAAATTAAAATATAATCCAAAACAAAATTTTACCTTATAAATACTTTAAAATAAAATGAAAATTTCAATAAAAATTAGTATTTTCACTATTCCTTAAGAAAAATAAATGTTTTCAAAAAATAATAAAAAAATAATTTTAAGATGATTTTGACATTCTGAAATTTATTTTACCAAATCTATTTTCTATAAATTCTAAAAATTAACATTCTCTGATAAAAATAAAAAAACTAATTTTTGAAGAAAACATATTTTTGAAGAATAAAGTGGTTTTACTAAAAATTGTGTGATTATTTTCTAAGAACTTTCCAATAAATTAATATTGATTTGGACCTTTATTTTTATTTTATAAAATTTTTATTCATATTTATTCACACCAAATTAATAGCTAGGTTATAATGGTCATTTTATACTAATATTGTCTTGTGGTTCGTTTAAACTCACGGTTGCATGCAATGCAAGCTATTGAAGTATTAGAATTATTTAAAGAAAAAATTTATTAAAATATATGGGTGTTACATTATACCCCACTTAAAATAAATTCCACTCTCAAATTTTTTTACTTGGATACAAACAGATGAGGATACCTCTGCCTCATCACATCCTCAGGTTCCCATGTAGCTTCATCAAATTGGTGGTTACACCATAAAACTTTAACCAAGCAAGTGGTTTTGTTTCATAGAAATTTTTCTCTATGATCTATAATCTATACCAGTTACTCTTTATAAGAAAGATCTTTCTCCAATTACATGACTTTTGAGTTTTGTACATGTGAAAGATAAGGTATGTACTTTCTCAAGAGAGATACATGGAACACATCATGAACTTGAGAGTGATTCTATGGAAGTGACAATCTATAAGATAACTTCCCAACATAATATTTTTTTAAAAGGATAGATATACCTAGGGAATATCTTTCACTTATTTCCAAAATTCACCACTCTCTTCCAGGGATATATTCATAGAAATAACTTGTTACCCTCTACAAACTCTAGGTCTTTTTTTTGATTGCCAACATAATTTTTTTATCGAATTTGAGATGCTCTTATGTTTTGTTTAATAGATCCAAATTATATTCCATTTCCTAAACTACATCAGGTCCTAATATATTTCTTTACCCAACTTCATTCCAGCATGTTGGAGTTTTGAATTTCTTAACATAGAGGGATTTATAAGAAGCCATCTAAATACTTGAATGAAATCTATTTTTGTAATAAAATTCTACCAAAAGTAGGTGTTGATCCCAACCACCTTTTAAATCCATAGATAAATATCTCAACTTTTGTTCTAGATTTTTAATTTTCCTCTTAGACTGGCCATATGTCTAAGGATGATAAGCAGTGTTGAAACTTATCTCTATATCTAGATCCTTCTGAAGACTTATCCAGAACTTCCAGGTAAACCTTAGATCCTAATCAAATATGATGGAATGTGGTACTACATGAAATCTCACAACATATATATTCTTGAAATATGATCAAGATAGAAATAATCTATGATATCAATGAAGTTTTCTGACTTCATAAGGCGATCAACTATAACCCATATAACATTATGTTTCATAGAAGTTTTGGGAAGTATGACAACAAAATACATGGTGACGTTTTCCCATTTCCATTCTAGTATTGGTAATGGCTGTGACATACCCTTAAAATTTTGTCTCTCATTCTTAACTTTCTAACAAACCAAGAACCAAGAAATATACTCCGCAAAATCCTTCTTTATTCCATCCTATCAGAAATACTCTTCCTGGTCCCTATACATATTAGTGCTCTTATTATGAATAGATAATGATGAAATATAATAACCACCAAAAAAATCCTTCTTTAAATTTGTTTTGGGATGGATACAAACATGGTTCCTAAACCTTATTATTCTATCATAATAAAATTTGAGCTCAGAAACATTTCTTACCTTCTTCTGTACCACCACATCTTCCTTCCGCTCCTCCTTAATCTTCACTTGTATAGGTGGATAAACATTCATTTAAGACAAATAAGATTTACTCTTCCTTTAAGTTTTCCAGATCCATCCTTTGAATATCTATAAATATTGTATATTTGGTGATCCTCATCACAGATAGGCTAGCATGGTCCTTTTGAATCAAATAATCTTCCACCTTGTTTTCTTTCTTAGGGTGGTAATGTTTTGAGCAGTTGTAATAGTTTATCAACTACAACCATCTTCTTTGGAACATATTCATCTCCTTTTGAGTAAAAATATACTTTAAAATTTTATTATTATTATATATTTCACATCTTTCTCCATAAATATAATTTATCCATATATTTAATGAAAAAATTACAGTAGCTAACTTCAACTCATGAGTTGGTTAATTTTTCTCATAGATTTTAAAATATCATGAGGTAAAAGATATCACCATATAATTTTTCATGAGAACCAATCCCATACCATTATTTGATACATCACTATAGATCAAAAACATTTCTCCAATATAGGTTAGTGTGAGACCAAGTGCACTGAATAACTATATTTTCATCTCCTTGAAATTCTCTTCACTTTCCTCAGTCCATATGAACTCAACTGCTTTCCAAATCAACTTGGTGAGTGGATTAGATAATCATGAGAAATACTTCAAAAAACCTAGATAATACCCTACCAAACCAAGAAAAATTTGGATCTCAATTACTATTTTTTTTCTAGGATATCATTTTATAACTTCTATCTTTTCTGGATCCACATATATCCCCTCTATTGAGATTATGTGACCAAAAAATGAAACATTCTGAATCCAAAATTCACACTTGGTAAATTTTTTCATAAAGATCATCCTTTATCAGGTTCTTTAGTACAATCCTCCAGTGATATTTATGTTCTTAATTTCTATTTGAAAATAATATCATATATAAATACAACAAAAAACTAATCAAGATAGTCTCTAAATAATCTATTCATTAAATCCATGAAGATAGTGGGGGAATTAATAAGACCAAAAGGCATCAATGTAAATTCATAGTGTCCATACCATGTACGGAATTCCATATTGGGTATATCATCATTATTGACCCTCAATTGATGATATATAGAATAAATATCAATCTTATAAAAGTATTTAGATCTATGTATTTGATCAAATAAGTCATCAATATAAAGGATATGATATTTTTTCTAGATAGTGATCTTTTCAAGTTCTCGATAATCAATGGAGAGTTTCATTGATCCATCTTTCTTCTTAACAAACTGAATAGGTTCACCCTAAGGTTAAAAACTATGGAGTATGAATACATTGTCATCTTAGAGTTACTTCTTCAATTCCCGCAAATCTACTAGGTCCATTCAATAAAGAGTCTTTAAAATAGGCATAACACCCAATATAGACTCTATTGAAATCACAACTTCACAATTCAGTGGAAGACCTGAAAATTATTTTGGAAAGACATAAAAAAATCCCATACAATAGGTGTATCATTAATATTGGGTTTATATTTAATCATTTGAGATATATAACCTTCAATTATAGTAATTAAGTCCCATAAAATAGAAGTAATTTCCACTAGAAGTTCACATTCATACTTACATCGATAGACGATCATAGATTCATTTGGAATATAAAATGTGACATCCCTTACTCAAAAATTGATATGATATCCAAATAAAGAAATCCAATCCATGATAATAATCACATCAAATTCAATTAAAGGAAGGATCACAATATTTTATTGAAGCAATTTCCTACAAAATTCAACTAAAGAATAATTATAAACTTATGATGCGACCATTGTGCCATTAGAAGTTTTCAGAGCTATTTCAACATATAACTATTGAGTTAATAGAGATATACCCTTATAAAATTCTTTATAAATAAAGGAGTGGGTGGTTCTAGAATCAAATTAAACATTATCAGTTTTAGAGTTAATGATAAATGTACCTTTCACCATTTCATTATCATACTCCACATCACCAGTAGTGATCGCTTATAATTTTCCTTTGTCTTTGGAATTAATAGGTTGGTGATATCGATCATCATTGATAAGCATTATATTTTTCATTATTTAGGATAATTCCCATTTTTCTTGTACCTCAATCATTGAAGTGTGGGAGGTGAATTCTATATATCCTTTTCTTTATTCGAATCATTACACATATTTTCCCCATCAATTTGATAGTCAATTTTCAAATGACCTTATTTACCACACTTAAAACATTTAATATTCCCATTAATATTGTTTCATCCATGTTTCATTCCATAGTTTGAGCATAAAAGAAATCTCATCTTATTTTCACTATGGTTTTTAGATTTTACCTCAAATAAAATTTTTCTCTTCTTATCAAACACATAAGATTGATGAGTGACTCTAATATGCATATCAACCTTTAGAGAACATCAAATGATTTCCTCATATATACCGAAGTACCTTATTTATAATTCCATTCGGAGACTTGGTTTTAATCTACTAAAGAATTGCCGACTTTTCTTTCATGTTGGATTCTAATTCTAGAAGTGTACCTTTAAAGTCTTGTAAAATTTGATTAGTAGGTACCAATGAATTCATCATCCTTTTGATAAACGTCAAGGAACTTATTCTCTATATTCATATAATGAATATGAGGAATGTACTTAATAAAAAATAATTTATTTAATTAATCTTATTATATGGAGTCAATTTAATCTCGTTGCCTTGTATTATTGATAAGCTTCCACCATTGATCTACTTCATCTTTCAAATGATAGACTGCCAGTATGACTTTCTCATGTTCTAAACATTGGATAACTGAAAATATATTTTCAGTGGTACTGATCCATTTTTTATCCATTAGTGGATTATAATAACCACTAAAAGAAGTTATATGTTGAATCATGAAGGAATCAATAGAATGTTGTTCCCTTCTTTGCTTGTTTGAAATCCCTACATGATTCATATATTGAGAAAGTTGTGTGAGCATATAAATAATAATTTTAATTATATTTCCAATAATATTTGGTTTCTTCAGAGGAAAATTGTTGCATTTACCATCATATTTAGCATTAATGCTGTTCCTTCAAGTTCTATCCATTGACTAAAACCAAAAAGCATAGTATGATAAACACTAATCATAGTGGGAAAACCACATAATCAAGGAAAATTATTTATAAAATTTCAATTAATGATTCATTATGTTATATCATAGGTTATTAATGATTGTTACCAAACCTCTAGGACTGCATCCTACACTTAGACTTATCCATAGGGTTTTTACTAAGGATTTCTCATCCCAGTTTCGAAAGGTTAAATAAACTTTTCTCTCATACCAACAATAATGGCCCATACTTTTCATACATAGATATTAAATCTAAATTGAAAAATATTCATTAAATAATATTGAAAAACCATTCCGAAACTATATAGGTTTAGTTATTTGGAAACTTGTAAACCTAAACAACAGATTCATAAAACATTACATCATCTACCACCTATTCCTTTATAAATGGAACCCTTTTTAGCACATCTTACTTAATACCTTTCTTCATATCCTGGGGAAAAGAAAAATAATAAATGGTGAGCTCATATTATCATTAAGGGTAAATAAGAGAGATATATTTCATATCATAATCATAATATATAAGAACATAAATAGAAAAATTTATAATTTTATCCTGCATATAAAATATCATGATATAATGTTAGGGAATAAATCATAGAAGTTCATAATTAATAAAATAAAATATTAAATGAGAGAATAACATAATTCATGGAATTTTGGAACACAAATAAGAATAGAAAATAATTTTTATATTAGTAAAGGCTCACTACCAAGACCATTATAGCAAATAAAATCTCTTAATTGGGTTCACTCCTCATTATGACCCTATATTACTAAGCCGAGTTCACTTCTCATTCTAGTTTTGTTTATCTCATGAAATGTAAATATTTACCCAATGAATTAGAGGGATATATAGGTCCCAAACATCACATAATAAAAACCATACATATTTGTTCCATAAGAACATAAACCATTAAACATATCAAAACCAATGGAATGAAATCAGTTTCATAAACATCACTCAATCATAATATATACCATGGAAATGAAATGGGATTCATAAATATCATTCCATCATAACCATAAATAAACCATATGAATAATATGGATATTATACTTGAAAAATATCCTCATTAAAGAATAATTAAAATCAAATAATATTATCACAGATGGAAAATAATTTTTAATAGATACTTGAAAATAATTCATGATGAAAATATCCTTTCTACTTTGAAAATGTTTTCTTTTCTTAAAATTCTGTGCAATTTTTAATGAAAATATTTTATTTGAAAATCAACTTGTAATATTATAAGGGAATAATTAAGGTATTAAGGCATAATGAATACATAAAAATATGTTCATTCCATATAAGTTTAAAAAATAATATTCCTTTCTTACTTTTTCCAAAAATGTTACAAAGTATTTTGTTTGGAAAATAGAAAAAATATTCCTCTCATACCGTTTAGTAAAAATTCACACATGGGAAGAAATGAATTTAATATTTTTTGAATAATAGTAAAAAATATTTCAGAAATTTTGTTTAAGAAACATGGATATGAAAGATAAATATTCCCCAGTAGATGCATATAAACAATCTTGAATAATAATGAGATTGTGAAATTGACCTTTACTTTAGGCCTGATTTACTTTGTAAGTATCTAAAACTCTTGTATAATGGTTTGAATAATGTTATTAAATTATACCAGAAATATATTCATATTATATCATATATGATCCTATTATATCATCTTATCACCCATTTTTTAATAACATTTCATTATTACCCTTCTTTTGGGTGTTAACAACTTCATTTTTCAATTCATGTTTAATCGTATAAGTCCTATTTATTGTGAATAAGATATAGTTACATAATTTAAATAATGATATTAATGTAATATATATAATATTTATTCATTATATACATTTATATGATAATTCATGAATGGTGAACATGGAAAATAAATCTCATCACATCGTGGAGACGGTATGCCATATGTACGAACGAGTGATGATATCATTGCCTTAATGATGAAATGGTAAGGAAGTGGATGGAATAATAATATTTTTTACAGAATAAATATCATGTTATAATTATATATATATATATTATTTCCATCATTATACCCATCCAAATAAAGTGGTGATGAAAAACAGATTAGACTACAATGTGGAGACGGTAAGACGTACGCACACATGCACAATGATTTTATTTTTCATTGGATAAATAAAAGGTAGAATATAGTTGTTTAATAATAATAAAATCTCAGAATATAATTGATACTTTAGTTATTAATTTATAATGGAAACAACACATGAATAGGAATTAGAAGAAGAAATAATCTTGAAAGGGTCGGTAGAGATGATTACCTCTTCTTTGGAGAACTTTATTTAGATATCTTCTTAAGGACACTAGGGTTGGTATTTTGAGAAGAAAAAAATCTATAATATAGATAGGGAAGTTTAAAAGATAAAATGGTAGGGTTTGGTTGATATTTAAGGCTCAATTTGATGCAAAAAAGTGAGGGAAGAAATGTCTTTTTTATAATTGAGGTGAGGGACACTTTTGGAATTTCAAAAAATATTAATTTATAATAAATTCAATATCATTTAAAATATATAAAAAAGGATATGTATTAAAATATAATATGATATAAGTTTGTAAATTCATCAACTAATAGTGTTTATACTTGTTTTGGTATTATTTTAAACCCTATCATTTTGATTAACCCTTAGTGAACCTATTTTAATTTTAACTAAGGTAACACAGTTTTTAATATTAAAAGGTTTTAATTTTAAATTGTGTGATGTAAATTAGACCATAAATGAATAATTTATAACTTTTTATACTAAATTATAATTATTTTTTATTTTTTAATATGTTTTATGTTCTTTAAATAATTTATTAAAATATTATTTTGATAAAATATCATTAGTTTCAATTTTGACACTATTCAATTCTTGGACTTTTAAAAATATCAAGATGAAAATTTAACTTCTAAAAAAATATTTTATTATATCCCTAATAGGTAAATGACATCTATAAAATTCATTTATCACATTAATTATCCCAAATTATAGTTATTTTAATATTTTTAAGAAAATTTATTTTATATTTCCATTATTAAAATAATGAATATATCAGGTTAGAGTAATTATTTAATATACTTATTTTTTTACTAAAAATTAAAAATAAAATACCATGATGAATATAAATATTCTATATTTCATAATAATAATTATAGTTTAATATATATTTTGGGTAATAATATATTAAAAAATATATAATATTTAAAACATGAATGTGACATCTTTAAATTTTTATTAAATAAAATATTATAAATATTTTAATCTCATATAAGTGGCCCAAAAAGACAAAAATAAAATTTTATCATGAAAATATGTTTATTAAGTTAAAATTTTACATTTATATTTTTTCATAACAAATGTTTGTCCCCATGCGGACACATAAGGGATATTTAAGATAAAGAAAGTTATATTTTGTGACATTATTTGATTTAAATATTAAGTTATTTTCATGGAAAAGTATCCATTAAAGAACTTAATTTCCATCATTATGTGTTAATGCTAAAATTATTTTCATCCAATAAAATTTGTACATGTGTTATCCTCATTTTGTAGTCTTTATCATTTTATTTTTAACCTAAATTACCCAATACACCCTTTACCGTAGTAACAAAATTTACCAAGGTTAAAATTCATATTGAACAAATATAAAAGGGAAATATTCACTAAATTTTTAACTTATGAATATAAATTTGGTATCCATTTTTAAAAAATTAAAACATAGAAGTTTTGATATTTAATTTTAAATAAAATTGGTAAAATTTAATGAAAAATAGTTTTTTTTGGAAAAACCCCCCTTTAAAACATAAAATGTTTTTATAATAAATTCATATAAAATAATTTTAAAAAACTATAATTGTATTATTTTAAATTCAAATTAACAAATTAAATATTTTAATTAATCCAAAACATAATTTTACCTTGTAAAGCCAATAAAAGAAAATAAAATTTTCAATAAAAATTCGTATTTTCATTATTCCTTAAAAAAATAAATGTCTTCAGAAAATTATAAAAAAAATATTTTAAGATAATTTTGAAATACTGAATTTAATTTTTTAAAATAAATTTTATATAAATTATAAAAAATAATACACCCTCATAAAATGAAAAGAAAATCATTTTTGAAGAAAAAATTATTCTTGAAGAATAAATTGATTTTACTAAAAATTGTGCAATTTTTTTGAGTACTTACCGATACATTTATGTTAATTTGAAACTTTATTTTTATTTCATAAATTAGTAATTCATATTTATTCCCACTTAATTAATGGCTAGGTTATAACAGTCGTTTTATACTAATAGTGTATCACGATTCGTTTAAACTCACAGTTGTGTGCAATTCAAGCTATTGAAGAATTAAAATTATTTAGAGATTAATATTTATTAAAATATTGTGGTGTTACATTCACCAAGACCACCCATGATATTACTTTATGTATCATTATCATGAAAAATATTTTTAGATTTCTATTCATGCATGACCTTTCTTGATATAGTATGCTTAAATGTCATGTCCTTAACAGATTATATTCATTTATAAAGAACATATATTTTTCATGAAAATTACTTTCCCATAATAATATCTTTCCATATTTGTAATGGAAATAGACCATGATGGATTTGACCAACACTTGGTCACTTCCTGAAGGAACTTAATTACATATAACTAGGCTCCCAATTATGTGTAACCATACCTATTCACATCCTTTATTCCACCCAAGTTATCCACTTGGGTTGAATTGATCCAAATAACCATATTGTCTTATTTCCATCAAGGTATAAGCCTCAAGAATTCATTTCCAAAAAGGAATCCTCCATATCCACCTGATATAAATTATTGGGATATGTGTTCTAGAGTGTTCTTATTCAATCATGTATTCCATTAATAATGGATATTTCTTAGGTTTTCATTTTAAATTGATAAGACCCACAGTGTAATGAAGATCTTGTATTCCCTTAATAATGAAGGTACCTATCATTGGATGAGTAGTGAAACCACTCATAGTTTAAGATAATCATCCTTGATAACCCATATTAGACATCCTATTTTTTTTATAATGAAATGGACCCCTTTAATCCACTCACATAGATAAGAACATATCGTGGGCCTCTAATTTGGTGTAATCCCTAAAACCTGACTTCATTTATCTCACTTAATAGAGTGAACCAATATGGACCTCCTACTAGGTTTAATCCCCAATATATCATCACCAAAACATATTCCCTATAAACCTAGTCCTCCTTCCATGCTTAGTCATCAAAATCCATGAGGGTAAACATCCATATATGGAATTCCTTTTAGGTGTAAGCCCAAACCTTTATAGTAATCCTTCCTCACCTAGTTATAAGATAACATGAGGGTTGATATCCACATATGGGCCTACTAATAGGTGTAAGTCCCAACCTTTCTAGTCTTCATTACTCATTTAGTTACCAACATATAAGGGGTTGAAATCTATATATGGTCCTCCAACTAGTTATATGCCCCAACAATTCTAGTTTTCCTTTCTCATCTAGTTATAAACAGATAAGGGGGTAGAAATCCATAACATAAATCCCAAATATAGTAACCCTAAGCCAATGTATTCTTTATTAAATTGGTATAAGATACAAGGTATATCCCAATACAAGGTCAATAAGTTTAGCAGTCTTGAATAACTGGATAAATACCTAATTACTATATTACATTGGAAATATAAAATACATAAAAAAATAAACATTCTTTTATCCTTGATATTATTCATAATATCTTTCTTTATATCTTGGGGAAAGGAAAAAAAATAAAGGTTGATCTTAGATTCTTAGTAAGAGTTCCATACATTGAAAGTTATCATGAGTAAATAAGGAATAATCAATATGTCACCATAAATAACTGGAAAAAAATTCTATTTAATCAATAACTTTAGAACAAAATGTATACATAATTTCAATGAAATAGTCACATGGATAATAATAACTAAATTATCAATAAAGGAAATTATTAATGTTAGACATTATGATCTGAAATATCATGACATTTTTACCATCATGGCCTTGTTCCAAGATAGTTTAATCAATGGGTAGACATTCATCAAAAACCCATTTAATGAGGCTAGTCAACTGGTTTGTACCATGAGACCTATTGATGCAACAAGGGTCTATCTATAAATAATCCCCACACATCACTTCATGTACAATACATTCCTCATATATTGAATGATTAATATATTTCATAAATAACATGTATTATCTAAAAATATACACATTGAGTAAAGGATATAAAAGATCAAGATTTTCCTAGTCTATCAAATAAATTTCAGAGTAAAACACCAAAAGTAAAAATGGTATACGATTTAGGAAATAAGAATATCCATGATACATAGAATATGAATATTTAAGAGAAATTTAATATCCAATTAAATATGATCATAATAAAGTGAATGTCTCAATAGAATGTTAATGAAAAAAAATTCATAAGAGATAAAAGCTGACCATCGATTAAAAAAAATATAGGTTTTGAAATAAATTCATATATTTTAGAGAATAAAAGAAAATATAAATGAAATATTAAAATAACATTTAATTAAAGATTTTTCTTTTTAAAACCATTGAATACTTGTAGAATAATCTAAATAGCGTAAATTGGTTATGGTAGTGAGAAAATCATTTAATGTATTATACATGAAAAACAGACATTCCTTTTGAGTTTTTGTAAAGAAATTTGATAATGAACCTTTAAAAACACATTAGAATAATTCCATTATAAACATGTAAAAATTAAATGATAATGTAAAATATCCCTGAAAAAGAATTTGAGTAAATAAAAATAAAAATTTTAAAATAATTTTGAAAAATATGGATATGGGTGAAAAATATACACAATTAAAAAGACAAATAAGATCACATTTTATTTTAAAAATGTATTCATTTTAATAATGTTAAAAAGATAATAAAAATTAGTGTAAAAGATGGAAAAAGTTAAATATATTTAGGATAAGAAAATATATTTAGTTTATGAAGGATATATTATAATACTCCTTTAATAAAAAGCAAACCAATCCCAAAAATGATATTTTAAAATAAATGTTTACCTCTTTGTAAACATTTAAATTATAACCCCGTGAAAGCTTAAACTTGAATTTATTACTTAATAATAATTAATAAATATAAATTCATGTTAAATACATAAAAGGAGTTTTATATACACCAAATAAATGTAAATAGGTATATAATACCAAATATGTCTCAATGGAATAAAAAATGAGATGAAATCCCTTACCTCAAGTTTGACTTTCCTCATACGCGATTTTAAACTCATGTTTAACAAATATATATTTATTATAATTACATAAAAAACATATAGTTTTCTTCAATATCATATATTATCCATTTTTAACATTTTATCACCAATTTTTTAACAATTATTTATTATTATCGTTGTTTTGGGTGTTAACTATTTCATTTTTCATGTGAATTTTGGTTCAGTATTGCCCATCATTGTACTTTGATTATGGTTCCATAATATCTAAAAATATAATATTTATTTAGATAAAATTTATATTAATTTTATATATATTTATATTCATCCATAAAAGGTACAAATATAAAAATTAATTACATCATTTATAGAGACGGTATATCGTACGTACACATGAATGCTGTTTTGACTTTCCAACAGAAGGAACAAAAGAAACATAAATAATAATTAAATTTTAAATAATAATAATTATATAATATATATAATATATATTTATTAAATATATCCTTATTACTATCAATGTAAATTAGAAATGTAAAATGAATCACATCGGCTCGTGGAGGCGGTAGTCCACACGTACACACGAGCGACATTATCATTTTCCAACAGATTATAATGTAAGAAGGTAGATATGATATAATAATTTAAGATGAATAAATATATTATAATTATAATATATATTCATTATTTTCATCTTTATAACCATCCAAATAAATTGGTGATGAAAATAAAATTACACCGCTATATAGAGACGGTAAGCCGTATAAACGTACAAGTGATGTTTTTTCTTTTCATAAGATGGAAAAGAGATAAGAAATGGTTATAAAATTATCATAATAACATATAAGTATATTTATTATACCACATTAATTATTTTTATATAGTTATAATATATTTATAGAAAGTATAAAAATAAACTAATTTGAAAGAGTCAATAAAGACTATTGCCTCTTCTTTGGTAGACTTCCAATATATCCCTTCTTAATGATAATTGGAATGATATTTTAAGAATACGAGCACCTATAATTTGTGTATAGTTATGTTTAAAAGATAATTGGTTAGGTTTTTTCTAATATAGATGAATAAATTCTGTGTAAATAAAAGAGATAAGGGGTGTCTTTTTAAATGTGTGGGGAGGGGCACCCTCGTAAATTTTTAAAATATTAAAATATAATAATGTCACAATCATGGAAAAGTGGTTCAAAAATAATTTTTTTTTAAAATATAAGGAGTATTTGGTTCTGGTAAAATAATACAATAAAATTTATAAAGGTTTAAATATCATTTTAAACCTTATATTTTGGATTAACCCCTTTATTGACCATTTTTAACCTCAACCACAATAACAAATACTCCAATATTAAAGGGTTTAATTTTAATTATAATGTTAAAATTGGATCATAAATGGAAAAAATTATAATATGTTAGACTATATATTATCCCCCTTTCCATAATTAAATATTTTTATTATTTCTAAATAATTTAATAAAATATTATTTTCAAAAAATATCATTAATGTCATTTTTGACACTATTCATTTAATTTGAATTTAAAGACATAAATACAAATATGGAAATAGAATATAAAGACTTTAAAGATACCTAATATGTTATATTTATCTATGAAATTAATAGGGAACTAGAAATCACATAAAAAATAATACTTTTTAGTTTTTAGAATCATTTACATGAATTTCCAATTTCTTTCACAAGCACTGTGTAAGAATTATGTAACAATTTAAGGTGATTATTTCATATCTAAAAGTAAAAATAAATTAACATGATAAAAACATTAATTCAAATTTAAAATTATAATTTATCAAATAAGATAAGTTGTTTTTATCCCTTTCATAAAATATTATATCTATTAAAAGTAAGAAAGTGACATTTTTGACTTTATCTTTTACTTACATGTTATAAAAGAAAAAAATAAATGATAAATAGAATTAATATTTTAGTTTTTTTATTATTATGAACAAAATATACTAATAAAAGGGTTTAAATAAAATTTAAGTCTTGCCACATTATTTTTTAATCTAAATTAACTGATTTAACCTTTACTAAGGTGGGAAATTTTACCAATGTTACTATTCATAATGTCTAAAAATAAAAGGAAACTATTTAAAAAATTTGAACCACCTGATTAAAAATATGTAATACATTTTATAAAATTATATTTCTATGAGTTTCATAAATTAAATTAATAATAAACCCCAAAAAATGTGATGAAAACAGTTTTCAAGAAAAATGCTTTTTAAGTCTAAAATAGACTTATATCTAAATTATGTAAAATGTTGATCATAATGGAATTAATTAAATAATTTTAAATAAAATGGATATTATAACACTTTAATACTAATTATTAAATAGAGTTTAAATTTTAAATTACTTTATTTGAAGAAAAGTAATAACAGCTTTATAAAAAACAGTATTTTATACTATTCATTGAAAAATAAATATTTTTTGAAAAATCCCAAAAAAAATTACAATTAATATAATACTGACATGATAATTTAAAAAATTATAAAAATAACTCATAATAATATTTCAATATGTTTTAATGGTTCATTCAAACTAGGTGTCCTGTGTAGAAAAATCTATCAAGAAAATTAAATTTATTAAAGAGAATTATATTATAAAATCTTAGGGTGTTACATTATACCAACCTCATTTGTTTTACACCATAGAAAATATATTACTTTGGTACTAACAATTGAGGATACTTTGGACTCATCAAATCATTATGTTCCCATGTATATTGTTTAATTTTATGATTTCACCACAAAACATTGACCAGACGAGTCATCTTTTTTCATTTCACTTTATATCTATTATCTAGAATTTATATCAGTTATTACTCATAAGAAATGTTTTTCTATAGTGTTACTTACTCTTAGTTTAATACATGTTAAGGATCAGGTATATACTTTCTTAATAAAGATACATGGAACACATCTTGAAATTGAGAGAGATTCAGTGGAAACTCCAAGTGATAGGCTACCATCCTGATATGATCAATAATTTTGAAGGGACCGATATATCCAGGGCTTAAAATTAACTTATTTTCAAATATCATAAGTTTTTCCCAAGGTGATATTCATTGGAATAACTTTACACCAACTTCAAACTCTAGATCTCTCCAATCATTTTTAGCACATTTTTTTTGTCATATATAAACTGCCCTTATGTGTTGTTGAATGGATAAAACCTTCTCTAGAATTTCCTCAAATAGATTTGGTCCTAATAGATTTACTTCTATAACTTTATCCCAACACATTGGAGTTCTTCACTTCCTTCCATTTATGGATTCATAAGGATCTATATGAATGCTTGAGTGAAATATATTATTGTAAGAAAAATCTACCAAAGGAAGGTGTTGATCCCAACCACCTTTGAATTCCATAGAGAAATATATCAACATGTATTCTAGAGTTTTAATGGTCCTTTAATACTGATCATTTATTTAGTATGATATGTATTATTGAAACAAAAAACTATATCTAGATCCTATATAAGGATTCTATAAAACTTCAAGTAAAACCTAAGATCCCGATCAAATACGATTGAGAGTGGTAATCCATGTGACATCACAACTTTATTAATGTATAATTGAGTAATCTAATAAAGAGATAAGTCTTATCTAATAGCAATAAAATGTTCTTATTTTTAATGTTTATTGACTAAAATACAAATAGAATTGTGCCTTGTATATGTTTTGGGGATTCTGATAATGAAATATCTTTTAATGTTTTCCCATTTATATTCTAGTATAGTTAATGGTTGCCACATACCATTAGAATTATATGTATTAAACTTAACTTTCTAACACACTAGGCATCAAGATACATACTTAGAAATATCCCTATTTATGTTATCCCACCATAAATATTCTTTCAAATATCTATACATCTTTTCAATTCCAAGATAAATTGAGAAGGATAAACTATGAGATTCATCCAATAACACCCTATTCAACTCTAGTATTTATGGAACACATACTCGGTACTTGAACCTTATAATTATATCATGATCATGGATGAACTCGGGAACATTCTTTACCTACTTTTATAATTCCATATCATTATTTTGTTCCTTCTTAATACTCGTATAGATAGATGATTGAACATTCACATGAGAAAGATATGAAATTTTCCACTAATATTTCAAGATATAAATTTTTAAAACCCATAAATATTGGATCACTTTCAATCCAAATCGTGAAAAAACTTACAGGTTATTTCAAACTTAGAGCATTAACCACATTATTCACCTTTATAGGGTAGTAATATATTGAGCAGTCATAATCTTTTATCAGCTCCAACCATCTTCTTTGGCGAATATTCAACTATTTATATATAAATATTTGATTAAATATTTTATCATTAATATATATATCATACCTTCAACTATATAGAAAATTACTCAATACATTCAGTGAAAAAATTACCACTACCAACTCCAAATCAAGATTCAGGTAGTTCTGATCATGAATTTTCAATTTGTGGGAGGCATACCTATCACCATATCATTATACATGAGGATACATCCCAATAATTTCTTTGATGCATCACTATATATCACAAACCATTCCCCACGATTGGGTTGTGTAAGCATAAGTGCACCGACTAACCTTCTATTTAGTTCTTTGAAATTCTCCTCACATTTATTTATCCAGAATAACTTAATAACCTTATAAGTTAACATTGTTACTGGATTATATAGTCATTATAAATCTATCAAAAATATTTGGTAGTATCTAACCTTCCTAAGAAAAATATGGATCATAGTTTTTGTGGTTGGTTCATTCCTTTTCTTAATAACCTCCATCTTTGAAGGATATAATAATATGACCTCACTTGAGATTATATGACACAAAAATGAAACTCTCTAAAGAAAAAAAATCACACTTGTTAAATTTATCATACAAAGTTTCCTTCCCCAGCGTATTTAGTAAAATTATTAAATGTTATATATGATCTTCATTTATCTTAGAATATATAAGAATATTATCTATATATATTGACACAAACTGATCAAGGTAATCTTAAAATAGTCCATTCATTAAATAAATAAAGATAACATGAGCATTGGTAAGTCCAAAGGGAATTACTATAAATTCATAATGACCATAACTCATACAGAATTATATATTGGGTATATCCTCCTTCTTGACCCTTAGTTAATAATTTAATGTTTGAAGATCAATATTGGGAAAACATTGAGATACTTATAATTAATGAAATAGATCATTGATATGGGGTACGTGATACTTATTTTTAATAGTGTTTTTTTTAATTTTATGATAATCAATGTAAAGATGCATTGACCCATATTTCTTCATAATAACAAGAACTAGTGCACCCCATGGTGAAACATTGGGATGAATGAATCCCTTATCTAGATTCTCTAAGAGTTTCTTATTCAATTCCTTTAATTCAATCAAATATATTTTATATGGAGTCTTTGAAATTGGTGTGGCACCAAGTATGAGTTCTATTGAAAAATCAATTTCACAATTTGGGTAATAGAAGGAAAATTTTATAGAAATAAATTAACAAACTCTTATAAAATTGGCATATCTTCAATGTTTTGTTTCACCCATAACTTCTGAGATAAATATTCCTCATGAATAGTTAGTATAACCCATATGAATGGAAGTAATTTCTATTGGGAATTATGGTTCATACTCACACCGAAGGACTATCATAGGTAGATTCATAATGTAGAATGTAATTTCCCTTCATTGACCATTGATATGGGATCTATAATGATAGATCCTATCTGTTCAATAAATTATATAAAATTCAACTAATGGAAGTATAACAAGATTTATAAGAATCACCTTACCACAAAATTATATTGGGGAGGAGATAGATTTAAGATGTGATCATACTACTTGTAATAACCCAGGGGTTTCATACATAAATATTAAACCTTTTTAGATAAATACTCAAGACATATAAAAAATACTCACTTGAGGATCATAATCATTTAGTGTATTTGATGAATAGTTAGATAATATTCTTATTTAATGATAGGTCTTGAACATATCCAATAAAGATCTTCCCATTTAGTACTATTCATAAAAATACCCCACATAAACCATTATTCATAACACAGGGAAAGGAAACATAAGAAAGTTTAACCACAAATACTCAAAAATGGTAATCATGGGAGATATCAATCGATGATCATATGAAAAAATAAGATAAGAATAAGGGTATTAGATTATGAATATAACTTTAAAAAGTTCATACCTAATATATCATGAATCATAAATGTGATCCATAGAATAAAACATTATCATTTCAAAATAAATGAGTCATAAGAGTTAGAAATCAATATAAATACATCATGAACCATAAGTTCATTTTATATAAGTTTGGAACCATCATAAGTATAAAAACTATTTCATATGTATAGGTTAAAAAATGAGACCATAAAATCATAATGGATCATGAATAAACACCTATTTCCCATTCCATAAAGGATCATGCATCATCACATGTTTCCCAGAGTGGATAAAGTTTATTATCCTATTTCCTAAAGTAAAACAAACACATCAACTTATTTCTCATCATTATATTAATAGATATAAAACATTACCAATTGTATTATAGGGAGATATAAGTACCAACCATTATATAAGTAAAATTATATATAAGTGTGAAAAAAGTTCATATAACATTCATCATATCTGAAAACATGAAAATAAATGGGTTTTATAAACATTTAATCATAGTATAAGTAATAAAAATGAAATAGGTATGATAAAGATTTTATTTTTTCAAGATATAATAACCTGTAGAAAAGGAATGGGTTTCATAAAAATATTTTCTTAATAGAAATAAACCATCTAGAGAAATAATAAGGAAGATATCATTGGATCATATACCTAGTAAATCTTAAGTAACATAAACGATTCCATATTATATGGAAAATTATTTTAAAAGACCACTTGGAACATTTTTTGTGGAAAATATGTTTTCCATTTTAAAATCACTTAATAAAAATTTAAAAATTTATTAAATATTAAAGAAATTTTTTTCTTTGAAAATAAAATTTTAAACTTTTAATTTAATATTTAAACTTTTGAGCGGTCATGATGGTTGAAAATACCATTCATACTATACATGATAAAATAAAATTCCTTTTAATTTTTTGTTACAAAGTTAAAAGTCTTTAATCTAGAAAAAGAAAATAAGATTCCTTTCAATTTTTTAAAAAAAATTAAAACATGGGTAAAAATTTCTTTATAAAATCATTTCATAATATTAAAAAAATTCCTTAATTTTTTTTAGAAAACAAGGACATGGAAGAAAAAGGATTTTCGATCGAAGAGCTAAATAAAGTCGTTTTTTCTTAAAAACACTATTTTGGAATCTTGAGTACAAAAAGGGAGGAAGATGATAGGAAGAAAATTATTTTCATGAAATAAATATAGTATATGAAATTTTTTAATTTTATTTATATATAGATCATAATATTAATCATCTAAAATTGAAACATAAATAATCTCGACAAATAATGAGATTGTAACAGAAAACATTTACCACATTGGTAACATTTAGATCATAATCCCTCCAAAAAAGTATGGATATATATACCCCATAATTTTCATGATAATAATAATAAAATAAATTAATGTGAAGTATATACACCACACTAAAGAAACAAGTGGTGAATATGTCACGTGTCACATAGAAATAAAAGTGAGATGAAAATCCCTTACTACCATGGTAACTTTTGAATCATATGCCCCATTAAATAATAACAACAAATTAAACATTAAATATCATTAAAATAACTATATTCATGATATAACCTGTAAAATTATCAGCATATACACCACACAAATGAAATAGGTGGTAAATATATCATATGTGTTCCAAAAATAAAAGAGTGACTCGAAATCCCTTACATGAAGTCTTGAATTTTTTCATACATGTTTGAACCTCATGTATAATAAATTTAATGTTATTATAAATAGATTAAATAACATTACTAATATGTTTCATGTCATATATTATTTACTTATAACCTTTTATAACCAGTATTAACAATTCCTTTTTAAAATCAAGTTTTGGGTAATAACTACTTCGATTTTCATGTATATTTTGGTTTGGTTGTTTTGTTCATTATAATTTGATTATGGGTCCATAATATAAATAATTTTAATCATGATATAAATAAAATATATATTCATTATATTTGTATTTATATTTTTCCATAAAATTTATATGAATTACACCGTTCATGGAGACGGTAGGCCACATGTATGCATGAAGGCTGCTTCCATTTTCTCGAAGTATGGAACAAAAGGAAGGTAAATAATATATTATATTTTCATAATAATTTTTATTCCATATATATATATATATTATATAATCATTAAATAATTTCTTAATTCCATCCATTTCAAAATAAAATGAAAAACATATCACATTGCTTCATGGAGGTGATAATCCACACATACACACGAGCGACATTATCATTTTCTAAAGGATTGGATTGTAAGAATGTATATGTGATGTTATAATTAAATAAGTATAATTATGTCATAAATATCATATAAATATGTTAAATCCACCATTATATTCATCATGATATGTGGTGATAGAAAATAAATTACATCAGTTCGTGAGGTAGTAGTCTGGCGAACACACGATCGGTGATTTTATTTCCCATTTTATGGAAGAGGATATGGATGTGGGTTATGACACTAACATAATAAAATATCAGTATATAGGAGAAAATTATGTTATTTTATCATAATAGTTTAAGAATATTTGAAAGAGGTGTAAGAATAAATAATATAAAAATGTTCGTTTTAGAACGATACCTCTTTTTCAGACAACCTATTTAGGTTAGAACCAAAAGAATTATTAGATGGGTTTACTATAAAGACCCTAACCCCATTAGCCCAGAGTTGGTACATTAATTTATAAAATTAGAATAATAAACAAGGAATTTGTATCCTAATGGACTAAATAGTTTAGTAGTTTTGGAAAAACAGATATAAATATAATTGTTACATTACAACTTGAAATAAAAAAAACATAGAAACTCTATTGGAAACACCCATAATCTCATAGATTATCCCTAAAAGTAATTCATAATATACATATTGAAATCCTGAAAAAAAATAAAACATAATAAAGCGGTGAGATCAAATTCATAATAAGGGTAATAAATATATAAGAAGCTATCATAAACATAAACAATAATTCATAGTGAATAACTAAAACACATGACATTAAAACATAATCTTGAGCATAATATGAAATAAATAAAAGATGAATAAATAATATCTTATAAATAATCACATGAGAAAGAAACTTAACCATGGATATTATACTAGTTAAATAATCACATGGACTATCAATTACTAGTATCATAATGAGGTAATGCATAATGTCATGCAACATAAACATACCGTCAAGGCTTCTTACAAGACACCATATATAATTGGGTAAAAACTCGGTCTTGTTTGTCTCATGATACCTAACAATTCATAGAGGTGATATATAGGGCCACACCCATCACCTACTAAGTCCAATACATTCCTCATATGAAAGTGGGGAAACAAAATCAACATATACATTCATATTAAAACTATAATATTAAATGTAAATAATATCCCCAACCAATAAACTATCTAGAGTAATATGATGAATGGTATCAAGACAGTACATTTCCAGTCAAAATAATTATAAACCATTCGATAAAATATAATATGTGGTAACATAAGATATCAATATAAATAAATCATAGGATTAAAAAAGGGAGTTGAAATAGATGAAAATATTTAAATAAAATCATTGAGGAATTCTTGATAGAAATACCCTTTTACTTTGGAAATAAGTGTTCTTTTTTAAAATCATTTATATTTTTATAAAAAATATATTATAAACAATTATATCCTCAAAATTAAATGGGAAGGAATAATATTTAAGGAATATTAAAACAGAATTCATAATAAAATTTTAAAACTAAAGTGAATGTATATAAAAAGAGTGTTTAATAAACTTTATAAATGAGCCACTTCAGTGCAATTTAATGGAAAATATAAAAGAGTCTTTAAAGAGGAAAAAGAATAATTATTTTCATAAAACCAGAAATTAACTAATATAGTTTTTAATGATAAAAATAGTGATTTTATAGAAATATTAGGTGCTTAAAGTAAATTATGGAGTGTACTTAGAAATGAGTAAGAAATTGGGAAGTTCCCTTTAATCAGGCTCGCTTATTAAGAGGAATTGAAAAAGGAAGATTATAAAACATGTAATTCACCATAAAAGAAAGAATAATTGTTCTATTTACACATATTTGGAATATAAACACATAATATATGAGTATTAAATAATAATTAATAAGAATTACATTGGGGTAAAGAGAGAGAAATCAAAACACAAATGAAAAATGGACGTTTAGGGAGAATCCCATACCATATGTATGAAAGAATTATTCACTTATACTTAATGTCATAGATAATGAAATTATATTCATTAATAATTTAATTCATAAATAATTAAAAATTTATTTTATTTAGTATAATTTTATCAAGTTCATTTATGGTCTTTTTGATGAGTTATAAGATTCAATTTCTTTGTTTGGAAGTGTTTGTTTCCTTGGTTTTCATGATTGGTTGACTTTTATACATGTACAAAAGATGATGTGAAATGAGAATAGTCATCCAAAATTGAATTTATATGTTATTAATAAAATTATATAATATTTAATGATCTTATATATCAATTTTTTCTATATATGAGGATGATTCATTAGATAAAACGTTAATGATAACTGTTTGGATTATTTTGGCATTTTTTCTATCATCACACAATAGTTTTATTTTATTTATTAATATTATGTATATATGATGGTTCCAGAAGACTAAATAAGTTTTAATATATATATTAAAATATTTTTTAACAATAAAAATGGTTTTATGACCATCATAGAAGGTGCTATTAGAAAACAAAAGAATCATCATCCACAGAGGTGGTGAATCGACACCTCACGGATGACGTATTCATTTTTAGAACATAAATGGTAAGAGGAAAGAATTAATGGTGTATATACCATTATCATAATAAAATTCTATTATATATAATATAATAGAGTTATCATTCATGTTTGGATATAAGAGTTAAGAAAATGAGAATAAAAGAAAATAAATTGAAAGAAAATTAAAAGAACAAAAGGGAATTTTACCTCTTAATCCATATCCTTAAAAACCTCCTTAAGGAAATTTGAAATGGTATTTTGGGTAATACCAATAAGACCAGAATGTGGGGTAGTGTTTTGGGAGAGATATTGGATATAAATTGGACATATTTCAAGTCTTTGTAGGTATGAGGAGAAGATGTGGAAGGGGGTGATATTTATAGTGGAGGAGACGAGTATTTTTTAATTATTTAATTCATTTGTTTATTATTTTGGATCAAGACTATGAATAGTTTGGAACTTATCACTTAATATATTAAAATAATTAAGTAGTTTTTGAGATTATGGGATCACATTAGCCATACATCATCTATGACTCAACAATTCATTTATTTATTAAATATCATAAATTATCATATTTTACTATTCACCAAAAATTCAACTATTTTAGAAAAAAATAAAAAAATAACCCCATCCATTTTTATATGTAAAACTATAAAAAGAACTCCATTTTATGAAAATGATTTTCTAAATATGATAAATTTAATTTGAAAATAAAATCATTACTTACTCAAAAAATAATGATTTTAATATTATAACTAATTTCATGATACTTTGAAAAATTAATTAAGGTATCATAATATTATTTTATAATTATAAGTTGAAAAATTATTAATTTATAAATATATTTTATGAAAATAATTTTTTTTAAATTTTTATATTAATTATAAAATTTTAGTGAACATTTAAGTTTCATAAAAATACTAACACTTAATTTATTATTTTTAAAACATTTACTTACTTATTTTATGATATAAATATACCATATTTTAATTTATAAGATACCTAAATTTTATTCATACTTTCATAGGTGAATTAACTATTCTATTGGTCATATTAATATTTCTAATGGTCACATTACTATTCCAATAGTCATATTTAATAGTATATTATGGTTTTAAACTCAGTGTTGCATGAAGCATAAACTAAGGAAGATGTTAAATTTTAAAAGATACATACTATAAAATATTGAGGTGTTACACTCTCTCCTCCTTAAAAAAAATTTATCTTTGAAATTTTTAGAATGTCACCTCATAAAAATATTTGGGTACATCTTCATTATAAATTCCTCTAGTTCCCGCATCGCCTGTTCAATTTTTTGATTTTTCAAATGTAATTTTACCAGGTGAGTCATCTGATTCCTCAAAAACTACTTTCTAGTGTCCAAAATATAGATATGAAATTAAAAGTAAGATAAATCAGGTTTCAATTCTATTCCTTAATAAGTGAGTAAATGCATTGGGTTTATCATGTACTTCCTTAACAAAGAGATGTGGAACACATTGTGTACTTTAGAAAGGCTAGGTGGAATTTCCAAAAAATAAACCAAAAATCCAATTCTATCCAGGATTTAAAAAGGTCCAATTTACCTCAGTCCTAGTTTACCTTTCTTTACAAATATTATAACAACCTTCCATGGAGATACTTTTAAGAAAATATGATATCCCACTTGAAATTCCAAATCCTTCCTTCAATTATCAACATAGCTCTTTTTTCTACTTTGATTTTTTTATTTGGGTTTGAATAGTCTTTATCTTTTCTATTGTTTCCTCTATATGTTATAGGCCTATAAACTTACTTTCACTAACTTCATCCCAAAAAGTTAGCGTACGACATCTCTTTACATATAATACTTCGTATGGTGCCATTTGAAAATTTTAATGGAAAATATTATTGTAGGAAAACTCTACCATAAGTAAATAATGATCCCACACACCTTGAAATTCAAGTGATCATGATCTCAACATGTCTTCTAATGTTCGAATGGTCATTTATGACTACCTGTCAATTTGAGGGTGTTAAACTATACTCAAATGAAGCTCAGTGTATAAAGATTTATAAATAATTTTCTATAATTTCAATGTAAATTATGGATCATGATCAGACATAATTGAAAAAGGTGTTCCATGAAGTCTTGAAACTTCATTAATATAGAGTTTTGTAAGGAACTCTAGTATAAAACCCTCCCTTATAATTAGGAAATGTGTATATTTGGTAAGTAGATCAACAATTACCCATATTACATCATTCTTTATTAGAGTTTTTAGTAATCCAATGACAAAATCCATAGTAATGTCATCCCATTTCCATGTCAAAATAAGAAGAGGATGCATGTCTCCTCTAGGATGTTTTATTTCAGACTTCAGTTATTGAAAGACTAAACATATTGATACATAATCATCAATTTCCTGATTTAAGTTATCCCACTAAAAATGTCACTTAAAATCTCTATACATATTAGTGCTACTAGGGTGTATAGATAAATTCAAGCTATGAGAATCATATAATAACTCCCTTTTTAGATTGGTCATAGAGGGAACAAAAAGCCTCTTCCCAAATTTCAGAATCCCATCCTCAAACAAAAATTCTTCCAACTTCCCATCATTCACAAATTTAATTTTCTCATCATAAAATTGATAAATTTTAATCATTTTCCCAATAAATATGGTTGGGAAACCAATTGAAATAGTAATGATGTTTCAACTTCCTTAATAATTCTCATATACATATTTACTAGATCCACATACACATGATCTTTTTCAGTCCTTATATTGTTCATAACTCCATGATCCTTATTTCTCAATGCATCTTCTACCTTATTCACATTCCCTGGGTGGTAGTGTATTGAAAAATCATAATACTTGAGTAGCTCGAGCCATCGACTTTGCCTCATGTTGGGTTCTTTATGTGAGAAGATATATTTCAAGATCTTGTAATATATATATATATATATATATCATATATTTAAACATAGAGATAGTGTATCCATATATTCATAGAAAATATTATGGATACTAACTCAATATTACAAGTGTGACAGTTCTGTTCATGAGTTTTTAACTACCTTGATGCATAGGCAATTACTCTATCATTCTACATAAGGAAACAACCAAGTCCTTTCTTTGATGAATCCCTATAAATCACAAATCCACCATTTCCTGATGGTAGAGTAATGATCTAAACATTCAAAAATCCCCTCTTCAATTATTCAATACATTCATCACATTCTTTTTTCCATATGGACTTAACCCCTTTATGAGTAAGCTTGGTTAATGTGTTATCTAATCAGGAAAAATTATGAATAAACTGACTATAGTAACCTACTAAAATAATGAAACTATATACCTAGGTTATGTTTGTTGGTGCAAGACATTCCTAAACTGTCTTTTTCTTCATAGGATCAACTAAGATTTCATCCTTAGAGACAATATAGCCAAGAAAATAAACTGTTTGAAGCCTGAATTCACACTTGCTAAAATTCCCATATAACTATTTTCTTCTAAGATTCTCCATAAAAATATATAAGTGGTTCTAATGGACCTCATATATTTTGTAATATATCAATATATCATCAATAAATAAGATAAAAATCATCAAGATATTCCTTGAACACCCCGTTCATTAGATCCATAAAAATAGAGGGTGCATTATTCAGTCCAAATGTCATTACTATAAACTTGTAGTGTCCATACCTGGTTTGAAATTCTATCTTTGGAATATCTTATTTCATTAAATGAAATTGATGATATCCAGATCGAACATAAATCTTTGAAAAATATTGAGCTTTGTGAAGTTGATCAAATAATTCATCAATGAGAGGCGGTATATACTTTTTCTTTATCGCAATAGCATTGATCACCCTATAGTTAATGAAAAACCTCATATATACATATTTATTCTTAACAAAAAGAATAGGAACTCACCAAGGTGAAAAGATAGGGTTTATAAATCCCTTATCACTCAATTCCTCTAGTTGTTTCTTTAACTTTATTAAGTCCACTGTGGACATTACATAGGGAGTCCTTGATATAGGTCTTGCATTAGAGATTAAATCAAGAGAAAACATAACTTCTTTATCTGGAGGTTGTATAAATAAATCATCTAGAAATACATCAATGTATTCCTATACAAAAGATAAATCCTCAATTTTAATATTTCTTTCCTCATACATAGATGATGTTTTCTCTCCTTCCCCAACAATTTTTTTTAGAAGATCTATTGATGGTGGATCCAGATATGACTTAGATGATGAAGTCTTCTCTCTATAGAAGAGTAGTTTCATACCTTCATCAAAAATCATAATTTCTTTCTCTTTGCAATAAATCTTTTCATTATCTTTCAAAATATAGTCCATACTAAAGATTATATCAAAATCAACCATAGGTATGATGATAAAATCAACAATTAGAGCATGTTTATGCGTCATAATAGGAACTTATTGACACATATTTATTAAAATAATGTTTCCACTAGGAGTCTTTACTAATGAATCCCTTTTTAAGGTGAATTGGAAATATATAATTTTTTAATAAATCTGGGAAGATATAAAGGAATGTGATAATTCTGAATCAATTAAAGATTCAGCTAAATTTTAGGAGATGATTAAAGTACCTACCACCACATCATTAGGAACTTAAACCTCAGATATTTTGGCTTTATAAGAATTAACTTATTACCTTGTCCTTTTATAGGGAAATATTCCTTGATGCTTAGGACAATAATTTGCATAATTTCCCATCTCTTTACAATTTTAGCATTGAACATTGATATCTTCTTTCTTTCACTTGCAATCATGCACTTGGTGTCCCTTTTCTCCACACTTATAAAAAACTACCATAACCAATGGAAATGTTACATGATGTTTATTTCTAAACATATTTCAGGATAGAAAGTCAACTCTTACCATTTTACCCTTTTCCATATTTAATTTTCTAGAGTGTTCAACATCCCTCTTCTTCTCTTGCTTTCATTTAGAGTCATAAGACCTATAGAAATCTTTCTTTGTCTTGATAGCACATGAGACTATATATTTGTATGATGAGAAAGTTTAGGATACCAATTCCCTTTGGAGGAATGGTTTTAACCCATTAAATAATCGATCAATCTTTAACTTTAGATTGTATACATAATCCAAAAAATGCCTTGATAACCTTGTAAAGTTGGCTTCATACTTAGCAATATTCTCATCCCCCATTTCCCTCAGATTCAAGAATTATATCTCCATATCTAATCATTATTCATGAGAGAAATATTTTTCTAAGAAAACTTCCTTAAAATCCTTCCATTCCATATTTGAAATTTCTTCTTCCTCTTTTGTGTATTGAATTAATGAATACCATTGATCTGAATCTCCTGATAGATGATAAATTTCTATGATAACCTTATCCATTTCATTAATTCTCAAAACAAGAAATATCTTCTCTAAGTAAATTATCCACTGATCAGCTAAAAACGGGTTTATAGTCCCTTTGAATTATGGAGGTTGTTGTCTCATAAATCAGTTTAACATCATTCCTCCACATTATGGATCAAGATTCTCTATATTGGTAATGTTATTATTCAAAACCCGAGTCTCATGTCCCAGTATAGTTATACATTGCTCATCTCCAGTTGAAGTTCCTTCTCCAATATCATTATCTTTCAAAGGAGGGAAATCACTATATGAAATACATACGTTGATACAGTTTCTATTCATTACACAATGTGCCATTTATAAACTATATCATAAAACAAATTAGATTTTTAATAATAATGTATAATTTTGAACTTTTAACACTTAATATAAATTGAAAATTTTATGCATAGCTAATATCATAACCATAAACATGGTCTCTTTGGAGACATATTTACTTTAAATCCTTCATAGTGGTTTGTAAATAAAATGTGAATTATCCTAAGCATATCCCCTGAGATTTTCAAACTATGTGAGTATTAAGACTAGTTATCGAGTACCAAGTTACGTTGAGTCTGGCCTGATTCACCTTGTTAGAGTTATTACCCCTAGGTACTTCTATTCTAGAACTACATCCTCTTGTAGTATCCAGAAATGGATGTATTTATAGGAAGGCCACCATAATTTCTACCTTACCAAAATTATAATATGTTCTTATATTCTTATCCTTAAATTCTATTTTAGGGTTATGTTCTTTATTTTATTTTTTATAAATCTTATTTAAAAGTTTTTTACTAACCTTTTTTTGATTCCAACTATAAATACCCCGACCGCAATAGCTCGAATTCAAAGCCTTACTTTATTATATTGGAATAATAAATGAGTAAGTTGCATCCAAAATGAATGTATAGTTTATTAGTTTTGGAAATCCAGATACAAACATAATTGTTACATTACAACTTGAAATGAAAAATTACATAACAACTCCATTGGAAACACCCATAAAATCCTAGACTATCTCTACAAGTCATTCATAATATACATCTTCACATCCCATGGAAAAATAAAACATAAGAAAGGGGTGATCTTAGATACTTAGTAAGGGTAAGCAATACAACAAAATCTATCATAAACATAAACAATAAGGCAATATGAATAACTAAAATACATGCCATTAAAATATAATCTTGAACATAATATGGTAGGAATAAAATATGAATAAATAATTCCATATGAATAATCACATGAGAAAGAAACATAACCATGGATATTATACTAGTAAAATAATAACATGGAATATCAATTACTAGTATCATAATGAGGGAATGCATAATGATGGATATCATAAACATACCATGAAGGTTTTGTCTAGGACACTATATATAAATGGGTAAAAACACAGTCTAGTTTTTCTCGTGAGACCTACCGATGCATCGAGGGGATATAGAGGGATCCAACTATCACTTAATATGTCCAATGCATTACTCATATAAAAGAGGTGAAACATAATCAACATATATATTCATATTGAAACTAGCATAAAAAATGTAAATAATATCCCCAATCGGTAAACTAAATAGAGTAATACGACGAATGGTATCAAGAAAATACATCCCTGGTCAAAATAATCATAAACCATTCAATAAAATATGGAATATGGTAACATAAGAGATAAATATAAATAAATTATAGGATTAAATGGAGGGTGATAAAATAGATGAAAATATTCTAATAAAATCATTGAGTAATTCTTGTGAGAAATATCCTTTTACTTTGCAGAGAAGAGTTATTTTAGAAAATCATTTGTATTTTTCATAAAAATCAGATTGTAAACATGTATATCCTAGAAAATAAAAGGGGGTGAAATTTTATTTGAGTAATATTATAATAACATTCAAGATGAAATTTTTAAATTGAAGTGAAATCATTTAAAAAGAGTGTTTAATAAACTTTATAAATGAGTCACTATAGTGCATTTTAAGGAAAAATATAAGAGTATTTAAATAAGAAAAAGGAATAATTAATAATTATTTACATAAAACTAGAAATGAAATAATATAGTTTTTAATGATAAAAATATTTATTTTATAGAAATATTATTTGATTAAAATAGATTATGGAGTGTACTTGAAAATGGGTAAGAAATTAGGAAGTTTCCTTTAATTAGGCTCGCTTATTGAGAGGAATTGAAAATGGAACCTTATAGAACATGTAATTACCCATAAAAGAGAGAATAATTAAGCTAGATATAGATATTTGGAACATAAAAACATAATTTATTCGTAATATATAAGAATAATTAAGAATTATTTTGGGGTAAAGAGAGAGAAAGCGTAACACGAATGAAAAATGGACGTTCGGGGAGAATCCATTACCTTATGTCCGAAATCATTTTGTACTTGTACTTAAAATCATAGATAATGAAATTAAATTCATTAATAATTTAATTCAGAACCTATTAAATTTTTTTTTATTTATTATAAATTTTCAAGTTCATTTATGGTTTTTTTGATGTGTTATAAGATCCAATTTCATCGTTCAGATGTGTTCGTTTCCTTGGTTTTCATGATTGGTTCACTTGTATAGATGTATGAAATATCACGTGAAATGGGAATAGTTATATATAATTGATGTTATATGTTATTAATGAACTTAAATAATATTTAATGGTCTTATATGTCATTTTTTTCTAGATATGAGGATGATTCATTAGATAAAATGTTAATGAAAGTCATTTGCATTATTTTGGTGTTTTTTTGATAATCACACACTAGTTTTGTTTTATTAATTAATATTATGTATATATACAGGTTTTAGAACACTAAATAAGTTTTAATATACATATTATAATTTTTTTAACCATAAAAATCATTTTATGACCATCTTTGAATGTGTTATTAGAAAATTAAAGAATCATCATCCACAAAGACGGTGAATTGACACCTCAGGGACGACATTTTCATTTTTAGAACAAAAAGGGGAATAAAAAAGAATTGATTGTGGATATACCATTATCATAATAAAATTTTAGTATTTATAATATAATATATTTATCATTCTTGTTTTGATATATGAGGTAATGAAGTGATACGAAAAGAAAATAAATTGAAAGAAAATTAAAAGAACGAAAGGGGATTTTACCTCTTGAATTCATCTCATCGAGAACCATCTTAAAGAACTTTGAAATGGTATTTTGGGAGATAATATAAATATAGGAACATGGGTAATAGGTTTTAGAGAGGTATTGGTATGAAATTGGAAAAACATCAAGGCTCTAGAGGTGTGGGGAGAAGAGGTGGTGATGGGTGGTATTTATAGTGGAGGAGAGGTGGTGTTGTTTGATTATTTAATTCATCAATTTATTATTTTGTCTCAAGAATATGAATAGTTTGAACCTTAACACTAAATATATTAAAATAATTAACAATATTTTGAGATTATGGGATTACATCAACCATAAATCATCTATGAATCTATAATTCATGTATTTATTAAATACCATAAATTACCGTATTTCACTATTCACCAAAACTTCAACTATTTTAGAAAAAACAAAATATTAACCCTAACCATTTTTATGTATAGAATTAAAAAATGAACTCCATTTTACAAAAAAAAATCAATAAATATTATAAATGTATTTTTTATATAAAATCATCATTTACTCAAAAAATTCCAATTTTAATATTATAGTTGTTTTTATGACACTTTGAAAAATTAATTAAGGTCTCATAAAATTATTTTCTAATTATAAGAAAACTAAATATTAATTTATAAATCTATTTTATGAAATGAAATTTTATTTTAAATCATTATATTAATTATAAAATTGTAAATAAATATTTAGGTTTCATAAAAATACCAACACTTAATTTATCATTTTTAAAACATTTATTTACTTATTACATGATATAAATATACCATATTTTCATTTATAAGACACCTACATTTTATTTATTTTATCATAGATGAAGGTATTATTCTATTTTTCATATTAATATTCTTAATTTCCAAATTAATATACCAATGGTCATATTTAATAGTATATTGTATATTTAGACTCAGTGTTGTGTGAAGCATAAACTGAAGAATTTGTTAAATTTTAAAAGATACATACCATAAAATCATTGGGTGTTACATTTAATAATAAAACTAAGGAATATAGGACATAGGGAGAGAATTAATAAAGGGTTTTGGGTAGGGATTTACTGAACCAATGGGATTTGGAAGTGTAAATAAGATAGTAGATGGGGTGGCCTTTTATAAGTGGGGGAGAAAACACACTTGGAAATTTTTTAAAGAATAAATATACCATATTTTTTACATGTCACAAGGATAAAAAATGGAACATTATCAAACCTTATATGAGATAATTTTTATAAATTTCTATAAAATAGGAATTTTATGAGTTTTTAGGATATTTTAACTTTGATATTTTAATTTTAATCCCAAGTAAACTTGTTTTAACCTTAATCATTTTATTAAACTTTATTGTTTTTATTATTCATTATGAATAAAAATTAATTTTAAATTATTATATGAAATTAATGTTTCTTATTTCAAGTATGGAATATATTTTTCCAAATTCAATTTAATGAAGTGGAAGAATTTAATTTAAAATAAAACTCGCAGAGGTGATGAAGAAGTAGTTTTCCAAAGAAAAACATTTCACAAGTACAAAAAATTTTTATAAAAAAATCAACATGGAATTTATTGAAATGAAATATATTAGATTAATAATAACATAAGTTAACTAATTTTACATTTAAACCATTTGAAAAAAAATATAACTTATTAAATGATTGAAAAAATGCAGTTTTCAATAAAAATCAGTATTTTCACTATTAACTAAAAAATTTAACTTTTCAAAAAAATTCTAAAACATTACCACAAGATAATTTTGATATTTTGATTATAGAAATGAATTTAATTTTTAAAATTGGAAATAATTAATTTTATTATTTAATCACAAAAATAATAAAAATAAATTTTCAGCGTAAAAATGCATTTTCAAAGCATAAAAAGACATCACCAAATATTTAGTAATTATTTATAAATGTATTTTATTTATCTAAGAACTATATAATTTATTTTAAAAACATGGATATTCCTATTCATATCACCAATTTTAATGGTTAGGTTATAAAAACCATGTTTAAATCAAAAAATTAATATTATATCATAGTTCATTAAAACTCAGTGTTGTATGTAACACATGATATAGATAAAATTAATTTTATTTTTAAAAAATATTTCATTAAATATTAGGTAGTTACATTATACCCCAATTAAAATGAAATTTTCCCACTAAATTCCATCACATTGATACAAAAAACTGATTATAATTTTCCCTCAACATATCCTCTAGTTACCACATAAATTGTATAACTTAGTGGTTTTGCTATAAAACCTTGACCAGATGAGTGGTATTTTTTCATATAAATTTCTCGATATAATAAAAAATATCCATATGTTTTTCTATATTGGAAATATCATGATCCATTCATACAAATTTTGAGTGCAGTACATGTGAACGATCAGGTATGTAAATCCTTAAGTGTGATACATGAAACACATAATATACTTTAGGGAGGTTCAGTCGAAGCACCTAGCAATAATCCATTTTCTCTAATATATCAAGAAACTAAAAGAGAAAATATACACAGGGATTATATCTCCTTTTTTCCAAATCTCATAATCTTCTTCCATGGATAAATTCAAAAAAAAACCTTCTCACCAACTTCAAACTTCAGATCCCATCAATGATTATCAATATAAAATTTTTGTCAACTTTGTGCTGCCCTTATTTATTACTTAATACCTCTAACATTAACTAAAATATCTTTAGATGGCTCAAGTATCAATATATTTATTTCTCCAACTTCATCCCAACACGTAAAATTTTTGAACTTCTTTCCACAGTGGGATTCATATGGAGACATATGAATGTTTGAGGGAAATATATTTCTGTATGAAAACTCAAATATAGGAAGGTGTTGATCCAAACCAACTTTTAAGTCCATAGAAAATGATTGTATCATATCCTCTTGGGTTTGAATTGTTCTATTAGGTTGACCATATATCTGAGGATGATACGTTGTACTGAAACTAAAATCTTTATCAATATTTTGATGAAGACTTTGCTAAAATTTTGAGGAAAACCTTGGATCCTGATCAAATAAAACATAATGTAGAAATCCATGCAACCTTATAACTTCCCTTATATATCTCTTGGAGAGATGATCCAAAGATAAATATTCTATGATAGAGTTATAGTTTACGAAATTTATAAGGTGATCAACTAGAACACATATAGTTATGTTCTCTTTAGACGTTTTGGACAGTCCAATTAAAAAATTCCATGGCGATGTTGTCCCATTTCCATTATGCTATAGGAAATGTTTATAACATCCACTAAGACTTTATCTCTTATCCTTAACTTACTAGCATACCAAGAACCGAGATATTTTTTTTCAATATATCTATTCATGTTGTCCCGGTATAAATACTCTTTCAGATATTTATAATTCATTGAAATTCCTAGATGAATAGGGAATTAATAGATGTGATCTTTTTCTAATTTCTCCATATACAAATCTGGTTTGTAAAGAACAAATAAAAAGTTCCTAAAACTTATCATTCCATCATAATCAAGGTTGAACTCAGGAATATTTCTAACCTTCTTTTAAAGCTCCATGTCTTCCTTTTGTGCCTCTTTAATTTTCACTTGAATAGATGGTTGAACACTTATTTGATAAATATAAGATTTATCGCCATCCATAAAGATTTTAGGTCCCATCAATTGAAAATATATAAACACCAGATCTTTTGTGATCCTCATAATATATAATCTAGCAAGATCCTCTTGAATCAAAGCAGCATCCACATTGTTATCTTTCCCAGGATGGTAATTTATTAAGTAGTTATAATCTTTAATATGCTCTAACCATATTCTGTGGATCATATTTAACTTTTTTCTATGTGAATATAGAATTTAAAATTTTATTGTTAGCATATATATCACACCTTTATTCATAAAAATAATACCTCTATATTTAATTCAATAATTACCATAACTAACTCCAAATTAGGAGGTCGGTAATTTTGATAATTAAACTTCAATTTTTTTGAGTCACAAGATATCATCAAATCATTTTTAAATCACATTTTATCTCTAAAATAAAACATATGTTCCCAAAATCAACATATTAATTATTTTTCACATCATTTTTAAAATAGAGTACCAACCAAGAAATCTTATAGTCTAGTGGTAATTGTTTCACCCTTATCATACTTTAATTGTGGGTTCAATCCCCATGTCCTTTACAAATGTTAAAAATTGTTCTTTTTACTAGTACTATATTTATATAATTTTTATAACATCCTTAGAAATATGATAAACATACTTAATCATCAAAGGTCTTATAAACACTAAAGGTTATCAAAACTTTAATACGTATGAAATTATTACTCATCCTGAAATAATACTTTATATTAAACCTAAGATTTATATATACCATATTCTAATTAAACGTCTCCCAAAATGTCATGAATCAAATTAAAATCCTATCACTTAAAACATAAAAAGAGGCGTACAAAAATTTTAAATCATGATCAAGCTTAAACTTATAAACCCATGATGGTATTCATAAATCTTAAGTAAATCATACATGAAGACATATATGATTCTAAAATCAACACAATACTTATATGATTCATGATTCATACATCCAAAATAATATTGGTAAAAATAATTATAAGACATAATTACTGAATTCTAATACATAAATACATAAACCCTTTTACTTTAATGATTTTGTATAACATAGGTCCTTCCTTGGTCTATGGGATAACTCTCAGTTTAATTAATTTACTTAGATAACACCAAAGTTTCCCACATTTAAGACTTAGAATTCAATTGGAATTAACTTGGAATTAATTACTATATATTATTTATTTCCACATATAAAACATCTTCCCCTCTATTTTAAGATGTTATTCTAGTTGCTTATTCCCACCTTCTTGATATGTAGGAAGTCAAATATTCATTCCTCTATGTTAATTACTACATAAACTTTTATAAAAGTCCATATTCCACTTATTTTACTTATTATGAATCTTACCAAAGTTAAAATTGTTAATAATATTCCTTGATATATGATTTAGAATAATCACAATATCTTTATCTCTATTCATAATATAATTTGGTTGCTTATAATCACTGAATTTTCCATCACATTCAGTGTTAACATGGTTCATCCTAGTTACATCCATTGACTAAAACCAAAAATCATAGTGCAATAATCAATAATCAAAGTGGTAAAGCACATAATCATTAAAAATAATTTATAAGATGTCTAAATCATGAAAAATTATTTTTAATCTATGAAACCGTAGGCTTAACCTAGGTAATTCATGGTAATCCATCTATTAAAATCCTTCATGATGGTTCATAAAGAGTTTGTGATTTTTTAAAACATATCTCACAGGAGTTTCAAACCTGGTGTGCAACAAGACTTGTTGTCATGCACCAGGTGATGATTTGTTCTAGCTCAATGAGAACTTTTATAAGTTATTACGCCTGGGTGAAACTGTTCCAAATCCACATCAACTTGTATTATCCTAATTGAGATGTAATATCTTGGAAAGCTCACACTCTATCCTTCACCAAAATTCCAAGATGTTTTCCTATACTTTGGAATATCCTTAAATTTATCCTCATACATATCTATAGACATATCCTTAGATATATCCTTAGAAATATCCTTAGACATATCCTTATACATATCTTTAGTAATATCTCTAGACATATATTTATATATATACCAAGAGATATCATTAAATTTTTCTTATCCTAGTTTCCAAAGTTTAACTGAAACATTCTTTGATACTAGATGAATGACTCAGTATTTTCATATATAAATATTACACCTTTTTAGATGAATATTTAATACATATAACAAATAAATGCCCAAGGATCATAAAGGTTTAGTATCTTTGGAGACTAGGTACACAATATTCATATTTTATGAAAGATATTCAACATATCCAAGAAGGATATTTACATTTATCACTATTTATAAACATACCCTACTTACACCTTTCTTCATAACCCAAGGAAAAGAAACCTAAGAAAGGGCACACTTAGATTCTCAGTAAGGGTAAACATGAGAGATATTAATCAATGACCATATTAAAAAAATAAGATAAGTATAAGTGTATGAGATTATAAATATAACTTAAAAATTTCATACCTAATCAATCATGGATTGTAAACATGATCCATGGAATAAAACATTATCATTTCAAAAGACATGAATCATAAGAGTGATAAATAAACACAAATCAATAATGAACCATAAGTTTGTGTCATAAAAGTGTGGCACCATCATAATTATATAAACCATTTCATATATCAAGGTTAACAAACAAGTCCATGAAATAAAAAAATATCAAGAATAAACACATGTTTCCCATTTCATAATGAATTAGGTGTCATTACTTATTTCCCATAATGGATCAATCACATCATCTTGTTTCCCATAGTGGGTCAAGCACCTCAACTTATTTCCCATAATTATCTCTTGAGATATGAAACATTACCCAATTCATTGGAGGGAGATATAGGCCCCACCCTTCACATAATGAAAATAATTCATAAGTGTTATATAAGATAAAAAAACATTCATTATATCATAACTTAGAAAAAGAAATGAGTTTTATAATAATTTCATCATAGAAAAACTCATGTAAAAGAAACATGGTTCATAAAAATTTTATCTTTTCAAAATAGAATAACCCATATAAAATTAATTATTTTCATAAAATTATTATCATTTTAAACATAAACCATACAGGGAAATAATAATGATGATATCATTAGATCATATCCCTAGTAAAGCGTAAATGACATTAAAAGGTGTCATTTTAGATTAAAAATGATTTTTAAAGATCACTTGGAACATTTCTTGAGGAAAATATCCTTTCCATTTTGAATTCACTTCTTCAAAATCTAAAAATTTCTAAAATATTAAAAAACATATTTTATTTTAAAATAACCTTGGAAACTTGTAAGGGATTCTTTAAATATTTGAGTGGTAATGATGAAAAAAATAATGTTCATGTCAGACATGTTAAATAAAAGATTCCTTTCACATTTTTGGTTTAAAGTAAGAATGAAGTCATTCAAACATGAAAATAATATTCCTGTCAATCCATTTTGTAAAAATTTAAGAATGTGAAAATATTTATTTATATAATCACTATGTAATAATAATTTTTTAAAAAAAAAACATTTTTAGAAAACATGAACATGGAAGAAAAAAGATTTTCAACCGAATAGGGAAGTAATGATGATTTTTTATTTAAAAAATTATTTTGGATTCCTAAGTACATAAATGGCGGAAAATTACATGTCATAACCAGAGGATAAGAATTTTTTTATTTTCTTGAGATATATATAATAATATTTAATCATCTAAAACTTAATTATAAAAAATCCTGATAAAACAATGAGAGTTTAACATAAAATATTTACCTCATTAGTAAATTTTGGATAATAATCCCCATGAAATAAATAAACATTTATTAATATGTATATAAAATAATTTTTATTACAATAATAATAAAATACATTCATTGGTATTATATAAACCATAAAAAAGAAATGATTGGTGAATATGGCATGTGTCCCATATAAATAAAAGTGAGATGAAATCCATTTACATCGTGGTAACTTTTGAATAGTAATCCCCATTAAAGAATAACATAAAAAATATTTAAATATAATTAAAATAATTATATTCATGATATAAAATGTAAAATGGTATTTATATATACTATATAAAGAAATGAGTGGTGAATATGATATATTTCTCCCAAGAATAAAAGTGAGACTAGAAATCCCTTACCTTAAGTCAAAAATTTCATTGCAAATGTTTGAACCTCATGAATAATAAATATAGGTTAATTATAAATATATTAAGGAACTATAATCATATGTATCATATAATTTATTATTTAATTATAACCTTTTATAATATGTTTATTAACATTTCCTTATTAAAATCACGTTTTGAGCAATAACTGCGTCGTTTTTCATGTATGTTTTGGTTTGGTAGTTTTGGATATTGTACTTTAATTATGGTTACATCATATAATTTTTTTTAATAATGATATAAATATAATATATATTCATTATATATATTTATATTAATCCATAAAAACTAGAGATAGAAAATGAATAACATTGTTTATAGAGACAGTAGGCCGTACGTATGCATGAACGTTGTTTTAATTTTCTCGAAGGATGGAAAAAATAAAGGTAAATAATATATAAAATTTATATAATAATTTTTAGTTCATATATATCATATATAGTCACTAAATATGTTTTTATTACCATTCATTTCAAAATAAAATGAAAAATGTATCCCATCGCTTCATGGAGGCGGTAATCCACACATACTCACAAGCGACATTATCATTTTCCAATGGATTGGAAATTAATCTATGAGATGTGATATAACAATTAAAGAAGTATAATTATGTCATAAATATAATATAAATATTTTAAATATTCCATTATCTATATCAATGGGAGGTGGTGATGGAAAAAGATTTACGTCGGTTCATGAGGTGGTAGTCCACCATACACACGATCAACGATTTCGTATCCCTTTTGATGGAAGAGGATATGTATGTGGGTTATTAAAATAACATAATAAAATATTAGTATATATATTATTCTTATGTTATTGTATTTTAATATTTGAATAATATTTAAAGGAGGTGGAAGAAGAAATAAAATGAAAACACTCATTTAAGAATGATACATCTTCTTTAGACAACCTCCTTAGGTTAGTACCAAATGCATTCTTAGGAGCATTTATTAATCGAAATAAGTCCTATACGATGTGGTAATAGAAGTAATAAATATATTTTTGTAGTTATTTGATGATCCAAATGGATGTTAAAATGTGAAGATAAGAGAAGAGTGTGCGGCCTTTTATAAGTGGGAGAGAGGACACACTTGGAATTTTTAAAAAGAATAAATTATTCCCATGTTTCTCACATGCAACAAGGCACCAAAATGAAACGTTATCAAAAATTATATGAGATAATGTATAAATATTTCAATCCAATAGGAATTATAAGTTTTGGTATGTCATTTTAACCCTAATATTTTTTGTTTAACCCCCAATAAACCTGTTTTAACAGTAACTACAATAATTAAATTTTACTATTTTTACTATTATTTATGAAAAAAAATTAATTTTAAGTTATTAAATAATATTATTTATTTTTCTTAAAAATATTTAATACATTTTATAAATTAAATTCACATAATTGGTAGAATTTAAGTTCAAATAATACCCACAGACGCGATGAAGAAGCTATTTTCCAAAGAGAATATTTTCATAAGTATAAAATGTTTTGATATCAAAAATCAATATGAAATTGATTCAAATGACCTAAATTTGATTATTAATAATATAATTGAACTAATTTTACTTTTAAACTATTTTAAAATACAATATATATTTTCAAAATTTGTAAACGAAAATGTAGTTCTCAATGAAAATTAGTATTTTTCACTGTTCTTTAAAAAAAATTAAACTTTAAAAAACTCTAAAAATTCAAACTAAGATAATTTTTTACTTGTTTATTAAAAAAATTATATTATTTTTTTCAAATTAATTATCTAAAATTGAAAAAAATATTTTTATTATCTATTCACAAAAATCAATTAAATTTATTTTTTGAGGAAAAATGTATTTTTGAAGCATATAAAGACTCCACAAAAAAAATAAATAATTATTTCTAAATAAATTTTAATTATATAAAACATTGATAATTTATTTTAAAAATATGGTTATTCATATTCATATAGGCAGGTTTAATGACTAGGTTATAATATTCTGGTTTAAATAATAAAATTAATAGTATACCATGATTTGTTGAAACTTGGGGTTGCATGTAACACACGATTGGAGAAATTAATTCTATTTGAAAAAATATTTGAAAAAATATTTCATAAAATATCAGGGTTTTACACTACCAATAAAAATTTTCACTTCCGAATAAATATCTAATTATTAGTTTTGTGATGTGTTATCCTTCAAAAATTATTTAGATATAAAAGAGTTAGTATAACCTAAATAAAATAAAAAATTTACACTTATAGAGTAGATGGTAAGTATAACTTTCACCATATCTCTATAAACTTTCATATTAGTTATAATAATTACATACGATTGGCCTTATCCCCTTGGATTATTTTGTGGAAAGTTCCCATGATGCTTGGGGAACTAGTTTGTATAATAACCCATCTCTTTATAGTTTAAGAACTTGATTATTGTAGGTTATTTATTTTAGTTACAATAATTAGATAGATGACACTCATCTATGAACTTGTAATAAACTCTCATTCACTTCAATAATTTTATATGATGTTTATTTCTAAAAATTTTATGTGATGTAAATTTCATCGTCCCCTTCTTCTTATTTTATGTGGTACCTTTTTCTTGGTGCCCATAAAACCTATTCTTCTCTTGATTTCCCTTGAAGGCACATGATAATAAAATTTCCATCTCTATCCCAACATAACTTGATACTATATCATCATATGATGAAAATATTTGATAAACTAGTGCCCTTTAGAGACTCATCTTAAGCCCATGAAAGAAACAATCAATATTTCTTTTTAGATTACTTATATAGTCTGAAGTATACATGGATAATCATATGAAGTCATCCTCATACTCTACCACACTTTCTTCTTCATTTTGAATTAATGTGTGGACCTTATTCTCCATTTTAGTTCACTATTCTTGGGGGAAGTATTTCTTGAATAATGTCACTTTAAAAGTTCTATATTCTATGCCTTTTCTTTCTTCAACCTATTTAGTGTTTTGGATCAATGACCACCATTTATCGATATCTCCTCTCAAACAATACACTTACATAATTGACTTTTCACTTTCATTACATCCCAAATCCAAGAATATCTTTTCGAGTGACTTAATCCATTGGTTAAATACCAATGGTTTAGTAGTTCTATTAAAATATGGAGGCTTCTATCGCATGAAGTGATATGACATAGGTGAATCATGATGTAGAACAAAATGTTTCTCCATATATTAAATGTTTTTAATTATAAACTAATTAAACCACCTTAATATGGACCCAATATATGTAGTTCCAACACCAACAATATTGTCTTAATAAATAGGGAATTCCCCACATTGTCTATGGGTGTTGATTCCCTTTCTTCAGTTATATGCCATCACTGAATAATGGAAGACACATAGTTAGATCCTAATCATCATGAATTTTGTGATATAAAATAAACATCCCTATAATGGTAAAATTTCTCAAATATTATAATGTATTATAATAATTATCATGTTCTATATGTTCATTTATAATATAGTTCCCAAGGTTTCTTTTAAACTATCTATGATATAAACTATTGAAACCCCAACTTTAGTAACCCAGAGTCGATGACTTATTTATTAAATTAGTGTAAGATACAATGGATTTAACCATGCTTGATTTATTAGTTTATAAATATTGAAATACTAGATACATACATGAATCCCATATTATATTGGAAATATATAATATATAGTATAAGAAACATTCCTACATCCTTAATATTATTCATAATATCCTTATTTATATCCTAGGGAATGGGAAACAAATAAAGTGTGATCTCATATGTTCAATAAGTGTTAATTAAAATAGTATCTATCATGAGTAAATAAGTTATAATAAATATAAGGAGGTTAAATAACTAAAAACACATTCCATTTAATCAATAACCTGAGAAAGAAATGCATCCATGGATAATGTCAATGCCTAAATCTCCTGGATAATAGGAACTGAATTCTTAATGAAGGAAATGATAAATTTTAGACATCATGATCTCAAAAATAATGATGACATTACCATCAAGGCCTTGATCCAAGATAGTTTAATCTATGGGTAGAAATACACCAAAAACCCATTTTATAATGCTAACTAATTGGTTTTTCTCATGAGACAAACCGATACATCAAGGGGATATCTATAACTTGGTCCACACAGTACTATATGTCCAATGTATTTCTAATATATTTAATGATCAATATAATTAAAAAAAATATTCCTTATCAAAAAATATTTATTTTGAGTAAAGGACACAAAATATCAAAAATTATCTATCTAATCAAATAACTTTCATAGTAAAATGCCATATAAAGAAATTGTACATATTTTAGGTAATAAGAATATCAATGATATAAAGAGTATGAATATTTAAGAGAAGTGTAATGTACAATGAAAGATAATCATAAGAAATTGAATGTTTCAAGAGAAAGTTAATGAAAAGAAAATAAATAAGAGATAAAATATGACCATCAATTCATCATAAATATAGGTTTTGAAATAAACTCATGAATTTTAGAGAATAAAATAAAATTGAAGAGAAATATTAAAAATAAGATATCATTAAAGATTTTTCTTTTTAAAGACATTGAAAAAATGATTAATAATCTAAATAGAGTAAAATAGTTATGGAAGTTGGAAAATCTATTAAAATTTTATATATTAAAAAGAAACATTCCTTTTGATTTTTTTAATTAAATTTGAAAATTAAACTTTCCAAAAACATTAGAAAGATTTTTTTGAAATCATTTTAAAAAATAAAGGACAATATAAAATTTCCTTGATGAAACATTTTATTAAATCAAAAGGACTTGTTAAAACTATTTTTGAATATTGTGGACATAGAAGAAAAATATACCAGATCAAAAAGAGAAATAAGCTCAAATTTTATTTTATTCATTTATTTATTTTATTAAAGTGAAAAATATAAGAACAGTTTTCATGGTACTTTTCTGTGTTCACTATGAAATAATTATTTTTATAAAATCCAAATAAAAATTATACTTAAGATAATATTAACAAGATCATTTAAAAAAATATAAAAATATCTCATAATAATAGTTCAATAGGGTGTCATGGTTTGTTTAAACTTGGTGTTGTATATACCACAAGCTATAGAAGAATTAAATTTATTTAAAGATAAATATAACATAATATCTTGGGGTGTTTTTGTAATGACTCAGGTTTTTGCAATGGGTCAAAATCCCCACACAGTTTGAATTTTTTCAATTAGTGTCTATGCTACTTTTTTTATTTCTTGATCGAAAATCAATTATGAGAGTTATTTTGGGCTTAAATGGTGTTTTTAGGTTGGTTTTGAGGCTAAGAGATTACCTCAGATGTTCAGAATGGTTTCAAGAGAATCAGAGGCCTGAAGGCCTGATTTTTGGGAAGCAGGTATAGGAGCACAATTTAGGTAAACCGTGTGACTGGAGGTGCACAGCCGTGCGAGATCATATAAAAAATTTTCATAGAGATGTGTATAGGGTTTTCATGGTTTTTCAAACCGTATAGGGTAGAAATGCGGACCTGCATCCCTAGGTAGTGGATTCCACACGTTTGTCGCATGGTTTGACAAACCATGCGGGTAAACCGTGCGACCTAGTAAAGAATGCCAAATTACCATTTTTACTTAATTCCTTATTTCTTATTTTCTCCCTTTCTTTCTATCCTTCTTGGTCACACACACAGCAGGGATTGGCCACCCATTTCTCCTCCTTGATCCATATTCTCTGTCGGTCATCCGTTCTTCGATCCATTAGAAGCTTCATAATCATATTGGTAAAGATAACCCCATGCATACCTCTTCTTCCTTGATATTTCATCTTATGGACCTCTGTTTCTATTCAAGCCAATTTTAGGGTTTAATATGGAAACTCAGATCTACATTGATCTTCTTCAATTTAGATTTCGATATCAGATGTGCCTACATCTACAAGCCAAAGGTAGGTGATGCATACCTTGTTTTGAATTTTTACAGACTTTTGGGGGTTGCAGCTTCTTAGTGCAATGTCAGGTTTTGAGAGGAACCTTGTTATAGAATATTAACTTGACCGTTAGTGTAACACCCCAAGATTCCACGGTACGTTTCCCTTTGAATAATGCAGTAGCTTGCATTATATGCAACTTGGAGTTTTAAAACACCACGACCAATCAAACTAGCCGTTATGAATAGTAATACCCACTTTTTAAAATTTTATAAATTTTATTTTTAAAAGTGGAATTCATATTTGAATTTGGAATATTGAAATTAGCTTAGGGTTAATTTTTGGTATTTTTCTGAAATCTTTCAATTTTTGATGAATAGTGAAAAACTCTACGTTATTGTTTAAAACTGAATTTTTATTTAAATAATTAGTTATAATATTTTAATTTAATTTAGGTCAAAATATATATATAATACCTATATATGTTCAATTTAATTCATTGGATTCATTTTATAATAATTTTAGATATATAAAATTTTAGTAAACTTTTTACCGTCTTTTACCCACCTTCTATGAGCATTTACAAATTTGCATAAAACGAAATTTTACCACTTTTATGAGTTTAATTTCAAAAATCCGAGAGACATGGTTGACATTAGTAAGTAAAATGTGGTTCAATAATATGAAAATAATTTTTGGTGAATAGTAACTTTTGACTTTTATTTACCAAGGTTAAAAGTAAATTGGGTAATTAAGGGTAAAAATGATATTATAATTACCCTAACAGATGTCATAATTCTATTGGATAAGTGTAATTCTACCAAAAACAACCTTAGGAATAAAATATTATCCTTTTGGTCCACTTGGATTAGATTAGGACATTTATTATTATTTTATTTAAAGAAGAGTTAAAAGAGTTAAATTCAAAGTTTAATAACTAAACCATTTTTAATATAGGGTTACACACGATATAAATTTGACTATAAATATTCATTAGAAATATAAAAAGATTTAATAAATAATGATATTTTATTTATTATTTTTATACATTAAATAATTTAATTTATTTATGACACAATGATGATGCAATAATTACCTTAATAATGAAATATTAAAATAATTGATATTATAAATAACCAAATAAATGTAAATTGAGACTTATGATAAATTAAACTAATTTTATAGGTTAATATGACATGTTAGGGTTGATTAAATAAATTTTTTTCGAAGTGATAAAGTTTTTATGGCTTTCAAAAAAATCAAATACTAAATATTTTCAAAATTGACATAATTGAGTTTTTAAAACAAATACTATATTATTAATTTATATAATATTACTAAAAATATAAAGTTAGAAAAAAGGACTTATATAAGGTTATATATATTAATAATTAACCACATGGGGTTATCTTGGCTTGTTATAGTAAGTTTATTAACCATATAATATAAAAATACAAAGAGACATGGTAAATATCAAACTATTTAACTATGAGTTAAATCTAAAGTATAAGGTTAATGTGGTGACCTAAACCTGTCCAAAACCTATTGGTTGAGATTTTTTTGACCCATATCCACCGTAGCCTAGAAATAAATTATTTTGGTCCATTATAAACCGAAAATTATTTTATTATAAAATAATATTTCAAGCTTTTCCTAAAGTGACCCTCACCTCTCTTATAAAAGGGTACTTCCACTTCTCTTAATTTAACACCTCCAAAGCCATTTGGATCAGCCAAAACCTACCCAAATATCCTAAAAACTTTCCTAAATTCATCTTAGAGGCATTAATTTGCTCAGAAATCCAACCTAAAGAGTCCTTTTGATCAATTCAAAAGGAAGAACCTGAAGACGAGGTAAATATTTCATCACCTCTTTTAAGTTCTTTTCTTCTCCCACTTTCTCTTTTTTTGTTGTTTATATTATAAAATAATAACTCTAGTATCTTCTATATAATGTTATGTTATTATAAAAATTGTACAATCATATTCATTATTCTATCCATCGTATGAATGAAAAAGTCACCATACGTGCGTACGTATGGCTTACCGTATCCACGTCGTGGTGTAGGTTGTTATTCAAACACTTAATTATTTTCCTGAATGGCCCGAAGGCCCTCTTTTTTATTTTTATTATGGATAATACCCCTTTTAAGGGTTTAAGGGGAACCCGTACATGACCCATAGGCCCATGGCACAAGGCCCGACAAACCCGCAATACATGACTCGAAGGCCCAAAGGCATACCATGCCCAATACATGACCCATAGGCCCATCCCACTTGAACTTCCCCTCCTCAGCGTTTTGTTTCATTGATCACCTAGCTCCCCACCTTAAATTTCTGATCAGCTAGCATTGCCCCGTACAAAGCTGCACGGTGCCTAGTCCCGATGGCGGCTGCCATACCCTCTCATTCTTCCAATCCGGTTAGCTCTGCATCTGGTGGCTGCTACTCCTGTTGCTCTGATCCTCTTATAGGGACTGTTTTGTATGAAATGGGATACTCCATGGTCTACATGACCTGAAGGCCCTGTGGCCTGAAGGCATTTGATGACTCGAAGGCCCTAGAGACCCGTAGGCCCAAACCGGTGGCCCGAAGGCCCAAATCGGGTGAATAGTTCCGACTGATACAGTAATAAACAGTAACTGCTACAGTGATTTCTACAGTACTTCTATAGTACCCGGAAATTTTCCTCCACCTAGTTTTGAACCCGGGTCTCTTGGATGCCAAGCAGGAGCCCTTACCACTCGGGTACAGGCTCGTTGGCGAAACACTTAATTATTTGAATAGGTATAATAATGAGTATAAATGATGTAAATAATAAATATAACATGTAAATGATTCTATATATATGATATACCTTCCAATTACATACTATTTGTCCATCAATATAATGATAGTGTCACTCGTGCGTACGTACGGATTACCGTCTCTACGAACGCGATGAGATTCATTCCCCATCATAATCATTCAAGAATAATGTTCATTTTATGATTAAAAATAATGTTTATGAACATAATATCATTTTGTATATGAATAAAATACATCCTATCCATAACAAACATGACTTACGTAACCAAACATAGAAAGGAAAACGAATCAGTTAACACCTGAAACGATTATACTACTAAAATATTGTCAACAAAGCAATATTATAAGATCATATATGATATAATATTTATGTATATGATTCTTTTATAATTTAATAACAATGTTTTACCTATTATATAGGAGGTTAACATACCCTCAACCAAGGAAAAGTACAATGTAATGGTTAATTTTACAGTCTCTTTACTTATCCAAGGTTGTTAATACGTAACTATCTACTGGGACCTCTTTATCATCAACATCTGTGTTTTATTAAAAATGTAATTCAATTTTTTTTACTATTTATAGACTATGGGTTAAAGTCATTTATACCCTTATTTTACCACATATGTTTTGAAAGGAATCTTTCCATCATTTTCCAAACAAGGTACTTTATGACCTTCTCGACAAAATTAAGGTAAGAATGTCTTTTATAAATTATACGACGGGTGCAACTATTTTTTGCCATTATAACATCATCGAAGCCTCCCATACAAGCTTATAATAATATTTTCAAAATAATTTTTTTTATAATTATATGAATTTTAAATTATTTCAAAATAGAAAGAGATATTTCTCTACAAAAAGTTTTGATTTCATCTATGTCAACAACCTTTGATGGATTTTAAGATTGTTTGAAGTTGATTTATTATGATATAAATCTTCCATATTATATTGAAGGTTTTGTGATATGTTTTACTGTGGATATTTTATTTTTACACAATTCATGGTTTATGGATAAAGTATTTACATTTCTTAGTCTAGCTTTAATACGAATGTTTATGTTATGTTTAAACCTTTTCATATGAGGAATGAATTGTACTTAGTAAGTGATGGGTGGAGCCTTCTATAGCTCCTCGATGCATCGGTAGGTCTCATGAGACAAAATAATATCTTGGAACAAGGCCTTGACAAAATCATATTTGTAGTCTTGGGAAAAGGCCTTGACTATGTGGTTATGAAGTTTGGCATTATGTATTCCATCATTATGAAAGTGGCTATTGAAATTACATGTGATTATTCGACTAGTAGAACATCTAAGTGAATAATTAAATAGAATTATTTGATTTTATATTTTCCATATTATGCTAATGTTTAAGTTTAAAAGGCTTTTGTTTTATTCTTATACATTGACTTAAATGTTTATGCTTATTTATGAAAGTATCCGCTATATTGTTAGCCTTACTGAGCATTTGAGCTCACCCCTTTCTATGTTTTATTTTTCTTAGGATTTGAAGAAATATTTTATGGTTGAACTGCAGGGACAGGCTTAGGATATAAGTGTGGTTAATGGGGAAAAATGTTGTTGATTTTTTTATTTAAGGATGTAATGTAAAACTTATGAATGTATCTATTACTTCCAAGGATACTAAACTAACTGGTATTTCAGGACATTATTCCTTGTATCATGCCAATGTCATGTAATAATGCACAAACTCTGGGTAACTGGGTTCATGGAATTACTTTTAGACCATGAGAGATTCTATGGGCATTCCCTATACCTCTTTCACTTGAGAGATGTTAGAAGAAAGGTCATTGCTCCTTGGAATATTTTGGATGAGGGTTCCCAAATGGTTTTAATTGAAATATTTTTATTTAAAATGGTATGTTTAATTTTTTAAAGCGTGATTAAGAAAATTTGAGGCATTCAAGACCTCCATGCTAATTTGTTAGAGCTGGTAGCTTGTGCAATTCAATCTGTATAAATTGAAGTATTTATTAAAGTGTTTTAAATGTGATTATTATTTATTTAATGATTGATATTACTTATACTGAGACCCATAGGGTTGTGACATGATTGACCTAAGGTTGGGATGGTAGGGCCATCGGGATTGAGTGATGCTGGTTATTGGTTGGGCATGACACGAATTTTATTGAGTGGTTTTTAACCATTGTATTGGGAGTCATGGAGATCGGTTTGAGGTAGTGTGATTGTCAGGTTGGGAATGACCTGAGATACTTGGATGGCATGACCATCGGATTTGAGAGATATGTTTGTAGGGGCACAAGGTGCGAGAGATGGTGTGGATTAGGTTCTTACTTGGTGATTACCACTCACTCGTGATGAAAAAAGCACCAATTGAGTCATGTTAACATAGGTTGACTCTATGATGAGGTGGTTTTGACCAATCGTGTGGGTAGTGTCTCCCGATAGTTGCATATTAGGTACTTATGATTTGGGGGGGTGATTATCGTAGAAAGCCACATGGAAGGTGAGGATCCTTCAGTTGATTGTGATGAGGCTATCAGGTTCGGGGATGCGGCTCTTCATGCTTGAGGGTGTGGTACTGGATATTTATTTGAGGACATACATCGTTGTTCCTCTAGTTGTTGTGCCATGGGATGACATGAGCTTTCGAGTAGGGGTCTAAGAGACCAGGATACTATTGCTTGGGTGTGCCTTCAGGACTTTGGTACTTTGAGAAATGAGGTGTCTGGAGGCACGCAGTTCCAAGATATATGATTGAGGTAGAACCTGAGGGTTCATCAAGACTTTTTTTCTATAGGTTTACCTTGGGCCATGGGCCAAGGAATCTCTTTGCTTCTGAGATTCTGGCGATGGACGAAGCATGTGACACTCCCTGATGGATGATGAGCACTAGTGGAGGTTCTATTTATTATTTCATCGTACCATTTACTTTTCATAGAGGTTAATGTCTGATTAAACACATATACTAGGTATGCACCATTTGGTGGTATCCTACTATGATTCATCTCATACCCTGCATGGGCCCTTCGGAAGGTGTATAGACTTTATGGTTTTATGTACAGGTAAAGGACTAGCCTTAGGAGCTGGATCATAGTGCTATTTGGAATAGAGATTGGTATGGACCTTGAGGTCATGAATAGATGGATTTTTGTTCAGTTTTACTTTAGTTTCAGCTTGCTTATTTTTTATGTAGCTACAATGGTTACCAAGGGAGACCTTATATATTGACATGTATGACCTGATATGGATGAATTCCTTGCTTGTTTTGTTTTGAGTGGATACAAGTGATTTGATGGCATGCTTTTATGTTTACTTTCCACTATCACTTCTGTTTATTTATCGCTTCCTCTATTTATTGATATTGGATGTGCTTCCGCTCTGTGGGTCTGGTTTGAGTGAACTGAGTCATTTATTTCTACTACATGTTATCTTATTATGCTCAGACCCATATATTTTCAATTCCCATAGGGTATAGTCTCTCCACTATACATTTTTACACCATCACTACTATTTGGAAGCCTTTGGCGTTTAAGTAGGTGTGCCTAAGTCCAGTGGCACCTGTCTCGTTAGCACTGTTCATGCGACTTTTTGGGTCGGGGATTCTATAAGTGGTATCAAAGGAGTTTCTTTTACCTATTTTCTTGGTATTAATATCTGGGATTATGATATAATTGATATGGGTTGTTTTCGGAACTAGATTTACAACTCGTTCTTGGGAGGCTATAACCCCCTGAATGAGGGATAAATTGAGTTACCTTGGGTGGTTTATAATATTTTTCCTTTTCTCAGATTATAGTTTATGTGATTTACACCTTGGTGGATCACTTGGTTTGTGATGATTATTGGTTATGACATGTGACCCTTAACCTGGTGTCGTACGGGAGAATTGGACCTTGGACCGGTATGGAAAGGTGTGGTTGTTTGGCTTTTGATAGGAACATTTTTAGTGTATTTAAATTTCATATATGCATGTATGATTTGTGAAGTGATAATAACATGTGAATAATATCAAATTCCATGTGGAAATGTAAAATTACATGATTTAAATGATTTTAAGATGTGAACTGTTATATTCTATGCATTATATATATATGTGTGAAATTTCATGTGGCATGAGGATTGGGTCTGGATCTTATCGTAGTAGGGAAGTATTATGGTTGAGGTGATTTTGATCACCAGAATTGGGCAACTTAGTCATCAGATTGAGGTAATAATGGTTGTCAGGATGGGCATGGATTGGGGATATTGTGATACTTGGCTCTATTAAGGGCGAGTAAGGAGGCCATGAGGCTGGGATGCCATGTGGAATGGTTTTGATAGGGGAGAGTGAGGGTAGTTTTTATACGCTGTCTCTTTACTGATTTCTATATATGCATTGAATATATTGTTAAATATATATATGGGATGTCTGACCATTTTATAGTATTTAAAGGGTTCCTCTTAGATGGATCAATGAAGCATCATGTGGGTGATGGTACTGTATCGTAGGATCACGATCATGTTTAGAACCCTGAGGGGTAGGAAGAGCATGAGCCGCATGTACAAGCTTAGGGACATGCTTAGGTTCAAGGTCTAGAATAGGTATTTCTACTGCCAGACTTGACAATATTTGGTCTGTGTCTTGACGATCAGATTCAATATAGCTTATACATGCCTTGTAGGGGATCAATAGAGGTGATCAGGGAATAGAGTCCTCTCTGGCCTATCATAGTCGGGAGTTCCATTCGCATCACCCACAACTTTTTTAGGGTAAGGGTGGTCTGCAGGTGGCTGAGAACTTTATAGAAAGAATATAGATGATCTTTGAGAAGCTGGAGACACCTCTAGGATGGAGGGTCAATATGGTGATGTATATTCTTATAGGACCAGCGAAGCAATGGTGGGATGTGTAGGTTCAGGCACACAGACATGAGGGACTAGTCTGGAAAGACTTCGAGGAAAGGTTCTTCGAGCAATTTTTCCCAAAGATGTTGAGGGTGGAGATATCTCGAGAGTTCTTGAGCCTTTAGAAGGGTGATATGTCCATCATGATGTATGCATATAATTTCATTGATTTATCTCTCTTTTCACCAGGTATGGTAAGAAACGATACCTCAAGGGTAAGGTGCTTCGAAGATGGATTACAGAATGCCATATGGCTGTAGGTAAAAATCTTTAGGTTGGACTCATTCATAGAGGCGGTGAACCAGGTGCTCATAGCTGAGGGTAACCTGACGAAAACATATCACTTGATTTGGGTGACCACTTCAGGTGATGGTTAAAATGGTAGGAAATGAGGTCGAGATGAGTTCCAGTAGGGTGGTCAGGCCAAGGACCCGGCCAGACCACCTCGTGGTAGCTCAACGATGGTTTGATTTCAGTGTTGGCAACCAGGGAATGTCCTGAATTAGTGCGAGAAGCCTCCAAAGGAGTGCCGATCATGTGGATAGGTTGATTATCTCGAGAGGTTCTACATATATCCTTAATATATAGCCATTTGGTAGGGACCAGGATAGATTGTGGTGTCTGGAGTTAGATCAAGATCGGTACCAGGTGAGGGTAGCTGAGGCTCAGCTGCACAAAGAGGACATAGCAGAGATGGCGGGACCCAGAAGTGGGGTTAGTGGCTGATGAATGGTGAAACACTATAGGGAGGCCAAGATTCATGTAGCCATGTGTCAATCTAGGTTCACTTTGTGGAGATTCCATGGGTTTATTATATTGGAGAGCCGACGACAGTCAGAGGTACGCCACAGACGTGGATGTAGTTTTTTTTTGGAATTACCTATTGAGGCATGTCCGTTTTGAGTAAAAAAAGCACACATGAGGTGTATAGACTAATCAGATACTGGTAAGTGGGTTTTCACCATCTCGGGTTCATGATAATATATATATATATATATATATATGTGTGAGGTTCTTGTCATCAGGAGCATCGTTGGATGCAGGTTACATGAGGTGCCTTGGGCATCGGGGCATTCGAGGGGTGCGAGTTACCTGAGGTTCCTTGGGCATCGGGGAATCAAGGATGTGGTTTGTGATTGAGGTGCAAGGCACTGAGTTTTTTTTGAGAATCCATGGGATGCAGGAACTCATTATGCCATGGGTGCCACGGGATCGAGGCGGGCACCGATATTGTGTGAGATATGTTTGGTTGTCAGGAGAGACACATGAGCACCTGATGAGGTGTAGTGGTGATGATGCATCATGGTATAACATTTGTTATGGAAATAGTTTGATGGACCTTTGTTTTATTTGAGTTTTTGTTAGGTTGAGACTGTGCTAGAAAATTCCTAAGGTAAGGAGCCCTTGAGGAATTTGTCCAGAACACTTGAGACCAGGGTAGTTTGGGTTCTCTGTACTAGAATGTGTGTGTTTGGAAAAATCTATAGGTTTTTTTGATAGCTTAGTGATGAGATATGTTAATTCGGGGAGATTATAATGACCCGAGTTTTGTGGAACGTGTCAAAATCCCCACCTGCTTTGAATTTTTTTCAATTAGTGACTATGCTGATTTTTGATTCGTTGACTGGAACTCAATTTCGAGATTTTCATTGGCCTTAAATGGTAATTTTGGGTTCTTTTAGAGTCTAGGAGAGTGACTTGGGTGTTCAGAATAGTTTTGGGAGTTTCCAAGGCCCAAAGGCCTAGTTTTTGGGAAGTAGGTGCAAGTTCACGATTTAGGAAAACCATGCAACTAGAGGCACACGACTATGCGAGCTCGTCTACAAAAGTTTCAGAGAGCTGTGCACGGTTTTTGCATGGTTTGTAAAATCATGCAGGGTAGCCATGCATACCTTCATCCCTAGGCACTGGCTTCCGCATGGTTTGGAAAATTGCGAGGTTAAATCGTGCAGTCCAGTAAAGAAGGCAAAATTTCCATTTTCCCTTAATTACTTATTTCTTATTTTATCCCTTTTTCCTCTCCTTCTTCATCACACACATAGTAGGGGGTGAGCCACCCTTTATCCTGCTTGATCCATATTCTCCGTCAGTCATTCATTCTTTGATCCATCAAAAGATGAAAGATCGTATCAGTAAGGATAACCCCATGCATACCTTTTCTTCCTTGATCATTCATATTACGAACCACTATTTATGTCTAAGCTAATTTTAGGATTTAAGATAAAAACTCAGATCTACATTGATCCAATTCTAGTTAGACTTTGATAACAAACAAGCTTATGTATACAAGCCTAAGTTAGGTGGTGTATACATTGTTTTAATTTTTCATGGACTTTTTGGGGTTATGGATTTTTAGCACAATGGTAGGTTTTGAGCGGAACCCTATTATAACATATTAACTTGACTATTAGACCATGAGGGATGTTTTGGGTATGCCCTATACCTAATAAAATTGAGTGAGGCTGGGTGAGAGGTCATTTCCCCTTGGTATATTTTGGTTGAGGGGGCCAAAATGGTTTTAATTGGATTATTTTGATTTAAACTGATATTTTTAATTTGTTAAAGCTTGATTAAGCTAATTTGAGGCATTGAAGACCTCCATGCTAATGTGTTAGAGATGGTAGCTTGTGCAATTCAATTTTTATAAATTTAACTATTTATTAAATTGTTTTAAATGTGATTATTATTTATGTAATGATTGAGATTACTTATGCTAAGACCCATAGGGTTGTGACAGGCTTGGCCTGAGGTTGGGATGGAAGGGCCATCGGGATTGAGTGATGTTGATCACTAGTTGGGAGAGGCCCAAATTTTCTTGTGTGGTTTTGATCATATGATTGGGAATTATGGATGTTGGTTTGAGGTAGTGTGAATTTTAGGTTAGGCATGACTTGATATACTTAGATGACATGGCCATTGGATTTGAGCGACATGGTCATGGGGGAATGAGGTGCGAGAGATGGTGTGGATTAGGTTCTTACTTGGTGATTTCCGCTCACCTGTGATGGTCAAAGTGCTGATTGAATCATGTAAACATAGGTTGAATCCATGATGAGGTGGTTTTGACCACTCATGTGGGTAGAGGCCCTTGATAGTTGTGACTTCGGTATTTATGATTTTGGGGTGCTTGCTGTAGAAATTCACATGTAAGGTTAGGAGCCTTCAGTTGATAACAATGAGGATATCGGGTTGAAGGATAAGGATCTCCATGCTTGAGTCCATGGGCCTGAATATTTATTTGAGGACATACATCACTATTCATTCGGTTTTCAAGACATGGGATAACATGAGCTTTTGAGCAGGGGTCCGAGAGACTGGGATACTATTTATTGGGTGTGCCTTCGGGACATTGATACTTTGAGACACAAGGTGTCAGGAGGCACGTGATGTAGAGCTATATGATTTATGTGGAACCTAAGGGTTCATTGGGAATTTGTGACTATAAGGGTGACCTAGGCCATGGGGCAATGGCTCTCTTTTCTTCTGAGATTTTGGTAATGGACAAAGTAGGTGACAATCCTTGGTGTCTACTGAGCACCAGTGGAGGTTGTGTTTATTAATGAATCATACCGTTTAATTTTCTTAGAGGTGAATGTCTTATTAAAAACATATACTAGGTACTCACCATTAGGTGGTATCCTACTAATATTCGTCTCACACCCAGCACGGGACCTTCGGGACGTGTGTATAATTTATGGATTTATGTACAGGTAAATAATTGACCTCGGGAGATGGATCATAATGCTATTTGGCATGGAGATTGGAATGGACCATGAGGTTGTGCCTAGATGGAGTTTTGTTTAGTTTTCCTTTAGTTTCAGCATGATTATTTTTTATGTAGCTATAGTGGTTAGCTGAGGGTGCCCTTGTATATTGACATGTATGACCTGCAATGGATTCATGCCTTACTTGTTTTGTTTTGAGTGGCTACAAGTCATTTGATGGCATGCTGTTCTGTTTACTTTACCATGCTACTTCTATTTATTTATTTATTCTATTGTTTATTGATATTGGATGTGCTTCCTCTCTACGGGTTTGGTTCAAGTCTATTGAGTCATTTTTTTCTAATGCATGTTATCTTATTATGCTCAGACAAATATATTATCTATTCTCAAAGGGTATATCCTCCCCACAATACCTGTTTACACCCTCTATTCTAGTCATCAGCCTCTGGAGTTCGGAGAGGTGCACCTAAGGCTAGTGGAACCTGGCCCGTTAGCACTATTCAGGTGGTTGTTCGGGTTAGACATGCTATAGTTTCATCAATATACATGCCTCATCCTTGGTGTAAATCATAAATTTTCCAGTATTCCTTCCTTGTTAAGTTACCAAAAGATAGGTAGTATATATCTATATATGGGTTTCCTACTAGGTATAATCCCTAAACATATCTTCTCCCATTTAGTTACAAAAAATGGGATGAATCATAAAGGGACTCCCATGTGTATTCCCCATTAATTCTCTTACTTTATTCCCTTTCATGATATGACCATCCTTATTGCATGATGTAAAACTATATGGAAAAGTCCTGAAATTTTATTTTAAATTATGCGACTCAAAAATATATAGGTTTTGACCCCTATTCTAAAATGATACGTTGGACACCTCCCTGAGGTCCAATCCCAACACTATTACAATATATTCTCCCCCTTTGGAGGTTGTATCTAAAAAACATCACCATCATTCCATAAGTGATGAAGAAATGGTTCTTTATGTGAATATTAAAGGATAAAACATTTATACTTTCATTATATGATGAGTATAAGATGCCCTCATGAATTGATATAAGAAAGATAAAATGACCTCCTACCAGGTTTAAGCCCCAAACATACCCTCTCCTATATAGTTACCAATATACAAGATGAACAAAAAATGGTTTCTCATGCATAAGTCCCACATCAACCATTTCTATTCACCATTCTCCTAGTATTCCACTCTTTATGATTTTAAATTTATTAAAAGTGGTCCTGGATACAAAAACTAAAAATATTCCTTATTACGCATCCTTAAAAATTAAGACATGTCCCATTATTTAATACTGAACTACATGGGTTCTAATTACCTTAATGGGGATACATAAGAAGCCCCTGTCATGGGTCCGATTGAAACTACCCAACACCTCATTACTCTTTTTTGGGAGCCCAATGCCTCCATAAATGGGGATAAAATCTAGTATTCATACTTATATGTATTAAAACTATAGTTTGACTAAATTATTAGGTCAAATAATTAATATTATAACTACCATATGTAATTACCTTCTAAATTATTGTTGTTAGTCAATCTATTTCTTAAGAGTAAACTATATTCTTAGTGGGAAGGATTCATGAACATGTATTAAATATTTAATAGATCACTTGAAGAGGAAATAATTTCCCTGAAATAGTGAGATAAGATTGAATTCCCATCATCTCAACTAATATGCATCCCAAAGTATCACTGGTGAAGTCCTAAAGACTATCTGCCTTTAGAATATTGGTCCACATGGACTAAAAAAACGTGGTCACATTGCACATTAGAAATAAAATAGTAAACCCAACATTTATTCCTATATAGAAATGAAATTGATTGAACATGTATTCTTATTATTAATAATTCACTGATGGGGTTTTAATTCTATTTTAGAATCCAAATATCATCCACAATGAACATAATGCAAGAGATCAAGATCTCTATCCAGCCTTGTGAAACCCACATTTCCTATGTAGTATTTTTTCTCAATGGGGTTTTATTATTTATGGATAATGATGTTAATATATTGAATAATAATTAGAATTGAAGTAAAGAAGATAATCGTGGATTTTTTTGGGAGAAACTAATCTTATTGTTAAAGAATAAGTTACCAAGTTATGTGTTACTTTATATTAGGGGTTTTATAATTGGATAACACATCTTGGAAGTTTGGTTTGATTTTTTTTAATAAACAATTTACAAAAATAAATTATATCTCTATTATTAATGAATTTTAAGAATATATATCCATTTTTTATGAGATGAGTTTAAAATATGGATGGATTTTTTGAAGGTAAATAAAAAATATGGGTGGATGGTGGGTGATTTTCTTGAGTGATAGGATATTGGTATAGTTTATAAAGAAATATTGATAGAGTTTAATAAAAAATAATCCATCTCAAATCTAGTCAATCCAAGTATCTATGGAATCCCATAGGGACACTCAACCAATCTCAAAGGAGATCCAAACATGTGTTTCTTCATAGAGGAGAGCCATAACTTCTATATAGGTTTGTGCATATATGTGAAGTGTGGGAAAAGAGTGATAGGCCTACACCATGCTAGGTGACATGATCTGCCACTAGAGAGCACCAACTTTAATGGATTTCATTGGGAGTGGAATAACACGTGTTGTCTTATAATGAACATGGGAGAAGATATAGAAAATTGAGGTGGGAATTAGTTTTTCATCATACTGTTTATTCATTTTAAATATACAGAAAGAAACAATATTTGAGGGAGATGATTTCATTTTCCCATTATCTCCTACCTCAGGCACCTTGGGTTTTTTTGTATCCATGGGGAATTCATGCAGTAGCACCTCACCTTTGATAGTGGAGTTATCCACATTATAGGACCAAAGAATCTTATATCATAATTAGTATAGATATATAGATAAAATAAGAATAAGTAGAGAGAAAAATAATATTAGAAGATTCTCTGTATGAATTTGTAATCATACAAAATTTTTTGTATGGATTTTTGAATATACAACTTTGATAGCATGACTTGTCCATTATATGAATTGAGTGTATGAATTCGATATCATAAGAATTTATTCAAATTTTTTTGATGAAGGTCTGGTTATAATGATTAAAACATCACATGAATTTATATTTCATATATGTAAGCTTTATAAGATTTGTTAGTCTTTTAGACTTAGAATTTTTTTGAGGATTCTTCTGTTCCAAAATTCAGTGTTTCTAAAATAATTTTTTAGGAATTATGTTGATCTATCTAATGATATGTAATCAATTTCTCAATGAAAAAATAATCAAGATTGGTCTGTCATGATTTAGTTATATTTAGTAGATATGTAAGAATAATATTTCATAGAGTGTTTCATTCCATGAATGGAGATGACACAATTGTAACACCCCCATATTTTATTATAAATTACTCTAAATAAATATCTTTTTTAATATCCTTTGGAATACGCAACATATAGTTAAAGTGAAATATAATTTATTAAAATTAATGGTAAAAATTAATAATTTATTGATGTATAATTCTCAAATAAACAAATCAACACTCATTGGTAAATTATATGAAATAAAGTGAATAAAATTAAATGTTTAAAAAATTAATTTCCAATAAAATATTTTTTTATATATTTTATGTTTTTATTTAACAACTAAATTCCCAAATTTTAGAATTTTAATTTTATGAAAATAAATTCATTTCTTAATTCATCACATAAAAACTAGCATATGTTGTTTTTTTGGAAATTCTCTTCAAAGGCTGTTTTTAGGTGAATAATTTGAAATACTATTTTAAAAAAATACTAGGACTTTTAATACAAAATTATGATATAAAATTAAATTAAAGTTTATAAAAACTTTTAAATAGAACTAATATTTTTTTAAGAACCAAAATAAAAAGTTTAAAAATGATATGATTAATTTAGATACCTAAATTTGAAATTTTAAAACCTAGGTGATGATTTATTCTAATTAAAGTATTATTTTGATCCTTTAATTTAATTAAGTTTTTAAAAGAATAAATTATTTTTTTGTATTGTTTTTATAGTTACATAAATATAATTTTTTATTCATAAACCAATAAATTTTATGGGGATCAATTCTATATATGATTTTGGTGTAAGTTCATTTTAATTCTTAAAAAAGAATCTTTCTAAAAACTATTTTTCGTTTTATTTTATGAAATTATAATAAAAATAAATTTTACCACATAGATAAATTGAATATTTTGAAATGGATTAAATATTTTTAATTATTATATTCAAATTATTTAATATGTTCTATTTCATTTTTATTCATAAAATTAAGTTACCATAGTAAAATTTAGTCAACAGAGTAAAGGTTAAAAGGGTTAAAGAGGGGGTTAAACTAAGGTATAAGGATTAAAATATAATTAAAACTTGTCTAAATTTAATTTCATGATGTGATTTATATCATACTATCTTATAAACATTTTCCATTTGGTTCCAATTTACTTTGAGAATGGGATTTTTATTATTTGAAATTTTAGAGTATTTTTAAAAGTCCCACCCCTCTCACTTATAAAAGGACCCCTCCTCTTCACACACTTTGAGAACTTTATATTGAACAATATACAATAAAATAACCTAAAAAATATCCTTGTCCATGGCATAGAGGTTTTTTTCTCACAAAAAGACTATCCCAAGAAGGATGAAGGAGATATCCAAAGAAGGATACCCAAGGAAGAGGTAATCATCATAACCAAGTTCATTAAAGATTATTTCCTCTACCACTTCCTACAAATATCCCATAAAAATATTAAAATACTAAAATTAGTATCATTAATTTACATAAATTTTATTATATTTATGGAATAACCAATATCTACCTTATTTAAATCCATTGAAATACAAAAATGTTGCTTGTGCATACGTGAGGACTACCACCTCTATGAACATTTTATTTTTCTTTCATCACCACCTTACATGAAATAATATAATAGATGTATTTAATTAATTAAAATATTTTTTAGGACATAATTATTTTCAATAAAAACCATTATTTACCTTCCATTCCTTCCATTGATTATAAAACAAAAACATTGCATGTGCATACGTGCTAACAATCGCCTCCATGAATGATGTATTTCATTTTATATCACCATCTATCATGGATAGTTGTATAAATAGATTTAATTTATAAATATAGTATTTATAAAATTATTATGGATTTTTAATAATTATATGAATATTTTTATTCACTAATAAAATCAATTCATTTTATGGAAAAGAAATTTTAAAAATATATATTTTTAAGCATTCTTTGAAAATAATCACCATGAGTTCCAAAAAGTGACCATGGAAGTCCATAAATTTATTAAAAATATACTCTATATATTTATAATAAAAATTAATATGATTAAACCATAAACAAGGTTCAAGACCAAAACTGATGAATCAAAATATGCATGGAAAACTAAATAGTTGACACAAAAACATTGATTTTAACAAAGAATTATTTATAAGTGGGTAATTGTAGTTGGGTCTTAGCTTAGTGGTAAACACCACATAATACTACATCAAAAATGGGGGTTAAAAACCCATTGGGCATAGGTAACTATAGAAGTAATGTATCAGTGGTGGAAATGTTGACCACCGACACTATAACAGACACTATAGAGGTGACAACACTATAGCAGCTTGGTTACTATAGCAACACTATTCATTAAGGGCCTTTGGGTAAAATATTTAGGCGTTCAGGGCCACGTAATGGGATTTCATACCCACTGGGCCTACGGTCCATGTAATGAGCTTTATTCCCCCTATTCCTATGGGTCATTTATTAAATAAATAAGGCTTGATGGATGGACTATCCCGGGGGGGGGGGGGGGGGCTATAGCATGCCTTTTCAACAGTGTCTGTGGTGTGTGTGTGTGTTTAAATGTAATTTAACCACAAATAACCTAATATATATATATATATATATGTATAAGTGGGTAATAAGAAATTATAAGTGAATGGTATCTAGTATGATAAAATATAAATATGGTTATGATATATATTTATAATAAAATCATATTCCTTATATATACAATTTTGAGTGTGCCTAATTAAACATGAATACAATGTAAGGGTTTCTCATCTAAAAATTATTTCTTTGAAGAATGTTTTTAATTACACACCAATTTAGATTATATGGAATATATGATACCTATTTAAAATATTATATTATGGTAAAATTTATAATCATGGTAATTAATTTTTTATTAAAACTTCTCTATTTTTAGTAGTTTTGATTCAAGTGTTATAATATTCATAAGATATCTTGGTCTCAAGTTTGATTTCTTAATATATGTTGAATTTTTTTGCACCGTTATTTATTTTATATGATGTAATTACTACCCCATGAATATATTTTGAAATAATTTTTTATTTAATTCATGGTATTTATAAAACAATTTCATGTTTTAACTTTTGATTTGAAAGTTATGAAATCTTTAAGGGTTTATTTTACAATCTCAATTTTATCGGTATTTTTTAAATTTAAATTACCATTGGGGGAAATTTTATGTTATTTATCTCCCAAAATGCATAAATTTTCCTTTCCTATGGTTATTTATAAGGTTTTAATGTTTTTTTTCTATATTCCATCTCTTTGGTACTCAAAATCACTAAGAGAATGTTTAAAAGAAAATATGACCATATTTCTCATTTTTGGTTGGGAACCTTTATCTTCCACATCCATATTTTAAAAAAAAATGTTTTTTCTATAATTCAATTATTTTTTTGGTAAATTTATGTTACTTTTTTTTATATTGAATATTTTAAAAGGAATCTTTTTAATGTTTTCTAAACAATTCATTCTTTACTTTCTTTACAAAAGTGTGAAAAGAATCACTTTTTAAACGTTTTTCACATGAATATATTTTCCATCCATCATGAAAATTTCTCATTATTTAGCTTAATTTTTTTGTTTTAATGGTTTGAAAAAGTAATATTTGTTCCCATTATTCTAGTAATTTTTCATTTTATATAAAAATAAAATTATATTATTCTTTTTATTTTTTGAAAGAAATTTCATTTCACTTATGTATATTTTTAATTTCCACTCAATATTTGATTACTTAATCATGGTTTATATTCAAAGATTCTATTATTATAAGTTATTTTATTTTCTTAAAATTTATTCTTTAAATCTAATGAAAAAGTTTTAATGGTTTCTTTTAACTTTATTTTTTTACAATAAAGTTACAAAATCATTAAAGGGAATTTTTTTAAATTTTTTCTTAAACTTTACTCTATATCTCCCAAAATAATTTCATTTACTACAACAACTTCATCTTTTATTAAATAATTAACTACATGATGTACATGATATTTTTTTTATCATAGATGTATTCAATATCATTTCTAGCATTGCATTATCCATATACCCATTACTCTATATGGTGTAAACACCTAACTTTTTCAAATATAAAATTGGGGATATTTAATGAGAATTATAGAAAATTTATTAACTGAATAAAATATTGAAATTATATATAATTATTAGTTCTAAGTGAATGATTGTTTAATTTTAAGAAATTTTTATTATCTTTTGGGGAAATATTGTCATTTTGTACTACTTGATTCAATATGGATATTTGCTAATTGTTAAGGCATATTGATGATGAATTTTATTTTTAATTCAACAAATGAGGAATTAATTAGAAATGTGTAAGTGAAGCCTGGGTTCTGTTATAACCTCTCAATGCATCAGGTAATGTATCATGAGACCAATACGAATGGGTAACCTAGTGCATGCATTCCAATATAGTTATGATGTATTATAATAATGAATTAATGTTATGTAAGACAATTTGGAATGAGGCCTTGATAATAAGATACTGATGTCCTAGTATGAGGATTTTATGGTAAGATAATTATGTATTTTTTTGAGGATTAAAATGTTTGGTATTATTCATTCCATAATTATCAAATTAATAATTGCTTTCCATGTTATTTTTTTTATCCATGGATATATTTCATGCTTATTTTATAGAATGTATGGCACATTTAATTATTATTTACTCTTCTATATTACTCAACTTGTTTCTCTATGAAAGATCCCATTGAATACTAAACTTTTTGAGCATTTTATCTTACCCTTATTATGTTTTTATTTCACCATGTTATGAATAAGAGTAATAGAAATGTTATATCTAGAAGGGTATCATGTGAGGATATTTTTTTGAGAATTGTTGTAGACATATTATGTAATAATAAAATATTGGTATAATGGGGAAAATATCCATTGGATAGGAAAGACATGGGTTTTTATAAGTAAATGTTTTTCCTAATGATCTAAATCTATAAAACTAAAAATATATTGGATATTTAATTGACTCAATGTTTTTTTTAAATTATGGATGATTAAAATTGGGTCTCTTGAGTTTTTATTAAAGTTAGTATTTAAAGGTGGTGTTTTTAGTACTAGATATGGGAGTATGGGTTTGTGGTATCTCTGTTGGTATCATAAGAAGGTTTAAAAGACTTTATAAATTAATATTTTATTAGTTAAGGATAATTTAAAAATAAAAATATCATTAAAGTTTGAAAATTTTAAGTTTAATCATATTTTCAAAGTTATAGATACCATTTTTAAGTCTTATGTGACTATATTTCAGAGGGATTAAATATATTTTTCAAGATATTTATGGGAATACATGATCAAGGAAAATATAACCCTTGATTTTAGTATGTGATTTATTTTGGTATTTATTTGAGAATAGTTTTATTTTTGGGGACATGTTGAAGGTGTAGATAACCATTAGGGTTATTATATGAATTTAAGTAAAGGTGATTGTGGTTATTTAAAGCGTTCTCAATTTTTTTTGTAAGTTATAGAAATCTTTTAGTATTGAAAGGTAGTTTGATGAAAATGTAATCTAGGGAGATGTTCTCCATAATTCATGATTATGGTACATATTAGCTAGTGTGTGAGTGTATAAAATTATGTGAGGAATAAAGATTAGGTTATGTTTTAGAGGTATATATGATTGTTTTATGATTTTTATGGGGATTTAGGTTTTTTATGTTTGATTAATATATTTTTGGTATCATATATTTCCATGATTTTTGGCTTTATAATATATCAAGGAATATTTTTTAATGATTATTAAGTTTAAAAAAAATTAGAGGTAAAAGTTTAGTTGATTTTGGAATAATATGTGATAAAATATTTCTGATTTTGGGTTTCAAATATAGAAAAGTGTATTTTTTTGAGTTTTATGATTTAGTTGAAATTGATCTTAGGGTGTTATTTTTGATGTTTTTAATATAGATTTATTATTTATTCACACAAATGTTTATTCACATTGAGTATTGTGCCAAACATTTTTGGTTTTAGTAATTGAATAGAGAGAAGAGGAATACATTTTCATTATTTTATAGATCTTATGATCTATTAAATGTTTAATTTCATTATTTGAGTAGGAAAAATTATTCATGGTTATCTATCATTTAGAAAATGATATGGAGCAGAGGTGGAAAACTAATTGAAAGAAAACTAAAGGATGAAATTACTCTTATAGGATGGAAAGAAATCAAGTATGTATATTTTCTCATATTCAAAATGTAAATGTTAAAAATAATACTCAAAATTAAGAAAGAGGATGATAAATATAATGAGTATTATATAGAAAATATCTCTCAGGTATGAAGGTATTTCTTTGGAAACATATTCATATGTATTTATATTATAATGGTACATATATGGTTCTATAAATATTTAAATAAAAAATAGTAAGGTTTCTAATAGTAACATAGGAATTAGTTATCAAAATTAAATTAACATATGAGATTTTAAATTTGTGAAAATATATTCATTTTTATAATAATAAATTAAAATTTTGAGGACCTAATTTATTTAAGTGGGGAGAATGTAATATCTTGAGATTTAAGTATGAATTACTTTAAAAAAGTATCTTTTTGAATAAATTATGATACACAAAACACCAAACCAAAGTGAATGAAAATTTATTATAATGAATTTTAAAAATAAAAAAAATGTCATTATAAAATATGAAAAAAATAAATTAACACTAATTGGTAATTGATATGAAATAATGTTAAGAACAATTAAATTTTAAAAATCCAATTATTTATTAAATATTTATGCAATATATTTTATATTTTTATTTTAAATATAGATTATAAGATTATATTATTTTAATTTGATGAAATTAAATTAATTTTTGAATCAATCATTTAAGAATTAGTTTTGGGTAATTTTTTGGGAAATTTCTTAAAAGGTTCAATTTTAGGTGAATAGCGAAATATACTGTTTTTACAAATACTGTGACTTTTAAGACATAATAATGGTATTATAATGTCTTAAAAGTTTATAAAATCATTTTTATAGAAAAAATATGTGTTTAGTTATTAAAATAAAAAATTTAAAAATGTTATTTTGGATTTATAGATCTATAATTGAGTTTTTAAAACCTAGGTGATGATTTATTCTAATAAAAGTGTTATTTTTTATCCTTTATATAAATTAAGTAATTTCATTGTTAAATTATGATTTTAATTGGTTTTAAAGTCACATAAATTTACTTTTTTATTCATAAAAAATAAATTTATTGTGGATGAATTTTATATATGATTTTGGGGTAAATTCATTTTTTGCTTAAAAATGTGTTTTTCTAAAAACAGTTTTTCATTGAATTTTGCATAATTTTATTAGAAGAAATTTTTTCCATATATAAAAATTTAATATTGTGAAATGGATTAAATATATGGAATTATTATATTAAAATTATTTAATATAGCCTATTTTATGTTTTATCATAAAATTGAGTTACAATAGTAAAACTTAGTCATTGTGGTAACGATTAAATGGGTTAAAGAGGGGGATAAACAATGGGATAATGATTCAAATATAATTTAAACATATCTAAATTTGATTTTATAAGGGTATTTATAAACTAAATTATCCTATATTTTAATTTTTTTATTTTTTGACCACTTTTATTTTAGAATGAAATTTATATTATTTTAATGTTAAGAGTATTTAGAAAAGTTCTACCCCTATCACTTATAAAAGGATCCATCCTATCCTCAATTATATAAACAATTTTAACACTTTATATCACATAGTTTCATCATAAATAACTTAGAAAAACATTATACACTACCTAGAGGTTTTTGTCTCACCAAGAGAACATCTCAATAAGGCTTATAGAGAGATCCAAAGGAGGATACCCAAAGAATAGGTAATCATCTTAACCCAGTTCACTCAATTTTATTTCTTATTCCATACCCTAAAAATATTTCATAAAAATAATAACATAATAACATAATTATCCTTATTTTACTTAAATTTTATCCCATTTATTTGGAAACCATCATCTACCTCCACTTAATTTTTTAGAAAATGATCACTACACCCATGCACATGCGTGGACTACATTCTCCGTGAATGAGGTATTACTTCTTTCCTCACTGAATTACATGGAAGTTTATAAAAAAATTATTTGATGAATAAATTTTATATTTATATTTTTTTATGATTATTTATATATAAACCATTATTTACCTTCCTTCCCTCATTTTCATTAAAAAATAAAAAACATCACCTGTGCATAGAGACAAACTGCCACATCCATGAATGACCTATTTTATTTTCCATCGCCACCTAACATGTATGGTTTAAAAATGGATTTTAGGCATAAATAAGATATTTATGACATTATTAATGTTTTATAATGGATATATACATTATTATATTCACTAATAAAACCAATTGTTTTTATGGAATAAAAATTTCTAAAAAATGAAAATTTAAGCATTCCATGTGAATCATCACCAAGATTTCCATTAGGTAACCATGTAACATAATAAAAATATAAAAAAAATACTATAAAACATAATTAACATTATTTTCATGAGGTAAAACTGAACCTTATGAAAGTAACCAAACTACTGAATTAGAACATGCTTGGAAAATTAAACAGTTAACCCAAAAATATAGATTTTAATAAAGAATTATTATTAAGTTGGTAATAAGAAATTATAAATGGATGGTATACTATAAGAAAAATGTAAATATTATTATGATATATATAATATTAGTTATAAATTTATTATACAGAGATTTTAGAGCGTGTCTCACTAAGTAGGTATCAAAGGTATGGGTTTTTAATTTCAAACTTCCTTATTTGAGACATAATTTGAATTACAAACCTATTTACATTATATGGTGTATATAATGCATATATGAAATATTATATCATTATAAAATTTTTAATCATGGTAATTAATATACCATTTCCTGTTCTCTCTTTTAAGAGTATTTCATTCATGTGTTATAAGATCTGTAAGGGTTCTTAGTCTCAATTTCGATTTCTTGAGGCATGTTTCATGTTGTGCATCATAATTTTTTTATATTGTATAATTACTAACCCATGATTATATTTTTAAATATTTTTTATTTAATTAACTGTATTTATATAAACATATTATTTTATAAATTCTTATTTACTTTGATTCAAAATTTACTAAAGCCGTAAGGGTTTATTTTATAATCCAATTTTTATTAGGATTGTTTTTGTTTCTATTTACATTAGGGTAATTTTATATTATTTCTCTCTTAAAACCCATATATTTTATTCCAATATAGTTATTTATAGGGTTTTAATATTTTATTTCAATTTTCCTTCTCTTTGGTACTCAAAACTACTAATAGAATGTTTATTTGAAAATTTGAATTTATTTCTTATTTTTGGACTTTAATCTTTCCATTTCATATCTATATTATTTATTTTGTTTCAAGAAAGTTGTTTCATATACTTAAATTATTTATTAAGGAATTTTTTTATTAAATTATACTTTTTATTAAATTTTTTAAAAGGAAACTTTTTAGATTTTTCTAAATAAGTCATTTTTACTTTCTTTATAAAAGTGTGAAAAAAATATCTTTTTAAATGTTTTCAACATGAATAAATATTCCTTCCATTATTTCCATTCACCATTATTTATCATAATTTACAAGTTTTAATAGTTTTACAAATTAATATCTATTCTAATTATTGTTGTATTTTTTTATATTAGAATAAAATTATATTATTTTTTTAAAAAAATTTGAAGGGTATTTTACTTCACTTATGTATATTTTTATCTTCGACTTGTTATTTTCTTACTTAAGAATGGTTTATTTTCATGATTATGTTATTATAAGTTACTTTATAAAAATTATTTTAATTTTTTCATGAAATATCATGGAAGGAGTTCTAAAATTAACTTTTAACTTAGTTTTTCAACAAATTAATAAAATATTTAAATAAAATTATTTTTAAAAATTTCCCTTCCATTATTTTATCTTATCCCGAAAGACTCTCCTTTACTACAATTCCATCATTTTGAATGAATTTATGGTATCCTTAATGACTATTTTAATTATTATCATGGATGTATTCTATATCATTTCTAATATTGATATATCAATATACCAATTACTACATACAATGTAAATACCATATTTTTCATAAATTGGATTGGGAGTGTTTACCAAGAAATATAGCTCATTTATTGATTAGGGAAAATATTTAAGATTCATACACTTTTTCATTATATGTGGATGATTAATGACTACTATGGTAGGTTGATTATATTATGTGTAAATATTTATATTCTATATTACATGATTCAATATATATTTTTATTTATTATTAATTCATATTAATTGAAAATTGTAATTTTTATTCAATATATGAGAAATGTATTCAAAATGTGTAAGTGATGGGTCGGGTCCATTATAAACCCTCGATGCACTGAGTAAGGTCTCATGAGATAAACTATAATGGGCAACCTGGTGTGTAAATTCCCATATAATTATGATAACTTAGCATTATCCCTCAATGGTTTGTAAAATGACATAACATGAGGCCTTGATAGTAAGACCATGCTGTTTTGGAAAGATGCCTTGATGGTATGATCATGATGTCATGAATCAAACATTATTCATTCCATAATTACAAAATAATTTATTTTTTTGTCTGTGATTTTGTTATCCATGAATATATTTCATGTTTAGGTTATTGAACATATGTCATGTTTTTAGATTATCTATAATTCTATATTACTCAATTTTGTTTCTCCTGGAAATATTTCATTGTATGCCCCCCTTACCGAGAGGTTGAGATCACCCTTATTATGTTTCTATTTCACTATCCTATAAAGAATAGTAATACATATGATATATCTAGAAGTGAATTATGTGTGGAGAATTTTATGGGAGATAATTAAGACTTATTTTGGAATAATAAAATCATGTTATAATGGGTAAAATTTCTATTGGATGAGAAATAAATGGGGTTTTCTATGTAAGTGTTTTTATTAATTCTCTAAATCTCTATACCTAAAAAGGTCTTGTTTATATAATTGACTCAATAATTTGTCTTGATATTGTAATTATGGATGGTCAAAATTGTGTCTCTTGATTTGGAATCAAAATTAGTATGTAAAAATTATATTTATAACACATGATCTATGAATACAGGTCTAAGGAATCTCAACGACTGAGATAGGTCATATTCTGAATGCATAAACATAAAAACAATAAGTTTTAAAAATGAATCTAAATTATAACTGGTAGAAGAAGAACAATTCAATGATTTGTGGAATATAGAGAAGATATAGAAGATTCTAGCCACATTTTAGATAATTACTCTTCATTTTCATACGAAGTTATTATTTCTCCTTGAATAAATAGGGTTTTTGTAAAGATTTATATAGAGTTTGAGTTTTGGGGATCTAGATGAAGATAATTAAGAAATATTCAGGGAGTTTTAATTAATTTTTTTTGTAATTCAAATCAAGATTTTCATGTTGTGCTATAAATATAATAAAAAAGATGGAAGCCCAACACTACTACTTTAAACTGTGTATAGATATTAATCTTTTACAGGTCGAAGGTGTGAGATGAATTAGACCTGATACTCTTCTTTTTTCAAAACATATTTTACTATCAAATAATGAATCCCTAATACACCATTTATCCTGAATAATCTCTTTATATCAAATTATAAGTCAATAAAGAGTTCCATTATAGATTATTGATTACTAAAGAAGACTAAAAAGAATAATAAGAAGAATAAATAAGGACAAGTTACTTTTCATTCCAAGTTTTCTTAGATAAAAAATATTCCTGTAATTAGTGAAATAGAAGAATAAGAAGTGAAAATATATCCATAAATATTCATATATAGAAGAATTATTTTTTATTTAAAAAAAGGGAGTTCCCAATTTTTCCATTATAAAGAGAAAACAATAGTTATAAACACTACCATATTTTCAAGAGAAGAAAGAGTGTCTGTATGTTAATATAAAAGTATGAAAAGAGGGGTAAGAAGAAAAAAAATTATAATAACAATATATTATAGATCCAATTTGTTTATATACTCTCTTTTTGTTACCCAAACTCTTATCATTATGAATGCAGGAGGCACCTAAGTGTTTTATGCAAAAAAGTAATATAGAGGGATGTGAAAACATGAGTTTAAAGGTTATATCCAACTCGTTTTACTCATAATTTAACTCTAGCAGGTAGTATGGTCTTGGTGAGTTTTGAATCAAAACAAGGATGATCCTTCTCATATTGAGAGGTGAACCTTATATGATTTTTTCCCTTTTATGTGTGTTCTTTGGATGTTTTTTACATCAAAAAAATTTATAATATATAATGTGAGATATATTTACCTTAAAGAGAGATAGATATAGAATAAGAAATTCAATAAAAAGTAAAAATTGGATATAATGTAACTAATGTTGATTCACCATTATCACAATGTTGAATTAATCTATAACCAGTCCCATTAATTGGTATCTGATCTTGGTTTACCTCCTATTAGATTATTTATTTTTTATGTTTTTATCTTTTTAATATTTGAGTTTCTTTCCTAATTTATGAATAAGTGAAATTTTGGTGAATATTTATTTTTTTCTAATCAGAACATAGTTTCCTCAAATACCATATTGAACATGATAAGGAAATAGAAGAAGGGATTAAAAAATATGTTCCTTTGTTAAAGGAAGAATGTATTTAAATTTCTCCTTACCATAGTACTGAAAAATATAGATATAGCATTGGAGGAAAATGAATGGTTGTTTAGTGTACCACTAAGGAAATGGTAATCTCTTCTATCTCAAATGTATCAAGTAATTCAAGTTATCATGAGTTATGTGAAAGTTCTTGTGAAAAATATTGTTTTGAATATCTAATCACTAGTAGGATTGATTTCAAGTTAACATATGTTTCTATTAATGTCTCAAAAGATATGATTATTGGTTTTCCCAAGGAATTAGTCTCTATTATTTGTGTATTTTTAAGTCCATTTAAGAAAGAATAACTCATATTCAAGTGTAGTTTGAGAATATGGAGAATGCTATAAATAAAAAATTTCATATATATAAAATAATCTCTAAACAAGTTAGAGTAATTGATGGAAATGATTTAAAACTTAAAGAGAGATGTTAACATGTCTAAAAATGAATAGATCAGAGAATTTCAATATAATTAAGAGATCAATAAGAAACTATAAGATAAGATCCATTCATTATAATAAAATCATAAAACATAATTAATGTCAAGAATGCATAATTGAATTCCAAATCTAAGAAGATAAAGGATCTTGACACACGATTACATGAGAAGGTTAAAACTAATGATAAATAATTTATAAGGAATAGTAAGGAATATAAATTTATAATGAAACTAATTGAAGAACAAATGAATTAACTTAATTTTAAGGGCCTAAAATTAGAATTAAAATTTATCAACCATGAAATGAAACATATTGAGTCTTTTCAATTGAATTAGAAAGAAGTTTCTGCCATAACATGTTTATAGGATGATTATGTTTTTAAAATACATATTTTATGTGTCAAGAAGATTATTACATAAACTATTGATCATTGTCAAGTATAATCAGATAATAATCCACCATCTATACCAAAATCTAAAGTTTTTACAAAGTCTTTTTTTCACAAATTATACTAGTTTAGTTGAAAAATATATAAAAAAATGTATGAGGAGAAATTACTAAAGGCATACAATAATTTCTATTATTGATAGAATAATCTATTTCTCTAATATGATCCAAACCATTAATGTATAAATACTAAAAATAACACACTCAAAAATATGAAAAATTTGGACATCAAATAGATTTAAAGATAAGATTGAGTTTTATGGGGATTTATTGGGGCTCTAATATGTTTGAGAATTATTTAATGTATTTTTGTTATAATTTTTTCATTTTATAATTATGAACAAATCATATTTAAAGGATGAGGAATCTAGAAAAGAAAAAATATCCATATATTAATAAACATTTATTTACCTTAAATAGATTTGGAAAGCTTAAAGTAATATATGATAATTGTAATTCTTTGTTCACAGAAATGGTGCATGTCTATATTATCTTGTATCAATTTATAATAAAGAAATAAGGACAAAAAATTTGAGGTAGAAATAAGAACTAGACTTGGGAAAGAAACAAAAGTAAGTTTCAAATCAGAATACTCCCAAAAATGTGTTTAAGAAGATAGATAGGAGATTCATATGAATTAAACCCAATAAGTTCTAGAAGAAAGACTCATCTAAAAGGATTGATAAAAAGAAATAAACTATAAGAAGACATGTGGAGACTCTATGAAGGCTGCCAACTTACCCAAATATCTATTTGGTGAGAAAATGTGACATAAAAGGAATAAAAAAAATCTAGTTCCAAAGTTAAATAAGATATTTCGTATGAAGAATCTTAATTTGATGAGAGTTTTTAGCAAATTAAATCCCAAAAGGTTTATAGGAGTTGTGTGGGATATGGAAATAATATAGACATAATGTAAGAATATTTGTAACCATTCTTCTAGAATAAGAATAAGTCCTTAAAATAAATAATAATACATTATGTGTGATGTTGTATTAAAAGAAAAATTACCTATAAAAAGGAGATGAGTATGTGAAGATATCTAAACTCCCTGAAAAAAATAATATTTTTAAAATAGATATGGAAGTATGAAAATTAAAACAAAATTTTTGGGAGAATATTCTAGCCATTTTTATTCACATTGAGGATCATTAATAGCCAACTTATTACATTATCGTTTTGTGATCTATTTGTTCTTAAAATGCATATAATTGATTTTGAAGCCTATTATTAGGGGGAGAACCTAAGAAAGTAAAAAATCTACCAAAAATTAGAAAAATAATATAACAGAGATATTATCTTGGAAATATTTATCAGTTAGTAATTTAAAAGAAATATGATGATAGAAATGACATTGATGAAGATATAAAACCTATCATATCATATAAAACAACATGAAGAATACACTATGTTATATTTATACCTAGATTGGAATATAAATAAAATTTTATTAAAGAATATTCATTGAAGAAGTTTATGTAAGATTTCAAATCTATAAAGTTTTATGAAAAAATCCATTTTGGTATACTACAGTTATATAATATCTTGAAATTTATATTTTTATGTGATCTACCATTATGAACACAAAATGTAATGTGTTATTAATGGGGAAACAAGTTAAGAATAATGAGAAAGATACCAAAATCATTGATTCATGTAAATTGGAATATTCTAGAGTGTGATTGAAAATAATTTCAATGAAAATGTCTATTTTCTTATTATCTCATCCTTGGTAAAAAACATTAGATCCTAATATTAAAGGGGAGAAATTGTATTAATCATTGACTTAAGAGTTTTTGTTTGAAAATGTTCCATGGATATTGAAAATCCAACTATATTTTAATATTCTAATATTTTTATTCAAGTGGGTGAAGGAAATTAAGTTTGATATATTTTATGATAAATTTTATCTCAATTAGTTTCTATTAATTTTATTATCCTAAAAAATAATTGGACTATTCTTAGAGATAGTTTATTATTTATTTGATTTCAAACGGTCATCATAATTTTTTATAATGTAAAACTTTGTTGTCTAAATAAAACCCTTTTGTTTTAAACAATGATCATGGATCAAATAGTCTTGTAGTAGAATGAATGATGAAATATTATTTATGTATTAAATGATATAATGATCTTGGAAGTTTTTTTTAGAACCCAAGATTATTGTTAAGGAATAATTTCCCAAGTATTGTGTCTCTTTCTATTGGGTGTTTCCTAATTATATAACACATATTATAATTTTGGTTTTCATTTTTACATAGAGAATTTATGAAAATTAATTTTATCCCTATGATGAAGGAATTTTAAGAAGACATATCCATGTTGTTTATGAGAGGAATTACAAATATGGATGAAGTTTATGAAGATTAATGAAAACGAAGGTTGGATTATGGATGTTTTTTCAATAATTAAATGCTACAATTATATTTGAAAAAGGAATATTGAAGGAGGTTATTAAAAAATAATATTGATCAAATCCATCCAACATAAGAAAACATGGAATCCTATAGGGAGACACAATCAAGATTAAAGGAGATCCAACCTTGAGAGGATGCATTGAGGAGATGTAGATCTCTTTCATGATTTCACATAAGTATATGGAGTATAGGAAAAGGGTTCTTAGCCTACACCATGTGGGTGTCATGATGTGGCACTAGAGAGTAAAACTGCAATGGAAATCATTGTCAATGGAATATCATTTAATAACTTATAAATCACATGTAAGTACATGTTAAAAATCAATGTGGGACTCAATTTTTCAATGTAATTCTCATCTGTTTAATTTTTTTACATACACAATATTTTAGTAGTTTTTTCATCATTTTTACATAATCTTATACCTCAGGAACCACAGGTTTTTTTTATCTATATGGAATTTATGTCATACCACCCCGTCTTCTATAGTCGAGTCATCTTCCATGAAATACTAGATAAGATCATGAAATATTCAAAATGGTCGTATTGAGAAGATAAGAATTAGTGTATAAAAGAATAAAAGTGTAATATTCTTCATATGACTTTGTGATCATAATAATTTGATCAAATTACTTTTTGATCATATGAATCTGATCATTTGAATGGTGCATCATATGACTTTAGTTCATGAATTATATATTGTATAAATTTATTCATATAACTTTGATAATGGGATGATTATAATAATTTGCACATCATATGAATTTGGATTTCAAATTCATAGTTTTTTTGAGATGTGTAAGTATTTTGAGGCTTGATTTTTTTATGATTCTATTGTTTGAAAATTTAGGGTTTACTAAATCATTTTATTTGGAAGAATGTCGATCCAACTAATTCTAGGTAAGACATTATTCAATGAAAAATAATAATAATGATCACTATATCATGATTTATGAAAATTTAATATATAAGGATGGAGAATAATTTATGTAGTGTTTCATACCATGAAAAAAGATTTGATGATAGAAACAAAGCATTTAATGTATGCATGAAAAAACACATAATGTTTTTAATGCATGAGAATTATTATGGATGGAAGAGGAAGAATGAGAATATTTTTGGAAGATAGAGAAGGAAGTAACACAAAAAATGTTGAAGACAGTTACAATTCATGTTCTTATATAGTTATGATTTTACTTAAATAAATTCATTTTTTGTGAAAATTTATATATATGACAACTTTTGTGGATCCAAATGAAGAAAAGAAGGAAATATTCAAGGAGTTTTAATTTCCAAAATTCTTGGTAATCTAAATTGATCTATTCGTGTGGTATAATGAATAGAAGGTAAAAAAAGAAGCTTCATGCTTTTGATTTAAATTTTTTATAGATATATATCTTATGTAGTCAATATGTGTGAGGTGAATGATATATGATGTTGTTCTATTTGGAAAACAAATTTGAGTATTGAAAATAGAAGGTTTCCCACACTATTTATCCTAAAGAATCACTATGTGTCAAAGAAAAATTAAAGGAATGGATCTATTTTATATTTTAACCAATTATGATTAAAAGGAAGAGGATGGAAGAATAAGGAGAAGTTTTTTATTATAAATTTTCATAGAAAGAAGAATATAACTACAATTAGTGAAATAGAAGAAGTGGAAGTGGAAGGTAGTCAATATATTTTGACAGAAAGAAGAAGTCTTATTTTTAATAAATAAAGGCAGAGATCAGTTTTTTTGTTGTAAAGAAAAATATAGAGTTTTGTGTGATATTATATATACATGAGAAGAAAAAGTTATTGCATACTATTTTTCATGTATTAGAATAATAGGAAGAAGAAAAAAAGAATAACATTAATTTTTTTAGATATCTCAATTGGTGGTAGACTCTCTTATTATTTCACAAAATCTTATCATTATAAGAGAAAGAGTAATTTGAGTGAGGGAAGCACTAAATTATTTTCAGGAGACATTAAAAAATGAGTTTCAAGTTTATACCCTTCTTTTTTTACTCACATGTGAATTATAGTGGGTAGTGTAGTCTTGATAAGTTTCAAATCCCACTAAGGATTAACCTTATCATATTTAGAGGTGAACCTTATGGTAATCACTCTTCACATTTTTGTGTGTGATTTGTATATGTCATAGGTGAAAACAATGGTGATAAATGAGAACATGAGATCCATTCACCTTAACTAGAGACAAAGGTAAAAGAAAGAAATGGATAAAAATTTCAAATTAGATATAAGTTACAAAAACAGATTCAACCCATATTTATGTTTAATTCATCCCTAAATAACCCCCCCATTCCCAAGGAAAACCATATAACAACAAGGGTCACCTTGATCTACCTTCCAATGGAATGTTGATCCTCTTCCACTATCGTTGCTGAAAATGACTTAGCTTTAGGGCACCAACATAGACCATCACCTACTCAGCGCTTACAACACCAAATTTTTAATTAAATAGTGTATGAATACCTCCATAATAGGATTATTCCAACTTTGGAACATAAAAAGATCATATGTAAGGACCAAGTCCATTGTGGAAGATTCCATCCAGAATGGCTAGTTGGTGGCAAGAAGGACAACATCATAACATTGAACTACTTTGGGAGTCTCTCTAAGGATAAAGAAAATTCACACCTTTCTTATTTTTAGGTTGTTGGGTTATGGTTTACACTATGTTTATAAAACCACCTAAGACTAACTTAGGTTGAATACTACTCATTTTATTAACCAATATTAACATGTGGCCCCAATTCTATAGGATGTTCCAGAGGAGGCAATGCCATCCCTAATCTTTAATAACAGGGAACCCAGAAGGAGATCCCTTTAGAGATAGATGACCACTTCATCTTAAGATAAGGTCGATATCCCTACCATTTCCAGTATCCTTAAGGTCCATTAGTGTATCCCAATAGTGGACCAAATCCAAATCCTAACCAGTATTAGATAAAAGTTTTATACTTCATAAAATTTTTACTCGGTGACTGATTAAATATAACCTTAATTAATGTGGATTGGAATTGGCCCACATGGTATTCTTCATATCCATATCTATCCACATTTGAAACCCAACATAATATTATCCCCAAAATAAAGTATGGTTGTGGATGTAACCTTGACATCCAAGGGGAAACACTATCCCACAAGGACAGTGGAATTATTACACCCACAATCATCTCCGTTGTTATCCATTAGAAAAGTATATGAATAGATTATGGATATACCTACTCTAATAAAATCCATATTTCCTTTTATTGGTCCCACATTAGTAAATTCCATCACTGATCACCCAAATCATGTTGTAGAAAATGATATTGTGTATGAACTTGATGAAGATGAGATATATATTGGGAATTCCACTCATGAAAATCTACAAAAAGAATGAATATTTACCTAGAATCAAAGGGAATACCATGATTTGGGATACCCATTGAGTATTTCACTTCTGGCCCCTTTACGGGATAGTACTAAAGAAAATGGAGTTGGGGTGGATGTATCCACAACCTACCCACCACTGGATAATGGTAAATCCATCTTTATAGAATATAAAATTTATCATCTCAAGGCCAGAATAGAGAAGATTTTTGAAGTCAATACTGAAATATTCAAGGGATATATTCCCATTGGTTTTTATATTTAGGCCAAGGACATACCCACTTCGGATAAACCTCTCTAATAAGGGGATTTTAATTAATCCATATAGGTAGAATCAATCCATACCATATGTTTTCGGTTCTTTCATTGGGGTTGTTCTTCTCACGCTTTTATTTCCCCACATTACCACTTTTCAAAGGCTATCAACTTTCATCAATTTCATCAATGATTCATTCTCCTTTAACAAAATAAGATGATGGGATATCAGTTACTCCTTTAATGGATTCATCATTGGAGCTCATTTCCCAGTACATGTCTCACTCATAGATTAATTCATGTTTGTGGAACTCATTCCCAGTGCCATTTCCATGTGTACATTGTTTAATTACACTACTTCTATATTGATAAGGTAAAAAAAATTTGTCAGGAGAGTAGTAATGCAGAGAATCTCTAGGAATGTCTAGAAATTGGGTACATTGGGAACTTATGAATCTTCCTCTATAGAGGGAATCTCATATGAGTCATCTTAGGTGGGGAACCCAAGACATCCCATATTTATCATGAGGTAATTGATGCTGGGGACATAATTAGTCCAAGTATTTTACCCATACTTCCCATGTATATCATAAGGTTGGTATTATGGACTAATTTGGGAGTTTAAAATCTTGTGGATATGGGCATAGGGTGAATGTATTGTGTGTAAAGGTTGGGTGTAGGATTAACATCTCGTGGGGATATGATGGGTGCAGGTTTAATGTCTTCCATGGATAGAATGGGTGCCGGTTTAATATCTTGGGGGATAGTTTAGTAGATCATAATGCCATATTGGGGAATATGAAGGAAGCGTTTCCCTAAGTGGGAAGATGTGATAACTAGGTTGATGGATCAGAAAACCATCTTGAGGTGGATCTGGGAGGTGTGTCCCTTGGATGGAAGATGTCACACCTGGATGGATAGATTGAAACGCCCTCTTGAGGAAGATTTGGAAGGTGCATCCCTATGAAGGAAGATTTCACACCAAGATGGATGGATCAGAATGCACTATTGATTCATATCTGAAAGGTTAATCCCTTAGAGGGAATATTTCACACATGGTTGGATGGATCATAATTCCTTTTTAAGGTGGATCTAAGAGGTGAATCCCTAGTAGGGAAAATGACACACCTATATGGATGAATCATAACACCCTTTTGAGGTGGATAAGAGAAGTGAATCTCTAGGATGGATGATGTCATACATGGATGGATGGAATATAATTCCCTCTTGAGATCATACATAGATGGATGGAATATAATTCCCTCTTGAGGTAGATTTAGGAGGTGTGTCACTAGGATGGAAGATTCCACACTTGGATAGATAGATCAAAATGCCTTCTTGAGTTGGATCTAGGAGGTGCATTCCTAGGAGGGATGTTTTCACACTTGGATTGATGTATTAGAATAGGATATTATGGTAGATCCATAATTTTTGTCCCGAAGAGAGAATATTTCACACCTAAGTTTACCAATTATTGGGATTAAACTACAAAGAGTTTTCCTACGTACCTCATTTAAGTGATATGAATAAAAACTCATTTATTATGATGTTTTAGTTTAAGGTCATGTCACAATACTAATCCATGTAGTTTAACATCATGTGGTAAGGACACTCGTGTCGTGGAAGGAGCATAAAAAATATATGGTGTGAGGATTATGCATGGAAGCTGCTCGAGGAGGATGTTCATCCCATTATGGAGAAGGATATGTCATCCCACACGAGTCCTATACATGGAATACTACATTTATTGTTCTTGGGTGGAGTTGTGGGGTTATCCCATGCCAATCATACATGAGGTATCATGTGTTAATGCCACAGGGTAAGGCCACAATTTTACATTATGTGCTAAGGACCTTGTTGTGCAGTTTAACATCATAGGACTAGGATGTAGAGCATGGTAGTTTTATAGCATGCATCTCAGATATGGATGGGGTTACTCCTCATGAGAGACTATGTCAATGACAGAGTAATATTATTCATAAGAAATCCCTACCGAGATAGGTACATAGTTTCCCTCTAATATTCCATATCTAGGGCTTAGATAACCACCGCGCATGCACCTATGGGAGGGAAATGGTGTTGAAACCACCATGTAGGAGTGAAAATCAGGGGTCCTAACATTATGGTTCTTATTCTTAGAAGCAAAATTCATTAGGGTAACTATTATTAGAAGCATCAGGTAGTGTGGGGGCCCAGACCACACATGAAGTAAAGTGGGTAGACATAAGAGTGGGTGGAACTTGTCACATAGGGAGTCAGGGTGTAGCTGAACTGGTCCTTGGTTAGTATGGGGGCCCTTAACACTCAACCTTCAAAAATGGGTGTCCGCATAAAATAATTGCTATGGAGATGACCAAAAGAGGTGCTTTGTGGAAATTGGGGCCTCATAGAGGGGTACCTGAAGAAGCTTTGGGGAATCACATAGGTCATGGATTTTACAAAGGGGTAGGTTTCATAAAAAAGGATGACCCTAACTCAAAGTGAATTCTTAGTTCCCATAGGGTTGGATTTTTGAATGATAGATGCCTCATGAATTCCTAAGTTCCTAATAGGTCATTATTCTTCTGTTAAGGGAATTGTCCTTTATGAAAGGATTCTCCAATTTGGGTGGAGGATCTACAAAAATAATGGTAGGAGGCTTAAAAATGATTAGATACCTTGGGGGATCAAATTTGTATTTTACTCATGGATCTCAAGAGGTTCAAAAAATTAGATCCTTTATCTAAAGTTTAATGGTTTCATTCCCCCTAAAAATTTAGACATAAGTGGGAATTTATAGGGTGTGGGTTTCATGAAGATTAGATCCTTTTATGTTGATTTATGTGCATCATGAATGATGGGGATTTGTGAGTCTGAATGAAGATGTGAAGAGGTTATCATTAACCATCCACATGGTTCAAAATCACTCCTTTACTAGAAAATAATGATGTGTAAAGAATACCATCATATATCTATATGGTTAGGTCCTTTAAGAGCATTTTCCATTCACAAAGATTATGAGATTCACAAAATAAACCCTTCACTAGTGGAAAAAATGTTTAACACGTCAGCAGTTTTCACATAGGTTCTATATAACTGACGTTCAAAGTTGTAAAAATCGATTTATCACATCGGTTATACAATAACTGACGTGATAAATCGATGAGAATCAAATTTTTACATTGGTTATTTTATAACTTATGTAATAAAAACTGAGATTAGATTTATCACATCGGTTATTTTATAACCGACGTGACATATCGAATCTGGGTGCTTTATCACGTCGGTTATTTTATAATCGACATGATAAAGAAAATATTGACTATTTATCACATCAGTTATAAAAGAACCGACGTGATAAAGCACCATTTATAACATCGGTTATAAAATGATTCAGGTTATAAATACTTTTCTACGCCGATTATTAAATAATCGTCATGATAAAGATTTCAAATGATTTATCATGCCCCGAATTCAGTCATTCTGTTTTCTTCGATCGGGTGACCTGCGAATCGTCTCTCTCGCGAGGAAAACCTAGAAAGGTTTCTTGGATGTTTTTCCCTCCAGTCTTATTTTTCCAACATCATTCATCATCTTTATTATCACCAGATCTATCAGGTCAACTCGCAACACTCATGTAAGCCTCACATGACTTGGTTTCATTTTTTATTTTTCACGATGCTCGAAACTAATTTTTTGAGATGTTATTTTTATATCTTTATTATTGCTATCATGGTAAGTTTCATGGTGTTCATTTATACCATGCTAAATTTTTTTCTAGTAAAATAAACCATGGAAGTGATATCATGAATGTTTATGATTTCTGTGTGTTCTATTATATGTGTGTGTGCATACAGGGGGTGTCCAAGGGGGTGGGTGGGGGGGTGGCTGTCTAAGTGGGTGGGGGTGTCCAGGGGTGGAGGGTTGTCCATGGGGTTGGGGTGTTCAGGGGGCGTCAAAGGGGGTGGGGGTGTCCAGGGGGCGTCAAAGGGGGTGGGGGTGGTGTCCATGGGGGTGCGGGGGTTGTCCAAGGGGTTGGGGGTGTCCAAGTGGGTGGGGGGTGGTGTCCAGTGAGGTGAGGGGTCTGTCCAAGGGGGTAGGGGTGTCCAGGGGGTGGGGGTGTCCAGGGGGGTGAGTGGGTTGTCCAAGGGGGTAGGGGTGTTTAGGGGGGTGGGGGGTGTCCGCGGGGGGGGGGGGGGGGGGGTGGGCTGTCCAGAGGGGTGGGGACTGTCCCGAGGGGCGGGGGGCTATCCAGGGGGTGGGGGCTGTCCAGAGGGTTGGGGGGCTATCCGGGGGAGGGGGGGGGGGTGGGGGGCTATCTAGAGGGGTGGGGGGCTGTCCAAGAGTATGGGGGTGGTGTCCTGGGGGGGGGGGGTGAGGCGGCTTTCCAAGGGGGTAGGGGTGTCAAGGGTATGGGTGGTGTCGAGGGGGATGAGGGGGCTGTCCATGGGGTGGGGGTGTTCAGGGGGGTGTCTAAGGGGGTAGGTGGTGGGGGCGGTGTCCAGGGGGTGGGGGTGTCCAGGGGGTGGGGGTGGTATCCAAGGGGCTGAGTGGGCTGTCCAAGGGAGTAGGGGGTGTCCAGGGGGTGGGGGTGCCTAGAGGGGTTGGGGGCTGTCCAGGGGTTGGGGGGCTGTCCAAGGGGGTGGGGTTGGTGTCTAGGGGGTGAGGGGGATTTCCAAGGGGGTGGGGGTGTCCAGGGGATGGGGGTGGTGTCCAGGGGGAGAGGGGCTATCCAGGGGGTGGGGTGTCCGGGGGGGGGGGGGTGTCCAGAGGGGTTGGGGGCTGTCCAGGGGGGGATGTCCAAGGGGGTGGTGGTGTCTAGGGGGTGTCAAAGGGGGGTGGGGGGGGGGTGTTCCGGGGGGTGAGGGGGATTTCCAAGGGGGTGGGGGTGTCCAGGGGGTGTGGGGGTATCTAGGGGGTGTCTAATGGGTTAGGGATGTGGAGTGGTGTCTAGGGGGTTGATGGGGATTTCCAAGGGGGTAGGGGTGTCTAAGGGTGAGGGGGTGGTGTCCAGGGGCTGAGGGGGTTGTCCAGGGGGTGGGGGTGTCCAGGCGGTGTCCAAGGGGGTAGGGGGTGGGGGTGGTGTCTAGGGGGTGGGGTGGGGTGGGGTGTCCAGGGGGTGGGGGTGGTGTCCAGGGGGTGAGTGGGCTTTCCAACGGGGTAGGGGGTATCTAGGGGGTGGGGGTGTCTAGGGGGTGGGGGTGTCCAGGGGGTGTCCAAGGTGGTGGGGGTGGTTTCTAATGGGGTAGGGGGTTGGAAAACACCCTCACCCCTGGACACCACTCCCCCACCCCCTGGACACCCCCACCCACATGGACACCCCCACCCCCTGGACAGGCCCCCACCCCCTGGACACCCCCAACCCCCCTTGGACACCCTAGATAGCCCCTACCCCCATGGACAACCCCTACCCCCTTGTACAGCCCCCACCACCCCCCTGGACAGGCCCTACCCCCTTGGACACCCCCTTGGTATATATATATCCCAACAGTTTCGTTGAAACCGTTGGCATATTTTAACTTCAGGTAGTCTATACCAACGATTCCTGTAAAATCATTGGTATAGGGATATTGCAACGACCATCATGCCAACGGTGTGTGAAATCATTGGGGTATTCTATCCCAATAGTTTCAGGGGCTATCCCAATGGTTTCAAATTGTTGGGATATGTGTAATTTTCAGTAGTGAATGTATACATATTTTAATATTTATACTTCATATTTCCTTTTTACAGAAGGGTGAATTTGGTATCCAGCTGCACAAGGATGTATTCTTTGTGTACCTTAAGAATAAAGGATCCAAGATGAATTTAAAACTGTTATATCTAACTATATTTTCTTTTTATAATCATTTTCATGCATATATTTTTCAAATACACATAGATTTGTTTTATATTTAAAAATTGTTTTACATTCAAATTATGATATTTTTCACATAAATATATATTTTTATTATCTTAACAAGATTTATAATTTTGATATTTTTTATAGGTAATAATGAGTCGAAGTTGGATTACAGAACATATAATGAGTAATGAATATGAGGAAGGTGTTGATGCCTTTTTGGAATTTTCTAAACAAAATGTTCTAAGTCGTGACATTTTTTTCTGTCCATGCTTGAAATTTTTGAATATGAAGAAGTTGAAAAGTAGAGAGATCAAATATCATCTGATTTGTCATGGTTTTAATCCGAGTTACTTCCCTTGGATTTTCCATGGTGATACTGGAGAGAATTTTAGATCTACTAATGATGATGATTTGCAAGATGGTATCTCCGATGGAATTGAAGAAATGATTCGTGATATTGCAGCACAACAAATTGAGATAGCATAGACAATTGCGCGTCTATATGGTGATGATGAAATACCATTGTCTCCTGGTTGTATGAATTTTACGGTTTTGTTGGTGGTGTTAATATTGATTAACCTGAAGGCAAAACATGGATGGACTGAAAAAAGTTTTACAGAGCTGCTACAATTGTTGAAAGACATTCTTCCAAAAGACAGAGATCTTCCAGATTCACATTATAAGGCCATGAAAATATTATTCCTGATGGGATTGGGATACAAGAAAATACATGCCTGTCCGAATGGCTGTATGATATATAGGAAAGAATATGAATTTATGTCAGAGTGTACTAAATGAGGGACATCACGATATAAGTTGAAAGAAAAATCACAGGCTGATGTAGAGATTACAAAGATCCCTTCCAAGGTATTTAGGTATCTTCCTATAATTCATCATTTGAAATTTTTATTTTCTAATTCACAAGATGTAAAAAGGTTAATATGGAATGCTGATGAGCAGATATGTGATGAAAAAATACGTCATCCAGATAATTGTTCAAAATGGAAGAAAATTGATGACCGGTATCCTACATTTGGAAATTAAATTAGAAATATCAGACAAGGGTTGTACATAAATGAAATGAATCCATACTGAACCCTCAGTAGAACACATAGTTCATGGACTATTTTATTGGTAATTTAAAACCTCTATCCTGAAGTTTGTATGAAGCACAAATATATCATGTTGAGCATAATGATCACAACAAAAACATTTTTGTCATGGTTTAAAAAGACCTTTCTTGGTAGATCGGATGTATCAGAGACATTAAGATGGTTAGCGGGTGGTCCAAGTTTAAATGTGATAACATGATTCAGATATGACATTAATGGCTATACATTTCATATGAAAGCTCAAGATGAAAGAAGCGCAGTTCATAATAGTGGTGTATTGGTGTTTGCAAAAGCAATTAATTTTTCAAGTTCTAAATAAAAAACCCCAATTTATGCATCAAGTGCATATTATGGAGTCATTGAAGAAATATGGGAGGTTGATTACTTTAAAATTAAAGTTCCTGTTTTTAACTGAAAATGGTTTATCAGTAAAAACAGTGTCAGAGATGATGAATTTGGAATGATAGTTGTTAATCTGAATAGATTGGCAGACACAATAGATTCTTTTATAATGGAAGCACATGAAAAATTGATTTTTTTATGTAGTTGATCAATCAGATATGAAATGGACTATTTTTTTACAAGGGAAAAACAATATATTGGTGAGGATCAACTTGACGAAGATGTTGATTTATGTGAGATCCCTAATTCCATGGAAAGATTAGAAAAACATAATAATGAGCATGTTGAAGATATGGTTTGTTCCATAAGGAATGATTATAATGAAGGAATTTTGGAAAAAAATCCATTTGTACATTCCTAATATTACAGGTAACATATGTTTATTTATTTTTTACATTTATTATTTTCATAAAATGTTTGATATTGTAATTTTTTTCTTTATTAAAACACGTATTAAAACAAATAAGTAGAAGTTTTTTTTATTTTATTTTTTTTATTTTAGTTTATCATGTTTACCATTACATAAATTATATATCTATTATTTTTATAGAATGAAAATTACTTTACCATGTCTACCATGTTTACCATCTTTACCATGTTTACCATGTCTACCATGTTTACCATGTTTACCATATTTACCATGTTTACCATGTATACCTTGTTTACCATGTTTACCATGTCTACCATGTTTACCATGTTTACCATATTTACCATGTTTACCATGTCTACCTTGTTTACCATGTTTACCATAGTTTACCTTTACGTAAATTATATATTTATTGATTTTTAGAATGAAAATTACACTACCATGTTTACCATGTTTACCATCTTTACCATTATTTAACATGCTTAACATATTAACCATGTTTACTATTATGTAACTTAGTTCAATTTTCCATTTTCTATTTACATTAGTGTTGTAATATTTGAATTTTTATATTTTTGAACTAATGTTTTTTTTATTTGAAGGATAATGAAAGATCAATTAGTTGATCAACCACATGATTCTGGAGATGAGCATAATGATCATACCTCTGGGGAGGAACATTCACATGCTCCTCTTGATGTTCTCCAATTTCAACGACCCAAAGTTTTTCAATGGAAATTACCTTCTTATAAATATGTCATAAAATCACATGAAAACACAACATAATGAACTACTAAGTGCTAAGTGACCTTTAAACATAAGTTTGTCACTTATGTGTTTGGAATTTTGAAAATCTGACATACACGGTTGTGTTCAAGATGATTTTTGGAGTCTAATAAAACCAACATAATTTTGGGTGAATAGTAACATACCCTTATGAATAGTAACCTACCCTTATTAATATTAATATGAACCTTATGAATAGTAAATCACCCAAAGTAATAGTAACATCACCAATGAATAATTAAATAAAATTTAGGCAACTTATAAGAAATGGTTTTTTAGTAAGCCATAAATAAATAATTATAACTAATTAATTAATTTAAAAGAAAATGTATTTTCTTAAAAAGTGTTCATAAATTAACATATCTATGTATTATTTATTTAAGATAATTTTATAAGACCTCAAGTAATTTTTGAAATCATTATAAAATGAGTTTTAATTTTAAAAATTGTTTTTTCAAGTAAATTATGATATTAATTAAATATTAAATTAATAATATTTAGAAATTTATTTTTAAAAAATTGAAATCATTTATGGATTCTAAATGTCGAGAAATGGTTGGGGTGAAGTTTTGGGGGTTTTCTAAAATACTTGAATTTTTGATGAATAGTGAAATACCATAATTTACAAAATAAGCTAAATAAGCTAATTATAGAGTCATGTATGATGTTATGTTGATGTAATCCCACTTGGTTGGGGATCACATGATAAAATTACTATTTTTGGTCATGGAATACTCACTATTCCTTATATTGTGGGGAAATAATAAACTAATGAATTTTATATTGAGAAAACCCCTCTTCCCTCAACTATAAATACCACCCATCACACCCTCATTTCCTCACACCTCTCAAGCTTCAAGCCTTGTCTAAACTCTTCCCAAGAATCTTTCCTATCTCCTCCCACACATCTAAGAGCTTCTGGTCTCATCAAAAGACCAAGCCTAGGCCCCTTAAGGAGGATCTCAAGAGGAGGATTCAAGAGGTAATTTCTTTCCCTCTTTTCCTTTAATTCCCTTTCAATTTCAAGTTCTTTTCTTATTATCACTCCACCTATCTTTGTCCAAATGATATGGTAACTCCAATATCAGACATATAATATAATATTACGATACTAATGTTATATTGTACCATCAAACCCCCTTCTCCTCTTTCTTTTATTTTATAAAAGAAAACGTTGTTCGTGAGGTGTTAATCTATGACCTTCAAGAACAACATGTTTTCTCTTTTCATTTCTACCTTCAAAATATAGTCATAAAACCATTTTATGGTTAAAATAGAATATTTTATATGTATTAATTCCTATTTAAATTTCTGAAACTAAATTATATACATATTAATAAATTATTAATAAAAAAAAGTTCGTTGTGGTCAAAAAATCTCCCAAATTAACTCAAACAATCATCATTTAATTCTTATCTAATGATTCATCCACATGGAATAAAATGAAATTAATTATAATATAATTTTAACTTTATTAATATAATTAATAACATGTAATATATATTTTTTATGTTTATCCATATTCTACATGAACTTCAATTCATGAATACATGTGAAATGCTCAAGAAAACCATAAAAACAAACATTCCCAAACAATGTTTTTAAACTCTATAACTCATCAAAAGGCACATAAAATAATATAATGAAACCAAAATGACCCATATTCATGTATAAAAGGTTATGTAATTTATAATTAATTCATATAATTTCATTATACAGGAAATTAAAGTGAAGGAAGCATTCAGATATAGGATAAGGGGAAATTCTCGAACCCAACTTTCATCCTTTGGGTTCTCCCACTTTCACTACTTTTTTGATATGGTTACTATTTAAAAATTATTTATTAATCATTTAATTTACTTTTCTGGGATATACATTGTTTTCACTGGTGTTTATGTCAAACAAATTTTTTTCCAAAAGAAATCTTCTTTTGAGAACACACCTTTTACTTCTCATTCAAGGTTGACGGTTCTTGTAACTTGCATGTTATTCCCTCTTTATTTTGGTAACCCAATGTTTATGAATGTGTTCTTATGAGATAAAAATAATTCCTTTTAATGGGTTATTTATGTTAATTTTTGATATATTTTTATTGTGGTATTCATGATAAATGATAATGTTATGATGTGACGGGTGTGCCTGAAATTATATAGCGCAATATGAATGTTTCAATGTGACGGGTGTGCCCAGAATTATACAGCACTCCAATGCATTGGGTAAAGTGATGAATATCATGAGTTAATGTAAAATAATGTTTTAACAAGTTTATAGTTTTTTTCATGAGTATGTGTGGTATTTAACCACTAAGACATGATGTTTCATTTTTTATGCATTGCCACATTTCAAGTCTTTTATTAATGATTCCCTCATGTTCATGATTCTTTGCCTATGTTATGATTATGCTCAACCCAAGCTATATTTTTCTTATCAGTCCCATTACTAGGCTTTTATCTCACCCCTTTTGATGTATATCCTTAGGTGGCTATATGTACTAAGGAGAGGTCAAGTGCTAGTAAGAAGCTAGAGAAGAAGAAATTGAATAAATGTTTATGCTCGATGTTGTAATTATTATGTATGGTCCTAGTTTTCCCAAGACACTAATCCTTTGGATCCTCTATGTGTAATACTATTATTTTATTTATCTTTAAAATTATGTAATATTAATGGAAGAAATGGGTAAGTCTCTATAGTTGGTATCATAGGAAAGGTCTAGTCAATTTGGGATTTAGGATTAGTGAACCCTAGAGAAAACCTCTAGCATGAGACTAAGTACAAATATGCACACAAGAATCTTTACATAGGAAGCCCATATGTTATGATTTTAGTAAAAATTGTTTAAATGTATAATTTATTCATGAATTTCTGACTTATGTCTTGTTCTAACCTTTTCTATTTTAGAAAATGGTGGGAACCATGAGAAACCAGGCCAACAACTCATGCGAGGGCCAATGCAACAATTTCCTGAATGACATCCCCAATGATTTTGAAGGTGGAGTTCAAAACTTCATAGAGATTCTTACCCAATTATCTTAGGTTATTAATAATAACCATAATAATGGGGAATGTCCCCCTTCTCCAAAGAGGGAGAAACCAGCTATCGAATGTTTTATGTAGCAACAACCACCGATGTTTAGTGGATCTTATGATCCACTAGTTGCAGAATAGTGGGTCAACTCCATGGAGAAAATATTTTATGTTCTTCAATGTTTTTAGACGAAGAAGGTGACACTATCTGTTTATCGTCTAGATGGACAGTCTGATCAATTGTTGGCTTTGATTAAGAACACCAAGCCAAGGGAGGAAATTGAAGAGATGGAATGGGAAGACTTTAAGATAATGTTTCTTAAGAAGTATTTACCAAGAACTATTCACAAAAAGATGGAGAGAGAATTCATAGAGCTGAAGAAAAAATAAGGAGAATCTTTTATAACCTACGAAGCATATTTCACAAGGCTTACAAGGTACTCTTTGGGTTTTGTTATCAATAATGATAGAAAAATTGATAGATTCTTTAGTTGATTAAAACCACAACTTCAAAAGGCTCTTGAAATTAGAGACTTTGGGAGTTATGAAGAAGTTGTTAGATGTGCTCTCAAAGTAGAGATAGAGTTTTGAGAGTGGTCCCATGGCTATGGTGATAAGAAACGAAATATGGAGTTTCAATCTGGTGGATCTAATGACGAAGGTGGGAAGAAAACTCAACGACCCACATGCCAAAAATGTGCGAAGTTGCACCATGGGAACTGCCTCAAAGGGACAGGGAAATGCTTCAAGTGTGGGAAAGAAGGACACCATGATCAAGAGTGTCGAAAAGAAATAAAAAGGAAGGAGAATGTGGCAGAAGAAAGGAGAGAACCACCCATGGTTCAATGATACAACTCTAGGGAGCTAGGGCACTATACAAGTCGGTGCACTAAACCTTGAGTTCTTGAGGGTAATCAGTGTCAGCAGCCACCAAATCCAAAGGAACAAGGGAAGGCTTATGCCATCACTACTGTATAAGTGAAGCAAGATAATGAAGTCATACAATGTACACTTTCTATTCACTCAAGAATGGAAAAATTCTTATTTGATTATCATTCTACGCATTCCTTTATATCTTGAAAGTTTTATAAAACTATAGAATCGAAGCCACGGAACCTTGAAGTAGGTATATTTGTAAAAAAATCAAGTGGTGAAATCATTACAACCCAAGTGTTTTACTCTTCTCCTATTGGCGTATGTGGGAATATTATTCCAGTGAATCTTGTAATACTTCCCTTAGTGGAATTCGACGCTACAATGGGAATGGATTAGCTCTCATTATATAGAGCACATATCAACTGTCAGGAAAAGGAATTATCTTTTCATATTATGAACCATCCCATTCTCCTCTACAAATGCAAGAAAGATCATGAATCTCCTTTGAAAAATCCTCCATCTGTGTGGGTATTGATTAACTATGAAGAAGAATACCTCCCCCAAATGGTTGGGTCGAAGGATAGTTCCATCCTTAAGGAAATGGCCATCTTGAGGGAATATGGTGATATATTTCTTGAAGAGTTACCCGAAATTCCCCAAGATTGTAAGGTAGAGTTCTCAATTGAACTCATACCTGGAGCTACTCCTATCTCAAAGTGTCCCTATAGGATGGCTCCTATCGAATTAGAGGAGTTAAATAAGAAGCTACAAGATCATCTGGGCAAAGGGTTCATACGCCCTAGTGCATCACCTTGGGGTGCGCCAATTCTCTTTGTGAAGAAGAAGGATAGAACAATGCGGCTGTGTATTGACTATCTGGAACTCAACAAGATCACCATAAAAAACAAGTATCCTCTTCCAAGGATTGATGACTTGTTAGATCAGTTAAGAGGAGATCAATACTTCTCAAAGGTGGATCTTCATTCTGGATATCATCATCTAAAGGTGAAGAAGGAATATATTCAGAAGACTGACTTCCGTACAAGGTATGGGCACTATGAGTTTTTGGTGATGCCCTTTGAACTTACTAATGCCTTTTCAATATTTATGGATTTGATGAATAGAGTCTTTAGACATTACCTCAACAAATTTTTGGTAGTGTTTATTGTTGATATTCTCATCTAATCCAAGAGCAAGGAGGAACATGAAGAACATATAAGACTTTTATTGGCGACGTTGAGAAAGGATAAGTTGTACGCCAAGTTCAGAAAGTGTTACTTTTGGATGAAGCAAGTAATTTTCTTGGGACATGTGATCACAAGTTAAGGAATTTATGTGGATACTTCAAAAACAAAGGTGACTGAGGAATGGTCCAGGCCCTCTAGTTTCATAGAAATCTGTAGTTTTCTTGGATTAGCTGGTACTACTGATGTTTTGTGAGAAATTTTTCATGATTGTCAATCCTGCTAACTAAGTTAACAAGAAAAGGGGTTAAGTATGTCTGGACAGAAGAATGTGAGGGAAACTTCAAGGAGCTAAAGAGAAGGCTGATCACTACACCTATACTCACACTATCAAAAAGTGGATAAAGTTTTGTGATATAAAGTGATGATTCAAAGAAAGGCTTGGGTTGTGTACTCATGCAAAATGATAATGTGATAGCCTATGCTTTGGTTGTGTACTCATTCAAAGAAAGGCTTGGAGGAACTACCTTTATGGTGAGAAGTGTGAAATATACAATGATCACAAGAGCCTAAAGTATATATTCACACAAAAGGATCTCAACATACATCAAAGGATATGGTTAGAGATAATAAAGGATTAATATTTCTCTATTCACTATCATCCTGGAAAGGCGAACAAGGTAGCTGATGCTCTAAGAAGAAAAGAACCTTCTACTCTATGCATGTTACAGATTGAGAAAGACCCTATATTCTTGGATATGAAAAGGATGAATTTAGAAATCATAAGGTAAAGGGATAGATCTTACATTGACCAAATTATTGTGCAACCATCCATCCAAGAGAAGATTAAGGAAGCAAAAAGGGATGATGTGGAGATACAAAAGTGGGTGAATGCAGTAAAGGTAGGGAAGCTGCAAGAGTTCCATATCGATAATGATGGTGTGATTCGGTTTAGAACGCAGCTTTGTGTGTCTTAATCACTCGGGATAAATAAGTATCTATTGGAAAATACACATAGCTCAATATTCTCTATCCATCCTGGTAGCACCAAGATGTACCGTGATCTCTGAGAACACTTCTGGTGGGATAACATGAAGAAGGAGATTGCAGAATATATATCAAGGTGCTTGGTATGTCAGAAAGTTAAAGCAGAGTGACAAAATTCCAAAGGTTTGATTGAGCCATTACCTATACCCATGTGGAAATGGGATAATGTTACTATGGACTCTGTCATGGGTCTCCCGAAGATGTTTAAGGGAAATAATGCGATATGGGTTGTGGTTGACCAACTCACCAAGACTGCCCATTTTATCGCTATTCGGGAAGACCTCTCTCTTGAACAACTTGCAAAGTTATATGTGAAGGAAGTGGTGAGACTGCATGGTGTTCCACTCTCAATTGTCTCAGATCATGATCCAAGGTTCACATCTAAATTCTGGAGGATCCTTCAACATGCTTTGAGTATTGAATTAAATTTCAGCACCACCTATCACCCCCAAACTGATGGCCAATCTGAAAGGACTGTTCAGACGCTTGAAGATATGATAAGAGATCGCTCTATATAATTCAAAAGTGGATGGGATCAACATCTCCCATTGGTTGAGTTCTCATATAACAATAGCTTCCACTTGAGTATTCAGATGGCTCCAAATGAAGCTTTTTATGGAAAGCAATGTAAAACTCCAACCTATTGGGATAAAGTTGGAAAAAGAAAGCTACTTGGACCCAATCTTGTAGAAGAGATGACAGAAAAGGTTCAAGTCATCCAGAAACACATCAAAGATTCTCAGAGTCAGCAAAAGAACTACACTGACAACCGTCTAAGGGACTTGGAGTTCGACATTGGAGATAAAGTCTTCCTTCTAATATCACCATGGAAGAGATTCATGCAATTTGTAAAGAAAGGGAAGCTAAGACCAAGGTACATTGGCCCCTTTGAAATCCTTGACCACATAGGTGCTGTGGCCTATTATATTTCACTTCCGCCGAATGTGGATCAAGTTCATGATGTGTTTCATGTATGACTCCTAAGGAAGTACATACCTGATCCCTCACATGTACTCAACTTAGAGGTGGTACAGCTGGAAGATGATCTCTCTTATGAGGAGAAGCCAGTAGAGATTATGGACTAGAGAGATAAATTTCTACGCAAAAAGAAAACCCACCTTTTCAAAGTGTTGTGGAGGAACCATAAGTTTTAAGAAGCTACATGGGAACTGAAGGAGGTGATGAAGGAGAAGTACCCTCACCTATTTGTGTAAAACAAAATTTCGAGGGTGAAATTTCATAAGGGGGGAAGAATGTAATGACCCAAAGTTTTTCAATAGTAATTACCTTCTTATAAATATGTCATAAAATCATATTAAAACACAACATAATGAACTACTAAGTGCTAAGTGAGCTTAAAACATAAGTTTGTCACTTCTGTGTTTGGAATTTTGAAAATCCGAAATACACGACTATGTTCAAGATGATTTTTGGAGTCAAATAAAACCAACATAATTTTTGGTGAATAGTAACATACCCTTATGAATAGTAACCTACCATTATGAATAGTAATATTACCCTTATGAATAGTAAATCTCCCAAAATAATAGTAACCTCACCCATGAATAATTAAATAAAATTTAGGCATCTTATAAGCAATGGTATTTTTGTAAGCCATGAATAATTAATTATAATTAATTAATTAATTTAAAAGAAAATGTATTTTCATAAAAAGTGTTCATAAATTAACATATCTATGTATTCTTTATTTAAGACAAATTTATAAGACCTCAAGTAATTTTTGAAAGCATTATAAAATTAGTTTTAATTTTAAAAACTGTTTTTTTCAAGTAAATTATGATATTAATTAAATATTAAATTAATACTATTTAGAAATTTATTTTTGAAAAATGGACATCTTTTTTGGATTTTACACATCAATAAATGGTTGGGGTTAAGTTTTGGGATTTTTCTGAAATACTTGAATTTTTGATGAATAGTGAAATACCATAATATACAAAATAAGCTAAATAAGCTAATTATAGAGTCATGTATGATGTTCTGCTGATGTAATCCCACTTGGTTTGGGATCACATGATAAAATTACTTTTTTGGTCATGCAAGACTCACTATTCCTTGTCTTGTGGGTAAATAATAAACTAATGAATTTTATATTGAGAAAACCCCTCTTCCATCCACTATAAATACCACCCATCACACCCTCATTTCCTCACACCTCTCAAGCTTGAAGCATTGTCTAAACTCTTCCCAATAATCTTCCATATCCCCTCCCAAAATTCTAATATCTTCTGGTATCATCAAAATACCAAGCCTAGGCCCCTTAAGGAGGATCTCAAGAGGAGGATTCAAGAGGTAATTTCTCTCCCTCTTCTCCTTTAATTCCCTTTCAATTTCAAGTTATTTTCTTATTCTCTCCCCACCTATCTTTGTCCAATGATATGTTAACTTAATTATCATACATAAACTGTAATGTTATGATACTAATGGGATATTATTCCATTCAAACCCCTTATCCTCTTCCTTTTATTTTATAAAATAAAACGTTGTTTGTGAGGTGTTAATCTATCACCTTCAAGAATGACAAGTTTTCTCTTTTCATTTCTACCTTCAGATCTGGTCATGAAACCATTTTTATGGTTGAAACAGAATATTTTATATGTACTAAGTACAATTTAAAGTTCTGAAATTAAGTTATGTACATATTACTAAATGATTGATCAAAACAAGTTTGTTGTGGTCGAAAAACAACCCAAATTAACTCAAACAATCGTCATTTAATTCTTATCTAATGATTCATCAACATGGAATACAATGTAATTAATTATAATATAATTTTAACTTATTTAATATCATTAATAAAATATAATATATGTTATGTATGTTTATCCATGTTCTAAACAAACTTCAATTCATGAATACATGTGAAACGCTCAAGAAAACCATAAAAATGAACATTCATGAACAATGTTTTTAATCTCTATAACTCATAAAAAGGACCATAAAATAAAATAATGAAACCAAAATAACCACTATTAATTTATAAAAGGTTCTTTAATTTCTAATTAATTAATATAATGTCATTATATAGGACATTAAAGTGAAGGAAGCGTTTAGATATAAGGTACGAGGAAATTCTCAAACCCAACTTTCATCCTTTTGGTTCTCCCACTTTCCCTCCTTTTTTGATATGGTTAATCCTTAAAAATAATTTGTTAATAATTTCCTTTCCTTTTCTGGGATATAAATTTATTTCATTGGTGTTTATGTTAAACAAAATTTTTTCCAAAAGAACTCTTATTTTGAGAACACACCTTTTACTTCTCATTCAAGGTTGATGGTTCTTGTAACACGTACGTTATTCCCTATTTATTTTGGGAACCAAATGTTTATGAATATATTATTATAATATGAAACAAATTCCTTTTCATGGGTTATTTATGTTCATTTTTTGATATATTTTCATTATGGCATGCATGATAAATGATAATGTTATAATGTGGCAGGTGCATCCAGAATTATGTAGCGCAATATGAATGTTTCAATGTGACGGGTGCTCCAGGAATTATACAGTGCTCCAATGAATTGGGTAAGGTGATGAATATAATGAGTTAATGTAAAATAATGTGTGAACAAGATTATAGTTTTTTTTCACGAGTATGTGTGGTAGTTAACCAGTAAGACATGATGTTTCATTTTTTATGCATTGCCACATTACAAGTCTTTTATTAATGATTCCCTCATGTTCATGATTCTTTGACAATGTTATGATTATGATCACCCCATGCTATATTGTTTTTATGTGTACCCTTACTATTCTTCTATATCACCCCTTTTGATGTATATCTTCAAGTGGATACATGTACTAAGGAGAGGTCAGTGCCAGTAAGAAGCTAGAGAAGAAGGAATTGAATAAATGTTTATACTTGATGTTGTAATTGTTATGTATGGTCCTAGTTTTCCCAAGACACTAAACCTTTGGATCCTCTATGTTTAATACTTTTATGTTATTTATATTTAGAATTATGTAATAGTAATGGATGAAATGGCTGAGTCTCTATACCAATCTTCCTCATGTGCCCCCATAACGATAAATAAGAGTTCAAGAGTTGGTAAATGTGGGTGCACACGTTTACAAAAATTATCACTTTCCCATACGCAGGACCATAGGATACTCATTTAGTTTGATGAGAATGATATTCCTATAGGACCAAATGAAAAATATTTTAAGAGTTTTGTATCAACTCAGGGTAAGATCAAAGTAAGCATTTTGTATGATGATTGGAGAAGTGTGGACAAAGTGATAATATCTCAGTTGTGGGAGACGATTTTGTTAAGATATTTTTCTATTTTTTTTCATATTCTTTAAATGTTTCTAGTATAATATGTTTTACATCTTCTTTATCAAATGACATTTGATATTCCTGACTCTGGAGGAGTCAGGAAGAAATGCTTATCGATGGCTGCTAGGAGATGAAGGGATTTCAAATCTACCCTCACATCTAATTTAATTTTTGTTCATAGTAGTCATGACAATCCATGTCATATATATCCTTTCATAGATTAAGAAACATGGAGACAATTTGTTGAAAGTAGGATAAAATATTCACTTTTGGTAAGGAAAATGTAAACATTTATAAGATTTATTATATAAATGATCTTATTAATGTTTTGTTAATGATTTCTTATTCTTAATTTACAGAAAACAAGGACATCTCATCATGAGATCCAATATAAAAATTTATACCCTCATAGTTTATCTCGGGGAGGGTATACATTATTGGAAGAACAAATGATGGTGGAAAAATTACAAAAACTGAGAGTTGAGTCTTCAAGCTCTGGAGAGGTTTCCCCTCCATCCCCTCCAACTAGACATGAAAAATGGAAGAGAGATCAGATGGGACAAAAGGGAAATATCTTTCAGAAGAATCGATAATTGTAGCTGAGAGGATTGTAAGATATTTATTTTATTTATTTAAGTTAACTATATTCTTTATATAATTTGAATCATTACTGAAATGTTAAATTAATTAATACAGGATTATCTTGAGGAGAAGAGCTCACAGGGGTTATTTACAGCTGGTAGGAGGCAAGATATTTTATCTATTTCATTGGGAAAGCCTGAACATCCTGGTCGTGTATGAGGATATCCGACGGGTGTATCAGTAAGAAAAGTGTTGCAACATTCTTAAAATTCTTCCATTGAGGGTGTTTATAAAAAAATATAATCCTTGGAGGCTAAAGTTCATAATATTAATGCGACAATGGGGGAGAAGATTATAGTGTCGGTACGGTCTATGTTTGCAGACATGCAAAGAAAATTTCAGGCTACAGCTCCCACTCCTCCACCTCCCCCTATATACCCCATTATTTATCCCCCACCTCCGTCAGTAGCTCCCACTCCCCCACCTTAGCCTATAGACCCCATTTTTATCCTACTCCTCCGCCGCAACTTCCTACTTATTGCGAGTTGTATGTTGATGATCCTCAACATCATATAATTTCATATGGGCTGGTATATTGTATAGGAGATACAGTTCATCATCAAAAGTTAGAGTTAGAGCATCATAGGGTCACTGTACATGATATTATAGATAGATCAGCATGAGTTCCATTACCTACAGATGAGGTGATGATAGTTGGACATAATATCAACCATTTTTTAATTTGGCAATCCAGAATTCTGTGACTCATTACCATAGTGGTATGTATGTTATATCATCTATTTTATTTTTTATTAAATTTTTTATGACATTTAAAAAATAATATATTTTTCTATTTATTTTTACAGTAATAATTCAAAGGTAAAGAAATACTGTATAGACAACAACAAAGACAAATGGCTATAACATTAGATACAGATTCTAGTAGTCTTGACAGCTTTTCAAGATATTCAAATTTATTGGAGGATCATTATGAGTTTCCAATAGAACATCATGTTTGTGGACTTGAAATAAATGTGGGGATTTTGAAAATTGATATCATGGAGCTTGTTACTAGAGATAAGTTGGGCATCAACGTCGTGATTTTTTTCCATGTAAGTCTTAATACCTTTTCCCTGTGTAATATTAATTAAAAATGTATACTTATATATGTTTTGTATTAGGTCTCTTTATAAAATGTGTGAGAATAATGAGCGGACATATGTATATGGATTCATGGACCCGTATTTGATTTCCCCTGAAGCACATGCATTGGATGAGGAACAAAGAATGCTTTATATTACTAAAAGATTTGAACAGAATACAATCACACAGTGTTGGATGATGCCTTTTTATGAGAGGTATGAAATATATCTCTGGAAAGGATTTCACTATCTTTTAACATAAAAAACCACTGACCTTAAATTTTCTTTTATCAGTGATCATTGGATGTTAGGTGTTTTTACCAAGGGAGAAAACACTTTATTGGATATGATCTGTCCATGGTGATATACGAGAAAGTTTTAATAATATGTTTGAAAAGTAAGTTTCAATTTCTTAATAGTTGTATATATTATAATGAATTTTAAATTTATCCCATTTGTATTATTTTCTAACAGGATATGGGTCTACTTTTGAAAAAACACAAAGAAAAGGAGTGCTAAGACCAAATATGTAAAAGTAAAGGTAAATATCCATTTATAATTTGTGTTTTTTTGATGTATTACATAAAAATAATATTTTTAATTTACACTCGTTTAAAAAAAATCATGAACAACAAGGCATCATAGAATGCAGATATTATATGTTAAGATTTATGTATGAAATAATTACAACTAGAAAATTTGTGAACTTTGACCTGGTAAGATTTCCTTTTAAACTTTTCCATAATATTTCATTTGATTTATTCATTATACATGTTAACTACTATCCTTTTAATTTATAGCTATTTGATGACCCTCAACCCTATAGTGATCAAGAGGTCAAACACTTACAAGTGGAATGGTCAACTTATTTTACTGTTTTGATTGGATTTTCGTTTGTTTGTAGTGTAAAATGTAATTTTGAGTATTGTCATTATAATTGTGTATTTGGTAGTCGTTTAGGTTAGATTTAGGTTTTTTTAGTTGAAATTTTATGTTTTGAATGTTATATATGTGAATGTTTAATTTTTTTGTGATTTTTGTTTTGGTCTAGTTCTAATGGTTTTTCTAGTATGGATTCGGGTCTGGGGGGGGGGGGAGATTTTAGTAGGGTGGAGAGGTTTCTAGGGGTGTGGGAGGGATGTCTAGTGGGGTGAGGGGTTTCTAGGGTGTCCATGGGGGTGAGAGGGTGTCCAGGAGGGTGGGAGGGCTGTCCAGGGGAGTGGGGGCTGTACAGGAGGGTGGGGGGATATCCAAGGGGTATCCAAGGGTGTGGGAGTGTCCAGTGGGGGGGGGGGGAGTTCAGGGTTGTGGGAGGGATATCCAGTGGGGGGTGTCTAGAGTGTTAATGGGTGTGGGAGGGTGCCCAAGAGGGTGGGAGGGCTGTCTAGGGGGGTCGGGGTTGTCCAAGAGGGGGGGGGGGGGGGGCTGTCCAGTGGGTGTCCAAGGGTGTGGGGGTGTCTAGTTGGGTGGAGGGGTTTCCAAGGGTGTGGGAGGGCTGTATAGTGGGGTGGGGGTGTCCAAGGTGTCTATGGGGGGTGGGAGGGTGTCCAGGAGGGTGGGAGGGCTGTCTAGGGGAGTGGGGAGCTGTCCAGGGGGTATACAGGTGTGTGTGTGTGTGGGGGGGGGGGGGTGTCCAGTGGGGTGGGGGGTTTCGAGGGGTGTGGGATGACTGTCCAAGGGGGTGGGATGCTATCCAGAATGGTGGTGGTGGTGGGGGGGGGGGGGCTGTCCAGGGGTGTGTGTGTGTGGGGGGGGGGGGTCTAGGGGTGTGGGACAGATGTACAGTTGGGGGGGGGGAGGGTGTAAAGGGTGTCCATGGGGGTGGGAGGGTGTCTAGGAGGGTGGGAGGGCTGTTCAGGGGAGTAGGGGGCTGTCCAGGAGGGTGGGGAGCTGTCCAGGGGTGTTTAGGGGTGTGTGTGTGTGGGGGGGGGGGGGTTCTAGGGGTGTGGGAGGGCTGGCTAGTGTGTGTGTGGGGGTGGGGTGGGGGTGTCCAGGGTGTCTATGGGGGTGGGAGGGTGGGAAGGCTGACCAGGGGTGGGGGCTATCCAGGAGGGTGGGGGTGTCTAGGGGTGTGTGTGGGGGGGGAGTTTATAGGGGGTGGGGGGTAAGGGGTATGGGAGGGTTGTCCAGTGGGGTGGGTGTGTTCAGGGTGTCCATGGGGGTGGGAGGATGTCCAGGAGGGTGGGAGGGTTGTCCAGGGGGTGGGGGGGTTGTCGAGGAGTGTGTGTGTGTGTGTGTGGGGGGGGGGGGTCCAAGGGCATGGGAGGGCTGTCCAGTGGGGGGGGGGGGGGTGTCCAGGGTGTCTATGAGGGTGGTAGGTTGTCTAGAAGGGTGGGAGGGCTGTCCAGGGGGGTGGGGGTTGTCCAGGGTGTGGGGGGATATCCAGGGGTTGGGGGTCGTCCAGGGGGTGGGGGTTGTACATTGGGCTGTCTAGTGGGGTGGGGGTGTCCAGGGGGTGGGGTGTCCATGGAGGTGGGGGTGTCTATGGGGGTGGTAGGGTTTCCAGGAGGGTGGGGGGGGGGTCCAAGGGTGTGGGGGTGTCCAGGGGTGGGTTCCATGTGTGTGGGAGGGATACCAGTGGGGGGGGGGGGGGTCTAGGGTGTCCATGGGGGTGGGAGAGTGTCCGTGAGGGTGGGAGGGCTGCCTAGGTGGGTGGGGGGATGTCCAGGGGATTGTGTGTGTGTGTGTGTGGGGGGGGGGGAGGGGGGTCTAGTGGGGGGGGGGGGTCCAGGGGTGTGGAGGGATGTCCAATGGGGTGGGGGTGTCCAGGGTGTCCATGGGGGTGTGAGGGTGTCCGGGAGGGTGAAAGGGTTGTCCAGGGGGTGGGGTCTGTCCGGGGGGGGGGGGGGGGCTGTACAGGGGGTCGTCCAGTGGGGTGAGGGGGTTTCTAGGGGTTTAGGGGTGCCTAGGGGTGGGAGGGTGTCAAGGGGGGGTGGGAGGGTGTCTAGGGGGTCGGGGGTTTATCCAGGGTGGTCAGGGGGCTTTCTAGGGGGGTGGGGGTGTCCAGGGGGTGGGAGGGTGTCCAGGGGGTGGGGGCTATCCAGGGGGTGGGGTTGTCCAGTGGGGTGGGGGGGGGTGTCCAAGGGGTTTTTTGTTTTTTTAGTTGACATTTTAAGTTTTGAATGTTATGTATGTGAATGTTTAATTTTTATTTGGTTATTCTTATTTTGGTCTAGTTTTTATGCTTTTATGGGGGTGGGGGGGGGTGTCCATGGTGTCTATGGGGGTGGGAGGGTGTCCAGGAGGGTGGGAAGGCTGACTAGGGGGTGGGGGCTATCCAGGAGGGTGGGGGTGTGTAGGGGGTGTCTAGGGGTGTGTGTGGGGGGGGGGATTTTACAGGGGGTGGGGGGTAAGGGGTCTGGGAGGGTTGTCCAGTGGGGTGGGTGTGTTCAGGGTGTCCATGGGGGTGGGAGGATGTACAGGAGGGTGGGAGGTCTATCCAAGGGGTGGGAGGTTGTCCAGGAGTGTGGGGAGGGGGGTCTAAGGGCATGGGAGGGTTGTCCAGTGGGGGGGGGGGTGTCCATGGTGTCTATGGGGGTGGGAGGTTGTCTAGAAGGGTGGGAGGGCTGTCCAGGGGGTGGGGGTTGTCCAGGGTGTGGGGGGATATCTAGGGGGTGGGGGCTGTCCAGGGGGTGGGGGTTGTACATTGGGCTGTCTAGTGGGGTGGGGGTGTCCAGGGGGTGGGGTGTCCATGGGGGTGGGGGTGTCCATGGGGGTGGTAGGGTGTCCAGAAGGGTGGGGGGGGGGGGGTCCAAGGGTGTGGGGGTGTCCAGGAGGTGGGTTCCATGGGTGTGGGAGGGCTACCAGTGGGGGGGGGGGTCTAGGGTGTCCATGGGGGTGGGAGAGTGTCCGTGAGGGTGGGAGGGCTGTCCAGGTGGTTGGGGGGATGTCCAGGGGATTGTGTGTGTGGGGGGGGGGTCTAGTGGGGGGGGGGGGCAAGGGTGTGGAGGGATGTCCAATGGGGTGGGGGTGTCCATGGGTGTGGGAGGGTGAAAGGGTTGTCCAGGGGGTGGGGTCTGTCCGGGGGGGGGGGGGGCTGTACAGGGGGTCGTCTAGTGGGGTGAGGGGGTTTCTAGGGGTGTAGGGGTGCCCAGGGGTGGGAGGGTGTCAAGGGGGTGGGAGGGTGTCTAGGGGGTCAGGGTCTATCCAGGGTGGTCAGGGGGTTTCCAGGGGGGTGGGGGTGTCCAGGGGGTGGGGGCTATCCAGGGGGTGGGGTTGTCCAGTGGGGTGGGGGGGGGGCTGTCCAAGGGGTTTTTTGTTTTTTAGTTGACATTGTAAGTTTTTAATGTTATGTATGTGAATGTTTAATTTTTATTTGGTTCTTCTTATTTTTGTCTAGTTTTTATGCTTTTATGGTACATATTCTAGTGTGGTTTTGGTCTAGTTTTGGTATGTTTTCTGCTTGTTTTAGGTCTTTTTTGGCAGGGCATAGTTGTGGTTGAATGGTTTTATTAAAAAAACTGGTTTTTACATCAGTTATTTTATAATCAATGTAAAAAATACACGGGAATGGGTTTTAATTCCGGTTATTTGAAAACCAACGTAACAAACGTATGTGTTTTTACATCGGTTATTTCATAACTGATGTAATAAATGGAATGGAATTGTTTTTTACATTGATTATTTTATAACTGATGTGGTATATATGTTTTCACATCGGTTATTATTTAACCTACATGAAAAAACGCTTGGAATACTGGCTTATCACATCGGTTATTCAATACACAACGTGATAAACACTACGAAGGCACATTTTATTATGTCGGTTATATAATAACTGGCATAATAAATGATATACCATGTTGGTTATTTAAAAAACTTTGTAATAAATCACCACTCTAAATCATTTTCCACGTCAGTTTTTGAGGAACTGAAGTAAAAAACACTTCATATTTTTGGTTTTTACATCGGTTTTAAAATAACCGATGTAAAAAAACAATGTTTATAACGTCCCCTGTAATAACATCGGCCAAAAGCTGACGTAAAAAATAAAAAATAACCGCTGTAAAAAACATTTTCTACACTGGTTATTAGATGATTTTGGGACATTTTTTCTAGGGTTTTCTCTAGACATGCATTCCTTCACCTATCCCATCAGAGATGTATTTTAGTATCAACAAATTTCCCCTTATAATTAGAGCCGATAAGAAAAAGGGGGTCAAATTTTGAGGGAAAATTGCTGAAAAATAGAAACTATTCTTCATTTGTGAATATCATTCATGAAGATTGTTCGTGACGTGGGTTAACAATTCCCTATAACGAAGCACGTTCACAAGTCCCATTCATGATTCCTGGGGTCATACACCTATAAATAGCATAGGGGTCTCCATAAAGGGACTATGAGACTCTCAAAAATAGAAATCCATCTCTCTCTTTTCACAATTCTCACCTCCTTCATGAGGGATTTGTGATATCAATCCTCAATACTCAAGAAGCTCATCTCGTCCATGAAATTGGTTTTGTGAATCATGCTTAGTGAACCCAACCTCTGTGAGCATACCCTCACGAACCTAACCTCCACAAATAGTTCTTCATAAAGCAACCTTCACGAGAAGATATTTACAAACAAGACTCAAAAAATACTAATTCATTGAACCAACTGGCCGTTGAAGGTTCAAATTCCATTGACACTCTTAGGGAGTAGATGGATGGAAAAATAATGACCAGTGAGAGAATCTAAAGTGCATCATATAATGAATCACTCACCGCACTGATGACATGGTCTTAATGGTAATTTCATCTTTTCAAAAGGATTCCTCTTTATGTAATTGGGATAAGGGATGATGTATTCATCTATAAGGTGAGAAGAAAATATCCCACCTACTAGCTTAGAAGATCACCTAGAATATATCAGTGTCATAGTGTTGCTGGAGGATACATCTCTAAGGATTACACATCACTCATGATGGAAACTCTATAGAACCATGTTGACAATATTAATAGAGAGATGTTCTTGGAAAATACATCCCCATAGTATATGATGATTCTCAAGATGGGTTTGGGGGATCTGTTCAATGGGTGGATGAAAAAATGGTATCTAAACCAGTGTGGAAAGTTCACAGATGAATGGGTCTAGGATAATTGGGAATGCACATTGTGCCAAATATTTGTGGACAAGATGAAGTGGGTAGGTATTTATGAGGCGAAATGGACCTCAAAATTCTATTCCTACTACTTAATGGGCATAAAAACATAGTTTTTGAGATGGTTTTCACCAAAGACCAACACTTTACATCGACATCATATGGAGGTTGGCATTATCTTGTGTGAGATTCACAAGATTTTTTGGATCCCAATTCAATGGGTGATGTATGAAAAACTCCTCCCCATAGATAAAGTGTGGGAGGATCTGGAGAAGCTTTCAAACCTAGTTAAGGTGTTATTGGATTTTGTGGAATGTACTAGAGAATAAAACTCCAAGGCTAGTGGACATCCCATTCAAGTAGTGGTTCGACTATTTCATGAATGAGCCAGTGGACCAACTATCCAGAAGTATGCGTATATTCCATGGGGCATTACAATAGGGCAAAGAGAACTCCTGCTAGGTGATCTTAGAGGCTAGTTGATGGTAGATGTGGGGATACAACATAAATCCTGAAGATCCTATATTCATACTGGTGGGGTCTGTCACCACACATATTTGTATATGGATACTCCCAATGAGGTATGTTCACATTGATGGTTCCAGGTATAGAAGAAGAATATGATGGTAGGATATATAATAAAATTTATTTAAATAATAATTTTCCAAAACCATGAGCCAAGATCTTGCACACCAAATTTATTATTAATTTATTTAATATTTGAAAAAATAAAAACCTAGGCCTATTAAATTTATTCATTGATGATTATTGATCATCTGAAAAGACCCTTTTGGATTGAATTTGTTGCTCTATGAATATCCAATGATTGAATCCCTCTAGAGGCAATCCACATGTGATCCAATGATCTCCAAACAACACCACTCAATCTCCAAGTTGGTGAATTTAATGTATTGCATTGATAGTTCTTGATCAGTCATTATTTGGTCTTGATGAAATGTCTTTTGTGTTTGTCATTCTTGAGTAGTAGAGAGAAGAAGGAGTCAGGAGAGAATTCATTGTGATCAACAATTATCTATTCTTAATTTTTGGATGTAATAAACAATAGATATTACCATCTATTTATAGAGTTAGGGTTTAGAATAAAATATTATTTAATTGCATGTCAGCTATAAAATAAATCTTAAAACCTTTAATAAAACTCATTCCATATAATAAGAATATCATTATTATTATTTTGTGGAACAATAACTTATGCAATAAAAAATATTATGTAATGGTATTGTTAATTAATACTTGTCATCGGACTTGGACTTGGTCCATTCTAAATCCTATTACATTTATTGAATAACCAAATAAATATTTTATTCACAATCTAGTGAATAAACATTTATTAAAAATATTCAATAAATACAATAAATATTTTATTCACAATTTAGTGTATAAATATTTTATATATATTCACATAATCAAATTAATTATTTATTAATAAAAAATAATTATTTATTACCTTATGAATATTATAACTCAATAAAAGTTGAATAAAATTATTCCTCATTCTTGAGAATAATATTTATTCTAATAATTAAATTCAAATAGAACTTAATTTAGATCAATGTAAACACATAATGTGTGACCCTCTAGGATTATTTCTTGTTGGTATTAGGAAGGATTTTCTAAAGTCTAAGATTACTATCAAGAAATGGGTCAAGTAACCTAAGAGAATGAACTTAATGTTTCAATGATGAAAACCACAAATGAACACTCACTATGTAATATAACCCCTTTGTCTCAATATCTTATCAAGAAGGTTTCACATCTATGTCACCAACCTATATGATCATTACACTATGGCCATAGAATTTAGGGAGATGGTTCTATTACAATAAAAGGATGAGATATAAACTTCTATAAAGAGGGAATGGACAAATAATTTCTTGAATATATATTAATTACATGTCACTCATGATGCACCCAATGAATCTAATTTATCCATGAGCTATTATTTTCATGGTTTACAAAATACATCTAAGTACGCAAGTTTTAACATGAATTAATAATAACATTAAATTCTAAGGACCATCACACACTGTCACAGTTTATAATGCCCTATGACACCAAAACATGCATAATTTCTACTAGATGGTCTATTTTTATAATATTTTGTCTTGGAGATTACCAAGTGAGAACTTCATGATAAAAAACATCATATTCTTATGAGTACTCTCACTTGATAGTCTATGTACTTGGTGTCCCAACGTGGTACGTTATCCAACCACAAAACATATATTTAATAATATCATCATAGCACATCAAGGTTCTCATCATAGTAGGGAATAACTATGACCTTATCAATTTTATTTATACTCTAAGAAATTATTTCATTAGAGTCATGTAGAACAATAATCAATATGTAATAAGAATTTTTATTAATATTCAATACATTTAATATACATGTAATTAAAGAACAATGAGTTGGTCCCAGGACACCAAATCCAACATGCTCCCACTTAGACTAGAGACAACTACCTATGATATTCAGTGTACTAGACTATACATGATAGTCATGTTATTATTGAGTTAAGGATTTAGTCAATTTGTACTCTATGTTGTCTTCCATTGAAATATTTTTCACTACAACCTCACCTCTCTGAGAAATATACCTCAATATATGATACTTCTAAAGTATGTGCATCTTCGATTAATGTGACCTTAGATATTTTTTGCAATAAACACCATTGTAGTATTATCACAATAGAGTGTGATAGTATATTTACTTCAAGGTACCACTTCATGATCTTGGATGAATTTACGCATCCATACTGCTTATTTACCATCCCCATAAGCCGCAATATAGTTATACTATACTATAGAATATGAAACAATATCCTTCTTTAATCTCTTCCATCTCATAACACCTCCATTTAATGTGATGATGTATCCTATTTGTGACTTCCTGTTATCTTGATTAGTTTGGAAACTAGAATCTTCATATCCTATGATGAATAATTCCTAATATCTTTTATAAACCAAGAACATATCCTTAGTACACCTCAGATACATAAGGATAGTCTTGAATACCATCGAATGAGGGCCAATTGGATCAACTTGATATCTTTATACCACACTTAATTTTTATTTGATATCTATACTAGTACATAACATAGAATACATGACTGACCCAATCATTGAGAATATAGAATCCTTTCCATTCTGTTTATTTCTTCATATGTTTAAGGACACATTTTCTTTGAAAGATGAATTGCATGTGACACGATAAAAAATCCCCTCTTGGGCTTTTCCATATTGAATCTTTTCAATATCTTGTTAATGTATTCACTTTGACTTAGGCCAAGCAACCTCTTGGATTTATCGTGATTAATTTTGATCCCAATAATATATGTTGACTCTACCAAGTCATTCAAAGAGAAACATTTATTCAACCATTCCTTAACAGACTATAATATTGGTATTTCATTTCCAATGAGTAATATGTCATCAAAATGTACTATTAAGAAAATTAATGCACTCCCAATAAACCATTTATAGATAAATGAATCACATTAATTCTTTATGAAACCAAATTATGTTATGGCCTCATCAAAATGAATTTTCCATAACTTGGATGATTTCTTTAATTTATAAATGTATATTTGAAACTTTGATACCTTGTTGGAATCCTTTAGAGTCACCAAACCTTTAGGTTGTGTCATATAGATATCTTCCTAATGGTTCCCATTAAGGAAGGATGTTTTTAAATCCATTTTCCAAATCTCATAATCACAGAAATCCATAATGGAAAGTATAATTTTGATAGATTTCAACATTTTAAATGGTGAAAACATTTCTTCATAGTTAATTTCATAACGTTTTTAAACCCTTTTTCAACTATTCTCACCTTATGGGTAATGACTTATCCTTCCACATCCAGTTTCTTCTTGAATACTCATTTTCAACAAATAGGTTTTATATCTACTAGAGGGTCTACTAAAATCTAGGCATGGTTTTGGTATATGGAATCCATTTCAGAATTCATGGACTCTTTCCATTTGGTAATATTTGTGACACTTATTGATTCCTTGTAGGTTAGAGTATCATTATTATAAACTAATAACGAGTAATCATCACTGATGACTAGACTACCATACCATTCTGGTTCTCTAATATCTCTAGTACTCCTATATAGTAATTATGTATCTGAAACATTTTCTTCTTCTATGGGGATTTGTGGATTTTTTTCCTATGAAAAATATTAGGTATATTGAGCCTAGACTTTATTGAAGTATATCTCAATCCCACTATCTCATTTAGATATAAGATCCTTCTCAAGAAATTTGGGATTTCTATCAACCACAACCTTTTGGTCTGAAGAATTTTATAGGTATTATCCCTTTATTTATTTGGGAAATCCTATAAATATACACTTTGTGACTTAGGGTGCAATCTTGTTACTTGAAGAGGCCTTAATAAACGCTTTACAACCCCGTAAATTATGGAATTCATGGAAAATAAATGGTATAACCAATAATGAAATATTAATTACAATAAATTAATTGAGCATTTAATATTATTTAAGAGAACTATTAATTTGTCAAAAAAATATTAGTGGTCCATTCAATAAAATAAGGTTGTAATGCTATAAATTTTAACTTAATGTAATTTTAAACTCTATCGATTAATGGGAGACTACATGATTTGTACAGTCCAACTAAATTCCATGTACCTTGGTTTCTATGTAACCGAGTCACATGCCTAGGGCTTTGGTGTGTTAACTCAGTCGGACTAAATGGAGTGTACATTCTTGATACACACCATGTATCCACTTTCTGGGTTCTAGGTTGACCTAGTCAACACATGGTGTGCAATAAATTCATCATGTGTAATTAAATTCTTAGTGAATCTAGGTACAATGCACATGGGTACACAACATGTACTCTGGCTATATGTCGTGTAACCCAGTTATACTAGACAAAGATTTGGAACTTCCCAATAGAATCTCTTTTTGTTATTCATTTATTATTAAACCCTTAAAAATGAAATACTAAATGAATATGATTAATGTTTCAAATCATGTTAATACAAATCAAATTAAAGAACAAATAATAAGAGATTAAAACTCAACCACGATTGTGTATGGATCAACAATCAAATAAATAATTATAAATATAATCCTCACCGCTCTGATACCAATTGATGGTTCTGGGCATAGTCTAAGCATATATTGGTGTAAAATATATTATGATTTCTTTCAATCATAATTGCTCAAAACCATGAGTGAGGATCTTGCACAATAAATTTAAAATTAATTTATTTAATATCTGATGAAATAAATACCTAGACTTAGGAACTTTATTTATTGATGATTGTTGATCATATGAAAAGACCCTTTCAGATTACCTTTATTGCATTATGATGATCCCAAGATAGAATCCATATAGTGGTGATCCACATGTGCTCCAAGGATCTCTGAAAAACACCACTTGATCTCCAGGTTCTAGCAAGGTGAATCTAATGCCCTGTATTGTTTTTTCTTGATCACTTGTTCTTTAGTAGTGAAGAAATCTATCTTGTGTTTCTTCTTCTTGAGAAGGATAGAGAACAAGGAGTCAAGGTAGAATTATTTGTGTTAAATAATTATATATTCTCAATTTTTTCATAAAATACACAATAGGCATAACAATCTATTTATAGAGTTAAGGTTTAGGTTGAAATGTTATTTTATTACATGACGACTATTAAATAACATTTAAAACATTTAATAAACCCCATGAAACATAATAATAATAATAATATTATTATTATTATTATTATTATTATTTTGTACCACACACTGACTTTCACATTAACAAATATTATGTAATGGTCTTGTTAATTAATATTTTCACCAGACTCGGTTTTAGTCTATTCAAACTCCTAAAACATTTATTGGACATCCAAATAAATATTTTATTCCTAAATTAATGTTTTATTTACAATTTATTCAATAAAAATTTATTAAAAATATTCAATAAATAATTAAATATTTTATTTTCAATCCTGTAAATAAATATTTTATATATATTCACATAACAAAATAAATTATTTATTAATAAACAAATAATTATTTATTACCTTGTGAATATTAGCGATCAATAAAAATTTAATAAAATTATTCATCAATCTTCAGAATAATATTTATTCCAATAATTAAATTCAAATATAATTTAATCGAGATCAATAAAAAAACTTAGTGTGTAACCCTCTAGGATTATTTCTATTTGGCATTAAGCGGTATTGCCTAAAATACAATATTATCATCTAGTAACGGGTCAAGGAACCAAAGAGAAAGAACTTAATGTAACAATTATGAAAACCACATATGAATGAAAATGATGTAATATAATCCATTTATATCAATATATCATTAATCACGTTTTACATCAATTTCACCAACCTATATGTTTGATACATATTTCTTTGACTATCTAAAATAAAAACGTCATTACACCATGGTCTTGGAATTTAGGGAAGTTCCACTATAATCAGAGGACTAAGATATCAACTTTCATAAAAATGGAAGGTACAAATCCTTACTTGACTTATCCATTAATGACATGTCACTCATGGCACACGCAATGTATCCAACTTCTCCAAGAATTATTATCATCATGGTTTACAAAATAAATCTAATCATATGAGTTCTAACATGAATTAATAATAATACTAAAGTCTAATGACCATCACAGATGCTCACATATAGTATTATCTGATGACACCAAAACATAAAAAATTCCTAATAGTGGATCTTTTTTCATAATAACCCATCTTAGAGATTACCAAGTGCGAACTTCGTGAGAAGAAGCATCACCTTGTATGAGTACTCACACTTGAAAGTCTATATACTATGTGTATTATAATTGTATGTTATCCAATCAAATAACATTTATTTAATAATATAATCATATCACATCAAGGTTCTCATCGTAACAGGAAACTTCTATGACCTTATCAATGAGACATAAACTCTAGGAAATTATTACATTAGAGTCATACTGAATAATGATCAATATGTAATAAGAAGTTTTATTAATATTCAATACATTGAATATATGTGTAATCAAAGAACAAATAGTTGGTCCTATGACACCAACTCCAACATGAATGGGGGTGCGTCTGAGCACCTTCATTGTGGCGGCGATGCTGGTGATGGGGCAACATGTGAATCTGATAATCCCAATATTGGTGAATATGTATAAGGTCCTCTGCCACATCATCCAAGGGAGGACTCAACTTCATGTGTGTGGACCCCTACACTTCTTTTACAGTTGTGTCACCATGCACATGGGAAAATATGAATACCCAAACCCCATCTCCCCTCCCACTATAAACTTCTAACCAATGATACCTGACATCACCAGGAGTTACCCAAACAATATGGGCTTTGTGGATGTGATGGTAAGGGCCATGTTGGAATAATTATTCATGTTTCACCCATTACCACTTCTGATGTGGAAAGTGACTAATGATCTCATGAGGACTATAAAGTAGTGGTCATATCACTAAGCCTTCCAAGGTGGGGTACTAGTGGCAAGGGTTGACTAAAATGTGATTTTTGAGTTGTATAATGAACACCAGTTCACAAGGAAGTTCCTATTTTTGCATCAACTAATCCCCAATGTATAAATGGAGGTGTACCAAAAGTGCCATCCTTCGATCTTGAGGCAGATATGATGAATATTCACATGTGAGGATGGAAAAGGGTGGTACGAGTTGCAACTACCTACCACCACATACAAGCTCATCCATGAATATGCATTAATATGGGAGAGCACATATCCCAGGGAGATGATAAGGAATAAAAATACCATGGAAAATGAAAGAGAATCCATAAAACCATGGGTTCGAGGGTGAGTGGTGGTTGGAGTGTTCCATAGAGATAGGATTGGATTAGTGGGCAGGAAAATATCCATAAGGTCGGTGGTCCTTGGCCCAACATAGGTAGAGGCTTCAAGAAGATGAGCAACATTAGGTTCAACACTCCTAGAAAAGTAGTTGTGGGAAGAAGGTGAAACCTATAAGGTAGTTATGAGGGAATTTTTCATAGATTATGGAATCAACTACACCATCTAGATATCCCTAGAAATTTTTCCTTTTTGAATTATTGGGAGAACCAAGGGCTATCCAAAAAGATCAACACTCTCCATGGGATATAGAGAGTCTCAAAAAAGAGAGAATATTCCTCACATGGTTGGTTCATTCTAAAGCCAACTTCCATGTGAACTGGGAAGAGGTGATGTAGTATATAATAGAGATGGGGGATCTCATCCACTCTTAGGGCATGTCACACCCATTGAATAGTTGAGTGAAGGTTTTTCTAGGGATGACCTCTTCTTCAGATCTCTCATCTAGAAGGTTGGCTACTCACACACCTCTTTAGGGAGACTCAGATGAGTCATCGGGGAGTTATTATTACTGGGAATCTTCTTTGGATGATTGCCCTACCGTTGACCAGGAAAATACTCTGATACCATGTGTTTTGGAAGCTACCAAACCCAAAGGATCATTGTTTAACTATTCTTATATATGTATTGGGATCAAAAAGCATTGTAGAGGGAGAGGTTCATGATGAAACTTAGGAAAATGGAGAGGGAGACTCAACCATTGAAGGGGGAAGTGGGGGGGGGGGGCTCCCTGATGTTATTGACATGGGTGGCCTACAATAACACAGAACAGTGCCTATGATTGGGGAAGTGAATATTGAGGGAATTCCATTTCCAAAGATATTTCCCATGAATTTTCTAGAGTTACCCATCGGGATATACTATTAACTTAAACCTATTTTCCTATTCACTTTTTTTTTTCTAATTTCCCTTTCTGTATTTGATTGAATCATATTTAAAATGGAAGTTCCAACTATGTTTAGATATTCTCTAGCAATGTCAACATTGAAGTCGGTGGTTCCATAGGTCAAGACAGTGAAAACTGGTTCTATCCTCTTGAAGGAAATGTCCAGGGAATCTATGAATGTTGGGATAATTGTATAGGTGCCACCAGAAGGGACTATTGAGACCATTCCCTCAATGGAGGGGGTCGAGGTGGTTCCCAAAACGAAGCCAACTGTAGGATATGCAGTGGTGAATCCTGTTATAGAGGTTCCAATGGAGAAAATTGTTGGAGTTTAAGGCTCGATGTAGGAGTTAGAAATTATTCTAGTAGTTAAAGAGACTAGGGAGGTTTCGTTGGAATGCCTACCCTGGAACTTCCATTGGTGGTGGTGATAGGAGTTGGGGCCTCAATGGAGGAGGATATAATGGTTTATCTTTTCTTGGAAGTTTTAGAAATAGTGACCATTGGATATGGGTAAGAATTTGTTCCATTAGTAGGGGAATTTGGGGAAGTTGGGATGGAAATGTCTGCCTCGGTGGTGCCATAAGAGGCAGCAGGGGATCCTTCAATAAGTGAGGAGGTTAGCAAAGAATATTTCCCCATATAGTTGGATTCCATCTTGCTCAGGGACATTCCCATGAATGACCCAACCTTGGATGTCTTTGAGGTATTTCCTCCGTATGATGCTATCCCACCCAAAGAGTTTGAAGATTATGGTATAGATTATGCCAAGGATAATCAGGTCATTAATTACAAGGGATAGAGGTGTGTTCATAACTTCATCACCTGAACAATGATGTATGAATTTAAAAGATGGGTGGGATCTCTCCAACATGGGCTAGTTAGTCTACGGACCGTTGGGGTGGAATACGATAACATTCACACACTGGATCAAGACTTCCTCATCAAGAGGGAACCTTATAAATGGAAGGAGTTCGATGTCACCTAAATAAGCATAAGGATGAAGGATACAAGGCACTTCAGGTAGATTAAGGGGAGATCACCCACCTGGAAGGTCTGGAATAGGAGCACACAAGTGTGGATGCTTCTCAAGCCATGATCATCGATCATATGAAAAATCATTTCATAGCATCTGAGTTTGAGGTGGTATAGGTTACATCCCTGGTGGATGAATTACAATATGAGGAGAAGCATATGTAGATTAGGTATGAATAGGTACATCCTAAAGCTGATGAAGATCCAGATGACCTAGAGGAGAGACAGTGGACTCCATAGGACACTCAACATAGGATGGCCAAGCTCAAATTCTGGATTAATAGGTTTGATCTTTAGGGGAATTCTTTGTAAAGGAGATGATCCAATGTGTGGATGACCCTTCATATCATTGGATGATTTTTTAAAATTCCAACTTGCTTGAGAATATTTATTTTACTTCATTCTAAAATCGCACTTCCATCATACTCATAATAAAATCAATGATTAGTCCCTAAGCTCACATGATTCATGCTCAGTGTGAGAAACAACAGAAAACCATGTGATCAATCATTTGTATGAGAGTTTCATAAAATCATCAAGAAATTAGGGTGTGCATTTTTTTGACTGATTTTAGAGAGTGTTTAAGCCGAGAGAGGCTATGATTAGATAATGGGGATCATTGAAAATTCGAATTACTTTTCCAATGTATGATAGTGCACGGATGTGATAATTCTAGGGGAGTTTAATTATACCCAAATAAAGGGGGATTAAGAGTAGGAATCACTATTCCCAACATATAGAACACAATGGGGGTGGCACAATTATGTAAAATAACTTCCAAGTATATTCAAAACAAAGTTTACATTATCATTTTTCAAGGATAGGGACAAAAAAATTGAGGTTCAACCATTGACGATGTTCAAAACATGGGACCTATCTCAAAATTTTGTCCAAAGTCATCCAAGGTATGTGGAAATTATAGTAGATGATCTATTATATCTAGTAACCATTTCTTATAGGGGTCCAATTCAGATGGGGTGGAGGTTGAAGATCAAAGTAAAGAGATATACAAAGAGTGGAGATGAAGTGATGAAATATTTTAATTGAATTAAACCCTCTTGGAATTATTCCACCTTGTATTTGAACACATTGGGTAGGTGTATCGGTTTGAAGGGAGGTAAAAATCATCTTCCAAGGGTAAATCACCTCATATGTTGAGAGAAGATTGAAAAACATTAACGACACGGTAGGTGACTAACATCAAAGGAAAGGGCCTCATGGATTAGAGACTAAGATGATATTTAGTTTTACATCATGTGATAAGGATGATAGTCACAGAGTTTAACTTCATACGATGAGTATGTTGGACAAGCAGTTTAACATCATAATATGAGGATGATGAACATACAGTTTAACATCATATGGTGAGGATTAGTAACTCGCAGTTTAATGTTGTATGGTGAGGATGATAAACATGTAGTTTAACATCATATGATGAGGATAATGAAACACAGTTTAATGTCATATTGTGAGGATGATATATCACATAGTTTAACATTATTTGATTAGGATGTGTGAAATTACATGAATAATACCCACTCAACCATAGAGGAGGAGGGAGAAAGAGGGTACCCTGATGGGGGTACTCTCTAGAGAGGCCTATAAGGAAAGGGAAAATTATAAAAACCTACAAAAATAAAAATAATTTGGGATGATTCACACACAATTTAAGGTCATTATTTTTATTCCAAAATGTTTTCTCATAGGGGATATGTGTGTAATAGGGTAGAGGTAACCCAACATTAAAGGAGGGGCCTAGGAGGCCACTTGACACACTAGATATCTTGGAGACATTTTGTATTCACACATTTTAAGGTCATGATGGTTGGACCATGAAACTTAGTTTAAGTTTATAGAGATTGGACCATAGTTTGATCATCCTAAAATGATGTGTGTAGTGTGGTGTAATAAGGAACCGATGTGAATTGAGGGACAAAGGACCCAAAACCATACAAAAAATTCTAAAGAAGACTAGAACATATTTTAAAGTAATTATTATTGTATCTAGACTCCTAGTTTAAGGTCATAGAGTTCATACCAATGGTTTGAATACCCAAAATTATATGTGTATCATGGTTAATTAGAAACATGGTGTAAATTGAGGCCCAATAAGGCCTAGAACCACACAAAAAATTTCATGGAAATCTGCACATAGTTTAAAGTCCTGATTCTTAGAATAGGACTCCTAGATTATGTTCATATTGTTTGGACCAATGGAAAATAATTTAAGTTCATAATTCTTGGACCAAAGTGTTGAGAATACCAAATAGGTATGTGTAGTGTGGTAGAGTGACAAAGTTGTTGTGAACTGAGGGTAAAAGGTCCCCAAAAACATATAAAACATTCTCAAGGAGGATCTTACATAGTTTAGAGTCATGATTATTGGACTTGGATTCCTAATTTAAGGTCATAAAGCATAGACCATGAGTGTTGTGCCTCAAAGGAACATTCACGACACTAAAGGGAGGTAAATGAACGTGAAAGGAGGGCCAAGGGAGGGCACTAAATGCTACAAAAAACGTCTCTGAGACAACTTTTACATATTTTAAGGTCATGAAGGTTTAATAAAAAGGTAAGAATATCAAATAAACATGAATTGTGTGTAATAATGAAAAAAATGATGTGAATTGAGAGATGAGGAGGCCCATTACAGAATAAATTACTATGATGACTCACACACAGTTTAGAGTCGTGAATATTGGACTAAATATTCTAGTTTATGATCATAGAGCTCATACTATAGGGTGTGAATACTCTGAAAGGACATGTGTGACATGGATGGAAGGACTAGTAACCCAACACAAATGGAGGTCCAAGGGAGGAATTTCAATGTAACACATCCCTAGGGGGATCCACACAAAGTTTAAATTCTTGATTCTTGGACTTGTACTCATAGGTTAAGTTCATAGAGCTTGAATCACATGGTACTTGCATATCTCAACCTTGCTTGAGGAAAACCCCCTACCAATGTATTAACCCATGACATCCATGCTTATTGTAAGAAAAAAGGAATGGTTTAGCATTACTGTTGTTCATAGGGGACAACATTATGAGGGGAGAGAAGTGGATGAAAAATCCTATGGGGGAGATTATGAGTTTCAATACCTGGATAGTGAAATAGAGAAATCGACTGAAAGGGAAAAATTGTTGAATATGCTTGAAAAATAGGTTATATACCCACATAGTTTGAGGATGGGGAAAAAATATAGTATCAACTTCTGAATGAGTTCGAAAAAAAACATCCACCAATTTCTGTTGAAGATCCTTAAAGGTGTGAGCCCAGGACGGTAGGGGATCCGGTGTAGCCAGGAACCATTCCATCAGGGAACCTGTTTAGATTGGGAGGATGATGGTTATCTAAATTGTAGAAAGTGATAAGCACTAAAGAAGAAGGGGGAAATTTCCTAGAGTAAATATTAGGTTTTCCCTATCATGCACTTGAATGTGTTGGATGAACGTGAAGGTAGGCGAGAATTAATCCTGGCCCAGAGGGGAAAGACCTCGAGGTGTGTCGATTGAAAGGATGGACCCAAGATGATATATCCAAGTGTAACTACTTATCCCGTAAGGGTGGAAATATGCTAAATGTAGTTATGAGTCATGGTGAGGTGGGAGATCCACACTGGTATGGTTATGTCCTCTTTAGTGAGGATATTAGATCATCTCACATTAAGAGGCATCCTATTTTTATATGGGATAAGGTGTGGTTCATATCATACTTATTAGATGAGACATACTGGTTGTATACATGGTTTTTTTGTAATCCCATATTCATCATATGAGGTATTCTAGTTTTAGATGGGGTAAGGTTTTAGTTTAACATCATACGTTAAGGATGTTAGGCTTGGAATTTTAAATTCATATAACTCATACTAGGGATGCTACTAGTTTAAAGTCATAGAGCTCAGAATATAGGGATAGATGCTGGTTTAAGTTCATATATATTTGACCATGGGGTACTAGTGTCCTAAGGAGTTTTTTGTGACATGAAATAGTGACTAACTGATGTGAAATTAGGGGCCTAGGAACCCACATTCACCCAAATATCAAATAACCATACCCCAAGTTGACCCCATTATGCTGGGAAAGATAGGACCTAGTATTGAGTATATGGAAAGGGCTTGGATCAAGATAACATATTCAGGAATAACTATGTATCCCATGAGGATGTAAATCAATCCACACATAGTTCTATAAAACGATACATGGTAAGAGAGCGATGCGGAAATGGGGATACCCTTTTGATTGAGGATATTGAATCTTATCATGCTCAAATATGAGGCATCCCAAATCTATAAAGGGGTAAGTATATATTTTATCATCGTGTACTGAGTATATTTGTGTGTTTTTTTATCCCATGGATGTCATATGGGTTATCCCAATTTGATAATGGGTAAATCAAATTTCAATAAGGGGAATCCCGAATTTATACAGGGTATGATTTTAGCTTAACATAATGCACTAAGGGAATGGTGTCTGGGTATTTTCCATTGAGGTGCCCATTTATACTTATTCATATCAGTATATGAGGGAATCTAGGCCCATTGAAGGGTCAAGGAAAATGAATGGGGATTATACCTAAAAATGAGGCCCATGAGGGTATCTTAGAATGATAGCACTGTAGGTAATATATGGTTTTTTAGTGAATCTGTAGCTGGACCCGTAGACATAAAATCTTTATGTCAATACATATTCCATGAAAATGGGAATAAATCCACACATTGTTATAGAGAGAGGGTGGAGTCATAGGATTGATGAAACACCATGGATGAAGAAAATCATCTGAATAAGAGGTTAATGTACATAGTTTAGGGTCATAATTCTTTAACTAGGGATCCAAGTTTGAGGTCATAGAGTTGGGACCTTTGGAAAATTATTTTATGGTCATAATTCTCAAACCAATGGAGGCAGATTTGAGGCTGCTCATGCATTAAAAAAGAGTTAACCCAACACAAAAGGATCAAAAAAGGACTTTTATCGCTTGAAGCAATCTTGAAGCCGATTTCACATGTTTAAGGTCATATAACCTGGACCATACAGAATAGTTTAAAGTAATGGTTCTTGGACTATCAGTGAATAGTTTGAGGTCATGTTGAATGGACCATCATCAAATAGTTTAAATTCACGATTCTAGGACTAGGTAAGTGTATTTTTAGGGTATTTTCATGGCATGAATAAGGTAGAACCCAATGAGAAATTTGGGAATGTTGAAAAATTTACCACATAAGAACTAAAGAAAAAATGGATCATAGTTTAAGGTCAAAATTCTTAAACCAAGGTGAAGGTGGTAAAAAATTTAAAGTCATGATTCTTATAAAATTAGGAGGTTTTTCTCAAGGTTATCTATGTGGAACAGGAGAGGCAAGGCACGATGTTTAAGGTGATGTGGAATCTCACATTCTACATGAAAACCTTGAGATGAACTTCATGTAATTTAAGGTATTAATACTTGGATTGTAAATGGGGAAATGTGGATGAAATGTTGAAAACTTGCAGCTGGGACCAAAGATAGGAAGTCTAGGATTTTCTATTTATCCCATGAAGATGGATATCATGCCACATTTAGTTTTTGAAAACATGATGTGGTAGAAGACCCATGCTGGAACTGGGGGAAATCCTCTTTGATGAGGGAATTGAGACATCCTATGGTTTCTTAGGATCATACCATGTTCAGGACATGGGGTGAGGTTTTTTACCATCTCATGCTTACCAAACAAGGAATACAATTGTATATAAGGTAGTAATTTTTGTATCATCTCATAATTATTATATGAGGCCTCTTAGTTTTATACAGGGTAAGATTGTAGTTTAACATCATGTTCTAAAGACATCAGGCTTTGTAGTTTAAAGTTGCACAACTTGAACTATAGGTGCTATTAGTTTAAATTCATAAATCCTATACTATAGGGGTGGAAAATAATTTATGTTCATAATGCTTGAACCCTTGTAAACAGTCTAAGGGAATGTTTCATGGACCATGGATTTTAGTTTAAGGTCATAAAGCTTGGATCACATGAATATAGTTTAAGGTCATACTACCCAGACCTAGGATCCTCACATGAAGTACTTCATGAGAAACATGGTGTTGGTAGGAGGTTTGATACACTCTCTGTCCATGGTGATCAAAGAATATGCTCCATTGGAATAGAACTTTTTAATGATGTAAGGTCCTTATCACTTAGGCTCCAACTTTGGTGGATTTTTTCTTGGCATCATTAACATTATAAGGTCCAATACAATGTCACCCTGGAGGAAGGATTATAGGTGAAACTTATTATTGTATTATCTTTACCCCCTGTTTTGGTTCCTCTCTAGATTATTCAAGGATTGAATCCTATTCTTTTTTAGGGATTCCAACTCAACTAGATGGACTTATACCATTTTTTTGGAATATTTTATTCATAAAAATCTATTTGGAGTGATGGAAACTAAGACTTTATATGCATGACTACTTATATTCCATACACCAGGGAATATAGGGTCACCTGGATGGAATTATGAGTCATTGCCTGATAGGACTAGAGGGCGTTGGGGAGCTTATCTAGCTAACTCTTTTTGTTCTATCCCACCATTTTTTATAGGTTGTTAGAGAGGGTATTGGTGAATTCCACAATCTATCCATTATCATGTGCAAGGTAATGAGAATTATGGTTGGATTGGATGTTGTACTTGGCATACAAATTCTTCTGCTCTATATCTAGGAAGTTGGTGTCATTATTTGTAGGAATTGCATGAGGAACTCCAAATCAATGGATTATGTGGGATATAATGAACTATATCATGGATATGGATTTGAATTACTTAAGGGGAATAAATTCTTTCCACTAGAAGAATAAGTACGTTTCAGTCTGAATAAACCTTCACTAGAGAGATTTAACTAGCAGGTGTGTCCCCATGATATCTAGTCCCCATACTCTAAAGGGACAAGAATACTTGGTAGTGGGAAGAAGCTTCAGAAGTCACTACACAAAGTTAGAATAGATCTGAAATGCATGAAACATTTTTGAAAACTCTATAAAGACATGGACCATGGTGGTACAGAAGTATCACAACCTCTGTATCTAGTGAGAGATCTTTAATATGGTCTGATGGGTGCCACAAGACCAAACATGAACTTATAGAATATCTTGGGTAATTTCAACTCATTGGATGAAACTGAGGATACTTCCATCAAACCCATATATGTAGATATTATTTTCAAGTTTAGGCCCACTCTGGAGGTTGAAATACATTGAACACTGATGGATCCTCTAAATATCAGCTTGGGATGGTGGGAGGATTCCACACTAAAGATACTCAATGAAGGGGGTTGTATAATAGGGAAATTTTCAACTATGGGGTAGCCCAAGTGAAATGAAGAAAATGCACTAGAAGCTAGTTGGTTTACCTATTATGTTTCATCATCGTATGAAATGGTGGGTGAGATGACCCACTGGTGTGACACATGTAAGTTCGTGTCATCTTAGTTAGGATATGTGAGGGATACAACTAAATAGGATAGGGTGTCATCTCGATAATTTTTGTGACTGTGGGATGTGAGAAACCTCCATCTGAGAAGGGAACTTGGCCATCAGCTGATGGATACTTTCAAGCAGGGTAACAAGCTCTTAGTTTCTAATGAAATAGTCACCATTGATCTGTTTTATGACTAACATGGAGTCTCCCTTCACATTTAAATAGGAAACATCAATATTAAGAGCTATATCGAGACCTGTAATGAGAGCCTAATACTGTCCTTTATTTTTTGTATAGACTTATGACAATATGAATGAGTATAAAATGATTACCATTGTACGAGTGATGAAGACAATACCAATGCCCACTCTATTGATCATGGGATTACTGAGCCTTCTCCCAGTTGGGGTCTAAGAGGAACAATCTAAATGAATCTTCCAACACAACATATCATTATTCACTAAGAGGATAGAATCATCTAGGAAATTTACATCTTGGGGGATTTCTTCAGGGTCTAGATGGGTGGCCAGAAAATTGCTAGTGCCTGACCTTTAATTTAATTCTGTGAAAAAAATCTAATGTCCAACTACTATAGGATCACCAACCAGGGATCCAATCATCCCATAAACATGGGGTGAGTTAGTATATAGTTCATCAGGTCCACTTAGGACATAAGATGTATCTCATGATGCCATAAATAATTCCCTAACTCATGCACTTTGAAAATCAACATTTGATTAATTTTATTAATAGGGGATTATTTTGTCTCTCTATCAAGGAGAATGAGACTGAGATATTATAAACTGTTTTCCCTATCCTCATTATTTTTATAGGCAATAAGGTTACTAAGGGACCATTCCAGGGTTGTAACATAGAGGACTAGTGACTTTCTTGAAATCTATGACATTATAAATAGAGGCTATAGGAGATACTATTTTATGTCCTCAAATGAAGTCTAACACACTTCATCCCATTGGTAAATGGTGCCTTTCTTCATGACCCTCGATAAGAGATTACACTTTCTGGCCAGATTTTTGATAAATCAGCATATGTAGGCTAAGTTGGTGTTGGAGACCCCACAACTCCTAGAGGTTACTCGGGGGAGGAATATAGAAGTTGAACTTGATATTATCTAATCTAATCTCAATGCCTCTTTATCTTATGAAGAACCTGAGAAACTGCCTAGAGGTAACCTTGAGTGCACACATCAATGGGTTTATCTTCAAATTCCAGAATTAGAGGAAGCCAAATTCTTTATCAAGGTCCTTGATATGTTTCTAATGCTGGATAGAGTTTACAAAAAATTAATCCACATAATATTCCACCAATTTCATGAGGATTGGATTGATAATATGGTACATGGATTGATGATAAGTGTCTCATGCATTCTTTAGGACAAAGGGAATAACCTGATAGTATAATGTCCCTTGAGGTGACCTAAATGTAGTGGATTCATCATACTTAGGGTCCATCTAGATATAATTGAACCTGGAGTATCTATCTATGAAGGACAAGGCTTGGAACCCTATTGTGTAATTGATCAATAGGTCTATCACTAGAAAGGAAAAACAATCTTTTAGACAATGGAGGTTGAGCTCCCAGAAGCCGATACAGATGCTAATCTTCTCATTCTTAGTCCTAACTAGGATGATGTTGACTAGACATATGAGGTAATATACCTCCTATAAAAAGTTGGATTTGATATGGTTGTCAAATCCAGCCTTGACCATAACACTATAATAGGGGATCATCTTTCTGGGAGGCTGCTTAAACCCATGATTACTCACTGGGAGGATGAGATGGTGAATGAAAACCTAATGGTATAGCCTGGGAATTTCATCATAACTCCAAGTGAAGACATAGAGGTTATATTTTAATAAGTCCATCTACTACCAATATTCATCTAGAGAAATGGATGCACTAATTAGCATCAGCCTCAGATCTCCCTCGGTACTAAGGTTCACTTGAATTAGCTCATCAACAATGGTAGAGAAACCCTCTTCAAATGAGGAGGGGCATCAACCAAATCAAATTTTTCACTTGATATAGGATAATTATTGGTAGGATGTGTATCTTCCAAGATAGTTTACCTAGGGGAATTACCGGTGCCTGGTTTGGAAGATATGGGATCCCCATAGAGGGGTTCCTTCTCCATTGCAATTGTGGTGATAGAATCCATCAACCCAATTCCACCTGGCCATTTCCCATTTGGTCCATGCTTGATGTAAAAGAAATAGAAGAGAGTCTCCTTTTTCAATTTATACCTACCCTATATAACATGCAGGCATTCCATGAAATAGTGGAATTATGGAGAACCTCTCATTACTTCACATGAGTAGGGGTTTATAGTATCACCCAAGCCTATCCGGTGTAGGAGTATGAGGTAATTTTTCAGTTGCTCTATATTCTTTCTGAGATTTTGAAACCATTTTTATTAGATACAACAAAACAACCCCCAAGTCTAGTATTATGTCTTCTAAATGATTAATTTGTATAATGAAGGCATCATGAAAGTCTTCCCATGGATTGACCATAGTGGATGTTAGATCATTGGAAGAATTAATGAACTCAACACCATTTGTCTAAACCTGAATCCCCAATCTCTTGTAATAGATGATGTCCATATAGTGGACTTAACAAGAGTAAATGGGGGGATTATCTACCCTAGAGTACCTATACTTGACCATTGAGGGAGTATTTGAGGAAGTTGTGATATGAGGACGGGATTTCTGCGTTAAAATGAGGCTAGGGCCTACCCAATAGTGTATTGTTGGCAGTATCATATGAGACTACCATAAATTCATTTCTCGATATCAATCCCCTAAACATGGTCTTAACCCAAACCTTTTCATGTAGTTTCTTCTATCTCTTATCATAACCATGAACTTTTAGGTTGGAGGTATTAATATTTTCTTTAGTCAGTCCCATCTTTTGAAGTTTTTGGGTTAGGATGAGATTGATCCCGAAACCAATTTCTATTAGGTAGTGGCATATTTCCACTCCATTTAACTATCTTGTAATGCATAATGAGAACATGTGACCCTATATGTGGATGTCGTAATATTACCCAAATAATGAGATGATGTCTTGGAATTCCTGTTACTCAGCCTCTTCTGTATAGAAGGCCTCTACAACAGCTACTACTACTTCGAACTAGAGAGGTATTTTCAAAGCTTTTTCAAGGGCCTCATGCATTTCATTTAATAAGAGGAGGGTCTAGAGAATTTAAATCCCTATGGGTATTCCAATGAGGTGCTTCAACATGTTTTATTTCAACAAAAAGGGAATAATTTTTCTTAAATAGGTTTTCTCTTAGGTAGGGGCACAACAGAAACTACGGACAGTGCCAACTAAACCACTAGGGTCTGGCTAGTGATGAAAATATTCCTATACTAATTAGATGACCTTCTCTGAACAACTAATAGATAATAATTTAATGTTTTTATTCTATATTTTTAAAGATGTAGCTAATCAGGGTGTGTTCATGAATGATTTTATTAGTCAATAAACACAATTAGCTGTGGAGGTGTTCTTGATGGAGCAGGCTGGGAGGACAGTGCCCGCTGAGCTCTGTGCAAAACTTACTTCTTGGTATCAGTAGCATGAATGACCTAGTTATAATGAACATTATAATGGTTTAAATGTAATAAACCTTTTCTTTTATGATGTTTATTGAAGGAATCCATGGGGTTTGATGGAATTCCTCACTATTGGGCATCATAAAGCAATTTACTAGATCAACAACATTCATAGATGCACTATCCCATTCCTCATCCATGGAATAATTCAAAATATGGCATACTCTGGATTCATCTACCAACTTAAGGGGAATAAATTCTATGATATTGAGAGATGGATTTAGAACTAGAGAGGGTCTTTGGTTTCTTTTGTAGTGTTGATATATACTCTTTCAGGACTTAGAAGGCTTTGATATGGGTGAAAAGGTAGTGGTCAGAGGAGGCATGGAAACCACATGAGGTTTCAACATACCAAAGAGAGATGGATGAAACCATGGGATAAGGAAATTACTATTAGGTAACCAATCATCTTATTTCTATGTCCCATGACTAGAAGCCTACTATCATTCACTAGAGTCTTCATTATCGTTGTTCGGGTCAGTGGAGACATGTTCCACCTATGCCCAAACTTCACCCAACATGACCCAACCATGATCCAATTATTCTGAGATCCAATCTTTGAATATGTATCATTTCTTGATGTCATGTCTAAGGATCCTATGGTATGAGCAATGATCAAGATGACTAATGAGTCTAGCCTCCTGGGGCCTCCTTCACTCTGGTAACTTTAGAATCCATTTCTCTAGAAAAAATATGAAGTATCCTAGAACCTATTAGTACCTAAATAAATAGGTCTAATTACTTATTTATGAGATGGTAACTCTATGATCCTGGCCTTGATGAGGAGCTAGATCTACCTTTTCTTGTCTAGGTAGCTGCATTTGATGAGATGGTGCATGATATTTATATACTGGATGGTGCTTCTCCTTATAGGGATGAACTCAGTGAGGATCCTATTAAAAAGGATCGAATAACTATAATGTATCAAGAACCTTGTCATTCACACATACAATAGTATCTTCTTTTTCTGGTCATCTCACTAAAGCTGGAAGAAGGAATGGTTGTGACCATTGTCTAGTCTGCTGAAAGGATTCCTCTAGATGATGAGATTTTTTAGAGAACTCTCAGATTCCACCTGGGTAGTTATGAGTGTTAAGAGTAGAGACCATCTCACCCTTAATGTTCCCCACAAAAATTGTGAGTAGATATTTCTGTGACAACATCATGTTGAGTGAATACATGAGGCCTTTCCACTGGGTGAAAAATTTTGCAACCCACTCATCATGAATTTTCTTTCACTTGAAGAGTTTGAAAATAAATTTCATGTTCATGTGGATTTGACCTGGTACAGTAACTATCTATGATGGTCTTCTCAACCATAAGTGTACCTTAGGGAAGTTGGTTGTACCAAATGAACATGGTTCCTTCCAGTGTATGAACAAAAAACTAATCTTTTGTAGCATCCTGTTGTTTTAGGGTCCCAAACATAGGTCCAAAACATAAAATAAAGTGGTACAAGTGTTTTAGAGGGTCACCCATCCCATTGAATGGGGAAAATGGTATTTCCAAACTTTGAGGGTGCTCAGATATTGTCTACCCATACTAGGTTTGACTTTACATCTAGATGAATCACCACCTATTGAGTCTCCAGGGCTTTGAGGTGAGAGGTGAGAGTGGATATCAAGTTATCTTGGTGAGGATATATGGAAACCAATTAATTGATAGGATCATCAACTTAGTTAGTGGGATCATCAACTACAAGAGTGGAATATACTAGATCTTGAGGAGGTTAATCACGTTGCATGAGTGGATTTGGAGAATTGTACCTTCATCAAATTCCATATCCCTTGACTTCTACTATGACTAGATACATAGGTCCACTAAGATCAAGTGGATGTTATTGGATGTGGATGTCTGGATGCCCCATTGGGAGAGATATTGTGTCCTGTAGGGTATTTCCATAATTCTGGCATTTCATAATAATGAGGTTGGTGATGAACCTTTTATACTCCTCAACCTGCTATAGTAAGGAATATAACATGGACACCATATCTACCTTCTGTGCAACCTCAAATGTATTGGAGTGATCAATAAGTCCCTTTCCCTTGATAAGGTTCCATTGGGGAGGAAACGACTCATTAGGGGGAATGAGGCCCTAGTCCGGCCTCTACTAACATGTGAGGACACCTATCGGAAGATCTTCCTGGTACTATGCCACTCGCTGAGGTGGATCTTCCACGTCATGCCCAGTGTTGATGCCCCTTTTACTATGATCCTTTGTTAGTTCATTGAAAACCATGTAAACCATGGTGGTAATCATAGTGGAACCTTCATCAGTAGTAGATAGGTTATACTATCACAAGATGGGGCTAAAATAGAGAGCAACATACTATTGCCATCCTCTAATATATAAATGTATAAAATCTTATTCCATAACTCATCAGAGCATAATAAGGATCTTGATGAATCTTTTTTAAGGGTCTAGAAATATTCTTATAACTTAGGTTGCTGATCCACTGGGAGTACTATGATCTCAACCCTTCGACACTAGTAATTGATGGCATCAAGGTGCTCCTCACTTCTTTGGTAGAATAACTAATGATCACAGATGCATTGAAACATTGCCTAGATAATCTAGAGGAAACACACTACCTGATCCTTTATGATGGACTGCAGGATTTCAATGTCTGAAAATGTAATATGCTAGAACACCATAGATATCTAGTCTAAAGCTAGAGTCTCCCAAAGGCCCTATTTCTTTGAGGAAGGGTCCTTCTCCTTGTCAGACCGGCCCCTGATTGGTTTAGGCTGAGATATGGGCGGAGACACCAATATAGACCATCTCTACTACTGGTTTACCAAGAGAGGAGTTACAACACAAGTTAAATTTCCTCTACCTACTAGTATATACCTCAGGGGTTGTGTCAACCTCATCATCACATTCTTGTAGGATAGGGTTCTCACCAATGCCTTGAGTGTGAGGGAAACAATGTTCATCTATGACTTGGTATAGTGATCACCATATAAAGGTTTCATACCTGACCCCAAATTCTCTCCAACATCTCAGGTGGAGGTAGAGACGAGGGATAATGGAAATGATAAATGAATATTCACTATGAAACCCTAGAAGGGTGCTATAACATCCTACAATTGCAAGTATCTATGGAGGTATCCAAGGTTACTGTGGACCTCAACTTCTAGGATCATGAATCTCAATTGTTGGGATCCTGATCCATACTTTTTAATTTGGGGTGAATGATCCATCATAGATTCATCCATCCCATTATAATCTAATAGGTTATAATGGTCAATGAAGACATAGAACTTCCTAGGGTTTTGCCTCCAATGGAGATTGTTCTCCATTCGTCCCAGGGAGGGTTCTTCAGGGAAGGGTATGTCTTTGGCATAGAGAGGACCTCCACGATGGCTAGTTGTAGAGTGATTAAGTCTTATTCTTTTATTGGTAGTGACATGGTTATGTCCTCCATGTTGAGAAGAGGGAGTATGGGGAGTTCCTATGTACTGGAAATCAATGGAGAGGGGACATCCTCTACAATGATTGGTAGCAGCATGGGGAGGACCTCTGTGATGATTATTAAAAGTTCAGGGATGATCTCCAATATGATTCTCGTCATTATGGTATGGCCCATAACAACTATCAATGGTTCCACCGATTGAGAGAGTCAACCTGACATTCTTGTGAGGTGGACGGGGTCTCAATCCCAATCAGGTAACAAAAATATCCATGTTCATTGGTCATAGGGATCTGGAGGGATGAAACAATAGTGGAAAGGGAAATAGGATCTATAGAATATGTCCCTTATTAGAAATTATCCTGGTTCTTCCCTTTATGTATATGTTGGGTGTTCCAGACCGGGGCCGACAGAGCGGGGGTGGAGTCCACCTACTCTTTGGCCTATAGGAATGGCCAGTGTTGGCATTGATGAGTCCTAGTGGGAACTCTTATGTGTGGTTCCCCAGTGGTATTCATAGCCAGTGTGACTCAAACATCCCCTACCTCCACAGTGTATGAGTTGTTGGAGAACTCTGGGGAGAGACTCCTGAAGTGGTTTATTATTAGAATGGGGGGGGGGGTTCCCCTGTGCAACCTTTGGGGGTGGCAATGTCAATGATTAACCAATTATAAAAGTTCCTAGTGGGTCATATATCTAGTAGGAATGACCCCTTCTACTCGTAACAATGTATGAGGATGTTGATCACCCTCCTATGGGTGATTTCATTGGGAAAGATAGGGCTTGGGCACCTGATATGTAATAACCCAAAATTTTATCAAGGGAAATTCCCTTATTAAAATTATTTCATATAGTATAAACCTCATAAAATAGAATAAAAACTATTTAAATGAAGAATGAATGAAATAATAGATATTTCTATAAATTAAGGAACCCATCCTGATGGAATAGTAACATGATCTTTGGAATTGTATTGTGACCATTAGGAATAGTAAACAAGCCAATAGAATAGTAACCTCATCTATGAAAGTATAAATAAAATTTATGCATCTTATAAATAACAATAGGATATAATTATATAATATTATAATTAAATAAATATTTTGAAAATTATTGATAAGTGTTGGTATTTTTAAACAACATAAATGTTTATTTATAATTTTATAATTAATATAATTATTTAAAATAAAATTTATTTTCATAAAACAGAATCATAAATTAACATTTTTTTCTTTATGATTAAAATGTAATTTTATGAGTCCTTTTTTAATTGTTCAAATTTTTATAAAACTAGTTATAATACAAAAATCAGCATTTTCCAAGTAAATGATGATTTTAATTAAAAATTAAATTTAACATATTTAGAAAATTATTTTCAGAAAATATAGTTCATTTTTTAATTCTATACATCAAAAAATGGTTAGGGAATTTTTTTTTGGATTTTTCTAAAATACGTTCATTTTTTTTGTGAATAGTAAAATACGATAATTTGCGATAAATGCTAAATACATGAATTATTGAGTCATATATGATGTAAGGATTATATAAGCCCAAAATATATAACTATACTTAATTATTTTAGTATATTAAGTTATAAGGCTCAAACTATTCTTGTTCTTGAGCTAAAATAATAAACTAATGAATAAAATTATGAGAAAACACCCCTCTCCTCCCCTATACATACCAATCCTCACCAGCTCTTCTCCTATTACCTTAAAATATTTTATATTTTTCCAAGTTCTTCTTAATAATCATACCAAGTCCCTTCCCCATATCTATGCGCACTTGGTCTCATCAAAAATACCAAACCCTTTTCCCTAAGGAGGTTCTCAAGGAGGAGAAATTCAAGAGGTAAAAACCTCTTTCTTTCTCTTTTAATTTCTTTCTAATTTAATTTATTTTATTATAATATCCTCACATAAACCTATCAAATAGGAATTATAAATAAAATATATTTTATATATTGGAATTGTATTAATTTAATCTAATAATTCATATTATAATCTCCTCCCTTTTCCTTTTATTCTAAAAATGAAAATATCATCTGTGGTGTGTCGATTTACCGCTACCGCGGAGGATGCATTTTTATTTTTCACTACTACCTCAAGGATGGTTATAAAACCATAATTATGGTTAAATAATATTTTATTATACATACTATAAGATATATAATGTTCTATAACCAATATTTAACATGATATTAAATAAAATCACCCAAGTTTGTGATGGTCGTAAAATCTACCAAATAAATTAAATCATTTTCATTAACTATTTAACTAATTATTCAAACTAATAACATAAAATTAAATGAAATATAATACCAAATACACTTATTTATTCTCATTAATAAAATATAATTTCAATTCTATAGAATCATTCTCATTTTACATAAACTTCTATACTCATATACAAGTGAATCGATTATGAAAACCAAGAAAAAGAACACTCATGAACAATGGGATTTAACTCTATAAATCATAAAAAAATATAAATAAAATTAATAAAACTATAATTAATCAAATTCATGTATAAAAGATTCTGGATTTTTAAATTAATTAATTTTATTTTATTATCTAGGATATTAAAGTGAATAAGTAACTCAAACATAAGGTAAGAGGTTTCTGAAACCCAACTCTCCTTCTTTGCATTTTCTCTCTTTCACTCCATTTTTAGAATGGATATTCCTTTATTTTTATATAAATATCATTTATGTTATCCTCCCTTTTTTCTGGTATATACATGTTTCCAATCTGGTTTTATGACAAAGGAATATATTTTTTTCAAAAGAACTCTTCTTTCTAAAAAAACACATATTTTACTTCTCATGAGAATATTTCTTCTTCAATAAAGATTGATACCAAGCATATTATTCCATTTTTTGGGATCTCAAATGTCTATGAATTTATTCTTTCTGAAATTAAACCCATTCCTTTCCAAGGTTTATTTTATGTCCAATATTGATATATGTTCTATGTGGAATGCATGATAAGGTAAATGTTATGATGTGATGGTGTGCCTGAAATTATATAGCGTATGTAAATGTTATGATGTGATAGGTGTGCCCAAAATTATATAGTGCTCCAATGAATTGGGTCATGTAGAAATTCTCATGAGTTAAAGTGAAATATGTGTGAACTTGATGCTAGATATGTTCACAATTATGTCTGGTATTTGACCACTAAGACATGATGTTTCATTTTATGCATTTTCACATTCCATTCCTTTATCTAATGTTTCATTTCATGATTATTATTATGATCCTTTTCATATATTATGATGATGATGATTATTCTCACCCATGATTCATGTCTCTTATTCATCCTCTTACTGGGCCTTTAGCTCACCTCTTCTTTTGATGTATATACTCAGGTGAATACTTTTACTAATGATAATAGGAGGGATAATAAATATCTAGAGAAGAAGAAATTAAATAAATGTTTATAATTTATTATGTAAAAGTTATGTATGGTCTAAATTTTTCCAAGACACTAAACCTTTGGATCTTGGTTGTGTAATGATTTTATGTTTTTTATCTTTAAAATGATATAATTTTTATGAAATAAAAATCAGGGTTGTTATATGATAGATAAAGTCTTGTTGGAGGCATAGTTGAGGACTACTACATTAACATTTCTCCTGCCACAATTCTTATGGGTGATGGGTTGCTAGTTTACTATAGCTTAAGTCTTATAAGGAATGTAGATTCAAACATCAGTTCAGGTATTGAAAAAGTGATGAGAAATATACCAACATCATCCAATCTTATGAAGAAGAGATGGATCTATTCTCATGATGTCATGGACCAAGGATTTCCAATGCTAAGTACACCAATGTGTATGTAAGTTTCATGCTAGGCCCACCATTTTCCTGGTGGTACCTAGCAACGAATTCTAGAATCTGGTGACATGAAAATTAGATGATGTCCTGAATGCTTCTAGTGCCCATGATTGAGGAAAATAATTTTACAGCAGGTTTATCATTTTTATTTTTTCCGCTCTCACCATGGCTGTGCATCTCACATGTTTGTTTCCTTGCATTCCCACTTTTTAAAGGCATGAAAATTTCATCAATTTAATCATCAATTTATGCTTCATGAATGAAACAAGATGATGGTAAGTCATTTTCTCATTTCATGGAATCCTCCTTAGATCTCATTTCCTAGTCCAGGTCTCCCTCATAGATTAAGTCATATTTTTTATACTCATTCATGGTTCCATCTCTATGTGGATACTAGTTAGTTACGCTTATTTAGTCTTGATAGGGAAAAAAATTTCAATCAGAAGATTAATAACATTGGGAATCATTGGGAAGTTCTGGGCATTGGGTACATTTGGAACCTATGAATATTTCTCTTTGTAGGGATTCTAATATGATGAATCTAAGGCACATAACCCAAGGTATCTTATGTCAATCATTCGGTAATTGATGCTAGAGGAATAAGTCTTACAAGGATTTATACCTCGGGCATTCCATGTTTATCATGGGGTAGGTATTATGGATTTAGGAATGAGTTTATCATCTTTCGGAGATAGGAACAAGTTTAAAGTCACGTGGGGACTAGTTGGGAGTTGGTTTAACATCTTTCAGGGACAGGATGGGTGCTAGTTTTACATCTTGTGGGGAAAGAATGGGTTAAGGTTTGATGTGTTGTGGGAATAGGTTGGTAGATCATAATTCCCTCTTGAGGTAGATCAAGGATGTATAACCCTAACATAGTAGATGTAACACCTAAGTTGATAGATCAGAACACCCTCTTGAGGTGGATCCGAGAGGTGAATCCTTTGGAAGGAAGATGTCACATCAAGATGGATGAATCATAATTCCATTTTGAGGAAGATTCGGAAGGTGTATCCCTATGAGAGAATATTTCATATCTAGATGGATGTATTCGAATGCCCTCTTGAGGTGGATCCATAAGGTGCATCCCCAAGAGGAAAGATTTCACACATGGATGGAAAAATCAGAACATACTCTTGAGGAAGATCTAGGAGGTTCATCACTATGAGTGAAAATGTCACAGCTAGATGGATATATTAGAATTCCCTCATGAGATGGATCTAGGAAGTGTTTCCCTAGGAGGGAGTATTTCACACATAGACTAATGGATTTTAACATCCTCTTAAGGATGATCCAGAAGGTGAGTCCCTAGGATTGAAGATGCCACACTTGGATGGATGGATTAGAACACCATCTTAAGGTGGATCCTGTAGGTTCATCTCTAGAAGGAAAGATGTGACACCTATATGTATGGATTAGAATTCCTTCTTAAGGTGGACTAAGAAGGTTCATCCCTAGGAGGGAATATGTCACGCCTAGGTTTACCATTTTTAGTATTGAACCTCAGGGAGGTATCCTTTTTACCCCATTTAAGAGACATGAATAAAAACCCATGTAGTTCAATGTAGCTATTTAAGTTTGTGTGAGAGGACTGATTCATATAGTTTAATGTCATAAATTAAGGATTATTATGTTGCGAAAGGATAATTTTGAATGGATGGTGTGTGGATTATGTGTTTAATCTTACCTTATCAATTGGATCACTCTTGGGGGAATTCTATTGGGATTACTCGTGGAAGATTATGGAGGAATAAATTCATCCCGTTATGGGTTAGGAGGTGTCTTACATTATGATTCCTAGATAGGATCCTATATTAATTTCATAGGGTAGAAGTTGTGGTGTCATCCCATTTCAATCATACATGAGGTATCCTATGTTCATGTCATAGGGTAAGACCACAGTTTTATGTCATGTGCTAAGTATATTGTCATTTAGTTTAACATCATATGACTAAGATATTGAGCTAGGAAATTTTACATCACGCATATTATATGTGGATGATTTCACTCCTCAAGGGGTACCATGTTAAGGAATAAGTAATATTCTTCATAATGAATCCCCACCAAGATAGGTACACAGTCTCCCTCAAAAATTCTACCTCTAGGGATTATGTGACTATTTCTCATGCACCTATGGGTAGGAAATGGCATTGAAACTACGGTGGGGGATTGGAAATTGGGGGCCCAGATGTTATAGTGACTATGATTAGAAGAAAAATGCATTAGGGTGCTTATTATTAGAAGTAAAAGGTAGGGTGGGGGTCCAGGATGTACTTGAAGTGAAGTGGGAGGACATAAGAGTGGGTGCCACTGATCACATAGGGGATCGAGGTGCAACTGAAACAGTCCTAGGTTGGTATGGGGGACCTAGTCAGTGAACCTTCAAAAAGGGGTGTTATTAGAAAAGAGTTTCTATGTAGAGTCCCATAAGAGTCACTTCACAAATCTTGGTGCCTCGTGGAGGGGTGTCTCGGGAAGCTCAAGGGCCCCATAGAGCTCACATGTTTTGCAAAAGGGTAGGCATCGTGAAATTGGATGGACCTACCTTGGAGTGATGTCTTGGTTTCTAAAGGATTGATTTAATAAAGGATAAATTACACAAAAATCCCAAAGTTACTCATAGGTAATTCTTCTTCTACAAAGGGAATGGTCCAATATGAAAGGAATCTCCACTTTGGGTAGAGGGTCTCAAGAAATCAAGGGAGGGGGTTTCATGATGACTGGATACCATGGGGGATCCATTTTGTCTTTCACTCATATATCTTAGGAGATTAAAAAACTCAAAGAATTTATCAAAATCAGAAATGTCACACATATTCTAAAAATTATTACATAATTGGGGTATTTATAGGGTGTGTGCTTTGGAAAGATTGGATCCCTTAATAATGATTTATAAGCTTCATAATTTATGGGGATCCATGAGACTTAATGACTCTTTAAGGAGCTTACCATTAACCCTCCATGCATTCAATAATTTCTTCATGACTTAACAATGATGCTACATAGAGATTACAATCAGTTCATCATGAGGTCAGGGCCTTTTCTAGTGTTTTCTTTTAAAAAGGTGGTAATATTCACAAAACAAACCCTTGGATGTATTTTTGGGCCATTTTGGATTGAGTTTTCTCTGAATCGACTGTGCCTTCCTTCACCTCTTCCATCATACGCATATTTTGGCATCAAAACCATAAACTTTGGACCACTTTAATCAACACATTTTATTGAAACATTAATTGGTTATCAATATTTCCTACCACTAGGGAGGAAAATGATTCCAATATAAGAATTTCATATAGGGATAACTCAAGAAGTGGTATCCCATGAATTACTAGACTCTATTACTACTAGAACATATACTATGGAAGTCTAGTGTGCATTAATAAAAACTAATAGAAATATATATCTTGAGTGGATGGATTTGAATCCTCAAAATAGAATGGGATATCCATAACATCATCTCATCCATTTTTCTTCCCAGTGTGGCCCAATTTTAGGAACCTAAAAATAGAAAGTGGTATGAATATATAGAACCAAATTTATCATACACTGATATTATAGATTTTTAGATGAATATTCATTACATTTCACAAACACACATGAATAGCATAAAGGTATAGCGCCTTTGGAAACTTGAACACATAAAAAATGGTCTATAAGTGAGATATGCCATCTCCCACTATGTTATTCATAACTATAACCCTTTTAGAGATATCATACACAATAAATTTCATCATAATGTTACTAAAGGAAACATAAAAAAGGGTGATCTTAGGTGCTCAGTAAGGGTAAACAAGGTTGATATCAACATATCATGAGCATAGGGGTATGATAACTTGTGAATATCATTTGAAAACAACAACGTACATATCATAGATCATAAAATTGAGTCATGGAATAAATATTGGTAGTTCATAAGACATGAATCATAATATAATCAATTAACATGAACCATGAGAGTATAAAATTGGCATAATACATAGATTTATGGCATATACATAAGCATAAAAAATCATTACATTAGTAGTTCAATTATCATTTACAATACTATCACAGTGGACTGGATTTAATACCAAAACCATCATGGTATTAAAGGTTTACTCCTAATAATTTTATAGTGTATATATTTCCTTATGGAATAAGGTTTAATCCCTATTACATTCATATTTATCTCATGATATATCAATCTTTACCCAATGCATTTAAGGGAGATATATTCCCCACTCGTCACATAATGAAAATCATACATATGTGTTCCATAAGAACATAAAACATTATTCATGTCAAAATACATGAAATGAAATGGGTTTTATAAAAATTTCATCGTAACTAACCTTTGTAAAATAAATAGGTTTCATAATCATTTCATCATTTCATCAAAGCATAACCCATGGATATAGAAATAGGATTAATAAGTATTTTATCATGGTATAACCTGTGCTCCGATAGTCTCACCAAAGCTGTGTGTCATCCGGTTAACCCTCGTGTATGTGTTTAAGTTGATGCATCCAAGGTACCTCCTGATGTCGTTTGGATCACAGTTGAGGAAGAATATCGTTGTCGGCAGTAGGTGGTCTATGAATCGTGGGTTGATTTATGATCTGCTTGTAATCGGATGGGGAATTCGTTAGCATCCTGCAGGCGTGGGTCTAGATAGCATGATAATTTTGGGGACAAAGGCAATGTTCCTTTGTCCAGAAGCCAGGGGCAAGTGAGTAAGGATCAGTTGACTCAGCAACTAATGGAAGTTATGTTAGAGCAGGGGATTTCAGGAGAGGAGATGGATTCTGGTGCTGTGGACCATCCAGTGGCTATTGTCCCTCCAGGTGGAAGTGGATACAATATTTTGGAGCCTCAATCTAAGGAAGGCCCTAAAGACATGGGTGCCTCATATGTGGTGGTAGTGAGTTATAAGAGTGGTATCAATGACAATGAGAAGGAGGATGTTTCTTTGGAACCAAGAGAGGACACCCCTACAAATTATAATGCTTCAACCAATCAGGGCTATCCAGTGAACTTGGAAGGACAAAATTATGTTGAATTGCAGCTGAGATATGTTCAAGAAGGGATTTCAGATGATTATAATTGGATGTTGGATACTGAGACCACTCATTCAGAGCTGGTGGGGCACTCGGTCGCAGGCCAGTGTTAGAGACAGGAGGCCATAAAAATCTGTAACCAGTTTTTAGGTCTGGAGGACCTATCCCAAGAACAAGTGAATGTCATTGAAGCTCAAATATCATAAGGGACATATAGGGATGAGCCGCTCCCTGTTCGGGACTCGGGAGACAACATCTTGACTTCAGGGAAGAGGAACAAAGGGTGCAAGGATTATTCGTATCTTCCAAAGCCAATGGAGACCAGGTCAGGTAAGAAAGTTAAATCCAAAGAGTTGGAATGTAGGAATGCTACCATTGTTAATATGCAGGGGGGGTCTCGTGGCCGACTCCTTGATTTTGCACTCAGAAGAAGAGATGGTGGATGAGTTTCTTTATATCAATGCTACTCAAGAAGAGGCAGAAAAAATGATGGGTAGGGTGCTTTGGGTGGATGTTAATATAGAGCAGGCTGCATGGTCCGACAAGAAGGACCTTATTCTAATAAGGGGTTTGAATGAAGGGAAGATAAGTAAAGAGGAATATGCTCAAACATGGGACAAGCTGGCTGATCACTTTGAAGACTTCATTCTTAACAAGCCTGATGCTCATGTGCACTCTATCCTTTGGAAACTTTTTAGGGAGGAATCCTCTAATAGGCTTAAATTCTGTTTTAATAATCTTGTGATTTCTTATGAGGGCTATCCTCCTGGTTGAACTATATGGTTTCTCACTTTTCATTAAAAGTGTTTGCTAATAAAAATTTAAATTTCATTCAGCATCATGGTATAACCTGTGCAATTGAAATGTGTTTCATAAAAAAAAATTCATCATAAATATAAACCATCAAATTAAATAATAAAAATAATATCCTTGGTTATATACCTAATAAAGCATAAGTAACATCTAAGTTTTTCATTTTAGATGGAAATGATTTTTTTAAAAAAATCACTTGGAATGTTTCTTGAGAAAAAATATCCTTTCTTTGAAAATAACATTTTTTAAAATTAAAAATTAATAAAATATAGTGGAAACATTTTTCTATGAAAATAACCATAAAAAATTATAAAGAAGGTTTCAAAGAAAATAATGGTCATGATATTGGGAAATTTTCATTCATGCCCTACTGTTTACTTAGGAAATAAAGTGTGGAATGGGTTTCTCTCATCATGGTACCATGGTCACTTTTCCTTGAAACTCCTAATGGTTCCCCCATATATATATGGGTACAGATCTGGTTTACAAAGACTGGTGGTCATCTGGTTTTCCAGGCCCAACAACTCTTTGGGACCCACATTTGTCAAGAGGATGAGAGGTCATACTCATCACACTCTTTTGGGGGGAATCATCACCTACTCCAGGAATCTCTTATATATTTAAGATATGTTCATGAAATCCTTAACAGACCTTGATATGAGACTTGTTACCTCTATTTCAATGAATTGATTATGAACATGCATTGATAGGGATTATCATGTGTATATCATGGGTTATCTATCACTATCTTGTTTAATTATGATTCTTCAGACCATGGCTATGCTTGAGAACTCTGGAGTTTATTTCTTCTTAGGGAGATTGTTGGTGTATTAGAAATGGGGTTAAACCTCTAAGAGGAATCCTACGTATCCTGTGAAAATAGAATCAAAACCACATAGTTCATTTATCATAGTTTAAGGTCACATGACTGGACCCATCCATACAGTTTAACGTTATACAGTAAGGACATGAATATCAGGCTTGAACCTTGATAAGGCATCCTACTTATCCTATTTAATGAAAGAATCAAAGTCTACATAGTTCTTGTGAAATGAGTTTTCATCATGAGAGACACAATAATAGAGGACTTAGGTGGGACTTATGCTTATGATATTACCTTGGATTACATCTTTGAGAATGTTTCCCTTTGCGTTGTGATGGGATGTACTTGGACTTACATACCAATGGTGAATGTACCATCTTTGGGGAGTTCTCATCATTATATTATCATAATAATCACTGATCCCTAATCCCACATGAGCCATGATAGGTGTGAGATACAAGGTATGGCGGTATATTGGACACATTTTTTGAGAGCATGCCTATAGGGGGATTACACATTAAGGTTGCCCTTTGGGAGGAACAATCACCCATCTCAAGGTAGATATGGAATGGAGATCGATCCTTAGGAAGGATTACTATGTATCCTAGATATGACATGAATTAGATTATTCATAGTTTAGTTCATCCCAAACCCATTGATGGACATGTCTATGGAAAATCACACGATCTTTCCATCATGTCAATGAATCCTTCACAAGATCATCCAATCTTGTTCAAATATTATCTTATGGAAATAAGGATGTGTCAAGGGGGTGTTTTTTGATCAATTTGTCCTACCCTATAGGTCATCACATGACCATGTACTACTAAAAAAATGGTCTTTATCCTTGCTCAAAACGGGCTTTATCAGTGATCCTTTAGCGCTGATAAAAGCTCAATTTATCAATGCTAAAAAAGCGCTGATAAATGTCATGTCTGCTGCTACGAAAAAATCTGCAGCAACACACCCAAACACCTGTAAAAAAATTCAGCATCTCAATGAGCTAATTAGAGCAAGTATACCCATACAAAATTAACACATAAATCATAATCTAATTAGACCAAATATACCCATAAAACAAGTATACCCATACTCCATTAACACATAATTCAGAAGTTAATTAAGTACATATAGAATTCAATTAAAAATTTAGGGGGTTGGGGGTTGTTCAAGGGTTTGGGGTGGCTTTCCAAGGGGGGGTGTATGGGGGGATGGGGGTGTCCGGGGGGGGGGGGGGTGGGGCTTTCTAGGGGGTGGTCTGGTGTCCAGGGTGTTGGGGGGGGATTTATAGGGAGTGGGGGGTGTCCAGAGGGGTGGGGGTGTCCAGGGGGTGGGGGGTGGTCCATAGGGTTGGTGGGGTTGACTCATACACATCACAAAGGACCAATGGATTGTTCTTATAAAATATCAACATAATACGAATGCGTTTGGTCGGATTTCTGTAGGTCAGTTGTTGTTTTCACTTAAAATTGGGTCCATTTTAAACCAAAGAGAGACCCTTTGAGTGCTACTGGCCACACTGTGCCTCATATTGAAGCAGGGATGACTCTTACACTTCATAAAGTACTCGTGGATCATTATACTAAAGGATCAACACAATCTGAATGTGTTTGGTTGGATTTCTATAGGTCAGTTGTTGTTTTCACTTAAAATTGTGTCCATTTTAAACAAAAGAGAGACCCTTTGAGTGGTACCAGCCACACCATGCCTCAGATTGAGGCGGGGTTGACTCATACACATCAAAAAGGACCCATGGATAATTCTTATAAAAGATCAAGACAATCCGAATTCTTTTGGTAAGATTTTCGTAGGTCAGTTGTTGTTTTCACTTAAAATTGTGTCCATTTTAAACCAAAGAGAGACCATTTGAGTGCTACCGGCCACACCATGCATCAGATTGAGGCAAGGATGACTCGTACACATCACAAAGGACCCATGGATTGTTCTCCTAAAGGATAAATACAATCTGAATGTGTTTGGTAAGATTTCCGTAGGTCAGTTGTTGTTTTCTCTTAAAATTGTGTCCATTTTAAACAAAAGAGAGACCCTTTGAGTGGTATCGGCCACATCGTGCCTCAGATTGAGGCGGGGTTGACTTTTACACATTAAAAATGACCCATTGATTGTTCTTATAAAAGATCAAGACAATCTGAATGTGTTTGGTCGGATTTCCGCAGGTCAGTTGTTGTTTCCACTTAAAATTGTGTCCATTTTAAACCAAAGAGAGACCCTTTGAGTGCTACCGGCCACCCCATGCCTCATATTGAGGCGTAGATGACTCTTACACGTCCCATGGAACCCTTGGATCGTTCTTATAAAGGATAAATACAATCCTAATGCGTTTGGTTGGATTTTTGTAGGCCAGTTGTTGTTTTCACTTAAAATTGTGTCTATTTTAAACAAAAGAGAGACCCTTTGAGTGGTACCGGCCACACTATGCCTCAGATTGTGGCAAGGATGACTCGTACACATCAAAAAGGACCCATGGATCGTTCTTATAAAATATCAAGACAATTAGAATGTGTTTGGTCAGATTTTCATAGGTCAGTTGTTGTTTTCAATTAAAATTATGTCCATTTTAAACAAAAGAGAGACCATTTGAGTGATAGCGGCCACACCGTGCCTAGGATTGAGGCGGGGATGACTCTTACACATCAAAAATGACCCATGGATCATTCTCCTAAAGGATCAACACAATACGAATGCTTTTGGTCTAATTTCAGTAAGTCAGTTGTTGTTTTCACTTAAAATTGTGTCCATTTTAAACAAAATAGAGACCCTTTGAGTGGTACCGGCCACACCGTGCATCGGATTGAGGTGGGGTTGACTCATACACGTCACCAAGGACCCTTGGATTGTTATTATAAAAGATCAAGGAAATATGAATGCGTTTGTCAGATTTTCATAGGTCAGTTGTTGTTTTCAATTAAAATTATGTCCATTTTAAACAAAAGAGAGACCCTTTGAGTGGTACTGGCCCCACCGTGCCCCATATTGAGGAGGGGTTGACTCATACATGTCACCAAGGACCCTTGGATTGTTCTTATAAAAGATCAAGGCAATCTTAATGCGTTTGGTCATATTTTCATAGGCCAATTGATGTTTTCAATTAAAATTGTGTTCATTTTAAACAAAAAAGAGACCCTTTGAGTGATAGCGGTCACACCGTGCCTTGTATTGAGGTAGGGTTGACTCTTACACGTCACAAAGGACCCATGGATCATTATCCTAAAGGATCAACACAATCCTAATGCGTTTGTTTGGATTTCCGTAGGTCATTTGTTGTTTTCACTTAAAATTGTGTCCATTTTAAACAAAATAGAGACCCTTTGAGTGTTACCGGCCACACTGTGCCTCAGATAGAGGCGGGGTTTACTCGTACAAATCACCAAGGACCCGTGGATTGTTATAATAATGGATCAACACAATCGGAATGGATTTGGTCAGATTTCCATAGCTCAGTTTTTGTTTTCACTTAAAATTGTGTCCATTTTAAACAAAATAGAGACCCTTTGAGTGATACCGGCAACACCGTGCCTAGGATTGAGATGGGGTTGAATTTTACATATCACCAAGGACCCTTGGATCATTATTATAAAATATCAAGGTAATCTGAATGCGTTTGGTCAGATTTTCATAGGTCAGTTGTTTTTAATTAAAATTGTGTCCATTTTAAACAAAAGAGAGACCCTTTGAGTGCTACCGGCCACACTGTGACTTAGATTGAGTCGGGGATGACTCGTAAACATCAAAAAGGACCCTTGGATTGTTCTCATAAATGATCAACACAATAATAATGGGTTTGGTCAGATTTCCGTAGGTCAGTTGTTGTTTTCACTTAAAATTGTGTCCATTTTAAACAAAGAGAGACCATTTGAGTGATACCGGACACACCGTGCCTCAGATTGAGGCAGGGATGACTCGTACATTTCAAAAAGGACCCTTTTATCTTTATCCTAAATAATTAACACAATCCGAATGGTTTTGGTTGGGTTTCCGTAGGTCAGTTATTGTTTTCACTTAAAATTGTGTCCATTTTAAACAAAAGAGAGACCCTTTGGGTGCTACCGGCCACACCATGCCTCAGATTGAGGCAGGGATGACTCGTAAATGTCAAAAAGGAACCTTGGATCGTTCTTCTAAAGGATCAACACAATCCTAAAGGGTTTGGTTGGATTTCTGTAGGTGAGTTGTTGTTTTCACTTAAAATTGTGTCCATTTTAAACCAAAGAGAGACCCTTTGAGTGCTACCGGCCACACCGTGCCTCAGATTGAGGCGAGGATGACTCATACTCATCAAAATGGACCCGTGGATAGTTCTCCTAAAGGATTAACACAATACAAATGTTTTTGATCAGAATTCTGTAGGTCAGTTGTTGTTTTCACTTAAAATTGTGTCCATTTTAATCAAAAGAGAGACCCTTTGAGTGGTACCGGTCACACCGTGCCTCATATTGAGTCAGGGTTGACTCGTACATGTCAAAAAGGACACATATATCGTTCTTATAAAATATCAAGACAATCTGAATGCATTTGGTCAGATTTCTGTAGGTCATTTGTTGTTTTCACTTAAAATTGTGTCCATTTTAAACCAAAGAGAGACCCTTTGAGTGCTACCGGCCACACCGTGCCTCATATTGAGGCGGGGATGACACATAAACGTCTCAAAGGACCTGTTTATTTTTATCCTAAATTATCAACAAAATATGAATATGTTTGGTCGGATTTCCGTAGGTCAGTTGTTGTTTTCACTTAAAATTGTGTCCATTTTAAACAAAAGAGAGACCCTTTGAGTGGTACCGGACACACCATGACTCAGATTGAAGAGAGGTTGACTCATACACATCAAAAAGGACCCATGTATCTTTATTATAAAAATATAAAGACAATCTGAATGCGTTTAGTTGGATTTCTATAGGTCAGTTATTGTTTTCACTTAAAATTATGTCCATTTTAAACCAAAGAGAGACCCTTTGAGGGCTACTGGCCACACCGTGCCTCAGATTGAGGCGGGGATGACTCGTACACGTCACAATGGACCTGTTGATTGTTATCCTAAAGGATAAACACAATACAAATGAGTTTGGTCAGATTTCTGTAGGTCAGTTGTTGTTTTCACATAAAATTGTGTCCATTTTAAATAAAAGAGAGACCCTTTGAGTGGTACTGACCACACTGTGCCTCATATTGAGGCGGGTAAGACTCTTACACTTCAAAAAGGACCAATGGATCGTTATTATAAAATATGAAGACAATCCGAATGCTTTTGTTCATGTTTTCTTAGGCCAGTTGTTGTTTTCAATTAAAATTGTGTCCATTTTAAACAAAAGAGAGACCCTTTAAGTGATAGCGGACACAACATGACTCAAATTGAGGAGGGGATGACTCGAACACATCAAAAGGACCCTTGGATCGTTCTACTAAAGGATCAACACAATACTAATGCATTTGGTTGGATTTCCATAAGTCGATTGTTGTTTTCACTTAAAATTGTGTCCATTTTAAACAAAATAGAGACCCTTTGAGTGGTACCAGCCACACCATGCCTCGGATTGAGACGGGGTTGACTCAAACACATCACCAATGGCCCGTGGATTATTCTCCTAAAGTATCAACACAATCCTAATGCGTTTGTTCAGATTTCCATAGGTCAGTTGTTGTTTTCACTTAAAATTGTGTCCATTTTAAACAAAAGAGAGACCCTTTGAGTGGTACCGGCCACACCGTGCCTCGGATTGAGGACGGGATGAATCTTACAAATCGAAAAGGACCCATGTATTGTTCTTATAAAATATCAAGACAATCCTAATGAGTTTGGTTGGATTTTCATAGGTCAGTTGTTGTTTTAAATTAAAATTGTGTCCATTTTAAACAAAAGAGAGACCCTTTGAGTGATAGCGGTCACACCGTACCTCGGATTGAGATAGGGATGACTCATACAATTCACAAAGGACCCTTGGATTGTGATTCTAAAGGATCAACACAATCTGAATGTGTTTGGTTGAATTTTTGTAAGTCAGTTGTTGTTTTCACTTAAAATTGTGTCTATTTTAAACAAAATAGGGACCCTTTGAGTGGTACCGGCCACACCGTGACTCAGATTGAAGTGGGGTTGACTCATACATATCACCAAGGACCCTTGGATCATTATTGTAAAATATCAAGGCAATCCGAATGCATTTGGTCATATTTTCATAGGCCAGTTGTTGTTTCCAATTAAAACTGTGTCAATTTTAAACAAAAGAGAGACCCTTTGAGGGGTAACAGCCACACCATACCTCGGATTGAGGTGGAGTTAAATCTTAAATGTCACCAATTACCCTTGGATCGTTCTTATAAAATATCAAGGTAATAAGAATGTGTTTGGTCGGATTTTCATAGGTCAGTTTTTGTTTTCAATTAAAATTGTGTTCATTTTAAACAAAAGGGAGACCCTTTGAGTGATAGCGGTCACACCGTTCCTCAGATTGAGGTGGGTATGACTCGTACACATCACAAAGGACCTGTGTATTGTTCTCCTAATGTATCAACACAATTCCAATGCGTTTGGTCAGATTTTTATACTTCATTTGTTGTTTTCACTTAAAATTTTGTCCATTTTAAACAAAAGAGAGACCCTTTGAGTGGTTCAACATTCTTGCATGTTACTGGTGCATATCATCTGTTAAAATGGGAAAATGAATCATTGGATAAAGGATGTTTTATTTAATAACAATTACAATTTTACTACGAACATTTACATACAACAATGTTTCGTCTTTTGATCCCCTTAACCCCTCTCAAAAATGACCACCAATTATATATGTTCCCAAGTTAGATATTCATTGTATTTGTGTACAATCTGCCATCAGGTATGCAACCCACTTGTTTCTAAACCCATCTATATCATCTTGTGAGTATGAGGATTTTCTTCATTCAGAGTAGTACTGAAAAATATAAAAATAAATAATTAATAAATAAATTAAACGAACTAATAGTTGTTTTTGAAAATACCTCTTTAGGGATGCTAGTTTGTTGATGAAAAATGATCTCTTTCATAAATTTACATACATAATAACCGCAATCAATATCGTTTGTTTTTTTGGACACTACAAAAAATTGATCATTAGGATAATAAGTAACTTGTGCTGAGATGTGTTTGGATAGTGAAATTTTATTATATATACCCTGATATTTGTCAAGACGTAGTACTTGCTCGCCTCCTTATGCTTATCCCCTGTCCTCCTTACTTTTTTTAGACGATAATGATACACCTCCCTATCATAACAGAATCCTCATTAAAAGATAATATAAATTATATTACTTGATGTTTATACCTAAAACGTAAGATGTAGTGTCTTAAAAATTCATAAACTCCATCATGTGTGGTCAGTTTGATGGATATCCTTGCTTTGAATCCAGAAAATAAATCTTTGGAGTATCCAAGTTCACCACAATTAGCAACCAATGCTTCCTAAAAACACAAAAAGGAACAAGGAATAAAATAAGTGAAAATATAATTGATATTATTTAATCGTATAGTTTTACCCCTACATGGTTGGTATTAGGAAGAGTTTTTCATCTGTAATCTTGCTTTCAAATGTTTTCAGCAAGACGTTCACTATTGCATCCCTTTTTGATGGCTATAATTTTGTTAGGTGTGTTGACGTGGTATGAGGACTAACGAGTCAAAATCTTGGCTCATGGGACAATTCCTTCAACTTCTTTTCATAAATGCGTCTTTCAATAATATAAAATGTATTTAGTCATAATTTTCACATTAGATCAGCTTTTAGAAAATCAATTCATGGAAACATACCTCATATATACATTTAAAACTGTGACACCTAGCCAACTGTTTTCAAGGATCTCATTTACATTTTCAGCAGTAAGAAAATCTTGACTTTCCTCTCTGTATATATTCTCTTCGAAAACCACTATATGACTATTACCATATTTTAGCTTCGTATCCACATGAGTCTTCAATGATAGTAAATGTGGATAGAGAACAGGTGGTGTTATTGTGATTTCAGTAGCTCCTTGGGATCAATTGGTCGATCCTTTAGATGGTTTTGAGTTGACGTTTGTCACCCCTTCCCTTTCTCCGTCTATAACAATAATCATTGGTTCAGACCATTTTTTCATTAATTGTTAAAGGTTTTGCTTGAAAAAAAAGGAAATAAATACCTCTTTGTCTGTATGTACTCATACAAGTTGTGACAGCCATGTAATGAATGCCCCAATAGCATTTTCGACCATATGAATATCATCTTCATCAAGTGGAATATGTAGCTTTGCATTTGTCTCATGAGCTACAATAATCATCACTTTCAGATGATCTTTTGGAAGTGATCTATTATGTAGTGTGGAATCTGGGATATTGAACACTATAGACCTCACTACAAGGTGATAGGTGGGTGTTGACAGATATAAATCACAATCATTATCACCCTGTGTAAGATCAGTACAGAAAAATTATCAGTGTTTGTCTGATTCACATTTCAGGGGAAAATTTATTAAAATATTGATTACCACGGCTAAGACAGTTCTTTAAGGGGAATGGCTCGCCTCAAAGCTAGTAGAGGTGGGGCGGGATGTTCACGTGCTGGTTGTTCCTGAGTTGTGTCTTCACTTTGCTTCCCAACTATACAAGTTTCTAAAAACTCTCCCTGCCATTGCAATTGTTCTTCAAGGGTTGCTATTTTTTCACTCATTTGTTCCAATTTTCATCTGTATCATCCATTTTTTTCTTCTTCTCAAAATATTCTCGGGGTGTCACCCCAAACCCTGCACCTCTAACACGCCCGTATTTTTCTGGATTCTTTAAAGCCATCGATAATTGGTATGTATCCGCTACAGGAGTAGCTGATTCCTGTGACTATCGGATATAGGAAAATAACTAATTATATTTATGTAATAGTAATTTAAAACCAATCTTTTTATTGTCATGTCATACTTACACATATTTCCCACACTTTTTGTGTGTTCTCATCTACTAACTTCCCTTCCTTATTCACACGTGCCTCCTTCCATAGCACATGACCTGGGATGGAAGTGTATTTGGTTTTAGACTCATCAATCTACATATAAACATAGAAAGATAATTATGATGTTTTTTATTTACACCAAACAATATTACTATAAATTTAAAATATGTACCATTTTCTTTTCTAATGAAGCGTACCCCATCCTTGCATTACGATATGGGTATGTTGGTTTTGATGCACGTTCCCTATTTTCAGTACAGAGTTTCTGTTTCATAAATGAAATATTGATAATCATAGTGATGAATACAGGTATCCTCAAACACCGTATTATCACCCACAATGTACCTGAAACTTCTAATCCCCATGGCGGCCAATAAATGCATCCCATGCTTCTTGGGATATCAGGTGAGCATAAACAATGGGTGGGTGCGGGTTTATTTTACCTTTGTAATCTTTCAAGTGATATCTTGTTAAAATAGTGCGAAAACCTTGATGAATCCTTCCTTCAAGCCTTAGTACATAATCCGTGTGTGAATCGTCTACTATAAATGTACTCTGCAAGAGATTGAGAAGATTAAGACATTGTTTCATTATTTTATTGGCTAGTAAATTAAAGAAATAAATTCATAATGTTACCGTAATTTGTTCCCAGATCACAGCCTTCAGCCCAGACACAACATGGTGCCATGAATCTATGTCAATCGGTATGCATTGCTGAGTGACAACTCCAATGTAGCTGCTAAACATAGCCTTGTTGGGATTCAAATGTTGGACTCATGCATTCCATCCGACTTCAAATTCTATGCCTTTTCTTTTTGCCTTAAGAACTTTGGCTAACACCGTCAAACTACGATGCACCTGTGTTTTCTGAGACATCGGTCCTTCATTCCCGACCATTTCATCGATATCAACATCATATATATGTTCATCTGAAATGGTATCAATGAAATGTGTTGATGGTTTTTGGACCTCAACACTAGGATAAGCAGGATCCACAGTAGTAGGAGCTGCAACAGCTACAGCAGGAGCAGCAGTAGGAGGAGCAGCAGGAGAAACAAGAGCCACAACAGGAGCAGCAGTAGGAGCAGCAGCAGCAGCAGGAGTAGCAGGAGTAGCAGCAGCCGCAGCAGTAGTAGCTTGAGAGACTTGTTCAACCTCAAGGTTAGGAGCACCAAAATGTGCAGAAGTAATTATCTGCAAAAGTGGTTTAACAGTTAAGATATATTACATAAATTCAGTATTGATAAGATAGTAACATGAGATAACAAGATCTATATTACAAACAAAATATAACCTGTTTATTGAACTCTCTTTATTTTTTTCAAAGGTTGAAGAGATTTGAAACCTCTATCGATTATCCAAATCCCTTCATTGTGGTCTCCTCTAACATACAAAACATCATCTACATTGGGACCTCTCTGAAATGATTGCGATGTACCACTGAAAGGATCATCCTCAACTAAATTTTCATCATAAACTTCAGTAGTTTTGGATGATAACAGAACAATCGAACACTTTCGGTTTGTGGGATCTGGAACATAAAAAACTTGTACCACTTGTGATGCCATTATAAACTGTTCGTCTTTGTACCCTTATTTACTAAAATAAACTTTCACAAATCCCCATTCATCTATTTTAACACCACTGTTGTTATCAACCCATTTGCATTGAAAAATCGGCAATTGGAATGTTGTATAATCCAAATCTCATATTAGTTTGATAATGCCAAAGTATGACGTATTTGCATAAATTGGATTTCTATCCTTACTACCAGAAACATGCATCGCTTCATCCACTAGTGTAACTCCACTATTTTGCATGGTACTATCTTCATCATGTTCATCTGTATAGAATGTATAACCATTAATTACATAACCACTATAAGATAATTTATACACACTTGGTCCAACGGCTAGCCATCGAAGTTGTTCTGAAATTGAATTCGGATTTTCACCCAACTGCTTAAAAATATGGTTCTGAAACCATCCTATAAACTGGTGATTATGTGTATTTTACAACCATTTTCATCCCTTGATGGATTCAACCGCCTAAGAATTTTTTTATGAGTTTCAATATATGGAGAAACCTCACAACTGTTATGCAAAACATAAAGATGGGACTGCTCCTAATCTGTAATACTGATTGTCATAACTTCTCTTCCAAAAATTTCTTCACCCTCAATGCTTCCAGTGTGATGAGATTTCGGAAGACCAATTCTTTCCACATCAGATAGGTATTTGGTACAAAATTCAATGGCTTCCTCAAAAATATATCGCTCCACTCTACAACCCTCTGGCCGACTTCGATTTTTGACATACCCTACCATTCAACAGGATACATCCATATATAGTGCACAAGACCACAAAGTCGAATCTCTCTCACCAAGTGAATCATCAAATGAACCATTATATCAAAGAATTTTGGTGGGAAGAACATTTCTAATTCACATAATATGATGACAATTTCTTTTTCCATAGCTAGCAATTTCACCGGGTCTAAAACATTGCTACATATAGCTTTGAAAAAGAAACAAATTTTTGTTAACGTATGACGAACATTCTTGGGAAAAATGCAATGTAAAGCTATAGGAATTAGATCTTGCATCAAAACATGACAATCATGTGATTTCAAACCTTTTAACTTTAAATCATTCATTGGCACAATGTTCTTGATATTTGATGAATACCCCTCTATAACCTTTACATCATTGAAGAAGTTGAAAAACTGATATCTCTCCTCCCTAGAAAGTGTATAAGCAGCTGGAGGAAGAAACATTCGATTTTCACCCTTCACGGGAGCCAAATCTTCTAGTATTCTCATGTAAACCATGTCCAACCTTGCCTTAATTCCATATTTTGTTTTTCCAGGGGCACATAGAAACATTCCGATAACACTGTCACATACATTTTTTCCACATGAATCACATCAAGAAAATGTCTGACGTACAAACAATTCCAGTATGGTAATTCAAAAAAAAAACTGATCTCTTTTTCCAACCGATTTTTGTAAGGTTTTTCAAAAATGGTTTACCAAAAACAGTGTTCATATCTTTTACTTTCTCAAACAGCTGATCACCTGTTAGTGGAGATGGTGCTGCGCGTTGTTCTGAACTTCCATTAAATGATGTCATCCAAGATCGGTACTTATGCTGATGAGGTAGAAATCTACGATGTCCTAGAAACACAGATTTCGATGAATGTTTCAACCTAATTGATTCTGTATATTCTTTGCACACGGGACACCCTTGAGTTCCTTTAATGCTATATCTTGACAAATTTCCATATGTAGGTAAATCATTTATTGTCCCATACAACATCGCTCTCAATGCGAATTATTCACTTTTATAAGCATCATATAACATAACACCTGAATCCCACAATAACTTCAAATCATAGATCAAAGGAGCTAGATAAACATCAATATCATTACCTGGTTGTTTTGGTCCTGATATAAGCATAGATAACATGATGAATTTCCGCTTCATGCATAACCAGGGTGGAAAGTTATAATTTACCAATATAATAGGCCATGTACTATGAGTGCTGGTTTGAAAACCAAAAGGATTCACTCCATCTGTAGATAACGCAAGACGAAGGTTTCTCGACTCTTTTCCAAATTCAGGATACTCATGATCAATTTTCTTCCGTTGAGTAGAGTTGTCTGGTTGACGTAATTTCCCATCTTTATTTCTTTTATCTTTATGCCATGACAATTGTCTTGCAGTTTCTTCACTTCCATATAGACGCCTAAACCTTGGAATGATTGGAAAGTACCATACAACTTTCGTAGGATTGGATTTATCTTTCTTGTATCGAGAATCACCACACTTTGGGAATTCTGTAATTGATTTTTTCTCCTTGTGAAACAATATACAGTCTTTCGAGCAGGCATTTATTCTTTCAGAAATTATACCCATCGAGCGTAGCATTTGTCTAGCTTCATATGTTCGGCTTGGGAGCTCATTATCTTCCGGGAGCATGTCATTCAAGAGAGAAAGTAGTTCCGTAAAACTGACATCACTCCATCTGTTTCATGCTTTCAATTTATACAACTTCAGTATAGCTGACAATGTTTTATACTTAGTGCAACCAGCATACAATGGCGTCTTTTCACAACTCTTTAACTTCTCAAAAAATTTTGGGAAATCACGGAGTTCATCTTCAATTGTCTTTGTCATTTACTCAATACAATCTTCATCATCATTGACATCTCTAATCACATCCTCAATACGGTATTCTTCATTATCCATATTTGTATTCATATATGATGATCCATAAAACACAGTTTTATCCCATCTAGTAGCTACATTCGCTTTTTCTCCGTGTTTATTCCAACATTTATAACTCCAATCTATTCGGTGACATATCAAATGTTCTTCAAACTCATCTAGAGTAAGTAGTCTTGAATAACAAAAATGTAAACATGGAAAATGTATTTGAGAAGGATCCTTTGCGTGATCCTTTGCAAACTTGATGAACTCTTTCACTCCGTTCTCGTACTCTATTGTCAAACGATTAACATCCATCCAATATTTATTCATCTTCATCCTATTTGAATCTGAAATATTAGTATTTATGGTTAAAGTACACAAAACAAGACTTCTAAATACAGTAGATGAGAACCACTTCCTTATAAAAATAGAGATTAATAGATCCTAACCATTAGTATTTATTCATCTTCATTAAATATAATTACTTTAGATTCATTATAGTTTCCTCAAATCACCCCAGACCAAACATAAGAATAATCAAGAATGATACATCTACCACTCCTAGGTCTCTTCCCTACATTCAATATCATCATGCCTAAATACCCATATATCCACACATACACATGTCACAAACACATAAAAAACCATATCCACATTAGAACCAAAGTACCAATATGGATTTCAATAAGGTTAATCAACTCAAGTGGTGGTGTGTAAGAAATAATAAGAAAATATAATAAGTATATAGTCACACATAAATCTCAAACTGGTGTTAATAATCCAATAAATCCAAGGTATCATTCCATCTATTGGAATACTCTGAAGGGGCCTATATGTGATAGTAGTCCCAGGTGGTGAAGGTTCCTGAGGAGGAAGGGGCGGACACACACCTATCGGGGTTCGAGGTCAGGTCACTGAGGTTGAAGGTGGCCCAATACTCCTACAAGGGTTCATTCTATATTTCACAAACCATGTCCTAGTACCCTAGTATTATAACCCATTACTGGTGGAAGTGAAACCGTTCCTGATGATCATGCCAAGAAGAAATGGAAACCAAGATGGGGGAGTGAATCAAAATACCTCAAGAAAGATGGAAAAACATGGTATTTGAGAATAGGTTAGTGGCTTTCATGTTGTCTAGACACCTATCCAATAGACTCCACAAGCAGTGATGGCCCCTGTAGTTGTTGCACCAGGTGAAACTATCACCTGAGAAGCTGAGATCGATGAGGCCCTTCCCAGCCATGAACTGAACAAACTCCATGATGGCCTTCCTCTGGAATGGGATTCTACCTTTCCTTTCCTTTGGGTTGGAAATGAAATTAATGTCACCCCCAACAAACAATGGATGGTGGCTGGGATCGAAGGTATTTTGTTCACTCTATAGAGATTCCCTTTGAAGAGGGTCATAGCTTCCAAAAACAAAAGTCATAAGGATGGAGGTGTCACCGTTGGACACCTTGGTAGTGATAAATTGATTGAAATCTTGAACAGTCTCAACAACATATTTATTGTGCCAAAATACCCATTTGTGTCTATTGGAGGGGTCAGAGTGTAGAAATCCATGCAACTTAATCTTCCATAATAATTCTATGATTATTATAGGGTTTTTTGTGTCATTTCACAACAACAAAAATGACATTATGCTTTTTGATTTCTATTGTGAGGAAGTCCAACTTAACATGGGCACTAAGACCATGAGCATTACATATGAAGATAATAATGGTGGGTAGGACAGGGCTCTGTAATTAGATCTAGAGCTAGTAGCCTTATTGAAGTGAGAGGATGATCTCTCATTGAGGTCCCTTGATTTTGAACATGTTCATAATCCATTCTGGTTGGTAAGATTCATATGAGTGGGAGATGAGGATCCAAAGGGGTAGGGGAAGGATGGGTAATGAAACTTGGGGGCTGGTGAGGGATTTCTCTCTGGATCAATAAGTATTTGTAGTTGGATAACATGCTCAAAGCCAAGGGAGACAGAACAAACACTACTAGGAAGGGGCCTGACCACTACAGAGAAGCAGTCAGTAACCTCAGCGAGGGAGAAGGACAGAGATGGAGGTAGGGGTGGCAAGGCTATAAAGCTTGGTGGTATGGGCATCATGACATACAAGTGCACTTCCAGACAAAGTCACTTAGATAGCATGAAGGAAAGAAGGGGGGAACCCCTCGAAGAAAATAGTGTTCAAGCATTGGATGACCTAGAAATGCATCAGAACCGAGTGGTGTTGTCCTTAAAGAAAATGTTTATCCTTCATTCCTTACTTTACGGTGACATGGAGTTATATCTAAGGGAATCGATGATACCTAGGAGGAATCTAGTGAAACTATAATCCAAGTGGGAAGGACCTCAAATTTTTCATAAACTTCACTCTGATAGTGTAAACTCATTGATCGCCATTGATGATGAGCATATCAATCTTTCCACCAATACTAGGTCTCTCAAGAGATATTTTACATTAATAAACCATCCCTTTAGTCTGATATATATGGATTTGAACTAAAAATCCAACATCCTAGTTATATGTTGTTTCGTGTGGTGTTGAGCCGCCACAAGCCCCTTCTCACATCAGGTCGTTATTCTTGCATGACACGCCAAAAATTCAGGGACACACCCCCTTTGGTCCATGAATGATGAACTTAAAACTTTTTCATCCTCTACCCATATTTCACATGGTGTAGGGACTCTATGGATGGAAAATTCACCTCACCCTCACTATATGTTCTAGTTGCATGATATGAAATCGTGTGACATTTTGGTAAAATATATTCAACCTTAAAATACATTATCATAATCCTAATCATAAGATATTAAAATGTGTGTCCAATGTTCTCATTGCATGAAGTTAAAAAATATGGTTCATGTCCCTATTGTATGATATAAAACTTTAAAATGAATTTATCCTTCAACCGAGAGGGCTCCCTCTTTCTGATGCCGATCACTTACCGCACCATGTTGAAGAACTAAATAAGGATTGATTCCCATTTAATATCAGGGGATATTAAGAGACTGAAAACTTATATATCATTGGCTCAACTCACTCATTGAACTACCTCAACACTTCCATCAATGAAAAAATGTTTTTCTCTCACTCACGGATGCACTCCATCTATTAAAAAATTGCATTCAATCTATTAAAAAAACAAAACATTGTGGTCAACCATTTTTTAAAATATATATTTCATTTTTTATAAATGAAAAAATTCATAAGGAATTATATTTTCCTAACTTAATATACTTTTATAAAAAGAACAACACACATATTAAGAAATCCCATTTAAATAAAATCAACCCATGTCAAACATTCCCCAAAGATTCCACATTTGAATTTACAGTAAAAAACTATACTAATAGAAAATCCTAGAATAATGGAGTAATGATAAAATAAAAATAAATAATCAAGGTTAGATAAAAACTAAACTGTAGAAAAATTAAATAATAAAGGTAATAAATGGGAGTAACTCATAATCACAAAATCATCCATTAAAATAATTATGGGAAAGAAACTAATTTTAATTGGAGAAACATAAGATGATATCTGACCTATAGGTTCTAATGGAAATTGACTCACTCACGAAACACCACCTGGTTATGTGACCAGACAATCAATATAAACGAGGCCTCTTGGGGATATCAAAAATAGACTCAAGTGATCACCTCAAGGATAACTAGAGTAGAACCCATTTGATTACTCACAAATCTAAGGTCTCCCATGTACCAATTACCAAACATAAAGCAAAGTATTCATCACAACCATCAATAGTAAAATCCCAAAATCAAAAAATGATTTGGAAAACATGCCTTAAACCATTCATCCTATGATGAGCCACTACAAGGGGGTTCATAGATTTTTCAGACCGTGCAAAGCGAAACTCGAAGGGCGGCGGAGGTCTGGCACACAAAGCTCAGTGGGCGGCGGAGGACCGGCAACGCGAAGCTCGAGGGTGGAGGAGGTCTGGAAACGCAAAGATCAGCGGGCGGTGGAGGTCTGGCCAAGCGAAGCTCGAGAGCGGAAGAGGTCCGGCAATACGAAGCTCAACGGGCAGCGGAGGTCCGTCAACGAGAAGATTGAGGGCAGTGGAGGTCCGGCAACGCGAAGCTCAGCGGGCAGCGGAGGGGAGTCGCATGGTTCCAGTACTGCGAGAGCTTTAGGTCGCGATAAAACGAGGGCATTGTGCGACCGACTTTATAAAAAAATGGACTACAGTTTTATCAGCACTAACAAAGCGCTGATAAGGACGACCTTTATCAGCGCTAAAAAAGCGCTGAGAAATCCTTCATGTATCATCACTAACATTTTAGCGCTGATAAAGGGATTCTTTATCAGCGCTTTTCAAGCGCTGATAAAGGGACTTTTTATCAGTGCGTTTCTAGAACTGATAAAGGGTTTCTTTATGAGCAGTTTTTTCTTAGCGCTGATATAAGGTGGCGCTGCCCTTGGCCATTTTTGTAGTAGTGATGGTGACATGTCTAAGGGGTGACATGAGACTTTCCAGACTTGTTTGAGGCTTTTCTTGCGATCAACATGGTATTTCCATGGTTGTTTAATTATATCATGAGACCATCGAAGGGGCTCACGATCACATACCTTTGAACTATATATTCATGCGGTGGGGTATCACAGATATGCTTAAGGTCTTGCATCCATTTAGGTTCCATAAGTATTCTTACAAATGGATTATGACCTAACTTTCATGGGAGTCATATACACCCACGTGTACATGTTAGAGGAAGATCTAGTCCATAAGCTCATTCGTGGATGAAGGGGATTGTCAGATGATACTCCTTTGTTCATGTGATTTTCATGGGTTCAGAAGGGACTCATGAGACTATGTACATGTGCGGAGGCTTCCCCATGACCCTTCCAATATGGGAAAGGATCCATGATGTATGGGGAAAGGGTTTGACCACTAGACAACCTGCATGCTAGGAGATGTCTCCATGTCATCATATGATGCCCACATCTTTGCAATCTGCATGACCTTCATGAGGTCTCGCGATGAGCTCCACACTAATGCACGGGGAGGATGCATATCAAAACATGCATGAGTTATGGTGATTTAATGGCTTGGAGCATGCAACCTGCAGGTTGAATGTCCTCGCTATTTTTCCCTCATTCCAAGAGTGTCTGCAGGGATCCTCCATGTCGAGGTGGAATGCATAGACATAGACCAAGGGTCGAGCATGAGGGCTATGTGCAAGCGTCGAAAGACCAAGGGTTTAAAACATCACATGAGGGGTTTCATGTTCTGAGGTATGCACTACGAGACCAAGTAGGGTCTCATTGCGAGAGCCAAGGTTTCACCTCTTATCTTCTTATGGTGAGGAGGTGATTTCCCGATCTTCGCCTATGCACTGTATAATTGCATGATCAATCACGTGAGCACATGATCTCTAAAGGGTTGTGTGGGAGACTCTGCCATTGTGCATTGGAGATGTCTGTGGGTGCCATCACATGTATGGATGAAGACTCGTGCCGCATTAGGAAAAAGATCACATGCGAGGGGCGCCATCCCTCGAGTTTGTACCAAAGGGCCAAGAAAAAGAGCATTGCAAGCTCATGGGTTCGTGATGCCTCAAGGAGCATGTCTACTGGTGCACGTCCTTGGACACTAGTCTGGAAATTTCTTGTCTATGATTGCATGAACTCCATGAGGTCATGCGAGAAACTCCTCAATCCCGACACCATCCGGGGTGTTGCATGGGGTGACAGTCGCGTCTGGTGGTTGTATGTCTTCATTAAGGGTGCTCATGGTATTAATTCTTGCATGAATTAGTATGGGTGTGCCTCGGGATGTCAAACCAGGGTGTCAGGATGTTGAATATGGTGGATGGACAAGAGGTTGAATATGGTGGTCTTGCATTGCACGAGATCGCTTGTCCGACATCGAATTCTAGTTGCATCTCCCCTTTGGTATATAATCCATTCTACAGCCGCTGTTTGTTCAAGCCGACAATGGGGTTGGCACCTGTACCATCTGCATCACTTCCATCACGTGGGCCTCATCCTACCTATGCACACGCACGCCCATAGTTTGGCACACCACGAGCCCTATACATGGGCCTGACCCATGTCTTGTGGGAGCTATGATCCCCCGCTGGTCTGCTGGTTAGTCTAGGATGACTCCTATGGGTGTGGTCTACCTATGGTCCCATATGCGCTCTTATTCAAAGTGTCCTATCTGGCTGGTGCCTCACCATATTTTTTTTGGCTAGGTCCGTAATCACTAAGAGTAGATCCTTAGTAGAATATAAGAGTCCTAGGGTGATCTACTCAATATAAAATCCCCCTTTCTTCAAAGGTTTCATGTCAAATATATTTTCATTACCACATAATCTTCAAACCTCTAAAATCTTTGGCAGAAAAGAGGGAAATGCACAAATATCATTGCCAACAAATTCCCCCTTAGAATTAGATTTGTTCGACGAAAAGAATTCAGTTCTAAGGGTAACTGTAGAGAACTTTTCCGTATATCTGAATGTCTAGTGATCCATGAAACTAAATCCCTTGAGAGGATCTATCCCGAATATATCTAAGGAACTCTCAAGTGTTATGAAGATGATACATCTGGCTATAACTACTTGGATGGATCCAATATAGGCAGTAGCATTGACCCGGGGCATGGATACCCAGAAATTAGAATGTATGCAAATTCAAAAATGAAATAGGGATTGGGAGGTATGAAAACTTATGACTGGATCTGAAGTAAAGTACTTGAATGTGCCTATGTATCCCATGAGGATGGGAATCAAGCCACATTTAGTTCATAAATATATCACTATACAGATCAAAATCATGCATAGGAGACATAGGCTCATGGATAGAGAACTCTTTGATGAATGTCCTTACAACGATCTAACTCATACATAGGAGGGGGGTATCACTGTTTTGTAATGAAATCATTGGTAGAGAGTCTTGTCTTAGTGGGGATGCTGATCAGACCATCCACAATACCCATCCTTTTTATGAAATACCAAACCGATCCAATTTCCTGGATTTGAGTTCTTGACTTTCAACATGTTACTCTTTGAGAAATGTTCATGAATGCCCACTGACAAGAAATTATTCATTGGTTCACCTAACCTAGTAGTCTTGAGATCATTTGATTTACAAGGGAAACTTGGGAAAGGTATCCTTCCTGAAGGTGGAATGCTCAAACTTTTTCCCAATTCAGGGGACTTAGCAAGCATACATAGATTTTTCCAAAGGCCATATAGTGGACCCCACAAGCATTGTATCTCTTTATTTACTTTTCCCTAACTTTTTCCCTAAGCTTCATATGGGGAAAGACTTACCAAGAATGGACTTGGATGTTACCCAAGACAGCTCCTTCTAGGTTTTCATCATAATAAGTCTTTGTGCCTCTTCTATTTTAACGATGCCCAATATTTCCTGGAGCACACAAAATGAATGTCCAACGAGTGGAGATTAAAATTTTTCCTAGGATTCCCTTAACAAATTTTCATACTAGTGAGTATCATGTCTTTTTCTGTTTTAAGGTCTGACAAGATAGATCATCATTGTGCTATAGTTTTAGGGTCTTTGAGCTTGGACCTTTGGGGTCTTTAGTTTAAAGTCTTCTAACTCTGAACTTTGGTGTACTGTATTTTAAGGTCATCTAGCTCAGAACTTTGGGATTCCATATAGTTTAAAGTCTTACCACTAGTAATTTTATAGAAAATGGGGCTTACAAACCATGGATGACTCAAAACACTATGGGGTGATGAGTTCTGTCGTGGTGTTGTTAGGGCTCATGAGGATTGGAGTTCCTTTCTCGCAAAGAGGAGATACCTTTAGTTAGCAGGTTAAATCACTTATATGTCGATAGCATGGCCAAATAAAGCTGATATCCACTCTTTTCCAAGTGCTATGGTAGGATTATGGCGTGAATATGTTTGAGGGTGAAATTCTAGGAAAGCTAGGCCCACCTAGATAGTTGGGATGTGGGTGATGTAAATCACAACCTAGAAGTTTGAGCCGAGTGATGTGGAATAGGTTAGACATGACAGGTATGTCCCTTAACACAATGGGGTGTTAGGTTCTTCCATGGTTCCATTGAGGGTCACAAGGATTAGAAAACCCTTTTATGTCGGGCCAACACTACGGGAAAAGTGGGCATTTTCGACGAGTGATTTGTGATGGGTCCGTGTCTCGTCGCAAATAGTTCATCGGAAGGGTTTTTGCGACAGGGCGATGGTTCCCGTCATAAAAGTTTTGGTGTGCCTTGCGCACCAAATCGTGGGAAAGAGTATTTGTGACGACCTATAACAGCCCGTCGCAAATACCTGACGACATTTTTAGTATTTGGGACGCAATTTATATCACTTTGCAAATACTATGTCGGTAGGTTGTCTTTTGCAACAAGCCCCATCACAAAAACTTTTTAACCACCACCCCTAATTAATATGGGAGGTGGACATTTTTTATGGGACCCGTCGCAAATGGTACTATTTGTGATGAGAGTCCCATCACAAATAATCCTAACGCAACTAATCTAACCTATATATACCTCACCTGTTTTTTTCTCATTTCACCCAATTCTCTACTCCCCCCCTCTCTCTAGTGGAAAATTTTCTCTCAATTTTTTTTTCATAGTTTAAAATTTTAATTCGGGGCATTATTCACAGCTTATAACGCTCAAAAGCTTCAGTTTTAAGGTATTTATCTATTTCCTTTTATTTTTTACTTAATTCATTTTATTTTATTTTGGTTATAATTATTGTTAATTAGCTGGAGTTAAATTATGATAGAATTAGATAGTTTTATTTATCATTGTTTATGTTTTTTTTACAAATAATTACGTGTGATTAGTATGAATTAGTATTAATTAATAGTTACTACATTAATTATTATTAATTAGTAATAATTAGTATTAAATTGTAAAAATTAGTATTAGATTGTAATAATTAGTATTAAATTATAATAATTAGTATTAAATTGATATAATTAGTAACAGATTGTAACAATTTGTAATAATTTGTAAAAAATTGTATTAATTAGTAATAAATTTCAATAATTAGTAATAAATTGCTACAATTAGTAATATTTGGTAACTAATTCTAATAATTAGTAATAAATTCCAATAACTAGTAATAAATTGTAATAATTAGTAATAAATTGCAATTATTAGTAATAAATAGCAACAATTAGTAATAATTAGTAATAAATTGTATCAATTAGCAATAAATTGTAATAATTAGTAATAAATTGTAATAATTGGTAATAAATTGTAATAATTGGTAATAAATTGTAATAATCGGTGATATATTATAATAATTAGTGATAAATTGTAACAATTAGTAATAAATTGTGATAAATTCCAACAATTAGTCAAAAAATTTAATTATTAGTAATAAATTGTAATAATTAGTAATAAATTCTAATAATTAGTAATAAATAGTAATAATTAGTAATAAATTGTATTAATTAGTAATAAATTTCAACAATTAGTAATAAATTTTAATAATTATTAATAAATCGTAATAATTAGTAATAAATTCTTATAATAAGTAATAAATTGTAACAATTAGTAATAAATTGCAACAATTAGTAACAACTAGTAATAAATTTTAATAATTAGTAATAAATTATAATAATTAGTAATAAATTCTAATAATTGGTAATAAATTTTAATAATTAGTAATAAATTGTAATAATTAGTAATAAATTACAAAAATTAGTAATAATTAGTAATAAATTCTAATAATTAGTAATAAATTATAATAATTAGTAATAAATTATAATAATTAGAAATAAATTATAATAATTAGTAATAAATGGTAATAATTAGTAATAAATTATAATAATTAGAAATAAAATCTAATAATTGGTAATAAATTGCAATAATTAGTAATAAATTGTAACAATTAGTAATAATTAATTATAAATAGTAATAATTAGCAATAAATTCTAATTAGTAATAAATTGTAATAACTAATAAGAAAGTCTAATAATTAGTAATAAATTATAATAATTTGTAATAATTAGTAACAAATTCTAATAATTAATAATAAATTGTTATAAATTATAATAATTAGTAATAAATTGTAATAATTAGTAATAAATTGTAATAATTAGTAATAAATTGAAACAAATAGTAATAATTAGTAAAAAATTCTAACAATTGGTAATAATTAGTAATAAAAATTCTAAAAATTAGTAATAAATTCTAAAAATTAATAATAAATTCTAATAATTAGTAAAAAATTCAAATAATTAGTTATAATTAGTAATAAATTCAAATAAATAGTAATAAATTCTAATAATAAGTAAAAAATTCTAATAATTAGTAATAAATTGCAATAATTAGTAATAAATTGAAATAATTAGTAATGAATTGAAACAATTAGTAATAAACTACAACAATTAGTAATAATTAGTAATAAATTATAATAATTCTAACAATTAGTAATAAATAGTAATAATTACTACCAAATTGTAATAATTAGTACTAAATTATAATAAAATCTAATAATTAGTAAAAAATTGCAACAATTAGTAATAAATTGCAACAATTTGTAATAAATTACAACAATTTGTAATAAATTCTAAGAATTAGTAATAAATTTCAACAATTAGTAATAATTAGTAATAAAATATAATAATTAGTAATTAATTTATAATAATTACCAATAATTACCAATAATTAACAATAATTATAAATAATTACTAATAATTAGTAATAATTATAAATGATTAGCATTGATTAGTAGTAATTAGCAAGAAATGATAATAAATTGTTATAAATTGTAATAAATTGGCATAATTTTCAGCGGATTGGTGAATCCCTTTTTCATGATGCCTCATCTCCTTGAAATTTTCTCCCACTAAAATCACTATGAATTTTTTTCCTCACATACAGATATTTATTTTCATATGCATGAGAATGGAGAGTAGAACTCTGAGGCCTTCCTACTCTCAATCCTCATGCATACAAAAATGGATATGTGTATGTCAGAGTATATTTTTTGTTCTGATTTTAGTCAGAAAATGCTGCAAGGATATGAGTCGTCGGGTAAGAGAGGATCTTTTTTCCGACGGCTCATCTCCTTGCAACTTTATTCTATTGAAATCACTATGAGAAATCTTCTCTAACATATGGATATCCATTTTTGTATGCATGAGAATAGAGATCAGCGTAATAAGGCCTACCTGCTCTCCATCCTCTTGCATACAAAAATGGATATTCGTACATCGGAGCATATTTCTCAAAGTGATTTCAATCGGATATAGTGGAGATGAGTTTTCAAGCAAAAGAGATGCTGCTAATCCACTGGAAATTGTGTCACACACAATTAGAAATTATTAGTACAAATTAGCTGTAATTAATAACAATAATTAGTAATTAGTATAAATTATTATAGGTTAGTGTATATTAGAATAAAAGTTTTAAAAAATACTATAGATATGTATGAAATAGTAGAAATTATTATAATTTTACAGAGAAAGTAATTTAATTGTATTCTCTTTTTTGGATAATGTTTTTCTTATATCAAATTATACAAAAATAATAATTATTTTATATTTTTTAGAGAAATATGGAACAAAGAGGTCAACATCAATCATTATTAGATGACCAAACTTAGATAAATCAGTGCAAGAGTCCAAATGGTTCTAATTTAAATTCTGTATATATTGAGAGTGCAAGAGCTTTCTTTTCATTTGAATCATCAAAACTAGAATTTGTTTCAGAAGGGAAAATTAAGTGTCCTTGTAAAAAGTGTTTTCTGAGGATGTTTGGCACATTTGAAAATGTTATTTATTGCATTTTGATTTTCAACCAAATTATGTTTTTTGGTATCAACATAGTGAATGCAGTTCCAGAGAAGATAATAATAATTTTGTTCTAGATCTAGCATGATCAAAAGATTTAGTACATGATGTGGAAGTTTTGTATTTTCAACAAGCTAAAACTCAGGATGATATTAATTTAACTCCTGAGTTGGAACCATCTCATTTTTATGAGTTGTAGAGGTCTGTTGAGGATGCCATATATCCTGGTTGTAAGATAAGAAAATTTGAAGCAGTTGCTAAATTTATGGCTATTAAATCAAATAATGGAATCTCAAATAGCTATTTTGATCGGATATTATATTTGGTAAAAACACAGCTACATTAAAGAAATATTTTTCCTACAAATTTCTATGAGAGCAAGAGGCTGGTTCGTAATCTAGGTCTTGGTTATCATAAGATTCATGTATGCTCAAATGATTGAATCTTATATTATGGTGAAAATGAGTCATTGGATATTTGTCCCACATGTGGAAAATTGAGGTATAAAGAGTCTCATTAAGGGAATTCTAGATTGATTCTTGTAAAAAAATTGAGATATTTCCTGCTTACACCTAGATTGCAGTGTTTATTTATGTCTCAGAACACAATGACATTGATGTCATGACACAAAACCAATATTCCAATATATAAAACCTTAAATCATCCCTTTGATAGTGATTCATGGAATCATTTTGACCACGAACATCCATATTTTTCTTTATAATCCCGAAACATGTGATTGGGTCATTCTGCTAGTAGTTTCTGTCTATTTGGTTCTTATGTTAGTCAGTATTCATGTTGTCCTATCTTTATAACTTCGTAAAATTTATCTCCTTGTATGTTGATTTAGGAACCATATATCTTTTTGACATTATTAATTTAAATAAATCCAAAAAATAATATTGATGTTTATTTGAAACCATTGATTGATGAGTCAAATTCATTATGAAGTAATGCTGTCAGTACATTTGATGTTGCTGTGAAAAAAATTTCTTACTGAAAGCTGCATTTATGTGGAAAATTATTGACATCCCAAAATATGACAAGTTACCTGGCTGGAGTACACATGGTACAAAATCATGTATATACTTTATGAGAGATAAAAAAGCATGTATGCTTGTTAATGGAAAAAACCTTGTTTTTAGACTATCATCATAGATTCCTTCAAAATGATAATCCTTTTTAGAGGAACAAATATAATTTCAAAAAAATAACAATTAAAAGAGACAGACCACTAACAATGATCCCAGGTACAGAGTTAAAATCAATTGTCTCTTCATTACCTCCCATCACATTTGGACAAAAAAATAAACCAATATAAAATTGATGGCTTTGGGAGAGAACACAATTAGATAAAATAGAGAATTTTTGGGATTTTTCATATTGGTCAAATTTGTTGGTCTGTCACATGTTGGATGTCATGCATATTGAGAAAAATTGTTATGATAATTTATCTCATACAATTTTGGATATAACAGGTAATACCAAAGATAATGTAAAGGTATGATTAGATCTTTCCCAAATTTGCAGATGACTAGAACTTGAACTATTTGAAAATGTCAGATCACAGAAGTTAACGAATCCAAAAGAAACTTATACAATCTCTAAAGAGAATCAATTATTATTTTTTCAGTGGATTGTAGATTTGAGACTTCCAGATGGCTATGCTTCCAATTTGGGTAGATGTGACAGAAGTGGTCTTATTACCAGATTAAAAAGTCATGAATTTAATGTTATAATGGAAAGTATTTATCCAATTAGATTAAGAGGCTTGTTTAATTCTATGATTTTGTATTCACTAATATAAATATCATATTTTTTGAGAAATTTGTACGGTGAAAAGTTATGAAGATGAATTAAGAAAACTGCAAAAAGATATTGTTTTAATTTTATATAAATAGGAAAAAATATTTACTCTAGCTTTGTTCGAATAAATGGAACATTTGGTATTAAATTTTACACATGAATAAAAATGTATAGGTTTGGTACAGTTTTTATGGATGTACCCATTTGAGAGATGCATGCAGAAATTGAAGAAAAAAGTATGCAACAAAGCATCAGTTGAAGGTTCAATTGCAGAAACTTATTTGCAAGAGGAAATTTATTTTTTCTTCTCTCATTACTTTCAATATGAATATCCCTAAAAACACAACCATATGATCTATAATGAGGGAAATTTTGATGATGAAATGGAAAATCAATTATCAGTTTTCAATCAATCCAAACTTGGCTTCGGTGGAGTTCATGAATGATGGATTTCAGATGATGGACATTATAGAGATTATACATATGTTCTTCTCAACTATGAAGAAATGACACCGTTTTTATAGCGAGTTCTCGTATTAATTATTCTACATTTTTTATAGTAAATTAATATTATTTTTTTTATAGGTTATATGATAATCATATAAATAAACAATTTCCACAAATTACAGCAGCTGCTCTCGAAGAACACCAGAAAAAAACTTTTCTTACTAGTTTCAAAAACTATTAACACAAATTATTTTTGGTTTAACATATAAAATCAATTTATTATCTATTATATTGATATTGGTTTTACAAATTTTTAGGTATCTCAACATGATGGTAAAATCGATAATCGATTTTGTGTATTGAATAACCCACTATAAAAAAGGGTTAAATCTTATCATGTATATGTGGTGAATGGTTTTAGATTTCATACACATGAATATGGGGAATAAAAAAAACAATGAATCGTGGTGATTTATTGATAGGATCTCATCATAGAGAAAATGAAGTTTAATTTTATGGCATGCTAAACAAAAATATTAAACTATGTTTTCTGTGACAACATTACATAATGATGTTTAAATGTCAGTAGTTGGATATTGAGAGAGTATTTCATGTTCATTCGACCCATGGTATTGTTTATATTAAATATAAATGTCTTCTTGGAGTAAATGAACCATTTTTATTGGCTACTCAGGCACATAAAATTTATTATTCAAAAAATTGTTCTACTTTAAGAGAGTTGAGTGATTGTTTGAGCATAATAAAAATGAAATCTCAAGAAAATAAGTTTACTTAAAGTGAATGTGGTTTTACTAAAGTTGAAGGAATTGAAAATTTTCAAGAGACTGCTCTAAATCCATCTTGAAGAGACACAAATATCGATGATGACACCCCATAGTTAAGGTTCGATGGCGATGATGATTTTAATGATGCTGTAAATGAATTTTAAATGAAAAGAGATTATGAAACCAAAACTCATATAGAAATTGATGATGTTGAGGAGGAATATGAAGACATTGAAATCATAATATATGAATATAATGATGAAGATGAACATTGACATAGTTAAATCTTAGTTATAATCACATATAATATATATCTATATATAATAGTTGTTTTCAAATGTTTGCTAACAACAGTCATTTTGTGTTTCAGATGGACGAGGATCTGCATCATCTATTACAGGAAACTGATCTACCTTTGGACGAGCAAGATGTTGTATCATCTAACCCTCAGACTACTATAAATTCAGGGGGACTCAGAGGGGGTTTGGTCTTGCATGATTGATGATTGATGACCCTATCCCCGAGCGACATCCACATTTTAGCTTCGATCCACGTGTGAAGAGGTATGCTTACCTATGTATTTTAGTTATTTTTCAATAATTTATTTATATAATAATTGTTTGATTATTAGTTCCTTTTCTTTCATAACTTTATGCATATAGATACTGGACATGGGAGCACTATATTGCACAATTATTTTTCTAAAGCATGGGTCTCATTGGATCATATTCTCATTGATGTGAAGCACCACATGTTTGATCATAGAATGGTATGTAAATAAATAATATTTATTTTTAAAGTAATTTAATGAATAACTTGATATTATAAATTATTTTTAGGTTTTATGGTATCCAATTGATGAGATAATGCATGATGCTATCTAGAAGGCATGGTGGGGGACTATGCATTAGTATTACAGTCCATGTTTTGCACAATTTGAGAAGGAAATCAATGAAGAAAGCAAGAGTGGTAGAGTTTGATGAGTATTATCATGACCACCGACTTGATTACATTTCATATCATGTTTGTGATGGATTATGTTCATACTAGTTGAGTGATCATTTTCAGATTAGATCATCAATAGGTCGACAAAATAGTGGGAGACAGGAGGTGACACATCAACCTGGTAGTTGTATATTTAGTACACATAGGGAGCATATGGTAATTAATTTTTTAAATATTTTATATAACTTTAAATGTAAACGGTTTATTTTATAATCATATAGGTAGTCAAACAAGTCGATATTATGGAGTTCAATGTTTATAGGATGATGTACAATGATCCGACCACTAAAGAGATTAGAGGTTCTCCCCAGCGTCAGATTGTGGTCAGTATATTTTATTTTTGAGTTTAAAATTTAACTGAAAATAATATTTTAACAATTTTAATTTTAAATTGAAATTGAAGGAGTCATAAGAGGCCACAACATCTCAAACATATTCTGAGAATCAGGAAGAGACTGATAATCAGACCAGTTCCCACCAATTTGACGAGACAATATGGATGTAGGCGACTGAGTATGCCTTTGAGAAAGGTCAAGTTGTTGGTATCAACTCTCGATTGAAGCCTGTGGATTATTATGGCACCGCTGCGATGTACACATCCATCTTGAAATGAGATCATGGAAATTCATCATCATATGTTTCACAGTATCAGAAGCATCTATGAGTTCAGAGTGAGATTATAGAGAGTATGCATAGGGAGCAGGAGCATATGCGTCAATAGTAGCAACAGCTGTAGGAAGAACTCCTACGATAACAGAAGTAGTAGCTGAAGATGCAGGATAAGATGCATCAATGGTGGCAGTAGCAGGAGCATGAGCAGTTAGAGTGCATGTGACGCCTGACTCATGATTTCAGGATGTAGTTCCCTCCACCATCTCCTCCATCTCCTCCAGCTCCTCCAGATGACCCGCCCCCTCAGTGATCTATTTATTTTTTATGATAAAACATTTGAATATAATTTTTTTAATATTAACTATCTACATTTATATACAGTCCATTTTTATATTGTTGCGAATATTATATTTTTTATTTTTTATTTAATTTTCTATTATTTTATTACTTTATTAAATTTTTTATTATTTTCATTATTTTATTAATTACTATTTTTGATTAATTTATTTTGATTATTTTTTTATATTTTTTGTGAATATTGAAGTTTTCATTATTTTATAATTTTTATTATATTACTAATATTGATATTATTATTTCATTGATATTAATAATAATATTATTATTATATTATCAATATTATTATTATTATATGAATATTATTTTATTATTTATTTTGTTTTACTAATATTAATATTTTTATTTCATTAATAGTAATAATAATAATAATATTATTATTATCTTATTCAATTTTTTTTTATTTTTTGACACTTTTTGTGATGGGTCCTATCGCAAATAGTATTTGCAATGAACTGTCATAAAAAAGATTTCAAAAACTTGGCAAGGATTTTTGCAATAGGCCGATGCAATAAGGTATTTAAAAAACCATGAGGAAGCTATATGCGACAGATCCGCATACTATTGAAAATAGTTTCTTTTTGCGACGGGTCATCACAAAAAACTATATTTGTGACGCCATTTTCTACAATGAGGCCCCGTTGCAAAAGGGTATTTATGAAAGGATCCCATTGGATTTACCCCATTGTAGGTGTACCAATTTCTAGAAGTGTAATATGTCTTTGATCAATGGTTTTGAGCCCCTCTCCATCAATAGCATGGCCAGATTGATAGATCTCTTTTCATTTCTAGGGGCTATGAAATATATATGAAGACTTAAACATCTAGATGATGAAGTTGGTTATGGAAGGAAGGATATCAAGGAATCATTCTAGCACCCTAGAGAAATGTAGCTTCAATTGAATAGCTCGGGTTCTACACCTTGTTTTTTCGAATCATGAGGCCTGGGACACTAAAATTTTCAAGAATTAAGGGTCACATTCCAACCTTGAGAAAGGGTACAAAACATGGTGGTGCAACATTGAGGATACCAGATCTTCTTGAATAGTTTGATACAAAGATAGTAAATCAAACTGCAAAGTGCTCAGGTTATGAGGAAGGTATGGGATAATCACATTAGGGATATCTTAAAATACAATGGGGTGCTAAGTTCCACCGTGATGACGCTAGGTCACAAGAATCAGAAATCCGTTTATATTAGGCCAAGATGTCTCTGATCGATGGGTCTAAGCCCCTCTACATCAGTATCATGACTGAGCTGAGAGGTCTATTTTTCCATTCATGGGAAATGAAAGGCTTACAATAGCCTCAGATGATTTAGATCATGAATTTGTATTTAAGGGAAATGTAAGATCCAAGAAGGGTTTGGGAACCCAAACAGTTGTACCACCAGCTGTTGAATATATTCTCATGGTGAGGAGATGTGACAAATCATTGCTTTAATTTTCTCCTGGACCAGGGGGTCCAATGAGTATGGCGTTGATTTTACTAAGGCTACAGAGTATACCCTATGAGATTTATGATTTATTTATTTGTTCCCTAATTTTTTCTTAGACTCTAGGGATGAAGAGTTTAGTGGGTATAGACTTGACTTTTGCTCAGGCTTCCCTTTGTGGATTTTCAACTTGACAAATTATGTGTCTCTTTGCTATCTGTTTAAGGTCTTGCGATTTGGACCATTATAAGGTAGAGTTAAAGGTCATACACATTTGACCAAGGCACGAGCATTTTAAGGTCATGAATCACATGGACCTAATATGGGAGATGCTACACAAGAGGCTAATTAGGATACCCAGGGTCAAGACTACTCCAACACCCTTCTGAGCGGGATGTGGAAATATTGTAAATCACAGCTCGAGTTCCTCATATTGTGAGAAATGATATGGGAAAATTATTTTGGGGATAACCTCAAACACAATGGGGTGATAGGTTCCTCCATGGTGATGTCAGGCTCACAAGAATCAGAATGCCGTTTATATTGGACAAAGATGTCGCTATTGGGTGGGTCTAAAGCCCTTTTGTGTTACTAGCATGGCCAACCAAGAGATATCTTTTTCCCTTTTCGAGGAAAATGAAAGGATTGCAGAAATCTGAGGCATACAAGATGGGAAGTGTGGTATCTTGATTGAGGTTATTTTAAAATATGGTAGAAGAATGTTGTACTCTGGTTGACCGAGGTAAGTCTCTTATGGTCCTTTGATAAGGAATAAAAAATGGAAGATGGTCTGTATGGTTTATCATCATGTAGTGGGTAGTTTTTTCATTCAGTTTTAATGTCATGTGACCAATATTTTTTCTATGTGGTTTAACGTCATGTGTTAAGGATGTATTTCCATGCAGTTTAACATCATGCAGGAATGATGTAGGAACCGGTGTGGAAAGTGGTAATGTTATGGTTGGGCCTAAAGATGGGATCTTGGGTTTCACTACATATCCCATGAAAATGATAATAAAGCTACATGTAATTATGGATGGCCATGTAGTTAATTTTCTTCTGGTGAGGAAGAAGGTTGCGATGCAGTTTATTATCATTCGTCTTGGATGATGCGACATAATTTAATGTTTTGTTGTATTTACATATGAGTATAGTTTAGGGTCATGTTTGTTAAACTATAATATAGAGTTTCTAACATGGATATGTGCATTGTGGTAACATGAATCAACCCAATGTGAATGAGAACTGAAGAGGTATCATCAACACCATGCACCTTTCCAAGAAAACTCTTTCCAAATGGCCATAAAAGGTTTTATCTACAGCTGGGCCCAAAGACAAAATGTTTGGGAATCACTACATGTCTCATGAGGATGATAATGGAGCCATGTGTAGTTTTAGGAGAGGAACTAATCTATGTAGGTCTGTCCCATATGTAGAAGTGGCCATTATCTCTATTGACAGTTTTAGTTGGGCCTAGGATTAGAGATCCAAGCGTCAGTATGTATCTTGTATGAACAGGAATCAATCTACATGTAATTATTATAATTCCATGTTGTTTAACATAATGTTGTAAGGATGAAGTTAGACCGATGTGAATTGGTTGGAACACCATGGTTGGGCCCTGGAGTGGATATCCGGGTGTCACTACGTATCTCATGAGGATGATAATAAAATCACACGTAGTTCTTTAGGAACCATGTAGTTTAATGTCATGCAGTAAGGATATCATGGTATACCTTTTATGGTCTTTCATTCATGACTATAATGGATCTCTCATGCACCTATATTCCTTGATTTAGAGGGTAATTCCCAACCATAATTCCTAATCACACATGAGCTACGCTTGGTGTGAGAGACAAGGATCGACACGAGTTTCCCTACAGTGTAGTGACAAGAGAGGGGTACAATAGGGGCATTTTGTATGATCCAGTGGCTGGACTAAGATATAGGATCAAGGAGTCCCTATATATCTCATTGGTAATGAGATTCAATCCATACACAGTTCTTAAATAATTGTACAATTTAACTTCATTCAAAAAGGACAATGGATTACTCGACATGAAGGGGAAGGGGAGTTTTGGATCTATGCAGTTTTATGTCATGCAGTAAGGAAATTAGCCATGCAGTTTAATGTATTGTGGTAAGGATGAATTATGTATGGTTTAAAATCAAGTGGTTAGTATGAACTCTATATAGTTTAATGTCATGTGGCCAAGAAGATGACCATGAAGTTTAACATCTTTTGGTAAGTATGTTGGCTATGTAGTTTAACGTCATGTGGTAAGGACAAAAAGGTGACTCGATGTGAAGGGAAAAGTTCTAGCTCCATACAATTTTATGTCATGTGGTAAGGAAATTGGATCACCTGACATGAAAGGAAGATAATCCTATATCTAGGCCTAGAAGTAGAGGTTCGAGCATCACTATGTATCCTATGATGTTAGGAATCAAGTCACACGTAGTTCTTAAGAAACTGTGCAATTTAACATCATGTGGTAAATATGTAATGGGGGAGTACCTCCAAAGGGGTATGTATGACATGACCTGCTATAACCTGACATGAATAAGGACTGTGAAGACCTATACCATGCTATACGTTCCCAAGTGAGGCTTATGTATGGGTCCAGAAACAAAGTGTCTGGGCGTCACTATGTATCCCATAAGGATGGGAATCAAGCCATATATAGTTCTAGAATGTATTTGTGGTAGGAGACCGACACCAGAAATGGTGTTCCTCTCAAATGAGGTTCATAGGAACATGAAATTTTATGTCATGTAAGGGACATTAACCAAAAACTTTAATGTCATGCAGTGAAGACTCATCATGAAAAAAATGAGATTATCTCAAGCCTTCATACCTCATTTTGAGTGGGGAAACCCTTACCCGAGTTCCTAAGCTCACGTGAGCTATGCTCGGTGTGAGAAACAAGGAATTACAAGGGTTCCTTTCACCATTCATAGGTAATGGAGGATAGGATTGGAGTATTTTATATTGTGTGATGGTTGGTCCAAGATATAGGATCAAGGATTCCTTACGTATGTCATTGAAAATGATAATCAAGCCATACATAGTTATAGGTGAACTGTGCAGTTTAACATCATGCAGCAAGGATGTGATCCATGCAGTTTAACATCTTGCGGTAAGAACATCAACCATGTATTTTAATGTATTGTATTAAGGATGATTATCCATTCATTTTAATGTCTTAAATTAAGGATTAACTTCCATACAGTCTAATGTTATGTGGTAAGGATGATGTCCATGTAGTTTAACGTCTTTCAGTAAGGACATTGATGTATAAATATTAATGTCTTACGGTAAGGACTAACATCCATATAGTTTAATGTCATGTGTTCAGGATGATTTTGGAAAACCTATCAGGGGGATAGTCCTTCTAAAACAGCTTAGACAACTCTTATGCATATTTGATGAGTTTCAAGATCTTTTAACTCCATCAAACCTGTAGATACTTGTTCCTCCAACCGATATTTAAAGACAAAACAACTTTTTATTGTGTGACCGAGACATCGATGGTAGGGGAAATAATTGTCCTAGCCTATCAACCATGCCTCATAAGGCTTTCTAATTTTTGTGAGTTCTATCAAACTGTTTTCCATGGAACAACCAAAATATTTGGAGACATTCTTCATTTGAAAAGAATGGTATTTTTTCAATATTGATTTGAAAGACGGTCTCTTATCCTTGGGAAGTGGGCAGATCATGTTACCCTGCACAATTGGTGTGTCCTATTTAGAGTGATCAGGTGACTGTAGTGGGGATTCAAATGTTGGTTATTCCATTATTCCCATATCCATCTGCATTTGAAGCCAATCTTTAGAGGAAAATCAACCACCTATGGTATTCCTGAGATGTCGATGGTAGGGGAAATAGTTGTTATGTCCTACCAAACCCACCACACTTTGTTTTATTTCCATTGGGAGATCTATCAAACCATTCTCCATGGCATATCTAAAATACCCAAGAACATGTTTGAATTGGAAGGAATATACTTTTTGGTGCTTGTCTTCAAGAGATGGGAGACCATATCTCTTCTCCCACTTGCTATCTATACCACCAATGGTGCAGGTACTAACTAAATATAGAGTTTGGTGTACAAAATTCCATTAATTATTGGTTCAGGGGAAGGTGAAGGAGAATTGGGGGTATTGGATGACATAAATGATTCCCATTGATAAAAATGTCCTAAATTTCCTGAAGGTTTTTTGGTGACTCCTGAAGAAAGATGGTTTCTAGAATATCCCTGATGAGGAGGTGGAAAATATGAAAATACCCCTAGCCCTATAGGCTGGGGTGAGGTAGAAAAATGTTTGGATCTCTCCTGATGAGGGGCTGATAAATATGGAAATTCCCCCTACCCTGTGGGCTGGGGAACTTCACTATAAGGTGGTATTTCATACGAAGACACTGACACATCATCCTATGTGGAGATATAAGGAATATTCCAAAAGTTATCTCCCAAATATTCCTATTCACTTGTTAGAGTTTAGTGATCTATTCTTCTATAGAAATTAACCTATCATCCTCAATAGGATGGCTAGAAAGATCCCTAAAAACACCCTTTCCTCTATTAGTGTTAATGTGAGTGGATGATGGTGAGAATTCTAATGTGGAACCTAGGGACTAAATCCACTACTTCCACTATCCATGTGATCTATTTTTATTATCCTATGAAATTACAACATGATCAGTAACACCTCCTATATATGCCTAGTGGATGCTGTTGAACCTTTCTATTATTATGCCAGTAATAGAAGATAGTCCGACCCGCTGTGACTTAGATAACTACAAGAGGGTATGATTGAAACCTTTAGAAGTATGTGTGTATGGGTTTGATGAGAAGTGCTTGTACCTGAATGATATCATATTGATCAAAAAAAAGCAAGATGGTTCTCCTCCTTGATAGAGTAGCTCATTTGATAGGTCGGTGCCTAATATATCCTTTGAGGGTTTGGTTCCTATGACACCATTTGAGGGTATGTTGACCATGATACAATTTAGGGGTTGGTTCCCATGTTGAAGACAATAATAGGGTAAAATATGGTAAAAATTTCCCTAAACTTGCAGGCTGGGATGTTCCATGGGACTCTGCAGTCACTATGGATAGCTATGATGAAGCTAGAGCCTCATGACTAGAATTGGTCCATGATTGATCCTGGAACACTATTGGGAAACACTAATGGACTTCAATCAGATTGATAGTAGTAGGGATATGATCTTTACCTAGAGATGCATTGTTTGGATATCCCAGAAGGGCTCTCCTACTGGGTGTCTCATCTTGGATAGTTGGTATGAGCACAACCTTCTTCGTATCTCCTTATGGGATTATGGTCTCATATCAACGATGAGGATTAGAATGGATGGGAACACTCATAGGTATCTCCTAGGTTATTGAGTTCTCACATTGACCATCCTCATCTACCTCCCTGACATAGGGGAGGTGTACGTTGCTACATTCCAGTGATAAGTTTTTGAAGTGGTTGAATGTGGCGATGAGGGTCACTTCCTCTCCCATGGCTTATCGTGGGAAAGACGGTATGTAGGGACTCATCATACAAAGGATTTCATGATCCGATTCTAGATTTGTGATAGAGCTATTGATGTGGTAATACTGACCCAAGATGTTTACTAATCGATGATGGTGATGTGTTGGTGATAACATACATCAAGGCCTCAAGGCCAAAGCACCTTGTCCAAAGATCTCAGGATCCATCGACACATTTGAGTACACCATTTAGATTTGAAGAAAACTTGAGAAGTCTCGGAGGAGTGGAACATGAAACCTTATCAATGCAGAATAATATATAAGAGTACATGTTTGATCAATTACTTTCACAGTTAAAGGATAAAGAGGCGATCCCTTATTTTTACGAGAGGTTTAGTGCGGTTAAAAGAAACATGTCGGGTCCATTGTTTTTTTTGTGCAATGAGAACAACATAAATTTTCCTGATAGGGATTAGGGAAATATATCCATTTTGACCCATGAAAGGGATGAAACAGTTAAAGGAATTCACATTTGGTTCACCATTTTTGTTTCGTCAGGAAATATGGTATGGAATGGGTTTCACTTGTCACATTACCATGTTCACTTTTCACGAAAACTCACAATGGTCCCCCCATCTGTATCTGGGTACAAACCTGCTTTCCAATGTTTGGTGGTCATCTGGGTTTCTAGGCTCAGTAACTCTTGGGGACTCGCATTGGTAGATAGGATGAGAGGCCGGGATTATTTCACCCTTTTCAGGGGGGGGGGGAATTATTGCCAAATATGGGACTCTCTTATAGATTTAAGATATGTTCATGAAATCCTTCCCAGAACCCAATATAGGTCTTGTTACCCCTTTTTCAATGACTTGATTACAAACATGTATTGATAGGGATTATCATGTCTATATCATGGGTTCTCTATCGCTCTATTATTTAATTATGACGCCTCATACTAGGTCCATTCTCGAGCACTCTAGAGATTATTTATACCCAGGGAGATGGATGGTGTCTTGGAAATGGGATTTAACCTCTATGAGGCATCCTACATATCCTATGAAAACAGGAATCAAAACCCACATAGTTCATTTGTTATATTTTAAGGTCATATGACTGGACTCATCAGTGCAGTTTAATGTCATACAGTATGGATGTGAATATCAGGATCGAACTTTGATGAGTAATCCTAAATATCCTTTTTAATGTAGGAATAAAAGTCTATATTGTTCTTGGGAAAGATGTCTGTGTTGTAAGAGACAAAACAATAGAGGCCTTATGTCACGACCTGACCCAACGGGGCTCGAGATGTGACTCCCCAAGCCTGCCTTTAATAGGACAGGGTCTGGCGACTAATGCCGAGTAGGCTATCACACACATGGGAGGCATTAGCCCAAGGTACCTGTACACACACACCAGCATGCACCTCCATGAAATAGTGCACAGGTATATATAAAAACTGAAAAGAAATGCATGCAAACATTTAACCCAAAACCAGAGTACACCAAAAGTACAAAAGAAAAAATACAAGGCCCACCAAATCAAAACTACAAAAGTGTCCAACCTGCTCAGAAGGAGGGGATCACTGTTAAAAGCACTCGTTGGTAAGGTCCTTGGAACAACTCCGGTGAACACCCTAGTTAGTCTCACTCACAAAGCTCCTCCTACTCCGGGTCCTTCCATGACTCCGTCGAAAGGCATATGGTCTGCACAATATGAAAACATTTGTAGGAAAATTATATGTAGGGGTGAGTATAAAGATACTTAGTAGGCACCCAAAAAACCACAAAATAAAAGGCAGAAACTGAAAGGCAACAGTTAGCTCATCCTAGCCAAAGGAAACCCAAACAAGAGAGAAAATCCATCTCCAAACCATCCTCAGCTAAACACAACTAGTCAGCTCAACTCAGGTGTATTCCCATACATTCACCATGAACATCCGCTCATGTATATGCCCATACATATACCCTGAACAACTAGATATCCTCATTTCACACACCAATCCTCATGAGGTTCCGACCTCATCACCTACAACAGGTACATAACTAGGAGAACACACTCCACAAGCTCTATCATCCCAAATGACACTCGCCCAAGAGATACACGCTTGTCAGATATTATCACTGAGTACACAATGCTGAAGTAGAAGAATTACCAAACTCCTATGATAGGGGATCACTCCTAGGGTCTGCTAGGCGATACAAGAACCCACTCTGGTAACTCGTAGATCTCACAGATAATGAATCACTCCCAGAAATCACTGGGGGATACCACAACCCGACCTGGTTCTCTACAGATCACATCACTCAGATAGAGGATTGTGACTCATGTAAAGGTGGTCATGACGATACCGGAACCCAATCTGGTATAACTCGCGATGCAAGGGATCAAACTGATGATGAACCAACCCTATTGAAACCTCGTGCTGAGTAGGGGACCATATAACCAACGATGCTGAAACCCTACTATAAACCACATGCTGAGTAGGGGACCGTATACCTGAAGATTCCACAACCTTACAATGCGTGGCCCACTACATAGGGGATCATATTTATGATGATGCCTCAAACCCTACAGGGGTTAACCCTCTAGATAGGGGATCACCGCCCATGGATAGGCAGTCACAATGATACCAAGAACCCAATCTAGGGAAGTGAAGCTAGAGGATCCCACCCCAGACCCACCGGAGGGATGCCACAACTCTACCAGGAAAACAACCTATTGAGGGGATCACAAACCTATAATAAGGTTGTAATACCACAAAAACCATCATAGGAATGAACCAAGGGTATACACTCAACCACTACTAGTCCAAACATCGCTAACTAGATCAAACATCAATATCACTACACCGTGCACCTCCTAGGCCCAAACCGAGACCACCACCGCATTCTACACGAAAAAACACATAGGGGAGGCTATTTACTCACCTTAAACAAACAACCGGTGAAAAAGGTACTATTTACCATAGAAAGCTCATGTGGGGACCACACATGGATCTTGAAACTCATCAAACGGATCACAAAATTACAATCCCCTCAGAAAAACAAACAAGATCAACTACTCATTCATCCATAACGGACACCCGATGAAAAGGTCGTGTTTCTCTATAAACGCCAAAACTCGTCCCCATAGGGCCCATACCTTGTTCTCCATACCAAACCCGAAAACTATCTTAAATAGTCCTCCGTACCATCAGGGTATCAACACCACTAATGGAATGTCAATCAGACACCCTGGGAAGAAGTTTCGACAGCCTAAATTCGAATAACAACAAAATATTATTATTATATTTGATGTTTTAAGCTCCCGAGCCACGATCCCAAACTTTAAAACTCCCGAACCCACTTCAAAGGGTTCGTCTTGTCTCTAGGGTCACGTCGTCATAGAAAGATTGTGATATTGACCCCTGGACAGCAAGAAACGGGGGTTTTAAGAACCCCAAGACTCAAAGAAGAGCCGGACTAGCCTGAACCGGCCGATCTGCTCAGCCTGGGCCGGACTGCGCCGCCCGCTCCGACCTGCGGTTCTCCCGTCGTGTGGCATCCTGCGCGTGTATAGCCACTCCGGATTAGCTGGCACCACTTTTTGATGCTGAACCACTACTGTACGCGGTATTCCTCTTCCTCCCGTAGCGCCGCCATGCCACAACCCACCGTTGTCGGTGCAGCCGTGCTAGTGCCGCGCCGGCGGACCTTCTGTTGACCGCCCGGGGCACCCCGGCGGTCCAAAATCAAATCTGAAACCACCTATGTGACCCTCATGACCTGATATACGTATCTATGGATTCAAATTGAATAAAAAAACCATAACTGGGATTTGGGGATTAAAACTCAAACAGCCTGCCTCGCAGGCAAAACGCCGAATCTTCGAGTGTAGAACGACACCCGCAACGCTCTGGAGCTTAATCCACTGATGATCGACACCAAAAATAGACGTATGAGGCACCTTGATATATCTAATAAGGAGTATGGGGATGGATTCTCACCATTTCACACTAAGGAAGAAAAAAGGGGGGGAGATGATTGATTTCTTTTTTATTAAATAACTAATTAATTAATGCTACCACCGTCCACACCCCTGACCGAATCTCCCTGTGTGGAGAAGTTTAGGTCACCCCTTGGGTAAAAGCAGCGTTATGAACTCAAATTCATACTCATAATTGCGATATGAGACTCCTTTAAAGATTTATTCAAGGTGACGTCAATAAATAAACTTTTCCATTTATTTACGAAAACATCCTTTGTGGCTTTTTACACAGAAAATCCGCACCCACAAATTTTACACCATACCTAGGGTAAACGACAGACTCTGAACGCAACCGTGCCCTTAGATTTTTAATCCGAGATACAGTTTAGGAGAAAACGAATCCCCACTACATCAATAGTATAAGAATACTTAATATCTTTATAAAATTAATTCTAGGAACACCAGACCTTGGAATCTCATGCCATCTTCACACCTAGCTCTAGAATTATTCATAGGAATATTCCAAAGTCTGACAGGGCCAAAACCCGAGTCGCTAAATCCTCCCCACCTTAGGACTTTTCATCTTCGAAAGTCCATAAGAATGAGGGAAAGAAACTTAACTCTGAACTAGGTATCCCATGCCAATGAGTTTGCCGACACACAACTCTGCCTGAATGAATAAGTCAGAGGAACTAGTCCACTACACCTCAACACTATCTACTTTGGGCGGCACTGACTTGCCCACATGGTTTTAATCGTGTAAAAAAATGCGTCTCGGTGGGGTAAGGACCCCTCTTCTTCATGCATTCGAAGCACATCGATCAACTCCCACATAGGGTCTAACCAACACCTTGAAAAAAACTCAAGCAAGCAATAGAAAGGAAAAATTATCACCTAATAGTGTCTATCAAAACTACTGCAGAAAGTAGAAAGGACACGGAGTGTACCTACATCCATCTATGGAGCCTCTGGGTCAATAACTTCTAAGGCCTGCAGCTGTCCTCGCCCTCACCCGCCATCTCCCTGAGCTCAATGTTGTCCACCTGGGGGTAGTGGTGGTGGAATCTGATACCTCCTACCACCTCCTACTACTTCACCAGATCTGTCACCATGTCCGCCGCCCTGTGGTCCTCCATAATCAAGGCATTGCTACATCCAAGGAAGCCTGTCAACCAGCTCCCTCTTAGCCGCACGATGGGTTGGAAACTCCCTAGAAAGACGTCCCCGACCATCGCAAGCATAACACCGCCTCTCTTATGGATGACCAAAACTGGAATGAGAGCCTTGAGATCCCTAAGCCTCATATCCTCCATCCTGAGGTTGCCTCTTGAAATTTCACATACATCTAAACCCCTAAGCCTGTCATCGGCTACCATATACAGAACCGACTGATGAGGTCTCAGCTCCCATGTGACCAACACTAATGGGAGGAATCTGCTTGGCCAGAAAACTCTCCCCCACCAAGCCCCACTCCAGTACTCTAGTATAGGTGGGTTGTCATAAGGAAATCACACCTGCTATGATTTCTCTACATAGTCCCTACTCAAAGGTACTATCCCAAAAGAACGGGTCTTGAACCATATCCACAGAGTAATGTGAAAGGTGTGTAAACCTCGCTGAGTACTCCGACACAGTCATGCCCTCCTGGTGAAGTTGCAGAAGCTCCTGGATCCGCACAGACCTCAACATCACCAGATAGAACTCTTCCCTGAAGGCCTACTCAAACTCGGTCCCTGTGAGTGTGTCCTCATCATGGGACTTCATCACAAGAGTCCACCATTGCTCGACTTAACCATGCAGAAGGCTCACTGTTAGGACCACAATCTGATCTGATGGTGTCCTCACCAAGAGAAAAACTTGGGTGATTGGTTAGAGCCAGTCATCAGCTACCTGAGGGTCTAGATCACCCTAGAACCTTATAGGTCACTACCTATGGAACTCATGCAATGCACTCAGCCTCCATGCAACTTCATCCTGCGCTACCGGCACAACCAGCTACTCGATAGGTGGTGGATCAACTGGAGGACCACATGGAGATCCAACCTCAGAACCTACGCCCTGGTCCACCGACTCTAAGTGGGGAGAATTGTTACCATAATTCTGTTGTGGAACCCTCACTGATTATCGTCGTGGAGGAATCCTGAAATACAATCAAGATGCACAATGATCAAGAGTATATCTGGGGAGATGACATAAGAAGAACATGGAAAACCCAAAACCAGTCCTATATGATGTATGTACCATTATTTCCCTATGACCAGTGTAAAAATATCCCAAGTTGAAAGGTAGGTTATCAGAGTCCTAGTGAATGGTTACATCGACTGCCGCACCAACACTGGAGTCCATGGCCTGAAAGACGAACTCAAAAAATCCGAACTCTGTCGCTATGCAACCCAAACCAAGCTCACAACTAGACCAACTACACCTAGAGATCCCAAAGGTGGAACCTTCTCTGATGCCACTCTATCATGACCCGACTCAACATGGATCGATCCGTGACTTCCCAAGCCCACCTCCAATAGTGCAGGGGCTGGTGACTAGCGCTGAGTAGGCTATCACACACATGAGAGACATTAGCCCAAGGTATATGTACATATTCACCCACATACACCTCCATGAAACAATGCAAAGGTATATATAAAAACTGAAAAGAAATTCATCCATACATTTAACCCACAACCATATTACATCAAAAGTACAAAAGGGAAAATACAAGGCCCACCTAATAAAAACTACAAAAGCCTCCAACCTGTTCAGAAGGAGGGGATAACTATCAAAAACACTCGTCGGTAAGCTCCTCATATTCGCTCTGATAAACACCATGGTCAGTCTTGCTCACAAAGCTCCACCTTCTCTGGTTCCTCCTAGGACTCCGTCAAAAGGTCTGTGGTCTGCACAAGATGAAAACATGTGTGGGAAAAGCCTGTTCAGGGGTGAGTATAAAGATACTCAGTAGGAGCAATAAAAATACCAAAATAAAAGGGAGAAACTCAAAGAAAACAGTCAAATCATCCCAACTAGAGGGAACACAAATGAGAGAGAAAATCCATCTCGAAACCATCATCAACTAAACATGACTAGTCATCTCAGCTCAAGTGTATACACATACATACACCATGAACATCCGCTCATGTATATTCCCATACATATTCAATGAAAAAATATATATACTAAATTCATGCACCAAGCCTCATGAGGTTCTGAACTCATCACCTGTGACAGGTACATAACTAGGAGAACACACTCCACAAGCTATGTCATCCTAGATGACACTCATTTGAGAGATACACGCTCATTGAATATCATCACTGAGAACACCATGATGAAGTATACGATTTACAAAAATCCTTGGATAGGGGATCACTCAGAGGGTTTTCTAGGGGATACAAGAACCCACTCCGATAACTCGTATATCTCACAGATAGGGGATCACTCCAAGTAACCGCTGGGAGATACCACAACCGGATCTAGTGCTCCACAAATCACATCACTCAAATAGAAGATTTTTTCCTTTATAAAGGTGGTAATGATGATACCAGAACCCTATCTAGTATAACTCATGATGTAGGGGATCAAACGGATGATTCAGAAACCCTACTGAAACCTCATGCTAAGTAGGGGATCATATAACCGACAATGCCACAACCCTACTATAAATCACATTATGAGTAGGGGATTGTATACCAAACAATTCCACAAACCTACTATGTGCAGCTATTTGTACACACCTTAGACGTGCTGGTGTTTATGGAGTCACTATGTGTGACTTCAAGACCATTGATCACCATTTGATTGCTGCATTGGTTGAGAGATATCAGCCAGAGACACACAAATTTCATCTCCCAAAGGGATATATGACCATTACTTTAGAGGACATCGCATAAATTCTTGTTTTACCCATCCACAGACAAGAAATTATGGGTTCCACTAGTGGCAACTGGTATGCAGTCATACAAAATCTTTAGACATTGATGTCGTTGGCATACCGGGTGTACTCCAGGGTTCTCTCTTGCACATGAGGTGGCTTCATGAGAATTTCACCATCATTCTTGATGATAAAAATGAGGAGTTGCTTATTCAGTACACACGTGCATAGATTTTACGACTGCTCGGAGGCATGTTGTGCATCGACTACTCCACCACTTTGGTACACATGATGCACCTATCATTACTTGATGATCTTGATCAGACGACTATATACAGTTGGTGGTCCACTGTATTGTCACATCTGTACAAATGTATCTATACCAGTTGTCATGCCAATGCATGGAAGATTTTAATTTGTATGGTTTTGGTACAAATTTTGGCCTTGGAGAGTTTTCCACGCATCGCTCCTCAAGTTATCACACCACTTGCACCAGAGCTATTTCGGGATTTTCCTCAGGGACATTAGTATTTTTATGTTATTAATTTTAGTTATTTAGTAATTTTGTTACTGTTATTTATAAACTTACCATATATTAATATTTTTTAACCAAGTGGAGTCAGTCTCAAAAGTATTCACATACTCCAAGACATAGTGTGCACAATTTTCGATAGATATTTGACGCCATATTTCCAAATAATGTCAGTTAAAAATTATTTTTTTGTAGACAAATTTTGTTTGTTATTACCTTTTTAAGTTATTTAATCTAATATTAGTAACATTATCATGCTAATATATGACTTATTTTTTTAGTTTATATTTCAGGTTTCATGGACTCTATATATAGGTTTTGTCTACGCATCACTTCCACCATACTTCATAGCTATGATTGGAGATCGTGCTGCAGTGGTACCACTCATCCACTTCTACATCATTGAGTGGAACCTGCTAGATCAGATCATGCACCAGTATGGTTATATAGAACATATCCCCATGGCACCATGATTGGATGATGATTTACATTTGATTATGCTTATAGGTAGACAGACAATGGACTGGCGGTAGTATCATGCAACTTATATTGAGCTTTGGGGCATGCATGACCAATATGGTATCTCTCCATATGGATATCCCACAACACGCTATCAGTTATCTAATAAGGGGGATTATACATACTGGTACTGATGACACACCATCATGCACCTTACATGTTAGGGGATTGGAATTCAGTAGTTGTTATGTTTAATAAGATTTATTATATTTGTTTAACTCTCTTTTGGTATTATTTTGAATCTTATTTCATTTGCAGTAAGACGATATTTCTTATCTTGTACATATCACACATCCTCAGGAGGAGGCATGTATTAGGCAGGATGTAGTTTATTGAGATGTGTTGGCTCTCAACAATCCTCTCTTGTTTATACATGACAGTTTCTATGATGAGGTGCCACAGGTATATCTGGATCCATATCCTCTGGATAAAGATCCTGTGGATGATGATGTACCTGTTTTGCCTGTTGAGAATGATGCACCACCACCGCTAGGTGGAATACAGAGACAAGTACATCATGGGGGGTAGAGGAGATGACATATACATCCAAGAGCAGCTCCTGCAGATACTGCCGCACTGTAGAGAGATGATCCTACCCAACCGACTGATGATCTTGCACATTATGGAGATACTTATCTACCATATATGTCATCTCCGGTAACTACTTTGGACTACAAGCTAGGTGTGGTAACACATTTTGTTGTAGCCTCCTCTCCTCTTGATGAGGAATTCTTCAATGTCCCATTTCTTCCATTTTTAAGAGCTTTGGGGTCATATGGATCTACATATGATTTTGGACAGTTCTCTACATGTGATGTTGGCCAGTCCTCTACACAACACCATAAGGAGGCACCAGAAGCACCGGAAGAGAAGGAACCCCCATCTAGGACACCAAAGCGACACAAACGTCGGACGCGAAGTGGGCATGAGGTTCAGATGCCACATTTTGGTACCCAGGGGAATCGATGTTGATTTATTCATATGCCATGTTGTATATATTAAAAAACCTATTTATTGCGATAAGTAATTGCAGTTTTAGACAACTAAAAAGAAATTTAAAGTATCATAATTGTAACATTATTATGTTTCATGTATGTGACTTTATAAGTGTATAAATTATAAAGTACAAATACAACTAAATGAAATTTGTGACATTGAATAATAAATATAGATTTAAAATTATATATTTAACGAATATATTTATTATTATATAATTATACATGTTTTGATATAAATGAATATTTATAATTAGATAAATATAAATATATTTAAAATCATATAATTATTAATAAATATTCACAATTATATAAATAAAAATATGTTTATAAATATATAATAATAAATCTATATTTAAAAATATTTATTTATTTATAAATAAAATTTTAAATATTTATAAACATATAATGATTTTTAATTATATATTTATGAATATAATTATATTTATATTAAATATATTAAATAGTATATATTTATTTATTTATAAATAAATCTAAAATATTTATAAACATATATAAATTTTTAAATATTTAGTAACTAATTAAATATAATAAATATATTAATTAAATGTTTAAAAATATTTCAAATTTATTTATAAATATTAACTTATAAATATATAAATATAGATTAATAATTATATAATTATAAATACATTTGTAAATATAATTATAATTATATATTTCTTATAAATAATAATAATTATATATTTTTTATAATTATTTATAATTATATATTTATTATAAATATATATTTACTTATTTATAAATAAAGTTTAAATATATATGTAACCATATTTTAATAATTATATATTTATAAATATATTTACATTCATATTATTATAAATATTTATATATATAAAATTCTAAGGAATTCTAATTATGTATTTATTTTATATATTTATTATAATTATATAATTATTATATTTATAATTATATATTTATTATCATTATATAATTATATAATTAATATACTTATTATAATTATATAATTATTATAATTATTATAATTATATAATTATTATAATTATTATAATTATATATATTATTATTATATATTGATTATAATTCTATAATTGTTATAAATATAATTATAAATTTATTATATTTAGTTTATTAGTTATATATATTATAAATATATTTATATTATAATTAAATATTTATAAATATATTTACATTCATATTATTATAAATATTTATATATAAATAAATCTATAGAATTGTAATTATGTACTTATTTTATATGTTTATTATAAATATTATAATTATATAATTATTATATTTATAAATATATATTTATTGTCATTATATAATTATATAATTATAATAATAATAACAATAATAATTATATATTGATTATAATTATATAATTGATATAAATATAATTATAAATTTATTATATTTATTTTTTTAATTATATTTATTAAAAATTTATTTATTATAATTATAATTATAATTATAAAAATATATATAAGATACATATTATATATATAGAGGGGGTTGGAGAGGCTGCAAAAAAAACCCAATTAGCGCCACTTGAAGTGGCGTTGAAGTGATTTTACACACAACACCACTTCAAGTGGCGCTGAATACACCCATTTTCCCAATTAAAAAAACCCTAAACCCCTTAAACTAAAAAACACCTTCAACAAATTTTACCCCCCTTCGGTATATAAGCCATTCCATGATCGATGTTTGTTCGATCTGGAAACAGGGTTGATACTTGTACAATCCGTATTGCCTTCATCACGCGAGCCTCGACCCACCAATGCACGTGTGTGACCACGAGCTTTCACACCATGTTCCATATACACTAGACTAACCTATGTATTATGGGAGTTGTTTTCCCTCGCTCGTCTACTGGTTGGTTGACCTTTGGTCTACTGGTTGGCCCAATTAACTCTCATAGGTGTGTTCAACCTCTGGTCCCATATGTGCCTTTGGTTAAATTGGCCTATCTGGTCACACCATGTTCCCTATACACAAGCCCGACCTGTGTATTGTGAGAGCTGTTGTCCCCCACTGGTCCGCTGGTTGGTCGACCTCTAGTCTGCTCATTGGCCCAATTAACTCCCATAGGTGTGGTCAACCTCTGGTCCCATATGTGCCTTTGGTTAAATTGGCCAAGCTAGTTGGTGGTTAGACATATTTTTTTGTCTTATAAGAAGAGTACATCCTTAGTAGAATATAAGATTCATATGGTGATCCCCTCAATATATAATCCCACTTTCTTCAAAGGTTCCACATTGGTGTTTAGACATATTTTTTTGTCTTATAAGAAGAGTACATCCTTAGTAGAATATAAGAGTCCTAAGGTGATCCCCTCAATATACAATCCCCCTTTCTTTAAAGGTTCCACATAAAATATATTTTCATTGCCACACAGTCTTCAAACTAATGAACTATTTTTCAAAAAAGTGGGAAATGCACAAATATCGGTGTCAAAACCTACACATTAATACAAATATTCTTTTCACATTTTTGGTGAAACCCAAACATGAATTATTTGGAAAATGATACAAGGATTCCCTTCATTTTTTTTGTAAAAAATAAAACATGGATAAAAATGTATTTATTAAATCATTTAATGTATTTTAAAAACATTTTTTTTATTTTTATTAGAAAAAAATGGTTTTGGAAGAAAAAGTTTTTTTGACTGAAGAGAGAAATACATACAATTTTTCTTAAAAATATCATTTTAAAATCACGGGTACATAAAGTGAGAAAAATGAATGGAAAACATGTATTTTCTATAAATAACCATATGATAAGAAAATAAATGATTTTATTGAGATATATATCATAATATTTCATCATTGGAATCATAATAATGAGAAATCCCAATAAACGATGAGATTGTAACATAAAAACCTTAGCACATTCAAAACTTTGAGTTATAAGCACCATGAAAGAATAACATTAAATGAAACATTGAATATAATGATAATAAATAAGTTCATGAAATTACATGTCAAATGGTCTATATATACACCTCATAAAATAATATAGGTACATAACATATCATATGTCTCAAAGAAGGAAAATTGAGACAAAAATCTCTTAACTTACATCTTGAGTTCCTTTGCACACGTTCAAACCTCCTATATAAAAAATATAAATTTATTATAAATATATTAAATAACCATATATATATATATCATACCATATATGATTTTCTTATGACCTTTTATTACCCTTTCATTAACAATTCAATGTTAAAGTCACATTTTGGGCAATAACTACTTTGTTTTTTGTGTATGTTTTGATTTGTTGTTTTTTAGTACTCTTAATCTGTTTGGGGTTCCATAATATCCTGAATATTAAACATGGTATAAATATAATATATATTCATTATTTATTTATTTATATTAATCTATACAATTTAGAGGTTGAAATGAAATACACCGTTCATGGAGACAGTAGTATGTTTGAATATACTAAGTTTATTATATTATCATTGTTTAACATGAGTTTAAGGAGGTGGAGTAAGAAATAAAATAAAAATTCTCATCAAATAATTCCACCTCTTCTTCAAGTAACCTCGTTAGATTGAACCAAAAGCCTTCGTTGATTTAATTTATGAAATAAATAAGGCTTAAAATGAGAGGATGAAATTTGGGAAGATATTTTGGTAGGTATTTTTTGAACCAATTTGTTTTGAAAGTTTGAATAATAGAGGATAAGAGGTGTCCTTTTAAAAGCCAGGTGAGTGACACACTTGTAATATTTGGAAAAAAAGGTTTACCCACATGTTTAACATGGAAAAAGGATCCAAATAGACCATTATCTGGACTTAGACACTATAATGTCAAAATATGGTAATAAAATAGGCTTTAGACATATTTTTGGTCATTTTTAACCAATATATTTTTAGTTTAACCCCCAGTAAACCCATTTTTACCTTAACCATGGTAAATATTTTTTTTACTATTTTTAATATTCATTATGGTAAAAAATTAATTTGAAATTATTAGATAATATAAATTTTTATGATTCAAAATATGGAATCTGTTTTTCCAAATTCCATTCATATAATTGGGAAATTTTAATTTAAAATTAATCATTAAAATGTGATGAAAAAGCGGGTTTCCAAGGAGAAATATTTATAAGTTTATATAGTTTTGATATCAAAATTCAATATAAAATGATTAAAATCACCTAAATTGGATTATTTGATATATAATTTAACAAATGTAACTTTAAAAACCATTATAAAACAAAAATAAATCTTATAAATTCTTTAAAATAAAAGTCATTTTTATTAAAAACTAGTATTTTCACTATTCATCGAAAAATTAGTGATTTTAGAGAAATACCAAAAAATCACCCTAAGAAAATTTTGACATTATGATTTCAAAAATGAAGTTTATTTTATCAAATTAGTTTTCTAAAAGTGAAAAAAATTAATTTTATTATTATTCATAAAAAAGAATATTTTTTTTTGAGAAAATAGTATTTTCAGAACATATAAAGACTTTACAAAAAATTAAATATTTTTTTATCAATTTGTTTTTTTGTAAACAAATTATAATTAATATTTAGAATATAATTATTACTATTCATGAATCTAATTTTAATATCTAGGTAATAATAGTCTTGTTTAAATGATAATATTAATAGTTTATCGTGGTTCGTGAAAACTTAGTGTTGCGTATAATGCAAGCTATCAATGAAATTAAATTTTTTCAATAACAATATTTCATAAAATATCCGGGTGTTACATTCAACCCCACTTAAAATTATTTTATCCCTAAAAACTCAATCACTCTGATACAAACATATGAGGATACTTTTCCTCATTATATCCTCATGTTCCAACATAGCTTCATCAAATCGGTGGTTTTGCTACAAAAACAATTGACCAGGTGAGTGGTCTGGTTCAGTAGAAAATTATTTGTATGATCTAGAATATCCACCAGTTATTTATTATAAGAAATATATTTCTCCAGTGTTATTACCTCTAAGTTTAGTACATGTGAAGGGTCAGGTATGCAATTCCTCAAAAGATATACAAGGAACACATCTCAAACTTGAGAGAGTTTTGGTGGAAGAACCAAATGATATGATACTATCCCAATACAATAATGAAATTAAAATAGACTAATATACCTAGGGTTATGTTTTCCCTAATTTCTAAATATCATTACCTTATTCCATGGATAAATTCTTAGAAACACATTGTCACCAACTTCAAATTTTGGATCACGTCAACAATTATCGACACAACTTTTCTCTTTACTTTGTGCCACCCTTAGTTATTATTGAATAACTATAACCTTATTTTCCATTTAATTAGATATTTTATGTCCCAATAGTTTCTTTCTACAAATTCATTTGAGAACATTAGAGTTATATAATTCTTTTTATATAGGGATTCATAATGAGCCATCTGAATTCTTGAGTGAATGCTATTACTGGAAGATAACTCAACAAGAGAACGGTGTTGATCCAAACCACCTTTAAAATCCATAAAAAAATATATTAAAATTTTTTATAGGGTTTTAATTGTTCTTTTAGTTTTACTATATAGTTGATGATGATATGCAGTACTGAAACTCAACTATGTATCAAGATATTGATAAGGAATTCTCTAGAACATTAAGGTAAAACTTAGATCTAGATCAGACACAAATGAATGTGGGACTCCATGAAACCTTATGAATTTATTAATGTATATCCTAGAAATTTTATCCAGAGAAAAATATTCTCCAATAGTAATGAAGTGTGTTGACTTTGTAAGGTGATTGACTATAACCCGTAAAACATAATGATATTTATACATTTTTGGGAGTCCAATTACAAAATATAGGGTGATGTTTTCCAATTTCTATTCTTATATGGGTAACAGATGTAAAATAATCTTATAATTTTATATCACAACCTTAACTTTCTAACATACCAAGCACTAAGATATAAACTCTATGAGATCTTTCTTCATACCATCCCACCAGAAATAATCCTTCAAATATCTACACATCTTTGTACTTCTAGGATGAGTAGAGAATAAAGAAATGTGTTCTTCCTCTAACAAATCCTACAAATTTGGTATATAAATAACACATAGAAATTTACAATACCTTATCATTTCATCATGATCAAGGATAAAATTAGGAACATTTATAACATTCTTTTGATGCTCTAAATCTTCCTTATACACATCTTTAATATTCTCTTGAATAGATGGTTGAACATTCAATTTAGAAAGATAAGATTTAACCCCTTCATTCAGGACTTCTGTATCCATACTTTGAAAATACATAAAAATTGGATCTTTTGTGATCATCATCATGGATAAGATATCATTATCCTTTCAAATCAAAGCATCATCCGCATTATTCGATTTCCCAGGGTGGCAATGTTTTGAGTAGTTATAATATTTAATCATATATAGGCTTCATCTCTGGTGCATATTAAAAAAATTCTGTGTGAATATATAATTTAATTTTTTTATCAGTATATATATCAAAAATTTCTCAATAAATATAATTACTCCATATATTTAATGTGAAAATTAATACAGATAACTCTAAATCATGATTTGGGGGTAATTTTTCTCACAAGCCTTCAATTATCTTGGGGAATATGTAATAACCATGTCATTCTACATAATAATACATACCAATCCATTTATAGATACTTCAATATATATTAAAAACCATTATGCACTATAGGTTAATCTAATCATATGCATGATGACTCGTGTTCTCTTCAGTTATTGAAATTTTCCTTACATTCATCTATATAGAGGAACTTGGATTCCTTTTGAGTTAACTTGGGGAGTGGATTAGATATTCATGAGAAATTATTGACAAACATAATTAATATCTTGATAAACAAAGAAATCTATGGATATCAATAACTATGGTTGGTTTGGTCCAATGTTCAATAGTCTCAATATTTATTGGATCTACTGATATACCCTCTGTTGAGGTTATATGTCCCAAAAACAAAACCTTTTACAACCAAAATTCACATTTTATAAATTTTTATATATTTTATCCTTCCTTAGTGTATTTAGTAAAATTATCAAGAAATATTTATCATCTTTCTTTCTCATTGAATAAATATTAATATCGTCTATAAATACTACCAAAAACTGATCATGGAAATCTCTAAAGACACCCTTCATTAAATCCATGAAGATATGGAGGGAATTAGTAAGACCAAATGGAATCACTTTGTATTTATAGTGCATATACCTAGTATGCAATGATGTATTAGGTATATACTACATCTTGAACCTCAATTGATGATATCTAGATTGAAGGTAAATCTTGGAAAAGTATTGGGCTCTATGCAGTTGATCAAACATGTCATTAATATGGGTTAGAAGATACTTTTATTGATTGTGATCTTGTTCATCTCTGAATAATCAATACAGAGTTGCATCAATCCATATTCATTAAAAAAAATATTTACCCCAAGGTGACACACATGTCTGAATGAGTCCTTTATAAAGGATATCCAAGATTTTCTTCTTCAATTCCTATAACTCAACCAGGGCCATTGTATAAGGAGTCTTTGAAATAGGCATGGAACTAGGTATGAGTTCTATCGATAACTCAAATTCACATTTTTGTGGAGGGATAAGAATATCTTTTGGAAAGAGATCAAAAGATTATGAAACAATAGGAATATCATTTATGTTAAGTTTCTCCCCAACCATCTGAGATAAGGACCCCTTCAGAATCAGGATCAAGACCCATATAATGGATTTCATCTCCATCCGAATTTCATACTTATCACCGCATTGATAGACAATAATAGGATGGTTTGTAATATAAACCATTATATTCCTTTACAATTGATGGGGGATTTATGTATAGAGAGTCAATCCATACTTAAGATAACATCAAATTCAACCAGAGGAAGAACGATAAGATTTTCAGGAAGCACATTCCCAAAAACATCAACCAGAGAGGAATCATATACTTTATATGTGATCATTGTACAATTAGGTGTTTTCACTATTAATTCAACATCTATTTTTTGGGTGGAATCTTGATACCCTTATAAAATTCTTCAAATATGATAAAATGTGTAGATATAAATCCAAGTAAGACATTATCCATTATAAAGTGGGTGGAAAGTGTAACTTCACCACTTCATTATCACACCCCTCATCAGAAATAGAGATATCATGATATTTTCCCTTTTGCCTCAACATAAGATGTTATAAACGTCGATCAACATCATTAAACTTCAGATTTTTTCACTAGTTAGTATAGTGACCATACTCCATTTATTTGAAACATTGGAGTGTGGGTGGTTTATTCTATGCAGCTTTCTCTTTATTTTCATCGTTAACTATCTTCTTCCCATCACTTTGATAATACATACCTTAATGACCATAATTCACACACTTAAAAAATTTACTAGTCCCCTTAAGATAATTTCCATCATGTTTTCTTCCACACCTATAGCATAAAGGAAGGATCATCATCTTCCCTCCATGGTTTTTAGAGTTTTATTTGAACTCCATCTTCATTTTCATATCAAAACATGAGATTCATTGGTAGATTTAATCTCCATTACCACCTTGATAGAACATAAAATTATTTCTTCATAGATATTGAAGTCTCTTATGGATAAAATCATTTGGAAACTTGGTTTTAAATAACTAAATAATTGATAAACCTTACATTCAGTTTGGATGATAATTCTAGAAGCATTCCTCACAAGTCTTGTAAAATTTTCCTCATTGACACCCACTTATTATTCATCCTTATATTTTAGTTCAAGGAATTTAATCTCTATTTTTGTATGAAGGATACGAGGGGAATACTTATTGAAAAATAATCTCTTAAACTCACCCCACTCTATGGAGTCAATTCCATCATGTTACATTATATTCTTGATAAGAGTCCACCATTGATCCGATTATCCTTCCAAATGATAGACCGCCAAAATGAAATTTTCATGTTATGAACACTGGAGAATTAAAAATATCTTTTTAGTGGTAATAATCCATTTTTCATGAACTAACAAATCAATTGAACCACTAAAAATGTTAGAATTTGCTTTATGCAGGACTCAACAGAACATTGTTCCCTCCTTTTCACATTTGAAAGTTCAACATGATTCATCTCTTGATAAAGTCATGTGAGAATAGGAACATGATTTTTCATTCCATCTCCCATAACACTTGGCTATGGAAGATGATATTAAATTCCTTGTTCATCTCACTCATCATTAAAATATATCCTTCAGTTTCCATCCATGACTAAAACCAAAAACAATAGCGTAGTAAATGATAATTATATTTGGGAACTATATAATCATACAAAATCACTTATGGGATGTATAGATCATGGAACATTATTTTTAATCAGTACCTTAGGTTTATATTATGTCATTCATAGTCATCATCTATTTAAATCCTTCATAATTGTTCCTAAAGAGTGTGAATTTACAAAGAATATTCCCCAAGAGTGTCAAACTAGGTCTGAAGCAAGACCCATTTTTATGCACTAAGTCCATATCAATTCTCCCTTTTTAGAGTTATTATCCCTAGGAATCTATCTGACTAAGCCATATAGAATTGTAGTATCTAAAAAAGGATGTCATTTCTTGGAAACCACTCAATCTATCCTTTAAAAAAAATTTGAAGACATTTTTCTATACTTTGACTCATCCTTAGACTTATCCTTATATATTTCTTTAGACATATCCTTAGAGTTCTTAATATAGTTTTAATATCCTCAATTCCAATGTTCAACTAAAACTATCATCTAATGCCAACTGTAAATACCCAAAATTATCATACATAGATATTATATATTTTTAGATAAATATTCATTACATTACACAAACACACACCATAGTATCATAAAGGTATAATGAATTTAGAAACATGGAAACATAAACAACTGGCCTTTAAGTGAGATAGGCTATCTCCCACTATGTTCATAATAACTTTAACCCATATTCTACATATGATACACAATAAATTTTATCATAACCAAGGGAAAGGAAACATAAGAAATGGTGATATTAGATGTTCAGTAAGTGTAAACAAGTGTGATATCAACATATCATGATCACAGAGGTATGATAACATGAGAATAATATTTGAAAACTATACCCTACATATAATAGATCATAAACTTGAGTCATTGAAAATGTATTAGAAATTAATAACACATGAATCATACTGGAATAAAAAAACATGAAACATGAGATCATAAAATTTTCACAAGACATATATTTGTGGAATAAAAATAATCATTGAAAATCATTTCCTTAGTATTTCATGGATAATTTCCAAGACCATCATAATGGATTAGGTTCACTCCCCAGACCATCATAGTAGTCAAGGTTAAATCCCAAGAATATCAAAGTGGATAGAGTCCCTTACTTAAATGAGTTCACTCACATTCCAATAATTTTTATCTCATGAGACATAAATCATTACCCAATGCATTGGAGAGAGATATAGGTCCCACTCGTCACTTTATGAAAATCATACATATGTGTTCTACAAGATTATAAAGCATTTATCATATGAGAACCCGTGAAATGAAATAGGTTTAATAAAACTTTATTCATAAAATAACCTATTTAAAATATATAAGTTTAATAATCATTTCATCAATTCATCAAAGAATAACTTTTGGAAAAAGAAGCAGGTTTCATAAGCATTTATCATGGTATAACTAGCAAAAGAGAAATGAGTTTCATAAACAACTTGTCATCATAATCATAAAGAATTCGTATAAATAATAAGAATGTTATCCTTGGATTATATCCCCATTAAAGGATAATAATTATCAAATGATTCCATCTTAGATGGAAAATTATTTTGTAAGAAAAATCCCTTTAATTGTGTCATGAGGAAAATATTATTTCCTTGAAAATAAACTTTTCTAAAATTAAAAATTCATAAAATATAATGGAAATAATTTTATTTGAAAATAAACTTGAATAATTATAAATTAATCTTTAAAACAAATAATGTAAATTATTTTGGAAAATTCCCATTCACGCCATACATGTTAGAACAAAGACTCATTTCACATTTTTGGTAAAATCTAAACGAGTCTTATTTGGAAAATGAAAAGAATATTCCTTTCAAATTATTTTTTAAGATATGAAATATGGTTAAAAGTTTCATTAGAAAAATAAAATGGATATTATTAAAAACATTTTTTTGAAAACATATTTAGAAAACATGTTTTTAGAAGAAAACAGTTTTCGACTGAAGACATAAATAATGATGATTTTTCTTAAAAATATAATTTTAGACTTTTGAGTACATAAACTGAGAAAAATTAAGTGAAAAATATATATTATCCCAAAATAAATATTTTATAATGAAATAACTGAGTTTCTTAAGTGATATATGATAATATTTCATCATTGGAAGCATAAACATGAGTAATCCCGATAAACGATAAGATTGTAACAAAAAATCATTACTATATTGGTAATTTTGAATTGTAATCCCCATGAAAGAATAATTTTAAATAATATTAGAATATCAAGAGAATAAATAAGTTCATGATATTACATGTCCAAGGTCCTTTATATAAACCTCATAAAAGAAGATATGTGTATAACATAACATATATCTAAAAGAAGGAAAATTGAGACAAAAATACATTACCTTAAGTCTCAACTTCCTTCGCACACATTCAAACCTCTTGTATAATAAATATTAGTTAATTATATATCTATTATATAACCATGAATATATATATATATATATATATATATATATCATACCATATATGATTTACTTATGACCTTTTATTACCTGTTTATTAACAATTCCATGATAAAGTTACATTTTGGCCATAAACTACTTAATTTTTTTTGTGAATGTTTTGATTTGTTATTTTTGTGGTCCTATTAATTTGAAAATAGTTACATAATATCCAAAATTTTTACCATGATATAAATAAAATATAAATTTCGTATATATGTATTTATATTAATCTATAAAAGTTAGAGGTAGAAAATGAAAAACACTATTTAATGAGATGATATACTGTACGTACACATGAAAATTGTTTCCATTTTATCATTGAATTTAAATAAATAAAGATAAATAATATATTAACTTTATAGAATCATTTTTATGTCATAAGTATTACATATTTAAATTAAACCCATTATTATTATCTTTAATGTAAAGTGTGAACGAATCACATCACTTCATGGGGTGGTAGTCTGCTGTACACATGAGCGACATTATCATGAGGTATATCTGATATAATAATTATAGATGTATAATAATATCATAAATATAATATATAAAAATTTTATCTATCATTATATCCAGCTATGAGATCTAGTGATATAAAACGAATAACATCGGTTTTCTAGGCGGTAGTCCACCGTACACAAAAAATGATGATTTCATATCCCATTAGATGGAAGTGGAGATTGCTGTAGGCCATTAACATAAATTAAAAACCTATAATTATATGTAATATACTAAGGTTATTATATCATCATGTTTTAATAATAATTTAATGAGGTGTGGGAAGAAATAAAACAAAAACGCTCACTAAAGAATGTTACATCTTCTTCGGGTAACCTTTTTAAGTTTGCCCCAAAAGCCATAACAGGTTGGATTTATGACCAAAATAAGGATTATAAAATGAGATTATGTAATTATGAAAGATATTTGATCTGGTATTGTATGATTTAAATGGTTTGGGAAATTTTAAGAGGAGAGGAGAAGGGGTGACCTTTTATAAGTGAGATGAGTGGGACACTTATAATTTTTGTAAAGAAAAAGGTATGCCCACATTTTTCACATGAAAAAAGGCTAATAAATAGATAATTATAGAGATTTATAAAACATAATGTCCAAATATTACAATAAAATGGGTGTTATAAAATTTTTTGTGTCATTTTTAACCCTTATCTGTTTAGTTTAACCCTGGTAAAACCATTTTTACCTTTACTGCGGTAAATATGTTTAACTATTTTTTCCTATTTGTTATAGAAAAAAATAATGTTTAAATTATTAAATAATATAAATTATTCTAGTTACAAATAAATTTTTCAAAATTTCATTTACATAATTGGAATATTTTAATTTAAATTTAAACCTGTAGAAGCGACGGGAAAACGGTTTTGCAAAGAGAAAATGTTCAAAAGTTTTAAATGATTATATATACAAATTCATTATGAAAATGATAAAAATGAAATAAATTTAATTAATTGATATAAAAATGAACTAATTTTACTTCAAACCCCATTTTATAAAAAAAACCTTATAAATTATTTAAATGAAAATTCCGTTTTTAATGAAAATGAGTATTTTCACTATTCATCGAAAAATTAATCTTTCAAAAAAAATATAAAAAATTAAACCTAAGATATTTTTAAATTATTATTTAAAAAATGAATTTTATTTTATAATGTTAATATTATAAAATTTTCAAAAATTAATTTTCTTATTCTTTATAAAAATAATTTTTTTTGAGAAAAAAATATTTTCAAAATATATGAAGACTTTACTAAAAATTATGTATCTTTTATCAATATTTTTTATTTATATAAAATCAATGTAATTAATATTTAAAATTTTTTTGTTATTATTTGTTCCACCATGTTAAAAAACTACTTAATAATGGTCTTTTTTAAATAATAATATAGAGATTGTTTCATGGTTTGTTAAAACTCGATGTTACGTGTAACACAATCTATCAAAGAAATTTAATTTATTCAATAAAGAATATTTCATAAAATTATTGGGTGTTATAAGGAAAACAGAAATTCATTATTAATAAATTGAAATGACTAATATTTTCTTGGTAAAATAACATTACAATTTGGTTTATAAAAATATGGGAAGATTCCTATCACGAATTTATATACCAGTTCAGATCTATATTGAGAGAAATTACTATCCTTGAAATTTTTAATTACCAATAGTAAGAGAATTAAATATTCATATATTTCACTAAATGATGGAATTAACTAACATATTCATTGAAAAAAATATCCCCTAGAAGAAATTACTAGAGATATTTGTGGAGATCCAATTTGATGAGTTTTCAACTACTCTCGTCCCCCTTAAATATCCTCATGGGATTCAATATTTCACAACTATAACAAATTTTTAGAGGATGATATTCAAAAAACCAAGGAAAGATATTATCAAGAACGACCATAATGAAATAGAAACTTAGGGAAAGAAGAAGTAGTCTCTATCCCCACCAAGCTGAAGAGGCTGATGAGACATGACCATGAAAGTAGGTTGAATAAAATTTATTCAATACATAATGATAGGGTTATTGGAAATTTCATATATTCTTTTTAGAATAACCTAATAATGTTTCTAAAAGTCAATAATTCATATAAAGTATAGTATAAAAATCATACTGGTTATTTCCCTCATCATCTTATGTTGGGTTACCTAATCATGGAATACTGTATATTTCAGAATCTACTGAAAAATGGTTGATAATGGTTAAATACCATTTGAATATAAAAAATAACATGTAACATGTTTTTTTATCCATTTTACACAAATAAATATTAGAATTAAAAAAATTTACACATAGGGATATATAATATCTTGATTAATGGGTATCCTAGAGGGTTGTGGATCATATACTTGGAATCTTTAGGGTACTCCTGAATCAACCATTTGTGACCCCAATTCCCATTGAAACTCTGATTATAAGACTTTCTTCTCATTATTATGTTTAGATTTAATACAATCAACAGATTCAAGAAAAATAGAATAAGAGGTACACAAGGATTACAAAATTGGTCCAATGTCATATAGGCTTCATACCCCCAATATTTTGAAAATGAACTATATCTTACCAAATAAGATACTATTTTAATGAGGATTAGTAGTTCACCTCATTGAATGTTAGACTAGTGATGAATACGCATTCTAAGAAAGAAAAATTTTATAAAATGGGAGCCAATATTTCTATCAACATGGTATAAACTAGGTGTAAATAATTTTTTCCTGTTTTTGATTATTTTTCTATTGATAGATACGATCAAGAACTCATACAATAATCAAAATATAAAAATATTTTCCAATCCTATACTCTTAGAATAGGTAGATAAGGTCTTGTTGATACCCCCACCTACATTTAATTAAGGTTTATTCACCCCTATTGATTCCAAATAATAAAATTATACTAGAATATGTGCCTGATTTCAGTAGAAGATCTAGTCATTAGGGTCCACACTTGGACTCCCATCATTAGTCACCCTTTTTTCATTAGGAAGGATAAGGGTTTAATTATGTACTTTTCCTATTATAAACATGATTTTAAAATACCATCTCCACTAAATAATATATCACTAAGTTTCAATGAGAAAATAAAAATCACTTGAACATAAAGTTAAACATAAATTATATATATTTTCCCTTTAGTAAAATGAAAATTTCTTTCTTTTGTGTTCATATTTTTACTCAAAGTAACCCAACCCAAAGGTTTTTTAGAGTTTTCATATTACTCACCCCCTCATCAAGTGAATTTTAGATATCAATCAAACTCAATTTTAACTACATATTACCCAATATAGTTAGAGTTATCCTATCTTGGGGTGGTTCCATAGATGTCTTAGTTACTAGTAACTTCAAAATATGTCCTTGAATTGATCAAGGTAATGAAAATACTACACAAATATCAAATTCAACCATGTTCCCATGATGATAAAGGCACATGTGTACCAAATGGGAAATAAGTTTTTTATCTATATCTCAGTAATAAATAAGGAAAAGTATATTACTTACAATTAAAGAATGTTTCAAGGTATTTCTCTTTTTTCTGTAGAGAATAACTTGTTTGAGATATAAAAGATCATGTGTTGGAGACCTAACGAGGTATATTTGAGAGATAATTCTTATTATTACCCCTACTATCAATTTATATGGAAAACAATCAATTTGTGACTCATATTTACTAATAATATTTAAAAGTTGATACATGAATAGATAATGAAGTTAGTAATGACCAAATGTCTAATTCAACTGTTTAAGATCCTTGAGAAGTTTATAAAAAATGTATGAATGAATTATAGTCATATAGAACTCAATGATGGATTAAACAAGGTCTATTACTTTATCCATGATCTTTTGGCCACATACTTAACCTGTTCATTGGACCATGGGATTCTTGAAATTTTTATTATTAAGACAACAAAGGAAGAACTTATGAAAGATAAATCCAATTCTTGTCCTTGTCACCAACTTTTGGTCATATAAACATGGGAGTCATTTTCATTTAAGATAGAGGTGGATAAATGAAGGAATGATCAGGTTAACGAATCTTCATAAAGGTACCATGCTTGATATACCTTGTGAGAGGAATTTATTCCATTTCAAATGACTTTAATCTTTATAAAACATGTATTTTCACATGTTGTTAAACATAATAACATCCAAGTCCTTGTTTCATGGTGATAAGCATCATAAAAATCCATACTTATTTCATAAAATCAAAATAAATGACATATATTCCATAGAATTCGAATTTAAACAACTCATAGTAGTCCATATTTCATGACCCTAAATAACATAGAAGAGTCTATTCAGTATGGATAAGATAAAAAATGAACCTCTCCTATGTAAGTAGTCAACCTATATCGGGGTCATTTTCACCCCCAGGGGGTTAATGGTTATAACTATAAAAGAGGACCTTGAAATCACATTTCATCAAACCTATGACCAAATTTTCCCCTTATGATAAATATATGTGGCTTTATTCCTGCTAACTTAGGATACATAGTGATTTCTAGATCTCCTATATCAATCCTAGAAGTATCATCCATTTTCATACCAAATTTTAATCTAGTGACAAGGTATAACCTAATTTATAGTAGGTTTTCATTCCATTATCTAAATATAAGACCCATACATATTACCCTCTTTCCTTGTACATGAGTAAGATCAATGTAGAATATTTTAAAGAACTACACATGGCTTGATTATAGTAATCACTTGATACAAAGTGATTCCCAAGCCAGTTATCTCTTTCCCAAACTCAAATTCTGATTAAACTCCCACTTAGTATTGTTGTCATAGCCTTCACTCATTCATACCATGTATTTTTGCTTACTTGTAAATAAGACAAGGTTTCCCATTTTGTATATGAGTTAGATCTGTGAAAATTACCCTACATATAGGTCATTATCTCAAGACCCTAAATTAAATTAAATTTTAGTCCTTATTTCATGATATTGAACTAAATGATATATGGTGTATATTGAAAGACCTTAAATTGTGTAGGGTGGTCCATCCTATATGACTACACTTCCATATATAAGATATATATCCATGTGGGTTTGTCTATAATATGAATTATATATATTAATATATGATAAAATAAAATTACCCTTTCCTAGATATGTGATAGATATATAAAAAGACTATATATTAAGAACTTTGTGTGGATTGAAACCTATTCTTTCAGGATATGTAGAGACGTATAAATTTCTTTTCATGGAACCAACCATAAACTCCATAACCATGAAAACACCTCCCAATTTATGGTATCCCCATTCACATTAGGTATTTTCATAGTATAATCTAAAATGGGATGACATATATTAACCAAAATAATGTGTGGATAGATCCTTGCTACCCCAGGATACATAGTGATTCTTGGATCTCTTATCATAGGCTTTGTTACAAACTTACGTACCATTATTCAGTCCTAAAATTAGGAAATTAAAGCTATGTTCACTTTTACATCTGGTTTTATATATTATAAATGATACCTCATTCATGTCATGTACACATTTACCCTGCTAACATTTAAAATTACTAAACTTTGGGTTAAAGCTCTATAACCTAAAACTTTAGATCTTCATTTTCTAAATCATTAGAACTTAAATTTAAAATGAAATAGATAAAAAGACTTTTCAGGTTGTATACCTATTAAGGGTGGACTGAGTAAAACTCAAGTCTTTTATTTTTAAGCGTTACCCTTTTATGGCTAAGGAAAAATTTAGGGAATAAATGAAAAAGGAAAAATTATTATAGTGGAAAATAATTAGACCTATAAAAAGTTGAGCTATGGTTATTGGGACCACTATTCTAGGTAAAATTTAGATCAGATCTTTTTCCCCCAAAAAGTGAGCTTAAATGTTTCTATATATGAGTACATTATCATTCATGATAAGTCCACTTGTTACCAATGAGCATGAACTCCCTTTTATATGAACTTATAATCCATAAATTCCATGTTATAACCATTCACCAATAGAATTTGTTCAATATAAGTTATAATAACCTTTAGGGTTCTCAAAACCATCTTGAGTATCCTTCTATCCATCCACCGACTTCATAATTTTTCTATCTAAATCATCACCAACCCAATTCCTTGAGTATATATACTCCTCTTGGAATCCTATAAACTTGATTGAATCTTATTAGTTCCACCTTTTATAGAAAGTGGTGATAAGTTTATTTATTGATATGAATAGATTCCCTTTGAATAATGAACAATATAGTTGTCATTGAGCCACTAAGTAACCCATAGGGGATCTTTTTCATCAATGTGAAAAGTTTTAACTTAACCCCACATGCTATTATTTTATTGTGTTATGGTGTCCCACCATTACTAATTGTTGAACTATTACCACCTATCTCACTTACCATTAACTCATACATTCTTATGGTATGATTTACCCTCTCCATAATGAAATTATTCACATGGATTCAAATAGCCTTGATTTTATACATTTGTGCATTGTAACCTTTTTCAAATCTAGATATGAGAACCTATTCATGTACACTTTCAAATTAGGGTAGTAATTTATAAAAAATTAAAAAATTACTTCAGTTGAGATACTTCATATGAAAATACAAAAAATTTGATTTGAGATTCACTTTCATTAAAGTTTTCTATTAATTTCCTAGTCATCATCAAGTGACCATAAACCATATGGAACGATGATCTGAGAGTTGTGACCTTAAAACACATTCCCATTTTCAATGTATTTTAGAATTAATGGAGGCCCTAACTATTTTATTTTGAGTCATCCATGCCTCTATGTAAGACACATTACCTCGCCTCAAATGTTGCTATCAATGATATATGACTTTAACACCAATTTTTTTATTTGAACACTATGATATAAAATTGTGTTCACCTCTGTCTGATAATTTCTATACAAGTATTGGTATCTCCATTAATATTATGTTTTCTTTTCCTTTTTATATACTATATCACCCTATTGTCTAAGATACATGACATTAAACTCTAGCTCTGATGGTCCAGATTGCATGACTATAAAATACCCAAGGAAGGAAACATAGAACTCATTAGGATGAAAAACCATAAAGGAAATCCATAGAAAAAGTTGAGTCTCAAATCTCTAGGCATGGATCATGCATCACTTAGGAAAAAGTTTGGGAATTTAAAAAACATAAAACTTTTTAGGTTTAAAAATATCAAAGGGTGTTCTGAGTAAAATATTATTTAGTACCTGCTAATACACATCCCATAAATGGATTAATTAAATCTTTGGGAAACAGTTTAACATATAAAGCTCATAGGAACCACCACACATTTCTTAAAAAATTAATCTATTCTCTCTAGGTCTATAAACCTAGGTAAAAGTAAGAAAAAACCTTTATTCCTCATGTATATTTGTTTAAATTATCTATCCAAGGGTACACGGTCCTCATCACATCAACATAAACTACAAAAATCAATGTTCTATTCTTTATGAAGATAAATTTATTAGGGTTTTCTATTCCATATAACCTGACTCACTTACGTATGAGCCTGATCTACATAAGATTTCCTAGCATAAATGTTTACCAATTTTTTTAGTGTCTTAAAAAATAACCTTACACTAGGATTAAACCATTTTTTCCCTTGTGCAAGATCCTAATATGTATAGAGACCCCTTATTAAGAACTATTCGAGGCTTGGTATTTTTTTGAACTAGATATATAGTGACATCTACATATCCTATCTTGAATCCAGCGATAAATTTCACTTTCATTTCATTCCTCCTATCATCTTAGTACCTTGGACTACTAATTCTGGTCAGGATTTCCTCCATTAACATTATTCTAGGATGTAAAAATACTTTAATAAATTATTTCTCTTAGAAAAACCAAAACCCTTGATTCAATTATTCCACCAAGAAATTCAAACACCATGAGTCAAAATTATCCCTTTGGTGATGCAAATCCTTTAGTTGATAGTCTCCTTTGGGTGACCATCTTCCCACTGGTGAGTTAATTCCAGAAGCATACCTGATATTCAAGTAATGTGGAAAAGTTTTCTATATTAACTTAGAATTGAATTCTTTTCATTCTTAATGAATCCAATTCTAATGGTGGTGGATTTTTTAGCATCAAAAAATGTTTTCCATTAACTTTACTGTTGAATATATGATAGTATCCTCACTCAAATAACCCAGGTAAATCTTAGGAATAAAATTTTATTTATTCATGAAGAAGATGAATATGTAATCTCTATTTACCTTATGCTTTCTCACATTTCAAGGGATGGAGATTCTTTAAAACCTTTCTTAGGCTGGTGATGTGGTGGTGAGAAACTCCCACTAAGAGTAGGAAATATATTTTATCCATTAAAAAAAGGTGTTTCAAAACCATAAAACTTATTTTCAATGATATTTTAGAAACCTTTTATCCTTATAACACATCCAAAATGAGGGAACCCGGTAGAAAGAGTAATAGTTCAATTTATAGGATTCTATTTGTCTACACACAAATCCAAAATGCACTTATTAATCTAATATTATGGACATTTTAAGTTAGTCTTCATTTTATACCAAGGGGAATATGAAAAATGGGAATTTACCACAAGCTAATAATCCCATTGATGAAATATAACTTCTTTTTTGATAGTATAATTTTTTCTATGGACACTAGAAACATTCAAGGTAGCGTAAAACTTTTATAGCCATGCATCATTTTTAATTCCACAATGAACATACTTTGTGTCCATGTAAATCCTTATAAACCATATAAAGACTTCATGTATAGTAATTATTTGTGAATTAGTGGAAAAAATCCATAATGTTTATATAAAGATTATTTGGAAGACATTGTTTGTGGTGAGTGCATGGAATTCCTACATGGTTTTATATTTTCTTTTTGAAAATAAGTCATTCAATTAGGGAAACATAGATTCTTCAGGACCATATACTCTTAATAGAATCATGATTCCTATGAGGCCACATTTCATGAAAGTAATCACCTATAAATACCTATTAAAATGTTTGAAAATGATGAATTTTTCCATTTATAGGATTGTTTTAACTTTATAAAAGATGATATCCTTCTCTCAAGGATTTTATTATTCATAATGAATTACCACTACATAATTTTTTTGAATAAATATTATAGGTAACTATTGGGTCAATTTATGAGAATTAATAAAGGTAAAATAATAAAAAAGGACCATTCATGGATATGCCTTCATCACATAGGATATCCACAAATCTCCTCGCTTAAGCTTCTTCATGTTGCTCGTATACGAGGTTCCTTCATAAAGCTCATTTCCAAGCATCCTCCATGAAGCCCATCCACAAGGCTCCTTCAAAAATATCATCTATGCATATCCTTCATGAATCCCATTCAAAATGATCCATCACAAATCATTCCCACAAACACTTTTCATAGAGGGTTTCCTACATTAAAATTTTCATAATTTATCAACCTTTAATTATGCGACCATATAAGACTATATTAATTGAAAAAACATAGTAATTCTATGTAAAATTTAGGGTCCCAAAAGTATATATTTCTCTATTTTAAATGGCTAGATACTATGAAGAATTTGAACTATGCTTGATCACATCAAAAAGAAACTGAATTATGGTTAATAGATCTCCCAATTATAGGTAAACATGCTTCTTTAACATCATTTATTCAACATAGGTAATTTTTATTATAGTAGTTTATCCAAATGACCATATTAGATTCCTTTAGCCAATAAAGAAACCTCAAAATTCTATTATATAAAGGCCTCCTCCCTAAAATCTTAAGATACCTGATTATGCTATACATGAAATAGTGATCCCATTTGATCATGTATTCCTTTGGTAACTAATATTTCATGGGTTTTCCTAAAAAATAAATTGAACCCTCAGGTAATGAAATTCGTATATTACTTTGATAAGTTGGTATATATCATTAGATGACTTGTGAAACCTATCCTAGTTGAAGATGGTCATCTGAAGGTACTGGGCATGTAGTGGAAGACCCAAAGTTGGATTTTTAAAAAATTTCACCGATTAACAACATGAACTTGTCGACACCAGTAAATAGCTTCCCCATCACTTCCTCAAGATCACACATGAAATAGTTTAAGAACAATATTAAAACTGTAAAATACATGGTTTATATCCGATATTGCGCAAAGCGTTTTCTCATAATTGGAGATCACTGATTGATGAATTCAAAGAAGAATTCCTCTAGATTTCCCACACACACTTCAAAAATATATGGGAGTGATGATCATCAAAATCTGAGTGCTAGCATAGAGTTATGAAGATGCCTTCGATGCTCTGACGATCACCGCATCACCTTGCTTGTGATGCCTAAGAGAGATCTCAATCCGAGATCTTAGATCTAGAGCATCTATCTCTAGTAAATTATAGAGAGGATAAGAGAGATAAATCCCATTAATAATCACAAGTGAATTCCACTCATCTTCTATTTATAGAGTGTTTATAAATTACCTATAATTGCCTTCCCGACCCCTGAATAATCAACATGCAATACAAATGATATTATGACTACTATACTAAGAAATTAATATCATTTATTATTATTATAAATTTTCTTCTAATATAATAAATATATTATTTGATAATAACTGAGCCTTTAACTCATCTCAAACTCCCGCAAATATTAATTTAACATTGAATATTTTAATATACATTCAAATAATATTTTTAATAAATAAATTCAATGATCATTATTCTTAACCTAAATAATATGAATTTATTTATTTCATGGGTGATCATATCTCCTTAGACAAATCCAAGACCCAAGTGTTGGGGCCCACCATGTCAAAAACTCATATTCAACTGAATATGAAAGATTATGGAATATACTGTTGTGGGAGACCCTCTAAGACCTTATCTCGATAGTGGTGAATAATATTCATAGACCAAGAGCAGAATCTAACAACCCATCATGTACCCTAAAGAGATAAGGGTTTTCAAAACAATGACAACTAACCTACAAACACACACCGTGTAATATAATCTCATTGTGTTAAATATCTCATAAACCCGGACACACACCGGTGTCTTCATCCTTTAATTGCTTTATTATTTGTTGATCTAACTGGATGGATTTACCCTCGAATTCAATAGACATGGTCTTATGAGGGTACCACCATCCTGATCAATATGGCCTGAGATATATAACTTCCTTAACCTAGAAGCGATAAATCCTTTCTTGACCATTCAACCAATGTCATGTCACCAATGACACACCCAAAATAAACTAAATCTCCACGATTTAATCATTATGGTTTTAATATTTCATCAAAGTATGTGATCAAATGACATACACTAACAATGATCTCAAGTCAAGAGATCATTACACCTTCTCATAGATAGAAACAACCAATGACACCAAAACACATAGTGTTCCTATTGGAAGGTATGTCCTCATGATCTCAGTGCTAGATATCACTAAGTGTGAACTTCATAAGAATAAGTATCAATGATTATGATCCCCCAACACTTGATAGTCAAACATTTACTCTGTCCAGTCAGTAAGATGCATATAGACAATATGACCTTTATTTAAGATTAATGTCATGGTATCTCAAGATTCTCATTATAGATTGGTATCTTCTATAACCTTTCAATACAAAAATTAATATATGGAAACTACCATTTCAATAGTGGATGTAGAAAAGTATACACTATAATGGTAAGAAAACATCTTGTATGCACGATATGGTAATCAAAAGCACTGAATAGTTGGGTATGGGGAACCCCCTATTTCAACACTCCAATTTTCACTAGAGCCAACATGCTAATCGAACTTGTTATCTTCTCACATGATTAATATCATGCTTCTTCTGAGTCGTAATTTTAGCTACTAGGCAAGCCACAATTCTACCGCATTGCTATTCTTCTATTTGTGACCACATCTCCTTGAGTAAAACTTCTCAAGAGATGGTATCCCTAAGTATATCCCAATTTTCCACTATCATAACATGACATATCAGATAGTATGAATATCATAATTTTCATTATGATAATACATTTCTTACCAGGTGTGATTTCAAGAACTGGAATAATTCATTGTGTATAGCTTCTTCTTAACTCTCTCAAAAGCTGAAACGTACTCAGTCTTTATAGGTATGGATACCAATGGATTTTATGATCTTGTATCACTAATCAATTTATCCTAACTAAGATATTAGATCAAATGGATATAATGAAAAATATTTTATGTCCCATACAAACTAGTATCTTTCTCCACTTATGTGGTACTTATCTTGTTTACTTGCCGAAGTAAAAATTAATAGTTCTGACAACATCATTTGCAGTGCTCCTGGATATATTTGATATTTTCCTACTATAAATGATATACTTGAAATATAATTTTTTCTTGTACATATCATGGAATGCGTGATTAATCCATTGACTAAGAATATGTATTTTAACTCATCACGTTAATCTCCTACCAAGTCTCAGACATGTGAACCTAGAGAGATAATTCTATGTGACACTAAAAACAATTCATCACTTGAATTGTTCCAACTTCTATTTTTCAATACTATATCACTATATGTACGATTTAATAAGTCAAAGAAACCTTTATATCTACCTTAGTAGATCCTATTCCCTATAACTTAGGTTGATAATATAAGTTAATCAATATAGAATATATTTCATCCTGGTCTTAACTAATGTGAAGACTAATCTGTTTTCCTTATGTTGAAAGAAATACTACACTTGGAAAAATATGAAACTCCCACTAACCTCTGTCAGACACATGGAAACCATTCATTATATATAAATATTTTATGATATTGTTTCTTACATCAATCCTAAACCGGATTTCAATAAATTACAACCTTTATTAGAACTTTGTGATGTGACCATCCAATTCTGGTTGTGTCGTATAGAAACCTTCAACAATTGGTGGTCATGACATCAAATCCTTAATATAATGATCATATAAATTTTCTATTACAAGTAAAATTATAATGGATTTAGGCATAACGACTTAGTGAAACCAATCAAGCCTTATTGGTACTATGCTTATACCATCCATTTATCAACTCATTTGAATTACCACTATAGTTTTAAAAATAATAATCCCTTTTGTACTTTGATACATGAAATCCATTGATGAATTTTAACTAGTATTGTTAGTATCATCTAATTCCATACCCTTCTTACTTGTACAAAATATTATTCACAATGAATACTAGATCACCAGACACAATGAATACAAAAACCATCACCATGGTTTTATCCTTCCTACACAGTATGTGTCTCTGGAACATACTCTATTCCACATGCGCTTGTGGAACTAGTTCCCATCCCAACTATTTGTGAATATCTTACATTGATTAAACCCAAGTCAATATGGACCCCACTATCTCAATTATAGATGTTAACCCTTATATATAATTGTATTCTATCACTTGAATACTAATTTTCTATCTTAGGGATTTCTATAATATCCTAAGAAACCATTATGTTAATTGTAATAAATTCACAATGTGTTTTTTCATGATGCAAGTTTTTTTATATCTTAACAAACTCCTTGTATCCAAACACATGTCCTCATGACATAATGCATTTTCATCATACTATAACTTGTATGATATACATTTGTCATTATAGTTGTCATATGGTTATGGGATATCACCGTTATTTACAAAGCACATCATTAAATATAATGGAAGTTTCTGCAAGTTACAACATTGATATTACTTACTTCATAACCTTGATGTATAAAATGTGCATTTAAGAATTAATCTACACTATATTTTTTTGATCAATTTTGACATGTAAGACTTCATCATCGATCCTCCTAAATAACATTAATGTCATTATGTAAATAAGGTAATGTGTGTTTAAGAATTACTCCACACTACATTATCATGATTAATGATTGCATAATCAAGATATTCTTCAGCATGTCGGCTTGAAGCAACGAATATATTATGACCATGCATATACTTCTCTTTTACCATTACATAATAACTTAAAAGAATCTTATGAAGTATTTTTACCACTAGATTACCCTTGGAATAGTTCATACTCTCTTGCTGAACTAATTCTGAAAGCTTTGTGACATACCTTTATTTCTAAAGGTTTATTTTTCCATACTAACATCATTGATAATACCAATGGTGTTTAGCTTAACCGATCCTAAATACCATAGTAGGAACAAACTTTTTTTCCACTTTTAGTTTTACTTAGACAAATAATTATCTTGCACAAATAGATATATATCTTACATTTTATATTCATATGTTATTGCCTATGATTCTTGTATCATTGAACTATTGATTGAGTATTAAATACCAAAAACAAAATCCATTCTAATACCTAGAAAATTGTCTCCTTGTGTCCAAAGGACACGTGAGATAAATGTTTGGGTTATAATAAATAATGGTTTTACATGACTCTTTCACTTGGAAATAAAGAAGTCATGTACTTCTCACCATTGTCCTTGGTATCACCATTTCTCAGCCACTTAGAGAATAATCCTGACTTATACTAATATTTATGTACTTACTTGGTTTTTTTATATCAATAAACATATTTGATAATCATATTTTATTGAATACCCAAGAAATAAAACCAAAACATTACATAGATGAATATTCTTTAAGAATAATTGGTAACTTGATTCATTATTTTCAATTTATTATGATTAAACTTTCATAGTATTATTTCATAATTTTCAATGAAAATAACCTCATGTTAATACATCTTACATTGAAGGACATTGTAAATGTGCCCCTGGAATTACTTTCCTTTGGCCTTTTTTCCTTTTCGTTCAATTTATTCTTCATAAGAATTAAAGATGAAGATTTCTTTGATATTATTATTTACTTTTCCATCCTTACCTAAATATTTAATGAAGTTTTTACTCAATACTTGTTCATTTTGTAACTTTAAATGATACTTGAGTGAAGGGGTGAAAATTATATTAGAATAGGATGTATTAAAAGATCATAACCCACCTTTCAATTTACACAGATCTAGTGTAACCTTTACCTATTCATATAATTTCTTCACTTTCTCCTTGAAAACCACTCATAGATGAGACTTCATTCCATATCATTGATGTCCAAATGTAATGACCACAACTAACACTGAATGTTGATGAAGGAATAATGAAAATACTATCATATGATCTATACATGAGTCTCCTTGTAATAAATTTATCACCCTTGATTCTAGAGGTGACTTAACAGGTATAGGGACACTAGCACCCAATGTTTCCGATAGTATTGTGTGTAAGCACATATACTATTATTGGATACTTGTGTCAGTGCGTACATTTAATTTTTCCATTATTTATCATAGTTTTTAAGCTTCTAGCATAACTTTCCAATTTTCTACAGAAAACAAAAATTAGTAGATTAGTACATTTTATCTGATTACCAATTTAGAAATTTTTTATTAAATAATTAAATTATTAAATGTATCCCACTGTTTTATCGAATTCTAGGAACACTCTATGCTAAAATCAGAATACTATGCCGCTTGAGTATTCTTGTGACAAGGATCCCTGAACCTCCCCTCATTGTCTATAAGCTATGGATACCCCACTACTTAGAGGGTTCAATGATAGGCTTTTGGATGGACAACCACATTAACTTGTAGTTCCTTGATCTTTTGAGTGAAGTCCCAACTTCTAAAATATTAACTTGATTTACTCAAATATCACCTCTAAAATGATAGTAAGTTAGCTACGAATAATCCTTACTACCACTTTTGTTAAGTCAGTCCACCGCTCTCATAAGAACTCCCCATTAGTAGGAGACACCCTCAGCTATGGCATGACTGGAACTCCAAACACCCAGTTTTGTCCAAATGTTAATGATGGAAGGAAGTTTAGACTTAATATTTCTTTGAGGTTTTTTTTGTTATTAATGTGAAGAAATAAATCACTTTATATGTTATTAGAACGTACTATATGATCACACTCACAACTGACCTTGCTGAAAGAATAAAAATCTATCACTTCACATGTTTATTTTATCATGCATGCAAATATATTATTTCTATGTGATCATTCATAAACTACACATTCTCAAAAACAATGTACCATGAAAAAAATAAAATGATGACTAGATCATGAGATAGTTCTAATGGTTGATCCATTTAGTGAATAATGGATCATCCTAGACACTACGGGATATATATTATGCCATGTGACTTGAGACTTGAGATGAAATACCTCTCGTCCAATGCATCCAACTCCTGTCTGGTGCATCTACACCACTCGGTGCTAAGTGCATAATTTTTCATCTTGTCATTGTACAAAAATACTCGCACGTTGACTAGGTGAACTGGGGAGTATGAATACAACTCTAAAGTGGAAACATATGTCCTTATACATATAATGACATTGAGACGACATGCAAATTGCCTTTTAATTAACTACTTCTTACAAATTATTAGAAACCATTGCAATAACTATATAAATAAATAAACACGTAGCAAACAAGAATTGGTCAGCCCACGGCTCATGACTAGTCAATACACATTAACTCACATATTTAATATAAATGTAGAAATAAATTAAACTTTCATTAAATATTTGTTGATAGAATAATTGTATTAAAATTTCACTCCAATTTTAATTTAATAAATCCATAATTTGGTACCAATTAATTAATTTAATTTTAAAACACAAAAACTAAATAAATAAATTAATTTAATTAAACATTCAATTAAATTAATTTAAGACACATTAATATTTAGAAAAAAAAATTAATATTTAATTAATTTAATTTTCAACCAAAATAAAATTATTTATTTTAATTAATTTTTGACTAAAATAAAAATACCCAGGTCCCGAAAACCCTGGGCAAGGCCTCTGTGGGCCAGGTCAAACCTGTGAAGGCCCATTTCGGGCTCTGTTGACTCTGTATAGGGGTGATTTGGGCCAGAAAAGTCCACCCATAATCATTCTGGGCTAGGCAGACCCGCCCAGACCTATTCCAGGGAAATGAGGACCATGCAATGGTTACCGGTTTGCTAGGTGCACCACCCTAGGATTGATATACAAACCGGTCCAAATGGGGTTGCAACAAGGTTCCACAGTCGGAGGGCTGAGCCAATATGGATGATGGTGGAAAACTGCCTAGTGTAAAGCAGTGCTGTGGGAGTGGGTGGCAGTGGTCGAGAGTGGCCAGTCTCGGTAGATATAGAACACCATTTCAACTAGCAGTAGCTCACTGAGGTGACATCCAAGGTGGATCAAGTAGGGATGGAGTAGAGGAATAATCACTAAGATGACATAGGGCTAGTGGAGGCCAGATCTAGGTGGATGGTGGCGGTCTGGGGGGATGGGCTGATAGTGGGGTGACCAGGGAGAAGACCAGGAAATGGTGGTGCACTGCTAGGTTGGCCACCAAAGGGGTGTTCCAGATGGTAGCGGGGCCACATGGACACCAGTGGTGTAGGCGACCGGCTGGAGTAGTGTAGGGCCATGGTGTGGGTTGCCAATAGGAGGTGGCATGGGGTGCCAGTCGGAGGTGGCATGTCCAAGAGAGGGTCGACAGGCCTGGTGGGGTCAACAAAAGGGAAAAGAGGGGGGCCGCTTGTCTCCCTTTATCTTGACTTCTCTTTTATTTTTTTATACATCCGTGATCTACCCCCCCCCCCATTATCTTGACCCTTTTTTCATTATTTTTACAACTGTAGATTAAGTTCCACCCCCATACACTTTTTTTAAAACACCCTTATGCTGTGTGGAATTCCACAACTAAGGGAACCTTTGACAAAACCAGCGATTGTCACCGTGGTCTTTTATTGAAATTTGACATGATTCAAAATTTATAAGAGCCTATTACTTTAGGTTTATAAATAAAAAATAATTAAATAATTAAATTAATTAATACAACTATTATTGAAATATTCTTATGAAATTATTTTCTTACCGGAAAAACTATTTCGGTCTATGGTGATTTCACCATAAAACCAGTTGTAACCATTTTTAAATAAACTTATGATGAACGTAGAATGAACATATGATATCGGTTTAAGATATCGTCTATAACATTGGGAGCATAAAGAAACCCTCTTCATATATTAATGAAAATTTAATTTTTTTGTCTTAAAATAATCGTAAAAGACTCTAATACCAATTGAAGGTACCATGCACGCAGTGGAAGTCCCAAAGTGGGATTTCTAAAAAATTTCACCAACAAATGATATGAACTTGTCGACATCAGTTAATAGTTTCCCAATCACTTCCTCATGATCATGCGTGAAAGAGGTTAAACACAATATTCATACCATAAAATACCTAGTATAGATATGAATCCACACACGATGTCTTCTCATCATTGATGATCACTACTCGACTAATCTGAATCATAGTTCCTCTAATTCATCCACATGTGCTTCAAAAATATACGAGAGTTCCGATCATCAAAATATGAGAGCTAGCACAGAGTTCTGACAATACCTTCGACATTCTGATGATCACCGCATTGACTTGATTGAAATCACTGAGAGTGAGCTCGATCTGAGCTCCTAGATCCAGAGAATCTCTCTCTAGAACACAGGTGAGAGGTGAAGAGAGAGAAATATCATGAATAGTTACAAGTGAAGTCCTCTCTTATTCTATTTATAGAGTGTTTATGAATTACCTAGAATTTCCTCCCTAACCCTTGAATAATCAACATGCTATACAAATGATATTATATCAATTATACTAATCCATAAATATCATTTATTATTATTATCAATTTTATTTAAATATAATAAATATATTACCTGATAATACCTGAGCCTTTAACTCGGCTCAAACTCCTGCAAATATTAATTGAACCATGAATATTTTAATATTTATTCAAATAATATTTTTAATAAATAAATTCAATTATCATTAATCTTAACTTGAATAATATGAATTTATTTATTTCATGGGTGATCGTATCTCCTTGGACAAATCCCGGATCCTGATGGTTGGTCCCACCATGTCCAAAACTCATATTCAACTGAATATGATAGATTCTTGAATACACTATTGTGGGTGACACTCTAGGCCCTTATCTTGATAGTAGTGAATACTATTCATAGACCAAGAGTGGGATATAACAATCCATCATGACCCCCTAAAGGGATAAGGACTTTCATAGTAGCGATAACTAACCTACGAACATGCACTGTGTAATATAATCTTTTTGTCTTTAATATATCATAAATAAGGATGCACACTCGTGTCATTATCCTTTTCTTGATTTATTATTTGTTGATCTAACTCGATGGATTTACCCTTAACATCCATGGATATGGTCTTATGAAGTTACCACCATCATGATCAACATGACCCGAGATATATAACTTCCTTAACCTGGAAGAAAAAAAATCCTTTCTTGACCATTAATCCAATGTCATGTAACCAATGATGAACCCAACACAAACTAACTCTCCATTATTTCATCATCATGGTTTTTTTCTTGTATTAAAGTACATGATCAAATGATATACACTGACAATGATATCATGCCATGAGACCATTGCAGATGATTGTAGATAGGAACAACCAATGACACCAAAACATGTGGTGTTCCAATTGGAGGGTCTTTCCTTATGATATTAGTGCTAGAGATCACCAATTGTGAACTTAATGAGAAGAAGTATCAATGATTATGATCCCCAAAACATGATAGTAAAACATCTACTTTTTCCAGTCAAGAAGATGTATCTAGACCAAAGGACCTTTATTTAATATTAATGTCATGGTATCTCAAGGTTCTCATTATTGTTTGGGATCTTCTATAACCTTTCGATATGAAAATTAATCTATGTAAATTACCATTTCAATAGTGGATTTAGAAAATTATACACTATAATGGTAGGAAAACATAATATATACATGATATGGTAATCAAAAGTATTGAATAATTGGGTCTAGGGAAGACACTATTTCAACATCATCTTGGTTGACCCATACCAAGTATCTTGTCAGATATAGTATCAGATAGACCCCTTTCATTCACTCAATGAGCCAAGAATTCATCATGGGGATCCAATATGGTGTAATACCATAAACCATCCTTCTCTTGGATCATTTTATAGAGCGAAACAATATGGTCCTCTTACTTAGTGTCAGCCAAATTATATCCTCACCAGACCATAATTCCCATGAACATAGACTTACTTCATTTATTAGTTACCAATAGACAAGAGGATATACATCCATATATGGGCCTCCTACTTAGTTTAATCCCTAAACATTCCAATTTCCATTTATCATCTAGTTACAAATAGACATAGGGATATAAGTACATATATGAGACTTCTACTAGCTATAATCAACAAAATTTCTAGTCTTCATTCCTGATCTAGTTTCCAACTTACTAGGGAGGGGGGTAGACATCCATATATAGGAATCCTATTATGTGTATGCCCCAACCTTTCATTTATTCCTTTATTTTCTAGTTACCAAAAGATAGGGGGTATATGTTCATATATGGGCCTCGTACTAGGTGTCAGACCTAACCATATATTCAATTATTTAGTTTCTAATAGACTAGATTAATTAGAAATCCCCCTATGTATAAGATACACATAATATCTTATTGTCTTCCCTTTAACATTAAAAATTTCCTTACAACATGATGTTAAATTTCATGGACCAGACATGACATATGACTTTAAATTGTGAAAATATAACTACATGGGTTTCGGTTTTTTTCCAATAGGATACACAGGATTCCTACCTAAGGTTTAATCCGAAAACAATTACTATTTAATATCCCCCTTAGATGGTGTTTTCTCTCAAACATCACCATTATCCCATAAGTTATGAGTAAAGTATTCCTTATGCGATGAGCATAGGATGACCCATAACTCTTTTCCATATGTGATGAGATTATGATAGACTCATGGCCTAACATGAAGAAGATAAAATTTCTTCCATTCAAGTGTACTACCTAACCATACCCTATCCTATATTTTTACTAACATTCAAGATGAACTATAAAAGGATACTAATGCATAAGTCAAACACCAAACATTTATAGATACCTTTCACCTATTAATCCACTTTGTATGACTTTAAAATACATGTAATATCTCATGGGAACATGAACTTAAATTAATCCATGGATGTCCTTGACACAATACCTTAAAATATAAAATATTACCTATTAAGAGGTACTAAACTATGTAGTTTTTATTCCCCTCAGAAATATACCTAAAAATCCCCTCTAGTGGGCCCAATCCCAACTACAAAATATCTTTTACCTCCATTCATAGAATCTCAACACATCCCTGGATGGTGATAAAATCAATAGTTCCTAAATAAATGAATTAAAACTATAGGGAGACCAAATAATTAAATCAATTAAGGGATAATATAATTCCCATGTGTAATGTCCTTCCAAATAAATGTTTTTAGTCTATCAAGTTCTTAAGGGTAACCAATATTCTTACTAGGAAATATTAATGAACATGTATTAAATATTTAAGATATTCCTAGAGTCTAAAATAATTCCCCTAAAAACAATGATATGATCCTAACCTCCCATCCTATTGAGTAAAGAACAATATAAATAATTGCTAGTAAATTCTCAGCAACAACTGCATTTGGAAAGAAAGTTTACACAAACTCAAAAACAAACATGGGTGAACTGCATATCAGAGAAAATCAATTAACCCAATGTTAAAATTCTTTTAATATTCACAAATAATGATTATAAATCCAAATAATTAATTCAATATAGCTACCATATATTCTTATAAATTGAAAATTTCATTTGGGAGTGAAGATCCCTTCTTTAAATCATCTAGTTGGATGGATACAATTGGACTCCAATAACATACCAATGCCTCTAAAACATATCCTTTAAAAGTGTCTTTGTCATGATATACACTACCTAATTTCATTTTTACATTTACTAAAACTTTAATAGCTCTTATTTTTTTCATTAATAATGAATAGGTTTTTTTGTAAGATTAACATCACTTGAGTTATCACATATGATTGAAATAGATTATATTTCATAATCAAGAAATTTATTTATCCATATAAATTTAGTAAATGATTGAGTATAAAAAATATATTCATATTTAATAGTGCTAAGTGAGTTGTTGTGTTTCTTCTTAATCAAATAATAAATACAGAACCCTCTATGATAGAATTCATCACCCAAATGTTTATTTGTGAGCATCTTATAAAAAATCCAAATATATATAAGTATGTCGAAAATCTCATACTATGGATTTACATGAAAAAAATACAAAGTACACTACACTATAGATGTGAAAAAGTATTACTTTTTACGTAGATCATGTGGATTTCCTTGGGGTAACTTTGGTACCGTGCAGTTTTACAAGTGGTAAAAAAATGTTAGGTCTTTTTGTTGTTAGTAATAACAAGTTTCAATTTTTTTTTCAATACTTCATTATATTGAGATTATTTCCATCATCATATCTTGAGAAATTCATTCAGGTATCCCCTAGAGTTGTCACAGGTCTATAATCCTCAATTTAAAACCTTTTGAGAACCACTTTTTCAAATTTTTATTAAGAAATAAATGTTCCATGCCTTCATTGTGTTACCTATAAACCAAGTAAAAATACTCATTCCCTAATCATGGACATTTTAGATTCACACCTTATGTATTATGTAAAAAATATACTTTATGTGTGGTATTATCCTAAAAATATTATTTCTTCCATATAAATGATCACAAAATACTTTGATCATTGTTTTTGTCAATATAGATATTTTGATCAACTCTACATGAATAGAATCGAAGCTTTATCAAGTACTATTTAATCTTAGAATACCAAGACCATGGTTCTTGTTTTATCCTGTAAAATTCCTTCTCCAACAAGTAATATTTCCTCTCATATTTATCCGTAAGAAATCTATTTAGTTGATCAATTTACACTTCCTCTATAAGGAATCCATTGAGGAATACTAATTTGATATCCATTTGGTGCATCTATAATCGTCTTTTCACTTACATTAATAAGAAAAGTTGAATATCTCTTAACCAAGAAACATGATAAAATGTTTCATGAACATTGATTTCTATAATTTAGGAATACACTTTGTGCATGAGGTGTTACATTTTATGAATAACCTCTATTCCTTCATTGAGTTTTTTATAGAACACCATTTTTTTCTTTTCTTTTTTTAAAATTTAAAAAAATTAGACCATTTCTTGATTTGTGCATACCATCATTGCATAGGGGCCATGATAATATTCTCTATATTATTCCAATTTTATCATTGAACACCCAATTGGTTTTGATGATATTTTTTCTTTAGGACTTAGGAAAATTTCCCATGTTTCATTATTTCCAATTTAATCATCCTCTTCATTCATCCCTTTGAACCAATTGATATCTTCTTATAGCCTCATCAAAACACTTTGTCTCTACATGAGATTATAAAGTGGTCTGTTATAGAGTCATTATCCTATGTGTTTTCACTAGGGCTATTCAGTCACCATCAATGTTTCTTTTATTGATTTTATCCTTGATTCATTCCTTGTTTTTAGTTGCTGAAATTACTATGAATACCTCATCATCAATGTCTTCTTTTGAAATTTCACCACTATTTTTTGTGCAACATTCTCAATATATTGTGAAATATTCTTGTTTTCTACAACTATTATCTCTTAAATTTAAATAATTTTACAAATACATTTTTTATAGAATTTATACACATTGGTTTTGGACGAGGATCAAATAAAAATACCTTCATCCTCTTTATATTCAAACCTGTGGTTCTTTACTTTGCTGAGAATAAATCTTTTTATTTCAAAAATTATTCTGTAAATTTGTTTTGGATTATTCATATACTGCATCTCTTAGGGAGAAATCCCTTCATTTGGATATAAAAAAAATACTTGTTGGATATATAAAATGATTTATACACAAATTCAATCTAATATTTATCTAATATATCCTTCTCAATAAGAATGGTCTCATCCATTCTATTAATAATTTGGTTCATCCTCTCAAAAAATGTTTTATTAAGGAAACCTAACAACTAAAAATTGTTGTCTTATCCTGTACATATCAATATATTCCAACACCTGATTGTTATTTAATTCCATGCCATTATCAGTCCAAGAATTTAAAATTTTTAGGTCAAAAATATTTTCTTCCAATCTTCAATGACATGTAATACACTTGAACACTTCAAAATTTTGGGATATTACCACCATCCATGCTATCCTAATATATTCATAAATGAATAGAATATAATATATTTTTCTACCTATGGATTTGGGTGATATTTTTCAACATATATCAATGTGCACTAACTCAATAAATCTTGTTGACTTATTGTCATTCTAATTTTAAGTCTTCTATATGATTTTCCCTTTTTGATAAGTATAAAGAATTTGAGTGTAATCACATAAAATTTTAGAGATATCATGAAATCCCTAATTATTCACCGAGTATTCCAAGGAAATCAATTTCAAGTGTCCAAACCTCTTATGACACATCTTTTTATATTCTTCAATAGATTTAAAGAAACTATTTTCTTCTATACTAATGATATAAAGATTCACCTTTATATTCTTTACTTGTATTGTTGTTATACCATATATTCCTTGATGATGTAATCCTTTTTTTTGAAATTTATATAAATCACAATGTAACACATTTTACTTACACTTATAACATATTTACCAAGGACTTCACCAACCAAAATATCCATGCACCTAAAATATTTACCTCTTATTTTGAATATTACAAATCCTATGATATTTAAACCATGATTATTTCCAAATAAAAAACACCTTATTTTTTATATTTAATTTCCATGATAATGTGACGAGAACTTGATGGTGACGTGCCATATATCCCCCTTACTCTTGTCTCTTCTCCCCATATTCTCAGTTCTACAACCTTTGGCCTGCTAGATCATTGGGGAGGGTTGTTATCCTTCAGGAATCAAAATTGGTTGGGGGTGTGCCTCAGTTTCCCTAGTTGTACCGCCTTTGAAATTACATTCAAGGAAGCTAGCATGTATCCTGAGTTCATTAAGGTGATACTTAATGAAGATCTGCAACGATCCTTTCATCTCATTGAAACCTCCACAGATCCAGATAGGTGTGTTTTCACTCTTTCCAACTGATGGAATTTTCAGGTAGTGCCTTTCTCCAGTCGATGACCTCTCAGGTGCAGGGGGGCTGCTAGAACGAGGTCCCATGGATCAATAAAATACCGAATAAGTTTATTTTCCTTACCTGGAGGCTCTAGCATAATGTTTTCCCTACCGATAAGAACATTAGGAATTGTGGAATCTTAATGGTCTCATATTGTTTGTGCTATAAACACCACCAATAAGAGAGTACCAACAATCTTTTCTTCAAGGGGGAATGGGCACGAGAGGTCTGATCCTTCATTGGTATGTTCACTAATCTTTCCTCCTCGTCTTCCCACAATGCCTCATTCATGGACCTTTGGTTTTATAATTCAGGTGACAGAGGACCAGAGAGATAGGCTAGAATACTCATCCTCTATGCAGGATGCTGGTGCTTCTGAACGGCTAGAAATAAAGCTAGGAATGAGGGGGATCAGTTTTTTGGATAGTCCATTATCATAAGTAATTAGAGCCCTCTCCTGGATTTGGTCAGGAACTTAGGGACCTAGAGGGATTATCCTTTGTTCCATATCTTACGGCCTCATTATTAGACTCTTGTTCGGAGGGATATTACGAGAGGTAATTGGGTTCATTGGATCCCTCTAGCACATGGCCATAAACTAAATAATGATGGCTTCTTATCCTCGGGGGTCATGAGAGGTGGTATCCTAGTTTGCAACTCCAGTGGCCTGGTTATTTTGGCATTTACTGCATTCTTTATCCCTGGCTCTTCCCTTCAAGCGGAGGCTCTTACCTTCCTCACAGACCTCTCTCTTTTTCATCAGGGTGGCATCACCATAGTAGAAGCAGAAACTGAATCCTTGGTCCTATATAACTCACTGATTGACATTACCAATCCTCTGTGGTCGATCACTTATGTCATCCATAAGTCTCATGGCTTGATCTCCAACAGCGTTTCCCTGAGACATACATGGCGTGAAGGAAACATGGCAGCTAACTTTCTATCTTCCATCACGAGCCAAGGTTCTAGTGTCTCCTGTTTTAATGACTAGAAATTTCTAAAATTATAGGGGGTGAATATCATTAGAGGGGATGCCTTTGGGCTTACTATTTATAACCCCCTTAGGTATTGAATTCTCTTGTTTCCATCCTTGTAGTTTCCTTTATTCTCCTCAATAAAATAAATAATGTTGATGATGAAAATCAAATTATAATATTTAAATTTCTTGATCTATGAACACTTATTTCCTTACTTCTGTGGTAAATATAGTTTTCCCACCTTCGAGTCCATTGAACCATCCTCATATTTTATGTCTTCAAATTTATTATGAGTTTTCATCCTCCTTAATAAATCATATAGTTGTTGATATATCCCTCTCTAGGTATGCTTTGAAAAAATACTTTGTAATATTGATGAGTAATTATTGGATTCTTATCCATAGCCTTCACACAAAAAAAATATCACTTTAATAAATATCATACATAGGATTTTCTAATCTTCTATTTTTTTTATTATTCCTTGAAATGCCTTTTTTATGAAACACACATATTATGTATGAATTTTTTTTCCATAAAATAACACCATATTTGTGCTGTATTATTTCATGTCTTCTGTGCTCCATTTTTGGCCTTTTATATCTTTAATTAATCACTCAAATCAACTTTCTTATAGGGTTTGGATGCTTGAGGCATCACATCAGCCATCACTCTTTTTTGTTTTTGAGTAGGCCCCTCAAAAAATTTCCCTTATCATTGAAATGATTCACTTATGGGAGAGTGTATATATTTTGTATTGTCTCTCCATGATCCACCTTAGTTTTTTTCATAGCTCATACACTCTTTCTTTTTGATGTAATTATAGGTTTTTGAATGATTTATTAATCATAAAGCTTTTGTCTCATAAAAAAACTTTTCATTTTAGATACTTGATCCTTTTGACATGATATTATGTATAATTGATAAATCCATCAATAATATAGCCATTATATTTGATTTATATATTTATCTTACTTTAATTTTATGAGTTTATAGTCTATATATTTAATTCATTAAATATCATCCTTTGAATAATATTTTTTCTCTTCATTCTACTGTATATATCATTTGGAATCGTGCAATATTATATTGAATTTCTTCATTTTATCCATATAAATATAAATTTATTTAAAATCATCTTCTTGTTCAACTATTTGTTGTAATATTACCTCAAAATAAATGTTTTCATTATCATTATCATCCACTTGAAGTTTGTCTATGATAGCCACATGAACTATCTCACTACGGTCTTTATAGTCCTTCACTTATTCCATTTTTTTTAATTCTAAGATATAATCTTCTTACAAAAAAAGTTCTTATTTTTAAAAAATTTCAATTGTGAAATAATTTTAACTTTCACAAACATAGATGAACTCTTCATGGGATTTTCATCTTTATCATTATCTTATAATTTTTTTGGAACTTCTCTATGAGACTCCCAACTTCTAAACATCAAAATAAAATAGGTAGAATCTTTCCTATAAATATTTATTTTATTCATTTGAGGTTTGAGGAAAGGAAATAAATCACTTAATTAATCTTAGGTTCTTCAAAATCATCCTCCACTATGATATTATTCATTTCCTTGAATGAAACTTACTAAAAATTATCCTTTTTCATGGGCCCACCTTTGTCATCTCATATACAACACGAGTGATGTGAAGACAATATTGTTTCACCTCCTTTGGTTCCATTTTTTATGCACTGATACCATCACCTTGAAATTACATGGTAATATTATTAGTTTCCCTTTCAAATTTTTTGTATCATCAGATATTTATATGAGTCCACTCATATCCTCTAGAATTATGTTAACTTAATCAATGAATGTGTCAAAGGACCCATTTGGGTGCATCCTCAGATCCTCATAGTTGTTCCATTGTACATGAAATTTATATTCACATTCCATGGAATTTCATTACTAGATATCATGATTTTTCCCACATGATGTGAGAGTATTTAAAAGATACAATGTTAGAATCTTGTGGATAACAACACCCTGAGGGGTGGGGGTGGGGGGTAAATCAGGGTTTTGTAGATTATTTCTTTAATATGGATCTTGTTCTCTCACCTTGAAGAAATATTTTATTTCTCTCCCTTTTCTATCAATGAATGATGAAATTAGTAAATGAAACAATGGTTTTTACATGGTTTACCCACACTAGGATACATCCATGGAGTATAAAAAATAATTCATCCATGAACCAAATTCACTAAAAGATCACTCCTTATAGTACAAGTTTTAGAGTGGTTTGTGTCATTACCTGACCCAACAGGGACCGAACCACAACTACCCCAAGCCCAACTCTATAGGTAGAGGTCTAGTGAAAAGTGTTGAAAGTCATATCTTACATGAAAGACCTTTTTCAAATGTACCTATATGCACACACCCGTCTATCTCAATGCAGAAGTGGAGATGAATAATAGTAAAAATATAAAATATCTAGAGAATAACCATGCGTGAAAAAAACATCTAGGGAATAAAAATCACCACTAACATGTCCATAATTTGTATAATACAAGACACATGTGGGAAAATACCTTGTAGGTGTGATTATATACATACCCCGTTGGACTCCCCAAAAGATTAAGGGGGAGCAATAAGAGAATTGATTGGGATAGGCAATAGAAAAATAAACCTAAAGTAATTGAGTAAAAAGAATCCTAAAACATGGATACAAATATATATATATATATATTATCAAACCAAAGAAACAAAAATGAGAGAGAAGGGGGATCTCCATCTCATATCCCAACCTAATAAAAGAGTGTCATCAGTTTCAGAAGTTCATCAATGATGCCCAACATCTCGCATGTCTTCCCAATAGAAATATCTAATTGAAGCCAGGCCTCACCACTATTCCACATAGTCGAGGGAAAAATATCTAGGTAGAGTACCCATGCCCTGGTATAATAGGAGGGTTCCACTCATTAGATTTCTATAGGATCCATTCCTTGTCTCTGCATGAGGGTTCCAATCAATAGTCGATTGAAGACCCATGCCCAGCCAGGTGGAGGAAACCACTCTAGTAGTAGTTAACCCATGCCCTGATACAATAGAAGGATACCGCTCGAGTAGAAGATAGGGGTCCCATACCCTATCCAGTAGGTGAGTGCCACTCTTAGATAGGTAATGGACCCATTCCCTATCCCAGTATGAGGGTGCCACTCTATAAGCCTCTATTGATCCTGCCCGATCAAGTCCATCATCAAGCATCTCCTAATGAAGCATCACACTCGAAACATTTTATATCATATCTAAAAATACGCTATGAAGAATAAAATCACATTATACATGTAAAAACAATCAATATAGACTACACTTGGGCCAAAATCCAAGTCCAAATGGAAGTGATAATGGAGGTTCACATTTCCTCAAAAGAAAATAAAGGGTACAAGCCATGTAAGGGGACCCACATGGCATGTGGTCCCACTTAAATTCATGGATATGTCTATATCATTAAACATGTCACTACTCGTGTTACACTACAAAAAATTCCTATACCATCTATGTAATGACTCATATTTTCTTAGGTTTTATTTTTATAAATTAATTGGGAAAATTATGAGACCAGGTACAGAGACGACATGAAATTCCAAGGCCAGATGTGCCCAAAATGATACGATGAAAAATGTTAAGTTTTTAATAAAGTGCAGGTGTGGTTTTTCTTTAAAAATGGAAATAACTTCTAAATGGGACCCCGAATTAGAAATCTGAGGGCATCTTTGCGTTCAGAGCAATGACTTTTCCTTATGTGGGGCCTAACATCGACCAGCACGGGTCGACTATGAAAGTTAGAAATTAGACATAACCGTCATTAAAATATTTTAATAAAAATATTTTATTGGATGCTGTATTGGTTTCTTTTAATTAAGGCCTATTATTAAGAATCCATGGTTATCTCCATAACCTTGGAAATTCCTCTATGGAAAGGAGACGAAAACCTCTCCAATGAATGCCGAAGAATGCCGACAGATTGAGGATCAACAATGACATATACCTCCATTCTTCATCAACGAATGATAAAACCTTAAGGTATAATGTTGATCACTTTTTTATTTCCTTTCCCTCTTAGATTCAAATGGTGAACACTGACCAAACTATGAACAAGTTGATCTGTGGTCCCTCCATTCTTGAGGGATGGATAACTTCTTGCATGATTTTGAACAGAGATTTAGATTTGTGTGTCAATTTGTTCTCTATTAAACCTTCTAACATGAAAAGATCAAGACCATCATGAACAAGGACAATATCCATTCATTAGGCATCCATGTTCTTTATCTCTCCCAGCTCAATATATTATGTTCTTCACACATTATTTGACCTTGACACCCCTACATGAACGATCGACCGTTGCACCCCCGATCCATGGTGCAATGATCCAAGATTGAATGTTTGACCCTGAGATGGTATATGAGAGGTGTGACAAGAGTGTGGTATATTTTGGGCAAGGTGACGACTTGTGACGGTGCAAGGCAGACCGCCGGTGGGGTGGCTGACGGTGAGGGTAGTATGTGGCCAGCGGGGCCAGTCCAAGGGGAGCGTGACATGACGATAGGCTGCTAGATAGCGGTGGAGGCAGTAGTGGCCTGGTGGGGGCTGGTCTAGAAATATCATGGAGCATGAATGGTTTCCAGAAGGGTGGTAGGTAGCGGATGCCGAACATAGTTCGATGGGGACCATGTTAGAGCTTGCGATAGTGGAGACCACAGACAGAGACCAGGGGGCTGTGACGGCGACAACCATGTGAATGCGTCTTATCCATGTTGAAGGCCCATGGAAGTGGAATTCCATGGGTGAACGGGGAACGAATGTGGAGGCCAAATGGTTGGGGAGGACTGTGTAGACCAGCAGGGGATGCAGTTGGGGTGTGTCGTATCGGGCAGGACCCAACAACCCAAAGGGTCAAGCCAGTTCAGGCCGGGATGAAACAGGATGGATTGGGTCAAACTAGTTTGAACTAGGTCGGTTGAGGTCAAACCAGGTTAGGTTAAGTCAAACTGAGTTGGGTTGGGTCGTCTGAACTAGGTCAGGTCAGCTGACGGGCCGGGTCAGGTCTGGCAGGTCGGATTGGACCCAGACCAGACCCAAGTACGATCTTTTAAATAAATAGTCGTAACTTCCAAACCGTGTGTCCATTTGAGGAGTCGTTTATGACATTGGGACCCTTGGGATGAGAAATTAATTTTAATATAAGGAATCAGTACATGAACCAGTACTAATGCCTTATCAATAGGAATATAATCCTTGTGATCACACATCAATCAACACAATGTTAACTTTCTTTTATGGAAGTTGGCATGAGATCTATTCACTTGAGGAGTGGGTTCTCTCAGAACAAACGCACTATGAGAAGAATCCTATGGATGGATATGACTTAGTGACTATGTGATTTTGGGGATACATGACACATCAACACTCCATGCACCATAGAAACTCTGTGCTCCATCAACGATCCATGCGCCATCGATGATCCATGTGCCATCGACACCCCAAGCACCATTGATGATTCAGGCACCATGGACGCTTCGTGCACCATCTACGATCTATACGCCCTCAACTCTCCACATACCATCGAATCTCCATGCACCATTAGCACTACATGAGTCTTGGAAATTGGGAGATCTATGGACTAAAGCTGAAAATCCTTATCTTCTTTCTTTAGACTTATATCTATGTGAGCTGATTGTATTGACTGTACATCATGTGTTTCCTTTATGGTGCACTTCATGTATTTACTTTGTGGTGTAATTCATGTGTTTCCTTCATGGTGTACTTCATGTATTTTATTTGTGGTATACTTCTTGTATTTCTTAGTGGTATTTCTTTTGTGGTTTTTGGGTGTTCTACTGAGTATTGTTTTACTCACCCCTACATAGGCTTTTCCCACATGTGTTGTGTCTTATGCATATGATCGACACTTCGACAGAGATCTAGGTGGACTTGGACTAGGTGGTTATTATAGAGATTAGATGGATGTGTTGTGCTCCTACAATTTTAGGCAGGTTCCCTAGACCTACCCTTATGGTAGGGTTTCTGGGGAAAAGTTTTAGGAACTTGTGCATTCACTTGACAAACTCTTTCTTTTGGTGGGATTGTATGCTAGTAAGGTTTACTTTCCAGTTTTCCTACAATCATACTCTGTGGTTGGTATTTAGTGTATGCATGCATTTCTTACTTAGTGTTTTTACTTTTCATCATTTTGGGCTTGGAGATGTGTGCATGTGTACATGTACTTAGGAAAATGCCTCCCATTTGTGCGATATGCCTACTCGATGCTAGTTTCTAGCACCTGGCCTATCAAAGGAGGGCTTGTGATAGTCATGGTACAGGCACCTCTATGACAGTTCATGATAGAGTGGTATGAAAGGTGGGTTGTTCTACCTAAATAACCAAGAGTCTATGAGATTAGTTTGGAGCAACACTGTTAAGTGTTTTGAGTTCGGATTTCAGACCAGGGACTCTCGTGTTGGTGCGATGACCAATGTATTGATACACCAAGACTTTTAATTATTATTTTAAACTCAGTACATGAAAACAATAGTGGTAGGTAAAATAAATGATATATGCATCATATAGGATTTGGAGTGTGTTCACATGTCCTTCTAGAGTTATCTCACTAGGTAAACACTATTAACTATGGTAAATCTTGATCTATTTTAGGATTCCTCTACATAGACTAACAGCTAAGATTTTGATGTGTGATCATGAGGATGATATTCCTAGAAATAAGGCGTATATGGACCGGTTCTAGAGATAGAACCCCCAGGTGGTGTATTAGTGATACTACCACTCTGAGAGTAGTAGTTACTACCAGCACTACCAGTAGAGAAGACACACAGTCTGAGTACATTTCATGGGTTCTAGAGGTATTGAAATCCCTAGATTAGGGGTGAGCTAGACCCCTAGGTAAATGAGGATTTGATAGAGGTGTTTACACATGTCTTATTACTTTATGGATGCCTTCCAACTAGATGTAATTTCTAATAGCGAGCCTTCTTCAGGGATCAGCGGGGCGATATTAGAGCTTAGTGATCCAAATACATTATGAGATGAATCTACATTAGGAATAATTTGAGAACCTATTCAAGGATTAGTTATTTCTAGTGATGTTATGCTCAGTGCGCATACAGTATCTCCCACATCTGCAACTGGGTAGTCAGACAGTAGTGGAGTACTCGCCGATATTTACAGATCTTTCTCGCTACTACATGGATATAGTGCATGAACCATTATTTAGGGACCAAACCATTGAGAAGGAGATAAATTGGAAGATTAGGGCATCCATGATATCCATTATCATCCCTACATAGGCTGGGGTACTAGAGCGATCCCTGTTAGTGGAGAGATTTCTGGCAGAGCAGACGCCTATAGTGGGAGATACCAGTAGGCACTAAGCAAATGAGTCTTCAGTGGTATGTAGCCGAAATAAGAAACAAGGACCCAAGTGGTTCATGAACTATAGGGGAAGACCACGGGATATAGGATTAGTGGTGTGGGGCTCCTAGGACAGAGTGGGTCAGCTGAAGGATAGGTTGTGTTACTCGTGTGGTGGTCAGGGACATCTGGCTTGAGATTTCCCAACTTACTAAGAAGATGATCATAAGATGATTGAGAGACCGATGAGACAGAGGAGGAGGCATGATCAGATTGTTCTATAGGGTGGAAGGAATGATAGAGGATCAGGTAGAGTAGTAGGAGGTGGGCAGAGGTTTGGCGTACTACCACCACCACCCCCAGGTGGTCCACCATGGGCTCAGGGAGCTGGTGAACAGGAATGAGGCCATTATCTGGTGATGAAGGATTATGGCCCCGATGATCCATATATTATTAGAGGTATGATCTGTGTCTTTTCCACCCTAGTTATAGTTTTTATAGACATAGGGTACAATCACTCTTTTCTTGCCACAACCCTTGTTCGAGACTCAGATATTCTAGTGGAATCATTGAATTGATCCCTATTCTTAGAGACTCCTATGGGGGGGAGATTTGATGATCACACACTGGTGTCAATAGTGTTCCATTACACTAATGGGTGATAGTTTTAGTTGGGATCTCTTAGTGGAAACATCGAGGCCTTATGACATCATTCTTGTTATGGACTGGTTATCTGCAGTTCATGCTCAGATTGATTGTTTTAGGTGCAGAGTGTGGTGAATCCATGGATATGGGACCAAGTTTTCCTTTTTCGGTGAAAAGGGAACACATTTAATATATGATAGACTTACTCATAGGATGGTGGAACCAATTACTCTCCATTTGGCTAGCCTGACCCTCAGTATAATGGATGATAGGAGTCTACAGTTTCCTGGAGTGGTGGTGGAGTATGAAGACGTCTTTCCTGAGGATGTCCCTAGATTAAATACCCATAGGTAGGTGGACTTCTATGTTTACCTGTAACCTGGGACCACACTAATATCTACACCTGTATATTGGATGACTCCCACAGAGCTTCATGAGTTGAGGGTATAACTAGAGGACTTTCAGAGGAAGGTCTTTGTGAGACCCAGTGGTTCACCTTGGGCGACCCTAGTTTTGTTTTCCAAGAAGGTAGACAATAGATTTGGATTATGTGTGGACTTCCAGAGCCTAAACAATGTTAACATGAATAATAAGTATCCACTACTGAGGATTCATGACCTCTTTGATCAGTTGAAGCGAGAAAGGTGGTTCTCGAATATAGACCTCCGATATGGCTATCACCAGCTTCGTGTACGGAATGAGGATGTACCATAGACAACCTTCAAGTGTCAGTACGACCTCTACAAGTAATTAGTGATGTATTTTGGTATGATGAATAATCTGAAAATGTTCATGGAACTTATGAATAGAATCTTCTATCCTTACATAGACTGGTTCATTGTGGTCTTCATTGATGACATCCTAGTGTACTCGATGTCTAAGGAGGAGTATGTGATACACTTGAGGATGGTCTTGGAAACACTCTAAGAGCACTAGATTTATGTAAAATCTCTAAGTTTTAGTTTTGTATTCAGGAGGTCCACTTTCTAGGACACGTCATTTCAGAGGATGGAGTTTTAGTGGACTCGATGAAGATTGAAGCGGTGATTTCTTGGGATCCACCCAAGAATGTTACCAAGGTGTGGAATTTCCTAGGTTTGGATGGGTACTATAGAATGTTTTTACCTGACTTTTCTAGAGTAGATGTAACCTTCATGACCTTGACATGGAAGTTGAAGCCTTTCGCTTGGACATAGATGTTATAGAAGTGCATTCCGGAGCTGAGGAAGAGGTTGACGAGTGCTCTTATCTTGAGGTTATCAAAGGAGGGAGTTGAGTACGTTGTGTTCAATGATGCATCAGGGACCGATCTTGGTTATGTCCTGATGTAGGGGCAAGAGGAGATTTCCTATGGTTCATGCTAGTTGAGGTAGTATGAGAAGAACTATGTGACCCATGATCTTCATCTTGTAGTGTTCGTCTTCGCATTAAAGATGTGATGACACTAACTGATGGAAGAGTGGTTTACCATCTACTATGGACACACGAGTCTCAATTATATATTATATTATAATTATCTAAAGTTGAGACAGAGATGATGGCTAGAGTTCCTCCAGGATGATGACTTTGAGATTATCTATACTCTTGGGAAGGGAAACATAGTGGCAGCTGCTCTCAGCAAGAGATTCAACTTGTAGTTGTTGAGTTAGACGTCAGAGAAATTGTCCGTATTACAAATATTCTTTGTGTATGAAGATAGATCATATTACCTCCAGTCTATGGTTATCACCCCTCCACTCTTACAGTGATTTATGGAAGCACAACTTGGAGATACCAACTATGAGACTTTACGTGCTTAGATGTTCATAGGGCATTCCCCTGATGGATATTCAAAAGGTGGGGAGCACGTCGTTCACTTCAGGGGATGCACAGTAGTACCAGTGATGTTGCAGGAGGAGGTCTTTAGGGAGTTCCACACATCCCCTTTGGCGGTATATCCGGGTGTAGAAAAGATGTACTGAGACTTCTGACGTCTGTTATGGTGTATGAGGAAGAAGAAGGTAGTGACATAGTTCGTTTCTCAATACCTCCCTTGTCAACAAGTGAAGACTGAGAACTAGGTTCCATCAAGCTTGAACCAAACAATTGGTGTGCCAGAGTAGAACTAGGATAGGATATCGATGGATTTTTTGATGGGTTTACCATAAATTTCCATGGGACATGATACCATCTAGGTGATTGTTGACTGACTCAGCAAGTCAGCCCACATCCTTCTGATCCATGAGCATAGTTTAGTAGAGAGTTTGGGACACCTCTACGTGCAAGAGATAGTTTAGATTCATGGAGTTCCATCAACGATCATTTCAGACCATGAAGCTAATTTCACATCCTGGTTATGGAAGGGATTACAAGAGGAGTTTGGGACTTAGTTTCACTTGATCACAACATTTCATCCCCAAACAGATGGCTAGATTGAGAGGACCATACAGATTTTTGAGGACATGAAACATGGTTGCATCGTAGACTTTGTTCTTAGTTGGGAGGATCACCTAATAATAGTGGAGTTTGCATACAACAATATCTATCACTCCACCATTGGTATGGCACAGTTTGAGGTATTGTATGATCCAACATACAGGTTACCATTATACTGGATGTACCCAGGGGGTCAGCACTCATGGGTCCAGAGTTGGTGAGGGTTATCATTGAGAAGGTACATATCATCCAGGAGAAGATGAGAACTGCACAGAGCTGGCAGAAGTCATATGCTGATAGGGTATAGAGGCCTCTGTAGTTTTAGGAGGGATACCATGTATTCATTAGGGTCTCATATTGATGAGGATTGTCGAGATTTGGTCGGGGTGGCAAGTTATCTTCGAGATACATCCGCCCTTTTCAGATTCTGGGTAGAGTTGGTGAGGTGGCGTAGCACCTAGAACTACCTCTACAGTTGCATCAGGTGCGTGATGTTTCCCATATGTTATTTCCAAGGAGTTACGTTCATGATAAATCACACATCATCGAATTAGGATATTTAGACATTGAAAATGGGGAGACTTTTTCTGAGTACCCGATAGAGACCAAGTATTAATAGGAGTGGATCCTTCATGGTTGGTCGATTCCAATAGTGTGTATTTGGTGGTATCACAAGAATCTTCAAGTGATCACTTGGGAGAGGGAGTATTATATTTGTGCTTAGTACCCTCATATTTTTGTTGAGTAGCCCTTGTTTTGGATTTTAGGGTTGTAAATTCCTAAGGTGGGGAGAATGTAATGGCTCTTATTTTATTAGGTTTTATTTTTATAAATTAGTTGAGAAAATTTTGTGACTAGGCATTCAGATGACGTAAGATTTAAAGGCCCAATGTACCCAAAATGATACGATGAAAAATGTTATGTTTTTAATAAAGTGTGTGGGAATTTTTTCTTAAATAATGGGAATAACATCTAAATGGGTTCTTGGATCAGAAATCCAAGGGCCCCATTGCATTTAGAGTAGCGAATTTACCTTAGGAGGGGACTAACATTAAATGGCGCGAGTTTACTGTGAAAGTTATAAATTGGACGTAACCGTCATTAAAATATTATAATGAAATTATTTTATTTGATGTTGAATTTTTATCTTTTAATTAAGGCCTATTATCAGAAATATAGGTTTATCTCTATAATGCTGGAAATTCCTCTGTGGCAAGGATATGAAAACTTATTCAACAAACGATGATGAACATCGACAGATCGAGGATCGATGATGACACAGACCTCCGTTCTTCGTCAATGACTAATCCAACCTTGAGGTAGGATGTTGGTCTCCTTGTGATTTCATTTCCCTATTAGATTAGAATGATGAACACAGACCAACCCATGAATAGGTTTATCCATGATTGATTTGTTCTTGCAGGATGGATAACTACTTGTAGGATTTTGAATGGGGATTTAGATTTGTGTGTTGATTTGTTCTTCGTTAAACCATATAACTTGAATAGATAAAGGATGACACAAACAAGGATTTGATTCGCTCATTGGTCGTTCATTTTCTTTATATATTCCCGCTTAATCTATTGTGTTATTCATACATTATTCTCCCTTGAACCCCCATACACAAAAGGTAGATTGTTGTTCCCCCAATCCATGGTGAAACGATCCGAGATCAAAGGTTTAACCCCACAATGGTATAAAAGAGGTGTTATGGGAGCGTGGTATAGTTTGGGTGAGCCATCGGCTGGAGACGATGTAAGAAAGACCGTCGGCGGGGTAGTTGGTAGCGAGGGAAGGACGCATCTAGTCTAGGGGGAGCACAACGTGGTGAAAATCCATAAGCGGTGGAGGTGAAATGTGGTCTGGTGGGTACCGTGTGGGTGCTCCTGGAAGCTGAGGCTGTGCGCGACGACCAGGGGGTCACAGTGGTGGTAGCTGTGTTGAAGACCCATGACGATATCATGTCATGGGTGGACGTGGCACAAATAATGAGGCCACACAATCAAGGTGAACTTCATGGACCAGCATGGTACATAGCCGAGGTGGGATGCATCGAGCGCATAGGCCATCCCATAGTGCAGGCCAGACCAGACAAGTCAGGGCGCTCCAGAAGACCAACGGGTTGGGTCAAGTCGAAAAAATGGGCCTAACTAGGTCTAACAACGTTGGGATAGGTTAAACCAGTTTGGTTTGGGTTGAACTGAGTCAGGTCAGGTCGGCCATACCGGGTTGGGTCGGGTTCGGCGTGTCAGATTAGACCCGGACCAGACCCGAGTCAGACATTTTTAGAAAAACAGCCGTAACATTCAAACCATGTGTCTATTTTATGAGCCATTTATTTCATTGGGACCCTTGATATGAGATGATACATTTGACATACTCTAATTGAGTTTTTATAGAAGTTGGCATTTGAGATAATGGATTGATAATTAGGTTCTCTTTGAATAAGAGCACTATGAGCGAAATCCTGCTGTTAGCTATGACTTAGTGACTACATGACTTGGGGGATACATGACCCATTAATTATTCATGCATCAAAGACAATCTATGTTCCATCAATTATCCATGATACATCGACGCTTCGTGCTCCATTGGCACACCATATGCCATCGATGCCCCGGGCGCCATTGATGCTTCAGGTGCCATCGATGCTTTGTGCACCATTAATTCTCCATCTTCAATCGACACTCCATGCACCATCAAAAATTCATGATTAATGTGAACTAAGAGATCTATATACTACAACTAAAAATCCTTCTCTTTGTTCTTTAGACTTATATCTATGTGATATGGTCGTATTGACTATACTTCATGTGTTTCATTTGTGGTGTACTTCGTGTATTTATTTTGTGGTGTACTTTATGTGTTTCTTTTTTGGTGTACTTCATGTATTTACTTTGTGGTATAATTCTTGTATTTCTTAGTGGTATTTACTTTTTGGTTTTAGGGTTTCATATAGAGTGTTGTTTTAGTCACCCCTACATGGGCTTTTCCTGCATGTGTTATGTCTTGAAAAGATGATTGATGCTTTGATGGAGCTCCAAGTAGACCAGGACCAAGTGGTTCTTAGAGGGATTAGACACACATTTTGTTCTCCTAAGGCTTCAAGAAACTTATATACACCTCCCATTTAGTTATGCTTTTTTATAGATGATTTTCAGGAACTTGTGCATTCACTTTGACATACTATTTCTTTTGGTTGGCCTGTATTCTGGCCCAATTTACTTTCCAGTTTTCGTACTATCATAATTTGTGGATGGTATCTTAGTGTATGCATGTATTGTTTACTGATTGTTTTTAATTTTTAGAATTTTGGGATTAGAGATGTGTGCCTGTGTATAGGTACTTAGGAAATTTTCTCCCATTTGTGGGATATTCCTACTCTAGGATAGTCACCTTCCCCTAGCCTATCAGAGGTGGGCTTGGGGTAGTCACAACACATGCCCATCTAGGATGGTTCATGACAACCTAGGGTCCTACCCATGCTCTTGGAAGTGTCTAGGTAAAGCTGGCCATGTCTGTGTAATGCAATACAGAATGTGTCCTTCCACATAGGGTCCTACAGTGTGCCTGAACCTGTTCATATATATCAGCACACAAGTGCATTCAAAGGCTTGAAATTAATATAGATCAATAACTAGTAATTTCATGATAAAAAATCATAATCAATAGGAGAAAAATCAACATATTGAAGATCCCTACATGGTTTTGTATTTTTCATCGATGAAGAATTTTCTCACCAAATAAGAAGTGGAATCATTGTGTTCATTTCACGTCGATATTCCTGGATCCAGAGGTTCATCTTTGTCGAATTTTGATTATCCAAAAAAATTTGGAAGGAGAATCCACTAAATGATCCCAGGTTTTTGAGGCTAACCATATAGATCCACCATAACTATGTATTAATATGAAAATTTGTTTAGGTTAATTAAAATAAATAAATAAATTTAATATTTATTTATCTCAACACACCTCCTCATGACCAATTTTAATCAAACGCCCTATTCTGACCTATTTTTGGTCATGCTTAGGGTAAAAATTTCATTATGGACTCAATCGTGGTCTCAAATTTCTGATCTGATATTCTGTTTAAGATTTATCCCACTCTCTTTATGAAATTGTGAACACTTAATATAACATATATTTAATATTTTTATTAAATAAATTTCAGGCACTCAAAACCTCAGAATCCCATACAGCCTAAGAACCTAGATCTAAATATATATATATAAATATTTTAAAAAAATTAAAAGGTAAAAATATGGTCTCTATAGAATTCCCTCCATCAATATTTTCATCTCCTAAAACCAAAAACTAAGAAAAAATATTGGGATACTAATCCTGAATCTGGATCTCCCACTCACTAGAGCTCTCCTGCATGTTCTTATGCTACCACAAAACACGAAACAAGGGAATAGCCCATCCACACTGGGTTGTCTTCTATCGACCCTTGATCTCTACTTGGTTCTCCACAAAAATGGATCCATCCTTGATGTATTGCTCAAGATAGTCAATAACGTGCATGGGGTCATGCATGTATCTTCTCAGCTGTGACACATGGGAGACAACGTCCACCCACTCCAATTTTGGGGGTAGGGATATGTGGTAAGAAATCTATCCAACCCTATCTAATATCTAAAATGGCCTGATAAACCTCTGAGATAGCTTAGATTCCCTTTAGAATCTCCATAATCATCATCATGGGGAGAATCTCACAAAAACATGGTCTGCCCACTCAAACTCCAATGGCATAAAATGTTGATATGTGTAAATTTTTTACCTATTTTGAGTTTTCCTCTTCTGCTCACAGATGACCTGGACCCACTCTGTCATCACCTACACCATTTCCAGACCCACAGTATATTACTCAATGATATTTTTACAACATAAGGTGACCTACAGGGTCTCCCATATAGGGTCTCAAATGCTTTCATGTCAATACTAGAGTGGTAGTTATTATTGTATGAAAAATCTACCAAGGTAAAGTGATATTTCTATCTCCAATCAAAGTATAACACACAATTCTTCAGGATATCCTCCAACACATGGATAGGGAATTCATTCAACCCATCTATCCAGGGGTGGAAGGCTGTACTCATCCTCATATAGGCCCCTAATTCCATGTTTAGTCCTCTCCACAAACATGTTGTGAACCACACATCATGGTTGGAGAAAACAGTCTAGGGAACCCCATAAAGGAAAACAATATCCCATATATAAAACTGCCGAAAACTCCCTACTGAACTCTTCTCCCTTATAGTAAGGAAGTGTTCCAATTTTTTGAGTTAGTTAAATAACACCCAGAAGGAATCATGGACTATCACTATCCATGGAAGACCCATCACAATGTCCATATATATACTGTCCCATTTCTACCTATGGATCTTAAGGGGCTACACCAAACCTTCTCGAACCTTGTGTTCATCATTCACCAACTGACCGTTGTGGCACTGTAAGATGAACTCATCCATGCTCTGTCTTATGCTATTCCACCAAAACATCCATTTAAGGTCCATGTACATCTTTCCCACATAGGAATATAGAACCAAAGTAGAAGTGTAGAACTCCCTCTTCACCTCCTCCCATGTCATGAATAAGACCATCGTACGTCCATAAAATGATGACATGATCCCCCCTTCATAAAATCCATCGAGTGAATCTCCTAAGTATATCTGGTCACAAAAGACCTCATAATCGATGTCTACTAACTGGGCCTCTCTCTCACACTCAATAAGTGGAGAATTCAACACCATTGAATAAAGAAAATATTTGTCCTACTCCTCAACCAGGTTCAACTAGAAGGAATCCAACTACTCAGAAAATTCCATCACCAAATGAGTCTGGGACTTCTTGCTAAGGGAGTCTACTACTGTGTTTCCCTTGCCATGATTATAGACTATCTCAAATTCATAGTCTAACAGAAACTCTAACTAGAACCTCTGTAATAGGTTCAAGTCACTCGATGGGAATACATGCCTGATACTCTGATGGTTTGATTAAACTATGAAATTATCTCCCAGAAGATAGTTACTCCACATCCTCAAAGAGAAGACTACTACTGACCGATCTTGGTTGTGAGTCACGTAGTTCTTCTGGTTGGGTCCCAACTGCCTCAACCCATATGTGATAACTGTCTTCCTATGTATCAACAAGCACTCGATCCCATATCTTGAGGCATCAAAATATACCACACACTTCACACCCTCATTTGGTAGTCTCAAAATTGGAGCACTTGTTGTCCTCATCCTCAAATCCTTGAAGATCGCATGGAACTTCTCATTCCAGGTAAATGACATCCATTTCTTTTTCAGGTTTGTCAATGGGTATGAAATCTTGGAGATGCCTGCCAAAAACCTCTTGTAGTACCCAACAAATCTAGGAAAACCCATCACCCCTGAAACAATCTTGGGTGGTTCCTAATAAAGCACTTCATCTATCATTTCCAGGTACACAACTAAACCATGTTTCAAAATTAAATTTCCAAGAAATTGAAACTTATTAATTAATAACTGGTAATTCAAGAGCGTACCATAAAACTAGTTCTCCTAAAGAAAATATAGGACCATCCACAATTTCTGTGCATGCTCCTCCCCTGTTGTAGAGTATATGAGTATGTCACCAATGAATAAAAAATGGTCCTAGTATGGCTAGAATATCTGGTTTATTAAATACATAAACAAGGAGGGGGGAATTCGTCACACCAAAGGGAATCACCAATAACTCATAGTGTCTATAGAGACATTAGAATGAAAACATCAAAATATCTACCTCATGAACTCTCAACTGGTGGTTTCTAGGCCTGATATCGATAATAGAGAACAATCTCATGCCAAATTTTTTTTATAGAGATCATAAATCCTTAGAAATGGGTACTTTTTATTTATCATGGCATGATTCAGGTGATGATAATACACACAATGCCTCAGGTTCTCCTTTACCTTTTTCATGCACTACTACAAATTGGCCCTTTATCAGCACTAAAAACCAACATTAACAGCGCTAGAAAAGCACTGATAAAGGGGTTCCTTTATTAGAGCTATCTTGAGTGCTGATAAAGGGAACTATTATCAGCGCTCAAGATAGCACTGATAAAGGTGTCCTTTATCAGTTCTCAATATAGCACTGATAAAGGCTCCTTCATCTGCACCTGCAGAACTAGTATCTGCACAAACCAAAACCTACACCTGTACAAAACAGCACCCCCACACCTGTACAGAACAGCACCCGCACACAATATTTTGACAAACAATCCTATATACATTCACTTAACATCATGAATACAAAACAACACACCGCTATATACATTTAAAACAATGTTTTACATGGATAATATTAAAATTATCCAACAACAGTTATAAACATTAATGTTCCTTCCTTTGATATTCGTGATCCTCTCTCAAAAATTGTCATCCATGGTATTTGTTGTCGAACAAAGCATCTGAACTCAAGGAAAAAAATTCACCTATATAAAAAAACAAATATTATGTTAGTAATACAATAATGAAATAAATTAAAACATTAATATGAAAGAATACATTAATATGGAAATATGAAACTAAAATATGGAAATAATAAACTAAAATGTTTTCATTCTGATAATAATGAAATGGAATAATGTAAAATAAATATGTTTTTGAATGATTTATCTCATTTAATAAATACTGATTCTTTATCTAATGAAAAGCTTTACAGATCACACCGTGCATTAGATTGAGGTGCGGTCAATTCTTACACCTCACAAATGACTCACGGATCATTGTCCTAAAGTATCAAAACAATCCGAACATGTTTGCTCAATATTTTGTATTTCAGTAGTGCTGTTTTTTAAAGTTAATGTCAATTTCAAACTGATATCAGACACTTTTAGCCATACCGTTCACACCGTGCATTATATTCATGTGCGGTTGATTCATACACCTCAAAAATGACTCGTGGATCATTATACTAAAGTATCAAAACAATCTGGACATGTTTTTTCAGTATTCCGTATACCAGTAGTGCTGTTTTCTAAAGTTAATGTCAATTTCAAACTGATATTAGACACTTTTAGCCATACCGATCACACCGTGCATTGGATTGAGCTGAGGTAGATTCATACACATCACAAATGACACAAGGATCGTTTTCCTAAAGTATCAAAATAATAAAAATGCGTTTTCTTGGTATTTTGTATGTCAGTAGTGGTGTATTTTAAAGTTAATGTTAATTTCAAATTGATATCAGACAATTTTAGACATACTGTTCACACCGTGCGTCGGATTGAGGTGCGGTCGATTCGTACACCTCACAAATGACTCATGGATCATTGTCCTAAAGTAGCAAAACAATCCGAACGTGTTTTCTGAGTATTTTTTATGTCAGTAGTGCTGTTTTCTAAAGTTAATGTCAATTTCAAACTGATATCAGACACCTTTAGCCATACCGATCACACCGTGTATCGGGTTGAGATGAGGTCAATTTGTACACATCACAAATAACTCATGGGTCGTTTTCCTAAAGTATAAAAGCAATCAGAACGCATTTTCTCGGTATTCCGTATGTCAGTAGTGCTGTTTTCTAAAGTTAATGTCAATTTCAAAATGATATCAGACAATTTTAGCCATACTGATCACACCACGTGTTGGATTGAGGTGCGGTCGATTCATACACCTAAAAAATGACTCATGGATCGTTTTCCTAATGTATCAAAACAATCCGAATGCGTTTTCTCGGTATTCTGTTAATCATTAGTGCTTTTTTCTAATGTTAATGTCAATTTCAAACTGATATCAGACACTTTTAGTCATACTGATCACAACGTGCGTCGGGTTGAGGTGCGGTAAATTCATACACCTCAAAAATGACTCATGGATCATTTTACTAAAGTATAAAAACAATCCGAATGCATTTTCATGGTATTCCGTATGTCAGTAGTGCTGTTTTCTAAAGTTAATGTCAATTTCAAACTGATATCAGACACTTTTAGCCATAACGATAACACCGTGCGTCAGATTGAGATGCGGTTGATTATTACACATCAAAAATGACTCATGGATCATTTTCCTAAAGTATCAAAACAATCCGAATGTGTTTGCTCGGTATTACGTATGTCAGTAGTGCTGTTTTCTAAAGTTAATGTCAATTTGAAACTGGTATCAAACACTTTTACTCATACCGATCACACCGTGTGTCAGATTAGGGTGCGGTCTATTTGTACACCTCAAAAATGACTCATGGATTGTTTTCCTAAAGTATCAAAACAATCTGAACACATTTTATCAGTATTCCGTATGTCACTTGTGTTGTTTTCTAAAGTTAATGTCAATTTGAAACTGTTATCAGACAGTTTTAGCCATACCGATCACACCGTGCATCAGATTCAGGTGCAGTTGATTTGTACACATCACAAATGACTCATGGATCGTTTTACTAAAGTATCAAAACAATAAGAATGTGTTTTCTTTATATTCTGTATGTCATTTGTGTTTTTTTCTAAAGTTAATGTCAACTTGAAACTGTTATCATACACTTTTAGCCATACCGATCACACCGTGCGTCAGATTCAGGTGCAGTCAATTCGTACTCCTCAAAAATGACTCATGGATAGTTTTCCTAAAGTATCAAAACAATAAGAATGCATTTTCTCGGTATTCCATATGTCACTTGTGTTGTTTTCAAATGTTAATGTCAATTTGAAATTGTTACCAGACACTTTTAGCTATACCGATCACACTGTGCGTTAGATTCCGGTGCAGTCGATTCATACACCTCAAAAAATGACTCATGGATCGTTGAATTAAAGTATCAAAACAATCTAAATGCATTTTCTCTGTATTCCATATGTCATTTGTGTTGTTTTCTAAAGTTAATGTCAATTTGAAGCTGTTATCAGACACTTTTAGCCATACCGATCACACCAGGCATCAGATTTAGGTGCGGTTGATTAGTACACCTCAAAAATGACTCATGGATCATTTTACTAAATATCAAAACAATCCGAACGTGTTTTCTCGGTATTCCGTATGTCTGTAGTGTTGTTTTCTAAAGTTAATGTCAATTTGAAAATGGTATCAGACACTTTTAGCCACACCCGTCACACCGTGCATCGGATTGAGGTGAGGTCAATTCGTACACCTCAAAAATGACTCATGGATAGTTTTACTAAAGTATCAAAACAATACTAACGCGTTTTCTCTGAATTTCGTATGTTAGTAGTGTTTTTTTTTCTAAAGTTAATGTCAATTTCAAACTGATATCAGATAATTTTAGCCATACCGATCACACCGTGTGTAGGATTCAAGTGTGGTCAATTCATAAACCTCAAAAATGACTCATGGATCATTTTCCTAAAGTATTAAAACAATCCAAATGCATTTTCTCGGTATTCCATATGTCTTTAGTGTTTTTTTCTGAAGTTAATGTCAATTTGAAACTGGTATCAGACAATTTTAGCCATACCGGTCACACCGTGCATCGGATTGAGGTGTGGTCGATTCGTACACCTCAAAAAGAACTCATGGATAGTTTTCCTAAAGTATCAAAATAATCAAAATGCATTTTCTCAGTATTCCATATGTCAGTAGAGTTGTTTTCTAAAGTTAATGTAAATTTCAAACTGATATCAGACACTTTTAGCCATACCGATCACACCGTGTGTCGGATTGAGATTTGGTCGATTCTTACATGTCAAAAATAAATCATGGATAGTTTTCCTAATGTATCAAAACAATCCGAATGCATTTGCTCGATATTCCATATGTTAGTAGTGTTGTTTTCTAAAGTTAATGTCAATTTCAAACTGATATCAGACAATGTTAGCCATACTGATCACACTGTGCATCAGATTGAGGTGCAGTCGATTCGTACACCTCAAAAATGACTCATGGATCGTTGTCCTAAAGTATCAAAACAATCCAAATGCATTTTCTTTGTATTCTGTATGTCAGTAGTGCTGTTTTCTAAAGTGAATGTCAATTTGAAACTATTATCAGACACTTTTAGCCATACCGATCACACCGTGCGTCAGATTCAAGTGCGGTCGATTCATACACCTCAAAAATGACGCATGGATCATTTTACTAAAGTATCAAAACAATCCGAACGCGTTTGATCAGTATTTCGTATGTCTGTAGTGCTTTTTTCTAAAGTTAAAGTCAATTTGAAACTGGTATCAGAAACTTTTAGCCATACCGGTCACACCATGTGTCGGATTGAGGTGCGGTCAATTCGTACACCTCATAAATGACTCATGGATTGCTGTCCTAAAGTATCAAAACAATTAAAATGCATTTTATCTGTATTCTGTATGTCAGTAGTGCTGTTTTCTAAAGTTAATGTCAATTTGAAACTATTATCAGAAACTTTTATCCATACCGATCACACCGTGTGTCGGATTCAGGTGCGGTCTGATTCGTACACCTCAAAAATGACTCATGGATCGTTTTTCTAAAGTATCAAAACAATACGAACATGTTTTCTTAGTATTCCGTATGTCAATTATGTTGTTTTCTAAAGTTAATGTCAATTTGAAACTATTATCAGACACTTTTAGCCATACCTGTCACACCGTGCGTCGGATTGAGCTTCGGTTGATTCGTACACCTCACATATGGACACCCCCTCCCTCTTGGACACACCCCCTCCTAGACACTCCCCCCACTCCTGGAGACCCCCTCCCTCCTTGACACCCCCCACCCACATATAAGGAAAACTAAAATTAGAAAATTGAAAATCCAAGATATTGGTTCCCATCAAGATTTTAAGATGCTTGTGAGTGGATTGAATGACTATGCATCGGTCGACATCCACACTATCGACCAGTGTAGTCCAATGAGTTATGATTTACTATAAAGACAAATCATATCTAAAACCATTGTTCATAACCTAAGGATATAAAACATAACAAAGGGTGATCATATATGCTCAGTAAGTGTAAACGAAGGAGATATCAATGATCATATATGGATAAAATTAGTAGGAATTCACCTTCATCCTATTTGTCTACAATATTCCATCTGCTATGTTTCCCATTCATTTCTAAACACATATATATCATCTTCTGAATATGAGTTTTTGTGACAGTCATGGTAGTACTGAAAAAATATAAATACACAAAGGATTAATAAATATTTTCAATGAACTCAGAATTATTTTCTAAAATACCTCGTCAGGGATGCTAGTTTGTTGATGAAATATAATCTCTTTTATAAATTTACAAACATAATAACCAAAGTCCTTTCTATTTGTTTATTTTGGACCCTGCAGAAACATCGAAAATAATAAATAAATTTTTTTGATATGTTTTTGGATAGTGCAATGTTATTATATATACCCAGATACTTTTCTAGTTGTAGATCTTGTAGGCTTTCTCATCCTTATGCCCTGGATTCATTCCATGCATTAGACGATATTGATGCACCACCCTATCATAACAGAATCCTCATTAAAAGATAACATAAATTATATAACTAGATTTTTAGTTTTAAAATGTTGGATCTAGTGTATTACAAATTAATAAACGCCATCATACGTGGTCGGTTTGTTGGATATCCATGCATTGAATCCAGAAAATAAATCTTTGGAGTATCCAAATTGACTGCAATCAGGTTTTTAGGGGAATGGCTTGCCACAAAGCTGGTGGGGGGTGGGGCGGGATCGTCACACACGAGTTGTTGTTGAGTTTTTTCTTCTCTTTTCCTCTCCCCAATCAATGTTGCTATCATCTCTTTTTGGTATTGTAATTCTTCTTGAAAAATATATAATTTTTCTTTCAGCTTTTCCATTATTTCTTTTTCATCGTCCGCTTGTTTTTGTTTTTGAAAATATGTTCGGGGTGTCACCCCAAAACCCACACCTCTGACGTGGCCATACTGGTCTAGCCGCTTCAAGGCTGCTGAAAGTATGTCTGCATCTGGTGTGGGTGTTATTGATTCCTGTGACTATGTCAGATAGAAAATATAGAAAAATTAGTAGTCATTGGAATGTAATAGCGATTTAAAACAATTCAAATTTATATTATGTCATACTTACACATGTTTCCCACACTTTTTGTGTGTTTTCATCTATCAGTATCCCCTCTTTATTTACACGAGCCTCCTTCCATAGCACATGGCTTGTGATGGATTTGTCTTTTGATTTCGATTCATCAATATGAATATAAACAGAGAAACATGGTTATGGTGTTGTTTTATATGACATATAAGTAGTACGATAGATTTAAAAGACGTACCAATTTTTGATCAAGTGAAGCGTACCCCAACCTTGCTTTACGGTAAGGGTACACTGGTTCTACTGCGTGTTTTTTATTTTCAGCACTCAGTTGCTGTTTTATAAATAAAAAACTGTCAATTAATGTGATGAATACAAGAAATGTCAAACAATGTATTACCCCACACAATATACCTAAAAATCCTGCTCCCCACGATGGTTGATAAACGCGTCCCACGCTCCTTGGGATATCAAGTGTGCATAAAGAGGAGGTGGGTGTGGCTTGATTTTTCCTTCAGCATCTTTAAGATGATATTTCGTTAAAATTGTGCAGAAACCTCTATGAATTTTTCTTGCAACTCTTAATACATATTCCTTGTGCGAGGAATCTACTATAAATGCACTCTGTAATGGATGATGAAGAGTAAGTCAATGTTTTGGTATTTTATTTCAATAAATTAATAAAACGATATCATAATGTTACCCTAATATCTTCCCACATTAGTGTCTTAAGACCGATGACAACATGGTGCCACGACTGTACATCAATCAGCACGCATTGCCGAGTGACGATTCCAATGTAGCTACTAAATATGAATTTGTTGGGGGTTAACATGTTGGCCTCTCTTATTCCATCCCACCTCAAATTTGATGCCTTTTTCTTTTGCCTTAAGGATTTTGGCTAACATTGTCAAATTACAGAGCTCTAGTTTTTTTTTGCACTTTTAGGGTTTCATTTCCTACCATTTCCTCAGAAGTATCATCAATATCTTTCTCCGGAGCACTAGCATCAGCATTGGGACCAGCAGTAACAGGTTGAGAAACTTGTTGTTGCTCTACACTGGGACCAGCAACAACAGGTTGAGAAACTTGTTGTTGCTTTGCACTGGGACCACCAGTAGCTGGTTGAGAAACCTATTGTTTCTCTGCACTAGGACCACCAGCAGGTGGTTGAGAGACCTTTTGTGCCTCGGGATTGGGAGCATCAGTAGGTGGAGAAGTCATTATTTTCAGAAGTGGGTTAACATTTAATTTAGATTACATAAAAGTAGCAGCAGATAGATAATAACATAACGTAACACAATGTATATTACAATAAACAAATAACCTGATTATTTTACTCTCTCTTTTTTCTTTAAATGTTGAAGAGATTTGACTCCTCTATGAACTATGTAAATCCCTTCATTGTGGTCTCCTATGACATACAAAATGCCATCTATATTGGGACCACTTCGAAATGATTATGAAGTCCCTATAAAAGGGTCATCCTCCGTTGAACTTTCATCTGAACCTTCAGTTGTTTTGGTCAATAACATAACAATTGACCAATTTTGGTTTGCAGGGTCTGGAACATAAAATACTTGTATTGCTTGTGATTCCATTATAAATGGTTCATCTTTCTCCCCTTCCTTACTGAAATCAACTTTCATGAATCCTAATTCATCTATTTTAACAACACTCCTGTTATCAACCCACTTGCATTGAAAAATAGATACTTTGAATTTCATATAATTAAACTACCATATTCGTTTGATGATGCCAAAGTATGACATATTCGCATAAATTGGATTTTTGTCCTTAGCACTAAAAACATGTATCACCTCAGCCACAAGTGTAACCCCACTATTCTGCATGGTACTGTCTTCATCATGTTCATTAGTATAGAATGTATAACCATTAACTGCATAAGAATTGTAAGATAATACATACACACCTGCTCCTCTGGATATCCATCGAAGTCGTTCTGAAATTGATTCTGTATTTTCATCTAACTGCTTCAAAATATGATCCTGAAACCATCCTATAAATTGTAGATTATGTGTATCTGATATCCATTTTTCATCCCTAGATGGATTCAAACGCCTAAGAATTTCTTTGTGGGTTTGAACATATGGGTCAACGTCAAAACTATTATGAAAAATGTAAAGGTGAGCCTGCTCTTGATCTGTAATATTGATTGTGACAACCTCTCTTCCAGAAATTCCTTCACCCTCAAGTCACTAAGTGTGATGAGATTTCGTTAGGCCAATGTTTTCCACACAAGACAGGTATTCAGTACAAAATTCAACGGCTTCCTCAATAATATATTGCTCCAAAATACAACCCTCTATCCAACTTCGATTTTTGACATACCCTTTCAAAATCTTTATATACTGTTCAATGGGGTACATCCATCTATAATGTACATGACCACATAGTCGAATCTCTATCACCAAATGAACCATCAAATGAACCATCATATCAAAAAATGTCAGTGGGAAGAACATTTCTAATTCACATAATATGACAGCAATTTATCTTTCTATAGTTGGAAATTTCACCGGGTCTATAACATTGCTGCATATAGCTTTGAAGAAGAAACAAAGCTTCGTTAATGTATGGCGGACATTCTTGGGAAAAATGCAACGTAAATCTATAGGAATTAGATCTTTCATCAAAACATGGCAGTCATGTGATTTCAGACCCTTTAATTTTAAATCGTTCATTGATACGATGTTCTTGATATTTGATGAATACCCCTCTGGAACCTTTACGTCATTCAAGAAGTTTCAAAACTGATATCTATCCTGCCTCGAAAGAGTGTAAGTAGCAGGAAGAATAAATATTCATTTTTCACCCTTCACTGGTGCCAAATCTTCTCGTATTCCCATATCAACCATGTCCAATCTAGCCTTAATTCCATCCTTTATTTTTCTGGGTGCATTTAGCAACGTTCCGATGACACTATCACATACATTTTTCTCAATATGCTTAATATCAAGAAAATGTCTAACATACAGACAATTCCAGTAAGGTAATTAAAAAAAAAACTGATCTCTTTTTCCAACCAGTTTTTGTAAGGGTTTTTGAAAACGGTTTACCAAAAGTAGTGTTAAAATATTTTACCTTCTAAAATAATTTATCACCTGTTAGTGGAGACGGTTTTGTATGTTCTTCTGAACTTCCATCAAATGATGTCGTCCAAGATCGATAATTATGCCATCGGGGTAGAAATCTGCGATGTCTTAAAAACACGGTTTTCAATGAATGTTTCAACCTAATTGACTGTGTACCTTGTTCGCAAATGGGACACCCTTGAGTTCCTTCAATGATATATCCTGACAAATTTCCATAAGCAGGAAAGTCATTTATCGTCCCGTACAACATGACTTTCAAAATGAAATCTTCTTTTTTGTAAGCATCATACAACATAACACCTGAATCCCACAATATTTTCAAATCTTCAATCAATGGAGCCAAATAAACATCAATATCATTACCCGATTGTTTTGGTCCTGATATAAGGATAGATAATATGATGTATTTTCGTTTCATGTATAACCACGGTGGTAAGTTATAATTTACCAACATAACCGGCCATGTACTATGGCTGCTGCTTTAAAAACCAAAAAGATTCACCCCATCTGTATATAACGCCAGACGAAGGTTTCTCGGATCGTTTCCGAATTTAGGATACTCATGATCAATTCTCTTCCGCTGAGGAGAGTCTTCCGGTTGACATAGTTTCCCATCTTTAATTCTTTTATTTTCATGCCATGTCAATTATCCTACAGTATTCTCACTTCCATATAGGTGTCTAAACCTTGGAATGATTGGAATGTACCATAAAACTTTCATAGGACTAGAATCATCTTTCTTGTATCAAGAATCACCACACTTTGGTCATTATTTAAGTGATTTGTGGTCCTTGCGAAACAATATACAATAATTAAGGAAGGAATGTATTCTTTCAAAGATCATACCCATCGATCGTAACATTCATTTGGCATCGTATGTTCACATTGGGAGTTTATTATCTTTTGGGATCATGTCATTCAGAAGAGAAAGTAGTTCCGTAAAACTGGCGTCACTCCACCCATTGCCTGCTTTCAAATTATACAGCTTCAGTATGGTTGGAAATGCTGTATATTTAGTGCAACCAGTATATAATGACGTTTTTTCACAACTCTTTAACTTCTCAAACAATTTTGTGCAATCACGAAGTTCATCTTCAACTGTCCTTGTCATTTCCTCAATACATTCTTCATCATCATTCACATCTGTAATCACACCCTCTATACGATCATCTTAACTGTTCACACTTTTAATATAACTAAAAATCCCAGAGCTCAATATGGGACATCTAATATTTCACAGTAGATATCATAGTGGTCTTGAGATGAAATTCAATAAAAAACTCCATTGCCTTCCTCAGAGGTAGTCCTAGAACTTCCTTAGAGAATAAATCCATGAAATCCTCCCTGACTAAAGGAATATAGATTCCTAAAGATCCTTATACATCAAGGTATACACTCTCTAACTAATGGGAGATGGTTTATAGGCTCCTTCTCATAAAACCCACTCATCCCACCAAGATATATCTCTCACCCGAAAAGGAGAATCTCATCCCATTAGTGAAAATACATCTGAATCTTTTGCAGTGACAGTCTATCAGGGCTTGGATCATGGAAAACAAATCCATAACCAATATGACATCAGAGTGTTTAATTTTTATAAACAAAAGGTCCCACAAGAACTTCTATCCACTAAGAAATATCTCGCAATACTGGAAGATAAAAGATATCGAAGAATCATTCCCCATAGAAACCTCAAGACAAAGCTCATGGGAAAATGTATCAACTTGGATCTCCAAATCTCCCACCATAAGTGTAGATATGAAGGAATGACTCACAAATATGTCTAAAATTATTTAGAAAAGATTATAATAAACACATATCATACCTCTAATCATCTCATGTGCCGTTGGGTATTATGCCTCTATAACTACCAGTTTTCCACAACCCCCACTGCTAACTTAATGATCCTGACTTGGGCCACCTAGTGGTGGTGGTGGAAGGATCTCATAGAATCATACACCACCCATATATCCTCCTCATGGAGCTCTAATTGCACCTCAATCAACTATTCCTCCCTTGGAGACACCCTTCCCTCACCTGGGAGATCCTTGATCACAGTTCTAACTCTTCCATGGCAGTAGTTTAGCTATATTAATGTGCACCTCAGCATGATGGGCCAGGAATTCATGTGCCATTTGACCTCACCCATCAAAAACATAGAACTTCCCATCTCTGAGCTACCCTAGTCATCTATGTTTTCCCTGAACACATGTCTGATCCTGATCCTAAGAATATCTCTTACATCGAGATCCCATTGACATGAGTTTGCTAGCTACTATAAATGACTCAACCCTATCACATCCACTACTAACACTAGCCACCCGAACTTACTTTTATAGGAAGCACTCCATAACAACCCCTCACTCCAATACCTTGAAATAGGTGGGAATTAACATGGACAATTTATTATCAGAAATATCTATATGGATACCCCTATCAATTTTCCATGATTCGAAGTATACATCCCAGATCATATCAAGGGAGTACTATGTTATATTTTTGTAAACCTTATATCATAATCTGAAACAATCATCCCTCCTTGATGCAACTCTAAAATATCTTTAATTTGAACTGAGCACAAGAATGAAGGGTAATACTCCTCATGAAACAAATGTTGGAATTCGGTCTATGATAGTATCTACTCATCATTAATATATGTAACAAGACTCTACAGATGCCCAGCTAATTCATGGAAAAGTCTAGATGTCAACACAACCACATGACCAGTCAGTGGCTGAATAAGCCTAATCACACATATTGGAAAATATAACCAATCCTCTACTTCTTGGGGTCTGGATATCCATGGAACCTCAGTGGACTCTAGCACTGGATATCGCGTAGTGCGTTAATCCTATACACATCCTTATACTATCCTTCTAGTATGATCAACTTCTCGATAGGTGAAGGTCCTGCTACCTGTACACCTAGAGGAAGAATCTCATAGGATAGACCTTGAACTATGGCCTCATCACTCATCATATTGCCATCATGATTCCAAATTTCTAACCTAGATGGATGTCATTGTATAGGTATCCTAATAATTTAATCATGATATACCATGGTCAGATGATAATATATATATATATATATATATAATGGGGATCTAACTCAAGGACAATAAAAGATTCAATCCTATATAATGAATGTACCACTGATCCTTGCAATTGATATATCGGTATGCTGAGTAAACAAGAAGTTACTCAAGGTTCTAGTAAATTGATACGTCATCCTCCGCACATACACTATATTCTCTAGCCAGAAACCTGTACTCAGAATAGTTTGACACTGTTTCCCTAAATCCAAACCAAATCCTCATAAGGTTACTACTACAAACACTTCCCCAAGGATCAAAATATTTTAGGAACTAATCTTTCATGACCCGACCCGATGGGGATCAAGACACAACTACCCCAAGACTATCTTTATAGGACATGGGTGGGTGAAAGGCACCAAAAGGCATATCTGACAAGGGAGGGCTTTTTCTAATGTACCTATATACACTCACCTGGCCATCTAAATATATAATTTTAGATGAAAAATAGTAAAAAAATGAAATATATAGAGAATAACCATGCATGAAAAGAACCTCAAGGGTGTAAAAGAGGGTAAAATTGTAATATGAAAAGTAATGAAAAAAATACATGCCCAACCCGAAAAAATTTACAACCTAAAAAAAATAGTGAAATAAAATGTCAAGGGAGACCATCTCCTAATATCTATGGTCTAACCACCATTTCTGTCCTAATTGACCAGGTATAATTAAGCTCCTTTGTAATCACCACCAACCTATCCATCATCTGCACAAGTCACAAAACCTATGGGAAAATCCCATGAAGTGGTTAGTATATACATAGCCCTTATAAAGACTCAAAAGATAAAGGGTAAATAGTAAGATACATTATAGGAATAGATAATAAACAACTCAAAATGAAGAAATATAGTAAAAAAATCCAACTACATGAATATATATATTCCCAAAGCAATGAAATCAAAATGATAGAGAAGGGGGATCTACATATCATAGTCCAACCTAGGAAATGAGTTACATCAGTTCTGAAGTCCATCAAAGATTCCCAATATCTCACGTGTCTTCCCAATAGAAATATCCATTTCAAGACAAACCTCGCCACTACGCCACACAGTCAAGGTGAAATAATATATAGGTATAAGACCCATGCCCTTGTATAATTGGAGGGTTCCACTCAGTATATTTCTATAGGACCCATGACCTTTCTTGGTAAGAGGGTTCCACTCAATAGTAGATAGAAGACCAATGTCAAGCCCATGTGGAGGGTACCACTCTAGTGTATATAGAGGACCCATTAACAACTTAGCTAGAGGGTTCTATTATACTAATTTAGTACCTATGACCTAATAATATATGAGGGTTCCACTCAATCAGTAGTTAGAGGACCCATTCCCTCCCCAGTAGAAGGGTACCACTCTAGCAGTCAACGACCCATACATTGACTCTGCAGGAGGGTGTCACTTGGTGGATAGGTAGAGGATCCATGACCCATCCTAGTAGGAGGGTTCCACTATAGTAGTTAGTTTAGTACCCATACCCAGATCAACTAGATGGTTCCACTTTGTGATAGGTAGAGGACCCATACCCAATTCGAGTAGGAGGGTACCACTGTAGAAGCCTCTAGTGATCCTGTATGATCACTTCCATCATCGAGCATCACCTAAATAATAATAACTCCCACAATATCTCTTATCATATCTCAAAATAAACTATAACGACCACCATTATATTCTATGTGAAAAAACACTCAGGATAGGCTACTCATGATCCAAAATCCAAGTCCAAATGAAAGAGATATGAGAGGTTGAAGTTTCCTAAAGAGGAAAGAAGGGGTACATGGGGTGTAAGAGGACCAACTTGGTGTGTGGTCCCACTTCTCTACCTAGACATGAAACTTATAGTACAAGTATCCCTAACTATGTAGAACATAATGGTGTATAGGTGGACTACAAAGCATGCCTCAGCCACCTGGGGTCCTACTCGTGTTCGTGGACGTGTCCAAGTAAGTATGACCGTGTCTGTGTACTTTGGAACATGGAATGTCCTCCCACATGGAGTCCATCCCATGTTATCCCTACACATTTCTTGTTCACGAAGTAAGTGTTACATGTTTTTGGTCCATCAACATGGAATATCCTCAACTTTTTTCCAAAATTCTAGTAGCAATAGAAATCGGATTACACGATGTGTGTTATTTGAACTACACGGTGTGTAGTCAGAATTTTCACAGATCGTTGGATCTATTCCCCAGTGCTTTAGATACAAAATTTCTTCTTTGGATCTCACCTCCTCATCACTTGAAATCGAAGTTAATGAATTTGGTAATCATTTCTGACCATTTTTTGGATGAAAATTGAAATTTGTTTTGATTTGATCGAATCCAAACACCCCACAAGCCTCATTCATTGCACGTGCTACAAAAAATACTACTTTGGATCTCAGATACATGAAGAAATCATAAAAACATGTGAATACTTAAAATGCATCACTGATTCCCTAATCCATTACTTGCATGCGGTTCTTCTGTGAATCTGGGGGTCCAATTTGGTTCGGTCTTACCCAAAAATGTCGAATCCCGACCCCATGGTCTAATAATGACTAAGACAAAGAATAATTTGGATAAAATAAAAAGAAAAAAGATTTAACAATTGTTGTTAACGTGTTCTTTTAAAACGAACAGGAAAAAGGATTTCTAGGATGAAAAAATTGAATAATCAATTAAATATTGTTCTGCAAGAACATGAAAAGGCTTGTAATTGATGCAGATTAAATACTACTAAGATCACGATCAAAAAAGTTAATCAGTATGGTAAGAACCCCAAATGTTTTGAGTCCTACCTGGTTTTGGATCATTCATCAGTGAATAACATGCTCTCCAATGAATAAGTAGAGTTGTTTCCTTCACTACATGCCAATTTTCCTATATCTAGAGGTTTTTCATCGTCAGATTTAGATTCTCCAATGAAAGGTGGAAGGTGAATCTTATCAAAAATCCTAGGGTTATGTGGATAAACCTATATATATTCCATAATTATGTATTAATAGAAAAATATTTTTATGGTAATTAAATTAAATAAGTAAATTTAATTATATATTTAAATCAACTCACCCTCCCACGACCACTTTTATCTAAACTCCACATCCCAACCTATTTTTGGACACACCTAGTATATAAAATCATGTTCTAGAATTTATCATGGTATTAGATTTATAATCTGATTTTATATTTATGAATTATCCCATTTTCTTTAAGAAACTATACATTCATAATTCAAAATATATTTAACATTTTTATAAAGTCAATTATAGGCACACAGAGCCTCTAAATCACACATTTTCTCAACACCTAGCTCTGAAAATATATCTAGAAATATTTAAAAGTCTTATAAGCCAAACATAGGGTCTATAAAGTCTCACTTAACCTCCTAATACAATACCATGAATAGATGGATAATTCACTGTACTCTTATAACAAGGAACTTACTACTCCATTGTTTAAATATTTTTTATTCACACATAAGAAAGTTATGCACATTCACAAAAAATGGTGTTTCTCTTCAGCACAAAAATTTTAAATTTCTAATGGAAATGTGAATCCTATAAAACGTCCTCCTTCAAACTTCAATCATCCAGATGTTATCTAGAATAAATCCTCTTGAAAATATTCTTATATACATTTCTTCTCTATGTGTCTTGTCTCTCACTGTGTGCAAAACAACATGCTCACCCTTTACAAATCATTCTAAATTAAATGATGGGTCTTTTTGAGCCAAGGATTATTATAAGTATCTCATGTAATTAATGGGTATATCATGAACCATAAATTTCAAATTAACCATTAAGAGTTATAACCCATAACACCCTTTGAATTAATTAGTCATTAGATATAAAACTTCTTGGTTATGGTGTTGTATGAGGTACTATGACCCAATTACTTGTATTCTACACTTTATATGGAATAAAAACTATTTAGATAGAATAAACATGGGACACTTAGTTCTATATTCTCCTTAGTAAATAACATTGAGACATGGAGACTCGTTGTTGGCCAGATCCACTTCTTCTAAACAATTAACTTCCCAATTACTCTATATGATATGTTTTTCGGACTCCTCATAAGTTATTATTACACCAAACTAGTTACAGTATTCTCTCAACTATTGTGGCACAACCTCTTGTAGAAGTGGAACCCCAAAAATAATTTCCCTTTACAATTTCAAACCCCCCATTTCTCAAATCCTAGCAGTGTGATGGATTCCTTCAAGTCTAACTAGGGTTATGGCATAGCCCATGTGATACAGCATGGACACCTTCAAATTTACAAAGGTGATGAAATCTTAACAACTACATGGTTGTTCATATTGAACTTGGATATAGAATATAATGAAAACTCCCTTATCCCACAATAGATAGTCCTCTAGTTTTCTCATGGAATATAATTTAACTAGATCTATTGAAGAGGAATATACGAGTAACGAGGTCCATTCTTGACCTCCTATATAGTGCTAGCATATTCCATGGACCACATTCCTTACACTGATTTCCTCAAAGTGTGGTCATATTCTCCTTTTCACACACTGACCTACATTCATGATTGCCTATTCATTAGTGACCTCATAGATAGTTGACCTAACTAGTTCCCCTACATGGTTGATCTCACTACCACATATGCGAAGGTTGATATAGAATTAATGTATGGGCCTTGGCTAGCCTAATATTTATAGCATAATAGATAGGGATGTGCTGTAACCCTAGGTTTATGGCATATCCCCTCTTCAAATTCACTTTTTCCTTCTTAATTTTTTCAAAAAACACATCAAAAAACCTCCAAATATATTTGGTCTAACAATCTACCCCTTTGGGTTTGCTGAAAATCTTCCAAGCACTCCAACTATTCTCTCTTTCAAGAAGTTTATTAACAAGCCACTAATCATCAATTGTAACCCTACATGAGGAATTCTAATTATGAGAAACAAAAATTGAATGAAGATTTTTCCATGATCAAATTTGAATAATTTATAGAATATCAAAATTCAAAACATCCCTAGTTTGGAAATAAAAATCCCCCTTATCTTTTTCTTTCTCCCCATGTGAAACATACTTGGACATTTCTCTCCCCCTTTGTAAATGAACCCAAAGAGTACATGAGTTTGATATATTCTGAATACGGGATTAAAAAAACCAAAAACATGAGGTGAGAAGACATAACTTTCTTATAAAATAAACTATGGGTAGTGGGAGTTCTGTCTCATACCAATCATTTAATCAGAGTTAGTTGGACTCTAAGAGCCAATCGATTCTTTCCAAATACTAGTTTGGGTGGTCCCTTTGTCAAAATGTTTACCACATGATCCTGTATTGACACATACTCAAATTTTATAACTCCTTTATCCAACTTATCCTCTATGAAATGATATTTGATCTAATGTTCTTAGACTTTGGATTTAGGGAAATATTTTTTATAATATTTATTTCAATTGAGTTTTTACACAAAATTTCAATAGAATAAGTCACCTCAACACCCACATCATCATGTTGTTGCATCATCAATAATAATTGGGAAAATTATTGAATGAGAAAAATATATTCTTCCTCCTCTATTCTCAAAGATATATAATCATAATTATTTATTTACCATGAGATACAAAAAACTCAATATAAAATTAACCTCCAGATGTTGATTTTCAATCATCCACAGAACCATACCAATCCACATTAGTGAATCCCACCAAATTATATTGTGTTTTATTCTAGTAAGACAAATCATGTTTTATTATATAATGAATATAATAAAGGATTATTCTCATAGATTTCATGTGACATTACTTGAACTAACATTGAAACCAAGCATCTTGACATGTAGAAAATAATATGTTCGGTCAAGTGAATTTTAAATAAAGAAGAATCCAAATGATTTTATGATACATGGTCACATCGAACTTATTTCCCAACTCAACTTTTGATAATTTTCGCCTTATTTCTGTAGAAGTATCCATGGGACTTGATTTATCCACTCAAAATATTATTAACACTTACTTGGCACATTTGTTTATGGGATAAATGACCCACCATTTTTTTGAGTGACCTATAAGAAATGGGAAAAATGAAATTTCTCCAATTTTAGAAGTCTAAAATTCACACCTCATGAGTTATAAAAATTTCTTTCATTGGTTGTCATTTGAGCCTCCAAAAATTATGTCATCAATATAAATAGGCACAATCAACTGCTCTTCATTTTATTTCTTAATATAGTGGTTGTGATCAACTACTCCTATATGTAAATGAGCTTATTTAGACATTGCTCAAATCAAAATTAACATGTTCATGGTGTTTTGTTGAGGATATTCAGAGCCTTATTTAGTTATTATACCATTATTTTATGTTATTCAAAGAGGAATCCATATGATTTCTTAATATACACTTCCTATTCAAAGAAAATATTCAAAAAGGATTATTTAACATCCATTTCAAAGATTTTTAATCCCTTTTGAATTTCTATATCATGAAATAATGAGATGGTATGAATCCATGCAATGGGTGCATATGTCTCATAGAAATCAATGCTTTCAATCTAGGAATACCATTTGCACACAAGACATGATTTTTTTAATCATAGTTCCATCTTAATTTAATTTAATTTAGAACACCCACTTAGTTCCAATGAAATTATTGTCATTTAGTCATGGAGAAACCTCCCATGTATAATTTTTCTTGATTTGGTCATGTTCCCCATTCAATTCTTTAAACCAACTATCATCAATTTCATCCCTTCTATAATATTTTAGTTCTACCGTTGATAATAAATACACATTCTATTTATCCCTCATTATTCTAGTTTTTTCATGGGATATCCAGTATCCAATAATATTTTTAAGTGATTTTAGACCTTTATGGATATATTTGTGAACTGGATAGAATTTTTGTGCTTTATTCCCAAGTTGAGTCTTCTTTAGAGTTCTTATAATTAATAGTATCTCCCCATGAAACATTCATTTATTCATCACTTTAACATTCTTAAATTTACGAGTTTTTATATAGAATATACTCATATACTAATAATTTTTTTCCATTTTCAACCACCACAACATTATCTCATTCAAGAATATTTAAAATTATTTTGTTTTAACATCAGTAAGTTTTGTTCTTTGATGAATATCCACGAAATATGACTTCATCCACCCAATCTTTAAAATTTATGCACTTTTCCTTTTGGAGAATAAAACATTTTTTTCCAAACTATCTGGAGTATTTAAGAGTAGGTTTCTTTCTACAGAACATTTCATACATATTTTTATCTTTGTTTGAGAATATAAATTATCTCTTAAAGATTTAAACCACTAATATAACCACTTATTTCCAATATTTTCTTGGAATGTATTTTTCAATCAACATATTTCGAGCCATATTGTCGACAATGTGATTTATTATTTCCAAAACCCCATTTTATGGGGTGATATGATTGTAGAAACCTAGTGTTGAACTCAATGTTTTTCAAATATTCTTCAACATAATGATGTGTGAATTAGGTTCCATTGTCAGCCTAAAATTCTGAGATCATTACACCAATCATTTTTTCTTCTCTTCTTTGGTAAAGAGTCATACATCTGTAAAATTCATTATTGTGTGGGTAGGGAATGATCCCTTGAATTTTTATACAATAATATGTATATAGAAAATATTACCTACTTCCTTGAATTATGTGAAATTGGAACATATACATCCACATGCTCATGTTCAAGAAACCATGATTCCTTCAACTTCTTTGACTTGTAGGTCTTACAGATAATATTCTATTTTTTCATGAATCACATGTGTGATTATGATCATATATGATATGGATAGTTTCATAAGAACCATTGATATTTATCAACATTTTGAAATATTTTGGTCTTTTATGGATGAAATGTCTATGACATAAGATGTTCTCCTCTTCTTTAGACATCATTCAGAAATTTTCCTCTCACAGAAGATATAGATTACCCTTGGTCCTTTTTCCTTGAGTCAAACATATTTTCTTTTATGGTATAATCCTTTTGAATGAAATCCACCATATTTACATTATCAAAAATTGATGGACACTAGGATTATTGTGACTCAGCCCTTTAAAAAAGATAATTTCATTTCTTATAATATATTTTCCTCCAATCATTGATTTTATAAAACCAAATTTTTTGAGACCCTCATTATTCCCAAACTGAGTTATTCCATATTTATTGTTCTTGAAGTTAAAATGGGGTCTTTATTTTTAGTAATATGTGATGTTCATACTCTATCTAAAATCCATGAACTTTTCTTGTTCATTTAACTTAAGGAAATTTCTACAACATTATATTTCTATGAGTTACCTTTCATCACCCATGAGGGTGAGGAGCGTACCTCCATAATAACTGGATCCTTAGTCTCTTAATTTTCATGAAACACTGAACATATATTATGAGTATTTACACTTTTGGATGAATTTTAAATCATATTATTTATTATTATTCAATATGTTCTAGATGAAACATCTTTCATTATTTAGGAACAATAAATTTCCTTATTCCCATAGACTTCACAAAAAAAATCATCAAAATCGAATGAATAATCAGAAAATTTTCTAGACTGTTTGGGATGAAATTTCTCCCTGATGGTACTATAATAAATTAATAACGCATGGTAATTTTTTCCAAAATTTCTATAATAAAAATATCTAACTCTATATATAAAAGAGTGAGCCTTGGATAAATAATTTATTTCTTTACAAGTGTTGTGAAGATATAACTTCTTATATGGATTTGTTATTTTAGTTTAACCATTGATTTTCCTTTGAATCTCTAATGTTTAGGGTTGGGTTTCAATTACTCCTCTAAATATTATTTGATTTGCTTTTATGAAGATTAATGGGTATTTGGAGTCATCATTCTAGGAATTTATAGTGATTCCTGATCATCACACATTTGATTATGGGTCATAGATTCTTCTATAAACTATCAAATCCCCTTTACTCTATCATTGATATTTATTTCCAACCATAAATGATTTGGTTTTTTTATTTAATCTTGTGTTTCTACTTAACATCCCAAAATTTTCTGAACTTCTAGTTACGAGTTTTTCAATTTTAGACTTCATGTATAATTTCTCATCTTCTTTCTATTTCATATAGAGCTTGGAATCATGCACCATTGCATTTTACTTCTTTGTCATTTATTTATAAAAATTATGTTCATAAAGATATTCTTCAAGTTCTTCCTTAAAATAAACCCTTCTAATAACTTCTTAATTATCATCATCACTATCCTCAAATCTAGTTTTATTTTCAATTTCTATAAAAAAACCTTCATTATTATAGTTTTTAACTTCTTCTACTCCAATTTCCTCAGATATATCTTCTTCTTTAGAAATTTAATCTTTTGATGGTCTTTCATTGATAATTCTCTAAACCTTATTTTTTATTACATTTGAGTTATTCACCATAATCTTCTTGAGAGTTTTTGGGACATTTGGCCAAAATAAATCCCAATTTTCCACATCTAAAAAAATTAAGGGGAAGATTATCCTTAATCCATCATTTTCATATTTTAATATTATACAATAAAAATGAAATTACCTCATCAACTTCGTAATATTCTTAACTTACAATGATTTAGAGCTTCATCATGGTGTTAAAGGTTACTTCTTGATTTCTTTCTTTTATTCTCAATTAATTTTCTCTATTTGTCATCTCAGAATCAACCAAAGTTCTATGAAATATATCAAGATAAATTTCTTTTGGATATTTTTATTCTAGAACTGAAAAGTTCACAATGAGACACAGAGATATTCTTCTCACGATCCTCTTCACAATATTCTCATTATTGAGTTATTCATTGAGACCTCTCGTATCTTCAACAAGAACATTTTTTCAATCAAAAAAATGAATAAACCATTTCAATTGTTTTCATTCTAAAATTTTCATACAAGTCCTATAGAATCTAAAAATTGGCCTCCCAGACCTTTGAATCCCATTTATAGATATTCATGAGTTCTTTTCCATAAAACATTAGTAGTTTTGTAGGGAATAGTCTTTGTAATGATTTTATTTTAAAGAGCACTTCCTAGGAAAATTATATATTTTGCATCCGATTCAAATTGTCAATGATATCTCCATCAAGTAATTAATTTCGTTATTAAGATTGATTCCATATATGGATGTAGTGTAAACATCCTTACCCATGGATATGAAATAATTATTAATCCATATTTACCCCCGTAATGACCCAAACTTTTATCAATGAAAATTACTCTTGATATAATTAAATGTCTTATTATGTAAAGTGGTTATATAACATATGCACTTTTTTGGTTTTATGTTTTTTCATTTCAAAATACGATTAAGAATTTTTATCATTGCTAATATAGGCATCGAACAGTGATCACATGATTAGTATAAATATAGGGCTTTAACTAATCCAATTTACCCAGAAAAAGGAAGCGATGACCTCATCCAGTAGAATTTCTCCGTACGAAGACCATTTGTAAGAGCTCAAAAAGGAGGTAGTTTAATTGGTATTCACTCTTGAACAATCCAAATCTGAGCATCAACACATTAATCTTGAGTGGAACCACCTACTGGAGAAGTGGAAGTTAATAGAGACTATCGCCCGAGCAATGTTATTCGAGCCACCCCAAGAGTTTGTCACCATCACAAACCTTACCCTTAGGTCTTATGTGGGTGTTATAAGGGTTTATGTAATAATACCTTAGCACTATGATTATGTGCATTATTTGTTTATATAATAAATAATATAAATTCATTTTATTATTGTTACTTTGTAAATTGTTTTTAAAGCACAAATCGTATTTTTTTGGTTAATATTCAATTAAGAAATCTATTTTTACAAATTAATGTATTTTTTAATTAAATAGTATTTTAATAAAATATTTTTAATAAATTAATTTATATTAAATATAAATGATCATATAATTTTTATGAATACAATTGTAATTTTTATTAAGGTTTGAAGGTTGTTTTTGTCAAAACCCATGAATTTTCAATAAATGTCGGTTTATATTTTTTTTAAAAATTGAAATATTTAGAAAATTATTTAGATAAAATGAATATTATTTTTTGAATTAGGACATCAGGATTAACCAATGGTGAATTCTTCATAATTTTCTAAGACAATCAAAATTTTTGGGAAAAAATTAAATACCGTTTAATTATATAATGTGTTTTATGACATCATAATGAAATAATTGTGATGTAATAAAATACTATAAATGGGTTGTTATGAAAATATATTTTTTACCATTAAAATAATGTGATTTTAGGTTTCTTTTATTTATTTTCAATGCTTTAATGGAACCTCTAAGGCTTATAAATTTTTTAACCATTTAAAATATTTTCCTTGAGAGTGGGGATCACCTCCACAAAAGAAAGCCTAATATTTTAAGAAGTTTGTCCATTGGGATTATAAAATAATTTTTTCCTCTCCAAGTTGGAAAAACCATGGGTTGGTTTGTGGTTTTTATTAGTTTAATTTGTGGTGGCCCAAACCTAAATAATAAATAATTCCATCTCTTTTGCTATATAAACCCACCCAAGCTACCACTTTCTATTCACTCAAAGACCTTGGAGCTCGACCAAAAGCTGAACTAATCTCTCTATAATCCTCCCAAGGTGCCCCAATCTCACAATAAGCCTCTCTCAATTCCCTCCCAAGCCTTTGGGATCACACTTCCAAGTAAGAAATTTATTCCTTTCTCTTTTTTTCCAAATTTTTTGTTGTGGTTATGCCCTTTTATTTTCAATTAAAAACATTGGGGGTATGATTTAAAACCTCCCCTATAATTTTATACTTATGTTTGAACGATTATAAACAAATTTATCTCTCATTAATTCTTCCCATGTACACCTGTTACCATGCCAAAATTCCGTAAGGGATTTCTATCTCCTAATTTACATTCAAGCAATTATTTTGTTTTATGAATATAAATTCCATTAAAAATGTTGGTACATGTATCTATATAACCCCACTAATGTAAATTTAATGTAAATATGATGAGACACCCTTTCCTCTATCATCAACCATTTTTATGAATTATTATGTCATTATGTTATGCTACCGAAATTGCACCGTGATTTTTCAAGCCAAAGTCATTGTATAGTGAATACCATTCCCATATCTTTATCAAGGGTATTCACCTTTATGCACATTTACTTATTGATTATAGAGTTTAATTTATGAATTCAACATCATTTATCATGGAATAAATGATGATGTTTAATTAATCCATGTTATATGATCTATGTGTCACACTCATGCATGAAATGAAATGATTAAGAAGGGTGTGCCCTGATAGCGCTCCAATGCATTGGGTAAAGATTAGTATCACGATACCTCAAGAACAATGAGGTTTTACTCATAATAATTAATTTTAAATGAGGTTTTACTCATGATCCATGTGCAATTAACCTTGGCTCATTCTAATATTATGTTAAATTTTGTTGCCACATTTCCATCTTATGATAATCATGCTATATCACGCCTTTATGTTCATGTTTCTCTTATACTCCATTGATATTACTATTGACTAAAATGTATTGTATTCTTAAAGTTATGACTTGTTTACTCCCTTACTAGGCTTTATAGCACACTCTTTTCTTATGAACATCCTCATGTTATCCTATACAATGCTAAGTATGAAGGAATGTGTATGGTCATGTAAAATAAGTTTTCAATAAAGCTGTGTATTTTATGTTCTAAGTTGTTATGTAATGTTACTAATTTACCAAGACACTGGACCTATCAATCATCAGAGTTGTATTAAGTGGAATTTTATATAATAAATAATTTTTATATGTGTAATAATGAGTAGGGTTTTAATATGCCCAATTGGAAATTACTATATTAATATGTGGGGAATCCATTATAGTTAAAAATCTTTCCCATGATTTCAAGAGAGAAGAAGAATGAACACAAATATGACACAAGTTATTGGAATCAAATGGATGATAACATATATAGAGTGGGTGGGGGGAGTGAATCATGGTATTACATATTATTTATTTCATTAGGATCCTTTTTATTTCACCTTGACGAACTCTATGATTTATTTCTCTCTTTTCCCTCAATGAGAAATGGAAGAAGTAAATGACATAGAAGTATTTAATTATATCTCACACCCTAGGATATGTACAAGGAGCATGCATAAAAATGTATCTATGAACTGAATCCACTAGAATATCATTTCTTAATGTACATTTTTTGGAGTGGTCTTACTGACCCTCCTTGTTCACTACCACTAATTGATAGAGAAATCACTGCTCTATTTCAATAAAGAACTCACTACTCCATTTTTTGAATCTTAATTCTTCACACATGAAAAGGTATGAACAAAAACTAAAAGAAAATGTTTCTATTCAGCAGGAAAATATTGATTTCTAGTGAGAATGTAACTTTTGGATGAACACCTCCTTCAACATTCAGCCTTCTAGATGTGATCTAAAATCTAACCTCTCGAGAAACTTCTACTATGTATTTCTTCTCTCTGTGTCTTGTTTGTCTCACTATGTTCAAAACAACATGCTCAAACTTTTAAAATCAAACCAAAGTAAAGGATGGATAATTTTGAGGCCAATATTGTGCCTTGTGTACCCTATAGTAAATGGGGTCATAATCCTACATAATTTATTATTTAACCATTTAGATTTTTAACCCATAACACCCTCTAACCAAATTAGTCAATAGATAGAAAATTTCATTTCTGCATCATCGTATATGGTACTACTATGTAATACCTCTCAATATGTACCTTCTGCGGTGTGACCAATATTTATACTACATAAACATGAGAATCTACATTCTCGTTTCTACATGGTAAACAACATTGTAGAATGAGGACTCATTTTTGACCAAATCCACTTCTCCTAGAGAATTAACGTCTCAATAAAACCCCAGAAAACGAATCATTGAATCCTCAAAAATTCTTCTTATAAATAACTAGATATAGCATGGGCTCGACTATTGTAGTGTAGCCTAATTTATCAATAAAAATACCAATAACACTGGATATGCTAATTTCAAACCCTCAACATTGAAAAACTCAATTGTGGTGTAGATTCCTTAAATTACAACTAGGGATAAAAAAAATATCCTAGGTGTTGTGGTGTGTAAAAATTAAAATTTGAAGAGGTATTAAAGTCATGTTCATCCGGTATTATGTCATGGTTCACTTAATTTTAGTGTATATTGAAAAATTAATTTCCCCACATCGAAAACTCCTATATTTTTCTCATGGAATTTAAGTTAAATTGATGTGTTGATTTAGATGATGAGAGAAATGGGGTCCACTCTTGACCTCCCCCATAGTACTTCCCTATGTTGTAGACTACCTTCTATGCACTACAGTCCCTATGGCATGGACCTCTACTCTATTGCACATGCCAACCCGCATGCATGATTTCATCTTCTTTGGTGTCATTGTAGTTAGTTGGATTAAATAGTTCCACTGTGTTATTGAGATCACTCCCACATATGTGGGGTTGATAATGATGGTCTAGATGAAACCTAGTTGGCCTCATTTTTACTACATAACATATAGGGCTGTGGCATAACCCTCATACTGCTACATGGCCCCTATTCCACTTCACTTATTCTTTCTTCATTTTGTCAAAAACATAACAGAAAACCTAAAAAGTACTTTTTTCCAACACATAACCTTTTTTTATATTACATTATATTATTCTACTCCAATTTATTAACTCATTTGGATTCAACATCAATATCCCTTTAGTATTTTTATGATCAATCTTCACTGTTGATGCAAGCCAAAATCCTATGATTGACAGCCATGTAGACATCTGTTCTTTATTAAGAGACAGTGTTGAATCTAATTTATCCTAATGTAAAAGTTATTTTCATCAAATATCATAATCACATTTCCGTTGAAAACCAATTACATTACATTGGGAGATAATAAATCATTAAAAACCTTTGGCTATGATACCAGTTGTTGGACCTAATCAAGGAAAATACCCTGAGGGGGGGGGGGGGGGTGAATCAAACTATTTCAATATTCCATAAACAAAACTCACCAATGATATTGTACACTATTTTTTTGGAATAATAATCTCCCTAAAAATTTATATGAATTGATAAAGTAAAAAGTAGAGGGATACAAGTAATTTTACTCAGTTCACCCAGTAAGGATAATTTCTGGATCATGAAAGGATGCTATGTTAAGAACCTAAATCACTAAGCTTACAACTTATTAGTAAAAATTCTAAGAATATACATTAAATATCCAGTATTACAACCCTCAGTATATAAGTAAATAAATGATCTTAACCATCCAAATAAATCAATAACATTAAGTCTTGTTTCCCTGATATTTATGAACAAATAGTGATACTACACCAGTAGTGGTGTATCAATATATTCCACTTTCATCTATGAATTAACTCAATAAAATTTAGTGAAATAGTCACTTAAATATATCTATGGTTTTTTTGGAATAATTCTATAATTCATTATGTGTTCTACCCTCTCTATCTCGGATTATTATGCTCAATGATGCTTCTTTATTTCTAATGAATATAAATATACCAAACATATCTTTAATGATCACTATGATTCACTCCTAATAAGTCCTCAATTAAACTTCCTTATGATAGGACAATACATCCAATAAACCCATTTAAAACTATTTCAATATTACCTATTCAATTTTTTGAATTACTTACTGAAAGATATAAAATATGAATATATAGGTTTTCTGGATTGAATTTTTCATTGTGTGATAATTAACATTATAGCACAACCTTCATACTCTATTGAAAATAAAACCTTAGACATTGGATTCCTTGGGAATCTCTATAGGATGAAACTAATTATTACAGAGTATAATTATCTGTCTCTGAATTTTCATGTCTCACATCCCTAAATAATATCATGACAATAATCTAAGAATTTTCTTAGACTAGCACACCATAGTGTGATGCTCATTGGTTGTACCACTATTCACTTTTGGAGCCATTACTGGGGAGGGATTTGGTTTTTAGTGCATGTTTTTGATAATATTTTTGTAAATTTTTTGATTATTTATTTGTTTTATCTTACACATATACCTATCTTTTTATATTCTAATTTATTTCTTTTGTAGGATTTGTGCATAGAACGTTCAAATCCAAGAGACCTACCTCCTTTCAAACTTGAAGTGGAGAGGATCCTACTTCATTGAAACAGAGATGCACAAGAGAACCCTTATAAATAGGACATAAAAATCATAGACACTCTTCTTGATCCTTCCTATTTTTCTTCTGGAACCGATATCAAAACTGAAATAAAATTTCATAATATGGCTGAAAACAATAAAAAATTAAAAGAAATAACCTCACCATATGTTGATATCCATCCCACATATATTCAAATTTAAGGAGAGGAACCCAAATTTGAACTAACATCTGGTTTAATTCTTTTATTAACAAGATTCCATGGACATCCTGGAGAAGATCCACACAAACATCTTAAATAATTTCATATTATGTGTTCTACATTAAAACCTGAAAATGTTTATAAAGAATAAGTAAATATTTGAGAATTCCATTTTCATTATAAGACACTACAGAAGATTGGTTGTATTATTTTAATTCTATAATTATAGGTTGGGAGGACATGAAATGACTTTTTTATTGAAAAATATTTACCAGCCTCTCAAACTGCAACTATAAGGAAAGAAATCTGTGGTATAAGGAAATCACAAGGGGAAACATTACATGAATATTTGGAACACTTTAAAAGGTTATTTTCAAGATATCCACACCACCAAATAAGTGATCAACTCTTAATTTAGTATTTTTAAGAAGGTTTAATTCCTATTGATCGAAATATGATTGATGCTGCAGGTGGTGCGCTAGTTGATACGACCCCAATTACTGCAAGAAAATTAATTTATAACATGGCAAAAAACACTCAAAAATTTGGTTCAAGGTCTACTGTACCCATTCGAGGTGTCCATGAGGTGAAAATTTCTGAATTTTAGAAGAATGTGGATATGAAGTTCAAAGAGGAAAGTACCCTTCTTCGACAACTTGCTCTTTCCCACGGGAAATCTCAATCTCCTCCCCCCATCCATTGTGGTATATGTTATTCTGACACCCACTACTCGGACCAATGCCCCCAAATTGAGAGAAACTTTTGAGAGTTGTGAGGAAATATTTCCAGGACGCCCCTATAACCAACCATTTAGGAAAGAACCTTATTATCCATCCAACCCTGGGTGGAAAGAAAACCAAGCTTATAGGAAAGGGGGGTATTCAAACCAACCCCAAAAGCAATGGAACCAATAGGGCCAGAGTAGTCATCCACCATCAACACCTAGAAATACTCAACCACCCTAAAGGCCTTTCCAAGAAACCCATCCAAAACCCAAGCCTATCCTAGAAGATATGATGGAAAAATGGCTACCAACAATCTCTAATTCCAACAAACCACCCAAGATTCCATACACGACCTAAAAACCCAATTATGACAACTTGTCGACACAGTGGGGGAAATCCAAAGCTATGGGTCAGGTAAACTACCTTCTCAGATAGTAGTTAACCCTAGGGATAAGGGAAATTTCAGTGTCATATCCCTTAAGATTTGACCTCAACTTAAAACCCTAATGACCCCACCAATAGATTCATCCCCTCCTAAGGAAACCACCATCCCAACCATTGGAAATGCTGCAAATGAGGTAAAACCCTATATTGAGAGAAGCCCTTAAAAAGGAAAGAGTGTGTATGGTGATGAGTCTCCTAGAATACCCATTCCTCTTACATTTACCCAAAAGGCCACCCATCCTAGAAAACAAAAGGAAACTGAAATCTATAAGAAAATTTTTAAGACCTTTAAAAAAGTGCAGGTAAACATACCCTCAATTGATGCTATGAAAAAAATTCCAAGATATAAAAGGTTTTTAAAGGAGATGAGTACACACTAAAGGCTACTTCAAGGTGATGAGAAGGTGAGATTAGGGAGGAATGTTTCAGCATTTATAGATCTATCACTTCCCACTAAGTACAATGATACTAGAACATTCTCAATTTTGTGCACCATAGGGGAGTATTCTTTTTCCTATGCTATGATTGATTTAGGTGATTATATAAATGCGATTCCTCACTCCATTTAATCTACATTGCAGGTCAGAAAAATGAATCCCACTGGAATTTTTGTTCAATTGGCTATCCCGAGTACCGAACACCCCTCTAGTGTGTTAGAGGATGTTCTTGTGAGGGTTTAAAATTTAATTTTTCATGCTGATTTTTATGTGTTAAAAATGGAAGATGATAGGATGAATGGACATGACCCAATTATATTAGTGATACCTTTCTTGAAAATAGACAAAACCATAATTAATTTTCATAATGGAACATTATATATGGATTTTGGTGGTGACATTGTCCACTTAAACATCCTTGATGCCATGAAGTACCCCTCATAAGAACATTCCTCTCTCTCTATTAACTCTATAGATGTAATCCCTTCCCTTAAAAAACTTCATTTCATTCCCTCAATTAATTTTCTGAGTTTTGATCATTGATTAAAATGTTACGTAATGAATCATGCATAGAATGTTGTACCAATATAGAAAAATACCATGCATGTTTATTAATTGATGATTTCTTGAACACTGAGGATCACATGAGCATTGATGATAATGATAATCTTGTAAAAGATTATTCCTCATATGAGGATGATACCATTGATCATTTAGATGATATTAGTGACATATCACTTTTATACACACTTCCATAAATCCAAAATCCAAAATCCACCTGAATTAGAACTGAAAAAACTGACTCAAGATTTAAAATATTCATATCTTGAGAATAGAAATAAGTTTCCCATCATCATTTCTAGTTCAATCCCTCCTGAGCATGGATTGTGACTACTTGAACTTTTAAGGGAGTATAAACAAGCTTTGGGATGGACACTTGCTGATATTACTAGTATTATACCATCAATTTTTACACATCATCTATTGTTAAATGATGAGGCTAAACTGGTGAGGAAGTCACAACGTCGACTAAACCCAAACATCCTAGAAGTTGTTAAAAAGTAGGTAACAAAATTTTTGGCTACTGGAATAATTAACCCCATCTATGATAGTCAATGGGTTAGTCCCGTTCAAGTATTTACTAAAAAGACTAGACTTAAAGTAATTATAAATGAAAATAATGAATTGGTTCCAACTCATGTGCAGAATAGTTGGCGTGTCTCCATGGACTATCACTGACTAAACCAACACATTATTAAGGACCATTTCCCATTGGCATTCATTGAAAAAATGATAGAGAGGCTAGTAATTAATTCCCACTAATATTTCCTTGATGGGTATTTAGGATACTTTCAGATCAATATTGCCCCTGAGGATCAAGACAATACAGCCTTCACTTTTCCCATTGGAACAATTTCATATAGAAGGATTCCATTTGGTCTATGCAATGCTTCAGGTACTTTCCAATGATGCATTGTTAGTATTTTTTTGGATTACCTAGATAATTTCAATGAATTATTCATGGATGATTTGAATATTTATGACTCCTCTTTTGATGAATGTTTGTGTATTCTTGGTTCTATTCAACATCGCTGTGTTGAAATGTATCTCGTATTAAATTATGTGAAAGGCCATTACATGGTGCGACAAGGAATAGTTTTGGGACATGTCATTTATGGGGATGGTATCAAAGTAGATAAATCAAAAGTGGATGTAATTTTTTCCTTAACATTCCCCAAAAATGTATGAGATGTGCGGTCTTTCCTAGGTCATGTGGGATTTTACCATCGTTTCATTCATGACTTTAGTAAGATTGCACTCCCCCTCTCCCGATTACTCCAAAAAGAAAAAGAAATTGTTTTTGATAATGAATGTGAGGAAGATTTTAATAAGTTAAAATGGAGTCTCACATCACCCCTGGTAATCCAAACACCTTGGTGGGATTTACCATTTGAGCTCATGTGTGATGCCTCTAACTATGTAGTTGGGGCAGTCTTATCACAAGGGGTCAATCGAGCTCCACATGTCATTGCATATGCTTCACGTACACTGGACCCTGACCAAGAAAACTACACAACAACAGAAAAATAATTCCTTTCCATTGTTTTTGACTTGGATAAATTCAGGTCATATCTTTTAGGGTCTAAAGTAATTGTGTTCTCAGACCATGTAGCCCTCCGGTATCTCCTAAAGAAACAAAAATCCAAAACACATCTCATTCATTGGATACTCCTTCTTTAAGAATTCAATATAGAAATTAGAGATAAAAAAGGGGAAGAGAATTTGGTGGATGACCATATCAGTAGGATTCCCCCATACTCATACATTGACTCTTCCCCTTGAATTCCTTTAAATGATGTGTTTCCCGATGAGAAATTGTACTGAGTGAAAGATGCTATTCCTTGGTATGATGAAATTATAAATTATTTGGTAGTATCTTTTATTCATACTAATTTCAATAAAAACCAATTAAGTCATCTAAATAACGAGTCTTTTTGGTACATTTGGGATGACCCCTACCTTTGGCACACATTTAGTGATCAAGTCCTTAGGAATTGTGTTCCCAATAGCGAGTTTCTGTCCGTCCTTAGATTCTTTCACACTCTTTCTTGTGGGGGACACTTTGGACCCCAATGGACTGCTCACAAAGTCCTTGATTCTGGTCTCTTTTGACCAACACTTTTTCGAGATGCCCATGTTTTTTAAATCTTGTCCTCATTGTAAAAGAAGGGGTAATTTCTCTAAAAGAAATAAAATTCCACAAAAACCATTTCTCTTTCATGAAATTTTTGATGTTTGGGGTATTGAAATTATGGGGCCATTTTCCAATTCCTTTGGAAAAGTGTACATTCTTCTGGTAGTTGATTACATGTAAAAATGGGTAGAGGCACGAGCTATAATGACTGATGATTATAAGGAAGTTGTCTAATTTTTGAGAATCCAAAATTACTGTTGGTTTGGCTTACCTAGGTTTATCATCAGTAACTGGGGTTCTCATTTCTGCAATCGAATAATGCAATATCTTTTTCATTGGTTTGGATTTGGGCATAGAGTGTCTACTAAATATCACACATAGACTAATGGTCATGATGAGGTGTCAAATAGAGTGGTAAAACATATTCTTGAAGAAACTGTTCAAACCAATAGAAAATATTGGAGTCTTATACTCAATGATTCCTCATGGGATTAACAGACTACTTTCAAAACACCCATTAGAATGTCAACATATTAGCTAGTGTTTGGAAAGAGTTATCACCTCCCTATTGAGATTGAGCACCAGTCCTATTGAGCCATCAAACAATGCAATTATAATATTTTCAGTGTAGGTTCTCAAAGGAAGTTATTGATTCATGATGTGGAGGAAATGACAAGAGATGTATATGAGAACTCCAGTATTTATAAGGAGTGAACCAAGGCTATCCACGACCATCTCATCCTTCATGATCAGTTCCACATTGGGCAGATGTTCCTCCTCTATAATTCAAGGATGAAGTTTCATCTAGGTAATATTTGTTCCCTCTGGTTTGGCCCATAAATTGTTACAAATGTATCTCCATTTGGAGTTGTTTAGGTTCAAAATGAAGAAACCAAGCAAGCCTTTAATGTCAATGGGCAGTGGCTGAAGCACTTCCATGAATCCATTCCAGAGTACCTGATGGAGGAACTCCATGTTCAAGAAGCAATATATGAATGAAAATAACCCAGTTTTATCCTTTCTTCCCACATTTTCTTTTATTATAGTGAGGTCACTACACACTTTAGGTGTGAGGGATGGGTATATTCCTAGGTTAGTTAGTAATTTTAATCATTTTTTTTATTTTTCTCTCTTTATCTTTTTGAATTGTATTTCTAATTCCCCCCTTTCCCTCCTACTCACCTTTGTGACCGAATATTTTTTTATGACCACTTTATCATGGAAAATGATGCCCATTTAATAATAGAATTTATTGAAAACGTATGTAGAATGTACGTATTTCATGTTCTTTTAAAATTAAAAAAAAAAACTGATGAAATGTTCATTTTAACAAGAATTCAATACTGTGGTGTTTCTTTCTGGTGAATTTTAGTTCTTTGTCGATGATATAAATGGTTGTATCATTTTTAAACCTTTGAGAAGAATGGTTCCATTTCTTTTAAATAGTTTACGGGAAATTTTTGTCACTTAATTTTTCCACAAAACTTTTCACCCAACCATGAAGTGTTAAAATTTATACTTAATTAAAGATAAATATAATTTAGGTTGATTTTTCTCTACTTTTCAAAATCAGTTTTTCATACGTTCGTTCCTTATCTGATTTATTTCATTACTGTTCCAAATTGACCTATGTGTTTGTACCTGTTATCTGACTGTTTTATGCCCTAAAAAAGGGTTTTATATTGGGAAGGTCAAAAACCACCCTTCCTGGACCATTAATCTTGTTATAAATATTACAATTAATGCCGTGAGGAGATCAAACATGGGTTGGGAGAAGAGTGTGATATTTGTTCCAAATGAAACTTTTGAAAAAAAATAAATGACGGGATTGATGAAATGTGAAACATATGGGAATATATAGGTCGATAACTTATAGTCTGACTTTTGGGAATGCTTAAGTGAGTGGGTCTTGAAATATGATTTCAAAGGATGTGGGACAAGTTTGGTGGAAATTATCTTGTAAGTAGACAATTATTATAATAACTTATATTTACTCAATAGATAGTGGAAAGAATAGCATGAAATGGTTGTCACCAAAAGACATGGAGAATTAAAGACATGATTGAATTTTGAATTATTTTCTTTTATTTGTATCATGCATCTCTTGGAATTTCATTTGGATACAATTTTTGAGATGTATTTTTCAATGATCATTGAAAATAACTCCTCAGTCTGTTTTTTTTCTTTGATCATATTTCAATCAGGAAATAAATTTCCAATGAATGTTAAAAATTTCTGAAGTTTGAAATATCTAAATTCACAATTTTTTGAAATATTACTTATCCCATGAGTGAAAATGTTTAGGTGAGGGGGGGGGGGGGGTGTGTGATCGTACAACAATTCATTGTTTCATTTTCACCCTTACACCATTGTATTAAACTGAATTTGTATTGTACATTAAAAATATAATAAAAAAATTAACTTCATGTTTGATTTAATTATTTTGTGTTTATAACTGTTAAAAATGTAAATGTTACTTGTTTTGATAATTTCATTGAAGATGGATGTGATTTGGAGGACCCATGATGAAGTCCAAGAAAAATGGGCAAAACTACGCAGGATCCAAGCACATTAGTAGATTTATCCGCACGCTTCTACTAGAACTTGAATCCAAATGGGCTGAAAGTTTGTGGTATAGTCCAAAATTTAATAGGTTAAATTTCATCTCAAGAAACACAATACAGATTCGGCTTTTATGATGGACATCCGAACTAATCTGTCCAAGACACCGAATCTTCACAAATTCAAAAGTGGAATTCTATAATATGTACATATATCAAGCTGTGATTATCCAAATGATGCCAAACTTTCGGTGGGGATATTCAAGAAGTGGGGATACAAATATACAATTTTTTCAAAAGGTAAAGTCTACTTTTTAGTAGCATAAAACCATACTCCAGTGGTTTATCAAAATATAATTTCTCAAACCATGTCCCATTTTGGATATAAAAAGGCACTATGGGAACCTCATTTGTAAATTCAAACTTGAAGTGAATCTCTTCCATTTTAGAGTCCTATAGGTTTCTCCTCCTAATATTATAAGATATGGAGGCCCCTATCCTCATAGGGGGACCAATAATAAAGAAGGATTTCCACCTGAGCTTCATCCTCCTCCCGATGTTGAGATAAACGGTGGGTGATCATTGCGAGGGAGCTACATACTTGAAGAGGGAATTCTGACACCTTATATTCTACTGGTTTTGTTTAATTTTTTGGTGAATTATTTTACTAAGGTTTAGTATTTATAGGATTCTTCTATGAATTCATTAATTTGGTTTAATTAAGTGAAACAATTCTCATTTCAATACCAATTGGGTTTAAATTCAAGTGGGAATATTGGGTTGTTCCGATTGAACAACAAAAGCATCCTTTTCATTCCCACTTTCTTGAGATTTCAGTCTTATTTGGAAGATCATATTCCATTAATAAGTTTTGGACCATGAAAATATGATTGTTATGGCAAGGTTTTTTTCTTCAGGAAATGGAATAAAGGCTTAGGAACTAATCGGGATTCCAATTAATTTCAACCAAAGAATTACTCCAAACCTAAATGAATCTCTAAGAACAATGAACTTGAAATTTGTGTAGTGGAATCACAATGACCCTTTTCTATCATAATTCTTAAAACACCACCTTAATCTATCAACTATTAGACTATTTATGTTAAGTTATTTTCTTTAAATTGTTTTCAAAATCACCCCCTATTTTAGTATTTTTTTTAAAAAACACACACTCTGAACCCACCAACACTTCTTCATATACGATCTAGGGTCTTCCCTAGACTATAAATCCAATTTAGAAACAAAAGAAATTTGATGTTTAATGACATTTCGATCAAGAATAATAACTCTAGTTTACCAAGTCTTAATGGTGTGATGCTGCACTATGGTGTGAACACATCAAGAATAGAAAAATCATGGGAATACACTACAAATATATCATGATGTGTCCATAATTCCCCTGACATGACAAATTTCTACTTTTTTATGATAAATGAAATAATCTTACATATTCCCCTCACCACTACAACAAAAAATATTACACATCTAGGGAATTTTCCATATTTCCATCCATAAATCCTTTCATAGAATGATACTACGAACCATTATATGAATACCAAATTAACTCCAAAATAGATCAGCGTAAAATTTATATGGGTTAATATAATGCAATTCCTCTCCCTCATGATGCCATATTTAAAAAAAGGATCCTCTACCACATCTGGGTAATTTTGTGACTAGAGGTCTCATTGTACGATTGATATTTGTAAAGACCCTGACTCCAGTTTCCAAGAGTCAGTGATCACTTTATTACATTAGTATAAGATATAAAAAATCACATCCAAAAGGACTAAATAGTTTAGTAGTCTTGGTAAAAAAGATATATAGTTATGTTTTCAATTACATTTGAAAACATGTAATACAACATAGTTAAAGTAAAAAATTATACATCCTTGAAATCATTCAATGATTCATTCTTGGTATACAGGGGAAATGAAACAAAATAAGGGTGAGATAAAATTCTCAATAATAGTTACTTAAATTGGAATCTATTATGAATAAATAAATCCTAATAAAAATGGAATAATCAACATGGCATGGTAAATATCTAAACACACATTCCATTTAATAAGTAATTTGACTATCATGATTAGATAAGGTATAATCTATATTTCAAAAAAAATAACTGAACACACATGAGATTTAATCAATAACTTGTGAAAAACATGAATCCATGGATTATTACAATGCAATAATCTCATGAATAATAATAAATTAATTCTTAATGAATGAAATTATTAATATTGTATTTCATGATCTCAGACATCGTGATATATATATCATGAAGACCTTTCCCAATATGGCTTAAAACTATGGGTAAAAATCATTTAATGCTAGACTACTATTTCACCTTACAAGTCCATCGATTCATCAAGGGGATATATAATTTTGGGCCCTACTCTTCAATAAATGTCTAACATAATCCTCATATATTTAATGATTAATTAAATTCACAATTAATATGTATTATCAATAAATTTCCATATTTAATAAAAATACATAATATCAATATATCCCAAGTCAATAATATAAATTTCAAAGTAAAAAAAATTATGTAGAAATGATATATTGTTTATGTAATAAGAGTATCAATGATTAAAAATATAAATATTTAGGTGAAATTTAATATACAATTATTTCAATAAAGTGAATATTTCATGTTAAAGTTAATGATTAAAAAAATTAACCATAAAAGAGAATTTTAATACTTTCCCTGGCCAAAATGATCATAAACCATTTAGTGAAGAATTTATAATGGTATAATTAAAGCATATATATAAAAGAGTATATATAAAATAAAGTGTTGTTCTTTTTTTATAATATGAATACCATAAAAAGATCTTTAAAAATACTTTTGAGGAAAATACCATTTTAACTTTAAAAACAAATTTAAAAAAAAAATAAGTATCTGGAATATGAGGGAAACCATTTTCTTTAAAAAACGACCATTTAAACATGTAAATAAAGATTCAAATAAATGAGTGGGAATTATTGTGGGAATGTTCCTTTCATTCCTAGTATGTCAAAATAAATATTCAATTCACATTTTTGTAAGAAAAGTAAAAAGTACCTTGGTTAGAAAATCATAAGAAAATTTATTTTAAAACATTTTGTGAAAATAAAATTATCGGTGGAAATAAATTTAAACAATAATAGTAAAAAAAAATTGAAATCATTTTTAGAAAAATTTTATTTGAAAGAAAATGATTTTTTATTAAAGAGAGAAATGATGTCGTATTTTATTTAAAATATTTTATCAATAATTTTAAGAACCAAAGTGGGGAAAATTTTAATATCACATGAAAAATACTTGAATAACCATAGGAGAAGTAAATGAAATATTTTTATTAGAAAATTATCAAATAATTTCATTTAATGAAGATTTATGTATAAATAATCCTAATTAAAATGATATTGAAGAATAAACCCTTTCCGTTTTGGTGACTTTTGAACCATAAACATCATCAAAGAGATAAATTCAAAGAAAAAACTAAATACCCTAAATATTAATAGATTTAGGATATAAATAATTTGTGGATCAGTATACAAACATCATCAAATAAAATAAGTATATAACATAATATATCTCCTAAATAATATAATTTGAGACAAGAAACCCTTATAATGATTAAAAAATTGAAGTGAAAATTAAAAAATGAATCAATTATGTTTATAAAAATTAAATCCAAATAAAAAAGTAGAAATAAAAAATAATAAAATAAAAATTCATTACACACACATGATAACAATATCAAAGACAATGAAGAAGTAATATAACCCAATGAAAAGAAGTTGAGTTATGAAATTCATTACCAATTGATAATTTGAAATCCAAATCACCTTGGGTGAAATAATTCAAATTAAAAGTAAAAATAACACTAATTAGGAAATATTAATGATATTACATGTAAAATAGTATGTATACACCATATTAAATAAATTAGGTGCATAAAATTACAATATTCTTAAATGAATGGTAATTGAGATAAAATCATTTACTTCACACTTACATTTGGTTGAATGAAATTTAACCACATGTATAATGGTTTTATTTATGTTATTAATTTATAATAGAACCATATTCATGTTTATAATATCATATATTATCCTATTATAACATCTTACCACCCATTCTTTAATATTATCTTATTATTATTATTGTTTCGTGTGTTAATTGCCTTTTTTGTCATGCATGTTTTGTCATGAATTTAAGGATTCACGTGTATAGGATATATTTACATTCCAAATATAATGAAAAAAATGTTATATATATTATAATTACTTATTGGATTCATTTTTAAACCATTCTGGAATATTTTATATGGAAAATGAGTCACATCGCATCGTGGAGATGGTAGGTTATATTGACACATGATCGATGATATCATTACCCTAATGGGTGAAAGTGTAATGAAGTATACAAGATAGTAATTTTATACAATTAATATCATGTAATATATATTATATATATTCATTATTTCCATCATTATGACTTCTCATGTGAGATGATGATGGAAACCAAATTACTTTGGTTTGTGTGGAGGTAGTACGTAGTACACACAAGGGATGACTTTGTTTCCCATTTGATGGAGGAGTAAGTGGATATATATTTACCCATAAAAATAATAATATATTAGTATATGGTATGTAATGGTGTTATTTTAATGTATTTCAAGACATAATTGAAGGTGTAAAAAGAAGAATTAAAAAGAAAGATCTTAGCGAAGAAAATAACCTCCACTCAGAAGAACATTCTTTGGATCTCTTATTAAGAACCATATGGTTGATATTTTGGGAATAAAATAACCTCTATAATGTATATAAGGATTTTTTTTTTGATATTTTTTAAGGTTTTTTATGATACCAATGGCTTGAGAGGTGTGAATATCTATGGGGAGAGAGTGACCTTTAATAATCGAGGAGGACACGCATGAAATTTTTGAAAAGAATAAATCATTCCCACATCATTTACATTCCATAAGGATACAAAATGGATAATTATAAAACCATATTAGTAATAAGGTATAAATATGTCCATAAAATAGAATTTATATAAGATTTTAGGTCATTTTAACCCTTATCTTCTTAGGTTAACTCCTAGGTAAACCCATTTTCACCTTAACTATGGTACAATATTTTTGCTATTTTCACTATTAAATATGAAAATAAAACTAAGTTGACCTATATAATATAAATAATGATTATTAAAAACATGTGATAAATTTTTCTAAAGTCAATTAACAGAATTTGTAGAATTTAATTTAATATAAAACCTATAGATGTGTCGAAAAATGGATTTTCAAGAAATACAATTTTCAAGCATAAGGTGATCTTATATTAACTATATGAATAGTAATAATCACGATATAGATTAAAATATATATTGTTAGATATGTAATATATAAATTTAATTTAAATAATTAATCATAAAATATTTTTTAATCAATTAAATTGTGAAACATTATGAATTCTAAAATAGTTTTTATATAATTGTGATTTTAGGCCTAAAAATAACCTTATATGAAAATCAGTTATAATATTTTAAATATAGTTAAATAATAATTATGTTACATTTAAATCAAATCAAAAGAATAATTATACTTTAAAATTACATAGTTAAATCAAAGAACGTAACAATAATTAAAAAATCGGCATTTTTCACTCTTTACTGAAAAATCAACATATTTAGAAAAATCCCAAAATTTTACCAAAAGATAATTTTGATATGATGGTTTAAAAAATTATATTATTTTTATAAAATAATTTTTAATTTTTTTTATAAATTTATTATAATTCAAACCATAAAATTAAAAATAAATCCCTTTTTTGATGAATATGTCTTTTAAAGTATGAAATGAATTTACTAAAAAGTTGAGTGATTATTTAATAAGAGTTTATAAATAAATTTGTATTGATTAATAACTACTATAATATATTTCATAATTTAGTTAATCTTATTAATACCCAAAAATTTAATAGCTCTGTTATAAAGGTCATATTTAAATAACATCTCATGGGTTTTTAGGCTCGGTGTTATGTGACATATATTCTATTGAATGTAATGTTATTATTTTTAAATCATAAGTATGAGTGTACCAAAAGATATTTAAGAGATTAAATTTATTTAAAATAAATATACTAAAAAATATTATGGTGTTATAATATTATTCTTCTAGTGATAAAGTATAATACCTTATATTATTTTCCAAAAGACTCTTACTTATGATTTAAAACATTCTTACATATATAGGTGATATACTACTTTATCATTTCCATGGGTAATCCTTTCATGAATCAGACTAAATTTTTAATGTGTGACTTTTTTGCATATAGAACAATTGTAAATCCTTTAAGATTCTTCCAAAACTCCCATAATCTACCTCTATAATTCCTTCAAAAACATTTTCAAAATTATGAAACCCAAAAAAACTCTTAGGTTGTTTTTTTATAACAATCTTATAATATACTAGATTAGTTTAAATTGTGTTATGATTCATCAATATTATATTTCTAGATTCATGTCCCTAAATTGGGTTATAGTATCCCATTATTCACTAGATTTATAACCACATGTCTCTTGAGAATCCCCCATTTTAATATCATAATATCCCATCTAATCTCATTTTTTTCTCCATCTGGGAATTTCCATTAAAATCCAAAACTACTCGAATTACTAATTTCATACAATATTTGTCTATGTAATTCATGACTAAATCTTTATTTTTTATTCACCATCCATCCTTAGAAATTTCAACACCCTTCATATATTAACTCACTAATTTACTAAAAATACTCATATGGTGTTCTCCACCATCATGGTGTTTTTATAACTATATGATGATAGAAATCAAACTCAAATTTGTTAAAAATATATATAGACTATCCCTTTGATTATCACTAGATTTTTAATCAAGTTAACTAAACCTTCTACCTAAATGTTCAAAAATTGAATAGTTTCTTTATGTTCACCATATTAGAGAAACGACCATTAAATAACTAATTAATTTTAATCACATTGTGAATTTACAATACTTTTTATATACCCAACATCATCCAAATAGATGGCTGTGTATTATTTGACTCATGTTATCCAAATTTCTAATAACAAGGAACCACCCATGAGTATTGATTCTACTTAAAATGGTATTCTGAATGAAATCACATTGTTATTATATTATTCAAATAGATGAATTATCTGACTCATTTAATGTTTTTGAGTTTCTACTAACTCTCTATTTTCTTTTATCAATAAAAGTGTGTCTATTTTCCCAAATTCCATTCTTACACAACACTTACCAAGTCTACCTAAAGTTAATTCCCATTTTAGGAAACACAATCCTCCTAAATGTTTCTTCCTTTACTCAGATAACATAGTTTATACACATTAGATATTTTCACCTTTCTATATCACATTCTCTAACTTCTCAATCCTTGAGAATGATTCCCACAAGAATTGTATCTTATTCATGTTTTAAAACCCTTTTATCCATCTTATCAAAATAAATCACTACATACTATCCAAAACATATCACCAAATTCACTACTTATTATATAAATTACCCTTGGTAATAATATCAATTACCATATAAGATGAATCAAATAATTTAGACTATAGATCTAGTAAAAAATATCTCTAACTCGGTCACTTTATCCATCAATTTTGTAACATCTCTTCCCTCCTCATTGGTTTGAGAAGGTAGTGGAACATTACTTGTCCTTAAGAAACATCCCCAAGGTTCCATAGGCTAACAATGAATTCTAAGGGATTCAATACAATTGGGGGAAATTTTTCCCTTTTATAAATTTAAACAAATCAACCAAACATGCCATAAAATATACTACTACATGATGCATGATAATAATATAAAACCACTCAAAGTAATATCATTGATATCAAACTAAAATAAAATAGATTAATATAGAATAATACTACTAACATCAAAGTACAAAGTGGAATACCACACCAAAAAACTCAAAGAAACCATACATAACTCCAAATCTCCAAATGTTCTCCGTGGTCCAACTCCAAAAAAAATCCCAAGTATCACGAAGACCCACTAAATAAACATGATATTTTACCTTTTACTATGACCTGATAAACAATATCTACAAAAGAACCAAAGTGGAAAAGTAGGGGTGAGTAATTAAACTCAATAGGATTTCCCCAAATTACTTCCCTACTAATTCCACTAGGATAGAACAAGTTAGCACATTATATAATTTTTTTATATAAAAAAATTTAAAATAGTTTATCAAAAACCAAAAATATTTTTTAAGTAAAATAGTTTTCAAACCCAAAACTATTTTCATAGAAATAAACCAGAAAATACTTTAAACAAATTTACAAATTCCATTTTTTCATAATACATATCATTCTACATATCCACAATCCAACCATGCATGCATCCATATACCTCCCTATGCTTACGAGTGGTGAGTCATCATCTCAATAAGCCATCTCTTAATGAACTATTTTGATAGGGGAAGGTTAATACCCTTATTAATACTATAATGATGGGGGAAACTTCATAACCTTATCCATCCTATTTTTATGGGGGAATGTTCATACCCTTATCCATCCTAGAAATTATGGGGGAAACCTCATACCCTTATCTGTCCCGATGCACATGAACCCACACTAACCATTTATTCCAAAACCATTCTAAAAAACCATTTTAAACATTTCAATAAAACCTTTATTTTATAGAAAACCATTCTAACAATCATTTCCATAAATCCAACAAATCCATATTTTAAATTAAATATTTTAAAATCAAGAAAACAAAATACCTACATATCCATTTTTCAAAAATCCACAAACCATCATTAAAGGGGGTTTATAACATGATTTTCATATAAATTACACAATTAAAGTCATGAAATTAAAAAAATTGAAACAAAGCCCTCATGTTCTAATAATTGGAGTCAAGAGTGAAGGAACCTACCTTAGGAATTATAGCAAAAACAAATAATGACATGAAGACGTCCACAAAACCAAGTTGAATCTCTAAAAACCCACCTTAAATATCTTCCCCTAACACCAACAAGGACAAATATCACCTTGATTAGAATAAAACTTCTTATATGTATTTTAAGATGAATATATATATGAAACCAAGAGAGGGAAGAAATTATATCTAAGAAAAACCATGGAAAACCACCACAAACAAGGGCTTACCACGGGAATCAGGCTTCAATACACAAATAAATGCATCCAGATCACTTATGATTCGATGGGGGAAAGGTTACAAAACCTTTTGGAGGAATAAATATTGATTTAGGGTTGAAATTGAGGAAAAAATAGGGTTTAAAAGTTAATCTTGACCCTGATCCACTTTTTAGGATCTTGTGTTTAAACAGTGCATAGTTAATTGCACAGTTAGAAAAATCATGCGCTAACATTACCCTAGAATATACCTCAAGGAGTCATGGTTTTCCTAAACTATTAGAAAAATGATGATACAACCATGAAAAATCCAAGTATCCCACTTATCATGGTTTCTCTTGGGTGGCCACACATTTTGGAAAAACCGTGTGTTTAACCGTGTGCCTTCCCCTTAGATCTTGTCTCCCAGTGCACAATATCCTGTAGAAGTTTCACAGTTTTCCCTAACCTTTAACCAACAAAACACCTTTATAAAATCTCCATAAACATTCCAAAATACATCTAAACCCTCCCAAACTTTAACAAAAAACTTTACATACTAAAAAATATAAAGAAAGGGTTGCTTACTCAAAACCAGGGGTGCTGCATTCTCCCCACCATTGGCCTTTCCATCCCCTAAAAGTAAAAAACCATAGCTATCCTAAAAGAGTTCAAAACAATGATCAACCATTTCTTTCTCATGTTCCCAATTCTATTCCTGACTCTTACCACATTTCAACATTATCCTAACTAGACCAATGCTTTTTCTATGCAAGACTTTCTCTTTCATATCCAAAATCTATAATGGAACATGAACCAATGAGGAATCCATATCTAGGTCAATGTGATCCCACCAAATAACATGGTTTGGATAAGGTTTATACTTTTTCCACTGAGATACCAGAAACACATTATGTAGCAAAAAAAATCGTGGTATAAAATTCAATTGATATGACACCTCACCAATGTGTTCAAGTATCTCAAAAGAGAATATGTTCGAGTAGATAACTTAACATTCTTCCCAAAATGACGATTTCCAATACTTTAATAGAGACTAAATAACATATTATCACTCACATAGAATGAAAAAAAACCATTGAAGATGATCTTAATATGATTTATGAGGAATCTAAGCTATCTCCATCCATTTCCTAATCAACCGAATATTCTCTACTGTCTCTTGGACAAGACTTGGTCCAACTGGTAAAGTCTCACTTGTTTCTACACAGAAAAGTGAAGAAAAACAAGGAAAAACATACAATGATTCAAAAATATCCATATGTATCAGGGCTTAATAACTATTGAAATATGAGAACTCCACTAATGGAATGTACTCTTCCGACGAGCCACCAAAATCCATTACACAAGCCCACAACATGTCTTCCAATGTTTGTATCATCCATTCATATTGTCCATTCATCTAAGGATGATACAAAATACTCATGGTCAATTGAGTTCCAAGGGATTTCTATAATGATTTTTAGAATCAAGACATAAACCTCTGATCTCTATCTGACACAATTGAAATTGGTCTTCCATGCCTTTTTACCATTTATTAGATATAGATTTGGACAAGTCCTACACTATATTAGATTAAGTAATAGATATAAAATGGGATGACTTTGTGAGCTGATACACTATCACCCATATGTTATTGTGTTTTTGAACCATTATTGGGAGACCCATCGCAATATTCATGGCAATCTGCACCCATTTCAAAGCAGGAATTGGAAAAGACTACAACATACCTTTTTGTCACTGATGCTATACCATAATATACTAACAATTTAATCTTTTCAAAATTACCTAAGACACCTTCCTTTTCATACTAAACCAAAAAAAACTATGCTTTAAATGGATTATACATAAGCTGTATTGTAGGATTAATAACCCATATTTAATAGTGGTAATCATGAAGGAGTTGTTCTTGATAACCCATAGGTATGGCCATACAATTCCTAAACCACAATAGTTAATTCCCATCTATCCTCTATCCCTCAACGGTCTCCCCACCATTGAGTTTTGACCTCATCTCAATGCGTTTTGAATTAGATTAGTGTGACTCTTTAATTATATTAACCAATATAGGAACAAAAAAACTAGAAAAAAAACTACAACATCACCTCAGTCTTCACATTCCAAGTTCATCTCTACTATTACTAACATCAACTACCACTAGTTATAAGCCTCTTTTTTCAACTAATCATATGAATTTATGCTTAATGTATGTGCCACATTATTGCCTTTACCCAGTGTATATAGTAAGTCAAATTAAAACATTTGGAGATACTCCATCTATCTTCTTTAACTCAGGTTCAAATATATTTGTGAGAAAATATGATTCATGTTCTTATGACATGTAAATACTGTGAATTTATCACTAAAAAGGTAATGACGCCATGTTTTTAAAGCTTGGACTGATGCAGCTCACTCCAAATCATGTGTTGGGTAGATTTTTTCATGCAACCATAATTTCCATGGTCCATAATAAATCACATGATATCCCTATTGAGAAAACATCCCAAACTTGATCTTGAAGCATCAAAATACACCACATACCCTTGTTTGGATTCTCTAAAAATCAATATTGGTGCTGATGTAAGGAAAAATTTTATATCTTGAAAAGACATATGACATTCATCATTCCACTAGAATGGAACACTCTTCCTTTTCAAAGCTATCGTTGGTGGATCTAGTCATGGAAAGTCACAAACAAAGTGTCGGTAATAACCAGCTAGACCAAGGAAATAGTGTATCTCGAAGACATTATTTAGTGGTTTCTAAGAGATAAAAAACTCAATGTTGTTTGGATCTATAGAAAATCCTTTTTTAGTGATTACATTTCAAAGTAAATGTATCTCTTTTATCCAAAAATCACACTTTGGTAGTTTGTAATATAGATGATGATCTTATAAGATTCCAAACACTATCGCTAAGTGTTACACATGCTCATCCCTTGTACATGAATGCACCAATATGTCATCCACAAAATAATCAAAATATATTTGAAATATCGGATTAATCAATTCCATAAAGGATTCTAGTACATTTTTAAGTCTAGAAGGCATTAAAAAATATTAATAGTGGCTATATCTACTCCTAAAAAATGTCATTGGAATATCCTCCTTTCAAACCCTCAATTGGTGATATACTGATCACAAGTTAATGTTAGAGAACTACTAATCTCTCCTTAATTGATTGAATATATCATCAATGCATGGAAGTGTATACCCATTCTTTATATTAACTTTGTTAATATTAAGATAATATATGCACAATTAAAGAGTCCCATCCACCTTTTAGACATACAAGACCAGTGCTACTCGCATAGACGTACTCGGCTAAATGAAACCTTTCCTTTATAACTCCTCCAAATTCACTTTAAACTCCATTAAATCTATTGGTTCCATACAATATGACAAAAGATAAATATTAATGATCTTCAAAATGAGATAAATCGTAAAACCCACATCTCTAATTGGAGATATCTTTGAGAAATTATCAGAAAATACATCTGGAGACATATAAATAATCTCAAGAAAACTACTATTATCGATCTATTCTATTGATAACAATATAAAATCTACAAACTGGTATGAGATAATTTCAACTACTAGTTCCAACAATATTATTGAACCTAAATTTACATTCTAGTATACTTTAAAGAGATTTTTGACTCCAAAATCATCCCTGAAACTAACTATTTTGGTGTAACAATCAATATGGGATTTGGACATTTTCAACCAATCAATACCTAGGATTATATCATAGACATCCATCTCATGTACTGAGAAATCCCATATCATCTCAACTCCATCAATAGTTATAGAACATGACTTTCAAATAAGGGCTCAACCTTCTCTTTGACGAAGAGGAGTTTTTAGTTTCAATACGAAAGGCATTATATCAACATTTAAAGTCATAAAATGAATAGAACGGGAAGAAGTAATGAAATAGGATGGGCCTATATTGAAGAAAGATTTCATAAGGGTATATTTAAAAAGAACCATACCTCACACCATTGATGGTCCAGATTGATCATACACAATAACAACCTCATCTCTATATAATTTCTTACTCACTATAATTTGATCCTAATTTCCCTAATGAGATTTCCCTTATTGAGGAGTCATGGTATTCCTGGAATCACAATGTCTAGCTCAGTTTTTCTAATGATAAATTTTCTTCTTCCCTCATCCCATCAAATCATACAACTTTTGCAACACATGAGAAGTTTCCTAAACACCCAGCCTCATAATACTCAGACAATAGCACTGATGATGACCCATATGTTTGTAGTTGTGGAATTCTCTAGGTGGTGACGTACAATCTCACTTCATGTGGTCAAACAAACCACATTGGAAACATCTATCTTTTATATTGGGTCTTGGAGGAAGATTTACTGATCCATATGTTGGATTATAAGTTATCCCTTACCTTAGAAATAGGTGTTCCTCTTCCGCTTGCTCCCAATATTAGAGTTCCCACCATTTCCCATAGGTATCAACATAATCTCTCCATCCATATCTCATTATATTCCCCTTTCTAGCACCTTATTTCTATTGAACATTTCTATATAATCTATTATACAAATCATGACAATATTTAATTGAATCTCCTACATCAGCTTTAATTCAAATATGTGTACCTTCAAGGATGTTCTAGAAGCAACTTCAGGTGAAAATAGGATTAAATTCATAAAATTTTAAGCATACTCTATCACTATGAGGATCTCCTATTTCAAGATAAATAAATCCATAATTCTTGTAATCTTGAACACATGAGTATAGAATTGATTGTTGAACAATTCTTCAAAATACACCCATGCAAGGGATTGGTCTAATTTAGCCTAAAATGCTAAATCCCACCACTAGCATGAAATATCATTTAGTATATATGTCTCCAAATTAACTTTCAACTATATTGGTGTTCCAAGGAAATAAAATATTCTATTCATCTAGTTCAGCCAGACTTATGCCATTTTTTGTTCTGAATCAACCCAAACTGTGGGTGGATTCTACTTATAGAATTGTATAAAATGATCCACTTTCCTTGGTTAATTAACTCAGTCCCCACTATCCACAACCTAAAAGGTTTGAAATATACTTTGAACTAGCTATTGTTTCTCCGGTAGATTAGGTTCAAATATCTTCTCGGTATCTTCTTCCAATTGGTTCCTCCGACACCCATCAAGTTCCATTTTCTATAAAAACAACAAATACCATAGGTCTCATTCATTATCAACTAAAGTCTTATTAATTTTAAATTCTACCATATCACACATATCACAACCTTGCTTTCCAAAATCAAGAGTTTTCCCCTTCAAACCATTTTTGGAAATTCCACCATTATTTTGAAAATAAGACCATTTTTAAAATAACACCATCATTCTATTTTCAAAATCACACATTTGAAAGTAAATTTAACAAATTTTCAAATTCAACACTTTTACACAAAATCATAAATACTTAATTAAAATTAAATATTAACTTCTATTGGGAAGTCATTTCTAATATTCATGTCGTTTTAGTCTCATTGGATAACCCCATGACAATGAGATTATAATTCCTATAATTTTATCCGAAACACTTATGTACCCTACTCATAAGAAAGTTGAAGTTCAACGTAAAAAATTTAGCTATGTGTTTTTATGATCTAAATTTAAAGTATAAACAATCCTATTCCTTTCTACCAACCCAAAATAAGGAATAGACCAACAAAAATTTCAAATCCAAGGTCAATAAAAGATAACCAAGTCAAATACAGACCAAGAATAAAATCACTTGAAAGTCAAGGATCGAACAAGATGAAACCAATTGTAACATCCCTCCCCTCTTTATTATTTTGAGAAGGTGGTGGAATGTTACTTGTCCTTAAGCAACATCCCCAAGGTTCCCAAGTCTGGAAATAAATTCTAAGGTCTTCAATACAATTAAGGAAAAATTTCCGATTTGTTAAAGTATAACAACTCAACCAAAAATTACATAACAAAATACTACTACATGATCAATACTAAAAATATAAAACAACTGAAAATAATATCATTGATATCAAACCAAAATATAATAGAGTACTATAGTGAAATATGACTAGCATCAAAGTATAAAGTGGAATACCACATCAACAAAAATCATCGACACCAAACATAACTCCAAATCTCCCAATGTTCTCCATGATCCAACTCCACAAAACAAACCAATTATCACAAAACACCCCTAAAGAAGTGTGATAATTTACCTTTTCCTATGTCTCGATAAACAATATCTGCAAAATCACTAAAGTTACAAAGAAGGGGAGAGTGATGAAACTCATTAGGATTTCCCCAAATGAATTCCCCACTCATGCCACTGGGATAGAACATTTTATCACATTTTATAAAATAATTTATATAAAAAAATTTAAAATAGTTTATCAAAAACCAAAAAATATTTCTAAGAAAATACATTTTCCAAACCAAAACCTTTTTTCCTCAAAATCAACCAAATAATACTTTTTTTACAAATTACATTTTGTTATAATCCATTTCATTCCACGTATCCACAATCCAACCATGCATGAAACCATGGATCTCCCAATACTAACAAGTGATGAGTCCTCCATTCACTAAGATATCACTTAATGAAACATTTCTATAGGGGAAAGTTCATACCCTTACCCATCCCAGAATGATGGGGGTAAATATCATACACTTATATATCCCATTTTTATAGGGAAAGGTTCATACCCTTATCCATATTATAAATGATGGAGGAACCCCATACCCTTATCTGTCCCAAGGCACATAAACACAAACCAACCATTTATTCCAAAAACCATGAAAACAACCATTTAATCCATTTAATTAAAACCATTATTTTATTGAAAAACTTTATAAAAATTATTTCTATAAATCCAAAAAATACATCATTTAAAATCCATATTTTAAAATCCTGAGAATAAATAACCTGCACAACCAATTTTTATAAATCCACAAACCATCACTAAAGAGGGTTTATACCATGATTTTCATATCAATTTCATAATTAAATTCAACAAATTCAATAAATTTGAAACCAAATCTTCATGTTCTAATAATTAGATTTGAGAGTGAAGCCACCTAACTAGGTAATTATGATGAAAATTAAGAACAACACAAAGACATCCACAAAACTATGTTAAATCTAAAAAAACCCACTTTAAATATCTTCCTCTAACATAAAAAGGGCCAATCATACCATTATTGGAATAACACACCTTATACATATCCACATTAGATTATATCTAAGAATCCAAGAGAGGGAATAAAGTAGATCAAATAAAAATCATGAAAAACTACCATAAATTAGGACTTAATAAGGGAATTGGGATTCAACGCACCAAGAAACACCTCCATATCACTTTTTATTCAATGGGGAATGGTTCCACAGCCTTTTGGAGGAAGAAATATAGGGTTAGGGCTGAAATAGAGGAGAAATGAGGAGTCAATGGTTAATCCTAACCCAAATACACTTTTTAGGATATTTTTTTAAACTATGAATGGTTAGTCACATGATTAGGCAAACCGTGTGCTAACTATGGACCAAAATTTTCCTCAAGGAGCAACTCACAAGATTGGACCATATGGTTAGAAAAACATAGCACCAACTATGAAAAATATCATTGTCCCACTTTTCATGGTTTCTCCTAGGTGGTCACATAGTTTGGAAGAACTTTTCACTTAACTATGTGCCTTCCCCTTAGACCATGTTTCATAGTGCATGGTTTCATGTAGGAGTTGCATGGTTTCCAGGAATTGTGCACCAACTTTTCAACTTTTGAAAATCCCCAAAAACAATCCAAAAACTTCCAAAGCCTCCTAAACATCACCCAAACAATTTAAAAACATAAAATGCATAAATAAAGGGCTACTTATAGGAAACCCAAGGTGATACAAATTTTTCCAATCCACAAGGAATGCATAGTCATAATACCTATATATTTAATATTTCATTTATATCAATACCAAGTAAATTTATTAAAACAAATCATATAAAAATAAAAATTCATAATCTCAATTTATCCCATAAAAATCATATCCTAAAGTATACCAATAGGTTCTAAAAAATTAACTGGTTATTGATTATGTAACACCCTAACCCCAGAAGCCAAGAGCCAATGCATTATTTTAATACATTAGCATGATTAAAAGGAATAAAATCCTAAAGGACCTATTAGTTTTGCAGTCTTGGAATACTATATTACATTAATGATTCCTACAATACATTGGGAACTGAAAATAAAACATCACACAATATAAAATGAAACAAACGGCATACTTGAAAGATCATTAGAAGTTTTCTTATTAATAAGATGGAGAAAGGAAACATAATAAAGGGGTGATCTCAGATACTTAGTAAGGGTAAGTAATAAAATGAAAGTTATCATAAACATGAACATTAATCACGGTGAATAACTGAAAATACATTATTTTAAAAAATAAACATGAGTTTATTATAGAATGAATTAAAGATGAGTAAATAAATCCATATAACAGATCACATGAAACTTTACCATGGATATTATACTATTCAAATAATCAAATTATTTATTAATTACTAATATCATAATGATGGAAATGCATATGCCTAAAATTCTGAAACATACCATCATGGCCTTGGCCAAGACATCTAAAAATGATTAAGGCCTCAGCTAAAACCATATCTGAAATTGGGAAAGGCCTCAGCCATGTACATATCTGTTTGTATCATGTGACCTACTAATGCATCTAGGGGATATATTAGGCCCCACACATAACTTTATATGTCCAATGAATTCCTCATATAAATGGGGTTATAAATAAATATCATATACATATGAAATGTAAAAAACTTTCCCAAAATATGTAAACATAATTACTAACCATTCAGAGTAATAGGTGAATGGAAATAAATATAGCACATCCATAGTAAAACTAACCAAAAAACCTTTAACAACATATTTTATATGATATCATAATATATAACCCTCAATTAAGTACAAGATTTGACAAAGGATATTGACATAGATGAAGATACTTTTAAATGAGACATTTCAAAATTCTTGATGAAATAATCCTTAAACATTCCAAAGTGTCCCATATGTAACACCCCAAGATTTCATAGTAAATTATTTTTTCAAAATAATTCAATAACTTGCACTACACGCAACACCGAGTTCAAGCGCTCCACGACTTACCAAACTAGACGTTCAAAAGCGGATATGAATATTATTAACTGAATTTTGAACATTATATAATACTTATAATTTTGGAATCCATACTGTGAGTTTTTTATACAGAATGTAAGAATAAATTCATTTTTTTAGATAAAAGAAGTATTTTAAAAAAAAAATGAAATTTTACTGCCTTTTAATGGAGAACCCTCTTCAAATCCAGTATTTGAAACTTTTATATATTAAATTTTAAAAAATAAACTACTTATTTAGAATTGGGACATAACAATTTAGTTTCAATAAATTTTTGGTGTTTTTCTAATAATTTTCATAATTGGGTGAATAGGGAAAATTACTAAGTTTTAAATGAAAATCACTTTTTTATCAAAATAATTTATAGTGTTAAACTATACATATGAATGGTTTGGAAGCATAATTATATTATATTTTTTTTATCATTTAATCCAATGCTGTTCATTGGAAGTAATTTCACTTTGAAATTGGATATAAACAACTGTCAATCTTTTGGTAGTTATTATTTCTTAAAAATACGCTTTTGGGTTTTGACAACGGGAATTAATTTTAAATTAATAAATGAAATTTATATGTTTTTAATTTTGTAAAATAGACATAATTTTTTAATTCGGAATATCAAAATTATCTTAGGGTGAATTTTTGGTATGTTTCTGAAAACTGTCAATTTTTGATGAATAGTGAAAAACACTGCATTATTGGTTAAAACTGACTTTTCATTTAAATAATTATTTATTTTATTTAAATTTATTTTAGGTCAAAATAGATACATAATACCTATATATGTTCAATTTAATCTATTGGATTCATTTTGTAATAATATTAGATATATAAAATTTTATTGAACTTTTCACTGTCTTTTACCCACCTCCTAGGAAAATTTGCTAATTCGTATAAAACTCAATTTTACCACTTCTATGAGTGGAATTTTAAAAATAATAGATACACGGTTGATATCAGTAAGTAAAATATGGTTCAATAAGATGAAAATTATTTTCGGTGAATAGTAACGTTTTACTTTTATTTACTACGTTTAAAAGTAAATAGGGTAATTAAGGGTAAAAAAGAATATTATTCTTACCCTAACACATGTCCTTATCCTATTAGATAAGTTTAATTCGAAAAAAAACAACCTTATGAATAAAATATGATCCTTTAGGTCCACTTGGATTAGATAATAACATTTATTATTATTTGATTTATAGAAGAGTTAAAAAAGATAAAATCAAAGTTTAATAACTAAACCATTATTAATATAGGGTTACCCACAATATAAAATCGACTATAAATATTCATTAGAAATATAAAAAAATTTCATACATAATGTTAGTTTATTTATATTTTTTAGACATTACATAATTTAATTTATTTACGACACAATGATGATGTAGTAATTACCTTATTAATGAAATATTAAAATAATTGATATTATAAATATCCAAATAAATGTAATTTGAGATTTTTTTATGAATTCCACTAAATTTATAGGTTAATATGACATGTTAGGGTTGATTAAATTAATTTTTTTTGAAGTAATAATTCTGTTATGAATTTAACAAAAATAAAATAAAAAATAGTGTCAAAATTGACATAAAAGAGTTTTTAAAACAAATATTATATTATTAATTGATATTATATTCCTAAAAATCTAAAGATTTTCCAAAGGTCTTAAATAATATTATATATGTCATTAATTAATCACTTGAGGTTCTCTTGGAGGTTTATAGTAAGTTTATTAACCATATAATATAAAAATACAAAGCGACGTGGTAAATGTCAAACTAATTAACTAAGAGTTAAATCTAAAAGATAAGGTTACTATAGTGACCCAAACCTGTCTAAAACCTATTGGTTGAGTAGTTATCGACCCATACCCACATTTTCCTAGAAATAAATCATTTTTTATCCATTATAAATCAAAAATTAGTTTATTATAAAATAATATTTCAATCTCTTCCTAAGGTGCCCCTCACCCCTCTTATAAAAGGGCACTTCCCATTCTCTCACATTCACACCTTCAAAGCCTTTTGGCTCGGACAAACTCTGCCCAAATACCCTATCCATTGTCCTCCATTCACCATAGAGTCATTTATTTAGTCAGAAAGCCAACCTATGGAGCCCTTTTGATCAAATCAAAAGGAAGAACCCGAAGAAGAAGTAAATATTTCATCTCCTCTTTCAAGTTCCTTTCTTCTTCCACTTACTCATTCTTTATTATTTCCATTATACAATAATAACTCCAGTGTATTCTATATACTGTGATATTATTATAAATATGGTACAACCATATTCATTATTATATCCATCCTTTGAATGACATGTCACCATACGTGCGTACGCACGGCTTACCGTCTCCACGTCGTGGTGTAATTGTTATTCAATACATTATTATTTGGATGAGTATAATAATGATGTGTAATGGATGTAAATAATAAATATAACATGACAATGATTATGTATATATGATATACCATCCAATTATACATTATTTCAATATCAAAAGAATGATATTGTTGCTTGTGCATACGTATGGATTACCGTCTCCACAAACGCGATGAGATTCATTCCCCATCGTAATCCATTCAAGAATAACTTTCATTAGATGATTAAAAATAATTTGTAAATACTTAAAATCATTCTGAATATGAATAAGATACACCCTATCCATAACAAACATTACTTTCCAAACAAATTATATAAATGAAAATGAATCAGTTAACACCCAAAACGACGATAATACTAAGATATTATTAACAAATCAATGTTAAAAGATTATATATGATATCATATTAATGTATATGATTCTAGAACAATTTAAAAATAATTATTTCACCATTATACAAGATGTTAACCTACCCTCGACCAAGGAAAAGTACAAGGTAAGGGTTAATTTTACAATATCTTTATTATCTGAGGTTGTTTTTACGTAAGTATCTACTGGGACCTATTTATTATCCATGTACATGTTTTATAAAATAGTTTTAAAAGGGATTCTTTTAAGGTAATTTTTACTATAACATCATTTCAAATGTTTTAAATACTTATTCTTCTAAATCGTTCTCATTAATGTCCATGTTTTCAAAATGGTTTTAAAGGATTTATTTATATGGGCATGAATGTTTTTAAAATGTTAATTCCGTTGAAAAGTTTCAAAGTGGTATGGGACACTTTGATTCAAAAATATTTTTAAATGTCTTCATTTTTAAATTTTGTGACTTTTAAATGTTTTCAAGAAAAAAAGATATTTCTCTCAAATATTTTTAAAAATCATTTTCATCTATGTCAACATCCTTGGATGGATTTTAAACTTGTTTGAAGTTGATTTATTGTAATACAAATCTTCCATATTGTATTGAAAGCTTTGTGATATGTTTGACTGTGGATGTGTTATTTTTATACCATTCATGGTTCATGGTTAAAGTATTGAAATTTCATATGCTAATTTTAATATGAATGTTTATGTTATGTTTAAACCTTTTCATATGAGGAATGAATTGGACTTAGTAAGTGATAGTTGGAGCCCTCTATAGCTCCTCGATGCATCGGTAGGTCTCATGAGACAAACTAGTGTCTTGGCACAAGGCCTTGAAAAAATATTATTTGTATTCTTGGCACAAGGCCTTGACTATGTGGTTATGAAAGTCTGAAATTATGCATTCCCTCATTATGAACGTGACTATTGATATTTAATGTGATTATTCGACTAGTAGAATATCCATGTGAATAACTAAATGGAATTATTTGATTTTATCTTTGCCAAAATATGCTGAATTTAATTTTTAAAAAGATTTTGTTTTAGTCTTATACATTTCCTTAAATGTTTATGTTTATTTATGAAAGTTTCCACTATATTTTTATCCTTACTGAGAATCTAAGCTGACCCCTTTCTATGTTTTATTTTTCCCCAGGATGCGAAGAAGTATATTATGAATGACCTATAGGGATAGTCTATGGGATCTCAGTGCTGTCTATGGAAACAATGTTGTTGTAGTTTTCTATTTTATGATGTAATGTAAACCTTATGAATGTATCTAGTAATTGAATGTATAATAAACTAATCGGTCTTTTGAGACTTGATATTTTGTGATCATCCCAATGATACGTAATAATGCACCGACTCTGGGCTTCTGGGGTCGGGGCGTTACACCATACCACATTAAAACATTCAAATCATAATACCTTAGAATATCTTGAGAATAAGGATAATTTAGATATGATATATAAAATGGAAGTACATACACCATTTGAAAGTAATAAGTGGTGAACAAGGAATATATCTCATAAAAGTTAAATTGAGACAAGATAAATCCTTTTTTAATTTAGAAAGAAGAGTTCTTTTGGAAAATAATTAATATTTTCCTTGAAATCAGATTTTAAACATGTATACCCCATAAAATTATAGGCAAGGACATTGAAATTATATTTGAGGCATAAATTATTTCCCACTGAAGTTAAATCATGTAAGAATAGTTTTTAAGAATCTTTAGAAATAAAAAATTTTACTGTGTTTTAAGGAAGAGATTTTATAGAAGAAATGAATGTTTTCTTTTATAAAACTAGAAATTAACTAAGGTAGTTTTTCATGATAAAATTTTTGATTTGAAAAAAAATTATGTCTTCAAATAGATTACATAGTTCACTTGAAAATGGGTATGAATTCGAGAAGTTCCCTTGAATCGGGCTTATTTATTGGGAATAATTATGAAGAAAACCGTTTTAAAACATGAATATACCCATAAAAGAAGGATGATATAATATGGAAATATGAGTTTGGAACATATAAATAACATTTATAATAAGGATAAATAAATAAAGCATCATTATATTTGAGTAAAGGTAGAGAAAGAGTAACCCAAAAAAATGAGGGTTCGGGTAGAATTCCTTACCACTTTATAATCAATTGAATTATATGCCCTGAAATTAATAATAATAAAATTATACATTGAATAACATGAAAATAAAGATATTTATGACATGATACCTCAATGGTCAGTATACATACACCACACACAAGAAATAGTTGCGAATAAGGAGTATCTTACAATAATGTAAGTGAGATGAGGAAACCCTTACCTTATGTCTGAATGTGTTCTGCACTTGACCTTAAGGTTAGGTAATATGAATTTAGAATCATTAATAATTTAATTCAGAACCTATTAGACATGTATATAGTTTATTATAACTTTATTATGTTTATTTATGGCTTTTTTTATAAGTTATAAAATTTAATTATGCCATTCAGGAGTGTTCATTTCCTTGATTTCATGATCATCTCTCCTGATTATAAGAGTATGGAAGTTCATGTAAAATGGGAAAAAAGTCCATAATTGAATTTAAATGTTCTTATTGATCATAAAAAATGTTAAATTATCATATAAAAACATTGATTGTTTTGAGAGAGGATGAATCCTCAGATAAAATTTTAATGATAAACGCTTGAATTAATTTGGTGGTTTTTTGATCACCACGAACTCATTTTGTTTTATAATTTAATACCATGTGTACAAAATGATTCCAGAACATTAATTGAATATATTAGATATATTATGATATGATTCAACCATACTAATGGTTTCATGACCATAATTGAATATGGCAATAGAAATTGAAAACCCATCGTCCTTGAGTGTGATAATTGAACACATATTGGACAACATTTTCATTTTTTAGTATAAGAGGAGGGGGAAAGAGAGATAATAATGAAATATTAAATTGTCACAATATAATTATATAACATGGAATGGAATGTAATTATCATAGCATTTGGATGAGGGTAGGTGAGGAGAGAGAAAAAATAGAATAGAACTTGTAAAATAAATTGACTGAAAATTAATTTTTTATTTCAAACAATTTTAATGAAACAGTTAGAAACCAAGAATCAACCACAACCAGAAAGATCATAGTCATTAAAGCACAATTTAAGCCTACTAGAATCCTTTTCCCTAAACAAGTTCCAGGAGATGGTTGTTACTTGAGTGATTGGATCATCCTCTGACAGCTCTTCAAAAGCAGAAACCAGCTTATCCTAGGAATAAATATACTCTTTGATATTGATATTACCCTTTTTTAATCCCCCAACCAGAATCATGTATATCTTATCAATCCAGGCATATTTCTCCTCATTTAGATCTATTTTTATTGACCTCGTTAAGGCCTTTGGTTTTGGCCTTTTAGTGAGACCAAAAGGTATTGTACGTGAATAAGGGACTAGGGAAGAGTATTTGGTCATAACCTTGACGATATTAAAGTCTTAGAGGAGTGAGGGGAAGATTGAGTGATGGGTGGCTTTTATAGTGGATGAGAGGAGTTATTTCCCATTATTTTAATCCTTTTTTTATTATTTTGGATCATAACTATGATTAGTATTGATTCTTATGACTAAAAATAGTAATAAGTTCATGTGAGTTAGAACCAATGGCCATTTACATCATCCATGACTCAAGCATGATGTAGAAATTCATTTATTTAGCATATTTTGTAAATTATCAAATTTCACAATTCACAAAAAGTTCAAGTATTTCTGAAAAATCTCAAACAATCACCACAATAATTTTTCAATGTGTAGAATTTAAAAATAAACTCCATTTAATCAAAATTATTTTCTAAATAATATAAACTTAATTTCTAAATAAAATCATTATTTACATGAAGAAAACCGATTTTAAATTTAAAACAAATTTTATAATACTTTAAAACATTAAATGAGGTCTCATATAATTATCCAAAAATCACATAAAAATAGAATATTTATTAAGCAATAAATTTTATGAAAATTAATTTTTATTAATTTATTAATTTAAAATTTTAATTAAATATTTATTACTCACAAAAATACCAACACATAATTATTAATGTTTATAATATTCACTTTTATTTATAAGGTGCCTAAATTTTATTTGTACTTATAAGGGTGAGGTTACTATTCATAAGGGTACATTACTATTCATATGGGTCTTGTTACTATTCATAAGGGTACATTACTATTCATAAGGGTCATGTTACTATTCAAAAAAAATTATGTTGATTCTATCAGACTCTAAATATCTTCCTAAATGCAACTGTGTATGTCTATTTTTTGAACACAAAAGTGGTGAAATTAAGTTTAACGTCTAGGTTATAACTATAATAAAGTGTTGTTTCGTAGTGACTCAGTGTAGTATTCCTATAAGCTATCTAATAAATTGAAATTATTTATGAAGAAACAAACCATAAAATCCTGGGTGTCATAATAATAGTGAATATATTCATAACATGATTTAGTATTTATAAAAATAATTATAGCAATCAATATATATATGTTATAATCTATTGATAACAATTAATTTTATAATAATCATATACACATATTTATATTAAAATATTATTTTATAAAAATTAATACTATAAAAAAGTATTTTTTTAAAAATTACTTTGTAATCTCTAAATTTAAAATATAATTATTAATAATTTAAAAAATCAATTTTAAATTATTATTTTCATAACTTAATATATTTAAAATTATAAAAAAAAATTAACGTGGAGTTAAATATTATCATATTAATTCATCATTAAGTGATCATGGTGGCTTTGAATTGACTCAAAATGGTTTCTACTCATGAATTTATAAACATATTTATTAACTATATCACTAATATCTATATATCTAATTTTTCATTAAATATCAGTGACTTAGAATCAATTTAGGTAACTTTTTATCTTTATCAACTAAATTAATCATATAAACACATAACATATAATTATAAGGGTAACGTATCATAAAATGTAATACCATTAATGCATTATCTTTTAAAAAAATTCATGTCCTTGATAAATAATCAAATCAACATATATTTTATGAATTAAAAATATAAATATCAAACTACATTCCTTATAAAATCACCATACCAACTCATTATCATAAAAAAATTGTAATTTTTAATTAAAGTCCCCTTTTTATTTTTTAGATAACTCCACATAATATTTTTTAAAAATGATTTATCAATATATCCTTCAAAACCTATTTTATAATTTTAAAATTTTAGTTAAAGATAATTCATTTTCTAAAAGCCTTGAAAAATATAAAATTTTATCAAATATTAGATAAAATAATATACTTTATTGTCCTAAAATCTCATAAAATATTAATAATATTATTGGTTTAAATTTTCACCAAGCTCCAAATAGTGGTGAGGTCTTCGAGGTGAATTAGGACATAAATTGGTTTTAAAAAATTTTCCCCTTTTATAATTAAGAATATTTACCCTTAAATAGATCTCATTCCAATTATTTTAAAGAAAACTATTTAATATCTATGAATACATCTATGAGAATATTGATGTATAATTCATGGGAAATATTATACAGACACCAATCAATTGGTAATCAAACTTAAAAGGGAAATCATTTTTTATTAGTTCACCCCAATATGTGACTTATCTAAGGTGTGTGGGTAGAGCACTATATATGGTCATTAAACCATAGTAATTTAGCTCCAATTTTTCAAATATAGAAGCCATACCCAAGGATCACATCCTATATACAAAAATGGACCATTACCAATGAGTTACAAAATTATTAGAATAAGAAAGTGTTAGATATAACCATTAAAAATTCAGTGTGACAATGTTTCTTGATTCACTTCCTTCAGAAAAAATTCATATTGATTTTATACCACTCCTATGGTATGTATAATTTTTTCTTAATTAAATAACTATAATACTCATCCTCTGTAACTCCATTCATATGCAATATGCATACACTGACTAAGCTCAATCATTAATACATTTTTCTTCTTCAATAACATATATCTAGTAATAATTATTAGTTATCTATTCAGTTATTCAATTATACTTACTGCTTATTGACTCCCTCGTAAGTGAATATATGGAAAATTTCACTCATCCAAATCCCTCAATTTTTGGATATTCAAATGTGGATATAAAATTCATTAATGAATATTAACTTATATCTTGACTTGGTCATTTTAAGGTAAAACCCAATTCTTCTTGAACCATTATATTTATATCATTATATCTAAGGGTTTTACATCCTACCCGATGCTTCTCTATCCAACCATTATCAACTTTTAAAAACATCACATTAATTAACATGAATATCTACAACATTCTATGAATTTATCTATCCTTCTAGGATCACTTAAGAATCTTATAGAAATGATACCAGATTCAAGCTCCACAAATTTCATTGACCACTAGATATTATCCCATGATCAATATATGTTCTTTCATGAATTCTAAATATATTAAGTATTATAAATTAAATTTATTAATTAATTTAATACTAGTTCAATTAAAAAAATATTCGATGTAAAGACCCTAACCCTAGTATCCAAAAGTCAGTGGTTACTTTATTTCATTGGAATATTATAAAAGGAATCACATCCTGAATGATCAAACAGTTTAGTGGTTTTAGAAAATTAGATACATAATTAAAACATACATTTGAATTGAAATTATAAAATACAACCTAATGATTTAATTAATAATACCATTATTATCCTATCTTATTCCTATATGTTAATAATAATATACATCTTGGCATCCTAGAAAAAATAAAACATTAGAAAGGGGTAAGCTCAGATGCTCAGTAAGGGTAAGCGTATAACAGAAGATATCATGAATAAATAAGCATAAACATTAAGTAAAGATGAATAATTAAAACCCAAGCTATTTAAAAATAATAATTATCATAATATGGAAAGAATAAATGATAATTAAATATTTACATATAAATAATCACGTGAGAATGAAACTTAACCATATATATTATACTAATTGAATAATCACATGGAATATCAATATCAAATCTCATAATGATGGAATGCATAATTTTGAACATCATAAAAATAATATTAAGTCTTAAGCTAAGACACTATACATAAATTGGTAAGACATCAGCCAATACCCAAACTAGTTTGTCTCTTGAGACCCACCAATGCATCAAGGGTCTATAGAGGGCCCTACCCATCACTTATTAAGTCTAATTTATTACTCATACAAAATGGATGAAACATAATCAACATAAACATTAGTACTGAAATACTATCACATGAAATGTGAATACCTTCCCCAAATAATAACAATAAAACATCTAGAGTAATATGATTAATGGTATCAAAGTAGCACATCCACAACCAAACAGATCAGAAACCATTTACTAAAATATGTTATATGGTATCATGAGAGATAAATCTAAATGAATCGTAGTATTCAAAAAAGGTTTTTTACATGGATGAAAATACATTAGTAAAATAATTGAAAAATTCTTGAGAGAAATACATTTTTAACTTTGAATTCATTTATTTAAAAAGGCATGCAATTATGAAAGAATTTTGTTTATTTAAACAGAAGCTTGAAAACTTATAAAGAATTAATCCAGACTTTATGAAATCATGAAATAAGGAAATTATATTTATTTATTATAAGTTAAATAAACATTCCTTCCATATAATGTTTTGGGAAAGTCAAAAAGAGCCTTTCTTAGAAAATGACAAAAAAACACTTTTCAAAACATTTTGTAAAAAGTAAAATCTGGGTAAAAATAAATTTAACTATTAATATGACAATTATATTTTTTTTAAACATCTTTAGAAAACTTGGACATGTAATAAAAATAATCCCCAGTGGAGATATACATAAAAACAATCCTAAATAATGATGAGAATGTGAAATAATCCCTTAACCATAATTACGATTTCTTACATACGAGTATGAACCTTCTGTATAAGGAATTTAATCATAATAATAAATCATAATAAAATCATATTAATACTTAAGACATCATATATTATCCCCTTATAACATTTTACCACTCATTTATTAATAATATTTTATTTCATTTCACTATTTTGGGTGTTAATTGCCATTTTTTCTCATGCTTGTTTTGTCTTGAAAGTACTTTCTCTCAACATAGGACATAGATTCAAAATATACAGAATAATATTAATATCATAAATATCATATTTAATTATTGAAAATATTTTTATAACCATTACTGAATTTTGAGCATGTAAAATGAATCACATCACTTCGTGGAGACAGTATGTCGTACATACGTCTGGGTGATGATATCATTTATAAATGGTTGAAAGGGTAAGGATGTGGAAAGTGTATTAATTTTATAGAAAAATTATCATCTAATAATTATAATATATATCAATTATTTCAATTATTATAACCCTCCAAGTAAATTTGTGATGGAAAAAGAATTACACTGCTACGTGGAGACGGTAAGTCGTACACACACATGTGCGATGATTTTATTTTTTATAGGATGGATAAAAGGTAGAATATGGTATTTCATAATAATAATAACATATAATTATATATATTATACTATATTTATTATTTTAGTATGTAAATAACACATGAATTATAAAAATATGAAGTAATGAACTTGAATGAGTTGGTACAAATGATTACCTCTTCTTCGGCGGACTTTCTTTAGATCTCTTCTCTAGGGATATAGGGTTGGTGTTTTTGGATGATCATGACCTCTATAACATGTATACGGTTTTTAGAAAGGTAAAATTTAAAGGGTTTGGTTGAGATAGAAGGCTCAATGTGTTGTGAAGAAATGAGGGAGGATGTTCCCTTTTATAATAGAGGTATGAGGCACTTTAGGAATCTCTCAAAATATTTAATAAATATATATTGATTTTCAATTACAAATGTCCCCAAATTGAGTTATTTATATTATAATATGTTTTTTGGTTCAAATAATCTAATAAAATAATTTTTAGAAAAGTTTACGTCACATTAAAACCCTTATCTTTTGGTTTTAACCCTTATTTAATCTTTTTAACTCTTACCGTGACAATATACATTTTTACTCTTTGATGGTCAATGTTGTTACTATAAAATAAAAAAATATCCATAAATAAATCATGGATAAAACGTTAAACCTTATATCAACTAGTTTTCTGAATTTTAGTTTTTTATAAATTTTATATCATTTAAAAAGATATTATTTATTTTAATATAATAATAATGTCAATTTTGACACTATTCATTACTTTGACTTCTACAAAAGTAAATAAAACAAGGTATCTTATAAAAAACTCTTTTAAAACATCACTAACATTTCAAATTTATCAAATTTTTTTTGGATGATTGTAATTATCACAATTTTTTTTATTTTAAAAATTTTAATTACATTTATTTGATATTTCCATTAATTAACCAGTTAGTACATCATCATTGTGCAAGCATTTAAGGCAATAATTTATTTCCTAAAATTAAAAATAAATTATCACGATGAATATAAAAAAAAATTCTTTAAAATTATTTTTTATATTCACATATAATTTTTTAATAATGACATATTAAAAATATAATACTTATTAAAAAAAATTAGTGTGATAAGTTTTACTTTTCTTAAAATAAAATACTCTAAAGGGATTAAAGTCATCCAAGTGGCTCCAAGTGGTCATAAAATAATCCCAAGGATTATTTCTATCAAAACTAACTCATATAATAATATTAGAACACATTTTTTGATAATTTTTTAATATTTATAATATTATTTTTACCCTTAATTACCAAATTTACCCATAACTGTGGTAATTCAAATTACTATGTTTACTATTCATATTGTTCAAAAATAAAAGGAAAAAATTTACTAAATTTGTAACATAAGATTCCAAACATGGAATCTATTTTTCAAAATTAAAAACACCAAAATGACTATAATTAATTTAATTTCATCCCATAAATGGGGTGATAAATGAGTTTTAAAGTGAAAACATTCAAAACATTGAAATGTTTTTATAATAAAATTAAATATAAAAATAATTCAAGTGGCCTAAATTTTATTGATAAATTTATAATTGATCTTATTTGACTTTAAAATAAATTAAAAAATAATTTAACATTATAAATTATTTAGATGAAAAGTCAGTTTTCAATTAAAATGCAGTATTTTTCACTATTCGTCAAAAATGAAACTTATCAGAAAAATACCAAAAATTAAACCAAATTAAAATCTGATATTCCATTTCCAAAAATGAATTTTTTTAAATATAATTTATAAAATCTCCAAGATTTAGTTTTAAAATAAGTGTGCCATTAAAAGGTGACAAAACTGTCATTAAAAATATTTCATTTTATGGATAAAATTAGATTTACTATTATCTTAAGGATATCAAATCTATTGGATGAATGTAATTTTTTTTACTGAATATATAATATATAAATTTTATAATGTGGTTAATACTATTCATTCCCGCCAATTTAACGGCTTGTTATAATGATCACATAATAATATTTCATTGTTCATTTAAGATGGGTGTTGCATGCAACGTAATATATCGAAGATATTAAAATTAAAAAGATACATACCATAAACTCTTGGGTTTAAACTCAATCAATCTGCATGTAAATGATTTTTTTGATCAAAATTAGTTAAAATGAAAAAACATAATTATTATTGGCCTTCCTTTTTCCTATTCACTAAATAAATCTAAAAAACTTATTAATTAATGGTGATGTAAATATAAAATATGATAACTCTAATCCTAGAGTATAATATAAAATATCTCATTTAATTATACTATAAATGTTTCCTATCATATTGATAATTTCAATCAATCATTATCTATAACTAAAATGTTCTTTATAATCAATTTTTTTATTAAATAAGATAAAACCATACCTATGTTTTGAATTTATCATTGGTTAGAGTAGCTCATTATCACCTCTTGCTATATTAGATGCATTTTTATCACAAATTATGATATCTCCACCATATTTTCTATGGCATGGTCCATGATTATGTCATGACCTATAATAATAACTTACCTCTATCAATGAAAAAAATCATAACCTATGATTGTTTCTTTTCAATGGTTGTAGTTGAATTATATTGTATATTTCCATAGTGATGTCTATTACTCTTATAATAAAATATTCAAAAAATATATATAATAATTTTCATGTATTTATCACCTTTTGTTATGTAGAATCCTTCATCAAGTCCTTTTTAATGATCTACATTAAAGGTGTAATCAAGAATCATTATATCAATAGAAGTATAAAACAATATTTTAAAAATATAGGTTGTGTTTCCCATGTTTTTCTCACTAAATATGAATATATGACATGTATTTGTAAAAATCATGGTTCCATTAATTCTGCAATCTTATAAAATACCATGTCAATTATATTTTTTATGATATGGTTGAATACCATGACAACATTAATCATAATCTGTGACATCATATTCAATGATATACCATACTACGAATCACAATGGCCCCACTGCTACCTGAAATTCATATTCACTACAACCAACCATGGTATGTGATTTCTATGAGTCATAGATTTACCTATATGATTCTACTTAGTTTTTTCTTCAGTTAGGGAAATCATGATATATAATAACCTAAGTCCCCAGATATATCATACTAAGACACATCAATAGATTATTTATCACCACATTCTATACATTTCATTAAACACACCATATAGCTTACATCTAGTGATAACCAACTTCTTTACATATCATTAAACAACCCGCATAGGATCCATCTAGTCATCAATCTATCCAAATCCTATTCAACACCCAATATCTTTGTACATAATTTCCAAAAAACCAAATTAATTTTAAAAAAATCTAAAATGACTCTAAGGAATGATCAATAATATAAATAAATATTTAATACAATCAAGAATCATCAATATATATTCATTATAACTATATCAACATGTAAATCCTTTATATATCCAGTCCATGCATTTTATTCTTATTAAAGGGGTGTGTCGATTTTCTTCTTCACTATATTATTATGTCTTAAAATATAGTTATATATGATTCTTAATCTTTATTAATTAAAAAAACAACCAAATCCAGATTTATGGGTTTTATCATATTTGAAATTTGTTTATTTAAAAGCATCACCATATCTTTTCACATGATTAAATTTTTGAAATAATTATATTCTTAATAACTATAACTCATACAAAACTAAATAAAAAATCATCACATGCATTATATTAGTAAAAACATTGTTAAACATGGGTTGAATACATAAATAAACACTTAAAAGATAGAAAATATTTAGAAACATGGAAACATTATTATCAATACCCATAGTCACTACATCAAAAAACAATCATGGAAGTATATAATCATAAAAATCAAAAAGTAATAATTTTTTATTTTTTTATTTTTGAGTTGTGAAAAACATATATCCAGATGAATATTTATATTTTTTAATATATTATTTCACTATAAATAACAATTTAATAAAACCTTAAATTTTTATGAGGGACTTTGAATTAACTTATAAATTTTTCTATTGTTTTTATTCATCTAAAAATAATAATTATTTTTCATTGTATTAGTTATATGTGAGAAAAAACATTCCATAATACCTAATTGTCTATCCATGATGTATAAAACTCAATATCACTATCATAACATGTGTTTGAGCGTTAAAACCACATTAACATTTACATAAAAGTTGGAAACATTCCAGAAAAAACATCACTTTCCCCATATTTCCCTAGAAACATGAGTTATCATACTAAATTTATTGATATAATATTAAAAAATCACAAACATTAATAAGATTACATTTTGAAATGATTCTCGTTGTGATGTGTTAAATAGTCTCTTATAACAACCTCCAAAAATCTTTAAGCATATCATTTTATTGTTAGATTAATAGGACGATGACTAACACCAATAGTATACTGAAAACATCCAAGATAATTTAGAATTTGGAAATAATTATAAAACTAAAATAATGAAACAAATAAACAAACAAACCATATAACAAAACCTTTAATAGTCCATAAATCAGTCAAAAACATACTAGATCATGACATAATAAAAGAACTGATAAATAAATAATTACTAATGAAATATCAATACATACTAACAATACACATGAATAATATGAAATGTATAAGACACATAATTAAATATTATTTCATTTATTTATATCATAAAAAGTAATACATAAATAATACAATTAAAATCAATAAAGATTCACTAGAAAATAAAAAAATATATGCCAAAATTCCAACTCAAACACTTATGTCCAAACCAATCAAATTTCATAACATCTATCCTTAGGTTATTGAAAAATACATGATATAAATCAAAAATAGTTTCATGTGTACCATGTTTCATATGTATGGTCTATGTATAAATACTCAATTGGTGTTTTAATTGGGATTTAAACACTATCCATGTTGTCAGCATGTATTATTAGGACCGGATTTTTTCCTCCTTAAATAAATACTTCCTTTGGCATCTGGATACACACACAACACTGAAACCAAAAAAATATATACCATTGTGAGGTAGTAGTAGAACTATCATACATAAATAGTGGTGATATAATTATGAATTTATATATATATAAACAAAAATAAGTTAAATCTAAATATCAACTCAATAAGTTCTGTAAAAAAACTAATGAAATCAATTTTAAAAAATTTAATTCTTTTCAAGAATAAAATATTTTTATAAAGGATTAACATTAGTTTATTTAGTAATGTATAGGAAACATGAATAATAATAGATAATATATCAAAATTATATTTCCAATAACAAAATGTTTTCTATAATTTAGATTTTTTCTTAAAAAATAATAATCATAAATTTTATGATGATAATTTGAAAAAATTAAAATCATTTTTGGATTTATCAAGGCTATATTTTATTAAGATATATTTTTTAAATATTAATTTTAGGTGAACAGTGAAAATAAAATTTATATAGATAAAATGGATTTTATAAAATTATTAGTATAGAAATATGAATCGGAAATTTGTGATATTTTTTCCCAATACCAAACATGTATTTTATAAGTGAGTTTATAAATTTAAAAAAGTTTTTTTATTATTTATAAATTAAGTGTTTTAAAATTAAATTTTATCACTTTTAGAAATAGAATAAAAAAATATATTACAAATTTGGATACATTTGGTATAAATTATATAATAAGGACGGATTTATTTTTTTATCATAAAGGATAAATTACCTTGGTAAAAACTAGTTACCATGGTGAAAACTAAAATGATAAAAATGATTAAACTACAAGGTTAAGATATGAAATGTTTAAAAAATGTTTCTAATTAAGTGGTGTAAGTGTGTATTGTCCTTATATCTTTCCTTCTACATTATATCTCAATTTTTTAACCACTTTACTTTAGAGTGGCTTCACATTATAGAAACATTTTGCTTATTTATAAAAGATCCACTATGTTTCACTTATAAAAGCTACACTCCTCTCCTCACTTCACCTCAAATAAAAAATACTTAAGATCAGCCCAAAATATACCCAAAACTATCATTCACACTCTTAAACACCATAAATAGGTTTCATTCCTCTCAAAATACCACCCCTGAAGGTTTAATCCCGTTCACAAAGAAGATAATGTAAGAAGTTAGTTTTATGCTCATAACCTCTCTTTATTTTTTCAATTTATTTATGTGCTTTAATTATTCAGAAAATAAAATTTCATATTTATAAAATGATAACATCAATTTCTTTATTATAGTGGTATGCTATTATAATGATTGAACAATAATTAACCAACCTCATCTTTTCATTATGGAAAATGAAAATGTGAATCGTGAGTTGTGTGGACTACCATCTCCATGAATAAAGGTGTGTCATTTTACTTTATTTAAAAAAATGTATGGTTTTATATTATATTTTATGACTATATGTTATATATATAATTAATAAATATTCTTAAAAATGTTACTTTTGGATAAAAAAATAACAATCGTTATAAGGTAATCTAGTAATATCGGTAAATAACCCAAAACTAGTTTTTCTCCAATGTTTTCTTCATGAAACTTGACTAAAATTCCCATGCAATGAAATTATGAAATTATAATACCTTATAAAAATTCAATTATAGAACCATAAATGGATTTTAAATTATTATAATTTGGTAAAAATGAATATCGACACCTCTTTTATAGACCTAGTTCAAAACGTTCAATATTATTAACACCTGGTGTTGAAAAGATATTTTAACAATGAAATACATTAAGAGAATTTTTATTAATAAAGAGTATAAATAGAAATCTATATTAATAATTTTCAAAAATACGTAATAAAAATGTTTTTCTTTATGATACACAGTTTAAATAACTCCCATGTAAATCAAGGGTAATGGTAAGGGACTGGGTAACTCAAAATCCTTTCTTTGTGTTATATAATTTAATATTAATCTTAATTTTTACAAGACTTTCCATATTGTGTGATGTTATAAATTTATTTCTGGGAAAACATGGTTTTTTTATCCGAACCCATTTCTATGAAAAGTTTTCTTCTCCCTAATAAAATGAGACTTTTTTTTAAAATAGACTCATATCGATGAATTTTACAACGATGAAAGAATATTTTTTCAAAAAGAAATTTTCATGATTTGATATTCATTATATTCATGTGATATATATCCATTTAAGTTGTGTTTATTGTTTCACCCAATATTCTTTTATATTATGATATTAATTTTTGTGATCAAGTTTTTTATATCAAAATATTTAATTCATGATGTTATTTTATACCATTTGGATGTTTTATAAAACCATTTTTATTTCCATGGGTTTTTTATGAAGAGTGAATGATTTCCATTATGTTTATTAATAATCCAATTATTTTTCCATGGGTTCATTAATATATATTTATGATTGGTTTCAAATGGAACACATATACATGGATGACTATTGGTGGGGTCATATATCACTCTCCAATGCATTGGTTTAAGTATATATATCATGAAATAGTTAGGCATGGACATAATGAGTTTGTTCACACAAGTGTGGGAATTATGGGGTTGCTCATATTTTTAGGCATAGGCAATTTTTTTTTGTTCACATAGGATTGGGAATAATAAGTTTTCTCACATTGGGTTTCCTATTATTATGATTTTTCCTTATTTCCAAGTTTTTTATCATGTTATTCAAAAATTTTAGGATGCATTTTATTTCCATGAAATACCATGTTTTCTACATTATGAATTATGATAAATTATGATGTAGTTTTATGTAATTTTCACAAGTTATATGATCATATAGATGTATTTTGATCCGTTCCATGTATTTTATTCTTGTTTAATGATATTTTTGAGACCTTATGTTTATCTAACATGTTTTCTTATTATCATGAAAGGTATTTTGATATTTTTTTATGATACTTATGTTTTCCTCATATTCTCATTTGTGTGTGTTAATTAATACATTATGATTCATTTTTTCTTTACTGAGCATCTGTTTTTACCCCTTTATTATATTTTACATACCCTAGGCTATAAATATTACTATATAATGTGTGATATATAGGATAATTTATAGAGGATCATGATTTTGTAAAAATTTTCACAAGGTTAGTAAAATAAGAAGTTTATCCATCAAATATCCATGACACTAATCCATTGATACCTTTGAATGTGATATTTTAGTATGTGATTTACTATATAAATAATAAGATCAATTTAATATTTATGTCATATTTAGAATTTTCACAACCTGTCCAAATGGGTCCCATGTCATGACTACCCCAAACCTACCTCCAATAGGAAAGGGGCAGGAGACCAGTGTTGAGTAGGCATATCACACATAAGGGAGGGCTTAGCATAATATACCTGTACACATGAACACATCTCCAATCCCATACAATTCTTAAATTTAAAAAGAAATGAAAAACCAGGAAGGAATATGTCTTAAATACCACAATCAGAGTACAAAAACAAATACCTGAGATAAAATGGACAAATACAAGATGACCATAAAGAAACTGAAAAAAGGTCCAACATAAAAATATAGATGGGAAATATTATAAAGGTAACTACAATAAAACACCTTGGTCTCTCTATATCACTAAGATCTACCTGGTCTTGGTCCCTCTAAGACTCTATCAAAAGGTTGATCATCTGCATGAGACATGACATGTGCAGGAAAAGCCCATCTAAGGATGAGTATAAAAATACCAAACAGAACACCCCAAAATCAAAAATCATATAACATCAAGAATAATAGTCATTTCATCATAAGTATATGTCTACACCACATATAGAAATAATATTTAGATACACAACAAAGACACATAGTCTCAAGGTGAATTCACAACTATAATTCTAGCCTAGGATTAATGCTGGAAGGTTCCACATAACACTCATCTATGAGAACACACTCCCCGAGTCAGATAACACTGTTGACATCCATCCGAGAGTTCATTATCATTGGGTATCGCCATTGTAAGTACATATTATATGTCTTAAGATAATGATACACATATTAAGATCATTCCCAAGGCCATGGGGTATACTAATATCCCAATATAGAATAACCCGCTAAGTATAGGATTTATTAGCATGTAGTGTTAGTCACGAAAATACCAATAACTTCACATAGGGAAAATATAATGATATAGGATCTCACTCTTGTCCTCACATAAATATTCCAAAAACTCTATCTGACCTAAGTCTCTTTAAAAGGATCACTATCATATTTATAGGAAAAAAGACCATACTCAAATCCTGGGGAATGAAATATGGGAACACACCGTAAAAAATTGTCCAATAAGGATAGAAAAAGGGAGCCTATCATTATTTAAGGAAGTATATGGAGGGTACTGGTAGTATACAACATGTTCCTTAGGAACTAGTTCTGACCCATGTATCATAGTCAAGGCCTATGTCTGTGTCTGAGTACATAGTGTGTCTGAGACCATGTACTCTTGGATGTGTCTCTGTCCAGCTGGGAATGTACTTGTATGAATATCCATTCCCATTCCCATGTCTATGTACCTTTCCAAGAACATACATATCCACAAGGTAAGAGTCACACACCATGTGTTAGGGTTCACATGTCGTGTGACAGGGTTCACAAGCTGTGTGATACTTAACTTTCTTTGAAACCCTAGCATTGTAGCCAAAGACCGAAACCTATAATATGTTCATACGTTACATTCCATGTATCGTGAAACTTCTAGAAACTCATAGATATTACTCCCACATTTTCATCTGCTCCTTTGTCCTCTGATCCCACCGTGAATCATGATATAGAGTATGGATCTAGTCTGGCTGAGCCTAGTCATCACCTCTCTCTTGAATCTATCCACCAAATCATGTGATAAATCCCTCTACCTCATCTCTCGATATCTAGATGTAAATTCCATACGGAGAACACCAATAAATCCCCAATTCATCATCATAGATCAATCTCATCATCGATCTGAACATGGATCTATGATAACAATTCGTTTCACCAAGAAACGGGTGCACACTGATTGTTTATTAAATATTTTTTAAACAAAGGACCAATGTAATTGGACACAATGAATGAATAATGGTGGGAGAAATAAAAGAAACACACAGTAGAGAAACAAATATTGTTCTAATTCAGTTGTCCTTGACCCATTATTGTTATAATGACAAACGAAGATTTAATTTAATAAACAATTCTTCCCAATAATCCCAACAGGTAATCTTGTAGTCGTAATATGATTGATCCATAAATCAATACATTGGTAGAATGATTCATGTTCATCTTAGAAATTAAAAGAATGTGTAAATAATCCAAATAAGACAATTCCCTACCTCTTTTTGGATCAATTACTAGTGAATAATGATTCTGTGATGGTGCCAATGGGGAGATCCTAGTGTTTCAACACAAACCAATTATCTATCCATAATATGGTCCTTTCTCACCAGAAAAATCTCCTCCAATGATCTTTAATGAATCCTCTGAAGTTACAAAGTTTTGTGGATAAAACCCAAAATTTTACATAAGATCATATTTATAAGTAATTCTAGGATTATGTTTTTAAGGAAACAGGTAAATAAATATAAGTAAATTTATTTAATTATTCTCTCATGAAGGAGGTCATACCCAATTCCTAATTCCTATAAAGATTATGTCATAATTAGGGTAAAAACCATGATCTTAACTCAATGGAGGCCTCATATTTCCAATCTAAGCCTTCTTTTTGACATTATTATACTTTTTTAGGAAAACTAGGCATTCATGATATTTAATATGTTTTAAATATTTCAATCATTAATTCCTGGCGCACTGGGCCATGGAATATCACGCCATATTAATGCTTATCCCCAAAAATAATCCATATAATATTCAAAAACAAAACATGAAAAAATAGGAGACATTAAATTCTCTGTACCTTGGGGTTTTACATCTTGGAAATCCAAAAAAAGGATAGACAATGATATGTGGGTACTGAGTATTCATCTGAGTCTATCGCTCTCATGAGTACTCTGGCTGATTCCTATGATACCACCAAACATGTACTATGAGAGTCGATCACAAATGAAGGATACCCTACTATTAATCCTTGATATCTATTGGGTACTTGTAAAAGGTAGCTCTATCATCAATGTCCAACTCACCCCAATCAATAACATGAGACAGATCATGCATGCACCTCCTCATCTGTTACATACAGAAGACATCGTGTACTCGATCTAATTGTGGAAGCAGAGCCAAGTTGTATGACACCTCACTAACTCTACACAATATCTAAAAAGGGAAACTAAAAATTAGAGGTAGCTTTCAACCCTGACCAAATCTCAAAAATCTATATCTTTGTGAGACCCTCAGGAACACATGGTCTCCATCCTAAAGCCCCATAGGAATCCACCATCCATCTTTATTGTACATCTGATGGATTTGTGTATTGCTCATCCACTCATGGATGATATGCACATTATCTGTAGTGTATTTTACCAAATCTATCCCATAATTCCTAGCTCTTCAGGGTTGGTCCAACATAGAGGTGACCTAAAGGGTCTCCTGTATAAGGTATCAAATGGAGCCATGACAATGGTGGAATGATAAATATTGTTGTACATAAAATCCACTAATGGTAAGTGATACTTATATCTATGAATGAAGTATAACATTAATTACCACATCATATCCTCCAATACTAAATGGTCCCTTTAGTTTGGTTGTCATTCTAGGGGTGAGATGCTATTCCTAAAACACAACCATGTTCCAATACGCTCATGAAATCCTTTCTTTAACTGATTTGTGAAGGTACCATCACAATTAGATATGATCATTGAGGGATCTCCATGGAGTAAAACTATCTTCTCTTTGTTGGGGAATCCTAATCTCTCTATTAATCTCTTCTATCGAATATCTAGGAAGTTGGTTGACTTGGTGAGTTAGTCTATGATCAACTAGATGGCGTCGTGTCTCCTAGACATACAAGGTAACCCCGTCACAAAAACAATGGATATACCAAAACAATTTTACTCTAGAAGCTCAAGGGGTTGAGTTAAACCCACTGGAACCAAGTTCAAATCCTTAACTTGATGACATGTAAGGCATTAAGAGACAAACATTAAAAATATATTCTCCATTCATGGAAACCAAAACTAAAATTAGAGTTCCTAGTACATCTTCACCACACATAGAGTTACCAGAAATAGAGATGTATAGAAATCTCTCAAGAACTCCTCCCATAATGTCACTGGTATCATCATGTTCCCTCTAAAATGAATGACATGCTCCCCACCATAGAAAAATATATCAGGTGCATTCTAGTGGATATATGAGTATTTTGTGTCACACAGTCAGTATCCTATAGATGTGACTCCATGAAAAGTTGAAAAACAGGAGGGGTAACAACCATCAAATGTAGGTGAGATGATCCATATCTATCCACCAAGGATAACTTCAATAAGTCCAACTGCTCTAACACCACTCTTAACAACTGTAAACAAGATCTACTACTGAGAAAATAATCTACGATGTTAAACTTTCCAATAGTATACAAAATCTCGATGTCAAAATCCTTGTTTAAATCTATCCATCACCTCCTACCCATGATAAGATCATTCTGAGAAAATATATACTTGAGAATATTTTGATCTGAAAAGATTATAAACTACTAAAACATCTGGTAGTGTCTTCACATATTTAGTGTGAAGACTATCACTATTAACTAAAGGTCATGGGTCATGTAGTTCTAGTCATGTGGTCTCAATTGATTTGAACCAAGGAAATCACCACTTGCCTCTTCTTCAGAACATGACCAAGACCAATCTCTGATGGATCACAGAACACTACATACTCAATAACACCCTTTGGAAATCTCAAGATGGGAGTGATAATAAATATGTTCCTCAACTACTAGAAATAATACTGGTACCTCTCTTTCTCCATTAAAGGAATCCTTTTTTAGCCAAAGCTATCATGGGTGCTGATATACTAGAGAAATAAGGTATGAATATATTATAGTGGCATTCCAACCCAAGAAAGCTCCAAACCTCCCACATTATCTTGGGTGGATCCCAAGATAACATTGCCTAAAAGTTTTTTGGGTCCACTACTACACCATCTACTAAGATAACATGTCCCAGAAAGTGGACCTCCTGAATCCATAACTAGAACATTAAGAACATCCTATAATTATAGTGTCAGGGTATATCAAGAACTATCCTCAAGTGTCTTGTATTCTCCTCATAAAAAATCATACTAGGATATCATTGATGAATTATACCATGAAACATTCTAAGAAATTATAAAAGATCTAGTTCATGAGTCCCATGAAAACTTATGGGGTGTTTTCCTTCCAAATAACATGAACAAGTACTCATAGTGACCTTTGAAATATCTAAATACTATCTTTAGTGTATCCTCATCCCATACTGACAATTGGTGGTAGCCTAATATAAGGTAAATATTTAGGAACCATCAAACCCATATAAATTGATCAAATTGGTCATTTATCATTGGTTTTGGATAACTATTCTTTATAACCACTTGGTTTAGGTGAAGGTATTCTACACATAACCTCATGATCACATCCACCTTCTTGGTGAAAAACACTGGGTCTACCCAGGGTGAGACACTAGGTCTAAAAAATACCTTCCTCTACAAGTCATACTAATTCACTCTAAACATTTTAATATATGTGGGAGCCATATGATATGTTGGAATTAGTATTGAGGAAGTACTAGGGTGTAGATCATAGCAGAAGTATATCTATCGGTAGAGAGGTAATCTTTTTAAATCCTCATGAAATACATCCTCATACCCCACCACCAATGTAGGAAAATAAAAAAATCATATTATCCACTACACCAAGGGTCATTATATCCAATATATGAGTAATTGTTTTTACCCTCTTATGAATTAGTTCATCCAATGTTTCCTAGGTTTTGTTTTCACCCATGAAGGAAAACCTAGAACCATCATGGAAGAAACATTGCATCCTCCACCTGAAACCGTCTATATGGGCATGAAATATAGATAACCAGTCCATTCATAAGATTACATAATAAAATATCATATCTACTATAAAGATATCTCAAAATATAATATCACCTCCAAGAGTCAAAACAGAACATTGGAACAAGTGTGTGATCACCGATTCACCACTTGTAGGAGTCTCCAAGCGCAGGGGTTAAGCCAGGGGTTCAATCAGAATCTCTATATATCTGGCTAGATAAGTGGAAATAAAGGAATAAATCACACCTATTCCTATTAATATGACAATTAAGGTATAAAATACAGATAACATACCTCGTATCATCCCTAGATCCATTGGTTCATAAGCCTCAACCACCTGCAGCTTCCCTATCCCCTGTCCTCCACCTCCCTAATCCTAGAATGGACCACTTGGAAGTGGTGGTGCTAATCTCAAAATTTCTACCACCTATGGATTCTATAACAACTCCACTAACATGTATTATTCCCTATTAACAAACTTTCTCCTATAACTGCCACTTCCTAGGTAGCCCATCTACTATCTCATTATCTGCTATACGACGAGCCAGGCATTCCCCCATGAGATATCCCCCAGCTTCCTGATCATATTGGTAGACTCTATTGTTATTTCAAAAAATCTTATCATTATAGGTATAATAGTGATTTTAGTTATGTAAGCTCAAAATTATTTTCAATAGATATTAAAAAATTAGTTTCAAGTTTATACCTTTCTTTTTGTACTCGCATGTTAATTCTAGAGGGTAGTGTGTTCTTGATGAGTTTATAATCCCACCAAGGATTAACCTTATCATATTTAGAAGTGAAATTTATGATAATCACTCTTTCACTTTTTTTAGTGATTCGGATATATCATAGGTGAAAATAAGGGTGATAATGGAGAACATGAGATCCATTCAACTTAAGCAATGAAAGAGGTAAAAGGATGAAATGAATAAAAAGTTTAAATTGGATACTTGTAAAAAAAAACTAATTAAAACTATATTTATGTTTATTTGATCCCTAAATATTCCCCAAATTCCTTAGTAAAACCATATAAAAAAAGGGTCACTATGAACTACCTTCCAATTGCATGTTGATCCTCTTCCACTATTATTGTTGAAAATGACTTAACTGTGGGGCGCCAACATAGACCATCACCTTCCCAGCGCTTACAAAACCAATTCTTTAATGAAATAGTGGATGAATACCTAATTAATATTATTATTCCAACATTGGAAAAGAATAAGACCATTTGTAATAATAGAGGCCATTATGGAAGATGTCATCTAGACTGACTAGTAGGTGGAAAGAGGCCAGCATCATAACATTGAACTACTCCAGCAGTCTCTCCCTGGAGAAAAAAAATTCATAACTTCATTATTTTTAGGTTAGTGTGTTAGGGTGTCCACTATGTTTTTACAACCACCTAATACTAACTTAAGATTAATCCTACTCCCTATATTCACCAATATTAATGTGTGACCCCAATTCCATATGAAGTTCTAGAGGAGTCGATGCCAACCCCAATCTTCTATAATGGGGAACCTATAAGGAGATGATTTTAGAGACATATAACAACATTATCTCAATATAAGTTCTACATCCCTACCATTTAAAACATCCATGAGGTCTATTAGTGCATCCCAATAGTGGAACCAATCCAAATCCTTACCACCATTATCTAAAAGTATCAAAATTCCTAAAATTTGTACTCAGAGACTGCTCAATAGACCCTTAATTAATGTTGATTGGAATTGGCCCACATGGTATTCCTCATAGCTGTATGTATCAACATTTTGAACCCAACATAATATCACCCCCAAAATCAAGTATTGTTAGAGACAAAACCCTAACATCCAAGGGGAAACCCTATCCAACAAGAATGGTGGAATTATTACACCCAAAATCGTCTCTATTGTTATCCATTAGAAAGGTATATACATAGATTATGGATATACCTACTCTGATAAAATCTCTATTTCCTCTTATTGGTCTTAAATTAGTAAATTCCATCACTACTCACCCAAATAATATTATAGAAAATCATATTGTTAAAGAACTTTATGAATAGGAGATATATATAGATAATTCCACTCAAAAAAATATACAAAAAGAATTAATATTTACCTAGAATCAAAGGGAATACCATGATTTGGGATACCCACTAAGTATTTTACTACTATCCCCTTTATATAATAATACTAAAGAAAATGGAGTTTGGGTGGATGAATAAAAAACCTATCCACCACTGGATAATGGTGGATTCATCTTTATAGAAGATACAATTTCTCATCTCAAGGCCAAAATAGAGAAGCTTATGAAAGTCTATACTGAACTATTCAAGGGATTTATACCCATTAGTTTTTATTTTTAGGACAAGGTAATACCCACGTAGAATAAACCACTCTAACAAGGGGATCTTACCTAAGCCACATAGGTATATTTGACCCATCCCACATGTTTCTGATTATTTTATCGGGGTCGTGCGTATCAGGAATTTGTTTCCCCACATTTTAAATTTCTAACGGCTTTCATCTTTCATCAATTTCATCGATGATGTATTCTCCTTGATCAAAATAGGATGATGTGATGTCAGTTCCTCCTTACAAGGATCCATTCTTGGAGCTCATTTCATAGTATGGTTCATGTTTAAGTCATGTTTTTGGAACTCATTCTCGATTCCATTTCCATGTGGACACTATTTAATTAAGAATTTTCTATCAAAAAAGGTCAAAAACCTTCGGTTAGGAGAGTATTATTGTTGGTAATATATGAGAATCTATATAAATTGGGTATATTGGAAACCTATGAATCTTTCTCTTTAGAGGGATTCTCATATAAGGCATCTTAGGTGGGGAACCCAAGGCATTTTGTATTGATCACAAGGTAATTGATTCTAGGGGTATAATCCTTCCATGTTTTTTTACCCCATACTTCCCATGTATATCATAGGGTTGGTATTATGGACTAAGGGGTGATTTTAACGTCTTGAAAAGATGGTTATAGGGTTAAAGTATTGTGTGTAAAGGTTGGGTGTTGGATTAATGTATTGTGGGGATATTATGGGAATAGGTTTAATGTATTCCATGGATAGAATGGTTGTTGGTTTAATTTATTGTGGGGATAGGTTAGTAGATCAGAATTCCATATTCAGGAAGCTCAAGGTGTCATGTCCCTAAGAGGGAAGATGTCACAACTATGTTGACGGATCATAACACCATCATGTGGTAGATCTGGGAGGTGCCCCCTAGGAGGGAAGATGCCACACTGGGATAGATAGATCAAAATTCTCTCTTAAGGAGGATCCATAATGTGCATCCCTAGGAGGGAAGATGTCACAGAAAGATGGATGGATCATAATGAAATCTTGATGTAGATCTGGAGGGTGCATCCCTTAGAGGGAATATATCAGACTTAGATGGATGGATCAGAATTCCCACTTGAGGTGGACCCAAGAGGTGCATCCCTAGTAGGGAAGAAATCACACCTAGATGGATGAATCATAAAACCCTTTTGATGTTGATCAAAGATGTGAATCCCTAGGAGGGATGATGTCATCCATGTATGGATGGATTAGAACACCCTCTTAAGATAGATAAAAAAGGTGTGTCCATAGGAAGGAAGTTTTTACACAAGGATGAATGGTTCAGAACACCATCTTGAGGTTTATCGAGGAGGTGTTTCCCTAGGATTGAGGATTTCACACATGGATGGATGTATTAGAACACACTATTTAGGAATATCCATAATTCGTGTCCATAAGAGAGAAGATTTCACACCTGAGTTTACCGTTATTGGGATTAAACTACAAGGAGGTGTCCTACATTACTCATTTAAGAGATAGTAATGAAAACCAATTTAGTTTGATTACATAGTTTAAGGTCATGTTACAAGACCGATCTATATAGTTTTAAATCATTTGGTAAGGACACTTGTATTGTAAAAGGATCATAAATGAGATATGGTGTGGGGATTATGCATGGTAGCTACCTGAGGAGGATGTTCATCCATTGATAGGGAAGGTGATGTGTAATGCCCCAACACTAATTACTGAGAGTAGATTCATTATTACATAACATTTTCATGATAAAAGGAATCATGTCCCGAAAGACAGATCTGTTTAGTAGCCTTGGATGTACTAGATACATACATAAGTTTTACATTACATTATGAAATGAAAAAACATCAACATTTTATCACCTTTTTAACACACTCATATCCCTTAGCCTATTCCTATAGGTCAATCATAATATATTTTTTTCACATCCTGGAAAAAATAAAACATAGAAATGGGTGATCTCATATACTTAATAAGGATAACAATACAACAGAAACAATCATAAATAGGAATAAAAATTTAAGGCAATGTATAATACTAAAACAAAAAACATTAAAAAAATATCAGTATAATATGGAAAAGATAAATCAAATAATTCCATTTACTTATTCACATGGATATTCTACTAGTCAAATAATCACATGTAATATCAATAGATAATTTCATAATGATGGAATGCATAATGCCGGACATCATAACCACATAGTCAAGGCCCCATGCCAAGACTACAAATAAGATTTTGTTAAGACCTGGTGCCAAGACACTATTTTATCTCATGATACGTATAGATTCATCAAGGATCTATATCGGGCTCCACCAGTCACTTACTATGTCCAATGCATTCCTCAGACGAAAAGGTTGAAACATAACATAAACATTCATATTAGAATTTTCATATGAAATGTTACTACTTTAACCATAAACCATGAATGGTATAAAAATAACACATCCATAGTAAAACATATAACAAAACCTTCAATACAATATAGAAGATTGTATCATAATAAATCAACTTCAAAAAAGTGTAAAATTCATCAAATGATGTTGACATAGATGAAATCAAAACTGTTTGGGAGAAATATCTCTTTATATTTTGAAATAATTTAAAATTCATGTAATTATAGAAGGAAAAAATTGTTTTTAATTTTTTTTTATAATCTTATAAGGGAATCTTCAAAGGTTTTATAATAGTGGAAAATATCCTCACCCACCGTATAAGTTAAAAAAACATTCTTACCTTAATTTGTCAAAAAGGTCATAAAGTACCTTGTTTGGAAAATGATAGAAAGATTCCATTCAGAAAAATTTATAAAAAGTAAAACAAGGGTATAAATTACTTTAACTAATATTTTGTGAAATAGTAAAAAAAAACTAAATACATTTTTAAGAAACATGAATGTGGATGATAAATAAGTCCCAGCAGATACTCATGTATAAACAACCTCAGAAAATGATAAGATTGTAGAATTAAACCTTACCTTGTACTTTTCCTTGATCGAGGGTAATTTAACCTCATGTATAATAGTTAAATCATTGTTATTAAATTATACATGGACCATATACATAAATATGATATTATATATGATCTTCTAATATTACTTTGTTAACAATATTTCAGTAATATCATTGTTTCGGGTGTTAACTTATTTGTTTTCCATTATATGTTTTGTTACATAAGTCATGTTTGATATGGATATGGTGTATTTTATTAATATCCAGAATTATATGAAGTTCTTAAACATTATTTTTATCCATAAAATGAAAATTATTCTTGAATGATTATGATGGGGAATGAATCTCATCGTGTTCATGGAGACGGTAATCCGTACGTACACACGAGCAACAATATCATTCTATTGATGGTTAAATAGTATTTAATTGGAAGTTATATCATATATAAAGAATCACTAAAATGTTATATTTATTATTTACATGAATTATACTCATTATTATACCCATAGAAATAATGATTTGTTGAATAATAAACTACACAACGACGTGGAGACGATAAGCTGTAGGTATGCACGTATGGTGACTTTGTCATTCATAGGATGGATAGAATAATGAATACGGTAGTACCATATTTATAATAAAATAACATCATGCAAAAGTTACTGGATTTATTATTTTGGTATGGAAAAAACAAAGAAATAAGAAGTGGAAGAAGAAAAGAACTTTGAAAGAGTTGATAAAATTATTACCTCTTTTTCAGGTGCTTCCTTTTGACTTGATCAAAAGGGATACTTAGGTTGGATTATGATAAAATTAAGTCCTGTAGGATTAATTGAGGGTAGTTGGGAGGATATTTTAGTAGGTGTTTTCCAAGCCAAATGTCTTTGGAGGTGTGATTTTGATAGAAGGGTAAGTACCCTTTTATAAGAGAGGTGAGAGTCACTTTTTGGAAAAGATTGAAATAATAATTTATTATACAATCATATTCAGTTTATAATGGATCTAAAAGGATTTATTTAGAGTATAAGGTGTGGATGGGTCTAAAACCTCTCAACTAATAGGTTTTAGACAGGTTTAGGTCACCATATTGACTTTATATTTTAGATTTAACTCTTAGTTAAATAGTTTAACTTTTACCATGTATTCTTGTATTTTTATACTAAATGGTTAATAAACTTACTATAAAAAACCCAGAGAACCCAAAGTGGTTCATTATTGATATATATAACCTTATCTATGACTTTTTGACTAACCTTATATTTTTAGGAATATTATATCAATTAATAATATAGTATTTGTTTTAAAAACTCATTTATGCCAATTTTGACACTATTTAGTATTCTGTTCTTATGAAAGTCATAAAAACTTTATCAATTCGAAAAAAATTCATTTAATCAACACTAAAATGTCATATTAACCTATACAATTTTTTTAATACATCAAAAGTCTCAATTTATGATTATATTAATATTTATAATATCAATTATTTTAATCTTTCACTAATACGATAATTACTGCATCATCATTGTTTCATAAATAAATTTAATTATTTAATTTCTAAAAATTATAAATAAAATACCATTATGTAGGAAATATTTCTATATTTATAAATAATATTTATATTTGAATTTATCATTTGTATAACCCTATATTAAAAACATTTTAGTTATTAAACTTTGAATTTAACACTTTTAAATCTTCTTTAAATAAAATAATAATAAATTTCCTAATCTAATAAAATTGGAAAAAAGGATAATATTTTATTCCTGAGGTTGATTTTGGTCTAAATACAATTATCCAATAGAATTAGGACATGTGTTAAGGTAATTATAATATCATTTTTACCTTTAATTACACTATTTACTTTTAACCGTGGTAAATAAAATTCAAAAGTTATTATCCACCAAAAAATATTTTCATCCTATTAAACCACATTTTACTTAATGATTCCCAACGTGTCTCTCAAATTTTTAAAATTCAATTAATAGAAGCGGTAAAATTAAGTTTTATTCAAATTTGCAAACGTGCCTAGAAGGTGGGTAAAAGACGTTAAAAAATTAAATAAAATTTTATACATCTAATTTTATTATAAAATGTCGTCAATGAATTACATTAAAATTATATAGGTATTATTATCTATTTTTACCTAAATTAAATTTAAATAAAATAAATAATTATTTTAATAAAAAGTTGGTTTTAAACAATAATGCAGTGTTTTTCACTATTTATCAAAATTTGAACGTTTTCAGAAAAATACCAAAAATTCACCCTATGATAATTTTGATATTCTTAATCCAAAAATTATGTCCATTTTGAAAAAAAATATAAAATTTAAAAAAGTCTATATTACTATTCACAATGTCTAGTTTGATTGGTCACGGTGTGCTAGAACTTGAAGTTGCATACAACACAACATATTGCATTATTCAAATGGAAGCGTACCATGGAAGCTTGGGGTGTTACATTCTTCCCTCCTTCAAATAATTTCATCCTTGAAATTTCTAGAATATTACTACATAAAAATATTTATGTGGTTCTTCCTCATAAGTTCCTCAGGTTCCAACATTGCCTATTTCATCTTATGGTTTTTGCATATAAATTTTACTAGATTAGTCATCCAGTTTCTCAACAATTGTTCTCTGGTATCAAGAATCTTGACAGACTCTACACCAAAAGAAAGATCAGGTTCCAGTTCTATTTCTTCATAGGTGAGTACATGCATTGGGTCAAACATGTATTTTCTCAACAATGATACATGAAACACATCATAAAATTTGGAGAGACTTGGAGGCATTTCCAAACGATAAGATGAAACTCCAATTTGTTCTAGAATTTCTAAAGCTACGATATACCTAGGACATAATTTTCCCTTCTTACTAAATCATATAACACCCCTCCATAGATATACCTTCAATAAAACATGATCTCCTACATGAAATTTCAAATCTTTTCTTCGGTTACCGGCATAGATCTTTTTTCTACTTTGAGCTGCTTTAATGTGGGTTTGGATAACCTTAAACTTTTCCATTTTTTCCTCAATAAGTTCTAGGCCTAAAAGTTTTCTTTCACCAACATCATCCCAAAAAGTTGGTGTGAAACATCTCTTTCCATATAACACTACATATGGTGCCATCTGAATACTTGAATGGAAGCTATTGTTAGAGGAAAATTCTACCAGAGGTAAATATTGATCCCACATACCTTTAAAGTCATGTGAGTAAGATCTCAACATGTATTCCAATGTTTGAATAGTCTATTCTGATTTTCCCTCAGTTTGAGGGTGGTAGGTAGTGCTCAAATGAAGTTCAATATCCAAGTCCTTCTGAAGACTTTTCCAGAATCATGATGTAAAATGGGGATCACGATCAGAAACAACTGATAGGGGTACTCCATGAAGTCTTAAAACATCATTAATATGTAGTCATTCTAAACATTCATGTGGTAAATCTTCTATTATAGCAAGAAAATGTGTCGACTTGGTAAAATGATCAACAATGACCCATATTGCATCATTCCTTCTAGGAGTCTTTGGTAGCCCCATGATAGAGTGCATCGTAATATTATCCCATTTCCATTTAGGTATGGGAAGAGGTTCCATGACTCCTCTAGGATGTAGTCTTCTATCCTTCACCCATTGACAAACCATACATCTTGACACATAATCAGCAATATCCCTCTTCATGTTGTCCCAACAAAAATGTTCCTTCAAATCGCTACACATCTTAGTGCTACCAAGCTGTATAGAGAAATTGGAGCTATGATCATCATCCAACAATTTCCTTTTTAGATTAGTTATGTCAGGAATACAAAGTCTCTTCCCAAATTTCAAAATTCCATCTTCATATACGAAGTCAATCAATATCTCATCATTCATAGCTATAATTTTCTTTTGAAACTCCTCATCATTAGTTTGAGAACTTTTTATCCATTATAGTAAAGTAGGATTGGAAACCATTTTAAAAATTATTGATGTCTCACCTTCCATGATTATTACCATATCCATCTTTACTAGATCCATGAACATAGGATATCTTTAAACTCTCATCTTGTTGAAAACTCTATGATCCTTTCTGCTCAAAGAATCTGCACCTTATTTTCCTTCCCTGGGTGGTAGTGTATAGTGAAATCATATTCTTTGAGTAGTTCAAGCCATCATCTTTTCCTCATGATGAGTTCTTTATGCGATAAAATATAAATCAAACTATTCTTATTGGTATATATCCCACATATTTCACCATAGAGATAGTGTCTACATATCATCAAAGTAATGATTATAGCTGATAACTCAAGATAATGAGTGGGATAGTTCTTTTCATGAATTTTTAGTTGTCGTGATGCATAGGAAATAATCTTATCATTCTGCATAAGGACACAACCCTTTCCTTTATTTGAAGAGACACTATAAATAACAAACTCATCATTCCTTGATGGTAGAGTAAAGATAGAATCATTGACTAATCTTATCTTCAGTTTTTCAAAACATTCTTCACACTCTTTTCTCCAAACAAATTTAACCCCTTTACGTGGGAGCTTGGTTAATGCGTTAGCCAATTAGGAAAAATCTAGGATGAAATTATGATAATAACCTACTAAACCAATAAAACTGCATACCTTAGTTATACTTATCGGTGCTAGAAATTATTTTATTTCTCTTGTATTAGAAAGATCAAAAGAGATTCCATCCTTAGAGACAATATGACCAAGAAACAAAATCTCCGGAATCCAAAATTCACACTTTCTAAACTTCTCATGTAATTCATTTATTCTAAGAGTGTTTAGAATAGTGCGCAAGTGATTTTCAAGATCTTCGTAGATTTTTGAGTAAACCAAGATATCATTAATAAATACCACTAAAAAATCATCAAGATATTCCTTGAAAAATATATTCACTAGATCCATGAAAATAGAGGGTGCATTAGTCCGTACAAAAGGCATTACTATAAACTCGTAATTCTCGTACATTGTTTGAAATGATATTTTCAGAATATATTCCTTATTCACACACAACTGATGATATCCAGATTGAAGGTAAATCTTTGAAAAATATTGAGCTCCATGATGTTGGGAGAATAAATCATTAATACAAGGTAGGGGATACTTGTTCTTTATTGTTATAGCATTGATATCCATGTAGTGAATGAACAACCCCATAGATCCATCTTTATTCTTAACAAAAAGAATAAGGGCTCCCCAAGGAGAAACACTAGGGTGAATAAATCCATTATTACTCAATTCCTCTAGTTGTTGATTTAGTTCCACTAATTACAAAGTGGCCATTCTATAAGGTTCTTCGATATGGGCCTTGGACCAGGAATTAAATCAATGGAAAACTCAATTTCCCATTCTGGAGGATGTCCACGTAAATCATATAGAAACACATCAACATATTCTTGCACAATAGGTACATCCTATATTTGAACATTATTTTCCTCACCCATAGTTATTTAATTCTCTTACTTCCCAATAATTGAATTTATTAGAGCTACTATGGGTGGATCTATATAAGAATCAGGTGGTAACATTTCTCCTCTAAAGATAAGGTACTCTTTATCATCATAGAAAATTGTAACCTCCTTCTTCTTACAATAAGTTTTCATATCATCATATGAAAAAAAATCCATACCGAGGATTATATCAAATTCAATCATGGGTATGATGATGATATTAGAAGATAAAGTACATTTATATGACCTAATGGGGACTGATTCACAAAACTTTGTTGTAATGATACTTCCCTTAGAAGTTTTTACTAACAACTTCTTTGTTAAATAAAATTTTAAATATATAATTTTCTTAGAAAACTAGGAAGATATAAAACAATGAGATAATCTAGAATCAAATAATGCATTGGAAAAATTTGAGGAAAGCATTAAATTACTTGCCACTATATCATTCAGAGCATCAACCTCAGCATTAGTGATTGCATAAGCTTAGCCTTTCTCCCTTGACCTTTTATAAGGTATGTTTCCTTGATGCTTAGGACATTCATTTTCATAATTCCCCATTTCTCTATAATTGTAGGACTCAACATTAACAACCTCTTTCTTTCCCTTGCAATCACGAGCTTGGTGGCATTTTCCACCACACATATAATAGACTCCCGTTACCTTTAGGAAAGTATCGGGTTGTTTCTTCCCACTTTAACAACAGGATGGAAATTAAATTTTTCCCTTAATCCTATTATTTTAATTTCTAGAGTGTTTAGTATATCTCTTATTCTCTTTCTTTTCTTTAAATTCATAATACATAGAGAATTACTTTTCAATCTTGATAGCACATGAGACAATATCTTCATACGATGAGAAAGATTGTGAGACTAATGCTTGATGGAGAAATGGTTTTAACCCATCAAATAATCGATCAATATTACTCCTTGGGTTACGTATATAATCTTCCGCATGCCTTTCTAACCTTGTAAAGTTATCCTCATACTTTGTGACATTTTCATCCTCCTTTTTCCTTAGACTCAGAAATTTTCTTTCCATATATTCTCGATGGTCATGAATAAAGTATTTTTATAATAATATTTCTTTAAACTCACTCCATTGAATATTTTATATTTATTCATCCTATTACGTGTTTTGAATTAATGACCACCATTGATTAGCATTTCTCGTGAGGCGATAAACCACCATGACAACTTTTTCCCTTTCGCTACACCCCAAAGCATAAAATATTTTTTCTAAGGAACTTATACATTTATCATCTACAAATGGATTTTTAGTCCCATTTAATGTTGGTGGTTGTTACCTCATGAAGCAGTCTAAGATTAATCCCCGACATTGTGGATCAGGGTGCTTCATATGGGTAAGGTTATTATTCATAACCTGAGTGAGTTGTCTCAATATGGTAACAATTTTTTCAACACCGGTTTCATCACCAGCTCCGCTATAATTATCTTGAGTATGAATAAAATACCAACATGGATTACATTCATTGATATGGTTTCCATTCCTTCCACTTGGTGCCATTTCTAAACAATGGAATACAATAGATTAGTTTATGAATCACAATACATAATTCCAAACTAGTGAAATACTTTACATAAATTGAACAATTTATGCATATAATCCATAATCATAAAAAATTATTTCTTTGAGTAAGTATTTACCCATAAATTATTTATAATGGTTTTTAAAGAAAATGTGAATTATCCAAAGCATATCCCATGGTAGTGTTGTAACCAAGAGTGCAGCTAGGCCCATTTTCATGTACCAGGATAACCCAGGTCAAGCCCAAAACTCTTTGTCATAGTTTTTACACCTAGGTACATATTTTCTAGAGCCAACTCTACCTACTCGTATCCAAATAGGGATGTATTGCATGTAAAATTCACAAAATCTCTACAATACCAAAATTCTAGGATGTTATTCTATATTAATTCCTAAAGACTATCTTAGGGTAATGTTCTCTAATCATAATTTTTCTAAATCTAGCTTCAAAGGTTTGTACTAAACTTCCTCTGATACCAACTATAATTCCCCGAACCTAGTTACCCAGAGTTGGTGCATTATTTCATAACATTGGCATGATACAAAGAATCATGTCCCAAAAGACCGACCAGTTTAGTAGCCTTGGTAGTACTAGATACATACATAAGTTTTACATTACATTATGAAATGAAAAAAACAACAACATTGTATCTCATTTTGAACACACTCATAACCCCTAGCCTATTCCTACAGGTCAGTCATAATATACTTGTTCACATTTTGGAAAAAATTAAACATGTAAAGGGGTGAGTTTAGATGCTCAATAAGGATAACAATATTGCAGAAAAAATCATAAATAAGAACAAACATTTAAGAAAATGTATAAGACTAAAACAAAATCCTTTTAAACATAAACATCAGCTTAATATGGAAAATATAAATTAAATAATTCCATTTACTTATTCACATGGATATTCTACTAGTCTAATAATCACATGTAATATTAATTTCTAATTTCATAATGATGGAATGCATAATGTCAGACATCATAACCACGTAGTTAAGGCCTCGTGCCAAGACTACAAATAATATTTTGTCAAGACCTTGTGACATGACACTAGTTTGTCTCATGAGACTTACCGATGCCTCTAGGAGATATAGCAGGCTCCACCCATCACTTACTAAGTCCAATTTATTCCTCATATGAAAAGGTTGAAACATAACATAAACATTCCTATTAGAACCAGCGTATTAAATGTTAATAATTTAACCATAAAACATGAATGGTATAAAATTAACACATCCATAGTCAAACATATCAAAAAACCTTCAATATAGTATGGAAGATTGTATCATAATAAGTCAACTTTAAACAAGTGTAAAATCCATCAAAGGATGTTGACATAGTTGAAATCAAAACTGTTTGAGAGAAATATCTCTTTCTATTTTTAAATCATTTAAAATTCATGTAATTATAAAAGAAAAAATTTATCTTGAAAATATTCTTATATGATTTTAAGGTATGATTTTAAGGTGTTATTACAGTGGAAAAATATCCTCACCCACTGTATAAGTTAAAAAAACACTCTTACCTTAATTTGTCGATAAGGTCATAAAGTACCTTGTTTGGAAAATGACAGAAGGATTCCATTCAAAACATTTTATAAAAAGTAAAACAAGGGTATAGATGAATTTAACCAATATTATATGAAATAGTAAAAATGTTTTGAAATACATTTTTAATAAACATGAATGTGGATGATAAAGAAGTCCCTGTAGATACTCACGTAAAAATAACATTAGATAATTAAGAGATTGTAGAATTAACCCTTACCTTGTACTTTTACTTGATCGAGGGTACATTAACCTCCTATATAATAGCTAAATAATTTTTATTAAATTATAAAATAAACATATACATAAATATGATATTATATATGATCTTCTAATATTTTTTTGCTAATAATATTTTATTAGTATCATTATTTTGAGTGTTAACTGATTCATTTTCCTTTATATGTTTTGTTACATAAGTCATGTTTGATATGGATAGGATGTATTTGATTCATATACAGAATGATATTAAGTTCTTAAAAATTATTTTTAATCATAAAATGATAATTATTCTTGAATGATTATGATGGGGAATGAATATCATCACATTCGTGGAGACGGTAATCCGTACATACACACGAGTGAGAATATCATTCTATTGATGGTGAAATCATATGTAATTGGATGGTATATCATATATAAATAATCATTAAAATTTTATATTTATTATTTATATCAATTATACTCATTATTATACCCATCCAAATAATGAAGTGTTGAATAACATACTACACCACGACGTAGAGACGGTAAGCCGTACATATGCACGTATGGTGACTTTTTCATTCATAGAATGGATAGAAAAATGAATATGGTAGTAACATATTTGTAATAACATCACGGTATGTATAAGGTACTATAGTTATTTTTTTGGTATGGAAAAAATAAAGAAAGATGAAGTGGAAGAAGAAAATAACTTTGAAAGAGGTGATGAAATTATTACATCTTCTTCGGGTGCTTCCTTTTGATTTGATCAAAAGGGATCCTTAGGTTGGATTCTGATCAAAGAAATGAATCTATATTGAATTGAGGGTTGTTGGGATGATATTTGAGTAGGTTTTAGCCAAGACAAATGGATTTGGAGGTGTGATTTTGGGAGAAGGGGATGTACCCTTTTATAAGAGAGGTGAGGGTCACTTTAGGAAAAGCTTGAAATATTATTTTTTTATAAAATAATATTCAGTTTATAATGGATTAAAAAAAATTATTTATAGGATAAGGTGGGGATGAGTCTAAAAACTCTCAACCAATTGGTTTTAGATAGGTTTAGGTCACCATATTAACCTTATCTTTTATATTTAAATTTTAGTTAAATAGTTTAACTTTTACCATGTATTCATATATTATTATAATAAATGGTTAATAAACATACTATAAAAATCCAAGAAAACCCCAAGTGATTAATTATTGATATATATAACCTTATCTAAGTCCTTTTTAGGAATCTAATATTTTTAGGAATATTATATCAATTAATAATATAGTATTTCTTTTAAAAACTCATTTATGTCATTTTTTGACACTAGTTGGTATTTTGTTTTTGTGAAAGTCATAAAAACGTTATCACTTCAAAAAAAAATTATTTAATAGACAATAAAATTTCATATTAATCTATAAAATTATTTGAATACATCAAAAGTATCAATTTACAATTATATTAATTTTTATAACATCAATTATTTTAATCATTCATTAATAGAGTAATAACGACATCATCATTGTGTCATAAATAATTTTAATTATTTAATACCTAAAAAATTATAAATAAAATACCATTATGTAGGAAATATTTTTATATTTCTAATTAATATTTATAGTTGAATTTATCTTATGTATATCCCTATACAAATTTTTCTTTATTTATTAAACTTTGAATTTAACACTTTGAACTCTTCATTAAATAAAATAATAATAAATGTCCTAATCTAATCCAAGTGGACCAAAAAGATCATATTTTATTTATAAGGTTTATTTTGGTTGAAATACACTTATCCAATAAAAATAGGGAATGTGTTAGGGTAATTATAATATCATTTTAACCTTTAATTACCCTATTTACTTTTAACTGTGCTAAATAAAATTTAATAGATACTATTCACCAAAAATTATTTTCATCAAATTGAACCACATTTTACTTACTAATTTAAACTGTGTCTCTCTGAATTTTTAAATTCAATTCATATAAGTGGTAAAATTATGTTTTATTCAAATTTTCTAATGTGACTAGAAGGTGGGTAAAAGGCGTTAAAAAAATTAAATAAAATTTTATACATCTAATTTTATTATAAAATGGCCTCAATGAATTAAATTAAAATTATATATGTAATATTTATATATTTTTAACTAAAATAAATTTAAATAAAATAAATAATTATTTTAATAAAATGTTGGTTTTAAATAATAACGTAGTGTTTTTCACTATTCATAAAAAATTGAATGTTTTAAGAAAAATACAAAAAATTCAAGATATGTTAATTTTGATATTCCAAATCCAAAAATGAAGTCAATTTTAAAAAATAAAATTTATAAAATTTCAAAATGTGGGTATTAATATTCACAACGGCTAGTTTGATTGGTCATGGTGTGCTAGAACTCGATGTTGTGTACAACACAAGCTATTACATTATTAAAAGAGAAGCATGTCATGGAAGCTTGGGGTGTTACATGGTGTCATCCCATGTGAGTCATACATAGGGAATACTAATTTTATTGAACTTTTTTGGATGCGTTGGGTGATCCCATGTCAATCATACATGGGCCATCCTGTGTTCAAGTCATAGGGCAAGGCCACAATTTTACTTCATCTGATGAGGACCTTGTCGTGTAATTTAACTTCATTTGAATATGATATGTATCTTGGTATTTTTATGACATGCATCTCAGATATGGATGGGGTCACTCCCCATGATGGACTTTGTTAATGAGGGAGTACGATTATTCATAAGAAATCACTATCGAGATAGGTGCATAGTTTCCCTTGAAGATACCATATCCTGGGCTTATGTAACCACCGCTCAGGTACGTATGGGTGGGACATGGAATTGGAACCACCATATATGAGTGAAAATAAGGGGTAATGATTTTAGGGTGATTATTAATAAAGTAAAAATTCATTAGGTTACCTATTATTAGAAGCAACAGGTAGGGTGGGGGCCTAGTCCGCACTAGAAGTGAAGCTGGCAGACATTGGAGTGGTGGAACTTGTCATTTAGGGTGTCGGGGTGTTGCAGATCTAGTACTGGGATGGTATGGCGGTCCTCGACACTCGACCTTTGTGAATGGATGTTATTAGTAAATACATGCTATGGAGAGGGCCAGAAGATGTGCTTTTTAAAAATTGGGACCTCATAGAGGGGTGTCTCAAGAATACCTGGAGCATCCTAGAGTTCACAGATTTCAGAAAAGGGTAGATTTCATAAATAGGATGACCCTACATTGGAGTGAATTCCTAATTTCCATAGGTTCAGATTCTTTAATGATAGATTCCTCACGAATCCCCAAGATCCTTAGAGGTCATTATTCTTCCACGAAGGGCATTGGCCTTTATGAAAGGATTCTCCACTTTGGGTGGAGGCCATCAAGAACTAATGGTAGGGGGTTTTCATAATGATTGGATACTTTGGGGGATCAATTTTACATTTTACTCATAGATCTAAGGTGTTTTGAAAACATAGAGCCTTTATCAGAAGTTTAAAAGTCACATGCCCCCAAAACAGTCAAACTTAAGGGGGGTATTTATAGGGTGTGTGTTTCGTGAAGATTGGAGTCCTTTGTGAATCTTTATGTGAATTATGAATGATGGGGATTTGTGAGACCGAATAAATATGAACATAGTTTATCATCAATCCTCCACACGGTCACAAATAACTCCATGAATAGACACCATTGATGTTTACTATTAGGTATCCACATGGACAGGGCCTTCATGAGTGTCAGCCATTTGAAAAGGTGATGAGATTCACAAAATATCCCCTTAGATAAATTTTGGGGTTTTTTTGCTATGATTTTATCCAAATTTTCCTTTCCTTTCTTCACCAAACACAACAGGCATGTATTTTTTATCAATAAATCCCCCCCCTTAGAATTGGAATGAACAAGAAAAATGCGGTCAAATTTTGAAGGGAAAATCCCTGAAAAATAGAGACTATTCCCCATTTGTGAAGCTTATTCATGAAGCCTATTCATTATGTGGGTTATTAATTCCCTATCACAAATCCCTATCAAAAGTCTCATTCACAATTCCTATGGTAATACACCTGTAAATAGCACATGGGTCCCCTTAGAGGGAATACAAGACTCTCACAAATAGAAATCCATCTCTCTCCTTTTGAAAATATCACCTCCTTCATGAGAGCTTTGAGATATCCATCCTCACTACTCATGAATCTCATCTCTTATGTGAAATTATTTTTGTGAACCATGCTCAGTGAACCCAACCTCCATGAGTAGACCTCTGCGAACCTAACCTCCGAAAATAATTCTTCGTGAAGAAACCTCCATGAGAAGAGATTCACAAAACAGACTCAAAAAAATACTAATTCACTGAACCAAATGGACACTGATAGTTCCAATTCCATTTCCATGCATAGGGAGTAGATGACTGAAAAAATAATGATATTAGAGAGCATCTGATGTGCATCATAACATGACTCACTCACCGCCATGCTGACAGAGTCTTAATAGGAATTACCTATATTCAAAAGGATGCCTCTTTATATATTTGGACTAAGGGATGATGTATTTCCTAAGGTGAGAAGAGAAGAGTATTCCTAATAGTTTAGGACATCACCTAATATATACTAGTGGAATAGTGCTACTAGATAATACATTTGTAAGGATTACACATCACTCACGATGGAAACTCCCCGTAACCACATCAAAAATATTAATAAGGAGGTATTGTGGGATGAAACATCCCCTCGTAGTATGTGATGATTTTCAAGGTGGGTTTGGGGGATCTATTCAAGGGATGAATGAACAATTGGTATTTTCACTATGGTGGAAAATTCATAAATGAATGGGTCAGGGCTTATTGGGAATATGCATCATTCTAAGAATTTTAGGCCAAGATGAAGTGGGTAGGTATTTATGAGGTATAATGGGCCTTACAATTCCATTTCTACTACCTCCTGGATGTCATATCAGAGTTTTTGGGAAGGTGTTCACCAAATTCCAACACTTTCCATCCACATCATGGGTAGGTTGGAATCAACCCGTTGGATCTTCATAATATTGCTAGGATCCCAATTCAAGGAGAGATTTATGAGGAATTCCTCCCCACAAAGAACATGTGGGAGGATCAGGAGCATCTTATATCCTATGAGAAGGTGATATTGGATTTTGTGGAAGGGACAAGAGAAAACAATATCTGGATGAAGGACATCCCATTCAAGAATAGGTTTAGCTACTTCATGAATGGTCTATTGGACTAGATACCAAAAAGGTTGTGTATATTCCTTGGGAAATTTCAGCTGGGCAAAGAGCACTCTTACTAGGTGATATTAGAGGCCAGGTAGTGGTATATGTGAGGATACAACATAATTATTGATTCTTCTATGTTCATACTGGTGTGGTCTATCACAACACATATATTTTTGGATGGATAATCCCAGCGAGGCATGCTCACATTGATGGTTCCAGTCATAGCATAAGCATACTATGGTGGGAGATATAATAAAATTTATTTCAATAATAATTTCCCAAAACCATGAGCCAATATCTTGAACACCAAATTTATAAATAATTTATTTAATATATAAAAAAACTAAAAACATGGGACTAGAAACTTTCTTCATAGATGATTTTTGATCATATAGAAAGAACCTTTTTGATTTCCCTTACATCTCTATGAAGATCCAATGATAGAATCCCTGAAGCGGTGATCCACACATGATATAATGATCTCAAAATAACTCCACACAATCTCTAGGAAATAGTATGGTGAATTGAATGTCTTACGTTTATATTTCTTGATCGATCATTATTTGGTCTTGAATAAATTTTTCTTGTGTTTCTCATTTTTGAGTAGGAGGGAGGAGGTTTCAAGATGGAATTCATTGTGATAAACAATTCTCTATTCTCAATTTTGTGGATATAATTTACAATAGATATTACTATCTATTTATAGAGTTAGATTTTATGATAAAATATTATTTAATTACATTCTCTAAATTAAATAATATTTAAAACCTTTAATAAATATCCTTCCACATAATAAGAATATCATTGTTATTATTTTTTTGTGGGCCAACATGCCTAATAAAAAATATTATGTAATGGTTTGGTCAATTAATAATTTTCACCAGACTTAGACTTGGTCCATTCAAACTCCTCTTGCATTTATTGAAAAACTGAATAAATATTTTATTCATAAATAAATATTTTATTCACAATCTGATGAATAAATATTTATTAAAAATATTAAATAAATAAAACAAAAATTGTATTCAAAATCTAATGAATAAATATTTTATATATATTAATATAATAAAATAAGTACTTTATTAATAAAAAATAATTATTTATTACCTTTTGAATATTAGAAAATAATAAAACATTTACAAAATTATTCCCAAGTACTGAGAATAATATATATTCCAATAATTAAACTCAAAAAGAATTTAATTTAGATCAATGAAAATGCATAGTGTGTGACCCTCTTTGATTCTTTCTCATTGGTATTAGGCAGGGTTGTCTAGAGTCCAAGATTAATATATAGCAATGGGTTAAGGTACCCAATATAAGGAACTTAATGCTTCAATGATGACAACCACATATGAACACTTACTATATAATATAATACATTTGTCTCAATTTCTCATCATGTAGGTTGCACATCTATTTTCTCGTTACACCATGGCCTTGGAATTTAAGGAGACAATTCCATTCCAATAAAATAACGAGATATCGACTTCCAAAAAGAGGTAAGGTAAAAATCCTTCCTTGGTATATCCATTAATGACATGTCACCTGTGATCCACCCAATGAATATAACTTCTCAATGAACTATTATTGTCATAGTTGAAAAAATAATTCGATGTACATGAGTTGTAACATGAATTAATAATAATTTGAATTTCTAAGGACTTTCACACACTCTCACAGATAGGAATACCCTATGACGCCAAAAGATTCATAATTTATACTATTGGGTCTATTCTTATAATTTCCCTTCTTAGAGATTACCAAGTGCGAACTTTAGGAGAAGAAGCCTCATCCTCTTATGAGTACACTCACTTGATATTCTATGTAATTATTTTCCCATCATTGTACATTATCCAACCAAAAAACCATTTATTTAATAATATCATCATAGCACATCAATGATCTCATCATAGTAGGCAACAACTATGACCTTATCAAATTTATTTATACTCTAGGACATTATTTCATTAGAATCATGTATAAACATGATCAATATGTAATAAGAAGTATTATTAATATTTAATACATTTAATATACATATAATTAATGTAAAATGAGTTGGTATTAGGACAAAAACTCCAAAAAACTCCCACTTGGACTAGATATAACTACAAATGATATTCAGTTTACTTGACCATACATGATATCCATATTCATATTGAGTTAAGTATTTAGTCAATTTTTATGCTACGTTGTCTTCCATGGAAATACTATTCTATAAAACTTCGCCTCTTAGATAAATATCCCTCAAAATATGATACTTCTAAATTATGTTCTTCTTCCACTAATACAACCTTGTCTCTTTTTAAATAGCCACAACTAGAGTGTTATCACAATAGAGCATGATAGTATCTTTATTACTAGGTACCACATCAATATCTTGGATGAAGTTGAGCATCCAAACGTCTTCTTTACCAGCCTTAGAAGCCACAATATACTTGGAATCTACTATATAATATGCAACCACATCCTTATTTGATCTCTTCCAGCTCACAAAACCTCCATTCAAAGTGATGGTGTATGCTATTTGTGACTTCATGTTATCTTTATTATTTTGGAAACTAGAATCTGCATATCCATTGATGACTAGTTCCTTATATCCTCCAGAATCCAAGAAAATATCCTTAGTATGAATTAGATACATAAGCACAATATTGACTACCATCTAATGATGATCACCTAGATCAAATTGATATCTTCTTACCACACTTAATGTATCGGCAACATCTATCCTAAAGGTTTCTGTTATGGAAGGATGTTTTTACATCCATTTTCCAAATATCATAATCATGGAAATCCATAATAGAAACTATAATTTTGATATATTTCAACATTGAACTGGTGAAAACGTTTCTTCATAGTTAATTTATTGACGTTTTTAAACCATTTTATAACTAATAGAACCTTATAGGTACATGCTTATCCTTCCATTTATAGTTTATTCTCGAATAACTATTTGAAATAAACATGTTTTACATCTATTAGAGGGTCTAACAAAATTTAGACATGATTTTTGAACATGGAAGCCATTTTATAATTCATAGCCTCTTTTCACTTAGTAATATATGTGCCACTCACTGCTTCCTTGTAGGTTATAGGATCATTATTATAAAATAATAATGAGTCATCATCTTTGATTAATATAAAACCATACCATTATGGTTCTCTAATCTTTATAGTACTCATACATAGAAATTGTGTCTTCGGAACAATTCCTTCTTCCATAGGTTTTTTGGAAGTTTTTCCTTTGACAAACCTTGTGTATCATGATCCTGGACTTCATTGAATTATATCTTTCTCCTACTATCTCTTTTAGATATAAGAACATCCTAAAGAAATTTTTTATTTATATCAACCAAAACCTTTTTGTTTGAAGGATTGTATATGTAGTATGCCTTTATTTATTTAGGATATCCTATAAAGATAAACATTTTTCCTTATGGTGAAATCTTGTTACCTGAAGAGGACTTAAAATATGATTTACAACCCCAAACATGTATGTATGACAACAAAAGTTTCATTCCATTCCATAATTGGTATGGTATACCATCTATTGATTTAGTTGGGACTCAGTTTAGTACATATGATGTAGTTTGTAACACGTCTCCCCAAAATTATAATAGAAGACTCAATTGAATCCTAATTGATATCATAATGTCCACCAAGGTGTGGTTACTACTTTCTCTTACACCATTGCAATAAGTAGTATATGTATGAGGGAGTTGATATAATATCCCATTCCCATAAATAATAAATGAAGTCTTGATTAAGATATTCTCCACAATGGTATGATCATAGTTTCTTAATCTTCTCACCAACTGGTTCACAAATTGATTCTTATATTCCTGGAATTTATTAAAAGAACTATACTTATACCCCACTAAGTAAAAATACCCATATCTCCTAAAATCATTAGTAAAAATTATGAAGTATGAGTACCCACCCCTTGCCTCAATAAATTGGTATGAAAAAAATTCAATAAGCTCTTAAGCCTTTTCACTCTCCACACTAAATGGGGAACTGTTAATTATTCCTTGTAAAAATGTGTTACATAAAACAAGTGGTTTTAGTTCAAAAGAATCTAAATATCAATCTTGTTTTAATTTAGTAAATCAATTTTCATTTACATTACGTAGATAGTGATGCAAACGTTGGGTGTGGTATGATTTATGTGAAGTAATATCATTATCAATTTCCATAACCTGGTTTGTGTAATCCAACACATAAATACTATTATTTAAATGTTCCTACCATAAAAAATTCTATCTTTATAAAAGAAAAATATTTATTACAAAATTTTAGATTAAATCCATTATTATCTAGTCTGGATAGAGAAATGATGTTTTTGGTAACTGAAGGAACATAATAAAAACACTTTAAAATCAAGATCATTCTGGTTGAAAATATTGGTTATAAATCCTTGATAGCTAGATCAACAAGTTTAGCTTCATTGGATACTCATAAATCTACCTACCCTCATTCAATATTTCTGAATCTACCTGGTTCATTTATTTGAATAAATACATGAGAACAATAATCGATATCATATACACATTGTGTAGAAATAGATAAATTTCACTAGATAAAAAATTCACCTGAAGCACTCCCTTATTTATTTGGTTTGGTGTAGTTTTTCTTCTAGTGGACCATACTTCCAAATGTGAAGTGTACAACATCCAATTATCTTTCTTTCTCATTGATCTTCCTCTTCTTGGAAGGGTGTAAAGAACCTTTGGACTTAGTTCTCATTAGTTTCCCTTTCCATTTTTTCACTATAAGTATGGATGGAGTTTCTTGATTTATATCCTTATCAACTTGGAGAAGTAGTGTGAGAAGATCAGGAAGAGAATTATTAGTGTTTTTCTTACCAAAATTCACAATAAATCCAGGGAATCATTGAAGGAGTGAAGCTAGACTGAGATCGGTGCCTAGTTATTTGGAGAGTTTAAACCCTAGAACCTTTAGGCTCTCAATGTAGCCAAAGAGATTGAATACTTGAGGCCCATTTGGGGAACCGACTCTAAGATTTATCTGAAAAATAACATTGTAAATCTCAAACTGCTCCCTTCTATCTCTCTCCTGGTATGGACCATATATGTGCTTTAGTATGCTACATGTATCCATGTTTTCAAAATAATTCATTAGTTCAAGAGACATTAATTAAAGAATCAAACATTAAACATCGACCACATCACTAACATTTTTCATAGATAAGGAACTATTCATCACTCAACTCTTTAGTAGGTGGATCATGCATTGAGGATTCTAACATGTAATACTTCTATTCATGGTGGAGCATATCCTAAAGGCATCTAAACCACTCCAAGTAGTTACAGTCTGTTAGAAAGTTGTATTTATCCAATATTTATCATAGGGATAGTGTAGATGATGAGATTAACATTTTATTCTAAAATTAAAAATGAATATTATTAGTTTTTTCTTAATTAAAATTAAATGATAAATAATAAATTGATAAAATAATTTTATTATATATCCCACTATTTTATAAATTCCCAATAACCCTCACCATTGAACTTGATATGTTTTGTTCTTTAATATTCTAGGGGTTAGGACCACCATTACATTTCTTAATGATCCATACTTTGTTCATGAAATCCATAAGAAAGTAATTAGGTAGGTGAGATTACTAATAAAATACTTGAAGTTCCTTGATCCACTAAGTGGATTATCCATTCCTGAAGTCCTGAATTGGATTTCCTCAAAACTTTATTCCAAATTTTTATTAAACAAACATTGGCCATTAAACTAAATACAAGTTTTTTTTAAGTCAACCCAAAATCCTCATGATAAATCCCCAATAAAAGTAAGTGTCCAGACTTTGGCCTTGTACTACAATTAGTTATATGGTTTCATTACCAATTAAGAAATGTAAGCCTTAGTGTGAATTAATTTTAAGTTTAGGGATTTTAATTAATTATTTATAAATTTTAACTTATTTAATATTTTACTTGATTTATTAATATTAATTAGATTTTAATTAATTAATCAACTATGTTGGATAAAAAATTTATTCATAATCTATTTATTTAAATTTTGTCTTTCCATTTTAACTCGTTTATTTATGTCAGTGTGGTATTTCATACATAAAATAAATAATTCATAGAAGTAAATTAATAAATAAAGAAAATGAATAGATAATGAGATGATCTAAAGGTTTAATTAATGAGAGGAATTTAAATCAACCTATGACCTAGGGTAATAACTCCATTTATTAGTCTTGTCATGAGTCACAACATTCCACCTATATATCTTTGTATCACCGAGCTGGCATCATCATAGTTATATCTCGAACTGCCTCCACATTCCTTCTAATGCTCCATTAATTACAATTATTTATTACTCACATGTAGGCGAGAGGAACCAAAAGATTGGTTAAAGGGGATTACACAAATATCCTTGGACATGAAGGTCCTACATAATAATTGGGTGAGGAATGACACATAATCCATTATTTTATTTAATATTAAATAATTTTAAACCCATGAAATAAGTTAAATTAAATAAATTTCAACACATATACATGTCTTTTTCATGCTCATTATTGGTCATACATGCAACTAATATGTAAAATTTACCAGATAGCATTCATTTCTTTATTCATTATATATTATTATGATAAACATGCTTTCATTAATTTATTAATAAATAAATAAATAAATTCCCTTTCTTCTCAATGAGCATCCAAAAAAAATCAAAGATAACCATCAATTATGGAATTCATGGAAAATAAACATTTGAACCAGTAATTAAGTATTAATTACTATAAATTAATTAATAATTTAATATTATTTAAAACCATTATTAATTTTTCAAAAAATCATTAGTCTCCCATTCAATAAAATATGGTTTTAATGTTGAAATTTTCAATTTAATTTAATTTTAAATTATATCCATTAATGTGAGAATACACGACATGTACAGTTCAACTACATGTTTTTTACCTTGGTCGTCATGTATCCGAGTAACATTCCTAGGGCTTTGGTGTGTTAACTCGGTTGGACTATAAGGAGTGTAAATTCCAGCTACACACCGTGTATCTACTTTCCATGTGTCAGGTTGACCTGGTCAACACACGATATGCAATAAATTCTCTTTTTTAATTATCTACTTACTACATCTACGTACAATGCACAAGGGTACATAATGTGTAGTCCGTCTACACGCCCTGTAACCTAGTTTTACCGTCCAAATATTTGGAACTTCCCAATAGAATCTCCCTTTCTTCTTAATTTATTCTTAAAACCTTATGAAAATGAAACACTGAATGAATATGATTCTGATTTAAAATCATATTAATACAAATTGAATTAAATAACAAATAATAATAAATGAATACTCAACCACGATTGGGTATGGATAAAAAATCCAATAAATAATTATAAATTTAATCTTAACCACTATGATACCACTTGATGGTTCTAGGAATAGTGGAAGTGTATAGTGGTGGATGATATATAATGATATCTTTCAATATCATTGCTTGAATCCTTGAGAAAGGATATTGAATGAAAAATTTACAAATAATTTATTTAATATATGAGGAAATAAATAACTGGACTTAGGAACTTTCTTTATTGATGAGTGTTGATCATATGAATAGACCCTTTTAGATTTAATTCATTGCACTGTGAGGATCTCATGATAGAATCCCTCTAGTTTTAATCCACACATGCTCTAAGGATATCCAAAAAACACCACTTATTCTCTGGGTGCTAGCAAGGTGAACCGAATGCCCTGCATTATTCGTTCTTGATCGATCATTCATTATACATGAAGAAATCTCTCTTGTGTTTCTCGTTCTTGAAGAGAGAGAATGAGGAGTCAAGTGAGAATTATTTATGTGCAATAATTCTATATTCTCAATTTTTGGATACAATATATATTAGACATAACCATCTATTTATAGAGTTAGGGTTTAGGTTGGAATGTTATTTTATAACAAGATGACCATTAAATAACATTTAAAACATTTAATAAATCCCATGAAACATATTATTATTATTATTATTATTATTTCATGCATGACGACTTGTGCATTAAAAAATATTATGTAATGGTCTTGTTAATTAATATTTTTCCACATAATCGATTTTAGTTTTTTTTAACTCCTCAACCATTTATTGAACAAATGAATAAATATTTTATTCACAATCTATTTTATTAAAAATATTCTATAAATAATTAAATATTTTATTTTTAATCCAAGAAATAAATATTTTATATATATTCACATAACCAAATAAATTATTTATTAATAAACAAATAATTATTTTTTACCTTGTGAATATCAACAATTAATAAAACATTAATAAAATTATTACATGATGTTGAGGATAATATTTATTATAATAATTAAATTCAAATATTATTTAATCGAGATCAATGGAAACACTTAGTGTGTCATAGTCTAATATTATTTTTAGTTGGAATTAGGCGGGCTTGCCTAAAAGCCAATATTAATATATAGTAATTGGTCAAGGCACCAAATAGAAAGAACTTAATATCAAAATAATGAAAGCCACATACAAATGATAATTGTGTAATATAATCCATTTATCTCACTATCTCATCATGTAGTTTTCACATTAGTGTCACCAACCTATATGTTCGATACGTCTTTCTTTGACTCTATGAAATTAGCTTGTTGTTACACCATGGACATGGAATTTAAGGAGACAGTTCCCTTCTAATCAAAGGGATGGGATATCAAATTCAATAAAAATGTAAGGGAAAAAATACATACTTGACTTATCCATTAATGACGTGAAACTCATGATGCACCCAACATATCCAAATTCTCCATGAACTATTATCATCATGGTTTAAAAATAATTATGAGTATGTGAGTTGTAACATGAATTAATAATAATCTTAATTTCTAATGACCATCACACATGCGCACATATAGGATTATCCGATGACACCAGAACATAAAAAATTACTAATGGTATAAATATTCTCATAATCTACTATCTTGGAGATTACCAAGTGCGAACTTCATGAGAAGAAGCGACATTTCCTTATGAGTACTCAAACCTGAATGTCTATATACTATGTGTTCCATCATTTCATGTTATCCAATCATTGAAAATTTATTTAAGAATATCATCATAGCACATCAAGGTTCTCATCATAGTGTGGAACTCCTATGACCTTATCAATGCGACATATACTCTAGTAAATTATTACATTAGAGTTATGCAGAACAATGAAAAATATGTAATATGGCATTTTATTAATATTAAATAAATTTAAAATATGTATAATCAAAGAACAAATAGTTGGTAATAGGACACCAACTCCAACAAACATGGGGGTGCGTCTTAGCACCTTCATTACGGTAGCGATGATGGTGATGGGGAAGTGTGTGAATTTGATAGTCCACGTATTGGTAAATCTATATAAGGTTCTCCAATATGTCATCCAAGGGAAGAATAAACTCCATGTGTGTGGAACCCTCCACTTCTTGTATATTTGGGTCACAACGTACATGGGGGGATATAAATAACCAAACCCCTTCTCTCCTCCCACAATGAACTTACAACCAACGATCCTAAACATCAGCAGAAGTCTCCCACTCAAGATGTGCTATGTAGATATGCAGGAAAGGGTTGGGTCAATATAACACATAATTTTTCACTCATTCCCCCTCTTGATGTAGAAATTGATCAGTGATGTCACGAGGACCATGAAGCAGTGGTGGTAGCTCTCGGTCTTCTGAGGTGGGATTTTGGTAGAAAAGGATGACTAAAATGTGATTTTAGAGCAGTACAATGCACACAAGTTCACAAGGAGGTTTTGATTTATGTAGTGGATAACCCCCAATGTATAAATAGAGGTGCACCATAAGTGTTATCCTTTGGTCCTGAGGAATATATGATGCATGTTCACATGTGAGGATGGAAAAGGGTTGTACGAGTTGCAACTACCTATCACCACATATGATCTCATCCATGAATATGGACTAAGATGGGAGTGCACATATCTTGGGGAGATTCTAAGGCATCAAAATACCATGGATAATGAATAAGAGGCCCTAAAACCATGTGTTCGAGGGTGAGTGGGTGTTGGAGAGTGCTATGGAGGTAGGATTGACTCGGTGGGTAGGACAATAGTTTTAGGGATGGTGGTCCCTAACTTGACATAGGTAGGTTCTGTAAGGATATGAGAATCATCAAGTTCAACTCTCATTGGAAAGTAGTTGTGGGAGTAATGTGAACCCTCTAAGGTGGTTCTAAGGAATTTTTTCATGGACAAGGGAATCAACTGCGCTGTCCAGATATCCCTAGAAATGTTGTCTTTTTGGATAATTTGGAGAGATGAGGGTTATTCAAAAATATCAACACTCTCCATGGGATATATAGAGTGTAAAAAAAATATGGAATATCACTTCCATGGTTGGTTCATGCCAGAGCTAGCTTTCATGTGTTGTGGTTGAGTTAGTGCAGTATATAAGAGAGATGGAGGATTGGGTCCACTCAAGGGGCATGGTACACCCATTGAATACTCAAGAGAAGGTTCTTCTGGGGATGAAATCCTCTTCATATCCCTTTTCTATTTGGTAATTTACTCGTGCACCTCTTTAGGGAGACTCAGATGTGTCCTAAGGGAGTTACGCCTAACGAGAATCTCTTGTAGAAGAGGTCCCTACCATTGACCATAAAAATAATATGATCCCATATTCTTTAGAAGCTACCAAACCCTCAAGTTAATTGTTTAATTCTTATTATATATGTACATGGATCGAAGAGAACATAAGGGGGAGGTTTATGAAGAACCTAAGAAAAAAGGTGATAGGGCATCAACCCATAAAGGGGAGAGTGTGGGGGCCCTCCCTATTATTATTTCCATGGGAGGCTTACTATCTCCAAGATTAGTACCCATGACTGGGGAAGCGACTACCGAGGGAATTCCCTTTATAAAGATATTTCCAATTAATTTCTTGGAGTTACTAGTCAAGATATACTATTCACATAAACATCTTCCCATATTCACCTTTTTCTTCTTCTTTCCCTTTATGTATTTGAATGACTCTTATTTAAATGGTAGTTCCAACTATTTTTGGTGCTTTTTCTACCAATTTAAACATTTGAGTAGACAGTTTGAGAGGTCAAGAAAGTTAGAAGGAGTGATATAATCTTGAAGGAAGTGTCCAGGGAATCCACAGAGGTTTGAAAAATCATAGAGATTCCACTATAAGGGTTGCTGAGACTGTTACCACAATAGAGGTGGCAGAGGTGATTCCCATGATAGAGCTAGCTGTAGGAGAAGTGGTGGAGCCTGTTATGGAGGTGCTAGTAGAGGCAAATATTGGATATGAAGGCTCTATGTCGGAGGTGGAAATTATTCCAAAATTTGAAGAGACCGGGAGGTTGCATTGGAAATTCATAATTTATAACATTCATTGGTGGTGGAAACAAGAGCTAATGCCCCAATGTAGGAGACATCAATTGTGCCATAAATGAATGTATATGCCGAAAATGTCCGTAACTCCTAGAGGAAGTTTCGAACGGACAAAGTGAAGTCATATTCAGACTCAGAGGCCCAGTATGGAGGACCTGGAAGTGGTGCGCGAAATTAAAGGGAAATCGCGCGAAAAAATGTTGTTCACGTGAAGGGATTCTGGGATTCAGGAAAAGGAACTGGCGTGGCGCGCAATCTTCTGCGCCCGGTTCCGCGTGGGGAAGCCTTGCGTGCCGACGGGTCTTGGCGCGAAATATTTTGCATGCCGCTCTGTTTCCGCGATGACGAATGCCTATAAATAGAAGGCGACCCCAACCGCTTCAGGGTTGAGGAATTCGGACCAGCTCCCATGCGCGCAATTTCGACTCTCGCAAGCGCAAGATGTCTTCCAGGTAATCCACCTTTTCATGCAACCTTGCCCTGGGGTTCGCCTTTGCGTGAAATCTCACTGGCTTAAGTGAAATTTCTAAACTACTCAGGGTTCCTCCTTTGCGCTCAATACCTTCCAATTGCGGGCAATCCCTTCCAATTGTGCGTAATCCCTTCCAAATTGCGCGCTATCCCTTTGTGGGTTTTAACATTCCTTAGGGATCGGTCGTTGCCCCCGCGCATAATCCAAGACCTTTGCATGCAATCCCCAAGCCGCACGCAATTCCCCTGCCCCAATTGCATTCCATCCCGGAGTTTTGCACGCAAACCTCCTCTTTGTGCAAAAAACCCAGGATCCATCACCTTGATGCCCTCGGGTGCCTCTTTGCACCGGTGCACGATGTCTTCCATACCGGGCATGCACGCCATGTGTTGTTTTCCCGTACGACCTTCCAGGATCGTGCAAAGTAACCTAAAGGTCCCTTGGGTGGTGTTTCCCATTGCGTTGCTTTGCCTCATGATTCTTCGCATAGGCACGCTAACGACTATTGCTTCTTCGCATAGCCACGCTAACGTGGACCCCTCGATGGTTCGCCCTGCGGACCCCTTCACCACAGCCTTGTCGATTCCTTCCCTCCCACATGGGGTAGATGTTGTTGGGAATGTAGGCCCTAGGGGTGTGGAGCGAACCCACCTCGTCTGAGCTGCAGGACGTTAAACTGCCAAACACCTCATCCTCAACACATGACGTTAAACTATGATCCGACCCCGTGCCTTGCATGCAGGGTCCCCCTGACTCGAACATTCTTTAAGCCTCTCGTCTCGATGGGAATGGATTCTTCTCACATGGAATGATATCCTCCTTTTAGAGTGGCGTTTTCCATGGGGGAAGGGGTGCCTTAGAGTGTAAGCCCCTAGCCTCTCTTGCGGAAGGTTGCACCCATGCACCACCATACTTCCTCACTGCCAAGGCCAGTGGATGGTGTGATAGGGAATGTGGAATCTCTTTTGTTTGGTCCCAAATCCCTCTCCCTCTATGCTTTGTCACACCACGGACCTCCATCTTGGAGTAAGCCCCAGCACCATGGGCTGCTAACCACGCGTAAGCCCCTATTTCCTCTTTGGGCCACTCAACGCGTAATACCCTCTCTGCTTCTCACGGACTCACCCTTTGAGACGTGATCATCTGGTCCCTGCTGTCTCTTGTTTCTCACACCAAGTATGACTCACGTGAGCTTAGAGTAAGAATCTACCATTACATCCTCTTATGGGCCACCTCATAGCATAAGCCCCATCCCATAAAATTACGGGGACTTTGATCTGTGCTAACGCAAGGTACGTAGGAAGCCTCCACGAGGTTCAAGCCAACCAACCGGTCATTGCGAACCCCTTTCGTGTTGGTTCGCCAATCCTTTGGGCCACCCCAGAGTGTATGCCCCAAGCACTCGTCCCACATGATGTTAAACTGTATTCCCCCATCCCGCATGACGTTAAACTGTATGCCTCGAACTACATGGACTTTGATCTGTTCCAATGCATGGTACGTAGAAAGACTCCACAAGGTTCAAGCCCAGCACTCAGTTGTTCCGACCCCCTTTGAGTCGGTTCACCAACACCATCATGGGCTGCCTCAGAGTGTAAGCCCCATACCCATCATTGTGGGCCGCCTCAGAGTGTAATCCCCATATTCCCTATTATGGTCCGCCTCAGAGTGTAAGCCCCATATCCAACACCCACGTCCCATCCTGACCTCTCCCTCGAGCCCACGTGTCTCAGGAATCTCATGCCCTAGCCCAAAGATCTTACTTCCTCCATGATCCAATCCATGCGTTCATTCCCACGGGTCGCCTATTCCAGTGTCCCACCGTATCACTGAACTACATGGACTTTGATTCCCTGCCATTGGTATACGTTGGAAGCCTCCACGAGGTTCAAGCCCCTCTTCACTCCATCACCCATCCTGATTCCTACCCGAGCCACCAAATCCCGATGGGATCATGCCATCTCATTCCACTCTATTGTATCCGGGAAGCTGCCCACATGTTGGCCCCAATATCGGTATTCCCCCTAGGGGGTCCTTCAATCTAATCCACTCTCAATGTTCTGATCAGTCCAATCCATCTCTACCAGACGTTAAACTCGCGGCATACCCCGTGTTAAACATGGGAAGATGAGGAAAACATAAGATGGTACACAATTCCCCGCGTTTGATGTGGGATGCCTCGGGCTTTTGCGCCCTCGAGAAGCCCTATAATAAGGGACAGAAGACAGAAATGCGAATCCACCAGCGTCAAGACATGCCAACGACACCCCAGCGTGATCATTCTCCTCACTGAAGGTTGCTGCCCTGACTAGACCCCTTGGAGTGTCTCGACGGAAGCAGCGTAATTAACTGGAATCCATGAAAATATGGCACCGGTAATGAGGTTCACGAATACGTCTTAAATCTATGAGGGAGACCCAGACTAGGTGATGAGCTCCGAGGATGAATCCATGGAAGGAAGAACCAACATCCCATCATCCCAGTTTCGATCAAGGAGCAGACGTCCCTGAACAAGGAACAGATGCCTCCTGCCTTTGGAAAGTGGGAATGTGGGGCCTCAAGCCGCACATCTTCCCCTGCGTGACAGATGCACGCGCGTGCCCCGACGAAAGCGTTGGAAACAGAAAATGGTGAACCCGACGTGAATCTCTTCTCCTCAACACAAAGACTGGTAGCGTTCGGGGTGTCAGAAGATTCGCATGTCACCAGGTCTGGTAACTTATCACCTGGACGTGAAACCCACTGGGGGTTGAGGTAGTCTGGACATTGAGCACTCCATTCTGCGACGTCATCATCATTGATCCCTCTTACCAACCACAGAACACGGAAAGGTGATGGGCTATTGGTTGTCGATTTCTTTTTTTCTTTTAGCGCTAATGGGTTCATCTCCCTTCTTCTAGGAATCAGATCCCTTCATCCGGATCTTGATCTCCACCTGCCCACCGACGCAGGGGCAGAGGCAGTACCGACGCGACCACCCTCCGTGGCCCTGCCTTTTCCACAGCTTCTCTGACTCCAACTTTCGTGACTTTCGGGTGCTCACACCCCCTCTCCCCATCAGAAATCATCCAACGAAGGGTGATCAATGACCTGGTTCATAGGTATGAGGAATAAGGGGTCATCCCCAACAGGGGTATGGCCCGTTAGGATCTAAATGCATCTATTCCTCACCACCATTACCGCCCCCCAGGGGTCGTTCCGGGAGCCACTACTTCCCACACTGACGTTCAACTATTTCGGGAGTTTTTCCCCAGAGCTCCTTGACACCTCCCTTCCCTACGACGATGAGGTAGGGGATGTTCGGGTTTGCCCGATTGAAGATACATTCCATGGGTTCACGATAAGGGTCTCCGCCAGGCTGCGTCGACGCCACCGCCCGACTCCCCGGGTCGAGGAGCAGGCAATCTCTATGCCCACACCATCGGCTCCAACCCATCTGACCTGACGCCAGCATCGGGCGTGAGCGGAAGAGAATGCCTGCCCTGGGGCACCAACATTAGTAACCACTATGGCCCGAGCCACTGTTGAACCCTGTTGTCAGACTCCCGCACCCGCTGAGCATGGGAAGTTACATGCCCGACCTGGATCGAGGCCCCGACCGCCCCACAGGCAGGTTGGGTCGACTCTCTCAGTCACTGGCACATGCAATGGACATCACAGACCAATTTAAGGTAGCTCCATCCACCATAGAGGCCTACTCCGTGCCACAGTTCTAGAAAGTATAAGGCTTTCCCGTGACTGCTACGCTCCAGGTATGGCTCTCTCCAGCCCTCACTGCACTGGTTACAGGGTCACTCCCCCTACCACTGGCCGCGAGTATGGAGTCGTTGCATGTATGGTCACTCACCCACATGGAGGTCCTCCCCATGTCCCTCTAGACATCTGTCCCGGTGCTTCTCACACCCCATCCTTCAGTCCTCTATGCCCCAACACTATTGCAGCCAGAGGACTCCATGATGGAGATCAGCCCTGCCCCGAGGAGCCACTCGGGGGCAGGAAGGAGGGACGTCGTCGCCATAAGAGGAATGTCAGGGAAGTCCGGATGGAAATCAAACCACTCTGTTTCTCGGACTCTGAGGCGGAGTACTACTCCGCGATGGAGCCCTCCCCCCTGTTACTTTGAGTCAAGGGAAAGGGCGGGGACACGACGCGTCATCCTCGTACTCCTCGAATGTGAGATCCGTATGATTCCCGCCTCCCTCCGAAGGTATATCCCGGAGGACGAGGACTTGGCGTACCCCTAGGGGTCAAACCCACAGTTACCACTGGCCTCCCCGGAAGCACCTTCCAACTCGGTCAGAGAGGGGGGAGAACTTTTCTGGGGACCGATGAAAGATTCATGACATGAAACACCCTCGACAAGCACCGACACTATGACAGGAGGACCATTCATCAACCCATCCTATCATGACGTGGCATCCAGGACCCTGCAACCCTTAGAGGATGACTTAGGGATCGGCGGCCAATCGACCTGCTCGCCGTATTCTCCGCCAGCTAGCCCAATGGCCCCGCGGCCTGCCTCGACACCGCTTCTAGTTCCCTGGACATTCTCGGTTGATGAGTAGGGGTAGCAAGGGCCGGATCCCAAACCAGAGTCGTGGAGCTTCTGGACCGTCCTCGCAGCAGGCCACTTCCCCGAGAAGTTTTGGACAGTCGCAGGATTAGATTTTGATATTCCAGAGTCGCTCACCCCGAGAGAGTTTGAATGTTTCCGCCAGAATCTCCAGGTGAATCACTCCCATCTTTTCCATCAGCTAGCGCCTTATCCCAGGAGTCAAGAACATCTCTAGGATATCGGTGAGGAATGTCGTCGGGTCGACCTGGCCGCGCTCCCCGCGGTTCGGCACCCCGAGTCACATGGCCACCATAGGGCCCTCCAGCAACAGTGCGTCTAGAGTTTTCAAGTACTCCACAAAGTTATTGAGGAGTCCTCCCCCCATGCGCACGTCCATGGATGGGGGAAGTACGCTGCCCTTCTTTTCTGTGCAATTCTCCGACAGCCCGACTCACAGGGCGGCTCTGGAGTAATGCCGCCAATGGAAATGGTGGTCAACATGGTCGACCTTTCGGGTAAGGGAAACAGTGAAGAACATCTTGATAGGGACTCACCCCCCAAGGACAGGCCGCTACTGGATCCATCAGGGAGAATTACTCACAAGCAAAGGAACCTCCTGGGCCTCCCCACGCCCACTGAAGCCTTAACACTAAGCTGAAACGTCGGCAAGGGTAAAGAGAACGTCGGGGCTGTCATGATCGCTGACCCATCTGCCTCGGTACATAAGGCAGAGGAAGATCCTAAGAAGCCCATGCTATGCCAACAGCTTGCTGAGAAAAAGAGGCTAGTTGATGAGCTCCTGGCCGAGCGCATTATAGAGCGGCGGCCTGACTACGGTGATCCTAGGCTAGGATAGCAGGGGTAGGAGCACCTAACCATTGATGAGATTCTCCCTGTAAACCACGATCATGCAATGTTTGCCGATAGAGGAGAGTCCGGGGCTCATGGAAAGAGGGTGCGATATGTTTCGTCGAACCCTCCTGAGTGGTGTGGTCACCCAAGGGACCCCGCTCGGTTCCCTCCCGCTGCCCCGAGAGTCACTCCGCCAGCCGCTCCGCAAGCTACTGAGCTTGACTACCAGATTGAAGAGCCCGACAATGCACTTGTGGTTAGGGATCCCCATCAGGATAGGAAACCACATCAGGATGATCCAATGGAAGCACTCATCGCCCGCTTAGAGGCTCTGGAAACTCGGCAGGTGTAAATTCCACTGGATGGTAAGCCATACCCAGCATGGGTGGATGATATGCCGGCCCCGCCGGGATTTGGGAACCCCACTTTTCCCTCTTTAACGGGACTGGGTACCCACCAAAACACTTTTCCCACTTTAACTCAAGGTGCGGTCATATGTTAGGAACTCCGGCGTAGGAGGAGGCTGCTAAGCTCCGTTGCTTCGTTCAGACACTAGAAGGACCAGCATTCGTCTGGTACAGCCAGCTCCCTATTGAATCTGTGACTAGCTAGGAGGACCTTCGTAGGCAATTACTCTACCAGTTCAGTTCCACAACCCGAAATACAAACATCACAGACCTCTTCAGGTGCAAACAAAGGCCCGATGAGCGAGTCGCGGACTTCGTCGACCGGTGGAAGAAGCTCACATACTCCCTTGACATGCCACTAACTCATGAGAAATTACTAACAATGTGCATAGGGAACATCAAGGCAGAGTTGGTTCCTTCTCTGATCACTCAGAATTACCCTGGAGGGTTCCGGGACTTCTCAGACAAGGCTCAACGCCTCGAAGAAGCCCTGAAACAGGCTAGTCAGGCACGCTCGGTGCCTCCTGTAATCCCTACAAGGAGAGCCGCTAGAGCTGAGCCCATTGATATGGCCCAGATAGAGGCCCCCAGACATCTAGAGTTTCTACTAGTGAGGCCAACTCTGCATCCCAATAGGGGTCCGCCCCCACAGGCATAGCCTCCGACCCAGCAGCGACTGCCTCAAAATCGGCCAGTGCCTCCGCGCAATGCACCACCACCACCTAGCAAAAATGATCAGATTCCACCTCCTCAGCATGCTCCTCTAACCCCGTGTTAGGGCCAGCCTCTAAGAGCCCCCTTTACAGACATAAGGAATCAGAATTACTTGCTTGACGAGGCCCAGGTCCCCGGTTATTTACATAGTGCCTTGGAGCAGAGAATCGTGCGGCTGCCCGAGTGCCAGAAGCTAGAAGAGGCACATCTCACTTATCACCCTAACTACTGCCCTTATCACCGGACCCTGGGGCACACCATCCAGTAATGTTACATGTTCAAGGACTGAATCCAAGACCATATTGACAAAAATATAGTCAGGTTGGGCCCAGCCCCGACACAAGTAGTGGGTGTCTTTGTGAGATCAGAGGGAAATAGCGGAAACGGGGATGAATGGCAGCAGGTTTGCGACCGTGGGTCCCGGAAGTATAATGACTGGATGGCCTGCAAGACGGTCTCCCATGACCATGGAATCATCCATTCCCACCTGATTAGCCAGAGCCCTCAGAATCTGTGAGAGATACCTCGGTATCGTCTCCCCAGCCTACCTCTTCCTAGAAGAGCAAGCAACGGCGCAAGAAGAAAGAACGCGCCCTACGAATTCCGTCATCATCCCTCAATCTTGGCGATTTTATGCCCCCAAAAATGGGGATCCCTCCGAGACTCCGTTCGGTAGTGGATGACTCCTCGAGTGACGGTTCAGGGTACGCTTCTGTTAACACCGTAGGGTTGGTAAATCCCTTTTGACTCCTAACAATGAGAAACGCCAGGTGGACCTTCCCAATGTCCCCAGCCATCGCTAACATTGGCGGAGACACAGCTACGTAAATCGCCAGGGCACAGCAGTTGGAACCTCAAGCTAGGCCATGCACAGCACTGAGACCAGGCAGCAGGCACAATACAGTGCTCAGCGCACGCGACCCCTTCATCCGGTGTCGACAGGTTCGCCTATACCACCGTTTTTGTTGCTGGATCAGGCAGAACCACCTCAGCCGTGCAGCGACTAGCTCTGCCCTGCCACCAGCCGACCCCAGCCTTCCGGTCCTAATTCGACAGCCACTCTCCGGGCTTCGACTAGTGAACAACAAGACGTGCCTAGTACCAGTCAGCCACCGGTCCCACCGACAGGGCCCGTCATGCCTCCAATCGTAGAGCGGCCTCCTGTAAGCAGAAGCTCTCCTTTGTCCTGAAAGTATGATGTCTTGAAGCACCTGGCTGGTATTCCAGCAAGGCTCTCTATCCTTGAGGCTCTTTGCCTGTCATCCGAAATGTGTGAGGCACTCGCCGAGGCCCTAAAGAGCCCCCTCCTGTTTGAGATGGAGGTAGTGGCTGTAGAATCCTTCCACGCTGAGGTGATTGAGAATGCTGAATGTCAGGAGGTTATCTCGTTCTCTGTTGAAGATAAAGACCCCCCTATATAGGGGCACATTCGCCCACTGTACATAACCGGTCAATTCAATGGCGTGGAATTCCGACACTATCTTATTGACACAGGTTCCCAGATTAACCTAATCCCAACTCGGACACTACAGAAGCTGGGGTTGTCTGAGGATGATCTAACTCCCTCCGACCTCAGGATCTAGGGGTATGATAGGACCGAGAAAACTCTACTTGGCAAGATTTGCTTAAAGACCCAGTCTGGTGGCCTAATTTTCAGCACCGAATTCATGGTTGTCTCTCAGGACACCGCCTTCAGCGCGTTGATGGGCAGGCCGTGGCTCCACCTTCATGTAGTGGTCCCCTCATCGTATCACCAATGCCTCAAATACTCCCTTAATGGTCGAGTAGGTGTGCTACAAGATGATGTGTCTCCTTTTTCCTCTTTCGAAGCCCGTTATCTGGATGCCGACGATTACAAGAGCAAGGACAAGCAGATCCTGGCAGGTGAGGTCGAGCCCGCCATTGTTACAAGTGATCCCAGGGTAGGTTTGGATAACGCTTATGTCTTCCCAATCCATCGGTTGGAGGCCACAACCCCCGACATGGGGCAGTTCTTTGTTGTTTCGGGTACCAGAGGAAGGCATATTTTCTGGTCCAAGCGACGGCGGAAAATCACCTCATACTCCTATACCAACCAGGCCCAGGTAATTCCCGAACCTCCTACCCCTGAACGATATCGGGACGTCAGGCTCATGGAAACAACGGTACGTCATACGTGTCTGTTTTGCCGGGTAGGAATCGACCGAATCAAGCCAACGCGCCACTACTTCTTTGATGTCATAAAGCGTGGCCCTTTGGGCCGAAGACCATATGGGATTGGATCAACCACCTTTGTCACCATGGTCTCCATAGTGCGTAATTTTCCTGATATGACGACCACTACCAGCCAAGCCAGCACCAGCTTCCCATCAGGGTCTGGTAGCCCTGAAGCATATACCCGCCACAGATGATCCCTACACAAGTAGAGAGAACATGGAAGATGCTCCCCCTACCTTTGAGGAGGGCGTCTCCACCACGGTCGACGAGTTAGTGCAGGTGAACCTCGATAGCGAGGCGGACCCAAGAACCACATTGGTTAGCGCCGCTATACCCCCCGAGGAGCTGCAACATTACGTAGAATTTCTTAGACAACACCGTGATGTGTTTTTTTGCAGCTATGATGAGATGCCAGGATTAGATCCGTAACACTCCGAGCTTCCACGATACGCTTCTCATTCAATAATGAAATAGCTTGCATTGAACGCAACTTCGAGTTCTAAAACACCGCGACTAATCAAAGTAGCCGTTATGAATAGTAATAACCACTTTTTAAAATTATAGAAATTTTATATTTCAAAATGGACTTCATTTTTGTATTCGTAATATCGAAATTAGCCTATGTTGAATTTTTGGTATTTTTCTGAGAACTTCTAATTTTTTATGAATAGTGAAAAATACTTAAAAACAACTTTTTTAATCAAAATAATTTATACTGATAAATTATACTATTTAGTGGTTTTAAGTTATAATTAGAAAATATTTTTACCATTTTATCCAATGGTGGTCATTAGAATTAATTTAACATTAAAATTGGACATAAACAATTGCCAATCTTTTGATATAAATTGTTTCTTAAAAACACGCTATTTGTTGTGACAGCGGGAATTAATTATAAAATTAATTAATGCAACTTATATTTTTGGAATTTTGTAAAATAGACATCATTTTTGAATTCGGAATATCAATTATAGCTTAGGGTGAAATTTTGGCATTGTTCTGAAAAACTTCAATTTTTGATGAATAGTGAAACCACTAAGTGGTAGTTAAATAACTGAATTTTCGTTTAAATGAAATATTACCACTTCTGTGATTTGATTTTCAAAAATCCGACATACATGGTTGTCATTAAGAAGTAAAATGTGGTTCAATGAGATTAAAATAATTTTTTGGTGAATAGTAACTTTTAAGTTCTTAATCGCGATTAGTAGTAATTAGTGTAGTTTAAGGTATAAATAATGCTTTAATAATATGAAATGACCTAGACACATGTCCTACCCTCATTGGTTGTGTCATGTCCGACCAAGACAAGCCATGGGTCAACTTGGGGACCCCATGGAGACAATTTGGTTGGGAAATGACATAAATAACGTTTTATTTAATGTAAAAGTAAAAATGACACAAACATGAGTTGTTTTACTAAAACAATTTTTAAGTGGGGTTAAACAAGTCCAAATTTTGATTATAAATATTCATTAGAAAGCTAAAAATATTTCCTACATCATAGTAGTTTTTTTATAATTTTTAGACATTAAATAAATTAAATTATTTATGACATAATTATGATGCAGCGATGACCTCATTATTTAACGATTTAAATAAAATGAGAAGATAATGCAAAATCCAAGGCTTACACTTGTCCAAAGACAATTGGATGAGGAGATTTCGAACCCTTATCACCTTATCCTCGAATTATATAAGTGTGGGACCTTTAGAATCCGAAAATCATTGTGAAATAATGTAACATTTCAATCTTTCCAAAAGTGCCCCTCCTCTCCACTTATAAAAGGCCCCCACCTCTCCCACCTCATTTACACTTTAAAGCCATTTGGCTCGGCCAACCTCTGCCCAAATACTCTCCCAAAATTCCTCCCTTACTCCTAGAAGCCTCACATTGGGCAGAACTCTTCCCAAGGAAGCCTTTGGCTCAAATCATAAAGAGTTACCCGATTTTGAGGTAATGTCTTTTCTAATGTTGTTTTGTTTTATTTTTCTTCTCCAACCCCCTAAACTCTTTTTATTCATTTATTTTGTGACAAAACCAGTATCCTCAATATACTAGGATGTTGTTATAAGAAGGATTCGAGCTACACTTACACACACCTACATCTAATGGTTAAAGAACATACGGTTTCTGTGGATGGCGAATTTCTGCCTCACGAAACGATGATTGTTCAACACTCATATAACACCTTCAAAGGTGGCCATTAAGATGTCACTATATTTATATATGATATATAATGTGTTTATGTTTTACTTATGCTTCTGTATTTCTCATTTATGGCTTACTTTATTATTTCCATTATGGGTAAAACGCGATAATTTCATTTTAGGAAGTGCGGACTACCGCCCCCTCAAAGTGATTTGAATCGTTAATGCCATATGTGGGATGTATAAAGGATGGAGTAAATGGTATTATACACTATATTATACTGGAATTATATTATACATTTATATCATTATGATTTAGTTCCATTAAATATGAAATTGAAATGAAAGTAGCGTTCATGCGTACGTACGGCTTACCGTCTCCATGAACGGTGCATTTCATTTCTTACCTCTAAATGTTATGTAATATTATAAATGAATGTATATACTGGATATATAAGATAGATATGACATATAAATCATGAATATAATTTTGGATATAATGGATATTTCACCACATAAACAACTTGTAATTATAAGAAGCTTATTGTTGACTCAAGTACCAAAGATCGACAAAACGACCGTTATTAACTTAAATAATTACATAATGTTCATATCATTGTAATAAGTGATATAATAAGGATAATGAAATTAAAAATGGTTCTTAATAAGGTATATATTAACTCTAGTTTATTATTCAGGAGGTTAAAGAACGGTTGAGTCAAGTCAGACACGAGGTAAGGGAATTTCTTAACCCAACTTCCATTCTTTGGGTTAATCTCCTACTTTCAAATTATGTCATGATGTTATTATGTCCTATTTTGTATTTTTACTTTCTTTATGTGTACCTATAGTGAATACACATAATAGATCTATTTTATTTTAAAAATTATCTTTTTAAGGACTTCGTCTCAATCTCCTTTCATTGAGGCATATTTGGTTTTATACACAACCTTCTTTTATACGATGTATAAACCCCTTTGACTTTTACGTTTATTCAAAAGGAATCTTTTTTATACGAAGCGTTTTGCTAAACGACAAAAGGGAATGTTTTTCTTTCCGTACTTATGTGGCGACAATGACTTCTCCGCCGCCGTGACCATTATTTGAGTTTCGGCTTCCTCTACAAGCCATCATTTTCTTTTTTAATGAAAAATAAATACAAAGTTTTAACATTCTTTTATTTTGGTATTGAAAATGGTTTTGAAAGCGTTTTTATTATATCAATGTGTTGTATTGATATCTTGTGATTGAAATGTGGAAATGTTATGTTTCCTTTATGCATGTTTTATGTGATACGATTATGTTATGGTTTATGATATGTTTAAACCTATTCATATGAGGAATGTATTGGACTTAATATGTGACGGGTGGAGCCCGCTATAGCTCCTCGATGCATCGGTAGGTCTCATGAGACAACTAGACGTGGAATTTGCCGAGGCCCTTTCCCAATTTGATTTATGGTTTTGGCCGAGGCCTTAATCATTTTAGATGTCTTGGCCGAGGCCTTGACAAATTGTTTCAGAATGTCCGGCATTATACATTCCCTCATTATGAAAGTGGTTATTGATATTTCATGTGATTATTCGTCTAGTAGAATATCCATGTGAGTAAGTAATGGCATTATTTTATTTTACTTTTGCCATATTATGCTGAAGTTCAAGTTCAATAAGGCTTTTGTTTTAGTTATACATTGCCTTAAATGATTATGTTTTCTTATAAAATCTTCCGCAATATTGTTATCCTTACTGAGCATCTGAGCTCACCCCTTTCAATGTTTAAATATTTTCCAGGATGTGAAGAAGTTTATTATGACTGACTTGCAAGGATAGTCAGTGAAGATATGAGTGTGGACTATGAAGACCATGTTATTGTAGTTTGTTTAATATTGATGTAATGAAACACTTATGAATGTATCTAGTGTTTCCAAGGCTACTAAACTAATCGGTCTTTCGAGACTTGATCTTTTGTGATCATGCCAATGTTACGAAGTAATGCACCGATTCTGGGTAGCTGGGGTCGGGGCGTTACAGTTGGTATCAGAGGCAGTTTAGTACTAACCTTGGAAGCTAGATTTAGATAAACTCTGATTAGAGCACATATCCCGAAGACAGACTTTGAGGATTAGTATAGAAGAACTTCCTAGAATTTTGGTATTGTAGAGATGTTGTGAGTTTTCCAAGCAATACATCCCTGTCTGGATACGAGCAGGTAGAGGCAGCTCTGGCACAGATGTACCTAGGGGTAAAACCTGAAAACACCGCTTTGAGCTACACTCGAACGGGAACTGGTGCACGACAACGGGCCTTGCTGCACTCTTGGTTACGACACTCCCGGGGGATATGCTTAGGATAATTCTCATTTTATTTACAAACCACTATGAAGGGTTATGAGTATATACTTCCTCAAATAAAACCTTTTTATGATTATGGATTATATCTATAAATAGTTCAATTTATGTTAAGTATTTTACAAGTATGGAATTATGTATTTTGATTCATAAACTAATCTAGTTTATGCCATTGTTTAGAAATGGCGCCTAGTGGAAGGAATGGAAACCGTATCAATGCACGCACTCCGTGTAGGGATTTCCCTCCTACTCAAGATAATTATTGTGGATCAGGAGATACAACTGGTGCTGATCAACTTATTACCATACTGGGACAACTCACTCAGGTTATGAATAATAACCTTACTCGTATGGAGCACCCTGATCCGCAACGTGGAGGATCAATGCTAGATCGTTTCATGAGGCAACAACCACCAACCTTTAATGGGAGTACAAATCCCTTAGTAGCCGAGAAATGGATAAATTCCCTAGAGAAAATATTTCAGACTTTGGGGAGTAGTGAAAGGGAGAAGGTTGTCATGGCAGTTTACCGCCTCACTGGAGATGCCGATCAGTGGTGGTCGCTGATTCGAAACACAAAGGAAGATGATGACGTATCGAATATGGAATGGAGGGAGTTCAAAGAGCTTTTCTTAGAAAAATACTTTCCTCGTGACCATCGAGCAGATATGGAAAGGCAATTTCTGAGTCTGAGGCAGAAGGAGGATGAGAATGTCGCAAAGTATGAGGCTAACTTTACAAGGTTAGCAAGGTATGCTGCAGATTACATACGTAACCCAAGGAGTAATATTGATCGTTTCTTTGATGGGTTAAAACCATTTCTCCGTCGAGCTTTGGTATCACAATCCTTTTCATCATACGAAGATATTGTCTCGTGTGCTATCAAGACAGAAAAGGAATTCTCTAAGTCTTATGACAACAAAGTAAAGCAAGAGAAGAAGAGAACGGTGGAACAAGAGACAGATAAAGGGAAAAAGGGAAAGAAGGATTTTCCATTATGTGATAATTGTGGGAAGAATCACCCTGGTACTTGCCTAAAAGGAATGGGAGTTTGTTATAAATGTGGAGAAAATGGTCACCAGGCTCGTGATTGCAAGGGAAAGAAAGAGGCTGTCAAAGTTGAATGCTACAATTGTAGAGAAATGGGTCATTATGCAAATGAATGTCCTAAGCGTCAGGGAAACTTACCTCAGAAAAGGCCAAGGTATCAAGGACAATCTTATGCTGTTACTACAGTTGAAGCAGAATAACTAATGTATTGGTGCTTTTGGACTCAAGGATTATATTCTGGTTATAAGAATAATGTAATATATATATATGGATTGTACTGCAGTACTTTTTGATTTCAGTAAGGTTTTAATATGATTAAGGTAATCATATTTTTAGTATGTGACAATAAGAGAAACTTTTCTTTGTTTTGGGAATCTGATAAATTGATTTTGGAATTTAGAGACCTTTTAGAGAAAGTCTGGACGGAGGTATTTTGGATAACTATTAAGGTTGGAGTGGATTAAGTTGAACTTTGGATAGTATTGTTTAAGGTTAAAACATTTATGAAGATTATTTTTGGAATAGTATAGTACTATATTTTTAGGAAAAGGACAACCTGCAGGGTGGGGAATAACCCGTCGCGTCGGACACAGCTGCAGGAATCGAACCCACAACCATAGTGCGACAAGCCTTTATTTCCTACCACTAGCCTACAGGAAGTCCCTGGTTATTACAAAATCGTTTTACTAATCTAAATGGTATGTGTTAACATTTGGAACCTTATACAATTAGGATAAATAGAATATTTTTGAGTTCCGTTACCATTTGGAGTAAAAGTTGGGTTTGTGGTAAAAATTTATTAACGAATGAAAGTATACATAACAAGTATGTATATTCCCTTACGTTCTTAGTAAATCTCCTAAATAAATTCCTCAACATTATAAAAGGTAACTTAAAACAAAAATGTTGTCGGTTAACTTTTCCAACTGGGGATTCAATGACCGTTTAACCAATCACAAGTTTGTGATTTTCTTGTGGTTAAAATTTCTCCTAATCCTGTTTTCTATAACTCTCCATCAGACCTTGATGGTTTGTTTCTCCTCCATATCCATATTTTTATATAATCCTAGAATGGGCTATATCGGGTGACCTTTGTAATTATCCTGCTTTCTTTTAATGTTATATATTTATTAACCTTATTTCCGATGTGGGTTTTCCTCAAAGGTATTGTCTCTTTTCAACCTTTTATTTTCAAAGAAAAATTTCAAATTGCGAGGACGCAATTTATTGAAGGAGGGGAGAATGTAACACCCCGAGCTTCCACGATACGCTTCTCATTCAATAATGAAATAGCTTGCATTGAACGCAACTTCGAGTTCTAAAACACCGCGACTAATCAAAGTAGCCGTTATGAATAGTAATAACCACTTTTTAAAATTATAGAAATTTTATATTTCAAAATGGACTTCATTTTTGTATTCGTAATATCGAAATTAGCCTATGTTGAATTTTTGGTATTTTTCTGAGAACTTCTAATTTTTTATGAATAGTGAAAAATACTTAAAAACAACTTTTTTAATCAAAATAATTTATACTGATAAATTATACTATTTAGTGGTTTTAAGTTATAATTAGAAAATATTTTTACCATTTTATCCAATGGTGGTCATTAGAATTAATTTAACATTGAAATTGGACATAAACAATTGCCAATCTTTTGATATAAATTGTTTCTTAAAAACACGCTATTTGTTGTGACAGCGGGAATTAATTATAAAATTAATTAATGAAACTTATATGTTTGGAATTTTGTAAAATAGACATCATTTTTGAATTCGGAATATCAATTATAGCTTAGGGTGAAATTTTGGCATTGTTCTGAAAAACTTCAATTTTTGATGAATAGTGAAACCACTAAGTGGTAGTTAAATAACTGATTTTTCGTTTAAATGAAATATTACCACTTCTGTGATTTGATTTTCAAAAATCCGACATACATGGTTGTCATTAAGAAGTAAATTGTGGTTCAATGAGATTAAAATAATTTTTTGGTGAATAGTAACTTTTAAGTTCTTAATCGCGATTAGTAGTAATTAGTGTAGTTTAAGGTATAAATAATGCTTTAATAATATGAAATGACCTAGACACATGTCCTACCCTCATTGGTTGTGTCATGTCCGACCAAGACAAGCCATGGGTCAACTTGGGGACCCCATGGAGACAATTTGGTTGGGAAATGACATAAATAACTTTTTATTTAATGTAAAAGTAAAAATGACACAAACATGAGTTGTTTTACTAAAACAATTTTTAAGTGGGGTTAAACAAGTCCAAATTTTGATTATAAATATTCATTAGAAATCTAAAAATATTTCCTACATCATAGTAGTTTTTTTATAATTTTTAGACATTAAATAAATTAAATTATTTATGACATAATTATGATGCAGCGATGACCTCATTATTTAACGATTTAAATAAAATGAGGAGATAATGAAAAATACAAGGCTTACACTTGTCCAAAGCCAATTGGATGAGGAGATTTCGAACCCTTATCACCTTAGCCTCAAATTATATAAGTGTGGGACCTTTAGAATCCGAAAAGCATTGTGAAATAATGTAACATTTCAATCTTTCCAAAAGTGCCCCTCCTCTCCACTTATAAAAGGCCCCCACCTCTCCCACCTCATTTACACTTTCAAGCCATTTGGCTCGGCCAACCTCTGCCCAAATACTCTCCCAACATTCCTCCCTTACTCCTAGAAGCCTCACATTGGGCAGAACTCTTCCCAAGGAAGCCTTTGGCTCAAATCAAAAAGAGTTACCCGATTTTGAGGTAATGTCTTTTCTAATGTTGTTTTGTTTTATTTTTCTTCTCCAACCCCCTAAACTCTTTTTATTCATTTATTTTGTGACAACACCAGTATCATAAATATACTAGGATGTTGTTATAAGAAGGATTCGAGCTACACTTACACACACCTACATCTAATGGTTAAAGAACATACGGTTTTTGTGGATGGCGAATTTCTGCCTCACGAAACGATGATTGTTCAACACTCATATAACACCTTCAAAGGTGGCCATTAAGATGTCACTATATTTATATATGATATATAATGTGTTTATGTTTTACTTATTCTTCTGTATTTCTCATTTATGGCTTACTTTATGATTTCCATTATGGGTAAAACGCGATAATTTCATTTTAAAAAGTGCGGACTACCGCCCCCTCAAAGTGATTTGAATCGTTAATGCCATATGTGGGATGTATAAAGGATGGAGTAAATAGTATTATACACTATATTATACTGGAATTATATTATACATTTATATCATTATGATTTAGTTCCATTAAATATGAAATTGAAATGAAAGTAGCGTTCATGCGTACGTACGGCTTACCGTCTCCATGAACGGTGCATTTCATTTCTTACCTCTAAATGTTATGTAATATTATAAATGAATGTATATACTGGATATATAAGATATATATGACATATAAATCATGAATATAATTCTGGATATAATGGATATTTCACCACATAAACAACTTGTAATTATAAGAAGCTTATTGTTGACTCAAGTACCAAAGATCGACAAAACGACCGTTATTAACTTAAATAATTACATAATGTTCATATCATTGTAATAAGTGATATAATAAGGATAATGAAATTAAAAATGGTTCTTAATAAGGTATATATTAACTCTAGTTTATTATTCAGGAGGTTAAAGAACGGTTGAGTCAAGTCAGACACGAGGTAAGGGAATTTCTTAACCCAACTTCCATTCTTTGGGTTAATCTCCTACTTTCAAATTATGTCATGATGTTATTATGTCCTATTTTGTATTTTTACTTTCTTTATGTGTACCTATAGTGAATACACATAATAGATCTATTTTATTTTAAAAATGATCTTTTTAAGGACTTCGTCTCAATCTCCTTTCATTGAGGCATATTTGGTTTTATACACAACCTTCTTTTATACGATGTATAAACCCCTTTGACTTTTACGTTTATTCAAAAGGAATCTTTTTTATACGAAGCGTTTTGCTAAACGACAAAAGGGAATGTTTTTCTTTCCGTACTTATGCGGCGACAACGACTTCTCCACCGCCGTGACCATTATTTGAGTTTCGGCTTCCTCTACAAGCCATCATTTTCTTTTTTAATGAAAAATAAATACAAAGTTTTAACATTCTTTTATTTTGGTATTGAAAATGGTTTTGAAAGCGTTTTTATTATATCAATGTGTTGTATTGATATCTTGTGATTGAAATGTGGAAATGTTATGTTTCCTTTATGCATGTTTTATGTGATACGATTATGTTATGGTTTATGATATGTTTAAACCTATTCATATGAGGAATGTATTGGACTTAATATGTGACGGGTGGAGCCCGCTATAGCTCCTCGATGCATCGGTAGGTCTCATGAGACAACTAGACGTGGAATTGGCCGAGGCCCTTTCCCAATTTGATTTATGGTTTTGGCCGAGGCCTTAATCATTTTAGATGTCTTGGCCGAGGCCTTGACAAAATGTTTCAGAATGTCCGGCATTATACATTCCCTCATTATGAAAGTGGTTATTGATATTTCATGTGATTATTCGTCTAGTAGAATATCCATGTGAGTAAGTAATGGCATTATTTTATTTTACTTTTGCCATATTATGCTGAAGTTCAAGTTCAATAAGGCTTTTGTTTTAGTTATACATTGCCTTAAATGATTATGTTTTCTTATAAAATCTTCCACAATATTGTTATCCTTACTGAGCATCTGAGCTCACCCCTTTCAATGTTTAAATATTTTCCAGGATGTGAAGAAGTGTATTATGACTGACTTGAAAGGATAGTCAGTGAAGATATGAGTGTGGACTATGAAGACCATGTTATTGTAGTTTGTTTAATATTGATGTAATGAAAGACTTATGAATGTATCTAGTGTTTCCAAGGCTACTAAACTAATCGGTCTTTCGAGACTTGATCTTTTGTGATCATGCCAATGTTACGAAGTAATGCACCGATTCTGGGTAGCTGGGGTCGGGGCGTTACAAGATCCTTAGGTATCCTTCCACCGCCTTGTCCTTCCGGCAAACCATCGCGGGTTCAAACAGCCTCCCAGAAAGATGCACCCGTCTCACGGTGCCCCAGTTGAGGCCGAAGTTGATAAGCTCATCAAATACAACTTCGTCAAAGAAGTTCAGTACCCCTAGTGGCTAGCCAACATTGTGCCGGTCAGGAAGAAGAATGGACAGATCAGGGTCTGTATCGACTTCTACGATCTCAATCGCCACTATCCGAAGGATGATTTTCCCCTTCCAGTGATAGAGTTGTTGATCGATGCCACGACCGGGTTCCAAGACCTCTCCTTTATGGATGGTTATTCCGGGTACAACCAGATCCAGATGGCCCCCGAGGATGAAGATTTCAATGCCTTCAGGGCCCCCCAAGGTACTTTCTGTTACCAGGTTATGCCCTTTGGCCTGAAAAATGTAGGTGCCACCTATCAACAGGTCATTCATCACATATTCAAGCCAATCCTTGACACACTGGTGGAATTCTACGTAGAAGACCTGGTGGTTAATTCTCCCCAGTGCCAGGACCATCTCAAAGTCCTTGAGAAAGTGTCTGGCTTCCTCCGTTCTCACCACCTGAAGATGAACCCATTGAAGTGTTCCTTCGGGGTCACCTCTAGAAAGTTTCTGGGCTTTGTTGTCAGATACAGAGGCATCGAGATCGAACTAGAGAAGATCAAGGCCATCATCCAGATGCCTCCCCTAAGTAATATTCGAGAGCTCAGAGGCCTCCAAGGAAACTTAACCTATATATGCCGATTCATTGCTAATATGGCCGACAAGTGTAAGCCCTTCTCCCATCTCATGGAGAAAGGCGCCACCTACGAGTGGGATGAAGAGTGTCAAATCGCCTTTGAGGAAATCAAGAAGTATCTGCTCCAACCTCCAGTCTTGATGCCACCCATTTCCGGAAAGTCGCTGGTCCTTTATGTGACCCCCTTGTAATGGTCCCTTGGTGCACTTCTCACCCGTAAGAACAATGAGGGAACAGAGAACAAACTCTACTACCTCAGCTGCATGCTCCTCGATATGGAATTTAGGTATTCTCCCATAGAGAAGAGATGCCTGACGCTCATATTTTATATACAGAAATTGTGGTACTATTTGCAGCACCACGAGATACAACTGGTCTCTCAGGTAGAACCGTTGAAGTACCTTCTGAACCGACCTATGTTGACTGTCCGACTAGCGCGGTGGGTAGTGATCCTCTAGCATTTCGACATCAGGTTAGTACCTCAGAAGGCTATCAATGGACAGGAATTGGCATACTTCTTAGCGGATTATCCAACATCCGTAGATCATCCACTGGATCTAGGATTTTCTAATGAGGTAATCCTCTCAGTCGATCATGTCGTCCCATGCTGGCAGATTCACTTTGATGGTGCCTTCAGGAGGCCCACCGATAGAAGTCTCAACGATCCTAGGCTCAATAGAGTGGGCTTGGGTGTCGTCTTCATCACCTTGGAGCAAGCTATTCTGCCGTATTCATTCCTGTTGTCAGAAGGATGCACCAACAATGAGGCAGAATATCACGCCCTCATCACTGGCCTCGAGATGGCTCTCGAGATTGATGTGCCCCATCTGCATGTGAAAGGGGACTCCGAGATGGTCTTCAAGCAGGTCAATGGTGACTATTTTTTCAGAAATCTTGAACTCTTTCCATTGATGGAGTGCACCCTCTGTCTAATGGCTAAGTTCCCCTCTCGGCCAGAGGTTGTTCATATCCCCCGGTCGTAGAACAGTCGAGCAAATGCTTTGGCCAGCCTGATAGCATCACTTGCAGATCCCGAACAGGATGACCTAATTATCCACGTGGTACACCAGAGAGTCATTTCTCCCATTATTCTGGAGGATGATCATGGCCCGTGGGTGAACCATCTCACCGTTGGTGCCCCTACGTCAGGATCACCGGGGACTTCAGATGCGGTAATCGAGACAGTTCCTGACTGGAGGATGCCCTTGGTTGAATACCTCCAACACGGAAATCTTCCATCAGACCGAGCCGAGAGCGAGTGAATCCGATGCCGCGCACTGCAGTTTACCCTTCAAAGTGGTCACTGCCTTGAGCAGGTCCTTTATAGGTGCGGATTTGATGGTGTTCTTCTCCGTTTCCTTCAAGGAGTCGAGATCCCATAGGTCATGAATGAAGTTCATACTAGTTCCTATGGCGCCCACCAGGCCGGGTCGAAGTTGTCCCACCAGATTTGGAGGCTGGGTTACTTCTGACCCTCCATGATCTATGACTGCATCGAGTTTTCCAAGAGGTTTCATGCATTCCAAGTTCACGCTAACTTTGTGCATCGGCCACCGGAGCCTCTCCACGCTACCATGTATTCTTGGACCTTTACAGTCTGAGGGTTGGATGTCGTAGGACCTTACCCGCCGGCGACAGCCCGCTAGTGCTGGTTCATTCTGACCGCTACGGATTTCTTTTCCATGTGGGCGAGGCAATTCCACTCAAAGAAGTCAAAGCTTGTTCTATCGCTGACTTCATGGGTTTCAATATCATCTATCGATTTATAGTAACTCACGCTATCCTCACGGATAATGGAACCAACTTCTGAGAGTCCGAGTTGAAGAAATTTTACTCCAAGTACAACATTCGCTCTAACCACACCTCCTGCTATCATGCACAGGTGAATGGAACGATCGAGGCATTTAACAAAACCCTCTCTAAAATTATGCAAAAAATGGTTGGTCAGAACAAGAAAAGTTGGCCGGATAAGCTCCACAATGCTCTCTGGGATTATCGGATGACGACTCGTAACTCCACCCAGGTGACTCCGTATTCCCTGGTGTATGGAGATGAGGCCGTCTTTCCCATCGAGATTCAGTTTCCCTCACTATGCATGACGGTCTACGACCAGCAAGAACCAGATAGAGTTTCTGAAATCCATCTAGCTGAATTGGAAGCGCTGGACGAGAATAGGCTTCACACTTTACATAACCTGAGAAGGCATCAGAGCAGGATGGATCGAGCATTCAATAAGAAGGTTAAACTTCACTCTTTCCTGCAAGGTGACCTGGTACTGGCTCTTAGAGCACCAATGATTCCCGGCAGGAAACCACCCAAATTAGAGCCCAAAAGGGAGGGGCCTTTCATCGTCCATAAGGTCTATCCTAATAGCACGTACTCCCTAGTGACTATGGATGGTGAGCGTGTCACTCCTCCCACCAACTCCAGGTTCCTCAAACATCATTTTTCCTAAATCTTAGGGTCTGAGTTCTAAGACCTAAAACTAAGATCCTTTCGCGGTCCCGCATGACCCTAAACTACACCTGAAACTGCATGACCCTAAACTGCAACCACGGTCCCCCATTACCTTAAAATGGAAAGCGGTCCCCCATGACATTAAACTATATTGCGGTCTAGCACGACCTTAAACTACACTTTCCCCATACTTGGGCCCCTTTTGTCTGAGTTCTAAGACCTGAAACTAAGACCCTTATGGTCTAGCATGACCTTAAACTGCATTCCCATCCTCACTGCAAGACGTTAAACTGCAAGTTGGTTAGGCATACCTGACCGAGGATCAGCCTTAGGCCCCTTGGCCTTCTCGGGCCTCTCAGCCCAGCCTTCACCCAGAGCGCGTGGTGTGAGATCATGCCCACATTTACGACGGGTTACCCGCCGCGCCATACACACTCCCTGGATGAAATACTTCTTATCGTCCTACAAGACGTTAAACTATACTTCAAGAACTACGTGCTGCTTGATTCCCATCCTTATGGGATACGTAGGACCGCCTGAACACCTAGATTTCAGGTCCAACCTCATCTCTTGAGAGATACCATGATCTCCCGGTCACCTCAGTCTTTTGGCCTATCCTTCCCCGCGGGGGGATATATAGGTGTGATACAGGGTCTTTGGCACCATGACCCCCTCCTCCCGAGAATCCGCCATCTTTGGTACACTCTCAAAACAAGCCCTTCAACCCTTTCCAATGGTCTTCTAATGTGTTAAGAATACTTTGGTCTAGGACCTGGAGTGTTAGATTCGACTTAGGCAAGTTTTCATCCACTTTCCAAGCTTCATGCTCCCTTTCATCCGGGCCCCCGTTGTCTCTCACACCTGGAGGGACCCCCAAAAATGGCCTGGATACAATGCCTAAGGGCTCTCCTACCGTCATGGGCCAACACCCCTGAGGGTTCCAAGAAATAAATTGATAAAAATCTCGCGTTGCGAATATGGTCAGCGGTTGATGCTCATTTTCCCCCCTATATTTAGGCTAACACGACAGGATGTTGTGTTGCGAACATGGTCAGCAGTAATCCTCAGTCTTCACACTGGTTCCTTTGGGACCTGAATGTTGGTTTCATGATTCACATTACGTTCCACCCCACCGTGTCAAGGTGAAATCTTGAAACTCCTTGCATTAACCCTCAGTGCACCCACACACGTCAGACGGACAAAGCTGTGTCACGATGTCTCTTGGGGCTCCCGCGATCTGAGCGCTAGAGTATGTGCTTGGGTTTTGTCTAAGGATTGTGTGCAGCTTGACCCTCATCCCCATGGGGAATAAGGAGTCACCCAGACATTGCGTTTCGGGCCCAGCTTAGCTGGGAGCTAGCATCTCCAGCCCCCCTGATTGTTGAACCCTCACCGGCCCCTTGGCCCGAGGCTCATCTCTTGGAGTCGCACGTGGTGATGGCATTGGATTATGTCCTCATTCACATTGGTTATGCCTCATCAAATCATGCGTATTCCCTAGGTCCAAGCCATACGACCTTAAACTGTGCTTTTTGGTCCTACCACAAGACCATAAACTATGATGATATCGTCCTGGCCGCACGTTGGAAAATGGAACTGCATTGTGGTGACCCCCCCATAGGGGACATCACGTTGGGTATTGGTCAATTGCCATACCATTTGTCAATGCCTGTTATGGATTGATTATTGTGGCGATGCAAGGGATTTCTAACCTAGGTCGGTCACTCCACAAAAGAAAAACCATTCACCTTTAAGGACAAACAAGATATATCAAATGCCGCTTCTTTTGGTGCAAGGGCTAGACCCACACTTCTCCTTCGTCCTTTGAGCAGGCGCCATGTCGTTCCATGCTACCTCTCAAGAACTACGTATGGCTTGATTCTCATCCTTATGAGATACGTAGGAGTGCCTGGCCACTTCCCCACGGGCCCAACCTAACTTTTCGTGTTTGGTCCCTTGGCCTAAACACGTCCCCAGGAGCACATAGTAAGCTGGGCATTGCCCTAATTCACGTCGGGTTTCTCAATCGCTTTACCATGTGTCTCCCATTTCCCTTACCCGTGGGTCTGAGTTCTAAGACCTAAAACTAAGATCCTTTCGCAGTCCTACATGACCCTAAACTGCATTTTTCCCTACTTCTGGTCCCCCTTTGGTCCGAGATCTAAGACCATAAACTAAGATCTCCTAAGAACTACATCTGGCTTGATTCCCATCCTAATGGGATACGTAGGAATGCCCAGACCTTCTGTCTTTGGGTTCAGCTAGAGTTCAACTAGTTCGTCTCTTAAGCCCCGCCTTCGGGACCCCGACCACAGGACTGTGTGGTGTAGTGCGGGATTATGTCATCATTCACGTCGGGTTTGCAACAGATGCTCCCCACAAACCCTGTTCTAAGAATTAACCTTCTTGTCTTATCTTCCTACACGACGTTAAATGGTGATTCTAGTACTACGGATTGCTTTATTCTCATCCTAATGAGATACGTAGGAACGCCTGGAAATCTTGTCTTGGGTCCAGCCCCAGGTATTACCAAATCCCATCCCTCCTTACTGTCGGCCCCTCGGCCTGGCTTCTGGGGGAGTGGTGTAACTGCGACATCTACCCCGAAAAATATCAGGACGCCCCATAGTAATGTTGGGAAGCGACAATTCTCTCACCAGAGAGGTCCTATCTGAAAATTGGGACGATCCGTGACCAGGTTAATACGTCCGCCTAATGCGCCTTCGCCACAGTGGAACAATTTTGGGAGTGTTGGACTCTGTTATAACAAACCACCACTCCACTTTCCATTCTTTTTGTGCCCCTTTATTCGGATCCTCATCCTCTTTCATGTTTGATGGGACCCCCTAACAGTATGGATAACAGACTTTGGTCCGCCTGCTGCGGCAATATGGATGACGGACCTTTGGTCTACCTATTGTAGCAATATGGATGATTGACCTATGGTCCACCTACTGTCCTGGGACAACGTCCCGGAGGACTGGTCATGTTTTATGGGACCCCCTAACAGTATGGATGATAGACTTTGGTCAGCCTGCTGCAGCGATATGGATGATAGACCTTTGGTCCGCCTATTGTAGTAATATGGATGATAGACCTATAGTCCGCTTGCTATCCTGGGCCAACGTTCCGGAAGACTGATAGGCGATATTTGAGTTAGGTCCCGTGTTTTGAACATGGTCAGTAGTCATCCCTCATTTATTGTCCCTATCTTAGGACAATGCGATATGGATGCTGCGTTTCTGTCACAGTTAACAGTTATCCTCCATCGTCGTGCCCCCATGAGTGTTCCGAATTCGGGTAACGTGACTCACCTTTTTTCATCTCCCTATGTTCGGATAGATTTCAAAGCCCCCAGCGTTTCCCGGCTCTTGTGTTAGGGTACGTTGAGGAGACGATACATCGATAGGTCTGAGGTCCCCTCCCGTCGGCTGGACCTCCCTCTTCTCCTCAGAAATCCAGGCTCGATTGTGGATGCCTGAATCCTGGTTAATGCCCCACAGTTGGATGGAATTATAACATGAGCACCATTTATTCCTCACATTGGGTGCGACCCATAGGAGATTAGGGGTGAGTTGATATTCATTTCAGAATTATGGTGAGAATATTAAACTAAAGGTACAGATAAATAGATTGGTCTATACATCCGATCAAAATATTAAGCAGTGGAAGCAAAAAGTTTATGAGATGGCCAAAATAGAGCCCTCAGGAATCAGCTTGCTGGATTGATCTTTCTAACACTGCTACCCTTTGGCTGGTAGCCTCCAGGACTTCTTCTCTCTCCTTGAAGACTCTCTCTTCATCAGCAGCCACGGAGCGCAGCTCGCCAACCCTAGCTTGTGCATGTGCCCGCTCGGTTTGATGTATGGTCATCTGGTGACTCGTCTCCATCAGTTGTTCTTGGGTGTCATCCAGTTGGGCCATCAGTTTCTCCACGATCTCAAAGCACGTTGCAATGAAGACCTCCTTTTTTTCCGCCTACCCTTAGAGGCGTCGGACCTTCTTATATGCCCTCAGAAATTCTTGAGTATTCTCCAATCATTCCCTTCACTGTGCAACATCCGTGCACTAGCTTCTCTCTCGTATCTTCTTGGCCATGTAATCACAGGCCATCAAATGAAGGAATTGAGCATCAGCCCCTCTGGCGCACAGGAAGCGCAGCTAGGTCTGAAGTGATCCCATACACCTTAGCCAATCCGACTAGGGCTGCCTGAGAAAGCACTGGATACACTTCCACCCTTTGCACCGTGTCATCCGGCTCTCCTCGGCCACTTCTGAGTCTGAGTTGTCTACCTCCTCGGGATCAGTGGGCCGATACGCGGGAAAGGAATCCATCAGGTTAGCAGCAGGGTCTACCTCAGAGATGTATTCATGAGGAATAAGATCCTCGATGTTTGGAAGACCTTCCTCTCTTGCCCCAATAGCGATGGTGCCTCTGTCAGCTTCCGACCTTGCTCCAATGACAGCGTCGCTGATGTCCGCTGCCCCCTGCTCACCGATTTTCAGGGCCGACTCAGTGCGGGAATCTTGTTCTGGATGAGGTGGTATGCCCGCCGCTGGTTTTCTCATGGACGGCCCGAGCTCAGTAGCCCGACGAGCCTCCAATATCGAGATCACTATGCAAGACGCACCCTGATTAGTTGGGATCTTTGATAGTAAGCGCCAGTAGTGAAGTAAGGAACTTACAGGAACCCAGAGCATTGGCCTCCAGTGTTCTGACCGCTACAGGAGCTACCATGACAGGAGACCCCTCTGCGCTTGTCAATTCAATGATGGACGTTGGAGCCCCATCCCGTCCCACCGGTTCCCCTCCTCCCTCTATTGGGGATGCATGATCAGCACCTAGGTGCTCCTGAGTGAGATAGAGAGATGGGTTAGAAGATGCAGAAGAGAATGGATGAAGAACGAAGATGGATAAGGATAGAGACAGACCTCGAGTGTTCGGTTATCTCCATGTTGGAGCCGACAATCTCACCGCTCTCCTGCGAGTTCCCTTGGTGGGCCACCCCCTACAACCCCACACCTTCGGGTTCTCCTTCTCCTTGACCTTCTCCATCATCTTCTCCTTCGCCTTCATCTTCTCCGGTCTCCTCCTCCCCCTCCGATTTGTCATCACTGTCGCCTTCTCCTGACGACATCACTTCCGGATCATGCTCTTGGCCGAGCATCACTTTCACTAGGAAAGGTGGCTCTACATGCCGACCCCTTTGGTGCGCGTATGTGTCCATGGCCTTCAGATAACCATGCTGCTGATGGATGTTCACTCTGTCGGTAACTCGAATGAGCCCGTCCTATGGCAGCTGGATCCCATTCTGCATTATCTTCTTCCAGATGGCTTCAACACCCAGTGATTGTCGCAGGGTCATCCAGGCTGACCACAATGTTGGGAAAATTGCATCTTGGGAAGGTTCGAGTAGGTATCTTATCTGCTTCCCAGGAAGTTCCCTGGACGCCTCGTGTGACCCCCCTATGAGCAATGAGACTGCGGTGGCACCGTGTGATGTCCCCACCGTTGAGGTCCTAGCCTACGTATGCCTCGCTGCCTGGCATGCCCATGGTTCCCCCCTTCCAGCAGCACCTTGCCTACTCCCCTGTCGGCTGGTTTCCACTTGGGTAGTCTCGAGTTTCCGGAATCGCTTGCGTAAAATCCACTCAGGGTACGCAATGGTCCAGTGCTCGGCGTACTCGGTTGCTAGGCCAACATCAACCCCGGTGGGAGGAAGGGTGATAACATCACTAGAGCCGAAAGTGGTAAACATAAACCACATCTGGCGCAAAACTCAAGGATTCTTCTCCTCCTAGATATCCGTAAGTACTTTCTTCAGCATTCGTTGGAGGCACCCGAATTTCCTGGCGAATCGGGATGGCACATAAGGCTCACAGATCACCTTCCTGTCAATCCGAGCCATGAGAACCCCGCCCCGAATGCTCTAAAAATAGTCCTTCTACTCTAGTGAGCCTCACCCATTGTCAACTATCTGGCCGACCAGGGTGGGAAATGGGCTGAAGTTGAAGTTGGTGTGATTACCGATTCAGATCCTTATGCCCTCCTCATTGAGCGTCATCGACGCCACCCCGACGATGTTCAACAGAGATGGTCGCATGCCGTTACCCAGAGGACGGATGGTGTTTGGGAAAGTATACCCACCGAGATGAGCCGCCACCCAGCCGTGAAAGATCTAGAAAGGGCCACATACCCTCCAAGGTGACCCCCCTCGTGAGATGCGTCCCAGAATGGCATACAGATTGGCTAGAACGGGGACCCCCCAAGTTGAACCCTTTGTTGGCGGCCATGGTGCCCAAAATCACCAGTGTTGCTGGATGGACGCCCATCCTCGTGTCCCGCACCGGCAGGAGCCACCCGCTCAGGAAGGCAGTGAGGAACCCGACATACCGGACGTTCGGGTCCCGATCCTCAATGACGCGATAGCCCCACGATTGTTATTTCCCCACCTCCAGGGTCCTCCAATTCGACCCATCCTTGCTCCTTTGAGCTGCGGTTGGGCACCGTTTACCCCATCCTGACATCTTTATTGCCGGATCCTTCTCTAGGAACTTGCTGAACCAGCCCTTGTAGGAAATTTCCTTCAGGAAGTCCTTGACCCCCAGCCTCTATTTGGCCAGCTCCAACAGGTGCCACGTCAGCATGGGGGTCCGTGACCTGTCTTCCCAGGTGTTATTTGGAGGAATGAACTCGTAGTATTAGTAGAACTTTAATGGGATACCTACGATGCAGTGAACGTCCCAGAGGGTGATTCTAGCTTCCCCATGATGAAGGTGGAAGGTGTTGGTATTAGGGGACAAACAGGTGAATAGCTCCGGCCCGAGCTCAGGTTGACGGTGGAAGTGGAACTACGAAGTCCATACCGCCTCGAACAGGCCAATATGCCACAGCTCTGCCCCAAACTGGTTGCAAGTATGGAAAACCCAGAACGCCCAGGACCACTCACTGGTAATGTTTCCCCTGGACCGCAGGTCCCAATCTTTCATCCAGCCCTTAGTGTCATCCGTGATGCTCTGATAGAACGTGATCGCGTAGAGGGCCGGAGAATTCTCCACGACAGGATCATCCCCAGTAATGGTCCTGGTCCTCGGCTTTAGGACATATACATCAGTGTTCCTGGTTTCCCTAGAAGGATGTCCATTGCTGGTAATGTTGTATTGGGGAAGCTCGTCCTCCTGGGTCACCCATGACCGCGGTGTGTCCACCTCAAAGCCCGGCAGGGGAACCTCCTCCAGGATGCCATAGTTCGAGAGCGGGAGGTTGTCAGATAAGGGATATTCCTTTTGGGTGGGGGTCACTAGGTTGAACAAGGTTATGTTGTTGGAAACAATGACCTTGGCGCCATAAACCTCTTCATTCGGCTCCATTTTGACTCTACAAGAGGCGGCTTCCCCCTCATCAACTTGGTTTGCAACCATCTTGAATATTTCGGGAGTTGGGAAAAATCAGGATGAAGTGCATAGAATCAGAGAGAGTTGCGCGAAATCTGAAGCTGCGACACGAAATCCAGGAGTTGGGCGCACAATCAGCACACTAGGTGCGGAATATCCCGAGTTGGCGCGGAGATACGGTTGAAATTCGGAAGTATTTGCGCGCTGCCAAAGCGTTTTTGCACGCAGCCGAAGAAGCAATTTCGTGCATGAGAGCATTGAGCATATCGCGCGGAAAAGCTAGAGTACAGAACGTAGGACCCAGTGCTGCTTTTTATAGGCAAGGCCAGGGTTCCGCGCCGTGCGGAAAGATAATTCCGCGCCTAGCCAGAGTTTTTCACGCCTGTCGGGTATTTGCGTGAAAAATTCCCAGGAGATGCACCGCTTCGGCATTTCAGCATTTCCCTTGGAATCTGATTGTTTTGACCTCTCACTGATCCAATTCCGAGGGGGGGGGGCATTTGTAGACACTGAAAAAGTCCGTAACTCATAGAGGAAGTTTGGAACGGACGAAACGAAGTCATATTCAGACTCAGAGGCCCAGTCTGGAAAACCTAGAAGTGGTGAGATAAATTAAAGGGCACTCGTGCAAAAAAATATTGTTCACGTGAAGGGCTCCTAGGATTCGCGAAAAGGAACTAGTGCGGCGCACAATCTTGCACGCCCAGTTCAGCGCGGGGAAGCCTTGCATGCCGACGGGTCCTGGAACAAAATATTTCATGCGCCTCCATGTTTCCACGACGGTAAATGCTTATAAATAGAAGGAGACCCCAACCGCTTCAGGTTTGAGGAATTCAGACCAGCTCCCATGCGCACAATTCGGAATCCCACGCACACAATATGTCTTCCAGGTAATCCACCTTTTCGCGCAACCTTTCCCCAGGGTTTGCCTTTGCGCGCAATCCCACTGGCTTAAGTGAATTTTCTAAACTCCTCAGGGTTCCTCCTTTCCACACAATCCCTTCCAATTGCGCAAAATCCCTTCCAATTGCGCGCAATCCCTTCCAAATTGCGCGCAATCCCTTCCAAATTGCGCGAAATCCCTTCTTAGGTTTTAATATTCCTTAGGGATAGGCCGTTTCCCCCCGCACGCAATCCCCTAGCCATGCGCAATTCCCCTGCCCCAATTGCGCGCCATCCTGGAGTTTTGCGCGCAAACCTTCTCTTTGCGCACAAAACCCAGGATCCCTCACCTTGATGCCCACGGGTGCCTCTTTTCACCGGCGCCCGATGTCCTCCATACTGGACATGCACGCCATGCGTTGTTTTCCCGTACGACCTTCCAGGCTCGTACGAAGTAAATTCAAGGTCCCTTGGGCGGTGTTTCCCGTTGCGTTTCATTGCCTCATGCTTCTTCACATAGGCACGCTAACGGCTATTGCTTCTTTGAATAGCAATGCTAACGTGGACCCCTCGATGGTTCGCCCTGCGTCCCCACTTCACCATGGCCTTTCTGATGCCTTCCCTTCCAAAAGGGGTAGAGGGTGTTGGGCATGTAATCCCTAGGGGTGTGGAGCGAACCCACCTCGTCTAAGCTGCAGGACATTAAACTACCGAGCACCTCGTCCTCAACAAATGACATTAAACTGTGATCCGACCCCGTACCTCGCACGCAGGGTCCCCCTGGCTCGGACATTCTTTACGCCTCTCGTCTCCACGGGAATAGATTCTTCCTCACATGGAATGATATCCTCCTTTTGGAGTGGCATTTGTCCACAGGGGAAGGGCAGCCTTAGAGCGTAAGCCCCTAGCCTCTCTTGCGGAAGGTTGCACCCATGCACCTCCGTACTTCCCCACTACCAAGGCCAGTGGAGGGTGTGATAGGGAATGAGGCATCTCCTTTGTTCGGTCCCAAATCCCTCTTTCGTTGTGCTTTGTCACACCACGGGCCTCCATCCTGGATTAAGCCCCGACACCAAGGGCCACTAACCACATGTATGCCCCTATTTCCTCTTTGGGCTGCTCAATGCCTAAGCCCCTCTCCACTTCTCACGGATGCACCCTTCGCGACATGATCGTCTGGTCCCTACTGTCTCTTGTTTCTCACACCGAGCATGACTCACGTGATCTTAGAGTGAGCATCAAACATGAAATCCTCTTATGGGACACATCAGAGCATAATACCCATCCCAGCGAACTACGGGGACTTTGATCTGTGCTAACGCATGGTACGTAGGAAGCCTCCACGAGGTTCAAGCCCACCACCCAGTTGTTCCAACCCCATTTCGTGTCGGTTCTCCAACCCTTTGGGCCGCCCCAGAGCATAAGCCCCAATCACTCATCCCGCATGACGTTAAACTGTTTTTCCCCATCCGGTATGATGTTAAAATGTATTCCCTTTACTACGTGGACCTTGATCCATGACAATGCATGGTATGTAGGAATCCTCCACGAGGTTCAAGCCCAGCACTCAGTTATTCCGACCCCCTTTGCGTCGGTTCACCAACACCATCATGGGCTACCTCAGAGCGTAGGCCCGATACCCATCATTGTGTGCCACCTCAGAGTGTAAGCCCCATATTCCCCATTGTGGGACGCCTCATAGTGTAAGCCCCATATCCAAAACCCACATCCCATCCTGAACTCTCCCTCGAGCCCACGTGCCTCGGGAAGCTCATGCCCTAGCCCGGAGGTCTTACTTCCTCCAGGCTCCAATCCATGCGTTCATTCTCATAGGTCGCCTCTTCTGGTGTCCCACTATATCACTGAACTACGTGGACTTTGATTCCCTACCATGGGGATACATAGGAAGCCTCCACGAGGTTCAAGCCCCTCTTCACTCCATCACCCATCCTGATTCCAACCCGGGCCGCCACGTCCTGGTGCGATAATGCCATCTCATTCTACTGCATAGTATTTGGGAAGTCGACCATGTGTTGGCCCCAATATTAGTGTTCCCCTAGGGGTCCTTCAATATGATCCACTCTCAGTGTTCTGATCAGTCTGATCTGTCTCCGCCAGACGTTAAACTCGCGGCATACCCCGGGTTAAACATGGAAAGCTGAGGAAAACCTTAGATGGTACATAATTCCCTGCGTTTGATGTGGGATGACTCAGACTTACATGCCCTCGAGAAGCCCTATAATAAGGGACACAAGATAGAAATGCCAATCCCCCAGCGGCAAGACATGCCGACGACACCCCAGCGTGATCATTCTCCTCACCGAAGGTTCCTGCTCTGACCAGACCCCTTGGAGCGTCTCGACAGAAGAAGCGCAATTAACTGGCGTCCATGAAAATATGGCACTAGGAACAAGGTTCACGAATACGTCTTAAATATATAAGGGAGACCCGGACTAGGTGACGAGCTCCAAGGAGGAATCCACAGAAGGAAGAATCGACATCCCATCATACCAGTTTCGATCAAGGAGCCGACGTCCCTGAACAAGGAACAGATGCCACCCGCCTTTGGAAAGCAGGAAAGCAGGGCCTCAAGCTGCACATCCTCCCTTGTGTGATGGATGCGCGCGCACCCCAGAAAAAGCGTCAGAAACAATGAATCTTGTTGAGGAGGCTATAATGGTTGATACTCCCTAGGAGGTTTTAGAAATGGTGACCACTAGATCTGGGGAACAATCTGGTCCATCTTCAGGGGAATTTGGGGAAGCTAGGATGGGAATTTCTACCTCGGTGGTGCCACATGATGTAGCTGGGGATCCTATTGTAGGTGAGGGGGTTGGTGGGTAATCATTCCCTTTAGAGTTGGATTACATCATGATCAGGTACCTTTCTATGGATGACCCGACCTTGGATGTCTTTGAGGTCTTTCCTCTGCATGAGGCTATGTCACCTCAATACATTGAAGATTATGGATCAGATTCCACCATGGAGAATTGGTTCATTCATTACAAGGGAAAAAGTTTTGTGCATAAATTCATTACTTTCATGTTGGTGTATGAATTTCCAAGTTGGGTGGGGTATCTTTGCCATGGGATAGTCAGTCTAGGGACAAACATGGTGGAATCCAAAAACATTCACATAATGGCTCAATAATTCCCCATCAAGAGGGAAACTTCCAAATGCTAGGAGTTCGACATTGCCTAAATAATCACAAGAATGAAGGCTCCAAGACACTATAGGAAGTTTAAGGGGATATCTCCCACCTTGAATGTATGGAATAGGATAATGCAGGTGTGGTTACTTCTCAAGACAAGATCACCAATCATATGATGGATTAGTTTATAGATGCAAATTCTGAGGTTGTACAGGTTACATCCTTGGTGGATGAATTCCGAGCCGATGAGAACCATAAGTCGATTAGGGTTGAAGAGGTCCATATTAAAGTTGATGAAGAGCCGGATGACCTATAGGAGAGACAATGGACTCCATAGGACACTCAAAATAGAATGACTGAGCTCTAATGCTTGATTACTGGGGGTGATCATTAGGGGAAATTATTATAAATGAGAGGATCTAATCTATGGATGACCCTTCAGAACATTGGATGACTTTTTCAAATTCTAGCATGCTTGAACATATTTATTTTTATACATTCTAAAATTTCCCTTCAATAATACACATAAAAAACAAATTACTCGTCCCTAAGCTCACATGATTCATTATCAATATATGAAACAATAGAAAAACATGTGATATCTCATTTTTATGTGAGTTATAGACCATCATCACGAAATTAGGGTCTTTATTTTTTGACTAACTGTAGATATTTTTTAAGATGAGAGAGGATATTACTGGAGAATGGGGCTCTCTAAATAGTTGAATTACTTTTCTAACACACACTAGTTCATGAACGGGGTAATTCCAGAGGTATTTAATTCTACCCAAACAATGGGGAATGAAGAGCATGAATCATGATTCCCAACATTTTAAACACAATGGGGGTGAAATGATAATGGAAAATAACTACCGATTATGTTCAAAAAAAGTTTCCTTTATCATTTTTTCAAAGGATAGTGGCAAAAAAAATTTGTGTCAACCATTGATGATGTTTGAAACATGGAACCTATCTCCAAATTCTGTACAAAGTCCTCCAAGGCATGTCTCTAGGATAGTAGGTGAGCTAGTGTGGCTAGAACAAATTGCCACTAGGGGGTCCATTTATATGTGGTGGAGGATAAGGATCATAGTGAAGGGACATTAAAAGAGTAGAGATAAAGTGTTGTAATTTTTTAATTAAATTCAACGCTCTTGGAATTATTCCAACTTGTATTAGATAAAATTGAATAGATGTATTGGTCTGAATGAATTTAAAACTTGTCTTATAAGGGTAAAATAAACTCAAATGTCAATCGGCGACTGAAGAACATAAAGGATGTGGTAGGTTACTAACATAAAAGGAAAGTGTTTCTTTGATGAGGGCCTAATATGATATGTAGTTTTACATCATGTGATAATGATGATAGAAACATAGTTTAACATCATACAATGAGGATGTTGGAAACACAATTTAGAATTATACTACTAGGATGATGAACATACAGTTTAACATCATATGGTGGGGATGATGAACTTTCATTTTAGCATCATATTTTGAGAATGATAAACATGTAGTTTAACATAATATGTTGAGGATGATGACACATAGTTTAACATCATATGATGAGGATGATATATCACATAGTTTAGCATTGTTTTATTGGGTTGTACAAACCCTCATGAATAATACCTACTCAACCATAGTGGAGGATAGAGTAAGATGGTAACATGATGGGGTACTCTCTAGAGAGGAATATAAGGAAAGAGAAACATAGAAAACCCTACACTAAGAAAAATAATTTGGGGCGAGTCACACACAATTTAAGGTCATGATGCTTATACCAAAATGTTGTCTCATAGGGGATATGTGTGTAATAGGTGTGAGGTAACCTAAAATTAAAGGAGGGGACTAAGAGGGAACCTAAAACATAGGATATCATAGAGACATTTTGTATGCGCACATTTTACGGTCGTAATGGTTGGACCATGACACTTAGTTTAAGGTTGTAGATCTTGTATCATAGGTTGAGCATCCTAAAATGACATGTTTAGTGTAGTTTAGTAAGAAATAAACATGAATTTAGTGATAAGGTAAACAACACCACACCACACATTCCTCAGAAGACCATAACATAGTTTAAAGTCATGATTCTTGGACTTAGACTCATAGTTTAAGGTCATAGTGTTTAGAAAAAATGTGTGAATACCAAAAATGATACATGTAACATGGATAAATAACAAACCAATGAAAATTAAGGTCAAAGAAGGCCTATCCCCACACACAAAATTCCTCAAAAGTCTACACATAACTTAAAGTCATGATGCTTTGACTAATACTCACAATTTAAGTTCATATGGTTTGGACCAATGGAAACTAATTTATGTTCATAATTATTGGACCAAAGTGTTGAGCATCCCAAACAGGTACATGTGGTGTGGAAGAGTGATAAACCTAATGTGAACTGAGGGTCAAGGGACCCAAAAATAGAAAAAAAAATTCTCAAGAAGGCTCATTCAAAGTTTAGAGTCATGATTCTTGGACTTGGATTCCAGATTTAATGTCATAGAGCATGGACTGTGAGTGGTGTTCCACAAAGGAACATGCATGACACCAAAGGGAGGTAACACAACATGAAAGGTGGGATAAAGGAGGCTACTCAATACTGTAAAAAAATATTAGAGACAACTTTAACATAGTTTAAGGTCATGATGGTTTGACCAAAAGGTGAGAATATAAAATGGACATGCATAGTGTGGCACAATGATACACCCAATGTGAATTTATAGCCGAGGAGCCCCGCGCCACACAATAAATTACTAGGATTATTCACACATAATTTAGATTCATGACTCTTGGACTCAAGATTCTTGTTTGTAGTCATAGAGATCAGACCATAGGGTTTGAATACCTTAAAATTACATGTTTTAGATGGATTAAAGGATTAGAAATCCAACTTGAATAGTGGTCCAAGGCAGGCCTTTCAATGAAACAAATACCTAGGGGGATCCAAATAATGTTTAAATTCACTATTATTTTACTTGAAGTCATAGTTTAAGTTCATAGATATTGTATTATAGGGATCTAACATATCTCAACTTTGCTTAAGGAAAACCCCCTACTAACTCCTTATCCCATGTGATCCATTCTCATTGTAAGAAGAAAGGAGCCGTGAAAAGTTCCTACTATTCTTAAGGGATACCACAATGAGGGGATAAATTTTCTATAAAATATCATGGGGGATATCATGAGTTTAAAAAATTGGATAGTGAAATAGAGAAATTGATGTATGGGAAAAAATTACAGTGTTTGAAACAAAGGTTATGTACCCACATCGGTTGAGGATGGGGATAAAAAATTCAGGATCAACTTTTGACTGATTTTGAAAAAAAAATTCACTAGTTTCTATCAAAGACCCTTCAAGGTGTGATCCTAGAATGATTGGTGAGTCGATGTAGCCTAGAACCATTCCATCAGGGAGACTATTCAGTTTGGGAGGAATATGGTTATCTAAATCAGATAAAGTGAGAAGCGCTGAAGAGGAAGAAGTGGGAAATGTCCTAGAGGGAATATTAGGCTTCCCCTGTCATGTACTTGAATGTATTGAAAAAACATGAAGGTATGAGAGAATCAATCCTATCCTAGAGAGGAAAGTCCCTAAAGTGTGTCAATTGAAAGTATGGGACCAAGATGATATATATGAGTGTCGATACATATACCGTAGGGATGAGAATCAAGGCACATGTAGTTATGAGTCACAGTGAGGTGAGAGATCCATACCGGTTGGGTGATGTGCTCTCTGGCGAGGACATCATATCATCTCACATTAGGTGGCATCTCGTCATTATGCATGGTAAGGTGTGGTTCATCTTATAATTATCATACTAGACATCCTGATTGCATACAAGGTATTTTTTGGTATCCCATATTCATCATATGAGGTATCCTTGTTTTAGATGGGGTATGGTTTCAGTTTAAAATAATTTGCTAAGGATATTAGGCTTGGCATTTTAAATTTATACAACTTAGACTAGGGATGATTATAGTTTAGATTCATAGATCTTAGAATGTAGGGAAAATGAGGGTTTAAGGTCATACAACTTTGAACAGGGGGAATGAGTGTCCCAATGAGGTTTTTGTGACATTATATAGTGACTAACTAATGTTAAAGGAGGGTCCTAGGAACCCTCATTCACCCATAGATCATACAACCATACCCCAGGTTCACCCCATGCTGCAGGGAAAAGAGGACCCTGTATTGAGTCGATGGAAAGGGATGGGATCAAGATAACATATCCGAGAATCACTATGTAACCCATGATGTTGTAAATCAAGACACACATAGTTCTATAAAACACGACATGGTAGGAGACTGATGTTGAAAGGGGGATAGACTCTTGAATGAGGATATTGAATATTATCATGCTCAAATATGAGGCACCCCAAATCTGTACAGGGGTAAGGCTAAAATTTATCACCATTTACTGAGGAAATTAGTGTTTTTTCATCCCATGTATCTCATATGGCCCATCTCAATTTTAAACTGGGTAAATCAACTCTGATTAAGGGGCATCCTGAATTTATACAGGGTATGACTTCAGCTTAACATCATTCACTAAGGATGCAGTGTCTGGTTCTTGCACATTGAGATTCCCATTTCAACTTATTCATACCAGGATATAAGGGAATATCAACCCATTGATGGGTCATGTAAAATGAATGGGGATTATACCTAAAAATGAGTCCCATGTGGGTATCTTAGGGTGATAGCATCGTAGGTAACAGATGGGTTTTCAGTGAATCTGTAGCTAGGCCCATAGACATAATGTCTTGAAATCACTACATATCCCATTAGGATGGGAATCAAGCCACACATAGTTATGGAAACAGAGTGGAGGCATGGGCTTTATGAAACACCTAATATCAAGGAAACCATGTGAATGAGGGGTGAATGCACACAAATTAGGGCCATCATTCTTAGACCAAGGATCCTATATTGAGGTCATATAGTTGGGATCTTTTTTAAATTATTTTATAGTCATAATATTCAGACCACTAGAGGGGTGATTTGAGGTTTTTCATGTATATAGAAAGATTTAACCCAGCACAAAAGGATCAATATACATTTCGCATCACATTAAGAAATCCTGAAGCCGATTGCACATAGTTTAAGGTCATATATCCAAGACCAAGGAACATAGGTTAAAGTCATGATTCTTGGACTATCAGTGAATAATTAAAGTTCATGTTGAATGGAACATCAAAAAATATTTTAAATTCATGATTATTGGACTAGGGAAGTGTATTTTTTAGGGTATTTTCATGGAACGAATGAGGTAGAATCCAATGTGGAATAAGGTCATGCATGCTAGTGTACCACACAAGTATGAGGGGGAAAAGGGAACATAGTTTAAGGTCGTAATTCTTAGACTATGGATAAGATGGTGAACAATTTATTGTCATGATTCTTGTAAAAGGAGGATGTTAGTCTCAAGGTTATCTATGTGGAATGGGAGAGGTAACTCCCAATATTAAAGGAGACAAGGAAGCTCACATTCTTCATGTAATCCTTGAGATGAACTTTATTTAGTTTAAGGTTTTAATACTTGGACCGTAAATGGTTCCAAGGAGATGAAATGTTGAAAACTTATAGCTAGGCCCAAAGAAAGAAATTTTGGGCTTCTCTATATATCCCATGAGGATGAGAATCAATCCACACGTAGTTTTAGAAAACATCGTGCAGTAGTAGAATCATGATAGAACTTGGGGAAATCCTCTATGATGAGGGAACTGAGTCTTCCAATGGTTTCTAGGGAGCATCCCATGTTCAAGTCATGGGGTGAAGTTTTTAACCATCACATACTTACCAAACAAGGTACCCAGTTTCATATGGGATATTACTTCTTAAATCATCTCATACTTATCATATGATACATCTTAGTTTTATATAGGTTATAATCATTGTTTAACATCATTCATTGAGGACATCAGGATTTTTAGTTTGAATTCATACAAATGAAAATATGGGTGATATTAGTTTAATTTCACAAATCACTAAATAAATGTGTGGAAAATAGTTTAGGTTCATAGTTCTTAAACCCTTTTAAATAGTTTAACATCATTTTTCATGGACCATGGTTTTTATTTTAAGGTCATATTTATAAGAACACATGAAAATAGTTTAAGGTCATACTGCCTAAACCTAGGATCCTCACTTGAAGTACTTATTAAAAAACATGGAATTGGTAGGAGGTGTGATAAAGTCTTCATCCATGGTGATCAAAGAGTATACTTCATTGGAATATACCTTATGAATGATGTAAGGTCCTTCCCACTTGGGATACATATGTGGTAGATTTTTTTGGGTATCATCAACATTATAAGGGGAAATATGATTTCACCCAAGAGGAAGGAATATAGGTGACCCTTTTTATTGTATTGTCCTTCCACCATGTTCTAATTCCTCTCTAGATTATTCAATACCTGAATACTATTCTCTTCGAGGGATTCCAACTCACCGAAAAGAAATTATACAATTTTTTTCAGAATATCCAAGTTATAAACTTTTATTCAGAGTGATAGAAACTAATCCTTGATGGGAATTAATACTTAAATTCTACTCACTAGGGAACATATGGTCACTTGAGTGGAATTATGAGCCATTGTCTGAGGACTATGGGGGATTGAGGTGCTTATCCATCTAACTATTATTCTTCTATCCCACCATTTTATCAAGGATGTTAGATAAGGTCTTGGTAAATGCTTCATTATATCTATTCTCATGTTCATAGTAGAGAGAAGTATGGGTGGGTCATATGTTGTACTTGGTGTACAACTTCTTTTTCTTGGCATCATGGAAGTTGGCATCGTTGTCGGTGGGAATAAAATGAGGAACTCTAAATCAATGGATGATGTGTGATCTCATGATCTCTATCATAGATAGAGATTTTAATTTCTTAAGGGGAGTAACTTCTTCCCACTAGGAGAATAATTATATTTTGATCTTTATAAAGATACACTAGAGAGCTTTCACTGGTAGGTATGACCTCATGATAATGAGTCCACATACTGTAAAGGGCCAAGAATACTGGGTGGTGTGAGGAATCTCCAACATTCAATGCATAGATTTATCATGGATTTGAAATGTGTTACAAGATTTGGAAAACTCGATAGAGTCTTGGACCATGGTGGGATAGAAGTATCCCAACCTATAAATCTAGTGAGATAAATTTAATCCTACCTAAGTGGTGCCACAGGACCTGACATGAACTTCTGGAATAACATAGGGAATCTAAAATCCTTGGATGTAATAGAAGAGAAATCCCTCAAACCCATGTCTATAGAGAGTCTATGCAATGTTAGGTACACCCTAGATTTTGAACTGCACTCTCACTGATGGATCCTCTCAGGCTCAGCTCAGGCTGGTGGGAGGATTCCACACTGATGATACTAAATGAAGGGGGTTGTCAAATAGTTAATTTCCTCTACTGTGGGGTACCCTAGGGGCCCTAAAGCAGAAGTAATAGTATTTAGTTGGATTGCCTATTGTTTTTCATCATCACATGAAATAGTGGAGGTGATGACCCATCGACGTGCCACATGAAAGATCAAGTCATCCTGGTTAGTATCTTCAAGGGATGAGACTAAACTAGATAGGGTGTTAGCTCAACCATTCTATGACTATGGTATGTGAGTCACCTCCATCTGGGAAGGGAACTTGGCCATCAGTTGATGGGTACATCCAATAGGGGAACACGATCTTATTTTCTAATGACATAGTCACTATTGATAAGTGTAATGAATAACGTGGAGTCTCCCTTCAAATTTTAGTGTGAGAAATCAATCTCAAGATGTAGATAGAGACAAGTAATGAGAGCTTGATTCTGCATCTCAATGTTGGTGTAGCCTTATGAAAACATGAATAAGTATGGAATGATGACCAATGAAGAAGTGATGAATACAATGCCAATTCCCACTCTATCGATCTTGGGATTTATGAGCCTTCTCCCAATCAGTGTCTCGGAGGAACCATCTAAATGAATATTCCAGCACAACATATAATTATCCAATAAGAGGATAGAATCATTTGGGAAATTTACATTTTGGGTAATTTCTTTAGGGGATGGATGGGTGGATATGAAATCATTAGTGCATGGCCTCTGATGGCCTTCTACGGGAAAAACTTATTGTACAACTACTATATGATAACATCCTAGTGAACCACTCATCCCATAACCATGGGGTGAGTGAGGATATATTTCAGTAGGTCCACTCAGGACTCCAGCTATATCTCATGATTCCACAGATAATGCCACAACTCCTACACAATGAAAATAATCATGAGGAATATCTTATTAATATGGGAGTATTTGGTCTCTCTATTAAGGAGAATGTGAATGAGATATTATAAAATATTTTCCCTAACCACATTGTTTTTTCGAGGAAACAAAGTCACTGAGGGACTGTTCCAGGATGGTCACATAAAGGTCTAGAGGATTTCTTGAAATAAGTGTCATCAGAACTAGAGGCTATAGAAGATAATATTTGATTTACTTGAATGCAATCTGACAAACTTCATCCCACTGGTAAATGGTTCCTTTCTTCATGAACCTCTATAAGGGATTACATGCACTGTCCGAATTTGAGATAAATTGTTGTATTTAGGTTAATTGGGTCTTGGAGGCCCAAAAACTACCGGAGGTTTCTCAGGGAAAAAATATATATGATGAACTTGATCTTCGCTGATTCAATATCAATACCTCTATATCTTACAAATAAGCTAAGAAAATTCCTTGAAGTAACCATGAGTTCAAACTTCAAGGGGTTCATCTTCAAATTCCAGAAGTGGAGGAAGACAAATTCATTATCAAGGTCCTTGAGATGGTCCTGATGGTGGATAGATTTGACCCCCAATTAATCGGCGTATAATTCAACCAATTTTATGAGGAATTTATTGACGGTATAGTTCATGTATTAATGATTAGTGGCCCCTGTAATCTTTAGGAAAAAGGTAATCACCTGATAGAAGAATGTCCCATGATGTTCCCTAAAGGTTGCAGATTCATTATCCTTAGAGTCCATCTAGATTTAATTGTACCTAGATTATCTATCTATGAAAGAGATCATTTGAAACCCTATTCTGTAATTAATCAACAAATCTGTCACTATAAAGGGGAAATGATCCTTAAGGAAATAAATGTTGAGGTCCCAGAATCCGATATAGTCTCTATTCAACCCATTCTTCTTCCTAAATAGGATGATGTTGTGTTGACATCTAGGATAATATAACTCCCTGACAAATTTGTATTTGGTATGGTTTTCAACTTCATACTTGACCATAACACTGTGAGAATGGAGAAATTTTTTGGGAGGCTTCCTAAACCCATGATGAATCACTAGGAGGCTGAGATGGTGAACTATGACCTGATTGTCTAGCCTTGGAATCTCATCACAACTCTAAGTGAAGATGTTGTGGTTCTATTCCAAGAAGGCCATATACTACCATTTTTCCTCTATAGAAATAGATTCACTAATCATTATCAGCCTTAGATATCCCTTGGTACCAAGTTTTATATGAATTATCTAATCAATGGTGGTTGAGATACACTCTTCAAATGAATTCTGGGTATCATCCAAATCCTCTTCATCTCTTGAGATAGAAGAATCAGTGAGAGGAGGAAGATATTCTAGGATAGCTGACCCATGGGAAGAACTGGTGCCTTCATGGGAAGACTTTCAATCCCCATAGAGGGGTTCCTACTCTAAAACAATTGTGGTGATAGAATCTATTAACCCAATTCCACCAGGCCATTTACCATGAGGTTGATGATTGATGTAGAATCAATGGTGTGAAGTCTCCTTCTGTCAATTTAGCCCTACGTTGAATAACATGTGGGAATTCCATGAAATGGTGGAGACAAGGAGAACCTCTAATTACTTTACATGAGTATGGGGTTCTATCACCACTAGAGCCTATCTGGTGTAGGAGTATGAGGTAATTTATTGGGTTTTCTTCTTCTTTGTGTTTTTGAAAACATTATTTAGAGATAATGGATAAACCCCCAGGTCAGGTGTTGTGGAATCTAAATGATTAATTGGTAGAATTAATTCATCATCCATGTCTTCCAATGGACTAACCATAGTGGCTAGTAGATCATTTGGAGCATTGATACACTCAACCCCATTTTTCTAAACCATCTTACCCTCTCTCTTGTAAAAGTTAGTGTGCATATAGTGGAATTAATTGGAGTAGAAGGGGGATTCATCACCCCAGAGTACCCCTAATTTTCCATTGAGGGAATATTTGAGCCACTTGTGATATGAAAAGTGTATCACTACATGAAAATGAAGCCATGCACTACCCATGAGTTCATTGTAAGCAGTATCCAGTTAGGCTACCATAAATCTAGTGCTCGATATCAAGTCAAAAAACATGGACTTCATCCAAACCTTTCAATACATATTTTTCTCTCTCTTATCATAAAAATGACTATTATGTTGGAGGGAGTCACATATGCTTCATTCAGTCCCATATTTTAGAGTTTTTGAGTTATGATGAGATTTATCCTAGAACTAGTGTCTATTAGGTAGTGGTAGATTTCTACTCCATTGAAATGTTCTATAATGCACAATGAGCATATGTGACCCTACAAGAGGATGTATTCATCTTACCCATATAATGAGATTATGGTTTGGAATTTCTCTTTCTCACCCACCTCTTTATAGTAGGCCTCTACAATATATAACACTACTTCAAACTAGAATGGTATTTCCAAAGCTTCTGCAAGGGCCTCATTCATTTCCTTTTATCAGAGGAGTGCATAGAGGATTGAAATCTATGTGGGTATGCTGATGAGGTGCTTAAAAATGTTTTATTTCAACACCAGTGGAGTAATTATTTCTATATAGTTTCATTCCTAGGAATAGGGAACGATACATACTATTGATAGAACAAACTAAACCACTAGGGTCAGGCTAGTGATGGAAATATTCCTCTACTAACTATTTTACCTACTCTGAACAACTACTAGATGATTGTTAACTGGATGTGGTCTCTATTTTGCAGGTTTTTTTTCTAATCATGGTTTTGTCATGGATGAGTTTCTTAGTCAATGAACATAGTCAGATATGGTGGTGTACTTAATAGAGTAGGCTGGAAGGAAAGTTCCTGCTGAGCTATACACAATTCTTACTGCCTGGTACTAATAACATGAATGGCCTGGTTATCATGAGAATTATAATGATTGGAATGTACTTAACCTTTTCTTTGATGATGTTGACTGAAGGAACTTTGGGGTCTTCATGGAATTACTTACCATTGGGCATCATGAAGCATCCTACTAGATCGACAACATTCATAGAGGCGTACTCCCATTCCTCATCCCTAGAATAATACAAAATATAAAATAATTTGGATGAATATCCTAACTCAGGGGGGATTAATTCTCTGATAGTGAGAGAAGAATTTAAGGGGGACTCTGGTTTCTGTTGTGTCATCGAGGTATACACTTATGGGGCTTAGATGTCTTTGATGTGGATGAAGAGGTAGCGGTCAGAGGAGGTGTGGAAACCATTTGAGGTTTGAGACTGCCTAAGATGGATTGTATGATACCATGGGCTAAGAAAATTCCAATCATCTAACTAGTCATGTTATTTCTATGTCCCATGACTCTAAGTTCATTAACTAGAGTCTTCATTACCATTTTAGGGTAAGTGGAGACATGTTACAAATGTTATAGAAATTCATCCAACTTGAAAAAACCATGATCCACTTGGTCCTAGATCCAATCATTGAATATTTATCATTAATTGATGGTGTGTTCAAGGATCCTCTAGTGTGAGAAATGATCAGGATGACCAGTGATTCTTGCCTCTTGAGGCCTCTTATACTCTGGTAATTTCATAATACATTTCAATAAGAAAAAGATAAAGTATCCTAGAACCTATGAGTACCTAAAGGAATAGATTTGATTACTTATGTATGAGAAGGTCACTCTAAGGTCCTGGCCTTGATAAGGTACTAGGACCACATTTTCTGGTCTAGGTAGATACATTTGACAAGATGGGTCATGAATGTTCTATACTAGATGAAGATTCTCCTTATAGGTGTGAACATAGTGAGGCTCCTCTGAAAAAGGTGATAATAACTTTAATGGATCAAAAACCTATTCATTCAAAACTGTAATGATATCTTTGTTTTCAAGTCATCTCAATGAAGTTGGAAGAGGGAATGGGTGTGACTGTTGTTTAGTCTGGTGAAAGGCTTCCTCCATATGCTACGCTTTTTCAGAGAAATCTCAGATTCCTCCTTTGTAGTTTGGAGTGATGAGGGTAGAGACCACCTCAACCTTAATATTCCCCATAAACATTGTGAGTAGCTATTTCTATGATAGAATTATGTCAAGCAAATACACAAGGCATTTCCATCGTGTCAAAAAGTTTGCGACTTACTTATCATGACTTTTCTTTCACTTGAAGAGGTCGAAAATACATGTCATGTGTGTCATGGAGATGAAATAGTAGTGTAACTATCAATGAAGTTATTATAAACCAGTAATGAACCCTATGAGAAGCTTGTGGTACTTTATGAACATGGGTGCTTCTAGTTTCTAAACAAAAAACATAAATTTTGTTGACTCTTGTTGTTTTGAGGTCCCGAACATAAGTCCAAACCTTGAAATAAAGTGTTCCAAGTGATGTAGCAGGTCACCCATCCCATTGAATGGGAAAAAACTAGGATTTACAAACATTGAGGGTGCTAATATATTTTCCATCCATACTAGGAATGGATTTCCATAATGAATAATCACCACATATTGAGTTTCTTGGGCTTTGAGGTGAGACATAAGAGTTCTTATCAATTTATCTTGGTGGGGATATCTAACCAAAAATGCATTGATAGGCTCATCAAATCAAGGAGAGGGATTATAAATTTATAGAGAATAATAACCTTGATCCCAAGGAGGGTAATCACATTTCATGGGTGGGTTTGGTGACTCATACCTTCATCACATTCCATATCCTGTATCTTCTCCTCTGACTAGATACACAGGTCCACTAAGATCGAGTGGATGTTCTTGGATGAGGATGACCGGATGCCCCACAAGGGGAGATATGGTGTCTCGTAGGGTAATTCCATAATCTAGGTGATATGTATTAATGAGGTTGGGGATGAACCTTTTATACTCCTCAACCTGCTATAGAAAGAATCTACTATAGACTCTGTCTCTACCTTCGACGTAATCTCAAATGCATTGGAGGGGTAAATAGGTTCTTTTACCTTATTAAGGTACTGATGAGGTAGAAACTAATCATTATGGGGACTAAGGCTTAGGTCCTACCTCTACTAACATGTTAGGAAACCTGCTTGAAGGTCTTCCCAGTACTATGCTTCCCATTGAGGTGACTCTTCCTTGTCATTCCCTATGTTGATGCCCCTGTTCCTATTATCCTCGGGTAGTTCATTGAATGCCATGTGAAACATAGTGGTAATTGATGGGGAACATTCATATGGAGTAGATAGTCCAGATTATCACTATATGGGGCTAAAATGTAGAGCAATGTACAGTCCCCAGCCTTTAATTGGTATATGTAGAGACAATTCTTCCATAACTCATCAGAGAACAATGAGGCGCTTGATGCATATTTTTTAAGGGTCTAGTGATATTCATATGACTTAGGGTGATGATCCACTGGGAGTACTATGATTTCATCCCTTAAAAACTTCTTATTTATGAAATTTATGTGCTCATTACTTCCTAGGTAGAATAATTGATGATCAAAGATGCATTGAAACATCACCTAAACAATATAGTGGAAATTCACTGCTTGGTCCTCTATGAGGGACTCTTGTTTTTCAATGTATGAATATGTAGTATTGTAGAACACCATAGATAGATGGTCGGTGGATAGAGGCTCTCATAAGCCCTCGTTCTTAGAGGAATGGTCCTTCTCCTTGTTAGCCCAAACCCTGATTGGTGCAGCCTAAGATATGGGTGGTGACACCGATATAGACAAGCTCTACTACTGGATTACCTGGAGAGGAGTCACTAAACAAGTTAAAAGTCATCTTCATAATGGTATGTACCTCGAGGTTGGTGTCAAACAAATCATCACATTCTTGTAGGATAGGGTTCCCACCACTGCCTTGTGTGCGAGGGAGACATCATCCATCTATGAATCGACATGTGATCAACATTTGAAGGTGTGATCCCTAGCCCAAAAATCTATCCAATGTCTCATGTGGAGGTAGAGATGAGGTATATTTGTGAGGACGAAGACTGATGCACTGTGATCCCCTAGAAGGGGGCTAGAACATTCTCAACCTGTAAGTATCTATGGAGGTATTTAAAGATACTATGGACCTCACCTCTTAGAATCACGAATCTCAACTGTCGGGATCCTGACCTAGAATTTGTAATTTTGGGTGAAGGATACTTCATAGATTCATCCATTCCCTTATAATATGAGAGTTTAACATGGTCAATGAGGATGTAAAACCTTCTAGTTTTTTTCCACCAATGACGAGTGTTATCCATTCTACACTGGGAGCGTTCTTCAGGGAAGGGTATGTCTTCATCATAGGGATAACCTTCATGATGGATAGTTGTAGAGAGATGAGGACCTCTTCTTTGATTGGTAGAGACAGGGTTTGGGCCTCCATGTTGAGAAGAATGAGTATGGGTAAGTCATCTGTTCTGGATATCGATGGAGTGGGGACTTCCTATGCTCTGATTGGTATCATAATTAGAAGGACCACTATGATGATTGTTAAAAGTGAAAGGAGGATCTTTACTACGATTCTCCTCATTATGTGATGTCCCATAAGATATGTCAATGGTTCCATATATTGATAGAGTCAACCTGACATTCCAATGAGGTAGACTGGGTCTCAATCTAATCAAGTGAAAAAATATATATGTTCATCAGCCGTTGGGGTCTGGAGGGATTCTCCATTAGTGGAAAGGTCCATATGAGATGTATAATATCTCCCCTTTTAGAGATTATCCCGATTCTTCTCTTGACATCTATATTTGGTGTACCAAACAGTGGTTGATAGAGAGGGGGTGGAGTCCACCTACTCTTTGGCCTATAGGATTAGTCTGTACTGGAGTTGATGAGGATTGGTGGGAGCCCCCCCTGGGAAGATCCTTATTGGTATTCATATTCAAGATCACTCAAAAATTGCCTATATCCCTAGTTTAGGGGAATAATTTTTTAAAGCACTCTGGGGAGAGGCTCTTGTAGTGGTTCTTTTTTGGAACAGGGGGTGGTTGCTCCCTGTGCAGCCCTCTGGGGTGGTAGTGCCAATGATGTACTAATGCATGAAGGTATTGGTGGGCCATATCCCTAGTGGGAATGACCCCTTCTACTCATAACAACATATGAGGATATTGATCACCCTCATATGGATGATTTCATAGGATGAGATGGGGCAGGGGAACCCTATATGAAATGACCCATAGTATTATAATTGAAAATTCCATTCTTATAATTATTTCAAACAGTTTTAACTACATAAAACCCCTTAATTTTTTTAAAAGAAGAATAAATTAAATAAGAGGTATTTTGGGAAATTAGAGAACATATCCCGTTGGAATAGTAACATGAACTTTGGAATATTATTATGACAATTTGGAATAGTAAAATGAACAATAAAATAGTGTCCTCTTCAATGAAAGTATAAATAAAATTTAAGCATATTATAAATTACAATATGATATAATTATATCATAGTATATTTAAAAAAATATTTTAAAAATTATTGATAAGTGTTGGTATTTTTATACAACATAAATGTTTATTTATAATTTTATAATTAATATAATTATTTAAAATGAAATTTATTTTCATAAAATATAATTATAAATTAATATTTTGTTTTTTTATGATTATAATATAATTTTATGAGGCATTTCTTAATTTTTCAATGTTTTATAATACCAGTTATAATTTTTAAATCGAAATTTTCCAAGTAAATGACAGTTTTAATTAAAAATTAAATTTCTAATATTTAGAAAATTATATTTACAAAATGGAGTTAATTTTTTAATTCTTCAAATTGAAAATTTTTTAGCGATAATTTTTGGGATTTTTCTGAAATACTTGAAATTTTGTGAATAGTAAAATATGATAATTTACGATAGAAGCTCAATACAAGAATTTTTGAGTCATAGATGATGTAAAGATGATATGAGCCCAAAATATCGAACACTCCTTTATTATTTTAATATATTTAGTTATATGTCTCAAACTATTCATATTCTTAAGCCAAAATAATAAACTAATGATATGAGAAAACTCCCCTCTCCCTCCTATAAATACCACCTCTCACCACCTCTTCTCCGCATACCATCCAAGATTTTAGACTTGTCCATGTTTTACCAAATAATATTCCCAATACCCTCCCCCAAATCTATGAGCTCTTGGTATCATCAAAAGACAAAACCCTTTTCCCAAAGGTGGTTCTCAAGGAGGTGAAATTCAAGTGGTAAAACCCTCTATATTTTTCCTTTTAATTTCTTTCTAGTTTCATTTATTTTATTATCCTATCCTTACCTCCAACTATACAAGAGTAATGATAACTCCCATATCTTTTATATAATGGAATTTTATTATTATAATGGAATAATTAATCTTATAACCTCCCCCCTTTTCCTTTTTATTCTAAAAATGAAAACATCTCCCATGGTGTGTCGATTACCACCACCGTGGAGGATGCCTTTTTATTTTTCAGTACCACCTTAAAGGCTATTTATAAAACCATAATTATGGTTAAATAATATTTTATTATACATATTATAATTTATATAATGTTTTTTAACCAATATATAAACATGGTATTAAATAAAATGATATGAGTTTGTGATGGTTGTTAAATCCACCAAAAAAATTAAATCATTTTCCTTAACTATTTTTCTAATGATTCATCCTTATACCATATAACCAAATGAAATACAATAAAAAATTTGATTTTTTATGGTCATTAATAAAATATAGTTTCAATTCTATAAAATTTTCCCATTTTACATAAACTTCGCCACTCATATACAAGTTAACCAATCATTAAATCTAAGAAAACGAACACTCCTAAATGATCAAATTGAACACTATAACTCATCAAAAATCCCATAAATGAACTTAATAAAACCACAATGAATAAAATTAATTTATAAAAGGTTTTTTATTTGTAAATTAATTAATTTAATTTGATTATCCATGATATTAAAGCGAAGTAATCATTAAAACATAATGTAAGAGGTTTCTCGAACGCATATCTCTTTATTTGGGTTTTCTCTATCTCAATCCATTTTCAATTTGGATATTACTTTATTTTTATATAAATACCATTTATTTTTTCCTTCCAATTTATTTTCTGGTATATATATGTTTCAAATCGTCTTTTTGACAAATTCAACTATTTTTCCAAAATAACTCTTCTTTCTAAAAAAAGAAATATTTTACTTCTCATGAGATTGTTTCTTCTTCAATAAAGATTAATACCAAGAATATTATTTCCTTTTTCGGGAGATCCAATGTTTTTGAATAAATTATTTATTAAATTAAACCCATTACTTTTCATTTATTATTTTATGACAATGATTGATACACGCTCTATGTGGCATTCATGATAATGTAAAAGTTATGTTTTGATGGGTGCACCCATAATTATATAGAGCATGTAAATGTTATGACGTGAAGGGTGTACTCAGAATTATATAGTTCTCTAGTGAACTTCTTCATGTGAAGAATATCATGAGATAAAGTGAAATATATGTGAACATTATTTTAGTTGTGTTCATATCATTGTGTGGTATTTAACCACTAAGACATGATGTTTCATTTTTATACATTGAAACATTCCATTAAATTATCTAATGTTTCCTCTCATGATTATGATAATTTTCGTATATTATGATGATTATTATTATGATTCAACATGTTTCATGTCTCTTATTCATCCTTTTATTGGGACTTTAGCTAACCCCTTATTTTTATATATATTCACAGGTGAATACTTGTACTAAGGACAACTAGAGGTATAATAAGAAGTTAGGGAAGAAATAATTTGATAAATGTTTATTTTTTATTGCGTAATAGTTATGTTTGGTCCTAATTTTCCCAAGATACTAACTCTTTGGATCTTGGTTGTGTAATTATTTCATGTCATTTATCTTTAAAATGATTTAATAGATATGCAAGAAAAAATAGGGTTGTTATAAGATATATAATGTCATGGTGGAAGTCGGGGTGGACGCATAGTTGTGTAGGATTACTGCATTAACATTTCTCCTTCCCCAATGCTTTTGGGTGATGGTTTTCTAGTTTACTATAGATTATGTCCTATAAGTAATGTGGATTCATTCATCATTATAGGTATAGGAAAAGTGATGAACAATTCCCCAACATCATCCAATCTTCTAAAGTGGAGAAGGATCCATGATCACAATGTCATGAACCAAGGATTCCCAATGCAAACTTCCCCAATGTGTAGGTGAGTTTCATTCTAGGCCCACTATTTTCCAAGTGGTACTTGGCACTGAATATTGAAATTCCCTGAAATGGAAATTTGATGATGTCCCATAAGATGCTAATCCCCATGATTGAGGAAAATAATTTCATTTTGGGTTCACCATTTTTTTTACTATGCTTTCACTAGGGTCGCAAATCTCATGTGTTTGTTTCCACATATTCCCACTTTTTAAAGGTGTGAAAAATTCATCAATTTAATCTTCAATATATGATCCTTGATGAAAAAAGGATGATGGGATGTAAGTTCCTCCTTACATGGAATCCTCCTCAGAGATCATTTCCTTTTCCAGGTCTCCATCATAGATTAATTCATATTTTTCAAAATCATTTCTGGTTCAATCAACATGTGGATACTATTTAATTACGCTGCTTCAGTCTCTATAGGGAAGAAACCTTCAATCAGGAGAGTAGTCATATTGGGAATATCTGGGAATTTCTTGGCATTGGGTACTTTGGGAACCTATGAATATTCCTCTTTTGAGGGAATCTAATATAAGTAATCAGAGGCACAAAATAAAAAGAATCTTGTGTTGATCATGAGCTAATTGATTCCAGGGGCATATGTCCTCTAAGGATTTCTACCTCAGGTATCCTATGTTTATCATGGGGTATGTATTATGGATTGAGGCATGTGTTTATCATATTTCATTGATGAGAACAATTTTAAAGTCTTAAGGGAACAAATTGGGGGAAAGTTCAATATCTTTCAAGGACCGGATAGGTTATGGTTTAACATCTTGTGGGTAAATAATGGATGCAGGTTTAATTTCTTGTAGGAATAGGTTGGAAGATCAGAATTCCATCTTGAGGTGGATCAAGGAGGTGTAACCCTAAAAAAGTAGATGTCACACCTAAGTTGATGGTTCATAACTCCCTCTTTAAGTGGATTTAAGAGGTGCATCCTTAGGATGAAAGATTTCACACCTGGATAGATGAATCATAATGCCCTCTTAAGGGAGATTCAGAAGGTGTGTACCTAGGAGGGAATATGTCACATCTAAATGGATAGATCCAAATTCTCTCTTGAGGTGGATCCAGAAGGTGCATCCCTAAGAGGGAAGATTTCACACTTGTATAGATAAATCATAACACACTATTGAGTCAGATCCAAGATGTGAATCCCTAGGAGGAACGATGTCACACCTAGATGGATGGATTATAATTACCTCTTGAGGAGGATATATAAAGTTCATTTCTAGTAAGGAAGATGTCACACATGGGTTTATGGGTCAGAAAATCCTCTTAATTAATATTTGAAAGGTCCATCCCTATGATAGAAGATGTCACACCTGGATAGATGGACCAGAACACCCTCTTTAGGTGGATCCTTAAGGTGCATACCTTGAAGGGAAGATGTCACACCACGATGGATGGATCAGAATGAAATCTTGAGGTGGAACATGATTTTTCATACCTAGGAGCGAATATGTCACACCTAGGTTTACCATTTTTAGGATTTAACCTCAGTGAGGTGTCCTATGTTACCCATTTATAAGACATGGATCAAAAGCCATGTAGTTTGATGCATCAGTTTAAGGTCATGTAAGAGGAACCATCCATGCAGTTTAATGTTGTGCGGTAAGGATTATCATGTTGTGAAAGGATCATTGATGAGGGTTGGTGTGGATATTATGTGTGGAAGTTTACCTTCTCAGTAAGATCACAGTTGGGATAATGTTATGGGCCTTACACATGGAAGATTCCATAGGAGGAAGTTCATCCATTTATGGGTAAGGAGATGCATTCCCTTATGATTTATACACAGGGCATCCTATTTTTATTAAAAAAGTAGGATGTGTGGTGTCATCCCATGTCGATCATACACAAGGAATCCTGTGTTCATTTTAGAGGGTAAGGCCATAGTTTTTTGTCATTTTCTAAGGATATTGTCATGCAGTTTAACATCGTATAACAAAAATATAAAGTTATAAAGTTTTACATCATGCATATCAGATGTGGATGGGGTCACTACTCTAGGGGTACTATGTCAAGGAAGAAGTAATATTGTTCATAATGAATCCCCACTAAGATAGGTACAGAGTGTCCCTCAAAGATTCCACCTGAATAGATTATGTGACCACCACTCATGCACCTATTGGAAAGACATGACATTGGAACTACTCTAGGGGAGTGGAAATTAGGTCCCCTGATGTTAGGGTGCATATTACTAGAAGAAAAATGAATTTGGGTACATATTCTCAGAAGTAACATTTCGGGTGGGGTCCTAGGCTATACTTGAAGTGAAGTGGGAAGACATAGGAGTGGGTGGCACTAGTCACAAAGGGGATCAGGGTGAAGCTGAACTAGTCATGGGTTTAAATGGGGGATCTAGGAACTCAACCTTTAAAAGGGGTGTTAGAAGAAAGGAGTTTCTATGGAGAGGCCCATAATAGGAGCTTCACGAATATTAGGGCCTCACAGAGGGGTGTCTTGGGAAGCTTAGGGGCCCTGTAGAGGTAAAGTGTTTTGAAACAGGGTAGACATCATGAAATAGGATGACCCTACCTTGGAGTGAGGTCTTGGTTCCCCAAGGGTTGGATTTATAAAGGATACATTACCCACAAATCCCCAAGTTCCTCAAAGGGCATTCTTCTTCCACAAATCAGGGGGGGTTCCCCCTGCACAACCCTTAGGGACAGTAGTGTCAACGATGCACAAATGCTTGAAGGTCCTTATAGGCCATATATCGGGTGGGAATGACCCCCTTCTACCCATAACAGTGTATGAGGATGTTTATCATCCTCGTCTGGATGATTTTAGAGGGTGACATAGGGAATGTACAGTTGATATGTAATGACCCAAAATTATATCAATGGAAATTCACTTATTATAATTATTTCATATAGTATAAACCACATAAAACACCATACAAATTTTTAAATAAATAATGAATTAAATAAGAGGTATTTAGAGAAATTAATGAACCTGTCCCAATGGAATAGTAACATGACCTTTATAATAGTGTAGATAATTTTGCATCCACTTTGTTTATGGAAATTTCCTTAGATTACATGTCGTATCAAAATGGTTATAGCAGATCCTAGGATATAATGAGAACCCCGAGATGCCATGACATTAATCTTAATCTAATTTCCTATGGTCGGGTTACATCATTCTGAAAGGACACACATGATGTGTGACCATCAGGTGCTAGGGGATCCTAATAGTTGATACTTCATCTCATGAATTTCGCACTTGATGATCTCTAGTAGTTGAGATCATGAGGACAGACCCACATAATAGGAACAAAACATGTTTAAAGTTTCATTGGATTTCGTATCTACAGACATGTGTAATGGTCTCCCGACTTGGTATCATTATCAATGAATTTAATTTAATTACATAATTTGATTCAATGTGAAAACAATGGTGACTAATCCATAGCGAGGTTGTTTGTATTGGTTACGTCATTAACAACATGGCATTGATTGATGATCAAGAAATGATTTTTCGCTTCCAAGTTTAGGAAGATGTATCTCTGGCATGGTTGATTAGGATTTTTGAACCTTTATTAAATCCATGGACATGGTAGTGGAAGGTAAGAGCATCCAGAAAAATTAACAAATAAAATAAATCCAGAAAAAGAATGATGACACTAGTGTGCATTCTGCTTTATTGAAATATCAATGATGAAGAGATTCTATTACACAAACCATGTTCATAGGAAGGTATCCATTTCTTAGACTTTACCATATCTTTATAGGGGCATCAATGGGTTGATAGACCCATCTCTTGGTTGGTGGAAATTATTAACTTCTATTGAGGTAAGGGCCTAGATGGTCACACGCAATTGCGCTTTTAGAATATGCCCTATTCTGTGAATCTGAATATAGAACTTGGTAGGGCCCACCAAAGATTCTGAGTACTATCCATGTTCTATGGATCACCAAGGAATAAATAAATTTTTTAATTATTCAAACTTGGAATAATATGTTGAATTTATTTATAACATGTATGTACAAGTGATTAGTAAATACAATGATTAAATATTATTCGAATGGATTTAAGTATTGAGGGTTCATTTTATATTTTCAGATGAAGTGAGTCGAGTTATAGACTCAAGTTTATCTTGTGATATATATATATATATATATATAATATTGCAGTTAGTGATAAAATCATAAATATTAGTCATGGAATATTTTAATTTGACATAAAAAAATATTTATAAAACTTATATAGAGGATATATATTATATAGGGGTTGGGAACCCATAACGCGTGTTTTAGATATTCCATATATAATTAAGAGAGAGGCTCTCCCCTTGAACTATTAATGTGTCAATTTAGATATCCTCTCTCTCCTCTTGGATTCTAGATTAAGATCCTCTCAAGCATGGAAGAACTTTAAGATCTTCCTTCGTGGATCAAAGTTCCTTGCCTTTGCGGTGATCACCGTTGCATCGAGGAGACCATTGGCGTGGCACGCTAGCACCTGGATTCGAATGAATGAAACATGTGTAGATTCAAAAGGAATCTAAGGATGATCTAGAGGACTTTGACATTAGAGTCTTTGAGTGATGGTCACAAGAAACCTGCGACCCACTTGCGCATGTCAGATCCGAACAAGGAACTTGTTTGTTTTATATTTTTTTCTTGGTCAAATCCATGCGTGGTTCTCAGACTTTACCAGGATAGTTCATCGGAATCTACGTCGTAACGTCACTCCTGTGATGCGAAATTTTTTAATTTCCCGTCCCACTAGCTTTTGCTGCCCGTCCCTGTACCTAACAGTTGTATCAGAGAGACATGTGATTTTTCAAAGTCAAAGAAAAAATTAAATTGCATAAAATTTTAGTATGGGAGATTAAATCGGTTCCAACACAACCGACGGTACATCGATCCATTTTTGAATGGCCATGTTATTGATATTTGAAAAACCTAATTGCATTTACTCGTAGTTTTAATTTTTCTTCAGATTGAATTTTTGAGAAGAACATGTTTTAATTTTATTTATGTGTTCTTCAAAATACAGAAATCCAGCCATGGTATTGCTGGAATCTGGTCACTGGAAATTTTCAAGTGGTTTTTTATTTTGAGTTAAGTAAAATATTATGAAATAATTTTATTTTATTTTACTTAAAATTTAAAAAAAAGAAAAAAGGGGGTCTTTGAAGACTTGGGGTCAAGTCATGCATTAAAAAACAAATAAATAAATTTGAGACCAATACCCATTTTGTGGTCTTCTTCCTTTTATATATTTTTATTAAAAAAAGGGGAAAGGGGTGTTTATTATTTTTCTAAAGACAAATTAAAAAAAAAGGAAATGAAGACCCCAAAGAGACTTCTTCCACGCACATGGGAGGGCACCGCTCACCCCCTTGGGTCAAAACCTAGTCAGGCCTCCAGGTCTCCAGCTGTGTCTCTCCTCCCCTCTGCCCGGTTGAGTCACCCAGCCCCAGCTCGCACGAGCCTCCTCTCTACGCCAAGCCATGCTGCTCGGTACCCAACACCCCGACCGCCCCTCTTCCCCGCACCAGAACCAGGCCGGATCGTCGTATCGAAGATCCTCCTCCCTACCATCGGACCCCGCTCGCCCAGATCACCCTACATTCTACTCTCCGCGTCGAACCCAGCTGCTACCGGTCTTGGCCGCACCAGACCTGGTCGTGCCGGACCGGGCCACCACCCCTACGACTAGCCGGAGTAGCAGGCTTCCGCCCTTGCGGCTGGCCGGAGCGATGCCCCGCCACCTGCCATTACCTTTGTACCTTGCTGGAAGTCACCACTACCACAAGAGTTTCTAGATGGAGTAATCATGATGTGGTCTCTCCATGGTCATGCTGCGGTCGCACCGTGGTCACGCCACACTTGCGGTGATTCTTAGTCAAGCTGAAGTTCCTACCCGATTAGAGGTAACCTCGTTTATTTAATTTTAATTAATTTAGTTTTTAAAATTAAATTAATTTGAATTAGATTGGGGTATGAATTTAATTTAATCCAAAACAATAATTTAATTAGAATTAAAATTAAATTAATAGTTTAATTTAATTTTACAATTAAAATTAAATTAATAGTATACTTTAATTTTATAGTTAAATTAAATTGATGGTTTAATCTAATTTTGAAATTGAAATTAAATTAAATAGTTGCAATTGATTAAAATAAATTAATAGAATTTATTTAATTTCATTTAATTTATAATAGATCCCCATAATGTTTAAATTTCATTATAGTTTAATTTTAATCGTGCTTTATGAATACCTACTAGTCTTGGGCAAGAGACCGAACCATGCTTGTCTTGTGTTTTTATTTATTTAATTATTTATTCAATGCGTGCAATGATTGTAATTATTAATTAGATAAATGATGGTCTGTGAATTGTATTTTAATTCAAATATGTATAAGGGCCTGCGTGTCCAATGCACAAGATGTATTTTGTACCCATAGACCCCCTTTCTTGTGTACGAGTACATTTTTAATTAATCGATGATGATCCGAGATGAAGACCCTGCCATGTCAAGGCGATAATCTAGATGGGAGCCGAGTGAATTATACTGGGGCTAGCTACGGTGTGAGTCAAGTCTCGACTCAGGTATAAATGCCCCTAGGTCAACATTGATTTGTTATGGATCGATATTTATAGAATTCTCAAGACTATTCAGATTGCATGATTTACCCTTACACATTGTTTATTATTTTATGTGAGTGCATGATTATTGCATGATCAAATAGAATAGTAAACAAAATAAAAACTACATAAATAAGTGATGAATATATATCTATTGCATGTTCAATTGTGAGCATGAGAATATAGTTTGAACATAAAGATAGAAAAGGATTATTCTTCAATAAATATTAAAATCCATCAAAGATATATTAAGTCTAAACACCTTCAATTTCTCACATCTAAAAAAAACCGACTATTTGGGGTGCTCATCAGCCATAGTTGAGAGTGTCTCTTACTACCGGGGTGTTTTAATGAGAGAACCGGGCCGACTAAACTAAAGTGAGTAGTCTAGGTTTATCCATAGCTAAATTGCTATCACATTAGAGGCAAGAGGTTGAGGGAATCAAGTTTGGATTCCAAAATTTGGGACTTTACTCAAAAACACAAGGAACCACAAGACAAGTGGTTTTCCAGGCTAGTGCCTTCCTTGAAACCCTCCAAGTTGTGGTGTAGCCATTGCTTGTAGACTATGATGATGGTTTCGAGGATCCTTTCCACAAGAATACTCAAACGACAGAGTATTCCAAATCTAATAGTGAGGGATATTAATGTTCACTAAAATAGTGGGAGACATTAAAAAGAAATAATAATTAATTACTCATAAAGGTCAAAAAGGTAACCAAGACAAAGTACTAACTGCTATATGTTTATCTGATGTAGATTTAAAATGAAAATCACCAACACCACAAGTACTTTATTAGTCCAATAGATTTTGGATAAAGAAAATATCCTGACCGAAAATAACTTCCAGGAGTGGAACAGGTGCTTACGAAAAGTATTTCACTAATAAAGGAAGTTATATGCACTGGAATCCCCAATTCCTACTGAGCCTCCCCAAGGAGCAATCAAAGCTGATAAAGATAAATAGAGAAATCATGTAGATGATGCACTTGATGTACAATTCATCATGTTTCCATCTATGTCTAGACAATTAAAAAAAATGAATTCGGATGAGGATTCCTACAAGATGCTACCACATCTCCAAAACATTATACCAAGAGTGGGCTAGATAAGAAAGGTACAATATCTCAAGTGCTCTTTATAAGTTCATGCTAGTATAATGGCATAAATATGGTGCTCACATACTCAATATTATTGGGTATATTGAGAGTCTTGAATCCATTGGGTTCAAATTGAACCAAGAACTATTAGTGGATCTCATTATTGCCTCTTTACCATCAAGATTATTGATTTTATTGTCAATTATATCATGCATGATATGAAAAAGTCACTCCCAGACCTTATGGATTTAGTTCTCCAAACTCATAAGGATATTAAAAATAGCAATTCATCTGTCCTTATGGGGAACAAGAAAAACAAAGGCAAGGGAATGGGGTCTAAGGCCATGTCAAATCCAAATACACCAATGCATCATCCTGCAAAGAAGAAAAAGATTCAGAGGAAAAGTAATGAGTAGGAAGCTGTTTTCTCTGGATGTGGCAAGAAAGGCCACTGGAAGATGAATTGAAGAGTTAAGAAGATGAAGAAAACTAATGCTTCTACTTCAGGTAATTTTTCCATTGAATGCAATCTCTATTTATCTATAAGATGGGTATTGGATATGAAATGTGTCTCACACATTTTTATTCATATACAGGAACTAAGTAGGTTCAAGAAGATCACAAAAGGTCAAGTGGATCTTCGAGCTATAAATAGTTCAGGTAAGGCAACCTTTGTAGTGGGAGACTATCACTTAACCTTGCGAACTGGTTTGGTTCTAGTTTTAAACAATTTCTATTATGTACCTTCTGTTACCAGAAACATTATCTCTATGTCTAATTTAGACACTCTGGGTTTTTATTTCATGTTTGGAAATAAATGTTGTCTCTTTTATAGGGATAACATATGTTATGATATTAAACATATTAAAAATGGATTATATATGTTGGAACTTGAGAACCCTATAAATAAAATCATTGAGAAAAACATCCAACATGACTCATATTCACCCATCCTATGTCACTTCAAGCTTGGTCATGTAAATGAGAAGCGATTACGAAGATTACATCAAGAAGTGTATTTAGTCTCGGTACAGTTAGAACCCTTGGATGTATGTCAAGCTTGTTTACAAGGAAAGATGACCAAAAAAACTTTCTCAGGAAAGGGAGAATAAGCCAATACAGTACTAGAAATAATACATACTGGTGTATGTGGTCCATTTCTAGTAGAGGCAACGGGTTGTTTTTCATACATTATTTCTTTTACCGATGAATATAGTAGGTATGGATATATCTACTTAATCTTTTATAAGTATGATTCCTTTTGTTTTTAGAAATAGAAAACCAAATCGGTAAGAAGATAAAAGCACTCTGCTCAGACTAAGGTGGCGAATACCTTAACCGATCTTTCATTGATCACTTAAAGGAGTGTAGAATAGTATCCCAACTCACTCCTCATTATACACCACAATGGAATGGTTTTAGTGAAAGGAGGAATATGACCTTGCCTAACATGGTCAGATCAATGATGACTCATGAAACTCTTCCATTATCCTTTTAGGGATACACTTTGCAAACCACAATATATACCCTTAACTGGGTATCATCTAAAGCTACAGATAAGATTCCATATAATTTATAATATGGAAGGAAAGCAGTTTGAAACACATACATGTATGGGGGTGAAAGGAATTTTTCATAACATTACCAAATGAAAAATTATCATCTAGAAGCACCAAGTGAAAATTTATAGGTTATCCTAAGGAAACAAGAGGATATTACCTATATAACCCTTTAGATAGAAAAGTTATTGTGGAAAGATACACCATATTTCTAGCAAGGGAACACATTTATATTAGAAATAGTGGGAGAAAGATTGACATAAATGAAGTTAATGCTCTAGATGCACAAGAGTTGGTAGAGGAACAATCTCTATAAGAAAAAGTGGAAGAAGAAGTTATTCATGAGACACAAATAATGCATAGGTCTACGCGAGATGTCAGAGAACCAGAGTGTTATGGTTCTCTTATCACTGAGTCAGGTGACACATTAGTCTTTGAGGACGATGAACCTCTAACCTATAAGGAAGAAGTAGAAGGAAAAGATGCAGCTAAATGGAAAGAATCATTGAATTCTGAGATAGAGTCCATGAACAAAAATCAAGTTTGGATTTTGGTAGACCCTCCAACTAATGTAAATCCAATTGGATGCAAATGGGTATTCAAGAAGAAGCTGGACATGGATAGTGAGGTTAATACCTTTAAAGAAATACTGGTTTCAAAGGGTTTTAGGCAACGTTAAGGCATTAAATATGATGAAACCTTCTCACCAATAGCAATGCTTAAATCCAGCAGAATATTCCCTACAATAGCAGCCTTTCATTATTATGAAATTTGGAAAATGGATGTCAAAACTTCTTTTATAAATTAGAAGTTGGTTTAAAACGTCTATATGACTTAACCTAAAGTTTTTGTCAAGTAATAGAATGCCAATAAAGTATGAAATATGTAGAGATCCATTTATGGGTTGAAGCAGCCATCACGATCATGGAATGTTCGTTTTGATGAGGCTATAATATATTTTATTTCTGTTAAATATGAAAGCGAGCATTGTTTCTATGAAAAGGGTGATGGGATTTCCTTAGTTTTCCTTGTATTATATGTTGATGACATATTAATTATGGGAAACAAGGTGCAAGTCTTACAGTTAGTTAAGAATTGGTTAAATGAATGATTCTCCATGAAGGACTTAGGTGAAGCATCCTACATTCTAGGGATCAAAATCTATCGAGATAGATCTTGAATGATACTTGGGATAATTCAAAGTACATGCATTGACAAGGTAATTAAAAGGTACAATATAGAACAATCCAAGAGATGATTGTTACCTATGTCAAATGGTATAAATCTCTCCAAGAAAATGTGTCCTCAAACACAGGAGGAGATTGAAAGAATGAGTAGATTTCCTTATGCCTTGGTAGTGTGTTCTATCATGTATGCCATGTTATGTACTAGGTTTGATGTCACCTTTTCTTTAAGCATGATGGGTAGATATCAAACCAATCCATGAGAGCTGCATTTTCCATCTATTAAAACTATCCTAAAGTACTTGAGGCGTACTAAGGATATGTTCTTGGTGTATGGAGGAGATCAGGAACTAGTATTGAGGGGATACAATGATGCTAGTTTCCAGACAGATCATGATTATCTGAAATAGCAGTCATGCTACATCTTTTACCTGAATGGGGGTGCAGTGAGCTGGAGAAGCTCAAAGAAATCTATGGTTACCGATTCTATAACAGAGTCCGAATATATTGCAGCTTCCGATGTGGCAAAGAAAGAAGTCTAGATACACAACTTTATCTCAGACATTGGTGTTGTGACTAGTAGTGCAGACCATGTTCCGGTATATTGCAATAATACTACTGTAGTGGTGCTTGATAAGGATCCCATGTCTCACCAGAGGACAAAGCATATTATTTAGAAGTTTCATCTCTTGAGGGATTTCACTCAAAGTGGTGAAGTCACAGTTAGAAAAGTAGCTACAGAGGACAACGTGGCAGACCCCATGACAATATCCATTTCTTAGTAGAAGCATGATTCTCATGTGAGTGCTAGCAGATTAAAACCTGTCAGAAGTTGGATCTAGTGCAAGTGAGAGTTTTGAAAGTGGGTTCCCTAGACCCACCAATTATTGTACTTTGATTACTACTATATGTATGTAGTTTGATATAATACATGTTTTTATCATTCCATAATAGTGTAGATACTTTTTCATCAACTTTTTTATGGAAATTTCCTTAGATTAAATGTTTTATCAAAATAGTTATAGAAGATCCCATGCTATAATGAGAACTCTGAGATGCTATGATAGTAATCTTAAACTAAAGTCCTATGGTCCAGTTATATAATTCTGAAAGGACACAAATTATATGTGACCATCAGGTGCTGGGGGATCATAAGAATTGACATTTCTTCTGATGATGTTCACACTTGATAATCTCTAGTAGTTGAGATCATGAGGACATACCCGCATAATAGGAACACCACATGTTTCAGGTGTCATTGGTCGTTACTATATATAGACATGTGTAATGGCCTCTATAATTGAGGTTATTATAAATTAATGTCATTTAATTACATACGTTTATGCTAGGAGAAAACCATGGTGACAAAGTCATGGCAAGGTAGTTTTTATTGGGTACGTCAATAATGGAATGGCATTGATTGGATGATTGAGAAAGGATTTGTTGCTTTTATGTTTAGGAAGAGATATCTCGGGCCTGGATGATTAGGATGGTTTCACCTTCATTAAATCCATGACCATGGAAGTGGAAGGTAAGACCTTCTGGACAAATCAACAAATAAAATAAATCAAGATAAAGAATGCTGACACTAGTGTGCATTCTGCTTTTTTGAGATATTGATGACAAAGAGGTTATATTACAAAGACCATGTTCATAGGAAGGTAGTCATTCCTTTGAATTTGCCTTATCTCTATAGGGGCCTTGATGGGTTACTAGACCCCACTCCTGGTTGGTGGATATTATTCACTGCTATTGAGGTAAGGGCCTAGAGGGTCACACACAATAGCACTTTAAGAATCTTCCCTATTATGTGAATATGAATATAGAACTTGGTAGGCCCTGCCAAAGGGTCGGAGTAATATCCAAGTTCTATGGATCAATAAGGAATAAATAAATTACTTAATTATTCAGGCTTGGAATAATATGTTGACTTTATTTATAACATGTATTTAATAGTGATTAGTAAATACAAGTATTAAATATCATTCGAACAGATTTAAGTATCTAGGGTTCATTTAATATTTTCAGAAGAAGTGAGTCGAGTTATATAATCAAGTTTATCATGTGATATATATATATATATATATATATATATATATATTTAAGATATATTGAAGTTAGTGATAAATTTATAAATTTTATTTATGGAATATTTTAATTTGACATAAATAAATATTTATAAAACTTATACAGAGGATATCTATTACATGAGGGTCGGGAACCCATACCGTGTGTTTTAGATATTCCCTATTTAATTAAGAGAGATGCTCTACCCTTGAACTATTGATGTGTTAATTTTGAGATAATCTTTCTCCGCTTGGATTATAGAGAAATATCCTCTCAAGAAAGGAATAACATTAAGATATTCTTTTGTGGATTGAAGTTCCTTGCCTTGTGGTGATCACCACTACATCGAGGAGATCATTGGAATACCACACTAGCACCGAGATTCCAATGAACGATGCACACGTAGATTCTAACGGCATGTGAGGATGATCTAGAATTCTTCGACGTCAGAGTCTTCGAGCGATGGTCACTGGTAACCTGCGACACACTTGCACACGTCAGACCGGAACAAGGTACTTATTCATTTTATATTTTGTGCTCTGTCAAATCCATGCATGTTCCTCATATGGTACCAGTATTTCTCACTAGAGTTGACATTGTAATATCCCTCTGGTGATGTGAATGTTTTTAATTTCTCAGCCCACCAGCTTCTGCTGCCCATCCCGGTACCTAACATAGGGGAGGAGAGTTTTCTTAATATTTTAATAATTAGTTTGTTATTTTTCCATATGGAACGAAATAGTGATGATTCTTGTGACCAAAAATAGTAATATGAGCATGTGAGTTCTAAACAATGGCCATTTACACTATCCATGACTAAATAATGATGAAGAAATTATTTTATTTAGCATTTATCATAAATTATAATATTTTACTATTCACAAAAATTCAAGTCTTTTAGAAAAAACCCAAAAAATTGAACTTAACCATTTTCCGATGTGTATAATCAAAAAATGAACTCCATTTTTCAAAACTTAATTTCTAAATACGTTTAATTTAATTTTTAATTAAAATCATAATTTACATGAAAAATGAAAATTTTAAAAATATAACTGATTTTATAATGTTTTCAAAAATTAGATAAGGTCATATAATATTATCATCAAACCAGAAGAAGTAAAAACAATAATTTATGAATAAATTTTATGAAAATATATTTTCCTTTTTAATTATTAATTTATCAATTAATTTTTAGTTAAATATTTATGACTTATAAAAATACCAATACTATCATATTATCACTTATAATCTAGATAAATTTTATTTATACTTTCATTAGTAAAGTTACTATTTACTAGGATGATTTACTATTAATAAGGGTCATATTACTATTGATAAGGGTAACAATACTTTTCATTAGGTTCATTTACTATTCACCAAAATTAAGTTTTTCTTATCAGGATCCCAACATCTTACTGATCACAACTGTGTATATGAGATTTTAAAAATTCAGAAAATAGAGGAGACAATATTATGTTTAAAGGTCACATAGTACTTAATAGTTCATTATATTGTAATTTTATGTGATTATATGACATAATTATAAGAAGGGAATTTCAATAGATAAAACATTGGGTCATTACATACTCATTAGAAAGCCTCAAAAGATGAAGGGTGAGAAATAAGATACACGATAGGAATGGATAGTAGTTATCTCAAACCAAATAAAGATAATAGAAATAATACAACTACAACGATATAGATATATATATTATAAAACCGAAGGAATAAATATGAGAGAGAAAGGGGATCTCCATATCACATACTAGCCTAGGAAAAGAGTTACTTTAGTTTCAGAAGTCCTTCAATGATGCCCACCATCTCAAGTATATAACCATAATAGATATCCATGTCAAGATATTCCTAGACACTAGACCACAAAGTCAAAAGGAAAAAATATCTAGGTAGATAGCCCATACCCTGGTACAATAACAGGGTTTCACTTAGTAGATAACTAGAGGACCCATGACCAATTCTGACAGGAGGATGCCGCTCAATAGTTGATAGAGGACCAATGCCTATCCCAGATGGAGGGTACCACTCTAGTGTCCATAGAGGACCCATTAAAATCTTATCTAGAGGGTTCCACTCTATTAGGCGAGGACATGTGCCTTGATATTTTAGGAGGGTTCAACTCAGTTAATATATATAAGTCCCATGCCCTACCCAGTAAGAGGGTACCACAGTAGCAGTCGAGGACCCATTCCTTGACATCATAGGAGGGTCTCACTTGGTTGATAGGTAGAGGAACCATGAACCATCCTAGTAGGAGGGTTACACTCTAATACTAAATATAGAACACATACCCAGACCAACTAGATGGTTCCACTCTAAGATATGTAGATGACCCATACCCTATCCCAGTAGGAGGGTGCTACTCTAGAAGCCTCTGGTGATCCTGCCTGATCATTTCCATCATTGAAAATCACCTAAATAATAATCACTCCTATAATATCATGCAACTTTTCTCAAAATAAACTACAGAGGCCTTTTTCACGTTCTATATGGAGAAACACTTAGGTTAGGCTATCCGCAATCCAAAATCCATTTCTAAACAAAATAGATATGAGAGGGGGAAGTTTTCTCAAAAGGAAATAAGAGGTACATGGGGTGTAAGGGGACCCACAAGGTGTGTGGTACCAATTTTCTACCTAGACGTGTACTATACGGTACAAGGATCACTAACCGTGTAGCACTACATGGTGTGTAGGTGGACTACACAACATACCTCAAACACTCGGGGCCCTACTAATGTTCCTAGATGTGTCTAGGTAAGAATGTTTGTGCTCGTGTACTTAAGAACATGGAATGTTCTCCCACATGGGGTCCTTCGCATGTGCTCCTTCCACATGTATTGTTCACCAAGGAAGTGTTACATAGTGTGTGTCCCAAAAACATGGAATTTCCTCCTTATATTTTTACAAAAAGCCAGCATCCATATAAATTGGACTATATGACATGTGTTATCTAAAATGAATGGTGTATTGTTAGGATTTTCATAGATCATTTGATCTGTTCACTAGTACTTAGGAACCAAAATTACTTCCTTGAATATCACCTCTTCACCAATTGAAATCGAATTTAATTACCTCTATTCTCATTTTCAGCCATCTATTTGATGAAAAATGAAATTTTGTTTTATCCGCTCAAATTCAAACACCCCAGAAGCCTCATTCATCACCCTTTCCACAAAAAATTATACTTTTGATATTGGATAATTGAATAATACATCAAAAACATGCGAATCCTTAAAATCCATATCTGATTCACCAATATATTCCTTACATGTGATTCCACAGTGAACCTAGGGGTCTAATCGGGCTCGATCCTGCTCAATAATGTTGAATTATAACCCCATGGACCACCGATGAATAATTTATAGAATAATTTGGATAAAATAATTTAAAAAAACATTTAATGATCTTTGGAAAAATTTTATTTCCAAAAAATAGAATTAAGGATTACTGGCATAAGAAAATATAATAATCAATTACATATTGGTACTCGAGTGCATGAAAAGGGTTACAATTAACAGAGATTAAGAACCAAAAAATCATTCTCAATAAATTTAATCATTAGGTGAATAATCCCAAAAATTTTCAGTTTCTAACTAGATTTGGATCATTAATCGATGAAGAACATGCTCACCAATGAAGATGTAGAGTTGTTGCATTCACTGCACATCGATTTTCTAAGATCTAGAGGTTTCTCATCACTAGATTTTGATTCAACAATGATATATGGAAGGTTAATCCCCTCAATTGTCCAAGGTTTATGTGGATAAACCTATAGATCTTACATAATGATGTATTAATAGGAAAATCTATTTATGTTAATTAAATTAAATAATTAAATTTAATTAGATATTTAACTCAATGGCCCCACCCACAACCAGTTTTATCCGAATACCCCATGCCGACCTATTTTAGGTCACACCTAGTATATAAAATCATGTTCCAGATTCTATCATTGTATTAGATTTCTAATCTGATTTTCCATTAAATAGTAATCCCATTTTTTTAAGAAACTATTCATGGGTAATATAAAATTTATTTAATATTTTTATAAATTTAATTCTGGGCACCCCGAGCCTCAAAATCACATGTTGTGTTAATTCCCGGATCTAAAAATATATCTAGAAATATTTTAAAGTTCTACAAGCCAAAAATAGGGTCTTTATAGTCTCATTGAGCATCTTAATTCGATACCATGAATATATGTAGAACTCACTGCACTCTTATAACAAGAAACGTACTACTCCATTTTTTTTATTTTCCTTATTCACACATATTAAAGTTATATACATGCACAAAAAATGGTGTTTATATTTAGTACAACATTTCCAATTTTTAGTGAGTATGTGACTGCTCGAAAACCTCTTCCCTTGACCTTCCACCATCTAGATGTGATCTAGAATGACACCACTTGATAATTATCTTATATACATTTCTTCTATATGTGTCCTATGTCTCACTATATTCAAAACAACATGCTCACCCTTCTCAAATCAATATATATGAATGGATCGATCCTTCTTGCGGCACAACCTCCTATAGAAGTGGAACTTCCAAAATCATATTCTCTATCAATTTAAAAATCTCCATTTCTGAAATCCTAGCAGTTTTATGGATTCATTCATGTCTATCTAGGGATACAACGTATCCCAGGTGATATTTCGTGGAAAACTTCAAATTTCTAGAGGTACTGAAATATTCACAACCACATGCTGATCCATAGTGAACTTGGGTAGAGAATGTCATGAAAAATACTATATCCCACATCATAGTCTACTAATTTTCTCATGGAATATAATTTATCTCGATCTATTGAGGATCCAACAACGAGTGATGAAGTCCATTATCAACATTCTATATAGTGCCTCTATATTCCATGGACCACCATCCTTGTACTACTACCCCTGTAGTGTGGTCCTATGATCCTTTTCACACACCAACCAACATTCATTCTTCCCTGTTTAATGGTTCCCCCCATAGATAGTTGGCCTAGCTGGTCCCCCGACATGGTTGAGTTCAATCCCACCCATGTGTGGTGGAGATATAATTACTATATGAGGACAAGTTGGCCTCATATTTACAACATAATATATAGGGATGTGGTGTTTCCCTAGGTTTATGTCATGAACCCTCTTCCACTTCACTCCCTACCATATAATTTTATTAACAAACACAACAAAAAACATCCAAATGTATTTTGGCCAACAATCCCCCCATTTGGGTTTACTAAAAATCTTCTAAGAACTCAAATTATTCTCTCTTTTAGGAAGTGTATCATCAAGTCACTAATCATAAATTATAATCCCACATGAGTAATGCTCATTATGAGAAACAATAATTTAATGAATATTTTTCTATGACCCCATTTGATTCATTTCAACCATATCAAAATTCAAAACATCCCTAGTTTGGAAATAAAAATCCCCCTTCCCTTTTTTATTCCCCCCTATGAAACATATTTTTACATTTCCCTCCCCCTTTATAAATGAACCCAAAGAGTACAAAAGTTTGAAATATTCTGAAGATGGTGTTAGAAAAACCAAAAACATGAGGTGAGAATACACACCTTTCCTATAAAATAAACTATGTAGTGTGGGGGTTCCATATCATACAATTCTATTAATAAGAGATGGTTAGACTCCATAAAGCAATCGATTTGTCAAAATGTCTACCACATGATCCTGTATTGGAACATGATCTAATGTTAAAACTTATTTAACAAACTTCCCCAATATGAAATGATATTTGATATCAATGTGATTAGTCTATGAATATTGGAAAATATTTTTTCTAATATTGATTTAAATTGAGTTGTCACATAAAAATTGGACTAGAATAAGTCACCTCAACACCCACATAATCAAGTTGTTACTTCATCCATACATGTTGGGATCATTATTGAGTGGAAAAAACATATTCTTCCTCCATTATTCTCAAAGATATATAATACATATTATTTCTTTACCATGAGATAAAAAAATAAAAATAAAATTCCCCTCCAGATATTGATTTTCAGTCATCCATTGAATCGAACCAATCCACATAAGTGAATCCCACCAAATTCTGCTGTGTTTTATTCTGGTATGACAACCCATTTTTATTCTATGATGAATATACCTAAGGATTATTCTCACAAATTTCATGTGAATTTCCTTTAAATTTCATTGATACCAATCATATTGACATATATAAAATAATATGTTCATTCAGGTGAATTTCAAATAAATAAAACTTCCAATTATTTGCTAATACATAGACACATTGGCCTTATTGGCCAACTCAAATTTTGATAATTTCAGCCCTGTTTCTGCCGGAGTCTCCATGGGCCTTGAGTTATCCGTTAGAAATATTATAAAGTCTTAATTGGAATATATTTTTATGATATAAATTCCCCATCCATATTTTTATTTACCCACAATACAGGGAAAAATTAAATATCATTAATTAGAGAAATTTAAAAATCACACCGCATGATTTCTGAAAATCACTTTCATTAGTTTTCATTAGAGCCCTCAAAAATTATGTCATCAATTTAAATGGGCATGGTCAACCACACATCAGTTTATTTCTTGATATAGTTTTTGTGATCAACTACTCCTCTACGAAAATGAGCTTTTTTAGAAATTGGTCAAATCCAGAATAACATGTTCAAGGTTCATTCTTGAGGCTATACAGAGACTTATATAGTTATTATACCATTATTTTATCTTATTCAAATAGGAATCAATTTGATTTATCAATACACACTTCCTTTTCAATGAAATTATTCAAAATAATGATTTAATATTCATTTCATACATTTTGAAACCCTTCTAAATTTCCAAATCAATAAATAACTAGATGATTTGAATCCATGGAACATGTGAATGTGTCTCATAAAAATAAATGATTTCAATATTGGAATACTCTTTTCACACAAGGCATGATTTTTTTGAATTGTAGTTCTATATTCATTTAATTTATTTTGGAACACCCACTTTGTTTAAATGACATTCTTGTCATTTATTCAGGGACAAACATCCCATGTATCATTTTAATCAATTTGGTCAAGTTATTTATTTAAAACCATGAACCAAATTTCATCACATTCAGCCTGTATAAAATATTTTGGTTTTACCAATAATAATTAAGATACATACTATTTATCCTTCATTATGCTGGTTTGTACGAGGGATGTCTGGTCTCCAACAATATTTTTTATCTGATTTTAGACCATTATGGATGTCTCTATGAACCAACTGTAATTTATGTACTTTATTCCAAATCTATGTCTTCTTTAGAGTTCTCATCATTAATAATATCTCCCCATGAAACCATGATTTACTGATCACTTTAATATTCCAAGGTTTACTAGTTTTCATGTAGCATATACTCATGTACAGATAAATGTTTTCCATTTTCAACCACCACAACATTATTTCATCTGACCATCCTTGAAAGTATTTTTTTGTAACAATAGTATGTTTTTTTCTCTGATGAATTTTCAAGAAATATGCCTTCATCCCCCCATCATCAAAATTTATTTACATTTCCTTTTTGAGAATAAAACAATTTCTTCTAAAATATTAGGAGTATTTGATATAAGGTTTCTTCTAACAGAACATTTCATACAAAGTTATCTCTTTGTTTGGGGATATTAATTCTCTCTCTGAGATATAAACCAATACGGGAATAAATTCTTTCCAATAATTTTTGGAATTTATTTTTCAATCAACATATTTCAACCCATATTTTTGACAATTCAATTTATTCTTTCCACAACCCCACTTTTTGGGGTCTTATGATAGTTGAAACTTAGTATTGAATTCCATTATTTTCTAGATATTCTCCAACTTAATGATGTGTGAATTCGGTTCCATTGTAAGTCAAAAATTTGAAGAATATTACACTAATAATTTTTGCTTCTCTTCTTCAGTATAGATTCATACATATGTAAAATTTAGTCTTTCATCTGATAGGAATGATCCCTTGAATTTTCCTACAATAATTTGTATATAGAAAATAGTACCTCCTTACTTATATTTCATGAAATTGGACGACATACTTCCACATGATCTTTTTCAAGAAACCATTATTCCTTTATCTTCTCCGACTTAGAGGTCTTACAGATAATCTTCCCCTTTTTACATGAATGACATGTGTGATTATGATCAAATATGAGATAGGTAATGTCACAAGAACCATTTATCTTTAACAAACATTTGTAATATGTTTATATTGGGTGGATGATATGTCTATTCTATAAGTTGTTATCCCCTTCTTTAGACAAAATTCAAAAATTATATTCTCTTATAGAATATATATTTCCATTGGTCCCTTTCCCCTAGATAACGAGTCTACCATATTTTCTTTAATGGTATGATCCTTTTGATCAAACTGCACCACATTTCTATTATAACTCAATTTATAGACACAAATAATATTGCAACTCATCCCATAAATAAATAAAATCCCCTTTCTCCTAAGACATTTTCCTTTTATGATGGATTTTATAGAACCAATTTTTTTGGGACCCTCATCATTCCCAAAATGAATTATTCCATCTTTATTTTGTTTAAAGTTAAAAATGGAGTCTTTATTTTTTGTAATATGTAATGATCATACCCTGTCTACTATCCATGAACTTTTCTTGTTCATGTAACTTTAATAAATTAGAGTAAAATTATATTTCTATGAGTTCTCATTCATAAACCATGATGGTAAGAAGTATTCCTACACAATAGCTAGCTCCATAGTATCTTTATTTTCTTGAAATAATGAACATATATTATAAGTCTCTACACTTTTGGGTGAATTTACCATACTATGATTTCATATTATTCTATATGTTCTAGATGACACTTGTTTCATTCTTGAGGAATAATAAATTTCCTTATGCTCATAGACTCCACAAAAAAACATCCATCAAAATTTAATTAATAATCATAAATTATGCTTTCTTGTTTGAGATAAAGCTTCTCCCTAATTGAACTTTAAAAAATTTACAATGAACAAAAATTTTGCTCTAACATTCCATAGTAAAAAAATATAACTCAAAATGTAAATAGGGATCCTTGGTTACATAATTTGTTTCTTTACAAGTGTTGGAAGATCTACCTTCTTATAAGCATTGGTTATTCTGGTTTAACCACTGATTTTCCTTTGAATCATTAAAATTGGGGGATGGGTTTCCGTTCCTCCTATGAAGATTCTTTTCTTTGACATTATGAATATGCATGTGTATTTTTTTCATCATTATAGTCATTAATAGTCATTATTGACTTCTACATATTTTAATTTGGCTCATAACTTATTCTTTGAGCTATTCAATCCACTTTATTCCATAATTTATATTTATTTCTAAATCTCCAATGGTTTGGGTTTGTTATTTAATACTTATTTTCAACTTAAATTCCATACCTAATTTTTTCTACTTCCAGATATGGGTTTTTAAATTTCAGACTTCATATCTAATTTCTCTTATTCTTTCTATTACATGTAGATCATGGAATCATGTGCTATTGAATTTTTTTCTTAATCATTTCTCTCCACATATTATGTTCTTAAATAAATTCTTCATGTTATTTCTTAAAATAAACCCTTCCAATTAATTCTTAATTCTCATCATAACTATCCTCAAATATAGTTTTATTTTCAATATCGATCAAAACAACTTAATCTTTATTATTTTCAACTTCTTATACTTCACTTTACTCATAACTATTTTTTTCTTTAAAAAAGGGATTTATTATTTTGAATTTATTTCATTGAGAATTCTCTAAACATTATTTCTTCATAAATTTGACTTTTTTTCCATAATATTCTTGATAGTTTTTGGGAATTTTGGCCATATGAAGTCCCACTTTTCCACATTATAAAACAAAAAAGGGGATGCTTAACCTTAATCATTTATTTTCCTATTTTAATAATGTAGTATAAAAATTAAATTACCACATCAACTTCATAAAATACATAACTTAAAATGATTTAGAGCTTCATCATGGAGTTAAAGGTTACTTCTTGATTTCTTTATTTTATTCTTGAAAAAATTTCTTCATTTATCTTCTCAAAATCTACCAAGGAGATATGAAATATATCAAGATAAATTTATTTTGGATATATGTATTCTAGAAATTAAAATTTCACAATAATATATAGATAGAGTATAAACACAATCCTATTCACAATATTCTCATTATTGAGGTTTTCATTGAGAACTCACATATCTTAAACAATAAAATTTAGTCGATCAAAAAATGAATAAACCATTTAACATGTGTTCATTATAAAATATTCATAAATGTCCTATAGAATATGAAACATAGAATCATGAACCATTGAATCCCCCTCATAGATATTCGTGAGTTTTTCCCACATAACATGATAGGTTGTGCATGAAATTTTCTTTGTAAAGATATTATTGTAATGATCACTTCCTTGGGAATTTATGGATTTGGTATCCACTTCAAATTCTTAATTACCTCTCCATCATGCAAATAATTTTAATCTCTAGATTGATTCCATAGATGGATTTAGTGTACACATATTTTCCTATACATATGAAATAATGATGAATCCATCTCTTCCCCAATAGGAAATTACCACCTTCAAATGTGGGGACTCATTTATGTCTGAAAACCATTCCAATGATTTTAAGAGAGAAGAATAATAAACACCCCTTTAACATCACTTTATAGAATCATATGGATGATAACACCCTGAGAGTGGGGGGGGGGGGTTAATCATGGTATTGAAGACTCATTATTTAATTAGGATATTTTTAAATCACCTTGAAGAACTCTTTGATTTCCCTATATATTCTCTCTCAATGATAAATTAACGTATTAAATGACATAGAGGTATTTACTTTTTTCACCTGAAGTGGGATACATCCATGGAGCATGCATAAAAATGTATCCATGCATCAAATTCACTAGAATCTCACTGGTTAAAGTATAAGTTTTGGAGTGGTATTACTGACCCTCCTAGTTCACTACCACTAATAGATATAGAAATTACTACTCTATTTAAAAAAGGAACTCAATAATCCATTGTTTTAATCTCCCTTCTTCACAAATAAATAGGTATTAACAAACAATAAAAGATGGTATTTCTATTAAGTAGAACAATATTGATTTTTAGTGATAATTTGACTCCTGGATTCCCTCATACTTTTAACTTCAACCATATAGTTGTGATCTAAAATCTAACCTCTTGAGAACCTTCGGCTATATATTTCTTCTCTCTATGTCCAGTCTCTCTTACTGTCTTCAAAACAACATGATCACACTTTTTCAAATCTATACAAAGAAAATTATGGATAATTCAGAGACCAAGATTGTTCCATGTATCCCATATAATCAATGGGGTCCTAATGATACATATTTTTTTTAAACACTGTGAGTTTTAGCACATAACACCCTCTAACCAAATTAGTTTATAGATAGAAAATTTCCAGGCATCATCATAGTAAGAGGTACTACAATGAATTACCTCTCAATTTGTACTTTCTACAGTGTGGTAACTATTGATATAACATAAAAATAAGAATATACAATCTCTTTTCACCATGGTAAACGAAATTACAGTATAGGAAATCATTTTTGAACAAATACACTTATCCTAGAGAACTAACTTCTTGATAAAACCACATGATATGTGTCATTGAATCCTCCAAACTGCATATTATAAATAGATGGATGTAGAATGGTCTCAAATCTTGTATTTTAGCCTAATATATCAATATAAATACCAATAAAATTTTTTATTCTAATTTAAAACCATGAAAATTGAAAATACTAGATGTGGTGTGGATTATTTCAAGTTCAAATAGGGATACAACATATCCTAGCTGTTTTGATATAGAAACCTTTAAATTTGTAGAGGTGTTAAAGTATTCTCAACTATGTATTGTGTTGTGGATCACTTAGTTGATGCGTTGAATGAAAAATCCATTGCACCACATTGGAAACTCCTTCAGTTTTCTCATGGAATTTAATTTAAATTGATTTATTAATTTGGATGATGATAGAAATGGGGTCCAATATAGAGCTCCTCTATAGTGATTCCATGTGTCATGGACCACATTCTATACTATATGGTCCTTGTGGCATGAAAATATAATCCATTTGACATGCCAACCCTCATGAATTATTTCCTCTTCTCTAGTGTTGTCATAGTAAGCTGGCCTAAATCGTTCCCCTATGCGGTTGAGCTCGATCCCACATATGTGGGTTTGATAATTCTGGGCTAGATGATCCTTAGTTGGCATCATTTTTATTGTATAACATATAGGGTATTGGAGAAACCCTGGAACTATGATATGAACCCTCTTACACTACACTTATTCCTTCATCATTTTTTCAAAAAACATAATAAGAGACCTAAAAAGTGTTTTTTTTAAACACATAACCTTTTTTTATATTACATTAGATAATTATCCTCGAAATTTATTAACTCATTTTGATTCTAAATCAATATCCCTTTAGTATTTTTATGATGAAGCTTCACTCTTGATGCTAACTAAAATCCTATGAATAGAAGCTTTGTAGAAATCTATTCTCAATTAAGAGACGGTGTTGAATCTGATTCTTCCAAAGAGAAAAGTTATTTAAATAAAATATCAAAATAATGTTTAATTTTAAACCCATTTCTATTACATATAGAGACAATAAATCATTAAAAATATTTAGCTATGATACTACTTGTTGTACCTAATCAAGGAAAATACCTCGATGGTGTGGGGGGGGGAATCAATGTATTTCAATCTTCCAAAAACAAATCTCGCCAATGATCTTTTTACACTATTATTTGGAACACTAATCTCCCTAAAAATTGATATGATGTTATAAAGTAAAAAGTAGAGGAACACAATTAATTTTACTTTGTTCACCCAACAAGGCTAATTCATGGATCATGCAAGGATGCTGTGTTGAGAACCTAAATCACTAAGAATACTTATTATTAGTTAAAATTAAAAGTATCCACACCGACTATCCATGTTTACAACCCTCACTATATAATGAACTCACTAATCTCAAAAATCTAAATAGATTAATACATAAGTCTTGTTTCCCTAACCTTCAAGAACAAAGAGTGATCATGCACCAGTAGTGGTGTATCAACATGTTCCAATTTAATCTATAGATTAACTCAAAAAATCATTAATGAAATAGTCACTTATATCCTTCTATGGTTTTTTTAAAATAATTCAATAATTCCTTATGTGTTCTCCTCTCTCTATGTATGACTCTTATTATTAATGATCCTTATTTATTTCTAATGAATAGAAATATAACTATCATATCATTAAAGAATCACTATGATTCCCTCATAATAAGTCCTCCATTAAACATCATTATGATAGGAAAATAAATCTAATAACTCCATTTAAAACTATGTCAAGATTACCTATTTTTTTTTTGAATTACATCTTGAAAGATAGAAAATATGAATTTATAGGTCATTTGACTTGAATTTCTCCAAGTGTGGTAATTAAAATTATATCACAACCTTCATCCTCTACTAAAAATGAATCCTTAGACACTATATTCTATATGAATATCCATAAAATGAATTTAATTATTATAGAGTATAAATATTTATCTCTAAATTTTCATGTCTCACATACCTAAATAATATCATGATAAAAATCCATGAATTTTCCTTATAATAATGCACTATTTTGTGATTATCATCACCATAGAGTGATCAATTGGACTCCGATATTAATTACTCCAATTTACAAAGTTTTAATGGTGTGATTTTTTATAATGGGGTGAACACCAATAAAATAGAAAAATCATGGAAATCCAACAAAATTATATCATTATGTGTCTATACTTCTCATGACATGACACATTTAGACTAATTTTGTTATAAGGTAAACAATATTACATATTCCCATAACCACTAAAATAAAAAAATACTACACATCCATAGAATTTTCTATATTCTCATACATAAATCCTTTCATGGAAAATGGAATGAACCATTATATTAGTAGAAAATTACCTCCAAAATAGATAATAGAAAAATTTATTTGGGTTCCTATAATGTAATTCCTCTTCCTCATGTTTTCATCCTTCAAAACAGTCTCCTCTACCACAACCGGTTTATTATGTGACTAGAGGTTTCGCTATTTCATTGATATTTGTGAAGAACCTGAATCCAGTTTCCTAGAGTTAGTGGTCTATTTATTGCATTGTTATAAGATACAACAAATCACATCCCAAAGGAGTAAATAGTTTAGTAGTCTTGGTAAATAATATATATACTTTATTCTTGAATTACATTTGAAAAAATGAAATACAATATAGTGATAGTAAAAAAAAACTATACATCCTTTAAATCATTCAAATATTCCTTCTTGATATCATGGGGAATGGAAAAAAATATAAGGGCGATCTTAGATACTCAATAAGAGTTACATAAAATAGAATCTATCATGAATAAATAATGCCTAATAAATATGAAATAATCAATATGGCATGGAAAGAATATGAACACACATTCCATTTAATCATTAATTTTTATATCATGATTAGATAAGAAATAATCAATATGAAAAATTAAATAACTGAACACACATGAAATTTAATAAATAACTTCAGTGAATGATACATCCATGTATGATATCAATAAAAAAAATCACATGGATAATAATATCTAAATTCTTAATGAAGGAAATTATTAATATTATATTTCATGATCTCAAACATCATGATATTTATATAACCAAAACCTTTCACAATATGGCATAAAACTATGAGTAAAAACCTATTAATGACAGCTTACTCATTTAACTCATGATAAAATTGATTCATCAAGGGGCCATAAAATTTTGGGCCTTACCCTGCAATTCATGTCTAACACATTCCTAATATATAGAATGATCAATTTCATTCATGAATAATATGTTTTATAAATAAATTTACATATTGAATAAAGAATAAAAAATTTAAATACTTTCTTAGTCAATAATATAATTTCGAAGTTAACACCTTATTATAAATGATATATGGTTTAAGTAATAATATTATAAATTATAAAAAAATGTATATATTTAGGGGAAATTTAATGTAAAATTATTACAAGAAAGATAATATTTAATGGAAAAGATAATGATTAAGAAAATTAATCGTGAAAGAGAATTTTAATAATCTCTCTGATCAAACTGATCATAAATTATTTTAGGAAAAAATAATAATGGTATAATTAAAACATATATCCAAAAGAGTATATGAAAAATAAATGTTGTTTTTTTTTATTACAAATACCACAATAATATCTTTAAAACCCTTCTTAAGGAAAATACCATTTCAAAATTAAAAATAACTTTAGTTTCTAGAATATTAAAAAAATTCTTTAAGAAAATAACCATTTAAACATGTAAATAATTATTCGAATTAATTAGTGGGATTGATGGTAGGAATGTTATTTTATTACCAGTATGTCAAAAAAATATTCAATTCACATTTTTGTAAGAATATTCAAAAGTAACATTTTTTGGTAAATGAAAAGAAAATTCCTTTTAATTTTTTTGTGAAAATACAATTATGGGTAAAAATTAAATTAATCAATAATAGTAAAACATTTTTGAATGAATTTTTAGAAACCCTAGATTTTGAAGAAAAATATTTTTGATTGAAGAGAGAAATGATGTCATATTTTATTAAAAACATTTTATCATTCGTTTTATGAAGAAAAGTACTGAAAATTTTACTATTACATTAAAAATTCTTGAATAAACATAGGAGAAAGATATTAAATAGTTTTATTATAAAATTATCAAATAATTTCATTTAATGGAGATTTATTTATTAATAATCTAGATTAAAATGAGATTGAAGCATAAACCCTTTCTGTTTTGGTGACTTTTGAATCATAAACCTCATGAAAGAGATATGATCAAATAAAAAATTAAATACCATTAATATTAATAGATTCATAAAATAACAAATCTGTGGAGAAGTATAAAAACGTCATAAAATAAGATAAGTATATAACATAACATATCTCCCAAATAATAGAATTTGATACAAGAAACCCTTATAATGATCATAACATTGATGCGATAATTAATCAATGAATCAATTATGTTTATCAAATTTAAATCCACATAAAAAGATTAAATAAAACATAATACAATCATAATTCATTACACACATATTCTAACAATATCCAAGATAATTAAAAAGTAATACAACCCAATGAAAAGAAATTGAGTAATGAAATTCATTACCAATTGATAATTTTCAAGTCAAATCACCTTTGGTGAAATAATTCAAATTAAAACTTCAAATAACACTAATTATGAATTATTAATGATATTACAAGTAAAATAGGTAGAATATAAACCATATTAATTAAATAAGGTGTATTAAATTACAATAGTCCTCAATGAATGGAAATTGAGATAAAATCATTTACCTCACACCTCCAGTTACGTTAATATACTTTAAACAGTTGTATACTAGTTTTAATTATGTTATTAATTTATAATAGTACCATATTAATGTTTATAGTATCATATATTATCCTCTTACAACATCTTACAACCCATTCTTTAACACTCTTTTATTATAATTGTTGTTTCAAGTGTTAATTTCCCTTTTTTCTCATGCCTATTTTATCATGAATGTCCCAATTCATGTGTATAAGATATATTTACGTCATATATATAATGATACAAAATTTATAAATATAATATTTACTTATTGGATTCATTTTTTAAACCATTCTTGAATATTATACTTGGAAAATGAGTCACATCTCTTTGTGGAAATGGTAGGCTATACGTACACATGATCAATGATATAATTCCCTTAATGGGTGAAAGTGTAAAGAAGTGGAAAATATATTAATTTTATATTATAAATATCATTTCATATATATATATATTATATTTATTATTTTCATCATTATGAATTCTCATGTGAGTTGATGATAGAAACTAAATTACTTTGGTTCGTGAGGAGGTAGTCCTCCATACACAGGAGGGATGACTATGTTTCCCATTTGATGGAGGAATAAATGGATATATATTAACCCATAAACATTATAAAATATCAGTATATGGTATGCACTGGTTTTATTTTATTGTATTTTTAATACAGAATTGAAGGTGGAAAAAGAATAATTAGAATGAAATATCTTAGCGAAGATAATTACCTTCACTTAGAAGAACATTATTACGATCACTTATTAAGAACACAATGTTTGGTATTTTTGAATAACATAACATATATAATATATATAATTATGTTGGGTTGAGATTTTTAGATGTTTTGGATGATCCAAATGGCTTGAGATGAGTGATAAAGTGTGGGGAGGGAGTGACCTTTTGTAATTGAGGAGGACACACATGGAATATTTGAAAAGAATAAATCATTCCCAAAATTTTCACATTTCATAAGGCTTAAAAATGGACAATTATTGTAAAATAGTATCTATAAGTTATAAATATTTCCATAAAATTGGATTTAGATAAGATTTTATGTCATTTTAACCCTTATCTTATTAGGTTAACTCCCAGGTAAACCCATTTTAACCTAATTTCGTTAAAATATTTTTACTATATTCACTATTCAATATGAAAAGAAAACTGAGTTAGACATATTATATAATATCAATTATGATGATTCCAAACATGGAATAATTTTTTTCTGAACATAGTACACAGAATTGTTAGAATTTAATTTAATATAAAACTTACAGATGTGTCGAAAAATGGATATTCAATAAATGCATTTTCAAGCACAATGTGATCTTATATTTCATGTATGAATAGTAATTCTTGTGTTATGGATTCAAATTAATATAAACTAAAAATAAAGTGACATTTACCAAAAGAAAATTACTGAAAGATAATATATCTGTTGGTAAAAATTATTAATTCCAACAGATATTCAATTTTGTTGATATTAACTACAGGTACCAATAATTAATTTTACCAATAGATATATTTGTTTATATTAGTAGTTAAATACCAACAAATCTTTTACTAACATTTAAATCTGTTTTATTATAATGATAATACCAACAATTTATTTACTGATAAATGAATCTGTTGTTATTAGTTATTGTTACCAACACCTCTTTTACCATTAGAAAAACCGTTACGAATAAATTATTCAATAATATCAAATATTTTACCAAAAATTGAATATATAAATAAATATATATTACCCATTATAAGCATATCATTTTGATAATAAAAATTTATAATTAATTAAAATATCCAAAAAATTGTAATTAATTAAAATATCCACAATCCTTATAGAATATAATTTTTTATATAAATTCATTAATTTTTTCTTATATATATATATATATTATCTTCTATACATCGGATAGTTTTATATTTCTACTATATATATATATATATATATATATGAAAAAAAGAAAAAAACCATAATATTCCTCCTCGGTGTTCCCCGCCGTTCCCCGCGACCCCTCCCTGAACCCGACCTATCTATTCCCTATTGCCATTCCCAACAGTCAGCATTCCTCGTGGCCAACATTCCTCATGGCCAACATTCCTCACGAACCTCCATGTTCCCTGTCTTCATCGCGCAGACCTCCACGATGAATATCGCCTCCATGTTCCCTACCGACTTCACCCTCATACTTCATCGCACAGACCACATCGATGAATACCCCTCCCTGTTCTCGGACGACATCGTGCAAACCTATTCGATGAATACCCCCTCTATGTTCTCGGCCGACATCGTGCAAACCACCTCGATGAATACCCCCTCCCTGTTCTCGGCCGACATCCTCACACAAAATCCCTTTATGCGAGGAAGGGTAAAATAAAGGTGAAATTAATCACCATTGGTCAACAAGATCTGTGGTAGTGATGAAGGTTAGACCAATCCCTGGTAAAGGGGTCTTGATCCGTTATTTATTCTACTTCGTTAGTTCTTGAATTCTCTACCTACTTTATTTTCTTGATTTTTTTCATATGCAATGACTGATCATATTCAATTTCCCCAAAATTTGGGTTTATTGTGGGATCTTTGTTCAGAGAGAATGTGTCCCATGAATACTTTGTGTGGTTATGTTAGGATTATATTTTTCCTTCAAACTACTTGTACTTTTATTATTTTATAGTTAATGCTGTAACGATCCCACCATGTTCACATAGACAATTTTCCAATGAACATAAATTCTTTTCTCTATTTACTACTTTATATGTTTTTTTACTTTAAATTATGGAAATCTTGTTTTCAAAACTACAATAACATATGCATGGAAGAAAATATCAACAATCTACTTTCATTACCACTTACATGTTTCCTCCACTTTTTGGAAGGTGGCGTGGGAGCTTCTTTATGGTTCCCTCTTTTTTCATGAGATTTTTCTCTTTTCTCATCTTTACATACTTTATTGTACATGTGGAAGAGGGGAAGGGATGGGTTGGGATGGTAAGTGTTGTTTGGAATCCATCTATTTCTCTATTTTTTGGGACCCATCTCTTAAATATATGGTTATGTAAATTGACTTCAGTAGTAAATTGACCTTTTCATCAATAATATGTTAATAATTTCTCACCGAGCCAACTTTTGTTAGCTAAATTTGGATGCTTGTGGGATGTTCCTTTGTTTTTTGAATCACCATTTTGACAGCCCATCTAGAAGGGATAGAAGGAAAACACAATGTCATGGTTATTAAGGTATTCTTTGTTTGATTTACTAATATATTTATTTATGTTGGCATATTTTTAGGATATAATGCCTAGGTACTGTTAATTTTATTGGAATTTGTAATGTTTTAGTCTACTCTTTTTCCTGTACATAATTTTTTTTACTTTTAGATTTTGTATTCATTGTTTCTATGGACTATTCTAGGGAGTAATAGATAGGAATTGTGATTCAATCCATTGATTAGGAATTTTAGATTTCTAATTTTTATTGTGTTAAAAGTTATTTGGAATTTATATTATAGATAAATACTTTGGCATTGCTTGAAATTTTGAATAGTTCTCATGAAATTTTATCTCTTTTCTGTTTTATATAACATTTTTGATGATCTGTTTTGATCTATTTGCAATACATTGGTGGAAATCCTATGATTCTTTCAACAATTAGAAGGCTTTGACTAGTTAATAGGAGTTAAAAATCAATTAAACATTATGAATATTTTTATAAACTTCTTTATGATTTTCTTAACCAATGATGAAATTAATTCACTCTTGTTTTTCAAGGGTTTCATTACTTGGAATTTTTAGAGTAATTTATTTTCTCTTTCTACGAAGAACAAGGTTTAGATTGCACTAGATGATACTTATTGAGATATGTTTATATCACTTCTGATAGGAATTCTAAAAAAATAAGTGATGTCTATTTTACCTTTATATTTAAACACTTATATCTGTGTCAGTTTTTTAATAGGCAATCTAGAAACATTTTTATAAAATCTGTTATCGTAAGTGATAAATTGTATATTTTTTTTAAAAGTATCATTAAATTCAGTAAACCTTATTCATACTTTTTTAGCAATTTGTTTTCACAAACAATAACCAATATACACTTTATTCTATAGCTAGATATAGATAAGGAGGTAAGGAATGCATATAGAGAGCTACAACAATGTTTAAAGCGCCTATTTTAGATGGATCAAATATAATTGAGCATGCCATGATGTTTTTAGGATTTCATTTAGGCATTTATGTTTATATTATATAAATGAATTATAAACCTCTAATTTTATCTTTTAGATTTTTATCGATGTTCTAGCTGGTTTGATACATGTGACATGCCATCCCAATCCGGAGTCAAGTGATATAGTTACCACTAGCCCATTAGCCCAATAGTTTCAAGTAGCTACTCAATTTCCCCTCATTTCCATCACTTATTTGTAGTAGATATTTCAATTAATAATATAGTGAAAATAATATCTTGGAAATAATGTTTGGATATAAAAAAGAAAATATATTATATTTAAGTAGGCTCAACCTCTTTTTGAGGTTTCATATATTGGGAATTTCTTATATCTTTTATATTTCAACTATTAAGAGATATTAGATCAGGAACTGCTTTTATGGGTTTGAGTTGAATCAATAACATGTCTTCTCTCACAAGGCATAAAAATCATAATTTTTTTTGACTAGAACTATCTGATTTATAAATAATTGAAGTTTTATAAGTTTCCTCCCTCCTTTTATCAGTAATATGTGACAATCTTAATGTATTATGCATGCTTGTGTCAATCATCTTTAAACATGAAAATCACCATGGATACTTTGAACTATCTATTTTTTACTTTAGATGTGTTCCCTTTGCTCTCTCCTGATACCCCTTTTTTTGTAGAATTGAAGTTTTGAACATGTATTTAGGGTCTATTTGACAACATTAATGAATCTAAAATCATTGAATGTTTTGTTTCTAGTTATGTTTTGATTCCTTACATTGTATAGAAACTATTTCCTATTTCTAACCATGTTGAATATATCAATTTGTTTCTATTCTAAAACCCATTTTCTGTTTACTGTTATAAAAAAATTATGATTCTTTTAATCCTTTCTTGATGGAGCCCTCATTTCTTTATTGTTTTCAATGATTCTTTGCGTCAAGAACTTTCTCATTGGTTCTGGAAATTACAGGTATAAATCTTTTGTGTCAATTCAAATGTTTTAGAATCGCATTCTCATGTTTTTTGTCCTAGATTTAGATAAAGCAATATGTAAACATTCTTATTTCTATTTATATGAGAATTATGAAATCATTTGTCACTTATATTTTCCACTATTTTTTGATTTGTTCACTGGTGTCATTATAATCATTTGGAATTCCTAGAATTTAGGAATCTATTTCTGAATTAGTTCTCCTTTATTGGTTTATATTTCTTATGAACTTGGTTAATTTCTATGTTTTGGAATTGTATTCTCATGTTTTTTACCATAATTTTAGGTGAATCGATCTATACAGATTCTTATTTATGTTTCTATGAGAATTATACAAGTATTCCTTACTTCAATTTTCCACTGGTTTATGATTTGGTCACTATTACAATCACTTTTAATTCCAAGAATTTATGAACCCATTTTGGAATTAGTTTATGTTTATAGATTTAGAGTCATAGAATCTTTACTTCCATTGTGCATGGATGATAAAAAATTTTACCCTACACACCAGGTGCTCAAAGAGAAAGCTAGATGTTTAGGCACCACCTTCAACCCTCTAACCATGTTGAATATCTCCAAAAAAGTATTCTAAAACCCATTTTCTATTTACTATTATAAATAAATTCAGTTATGATTCCTTTAATCTCAACTTCTTTCTACCCTCCTTTTTTTATTGTTGTAGATGATTCTTTGTTTCAAGAACATGCTTATTAGTATGGCGCCTGCCATTAGGACAAGACTGTGCATGCACAGGGAATGCCTAGCCAATCAGCCATGCGATGGTGGAGAGCTGATTTCACGATGAAGATGCTGGGGTGGAGCAGTTCCAAGTAGTTAGTCTGGGTTGTATGTAATTTTTGAAGCCTACGGGCAATGAATTACTCTAAGGCCTATGGTCCATGTAATACTTACACCTATAGGCCTTGTAAGGGTTCCACCTCACCCCTTGAAAGGTGTATTATCAAAATCAATAAAAAATGAAGGCCTTCAGGCCATTAGAGGAGGTATTTTCCATTGTTTTGTGATTTGTTCACTGGTGTCATTATAATTATTTGGAATTCTTAGAAATAAGGAATTTATTTCCGAATTATTTCACCTTTATTGGTTTATATTTCTTATGAACTTGGTAAATTACTATGTTTTGGAATTTTACTCCCATGTTTTTGACCTTGAATTTAGGTGAATTAGTCTTTGTAGATTCTTGTTTATGCTTCTATGAGAATTATGCAAGCATTCTTTACTTGAATTTTACACTTGTTTGATGTTACATTCATTTTGAATTCCTAGAATTTAGGAATACATTTTGGAAATAGTTTATTTTTATTGGTTTAGAGTCATATAATCTTTACTTATTCCAATATTATCAGTTCATCAAAAATATTAACCATAAATGCATTATGATGTTCACTAGCTTCCATCCCACTCTTCAAAGATGCCCAATATTCCATTTTACCCTACACATCATGTATTAAATGAGAAAAGTAGAAGTTTGAGAATCATATTCACCCCTCTAGATGTGAGATTCATTATTTAAGATTTCCAAGAGATGGACATGATTCATTAAAAATTTGAGAAAAAGGTGAATTTTTTGTTTTACTGTTAGTTTTTATGAGCTTACACTTGTTTGTTTTCTTGTTTCACTGAACATCATGCATTGGATCTACCTAATTTACTAAGTACCAATTTGTGGGAGTTCTATCCTTTTCTAAGTCCCTGAGATGTCGATAGGGGTGATGAAAAATTCTCACTATGAAAATTATTTTTGTTATACTTCCATTTACTTATATTTTGGTTACAATTCATGAAAATATTTTGTGCTGATTTTTGGGTATGCTTTTTGGTTTTTCATGATGTAGATATTGGGGCGAAAGGGTGTGGAATAGCAGCAACTTGAGGTTTCTTGCTGTTATTATAGATAACTCGATTAGTTTCTTACTGGTATCAAAATTAGATTTTTGGTATGCTCTTTGGTTGTGTGTGGTGGAGATCATAGAGTTAAAATATGTGGTATTGCAGCTGCTTGAGGTTTCTTGTTGGTGCTGGAGTTGGCTTGCTGGTTCCGAGGCACAAATGGATCACTGGTGCGGTTGCGCTGAAGGTTGTGGTATTGCTGGAGGTGACTCACTAGTCCTGAGGCATGGATGAGTCACTGGTGCTGGAGCTGGCTCACAAGTATTGGGTCATTGGTGGGTCTCAGACATGGATGAGTCACTGGTACTTGTGGGGGTGGGGGGTCAGGATCTTGTTTGGGGTAGATCCTACATTTTTGTATTGATTAATTTTGTATTAAATTTCATTATTAATATAATTATTTTTTATTTCTATGTTTTAACATTCATGTAAATAATCTTTGGTTTAATAATTAAAATAGATGAATTATAAATGATAAATCAATAAATATAATATAAAATATTACTAACGATAAAAATTTATAATTTTTATTCAAATTTAATTTATAAATAGATATTATATGTTGGAAATATTATTAACAATAGAAACATTTTTCATAATAATCTGTTTCTAAACACTTTAACCAACATATATATTATCTCTTGGTATTATTATAATTGTAACAGAACTATTTTATCTGTCGCAAAAACATTTAGCGACAGAGTTTTTAGCAACAGTTTAGTGATAGAGACATATGTGTTGATAAAACCTTTCACCAACAGAAAATATGTTTTTACCAACATATATGTCCCTCTTGGAAAAAGCTAAATATTTTTTAGTGATAGTTAGATATTTAATATATATATTTAATTTAAATAGTATATTATAAAATATTATTTTAATCAATTAAATGGAGGAATATTATGAATTTTAAAATAGTTTTTAGGGAATTCTGATTTCAATTCTAAAAATAATATTATATAAAAATCAGGTATAAATATGATTCACATGTAATTAGTTATTTTAAATACAGTTAAATAATACTTATTTTAATTTTAAATCAAACAAAAATTTTAATTGTAATTTAAAATTACTTAATTTATTGAAAAACAAAAAACATAATTAAAAAATCGATATTTTTTTACTATTCACTAAAAATTCAACATTTTCAAAAAAATCCAAAATTTTTACCATAAGATAATTTTGATATTATGGTTTAAAAATGATATTAATTTTATAAAATATGTATAATTTTATTATAATTAAAACCATAAAATGAAAAATAATTTCATATTTTTAAGAATATGTATTTTGAAGCATTAAATGGGTTTACTAAAAAGTTATGTGATTATTTACTACGAATTTATAAAAAAAATTTATTGATTAATAACTCTCTCTATATATTTCATAACTTAGTTAATCCTATTAATATCCACAAATTCAATAGCTATGTTATAAAGTTCATATTTAAATAGTATCTCATGGTTCGTTTAGGCTTGGTGGTATGTTTCACATATGCTATTGAGCATAGAGTTATTATTTTAAAATATTGAGTTAGAGTGTACCAAAATATATTTAAGAGATTACATTTATTTAAAATAAATATACTATAAAATCTTAGGCTGTTGTAATATTATTCTTCTAGTGATAAAATATAATACCTCAGATTGTTTTTCAATGATTCTTACTTATGATTAAAAAAATTCTTACATATATAGTTAATACAAGAATTTATCATTTAATTTGTAAATCAAATCATGAATTGACATAATTTTCAAGATGTGACTTTTTTTCATACAGAATAATTAGTTTATCTTTTATAAGAATCTTATCACACACTATATTAGTGTAAATTGTTTATTAATTCATCACTATTATATTTCTGCATTCATATCCCAAATTTTGGGTCGAGTATCTTATTACTCACTAGATTTACAACCTCATGTATATTTAGAATCCCCCATTTTGATATCATAATATCCCATCTAATCTCATTTGTTTATCCATCTAGGTGTTTTCATTAAAATCCAAAACCAATATAATGAAAGTTACTACTTTCATACAATATTTTTCTATTTAATTCATGACTAAATAATTTTCTTTCATTCACCATATATAATTTGAAATGTAAACACCATTCATATATTAACTCATCAATTTACTAAAAATAACCATATGGTTTTCTCCAAAATTATGGTGTTTTTATAACTATATAATGCTATAAATCAAACTCAAATCATTTATAAAAATTTGTAGACACTCCCTATGATTATCACTATATTCTTAATCAAATTAACTAATATTGACACCTTACATTTAGAAAATTGAATATTTTCACTATCATCACTATATTATAGGGGAAACCATTAAAATAATAATTCATTTTCATCTAATTGTGAATTTATAGTACTTTTTATATACCTGGAATCATCCAAATAAGTGGATGTGTATTCATTGACTTGTGATATCAAAATTTCTAATAATAAAGAACTGCCCATGAGTATTGATACTACTAACTATGGTATTCTTAATGAAATAAAATCTTTATTATATTATTCTACTACATGAATTATCTAACTCATTTCATGTTTTTGAGTCTCTATTTACTCTCTATATTCTGTTATCAACAAAAGCGTTTCTATTTTCCTAAATTCCTTTCTTACACAAAATCTATGAAGCATCCTTAAGGTTAATTCCTATTTTAGGAAAGAAAACCATATTGATTGTTTCTTCCTTTACTCACATAACATTGTGAATACACCTTGTAAATTTTTACCTTTTTATATCAAATTATCTAACTTATAAATCCATGAGAATGATTCACAAAATAATTGTATCTTATTCAAATTTTAAAACCATTATATCCATCTCATCAAAATAAATCACTACATACTATCCTACACATATCTCCCAATTCACTACTTCTAAAATAATTGACCCTTGGTAATAATATCATTTACCTTATAAGATGAAAAAAATAATTTAAACTATAGATCCAGTACTAAAGCCCTCTAACTCAATAACTTTATCTATCAATTTTGTAACATCCCTCACCTCCTCATTGGATGATAATGTGGTGGAATGTTACTTGGCCTTGAGAAACACCCCCAAGGAAATATAGGCTAGAAATTAATACCAATGGCCTCATTACAATTTGGGGACAATTTTCCCTTTGAGAAAGTAAAACAAGTCAACAAAAAATCTCATAACAAAATACTACTACATGATGAATGATAATAATATAAAACAACTAAAAGTAATATCATTGATATCAAACCAAGATAAAATAGATTACTATAGAAGAAGAATACTAACATCAAATTACAATGCAGTAGACTAAACCAACAAGAACCAATGACACCAAACATAACTCCAAATATATAAATGTTCTCTATGATCTAACTACACAAAACAAACCAAGTATAACAAACCACCACTAAATAAGAGTGATACTTTACCTTTTCCTATGTCCCGATAAAAAATATATGCAAAATCACCAAAGTGAAAAATCTGTGGTGAATAATGAAACTTAGTAGGATTTCCCCTAAGGAATTCCCTACTCATGACACTAGGATAGAACATGTTAACACGTTATATATATAAAATATATATAAATTAATTTAAACTATTTATAAAAAACTATTTATAAGAAAGATATTTTTCCAAACCAAAACTATTTTTCATGTAATCAACCAAAAATTACTTTAAAACAATTTTACAAATTCCTTTTTAGATTAATTCATTTCATTCCACATATCCAAACTCCATCCTTTCATTCAACCATATACCTCCCAATGATCATGATTGGTGAGTCATCATTTCACTAAGTCATATCATAATGAACCAATTTGATTGGGGAAACTTCATACCCTTATACATCCTAGAATGATGGAGAAAAAGTTATACCCTTATCCACCCTATTTTGATGGGGGAAGGTTTGTACCCTTATACACCCTATAAATGATGGGGGAAACCTCATACCCTTATCCATCACGATTCACATGAACACACACCAACCATTTATTCCAAATCCATCCAAAAAAAACATTTCAAAAATTTTAGTAAAAATATTCTTTTATAGAAAAACATTTTATCCAAAATTCCAAAAGTCCAACAAAGCCATATTTTGAAGTCAACATTTTAAAATAACAAAAATAAATAACTTGCACAACCATTATTCACAAATCCAAAAACCATCACTAAAGAGGGTTTCTACCATAATTTTAATATAAATTTCAAAATTTAAGTCAAATTATTCATACAATTTGAAACCAATACATCATGTTATAATAATAGGAGTCTATTTTGAATCCACCTACCATAAGAATTATGAAAAAAATGAAGAACGAAATGAATACTTCCACAAAACTGGGTTAAATCTCAAAAAACTCATCGTACATCAATTCTCATAACATCTACAAGGAAAAATATAACCATTATTGGAAAAAAACCTTAGATCTATCCAAATAGTAATAGATATTAGAAAATGAGAGAGGGAGAAATTATATCTAATAAAAATCATGAAAAACTACCTCAAATGAGGACTTACCAAGGGAATCAGGCTTCAACACACTAAGAAATGTATCTAGATCACTTCTGATTCAATGGGGGAAAGGTTACACATCCTTTGGTAGGAAGAAATATTGATTTAGGGCTGATATAGAGGAGAAAAGGGATGTTTAAGGGTAATCCTGACCCATATCCACCTTTTTAGGATCTTGTTTTTAAACTGTGAATGGTTAGTCACACAGTTAGTAAAATCGTGCGCTAACTGTGCCACATCCTTTACCTCAAGGAGAACCTCACAAATTTTCCTACGTGGTTATAAAAACCATGAACCAACCATTAAAAATCATAATATCCTACTTATTATAGTTTCTCCTGGGTGGTCACACAGTTTGGAAAAATCATACACCAAACCATGTGGGTTCCCCTTAACTTCTATTTCACTGTGCACATATTCCTGTAGGATTTTTGTTGTTTCCACTAACCCTAAACCAATGAAACATCTTTATAAACTCCCTAAAAAATTACCAATTACTTCTAAACCCTCCCAAATTTTACCCAAACAGTTTACATACTAAAAATAAATAAACAAAGGTATACTTAATTGAAATTGGGGGTGTTTAATTCTCCCCCCATTGGACTTTACATCCACAAAAAGTATAAACACCAAATTCCCCAAAAGAATTAGGCACATTGATTGACCATTTATTTCTCCCATTCCCATGTCTATTCCTGAATCTTTCCTTATTTCCACAAACCCTCACTAGACCGATCCTTTTTCCATGCAAGAAATTATCATGCCTATCTAGAATCTGTATTGGAACATAAACCAATAAGGAATATGTATCTAGGTCAAAATGATCCTATATAATCACATGGTTTGGATTAGAATGATATTTTTTAACTGAGATACATGCAACACATTTTTCACAACACTGAACTGTGGTGGAAAAGACAACTATAATGTCACCTTACCAACACATTCAAGTATCTCAAAATGTCATATATATCATGGAGATAAATTTCTCTACTTCCCAAAATGAAGATGTCCTAGAATTTTAGAGATACTGACCTGTATCATCATTGAAGTTGGTCAATGTTTAATATTTATATTCCTACGAACTACAGTATATGTGGCAAGCAGGGTCAAACCCACAGAGAAGGCGAATTCGACCACTATTCTTCTAAAAACATACAAAAATATCCCACTATTGTCAGCAGTGGAATGGAATTTATATTTATTTTATATTTTTTTATATTGTGCACTAATGAAACAGTACAATATTTATGAGTTTTGGTTCTAAAATATTATTAAACAATAAAAAAACAAAGAATAGTAAGAAACAGAGATAAAAAATGCTGATAGTGAACAATCAAGAAAAATTCCCAAGGAAAAGACCCCATTCTACTGGTTTAATAAGTATTCCGAATCACTTTAAAATTACTGCTTTACACCACCATAAAGAGAGTGTCTTATCTCCCTCTCCAAGAGTTAAGTCACACAGGATTATTGATTTTGGAGTTCTCCACTCCAAAACAAATCAACCGTGAAAAGTTTGAAAAGATAATGACAACAGGACGAACTCACCATAAGTCCTGAAGTAATTATGAATTGATTATATTTATTCAAGATGTTTCCACAATAAATATAATCGATTTGATTGTGGATTTTTGAAAATTAAGTACTAATGGTGAAAAGAAATTGAATGAACTCAGCATCTATCTCTCTAATCTTTACGGAATTCAGTGTAATGATTAAGTGATATGAGAATTAAAAGTAACTAGTAGAACTTCAATTCATCCCCGAACTAAAAGTATTTAGCCTATAATCATCTCTATCTCAATACTAAGGTCATTCAATTATAGAGGAAGATATTTGGAAGAAAATAGAGGATGAAAACTCCATATGCTTGCATCAATTACTGCTGCTCCTGGCCCTCGAAACTTCGAAAAGCGGCTCTCCGAGAAGTGATCCAGGTTCTCTACTCTGCTCCAAGGCTAGTGTGTTCTCTGAATGAGTGTGTTCCCAAAAATGAATGAATTCCATAAAATATGTTTCTTGCTCTACATAAGTATCATCTGTCATCTGCTACACGTCACTGCAACATCTTCCAACAACTTCAAAAGTTCTTCACCCACGCACTGCAAAATGTGCATTTTTTTGCAAAAAGCACGTCGCGCTAGTTTTTCCCTCGTAACTAACACCTGCTGAGTTAGTTTAATGCACCTGTATGTGTTTAAGTCCCTTGAATGAACCTTCATAGTCAGAAAAGAAAAATAAATAAAAACAAACATAAAGAATGAAAAATGGTTATTTTTTAATGATAAGTGTTATTTTTACTCGTAACAAGTTAACTTAAGTTAATTAATAAAAAATTAATTGATGATTATTATTTACTTTTATAAAACATTATTATAAATTTATCAAACGCTATTGATTTAATTAGATTAATAAATATAAATACCGAATACTAATTTATTTTAGTTTATAAAATTTAACTAAATCATTAAAATTTAACATCATAAATAAATATGTAATAAGAAATTTAATAATTTAGATTGTATTAATAATTTTATTATTACTATTTAAGAAATTAGTTTTCTAAATTAATTAATTAATTAGTTTATTTTAATTTTGTAGTTATAACTTAATACTTTTATTTCAAATATTTTTAAATTAATAAATATACTTTTTATTTTGCTAATAGTTATTATTAAATATCTATTTTTACTATAAATATAAAATTAATTTATTATAAACACTTATTATTAAATAAGTTTTGTATTATAATTTATAATTAATCTATTTGTTAATACTATATTTGTTTTAAATTTATTACTTAATAAAAATATATTCTATTCATTTAATTAATTAAAGTTAACTTTAACATTAATTACTTTTCGTTTTAATTTAATTTTATTATTACTTTTATTATTATATTTTTTTGTTTAATTTTTTTACTTTACCCTCCCCAATTGAACGTGAAACAAGGAGAAGGGTTTTCTTTGGTGCCGCAAAATAGGGACGACGCCCTATTCCTTCTGCAAAACCATAGCGGCAGCTCCAGCCTCAGCTGACGCAGTGGATTTAGTGGTCTCCTCCTCGGCGAACAGCGGCAGCAAGACCCTCCCAGCAAAAGCGGAAACCTCTCTTGCTCATGGAGGACTCCTCCTTCTCTAATCAAGGCATCAGTGGACAACAGGAGTGGCGACGCATCCTCCAACTATACCGGCGACTCCTCTCATGCGAAACCTTTAGCAGTGGACCTCCTTGCAGCAGCGGTCCTGGCGCAACTCCCGTAGGTGCGACATCTGCCTTTCTCCAGCGAACATTCACAGCAGCCTGACCAACTTGCTTCTCGAACATACAACAACTCAATTCCTCATCCGCAACTCGATTGCAGCAAAAATCCTTGGCTCCAACAGACCAGATCTATGGTGTCATGTCTATGTTAGAATTTGTTTCGCGTCTGATTTTGTTGTTATGTTTGTGTGTTGTGGGAGAGGAAACAGTGAGTGGAAGGAAGGAGGAAAATGGGCTATCATTGAGAGAAGTAAAATTGAGTATCGGTGAGGGTTCCACTGATATAAACGTGGAAGTGGGAGAAGTGAGGAAGGGAAAAAAGTTATTCTAATGGTGAGGATGAAAATAAGGTATAACAGTGAGAAAAAGAGGGCTTGTTTAACGGTGAGGTGGAAGAAAAATTGTAACAGTGAGGTGCAGGAATGACAGTGAGGTTGAGCTACTAGTAGCTGCAAATACGCGAATCACCACCACACGTTAATTGAACTAAAACTCAAATAAAGAATTAGTTAAACTAATAATTAAATGATAAAACCATTAATTTATTTAAAATAAATAAAATTTCAACAAATATTAAACAAACTAAAATGTAACTAATTAAATTGTAAGTAAGATTAAATAATACAAATTTAAAGAATGAATTTATACAACAGAGTTAAAAGAATTATTTGAAAAATAAATTAAACTGCGTAAAACCTAATTTATCTTAAAATATTAAAACAACAAAATTAATTAATTAAATAGAACTGAAAATAAACATTATATAATATTAGCAAACTAAACCTAAATCTTGTAACCAGATAACTATACTATTAAATTAATGAAGTTAATTTATATTAATGGATGAAAATAAAATTAAATTAATAACTAAATTATATCAATGCAAGAAGAGTTAGGAAAAGGTAACGATGAAGAGCTCACTGTTAGGAATAAAAATTAAAGGGTAGTATACAAAAGCTCACCGTTATAAATAAAATTAAAATAAAATAGGGTAATCGTTAAAATTAATATAAGCTTATGTCAATTTAGAATTAAAAGACAAAGGCACACCAGTACATTTAAAACGAAGATCACTGGTACTCAAAGCAGAAGGTCACTGATACAAAATACGAAAAATAAAGTTACCGATACAAAGGGTCACTAATAGAACTAAAGTTCACCGTTAGGGCAAAGGGTCACCGTTAGAGCAAAGGGTCACCATTAGTGAATATTAAATTTATCGGTAAACAAAATTAAAGTTAGTGGTGACCTTTGGAAATTAGATTGTACTAAAAATTAAAACATAAGAAAAACAAATATAAATATTGAAAATAATTAGTTATAAGAAACTAAACATCATAAAATTAAAACAGGATTTTTAATTAACCTTTAAAACATTAAAGTTATTAATTAACAACACTAACATTATAAACTAAATAATTTTTAGACTAACTTAATAAAATACATAAATTAAAATAACTAAACATGCTAATTATATAGAAGCAACGAATAATGAAAATTGGCATCGGTGACCCAAATAAATCACCGTAAGAACTAAATTACCTCACCGGTAGACTAAAATAAAAATTTGGTGAATTAATAATTAATCATAATACATAAAATAATATAATTAATGTTTAAAAACTCTTAATTAATTAATTAATTAACTAATTGAACTAATAAAATTAAAAGTGAACTAATTTATTTTATTAAAAACACATATTATATACTTAAATGTTGAGCAGGATGTCTAAACAAATTAACTAAAATTTTTAACCTATTTTAATGTAACTAAAATAAAAGAAAGAATATTAAAATAAATACTGAATTAATTAAGTATAATTACGTTGATTAAATAATTGTTTATAAAAAATGATATTTTATTGAAAAGTCAAGTAGATTTAAATTAACCAAACTAATTAAGACATAATTAAAGTAGATTAGTTAAGTAAGATTAAAATTATTTATTTGATGAGAAAAAATACATAATTAATTATAAAAATTGATTAATTAACAAAATTAATTATAAAATTTCAAAAGTAAAATTATTTAATAAAAAGTGATTAAATAATTAACTAAATCATTAAAAATTAAGTAAAAAGATGTGGAAAAACTATGCAAAAATAGATCCACATCAGATACTCAAAATATATGATCACTAACCTCGAATAAAAATTTCTGTCAAAGATGAATCATATATGATTTCAGAAGAATCTGAGCTATCTCCATCCATTTAATGATCAACTAAATCCTCTCTATTTACCTTATAAAGGCTTCTTCCAACCAGTGATGTCTCACCTATTTCCACAAAATATTGTGGATAATGACAAGGAAAGACATAAAATGATTACAAAAGATCCATATTTATCAATTATTGATAAATTTTGAAATATGAGAACTCTACTAACAGAATGTGCTCTTCCCACAAGCCTCCAAAATACATTACACAAGCCCACCAAATTTTTTCCAATGTTTGTATCATCTATATAAATTTTCCATTCATATAAGGATGATATTCCATACTCATGGTCAATTGGGTTCCAAGGTATTTTTATAAGTATTTTTAGAAGTAAGAGATAAACCTCAGATATATATAACATAATTGAAATTGGTACGCCCTTCCTCTTTACCAATTCTCAAATATATAATATAGAAAAGTCCTCTACCATATGATATTAAAGAATAGGTATGAAATGGCCTGTCTTTGTGAGTCAACCCACTATCACCCATATATCATCATGTTTCTGAGTTGTTCTTAGGAGGCATGTCACAAAATTTCTGGGCTATCTACCCCCATTCCCAAAAATGAAAAGTTAAAGACTACAACATACCTTCTAGTTGTTGATGCTCTTCTTTATTCTTGTTATAAGTTAGGATTCTATAAATGAAATCAACCGCCTTCATTTTCATACCAGCCCACCAAAAACATGATTTAAACACCTTATATATCTTTTGTATTCTAGGATGAATATCCCATCTCTAATGGTGGTAATAATGAAGGATTTGTTCCTATAAATCCATAGGTATGACCATCCAATTTATAAACCAAATTAAGGAATTCCCATCTAACATCTACCCCTCAATGGTCTCCCCAAAATTTTGTATTTACCTCACTAAAATTCATTATGAATCAGATGACAATGCCTATTTAACTATCTCAACCAAATCTAGGAAAAAATAAATTGGATAGAAAAAAAACACCACCTTAGTCTTAATATTCCATGTTCATCTCTACTATTCCTGAAATCAACTTACATTAGTTTGAATCCTCTTTTTCCAATTCAGAATATGAATTTATGTTTAATGCATCCACCATATTATTTTCTTTACCAGGTGTATACATCAAGTCAAAGTAAAACATTTAGAGATACTACATCCACATTCTTTACCATCCATTCAAATATATTTGTGATAAATTATGTTTCATGTTTTTATGATCTATAAACACTGTAAATTTATCACTAATGAGGTAATGAAGACATGTTTTTAAATCATGGACTAGAACAGCTCACTCTAAATCATGTATTCAGTAGTTTTTCTCATAAAACCATAACTATCTTGATCCATAAGCAACAAAATGATATCTATATATGAGAAAACATCCAATCCTTGATCCTAAATCATTATAATACACCACACTCCCTTGTCCAAATTCTATAAAAATAAATATTTGTGGTGATTTAAGGAAACATTTTACCTCTTGAAATGACATATGACATTCCTCATTACATTGGAATGGAACATTATTCATTTTCAAATATTTCATTGGTGAATCTATCCATGAAAATTCATGAACATGGTGTCATTAATAAACAGCTAGACCAAGGAAACTATATATATTGAAGATATCATTTGGAAGTTTCCAATAAACAATAGCCTCAATCTTTTATAAGTCTATAGAAACACATTTTTCATATATTAAATTTCCAAGGAAACAAAACTCTTATATAAAAAAATCACACTTTGTTAGGTTGGAATATAGATGTTGATCTCTCAAGATTCCAAACGCTGTCACCAAGGATTGAACATGCTAATGCCTTGTACTGGAATGCACCAATATGTCATCCACAAAAAATACCAAAAAAGAATCCAAATATCTATGAAATATACGATTAATCAATTCTATAAAGGCTTCTGGTACATTTTTAAGACTGCAAGGCATTACCACATATTCATAATGGCTACATCTACTCGTGAAAGTTGTCTCACAAGTCAATCTTATAGAACCACTGATATCCCAACAATTGATTAAAATATCATCAATACATGGAAGTGTATGCCTTTTCATTATCATAAATTGGTTAAGCTTATGATAATCCACACACAACCAAAGATTTTCATCCACATTTTTGATAAACAAGACCAATACTGCCCATAGAGATGTACTCAGATGAAGGAAACCTTTTCTTTCTAACTCCTCCAACTGCACTTTCAAATCCATTAATTCTGTTGGTTCCATCTAATAAGATACAAGGGAAATAGGACTGGTCCCTGGATAGAGATCATTCATAAACTCTACTTATCTTATAGGAGGAAACCTTGAGAAATTATCAGAAAAGATATCCATGATCAAAAATCACTGGAAAAATTTTATTCTCAATCTCTTCCTTCGATACCAAAATAAACTCTACCAACTGGTATAAGATCATTTCAACTACTGGATCCTACAATCCTATTGCTCTTTCCTTTTCATTCTAGTCTTCATTAAATATATCTATTATGCCATCATATGTCATAAAACTAACTGTTCTAGTATAACTATCAATGTGATCCATGAACATTTTCAACCAATCCAGACCTAGGATTATATCATAGACATCCATATCAAGAACTGAGAAATACCATATCATCTTGTCTCCCTCGACAGTTATAGAACATGATTTACAAATAAGGGCTTGATCTTCTCTTTGACCATGTAGAGTTTTAAGTTTCAACATAAAAGGAATCATGTCAACATTTAAACTCAGAAAATCAATATCAGGAGATGAAATAATAGAATGGGATGCACTTATATCAAAAAAATCTCTCATAAGGGCAGTATTCAAAATAATCATACCTCGCACCATCAATGGTCTAGATTGATCATCCATAATAACTTACTCATCTCTATATAACTACTCAATTGATTATCTCTAATCCCTATTTCTCAATTGAGATTTCCATTATTGAGGAGTAATGGTATTCTTGGAACCACCTTGTCCAGATCGGTTCTACTGACTAGAATTATTATGCTTCCCTCATCCCATAAAAGTATACAACTTTTACAACACATGAGAAGTGTCCCAAACACCCAACCTCCAAGCACTATGACAATAGCATTGAAGATTCCCTATATAGTTTCAGTTGTTGTATTCTCTAGGTGTTCTCATACACTTTCTCTTAATTTGGTCAACCAAGCCACATTGGAAACATCCATCTTTGATCTAGGGTCTTGGAGGTAGATTTACTGATCCAGCTTCCTGATTTTGAATCATATTCATACCTTAGAAATAGGTGTACCTCTTCTACTTTCTCCTAGAAATACAGTTCCCAAAATTTCCAATAGGTATCAATATACACTCTCCACCTATATCTATTGAGACAAACCTTTATACCACTATTACATCCATATATGTTTTTCTTCAGAAAATTCCAAAAGAGCATTGTTTAGAAAATGATAAAAAATATTCCTTTCAAAACACTTCATAAAAAGAAAAATATAGGAAAAAATAATTTTAATTATTAATACGAGAATAATAAAACCACTTTCTAATTTTTTTATAAAACTTGTACATGGAAGAAAAATAATCCACAATGGAGACTTAAATAAAAAAAAATCTCAAATAATGATGAGATTGTAAAATAAGTAGTTACCATAGTTCTGATATCCTCTATACCTGTATTAAACTCATGTATAGTAAATTTAATAATATTTATAACTTATACTAGAATCATATTAATTTTTATGATATCATATATTAACCGCTTCTAACATTTTACCACTCTTTTATTAATAATATTTTATTAATTTCACTGTTTGAGGTGTTAATTGCCATGTTTTCTCATGCTTTTTTGTCTTGAAAGTCCATGTTCTCTTACATAGGATATAAATTAAAAATTTACAAAATAGTATTAAAGTCACTAATATAATATTTAAATATTTTATATATTTTGATAACCATTATTCAATATTGAACATCTAAAAATAATCAGATCGCTTCATGGAGACAATATGTTGTACGTCTGCATTTACGATGATATCACACTACTGGAAACATGATCTTTCCCAACACTTCTATACCAACGGTTTGTAAAAACCGTTGGTATAGCAACTCTTTCCCAACGGTTCATCAAAACCGTTGGGAAAGGGCCTAAAAACACACCCTTTCCCAACGGTTTTGGTGAACCGTTGGGAAAGAGTGACCTTTCCCAACGGTTCACCAAAACCGTTGGGAAAGGGGAGGATTTTTACCCTCTTTTTCCCAACGGTTCATCAAAACCATTGGGAAAGAGTACCCTTTCCCAACGGTTCACCAAAACCGTTGGGAAAGGGTGTGTTTTTAGGCCCTTTCCCAACGGTTTTGATGAACCGTTGGGAAAGGGTACTCTTTCCCAACGGTTTTGATGAACCGTTGGGAAAAAGAGGGAAAAAATCCAGCATTCACCCTGCTAAAAATACACCCACCCAGAACCTATCCGAACGGTTCTGAAAACCGTTGGGATAGGTCTATCCCAACGGTTTTGACAACCGTTGGGATATGTTCATTGATTTTTTTCCAGATCTACTAACGGAGAACATTATATAAATCAAAAATTTTAATAATTATGATAATACATATATATATTTATGAAATTATGTTTACAAAGTGATGTTAGCCTAGTGGTTAAGTCGTTCGATTATAAACGAGGGGTCCTGGGATCAAATCCCAGCGGTGATTTTATTTTTGGAATTTATATACCAACGGTTCCATTACCGTTGGTATAGATTTCATATTACCTATACCAACGGTTTCCAAAACCGTTGGTATAGGTCTATACCAACGGTTTTCGGAGAACCGTTGGTATAGACCTATCCCAATGGCTTACTTGGCTACGGTTCTCCAAACCGTTGGTATAGGCTATACCAACGGTTTGTAGGCCTATACCAACGGTTCCAAACCGTTGGTAAAGGTTAGTTTTCCAGTAGTGTCATTTATAAATGGTTGAAAGGGTAAGGAAGTGGATGATATATTAATTTTATAAAATACATATTGTGTCATAATTATCATATATATCCATTATTTTAATTATTATAACCATCCAAGTAAAGTGGTGATGAAAAATGAATTACACCGCTACATGGAGATGGTAATTCCTATGCACACACACGAGGTTCTTTCAATTTTCATAGGATTGATAAATGGTAGAATATGTTTGATTCATAATAATAACAACATATAATTATATAAATTATACAGGAGTTATTATTTTAGGATGGAAACAACACATGAATAGGAATTATAAGAATAAATGAATTTAAATGACTTGGTAAAATGATTACCCTTTTTTGGTAGACTTCATTTAGATTTATTCTCAAGGGGTATAGGGTATGAATTTTTGGATGATAATTACCTATATAACCTGGAAAAGAATGTTTTAAAGAAAAAATTGAATGGTTTGGTTGAGATAGAAGGCTCAATGTAGTTTGATGAAGTGATGGAGGTGGAGGCCTTTTATAATTGTGGTGTGAGGTACTTTTGTAATCTCTAATTTTTTTTAATTAATATATATTTATTTTCAATAAAAAATGGACCCAAAGTGATTTTTTATAATCTATGATGATTTAGGGTCACAAAAATTTAATAATATAATTTTTAGAAATGTTTTGGCCACATTCATTCCCTTATATTTTGGTTCTAACCCTTATTTAATTCTATTAACTATTTCTATAACAAAATAGATTTTTACTTTTTGAGGGTCAATATTGTCACTATAAAATGAAACAATATGCGTAAAATAATCATGGATGAAATTTTAAAACTCAAATAAATTATGCTAAGAAATTTTAGTCTTTTATAAATTTTATATCTTTTAATAAGATATCATTTATTTTAATGTATCATTAATGTCAATTTTGATACTATTCATTACTTTTACTTTTACAAAAATCAATAAAACAACATATATTATAAAAAAATATTAACATATTTAAAATTTCAAAGTTAATTTTTTTTGAAACTAATTATCTTAAACTATATTTAATTTAATATTTTTAATATAATTTTTTTCATATTACCATTAACTAAAAAATTATTGCATCATCATTATGGAAGCCTTTAAGGCAATACTTTATTTTCCAAAATGAAAAATAAATTATCATGATGAATATAAAACTTTTATCTTTCAAATTAATATTTATAGAAAAATATAACTTCTTAAAAATCATATATTAAAAATATAATACTTATTAAAAATATTAGCCTGATAGGTATGACTTTTCTTGAAACAAAATACTATTAAGGGATTAAAGTCATCCATGTGGCTCAAAAAGGACATAAAATATTCCCAAGGATTATTTCTATAAAAATAACTCATAAAATAATATTATTACAAGTTTTAATGAAATTATATAATATTTATAATATTAGTTTTACCCGTAATTACCCGATTTACCCTTAACCATGGTAAATCAAATTACTAAGTTTACTATTCATAATACCCAAAAATAAAATGGAACTATTTAATAAATTTTAATCCTATGATTACAAATATGAAATATATTTTTCAAAATTCAAAAAACATAAATGTATATCATTAATTTAATTTAATCTCATAGATGGGGTGAGAAAATGAGTTTTTAAAGTGAAAACGTTAAAAATTTTAAAATCTTTTTTTAAAAAATCAACATAAAAACGATTACAATGACCTAAATTGGATTAAAATAATAATTATTGATATTATTTTAATTTTTAAAAAATTAAATATAATTTAACATTATAATTTTTTTTCATGAAAAGTTAGTTTTCAATTAAAATGCCGTATTTTTCACTATTCACCAAAAATGTAACTTATTAAAAAAGATACCAAAAATTCAACCAAATAATTTTTGATATTATAATTAAAAAAATAAAGTTTATTTTTTTAAAATATAATTTATACAATTTTTAAAATTTAATTTTAAAATTAGTGCTCCATTAAAAGATGGCAAAATTGCTTTTAAAAAAATATTTCATTTTAGACATACAATTTGATTTATTCTTATCTTAAGCCTATAAAATATTTCAGATGAATGTAATTTTTTTTATTGAATATATAATTTATAAATTCCATAATTTTTTGAATACTATTCCTTCCGTCCAATTTAACAACTTGGTTATAATGATCACATAATAATATTTCCTTTTTGTTTAAGTTGGGTGTTGCGTCCAATGTAAGATATCAAAGAGATTAAAATTAAAAAGGGAAATACCGAAAAATCATGGGGTTTTACACTCAATCTATCTGAATGTGATCGATTTTTTTGTTTAAACATATTTAAAATGAAAGGAATTATTATTAGCTATACTCTTTTCTATTCCTTAAATCAATCTAAATTTTTTATTTAATAATGGTTACATAAATCTCATATATGATAACTCTTTTAATAGAGTATGATATAAAATATACCATTGAATTCTACTATAAATTTCCCATATCATATTGATAAATTCAATCAATCAATATATGTAACTAAAATGGGCCTTATAATTTTCTTCATTATATATGATAAAACCTTACCTTTCTTTTGAATTTTATCATGGGTTAGAGTAGCTCATTATAAATTATTTCTATATAAGATTCATTTTTATTATGAATTATGATATCTACATGCTATTTTCTATGGTGTGGTCCATGAGTATGTATTGACCTATAATAACAACTTACCTCTTTCTAGGACAAAATCACAACCTATGATTGTTTCTTTTCAATTATAGTAGTTGAATAATATTTTCTATTTCCATAGTGATGTTTGTTACTCTTATAATAAAATATTTAAAATAAAAAATATAACCATTTTGTTGTATTTATCACCCTTTTTTAATTTATAATCTTTTATCAAATGCTTTTTAGCAATCTATGTAAAAGGTCTAATCAATCATCCTTATATCAACACATGTATAAAATAATATTTTAAAAATATAGGGTTCTGTTTCCCATGCTGTTCTGACTAATGATGAATACATGACATGTTTTTGTAAAAAGCATGGTTCCATTAATTCTCCAATCTTATAAAATATCATGTCAGTGATATTTTTATTATATGGTTGAATCCCATTAAAACACTGTTCATTATCTAAAACATCATATTAAATGATAAGCCATACTACAAATCATGTTTACCTATATGATTCTACTCGATTATTTTCTTCACTTTAGTAAATCATTAAATACAATAAACTAATTCACCAAATATAAAATAATAAGACACTTAAATTGATTAGTGATCAACACCTTCTATACAAGTCATTCAACACACCATATAGGTTTCTTCTAGAGATAAAAAACTTATTTACATATCATTCAACATCCCCACACAGGTTCCATATAGTCACCAACCTCTCCAAATATTATTCAACACCCAAGATCTCTGTACATAATTTACAAAAAAACCAAATTCATTTCCAAAACCTCCAAAATGACTCTAAGTAATGATCAATCATATAAATTAATATTTAATACAATCAAGAATCACTAATATATATTCAATATAACTACATCAACATGTAAATATTTTATATATTCAGTACATGAATTTTATTCTTATTAAAGGGGAGTTTCACTTTTCTACTTCACTATATTATTACATTTTACAAAATAATTATATATAATGATTTATCATTATTAATTAAAAAATCCCCCTAAATCCAGATTTATGGGGCTTATCATATTTGGAAACTTTTATTTAAAAACTTCACCTTATCTTTTAAAATTATTACAATTTTGAAATTATTATATTTATAATAACTATTATTCTTAAAACACTAAATAAAAAAGAAACACATGAATCATTTTAGTCAAAAAATAGTCAAAATGGGTTGAATACATAAATAAGAACTTTAAAGGTAAAATGTATTTACAAACATGCAAACATTCTTATCAGTACCCATATTTACTATATCATAAAATATTCATAGATATATAGAATCATAAACATCAATATTTATCATTTTGTATTTTTTATTTTGGTGTAGATAAAAAAATATATCTATATGAATATTTAAATGTTTTAGTTGATCATGTGACTATAAATAACACTTTAATAAAACCATAAATTTTTATTAGGGACTTTAAATTAACTTATAAATTTTTATATTGTTTTGATTTATCTAAAAATAATTATTATTTTTCATTTTACCAGTTATTTGTGATAAAACACATCCCATAATCACTAAGTGTCTATTAGTGATGTATAAAATTCAATATCACTCTCATAAATTGTTTTTTAAAGATAAAACCATATAAAGATTTATATAAAAGTTGGACACATTCTAGAAAAACCTCACCTTCCCTATATTCCCTTAGCATCATGAGTTACCATAATAAATTTGTTGACTAGGTTTATATAATCTAAAGAAAGAAGAAAATTACTAATATTCCATTTTCAATGATTCTCACTCTCATGTGTTAAGGATCCTCTTATAAAAAACCTCCAAAATTCTTTAAGCATATCATTTTATTTCTAGTTTAAGATAATGGTGACTAACACCAAATTTATACTGAAAACATCAAGGATAATTTAGAATTTTTCTATAACTATAATATTCAAATAATGAAATAAATAAATAAAAGAATCATATAAAAAACCATTATTAACCCATAAATATGTCAAAAACATACTAAATCATGTCTTAATAAATAAATTTTTAAATAAATAATAACTAAAAAAATATTAATTCATTCTGATAATACACATAAATGATATGAAATTTATAAGACACCTAATTCAAGATTATTTTAGGTATTTATATTATAGAAAATAATACATAAATAATACAATGAAAATCAATAAAGATTCCCAAGAAAATAAACAAATTCTAGGCCTAAATTCCAACTCTAAAATTTGTGTCCAAACCAATCAAATTTCATAATATATATCCCTTGGTTACTGAGAATTACATGAGATATATCAATAATAGTTTCATGTTTACCTTATTTCATATATATGGTGTGTGTATGAATACTCAATAGGCATGGCCACTAGGCTTTAAACAATATCCATGTTGTTAGGGTGTATTATAAGGACATGGGTTATCCTCTTTAAATAAATACTTATGTTGGCATCTTGATTCACACACAACACTAAAACCAAACTAATATAGATGGTTGTAAGGTAACCATATAATTGGTTGACATCAATATTGGTAATAAAATTAAGAATATATATATATATATAATGAAAAAAAAGTTCAATCTAAATATCAACTCAATAAGTTTAGAAAAGAAACTAAAGGAATCACTTTACAAAAACTTTTATTATTTTCAAGAATAAAATATTTTTATAAAGGATGAACACTAGTTTATTTAGTAATGCACATGAAAAATGAATAATAATAAATAATATATAAAAATTCGATTTTCTATAAATTTTTTTCTATATTTTATATTTTTTCTTAAAAAACAAAAAATAAAAATTTTAGAATTAGAATTGGAAAAAATTAAAAACATTTTTTGGATTTATCAGGGATATATTTTATTAAGATATTTTTTTAAATTTTTTAGAAAACATTGATTTTAGGGGAATACTGAAAATACTGTTTTTATAGATAACAAGGATTTTATGATACTATTAGTATAGAAATATAAATTATAAATTTATGACATTTTTTCTAAGACCAAATATGTATTTTATAATTGATTTTTTTAATCTAAAACATTGTGTTCTTAATTATTTATAAAATAGGTTTTTTAAAATTAAAATTTATCACTATTAGAAATATAATTAAAAATGTATTAAAAATTTCAATTCATTAATTCCAAATTATATAATAAGGACCAATTTATTTTTTATCATAATGGATATATTACCTAGGTAAAAACTAGTAACCATGGTGAAATCCAAAATGATAAAAATGATTAACGTATGAGGTAAAGGGTTTGAAATGTTTAAAACATGTTTCTAAATAAGTAATGGAAGTTTGTATTAGACTTACATCTTCTCCAATCCATTATTTATCATTTTTTAAGCACTTTCATTTATAGTGAATTCATATTATTGAAATGTTTTTCCTATTTATGAAAAAGCCACTCCTTTCACCTGTAAAAGGTGCACTCCACTCCTCACTTCCACTCACATCAAAACTCATTAATATCTTCCAAAGAACTAAAAAAACATAATTCACACTCATAGACACCTAAAATAGGTTTCCATCTTCTCAAAATACCATCCAAAATTGTTAAATCCCCTTCTTAAAGGAGATAATGCAAGAAGTGAGTTTTATGCTCATACCCTCTCTTTCCTTTTTCTATTAATTTATATGGTTTTATTATTCATAAAATTAATTTTTATAATTTTAAAATGACAAAATCAGAATAATTATTATATTGGTATTTTATTATAATGATGGAAAAATAATTTACCACCCTCATCTTTTCATTATGAAAAATGAAAATATGAATCGTGAGTTGTATGGACTACCATCTCCATGGATAAAGATCTATCACTTTACTTTATTTAAAAAATTGATGGTGTTGTATTATATTTTAATATTATATGTGATATATATAAATAATATATATTCTTATAAAGGTTATTTTTGGATAAAAAATTAACAGTCATTATAAGTTAATCTAGCGATATCGACAAATAATCTAAAATTAGTTCATCTTAATTGTTTTCTTCATGAAATGTGACTAAAAATTCCTATTTAATTAAAATTTTAAATTATAAAGCCCTATAAAAACGAATTCCATAACCATAAATGAATTTTAAATGATTATAATTGGGAAAAAAATATCCACACCTCTTTTAAAGACCTAGTTCTAAACGTTTAATATTATTAACACTTGGTGTGGAAAAGAGATTACAACAACATAATACATGAATTGAATTTTTATTAATAAAGAGTATAAATGAAAGTGTATATTAATAATATTCTAAAATAGGTAATTAACATATTTTTCTTTATGATACATAGTTTAAATCATTCTCATGTAAATCATGGTTAAAGGTAAGGGAGTTGGTAACTCAAAATCATTTCTTTGTGTTATAGAATTTCGTATTGACCTTAATTTTTCCATGATATTCCATATTGTGTGATATTATTAATTTATTTCTAGGGAAACATATTTTTTTTATCTAAAACCATTTAAATATAATTTTTTATTTTCAATGAAAAAACAAAAGAGTCTTTTTAAAAAGATACTCGTAACTCTGACTTTTACAACGATGGAAGAAAAATGTTTTCAAAATGTACTGTTGATGATTTGGTTCTCATTATCTTCATATGATCTATATCTAATGGAGTTTTGTTTCTTGTTTCACAAAATATTCTCTTATATTATAAGATTATTTTTCATGTTCAAGTTTTTTATATCAAAGTATTTAATTCATGATTTTATTTTATACCATTTCGATGTTTTATGAAACCTTGTTTTATTTTAATGGGTTCTTTATAAAAAGTGATTGATTTACACGTTTTTTATTTTAAGAAGCCTATTAATTTTCCATGGGTTCATTAATATATAATTATGATTGGTTTCAAATGGATCACATATATATGAATGATTATTGATGGGGTCTTATATCACCCCCAATGCATTTTTTTAATCACATTTATCATGAAATAGTTAGGAATTGACATAATGAGTTTGTTCACACAAGTGTGGGAATTATGGGGTTGCTCACATTTTTATGCATGAACATTCTGTGTTTGTTCACATAGGAATGGGAATAATGTGTTTTCTCAAAATGGTTTTCCTATTCTTATGATCATTCCATATTTCCAGGTTTTTTTTCATGTTATGCCAAAATTCCAAGATGGATTTTATTTCCATGAAATACCATGTTTTTGTTATTATGAATTATGTTATAATATTACATGGTTTAATGTCATTTTCACATGTTATATAATAATATAGATGTATTTTGAGACATTATATGTATTTTATTATTCCTTAATTATCTTTTAGCAACCTTATGTTCCTATAACATATTTTATGATTATCATGAATGGTATTTTCATATTTTATTAAGATAATTATGTTTTCCTCATGTTTTGATTCATGTGTATGATATAATAATTTATGACATGTTTTTTATTTACTAATTATCTTTTCTAAACCCTTTCTTATATTTTAAATTCATTAGGAAATGAATATGACAAAATAATGTGTGATATATAGGATAGTTTCTAGAGGTTCATGATTTTGTAGAAATGTTCACAAGTTTAGTAAAATAAGAAGTTTATCCATATAATATCCCCAAAACTAATCAATTTGATTCATAGTATGTGATATTTTTTGTGCGATGTACTATATATATATTAAGATCAATTTATCATTTATGTCATATTTAGCATTTTCATGACCCTTCTAAATGGGGATCATGCCATGACTTCCCCAAACCTGCCTCTAATAGGCTAGTGGCTGGAGACCAGTGTTGGGTAGACATATCACACACATGGGAGCCCTTAGAATAATATACTTGTACACATGCACACATATCCAATCACATAAAATGCTAAAATTTACAAATAAATGAAAAAATATGAATTCAAACATCTAACAACCTATCATCAGCATACAAAAACAAGTACATTAAATAATAAAGGCCAAATTCAAGACCACTATAAAGAATCTGAAATAAGTCCAAACTAAAAATATATATGGGGACTACTATTAATGTAAATATATGAACACATCTTAGTTTATCAAGATCACTATGATCTACCTATGTCTGGTCCCTCTCGGACTCTATGAAAAGGTTTATCATCTCTATGAGACCTGGCATGTTGAGGAAAAGTCCATATAATGGTGAGTATTACAGTACCTAGTAGGAAACCCTAAAATAATAAATAATATAACATAAATAATAAAAGTTGTATAATCAAAAGTATTTGTCTAGAACACATATAAAAATAATATCCAGTTATACTCACCAATGACACGCAATATCAAGAAAAATTTCCAACTATAATTCCTGCTTTGGATTCCCACCGGATGGGTTCCACATTGCACTCAACCGAGAGAAAAAAATCGCTAAGTCATGTAACACTGATGACATCCATATGAGAGGCCATGATCACTGTATTTCTCTATAGGAAGTACATGTTATATGTCTAAAGAGAATGATACACATATGAGGATTATACCCAAGGCCATGTGGTATATTAATAACTCAATTTGGAATAACCTTCATTGTAGAGGCTCAATGCCCATGTAGTGTTAGTCATGATGATACCAAGAACTCCACCTATGGAAATTATTATCATAGAGGATCGCACCCCATGCCTCACGAAAGAATTCCAATAACTCTATGAAATACTGATGTCCCTTTGAAAGGATCACTATCCTATTTATAGGACATAAGTCCATACTAAACCCTCAGGGAATGAAATATGGGAACAAAACCCTAATATATATTGTCCAATCTGAATAAAAAAGGGATATATGATTTCTTTAATGGAGTAAACGACGTCTATTGGAAGTATATGACATATTCCTTACGCATTGGTTCCTACTTGTGTATCAAATCCAAGGCCTGTGTCCATCTATAAGTACACAATGTGTCTAAGACCATGTACTCCAAGATGTGTCTGTGTCTTGACGGCTATGATCATGTATGGCTAGACATTCCCATGCTCATGTGTATGTACATTCCTAGGAACATGCCATGATAGAAGGTAAGGGTCACATGTCATGTGATAGGGGTCACATGCTATGTGATACTTAAATTTCTACAGAACTCTAGCGTAGTAGCCATAGACCCATACCTATCATGTGTTCATGTGTTACACTCCATGTATTATGGAATTTATTGAAATTCACAAATCATATTCCTGTACAGTAATCTGATCATCTAGTCTCTTATCCCTCCATGAATCCTAATGGAGAGTATGGATCTATTTTGGCCAAGCCCTTCCTTCACCACTCTCTAGAATTTTTCCACTAAATCATATGAGAAATACCACTTTCACATCACCCAGTATCTTCCTGTCAAATTCACATGAATAACACCAATACAGTCCCAATTCATCATCATAGCTCAATCCCTTCACCGATATGAACTTGGATCTATGATAACAATCCATTTAACTATGAAACGAGTATGCAATGATTATTTAACTAGTATTTTTTGAACAACAAGACAATGGAACTGCCTAAAATGAATGAAGAACGGTGGAAGAAATCCAAGAAACATGAAAAGGAGAAACAAACCTTGGCCTTATTTAGTATTCCTTGATCCGTTGCTATTATAATGAAAAATGGAGATCAAATTTAATAAAAAAATTCCAAACAATAATCCCTACAGGTAATCCCATACTCATAATATGAATTATCAATGAACAAATCCATTAGTTGAATGATTTGTGTTCATCGTAGAAATTAAAAAATGGGTAAATAATCCATATAATAAAATTCCACATATCTGTTTAGATCAATAACTGGTTTAGACTACTTCTGTGACGTTGTCAATAGAGAGATCCTAGAGATTCATTGAAAACCAATCGTGTATCCATAATCTGGTTGTTTCCCACAAATGGAATCTCCCCTAATGCTCTCTAATGGATCCACTCAATTTAAAGGGTTATGTGGATAATCTTGTAAATTTTACATAAGATCATATTTATAAGGAACTCTAGGTTTAGGTTTTTAATGAAATAGGTAAATAAAGATAACATAATTTTTTTAATTATTCTCCAATGAAGGCACTCCTACCCAATGCCTGATGCATATAAATATTATTTAACACCTAGTTTAAAACACATTCTCTGAAAATAATGGGTACCTCATATTTCCAATATGAACCTTTGTTTTGATGTTATTATACATTTTTATGAAAACTTGGAATGCATCATATTTAATATATTTGACATATTTCAATCATTAATTCCTGGAACACTGAGCCTTGGAATGTCACACCATATTAGCACTTAGCTCAAAAAATAATCCATATAATATTTCAAAACAATTAATGAAAAAATTATAGTCATTATATTCTCTACACCTTGGGTATTTACATATCGAAAATCTAAAACAAAAAGGATAGACAAAGAGATGGGGGTATTAAGTATTCATCCAAGTCTCCCACTCTCAAGTTCACTTCTATAGATTCATGTTCTATCACTAGACAAGAACTAGGGGAGTCGATCACACACAAATAATCCTCTCCCAACGATCCTCAATCTCTAATGGTTATTTAGAAAAGGTAGGCCCACTGTTGATTTCTAGCAAACCCCAATCGATAACATGATACAGATCATGCATGTACCTCCTTAGCTGTTATATACAGAAGACATAATGTACCAAATATAACAATAGAAGTTTATCCAAGTGTTATGACACCTCACCAACTCTATAAAATATCTAAAAATGGAAAATAAATCATATAGATATCTTTCCATCCTGAGTAAATCTCGAAAATCCACATCCCAGTGAGACCATCAGGAACACGTGGTCTCCATCCTAAAAATCCGTAGGCCTATTTAATCTATACTTATAATAATTTAGATGGATTTTTAAATTTATCATCCACTCCTAGATGATATGAACCTTCAATGTGGTGTATTACACCAACTCTGTGTCCATATGTCTTGGCTCTCTATGGTCAGTCCAACATATCGACGACCTAAATGGTATCATGTATATGAAATCAAATAATTCCATACTAATGGTGGAATGGTAGGTATTTCTGAACAAAAACACCACCAATGGTAGGTGACCCATCCATCTATAATTTATGTATAACGTGAATTCCCACATCATATCCTCTAATACCTAAATGGACCCTCCAACCGGGTCATTAGTATGGGGGTGAAATGTTGTTCCTAAAACACAACCGAGTCCCAATACACTCTTGAAATCCCTTCCATAACCGATATGTGAAGGTACCATTATAGTTATAAATGATCATTTAGGGGACTCCATGGAGTCGAACTATCTCCTCCATGTTGAGGCTTCCCAATCTCTCTTTGTAGCTCTGGTCTCTAATAGTTAGTAAGTTGACCGACTTGGTGAGTCAGTATATAATCACCCAGAAGGCATCATGTACCCTACATATAAAAGGTGACCCTATCATGATGTCCATGTATATACCATCCCACTTTTACTCTTTAATATCAAGTGGTTGAGCTAGACCTGCTGGAACATGGTTCTCTTCCTTCACTTGATGACAAGTAAGGCATCAAGAGACAAACTTTGAAAATCTATTCTTCTTCCATGGCCACCAAAACTGACATCATATGTCCTAGTACACATTCGTCACACATATATATACCTCCAAGGGTGATTTATTAAACTCTCTGAACAACTCATCCCCTAATTTCACTGGTATCGTCATATGTCCTCTAAAAATAACAACATGCTGCCCACCTTCAAAAAATCCATCAGTTGAATTCCAGTGGATATTTGAGTATGTTGGGTCTCACAGTTAGTATCCTGAAGCTATTCCTCTATGAACTTATAAAACATCATAGTGTAAAAAACAATCAAACAGAGTTAAGATTCTCAATATCCATCTACTAAGAATAACTTCATCATGGAAACCTACTCTGACACCTCTCCCAGCAACTATGAACAACATCTACTATTGAGAACATATTCTACCACATTCCCTTTTCCAAGAGTATACAAAATATCAACATAAAAATCCTGGAGGAAATATGGCCATCACCTCTAACTCAATATAATATCATTATGGAAGAATATATCCTTAAGACTCTTTTGGTTTAAATAGATGATAAATTGTTCACCCATCAGGCACCATCTCCACATATTTAGTGTGAAGACTATCGCTATTAACTCAATGTCATGGGTCTTGTAGTTCTAGTCATGTGGTATCAACTTATGTAAACCATAGGAAGTCACCACCTTCATCTGATTTAGAACACAACCAAGACCAATCCCTAATGCATCAAATAACACTACGTACTCAACACCATCCTCTAAAAATATAAATATTTGAGTGTTCATAAATATCTTACTCAACTACTAGAAAGAATATTAGTACCTCTATATTCAAAATAAAGGAATCCATTTTTGGGTCAAAGATGTCATGGGAGATGATATACTAGATAAATAAGGTATGAATATATAATAGTGGCATTCCAACCCATGTAATCTCCATACCTCTGTCATTCTATTGAGTGGATCCCAAGCTATCACTACCTAAAAATTATGAAGGTCCACTGCTACACCATCTACTAAGATAACATGTCCCAGAAATTGGACCTCTTGAATCCATAACTAGATCTTTGAGAGGTGTCTATAAATATCATACTCTTGGAGTATGTCTAGAACTTTTCTCATGTGTCTCACATGTTCTTCCTCAAACACTGATCATACTAGGATACAATCAATTGAAGAATACGATTAATTGATCTAGTAATGGCTAAAAGATATTGTTCATGAGTCTCGTGAACACTTATGAGTTTTTTGATGACAATGGGCATGAAAATGTACAAATTGTGAACTTAGAAATATCAAAATATTTTATTTAGTATATCCTCATCCTGTACTAACAACTGGTGGTATCTTAATCTATGGTCAATATTTTGGAACCATCACACCCCTCTCAATTGATAAAATTGGTCATCCATCCTTGGTTTTGGATACTTATTATTTATGGTAACTTGGTTTAGGTGAAGGTAGTCCACACATAACCTCTTAATCCCATATAGCTTCTTGTCGAACAATATAGGGGCTACCTAGGGTGAAACATTGCATCTAACAAATATCTTCCTCTGTAAGTCTTCCTAATGCACTATAAGCCCATGAATCTCTTTGGGATCCATATGTTATGGTGGAATAGATATCAAGGAAGTACCATGTAATAGGTCAATATAGTAGTATATCTCTCTGTGGAGAGGTAATCCTATTAAATCCTCATGAAATACATCCTCATACTCCACCACCACTATAGGAAAATCAAAACTCATTGAATCTACTATAACAAGAGTCATTTTTTCCAATGGATGAGTAATAGGATATACCCTTCTATGCATGAGTCCATCCCATGCTACCTAGTTTTCTTTTTCACCTATGAAGGAAAAACTAAACCCATCATTACAAACACACCGTATCCTATGCCTGAAATAGACTATCTTTGAATAAACTATAGATAACCAGTCCATAACTAGGATGAAATCATAAGATCTAATATGTAATATAAAGATATCCAAAAACAAAATATCACATCCAAGAGGTAGGACACACCATTGGAACAAGTGTGTGATCACCAAGTCATCTCTTGTAGAAGTCTCCAAGAGTAGGGGCTAAGCCAAGGGCTCCATCAGAATCTCTATATATATGAACAAATAAGTGGAAAAAATTAACGAATTAGAACTATCCAAATTATAATAAATTAAGGTATAAAAGAAATAGAACATACCTCATGTCATCCCTAAAGCCCCTGGTTCATAAACCTCAACCACCTGTAGCTGCCCTCTCCCCTATCCCCCTACTCCCTGATCCTTGCATGGACCACCTGGGAGTGGAAGTGGTAATAGATTAAAATTTCTACCATATATTTATGCTCTTTCAACTCCACTGACACATATTCTTCCCTATTTACTTAATTTCTCTTTCCAATTCCTTTTTTCTAGGAATACCATACACTATCTCTCCACTGGAAATATGACAGGACATACATTCCCACGTGAAATATCCCATAACATTGAAATAGTAGCATCACCTCTCTATAGGATTACTAGACCTATCCTATGAGCACTGAACCACATACCCTCTATCATGGGACCTCCTCCTAAAAAGACCACATCTTGGTCCCTATGTTTGACATCAGCTCTCTACAGCCAAGGTCTCCACTTCTGTTGCCCACAACCATCAACAAATGTTTTCATTTTCTCAGTCAGAAAACTCACTGCTACCAAGGAATGACCAAGAATCCCAAAATAGGTAGGAATGAAAATATCAAATATATCTACGTATTCATCACAAAAATACCCAAGACTGAAATAATTGATCATGTACCATATCCATCGACTACTTAGAGATGTTAGTGAGACTTGATAAATAAATAGCCATATGCGTACTGTCCAACTGTAGCGGTAAAATCTCCTAGATGCACAAAACCCACAACACGGATATAGATAATTCATTTATAAAAAGGATCTAGAACTATGACCATGAAAGTGTAGCCACATCATATGAATGGGTAACCAAGCCCCACCACCATCCTATATATCCATGGGGAAGGCTCACTACCATAACCACCACTTGATCTACCACTGTCCGAAAAAGATTAAAAAATTGTGTCAATGCCTCAAGATAGTATTTAGTTGCATATTGGTCAATATCTCTATTTAACATGAGGGGATGTTGTTGTTGAAACTCCTCAATCATTCTCAAATTGTGCACCTCATCTATTGGTACCGTTGGTACCATATGATTCTTGATAGGTGGTGGTATAACTGGTGCAACACATGAAGATGACACCTCCTAAAAAGATCCCTTTATTGAATCCTTATCATCAAGGGGACCATCCTCGTGACCCTGATGCTGAATCCTAACTAGATAAAATCATGGAGGCATCCTAAAATTGAAAAGATTTACCATGATCAATGAGTATATCTAGAGTGCCTAGCTAGAAACACTAATTTGAAACACTTAACACTATTTTCCATAACCAATCTCATTGACTCTAGTCATAAGGTAGAGTCAAATCCTCTTATACCACTATCACGATCTTTCCCAATGGGGCATTCTCCATGAATACCCCATTCCACACTCTAGTAGGCCATGGATTGGGGACAAGCACTGAGTAGGCATATCAAACACATGGGAGGCCTTAGCCAGACACACACGCCACCAACCCACAAAATGCTAAAATGAAAAAAATGAAAATCCATGCATGAATACATATAATACCCTAAAATCATAGTACAACAAAAAGAATTGGAATAAAGAATAGACAAATAAAATCACACCAAAAATAAATTTAAAACATGTAAAACCTGAAAATATTGAAGGTGAATGCTTTCAAGATAACTATAGGAATACACCTCAATAGATCTATCTCACTAAGCACCACCTAGTATTGGTACCTCTAGGACTCTATCGAAAAGATGATAATCTACGTAAGACATGATATGTTTGAGAAAATCCCATGCATAAGTGATTATAACAATACCTAGTAAGACACCATAAAATCACTAAGCATATAACATCAAGAATAATTGTTAGCTCCCTACAATTATATGTATGAATCACACATAATAATAATATCTAGATATACTCAAAAAAGACACATAGTCTAAAGGTAATTTTATAATTGTTTTTGTATGCCAGGATTTTTGGTTGAAGGTTCCACATAATACTCATCCATGATAACTCAATCCCCGAGTTAGATTTCACTGATGACTTCCATCAGAGAGGTCATTATCATTGGGTCTAACCATAGGAATAACACAATATAAGTATGAATAAAATTATACATAGATGCAGATAACACTAAAGGCCATGAGATATACCAATAACTCAGTCTGGGAAGAATGTCTAAATCAAGGATCGATGTCCTCATACTGTTGGTCACAGTGATACCAAGAACACCACCTAGGCCAAGGATGATGATAGAGGATCTCACTTACAGACTCATAGAAGGATTACAAAAACTCTATTCAGGAATGAAATCCCCATAAAGGGATCACTATCCTATGTTTAGAATGTGATTCCATAATAAACCCTTAGGGAATGAAACAAGGGAAAACAACATAACAAAACCTGTCTAAGATGAGTTAGAAAAGGGCTCAAATATTTATTTGAAGGAGTAAATGCCATGTATTAGAAGTATACATTGTTTTCATTTGGAATTAGGTTTTACCCATGTATCAAATACCATTCCCATGTCCCTGTCTGGGTATACAATGTGTATGAGATTATGTACTCTTAGTTGTGTCTGTGTCCAAGTAGTCATGCATGTGTACATATAGCTATACATGTGCCCATTTGTTTGTACCTTACCAGACACTTTATGAGCCTCCAGGTAATGGTGGCATTCCATGTGATACATAACTCCATGTGGAACCCTAGAACTATATCTATGGCCCCATACATGGTGTGTGTTCATGTATTATAAGCCATGTAGTGTAGAATTTAATGAAACCCTTAGATCTTCCTACCACATAGTTTTCCACTCCTTCATCCTCCAATCCATCCATGAATCCCAATAGAGAGTATGTATCTGGTATTTCTAAACCTTAATGTCTACTCTTTATAGAATCCAGCTACCAAATCACACTAGATGTCCCTCCACCACATCACCCATTATCCTCACATAAAATCTTCCTGATAAACTCTGATCTGGTCTCAATTAATCATCATAGCTTTATCCTATCATTGATCTAAACCCAAATCTATGATAATAATTTTTTTTCCAAGAAACGGATTCACACCAATTTTTTTATATGATATCTTTCAAACCCTATCCCAAATGAACTAATCGTGATGAATGATGAATGGTGGGAGAAATAATAGAAACACCCAAAGGAGGAAAGAACCACATACATGTTCAGTTGACCTTGATTTGTTTCCTTTATAATTAAAAACAAATATCCAATTTAATAAAAAAATTACTCACAACAATCCCTACATATATTCCCATACTCATAATACGATCAATCCAAAAATCAATCTGATGGTCAATTAATTCATGTTCATTATAGAAATAAAAAATGGTGAAAAATAAAAAAAATGATATACCCAGACTTAGATAAATATATTTTGAAGAAATATTATTTTTCATTATCATTAGAATGATAATTGAGTTTCATTGAAAACTGATCATCAATCCAAGATCTGGTCTTCACTCACCAACGGAAGCTCCTCCAACTCTCTCATGTAGATCCTCTCAATATGCAATTTTATGAGGATAACCCTAAATATTTTACATATTAGATATTTTATAAAGAATACTGGGTCTATTTTTTAATCAAATAATTAAATTAATATAAATAAATTGATTAAATTATTCACCTGTGAAGGCACTAATGACCAATGGTCGATGCCGACAAAGATTATATCGCTCTTGGGGTAAAACCCATGCTCTGAATTCAACATAAGATTATGATCTCTCATCTGAGACTCATTTTAGAAGTTATCTTAAAATTTTCATATAATTTTCCATGTGTGATATTTAATATATTTGATATATTTTAGACATTAATTTTGGGAACAATGAGCCTCAAAATCTCACATAGTCTCAGCACATAGCTCCAAAAATAATCCATATAATATTCAAAAATAATACATGGAAAAATTAGAGTCATTAAAATCATTCATCACTTTATTTGGTATTAGAGTAGAGTTTATTTATTTTTGACTACTGTTTTAGTTAACTTTAGTAAAAAAACCTTGGTAAAATCCTAGGGTATGATTGTATGTATAGGATAACATCCAGATTCTTCTTTAAATTAGTGATTTTGGGGGTTATCATTAGAAATAAATCCTCATTTAGATACTTTAGGTGGATAAAGTATCTAATGAAGTTGTAACTAGGGGTAATAACAAAAAATATGGATTGTTGGGTAATAACTTAACCTATGACATGGTTCATGAAAAAGAGGCCAAACATCACACCTGGTTTGACACCCTATAGTGATATACTTTGGTTAGTCACCTTCTCTTTATAAACCATTATGATGGATTTAAAGATATATAACTACTTTAATTAGAAATATTATAGTGGATAAACTAGATTGAAACCATGAGATTCATAGGTTAACATATAGACATTATAGCATCCTGCCTTTTTTATCACATAAAACTTTCATTACATTTGACATAACCGAGGATCTTTAAGGTTTAGTGTCTTAGAAACCAGGAACATAATACCTGAAAACAACATAAAGCATTCTTCTTAAACACTTTAAATGCTTCTCCTTAAGTTCATACAAGGTTCATTACTGCATATCATAACCTGGGGACATACATCAAAAGAAAAGGTGAGCTGAAGGCCCAGTAAGGGAAACAAGAGAAACATTTTACATGTGAACTTGAGATACTTCAATAAGGTCATGAAAAGAACTTTAAGGCATGATAAAGAAATCATGAGGCATTTCATAATAAAAATAACATTTTTCGTAACGTGAAGATGTGTCTATATCATTTAACATAGAAAATCATGAACATATCACCAAGGTCCATCCCCAAGGTGTAATTTGAAAATTACCAAGGTTATTCACCAAGGTATCGTGAAAATTGTAATCTCTAGTGGTTACATCATTACCCAATGCATTGGAGCGCTATCAGGGCGCACCCTTAAATTTGCCTTTATTATCATGTGAGACACATATATCATCATCAAACATTTCATAAATAACCCATATAGCATAAAATAAATGGGTTTCATTTCATAATCATAACGTTTTAAAAACTGCTTTAAAGACATGATCTTCACGTCACTTTAAACCCACGGAAAGGGAAAGCGGGTTTCATGTATGTAATCCCAGAATTTAAAATAGAACATTTTGATATATATGTGAATACCCATTTAGAAATAAGAGCTTTGAGTATTCACTTTATAACATAAAAATAATTTTGAGAAAAGAGAGAGGCATTTTGTGACGAAAATTCTGCAGCATAACGGCTATGTTTCGGGGTTTTATAAAACATTGAAAAGAGAGGGGACACAGGTCAAACATTCATAAATGACCCAAAAAATAGTAGAGGGACAGGATATAAGGGATTTAAGAACATTGTAATGAAATTTGAAAATATACCATTTGAAATGAATAACATGAAAGGAAGACAAAAATAAGATTTCTCTTATGAAAATTTTGCAGCCTAACAGCGTTACATAAACTTCAACCAAAAATGAATTGATGATATCAAATAGGGAATCTCATCATATGAACATAAAATATCAGTATGATAGATATAGAGATCATTCCCCAACATAATAAAAAGGAACATTGCAAGACTTTACATGGAATTAGAACTTTGAAAAGGGAGAAAGGTGCAAGGACCACTTAAAAATTTAACAGCCTAACGACGCCACTTAAACATCAAAATAATGAATTGAAGAGATCAAATGGGGTATATCATCATATGGTCATAAAAGATAGGTATGATAGATATAGAGATCATACCCCAACATAACAAAAAAGTAACTTTAAATAATTGACATGAAAGTAGAACTTCAAAACGAGAAGGGTGAAGAACCACTTAAAAATTCGGCATCCTAACGACGCCACTTAAAACTTCAAAATTCTGAATTGAAGAGATCAAATGGAGTATCTCATAATATGGTCATAAAAGATCAGTATGATAGATATAGATATCATACCCCAACATAACAAAAAGTAACTTGAAAGAATTGACATGAAAGTAGAACTTCAAAATGAGAAGGGTGAAGAACAACTTAAAAATTCAGCAGCCTAACGGCGCCACTTAAAACTTCAAAATACTGAATTGAAGAGATCAAATGGGGTCTCTCATCATATGTTCATAAAATATCAGCATGATAGATATAGAGATCATACCCCAACATTACAAAAATGAACTTGAAATACTTTACATGAAAATAGATCTTGAAAATCAGAAGGGAGAAAGAATCCGTTACAAATATTTCGGCAGCCTAACAGCGTCACTTAAAACATCATAAAAAGAAATAATGAGAGTAAGAGGGGATCTCTCATTATGTGAACATAAAAATGGCAGTAAGAGGAGTATAAAAGAACACCCTTTAACATAAGAATATGGAGCATAAAAGAAATTACATAAAAGAGATTTCTTGAAAAGAAAGAGAGAGATCGGATCCCTTACCTTAAAACGTAACTCTTAAAACTCATAGGATTGGACTTTGAGGGCTTGGGGGCACATTGGGAGGACTCCATGGGAGGTAAGGAGACCATATTTTCGGTGGGGGAGAGTTGGGAGTCGAATGGATGAGAGGAGGGCTTGGTATTTATAGGGAAAGTGAGGGGACAAGGCATTAATGGCCAAGAGACACCTCATAAGTGGGTTTCTCAAAACCATGTGCTCTCCCAAGATATTTCCCATGAAGTTAGGCCTCATGGGGCCCCCAATACAATACTTAATCACCTTTGGTCGGCCAACCCATAAAATATCTCATGAAATCATCATGACACAGTTATGATGTCATTAAACATACCGAAACCCTAAAACTGTATTTTTACTATTCACTGAAAATTCCACTTTCTCAGAAAAATCCCAAAATTTCACGTTAATAAAATATAGATGCTATGATTTCAAAAATGTACTCCATTTTATAAAAATAATTTTCTAAATATTTTTAATTTAATTTTTAAATAAATACACTATTCATCGAAAATTCATTTTTTCAGAAAAAACCCCAAACATTACCTTAACATAATATCGATGCTCTGAATTCCAAAATGAAATCCATTTTATAAAAATAATTTTCTAAATATTTTTAATTTAATTTTTAATTAAAAAACACTATTCACACAAAAAACCAATACTTGAATAATAATTTATGAAACTGTTATTTAACCATTTTATTGAATCACATTACTTAATCAAGGTGTCTAAATTATATTAAAACTTTCTTTAAGTGAGATTACTAATCCATTTGGTCACATTACTAATCCTAATCATAAAATCACTATTCATAATTTACTATTCATCAAAAATCAAGTTGATCTTATTAGACTCTAAATTTCGTACTGAACAAAATTGTACAAGACCATTTTTTGAATATCATTACACATTTTTAATTTTTTAAGGTTTACATAAACATTTTTAAAATATCCTTTTTCTAAAATTCATAAAAAAATATGCATACTATATTTATCTGTTCATTTGAAAATTCATAAACTTCATCATAAGAAGAAATCCCAATTTTTATTTAAAACAAAGGATTACACAAGGCAGTTACGGTCTCCTTACATAGCCCCTTCTCACACCAGCATAGGACCTAAGTGTAAGGTGTGCTAAGGTGAGAGAATCGGAGGGAGGCTCGGCTAACATCACACGAGTAGTAATTTCTATCAGATTGAACTTTTCGCGAAGGCGATTCCGTTCTAGCTTCACACGATGAAGTTCGGCTTGGGTTTGGTCCAGAGCAAATCCCAGTGGTGCTACCACCTTCCCAAGTTCTGTTAGATGGGCTTTGATCGGTCCAAGACTACTGGGTGAGGCCATCGAATCATCTTTTTGTAATATTTAACCAAGATTACTTGTATTTAGAGACAATAATCAAAATGTTTAGTTTCCAGGGGCCATATTGACCAATGATCATATAACAGTCAAAACCCAATGGTCTCATTTTAAATATACTCATGTTATCAAATGAAACATTTTTTTTGAGTATAAAAATAAAATAAAATAACACATAAAATTAGAAAACAAGATTTATTCAAAATTTCGGGTCGTTACAGACATTGTTTACGAAAACCATGTGAAAGAAACTTCTATAATGTAGGTTATTATACCTAATAATTAGGGACTGTTGAATCAAAAGATTTTGGAGGAATTAAACATTGATGACATGCATATTGTATGTGAATATATTGATGTATTCCTGGATGAACTGCCTGGTCTTTAACTAGAGCATGTGGTTGATTTTTCAATCAATCTCATACCTATGTTAATTCTTATCTCAAAGAGTCCATATAGAATGAATCCCATTTAATTATTGTATTTAAAGTATAAAATGAAATAAAATTTAGATAAGTGTTTTGTATAACCTAGTTATTTACTATGGGGTTCACTAGTCCTATCTCTCCAATATAAGTATGGATTGATGCATATTTGTATTGATTATCATGATATTAACAAAATCAAAACAAATAAGAGGTATACTCCAGAACATATTTATGATTTATTTAATCAACATATAATATATATATACTTATCAATGAATGATATTTGATCTGGATATCATTAGTTAAGTGCTAAAATGGATTATATTAATGAAACAAATTTAGGTATAAGATATAAACACTATAAATTTATAGCAATTCCCTTTGGATTTATTAATTCCTATGATATATTCAAGGATATTATGAAGAAAGTATATAGAGATTACTAGGATCAATTTGTGTTATTATTTATTTATGATATTCTTATATATTCCAAAATCAAGGAATTACATGAGGATCATTTGGAAATTGGGTTAATGACCTTGATAAAGGATAAAATATGTTCTGAATTTTTAAAATATAATTTTTTTCTCAAAAAGACATCATTCGTGGGTTCTATAATCAAAATAAAGTGTGTATCGATGAGTCCATTAAAGAAAGAAGTTATTGAGAAATGATTTAAACCAAAAACTATAATATATATCCATAGTTTTATTTGGTGAATGAGATATAATTTTTTTTTGATAGGTTTATCATTTTTATAAAATCAATTATCCAATTTAATATGGTAGGGAGAAAATTTACTTTTCACAGAGTAATGTGAAGAATGTTTTGAGGAACTGATGATGAGGTTGGTTACTACTCATTTACATAAATTTACCTTCATTGGGGAAGGGCTTGTAATATAAAGTGATGATTTAAAAATGGTTTGGGGTAGTTTTATAATGTAGAATGATAAGTAAATTACATATTTATCTTATTAATTAAAGTCTCTTTAAAAAAATTAATCGATACCTGATTCAGAGTTGGTAGTAGTAATGCTGATTATTTTTTGAAAATTTATCTATGGATTGAACTGTGATATACACAATGTTAACAAGAAATTGAAATATATATTCACACATAAGTAATTTTATATTTTACAAAGGATATCATATTAATTGATAAAATAGTATGACTTATGAATATATTACCAACCTAGTAAGGAAAATATGGTGTATGATGCTCTTAGCAGGAAAGAGCATGCTACTCTATTCACGATGAGGATAAAAAATGACCAAATACTGATGAATTTTCAAAGGGTAAATATTCATGTCATATTGGTAGGATTTAGATAGGATATTTCCCAACCAACCGCTCAACCATGAATTTATTTAAAGATTAAAGAAGCCTAGAAAGATGACGTGGATCTATAAAAAGTCTTGGTTATTCTATAATTTAACTATGATTCTGATGGAGCTATAAGTTTTGGAACCTAGATACGTGTCTCATCCAAGTCAAAATTGAATATGGAACATTTAGATGATTCACATATATTTATCCTTCTCTACACATCCTAGTTGAAATAATATGTATACATATATAAAGAAAATATTCTGGTGGGATAACATGAATAGAGAGATTATATAATACTTATTTCAATGCTTAGTATACTATAAAGTTTAGGATAAATGATAAAAGGCCAAGGGTATATTGCAATAATTAATCAACACATTATGTTAATAGAGAAACATCACTATAGAATTTATTGTAGTAAACCCTTCAAATTTTAAAGGCCATAGTTATATTTGGGTTATAGTCGATCTCCTTAAAAATTTAGTGAATTTTATTTCCATAAAATAATATGATTACCATGATGAACTTACCAAGAAATACATAAGATAAATATTAAGGGTGTATGGAGTATATCTATCAACTATATACGATTCGGATCAATGGTTTACCACAAGGTTTTGGATAATTATTTAGAAATAATTGGAGGCAAATCTATGGTTTAACACTATATATCATCCTCGAATAGATGGTCAGTCTGATAAGACAATTAAAACTATAATGGATATGCAGTGATATTTTTAGATGGATTTTATAGGTTTTTTTGATCAATACCTCTCCCATGCAGAGTACTCATATAACAATAGTGAATATTATAATAATTAGATGTCACTATAATTAGGATTTTTATGGAAACATAAGATGACATGAACATACAATGATGAAGTTTGAGGGAGGAAGCTGATAAGTCCCAACCTTTTCTAGGAAATTATGAAGAAGGTTCAAACAATTTAACAATATATAAAAGTGAATAAATTCAATATAAGAGTTATGAATATTATCATTGGTGAGATATAGAGTTTGAATTTGGTGAAAAGATGTTCCTTTTTATATCTTCATGGATGTTGGATATGTGATTTTGGAAGAAAGGGAAGATTAACCCTATAAACATTAGTCCATTAGAGATCGTTGTTCATATATGGGACCTATCATATAACTTAACACTCCTTCTACACCTCTGTTAACAACAAAATGTGTTCCATGTATCACTTTTGAGAAATTACATACCAGACCCTTCACATGTTCCATGCTTGGAAGTCATGCAACTGAAACATGTTCTATCATGTGAGGAACAACTGGTGGAAATTTTGGACCAAATGGTAAGGTTCTGTGGAACAAGAACACCCATATAGTAAAATTTATGTGTTAAAATCAAATTTTTTAAGAGGATACATGGTAACTTGAGTATTTGACAAGAGAGAAGTACCATCAATTGTTTTATTTCACATAATGAAATTTTGAAGAAAAAATTCTTTTTAAGGGTGGTAAAATGTATTGAACTGAGTTTTTCCTCCTTAAATAAATACTATGATCGAAGGCTTACTCCAAAATATTCACTAAGAAAATAAGACTATTGTAAAATAGCCGTTTAATTGGAAGGTTGAAATAGCATAAACAAAATTACAAAAATAGGTATATATATATATATATATGCATAAAAAATATAAAGTTCAATTTGAATATCAAATCATATAGTACATATAAGAAAATAATGAAATAAAATTTCTAAAACTTACTTCTTTTTAAGAATAATATATTGTGATGAATGATTAACACTATTTTAATTAGTAATTTATAGAAAATGAAAAGAATAATGAATAAAATACCAAAAGTTAATTTCCTATAATTGTTTTCTCAACAATTTATCTTATTATTTTAAAAAATAAAAAAATATAATTGTTAGGATGATAATTTGAAAAAATGAATACTATTTTGGGTTTTATCATCGATTTATTTTATTAATATTAATGTTTTTAATTTTTCCAAAAAAATGACTTTTAAGACAATAGGGTAAAATGAAAGTTTTACAAATAAAATGAATTTTATAGGATTATTAGTATATAATTAGTAATTGGAAATTTGTGGAACATTTTTAAGACCAAATATGTATTTTATAATCAAACTTATAATTTTAGAATTTTTTTTTAATTAATCATCCCATATTTTACATTTTATCATTTATGTTATATTTTTTCAAAAAAAATGTTTTTAATAATTTACACATTTAGTATATTAAAATTAAATTTTATCAATCATAAAATTTTAATACAAAATTATATGTCAAATTTGGAATCATTTGGACCAAATTATAAAATATGGACAATTTTATTTTTGGGAATATAGGAAAACTTACCAAGGTAAAAACTATTTACCATAGTGAAAAACCAGCAAACCTGTTATAGGGTGGTAAAAAAGACACTATTTATTTTCCTAGAGTAGTAAAATAGCTAAAAAGGTCCATCTAACAAACGTAGATTTATAATGGTTTACTTAGTAATTATAATTCCCATATTCTACTTTTTTGGGCTTTTAATATTTTCATGAAATAATGAAACGAAATGTGATAAGAAGAATGAAAATATTAACCTAACATGAAATAAAAAATATAATGAGGTTATATAATAAAGATATAGGTTCTATGGTTTGGATTCTTTGGTTTATATTATTATTCATATTTTTTGTTTAAATTCTAATAAATAATTCAATTATGAAATCTCATTAATGAATTACTATAATTTAATTTAATGAGTGTGAAAATTTTCTTTTCTCATATAATTCATTGTGATAATAAATTCCACCTCATCCTATAATCAATTTTGATGAATCACATCAATCGAGAGTGTGGCACATTCTTGGACCCAACTACACTATATTCTGTTTCATCGAATGAAAAAATCATCTCCATCATGGGAAGAGTAATCATTCAATAGAAGGGAGAGAAAGATGTAAATTAAATAAAAGTTATAAATTTGAGATTAAAATCATGATGGAAAATAAAAAACACATACAATTACCTCACATTCAATAAAAATTTAAACAAAACATTTCAGAACTTAACATGAAGAATTCAGGAACATCGAGATTCTCACCCAAGCCCAAGACCCAGTTTACTCACTCCCCATCACGAGTGTAAGAGTTCAAAGTTGAAGAGAATGAAAATTATTGAATGAAATATATATAAATAAAAATAAATAGTGGAACAATTTAACAAAAATATCCCTGAATTATAAGGAGAAACAAAAATAAACTACAAATTCAGATAATATAGTGGAAATAGCCCTTCTCCAAATCGAGAGAGATCCTTAGCATGACAACAAGAACTCACATTTATAAAGGGATTAATCCCATATATATTCATTTAGTATCTTATTTTTATCCCTAAAAAAATTACACTTTTACCTTTCGAGTTCATCTCTACTTTGAGTAGGTCAATCTAAAATCACCATGTGCAATCTCTTAAGATTTCGAGTTTTTAATGCAGCAGACCCCTACATTGTGGGACTAGTTACTATGGTGTAGAATCCTTCACTTGTGCATGGCCTATTCATGGACATGTTTCATCCATGTATTCTTCAAAAAATATTTCCTCTCCCTTTAAAACATGGTACTGACAATGTTGACATCTCCATGGATCATGAAAAACCATTCGATGCAGCTTTGGGCATGACATCTCTCATTCAAAAACAATACATCTAAAGTTGTAATGACTATATTGTAGTGAAAAAACCATGATAAATATAATATAATTCAAATAAAGATACAAAGAAACCAAATTCTCAATCAACATATTCCTTTTTCTCAAATTATTCAACACTACCATTTTTGGATTCTCTATGGGGTAGCTCAACTCTCAATGGTTTAGCCACCCATTTTCCATCTTCCCATTGGATAGACTACGTCAAAGTGGTGGTTCAACATCATAGGTATCCTCATTAATACATCCATCCATCATAGTGTCATGATCAGGATCCATTTTTTTGAAATGTATTTCAATAAAATCACCCCAAGTTCCTAAGATCATTCATGTCGAACTTCGTCCTGGAAATTCCTTTTGAATAGTGAAAAAGGTTTGAGTTCAAGATTCCATGTGGCTACAATAGTGGTTTATATAAATTTAACAGGGTGTTCAGGTGATATATTTAAAGAAATATAGTGGATATAGAATTGATAAAAATTTTGAGTGGTAGGGTGTATGATTTCGTCATAGAATGATGATGTTTTTTAGTTGAGGAACAACGACCACTTAACACAACTTCCATATCAAAGTGACACATGATTTGGATATCCCTTATAAAAAATACCACATATCACTCATCTATGAGTCATTATAAATATATACTATACATCATACACTACTCACACACACAAAATGGTCCTATATCAACACACATGGGCCAAAAGAGCTTTAGCCCAACCTCTGTACATGTGCTCTGTGCGTGAACCTGAATTCCTTCTCAACATCGGCTTTTCTCAACCTGTGCTCCTCTTTACATTGATAAATTCCCTACTCTTAGGTGTTCATGGCTGGATATCCCAGATTGGTATGGCTAAATGTCTTTTACTCATTTTCTTGAGGGCTATCATGGGATTGGCCATGTTTTCTTACTTATAAAATGTTCAAACAATTAGTAAAATTAATCTATAAATTCATAAGTTAACTATAAACTTAAAAATTAAACATTATTTGTAATTTTAATCAATTTTAATTACTAAAAAAATTATTTATCCATATTTTATGAAAAAAATTAATTTATGCGGAAAATTTATTAAAAACCATTCTAGAAATGCTTAAAAACATTCCTGAAAACTGAGTGAATGAAAAAGAAAATTGTAAAAATTAGTAACCTAAGTGGTCAAAGTCCTTTAATATAAAAAATCCATTTTAAATTTAATTTAGGAATTTTGGATCCATAATATATCTTTACTAATCAATTATTTCTCAATTTTGGAACAAATTCCTTTGATATTGACTTCACATTATTTAATTTTTTGGGTATTTACAAAAAATACAATAATTTTCACTTATAAAAGAGAAACTTCTCTCATCACTTCCCATCACAAAAAAGAAGCATTAGTATAATCCCAAAATATACCCAACATTATCCTCAAAACATACATTCTACAAAAGGAGGTTCTTTTGTTCTTAAAAGACTATCACTCAAAGGTTTAATCCTCTTCATAGAGGATATAATTCAAGAAGGTATATGTTCCTATCCTGTTTTTCTTTTTTATATTTATTTATATGATTTTATTATTTACAAAATTCAATTTAAACCTTATATAATGAAAAAATATGTTTCACTACTATAATCGTATGTTATTATAAATATAGTACAAGCATTAAACTACCAACCCTTCTTTCATTAGGAAAAATGAAAACATGCATCATATATTGTGTGAACTACGACTTTTATGAATAAATGTGTGTCATTTTACTTCACTTAAAATCATGGATTGTTTTATTTTATTTTTTAAGGGTATATATGGTATATATATTTAATATATATATAATTAATATGGTTTATAGATAACATAACAATTAATTCTCTTTATAAGGTAATCCTTCGATATATGATAATAACCCAAAAATAGTTCGTCTTTAGATTTTTTCTCATGAAAAATGACTAAATATCCCACATAATAGAATTATAACATTTATTTCCTTATAGAACATGAATTTTATAGAACCAAATCATTTTTAAATGACAATATTTTGTATAAAATTGATCATCGACACCAATTTTATAAACCTAGTTCGAAAAGGTTGTGATTGTCAACACCCAAGGGATAAAATAGATTACAAAAACCTAATACATAACAAATTTTTTTAATGGATATTATAAATTTAAATTCATATAAATAATTCTATGAAAAATATAATTAATATATTTATCTTTATGATACAAAATGATAAATCACTTTAATGGTGATCGAGAATAAATGTATGGGACTTAGTAACTCAAAATTATTTAATTGAGTTTTACAATATCTTATTAAAATACATTTTTTAAGAAAGTAAATTTTGAATGATGTTATATCTTTATTTCTAGGAAGTAATAGTTTTTAATCCAAATCTATTTTCCTGAAATGTTTTAATTTCTCTTACTTTAAAAAAATTTCGCTGGATTTTTGAAAAGAGACACGTTACTATGAATTTTATAATGATTAATACAAAATGTTTTAAAAAAACCATTTTCATGATTTAGATTTCATTATCATTAAATAATCTATCTTCAATATATTTATGTTTCAAGTTTCACCCTATATTTTGTTTTTTTCTATGATTATTTATGGTGATCATGTTTTTTAATCAAAAGAATTAATTCATGATGTTATTTTATACCATTTGGATATTTTTTAAAACCGATTTTATTTCCACGGGTTATTTACAAAGACGGAATGATTTCCATTTGGATGTTGAATAAATTTTTTCCTTTTCCATGGGTTCATTAAGATATGTTTATGATTGGTTGTAATTCGAACACATATATATGGATGATGATATTCGGGGTGCTATATCACCATCCAATGTATTGGTTTCAGATTATATCTCATGATATTGTACAACATATACCTAATAATATTTTCTCATAGTAATGGATATGATGTAATTTCTCAAATTTTTAGGCCTTCACATAATATGTTTTTCACATAGGTGCATTAATAATGATTTTCACACAATGTTTTTCCTATACTTATGGTTATGACCCATTTTGGTCCATTTCATGTATTTTTTTCATAATTAATAATATTTTTGTGACCTCGTGTTTCTATAACTTTTTTTATGATTATAATAAAAAGGTACTTTGATATTTTATGAACGTATTTTTGTATTCTTAATGTTCACCTTCATGTTTATGATCTTATATTTTTTGGTATTTTCCCCCTTACCAAGCATTTGAGCAGACACCTTTCAATTTTTTTTCCATTAACTAGGTTATGATAATGATTATAATAATTGAGATATATATTAAAGGATCTATTGGAGAATTATTTTAGGGAAATTTTCATAAGTTTAATAAAATAAGATGTATATGCAGGTAATCTCTGATACACTAAACATTTTCTTCCTTCAGAAGTGCAACTATTTTTTTGATATATTTTTTAAATAGTTAGATTAATTTATTATTTATATCATGTTTAAAGTAGGTCACTATATGTATATAGGTTCTAATTCTATGAAACTCTATGAAAACCCAACCCAATTCACTTGAATTAGTAATATATAGCTAAAAAATAATTTATATTGACTATAATAAAAATTGAATAACTATCAAACAATTTAAAGTTCTCATACAATTACTATGCCATTATAATCATTTACCATTATGATTTGAGATCAAATTAGAATTATTATGTTAGAAACAATTTCTATCACTATAAACCACTTTTTTCTATATGGTAAAAATTATTAAATGGAGGATACAATTCATAAAGAAATATCCAGAAACCCTAAATGAAATAATTAAATATAATAACATCCTCATTTCATGGAATAAAAAATATTTTAAAAAGGAAAGAACACTCATATCATAGATAAACTAATATTATAAAGTATAATCTTCATGCTATTGAGGATACAATATTAGAAATAAAAAACCCCATTCCATGATAAAAATAAATTTGGTATAAATATCATAAAATCCTATAGAAAACAATATCACAAATAAACATCCTTATTCTATAAAACATATGATATTAAAAAATTACCTTTATTATTATATAGAGAATACAATTTCAAATCAAGAAAACTCACACCATGGAGGGAACATGAATATTTCCATACGTGATTCAATGAATTAACCTCTAAGATCAATTTGATAATTAGTATGTTTATTTGGATCGAATAAAACTTACAACACTCATATCACAAGATCAACCATACATGAAATAGAAACCATAAAATTATAAAATAAAGAAGATATTGTATATAATTATCTGATTAATTACAATACTACTATATTTTACAGTATATATAAAGGAGAACATAAACATATAGTGAGAATCCCACCAACATAGTGTATCCATGGGCTGATGTGAATCGCTTGATACTTGAGATGGATTCTAATTCTCTCTATAGCATGCTAGTAATAGCGGCCTAATATTTTCATACATAAATATTATATATTAATATCTTAATATTCATTACATAACATTATTAGCCATGCCAAAATCGTATAGGTTTATTATATTTAGAAACTTGTATCAACAAATAACTAGTTCTTAAGAGGTTTATATCATGTACCACTATGTTCTTCATTACTATAACCCTTATTAGACATATCTTACTTAATAGATTTCTTCATTAACTTTCAAAATAAGATATAAAAGGGATAGATTATATGATCAGTGAGGGTAAATAAGGGAGATATCAATGATCAGATAAGTATAACATGAGCATAAGGGTATGATAACATGATCTTAATATTTAAAAACCAAACCCAATATATCATATGTCATAATACTGAATAATGTAATAAATATTTTTAGTTCATAAGATAGTAATCATAAAAAAATCAATGAACCTGATCTATGATAGAAAGTCATTGGTATAATACATAAGTTTGTGGCATACACATAATCATAGAAAATCATTTCCCTAATCAAGGTTCACTAAAAAAAATTACATAGTAGATTTGGTTAACTCCCTATTCTATCATATCATTAGTCAAGGTTCACTACCTAGATTATAATAGTGGAAAATATCCCTTATTAAGTTATGTTCACTCTCCATTGTAGTCATTATTATCTCATGAGATATCTATATTTACCCAATTCATTGGAGGGATACATAATTATGGGCCCACCCATCACATAATCATAATATATTTATATGTTCACCACAAGATCATAAAAAATTCATCATATATCATAACATGGGGAAATGAAATAGGTTTGACAAACATTTCAAAAATTCACCATAACAGTACCCAATGGAAAAAAATGGGTTTCAAAAACATATGATCATCATAATTGTGATCCATATGAAGAAATAATAAGTAATATATCCTTGAATCGTTACTCCATTAAAGTATATGTAACATCAAAGGTTGTAATCTTAAATGAAAATTTCTTTAAAAGATCACTTGGAATATTTCATGGGGAAAATACACTTTTCATTTTGGAATAACATATTTAAAATATAAAAAATTAAAAATTATTAAGGGAATTTATTTTTAAAACATCCATAAGAACTTGTAAAATAATATTAACGTCATTAAGAAATAATAAAGCGGTAAATTTCATTCAAGGTGAGTTTGTTAAAATAAAGACTCTCTTACATTTTTTGTAAAAATTAAAATGTAACTCATTCAATAAAAAACAATAAGACTCCATTTAATTTTCTTTTTAAATTAAACCATCACTCAAACTTATGTTAAAAAATAATAGGATAATATAAAATCATCTTTTAAAATATTTTTTTAGAAAACATGGATTATGAAGAAAAATAATTTTTTGACTGAAGAGAGTGATTAAGTAAATTTATCAAAAAAATACTATTTTAGTCTCTTAAGTTATCAAAGAGATAAAAATAAAAGGAAAACATGTAATCTCTATAAATAAATATAGGATAACAAATTCACGATATTCTTGAGATATAGGTCATAATATTTCATCTTCAAAAACATGATCATACATAATCCCAATAAACAATGAGATCGTAAAATAAATCACTTACCTAAAGTTTAAATTGACTCTAAATTAAAATAGCCACATATATAATAAATTTAAATGTATTATAATTCTATAAAAAATCATTTATATACTCATAATAACCTACATGTTCCACTTATAACATTTAATCACTAATGTATCAAAAATTTCTTACTAAAATCATCATTTTTGGGTGATAATTGTTTGGTTTTTCAAGAGAATTTTAGTTTGGTAGTTCCAATACATGAACATTGATCATGGTTAAATCATATATATAATTTTAATTACTATATATATATATATATCCATCCATTAAATTTAGAGATAAAAAAATGAATTACACTATTTATTGAGATGGTTGGTCATACATATGAATGAATGTTGTCTTTACCTTTTAACAAATAGAAAAAAAGAATATTAAATAATAATTCACATTTTATAAATCATTTTATATAATATATATCATATATATTCATTAAATATATTCTTACTACCATCCATGTAATGGGTAATTGAAAAAGGAATCACATTGCTTTGCGGAGGTGGTAGTCAACACGTATGCACGAGTGATATTATCATTTTCTAATGGATTGGATGGTAAGAGGGTAGAAATAATATTATAATTCCATAAGAATAATTTTTTTATAAATTTCATTTGGAAATAATATACCAATCATAATACCCATCCGTGAAATATGGTGATTGAAAATGATTTGTATCACTATATGGAGGTTGTAGTCCACATGTACATACAAGCAATATTTTCACTCCCCATTTGATAGAATAGAGGGTAGATATGTGTGGTTAAATAATCATAATATATTTTTTGTACATTTAGGATACTTAATTTATAATTTTATGATCAATAACAAATATTTATTTGTTGTATAATAAGAAAGAAGCTGAAAGAGGTCAGATAAGATGATTACCTCTCCTTTGGATGACCTCCTTTAGATCTTTTCTTAAGGACCCCCTAAATAGTATTATAATAGAAAAAACCTATAATTCATGGATAGGTAAGTTTAGATGATAATTTAGTTTTTTTTTGTCAAGATATAATGCTCAATTCAGTTTAAAGAAGAGAAAGGAGGGGTGTCCTTTTATAAGCGGGGAGAGGAAACACATGGATTGTTTTAAAAGACTAAAATATAATAAAGTAATTATCGAGAAAAAAGAATCCAAATTGACTGATATTAAAAGGTGGTTTATGAATTTTTTTAATTGTTATAGGTAATAGTATTTAAACACGTTTTAATGGAAAAATGACCTTAATCTCTGGGTTCAACCCCAATAGTAAACCTATTTTAATAATTATAAAATATCAAAGTTTTCTACACATCAATTATCAACAATGTTACCATAAAAGCACAAGTGACCCATTAATGGACCATGGTTGATATTAAAAGTCCTATACAATTCAATTTGACTAATATAGGGCTTTTATCGATTTTGAATCATTTAATATAATATTAAAAATTGTAAAATAACATTAATGTCTTTTTTGGAACTATTTATCTACTTTGACTTTGAAAACAACCTGGGTAAAAATAAATTTGAATCTAAACATTTCACACATCCATAATATGTTATTTTATCTAATAAATTTATGGAACACAATAATTCATCCAAATTTTATTACTTTTACAATTTTTAATATCATTTATTTTATTTTGTACTAATTGAATAAATCCAGGTTTAGTGTTGTATAAGAATTTAAGGTAATTATTAAATCAATAAAAATTAAAAATAATTATCTATGATAAGAAAATTAATTTATAATTAAAATGAATATTTATAATCTAACCTTTCTTCTTATTACCCTTATTTAAAAAATTTATATATATTGAAGACAAGAGAGAGAAATGTTTTATTTATTATTTTCTAAATTTAATATTAAGGTCATAATAAAAGAAATATGGCACTAAGTGGCAATATGTAAGAGAATCAGATAGAAATATGTGAACTAAATAAATCAAAAAGATAATGGATAGTGTTATAGAAATTTGAAATCGATATCCCAAAATTTTAATCCAATTTTATCTATTTTACCCTTACCATAGTGAAAAATACTTACCAAGTTTACTATTCATAATGAAAAAAATACAAAGGAATTATTTAAAAAAATTTATCCAAATTAATCTAAATATGGAACCTATTTTCCAAAATTAAATTTATAAAAGTTATATAATCTAATTTAAAATTAAACCCATAAAACGTGATGAAAAACAATTTTTTCAAATAATATTTAAGTGTAAATTATATTTATAGAAAAATATTACAAAAGATTATTTTAAATAACCTTAATGGGTTTATTTATAATATAAATGAAATAATTTTAATTTTAAAATATATTTTTTAAAAAATATCACTTTTCAATTATTTAAATAAAAAGATAGTTTTCAATTAAAATTGGTATTTTAAAATATTAATCGAAAAATAAATCCTTTTAGAAAATTATCAAAAATTCACACTAAGATAATTTGTAAATATTGATTTAAAAATCAAGTTACTTTTTTTAACTAAATTTTTTAAATAGTGTCAGAAATTCCTTATATTAATTTCTCACAAAAAGAAATAAAAACCATTTTGAGGTAAAGATTTATTTTTGAAGAATAAAATCATTTTATAAAAATTGAGTCTTTATTTATCAGGATATTTAATTTACATTAAAACTTTATAAATGTTTTTCAAAATTTTATTATTCCAATTTACTCCACCTATTTAACATCCATGTTATAACTACATATTATATTTTGGTTAATTTAGGATTGGTGTTGTAAGTTATCAAAGAAATTAATTTTTTTTTGAAAATAAATATATCATAAAATCTTCGGGTGTGATATTATACCCCCCTTAGAATGAATTTATCTCTTAAAATTATATCACTTTGATATGTTTTTAGGATATCTTTATTTTATCACCTATCTGGGTTCCCATTTAGCTTCTTCGAATGTATGATTTTTCCAAATAAATTTAACTAAGTGATTAGTCTTTTTCTGAAACAATTTATATCTATGATCCAAGATTATATATGTTATTATGTAAATTATATATAATGATCAATTGGAAAGACCTATGAGTTTGGTACATTTTAGTGATCAAGTATGCACTTCTTCATGAGTGATACATGGAACAAATCATGAACTTTGGAAAGGTTTTGTGTAAGAACCAAGAGATAATCTACCTTCCTTACTCGATCAAGAATCTAAAAGGTTCCAATATTCATAGGGAATAAGATTCCATTATTTATGAATCCAATAACCATATTCCATGGATAAATTCATAGAAATAACTTATTCATAGTATTCAATTCTATATTTCACCATTGATTTTCAATATAACATTTTTTTCGACGATGAGATACCCTGAAGTGTTTCTCAATGGATTTGACTTGGTCTATCATTTCTTCACTTAGCTCTAGTCCCAATAGGTTTTTCCATATTATTTATTCCCATCACATTAGAGTTATACACTAACTTCTAACAAAGGATTCATAAGGACACATCTAAATTCTAGAGTGAGAGCTACTGTTGTAAGAAAAATATGCTAGAGAAAGATGTTGATACTATCCATATTTTAAATACATAGAATAAGTAGTCATCATATACTCTAGGGTATGAATGGATCCCTATGACTATACGTATGTCCAAGAATGATAAGTATTAATAAAACTAAACTATATATCGAGATCCCACTGAAGACTTATCCATAACATCAAGGTTAACCTCATATCTCGATTAACTAAAATAGAATGTGGTAATCCATGTAATCATACAACTTATTTAATGTATATTATTAAAATATGATTAATAGAGAAATATTCTTTGATAAAAATGAAGTGTACCAAATTTTTAAGTAAATTTACAACAACCCAAATATAATTATTACCTTTACCTTTTTAGGGATTCTGATGATGAAACTAATGGATATATTTTCCCATTTACATTCTAGTATGGGTAATGGATATACGATCCCCTTAGAATTATATTTCACAACCTTAACATTATAAAAAATCAAGAAATCAGAAACATAATTTTCAATATATCTCTTCATGTTATCCATCCATATATACTCTTTTAGATCTCTCTATATCTTGATACTTCTATGATGAGTAGATAATGTTGAATTAATTGCTTCATCCAAAAAATCCTTATTCAAATATGATATTAATAGAACACATACATGGTTTCTAAATCTTATCATTACATCATAATCAATGTTGAACTCATGAGCATTTCACAACATATTTTTAAACCCTAAATCTTCTTTCTATTTTTTTAATCCTTAAATGGATTTATGGTTGGAAAATAATTATATAAAGATAAAATTTATCCTCTTCATTCAAGATTTGAAGAACCATCCTTCTAAAATCATGAAATATTGGATCTTTTTTATACTCATCATAGATAATATAAAATGATTCTTTTGAATTAGAGTATTATCCACATTTTTAACTTTCCTAGTGTGGTATTATAGTGAGAAATCATAATATTTAATCTACTTTATCCATTTTCTCTATAACATATTTATCTCTTTTTGAGTGAATATTTACTTCAATCTTTTATGATCAGTATATATATCACACATTTATCCATAAAGATAATTCCACCATATATTTAATGGAATAAATACCACAAATAAAATCAAATAATGGGTTGAGTAATTTTTCTCATGAACCATTAATTTTCATGAGGCATAATCTATCATCATATAATTTTGTATGAGGAGACAACATAGTCCCTTATTTTATGAAACAATATAGATAAAAACATTTCTATGCTACAGGGCAGTGTAAGGATAGGTTCACTGACTGACCTTCTATTTATTTCCATGAAAAGTTCCTCACACTTATTTATTCAAAGGAACTTAGATCCCTTCTGAGTTAACTTTCTGAGTGGATTATAAATCTATGAGAAATTATTCATAAAAAAATTTATAATATCAAGCCAAACTAAGAAAAAAATAGTTCCCAACTAGAGTGGTTAGTCTGTCCCAATATTTAATAACTTCTATCTTTGAAGGATGAATTGATATACCCTCTATTGAGATTATATGACCCAAAAATGAAACTTTTTGTATCCAAAATCCGACATTGTTAAATTTTTCATAAAATTTATAATTTATTATGGTATTTAGTACACTTACCAATTGATACTTATGATCTTCCATGATCTTTAAATATATAAGAATTTCTTCAATAAATACTACCACACACTGATTAAGGTACGATCCAAATACAATATTAATTAAATCCATGAAGATATTTGGGGAATTGTTAAGACCAAATGCTATCACAATTAATTTACAGTGTCTATACCTTGTAATAAATGATATATTGTGTATATACTCATTCTTAACCCTCATCTGATGATATCCATAATTAAGGTCTATAGTGAAAAATTATTGATCCCTAAACAGCTTACCAAACAAGTCATCTATATGGGGAATTGATACTTGTTGTAATATCACATATCTTTCTAGGTATGTCCTTTTTAAATATTTTATTGAACCTTATTGATCTTAATTGTCATTCATTTAAACACAGGTAATTGAATACTAGTCTGGATGGGTTTTTTTGGAAGAAAGTAGGAAGGGAGGTGAGTTCTTGATATAAAATTAATTCACATCATTAATTATTAATTAACAATGTGATTCGTTGGGGATGAAACCATGAACACCATACAAGGCGTGAATAATTGTGAAGACCCCATGAACTTCATTCACATATTGAATGACTTTGGGGGAAAGTCAAGAATCATAAATTCATGAATTTTAATGACTACAAATCATGAAATTATTTAATTTTGGGGTTTTATTACAATGTGATGGTTTTATCAATGTATGTGAGAAAGAAGGCATTCATGATGTGAATCTCCTATTAAAATCATGAAACTAATGAGTCCAATGTTCTAAATATATACAAACCTCATTATGATAACATCTAAACATTTTATATCCTTTTAAAACCTTTCACAGGAAACTTATGAGAATACTCTTAAAACCATAAACAAGAACATGTTGGATATTTGTGTTATAGACCATGAGATTTGAGGTAAGACTTTAGTTATTATTATTTTTTCCTCCCTAATCCAATGAATTCTCCTTTGGTGTGAAACCTAGTTTGGTTTGAACAAATAGTATTCAGATCTCATGTCTTGTTTTGATAGAACTATAGTCCTTTTTAAAGGTAAGGAATAAGGTACCTAGTTATACCTTAGGAATTAATGAATTTTCTATGTCTTCCCTTTTTTAGGTGACTAGCCTAGAAAAATCACCTAATGATTATTTGATTCTCCTATTATGTACAATAAGTGTGATTGCGACATCATTCCATGTGTGTGACAAAATGTATTTTTTAATACATGGTTTAATAAAGTTCATGTGATTACACCCCACTAGATCCTATAGGGGTCCATTATCATTGAGACTAAACTTGTGGATACCTGAGCGGTGATACTAACCTTAGAAATTTGTTTGGCTATCAATTTTAGTAAAGTGATTTTTTATAACATGTGAATTTTCATAATTGTGATCATGGTATAACATGTAAACTATAAAAACTACTAACTTGGCATGATGTGATATTGGTTATTCATCTATGGTAGGAGAATCCACCAATTGAAAATAAATTAATTGTTAATTATTAATTTAATATTTTTACCAACATTTATTATAATAATATGGATGACCTAATTGATTTATTATATGATAGTATTTATTACATTTAAATTTATTGATATGATACTAAATAGAGTATTGTATTATTTTATGAGACATGTTTTCAGTGATTCATCCTATGATATAGGATCCAACACTTAAGATGATATGGTGACTTTCCCCTAGAAAAGGTGCTAATTGGGAATATATAAGTGGTTTTATCAAGGTATTGGCTTAGTTCGAGATGATTACATTCCCTGTAGTGATGTTCTTCCTATAAAGAAACAAGTAGTTCTTATAAGTTCTTGGGTGTAGTGAGATGGATACCTTCCCATTAGATTTGTGTGCCAGGGTATGATGTACATGGTTCTACCAAAGTCTTTGGCCAGTGATATGGTTTCTTCCCCTTGGCGAAGTGTGATCTAGGAAGATGTAAGTTGTTCTTGAATAGTTTATGGGTATAGTGTGAAATGGATAAATGAGACTTGATTACGGTGATTTCTCCTGATTTAGGAGAATCCACACATATCTTAGATGAACTATCCTATATTAGAGGATCCACTACTTGATAGAGACATTCAGTGAGGCGATAAAGTAGGTTTACCAGGCCCATGGTGACAAACCAAAGCCTAAGGGTCAACATGATTATTGGATATGTTGAAATATTTTATTAATTAATACACAAGTTTATTTGATTATTTCATAAACTATATATTTATATCATATTTTTTAGAAATAATTGGTGGTGGAAAACAAGGTTACACTTCTTCTCTGTTCAGGATACCATTTCTTACCCATGAAGATCCATGGATGTAGGTATGGAAAAGGGAAATAGACACTGAGTTTGATTGATTCATTTTGGAAGGGTTGGAGCATTGACATGAGATCTACATTGTATTAAATCCATATATTTTTGAGTCTTTTATTTTATCTATTTATTATTTTTCTTGAACAAATTTTTCATATCATTACATGGTTCTTATTATTAGTTTGAAAATTCAATTATCATTTTATTTATTCTTGATAATTTCTTTGATTACACATATGATTTTGGTAGTTATTGTGACTCTGTTACAGAGGGCATAGTCTCCCCACCATGGCCTATACACCCTTTATTCTAGTCGGAAACCTCTGGCATACGAGGAGGCTTTCCTGAAGTTATGTATCCAACATGGCTCAGTCACATTATAGATAACTGGGTTGAGGGACATTACAAAGTTATATTAGAGTAGATTATTTTATGTTTCTTTACTATTTGGGAGAGGCATAGATTATAATAGGATTTTTGGGGTCTTGGTAATGAGGTCATTTATGGCAGTAGCTTACCCATGTATGGGGGAAATCCTGAGGTCCTAGGGATGATATTGTCATTCATGTTATTCGCTATTATAGTCAGGATGTTATTTCACCTTGGTTTGTCACGACCCGCCCTCGGGGTCCGTGCCGTGACTACCCCAAGCCCGCCTTCCATAGGCCAGGGGCTGGCGACTAGCACCAAGGCGTAAATCCCAGAAAAAGGGAAGGCATTGCCTTTGTAATGTAAACAAACACCACAGAGTAAGCAAGCGGAAGTAAAACACTAAGTACAAAAAGAAGAGCTGAAAAGTAAAAAGGGGCCGGAAATACAAGCCCAACTGTAAAGTACAACTCGAAAGGGAAAACAGCGACTGAAAAGTAAAGCTGCTACGCTGATATGTCCACTGGAAATCCCACCTGAAGGGTGGGTACAGATAGCTCCTCTGCTCCTCGGGTCCCGCCATCCGCTCCGAATATGTTCTGCCCAGTGGTCCACCTCCGGGTACCGCCTCGTCGTATAGTCCACCTCCAGGTACCGTCCAGTCCTCGAACCTTTGGCTACTGACAGCACTGTCCGTCGTCTGCAACCAACACAACGAGGTGCGGGCATAGCCCGTGCAGGGGTGAGTATAACGATACTCAGTAGGGACCCCGAGACCCTCAAGGTCTCACTAAAACCAACAAGGATAAACACAAGAAGATCTCAACAGATAAACCCTACTTAGGTATATGCCCATACATATACCTAAGTTATCAAGTAACCCATCTCAATCATGAGGAAACACAAGGATTGTGAAACGACGGATAACCACTACCCGGGTATATGCCCATACATATACCAAAGTTAGCAAGTGACCCATCTCAATCATGAAGTAAACACAAGGTCAAAAGTCTCATCTCAAACCAGGATTTTCATTATCGAAACCGTAACTGCTGAAGATCTCCGTCTCTAGAGTGTACAGTGGTCCTGTAACGACTCTGAGGCCGCCGCTCACTACCCTAAGACTGCTGAGGTACTCCTCCAGTCGAGTACTACGGGTTTGCGGCCAACTACCTGGCGCTCCGTCCGCTGAGGGTCTGTCGCCAAATACCGGGCGCTCGCCCAAATAGCCTACTGAGGTACTCCTCCTGTCGAGTACCGCGGGTTTGCTGCCATCTACCTGGCGCTCCGTCCGCCGTGGGTCTGCAGCCAAATACCGGCGCTCCGTCCACTGGGCTAGTCGACTCACTCCAAGTCGAGTCGGTCAAGCAGTCGTCAGGTCTCAGCCGCCTACACGGTCTCCGTACTCTGCACGCTCGTCACTAGGAGGGTCCGCTCCACGAGCTACAGGTCGATACTCCAAGTATCACAAAGTCCCACGAAGAAGTGTCTCAAAAGTCCGTCTCGTCACAGGGGTCTCAACGCAACAGACGGCGCGTCGATCGGACGCCCGGTCTGTGAGTTATTAGCCTATTCGTCCCAGGGGCCCGGTTGGTTTCGTGAGCAAAACCAATCCCGGCCGTATCTCAACTGTACCCCGAACTCCCATAGGGTATACTCAAAGGGACCGTTACTCAACGTAACCACCAACGCTGCTGACGGCCCGTCAAGCGGACGTCCTGTCTGAAAGATATCAGCTTTTCCGTTCCAGGGGCCCGGTTGGATTTCAGGTACAATCCAACCCGGCCATACTCCGACTGTATCCAAAACTCGGGCGGAGTATGTCAAAAGTTCCGTCTCATCAAGAGGAAGTCAACGAAACAGACGGCGCGTCAATCGGACGCCCGGTCTGTGAGTTATTGGCTTTTTCGTCTCCGGGGCCCGGTTGGTTTTTAAGGAAAAACCAACCCGACCGTACTCCACCTGCGTCCAAACCTCGGGCGGAGTATGCCAAAAGATCCGTCTCATTAAGAGGAACGCAACGCGACTGACGGCGCGTCAATCGGACGTTCGTGGCTCAAGATATGAGCGTTTCCGCTCCGAAGGCCCGGTTGGTTCCGTGAACGAACCAACCCGGCCGAACTCAAAGTAATCCGAAACCTTGAGTGCGATATACCGAAACGACCGTCTCGATCCAAGGATCGCGTTGCCATAGACGGTTCGTCATTCGGAGGTCCGAGGCTCAAGTTATGGGCCAGAAACCAAATCTGGTTCGAAACGGGGGGTCCGGGTCCGGGCCGACCCGGCCCGACCCCCCCCCCCCCTGGGCGGCGCGGCGGCCGGCGGCGGCGCGCGGAGGCGGCGCGGCGGCCGGCGGCGGCGCGCGGAGGCGGCGCGGCGGAGGCGGCGGCGGGCCGCGGTGGCGGCGGCGGCGGGCCGCGGTGGCGGCGGCGGCGGACCGCGGTGGCGGCGGCGGCGGGCCGCGGTGGCGGCGGCGGCGGACCGCGGTGGCGGCGGCGGCGGGCCGCGGTGGCGGCGGCGGCGGGCCGCGGTGGCGGCGGCGGGCCGCGGCGCACGCGGGGGGCTAAGCCCCCGGTTCTTCAAGTGGCGCGGCCTATGTGCCGCGCCGGTTTTATTAAAACCGCCCCCCCCCCCCCCTCACGTGGGGGGGCCTGCTGGCGCCGAACCAAGGGGGCTGGATGCCCCCTTCCCTCAAGAACCGCCCCCTCTCTTAAAGAGGGGGTTTTATTAAGCGGCCGGGGAATTAAATTCCCCGGTTTTAAGACATCTGGCCGGCCAGCTGGCCGGCCGGTTTTTACCAACGGGACCGGAAATTCCGGTCCCGCCCTCAACTTCCGACGCCGGCGGCCCGGCCGCCGGTGTCCTCTTCCGCCGCGGCCCGGAACCGGCCGCGGTCTTCTCGTCCCGCCGCGACCCGGAACCGGCCGCGGCGTTCGTCGTCTGGCGCGGTGCGACGGCACCGCGCCCCTTTGCCGTGCTTTGATAATCATTCAACGCGGCGCGACGGCGTCGCGTTCTTGTTGTTTCTTCCAAGGTGCGTGCGACGGCATCGCGAAGATATTTGCACGTTCATCCGCGTGGTGCGACGGCACCACGCCACTTGTTTCCTCCCGCAAGATAAATCAACATAAACGTTGGAGGGGGGTTCGGCCGTGTTCATGCGGTCCGGCCCCCCTCACGTTAAATAAAAACTCAACATGAACATTCAAAGCCTCATGTTAGACATGCCAGATCCACGTTCAAGAAATGGAATAAATAAATAATGAAACAACAACCCCTACCTCGGGTATAAGTTCGAGGATTTGACTATGTCCACGGAAGTCGACGTCGCGGAGATTGGGCGTCGCGGTAGTCGTTCTTCAATTCCGTTGACGAAGAGACGCGTCCGAAGGGGCACGTCGTTGGCGAATCCTTGTACGCCGACGAAGGTTGTCCGAGGAAGGTGCGGTGTTCTCTCTCGTTGACACCGAAGACGAAGAAGAGCGGAGCGGCGTTCTTCGTCGGAAACTTGAGCGTTCTACGTCAAGTCTTGAGGAAAGTCAAATTATAAAGTGAACAACGAACTCAAGAACCCTTACCTCGATAGTCGCACATTGACGGTGTCGTGGAATATGGGTGTCGATTCCTTTGACGTCGGAGGAAGAGTCGTTGTCGAAGGCGTTCGTCACGGAAAACCGTCGCGGAAGAGTTGACGCGAAAGAAGTACGTCGCGTCGCGGATACGGCGTCGCGGATGGATCGTGTTCTTCGGCGGAGAAGATCTTCGTTGAAGAACGACGTTCTTCGCGTTCTTCGTTGAGTTTGAAGAAGAAGAAGAGGAGCTCTCCACCTCTCAAGAAGACAAACGATCAACCCAAAATAAAATAAGCTACACCTTATTTTATTTCATTTTGCCAACCTTTCAAAAATTCAAAAGTTGAAAACAATTCATTAATTAAATCTAGAGTTGACAAAAATAAAAGAAGAGATAGGTTGGCAAGAAATATAGTAGGTAAGAGTTACGCAATTAAGAGGGGGTTTAGAGGGGTTAGGGTATTTGAAAAGAAAAAGGGGTTCGTGTGGGCCGCACCACACTTAATCCTCCCAAGGGAGGTTAAGTGGGTGTGGGTCCCACTTCCAACCTCCTTTGGTAGGTTTTTAATAAGTTAAAATAAAATTTGTCTTAAACAAATTTTATTTAACTCAACTGAAAAACCCCAAAACTAACTTTCAACTCGCAACAAACGCAACTCCCGAAAAGGTCTCTTTAAGCGAATATTGGCGCTGCGAGTTCATCAGTGCCCTCGGATTTCAATTCCGAGCACCGGATCAAAAGTTAGGAATTCCCGCTCGTTCGTTCACTGAACGTACCCGAGCCAAACTTCGGAAATTAATTCCGGGCACTCCGGGCCTCGGAATCAGGTGCCGTCTGAAACCGCGTTCTTGTAAAATTCTAAAGAAAATTAAGAAAAAATTTCCCTTGAATTTTACGGGTCTTTACATTACTCCCACCTCAGGGCTTTACGTCCCCGTAAAGATACAACAAAAACTAGGGAAACAAAAGAGGGTACTGAGCACGCATCTGAGCCTCCCGCTCCCATGTGCTCTCCTGGAGATTCCCGTGCCGCCATCGGTTGCGCACAAGAGGAATCGATCGCCCATGTAGGACCCGCTCCTGTCGGTCCTCTATCTCCACCGGGACCTCCGTAAAAGTCACCCCATCGTCAACGTCAAGCTCCCCATGGTCAAAGATGTGCGTCGGGTCGTGCACGTATCTCCTCAGCTGAGACACGTGGAAGACGTCGTGCACCCGGTGTAACTGAGGTGGTAGAGCCAGGCGATAAGCCACCTCACCTACCCTGCTGAGTACCTGGAAGGATCCGATGAAGCGCGGAGATAACTTGTCGCCTCGGCCAAATCTCCGAATACCACGTCGAGGTGAGACCCGCAAGAAGACGTGGTCACCATCCTCGAACTCTAGTGGCCTCCGCCTCCTGTTAGCGTATGACTTCTGTCGGCTCTGTGTTTTCCTCATCCGCTCCTGGATGACATGGACCTCTTCTGACGTGGCCCGGACCATCTCTGGTCCCACAAGAGCTGCGAGATTTCTTCTTTGCCGATAAGAGAAACCTGGTCTCATCCCCTGGATGAACCACATTCTTTGCCTAAAACAGTCAATCCTAACATGGATGATACTAATCCATACCAAGGATGACGTCGTAAGGCCTCGACGCTACTACTAAGAGATCCAACCGTTACTCTCGCCTCCAAGGGTTGAGTCACACTGTCGGCATCAGTGTGTGGTAACTGGTCTCCTCCAGTAGATGTCTCACAAGTGAGGGTCAAGTCAACAGTCAACTGGAACCTCTTAGTAACATCACAAAAGAGGACAGGAAAGAAAACATCACAAAGGTATGCGTCTTTTATTATTGCAGCTCATATTACAAGACGCTACACAAAAGCAACATCAATATGGAACTAGAAGTACAAAAGACGTATCCACTAGTTCCTCCCCTGTCCACCTGCTCCCAGAGCTCCAGCATTTGTCGCTGCCTCAACCTCGGTGGCTCCCTCCAAGCCTGCGGATCGAGGAGTCGGACAGTCACGTGCCAGGTGACCCTTTCCGCGGCATGAGTAACACAACCTGCTCCTTGCACGGCTAGCTCTGTTCCCCCTCCGGGTGCCCTGCACCACTGGTCCTAAAACCCGAGATCGCCCAACTGCTGGTCTGGTCCTCCTGGACCTCTGCATCATCTGTCTACTGCCCACAGATGACTCGGCTTCTGATCGAAAAACACGCGGTAAAGGCAGAATCTCCTGTACATGCTCGGGGTGTAGAGATACTGGCACAAACTCCACCCTGAAGAAGGTCTCGAAGTCTTCCCATGCGAAGTTCATCTCATCGCAAAACTGAAACAAGTGGCTCCACCACTTACCTGCTGTTGCGTGTAGTAGGCTCGCAGCGAGGATCACCATGAGGTCTGCTGGTGTCCTCACTAGCCTAAACACTCGTACCACTGCCTCCAGCCAGTCCTCTGCAGCCTGGGGATCCGTCTCCCCGCGAAACCTGGGCGGTCGCTGGCGCTGAAACTCATGCAGTGCGCTGAGGCGACGTGCATCGTCAGCGGCTGCTGCTGGAAGCATCGGGGGCTCGGCGGGTAGAGCTACCGCCGGTACCACTGCTGACAAAGGGCCCTGCACCGAGGCCTCGTCGCTCGGTGGGCTGTCGTCACGTTCGATTCTCGGAACCCTAGATGGCTGCCGTCGTGGGACCATCCTGAAAGAAACAACGTAACACGATCAAACGATTATACCTGGTGAGCTGACCTGGTTTGAGCTGTTTTAAGGGGGAAAAAACCTTTGAAAACACACACGCAATCAGTGTTTTCGTGCACAAAGTCGGAAATCAGTTGTCAGGGTCCTGGTGTATGGATACGTCGGCCGCCCGCACCAACACTGGACTCCCTGAACTGAAAACCACACTCGGTACTCTCAACACTATTGCTTCACAGAAAGAAACATCAGAGTTATAAGTTCTGCGGTAGAACCGAACTCCTCTGATACCAATTTGTCACGACCCGCCCTCGGGGTCCGTGCCGTGACTACCCCAAGCCCGCCTTCCATAGGCCAGGGGCTGGCGACTAGCACCAAGGCGTAAATCCCAGAAAAAGGGAAGGCATTGCCTTTGTAAAGTAAACAAACACCACAGAGTAAGCAAGCGGAAGTAAAACACTAAGTACAAAAAGAAGAGCTGAAAAGTAAAAAGGGGCCGGAAATACAAGCCCAACTGTAAAGTACAACTTGAAAGGGAAAACAGTGACTAAAAAGTAAAGCTGCTACGCTGAGATGTCCACTGGAAATCCCACCTGAAGGGTGGGTACAGATAGCTCCTCTGCTCCTCGGGTCCCGCCATCCGCTCCGAATATGTTCCGCCCAGTGGTCCACCTCCGGGTACCGCCTCGTCGTATAGTCCACCTCCAGGTACCGTCCAGTCCTCGAACCTTCGGCTACTGACAGCACTGTCCGTCGTCTGCAACCAACACAACGAGGTGCGGGCATAGCCCGTGCAGGGGTGAGTATAACGATACTCAGTAGGGACCCCGAGACCCTCAAGGTCTCACTAAAACCAACAAGGATAAACACAAGAAGATCTCAACAGATAAACCCTACTTAGGTATATGCCCATACATATACCTAAGTTATCAAGTAACCCATCTCAATCATGAGGAAACACAAGGATTGTGAAACGACGGATAACCACTACCCGGGTATATGCCCATACATATACCAAAGTTAGCAAGTGACCCATCTCAATCATGAAGTAAACACAAGGTCAAAAGTCTCAGCTCAAACCAGGATTTTAATTATCGAAACCGTAACTGCTGAAGAGCTCCGTCTCTAGAGTGTACAGTGGTCCTGTAACGACTCCGAGGCCGCCGCTCACTACCCTAAGACTGCTGAGGTACTCCTCCTGTCGAGTACTGCGGGTTTGCGGCCAACTACCTGGCGCTCCGTCCGCTGAGGGTCTGTCGCCAAATACCGGGCGCTCGCCCAAATAGCCTACTGAGGTACTCCTCCTGTCGAGTACCGCGGGTTTGCTGCCATCTACCTGGCGCTCCGTCCGCTGTGGGTCTGCAGCCAAATACCGGCGCTCCGTCCACTGGGCTAGTCGACTCACTCCAAGTCGAGTCGGTCAAGCAGTCGTCAGGTCTCAGCCGGCTACACGGTCTCCGTACTCTGCACGCTCGTCACTAGGAGGGTCCGCTCCACGAGCTACAGGTCAATACTCCAAGTATCACAAAGTCCCACGAAGAAGTGTCTCAAAAGTCCGTCTCGTCACAGGGGTCTCAACGCAACAGACGGCGCGTCGATCGGACGCCCGGTCTGTGAGTTATTAGCCTATTCGTCCCAGGGTCCCGGTTGGTTTCGTGAGCGAAACCAATCCCGGACGTATCTCAACTGTACCCCGAACTCCCATAGGGTATACTCAAAGGGACCGTTACTCAACGTAACCACCAACGCTGCTGACGGCCCGTCAAGCGGACGTCCTGTCTGAAAGATATCAGCTTTTCCGTTCCAGGGGCCCGGTTGGATTTCGGGTACAATCCAACCCGGCCATACTCTGACTGTATCCAAAACTCGGGCGGAGTATGTCAAAAGTTCCGTCTCATCAAGAGGAAGTCAACGAAACAGACGGCGCGTCAATCGGACGCCCGGTCTGTGAGTTATTGGCTTTTTCGTCTCCGGGGCCCGGTTGGTTTTTAAGGCAAAACCAACCCGACCGTACTCCACCTGCGTCCAAACCTCGGGCGGAGTATGCCAAAAGATCCGTCTCATTAAGAGGAACGCAACGCGACTGACGGCGCGTCAATCGGACGTTCGTGGCTCAAGATATGAGCGTTTCCGCTCCGAAGGCCCGGTTGGTTCCGTGAACGAACCAACCCGGCCGAACTCAAAGTAATCCGAAACCTTGAGTGCGATATACTGAAACGACCGTCTCGATCCAAGGATCGCGTTGCCGCAGACGGTTCGTCATTCGGAGGTCCGAGGCTCATGTTATGGGCCAGAAACCAAATCTGGTTCGAAGCGGGGGGTCCGGGTCCGGGCCGACCCGGCCCGACCCCCCCTGGGCGGCGCGGCGGCCGGCGGCGGTGGACGGCGGCGGCGGACGGCGGCGGCGCGGCGGCCGGCGGCGGAGGCGGCGGCGGGCCGCGGTGGCGGCGGCGGCGGGCCGCGGTGTCGGCGGCGGCGGGCCGCGGCGGCGGCGGCGGCGGGCCGCGGCGGCGGCGGCGGCGGGCCGCGGCGCACGCGGGGGGCTAAGCCCCCGGTTCTTCAAGTGGCGCGGCCTATGTGCCGCGCCGGTTTTATTAAAACCGCCCCCCCCCCCCCCCCCTCACGTGGGGGGGCCTGCTGGCGCCGAACCAAGGGGGCTGGATGCCCCCTTCCCTCAAGAACCGCCCCCTCTCTTAAAGAGGGGGTTTTATTAAGCGGCCGGGGAATTAAATTCCCCGGTTTTAAGACATCCGGCCGGCCAGCTGGCCGGCCGGTTTTTACCAACGGGACCGGAAATTCCGGTCCCGCCCTCAACTTCCGACGCCGGCGGCCCGGCCGCCGGTGTCCTCTTCCGCCGCGGCCCGGAACCGGCCGCGGTCTTCTCGTCCCGCCGCGACCCGGAACCGGCCGCGGCGTTCGTCGTCCGGCGCGGTGCGACGGCACCGCGCCCCTTTGCCGTGCTTTGATAATCATTCAACGCGGCGCGACGGCGTCGCGTTCTTGTTGTTTCTTCCAAGGTGCGTGCGACGACATCGCGAAGATATTTGCACGTTCATCCGCGTGGTGCGACGGCACCACGCCACTTGTTTCCTCCTGCAAGATAAATCAACATAAACGTTGGAGGGGGGTTCGGCCGTGTTCATGCGGTCCGGCCCCCCTCACGTTAAATAAAAACTCAACATGAACTTTCAAAGCCTCATGTTAGACATGCCAGATCCACGTTCAAGAAATGGAATAAATAAATAATGAAACAACAACCCCTACCTCGGGTATAAGTTCGAGGATTTGACTATGTCCGCGGAAGTCGACGTCGCGGAGATTGGGCGTCGCGGTAGTCGTTCGTCAATTCCGTTGACGAAGAGACGCGTCCGAAGGGGCACGTCGTTGGCGAATCCTTGTACGCCGACGAAGGTTGTCCGAGGAAGGTGCGGTGTTCTCTCTCGTTGACACCGAAGACGAAGAAGAGCGGAGCGGCGTTCTTCGTCGGAAACTTGAGCGTTCTACGTCAAGTCTTGAGGAAAGTCAAATTATAAAGTGAACAACGAACTCAAGAACCCTTACCTCGATAGTCGCACGTTGACGGTGTCGTGGAATATGGGTGTCGATTCCTTTGACGTCAGAGGAAGAGTCGTTGTCGAAGGCATTCGTCGCGGAAAACCGTCGCGGAAGAGTTGACGCGAAAGAAGTACGTCGCGTCGCGGATACGGCGTCGCGGATGGATCGTGTTCTTCGGCGGAGAAGTTCTTCGTTGAAGAACGACGTTCTTCGCGTTCTTCGTTGAGTTTGAAGAAGAAGAAGAGGAGCTCTCCGCCTCTCAAGAAGACAAACGATCAACCCAAAATAAAATAAGCTACACCTTATTTTATTTCATTTTTCCAACCTTTCAAAAATTCAAAAGTTGAAAACAATTCATTAATTAAATCTAGAGTTGACAAAAATAAAAGAAGAGATAGGTTGGCAAGAAATAAAGTAGGGAAGAGTTACGCAATTAAGAGGGGGTTTAGAGGGGTTAGGGTATTTGAAAAGAAAAAGGGGTTCGTGTGGGCCCCACCACACTTAATCCTCCCAAGGGAGGTTAAGTGGGTGTGGGTCCCACTTCCAACCTCCTTTGGTAGGTTTTTAATAAGTTAAAATAAAATTTGTCTTAAACAAATTTTATTTAACTCAACTGAAAAACCCCAAAACTAACTTTCAACTCGCAACAAACGCAACTCCCGAAAAGGTCTCTTTAAGCGAATATCGGCGCTGCGAGTTCATCGGTGCCCTCGGATTTCAATTCCGAGCACCGGATCAAAAGTTAGGAATTCCCGCTCGTTCGTTCACTGAACGTACCCGAGCCAAACTTCGGAAATTAATTCCGGGCACTCCGGGCCTCGGAATCAGGTGCCGTCTGAAACCGCGTTCTTGTAAAATTCTAAAGAAAATTAAGAAAAAATTTCCCTTGAATTTTACGGGTCTTTACATGGTTGGTTCACTTATTGTGTGATGTTACCATTTATTGAGATTTTACTTGTGGGATGGTGTTCCACAAGATTAATATGTATTCCCCATTATTGGAATATATATATATATATATGAACATGAATTATTCATGTTAGGTATATATTTATTTCATGTGACTTATCTACCCTTATAAATTGAGGAATTTTGAAAAATGATATAACTGATAAATAGAAAAGAAAGAAACCATCATGTCATTACAATGTTTTTGTTAATCCCTGTATAAAGAGATATTGAGAAACTGGTTCTATATTGTTTTCACCTTTTGAGATATATCTTATTGTGTAAGAGCTTTTCATAAAAGTGTATTAAACTTTATAGAGAATATTACTCTGTGTAATTTTGGAATCAAGTAATAAGAGAGAGAAAATAAAAAAGATCCTAAAATAGCCAAGATAGAACTTCTTACCGCTTTAGAGATTCTTATGGATGATCTGATTTGTAATAGAATCTTTAAGGTCATGTGATCCATAGAGAGGGATACTACATGAACCTTGCCTTTTATGAATAATATAAAAGAGAGTTCTAACTACAACATCCGCCTTTTATCATTGGGGTGGGAGTCCCCTAGGAAGTCTTGTTTTGGATTGAGTTTTTCTAGATTATCTTTAATCACCTCAAGACACCCACATATAAGAGGGTTAATTTTTCTGCTTATATGTTTTTAGAAATATCAAAGCATTGGTTGGAAATTATAGGTAAATATATTATGCATGATGATACAACCTTAAAGGACATCGAGGAACATTTTCTGAGATACTTCTATCCAGATACGTTGAGGGATGAGAGGGATCAGAAGTTCATGCACATGAAATAAGAGATATTTTCAATGAAAACTTTTATTGGATACTTTACTGACCTGTAGTGTTTTTCTTCATCCTTGGTAGTAGATGATGTAGATAGGGAAACACTTTTAAAGGATTGGATTTTCTATGATACAATGTTAATGGTGAAATATTTTCACTTGAGATACTTTTTTAACTCTATAATTAGTCTCTAATCATAGAAAAAAACCCAATGGAGGCTTTATATGGTGGGTAGATAGTTTTAATAGGGTGATGTAGGAGTTATTTTTTCTGGTTGTAATATTCCCCAATATGATAATTATTTCTAGGGTATTAGTAGATAGAGCATCATGGGTAGTGGAAGCCATCTCAGGACCATAGAACATTAGTGTGATTTTCAAGTGGTAGAGATGGCCACAAGAACCCTATGTACAACTATCCTACAATATAGTGACATAATTATAGGAGGATCTTCTATTTTCATAGGGTATGTTAGACCCCTTAGTAGATCAGTGGTGGAATAGGATTAGGATATAAAACAGAGTCTAGAAAGGACTTAATTACCCTTATGTAGATTGGCAGCTAGAGTTCCACTAGATATTAAATATAAGGGAGGGTATGTGTTAGCAATGTTCAATAGTGTTAGTACCTACCATAAGTAGAAGTAAAAGGGATTCATACTAGATCTAATAGTAGTGGGGTGAGTTATATAAATTCTATATAGTCTACTTCAAATTCTATGGATGTATGACTTTTTATTATCATATGTAAAATTCTTATATCATCTACCCTTTCCTATTTTTTTGATACATGAGATTCAAATTCTTTTATATATGATCAATTTTCAGATTTTTGTATTTTGGTTGTCGAGAAATTGGATATGGTTCTAACCATCGACACACCGCTGAGAGTATGATCATAGGATATCAAATGGTCCAAGGAATATTCTATTGATGTTGGTTCCTAGCAATTCCTTTGGGTTCTATTTGTTTTGTAAATAATAGGATTTGATTTGGTTATATATATGGATTGGGTAGTTATGTACTGAAATCATATAGAATATTATCTTAGGGGAGTTACCTTTAAATATCCATAAGGGGATGTTACATATACTAGAGAGAGTGTGATTTTTGAGTTAGTCATGGGGGACCCATTCAGTGCAGATTAGATAGTATCACAACACAAATAGAATTCCTTATTCTAGATAATGGTCAAATTAAGAATGATACTTTCAATCTAACGGTAGACCATTGTTAGGACCAATTATCTGAATAATTATTTGTCTTACCACCTTAGAAGGAGATAAAGTTCATGATCGAGTTGGTTCTAGGAGGTTAGATAGTTTCTATCTAGACTCACTAGATGGAACCAGAAGAGCTTCATGAGTTGAATGTTTAGTTGGAAAATTTAGAACAAAGGGATTCGTATGACCTAGTAATTTTTTATTGGGATCTATAATTATTTTTTCCAGAAGGATGATGAGACTTTCCCCCCGTGGGTAGATTATTAGATACTGAATGAGATGACATTCAATAATCGGTATCACCTTCCATGAATTAAGGATCTCTTAAATAAGTTTATAGGTTCAAATATGTTCTCTAATTTTGACTTGAGGTCAGAGTACCATTAGTTCAAGGTGAGACTCTATGCAATACCCCGGACTTCTCTTAAGAGAGGGTATGATCTATATGAGTTCATGATGGTTCCTTTAATCCTAACGAATACACCTATAGTATTCCTACATTTTATGAATAATATATTTCAAATGTTCATTGATTAGTTTTGGGTAGTTTTTATCAATGAAATCATGGTGTACTCTTGGTCTTCTGGAGATAATTCCCAATATGTCGACATCATCCAAAGTATGACGACAGAGCATCAAATTTACTCCAATCTATCCAAATATAGTTTTTATATTTATATATTGTAATTATTAGGAAGTCTATTTTCAATGTATGGATTTTTAGTAGAACAATATAAGTTTACAATCGTGGTATCTTAGGAGTGGCCTGAGATTATCTTTGAGATATTAATATTTATGGGTCTAGTTGGATATTCTCATCACTTTATCTAGGAATTCATTCATCCGTAAGCACAAATATCCAGACATACCAAGAAAGGTTTAATTTTTCCTACCTAGAAGCATATGATAGGTATTTATAGGAGTGGAAGAGTAGGTTGAAATCAACACCTATCTTCACCTTACTAGTTCTGATTAAGGAATATACCTTGTACTATGATGATTCTATAGGTACTCTCAGAGTTGGTCTAATGCTGGAGAACTCAATGGTTACTTATGTCCACAAAAAATTAACACCACATGGGATGAATTACCCCAATCATGGTTTGGACATATGTGTAGTGGTATATTCCTAGAGACACTAGAGACACTATCTCCTAGGTGATAGGTTTCTAGTGTACACAGACTATAAGAACATCAAGTACATATTTTCCTCGAAATAAATTAACCTTTATCATAGGAGGTGGGTCAATAATTTTCTATATTTTAAATTTGACATAGATTAAAATTAAATAAAGGGAGGCATTTTTCCCATGATTTGAGCATAAATAAAAATAATGAGGTATTACATGACTCTTATGATAAGTGAAATTGATTAAATTCTTGGAATACATGAATCAATATTCCCAGGTTTCTCAGGGATGAGTAGTTATAACTTTAAATTTTTTTATACATATGAATTTGGATGAGAACAATATAAAAAAATACTCTCCAGATTTATTTTCTTTTACAAATAATTTATATGGTTGATAACCACCATCAATATGGTCTCTTGATAAGATTGATATTATTCATATCCATGGACGAGTATGGGTTCATACGGGATTACCCAAGTAGCTAATAAGGGGGTTTCATGAATCTAAATGGGAGGTATATTTAAGTATAAAAAAGATGTAGTATGATCTTTGTAGACAGTACATGTGGCTAGGGATGATGAAAGAACTAATAGGTTTCATAGTGAGATTTTTAAATTTTCAGTAGGTGAAGGGAACGCATTAGAGGACCACTTGTTTTTTACAGCCTCTAACCATTTCATAATACAAGTGGAATGAGGTCACAATAGATTTTATGATAGGATTACCCTGGACACCTTTCTATAATGATGTGTTATGGATGATTTTGGATCAAATGATTATGGTAACCCAATTATTTACTATCATGGAAATCTTCACCATCAATTATTTAGTTAACCTATTCATGAAAGATATAGTTTTATATCATAGTGTTTCAAAGAGTATCACTTATTATTGAGATCCTTATTTCACATCATGATTTTGGTAGATGCTTCTAAAGGCACTAGGATAACAAGTTCTTCTAATTACAAACTTCCATCATTAGACTACTGAAAAAATTGAAATAATGATTTAGATTATTGAAGATATATTATAAGATAGTGTTTTGGAATTTCAATTTTCTTAGGATTATCATCTAGAAATAAATGAGTTTTATTATAATAATAGATTATATAAATCAATCCACATGGCCCCTTTTGAGGATTTTTATATAAGTGTGTACTGTTTTCCTCATTGTTGGTCAATGGTAGGTGAGTAAGTGCATATTCGTCCTAATGTCATATAGGAGACATATGAGTAGGTATAGATGACCAAAAATCAATTAGTAACTATATAGTGCTAAAAAATTCTAACGCTGAACATTAGAGATGACAACTGAAGTTTAATGTTGTTCAACTTTTTTTCTTTAAGATCCACCTTGGTTGGAGAAACAACATATTATGAAGTAAGGAAAGATGGTGTATAGGTTTTTTGAGCCATTTAATAGAGTGGAAATGGTTGGTTAAGTGGAAAAAAATTTATCCCATACACTCTGATATAATTCCATGCTTGATATGGTTTATGTGTCAGAGATTCTGATATATCATCTTGATCCATATCACATGATATACACTGATTACATTGATTTGGATGCTGATGTTTCATTTTACAGAGCATCCAATTCATATTGTGGACTGTAGTGAGAATAATATCTGAGTGAAGACTATGCCTCTGTTATGAGTGTAGTGGTAGTATAGGAGTGTTCAAGATGAGACATAGGACTGGTAATCAGATATATGGACATATTTTTTGGACTTATCTTCCAATACCTACAACGATTCCTCAGAATACATCTCACAGACAAGATATTATATTGTTTGGAGGTTGTAAGATCCTGTGTCTTTTGAGTTACATCATTGTTTAAATTTTTATTGAACCTCATTTATCTCAGTATTATTTAATTTAAACCCTAGTAGTTGAATCATTGTTTGGTTGGGATTATTCATAGAGAATGTAGGAAGTGGTGTTGAGTTCTGGATACATAATGAGAATGTTCCATGAATTATTTTTTCATTATCTGAATTTTTTGGGAGGATTCCATGAACCCCATACAAGGCATAAATTGTTCTGGGCAGACACCAAGAACTTAATTCAAAACATGAATTGTTTTTTAAATACATGAATTGTAAATTCTGGACCTTTAATGAATATATGTTAGGAAATCAGTTAATTTTTAGTATTTAGGCTGAGGATATGAATTTCACAGATATGTGATAACCGAGGCTTACATAATGTGAATCCCATATTCAAAATATGAATTCGGTGTATACATTATTTTAAACATTAGTGGACTACAATTTGATTAAGAACAATTGTTTTCTCTTTTTTTATGTCTTCCATCGGTGAATTCTACGAATTCTCTTTGAACAAGAATCAAGACAACATTGAAACTTTGTGATCTAGATATAGAAATTGGAGGTCTTATTTTAGTTCTTTTTCTTTTATACTCCGTTGTCTTTTGGATTAATTTTTATGGGGAAACCATGTGCGCATAAATCATCCACCCTTGATATATCATGTTTATTATTGAAAAAATCTATGTATTCATTAAGAGGAAGGAATAAGGAATCTAGTTGTACCTCAGGAGTTTAGGAATTTTATATTTATTCAATGATTTTGAGGTTGGTGGTCTAGAAAAACTCTTTAATGTTTGTTTTTATACTACTAGTTTTTTAAATAAGTGTGATGGGATGGAAAACTATGCACATGACCTAATTAATTGGGAAATATATTTTTTATTGAATTTTACATAGGTAGATCATTCTTTAGATCACATTGGGTCCATTAGAATTAAGATCAGACTTATGGCCACCAAATAGGTGAGCCTACCCATTGAATTATGTTGGGATGGGGGTTTTAATAATGAACATTTGGAATATCTTTTGAGTTTTTATAGTTATGATCATGAACATAAAAATTATATTGGTAGGATATCAGTGGTTCATTATTGGTAAGAGAATCTACCAATTGACAATAAATGACTTGTTAATTGGGAATTGAATAATTTGACTATTGTTGCTACTAATAATATGGTTGAAATTTTTGATGAATTATGTTCTTTTATTATATATATTCAATGTTGTATGACATGATAATCATGGATATATTGTAATTTCTCATGAAACATGTTTTTGGTCATTCATCATAGGAAATAAGATCCACCACATGATATAATATGGGTATTTTCCCCATGGGGAAGTGTGCCCTGTGAAGATTTAAGTAGTTCTAGAAATCTCTAGGCCCTAGTATGATATAATTACATCTCCCATGGAGATGTTATCCCTAGGAATATGTAAGTGGTTATATTAAAGTATAGGACCTAGTGATATGGATACTTTACCCTTGGTGATGTATACCATAGGGAGATGTAAGTGGTTCTAGAAAGGTCTAGGTACTTGGGAGATGGTTAGTTTCCCCTACCAAAGTGTACTCTGGGAATATGTAAGTGGATCTTGTATAATCTATGGGTCTAGTGTTAAATTTTCTCTTGAGACATGATGATGTATATTATTCTCGACTCATAAAAATATTCCGACATCTTGGGTTATATATCTTATGCAGGATATTTCACTACATGATAGAGTCATCTAGAAAGGATATGAAGTAGGTTTAGTAGACCCTGTGTGATAACTCGGAGCTCGAGGTTCAGCTGGATTATTTGATATGGTATAATAATTATTCAACAATTAACCCTATTTATTTTATTAGTTCATGAAATATATATTAAAACTATTTTTTTGGACACTATTAGTGGTGGTATACTTAGTTGTACTCACACCAATTTCGGGATGCTTTTTGGTACCTGATCAGATCTCATGGATATATGTATGGTAATGGGAAATGAACCCTATGTATGATTGATTATTTTTGGATGGGTCAGACCTTGGATATGATAATGAAATGGTGTTCAAAACTAATGAAGTTGGTGGACTTTATTGTTTCTATTTATTCTTTTGATTTTACTTATTTCCACGAATCATTACATGGTTCCCATAATTACTTGGATAGTTTGGTTTTCCCATTATTTATTCTTGGTTGATTTCTTAATTATTTAAATGATTTTGGTTTTCCCATTATTTATTCTTTCTTGATTTCTTAATTATTTAAATGATTTTAGATTTTATTATGACTCTATTGAATAGGGTGTAGTCTCACCATTGTATCCCTTACACCATCACTATTAGTCGGTGACCTCCAGTATACGAGGAGTGTGTGAGGCTATAAATCCAACCTGGATCGATCATGTGGAGGAGAACTTGGTTGGAGAAAGTTATATGTATTCATAATTTTGATCTTGTTAGGTTCTTTATAATCTATTAAAAGTCACATTGATCTATATTTGTTCTCGACAAAAAGAATTGGTGCACCCCAAATTGATGCACTTGTACAAATGAATCTCTTATTAAGATTCTCCTGGGGTTGATTCTTAAATTCCAAAAAACTAAATCATTTCTAGTTTATATAGAGTCTATAAAATAGGTGTAGAAAAATTTATGTGTTATATTGAAAAATAAATTTCATGATTCAAGGGAATACTAGGAAAACCTTCCAAAAAACATAAATAGACTCTAATATAATAGGCATGTCTTTGATGTTGAGTTTCTTCACAACCATATCATATAAACTCCTACTTTTAATTAGAATAAATACCTATATAATGGGAATATCTATGAAGGCGACTCCACTGGTAACAAATCTAGTTGCCTGGGAGCCTCTATTTTTTCCACTATAGCAGGCTCAGCCCTGGCGGACCTTCTCACAGGGATTGCAGGAGGCAATGGAAATGTCTTCTTAGCCCGCTGTAAGGCTTATTTTAGGCACTAGGACTTATCAGAAAAGTCTTGGCATCCCCCGGGGTAGTTCTAGGTGATCAAGGAGGGGACCAGTTCTATATTGAAATTCCATATGAACATAGATAGCAATTGGTCCGGAGTCAGTGGCTTGTCAAGAGAGTATGTGAGCCCTTTCTAATAGGTGAAAAAGGTTGAAGCATGCTCATCAGGACTCTACTTGCACTTGAAGAGGTCTTCGATACTCATCTTCTATGTGGTGGAACTGAACTGGTAAAGTAATTTCTTATAGTGGTCTTCCCAGCCGGCTACCGATCCGATGAGGAGCTAGTTGTACTAGATGAACTCCAGCCCCTCCAAGGTCTGTACGAAGCGTCAGAGTTTGAGGGCCTCCTACTGCACTGGAGTTCCCAACATGGGCCCACACCTTGATATAAATGGGCCAAGTGCTGCGGTGGGTCCCCTGTCCCATTGAATGGAGAGAAGGTGGGATTTCCAAAACCCGGGGGTGCTGGCATATTATCCACCCATGCTGGATATGTCTCACCATCAAGCAGTATTGCCACCTGTTGAGCCTCTAATGCTTCGAGGTGGGTGATGAGTTCCTCCTTTGGATCATCTGGGTGGGGATTCTTGTCTTGACAGGGAACCCTGACCACTGGTGTGTTGGCAGGTTCTTCAACATGAGAAGAAGGCCCAAAAGCTTTTGGAGCAGCTGGTGGAACAACTTGTAGAGCATTTGGGGGAACCAGAACTAGGTCATGAGGATTTTCATGCCATTTAGAAGGATTTGGGGAAACATACCATGCCCTCTTGCTGTAATTTCTAGCCTCAACCTAGTCTACATGGGCAAGATGGTCAGGGTCACCTGGGGGCAGTTCACCAGGGGAAAGTTGTGCCTACCCCTGCTGCCCTGGCTGAGGATCACCGTAGTCTGGTAGTCACTCCGCATCGCGTTTAGCAAGGAGGTTGTCGACTATATTCTTGTGTTCGACAAGTTGCTGATGCAACACAACTTTTTTTAAGATCATCTTCCACCTTCTGCACTAAGCCAGATGGGTTAGAGGGTTTGACTCCTCCGAGGTGTTCCTTACCCTTGTTGGGATTATAGCTAAGGACTAGTGCCTCTGTGGGAACAGGAAGACCCAGTAGATTTCTTTGTGGGTCAGTGACCCTTCCCAAAAGATCCGATAGTTGTGGCACTCCCTCAGGGGGTAAGTCCTCATCAAGGATCTCTAGCTCATTCTCTACCTCGAATAGGTCATCCATGTTAACCATGACCCTTCCTGGAGGCATATCCTCTATGTTGCCTAGAAAATCAGTCCAGGTCTAGATGGAACTGAAATGGAGGGCCGCATACTTCCCCCAACTATACATTTTCACATGGGGAGAAGACTCAGTGATCATCATATGGAGAAATTTAATGCTCTGGATGCATCGTTTTTGGAGGGTCTTATGGCGGCCTGGTGAATCAGGGCGGTGGTCCACGTTGAGTGTGGCCAAATCGACCAAATGAAATTGTTGTCCGATATCTTCAAAGTGTGCCTAACTCTTGGGGTAGTCTACTCATTGATGTCGAAGGTAGAAATGAGTTTCCCCGAGGGTTTGGTGAATGCATCCAACCTCTTGCTAGGTGAGTGCTTCTGGAGCCCTAAAATTTCGCGCTATAACTGTCCAAAACATCTCAAGGAAATGGTCTGCTATGAGAATATCCCACAAGCTCCTTGGTCCAGATTCAGGGTCTGGAACTTCATTTCCCCACTCATCAACCAGAGGTGGCTGGGGAACCAGTAGTGATACTGATGTAGACTAATGAGATGGTAGGCTAGATGTTAGAGAATATGAGATCAAGATGACAAGCCACCGCATCTTGGGATATCCTTCGAAGAGTGTAGTGAATTATCCACCACATCGCTGTAAGACGGTTTGGAAACCATAGTTTCTGGTGTAGGGACTATGGATGATGGTGGTGGACCACACTACTTCCCGTCTCCCACAGGTTCCCATAATATCCCTTCATGATCTCTAGTCGAGGTAGAGTGTGCTTTTGGTGATGATGGTGGTGATTGTATGGCCGTAATCTATGGAGTTTCCAAATTTTCTTCCTCCTGGATATACCTATGGAAGGAGGTGGGAATCTGGTGGACCTCACATCCTAGAGGTATGAGTGTGATGCACCTTGTTCCTTCCCCAACCCTTGACACGAAGGATATTGGAGAGGGATCCATCGTTGAGTCATATTCTGCATCAGAATCTAAGAAGAAAACTGGTTAGATCTTAGTTTGAATCTTCTTGGTGTTCTTTTTATGGCGGTGATGACCAACTCTCCTTCCCTGGGATGGTTCTTCGGGATAGAGTAGATTTCAGGCATGAGGAGGTCCTTCAACCGTACTTGTGCTGGGGCAGGGGGGACTTCTGCCTGAGTGAGCTGGGGTGTGAGGAGCACCTGGACAAATATCAAAGGGAACACGGGGAGGACCTCCATGTCCACCAGCTAGTGTGCAGAGGGGACCTCTGCCAGAAATTATGGAGCGGGTAGGACCTCCTACAGAGCTGATAGGAGCATGGGTGGGACCTTTATGCATTCTTCTCCTGTAAGCGTCATCATGAGGAGGGTCCTCGTACTAGTCAAGACAAACATGGGTAAGACCTCCATGAAGGGTTCCAATGAAGCAAAGTTGACTTTCACCCCTCTAATCACAGGGGAGAGGAGGTCCTTTGTCAGTTCCTGTATGGACATGGGGAAGCCGTCCACACAGAATATTGAATAGATGCATAACATCTTCATATCGGCAGTTTGTAGCAGGAGGAATGACCCCATACCTGATGTAATGAGTGTGGGAGAGGCTTTCATACTGAGTGTCATTGCCACAGGAACTACTACAAATATGGACTTTATCAGCACTAAAAATGGCCATTAACAGTGCTAGAAAAAGCACTGATAATGCCGGCGAAGATAAGGGGGGGGGGGGGGGTCCCCTTTATCAGCGCTCCAAAAACCGCTGATAAAGACCTCTTTTATCAGCGCTAAAAAAAGCGCTTATAAAATGGGTCTTTTATCAGCACTAAAACAAAGCGTTGATAAAAGGGTCTTATATCAGCGCTTTCTTTTTAGAGATAATAAAATACCCCTTTTATCATCTCTTTTTTTAGCGCTGATAATAACAAAAAAAAATACTACCAATCTCGTGGTGGGGGGGGGGGATTTTTACAGTGCTTGAGCCCCCCTTTATCAGCGCTTTCCCACACATCCAGCACCCACCCGCACCGCCTACACCCTTTATCAGTGCTAGCCCTTTAAATCACCCTTGCGCGTGCGCCCTTACCTCCACCCAGATTTGATCTCGAGACCTCCCCCATGTGCACCTAAAGCCTTTGCCACTACCCTATGTTGATTTGTTCTCTTATTCATGATATATCTATTTATTTATATATATATTTCGTTATATTTATTCGTATAGTAATATATATTTATATTAATATATATAGTTATATTAATATATATATAGTTATATTAATATATATATAGTTATATTAATATATATAGTTATATTAATATATAGTAGTTATAGAAATATTCATATATTGGTATTTTAAATAAAATGGATATTAGTTATTATTTAGATAAATCTAGTATATTTTATATGTAAATATGTTTAATTATTCATTTAAAAAATTTAATTTTTAGGTGTGAATATATAAAAAATATGTACATATAGTTATATATTTGATTATAAATAGTAGTTAATTATAAAAAACGATAAAATTTCAAAGAAATAATATCAATATGAATGTAATTCCTTGGAATAAATTCAGTCCCCACCAAAAAAATCCCATAATACCCCCTTAAACGAGGCTGAAAATCCACAAAATGTTAAAAAGTATGGGTACCCCGACTAAAAACTCAGTTTTAGAGGCCTTATAGGCCTCATTTGGCCTTGAAAAATGGTTGACCAGGTAGCCTCGGTCACAGCGACGTAGAGCTCGTCACAGGCTTCGATTTGATATGCAGTAGAGCTCAAATGGACTCCCGGATCAAAAGTAATGGCCGTTTGAAGTTTGAGTTGCGTTCTCAACATATTTTGGATCTTTTTTTAATTTTTTTTAATTTTTTTATTCATCAAATTGTTATTAAATGACTATTACTCCATAATAATTATCAAATTAATAATTAAAAATATTTTTTTTTAATTTTTTAAGAATCCATTTTCACTAAATATCTTATATATTAAGTATATTAAGTGTAAATGTACATTTATACTTATCTAAAATATATTTAAAGATTATATATTATATTTATATCAATATAACTATATAAATATATTTATATATTAATATATATTTTTTTAATTTTTTTTGAAGTCGACCCTTTATCAGCGCTTTTAAAAAAAGCGCTGATAAAGGCCCCCCCTTTATCAGCGCTACTAAACAAGCGCTGATAAAGGGGGTCCCATTATCAGTGCTAACTAAAAAGCCCTGATAAAGGGGGGCCTTTATCAGCACTAAAAAAAGCGCTGATAAAGGTGTACTTTTATCAGCACTTTTTTTAACGCTGATAAAGCCACCCCCCTTATCAGCACTTTTTCGTTAGCGATGATAAAGGGGTGGCACTAGCCTTACCCAGTTTTGTGGCAGTGAGGGAAGACCCTCATTCGGACTGAAGGTATCATGGGGTGGACATCCATGACGTGATTGGAAGTGGGGAGGACCCACATTCTCCATGGTGGCGGTATGGGGAGGACCTCCGAACTGGGTGTCTCTATCGTGAGTCGGTGTACGACGGTTGCTCCCTGTGTTGATGACTGAGAGAGTTGACCCAGCCTTCTCGTGGGGCAGTTGGGGCCTTGATCCAAGTTGGGTATTTAAGTTCCCCTGCTCATTGTACATAGGGGGGTGATGATACACATTGGAATTGGCCCGGGACTTAGTAGTTGCTGACACCGAAGCCCCATGGAAGAAGTCCTCCTCATCCTACACCCGATGCTAGCACCAGGTCAACCAGACAGGGGATGGGGGTGCAGGTATATAGAATACCTGATCATCAACCCATGGGACCTGGTGGTGGATCTAGCACAACCTAGTGGGGGGCCTCTTTGGGGGCCCCTAGAACGAGATCCCGGCCAGGCTCGCCAAGACATCCCCTACCTCATCGGCGTAAGAGAGGGAGTCATCAAGATGTTCCAGGGAGAGGCTCCCAAAACAACTGTACATTGGGGTGGGGATCATTGTCTCCCTATGCGGCTGTTGGGGAGGTGGTTCTGATGAGGAGAAGATGCCTATAAATCCTAGGGTGCCATATCCCAAGTCGGGATAATCCTCTCCTCCTCATATCATTGTACTATCAAATTTTATCACCCATCATTGTACGGATTAAGAAGGGGAGATGGGGCGTGGACACCCAACAACTATGGGTGTGGAAGCTGTTAGAGAAGTGGTTGAGCCTTGCAGGATTTCCGTGTTGGAGTTTCCCTCTTCCCTTGTGTTGGTTGGTGGGTGTCAATCTGTTTCATGATGCAATAGCTTGTTTCCTGAAAGTAGGGAGATTAAGACAATAGTGCTGAATCAAAGAAATCAGCATCCAATACCCCATCACCATTCTATCTCCCATTGTTGGTAAGAAAGATCCAAGCTAACAACGTTGCAGATCGGGATGTCCAACGCTCAACTACCCCAACTTCTGGTGAGTTTCACGTCGGGCCCGATATTTCCTTGGTGGGATCCAGTGCCGGATAACTGTATCGGGCGACACACTAGTCCACCTTTGTCTCGGACACTACTAATCTCTACATTGAGGAGAATAATTTCACATTGGGTTCACTTTTTCTATTTCTGAAGCTTTTTCTGGGGCAAGTGCATCCGTCTGTCGAGGAGGATAACGACACATTAGTTGTTTCCCCGTATTTCCTCATTCCAAAGGCAATCAGCATCCATCGCATATTTAGGGACATTTGATCCATGATCCAAACAGGATGATGGGATGAAAATTCTTCCTTCTGTGTATTCCTCCTTGTAAATCATCACCTTTTCTGGGTCTCCCTTGCAGATTAAGACGTTGTTTGTGAAACTCTTCCCAGTGCCATAAATTCATGGATTCCAGTTAATTACACAACTTTTTTCGGGACATTCCAAGGGGCCTGATCATAGAAGCAACCTTCGGTCAGGGGAGTAGTCACTAGCTTTTCTGGACACTAGAACACTAGCGCATCGAGATTTTTACCCTTATCATAGGGCTTCTTGAGGGTGCGGAAGCCTGAGGCATCCCACATCGAATGTAGGGAATTATATTTCATAGGAATGTATCTGATGATTTCCTCAACTTCCCATGTTTAACACAGGGTATGCTGTGAGTTTAACATCTTGTGGAGACAGACTTGACTAATCCCAACAATGACTATAGTGGATTAGATGGATGAAACCCCTAGAGGGAACACTGATGTCGGGGCTAACACTTGATTAGTTACCTATTCAATTATAGGAGAATTGAAGAGGTGAATTGGCATGATCTCACCAAGATGTGGAGGCTCGGGTAAGAATCAGGATGGATGATGGATGTTTAAGTGAAGTGGATGGAGAATGAAATAGAGTCGACTCAAGGGTGACAGTGATGTTGGGATTGAGCCTCGAAGAGACCTCCTACGTATCCCCGTGGCAGGGAATCAAAGTCCACGTAGTTCAGGATGGGGTATAGAATTAGGGTGTGTGCAGTGGAAAACAACTCGATGATATACTAGGTCTTGTTCATGGTTAACTGCCCGAGGTTGGTCTTACGCCACTAGAAAAAACCAGCGATATGGGTCCCAACATAAAGGATGACAGCGGATTACGGCTGGGTTTGGGTTGACAACAACTTACTGCTGAATAAGGTTCAAAACAACTTATTGTTGGGTGAGGAATCAATGGATTACTACTGGATGAGGGTGCAATAGATTACCACTGGATGGAGGCACAACGACTTACCAGTGTATAGGGGCACAATGTCTTACCACTAGATGGGGGCACAACGTCTTACCACTGGATGGGGGAACAATGAATTACTGCTGGATGGGGGCACAACAGCTAAGCACTAGATGGGGGCACAACGGCTTACCGCTGGATGAGGTTGAATCTCATGGAGGCTTCCTACAAACCCTATATTATAGACAAGGATCATATCCCACTTATTTTCGGATAGTGTATGTAGCCTAACATTGTGCAGGACGAAAAGGGGGCATGCAGTTTAACATAATGCAAGATAAAGGTGGTCTAATGTGAAATGGGTCGAAACCAGTGGTTGTTGGGCTTGAACCTCAGGGAGGATTCCAACATACCTTACATTGGAAAGGATCAAAGTCCACATAGTTTGGAAGAGGTGATAAATGACGTGAAGGGGGGGGGGGGTTAGAACCAATGGATGGTGGGATTGAACCTCAGGGAGGATTCCTATATACATTTCCTTGGAAAGGATTAAATTCCACGTAGTTTAGAAGAGGTGTTGGTGAACCACTGTGAAGTGGTCGTGACCAATGGGTGTTGGTCTTGAACCTCAGGGAGGCTTCCTACATACCTTTCCTTAGCAAGGATCAAAGTTCATATAGTTCAGAAAGGGTTGTGGTAAACTGTTTTGAAGATGGACGAGAACAGTGGATGGTGGTATTGAACCTCAGGGAGGCTTCCTACGTACCTTTCCTAGGATTGTATTAAAGTTCACGTAGTTTGGAATTGTGTAGTTGAACGACTGTGATGTTTTCGGGACCAATGAGTGTTGGGCTTGAACCTCAGGGAGGAATCTTACGTACCTTGGCTTGGCAAGGATAAAAGTTTACATAGTTCGGGATAGGTGTGTGGCTTACAATCTAGGTTTCCCAAGGGGGATGTCATGGTCGATGCTTACTGTATGCCCACATGAGTCATGCTTGATATGAGAAACAAGAGGAAGCGAAGACCTAATGATCACATCACAAAAGCTGCTTTCATGGGAAGTGGATTGAGGCTTACACATGGTTAGTAGAACGAAGAGGAAAGAGGGGCTTACACGTGGTTAATAGCACAATGAGATAGATATTGGGACTTACTCCAGGATGAAGGCCCAGTGGTGACAAAGCCCAAAGGGAGAGGGATTTGGAACTGAAGAAAGGAGGGCTCCGGTGCGCATCCCCTCTCTTTGGTATTTAGCCAGGAAGAAGATAGGAGGATCAGTGATGCTACCTCCTACATGAAAGGCTAGGGGCTTACACCAAGGTGGTTTTCCTTTCCCCGCGGATAGACGCCACTTCAATAAATATGATATCGTTCCATGTGAAGAATGATCTAAACCCCATTGAGACTAGTGGGAATAGAGAATTTTTGAGATGGGGAACCCTACGTATAATGCACGAGGTGAGACCATAGTTTAACGTCATGTGCTGAGGATGATAGTGCTTGGTTTTTTAACGTCTTGCAGCTCGGACGAGGCTGGTTCTCTCCACACCCCTAGGACTTACATAACCAATAACTACCCACCCTTGGGGAAGGAAAGACATTAGTAATGCCTTTGGGAAGGGGTGTTATAGAGTGATCCATTGAGGGGTCCACGTTAGTGTGGCTATGTGAAGAAGTAATAGTCATTAGCATGCCTATGTGAAGACACATGAGGCAAAACAACACAATAGGAAGTACCACCCAAGGGATCTTGAAATTACTTTCTGAAAACCTGATAAGTCACATGGGAAAAAGAGTTACAGAGCAAAGGGGTTCACGGGTAGAGGCCTTGTGAAGCTCTGGTGATCCATGTAGTAGAGGGGATTCATGAAGGGGTATGCTTTGCGAAGTGAAGTACCCTAGACTAGGAATAGTTAATTTTTGAACATGGAAGGTGCTTTGAAAAGTGGAAAGGCATTCACGGAGAAGTTCTTCGCAAATCAAGGGTGCCTCGCGAAGTGTAGAATTGCGAATCAATGGGTTTTATGAATCACATTGACCGTGACTTAGCATGTGGATCACATGTGCATGGATGGAACTTCGCAAAGCATAAGTGCTCCACAAAGACCTGAGTCCCCTTGGGGATCCCCATCCTTCTCGGAGGCCCACGGGCTCCACGCAGAGAATCCCCCTTTGAAGAGGGGCTGAATTCAAACCAAGGGAGAGGAACTTCGTGAAGATAAAGTACCTTGAAGAACTCATGGTTCACAGAGCAGAAATTGCTTCATGATTTGAGAGCTATGAAGGTGAAAGGTCACATGATCCATCATTTGGGATCGAGGGGATCCTGGGAATTATAGGCAAGAGGCACCGAGCAGAAGATATTTCTGGGCATGAAGACACGTGGAATTTTTTTGGAATCGCGAAGCCTCCCGCCTCCTTGCTCCACAGAAGGTTCACAAACGTCAAAGGGGCTCATGGAGCCTCCTGCCTCCTTGCTCCATGTCGGGTTCACAAATGTCAAAGGGGCTCGTGGAGCCTCCTGCCTCCTTGCTCCATGGCGGGTTCACAAGCGTCAAAGGGGCTCATGGAATCTCCCACCTCCTTGCTATGCGGTGGGTTCACAATAATCAAAGGGGCTTGCGGAGCCTCCTACCTCCTTCCTCCGCGGTGGGTTCGCAAGAATCAAAGGGGATCATGGAGCCTCCCGCTTCCTTGCTCCGTAGTGGGTTCAAAATAGTTAAAGGGGATCATGGAGGCTCCCTCCTTTTTACTCCACATCCAGTTCAAAAGCGTCAAAGGGGCTCGTGGAGCCTCTCACATCCTTGATCTACAGTTCCTTCACAGAGGTGAAGCCTTTCTCTATCCATTGGACTGTGAGGGCTTCACAAACAAGCTTCTCAAGGAAGCCCTTAAGGCTTCCTATTTGTTCTTGTTCATCCCAAATTTTGGCACCAAAAATTGGAAATTTACAAAACCCATATTCCAACTAAACATATGGACTCGACATCATTAATATTTTTCTATACATCAAAACGAATCTTAGAAAGGATGCAGGGTGTCACAAATCATCATTGATATTTATCCTTAATGTTTTCTCAAAGTATGATGGGTGTTTAAACCCTTACTGAAAATTTAATCTTTTAAATATCTATTAAGAATTTACGGTATCATAATCCTTTTTTGGAAACTCATTATTCAAAATCCAATCAAGGATTCAAGTTTCTTAAACCCTTCACTAGTACTGATCCTTCACTACCAACAATAGATGGTCTGAGATCTAAGACCTTAAGCTACAATAATAGACGGTCTGAGCTAAAAACCCTAAAATAGAATAATAGGTGGTATTATATAGATGAAATTAAACAAAAATAATAGATTTTATAAGATAAATAACTCCTATAAAAATAGATGGTCCAATATAAAAACCCTAAGCTACAATAATGGATGGTACGACCTAGAAGACCTTAAACTACAACATTATGTGGTAAGAGATAAAATAACCTAAGGTATAACAATAAATGGTATAATATAGAATACCATAAACTTTAAAAATACATATTATGAGCTCAAATACCCTAAACTACAATAATATTCATCCCAAAATAAAAGAACCTAAAATAAAATAAAATAATGTTCAAGTTAAAATATCCTAAGCTACAACAAAATAAGGTTCAAGAGAGACGAACCTTTACTACAGTAATGGTCTAGCCATCAATTCCATAATTATCCAATTGAAAGAGAAAAAATACTAACCAGGTTGGAAACCTAAAAAGGTCACCCTAGGAAAAATTCGAGTGTCTTCTCATTAGACACACATTTTACATGACCCATCCAATATTGAGAACTCATGAAATGGATGAAGTATAAAACATGTCAGGTTGAAAATTCATCAAAGGGAAGCCTGAGAAAAATCAAATTCCAAGCCTATTAATATTTCCCAATGAAAATCTTATGAAAAAGTCAGGGCAATATAAAAAAATATACAATTATCGAAGAGATCATTATTTGTACCAAGAATAAAATAAATATTTTCCTACTAAGTCAACTAACTTTGGTATAAACTATATCTATTTCCCATAATGAAATATTTCCACCCAAGTTTTACTTTTATTGTAGGTGATACCAAGACAAATAGAGTACATGCATCAACAAAAAATCCCATGTTAGTGGAAATTAATGAGAAATTATTAAGAGTGATCTATTATGATTCGAGTTTTCAAATCTAGATGTTTGAGTTTAGACGGTATTATACAAATTATGGATATACTTGATGGTCTATATGACTCTGAGACAATGAAATTCCATTCATATAGAGAATGAAATAAGGCTTGTAAATTTAATGTAAATTTTAGATGATTTGTTCCTTGATAATGTAAAAAAAGTGGTTGGAATCTATACATCCTAGGGTCTCTCCCATGAATCCTAAAAAAATTAGGTTCAAGAAACTACATTCCCATTATATCATTATCCCAGAAAAATACATGAGATCTACTGAATTACTCTCTAGAGAGTCCATGTATTATTTCAAATAATGAATAGATTTAGATTCCACCTCAATAGTCAGGTGCAATGATTCTACTCTAAAATCAATATCATGTCTGGATTTCTCTCGAAGAAAAATATCCCCTGCTATTACAACTTGATTTACTATGAGGTTTATAGTGCATGTTTCAGCTAATAAAGATCCTCCTAAATATGACCGATCATAGAATAAAATTGCCAAATGTTGGACTTTCTTGCATTGATCACATTTTTATGAGTAATTTTCTCACCAAACATTAGGAATCCTTATTCATGTCTTCATACCAAATTCATTTGACCAAAGATAAAGCCTATTCTTATACTACCCTCAATTCAAGGGCCCTCCTCTACTATCTGAGGGAAATAACTTCCATCACCTAGGCATGGAGAACCATTTGTCAATTATTCAATAGATGAGGGTGGTAAAAATATACCTGAGATGACCCAGTTGGTCCTTCATCTCCTTCGAATGGCCCTATGAGATTTGGGTACAAATATCCACCCGAACAAACTGTTTCATTAGTTGATGGAGTTTTGTCGACTTCGAGCCTCAACTTCCACCCAATTCAAGAATATTAATATATTCCAGGACTATGTAACTAAAATAGGGATTCATACTAATAGAATTAGACAATTTTGGTATCAATACGACCTCCACATTAGTTGAATCAATCGAGGAAAATCCTAAATAATAAGGGACCATAACTTTTAAGATCTGTGGTGAGTGTACTGTAATAAGAGGATCAAAGGATTATTAGTTAGTAGGTGAATCATGTCATGATATCAGATAATAAAAAACCTTGATTAATGTAGCAATCATACATGAATCAATTATATCACTGGAATCATTTTTCACCCCAACCCCATCTTTAAGTGAAGAGGCTATTCCCTCTTGTGATGAGTGACTTGATGGAACAACTAATATTATTTCTAGTGATATAGTTCACCATCCAACTCTAGGATATATATAAGAAAAGAAAATTTATTTGAAATAATAAAAAGTGGAAAATATGTTTTGTCTATGAATAGGTCTTCATTTTTTTGAGAGAAAACTCCATCAATACTAAATCAGTAGCATAATAGCTACTAGCATCATCCTACCCAAGAAGCATGTTTTCTTATCTTAGGTCAAATGGAATGACCACAAGAATTTGAATAGAAGGTTTTAGGTATATCCATGTTAGAACCTCAACAATTACACTTCTTGAAGTAACTGGTCCAATTTATAATGTTCTTTTGGAGTGATAGAAATCCAAACCATATCCTTGGAACAAATGTATGTTCCTCCACACAGGCTCAGTGAGGACCTGTGCATTTTTTAGGTACCAGAATGAGTTACTTAAATGGTACAGAAGAAGAGAATAATTAAAGTTTTATTATTAATTGAGGATTATAGGTGAAGGGAATTTGATTGTTTGGAGCACTTCCTTTTTACGTCCCTCTTTGAGGATGTTCTAACAAAAGTGGTTGATGCTGAAGGTGTTGAGGAAGGAGTTGATGTAATTATAGATTATGAATATTTAGGAATTAATGATGACACCCTCATTAGAGTCATTAGACCTAGGGACCCCCCTTCATTTATTCCCTAGTCATCACCCAAGTTATCTTTGGTAGAAGTACCCCCAATATAATATACCATGGATATTGGGAGTGATTGGTCCCCATTTGCTTGTTTCTATACCCAAACAAATGAAAAAGGAATCTGTATGGATTCAATGGAATAAAATCCATTTGAATACGACATAATGGATAGTATTACCATTTCCTCGATGATAGGTTGTCTCGTTTCATCCATGTTATTCTACATAATTCCATGAACCACCATCCTCTATACCAGGGGTGAGTTATGGACATAACACTTCATGATTTCTGCGATAAAATAAACATCTCAAAGAAAATCCCCAACCTCAGTGGGCCAGTCTCTAATGGTTATAACTATAGGAGTTGTAGCTAATAAAATGCCTTAAAAGAATATATAAATCTATAGTTTTATCCCCTAGAGTTTATCATCCAAATTTTCTACCCACTAATCCTCCATTGATGATATAAAATAATAAATAACAATCCAGATGCGTCTTTTCTTACAGGCACCACACTCATGGAAATTAGGCCAGTTGGAACTTCACCTAGAAAAAAATTGAAGTTAAATTTCACACTTAATTGTGGGGAATAATCATTGTTTTAGATCAATAAAATCATATTTCTTTATAGGAATTAAATTGGCTTCGATGTTCGGTGGTAACATTACATCCTTAGGTACCGATGTGTATAATTTCCAGTTAGGATATGAGAGAATCCTAATATCAACATAGTTTTGAGATAAAATTATCTTAAAGTAATTTGGTGAAATGTATATCTGAATATGAGTCACCTCTCTAGTAAGAATTTAATATAACTGACGATCCACTATTAGGTAATTTTTCGATTGAATGTGATGAGAGGTTGAGAATTTTGTCTGAATGAATCGAAATCAATTACTGAATTCGAAAGGTGAAAACCACTCATAGATAATTATACCATCACTTAGAGTATAAATTATACCATCATGGATTGAAATCACACAATCCTAATGATCAAAGCCTCCCCCATGATTGTTAGTTATAATAGTAGTGGGTATCCTATAGGGATTGTAAGAGAAGTGATCATGACAGCTCATGAAATCCCGAATTTCCCAGTCCATTAATGTGATGGTCCTCAACATACTAATAAACATTAAAAAGGCTTGAAATAGATTTTGGGGATGGTCATGTTTTTTTGGTATTTGTAGCCACCCAGTAAATCCCCTATAAAACCCCATAGCACCCGGATGAGACCATAGATTCTATGTAGGGCTCTTCCCCTATACATATGGTGCAGGAGGTGGTATATTTTGTCCTGCATAGGAATAGTCAACACAATGTGCCTCATTATTTCCATATATTTAACCATCATAAAGGTGGATACAATAACTCTACCCTTCACTTGTGTTGGTAGAATGTACCTTCTTGGGTACATAGAATGAAATTTGGGCAACTGAATGGCTCTATCAATTCCAAGAAAAACCTCCCACACCTAGTTGTTGAAAAACCCATCTTTAATAGTGGGACAATAGATACCATCATCACTCTAGGAATATTTTGTGGGAAAGCCTTCTAATTCCTAGATTTGGGTCTAGAATGGGATTTCTTGATAAAATATCTCTCCAATTGATTAAACATGATGTATACTATAGGGAGTGGAGCCTTCCAGGGGCCTTTTCAGCCAACCTGATTAACTCTATAACAATGGTTGGTTCCTCTCCACATCATCCCAAAGAGAATATGGAGGGATAAACTCATCATACATATCTCTTAAATGTGGTGCACCATAGATAATCTCAACATCCCAAAGATTGATGCTGCCTTCTCCATGTGTAAGATGAAATGTGTTCATGTCAAGAATATACCAATAAACCAAGTGATCCATCAAAACCTTAACAAAATAAGTAAATTTCTAAGAGGTTAGGATTTCTTCATACATCCCAAAGTCTTTCAAGTTTTTGAAAAATTTTGAATTAGTATTTTTCACCCATAAGGGACACAATCCATCCCAAAGATCCTAGTAAATCAATGTTCTTAGCTATGCGACCATCTGAACCTATGGTTCATTGTAGATTTATGCATTATTGTTTGTTACATGTGTATCGATGAATCAGATTTATGAGGTTTCCCTCCAATGTATGTGGGAATAAACATAATCATTTACTCATTAGATCATTTCTACTTGAAAATAAAGTGGACCCTATGGGGGATATTTTCAATAAAGGTATTATGGGTCCTTAGGACCAAATAATGAGGAATGATCTATGACTACGTTGGAAGGATATGAAGTTTTTTGTGATTCCAAAACCATAAATGGGTAATAATTCTGATAGGGTATATTCCATAAGACTTATCCCCATTAATCTCAGTAGATTCATCTAGGAATCCTGGATGTCAAAATAATAGCTGGTGTCCACACTTATAACTAGGGAATTCTGATGCATTATCACTACCATGATCTCCCTTTTTGAAACCTTTCATGAACTACAATCCATTTTTATCGGTAAAAATCATATGTTAGATAAGAAATTAAACCATTAAGAAAAATTAATATAAGTTCATATCTTGGAAAAAATCATGTGAATCGCATGACACACATATGGGTTAGCGACCACATGACCTATTATACATCTCATGAATTGTTTAAACCACACTGCATATCTTGATCACTTGACCTATTATAAGACTTTTAATCACATTACCATGATATGATGACATGAATTGTACAATTATAAATAGGTCACATAAACAAATATTTAGATCATGCGAAGACCACATGAACACCATGTAACCAAGAACCTACACTAGGGTTAAAATAAATTATCATGACTTGGTTTAAATACTGTTTGAAAATTATCGAGACAAAATTGATCATAAGAAGAGATAACATGATTATATCTCAAAAAATATTATCATTATAGGGGTAACATGAATGGGTTTTGAGAAAATATTTTGCAAGAGAGGAGATTAAATGTACTATAGAGGTCTGAGTCGCCAGTGAAAGGAGTGGACCTCTCACTCACCTATTTATAAGGCACCCTATGGATTCCCAAACCTCACCCAGATGATTTAGAGACACTCAGAACACTAATTATAAGAATTATAAAGGGCTGAGGTATTCATTTACATTCTTCAAAACCGAGTTCTTGTCCCTTCAGACCTCGCTTCTCTGGTGTGTGTGTGTGGGGGGGGGTTATTTGTTGAAATATTCCAAATGAGATTAAAAAGTCTATGATTGAATAACTACCTGAAGCACAAGGATTATTTTCTTAAAAAAAGAATGGAAGGAGTAACATCACTATATGAAGATTAAGAGGATAGGTTATGCAAAGGCCTTTTGAAAAGTATTCCTAATTATATGAACCTCTCTCAGATGAGTTCCTCCAATCATACAATATGTCAACTGATATAGTCTTGACAATAATCCAAAACCCTTATAAAATAAAATTTGAAGAAGGTGGAAGATTCATTTGATGGAAGTTACATTTATTTTTAACATGAAGGGATTATAAGAATCATGTTATTATTTCAACAATAATGCAATATACCTAATGGAATATCAATCATAACATGAAAAATCCTTTTGGTATGTTACCTATGTCATGTGAAGGATCTCAGACATTTCAATTTGATCACATGATTCTATGATAAACAATAAATGGATGAGATCCATAGGACATATAATGTAACAGATGAAAAAGGTGGAAGATTCATGCCTTAGAAGTTTTGTTGATTTTAACATGAGGGGATTATGTGTCTCACATGATTAGTTCAATGATCATTCAAGATCCCCAGTGGCATGTTATCCATGCCACACAAAAGCTTTTGTTCATGTGACCTTCATCATGAAAAGATCCTCAGACACATCCATTTGATTATAAGACACATTTATGGACAATCAATATGAACATTATGAATCTCTATTAAAATAAAGAATAAAAGATGAAAAAGGTTGAACCCTCATATGAGGAAATGTTATGATATTTCTATTGAGAAGGGGTTTCGTTCCTCATGTGATCGGCTCATGGATTATCCCATCGATTAGGTGAAAGTTCATTAAAAATCCAACTTGATCTCACAAAGATCCCTTGGAAGGCCAATTTTATCTCCCAAAGGGCCCCGGACATGAATTCCTTGATCATGAGAAACACTCTTCAATTGGAGACATGATTTTTCAAGGAAGCCTAGATATGTCTGCCCAATATTTCAAATCTAATTTATCATGTGAAAATGAATATGAAAAATCCATTGATAAGACATGGGTACAAGAAATATAGAGATGATAGAGAAATCTTATTGTCATAGGTTATCATGCGACACAATTGTTATGCCATGGATGAACCATATAAGGTTCATAAAAAAATGATGATCCATCAACACAATCTCTTACATTAGATATATGCGCTATATGAAGTGGTGTATATTTAGAGTAGTGAGGCCTATAATTTCTACCAGCTTGACAAAAAATACACAAACATTCCATCATAGAGGAAATATCAGACTTCTCATTGTGAAAATACCTATAATATCAAGGGTTTCCATCAGCTAAACATGGGGAATGACTTAAGAGATTATGAGACATGTATATATGCTTTAAATGATCATCCTATTGATTATGCGAGGGAGTTACACTGTGTCAAAATGATTTGAAAAAGGAGTTTTTTTATGTCGACATGGTCAAGTGAGGACTCAACAGGATAATTATTAATAAACATTGAGGAATTTATGTGATAAAGGCTGAAAAATATGGAAGCCTTATAAAAATATGGATACCTTGATTTTCAAATGAAGGTTTCATGGTCATCGTGTGACACATTCATTAGTCATGCGACAACACCCAGACATGTCATCCAGATCATGTGACAATGTCCAGAAAGGTCATCCAGATCAAATGATAATAGTCAGGCATGTCAGTCATGTCACATGATGTCCTCAGGATTTTTAAGACATTTCATGTGAATTACTATGAAAGTATCATCCGTGAGATGAAAATACTTCTAAACATGCTATCCAGATCATGTGGCATCCCTACGACATGTCATCTGTGATCACATGACACCCTTAGACTTGGCTGTGTTGATCACACAAAGGATCCCATTCCAAGTCATATGAATCATATGACATCCCCATGACATGTCATATTCAATCACATGAAGCACCTTGGATATGTTTGTCTTATCATTTGGTAACCCCCATAAAATTAATATGGATCATGCGACAGTTCTCAGACATATCTTCCACACAACTATTACATGTCTAAACATCCTTAAACATGTTAGGAAATCACTCATGAAATGTTAGATAGACACTCTAGATTTTTCATCTAGACATACCCAAACATGTCATCCTTGTCCAATAGGTGTACTTGAGAATGTTCTCTCAAACCATGTAAACCCTAAACCATGAATCATTCTTCAGGCATTACCCTTTCATATGGGAGGTGTCCGTAATGGGTTAGGAATGGATACTCTTGAAATCCTATGGGTATTATGGGATCCCCATTCCACATATACATGCTCATATTTCTACTCATGGGTCTTACACATTATCAATTAGAGGGAAAATTGTTTAATATTATACAATAGGGATCCACCATTGTATAAGTACCTCAATATATGAAACAACTTAATCCATGAGACCCAAAATTTCTGATGGGTTTATCATTATTCCACATCCATTAATGGAATGAGAAGCTAATTGAACAATATGGACTCTAATTCCTTCTATGAACAAGATATTTAGGATCCCTTTCTAAGGTATGATCTCCATATCAAACACCCTATTTTTTCCACCATAGTGAATAAGTCCTATATCTGTATAATGTTATCCTAGTCACTTGTTATCTCTTATTTCTAACATCGAGCATTACTCCCATGGGATTAATGATTTATAATGATCACATCACAAGAATCATAAAATTCCCCTAGCTAGGGAAACTTTAGTGGGTAATACCCTTTTAGTGACATGACATGATTACCCCCATACAAGGGAATCCACTATTGTGTAATTCTATAGCGAAATTATTGTACTGGTAAACCCTAGGGAAATAACCCTCACTGTAATTATTTATCTGTTACCTACCATCAATGGGTTGAGGGAATATCTAACTATGATGAATCTAATTCCCATTATAAGTAGGATATATAAAATGAATTCTTAAGTCTTCAGATCCATACCTAGTGGCTATGTTCCCTCATATATGTCCTTTTCACATCACTTTAAACTAAATGACATGGACTTAAATAAACTACATGGGTTTTAATTCCTATTATAAACAAGATATATAGTAAACCTCATGAAGGTTCAATCCCATCCTAAAAACACCAATAACCTCCTTGTATGGAAGTAAACTATGGAGTTCCTATTGATACAACTTTAAAATTTATGTTTATACCCATTTATAAGAAATAAAATGAAATAAATGGGGAACCTCATATAAATACATGTGATATCATTAATACAACCCTCTTTATATGTAGAAAGATTCAACACATGACTATTTTATTATGGTAATATATCTTTTATCAGGATCTCAAAGGTATTCATGCACATATAAAAAATAAAAAAGTGAGTCACTGAATAAGAAATAATTCCCCCACCCCGAATTTTGTGATGTGACCTACCTTCTATCCTCTAAACAAATGTGATTTCCTAAGTGTCGTTGGACTTGAAACACCAAATGTACACCTTCCTTTAGAAAGGGAGACTATACCTTTTTATAAATGTGGAAGAATTTGGGAGTTTCTATGAGAGAAAAAAAATGGTTAACCTGATGTGAGTGTTTATGAAACCATACTTGAGCCCCCTCCCCCCCATAATCATTCACCAACCCCATTCTTTAAATAGTAAACAAAATGGTGAACCCATTGTGAAAGAATGTAATGAAAGAATAAATGAATCATTATAGGAATCAATAATATTGTTTCCCAAACCATAGTACCCATAAAATTTTGAAGGGAAAAAATATCTAAAAAATTTATGATGGAATGTGATTCAGAAAAAAGCAAATTAACACTCAAAACAGTAGTGATAATTGTAGATTATTAATTAATTTGTAATAAGATGTTATAAAAGGATTGTATATCATATTATAAATGATAATATATGTTAAAATGTTTTTTAAAACCATTATACATGAGCTTAAAGGGTGCTCAAATAAAGGGAAGAATATGGTAAGGGGTTTCCGGACTCAATTTCCATTCAGTGGGTGATAAGTCTACTTCATTGATTATGTTATTCAAGGATTATGTGTGAAATTTTCATTGATTTATTTATGGTTTTATTTAAACTTTTATTTTTATGGATTTATATTTGTTACAAAAAAATAACTTCATTGATTAACTCTCACTTAAATTATACAATCTTTGTGTATGTTTCATCTCAAAACTTCTTTTTTGAGACACATGTTCTTTTAACAACCTAATCTATTTAAAATGGTTAATATAAATCACCTTTACATAATATATCAGGAAATATTATTAATTAAGGATATTATAAGTTACATTATATCTAATTAATTAATGGGGATTTATGATTAAAATTTTACCAAAGTGATATGTGTTTATGTTACAATACCATTATAATTGTATTTGTTTATGCTTGAATTTCCATTTTTAGAAATTATTTGGCAATTTAGTAATAAAACTAATCCATTTTATTTTTATATTTTTATTCATGATTTTTTTTCATGCAATACTACCATATCTCTCTCTATGGTAATTATAATTATTGAGAATATATTTTTATGAAAATAAGACTTCATTTATCTCTTTGGTCAAAAATAATTTTTCATCCAAATCCATGTTTTCTAAAGAAACTTTGAATTTTTTTTTACAATGAGTATTTAAAATCATTTTTACCGTAAATTGGTTTTTTAAAAAATGTTTACAAATTAATCTTCATATATTTTTCTAATCAAGGTACCTTTTTTACTTTTATTACAAAAATGTTAAAGGATTCTTTGATTTTTAATTTATTCCGAATTAATGGAACTCTTCCACCTCCAAGACCATTCAATGTTTTAAAGATACCTTTTTTATGTTTTAATGGTAATTTTGTAAAAATATTTTATTTAATATTTTAGAAAGTTTTATATTTTTGACCAATGTTTTGAAAAAGGAATTATTATTTTCCTTTAGAAATGTTCAAAGAGATCTTCAAAAATAATTTCCCATCTATGGTGATGTCGATAGAAGTTACTCAAAGTGAAAATGTTAATCCCAAACAATGTTTGTAATACTTTTAAAAGTATTTTCATAAATTAAACAAACCTCTGATGTTACAGATATATTATAAATTATGTATATATTCTTATCCCATATATACCTAGTTTATTTTACACTCCTTTGATAGGGTAATACAATTTATATTATCATTTCTCAAATTAATTTGTTATGAAATTTCCTTTGAATATGATATGGAGAAATATTACGCAACCCATTTTATTTCCATGGTCAATTTTTATGTTATTAATTATGATTTAATTCCTTTATATGGAACACATAAATCTTGAAAATGTTATGATGGGTGAACCCAGATAGAACACCAATATTGTAGGGACCCAAAGCCTGACTTACATGTACATTACATTACTTTTTCAGAAACATAGTACATAACAAAAACACACACACACAAGGACCGTAATAGTTTAGTGTCTTTGGAAACTCGGAATATAATCTTCTAATCGTGGTGAAAGATCTTCAACATCTCCCATAAAGATCTTCCTTTTTTAATACCTAAAACCTTTCTTTATATCTCGGGGAAAAGAAAACATAAAAGGGTGAGCTAAAATGCTCAGTAAGGGTAAAAAAAGAAATATCAATCACATCATATACATAAGAACATAACTTTTGGAAATCTTAACCTGTAAAATAAATCATAATTTCATAACATGGGATAAATCATAGTAGTGAAATGTAATCCCAATAATCATAACTTAAAACATTAATCTTTGTGGCATACACAAATAATCATAGATAATCATTTCATATTAGTCAAGACTCATTTCCAAGACTATCTTAGTGGACAAAGTCCATTTCTGAACCGAGTTCACTCCTCATTTCAGTCATGTTTCACTGAACCGGTTTAACCTACCGTTACAACCATGTTTATCTCATGAGATATAAAATCATTACCCAATGCATTGGAGGGATATATAGGTCCAACCCATCTCATAATTATACCATTCTTATGTGTGCCACAAAATCATAAACCATACATCATAACATAACCCATGTAATAAAAATGGGAATCATAAGCATCGTGACATCATAAAACAATTCATATGAGATAAAGGAATTCATAAAAATATTTCCATCACAAAATAATCAAATCCATGTAATAATAGGGATAGAAAAAGAACCCTATATTATCTTAGATGGAAAATAATTTTGATAAACCACTTGAACTCTATTCTTGAGGAAAATATCCTTTCTACTTCAAGAACACTTTTCTTTTCTTAACATATCGTACAATTCTAAACTAAAAGAAGTTGATTAAAAATAAACATGAAAACTTGTAAAGTATGCTTCTTGGAAATAATGTTTTAAAAATCCATTCATGCCGTATGAGTTAAAAAAACATTCTTCTCATACTTTTGTCGGAAAAGTCAAAAAGTACCTCGTACGAAAAACGACAAAATATTCTTTTTATATATTTTACTAAAAACTCACCGAAGGGTAAAATTGGATTTAAAAAATTGTAGGTGTATGGAAATAAAATTACATATTGAGAAAACATGGATGTGGATGATAAAATGCACGCCAGTAAATACCAAAGTATAAACAATCTCGGATAAAAATGAGATTGTGATATTTTCCCTTACCTTAGTTCTGATTTGCTTCGTAAGTGTCCGAACCTCCTGTATAATGATTTAAATAAGGTCATTGACTTATTCCAGAATCATACTCATTGTTATGATATCATATATGGTTCACTTATGGATTTATATTACCCGTTCTTTTGTAAATTCTATGTTAAAAAGCGTTTTGGGTAAAATCGTTTCATTTGTCGTCCGTGTTTTGACCTATAATTATTCATATGATTACTTAGATCATGATTTCTTAATTCCAGAATATAAAACATGATTTATATATAATATATATTCAGAATATATATATATATATATATATAATAGATCATTAAATGGAAATAAATACACCGTTCATGGAGACGGTAGACCGTACGTACGCATGAACGTTGTTTTCTTTTCCTTATTGAGTTGAATGGAATTAAGTAGATGACATACATATATACACACATAAATCCAGTATCATTATTATGTCATATATTTCATGATTACTTATTATATATACTTTATAATCATTCATGAATGGTTAACGTGGAGAATGAATCTTATCGCGTCGTGGAGACTGTAGTCCGTGCGTACGCACGAGCGATGATATCGTTCTCATGATCGTGTAATTGTATTGGAGTGTATGTATACTATTTCAGAATCAATATAACTTTACAATAATCATATATAGTTATTATTTACACCATTATACCCATCCAAGTAAGGTGGTGGTGGAAAATAGATTACACCACGGCGTGGAGACGGTATTCCGTACGTACGCACGTGCGGTGATTTCGTTTTCCGTAGGATGGATAGATGATGAAATAGGGTTGTTTCATGCTTATAATAAAATATCAGTATATTATTGATAATGATGTTATTACTTCATAATGAAACAACCTAAGAAGAATAAGTGGAAGAAGAAACAAAGTTGAATGAATCGGTAACAGACATTACCTCTTATTTGAAGCGCCTCTTTGAGATCTCCTTTTAAGGCACTAAAATTGGTATTTGAGGAAGACCAGAACCTCTAAGATGTTTCTAGGGAAGTGGAGAAGAGAATTTGGCAGGGTTCGGCCGAACTTTAATGCTCAAAGTGGTGTGAGGAAGAGATGGAGAAGGTGCCCTTTTATAAGGGGGGAGAGGGGCACCTTTGGAATAAATAAAAATATTATATTATTATAAAGCCAAATTCGGTTATAAATAGCCCTAAATTGATTTATTTTGAAGATAAGGTGGTTATGGGTCGAAATAATCTCATTCAATAGAATTTATACAAGTTTAGGTTCCTATTTTAACCTTATCATTTATATTTAACCTTAAGTTAGATAATTTTACTGTTACCGTGTCTTTTTGTGTTCTTACAATATAAGGTTAATAAACTTAATATTAGAATCCAAAAGAACCCCATGTTGTTTATTATTAATATATATAGCCTTATCTAAGTCATTTGGCCGAACCTTATATTTTTAGGAGTAAAATAACAATTAATAATATAATATTTGTTTTAAAAACTATTTTATGTCAATTTTGACACAATTTAGTAATTGATTTTTGTGAAAATCATAACAGAATGATTAGTTCGAAAAAAATTATTTAAATCGATAATAACATGTCATATTAACCTAGAAAATTATTGTAATTCATAAAAAGTTTCAAATTATATTTATTTGGATATTTATAACATCAATTATGTCAATGTTTCATTAATAAGATAATTACTGCATTATCTTTGTGTCATAAATAAATTAAGTTATTTAATGTCTAAAAATTAAAAATAAAATACCCTTATGTAGGAAATCGTTTTATATTTCTAAGGAATATTTATAGTATAATTTATCTTATTTATAACCCTATATTAAAAATGATATAATTATTAAACTTTGATTTTAACTATTTTAACCATTCTTTAAATAAATTAATAATAAATGTCCTAATCTAATCCAAGTTGGCCTAAATGGTCATATTTTATTCCTAGGGTTGTTTTTTGTCGAATTAAACTTATAAAATAGAATTAGGACATGTGTTAGGGTAATAATAATATCATTCTTACCCTTAATTACCCTATTTACTTTTAACCGTGGTAAAAAAAAGTAAACAATTACTATTCACCAAAAATTATTTTCATATCATTGAACCACATTTTACTTACTGAAATTAACCGTGTATCTCATATTTTTTAAATTACACTCACAAAAGCGGTAATATTAAGTTTTATGAAAAATTCATTTTTTTCAACTACCACTTAGTGGTTTCACTATTCATCAAAAATGAAAGTTTCGAGAAAAATACCAAAAATTAGGCCTAAGATATATTTGATATTATGAACTGAAAAATGATGTCTATTTTACCAAATTCAAAACATATCAGTTTCTTTACTTAATTGAAAAATTAATTCCCGTCGTCAAAACAAATAGCGTGTTCTTAAGAGATAATAACTATCAAAAGATTGACATTTGTTTATGTCTGGTTTAAATGTGAAATTACATCCAATGACCAACATTGTATTAAATTGTAAAAATATATTCTAAATATACTTTAAAACAACTCAAATTAATAATTTTCTCACTACTAATTATTTCGATTAAAAAGGTTGTATTTAATTAAAATTTAGTAATTTTCACTATTCATCAGAAAATGAAAGTTATCCGAAAAGTACCAAAATTTCACCCGAAGATAATTTCGATATTTCGGATCCAAAAATGAATTCCATTTTGAAAAATAAAATTTACAAAATTTCAAAAAGAGGTTATTACTATTCATAATGGCTAGTTGTGATAATATTTTAATAACATATCATTGTTTAGCGAAACTCAGTATTGCGTACAACACACGCTATCGCGGAAGGTTGCGCTTGCGTGTAATGCAAGCCAAGTCAGGGTTTCCTGTTGTGCAAGAATCCTTCATTGTTTCGTATAACATAATCCAACCATATTTCATTTATACATTGAATATATATATATATACTCAAAGTTGCGTAGAATAACTATTATCAAAATTGTGTGTAACACGATCCAAGAATAGTGTTTCATATACTGCAAGCTAATACGGTGTTGCGTATAGCGCAAGGTAATCTTGGTGTAGCATACAACACAAGACATTAATGAAATTAAAAGAATATTTTTCATAAAATCTCAGGGTATAACATTCTACCCCCCTTAAAATGAATTTCTCCCTCGAAATTCGTCAGAGTTATAAATGGTGTACTACTCGAAAGTTTGTTTAATAGAAACCCACATCATAAAAAGGAATACCCAAACTTGGCTTTAAAAAATAAAGTATGAAATGTAATGGTTACCCAAATTAACTAATCACTGGGTTTCCACGTAGGAGAACATAGGTGAAAATATGGATATGGAAGAAAAATCTAACCATCATGTTATGATGGAGAGTGGTAGAGAACATGGCTATGAAAAAGCCAACAATCACAAAGCCATAAATTTGTGATGATCTAAGGTACCATCTGATTCATCAGATATAAGAGCAATATGACAACATTTTTGGTTTTCAAGATCATTTCCCTAAAGTTGATGAAATTGGAATTTGAAGAAATACTTTTGTGATTTTGGTATAGTCTCACCGTTGGTTGTTCTTTGGACAATTTCCACTTCATCTCTTAAAGAAATGACGTTGAATTTTTCATTCATGATGGGTTAGCAGATCATGTGATAGAATGATGGGTCATTCCATCTGTCTCAAACAAAAGGTTAGAAAAGTTATCAAAAAATACATAAGTCCATCTATAGTAAGATTAATCATATATGGTTCCTAAAATGGACTTATACTTCTTATATTATACTGATTAATATAATAAAACTAGTTTCTACTAAATAGGGACTTCTTGTAAGCCAGTGGTAGGCGATAAAGGCCAGTCGCACTTCGGTTGTGGGTTCGATTCCCACAGCCTTGTCCGACACGATGGGTTGTCTCCCGTCCAGCAGATTGTCCTTTTTCTAAAACTACATTACTATAAAATCCCATCAGTAATATCGAGAAAATTCCCATCCTTAAACAATACTAGCATATGTCCAACATAATCCATTCCAATCTTTAGGCATATCTAAAATACTTCGATCCAAGCTCATAGTATAAAGAAAACCATGAAATTTCATCAACCAAGCATGTGAATACCATCATTTATCCCCCATATATATATTTTTGGTCACATTCCAATCATGTGAATACCTTAATCATGTATTCTCTTGAAAAAATGAATACCCATTGAACCTTAGTGAAAACATGAATGCTGTCAAAAGTTAACTCTTTCCACATACCAAAATCCAAAAATTATATATACTCAAACCATGATATAACCTTCTCCTTATATTAGTCATGGGCTCATGAATACTATCAAAAATTTAATTTTTTCTTTATCCCTTAATTATGCACATATCATCTATTTTCCAAAATATCTAAATAACCTTTCATGGTTACTAATACCATTAATCATACAATTTCAGAACTTAGGAAAGACAACAGTGTAACAATCCTTAGATGTCTCTTTATTCCATAGTACCATGAGATTACTTATACAACATTAATCTTGATAAACATGTAATCATTCCACTACCTTCTTAAACCATTGACCGAGCTTCAACAATTCATTCATCTCACATATCATTTGTAGTCTCTTCATCATCATCAATATAAATACTACCCATACAACCATACTGATTCTCTTCATGAGAATTTACCTTAGGGCATTGGTTTGCATAATGCCCGTACATTCCACATTTAAAACATTTAACCATTGTTGATGTCGTAGCAATACCATTATCCTCATCCATGGTGTTAACTGAACCTTTTCCTTTGCACTTACTGGATTTGTGTCCTTTTCCACACCCAAATCATCTTCCAGTTCCCTTGAAACATTCTCCTTGATGCCTCTTACAACATGATTTACATAGGGGAAATTGAACTTTCTTTCCTCTATGATCATCATGAAACTCCATCTTTCTCTTATTAGCCGAGTCAGGAAAATTACCAAATTTTACTTTATTGATCATATTACGAGATTGCTGATTCGGCACAATAGTGATGTTTGGACTTCCAAATCCCATTTCATTTGGTTTCTCATGAAGAATATCATTCCATTGTCCATCATATCCTCCATTATCGTGAATCATCTTGTTTCCAGCCATTTTCTAAAACCCAAAAAGAATAGTGTGAGAGGAAAAAATCATTCTAGGGAAAACAACATAGTAAAGGGGGAGCACCCTCAATATCTAACATCTTAGGTTAAATTCTAATATCGTTACCGTAGTTCTAGGACTATATCCTATATGTATACTTATCCTTAGGGACATCCCTAGACATACCTTAGAAATATCTCTAGGGATCTCACTAACATTTTCGAATTCTAGTTTCCAAAGGTTGACTAAACCTTTCCTCTGATACCAACTGTAGATACCCAAAGCCTGACGTACATGGACATTACATTACTTTAGCGGAATACTTAATATATAACAATAACAGACACACAAGGATCGTAATAGTTTAGTGTATTTGGAAACTTGGAACATAATCTTCTAATCGTGGTGAAAGATATTCAACATCTCCCATAAAGATCTTCTTTTTTTTTTTACCTAAAACCTTTCTTTATATCCCGGGGAAAAGAAAACATAAATGGGTGAGCTCAAATGCTCAGTAAGGGTAAACAAAATAAATATCAATCACATCATATACATAAGAACATAACTTTTGGAAATCTTAACCTGCAAAAGAAATCATAATTTAATAACATGGGATAAATAATAGTAGTGAAATGTAATCCCAATAATCATAACTTAAAACATGATACTTTATGGCATACACACATAATCATAGAGAATCATTTATTATTAGTCAAGACTCATTTCCAAGACTATCTTAGTGGAAAAAGTCCATTTTTGAACCGAGTTCACTCCTCGTTTCAGTCCTGTTTCACTGAACCGGTTTAACCTGTCGTTCCAGCCATGTCTATCTCATGAGATATAAAATATTTACCCAATGCATTGGAGGGAGATATAGGTCCCACCCATCTCATAATGATACCATTCTTATGTGTGCCACAAAATCATAAACCATACATCATAGCATAACCCATGTAATAAAAATGGGAATTTTAAGCATCGTGACATCATAAAACAATTCATATAAGATAAAGGAATTCATAAAAATATTTCCATCACAACATAATCAAATCCATGTAATAATAGGGATAGAAACAGAACCCTATATTATCTTAGATGGAAAATAATTTTTATAAAACACTTGAACTCCATTCTTGAGGAAAATATCCTTTCTACTTCAAAAACACTTTTCCTTTCTTAACATATCGAAAAATTATAAACTAAAAGAAGTTGATTAAAAATAAACTTGAAAACTATAATGGAAGATTCTTGGAAATAATTTTTTAAAAATCCATTCATGCCGTATAAGTTAAAAAAAACATTCTTCTCGTACTTTTTTCGGAAAAGTCAAAAAGTACCTCATATGAAAAACGACAAAAGATTCCTTTTATATATTTTACTAAAAACTCACCGAAGGGTAAAATTGGATTTAAACAATTTTAGGTGTATGGAAATAAAATTAAATATTGAGAAAACATGGATGTGGATGATAAAATACACCCCAGTAAATACCAAAGTATAAACAATCTCGGATAAAAATGAGATTGTGATATTTTCCCTTACCTTAGCTCCGATTTGCTTCATAAGTGTCCGAACCTCCTGTATAGTGATTTAAATAATGATATTGACTTATTCCAGAATCATACTCATTGTTATGATATCATATATGGTTCACTTATGGATTTATATTACCCGTTCTTTTGTAAATTCCATGTTAAAGAGCGTTTTGGGTAAAATCGTTTCGTTTGTCATCCGTGTTTTGACTTTTAATTATTAATATGATTACTTAGATCATGATTACTTAATTCCAGAATATAAAACATGATTTATATATAATATATATTCAGAATATATATATATATATATAATAGATCAGTAAATGGAAAGAAATACACCGTTCATGGAGACTGTAGACCGTACGTACGCATGAACGCTGTTTTCTTTTCCTTATTGAGTTGAATGGAATTAAGTAGATGACATACATATATATACACATAAATCCAGTATCATTATTATGTCATATATTTCATGATTACTTATTATATATACTTTATAATCATTCATGAATGGTTAACGTGGAGAATGAATCTCATCGCGCCGTGGAGACGGTAGTCCGTACGTACGCACGAGTGATGATATCATTCTCATGATCGTGGAATTGTATTGGAGTGTATGTATACTATTTCAAAATCAATATAACTTTACAATAATAATATATAGTTATTATTTACACCATTATACCCATCCAAGTAAGGTGGTGGTGTAAAATAGATTACACCACGGCGTGGAGACGGTATTCTGTACGTACGCACGTGCGGTGATTTCGTTTTCTGTAGGATGGATAGATGATGAAATAGGGTTGTTTCATAATTATAATAACATATCAGTATATTATTGATACCGATTTTATTACTTCATAATGGAACAACCTAAGAAGAATAAGTGGAAGAAGAAACAAAGTTGAAAGAATCGGTAACGGACATTACCTCTTCTTTGAAGCGCCTCTTTGAGATCTCCTTTTAGGGCACTAAAATTGGTCTTTGAGGAATAACAGAACCTCTAGGATGTTTCTAGGGAAGTTGAGAAGAGAATTTTTCAGGGTTTGGACGAGATTGAAGTCTCAAAGTGGTGTGAGGAAGAGAGGGAGGAGGTGCCCTTTTATAAGGGAGGAGAGGGGCACCTTTGGAATAACTAAAAATATTATTTTATTATAAAGCCAAATTCGGTTTTAAATATCTCCAAATTGATTTATTTTGAAGATAATGTGGGTATGGGTCGAAATCCTCTCATCCGATAGAATTTAGACAAGTTTAGGTTCTTATTTTAACCTTATCATTTATATTTAACCTTAAGTTAGATAATTTTACTGTTACCGTGTCTTTTTTTGTTCTTACACTATAAGGTTAATAAACTTACTATTAGAAGCAAAAAGAACCCAAAGTTGTTTATTATTAATATATATAACCTTATCTAAGTCATTTGGACGAACCTTATATTTTTAGGAATAAAATAACAATTACTAATATAATATTTGTTTTAAAAACTTCTTTATGTCAATTTTGACACAATTTAGTAATTGATTTTTGTGAAAATCATAACAGAATGATTAGTTCGAAAAAAATTAATTAAATCAATAACAACATGTCATATTAACCGATAAAGTTTTTGTAATTCATAAAAAGTCTCAAATTATATTTATTTGGGTATTTATAACATCAATTATGTCAATATTTCATTAATAAGATAATTACTACATCATCTTTATGTCATAAATAAATTAAATTATTTAATGTCTAAAAATTACAAATAAAATTCCATTATATAGGAAATATTTTTAGATTTCTAATTAATATTTATAGTCGAATTTATCTTATGTATAACCCTATATTAAAAATAATATACTTATTAAACTTTGATTTTAATTATTTTAACCCTTGTTTAAATAAATTAATAATAAATGTTCTAATTTAATCCAAGTGGGCCTAAATGGTCATATTTTATTACAAATGTTGTTTTTGGTCGAATTACACTTATCCAATACAATTAGGACATGTGTTAGGGTAATAATAATATCATTTTTATCCTTAATTACCCTATTTACTTTCAACTGTGGTAAAAAAAAGTAACAAGTTACTATTCACCAAAAATTATTTTCATCTCATTGAACCACATTTTACTTACTCACATCAACCGTGTGTCTCAGATTTTTGAAATTCCACTCACAGAAGCGGTAAAATTAAGTTTTATGAAAAATTCATTTTTTTAACTACCACTTAGTGGTTTCACTATTCATCAAAAATGAAAGTTTCTAGAAAAATACCAAAAATTAGGCCAAAGCTATATTTGAAATTATGAATTGAAAAATGATGTCTATTTTATAAAATTGAAAACATATCAGTTGCATTACTTAATTTAAAAATTAATTCCCGTCGTCAAAACAAATAGCGTGTTCTTAAGAGATAATAACTATCAAAAGATTGACATTTGTTTATGTCTGGTTTAAATGTGAAATTACATCCAATGACCAAAATTGTATTAAATTGTAAAAATATATTCTAAATAAACTTTAAAACCACTCAAATTAATAATTTATCACTATTAATTATTTCGATTAAAAAGGTTGTTTTTAATTAAAATTTAGTAATTTTCACTATTCATCAGAAAATGAATGTTATCCGAAAAGTACCAAAATTTCCCCCTAAGCTAATTTCGATATTCCAGATCCAAAAATGAGGTCCATTTTGAAAAATAAAATTTACAAAATTTCAGAAATTGGTTATTACTATTCATAACAGCTAGTTTTAATAATATTTTAATAGCATATCATTGTTTAGCGAAACTCGGTATTGCGTACAACACACGCTATCGCGGAAGGTCACGCTTGCGTGTAATGCAAGCCAAGTCAGGGTTGCGTGTTGTGCAAAAATCCTTCATTGTTTCGTATAACATAATCCAACCATATTTCATTTATACATTGAATATATATATATATATATACTCAATGTTGCGTAGAATAACTATTATCAAAATTGTGCGTAACACGATCCAAGAATAGTGTTGCGTATACTGCATGCTAATAAGGTGTTGCGTATAGCACAAGGTAAATTTGGTGTAGCATACAACACAAGACATTAATGAAATTAAAAGAATATTTTTCATAAAATCTCAGGGTGTTACAAATATATTGTGTATTGTTTTATTATAAATAGATTTCATGTATGGGAACAGGGATTAAAACTAAACCATTTTGGGACTTTTTCCTCCATGTGATTTTTTTATGTTGTCAGCCTTTCTGAAATATATGTCATTTTTTTATCACATTTCTTAGAAAACTATGATATATTGATACCATTTTATTTATGCGATTATTATTTGAGATTACTCATTATCCTTATCTTTATGATATCTTGTTATAATTGTGACTTTAATGTCATCATTTCTTATCTTGTTTATTCCCTTACTGGGAATTTTAGTGCACTTTTTTTATGTATTCCCTAGGCAATCCTAATCATTTTAGGACCATGAAATAATTTAGTAATTATTTATGGAGACTAAAATAATTTTTTTTTTGTTTCTTTATTTTCACATTGATGTTTTATGAACCAAGTCTTCTGATGAATCTAAGCCTTTATGATCCATATGTTGAATTAATGGACGTTTTTTGTTTAATAACATTGTAATAATATGATTAAAAGTATTGGGTCTTGATATTTGGTATTAGAGAAATGGTTTTGTTAACATTTGGAAATTTGGATGAGAAATATTTAGTGAGAACCATAGGGACAATTATAAGGATAACACTAAGTATAGAAAAGTATCATAGAATCTTAGTGAATTATAGAGCAAGTGGTTTTTGATTAGAGCATTTCTGTCTGGATACTACAAGAAGACATGGGTTTGGCACAGATTTAGCTAGGGGTAATAACTAAGAAAATGTGTTTTGGAAATGACATTAGTGTTACCTAGTACATGAAAATGGGCATTACTCAACACCTAATTTGGAACTCCTGGGGGACATGATTTGGAAATTTAAAAACTCTTTAGAGATCATAATGAATGAATTTAATAGATGATATCAGGTATGAACTTGTTTAACCTAAGGTGTATTATACTGAAATGAAGGTGTCATGATTTATAAAACATAAATATAATTTTTCATGATTATTTTATTTCCCCTTATGAATATTATTTCAAAAAATATTCTTTACGGTTTCAGTCATGTTAGGGAACTATAAGGAACAGTGTCAATGTTGAATATTATAGACAATGCATTGATGGGGAACAAAATGGGATAATGAACGATGTAATTGATATTATGATTATTCATAATCAGATATAATGATATATGATTAAAAATTTGCACCTTAACCAAATATCAAACTCACAAAAGAAGATAATGATATAGCTTACTATGTGTTTGGGTGGTGGATACCTTGGAAGAATGAAGATTCAGATTTCTATATGTCAAGAATGTGGGAATTAACACTCAATGTAATGTCTCAAAGGAATGAAAATATGTTTTATGTGAGTAGAATAAGGCCACAAGGTATTTAATTTCCAAGGAAATGTTAAATGTTAAGTTAATGAAATGGATGAGAATAATGGTTTACCCAATGCAGCATCAATGGTTAAATGTTTTAAATGTGTGAAAAATGGGCATTATAAAAATTTATTTCCTAGTGGAAATCTCAATCGAAAACACTGTACAGGAAATGGTTTTTTTATTAATGATGAAGAGATAAAAAATGAAATATGTAATTAAAGATTTATTAATGAATAAGATAATGAATCATAGTTAATTACTTATGAATGAAGTGGAATGATTTAAATTTTTATTTAATGGAATTCAATAATTATGTGAATCAATATATATATATATAAGTATTGTTTTATAGAAGTTTTGAGATAAGGATATTCAAAAATATGTTGACTGGTACCAATCACCTAGAATGGTGATTCAATGGTAACGTGATAATCTATAGAATAAAACATATAATTGAGGAAAATATAATCTAAGATATGTGCTTGATGTTGGGGGAAATATTTGATTTTGGGAAAAATTCTGAGTTATATACAAACCGTTTGTGATTAAAAAAAGATATGTGATCACTAATGTTATTTTTGAAGATGATCATCCTACTTTTGAGAATAGTATAGGATAATGTAAAATTATGAATTAGATAATCAAATATGTTTTTATATAATTTAATAAAAAGGACAACCCATAAGCTCGGTGACACCCATCAAATCCAACATGGTTATAGGGATTGAACCCACAACTAATGGTCAATAATAATGAATCACCTATAACTGGACAACATGATATAATGGTTATGTAATACCCTAGGTTTTCATATTTTTTTTCAAATAAGTTAAATTTATTTTATGTTTTACGCTACATGGAACATTAAGGTAAGCTAGTGATACACAGAACACCGACTTACCTTGCATTATATGAAACAATAAGTATTAACAAAACCCTAATATATTATTAATGAGACCATTATACTGACTGACTAAAAATTAATATTATTATTTTACAAACACTTTTGTGGAAACATTGAGAAACCAACAAACAATTTTTAGGAAATGTGTAAACCAAACATGACTTCACAAAGAACTTCAAACACTATTGAAAATGGCCAACCAAATAACTCATTCAACATACAAAATCAGCCACACCATCATTAAAATTGACTATATTCAAAGTAGGAGTCGGAATCACCCAAGAGAAGGCTAAGGAACCACTACAAATCAGAAAGCACAAACCAAAGAGAAGAATGAACAAACCTTAGAACGTGCCTCCTCAAACGCCCTGATGTGACCATCGACACAAACCCAAATCCACCAACCCACCATAGAACTCCAGTCGAAGGTCACCCAAACCCTCCAGTGACATGTGATGGTCCTCTAAAAAGAACACATCCATAGAAGGCCAATAATGAATCCAGGTCAAGGAAGGCCATGCTATCCTGACGCCGCATCCTACTCCACAGAGAACCACAAACCAAAATTTAATGTCAAAGAAAACCCCTTGTGAGACAGATTTAGTGCCTACAACCTACAATTGAATGCTCCTTTAATGCTTATCCAATAACCCGAACACCAACCAGCCATAAGAATAGAAATCCGAGCTCCTTTTGGTTAAACCCCCATGCTCCATGAGACTCCCACCACCACCACACCCATTAAGGACAAGCCACATGAAGCAAGGGAGTGGGGGAGGGAAGGACTGAACCAGTGAAATCCACACCACAATCCAACAGATCCGTAACTTTTAAATCCAACAAAAAAAATTGCAATACCACTGAAATCAAACATGTGAAAGAGCCACAACTACATCAAAATCCAAAACTCTAAATGATCATCCCCACTCCAAGACGCTTCGAAGCCGATGCCAAGACACACTGGATGAAAAAGTCGGAAGCACGTCGGAGTCAATTCTGAGCTGTGCTGACACGAGGCTGAGCCAACACAGATCCACACAAATGTCGAGCTTAGCTCATGCCAGAGACAATGTCGAGTTACATGACAGAGCTGATAGTTAGAGCCTACACCAAGTGACGCCGACCCAAGAAGATCCAGGGGAGACGATTCTGATCCATACCCAGCCATGCTGGAGGAGGGAAGGATGCAGCTCAGAAGAAAAACCCCAGCCCCATGCAGAGAATCGTAACTGCCGTTCAGAGGCCTCCTCCTCCATCCATCCATCCAACATTATGCTTTTTATTCAAAAAATAGGCAAGAAAGAAATAAAAAACATGGGACTACATCTAGGGAGTCCGGAAATAATGAATCCCGAGAGCATAACCCCTAATCAGGTTCACCCCCTCCGGTTTAAAAAGAGAGACATTTGAATAACAAACCACATGATCATCCGGGACCGCAATGGAGGCCAAGTAGTCCGCCACATTGTTTCCATCACACCAAGTATTAGTGACCCTAACTCTATCTGAGAGGAGAGACTTACATTGTTTGATAGTATAGATGATCGAACATGGAATGATACCCCTCCCATGGAAGTCATCTTGTACAATCTTTGAATCCGTTTCAACCTGTGCGATGCTGATATTCCTCTGCTTACACCCGGACAACCTTGTGAGCATTTCTAGGGCCTCCACCCAGACCAAATTACCGCTACTATAATAAGTCGAGAATTCCAAGATCACACTTCCAATGTGATCACGTAAGACCCCACCACCACGCATGACCTCTGTGATACAGGACCCATCAGTATTTAGCTTAAAAACTTCCTCAGGAGGCAACCAATAGATCCAGCTCCCCTGTACCCTGGAACCATTCCTCCTAGCCATAACAAGTGGAGACTACAAAAAAAGAAATGTAGATGCATCCTTCCACTACTGGAAAATAGGACTATACCCACGGTTTTACAAAAAACCGTGGGTATAAGGATAGCATGTGACCCTATACCCACAGTTTTCAAAAACCGTGGGTATATACCTATTTTCCAACCAGGTCAAACAACAAGAATCGGGTTCTGTCCACCACTACCCTCCCTGTATACGGCATCCCCTCATACCTAGAACGATTTCTTGCTTTCCAAAGAATCCAAAAATCTGCGCTAGAAACGAAGGCTCATGCCTCAGTCTCTCTTATATTATCATTTCTTCCTGGAAAAAATTACACCAAGAAACTCTCGTAGTTACCAGAAAGAGAGGAAAAAACTTCAAGCCCCCCAAAGAAGCTCCACACCTCATGAGCCCACTATCCCTCGAAGAAAATAGATTCATGCTCTCCTCCTTCCTGAACTCACAGCAATGGGAACAAAAGACCATAATAATACCTATCCTTTTGATGTTATCATCTGATAGAATAACATTATATTGCATATGCCAAGTAAGGAAGTTAAGCTTTGCTGGAATATTCTTCTGCCAGACCACTCTGCTCAAGCTCACGCTCTCTTGTGAACCTCCAAAACCTGTGCTTCTTCAAAAGACATTGGCACTGAACCTACCTGAACACGAAAGGTTATACACGCACCTATCATTATCTGAATTAAGCACAATATAGTCATAAACATATCATTGAGAGGAATCCAGGATTGATCTGAAAAACAGAGGGTGCGAACTAGCCTCTCTGAAGGTGATAAAAGGAGCTGGGCACCCCAGATAACTCAACAGCTTTGCCGACCAGTTCTGATGCCAAAAAAGGACACTCCCCTCCCCGACAATCCATTGAGAATGTGGAAGAAGATTCAGAATGATATTACACACCGCAACCCACAGGGAAGTCTCTCCGCCCAAAGGATGAGTTGCGCATGCCGTGTATCTCTGATCCATGCATCTCCCCCATAGTGTATCGACGATTTCCCATGAAAGCTTCGCACGAACCCCATGCACTACCTCCGCCATACTCCTGACATTGATTCCTCCTTCCCCAAATGGCTGATCCATCTTCCCCTATGAAACCTACATCCTTTTATTTTCCAACAAGGAACCCCATATAAACCGAGCCAAGATTCTATCCATGGTCCTGATGACCCCCTTCGGCACACTCGTAGAAGCCATAACATGTACCGGTACCATAGACAGCACGCTGTTCACCAAGGTGATGCTCCCCCCAAAAGATAAAAAATGATTCTTCCAGTCCAAAATGTAGGCCATCATCCTATCCACCACTTTGTCGAAATCCTTGGTTCGCAGCCTACCAGATGAAACCGGTGTACCCATGTATTCCATAGGGAGAGAGCCCTTCCCCATTCCCAGCTTGCCGCTCAACCTGTTCACCCTCCCTACACCACAAGAGCCAACAATATAAAAACTACTCTTATCCCTATTAACAATCTTTCCACTCCATCGGAAATACTCCTCCAAAATTTTGTTGAAATCCTGGATCGTCCTCCTTCTAGATTTCATGAAGATGATAGTATCATCTGCATACAGTAAGTGTGAGATAGAAAGACTTCCACGTTTCCTTCTGAAAGGGAGAATATCCCTATTATAAACCCCATTATTAATCATCCTACTAAGTATGTCCTGCATCAGTATAAATATTCTTGAAGATATTAGATCACCTTGCTGAAGAACCCACACAGATTTGATGAAACCATGCGTTCTCCCCATGAAGGACACCACCAACCATGGCGAGTACACACACCTGAAAACTATATCGCATGCCCACTTTGAGAAACCCATATTGGAGAGAACCCTATTTATAAATCCCCATTCCAACCTATCATATGCCTTGTTCATATCAAGCTTGATCACCACGTTAAACCTGTGATATTTCTTATTCAAATCCCTCATCATCTCCGGAGCCAGCACTATGGCCCCCTATATCGATCGACCATGAAAAAAACTGTGTTTCTCCATGGAGACACACTGAGGTAGACAACCTAATAGCCTCTAATTTATCACACTAGCCAAAACATTATATGAGAAGTTTCACATGCCAATTGGGTGGTAATGATTAAGAGAATAATGGGATTTAGTCTTCGGAAAGAGAATCAATGAAGTGCCAGCCACAATTTGAGGGATGATCCCTCCACGAAAGAAATCCACAATTTCCCAAACAAGATCCCCTTTATCCACCTCCCACGTACCCCTATAGAAAGAACCTAGAAACCTGTCAGGACTAGCTGCACTATCCGAGTTCAGACTCTACACGGCCTCCTTCACCTCCTCCTCCGTGGGGATTCTTTCAAGCATCTCATTCTACTGTGCAGAGACAATATTTGGAATCGACACCCATAAAAAAGATTCCCCATATGGATACCCCCTAGGCATACCGGTGCTCGGTCCGGCCAGAAGTTCATTAAAAAACATCAAAGCCAAACCCCCAACCACCTCTCTATCATCTGAAAATGAATCGTCCTTCATCTCCAAGTTGGGCTTCACAATGCACCGCTTCTCTTTAAGACATGCTTGGAAATAGGCAGTATTCTTGTCCCCTTCCTTGAGCCACTTTATCCTTGAACGATCCCGCACCCTACACTCTTGAGCCAGCAGAACCTCTGCCAAAGCTTATTTTTTCTCAAGAAGTTCCTCAAACAGAGCATCATCCCAATAACCTTCAAGACCAGATTCCAGAATCTCAACATAATGTTTAAGGATATCCAGATCCTTATCCCATGGGGGAAGAGAAATAGCCCATATCAAGAGGTCCTGCTTCAACCACCTCAGTTTATGGTGCAAAGCCACCCACGAAAAACCCCACGACGGTTCACCCCAGGTCTGCGACACCACACTGTGGAAAGCCAGGTTTCCCACCCACTTATTGAAAAATCTGAAACAATCCTGAGCGGCCTCCAACCTACCGAGCGAGAGAAGAAGTAGAGAGTGATCAGAGATGCTTCGCATCAGATGCCTAACCTTCACGTCTGTAAACTTTCTGATGGCATGCACGTTAGCCATGAACCAGTCAAGCCTTCTCCAGCTACGCCTATCCCCTTTACTATTCTTGCACTATGTGAAAGGGTTTCTAGAGAAACCCACGTCCATGAGACCCTTACCCGCCATTCACTGAATGGAGGCCAAAATCACCCGCCTTGGAAAATCCCCATGACCCTTCCACTCCTCAAGCCTCGAAACAATGTTAGAATCCCCACCCACCAGCCATGAAAGATCTCCTGGGTCAAATGCATTCAACTCGGACCAAATTACCTCCCTAAACTGAGCATCAGAACTTCCGTAGATGAAGGATATATACCACTCTACACCTACCATCGACACTTTCGTTGTAAGATGTTGGTCCCCAACTTGCAACTTAATCACTGAGACACACCGCTTCCAGAATATCCAAATGTGTTTATTCTCTGGGCCTCCATGCATGGCTGCATGTATACCAATCTTCTGAGTGACCTCCTGTAACTTAGAATCGTTTTTCTTATACTCAACAATCGCCACCAACATGACTTTGCGATTCTTTGAATCTAAGGTAATAAAATCAGTATTTACCCTAGCCCCGATCCCACGGGCATTCCAAATCAAGATGGGAAACATTTAAACAAAAGAATTTTTGGCTTTGGCCCTAGGAAAAGTGGTTATTCTCACAGGAGATCGAGACCTCTCCCTAACTTTCAGCCTCTTCAACATCAGCCTCGTGCATACACCTGGGCTCGAGGAAGATCCACATGTGCAAGAAAGAAAGGAACTAGAAGACATAAAAGAGGGACTTCCAAAATCCCACTTACATACCCCCTCAAACGAGACACCAACTGTCACGATACCCTTACCTTTACTGTTAGAAAAGCCACAGGTACCGCTACACTGCAAGCTTCCAGAAATCTCGGTAGACAAACCTTTAGAGAGACGGAAGCAATTGCTAGAAACAAATCCCACTTGAGACTCAGAACCCACCATACAAACAAGCTTTGGAGTTCTTACCACGAAGCCACCCCCCCCAATCTAAAAGCCTGACCCCCTAGACATCCTAGGAGGGACCAAAGAAGGGGGGACCGGGACAACCCTGAAACATCTCAGAAAAGAACCAACCAACACACCGAACGACATCATCTTTGTAAAGAATGATAAAATTAAAATTTTAAACTTTAGACAATTAATTTAATAAATTAAACCTATGTTTTGAAATCATAATTTCAGAATTATCATTGGGTGATTTTTTTTGTATTTTTTGGAAAGGTTTCATTTTTTGATGAATAGTAAAAAATATGGGCTTTTAACTTAAAAATATGTTTTCACCTAAATTATTTACAAAGTTAAATTATATTATAAATTTTTTTTCGAGTATAATTTTTTCAATTATGAATCTGTTAATCCAATTTATTTAATTGGATTTAATTTTATATTGAAATTGGATATAAAAACACTGTATACATTTAAAGATTTTTTCTTTAAAACCCCGCTTTCTCATCATGTATTTGGGATTAATTTTAAGTTAAAATTTTCCACTTATGTGAAGTTAATTTAGAAAAATGGATTAAATATTTAGAATTAGAATAATTTATAATTAATAATAATTTCAACTTAATTTTTTACCAAAATGAACAGTGAATGTAGTAAAAAAATATTTACCACAATTGAGGTAAAAAATAATTTACCAGGGGTTAATCTCGAATGGTAATAGTCAAAATGGAATAAAATATTATATTATTTTTAATTAATGAGTTTATTTTGATGTTGTACATAAAATTTTATAAAATATGGAAATTTATTTTCCACTTTCCTTTGAATATGACCCGTATAATAAGTAAAGTAAAGAAAAAGACAAGAAAAATACTTTTCTTACATTTAATATATCAAATTTATTACGATAGGGGAAAACAACATACTATTGGTAATATATTTATTTTTGAAATATAAAGAGTTTTTTTATCATGACATTTTATTTTATATTTTTTGAAATTAATTAATTACCTTAAATTGTTAATAAATTCCCCCACATTCATTATTTATTTAATAATTAAATAAAATAAATAATACTAAAAAAATAAAATTGAAGAAAATTTAATAAATTATTATGTTTCAAAAAATTTATATATTAATATATCATTTTACATAGATTTTAAGATAATATATTCCAATCGAATTATATTATTGTTATTTTTAAATTCAATTAGAACGAATAATGTAAAAATTTACATTAATGTTATTTTAATGATAAGTTATATTTAATTAAATGAAATAAAATTACTAGAAATATTATATGATTCAATTTAAATTATATATGAAAATAAATATCAACTATATTCCATTCGTGAACCAATTCTTCTTTTATAATGAATATATTAATACCTAAATAGTAAGAAATCTTTTAGAATGGTTAAGGTTATAGTAGGGTTTTTTCAAATCATATGAATTCGTGTTAAAATTAATTTATAACACACATAATATCTTTATTTGAAAAATTAGATTTAATATTTTGAATCTTTTGGTCCAAATTATAAAATATTCCTAATTTTAAATTAGTCTTAAATATTAAATTTTCTAGGTTAAAAAGACATATGATAACAGTGAAAACAAATTTTTAAAAAATTAGTAATCTTATACATTATAGAACAAAATATTTAAAAAATGTTTTTTATTTTTTTTGTTTTATATGAGTATCAACATCATAATCCATATATTCCATTAATCATAAATTTTTTATCCACTTTTTGGTATTATTTACTTCAAAATAGTGAATACTTTTGGGTATTTACAAATTTTCCACTCCTCTATAACTATAATAGAGAACTCACTCTCCCCCATTATTCATAATTTAAAACCTACTAGGTTTGGAAAATTACTTCCCAAATCGCTTTCCAAATTCCATTAAATCATAATTATATCCTAATTTTGGGTATAAGTATATCCTATGAAGTCTTAAGTGAAAAAATAAGGAGAATACTTAAAGAAGGTGTAATTTTATTCATTGAGAGCATATATGTTATTTATTTGTCCATATTTTTTTTATTCTAGTTTTATCATTATTATCGAATAAAATAATTATCATCCAATAATATATTGTTTTTATGTTACTTTAATGACCTAAAAACTTCTCAAATAACAAAAAATGAGTTATGAATTTATCATTCCTATGTATGGCGGACTACCGCCTCATGAACCGAAGTCATTCATTTTTCCATTACCACCTATCAAGGCGGGTAATAATGATTTATTTATTGTTAATATATAATTTAAACGATAATTTTGATGTTATTATTATTATATATTTTTAACATCATGTATTCCATTATTCTTACTGTTTTTTTGGAATATGATAACGTCATTCATGTGCACGTTGGACTACCGCCTTACAAAGTGATTTGACTTGTTCACACTTTTCATGGAATGTATAAAAGATGGGATTAATAATTTTTTTTGGTATATATTAATTAAACATGAATATGGAATGAAATTATTTATAATATACTTTTCTTTCTTTCAACCGAATAAAAAAATGAAAAATAATTTTAATGTATAAGTTTGGCCTATTCTCCAAGAACAATGTATTTCATTTACTATCATCCATTTTTATGGGTTACTATAAATTCACTTACAATGAATATATATAATTTTTAAATAATTTTTTTTAATTCAAGATACGATGAAATCATGATTAATGTAAGAGGGCCTAAAATATAACAAATCAAAACATATATGAAAAACAAAGCGATTGTTACCCAAAACATAACTTAAACATGGAATTGTTAATAAAATGGTAATAAAAGGAAATAAGAATATAATATATGGTATTATATATATGATTATGTTACTTTAATATATGTACAATATACTTATATTTATTATACAATATTCTTTAAAGATTATTCTAGGATTCTAGACATAAGGTAATGGATTTCCGTCTCACTATTTAATCCTACAAGACACATTCCATGTTCACCACATATTTATTTTGTGTGGTCTGTATAATTACCATGGATGTATTTTAAGAATATATTAAATATAAATATTAGTATTGAAAAATTAATTTAAGTTATATATTTCATTGGGTTTAATTTTAAAACATTACTAAAGGGGTAATTGATATGTGTGTCAATTTTCCTTTATTGATATGTACATTATGTTATGAACCAATATTATTTCAAGAGGTGTATATAAAAACCCTTTGAAATGTAAATCATTGATTTATTTATCCTCGTAATATCTTATGTTTCATTAAATTTTATTATTTCATAGGGATTATGATTTAATGTATCCAAGATGGTAATGATTTTATGTTACCAGGTCATCATTTATTGGGATTGTTTATGATTAAGTCTCCATGTTTGAAATATCATGATATAACTCTCAAGAATTTTCATAAAATTTCTTTAAATCTAGTAATTCATGTTATCTTCAAGTAATGATACCATTTTAGAACTCATTGGTACTTTATATAATTTTAAAAATGTTTTTAAGAAAATCAATCATTATTTCTCTCTTCTCTTAGAATTTTTTTTTCTTTCAAAACCTTTTTTTCCAAAAAAATCCAAATTTTTTTATTAGTACATTAATGGTTTAAAATAAATTTTTACCCATGTTTGTATTTTTTTACATGTTATTGTTTAAATAATATTTATTTTATTTCCAAAACATTTCCCATTTGGATATTATTGAAAATGTGAAAGGAACCTTAATTTTAACATGTATGACGTGAACATAATTTTCTAACATCATGACCAATAATTGATTTAAATAATATTATATATTTTTTGAAGGTTATTTTCATGTAATATAGTTTTAAATTTTTTTTTGTTTTCAAATGTTTTTAAGTGGAAATGATATTCTTCTCAATACATGTTTTAAATGATTTTTCAAAGATTTATTTATAAGTTTACAGTATTATTTTAAAAGAAAAGGATTTTGATAATTTTTATGTTTTATAATGTTATTTATAATGAATGGTTATTTTACATATAAAATGTTCATAGTGATCTTTCTAAATCCTTCTCCATTTATGATTACATCCTTTGATATCATTTATTCTTTACTGAGGATATGTACCAATGATACAATTGTTGTTTTTTTAACTTAATGGTTACTGTTTTTGGTGAAAAAATATTTATGAAATATATTTCTCTTCCATAGGTTATATCATGATGGAACACTTATGAAACCATATTCTTTTCATGGGTTATGTAATTATGAAATGATAAAATGATTATGCAACTTGTATTTTTTCCATAGGTTATGATATAATTGAATGATTATGAAACCATTTTCATTTCTTGGGTTTGGATATGATGAATATTTTATTATCTCATGGAACACATATTTATGATTTTCATTATTTGATGGCAGTTATGTTATAACAAAGAATGGTGTTTACGTTATAAAAAATGATAATTTGGACCTATATCTCCCTCCCATGAATTGGGTAATGATTTATATATCACGATATAGATAGGAATGGAATGGGGAGTGAAATTGGTTTATTAACACAACAATAGAATGGTTCATGAACCCGGTTCATTATGACATGACTGAAATGATGAGTGAACCTGGTTCAATAATACATGACTAAAACTAGGATTGAACTAGGATTAGTAAGGCATTCCTAGAATTGGTAGTGAACGCAGTTTAGTAAGACAATGCTAGAATAGGGAGTGAACCTGATTGAGTAAAATAATTTATCCTCCATGATGGTCTTGGTAATGAGCCTCGACTAATATAGAAATTATTTTCTATTATTTTGTGTATGCAAAAAAATTTCCTGTCTTATTGCAATGTTATACTCCCATAGATCATGTTATTTTATTTCATTATGATTCATGTTTTATGAACTTCCAATATTTATTCCATGACTCAAGAATATGATCTTTGATAAATAGTGTTTATTTTCAAATGTTATTATCATGTTTTCATTACTTTATGATCATTTTATACTTAGGTATCTCTATAGTTTACACTTACTGAGAATTTTATATAACCCATTCTTATGTTTCCTTTCTCCATGTTATGAAGAATAATTTTTAAGCAAGAGTAGAAAAAGTGATAATATTTATACGTGACATTGGAGATCTACAATTAATTAAGAAAGTTGTGTTCAATGTCTCCAATGGAAATAAAATATTATGGTCCTGAAGAATTTTCATGTGCAATGTAATGAATATTCATATTAAAAGATGCAATATCCATTTATTATAAGCCTTGATTTCAATAGTTATCATTAGAGGAAAGGTTAAGTTAACCATTTTAAAACAGGACAGTAATGTTTTAGTGAGATACCTTGGGATATTTATATGGATATGTATATAGATGGATCAAATGATAAATCTATATATGAGTTAAAGTATAGTAAAATGTTATAGAATTAGTGTAACGACCCGAGAAACCCTGTTTTGTTTTTTCAAGTGAACCACCAATCAATAACAAAAAAACATCAAATGGATGAAAATTTCTTTTATTTAAATAAGAAACATTTTGGCAACAACATCCTCTGACCAAACAAGAAGGTAAACTGACCGAAAATTCCAACCAAGATCCCGATTACAATGACGTGAAGACCGCTTAAAACTACTAAAAGCCCGAGAATGCAGTAGGGGTTTCGAGCATCCACCATAAGGAACATAAGGATTGATGAAGCCACCGTGACCGTGCTCAGCCCCAAGGGGATCACACGAACCATCTTTACTGCTCCTTGAATCACTTGGGGTAAGGGACACCCGAGACCAAACCCTTTTTTATAAGCACCTTAATATGACTGTTGAACCCCAAAACGGCTATAAATTCGACCGTTGGTTCCTAAAGAATCTTGTGTTTATTTTTGACCGTTGGGTATTCTTATCATGTTTTATTTTGACCATTTGAAATAAAATGATTTACCCCAAAAGGATCAGAATGATAATTGTGTATTTTTTCTTTAATATTTTAAAGTGATATCAATGTTAATTTAGTTAATTTATCTCTTGTTTTTTTTCCTGAAATTTTATTTTACGCTTCAAATGGATAAAATTAATATTATTGTTTTTACTCCATTATACTTATTAATTTGAACAATGAAAAGTTTATTTTCTAATTATATTAAACCTATAGGATTTTTATGAATTATATATATTACAAAAAATTAGATACATTATTACTTTAATAACTTGGCCTTTATTAACTATTTTGGAAACTATATTAAATTATGGTTTTAATTACAAATCTCTCATTTTTAAGTTTACACAAAAACTTTTTAAACAACCAATTTCTTTTTCTCTTCTTAAAGGAGTAGATCCAAATGATTTCTTGAAATTATAAATTAAGGTAAATATTATGTAATTCAGCAAAGGAAAAATATAAATAAATAAATGAAAAAATAAATATATATTATGATGATTAAATCGATGCTTTCTTTAATTGATTAAATGAACCTCTAATTCTCCAAAATATTATGGTTTAAAAATAATATACTTAATATAATAAGGCCAATACAAATTATTGGTATTTTTTTTAAATATAGAATATATATATATATACATATGTTTATACAATGACTTTTTTTTTGTTTTTATTAAATCAATTTATAATTTTATTTGACCAATGACTTTTATTAAAATAATAAAATAGGTTCAATAATTGAATTCATTAATAATAATAAAAGAAGAAATCAATCAATGATTTAATAAATTAAAAAGAATGTTAATAAAGTTTTTTTTACACTATAGAAGACCCGCGATTCTCCCTCTCTTTTTTTTCGTCACCGCGTCGCACCCTTGCCGTCCGATCCTCTCCCCCTGATCGAAGCTATCCGACCCTTTTAAAAACCGCACCACTCCTCAGCCATCCGATCCCTCCCTCTTTTAATCCCGGCCGTCCGCTGATTTCCGGTTTTTCCTTCTCCCCGCCTTCCACTATTTCTTCTCCTTCATTGCACCGCTGAACCAGTGGAGCGTAGGCTCTTTTTTTCTCTCTTAGGCTGGTGATTAAGACCTGTGCTGGTCCTTCCTTTCCACGGGTTGACACCGACCCCTCGCCTCAGATGCCTGGGACTGGAAACTCCCCCTGAAGTCCTCCTCTTATTCTTCGTTTTTTTTAAACCCCCTGTTGCATCGAAGGCCAAAGGACCGGCTTCCCTTATCTGTTCAGTTTCTAGACCTTGGTTGTTGGCTCGTCTCCTCTCCTCCTCCTCGTCGAACAGGTAAGGGTCATGTTTTTTTTCAGTTTGTGTAAAAACCTTGTTTTGTATATAGTTATATACACATATATACTTGTTATATATATACATATTCTATGTTTATACCTTTGGTTCCCTTGAACTCTCCAGCTTCTGGATCCCGTAGCTGCGCCATACTCCTCCTCCTCTCCGAGTTAAAGTAAGGGAGAAGCCTTTTTTTTGAGGTTCCTGAGTTTCGGTTTTTTTATATATATATATGTGCTCTATATATGTATTCATACTGTGTTTGCACAACCGGATCCACTGGATCCACTTTCCTCATTTATCATTTTCTTTCCTCCTCTCCGAACCAGGTAAGAGGCATGTTTATTTTTTTAGTTGTGTTTGAGTTTCAGAGTATATATATATATATATATACATGTCATGTGTGTATATATTTTCGGTGTGTGAGAAACTGGTGAGAACCCAGGCCTTGTGATCTCCCTCTCGGCTTAAATAATTGGTTGGAAGGAAGGGAGAAAAATCCTCTTCTTTGTTTCCTACCATTTATGTAAGTTTTATATAGTTATAAACTTGTTATATAATTGTGTATAAAAATATACAGGACCAAATTAACTAGTTTTAATTAATCTTGTCAGCCCCTTTGTGAACACCTAAAATTGGGGCAAGGGTTCGAAGGCTCTGTTTTTATTTGGGTGCAGATTCCTTTTTCTCCCCTTGTGTTTATATATGTGTATATATATACATATATATATACACATATGTATAAGATAATAAAAGCAAGTATACCACCTTTCCTCAGTGTATATACCCCTGATTTTTATTTTCGCCAATAAAAAAATGGATATTTTGAGTAATTAAATGAATAGGTAAAGATATGAAAGTGAATGAAGTTTATTGTTGTTGTATATGCATACACGTATGTGTATGTACATTAATATAAACTTAGTATCCACGTTTGCAATTTATCACAAAATAGCATGATGAAGCTTACGAGTTGGTTTGATTTCAAAATCATTCTTGAAACTGAAAATTCTCATTTATCACTGCTTTGGATAAATCAGGATTTTTTTCAGTGAAAATGGTTAGTATGGACTTCTTGAACTTTTATAAATGCATACATGTATTCATAGGTATGTACTCATGTTTATTTAAAGTGATAATGGAAGAGTGTACACAATTATATATAAAATTTCCCAAGATGGACTTGATTATGCACATTGTAACCTCAACTGCCTGTATTAAATGCCTATGACATCCATTTATCATCATATGTGTATGTTATGAACAAACCTGCTTTAATTGGGTATTAAGATGTTATGTAATGTTAAGTGTTATGTTCATTTTCTTGAAAACCCATGTTTTACAAATGTTAAGATAACTGGTTATGTGCACCGAGTTTTATCATGCATGTCATCACGTTTTTTTATGATATAACTATTTTCATGTTATGAATAAGTATGTGAAAATGGGGTTTAATTAAGAATTCATGGAACCCCATTAACGAATGACCATGTCAAGATATGTGAGGGATGTATAGGACTTACATGTGACAGGTGCGCCCGAAATTATATAGCGCAACAAGAATGATGTGATGGGTGCGCCCGGAATTATACAGCGCTCCAATGCATTGGGTAAAGAAGGAGTCTCATGAGACGAACATGTGCGACGGTCTTGGCAGTTAGCCATGACTTGTGCTAAGGAAACAGGGTGGGCAGTGAGCCTTGACCTATTAAGTATGTTATACGGTCTTAATGAAAAGTCTTGACAAAGTCCAGGATTATACATTCCCTCTGCATGTAATGATAAAGGTTAACCAAGGGTTAGTTCAACTAATAGGACAACCCCTAGATGAAAGCTCCCAAGATCATGAAAATGTACCTTATGCAACAAGAACTGTTTTTATATGGTAAACTATTAGATGATCTGCATTTTACTCATGAACCACGATATGCATGTTTTCCCTGCCTAGTCATAGAATTCTTTTAGAATTAAAGTAACTTTGTTTTAACATTATGCATTGTTTATTTTTCTTATATTGCGCACTCTGATCATTATTACATTAAAGATCATTTCAAGTACGTGCCTCTTTGTGCAAGTGGTTTTCAAAGAAAGATGGATTTCATGTTTTAAGAAAAGATAATGTTTTGTTTTAGCAAAGTGTTTTATTCTCTTCGAAAGAACTTCTTTGGGAAAGGATTTTCTAAAAATGTTTTAAAACCTCTTACTGGGCATTTTTGCTCACCCTACGTTTTGTTAAAAGATTTCAGGCATGGTTGATACCTATGAAGTTAATCGGAAGCATCTGGTTTCCCAGAATCCCGAGCCTCGCGATCTTCTGTAGTAATGAGACATGTTATTTGTAATTATGTAATAATAAGTATATCATGTCTCATTAAGAACCCCGTTTTTGGGGGTCGCTATAGTTGGTATCGGAGGATGGGTTTAGGCAACTCTGGAAAAGCAGGTGATAAAAATATATTGCTAAGACTAACTAAGTAAAAATGTTATAACTTTCAGATGGCTGATGTACCTACCGACCTTTTATCACTCCCCACTGAGGCTCTAGAGAACATTATATCTCCAGATAGTCGTGAAAACATCCTAAACTATGCCCAAATTCGCATGACGTGTAAGCACTTGTACGATGTGTCAAACTCATCTAGGGTGATTAGTCTCCACCGGGGAATGGGGATGGATTATCTCCTAATGATGATGACCCAGTTTCCCTCGTATGCACGTCGGGGAAGGTATCACGAAGGACTCTTCCGAGTGTTTACAACTGGCGAGGAATTTGGCACAATGCTAGATAACCCTTTTCAAGAGGCTGCTGCTGCCGGAGACCTCCGAGCGGCTTACCTATGCCAGATCTTGCACTACGGCTTCTGGGGCCAGTTAATGGACTTTGGAGCGTTGGAAAATGTGTCCACCCACGTGTCTCTTAGGCAAGAAGTGTACACCGATGTTTCCCAAATCCACACCCCTCACGCTAAATTCAGGAGGCGTTATAAATGTTCCCATGAGTTTAGTCCTGTATGTTCATCCTGTGTGTGGTTTGAAGAGTTAGGAAGTTTTTCCACTCTTTGTGGTGTACGTCTTGTAAACTCAGACTTTACCATGTAAACTTTTTCATAAATGGAAGTTTCTTGTTTCCTTTCATGTCTCCACCTTATCTATGTTGTTAAGAGTTTCCCCTCAATGTTTGTTTTCAGATGGCCAGACAAACAAACTTCTCATCCCTACCAGATGAGCTAGTAGAAGTCATCTTGATCAAGGCGTGCATGGTGGATTACCCATCCTTTCTCCACCTGCGAGGGTCCTACAAGCATTTTCTCAATTTAGCAAATGGTCCAGAGATTCTTCGGCTATGTCAAGAGAATTATCGCGTCTTTCACCTCATCGCTGCTTCTCAACTCATCTGCTACAGGCGAAGGGGAATGTACTTTGAGGGCCTGTTCCAATGTTTCACTCTGGCACCAAACTTTTCTGCTAGAGCGTGTTTCCTCGTGGCCGCCCAGGATGACCAGCTCAGTGCAACTTACATGTTCCAAGTCCTGAACCTCAGTCTCCTCAACCGCATCATCCCTCTCGACTACCTCGAGTAGGATGTGGCTAGAAGAGTCATCAGGGAGTTCATCTACTCGGATATTTCCGATCTTTGCATCGCACAATCCTTCCTTTGGAAGCCCATGTGCAGTACACACGAACTGGAGTTCAAGGAGCACTGTTCGAGGTGCATCTGGACTAGGGAAACGGAAGAGTTGTGTGCCAACTTTGGTGTCCAGTTAACCGAGCCAGATCCACTGTTTCGGTAGAGTTATACGCATGGGGTTTTCTGTTTTTCCTCTTTTTATGATAGAATTGCGAGGGCGCAATTCTTTGAAGGGGGAAGTAATGTAACGACCTGAGAAACCCTGTTTTGTTTTTTCAAGTGAACCACCAATCAATAACAAAAAAAACATCAAATGGATGAAAATTTCTTTTATTTAAATAAGCAACATTTTGTCTACAACATCCTCTGACCAAACACAAAGGTAAACTAACCAAAAATTCCAACCAAGAACACGATTACAATGACGGGAAAACCACTTAAAACTACTAAAATCCCGAGAATGCGGTAGGGGTTTCGAGTGTCCAACATAAGGAACATAAGGATTGCTGAAGCCACCACGACCGTGCTCAGCACCAAGGGGATCACACGAACCATCTTTGCTGCTCCTTCAGTCACTTAGGGTAAGGAAAACCCGATACCAAACCCTTTTTTATAAGCACCTTAATATGACCATTGAACCCCAAAATGACTATAAATTCAACCGTTGGTTCCTAAAGAATCTTGTGTTTATTTTTGACCGTTGGGTCTTCTTATCATGTTTTATTTTGACCATTTGAAATAAAATGATTTACCCCAAAAGGATCGGAATGATAATTATGTATTTTTGCTTTAATATTTTAAAGTGATATCAATGTTAATTTAGTTAATTTACCTCTTGTTTTTTTCCCGAAATTTTATTTTACGGTTCAAATGGAGAAAATTAATATTATTGTTTTTCCTCCATTATACTTATTAATTTGAACAATGAAACGTTTATTTTCTAATTATATTTAACCTAATATATTTTTATGAATTATATATATTACAACAAATTAGATACATTATTACTTTAATAACTTGGCCTTTATTAACTATTTTGGAAAATATATTAAATTATGGTTTTATTTACAAATATCGCATTTTTAAGTTTACACAAAAACTTTTTAAACAACCAATTTCTTTTTCTCTTCTTAAAGGAGTAGATCCAAATGATTTCTTGAAATTATAAATTAAGGAAAATATTATGTAATTTAGGAAAGGAAATAAATAAATAAATAAATGAACAAATAAATATATATTATGATGATTAAATCAATGCTTTCTTTAATTGATTAAATGAACCTCTAATTTTCCAAAATATTATGGTTTAAAAATAATATACTTAATATAATAAGGCCAATACAAATTATTGGTATTTTTTTAAAAAATAGAATATATATATATATATATACATATGTTTATACAATGACTTTTTTTTGTTTTGATTAAATCAATTTATAATTTTATTTGACCAATGACTTTTATTAAAATAATAAAAGAGGTTCAATAATTGAACTCATTAATAATAATAAAAGAAGAAATCAATCAATGATTTAATAAATTAAAAAGAATGTTAATAAATTTTTTTATACACTATAGAAGACCCGTGATTCTCCCTCTTTTTTTCTTCACCACATCGCACCCCAGCCATCCGATCCTCTCCCCCTGATCGCAGCCATCCGACCCTTTTAAAAACCGCACCACTCTTCAGCCATCCGATCCCTCCCTCTTTTAATCCCGGCCGTCTGCTGATTTCCGTTTTTTCCTTCTCCCCGCGTTCCACTATTTCTTCTCCTTCATTGCGCCGCTGAACCAGTGGAGCGTAGGATCTTTTTTTCTCTCTCTTAGACCGACGATTAAGACCTGCGCTGCTGCTTCCTTTCCACGGGTTGACACCGACCCCTCGCCTCGGATGCCTCGGACTGACAACTCCCCCCGATGTCCTCCTCTGCTTCTTTGTTTTTTAAACCCCATGTTGCACCGAAGGATGAAGGACCGACTTCCCTTATCTCTTCGGTTTCTAGACCTTGGTTGCTGGCTCGTCTCCTCTCCTCCTCCTCGTCAAACAGGTAAGGGTCGTGTTTTTTTCAGTTTGTGTAAACACCTGGTTTTTTATATAGTTATATACACGTATATAATTGTTATATATATACATCTTCTGTGTTTATACATTTGGTTCCCTTGAACTCTCCAGCTTCTGGATCCCGAAGCTGCGCCATACTCCTCCTCCTCTCCGAGTTAAAGTAAGGGAGAAGCCTTTTTTTGAGGTTCCTGAGTTTCAGTTTTTGTATATATATATATGTGCTATATATATGTATTCATACTGTGTTTTTACAACCGGATCCACTGGATCCACTTGCCTCATTTATCATTTCCTTTCCTCCTCTCCGAACCAGGTAAGAGGCATGTTTATTTTTTTTAGTTGTGTTTGAGTTTCGGAGTATATATATATATACATGTTATGTGTGTATATATTTTCGGTGTGTGAGAAACTGGTGCGAACCCAGGCCTTGAGATCTCCCTCTCAGCTTAAAGAATCGGTTGGAAGTAAGGGAGAAAAATACTCTTCTTTGTTTCCTACCATTTATGTAAGTTTTATATAGTTATACACTTGTTATATAATTGTGTATAAAAATATACAGGACAAAATTAACTGGTTTTAATTAATCTTGTCAGCCCCTTTGTGAACACCTAAAATTGGGGCAAGGGTTCGAAGGCTCGGTTTTTATTTGGGTGCGGATTCCTTTTTCTCACCTTGTGTTTATATATGTGTATATATATATACATATATATACACACATATGTATAAGATAATAAAAGCAAGTATACCACCTTTCCTCAGTGTATATACCCCTGATTTTTTTTCTCCTATAAAAAAAATGGAGATTTTGAGTAATTAAATGAATAGGTAAAGATATTAAAGTGAATGAAGTTTATTGTTGTTGTATATGCATAAACTTATGTGCATGTACATTAATATAAACTTATTATCCATGTTTGCAATTTATCCTAAAATAGCATGATGAATCTTACGAGTTGGTTTGATTTCAAAATCATTCTTGAAACTGAAAATTCTCATTTATCACTGCTTTGGATAAATCAGGATTTTTTTCGGTGAAAATGGTTATTATGGACTTCTTGAACTTTTATAAATGCATACATGTATTCATAGGTATGTACTCATGTTTATTTAAAGTGATAATGGAAGAGTGTACACAATTATATATAAAATTTCCCAAGATGGACTTGATTATGCACATTGTAACCTCAACTGCCTATATTAAATGCCTATGACATCCATTTATCATCATATGTGTATGTTATGAACAACCCTGCTTTAATTGGGTATTAAGATGTTATGTAATGTTAAGTTTTATGTTCATTTTCTTGAAAACCCATGTTTTACAAATGTTAAGATAACTGGTTATGTGCACGGAGTTTTAGCATTCGTGTCATCACGTTTTTTTTATGATAGAACTGTTTTCATGTTATGAATAATTATGTGAAAATGGGGTTTAATTAAGAATGCATGGAACCCCATTAACGAATGACCATGTCAAGATATGTGAGGTATGTATAGGACTTACACGTGACGGGTGCACCCAGAATTATATAGCGCAACAAGAATGAAGTGATGGGTGCGCCCGGAATTATACAACGCTCCAATGCATTGGGTAATGCAGGAGTCTCATGAGACGAACATGTGCAACGGTCTTGGCAGTTAGCCTTGACTTGTGCTAAGGAAACAGGGTGGGCAGTGAGCCTTGACCTGTTAAGTATGTTATACAGTCTTGATGAAAAGTCTTGACAAAGTCCAGGATTATAAATTCCCTCTGCATGTAATGATAAAGGTTAACCAGGGGTTAGTTAAACTAACAGGACAACCCCGAGATGAAAGCTCCCAAGATCATGAAAATGTACCTTATGCAACAAGAACTGTTTTTATATGGTAAACTGTTAGATGATCTGCATTTTACTCATGAACCATGATATGCATGTTTTCCCTGCTTAGTCATAGAATTCTTTTAGAATTAAAGTAACTTTGTTTTAACATTATGCATTGTTTATTTTTATTATATTGCACACTCTGATCATTATTACATTAAAGATCATTTCAAGTACATGCCTCTTTGTGCAAGTGGTTTTCAAAGAAAGATGGATTTCATGTTTTAAGAAAAGATAATGTTTTGTTTTAGCAACGTGTTTTATTCTCTTCAAAAGAACTTCTTTGGGAAAGGATTTTCTAAAAATGTTTTAAAACCCCTTACTGGGCATTTTTGCTTACCCTACGTTTTGTTAAAATTTTTCAGGCATGGTTGATACCTATGAAGTTAATCGGAAGCAGCTGGTTTCCCAGAATCCTGAGCCCCGTGATCTTCTGTAGTAATGAGACATGTTATTTGTAATGATGTAATAATAAGTATATCATGTCTCATTAAGCACCCCGTTTTTGGGGGTCTCTACAATTTGAGTGAGTGGTTTCTATGAAATTACATCCTTCTTTGGATACTACCTGTGGATTTTGATTTTGAATTTATGTACCTAAGGGTAACAACCCTGAAAAAAACATATCTTGATCTAGAATCGATGAGGAACTGGTGCATGAAAATGGGTCTTGATGCACACCTAGTTTGTCCCACCTAAGGGATATGATTTAGAAATTCACAAAATTTTTACAAACCAGGATTTACTATTTAAATAGTCAATGACTATGAATGACCAGAGATATCATAGATTTGAATGGATTCATGAATTAGACTTCATATAAGTGATTTTTCAAGATTATGTGGTTCCAAACTATGATTAGGTTTTACCACACTATGATTTTCGTTTTACTATATGTCTAGAACCCAAAAGATCCGTTATAATGTTGACGGTGGTGGAAAATATTCTAAGGTTAATTAAAATGGGATGATGATTGGAGTGAAGGAAATTTTTATTATTCCTAGTCAGTTTTCACAGAACATGATTAATAATTTAGAACTTAACCAACTCTCAGACTCACAAAATAAGAGAAGGAGAGATTTTGCTGAGAGTTTGTGTAAGAAACCAATGATAATTGATATGTCCATGTATTTTGAGTTGTATTTGATGTCAACTCTATAACTATAGGGCCTATTAAGTTGGTATGTTAGTTGTAAGCCATTATAGACATGATGTGGAGAAGAATGTTGGATTTCCTGTTCATCATGTCAAAGACTCCTTGTGATGGTGATGTCCCCAATAAAGGGAATACAGATGAGTTAATGAAGTAATGTGAAAGCATGGAATGTATGTCACGATAATAATGAGATAAGTGTTGAAGCCATAAAAAATGGGATCACCTAGATAGGGATACTTCAAATCATTAAGGCAATGGTATGGAATCCATGGGAGTGGTAAAACAAAATTTGTGTACAAGGTGGCATCATTTCCTAGTGTTTCCAAGTTTTTGGGGAAAACATCATGTGGAAGGAAAAGGATTTTTGAAGGTTTGTAGAATCAGGAGAAAGAATTGAGAAATTATTATTTCCAAATATTCCTAATAAAAATGTTCAAAATACACTAGTCATGCAAAGTTTGGGTTTCACAAATGTTGGAATTTGAAAAGTTGTGGAGCATCGTGAACTAGAATCGCAAAAGCACAATGGAAAGATGATGTTCTTTGTGAACACGATAATAACCGTGAATGGTAAATTTCCCTGGTTCGTTGTGAATAAAGGGTGGTTCATGATCAACAATGGAGAGCTTCATGAAATTGATATTATGAGGAACAAAGATTTATGAAAGGGAGGAAATTCCTATAAATTGGCATCTACTCACCTCATATAAGTAGGGGAAGTATTAAATAAAATTTTAAGGCTCTAAATTGATAAAGGTAATTCATGAAGGTTATTTGTGAGAAAAAGTTTATGAAGAAAGGAAGACTATAAAGGCTATATGTGATGATTGATAGTTTTGAGATTCCCAAAAGGAGGTTGCTTCGTGTATGATATGCATGCAAAAATGAATGTTGTGAGCTTCAAGAATAGATTTTTCTTTGCAAATGCTAAGTGATCTTTATGAAAGGTATGAGATTCATAAAGGATAAGTGAGATTTACGAAGGTAGTGAGATTTAGGAAATCATTTTACATTGAAAATTACTATTAAGGTTCACGAAGGCTATGTCCTTTGAAAATAGTAGTGTTGAATATATGGCTTAAGTGAATAGTTATTTGAAGTGCATCAATTGAAGAATATGTTGAAAGAAATTAATCATTATAATTAATGATAAAATCAAAAATTTTCAATCTAATTAAGTAAACCTCATGTTTTTAAACTGAGTAAGACTTTACCCAAGGTAGTTAGTTAGGGGGATTTGATGAAATTGTTCTGGGAGAGGTAGTGTGTTGTACCTAAAATTATTATAAAGAAAGTGATCCTAGAATGGGGTGAAAGAAGCCAAATCATTGTATCCCCAATACTAGAGAATATTAGTTAATTTTCTATCATTGAAACAATGTCAATATGAGCTCCTTTGACGTATCCTATTGTAGGTGAACCAAGTAAAATTCTTGTGTCTCATGTTCATACTTATCCTATATTTTGAAAAATGAAAATCAATGAATGCGGATTCAATGATCTTTGATAATACCTATATAATACTAAGATAAGTGCATCAATTTATCATATCATCACACAACAGGTGAAAAAAATAGTGAACATACTAACAAGTGAGTTCAAGATTGGTTTTAATAGTGACATTTTCATAGATACATGAGAAAACATGAATGAGTTTCATACCCTAATTCACCACCTCTAATGGTATCTCTCACTTGATGTCCCCTGTGGGTCTAACAATTATTATCCGATGAAAGGTTAGTCTTGTTGACTTTTTTGACCTGATGTATTCTAATAATTATTTAAAATCCATGAACATAAAATATGTTAATGATCGAGAATATGAAGAAGATGTAGAAATCCAAATGAATTCCATATGATGGAATTTATTTTGAGAAGTGTGAGATTGAGAAAAATGATCTCAGTGGATATCAAATAGAAGGTATAGATAAATATTATTATCCATCTAATTGATCTTAAAAAGAATATTTCAGGTCTATTTGTGGATCTTAATATTCCAAAACATTTCATAAATACTAATGATGACGACGTTTTAAGAGATTCAATGGTTTAAGTTCTTAACATATCTAGAGAGATAAAGTAGGTGTTGAAGGAAGAAAACATGTGGCAGAAAAAGAAGAATGAATCTTAAGGGATCCATGTTGATCTACTGAAAATCGTGGTAAAAAACTGAATATCCCTAATCAATTTTTAATTTATGTGTCCAAAAATATGAATAATACAAATGACATGCATGCCAAGGAATTGGAGGAGTAGTATTTCAATGTGAAATAGTGTAATGATGGTTCCAAATACAATAAGGTTGTTTCAAATGAGGTTCAAAATATGAGGACCAAGAAAAATTAATTGGTTAAACACATGAATGAGATGGTTTAGGAGAATGCATTCCATATTGATTTAGTTTGTCATATGAATTCAAAAAGAAAGGAGAAAAGTGAGATGATGGATTAACTCTCACATACATTAGAAGATGATATTACTATTGGTAAGAATCTCAAGAGGGAACATAATGATCAACTTGAATATAGGGAAAATAAGAATCAATAAATGTTATAAGATCTTGAATTAGTCAAGAAATAAGTTGATCAATCTAATTAAAAAGTTAAGACCAAACTGAAGATTGCATTGCACTTACTATTTTAATAATAATTAGTAGGAAACAATTAAATGGAATGAAAATATTCAATTTTAGAGAAAAATATTGAAATGATTATCTCATTCCAATGGCCCTAAAAATTGGTAAAATTTTCTATTGGATAAGATAAAACCTCTCTCATACATGAGAGGAAGAGATACATGAACAATTTCAAAAATAAGGAAATTCAAAATGTTCTAGAAAATAACATAAAAGAATACAAAACGTATTGAAAACTTCTTCTCTTTATATAGGATGCATGGTCATACTTCATGATTTTTATTGGTGATTTATAATATATTTCATGTTATGAAGATAGAAATATTTATCTATATTATAATAAACATAATAATCATGAGAAATCTAGAATAAGATTCCATCAGAAGAAGGTAGATATGAAATGCTACTATCGTAAAAGCGTGCACACCATGAGTATGTGTCAAGCATTCTGAGGGAATAATTTTAGAAGAATAAATATAGCTATTTTAATATAAAAACCATGAAATGATGATGCAAGGTGTAATCTTAATGGGAGTTGTTTTATATGTGCTAATCATGGGAATTTGGAATGATATTGTAGCTATAATAAATCAAGGAATGGAAAGGTATATGGAAGGAGATCCCCAATTCCATTGATATATAATGAAAAATATAATATTGTAATAAAACCTATGAATTTGGAAAATAGGTTGAATGTATTAGAGAAAATGGGAGAAGCTTCTCCTGTTGAAAGTAAGAAGGATATATGTTTAGCGAAAGACTAACCCCCGACAAGAAAGCGTGAGGTGACACAAACAACTCATAAAAAATGGATAAATAATGGATCAAGAAATTCACATATCATGCCACTTGCTAAGAAGACAAGGAAAAAAAATCTCAATAATGGTGGTCAAATAAAGAGTACATTACTTGTGAAAAGATACCTATTCAGGGAAAGGTTCATGAAAAATGAGAAATTGGGGGAGCATCAAAGAAAGAAGCTTGTACCAGTTGGTTTAAACCCCAAATTGAAAAAAACTCCATTCTATCAGAATCTATATATCATAATAATACTGAGAATGTGGGTAAGGAATGGCTAGTTATATGTTCAGAATAATTAATATTGGCTTGGAATTTGGAATAAGCATAAAAAGAGTACAATGATTTTAAATAAAGAGTAAAAGAGTTGTTTCTTCAAAATCAACCACAGTACTCTTGTTTAGGATTCCATTTGTATCCTTTGTCCCTATCTGTTTAAATTATATTAAGTGATGTTAAATTATTTCATGTTTTAGGGAAGATAGAATCCAAGTGGTAGTTTCATCAAAAGATGCAATGTGGTGATGTTATGTGCTTCATAATTTCAACTGATTCAAATAAATACTAATTTTTTACTATATCTATATTCCCAATTCATGAGAATTCTAGAATAATTTGAGAATTAATGAGGGGTGAAAATGATTAGAATCATGAATTGAGATTTGATATATTAATTTATGTCAAGCTTTATCAAGATCTATAAAGATTATGTCAGGATCATTGGATCTATATGACATCTGATAATGAATATAGAAAAATTGAGAAGCAACAAAAATATCTAGAAAGGATTAATGTATATGTTTCTTGTCATCAATATGATAGGGTGATATTCATTACTTTTTAGACATTTAACCTCTTTTTTTCAATGTAATGATCTATATGAATTGTATACTCAGAATATATTTTATTGAATGTACATTGGATTTGATGTCAAAGGGTTAAAAATAAAGATCATGAATCAATGTTGAAAAATTGTTCATAAAAAGAAAGGACCATGAATTTGTGTCTGTTCCTGCGAATACGATGATAATAATGATGTTCATTCAATGAATATAAATCTTGTAAGGAGTTTGTGATGATTTATATTTTCAAGGGGATTGAAGAATTTGTCTTCTCATATGCCACACATTATGAAATATTAGATATCGATCACAAAAAGTATACAATACATGATTGTTGGTGCTAAAATATACACCTTAAAATGGGTCCATGAAAGAATAAAAAATCACCAAAGGGCTTACCTCATGAAGCTCTATCGTAAAGTCCCTTGCCAACATGAACAACATGAAGGACACAAAGAACTATTACAGAAGAGTATGTGATCCGACTGATACATTTACGACTACATAAGAGAACCATGACAGAAGCCTCTACTATTACGAAGTAGTAACCTCTGATCATCAACCACCCTTTTCATCATAACATGCCTTCAGAGCATCACAATTCCAAGTTCCTATAAATAGATAGCTCCCCCTCTTTGAAAATATCAACACCCTGACCTTTCATCTTCCAAGACCTCAAATCGTAAATCACCCTTTTCTCTGTGATCCACTGAGAAAAATGTATCACCTAAGGTACTTGATCATCATAATCTAGCTTCCCTTTTCTCTATTTTTACTCTAATTTAGGCGGGTATTCCCTTCATGAAGCCATAAGACCATCGCAATGGTAGGATTCCCTTTTGGGTACTTGGGTCTTCGTGAGGAATTCAGCCTTCACGAAGCACCCTCTAAGTATTGAGTGTCTCCATGCCTCAGCTGGGTAACTATGCTTCACAAATCTCCTCCCTTTGCAGGGGTCCTATTATCCATATTTCATGAAACCCTTTCCTTTATGAAGACCCATCTCTTCATGAAGCACCCAAGCATCACAAATCCCCTATCCGCGAGGCCTTCTACTTCACGAACCCCTTTTCCATGTGGCCCGCCAGGAATGTACGAAGTGACTTCACAGTTCCCCAAGTGGTTCCTCAGGTTGAATTTCCCTATATCATGATTCTTCGCATAGGAACACTAACTAATATTTCTTATTTTTATATCCACACTAACATGGCCCCCTCAATTGACCACTCTACCACCCTAATTAACCGTGGCCTTTAAAGTGCGTTCCCTCCCCTAAGTGTTGTTTAGTACAAGTTATGTATGTCCTAGGGGTGAGGAGCGAGTCTTCATCGTCCAAGATGTAGGATGTTAAAATACTAATAAATCCTTATCCTCAACCCCTGACATTAAACTAAGATTACTGTAAGTATGGAAAACCTGAGAGGGCCATGAAGGTGATGAGAACCAGCACCCTCTCACTCTTTCTCTCTTCTTCTGCACTTTGTTTACATGAGCATCTCAGGTAGCCTTCACGTAAACCCTGACCCACCTTAACAAGGTTTCCTTTGTAAATGGATCCATATCCTCCTAATACATATGGAAATCCTCCTCAGGATTCCCTCCTGGAGTAAGTCACAATCTCCATCCTACTAGGCTGCTAGCCAAGCGCAAGACCGACATAACCACTCGTGCCCTCAACTCTCACGTCAAGATCATCAGATCCATTACTACCTCTTGTTTCTCACACCAAGCATATCTCACATGATTATAGAGTGTAAATTAATCGTGGAATCCTCCAAAGACTCTAACCACAAGTAATCCCCATTCCACTTTCTCTAGGACTACATGGACTTTGATCCTTACCCTTTACAAGCAAGGTATGTAGGAAGCCTCATCGAGGTTCAAGCCCATATCCTATCAGTGTCAAACACTTCTTGTTGTCTCACACGCATCCCGCATGATGTTAAGCTTCATTCCCCTTTAATCCCACAAAATGATAAAATGTATGCCTCCAAACTATGTGGGTTTTGATCACTATATCCTAGAAATTGTACGTAAGAGTCATCCCTAAGGTTCAACCCCAAACACTGGTAAACTTTGGTGTCCCCTTTTTTGGGAACCACATCTGTGGTCTACTCCATAGTGGTTTCAGATTAGTTCTTGGGAAGCTAACCATGCATAGGCCCTGCACTCAATCCATACTTCTCAAACCAAGAGTTTCCCTCTTGCAATGGAATAATAACCATGCGTAAGCCCCATCATGTCTACAGGTCGTTTCCTTTGTGTACACCCCGATTCTATGCCCCATCTCAATGTATGTGGACTTTGATTCCCAGTCACGGGGATATGAAGGAAGGTTCAATGAGGTTCAATACCATCACTCATGTCCCATCCTAGTCTCCCCTTGATCCTTTGAGCTTCGGGAAGATAATTCCCCAACTCAGAGGTTCTATATCTTTTAGGTCCTCATCCATGAGATCTATTCTCACAAGCTCCCTCCTCAGGTGTCCCATTGCCCCACCAAACCATGTGGACCTTGATTCCCTACTATGGAGATACATGGAAAGCCTATATGAGGGTAAATCCCCACACAACCATCATCTTCACATAGATTCCATCTTATCCATTCCACTAATTACCCTAGTCATCTATCATCCATCCTGATTCTTACCCAGAATAGTACATCCAAGTGAGATCATTACATTCACCATTTCACTCCTTAACAGAACCCATCCAACTAACCAAGCATAAGCCCCATTCATCTCATTTCCCTTTTCAGTACCAGAGCATCTAACCATGTGTAATCCACAAACCACCCCTTCAAACAATGTAGGGGTTTGATCGTATATTCTATACAAGATACGTATGTTTCCTCCCTGAGGTTTAATCCAATCCAATGTTAAACCTTGGGGTCCCCCTCTTTTGGGTCAACCACCCTGATCTTCCCTCAGTGGTGTCTAGATCAACCTTCACAGGGAGGTATCTTCCCTTTATGGGACACACCATCATGTTTCCACTCTCATTAAGAATTATTATCCATCCATCTGGTGTCCCCCTTTCTAGGGTTCACTCTCCTTGATCCACCCTTAGTAAAGTCTAGACCAGCCTTCATGGTGTCATATATTTCTATTATTGGACACACCACCCTAGGTCCGTTCTTATTGGGAATTCTAATCCGTCCATCTGGTAAACCTTCTAGGTACTCCCCTTATGGATGTACCAATATGATCCACCACCATAGGGTGTTTTAACCACCCTCATTTCTTCTCGAAGAGATGTTAAACTCACGGTATACCCTGTGTTAAACATCGAAATCTGAGGAAAACCTCATAGAAATGCATCCAGTAAAATATACCCCATGATTGATGTGGGATTCCTTGGGTTCTATGCCCTTAAGGTGCCCTCTTATGAGGAGGAATATAGTTGAATAATGACCATGCATCCAGATATGTCTCGACATTCCTGATGCTACTATCTTCTCTGACTGAAGGATTCTTCCCTATCAAGACCCCATGAAATTTCTAGAAAAAAGCAACACAATTAATAGGTGCCCACAAAGATGTTGTATCAGGAATGAGATTCAGGAACAACAACTCAAATCTATGAGGGAGGCCCAGACTATGTGACACGTTCCAAGGAGGAATCTAAGGAAGGAGGAACCAACATCCCATCAACCAATTTTAATCAAGGAGAAAATGTCCCTTGGGAGGAGAAAGATTCTTCCCTCCTCTGGAAAGCTGGAATGTGGGGTACAACATGACCGTCAATGAGCATTACAACATGATGCATGTTAAGGCATGCCCCGTTAGAAATAGTGTCATTAACATAAATGGTGAACCCTAAGATAATCTATTCTCCTGAATATGAATATTAGCTGTGCTCAACAAATCATTAGATGAGCATGCAACCAGATTCATATATCTGATGCCATGTCTAGCGAAGTAAATAGTGGGTCTCGCATGGAACTCACTAGAATTTGGGGCAGTTGATTGCTGGTCATTTTGGACTTTGAAATTATCAGCATGGATCTTTCTCTCAATGAATGGAAGAATGAACGATGTTAGGGAATTGAGCATTAATTTCAACATATCTATACTGATGGGTGAATCTCCCTGCTTTGCAAGGCCCAATCTACTGTTATAGGTAACCATTCTCCACCCACCCGCATATGTAGGGGTAGGAGGAACGATGTTGTGGTATTCTCTCCTGGCTCCGCCTCCACCATGAAACTTTCATAGATATGATTACTAGGCTCCCATGCCTCATCTCAGCATTAGAGAATATTCAGAGTAGGCCTATCGACACCCATTTTTGACAATATGAGCCGGAGGGGATCGTACTGACTAGGGAAATAGACTATTGGGATTTGGTGGCTTCTATGTGTCGATGTCATCATTACCCCAATGGGTCGCTCCTGGAGCCACTACTCCCACTCCAACATCCAACTGTTTCAAGAGTTTCTCCCCAGAACACTCCGATGATTCACTCCCTTATGATGACGAGTTGAAAGATGTCCGGGTCATCTCGACATTGATTTTATAAAGGGATCCACCAAAGAGGGATCCCACCAGGACACATCAATGCCAACACCCTGGTCCATAAACCAGGGATAAGGACTCCACCCCTGCCTAGCTGACTCTATGTCCGTTGACCTAACACTAAATTATATCACAAGCTCCGGAGGATGCCCGTCAAGGGGTTCTATATTCTACAGCTTTATCATCCCATTCTACTGCCGACACACAGTATCTATCTCCAGTTACTGTAGAGTAGGGGAACTTCTATGCCTGATCATGACTGAGCCCCCATCCACCCCTCAAGGAGTCTGGATTGAATCTTCCGGTCATTGGTGTGGGTAGCAACCATCACAGGCTGAACCGTGACAATGGTTTTTAGTATGAAGGCCCTCCCTTTATTGTCACTGCCTAGAGTGTAGGTTTTCTCCACTCTTTCATTCAGCATGGATTTCCTCCCAATGTCACCATAGGTAATTCAAGCATAGTTCCTACCCAACTCGTCGACACCCAGTGCAGAGGTCCTCCATGTGCTTATGATCCCAGGTATAGAGGTTTTTCCCATATTTCAGGTCATTAACACAAATGTCCTCCTCTCCCTTCCTTTCACCAACATGGATGTCCACCCCATATTTCCACCAGTTATAGAGGAGTTCCTCCCGGATCCAGCAATCTCTACCATGGAGTTCCTCCACACGCATCAGGAAATCAACATGGGGGTCCTACCCATGTACTGTTTGACATATGCTAGGGTACTTCTCACACCCCAGCCCACCAAAAGAGAGGCCTTATTCACTCTAATGACAATTGATATGAAGGATATCCTAATATCATACCTAGAATAGAAATAGGTACTCGCAACCTTATCACCAATCCGTGTAGAGGTCCTCCCAATTTCAAAGATTAAACTTTCTTTGAAGAACTCTCCCGAGACAGGAGTGAAAATCATTTCGGCTGAAGGAAGATTCCTTAGAAGCACCAAGTCATAGTCAACCATGTATTATATTTAGATTCTAAAAATAAGTGTCACTCAGTGATGAAACCTTCACCCTAATCCACTATTTTAGGGTCTGGGATAGGAACCCAGCATATAAGCTTCGTCCTCCCTGAAAGTGAGATGCACTAAATCCTAGAATCTATCATCATATATATATAGGAGGAGGAATATTTGACTCTCTTTTAGGTTCTTATCATGAATTGTTCTTTACCATCACCAGATTCACTCTGTATATCGACATGAGAACATGAAGAGTCATTCTATGGTTTGGAAGATAATGAATTCCAGCCTAACCTGCTAGAAACCACTGACAGCATGGTAAAAGAGGTGGCAGTCAGCACCCCATCCTACAAGGATGTGGTGATGCAGTTAGTACAATCCCCGAGAGATAGCTTAGTATGTAGTGTTTTGTCAACTCTCTCACCATAATCCTCACCGACTAATCCTATTCCGAAATGATCCTTGTCAGCACAGTTTCCAGTTCCCCAGCCACCACCAATTAATGAGTAGGGAAATCAGATGCCTGATCCTGATGCTGAGTGAAGGATCCTATGGTTTATTCTCACCAAAAATCAATTCTATGAAATGTTTTTTCCAACTACAAATCCATACTTCAGCATTCCGGAGTCCCTCACCAAGGAGGAGATCACATGATTCCACCAAATGCTATGTGTGATGTGTTTCCACCCCCTCCATCATCAGTTGGTTTATCCACAATGTCAAGAGAACTATGACTTCCTTGACCAGAAATGCCACATGGTCGAGTTGGCCACGCCCCCCATAGATTAGCATCCTACAACATCTGGTTATCATGGGATTTTCTATCAACGATGCTTATGGAGATTTGCAATGCCCCACAAAGTTATTGTTTAGGCATCCCCATATGTACAGATCTATGGTTAGGGGATATATACAACGCTGCATTTTAGTTCAATCCTATATCATCTGGATTTACCTTGTGATAATGAGGACATGCCTCCATGTTCAGTCATTATGAATATGGATGAGCTCATAGAGAAGTAAGTCAAGGTAGAACTCTTTAAAGAGAACCTACCCTTAGGGAAGTGCCACATTCATTAGATACCCTAGGAATTGTAACTCGTCAACATAGGCATTTTCTAGGTCTCACTATCCCCATTGAGTCATTGCCTTCCGGTCGATACCTCAACAAGGGAAAATCCCCCTGGAAATGATAAACCATATGATCCTTCTAGTTTAATTTTGAAGATAGAGGATGCTCTCGAAAAGTCCACATTGGTCCAAAAACTCATAGAGGAGAGGAATATCATTGATGAGATCCATTTTTATTGTATTGTGGAGAGATTTACTAAATATGGTGATCCTCGACTGAGGTTGTAGGGGCTGGTAAAACTCCTTCCCTGTGAGCTACCTCCTGGTGACCTGGACAACCCTACCCATATAGAAAAGATAGATGTCAGAGTATATGGAAAGCGAGCAATGTATGCATCACTGAATCCACCTAGGCTACATGAGAATATTCCCCCAGTAGCCCCTTCGATGGATCTATAGGTTCTTCCTCCATCTTTTCCATAGGTCAACCCTTCAGCTGCTTGATGGGTTATTCCACCAGCCGCTCCAAAAGTCACTAGGCCCACCTACCACATTGAAGAGATCTCCAATTCACTAGTTGTAATGAACCCACCTCAGGATAGAAACCCCCTCTGGTCGATCATCTAGATGATATTATTTCCCATATGCAGGCTCGTAAGACCCAGTAGGTGGAAATCCAACCTGATGGTAAATAGTATTAGGAATGGATAGATGACATTCTGAAACCCCCATATTTTGGGAACCCTACATTTTCCCCCTTTAATAGGATGTGAAACCCACTGAAACACCTGAACCATTTCATCTCAAGGTGTTGAACTATTCTATGGACTCCAACACAATTAGAATCCACCAAGCTCCCATGATTTGTACAGATATTGGAAGGGCCCACATTTTTCTGGTACAACCAATTTCCCAATGGGTCTATAGCTAGTTGGGAAAATATCCACAGACAATTTATATATCATTTCAGCTCAACTACCCACAAGACATGTATTTTAAACCTCTTAAACTAAAATTAGATGCCAAATGATCTCATCACATACTTTGTTTCTAGATGTAAGGGCCTTACATATTTACTCAACATGCCACTAACTCAGGAGAATTTTCTAATGATGTGCATGGGGAATGTGAAGACTAACTTGGTTTCTTCCCTTATCACTCAGAACATCTTGAGAGGATTTCAAGATTTCTTTCAGAAGGCTCAATTCCTTGAGGAATCCTTCATTCAAGCCAAAGAGGAACGTCTATTGCCTCATTTAGCTCTTTCAAAAAGGGGTGCTAAAGCTGAAACAACCACCATCACAATGGTAGAGGCCACTGGAATTTTTTCTTATAGAGCTGACTCCAAAACCTCATTGAGGAACACCACCTAAGACTCATCCTTAGGGTCATTTGCGCACGCTTTAGAATCTGCATGCACCACCTTGTCAACCACAACTGCCTAAAATAGACAACTAGGTTCTACCTCCTTGATAGGATCCATCACCTCATCTAGGTCAGGCTCTAAGAGTCCCCTTTTAAGATAAGAGGAATCAAACCTACTCATTCAAAGAGGCTCAGGTCCTTGACTACTTCTGGAGTTCCATGGATCAGGGAATCCTGTAGTTTCCAGAGTGTAGGAGGCCCGAAGAGGATGATCTTGTTGATCACCCCAATTATTAAACATTTCACTAGTTCCTTTTACATACTCTCAAGAAATGTTATGTTTTCAAGTACTAGCTATAGAACTAGGTTGACAACAACATAGTCAGGCTGGGTCTATCCCTAGCATAGGTAGAATGCAGTTTCACAAAGCCTGATAGCGATAGCAAAGGTGAATGGGAGTAGGTCTCTTGATATGGATATCAAAAGTAAAAAGGAATAGATAGTACAAAAGCTGGTTTATTGATATCATGGTATCATCAATGCTTGTTTGAACCAGCATGAGCCTTCCATGATCACCAAACCTTGCACAGTTTCTCCTATTGTGTCCACATCTCAGCCTTAATCTTCCCAAAAGGGCAGGCACCGACATCACAAGGGAAAGAAAATTATCTCACCGATGCCAAATTCATCCCATTCTCTTTGAGAATTCATGCCTCTAGAGATTGGATTTACCCCCAAAATCAGACCAGTAATGGAAGATTCTTCATGCGACAATCAAGAGTATGCCTCTGTAAATATCGTCGAGTCGGTTGACCCTTATATGGTTCTCGTTAACTTAGAATGTTTTTAGGACCCTCCTAATGTCCTTAGTTTATGCCAATGTTTATGAATTACTGGATCTGTGAATTGACAGAATGCATTGGCTAGTGATTCTAACCAAGGTGTGCATGCCACCAAGACTAAACAATTGGCTCATCATAGAGCGTAGCATACACAACCCTCTTGTTCTTCCCCACTAGAATTGATCCCACCACCGTTCATTCTGCTTGAATAGGTAGATCCCCCATGATCATGGTTTGATCATTTGTGTATCGTAGTGGATGATCCTCCATCATCCAGTTGGTAGGTAGTAGTCAGTTTTCATTGTTCCACTAGTGAGTAGAGGGATATCCCCAACCCCTACCCAAATCGTCTGGTTTGACCAGCTATGCCTGTCAAACATCCTACCACAGAGAAACCTCATGTGAGTGGAAATGTGTGACAATAATGGAAGTATGATGTATTCAACCATCTCACCATAATTTTTGAAATTATATCATTCCTAGAGGCCCTACACCTATCCACATTCATGCTTGTATCCCTATCCGATGCTTAGAGAAGCCACCTCTAGTTTGAGATAGAGGTAGCAGCTGCAGAAGACATCTAGGACAAGTAAGTAGAGCATGCAAAATGTCATTCCAGCATTTCATTCTCTAGAGAAGATGAAGTTTCTCTCATATAGGGGCACATCCAGCCAACTATATATCACCGACTAGTTTAATGATGCATAATTCCATCGCTAACTAGTAAACATAGATTATGTGATCAATCTCATCCTGAACTAGATTCTCCACAAACTGGAACTGTCTGAAGTAGATCTAGATTCCTCTAACCAGAATATTCAGGGTTATGATAGGATAGAGTAGAAACCGGTTGGTAAAATTTGTCTGAATACCCAATTTGGTGGCCTGGTTGACCTCACTGAGTTTATGGTTATATCATAGGACACCGGCTATAATGCGTTGATGGGTAGACCATGGCTCAACGTTCACTTTGTAGTTCATTCCTCCAATCACCAGTGCCACAAGTACTCCATTAATGGTAGAGTAGGCAATATTTAGGGTCAAACATCACCCTTTTCCTTTTGTGAATCCTAATAATCATATGATGACTATTACGAGAGGAAGGACAAGAATGTACAAGCCAATGGTGTTGAGAAAACTACCATTGTGGACGATCTATGGACAGAATTTCATAATGGCTAATATATCCCAATAAATCTATTGGAATCCAAAACCCTAGACTTGGGACACTACTTATTCATCTTTAATAAAAGAAGATATAATGTTCTTAGGTATAAAGAACACCATAATATCACTTTGTACTCCTAAAAAAACTAGGTTAAAGTGATTCTTAAGCCCCTTACCCCTATAAGGTATCATGATGTTCACCCAATGGCAATAATAATACACCATACATGATTGTTTCATTGGGCCAGGTTGAAGCCAATCAATATGATGCACCACTATTTCATTGATATTATCAAGTGTGGACCATTAGGTTAGATATATTATGGAATCCAATTGACAGATTTCGTTTCTAGGGTTTCAACAATGCAAGAGTCTCGTAGTGGGGATTCCCATGCCCCTTAGGCTGGCATTGGTACTCCGTTAGGATTAGACCATTCAGAAGAGTAACCTCATTTAGATTATCCTATCATTGTGGATGATGGAGTAGACTGACAAGATACTCCTCCCATGTATGAGAAAGGTTTCTCCACCACCTTTGATGAGTTGGTATAGGTGATCCTTGACATCGAGGGAAATCTGAAACTAACACTAGTCAGTGCAACCATGTCTGTAGAAGACCAACATCAATACATAGATTTTTTAAAGCAGCATCAGGAACTATTTTACAAAATCTATGATGAGATGTCATGGATAGATTCTTAGGTCATTTTCCACTTAATTGGTCTTCCAATAAACCATCACGGGTTCAAAAAACCTCCAAGGAAAATGCACCCCTATCACAGTGTCATGGACATGGACGAAGTTGATAAGCTCATTAAATCCAACTTCATCAAGGTACTCCAATACCCTAGATGGTTAACCAACATTGTATCTTTCCGGAAGAATAATGTATAGATCGATTTCTGCAGATACTTTCATGATCTCAACCGTCACTATCAGAAGGATGATTTTTCCCTTCCTATGACATAGCTATTGATCGATGCTACCACTGGATTCCAATATCTCTCCTTCATGGATGGGTATTTTTGATATAATCAAATCTAAATGTACCATAAGGAAAAAGAGTATACCACCTTCAGAGAAACATAATGTACTTTCAGTAACCAGGTAATACCTTTCATCCTAAAAATCATGGGAGCCACCTATTATCGTTCCATGCGCCACATATTCAAGTCAATCCTTGGGAAATTGGTGGAATTAAATGTAGTGAACTTGGTGGTTAAATCCTGGTAGTCCCAAGTTCATCTTAGAGTTCTTGAGAAAGTGTTAAGCTTCTTGCACTCTTTCCATCTAAATATAAACCCCATGAAGTGTGCCTTTGGGGTTACCTATGGAATGTTTTTGGGATTTTTTCGTAAGATACAAAGGCATCAAGATTGATCTATAGAAGATCAAGGAAATCAATTAGATGCCTCTTCTAAGAAACATTCGAGAGATTTGAGGTTTTCAAGTCCACTTACCCAATATACTCCAATTTATTACAAAGCTGGCCTGCAAGTATAAGCTCGTTTCCCGACTCATTAAGAAAGGTTCCTTTTACCCGTGGGATGAAGAGTGGAAGGCCTCTTTTGATGAGATCAAGAAGTAACTACTATATCCTCTATTTTTGATGCCACCCATATTTTGAAAACCTCTAGTCCTTTATGTGACTGACCTGAAATATTCCTTCGACTCCCTTCTCGTCAGAAGAATAATGAGGGGACATAGACTAGTTTATACTATCTCAGTGACATTCTTCTCAATGAAGAGACCACACATTCCTCTACCAAGAAGTGATGCCTTGCACTAGTATTCATAGTGCATAAGCTATGAGATTATCTACAGCACCAGGAGATATAGATGGTGTCCCATTTGGACGCACTAATGTATATTCTAAACTACCCCATTTTAACACAATCTCTAGATCAACGTGAAATAATCATTCTGCAGATCAACATCAAGTTTGTTTCGTAGAAAGATATCAAAGGTTAGGCACCGGTATACATACTTTTCACCTATCCATCCCCTAGAGAGAAATATCCATGTCTTGAATTATTAGATGATGTCATCCTATAAGAAGATCAACCCATGCCATGTTGGCAGATGAACTTCAACAATGCTTCCTGAAGTCCAAAAGGCAGAAGTCTCAATGATCCCAGACTCAATAAAGTAGGCTTCGGTATCATTTTAATCATGCATAATAAAGATGTCATGACATAATAATTCTTGTTGTTACAAGGATTCACCAATAATGAGGTGGATTATCAAGCCCCATCACTGTTCTCGAACTGGCCCTCGATATTGATGTTCCTCACCTGTATGCAAAGGGGGACACTAAGTTAATCATCAAACAGATCAATGGTGACCACATCATCTGTTATCCAGAGATCAAGACCTTTTTAGAACACTCTTTCCATCTAATGGCAATGTTTCCTTCCCCATTATAGGTTATAAATGTCCCTTAGTCATAGCAGGGTTGAGCTGATTCCCTGGCTAGCCCTATAACTTCTCTTGTAGAGCCTGACCAGGATGATCTAATTATCCATGTGGCGCATCAAAGGGTCATCACTCCTATTGCTTCAGATGGTGGTGACACTCCATTGGTAATCCATCTCACCACCAGTGCATCGACATCGGGATCCTCAGATCCCCTTCCGTAGTAGTAGATACCCCTGATTAGATGAATCACTTTATTGAGTAAATTCATCACAAGAATATCCCAATAGTTAGAGTCGATTGTGAGAAAATCTATTCGTGCACAATACAATTCACTCTACAAAGTAGCCCATGTCCTATGAAGATCCACTATAGACATGGGTTTGCTGGATTTATCCTCCGTTTCATTCAAGGAGTTGAGATTCCCTAAGTATGAAGGAAGTTCATACCAGATCCTATGGACCCCATCCGGTGGGAACAAAGCTCTTCGATCAGATATGAAGACTGGGATACTTCTGGACAACCATGGTCCATAACTATATCGAGTTTTCCAAGAAGTTTCACACATGCAAGGTCTATGAAAATTTTGTGAATCAACCGCTAGAGCCTCACCATAAAACCAAGTAGTCTTGGCCCTTTTCGGTCTGGGGACTCGATGTTGTGGGACCATATCCACCAGAAACATCTCAAAAATGTTGGTTTATTCTGGCCACCACAGAAATCTTTTTTAAGTGGGCAGAGGAAATATTTCTCAAGGAATTGTAGGCCCATTCCATCATTGATTTTTTAAACTACAACATCATCCACTAGTTTGAAGTACCTCATACCAACCTCACCGATAACGACACTAACATTCGGGCAGCTAAACAGATGAAATTGTACGCCAAGTAAAGTATATGATCTAACCATACTTCCCACTATCCTACACAAGAAAATGGGTTGATCATGGAATTGAACAATACTCTCTCTAACAGTTTTAAAAATATGGGTTTTCAAAACAAGAAAAGTTGGTCAGACATGCTCTCCAATTCTCTTTGGGCTTACCAAATGACAACTCACAATTCCACCCTGGTGACCCCATACTCCCAGACCTATAGAACAGAGGATGTACTACCTATCGAGATTAAATTTCGATCACTATATATAGAAATATATGATCAGAAAACGTCCAAAAAAGTAGAATATTTCCATTTGGATGAACTATAAGGTCTTGATGAAAACATGCTTCGTGCCCTTTACAACCTGGAGAGACACCAGAAGAAGATATCCAGAGCTCTGAATTAGAATGTTTTTCTCCGATATTTCCTTCAAGGTGACACTATATTGGCTCTAAGGATGCCAATGATACCCGGTAGGAATCAACCCAAGATATTGACAAAATGGGAGGGACCGTATATTATCCACATGGTTTACCACAATGGTGCATAGTCTATGGTTACCATGGATGGTGAGCGCATCACTCCTCCCACCAATGCTAAATTTCTCAATAAATTCATTGCATGAGTAAGTATCATCATCTTTCAAGAAGATGAAATGAAAATGGTGAATGGATTGATGATCTGAGCTCCATTACCATAAACGAAGATCTACTCTTTCCATATCACATGATGTTAAACTGCAGGATCCGTCCGGGCTTCAACACAAAAAACTTCCCAACATCAACTTCTTGCATGATGAAAAACTACAAGCCCCATTTCTGGACTTCTAGTCCTTACTAAACGATGATAAAATGAACGGTGTCTCAATAAATATGTATTTATTGATTCCAATCCTCATAGGATATGTGGGAACACCCAAACATCTTGCTTCGGGTCTAGCCCCAAGTCCCCTGACCTTTGACGACCCCTTAGCCCATGTCCCTTCCTAGGGGTGCGTGGTGTAGTGCGGACTCCTCCTGTCCTCATTCACGTTGAGTTTACAACTACCACATCACGTATTACCTTCTAGGATTTCAGATCCAATCATCCTTACCGCATGATGTTAAACAATATAAAAAACTCAAGAACTACGTATGTCTTGATTCCCATCCTTATGGGATACATAGAAACACAGAAGAATTTTTCATAAAGTCCATCCCAATTCATTCGTACCGTATGATGTTAAAATACATGGAACTTTTAAGAACTATGTAGTAATTGATTCACATCCTCATGGGATACGCAGGAACACCCAAACATTTTTGTTTGGTTCTAGCCTCAAGTACCTCGACCTTTTTTGCCCCCTTGGCCTAAGCCCCCTATTGGGAGAGCATGGTGTGGTATGATGCCCCTAATGTCCTCATTCTCAGCAGGGTTTTTTATCCATGCCTTGAACAACCATTTTTTCAGATATTACCCTTCCCTGTTTTCCTAGCTTCATGATGATAAACTGCGTCAAAACCTTCTCATCCTTAGTGCATGACGTTTAACTTCACAACATTTCTAGAACTACATATAGATTGATTTCCACCCTTATGGGATATGTAGGAACTCTTTAATATTCAATACTCAGGTTCATATTCGAGTTCAAAAACCCATTTTACCCATTTATTTGGCTCATCTTCTTGAGTTTCCCCTCCTTAACATGAGATTCTCGAACTCTGTCGAACTGAATCTATACACATTAAATGTGCTATGGTTTAGGACCTAGGGTGTGGGGTTCTGCATGGACATTATTCCACTCCATATCCATGCTTCATGTGTCCCACCATTTGGGCCCCATCATATTTCACGTCTGAAAGGGATACCAAACCATATGGATTCTCACATATAGTTCTCACCTACCATTCTGGGTCAATTTCCTATAGGACTTTGAACGAAAATTTCATAAAAGTACCGAATTGAAAATATGGTCATTGGTTGATCCTTAGTTATTTGTTTCTGTTCTACGTAATGAGATACGAATACTGTGCTACATGAATGGTCAACAACAATCCTCCATAATTATCTCCAACCCCATTGTGCCCCATGTATTGGTCTTATGATTTACATCCTTTTTAACCTCCTTATGTCCACACAGAACTTCAACACCCTTGGTGTTATCCCTCCGTGCACATTTTCATGTTGAGACAACGTTTATAATGTCACACACATTACATGGAGATATTAGTTAAACAAGGAATAATATTTATTATATAACATAACAAAAACCATGCCAGGACCATATAGGTTTAGTGTCTTTAGAAACTGGGAAATATAAACAACTGGTTCGTAAAACATCCACATTATCTCCAACTTATTTATTCAAAACTAGACTCATTTTTGAAATATCATATATAATACCCTTCTTCATAACTTGAGGGAAACAAAAATATGAATGGGTGAGCTCAAATTCTCCATTTGGGTAAACAAGGGAAATATCAATCATATTATAATCATAAGAACATAACATTTGAAAATATTATCCTGTATATAAAAGATCATAATATCATGTCATGGGATAAATCATAAAATTGAAATGTAATCCAAATAGTCATAACATAAGACATGAAATTTTGTGGCATACACACATAAGAATAGAAAATAATTTAATTTTATTCAAGCCTCATTGCCAAGGCCATCATGTGAACCAAGTTCACTTCTCATTCTGGCCCTCTATTACTGAACCAGATTTACTTTCCATTCCTATCATGTCTATCTCATGAGATATAAATCTTTACTTCTTGAATTTTAGGGATATATATGTCCTACCCATATCATAATGAAACCATTATAATTTGTGCCACAAAAACATAAATCATTTATCATAGCATAACCCGTGAAATAAAATGGGAATCTTAAACATAATTATATCATAACCCATTTAAAATAAATGGGTCTAATAAAAAAAATTATTTTATAAAAAAATCAAATAAAATTAATAACATTTATAGAATCATAACCCTATTACATCATAGATGGAATATAATTTTCATAAAACACCTGAACTTAATTCTTGAGGAAAATATCATTTATTTTTAAAAAATGTTTTCTTTTCTCAAAATGACATGAAATTTTAAAAGAAAAAATTTAGTTTAAAATAATCTTGAAATCATGTAGAGGAATATTCATGGAAATAATGTTTCATGAAACTGTAAAAATCCATTCATGCTATATAAGTTAAAAAAACATTCTCCTCGTACTCTTGTGGGGAAATTCAAGAAGTTCCACTTACGGAAAAAGAAAGAAAGGTTCCTTCCATTACATTTAATAAAACATCACCAATTAGAAAAATTATATTTAAAAAATATTATAACAATAGGAATAATATTATATATTAAAAAAACATGCATTTTAATGATAAATATACCCCGGTAAAAACTTATGGATAAATAATCTCGAAAAATAATGAGATTGAAAAATAATCCTTTACCATAGGTGAGATATCATCCATATGTATCCGAACCTCTGGTATAATTATTTAATTAATGTTATTGACTTATTCTAGTATCATAATCATTTTAATTATATCATAAATAATTGTATTATCACCCGTTAGTAACATTTCATAGTCACTCATTATTCAGATATTAGATGCTTTATGTTGTTATGCAAGAGTTTTCAGAGAAGTTCATGTTCTACTTCATAGGTTATAATTAAATCATTTCAAGAATGATATTATTATAATATATATCATATTAATTCATTAAATTCAAGTATATAATCATGTTCTAATGATGATCATGTAGAATGCATCACATCGCATCGTGGAGACGGTTGGCCGTACGTACGCCCATGAGATGATATCATTCCCATAATTGTTGAATGGTATTAAAGTGTATGATGTATAATATTTAATAATTAGTAAAATGTTATAATATTAATATATACTTATTATTTCCATCGTTATACCCATCCAATTATGGTGGTGGTGAAAAACAGATTACCCCACGGCGTGGAGACGGTAAGCCGTATGTACGCACAGGTGGTGATTTCATTTTTCATTGGATGGATAGAAGGTGGAATATAGTTGTTTCGTATTAACAATAAAATATCATTATATTAGTGATACTTATGTTATTAATTTATAATAAAACAACCAATTAAGAGTAAGTATAATAAGAAAGAAGTTTTAATGAATCAGTAGAAGAGATTACTTCTTTCCTCGACGTACTTCCTATAAATCTTCTCTTAGAGCACTAGAGTTGGTCTTTGATGATGACCAAAACATATAAAATGAAAATAGGCATGTTTATAAGGGAAGATTTCATGGGATTGATGATATTGAAGGCTCAAAATGAATTGAATAGGTGAAGGAGGAGTTTCCCTTTTATAATTGAGATGGGAGCACTTTTGGAAACGCTGTAAATAATAATTTATAATAAAATCAAACCCTACCCAAAAACCACAATAACGTACCAATTTAGAATATGAAATGATATAGGGTTGTAATATAATAAACCAAAAATTTTTGGACAAGTTATTTTTTGTAAATTTAAACCATAAATTTTTAATTGACACTTAGTTATTCTATTTAATTTTAATTCTGTTAATAACATTCTAAATATTGAATTGTTATAAATATATACTTATAAGGTGTAAATTTACCATAAATTTATATTTTATGACATTTTAGACATTATAATAATCACTATGTAATTTTTATAATTTTTTATGATTTTTAAATAATATAATTAAATGTTAATTTTATAAAATATCAATAGAGTCAATTTTGAAACTATTCATTTAGTTGACTTTAAATAAAATGCAAAAAGAATATAAATTTGAAAAAAAATATTTAATATACACTTAAAAATTGTCATAGTTACCTATAAAATTATTATATTATATTAATTAGTTCATATGATATTTCCTTTAATATTTTTAAAACCATTTTGTTTGATATTTCTATTAATAAAATAATTTCCAAATCTCTATAGTGTCATCGTTAATGATAATTATTTAATATCTAAATATTATAAATAAATTTCTATGATTTGGGTAATTATTTTATCTTAAAAAATTATATAGTCGATATTATCTCCTAATTATTCATATATTAAAATTAATATACTTATATAAAATGTTATTGTGACATTTTCTCACATTCATTAGTTTTTATGGCATTCATGTCATATTCATACGTAAGAGGCCATTAAGTTATTCAATTTAAAAAAATATATGATAAAGGTAAAGGTTAGTCATCCAATATGAGTTTTACCGGTGTTAAGGTAATTTTATAATATTACATTAAACTTTAAATACACGATTTACCTTTGACCATGGTAATAAAAATAATTACCAAAGTTACTATTCATAATGACCAAAAATAAAATTAGACTACTAAAATAATTTGGTCCTAATAATTTCAAATATGGAATAATTTTTTCTAAATTCAAAACAAAAATTACTATTAATTAATTTAAAATTAACCCTGTATTTGAAATAAAAAAATGGGTTTTAAAAGTTAAAATACATCAAAAGATTGAAATGTTTTTACATCTGAATTTAATATAAAATTAATTAAAATTATCCGAATTATATTAAATGGTAAATATATATTCTATTTATAATTTGAAAATATTCAATAGTATATTTTAACCGTATAAATTATTTCAATAAAAAATAATTTTCAATTAAAATCTAGCATATTTTTACTATTCATCAAAACTTGAAAGTTATCAGAAAAATATCATAAATTCATCCAAATTAAATTTTTATATCCCACTTCAAAATAAAATGTTTATTTTTTCATATAATTTTTTTTAATTTTTCCAAATATAAATTTTAAATGTGTTTTCTATTCAGAGGTGTAAAATTGAACTTTAAAAAATAGGTGTTCATGCATCAATTAGAGTTTTATTCATACCCTATGACTAATATATCCATTGGATGAATATAAAAAATATTTTATTAAGTATTTAAATCATGTATATCACATTAATATCATTACCTAAAGTTACTTATTCAAAAATAAAAATATTGAATTGATTTATATATTTCATAAATAATTGATAGCCAATGAATTCACAATGCATTTTCATAAGTTAGTTATAATTATTCATGATAATATAAAAAATAGAATATAATGGTAATTTTATAATAAAGTAATCTAATGGATTGTTTAAACTCAATATTGCATTCAAATCACGCTACTGAAGTATAAAAATTATTTAAAGAATACATTTCATAAAAACATCAAGGAGTTGCATTCTACCCCCCAATAAACTGAATTTCACCCTCGAAATGCATCATGTAGAAAAAAAATGAGGATAAATCTCAATAATCATATCCTTAAGTTCCCAAGTAGCTTATTCATATTTTTGGTTCCTCTATAAAACATTAACTAAGCGAGGTGTCTTGTTTCATAGAAAGTTTTTGCTACGACCCAGAATCTCTATCAGTTGTTCTTCAAAAGAAAGATCTTGCTCTAGCGATATGACTTCTGAGCTTAGTACATGTGAAAGATTGGGTATGTACTTTCTTAGGAAAGATACATGGAACACATCATGAACTTCAGATAGATTTGGTGGAATTGTGAATCGGTAGTCTACCTTCCCAACACAATCCAGTATTTCAAAAGGATCGATATACCTAGAGCTCAGCATACCCTTATTTCCAATGATCATTACACTCTTCCTGGGAGATATTCATAAGAACACATTATCAACCACTTAAAAATCTATGTATTTTCTTCAGTTGTTAACATAACATTTTTGTCGAATGTGATCTACTCTTATGTGTTGTTTAATTGATCTAAACTTTTCTTCCATTTAATCAATGAGATAAAGCCTTAATATATTTTTTCTTCAACTTCATCTCATCAAGTTGGAGTTATACCCTTTTTTCATAGAGGGATTCATAAGGATCCATCTGAATAATGGTGTGAAAGTTTTTACTTTAAGAAAATTCCACTAATGGTAGGTGTTTATCCCAAACACCTTTGAAATCCATAGAGAAATCTCTCAATATTTCTTTTAAGGTTGGAATTGTACTTTTAGACTGACCGTATGTCTGAGGACGATATTTTTTGCTGAAATGTAACTCTATATCCATATCATGATGAGTAATTTTCGATAATAATGAGGTAAAACTCATATCCCAATTGAATATAATCGAAAGTGGTACTCCATGAAATCTTACCACATTATTTACATATATCCTTGAAAATTTATCAAGAGATAAATCCTCACTAATAGCAACGAAGTGCTGAATTTGTAAGGAGATCAACTATAACCCATATAGAATTATTTCCTTTGGATGTTTTGGGAAGTCTGATGACAATGCCTATAATGAATTTTACCATTTCCATTCTGGTATGGGTAATGGTGGTAACATCCCCACAAACTTTTGTCTCTGAGCCTTAACTTTCTAACAAACCAAGCATCGAGAGACTTATTCGAAAACTTATCTTTTAATTCCATCCTACCAAATTTACTCTTTGCGGTCCCTATACATCTTTGTGATCCCATGGTGAATAAAAAATAAAAAACTATGAGACTCATATAATAGATCCTTAGTTAATTATGGAATGGGAGGAATACAAACCTTGTTCCTAAACCTTATTATTTCATCACAATCAAAGTTGAATTCAGGAACATTTCTCACCTTATTTTTTAGCTCTGCATATTTCTTCTGTAACTCCTTAATCTAATCTATTTTTGATTTTTTAACATTAATTTGAGAAATATAAGATTTCCCTCCTTTAAAATATCAATATCCATCCTTTGAAAATACATAAATGTTGGATCTTTTTTTATCCTCATCATGGATAGGCTAGCATGGTATTTTCGACTTAATGAATCTTCCACCTTGTTTTCTTTCCTAGGGAGATAATGTATTGAGAATACATAATCCTTAATCAACTCCCATCATATTATTTGGAACATATTTATCTATTTTTGTTTAAAAATATACTTAAAACTTTTATGATCAGTATAAATATTACACCTTTCACCATAAAGATAATGCCTCTATATCTTTAATGAAAAGATTACCGAAACTAACTCCAAATCATGAGTTGGGTAATTTTTCTCATGTATTTTCAACTTAAATGAAGAATAAGATATCACTATATCATTTTTAATAAGAAAACATCATATCCCCTTCTTGGATGCATCACTGTAGATCACAAACCTTTCTCCACTACAAGGATGTGTGAGCACAGTTGCACTTGCAATCCATTTTTTTAGTTCTTTTAAATTATATTCACGTTACTCTATCCCAAAAAAACTTAACTCATTTCAGAGTCAACATGGTGAGTGGATTAGATAATAATCAAAAATATTTTACAAAATATTGATAACATCCAGCCAAAACAAGAAAACTCCAGATCTTAGTTACCATTTTTGGTATAGACCATTTTTTAATAACCCCTATTTTTGCTAGATGCATAGATAACCCATCTCTTGAGATTATGTGACCCAAAAATGAAAATTTCTAATGCCAAAATTCACACTTGGTGAATTTTCCATAAATCATCTCCTTTATTAGGGTCTTCAGTATAATTATCCTGTGATATTCGTGTTCTACCTTGCTCTTTTAATAGTCATGAATATCATCTACAAGGTATACCAAAAACTGATAAATATAGTCTCTAACAAATCTATTCATTAGATCCATGAAGATATTAGGGGAATTATTAATACTATAAGGCATCACTATAAATTCACATTGTCCATACCTTGTACATAATTTCATATTTAGTATATCCTCCTTTTTGACACTAAATTGATTATATATTGAACAATGATCAATATTGAAAAAGTATTGAGCTCCACATAGTTGGTCAGATAAGTCATAAATATAGGGAAGATGATATTTGTTCTTGATAGTGATATTGTTCAATACTCGATAATCAATGAAGAGTCCCATTGATCCATATGTATTCTTAACAAACAGAACATGTTCTCCCCATGGTGAAGCACTAGGTTGTGTGAATCCCTAATTAAAATTATCTTGGAGTTTATTTTTCAATTCCTAAAACTTAATTGTGTTTATTTTATAAGGTGTCTTTGAAATAGGTATAACACCCAGTATGAGTTCTATTGAAAACTGAACTTCAAAATTTGGTGGAAGAACTATAAACTCCTTAGAAAATACATCTTAAAACTTCCATTAAATGGGTGTATTCTTAATCATGAGTTTCTCCACAATAATTTGAGATAAATAACCTTCATTTATAGAAATAAGGACCCATACGATGGAAGAAATTTCTACTAGAAGTTTAAATTTATCTTTTCATTGATAGATGATCATAGATTAATATGGAATATGAAATGTGACTTCCCTTTCTTTTCAATTGATATGATCTCTATATAGAGAAATCCAATCCATTCCAATAATCACATCAAATTCCACTATAGGAAGGATCATAAGATTTGTAGGCAACAGATTCCCACAAAATTAAACCATAAAAAATTATAAACTTTTTATGTGACCATTGGGCCATTAGGAATTATCACGACTAACTCAACATATAATTGTTGAGGTAATACATCGATACCCTTAGAAAAATATTCAAAAAATAAAAGTGTAAGTGGATCCAGAATCGAATAACACATTTGTTACTTTAGAGTGGATGGTAAGTATACCTTTCACCACTTCATTATCGTACATCACATCGTTAATAGTGATTGCATGTAAATTTCCTTTGTCTATGGTCTTAAGATATTTTTGAGGTTGATCATCATCAATAACCCTTGGATTAGGTAATTAATTAGAATATTTCCCAATTTCCTTGCACGTGTAGCATTAAAGTATAGGAGGTGTATTATATGTAGCCTCTAATTTGTTTGAATCATTAGACATCTTTTTCCCATCATTTCAGAATTCAAATACCCAATGACCTTTTTTTCCACACTTAAAATATTTACTAGTCCCTTTAAGACATTCCCTCCATGTTTTTTCCACACTTTGAGTATAAGGGAAAACTCATATTATATTTATTTTGGTCTTTATATTTTCCATCGAATTCCATTTACTCTTTTTATCAATTCCATATGACTGGTGGGTTAATCCAATCTCCATATAAACCTTTAGAGAACATTGAACAATTTCCTCATAGCTATTGAAGTCCCATAGAGAGAAATCCCTTTAGAGAATTAGTTTTAAGCCACTAAATAATCGATAAATTTTACTCTTAGGTTGGATAATAATTATTGAATCATACCTTGAATGTCTTGTAAAATTTGCTTAATTGATACCAATAAATTCATCATCCTTTTTCTAATGATCAAGGAACTCCTTCTCCATATTTGTTTAAATAATATGAGGAAAGTACTTATTGAAAAATAAGTTCTTTAACTAGTCCCATTCCATGGAATTAATTTCATCTATTTGCCTCATATTCTTGATATGATTCTACCATAGATCAGCTTATTATTCCAAATGATAGACATCTAAGATGAATTTGTCAATTTCAAAGAATTTTATAACTGAAAATATGTTTTCAGTGGTATTGATCCATTGTTCAACCACTAATGGATTAGAAGACCCATTGAATGAAGGTGGATGCTGCCTCATTAAGGATTCAATAAGAATATTTCTCCCTCATTTGGTCGTTTGGAAGTCCGACATGATTCATATATTAAGAAATTTGTTTCAGGATGGCTATAATATTTTTTATTCCATCTCCCATAACATTTGGTTTCTCAGGGGGAAAATCATTACATTTCTCATTGAATTCAGCATTAACATGGTTTCTTCGGGTTCCATCCATTGACTATGGCCAAGAAGAATAGTGTGAAAATCACTAATCATAATGGGAAAACCACATAATTCAAGAATAAAATTTCTATTTAGGACACTTTAGGTTTTATCCTAGGTTATTCATGAACATATCTAAAACACTATGATAGGATTTTAACCTATACATAGACATATCCTTAGGGTTCTTACTAAGGTTCTCTCATCCTAGTTTCAAGAGGTGAACTATACCATTTCTCTGATACCAACTATAATATCCCATACATTACATGTAGATATTATTTCAACATTCAAAAATATTTATTACATAACATAACAAAAACAATGCCAGGACCGTATAGGTTTATTGTCTTTAGAAACTAGGAAACATAAAGACAGGGTTTATAAAAAATCTACATTGTCTCCTGCTTATTTCTTCAAAACTAGACTCATTTTTGACATATCTTACTTAATATCCTTCTTCATCGCCTGGAGAAAAGAAACATATTAAAGGGTTATCTCAAATTCCTAGTAAGGTTTAACAATTTAAATATCAATCATATCATAATCATAATAACATAACATCTAAAAATATTATCATGCATATAAATGATCATAATATCATGTCATTGGATTAATCATAAATGTGAAATGTAATCCCAGTAGTAATAACATGAGACATGAAATTTAGTGGAATACACACATAATAATAGAAAATCAATTAATATTAATCAAGAATAATTTCCAAGACCATCATAGCAGACACAGTACATTATTGAACTAAGTTTACTCCTCATTCCGACCCTGTATTGGTGAAACGGATTTACATTCCATTCCAGTCATGTCTATATCATGAGATATCAATCTTTACCCAATGAATTAGAGGGAGATATAGGCCCCAACCATCTCATAATGAAACCATTATTATGTGTTTCACTAAATCATAAATCATTTATCATAGCGTAACTAATGAAATAAAATGGGATTCTTAAACATCATTCCATAATAATCTATTTAAAATAAATGAATTTCATAAAAATAATTATTTCATAAAAAATCAAATAAAATTAATAATATTGATACAAACATAACCCTATGTCATCATATAGGGAAAATAATTATGATAAAACACTTCAAATAAATTTCTGATAAAAATATCCTTTCTTTTTAAAAAATGTTTTCTTCTCTCAAAATGTAATGAAATTTTAAAAGAAAATAATTTATGTGAAAATAGTAATGAAATATTTTAGATTAATATTCATGGAAATAAGGATTAATGAAATCATAAAAATCCCTTCATATCATATAAGTTAAAAAAACATTCCCCTCATATTTTTTCCGAAAAGTAAAAAAGTACCTTATATGAAAAAAAGAAAGATTCAGTCCATCAAATTTAATAAAACTTTTCCAATTGGTAAAATTGACTTTAAACAAATAGTATAATAATATATATAATATTATATATTTAGTAAATATGGATGTAGATGATAAATATACCCTTGTAAATACTTATGGATATATAATCTGCGAAAATAACGAGATTGCAAAATTATCCGTTACCTTAGGCCTGATATCGTTCATATGTATCTGAAACTCCTGTTTAATGATTTAAATAATTATATTGACTTATTATAGAATAATAATAATTTTTATTTTTTCATAAATTATTATATTATCATCCTTTTGTTAATAACATTTCATTGTCAGTCATTATTCAGATATTAACTATTTCATGTTCTTATAAAATATGATTCAGATAAGTTCATGTTACACCTCTTAAGTTATAGTTAAATATTTTATAGAATTATATTAATATAATATATAACAAATTTATTCATAAAATTAATTTATATAATAATGGTTTAATTAATATCTTGTAGAATGAATCAAATCACATCGTGGAGACGGTAAGTCGTACATACACATGAGCGATGATATCATTCCAAAAATTATTGAATGATATTGAAGTGGATGGTGTATAATATTTCATAATTATTAAAATTTAATAATATTTATATATATTTCTTATATCCATAATTATACCCATACAAGTAATGTGGTGGTGAAAAGCATATTACACCCCAACGTGGGGACTGTAAGTCGTACGCACGCAAGCATGATGATTTCATTTTTCATAGGATGGATAGAAGGTGGAATATGGATGGTTAATATTTATAATAATATATAATTATATGAGTGATAATTATGTAATTACTTTATATTGATACAAAAAAGGAAGAGGCAATATTAGAAGAAATAAGTTTGAAAGAATCGGTAGAAGAGATTACCTCTTTCTTGACCTGCTTCCACTAAATCTCTTCTTAAAGTAGTAGAGTTGATCTTTGAAGATGAAAAGAACATCTAGATTGAAAATATGGAAGTTTAGAAGTAAAAATATAATGGTATTACCAAGCATGAAGGCTAAAAATTAATTGAAGATGTGATGGAGGAGGTTTCCATTTATAATTGAGTGGTGAGGCACTTTTGGAAACTCCATAAATAATAATTTATGATAAAATAAAACGCTACCAAAAAACCCAAAATTTTTCCCAATTTCAAAGATGAGATGGTATAGTGTAATAATATAATCAAAAAATTCATTTTAGAAAATTTATCTTGTCAATTTAAACCATATATTTTTAATTGACACTTACTTATTCTATTTAATTTTAATTGTTGTAATAAAATTCTAAATATTTAATTGTTATAAATATTTACATATATGGTGTTAATTTCCAATAAATGGATATATTATGAAATTTTATACCTAATAATAATATATTTTTAACTTTTAAATATTTTTATGGTTTTTAAATAATTGAATTAAATGTTATTTTTATAAAATATCAATTATGTCAATTTTGACACTATTCGTTTATTTGACTTTAAATAAAATAAAACCAAAAGATAAATTAAAAAAATATATTTAACACACTCCTAAAATGTCATAGTCACTGATAAATTTATTTTATCAAATTAATTAATTCTTATACCATTTCTTTTAATATTTTTAAAACCATTTTTTTGATATTTCTATTAATAAAATAATTCGTACATCAATATTGAGTCATCATTATTGAAAATTATTTAATCTATAAAAACTATAAATAAATTTATATGACATATTTAATTACTAAATATTTATATATACTATCTAGAGTAGATATTATATCATAGTTATCCACATATTAAAATTAATATACTTATATAAAATTAGTTTGTGACATTTTCTCACATTCATTAGTTTTTATTATATTGATTTCATATTCAAAGGTAAGTGGAAATTAAGTTATTTCATTTAAAATAATAGATAATAAGGGAATAATTTAGTAATAAAATAGTTTTCTATAGTTTTTATGGAAATTTTAAAATATTATTTTTACCTTTAATTACCAAATTTACCTTTAACCATGGTTATAAAAATAATTACCAAAGTTACTAATCATAATGCACAAAAATAATAGTAGCCTACTAACATAATTTGGACCTACTGATTCAAAATATTAAATTCATTTTTCAAAATTAAAAAAATAAGTTGTATTAAATAATTTAAAATTAATCATGTTGTTGAAATAAGAAAATGAGTTTTAAAAGTTAAAATATTGCAAAAGATTGAAATGTTTTTACATATGAATTTAATGTGAAATTAATTCCAATAAACTAAAATATATTAAATGGTAAGAATATATTCTATTTATACTTTCAAACCATTCAATAATATAATTTAACCATATAAATTATTTCAATGAAAAAAATATTACTTTCAATTAAAATTTAGCTTATTTTTACTATTCATAAAAACATGAAAGTTATTAGAGAAATATCAAAAATTTATCCAAATTAAATTTTTATACACCTCATTAATATAAAATATTTATTTTTTCATATAAAACATGTCAATGTTTCAAAAAATAAATTTAAAAGGGGTTCTTCATTTAATGGTTTAAAATCACACTTTTAAAATAATAGGTTTTTATATTTCAAATAAGGTTTTGTTCATACCCAATAACTAAAATATCTATTTGATGAATATAAAAAATATTTTATTAATTATATTACACATATATATCACATTAATTTCATTACCCAAAGTAATTATATCAAAAATAAAAATATCAAATTGATTTATATTTTTCAAAAATAATTGATAGACAATGAACTCACAATGCATTTTCATTAGTTAGTTATAATTATTCCCGTTAACCTAACAGTTAGACTATAACAATAATTTTAAAATTAGGGCATCTCATAGTTCATTTAAACACATGATTTGCTAATAATAAATCAACTGAAGAATAGAAATTATTTAGATAAAATATTTTATAAAATAATCTGGGTGTTACAGGGTTGATGGATTTTCCTTAGCTCCACACATCCATTTCCCTATCATGTCATTCCATGTGTTATAGGATCTTCTCCTCCCCTTGTTTCCCACATTGAGCATGAATCATGTGGACTTAGTGGTTTTGAAAGTATTTATGCCAGCATGGAAGTGTGTCAAATCTTTATGGTCCATGATTTATGGCCATAAACTAAGATCTTTCATCCTTGTCATATGATGTTAAAACTATGCCTTCTGCATCTAAGCTGTATGATGATAAACTACCCAGCCATGTGATTCCTTCATTTGAGGAGAAATTTCCCCATTTGGTACCGACCACCTATCATGATACACTCAAGAACTATGTTTGGATTGATTCCCATCCTCATGGGTTATGTAGTGACACCCAGACGACCTTATTTTTGGGTCTAGCCACATGATAATGTACCCTTTCACCTAATCCTGGCCTCAACTATTCTAGAACAATATGGTGTGGTGTAGGCTTATTTGACACTCATTTGTGTCGGGCTTACACAAAATGCACCATGTAACTCCCATAAAAGTTCTCCACCCTCTCATCCTTACCGTATGACGATAAACTACACGAGCATGTCCCACACACATGACATTAAAATGGGAACTTTATAGTCTAAGAACCATGATGCTAAACTGAGACTATTACTCTCTATGTTCACATGAAATTAAACTGTGTAACAACTTTGATGTTTCTTTCCTAAGAGAATATCACCCATTTTGGTATTGGCCATCTTTTATGACATCTTTAGAACAATGTATGCCTTGATTCCTAACATAGCATGATACGTAGAGACATCTGGACATCTCATCCCAGGTTCTTCCATGGAATTGTAAACTCCCCATTTTATCTTTTCTTGGTTTCGGTTCCCCTTTTGAAAGTGTCTGGTGTGGTGTGGAATTCCCTATCCTTATTCAGGTCAGGTTATATGTCATGCCACATATTTATTCTCTAGAATGCCCATGATTTTGTTTCATGACACTAAACTGTGTTATAAAGTTATATTTCTTACCACATGACACTAAACTGCGTAACATTTCATGAACTATGTGTGGCTTGATTCCCATCCTTGTGGGTTATGTAAAAACACCATGAAATTTAGTCAATGGGTCCAACCCTAGGTTTATTAACATCCTAGGCCCTTTTCCTATAACTATGGTCCAAACTATATAATCCTAAACGAGGTGTCCTCAGTCCGTGTAAGATGAATTTAAAATATTGTCTAGGAAATAGGTTTGATATCAATAACGAACGATACACTATCCTAGTGTACTTTTGTCATGTTGACAGAATTTTAGGAGTGTTGGACTACATTTGAACATCCAAACATTCCACCACCACAATTTGTGTTACCTATATTTTAAATACCCATTTAATGTCATGTTAGAAGAAACCCCAAATGATATGAATTCTCCGAATTATTTCTTGCATACCATATTGGGTCAACGTTCAGGAGGACATCAAATGAAACTTTGAGTTTAGCCCCATGTTTTCAAATACGATCAGTGGCTGGACTTCATCATTTGTCCCCATTTCGGGATAAGGCGATATTGATACTGGGTTGCGAACATGGCCAAAAGATATCCTCTAACATCATTCCACCCTCATTGTGTTACAAATTTTGGGTGTCAAGATTCACACTACTCATGTCACTTTGTTTGGATTAATTCCAACGCCCCTCACATTATCCAACTCATGCACCAAATTATTTTGGAAAATGGATGTTTAGTTGTTCCGAGAACCCCATTCTCTATTAAAAAACCCTCTCATCTCAGAAATTTTGGGTGACTATTCAGACCCCAAGTGTTTGATGATTGAATGAATCTATCATATCCAAGGTGAGAAATTACATACACATCCCTTGCTTCTCACTTCATACATGATCCACATTAGCTTAAGGGATTGATCATTAGTTGTTTCGTGGATATGATCGTGGTGAAAAAGTCAAAGAAAGCAATAAGATTTACATGCATGGAGGCTAAATAAGTATGTTGGAAAAGTTTTTGTGTGTTCGATAGACTAAAAACCCTATGGTTTGGCTCCCTCGATGGACCATCTCAGCTCCACCACCCTTTGGTTGGTGGCATCTAGGATTCTTTATTTTCACTTGATCTCCCTCCCTTTCTCATTGGTTGCGGGGAAAATTTTATCGGCCCTGATCCATGAAAGATCCCCCTCGAACCGTATGCCGATCACTTCATGGGATGCATACCTCAACTTCTCTTCATCTTCTTCTAGTTGGGACTGTAATCATGTTATAAAATATTATTGGGTGGAGGTGAAAGAAGAATTCTCATTCAGCCATGTTTCAAAGCATTGGATATCTTACTCATCCTCATGATGTTTCTTGGTGTTGACATACTTCCTCCACTACTAGCAACAAACAAGGCCATGGTTCTAATCCTTTATTTTCTCCACCAGATAATCCAAGATGATCATGTGAATATTTCAGGCTTCCACCCCTTTAGCACATAGGTCACGCAATAGAGAGTGATGTTTTACTATTTTTCTTATCCACTCCGATTGTGGAGTGTCATCAATGAAGCGCTTGATCAATTTCCTTGACCAGTGATGGAAATCCTTACTCTCCTCTTCATCATAAGTTGTCTTTTCCAACACTTCTGGGTTTGTAGGTTCATATTCTAAAAACACTTCTAGATTATTATCAGTAGGGTCTACCTCTGGTGTCTGATCAAACAAGATGGGTTCCATATCATGCGATTGGTTTTCATCAATGGATTCCACCTCAAGAATCTCGGTTCCATCTCGCTAGCACTCCTACCCATAGTTATGATGACCACAAAATACTCATCATGGGTGTCTTATTCCACAAAAATTGGATTTACCCATGATAAAGGACATCAGGGATCTGTATCCATCCTCACAAGCATGGAACACACCATTCGGAGAACTATTCAGAAAAAAACACACAATATCAGTTATCCAGGATCAACAGACAGCAGTTTTATTTTGTGAGAGAGATGAATTATAGAACTCAATTAGATGATTGTGCCCATGGGTTTTCAACATTGGTATTTCATGGCATAGCCCCCCTTATATGGTTGAGAAATCTAAAGATTCTGGAATGGTCACCTTGGATGTCGTGGACTTACTAGATTCTGCAATTACCATCATCCTGGATGTAGAAAATTAATATATGTTTGATGTTATGGAATAAGGGACCTTGAGTATGAGGCTACCCTACATAGGATGAATGTCAGTTGAGAAGCATGGATGATCTAATTATATTCTGCGATAGAATGGTCAAGATTTTTCCTCAAGAGTTTTAGTAGACTCTTCCAGCTCTAAGGCCACAACACCACCTTCCTCCAAAGTGCTCCCCTTGTCATCCTCTTCTCCCCTTGTTGAATCCACTGATTATTCAGGTAAAGGGAAGCGCTCCATCAACTCATTAGAATAAAATTATGGGGGGATGTGTGATTTAGTAGTACTATAACCTGATTCATCATTAGATGTGGGGTGCCTTGAGAATTCCCAAAGTCTTCTAGTTCAACCACGTATTGATTCCCTTGCTCCAGAGACACCAAAAATATGGCCTTGGTATAGAAAATATCTAAAAGATCCATCCCAATATGGTGAAGGTTGTACCACATCTTAGAGGATCTAAGGAATCTTCTTTTGAAATTCCATGTATCCCATGCCTTAGGATAAATATAATCCTTAGGAATATCATTGTGGTGCAACCTCTTCCAAGGAGCCTGATTAGGTATCCTATGGAACCCCTTGGGTGGCCTCCCTCCTTCCTAGCTCTACCCAATTGGAGACACTGGATAAACTGTCATTCATCTTACACTTCTGCCTGGATGTGGACTTAAAATCGTTGGACTTGTTGCTGCTGCAACACAACGTGTTTTTACTATGGTTTGACCCCAACCTCAGGGTTGAGGGGGAACTCTTTCATCAGTACAAATATTTCGTTGCTTCAAAATTTAACCCAGTTAAGCAATCTGCAAGCCCTTCAGATACTCCTCTTCCAACCCGTAGATGATGGTAGGTAGAGACAACTCATTTAACATTTTCCCATTTTCCTGTGTGAACTTGAGTCACATCTACATCAGCACACACTAGTGGTCCTCATGGAGAACTCCCATGTAATATTTTTGTGTCGACCTATTCATGCTATGGAAGTGACTTGAAAAGCGCTGTGGGGTGTACAACTCATAGATAGGCTTACGATCTACTTGTTCCCCCATAACTTCACCTCAGAAGGTCAAGAGGTATGATCGATGCTCCCTAGTTCCCTAGACATCATTAGAAAATACTCTCATTGGAAGTTGGAATGAATGGAAATTGAATTCATTTGGCCTCTAGACTCTGATCACCACCACCAATGAAGTCATCTTATTCGGGAAACTTCCCACTACATTCATAAGGATGGTTGAAAATCTAATCCATGAGGGAAAATATGGTTCAAATAAACATAAACACTTATTTTAACCACTATCCAGCTATATAGGAAGTGGAGTGGGTAGCATACCCACTATGGCTTCATTCATTTGCTGACATTCCACAACACCTTGTATTGCTTTGCTAGTACCATGATTTTGAGGTTGGAACATTGCCCCGTCATTTGCATGGATTCCATAATAAATTTTCTTGGACACATTCCCATGCTTTTTTCCCTAACTAGAAACATCAAACCACAAATAAGTATAGAAATAAACCCATCCAGCCTAACCATCAGCTGTTGCTCAGTGTTAAAATTGTACCCCCATAGCTTACATTGGGAGTCCTCTAGGATTTTCCAGTAGGAATTTTATTTTCTACATTGAGATACCTTTGGAAAAGTGGGATTCCTAACTTGTAGCTTCCTATGATCCTATTACCCTTTGGCGACATACTTTGGGGGAAAATTTAGGAAGCTCCTGAACCACAATTTGAAATGGACATCCTGCACCGACTATTTTTCATCACTAGACACCAGGTCCATCAACAACTTTTCTAGTTGTGGAATCATCTCAAAGTCTTCCCAGGTGTTATATTCAAGAAGAAATTTTTCATACACATCCCCAGAATTGGAATCCTTAAGTTCTAGTAGAGGCCATAGAGGATGATACCGTCCTTGCCATGGTGAATATGGAATTTGTTGGCCCTCAATGACCACCTTATTAACAACTCTGGCATCATATGTTTTAGATGATAGATATGGAATCGAAAAGAACACCTAGCTTCATGCAGGCCCACCCATCTCAAATATTCCCCAAAATCATCGCAAGATGCACAATCCCAGTAATTCTGGGCCCAGTCATCCATGAAGTTTCCGCCCTAGCATAGGTACCAATTATCGGTCCACCCCTTCTATAGGTTCCATAATCCTACCATAAAATGGTGTGGTATTTAGGATGAGATGCCTTTGGATAAAAAACATTCCAATAAATGTTATTGATGTGGTTTTATAGACAATCGATTGTAACATGCATGTGGTTCTTCTAGGTATGGCAGTCGGCAGACCTGAACCACCGGTATTGGCACAGTGTGCCCCTGAACTAGTAGTCTAGTCCATCCCTATTTTCTTTGAGAATTAGAATGTCAACCCTCAATCCACAACAATAAAATGGAAGTCTCTTACAAAGGGTACTGTTCTTTTCACCCTCAAACAATAGCTTAACAAAGGACTCATAGTTTGAATGTCTCATCATACATTCTCCTATTTTGGGATTGTATGACATCTATTCCCTCTGAGAAGAATCAACAAGGACCTCTTGAGAAACATCTTGGTTGGCCATTCAGTGTTGGGACTTTGTCAAAATTAAACCTATATTCAAGAAGGTTGTTCACTAATCACATTTGTAAAGCTCATTTACAAAGATCCTTCAAAAATAATAGATCATAGAGCACACGATCATGGAGCATTGAGGTACTCACTATACTTCATAGTGTAACAAAGGATCACGATGCACCAGTTTTCTAATAGGGATTCAAGGAGCACCGATCCGTGGAACCCGGTTCACAAAGGGAATTCATGGGGGTGATGAAGCTTCTGTATTATAGATCTCAAGAATAGGTTTGTGAAGATAGATAAAGACAAAACAAGCGTCCTTACCCTCTATTTATTGGAGACGACCTATTGATCCTTGCGATGACCTTGGCTGCTGCGAGTGTCATTGTGATCTCAACTCGTGCTCTACCTATTTTCATCATGAGACAACTTCGAGATATATGTGTTTGTAGTGATTTATCCTTAAAATCCAACCCTTGTCTTCTTCTAATCTCCCATTTTTAGGTGGGGAATTTTTTGGTGCCAAAATACATGCCTTGAAGTGGATCCAATGAAGCATAAAAAAGCACCAAAGGGCTTTCCATGTGAAGCTCCATCACGAATAACCTTTCCACTGTGAATGGAGTAAAGGCCACAAAAGGGACTCCTCTGCCACTGCTACTGATAACTACGACAGAAGCTTATATAATCCAATGTATACCTTTGTGTCTTCCATAGAGAAAAATTATGGAAGCCTTCACGATTATGATAAAGCTACCTCCAATCATCACCCACCATTTTCTTCACAACATGCCTTTAGAGCATCGCGATCTTAGATTTCTATAAATAGAAAACTCCCCCTTCTTTAAAAGGATCTGCACCCTATCCTTTCACCTTCCTATCCATCAATTCATGAAGCACCCTTTTCTCTATGATCCATAGAGAAAAATATATCACCCAAGGAACTTGAGCATCGCAAACCAGCTTTCCCCTTGCTCTATTTTTGGCTACATTAAGTGGGGATTACCTTCTTGCATCCCTATGACCATCAAGAAGGCAAGATTAACTTTTGGGCACTCAGGTCCTAATGAGGCATTTGGCCTTCATAAATCACCTTCTATGTACAACGTGCCTCCATTCCTAGGTTGGTTATCCATGCTTCATGAAGCTCCTACTTTTGAAGGGGTTCTCTTTTCCCTTCTTCACAAAGCCCTTTCCTTTACAAATCCCATGCTCATTGTGAAGCACCCGAGCATCACGAATCCCCTATATGCGAGGCCTTATTCTCTTTGAACCCCTTTACTATGAAGATCTCTAGTATTGTATGAAGTGACTTCACAGTTCCCCAAGTGGTGCCTAATGTTTCATTTCCCTGCCTCATGCTTCTTTACATAGGCATGTTAAAGGATATTTCTTCCTTTCATAGACACACTAAAGTGGGACCCTCAATTGACCACTCCACCCAACAAACCATGACCTTTCATGTGACTTCCCTTCCCCAAGTGCTGGTTGGTACAAGTTATGTAATCCCTAGGGGTGAGGAGTGATTCCTCATCATTAAATACGTGAGACATTAAACTTCCAAACAACCCTCACCCCCAACACATGATGTTAAACTGTGATTGCTTCATGTGTGAAAATCTTGAGAGGATCACAAAGGGGTTGTTCACTAGTGACCTCTCACTCCTTCCCTCACCCTCTATGATTTTTTACCATGTGAATCTCAGACTAGCTTCACATAATCCCCATCCCACCAAGATAGGGTGTCCTCTATACATAAATCCACATCCGCCTCATACATCTAGACGTCCTCCTCAGGCTTCCCTCCTAGATTAAGTATCAACATCCATTTTCTAAGGCTACTATACATGAACATTCCCTACATCACCTCTCTTGATCACATCTCTCATGTCATGATACTCAAGTCCCTTACCACATCTTGTTTCTTACACCGAGCATAGATCATGTGAACTCAGAGTGTGCATCGACCATGAAATCATCCTAGACTGCTAACCATGTGTAAGAACAATTCCCCTTTCTCTATGAAATGTGGACTTTAATCATTTCCCCTTATAAGAAGGGTATGTAGGAATCCTCCCTGAGGTTCAATACCATCACACATCTATCTTGACCACTTCACATTAGTTCAACCTCATCCCACATGATGTTAAAATGTTTTCCCCTTTTATCCCAAATGACATTAAACTATATGGGATTGAACTATGTGGGTTTGGATGTCTGTCTCCTAGAATGGGTGTGTAGGAATTCCCCCAAAGGTTTAACCCCAAACATGGGTAAACATTAGTGTCCCATTTATTGGGACCCACATCCTTGCTCTGCCCCTTAGTGGTGTCAGACTAGGTCTCAGGAAGCTGACCAAGAATTGGACTTACCCTCAATCTATACTCCTCAAACCAAGAGTGTCCCTCTCGCGATGGGATTATTACCATGGGTAAACCCCAGCATGTATCTGGGTTGTTTTCCTTGTGTACATCTCAATTCAACGCACCATACTGAACTATGTGGACTTTGATTCTCTTTAATGGGGATACATAGGAAGCCTCACTAAAGTTCAATCCCATCAATCATGTCCCATCCCAGTCTCTCCCTTTATCCTTTGTGTTTTTATAAGATCATGCCCCAACCTAGAGGTTCTACTTCATTCGGGTCCTCGTCCATATGATCCATTCTCACTGGACCCCTCCTTATGTGTCCCATCACCCCACTGATCTATGTTTACTTTGAATACCTACCAAGGGGATATTTAGGAAGAATCTATGAGGTTCATGATCAACATAATTGTCATCTTCATGTCAGTAACATCTCATCCATTCCACCCACTTCTCCAGTCCTTGGTAATCTATTACGATTCTTACCAAGACCACCGAATCCCAAAAAGATTATTCTATTCACCATTTCCATTCCATAGCATGACTGAAAAAACTAACCTTGAATAACCCCCATTCATCCGATTTCTCATTACAGCACCCGGGAGACTAACCATGTTTAAGCTCCCAACCACCCCTTCAAACTACGTGGGTTTTGATCCCTATATTCTGCACATGGTACGTAGAAAGCATCAATGAGGTTCAATCCCAGCCGATGGTAAACCTTGGGGTCCCACTCTTTGGGGTCTACCACCTTGATCCATCCCCAATGGTGTCCAAACCATCCATCACGGTGTGGTATCTTCCCTTTATGGGACACACCACCATGGGTCGACTTTCATTGAGCATTCTGATCCATCTATCTAGTGTCCCCCATTCTAGGGTACACTCTACCTGATCCACCCTCAGTGATGTCCATATCATTTTTCATGGTGTGATATATTTTCTTTTATGGGACACACCACCTAGGGTCCACTCTTATTAGGAATTCTAATCCATCCATCTGGTATACCTTTTAGGTACTCACCCTAGGGGTGTACCAATTTAATAAACCTACACGGGATGTTCTAATCAGTATAAGTTTGTCTCCGCAATACATTAAACTTGCGACATACCCCATGTTAAACATGGGAAGCTACAGAATACCTCAGATAAATGTTTCTGGTATATGATACCCAACTATTGATGAGGGATGCCTTGGGTTCTTCACCCTTAAGGTGCCCTTTTATGGGGATCAATACAGTTGAACAACATCCACTCATCTAAAGATTCCATGGCATGCCAGATGCTACCATCTACTTTGACTGAAGGTTGCGGCCAAATCAAGACCCCTTGGAATGTCTAGATAGAAGTAACATAATTAACTGGTGTCCACAATGAAATGGAATCGAGAATGAGATTCATGAACAACGACTCAAATCTACGACAGAGACCTGGACTAGGAGATGAGTTCTAAGGATGAATCCATGGAAGGAGGAATTGACATCCCATCATCCCATTTTGATCAAGGAAAAACATCCCTCAAGAGGTGACATTGGTCACCCGCCTTTGGAATGTAGGAATGTACAGTACAACACGACCGCTAGTGAGCATTCCAATATAAAACATGATGCGGTGCGCCATAGTGGAAAAGAATAAGAATCAGTGGTATTGACATATATGGATAGTCAGTTTTTGACAGAGGTTCATCAGGTGGTTTCAAAGGGAGATACAAGAAATTCATGAATGTGTATCCAACAAATCCAAAGGTGGAGATTCTTGGAAACCGATTTGAAGTGGCATGTCCTTGTATTGTGTGTTGGATTTTTTGTCAACTCTATCACTTTCATAGATAGTAATATGGTATGTTAGATATAGGGTTCCACTAATATGATGTGGTGAATCATGTTAGATTCCTTATTCACCATTTGGAAGACTGTAAGAGATGGTGATGTTACAGTTGAGGGTAGGTGGACGAGTGCATGAAGAAATGTGAAATCCCAAAATTTCAATCATAATAAGATGAGTTCTTGAAGTAGTGGGAAATAATTGAAGATTGATCATGATAGCAATGAGAGATGAGTTGAATCTATCAATGAAATGGGAGAACCAAGATAGGGATATATCAAATCATTCCGAAGAGGTATGGAATATATGTGAGTGGTATATAAAATTGCATCGAACATTTTAAGAAAGCATAATGAAAGTGGTATTTCCAAGGATTCCTAAAAAAATTTAGAAAAGGCATGAGTTTCATGAAGGCTGACCTTCACAAAGGTTGTTTTTTAAAAACATTTGAAGCTTTGATAATGAGAATCATTAATGAATGATAGAAATATGATGTTCTTTGTGACTATTAGAATATTTGTGATTAGGAAATTTACCAGGTGATTGGTGAAGATTGGGAGGTTCATGAACAAGAATATAGAGCTTCATTAAAATGTGATGATGAGAATGAAATATTTATTAAAGGAAAAAAGTATAAATAGACCTCTACCACCCTCATTTTAGTAGAGAAATCCCTAAAAAATACTAATGCTTTGAATTACGGAGGGTGATTCATGAAGGTTATTCATGTATAAAAGTTCACAAAAAGGAAGAACACGATGGCTATGTAAGCTGACTAAATGTTGTGTGCTTTGAAAAATGAGGCTGCTTCATGAATTCTATGAAATCCAACCTAAAGTTGTGGGCTTTAAAAAAGGATTTTTCTTTACGAAGGATAAGTGATATTTTCAAAAGGTATGAGATTTACGAAGGATATATGATATTCGCAAAGGTAGTGATATTAATTAAAGTAGTGTACATCTTGAATGAGTGTTGATATTCATTATGGTTGGGAGCTTCACAGATAGTAGTGTTGAAAACATTGCTTAAGTGAATAGTGATTTCAAGTGAATCTACTCTAGATTACAATGCGTGTAGTGTCTTGTTTCTAACCTGGGACAAAGACTTCAATTCCCAGTCTAATGAAGCGACCATCAAGTTGTAAAACTAAAGAAGACATTTCCCAATGAAGTGATCTTAGGGGAGTTTATGGAAGTGTTTCGATGGAAGTAGTGTACTACCACAAAAATTATTATAAAGGAAGTAGTCCAGGAATTGAGTGATCAAATCCAAATATTTGTATCCCAAAGATTGGTGATGATTAGTGAATTTTGGAAGATCAAAAGAATGTCTGTGTGTGTTCCTTGGACGTATCCTAGTACAGATTAACCAAGTAGTATTATTCTATCTTGTGTGCTTACTTTAATTAATTTTTTCAAAATTATAGTTAGTGAACATGAATTGAGTAATCATTTATAATATCATTATAGGACTAATATTATTGAATTAGTTATCATATCATCACACTGCATGTGAATACAACAGTTACCCTATAAACACATTAGATCAAGATTGGTTTGAATAGTGATATTTTCACAGATACACGAGAAAATGAAAACAAGTTCCATAGGGTCATTAACCCCCCTCTCATTTAACCTTTCACAAGAAGTCCCATGTGGGTCTAGCGGTTTAGGTAGTGAAGACCATGGTGGAAGTTATATTCAGTTTCATATGTGTTAGTAATGTGGAAAGAAACACCCAATGTAATTTCTCAGAAGAACATGATGATTTTTTGACTTTGGAAAATAATGAAACTAAGAAAGTAACTGAAAATTGAAAATCAAAAGTTCAATTAACACAATGGATGGGAGTATTGGTATCCCTGATATTTCATCAACTGTTAAATTATTTAAATTTGGAAAGTATGTGATTATTCAAATTGATGTCCTAATGGGAAATTTCATGAATAAAATAAGAATGTATGTATGAGTAATGGTTATATTTCCGATGATCAAGAGACTACAATGAATATATTAAAGGAAATATATCTTAAGGAATAAGATGATAAATCCAGAGAAATGTTTGAGAAGTAATTGATATGAAAAAATTATTTTTGTATTTGTATTCAATAATTATAAAATATATAATGGATATTTAGTATATTTTCTTATTAAGGATTTGAAATAATATGTTGAATGCGGATGGTAACCAATAAAATTGATTTAATGGAGATGTTATATTTTATGGAAAATACAAGATTAAGGGAAGTTCACCCTTAATATTTTCTTCAGGTTGAAAAAACGGTGTCACCGCATGCCCTGCCGATGTTTGATTAAATAAATAAAATAAATTATCAATAAATAAATAAAATTAAGTTTGAAAAAAATAATGAATTATTTTAATAATAATAATAATATTATTATATTAGGATGTTATTATTATTATTATTATCATTATTATTATTACAATTGTTATTACTTTTTATTTTATTTTATTACCATCAATTGAGTTTTAATATTATTTTCATTATTATTCTAATTTTAGTTAATTATTATTATTAATATAACTATTATCTTTTATTTATTACTATTGGGATTGTCTTTAATTTTTTTTCTTTTATTATTATTGTAATATTTATTTGATTGGGTATAGGGTTTTTCTTGCCCTACAATATTCATACTGCACCTCTTATTCCCCCTTAAGCCGTGTCGCGTGACACTACCCTCCCCATGACCACCAGACCTCCCCTCTCCCCTCGTCACACCAACCGGCTCCTGACTAGCCTCCTTTATTCATGCCACACCCTGGTTTCCTAGCTAGATCAAAGAGCCCCCCACCCTCTTCCTCGGCCTCTTGCCATGATGACCCACACCGACTCTCCCCTGAACCCCTTCTTCCCGTCAGACCACCTACCAGCTCGATCCACCACCATTAGCATAGTCTCATCCGGTTACCATCTCCAATCCAGGAAACCCAGTCCAGTGCACACACCCCCTGCTGGATGCCGCCCTTCCAGGTGCACCCCTTGATGGTCAGTTTTGTTCGATTCACCTCCTTTTATAGCTGGCGCCTCTTCTGACAACCATGACCCGAACAGCCGAATCCTCTTCTAGTGTGCCATCCCCTAGTTGACACCTCTTCCTTCCTTCTAAGGGTTTGGGTTCTTGTTAATTGGGGTTTCAGTTTTCCAATGGGAAGAGTGTCTGAATTATTTTTCAATTATTGATATTTTTGATTCAGTTGTTTTTTAGGGTTCACGCTAGTTCCCTGGTGGTGCGAATTTCATGAGAAGATATTTTTACCTCATTTTTAGGCAGTTTCTCCAAGTGACGTAGGTGTTTATGTCCCATAACGTCATTAGATTAATTTAATATATTTGTTTAAATTTATTAATGAATTATTTGATTTAATTTTATGGTGATTTTGGTGAATTTATTTTTCTTAATTATTGTATCATTTTATTTTATTTTGCACATGGTGTGAAAGTAATTTTCAAATTGGTTGGTTGTATATTTGGCTTCAAATTGGGGGTTTTCATGTGAAATATGATGTACTTATGAAGAAAAACCCATTGTGTATCATGAATGTGTTTTTTGGAAAATTGTGTAATGGATTTATTAAATAATTAAAGCGGTGTAGATCATATTTTCGAAGGGTTTTAGAGTGTTCATGGTTTTAAAAAATAATTTGGATGTGTAGATGTTGGATCTAGTGTGTGCGGTGATTGGTTTGATTGTTTGTGTTCCTAAGAATGTTTTACGGTTTAATTGTGTGGTTCAAAAATATGTTTTGGAGGTGTTTGACATACATGCATGATAAGATGAATTTTCTAAAGTAAATTAGTTTTGATTTTTGTATTCCTTGTGGTGCTTCTCAGAATTGTTTTATGATTTATGTGGAAAGTACGAGATAAGACTTCAAATGTATTTGAAAATGAAAATGAGTCGTCTAAACAGAATAAAAATTCTTTCACGTTGTGTTCCCCATTGTACACTTTTAATGTAAATGAAAAATTGTGGGAAACACGTTTTAAAAATGAATTGATTTTATGTGAAGATTTGAAAATGGGATTTTTCGTGAAAATGATTGGATTTTTATTTCACTCTTTCGTTATGTTTTCAAATGGGTTTTCTGAAATTGTGAAAATGGTGGGAAAATGTATTTCAAAATGTTTACGATGTGCTCGTGTCATTAAAATGGTGTTTCAATATGCAAGTGGTGTCTTTTGTGTGTAATGTCATGTTTGGACTGTGACATGTGAAGGTGATATACTATATGAATGTGGAACTTGATTGAGAACATGGGAAAACCCTAGGTGCTTAGGTGGATGAATTAAGAGTAGTACACTAGATGAAACGTAAGTGGTTTTTCCTTGTTTTATTTTGTAGGATTGAAATTACTACACTAACTAAACTTTTTAGATGATTTGAAACCAGATTATGGATGTGTTTCCATACTAGTGTATCATGCACGAGAGCATTTATTATTGTGGTTCCAATTCCACGTTTACACCGATGTACATTGCCTCTAGCAGCCTAGGAATACTAGCTACCTTAGGGGATTTACCCAAAATGTTGTACTATTCATGATGTGGTGCCTTCAGTCGGCATATGGAGAACCACTTGAGTATGTGCGAGTTATTTATGTATTTTATCATCCACTTTAAAATAGTATTTGTGAAATGGGTATTCTCTGAACTTTCTTTTCATTTTTTACTCTCAGCTTGTAAATGTTTTCCTTGAAAACAATATTTTTAAATGAATGTTTTTGAATAATAATTTTAAATTTATCTCTTGAATGTTGTTTCGTGGAATCTTTTTATTATGTGGTATCTAACTAGGTCTTTGGATCAAAACCTGCATACACCTTTGGGTGTATGAAAACTTAGTTGTCTCTTTGTTTCAGTCTAAAGCAAGGCGTGTCAGGTTGGCAGTTCAATTTTTAGTGTCTTGGGGATGTTCCTCCTCCTGTTGCACAAAGGTTTGAAATCCTTTTGGGGTTCCCTTAGCATCATTTTAATTTTGGCCTTAGTTTAGTTGTAAAATGTAATTCTTTTTTGAATTTATTAATGATGCTTTCAGTAAAAATTTTCAGATCAGGATTTTGGGGTTTTATTTGTGATTTTAACATGGTAAATATGAGTAAATCATTCCCAAATATTTTCATTCTATACCCGGGAACTTGTGCCAGCCCATGGGGATCGAGAACACCCTTTGGTCCATGTTGCGGATCAGGTCGGGCACTGGGTCAGATGGTGACCCAGACTAGTTCATGACAAAATGGTATCAGAGGAGGTTTTCTCTATTGGGTTGTGTTCCTTTTGGATAGAGTTAGGGTATACCAATGTTAAGGGTTTCAGAACTTGATGTTATAGAAATGATCAGGAGCTTGGCCTACACCCCTTCTGGTAGTACTCGAGTTACTGGGATATGTTGAGGTTTGTTTGAGTCGTTGATCCTTGTAGTAAATGTTGTCTAGGGGAAATGAAAAAGGGGTGGGGTCAGCATTCCCAGTGAGATCACAGGGTCTGGAAAGCCCTGTGGAGTAGGGGACACTGTCTTAGAATACCATCTGTGGTGGTGGCATGATTGGAGTATGGTTTCCAACCATATGTCACAGTCACCCACTAACACTTGTTTCTTCTTACATCGTTCCTCAACTCGTTATTTTGGAATTTTGGAAATCTAGTTGTTATGTAAAAATGATTTTGGTCTTGGAAAATGTTTTTAAATGAAGTAAATTAAAAAGAAAATGATGTGTATGGTTTGAAAAGTGTGGGTTGAATGTTTTGTTTTTGAAAAATGGATCGGTTTTCTTTTTATCATTGGTGTTATCATGAGAAACCACATGCATGAGTTCATATAGGTAAAGAAATGGTCAATAGAACAAGTAGATGAATTTCTAGATAGACATGAGGCGGGTGTCAGTGTGGCATGAGAACATGCATCAGTGAGGCCCACGGGACACCATTGGTGTTTGTGCAACCCCCTAGCTTCATTTATTTGAAAAACGTTTCTTTTAAATTAATGTTTGGTGTTTTAATAAATGATGATTGTGTGGTGTGTCCATATGTTTTGATAATGGTAGATGTGAGGCGTTTTGAGCCGATAACCAATTTTGACTATTTTGTGTCTTGAGTTTGAATTATTTTGTTCAGTTAGTGTGAAAGCATGTGGTTAATGGTATCTTTTGAGAAGTGCTTCTGGAAGCCCTTACAGTGGTTCCCCCAATAGGTTTGGTGTTCTCTTGTAGTATGTCTTGGCTATTGGACCAGTTTGATTGAGTCCATGGTTCTCTTTATTAACTAGTGTACACCCCCAAAAAAATATTTTAACATGTGATTGATGTTCGACCACAGATAATTTGTCGTTGGCCATATCTCTAGTTGATTAAAGTAAGGACTCTCCCTTTTAAGTGATAGTGTTAAGTTTGTCCCTCATACATTTTGGTTAAGCAGATCCTCTCGCAACGGGATGACAAGCGTGAGGGGAGTGGATATGAGTTTGGGTCTCTTTGAGTTGTCTGAGTCATCGGGTGTGAAGTTTGACATCGTTGTGTCTAAAGTCCCCCCATGAAAATGGTTAAAGGAATTCTAATGGGGAAGGGTGAAGGTGGTTTGGAATTATCGGTGCTGACCGATTTCTTGGAAGGCTTGTAGTGATTCCATCAGCCGCAAGGGTCATGTTTGGGGATGTCTTTCATCATGGGTTTTCTTTGAAGATCAATGGTGTATTTTGTATAATCCTTCAAGAATCCCTGTTTTCATAGGAGTGTGTCCTCCTATTAGGGAGTTCTAATTTTTTTTGTTCAAGGGGGAGTGTTTGTTTTGTGTCTTTCCTTATTAAGTTTCATGGTTTGGGTGAAGTGGTGATGCCTGAGTATCATCTAAACCCCTATTTTGGTGGATGTTCCGCAAGAGAGTAGTTGGATGTCATGGTGTGTTGTCTTTTATGGTGTTTTATTGGTTGCGGTGTGGTTGCATGTGACACCAAAAGGAGAATCTCCATTCGGGAGTCCTCAATACCTAACTGTGATGCATGAGATGCTTCAAACATCAAGGCTCTAGCCATAGGCCTCAGAGTGAAGCTGATATTTGGTAAGGAACCCCCAAGAGTGTATGGGACCACAAAATTATTTCTTTTATCAGTATTTAAGTTGAATGTGGTTAAAATTGTTTATTGTGGTTCTGTTCTGAACAAACCTTTTTGGTGCATGTGGTTTACCATGACTATGAGGAGGCATGGTCATCTCATTACCTTAAAGTACTGAGGGTTGTGTCGCACTGAATGTAATCACTTTTAGTAGTCCTTATGAGGTATGTTGGGTAAATAAATCTCAAATTTGAATAATTATCATCCAGAGATGTGGAGGTGTTGGTTTTTCTTAGGCCGTGGTTTTGACACCCCAGTAGTTGGTCCCTTCCCTCCCTGCCCCTTATGGTGGGGTGTTTGGTCACCATCTAATTTTTCTAAAGTTTTTTATTTATCTGTTAGTTCTAAAAGTGGGGGGGACCCACAATATGTCTCGCACCAATGTCTCTAGAATGAATTAGTGCTGGAATTTTCCATAATGGTGGGGAGTCCGCTAGGTCCTCCTCGTGTCGGGTTTTCACTCTCATCTCAGGCGTTGGTTGGGTTCTAATGGTGGGGAGCCCATTCGGGTTTTCCCCATGTTGACCTTTTGGTTCTGTTTCTAAAGATAACTGGGTGGTATGTGATGAGAGTATTCTTTGGATATGATTTGATCTTATTTGTTCCTTCTATAAAAAAACGTGGTTTTCATTCAACGGTGCTTGTGGTGATTCGTCCTATGATGTGGGTTTCCGTGGGTGCGACTTCTCCTTTCCTAAAACAATTAACTAGAGGTGTTCCATCTCTTTAGGGCAGGTGAAACATAGTGAAAAGTCTTTTTATGGGTTTCTTGAGGTTTTCATTCAAGTCACATTCTCTAAACATGGTGCTTTTGCCTGTTTTCACTTGTTCACTGTGGGGATCCTCTTTGAACATTAAGGGGGTTCCGTTTTCTACATTAGGGTTCAATATTTTTTGTGGATTTCTATGAGCGGAAAGCTTTATGGTGGGGAGAATTTCCACACCTTTCATCTTTGAATTAATTATTTTATTAATTTTCTAGGCATCGGGTAGTTCAGGTAGAAGCCTGAATTGTATTTTTTCAGTACTTATCTAAAAACATGTGTTTTGGCCTTGATTGTGTCTAGCGCACTACGGCCGAAGCTGCACAACCTCACTTAGGTCACCGCGTGGGCTTTCCCAGTTCACTGCATGCCCTACCAATATTTTATTAAATAAATAAAATGAATTATTATTAATGAAATAAAATTAAGTGTGAAAAAAATTAATTTCTTATTTAAAAGATAATAATAATATTATTATTTGAGGATGTTATTATTATTATTATAATTTTTATAACTTTTTATTTTATTTTACTACCATTAATTGAGAATTATTATTATTATAATTATAATTATTATAATTTTATTTTATTATTATTATTAATAGAAGTCTTATCTTATTTATTACTATTGGGCTTGTCATTAATTTTTTTTTATTATTATTGTTATTTTTATTTTATTGGAATTAAGGATTCCACCCCCATTTTCGGGCCACACTATATCTTCCCCTTGAGCCGCGTCACGCCACACTCCCCTTCCATGACTGCAAGAACACCCCTATCCCCACGTCGCACCACCCAACTCCTGGACGACCTCCTTGCTTTGGGCCACGCCCTGGTTACCCAAACAGCTTGAAGCACTACCCCTACTTCCCCGACCTCTTTCCACAACGGCCCGCACCGACTCTCCCCATAACCATTCTTCCCATTGTTCCTCCTACAAGCTCGAGCCCCCACCATTGGTGAAGTCTCATCTAGTTCCCTTATCCCTTCTGGAAAACCTAGTCCCGTGCACACACCCCCTACTAGTTGCTGCCCTACCAGGTGCACCCCCTGCAGGTCGGTTCTATCTGATGCACGTCCATCGGCATCCAGTGCTTCTTTGGGCATCCATGACCCCTACCATAGACTCTTCTACCAGTTATCCATACCCTAGTAGGCTCCTCTTATTTCCTTGAAAGGTTTTAGGTTCTTGTTAATTGGGGTTTAGGTTTTCTAAAGGGAAGTGTGTCCGAATTTAGTGTTAATTATTGATATTTTTGATTCAGTTGATTTTTTATGGTTCACGCAAGGTCCCTGGTGGTGAAGATATGCTACAAAGAGGTTTTTACCGCATTTTATGGGTGTTTCTCCAAGATAGGTAGGATTTTTAATTCCATAACATTATTAGATTAATTTGATATGTTTGTTTAAATTTATTAATTTATTCTTTTATTTGATTATGTGGTGCTTTTTCTGAATTTATTATTATTAATTATAGCAGCATGTTCTTATATTTTTTTTGTGTGGTGTGGAAGTTAGATTCAAATTGGTTGGTTGTGTATTTGGCTTCATATTGGGCTTTTCATGCAAAATATGTTGTAATCAGGGCGCAAAAACATTTTTTTCACCTTGAATGTATTTTTTTTAAATTATGTAAAGGTTTTATTAAATTATTTAAGTGGTGCATATCATATTTTTGAAGGGTGTTAGAGTGCGTGTGGTTTCGAAATATAATTTGAGTGTGTAAATGGTGGATATGGCATGTGCAATGATTAGTTTGATTGGTTGGGTGCCTAATCATGTTTTATGGTTTAATTATGTGGTGAAAAAATACGTTTTGGAGTTGTTTGAGATACAAGCATGATAAGATGGATTTTAAAAAGTAAATTAGTTGTGATTTATCTATGCCTTGTGGTGATTCTCATAATGTTTTTATGCTTTATGTGGAATGTATGAGATAAGTCTTTAATGGCATTTGAAAATAAAAATGATTCATCTAAACAGAAAAAATTGATTCACATTGGGGTCCCTATTATACACATTTAATGGAAATGAAATTTTTTGGGTAACACGTTTTAAAAATGAATTGAGTTTATGTGTGGATTTGAAAAGTGGATTTGTTGTGGAAATGATTGGATTTCTAATGCACATTTTATTATGATTTCAAATGGATTTGCTGTAATTTAAAAAATGGTGGAAAATGTATTCCGTAATGTTTTTTGTGTGCGTGTGTATTTGAAATGGTGTTTGGGTATGCAAGTGGTGGATTTTTTGTGTGAATTCATGTTTAGGTTGTGACATGTGTAGGTGATATACAATGTGAATGTGGAACTTGATTGAGCACATGTGATACCCTAGGTACTTAGGTTGGAAGATTAAGACTTGTAAATTAAATGACACGTAATTGGTTCATCTTGGTTTCATCTATCAAGATTAACGTTACAACATAAACTAAACTTTTGAGATTATTGAAGACCACTAAGTTATGGATGTGTTTCTCTATTAGTGGATTGTGCACAAGAGAATTGATTATTGTAGTTCTTATGAAACCTTTATACCAAGGTACTATGTCTCTAGTTCCCCACACATACTAGCTACCATAGGTATTTGAAAATGTAAATCAGTTATCTAGCACCCCAGTTGAGGATTTTTTCCCCACTAGTGTCTTGGGGATGTTTCTCCTCTTGTTGTACGAAGGTTTGAGAGTCATTTGGGTTTCCCTTGGCATCGTTGTCCTTTTGGACCTTGTTTAGTTGTAAAATTTATTTATTTTTAATTTATTAAAGGCTATTTCGGTTAAATTTTTTTGATAGGTGTTTTGGGGTTTTATTTGTTATTTTAACATTGTAAATACTTGTAAATCATTCCCAAATATTTTCATTTGATACCCCGGCACTTGTGCTAGCCCGTGAGGATTGGGAACGCCCTTTGGGCCATGTCGTAGACTTGGTTGAGCACTAGGTCGGATTTAAACCTAGCCTAGTATGTGACACTGGTGAAGGGTCTTCAATTTTTTTTGACAAATATCGTCCCTATTATAACCCCTACTTTAAATCATTCTACTTACTCTAGAAGGGAAACATAAGAAAAGGGTGATATCAGATTATTAGTAAGAGTAAAAATAGAAGATATCAATTTATGTTATTATATAATCATAAGATAAGAATATGTGTATGTGATCATGAGAAAAAAATAAAAAATTTAATACCCAACCTATCATATGACATAATCATTAGTCAAGGAATAAAACATTAACATTTCAAAAAAACACGAATCATAAGAATAAAAGTTAATTATAACTCAATCATGAAAAATAATTTCATATCATAAATGTGTGTGTGGAATCATCATAAGTAAATAATGCATTCCATATTTCAAGTTTAATTAACCCGACTCTTTGTGCAGGCCTTATTAACTATTTCAAATAACGGATTGAGCACATCGATTTCCTTCTAACGAATCAAGCACATTGACTTGTTTCCCATTAAAATATAAAGTACATCAACTTGTTTATTTTAACTACCTAAAGAGATATAACTTATTACCTAATCCATTAGGGGGAGATATAGGTACCACCCATCACATAATAAATACCATACAAACATGTTTCACAAAAACATAAATCATTCATCTTATCAGAACTCATGAAAAGAAATGGGTTTCATAATTATTTCATTATAACATAGCTCATGAAAAAAATAGATTCATAAAAATTATACCATTATAAACATAAACCATTAAGAGAAATAAGATTTATGGTATTATTGGGTAATACACTCAGTAATACATAAGTAACACCAATAAAAGTCATCTTATATGGGATTTGTTTTGAAATATCACTTGAAATAATTCTAGATAAAAATATTTTTTCCTTTATGAAATTATTTTTTAAAGAGGCGCACAATTATAAAGAAAAAATTTTATTTTAAAATATACATATAATCTTGTAAATGAAGATTCAAATAATTATGGTGTCATGAAGGTGGTAAAATCATCTCATTCAACATAAGTTTAAAAAACATTCAATTCATATTTTTGTTAGAAAATTCACAAATAGCCTTATTTTGAAAAAAAAAATCAAACCATTTTGTAAAATATTCTAAATGGGTAAAAATTAATTAAACATTTCAGAGGAGATGATTAAAAACCATTTTTGAAAACATTTTTATAAAACTTTTACATGGATGAGAAACAGTCTTTTGTGGATAGTTAAATAGAGACAATCTCAAATAATGATGAAATTGTGAAATAAACACTTACAAATATCATATCATGGAATTGAAAATTAATTAAATGAAAAAATTATTTTTATTTTATATAAATCTACATAAAATAAGTGGAAATAAAATATAATGTAATCAGAATTCATTTTTCACATAATCATAGAATGAAATAATCAATCAAATTACATTTTAACACAATGAATAGAAATTGTGTTTAGAATTCCCTTACCACATGGTTATAAGTCAATTCGTATGACCCATGAGAGAAATAAAATAATATGGATTTTTAAATACCATAATATTTATTATAATACTCATAAAATTCATTCATGGGTAGTATATACACCAAAACAATGAAATAAGTAGTGTTTAATGCATGTGTCCCATAGAAATTAATGTTAGGGAAAATCTATTACTATAAGTATTGAATAATTTAATACACATTAAACACTACTATTTACTTAATATATGTTTATTATATACATACCACATAACCATATTCATATATATAATAACATATATGATTTTTATTGTAGGTTCCGGGTGCAGTAGAAGCGCATTGGTGGGTGCACCCAACTTTAATTTTAGCGTTAACAATGATCAATCTGAGATCCATAATGATAATAAAACTCTAGATCTTCAAAATAGAATGAATACTAAAAAATAAATAGGGGAGTCTTAAAACCATATAGAGGATCATCATATGTTGGTTATAATTAATTTAATTAATTGATATGAATTACCATGATGGAATTATTTATTCGTTGATGTCTCCAGTCATAATCTAATGTGATCTATCATTGCGTCGTAGAATCCAAGTGTATTATTCCTCTAGTGGTGGTCCACACGTGCTCCACGTATCTCTGGAATTTGCCGAAGAGATCTTTGGGTGCTATTGCAAAAGAGCCTTCTCTTGTGATGTCTGTCATCGATTGCCTTGATACGGTGGAGGTGGATCTCTCTCTTGTAGATTGAGAGTGTTCTCGGTGGAAAAAGAATTCTCTCTTGGCTTGAGAGATTTTCCAAATCCATTTTGCACCACCAAAAAAAATGGCTAGGCTAATGAGAAATATATAATTGGTATTTTTAATTACATAGAATAATAAAATCAATTAATTACCTGAAAGCATTTATTCATTTCATTTAATTCTTAGTAGTACCCTATGTCATATAATAATAGTTGACTATTATTATTACTTGACATGCACACAGTAAATTACACCTAATATTATTTAATTAAATAAAGAATATTATTTCTCATAAATTCCCAGAAAAAAATACATGGAGTTTATATATAAATATACATAGTGTGTACTTTTATTTTCCGTTTTTCTTAATTTCCTCCACCACATTTATTAGACGTTGAATAATGTTAATTTATTTCTCAAATAAATATCATTGCATTACTCGCTAATAAATATAATATTTCACCCACAATATTTTCTCTTGAATGACTAGTGTATAAATAAATGTGACCAGGAATCCTTGAATAATTATTAAACCACAGTCGGGAATAATCTTTATTCTACATGTTAAATTAATATTTAACTGAGATACTTGGACACACTTAGTGTGTGACCCTCTAGGCCTCTTTCTCAATGGCATTAGGTGGAGCCTAGCTAAAGTCCAAGGTTAGAATGTAGAAATACACCAAGTCACCCATATAGAAAGAAGTTAATGCTATGATGATGTGTCACCTCCTACAAATGCTGAACGTGTAATGTAATCCCTTTGTCATGATATCTTTAATCAAGCGAGTTCCATGCTAGTGCCATCAACCCATGTGCTCAATTATTCATTCTTTGACTATCCAGAATTGATGTTTCCCAATCCTCACCATGGGCATGTATTTATTTAGGACATATCAATTCCATTAAAGGGCCTGAGATATCTACTTTCATTAGGGAACAGAAGGGACAAATCCTTTCCCACATTATCTATTAATGCAGTATCACTCATTACAAACCCAATATATCTTACCTCACTGAGAACGGTGAGTCATCAAAGTTTTCATCAATACATCTAAGAGAGTGAGTTGTAATACCCATTAATAATAATTTTAAATTCTAAGGACCAATACACACGTCCACAGATAGGAACATCGAATGACACTATGAAATGTGGATTTCCTACAGGTAAGTCTCATTCTTATAATATCCTCCTAGACATTACCAACGGTGAAAACCATGAGAAGGTTCCTTAATATTTTATGAGTCCTCACCCCTAATGGTCAGTATTATTTTCATCCCTCAAATAACATCATCCGACCATAGAAACTTTATTCAAGAATAGTGTTATGGCACTTCCGGGTTCTCATCACTGTTGGGATATGCTATTACCCTTTAATGAAACAACTATCCTTAGGACATTATCACATGAATTGACACACATAATAAAAATCAAGATGTGATATGTTATTTATTAATGAATAGAGTATGAAGTAGTTAGTTCTATGCCACCAACTCTAACAAGCTTTTACTTGGACTATAATAAACTGCTAACTACATTCAACACGCTAGCTCTCACATGATATTCAAGCTTCTGTTGAGATAGGCCTTTAGTAATGGGGTCCTCCACATAACTAGTGGGAAAATGTATTTCCATGTCGTTTTTTTCATTTTGATGTCGGTTTTTAACCGACGTCTTTAAAGGCAACGTAAAAAATTGAAGTTTCAATGTCGGTTATTATAAAATGACGTCAAAACTCATCCCCCATGGGTCTTCGACATTGTATTTCATATAAACTGACGCCAAAAGATAGGACTCATTAGTATTTGGCATCGGTTTTTTTGAAAACCGACGTCAAAATTATGATTCTACATGTTTTTAACGTCAGTTTTTGATAAAAACTGACGCAAAAATTGTGTTTTCAAAGAAAATTTATTTTTCACGTCAGTTTTGGTAAAAACCTATGTGAAAATTGGGTTTAAAAAAAAATTGCGCATCGGTTTTGGTAAAAACCGACGCGGAAATTTTGTTTCGAAAAACAATTATTTTTCACGTAGGTTTTGGTAAAAACCGATGTGAAAAGTGCAATTTCGAAAAAAAAAATTATTTTTAACGTTGTTTTTTGGTAAAAACCGATGTTAAAAATTTTAAAATCTTAATATTAGAATAAAGTAGCTTTCCCAATATTTGATTTGAATATTCATAGTGAAAAAACAGACTTTTGGATCAAAAGTTATAGTCGTTGTAAGTTGTACCTCTTTAAGATTCGATAGATACAACTCGCTTCAATGAAACCATGAGAAGAGAGAACAAAAAAATATACAAAAAATGACCAAAATAAATAATAAACTTAAATATTCAACCTAATTTTAATTCTTTTATTGTTTTCTTATGAATCTATATCTTGTTTTTCATTATTTCATTTATTTTTAGGGAAGAACTCATGAAATAATGAAAATGATGAAAAATAACGGATTTCAAACCTTAGCCGATGAATCTCATGCGGATGTTTTATCTTTGTATCCTGATGCGAAGAATTCTTCATCGTCAGATTAAAAATTATCAATAATTTTAAAGATAAGGAAAAAAAATAATGAAATTAAATGATAAGAATAAATACCATGTTCACATCGTCAATTGAAGAATTGTTGAAATTTTGATTGTAACGAAGATGTTGAAAATGTTGAAATAAGGAAAATGAGGATGTATATATTGTAAATAAAAATATTATATGGCAGTGATGCATTAAAATTTAGGTGGGAATTTGAAAATAGAAACGCGCATTGTGAACATATTGAAATACTGAACCCATAGATTTAAAATTTACTTTTAACATCTGGTAAATATATAACCGATGTTAAAGTAATTATCATCTTAGAGTTTTAATGTTGGTTATTGAAACACCAATGCCATAAAGTGACTTTTTAATGTCGTTTATTTAACAAACTGATGCCAAAATGTGGCTTTTAACGTTGGTTCTTGAAAAAACCGACGTTAAAAATCTTGTCTTATAATGTTCAACTTACGACGTCCATAACATTTGATCCGTAAGCCCGTTTTGGCTCCAAGAACTGTCCAATTTAAGATTGAGAAATTATCTAAAACATTGGTTTACTCTTTAACGTTGGATATTTGAGAAAACAACGCCAAAAGTATCCTTTTAACGATGGTTATTGAAAAAAACCGACGTCAAAAATCTTGTCCTTTAATTTTCATCTTCCGACAACCATAACGTTTTATCCGTAAGTCTGTTTTAACTCCAAGACCAGTAAAATTGAAGCTTGATAAATTATCTATAACATTTATTTACTATTTAACATCATTTATGTGAAAAACTAACGCCAAAAGTTCCTATTAACGTCGGTTATTGAACAAAACTGATGTTAAAAATCTTTTCTTATAATACTCAACTTTTGACGTCCATAACGTCTGATCCGTAAGTCTGTTTTAGCTCCACGACTAGTAAAATTGAAGCTTGAGAAATTATCTACAACCTTTGTTTTATATTAAATTTTGGATATGTGAAAAACTGACGCCAAAAGTGCCTTTTAATGTTGGTTATTGAAAAAAACCGACGTTAAAAATATTATCTTATAATGTTCAAATTCCAATGTCCATAACTTTTGACCCATAAGTCTGTTTTAGCTCCACGACCTGTAAAATTTAAGCTTGAGAAATTATCTAAAAGTTTGGTTAACTATTCAATGTCAGTTATGTGAAAGACCGATGCCAAAAGATATTTTTAACGTCGGTTCTTGAAAACAACCGACGTTAAAAATATTGTCTTATAATGTTCAACTTCCGACGTCAATAAATTTTGATCCGTAAGTTCGTTTTAGCTCCAAGACCTATAAATTAGAATCCTGAGAAATTTTCTACAACTTTGGTTTACTATTTAATGTCTTTTATTTGACAAAACTGACTCCAAAAAGTGCCTTTTAACTTTGGTTATTGAAAAAAACAGACCTTAAAAATATTATCTTATAATGTTCAACTTCGACGTCCATAACTTTTGATTCATAAGTCCGTTTTATCTAAAAGACCTATAAAATTGAAGTGTGATAAATTATCTACAACTTGTATTTACTTTTTAACATCGGTTATTGGAAAAACCGATGCAAAAAAATTCATTTTAACGTCAGTTTTTAAGAACCGACGTTAAAATGCCTGACGTTAAAGATAAATTTTCCACTAGTGCGTTCTCTTCCATGGATACTCTGCTCATTGAAAATTCCCCACTTTGATTGAAATACCTCAAGAGATGATACTTCTGAAGTATGTGGTTTTTCTGTTGATGTGACCTTGTTTCTTTTACAAGATCCATGACTATAGTGTTATCACAATACAACGTGGTAGGATCTTTACTGCTAGGCACCACATCAAGATCCTAAACATAGTTTTGAATCCATAAGGCTTCCATGGCTGTATCAGAAGAGGCTATATATTTGGAATCCACTATAGAATTGAAAAAAATAGGCTGCTTTGAACTCTTCCAGCTCATAGCTCTTCTATTGAGATAGAAAACATAATCAGATTGGGCTTTAGATCATTTTGATCTGTCTGAAAACCAGCATCATCATACCCTCTAATGACAATCTCCTCATCTCCTCTATACACCAGAACCATATCCTTAGTTATTATCATATACTTAAGGATAGTCTTAAAAAAGTCCAATGTTGTTCTCTTGGATCTTCTTGATACCTTCCTACCATTCTCAGTGCGTAGGAAACATAATGCCTGGTACATAACAAGGAATACATGATGGATCATAGAGCAGAAGCGTATGGGATCTAAGTCATTATATATTTCCCTTTTTGTGTCTGAGGACACATTTTCTAAGAAATATGTAGGCCATGTGACACTGGAACCAATCCCCTCTAAGATTTTTCCATACTAAATCTATTTAGTATCTAGTGAATGTATGTACCATGACTTAGTCTAAGAATCATCTTGGATCTATCAGGAATTATATTGATCCCTAGAATGTAGGTTGATTCAACCAATTCCTTCATAGATAAACACTTGTTCAACCGGTCCTTAACTGATTGTAAGACTAGTAAATTGTTCCCAATAAGCAATATGCCATCAACATATAATACTAGGATAATGATCACATTCCCATTAAACAGATTATAAACACATGGATCACATTCATTATTAATGAAAACAAATTCTTTTATGGCTTCATCAAATCGTAAGTTCCATGACCTAGTTCTTTCTTTAATCCATAAATGTATTTCTACAACTTGCAAACCCATTTGGATTCACCTAGTTTCACAAACCCATCTGGTTATGTCATATAGACATCTTCCTGAAGGTCCCCACTAAGGAATTCTGTTTTGACATCAATTTTCCATGTCTCATAGTCATGGTAAGCTGTTATGGCAAGTATGATTCTTATTTATTTTAACATGAAAACTGCCGAGAAGGTTTCATCATAGTAAATTCCATGATGTTGTCTGAATCCTTTAGCCACTATCCTTGCTTTATAGGTACTAACTTGACCTTCCATGTCCATTTTTCTATTGAATACCCATTTTCATCCAATAGGCTTTACATCAACCGGCTTATCGACAAGAACCTATAATTGATTCTTATATATGGAATCCATCTCAGAATTCATAGCTTCTAGACATCTTGAAGCTTCTAAGCTTTATACTACCTCCTTGAATGAAAGAGGTTCATCATTGTCCAAAAATAATGATTCACCATCATCGTTAACTAGGAAACCCAATCTCTCTTGTTCTCTTACCTCTATTGAGCTATTACGTAGAACTAGTGTTTCTGGAACCTCTTCCACATGGACTTGTAAAACTTGTTCATGTACCAAATCCTGTATATCTTGAGCATCAACTTCGTCGAAGTCAATCTTGCTCCCACTATATTTTTTGAGAATGTTCTACCTATATAGAAAGACGGCTTTTCTGGTGACAATCACTTTCTTGTCTAAAAAGATATATAGTAATATACTATCATTTATTTGGGATATCCTATAAAGATACCCTTCGGTCCCCGGGGTGCTAGTTTGTTGCTTGAGAATGCCTTAAGAAATTCCTCACATCCGCATACACGTGTGTGCGAAAAAATTGGTTTCTTTCCATTCCATAACATGGTGGTAATTCCATTTTCCACTTTAGTTAGTACTTAGTTTAATGTGTATGTAGCAGTTTGTAATGCATATCCCCAAAAGGATAATGGAAGATTTTCATGACTCATCATTGACCTCCCCATGTCCAACAAGGAGTGGTTCCTCCTTTCACTATAACCATCCAATGTAGTGTATAAGGAGGAGTCAGCTGAGATAGAATCCCAGAATCCCGTAGAAGTTCGACAAAATTTTAGTTCAGATATTCTCCACCTCGATCCGATCAAAGTTTCTTTATCTTCTTACCAAGCTGATTCTCTACTTTATTCTTGAATTCCTTTAAATTTATTTAAGGATTATGACTTATACCTCATTAAGTAGACATATCCATATCAACTTAAATCATCAGTAAAAGTAATTAAATAAGAATATCCACCTCTAGATTCTACTGGAAATGGTACACAGACATCTGTGTGCACTAATCCTTGAAGCTCTGTGGCCCTGTCACCCTATCCACCAAAAGGAAAGTTGGTCATTTTACCTTGTAAACAAGCATGACATCTATCAAGTGGTTTTAGATCAATAGAGTCTAAATAGTCATCTTGGAAGAGCTTTTCCAAGCACTTATCGTTTACATGACCAATATGGTAATTCCACAACAGGGTGATGTATGAGTCATGTGAGTTTGTTTCGTTATCTATTTCAAACACTTGGTTTTGTTAATTTAATACATACAAACCATTATTTGAAAGCATCATTCCATAACATACATTATTCTTATTAAAGAAGAAAACCTTATTTACATACTTGAAAATAAATCCATCCATATCAAAACATGATACAGAAATTATGTTTTTGGTAACATTTGGAACATAATAACAGTTTTGAAAAACCGAAATCATCCCAGTTGTCAATGAGTGGAGGTAATCTCCAATGGCTAACAAATCTATCCTCGCACCATTGGAAGCTCGAAGATCCAACTCTCCTCTAGTATAATTTATAAATCTACTTGGTTCCTATATTTTAATATAGATGTGAGCCCCACAAGCTGTTTCTAATACCCAATGTGTTGAAATGGAATGTTTACACTCGATAATGAAAGAACCTTTAGCATCCCAATGCTTCTGGGTGCAGTTCTTCTTCTAGTGGCCTTGATTTCCACATGAAAAACATACCACCTCTCATTCCTTTCCCTGCCTCTAGATCTTCCCCTTCTTGGAGGGACGATTCTTGGGGGCTTTTGACCATTTATAAGTCGTTAGCCCCTTTGCCTTGTCCTTCCATTTTTTATTGACCATAAGGACTGCAGGTTTGTCACGCCTCATGTCCTTATCTACCTGAAGAATTAAGTTCAGATGTTCTGATAGAATCTTCTCATTGTTTCTCATGTTATAGTTTTCAATAAATCTAGAGAAGGTATTGGGAAGTGATGATATGATGAGATCTGTATGCAACACATCCAGGAACTTAATCTATAAGATGTCCAGGCGTTCAATGTAGCAAATATGATTGACTACATGAGGTCCATATGGTGAGGACTCTCCAATCTTAGTGGTAAACAAAGTATTAGAGATATCGTATCTCTGCTGTGTCTCCTTCTCTTGGTAGAGATCCTTAAGTTGAGACATCATGCTATACATGTCCATGTTATCATGTTGCTTCAAGTGCTAATTAGATATGGATGATATCATGAAACATTGGAAATCTATGGAATCATCCATATGTTTCATATAGAGATATAGTTCCTCATCACTGGCCTCTTTCCTAGGCACAACTGGAACATGTGCTTCTTGCACATACAATTTCTTCTCATGGTGAAGGATGGTGCATAAACGAATGTGCCAATCCAGGAAATTGGTGCTGGTGAGAAGGTTTTCCTTCTCGAGTATGGTCCAAAATGATATGTTTGAATTCATTTTCTTTTCATTTATACAAAATAATTTGAGCAATGTTTTTGTACGTTATTATGACAAAAATGAGACAAATAAATAAATTAATACTTATTAGTCTCCCCCTATTTTATTAAAATCCAATATCCCTCACCATTGACTTAGAAATATTCTCTTTTCAGAATATTTTTGTGGAAAGGATCTATACTTCCCATCTCATTACCCCAACTAGAGTTGGTCAAGAAACTAGAAGGGTTTTAAGTAGGCATTCCAAATTCAAACTGCATTAACTTGTAACTCCTTGATCCGTTGAGTAGGCTCCCCAATTTTTAAATCCTTTTATTTTGGATTTCCTTAACCTTTGCCTCATGGTCACACCAAGTCCTACTATGGTAATCAACACTTGATGTGAACCATGTCAAGTCAACCCAAAACCGTGAATTATTACTCTCTTATAATTGAAATCACCCCAACTAGGGCTGGTCAAGCACTTTGAACTATTGTTCAATTCTAACTAAGATTATGGAAGGCTATACCGACTTAATATTTCTTCGAGGGATTTTATCCTTAGATGTAAATTTCCATTTTATTATCATTGATTACAGGTTTTTTAATATTAAGTGGGATATACTTAAGTGATTTACCATGTCTAAGATGATATTTTATATATAATCCGGTCTTATTTTAGTTCCATCTTGCATGCTTGTTTAATTAATTATTGTGAGATCGTGACAACACACCCATAATAAATAAACAATGCAACTGATTGAAATAAAATAAATGGTATGATCATGATCATGTTCTCTTGGTTAGTTTATCTAGCAATTGAAAAAATAACCAAAGACCCAAGGTTGAAACACCTGGAACCTTTGGGTTCGTGTTTATAGATTTCCACTTGTCCAACTTTGTATCTTATTGAATTGGTTTCACCTTGGCTCCTAATATGACTCACCTACACTAGCTTGGGAGCTCCATCAATTACATATGCTTTTATCTCCCATGTAAGTGAGGGGTAAAATGGGGTTTTACATAAAAGAGACCTTGGGCGCACAGACCCTACATATTAATGAAGAGTAGGCTCACATGCCAACAAATTTAATTTAAATAAATAAATTGAAAGAAACCATTCACATAGAAAGGTCTTGGTCTATCTCATGATCATCCATGCATGCAACGAAATTTATGCACAAATAAAACCAACATTCAATTAATTAATCATTCTTGTTTCAGATAAATCACGCTCGGATCAATTAATTATATTTAATTATTCAATCCTTTTATCTTAAACCCTTTTCTAAATTTCCTTGAGATTCTCATACATCATAATTTTAAACAAATATGTTTATTTAAAATTATCTTTGTACGTAACTTGTACCTTGGAGGCAACCAGGTGAATTCTTATTCATAACTACCCAATGATTATAAATGAACATTACACAAATGTTAAATTAAACACATATATATAAAACACCTATCATGTGTTGTGCCTTAGCTTTATGCCTGCACTATGGTATACGTCTCAAGGGTTTGTATGATATATAAATAAATTTTAATAAATCTTCATAATTTGGATGATTACATGACGTATAGTTCCAACTATATGACGTGTACATTTTTTCACCATCTATTTGAAGTACACACCTAGGGACATGGAGTGTAGATGTAATTTGGAAATATTCGGAGTACACGTTGTGTTCAATGGGACACACGCTGTGTAGTATCCATGTTACATGGTTTCCAATTAGGAAAGCCAAGTACGAGGTCTATGGTCCAACCCTAAATCGAAGGGACTACATGCTATGTTCCATGGACCACAAGGCGTGTAATTCGGAAATCGTTTACCACCTATTACTGGTCAAAAAAATGGAGTCTTAAAGACTTAGATAGGATCCATTTACAAGGCCTTATTTGGAAGACCAGTCCAATGCATTGAACCTAGATTACACGACATATACTTCAGAATACACACCGTGTAATCCAGTGTTGTACGACCAGGAACATTTGGAACCTTTGTATAAGATCCCCTATTTTATTTTAATCAAAATTATAAGAAAAATTTGTTTCTGTAAGGTGAATGAGAAACGAGAGAGGAGGAACAGATCACGAGATTCAGATTTAAAGAACGATTAACTTGAATTGAAAGAACTAAAGTATTAAATGTGTAAATCATCAATGAGAAACTAAATAAATATAATCAATGATATGACTCCCTATGATACCACTTGTAGGTTCCAGGCATAGTGGAATCACATTGGTGGGTGTACCCAACTTTAATTTTAGCATTAACAACGATCAATCCGAGATCCGTCACGATAATAAAAAGTCGGATCTTCAGAATAGAATGAAGAACAAAAAAGAAAGAGGAGAGTACCAGAACTATATAAAGGATCATCATATGTTTGTTATAATTAATTTAATTAATTTACAAGAATTACCTTGATGGAATTCTTTCTTCGTTGATGTCCCCAGTCACGATCCAATGTGATCCGTCGTTTTTTCATAGAATCCAAGTGTAGGATTCCTCTAGTGGTGATCCACACATGCTCCATGTATCTTTGGAGATTTCCAAAGGGATCTCTAGGATCTACCGTAGAAGAGCCTTCACTTGCGATGTTCTCCATCGATCGCCTTGATCCGGTAGAGGGGGATCTATCTCTCATAGCTTGAGAGCATTCTTGATGGAAAAAGAATTATCTCTTGGCTTGAGATATTTTCCAAACCTATTGTGCACAAAAAAAATGGATAGGCTGATGAGAAATATATAATTGGGATTTTTAATTACATAAAATAATTAAATGAATTAATTACATGAAATCATTTATTCATTTCATTTAATTTTTAGTAATACCCAATGTCTAATAATAACAGTTTACTATTATTATTACTTGACATTCACCAAATGAATTAAACATAATATTATTTAATTAAATAAATAATATTTTTTTTATCATAAATTCCCGAAAAAAACATGGTTTTTATATATTAATATACATGGTGTGTACTTTTATTTTCCATTTTTCTTAATTTCCTCTACCACATTTATTAGACTTTGAATAATGACTATTTATTTCTCAAATAAATATCACTACATTACTCACTAATATATATATTATTTCACACACAATATATTCTCTGGAATAACTAGTGTCGAAATAAATGTGATCATCCATCCTTGAATAATTATTAAACCACACTCGGAAATAATCTTTATTCAACTTGTTAAATTTATATTTAACTGAGATACTTGTACACACTTAGTGTGTGACCCTCTAGGACTCTCTCCCAGTGGCATTATGCAGAGCGTACCTAAAGTACAAGGTTTGCATCTAGAAACATGCCAAGGTACCCATAGAGAATGATGTTAACATTACAATGATATGTCACCTCCTACGAATGCTTACCCTGTAATGTAATCCCTTTGTCATGATATCTCGAATCAAGCGGATTGCATGTTAGTGCAATCAACCCATGTGCTCGATTATTCTTTCTTGGACTTTACAAAATTGAACTTTCACGTTCCTCACCATGTCCATGGATTAATTTAGGATATATCAATTCCATAAAAGGGCCTGAGATATCTACTTTCATTATGGAACAGAAGGGACAAATCCTTTCTCGTATTATCTATTAACGCAACATCACTCTGGACGCACCCAACGTATCCTACCTCACGTCGAACAGTGTGTCATCATAGTTTTCATCAATAATTCTATGTGTTCAAGTTGTAATAACCATTAATAATAATCATAATGTATAAGGGCCAATACACACATCCATAGATAGGAACATCCAATGAAACTTTGAAATGTTGATTTCCCACTGGCGGGTCTCGTTCTCATAATATCATACTAGACATTACCAAGGGAGTACCCCATGAGAAGGGGCCTCAATGTTTTATGAGTCCTAACACATAATGGCTTGTATTATTTTTCTCCTTCAAATAACATCATCCAGCAATAGAACATATACTCAAGAATAGTGTTATGGAACTTCCGAATTCTCATCATAACAGGGATCTGCTATGACCTTTTAATGCAACAGCTATCCTTAGGACATTATTACATGAATTGTCATGAAAAATAACAATCAAGAAGTAATAAGGTATTTGATAATGAATAAAGTAAAAATTAGTTGGTTCAAGGCCACCAACTCTAAAACTTATTACTTTATAATTCTCTCTTATCAAAATTTTTATGTCAATGTTATGTTTCGGGTAACAACTGCTTTGTTTTTTATGCATGTTTTGAGTTGTTATTATTAGTCCTCTTACATATATCATGATTTAACATTATTAATAATTATAATAACAAAATAATATCATATTTATTCATTAGATATTTATTTATGGTGATTCATGAAATTTAGAGTTATAATATAAAATACACCATTCCTAGAGATAATAGGCTATATGTACAGATAAACGTTGTTTTAATTTTCTTATCGGATTAAAGGAAAAAAAATTATATGATATATTATCAATAAATGAGAATTTTTATTTCATATATATCACATATATTTATTAAAACCATTATCAATATATTCCATGTAATGTGTGAAGGAATCACATTGCTTCGCGAGGCAATAGTCCACTGTACACACGAATGACGTCATCGTATTCCCAAAAAATGGGAAGAATGATGGTATATGTGATATATCCATTAAAGAATCATAATAAAAAAATAAAAATAATATATATCATATTTAAATTATAAAGATATCATTATCTCCATCCTTAAAGGTGGTAGTAGAAGATTTAATGACATTAGTTCACATGACGGTAGTCCAATGTAGATAGGAACGATGATTGCGTACCCTATTTGACAGAAGTGTGGGAATTTTTAGGGAATATACTTAACAAAACAACATATAAGTATATTCAAGATATTAGGGTTATTACATAAACTTCAAATAAAAATAATTCAAGGATGTAATGAAATAAATAAAACAAAAACGTTCATTTATGAACATTACCTCTTCTTTGTGTATCTTCTTTTGATTCGCACAAAAGGAAATAATTGGTTGGATTTATTCCCAAAATAAGGATTATTGGATTAATTTAGTTAATTTTGGAGGATATTTGGATATAGTTTTTCCTGATCCAAATGTTTTTTTTAAGTGTGATGAAAAAAGAAAAGGTCCCCATTTATAACAGAGGGGAGGGGGAGCCTTTTGAATATCTCAAAATATTAATTTATAATAAATTCAATATAACTAAAAATACCACAAATATACATTTATTCTAAGAAATGATAAGATAAGGGTTTAACAGAATCAACCAATACTTTTTAGATTAGTTTTTGTGTTATTCTAAACCTTATCATTTTGATTAACCCTTCGTTAACATATATTAATTTTTACTATGGTAGCACAGTTTTCAATACTAAAAAGATATAATTTTAACATTTAGAGTTTAAATTAGTCCATAAATGGAAGATTTTAGATATTTTATACCATATATAAACCCCTTTGTCTTAATTGAATATTTTTATGATTTCTATATAATTTAATGAAATATTAGTTTCATAAAATATCATAATTATAAATTTTGAAACTATTCATTAGTTTAGCATTAAGAAACTCATGAAAACATGATATATTCAATATAGTGTGTCTTGTTTATTGTTTTCTATTTCTTGTCTCTTGTTGCTTGATTTTATTTTTTATTTATGAATAAAAATTTAATGTCGGTTGGAAGGATGGATATATTCAAAAAAAATAATTTCATAAACCCCTAATACATCTTAATAATATATAAAATTCGTGGATAACATTAATTAAGTTAAATTATATTTATTTTATTGTTTCAAATATCATTTAATTGATATTTTCATTAATTGAATAATTATCACATCATCAATGTGTAATTATTTATGATAATTATTTCATCACTAAAAAATAAAAATAAATTTTCATGATATATATAATCTATTTATATTTCATAATAATATATATTTTCAAGAATATAATCTATTTATAGACATATTAAAAAAATTATACTAATTAAAGTAAGAGTGTGACATTTTGTCACTCCCTTTGATTTTAACAACATCAAAGTCATTTTACTAGAAAATTGTCTATAAAATAATAAAATTTTAAATTTTAGGTGTTAAGGGTTGAACTAAATTCATCAAATAACATTTATTAATGCTTTAGGGTAATTTTATAATATTTATAATAAATTTTTACCATTAATTACCTGATTTACCTTTAAATATGGTAAAAAATTACTAAGTTTACTATTCATATTTCACAAAAAATAAAAAGAAAATATTAACTAAATTTGTAACTTATGATGAAAAATATGAAATCCAATTTTCAAAATTCATAACACACATTTTTATAAAATTAATTTAACATTAATCCCATAAACGGGGTGAGAAATAGGGTTCTTAAATTGAAAATGTTCAAATGTTTGAAATGTTTTTATATCAAAATTCAATATTATAATGATTATAATGACTGTAATTGGATTAATATATGTATAATTGATCTAATTTCACTTTAAAAATAATTTAAAATATATTTTAACATAATAAATTAATGATATGAAAATTATTTTTCAATTGAAATATAGTATTTTTCACTGTTAAAAAAATAAAACTACTTAGAAAAATAACAAAAAATCACCCTAAGATAGTTTTCATATTAAAATATCAAAAAATAATATTATTTTTAAAAATTAAATTATAAATGTTTCAAAATTTAGTTTTAAATTTTTTTCTATATTAAAATGTGAAAAAACTTCTTTTATAAAAGTATAGTTTTATGCATAAAACTAGATTTTTTATATAATGTATAGAAAAAACATAAGTTAAATGCTTGCTATTATATTGAAATTATATATATATCATTAATATAATCCAACATGAGTCATTTTTTTATTTTATTGTTATAAAACACAGTTCTGCACATTTAAATAGTTTTTGAGAAAAATATTACTTTTTTAATTCCAAAAGGGTTTTACATGTGTGGCCCATACTTTCGTAATTTAGTTAATCCAATTCATACAATCCATTCTAAAGGCTAGGTAAAAATTTTATTATTTGAATAAAATTAAAAATTAAATTATGTTGTATAGAAATTCAGTGTTTCATGTAACCCAAGCGAAGACGGTGTTGCGTGTAGTGGAATACTTCAATGAAATCAAATATTTTAAAAAATCTATTTCATAATAATATTGGGCGGTTACTTGGGGGATCAATGATAAGATTATTTTGAGAAATTTAGTGACTGTATTTCTAAATATTTGTATTTTCATCATTTTGAAGGGTCAAATTGTTATCTATTTATTAAATGTTTTATGTTGAACTTTGAGTGAGGTTTTAGAGATTATTTTATTATTCACTATATGCTAATTTTGGAATATTATATAACATGTGATAAACATCCTGTTGTGATGATAACTAAAGATAGATAGAATGAGTTATCTTTAAATATATGAATCTTATGATCCATTATTTCTTCAAGAACAATGAATTATCTTTCATTTCTTGGAGTAAGGGATGATGTGGAAATTGATCAAGGCAAAATAACAGGGTGAGATTGTGCATATGAATTACAATGAAATCAAGTATGTATATATTCTCCTGAAAATTATTAAAATTTTAGAATAGGGTCCTGAAATAAAATTTTTGTCATGTTATCTACATTTTGGATGATATATATTCCCTCTTTGAATCCCATTTATTTTATTTATTTGTGGAAGTTAGCATTCTCTTAAATATTTTCTCTATCACTCTCCATCAGTATTCGGGTGTTACTTTTCTCTTCTATGCCCATGTTTTCACTTTACGCCTATTTTTTACTATTTGGAAACATATTTTGTGTTATTATATATGACCTTTACAAATACCTTTTCCTTTATCAAGAGGATGTTTTATAAATCATTTTATGATGTTTGTTTATATGAATGAAACATTCATATATTAAAAATTTTATGATTGAGATGAATTTTGGGGATAAATTCATTTTAATGGGGGTAGACTGAAATACCATGAATTTTCATGATTTTTTTGAATACATTAAATTTATTTGATGGTTATCAATACACACTACACTATGTTATTATTACACTAAATTCAACACTAGATTAGTATTCATTACACACAACACACATTTTTAACAAAACCATGATATTTTATTAATGCGACCATTATAACCAAGTCGTTACACATATCAATATAAATAGTAATTTTTGTTTAATTATTAATTATAGTGAATTTATATAAATAAAACATATTTATAATAAAATACATAATTTTCAATAATGTATTTATATGTCTCAAAAATATTATTTTTCAACAAACATTTTTATGTCTTTTTTTGTTATCAATAAAAAAATTCAATTTTTTAACTTTTGAAATATTAATTTTATAAAATAAAGATATTTTTTTAAATAATCATATAAAAATTATCTTATTGTGAATTTTTTGATTTTTTATGAAAATTTTTATTTTTTGATGATTAGTGAAAAATATTAAATTTTAATTAAAAACAATCTTTTTGCCTAAATTATTTACAAAGATAAATTATATTTTAAATTTTTTTTAAAGTATAAGTTGTTTAATTATATATATATATTGATCTAATTTAAATCATTTTAGTTAATTTATTAATGAAATTGGATACAAAAACTTTGTAAATGTTTGAATATTTTAACTTTAATAACTTGCTTTCCCATCCTGTATACAGTATTAATTTTAAATTAATTTTTTCCACTTAAGGGATTTGAATTTATTAAAATAGTTTCCATATTTATAATCATATTAATTTGTAATATCTGATAAGTTTATATTATTTTTTCAATTAAATGAAAAGTGAATACTTTAAAAATAATTAATTAGCACGTTTAAGGAAAAAACTGATTTACCAGGGGATAAACTAGAATGATAAGAGTGAAAATGACATAAATTATCTTCTTAATTTTATTTAATTAGTTAATTAAGATCTTGGTAATAAATATCTATGAAATATTGTAATTACTTTCTAATTTCCTTTGAATATGACTCGTATAACAAGTTAAGTAAAGAGAAACTCAAAAAAGATACTTTTCTAATTTTTAATATCTATAAAGGCTTGAGATAGAGAGAAAAAAAAACATATTATCATATATATATATATATCCTTTTGAAATATATTTTAGTTTTTTTGTATCATGATAATTTATGTTATCTTTTTTAGATGAAATAATTACTTTAAATTTCTAATAAACACAAACACAGTAATTATTTAGTTGACAATAAAATAAACTAAATAATACTAAAAATATTATAAATGAAGTAATTTTAATGAATTACTATGTTTAATTTTTTATATGAATATATCATGTTACATAGTTGTGAAATAATATAATTTAATCTAATTATTTTCAGGAAATTATTAAATTAAATTTAAATTAATAATGTCAAAATTGGCATTAAAGGTATTTTATGATAAATTATATTTTATTAAGTGACATAAAATTACTAAAAATAATATATTCTGAAAATTTATTTTTAAATTAATATAAATATCAACTATTTTCATTCATGGATCAATTTTTTTATATAATTAATATATTAATCACTAAATAGTTACAACTCATTTAGTACAGTTAAGGTTAAAGCGTTATTTTTACATATTACATACATTTGTGTTCAAATTAATTTTCTGAATACATTGGATTTTTATTTGATAAATTGGAATTAATATTTTGAATTTTTGGGTCCAAATTATCTAATAAGGATCATTTTAATTTCGTCCTGAGGGATAAACTATACATGTTAAAATGTCTAGTGACTATTATGAAAATCCAAAATGGAAAAAATAACGAAACATATAATTTATGGAAAAAATTGTTTAAAACATGTGTTTTACTTTTTATGGTTTTTTATGATTAAAGAATCCACTAATACCGTTAATAATCACTTTTTGAGCCACTTTGTGGCAGGATTGACCTCCCAATAGTGAATACTTTTGTGTATTTAAAAAAATTCCACTCTTCCACAACTATAAAAGTGATCTCAATATCCTACATTATTTACACATTCACACCTATATTTTGGGTCAATAAATTTCAAAAATAACTTTCCAACTTAGCTCATATCATATTATAATCCTTATTTTGGCCATAAATCCAACCTCGTAAGTCTTTAGTGAAAAACTAATGAGAATACATGAAGAAGATGTAATGTTTTTCAATGAGTATATTTATCTCATTTCATTATCCACATTCTTAAAATATAATTATATAAAGAATATATAATACCCTAAGTAAGTTACATATAATTATATGGTTTTATGTTAAGTTAAATGTCTTCCAAAATCTACAATAACATCAAACGAGTTATGAAATCGTCGTTTGTATGTATGGTGGGCTATCGCCTCATGAACCAATGTCATTAAATTTTCTATTACCACATATAAATTATGGTAATAATGTTTTATTTATTGTTTATCTATGATATATATTATATTTATTATGTTATAATTATTATTTCATTATTATATAGCCCAAAACATCATGATTTCCATTTTTTGGGATTCTGATAACATCGTTCATGTGCACAGAGGCTACCACCTCACAAAGGGATGTGATTCATTCATTCTTTACATGTCATTTATTAAGGGTGAATTTAATAAAAAAATTTGATACATATAAAATAAAAACTTATTTTGAAGGATAATATATATCAATATCTTTTCTTACATTCAACAGAACAAGAAAATGAAAAACAACATTCAAGCAAATGTATGAGATACCATATCCATAAACAAGGTATTTAATTTCCTATCTATAAATATTTCTTATTACTATAAATACATATATAATCAATAAATAAAATATTTATATAATTATTATCATTGTGTAAATGATTAAATCATGATCAAATTAAGTGGATAAAAAATCTATCAAATAAAAACATATATGAAATACAGAGGGATTATTACCTGAAACATAACTATGAAAAGAAATCATTATTAAATAGGTGAAAAAGGTCATAATAAGATCATATAGTTATGATATATATTACTATGGTTATGTAATATATTTAAAATAAACTTATATTTTTTATAAATTTTTTTTGAATGAGTACGATGGGACTCAAGACATAAGGTAAGGGATTTCCGTCTCACTTTTGTTACTTCTATGAGACACATCACATGTTCACAACATGTTTAATTTATGTGGTTGTTTAATAACCATGAATTTATTTTATGATTATTATAAATATAATTATTTCTATTAATATTTACATTTTAAGATCTATCTTTCATGGGGTTTATGGTTTAGACATTACCAAAGGGGAAAATGATTTTTGTCTCAATTTTCCTTCTTTGAAACGGACATTATGTTATGAACTAATATATTTTTATGAGGTTTACAAATAATAACTTTTATATATAATATAATGGATTTATTTATACTCATGATATTTTATGTTTGATTTTTTTTAATCCATTCATGGGTTTTATGATTCAATGTTACCAAGATGGTAAAACTTTTATGTTACAATCTCATAATTTAACATGAGTGTCTGTGATTAAGTATCCAAGGATGAAATTTCATGATATAAATCTCAATAATTATCATTAATTTTATTATCCTGTGTATATTCATGACATCCTCAAGTAATGGTACCATTTTACCACTCTTTGGTATTTAATATAATAAATAAATTGTTTTGACAAAAATCCTTTTTTATTTCTCTCTTTGGTCAAAAATATATTTTCATTCAAAACCATGTTTTATAGAAATATTTTAATTTTTTTTATTAATATTCTTTTATTTTTATAATATATTTTTTCTCATGTTTTATTTTTTAACAAAAACATTACAATGTAATATTTATGTCATTTTACGAACAATGAATGTTATTATTTTTCCAAAAATTGTAAAGGAAAATTCATTTTAAAATGTATGGCATGATATTTTTTTTCCTACATCATGACCAATCATTGATTCAAATATTCATGTATAATGTTTAAATATTAATTTAAAATAAAAAGTTTTTCAAAATGTTTTATAATTTTAATTTTTTTTTTCAAAGTGGAAAAGATATTTTCAACAAGAAATGTTTTAAAAAATGTATCAAAGATTTATTTATAATCTTTCTATGTTATTTTAAATGAAAAGGATTTTAAATTTTTTTTGTTTTAGAAAGTGTTTTTCATAGAATGGCCTTTTTACTTATAAAATGTTCCGAGTGATTTTTAAAAATTTGTCACCATATAAGATGACATCTTTTGATATAATTTATGATTTACTTGGGATATGAACCATGGATACAATTCTTATCATTTCACAAATTTGTTTTTGTTTTTGATGAAAGGATATTTTTGAGACCTATTTATCTTCCAAGAGTTATAACATTATGGAATTCTAATGAAATCCTTTTATTTTAATGGGAAACTCTATGGTGAAATGATGAAATTATTATGAAACCTATCTCTTTTTAAAAGGATACAATATAGTGAAATGTTTATGAAACTCTTTCATTTCATGGGTTATGATATGATTAATTTTTTATGATATTGTGGAACATCTATAAATTATTTTAATTTTATGATGGGGATTACATTATATACTTTTATGGTGGTTATGTTATAACCAACAATGGTTGGGACCTATATGTCCTCCCAATGTGTTGAATACATATTCAAATCTCATGAGATAAATAGGACCAGAATGGGGAGTGAACCCAGTTCAGTAAGACAACAACAAAATGAGGAGTGAACCCATTTCAGTAATGGAAATTTTCCACAATGATTTTGTTCATAGTGAACCTTTTATAATATTTAAATGATTGTCAATAATTATTTATATTCCAAAAACTCCATGTATTATGCCAAATTTATGCTCTCATTACTCATGTTCTTTGATTTATTTATGATTATTGTCTTATGAACTACTAATCATTATTCCATGAATCAAGATTATGATCATTGATATGCATGGTATAGTTTTCAAATTTTATTCCCATGTTATCATTCCCTTATTCTCATGTTATACTTATATATCTCCCTTGATTAACCTTACTGTGCATTTGAGATCACCCTTTGTTATATTTCTTTTCTCCCAGTTACGAAGAGAGGCTTATAAGTATAATTAAAAAAAGGAAAGATCATTATGTGATATACTTAAGATATTATATGAATTAATTTGATAGAGTTCCATGTTTCTAAAGGCACTAAAGTATTACATTATTCAGGGGTGAGTTTGTGAAGTGTACTGAATATTAATATAAAAAGATGTAATATTCATGTATAAGAGGCCTGGGATGCTATATATTTGTATAAAATGGTTTTTATATAGATGGTTTGAATGTTAAATATTAAATTGATTTTGGGAAAAATATTAAAAAATCATATTTTTTTATCATGGGGTGACTAATGATATTTATTTTAATTGTTTATTTGGTTGAAGTATATATAACATTTTGTTTTAATTTAATGTATTATTTGGAAAAAATGAATTTATATTTTTTAGATTTAAGCTTAAAGGGTAGGATATAACATTTGGGGTTAAAGAATATTTTATGATAAGGTTATTCAGGTTATTTTGAATATGTGGTCATTTATTACAGGAATAATCTATGTTAAAATGTTGGTTTAACTATTGAATTTTGGGAATTTATATATTAATATTCATTTTGGTTATTATCTCCATTTTTTATAAACATTTTAGATTTAATAATGATATTATGAATAGATTGTTACTCTTTTTTGGATGTTATAATTTGTTAAATGTTAATTTTATTGCATAATGCCTAAAAAAATTTGAATGTTATTTTTATTGGAGTAAGTGCAGATAGGGAAATTTATCAAAGAAAAACCAAATGATGAAATTGTGTTTTTTATGTTGGGAGATATCAAGTAAGTATACTTCTTTAAATTCTTAGACATAAAAAACCAATCAACATTAGGAACAGGATCGTGAAAAACATATTATCATATTAAATTTATATATGATCAAATTTTAATTAAAATCATCCTATATTTATGGGTTTGATGTTCTTAACATTTCATTGAACCTTAAATTTATTATGATATATGGTCTATGTCATTGTATATAATTTTTTACTCTTTTCTTCCATGTGCATATATTCTCTTTCCACCAATGTTGTCCTATATGGAACACTTTTATTTTTTATTCCCGATAAAATATATACTTCCATTATCTCATATAAAGAGAATGATTTATTAACCCATTTTATGATGTGTATTTCTGATAAAGTTATTTTCAAATGTCGACCCCATTATTACTGAGATCAAGATTAAATTATGAGGATGTAATTTATTTAGGGGGTAGAATGTAACACCATAAGATTTAAAAGGGGAAGATCAAGTCTCAATGATGTATATGGCGTTAAACAACAAGATTATGAGATAAGGTAACACCCCAACACTTCAATATATATTTATTTTTAAACAAATTCAGTCTCCTTGATAGCTTTTGATGCACATAACACTGGGTGTAAACTAAACATGATACTCAATTAAAATATTATTATTTATTCTTTACCATTATACCATAACCATTATGTTGTATAGTACGAATATGAATAAATAAATTAGGAAAAATATATAATTTACACATGTATAAAAAATGTTATTTATTAATTATAAATAAAATAAGGACAATTTGAATGAAAATTTAATGTATTCTGAAAACTATTTTTTCTAAATGGTGGGTTAATCATGCATCATAAAAATAATTTAAATTAAGTTTTTACAAATTTTATAAAATTTATTTGATAAAAAAACATCATTTATGTAATAAAAATATTTATATTAACTTATGGAGAAACGTTTGTAGTTTTTTGAAAACATTACTTCTTTAGTGAATAATGAAAATAAAGAACGTTTTATAAAATTTTCATTTCATTTTAATAAATTATGTACCTTTGTTATTTTAAATTTATTTAAAATTAAGAAAATTATTATTTAGTAATATTAAAGTCAAATTAATTACATTTTAATCATCTTTATACTAGATTTTAGAATAAGTTTCTTTTTCTTTCTTTTAAAAACCATTTCCCTAAAAACTATTTTAAAGCTTATAATTTTTACCCATTTTAAATAATTAAAATATATCATAATAAATAAAAAATTAAAATTAAAATTATATTTTGTATAACTAAAAATATTAATTTAAATTCATCTAATAATTATTAATTTTTATGTTGTTAATATGAGATCATTTTTCATAAAAATGCATTTATTAAAAAACTGTTTTTTGACATGTGTGTGGGTTTGATTTTAAATTAGATTATACCAACTATGTGAATTAAATTTTGAAAATTGGAATCCATATTTTTAGTCATCATAATTTATACTATATATTAATTTCAACTAAATGTTTCAACAAAATGAATATTGAAAACAGTAAAAATTAATTTCTACGATTAAGATAAAAATAGGTTTACCTTGGGGATAAACTCAAAAGGTAAAGATTAAAAATGACACAATAAAATTCTAATTATTATTTTATATTCATATTTGGACCTTTTATCTTTTTAGGTTCTAAATTTGTCCATTATGGATCACTATTTCATGAGAAAAACGTGGGTGAAATTATTTCGTAAGAAAATTCAAAGCGTGTCCTCTATCCCACTTATAAAATGTCATCCCTATCCTCAGCTTTATACATATTCACATTTTTTTTTGAAAATTATCCAAAAAAATAACTTCCATATTTTTCCCCTAATTATATAATTCTATAATCACATGTTTGGTCATAAATCTATCCTAGGAAGGATTTTAGGGAAAACCAATAGAAGTTATCCAAAGAAGAGGTAAAGTCCTTAATTGAGTGTTTTATTTTATTTCTTCCTAAACCACCTTAAAATATTATTAAAATATTATCATATAAAAAAATTATTATATACCATATATCATGATTATTTTATGCTATTTTCATGACAAAAAAAAATCTCCTCCTCTCTCAAATGGGATGTGGAATTGTTGATCTTTTGTATGGCACACAACTGCCTCACAAACTGATGTAATATTTTCCATAACCAATTCTCATGTCTCGATTTAATGATGTATTAATAGTTTATATATTATATTTATTATATAATTATAACTATTTACTCTTAATATCTTATATACCTTTTTATTTTCCATTCCATAGAGAATACAATAACGTGACTTGTGTATACGGCAGACTACCGCCATGCGAAGTTATGTGATTTTTATTTCACTAAATCTATAGATAGATTGTAAAAAATGATTAAATTAATCAATATATTTGATATATATGAAATTAAATTGATTATTTAAAATTAATATTCAATACACTTCCATACCATTTCATCCATTATGGAAATTATATCATCGCTTGTGCATATATACGACCAACCATCACCATGAAGTGATGTGATTCATTATCAATTTTGAAAATAAAATTATAAATCTGAATATATACATGTAATTAAAAAAATTATATTTATAAAATTAATATCATTATGGTTTTTATGGTACTATTACATATTTTTATGATCTATAACATTCATGATGAAATGTGTTGAAGAGAAAAAGACAATTGAAACAATAGTGATAATGTGTGGTTATTGATGAACATGTAATAATATATTATAAAAAGAAAAAAATATGATATTATATGAAATATTATTATTAGGTTATAAGCTAATAAAAAGTTTAAAATAAGAATACATGAGTTTAAATAGTTCTCAACTAAAGGTAAGCATGAGGTATGTTTTTTCTTGACTCAAGTTCTACTCATTGGGTTATAAGTCTACTTTGTTGATAATAATATTCCAAGTTTATGTGTATAATGAAGTTTAATTTATTTATTTAAACTTTTCTTTTTTTTTTTTGATTTAAATTATTTACAAATAATTACTTCATTTATTAAGTCTCACATCAATGATAGGAATATTGTAACAATGTCATCTCATAACTTCCTTCTTTGAGACACATGTTATTTTACGCCCCAAATACCTTCTAAATAGTGTACATAATTTTTGTTTACATACTATATAAATAATCCTTAAATATTCATTAATGTTTATGTTATAAATGATCTAATTCATTCTTGTTATGTTATAATTCAATAGTTATCGAAGTGGTATGAGTTTATGTTTCAATCTCATTTTAATAAATATTTTTTAGGTTTTAATTACAATTTCTAAAAATCATTTGATCATTTACTGATAAAAACCATTAATTTTATTTTTTTATATATATTCTCATAATGTTTTCAAGTAATAGTTATAATTTCATCTCCTTTTTAATTAAATTTATTAATAATTTGTTTTTAAGAAAATTCAACATCATTTCTCTCTTTGGTCGAAATTTTTTTTCTTCCAAATCAGTGTTTTCCATTTTTTTTCAATATTATTTTACTAGGATCTTTTAAAGACTTTTTTATCCTTATGGGGATATAAAAAAATGTTTTGAAAGGAATCTTCCCATAATTTTCCAAAAAATGTGCTTTTTTGAATTTTCCTACAAAAATATGAAATGAATCATTGTTATTTATATATTCAACAAGACTGGATCTATTCCACTATATTGAACACTCAATGTTTTTAATATTCCTTTTTATGTTTAAAATTTTATTTTGAATACAGAAATTCCTTAATATTTTATAATGTTAAATATATTAAATATATTTTTTTCAATAAGGGAAAGGATATTTTTCTTAAGAAATTTTCAATGTGATCTTTCAAAATCATTTTCTATCTATGATGATAACATTTTATGTTGCTAAAAATTAGAATTTTATGTTGATCAAGAATGATTATAATATTTTTAAATGTATTTTCATCAACAAAGTATACCATTTATGTTATGGAATTATTGTATATTATTTAAATATGCCTAAAAAACATGCGTTTTTATTCTCACATCCTTTGATGGGGTAATACATAGCGTATGATCACTTATAAAATGAATTAATTATGAAAATTCTTTTTATTATGATATGAATAAAGATTATGAACCCCATTTCTTCTCTATTTTTAATCATAATGTTTTGAATTATGATTGATTTCCTTTGTATGGTACACATATATCATGAACATGTTATAATGGGTGCACCCATATAGATATCTAATCCATTGGGTAATGTTTTAGTCCCATGAGATGTAATGTTTGAGATTAGGGAGTGAAACTAATCCTTTATGGGACATTATATTCCATGTGATTTTTTCAAGGTTGTTTTCCTTGACTCATTTTTATTCATGTTTTGCGTTGCTACCAAATTTCTTGTTTTATCTTGATTTAAATATACCATGTTTTGTATGTTAAGCTTCTATAGAAATTACCATAATCCTTCACTTTATGATATAATGTTATACTGATGATCCACATTTTTTTGTTTCCTTATCATGTTTATTCCATGAATGGGATTTCTAGCTCACCCCTTTTGTGTATGTGTTTCCCAGATTATCCCCTGATGTTTAGAATCTCAAAAGGATTTAGGAGCTTGTTATGCCTAATAAAATAAAAAGTTTTATTTTTTAGACTCACTTTGATGTTTTATGAACCTAGTCGTCTTATACTGGGATTTTATGATCCTTGTGTTGTATTAATGGATTTTTATGTTTATGAATCAAATAATATTACGAGTAAAAGGATCGATCCCTCATCAAGATTATTTATTTATATGATTTTTTTGATGAATGAGGATGGAGATTCTTGATCCAGATGTGGGTAGTGTTAAACATTTTGTTTGATGCTTGGGTGTGAGAAGGTTTGGGAATACCTTACCTCTGTGTTTAGTTATATATGAGTTGTGGGATGTGATTTCATAGTGTTGACCTAGGGGAATGATGTTAAGGAAAGTTTCGTTATTGGGAGTGTCATGTCACTTGTGGGAATGTGACCCCTAGGGAGAGAAGGGTTGTGTATGCGGGAGACCGATCTGTGGATGATCTTGATGACACTAGATGCCAATGCATGGGTAGTTCGACTAAAATTTATATTCGTTTTCGAATAAAAAATGGTAATAAAATTGGGTTTTTTGTTGGTTCTATGCAATTTTTTTGAGATCAGGATGAAATGTTCGTACCAAAGAAGGGTTTTTTGGTTACACGCCAGTGCTTAGGCGAGAGCACAATGAGTAGTGCATGTGGTCAAGCGTTGTAAAATTATATCAGTAGTTTAATTGGAGAATCCATGAGATGATTTAACTAGATCAGGTCCAAATGTAATTTTTTAAAGGAAATTAATGTAGAAAATTTCAAACCATTGTGGTGAATCATTATCAATTCAATGATTATGTTTTAGGAATTGGTTAAGGATTTTCACAGGAAATACAATGTTTTTAAGTAATGCTTGGACTAGGGGGGAGACAAATTTTTGAACCAGAAATTTGAAAATGAGATTTGATACCGATGTTGACAGGTACAATAACATTAATTAAGTTATAGTTCATTAGGTACCATACTGAGCATATTTGTGGACTACTATGAATAGGATTGGGTAGAAAAATTATGATTGTGGGAGGTTCTATATTTAAAATTCAAACTGATGAGATAAGTCCTATGGTTATGAGAACAATATGAAAGTTGATTTTATACATTTCATAATGGGAATACAATCGTGTCTCCAGATATATTGGCATGCGAAAGTTCCATCTCAGTGAATTGGAATAGGATGGTGTAGTGGATCATGTTTGGATAATCAATGCATTTGGTTTTTCAGAGATAGGATTTTGATATACCTTTGGAATTTATAAAATTAACATATCCATCTAGTATAAATTTTAATATTGAAGGAGGTTAAAAAATATTTTTGTATAATAATTAGGAATTCTTATAGATAAAAATTGCTATGGTGGGGAGTTTGTAATTCCCCTTGCCCATACAAGAATTTAAATTTTATAAGAAATTAATACTTTTTGGTTAGTGGATTTTTTTAACATAGAGTATAGGATTAGGAATTTGAGAGCCATACCATCTTAAAGTGATGTTTTTGGATGAGGATAATGACCTGATTTCTGCCTTGGGTTCTTATATAAGTTCTGGAGTTGGAATTTTTGAATTTTTATTTTGTGGGAAACATCGCAAGGCACATAGTTATCATGCAGTTAGGGATAACCATAAACACCAACTAGGAAACACAATTATATGGGAATATATTTTTATTAAACCATGCGAGGAACTCTAAGAATCTATCAAAGAACTTCAAAAAAAATTGTTGAACCATCTCGTAGGGTTGGTTCATGGTTTATAAAACTATACAGCCTGCCCATGTGAAATGGTTTGATCTAGATTGTAAGGTTCATATGGATGTTTCCCATTTTGGAAAACCATGAAACTGACCATGTTCCCCATTTAAAAATTTAAAATTTTAAAAAAATTACTCTCCACTTTTTGAGTTTTAAACTCCTTTTTTAATCCTAACTTTCGGCTATAGTCCCCTTATATACTACCTCCTTCCCTCAACCACTTCCCAAGTGTTTCACTAACTTATTTTTTATCCCTTTAAGATATATTTTTTTTGTGATTAAAATCTATAGGTATGAATAATTTTACCTCTCCATGTATTCTTGTTTTATTTTTCTCTCAAGAGATTCCTTGCTCTTCTTATCTAATATGAACTATTTTCGAGGTGTTTTTCTAGTTCATGATTTATATGGATTTAGACTAAATTGATGGATGATATTTTATAGGTTGGATACTATTAGGATAAGAAAGGTGGTACTTAAAAATAAACACATAATATCTTTTTTTCATATTGTTTTAATGATGCCTTTAATCCAACTATGTATCACTTAACTTCGTTTAAATATATGATTTTAAATGTTTTTCAACTTAATCAAATACCCTTTAATTTATTCCTTCAACTATAGAAATATATTAGTCCCTTGAGGAATTAACTTAGTGGGTTTTTGAACATGAATGAGCTTAAAATGAAAAATCGTTATATAAATTAATGGGTTAATAAGAAATTATGATTTGGAATAGATGGTGGTGAATGATAATTTCACAAGCATTGATAACTATGAATGGGTTGAAACTTTGACTTAGAACATTTCCATCATGGGTTATGGATCATAAAAATGGAATTGAACATAGATATGAGTCTAAGGTAATGACTAGTGTGGTTTTTGAAAATGAGGGGTTATGTTTGAAATGGGTTTTTTTGTGAAAATTATATAAGTTTATGAAATTTCATTATCTTCAGTAATTTTCTACACCACAACTATAATCTAGATGGTGGATGTTTTAATGTGATAATTTTTAACTTATTAATTCTAATTAAATGTTAAATAGTGGTGTGGGTTAAAAAGAGAGCTAGTAAGGAACCTAAAATGTGTTTCCAATTAATCTTGTGAAATTTGACCAATTTAATTATTCCTTAGGAAAAAGATAAGGCTCTTTTATAATTCCCTAAGGACATGGGATCTAAACATGGTAATGGTTTCAGGTTATTGAGTTTTATTTCATAAGTGGTTAGTTTGAGTTTAATTCCTTGGATGTAATACTTTGGATAGTGTTATGGACATGAAATGGATGGAATGTCGTGAGTGAAAAAGGATTCCATTATGGGACACACTTGGATTCCATGGCAGGATGACTCATTAGATCCAAGAATGTCAAAGGATAGAAAATAACATGATATACATTTTTTCATCACTAATTAATCAAATTAAATTCATTGGGGGTGTATCCCTATTATATTTAAGTGATGTTTTGTGATTTTAATTCCATATATTAATATCATGGAATCCATTATGGTAACCTTGAAAATTCTATAAGATGTTATCAATGAATTAAGATAGATTTTATGAGATATAATTCCATGGGTGTGGACCCATATTCTGGTCAATCCTAATACTGTGAAATCATTATAATTTCAATTCCAAGGAATCTGTCTAGAGAATTCCATTTATAGTTTCCTTGGATTCACATGGATATCATTGAAAAAAATCAATGGTTGACCTCTATGGTTTATGTATGATTTCCTTGGATAGGATTTCCTGATGGAGGCCCCATAGATTCCTATGATCTCTTCATGATGTGGGTTATGTGGTTATATAACACAAAACCATATATTCTATATCATTTATTATAGATAGAGTATTTCAGATGATGGATGGAGTAGGTGTAAACTAGTGTCAGGTGTCTCTATAGATCATATACATCAGTGGTTGTTTTACCAGTATTTTCACATAGAATATTAAACTATTAAATTGTTAAAGTTTAAAATGAAAATTATTTATTTATAGTTCTCTAACATGAACCCTTTTACAGACACTTAATTTTAGGGATACTATTAGTGGTGGACTACTATGTTTTATTCACTCCTTGATTATGAATTTAAGTAAATTAGGTAACCAAGTAGAAGAGTATTTCATTTTTGACATAGGTTTGGGAAAGAGCCTAATTTAAGGAATTTTTTTTTGTGTTTTTCCATGGATATCATGGATTGTGGATGTAAGGATTTGGAAGGTATTTCCACTAGGTTGGGGATGAGTTTTTATTTCTTAATTATTATTTTCTATTTATCATTATATGTGATCAGATATTGGTGGATCAATTATGTCATGTATGACTATCCTTATTTTGTAGAATTTTATATTATAGTTACCTTTGTAACTTTCCCTATATTATATGTTATGAAGAAATATTATGGATTTTATGATTATTATTATTTCCCACATCCTTCTTACTATGATATTCAGTTATAGTCTCCCCACCATACCACCTTAGACCCACAATACTAATTAGTAGCCTACAAAATATGGGGAGGTGTTCTTGAGGCCATGTGGTACACAATCTTTTTGAACCAATTCATTTGCTTCCATGTTAGGGCATTGCATGAGTGGTTTATTTTTTCAATATTTTTTACTTTGTAAACATTATCTTTAATTTACTTTGTAAATTTTCTTTGTATTACATTTTACCTTGGTAAATTTGGTTTATAAATGGTAATATTTATATTTATGTAATAATTTTCATTTTAAATAATTCTATATAATATTTATTCTTTTTTAAATTTTTTGAATAACTATAAAACTTACTAGCTGAGTATATTTTATATTCAAATCAAAAAATTTATGACAATTTTATGCACTTTTTCTACTTTTTAAGATTCATTTTTACATTTTAAATTTATAGTTTAGCTTTAAAATGGTGTAATTGAACTTTAAATTACTATTATAAATATATCCATTTTGTTTTACATTATTTTATTTCGATATGTGAGTTTTTAATTCTTTAATTTATGTAAATTTTATTTAAATTTACTTTTCATAATTGACATGATTTTTTTAATAAATTTAAGTATTTTTTATATAAATTTAATATATAAAATTTGTATTAAATTTCAATGTAATTTTCTGGTTTTTATACTTTGGAATATTGATTAACAATAAATTTATAGTGAAAATTTACACTTATTATTTAGAAAGTAAATGTTCAAAGAAATTTTATATATAATTTTTAAATAATAAGTTTAAATAATTAATATATGATGTAAAATCATATAAAATATTTTTAATATATATTTATAAGTTAAATATAAAATTTTAGAGGTTATCCACTATACGGTGATAATATAGTTTATTTCATTTGATAGAATAATTACCTATATTATATAGTGGAAAAATAAATTTTAGAATTTTATATATTATATTGTTTGTTTTCAGTTTTTTTATAATGTATGAAAGCATTGAATGATGTTGTGTAGTCTCTAATAAGATAGAACATAGATGACGTAAAACCATAAGATTTTGAATTATCAATATCATATTTGATAAGAGGTATGAAACACAACACTAAGAATTTACGGGAATATAAAATCACAATAAATTTTGATAAATATATTTTTAGTCCCTTTTATAGCTTATAATTCATGCAACACTCAGGTTGAACAAAAATAGATACCTTATAATAATATTATTATTTAAACATTACCATTATAAGCTAGCCATTAAATTGGACGTTATTAATAATAATAAATAAATTATAAAAATTATATGGTTTAAAAATGTATAGAATAACTAAAATGGATTTACATAAATTAGATTAAAAATTATAACCATTTTAAAGAAAAATATTTTTTTCTCTACAAAACAGTATTTTTATATAAGGTAGTTTAGTCATGCATTGAGCAGGTAATTTTTATTTTACATTTAGAAATTTTTAAAAATTTATTTTAAAAAATAAAATATATTTTTGAAATAATAATATAAAAATTATAATAGGGTGAATTTTTTAGGATGTTTCTAAAAAGGTTTACTTTTTGATGAATTGTGAAAAACAATGAATTTTTATTTAAAGCTGCCTTTTCATTTAAACTATTTATAATGTTATATTATAGTATGAATTTGATTTAAAGTAGAATGATTTCAATTTTATATCAATTATTTTAATTTAGTTTATTGGAATCATTTTCATATTTAATATTTATATAAAAACTTTTTAAAGTTTCGAACATTTTCTCTTTGAAAACCAACTCTCTCATTATGTCTGTGAGATTAATTTCAAATTATATTTTTCTTCACATTTATGAATTTTATTTGATAAAATTGATTCCATAGTTTTAATAATCATTATTTATTTTGTTTAATAAGGTAAACATAATTTTTTACCCATATGAATGGTGAAAATAGTAAAACTTAATTATCATGATTAAGGTAAAAATGGATTTGTCGGGTGGTCAAACTAAACACATAAGGTCCAAATTTTCATAAAATCTTATTTAAATTATATTTATGAACATATTTAATACATATAATATCTAAATATCAAGAATAATCAATATTTGACCCCTGTGATAGCTGAACAACTAGGGTACACATTTTTCTTTCAAAAAATTACAATTGTGCCACTCACCTCACTTATAAAAGGCCTCATCATCTCCACTATTCTTAACAACTTAAAACAGATTTTCCTCATCCAGTAACCAAAAATAATAACTTCCAAAAATATCTAACCTCCTACTATAATCCTTAGTATGGGAATAAATATAACCTTCGAAGTCTTTGGGGAAAACATAAGGAGTCCACCAAAAGAAGTGGTCATGTTCTTCAACGAGAATTTTGTTATTTCTTCCTCCACATCCTAAAATTATTGTTAAACCATGATAAAATAATAAAATAGAAATATTAAATATAATTATATTCTTTTATAATAATTTAATTTCCAATAAACAAAATAATTCCATCAAATGGATTGTGATATCATTATTCATGTGTATCGTTAACTACCACCTCACGAACCAATATCAATCATTTTTCAATTTCCAAATCTCACTATTGGGTAATATTGGGGATATAAAGTATATATGTGATATTTATATTCTAATTACACATCCAGATTCATTATATCAAAGATAACTATTTTTATACATTTCATGTAATAGGGTATACTATAACATCGCTAAAATGTACGGTGGACTACCACCTCATTAAGTGATGTGATTTGTTTTTCACTAACACCTTACATGGAAGGTAATAAAGAAACTTTTATTGTGTATATGTGATATAAATGAAATAACAATGATATAAAAGAAATATCCATCATTCTGAATAGGTAATATTTCATTTTCTTTTTACACAAAAAAACGATAACATCATTCGTGTGTGTGTGTGGACTACCTCCTTCATGAAGCGATGTGACTCTATTTCATCACTAAACCTCAGGGATGATATATATGATAATATTTAAATAAATAATATGATATAAAATAAACTTTTTTGATTCTATAAAATATAAAAGATTAATTTACTTCTTTCTATAATGATCATTCAAAAAATGGAAATGTTACTCACACATACATACAACCTGTTGTCTCCATGATTGTAACATATTTTATTTTTAATAACCATATTTCATGTTTGGTTTTAAAATTATAATTTATATATAAATATTATAATAATTTCATTATTATTATTCTAGAGATCATGAAACTATATAATATATGCAATAATTGGATATTTCATTATAAAACAAAAATGATAAAAAAACTAACATCTAAAATAATGAGAATAAAGAAATATTATTAATGAAAGGTAATAAGATGTTATAAAAGGATCATATATGATATTATAAATATTAATATGTTTATTGATTAATCTAATAAATGTTTCAAAACCACTATCAGGAGGATGATGTATGTTAAACCAAAAGAAAGCATAGGTAAGATATTTTCATCTCACTTTCACTTGTATGAGACAAACGCCATATTCACCATTTTTTTCTATTATGTTATGTGTATAGTGAAATTTTTGTATATATCATAAAATAATTTTCATTCTTGGTATTTAATGTTTAGTATAAATTTATTTCTTTCATGAAGATTATGATTCAAAAGTAATCAAAGTGGTAAGGGTTTATTTGACAATGTCATCAATATTCGGGATTTTTTATTTAATTATCCTTTGGGGGAATTATTTGAAATTTATATCTTAAAATAAATATAATCTTGTTTTCCTCTTGTTATTTATAATATATTTAAGGTATTATTATGTTAATCTTCTATTCGGTACTTAAAATGATTAAGCATGTCTTTAAATAAAATCGAACTTTATTTTGCTCTTAGGCCGAAAATCCGTTTTCTTACAAAACCATTCTTTCTAAAAATGTTTTATCATTATCAGAATAATTTATTAATGAAAATTTTACCCATGTTTGGATTAAAAAAGTGTTTAATGGAGTCTTCTTGTTTTTTTATGAATAATTAATTTTTATAACCTTTTTACATTGCGAAATGATTTTTAAATTATATAACATTAATGAAATTACACACCATCATGGCCGTTATTTCAATGATTCTTACATTTCATGTTTACAAGTAACTTTTTAAATAATATATTTTTCTTAAAACTATATAAATTCTATGTTTTTAAAAATAATTTTCAAAGAAAATTATTTTGGTAATATTTTACGAATTTTTTAGTTTTAATATAAAAAGCGTGAATTTAAATGAAAGGTTATTTTCCTCAAGAAATGATACAATGGATCATTAAAAATTATTTTCCATATAATAAGAAATTTTTTGATGTTACATATTCTTTAATAGGGATATAATTCAATGATACCATCCTTATTATTTACTTATACAGTTTATAATCAGTTTTACTGGGAATGAACTATGTCTATACCATTCCTTTTACTCTAGAAGGTTTATGATTTATTTATTGATTCAGTAATGTATAAACATTTCATATTCTAGTTTAAATATGAGTGATTATACTTATTATATTAAACCCATTTTAGAGGAGGAATGCATTGGACTTTTTTAGTTACTAGATGGGTCCGCTATAGCCGCTCGATGAATCGGTAGGTCTCATGAGAAACACTAAATATGGTTTTGGCCAAGGCCATAACAAAATTAAAATATATCTTGGCACAAGGCCTCAATGATATTTTTTATATGTCCAGTATTATATATTCCATCATTGTGAATTAAATTATTAATATTCAATAAGATTATTCAGTTAGTTAGAATATCCATGGTCAAGTTTTCATCTTCATGTGATTATTTATATGATATTATTTGATATTTTTTTACTCCTACCATATTATACTCATTATAATAATTAAATGAAATTTGTTTTAGTTATTTAACATTCCATATTGATTATCCCTTATTTATCCATAACTTTTTCTATAAGAATATGCTAACTGATCATCTAATATTATCCCTTTATTATGTTTCATTTTTACCCATGATACTAGGAAGTATTTTGTCATTAATATAGAGGGCTATGATAGAGAGAAGAATGGAATTCTCAAAGAAAATTCTTTGTGTATTTTATGTTTTAAAATGTAACATGAATATAAAGTATGTATCTATTTTAAAAATAATACTAAACTGTTCGGTCCTTCAATATTTGATTCATTATATCTTATGTAAATGTAATAAAGTAGATATTAATACTGAGATATTGGGGGTGGGGAACTATAGTAGAGGGGAAACTGAGGATGTGAATAAATATACCAGTATCTACCCAATTTATTCTTAAAATTTAATCCAAAATTGGATGCTCATGAATTTTTTATTATATATCATGGAAATATATAATTTAGTGAGAGAAAAAAGTAATTTAATAAAATTAAAAATATACATATTACTATTATAGCATCAACATTTTATATATTTAATAAAATAGGTTATATAAAAGAATGAAAATGTCATCTTAATGTAAAATATAATCATAACCAGACCCATATTATATTTTTGGCATAAAAAAATTCTCTATAATTCTATAAAATGTAAAATAATGTATCGGGTTTGTTAAATATAATAATTACTCATCACATATAACCAAGTAAATCATGATGATGAGGTATCAGAGAAATATGAATGAAAAATAGATATAAATGTTAATGATAAATCAATCATTTATAATTTAGGTAAATTTTTTTTTAATTTTTATTAGTTTATCTAGTAGTCATGAATAAATATGGTATATATTTTTTGATTAATAATTTATTTTCCAAACGAACCACAAGTGACATATATTTTAATAAAATTATAAGATTATGCTATATCTAATTGAATGATAATGTTATGAAAAACCAAAAGTTTTTTGATATCATGAAATTTGATAATAAGGACCAAATAATTTATATATATTGTATGATCTCATTGATTCAATTGGTTATTCAGACATTCCTCATCTAATATTGTTGGGGTTTGAACTCCACTGTCATCCCAAGGCTTGTTTTATTTTAATCACATCTAATGTCATTTCCAATGGTAATAAAGTTCATTATAATGAATGATGTTTTGTGTTTCAGTCCTATTATCAGTAGATAAATGAATTGTAAATAAAATTTTAAATTAACCTTTGTGTTCCTTAAAAGTGTGCGTAATTAACATTGGCATTGGACACAACAATTTTTATCACGTGAAGTTTTCTCCAAAAGTTATGAAATGCCTTGAAATTCCCATGGTTCAATATTTGAGTTCACTTAGCATTAGTATACACTATTATAGTAATGACTATGATACCCCCTCTGTGAATATTAAGGGTTATTTAATTTACCAAGACCTAGTGTGAGAACTTTAAAGGTTCTCACCCTTACAGTTGAATACCCAGGATTCATTTCAAAAGTGATTGGATTTCTTTTACTATAGATGGATACATGCTTCAATTATTTCCAATATCATTAGGCACATATTTATTAGTGAAATAGAATAACTATTATTCACTCAAGTGTATTTTGGGTGTTTGGATGTGAGTGCTCAAATAAATTTCAATGATTTAGATCCAATCAATTTTGATGGGATACTAGGTGATTTAAATGCTTCTTTAGAAATGGTCATGTAGTTTTTTGAATTACATGTGTCCAAAAAATGTGATGAATTTGGTGGTAATTTTTTAGTTTTTTAGGTGCTTTAGCTTAATATACCTTGATTCATAGTGGGGTGGAATGGATGGTTTGGAGATAATGTGTTTGAATGGATCCTCTTCTCCATTTTACATGAACATGTGATACTTAAATTAGTTTAGATTTGATATTGATCTCCACTAATTATTATATAAATAATGGATTTTTATGGGCATCACCTCTATGTTTGTGTTTTATTTTTAATTTTTAGAATTATTTTGTTTGTATTTTCTTATATTCATCAGGGTTGGTAGAGGATGAAATTATTAATGTTTCTGGTGGTTTATATTGTTTATGTTCCTTGATTTTTGTTAAGAGGCACTAATGATTTAGGTGGAGGGTTATCAATGGAATCTTCTCATCAAGGTTCAATGCTAGTGGTTGGTGTTCTCCTATCAGATTATATATATTCATTTGTTTTATCATGGTGACTATGATAAACTAATGACAGTGGTGTTTTAGTAAAAAATAATAGGGAGGATTATTATTTTGATTATGGGGGTGATCATTTTGGTTATTCTATCCAGAATACACTAGGGCCCACCATTTGTCCCACTAATAGGATGGATGGTGATCTCAAATGTTTTAGTTATTTTCATGTGGTTTTTTTCCCAATTTTCTAACCCATTTAAAAAGATGAGTTTTTTTAATTTGTTTATGGATTATTTGTATGTACCTTTGAACATGTTCCTGATGCTGGAAAAACTATTTTGTTCCAATTATAGTAGATTATTATGGTATTAGAAGTGGTAGGTTGAGATAGATGTAGTGTGGGTTTTTTGGGTTCAAGTTTCACATTTTATATCTCTTCATAAGCTTATACTTTCATTAAATATATGGTATAAATCTCATCTTTTCCTAAACAAAATATTCAACATGAAATTTTGATATTTGGAGAGGTATTAAATATTATTAGACAAAAAACCATTATATTAGTTATATTAAAAATATTATGATATGAATTATAAAAAAATAGTGTACAATAAGTTTCATTGACCTTGGAAGACCAATGAAAAATTTCCTAGGTGAGGATCACCTAGAAATATATCACATTTTGTTCACATGCAATTTAATTTTGAGTGATAGAAAAAATATTGAAATTATATTCATGTTTTACCAAGTTAATTAAATAAAATTAAAAGGTGCATGTATCACCACAACAATAAGGTGTCTTTTTAAGATGAGTGGGAATAATTTTTTCTTGTATATGGAGAAGGAAATTAAATATTGTTTTATAATTTGTATATGTCAAAGGAGATGTGGTATTAACTTTTTTGAAGGATGCATTGACTATGAAAATTTAATGTACAAAACCAAGTGAAATAATTAAGAGTGTATCAAAGGATTATCCGCATAAAAAATTAATGGTTGTGAATTTGTTTACATAATTAATTATTTTTTGAATTATAATTTTGGTAAATAAACTAAAACCCTGAGAGGAAAGTAAACAAAAACTTGAAAATTGATTTTATCATTTTATAATGATAAATGAGGGTGGTTGGTGTATTTTATAATATATATTTCAAGTGAACTAGACCAGCTTTGAAGTGCCTAGGTTGGTGTAATTGATAAGGGGGTGGGGGTGAATCAGTGGTACCCTCTGTACAATTTTTCTTTTTAATCAAGTACTAAGGCTGGTTATTTTCAATATTCACTCTGTTTAGAATTCTCTCCCACACCATCATGTAAAAATAAATTAGAAAGAAGACATGTTAGAAATGATTTATCATATTTTTTAACTAAAATTATTCAATCAGGATGGTCTTTCCAAATTGGTATATAAATATTAAGAAAAAACCACTCAATTTAACTCTAAACTATCATTAATATGGTGGTGATGCCACCAAACATGGCTTTGTATATGGAAGGAAAATTAAATATTTCCATCCAACTACCTCCAAATTTATTAATGAAATGAGGGGTTGGAGGGTAACAATTTCCCTAATACTGAAGGTTAAGAATGATTTTGACACTATCAATTAGGATTTTATATCATTGGTCCTCCATAGGTTTTTCTATAGTAGACTACTAAATAAAAAAGTAATTTACATATTTAAATATGTGTAATTATCTAATCTATTTAATGTTAGACCCAAAACTACTTCTTTATCTACTATGGAATTAGATAGGGTGAACCCTTATCAGAAATACTAGTTTAAATTTCTAAATATTATCTATGTACGTGTCATATTGACATGGTAAAATTGCACCACCTCAAAGCTATTCCATTGAAGAAAGGTTTGATGGACCCATCCCAACACTTTTAATCTGATTAATTAACCATGTTTCCCTAGGGAGGAATATATAATAATGATTATCTCAAGGATGTCCTCGATAATTATGGGTATATATCTGATCAATGTATTAGTTTAAATAAATCATAGGTTTTATTTAGACACAACTCCATTAATCATGGAAATATGATTACCAAAAGAATATTATGAATTTTTGAGAGTATCCTGAATTTTATATACTAAGTATACCCCTTTTATAGGGAAGATTCAAAGATGACCAATTTAGTGCCATCTCTGATAACATCATGGGCCAACTCATCTATTTGAAATAGAAATCCATCTCACATGCTATAATAATATCTCTTTTAAAATGATTTTTATTTTCTAAGATTTTTTACTACCTGATTGTATATAAATGGAATTAAACATTGATCATATTCCTGAATCAATGTATTATAAAATTCATTTTGGAGTGGAAGTTCCTATAAAAAGAAATTAGTCACTGCTAAATGGATCATTTTATAGAATCCCATGAAGGATGGAGGTGTATTCAGAAAAAAGCGATTTTTAATGGATCACTTCAATCCTAATTCCATTGAAGAATATAGATTATTGACTCTTGCAATATCTTATTATTTAAATAATAAATTTATCAATAGTTTTAGATCTGTAAAGATTCATTATATTTTCCATTCTTTTTGGATATGTATAAAAAAGATATACATTGTAGTCATGAATGTTAGTAATTGGTTGGTCTCCCTTAATTGTAGATGAAAAATAAATTTTAACTCCTCTACTTGATAATTCCTAGGGGTAATTTGGGATAGTCATATGATAATCATTAAATAAATTGGACAGCCTATGGATGAACTTCTGGTATATTCTTTAGACATGATTAATGCATATCATTTTATTAACAGTAAGGACTCCTAGATTTGGGAAACTACAAAGCATAGTGATCTCAAATTCAAGATCTATTCCTGTTTTTGTATGGGAAGGGCTATAGAAATGGCCTATGAGATAAATTTTTTTAACAATCCCAAGATTTCTTCTTCTCACTACACACTCATATGGAGGGTGGATTTTCTTAAACTCCCTATTTATGAGTAACTCATTAAGACTGGACTTACTCTATAGAGGATGTGTATTGTTTTAAAAGGTGATAACTCTGTCTCAAACACATTTTTTAAATTCCCATTTTCCAAATTCTTATGGTCCTTTATGAAAAATATTTTTTAATTGGATCCATTTAATAAAGATTATTTCAATTATCTCCTAGGATGTTGCATGTTACAGGTGTGATCAAATTAATTTAACAACCTTCCATAAGATTGTTTGCAGAAGCATTTAACTTGTTATGGTGGAATAAGAACTATAAATTGTATGATGGTTATAATAATGGTATGGACATTACATTAAATAATATCCTCATTTCCCCTAATATGATAACCTCCATGAATGGTTTCATGGTTAGGAACCCCATCTAGAAGAATTTTATCTATATAAAATTGTACATTAGGAGTATTTTTAAAAACAATAATGGATTCATTCATGTGGGTTGTTAGACACCCATAATAGTTTGGATCAAGATCAACATATATGGTGTTTCCAAGGGAAATCTAAGGCCCAATGGTTATGGTGGAATCTTAATGTGATATAAAATAAGATATCAATCATGTTTCTCCAAGGAATATAGTGTATTATTGACCTTTAAAAAGAGATCAAATGTGTTATTATTTAAATTTAGATAGAAATATTCAATTAATAGAGTATGATCTATCTAATTACGGATTCAAATATCCTTATTAAAGATATCAAGATAAAAAAATTCTCTTCTTTCGAGAGGATTTATACTACCTGGGATGATAACATAGATTAATGTAACAATTATCTTTTTGGTGACCCCTATTTATAGATATAATAATGTAAATTTTGGCATTCTCACTAGTATGGAAGTTAGGTATAGATAATGCAATTAGTATTATGAAATGATAAAGTTGATTGACATGGGGTTGTTTCATGATTTTTTAACTCATTATTTTTTTTTATAAAATTGGGGATATATAACTTTTCTCTACCTTAGAATATTATTATTATTTTAAATTTATTATAAGAGGGAAGTTTTCACCCTTAACCCCAATTTGTTCCAAATTGGAAATTATCTTCACTGTTCATTATACCTAATTCGTCTAGTTTAAAATTCTATTAAAAGAATAAGAATAAATGATATCAAATAATATATTTGATTATTTATTTATAAAATTGTTTATAATTTTTATATTACATTATCCATTTTGTGATTAAAATTTTTATGATCCTGGTAAGGGTTATTTTTTGTGGATTTTTAATTTTTTTTAATTTTTTGGGGCTATACATGGTTTGAAGATGGTTAGAGAAAACCATGAAAATTTGCTAGGAAATTTTGTATCTTATAATGAGTTTCTAGAGGGGGGATCCAGGTTAGAGAGAACAATAGGGCTTCCCCTTATAACTATGAAGCTTGGGATCATGGGGACAACATGGTTGGCACACGGTCTCCAAACTGTGTGGCCTAATAATGCACCCTTTGTCCAGTACCCAAAAAGTGGGCACACAGTTAGCACGATGTTTTTATAACCATTTGGAAAAACCATTAATCACTCTCTATAATCCTAGTAAGGGTTTATGGTTTGGAACATATTTTTCCTAAACCGTGCCACCTAAACAAGGAAACCATGTTCAAGGATTTTTGATCCACTAAATTATTTATTTAAGGACCCAAACCCCCTGTTATAAATTTTAAACAATTTTTAACAAGACCTAATTGGGAATTATTGTTTATTCTCTTCTATTCTCATTTTAGAGTGATGGATCTTCATGTTGTTGATAGATCTGAACATTTATATAATGAATTTTAATTCCAATGATTCTTTATTGATATATATTTTTTTCGATTCTCTGTTGTTTGTTCTTATTTTGGGTGATTTATTGATTGTGTGACTAAAGGTAGGTGTTTTTCTAAATATTTTACCTACACATGAAAACTTGATAAATTTCATAATTTGAAATATATTTTCAATTTATTTCTTTTAATTTAGTATATTTAATTTTTTATTTAAAAGGTCATGTATTTCTGAAGTAAAAACCTATCTCAAAAGGAATTAAAAATATTTGGTGTTTCTGAGAAAAAAATTCTTGAAATGAGAATTTCTTTTATTAAATAGTTTGATGAATATTCATGATAAAAATGGATTTAAATGAAAGATTATTATAAAGGTAATAAAAAATGATGAAATCCCATGATCTAGTTTTGAAATTGAAATGGCATGTGCCAATATAAAATTTGTAATATTAATTGAATATGGTAAATTGAATTTAAAATAATAATTTTACCCGGATTGAATGATTTATTGATTGAAATCACATGTGTGACTTGGTAGTCAGTTGGTGAATATTAGAAGAACACATGGACTCTAACCACCAATAAATTAATTTCCAATGATAACTATAACCAAACAATGTTTGAAATGATTTCTCTTATGGGGTGTTTAATTATTTTATACTAATTTCCTATTACTTAGAGACACGTGCACACCTTGATCCATGATTGACTGAATGACTTGTAATTACTCATATTTTCCGGAATATTTTTATAGAAATAATTTGGAAAAATTCTGAGACCAGGTGCTAAGACGGCGTGCGATTTTGAAGCCCAGTATTCCCAAGATAGTTTATTTAAAATGTAACATTTTTAATAGAATGTGCACACCGTTTTCTTGAAAAAGAATAATAACTCTAATACAGGTTTCGAAATCAGAAATCTGAGAGCACCGATATGTTCAGAGCAGCGACTTTACCTCAAGAAAGGCCTAACATTGGATAGTGCGGGTTAATTATGATTTTTTTAGAACTAACCGTAAATAATATAATGAATTAAAAATAATTTTATTTACAAATCCAAATAACTCATGAAAAAAGAAAAGTATTAAATATTCGATACCACTATTGTGTTTATAAGTTGGCATTATCCCTAGGTTTGACTTAACTTTATTCTACGCGTGCCATCTGTGGAAAAACCTGAAAAGGACATAATCATTATTAAATAATTTAATGATAGATTATTTTTTTGATTAATAGACGAATTACTTTAAAATCATCCTTATGACGATATTATAGGGTTACCCGCATAACCCTCAAAACACTGGAGAATCACTAAGGAGAGCCTGACGAATTTTCCCTTGGGGAATGTCGACTGGATCATGGATCAATGATCAGCACACTACTAAATCAAAGGATCTCTCCAATAATCACTGACCAACTTCGTTCTTCATTGGCGTTTGAACCCAATGATGTAGGGTGTTTGATCTCTTGGGGATTTCCTTTCAACTTTTTAGTTTCAATGTTGAATGTGGACCAAACAATGAATAGGTTGATCTGTGGTTTGGTTTCTCTTGCAGGATGGTTAAATTGTGGGGTTTGATGGGTGATACATATTGGTGATTGTCCTTATTCATTCTATCATCTGATAAGAAAAAATTTAGGAATACATAAAAAAAGTAGAAGATCCATTCTTTGGGTGTTCATGTGTATTTATTATTTCCCCTCAATCTCTCACATTCCTAAAGTGTTCTTCATTTCCTCCCCACACTTTGAAACTCCTATGGGAAGAATCAATCGTTGTGCCGCCAATTCATGGAAAAATGATAAAATATCAAATATCTTACCCCAATAATTCTCAATAGAGTTGTGATGGTGAAGGTGCAGTGTGATTTCATTAGGACAGCAGCGCATGACAGTGAGAGTCGACGGTGCATGAAAGTGGCTTTGGATTGTCTAGAAGAGTGTAAATGTGGTATAGGTGGCTAGTATAGGTAGATGGAGAGCTGGCTAGGTGATCCCTCCAGCAGGGCGGCATTGAAGATAGAACGTGGTAGGGGGGACGTAGTAGGAATCCACAACGTTGAATGCAGATCTGGTGAGGAGGATGAGTAAGCGACGAGGATTCCATGTTTGTGGCAAGGAGGCCAAATTTTTAGAGAGGGTGGGGGAACGTAGTTCCCACAAAGGCACAAGTCTACAGGGCTGGCGGATGGCGGGCCGACCATGTAGATGTGGTGCGACACTACGTGGAGCTAGAAGGCATGCCGTTTTGGTGGACAACTTGTGGCCCACATGCATGCAGGCTGCAGCAGGAGAGTTGGGCCACTATCTAGTTGGTTTAGCTTGTAGGCCAGGTTGGATTGGGTTGGCCAGACTGGGTCATGTTGGGTCGAACCCATACCAGACTCGGGGCAGACCTTTTCGCTAAAATGAATATATCTTTCAAACCATGTGTTTGTTGGATGAGCGGTTTGCAGATTTAGGACCCTTGTGAGGAGTCAATCATTTTTAGTTACTCTAAGTGAGTTTTTGTGTATGTTTGAAAAATAAATAATGGATTGAGGAGTGAGTTCTCCCAAAATGAGTGTGCTATGAGAAAAATCCTATGGTTGGATGGGACCTTGAGACTCTTTGACTTTTTGAGAATAATCGACTTACCAAGAATATGTGTCTCCTCAAGACTAACTATCTCATCAGGACTCATTGTCTCATCAAGACTAAGTGAATCATTAGGACACAGTGACTCATCAGGACTGAGTGTCTTATTGATAATATATGCCTCATCGATACTTTGTGTCTTATCGATACTGGGTGTCTATTGATTACATTTGATAATCCTATTTTATGTACTATAATCATATACCTGTGTGAGTTGAATGTATTATTTCTATGTGGTATAATTCATGTATTTTTGTGTGGAATGTTCTTTTATTTCTATGTGGTATAGTTCATGTATTTCTGCATGGTATACTTCATGTATTTATGTGTTGTATACTTCGTGTATTTCTAGGTGGTATACTTTGTGCATTTATATGTGGTATACTTTATTTATTTATAAGTGGTATAGTTTGTGAATTTCTATGTGGCATAGTTTTTGTATTTATGTGTGGTATACATCGTGTATTTTTATGTGGTATAATTGATGCATTTCATTGTGGTATACATCGTGTATTCCTTAGTGGTGTTCCCTTGAGGTGTTCTCTCATGGTGTTCCTTATTGACATTAATTCGTGGTGTTCCATCATTTTCTCCTTCATGGTGCTCCTTAGTGGTTTTCTTCATGTTGTTCCTTCGTAGTGTTCCTTAGTGGTATTCCTTCATTGTGTTCATTATTGGTGTTAGTTAGTGGTGTTTCTTCATGGTGTTCATTAGTGGTGTTCCATCACCGTGTTCCTTTCTGGTGTTCATTCATGGTGTTCCTTAGTGGTGTTCCTTCATGTTGTTCCTTCATGGTGTTCTTTTATGGTGTTCCTTAGGGGCGTTCGTTTAGGGTGTTATTTCATGGTTTTACTTAGTGTTATTCCATCATGGTGTTCCTTCATTGTTTCCTTTAGTGGTATTCCTTTGTGATCTTCCTTAGTGTTAGTCCATTGTAATATCCTATATAGTATATTTTCTTTTATAGTTTCAGGGTGTCGTAATGAGTATTGTTCTACTTTCCCCTGTAAAGGCTTTGACCGCACGTGTTGTGTCTTGTGTCGAAAATCGACGCTTTGGAGAAGTCCTAGGTGGACCAGGACCAGTTGGTTCTTAGTGTGACCAGATAGTTGGGGTTATCCCTTACATATTTAGAAAGTTGTCCAGTACCTTGACCTTCGGGTAGGGATTTCTATGGATGAGTTTCAGGAACCTGTGCATTCACATTTCCAGACTCCTTTTGAGGTGGGTTTGTATTCTGGCCATGTTTAATTTCTTATTTTCTACTATTGTAATATTTTTTTTTCTATCTTAGTCATATTCATGCGTTTTTACATAGTGTTTTTTTACATTTCATCATTTTGTTCTTGGAGATGTGTGCGTGTGTACATGTACTTAAGAAAATTCCTCCCATTTGTGGGATATTCCTATTCTGTGCTAGTCCCTAACCCCATCCCTATTGGAGGGGGGATTGGGATAGTCATGAAATGATCCCCTCTATGATGGGTTGTGATAGAGTGGTATCACAGGTAGGTCAGTTCTATATATGTACCATGAGTTGGTGAGGTTGGTTTGGGGAAATAGTTTTAAGTGTTTCGAGTTCATCTTTCAGGCCAGGGAATCCAATGTTTGTGTAGTGGCCGACATATCCTAAACTAGGACTCCAAATTATGTTTTTTTGACTAAGTACATGAGAACACTTTTTGTAGGGAAAAATAATGGTACATGAATTGTATATGATTTTTGCATGTTCTCATGTCCTTGAGTCATCTCACCAGGTTTTCTCTATTGACCATGGTATATCTTGTTATATTTCATGATGACTCCACGTTGATAGCCATCCAGGATTCCCTTGCGTGATCATGAGGGTGATCCACCATGTGATGAGACATCAGCATAAGCATTTGTACTAGAGATAGAACCTCTTGGTGGTGCACCATCTATACCACCACCTGTTGAGTAGCACATGGTACCCACCGTACCAGCAGACGAGAAGCACATGCTGAGGGAACCTCATGAGTTTCAGTAATAGGGACCCCTCAAGTTATGAGGAGTGCCTGACACATAGGAAGTTGAGGACTAGATTGAGGCAGTGGTTTGAGTTTTATGTCTAGACCAGACACCAGTAGATCAGATGGTGGTTTTGACAGTTAGTCTTATACATGGCCTAGTAGGGAGATGTTGGGGTTTAGATACTCAACCTTCAGATGCTGCTACTCTTCCATTGACCGAGTTTGAGAAACATTTCATATAAGAGTTATCACCTTATAAGAAAAGGGATATGCATATTTAGGAGCTTCTACAACTTCGACAGGATAATATTTTGGTATCTAAGTATTCATCAAGTTATACCAACCTTTTTAGGTTCTCGATGGATATTATACATAAATGGTTCTTCCAGGCTAGGACCTTTGAGAACAGTGCGCATATAGACATTTGATCCAACATTAGACATTTGTGCATTCCTACCTATTCTAGGGTTCTAGAGTGAAACTTTTTCGTTAATATTCCATTGGTTGAAAAGATATATCTAATGACATTTAGAATTGGAAAAGAAAGAGTAGACAGATTCGCAAGGTGGCATATGTGGAAGAGGATTTGGAGAGTTTCTTGGGTGGTAGATATTTTGTCATGTTACCACCACCACCCTGGGTGGTCCACACTTGGCTTAGAGAGCTAGAGGATAGGGGAGGGGATATCTTCATGTGGTCAAGGATTATGACCCAAGGGCTCTAGGAATGACTCTTGGTACAAAATCTAACTATTCTACATTAGCTAAAGTATTGATAGAAACATGTACTATTAATTCTTTCCATTCCACAAATCTTGTTTGAGTCTCAAAGATTGTTGTTTAACTATTGAATCAGCCATCATTATTTGGGACTCATACTAGAGGATACCCAATGATCACATACTATTGATGATAGTGTGTCCTGACTCTTAAGGTTGGGAGTTTTATTTGGGATCTATTAGAATCATCATCGAGGACTTAAGAAGTGAATCTATATACTGAATGGTTTCCTACAGATCATTCTTATATTGAATTTTCTATGTGAAGAATATTATCTGTCAATAGTGGTGGAATACTATTTTACGTATTGGTAAAAAGAAAACCTAGGCAGAACTAAATGGACTCCCACAATGGATGGTGCATCTTATTTCACATCAATTGGATGTCCTAACCCTCGATGTAGTGTATTTTCTGATTCCTTAGTTTCCTTTAGTGGTGGTGGAGTTTTAGTGGATCCAAAAAGGTTGAGATAGAGGTGTTGGCTATAGTTCCTCTAGAATTATGACTTGGAGATTTTTGTACTCCGGGGAAGGGGAACGTAGTGGCATATTCTATCTGTTGGAGATCTTTTTTGCAGTAGGTGAATGAGGCATCAAAGTATTTGTCCTCATTATAGTTATCATTTTTTGATGGATATGGAATAGATTACCTCCACTCGATGGTTATCACCCTCTACTATTATAGTGAGCTAGGGAGGCATAGATAAGATATACCGACTATGATAATTTATGTTCTCATATGCTTACAGGGCATGCCCCTGATAGATAATCAAAAGGTAGGGAGCACATTGTTGTTTATAGAGGTCTCTCATTAGTACTGGTGGATTTGTGGGGGGAGGTTTTGGGGAGTTCCATATATCCTATGGTAGTACATCTAGGTGTGACGAAGATATACCAGGGCCTCTGATGCCATTTTAGGGGCCAATGATGAGAAAGGCAGTTACAAAGTTTGTTTCTCAATGCCTAACTTATGAGCTGGTGAAGGTTGATCACTAGGTTCTAATCGGTTTTAATCAATCCCTTGAGGCTCTATAATGGAAGTGGGATGGCATATATATTGATTTTGTGATAGTTTTACAACATACATCTAGGATACATGATTCCATCTGGGTGATCGTTGACCAACACAATAGTTAGATCACTTCCTGCTATTTGGGAGTGTAGTTTAGTAGAGATCTTGGGATGCCTCAACATATAGAAGATAGTTTTAATCCATGAATTCCCTTCATATATGGATTAATATCATCATTATTGCCTTATATCCTAGTTGTGGAATGGATTGTGTGAAGCATTTGGGACTCAGTTACACTTGAGCACAACATTTCACCCATAGACAAAAAACCAGACCGAGTAGACCATTCAGGATCTATATGGAATACAATAGGCTTTCATGTCAAATTTTTGGCTAGAGTTTGAAGGATTATTTGTGGGTGATTGATTCCTTGAGTGTGTTTTAGGTGGTGGAACATGAATATCTAAGAGAGAACATGGGAGATGGAGGCTCAGATTCATGATCCATATCCTCATCTGTTATGGTATCCCTTGGTTTAGATTTTCAGTATGTAAAGACCAAATGTGGGGAGAATGTAATGATAGTTATTTTCCAAAATTTATTTTGAGAAGTTTTTTGATAAAAATTCAAGATTATGTGCTGAGACGACATGTGATTCTGAGGCCTGGTGTGCTCAGAACAATTCCTTGAAAAATGATATGTCTTTAATAGCACACACACTCATTGGGATGGAGTGTCTTATCGAGACTACGTGTCTCATCAAGACTACATATCTTATTGATACTAGGTGTTTGTGAATTATGTCAGATAATTCTATTTTTCATACTATATACCTATACATGTGTGAGATAAATATACTATTTTTGTGTGGTATAATTCATGTATTTCTATGTGGTATACTTCATGTATTTATAAGTGGTATAATTCATGAATTTCTTTGATATATACTTCTAGTATTTATATGTGGTATACTTCATGAATTTCTATGTGGTATACATTGTGTATTTATATGTTGTATAATTTGTGTATTTATTTGTGGTATACTTCATGTATTTATATGTTATATAGTTCATGTATTTATGGGTGGTATACTTCATGTATTTATTTGTGGTATACTTTGTGTATTCATTAGTGGTGTTCCTTAGTGGTGTTTCATCATGGTGTTCCATCGTGGTCTTCCTACATTTTGTTCCTTCATGATGTTCTATAGAGGTGTTTCTTCATAATGTTCCTTCCTGGTGTTACTTAGTGGTGTTCCATCATGGTGTTCCTTCAAGGTTTTTCTTAGTGGTGTTCCTTCGTGGTGTTCTTTAGTGGTGTTCTTTTGTGTTGTTCCTTCAGGGAGTTCCTTCATGATGTTCCTTAGTGGTGTTCCTTCATGGTGTTCCTTAGTGTTATTACTTCATGGTTTTCTTTCATGGTGTCCTTTAGTGGAATTACTTTGTGGAATTCCATTGTAATATCCTATGTAGTTTATTTTACTTTTTGGTTTTAGGGTGCCCTACTGAATATTGTTTTACTCACCCATGTAGGGGATTTGTACACACATGTCATGTATTGTGCATAATATTGATGCCTTGATGGATTCTTAGATGGAATAGTACCCGGTGGTTCTTAGTGAGATTAGATAGTTAAGGTTTTCTCTTCTTGCTTCAAACAGCTATCCAAACCTTTTAATTTAGGTAGGGTTTTCTGTGAATGCATTTCATGAACTTGTGCATTCGGTTTTCCAAACATCTTTTTGGGTGGGCTTGTATTATAGCCCTGTTTACTGACCAGATTTCTACTAGCGTACTCTATTTTTGGTATCTTAGTGGCATACATGCATGTTAACTTAGTTATTTTTCACATTTCATAATTTTTGTATTAGAGAAATGTGCATGGGTATAGGTAATTTAAAAAATTCCTCCCATTTGTGGGATATGCCTACTCGGTGCTAGCCACCAGTCCCTACCCTATTAAAGGTAGTTCTAGTGTATTTACAGCACAATCCCCTTTGGGATTGGTCATTTCATGATTAGTGTGAGGATCCTTGAGCCAAGAAAAAAATAATATAAGGGGATAAAAACATGGTACACTGTTTTGAATTGATTACTTCATTCCAGTGATTATAAAAAAATATTTATTCACTCCATTTTGTTTTATTAAAATTTTTATTTAATATTTTTTTGGTATACATTCCATATAATTGATTTAAAATACTATTTTTCTAAGAATGTGATTTTTTAACTTGCCTTGTGTGTATTTTTATTGAAGAATAAATGATTTATTTGTTATGGGAATTTTGATGAAACATTTGAAAAAATACTACCATGCAATTTTTCTCACCCCTTCCATTTCCTTGAAGTATTTATAGATTATGTTATATAATTTCCAAGATTAGGAAAAATGATACATAGAGGTGGTGGATGTGCATGATTAATGGGACATCGGGTGATGGTTGTGACCAGTGGAGTGACAAAATAGTGGTTTCACATAGATTCATGGACTCTTTACTGGATATTATATCATTTATTTAGATGATATATCATTTTAATCCCATTCCATTTTGTCCTATAAATTTTATCCTAAGGATTTTTTTGTATAATAACTATTCATTGGTTTATATTTTTCTAGTACATGTTGATTGTTTCTTCTTGGGGAAAAATTGTTCCCTATGACTGTTTGTTGATGCCATAACTATAGTCTCCAGCCCATGGGTATTGAGAACACCCTTCATGACATTTCCGTGTCGGCTTGGAAATAGGTGTTTTAAGGTATTTGAGTTGGTTTTAACACATCTTTACTAATACAATATATTCTCATAAGACTTATGTTTATCTTGATTGAATATTTTCCCTCTCTGTGTTTAGGAAATTCAATGTCTAGATGATTCAGTATGTAGTATTATATTGTCGGGATTTATTGAAATATTTTTCTCATATTATTTTATTAAAATGATTTAATTTTATTTAATTATTAAAATTATAAAGTGGATATTTTCCTATATTTTGAATATAAAAATCATATTAAAACATCACATCATGATCTCAATTTTTGAAACTTGATAAAATCTATTTACAGAAAATCATCCCATTTTTAATTTTCATAAATAGAGTCCAATACAATCCTTTTTTAATCTCCCCAATAATCATCCAAATATCTTCTAAAATATATTGGATCTTATCATTAACTTTTCCCAGAACTCAAATTCATTATTTTCCATTATGGTTTCCTTAAAAACATAAAATAAATTTTATATATATGTATAGATACTCACATGAAAATTTAATTTTGTTGGGAAATATCTATATCACAATGAAATCATCCCTTATTTTATATCCTAAAACTGTTTACCAATTTAATCATGGGTGATCACATTTCCTGGGGACATTTCTTTAAAGATGAATTGTATAACATTATCATATTTCAATATTTGTTCAATTGAGAATAATTGAAACCTTAACATAAGTGAATTCTGAAAACAAATTAGTAACCTATGGAACCTAAGGATACTCTTAAGTATACATAAACTTAATATTACATAATATATGAATCTTTTTTGTTAATATTACATTTAAATAGATTTTTATTATATATAGTATATGTTACCCTTATATATTAGTATATTAATTATTTATTTCATAATAATTTTATAGAAACCTTTTATGTGAGATTTAAGTATCCTCTAGTTTGTCCTTATCTATTATTGAAACTCTAAAAACTTATCTCCAACCTTTTAAATTAATCTATAAGTAAATTCATCAGCATCAGTTTGAGTCAAAAAAATTATCACAATATTTTAATTTCTTCTTTCATTTTTTTGATAAGAAATATAATATTCTATAGAAATTCCTTGGGATATTCAATAAACCCATTTGGATAAATTTTCAACTCCATAACTCACAATATTTCACATTCTTTCCTAAAATAGAAACTCACTAACACCACATTGTCTCGTAAAACAATTTTTTTGATATAACTCTATCCATTTGTGATGAGGAAATTTTATCCAATGAATGGGATATTCCCCCTTAATCAACTCATGAAACCCAAAAAATTACCCCACCTATTTGTATAATATAATTGTCTTCATAATTTTCAATACAGACATCATATGAGTTAATCATCTTCGCACCCCTTTGAAAATATGATCTAATATTTTTTTGGGCCATTGGAAAAACTTCTCAACTAAGAGGCAATATCTTAAAAATAATTTTTATCCTTTACTATTCAAGTATATACATTTCTATTGCTTTTTTAATAATTTCTCTTAGATGATCAATTGTGTAAATATATTCTCGCATAACATCACAATTTGTAACATTATCTTCGGTAAAGATATATTTGATATCAAAATTCGTAGATATAGAGAGTTTCACTATATTATATGATATATATTTCCAAATATTAATATAATAGCCTATTATCAATTTTATTTTACCCTTCAATTTTAAATATTCCAAATACCCTATCATCCAAATCATTTGTGTGCAATCTTTTCCAATATCTACATACTCATCTTGTATTACTCTTAGGGTTATAGATTTTTTTCACTAGTCATACCTTGTAATGGACAGAAATACCAAGGATTTTTAACATTAAATGGCATTACATAAAGTCATGGCACTGAGACGACACCTAATTATGAGTTCTGGAGTGGCTGGAATGGATTTTGAAACTTTTTTTTATGTTTATTAAATAATTGTGTCAGCTGGTAATTTTATATTTTGAACAGGTTCCTGGATAAAAAATATGAGGGCACCATAGAACTCAGCACTTCAAGATTCATCTAGAAAAGGCCTAACACCGACTGGAACGAGATGACTGGAAAAGACAATTTTCATACTTTTTAGGAAAAGTTAAAATAAAATGAACTTGATGCTTTATTTTATTTTGAGTTTTCAATTTTTTTTTGGCAAAATGGCTTTGTAACGCAGCGAAACTGATAACTCAATTTCATGAATGAAATAATGTAGTGATGCTGAAATGCAGTGGAAACATAAAATTGTTTCCACATTTAATGTATTTTATGGGGGAATAAATATTGGGCATGTTGGGAGAAATACTCATAACCTCAGGAGGATCCCTTTTTATGAATGGTGAATGACAATCACCAACAACCTTGAGAATTCCACCTCCACTTTGTGAAATCGCTTCCTTGACGACAGATCGAGGAACTTTGCAAATGGGTTGCCATTAGTGACAGATCCTCACCATAAACAAACCTTAACCAAGTAGGGGTTGTCTTTTGATTATATTCTTTCCCCATTCATGGTTTTAAATTACGAATACAGATCAACCCAAAAATAGGTTGACCCATAGTTCGATCATTATTGTGGGAGGTTCTTTACTGCGGGATGGTTTGGGTAAATGAACTATTTCTTAATTGATATGATAAATCCTTTTAATTAGAGTGGATTAAAGTCATGACAAATAGTGGAGGAGGTTCGTTCCTTTATTTTTTGTTTGGTTTTCTTCTCCCCTTTAACATGTGTTCTTCACGTTCTTTGCAGGTTGATGAATGGTCAGCATTGAACAACCATTCTTGGCCCAATAATCTGAAATCATGGATCTGGAATGGGTATAGCATTAAAGAGGTGTGGCAATGACGGTAACGATCAGATCAAGGAGGTGGGGGGAGAAGTCACACCCAAATAGATTCACATCAGAAAGATGTCTAAATGGAGATTTAAACCCCAGGTGAGGAAGAACGCGACCCAAGGGTTTTAAAACACCCTACAGATCGAAGAACGAACCACCAAAATGTGTCCAATGTACTGTAGAAGGTTTTTTCGGTGCATTGTCAGAGGTTTCACGTCAAAGGGTGGTGTAGTATGCCTTGGTGTCGGTAGCGGTGGCAGCCACATAATACAACTTCCTGTGTGGAGGAGCCGCGGCTCCGTCTGTGGTGTGACCTACACCTGTGGCGTGACCTGAACCCGTGGAATGTTGTGGGTCATGTTGGAAAACTCAGTCTACATTTGTGGACGGGTTGACTAGAAGGTAGTGCTAGCTGGTTCCGCATGGTATTAGATGGATATGACTCTCCCATGTTTAAGCTATAGGAGCTGACCCAGTCAAAGGTGGGCTAAGCTGGTTCTAGCGGGTCACACCTAGTCAAGTGGGCTAGACTTGCAGCCCAGCAGGCCGGGTTGGGCCCAATAGGCCAAGTCAGACTCGAGTCGGGTCAGTGGACTCTATTTCGGGCTGGTTTGGCACAACCATGTAGGACTAGACATAGACCCAACTGGACCCTGTTTCACTAAAAAAGCCTGTAACATTAAAACAGAGTGTCCATTTGACAAGACGTCTATAGAGTTGGGACCCTTTTTATGAGATGATCATTTGAGATAATCTATGTGAGTTTTTGAGGAAGATCGATGATGACCAATTAATTTGAAGAGTAGTCCCTCTCGATAAAAGTATACTTTTAGCAGAGTCGGGGTAGTTCTCTTGAAGGGATTCTTGGACGATTACTCCCTTGATGGATCTAGGTGTGTGTACTCCTAATCCATATACTTAGGTCGATATGGGACTCCCTATGTCATGGATATGGGTTTTTTTCCTTTAGGTAGTTTCCTCTGGGGGTGTTACTCCCGTGAAGGACTAGGGAATGGGTTCTCCGAGATTTTCATGAAGGAAGAGTGGATACTTCCCTGTGGGACTAGGTAGTGGGTTCCCTAACTTTCGAGTCATTACTCCCCTATCGTTCTAGGGTACGATTCCTCCTTAGGCATTGTTCCGGTAGAGTCGGTACTCCCATTTCATGCTAGGGATAGGGTCTCCTAGCCAGGGGTTAGTACTCCCCTAACGTACTGGGCTGTAGGTCACCCATTGTGAATAAACTAATAGAGTTAGTACTCCTCTAGTACTTAGGTGAGGGTCCTCTAGTCACTGAGTAGTAATCCTCTACCAGTTAGTGTGAACTTCCTCGATATATGAATTAGTACATCCCTGTCATAACAAGGTGACGGTTCTTCATGAGTAGTACTCCCTTGTTGGAGTAAGGGCATAGGTCCTCACTTATGGAGTAGTACTTACCCATCTCCGAGTAGTGATGGGGAGTGGGTCCTCCATAGGAGTTGGAGCTTCCTCAACTGTAGTACACAACTATAATGGGAGGGCCACTTTCTTGAAGAGTTTGATACGTAATTAGGAGCAAGTTCTCCCTCATTGGACTGAGGTGAGAGACACTCCCTACATGAGTGACTAAGGTATCACATGTTAATATGGATCAGTGCTCCCTAAAATGATCATTGTGGCATGGATCATGCCTCTTCACTTGGGATTCCTAAGTCTTGCATTGTGTGCAAGATGGTGATGAATAGACCTCTTGTGCTGGGCACTGGAGATGAACCTAGTATAATGTTCCTGATGGGGCATGTTTTCTCAGATGTAAAATTAAGAATGGTAGAGTTATACCCAATGGAATTTATCTCATGGATGATTCCATCAGGGATGGATAGGCTTGGGGAGTATGTTATCTTAGTTTATGTGTTATATTAAAACCTTTGGTAAGAATCTTGATGTTGGTTATAAGGCTGGGACCATATGTTTTTTAGTGGTTGAGATGAGACTATCTGGATGACCTTGGTATATGTATGGGCATATACCTGGGTAGAGATGACTGTGCATTTCCTTATGTGTTTTCTCTTATGATTTTTCTTCATAGTTTCAGTGTCCCCTAATATGTATTATTTTTAATCACCCATTCACAAGAATTTCCCATACATGAAATGTCTTGTGCAGATGACCGATGCTTTAACAGAGTCCAGGGAGAACCAAGACCAGGTGGTGTTTAGTGAGGGTAGACAGATGAAGCATACTCCTACAACATCAAGAGGTTACCCTCCACTTACCATTTAGGTAGGGTTCTCGGAAAATAAGTTTTAGAGTCTTAGGGTTTTACTTTTGTTCTGTATTTATTTTGGTGTGATTTTATACTGGCCCAATTTTCCACCATGTACTTTACTTTCTATTGAAATATGGTTGTTGTTTACTTAGTGTTTACCTTTTATCTTTGTAGGCTGGTTTTGTGAGTGTGCATGTGTATAGGTACTTGGAAAATTCCTTCCCCTTGTAGGATAATGCATTCAGTGCTAGTCGCCAGCCCTTGGCCTTTGGGAGGTGGGTATGGGGTAGTCGTGACATGGGATCTGGGAGACGGGTCGTGACATTACTCACATAAATATCTCTTAAATAGAAACTACCATTAATTTTTTATTTTCTATAATTTACACATCTACCCCAATCATGATCATTTTAACCATGAATTTCCAACTTCTCATTCCTTTGATACTTCATTTTCTGACTCCATCTACCATTGATATACCTATGAATTCATTTAGCAACTTATTAGGGTGATTTTTTAGTATCACTTTGATATATTGTACACAAGGTCTTATTATAATCAATTTTTTCACTATATATAGTAAAATACAATACAATTCTAATATAACTTCTGAATTATCTTTGATTTTATTTATATTGTTCACTACATTGGATTGACATTCCAATAATATTCATAGATGTAGACACTAGTTTGGCACCATCCATTTTAAGAAATAACCTATGGCTTGTTACAAAGATGGAAGGGGCATGTTGAACAGTATGGAACCAATTTGTACAACATGGTGTTCATTTTCCATCATGGATGGTATGGATGTTGTGTGATTGGGTAAATGAATTACAGTGGTATTATTTTATGGCTTCATACATTTTGGAATAGTTATAATAAAGACCATGTGCTATGGGGTAGAGGCTTGATGGTGGAGTTCTGATGGTTCTACATATTTCAGGGTTACTACACCATGGAGTGATGTCTGTAGTATAATTTCCATGTGAGGGATAATAGTTTTTCTTTTAGTGGTTTTCAGTGCACCATGGCCCTTTACCTTGTTTATTGGATACTTTCATTGAATTTGGAATGAATTTTGTAAATGGTTTTGACCAATCACAGTGTGGTGTGGTAGACTCATTTCACCATAGTCTTTTCCATTTTGGGACCCACTAGGGTGAAACCCTATCTGATTCTCTTTAAAACATGATTTTATAGATTTATTATATATTCCCAAGGCTCATACAACATAGAATTCTATTATAATCCCTCTCAAATCATGGGAGATTCCAGGTCATGATTAAGAGCTCCTCCAACCCCTAAACCCTTGGCTTTGTTCTTGATATTGGATGATTGGACCTTGACAATTATAGTTGAGATCATCTACTATTTTACTTGATTTTCCTTCCTTATCTGGGTTTAAATAAAATATATAATCCCATTTCATCATTTAATTCCAATATTTTTTTCTATAGCCTATTTTGTGATGAATTGAGATTGGTTTTATGGAATTTTATTATGCGATCATGATATTGTTATTGTGAAAGCATGATTTAGGTATCACTACTGAAGGTGTTTTGGATTTTTCATCACCACGATTAAGGAAGGAAGTTCCTTACCATATTGGGATCTTGTATACATTTACATCCTTGATATGATAATTTTTTTGTGCATCATGATTCACCATTCTTGATAGTGGTCCCATATGTGTGCGTGTGTAACTCATGAGACCCATATAAGAGGAATGATTCCTTGTGTATTCCCATGCAGCTTGTTAAACCATGTTTGATATTGGTCACATGTATATAGATGTTTCTACTGGTTCTCATGATGACATGAAATATCCATTATATCAATTATTTACCGTATTATGTGGGATTATCATAATGTTGGAGGAATCACTACCAGTATTCAGAATAGGTAGACTATAATGATATAGTTTTTTGATAGAGGGAGGGTGGACAAGACATGTGAAAATGATGAAGATGGAAAATTAATTAGAGTATGAGCATGAAGATCCTGAGCATAGCCCTATAGATATTCCAATATTGGCATGAAGGAATTTAAGGATAGACCCATATAATTGAAGTGATATGATGGCCTTATGGCCCAACCAATGAATAGGAAGGGGTTCTATGTTCATGAGGCCTAACCCATGATAGAGGTGGGATGTGTTGGCCTTATTTCATGATCTAAATCAATGCTTTGAGACTATTTAGATACATGGACACCAGTCTTGTGAAGAGATTTTGATCACCCCTAACATCATTTCTAATAATAATTCTAGCAGAGGAATGATTTAGGTATAGTTTGGGACCATGAAAGATTAGTCAGTATGTGAATACTATACATATGTTAGTTGTTTATTTCTTTTTTATCTATATATATCAAGGAATTCACCTATTGTACTTGTGCACTCATGTTATGGATTCTTTGGTGGTGTCCTACTAGGTTTTATTGCTCATGCCCCATATAATATTAATGATATTCCTATAGGCTTCATGAACAACGATCCATGTGAGGGAAAGTGTCCCATGATTGATAGATTATCTAAGGACTAAAGAGTTCTTGTAAGTACCAAGACTATATCTATTGGATTTATACACTATTTCCTTTAATTAAAAGCTTAAATTTTATATATTCTAGCTTTTCTTTCCACATTGGGAGCCTCTTTCTTTTTACATGTATGACATGGGTGACATTTGATACCACCTTATATTTTATTTAGTTCTACAATGATAATATAGTTTGTTATATTCTATTATGTTTATATTCTTTGGTTATGATTACTAATCTTATAGTATCCCCACTGTACGATTAGAACCTCATCATTATTCGGTAGCATATTGTATAGATGGAGGAATGCCAGAGGTCTTGTAGAGTAAGTTATTGGTTGTTTTTCGTGGAATCTAGGTTGGGGTGTTACAATAGGGTATCAAAGGATTGATGTTCCTTTATTTTCTTTTGGGGTTATGGTATAAATAATTTTGGAGGTGTGAGAATTGGGTATGGAATTTTCCATGTCCCTAGTCAGCTCAAGTGTAACAGACCTCCATGTTGTTGTGAGTGGTTGATGTAGAATGAAATCCTTTATGTACTTTTATTACCATGACATATATACATATTGATATATACATGTATTAATTCTCACCATATTAGTATTGATACTTCAAATCCCACTACTTATATGGTAATTTCCTTAGATTACGGGTCGTATAATAATGTTATAGTAGCTCCCTCTATAATGAAAACCTAGAGATAAAATGATAGTAATCCTAAACATATCTTATATGATCTAGATACACAATAATGATAAAACAAATAATATTTCCTTCTATTTTGTGTTGCGGGCTCATAATAATTGAGACTTATTCTCTTTATATTCTCACTTGGTGATGTCAAGTAGATAACACCATAAGGACAAACCATCCAATAGGAACAACACATGTTCCAGGTGTCATTGGTTATTCCAATATATGAAAACATGTATTGGTCATCTGAATTGATATTTTTATCAATGTGTAAGATTTTATCATGTAATTTGATTCAATAAAAACACCCATGACATTGAATCTGTGTAGTGTTATCTTATGATGAGTGCATCATTGGTGGTATTTCATTGGTGAAATGATTAAGATTGATTTTTTTGCTTATGAGTGGAGTAAGAGATGTCCCATGGGCCTAAGTTGGCTAGGATGGTAGTAAATTCATTAAATATGTGGAAATGGTACAATATGGTAATTTGTTCTAGTGAGGTCATGAACTATATAAAGAGAAAAATGGATGTTGACACAAGTGTGCATCCACATTTATGAGATATCATGTGACAAAGAGATTATATTACAAAGAATGTTTTTATGAGGTGGTCATAGCTATGCAAATCTTTATCACCTTAAGGTCCATGATGGGTTATTAGAATATATTCATGGTCTGTGAGTTAGACTCATTACTATCAAGATATGGATATCAAGGGTAACACACTATGTTTATCCACAAATTCCACCAATTTTAATGAATAGGTGTTTAGGATAAACTAGCCCCTCGGGATGGGGTTGGTGAAAGTCCATGTATGATTTAAATCATGTAAAACTAATTCAACGATATTAATCATTTTTATAATAATGATAAATGAATTTATTTACAAAGCTATTCACAATTTTTATTATCATAAAAGTGAATATGGGAATATAATTTTTTTTCAAATGAACATAGGATGTTGAAGGTTCGTTAATATATTTGAGAAGTTTAAAAGCTAAGTTAATGGTTTTTATTTTATCATGTAACATTTTTTTGTGTTATAAGAGATCAATAAAATATTTTTTTCATTTATGATAGGTTTGTTAAGTAATGTGTGTGTGCAAAGGTCTAAAATGAAATTTAATATTTTATAAGGACCCAAGTGAAATTTTGAAATGTATAACCAATGTACAAAAGATTATTTTAACCCATTGAATAGGTATCTCCACCAATTAGGGGAATTTACTGATTGAATATCTATTATCCTCTCCAATTATGTTCTTATAGAGATATTCATAAGGAAGAACATGGTTAGATCTATCCTCCTTTCTCGATGGAGTTCGTGTTCTTAAAAAAGTTGAAGGGACATTGTAGAGCTATTTGGTTTCACATGATATCACAAAGGAAATGTAGATCGAATATTTATGAAATGTGTTGACTGAGTGGATGATATAGAGAATTTATATAATGGTGATTTTGACCCATGACACATCGATGATGAGAGAATAAAAACAAAAACTTCAAACGAACAAGGAACCATTTTAATATTTTGTTGGATTTTATTTTTCATGTATAAATTGAATTAAACATGTTCCATTAACAAATTTATGAAATGGGTTCTCTTTATTTAGTTTTTTTAAAATAAATCCAAACAAAAAATTTTAAATTGTGCATTTTTCATGCTTTCGCTGCACCCCTAGTCCCTTCAATTGGTATTAAAATGAATATGTAATCATTCCAGTGAGATACTAACTTAACGAATTCCCTTAGGGTATCATTTAATATATTATTTTCTCGATGTATTAAACAATAGTAAACATATCATGATCATTTCATTATATATGTATTTTTTCATGTTCATGGTATATTATTTTTAGAATGTGTATTTTTTATGTGTAATTACGTAGTATAATAATAAACAAGAATTAAAAGATAAAATGATGATGCATGGTGAATTATTTATATTTAAAATCCTTGTTAAATTATGACTGTAGTAACATATAATAATCATGTTATATGTACAATTATTTCATTTTCTATGATTAACATACTAAATCTTTCAAACAAAATATGAAGTCATTAAATGCCATCCATCAGATGAATTTGGAAAAAAATGACTATTTTAAGTAGACATCAACACTAGTTGAGGCTTCCTCTTACTATTAGGGATTTATTATGAAAGTAGTGATTTGAATTTACTAAAAATTGTAGAAAATAATTATTTAAATATAGTTTGTTAAAAAATAAAAGGTAAATTGTTTATAAATTTAATGTAATTCTTTATAGGGGAGAGAATCCACTCAATAGATCAAGGAGCCTCTTGTTAATGTGATGTTCCAGTCAGATTCCTACAATGAAACTCTTTGAGTAGTGGAATAACCATAGCTTGAATACTATAAGGATGGGTATCAGGGATCCTAGACCCTGAAATAATCAAGTGACTGATTATTCTAAATTTGGTAGTTAATGACTAATAAAATTTTATAAAATAGTGGGAGTCAATTAAAAGAAATAATTAGAATATTTATAATAGTAATAAAGATAGTGTACTAATCTGTTGATTTTATTTGTCATATATCATATTGAGACCACTACCAATTCAATTAAACTGTGATCAATATTATATAAATATAATATCCTTAAATTCCATAACTTCTAGGAGTGGTACATGTGATTTCACATAGTACCATTCTATGAGAAGATTATTTATGTACTAGAATCCACACATTTGGATGACCCCTATTAGGTATAAATAAGGGAAGACAATGATATATAAAAGATGAATGTAGATAATCTACTAGATTTCAAGTGTTTCATGTTTTCATTTATGTGGAGTGAGTTGTAGAAAATGTATGAGTATGTAGTTTTTTTCCAAAAACTAGGTTATATATAAAAGTTAAACTAGTAGAGTGATCAATAAGAATGATATCAAATATCAAGTGCTCTGTATACATTAAATCTTTCATAAGTAATCCAAGAGGGACCTCGTGTACTCTATATGACCATGATCAATTATAGACTGGAGTCCCTTAGGTTTAAACTTAACCAAGATATCAAAACTAATCTCATTATTTCCTATTTAATGCACAGATTTTTGAATATCACTCTTAATTATAATATGAATAACTTGAATAATTCACACAAATGTTTTTTGGATTTAATTTACCAATAATATAAGGATATGTATAATTATAACTCCTTGGTCCTTATGGTGAAAAAGAGAAAGAAAATCAAATATAAAGTGTAAAGGAATAATACTAGGTCAAATAAAATGGTGCAACTCTCTTTCAAGAATGTTTTGATACAGGGAAAAACAAAAATCATGTGGAAATGTTCTTTGGATGTGTTAATAAATACATTTTAAAGAATAATTTCATAGTTGGGAAGAATAAGTAAGTTGATGATTTTGATTGAGGTATATTTTTCAAAGAATAAAATCTATATATTTCTAAAAGTTGTGTATTGGATACTACATGTGGATAAGGCATTTTTATTTAAATATTGGAACCAATTAGATTCAAGCCACATTTAAAATGTAAATTTGTCCTTTGAGTTTTAAATGGTGTGAGTCTTTCATCCTTAAAAGTGAGAGATTTTAATATTTCTTTTCCCAATGGGATGGTTCTTGTACTAAATAATGCTTATTATGTACAATATTTTACAAGAAAAATAATCCAATTATAAACTTTTGACCACAATTGATTTTATATTATGTTTAGAAATAAAATTTTTCTTACGTATAAGGATAACATATGTTATGGTATAGTACATATTTACAATGCGTGGTATATACGTTAACTAGAAAATCTAATATTGGAAGTCAATAACAAATATCATGATATTAAATCATATCCTATATGCCTTTGGATCTTTATGAAATTTCATGTAAATGATAAGAAATTACATAAACTACCTCAATTAGGATATTTAGACTCCCTAGAGTCAAAAACCTTGGATGTATATAATATTTTTTATAAGGTAAAATGAACAATGAAAAGTTCTATTGGAAAGGAGAATGATTTGAAGAACCATTGGAATTGGTTCATTATTATATATGTGATATATTTCAAGTAGAGTAAAGGGGTGGAATTTCTTACTTCTTCAATTTTACTGATGATTGTAGTATATATAGATATATATACTAATTAAGGCATAAGTCATGTTCTTTTATCATATTCAAGAAATATACGAATAAATAAGAGAATCAAGCTGAATATCATGAAACCCATCTCAAACCATATTGAATAACATATTAACCAATATTTCATCGATCATTTTATAGAGTGTGGGATGATTTCCAAAATCACTCCTTTATAAACATCTTAGTAGAATATTGTTTGTGAAAGGAGGAATCAGACCCTGCATAACACTATCAGATCGATGATGAGTTAAGAAACTCTACCATTATCCGTTTGGGGATATGTACTACTGATTATTACATATACACTAAACTGAATACCAACTAAAATAGTAGATGGGATTATATAAAATTTCTGTTAATAAATGAAATATGTTCTGTCACACATACATGTAAGAGGATTCAAGGATTTATTTAAGACCATTCCTAGTGAAAAAAAGTATCTTGGAGTATAAAGTGCATCTTTATAGGTCATCCTAATGAGATTAATGGATATAAAATATATAACTCTTCAGATAAAAAAGTGGTTATAGAAATAAAAGCAACATTTATATTAAAGGAACACATCTATAATGGAAATAGTGGGAAAAATATTGGCTTTGATGAAGATGAGCTCCAGATGTAAACAATTTTGCACTAGAAGAGTCTCCTCATGATATAGTGGGAGAGAAAGATATCCCCATGACATAATTACTTCATAGATAGACATGAGAGTTTATATAAATAGAGATATATATTTTCCTTATCACCAAGTTAGGGGAAACATTACTCATAGGGAATTATGAACCTCTGACCTATAAGAATGAATTTTATGGAAATGATGATGTTAAATAGTATGAAGACATGAATTCTGTAACAGATCCCTTGTACCAAAATATAGTTTATAATTTTCTTGAACAATTGGAATATGTGAATCTAATTGGTTGTAAATGGGTATTTTAGAAAAATATAGACATGGATGGCCAATTGAACTCTTATAAGGAATGACTTGTAATTAAGGGTTTTTGAGAACATCAATGCATTCAATATGATGAAACCTTCTCACTAATCACTATTATATGATCCATCATAATATTACTTGAAATAGAAGACATACATGAGTATGAACATTATAAAAGGGATGTAAAAATTAATTTTCTAAATGGGAATATAGTTGATGATGTCTATGTGACGCAACCTAAATGGTTCATTATTTCAAAGAGTGAAAATAACATGTTCAAGGAAAAAAGATTCCTTTATGGATTGAATCATGAATAAAAATTGTGGGATATTATATTGAGGAGCCCATAAGAGAATTTGGATTCATAAAAAAATCATGAAATCCATGTGTATATAAGAAGGTTAGTTTATGCGCCTTCATTTCCCAAGAATTATATGTTGATGACTTGGTATTAATGGGAAAGGAATTGAAATTATTAGAGTCAATGAAGACTTGGTTTAACGAGTGAAACTCCATGAAATACATTAGAGAATCATCTTATATTATAGGTATTAAGATTTATCAACATAGATCATCATGGATACTTGGGATAATTCAAAGTACATATATTGAAAAGGTAATCAGAATGAATAATATAGAACAATCCATGATAGGTTATTTTTTCTTGTCACAAGGAATTAATCTATCTAAGAATATGATACCACAAACACCAAAGGATATTAAAAGATTTATTAGAACACCTTTTCATTCTACAGAGGGATCTATCATGTATTCCATTCTCTTTACTAGATTTGATGTATCATTTTCTTTAAGAGTGGTGGGAAGATATTAATCCAATCAAGTAGATCTTCATTGGGAATCTGTAAAAACTATCATAATGTACTTGTGATGTACACAAGATATGTTCCATGTGTATGGATGAGATGATGAGATAGTTGTTAATTGATACACTCCTGTAATATTCCACTTATATCATCATGATATGAAATCATAGTCTAACTAATTATTTTTTTGGAATGGTGGTGTCGTGAGATATAGGAGTTCAAAGAATTATATGGTTGCTAATTCTATTTCATATTTTTTGTATATAACATATTTTGATGTATCTACATAATAAGTTTTGATACATATTTTTGTTTATGAGATTGGTGTCGTACCAAGCAGTGAAGACCCAATTACAATATACTATCATAATACTACACCAGTGGTTCCTAACAAGGATCATAGGTCACACAAAAGGACAAATCATATACTTTTAATGCTTTATCTATTGAGGTATTTTATTCATAGAGTCAAAGTCGTGGTTAGAAGATTATTCAAATAGGATCATGTGGTAAACCCCTTGACTAAATCTATATCTTAGTAGGATCGTGATACACACATGAGAGCCACGATGTTTAGAATTGTTAGTAGTTGGATCTAGTGTATATGGGAGTGTTTTAATTGGGTTCCCTAGACCAAAATACTTTATGTACATTGAATATAATTAAATATATATAGTTTGATATATACATGTATTCATTCATACAATAATAGTTTTGATTCTTCTGCATCTACTATTTATATAGTAATGTCATTAGATTAAATGTTGTATCAAAAGGTTATAATAGTTCCCAACTATAATGAGAACCTTAACATATTATGACTATAATCTTGAACATATTTATTATGGTCTAGATAAGTTATATAAATGGGATACATATGATGTCTGACTTTCAGGTTCAGGGGACTCCAATCCATTGAGACTTCTTCTCATGATGTTAAAACTTGGTGATCTAAAGTAGATGATATCATGATGAAATAATCGCGAATAGTAACACCACATGTTTTGGGTTTCATCGATTGTTCATATATATATATGTACATTTGTATTGGTCTCTAGACATGAAATTATTATCAATGTGTACAATTTTATCACATGCATTGATTCAAGGAAGAAACCATAAAACTAATTTCATGCTAAAGTAGCTTGTGTTGGGTGAATCATTGTTGGTATGACATTGGTTGAATGATCATGACAGAATTTGTATCATTTATGTTTAAGAAGAGATATCTCTTGGGACCTGGTTTAATTAGATGGTAGTTGTAATGTCCCAGTTCCAGATACCACCCAGAGGCACCCCGTACCCGGTTGGTCACATGGCCTTAAGCGCATTTCCTCAAACACCAGAGGCTAATGTCTAAAAGTGACAACCTTGGGTGTGATAGTGGGGAAACTATGGCCTAATTTGTAGAGTATATAGTGGAAGTAAACAAATACCTACAAGAGAGGAAGCATTTATAATGACATACAATAGTAGAAGCATAAAATTGAAAGTATAAACAGGAGAACATATATAAAACTATGCATGATACATATGACTAGGAAAACAACCAAACAAGTCACAATGCTGGAATACAACAGTGCTAAACCAAAGTGTAGAAGAAAGCAGATAAACTCCTCAGCATCATAAGCAATAGCTTGGACCCATTATATCTAGATCCATAACAAATAAATTACCTAAAGTATAAGGGAGATTTACCTTATCTATACCGGAAAAATATAATCTATTTGGGCCCAAAATCATGGCCCAAACAGGGTGTGAGACTAAATCCCAGTAGGTAACCACCCGAAGATCTGTTCCTAATAGTCAGTGAATATATGGCAGGTAAAAGTAAAGAAAATAGTAAACAGTGAAGTGCTCACCAGTAAAAAATCCATAGATTCAAAGAAACTAATCAAGCACAATAACTCTCTAGGAAGTTCACACAACCTATCCCCTCTGGTTCAGTTATAAGAATATATAATGGCTCTCTGAGGAAGCGCTCATAGTCAATTCCCCTTATATTAAAAGGTAAAGCAAGACTCTATGAGGAAGCTCACACAGCCATTTCCCCTTATAGTCTAAGGTAGTCGAGGACTCTCTGAGGAAGCTCACACAATCAATTCTCTTATAGCCCAAAGGTCACATACTCTCTAAGGAAGATCACTCGGTCAATTCCCCTTATAACCCAGATCGTTTAATTAAAACAAATACTCTCTGAGGATTCTCACATGCCCAATTCCCCTTATAGTCTAAAACAATCAAGGACTTTCTGAGGAAGCTCACTTGGTCAATTCCCCTTATATTCCCAATTCGTTCTAGGCTCTCGGAGGATGCTCACTCGGTCAATCCCCCTTATATCCTGATGTGATCAAAGACTCTTTGAGGAATCTCACTCAGTCATTTCCCCTTGTAGTCTACTACATTAGCTTCTCCTGGACTTGTGTAGGTCAAAGAGGATAACATTGAAATATGGAAAAATTAAACCTACAAAACTACTTGGCTATACAGTCTACAACATATCAAGCATGTCAGAATACAAACTTTACATCCTACAGCAACATGCATGGAAAATAGGCAAGGCAGCCAAAATGGATAAACAGGACCAAATGGACATAAATAGAACATGCAAGGGAAAAACATCCAAAGAATAGCAATCAACCCAATTAATATCCAAATTACCTATACACTAGCATACAAGCATGGCAGGAAATCAACACGGGTAACATGGTAAACACGCAATACCCCGTTCAAGGGTATTGGTGGAATTTTCACATAATACACAAAGATGTTTAACAGAAAGGCACAATCCACCTACCTGGACTTTAAGAGATATCTATATGTGAACCTCAAATCTTGAATCTCCTTAGAACGCCACAAATCTATGAAAACGTATAAAACGTTTAACCCATGATAATTTGGAAAATAAAAGGAATCATGAAACGAGGCTCAATCAGAAGATACGACTCACCGATGTGATTCCAATGCTACCAACGGTGTTCAATCAGCAGTACGGACAGTGGCTTGGGGGTTCGCCAAAGATCTATGGCTGTAAGGGTTCTCTCGGTCTAACAAGACCTAAAAGAAGAACATTCTGGTGATTAGACGTGACCCCGATGCATTTAATGAAAAAAAGAAAGTACATGGAGGGTGATTTTGAAATACACAGCATGTACATTCCTTTTATGTACTCTGATTTAAGTGGCATCCAAGTCACTCCCACACAAATGTGTGTGGGGCTACTACACGGCCATCACACAACCTCCTATGTCAAGGCAGTACATGGCGTGTACTCAAAAAGTACACGACGTGTACTTAGAAAATCTCTAGAATTTTCATTTTCCTAAAAAATGACCAGAAAAGGAAAATCAAACTTGAAAAGAAGATCTGGGTTCTTATAAACTCCTCCCCATAAATTAATTCATCCCTGAATTTCCTAGCGCTATGTAGAAGAAGAAACCTCGAACATTTCTGGCCACTGTGCTCATACATCGGCCTCGCTCTCCATAGTCTCATCCTGCACTCGCCTATGTTGGCATAGTACTTGTACCAAAGAAACAGACTGGCCATGGAGAACCTTTGTACTGTGATCCAAAATCCGGATTGGATGCTCCTCAAATGACAAATCCACTTCGAGCTCAACCTCCTTGGGTTTAAAGACATGAGATGGGTCTGAAAAGTAACATTGAAGCTGAGAAATATGGAAGACGTCATGCGTAGCCCAGTACCTCTAAGGTAACTACAACAGATAGGTAACCGACCCAACTCTCCCCAACACCTCAAATGGCCCGACGTACCTTGACGAAAGCTTACCCTATATCCTAATCCTCTTGTGTCCCAACCTCGATGTGACATGCAGGAAAACCTAATCTATGACCACGAACTCCAGAGGTCATCTCCGCTGATCTGCATAAGACTTCTATCAAGACTGTGCAGTAGCCATCCTCTTCCAAATCAACTCTATTTTCTCTGTGGTCTTCTTAGCAAGACGAGGTCCCAGAAAAGCTGCCTCTCCTGCCTCCAGGAAACATAAGGGTGATCAACATGGCCTACCTTAAAAAGCCTCATAAGGTGCCATCTGAATAGTCTCTTGAAAACTATTATTGTAGGCAAACTCCACAAGTGGTATGTGCTTCTCCCAAGAACCTCAAAAATCCAGAATGCTTGCTTATAGAATGTCTTCAAGCACCTGAATTGTACACTCAGACTGGATATCTGTCAGGGGATGGTAAGCTTTACTCAAAAGTACCTATGTACCCAAATCCTTTTGAAGCCCCTTCCAGACCCGAGAAGTAAAATGTGCATCCCTTTCTGAAACAATAGAGTGTGGAACTCCATGATGATTTATAACCTCATGGATGTACAACCATCCCAAATCATCAACAATGAAGGTCTCCTTGATTGTCAATAAGTGAGAAACCGTCATGAGTCTCTCAATGAAAACCCAAACTGCGTTATTCCCTCGAGGTGTCCTCGACAAACCGGTCACGAAGTCCATCGTGATGTCATTCAACTTCCACTCAGGAATGGTTAACAACTATAAAAACCATGCTGGTCGCTGATGCTCCGCCTTCACCTGTTGACAAGTGGAACATCTCATGATGAAACCATCCACATCCCTATTCATACCTGCCCACCAATACTGATGGTGTAGATCACGATACATCTTGGTGACGCCAGGATGAACTGCCCAAACTGAGGAATGAAAATCCCGCATCAGCTCCTCGCGTATATTTGCTGGCACCCATAAGATCCCTTGGAAATGCAAGATCTCATCCTGATCTATGGTACATCTAGAAATTGGGTCCTCTCCTGACACACTCTCCCTTGGGAATTGGCCTTCCGAATCTAATAGCTTCGTCATTCGAACTCGATCGAGAAGAGTAGAGGTAACAATAATAGATGATAAAAAAGTCTTCCCTTATCTGTCGTGCACCTCAAATGAATCTTAGAGAATAGTGCCATAAGCTTCCACTCACTACTGTCCTCCTGAACTCTCTGTATCTAAGTCCTCATACTCAACACATCATCCACAACATTGCTTTTCCCAGGCATGTAGGAAAGCTCAATGTCAAAGGATAGTAGGTACTCAACCCACCTGTGCTGTCTCTAATTCAGATCATGTTGAGTGAAGATCTACTTGAGACACTTGTGGTCGGTGAAAACCACAAAATTCTCTCCTAGAAGATAATGTATCCAACAATTTATGGCATGAACAACAGCTGCCAACTCAAGAGCATGCGTCAAGTAATTCCTCTCATGTGGCCCCAACTGCCGAGACCCGTACGCAACGACTCCATCTCCCTACAGAAGAACAAATCCTAGCCCGATACCTGACACATCATAGTAAACACTATAGATCTATCCCGACTTTGGAAAGACTAGTATCGGTGTTAATGTCAACCTTACCTTCATCTTCTGAAAGGTTGACTCACAAGAATCTGACCATAATAACTTCACACCCTTCATTGTCAGACCCATCAGCAGTGCTGATAAGCATGAAAAGTCTTGTATGAAACCTCTGTAGTATCCATCCATCCCTAGAAAACTCTGAACCTCAATGACGTTCTTTGGATGATCCCAAGAAACTATATCTCTCACTTTCTCTGGGTCTACTGATACTCCTTACTCAGAGATAATATGACCCAGGAATTGAATCTGATCCATCCAAAAGTGTCACTTTGAGAGCTTAGAATATAACTGATGCTCCCTCAGAGTACTCAAAACGATCTCAATATGGGTATCATGGTTGAATCGAGTGTGAGAGTACACCAAAATACTATCCACAAAAACAACCACAAAGGATTCCAAGTGTGGATGGAACGCTTGGTTCATTAGTGCCATGAGAACTACAGGCTCATTTGTTAGACCGAACGACATAAAAAAATACTTGTATAGACCATACCTACTCCAGAATGCTATAAGAGGTATATCTGATGGTCTAACATGCAACTGATGATAACCGGACCTCATGTCAATCATCGAGAACACCCGAGATTCTCTAAGATGATCAGAGAGATCATAAATCCTAGGCAAGGGATATCAGTTGTTGACCGTCAGCTGGTTCAGCTTCCTATAATCACACAAATCCTAAGGGTGTTGTCTGCCTTCTTCGCAAACAAGACAGGAGAATCCCATGGAGAAGCAATGGGTTAGATGAAACCTATTTCCTGCTATTCCTCCAACTCTTTCTTGAGGTCCTAAAACTCTAGTGTTGCCATCCTATATGAATGAATGGAAACCAGTGCCGCTCCTAGCACAAGATCAATAGAAAATTATACCTCACACTCCAAAGGAAAACCTCAAAAGTCTTCTGAAAATACATCTCTGTAACAATATACCAATGGAGAAAAGTCTAACTATGAAGTCCCCTGGTCATCCAATTATAGAATAGCAATCTGGGATGTTACTCCTCCCAACTCATGATGCTCTGGATCCGCTCTGCTGGCCTGGACATCCCATTTACCCCTATGAAGAAAGGGTCCACCCTTTGTGGATAGGAAACACACCCTGTATCGATAAAAGTCGAAGAATACCTAGAAGGGAACTAGCCAGTCCATTCTGAGAATTACATCATAGCCTGTCATCTCCAGGATATAGAGGTCACCTAAAAAGTGAAACCCACCAACCTATAGAGGAAAATCTCTGCACTGATGTACACTAGACGTTCTAGTCCCCAACGAAGTGTCTAGCATAAATATATCAACATATGAAAAGATATAGATACCAAGGCTCTCCATGATAGCAATAGAAATAAAGCTATGAAATCCCCTATATCAAAAAGAGTAGAAGCTAAAACTGAGGCTACTAAGATCGTTCCTTGAACTATGGAGGGTTTGTGATCCTAATCTCGATGGGTCTGCTCTACTACAAAAGTCTATCCTATGCCACAACCTTATGACCCTACCTGACCACTCTAAGCAGATCCACCCTACTGTCCCTGAAGAACTGGTGACTGACTACCATAGTGATGAACTCCACCTTTGCCCTAATGGATGGAAGAACTTCAGTTCCCAGACTGGTGAGAAACTAGTGGTGTAGCTCCTGAACAAGGAGTCATAGAAGAACCCCTGTCACCAGCTGCTGGTGAGAAGAACTGAAAAAATCACTAAAGGTAACCCATCTTGCTGCCAGATCGGCACTCCACTAGGTCTCTCGGGCAATGTGGCCTCGTATACCTACTTCTCCAACACTGGTAGCACACCACCTACCTACCAGAAGATGTATCTCTCTTACTCTGATCTCCTCATTCAGTCTCCCTATGGCGCTTCCTGCCATCAGCTAGTGGAGTACTAACTCTGGATGTCGAACCGCCCTGGATCACAGCTCTCGAATCCCTCAGATTGCACTATATGATCATCGCCTAGTTGTTGATAGATGATATCGAAGTAAACCTAAAATTGTTCACCTGAGATCAGATTTAGGGCCTTAGACCATCCTCAAACATTCGTGTAAGAAACAACTCATCACCTTCTAGAATAGTTGTGAAACACTACAGCTCTGTGAAGTGAGAGGAATACTTCATAAGAGAAATAGTACCCTGCTCCAGACTCATGAACTCTCGGGCTCGATTGTACCTCAAGGTCTCTCGAGAGAAATAATCGTAATAAATATTCCGAAACTCATCCCAAGTGATGTTCTGCTGGTAGCCCTCCTGTGATATCACATCCCACCACCTCTTGGCGGAGTCTCGAAGCATGTAGGTATTGATCTTCACCCACTTCTCTGGAGGTATCTCCAGATGCTCGAAAATCATCAGTGTGGCTTCTATCCAGGACTCTTCATCCTAAGGTCCTCCTTCCCCTAAAACGGTGAGAGGATTATAATACCGGAAGACCTGCATCAAATCAAACATTGATGGGGTAGGAGGCGGCGCTCCCAAAAATGTTTGAGTCATCCTAAAAAAGCCCTCCCTGAACTATGCATCATCACCTATGCCAAGTAAAATGGTTGGTGCCAAGGCTGGACCAACTGGAGGATCTGCAGGTAGTCCTTGATCAGCCATGTCTGGTGTCTGATCACCGCTTGGGAATTGCTTCACAACCAAATGATGTCTTGGTGGCATGACATTGCAAGGTCAAGCACACACCTTAGATCAAGATTATCAAGGACTGAAAACAAGGAGTGTAAGAAGGGAAAATGAGAAAGGAAGAACTCGATTATTACAAAACATGACTACATGGTCTGTACATTTCCTACAAGGAGTGTTCCCTGAAGTCATTTACATGGGCATGTACTTCTGCCTAAATTGGTCATATAACACCCCAAACACACGGTGTGTTGCCTTAACACAAGATGTGTACTTTAATCTTCTTCCCCTGCCTGAGTCCTTCTACACGATTAAGCCACATGGATCTCCTAAGACAAGACTACGCAACGTGTTCAAGGTAGACATGATGTGTACTAGGCAAGATTCACATAGACAGTGAGGTTAGTGGCACGGTCAGACACACGACTCACACTACACGGCGTGCTCCGGACGAACAAGGCATGTATGTGAAAGGATAACACTAACCCATGTTGTTCTTGACACATCTGGGTACTTGGGGCAGACTACATGGCATTTTCCATACTGACACGGCGTGTATATCTTAAGGTTTTATCCATTTGTGTTGTTAGTTACATGAGCGGGTAGAGGTTCAACACTACACGGCATGTTCGACTTGTACACAATGTGTTCCCACCAGACTTCCTCCATCCCATGTCTCTACACACATGACCTATGAAACAGTTAGAGAGTACACGTCATGTACATACAATACATGACGTGTACTTAAGAAAAATAGTTTCTTCCCAAACAGAAGAACGCATGGAATATACGTAACACTACACGACATGTATTCTAGGTTTTTTCAGACAGTAAGCTTGAGAAACTACTACGAAACCCAGAGAAACACTGAATAAAGCATTGAAAGTGCCAAATTTGGATTCATGAGGTCCCATACTCCCCACGAATCAAAGTTTGGCATCTTTTACACATTATAACATTGAAAAAATGAAATGATCCACTAAATTTCAGTCCATGAGGGCCCATAACACCTTGAGAACCAATGTTTGGCGTCCAATCGAGAAAATCCCTACACTAAATAATACCCTATCAAAAAATAAGTATTTTTATCAAGGAAACTATCACTACAACATGCATATTTTACAAAACATCTATCACAAAAACATTCAATCACTAATGCATCCTAGAAGGCATGGAAAAAATGTCTCACATGTGATTTCTAGCAAGTTCCTATATGATGAATGAGATAGAATACCCTCATCTCATCGAGTTGCAACAGAAATAGAACCTCGATAATATCAATATCAACAACACAAATCTTGTGAATCACTCATGGTGAAATCAAATCAACTATAATAACTGAAAAACCAGAAACATTTCAATTAACAAGGCAGATTGGCTTTTCCCTATACATGAGGTAGCTACTCCAGGGCACAACTTATTACAAAGTACCTATACCTTCATATACATGACTAAAGGCTCCAAACTGTAATTCAAGAGAAAAGAAATTCCTCTAATACCACTTTATAACATCCTGGTTCTGGAGGCCACCCAGAGGTGCCCTGTACCTGGTTGGTCACATGGACTCAAGCGCATTTCCTCGAATCCCAAAGGCTGCTGACTAGCAGTGAGGGCCTTGGGTTGATAGTGGGGAAACTATTCCCTCATTGGTAGAGTACATATTGGAAGTAAACAAATACATACAAGAGTGGAAGTAGTAATAATGAGATATAGTAGTCGCAGTAGAAAACTGAAAGTATAAACTAGAGAACATATATAAAATGATGCATGATACATATGTCCAAGAAAACATCCAAACAAGTCACAATGCTGGAATAAAACAGTGCTAAACCAAAGTTCAAAAGAAAGAAGATAAACTCCTCATCATCGCAAGCCATAGCTTGGTCCCATGCTCTCTATCTCCACAAAAAATCAAGTAGCTAAAGTAGAAGGGCGCTTTCCCCTATCTATACCTGAAACAATATAATCTTTTTGGGCCCAAAAGCATGTCCCAAATAGGGTGTGAGACTAAATCCCTTCAGGAAACCACCCAAAGATCAATGCCTAATAGTCAATGAATATATGGCAGGTAAAAGTACAGAAAACAATAAATAGAAAAGTGCTCAGTAGTAAACAATCCATAGATTCAAAAAACTAATCAAGAATAGTAACCCTATAGGAAGTGCACAATGCTTATCCCTTCTGTTTAAGTTATAAGAATATATAAATACTCTCTGAAGAAGTGCTCACAGTCAATTACCCTTATATTCAAAGGTAAAACAAGACTCTCTAAGGAAGCTCACATAGTCAATTCCCTTTATAGTCTAAGTTAGTCATGGAAAATATGAGGAAGATCACATGGTCAATTCCCCTTATATTCCCAAGGTCACAGACCCTTTGAGAAATCTCACTTGGTCAATTCCCCTTATATCCCATGTCGTTTAAATAAAACAAAGACTCTTTGAGGATGCTCACACGGTCAATTCCCCTTATTTTCTAAAACAATCAAGGACCCTCTGAGAAAGATCACTTGGGCAATTCCCCTTATAGCCACAACTGGTTCTAGTCACTCTGAGGATTCTCACTTGGTCAATCCCCCTTATAGCCTAAAGTGCTCAAAGATTCTCTAAGGAAGCTCACTCGGTCAATTCCCCTAATAGTATACTACACCAGGTTCTCACGACCCTGTGTATTTCAATGAGCATAGCAGTGCAATATGGGCAAATTAAACCTACAAAAATACTTGGCTAAACAGTCTACAACATATCAAGCATGCCAGAATACAAACTTTCCATCTGACAGCAACAAGCATGGAAAATAGGCAAGGCATCCAAACTGGATAAACAGGACCAAACGATCGTAAACAAAACATGCCATGGAAAAACATCCAAAGAATAGAAATCAACCCAATTCATATCCAAAGTAACTCTACAAAAGCATACAATCATGGAAGGCAATCAACATGGGTAAAACGGTAAACACGCAATACCCCATTCAAGGGTATTGGTGGAATTTGCACATAATACTCAATGAATTTGAACGAAAAAGCACAAACCACCAAACTTGATGATATGATATCTATATATGTGAACCTTGAAGCTTGAATCGCCTTAGAACGACACAGATCTATGAAAATGTATAAAACATTTAAACCACGATAACATGGAAAAAAGAGGAGTCGTGAAACGAGGCTCAAGCAGAAGAGAGAACTCCCCGATGCGATTCCAACGCATCCAATGTTGTTCGATTCAGAGAACAGACATAGTTTCAGGGGTTCGTCAAAGATCTGCGACCGTACAAGTTATCTCGGTCGAACGAGACCTTAAATAAAAGCATTCTGGTGATTAGACGCGACCCCAATGCATTTAATGAAAAAAGAAAGTACAAGGAATGTAATTTTGAAGTACACAGTGTGTAATCGCCTTTTCCTTACTATGATTTATGTGGCCTCCAAGTCACTCCCACACGGCCATGTGTGTGGATACTACACGGCCAGCTCACGGCCTCCTGCGGCAAGGCAGTACACAATGTGTTCTCATAAAGTACCCGGCGTGTACTTAGAAAATTTCCAGAATTTTCTTTTTCCTCAAAAACGACCAGAAAAGGAAAAACATACCTGAAAAGAAGATCCAGGTTCTTATAGTAGTACCTTCATTAAATATATGGTAATAGTAAAATAAGGTATGTCTATCTTTTAATATCATAGTTAATTTAAATAAATATGATGATGATACAAGTCTGAAACCTACTTTATGAGATATCGTGAGATAAATATATTATATTTCATGGCACATGTTCATAGGATGTAGTCATAACTATGAAATTCCTTCTCTCTTTAGGGGTCATGATGGGTTGCTATAACCCACTCTTGGTCTGTGGTCTGGACTCACTACTATCATGATAAATACCTATAGTATCACACCCTAAGTCTATCCACAATTTTCACCAATTCTAATTAATTGGTGTTTAAGACATAGTGGGTCCCATGTGTGGGGGCCGATGAACATACAAGTATGATCTATCAAAATTAAAACTAATTTTTTAATATTATTCATTTTTATAATATTTATGTTTGATTTATTTTCTTGATGTATTCATAATTTTTCTGATCATAGAATTTAATATGAGAAAATATAATTTTACAAATAAATGTAGGATATTCATGGTTTGTTAAAATATTTTTAGAGCATACAGGCTGAGTTAATAGTTTATATTTTATGACATAACATTTTAAAGTATTACAAGTGAATGATATAATATTTTTGACATTTATGACATGTTTATTAAGACATACATGTTCACAATGTTTTAAAATTAATTTTATTACTTTCTAGAGGACAAAGTTCAATTTTGGAAATCATAACCTCGGTATAAAATCTCATTTTAGCCTATAGAGTAGGTAGATGCACTATTTTGTATATTTTTGTAACAAAAACTCTTTTATCCTCTCTTATCATGTTCATAGAGGGAGATTTAGAAGGAAGAACAAAGTTTGATGGATCTCGCCATCTCGACTGAGTCTACGTTATTTCCATAGTAAAAGAGACTTCATAAAGATATATGATTTTCTATTCTAGTACCCATGAAATGTAGATCAATGTTTTGAGAGATGTGGTGCATACGTGGATGCTCTAGTGGATTCCTATATTAAAACCTTCAAGCCACAACACATCGATTGTGATAAAATATAACCAATGACATTAAATGAATAAGGAACTATTTGCATTTTCATTCAATTTAAATTTTCATGGTTAAATTGAATAACACCTGATCCATTAAGAAATTAATGAAAAAGTGTTCTTTTGGATTTAGTGTTTGGACAATGAACCCAAACCAGATATTTTTAAATGAATGATTTTTTTTGCTTCCACTACACCCAAGATTCCATAAAAGGTTACCCGAGATGGGATTTCTATTATAATTTTATGGGATTGGGGTTCTTTCCTACAACATGAGTTTCCCCAAAGGATCACATTTCATATATATACCTATTGTGTGATGAATAGTTGTTTTTAGTTAATTTTTTAATATTTTATAATTATTTAGTGGTATATCTATGTTCAATGATGTGATATATTTGTTTTCATTAGTAAGTTAAAATTGAGGACACTATTAGATTATATATATATATATATATGATTGTGACCAATGTATAAGTAGAGAGAACTAAAAAAAATCATTGGGTAAACATAGAAGACTTATAATTTTTGTGAGGGTATCTCATGGGATTGGTTTTTGGATATAAATCCATTGTATGTTCCCTTTAAATTCTTAAAAAGTTCTTGTAAACAAGATGTTATAGGAATTCTAGACATTCCCATGTAATTTCAGAGATGGTTTTCTAGGAATATTGGTGAAGAAAAATAGAATTCTCTAGGTAGGGTGGTCTTACCAATTCCACCACAATCAATATAGGTGGATATACCTAATAATGTACCCCACACATATTCAAGTGGTTCAAATGTTGGATACACTCTAGAATGGATTCTTATGGATTGTACCCTCCCAATTTGGAGGGGTGAAATGGACCATTTTTTACTACACTCAAAAATTATAGCTCTAGAAATTTCTAAGCATCTAGGGAATTGGTGGAGAATTGGATTTCAAGGATTGGATAAACATCATTAAGGGAATATTTGAACTATTTCAGAAAACATAGGACAGATGGCTCAAGCTTGTGGAATTTATACATTATGGACCCAAAAAAGATGGTAGGGTATCATGGTATAAGTATTCAAATATGAGGGTATTTATTAGGATCCCAACAAGATCATTTTATTTAGAGAAATATTTTTTGAGATGGTGACTTTGGATCATGCCTAGGAATTCGTAGAGATTGAGTAGGGGTCAATGATGGTATCAGTACACATCAATCTATTCATTAAACTACTTAACTCATCTCCCATTTTGGTTTCAAAAAAGAAATAAACAATTTGGGTGTCTGAGATTGGTCATCATCCTAACATCAGAGAAAAGGAAAAGGTATTCAACCTAATAATATACCCAGGGGTTCTGTGTAATTCCTTAAATATAAAAAAAGGCTATATAGGTGTTCATAGTATCTGATCATCTTCTATCCTTCATTATTCATGTTATTGGAATTTCTGAGATAGTGGTGCCTATGACATATAGTAGTAGGAAGAGTAAGTGTAAGGATGTGAATAGGGGTAATAGTAGTAGGTTTAGTAGAGTTTAACTTAATTATCCCCCTTAGGAAGAGTTCTATACCGTTTCAACTATGGAATGTTTATAAATTTCTAAAATTTCTATCCAATGCCTCCAAGAAGTTTTTGATGATGTTGAAAGATCAGATATATTTAGTTCTACTTATCTAGTTATGTGAGGTCATGTTTCTATAAGAGTTTAGGACAAGTGTTCACTCTAACCTAGGGATCTTCCAGGGTTCCCCCCAATTAGACTAGACTCCATAGAAGACATTAAATTGAGAGATTCAAGAACCCTATGGTTAGGGATGTGGGGATAATGTTAGCTGAGTGTATATAATGGGATAGGTTTTAGCTAAATGGGGATAGTGACCATCGACCATTCATGGTATATTTTTGATCACCCATAATATTTAGAATAATGTTTTTTATATTTTTGTTTCTAACTAATTTACATCTTCTATATTTTCAACTAATATCGACCTAACTACTATATTATATTTTGTTTTCCTCTCTCTCTATACAAAACATTGAGTATGAAATAAGATCTTTCTAAAGATTTCAAGAGTGTCCATTAGTTATTTTAGGATATGGAATCCTATGTAATTTCATAATAATCGAGATGGAAATTTTTTGAAGAACATTTTAGATGGAGTAGATGACAAGCTATAACACTCACAGAAACTTCTACCAATGATTTTTGACTTTTACCAGGTCTATCTTAGACTAGTACATGTTAACCAATGAATGTGAATTTAGATAAGGCATGATGGGATTAGACATGAGTAATATTGTAGCTATGATGATGCATGTAGAAGTCCTGGCTCGTTTAGTAGAATAAGAATTATCCCCTCTATCCATCCTCTAGTGGTGGATCATTATGTAGTTATAGAGACCCAAATATTTACGTACATAAACATTATATTAATTTTGTGGAATAATTAATACATAACAAAAATAGACACCAAAGTACCGTAATAGTTTAGTGTCTTTGGAAACTTGGAAAATAATCTTCTAACAATGGTGAAAGATCTTCAACATCTCCCATAAAGATCTTCCCATTTTTTTTCTTACCTAAAACCATTATTTATATCCTGGGGAAAAGAAAACATAAAAAGGGTGAGCTCAAATGCTCAGTAAGGGTAAACATAGGTAACATAAAACAATCCATAAAAATTTGAATTCAAAAACATTAACATAAAATCTAAACATCAAAATCTTGACCAAAGACATATATCTTGTAAGTAAGTAAGGCATATATCATAATGGAACATCAATCATGATAAAATAGCATGGGAAGATAAAATATAATTGCGGAAAACCATTAATCACATGATATGATTTTCAGAGTAGCCAAGGCATTGCTGCCAAGACTATCTTAGTGGACAAAGTCCATTTCTGAATCGAGTTCACACCTCGTTCCAGTTCTATATCACTGAAACATATTAACTTACCGTTTCAGCCATTTCTATCCCATGAGTTATAAATATTTACCCAATGAATATGAGGGAGATATAGGTCCCACCCATCTCATAATGAAATCATTTTTACTTGTGCCACAAAATAAACATAAATCATTCATCATAACCCAAAGAATAAAATGGGTTTTATAAACATCATCCCATCATAACATAATCCATATAAAAAATGGATATTATTTCATCATAATAATAATCAAACCATTTAAATAATATATACATTATACTTGAAACATAAACATACTGAATAATGTTATCTTATATGGAAAATAGTTTTGATAAAACACTTGAAATGAATTCTTGAGGAAAATATCCTTTCTTCTTCAAAATAATTTCCTTTTCACAAAATTACATGAAATTTTAAAAGAAAATTATTTTGTTGAAAATAGTCAGGAAATCTTATATTTTAGGCTTTATTATGAAAAGGCATTATGAAACAGTAAAAATCGGCTCATGCCGTATAAGTTAAAAAAACATTCTGCTCGTACTATTGTCGGAAAAGTCAAAAAGTTCCTCGTATGGTAAACATAAAAAATATTCCTTCCATAACATGTGGTGAAAGTAAAAAATGTTAAAAGAGGACTTTAAACATACATGAAACCATTTTTAGAAAACAGGTACATGGATGATAAATATAACTCCAGTAAATACTTACAAATAAACAATCTCGGATAAAAACGAGATTGGAAATGTTATCCCTTACCTTATGTCCGATATGCTTCATATATATCTGAAACTTCTATATAATGATTTAAATAATGTCATTGAATTATTACATAATATTATTCATTTTTATGATATCATATATGGTTCACTTATGACTTGTTATTACATGTTCTTTTGTAAATTCATGTTAAAGTAGCGTTTTGGGTAAAATCGTTTCATTTATCGTCTGTATTTTGACTTGTAGTTATTCATATGATTACTTGGATAATGATTAATTACATATAGAATTTAAAACATTATTTATATATAATATATTTTTAGAATATACATATATATAATAGATTGATAAATGGAATGAAATACCCCATTCATGGAGACGGTAGGCCGTACGTACACATGAACACTGTTTTCATTTCCTTATTAAATTGAATGGATGTAAGTAAATAACATATACATAAGTCCAGTATCATTCATATGTAATATTTTTTATTATTATTTAATATATACTTTATAATCATTCTTGAATGGTTAACTTGGAGAATGAATCTCATCGCGTCGTGGAGACGGTAATCTGTACGTACGTACGAGCAATGATATCGTTCCCATAATTATTGAATGTAATTATTGTGGATGATATAATATCTCATGATTAGTAATGTTATAATTACAATATATATATAGTTATTATTTACACCATTATACCCATCCAAGTAAGGTGGTGGTGGAAAAACAGATTACACCACGACATGGAGACGATATTCCGTACATACGCACGCGCGGTTATTTTATTTTCCATATGATGGATAGAAGGTGAAATGGGGTTGTTTCATATTTCTAATAAAATATAAGTATAATATTGATACTTATGTTATTAATTTATAATGAAACAACTAAATAAGAAGTAGTTGAAGAAGAAAGAAACTTGTATGAATCGATACAAGAGATTACCTCTTCTTTGACGCACCTCCATTGTGCTTCCTCTTAAGGGACTAGAGTTGGTCTTTTGAGAAGACCAAAACCTCCATTACATTGATAGTGAAGTAGAGAAGAGAAATGGGCCGGTGTTGGTCGATATTGAAGACTCAATGTTGTGTAAAGTTGATATGGAGGAGGTGCCCTTTTATAAGGAAGGAGAAGGGAACCTTTAGAAACATAAGAAATTTTAATTTATAATAAATTCAAAGCCCACATAAAAACTTCCAAGAAGACTCAAATTAGAATGTTATATGATATAGGGTTGTAATATCATCAACCAATAAAAATTATACATGTTGGGAATTTATTTTAAATATTATCAACTTGATTTAGTCTTATTTAATCAATTTAATTTTATTTGTGGTAATAAGATTTTAAATTTTAAATTGTTATAAATAATTACTTATGTGTTGTGAATTTCCCATAATTGGATAATTTATGACATTTTAGACCATATAAATTATAAATTATAATTTTTAAATATTTTTGTGGTTTTTAAACAATTTTATATTATGTTATTTTTATAAAATAACAAGTGTCAATTTTGACACTATTCATTTATTTGAATTTAAATAAAATCCTCAAAGAAGATATGTTCAAAATAAAAGCATTAATATATTCATAACATGTCAATTTTATCTATAAAATTAGTGGATCACATTAAATATTTCATATAATATTTCATATTATATTATTAAAACCATTTATTTGATATTCAAATCAATAAAATAATTTCAACATCACTATTGTGTCACCTTTAATGATAATTATTTAATACCTAAAACATATAAATAAATCCACATGATGTAGATAATTTTATTATTTTTCTGGATACTATTAATGTTTTAAGTTTCATGAAGTTTATCACTAAATTAAAATTATTATACTTATAAGATTTAAGAGAGTGACATGTTGTCACTTTCTTTGGTTTTAATAATAATTAAATTATTTTCATGGTAAAAAGTCCATAAAATGAATCTAATCACACACTTAGGTGATATGGGTCTACTTTTAGTCATCCAATAGAATTTCGGAAAGTGTTTGGGTAATTGTATAATCTTAGGCTTACGCTTAATTACCAGATTTATCTTTAACTGAAGTAAATAAAAATTACCATAGATACTATTTATAATATCAAAAAAATAAAAGTAACCCATTAACATAATTTGGACCCACTAAATCCTAATATGATTTTTTTTTTAAAATTCACAACACATAAGTTGTAGTAATTAAATTAAAATTTATCCCATTGTTGTGAAAATGGGTTTTAAAAGTTAAAATATTGCCAAAGATTGAAATGTTTTTATCTATGAATTCAATGTAAAATTAATGGTAATGACATAAATTATATTAAATGATAAAAATATATTCTATTTAAACTTTAAAACAATTTACTATTATAATTTATCCATATAAATTACTATAATGAAAAAAGTTGTTTTTAATTAAAATATAGTGTGTTTTCAATATTAATTAAAATATGAAAGTTATCAGAATAATATGAAAAATTTATCCAAAGTAAATTTTTATATCCTTATTCCAAGGAAAAATTTTATTTTATCAAATTGAACATATAAAAATGTAACAAAACTAGATTTAAAGTGGGTGTGCCATCAAAAGGCGGCAAACCGACGTTTTTTTGAAAAATACATATTTTACTCGAATAATTTATTTTGTTCTCACACGACGTTCTTGAAAATTTGTAAGATGAACAATAATTTTATAAAATTAAAAATTTAGTAATATGATTTCATAAAGGATAGTTCATGAAAATATTATAACAATATATCGTTGTTTAGTAAAACCCGATATTGCATACTACACATGCTATCAAGGAAGGTCGTGATTGCGTGTAATGCATGCCAAGTCAAGGATACATGTAGTGAAAGCTACCTTTGTTGTTGAGTATAACATAATCAAAATTTATTTCATTTATAAATTATACAAAATCTATATTTAATGTTTCATAGAATAATTTCTACAAAACGAACATGAAATTTTGTGTAATACGAGCCAAGAATAGTGTTTTATACTGTAAAATAATACGGTGTTGCATATAGCACAAGCTAATTTTTGTGTAGCGTACAACACACAACATTAATGAAATTAAAAAGAATAATTCTCATAGAATTATAGGTTGTTACAGTAGTTTATTTCATAGATGGATTCTTAGTTTTTCTTCCAGACATATGTTTCAATTATGAGACTGAGAATGATCATTGGGAACAAAAAATATAAACTCTTTCTTATCAAATTAAACTAATGATTCGGGAAATTTATAGGTGAAAATATGGTATTTAAAAGAAAAATGATTCATCTGACAGAGCAGATCACCCTGGGGTTCACTAATATTGTTTTCAAAGAAGTAAGATGGTAGTCTATAAATTTTTTGTAGATAAAAAAATCAAATTAGGTATTGGTGAAGAACATATATTCATTACTCAGGATAGAAGATATCTTTGATAACATGAGGGGATACTATTGGTTCCCCCCGAATAATATTCATTTAGGTTCCTTTAGTTGAGGGAAGAAGATATCCCCCATATAGTGTTCATGATCATATTTTAATTCTTTGAGTACCTCTTCTTTCATTTTGGTTTGATGAATGCCCTAGAATTTTTCATGGATCTAATAAAAATGAAATTTTATCGATATATAAAATATTTTATATTGGTATTTTTTGGTGAAATTATTTTATATTCATGGACCATTAAGTTACATATCACACACCTTGAGACTATTTAGAGTGAACTATGAGTGCATTGAATTTATTCAATTATTTTTAAAAGTGATTTCTAGATTAGAGAGGTTCATTTTATTGGTCATGTTTTCTCTGATGATGGAATTTCAATAGACCAGGAGAAGGTGGAAGATATGAAGTTTTTGTATCTACCTTGGAATTTTTTTGAGAATAAAAGTTTACTCGAGTTGGATGGATACTATCGATGGTTCATTGAGGACCGATCCCACTTAATAAAACTGATGATTAGACTTACCAAGAAAAGGGAGAAGTTTGAATGGATTGATCTATGTTAGGATTATGTTCTTTAGTTTAATATGAGACTGATGATAGATGTATTTTAAATTCTTCTAGATCCATGTATTGAATATATAGTGTATTGTGATGCCTCAGGTGTTTGTCAAAAATATATGATGACGAATAGAGACCATTTAGTTGTGTTTGGATTATTTTAGCTATAACCCCATGATTGGAACTACCCATAAAATGATTTATAGTTGTTATATGTGGTCCATTCCCTTAATAGTTGGTGTTAGTATATATCTAGTGACATTTTTTAGTTTACACAGACCAAAAGAGCCTCTGATACATCTTCCCTTAGCAGGATCTCAATATAAGGTAGAGAGTTTGGGAGGATTATTTGAAAACAAATGACCTTGAGATATCTTATACTCTAGGAAAAGGTAATTTCATTGCACATGATCTTAGTAGAAAAGCAGTAGATATGTAAAGGATTGGTATACTTTTATCCCAGAAGGAATGACATTGTATGAGATTGTTTGATGAAAAGATTGTGGATGTATCTTAGGATCACATAGTGATGGAATGTGTGCCTTTGATCATCACATCTTAATTAGTTTACTGGGTGAAGACATTCTAAGAGACTAATCCAGAGTGTGTGGTGTTGCGAGAGTGATTAGAAAGAAGTGATATAGTCCCATTATAGTTAGTAGATGACAAAGATGTGATTTTGATTCTTGGGTGGATTATAGTTCCAATATCTACGAGATAGGAGATGATGATCGACTATCATTATTACAAATGGGTAGGGTATTCAGATTCGATGAAGATATACCATGAAATCCAACATCTATTATGGTGGACTGGTACAAAAAGGGACATCACTAATTTTATTTAACGATGCCTTAACTTCCAGTAGATAATTAATGAGGATCGACATCATGTATGTTTTCATCAGCCACTTCTGTTTCTAATTTGTATTTGGGATGACATTATGATGGAAATTATGATGGGTTTAACCTAAACACTCAGTAGTCCTGATATTGTTTGGGTGATAATTGATTAGATTATGAAAGTAGATCATTTATTCAGATCCATAAAACTCCATTCATAGACGATTTGGGGATGTTGTATATAAGAGAGACTATATGAATGTATAGAGTTTCCTTGAGTGTTGTCTCAGAAAGAGATGCTTGTTTCAAATCATAGTCTTAGAATGTTTTTCATTAGGCTTTGGGTACTCTACTAAAATTGAGTAAAATATTTCATCTACAAACTAATGGTCAATCAAAGAGGATGATAAAGATCTATAAAATATATTACAGGAATTCATTCTCTATTTTAGTTGGTATTGGGATGGTCAAATATACTTGGTTTTGTTCAAATACAACATCACCTGAAAGGTTTCTTTTATGATGGTAACTTTTGAAGATCTATATAGCCGACTATGTTGTTCACTTCTATATTACCATGAGGTTGGTGAGATAGAAAAATGGTACCCCAATCTCTCGACTCCCATATCCTCTCTAAGTTCCCCTCCTAGGGTTTTGGAAGCCCCCTTGACGGTGATAGATCTCCCCTTTGGATTTCCTACTTTTGGTGCATTTCTTCACTTTCAGTCTCTCCTTAACCTTCCTTCCTTAGATACGGTGCTCGATGCTATAGATTTTATTCTTCGTTTTCTTTTGGTCTTCCTGTCGAAGGTTTCTTCTTGTGGAAGCCCTAGGCTGCTCAATCATTTCTCTGGCTTCAAGTTCCTCTGAACCTCTCCTGGTCAGAGTAGGAGTAGCGGTTAGGATGAGGATTTGGGTTATGTGGATCGACAGTTGACATCTTTCCCGGTGCTACCAGAATCAGATTGTTTATTTGTTCAGTTGATACTGGTTTTCTTCTACTCCGTCGATGCTGGTGTTTGGATCCCACTTCTGCTAAAATATCTACTCTGGAATCCCGATCCTCTGCACCTCTCCGAGTCAAATCTGGAGCAGTGGTTGCATCGAGACTTTGAGATGTGTGGATTGGCGGCCATTGGTGCTCCAGGCACGGTGAAATCGGGATCATTAGGATGTGAGTCTGAACGGGCAGTGTCAGGAGGTGGATGGTGGTGACGATTCGACCGTCGATGACATGGTTGTGTTTGATGGTTCTCCTTTAGGTGATTTCAGAATCTATTTGGATCTTGTTTGGTTTTTCAGATCTCTGACTTCGGTGTATGGTTTTGATTTGTGTTCGGTGAGGGTTACATTTCTGGGTTGGTTTTGTTCGTGTTTATGCGTTTATTGTGCTATGACGGCCTCACAATCTTCAGTTTGCAGTGTTTGGATGGCGGCGGCGATGACAGTATTGATAAGAATACATGATTTACAATGTATGTTCTTGATTCAGAGCATCGATTCAACTGAGACTTGGTCAAGTCCTTGCCGGCAATGGGATTGGGTTGATGTTGATGGTGACTATTGCGTATGGTGTGCTCAAGGAGGCCCGTAACTCGTGATGATTTTTGTGTTTCATAACTTTTTAAATTGTTTTTTGAATTTGAATTTGTTGGTGTACTGTGATGCTGGCCATCTTTTTGTTTTTTCTATGGTACTTGAAACATTGAAATGTGGCAGTTTGTGAGGTTCACACTTATCAATAAAAGTGGTTTTTATTCAGAAAATGAGAAAAGAGATTTGGAGGCGGTTGGTGAGATAGATATTATAGGGCTAGTAATGGGGAATGATACCTCCGAGAGAGTGAATATGACTAGGAAGTGATTGATTACTGCTCATAGTAGGAAGAGATCATATGATGATTGATGGAGAAAAAATTTATATTTCACTATTGGAGACATTTTTTCCCTAAGGGTGTAACCTCGATTAAGGAATCAACATTTGTGTAAGTTGGAGAAATGGGAACCATAAATCATTAGACCATTTTATATTACCAATTATGTAAGGATAATGTACAACCAATTATATCTTCCTCTACAATATTGACGTATGCATGATATGTTCCTTGTGTCTTATCTTAAGAGGTACATTCCTTATCCTACTCTTGTGTTAGACTATGATTAAATTAATCTAGAGAAAAATACATCATTTTTGGAATGATTTTTGTAGATCATAGATCATATTAAGATAATGTTACAATGGAATATGGTTCCACTTGTTAGAGTATTATGGTATCATGGATAAATCTATGAAGAGACTTGAGAGTGGGATCATGATGTTCAGGAACAATGGATTGAGTTGTTTGAGTAGAATTCATAGTATCACTTCTCAAGTATGATAATTCATTTTAGGGGGATAATTCTATCATCATCTATTTTAAGTAATAACTTAAGGTTGTTTTCAAAGATGGAATAGGTAGGTTGAACTATTTGAAACCAGTTTTTAGGGCGTGGTGTGTAGTTTTCACCATGGAGGATGTATATGTGGTGTGGATGGGGAACTATGATGTATAAATAATATTTTATGGTCATATATATCTATTATAACTATGGAATAGAGCATGGTACACATTATGGAAGCCCAAAGGAGGATTTCAGGTGATTCTTCCAATTTCTATGTCACTACACCGTAGAGTGGTGACTATGGTGTAGTGTCCACATGAGGGATAAACGGCTATTTAAAAGTGATACTAAATGAGTCTTTATTGTTTCCCTACATTATAGAATCATTCTAATGGACATCAAGTAGATTATAGACAAGATTTTTATGTGGAACGACTATGACAAGGACGATTCCACTGTGTTGTAGATCTTTTCATTTTAGGACCCATTTCAATACCCTAGGTGATGAATTATGACACATTCTTTTCCTGAGTTCCTATATACTCTCTAGGCCCCTTTAATCTAGTATTATATCAAATTTTCCTTTAAATCCCTTAGTGTCTCTATGGAATCATTTTGAGCTCGTCAAACTCTAAAACTCTTGGCTTCAATTAAAAAATTGAAGGACCAACCATTAGTGATTCAAGATACTTTTCTCCCCTATTATTATTATTTTCCTCCCTTCCCGTTGGGTGGGTAACATATTTATGAGAATGTAACCATTAAATTCTAATATATTGATCTTTAACCACTTTTATTAGGAATTAATATTTATTCTAGGGATATTTATTCTATGGTATTGATCCTATTGGTACACATGCATGAGTATAGTATATCTCCTTGATGCATTGTAGAGTTTTTTATCATCAAGATTAAGGTTGAAAGTTTCTTACCATATTGGGAACCTATATACACATTTTTACTTAATATGAAACTCATTTTTGGGTTCCTTTATTGACCACGATTGATAGTTATCACATGTGTATATGTGTAACCCATAAGACCCATATAAAATGCATGATTCTAGGAGAATTACAATATAGATGATTAGATCTTATTTTATATTGATAACATGTTATTAGATGTTTCTACTAATTCTCACAAGTAAATTGTATGTTATTTCTATATATGATATACCTTTTTATGTGTGATTGTCATACCTTTGGAAGTATTGATATTAGAATTTGAAATAGGTAGAACATTGTGGTATGGTTATCCCTTAGAGGTGGACTAAACACAACATGTGACAATGAAGATGATGGAATTGTATATAGGGTAGGGGTATGATGGCCTGGATAATAGACCTTTGGATGTGGAATTAGGTGCTTGACGGGCTTGAAGCCATAACCATGGTAGAAATAGTACTGGTAAGTTGGTTTTGTGGGATAAACCAATGAATAGATTGGATTCATAGACCATGAGGCATGATCAATGATTACGGTGGTGTTTGATTTTCATGAGGCCTGAACCATGGTGGAGGTAGGATGCAATGACCTTGTGGAAATATCTGGATCAATTCCTTGTGACTACTTAGAGACATATTCACTATCCATGTGGTTATCTCTTAATCAATATGGTTATTTGTTATAGAGATCCTTCCTACATGGGGTCAAATAAAGTATCAATAAGGCTCATATTATCTTGGTTATCACATGAATTCTTGACACATGATTGTAATTTCTTTCTTAGGAATTTTATTTTATTAGAACATACACATGTTATAATTTCACACTCAAGTTAATGTCACATCGCTTATTACCTAACATGTTTCGTTACTCACACACTACATGCACATATCAATGCTTATAGAGACTTCATGATAATGTATCTATGTATGGGAAAGGGGATCATGATATATGGATTATCTATGGAGTATATAGTTGGTAGTATTTTTAGGGTGGTTTCTTGGGGATTTTCACAATGTTTCTTTTATTTATCTTTTTGACACATTATATTATCTAGTTTGAATTTTTCCATTGGGAGCCTGATTATTTTTATATGTATGAAATGAGTGAAATTTATTACAATATTATGTTTTATTTTAATTCTACTACGATAAATTATGTTGTTATTTTCGTATTATATTTATGTTGTTTAGATATGATTATTAAGGGTATGTTCTCTCCACTACAACCTTACTCACTCTCCACTGGTCACATAACCTCTGGCATACAGGGAGGCTTGTATGTGTTTTGGTAGTTTCTTCACATGGGTGATCATCAAGAAATCTGGATTGGGTTATTACAACCAGTATGGTGTCTTCCATTCATATTTATTTAATAATTTATTTTCATATTTTTAATAGGATTAAATATGAAATTTATCACTTTTCATAGCTTTTAATCCTCAAAATAAGGCTATTTATCATATCACATATATCTAAAAATATATCTCCATTTATTGTCAATTTCCTCAGATATATTCTCTCTATCACCAGAAAAATATTTTTTCATAACCATATATGATAATAATGAGAGTTATGGTAGTAATATACTTCACATATATATTACCATCAACCATCATTTTAGTGTGATTCATTTCTTATAAATCTTTATTTAACATAGAATACCATATCACAATGACAAATTTTAAACCACAACGATACATTTTAAAGTTATGAATATTTGTGAAGTCATTATCAAGGAAAAAAACTTGAGGTTTCAAAACAATAACTTCTTCTTCATGACATCAACTTAGGATAGAATGTTTCTCATCCATTTGTTAAAAATTATATTTCACATGTTATTTAGTAACCAGTAACATTATTATAGACTAACGTATCATAAAATTATGAATACTATTTGTATGCATGGTCTTTATCATTTAGGTTTGATGGTTTTCACAATATGATGCCATTTTTTATCTCATGTAGGATATCACTAAAGTACAATTTCAAGATATGAAATGTATGGAGGTGAAGTATTCATAAGATAAATGCATATACAAGATGAATAATTTATTCATAAATTATAACACATGAATAAATTAATGATTTTGAGTATATTATTCTATATGCTATTTTAAAATACATCCATGGGATGATATTTTTTGGGGTGTTTTCTGGATGTTGAGTTGAAACTCCTTATATCCCATAGCTCTCTTCATTCACAACTATTAATAAATAGGAACTATAATGACATGGTGGATGATAGATCCCTTCAAAATTTACGGTGAATTTTAATAACCCATGAATAGACTACAGAAAAATAATTTCCTTCAGCTTCCCTTGGTGACCTTTATGAGACCCGTGCAATAGATTTTGATGATATTATACATTCTTTTTTATGAAAGGTGTACTTATTTACAATCATATTTATTAATCTATATTTCGTATGTGGTTCATTTATCTTACATAGTAGATCCTCATACAAGGGTTGAAATCACATCAACATGTTCTGGTCATTTTTATTATACTTGTTTAAAAACCTTCAATATTATTAGAGACAACCCATGATTTAGATTTATGAAATATTTCATTGAAATATTGATGAAATAAGAAACAAATGATCATTTGTTAGGGTTTTAAGAAATATATAAAAATGGATTACCCTTACTTAGATGGGCTATATAAAGGTTCCCAATTCATTACCTATTTGTAGACATTACTACTTGTGTAATTGAAATCACAGATTACCCTTATACATTAAAGGTAACCCAATGATTACCTATATGTGAAGGGTTCAAATAAAGATAGTTTGGATTGTAACCCTTATATAATTGTTATGCATAAATGGTTTATTATGTGTATATCCGAACCTAGGACAAAATGGCATCTCATTTCGAAGTTTTTATCAGCGAAGACCCTAATGCAATGATATGGATTATGAAATGAAAATTCTATAGAGAGGGAAGTACCAATAGGCTGAGTCTATACTTTGATGTCTTTTCTTTCTCTTATGCGGCTTCGCCTCCAGATTTATTGGGGGTGATTTATCACATTTCCTTAAAAGTTATTTTATTAATAAAAAGTTAATTTTCAGTCAGTCATAATTAATAATATATGAAGGGTTATAAATTATAAAATAAGGTAAAAATATTAAATAATTAAATTTAGATTTTTATTTTTCATAATTAACTTCTTTCCATTATTGAAAATAAATGGGACCTTTTTTAGATATTATTTATAAAATATAAAAAAGTGTTTATGATTCATATTATCAAGGATTAAATATTTATTAAGTATATGGTATTTAGATTATGTATTATTTCTACATAATATAAATTAGATTATAAAAAATTTATATTTAATCTAATAACATATATTTAAAATTGGAATGCCATGTAATGATTAATAGGATAGAGTTCATATTGGTATGAATATGAAATGATTATACAATTTTTTTGGAATTTACATAATGTTAATGTCGTAGTTATAAATTAGTTTATACTGATATTTTTTAATAATTGTTTTTGAATGGTTCCCTTTTTTAAAATATTTTAATTATTTATTTATTTAAAATTTTATTCATTACTATATTCGTATTTAGTGAAATCATTATTAAATGTGAATATTTTTTTCATTTTATATTAAAATGTTAAACTGATTTTAAAATAGAGACTTGCATTACGTGCATGGTATGATAATGAATTTATTTTTTCATTTTCATTTACCACATTTTTAATAGATTTTATCATATTAAATTCAGTTTTGGAATAATAATTTTTCATATTAGGTATTATAGTTATGATGTATTAGATTACCTCCTGGAAAAAATACCTCATGGTTGATGATCTTGGTTCCACGCTAGCTACCTCCATAGAGTCTTATGCGATATTTAGGTTGGTGAATGGGGTTATTTTTTAACCTCTCCATGCTTACATATGGGGTTAATTTTAATCTCATGTAACTCTATGACTTTTACATGAAGTGTTCATGCATATTTTACATGTGATGAATTTGTATATGTGTTAATATTTTTGAAAATTATTAATAGGTGAGTAAAACAAAATTTAGAGTTGTTTAAAGAGTTGCACATAAATTTGTTTTAAACATATTTATTTGGTGTATGGAATAATATTTCAACCTAAAATCACTATAATAATGCCTATAAAAAATAAAATTACAAGAGATAATTAGGTGTGATTAATATCGCCCATGAGGCAAATAAAAAATAGCCTAGTTTAGAAGATGACATGAATATTCCTTTTAAACTATGTTTTTTAAAATTTAAACATGGGTAAATATTTCTCTAAACAATATTTGGATAATAGTAAAAACATTTTTTAAAACATATTTATAAAATATGAATATGGAAGAAAATGGTTTTTTAACTAAAGAGGGAAATAAATTTTTTTTATTAAAAACATTATTTTGGTCTATTTAATCCTTTAATAGTTTAAAATTAAAGAAAAAAAATATTTTCTTTAAATAAAAATATTAAAAAAAAATAAAATAGTTTCATTAGAGGTAGATCATAAGATATCATCATTATAAGCATAATATAAACAATCTCCTTAAAAAATGAGATTGTAGCATTAAATTTTTAACACTTCCATATCCTTTGAAATATAATTCCCATCAAATAAATCACTTTAAATGGATTTATATATCCTAGAATTATATTTAAAATTATAATTAAACTAATTCATGGGCAGTATATACACCACATTAATGAAACAAGTGGTGTATAAGGCATGTGTCCCATAAACCTAAAAGTGAGAGAGAAATCCATTACCTTAAGTCTTAGATTCCTTAATTCACATTTTAATATAATGTAAAATAAATAAAATATAATGTTAAATATTTTAAATAATAATACTCATTGTTATCATTCAATATGTGATATACTTATGACATTTAATACCCATTTATTAACAAATACTTGTCAAAATCCTGTTTCTGGAAATAAATACTTTATTTTTCATTTATGTTTTGATTTAGTTTTTTTGTTATTTTACATTGATCATTGTTACATAATTTCAGTAATATTAATAATTATATAAATATAAAATATATTAATTATATATTTTTTTATAGTAACCCAAAAAAATTATTGATAAAAAATGAATTAATATGTTTATGGAGATAGTAAGCTGTAAGTAAACATGAATGTTCTTTCCATTTTCTCGATGAATGAAATTAAATGTGGGTAAATAATATATATTTCACTTTAAGAAATATTTTTATGACATATTTAGAAAATATTTTCATTATCCCTATCTATATTACGCTCAATATAAAGCATATATGAATAACGAATCACATCGCTTTGTGAGGTGGTAGTCTGCTGTACAGACATGCGATATAATCATATTCCCATAGAATGGAAAGAAATAAGGTATATGTGATAGTATAATTATAGTAGTTTTAATATGTAAAAAATATCATATAAATATGTTAAATCTATTATTAAATGTATTCGTGAATTTTGGATTTCAAAAACATATTAAATTAGTTTGTGGGGCTTTAGTCCTTTGTAGATATAATCAATTATTTTATTTACCATTTGATTGAATATGAGGTGAATATAGGATAGGCCTAGTTTAGAAAATTACATGAAGATTCCATGTAAACAATGTTGTAAAAAAGTCAAACATGTGTAAATTGTTTTCTAAATAATCATTGGAGAATAATAAAGACATTAGTAAAAACATTTTTTGAAAACATGAATATGGAAGAAAAAGGATTTTAACTGAAGAGAGAAATAAATGTTATTTTTACTAAAAATAATTTGGTATTTTTAATCCATTAAGAGAGGAAAATAAAACGAATAAATTTATTTTATATAAATAAAAATATTAGAAAAAAAAAATACACAAGTTTCATTAGAGGTAGATCATAAGATATCATCATTGGTAGCATAACATAATCAATCCCATTAAACAATGAGATTGTAGCATTGAAACATTACCAATTTCATATATTTTGAATTATAACACTCATAAATGAAATATATTTATGTGGGGTTATATATCCCATAATTATTTTTATTATACACCACATGAAAGAAAGATGTTGTGTATAAGGAATTCGTCCCACAACACATAAAGTGGGAATAAAATCAATTAGCTTAAGCCTTAAATTCCATAGTAAAAATTTTAATATTAAGTAAAATAAAAATAATTTATGTTCAATATATTAAAAAATATACTAATTTGTATAATTCTATATGTGATTTATAATTAACCTTTTATTACATATTTATTAGAAAATACATGTTAAAATAACATTTTGGGTAATAACTAATTTTTTTTCATGTATTTTTTTGTTTCGTATTTTTATTTATTTTACTCTTATCATGTTTAAATATTCTTTATAATATTAATAATTATAAAAATATCAAATATATTCATTATATATATATTTAGAGTATCCCAATAATGCTATTGATAAAAAATGAATTACAATACTTATAGAGATGGTAGGTCATATGAACACATAAATATTGTTCCCATTTTCTCGATGGATGAAAAGAAAGAAAGAAAAATAATATATTAGATTTCTATAATCATTTTAATGTCACATATATAACAAATTTTCTTTATTCTTATCCTTATTACCATCCATATAAAGTGTAAGTAAATAATGAATAAAATCTCTTCATGAGGAAGTAGTCAAATGTAAAAATGAGCTATGTAATTGAATTTACCTAGAATGGAAAGTAAGAAGGTATATATGATATTATAATTTTATATTTTTAAATATGTCAAAATTATCATATAAATATGTAAAATATTTTACTATATCCATCCCTCAAATTTGGTGATCAAAAATTTATAAAATCAGTTCATGAGGCTTTAGTCCTCTATACATAAAATCAATAGTTAGGTTTCCAATTTTATGGTATAGGATTTCAATATAGTAAGAAGAAATAAAATAGAAACGTATAGCTGAGAATGACACCTATTATTCAAATAACCTCTTTATATTTACACCAAAATCCATCCTATGAAAAATTACTAATCAAAAAAGGCCTATACAATGTGAGGATAAAATTAAGAAAAATATTTACATAAGGATTTTCTCATCCAAGAGTTTTTAGATGTGTTAATAGGAGAGGATATGGTGTCCCCTTTTATAAGTGGTGGATAGGAAAAAATAGAATTTTAAATAGTATAGTATAACAACATTTTTCACATGACATAAGTCTAAAAATGGGTCAATTTTGAATATTTTTTGGTGATAAGGATGAACAATTTATAGAAAATTGGATTTGGACATGTTTTTAGGTAATTTTACATTTTAACTCTTTAGTGTATCCCCAGATAAACCTGTTTTAACTATAACTATAGTATCTAATTTTAACTATTATTTTTATAAATTATGAACTAAAATTAATATGAAATTATTATATAAAATTATTTATGATGATAAAAACTTTTAAATACATTTTTTAAAAATTACATTCACTAAATAGAAAATTCCTAATACAAAATAAACCTAAAAATGTGACAAAAAAGTAGTTTTCCAAAGGGAGATTTTTTATTAGTATTAAAAGTTTTAATATCAAAATTGGAAATGAAATTTATTCCAGCAACCTATATTAGATTAATAAATATTTAATTTTACTAATCTTACTTTGAAACAATCTTAATATAAAATTCTGTTTGTAAATTATTCAAATAAAAAATAAATGTTTCAATAAAAATCAATAAAAATCCATATTCAATAAAAATTAATTTTTCCAAAAAATTCTCAAAAGATAGCCCTAAAATAAATTTGGTATATTCATTAAAAAATGAATTAAATTTTTTAGACACATTCACTAAAATTCTAAAATAGTAATTTTAATATTATTTCAAAAAATTATTAAAAATCCATTTTTTTTTAAAAAAAATTTCAAAGAAAGTTAAGGCTAATAAAAATTAATTAATTATTTATAAATATATTTTAATTACGTAAAAATATTATAAATTATTTTAAAAAAGTTGTTATTACTATTAAATTTCTATATTTAATGACTAGGTTACAATGATCAATAATAATAATAATAATAATAATATATCATAGTTTGTTAAAACTTGTTATTGCATGTAATGCAGGATATCTACGAAATTAAATTTATTTTAAAAAATATATTTCAAAAAAATTGAGAGAGTTACATTATAACCACATTAAAATGAATTTCAACCACACAATTTTCATCTCTCACACAAAAAAATGGGGATAATCATATAAAATTATGTCACCCCTTTCCCACAAAACATATTTAAATTTGTGGTTTCTCATTAAAATGTAACAACCTAAAATTCTAAAATAATAATATTTTATTCAATAGCATATTTGACGTGAATAGAACTCTTAAAATAACCCATGAAATATATTTATTTAAATTAAATCACTTAAATTGATTGCAGAATAGGAAAACCCGATTCGAAATGAAACATAATATTGTTTACCATTATAAATTAACCGTTAAATTGGATGATATAAATAGGAATAACTAAATTATGATAATTCTGGTTATATATTGATTATGAATAATGTACAAATAATTTAAAATTAAAAGAAATATTTTTTTTGAAAAAGATGGTTATATCGTTATTTGTGAACATAATTTCAAATTAATTTTCAAAAATTTTCCTATATTTATTTGAAAAAATAAAATTTATCTTTTAAATCATCATAGGAGGAATATTTTTGGATTTTTATAAAAACATACATTTGTTATTGAATAATGAAAGTATTGAAATTTAATTGAAAACTACCTCGTCGTTTAAATAAATTAGAATATTCAAATATATTTTTGAATAAATTTAAAATAAAATAAGTTCAATTATATATCTATGAGTCTAATTTAGGTCATTGTAATTATTTTTATACATAATTTTGATATAAAAAATTTGTAAATTTTTGAATATTTTCTCTTTAAAAATCCATTTTATCATCACATATGTAGGATTAGTTTTAAATTAAATTATTCCACATATGTGAATTGAATTTGTAAAAATGTATTCCATAGTAGAAATTATAATAATTTATATTATCAAATTAGTTAAAAATATTTTTTTACCAAAATGAATAGTGAAAACAATAAACATGAATTACCACACGGAATATAAAAATATGTTTACCGCATGTTTAAACTAAGAAAAATATAGTTAAAAATAATTTAAAACAAGTTAAAATATTTTCATATTGGAATATATCCATATTATACATCCATATTTATAATATTGGGTCATTTGGGCTCTTTTTTCAATTGAATTACTTTATGATTTTGGATTCTTTTGGGAAATTTCCATGTAATTTCCATAAGGGTTCCATTTCTACAGAAATAAAATTTAACTCCCTCTCATCCCTTATGAAACCCTATAAAGTCCTTTTTCTCCACTAAAAACTATAAAATTATCTCTCTAAAATACTTAATCATATTCTAGAGTTTATTTTCTTTTAAAAAGTATCATCCCTAGGATACTTAAGTGTAGATCCAATGGAGTTTTCTCAAAGAAAAGGCCATTATATCAACAAAGATATTTCAGTATATTTCTTCCTTTTCCACATTCAAATACATATTAAACCTTAGAATACATTAAAGCAGATTTCTTAAATAATCCATGATGTTATTATGTTTACATAATAACAATTATTCGTCTCCACTTCCCTCAAATGGGAAACAAAATCATCAATCATATTTACGATAGACTACCACCTCGAGAACGGATATAGTTCATTTTCTATCACCACATTTCAATGATGGATATAATGATTTATTTTAAAATATATATATATATTATATTTTTACACTTACATAATTTTAATATAACATATGCCTTTTAGGTTCCATTTTGTTTTAAATACGGTAACATCGCTCGGGTAAATGGAAAACTACCACCTCACAAAGTGATATGAATTTTTTTTCACATACACATTAAATGGAATGTAATAATGAATAAAATAATAAATATATTAGATATATTTTAGATAAATTTATTTTTTGAAAATTAGTATATCATATTATTTCTTACCATTTCACTCGTTAAAAGAATCATATCGTCAGTTGTACGCATGTAGAACCTAATATCTCCAAAAAAAATAAAACTCATTTGCCCTGACCAACATCTAATAGTGGTCATAATAATTTATATAATGAGTAAATATGATATTAATAAAATTATTATAATTCTATATTTTAGGTAATTATATCATATGTACAAGTACCTTAACTTTCATTACATAAGTGCATGGGAAAACAATGAAATTAACACCCAAAATAATCAAAATAATGAAATATTATTAACAAATGGGTGGTAAACAATAATAATAATATTATATATGATATTATAAGTATGAATATGTTTTTTTTAAAATTAATAATATGATTAAAACCATTATACAAGAGGATAAATAATGTTCAACAAAAAGTAAGCATGAGGTAAGGGACTTTATCTCAATTTATCTTCATTGAGGAACATTTTATTATTCTTCACAAAATTTATTATATATATTTTAAATAATTACCCTTTAACATATAATATAATTATTAATTAAAAATTCATTTTATTTTAACATTCAATTAGAAATATTTCATCTAATGGGGTTTTTACATTAAAGTTATCAATATGTAATGAATTTTATAACTCAATTTCATTTCACCGGGTTATATTACTCCTTAATTTTCCTTCATAATCTATTATTATGTGTATAATGAATTTTTAATATATATTATTGAATTTTTAGTTTCATTAATTATATTTATTTTTGATACACATAATCAACTCATTGGTTAATTTTGACGTCAAAGTGATAATCATTATAAGAGTTTATTTCCCAATATCATTTTAATCAATATTATTTATCATAGAATTAAAGTTAAATTGAATAGTTTTATCAACATGTTATAAAACCATTATATTTTATTATTATCTAGATATTCATGATATTTTCAATTAATAAACTATTTCCACTCTTTAGTACCTAAAATAATTGAGAATTTTTTTTAATAAAATCAAACTTTATTTCCCTCTTTGGTCAAAATTCCTTGTTCATCCAAAACCATGTTTTTAAAAAACATATATCAAAATAATATTTTAACATTTTAAAAATTGTTTAGTAAATTAATTTTACACATTTCAAATTTTTACAAATTTTTTTAAAGGAATATTCATGTTGTTTGAAAAAACAATACCCTTTAATCATTAAGTTAAAAATTGAAAGAAATATTTGTTTTACTATGTATTAAAAGAAATAATTTTTTAGATAGAATTTATAATAAAATGTTTTAAATCTTTTTAAACATGTTTTGAATTTTTTTTGGATGAATGGGGTTTTAAAAGGTTCTGTAAAATTTTATTTTTATTAGGTTATATTCTAAAGGAATATAATATTCTTCTAAATGTTTTTTAAAGATCTAATTTGAGAATTTATATTCATCAATTAAAACCCCATTTATTCTTAATCCAATGGGTATATGTTGTTTTGAAACCAATATTATTCTTTATCTTGATGGTTTCGATAATTGTTTCCTAGTAATATATTGAAATTCACTTCCTTGATTAATTTTTGTACTTTTTAACTTTCTCATTAATTATTCAATTTATTTTGGATTTTAAATTTATACTAAATATCCATATTATATATCATTGATATTTTTATTTCCTAAAACATACACAAGTTTTAAAAAATAAGAATACTTTGACTATTAATTAATTAACTAGGAAAAAACTTTTATATCCATATTCTTCACTAAATACAAATGATTAATGAAAAGTCACATTGCACATTAAATAAATAGGTTATTTGATATAAGATGAAATCTTTGAAAATTAAAAAATGATTGGGCCTAGGTTAATGATAGACCCTAGATGTATCATTAGTCTCATGAGGAAATAAGTAAGCTAGAATGATATCAGTTGGCCAAAACAAATTAATTTTTACTGAGTAGTTTTAAACTATCAAGTGAAAGGTATTGATGAAAGAGGTATCTTGATCTTGAGTTCATCATATCCAATAATTATTCATTTATATATTTCATAATTTTTTTTATTGTTATCAATGATATTTTCATGATGATATTATTTCCCAGTTCATTTTATTCTCAGTTTTTTTATTAAATAGAATGTGTTTTCAATTGTTAACCTTTCCATATTCATTAAGCCTTATATTATTATGATACCCAAGTTATTTTTTAAGTGGAATGTTTGTTTAGTAATTTAATATTACATACTTATTATACTTATTGACTTAAGATAACTTCTGATGTACTTAACCCTTACTGAGAATCTGAGATCACCCTTAATTTGTTTCCTTTTTATAGGATTCCATGAAGTGTAATATAAAGTATATGAAAGGATATAATAGAGGAAATAATGATATTATGGAAAAAATATGTTTTAATTTATGTTCTCCATTATAATTTGGGAGTCAAGTATATATCATGATTACCAATAATATTAAATATTCAATCCTTTAATATGTTGTTCCTTGTATCTTATTCAAATGTAATAAAGGATCCACTGGCCTCAGGATACTAGGGTCAATGTTTCTATAGTTGGTATCAATGGAATTTTATTATAAACCTTGTGAACTAAATTTTATAAAAAATATATTAGGGAACATTACCCAAAGATATAATATGATGTTTAGTATATAAAGATCCTAAATTATTTATAAGGGAGAGATTGTGTGGTTCATTAGAGAGATATGCCCAATATAAATATTATAAGTGGAAATGGTCTTGGAAGATAGGTACGTAGGGAAAATAACTCTGAAAATGTATTATTGGGATCAACCCAATCGTCACCTAATGCATGACACTATGCCTTAATAAGCACCTCGTGTGACACTCTCATGGGGTATGATTAGGATAATTCACATTTTCATTATAAACTATTATGAAGGATTTTAATATAATATGGAAATGAATGAACAAGGTAAATCCAAATATATTTGACTTTGAAAATAATTTTTCATAATTTATACATACTATAAATGATTTTATGTTTTTTCCACTATGATAATTGTTTCTCACTATGTTTTTTGGGTTTCATCAAGGGGTGGAACCTAAAGGATGATGTTAAAATTGAACATGGAGGAAAATTTGGAGGCTATGAGAAAAAAAAGATAATTAATTGAGTGAAAGATAACAAAATTATTCCAAATCAAATATTATTAAATATTATTAAAAAACTACATTAACCAACTCCTAGATCCACTAAACAAGAAATGATAGAATTTTTAATGATTTTGAGTGGTGGAGTCCAATGTAAGATGGAATTCTCGATTTACATCATGTAAGAAATGTGGAACTATAATCCTATTAAAATGTCTCTAAGTAATTTGAAAATAATTTATATACATAGAAGAAGTAAATAAAGAAAATAATTGTGTGTTAAAAATTAAGAGTATGATAGAAGGAAATAAATATCATCCGACAGATCCATTTATAGTTTATTATTATAAATATGGGGGACTTGAAATTATCTATTTCAATGAACTCTTATATGGTTTAAAACCTAGAAAAAGTAAGGATCTATGATGAAATAAAATTGATTACATATTTATAAATTGGGGTTCTAGAATTAAATTGTAGAAGTTTTTTACCCATGATATTTTGGTGATAAGAATTATGAAACATCTAATTATTTTGTTAAATTTAAAATAATATGTGTCTTCATTAACATAAGAGTTAGAGATACTCCAATGGGTTAATGATTTTAAGATGTATAATAAGTTAAAATCCTTAAACAACACTTTTTAAGTTTTATATGATGGATGTCTACCAAGATTAAGGATATTTTGTGAGAAATTTATGGCAATACAACCCATTTGTTTTGTATATATTTTTTGAGTAATAATTCCTATATATTTTATATACCTAAATTTAAAGTAATTCGTAACCTTTAATGTTCATATAATCATTAATGAAAAATAATAATAATAATCAAATAATTTTATTAGACATTTAGAAAAATTATTTTTTTGAAAACAATAGTAAAAATGAAATTTAATGACAAATTTTATATCAAGGATGTCTATGGTATTTTTTTGTATCCTTAAAATAATTATATTAATATTGTTTATAAAAAATAAAAACCACATAATTGGGTGAAAACCTGTCCAACCAGCAAAGCCATAAGGCTTGAAACCATGAGCAAATGACAATTAGGGTTTTGTGCCTAACACTAGCCTACATGATCTCCTAGTAAATAATTATTTATTTTTAGTTAAATTAATTGAAAAATAAATATTAATTATGAAATACTGGTGTCTATTTTGAGGATTATAGGTTGATTTATTATATTTGATAACATAGGCTAACCATATTTGTTTAGGAAAATATTGAGAGATAAAAAAAAAGACTGGTCACTCTTTTATAAATGTTACGATACATTTAAAGTGACTTTAAGTTCTAAAGTTATAAAAACATAAATTTTTGACATTAATTTATTGAAGTAAGGGATGAATTTTAAATTTATTAATACACAAAAAAAAAATTATTCTTCTTAAATAAAAATGTTTCAAGTATGTTTTTATATAATTTAAATTATGAATATAATTTCACAAAATTAAGAAAATGATCTTACAAAAAAATTATCCTACTACATTAATATCATATGAATAATAATATCTTTTAAATAATCACATATTTATGGTTTTTAGGCCCTTAAATTTTCATTGATCATTCACATGATTGTGATCAATGACTTCGATCACTCTCTATAATTATTTACACTTTTCTTCTGTGTTCATATCACCACTTCCCTCCAATATCCTCCTCTATAGAAACCAAGTGAAATGTTAATCTTGATGACCATAGTACTTAATTTTATATCTTATTAATATTTTGTTTCATTAATCCTTTTAGGATGTTGGGTTTTCAATAACGGTATTTCCAAATATCAAAACCTTTATTATCATGATAAAGTTTAAACAGCGAGGAAATAATTTACAAAATGTGTGAAGAATGTTACATAGAAGAATATTACATTAAAAAAATGTATTTGATAGTTTATCTTAAATGAATCAACAAGCTTAAAATAACCCATAAAATATATTTCTTTAAATTTACTCTCTTTGATGGTGTGTGGAACACGCAATGTTGAGTCGAAATGAGCCATACTATAGTATAAAATTATAAAATAACTATTAAAATGGAGGGTATAAATAATACCATCAAAATTGTGAAAATTATGTTTACCTGTTGAATATAAATAAAAAAATAATCATTTAAAATAAAAAATATTTTTTTTTCTGAAAAAATGTGTTTTCTCTAAAAGTGGGTTTAGCCTCACTTTGCGCACATAAAAAAAATAAATTCGTACCCCTTTAAGGAAATTTATTTGATAAAATAAATATATTTCTTAAATCAAAATATCAAAATTTTTATAGGTTTATTTTTTTTTCTGAAAATATAAATTTTTGATGACTAGTGAAAAATACTGAATTTTAATTGAAAACATCCATTTAGTTTAAATTTATTATAATAGTAAATTATATTTTTATTTTTTTGAAGTAAAATATGTTGAATATATATATTAATCAAATTTATATTATTTTATTCATTTTCATACTGAATTTTATAAATAATCATTGTAAATTTTAAACATTTTATCTTTAAAAACTCATTTTCCAACCCTATATACATAATTACTAATAATTAAATTCCGCCACTTATATGAATTGTATTTTTAAAATTAAAAAACATATTTTAAATCTAAATAATTTATATAATATAATTTTTTTAACTTAATTTTTTTCCAAAAATAATTGTAAAAATTGTAAAAAATAATTATCATAGTTAATTTAAAAATGGGTTTACAGTCAGGTTAAACATAGAATATAATGGTTAAAAATGAGTTAAAAACTTTTAAATATAATACTATATGGAAATATAATATATTATACTTCTAAATATATAATATAATGTCATTTTTGTTCTTTTCTCATGAGAAGGAATTCATCACTTTGTATTTTTTATGAAACTTCCATTTAATTTTCAAGAGGGTTCTCATTCCCTACTTATAAATGGGAGCTCCCTCGCCTCTCTTATACACACATATAAAGATAGTTTTATAAACAAAAACCTACCCAATTATCTCCAAAAATCCTTATTCACGTTACAGAGTTATATTTCCACCCAAAATACAATCCCTCGCATACTTAAGAGGATATCCATATGAGATTTCTCTTAGATATGGTAACTATCTTAACAAAGATATTTCATTTTCTTTATTCTTTTTCCATGTTAAATTATGTCATATCATATAAAATATAATATAAACATCACCTCATATATAATTAGATGTTTTATGTTTATTTGATTATAATTATTCATCTATAATTCTATGAAATGGGAAATGAAATCATCAATGAAATCATTAATCATATGTATAAAATACAAACACCTCACGAACCTGTGTAGTCCATTTCCCATCAGCACCTTTATACGATATTTATGATAATGGATTCATAATATTTATATTTTATTTATGATATTATTATACTTATTGAATTTTAATATCACATATACCTTTTAACATACCATTCTATTTTAAATAAGATAATGTCGCTTGTGTGTATGATGGACTACCACCTCATGAAGTTATGCGAATCATTTTTTCACTTACAATTTACACATAATGTAATAAGGTTGAAATTAATGAATATATTAAATATATATGATATGATATAGATTTCTCAAAATTAATATTTCACCCACTTCTTTACCCTTTCACCTGATAATGTAATGATATCGCTAGTCATGAGTACACAAGACTAACTATCTCTATGAAGCGATGCGACTAATTTTCCATGAAAAAAATTAAGAGTGGTTATATTAATGTATATAATGAGTAAATATGATATTTATTCCCTTATTATAATTTTTCATATGATTTAACTAAATCATATATACATTAACTAGAACTTTCATTGTAAATGGTTCATGAGAGAGCATGGAAATTAACACCCAAAATAAGGAAAAAATGAAACATTATTTAAAAATGGGTGGTAAAATGTAATAAGAGGATCATATATGATATTATTAATATGAATACGGTTATTATATAGATTAATAACAAGATTAAAACCATTATATAAAGTTTCAATAACATTCAACCAAAAGGATGCGTTAAGTAAGGGACATTATCTCAATTTCCCTTCATTGAGGAATATTTTATTATAGTGAAACTAATTTCTTATATATATATTAAATAAATCCCATTTTTACTACAATATCACAACTAATAAATAATTCATGTTATTTGAAGTTTCAGTTTTAAAACTTTCCTCATCATAGATTTCGACTTAAAAGTTACCAAGAGGAAATGAATTACATAACTCAATATTTTTTTATTGGGTTACATTAATACTGAATTTTACTTTATATTTTAAGATTATGGGTGTAATATAATTTGACTATATATTTTTTGTATTTAAAATTTTTATATGTGGATTTCAAAATTTTACACATAATCGATTCATTGGTTTATTTTCACTTCAACGTTATGATCATTTTAAAGGATTCTCTCACAATATAATTGTAATTGAGATTGTTTATTATTGAATTTTATTTCATGTGAATTATTTGGTCATTATTTAATAATACAATTATAGTTTCTTATCATATGATTAATCATGATATTTTCATGTAATAGTACCATTTACGACTATTTGGTACTTAAACTAATTGATATAATATTTTTAATAAAACCCGAATTCATTTATCTCTTCACAAAAAAATTTATATTCTTCAAATACCATGTTTTTAAAATAATAAAATTTATTTTTAACCTTTTAGAAATGATTTATTAAATACATTTTAATCACTTTTTATTTTAAAATATGTTGCGAAAGAAATCTTCCTTTCAATTTTAAAAACAATTTTTGTTTGGATTTTTTGGAAATAGTAAAAGCAATATTAGTTTTAACATATAATCTATGAATATAATTTCTAACCATCATGACCACTTAAATGTTTTAACGGTTCTTTTATATTATCTAGAAGTTATTTTTGGTGAACTTGTTTTCAAAATTGTTTGTGAAACATTAGATATAATATGTGATTTTCACACTAAAAGGGTTAATTTTCTCAAAACAAATTTAATGTTATTTTTTTTAATTTATAATAAAAAATAAAAAAACCATATATTCATACTATACTAAATATATTGTGTGATGATAATATAATAATTCTCATTCTTAAGGGGTTTTTTATCATTTCTACCCAGGAAATTATTTACATTCACTTCCATGATTCTTTTTGGTAGTCATTAACATACCCTTGAATTATTCAATTTCATATAGACATTAAATTTCCCCTAAATGTCTATATTATTTATCATGGATTTTTTTATTGTGTAAATTTTGTTCCATTTTTATATATAGTGCATAATTTTAATGTTATTTTATTATATGGGGAAATATTTATAAATATGTATCATTTACTTAGTACTGACTTATTGATTATGCACATTGTTCAATAATTAAATATATTATTTGATATATGAGAAATTTTTATAACATGCAGACATTGGTGGGGACCAACTAATTATAGAACTTTGATGCATCAATCGCCTCATAAAGAGAATCAGTAAGATAGCATGAAATTAGTTGGTCAAACCAAATGAGTTTATACCTAGTTGATTTAACCTATCTAGTAAAAGGTCTTGATGATAAAGGTATCATGAGCCTGAGTTCATGATGTCCAATAATTTAGAATTTACTTCCTTCAGAACTCATTTATTATTATCCATTATATTTTCAGAATGATATTATCTCTAGCTGAATTGCATACCCTATTTATTGATAAAACGAAATGTTTTTACAGTTATTTAACTCTTAATATTGATTACACCATATATAATAATGATAGGAAATGTATTTATTATATAACATCTGTGATATAATATTTACCATTCCATATTTATTATGCTTATTGATTTATGATTGATTCTACTATAATTAAACATTAATTAGAATTTGAGATCACCCTTATTTTTTCAATTCACTTGGATTCAATGAAGTATACTAGAAATGATATGAAATGTCATTCCAAAGGGAATAATGATATTCGTGAAAAAATGTTGTAATTTGGGTTTAAATTGATATTTGGGACTTAATCATGTGTCATGTAAATAAAGAATACAATAATTATTTTTTATTTCTTGATGTGATTGCGTGTATTTTATGTAAATGCAATAAAGTAGACACAGACTCTGAGCTACTTTGGTTTGGATCACTACATAATAAGTTCACCATGTGAGTAGCCTTGTTTCGTAGCATTTTCTCTATATGTTCCAAAATCTCAAGTATTTTTTCCCCATAAGAGAGATCATTATCTGATGGTATGAAATATAATTTTAGTACATGTGATGGATCATGTATTAACATCCTCAGTAAAGATACATGGAATACATCATGAACTTAAGAGAATTTTAGTGGTTGTATCAAGAGATAATATATGATTCTATTATAGTCATAAATTTCAAATGGGTTGATATACCTAGGAAAGATATTTCCATTAATTCCAAATATAATTTCATTCTTAGATGGATAAATTATTTAAAATACCCATTTATCAAATTTAATTTCTAAATCACACTTGTGATTTTCTGCATAAAATCTCTATCAGCTTTGTGCAACCACTACTCCAAATATGGATTTTATCAGTGCTAGATAAGTGCATTAATAGTGCTAAAAAAGAGTTGTTAATCGAAGCGAAGATAGGGTGGGGGGTCCCTTTTATCAGTGCTTAGAAAAGAACTGATAAAGACCCTTTTTATCAGTGCTACAAAAAGCGCTTCTAAAAGGGGTATTTTATCAGCGCTTTTTTTAGCACAGATAAAAGTAAAAAAAATTATAAATAATAAAAAATAATTTATATTCGCGGGGGAGATTTTAATAGCGCTGCCCCTAACTTTATCAGTGCTAGGCGGCCCCTCCCCACTCTCGTGCGCTGCCCTTGCCCACACATCCCACACATGCGTGTGAAAATTCCTTTCTTCTACCCGAACTTGAACCCGCGACCTCCACCTTGCGTGCTTGCACCTTTACCACTAAGCCAATTCGTTTTTTTCTATTTAATGACACATCTATTCATTTATATATATATATAGTTATATTTATTTGTATATTAATATAGTTTCATATTAAAATAAATATATTTAGTTATATTAATACATATATGTTTATTCATATGTTAGTATATATATATATTCATTCGTATATTAGTATATATTTATATCTATTGATATATATATTTGTAGTTATAATTTTTTATCTGTATATTTATTTGTATATTAATATATATTTATAATATTAGTTTTAAATACATTTATAAAATATGTTTTTACATGTGTTTATAAATAAATAAATACATACATATATACAACACACACAGAAAGACACACACGCACACATATATTTATGAATAAATACACATATATATATATGTGTGTATTTGAAAATCCATATAATGTTAAAACGAACATAAATTATAATATAGAAGCCCATTTCAACTCTATAACTAGTCAAATCGATGAAAATGAAACAATCTTCGATATGATATGTGGTACAGGCCTAACAGACATCCGGATCAGAAGTTATACAGGTTTGAATGTTAAAAAATCGGGGTATCCAGACTAAAAACTCAGTTTTGGAGGCCTTCTAATCGTTTTTTGTTCTCTTAAGATGTGAAAAAAGCTTTTCTTGGGCCTCAGGTGCGTATAGCTCGTCGCAGGCTTCGATTTGATATATTGTAGAGCTCAAACGACAATCTGGATCAAAAGTTATGGCCGTTTGAAGTTTGAGTTACATTTTCAACATATTTTAGATCTTTTATTAATTGTTTTGATTTTTTGTGTCTTAAAATTGTTATTAAAATATTTTTAATCGATAATAATTATCAAATTAATAATTAATATTATTTTTCTAAATATTTTAAATCCATTTTCACTAAATTTCTTATATATTAAATGTGTTAGTCTCTTTATACTTATCTAAAACATATTTAAAATATATATATTATATTTATATCAATATTAATATACTAATATAACAATATATTATTTTTCATGATAATTATTTTTTTTGAAACATAAAATTTATTATCGCCAGGAAAAAGTGCTGATAAATCCCCCCTTTATCAGTGCTAATAAAAAAATTGCTGATAAAGTGGTCCCTTTTAAAAGCGCTAAAAAAACCACTGATAAAGGTGGGGCCTTTATCAGCGCTAAAAAAGCGCTGATAAAGGGTCACTTTTAATAGCGCTTTTAGCACTGTTAAAGGCCCCCCTTTATCAGCTCTTTTTTTAGCACAGATAAAGGCCCCCTTTATTAGAACATTTTTAGCGCGGATAAAAGGTTAGCACTTCCCTAGCCTGTTTTTGTAGTAGTGAAGCCTTATGTGTTAAGGAATGACTCTAACCATCTCTTCTATTTATTCTATTAGCTATTGTCTCAATATATTTGTTTCTCTAACTTCATCCCAACATGTTGGATTTCAACACTTATTTCTATTGAGGGATTCATATGGAGACATCTGAATGCTTGAGTGGAGCTAATATTGTAAGAAAACTCAACCAGAAGAAATTATTGATCCCAAAAAACATTTAAATCCATATAACAAGATTTAAAAATATGCTATAGAGTTTGAATTATTCTAGTTTACTTACCTCTACTTGAGGATAATACAAAATTCTGAAACCCAACTTCATATCTGGAGCCTATTAAAGGCTCCCAAAAAATATTTAGGACAACCTAAAATCCCGACTAGACGTAACAGAATGTGGAAAACCAAATAAACTTTCCACTTCATTAACATATATCACGTAAAATAGATCGATAGATAAATATTTTCAAACATAAATTAAGCGTTCTTTATTCGTATAGTGATTTAATATAACCCATATAACATTATTCCCTTGAGATGTTTTGGTGAGTCTAACAAAAAAATCCATGGTGATGTTTTCCCATTAATAATCTGGTGTGAGTAATGGTTGTAACATCATCTTAAAATTCTTTCTCATGTCAATAATTTAAGGAGATACCATGTACCAAGATAAAAATAACTGGTATCTCTCTTCATACAATCCAACTATAAATACTCTTTCACACACACACACACAGATATATATATATATATATATATTAACTTCTAGGATGAATAGATAATTAATAACTTTGAGACTCTTCTAAAAACACCTTAATATATAGTATGGATGGAACACATACATGGTTCCTGAACCTTATCATTCAATTATGATTATGGTTAAACTCAGGAATATTTCCCACCTTCTTTGTATTTCTACATCTTCATTCTTTACCTATTTAAACATCACTTATATATATGGTTGAACAATCATTTGAGAAAGGTAATATTTCTTTACTTCATTCATGATTTTCTAACCCATCCTTTGAAAATCATGAAATATTGAATTTTTATTATCCTCATCATGGATAATCTACCATGATCATTTTGTCTTAACGAAGCTATTACCTTGTTTTCTTTATAAGGGCGGTAGTGTATTGAGATGCCATGATCATTAATCATGGTGCATATTTAAGTCTTTCTTGGTGAATATGAAAATTTAAATTTTATGGTCAATATATTTTTCACACACTTCTCCATAAATATAACTATTACATATATTAAATGAAAAACGTTTCTCACCTTACTTTAGATCATGAGTAGGTTAATTTTTCACATTATAATTCAATTTTCATGTGGTATAATCTATAACCATATCATTCTACTTGAGAACACAACCTAATCCCTTCTTGGATAGATCACTATAGATTACAAACCTTTCTCCACTTCAGAGTAATGTATATATATATGTGATAAATATCCTTCTCTTAAATTCATTGAAATTCCACTGACATTCATTTACCTAGAGAAAAATGGATCGATTATGAGTTAACTAGGTGAGTGGATTAAATTTACATGAGAAATTATCTTTAAACCATTGATAATATCTATCCAAAACATGAAAATATTAAATCTTAGTTACCGTGGATGGTCTAGTAAAACATTAAATATCCTCCTCCTTTGATGGATCCACCTATATACTCACTCTTTAGATTATATGGCCTAAAAATTAAACCTTTTGTAGCCAAAATTTAAACATTATAGTTTTTTCATATAGTATATCCTTCCCGTGTGTGATTAGTAAAATTATCAAGTGATCTCCATTATCTTCCTTTATCATTGAATATAGAATCATATATTCTATAAATACAACCAAAAAATTATCAAGGTAATATCTAAGACTCTATTAAATAAATTCATGAATATAATGGGGTCATTAATAAGGAAAAATAGAATCTATATAAACTCATAGTGTCTATACCTTGTATGTAATTCAACCTTAGGTTATCCTATTTTTTTGACATTCAATTGATGATATATTGAATGAAGTTCAATCTTGGAAAATTATTGAGCTCTAAAAAGTTGATCAAACTGGTTATCAATACATGGTAGAGGATACTTTTTCAGTTCACAATAATAAATGTAGATTTTCATCGATCAATCTTTCTTCTTAGAAAATTGAACTGGTGCACCCAAGGTGACACACTTGGGAGAATAAATCCCTTATCAAGATTATGATAAACAATCAACTTTAGATCCAATAACTCAATTAGGTATATTCAACATGGAGTCTTTTAAATAGATGCAATACAAGGTATGAGTTCTATTGAGAACTCAACATCACGTTTTGGGGGAATACTAGGATACTCTTCTAGAACAGCAACAACAAACACCAACCCAATACACATATCATTTATAATGAGTTTCTCCAGAACTATATGATATAAATAACACATTTAATGGGAATCAAGACCCATAAAAGGGATGTGATATCCATTATTAGTTCATATTTATCATCACACTGATAGAAAATAATAGGTTGATTTGGAATATCAAACACAATTTTCCTTTTACGGAAATCGAGATGAAATTTATATAGATAAATACAGTCCATGATTTAGAAAACAAAAAATTCAACTTGAAGAAAAATGAAGAGGTTTCTAGGAAGAACATTCATGTAAAAATGAATCAAATAAGGATGATATACTTGATATGTGATCACTATACAATTATGGGGTTTCACTAGAAATTCAATATCTTATCATTGATTATAGGAATTTACATTCCACAGAAATTTTACACATCTAAAATAAGGAACTTTAATATTTGATTTTACCTATTTCCACATACTCATTCTATCATCAATACTTATGAAAAACCTAAATATTTAGAGTAAAATTTAATAATCTTTGATTTGGAGAAAAATTATGATAAACTAGTTATAGTATATCTAAATCATAAAACCTTCATCTAAATATGTGATACCATCGAATTGGACTAGTCCATTCATTGTCCTCATATATTCAAATAATCCATGCTACATTGTAATGTTCAGACCCAAAGTCCTCTAAAATGATGCCCAGATCATGTTGTTTATGTGGCATCAAGAATTCCTCCCAACACACTAGAGGCTTCCAGAAAGTAGTGAGGGCCTATGTGGTGATAGTGAGGACAATATGAACTCATATAAGATTAATAAAACAAAATAAATAGCTATGTCTCATACAATGCATAAATTAAACAGAGCGTGGAAGAAATAAATAAACTAAAATATAACATTCTATAATAATAATAGAAAATTCTATAAATTCACAAATAGTTATACCATATATACAACACTGGTAATAAATTGGGTTGACTATACAGATATAGGAATATAAAATAAACTAAAATAAAAGTACATGGATATAAAACTAACAATGAGCCAAACCATGTACCATGTCTCTAGACAGGGTCAAACTGTAGCAGCCTGATTAGAATAATAACATGGGTAGCTCCACATGAACATGAAACTATATGCCTCAGTCCTATAAACTACACAACTTTTCTCAACCTAAAAATAAAACATAAGGTGAAAATTTCACCAAGGTTCTTGTGTAGGTGTGATAGATAATATTAGTAGGTCACCCAATGATGAAAAAAATAAAATTATACGTATATAAGTGTATTAAAAACTAAATTTATCAACCAAGCTAAGGCATAACTAAAATGATAAGTAAAATCAAAATTTGAAACCACAATTGAACCTCAGGTTCATTATCCCAATCAACTAGGATTGTGACACCAGGGATTTACATATCTATATACTTATACATTCATAGTTCCATGACTATAGATATATAAAAAAATATTAACATCATTGAGTAAGTTAATAAAATAACACATAAACCTATAATATATTATCATTAGGTTTGAAATCCTGATCACCTGAACATTATGTATAAGGGAATTGGGCTGAAGGTTGTGCCACTCAGTCTATGTATCATTATGTCTATCTATAGGTCTATGGTCCCAATAGGAATATACTTACTTCACCCAATGCCAATAATATCTCTAAGCAAGTAATGTCACCATAGAGTGATACTCATCCTACACTTGGGTTCACCTGCACTATACTCCAATCATTATAAACAAGTATTCCAGGGAACTAAATTTGAACATCCTATAAATGTTCACTGATCTCGACACCATGTTTCACGACATTGAGACTTGGATAATACATATGGGGCTCACCCTTACGTGACCTATAAAATGACTTCACTCTAGACATATGTATATACTCAACATCTTATCACAATAAGTTTATAACTAGTGTATCCACTAAACCCCAGTGGGGCATCATAGGGGTCTCTTGAGAAGAACATAATCATCCCTCAAGTACATGTCACATCAACATTGAGGAGAACCATGTCCACCTCCATGATTTCTCAAATGACCAATGAGAACATAATCATCCCCATCTCTTGGGATACTGTAATCATCCACAAGTACACAACAACGATGTGGTGTTCAATGTCCCACACTATTATCCATTAAACGATCAGGGAGAATGTAATCATACCTATATCTTAGTAGGGCTTAATCATACAAGAGTATAATTAGATTTAGGATACCATAATCATCATCATCACACATTAAATAGAGGAGAAAAAAATCATCCTCACTACTTTGAGACTATAATCATCCACGAGTATCATTAATTGGGATTCCATGCTCATATATCATGAGCTCAACAACTCGATTCCAGGAATCACCCTTAAAAATCACAACAATATAATAATCAAATATACAGGCTCAACAGCTAGATCTCTATAAGTACCTTTAGGTATAAAAATTCTCATACAAAAATAATATGGCCTGGAATCAAGATCCCTAAATGAACTTCTGGGTATCCCAAATATAAATAAATAATACTCGTATTAGGATAAAAATAAACCATGTGCCAATCACCTATAATAAACATTACTACTTTAGAAATAAAAATGTGAAGGAATAAAAAAAGATCCAAGGAGTTAAAATGCCTAAACCTAACACTACTGTCACATCTCCAAGTTCTTCAAAGTTTGGTATGGTTTCAAAGGTGACAACCTCTACTATATCTATCCAAAATCAATGTACTAACTGTAGGTTTCTCAATAGTGAGGCACCCACTGGGTCCCTCATGTCAAAAATATAGAGGCATCCTACTAGGTATCCTAAGGCGAACATTCAAACAAAGGCACCATACTCATGATCTTTAGCTATAATGATTGAGAGGAATCCTACATATGATCCTCATAAAATAATGTAAATGAGGAATCATACATAGAATCCTCAAAAACAAGACTCCAATGAATACATCAGACAGAGGATCGTCTATAACCACAAAAGAAGGAATATGCAACCTACATGGGATCCTCAAAATGATATAAAGGTAAAGTGATCCTATAAGGGATTACCTAGATAATATCATATAAAAATCCATCCCTCAGGGGATCCTAAAAAAATAAATTGAAGACAGAGGCATCCTATGTGATACCCTATTGGTTGAAATGTAAATAGAGGAATCCTATAGAGGATCTATTAGAAACCTAATCTCTCATCCACATAGGCCAAAAAGGAACAATTTGCAAATGATACATCCTCATGGAAAAATCTACAGAGGAATTATTAATGAGAGATAGTTCACGGATTATATTATAATAAGGGTCTCACTCTCATAAGAATACTAAATTCACTTATTAGGGAAAAAACCTCTACATTTAGAAAAATTCATAAATGCCACCTAGGATTCGTCAAAATACCCCAAGGGTCTTACGATAGAAATATTCCTGAAAAGATACTCTGAATAGAATTATCATGGGTTTAAAATTTAGTCATGGGTGAAAAGACATGAAAAACCTAAGAAGGGTTGCAACATGGGTAATACAAGATGTGTCTCCCTGAGTATACATCATTAACCCCCAATGCCCCACCTGAGTATGTACTCTTTCCAAACATAGATTATAAATTTCCATGTATACTACATGTAAAAATGGGTATATGACATGTACCCTATATGGGGTACATGCCCAAGCCCCTCACCTAGCCTGGCCATGTACTTTTCATTGTCATATATTTCTACATGGTGTATATCCCACATGGGGTCTAACAGTGTACTCTAAACTCCACGTACCCCTATATGGGCACCCTATCCAAGATCCCAACCACACGATTAAGAACCATTAATCATAGTCTACACCATAGTATATGTAATCAAAATCAAAAAAATTATATTCCCCAAACCAAAATAATACACGCATGTGTTCCCTAATCCACAAAGCATATTGATGGATTTTCCCAAAATAAAAACCCTCGTATCACCCTGAAACCCCTATTTTTACCCCCAAATTAGCAGAGTTGGACACAAAGGTCCATAAGAAAAACATATTACAATATTTAAAATATAACATGGAAAATATATAGGTATATACAACAATACATGGAAATTCACAACCTTAGGGTAGAATCCACCGAAGCTTTTCCCATTTCTGGGGTCCACAATTATCGCATGAGAATCTAGTGTGTCCCAAGATCCACTAAGGTAGCACCCTTGAAACCAATATCCATATATCTATGTATAACATGATCTCTTTAAACATTGTGATTTATATACTTCATGGGTGTACATGAGAAGTGAGGAGGAAAGGAAGAAAAAGATAAGATAAAAATGGAAAAAAGAAAAAGGAAAAAAAGAAAAGTAATGAATAAAAGGGCACCCTGGCTGGACCCAATTCCCAAAATGAGTCTATGACCAACATAAGAAAATAATCATCATTATAGAATCAATGGAGGTGGTATAATATCTTTATGAATCCCCATTCAAATGAAATTTCCAAACAAACATTTAGGAATAAATTAATATTTAATTTAATAAATATTAATTATTAATTATTATGATAAAATTCAAATGGATCACAATTACTCCAAAATATTGTTATAAGGTAGAAACCATATTTAGAGACCAATAGAGTTGTCAAAAAAAATCCCCTGAGGTCATATTCTAATAAAAAGTTACTATTTTACCCCTTATATGAATATAAATAAAAAATTAAAATTTATGCTCAAATTTTTAGTCTGAAAAAACATGATTCCATCAATGATTTATAAAGAGTTAGTAATTTTATAAAACATATCACCAAGAGAGTAAAACCAAGTTCATAATAAGGCTAGTTTATATGTACTAGGTAACACGAAAGTCAGGCTGAATTTCATTTGTCAGAGTGATTAAACTTGGGTACATATGTTCCAGAACTATACCAAATTTTAGTATGTATATATGGATGTATTTCTAGGTGAACCAAATAATATTTTAGGTACAAAAACATTAGGTTTTTTTCCTATAGTAAGGCTCATTTTAATATTTCTCACTAAAGTCTTCTCATATTTGTTTCCAAATGTTAACTAAACGTTTATTGTAATACCCAATATAATAGAAAAATACTTTCTTACATAAATATCACATACTTTTAGATTAATATTCATTACATTTCAAAAAAAAAACACATTCCTAAAAACTTTAATTAATTAGTGTCATTAGAGAAAATGTACATAAAATTAATATTTAATGAATGATCTTCAACATATACTATATAGAAATTCCCCTTTTTCACTCTTCATAAACATAACATACTTAAACCTTTTCTCCCTAACCTGGGGAAAGAACATATAAGTAATGGTGAGATAAAATCCTTAGTAAGGGTAAACATGGGAGATATCATTTTTGTAGAGACTGAATATTCACATATATGGATATTACATTTATTTTGCAGAATAATTAATACATGAAACAAACAGATGCCCAAAGAACCTATTGGTTTTGTGTCTTTGGAAACTCCGAACATAATCTTCTAACTTTGTGAATGATCTTCAACATCTACCATATATATCTACACCCTTTTTTTCTTACCTAAAATATTTATTTTTATCTTGGGGAAAGAAAAACTTAGACGGGGTGAGATTAAATGATAAGTAAGGGTAAACATGGAAAAAATAAAACAAACCATAAACATTTGATGGTAAAAACATTAAAATAAAATTTAATCATAAAAATATTGAGTCATGAAATAAATCATTGTGGTACGTAAGGAATGGATCCTAATGGAACAATAACCATGATAGAATAGCACTGGAATAAAATTTTTAATTTTGGAAAACTAATAATCACATATTATTTCCATAGTTTCCAAGTAATTGCTTCGAAGATCATCATAGTGGATGTAGTCCATTACTGAACTGGGTTTACTTGCCATTCCAGCCATGTATTACTGAACCATATTTACATGTCGTTCCAGCCAAACACTACTGAATAGGATTTACTTGTCATTCTAGTAATTTCTATACCATGATATATAAATCATTACCCAATGCATTGGAGGGAGATATAGGTCCCACCCATCTCATAATGAAATATTTCTTACATGTTCCACAAAACATAAATCATTTATCATAGCATAAACCAAGAAATAAAATGGGTTTCTTAAATATCTTTTCATCATAACGTAATCCATATAAAAGACCATTCCATCCCAAAGGAAATCTAATCCTAGTAATAATTGGGATAAAAACATGACCCTATTTGAGAGCATCACTGTAGATGGAAAATAATTTTTATAAAACACACTAACTTATTTCTTGAGGAAAATATCCTTTCTTCTCCGAAAACATTTTCATCTCTCAAAATGATGCAAAATTTTTAAAGAAAATAATTTGGTTTAAAATATAATTGAAATAGTATAGAGAAAGCTTCTTGTAAATAAGGCATCATGAAACCAAAAATATCCATTCATTCTATATAAGTTAAACAAAAACATTCTCCTCATACATTTGCAGGAAAAGTCAAAAAAAATCTTGTATGGTAAAAAAATGAAATATTCCTTCTATACCATGTTGTAAAAGTAAAAAATGGGTAATAATGACTTTAAACATAAATGTAAGAATATTATACATTTTATGAAAACATTTTTAGAAATCATGTACATGGATGTTAAATATAACCCCAGTAAATACTTAAGTGTAATCAATTTCATATAAAAATGTTATTGCAAAATTATCTGTTACCTTAGGTCTGATTTATTTTGTATGTGTATGAAACTCATGTATAGTCGATTTAAACACATTATTAACTTATATTAGAACCATAATAATATTTATTATATCATATACGATTAACTTATGATTTTAAATTACCCATTCATTTTTAATTCCTTGTTAAAGAACCATTTTGGGTAATAATTGTTGTATTTATCATATGTGTTTAAACATTTTATTCTTGTTATTATTACATAAATCATAATTTAATTACTTCCATAATGTAAAAAATTATTTTTATATCACATATATAGTCATTATATATATATATATATAATATAGATAAATGAAATGAAATACACCATTCATGGAGACGGTAGGTCGTACGTACGGATGAACACTGTTTTTGTTTCCTTATTGAATTCTATGGAAGTAAATGAAACATATATGTAAATAAATTTAATAGAATTATTATTTCATATATTTCATTATTATTTACTATATATTCTTTATAATAATTCTTGAATGGTTAACGTGGAGAATGAATCTCAGCGTGTCGTGGAGACGATAAGTTGTATGTATGCACGTGCGATGATATCGTTCTCATAATTTTTGAATAGTATTGAAGTGGATGGTGTATAATATCTCTTAATTATTATCATTTTATAATAATCGTATATATTTATTATTACACCATTTAACCATCCAAGTAAGTTGGTGGTGAGAAACAGATTACACCATGACATGGAGATAGTAAGTCGTACTTGCACATGCGCAGTGATTTCATTTTTCATAGGATGGATATAAGGAGAAATAGGGTTATTTCATATTTATAATAACATATCATAATAGTAGTGAAACTTTTTGGAATCCTCATGTGATAGTCATGTTTTAATGATCAAAAATCCTATTCCACTTGGTTAATTCCATTAAATTATATCAAATCATGTGTATTATTGTTTAAGTATTCTCAGGATTTAAGAAGAGCCATTCAAAATCTTTATTGATCTACATTTAGATTAATTACTTTATACTATCCCTAATTTACCTTTATAATGGTTTCTTTGAAAAATTATGAGGTCTAATTCATTCTATGTTTATCATTGCTTAAGTCTGAATAAAGTTATTTTGGAAAGTCTGAGACACCATGAGTCTGCCAGTGGTTATGTATTTCTAGCAATGTGAAGCAAACAGCGTGAACAAGACTCCATGAAAAAGACACCGTGACCACAAGACACTGTGATCATGAGACACCATGACTGTGAGACACTGTGATCTACACACCGTGACCATGAGACACCATGATCATTAGATACCGTGACCATGAGACACTGTGACATTCAGACATAGTGACCAATCTAGACACCATGTGAAGGGCACACCATCTCAATGACATACTGGGACACCGTTTCCTAATATATTTTGTTATCTTTAAATTTAATCTCTAATGGTCATATTTTAAGACTTTAATGCACTGACATAATTTATGTTATCTTATAGACATATCATTGGACAATACGAGGTGCATAATACATGCAACCTGTCAGCCCCAACACATGAAATCAAAGATAAAAGAGGATTGCGACAAAGAAACAAACAAAAAACAGGCGAAAAATTGTGGTAGCACGACACAGTGAAAAACCTTGTGGGCGTGAACGTGAGAACGATATAAATTTTAGAAATTGGCTCATGCAACTCGATTCTACTAAAGAACACATGAAAAATACTGGAATCCTGAGAACAATCATACACTATAAAGAACACATACTGAATTTGTCTATCTTGCGACACTATGTTTTCCAAACGAGGACTTGAGTTCTGCATCTACTTCATCCCAGAAGTCCAGTGCTGCAAAGACCAACACTTAGAGTACTTCTAAACCTATATCAATATTACTGCTTTTTTGTGTATCATTTTATTAACTTTCGCGCAGTGTGTGTTTTTATATAATAACACACTCTACCTGCTACATTTAATTGAAGGATAAAAGATATCCTTACTCAAACACTCATTTACTCTTTTGTATACCCAAAGATAAGTGTAAAAGAGGTCCCTTTGTGGCCCGATAGTTTGTACCAACGAAGAACTGCGGAAGAGGTCCCTGTGTGGCCTGGACAGTTCTGCGTACCATTGTTAACCCGATCCAGGGTGTGTATCATGTTTATTTAAATAAACTGCTCGGTGGAAGATGATCACCAAGTGGAGTGGATTAGGTCTCATCTTGGGACTGAACCACTTGTTTCATATCAGCTGTTTTGTTTAATTTAGCGTTCTCTCCATTACTGCTATATTGTTTAATTCATAAATCACTAAATTAACTTTGATAGTTTTTCTTGGAAAAAATTTAAGACTGTTTTTTCTTAGTATAATGGCTTCAAAAGTAATATTAATAATTGATGATAAGATTACTGAGAATTAATCAATCCTATAAGAAGTTATTTAAACAGTATAAATCTTATAACAGTATAACCTTGATTAACTGGGCCATATCTAATCCTTTGGGGAAATAATTTTTATAGAAATTTTTATAGTTACTCAATTCACCCCACCCCACTTGAGTAATATACTCAGACAAAAATTTGGTATCAGAGGTTATTTTTTAGGACCCTTGTTTAATCTAATTCAACTGTGACTGTACTTGAACCCTAAAGATCTGTAAATTTATATTAATTCTAAATTTATATCTCTTTAAACCTATTCTGTCATTATGGATACAATATTGGAAGGTGCTAAAAATAACAGACCACCATTCTTTAATGGAACCAATTATGCTCAATAGAAAATTAAAATGAAAATTGATTTAGAGAGTATGAGTTTTGAAATCTGGTCATCCATTATAGATAAATATAAAATTCTTTCTACTGACATAATCACATAGGATGATCCTACCAAAACTACCTACAATAACAATTTAAGTGTTATGAATGCTTTATACTTCTCCTTAGGAGATGAGGAGTTTAGTATAATTTCTTCTTGTAAAACTGACCACGAAATTTGGGATACCCTATCTGTCTCACATGAAGGAACATCTAGTTTAAAAGAAATGTGTCTTAATACTTATACTATCAAATATGATAATTTTAAAATGAAACCGGATGAACCTATTTCTGACATGTATCTTAAGATCAATGAGATTGTCAACAAAATGATCTCTCTTGGAAGAGAAGTCATTACCAAGGAACAAATTATGAGAATCCTTAAATGTTTACCTAATAGATGGAGGGGAACCTCTGTCTCTATTAGAGAATCATGTGACATCAGCAAGCTACCATTGAAATAACTCATTATGAAACTGATGATGTATGAAGAAGAACTGAAAGTCAACAAGGAGGAGAAAGATGAAGCAAATAAAAAATCTATTGCATTCAAGACCACCACCTCTATGCACATATACAAGGGGAAACTAGAAGCTTCTATATAAAGTTCCAGTGATGAACAATAATTATCCGACAATGATGAGGAAATGGCACAATTAGCCAGAAGATTCAAGAGATTTTACATGAAGAAGAACTTTTCAAAAAACCTAACATCAAAGGAAAATATGACCAAAAAAGAAATTGGAAGAAGGAATGGAAAAGAAGTGACAATTCTGATAAAATTTTCTTCTATGAGTGTAAACACAAATAACATATCAAAGTCGACTATCCAAAGCTCAAGTACAAAAACAAATATGAGGATAATGACAGGAAGTATAAAGAGGCCATGAAAGCAACCTAGAGTGCTTCTGAGGAAAGTTCAATAAACTCAGAAACATCACATAATGAACAAGAAAATAAAGCCAATATGTGTTTTATGAAAAAAAAAATATGAGGTAACACTGGACTCTCATGTAAATGATTCATACTATTCTGGAAATGAGAGTGACTCTGAGAACATGAAAAATGATGCAATTCTTGAATACTGTAACATTCTTTAGGAAACATGCAATGAACTAAAAGATAAATATAAATTATTGAAGAAACAAAATGCTCTTTCTATGACTGTTAAATATGATCTCACAACTGAAAAAGAGAAAAATGGTCAACTGCTCAAAGAAAATAATGAATTAAAAATGTCTAATGAGAAATTGAAGAATGACCTTGAAAATTTTACCAATGGGAAGAATAACCTTACTCAAATTATAGGAAAACAATTTCTCCTAAAAACCACACTGGCATTGGTTATGAACCTGGAAAAAGAAATCTTGGTAGAGTAAATTTTGTTTCAAGATCTAGGACATATAGTATTATTCCTAGTTCTGGGCATAAATCAACTAATTCAATTCATGATACATAATCTACTATTTCATTTTTTTGAGAACCAAAGAATGTTTATTTTTCACATACTTTTCTTAATGCTTATAAGAAACCTATGAGGAAAATATGGGTTCCTAAAGTACTTATCACTAATATTACTAGACCCAAACAAGTATGTGTACCAAAATCTTTTTTTGCGTAATAATTTTATAGGAATGATGCTTAAAGAGTTCTGGTAAAAGTCTATGTTACTTGGAAAATGGATGTTCATGGCACATGATAGGATACTATTCATGCTTTAAGAACCTAATCAAAATAGATGGAGGACATGTCACATTTGGTGACAATGATAAAGGAAATATTATTGGCCTCACCCAGATTGGTAACTCTAACTCATTTTTAATTTCAAAATTAATATTTTTTGATGGATTAAAATAAAATTTTCTTAGTATCTCACAATTATGTGATGAAAGATTTCATGTTAAATTATAAAATGATGCTTGAAATGTCTTTAATTCTAAATATGAATTAGTGTTTTATGATTTAGGAAATAAAATATTTTACTCTGTTAACTAAGATTACTTAGCTTCTCAAAATGCCTCATGTTTAAGTGAATTTCATAAAGACTCTTGGGTCTAGTATAGGTGACTAGAACACTATAATGTTCACTCCCTTAGAATGATAACTATAAAAAGCTTAGTTAAAGACTTACCCAAACATGAGTTTCCCAATGACAAAGTGTGTAATCCTTGTCAAAAGGGAAATCACCCCCAAATTTCCTTCAAAATAAAGAATGAAGTGTCAACTTCTCATCCTCTTGAACTAGTTCACAAGGATGTGTTTAGACCATCTATAGTTTCTAGTTTAAATTGGAAGCACTATGTTTATGTTCTTGTAGATGAATTTTCTAGATAATCTTGGACCTTCTTTATAGCTCACAAAAGTGAAGCATGTTCTTATTTTACTAAATATTCCAAGTCTCTAGAATATATTAGTGGACATATAATTAAATCCTTAAGAAGTGATCAATGCCATGAGTTTGAAAATCAAGAGTTTGAATCCTTTTTTCTCACAAAATTGATATAGACAAAATTTATCTTCCCCTAGAACACCTCAGAAAAATGGAGTTGTGGAGATAATAAATAGAACCTTTCTAGAGATTTCTAGACCAATGCTTTGTGAATATGACCTACCTATTTCTTTTTTGGGATGAAGTTTTCAATACAACATGCTACATAATCAATAGAGTGTTTATCAAACCCTTTCTTAAGAGAACTCCTTACGAGTTATGGAACAATAGAAAACTCAGGGTTAACTACTTCAAAGCTTTTGGTTGAAAAGTCTATATCCTTAATAAAAAGGAAAATATTGAAAAAATTTCATCCAAAAGTGATGAAGGTATATTTTTAGGATATTCTTTGTCTATTAAAACCTATAGAGTGTTCAACAAAAGAACTAAATGTGTGGAAGAATCTGTCCATGTAAAACTTGATGAAACAAATCCACATGAGCCTAAAACCATTCTAGAAAACCTGGAAGATGATGTATCAAATTAGAACATCAATATAAAATCATCAGACCATTCTATGAAAGAATCTGTGAAAACTTCCAGTTTTATAAATTCCTTAGAATCAATTCAAAATGAACCTAAATCTGTTTATGAACCTAAAATCACTAGTTCTTCATTTTCAAGAGCAGTTATAACTCTTAAGAACCATCCATTAGATGTTGTTATAGGAGATATAGAAAAAAGAACTAAAACTAGAGCTTCTCTTATAAATCTTATTGAACATCAAGTCTTCTTGTCACATCTTTAGCCTAAAAACATTAGTGATGATATCAATGATGAATTTTGGGTGATGCCTGTGAAAGACGAACATAATCAGTTTGAAAGGAACAATGTTTGTAAAATTATTGAAAAACCCAAGTACACATTCACCATAGGCACTATATGGGTGTTCATAAATAAGGTATATGAAGTTGGTAACATAGTTATAAAAAAGGAAAAATTAGTTACACAAGGCTATAGTCAAGAAGAAGGAATTGATTATGAAGAGAACATTGAACCGGTATCTAGACTTGAATCCCTCAGAATCTTTCTTGCCTTTACAGCACATCTAAATTTCAAACTATATCAATTGGATGTTAAAAGTGAATTCTTAAATGGGTATATAGCTGAGGATATTTTTGTGGAACAACCCCTTGTTTTTACAAACCACCATTTTCTAAAACATATTTTTAAACTATAAAAATCTATATATGGTTTAAAGCAAGCTCCAAGAGCTTGGTATGATAGGATGAGTACTTTTCTTATTTCCAAAGGTTTTAAAAAATGAATAACTACTCCTACACTTTTTATAAAACGAATTTCTAATGATGTTTTAGTTGTTCAAATCTATATAGATGATATTATTTTTGTATCTTCAAAAAATTCTTTATGTGTTGATTTTTTTAAAATGATGCAAAATGAATTTGAAATGAGTTTAATGGGTGAACTAAAATTATTTCTCGGATTTCAAATCATGTAAAATAATGATGGAATTATTTTAACTCAATGTAAATATACTAGAGATCTTCTAAAACATTTATGATTTTATAGCACTAAAATTAGTGACACTCCCATGAGTACCACTTGTAAGTTGGATCTTGATGAAGATGGAAAATCTGTTGATCAAACCACTTATAGAGGAATGATTGGAAGTTTACTCTAATTGAATGCTAGTCGACCTGAAATTATGTTTAGTGTGTGTTTGTATGCTCATTTTCAAGAAATTATTAATGAATATCATTTAAATTCTATAAAGAGAATTTTAAAATACCTTAAGAATACACCCACTGTAGGACTATTGTATCCAGGAAGAAAATCATTTGACTTAGATAGTTATTACGATGCTGACTTCAGTGGTTGTAAGAACCTATGGAATATCTCACCTTTTATGCAAGTCACCAGTATCATGGTGTAGTAAGATACAAAATTATGTTTCATTATCTACTGTAGAAGATACATAGTTGCTAGCAGTTGTTGTGCACAAATTTGGTAGATGAAACACACATTACTATATTATGGATATCAACTCAGGTATGTACCTCTAAACTGGGACAACACAAGTGCTATTAACATCTCTAAAAATCATGTTTCACATTCTAGAGTGAAGCATATTGATGTAAGACATCACTTATTGAGAGATCATTATCAAAAGGGTGATATCACCATGGAATTCATTGGTACTTAGTATATACTTGCTGATATATCACCAAACCACTAAATTCTGAAAGAATAGACTACATAATACATGAACTAGTCATGAAAGACCTCAAATAGATATCTTATTGTTTTATGTCTTACTTTTTTATATTTTACTGTTTTTAGATTACAGTCTCAGAGTTAGTGCTTCATGACTACTATCTGATGTTTACTGTCTGACCATAAAACTCATGTTTACTATCTCACTCTAACGCTCAGTTACTATCTCACCGTAACTTTCATTATCTGTCTCACCATAAAGATTCTTTATGAGGTTTTTAATTAATAAACATATCATGGTAATTATCGTTTTCACCTTTTTCTTTTCCCTCACTTTTACTTTTGCGACACTTGGAATTCATAAATGATAAAATAAAGTAATTATCACTCGATTATTCACTCGGTCTTTCTTCTTAATCACTAATTTGTACCCTAAATTCGAAACTACAACCCTTCTATCTCTCTCAAACCTTCGGTGGATTCCCAATATGAGGCACCCTTCATCATCGACTCCTAAGAAGCACAGCTCAATGAACCAGAAGATTGCACCTAACATTGCAACTGAAGGGCCTCTAAAATCAAATCTAGAAAACTGAGTTGAGGTACCTAAAAAAGAATTTTTCCCCAATTGTCTTATATCCAGTAAGTCTATTGTTTGTCTTAGAACAGAAAGGATGGATATAGTTGTTTTCAAAAAAATACAGACCTATCTATCCTATGTTGGTATCTTGGTTTTATCAATATGTTCTGTTCTCCTTTGATTCCGAAGATTGATATGTTGTAAGAAGCTATATCAATGGGCAGATATGCTCATTCCTTTCGAGGTTATGGGTTTCATTCCTTAGGATACCTCATGAAGGCATTATTGAGGATTATCAGAGAGGACACTCACATTTTACCGAATTCTTTGATCTAGAGGATGCTTTGAATGCCTTAACTGGAAATGGCACAAAGAGAAGATCCATTACAGCTGAACTAGATGGAGAATCAAGGATTTTTTTCAAATTTATTCAGAATCTGGTTATCCCCAGAAAAGGTGATTTTTCTGTTTTGCAATATCAGTATGTGTTTCTGATTCACCTTATGAAAAATGGACATAAGATGAACCTGTGAAAGTATATCATTCGCCATATGTGTGATCTAATCAAATCCACATCCAAGTCAACCTCCATGTTATAATCTCAGCTTATTTAAGCCATACTTTATGCCAAATGAATTGTTAGACCTAATGAGTAAGTAATTAAGGATTGTGAATTCTTCCTCTCAAAATCCACTATCAAGAGAATGAAGATAAATTGGAATCCGTTCAAAAAGGAATTGGTGGAAGAAAATGATAGTGTTGATGAGAAATTCAATCCATTGTAACATCCCTCAAGACCAAGAAATATTTCTGATCCTCGTTTGGAACCAGATGAGATAGTTGAGTACTCTTATGAAGAAGAAGAAGAAGAAGAAGAGGTTTTTGTGCCTCCTAGAGAAACTGTTTCTATTGAGGAAGACCGTACTGTTATCCCTCTTGTCATAAGATAAAAATAAGTCCCTGCACCTAAAGATACTATTAATCTGGAAGATCAACCCGAGGCTGAAACCAAATCTATTACCAAAGAAACTGACAAGAATTTCATGGAAGAACCTATAGTGGTTAAGACACCTGCTATTAAAGAAGCTAATCTCTACAAAATACAAGTGGAACAGTCTTCTCCTGAAACAATCCCTTCGGCTGAAGAAATAATAGAGCTAGATTTTCAACTGGCTAGGCAGAAAATTGGTGGGGAAACAAGAGTTGTTTTTGTTGAACTAGATTAAGACCCTATGCCTCTCAGTCCTATGAATGATGAAACCATTGAGGGGGAGAAACCCCCAAATCTAGAATATCTTGAAGTACCAAATCTGGTTGATCTAAACCCTGTAGACCCTCAATATAAGTTCCCTTGTTTCTATGATGTGGATGAATATCAACAAGTCTCAGCAAAAGGCCTCGAAATTTCCTCTTTATTCTAGTTGAAATAAGTCTCTGATATAGCCCCTGAAAAGGAACCTAAAACTGTTTCAATAACTATTTTTAAACCTTCATCAGACCAATCATCCTTGGTAAGTAAGGTTGATCTAAAGGAATTTGGTTGTACACTTTTGTCTGGTGTTGAAAAAGTCCTGAATTCCTATCCTACTCTTATGAAACATCTGAGTGAGAAGGAAGCCACTTTATTGTTGGAGAAAGTTATTTGGCAGATTCAAACTAAAATGCTTCATGAGATTCAGAAAGTTATAGTTGAAAACAAGCTTCATAGTGATTGAGTGAAGACTCTAAGAGGTATGATTGAAGAAATGCAGAAAGAGATGCATTCCAGACCAAATCTTGTTTCTCCTCCTATAGAACCTGTTATTACTGAAACCCCACAGGATGTTGTGTCTTAGATTCAATCTTATTTATCTTACTTATATGCAAAGGTCGCTGAAAAAAACAGATCGTGAAGGAGATTAGAGAGCTTATTGTAAATATTAACAAACTCACTGTTGAGTATTGGAATGCCTTCAGAAAGTTCTAAACCAACTGGAATATCTCACCACTATTTTCATTGCTTCTAAAGCCTCTAGTCAATCCTCTAAAACTTTTTTAGACAGTGAGCTACTCTGAACCGTGGTCAAAGAATAGCTTTAGACTGTGCTTACTGGTTTCAATGCACCGTATCTCACTGAATTTATCAAGAAAAGTGGTGGAGTTCTTAATCTATTCCTAATCCACACAATCATTTCTAATGATGCTTAGCCAGATATCTCTCAAAAAGTGGATTTCTATTTAAACTGAATATTCTCAAAGACTGATATGACAAATCACTTCAAGTATCTTTTGGAAAATCTACAGATTTCTCCTGTGACTCAAGCCTTTAAGACCCAAGTCCAAAATCTCACCAAGTTCACTCATTTGTTGGAAAAGTTTTTTTAGAACAAGTATTATTTTGAGAAAGCCATGTAATATTGTGGTGAGATCATTGTGGATTTTATCAAACTCCTGAGGCCCTATCTTCATGTCTAGAGTAAAACCATTGTTTCTCTTATAGCTGCACCTCTAAGACCAAGATTTCCAACCTTCACCTCTACCTTAGCCTCTATTACTATGTCTGTCAGCTAAGCACTGAGTCAGATCAGGCTAGTGATTCTTGATCAATAACTGCCTCGATCTTCTACTACTACTACTCTGGATCCATATATTTTTGAAGGACTTCCCTTACCTTCTCTATCAACCACCTCACTCCCCTATTATACCTCGACCTCTGCTCCTATGGCTTCCTCTTCTACTACTATTGATAAAGGCCAAGAGAAGACCAGTCAGTGAATAAGAATAGTGGTTACTCCTTTTTGTTAGGAATAATGTTGATTTTTTTCTCCATTTTATATGTAATGAACCTTATTTGCTTTAATGAAATGTGATCTTTTCATGACTTCTCTTAATCTATTTTTTTGATAATCCCAAAAGGGGGAGAAATATGTTAGAAATTTATCTTATCTTTATATTTATAGTCGACTAAAATATATACTTTAAATCTAGATGATTTTTTATCATTAAAAAGGGGGAAATTGTTGGACTCCTCATGTACTAATCTTGTTTTAATGATCACAAATCCTAGTCAACCTGGTTAATTTCAGTAAATTATTTCAAATCACAACTATTGTTGTTTATTTATTCTCATGATTTAATAAGAGACATTCAAAATATTAATTGCACAACATTCAGTTTAATCACTTTATATTAACCTTGATTTACCTTTATAATGGTTTCTTTGATAAATTATTAAGCCTAATTCATTCTATGATCACCATTGCTTAAGTCTAAATACAGTTATTTTGAAAAGTATGAGACACTGTGAGTCTGCCAGTGGTTATGTATTTCTGGAAAAGTGAAGCAGACACCGTGAAATAGACACCTTGAACATCCAGACACCGTGAAGCAGACACTGTAAAGTAGACTCCATGAAGCAGACACCGTGAACAAGATACTGTGAACATGACACCGTGACCACAAGACACAGTGACCATGAGACACCATGATCGCGAGACACCGTGAACAACACACCGTGACCATGAAACACTGTGACCATGAGACACCGTGACCATGATACACCGTGACATTCAAACATCGTGACCAATCCAAACAATGTGTGAAGGAGAACCGTTTCCATGACATACTGTGACACTGTTTCCTAATATATATTTTCTCCTTTCAATTTAATCTTTAGCAGTCATATTTGAAGACTTTAAAGGACTTGCATAATTAATGTTTCTTTGTAGACATATCATCAGACAGTATAAGGTATGAGGTGCTTAATACATAGAACCTATCAGCCCCAACACATGCACCCAAAGATAAAAGAGGAGTGCGACCATAAAACAAACCAAAAATGGGTGAAAAACAGTGGTAGCATGACACAAAGAACAAGCTGGTGGGTGTGAATATTAGAACAATATACATTTTGGAGAATTGGCTCATGAAACTCGATTTTTCTGAAGAACACATGAAGAATACTGAAATCCCGAGAACAGTTAAATACCACAAAGAACACAATCCGCATCTGTCTGTCTTGCGACACTATGTTTTCCAGATGGGGACTTCAGTTCTGCATCTGCTTCATCCTAGAAGTCTAGAGCAGCAAAGACCAACACTCAGAGCATTTCTAAACCTGTCTCAATATTACATCTCTGTTTTGTATCATTTTATTAACTTTCGAGAAGTGTGTGTTTCTGTAAAATAAAACACTCTTTTTCCCGTAATAAACAGAAGGATACAAGATATAGTTACTCAAACAATCGTGTACTCTTGTGTATACCCGCATATAAGTGTGGAAGAGGTCCCTGTGTAGCCTTGTAGTTAGTACCCATGATGAACTATGGAAGAGGCCCCTTTGTGGCCTGGACAATCTTGCATACTGTTGTTAACCCTGATCTAGGGTGTGGATCATGTTTATTTATATAAACTGCTTGGTGCTAGGTGATCACCATGCGGAGTGGATTAGGTCTTGTCTTGAGACTAAATCACTTGTTTCATATGCATTGTGATGTTTAATTTAGTCTTCTCTATTTTACTACTCTATTGTATAATTTAGAAATCACTAAATTCACTTTGATAGTTTGTCTTGGAACGAATTTATAACTATTTTATCTTAGTAGAAGAACTTCTAAAGTAATATTAATAAGTGATATTAAGATTAATGAGGCTTAATAAATCTTCTAAGTAGTTATTTAAATATTTAAAACTCTTATAACAGTATAACCATGATTAACTGGGCCGTAACAAATCTTTTGGGGAAATACTTTTTACATAAATTTCTATAGTTACTCAATTCACCCCTCCCCTCATGAGTAATCTAATACAACCAACAATACTGATGTTTTTATTTTATAATTAAACAACTAAATAAGGTGAAGTAGATGAATAAATAAATTTTAATGAATCAGTAGAAGAGATTATCTCTTCCTCGATGTGCCTCATTTAAATTTACTCTTAGGGCCCAAAAGTTGGTTTACTAACATGACCAGAACCTCTACAATGTAACTATGGAATTTGAGAAGAGAAATGGGTTGGTGTTGTCTGATCTCGAAGGATCAAAATGGAGTGAAAAAGAGAGGGAGGAGGTTACCTTTTATAATAGATGATGGGGGGACTTTAGGAAGCTCTTAAAATATTAATTTATTATAAAATTATTTTCAGTTTAAAAAGTATCAAAACACATTTAAATAGAATATAAGATAATGATTGTTTTAAATCCCTTCAACCAATAGGTTTTAGACATGTTTAGGTATCAAATTGAACCTTATATTTTATCTTTAACGCTTAGTTAACTAATTTAACTCTTACCATGTATTCTTGTATATTCATACTATATGGTTAATATAGTTACTATAAGATGCTAATAAAACATAAAATGGATCATTAATGAAATTTTAAACATTATCTAAGTCATTTGGGTGAATATTATATTTTTAGGACTATTATATTATTTAATAAAATAGTACTTGTTTTAAAAACCCATTTATGTCTATTTTTATACTATTCATATCATGGCTTTTAAAAAACAATAACAACTTGATTATTTAAAAAAAACATAATTAATTATAATATAAAAAGTAATAATCATTCTTAAAATTCATGGATGGCATAAAAAGGGTAAATGAAAATTTATTTTAATATTTATAATCTCATTTATTTAAATCATTTATTAATAAGGTAATCACTACATCATCATTGAGTCATAAATAATTTGATTTATTTGGTGTCTAAAAATTACAAATAAAATACCATAATTTAAGAAATATTTTTATATTTCTAATGACTACCTACGAAAATACAGATCATTTATATAACCCTATATTAAAATCTATTTAGTAAAAGATATATTTTTAGGTTATAATTATCTTTAATTTAAATTAATTCTTATAAAATGTCATTTTCACAGCCAAGTGAATCCATGGGGTCCCAAAATTGACCCAAGGATGCCCATGGTCAGAAATGTATCATCCAATATGATTAGAAAATGTTTTAGGGTAGTTTAATATAATTATAATATTATTTTTTACCCTTTTTTACCATATTTACCCTTTGAACCATAGTAAATAAAATAATTACTAAAGTTACTATCCATAATATCTAAAAATAAAAGGTACCTATTTATAAAAAATTTAAAATTATTATTCAAAATATAGAATCTATTTTTCCAAATTCAAGACACGGTAGTTGAAGTAATTAATTTAAAATTACTTCCCGTTGTCAAACCAAAAAAGCAGGTTTTTAAGAACAAATATCTATCAAAAGATTGACATGTGTTTATGTCCAATCTGAATGTAAAATTACTTAAAATTTCCAACATTAGAATAAATGATAAAAATATAATCAAAATATTTTTTAAAACCAATTAAAAATATAATCAAACTATATAAATAAATTAGATAAAAAGGCACTTTCGAGTTATAATACTGTATTTTTCACTATTCATTATAATTTTAATTTTATTAGACAAATAAAAAAAATTAAACAAAAGGTAATTTTGATTTCCCTTTCCCAAATAAGAAGTTTATTTTGTCAAATTTAACTTACAAATGGGTAAAAAACTATATTTAAAATGGGTGCCCCATCAAAAGATAGTAAACTTGCATTTTTTGAAAAATAATTCTCTTATAGGAAAAATTGATTTTGTTCTCATATCATTTTCTAAAAAATGTGTAAGATAAAGGTTGTAGTTAAATAAAATTAAAAATATTGTTTATACTATTCATAATTGATAGTTATATAATATTTTTATAATATATCATTTTTTAGTGAAACTCAGTGTTGTATACAATGCAAGCTATCGAGTGAGGTCAGTCTTGCGTGTAACACAAGACAGGATAACATTGAGTGTAGTGAATGCTTCATTTTTTGTTATGTATAACATAATCCAAACATAGTTCATTTATACATTGAACAAAATCTATACTCAGTGTTGCTTGAAATGAATTCTACCGAATGAACATGAAATTGTGAGCAACACAAGCCAAGAATAGTGTAGCGTATATTGCAAGCTAATATAGTGCTACGTACAATGCACGATAATCTTGGGGCTGCATAAAAAACAAGTAAACAAAGAAATTAAAAGAATATATTTGAAAAAATTTCAGGGTGTTATATTCTACCCCCCTTAAAATGAATTTCTCCCTCAAAATTCGTCAGTGTTATAGATGGTTTTGTAATTGATAGTTTCTTTCATGGAAACCCACATCATAGAAAGGGATACTGAAACATCATCTCAAAAATAATGTTAGAAACATAATGGTTCCACAAAGAAACTCATCACTGGGATTCCACATAGAATAACAAATATGGTATGTGAAAACATGGATATAGAATAGAAATTTGACCATCACGTTCTAATGGAGAGTGATAAATAATAATGTTTAGAAAAAGTTAACTAATAGAAAGCCATTAATATGTGATGATTTAAGGGACCGTATGATTCATCAGATTAGAGGGTACTAGGATAAAATTTTTGTTTTTTAAGATCCTTTCATTAAATTTGATGAATATTTCATGAGAATAAATACTTACTTGATTTTTGTACAATCTCATCGTTGTTTCTGCCTTGACCAATTTCCACTTCATCTCTTATTTAAAAAAATGAAGTCAAATTAGTTATTCTTCAAGTGGTATCAGATAATGAGATAGAATTATAGGTCATTAAATATTTCTCAACAAAAAGGTCACATAAGAAATCAAATATGCACAAGTCTTCCTATAGTGAGATAATATATTAATCTAATAAACATCAAATGTAATATAACATATACAATCCATAAATGGATAAGATTAAAATCCTTTAAAAAAATAAAACATAAAAAGTGGTGAAATAAATCAGTATAACATTTATCTCCCATAACTCATAAGGTAGTTCTTGGTTGCTACATTCCAAACATGTGAATACCTTAATCACAAATTCTCTTAAGTCACAATATCAACCCGAATTATTAGATATCCTTATTGAAAACATGCATGTTTCCTTATTCCAAAATTTATTGGATATATTTATTAAGTCCAAAAAGGTGTCACAATTTATTCATGATTTCATAAACTTCTTGTCAACAACTTCATAATTAGTTCCCAAGAAACTTTCATCATCCAATTTACATATTCAAATCTAACATATCTTTATCCAAACATCATTATATTAAAATAGGGGGCGTATTAATGGTAATATTCCTGTTAATAATATGTTCTCTAAGTTTATCAACTTACCCTTAAATAGAATGTTTTTTCCTTATAACTATTCAATACATCCTTTTAAATCCTTAATGAAAAACCTATACTGAAAACACTTATATATTTGAGGATTCATAAAACATAATCTTTGAAATCCGAAACATATACACCTCAATCATTCAACTTTATTATTAAACCATTACTCATGATCCATCGTATTCATCTTTATTATAATATGAATCTTGTCTTAAGGTTTCTCAACCTTAAGATTCTTAGGATTAATGTAAACAATACTGAAATAACATCACATACCTTTCACATGTTAATTACAATCTCATTATCCTTAGTAGTCAGACCAATACTCATACCATCATCATTATTATCTTCATGATATTTCAACATAGGAAATAATTATTCATAATTCTCTTAATTTCCACATCTTAAATATTCAATGGTTAATAATGGTCTATATAGTTCTGGATATTGACTATGACCTGAAAGAAAAGTGTGAGAAATACGTATCAGATATTAGAAACACATAAGTGAGGTAAATTAATTAAAATATTTCAATCTGTGATATATTTTGTTTAACCTTAGTTTAGTCATGATTGTCAAAAAAAACCCTCATATTGCGACCTATACTTGAATTATCCTTAGTAAATACCTAGACATATCTTTATAAATATCTATAGAGATCTCACTAAAGTTTTCACATTCTAGTTTCCAAAGGTTGACTAAACCTTAACTATGATACCAACTATAGAGACCCAAGCTTGAAATACATGGAAATTACATTTATTTTTTGAAATAATTAATACATGGCACAAATAGATTCCCAAAGACTTTATTAGTTTAGTGTCTTTGGAAAATTAAAACATAATCTTCAAACATTGTAAAAGATATTCAATATCTCCCATAAAGATCTCCCCATTCTGTTTTCCTAGCTAAAACCTTACATTATATCCTGGGAGAAAAACATAGAATGGGTGATATAAAATTCTTAGTAAGGGTAATCACAGGGAGCATAAAGAAAATCATAAAACTTTGATCATAAAAACATGAACATAATGTTTAAACATCAAAATATTGAGTTATGAAATAAATGTTGGCAGTACGTAAGTCATGGATCTTAGAGAAACATTAAGAATGATAGAATAGCATTGGAATAAAACAGGTAATTTTGGAAAAATAATAAACACATAATATTATTTCTATAGTATCCAAGTTATATCCTCCAAGACCATCATGGTGGACATAGTCCATTATAGAACCGAGATTATTTTCCATTCCAGCCATGTATTACTTAAATGGGTTTCTTAAATATCATTTCATCATATCATAATCCATATAAACTACCATTTCATCATAAATAATATAAAATAATATTAATAATAGAGATAAAAAATAACCCTATTTAAGAGTGTCATCTTAGAGGGAAAATAATTTTGATAAAAGACTTGAACATAGTTCTTTATGAAAATATCATTTCTTCTCCATAAAAATTTTCATTTATCAAAATGTCGTGAAATTTTAAAGTAAAATAATTTAGTTGAATATAAAATCAAAATAGTGTAGAAAAAGAATTGTGGAAATAAGGTATCATGAAACCATAAAAATACATTCAATCCATATAAGTTAAGAAAACGGTCGCCACATACTTTTTCCAGAAACGTCTAAAAAGTACATCATATGGTAAACAAAATAAATATTCATTCCATACCATGTATTCAAAGTAAAAAATGGGTAAAACTACTTTAAACATACATAGAATAATATTAAACACTTTACTGAAATAGTTTTTCAATACATGGACATGGATGACAAATATAACCCCAGTTAATACTTAAGTATAAGAAATCTCAGATAAAAATGAGATTTCAAAATTATCCATTACCTTAGGTATGATTTCATCCATATATGTTCGAAAATCTTGTATAGTGAGTTTCAATATATTATTAAAATTTAATATAACCATAATAATATTTATTATATCATATATTATTTACTTACGACTTTATATTACTCGTTCATTGGTCAATTACATGTTAAAGCATCATTTTGGGTAATAATAATTTTATTTATCATAAACATTTGTACTTTTTATTATTTATATTATTAAATAGATAATGATTAAATTATTTACATAACATAAAAATGATTTATATATCATATATATATATATAATATAGATAAATAAAATTAAATACACTGTTCATGGAGATGGTAGGCCATTCGTACGCATGAACAATATTTTCGTTTGTTTATTGAATATAATACAAGTATGTAAATGAAACATATATATACATATATACAGTAAGATTATTATTTCATATATCTCATGATTATTTATTATATATACTTTATAATCATTCTTTAATGTTAAATGTGGAGAATTAATCTCTCGTATCATGGAGACGACAAGCTGTACATACACACACGCGATGATATTGTTCACATAATTTTTGAATGGTATTGAAGTTGATGATGTATAATATCTAAGAATTAGTATCATGTTATAATAATCATATATAGTTATTATTTCCACCATTATACCCATACATGTAAGGTGGTGGTGAAAAACATATTACACCATGGCATAGTGATGATAAGTCGTACGTACACAGGTGCATTGATTTGATTTTTTGGGGGATGGATAAAAGATGAAATAGTTTAGTTTCATTTTTATAATAAAAAATTAGTATATTATTGATATTTATTTCATTAATTTATAATTAAAAAACTAATGAAGAGGATGTTCAAGAAGAAATAAATTTTTAAGAATCGGTAAAAGAGATTACCTCTTCTTCAACATGCCTCTTTTAAATTTCCTCTTAGGGAACTACAGTTGGTATTTTGAGAAGAACAGAACCACTAAAATGTAACAAGAGAAATTGAGAAGAGAAATGGGAAATTTGTTTCTAATCCTGAAGGCACAAAATGGATTGAAGAGGATATGGAAGAGGTTCACTTTTATAAGAGAGGAGGGGCATTTTAGGAAACTATCAAAATATTAATTTATTATAAAATTATTTGTGGTTTTAAAATGCCCAAAACGCATTTAATTCAAATATAAGATAATTATTATTCTAAATACTCTCATAAAATATGTTTTAGACAAGATTAGGTCTCAAATGTAACCTTATCTCTTGGCATTAACCCTTAGATAACTAATTTAACTCTTACTATGACTTCTTGTATATTCATACTACATGGTTAATATAGTTAGTATAAATTGAAAATAGAATCCAAAATGGTTAATTAATGACATTTTAAACATTATATAATTCATTTGGAAGAATATTATATTTTTAGGACAATTATATCATTTAATAATGTAGTATTGTTTTAAAAAACTCATTTTTGTCAATTTTATACTATTCATATCATGATTTTTAAAAATCCATAACAACTTGATTATTTCAAAAACAAATCATTAATTAAAAGATAAAAAGTCTTAATCATCCATAAAATTTGTGGATGGCATAAAAAGGTTCAAATTAAATTTATTTTAATATTTATAATCTCATTTATTTAAATCATTCATTAATAAGGTAATCACTAAATCATCATTGTGTCATTAATAATTTTATTGATTAGGTGTCTAAAAATTATAAATAAAATACCATGATGTATGAAATATATTTATATTTCTAATAACTATATAGTTACATAACGATCAGTTATATAACCCTATATTAAAATTGATTTAGTAAAAGATATTTGTTTAGGTTATAATTATCTTTACTTTAAATTTATTCTTATAAAATGTTATTTTCACATCCATGTGAATCCTTGGAATCCCATAATCGACCCACGTATGACCATGGTTGGAAATATCTCATCAAATAGTATCAAGAAATGTTTTATGGTAGTTTAGTATTATTATAATATTACTTTTTACCCATATTTACCATATTTACCATATTTACTCTTTTAACCATGGTGAATAAAATTATTATTAATGTTATTATTCATATTGTCTAAGAATAATAGTTAACTATTTACACAATTTAAACCATATAATTAAAAATATGGAATCCATTTTTTAGTATTTAAAACACATAAGTTCCATTAATTAATTTATAATTAATTCTCGTTGTCAAAACCAAAAGGAGGGGTTTTAAAAAGTAATAACAATCAAAAGATTGACATGTGTTTATGTCCAATTTAAATGTGAAATTACTTATAATGACAAAATTTGGATTAAATCTTAAAAATATAATGATATTAACCATTATAAACAATTTAAAATATTATCTAACTATATAAATAAATAATATAAAAAGGCAGCTTCAAGTAAAATTCATTTTTTTCACTATTCATTAAAATATTGATTTTTTTAGAAAAATTAAAAAATTCAAGAAAAGTAAATTTTTATCTCCTGAATCCAAATAAGAAGTTTATTATATAAAATTTTACTTATAAAAGTGTCAAAAACTAGATTTAAAATGAGTGTGCTATCAAAAGGTGGTAGAACTGCATTTTTTGAAAAATACTTCATTTATCTAGAAAATTGATTTTTTTGTATAATGTTCTATAAAATGTGTAAGATGAATTATAATGTTATATAAAATTTGAAATGTGGTTAATAATATTCATAAAAGCTAGTTATATAATATTTTAATAATATATAATTGTTTAGTGAAACTTAGTATTGCGTACAATGCAAGCTATCGAGGGACGTTCCTCTTGCTTGTTATGCAAGACAAGTATTTCATGTAGTTCAATAATCCTTTAGTGTTTCATATAAAATAATCCAAATGTAGTTCATTTATACATAAAAAAAATATGTACTCACTATTGCGTGAAATTATTTCTATCAATGGAACATTAAATTGTGTTCCACACAAGCCAAGAATAGTGTGGCATATACTGAAAACTAATAAGGTTACTCTTATAGCACAAGCTAATCTTGGTGTATCATACAACACAAGTCATAAAAGACATTAAAAGAATATATCTCATATATTATCTGGGTGTTACAATTCTATGATCATATAAAAGCCTTTGATAATCATAGTGGAATGGGTATATTAGAATAACATACCCAACCTATCATAGATCATAAACATGAGTCATGGAATAAAGAATTATCATTACAAAATACATTGTCTATAAGAGTGTGAAATAATAATAAATCATAAGACATATGATCATGTCATAAAAGTGTGGCAGAAACATAGGTATATAACTATTTTATTTTTCATGGTTAACTACCAAGACCATCAGTCATATTAGACCAATCCTGATCACCCATTTCCCAATATGGATCAAGCACATCATTATTTTTCCTATTGTGGATCAATACCATTATCCAGTATCCCATTTTAGATCAAACCTGTTAACTTGTTACCCATTGTTATATTATTTGATATAAATATTTATAAAATGAATTAGTGGCAGATATAGGTCCTACACATCCTTGGAAATAATGTTACCACCGTTAATATGTATTACATAACCACCATACTTGTTTATAACATTACCAACATCCTTTGTTATAATGTAACCCCCACCACACAATGAAAACCATACAAAAATGTTCCACAAGATCCTAAAACATTCAATATATCATAAAACATGAAAACAAAAGGGTCTCATAACATCCACTCACAACATTATATAGAGAAAGGAAACATGAATCATAACAATCTCATCAATTTAATGTAGTGTAACTTATAGAAAAGGAATGTGTTTTATTAAAATAGCTTCATAATAATAATAAATCATCTAGAAAAATAATATGGATTGTGTAATTGGATAATATCCCTAGTAAAGTATAATTAATGTCAAAGGATGTCATTATAGTCAGAATATGACTTTGAAACATCACATAGAACATTTATTGAGGAAAATATCCAATCCCCATTGAAAATAAATTTTTAAAAATAAAATTTCACAAATAAATCTAAAAATAATTTTCATTGAAAAAAACATGGAAAATAACAAAAAATAAAATAAAAAATTGATCATTCATGGTGGTGGAATTTTTTTTCCTACCATAAATGTTAAAACAAATATTTATCTCACATTTCAGTAAAATCCAAAAGTGCATAGTATGGAAAAAGAAAAAAATATTCCTTTTAATAAATTTTGAAACAAAAATCAAACATGTGTAAAAATTTTGTTAAAATACCATTTTATAATAGTTAAAAATTTCTTTATAACATTTTTAGAAAACATGGATGCAAATGAAAATGAATTTCGACAAATAATGAAATAATGATGATTATTCATATAAAAAATTATTAGTATATTTTATCCAAGAAAGAAAAAAAATTACAACTATATTTTGAATTAAAATCTCATGTAGTAGAGAATAAATTTGTTTCCTTATTTATAGATAAAAATATCCCATCATAGGAATCATATCATAAATAATCTCATTAAATAATGATATTGTAAAATTAAACATTTACTCCTTTAGTATATTTTTAATTATAAGACTCATGAAATAAATAACATTAAATGAATATTTATATCCCATAATTATCATGATAATGATAATAAAATACATTAATGGGTAGTATATACACCAGAGAAAATAAATAAGTGGTGTACAAGTCATGTGTCCCACAAAAATACCAATGAGATGAAAATCTCTTACCTTGAGTCTCAACATCATTTGTACACATTATAATATCATATATAATAAATATATTTTTATTATACATATATTAGTTAACCTTTATCATATTTATCATTCCATATATTATTTACTTACAATATTTTTTACTCAATAATAACAATTCCCAGTTAAAAGTATATTTTAGGTAAATACCATATTATTTTTCATGTATGTTTTGGTTTGGTATTTTTTTATTTTAAATTTACAATGGTTTCATAATCAAACAAATGTTTTAAATGGTACAAAGATAATATATATAAATTATATACATATTTATTTTAATCCAATAAATAAAGATAAAAAAAATGAATTACATCGTTCCTGGAGAAAGTAGGCCATACCTATACATGAATGCTTTTTCCATTTTCTTGAAGGATGAAACAAAATAGAGGTAAATAATATATTAACTTTATAGAATAATTTTTATGTCATATATATAACATATATCCATTAAACCTATCCTAATTACCTTCTATGAAAAGTATAATTGAAGAATGAATTACGTCGTTTCTTAAGGTGGTTATTAACCTTATGCACGAGTAACATTATAATAATTCCATGGAATTGAGAGTAAGAAGGTATATATGATATTATAATTTAAAATGTATAAATATATCTAAATATAATATAAATATTTTAAATCCATCATTATATCTATATGTGAGATGTTTTTATGGAAACATAATTACATCTTGTTGTGAGGTAGTAGTCCTCCATACACAAGATTTATGGTTTTCCTTCCCATATGATAGAAGAGATGGTAAATATAGGATATTATATTAAAATAATAAAATATAAGTATATGTTAGAAGCTCGTGTAGTTATATTAGAATAATTGAATAATATTTATATGATGTGAATAAGTAATTAAATTGAAATTTTCTCTTGAGAACGATACCACTTCTTTGGAAAACCCCTTTAGGTTTAAACCAAAAGCATTCTTCGGATGGATTACTCATCAAGACATGGACTCTAGGATGTGATTATGGAATTATGTAAATAATTTGGTGATTTTTTCTGAAAAAATAGGTTTTATATGTGTGAATAAGAGAGGATACGAGGTGCCTTTTATAAGTGGGGGAGAAGACACACATTGATTTTTTTAAAAGAATAATGTGTACCGATGTTTTTCAGAAGTGAAAGGCTCCAAAATGGGACATTATAAAACATTAGAGGATATAATGAAGAAATGTGTCCATAAAATTCTATTTGGACATGTTTTTCTGTCATTTTAACAATTATATTTACGTTTAACCCCCACCCTTGATAAACCTATTTTAAACATAACATCAGAAATTAATTTATACTATTAATTTTTACCGATATTTTTTTTCTGAAATTAATATATATAAAAATATATATCATTAATCAAATATTGAATCATTTTTAATAATTTCATTTATTTATTTTGGAATGTTCAATTTAAAATTAAACCCACAAATGCGATGAAGAAGAGGCATTTGAAAGGGAAAATTAGTGTATGTATAAAAAGTAATATTATCAAAATTCAATATGAAATTTATTCCAATGACCTATATTGGATTAATAAATATATATAATTCAAAAAAATTTACTTTTAAAACTGTCATAATATAAAATTGATATTTTAAATACTCTAAAAAATATAGTTTATAATAAAAATCAGTATTTTTAACTATTCACTTAAAAATTGATTGTTTCAAAAGAATAAAAATAATTAACCCTAGGATTATATTTATATAGTGATTGCAAAAATGAATTTATTTTTTTCAAATTTTTTAATAGTGCCACAAAATATGGTTATTAATTGTTCATAAAAATAAATTGGGAATCAATTTTTGCGAAAAAAAATATTATAGAATCATATAAATACATTACTAAAAATTAATTACTTTTGTTTAAAAATATTTTCATTATATAAACACGTTATAATTAATATTAATTATTTTATTCTAATTCATACCACAAAATTTAATGGCTAGGTTATAACTGTTAATAATAATGTTTATATATCATGGTTGGTTAAAACTAGGTGCTATGTGTAATGAAATCTATTTAGGAAATTTAAAGTATTTGAGAAAATAATAATTTATAAAAGCTCATGTCATTTAAATTCAAAATGAAAAGATAACTACACTTAATATACTAAAATATTTTTTGGTATAATGGTAATTTGAAATTTCAATTGTTTCAACAGTTACCATAAAAAAGTAGGAATCACTTTATACTAATAGGGTTTATGTTATAGTAGTAAAGATAAATGTTATTTTTGAATTTAGTTACTATATTAAATAAATTATTAATTTATCCTAAAATAGTTTTGGAGGGAAGTGAATGATAATATAACAAATTTCATTAATTAAAGTAACAATTTTTATGGAATATGGCTCTAATGATGATTATGATGAACTTAGAAAGAGTTTTATGTTGATAAAAAATGTTAACAACAAAATATTTGATATTGTAAAGTTAATAAGGTCGAATATTTTTAAGAAGTTGAAAAATTAGGAATATGATTACTAATCCACTCTATTATTCAAACTATATTTCCCCATATATTTTTATCTACAAAATATTTATAGGGAGGGATTTATAATATGGTAACATAAAGATGTTATATGGATTATATATGATGTTATGTGTTAAAAAAACCCATAATGTGTATCAAACTTATGGCCAATATGAACATTTATAATATTTGATATGATAAATAGATTCTTGTGTTTTTTATAAAATATTCTTAAAGAGTTTAATAAAAAAGTAAAATATATCATATCAGATGAAACCACAATTTTATCACTCATTATCATTGGATTCATAAATGTATATATAGATTTAAATTTTGTGAAGGGTCTTAATAATTAACCTAAAAAGTATGGTGTTGAGTTTATCCCTATATGTTGTTCATCCTAGTGTATTATAGTTTGTGTCAATATTTTAAAGTTAGTTTGAGTAAGATTCTAGTTTAGAGATACATAATATAGTCATGAGGTAGAGAACATAGAATATGATTTTTTATGTGTACTAGAATACTTATTAACTTTACCTCATGGAGTTTCATACAAATGTATTTAGTATACTTGGAGGGCATGAATCATACTTGATTCCCCATTACTTATGGTCTAAGAGATACCTAGCCTAATAAAATTTATACATTTACACCCTACTTATGAAATTATTCAAATTGACTTAGAAAATATGTGTGTGGTTAGGTATTTTTCTGACCATGTTCTTAGTTAAAGCGTAAATGAGAAGGTGATATCTAAAAAAAATGAGAAATTTCAGAATGCATGTTTTCTTTTGATATAGATTGATGGAAATATGTATATGGATATATATGTTTGATTATTTTCACACCATATCCATTCATATATTGAGTATAATTTAGGATTTTTGGTAGTATTATCTTTAATTTTACATATGGATATAGTGATTCGAATTTATTTTCATTACTATAAAGAACTTTAGATTCATACATTATGGTTGATATAAAATTGAATGTGTTTGACTCATAAGGTTACTCAAAAAATGTTTTAGAGTTAATCCAAATTTTTTTTGATGGGTCTTAAACTAGTATTTAATTTTATGTGATATAAGGGGAGGTTAATGATTTCGTTCAAAAAGAAGGATAAAAGATGTCAAAAAGAGTTTTGGATATAGTTTTACATTTTATAAAAATAAGTTTTAAAACTCTAAATCATATATTTTTCATTTCAAACATTAATCTCATCACCACTAATCAGATATGAATTTATACCAATTTTTTTATAATATCACAAAATTATACCTATCCTATATTTTTCAAATTTTGTATTCTCTCTCCATAAATATTTTGAAAATATGTTCTATTCAACTCACTAAAAATTGGTTTAATTTTAATAATATTCACTTAATAGATATGTACCTTCTTGTGTAGTCCCTTATTATATCATTTTCAGACTTCTCCATAGGATAAATTACCCATGAAAATTCATTCATCAAATCATTCACTAAAAGTTTCCCAATTATATATTTTTTTTGTTTTAATCATGAATGATATACATAACACTTTTAATTATATCAATGATGGATTTTTTTATCCATAACTCAAAGGAAGATATATTTGGTAGTCCCATCAATAATATTTTCAGTATCTATTGAACTTTTGAAATATACTTTATACAAAAGTACATTGAGAGTTTTAATTCATCTATCATTATTATACACATTTTAATAATTCATATATTCCTCATCTCAATAACCCCATTTTTTGGGTTTTATAAGGAGTTTTTTCCTCATGATTAATTCAATGTTTATGTCCTACGGACTTTTTTGACACATGGAGGTGATTTGTGGTGGGTAAATATTTTACCAAATTTCAGATGATATTTTAGCTTTACCCCCCATTGGTATTTTAACCCATGTTTCATTTTAGGATGTAGATGGATCTATTTTTTACAACCCAAATCCTTTTTATGATATTCAAATTATAATATAATGAAATACCTGGATATCATATTTTTTACATAGTTTAATCCCAAAATAATAATCCTACTTCTTTTTGTGATCTGGTTTCATCTATTTAAAAATTTTATACTAAAATCTCATTACCATTTAAAAGTTTAATTTCTAATGATTTTCTTGAAACCATGTTCACAATATTGCATTGTTGAATGGATGAATCTCTGAAGGGTTCTTTATACTAACACTATCTAGATCAGAATAATTTCCTCTAATGAATTAAATATCCACTCAGTATAGGATGTCACTTTAATCATTGAAACTAATTTTCATCTCCCCATCATAGAGTATTCTGTTGCATTTTTTATCTTCAGACAAGCTACCTAATACTCAGTCTATTTTATATCCATATTCATATGTCAATATTAGAATATTCTCAATATTCATTGACTCACTAATGAGAACATTAGGTCCTCTAATCTCTAGTAGCTCTTCAAAAAAATATTACTTACACCCAAATAAGAATAGTAGTATTAGAAAAAAACTATCTCATAGTTCTTATTCCGTTCATGGACTAGATATGATAATTAGAATTGTGTACACTTTATCTTCATCCTTCTTGTTATTCTTCTTTGATATCAAGAAGTTTTATCTTATTTTTTTAATGTTAGTTTCTTTTTTTCTAACATAGTTCTCTAGGTTCCCTTATTTGGTGTTTTAGAATGTCCTCTTGTCTTCACACGCTAGAACTTATCATTTATCATTGTTTATTGTTTTTATATATAGTTCATATCAATATAATTTATTTATATTGGTTGTAAGAAATATCACAAAAATTAGTATAGTCATCCTTCTCATTTTCTTCAATGACATGTACATGGATTCCTCTCATGATCTCTATTTCATTTTTCATTTAATTCATTTTGGGTCAATATCCATGTTCTTAGTCATTTTTTGCCTCAAAATTTGTATATATTATAATATAGAGAATTCCATCCTTATTTGTTTTCTTTCACATATATCTCATGGATGCATATGTTTTCTAATTATTATTTTCTACCAGTCCTGAGTTCTATATTCTCAAAAAATTTAAATTATTTTCTCAAATTACCATTCATCATATGTGTATAAAGATACCATAGTTGGTGGTGGAATAAACCAACTCTTTTTGACATGATAAATTCAAAAAAATAGTACAAATTCGACATTGATGTTCATAAAATCTAGCTAAAAACTTATTCCTTCTTCCTAACTCATTATACAATAATCAAAAAGGGGTTTTTAATAATTAGAATAATGAACATCATTTTATATATCATCATAATACATTTCATAATCTATTTAATCATGATTATTTTCCTTCATGGAAAACTCAAAATCAAATAAGTTCATCTAGAGTTTATAATTATTTTCTTAAACAACTGATTTGACTAATAATATTTTGGTGTTTTTTTAAAAATTCATCAATAGTACTATAAATAATAGAATTTAATTCATATTTGATAAAAACATATTATTTTTCAAATAGAATCATTTGTAAATATTAGATTACTTAAATATTGATCTCATCTCATACTTCCATATAATCTCCCACAAATAAACCTTGAATCATCACTTCATATTTCTTCATGATGTTTTAAAATTAAAATAATATCTCAAGAATCATCTGAAATATCACTTATTCTTTAGAGTATAATTCCAGAAACATTATTTTCTAGCCAAAGAATTCTCAAATTTTTACAAAGGGATAACTCATATATGTACCTTTAAATGACACTTATGTAGATGACTCATACGATGCTCCCTTAATGACTCTTAAACTACTCATAATGACTCATTCGATGTCATAAGTGTATGTATGATAAATATTATATTAGTATTAACTTTTCTAAATTTCTATATCAACTGAGTATGACATGTAAGCAGTATACTAATGGCTCATACAAAAATCAAAATGAATTTCATGTAGCTTATACTTAGCCACATTTTAGTCAAAATATCAATATATCAATGAATGAATCATAGGAAGTCGCTGATTCTTCATGCCTTTTCCATTTTTTAACCCATAATTGAAATGAATAATATGATGTTACAGAATTAGTCACATGATGTTATGCCTTAGTCAATAATTTTTCAAATTTCCTATAAAAAAATTAAAATTCTAGAATCCTTTAAAAAATATTACGATCAATTCATGAAATATCTAGCCTTCATAATCACTTAAAATCTCTTAAGACCAACTTTAAATTATTGAAGGTATTTTTAGAGTAATATCAACTCATTTAATCCTATTTCCAAGGTACAATGTATTATATTAAATAATCACGTTAGTGTACTTGATTCACTTAATTACCTTTAAATTATAGATTCACAATCAATCATTTCCATCTTCATTCATGAGTTCTTTGCACTAATTATATTATCCTTCCATCCAGGTACTCCAAAATATGGGTTCTCTATAACTTTATCTAGATTCTCTCTATAATAGAATTTTTTTAAACCCTTTTAAATAAAACTTTACATGATTTTTAGAAATATTTTTATGGAAAGATTCACTCTACAATACACCACTTATTTTAAATAGTATTATACATTACCTCTAAATTTTCAGTAGTATTTAACATAATGATCCACTAAAAATGAACAAGATTTTAGAGATGTATCTATAAGAATATTCTTCACCATATTTCATTTATGGTGAAAGAAACAATATATTTATTGCTCACACTATATAGGTAGTATCTTTTTGTTACCTTGGTGGAATCATGTACCATTACTCATCTTCTTTGTGGAATACTTGTTTATACTTATTAACATAAACTAAAACCAACACAAGCATTAGGGAAGTTCAATATTCCCCTTTATCATTATTTTCAATAATAATTATCTATTTTAAACAATAATTTTGGACAAAATTTATTTTTAGTTGATTATTTTGATAGTCTTGTAATTGAACCTTTAGGCCTTTAGGATCATGAAATTATTGGTATTCTTGGCCCATATCACATTCTCATTCATTTTCAACTAGGGAGGAACAAATAAATGATTTTCCTGATGCATTACACAATTTTAATGGTTTTAAATTTTATATATTCTGCAGGTAATACAAGTTTCTCACGAGGATTGATCACTCTACCATGATATTATATATATTTATGCCTAGTATACCCATTCTATTTTAGAATATTACTATCCTCAATTTGATTTCAAACTAATTTGGTCACTTCATGTGCTTCAATAATAGGACTAGGGTTCTTATTCATTTGATAGATCTAAATTTTTTTGTTATGGTTGTTGTCTCAAAAGTTCTTGTAAAATAGATAATAATTGAAATAAAATAATAATGTTGTAACCAAAAAAGGATTTTTTCTCAATCTTGGGTTGTTTTTGGTTTCTCTAGAAATCAGCTTGGTTGCACCATATTTTCCTACAATCATACTTCTAAGTCACTTTATGTATTTGAATGTGTTATTGAGACCAATATTACACATAAGATGTGAAAGTGAGAGGTTTTGGTTTTCAAAGTATAATTTTAATGAATTCTTGATATTGTTTAGTAATTGTAAGTAGGGTAAAAATTATGAGGGCTCGTGGAATGGAAATTAGGGTGTAGTGAGTTAGGCATCTCAATCACAAAAGTGATTTAGAGAAAAATTACATTCCATTGAGGGTAGAATGGTATGATATGTGGAATCAACTATTGGGAAGTATTGAAATGATGGTATAAAAAATTAATAAGTATTAGATATATAGGTTCCTATAAAACAATCCAGCATCAAAATAATTTCAAAAAATTGAATTTACAGTATGTGGACAACACTAATCTTGAAGGGTGAAAAAATCCATTCTAATGTGATGAAGAAAGAAGGATGATTTGGGATAGACCAATGAGATAAGATCTGAAGAACATGACACTAGCGATATAGATGAAAAATTAAAATCTACTTCTTCTTGTGATCAGAGACAACAAGATGAGTCATATAGTGGATCTGACTTGAGGAACAAGAAGAAATGCAATTAGAATTCCAAGAATTATTCACCCAATAGAGGAAAAAACCAATAAGTATAAGGATTAACGAGGTCCACCAAAACCTATGGCCACATAATCTTTTATAAAGATAAGAAGGCATGTTTCAAATAATGATGAGGCATAGTTGAGGGAATCATTGATTCTCCCAAAGTGTAGTAGATTTAAAATCATATGGTTTAAAAACTAACCACTCTAGATGTGGTTAGATTAAAATAAGAATTTAAATCTAAAAAAATACTTATGTAAAACCATGATATTTTTTATTATATTTCTCTTTAAATAAAATTATTTATTTGATATATTGTGTTATATGAAACACCAAGCTTAAACAAAACATGATATACTTTTAAAATATAATTATTTGAGGCCATTATAACATATCTATTAAATTGGAATGTATAAATAAGATTAACTAATATATGAAATATTTAAAAATTTTATACTAAATATAAACAAATTGAAAAAATCATGTAAATAGTCACATAACTTTATGTACAGTCCTTTTATTCTTATAAAACAAGATTTCTTAAAAAAATTATTTATTTTTCTGATAAAAAATTATGATCAATTTATTTAATTTTTTTAAATTTTATTTTATAAAATTAGCATCATTTTTAAAACACCATATTAAAATTATATTTATATGAATTTTTGAGAATTTCATAATAGGATAGTTTTTCCCTTGAATGAAAAAATTAGTCATTTTATTGAAAACTAAGTTTTAAATGTTTCATTTTACATTAAAATAGTCTCAAATTAAAATTTATTTTCTTATATTATAAATAATGTAATTAAGAAAATTAATGTTTCGATTTAGTGTAAATTGTTTTTGATGAAAGGCATTTTATTGATAAACAACGTTTATTTTTTCAGTGTGTTTTCAACATAATTAATAAAATTAATCACTATTGCTGACTAATTTTAATGAAAATTATATATTATATACTGAATATTGTTTTTCAAAATTCTACTAAAATACATCTAGGGATTAGGAAAAAATAAATCAGATATTTTCTTAAAATGAATATTTCTAAAATGAAGTTTTCAATAGATTTTGTAAACTTATTTTAAAATTAATTACTACAACATATAGGTGTTTAATTTTATAAAAGGGAATCCATATTTTCAATCATGTGGTAAAATTTGGTAAATATACCCTTCATATTTATGGTCAATATGAATAGTAACTGTGATAAAATTTATCACCTCTGTAAAGAGTAAATATGGTTAATCATAGTTAAAACCAAGTAATATGTACTTATATTTTCATCATAATTTTTATTGGATAAATTAAATTCGAATTAAATCATCTTTCTATTTAAATGTACTTATTTAATGAACAGTTTTCCATTAAAATGATTTATATAATATTTAAATCAATGAACCTTTCAAAACATCACTCTGTTAGTTTTATATATCCTTTATGTCCTCACATAAGGTTAAAAACTAGTTATGGATGAACAATAATAACAATCTTTTTCATAATGATATTATATTCATGATTGTGATTTATTTATAATCTCTAGGTATTATATAATTACCTAAAATTCTTATACAACACAAAACTGTTTTTATTAAATATATGGAAAAATAAAATAAATGATTTCTAAAATACAAAAAGTGATATAATTTTAATATTCTATAGTGTTACATGAATTTTATAGGTAAAAATGACAAATTATTATTTTTTAAAATACTATATTATAATTAAAACTTTTTCTTTATGTCATTTAGTTAAAATTAAATGAGTATTGTCCGAATAGAAAAAAATTATATTTTACTAATTTTTTTAAAATTAATAATAAATATTGAAATAATAAAATTTGAATAATATATGGTCTAAAATGTTATAAATTAGACAGTTATGGACCAATTTTGACATTATATGTAAAAAATTTCAACCCTTTAATATTGACAGTGTTACTTCCATAGATAAACAAGAAATTGGATAACATAGGTTTATTCAAAATAATAATTTTTAAAAATACATTGAAACATGTCTCAATTATACTGGTTAATTTAATTGCAACCTTCTCCTACCTTATCATGGAATCCTATCACTATGGAGTAATTTTTATTTAGAGTTAATTTATTCTAATTTAGTCTTTCGAAAAATTCCAAAATTGCCCATCACTTAAATTATAAAAGGATGCCTCCTCCCTCACTTCATTACAACATATTTATCCATAAATCTCAACCCTAATCTTAAAATTTATATTCCAATAAACAATAGGGAAATACTATAGGTTTTTTATTCCCCAAATCCAAATCATAGAGCTCTTTTGAGGAGATTTATTGAAATAATTTTAAAGAGGAGGTAATTTCCATAACCAATCACTTTAATTTAAACTCTTCCTAACCTCCTCTAAATCTATGATATTTTTCAAAACATAATAACTTCAGTATAAAAAATATTCAGAATATTTTTTATGATTATTAAAACTACATTATACACCCTTTTCCTCTAAAATGTGAAATGAAATAATCGTTCATTGGTTTGCACATCATATCATCTCTAGGTAGAGATACAATTATTTTTTCCCACAATATTTTATGTATGGTTATTATGTTGGGTTTAATGTTTATATATTACATTTTTACATAATTATACATCACTAACTATAATATTAGGTCTACCTTCTTACCATGGGATCCTTAGAGAAATGATAATGACACTTATGCGTTTATGTGGACTACCACCTCCATGAAGTGCAGTGATTCATTTATTATTATATATTAATTTGATGGTAATGTGGAATGATTTAATTAATATATATTATATACATGATATAATAATTATCCATTAAATAATAATAAATTTTAACCTTTCTTTCATCTTGTTTGTCAAAAAATGAAAACAATGGTCATGTGTATGTACAACCAACATTCTTCATTGATAGTTCAATTCAAAAATATATCTATAATTTTATGAATGAATATACAAATGAATACAATTAAAATGTATCATATTTATATAATGATTAAAATTTTGGAGATGATGGAACCATTTTGAAAATTCAAGGACCAAATCTATCAAACCAAAACATTTAGGAAAAGTGAAGCAGATATCACTCAGAATTTTAATTTTAACGAGGAAGTGTAAAGAAATGGGTGATAATAGGTTATAAGTAAATCTCATGTCATATGATGTATATTATTATGTTTTTTAATATATTTATAATAATTCTATTGTTATTATACAATATTTCTTAATGAATATGAATGACGTTGGACAAAAGGTATGAAATCTTTTCCTCACTTTTATTTCTATGGGACACAAGCCTTATACACCAATTCATTATATTATTCAGTGTATATACCATCCTTGGATATATATTAATATTATTATCAGGAAAAAGTATGTGATATACATATCCATCTATTGTTCTTTCTTTCATGGGGTTCATGATTCAAAATTTTAAAAAGTGGACTAGGTTTTATGTCACTATTTCATTATTTAATATTATTGAGGAAAACAATGCCTCTGATTATGGAATATTATGATCTATATCTCAATAAAATTTAAAAAAAAATTCTTTTTTTATTTTATTCAAATAATTTTTTTATTTTCACTTTTCTCTTCTTATGTACTCATGATACCTAAAATATATTTTTAATGAAAATCAACTTCATTCCCCTCTTTAGTAAAAAATCATTTTTATTCCATACCTGTGTTTAATAAAAAGTTTTGAATGAATGTTATTTATATTATTTTATTATTCTCGAAATTTATTTTTAACAATAGTTAACATTATACATAATGGTAAGAAATTATTATTTTTTTTTTCCTAATGAGGTTCTTTCTGACTTCTTCAACAAAAATATAGAAGGAAGGTTCTTTTAACTTATATATAAGGGAAGGGATTTTCCATATCCATAGATAATATTATATATTAATATCCATTTACAAGATTACAATCTTATTTTCAAAGGGAAATTTTTCCTTTATAATTGTGAAATTTTGCTAAATAATTGTTTTCAAAATATAAATGTTGTTTTCATAAAAGAAATTAACGATATTTCAATTGTATCTATATTTATAAAGGACAATAACCCTTGATTTAACATATAATTTACTAGTGATATGACTCAATGATACCATAATTATTCATTCTATGGATGGTTAATTTTTATAATTAAAGCATTTTTATAAAACCTATTTCGTTTCCTTTGTTTTTTCTCTATTGAAATGATGAATTTTTTTTTGAATCCTGTTATTTTTACATGGGTTATGCTATGATGAAAGGACAATTTTTCTGGAAATATGTATCTCTTCTATGGGTTATGCTATGATGAAATGTTTATATAACACATTTCTTTTCATAATTTCTAATATGATAAAAATTTTATGATATCATTCTAAATATATGTATTATTTTCATTATGTGATGGATGTGACATATATATCCCACTAATGAATTTTTTAATGATTGATAATGCATGAGATAAATAAGACTAAAATGGGAAGTAAAGCTAGTTTAGTAAGGGAATTATTCTATTAAGATAGTATTAGGAGTGAACGTTGACATCTATTATAGTTTAGGAAGTGAACACATTACACTGTGAGTGTCTTGGAAATTATCCTTAACTACTAGGGAAATGATATTCTATTCATATTTGTATTCTAAAAATTTATGTATTATGAAAATTATTTTCTATCATGGATCATGAACTTTTATTCCTTTATAATTAATGTATTGTGATGTTATAATATTTATAAAATGAATAAAGATTTTGATTTATTATATGAAGGGGATATTGTAGGGATTTTAAAGTCCATGCACATCTTGATCTGGTTTGCGAATGATTATGATTTTATCTTTATCTAGGCTCATGCTCCATGTTTTATTCCAGGATTTAGTTTCTCTCTCTTTCAGTGGTTGTTTCATTTTAATCTGCTGTGTGAAAATCCTATTACTGTGATATGGATTAAAATACCTTGTCTTCCTTTTATCTTTTCAAAATCCTCTTCTTATTCATTTTATTAGCAATATAGTGGGGCGTTTTCTCTACTCGGACCTCTGTACTCACACAATGAGTCATCTAGTTTCTTCATGGATTTTCATTTATGTTGATATATCCAAGAACCCATTTGATTTTATCTTCATTTAGTTTAATGTAGAAACACGTTGGTATTAAATGGTATGTTATGAATCGGGGGTTCCATTCTATTTTTCCTATAAGAATATCACTTAAGAATCTGTTTTATGTTGGTTTGTTTTGGTTTGAAAATATCACGAGGTCCCCCATCATTGGGAGTGTATCAAACTATGAAAGATTAAGTGAAGGTAGGTATCAATACCTTGAACACTAGTATAACATGTATAGCTTCAGATGTGGATCATCGTGGTATTAGAGAGAAGAGGATTTCTACTATCACCCAAAATGAGGTGGGACAAAGAATTTTAGAGAAGAGTGTAAAGAATATTTTAGGTCATTTCATATGGGATTTAGGTCTTAATACTTCATCAAGGCTGGTCCAATGTGTCTTAGGAGAGGATGAGGGGGTGGGAGTAGCCCCAAGAATTGGTCTAAGGAACCCTACCTGATATGAAGATGTTGTGATGTCCTACTATAATTCTCCCCCAGAGTTTATGACCTAGGAAACTACTGAGGATGGATCATCGAGTTTTAACAATTCTTCAAGGTAGGGGGATCTAGCGGATCAAAGGACTGTTTGAGTTCAGTGAACATCCAATTCCTCAGTAGTGTCCTAGAAAAAACATAAAAGGTCCCCATTTAGGGTATGAATCCTCTCTATCAGGATAGAATAAGTGAAACTAGAGTTTCTTGTGAGGGTTATCAAAACCATTAGTAGTGATAGGTGATGATGATCCTTCCCCATTTGAAGAAGGGATTCCTATGGAGGAATGAATCAATGATCTTCTTCCCATACTAGGAATACCAAATGATAAAGTTGTAGATAATGATTCAACCTTAGAATCATAGTCCTTGAAAACCAATGAATCAAAAATTATGGAATATTTCATATGATCCTCTTTAAAGTAATGAAAGATTACCCTTGTGGATTTAGATGGGTTTATTCCACACAGTCCGAGGCCACAAAGATGACGTGACTACTCAAACATACATAGTACTCTTATTACAAGGTCTTCTAAGAATGAAAAAATCCCAAAAAAAATTTAATGCTAATATCTTTATACCATAGAACAAATAAGATTCTAAATCAAAAACATCTAAAAGATTATCATGCATTATAATGATGAAATGTTGGAGGAGTCCTTCCTGATCAATGTGTTAGATGAGGATGCACATATAATGTTTGAAAGACCATTATAAATGTATTTGAATGAAGAAAAATCCTCTTAGATTGATAAATAGAACATGACTTTGATAAGTGGTTTGAATAAGGGTAAAATAATCCTAGAGAAGCATCTAAAGACTGGGAACATGATGGAATTCCACTTCGTGGATCATTTTATGGAATATCCGGTTATAGAGGTCACCACCATTGAATGGTGACTATGAAAGGTAAAGGATTCTAACTGCTTTAATTTATTATAGAATAGTCTGATGATTTTTTACTAGGATTTAAATTATCCATATTTTAAACATTTTTGGTATCCCACTTATTCCATAATAATGTCCTTGCTGAGAAAATATATTTTAATTTGATATAAAGCAGTTTTTTATATGTACAAGTTTCCAAAGGAACATAACCTGTATAATTATAGCATGGATCATTCTGTTATCTAATGAATGTTAATCTATTAAGATGTTATATCTATCTAAGAAAAATTTGGATCGCTAGAGTTTATATCATAGAAATTTTTAGTTATCCTTTGGAAACATGAACTTTAACACACCAAGCTTCCATGGTACACTTCACTTTGAATAATATAACAGCTTGCATTGTACGCATCCCAAAGTTCTAACACACCACGACAAAAAATACTTGTCCTTTAAAAAGAAATTATGTATAGTAATAACCTATTTTAAAATATTATAAATTTTATTTTTCGAATTGGACTTTATTTTTGGAATTCAGATTATCAAAATTTTCATAGGGTGAATTTTTGGTATTTTTCTGAAAACATTTAATTTTTGATGAAGAGTGAAAAACAGTACATTGTTGATAAAAACCGACATTTTATTCAAAAATTATTATTTATATTTTATGACAACCCTGCTTTTTATTAAAACTTAAGCATGCTTTATTACATAAAACTTCACTTGATACAACAAAGAAGATCGAGAGGTTTAGTGTCTTTGGGGCTTAGGATCATTACATAAAAACTTTAAAATTGAAATACAAAATCCTTATTGAAAACTTCCTTTACATGACCACTACATTCCTTCGTACTTAGCACTGCATGAGATAACTTGAGGACATGCATAAGAAAAGGGTGAGCTATAAAGCCCAGTAAGGGAGTAAACAATGCATAACATGAGGAGTGAAATACATGTTAGGAAATAGGCATATCAATATAGCATAATAGAAACATGAACATAAAGGCATGATAAAGCATGATAATCATAACATGGAAATGTGGCAACAACACTTAACATTGAATTAGCATGAGCCAAGGCTCATTGCACATGGAGCATGAGTAAACCCTCATTGCACTTGAAGCACGAGTAAACCCTCGTTGTACTTGATTTAGCATGAGTAAACACTCATTACACATGACATATCATGATACTATACTTTATCCAATGCATTGGAGCGCTATAAAGGGCACACCCTTCTTAAACATTTCATTTCATGCATAAGTGCGCCACATGGATCATAAAACATGGATTCATAAAACATAATCATTTATTCCACGATAAATGAATGTGGAATTCATACATGAAAATTTACAATCAATAAGTAAATGTGCATAAAGGTTAATACCCTTTATGGAGAAATGGGCATGGTATTCACTACACAATGACATTGGCTTAGAAAATCGGTGCGATTTCGGCTGCGTAACGGCGTGACATAAGAACTCATAAAAAAGGTTGATGATAGAGAAAAGGGGTTCCTCATCATATTTACATGTAATTGACAGTAAGGAGTTCATATATATACATGTCCCAACAATTGAAATGGAATTTAAATTCATGATACAAAAGTATTTCTTGAATGTAAAAGAAGAGAGAGAAGTTCCTTTCAGAATTTCGGCATAGTAACGGGTGTACATGGGAGGCATTTAATGAGATAGAAAGGGTTCCCCCATCATTAAAACAATAAGAGGGCAGTATGGGGGAGGTGCAAAACCATACCCCAACATTCATAATTGAAATTAAAAGGGCAATACAACTTAAAGAAAATTGACAAAAAAGAGAAAGGAAGAAAAAACCCTTACTTGGAAGTGTGTTTCCAAAGGCTAGAGAGAGGCTTGTGAGAGGCTTCTTGGGAGCTTGGGGCACCTTGAGAGGATTATAGAGAGAGTAGGGAAGAGGTTTTACGAACTTCAAGGGCTTTGAGTGAGGAGTAAGTGGGAGCTTGGGTGGGTTTATATAGGAAAGGTGAGAGAATTCTTTATTATTTAGGTTTGGGACCCCTTATATTAAAATAATCCAAACCACAAACCATCCCATGATATTTGCCCATGGTTTCTGGAAAAGGAAAGAGGAAAACAATATTTTACAAGTCCAAGGTCCGAACTTATTAAAAAAAATAGGGTTGCTTATGTGGAGGTGAGTCACACTCCCATGGAAATTAATTTAAAAAGGCAAAGTGTTGAATAAGTCTTGAGGGCTCCATTAATGCTTTGAAAAGTAAGTCAAACAAACCCAAAAACTCATTATTTTAATGATAAAACACATATTGGCCGAACATTAGGATTATGGTATTTTATTACATCACCATTGGGTCATTATGATGTCATAAAACACATTAAATATTTAAATGGTATTTAATTTTTACACAAACATTTGACTGTCTCAGAAAATTATGAAAAATTCACCGTTGGATAATTTCGACGTCCTGATTCCAAAAATAATATTTATTTTATCTAAATAATTTTCTAAATATGTGAATTTTCACTTTTAAAATAAAAACCGACATTTATAAAAAATTCACGGGTTTTGACAGAAATGGCTTTCAAACATTAATAAAAATTTTAATTGCATTCATAAAATTATAAGATCATTTATACTTAATAAAAAATTAATTTAATATTAATACTAATATTTTATTAAAATATTATTTAATTCAAAAATCCTGTAATTTAATAAAATATAATTCTTAATTAAATAATAACTAAAAACACCATTTCTACTTTAAAAAGTAATTTCAATGTATCAAAAAATGACTAGAAATTATATTCATCATTGTATAAAAAAATAATGTACATGAACATGGTTCTACTTATTTGTTACATAACCCCTTAAAATATCCGCATAAGACCTAAGGGTAAGGTGTGCGATGGTGACAGACTCTTGGGGTTTCTCGGATAACATCGCTCGAGTAGTAATCTCTATCAACTTCCATTTTTCCCGTAGACGATCACGTTCGAGCTTGACTTGATGAAGCTCAGCTTGGGCTTGGTCAAGGGAAAATCCCAAAGACGCCACCTCTTTTCCGAGCTCCGACAAATGGGCTTCGTAAGGGGCAATTATACTGGATGAGGCCATCGCTTCCTTTGTCTGAGTAGAAATGGTTTCGTTAAAGCCTTATATTTATACTACTCAGATGATCACTATTCAACGGCTATAAAAGTAATGGTCACAAATCTTAACATAAAACTAAAGAATTTGACATCTTATAAAAACATTTTTTTCATAAAGAAACATTTAACTGGATCAAGATGGATTTTTCATTAATGAAACTTTGGGTCGTTACAACATTCCCCCCTTAAGATATTTCGCCCTCGAAATTTTCCTTTTCCGACACTAAAACAAATCTGGGTAACTTAGCTTCATCATATCCTCCGACTCCCATGTTGCTTCTTCAAACTTGTGGTTTCTCCACAACACCTTGACGAGGGGCATTGTCTTATTTCGTAGAACTTTTTCTCTATGATCTAAGATCTTCACTGGTTGCTCCTCATAAGAAAGATCATCTTCCAATTGTACCACCTCGGAAGAGAGTACATGTGAAGGGTCCGGTATGTACTTCCTTAAGAGGGATACATGAAAGACATCATGCACCTTGGACATAGTCAGTGGATGTGCTAGTCGATAGGCCACAGCCCCAACCCGATCAAGAATCTCGAATGGGCCGATGTACCTTGGACTTAACTTCCCTTTCTTTCCAAACCTCATGACCTTCTTCCACGGATATATGCGTAAAAACACCATGTCTCCGACTTTAAACTCAAGGTCTCGTCGACGATTATCTACATAACTCTTCTGTCGATATTGGGCTGCCTTGATATGCTGCTGAATGGTTTTCACCTTCTCCACCATTTCTTCGATCATTTCTGGTCCAAGCAGCTTACGTTCACCGACCTCATCCCAACATGCTGGTGTTCTACACCTTTTCCCATACAGGGCTTCATATGGTGCCATTTGGATGCTCGAGTGAAAACAATTATTATTATAAGAGAACTCAACCAGAGGAAGATGTTGATCCCATCCTCCTTTAAAGTCCATTGAGAACGCTCTCAACATATCCTCAAGTGTTTGGATAGTCCGCTCGGATTGGCCATCAGTTTGAGGATGATAGGCCGTACTGAAGTTCAGTTCAGTATTCAGAGCATGTTGAAGACTCTTCCAAAACTTAGAGGTAAATCTTGGATCTCGGTCAGACATAATAGATAGTGTTACTCCATGCAACCGTACCACTTCCCTGATATATATCCGTGCCAGTTGATCCAAAGATAAATCCTCTCGAATAGCAATGAAGTGTGCAGTCTTTGTAAGATGATCCAAAACAACCCAGATTGCATTTTTTCCTTTGGATGTCCTTGGAAGTCCGGTGACAATGTCCATGGAGATGTTCTCCCATTTCCATTTTGGTATGGGCAATGGTTGCATCATCCCCTTAGACTTCTGCCTCTCTGCCTTCACTTGCTGACACACTAGGCACTTTGATGTATATTCAGCGATCTCCTTCTTCATATTATCCCACCAAAAGTTTTCTCGGAGATCTTGATACATCTTTGTGCTCCCTGGGTGAATAGAGAAATTTTAACTATGTGCATCATCCAAAAGTTCCTTCTTCAGCTCCGAACTTGATGGAACACATAGTATTTTCCCAAACCGCACAATTCCTTCTTCATTAACATTAAACTCTGAGGATTTTCCCTTTTTGATAGCTTCCACTTTTTCTTGGATTCCCACATCATCCTTTTGAGCATCCTTTAACCTTTCCAAAAGAGATGGTTGAGCAATCATTTGTGAAAGGATTGATGATGTTCCCTTCTTTATGATTCCCACGTCCATCTTCATCAAGTCTAAGAAGATTGGATCCTTCTCAATTCTCATCATTGATAGAATTGCTGGATCTTTTCTACTTAGGGCATCTGCCACTTTGTTCGCCTTCCCAGGGTGGTAATGTATTGAACAGTCATAATCCTTGATAAGCTCTATCCATCTTCTCTGGCGCATATTAAGCTCTTTCTGTGTGAATATATATTTAGGACTCTTGTGGTCAGTATATATCTCACATTTCTCTCCATAGAGATAATGCCGCCAGATTTTCAAGGAAAATATCACCACCGCCAACTCCAGATCATGCGTTGGATAGTTTCGCTCATGGATTTTCAACTGCCTTGAGGCATAGGATATCACTTTATCATTCTGCATCAGCACACATCCTAAGCCCTTCTTCGAAGCATCACTTAATACCACAAAAAGCTCCCCACATGTGGGTAAAGTGAGCACGGGTGCAGTGATAAGCCTCCTTTTCAACTCCTTGAATCTTTCTTCGCATTCATCACTCCAAGAAAACTTTACTCCCTTTCGAGTTAGCTTGGTAAGAGGGTTGGACAATCGTGAGAAATTTCTCACAAATCGTTGATAATATCCAGCTAACCCCAAGAAGCTACGGATATCAGTTACTGATGTTGGCCTCATCCATCCCTCAATTGCATCTGTTTTGGAGGGGTCCATAGATATCCCATTGCTTGTTATGATATGACCCATGAATGAGACTTCCTTCAACCAAAACTCACACTTGCTGTACTTTGCATAGAGCTTCTCCTTGCGCAATGTCTCTAGTACAGTTTTTAAATGCTCCTCATGGTCCTCCTTGGTTTTGGAGTATATTAGAATATCATCTATAAAGACTAACACAAATTTGTCAAGGTAATCTCTAAAGACTCTATTCATCAAGTCCATGAATATTTCTGGAGCATTGGTGAGTCCGAAAGGCATTACTATGAATTCATAGTGCCCGTACCTTTTACGAAAAGCAGTCTTGGGGATATCTTCCTTCTTCACCCTTACTTGATAATATCCCGACCGCAAGTCGACCTTGGAGAAGTATTGTTCTCCACGCAGCTGATCAAACAAGTCATCGATTTTTGGGAGAGGATACTTGTTCTTTATCGTGATTTTGTTAAGTTCACGATAATCGTTGCAAATCCGCATTGACCCATCCTTCTTCTTGACGAAGAGGACTGGTGCACCCCATGGTGATGCACTTAGGCGTATAAACCCTTTATCCAGATTCTCATGTAGTTGTTTCTTCAGCTCTTCAAGCTCAACAACAGCCATTCTATATGGAGTCTTGGATATTGGTAGCGCCCCAGGTATAAGTTCAATTGAGAACTCAACATCTCTTCTTGGAGGAAGACCAGGAAGTTCCTCGGGAAATACTTCAGCGAATTCCCTCACAATAGGCATTTCTTCAAGGGTGGTTTCTTCCTTGAACTTAATCATTTGAGCCAGATATGTGTGCTCAAAAGGCAGTAATATCCATGCTTGAGATGATAGAGCTAAAGGAGATTCATCTTCCTCCTGACACTTGTAAAGAATCGGGGGTTGATTCTCCATATGGAGTGTGATTTCCCTCTCCCGACAATTTATGTTGGCTCTAAATAAGGAAAGCCAATCCATGCCAAGAATTTCATCAAATTCCACCAAAGGGAGTATGATGAGGTTCGCTAGGAAATTCAATCCACATATTATAACAGGGGAGGACTTATACTCATGGGATGCAATGATTGCCCCATTTGCCGTACTCACCGACATCTTTACTTCCATGATTTGTGGTGGTGCAGGGATTGTTCTACTAAACTTTTGAGATATAAAAGAATGCGTAGAACCTGAATCAAAAAGTACGTTCGATATTCTTGAATGAATAAGTAGCGTACCTATCACCACTTCGTTGTCGGGGTTCACTTCGACAGAAGTGATGGAAAAATCTCTTACTTTCTGTCTTGGAGGTTGTTGATTGCCTCCGATAACCCTTGGATTAGGGCACTGATTCGCAAAATGACCCAATTCTTTGCATTTGAAGCACTCAACAACGCGTTGAGGTTCGAACAGAGCGTTCCTCTCCTCTTTCGTAGCCGCGGGTCCTTCTTGCTGACAGTTAACAGCTAGGTGCCCTTCTCTTCCACACTTGAAGCATTTTCTTGTCCCTCTAAGGCAATTTCCAGGGTGCTTCTTTCCACACTTTTGGCAAGTGGGGTGCTGGAACTTCTTAGCGCCGTTGGATTTATCCGTCGGACCACCAGCATTGAAGTCCACATTACGCTTCTTGTCCCCATGATACCCCTGTGATTCTCCGATCTCCATTTCAACCTTGAGGGCACATCGGACAATTTCCTCATAGCTGTCGAAGTCACGGATCACTAATGCTTTCTGCAAGCTAGGCTTCAGCCCACCAAAGAAGCAGTCAACCTTGCATTCGGGGGTAAGGACAAAGCTGGAAGCGTATCGTGCAAGCCTTGTAAAGGTTGCCTCGTACGATCCCACATATTCCTCATCTTTCTGTTTGAGGGAAAGGAAGTCCCTTTCCATCTTAAGACAGAGGGTGCGCAGAAAATATTTATCGAAAAACATATTCCAGAATTCCTTCCATTCCAAAGCCTCGATCTCCTCCTCAGGCTTCGTATTTTTTATCAACGTCCACCATTGATCAACTTCACCCTCCATACGATAAGCCGCCAGGAGAACCTTCTCTTTTTCAGAGCATTGGAGGATGGAGAATTTCTTTTCAATGGAGTTGATACATTGTTCAGCAATCATGGGATCAGATGATCCACTAAAAGTAGGAGGCCTTTGTCTCATGAAGCTTTCAATAGCGACTTGTTCTTTCTTAGGGGGGGGTTGAACGTTCCTCTTGACCAGTGTTTCTATTCAAAAATTGAGTTAGCTGAGAGAGAAGCGTGACAAAGTTCTCGATTCCCGCTCCCATTGGATTGGGCATCTCATAAGTACAATCATCACACTGATCATCACAACGGTTGTTAGCCCGAGTTCTCCTATTACCGGCCATTGGCTAGAATAAAAGGAAAGTTAGGGGTAAAACATAAAGGGTAATCCAAAGAAAAAAGTTGATGACTTATAAATAAACTTTAATCTCTTTAACTCATGAGTCTATAGGATTCAATCCAGGCTTTTCATGATCTTACTTCTAACATATATTCTTAGGGGAATTTTTCCCTTAATAAGGGTTCATACTAAGATTGTGAATTTATAAAAACATATCCCCCGGGAGTGTCGTAACCAAGAGTGCAGCAAGGCCCGTTGTCGTGCACCAGTTCCTGTTCGAGTCTAGCTCAAAGCGGTGTTTTCGTGTTTTACCCCTAGGATACATCTGTGCCAGAGCCGCCTCTACCTGCTCATATCCAGATAGGGATGTATTTGTTTGATAAACCACTTACTTTGTATTTACCAAAACTTAGGGATGTTTTTATTATTCTTAGTCTTGTATCTAAGGCTTTACTAGGGTTTCCTAATCCCAAAAATAACTAAACCTATCCTCTGATACCAACTATGACAACCCTGCTTTTTATTACAACTTAAGCATGATTTTTTACATAAAACTTCACTTAATACAACAAAGAAGATCGAGAGGTTTAGTGTCTTTGGGGCTTAGGATCATTACATAAAAACGTTCAACTTGAAATACAAAATCCTTATTGAAAACTTCCTTTACATGACCACTACATTCCTTCGTACTTAGCATTGCATGGTATAACCTGAGGACATGCATAAGAAAAGGGTGAGCTATAAAGCCCAGTAAGGGAGTAAACAATGAATAACATGAGGAGTGAAATACATGTTAGGAAATAGGCATATCAATAGAGCATAATAGAAACATGAACATAAAGCCATGATAAAGCATGATAATCATAACATGGAAATGTGGCAACAACACTTAACATTGAATTAGCATGAGCCGAGGCTCATTGCACATGGAGCATGAGTAAACCCTCATTGCACTTGAAGCACGAGTAAACCCTCGTTTAACTTGATTTAGCATGAGTAAACACTCATTGCACATGACGTATCATGATACTATACTTTACCCAATGCATTGGAGCGCTATAAAGGGCGCACCCTTCTTAAACATTTCATTTCATGCATAAGTGTGCCACATGGATCATAAAACATGGATTCATAAAACATAATCATTTATTCCACGATAAAGGAATGTGAAATTCATACATGAAACATTAAAATCAATAAGTAAATGTGAATAAAGGTGAATGCCCTTGATGGAGAAATGGGCATGGTATTCACTACACAATGACAGTGGCTTAGAAAATCGGTGCGATTTCGGCAGCGTAACGGCATGACATAAGAACTCATAAAAATGGTTGATGAGATAGAAAAGGGGTTCCTCATCATATTTACATGTAATGGACAGTAAGTAGGTCATATATATACATGTCCCAACAATTGAAATGGAATTTAAATTCATGATACAAAAGTATTGCTTGAATGTAAAAGAAGAGAGAGAAGTTCCTTTCGGAATTTCGGCATAGTAACGGGTGTACATGGGAGGCATTTAATGAGAGATAAAGGGTTCCCCCATCATTCAAACAATAATAGGGAAGTATGGGGGAGGTGTGAAACCATACCCCAACATTCATAATTGAAATTAAAAGGGCAATACAACTTAAAGAAAATTGACAAAAAAGAGAAAGGAAGAAAAAACCCTTACTTGGAAGTGTGTTTCCAAAGGCTAGAGAGAGGCTTGTGAGAGGATTCTTGGGAGATTGGGGCACCTTTAGAGGATTCTAGAGAGAGTAGGGCAGAGGTTGGACGAACTTCAAGGGCTTTGAGTGAGGAGGAAGTGGGAGCTTGGGTGGGTTTATATAGGAAAGGTGAGAGAATTCTTTATTATTTAGGTTTGGGACCCCTTATATTAAAATAATCCAAACCACAAACCATCCCATGGTATTTGCCCATGGTTTCTAGAAAAGGAAATTGGAAAACAATATTTTACAAGTCCAAGGTCCGAACTTATTAAAAAAATAGGGTTGCTTATGTGGAGGTGAGTCACACTCCCATGGAAATTAATTTAAAAAGGTAAAGTGTTGAATAAGTCTTGAGGGCTCCATTAATGCTTTGAAAAGTAAGTCAAACAAACCCAAAACCACATTATTTTAATTATAAAACACATATTGGCCGAACATAAGGATTATGGTATTTTATTACATCACCATTGGGTCATTATGATGTCATAAAACACATTAAATATTTAAATGGTATTTAATGTTTACCCAAATATTTTACTGTCTCAGAAAATTATGAAAAATTCACCATTGGATAATTTCGACGTCCGGATTCCAAAAATAATATTTATTTTATCTAAATAATTTTCTATATATGTGAATTTTCACTTTTAAAATAAAAACTGACATTTATAAAAAATTCCCGGGTTTTGACAGAAATGGCTTTCAAACCTTAATAAAAATTTTAATTGCATTCATAAAATTATAAGATCATTTATACTTAATAAAAAATTAATTTATTATTAATAATAATATTTTATTAAAATATTATTTAATTCAAAAATCCTGTAATTTAATAAAATATAATTCTTAATTAAATAATAACTAAAAACACCATTTGCACTTTAAAAACTAATTACAATGTATCAAAAATGACTAGAAATTATATTCATTATTGTATACAAAAATAATTTCCATGAACATGGTGCTACTTATTTGTTACATAACCCCTTAAAATAGCCGCATAAGACCTAAGGGTAAGGTGTGTGATGGTGACAGACTCTTGGGGTTGCTCGGATAACATCGCTCGAGTGGTAATCTCTATCAACTTCCATTTTCCCATAGACGATCACGTTCAATCTTGACTTGATGAAGCTCACCTTGGGCTTGGTCAAGAGAAAATCCCAAAGATTCCACCACTTTTCCGAGCTCTGACAAATGGGCTTCGTAAGGGGCAATTCTTCTGGATGAGGCCATCGCTTCCTTTGTCTGAGTAGAAATGGTTTCGTTAAAGCCTTATATTTATACTACTCAGATGATCACTGTTCAACGACTATAAAAGTTACGGTCACAAATCTTAACATAAAACTAAAGAAGTTGACATCTTATAAAAACATTTTTTTCATAAAGAAACATTTAACTGGATCAAGAGGGATTTTCCATTAATGAAACTTTGGGTCGTTACATATTTAAATTTATTTTAATGTAAAAATAGATACATAATACCTAAATTAGTTTAATTTAATTCATTAGGGTCATTTTATAGTATGATTAGATATGTAAAATTTTATTGAACATTTTAACATCTTTTACCCACCTTCATGGAACATTTGAAAATTTTCATAAAACATAATTTTATCTAATTCTATGAATTGAATTTAAAAAATACAACAGACATGGTTCTCGTAAGTAAAATGTGCTTCAATAGGATGAAAATAATTTTGGTTGAATAGTAAATTTTGAATTTTATTTACCATGGTTAATAGTAAATAGGGCAATTAAAAGTAAAAAAAATCTTATAATAATATAAAATTTCCCCAAACATGTCCTAATTAAATTGGATAAGTTTATTTCCAATGAAACCAACCTTAGGAAAAATTATGATCATTTTTAACCACTTGGATTAGACTAGGACATTTAATATATTTTATTTAATGTAGTGTTAAAAGAGTTAAATTCATATTTTATTAACTAAACCATTTTTAATATAGCGTTATACATAAGATAAATTAGACTATAAATATTCATTATAAAGATAAAAATATTTCCTACATCATGTTATTTTATTTATAATCTTTATATGTTATATAATTAAATTTATTTATGACACAATGATGATGGAGTAATTACTTTATTAATGAATGATTAAAATAGCTGATGTTATAAATATTAAAATAATTGTAAATTGAACATTCAATTCCATAAAAAAAATTTATTGGGTAATATGAAATTTTATTTTTGATTAAATGTATTTTTTTCAATGTAATAATGTTTTTATGACTTTTACAAAAACCAAATACTAAATAGTGATAAAATTGACATAAATATGTTTTTAAAACAAACACTTATTTATTATATGATATAATATTCCTAAATAACTAAGATTTAGAAAAAGGATTTAGATAATGTTATATATGTCATTAATTAACCGCTTTAGGTTCTCTTGGAATTTTATTGTTACTATATTAATAATGTAATATAAAAACAAACGAATACATGTTAAAAGTTAAACTATTTAACTAAGATTTAAATTTAAAAGATAAGGTTACTATGGAGGCCAAACCTTGTCTAAAACCTTTTGGTTGAAATTATTTAGATCTATACACACCTAGACTCAAAATTAATCCATTTTTAGTTATTAGAATCGGAAAATGATTTTATAATAAATTAATATTTCAAGCTCTTCCTAAAGTTCCCCTCACATCTCTTTTAAAAGGGTACTTCCCCTTCTCTCAAATTCACACCTCCAAAGCCATTTTTATGGGACAAACCCTACTCCAATATCCACCCAATTACAATCAATTTATCATAGAGGACTTTAGGTGATCATAAATCGAACATATGGATCCATTTTGTTTAAATAAAAATAATGCACCTGAATAAGTGGTAATTATTTCATAAACTCTTTTAAAGTACTTTTCTTCTTCCTCTTCCTCTTTCATTGTTTTTTCTATAATAATATAATAACTCAAATACATTCTAAATACTGAGATGATGTTTTAAATATGGAACAACCATATTCATTATTCCATCCATCCTATGAATGACAAATTCACCCTTCATGTGTACGTATGACTTACCGTCTCTACGTCGTGGTGTAGTTTGTTATTCAACACATCATTATTTGGATGGTTATAATAATGAGTATAATTGATGTAGTAATAAATATAACATGTTAATGATTATGTAAATATAATATAACATCTAATGATATACTATTTCAGCATCAATATAATGATATTGTCATTCGTGCATACGTACAGATTATTGTATCCATGACTCGATTATATTTCATTCACCATCGTAACCATTCAAGAATAATGTTCATTTGATGATTTAAAAAATAATTTTTAAGAACTTAATATCATTATGGATATGAATCAAATACATCCTATACATAAAAAACATGAATTATGTGACAGAACATATAACAAAAAATGAAACAGTTAACACCCAAAATAATGATACTACTAAAATATTATTAACAAAGCAATATTAGAGGATCATATTTGATATCATATTTATGTATTTCATTCTTGTATAATTTAATTAAAATGATTTATCCATTATACAGGTGGTTAACAAACCCTCTACTAATTAAAATTACAAGGTAAATGTTAATTTTACAATCTCTCTATTATCTAAAGTTGTTTATACGTAAGTATCTACAAGGAATTCTTTATCATACACATATGTGTTTCTAAATTTTTTTACTATTTCCTAGAAAATGGGTTAAATAAATTTATACCTTTGATTTAATTTTTATAAAATGTTCTGAATGGAATCTTTCTATCATTTTCTAAACAAGGTACTTCATGAACTTTTCAACAAATTAAGGAAAGAATGTTTTTTTAACTTATACGACATGTGGGGATATTTTCTACTTTTATAACAACTTCGAAGCTTCCCTTAAATTATTATAAGAATATTATCAAAATAAATGTTTTCTTTTATAATTATATGACATTTAAATGATTTTCAAGTATAAATAAATATTTCATTCAAAAAGTTTTTGGATTGATTTCATCTATGTCCACATCCTTTGTTAGATTATACAATTATTTGAAGTTGAATTATTATGATACAGTCTTCTATTATGTATTGAAGGTTTTGTGATATGTTTGACTATGAATGTGCTATTTTTATACCATTCATTGTTTATGGTTTAAGTATTAACATTTTTACTCAATTTTAAACATGAATGTTTATGTTGTGTTTTAAACTTTTCATATGAGGAATGAATTGGTCATAATAAGTCATGGGAGGGGGCCACTATAGACCCTCGATGCATCGTTAGGTATCTTGAGACAAACTGGTGTATTTTCATAAGCCTTTGACACTATTTCTATTTTTAGTCTTGGAACAAGTCCTTGACTATGTGGTTATGATGTCTGGTATTATGATTTGAATCATTATAAGATTTATCTATTGATATTACATGTGATTATTCGTTAGGTAGAATACCCATGTGCATATGTAAATGGAATTATTTTATTGATCTTTTCTATATTATGTAGATATTAATGTTAAAAATTATTTGGTTTTAGTCTTATAAATTGGAATAAATGATTATTATTATTTATGAGTGTTTTTTCTATATTTTTATCCTTACTGAGCATTTGAGCTCACCCCTTTCTTATGTTTTATTTTTCCCAGGTTGTGAAGAAGTATATTATGATTTTACTATAGAGACAGGATAAGAAATATTATTGTGTTAAATTAATAAAAAATGTTGATTTTTTAATTCATAATGTAATTTAAAATTTATGTATGTATCTAGTACTTCTAAGGATACTAAACTAATCGGTCTTTCCAGACATGATTTCTTGTGATCATGACAATGTTATGTAATATTGCACTGACTCTGGGAAATAGGGGTTAGGGTGTTACAAATGGTATCAGAGGATGTTTAGCAATAACCTTGAAAACTAGATTTAGATAAACTCCGATTTGGGAACATTATCCTATGATTGAATTTTAGGATTTGTATAAAATAATTTCCTATAATTTATGTAATGTGCAGATATTATGAGTTTTCTAATAAATACATAATTATATTGATACTACATGTGAACTTGGTTCTAGAACATATATAATTAGGGTTGAAAACTCTGACAAGGTGTTCTGAACTTGACCTGTGGTATCCTAGTACATGGCAACGGGCCTTACTGCACACTTGGTTTGAAACTACCATGGGATATGCTTAGGATGATTCACATTTTTTTAACAAACAATTATGATGTATTTATAAGTAAATAATTGTCAAACAAACCATTTTAATGATTATGGACTATATGCACAAACTATTAAATTTATGTTAAGTATTTTACATGTTTGGAATTATTCATTGTGATTCATAAACTAATATAGTGTATTCTATTGTTTAGAAATGGAACCAAGTGGATGGAATGGAAACCGTACAAACAAATTTAATCCACGTATGGATTTCCCTCTAATTCAGGATAATTATAGTGGATTTGGTGATGTACTTAGTGCTGATCCACTTATAACTATACTGGGACAACTCAGTCGGGTTATGAATAATAACCTTACCCATATGGAGCACCCTAATTCATAATATGTAGGATCAATGTTAGACCACTTCATGAGGCAAAAACCACCAACATTAAATGGGACTACAAATACATTTGTAACTATGAAATGGATAAGTTCCTTAGAGAAAATATTTCATTCTATGGGGAGTAGAGAAAGGGAAAAGGTTGTTATGGAAGTTTTTTCCCTATCAAGAGATGCAGATCAATGGTGGTCTTTAATTCAAAACATAAAAGAGGATGAAAAAGTATCAAATATGGAATTAATGGAGTTAAAAATATTTTCATAGATAAATACTTTTCTCATGACCATCATGCTGATATGGAAATGCAATTTCTGAGTCTGAGGAAAAAAGGGGATGAGAATGTCACAAAGTATGTGGTGAAATTTACATAGTTATCAAGGCATGCGGCAGATTATATACATAACCCAATAAGTAAGATTGATCGATTATTTTATGGGTTTGTTTTTTTATAGTGATGCTTCAAAGAAAGGGCTTGGTTGTGTCCTAATGCATAATGATAGAGTTATTGCTAATGCATCAAGGCAGCTAAAAATTCATGAACAAAACTATCCTACTAATGATCTTGAGTTAGTAGCTGTAATATTTGCTCTAATGATATGGAGACACTATCTCTATGTTTAAAATGTGAGATATATACTTATCACAAGAGTTTGACGTATATTTTGTCTAAGAAAGAAATGAATATGAGGAAAATGAGATGGCTCAAACTACTCAAGGATTATGATTGCACAATACGCTACCACCCAGGGAAGGAAAATAAGGTGGAAGATGCTTTGAGTAGAAAAGATCATGATGTTTTGAATAAGATGAGATTTGAAATGGATCCTAAGTTCCTGGATCTAGTAAAGATGGATATGATAATAATCATGGATGGTGAAACATCAATACTTTTTCAAATGGTTTCTAAACAACTTTTACACGAAAGGATAAACATTTCTCAGACTGATGATGAGGATTTTCAAAAGAAAATTAAAGCTATGAATGATGATAGATTGGTTGAATTCATATATGAATATGGAATTTTAAAATTTGGGAAGACGCTTTGTGTTCTCGATATACCTGATCTAAAAATGGAATTGTTGGATGATGCTCATTGATCCAATTTCGTTATCCACCCTGGTAGCATTAACATGTATAGAGATTTGAGAGAAAATTTTTTATGGGACACCATGAAGAGGTAGATTGCTGATTATGTGTTAAGATGCGTGGTTTTTCAATAAGTGAAATTTGGGAGACAACTTCTTAGAGGAGTCATGCAACCACTTACCATACCTCAGTGGAAATGGGATGATATTATGATGGAATTTTTCATAAGGATACCAAAGATTCCTTTAAGGAATAACGAAATATGGGTCATTGTTGATTGTCTTACCAAGTCAGCACATTTTTTGGATATAAGATAATATTTACCACTAGATAATTTTGACAGACTGTATATTAATGAAGTTGAAAGACTTCATGGTGTACCTCCATTGATTGTTTCGGATCGTGATCCCTATTTTACATCAATATTCTGGAATAGTCGTCTGAAATCCCTAGATACCAATCTTCTGTTGAGCACTTCCTACCACCCTCAAACTGAGGGAAAATCAGAATTGACTATTAAAACCATAGAAGACTTGTTGATATATTTCTCACTTTACATTCTAGGTATGTTGGATTAGTATTTACCGATGATGTAATTTTCTTATAATAATAACATCTATTCAAGTATTCAAATGGCACCATATGAAGCATTATATGGAAAGATATATTTCACACCAACTTCATGGTATGATGTTGGTGAAAGAAAACTCATTGGCCCAGAACTAGTTGAGGAAACAGTATAAATGGTGAAGATTATCAAAATCCACATCAAAGTAACTCAAAGTAGGAAAAAGAGCTATGTCGATAACTAAAGAAAGGATTACGGATTTCAATTAGGTGATCATGTTTTCTTGAAGGTATTTTCATGGAAGGTTGTTATAAAATACAGTTAGAAGGGAAAATTAAGTCCCAGGTTCATCAGAACATTCGAAATTCTAGAACAAATTTTTGTTTTTGCTTACCGTTTAGAAATGTCTCCAAGTCTCTACAAAGTTCATGATGTGTTCCACATATCACTATTGAGAAAATACATTCCTGAACCAATGCATGTACTCATCTATGAAGAAATATAATTGGAACCTAATCTGTCTTATTCTGAAGAGTCTGTCAGAATTCTTGATACTAGAGAACAAGTGTTGAGAAATCGAATGACTCATCTGGTAAAGTTATTTGGAGAAACCATAAAATGGAAGAGGGAACATGGGAAGCTAAAGAACTTATGATTAAGAACCACCCATATATTTTTAAGTAGTAGTATTCTAAAAAAATTTAGGATGAAATAATTTGATGGGGGAAGAATGTAACACCCCATGCATCCACAATATGCTTCTCTTTTAATAATATAGTTTCTTGTGTTGTACGCATCCTCGAGTTCTAGCACACCACAACCAATAAAAATAGCCATTTAAAAAGAAGGTATGAATAGTAATACCCATTGTTTGAAATTTTATAAATTGAATTTTTCAAAATGGACTTCATTTTTGGATTTGGAATATCAAAATTAACTTAGGGTAAATTTTTGGTATTTTTTGAAAACATTCAATTTTTGATGAATTGTGAAAAACACAACGTTATTATTTAAAACTGAATTTTTATTTAAATAATAATTATTTTTTAAAATTTATTTTAATGTAAAAATAGATCAATAATACCTATATTAGTCCAATTTAATTCATTGGATTCATTTTAAAATAAGATTAGATATATAAAATTTTATTGAACTTTTTAACATCTTTTACCCGTATTCTAGGCACATTGGAAAATTTAATAAAACATAATTTTTCCGCTTCTATGAATTTAATTTCAAAAATATTACAAACACTATTTTCATTAGTAAGTAAAATGATGTATTGGATGAAAATAATTTTTTCTGAATAATGAATTTTTAATTTTATTTACCATGGTTAAAAGTAAATAGGGCAATTAAAGGAAAAAATAATATTATAATAATATAAAATTACACCAAAACAAGTCCTAATTTTATTGGATAGGTTTATCTAAACCAAAATCAACCGTAGGGAAAAATATGATCTTTTTTGATCCACATTTATTAGATTAGGATATTTATTATATTTTATTTAAAGAAGTGATAAAAGTGTTAAATTCAATTTTTATTAACTAAACAATTTTTAATATAGAGTTAAACATAAGATAAATTCATTTATAATTATTCATTATAAATATAAAATTATTTCCTACATCATGGTAATTTATTTATAATTTTTTGACAATATATAATTAAATTTATTTATGACACAATGATGATGAAGTAATTAACTTATTAACAAAAGATTAAAATAATTGATTTTACCAATATTAAAATAAATGTAAATTGAAACATTTGATGCCATATATGAATTTTATAGGTGAATATGACTTGTTATGGTCGATTTTTTTTTGAATGAATCAAATTTTAATGACTTTCACAAAAACAAAATACTAAATAGTGTTAAAATTGACATAAATTAGTTTTTAAAACCAATACTATTTTATTAAATGATATAATATTTCTAAAAATATAAGATTAGGATAAAGAATATATATAATGTCAGAAATGTCATTAATTAACCATTTGAGTTTATTTTGGAATTATATAGTAACTATATTAACCATTTAATATAATAATACAAGAATACAAGGTAAAAGTTAAACTATTTAACTAAGAGTTATATCTAAAAGATAATGTTAATAGGTGACTTAAACATGTCTAAAACCTATTTTTTGAGATTATTTTGAATCATACACAGCTTATACATGAAGTAAATCCATTTGGAGTTGTTATAAATTGAACATGATTTTATAATAAATTAATACTTCAAGCACTTCCAAAAGTGCCCTTCATCTCTTTTATAAAAGGGTGCTTCCACTTCTCTCAATTTAACACATACAAATATTTTTTATGGGACAACCCCTACTCCAATATCCTCCCAAATACCCTAATTTAATCCTAGTGTCCTTACATTGAAAATAAATCTAACCTATGGATCCATTTTGTTCTAATCAAAAGGAATCACCTGAAGAAGAGGTAATTATTTCATCACCTCTTTCAAAGTCCTTTTATTCATCCACTTCCCCTTTATTTATTGTTCCCAATACTAAAATAATAACTCCATTAACTTATATATACTGATATTTTATTATACATTTTACACCACCATATTGATTATTCAATACATCCTATGAATGACAAAGTCACCATACGTGCATACGTACTGCTTACCATCTCCACATTGTGTTGTAGTTTGTTATTGAACACATCATTACTTTGATGGGTATAAAAATTAGTATAATTTATGTAAAAAATAAATTTAACATGTTTCTGATTCTTTCAATATAATTTACCATCTAATTACATATGATTTCACCATTAATAGAATGATATTGTTGCTCGTGCGTATGTACGACTTACTGTCTCCATGAGGCGATGAGATTTAGTTCCCCATCGTAACTATTCAAGAATAATATTCATTTGATGATTTAAAAAATAATTTTTAAGAGATTAATATCATTTTGGATATGAATCTAACGCCTCCTATCCATAACAATCATGAATTTAATAAGAAAACATATAAAAGAAAATGAAACAGTTAACACCCTAAATAATGATAACACTAAAATATTATTAATAATGAAATATTAAAGGATAATATTTGATACCATATTAATGTATGTGGGTTTTCTATAATTTAACAATAGGGATTTTACGCTTATAGAAGATTTTAAAGTACCCTCGATTAATGAAAAGTACTAGGTAAAGGTTAATTTTACAATCTCTTTATTATCAGAGGTTGTTATTATGAAAGTATCTATTGGGAATTATTTATCATCCACATATATGTTTGTTAACATTTTTACTATTTCCTGTATGATGGGTTAAATTCATTTACACACTTTATTTACATTTTATAAAAAATTTAAAGGAGTCATTTTTCCATTTTCCTAACAAGGTACTTTATGGACTTTTCGACAAATTAAGGAAATAATGTTTTTTCCTTATATAATGAGTGTGGATATTTTCTACCATTATAACACCTTCAAATATTCCTTTATAATATTAAAAGAATATTTTCAAAAAAAATGTTTTCATTTATAATTATTCAACTTTTAAGTGATTTCAATCTATAAAAAAAATATTTCAGTCAAATAAGTTTTGGATTGATTTCATCTATGTCAATATCCTTTGTTCGATTTTACACTTGTTAGAAGTTGAAGTATTATGATACAATCTTCCATTATGTACAGAAGATTTTGTGATATTTTTGACTGTGAATGTGTTATTTTTATACCATTTGTGTTTTATGGTTAAATTAGTTACATTTTGTATGCTATTTTTATTAAAAATGATTATGTTTTGTTTCATCCTTTTCATATGAGGAATGTATTGGACATAGAAAGTGATAGGTGGGGCCTACTATAGCCCCTTGATGTATCGGTTGGTCTCATGATACAAACTAGTGTCTTATCCCAAGTCCTTGAAAAAAAAACTATTTTAAGTCTTGGAATAAGGCCTTGAAAATGTGGTTATGATGTTTGGAATTATGCATTCCATCATTTTGAGATATAGCTACTGATATTACATGTGATTATTTGTCTAGTAGAATATCCATGTGAATATGTAAATGGAATTATTTTATTGATCATTTACATATTGTTCTGATGTTTATGTTAAAAATACATGTGTTTTTGAATTATATATTGGCTTAAATGTTTTTTCTTATTTATTCTAGTTTTCGCTCTATGGTTATCCTTATTGAGAATCTGAGGTCACCCCTTTCTTATGCATTATTTTTTCCAGGAGGCGAAGAAGTATATTATGACTGACCTAGAGGGAGATGCTAAGAAAATATGAGGGTGTTAAATGGAGATACAATGTTTTTTTATTTCATAATATAATTTTAAACTTATGTATGTATCTAGTACTATCAAGGATACTAAACTGGTCAATATTTCATGACTTGGTTTCTCATGATTAGGAGAATGTGGGGTAATAATGTACCGAATCTGGGTACCTGGGGTCAAGGAATTTCAAGGAGGAAAAAATTTAGTTAGAACATTCTGAATAAGTATAACTATATGATAACATCTTAATGTTTTGGTAATGATCACATTTGACCTAGGTTAAATATACTGGGTCATATATTTAAAAGGAGGTGTCATTATTTTGAAACCCTACAAATTATTTTTTATGATTATTTACTATTACTATTTTTCATACACTATAATTTTGGTTTTTATTTAATGGATTGAACCAGGTTGATTCATGTTTACAATAACAGAAAATGGAATTATTTTACTCATGAGTAATCAAGTGAAATAATAGTTATAATAATAAAACATCATGATTATTCCAAATCATCTATCTTGTTATATGATTAAAAATACCATATATTTTGAGTTTCCTGACCCACCTATAAAGAGTAATATGTAATTTCATTAAGATCATGAGGTAATAAAGAATAATCTTCCAACATGTCTAGAATGTGGGAAGAAGAACTTAATTGAAGGTCTCAAATTAACAAGATGATGTTTTGAGTGTTGTAATGTAGAACATAAAGCATTTAATTTTTGTGAAAAAAATGAAAAGATAGGTTAATGTAATGAATTATATTAATGTTATCCCAATGGGTTTAATGATGGTTAATGTTTTAAATTTAGAAAGTATGGTAGTTATGAAAATCGATATCCTTGGGGTAAATATGGAGAAATGAATCAGTAACATTGTATGAATAATGGTTTTACTGATGATGATGAGGATACTACGAATGACATATGAATGGTATGTTATTTTTTTACAGAATTTCTTATATTAAAATTGAGAATCATGATTAAATCTATCATGATGAATCTTTGTATATGATTCATATTTCATATTGTATTAAAGAATTATAGGGGGATAATATAATGATTCCTCTATAATGGTTTATGAAGGAAGTGAGATGATTATAGTTTTTATATATTTTTAATTTAAGAATTATTTTTTATAATTATTAAAATAATAATATTATGGTTATTAAAATAATAAAAATATAAGTATTATAACAATTATTTCCCTTAATGATTTTTAAAAATATGTTGAATGGTTCTAACATCCAAGAAAAGTGATTTTGTTGTGAGGTCATATTTTTGGAGAAAACATGACTAAGGAAAAGGATAAACCTTAATATGTATATGATGTTGAGTTAATAATGTCTAGGTAAGATAAATTGATTATTGATATTGATAGTATTTTTAACCATGAAATTGGATGGTGAGTTAAAAAAGGCAATTTAGGTCATATTTCATAATGTTTTTTCCTTTTTCAGGTTTATAGAATATATTGAATAGTTTTGAACTTATTTATGGAATATGGAATGTATTAATTTTGTAAGAATATATTTTTTCATGTGATGATAACTTATATTTTATGGATATGATCATTATTTTATAATTATAAGGCTGATCGTAAGTTAAAAGGCATAAACACCCCCATTAAAAAATTTATGTGTTTTGATTTTGATACATTATTGTGGTCTAAATAATCTTTAGGTTTGGTATATGATTTGATGAGATGTTAATTTAGGAATGTTGGATTGTGCGATAATAATTATCTAGATGGTTGAAAATCGATTCATGGAAAATGTTTTATTTTCAGAGATATTTATGGTAATGTTTAGAATTTAATTTCATGTTAGTATCCAATTTTAATTCATGACATTTTGGTGTAGTTATCTATGACACAAGATTATATATTAATTTATCATGGTGATTAATTATATTTTGGTATCCTTTAATTGAGTTTATGTATATGTAATATTTAATTTTAATATGCGATTTAACATAAAAATTAATTAATTTGGAATAATAGAATCTAAATTCTAGAGGTCTAAGATGAAATGCATAAGATCACCATTGAGATTAATGTATTCTTTAATTTTGAGTTTAATAAGGTTATTTTCGATTATTTATGAAATGATATAAGTGGATCCTTTGTTGTTATTTTATAAAATTTCAGAGTTAGATGTATTATTTCAAGGTTGATTCAATTTGGAAACTATTTTAACTTATTATAAAAATTTATGCTTTTTATTAATTCTTAAATATAAGACGATAAATTTTGTATACATTTTTTATATTTTATAGTATGATTTTATTGGTACAGCCATAAAAAATTCAATGTGTTGTGAATTTTTTTTGATTGTGTTGAAAATTGATGAAGAGATAAAATTTTACATTTCAAGTAATTATATTTCTATAATTATTTATAATATATTTTAAAGGAATTCCACAAAATTATCAAGACCAAAAATTAATCCTATGACATTTAAATCAAATGAATTGACAATATTTTAACCCCTTAATTGTTTATAGTTTTTTTATTGTTATCTTTTTTTAACATTGTTATCTATCACCCTAAATAAATTCTAGTTTATTAGTTTTCTGTTCTCTTTCTATTTTTTTTCAACTAATTTTATACTATTTTGGAATTCTAGTTTTTTCGTGACCTTCATACTTACATTTTTCTATTTTTAAGATGAGGTTTTATTAACCCTTTTTCAATGTTTGTTTTCAACATTAGAATTTTTAAATGTTAAACCATTTTCTATATAGAATAAGTAAATATCAATCGTAATAAATTTATTAATGGTGGTGTGGGGATGATAACATAACACCTTGATATTTTATAAAATACTTTTCTTTAAATATTTTTACTTCTTCGGTATATTGAATTATACACAACATCGAGTTTCAACGAACCATGATATACTATTAAAATATTATAATTTGTGATGGTTATAACTGATTTATTAAATTGGGGGGGGGAGATAAATAGTATTAAATACTAGATTAAATATATATAAATATCATTATAAATATAAATTAATTTATAAATTATTATTATATTATCACATAATTTTTAATAAAATAATTTTATACTTCAAAAATACGATTTATTTTAAAAAAAAAATTTGTTTCCTTTTGTGAAAAAATATAATGATTAATTTCTATAACATTTTGAAATTTTAATTTATAAAATTTAGATTATTTTTTAAATAATTATGTTAAAATTATCATAGGATAAATTTTGATGAATTTTATGAAAATATTGACTTTATGGTGAAAACAAAAAATATTTATTTTAATGAAACATATATGTAACATATTAAATGTTTTTTATAAAATAGTTTAAAAGTAAAATTTGTTCTATTATTTATTATATAATTTATTACAGTCTAATGAAATCAATTTTATGTTTTAATTTAGTATAAATTCATTTTTATTGGTAAAAATGCATTTTCCTAAAAATTTGTTTTTATGTGTGTAATGTTTTTTATCTTATTAAATAAAATTTATCTCAATTAATTAATTACATGAATGAAAAAAATATTATATAATCAATAACTTTGTTAAAAATCATCAATTATTTTTCAGTGAAATAGATAAGATCAAATCTGGTATTATTCTTAAGAGCCGTATTATTATAGAATGAGTTTTCCATCACATTTTGTGAGAATATTTTAAAATTAATTGATGCCACATATAGGTCATAAATTTGATAAAATAGAGATATTATTTGGAATTAAGAAGTTCAAATTTGGTAAATATACCTTTTTTAATTGTTGTCAATATGAATTATAACAATACTGAAATGTACCACCTTAGTAAAGAGTAAATTTGTCTAATTTGGGTTAAAACGAATTTATAAGGTAATAATTAATCATCCTAATTCTTACTTAATGATTTTAATTTTATAAGTATCATATTATTTTCTAAATGAATTTTTTATGCACACTTTTATATGAAAAATATTTTATATAATATTTTAATAAAATAATGTTACAAATTATCATGCTCTTAGATTTCAATATACTTTATGTGTTCACATGGGGATAAAAAAAGTTATGAATGAATTGTAATAGTAATTTTTTAAAAATGAAATTATATTAATTAAGGAAATTTATTAATATTTTTTAATTATTGTTAATTACTCTAAATGCATTCAAAAAATAGTAACCGTATTTAATTAATTAATTGAGAAATAAAACAAATGATATTGAAAACATTAAAATGTATATAATTTGAGATATTTATAGTTTTGCATGAATATTATATATTCAAATGAACTATTAGTTTTATTTCAAAAGTAAATATTTTAATTGAAAATTTATCTTTATTTATTTAAGGTTATATGAAATGAAAAGTGTCAAAAGATATTTTGTTGTTATAATTTTATTAATTTATTTTAAAATGAAAAAATTAATGAAAACCAGAACATGTGAATATTATGTTTTCTAAAATTTCATAAAGTTTCCATTTTTGGGAACATTTTACCCTTATTATTAAAAATTAAAAAATATTAATATTGAATAAGTTTCTTCTATATTTAAAATTATAATTCATTAACTAAGGTTAAATTAAAATGGTATATTTTGAAATAAAACCAAAAAATATAAATTATATTTTTTGATTATATGAAATCTCTATCCTACCTTATATTTCAATCCATCACCATTTGGAAGAATTTTTATTGATAATTGATTTATTATAAATTAATCTTTTGAGATATTCTAAAAGTACCCTTCACCTAAATTACAAAAGGGAACCTACACCCTCACTTAATTACACAAAAAATGAGACTTATAGATTGAACCAAATATAACAAATTCTATCCTAAAATTTATTAGACAAATCCTGAGAAGTTTTTTCTTCCTAATATATAATCATTAGATCCATTTAAAGAAGACATAAATGAATCGTTTCAACGATTAGGTAATCACCTTAAATAATCACTTTCTTTTTCTACTATTTTTTACCTCCTATAAATATATATAATTTTTATTAAAATAAAAAGATCAGAATAAAAAATATTCTAAATATTTATTACAATTATTAAAAATTCATTATACACTCTCTTTCCCATTAAACGTGATGTGAATGTATCGCTCATGCATAGGTAAAACTTACCATCTCTACATTGTAATAAAATTAAATTTTCATCACCATATGTTTTGGATGATTTTAATGTATATACAATATATCAATGAAATAATTATACTTATGTAATTATAATATCATTTCTACCATCTTATCATCCTGTCATTTGGGAAATTATAGCTCCACTTGGGCATAAATATGGGCTTCCAATTCCACAAAGCGATGTGATTTTTTTTCATTCATAATTTACATGGATATTAATGAAGAAATATTTTATGAATAAATGTTATATAAATATTATAATAATTGTCCTATAAATATGAATTAACATTTAAATTTATTTTGTTCTATCTTTCAAAAAATGAAATCATTGTTCATGTGTTTGTACGACCTACCATCACTGTGAATGGTGTAATTAATTTTTCCATATATAATTTTATAAATGATTGTAAACATATATATAATAAGTATTTATTATATTTATATAATTTTTAAAATTATGGATCTTATGTAACTATTATAAAAAATAAATGTATCAAAACTACCTAACTAGAACATGAATGAAAAATGAATCACATATCACTCAGAACAATGGATTTAACACATAAGTGTAAAAAATGTGATAAAAAGATATAACTAAATAATATATAATATGCCATGTTTTATTAGGGTTATATAATATATTTATAATAATTATGTGTTTAATGTACACGAGGTTCAAATTCATTTTAAGGAATTAAATCCTATGGTAAGGGATTTTCATCTCATTTTTATTTCAGTGGGACACATGCCTTATACACCACATACATTTTTGGTGTAGTGTATATAATTCCCTTGAATGAATTTTATGATTATTATCATTAAAATTATAGGACATGAATATAAATCTATGATTCTTTATTTCATGGGTCTTATGATTCAAAAGTTACGATATTTTTAATAGTTATATGTCACAATTTCTTTTTTGTTAGGATTGATTAAGACTGTTCTTAAAATGATGATTTTTTTATATGTATCACAAACAATTTTTAATTTCGATTATCCTAATTTTATTTCATTTAAATTAGTGTTTTACTTCATGTTTCCCCATCATATGTACTCTAGATACCTACAATTAAATTTTAAGGATAATTCGCTTTATTTACCTCTTCGATCGAAAAAAAAGTTTTAATCCATATCAACGTTTTATAAAAACTATTAAATATGGTCTTAAATATTAAATTATTATGTTTTAATGTAATTTTCACCCATGATTAACTTTTTACATAATATTTTTATATATATATTTTTTGTCTTTTTCCATATAAGGAACCTGGTGAATTTTCTAACAAACATATAGATGAAATGTTTTTTTAACTTATATGACCTGAATGAAATTTTCTACCATCATGACTATTCTCTTATTTGAAGCTTAAATTACAAGTTTACAATTTACATTTCCTGGAAATTTTTTCATTTATAATTTCCATTTTTTTAAATATTTGATTTCAAAATTGAAAGGTTATTTTCCTCAAGAATTATTTAATGATATTTTAATTGCATTTATAATTATAAAATTAAAAAAACCTTCCTTTAATTTATGATTTACAAGGGATATAATACAATGAGACCATTATTATTCAATCTTTAGTTGTTTTATTATTATGATGAATAGTTTTCTATGAAACCCATTCCATTTCCATGATTTATGATATGATGAACTGATAAAATGTTTATGAAACCCATTCGATTTACTAGGTTTATTAATTAATGAAAAGATGAAATTTTTATGAAACCTATTTATTTTAAATGGGTTATTCTAAAATAAAAAGATAAAAATTTTATGAAACACATTCCATTTTCATGGTATATTATCTTATGGAAAGATAAAATTTTTATGAAACCTATTATTTTACATGGGTTATACACTGTTAAACTATTTATGAAAATCATTTCATTTCATAGATTTTGATATGATGAATGTTTTATAATCTTGTGGACCACATATGTAATTTTTTTATTATGTGATTGGTGGAACCTATATATCTCTCCAAGTCATTGGTTAAAGATTTATATCACATGAGATAAGAAATACTAGAATGGGGAGTGATTTCAGTTTATTATAATACTTTGTCCACTACGAAAACCATGTGAGTGAATCCTTGAATACTATGAATATTTATGGAGTTTACCAATTCCACAATGATAATCCTATAAATAATCTTTGAATACAAAGGATATTACTACTTATTATTATGTGTATTCCAAAAACCTATGTCAAATGACAATGTTATTCTCTCATAGATCATGTAATTTAATTACATTATGAAATTTGACTTATGATATATTAACATTTTCTATATGACATGATAATATTATTTATGATATATAGGGTATTATTTTCAAATGATATGATCATGTTCTCATAACATTATTTTCACATTATCCTCAATTTATCATTGATATATCCCTTGTTTATCCTTACTTAGCATATGATATCACCATTTATTATGTTTCTGTCTTCATAGGTTATAAAAAAAATTACTAAGTATGATATGCCAAAGAAGGTTGATTTTTATGAAGAAATTACTATGATACGATATTGATATTTTATAAACCGGTTGTTTATATGTATAATTACCCATAGGCACTATACTTATATGATTATCACATGGATAATTATATTATTCAATGGATCTAGTGATGTTTTTTATGCTTGGGGTGGGGTCCATTAGTATATTTGGAATCATTGAAGTGTTGAATATGACTATGTTTTAATGATGGGGATGATGATAATAGTCTCTTTAGAGTTTGGTTTATTCCAATTATGACTTAATTAATGGGATTCTAATGGTATTAATGTGTTGCGGTGACAATGGTGATGGGAGGTCAATTAGATTATATAGGTGAATGGATCGAGGTGTCTATGTCATTGGTGGATCTCTCTTTGATGGATCCAATCTAATACTTATGGTGGCGATGTTTTTTTATATAATTTTTAATGTTTTAATTTTGAATCTGGTTTGATGTGGTTTTAATGATATAATCAATTTTTTGTGGAAGGAATGTGGGTTCCAAATTAAAATAGTAAAAGTGGTTTATTCTGAAAAAAATAAAAAATAAAAAGTAAAACCTTATCCTGAAGTTATCTTTAGTTTAATGGAGATTATATAATGTAAAATAATAAAATAATATTAAATTTTAATAGAATGGTCTTGTTTTATCGTATGTGTTTTTATGTTCAATTTTGAAATTAATTTTTTAGGGTTCCCCCTTCACATATAAATGTTCTCTTTGAAATAAAAAAATTAAATTTCAATTCATTTTTATAATTAATGTATGTTAATATTTCTTCTCCACCTTATTAGAAACAAATGTAAAAGAAAAAATTATTCGACCCCTCTATGATATCATGGGTATTGTGATGGTCCTCAAAGGAAAATATTTTCTCCCCCTTTCTCTTCTAAATTTTACAAGACATGTTCTTATATTTTCTCTGATCTTCCCCTTTTTGATTGAATCATTTAGTTACTTTTTAAATAAGGATTAACATAAAATTTTTATATAAATGATCCATAATCCAATCAATAATATTTTTACCAGTTCTAACCTAGATTAAAAAATAGATGTGATCAATTTTTTAAAAAAAAAATCTCTATATATAGACCATAATGTGATACCAATTCAATATTTACATATTTTGGGTTTATGAAACTAGTTTTCAAGAAGATTTACAACCCTACACTCAAATTGAAAAAACAAATCAAAACATTCAAAGTGAATGTTTTTTATCACCCATTTTATTAGATCATCACTAAATTTTGATGTTTATATTTATCTTGAATAAAAAATCTAATATTAAATTGAAAAGCATACCTCATCATTAATTGTTATGGTGGTGTCTAGAATTAAATATTTTACATTAAGGGCTAAATCTCTGGTATCATTATCTTTTAATATCCCTCTCAAGTGATACTATTTAAATCTTTCATCTTGGGTGGTTCTCCTTTAATATTAATCAGTAAGTTGTTATGACTCCAATTGAATACTGATACAAATTTAAAATTTAAAAAATGAAGTGTTACAAGGATATAATAATTTCAAATAAACCATAATGGTTAGCTTTCTTCATACCATAAAAACCTTATACCTTTATCAGTTCTCCTATTAAAAGTTTTATATTTAATCATCTATTAACATTAGAATTTATTTATAGATATGGGAATAAAGTGGATCTGAATCATCCCTTTAATTTTAGGGATAATGTTGAGAATTATGTCTCAACCAATTTTTTTTATTCGAAGCTCAATTTTTTTTAAATATCTATATTCTTGTTTCACACTTAACATTCCAAATGTAAAATTCTTTGGGAACTATGTGATTATTTCTATTTTAAACATTCCTATTTTTGGAACCACCTTATTAGATTTATATTTCAATACGTAGTAACTCATTTTAGTTTTCTTTATCTCCTTTTCCATTTTTAATTTATATGAATGTATTATAAAGAATCCCCCATTTTAATGGTAAATATTTTCCTTTAGTTTTAATTCATTTCTATAAGTAACACTCGTAATATTAGAATACATTAATTATTTATCATTAGCTTTCAATAATCGATCTTGTTTTAGTGTCCATGAAATAAAAAAAATTCTATTTAGACTAATATCATTCAACTTGAATATAATTCTTTTACTACCTTTATACTAATCTTTTTAGGAAATCATTCCTGTTTTTTCATGAGTACCTTCATCCACTAATAAAATTCAACTATTGATCTCTTTGATTTAATCAAATTTGGATTATAGAATGATCATTTTATATTTAATGTTTATATCCATCCTTCAATGGTCAATTATTTCGACTTTACTTACATAAAATAATCATATCTTCCTTATTTAATTAAAACCATGGTGGGAATCCCGCATAATATTCATGGGAGTTACTAATTAAACCTTCTTCTTCTAATTTTAAACATGGAGGAATTTTATTTTTTCTTCACATGGTTAATATATATTGGGTTCATTATTTCACATTATCATAAGAGTTGGGATGGACTTTTATGTACTAGAATAACATATAAAAATTACCACCCCTATTGACGTACTCATAAAATGCTTATAAAAACCCAATCTATTATAATAAGATATATTTTTCTTTAATATCGATGTTGGTTTTTTTCTGATAGGTCTCAATTTTTTAATTTTCTACCGCTTGAATTTAGACCATATTTAATCATAATATATAGAATATGATACAAATATTCAAGTTCTATATTCCTAAACAAATAGATGAACATAAAATGAACAAAATATATATTTCTTGTATATTTTTTTATCAATCTCTATTTATTTTTGTGATTGAAATTTTTTTTATGGAAACCCTAATATTTTTTTCTCCATTTTGGAATATACTATTTGGGACATACTTTTGTAAAAGATAGAGACATTGATGGGTTTACTATTATTTTATCATTCCATATGTCTCTAGATTTTTATTTGAATGTTTCACTTGTAGTCGAAAGAGATTCAGTGCAAACATTTTTAAATGGAGCATGGGGTAATATTCACTACCGATTTTGTTTGGGTTTATAAAGAGATTATTAAAATATCTTCGTTCCAAAATTTTGTGTTTTGTAGAAGAAATAAACATATTATAGGTACTTTTGAATGTTTTTTTCATCACATTGTAAATATTCATATTGGATGACTGTCAAATTTCTCAATTTCACCAAAACACTAATAATTTCATTCTAAGAACATACCTTTGTGCTTCAAGTGTCTTAACCCTTTATTAAAATTCATTATTTATCTTTTTAACATGATAGTTATTCACATTATTTTCCTCTAGAAACAAATTTTAAAGCACTTTCACAATGATTACCCTAATTTCCATTTGATCAATGATGATATCAATATAATCATTATATTTATTTATAAATATATGGATTAATTTCAAAAAACCTTAGTAAAATAATATTTAAAACAAATAAATATTTAATTTTTTTTATCATATTAATACAATATTCCATTTAAAATTAAACAGATTCATGTTTGGATTTCATTGGTTTTGAAAGGGTGTCAAATTATCTCTCCTTTTGAACAAATGAATCTTCCATTGCATAAGCTTCATTCTATAACAATGATTTTTCTTTTTTTATACATTTTATATAAAAAATATTTATATGAAAATATTAATATGGATATTAATTATATATACCATGATTTATGAATAAAAATAAACTATGTATTCATTATCCATATTTTTAAGATAAATTGTGCTTGATTCATCACCTAATGTATCGTATTCAATCGATTAAGAAATATTCTCAACACTTAGATTATATAGTTAATGTATCTTCATAATTCACATTTTCTTTATATTATAGGTTACTAAATATTTTTTTCCTCTAATATTTATAAACCATGGACAATACCTCTATTTCCACATGTACATGGAGTTGGATAGAATTATCCTTTTAATGATCTTCATGAAATAATCCCAATATTCACTTCATATATTTTAATAAAAACAATTTGGGTCTAAAAATAGATCCAAACATTGGGAAAATATTAATCTATCATACCATTTTTAAGTCCTAGTATACTAGTGTGGACACCAAAGTGTGTGGGGGGGGGGCGTAAATTCAGTGTTACTATATCTTATAAAAAATAAAAAATATTCTATCAACACTATATGTATTTGCTATTTGATCCCCTGTTACCTAATTAGATATAAATGGACCTATTTATGTTGAACCCAACCCATAATTCCACATGAAATGCATACCATAATGATAGATCAAAACACAATAATTTTTATAATGATCAACATAAATGATGGAATCCTATTTATTTTTGTGATCAGGTTTCACTGTGATTTAAATTTTACAGTATAATATTATAATCAATTATAAGTGGGTTTTCTAGGGATCATCCTAAAACCATGTCTATCATATTACATTAGTGAATGAATTCAACTCCATGGGTTTCTTTATACTGGATCTGATTGATATAGACATGCACTAAATGTTGGATTTAACTATATTAATGAAAATTGATATAATTATTCTCAACATAGAGTCATAACCATCCTTGTAAATATTTATAACCTACTTCAAAACTGATATATGTTCATAGTCCAGTTCCTAAATATTTCTAAGAATCTGTTCACTAGTTTCTCACTCACTCTTTCACTATTATAAACTTCTAATATATAGTATATCCTAAAATAAAAGGATCCATACCTAAAAATTAATATAAAACATAGTTTCTATCACCCTTTCAATTCTACTTCTCACACTCTTCAAATTGTTCTCGATCATATTAACCAAACAGTCTCATCACCTCTTTTATTCATCTTCTCCTTTGATACTCTATATATTTTTCTTCTTAGTGGATTTTATATTCTTCTTCTAATACAGATCTCTTATTTTATCTTATTTAGGAGTTCTATAACTCTCATTGGCTTCAAGGCCTTAATTTTATCACTTCTCTTTATTTATATTTTACATATAGGTTACATCAATTTATTTTCTATATATTAAATGCGTAAAATATAATAAAAATAAGCGTATTGATCCTTATCATTTTCATTAATGGAATGTACTTTTTTGTCTCCCCTGACATCAATTTCCTTTCTTATTCATTTCCACATGGGTGTGCCCCCAAGATCTTCATTACTCCTTTTTAATAAAAAACTATCTCAACTATAATATCTGTCATTCCTTAATTATTATTGATTCTCCTCAATATTATAGATGAATATGCCACCCTCTTTTTCTTTCCACCAAGATCAGGATACTTTATCTCAAAAAAAGATCCAATAAATCCTAAATAATAATTCTTTATAGCTATATAAATTTGAAAAAAAAGTTTTTGGTATCAAACAACTATTTATTACATGATATTTTCAATAAAATAAGTGAATTTTCATTATTTAATTATTTAACTCATTCAATAACATCGTACCTTCATCTAAAATCATTCAAAAATAATCATAATAATGTCTGAGGCAATTAGATCATCGAATATTAGAAAATGTTCCCTAATTTTTTAGTTCTAGATATAAGGAACATGGAAAATTATGATTTATAAAAAAATTAAAATCATAGTGTTTTATCCAACTTTTATCTTCCTTTCCTCATACAACTTTCTTGAATCAATATTGTTTTTATGTTTTAAACTCTAAATACTATCACCAGAATGAATAGTATTTAATTAATCATTTATCATTTCACACACCAGCATTTAATTTAATTTTATTTCATTCTTTTATTATTTCGTGATAATTTTATGGATGTTTGGGATGAGTTACTAGTTGAAGTTTTTGAGTCTTGGGGGGTTTGGTCTATTATTAGTTATAAGAACAGTTATTGTGCATGGATTGGGAGAACTTGTATGGTTCATGGATGTAATGGTTTCTTTAGATCATTTTTCTCTATCATTGTTTTTATTTCAAAGTAGGTATACAATTTGGCCTAAACCATTTGAGGAAAAAAGTAACCATGTGACTTTATTTGGGGTGTTTGAGACCTCTTTCATGGCTTGTGCACCATTAGAGGAAAATATGCAACAAGCATGGGAGGGGACTTATATTTTTAAAGGAGCATGTTTGCATAGTTGGTTCACATTTTCTCAAACTATGTTTTCATTCCATGCAAGTGTGGTTTTCATATCATTTGGGTTACCATGATTGGTTCATTGTTTGGTAAACCACGCGGCCAAACCATGTGACTTACCTTGGTTCCTAAAGACATGAATTTCCACTTTTTCCCCTATTATGTTTTAACCCCATTTACCCTACTACCCTCTTGTTTTTATGCATAAGTTAGGGTATCCCAAAATTCTCATTATTCTTTATCCTACATGGATTAAATCTCTTCCAACAATCATATTATGTTTTTTCTGATTTTTTTTCTTGGTTGCTTCCACTTCTCATATCCCTATCATGTTCATTTATTCATACGTGGTTGGGAATAATTTTGGATGAATCCTAGATTATATAGGGTGATGGTGTCTTGTGATTTCCTTTTTTGGGTTTGTAGTCTATTTCTTGGGCCTTGATCTCCCCTTATACAGAGGTTTGTCTCATTTTCACATCATTAATGTAAGTGTTTCTATATGTTTCCTTTTCGAATAATGTCTTTAAATTCTGTATATTTCTATATTAATATCCATTTGTGTTCTTCATTCCTTTAATTTGTTGAAATGATTTATTCCTCATTTCTTTGTTTCTAATTTGTTTATAAATGTGAGTTTCAAAGGATTTGTATAGTAATGCCATAAAGTATCAAATGTATATGTATTCTATGTATTTGATAAAATGCCAGGTAGATTTGAAAATGAGTTTTGGTATTTTGAAATTGCATTTGGACTTGACTATTTTGGTGTAAATGATTCATGTATTCAAAATGGTGGGTGGAGTGGGGTTTGGGTACCATTTTATGGTTCGATGTTTATGTATCATTCATAATACTTATTTAATTGGACCCAATAGAAACTATTTATGGTAATCCATATATATTAAAATTAATATGGTAATATCCATATAGTCACATGATATATATAGATAATATCATTCATATAAATGTAGTTTATGTGAAATGTATTTTTTCAGATTTGGTTTTCAAAATATTTTCCCCCATTTACTCATATTTTAATTATTTTTTCAAATAGTTTCTTTGAAAAACTAAAAATGTTTCTGAAAAAAAAAATTAGTATCCAAATTAATTTTAACTTGTTTTTATAATCTTTATCAAAAACTTTTCTTTTTTAGAACTGTGGAATTGTGGGTTGACAATCATCTTGGTTTTGAAAATGGGTCTTGGAAAGAAATATGTTTTTTTTGGGAAATGTTTTGGATTGTAATTTCCAAGGATTGGTCAACACTTTGTGAACATTTTGAAACTAATTTTGAACTATAATTATATTTAGGAATGGTTTTTCTTTCCAAATATTTTCTATTTGGTAGAGCACCTTTGGTTATCCTTCATTAGGGGGATTTTTCACATAGATAGTGTGGGGGAGCAGGAAAATAAATCTTGGTGGAATCTTATAGTTATATTTAAATTCAATCCTGTGATGACCTATTAAATTTATCTTTATGATATTATATTGGGATTACTAGATTTATTATAGGTTTTTGAGTTATGGATACTATATATGTCCCAACTCGACTAACAATATTCCTTTAAGGAGTGTGATAATCTATGTGGGTTATGCCACTAGTGAGTGATGTTAGAGATGCCAGATTAGTTGTGGACTATATATTGAATCATATGATAATATATGGTTCTAAAATAAGTATTTTCTATATTTAATATCAATATGTTTAGAACATACCAATGATTAAATTTTGTATGTTCCATATTTAGTTTTTTGATCATCAGTTATGGGTTCGGTTTATATATATTTCATCTTGTAATTATGCTTTTTTTCATGATTTTTTTGTTGTACCCTAATTTTTATAATTAGTTTTGATTTAACTTTTTCTTATTCATTTATCTTGTTTCTATTTTATTATTGGAATTTTTTCACAGGGTTTAAAAAAAATATGTGTTTAGATTTTTAAAAGATACAAGTGTTATTTTCCTAAATTTATTTCAAAATATCCTTTATGTAATATTTGTGAAAGTATGTGTATAGATTCTATAGTGCTTACATACTAAGTTATTTTATGTTTACACTCTACTTATTCCACTCATCATTTGTAGACACAATCGTTTTTATAAGATCAGGTTCTAGCACATGTTCTTCTTCTGATTCATCCTAGCAAGGGTCAGTCTTATAGATGGTGATGTCCTAGAGATCCCATGGTGTTATGTATAGTTTTTTTCCAATACATGTGTTTCTTTTATTCGTATTGTTCAAAAATATTATCTATTTTAAGGGATGATTTAATCTCAATTGAGTATATATAATGAAAAACACTAGTTTCCAGCCTAGGACGATCGACCACAGCTCTTATGCATAGTTACAGGCTAGCTTTGGTTCCCAATTTGGGGTTGAATAGGGATTGATCAGGAGAAAATGGAATCATAGAATCACTATATTATTTGTGGTTTCTATTAAAAAAATATAAGACTGTTGTAACTTGAGAGGTATGTATAGAAAAAGGATCATGAACAGTTACTCATCCTGATTCTCATGTTAACATTGACAGTGGGGGCTTGATTATTTCATTTTCATTTCATTTTATGTAATTTTCTCTTTTGGGTCCAATAAGATTTTTAAGGTTAGGGATGATAATGGGAGTGGTTAGGTGTCACACATTGAGCTTACATGGGTTGGTGAACCATGTGGAGTCTACATGGATGTTCTGAATGCTTCCAGTGGTTTGTGTGTGATCAGTGAATAGTCTACTAAACCATACTGATTAGTTATGCATGAACATTAGTTCCTTATTTCAGGTGTTTTGGTGTGGGTGATTGTTTTTATGCATTTTGTTTAGTGGGAGTGTATTTTGAATGAAAAAGAATATTCATGACGGTTTTTTCTATACGAAAAGGGGTTTTCAAAAGAAAATTCCTTTGGGATATGGTTTTATTTTAAATGTTTCCTTAGTGTTTGAATTGGATTAGGAAATTGGTATTGGAATTTTGAAATTGGCCTTTGAATAAAATGGTTTTAAATTTGGAATGAAGATGGTTGTTTTTGAAATAAGAGATTTATTTTTTATTTTGTGATTCTTATTTTACGATCATGGAATTTTGGGTTTGGAATGTTCATTGGAATGGATTTTGGTTGAGGTTTGGTTTAATATTGATCATATTTTATATTTTTATGTTCTCTAGAGAATTCCACCTAGAAAGGTCCCAGAAGATCATGGAGAGACTCTTCTAGAAATTGGGCCTGCCTAAACGTCTATTAGAGTGGCATAGAAAATACCTTATTAATTTTTGAATATTTTTTTGATTATATATGTATTCCGGAGGCTATGACAAAGATTGAGAAATTCGTATGTGTTTTCTTGTCATTAGGAACTCATAATTCCTTGAGGGTGCAAGTTGTTTTGGGTTCCTTTTAGGGACCAATATTTTATCGTTGGATGGTTTTCTTCCAATCATCATTGAATTTTGGGATTCATTGGGATGTATTTATGACCACTTTCATCTAATGGTCTATACTTGTGGAGGTGATGAATGTTTTTTAGCTATTTGGTGTTTATTAAGGTCAATGGACAATGAAAACCTATATTGATCATTGCCAAAAACTAGTTTATTTTTCTCTAGAGATAACTTTATAGAATCTGTTGAAATATAATCTCTTAATTTGGGGTATTTATATATATATTATGGATAAATTTATATCATCTAATGATGTTATGTTTGGTAACATAGTGCATGTAGTATCTTTACTCGAGCTAGTTCCGAGAGGATAGTCGAAAAAAATTGGAAATTTGATTTTCCTTGGTCACCAATGAAGGTTCTCCATATAGTGAGATGTGTGAACCAAAAGAATATTATCATGAGGAGTCTCCTTTTCCAGTTCCTACTTATCATCCATTAGGACACATAATTTCATGCTTCTATTATGGTCGGTTTTAGCATTCAAAGACATCTTACCATAATCCTATGAAGGCTTGTCGGCGATGTGTACACTTGGTTCATTTGAAGATGTTATATAATATTCATCTCTAGAATAGGGATTCACAATTAGAGGTTATCGACACTTTACTGCAGGGTGTAAGTTTCTTCATGGAATAAGGGATACAACCATAATACCTTGAGTGAAGCTTGTCACATAGTCAATAATTGATAGGTGTGGGGGTTGTTAGAAGAGATTTTGTTTCTGCTGTCAGAGTGGGTACAATTTTTGTTTTCCTTATTATAGTCATTTTTTTAAATTATTTTATTTAAAGGATGTTGACAAGATTGTTTCTAGAAAGCTTTATACTCTCACCTCGTGGATGTGAAAATTTGTATATTTATTCTTATTGGGAATCAATTTTGGTTTTGGGTGGTGCTCATTTTGGAGATATTTACATTTTATGGAAATGTCGAATCAGTGTTTGGTTTGATGATCTAGAAGAACATATTAAGTTGGGTTCTCCCTAGTGTTAGGGATTGGTGTCAATTCCATTATAGTAGTGGGTTTCTTAAATAGTGGTGAGACACTATATAGATCTGTATTGTTTATTTATCATGACAAGTTCAAGTGTGACTTGTAGAGTTGAATGTTCACACATATGATTATAGTTTCATTTGGATATATTATATTTTAGTCATTGTTTGGATGTTTTGTTTAGAATGTTCATATATTGGGTTTAGAGGTACATTTTTTGTTCCTTGGTTAAACTTGGTGACTTTTGGGGTAGAACGTTTTTGTGGTGAAGATAATTCTTACACACAAATATATATTCTTGATTTATTTTATTGGTCTCTTATTATATGGTCTTTTTTTCATGATTGGATTGATTTCATGATATATTTTATTCATTTTTGAGTGTTTTTTTTCATATGCATGGTATTGGGAGAAAATATGTGTTTGGTGGATGAAAAGTTTGTTTCTAGTTCATTTTATTCTTGAAATGATTTTATTTCCTGGTATGTACATGATTTTTAAAAAACAATGTGAGGAAAAGAAGTTACCATGCTTTCTACTTATTATTTATATGGTACAGTGTGTCGATATCACATAGTTAGAGGATACCATGTAACAAGTGTGAGAAGGGTTATATCATTTTTAAAGAGTTGGGTTTTAGGGTTGGAAATTAATTTCTCAAACCATGCTTCTATCTTATGTGTGGGTAGTTTCCCTTATAGTAGGGTGTCTACGCTTGGTGCTTGATTTGGTAAAATGTGTAGCCAAAAAATGAAACATTCCCAGGTTTTTTAAAACATGAATTTCCACCTTTTACCCTCTTTTGTTTTAACCCAATTCAACCATCCTCCCTTATTTTTTGGGTTGTTCCATGAAAAGGGGATACTAAAACCCTCTCCCTTTCTCTTCCTCCTTTGATTGATTCTCCTCCATCAATCATTGTATGTTTTTTAATATTTTTTATTAATTTAATATTCTTCTTATCTCATTCCCTTATTTCATTATTATTCCTTGGTTGGGGTACCTCTTGAAAAAACCCTATTTTCTTAATGGTGTTAGGGTCTTGTTATTTCCTTGGATTTAAGGTATGTGGCATATTTTTTGGTCATTTATCTTCCATATTCTGGAGTTTTGTATCATTATCACATCATTAAGGAATTTTGTTCCATCAATTACCTTTTCGAGGCATGTCTCCAAATGATTTATCTTTCAAATTTAATTTCAAAATGTTTTATTAATAGTTCTAATGTGTTGAAATTTCATTTTAAGAATTTCTATGATGGCAATTTGTTAACAATGGGTGTTTTTAAAGGATTGAATAGTTATTCCAATATGAGTAAAATGGATATATATGTTATGTTTTCAATTAAATTTTGAGTTTTTTTCTAAAATGAGTTTGGATTTTTTGATATGGTGTTTGAACATGATTTAGTTAGTGTAAATGATTAATGTTTGTGAAATAGTTGATTGAGTGGGTGTTGGGTATGTTTTTAGTTTTTGATGCTTATTTTATATTCCTTCTGCTTTTTTAATTTGATCCTTATATATTTATATGTATGTTCATATATATACTAGAGAATATGGGAATAACCATATGTGAACATGGTGTAAAACTATATAGGCTCATTCCTGTATTTACAGTTTCCATGAAATATCATTTGTGTTAGCTTTGTTTTCCAATGTATTCTCCTGCCATCCACTCCTCTTTTACTTATTGTTTTCAAATGGTTTCCTTAAAATCCCCAAATGTATTCTGGATGCTTTTTGGTTTCCAAATGACTTCAAATGTTGTTTTAAATGCATGTTTTATAAAATGTTTCCAATTTTCATCCTTAGAAGTGTGGTTTTAAAATTATTTTGGGGTTTAAATTGGTTCTGTGAAGAAAGGTGTTTTTATTGGAAAGGGTTTTGAAACATTAAATGTCAAGGTCATTTTGGATCCTTATGATGTTATAGAAATTGTTTTTGAACTCCTATATTGTGTAGGCCTATTATGCACTTATGTAAGGCTTTTTATGTGATAGGAACCAATATTGTTTCCACATTTGGGATGTTTTTTCACAAATATGGTGTCTATGAGAGTCCAAGGCATGCATAGTGGAATATATGAGTTTTATTTAATTACAATAATGTTATGAAATCATCACTTTCCCTTAATACTACTATCATCGAATTCATGGGTGTCATCTAGAGGTTTGATTGATGGTTATTATCTATGTCCTAATTAGATGGAAAAGATCTCCATGAAGGGTGTGAAAATTAATGTGGGTTATCCCAATGGTGAGGGTTGTTAGAGAAACCAGTTTGGTTAATGAATATGGATTTTTTTTGCTGACAGATTTGTCTAAAATGGCAATGTCTAAGATTTCCCCTAGATATGTCTAGGACAATCCCATGATTTCATCATGTATGTTCCTGTATTACCTTGTGGAATTTTTTATGGGTTCTGTTTATATATATTAATTCTTATATCAATTATATCATAAATTATTTTATATACCCTAATATTTATACATAGTTTTGATTTCAATTTTTCTTATGATTTATTCTGTGTTTTTATTTTTTTTCTTAGTATCAGATTCTACACTGGTTTTTAAAAGAATTTTCTGTTTGTTTCTTTAAATGGTAAAAATATTATTTTGTAAAATGCATTTACAACTAGAATTTGTGGAATGTTTTTGGAAAGTGAATGTTTGTATTCATTAGTTATTAACTACTAAAAAATTTTAAGAACCCAACATACCTGTTATACTTAGTGTTGGAAGACCTGAGCTATTTTTCAGGTTTAACTTCTAGGTAAGGTTCTTCTTTAGAATCACTATTATGTGGTCTGTCTTATGGTCGGTGGTGACAAAGCAGTCCCATGGTGGTATTCCAGTTTTATTTATTTTAGTTTCCTATGTTTAATTTATTATTTTTTCTCATGATTATTAAATTTGTTTGTGGTCTAATTCATTCCCAATTGAGTATACATTATTCTTGTCATTATTTGTCAACCTGAGAGTATTGGGGATGTCACTGGGCATTGTTGTGGGTTATATCGGGTTCTCAGTTTGGGATTAACCTGGGTTGGTTCATGACACATCATAGAAAATATTTTTTTCAATTATTGTAATTTGAAAATAATATATTAATGAAATATTTATCTCCACTCTTACTTCTCATTTAATATTCCCCATATAAAGAATTAATATTGTATGTTCATAGAGTAATGATTTTATAAACATAATTGAGAATATTAAACAATTAATTAAAATATGATTCAATGTTTATAATATAAATTCAGGAAACATGGTTTTCATCCTACCACATTTTTGATATTTTAAAAAGGATCGACTCTTTCAAAAAAAGTTCAAATGACATGTATATAGATGAATCATATGGTTCTCCCTATATGAATAATACTGTATTTATTAATGAATCTTATGAAGTAAAATGTGTATGTCTAATGATTTTTATATTATTATTTTTTATAAGATCTCATGTCTGTAATGGTATTGATTTTTAGGATGAATTTAAATTTTCAGCTAGAAAAGGGAAAATATTTTGAACTCGGTTTGGAATAGTGTTAAGAGGTCTTAAACACTTAAAATATGTGTTTTATAGATGGAATTAAGATAAAATAGTGGTATGTATATTTGAGAAAGCACCCGAGGGATACTAGGGCTGTAGCTATTTCCGTCATCTAGCATATTGCTAGAAAATGAAAATGCTATAAAATATGTGTCCACATAAAATGTAGTAGTGGAAATTTTGTTGGAAAAGTTTCAGTTTTTCCCTCTTGGTTTTTTAGAGGGGAATCCCCCCTATACCATATTGTTTTGGAACATGAACCTAGTTGGCCCTCCCTATTCCCCCTTGAAACACATTTGTTTTTAGGGATTTTGGTGTAATTATTGGTGTGTTGAGGTAAGATTCACCCATCATTTGCCTCCATAATTTTTCTAATTAATTTAAATTTAATTTTTAGTACTCTGGTTTAAGGATATAATTTTTGATTCTACTAAATCATGGTGGAATCAGATGAGTTGGCTTGTGATTTTCACCATGTTTATTAATTAGGTGTCATGTGGTTATGTACACACATGGTTTCTCATCAATCTATCATAAGTATGTCACACTATTAATTTATTTAAGGATATTCTATAAATTTGAATTAAATCAATTGTGGTAATTATTGAATTTGATAGATATTTGGATCAATTTGATGATGAGGCTTCATAGGGGACCTTTAATAGATTCTTGGTTATGATTCCATGTTGGCAATGATATATATTGAGTCTTAAAAATTTATGATTTTGTTAATAACTCTTTTAATTAATTTAATATTCTCTTATAATTTTTATGGATCATATGCATTATGTTAGGGCCTACAATGATTTTAGGATGGTCAATAGAACCTTGATGGGATTGCATGATGCTATATGAGCATCACAAGAGCTGATGGGTTATGAAATAAAGGAAGAAAAATACTTCAAATGAGTTTGGTGGTATGAGTGTATATCTTATGACTTATTAATTTTTTATGGTGCATGTGGATTTCTAGTCACACCACTAATGATGATTGACCCCTGTATAATTCTTTTATTTCTTAAATTAAATGAAATAGTTTAACTTACATGAATTATATAAAATGTAAATTATTTTTCATTGAATTAGTAAAGTAATTAGTGCTATGGAAGAACCTTGAGAATAAATTTACATACCACAACTTCCAATGTTCAAGGTTATGATAACTGTAGTGATTCCATGTGTCCCACATACCCCATTAAAGGTGTGTTTCGGCATAATGTTACTTAATGGATCTTTTTTAGGAGCCTATGACCACCTCTAGATAAAGGTAAGTAATAACTTGAGTTGAGTTACCCAGTTAGGATTGGTGAGGGCCATTTAGAAACCTTAGAGTCATTGGTTCTTTCATCTTGGAAGGGTGAGTAGGCCATCGCTATTATGAAAAATGAAATTAGGATGGAACACAAGCCTTAGTTGATGTATTTCCTATAGGGATTACCCTATGAGACCTATTGTAACATCCCTCCCCATCCCATTGTCTTGATAGGGTGGAGGAATGCTACTTGGCCTTATGAGATGTTCCCATGGTCCCAAAGGTTGAAAATAAATGTCGAGGGAATCGAGAATAAATTGGGAAATCTTTTTCCTCTGAGATAAAATCAACCAACCAAATATGAAATTACCAATAAGATACATGATTCATGTCAACAAAAAAAATTCAAACCCATACCATTTCAAAAGATAGCCAAACTAATCCATAAAAATTCCAAAAATGCCAATACAACCAAACCAAAACTCAGAGTACTGAGTGGAAGAATACACAACAAGACCCCAAGGTTATAAGACATAGTACATAGCTCTACACCATACTCTATGCTCCAAACAACAAAACATCACCAAAGAATCAGGTCTAACCAAAATGAAAATGATATGGTTTACTATTACCTATGTCCCAGAATACAACATATTTTAAAGAACCCAAGTATCAAAGTAGGGGTTAGTAAAAATACTCAGTAGGATTTCCCTAAATGACTTCCCTAAACACATTAATAGGAAATAACTTTTAGCACATTTATATAAAACAGATTATATAAAAAATTAAATAGTGAAACCATTACCATAATCCAAAACATACCCTTACCAAGCCATGGCAATCAAGGGAAAGACACAACAGTGCCATAAGCCAATTACCAACACAAACTATAACACCAATTTCACTTTTCATGGGAACTACACAACAAATAATAACCATAAATTTCACACAATAAAACTGATATAACAATCACTTTGGTACTTCCTCCCAACCCGTTCACTCATTCCCAATTCAGTGGTACTTCCTCCCACCTTTCCTTGATAGTGGTCCTTCATTCCCTTATCCATCATCTTATTTATAGTGGTTACCCTCCCTTGATATTGATCCTTCCACCCATATCCACCCCTTATTTATAGTGTTAATTCCCCTCACTTTACATCAATCCCGCACAAGAACAAACAATTAATCCAAACATGATCATATACACCCATTCAAGCCACAACAATTTAAAAAAAACTAATTTGCAACCAAACTATCTCTTAGGATATCATCCATTCAACCATACATTTTTATAAAGAAACCCCTTTTTATTTGAAACCATTTTTTTAAACCATTTCTATACAACAACCCATGCAATTGATTTTAAAATCTCCATTTTAAAATCTAACTACAAAGAAAGTTTTTCCACAAAAACCCATTCTCCCAAAAATCCAAAGATCATAAAATAATGTATTTCCAAAAAAAATCTCATATCACAACATAAAAAAATACTAGAATAACAATTATTTGAAATCCAATTCTCTAGTTCAAGAAAAGTGGAATATAGAGAGAAGCCTCCTACCTTTAGGGTCACAAATCCAAACAAATGATCCACCAAAACCACTCTAGATTATCTTCCCTAACATCAACATGCACTAAAATTATCAACATAAGAAACTGAACTCCTAGATCAATATGAAATAGATCTATAAATAGAAAACGAAGAGAGGGGGAAGAGAAGATCTAGAGAAAACCACAAAACAACCAAGAGAGATGACTTACCTGAGATGAACCACAATAAAATCACCAAGAAACCCCTTAAAATACCTTCCAAAATGAGTGGGAGAGAACCCCTAACCCTTGAGAAGGAAAAATACCACATAGGGTTCGTATGGGAGAAGATTTGGGTGATTTAGGGTAAATCCTGACTAACCCTATTTTAAAAAAACCATTTTTACGGGTCGCGCAGTTAGCTCACACGGTTAGAAAAACTGTGCACCAACCATGCACTTATTTCTACCTTGAGGGGGAACCTATCACATCCCACCCAATACAATTAGTCAAACCATTGTCAAACCATGTGTACCACTCTACCAGCACGGTTCCTCTTGCAAGGTTTCTCCAAACTGTTATCAAACCATGAGGCCTTGGAAAGGCCTCCAATATTTTCCAAAACCATTAAAAACTCTCCCAAACTCATCCAAAGTCATCCCAAGAACATTAAACACATAAAAAATAATAAAAAATGCTACATAATCAAATTGGGGATTCTACATTCTCCCCATGATTGTAATTTTTATCCTCATAAAGTAGAGAACCATCACTTTTCTGAAAGAGCTCAGGCCGTTTCTCGACCATCTCTTTATCCCAATACCGAGTATCCTCCCAAATGTAAAAATGATTCCACAATAAACGAACTAAACTGATGATTTTACAAGGAAATACTTTTTATTTCCCATCCACAATCCACACTAGCACGTGCACCAAAGAGGTGTCTAGTTCTACCTCAACATTATCCTAACAAATCACATGGTCACGATCTAGCAGATACTTTTTCAACTTTGACACATGAAACACACTGTGCACCACACTAAATCGTGGTGGACCATCCAAATGATAATCCCCCTCACCAATATTCTCAGGTATCTCAAATCTCCCAAAATACTTCAGAGATAACTTACCCTACTTCCCAAACTGAAGATGTCCCAAACTAGGAGATATTCACAAAAACAAATGATCACACACCTCGAACAACATCGTTCATCGATGATGGTCCGCATATGATTTCTAATTACTTTGAGTAATCTTCATCCTCTTCCATATCAACATGATCTTCTTCATAGTCTCTTGGATAAGGATTGTTCTATCCATCTAAGTCTCACCAGTTTCCACCCAATATAGTGGAGAACGACCTGGATTCCCATACAATGCCTCAAACGGAGCCATATGTATTAAAGCGTGATAAATGTTATTATAGGATTAATCCAAAAACTATAAGTGATCCTCCCATATACCACAATAATCCATCACACAATCCCTTAACATATCCCTAAAGGTATTTATCATCCTCTCAGGTTGGCCATCCTTCTAAGGATGATAAGCTATGCTCATCATCAACTATGTCCCAAGGGATTGCAATAAGGATTTACAAAAACAAGATGTAAACCTCAGATCTCTATCTCATATGATTGAAACTAGAACTCCATGCTCTTAAACACATTCTAGATATAGATTTTTGATATATCCTCCACCATATGGGATTCCCGAATCAGAATGAAATGTGCCAACATTATGAGTCGATCCACAATCATCCATATGGTGTCATGTTTCTGGACCATTCTTGGGAGACCCATCACAAAATCCATTACTATCTGCTCTCATTTCTACCCTAGGATAGGTATGTACTGCAATATTCCTACTAGCCACTGATGCTCTGCCTTTCTGACACGTCTACCATCTCCAAACAAACACTGCCACTATTCATTTCATATGAGCCCACCCAAACTATGATTTCAATGCCTTATATATTTTATGAATTCCATAATGAATTGATCAACTAGAATTATAATAAGCCCTAAGAAGTTCCTCATAACAAGCCACTGGTACCACTATCCAATTTCAACAGCACAAGACTAAATTACCATTATATTCCCAAACCTCAATGGTCTCTCCACCATTGTGTTTCGACCTCATCGCCACACATTCAGAATCAGATGCCTATACTTATTTAACCAAACTAGCCATATCAGTAGCCAACAAAATCAGAAAGAAGACCACTCTTCTACCATGTTCCTCATATACCAACTGCCCATCAGCTATAACAGACATCAACTGCCACTAATCTTATACCTTCTTCACCGCCTGAGCATATGATTTTATACTTAATTTATTATTCACCAAATTTCTCTTACCCGGTGTGTACATTAAGCCAAAATAAAACATCTAGAGATATTAAATCCATCTCCTTTTCCTTAAGTTCAAATACCTCTGTGAGAAAATATTTTTTATTATCTTATGATTGGTAAACACCGTGAATTTTTCACCGAAGAGATAATGACACTATATTTTTAAAGAATGAACCACTACTTCCAACTCCAAATCAGGTGTTGTGTAGTTCTTCTCATGAAACCTCAATGAGCGTGAGCCATAAGAAACCACATGATCTCCCTGCATGAGAACACACCCCGAACCTGATCCCAATGCATCATAATACACTAAGAACCCTTTCCCTTGTTTAGGAAAAACCATGATTTGTGTTGATGTAAGGAAAACCTTTAACTCTTAAAAGAATTTATGACAGCTCCCATCGCATTAAAATGGGATATTATTCCTTTTAAAATCCATCATTGGTGAGTCCAATCATGAGAAATAACAAAAATAACATCAATAATAGCCAACTAGACCAAGGAAGATCCGTATCTAGAAAAGGTTCTTTGGAAATTTCAATGAGATAATAGCCCCTATATTTTATAGATCAACTGAAACAACCTTGTCCGAAATAACATGGCCAATGAACTGAACCTACTATATCCAAAAGTCACACTTTGTCAATTTGGCATACAACTGATGGTTCATCAATACCCCAAAACTATTTCCAAGTCTGCCCATGCTCTACCCTTGTCCTCAAATACACTAGTATAACATCCAAAGATACCACCAAAAACAAATTTAGATATTCCTGAAATATCTAATACATCAATTCCATAAACACTGTTGGTACATTCGTTAGACAAAAGGGCTTAACCACATACTCATAATGGTCGTATCTACTTCTAAAATCTATTTTCGAGATATCTTCCTTCCATATCCACAATTGATGATATCCTAACCTCAAGTAAATCTTAGAGAACCACTGAGCCCCCCTAAACTAGTGAAACAAATCATCAATGTGTAGAAGTGGATATCAGTTCTTTACGATAACCTGATTATGTCTACGATAATCCACATAGAGTTACAATGTTTCATTCTCCTTTTTAACAAGAAAAACTAGTGCTTCCCATAAGGACATGCTTGACTGGATGAACCATTTGTTCTCTAACTCCAAAAACAGCACCTTTAATTCCCAAAATCTTACGAGTTCCATTAGGTAAGATGGAAGTGAGATAGTAATAGTCCACAAAAGAAGATCAATCGTAAACTTCACTTCAATCATAGGTAGAAACCCTAATAATTCTTCTGAAAATACGTCCCTAAAATGATCCAAAACAGCTGAAAAAACTATTTTCTCCAGTTCATCCATTAATGGAAAATACAAAGTCACTTAATAATATAAGATCCTACCAATAGATGGTGGAAAAAAATCCGTTTCACCCAATTTTTCATTATTCTCCTCTCTAAAGATATTCTCAATGCCATCTTCTATCCTAAAAGTAACTGTTCCTGCATAACAACCAATATGGGCCTTAAACATCACCTTCAAATCCATTACGAGGTTTATTTATTAAGAATAAATCTAAAGCACTGAGAAATACCACATCAATTCAATATTGTACAAAACTAAACAACACACTCGACATAATAAGGCTTACCACTCTCTTTGACCCAAAGGGGTTTGAAATTTCGAAATAAAAGGCATCATTTCCATATGTAAAACCAACAATTCAACTATGCAAGAAGAAATAAAATAATGAGAAGAACCTGTATCAAATAAATAATGCATTAATGTGTAATTTAACATAACTATACCTTGCATCATGGATGGTCATGATGGATCATCCATTACTGCTTGTTCATCCCCAATCAACAGCTTACTTTCCTTGCTTTGATCTTTATTACCCTGCTGAGGTGTCATGGTATTCCGAGAATCCCCATGAACCAATTTTCCCTACTGACAAGGGGTATTCTTCTATCCCTATCTCATCGAGGAATATGACCCTTATGACCCCTGATAAGTTTCACAAACACCCAATCTCGAAGTATTTCTTTAATAACACTGAGGGTGCCCTATTTTCTAACAATTATGACATGATTGAGGTTTGGTCATAAAATCCCGCTATTTATGGCTCACAGAACCACACTGAAAATATCACATCTTACATTTAGTCCATGGAGGGTGTTTTAAAAATATAGTGGTTTGATTGTGATGTGATCCATGCTGTTGATAGAAATCATTTGTTTTCCTCGTACTCTCAATGTTAGGGTACACACATCCCCTCATGAAGACAACCCTAATTCCATCACATGGATTTCCCATTGTGATAGATATTGTTATGGTAGTATCTAGTTATAATTCTAAATAAACAATTTGAAAAGCCTAAATAATGCTTTAGGCCCACAGTTCTTGCACCCACAACTTAGGTGCAACTGCACTTCCCATAGCTTTCTCGTATTGGTCTATGTGACCTCTATCGAATTTCATTTCTATCTACACAAAACCACCATAATTCACAATCCTATATCAATAAATGGATGAAAATATCAAGTTCAATTAAATTACGACTATCACAACCAGGATTTCTCACAATTTCAAACTTTCCATGTTGCACTATTTTTAAAAAATCTACAATGTTTTAAAAAATTGACCAGTTTTCAAAAATGCGACAAGTATCCATGTTTCAAATCCATCTGTTTGGAAGCACCATTCCGATTTTTCAAAACTCACACATTCATATCACAACATAAATGATTATTCCCCAATGAAATAAGCATCCATGTTGGAACTGATTTCTTCCATGCATGTGATGCTCATATGAATGACTACACCCATGACAATGAGATTTCCATTTCCTTTAAGTATCTCCAAAAAATTATATACCCAACACCCTGGAAACATGAAGTTCATCATAAAAGGGTTAGCTATATCCTTTTATGTTATACATTCCATGTTTTGATAATCATACTCCTTTATACCATCCCAAATAAATGAATAAACAAAGAACGAATGTCAACACCAAGACTAATAGTCGAAGTCAATGGATCGAACAAATGATATCACTTGAAAGCCAAGGGCTGAACAAACTAATACCACTTGTAAAATCCCGCACCATCCCACTGGATTGAGAGGTTATAGGAATAAAACTTGTCCTTAAGCGATGTTCCCAAGGTACTAAAGTCTAGCAATAAATACTGAGGGCTTTGAGAATAAATTGGGAAAAAAATTTCCCTTGTGATAAAATCAACAAATGAAATATGACATCACAAACAAGCTACATGATGGATGTCAAAAAAATAATCCAACCCATAAATTTAAAAAAGATAACCAAACTAATCGATAACAATTTTCAAATGCCAATACAACCAAACCAAAACTCAGAGTACCATGTAGAAGACTAAAAAACAAGACCCCAAGGAACACGGACACCATCTATAGCTCCACACCAAGCCCAATTCTCTCTTCACCATAACATCACCAAAGAGTCAGGTAGAATAGCTTTCAAAATGAGATTCTTTACTCTTATTTATGTCTCGGAACACAACATTTTCAAAAATCACCTAGGTACCAAAGTAAGGGTGAGTTATAATACTCAGTAGGATTTCCCCAAATGTCTTCCCTACACACGCCACTCGGCAAGAACCGTATGAAAATTTATATAAAATAGAATATATAAAATATTAAATTGTGAAACCATTACCATATTCTAAAACATACCCTTATGTAGCCATGTGCAACAAGGGAAATCCAAAACTATGCCATAAACCAATTACCAATAAAAACTAGCTCAACAATTCCGATTTTAATAGGAACTACCCAATGAAGCATAACCATAATGTTCACACAACAAAACTGATATAGAAATCATGATGGTACTTCATCCAAACCCATTCACTCATTCCAGTTTCAGTGGTACTTCCTCCCACAATCCCTTGATAGTGGTCCTTCATCCCCATATCCATCGTCTTTAATTATAGTGGTACTTCCACCAAAATGATTGTGGTCCTTCATACCACCATCAATACCTTATTTATGGTATTAATTCCCCCCCCCCCACATCACATCAATCTCACACATGCACAAACAATTAAGCTGAATATTATCATATACACCCATTCTAGTGACAAAAATATCCAAAAAAATAATTTTCAACTAAAACATATCTTAGGATATCATCCATTCCACAATACATTTTAATAAATCATCCACTTTTTATCGAAAACAATTTTCTCAAACCAATTCCAAAAAACAACCCATGAAACCGATTTTAAAATATCCATTTTAAAAACTAATAACAAAGAATGCTTTACTAAAAAACCCCATTTTCCCCAAAAAATCCAAAAATCATCGCATAATTGATTTACAACAAGGTACGCATATCAAAACACACCCAAATTCATCCAAACCAATTATTTAAATTCAATGTTCATGTTCTAGAAAAGTTGAGTTGAGAGAGAAGCCACCAACATTTAGGGTTCTGGTGAAATTGACCAATGAACAACTGGACCCCAAATTCGGGAAAACATTACACCAAAACCACTCTAGATCCTCTTACCTAACATCAAGAAGAACTAAAATCAACAATTTAGGAAACCAAAAACCTAGATTGAGAAACAAAAAATGTAGATCTAGACAACCATGAGAAGGGGAAGAGTAGATCTTGAGAAAACCACAAAACAACCATGTGAGAAGACTTACCTGAGATGAACTGCCTTAAAACCACCAATAAACCACTTAATATCCCTGAAAAATTGAGTGGGAGAGCACCTCTAACCCTTGATAAAGAGAAATACAATTTAGGGTTTATATGGGAGAAGATTTGGGTGAGTTAGTGTAAATCCCAACTACCCGTTAAAAACCCCAATTTTACAGGCTGCACAGTTATCTTGCACGGTTAGAAAAACTACGCTCGCTTCCACCTCAAAGGGGCACCTCGCATGACTCACCTTTTCATGGTTAGGCAAACCATCCTCAAACCATCTATACCCCTCTTCCCTCAGGGTTCCACTCCCACAGTTTCTCCTAACCGTTCTCAAACTATGCAACCTTAGAAAGGCCTCCAAAGATTCCCAAAAACAATTAAAACCTCTTAAAAACTCATAAAAACTCATCCAATGTACATTAAACACATAAAAATGAATTAAAAAGGAAACATACCTCAAATTGGTCTTGCTACACAAATGAGGTCATAATATTTTATAGACTTTTGTATGAGACATGCTACCCTAGAGTTATTGGTGTTGAACCTATACTCAAGATTGAGATTGAGGACCCCAAGTGGGGTGAATCCACTATTTTGTTTTCCTACAGGACCCAATGCATGATTAAATAGTGACCTCAGCCTGTGTGGTTGTTTGGTGACATGAGGTTACCTTAGAATGATGTATATAAATATAACATTCATTTAGATGAATATTCATCACATACCGTAATCCTAAAGATTTAGTTTCTTTAGAGATTAAATACATAAATATCATATGGTATAGATGATATTAAACATATATCCCACAAATATCATTATATGAGTACCATTATAGAAATATAAAACAATGAAACTTCCATCAAAACCAAGTGAAAGAAAATATATGGAAGTGTGGCATTAGATTCTTAGTAAGGGTAAACATAGGATATATCAATCAATGATCATACGTGAGCATAAGGGTATGAGAGCATAATCATAACATAAGTAAGCCAAACCTAATAAATAAAATTTCTTTACTCATAGGACATGGAATAAATCTTTGTTATAGTGAAAGAAAAAATTCATAAGACTGCATAATAATAATTAATTAATCACAAGCAATGATAACATATAATAAACAAATTTTTTTTTGCCAAATCATAATCTTATATCCTTTATAACTATTATAAACAATTTTAGTCTTACTCCTTAAGTTAAGGACATGAAATCCAGTGCATTCATATAATCATGTACTTGAAAATGGTTACATGCATAAAATTACGAACATGAAACCTTGTCCACACAAAATCTTGTGAAGATGACGTTATGTTCATGCAGTACATAGTTATGTAATGATTTATTTATCCTTACCAAACACATTCAGGGGATATAACAACCCCACCCAATATATAATGTTAAACCATAAATTTTTCACAATATCATAAAATCATTCATCATTTCATCATTTCATAACTCATGGAAATAAAATGGATTTCACAGAATCTTCCTTGAATCATCATAATCATAATCAATTTAAAGAAATAAAATTGATGGTATAATAATATCATATTTCCAGTGATGTATAAAAATCCTTAATGAAATATTGAATTAATGAAAAATTCAATTAAAATATCAATTGAACATTTCTTTGAAAACAAGAGGAAAATATATATTTAATTTGATAACATTTTAACTAAATATTCCCAAAATATTGAAAAAATCATTTATTAAATAATAATTTAAAATTTAATAAAAATCTTAAATTAAAAAAAAAATTAATTAGGGTGGAAAAATCAATTCATTTCATATACATTAATACAAATAGTCCATTCACAATTTGGTAAGAAGTAAAAAATAACCAATTCATAAAACATTGTAATTTTTTTAGACATTCAAAATAATTTATAATATGGAAAAAATAAACATTAAAAAATAAATGGATCCTAAAATGGAAAAATCTTAGAAATTTTTTAAATAACATGGATAGAAAAGAACAAGATTCCAAACTAATGAAAAAAATAAGGTCACTGTTTATTTAAATAAATAATGATAATTTAGGATAAGAAGAGACAATAATAGTAATATTACAAGAAAATAACATGAAAAAATATTAGAGAATAAATTATTTTTGTTTTAGAGTATACGAACAATGCAATTTTTGTCATTAAAAATTTATCATATAAAATCGCAAATAGAAAATTTACTGTTACATAAACCCTAGCCGCCTTGGTAACTATTGAATCATAAACCCTATAAAAGAACTATCTTCAAGTAAAACATTAAATACCTTGAATATAAAATTATTCATGTAATATCATATAAAATGGGTAGTATATACCCCACATTAATTAAACTTGTTGTGAATATAACATATGTCTCATGGTAAAAAATGTTTACTAAGAAACCCTTACCATAAGTTTCTTATTTATTCATATGTGTTCAAGTATCCCGTATAAAAAATTTAGATTTTTCATTCATATATTATATAATTCTTTTCTTAAATAAAATTATATGTATAATTCCATTATAATTTTTAATTACCATCTTTTTAATAGTTTCTTCAATAAAATTAACATTCCAGTGAACACTAAACTATTTTCTAGGTATGTTTTTGGTTCAATGGATCTAGTAATTGATCCTTGGTCAATGTTTCAAAATAAAAAGAATATTAATAAAAAAAATAATTATAAAATTTACTCGTCATATATATTTTTATAATAATTATGATAAATTAATGATAAAAATGAATTTAATCACTTTATAGAGATGTTAGTTCTTATGTAAGACCGAGTGATAATTCATCTTTTAGATGGATGGAATGAATGATTGGTAAATAATAATTAAATATTATAATTTCATTAATATATCTATAATATAATATATATTCATTAAAACTATCCTTATTTTAATAAATGTAAATAGAAAATGGAAGATGAATCACATCATTTTATGGAATTGGTTGTCCATGCATATGCATGATCAACATTATCATTTTACAACAGATGGGAAAGAAATAAGGTAGATAAATTATTATAATTAAAATATAATAAGTATTTATATATATAAAATATAAACATTAAAATGATGAAAATAACCCTCTTTTAATTATGGTGATAAAAATGACTCATATCACTCCATGGAGGTTGTAGTTCATATGTACACATGATCAATACTTTCATTAACAATTTGATGGAAAAATATATGGATAATGGTTATTACATCAATATAATAACATATTAGTATATGGTGGATTCAACTGCTATTATATTGGAATGTTTTGTATAGATATTATTGAGGTAAAAGAATAAGAAAATTAAAGTGATCAGTTCAAATTATTACAAGCACTTTGGGAGACCACCTTTGGTTTTATTCTTAATGAAATTAGGGATAATATTTTGAAGAGACCAAAACCAATATAACATGGATTAGGATGTTTGGATGAGTTATTTTAATGGTTATTATGAGAAAAGTGACTGAAGGTGGTGTGAGTAAGGGGGAGGGGCATTGTTTTTTTATAGAGAATGGCATGACACATTTGGAATTAATTAAATTATTTAAATATAATATATCATTTATCATGTAAAAGTTGAAAATATTAAATATATTTATAATATATGATATGTATTAGTATATATAATATCATACAAAAAAATATACTTTTTAGTTGATGTTTTAACCATTATCCCATATTTCTATCGTTCACTAATCCTTTAGATGACTATCATTACATCAATGTTTTTAGTCATTCTGGGTCAAAAATGTTACAATAACAGGAATGTGATGCATAAGTGGAAAATGGATGATATTCAAGACCATATCACATTAAATTGGACAAATATAATATTTTGATGAGTTTTAAATAATTTAATAAATAATTATTTAACCCTAGATAACATTAAATTCATTTTGAAGACCATTTTTATATTTTTACTTTAAATACATAAAGATAGAAAGGTTATTGAAATGAAAAATCTTAAAAAATCACAAATATGTTATATTTATAAAAAAGTCATGGAAAAATAAGAATTTATCCAAATTTGAATACTTTAAATATTTTAAAAATCATTTATTTTATTTTTCTATTACATGAATAAGAATTGTGTCGGTGATGTTTACAGATTTAATGGAATTACTCCACCACTAAATATTAACAATAAATTAACGTGATTAAAAAAATATCATTCATATTAAAAATATATATTTATAAGTAAATATAAATTTAAAAACTCAGGTAGTAATCGAATTAATAATTTTCATGGTTATTATTATTAATTAGATAGTTATTTTCATTATAATAATATTAATTAATTTTTAAATAGAAAAATAGTTTTAATTAAGCTCTTTTATTATTAGGTTTTATACAAAATTTTAATTTATAAATTATAGAATATTAATTTTAGAAAAATATTATAATTTCTAAAATAATCATATCAAAATTAACTTATGCTGAAATTTAAGTATTTTTTGGAAAAAATTTATTTTTTTCGGTAAATATTGAAAAATACCGGTTTTGATAACAATGTCATTCATTTTCAATAAATTAAGTAATTTAAATTTACCGTTATGTTTTTATTATAATATAAAATAATATAAGTCTCCTTTTTTATAATTAATCTACTTAATTTAGTTTGAATGAACCTCATATTCAATTTTAGTATAAGAATATTTTTTGTTTTCTAAATGAGATTTTTTTCAAAATTATTTTAACATGCATAATGTTTCTCAATGTTAATTAATTAAAACAATAATTAATGAAGAATGGTTTAAATTAAATTTATAAATCATATATATATAAATTAAAATTAAAATATTTATTATTATAATTTATAAAGTTAATATATAATCCTCTTTTTTTGAAAAATACTCTTCTTGAAAACTGGTTTTTTGATCGCATCAAAAGGATTAATAAAAATTAAAAATCTCCACATATATGAATTAAATCTTTAAAAGTGAATTTAATATTTTTATTTATCATAATATATATTATATAATTAGTTTAAATTAATTATTTTTCATAACTAATATTGAAAACAGATTAACTTATATTCTGATGTCAAGGTAAAAATAGATTTAGCATGGGGTGGTTAAACAAAACATATAAGTGTTAAAATAACCTATTAGATTGTATAAATTTTATTTTATGGTAATATTTTGAACCTATCATGAATAAGTCTTGGTAATGAAATATGGTTTATTCTTTTTCATGTGGAATACATTGGTATACCATTTACTTTTCAAAAATTACATGTGAGTCGCTCACCTCACTTATAAATGGGCACCACTATATTCTCTAATTATCACCTTAAATGACATTTATATTAGAAAATTACTACCCATATATATTAATTACTAACCTCAAAACAACCAAGATCACATGGTATTATTATAAATCCACCCACTAAATGATTTTTGTGCTTTCCTAAGGGGGTTGTTTGAAGATGATGCATTGTGCATAATTATTAATTTTATATTTCATATCCTCTTCAAAATATTTCAAGTATTTTTCAATTATTCTTAAATAATAACACCCAAATATACCATATAATTATAAGCCACTCCATTAATTTCATTACTTAAATCCATTTAATCTTTTATCAAATGGGATACAAAATCATCATTTTTTTGTATGGAGGACCGCCATCTTAGGAACTGATGTCATGCATCTTCTCTCATTACCTCTCAAGGATTGGTATGATGATGGATATAAAGTATATATATATAAATATATTATTGTAAAAATAAATATATTTTTTTTATCTTATCAAATATACTGTCTTATTTTCTATTCAGCGGGAGATATGATAACGCTGCTTATAAGAATGACTCACTACCAACTCGTGAAGCTAAGTGATTATTTTATCACAAACTCTTTAAATTGAGTTTAATAAGATTAAATTTAAATATTAAATTTGATATAAATGACATAATTATGATATTAATTAAATATTAATCATTCATAAATTATAATATATCATTTTCTCTCTTATATTGAAAATGATAATGTCATTCATGCATACATGTGGACTACCAACTCCACAAAGAGGTGTTGATCTTTTTTCATCACAAAATCACTTGGATGATATATATAAGTATATTTAAATTAATAATATGATATTTATTTTATTATTATAATTTTTTAAAGATAAAATACGTGTTACCTTCTTTCTGTAATGATCATTGAAAAATTGAAATGTTATTCATGCGTACGTACAACTGGTCATCTCCATGATTGTAACATAGTTAATTTTTCATAAAAAAAATGATTATTATTTTTAAATTTATAATTGATGTATAAAACGGATAATTAATTCATTATTATAATTCGGTATTTGTTTAAGTAATGACCACTTTGACAATAGTTAACATACCAAAGTCATTTTTAACTCCAAAACCAAATACCGTCAAAACATCCCAAGTAAATGAACATGGTTAAATAATTTAATATATCTTGGTAAGAAATATAATAAAATGGAAAATAAAAATTAAGTTGTTTCTTAAAAAATAAAATAATCAACATAATTTTTTTATTTAGTAATATAAGGAACATAAGTGACAAGACATACTCAAGGCTAGGAACTCCATCCAAAATTCCTTTCATTGATTCATATTTTAATGTTATAAACCAGTATCATTTTATGAGGTGTATATAAATATCCTTTAATGGTTTATTCAAAGAAAACCCCACTTTCCATTTTTCTTCCAATTTTGGTTTTGAAAATGGGTATTTAGAAGAAAAAGGTATTATGATATTTGGAATTTATTTCCATATTAGTTTAAATGATTTTTCAAACATTTTTGGATGAAAAGGTGCAAGAAAAAATGTTTTAAATGGTAATTTATTATTATACCTAAGAAATGGGTTAGAAAAATATTGCTTTATATAAATGGTTGAACCCCATTATAGCTAATGGTTGTGCCCGATGAAGAGTATATGCTAGGGGTGCCCAGATATCACTAGTTCAACCTGTTATAGCTTATATGATGGGTGTGTCAAGATATCACTACAATGCATTGGGTAATGTTCCCAATATTAATATGAAGTAAAGAGGGTTTTATAAGTGATTTTCTACCACAGATTTAACTGTGATCTAGTTATTTCATACATGGAATTAAATTGGGGTGTGAATGTGAAACTCAATGTTTCTAAAAGGGGTTTAATTTTATTTCTATGAGGTTTAATGATTTTCTTTGATTAAAAATTGTGTTTTTTTTTCATGTGAAAACAATTTACTTCTTTTAATCTAAAAACATTAAGAAAAATGTTAAATAATTTTTGGTTTTATGTTATTTTCCACAAAGTTATAGTTTTTCTTTCATTTTATATTGTTTACTGATCTTTTTGTGATCATCCTACATTTTAAAAATTATTTTTCATAGGTTATAATATTTTTTAAGGGAAAGGAAGAAGTCAAGTTTAAAATTTTGATGATTTTACTTCAAAAGAAATCCTATTTTAAGTTTTATGTTGTGAGAAAAATGGATATTGATTAGAGATATAAACTATGTATATATGTGGGTTTGTTATGTAATAGTAATGACTTAGCTCTCTAAAACTACAAACATAAACGATCTTTGGAAATATAATGACATGAATTCTATTTCAAAAGAATCAGAATTTCTAATATATAATTCTAGGTCCTAACATCTGGTATCAGAGTATTGTATTAATAACTTTAGAGGCCAGAATAATTTTATTAGCATGAACATAAAATGTTTCAATTTATTGATAAGTTGGAATTAATTTGATTTATAAGATTAACATATTTATTTTAATAAAATATAGTTTTTCATAATGGTTTTCCATAGAGGAAATAGGGTATCTATAACAAGAAGGTCTTGAGGGGAAAATATCCTTGAAAATCATTATCCTAATATATTTTTAATTGGAATGGAATAGTTTTTTGCAGCGATAGATTATTTGAAACAAGATATAAATATTGGTGTAATCCATGCTATGGATCATCTAGATATACCAAAAATGAAAATGTATATAGTAGAGATTATTATGAGACAAAATTCCTCATTATTCAGTGGATCACATAACCATGTGGTCACTGAAGGATGGATTAATTCCCTAGAGAAGAAATTTGAAGTAATGGTGTGTTCTGAATTCCAAAAGGTAACACTTTCAGTTTATTGTTTTGAAGGTGCTGAAGATTTATTGAGGTCATTTATTAAGAATACTATAGAAAAATATCACCTTTATTTCTTGGAATATAGAAAATTTAAGAATGTTTTTCTTCAGAAATATTTCATTAATGTTCATTGGAAATAGATAGAGAAATATTTTCTATAATTCAGTAAAAAATATGAAGATTATATGGTTGTGTATGAATAAATCATCAAAATACTGTCTAGGTATGGGATATATTTTATTCCGGAAACTTTTATTAAAACTAATAGATTTTACATAGGTTTCAAAATAGTTTTATAAAGAGTGTAAGCCACATATTAATTTAAAATTTATGTGAAAGTCTTTCATTAAGTTGAGAAATTTTAGATGGATTTTTTCAATACATATTTTCCCCAAGATGATAATAGAAAGAAAAGTCCATGGTTTCTAGAAACATAAAAGAGACTATCTATAATGTTTATAGGTAACCACAAAAAACGTTTGAAGTATGGTAAAAAACATTCAAGTAAAGGTTAATTGGATATAGAATGTGTTTTTGGGGTGGGTAGTTCGGTCCTAGGGCTCATTATTTTAAAGAAAATATTCCTAAAAAACAATTACTGGGGTAACTAATATCCACTTACTGTTGAGTTATTTTAGTTTCAATGATTTTTTTTTATTTTTTAATATTACCAAATCTATTTTCATCGGCTAGATATATTCATGATTGAAAACCAAAAGGTTTAATAATGTCATTTTTTAAAATTTTTATTGATGTTGGACTGTCTATTGAAGTGGTGATATGTATAATACTTGTTTATTAGAATTATTACACTTCCCTTTTTTAATACTGGATCTTTACATTCATTATTTTCTAATAAAATTTCAAGTAAAAAGTGAATACCATCAATATCAAATATGAATAATATTTTGATGAAAATTTTATGTCAAAATATTGAAACTATTAAGATTTATAGGAATCTCTCATTTGTTATTTTTGGAATGGTAATTCCAAAAAAACAAGGTTTTATTTCCTATAGTAGAGTTTTATATCATTCTTAGAATGGATTAGATTTTTGTTTATCATACTACAATATATTCTGGAGCTATGAAATTTATGTTCAATGATTTCATTCCTTTGATAACATACCAATATGTTTTGAAATTTATTATAGATAAAGTGATGGTTACCTATCTCATATTGTCGAAAAGAGAAAAACATTAAAAATTGGTGATTTTCTATTGATGAACAAATAAATGCATGTTTTCTAGAGGATTTTCTATATTTTATTCCTGATTGGGATGTTCAATTTACTATTGACATAGTTTCTAATGATAATCCTATTTCTAAGAACACTTATAAAATCGATCAAGTAGAAAATTTAGAATTTAAAATTCAATTACATGAGATATTAGATAAAGGATTCATTCAACATAGCACTTCACTATGTGGTTCCCTATTTTTGTTAAAAGAAAAGGTATTTCAATGATAGTTTTCATTGACTATGTGGAAATTAATAAAATCAATATTATGAAAAAAAATTCATTTCCTAATATTGATATTTTTTAGATTAACTCATGGGAGATCAATATTTTTAAAATGTTGATCTCAGGTCTAGGTACCAATAAATGAAGGTGAAAGAAGATTAAATTACCAATATAGCATTTCAGACTATATATGGGCCTTATGACTTTGTAGATTTCTCTTTGGTTTTACCAATGCACTTGATTTGTTTATAAACCATACTAATAGAGTTTACCAAGAGTTCTTGGATAAGTTTGTGGTAGTTTTATATATTATATTTTCATATATTTTAAAAGTAAGGTGGAACTTGTGAGGTTCCTAATTATTTTCTCAAATAATTAAAATAAAATAATATATATGGTAAATTTAGTAAATTTGTATTTTTGTTGAAAAAATGTCATTCCTTGGAAATATTATTCATAAATATGGATTAATTGTGGAACTTTTAAAAAAAATTTGTTGAAGATTGGATAGGAAGAAAAAATGTTAGGGATATTTTTAATATTATTGTTTTAGGGGGTTGCTAAATATTTTTTTGATGAAAACATTTCTCAGTTGCCTGTAACATTGACTAAGTTAACTCAAAATGGAGTTGAATTCATTAGGAAAAAATAATTTTATGATAGTTTTCAATAAATAAAAATAATATTAGTGAATACACCAATTTTTTTATTAACATTATGGAAATGGTGATTTTTTATCTACAATGATGCTTCATTGAAGGTACTTGGTTTTTTATTAATGTAGAATGATTAAGTAATTATTTATTCATCATTTTAGTTGAATCCTCATGAGTTTAATTACCCTACACAAGATCTGGAATTACCTACTGTGTTTTTTCATTAATACTTTTGAGGTATCATTTATATAGAGTAAATTTTAAAATATATAGTGATTGAAAAATTATAATGTATATATTCAATCATAAATAATTAAACATGATATATAGAATATGATGGAACCAATAAAGGATTAGGTTTATATGATTCATTACTATCCTAGAAATAAAAACAATGTGGATAATTATTTGATTCATAAAAATAATGCTCCATGAATCCTATTTTGTTTGTAAAATTAAATTTTATTAATTATTTGATAAATTTTATCATAGAAGTATTATATTTAGTAAAATAATTTTTTTTAAGATTTTAGTGCATTAGAGTTTTTCCAGAAAAAATAAGAAATATCAGAAGGAGGACTATGTTTGCAGGAAAATGTTGAATCCATTAAGAAAGTTAAGTTTCTTATTATTTATGTTGATAAAGACGATTTTATCATATTTTTAATAAGACTATGTGTGACGTTTTATTACTAGTTAAAGGGAGAGTATTTATGTGAAGCTCATAGTTCTCAATTTTTTTGTTAATCCTCATAAAGATAAGATGAACTGATACATGCTTGGGAATTGCCAGTGGAAAATAATGAAAAGAGATGTTTTTGAGTTTACCATAAAATTTTTGATTTATTAGAAGGTTAATGAAGAATAAAATTTACCAAATCTAATGATTTAACATTTTCTAGTGCCAGAGTGGAAATGGGAAAATATATCCATCATTTTTTTGGTGGGATTTCCAAATACATCTCATGGTAGAAAATAAATTTGTGTTGTTAGTAATTTATTAACTAAATATACACATTTACTAACCATTTTAGATGTTATGTGTATACATCGTCATTCTTGAATATATTTCAAGGATATGGTTTGGTTCATATAGTTTCACACTTTATTATATTAGTCCATTATCTCAAGATCACATCTAATTTTTTTGAAAGTACATCAGAAGACATTGGGTGTTAGATTAAAATTTAGTATCATTTTTCATCATTAAATTGATAAATAGTCTAGGAGATAGATAAAAACCTTAGAATATATGATTTTTTATTATTCAGTGAATCACTAAGGATACTGGTATTATAATATTTATTTTGTTGACATTTTTTTAAAAATAGTTTATATTATTGTTTAGAGGTGGCACATTTTGAAGAATTATATAGAAATAGAGGTTGAATGAAATATTTTTTGGGGTGAATTAGGATAAAGGAAGTTTATGGGATGAATTTTAGTAGATTAAATGTATGTGAGAGTGCTTTTTATTCGATAACATATGAGGATGTCTCAGAAAAGGTGTAAAAAATATTTGGATTACTAGTGGAAGGATCATTATTTCGATTTGGGTGATCATGTTTTTCATAAATTATATGCATGGTTAAGTGTTATGTGTTCAGGTAAAAATGGGAATTTATGCCCATGGTTCTCTAGAATATATGAAATAACAAATAAATCTAGGTAATTTTCTAACTGAGTGGCCTTACCACTGAGTTTATATCAAGTACACAATGTTTTTCATGTTTTAATGTTAATGAAGTATTTCCCAAATTCATATCATGTTTTAATCCATGAAATAGTATAGTTGGGAGAAAAATTTTCTTATGTGGAGTAGTGAGTATATAATATTGAAAACAGAGAACCAATTTTTCAGAATAAGGTAACTCATTAGTTCAATGTTTTATAGAAAAAACAATATGGTTGAAGAGGAAACACGAGAATCTGAAAATATTATGAGGGAAAGATATTTCCACAGGTTTAAAAAATGAATAAATTTTAAGGATGGAATTTTAAAAAGGGGGAAGAATGAAACAACCTATATAATGGTAGAATAAAACATTTTCATGTCAATTACAATGAAACAAGTAGTTACATTTATTATAAAAAATATTAAGTACCTTTTAAATGAAAATTGAAGTAGTTTTAATTAAACTGTTTTTTATATTATTTTATTTAAAAGTTTTATTTTTATATTATAGAAGTGTAATTTTGATAAATTAATATCATTATTTAAATTTTCATATCAATATATACATATGGTGAAATTTTGATATTTTTCATAAAATATTGATCTTTTGGTGATTAGTGAAAAATACATATTTTTCTTCATTAAATGTCATTTCATTTCAATAAATTATGTAATTAAAAATTACAATTTATTTAAATGTAATATAAATTAAAATAATTAATATTTATTTATATTTAATAAACATTATATCTTTTGAGTCAAATTAATATTGGATTTTAATATATTTTTATTTTTGGATTTAAGAATATTATTTTTCTAAAAATGGGTTTAAAGTTCTAAACACATCTCCATTTTAATAAATTAGAAAAGAACCTAATTAATTATTATTTAAATTAAATATATATTATATATATATAAATATTAATTTAAATTCATATAATGATTGTTATTAGTCAGAGAGTACACAAAATAAAATCAATTTTTTGAAAAAAATACACTTCATCAAACACTACTTTTTCATCCCGTGTGCGAGTTTAATAATTAATTAAATTGTTTCTATTTTGTGAATTTAATTTTTGAAAATAGATTTAATATATGTTGGTAGTTTAATTCGTATTATCTAAATAGGTCTAAATTAATTTTTGACCATAATTAATGTTCAAAATAGTAAAAATTAATTACATCATTATGGTAGAAATGGATTTACCAGGTGGTTAAACTAATAAAAAAGGGTTGATATTACCTAAAATCAAGTCTAAAATATATTTTTTGGACATATTTAGACCTTATAATTTCTAATTCACAGTAATTGTCAATTTTATATCTTTTTTCTATGTAAAAAATGCATGTACACCTTTTTATTTTTTAATATTATATTTATGCCACTCACTTCACTTCTATATCCAACCCATTATCTCTCCTATTCACACCTTCATAGCCCTTTGTATTTGAAAATAAATACTCACATAACTTACTTACTTACATAACCAAAACATATATCCTCTGGTTTGATCATAAATCCATCCTATGAAGGATTTTGGTGCTTACCCAAGGATACTGTCAGAAGAAGAGGTATTGTGCCTAACCAAGGATTTTAAAATTGTTTTATCTCCCTCATTTATAAAGCACTATTAAATTATTATTATATAATAATACTAGTATCTCTCTTATAATTTTATGTTATTATTTTAATGGAATTACCTAAATAAGTCCCATATTCCATATAAAGGGATACAAAATCAGCATGCAAGTATACAGAAGACTACCACCTCACAAACTAATGGGGAAGATGAAATAATATTAAAATGCTTGGGGGATATTATAATGTTTCTTCAGAGTTTGGTAGAATACTTACTCATGAAGAAATGAAGTTACTTTTTCACTAATGATTTACATTTAAGGTAATAAGGATAATATATTGTATATATATGATATAAATGATATCATTATGATATTATTGACATATTTTTAATTCATAAAATTTAATATATTGTTTTATTTCTTACTCTGAAGAATGATAACGTCATTCATGTGTACATGTGGAATACCACCTCTAATAAGCAATTGAACTCTTTTTTCAACACCAAATCACAAGGATGACAGATATATGTTTATTTAAAAAAGTAATATGGTATTTAATAAATTATGATAATAATTTAAAGATAAAATATTACCTACCTTCATTCCATAATTTTGTTTAACAAATAGAATCATTTCTGATGTGTACTTACAACCTACCATATCAATGATCGTAACATTGTTCATTTTTTTATAATCATATTTCATGTTAGGTTTGAAAATTATAATTGATGTATAAAAATAATATTAAATTCATAATTATTATTCTAGACTTGTTTAGATAATGAACTCCTGGAACATATCAAACAAACCAATGTCATGATTGATACATAAGACGAGTATGTTAAAAACATATGAAGTAAACTCACATTATTAAATAATTTTCTATATCATGTTAAGATATAAAATAAAAACAATAAAAAACATGAAAAAATATATTAAGAATGTAGATAATTAACACCCCTTTGGTTTTTTGTATGATAAATATCATACGTGACAATTGAAACTCAATTTAAGGGACTTCATCTTAATTTTTTTCATTTATGACCTTTGAGTTCACCCTTGAGTTATAATGGGGATTAACCCTTTGTTTAAGATATATCGATCTCATCAGTTTCTCATGTACAATTCTCAAGTTCCAATTAAAACACTTATTCTTTAACATTTTAATATTAAAATCATCAAAACAAATCTCCTAAAATCGTATGAAAAACAATTTTGGATATAATAATACAATTGTTTTTAGAAACACATTTTCAAAACAAAAGTTCCCCTAAAATGGGAAATATGTTTTTTATTTCAATAAAACATGAAATCTTATAAAGGGTTTCAGACTTCAAATGATTATTATAATGGTGGTAAAAGTCATTGTCACTATAGTTTTTAAAATAATACATTACTTTTATCATTTTTAAAGAAATCTACAAATTCCATACATATATTAATTTTTAGAAAATCAATAGAATAAATAAATCAATATATTTTATAAAAAAATCATTTCTATATAATTACAGTACAATATTTTTTTGTTATATGTATATATTATATTATAATGTGTATATATCAAAACATAAACATGTTATAACATTCATTTCTATATTTTTTTTGATATATAATGTTTTTAAATTTTATTATTTATGTTTTCCCATGATTCAAATGATTCCAAAGTGGTAAGAGAAATATCATTAATAAGTCATCATTTAATTTTTCCTTATATCTTCATTTTTTTCTATGTCCATGTTTTTAAAATAATTTTAGTAATGTAATTATATGGAAATGATAATTTTTATTAAATAAATTTATTTATTTAATCTATTGAATTTCATAAAATTAATATATGTATGGAATTTATAGATTTCTTTAAAAATGATAAAAGTAATTTAGTATTTTAAGAAATATAGTGACAATGACTTTTACCACTATTATAACAATCATTTTAAGTCTGAAACCCTATATAATATTTCATGTTTTATTGAAAGAAAAAACAAATTTCCCATTTTAGGGGATTTTTTTTTGAAAATGTGTTTCTAAAAACAATATTATTATTATATCAAAAAATGTTTTGCATGCGATTTTAAGAGATTTTTTAGAGGATATTAATTTTAAAATTTTAAATAATAAGTGTTTTAATTGGAACTTAAGAATTGTACATGAGAAAATGATGAGATCAATATATCATAAACAAAGGCTTAAGCCCAATTATTACTCAAGGGTGAACCCGATAGATATTTTATGATGGGTTCACCCAGATTGAAATAGGTGATCCCATTATACCATATAAGGTAGGGGCACACAAATAGAGCTCCAATGCATTGGATAATATTATTTTTCATAATAGTAAAGAAGGAGGGAGTTACTATGTGTTTTTCTTATAGATTTAACTGGGATCTAGTTATTTTAATCATGGGTTGAAAATGAATTATGAGTGCAATGATCTATGTTACTTAAAGGGTTTTGATTTTTTAGCTATGGGTTTTAATTATTTTTTTTGGGAAAAAATAATGTGTATTTTTCATGTGAAAATGAATTTTTTCTCTATGAATATTTAGTTAAAGGTAAAACATTTCATGGGTTTTCATGTTTTTCAGTGTATTTATAGATTTTTATTTATTTTTATGAAACATAATATGTTTTTTGTAATCATCCAAAATTTTAAAATGTTTTCTCAAAGGGTTTAAGGATATGTAAGGGAATAGAAGAAGTCAAGTTGAAGGAATTAAATAATTTCAAGGAAAAAACATATTTTATTTTAATAGTATTATATTTTGGTAATATAGAATTATTATTACATGAGTACACAATGTATTTATATGTTTTTCTTGTGTAACATTAATGAAATATCTCTATAAAACACTATACCCAAAAGATATTTGGAAATATAAGAAATTAAATATAGATAATAGTTACTAGAATATGTTATTTTTAAGGATATGTCCTTAATGTTGGTATTAGAAAAAGGTTTATAAAAACATGGTGGTCACAATAGTGTTAAAATATTTCCTGTGAAATATTTTACATTATGGTTAATTTTTAATGATATAGAATTTACATATTTAAATGTTTTATCAACTAATATATGTCTGTTCTAAATGTTTTTCTATAGAGTAAATAGGGAATCAATAGTGGGAAAGAACCAAGGGGAAAATAGATTTCCAAATCAGCATTATAATATTGTTGGAATAGGAATAGAAAAGTTTATTTTCATTGATGGATCATTTAATATATATATATATTAAGAGTGGTGGTATCTATGCTAGAGAGCATATAGATCTACCAAAAAGGAAAATGTCAGTAGTGGGGAATTTCATGGTAAACCAACCCCCATCATCAAGTGGATCATCTTTCCCTATGGTAGTTGAATGATGGATTAATTTCCTAGAGGATATATTTGAAGTGACGAGGTATTCCTGATATAAAATGTTAACTCTTGCAGTTTATCAATTTGAATGTGATGTAGATCCATAGTGTTATTTTTTAAAGAATTCCAGAAAGAATCATGATCATAAATCCCTAGAATTGGGGAAATTTAAGATTAATTTTAATGATAAAATATTTTCCTAAGGTGGTTTGGAAATGGATGGAGAATTTTTTTAGAATTAATGAAAAAAGTGGAATACTTTATCAATACATATTAATCAAAATTCAGAAGATTGGTCGGTTGTGTTATTTATTATATTAAAGAAAGTGATAATAAAATATATTTATTTTATTAAGGGTTAAAATGAATTTTACAAAAAGCTTTGGATTCATAAATATTTAAAAGTCATGATAACTTTTTCCATTTTTCTTACAATGTAGAGATATAGTTTTCTAACACTTATGTCCCTTAAGATAAAAATAGTAGGAAAAGCTCAAGGTGGAAGGAAACATTGAATAAATAAGATAAAAAGTCTATAATTAAGCCCCAAAAATGTTCCATATGTATAAATGACAGTTTACTAAATCGGTTTCAGCATATAAAACATTATTCTAGTGTGGTATGTTTGGTCAAAGGGCTCATGAATATTAGGAAAATAATCCTAAATAATCAAATAATGGAGTAACCAATATCCAATCAATTGTGAGATGTTTTAGGTTCAATGATTTTAGTCATTACGATAGCATGTGTTCAAATTTAGTTTCATGGGGTGGAATTCATCATGGTCATAAATAAAAAGTTATATTAAAGTCATTTTATACTACTACAGTCAAAGTTATAATATCAAATTAAGTGGTGACATGTGATATACTTATTAATTCTAATTATTCTAATTCTCTATTTAAGTCTAGATGTTATAATCCATTAATATTTGAGAACTTTTAATGTAAAATGTGAATATATCTATTAAAATGTTGACTGAACTATTGGTGAAAACTATGGGTGGAAATATTAATGAAACCAGGATTTATAGTAGTCTCCCTATTTTTTTTAGTATAACGGTCTACCCTAAAAATCTTGTTGAAATTCCAATAATAGTTTTTGATATCATTATTGGTATAGATTATCTTTCTATTTATCATGCTAATATTAATTTTTGATCTAATAAATTATTGTTCAAAGATTTTATGCATTTGATAATATACATAGACCTAGAGAAATTGATTAGGGATAGAAGTAAAAGATACCTAGATCAAATGGTTGAAAAGTGATAAACTATTCAAATTAGTGATGTGTTGGTAGAGAATGAATACATGTATGTATTCCCAGATTATTTTTAAAGGGTTATTCCTTATCTAGAGGTTGAGTTTGTTGATTACATAGGGCATGTATTGATTTATGATTATAAACTCCCTTAACGAATGGATCAAGTATACCATTTAGAATAAAAAAATGAAATTGCAGGATTTGATAGATAAATGTTTTATCTGAGTTAAAACTTCATAATGGGATCCCCTATTTTTTTCTTAAAAATACATGGTTCAATGATAGCATTCATTGATTATCAAACCTTAACAAAAGTCACTATTAAGAGAAAATAACCTTTTTCTTATACCAATTATTGGTTTGATCAACTTCATATTGCTCAATATTTTTTAGAGGCTGACCTATGGTCTTGGTATCATCAGATAAAGGGAAATAAGTATCTAATTCTTAAGACAGTGTTTTTGTCCAAATATGGGAATTATAAGTTTGTGGTTACACTCTTTTAGTTTTCTAAGAAAAATGAAACATTTAAGGGCCTTATAAATAGAGTTTTTCATGATTTATTGGATTGGTTTCTAGTTGTTTTTATAGATTATATTTGTGTATATTTGAAAATAACGTGTTAAATAGAATGAAATATAAGGGTTTTTTAAAACCATAAAAAAAAATTATGGGAAATTTTTTAAGGGTAAAATTTTGTAGAAAAAAAATTCATTCCATAGACATATTATTTCTAAAGATGGAATATCAGTTGATCTTTCTTTAATAGAATTTTTTTATGATAGTCTAAATAGATAAATTTCACCGAGATTCATATTTTTCATAGTTTACTATGTTACTACTAGTAGTTTTTTGAAAAAATTGATTGGTTTTATAGATCATTATCTAAGTTAACTTGAAATTGGGTAAAATTATTCTAGAAAAAATAATGTATTTATTTTTTTTAGAAAATAAAAAAAGATTTTTTAATTATCTTGTTTTTTCCATTCCTTCTAGAAATCGTGAAATTTTTATCTAGAGTGATGCTTCACAAAGGGGACTTGGTAGTAACGTGATGAAGAAAGATTAGGTAATTTATTCTACTTTATTAAAAATGAAACATCATTAGTTAATTTACACTACACATGATATGTAATTACCTTCTGTGGAATTTTTTTAAAAAATATGGAGGAATCATTTATATATATTAATGTGTCAGATATATACTGATCAAAAAATTTAGAAGTATATATATTCAATCATAAATAATAGAACATTATATAGAAAATATTTCTATAAATGATCAAGGATTATGATTTTATGATTCATTACCGTCCTGGAAATTAAAACAAAGTGGAAGATTCATTGAGTAGGAAAAATAATGCTAAATTAAAAATGTTATGTTTGAATTTGAATATTTAGTTAGTGATTTTATGAAATTATGTCAATAATATGTCAATGCAAGGGAATCCTATGTTTTTATATGTTTTAGTTTAGTTGAATTGTCAGAAATAACTTAAAAAGCTTCAATGTCGGATCGTTTTCTACATGAAAATGATGAATCTATTAATAGGGGAAGTTCTTTGAGTTTAATATTAATGGAAAATGTGTTATCAGATTAGGAAAATGATCATTTATTCCTTATGATTCCCAATTTAAGAGACAATGTTTAAGTGAATCTTATAGTTCCTATCATGGAAATACTAAGATGTACCGATTACATTGGGAGTTTTACTAGTAGGCAGAAATCAAAAGAGATAATGATGTAATTAATATGAAACTTTTGACCAGTCAACATGTTAAAGAATGAATATAATTACCAAAATTTATTGATTAAATATTTTAATAATACTAAATGGAAAAAATCAAATTTATCTAAGTATTTCTTAGAGGGATTTCAAAATAAATATATTGGTAACAATTCAATTTTGGTTATTTTGGATCAATTTAATAAATAAACACATTTCCTTCCCATTATATATAATATTTATTTGGATAATCTTTCTTGACTCTAAATCATAGAGATAGTCAGGTTACATTGATTTTCTCTATCCATTATATTGGACATTGATCTCAACTTCATGTCTAATTTTTGGATAGGATGTCTAGGGTAATTGGGTACTAAATTAAATTTCAGTATAGATTATCATAATCAATAGGATTGAAAATATGAATTAAAGTTTCATACAAAATAAGATATGATTCGTTCATATCAAATGGATTATATGGAAAGTTGTGATCATTTTATTTCTTTGGTTTAGTTTTCTTATAAAAAGAGTTTTCATTCTATTATACAGATATCAAAATTTGATGGAATATATGGAAAATAATGTAAAATGATACTTTTCAATGATAAATTAGGATAATGGAAGTAAATGGGAATAGATAGTCTTGATGAAGTGTCTGATAAAGTGAAATTGATTCCAAAACATTTGAGGAGAGATCAGAGAAGACATAAACATTATATGGATAATCAAAGAAAAGTACTTTCTTTTGAGGTTGGTTATCATGTTTTTATTAATATATCACTTTGGAGATGTGTTATGTGTTTTGGAATAAATTATAAGACAGGACTACGATTCATTTTACTATATTAATTCCTAGATAAACTTTTATAAGTTACCAATAACGCCCCAAAAATCTAAAGTAGGAACATTATATTAGATAGCGTGTTTGAAAAGCTATAGCAAGAATGTAAGGGAATATAATATCCCAAGAATTTATAATATATTTACTATTTTAAAAAAATAAATATAATTTATAGCTTGAAATTCACACAACACTAAGTTAGTGTACGTCGCACACAACAATGATTTTATTTAATGGCTTTTAATACATGCCAGACCATGTTTTACCGAAAATATTATATATTATTAAAATAGTTTTCTTTAATATGACAAGATATAACAAACCCATTGAATTAGATGTTATGAAAAGGGTCAACAAATATATGAAAATATATGGTCTACAAAAAAATTAAATGAATTTATTGGTTACAAATTAAATTGGACTGAATATGAAAACCAATTGAATATAAAAAGAATATTTTTATATAAAATTATTTTATGCTCACAATGGTATTTTATCCCAATAAATTAAATTAATTTCTATTATTTATTGATATTAATTTAATATATATTATATATTCAGTCATGTAAATTTTATTTTCATTTAGTATATTTGATAGGCACGATATAAGAACAATCTGAATATCACACATAAACAACTATAATTTTATTAAGTCATTTTTACAACCTTATAACAGAGAAACTATTTAAAAAAATGGAAATTTTATAAATCATATATGTAAAAATAAACATATCATTTTTAATAAGAACATAAAAATTATTTTAGGTTGCCTTTTGACTATTTTATGTGATATTCATTTTTTAATTGATAGTAATAAATATTGAATTTTAACTTAAATATTATTTTTTTCATAAAATTTATTTATAAGGTTAAAATATATTTTATATTTATTTTAAATATTAGTTATATTAATTATATATAAATAAATAAAATTTGGGTCATTGTAATTAAAATAAATATAAATTTTGATATAAAAACATAGTAAACATTTAAACATTTTTTGCTTCAAAACCCCACATTGTTGTCTCATTTTTGGGATTAAATGTAAATTAATTTCTAAAAATTATGAGATTTTAATTTGGAAAAATATATTACATATTTGTAATATGAATAATTTATAATTTCTAATAAGGTAAACTTATTTTTTTACCAAAACTATTCATCAATGTAATTAAAATTAATTTCAATGATTAATGTGAAATTAAGCTTAACACGGGACAAAACGTTAATCCTAAGAGTAAAAATGACCTATAAACTTTCCAAAATCCATTTTATGGTCATATATAAACCCTGCCATTAATTTTTATTGAATAGGGACAATAAATTTAGCCACATGAAGTGGGAAAACAAGGGTGGAATTCCTTTTCCAATAATTTAGAAGAGTGCCACTCCTCCTATACTATAAAAGGCACTCACACCACCCATGTCCTCACACATATCCATAAACATTGTCTTAAACATGATATATACAAATTGATTCTAAATATACCTATCCCAATCTTATAATCCACCCTTTGGGATGAATTCTATCCAGATAATCCCTTTGGTGAAAACCAAAATGAGTTACCCAAAGAAAGGGTAACATCTTTCCACAAGCTCTTTAGTTTTATTTCCATTATCTACCATCTAAACTATAATTATTACTTTATTATAGAAAATAATTATCTTTAATATACTTTTATTTAGTTATGTTATGTTTTTTTCCTACACTTACACACAATACCTTTTAATAGGTAACTAACTTACTGTTTATGTGTATGATGAATTATTGACAAAAAAAACTATGAATGTTCATTTTTCTATTAACACCTATTATGGTTGGTTATTATTATGGAAATTTAGTTTATATATGATATATATTTTATTATAACTCTTTAATTATATTTAATTTTTATTTAACTCATTCCCTTATTCTTATAATTTTGAGTAAATGCGATAAAATCATTTCTGGAAGTATGGACTACCGCCTCCTAAAAGATATGTGATTTGATCTATGTTTACTAGAATCTATAGAATATTTTTTAAATTAAAAACAAGGGAAATAAAAAAACAATATTATATTGATTAAATAATTACCTTCACATAAATATAATATATATCATTTTTTTGTTACCCTCTTACACACATAAAAAGTGATAACACCGTTCATGGACGGGTGGACTACCACCTCCTCAATATGATGTGATTCTTTTTACATCACAATAATTATATATATAAGTATGTATGATTATGTAATATAGTTTTTATGATAAAATTATCATTATGTAAATATTAGTTTTACTTACCTCCTTTTACATCCCAATAATTATCATTGCAAAATGGGAACGTTACTCATGCGTACGTACGACCTAATGTCTTTATGATTATAATGTTAGTTCATTATTCATAACCATATTTAATTATTTTTTAAAGAAAAAATTACAATTGATTTGTAAATCTGATAATTTTTTCGTGATTATTATTTTGTAGATATTATATAATGACCCCATTAATTATTGTTGAACTACCAAAGTTATTTTTGACACATAAAATGAATTACACCAAAACAATGGACATAAACATAATTGTTTATGTATTAGTATAAAACAAGGTAATAAGTTAAATAAAAGTGTTGAAAAATTTGAAAAAGGTTCTAAATCAATTAAATAATTAACACAAGTTTATTATTCGTGAATATAAAGACACCCAAGAAAATTCAGACGTACGGTATGAGATTTCGTCTAAATTTACATTCCATTGAGATTTATTTGTAGTTATGCACCTAGTTTATTTTATATATTATATATACTAACATTTCACATTTTATATCTGAAATATATTTATTCTCAAAATTTTATAAGTTTCATTTAATTTTATTATTTCATTTATATTATGATTCGAATTTTTCAATGTGGTATAGGACTCCCAAGGATGTTTATAGATTATTCACCTCGAGAAAGTTTTTAATGATTATCTTTGGAATCACACTTCCTGTTATGATTGTTAAATTTCTATTGATACAATAACATTATTATTATGCAGATAATTTATTATATATAGTGTAAATACTATTAATTTCTCATATAATATCATTTTTGATTCATTCTTCAAGGTATTTTGTGTTTTAAGTTTTATTATTTCATCTATGGTGATTTTATTAAAAAGTTACCAAGTTGAAAATAATTTCATAACACAATTTATTTTTATTGGGTTACACTAGTAACTCATAAAAATTAATATTATATGATTTTTTGTATAATGATATTGACTATCTATTTATGTATTTCCACTTCCCTATATTGATTTATAGTTGTTACTCATTATCTAATCATTAATTGATTCTCACTTGAGAGTTATAATATTGCCCAAGTGTTTACTTTATAATCTCATTTTTTAAGTGATTTTTTAGGACTATATTTATACTAGAAGAAATTATTTTATCATTGTCTAGTAAACCACTTAATTTTCTTTACATCTGTAGGTTAATTTAATTTATCAAATAATAGTACAATTTTTCTACACTTTGGTGCAAAAAATGATTCAGAAAATGTTTTCAGAAAAATCCCACTTCATTTTCTCTTTTGTGGGAGACATTTTGTCTTTGAAATGTCTATTTTCTAAAAAGGATTTCTAATATTTTATACTTTTAAAAAAATTATTAAATATATATTAAATATTTTTTATTTTTATCCATGTTCGCTAATGAATATTATTATCTCTTTAAAAAAAAGGAATTTTTCAACCCTTTTTACCATGAAAAAGGAAAGTTATTTTTACCTTGTATGGAATGTAAAGATTTTGTCTCTATAATTTATTTTGATATTCATTTTTATATTTCATAAGTTAATTTAAAATGATAATTTTTTAAAAGTTTATTATAAAAAAATGGGTTTTCAAAATAAAAAGGATTGTTTTCTCAATAATGTTTTTAAAATATATTTTTGTATAATTTCTTCTAATAAAAGAAAAACCAATTTATTATTACTACACTTAAGATATTTTGTTTTGATACCATCCTTATTCCCCTATTTATGGTTTATGATTGATTTATCCAAGGATTGTGTTGACATGAAATTTCATAATTCTTTTTAGTCCCCTTGAAAAAATCAATTTCATATGACCATTTCACATTTAATTTCCAAAATTCATATCACTTATTAGGGATACATTCATTTATTAAACCGTAAATCATTTTTATATATGGTGTTTACTTTGACAGTTATTTGATTCACTATGTAAATATTGATAAATTATTATCCTTTATTCAATAATAATATTTTAAAAATATTATTATTTTATTTTATTATTTGATATGAGGAATGATTTGGACTCAAAATGATGGGTGTGCCTTGAATTTATATACCCCTCAATGTGTCAAAATGTTCTCATGAGACAAATTAATTATGAAAATAAAATAGGATTCTACCCATAGTTTTAAATAATATTTTGAAAGGTCTAATTGGTATAGGTTCTTGTGTACCAGAGTCACGACATCCAATAATTAAGCATTACATTCATTTTTATTCAGTATTTATTATCCCTAATATTTTTACTATGAAAACGTCTATGGATATATTTCACTATCAGTTTATTAATTAAATGGTATGCATGTTCAATTATCTACCATATTATATTGAATATTTTTATTAATTAATTGTTGATTCCACTATACGTTTTCATTACTTATTATTTGACCTCACCCTTATAATGCTTCCTTTCCCCAGGATTCCCTAAAGTGTGCTAAGAATGTTATGTAAGGATATTCTATATGTAATAAATATATCCTCGAAAGAAAAAAATATATTTTTTAATTAGTATATTCATTGGAAATATAATACTCATGTATGTATATGTTTTACCAAGAAAACAAAACTCTCCAGTCCATTGGGATTTGATTACTTGTAATCATGCAAATTTAATGGTAGTAGTCACCAAATCCAGGATTTCTAGCATCGAGTCACTGTAGTAGGTATTAGATTTTGTTTAGTAGAAATATTGGGAACTAGATTTTGAAAAAATATAGAGTAGATAACATATCCCTAAGGTAGAATGACATGAACCATACCAGTGGGGCCCGCACCATTACTCCCCAAGCTATCCTCCAATAGGCAATGGGCTGGTGACTAGCACTGAGTAGGCATATTACTAACCTGGGAGGCATTGCCTAAGTGTTTGTACACACACACAAATATTCAAGCCCACAATGATGAAATGTAAAAAAACCACTAGGGAACAAAATACATTCACACAACTAAACCCAACCAACATAGCATAATAGAAAGTAAAGTACTGAATGTAAACTGGGCTAGAATACAAGCCCACCAAAAAAAGAGTCTGAAATCGACAAAGTCCAACCTGTAAACAGAAAATGGTACTATGAATGATTCTCATAGACATAGGATTTCCTCTGCCTGTAGGGAACTCAGAAATCTCAGTCTTGCCCTAGTCTGCCTTGGAAACTGTCAAAAGGAGGCTCGTCTCCATAAGACACGACATGTGCATGCAAATATCGTGTAGGGGTGAGTATATCAATACTCAGAAGAGGACCCCAAAAACCAAAAATCAATACAAAAATGAAAGTTACATTTCGATCTACACAATATATGTCTATTGAACATATATTCGGATAATATAATCCATATATTCTAAAATCCCAATCCCGTAGTATAGGGACAAGCCACACAACATATACCACTACTAGGGATTCAGTTCGAAGATTCCACGAAGCAATCGTCCGGGAGAACACACTCCACGAGTCTGAAAACTATGATGATTTCCATCTGAGATGTACTATTTTTTAGGAAAGTTCTTGAGAGATAGATACACTCATTTCAGGAGAACACACATTTCAGTGGGAAAGATCACGATATAGAGATGAGGATCACTGCCAGGGCCCTGGAAAATATTGAGACTAATCTGGAATTCACCGGCTAGGTAGAGGATCGACTCCCTGTGGAAGTGGTCACGTTGATATATGACTCTCCCTAGGGTCATGAATGGATATAGAATCTCACATCGGGCCTCTAAGTGGGATACCTCACTCTATCTCGGAAATTCCTGCTGAAGGGATCATACTCCTGTAGTAGGAAACGATATCTGACCTTCAGGGGAATGAGAAAAAGGGCCACTAACCCGAATGAAACTTTTCTAAGATACGATTGAAAAGAAGATAAAGCCATGTATTGAAATGTACATGGCGTTTAGACGTGTTAAACGCCTTGTCTTTGGACCTCGGGTAATGCCTGTGTACAACGACACGTGTCACAATGCTGGTCATGTAGGAAAGTCAGTACAGGGCGTGTAGTACAGATCACAGATAGTGTCCATGTAACTGGGGTCGGCTCCATGTACGTGGTTGTGTGCCTATACACAGATTTATCCTGTGTCTGTGTATCGCCCGAGATACCCACCATGTCCCGCGTAATTGAATCTGCCTTGCCGTGTAGGGTCTAAATGCCATGTCTTCAAATTCATGTATTTCATCCCATGTCTTTTTACTTCCCATAATACACATGGATATTTGTGGAAGTTCCAACATGCTATGTGACTAGGGTAACATGTTGTGTGATACCTATCTGACACCCAAAACCCTAACCGCCAATGCCACTACCACATGACGTGTTATTCAGAATTACACACCGTGTACTCTAGAAGTTTCTAGAATCACAAACCTACTTTTCCGCACTTTAGTGATTCTTTTATTGTTGATCCAACTATCTGATTACAATAAATCACAAAATTTGAGGTCACCCACACATCATGAAGTCGATTCTTCCAGTTTCAGCCCTTCGATCGGCCCCAAAAACATGTTATGATCATCCGCATGAAGAACGGTCGAGGAAAGATCTTTCCCAAACCATGTCGATTCATCCGCCTCCATCACCGTTGCACCTCTGTTGGGTCTCCATGAGGTAGGATCTCTAATTTTGGATCATTGCATTACAAAACATATAAAAAATGATCTATTTTTCGTCACCCCATGAAGAACATGAAGAAAAGAGGAAGAAAATCCAACATTTCAAAAAGGATGAATGAACCCCCGTCGTAGTTTGCCACGATGTTGATCTTCTCCCGTTTTAAGGATTAAACAAGGAAAATCAAAATGATAGTCGAACAATTATCCCAATTGTAATTCCTAAATCAAATCCCAATAGAAATAGAATATAACACCCTCCCACAAGAACACATGCTCTGTGGATCAACATGTTCGGGGATGATTCGTGTTCATCGTTTAAATAAAAAAATGGGGAAGAAGAATTGAAATAACAACCTAACCTCAATCCGGTTGAAGAATGATCTCCCCATCATGTTCATTGGTGGGGCTCGTTAGATACGAGATGCATCGTCATCGTCCACTAATAGGTTCTCCTAGAAATATCTAAGTGTCTCTTTCTCAATTCACAGGGTTATGAGGCTAACCATGCAAACTTTCCAAGAGTAGGTTTTTAAAAACTAAAGAATTTGGTCGTTGTATAAAAAGAAAATTTTTATATAAAAAAATTCATTATTTTTTTTTATTTCTATTAAACGTCCAAAAAACTATCTTCTGCAACCGACCCACACTGGTCAATGTTAGGCCTTGGATAAGGTCAATTCACTGCTCCGAAGGCAACAATTCCCTCAGATTTCTGATCCAGGCACCCATTTAAATGATAATTCACTTCATTAGGAAAACTTCTCACGTGTTCTTTTTAAAGGATTAATTTATTTCCAACATATATTCCAGGAACTCCGGGCCTCATAATTTCACGCCGTCAGAAATCCTGGTTTCATAATAATTATTTATAATATTTACAAAATAATACACATAAAAAAATATGAGACATCACATTCTCCCCACATTGGGGATTTGCATCCCCGAAAATCCCAAACAAAGGCAACTCAAAAAGATGTGGGTACTAGGCCTGGATCTGAGCCTCCTACTCCTACGTGCTCTCTTGAAGAATCTCGTGCTGCCATATGATACACACCAAGGGAATTGATTTCCCACGAAGGATCCTCTCCTGCCAATCCTCGATCTCTACCAGGTACCCAACAAAGGTCACTCAATCAATAATGTCCAGCTCGCCCGAGTTGATGACGTGGGATGGCTCATGCACATACACCCTCAGCTAATACACATGGAAGAAATCATGTACCCGATGTATCTATAGTGGTAGAGATAGGCGGTACACCACCTCGCCAACTCTACGCAGTATCTGGAAGGGTTTGATGAACCTTGGAGATAGCTTTCCCCCCCGGCCAAATATCTATAACCCTCATCGTGTTGAGACCTGAAGAAAGACGTGGTCTCCCTCCACGAACTCTAGAGGTCTCCATCGTCTGTCAGAATAATAATTCTACCAGATCTGTGCAGTCTTCATCCGCTCCCTAATGATCTACACCTTCTCTATGGTAGCTCACACCAACTCTGGACCCATTAGTGTTGAATTTCTGGGGTCGGTCCAGCAAAGCGGGGACCATAAGTGTCTCCCATATAAAGCCTCAAAAGGTGCCATATTAATAGTGGAGTGGTAGCTATTTTTGTATGAAAACTCTACAAGTGGTAGGTGGTCCACCCAACTATGACCAAAGTCCATGATACATGCCCACAACATGTCCTCCAGAACTTGGATGGTTCTCTCCGTCTAACCATCAGTCTGGGGATGAAACACTGTGCTCTGGCGTAGCTCTGCCCCAAAAGCCTCCTACAATACCTTCCATAACCAGGATGTGAATTAGGCATCTCGATCCTAGACTATTTTTGAATGGACGCGATGATTCCGAACTATCCCCTGCATGAAGAGGCATACCAAGCTCTCTAAGGAACTCTGCTCCCTGATAGCTAGGAAGTGGGCCGACATGGTGAGTTGGTCAATGATCACCCAGATGGAATCATGCCCCTTGGACATATGTATGAATCCTATCATAAAGTCCATTGATATTCCGTCCCACTTACACTCTAGATCTTCTAGGGGTGAGCTTTTCCCAATGAAACCTGGTGCTCAGCCGTCACCTGCTGGCATGTTAGGCATTGAGAAATGAACTCTGCTACTACCTTCTTCATGTCTAACCACCAGAACCGCCGTCAAAGATCCAGGTAAATCTTCTCCAATCCTGGATATACCTCCAAAGGGGACGTGTGAAACTCCCTTAGGACCTCCACTCACAACACCACAAGTACAAAAGTGCATCCATTGAAAAGAATTATGTTTTCCAACATTGAGAATATCCATCAAAAGAATGTTTTGTGGATAACTAAGCACTTAAAACCTCAAAGTCAACATCCCCAAGGTACGCATACCTAATTCGCTATAAGAGTGGAGGGGTGAAAACCATCGACTGAAGATAAGTTGTGTCCTCCCTCTCCACGAAGGATAGATGCAACATGGCTAACTGCTCTGTCACCTCACTCAACAGCTGCAAGTATGAGATTCTGCTAAAAGAATTTTCCACCTTGTTCCCTTCCCAGAAGTATAGATGATCTCAAAATTATAACCCTAGAGGAACTCTAGCCAATGACTCTATCTCAAGATCAAATCAATCTGTGATAAGTTGTACTTGAGGATTCTATGGTTAGAGTGAACAATAAACCACTCGCCCATAAGGTAGTGTCTCCACGTCTTCAACGCAAAGACTACAACTACCAACTCGAGATCCTAGGTCACATAGTTCTGATCATGGTGCCTAAACTGGAGCAAACCATAAGCAATCCCTACCTGTCTCTGCATTAGGACACAACCAAGCCCGGTCCCAGATGCGTCGCAACAAACTTTGTACCCGACACCCTCCTCCGGTAATCTAAAGATCGAGGCTCTCATCAAACTCTTCCTCAACTATTCAAAATACTACTATAAATTCTCCATTCATATGAAGGTTTCTCCCTTCTTTTTCAAAGCTATCATTAGTGATAATATTCGAGAGAAAACCGGAATGAATCTCTGGTAATATCCTTCCATCCCAAGGAATCTTCGCACCTATGTCACACTCGGAGGTTGATCCCATGCTATCATTTCCTCCACGTTGGCTGGGTCCACAGATACACTATCTACTGAGATGACATGTCCCAAAAAGTGGAACTCTTGAATCCATAACTGACACTTCAGGAGCTTCCCTTAAAGTCGGTGCTCCCAGAGTATGTCTAGAACTATCTGCAGGTGTCTCGCGTGGTCCTCCTCTGACGCTAAGTACACAAGGATGTCGATGATGAAGACCACTATGAACTGGTCTAAGTATGGCTAGAAGATCTGGTCTATCAGTCCCATGAATACATTGGGGGAATTTTTCATGCCAAAAGGCATCACCTAGAACTCATAGTGACCATAGCGGCATCTGCAAGCTGTCTTCGGTATATACTCATCCCGTACTTGTAACTGGTGAAAACTTGATCAAAGTTCAACCATTGAGAACCACTATGCCCCTATCAGATGGTCGAAGAGGTCTTCAATCCTAGGTAGGGGAAACTTGTTCTTCATCATTACCTAATTCAGTTTCTGGTAGTCCACACACAACCTCAAACTCACGTCTGTCTTTCTGGAAAACAAGATCGGGGCCGCCCAGGGTGAACGCTGGGTCTTACAAAACCCTTTATCTGTAAATACTCCAAATACACCCTCAAATCATGAAGATTTGTGGGGGCCATCTAATTTTCTTATGAGGAAATCAGTGTCATCCCGGGGTGTAAGTTGATATAGAAGTCCATTTCCCAGTGGGGAGGTAGTCCTAGAAAATCTTCAGGAAAGATGTCCTCAGACTCCGCCACTACTACTAGGAACTGGGAGCTCATAAAATATGCTACTCCAAGGGAAAGGATAGCTAACTCATGGGTAATTGGATGCACCCTCCAATGCATGAGCTCGTTCTATGCTTCCTGGGTGTCCTTTTCTCTGACAAAATAATGCCTCGTCCCATCACTATGGACACACCGCGCTCTTCGCCAAAAATAGTCAATATGGGCATGGACCGAAGATAACCAATCCATACTGAGAATGACGTCATACGGCCTCGACACTATCACAAGGAAGTTACAACAAAAAATCTCACCTCTAAGGGTAAGATCACACTATCTACAAAGGCACATGATCATCATGTGTACTTTCGTAGGTGTCTCCAAGAATAATGATTGAGTCAACGACTCTAACGGAATCCTAAGGATTCGCACAAGACATGTGGCAATGAAGTAATGACTGAAAACTATGTCTATAAGTATGAAAGCAATGGTATAGAAGACACAAATCATACCTTGGATCATCCCTGGAGACCCTGGGTAGTATTCCTTGACCGCATGTAGTTGTACCTACCCCTGTCCCCCCAGCTCTTTGAGCCTAGTGAGGACCTCCTTGGGGTGGTGGGGGAAGTAAATACAAGAATATACCACCACCTATAGCTCTCCATTCCTCTTCCATGTCCGCTGCTTGGTGGTTCTTCCTACTCCACTCTCTGCCTTTGCCTTGGTGGTCCATCAACCACCTCCCTGTCAGCAGCTTGATGGGCCAGACAATCTCTAGTGAGATGTCCCCTACCGTCACACGCGTAGCATCGCTTCCGCCAAGGCTGACTGGACCCAGCCTAAGATCCCTAGACTATCGATCCAATGTCTTGGGTCCTCCTATGACGTCTCCCACATCCTAATCCCTGAGCCTGATGTCGGCTCCCTACTGTTGAGGTCTCCATGCATGTCTGCCTGCTGCTGACTATCGTCGGCAGTCTCTACTCTGTTAAGAAGCTCTCGATCACCATGGCTCTCTCATGCACTCCAGCATAAGTTGAAATGCACAGAGGCACGACACTATCTCAGATATCCATTCATAGACCTCAATCGAAGGTTCGAGCTCTAAATTACTGATCTCTAACTATATCCATCGTGTACCTGGCGAGGTTAGTGAACCTCGATGAATAGTCATCTACCATCAAATAGCCCTGCCGGAGTAGAAGAAGCTCTTGGATGCGAAATTCTCTCAGCGTAACCAGAGATAAATCCTCCCTAAAGATCCTCTCAAACTATGTTCATGAAAGAGTCAACTCGTCATGTGTCTGTGTGGTCAGACTCCACCATCTTCCTATCGAACCCTATAGAAGGCTCGCTCCTAGGATCGTCATTTAGTCTACTAGTGTCCTCAAGAGACGGAAGAATCTGGTCACCACCTCAAGCCAATCATTGGCTACATGAGGGTCAGACTCGCCTCGGAACCTGAGGGGTCTCTATCTCTATAACTCATTGAGCATGCTCAGCCTGTGCTCCTCATCATTCGGTATTGCAGGTACCACGGGCAGCTCCACTAGTGGTGGTATAGCAGGTGCACCACCTGGTGGCAACGCCTAGGGTACTGGTCCCTATATAGAAGCCTCTTTACTAAGGGGGTCATCTTCATGATCCCGCTGCTGAATCCTAGTGGGTAGGCATCGTTGAGTCATTCTGTAAGGAAACAATGTAAAGACACAGAAATTTCACGGAAGTTTTTTTCTTAATTTCTTTGGGATTTTACAAGAACGCAGCTTCTGGAAGCACCTAATTCCGAGGCCTGGTGTGCCCCGAATAAAATTTCAAAGTTTATCTCAGGTATGTCTAGTGAACGATCGAGTAGGTTTTTCTAAATTTTGAACTGATGCTCATAATCGAAATCTGAGGGCACCGATGACACCGCAGTGCCACTAATTCCTTAGGTACACCTTTTACGAAAGTGCATTTTCTCGGGTGTTGATGTAAAAAAAAGTGGGGAATAAAAATATAATTGTTTTATTTTTATTTCTTCACTAAGTGGTTTAAGTGAAATAAAGCTGTGTCTCAACTTAATTTATCTTTTCTAACTGTTAGATCCTATGTGTGGGAGTTGGAGTGGGATCCACAGGTTGTTAACTTCCCATTAAAGAATTAAGGGTGAGGTGGGGCCCACACGAGCCCCCACCTTTTCAAATTCCCTAACTCCTCTAAACCCCCTTTTAAATTAAGTGTCTCCCCCCTCCTCACCTCCCACATTAATTCATTCCACCTAAACACTAATTAATTTGACAAATTAAGATCAATTAATTAAGTATGTTAGGTTTTGAATTTTGGATTTTTGAATTGCATGGATTGAGTAATAAAATAAGAGTTGTCTCATTTTTTTTGGGTTTTAGCATGTTGTGTTGAGTTTTTGGGAGAGTTCTAGTTTTTGAAGAGTTTCATCATTCCACGAAGAACTCCATCCTCATCATTGAAGAATGCGAAGAATGCCAGTGCCAACCTCGGCTTCCTTTTTCTCGACGCTTGATGAAGCGACACCATCATCCCGCAGCAACGAAACAGAACAACGGAGCTTTCCCTTTCTTCGTCAAATGATCAACCATTGTGAATCGAGGTAGGGAATAAATTTGATAATGATAACTTTTCTCATGGATGTTTCCTTTTAAAACAAGGAACACGGATCAACTCAATATTAAGTTGATCCGCGAAAGAAAATGTTTTCGGGTTGAGAATATTTGATTTCGGGGAAAAATGTAGAGGTTGATTAATTTTTGTTTGTGAAATACCCTTTGACATTCTTCCTCTTTATTTATGGGATGCTTGTCATTGTTGTAATGGGAGGAGGTCGGACCGCTCGAACATGGCCGAACCTCCTCCCCCTTGTTGTTGATTATGTTGCGGCTCAAGCGAAGGCGGGGCGGTGCAACGACACCACACGGAAACAAAGAGGAACAATGAGAAGAAGCGTGGCACCGTCGAGCCGCACCGTGGAGGCTGAACAAAGACGCGGAGCCATCGCGCTGCGCCGGAAAACCACAAAGAGGCCACGGTTCTTTTTGATGGACGTGCGGATCGGCGGGCGACGACGAAGCAGGCCGCAATGGCGTTTGAATACCTTCTTAGTGAAGATCGGGTCCCGGGAGGATTGTCGGCGAAGACAGAAGGAGAAACGCACCACCGGAGCGCGTCCAATGGTCCGCAGATGGCGGCGGTAGAGCCGCGACAGTGGGGGAAGAACCAGAACTGCTTCGGCCGTTCCGGATTGGGGTGGCGCGACATATGCCGCGTCGATTCGTCAATCACGGGGGGTTGTAACCCCCCACCCCCGCACCCGCTAGCCACACGGGCACCGCGCCAGCTCCAGGCCGGGCGGGCTGGTCCTTGCCCTTTTGGGCCGGACCTGGACCCGGGTCGCGTCGACCCGGTTCGAGCCGACCCGGGGGGTATTAGGCCGGGTCGGACCGGGCCCGAACCCCCTAATTTCGGACAGATCTGTTTAAACTTCCATAACATGGGCTAAGGACCTCCGATCGATGCACCGTTAGTTGATATGCAATACTTGGATCGAGACTATTGTTTTGGTATATTACACTCATGGTTTCAGAGATTTTTGGTATGGTCGGGTTGGTTCGAACCCCAAACCAACCGGGCCCTCAGAGCGGAAACACTTATAACATGAGCTCCGGACGTCAGATTGATGTGCCATCAATTTTGTTGGATTACTCTTCATGAGACAGAACTTTTGGAAAACTTTTTCTGAGATTTTCATGAAGTTGGATAGTGGTCGGGTTGGATTGTACCCGAAATCCAACCGGGCCCTTGGAACGGAAAAGCTAATAACTTCAGACCGGACGTCCGTTTGACAAACCGTCAGCGGCATTGGTGACCATGTTAAGAAACGGTCCCTATGAGTATACCCTATGAGAGTTCGGGGTATAGTTGAGATACGGTCAGGTTGGTTCGTACATGAAACCAACCGGGCCCCTGGGACAAAAAGGCTAATAACTCACAGACCGAGCGTCCGATTGAGGCGTCGTCTGTTGCGTTGAGACCCCAATGACGAGGTGGTCCTTTGAGATACTTCTTCGTGGGAATTTGAGATACATGGAGTATCGACCTGTAGCTCGTGGAGCGGACCCTCCCGGAGACAAGCGTACGGAGTACGGAGACCATGTAGCCGGCTGAGACCTGACGACTGCTTGACCGACTCAACTTGGAGTGAGTCGACTATCTCAGTGGACGGAGCACTAATTTGTTTGGGTGTAGACCCATGGAGGACGGAGCACTACTGTGTGACAGTGCCGACCCACGGTACTCGATCGGAGAGTACCTCTACAGGCTATTAGGGGAGATGTACTACTGTGTTTGGGTGGCAGACCCCGGTGGGAAGCACTACTGTGTTTGGGTGGCAGACCCACGGTACTCAACAGGAGGAGTACCTCAGCAGTCTTAGGATAGTGAGCAGAACCTCAGAGTCGTGACAAGATCATTGTATTCTCCAGAGACGGGGATCTTCAGCAGTTACAGTTTCGATAATGAATATCCTGGTTTGAGCTGAGTCTATGACCTTTGTTTTTACCCCATGATTGAGATGGGTCACTTGATAACTTAGGTATATGTATGGGCATATACCTGGGTAGTGGTTATCCGTTGATTTCATAATCTCTGTGTTTCATCATGATTGAGATGGGTTACTTGATAAGTTAGGAATATGTGTGGGCATATACCTAAGTAGAGGTTATCTGTTGAGATCTTTCTTTGTGGTTATCCTTGATGGATTTAGTGATACCTTGAGCGTCTCAGGGTTCCTACTGAGTATCGTTATACTCACCCTTGCACGGGCTATGCCTACACCTCGTTGTGTTGGTTGCAGACGACGGGCAGCGCTGACAGATGTCGAGTGTTCGAGGACTGGACGGTACCCGGAGGTAGATCTCACGATGAGTCATTATCTGGAGGTGGACTTCACGACATGACGATACATAGAGGATGTTGACGGGTGAGAGCATTATGGATGCTATCTGTACCTACCTTTCAAGTAGGATCTGTGGTGGATGATCCAGGAGCTGCGCTATCTGTACCTACCCTTCAGGTAGGATCCGTGGTGGATGATCCAGGAGCTGCGCTATCTGTACCTACCCTTTAGGTAGGATCCGTGGTGGACGACCTAGGAGCTGCTTCTATACTTCTAGCAGCTTGTCTTTTCTGTTGTACTTTTGTACAGTTGCAGTTGTACTTTCAGTTGGGTTTGTATTCTGGCCCACTTAATTTTCAGCACTTTCTTTTATACTTAGTGTATTACTTCCGCTTGTACTTTGGGATGTTTTGTTTACTTTAATAAAGGCAATGCCTTCCAGGTTATCGGGATTTACGCCATTGGTGCTAGTCTCCAGACCCTGGCCTATGGAAGGCGGCTTGGGGTAGTAACAGCACGGGCCCCGGGGACGGGTCGTGACAAATTGGTATCAAAGGGAGGTTCTACCATAGAACTTATAACTCTGATATTCAGTTTCTGTGAAGCAATAGTGTTAAGGGTACCGAGTGTGGTCTTCAGTTCAGGGAGTCTAGTGTTGGTGTGGCGGCCGACACATCCGTACACCAGGACCCTGATTACTGATTTTTGACTTTGTTCACGAAAAACAGTGATTGCGTGTGTGTTTCCAAGAGTTTTAAAGTCAACTCAAACCAGGTCATCTCACTAGGTATAAACCGTTGACCGTGTCGCATCTGTTCAGGATGTCTCCACATAGACAGTCAGTTGGAGTTCCGAGAGAGTACTCGATGACAGCCCACCGAGCGACGAGGCTCCGATACGGGGACCTTTTTACATTGTTGGCACCCTTGGGAGGTATACCAGCAGCACCACCACCTGTTGGGCAGTAGATGCAACCAGCCATACTAGTGAACTTTTCACACTGGAAGAGCGCATTGCATGAGTTCCAGTAGCAGCGGCATCCGAGGTTATGAGGCGAGGAAGATTCCCAGACAGCAGAGCACTGGCTGGAGGCGATTGCTAGAGTTTTCCGCCTAGATGAGACATCAGTAGAGTGGATGGTGGACTGTGCTACTAGTGTTTTCCAGTGAATGACCCTGAGGATGGTCTGCATAGTGATGAGGCTTCGGTATGTGGACCGATGCCTGAGATAGTGCCTTCGGGTAGTGTGTTAGCTATACATCACTACCTGTTGGCCAATAGTTACAACCGGCAGTATCGGTAGGTGACACATGTAGGCTTACTGCATTACACGTGTTCTAACATCAGATACCCTCTAGTTCCGAGGCGAGCCCAACTCACAGGCGGCTAAGGACTAGCTTGAGGAAGTTGCTGAGAGTTTTCTTGAGCTTTTATAGCTTCGGCAGGATGACATATCAGAAGCTGAGTATTCATCGAGGCGTACTGATCATTCTTGGTACTTGATGACTATGATATGATCGGTGCTTTAGAGCTCGGACCTCAGAGTGAGGTGTGTTTAATGGATATCCGAGTAAGCACTCTTTCCTCTATGCATTACTACTTATATTAGGGTGTTAGAGAGAACCTCTGTGGTCGAATGTTCTCTGGCTGATCGGTTATAGCCAGTGAATGTTAGCAGTGGGAAGATGCGAATTGGCATTAGTCTCAAAGACTTGGATGTGTAAAATGTTTCAAGAAGAGGAAGTTTCAAGGAAAGATGAATCTGAAGAGAAGAAGACGTGGAAACAGAGCTAGGAGAGCAGCTTGGGGTAGTGTACTTTTTGACATGTTACAACCACCCACCTTTGTAGTCCCCGCTAGGCTTAGGGAGCTGGAGGGCAGGGGAAGAGAGTAGCTGCATGCGTCAAGGAGTGTGACCTAGTGGCTCTAAGAATGATTCATGGGACAGTCTATGTCCACTACTAGTTGTCGTAGTAACAGATGTAGATATGAAACATTCCTTCCTTCCACGAATCTTTTCCCAGACCTAGAGTTTCCGGTAAGTTGTAGACATAACCCTCACGTCTAGAGATACCTTGGGAGGAGACTCAATAATCACACTTACGCCGATAGTTTGGTCTGACCCACGAGGTGACAGTTTCGGTTGGAATCTCTTGGTGGCAGCGTCAAGGCCTTAAGACATTGGTCTCGGTATGGATTGGATTCACATTTCATGCTCAGATTGATTGTATTAGGCAAAAAGGTTGTGGTCTAACAACAACTTCGGGATGGGTTTTCCTTGGGCAGCGAAAAGGAAACCCCATGCATCACAGAATGAACTCATTCATAGGAGGGTTTGTCCGATCACTCTTGGGTCGACCAACCATACCCTCATGGCAGTAGGAGTTCTAAGTTTTAATTCTAATCAGGAAGTGGAGGCCTCTAGAGCTCGAGGATGATGACCGCTTCCTTATACGGGTCTCACCACAACGAGGTTTATGGAGATGTGGCTGAGGCAGCAAGTTATCTCCGAGGTTCAACGGACCTTTCTAGGTCCTCAGCTGGGTATGCTAGGTGGATTACCACTTGACCTTTCCACCTTCGTTTCACCGGGTGTATAATATCATCCACGTACCTGAGGTGAAGAGATACGTGCATGATCCTTCACACATCAGCAGTCTCAGGGATTTGGACATTGATGACAGGGAGATATGCTCGGAGGTTCCAATGATGATCGAGGATCGACAGGAGCGGGTCCTACGTGAATGGTCGATTTCTTAGGTGTGCTTTCACTGGCAGCACGGAAACCTCGAGGAGAGCACATGGGAGTGGAAGGATCAGATGTGTGTTCAGTACCACTTTGTTTCCCTAGTTTGTGTTATAGCTTTACGGGGGCGTAAATCCATGAGGTGGGAGTAATGTAAAGACCCAGAAATTTCAATGGATTTTTTTTATTAATTTTATAGGGATTTTACAAGATCGAAGCTTTTGACGACACCTGATTCTGAGGCCCGGTGTGCCCAGAATTAATTTCCAATGTTTATCTTGGGTACGTTCAGTGAACGAACGAGCGAGTTTATCTAAAATTTGAACCTTTTCTCAGAATCAAAATCTGAGGGCACCAATGAAACCGCAGAGCCAATAATTTCGTAGGAACACCTTTTCCAATGGTGTGTTTTCTCGGGTGTTGAGGTAAAAAAAAGTGGGGAATAAAAATATAATTGCTTTATTTTTATTTCTTCACTAAGCGGTTTAAGTGAAATAATGTTGTGTCTCAACATAATTTCTCATTTCTAAGTGTTAGATCCTATGTGTGGGAGTTGGAGTGGGACCCACCAGTTGTTAAATTCCCATGAGAGGATTAAGGGTGAGGTGGGGCCCACACAAGCCCCCACCTTTTCAAATTCTCTAACTCCTCTAAACCCCCTTTTTATTTAAGTGACTCTTACCATCCTCACCTCCCACATTAATTCATGCCACCTAAATACTAATTAATTTGACAACATAAGATCAATTAATTAAGAATGTTAGGTTTTGAATTTTGGATTTTTGAGTTGCATGGCTTGAGTAATAAAATAAGAGGTGTCTTATTTTAGTTTATTTTATCTTGTTGTGTTGAGTTTTTGGGAGAGTTCTAGTTTTTGAAGTGTTTCATCATTCCACAAAGAACTCGATCCTCATCATTGAAGAATGCGAAGAACGCCAGTTCCAACATCGGCTTCCTTTTTCTCGACGCTTGATGAAGTGACGCCGTCATCCCGCGGCAATGAAACAGAACAACGGAGCATTCCATTTCTTCGTCAAGCGATCAAACATTGTGAATCGAGGTAGGGAATAAATTTGATAATGATAAAATTTCCCAGGGATGTTTCCTTTTAAAACAAGGAACGCGGATCAACTCAATATTAAGTTGATCTGCGAAAGATTATGTTTGCGGGTTTGGAATATCTGATTGCGGGGGAAAACATAGGTGTTGATTACGTTTTGTTCATGAAATAAACTTTGACGTTCTTCGAATTTATTTATGGGCCGCTTGTCATTGTTTTAACGGGAGGAAGTCGGACCGCCAGAACACAGCCGACCCTCCTCCCCCTTGTTGTTGATTATGTTACGGCTTGAGCGAAGGCGTCACGGTGAAACGACACCACCCGGAAACAAATAGGAACAAGGCGAAGAAGCGCGGCACCATCACACCGCGCCGTGGAGGCCGAACAAAGCTGCGGTGCCATCATACTGCGCCGGAAAACCACGAGGAGGCCGCAGTTTGTTTTATGGACGTGTGGATCGACGGGCGACGATGAAGCGGGCCGCAACGGCGTTGGAATCCCTTCGCAATGAAGATCAGGTACCGGGAGGACCGTCGGCAAAGACGGCGGGCGAAACGGACCACCGGAGCGCGTTCGGTGGACCGCAGAAGGCAACGGTAGTGGCGACGCGCCGCCGGAGCAAACCACCATGGCTGATCCTTGGCAGTGGGGGAAGAACTGGAATGGCTTCGACCATTCCGGATTGGGGCGGCACAGCTTATGCCATGCCGGTTCGTCTACACCCCCCCCCCACCGCACCCTCTGGCCACGTGGGCCCTGCGCCAGCACCAGGCCGACTGGCCGGGCCACACCCTTTTGGGCCAGACCCAGACCCTGTTTGGGCAGACCCGTGGGGGGGGGGGGGTATCCGGCCGGGTCGGACAGGGCCCAAACCCCCTAATTTCGGACAGATTCGTTTAAACGTCCATAACTTGAGATACATACCTCCGATCGACACACCGTCAGTTTTGATGCGATCCTTGGATCGAGGTGGTCATTTTGGTTTATTACACTCAAGGTTTTGGAGAACTTTTTATATGGACGGGTTGGATCAAACCCGAAACCAACCGGGCCCTCAGAGCGGAAACACTTATAACTTGAGCTCCGGACATCCGATTGACGTGCCGTCGACTTTTTTGGATTCCAATTGATGAGAAGAACCATTTGGAAAACTTCTCCTGAGATTTGGATGTAGTTGGAGAGTGTCCAGGTTGGATTGTACCCGAAATCCAACCAGGCCCCAGGAACGGAATAGCTGATAATTTCAGACCGGACGTCCGTTTGACGAACCGTCAGCGGCGTTGGTGATCACGTTAGGAAACAGTCCCTATGAGTATACCCTATGAGAGTTCGGGGTACAATTGAGATACGACCGGGTTGGTTCGCACACGAAACCAACTGAGCCCCTAGGACGAAAAGGCTAATAACTCACAGACCGGGCGTCTGATTGACGCGTCGTCTGTTGCGTTGAGACCCCTATGAAGAGGCGGTCCTTTGAGATACTTCTTCATGGGACTTTGAGATACTTGGAGTATCGACCTGTAGATCATGTAGCGGACCCTACCAGAGATGAGTGTATGGAGTATGGAGACCGTGTAGCAGGCTGGGACCTGACGACTACTTGATCGGCTCAACTTGGAGTGAGTAGACTAGCCCAGTGGACAGAGCACTAATTTGTTTGGGTGCAGACCCATGGAGGACGGAGCACTACTGTGTGACAGTGCAGACCGGCGGTACTTGACTGGAGAGTACCTCTGCAGGCAATTAGGGTGGATGTGCTACTGTGTTTGGGTGGCAGACCACGGCGGGAAGCACTACTGTATTTTAGTGGCTGACCCGTGGTACTCGACAGGAGGATTACCTCAACAGTCTTAAGTTAGTGATAAGTACCTTGGAGTCGTGATAGGATCACGATACTCTCCAGAGACGGGGCTCTTCAGCAGTTACAGTTTCGATAATGCAAATCCTAGTTTTTGCTGAGTCTATGACCTTTGTGTTTACCCCATGATTGAGATTGGTCACTTGAAAACTTAGGTATATGTATGGGCATATACATGGGTAGTGGTTATCCATTTATTTCATAATCTTTGTGTTTTTTCATGATTGAGATGGGTTACTTGATAACTTAGTTATGTGTATGTGCATATACCTAAGTAGAGATTATCTATTGAGATCTTTCTTTGTGGGAATCCTTGTTGGATTTAGTGAGACCTTGAGGGTCTCGGGGTCCCTACTAAGTATCGTTATACTCACCCCTACACGGTCTATGCCCGCACCTCGTTCTGTTGGTTGCAGACGACGTGCAGTGCTGACAGAGGCCGAGTGTTCGAGGACTGGATGATACCCGGAGGTGGAACTAACGACGAGTCAGTATTCGGAGGTGGACTTCACGACGTTAAGATACTCGGAGGAGGTTGACGGGTGAGAGAATTTTCGAGGCTATCTATACTTACCGTTCAGGTAGGATCCGTGGTGGATGATCCATGAGTTGCGCGATCTGTACCTACCTCTATGGTAGGATCTGTGGTGGATGATCCAGGAGCTGCGCTATCTGTACCTACCCTTCAGGTAGGATCTGTGGTGGATGACCTAGGAGATGCTTCTATACTTCCAGCTGCTTGTCTTTTCTGTTGTACTTTTGTTCAGTTGTATCTGTATATTCAGTTGGGTTTGTATTCTGGTCCACTTACTTTTTAGCACATTCTTTTGTACTTAGTGTATTACTTCCGCTTGTACTCTGGGATGTTTGTTTACTTTTATAAAGGCAATGCCTTCCCAGTTATCGGGATTTATGCCTTTGGTGCTAGTCGCTAGCCCCTGGCCTATGGAAGGCGGGCTTGGGGTAGTCACGACACGGGCCCTGAGGACGGGTCGTGACAAACAAGATGTACCATAGACAATGAGTATATCTGGATATCTGTCACAAATGACATGGATATCACATCCCATTGATATATGATTCATGTACCATTATTTTATTTCCCAACAACTAGTGTTTTCTTGTACCGAGTCAAAAAGAAGTTTATCAGAGTTATGGTGTATGGATACGTTGGTCTCCAGCACCAACACTAGAGTCTCTTTCCTGAAAGTCGAGCTCAAAAAACTTAACACTATTGCCCCAATCCAATCTCACACACTCTTGGTCCTAAGGTAGAACCGACCACCTCTGATACTACTCTGTCATTACCCCTCCCAGTGGGGCCCACACCGTGACTCCCCAAGCCCTCCTCCAATAGGCCAAGGGCTGGTGAATATCACTGAGTAGGCATATTACTAACATGGGAGGCATTGCCTAAGTAACTGTACACACTAACACATGTACATGCCCAAAATTATGAAATGTAAAAAACCACTAGGGAATAAAATACATGCATAAAACTAAACCCAACCAACAGTGAATGATGGAGAGTAAAGTACTGAAAGTAAACTGGGCTAGAATACAAGCCCACTGAAAACAGAGTCTGAAAACTTCAGAGTTGAACCTGTAAACAAGAAATGTTTTTAGGACAGCTGCTCGTTGCTATAGGATCACCTCGGTCTGTAGGGATCTTAGAATGCAAGGTCCTTTCCGGATCCTCCCTGGACTCTGTCAAAAGGCTTCTTGTTTTCAAAAGACATGACACGTGCGGGAAAAGCCCATGTAGGGGTGAGTAAAACAATACTCAGTAGAGGACCAGGAAAACCAAAAATCAATACAAAAAGGAAAGGTATAGTCTACCCTACACAATCTATGTCTACTGACATATAATAGGAGAACACAACCAAGATATACTCAAATCCCAAACCCGTTGTCTAGGGACAAGTCACACAATTTATACCCCCACTAGGGATTCAGTTCAAAGATTCCAGGAAGCACTCATCCGGGAGAACACACTCCCGGAGTTTGAAAACTCTGATGACGTCCGTCCGAGAAGTACTATTTGTCTGGAAAGGTTACAAGAGAAAGATACACTCATTTTAGGAGAACACACTCTTGAGTGGGAAAGATCATGATACACAGATGATGATCACTGTTAGGGCCTTGGTGGATACCACGACTCATCTGGATTTCACCTACTACATAGAGGATTGACGACCTGTAGAAGTCATCACATTGATACCTGACTCCACCTAGGGTCATGAATGGATAAGGGATCTCGCTCCATGCCTCTTGGATGGATACCTGACTCTATCCTTGAATGTCCTACTGGAGGATTCATACTCCTGTAGTAGGAAATGATATCTGACCTTTAGGGGAATAAGAAAACGAGGCACTTACCCAAACGAAAAATGTCAAAGATATGGTGGAAAAGAAGATAAAGCCCAATACTGAAAAGTACACGACATGTAGAAGTGTTACATGCCATGTATTCTGACCTTGGGTACTGCCTGTTCACAATGGCCCGTGTCGCGAAGCTAGTCATGTAAGAAAGTCATTACACGACCTGTAGTATAGATCACATGCCCTGTCCATGTAACTGGGGTCGACTCCATGTACGCGGTTGTGTGCCCGTATATGGCTTTATCCCGTGCTTGTGTATTTCCCGAGATACACATCTTTTCCCACGTAATTGCCTCTGTCATGCCTCGTAGGGTCTTCACACCATGTCTTCAAAGCCGTGTAGTTCATCCCATATCTGTATACTTCCCAAAATACACACCGAGATTAGGGGCAGGTCCAACACGCCATGTGACCGGGGTAACTTGTTGTGTGATAGCTGTCTATCACCCGAAACCTTAGCTGCCACCGCCGCTAACACACTGTGTGTTCTTCGAAATTACAGGCTATGTATTCTGGAATTTTCTTGAATCGCGAACCTACATCTTTGCACCTCATTGATGCTCCAATCATCGATCCGACCATCCAATCACAATTAAATACCAGAGTTCAGGTCACCCTCAGATCAATAAGTCTATTTCGCTAATTTTGGGCCATTGATCGGCCCTGAAACGCGTTTGATCATCCACGTGAAGAACGGTCGAGGAAAGATCATTCCCAAACAGTGTCAATTCGTCTGCTGCCATCATCGTCGCACCTTCGTTGGGTCACCACATGGTCGGATCTCTAATTTTGGATCGTTACGTTGCAAAACGGATGCACAATGATCCATTGTTCATCGCCCAATGAAGAACATGACGAAAATAGGAAGGAAATCCAATATACCAAAAAGTCAGAACGAACCCCCACTTTCATTCATCGTGACATTTATCCACTCCCGTTAGAAGGATTAAACAAGTAGAATCAAAATGATAATCGAAAAATTATCATAATTATAATTCCTGAATCAAACCCTGAAAGAAACTAAAAATAACACAATGCTGTAAGAACGCACGCTCCGTGGATCAACATATTCGTGGTTGATACACGCTCATCATTTAAATAAAAAAAGAAGAAGAAGAATTGAAATAAGAACCCCTACCTTGATCCGGTTGAAGAATGATCACCACATCGTGTTCATTGGTGGGGCTCGTCAGATTCAAGATTTGTCATCATCATCCGCAACGGGTTCTCCTCGAAAGCCCCAAGAGTCTCTCTATCAATTTGTGGGGTTATGAGGCTAGCCCTATGAACATTCAGAGAGCATGTATTTAAAATGGGATGAATTTGGTCACCGCAAAAAAAGGAAACATTTAAATAAAACAAATTATTATTTTATTTTATTTCTATTAAATGTCCAAAAACTAACTTTTGCAGCTGACCCGCACCTATCGAAGTTCGGCCCTTCCTAGAGTAAAGTTGTTGCTCTGAACACAACAGTGCCCTTATATTTCTAATCAGGGGACCCATTTAAATGGTAATCCACTTCTTTCAGGAAAATTGCTCATGCAAGCATTTTAATGGATTAATTTATTTTAAACATTTATTTCGGGCACTCTGGACCTCAGAATCGCATGCCGTTGAGAATCCTAGTCTCATAATAATTCGATATAATATTTAAAAAATAATACCCTGAAAAATTTGAGACATTACATAGAATTTGAGGATAATTATATAATAACATCCTATAATTTTGACATGGTAGAGATTATGTAGGTATTAATAGAAATATATCCCTATCTTGATACTACAATTGGATGTAGTTATGGATCATATTTACCTAGAGGTAATAATTATGACAAGATGCATAAGACCTGACTCAACATAACCTAGTACATGAGAATTCACCTTACTACGCCCTGGGTCTGACACTCTTGAGGGATATTCATAAGATAATTCTTTTTTTCTTTAAAAACTATTACAATGAATTTGAATAGGTAATGAAAAAAATTACATAGGTTAAAACATAGACTAAGGAAGGATCTATGTGGAAATAAGTGGATGATGTATTTATGTTTTGGATTTTTATTGAGAAACATAGTTAAAATCATATTTAGTTCTTATCCTTATTTCAAGGATGTATACTATATTTATTTTGGAAATTTTATTAATATGGGTTTTGAAATGAAAAACATGTATGATGGGTGACAACCAATCATGTTCAGTAAGGCCACGAGACTTGAACCCATGACCAAACGATGATAAGTGTTTCATTCAAACCACTAACCTATGCAATGTCTGAGTTAATATGTTATTTTTTTCTTAAACAATTTCATGAATAAATATTAATAATAAACCAATAGTGTATCTTTTTAGGTTTAGAGAATAATTTCGTGGAAATATTTGATTTAGGGAATAGTAAGAGACAAATATAATGACTTTTCACTCTTTTTGGGGAGTTACGTTCTATTAAATGATTATTTTAGTGGTTCATGGATCAAAGTCAATTTTTGGACACCATTTCATGATGTAAGGGATAAATTAGAATTTAGTCAATGAACAAACAAAATATAGGGTTATTCATATGAAATTAAGATTTATTAAGTAATTATATTTTTATATATTCATAGGTAGTAATGGATATTTTCAACATGAGAAAAAGGATCTTAAAAAAATTGTTCTAATATCCATATTTTTGTTGAACTAATGATCTTCTAAATAAGCACAGATTTTTAGTTTTTGAGGCCCTCAAAATTCCATTGATCAATAAATTGATTGTGATTTTTGACCTTAATTACTCACTATAAATATTTACATTTTACCTCCATGTAATTATCTCCATATTCAATTAATTTTCTCTTATATAGAAGAATAATCATATGTTATTCCACATGACCTTTTTTTACTTCTTTTGATCTATTTTCAATAATATTTTTTATGAAACCTTCTCATGATGTTGGATTTCATCCTAGGAAATAAAAAACAATCTATCACTAAGATTGAGATTAAATTGAAAATACAAAATTTAACTAAGGTGCAAGAATATAACTCCTCAAATATCAAAACTGAAACATTGTATTGAATAGTGTGTATGACACGCAACAACAAGATTATAATGGAATATACAATTCCATGAATTTTTAACATTTTTAAAATTTTAAATAAATTAAAAGTAATTTATATGTTTAAACTCATGCAAAAATGAGTTAGCATACATCATATACAACAATGAGTTTCTTCAATGGCTTCCATTACACACAATACCATGTTTTATGAAATAATAATATATTAATAAAATATTATTAATTAGTATAATTAGATATAACATGGTTGTTAAATTAGATATTCTGAATAGGATTAATAAATATATGAAAATTTATGTTTTACATAACTATAAAATTAATTCATCGGTTAAAAATTAATTTGAAATTAATTTAAGAATAAATTTAATAAAAAAGAATTGTTTTTATATAAACATATTTTATGCTCACAAAGGTATTTTATCATAATAAATTTAATTAAAAACAATTAGTGAGTGACAATAATTTAATATATGTATATTAAATTTTTAATAAAATATTTTTAATATTCATGCAATATATTTTATTTCCATGAGGAAAAAACCCAATATTAATCATAAAAATTTATATTTTTATTAAGGCACTTTTACAACATTTTAATGGAGAACCAATTTCAAATCCATTTTTTCTAACTTTTATAAATAATATATGTTTAAATAAACGTAATTTTTTTAGGTGGAACATAAAAATTATTCTAGTGGGAATATTGTTTATTTTTATGTGAAGATTCATTTTTTAATTAATTGTAAAAAATGCCATATTTTAACTCAAAACTCCTTTTTATCTAAATTTTTCGTACATATAAATTATATAAATTATTATTTTTAAATACTAATTATATAATTTTTTTTATAATTTAACACAATTTAATTATTTTTTATGAAATTCAATTTGAAATTGGATATAATTACTTAGAAAACCTTTGAACATTTTTACTTTAAAAAATGCATTCTCATTCCGTTTCTTCAATTAAATTTAAAATAATTTCATTGAATTTTGTTATTGTAATTTGGAAAATTGGATTCCAAATTTGGAATAATAATAAATTATAATTTCTTATATGGACATATTAGTTTTTGACCAAAATGATTATTGAATGTTATTAAAATTAATTTCAATGATTGATGTGAAATTAATCTTAACAATGGATTAAAATGTAATCCTAAAAGTCCAAATGACCTAGAAATATGTCCAAAAGACATTTTATATTCATATTGGGACCCTATTCTATCTTTTATATAACATTAACTATTATTGTAGGCACTTGATATGGAAAAAATGATTTCTTAATTCCCTTTCCAAAAATTAACAAGAGTGTCACTCCTCCTCCACTATAAAAAGGCACTCAACCTCCCCATTTCTCACACCTATCAAGACAATTTAGATAATCCATGATCGAAAAAATATCTTCCAAAATTAAGTACCCTTATCCTTGAATACTCACTTTTTTTGAAATCCATTGAAGGAAGACCTTTGCTGAAAACGAAATGTTTTTACCTAAAGAAGAGGTACCATATTTCGTCAAAATATTTTATTTCATTTACATTCCCCACCCACTCAGATATATTTATTCCATGATTATATAACAAAACCAGTGTCATCAATATTCTGACATGTTTTAATGTTAAGGGTTCAGCCTAAGCTTTACACACTTCCATCTAATGGGTATCAAATGTATGGTTTTTGTGGACGAAGAACTACCGTATCATGAAAGGATGATTTTTCTTTTCCCTATTTCCATCTCTCATGGTTGGGAATTTGTATTCACACAATATTTATATATTTTATATTTCATATATATAATGACTTTTTTCATACATAATTTTTATATAATTTCTACCATTAGGATTTCTATTTTATATCAATAGGATAACATCGTTTGTGGAACTGTAGACTACCAAATAATAAAAGTGATGAGATTCAATGAAACGATACATGAAATATATAGAGGTTAGATTTTTTTAAACAAATATGACATTAAAAAAATATTGATGATATTATGATCATAATTTCCAATTATGAAATATAATATATGTCATTTCTTTATTACCCTCTCACAAACATAAAAAGTGATAACGTCATTCGTAGACGTGTTGTCTACCGCCTCCTCGACATGATGTGATTCATTTAAAATCATAAAAATTATATAGATAAGTATATATGATCAAAGAATAATTTATGTATTATATTTTTTTAAGATTAATGTTACTTACCTAATTTCAATATTGATCATTGAAAAATGAGTATGTTATACTCACGAATACATATGATATATCGTCTCTATGATTGAAATGTTGGTTCATTTTTAATAACTGTATTTATTAATTAGTTTTAGAAATATAATTTATGTATAAATTTTATATATATTTCATTATAATTATTATGTAGGTGTTATATAATTACCCATTTGACCATAGTTTACCTATTAAAGGTGTTTTTCACACATAAACTGAATTTTGTCAAAATGACCACTGTAAAAATAATTTTTATATTAGTTGTATAAAACATGGTAACAAGTGAAATTAAAGTTATTATAAACATGAAAAAGTTCTTGATGAAGGTAAATAATTAACATAAGTATATTTTTTATGAATGTAAAGACACACGGTTCACGTAATATGAAGGGTAAGAGATTTCATCTCAATTTACATTTCATCGAGACATATTTGTTGTTATACATATAGTTTTTTATATGGTGTAGATAATTACCTTTAACATGTTATATCATGAATATATTTATTCTAATTATATTATTTTTTCATTTATTTTTTTCCTTCATGGATATTATGATTGAAATGTTTAAATGTTTTATGGGACACTAGGGAATGTTTAAAGATTATTCTCCCTGTAAATGTTTTTTACAAATATCATTGCAATATCACATCTTTTTTTTTTGTGATTTTTAAATTTCTCATGAAAATATAACCTTATTTTTGGGCACCTAATTTCTTATATATAGTGTACATACAACCACTTTCCCATATAATATCATGATTCATACAATCTTTATGATATTTTGAGTTTATATTTGAATTGTTTCATCTAAGGGAATTTGAGTTAAAATTTACCAAGTGGAAAATAATTTCATAACATCATTTCATTCATTAGATTATACTACTAATTCATTGTCCATAAAATTATATTATTATTTCTATGATGAATTTGAATATCTATTGATGTATTTACACTTCCTTTTGTGGATTTATAGTTGACACACATTATCTAATAAATTATTGACTCTCACTTCATCATTATAATCTTTTCAATTGTTTACACTACAATAACATTTAGTACGATATTATTTACTCCTGAATTATTATTTGAGGAATTATTTGATAATTTTCTTAGAAATATTTTAATTTTATTCTTATATGGTTATTCATTACCTTTATCAAATAATTTTACCATTTTACCACTCTTTGGTACTAAAATGTTTTTAGAAAGTGTTTTTTAGAAAACATGACATCAATCCATCTTTTGTCAGAGCACCTATTTTTTATAGAATCCCTATTTTCTATTAAGGTTTTAATGAAAATGTTTTCATCCATTCCAAAATGATTTATTAAAGGCATTTTTATGCTTTATATATTTTATCCATGTTGTATAAGGAATGTTCTTTTCTCTTTCCGAACAAGGTATCTTTCTAAGAATTTTATTGTAAAAAAGGAATATTCTTTTTATCTTGTACGACATGTACGTATTTTACCACTGTAATTTAATTAATAATTAATTTTAATGATTAAAAGGTTATTTTTTATTGAAAATTTCTTTAAACTTGCTTTTCAAGGAAAATGTCTTTCATAAAAATATTATTTTCCTCATGAATTTTTAAAAGACCGTGTTATAGTGTTTTTATTGATAAATGAACGAAAACCATTATTTTTACTCTATTTGGGATATATTTTATTGATACCATACATATTAATCTTCTAGATGATTTATGATTGTTTTTTAAGGATAGTAATGTCATTCACTACATTGATTCCTTTTAGTCCCCTAGAAATATTCATATTCTTATGATCATTTAAAATTGAATTTACTAGGATTATAAATATCATTTATCATGGATATATTCATTACCAAAAACATATATCATTTTTACATATGGTTATTAATTTTATAGCTATTTCATTCACTAGGGAAATATTGACAAATCTGTATTATTTATTCCAAACAAATGTTTCATAATAGAAATTGTTTAATTCGATTATTTGATAAGAGTAATTATTTAGACTTGAAATAATGGGTGGGGATCGTAATTTATATATCCCCTCAATAAATTTATAGGATCTCATGATACATTTTAGTAATGAAAATTAATCAAGTTTCCACATGTAGTTCTAAATTGTCTTGTGAATGTTCTTGCTGGTATAAGTTTTCATGTTTCTAAGACATGACCTATAATAATGAGTCATTACTTTAATTTTGAATCATTATTTATAATTCATGATATTAATAATATGGTAATGTATATGGATGAATTTCATTAAATTTTTATTGATTAAATCAAATGTGTGTTTAGTTATTTACCATTCCATATTAATTATTCCTATTGATTCATTATTTCTTCGGTTATACTTTTCCCTTACTATTCATTTGAGAACACCATTAATATTTTTACTTTCCCAAGGATTCCCTGAGGGGTGCAATAAATTTTATGAAATTTTATACTAGTTCTAATAAAGATATCATCGATGAAAAAATAATGTTTTAATTATTGTATTAATTAATAATATAAGACTCATGCATGTATCTGGTTTACTAAGACAAGTAAACTTTTCATTACATCTGGATTTGATTCTCTATAATCATGAAAATGTAATGGTATTAGGCACCAAATCCTTGATTTATAGGGTAGGGACCATATATTACCTACCAAATGTAATTAATTCTAATGTTATCCTTTATACACAACATATTTTATGTTTCTATGTGAAAGATGTATTTATTGAATTCAACTCCTATTTTGATCCTTGAAGTAGTTTAGATGGAAGAAAATATTTCCAATAAGGAATATAAAGTTGTGATTCTTTACAATAGGTAATATTGTTTGTGTAGAAATGTAATCTAAAAAGTTAACATTTTATGGAAAACCATGTGGTTGAAGTGGAAATAAGGGAATTTTAACATTCTAAGAGGGGAAGATATACCTACATGTTAAATATGTAAAAACATTAGGTTGATGTAATATCTCGATGGGGGAGATATTTTTATGAACCAATTAATGATATATTAAATAATCTTTACCATTATTAATATTTTTATGAATATATTTATTTTTCATTGAGTAGCGAAGAATACCAATTTTTTGTAAAATTATAATTTATTTAAAAAATTATTATAAATTGAAAAAAACCATTTTATTTTAAATATGAATTATGTAAGATATATATTATTTATTTATATATAATATAATTAATTTTCTTTGAATCAATTTCATTTTTCATTTTAGTATATGTTTATTCTTTTGTTTAAAATCCATATTTTCCTGAAAACTATTTTAAAAGGCATAATGTTTCTGTATTTTTAATTAATTAAAATAATAACCTATGAGGAATGATTTGAATTAAAATTATAGATAATATATGTATTAATATCAATGGAAATTCATATAATGATTATTACTAATCATTAAGTTAATATGAAATCATTATTTTCTTGAAAAATGCACTTGTTGTAACCTTTCTTTTTCATCAAGTCGGTGGGTTTAATATTAAGTTAAATTATAACTTTTTTTGAATCGATTTTGGTAAAAGGGATTACATATTTTGAATCAGAATAATTTTTATTATCTAATAATATAAAATTAATATTTTACTATAATGAATGGTGAAAATAATATAAATTAATTTCTCTTGTTAAAGGAAAACAGATTTATAGGGGGTTAAACAAAGCATATTTGGGGTAAGATAACCTAAAAAATTAAAAATTATATAATATATCCCTATTTATACCTTATAATTTCTAAAAAAAGATAATACTCAATTATGAAGTCTTTTTTTGTTCAATAACATGGGTACTCCTTTTTCTTTTTAGAAATTATAAGTGAGACACTCATCTCACTTACAAAATCCCACCACTCTCTTTTAATATTCACTCCATCAATTCCATTTTTATCAGATAATAGAAATGAAAATATATTCCTCTATTACCCACCCACAAAATGGATCTCGTTTTATTATTATAAATCAATCCTAAGAATAGTTTTTGTAATTACCAAAGGAGTTTGTCTGAAGAAGATGTATCATTCTTAACTAACTTATTTTATTTTATTTATTCTTACACGTCCATCAAATATTATTTAATTATAATTATATAATAAAATTATTATATATCATATAATTATATGTTATTATGTTTATATATAATCCTAAACCATATCCTCTTCCATAAAATGGGATACGAAATCATCATTTGTGAGTATGGCGGACTACTACTATGTGAACATATGTCATTCATTTTCCATCATCACCTCTAAAATCATATTAAAAAGATGGATATAAAGTATATATATGAACATTATTAACATATTTATACTTTTTTATTTGTTACATCACACCTAAAATCATAATTTTCATTCTTTGGGGGATATGATTACGTCAAATGTGTTTACAACAAAGTAACACCTTTTGAAGCATTATGATGTTTTTTCAGTAATTATTTACATGGATGTGTATAAGGATAAAGTTAACAATATATGTCCTATAAATTAAATTTTATTTATATTAATTAAATATTAATCATTAATAAAATATTTTATATCATTTTCATTATAACACTAAAAAATTATATCTTTGTTTTTGCATACGTGTGGACAACAACCTCACCAAAGTGACGAGACACTTTTTCTGTCACTAAATTACATGGATGATATATATATATAAGTACATTTAAGGAAAAAATATTTTATTTATGAAATTATTATCATTATATAAAGGTAAAATATCACTTTCCTTCTTTCTATAATGATCATTGAAAATTGAAATGTTACTCATGCACACATACGACCTACCGTCTTCATGTTCGTAACATAGTTCATTTTTTCTAACAATATTTAAATATTGGTTTTAAAACTGTAACATATTTATTAAAATGATAATTATGTTAGTATAATTTTCATTTATATTTTTAAATAATGAAATTGTTGACCATAGTTATCCTACCACATTAATTTTTGACACATAAGTTGAATACCATCAGAAGTTACGAAGTGAACATAAACGATTAAAACATTGTGTATAGAATTGTAAGATAACGAATGAAAAGAATAATAATAATTGAGAACTTTATTTACCAAGTAAATATTTACCATAATGTTTTTATTAATGAGGATGAGTAAAAAAGATGAAAATTCGAACACAAGGAAAGAGACTTCATCTCAATATCTATTCATTGAGGCATATTTTGATGTTACACATATATTTTATTTTATAAGGTGTATATATAGGCAAAATGACAAGATATAAATTTAGTTAATCTTTTATAATGATATTTAGTTTTTTAATGTTATTATTTTATGGTTCCCAATATTCGAATATTTTCACTGTGGAAAGGGACTTTTCTTTAAAAAACCTTCATCTGATGTTTCTTTTTGAAATCTCTTTTTCTTCCATGTCTAGGTTTTTTAAATGATTTTATGTATGTAATTATATGATCATAATTTTTTATAAAGTAAATTTTTAATTTCATTCAATATTTTTCAAAATTTGAATCTTTTTATAGAAAGTTCTACTTTATTTAAAAATAATAAAAGCAATGTTCTATTTTAACATTTATAATGACAATGACTTTTCCCGCCGCCATAAATGTTAATTTATATTTGTATTCCTTTAAAATATTTAATATTATCTTATAATAAAATCCAACATTCTATTTTTTGGTATTTTTGTATAGAAAACTTAATTTTAAAAGAAAAGGGTATATTGATATCAAAAAGTGTATTTAATATGGATTTATAAGACATTTTCAATGTTTTTATCACGAGAATGTGAAAGAATAAATGTTTTAAATGTTACTTGAGAATTATAAATGAGAAACAAGAGATCCTAATATAGTTTATATTAAGGGTTGATCCACATTAAATCACATCATTGATCCTGATATATCTTATATAATGGGAGCACCCTAATAGTATCAAGTGGGACTATTTCAGCATATATAATGGGTGTACACAAATCATTCTCAAATTCCTTGGGTAATTTTACATAAATTAATAGTTTAAAAGGATGGAGTTAGAGAAGGTTTTTTCTAATTGATTTAACTGATCTCTAGTTATTTCAAACATCAGTTTAAAATAGGCTATGAATGTGATGATCTAGGTTTCCATAAAGGGTTTTTAGATAGTTGTTATATGTTATAAAGATTTTTTTGAGAAAAATGTTTCCATGTTTTCCATGTGAAAATGAATTATTTCATTTTCTCATATAAATTTGATATAAAGGTAATGCAATATAGGTTTTTCATTATTTTCACTAGACTGATCATTTTTCTTTCATTTTATGTCCATTAATAATATTTTTGTTCTCATCACACATTTTGAAATATTTTTTCACTGGTTTTAAGGATGTTCAAGGGAAAGAGATAAGTCAAGGTGAAAATGGTTTATATTTTCTATGAATATAAATCATGAATTATATAAAAATAATTTTATTATGGGAAAATGGGAACTAATTAGAAGTGTCCACTTTAAATATATTTGGGTTTTTATATTATATTTTTGACCTACATCTCTAAACATATAAAACTAATGTATTTGGAATATAATAAAGCATGTTTTAGTTCAAAGTAACCAGAATAAGTATTTTTTATGTTCAGTTTCATACAATTATCTATTTTTATCTCTTTGAAAAAATATTAGAAATATTAAAATAAAGAGAGTGAAATTTTTTAGTTATTATTAACTTAAAATAATGTTAAACTCATTATCAAGGGTAAGTGGAACAAAATTTCAAAAACTATAAATAGAATATTCTAAAGGGAAAAATAATCTTGTATATTAAACTAAGTGTTTTTTATCTTTCTAGGCCTGATCTAATATGATTAATCCCATTTTACCCATACCGAGTTAAAAAATGTTTACCATTGTTACAATTCATAATGGCCACAAATAAAATGGTTCTATTTTTTAAACATGAACATCCTGGTTCAAAATATGTAATCAATTTTTCATGACTCAATTCATATAATTTTAGTAAATCAATTTAAATATAAATACTTAAATTAAAATAAAAAATATTTTTTTGATAAATGTTTTATTCTTATAAAATATCTCATACAATAATAAAGTATAATTTTGATTTATATTTAATTTATTTGGATATTTAAAATTATATGAGACTTATGCAAAATTAAAATAAAACTCAAAACATTTTGGGAAATTTAGATCACTTGATTTAATAAAATGAAATGACAGCTTCACAAAATAGGTATTTTTCACTACTTACATAAAAATAATTATTAAATAAAAAATATAAAATTACCCATTAGATAAAATTGATATGATGATTTAGAAAATGATATTAAATTCTTCAATAATTAATTACTTAAATTTTTAGAATTAATTCTACTATCCTTACAAAAAATGCAAGAAGATCCATTTTTAATGAAATATGTTATTTAAATAATTTAATAAAATTAATAAATATTATATTCTAATTTATGATGAATTTATGGAAAAAAATTATTTGTGTAAAATATTCCCATATATATTTCATAATGTTATTTATCATCTTCATACCCCTCATTTTTACAGCTATGTTATAATATATCATGGTTCCTTTTAATCTCGGTGTTGTGTGCCAATAATGATATGAAACATATAATTTTTTTTAATGATTAATATTTTCTAAAATCTTTGTGTGTCACATGACTAGTAAAGATGAATGCAGGTTTCTCCTTATTACCCTAGTTTCTATGTGATTTGTGGAGGCTATAGTTATAAAGGAAGATAAAGTGAATGGATAACCCATGTTTTATAATTCTATATATATTGTATGGAATAATCCTAAGATGTGGTTATGTTGTGATATGTATAGAGAACAACCTCAAGGAGAAATTATACATTATATAAAAAACACCCCTTATTGGGTGGTTGGTGATACTAAAGAAAACACCATTATGGGTGGTTGTGAAAACCATTTACGAGGAAGTCATAAAAACTATCTTCATTGAGGTCATGATAGTAAATAAAACTTCCTTGGTAGGGAGATATATGATACTTATAGTGGTGATTCCACATATTTAAATATGTTTTATTGGTTGTGGGTAAAAGAGAGAGTTCAAACCATTTGCTAGCTTCTAGTAACATATGGGTCTTTAGTGGGTGTGGTCAAGTTTGTAATACTATAAGGGGATCTACCACTAAGAACCAATATATACAGAAATAGATAATTACCCACGTATTTATACCATATACTAAAGTGGGTGATCCCCCAAGATGTTATCTATATACTAGGTTGAAATACTCCTACATGATTATTATGGTTGGAATAATCATCATGATGTGCTCTGAGATACTTCGACACTAGTTGAAGTATATTTTTCTGATTTGGGTCACTTACTAGAGGATCGATTATGGTTATTTATTAATTGATGTTTTTATTTATTTCTAGCACATCATTTAAACAAATCACATAATTTATAGTTATTTATGGAACCACATTGTTGGTGACCTTCAGAGTGTTGTACTCACACCATTCCAAGGATGTCATTGCACTTAGATACTTGAGCATACAGTCACTTGGTAGAAGTCATAGGATGGGATAAGGCATGAGATTGATCAAATGATATTGCTTGAGCATGTATATATAGGTTATGATGAGTTCTACATCGGCTATTCAAATGATAATTTATTTTATTTTCCTTCATTTTTACCTGTGACCATTCAAGGGAGTAGTCTTTTAGTTATTCTTGTATTCCAATATTTTATTAGTTATTTCATGTTTATGTTTATTTATGGTTTTCATATTATGATGGATGTTTATGGATATAATTATTCTTATTAATTGAACACTTATTGTACTCTCTGATAAGGTGGTATAGTTTCCTCACATTGATACCACATACCCCCACTACTAGTCAGTATCCATTAACATAAGTGTAGGTGCACTTGTGGTCACGAAGCACCACCAGTCCAATAACTATTCATACTGATCCATGTAAATATTTTAAGAGTGGTTTTAGTGATTTATTTAATTGTGTTACTATTTGGGTTATACAATATAGATAACATAAGAATGTGTTGGATCTTGTAATATACATTAGGCTAGTACTCCATAAACACTATTTATGTTGGGAAATACAAGCTACCATAGATGGAATTTCTACTCTCCATATGTTAGTTATATATATTATTTAAACTCATGTTACTTACATTCTATTTGGATTTATGATTTTTTATGGAATATACTCTTAGATAGCAGTGGCAAGTATCATCTCATGCATCATATCCAAATCATAGAAATCACATTACTTTTTGTATGACTAGTTTGAGATTATTTAAACGACGATAGGTTTAGATATTTATGGTGTAAATAATTTAATATACATCATTTTCATAAAGTATGTTCATGGTGTAATTATACTCAGTGTTATCTCTATTTATATCAATTTCCTTGTGATGGTAGGTTATATGGTCCGATGGTGAGATGGATGATGATAATGAAGGTGGTGTTTTCATATATATATATATATATATATATATTGTAATGGAATTATATATAATAAAACAATATGAGTATGATTAGTTGGACACATGTCATCGCATGGATATACTAATTGTAAGTTATTACAAGGTTGTGAGACAAGGTCCTCTAGGGGTAGTCAGATATAAATACTCTTAGATAGGGATGTTTTTCTAGGTGTGGGTGGTGATTTGGGCATGAAATTACTCATATATAGATATGGAATGCAGAAGTGGGTATTTAGAAATATGAGGATCTATGGGATGTTCAATATGGGGGCATGTATGACATCTCATGACTTCTGAAAGTTATGTGAGATCCAAATTAGGTTCCAGTGAGGAATCCTAGTGCTTGGAAATATGGATATGGATTTGATTGATCTGTGTTTTATGGATGAGTAGTGATGCATGTGAGGTTACCTAGATAGAAATGGGATTACCCATACTTGAGATTTCATTAGAGGTGGTGAATATAAATATATTATCATGTTTGAAATCAGTTCATTGGTTGAAACATTAGCCTATGGTTTAGGCATGGGGATTCCCTGAATATTTTGATACTAGTGGGATAGTCCGAAAATGCTTGTTTTGATTGGGAATGGTTTTCTTTGTATATAAATACCCTTTGATGGGTTTAAGATATTCATGATGATAATTCCATTGATTATATAGGATAAATCCAATTGATTTCATGTGATTTTGGATTGTGGTTGGATTTTTAAAGGTAAAGAAAATCTAGTTACGAGACATTATGATTTAGGATAGGCTTCTAAATATAGTGAGAGGGGGTAGTTAATATTGATTTTGAGAATGATTTTAGATATGAGGTGGTCATGTGGCCATACCTTGAAATAATTGAAATTCTTGATTTTTAGGTGGAGTGAAAATGGGACTCTGTTTAAGTGATACTGACTTTCATAAATAACATGGTCAATGATTTAGAAACATGATCATAGCATGATTATATGAGACTCACGATATTATGATTCATGTTACAATGACATGGTGATATGTAAACGTTATGCCATTCTGTTTTGGTGAAATTGAGGGAGAATGTCCTAGTCGTGCATGGTACCTATAAAAAATTAAAATTAGTGATGGTTGTGAGAGGGATAAGGGTTGATAGAGTTTAATAAGTTGGTTGAGTCCATATTTTCTTGTTAATTTTGATTAGTGTGGATCAAGAGGAGGGAATGTGTATGTTTATGTTTTACCCAAAGAGGTTGTGCTCTTGAAATGTTATAAGTAATTACATAATGTTGGGAGTGCACTAATGGTTGAGTGAGGATGGTGGAATTTGTTACAAATTGAATCCTAATGGATTCTAGTGATCAATTTCCCGTGGGATGGAAATGGGGAAATTCTTTTTTTGAATAAGCACTCATGTAAGAGCTAGTTTGTCTACGTTCAATCATTGGATTTAGGGAATGGAGAGATACAGGTCATTGAGATTTGGGTCTCAAACTAATGATGCAAGAAAATATAAAAAAATCATGTGGTGTTTATAATTTCGGTGTTGGTGATAGGAACCTCACATGATAAGTATAAAGTATTTCTAAGACTTACTGTTGGATTATCAAAGATAAATTTTGATATTGTTTTGTTAATTGGTATGCATTCATATGGTATCCTTGTTTAATATCGAATGTTACCACTTTCTTGCTGATGGATGGAGTTTTAGTATAAACTTCCAGATCAGGTTGAAAAATTGAAGAAATTCAATTGTGGATTGTGTTGCTGATACGTTGATTCTTCGGACTGGGAATTATGAAGGTAGTGTATGATTAGTGTTTCATCCATGTAATTTTTTTAAGCATTGGGTATGGGATTCAATGATAATTTTTAGTTGATCATAAAATAACTCTTGGATTTATGGTTGTGTGATCATATGTGTTAATGGCGTGTTAGTGGCATAGGTTTGGTGTTTTGAGGTGGGCCATCCTAAAGAGGTTTTAATTGAACTGTAAAGTCGAATTAAATACGGTGGGCTAAAAAACACATCACATACATCCTTTTTTACATGAAGAATATCTTTCACTTATAAGATTGTGATTTTTAAGGAATAGATAGTGGGTCCATGCTTGTTTCATAGAGAATATGTAATCTTCTATTTCGACTCTAAACTATTAAATAATAATTTTTATGGGTTTTCCGTTGGATATCTTGCATGTGTTTGGAGTGGTTTGTTGGGAATCAAATTGAGTGTGTTAGTGGGATGATGGAATGGTGTTTATATAGGGAATTCCTTTGGATAAAATCACTGCATTATGGGATTGGATTATATATCTTGATCTAATCTATAGGGAGAACCACATTCTTCATGGTCATTTGGATGAGGTCACCATGGGTGTCTCATGATAGACGGGTGGCATAGAGTTTCGTCTTGGTGTTTCAGAAATTAATTTGAGAAATATCTCATTTTTTATGGGATGAGTGATTTATGTTGGAATTTTATTTTGGATGCATCACCCTATCCCATTTTCCACTCAATAGTTCCCTAGGCCGGTTGGCCACTAGGCCATAGGTGTACCTCCTCATATTACAATGGATTCTAACTAGTATAAAGGTTATATGATTTGTCAGTGGGGATACGATACCCTTAGGGTGTGATGAAAATTATAATTTTCTATATGTATATAACATATATGAATAAGACCTTAAGTCTGAATAAGTAATCAAATTAACAAAACTTAGCAGAAGAATAAATACGAAACAACATAATAAAAAACAAGCCCAAACTAATACCATTTCATAAAATACATTCCGTAAAAGTTAATACATAGTATAATCAAACAATGTGTCTTATATCTGACCATGAGTGCATAAATATATAATGTATTCTGACCATAAAGGAAACATTAACTAATGGAGGAACCACCATGGTCCCTTTCCATCCATCCCAAATTAATATGTACATAATGATCACTAATTTCTATCTCTTGACCATAATCCCTTACTTGAAAATAGATACATAAGGTATAAATGCATCATGAGGGGATTGTGTGGTGTGTGATAATAAATCACTGTATACCACAAACAATGTATTCCTATATTAAATACATAATTATGATTTTTTTTATGAATATAAATAAAAAATAAATAAACATAAAATTAATATCTTACATGCTCCACTTGTTTTATGTAGCTATAAGTGATAATTCAACGTACTTAGACCATCGTCGCGATGTGTCTGAACACCATATCCCAATAATATATATATCCCATACAACACACACACATATTTATATATATAATTTTAATGGAAATGATCCATGGAATTACACACAAGGAATCCAATAATGTATAGAAAGTCTAATGAACATTGAGGTTCAACCTATAACCATTTCACTTTAACCAGGTTCCAATAATAAAATAGTTAGTGTCCATATGAACCACCTAATAAATAGGATCTAGGTTCCACAAACATTCACTCAAAGAGTACAAATTGGCTCAACAACCCAATATCCCAAGGTATGGAGATATATTTCCTCAAAGAAATAATAACTATTGGATCAAAAACCTACATCATAAGGAAAAATGATATCCATATTCCCAATACCATGGTAGCTAAGACTAAAGTGTACTTTTGTGCCTTATCCCCCTACTGATGGTCGCAACACCATCAAGTGATTTTCCATCACCATCCATGTGGCTTCCTCTGGTGATCACCCCAACAAATATGATATTCAACATCATCATCTAATATATATAATCTATAGGGACTCCACCCACAATGAGAAGAAAAAAAAACCTCATTTATGTTCAATCTATTTTAACATGACTCCAATGGTTTATTGGTTACAAACTAGGAGTTGAAATCACAAAACATACATAAGAGACATCATCTGGAACCTCATTCCCCTATGACCATGTTGTTAGATCCCTATAGTCCACACCAAGTCAAGTCAAAAAGTCCATTCCACATACTTATGACCTCAACACCTCAAACTAATTACCATGATTCCACAACATGATGACCACCATTATCCCATATCAGTTGTAGAAAAATGGTCTTTAATGTCAGAGTTTTAATGTCGGTTCCCCATGATCGATGTAAAAAGTCATCATTGAATACTTTTAATGTTAGTTTTTAAAAACCGATATTAAAAGAGGAAATTTAACATTGGGTTTTAGAAAAAATGATTCCGAAAATGTTTTCCATATTTTCATTCTTTCAACAAGATTCTTTTTCACTACTAGTGGAGCTAGAATGTAATTTTGAACTAAAAGTTATTGTAGTAAAAATTTGGTATTCTATACAACTTATCTAAGAGAAGTCCAACATCTAATGACCAAAAAATTTTATACATAAGTCCATTTGATTTCTAGGGGTAGTCAAAAAAACCTTTGAAATTAAATAAAACCTGAAAAAAATTTCTAACAAATTTTTTTTGGATAACCAGTATTTAAAGTTGTTTTATGATTTGGTTTTGAAAAATCTAACATCAAATTTATTTTTCCCATAGGATATTTTGTAAAAATAGTAGTTAAAAGAGGTTTTTATGTAATTTTTTACTAACAAATGAGATAAAAAAAATTCATCGTGTTGTATGTCATTTCACAAGATTTGTTTTCACTATTCATATATCTCAAATAGATATATAGATTACAATTTGTGGTAATCAGAATTTGGACATATCCTAGAAAAGACTTAGAGAAGTCCATGTTTCATATACCATAAATTTTAATCTGTAAGTCCAATTGAGCTACACGAGGAGTCCAAATAAATTGGGAAATAGAAAATAACTTTTATAGCTATTCTTTTTTAAAACTGATTTTAAAAGTGGGTGTAACATCATTTTTTGGAAAACTAATATGAAAAGTCTTCTATGATAATTTTTAAAATCATATTGTTGTATGAACCGAAGTTAAAAGTGGTTTTAACATCTCCTTTTTACAATAACTAATGGATAAAGGGATTCCATGTTTTATTTATTTTCCCAATAATTATTTTGACTAGACATGGAGATCAAATGGACATACATATTAAAAGTTATGGTCACTAAAAGTTAGACATATCTATGAGAAGTCATAGATACATCCAATTTTTTACTAACATATCATTAATTCTGAATGTCCATGTGATATCCACAAGTAGGAAAACAAACCTCCATAATGGAACTACAACTTGGAAAAATATTGTAACATTTTTTTCCATAATAACAGATACGAAGAACCCTTTTAATGTCAGTTTTTACCAAAAACTGATGTCACAAGTAGGAAACAAACTATTAATGTTGGTTTTTGGTAAAAATTAATGTCTAAAGTAGTTATTATATTTGAAATATATTTTTTTTATGAAACCAATGATGTTGTGATATTTTAACATTATTTATATAAAAAACATATGTTAATACACAAACATGAGATAGGGTTTAACTTTTTTTATATATTTATATAATGCTAAAAGAAAAATTTTAAATATACAGGTTTGGTATCTCAATTTTTTCACAACAAGACTTTCAATTTTTAAGATCCAGACTATATTTTAATATATCACCACCATAAATATTTTTATTTACAATATATAAATCATAATTTTCTTTCTTTAAAGATTTTGGTATCTTCGATCCAATCAAAACATCATCCCTTCCTAAATAGATTATTTTTAAATGGTATTTATCCTCATCATTTAATTTATTTATTTTTATCCTTATCTTTAAAAATATTAATAATTTATCTTATGATGATGAATAATTAGTCGAATCTATATAAAAATAAATCTATCACATGAGACTCACTATATGAGAAGATAAATTCATTATCAATCATCATTTTTAGTACCACGTTAGTTCATCCTTTAAATGTATAGAAATAAAAAAAAACTTATCAATTTGAAAGAAACTGATAAATGAATTGAAATTAGGTTGAATATTTGAGTTTATTCTTTTTTCATTTGGTTTCTATAATTTTTAGTACCATTCACCATTTTTTCTTTGAAAAAAGTTTTATCTATCAAAACTTAAATAGGTACACATTACAATGACCATAACCTTGGAATCATAATTTGGTTTCAACTTAAAGACCATTCAAATTGAATCATGCGAAATCAACTATATTATAGTAGTAAGAGTATTGATGTTTAACCATTAGTTCTCAAAAAACTGACATGAATAATATATTATTTCCAATTGATATCTACTATTTTCTAAAAATGACATGAAAAAATACTTTTGACATCATTTTTATCAAAAAATAACATTAAAATTCTTTTAGAATTATAATTTAAACATCGGTGTTAAAACAAAACGACGTAGAAAGGTAAATGTTTTCATTTTTGGTATAATTTTATAGAAAAAACAACACAGAAGATCGATGGATCAATACTTTGGACATCAGTTTATATAAAAATACACTGATGACCACTGATTCCCAACTTATTTTTTCTATTTAAATGAAAATAGATACAGAAGACCTCCCATCAGATGAGTTTCATCATTTTTTTTATAAAAAACCAATAAAAAACACAGTTATAAACCGTTTTAGCAATCTATTTTTGTAAAAACCGATGATGATAAATGTAACTAAGTGGATTTGAAATTGACTTTTTACATTGGGATTATAAAAAATAGAATTAAAAATTCAATTTTTAATGTTTTCATTATAAACATTGGTTAAAAATAGATTTCAAAAGTTAAAAAAAACTAGTGTTGAAATACCATTTTCACCATTGTATGTGTCGAGCCATGCCCAACATGATGAACTACGTCACCTTGATCCATGTGATATGCACCATATCAACCCTCAGTCCAATCCCATCAAGTTCCCATGGAACCAAGAAATTCTATATAAATATTTGAATTTAATTTAAAAATCACAGTTGAGGTAAACTTATTATTTTGGTTCAATCCCCTTAATCACCTTAACTATTTATAATGGTCTTGGAGCATTCTCATAGGAATCTGATATCATGCATTGAACAATTTCAAATAATGAATTTATTATTTAGGGTTTCACTTGGTCAACTCACCACTAACATATTTAAGAATGCACACAATATGATAGTGAAATCAAGGATAAATCTAGGGACCACCTACCTTATACTATAAGGTAAAAGATCATTCGATATCAACCTCCAAATCGATGTGAATTAGAGGAAAATGGTATTTTAGTTGAAAACCTATAAAAATGACAAAAGATATTCGAATAGTTCAGATTTATGTATGGAGATATTAATAGACAAGATAATCTAGTGAATTAAAGGTCATACTAAGAGGAATACTTATCTACCTAAATATCAAATAATGAATTTAAAATTTGGGAGATTCCTTAATTTATATGAAGGATATAAAAAGTATAACACATCTAGGTGTGTGGTGGAATGTGTAAGAAAGGGATGAGAAAAAAATAAAGGATGGGGAAGAATTCATAATTTTTCCCAAAAAAATGAGTAGCATGGATTGGCTATATAGTTTGGCTAATAATGCCTTAATCATACAGTGCTCTCTGCCTAAGAAGAAAATATGCATGGGCGAGACACATGTTGTACTATCCAAATCCATTTTTTTAATTTTCAATAGACGATTTTAGGTTGAGCGGTAACTGCATAGATACCCACAAAATTCAAAATTCAAAACTTGGCACACCGCCAAATTAAAACATAAAACAAAAAAAATCATGAAAGGATGATGCAAAGAAGCCTGGAGACTGTTATCCTGAGTAGACATCAGCCGTCAACTTGACCAATTCAAGATATCGCCGGAAACCGGCCGGAAGACACCAATGATCACCGTAAACCCCAAGAAGCTGAAGCCAACATTTTCACCGCTAGTGGCCTAATGAATAGCCGCACCCAAAAACAGAGCACCATCACAATTGTGGGAGAAATAGAGCACCCTCACCGATTCAAGAATTCAAATGTAGAATAAAAAACACCAGCACACTGCCACTAAAAACCACACCAGATCGAGGAGAAACTAGCAATACAAACAGATCGGCGTCACCAAGCCTAGAGGGGAAACCAAAGACAGAGACGAATCCAGACGCCTCTTGGAATGCCTTCAGCCACTCGACTCACCTCCCAAGACACAGTGAAATACCACTGCACAATTCCGACTTGGAGAAGAATGGTGGAATCCTGAAGCAAGACCAGAGTAAGGAGTGACAATGATCTCCAGCCATCTTCATGGCCACTGAACTCTTCCTTTGGATCAACCGAAAAGAGAAAAACAAACCAAGGGATGTAAATAGCACGCTGGACCAGAAATCCCAAAATCCAACATCTTCATCACAGTGGAAACACTGAAACCATCCGCCACTAGGACACCGCCATCACCATAAAAAAATTTCAATGACCTCCGGAGCCGAACCTGAGAGGGAAGAAGAAGAAGAACACCACAAGACAGAACCAAAAATCATGTCACCACCTTCGAGAACACGCACGACAGCCAGATCATCCCAACGTGCCCCCATCCGACTCTGACGTGAAGCATCATCCTTCACCGCAGTAGCAGTAATCTCGAACGTTGAACCCTCACCGCGCTACCATGGATGCTCTGTCCAGATTGTAGGAAGGAGCAGGGAAGAGGCCGGAAAAATGGAGAGAAGGAGAACGAGTCCAGGAAGAGACGCCGCCACAAAAGAGACATCGCACGCCACGATCTCGCTGGGCTGAAGCAACGAAATCCAACTGATCCACCGCGGGAAAGAGGAAGGCGACGGCAGGGGGGATACGGTTTGTCCAAACCATGTGGCTCAGTATATGCTTTCCAAAAACTGAGTTTTTGGGCCCCACTATACCTGAAACCCAAAATCCCTTTCCAATCCTTAAATAAAATCTAAAAACATGGAAATTGGTCAAAACCAATCAAAAAATTATGTTCCTAAGATTATGATAAACATTGGAAGACTCACCAAACAAAAAAATAAAACATGTTGCGAAAATCCAACCCACTCAAAAACCAGTGATATTATAGTATCCCCACCAAAACATACCTCATCGTTGAGAAATATTCATAAGTTGGATATAGTACCAAACATAACCATCTCATTTACATCACCTCATTCAACACCGTTGTTATATTAATGTTTAAATATCTTCAAGGTGCTTCCCACAATAGTATCTACCAAATCGATCACCTCCGTACCCATAATTAATAATCTAAATGGTTCAACCAACTGTCAATAGACTCAAAATTCTCCCCATCACATATCATAATTCCATCACCTCATCAGTATATTAAATCATTCCATAATCATACCTAAATTCATCATGTCCCAAACCTCATATGATTCCCAAAAAACTTGTATCTTAGTAGAAGCTCATAATAAACCTGCACCATATATGCATATGTGTGTCCCTCAAAACCTTGATTCCTAAGTACCTCATGAAAAAGATGAATTTAATTGATATCTAGATGAATACACAAAAAAGATTCAAATATATATATATATCATTCATTGTTCCTAATGGAATCCTACAAAACATTAGTTGGTTAGTCCAAAAACCATACACATGCACCATGTGTAAAAGAAATTGACAAAATCCCAACAAAAGGAAAAACCAGTGATTCCTATCAATATGAAATGCCTTTAACCATATTTGGATCCATGACCTACTATATCCATGGTATCTCAATAGCATTCACCTAGCCTAACAACTTACTTCCCATGGATTGGAAAATCTGCGGAGCTACACCAGCTACCATCTAATGACCCACAGATGGATTCCACTATCTCTGCGTTGACCTTTGCATGAAACTGAAACCCAGCTACAATATCCTATTACTACTCTTGGTTTTACCTCATATCCATGATTCTTCCCTAGTCCATCATTCCAAGATATATGAAAAGGATATTTTTCATAACCACTCTGGATAACCCATCTAGAAGCATTCCAAACACTCATTCTAAACCCAAACACACTAGTTGAAAATATTTATATGATTGTAGCATTTTAATCCCAGTAATAAAAACACACTCCTTTAATGTCTACCAAAACCTATTTCCTAATTTATCAGCTGATATTCCTCATGGTCTCACTTCCTTCTACCAGAAGCATTGTTACTAAATTCACCTTACATTATCCCTAGACCAGTCCATCAAATTTCCCTCAGATAACATCATCTTGTTGATTTCCTCTCAAAATGATGAAAAAATAAAAATATTCATTGGCACTTTGATATAATTCCACAAGCCACCCTCAAATTACCTCACATAAGAAATGTCTCCACGACTATAGTAGGTGAAAAACAAGAAATAATAATGAAATTTTACACATAATCCATGAAAGAAGTGTCCTCTTATAAGAAATTCATGAACTAAAAGGCTCTTTATACACTCAACGTCTATGGAAATATGTTCTCTAATAACCTACATTCAATATAATTCAACGTTATTCCTTTTTCCCAGTGTAAACATATGTATCCCACCAACGCTTTTCCAATCCCCTAAGTATGTACATCACTGGCTTCACCATCCGATCTGGTGGCATCCTTAGCTGGTTCAAGATGGGCTAGACTAACTCAATCTAGTTCTCCACTACCTATGGTCCACCCTCAACCTAAAACAATGGTGGGTGTTAATATTGGATATCATGAGTCAAATATTCCATAGATGGCTCACCTCCCTGGGTTCCCCTATCTTTACCCTATATAACCTAAACAATGCTCTCCTTAAGCTGCTAATCAAGACATAGACCAAAGTATTCCATATTTATATGTCACACCCATACTAGATCTTGTAGATATGGTCCTCGATCATCCAATCCATCTAAGGCCTTATCCCAGCCCTTAGGGGCCTCATCCCATGCATGCTCATATAGCACAAAACCAACCCTCTCCAGACACTCCACAAAAGCCCATTTAGGTGGAAACCCACTAAATAATAATACAATGGTCAAACATCCATAATAGTATATAAATCATATTTAGAGAAATATTTAACAGGAATTTCATATCACCAACCTCCCACTCCCCTATCTCACCTTGTCACATGACATCTGACCTCACATCCCCATACCTACCCTTATCTGTGTCATGTATCTAATAAAACCTATAGTCATGTCACCCTTCCTACCATAATTATTGTCATTCATCAAATATAATCCAGCCTTACATCCCCTTTCCTTCCTATAATAGGGACCAAAATCATATATCATGTATCTGTCTAAGGAAGTTGAGTACAATACCACCAATTAGGTTATATAGGGAAACACTATTTATCTTATTTTTTGATACTTTAAGAAACTCACCACCTATAATCATCCATACCTAACCAATTTAGGGCCATGATCATATATCACATGCATATATAATCACTTATATATCACAGTGGAACCGCATTCCCAGGTTGGCTGAGTAGAATACCAAAAAATGGGGTTAAGTAGAAAAAACCATTTAACTTCATTCTTGAAACTTTAAACAATACTATCCCTCATAGCACAATACATGTTTCTAATGAAAATAAATAGAAAAAATATACAATTTAACCCTTAGCACATATAATGATGCATAAAAAATCTTTTATTGTGATACTAGGACTAGTGTCAAATTCCAGATAACAGATAAACATCACAACCAAGTGTGCCACATGAGGTGGAAATCAAATAAAAAATAAAGTGACAAAATAGAATAAAATCTTACCACCCATGGAAACTTGTTCTATCCTCCATGCGTGGGGCTTCATGAACCCAAACACGAGCTCTGTACCCAGTACCGAGTACACCATGGACATCGGTATACCATTTTACAAATAGCAAGACCAGTAAATATGTAAGATTTTGATACAATTTTAACATTACAAACATGGTTACCATTCAATATCAAGGTTTTGTGACGATTCCATGAAACACAAAAAATAACATGATATGATACCAACCATGAAAAGAATTCCACTCAATAATGCTATGGGCTAGTTGACCATTGGGCCTTAGGCTCACCGCCCTTAATACCCAAGGCTGCTGAAATATAATGGGGTCTGAGAGGGAATAGTGGGGAGATAATACTAATAAAGTTACATATGTATATGACATAGTGGAATAGAACCACAACATAGCAGAAGAAATCAAATCAACAAAACTCATCAGAATAATAAATACAGTACATTGAGTTAATAAATAAACATGACCAAAGAAATACCATTTGTAGGAAATAATTTCCATAACAAGCCATACATAATAATAATTAAAAATGGGTTCCCAGGATGAAGATCGGGACATACATATATAATGCATGTTGAAATAAAGGAAACTCCAAGTGATGTAGAAGCTTCTATATTTACTTAGTATCCATCCCATGCTAACCATCACTATATGATCACTATGGTCCACATCATAAGCCCAATTCCTTTCTTGATCTCAGAGAAAAAAATTCTAATTGAGTTTTGAGTGGACCATGTCTAGTGTGAGAATTAATCTCAGTAGGCTCTGTAGATTTCAAATTATCATATATCTATTGTTATATAGGAGTACACTGTATATATGTAAAACCATAGAAACAAAAAAAAATTAATTTCTTATCTATAACTATGTTCAAAATCCCCAAGAGATCATTATAACTACAACATCCATTGTTGAAATGATTTAGAACACCAACCTCCAATTAAATATATTTAATATAGAACTTGTTTACAAATATATAATTTCAATTTCATAGATCTGTGAAATTCCACTCAAGGTATCCACTCTCGACATGTATGTTCGGTAAAACCTCAGGATCCACCTACAACCATGTCACTGAACCAACATTCCAATAATAAAAAAGATGATTTCAATACAACATGCCCAGTCAATAAGATTGGGGTTCCATCGACCTACACTCAATGATCCCACATATGCTCAATAACCTGACATCCCGAAGTAGATAAATATTTATTATCCAACAAATAATCACCATTTGATTGAAAACCGAGATCCTAATGCCTAATGATATACATTTGACCAATATCATGGAATCTTATCCTCAAGTGTAATAGTGAGACTCATCCCCCAACTGATGGTCTCAACACCATGAACTAACGGTCAGTCATTATCCCTATGTCTTTCTATAGAGAGAACCCCCAATATATCTGATGGTCAACACCATCACCTATGTCGCATAATCTATGGGGTCTTCCACCCATAATGACTAGTCAACACCACCACATATGAGTGTTATATATGCGCCCATGACTACAATAATACGTCAAGCAATAAACAATGAGCGGGAATCACCAAATGAACCTATAACACATCATCTAGAACCTCATTCCCCTATAACCATAAGATTAAATCCTAATGGTCAACACCATCTCAATTCACACTGTTTATTCCCCCATCCTGATGAATTCATTCACTCAAACCAATTACCATGTTTCCTAAACTTAGTGATCACCATTAGCCTATATGAATTGGGCCACACCAAAAATAATGATGTTGTCTTGGCCTAGGTGATTATCACCACCTCAATCCTAAGGATAGGACCATTATGTTCTCGTGGAATCACAACATCCATTATAAATAATTTAATTTTTTTTAGTAAACATAGCTGGCCTAAACTACCCTTGTTAGTTCACCCACCCACCCTGATTAATCATTTTTAGTGGAATAGTAGAATTCCCATAGGCATATCTTACCATGCATTAAATAATTAAAAATAATGATTTTTTTAATAGGGTCTCACTATAGTAACCCACGCCATGCATTTTTAACAATGCATTTAATACACCCATATCATCAAGGAGAAATATAGGAACCTACTACCTTTTACTCTTAGATGAATACTCGTATGAAATCAGCCTCTATTTTTAGATGAATCAGAAGAAAAAATATTTTTTGATGAAAAAACTAAAAATAGGGGAAAGATATCATACATATTTTTCATTTTGTATGATGATACAAAGAGAAGAGTGATTCGAGAGGATTTAAGGTCTTTCCATGGTAAATATATATACACCAATAGATCAAATATTAGAGTCTGATTGGAGGATTTTTATTAATGTATAGGTGGGAGAGAAAAATGAGAATTAATCATGTGCATGCTGTCGAATTGGGAATAAGTGGAGAAAAAAAATAAAATAATAAAGGAGGGTGTTCATTAATAATTCAATATAAATAAATGATCTGTAATTTTTGGTAAATCATACACCAACGTTATAGTGTTGTCTACCTAAGCATCACACTTTCACGGTCTCAGCACATGGTTTTCCAAACTGTGTGAATACCATGTGAATCCCTTATAAAAAAAACTATAGAGGTTCTCGCAGGGCCACATTACCCCTCTTTCATGGTTTTAAAAACCATTATTAGTTCCACTGGAGGTCTATATTGTTACTCTTGGAAGGTCGAACAATTTTTTCCAACAATGCATTACTATTTTTTATTTCCCAAAACTGAGTTTCCAAGCCTCACCACACTTGAAACTTACTTGAAACCCCAAGTAACATGAGAATCCTTAATACCCATATAAATATATGACCATGGGTATATAAAACTCCCATAAATTGGTTCAAAAGATAAATTTGAAAGTTGTAATGCCCACCAAACTCAAAAAATCAAATAGGTTTAGGAAATATGACCTCCTCAAAACCCCTAGAAATTATTGTAGAGGTGAGTTGGAATTTAAGGACTGATTGTGGATGTTTTATTTGAATGTAAATCTAATGTAGGTGACGTGATATATTTGGATGACCACTAAGTAATATTGAGGATGATAAGGGTTGTGGTACGAATTTCGTAAGATCTTGTGTTTGTACGGTTCTTGAATTTAATTTGGAATTTTAATTTTCAATTTGATGATGGTTTGGATACTGATACATGGTTCAAAATAGAATTCAATGTTTTTAAAACTTCAATAAAAATATTATATATGCAATGAATCTATAATATTGATATAGATGTTTGGAATGGAATCAATGGTCTGATAGGGATACAGTTTCATCCGAAGATTGATTAGTTCTCCTTTTGCATTAAAGGTGGCCACCAACTAGTCGATGGCTCAAAAATTACTATTAGGGGGAGTTATTTTTCATAAATGACATAATTTTAACCTATTGAATTTTTAAGGGTACATCCATCTTATTTTAGACATGATATCAATCAGCACTCGCTATTCCCCCATGACCCCCATCCTTTCGGGAGGAATTTTACTTTATTTACCAGTTATTTTTGTAAACATTCACCCTATATTATCCATATCCATCTAAATTCCATGTTCCCAATTATAGTGATTGGATTTTGATTACACTAGATAATGGTAGAATAAAATTATTTTTTGGGGGGACTTCACTCTATATAGTGAGATAGTGTGATGTGGTGATTACTTCATGCAATTTCTCATCAATCTAATGAATTTATATTACACCACAAATTTATTTAATATCATTCATTTTAATATTATTAATTAAATTATATAAATGGTGTCTTGTTTTATGGATTTGGGTTGATTTGATGTTAGGAGTTTATTGGGAACCTCATATGGGTTATTTTTATAGTGACAACACATCAAAACATTTCATTGATTTTTTTGTATTTATTTCTTTATTAAACAAAATTTTTTAATTAACATAAAATTATATAATAAATTTTCATGGTATTTTTGACTTCAGTTAGTGCCTTGAGATGGTTTTCAGTGGCCATTGGACACTGCACTTTATTAGATAAAACTCAATGTTCCTGATCAAAGATTGCATTTTATATAATTTATAATTGGAGAGGCTTTAAAGGAGGTTGGTGGTCTTTGTACGTTTCCAATGAATTATTTATTTTTATGGTGAATTTTGATATTTAGTCACACCACTAAGGAAGATTGAACACATATTAATAATTTTATTTCTAAATTATACTTAAATGGTTTAATTTATACGTATGTTGTGAAACACATATAGAGTTTCCATGATTAAGTGAAATACCAAGGTCCCTGACTGAAAATGAGAACTAGGTTTCCTACCATGGCCTCATATAGCATATTCCATGACTATTTTAATGACTCCTTGTTGAAAGGAGACACCAAGATGGGTGTGACTGTTAAAAGTGAAGATTAGTGGGTACTATGTTGGACCCTTTATCCACCTCAATCTAGAGGTATGGCAGGACATGAGTGGAACTACCCGGATATTCCATGTGAGAACCCTTGAGACACATTATATCAATTGGCTCATTTAGTCATTTTATGTGGGTGGTACTTCTTAGTACAACCTTAGAAAATATTGTTTTCCATGATACTTCTCAAGTTTGTATTATTTAGAGATTTCCCTATGAGACCTATGAGGCAGTAAGATATTATTGAATTTGGTGCATGATGTGTTATCCCTAAGTTATATGTGCTGACCCTAGACTCATGATTGAGTCAGAAGACCCCAAGTGGGTTGAATGCACTTCTGTGTTATTGTTGAGGACCTAAGGGGTGTTCTAAGATTTACCAAGCCTTGATTGGATGTGAAGTGACTAGTAGAGATTATTTTATGTGTCACCTTATAACCTAAGTCCCAATGAGATTTTTGGAGGATGTACTGATAGCATAGTGTTAGGCATATAGCTAACTTGTTTATTACTTTTCTATATATTATATGGAAGAGGCATGTGCGGTGGTGGTTTTACGATACATATAAAAAAATACACTTAGGAAGGTACTTTACCTATGATGAAAAATACCCCATTTATGTTTGTTGTATAAACTAATGAAAAAACCCATATTGGTTTTCATGAGGTCTCTCTACAATGAGGACTTCAATAATCTATATAGATAGGTCATGAAAACTCCCTTCAGGGAGGTCATGATGATACATAATACTCTAATGGTAGGGATGTTTGTGGTATTTCTGGTGGACTACCATGGATTCATATCCAGGGTGATTGGGTCCAAGAATGGGAGAGAGTTCCTTCTATGTGATAGATTTTAAGGGATTTTGGGGTCTTCAATGGGCATGGTGGATCCTCCAATTCTATTGGGGGTCTATTAACATGAACCATTGTATAATGGGTATATTATTTATCAAGTATTTATTAATGGATGGAAAATCTTCCATGTTTTTATAATGTATACAATGGTGGATGACGCCCCAATATTGTTATCAGTATACCGAGGTGAAAGACCCACATTCAATTATTATGGTTGGAATGATATTTATCGCATGATCAGTGATAATCAAGAATTGTTAGAAGTCCAAATGGTTGATTGGAATAAATAATTGAGTATCGATATTGGTTCTTTGTTTATTAATTAAGATCAATTATTACTTATTTTCATCATTTCAAATTCATATATCACTGCATTTATGGTTATGCACAAAACCATGTCGGGGGTAACATACTATGTTTTATATTCACATATTTCATAGGCCTCTTTTTCACTTAGTTACCTAAGAATAATCTTACTTTGATTTAGACATAGTTTGGGATGAGGCACAGGATTGATCAAGGGGTATATCAGAAGAATGTATATACTGCTTGAAATTAGGTTTGTCTTGATGATTTAGTGTTTTTTCGTAGATTTAATTTTATTATCCCTCATTTAAACTTACGACCGACCATATGGGTGGTCTATCATGTCTAATATTATGTTAGTATTTTATTTTTTAATTTCATTATTATGCTACTCTATCATATACAAAATATTATTGATGTTTACTACCATGATGTTTCATGGTGTTTTTATTGCTATTCGACACCAATATGTATGTATAGTCATCTCACAATACCACACTAGACCCCTACTATGAGTTGGAAGCTACTAGAATAGGAGGAGGCATGCCTAAGGTCACATAGTGACATTGTTTTGGTTACTATTCATAGTGACTTGGGTAAGGATGTTTAATTTCCTTTACCAAATTTCACTGTTTTCTAAGAACGAAACATACACAATATGGGAAATGACTCAAATGAAAATAAAAGTTAAACTTATGCATCATAGAATCAGATTTATTTTTTTTCAAAATATGATCATATTTGATAATTAATATTAAAAACAAATTGATTCTTTATTCTATTTATTATTTTCATTCCATAGTTGAAATGATTTATAAAGTGTTGGAGAATGACTTGTACACAATTATTCCTTATTGAAGACATAATTATTTTTCCAAATATAGCATAAATTTTATAGAATTATTTATCTAATATCATGGTTACATCATGAAACCCAAAACATTACTAATAACATAAATTCACATGGAGCTGGCTTCAAATTAATCTTGGTTATTAAAAGGTACTAAACAACATATTAATCAGTCTATTTTGAGTATTCCATAAAGTCCACTATTTTTAAATTAATGATTTATATTAATTTATTTGAATATTCATCCAGGAGATTATTTCTATTTATCAAAATAAAAATAAAATTAAATACTCATTAGGATGGTTTCTTCAAAACATTATCCGGATTCTCTCGATAGATGAATATGTTTTGACCCTTTTAATTAAGTCTATGAAATCAGATAGTAATAGTTAGACATCTAACTTCACTTTTATTTTTTCCACTTCTTGTAAAATATTCGAGATAATATATAAAACTTGTGACTTGTATTTTATGTGAGGATTAACTCAATAATTATTTTATTTAAGGATATGATTAGAAAAAATATTCTTTATCCTTTTTTAATTATAATGGAAACAAAAATATATTCCTTTCTCAACTTCTCTATAGAGTATCTTCATGTTTATTTGGTGGAATTTCAAACAATCACCCATCATATCTAATAAATACATATTGAAAATTAATGAAACCATATATAATGAGCACAAACCATGTGAAAGTTAACCATACATAGAGAAATATTCCTTAAAATCAGTATTACTGAATTCAATCCTATTATTAGTAATGATAATTTAAATAAACACTTCCACATATATCTTTTAATCTCTTATAAATATTTTAATCTTCCCTATAGCATCAAATTTATGCTCACAGACAACACAGAATATTATACATCCAATATTGTTTTCCTTCCATATTTCATTTCTCCATTCATAAAATATTCATAAATAGTGTTTTTTTCTTTTGATTTTGAAAATATCCTATAGAAGTTTTATTAGATATCATTATCATACATATTTATAAATTTATAAAAAACAATTCTATAACAAATATTGTTCCCATGCTACAAACTGAAATCACTTGAGCCACTTGTGTTGCCAATATAAAATATATTACCACTTATTCTTCTCCACTTAATGAAAAATCCTTCATCCTGTACATATTTGATTATGTAGTTTTTTATCTATAAAATAATTTCATCATTATTAATAAACAGTTATTTAACACTCAAAAAAAAGTTTGATCCCATTAATTAATAGAATGTCCTTAATCTATGATTTTTGAGATCTAATCTTAGTTGTACCAACATGTTCGATTTTTAATGAACATTAATTACTAAAATTAACAAAAAATTCATAACTAAGATATAAGTTTTTTAAGATCATTTTAGCTCTGTTCATATGGAATAAAAAATCACAATCATTAATTTATGGTTTTCTCCTTTTTCTATAATTAAGGGAAACCTAAATAAGATTTTACTTATCAATCATTCCTTTTCTCTTAAATTCTGAAACTACCATTACTTTAAGTTATTGTGTTGAATGATTATTCCTAAAATATTTGGCATAATTAATATTTTTTTCATATAGTCTATAAATTTCATAAAAAAATCTTATATTTTTTGTATATGGAGACTTTTTGAATTTATAATCACAGTTTTTTTAATTTTTTTTAAAAGGTTGTGGCCGAAGCCTCATTTTTATTATTAAATCAAAGCAAATACCTCATTTAACTGGGTAGATGGAAACCCATTACATAGCACGAAGGCCCAGTGGGCTTCTAGCCCATTACATATCCCGTAGGCCCATATTCTAAGGCCAATTCACATTCTATGAATAGTAACCTGCTGCTACAGTGCCGCACAGTATCGCCGCCGCTACAGTACCCGCTGATAAACAGTGCCACCACTGCTACAGTACCGCTACAGTACTTCTACAGTACCTGCGCCCCATGGGTTTTGAACCCCCATTTTCCATGTAGTATTACGGGGTGCTTACCACTAAGCCAAACCCCAACTACTTATAATCACAGTTTTTCTTTACATACTATTACTTTATGTCTCCCTAGAATATCCCAAAAAAATATAAATTATTTTAATGTAGGGAAATTGTAATATTGTACCACTGAACATCATGTTTATTCACATAGTTTTTAAAACACCATTAATTGATTTTAAATATTTACCTATCATGAAAATATAAATTTTATTCAGAAGAAAGTTATTTTTATCCAAAAATATTTTCATCTTTTTTTAATATATATTAGAAAAGTTTCCATTACAGAATTCCCATAATCCCCAATTGATGAAAGAGTATATTTTTCATGATGTTCACAGAAAATATTTACAGTTTTGAAATTATCAAATGAATTGATAGTTGAATTTTTTTTTGAAAGACTTAGTATTTACAACAGTAAATTTTAACTTATTCTTTGGGATAACGAAATGAACATCTTGTGATGATTAATTGTAGGCTAAATAAACTTATTATAATCTAAATTCACCTTATATATGGTTTTTCATACATCAAGAATCTTTTTTTTGACTTATTCAACTTCTCTTCCTTTGTAAAATATTCTACATCAATACCCCTTGACATTTTTTTCAATTTATGTAATACTAAATTTGATAATCTTGAGTTGAAATATGCAAATATAATTTTCATTTTGTTACTCATCTTCAATATTTATTTTTCCTCATACATCTTTTTCAATATCATTATTTTTTTATCTTCGTGTATTTTTCTAGAAAATCTTAAAATACATCATTCATCATTTTCCTAGTTATATATCTCCACATTTTTCATTATTTTTTAAGGATTATATATGTTACTTGAAATGATCTATTAATTTTATCTAATTTTTAGTGTTTAATTCTTCTTATGTATGACTACTTTGTGTAATGATTTCATTTTATTATTTTATAATCACAATTTTTCGTCTACCTTTGATAAAATTACTTCATTATTTCAATTATCCTTTTAGATTTTTTCTATATTTTCTTTCGATCATCATCCAAATTATCATCTTCATTAGTATCATTATTAATCTCCTTTGGAAGTAAAATATATAAATTAGAAATTCCACCACAATTAAATAATATTAAGGAAATTTTACCTTTATATTTTCATCTTACAATTTAAATTTTCATTGATATGAGATTCATTATCATTTAAAACTTTTAATCATGTTATTTATTGTCTTCAGAATCTTTAGCATATTATTATTTATTCTCATCATTTTTAATCTTATTTATGTTTTTTAATTCTATCTCTTTATTTTGATTGATAATATTTTAAAACACATGGGAAATTATTAATTCATAATCCAAAATAATTTTTTCCAACTCATTAAGAGATGAATAATTTAAGAATCTATATTCCAAATATTATTTTATTTTATTACATTTTTAAAGAAATATTGTAAATAACATTTGTAAAAATGTAAAATCATCAATTTTTTCTCAAAAAAACTAATTTGTCTAAAATCATTATTCACTATTATGTAAAAAATCACTAATTACTTCATTATTATCCATCCTTAAAACTTCAGATATTAATCTCTCGATTTGTGACAAAACTTACTTTTATTTAACATTTCCTCTAAAAAAGTTAAATGTTTATGAAAAATTACATTTTCAATTTTGTGATGTATTACCTTAGTGTTCACATTTTCGGGTATGGGAATAAGGATAATATTAATTCAATTTTTTTGAAATTCCAAAATTTATATATATATGTCATAAAATGATTTTTGTTAATTGTATATAAACTACTGGTAGAAACATAATAAACAACCAGGTAAAGTGAATATTGATAAGGAATCATAATATTTTTCAATATATGATAATTATTTACCTCAAAAATATATATAACTCTTTAATTTATAAGATTATTATATTTTTAATATCATAAGAAAAGATAAGATTTTATAGAGGGTACCACTATTTTCTCTAATACAACTTGATGTTCCATGGTGAACAATAGTGTAACATTGGGGGGGGGTTGAATTAGAGTTAACATTTTTAAAATATATTTTTAATATATCCTATGTGATTAGTTAAATTCATAATCCAATCAGTCTACAATTGAAACCTTCATATGCATGTAATAGTAAAAGAGAAAGAACAAAGGGCACCATATATTTTTATAAGTTTCACCCCCCACAATGTCCGTAATTAAACCCTTGCTGTATTTTTTTGAATAACTAAAAACATACGTGTCACTAATATTATTAAGTGATTATAATAAGGATGGTCTCCTCCTTAACAAAATGTTTTTTACTTATAGAAAATTATCTGAACTATTATTTATACCAGATCTCTCTTTTTTATATATGGTATTGAATCTAAGAGTGAAAAGATCTCTAATTAACTCTTGGATGCTTGAAAACCAAAAATTTATCTTTGGTTAAGATTCTAAAATATTCAAAATTAATTTATTTATCTGTTTCATTAATAACATTAATGTCTGAGTGGTTCAGTAAGTAGTAGAAAATCAATGGTCATTCTCTCAATATTTTTGCCATCATTTTTCATCAAATAATTTACTTTTATTTAAAAAGTCAGCTTGATCATGGGGATATTTTACAATATATTAAATATATAAATCTTAATGAAACAATAACTCATGAAATCAATATTTGAAATTTGTTAAATATTACTCTTAAAAATTAATCTCATCTTCGATATTCATAAATAAAGTCTCCGACTTTTATTTTTTAAAATCCATAATTCTCATTCAAAATCATTCTGAAATCCAAATGATCATTTAATTTAATTATCAACAAAATTCAGACTCTATATTACTCATTATAATAACTAAAAAACCTCAATTTTACTTCCTTGTATACATGTATTTTCACATGGAAATGTAATTTTTTTGAAAAACACCGTATCCTAGTGTATTATTCTCCTCTATTAATTTAGTGTGACATTGAAATCATTAATATTTAAACAACATGTTTAATAATGATACTTTTATAATAAATAATAACATATCATCACCAAATTTTAATCTCTCTTCACTCGATAAAAACATAAACTTAATATTTTTCGACTTCATAAAGGTTCTTATGTTTCCTCTTAACATATATCCTACTCTTACGTTTCCTTCAATTTAATATTACATAATAAATATAACTTTTATGTTAACATTACATATAAATGGATTATTATTATATATTATATGTGTTACTATTATGTATTATCAAGTCACTCTTATATAACACAATAATTTAGCATTTTTTTATTCTATAAGAAATTACTTATCATTTTGATTATTTTTATGTATAAACTAAAAATCTAAAAACAAAAATTCAAACATATTAATTCAACTCTAAAAACTTCACCAAACTCAATTAAACTAAATAAATATCTCAAAAACTTTCTAATTCGTCTCTCAAAAAGTTAATAATATCCAGAATATACCTCAACAATTCAATGGTTCTTAAAATTGAAACACATAAGGATTCTAGGTCGAATTTACAAAGGTATAGGTTTGGGTTAATTGAAAGAATTATTTTTTAAAAAAATAAAAAAAAATTATAGTTTTTTGAGAATTAATCCAAGAACAAAATAAACGTTTTTAGTTTTCTTAATTTTTTTTTGAAATTTTCTAAAAAGTTTCATGTTTAAACAATAAAAAATAGAGATTTTTTCAATAATTAAAGGATGAGTTGTAGTATTCAATCTATAACATAGATCTTATTACCCATAAATAATTTATTTGAAGAATTTTATTTGATAAACACACATTATTTTTTAATCACTTTTGATGATTTTATTGAGAACATAGTGTTTAAATGATAATTCATTGAAAGGTTACATATAATGCCCAAGATAACTGATAAGATATTTTAATATAGGACATAATGTTTCCATAAACAACTATGGTTATTTTCATCCTGTATTTTTTGGTGTTTGTCTCATCAGTGATCATGATGATCATTACCTATCAATTGTTTCTCTCCCAAAAGTATCAATTAATTAAAATTAAAAACATTTATTCATTAAAAAAATGATATAACAAAAATATATATCCATTAATTTAATTTTATAGTACAAAATATAGTCACATACCCTAATCTCTATGGTATTGTTTTTCTGTTCATTATGTACAAAATAAAAAAATAGAAATAGTAGAGAAAAATTTCTTCTACAATTTGTTTCTACAACCCAACATATATCTTAATTATTTGGTCTCTCTCTTAGTATCTAGTTACCAATTTAACAAACTAATATTTGTTCAGTGATAAATTTTTTAGACATGGCCTTAAGGATACCATTTATATTATTATTATTCTACCATGATGGATTATTGTAAGAGGAAATGTCTTCTTCTAGGTTGATAATTGGTTAGAAAACACACTTTTCTTCTCATTTTGTTTTCGCCACAATGTGAATTTTAGCGAATCCATGAAATATCCTAGATTTAAAAAAATATAGATAAAAAGAAGAAATTTTTTATAGGTATAAAGTTTATGGATAAGATAGATCACTACATATTTATAACCTCATGATCAGGAATGTTTCATTATGGAGATTATAAAATAATGAGTTATGTCAAATAAGAAAAATATCCCTGTGAGAAAGGATATTTGGAAAAAATTAATCACTGATAATCATATATTATGGGGTTGGAGAATTAGAAATAATTATATTCTAATGGATAACCTAATCCTAGGGAATAAAAAATGAATTTCTTCAAAATTATATTATTACCAAAACAAAATATTGAAAATTATAACAATATTTTTTGGAATGGGAGTGGGCTCGATTCATTTGGAACCATATTTTAAAATTCATGGTCATTGATCCATCCCAGTATGGACTTCGAAATAAATTAGGGAATATTTTCCATATCATGGAAGCTTATTCAAACATATGATGTTCCCACAGTGTTTCATTCATGGTTTATACAATGTCATCTCGGAGGAATAGGATGAGGCTAAGCATACAAGGTTTTGTTTGAGTTTTTAACACTTAAATATTAAATTCATTATGATGATTGATATTATAAGTATAGTTTTTATAGGGTTATTTTTGGATTACTTATTTTCAAAACATTAAATTATTACTCCATATGTTGGGAGGGAATTAACAATATTGATGTAATGGGTATCTTAAATAGATTTTATAGAAGGCCTATAACTCAACACTGATTAATCTTTTGGTAATGGTATCCTGTATGGTATGGGAATTATTAATGAATCTCTTGGATTAGTGATTATATTATATTATTCTTATTATGGTGAAGGAAATTCTCTAATAGATGAATGATGGGAAATGTTTAGCGACCTCATCATTTATTGAATATTCAATATTGTCCAAGTTATTATTCTATCGAAATCATATCTAACATTTTTATTTTTCATCTAATTTCTACTCCATATCATTGGGATTTGGTGTATAGTATCAGAAAATTTCAAATACTGGTTGATAAAAATGGGATGTTCTAACATAAGTATAATGAATCTAACATGAAAGATGATACAATAGATTTAAATGGAATCTATGAGGACTCGCTCCAAATGTTCTCATGTTTAATACCTTCCTCTCATTATACAAGGGTATTCCATTGGGATCCTCCAGTTTATCCCCCGGTTTTCATCCATATTTTATTTAGCTAGATCGACTCTCGGTTTACTAAAAATTCAATTTTTTGAATAATTAAAAAAAATTAAAAAAAATATTATATTTATATTAAAAATTATAATGTACTCAGTTCCCCACAATTATGTTTTTTAATTTCCATTAAGTAAATATTCACAACAAAATTTCAAAAATAATTCATAATATTTACAAATATAAGCATTAATTCAATGAACTACAATGTAATTTTGATTTTTTTTCAATTATCAATTTGATAAGAAATAAACTCTATTAAATCTCTCACTTGTATAAACTTAGTTTACTCGACTAGTTTAGTTCCCCCAAATCCACACCTATATAATAAAATTATGTTAATAATTTATTCTGATTCATTTTTAATACTGAATCTCCTTATTTCTCTCTCAAACTCATCATGCAATTTAGTATACACAAACACCAAATTATTTATTATTATTATTTTTATTTCAACAAATGTTTTAATGTAGTAGAGTCATGCTAGTCACAACCCTTTATCCCAATATTAATATTCACCAGAGATTATATTTAATCGTGATTCTTGGGCGAGGGAAGGATAACTATGGTTAATTTCATATTTATTACTCTAATTTATCAAGACTAATAATTTTAACAAAAAAAACTTTGTTGGTAATTGAATAGTTAAAGGATTACATGTGTCATTAATTTTCAATAATCAATGAATTTATGAAATTGTTAAATATTTTAACATTTATATAGTACAGAAATTAAATTCAAATTTGTTGAGATGTATTTCCAATAAGAATATACAACCCTATCTAAAATTATATATCATATTCATATGTTCATGATATTTTTTTGACAAAAATAACAGGAATTGTAAACTAAATAGCTATCATGGATTTACCACTCTCAGACTCATCAAGATTAGAAAATAAGGATGAGAGTAACCCACCAAGACCACATATAATAGCCACCAGGTGGCGAATATCACTAATGGTATAAAACAAAAAAACATGGGATATTTTAATTTATTTGGTAATAAACCAAAAACATAAATATTTCCCATAACCACAAGTTTGAAAAAAAATTCTCATAAAAATTTGTAAAAAAACCCAAATGATTATTCTCTTAAATAAGAGAAAATAAAACAAAGGTTTATCAACTGTAAATAGAAGGCAGTAACATGTGAATCCTTATACTCCTAGATATAAAAACTCATTATAAAACCAATAACTTTAAGTACAAAAATTTAAATTTTTGAATAAATATAATAAACATAAAATAACATTAGGTTATAAAAATAGGTATACACCGCATGTTCTGGGTCTAATTTTTCCCCTGTGAAGTGAAATGTCATAGTAAATCCTTGGTGAATGACATATATTAGTATTAATTTATTTAAAAATGAATAATAATGTTAGAATTAACCTTCATCTCATGGCATTCACTACATTAAATGCACCCAAAATATCACCCACTCGTGTTATCCACACCTCTATAAGAATTATCTCCACCCATAACAAAAAAATTTAACCATATAGAGGGCCATAAATCTATAACAACAACTTATATATAGTGATACTTCTTGAAATACAATAAAAGAATCCATGGATGAAATAACACATCAATGGATGAAATAAAACATTCTATGAAATACTTCAACCAATGGGAATACTATGCCACACTAATAATTATCACATCACGAAACTTACAAATAATGATAGAACAACCCCAAAACATTTAAACATCAATATTGTTTAGTATAATGCCAATTTACTATATAAAAGAAATATATATCCATAAACCATTGAAAAAACTAATAAAAAATAGTTATGAAAATCACTTGTAAGACTAACTCACTCCTTTAAAACACTATACCAACACCCACATGATATTAGGAAAACCACCTAAAATAACCACCATTATACCTCAGAATACATGAGACAATCACAACATGGGAATCACACAATCCCTATCATTCAACTTTGTTATTATCATAAATATGAGGCACATCAATAATCAAATAGTAATGAAATGACACACCATAAATAGATTCTTGGGTATATAACAATTATTATTTTTAACTAATTATCATTCATTTCATCCTTCAATATCATCCTTTATAGCATTAGTTTTAGGTAATTCTACAATCTAATTACCACAATTTCTATTTTCAATAAATTTATTATTCCATTCCAATTAAATCTTTGCTGCTATATATTTCTCATTGAATTAATTTATATAAAATTTAAATGACATTTAAACATTAAAAATATAAAATAGAGAAGTAAAAATCATTTTACTTAATCGATGCCTCAATCACCATGTCACCAAAGGCAAGGTTGAACTCCCAAAATAAAAAAAAATATTCAATAATAAATTTAAATCCAACAAACAACAAAAATAATATATTACCCAGAGTTATAGACTCATAAAATTAAATAAGATAATGTGTAGAAGAAGAATATTTGATTAGAATTGTCTCGATCCATATATATTTAGTCTATCCGAAAAAATTGAAACATTCATGGAAGATTATTCCAAGGTGTTAAGAATGAATCTAGGTCCATCAAAAATAGAGAGGTATATAAACCATGTAAAACACATGAAAGCAATTCACATTAAATTTAAAAATGGATTCTTAATAATCATGTAATAATGGTTCCATTATATTCCAATGGGTTTCGATCAATTGGAACATCAAAAATAATGTCTCGATTTGACCTTAAATATATTATATATCACATCATCCATGAATTTAAATACTATAATATCATATATATTTATGTTAAAAAATCACCTTATTATTCCATAATTCATCAGATGTTCGGTTTGGAAAGAATAATCTAAGATCCTCTATAAATTAAAATCATTATGATTTCACATGAATACACCCTTGTATAATGAGTAACACCCCATAAAAATCATTGCCTAGAATATGTGAAAATATCCTATCATGAAACACCCAACAGGGATAGAAAATGACACCACACGGAGTCAAAAATTCATTCTAAGAACTTTTCATTATAATTATACACATCAAAGTAAAATTCTTATTCCCCAATGGCTAGTAGTGATTTCCTTTTCCTACTTCAACACGAAAAAAATCTCTAGGCCTGTGAATAAATTACATGTAAATAAGAGATGTTAGGATGTGTTCTTACAAAAACATAATGTTTATAAATTATTTTAATGTACCCCAATAAAATTACTCCTACTTACTACAACCCCACAAAGTCAAAGACTCATGGGGTTTGATGTTTTGCGATCTTATATTAGATTTATTTAAAAAATTATCATCTTTGAAAATTGAATAAAAAATCGCTGAACAATGAAAAAAACCTAAAAAATTATCGAGCATGCAAAGTACTTCTCAAACATGAATCCTTCCAAAAAAATTATTCTTTTTCACACAGGTTATTTACGATGAACTATACATTTTCTTTAAATAACCTGGGTGAAAATGAATTATTTCCAAAGGAATATAGCATACTTTATAAAAAGTATTTTTGTGAAAGAATTGACTATGATGGGATGATGTTCCAGTCACAAAAAAGGATCACCCCAAGCATATTTATAATTAAAGATCCTTTTAGATTCCCTAATGTTTATTTTTTTACAATGGATTCCCCAATTGGTCATAAATAATATAATGGTGTATTATTTATGGAGGATTGTTTCATTCAAAAATACTTTTTAGATAAGTAGTAAAAATATTTATAATGATTATTTAGTAATAGATGCTTATTTGGTCACAATTACCCACAGAAAAAAAATTCAATCACATATATCAATCAAAAATATTTTAAATAATAAATTCACCCAACAAATAAATTAAGTTAGAAAGTAGAAAAATATAAATAGGATTTCCCCACTTCCCCCAAATTTATTCTCAAATTTCTCTAGTCCAAACTATTTTAAATCCTCTCAAAATCACTCTATTTTTTAGATAATTGATTCCAAGATTGCAAATATACTATTTATGATCAAACCAATAGTATAAATGTTATTTTCTAAATTGTTTTTATTGTTATTAATATAATATATATTAATTAGAGTTTATTTATCTTTATATACCATATTATTAATTATAGATCAACTATTTGTGGACTAGGAATCCATTGGAATGTATTTTTTGAAAAATATTTTCTAAAAATTTATTAATTTTAGGCATTTTTTATTATACTTTAAAAATATTTACAGGGAGTGTAATAAATTGATTTAATTTAAATGGTTTGTCATTTCATTTTGAATTTAGTATAATTTTAAATATAAAATCAAATAAACAAGAATAATATAAAATTATTTTTAGTATTATTTATTAAAATAATATTTTAATTAATTAATAAAATAACTATTTTTTATATAATTTAAATTAATAAATTATAAATATTTTAATATTTTTATTAAATAGAAAATATAGTTAAGAATTTATTAGACTATAGTAAACAATAAGTAAATAATAAAAAACATAAAATAACATAGTACTAAAAATAATAAATAGTACTATTAATAATTATTAATAATCATGAATGAGAGTGTATTAATTTTTTTAAAAAATATAGGGTAAAACCCCTCAACTATTTTTTTATTGAAACAATGATAGTATTGTTATTCTATGAAGAAAATCTCCATGACATGGACTTTGTATGCCTATTGGGTAATAAAACCTAATACAACTTTCCCATAGGCCTAGCCCCATCTGGGTCAATGATCATTACCTAATTTAGAGGATTTCCACATAAATTCATCACTGAGCAGTATATAAATCATAACCTACCTCCTAGGTCTTCGGTATCATATTGCTATCTCATGAATGTCACACCAACACCCACCTTTATGGAGGTCACTTGCTTCATATAACTGTCATCTGACCTTAGGTTGCCTCTGAACTACATTCATTATCTTCACTTTCCATCATGGAGGATGAAAAACCCAACTCACATAATTACGTTCAATGATAGATGCCTAGATGCCCTATGTCCCACAAAGTCTTATCGATTGATAGCCATCCATCATCATCACCCATAGTGTGACCACCATCCACTACCAATAAATCCTTATAAAGGGGCCATTGAGGGTGGAACACAGGACCCCCTATAATATCCTAACATGAGTTCCACACATAGGTGTTGTGAGCCATTCGGTCACATGACCATAAGCGCACCTCCCTATATTTCATAGGTTGTTGACTAGAAGAGAGGGTATTATAATTCACTCAAGGGGAGACTATACCCTCTTTGATCAGAGTAAGACACCATAAGAAATAAATAAACAATAGCGGGATCAGTATATATATATATATAAACAATACCAATATCTAAAGATAATAAATGTTGGAAATAAAATACCCAAATGAAATAGAAATCATGTGTTAAGTGTCTAAAATACAAATTGGGACTAAAGTCATTGATGACTCCCATAAGGGACCCAAACCATGTCTGGTTCCCTTATCCAAGCTCTATCCCCAGTTAAAAATCAACTACATGTACTTTTCCCTAAAACATTCCTACAATAATTAAATATATTCAGGTATTGATCAAGTAGCAGATGTAGGTTGTTAGTAAAAATCCATAGGCCACTACCAACGGTTTCTAAAACAAATCTATTCAATAACAAGTGTATATAGTAGTATAAATAAATCTGTATAATGATTAATTTAATAGTTATTAAATTATAAAATATTCTTTATTTAACCAAATACACACTCAGGTTTCCTAGAATTCCCATACCTAAATACCTATAATGTCCCATGCAAGATTCTGAACTATCTCGAAGGGATATCATATATCATAAATCCATAATACTATTCAATATCAAAATTAATATTTGATACAATACACAGAATATTTAAATCAATCTGGCATAAGTAATATGAACCTAGGGATCTAACCTCAAGGGTCTAATGTGAGTATGGTTAAATGAAGAATTATTTATTTCTAGGTAGGGGGATATATCTCATTCATTTCCTTGAAAAAACTCCAAGATCTCTCACTGTCCCTTGGAAAACAAAATTTAGTCTCTCATTAACTTCCTCTCAACAACCTCTCGTGGTCCTTCTCAACAATATCTCACAGTCCTTCTCAAAAATTCCTTTCCCACACCTTGGTTATCCCATGTGTCACTCATGCTAACATAATCACAAATCATTCCATTATTTAATTTATCAATTAATTAATCACATCAATTTATATTAATTGACCATACTATAAATTAACCACATACATAATCATCAACTAACCCATTGATTAATTAACCAAAATCCTTCTCCATTAACTAGACCAATGATTAATTAATCACCTAGATATCCATTAGATAACCCAACAAGTAATTATCTGTATCCATTTTCAATAACTAACCCCAATATTAACTAATGACATCGATCTCCATTAATTTAATTAATGATTAATTAATCACTTTAATCCCTTTAACAAATTTACCAATAAATTTTCACATCTCAAATATTAATCAATTAATGAATTAATTGATCATATAATGGAAAATAATTTATAAAAAAATTGATTATTTAATAAAAATATCTAAAACTAATAATTAATTTTACAATGAATTTTTTATAATTCATATATCATTAATATGAAATTTAACCCAACAATTAAATGTCTCAAATCCATAATTCAATATTTTAATAATTAATTCAATAATTAATTATCTCTATCACAGGATTAAATTTATTCAATTATACACCTAAATTCACCATTAATTAATTGACCACATTAATTAATTTAATTTAGGAGTTCCAATTTCTAAACCCCTCATGAAATTTTAAAACATGCACATTCAAAATCAATATCATGACAATGAGATTGGAATTATGGACCAAATACCTTAAAAGAAGAGGTAGCGATGAAAAACCATTTGTCTACCATATCTATCTTGTTCTGAGTTTTTTTCAACAAGAACTAGATAATCTATTAGCAATACACTAGGAACCATATGTATAACTATAAGCCATACCTTGAAAATCTAGGTCTAAATATCCATGATCTGATATGATATCACATCCAAATTGAAGATAACTACAAGAAATCAATAGCAGAAAACTTATATCCAAGAGGGAGGTATTCATAGGGTGTTTGGTTGATGATGGTGGTGCATAGAGTTCTTTCAGTCCAAGGAGATGGTGTGTGGGGAATCTGTGACAAGGAAAAAATGTGTGGAGAGGGTTACACAACATTAGATAAGAGTCTTTATAGTGATCAATTTTGTAATTACATGATGTGATTTCCCATTAAAATTAATGTAAAATTAATTACCTATTTATCCTTTTTTCTAATATAAATCCCATCAATCCTTTAGAAAAAACAATAAAGAATAATTACATGTTGTTTAATTTTGTTTTATGGAATGTCGACATGTGGTGAAAACTAGTTATATGGTGTGTAATCTCGTTTCGAGACATGTTGAAACATGGTTAAAACTACTTTAATGACATGCCAACAGGTGGTGAAAATTATTTAAAGGGTGTTTAATTATTCATGGTATTAATTAGTTCAATCCATGAATTAAATTCAAGTGGTCTTCCACACACAATTAAAAGGATTCATTCTTGGAAAAGGATAGGTTCTTATAATCTCCCCACCTCTTATAGATCATCCTCAAGTTGTACTAATAGAAATTACAAATATTTTGAGTCAAAAAGATTATAGAATTGAGCCCACATATCTATATCCCTTTCCAATGTCTCCTCCAGCACACATCTATCTTTCCATTATACATGAACTATCAAAATGATCTTTCCCCATAACACAATCTCATGACGATCAAACACACGTATCAGATAGTCATCAAAGGATGAATTAATCAACCACATAGTTCACATGAGAAGGGTCGGGTGAAACTTTTGAAGTTGTGATACATGAAAAATATCATGAATTACATTTTATTTCTATTGAAGATCAAATCGGTACCCCACCAGCCCGATTCTCTCCAATACCTCAAAAGGTCCAAAAAACCTGGGTGGCATCATGCCCAACCTCCATATCCTATTGTGACCAACAATAGGTGACACCAAAAGGAATGAACAATAACCCTATTTAAATAATAGGGGTCATCTCCATCTATCATAATATGACTTATTTTAACTATGCACAACATCCATATAATTTCAGAATCATCTACACCAGCTCCAATTTCCCCTGCATGAGACTTGAACCCATCATCTCTGACTCACCTGCCTCCATCCATATTTGTGATGATCAACCCAACTTACTATAAATTTCCTTGTATAGTTCCATCTAATTATTTTTCAGATAACAGTTTTTATAGATAAAATCAACCAAATTTTGTTTCTTCTCCCATGTTCCACCAATGTCATGCACACATTCCCGCATCGTATGAATAAGCACATGTATAGTACGAATCAACTTACCATCTGTCTATCATTGGAAATCCTTACTCAATAATACTTATGTACTGAGTACCATTTGCAAGCCCTGATAGATTCATAATTTAATGTGTGAATCACAATCTAAAACAATAGTTTGTGGCACCCCATGAAGACAGACTATCTCTTTCACATCCAAAACTCTTAGTTGTTAAATTTATCTCGTATAGCTAAGAAATATGCGACCATTTTCATTCGATAAACAATAACATATATAATATCATTATTCATCGTTGTATTCAAAAGACCTACCACAAAGTACACTATTATGTATTCCCACTTCCATTCTATATTGGGAAATGACTATAAAAAACCCACTAAGTTGTTGATGCTCTGCCTTTACTTTTTTAAAGGTGATGCATCATGTCACAAACCTTTCTCTCTCAATTTTCATGTCTGGCCAATAAAATGTCAATAAAGGTCAGGATATATTTTTTTGACTCTTAGATGTAACGCCCACTTAGAAGCATGAAATCCCCACATGAGTTCCTCACACATTCTATTAAGTACAAAAACCACGTTCCTAATATAGATGATCTCATCTATATCTAAATGTGAATCCACACCATCAAGGATTTCCTTGAGGTAAAACATCCTACATCCTCATACTACCTGTCTTTAATCAAGATCAAAAGTGTCGACTCCATAATGATTGATATGAGAGTCATCAGCTCCCGAATCTCCAACACCACCATATTTATCTCAGCCGGCATGGTCATCATATTCCATTCATTACTAGACTCTTGATAGATATGAGTATATGTTTTTCTACTCAATGTGCTATCCACACTATTTCCCTTCCCCATGCATATATTATAGATAAAAATCAAATGATTGCATATACTTAACCCATCTCCACTATTGAAGATTCAAATCTTGTTGCAAGAAGATGTACCTAAAACTCTTATGATCTATAAATACTATGAACATATTTCCCAAAAGTTATTACCATAAACACATCATGACAGAAACCACTACAGCTAGCATGAGTTCGTTAGTAGGTTAGCTCCATTAATGAGACCTCAAATTACATGAAACATTCACCACAACTCAACCTCCTTGCATCAAAATTGCTCTAAGTCTGTTCCCTGAAGCATCACATTACAAGGATTACACCTCACCTGGTTCATGTAGGATTAGGATTGGTGTCAATGTCATATACTTCTTCAACCCCAAGATGAAATTCTCAGAATCTTCTAAACATTCAATCTTCATCCCCTTTTTTGTCAAGCCTGAGAGTGGCGATTCCTAATGATAAAGGTCCTGGATGAATCTCTAGTAGTATCTAGCTAATCCCATATTATTATGTATGTCAAAACAATTCTTGGGATACTCCCAAAAAACCACTACATAAACCTTTACTAGGTCAAATGAAATAAATTTCTCCAAGATGATGTGGCCTAAGAAGTGTACCTAATTAATCCAAAACTGACACTTAGATAGTTTGGTTTATATCCCATGTTATCTCTGTGTAATCAGGGATGACGTTGAGATATTGGTTATGCTCATCTTGAGTCTTTAGGTTCACCTAGATTACATCAAAAAATAACCCTATGAACAGATCCATGTATGGGTGGATGATTTTTTCATAAAATCCATAAACATTACTAGTGCATTTGTTAACCAACATTTCTCTATGATGAAATCTTATTAGCCATAGATACTTCTGAGATCTTCCCTAAGTATATCAGAAGTTAGAACTATCAGCTGATTATACCCTTCCACCAATTCAAACTTCGTGTACACATAATTTCCTATAAATTGGTCAAATATATCCTTGATACATGGAAGAGGACCCTGGTTCATCATATTCATCCAGTTTATTATCTGGTAACCAACACATATGAGTAGAGTCCCATCATACTTTTTTTCAAAAAAAACACTAGGGAACCCCAAGGAAATGTTCTCAGTCGGATAACTCGTTTATCCTCCCAGTACTCCAGCTGATTCTTGAGCTCTTGAATGTTTAGCAGGGTTATTAAATATTGTTGAATATATACTGGATTATCCCCTAGAATGAGATCAATAGTGAATTCCATATCTCTCTTAGGTGGAATCCCTGATAAGTCTTCAGGAAATATATCCTGAAATAGTTCCATAATTGATGGAAGGAAAACCTTCCTAACACCCCCATCATCTTGTAATAAACTAGTAAAATGGGTTGTGAGCTCTCCTAGTATATTAATATTTAGCCCTTTATGGACAACCATGAAATCCCTCTCTCTGTGGTGAATGTAATGGTCACCCTTAAGAGACTTAAAAGTATCTCTCCTATGGTAACAGTCTATGTGGGCTCAGTATGAGACTAGCTAGTGCATGCCCATAATTAGGTAGAATCCAGTCATATTAATAATATTGAGATCCCATAGAAAACGATACTTATAGATCTCAAGAAAACATCCTTTGTACAATCAAATGTCTCTAGACTATGCCCCCAATAGTGTATCTCTCCCCATTACCCCTCTCACAAACTCCACTACCAGGCTCAAGCCATTATCAAGTCATACAGATATAAAGGTATTAGAGGCACCGATATCAAACATAAACTATCTAATATTGAATTCATAATAATTGAACCTCTCAATATCAATATCCCAACCTCACTATCCATAATTTTAGGATGCACTGCATGTAGTTTTCCTCACCTCTTCCTAGTGATACTGTCTAAATTCCCTAATTTCCCAACAATTCTTATATAGTCACTCTCTCTCAAAAGCACCACGTGCACTACCTTAATTTATCTATGTAGAAGTGATCCAAGAACCTCCCTAAGAAGTCCTTATATTTCATACCATCATTATTTATAGACATGACCTAGATATCCCACAAATGCATCATTAAACCTCAAAGAATATAAGAATCCAACATGACCCTATTATTAGTAGGAGTATCTAAGTGATCAAATGTAGATTGGATAGAATCATTGTAGAACTCATTTTTTTTTCTGGTCTACCCCCTCAAGGAAAATTTAGAGGTTGTTGCAACCAGAAATCCATTATCATGTCAGACATGTTGTTTATAACCTACCCTGAGTATCTTTCTTTGAATTTCATGAAGTGAGAAAATTTCTATGGGAACTTCTCCCCTGCTTCCTCATCCGACACTACCGGTGTCGTAGGTTCCAACACTAGAGTATTTTCTATCGCTATTTCCTCTGGTTTTCCTCTCAAAAAGAATCATCATGGGGGAATAACTCTACAATTACAAAAATTCAAATTTGACATGGTTAACAACATTAACAATTTTATAAAAGGAAAATAACCACTAGTCACAACAAGAAATTTCCCAAAACCTCACCATGCGGTCAAAATAATTGTTCTATAACTAAACATAACTATCCTACACCTAGGACATGGTTATCATAAAAAATTATTATTATAATAAATCATGTTTCTCATTTAGAACCCCATTTATTGTTATTTAAAACATTTTACCACACTTGTTTTCAATATTATGATCCATTTTCATTTAAATTTCTCATGCATGTAAAAATAGTTCAAGTTCAACAACTTACGCAAAAGCCATTTTCCTATGAATACCAAAAATGATGCTTGTCAAAAGTAATATTTACCACTTAGAATGATGTATACAGAATAAAATCTCATTGTATTATGAGTCATTATTTAATTCCCTAAAAATATAAAAAACAACAATCACATTACACCACAAGTGCATCACTGAAGTTTAAATAATATTAAATTATAACAAAAAACAGAATAAACAATAATCCCACCATGAGTTCTTGGGTTTTTTTCCCGTACATGGGTTTGTAACACTCATGAATGAACTCATTTCCAAGCCCAATTTTCCTAGTCTAAAATATGCCTTTCCTAACCCTTAAGAGAAACTAAGAGTACATTAAAACTAGACATCTTATACCAATTTGTAACATTTCTACCTGAATTCCAAATTCTAGTTCCCATTACTAGTCAGTCACATGACCTTAGGCACACATCCTTGTACACCCGAGGCTAGAAACTTGATGTGGGGGTCTGATAAGTAATTCATGGGGGGATTATACACTCCTTGATCAAAGTAATCCACTTAAAAAAATAAATAAAATATAATGGAATAAATATATAATTATAAACAAAACCAATATATCAATATAATCAATAAAGGGAATATAATACCCCAATTAAATAGAAAAAATTCCATGCCAAAGTACATGTCAAGTGTCTAAAATGATAAATGGGACAAAAGACACCAATGAATTTAACTTGGACATAATCCATGTATGGTTACCTCATCCAAGAACTATCCCCAATCAGACATCTACCCCACCTTAACCTAACCTACAACAATAATGTCTATTTGGGTACTGATCATGCAACTCGAGTAGTGTGTGAGTAAAATTCATTAGGCCACCACCGATATTGTCTAAAAAGATCCATTCAATAACATGTGTATGCAGTCATATAAATAAATAAATATAATTCTTAATTAAATAGTTAATACATTATTAAATATTATTTATTTAACCACATAAACACATGGGTTTTAAGAACACCCATACCTCATTACCTAATTCAGCCCATGACGGAGTATAAACTATCCCTAATTGACATCATATATCTGAAATCCATAATACTTTTCGATATCAGAATGTACATATGATACAATATATAAAATATGTAAGTCAACCTGGCATGAGTAATATTTACCAAGGAATATAACCTCTAGGGTCTAATGTGAGTAAGATTAAATGAAGCATAATTTTTTCTAGGAAGTGGATAAGCTCTCACAATCTTTAAATTGGCTAAACTCCAAGATCCATAATGGTACCCTAGAAAACAAAATGTATGATTTCATGATCATCCTCTTAATATGCTCACACGATACTTATCAATAAGATGTAATGGACCTTCTCAATAATTCCTTGCTAAGACCCTGGTTATTCAATATGCTACTCCATGCCAAAATAATCACAAATCATCCCATTAGTTAATTAATTAATTAATCACATCAATTTCCATTAATTGACCCAATAATGTATTAGACACATCCATTTTCATTAACTAACCAAATGATAAATTGACCACATCCATATCCATTAACTAACCATGTGATTAATTAATAAACGTTATCACTATTAAATAACCAAAAAATAATTATCAATATCCATTTTCATTCACTAACCCATTGATTAATTAATAGAATCCATATCCATTAATTAACCCAATGATTAATTAATCACTTTATCCCCTTTAATAAATTTAACAATAGATTTTCACATCTCTTTTGTTAACCAAATCAAGCATTAATTAACTATATAAAGACCAATATTTATTTAAAAACAATAACTACATATAATAATTAATTCACTATATAATTATTGTAAATTCATAATTCATTATTCTGACATTTAACCCAACAATTAGATGTCTCAAATAAACAATTAAATATCTTAATAATTAATTCACCTATTAATTATCTCAATCCCAAATTTTAATTTATTTAATCAAACCTATAATTTCACCATTAGTTAATTGACCACACGAATTAATTTAATTCAAGAGTTTCAATTTCTAAATAACTTACAAAATTTTAAAACGTGCACAAACAAAATCAAGATCATGACTATGGGATAAAATTTATAGACCACCTACCATGAAAGTGGAGGAAATAGTAAAAAACCCTACATCTATAATAAAAAATCATGTTATGAATTCATTTCAATAAGAACCATATATTCTGTTAGCAACAGATGATGAATCCAATGACTAACCAAAAGATATACCTTAAAAATTTTGGTCTGGATAACCATGATTTGACTTGGGATCACTTTTGGATCAATGAAGACTCCCAATAACCAACAAATGAATACCCACAACCAAGAGGTAGGTTCATGTAGGGTCTTAATATGAATATTTTGTTGCATGAATGAGTTTTGGTCCAAGGTGGAGGTTCATGGGGTGCCTGTGACTAGAAAAAGATGGGTGTTGAGGGTTACATGACACTAGAGAGGATGTTTTAAAGTGTTGAGTGTCAGAATTACACGAAGTGAATTCCTATTTCACGTAATGTAAAATTCATAACTCATTTCCCCATTTTGTGAGTGAAATATCATCACACCTATAAAAAAAATAAGAATTGCACGTGGTGTAATCTAGTTTCATGAAATTTCAACAATTGGTGAAAACTAGTAGGGAGGGTGTAATCTAGTTGCGTGAGATGACTACATGTGGTGAAAAATACTTTCATAACATTTCTAGATTTGGGGAACGACATTTATAGGGGTGTAAAGTTTTATGGCTTGAATTAATTCAATCCATGAATTAAATTCACATGGTCATCCAAAAAAATTTAAAAGTAGGAATACCTGAAAAAATACAAGATCTTACACACCCAAGTAAGTGATGCCATAGATAGGTACTAGTCACCACTTGACCAACACCCAACTGGTGGTAATAGTTATAAATTAATAAAAATTAATCAAAAAAATAATAATAATTTTTTTAATAGTGTAATACTAATAATTATGCCAATGACAAAAAAATATAATTCGTAATTATTATTAATCTTGTTTATTTAATAAATAATAATATTATTAAAAATTAAAAAACACTAATTAATATCTACTTAACTTATTAATAAAATGTTATTGTAATTATATAAAAATATTATTAAATGATAAATATTATTTTGAATAAACTTACATTTGGTATATATTTTGTAGAATAAAAAATATTACAGAACTATAATAAATAATTATTTATATCCATGTAATAAAATGTTTATTGTAAAAAAATATAAAATAATTAATATATACTAAAAATTAATAATTTTTATTAAGTTAAACAAAAATTATTATGAAAAGTAAAAAAATAAAAAAAATATTAGAAATATTTTAGTAAATTATAAAAAATGAATAAAAAACAAAAACATATGAGGTATTTTTTTTATTGAATTTAAGTTATAAATTTATAAAGTAATTTATGTTGTTAAACTATTTGAATTTTTTAAAATTAGTTATTATGATGAATGTGTATCCCATCAAAAATTGTTCCATGTGGGAATGTATCATTTTTCAAAGAAACTTTTATCTCTATTGCATTGTATTTTTCGTGTTAGATTTAAAAATATGTTGCAAGTACTTATTGTGATGTAGTCCTTCAAAAATTGATCTATGATGGAAAGACTAACTGGAAATTTGAAATAAATGAAAAAATAATAAAAATAACTAAATTTTACATAAAATAAATAACTATTATTAAATTAAAATATTAAATTAAATAAATAAGAAAAGGTAAGAAAAAAATAATATTTTTATATTTAAATTATTATTTACTCATTTTGATTTTATTATTTTTATTTTATTTTATATAATATAATATAATGAAATAAATAATAATTTCAAAAAATATATTTTGTAGGTCTTTTGGTGAAAAATAATTACCCAATACATTTTTAATATTTTATATACAGAACTAATTACATTTTTTTAGAAAACTGTTGATCTAATATATAAAAAATAATGTTTATTATGATATCATTAGTGGTTTAATCCCCAAAAAATCCACTTGTTTTTGGTATTAATCATATATATTTTGAGTATGTTGGAATGTTTATTTCATCTGCATCGTAACATTTATAATTTGTTTCAAGGGGAAAATTCAGTTTTGATATAAGAAATGTGATCTCATGTGATTTAAAACAATTAATAATGTTTGTGTTCATGAATTTTATTTTTTATAATGATTATTTTCATTTGGTATCAACATAGGGAACATAATTCAAAATAAAATACAATTATATGGATTTTAAGTCTATATTAAAATTAAAAATTTTACATGATACTGCTAGTATGTTTTTCTATGAAATAGAAATCCTGAATGATAATTTGAATCTTGAACTGGAACCATCATATTTTTATATTTTTTTGAAATCTATTAAGGATAACCTATATCCAAGAATGCAGATAAACTTGTTTGAATATCTTAAAAAAATTATTCATATTAAATAAAATATTGGTATATCAAAATGTTTTTTTACCAAATATTATATTTAGTTAAATAATTTTTTCCTAAGGAAAGTATGGGACTAGATAATTTCTACAAAAGAAAGATGTTATTATATAATTTTGTTCTTTATTATTAGAAGATCAATGCATGATCAAATTATTGAATCTTTTATTGTGGTAAATATAATTCATTAGCAAATAGTCAATCATTTGGAAAATAGAGGTTTAATATGAAAATTATTAATTTGATTGTATTAAATAGCTGAGTTACATTCCTATTACTCTTAGTTTTGAATGTCAATTTATGCCTCACATCATATCCTCATTGACAACATGAAATATATTTATTAATTTTATTAGTAATAACTTAAATCATTCCTGTGATTATGATTTATGGAAACACATTGCTCAGGTGAATCTGTCTTTTGTTGTAAATCCACATAATATATGACTAGGTATTTCTAATAAAGTTTTATATCAATTTTGTGCATATAATAATAAATATTATAGTATATAAGTTACCATAATTCTATAAAACTGACCTCCATTGATGTTAAATAGTGAACCATATATCCATTTTGGGTAATTAATTCAATGAAATCCAAATAAGAATATCAATGTTTATTTGAATCCATTGATTAATGAGTTAATTTTATTGTGGAGTGATGATGTAACTACATGTAATGTAGTTTCATAAAAAAGTTATAATAAAATTGACATTAATTAGTACTTTTAGTTAATTTTCCTCATAAGGTATGTTATCGGGATAAAGTATAGATGGTATAAAATCATGTTCGTACATCATGTGTGAAAACAATGAATTTATTCATATAAATGAAAGAAAACATTATTATTTCAGCTATACTCATATAATTATTTATATAGATCATCCATTTTGATGAAATAGAAATATCTTTTAAAAATATTAAATTTAAAGGGATGGACTAGTAACATCCCATTATTAATATATTTTTGGAATTTTTCTTATCTATATTCGTTTTACTCATTATTTGGGTGTGTCTTGGGACTCCTGGTGATAGAAAGAATTTCCTAATGTAAATGAATTAAATTTAAGGTATGTCAGTTTGTTGGAATTAATTAAGACCATGTATAAACATGTTAAAGGCTTTATAGGGTAATCCTCGTGTTCGATGATTTCTAGAGTAGTTTTGGAGTTTTCTTATAAAAATAAGGTTTTTATTTGTTTGTAGGGGAAATATACCATGTTTAATGTGTTTACACATATTGTAATGGTTAAATGGAATATATTGTGAGTCAGTAACATAGTGTTAAATGATTACATACCTTGTATTTTGTTTTTTTCCTTGTATTGGTAAAAATTGTTTTTTTTATAAAAAGTTAATGGTTTTTTTGGCATAGTTGTGCTTTATGGATTACATTAATTGTAATAAGATTACACATCGTGAATTTATTTTGTATTGTTATTTTATTATGATTCATGTATTATTTTTTAATTCATTCAGATGTAGTCTCTTCTATATTGACCCAGAGGCTCTGAAGAGTGATTCTAGAGACCAATGACACTTCTGAGTCATTTCATTTGGCGATTGATCATTGTTGCAATATGGTGTGTTTCTCTGGTTATGAAATAATCATGCTTCTCATTTTCCATTGATAATGGCTTCACGATTTCATTTCATTATTGGATCCACCGATCAGTGAAAATGATTCTTCTTGTTTCCTTATAGATCTGTTGTGTGATCTTCCTCCATAGGCTAACAATGATTTCATTTGTGGCGTGGCATGTGATTTTTACAATTTATGTGTTGTTTATTCCTAATCTATGATCCATTGTCAAAATTGAGTTGATTCTGATATGTGTGGATTGATTTTAGAGCCACCATCTTTATTAGTTTTTTCTTCTTATTGGTGCACACTATAGGCACGTGCAACCCTGAATTTGAGGTAGGTGGTTTTATCACTAGAATATGCTTTTGAACATCATTTTATTGGTTTTGATAAATTTTTTTATAAATCAATTTTCATAACTAATTGATTTTATTTGTATGTGGGAAATTTAATTTTTTATTAACGATGGTTTTACCCAAGTTTGGGTAAATGAAAAGGGGTTTTCAAAGAATTTTGAAAAGTTTTTGCGAAATAGTTTTCAATGAATGGATTAATGAATTGGTTTGAAAAATGTAGAAATTGGGAAACCCTGGATATATATGTTAAATAGTAGTATTTTTTCATGTGTTGATATTTGGGAGGGGGGTTACTCTTAGGGACTTCCTCTGCTCTCTAGGCATGTTGTTCTAGCGAATTAATAGAAACTATTGGGAGTTTTAATTTATGGGGTCTTCCTATGCTGCCTATATTCAATTCATATATATAGGGTCTTGATGCATGATTTTATATGATATTGGAATGAGTTTATTATCTATCCTAACTTAGTGGGATCATTGGCATAAAGTTACTAAAGATTTTGGACTATATTGTATCCAATTTTATTTCAATGCATTTGATAAGATATGTGATACGTTCTTTAATTTTATTTTATATATCTGATTTGATATATGTATATAAAATTATTTAAATTTTTTTACCTATCTTTATGTGGAAATTTGAAAAAAGGGACAATTATTTTGTCCCGATACTTTTTACATAGAAACTATATACTATTTGTCATGTATTATTTTCTTTAAAGTTGAGCATGTTAAGATTATTATATAGTGACTTGTTATGAAACATCTAGGTGGGATTGTACTACTACCATTAGGTCACACACGATGAACCCCTTTGGATGTGTGTAGAAAATATATGTATTTCGATGCAAGGGATGGAAAGGTGCCAGAGTGAGCTGGTTAGGTTTTATGTATGTTTTTTCTGAGGATATGATAACAAGATATTGAGATTTTTCCCATGATATCACATGGATTATTTGGTTTCCTATTTTATCTTTCCATAGATTTTTTACTTGTACTTTGGTATTTTTTTGACTAATTTTGAGTTTTATTGTTTATGTTTTCTTCTTTATGTTATGGAATATATGTGTTTCTTCCACAGTGTCTATCTGTTATATAAATCAATGTATGTAATTTTATTGCTTCGTTTTGGGGAAATTATTTTCCCTCTGGATGTTTTATGATGCTCAAGATCATGTCTCTGGCCTATGGGGATCAGGACAAAAGTTCATGTATGTGGAAATTCTGTTTGGATACTAGTTTGAGTGGTTATCTGTTTGGTTTTGTTATAGTTTGTTAAAAGAGGAGGTTTATACTCAAGATTCCATATCTTGATATATTTGGTAGATAATATATAAGATTGTTGGAACATTATTGGTAGGTTTTGGTGAGTTCCTAGCAATCTCATGTCAAGACAAGACTCAAGTTACCATGTGATGTTGAGATGTGTCCATAATCTTTTGTGTTTTTATCTGAATCATAGTTTTTTATAATGGAATTCCTATTTGAAATAATATTATTCTATTGTATGGTCATTTCTATTATCTCTATGTTTATATGTTTTCCTTTGGGATGTTTTCCATGGGTTCCTCAAGAAGTTACAATAGATTACCCTCAATGGAATCCTCATATAAATTAGAATATTGTAAATTATTTTGTGTAGGTAGTCAGTCATGTCAATCAAAATTTTACAAAAGTCTATAACCTAATTGTTTAGGTACCACCATGTGATGGAGGGGATGTGGATTAATCACATGTGTTATTGCATGAGAATCCAACATACATTAAGGGTATGAATTGACCACAAGAGGTAGTGGATAGGCTGGGTAAGATTGATCATATCGTTGAAAACCTTGATACACTAGAGATTATAAAGGTGATGTGTGTGGTGAACAAACCTAACGGAATCAATAAGAGATGTTGGTATTAAATGGTAAAAGAAGGTACGCATGTAGGTTAAGAATGGAATGGTTTCAATACTCTCTTCTTCTAGTAGTCTTGTATAGAGTCGATGATGATAGTAAGGCCTCTAGAGTTCCTCTCTTTGAGATAGAGAGACTGGCCAGTGTCCACGTACACAAATCAGTTTTCCGATCTAGTTCATTTCTCTCAAGTGTTAGTAAATAATGAAGACATAAATACTCATAAGTACCTGTAGGTTTTCTTACTAGATATCAGATCATCGGTATTTATATTTAATATTTCAACCTATACAGAGATGGTAGACTAAGATAAAATGGATGATATGAATATGGAATGAAAGGTTTCTTATTCTTCTTTTTATCTTCCACCTAGTGGAAGCGTCAATGGTGCACAGGGGAAAAAAGAGAAAGTGGAAAGATAATCACATGAGTGGTGGAGGTAGTTTTCAGCATACGGAATCCTCTTCACCTTAAGTTATAGTTTGTAGTGTTCAGCTGACAAGATATTAGTGTAGTAAGGTTGGAAACACCCTTAATTATTTTCCTTCACCAAACAATATTTTCAATAGTTTTGTATGTTATGTTCAACATTAGTGTTTCTATCACGGTATGTATACACCCTGATATCATAAGGGATAATCGGCTCTAAAGGATACTACAAAATTTTTAGATTGTTCAATAAATATTGGACTCTAGCTAAAATACTTAGGAGTAAAGCCCCATCACACAGTATATGAGTTTCAGAACGAGGTGCATACAATTCTAGTGATAGTGTGAGGTACCATCTTTATTGAATCTTTATTAGTAATTTATTAATTAGATATTAGTTATTCCTACCCAATTATTTATGGGTTTTTAAATAAATAAAAATATATATATATATACCATGTCCTGGGTTATGGAGTTAGTGTCACCTCTTGGGAAGATGAAAGATTAGAAGTTTTGTGTTATTATTATGCACAATTGATAGTTGATGCAGAGTTATTATGGGATTTTGTTATTCTCGATACATATCAAATTAAAGTCATCATTGGTATGGGTTTAATTGTTTCTAATCATGTTAATCTTGACATTTATCGTGATAATATCTTGTTTCTTGAGGCTAATGGGAGTTCATGAGGGTTTTGGGAATGTGGGATCTGAGGTTTTGACAATAAATTTTCATACTTCCAAGAGATCAAGAGTTTGTTATATACTGTTGTGGCTGAGCCTGATGGCGTTTCTTCTATTTTGGATCTTTCCACTGGCATTCAAAATTTTCCAGATGTTTTCGCATAAATTTTATCTGATATTCCTACATAGATGGAGGATGAGTTTATGATTGAACTAGTTTTAGTTACACAGTCTATATCAATACCTTTCTATCATAAGGAACCAATGGAGATTAAATATCTCAATATTTAGATATATGATCTGATGGAAAAAGTGTTTTTTTCAACCTAGTGTTTCTTATTGGAAATCCCCTATACTCCTTCCCAAGAAGGAATATAGTTCACTCTAATTTTGTAGGTACTATAAAATGATGAACCAGTTAATGGTTAAGCGTAAGTATCCTTTTCCCAGTGTGTATGATTTATTTGATCAGAGAAGGGGGAAAATTGATTTTTGAAAATCGATCCTCGGTATTGTTATCATCATCTCATAGTTTGGGAGTCTGATATATTGATGATGGATTTCAATAGTAGGTATGGACAATTAGAATATATTTTCTTATTCTTTGGTAAAATAATTTCTCATGTCATTTTGGCCCAAAATGACCAAGGTACTAATTATTATAAAAAAAGTTATAGAAGTCTGAAATATAGGATCATATTACAATCTCTTTCATGAAAAGACAACAAAACATCAGGGAGGTCTTCAAACCAAATAATTCCTTGATTTAAACCCATGTTTTCTAGGCCATCTACCACCATGTTGGCTTCTCGATAAAAATGTGTGAGGATATAGTTTAGATTGATATGAGAATAGATGCAGTCCGACCAACATGAAGTAATCGTCCATACAAGATGTATTATGCCATTCCAAATTGCATACATGGTGGTAGTTGTAATAATTTTTCATGTAGTTTTAATTAATTTTATGCATATGATATTCCATCAGTATCTATAATCATTTGAGTTATGGTTTAGGGATGATATTTTGGCTTATTTGAGATCCAATAGAAAACATTCGATCCATTTGAGTTTGCTTTCAGATATCTAGAGGAGTCACTATTTGTTTTGAAATATTTTGATATGAAATTTCTAGATCTATTAATTTTTTATTTGGGGATCGTGATTTCTAAGAATGTATTTTTAGTTGACCATGAGATGGTGAATGTTGTCTTTTCAATGGAATATCTATGAAATTTATTTGAGATTTAGAGATTCATTGGTCTTTATAGATACTCAAGATGGTTTATCAAGAACTTACCAATATTGGCATCATCATTCAATCCTCTTAATGGTAATTGGGTGAACATAATATGGGAAGAAATTTGTTAGGATTCTTTTGATAGGATGTAACGACTTCTGATATCAGCTCATATTCTGATATTACTAGAGCCTTGTAAGATGTGTGTGATATTTTGTGATGTTTATAGCATAGGTTTGGGTTGTGTTATAATTATGGATGATTATATTGTCACTTAAAACTCTCATTAGCTTTGAACACATGAAAATAATGACCCATATCATTATTTATAGATTTCTAGAATTATTCATGTTCTTAAGTGTTGATGGAACTATAATTCTAGGGAGAGTTCTAATTTCCTTTCTAACAATAAGAGTTTGAGTTATATATTTTATCTGAAAGACTTGAATCTCATATAGGGATGATTGGTGGAACAGATTCATATGTTTGAAATTTATATCATCTACAACCCGGGAGAGGAGAATGTCATTGTAGATTCTCTTAATAGGAATGTACCATTTCTTGTTGTTTTGGAATCATAGGAAGACTGGAACAATATGGGTATTTTTTAATAGATTCACCTAGATGATCAAGAGGGGGTGTCTGGTATGGTTCTGACCAGTTTTCAGTTCTCTTAATATCTCTCTATGCCTATTATTTAGAGTCACCAAGGGATTATGAGTTTAAAGTAAATCAAGAAACCTTTTATGGTGGGGAGAACTTTTCTGGTTGGTCTCTCTCTTTAGATGGTATTCACCATTTTGGGGATTATTTTTTCATCCTAGAATTTATGAGGATCTTATTATTGTTTTCTTTTCATAGTTCTTCATTTTCCATTAATACAGGAAATAAAAGGATGTGTTATGACATGAGATGAATATTTTATTGGCTGGGTATAATGCATGACATTGCTGATTATGTGACCCAATTTTACACCATCATACAGAAAAAGTTAGACCATCAAAAACCATCTGGTTTAATACAAATCGATTTTGGTACTTCTTTTGATGAGAATATGTGTTATCCATGTATTTTATTATTGGATTACCACAGACTCCCAAAATATTGAATTAAATTTTGGTGGTGGTTTATAGGTTCACAAAGTCAACTCACTTAGTTCTGATCATGGACCCCAAAAATATTGAAGATCTTGGAAAGTTGTATGTGTAGGAGATTTTGAGCCTTCATGGGGTTCCTTCTTCCATTGATTCATACTCATATCCTAATTTTACATTATGATTCATGGAATGTCTCTAAGAGGTGATGATGACTTAGATCTTGTTGAGTACAACTTACCATCAACATATAGATAGTCATACAAAATGTTATATTTAGATCCTGGAGGATGTATTATGTGCCTATGTCTTGGAATTTATCAGATCTTAGGATAACCATTTAAGACTGGTAGATTTTTATTATAAAAATTTTAATCATTTATCAACCAAAATGAATCACTTTGAGACTTTATATGGTCACTCATGCATGTCATCTCTTTGTTGGGAATGGTGGGTGAAGCATCATTAGCGGGATTGAGTCTTGTTCAAGAGATTTTAATGAGTATTAATGATATACATTGGTGTCTATTTATTTTACTGAATGGGAATAAATATTATGTGGCTTAGTAGCATCATCCTTTGGATTTTTCCATAGGTGATCAGGTTTTCTTAAAATTTTCTCTTTGGTTGTGTCCCCATCGACTCAGAAAAGAGGTAAATTCATATTTGAGATAAGTCGGTATGTTTGATGTTTCTAAAACGATTAGGAAAGTTTCCTATTAGTTGGAATTTCCAAATTAGTTTACAGAAATTCATGATTTCATTCACATATCATAGCTCATGAAATACCATTAGGACCCCCTCACGTTCTGAGTTGGTAAGATAATAAGTTAGATCTAGAAATTTATATTATGGATCTTCTAGTATATATCATTAAATATCCATTGAACATCACATGTGAAAAGTCTATTTTTAGGGTCAATGTTTTTAAGAGTCATGGATCATATTCTCATGAGAGTTACAAGCAAGATTCAAGGATTTTGGAGAATATTCCTCACTTCTTTTCCGAACTTCATTATTTCATAAGACTTTTCGGTGGTGGAAAGTATAATAGTGGGGAATGTTTAACATCTTGTTTGTAATTACCTAGCCCCAGTTACCTAGAGTCGGTGCATTATTACATAACATTGGAATGATCACAAGAAAGATCAAATCTCGAAAGACTGATTAGTTTAGTAGCCTTGGAAACACTAGATATATTCATAAAGTTTTACATTACATCATAAAAATGAAAACTACAACAACATAGTCTCCATATTCCAAACTCTTATCCCCTCATACAATCCCTGTAGGTTGTTCATAATTTACTTGTTCACATCCTGGGAAAAATAAACATAGAAAAGGGGTGAGCTCAAATTCCCAGTAAGGATAACAATATAGCGGAAACTTTCATAAAAAAGAATAAACATTTAAGGAAATATGTAACTAAAAAAAATCCTTTTAAACTTGAACTTCAACATAGTATGGCAAAAATAAAATGAGATAATTCCATTTACTTATTCACATGGATATTCTACTAATCGAATAATCACATGAAATATCAATAACCACTTTCAAAATGATGGAATGCATAATGCCAGACTATCATAACCACATAGCCAAGGTCTCGTTCCAAGACTACAAATAACATTTTTCCAAGGCCTTGTGTCAAGACACTAGTTTGTCTCATGAGACCTACCGATGCATCGAGGATCTATATCAGGCTCCACCCGTCACATATTATGTCCAATGCATTCCCATATGAAAAGGTTTAAACATAACATAAACATTCGTATTAAAACTAGCATACGAAATGTCATTACATTAACCATAAACCATGAACGGTATAAAAATAACATATCCATATTCAAACATATCACAAAACCTTCAACATAATATAGAAGTTTTGTTTGATAATAAATCAGCTTCAAATAAGCTTAAAATACATCAAAGGATGTTGGCATAGATGAAATCAAAACTCTTTTTAGAGAAATATCCCTTTTTTTAAAACATTTAAGAGTCATATAAAATAAAAAATTTTCTTTGAAAATATTCTTATAAACTTGTAAGGGAAGCTTCGATGATTTTATAATGGAGGAAAATAGCTGCACCCACCGTATAAGATAAAAAAACATTCTTACCTTAATTCTGTCAAAAAGGTTAAAAAGCACCTTATTTTGAAAGCAACAGAAAGATTCCTTTATAAACCTCTTATAAAAATTCAAACAAAGGAATAAAAGAATTTAACCCCTATTCTTGTAAATAGTAAAAATGTTTTGAAATAAATTTTTAAAAAACATGAATATGGATGATAAAGATGTCCTAATAGATTATTATCTATAAAAAACCTCGGATAATGAAGAGATTGCAAAATAAACCCTTAACTTATACTTTTACTTGGTTGAGGGTAGGTTAACCTCATTTATAATGGTGAAATAATTAAATTATTCAAGAATCATATACATTAATATTATATCATATATGATCTATTAACATTGCTTTGTTAATAATATCTTTGAATTATCGTCATTTCAGGTGTTAACTTACTCGTTTTATTTTATATGTTTTGTTAGATAAGCCATGTTTGTTATGGATAGGTTGTATCTTATTCATATACAGAATGATATCAAGTCCTTAAATACTATTATTATTCATAAAATCATAATTATACTTGAATGGATACGATGGATAAGGAATCTCATCGTGTTCGTGGAGACGGTAGTCCGTACGTACGCACGCGCGACAATATCATTATTTTTATATTAAAATAATATATAATTGGATGGTATATCATATATAAATGATCATTATAATTCTATATTTATTATTTACATGAATTACACATCATTATTATACCCATCCAAATAATAATTTATTGAATAACAATTACACCACGACGTGGAGAAGGTAAGTCGTACATACGCACGTATGGTGACATGTTATTCAAAGGATGGATAGAATACTGAATATGGATGTACCATAGTTATAATAACATCACAATATATATAAGATACTGGAGTTATTATTTTAGAATGGTAATAACAAAGAAAGAAGAAGTGGAATAAGAAATGAACTTGAAAAGGGGTGGTGAAATCATTACCTCTTCTTCGGGTTCTTCCTTTTGATTTGATCAAAAGGGCTCCTTAGGTTGTCTTTCTGATCAAACTAAGGCCTCTAGGATGTATTTAGGGAAGTTGAGAGAGTATGTGGGCAGAGTTTGGCCGATCCAAATGGCTTTGAAGGTGTGAATTATGGAGAAGGGGGAGTTCCCTTTTATAAGAGGGGTGAGGGGCACCTTTGGAAAAGCTAGAAATATTATTTTATAATAAATTCATATTCGGTTTCTAATGGATCCAAAGTGGATTATTTAAATTTTAATGTGGTTATAAGTCGAAAACCACTCAAACAATAAAATTTAGACAGGTTTGGGTTACTATATTAACGTTATCATTAAGTATTAACTCTTAGTTAATTAGTTTCAATTTTACAATGTCTCTTCGTATTTTTATATTATATGGTTAATAAAAATACTATATACATCCAAGAGACCCCAAATTGGTACATTAATGATATACCTATAATGATATTAGTCTCTTGGATGAACCATAGATTTTTATAAATTTAATATCAATAAATAATATAATATTTTTTTTAAAAACTCTTTTATTTCAATTTTGACACTGTTCAACAATTTATTTTTGAAAAAAACATAACAGAATTATTACTTAAAAAAAAGTTAATTAAATCATTAGTAACATGTAATATTAACCAATAAAATTATTGGTATTTATAAAAAGTCTCAAATTACATTTATTTGGGTATTTATAATATCCATTATTCTAATTGTTCACTATTATGGTAATTACAACATCATTATTGTGTCATAAATAAATTACATTATTTAATGTCTAAAAATTATAAATAAATTATCATTATGTATAAATTAGTTTTATCTTTCTAATGAATATTTAAAATCTAATATATAATATGTTGAACCCTATATTAAAATTTTTTTAATAAATAAACGTTGATTTTAACTCGTTTAACTCTTCTTTGAATTAAATAATAATAAATGTCCTAATCTAATCCAAGTGGACCTAAATGATAATATTTTATTACCAAGTTTGTTTTTGGTCTTATTAAGCTTATCCAATAGAATTAGGAAATGTGTTAGGGTAATATTAATATCATTTTTACCATTAATTACCCTATTTACTTTTAACCGTTGTAAGTAAAAGTTAAAAGTTACTATTCACCAAAAAATATATTCATCTCAATGAACCACATTTTAGTCCTTAATATTAACAGTGTCACTCAAATTTTTGAAATTACACTCACAGAAGAGGTAAAATTATGTTTTATGAAAAATTTAGTTCTTTAACTACTACTTAGTGGTTTCACTATTCATCAAAAAATGAAGTTCTTCAGAAAAATACCAAAAAATCACCCTAGGATAATTTCGATATTCCGAATCCAAAAATAAAGTCCATTTTGAAAAATAAAATTTATAAATTTAAAAAAGTATGTATTACTATTCATAACGGCTAGTATGATTTGTTGTGGTTTGTTAGAACTCGATGTTGCGTACAACACACGTTATTGCATTATTCATATATAAGTGCACCGTAGAAGCTTAGGGTGTTACATTGTTAGAATCTTTTAAGTATTTCCCTTTACATTATGAATTTTCCTCTTTATTTGGGTGTCTCTTGGGACTCTCGGTGAGTGGAGATCATTTTCTTTAGAAAATGAACTAATATTTAGGGATGTATATTTGTTTGATTTAACAAAATTATGGAATAAATGTCTTAAATTATTGTTATAGTTATCCTTAATTTTGGATTATATCGAAGTGGTTTCGGAGTTTTTTTATGAAACCCTGAATTTTCATAGTTTACAGTGAAAATACACACCCTATAATGTGTTTACACTTCGTGTAATGGTTACATGGAATATTCCATGTGTATTGTAATCAAAAGGAAGTGATTATATTCCATGTACACTATTGGAGAAATACCCTATACCAAAGGTTTTTAACCATTGGTATAGGCCTCCAAACCGTTGGTATAGCCTACAACAATGGTTTGGAGAACCGTGGCCAAGTAAGCCGTGGGGATAGGTCTATACTAACAGTTTTTTTGAAAACCGTTGGTATAGACCTATACCAATGGTTTTAAAATTCGTTGGTATAAGTAAATTGAAAATCTATACCAATGGTTCCATAAAACCATTGGTATATGTATTTCAAAAAAGAATCATTCAGTGGGATTTGATTCTAAGACTTCTAGTTTATGATTGAACGAATTAACCACTAACCTAACATGATTTTTGTGAACATAATTTCATAAATATATATATATATGTATTATCATAAATATTTTAAATTTTGATTTATCTAATGTTCTCCATAAGAATATTCCATTAAAAATACATGTACTTATACCAAAGGTTCTCAAAACTGTTGGTAGAGACCTATACCAACGACTTCGAGAACCGTTGGTATATGTTCTTTGATTTTGGGACCTATACCAACAGTTTTGGACAAGGGAGGACCTATACCAATGGTATGGCCAAACCGTTGGTATATGTCCCCCCTATACCAACGGTTTGTCCAAAACTGTTGGTATAGGTCCATATAAGTGACCTATACCAAAGGTTTTGGCCAAACCGTTGGTATATGTCCAAATTAGTGAACTATACCAACGGTTTCCCAAAACCATTTGTATAGATCATATTTCCAGTATTGGTATTTGGCTCATTCCATGTATTGGTAAATATAAGGTTTTAAAAATAATTGTGATAGGGTTTTCAGTGTACTTGATCTTCGTGGATTACATGACATTTAATGGGATTACACATGTGTTAGTCTTGAGGTTTGTGGTATTATGGTGATGCCTAGGTGATTTCTTATTTCATTCATCCATAGGATCATTTCTCATGACCTAGAATATTTTAGGGGATTTTTAGACACCAATGACCATTTTGAGTCACTATGTTCAATGATTGATTGTGTATGAGCTTGTATTGAATTTCTCCAAGAAAGAAATCATTATACTTCTTCATTGACTTTTATCTTGTTATGTATTTTGATTTGGGTTTCAGATCCACTAATATGTGATTATTATTATTAATATTAACTTCTATATCCTTCATGTGATCTTCCTTAGTTGTCTATCATTTTTGTTAGTTGGGCTGTTTGTGTGGGCTTCTTATTGTATGAGTTGTTTCTTCCAATTCACCCACCCTACTGCTTAATTAAATTGATTCTGAGATGTGTAGATTCTAGCTACTCGATATTCTTCATTAGGTTCTTCTATGTTAGTAGATCTAATTATGATCATGTGCGATGTAACTCCCCATTGTTTATATATATATTTTTTGACTTAATAAAATCTTTTTAATATTATGTATTTCATGCAATACTCAATATAGCTTGTGTTATATGAAAGCATTATGTGTGGATAAATTATTAAAATTATCACCTAGTTTTTATAATGGATGATAGGAATGATATTAACTAAGTTATGAAACTACTGTTTACACATTTATATAAAATTAATCCTTTGGTTTTCAATTATTTATAATTTAAAGTATCAAATATTTAAAAATAAATAAATTCATTTTATAAGAAAGTTATTTTTCAATGTACAATTTGTTTTATCTCAATAAATTAAACAAAACACATTTGAAAATTTTTTTAATAAAATTTATATATTATATCTTGAAACATTTTTCTGAAACTCATCCAATATATTTTATTGGTATTAGATAAGAAAAAAATCAAATTCGATGAATAAAAAGAGGTATTTTTCTAAAATGTAATTTTATAATATTTTAACGGATAACCTATTTCAAATATATTTTTTATGCTGTTAAAATTTGTATTTGTTAAAATAATAAAAAAATTTGAAATATTAATATAAAATTTTTGTTTGGGTGTTTTTTTAATTTTTTGAGAAGTTTTATTTTCTGATGAATATTGAAAACACTGAATTTTAATTGAAAGCAACATTTTCATATACTTTTTTATAAAGTTAAATTATATTTCAAATTTTTATATTTGTATATAGATAAATTTTAAAACTATTAATACAATTTACTTAATTTTAATCAATTTAACATTGATATTGGATATAAATACATTTCACACTTTTGAACATTTTCACATTAAAAACCTGAAGTCTCATCGCATTTGTGGGATTATTTTAAATTAATAACATAAAATTATATGATTATAATTTTAAAAAACTGATATAATATTTGGAATCATTATAATTGATAATTTCTATTATGGTAAAAACAATTCTACCAAAATCATTAGGGAATGTAATTAAAAATAATTATAGTGATTAAGGTAATAATGAATTTACTTAGAGGTTAAAATTTAACTAAGTGGGATAAATAACCTATAAACATGTAAAAAATTCATTATATATATATATATATTTCAGCCATATACTAACATTAATTGAAAATTAAACATTATTGGAGGCACATGATGCGAGGAATAACTCTCAATTGTGGTTACCTTTTAATATTTAAAATAATTCAACTCATCCTCAACTATAAAAGGGAACTCATCCCCTCACCTCTTCACACAACTAAATCCATTTGTAACATCAACAAATTGACCAAATAATATCCCTAATTCCTTCCTATCATCTTAGAATCCTCGCATTGGGAATAAAGAATACCAAGATATTCCTTTGGTGAAAAGAAAAAGGAATTACCCAAAGAAGTGAAAGTATCAGTCAACAATATATTTTATTTTATTTCTTTTTCAACCCCCTAAATTATTCTTATTTAATTCCTATATAATTACATAAGTATCCATAATATAATGATATGTTTTTATGTTAAGACTTTGACCTACATATACACACACTTCTATCAAATGGGATACACAATCATCAATCATGTGTATGGTGGACTATCGTCTTCTGAATTGATGTAATTTTTTTTCTATTAACATTATTCATTATTAGGAATAATGATGGAAATAATATTTTTATAATATATATATATATGATATTTATTAGGAAATTATTCTTTGATAATTATTATATGACACATATATTTCTGATATCCTTTTTGGAAATATGATAACATTGTTTTTGGATATGTGGACTACCGCCTCCTTAAAGTGATGTTATTCATTCACACTTTACATGGAATGTAATAAGGATGGGTTAAGTAAAATTATATGATATATATGTAATAATTGTTTCACTATAATTATAATTATATATATATATATCATATACTTACTTTCTTTCAATATGATAAGAAAACATAATCAATGTTCATGCGTACGTACGGCCCATCGTCTCCATGAATGGTGTATTACATTTTTTATAAGTTTTATATATGATTATAAATAATTATATAATGAATATATATAATATTTATATCATGTTTTAAATTATTTAACCAAATAAATTTTGATCAATGTTAGAGGACCAAGAAGAATATGTGAAAAAATATATGAAAAACAAAGTCATTTTTCTGAAATGTAATTTTAAACAGAAATTGTTAAAAAATTTGTAATATAAATTCATGATAAAATAAGATATGGTATTATATATAATAATATGTTTATTAGGTAGATTTATTAAAAAAATATTTATAATATATAGGAGGTTTGAATCTATATAAAAAATTTCAAGACTTATGTTAAGGATTTTCTCATCTCAATTTTAAATTTTTGAGATATATTCTACACTCCAACTTATTCATATTGTGTTGTGTATATATCGCCCAATTACATGTTATATAATGAATTTACTTTAAATAATTATATTATAATTTGAAATTGATGTTATACATTCACATATCTCACAATTCATGAGTTACACATGTTGTAAGGGGATTTCACGTCTCACTTTTATTTATTTGAGGCTTATTCCATGTTAACTACTCATTTATTTTTTTGGGTGTATATAATTACCATTAATTTATTATATTATTATTTTACATATAATTGTTGTTATTTAAAAATCCAATTTTATTATCTCACTTTTATTTTGTTATGGTTTAAAGGTTACCAAATAAGTAATGTATTTTTTTTCAATTTTACTTATTTGAGAGACATGGAATGTTTTTCACCTATGTTATTTTATGAGGATTATATACTGTAAATTCACATGTTTTATCATGAATATAAATATTTTCATTATATTGTAAGATAACTTTAATTTTATTCACTCATGGTGACTATGATTCATGGTTCCCAAAATGGTAAGAGTTTTTTATAATCTCTCCATTTATCGGGATTGTTTATGATCATGTCTCGGATGTGGAAATCTCATGATATACCTCTCATGATTTCACAAGAATTTTATTTCACCTATGGTGATTTATGATATATTTTTGTAATGTTTCTATTTTATATTATTTTGAACTTGAGATAATTAATATAATGTTTTAAAGATGATAAACTTTATTTCTCTCTTCGGTCAAAAATCCACTGTCTTTCAAAACAATGTTTTAAAAAAATCTTCAAAATATGTTTTAAATGATATTTAAAGTTCATTTTCAGGGAAAATAATTTTTTTTATGTTTTAAAAAATTTAAAATAGGTTTCAAAGATTATTTTATAATTTCTCATTGTTATTTTAAATTGTTAAGGGTTTAAAAATATTTTATGATATAAAATGAAATTTTCAAAGAATTGTTATTATCCTCAAGACATACTCCAAGTGATATTTAAAAACACATATCTATTCAATATGACAACCTTTTATATATTTTATGACTTAATTGGGATATGTTCTAATAGAAACATTAATATTATTTCTTTGAATGTTTTATGTTTAAGCTGATAAGTTCGTCGTGAAACTCATTTCTATTCCATGGTTTATGCCATGAAAAAACACTTAGTACACCAAATTCCATTAATGGGTTATTCTTGGATAAAATTATTATGATACAAGAAAATTTTCCATAGGTTATGATATGTTTAAATTTTTATAATACCCATCTCATTTCATGGGCTATGATATGATATTAATGAAATACATTTCTTTTGCTGGTTATTGATATGATAGATGTTTAATTATATTGTGGAACATACATGTATGATTTCATTATGTGATAGGTAGGACCTATATCTACCTACAATAACTTGGTAAATGATCAATGATAAATGATCTCAAAGGGTACACGAGAGGGTATCCAAAGCTCATAACAAGAGGGTACACAGGAGGGAATAGAAAGCCCGTAAAAAGTGGGTACATAAGAGGGCATACCAAGATTCTAACAAGAGGTTACATTGGAGGGAATCCAAAGCCTAAAACTAGAGGGTACATGGGAGTGAATCCCAATCCCATTATAATTGGGTATATGGGAGTGAATTAAAATCATACAACAACAGGGTACATGGGATAAAATACTAATACTATACAAAAGGGAGCAATGGAGGGAATACCAAGCCCATAATACGAGAGTACATGAGAGGGAATCTGAAGCTCATAACAATATCGTAAATGGGAGGGAATCTCAAGCCTATAAAAAGTGTACATGAGAGGGCATCCAATGCCTGGAGAAGGTACATAGGGGGTTATCTCAAGCATAACATGATATGAAATTCTTAGTAGGTTGACATGAAATAATATTTTATATGATTATGTGTATGATACAATATAATTAATTATCTCTATGTTATGCTCTCATGGATTATTATCTTCATTTTTTATGATTCATTTCTTATGAACTGCCTATTTTTTTATGATTTAGGTGAATGAATTTTTATATGTAAGGTATGATCTTATAATTTTATTATCATATTCTCATACAATTATTCTATTTTTATTCTTTTTCATATTAAATTTTTAGCCTTACTGAGCATATTAGATCAATATTTATAATGTTTTATTTCCCTAGGTTATGAAGAAACATTTTATGTAAGAGTACCAAAGGGGATGATCTTTTGTGGAAGACAATAATGATCTCTACAGAAAACATTTCTGATCATTGATTGATTTAGAATATTTTTTTTCATGTTTCCAAATACATTAAACTATTAGAGTAACCCGGGATGTACTTTTTAAATGTGCTTAATATTCATTAAAAATGATATAATATTGATGTATTCAAATCTTATGTTGTTATTGTTGGTATGAAAGGAACAGTTTTGTTAACCTTTTGAAACTAGGATGAGAAATCATTAGTGATATCCCAAGGGATATTTCTATGTATATGTCGAAGGATATCTCTAATTATAGTCCAAAGGTGTCATATATTTAAATGTATGTTTCATGATTTAGGAATCCTATAAGTAATTTTTCTTTATTATGTTTTTTTTTCTATGATAGGTTTTTCTCACACTGTTATAATTTCTTAGATAATAGGGGAAACTACAATGAATTTTATTAACATTTAATGTTTATAATGTGGAAAGTATGAGAATTATACAAATTGTTTCTTCAGTGGATATCTCATGAAGTAAATCCAGATGGTGGTGCGAGTATTGGTTAATCTACTGAAGCTAAAGAGACTAAAACAAAATGTGGATGGATGGGATGTTCTAACACAATTCATTAAATTAAAATTATGTAGGATAATTAGATTGAGCTTTTGGATCCTTAATACATGATTCATATTTCATATTCAAGGAAAGGTGTTTTAAGGAATATAATGATGATGCTTGAGTAATTTTTTAAGAATAAAGTTGGATGATTGAAGTGTAAATGTTCTCAAATTAAAATATTATTTTATATAAATCATGAAGTACAAAAGTATTATTGATAGAATATTCTAATAATTATTTTCAAGTAAGTGTTGAATTATACTAATTACCTAGAAAATTTATTTAATGGAAATGTTATATAGATGTACGGTAACCCTTAACATGTTCCCCGAGGATGAGAAAATTATATATTATATCGATAAAGATATTATGATATGGATTATGTAAATTAGATAGTATTTATGACCTTAGAACATATAAAGGATTTATTGAAAAAGATTTTTATGCATTCATTGGTGGATTATATGAAATTTTTGGATTTAGTTAATATATCCATTGATCCTTAGAATAAGAAATAATAAATGTTTTCAAGAATGATTTATCATAATTTAGGTTATTAATGTTTTTAAGAGTAATTATCATAAATTTATTCATATGTTTGTTTTTTGAAAACCAAGATATAGATTATGATAAATGGGGAATCAATTTTAATTTTATTTTGAAAAATTTAGTCACTTTATCTCATATGTTTTGAATTTTTATCTTTCAGAAGGGTTATAAGTTTAGCCATTTCAGGAATGGATTAATTTAATCTTCTATTGAGGTCTTAAATATTAAACTATTATCTCACCATATGAGTATTTTTAAATATTGGATAACTTATAATACTTTTTTTCTATGATGACCAATAAATATATATGGAATTAATTAACTTTATACATATAGATATTATGATCATTTAGTGCTTTAGGCATAACAAATCCACCTTCATTTTTTGAGTAAGAGATAAAATGGGAATATTCCAAGACACCACCAAAGGATGATATTAGGCATTTTAAATGGAATTAAATCATGTAATTATATCTCCTTGTGAAAATTATTCAAATCTAGTAAGTGGGTATTTAAATAAATTTTCATTCATGTTATCATCATTTTGAGGATATCGATGACCTTTTAAATCCTCTTTGCTTTATTGATTTGTGATTAATAACTTCATCTTATCCATGTTTCTGTCATTCTATATCAGATAATGATAGATATATTTCTATTCAATGTCAATGTTTTAACTATCAATCTATGTTTTAATATATGGAAACCCAGTTATGAGTTACTTTGGCTAACCATTATGCTTCCAACATTCTGTTTTTAATGGTAGTTTTAGTATTCATTTCTACATTCTTAGTTACTATGAAAGGAAATTTTAGGTATTAAAACATTTATGCCAATATAGAATTTGGAGGGACAAATTAAATATATGTTTGGTTGAATGTTACACCCTATGATTTTTTGAATTTTTTTCCAAATTCATTAAATCTTATCAATATTTTTCATTTCACTCAATAGTAAATAAAAATTTTGTTATATGAAAGAACTACGTTTGTCTTGAATTTTTTAAATCACTAAGTTAAAGTTTCACTATAAACAAAAATTATATTATATTTTTTTCACACATAAATATATGTTTGGTATTTTTACACACATTTCCATGTTCCATCGCTAGCTTGCATCACACGCATGACCATGTTTTACAGAACTAAAATATACAATTAATATTATTATTAAAAAATGTTATTATCATCAACTAGGAATTAGAATGGAAGATATAAATGATATTAAATAAATTAAGAAATTATGTTTTAAAAATGTTAATAAAATTAATCCTTTGGTTATTAATTAGTTATAAATGAATGTGATAACTATTTGAAAATAAAGAAATTCATTTTCTAAGAAAATAATTTTTTTGTACAAACAAAAATTTATCTCAACATATTAAAAAAACAATTTGGATAATTTATTTAATAATATATATATATACATTATATATTCAGTAATATTTTATTGAAACTCATACAATAGACTTGATAGGTGTAATGTAAAAATATATTATTTTATGAATGAAAATATTTATTTTTTCTAAAAGGTTATTTAATAATATTTTAATGGAGCACATATTTTAAATATAATTTTTTACATAATAATAATTTTAAATGAAATAATATAATTTTTGTTTAACTTTTAATATAAAAATGTCCTTTACATGATATTTTGGGATTTTCTAAGAAGTTTCATTTTTTGATGAATTGTGAAAATGAGGAATTTTAATTCAAAAATGATTTTCTATCTAATTTATTTTAATATATAAATTAAATTTTAAATTGGTTTTAAATTATTTTTATATAAATTATACATATTTTTATAAAATTTTGTTCATTTTAATCATGTTCAGATTGAAATTGGATTTAAAAAATATTTCAAACTATTAATCATTTTCACTTTAAAAACTTGTTTTCTTGTCCCATATGCGGTATTAATTATAAATTAGTTTTTTCGGCATATTTTTTTCTAATTTGGATAAAGGTATAAATTATTTGGACTAAAAATAATTTATAATGTATAGTAATTTAAATATATTTTTTGACCAAAAGTAGTTGTCGAAGTAATTAAAGTTAATTACAACGATTAAGTTAAAAACGACTTTAACTAGTGGTTAAACATTAACTTAAGGGGACAAATAACCTTCGCAATTATCAATAATAGATTTTATGGGAATCTTTGGACCATATACACCATTTTATAGAAATATAACCATTGTTGGAGTCACATTATATAAGGGAGGACTCTCAAAAGGGTTTGCCTTTTATATTAACTAGAATGTCACTCTCCTCCACTATAAAAAAGCACTCACCCCCTCACTTATTCACACCAATAAAGCCCTTATTCTCACAATTAACCTAAAAAAATAAGTTCCCACATTCCCTCCTATAATCTTAGAAGACAAAAATTTCTAACGAAGGAAAACCAAGCTGGTGATTTGGGGAAAACCAACAGGTGTTAGGCAAAGAAGAGGTGACATCACTCAACAAGAAATTTTGTATTATTTCTTTCTCTAGACCCTAAATTATTGTTATTACATGATTTTATAATAATATAAATAAACTAAAATTAATGATATTATTTTATGTTATTGTATTTATAAATTCCTATACACACTTCCATCGTATGGGATATGAAATCATTGTCTGTTTGTACAGTAAACTACTGCCTCGCGAACCTATGTCGTTCATTCTTCCATTACCACCACTTAAGGATGATAATAATGATTGATATACTATTTTTATGTTATATATATGATATTTATTATTTACTTATTAATATATAATTATTATATAACACATGATTTCACAGATTACATTTTGTGGGAATGAGATAACATTGTTTGTGGATGTGTGAAGTACCGCCTCCTCAAAACAATGTGATTCGTTCACACATTATATAGATTGTTTTAAAAATGGTTCTAGTAAAAGTGCATGATTCATATTAAATATTAATTTTATTTTAATTATAAATATCATTTTATAAATATCATTTTCTTCCTTTTCAAAATGAAAAGAAAACAGAAACAACATGCACGGGTACGTGTGGCCTACTGTCTCCAAGAACGGTGTATTTTATTTGATATTTCATTATTTTGAATATTATTATAAAGACAGATATATTGAATATATATGATTAATATATCAATTTTTACTATATTAAAATAATTTAATCACGGTATAAGTAATAAGATCAGGAATATCATGTTAAAATATATACGAAAAACAAAAAAGTATTACACAAAACGTAACTCTAACATGAAATTGTTAACAAAAATGTAATATAAAGTCATAATAAAATACATTATGGTTTGATATATAACAATATAGTCATATTTCCAGTTATTAATAATCTTATATTTCTTATAAAAGTGGTTTTAACTTCTTTGATGAAATCCAGTTCTTAAGGTCGGGGTTTTCTTATCTAACAGTTATTTATAAGAGATATATGGTATATTCCATACTAATTCTTAGCGTGTGGTGTATATAATCACCTATGAATTTTTATACAATGAAATTAACTTTTTTAATGAAAATAAAAGTTTGAATTGATGTAATTATTTCATGAATCTGATGATTCAATAGTTACTCAAGTACTAAGGGGATTTACATTCTCACTTTTATTTCAGCAAGACATATGAAATATTCATCACTCATTTATTTTTCATGGTTTATATACAGACCATAAAATTATTCTATTTTTATTATCGTTAAATTATTTTTATTTACATATCAATTTTATTATCTTTATTTCATTGGTACTATGGTTCATAGGTTACTAAATCAGTAGTGTAATTGTTTCTCAATTTCCCTTCTTTAAGACCCATGTTATGTTATACACCTATATAATTTTATGAGGTGTATATACTACCCTTTGACATGTTGTATCATGAATATAAATATATTCATCATATATTATGTTTATTGTAATTTAATTCTCTATTGAAGATTTAGATTCATGGTTACAAAACTGTTAAGTTTTTTATGTTACAATCTCACCATTTATCGGGACTAATTATAATCATGTCGCCAATCTTGAAATTTCATGATCTCCCTCTCATGAAATCTAATAAAAAAATTTACCCTACAGTTATTAATGATATATTCATGAAATGATTCTAATGTGAAACTCTTTTGTTATTAATATTATTAATATAATTCATTTAGGATAATCCAAATTTCTTTCTCTCTCTGGTTAGAAATATATGTTCATTCAAAACAATGTTTTCCAAATTTTATAAATTATATTTTAAGATAAATTTCAAGAAATTTTTTTTTTAAAATTTTTAAATGTTTTAAAAATTGTTTAAAATGGTTCTCAATTCTACCTTTATTATTTTTCCTAGGTATTTTCAATGAAAAAGGTTTCCAAACTAATTTTGATTAAATTATAGATTTTAAAAGAAATGTTATTTTACCCAAGAGATACTCAAAGTGATCTTTCAAAATATATCTCTATCCAAGTTGAAATAATTTTATATATTTTATGAATTATTAGGGATATAATCCAAGGACACAATTATTATCATTTATTTTAATGCTTTATTTTTAACATAAAAATTTGTTTATGAACCCCATTTCTCTTCCAAAAGTTTTAAAACCATAAAATTCTTATGAAACCCTCATCAAATCAAGGGTTATAAATTGAAAAAATAATTCCAAATACATACCATTTTATATAGGTTATGATATGATTAAATTCTTATGATACCCATTTGATTTAATGGGTTATGATATGGTGTTTAAGAAACCCATTCCTTTTTATTGGACATGATATGATGATTGTTTTATTATATTGTGTAACATGAATGTATGATTTCATTTTGTGACAAGTGGGACCTATATCTTCCTCCAATTCATTTGTTATAGATAAATGTTCAATGTCTTGAAAGGGTACATGGGATGTTATCCCATTCCCAAAATAAAAGGGTATGTAGGATGGAATCTCAAGACTCTAACCAGAGGGTACATGGGAGGGAATCCCATGCCCATAAAAAAAGATACATGGGAGGGCATCAAAAGTCCGTAATAAGTAGGTAACTTTATAGAATCAAAATCCTGTAATAATAGGATACATAAGAGGTAATCCCAATACAATTATAAGATGGTTCATGATAGGGAATCCTATGCTCGAAAAAAGTTGGTATGGGGGAGGGAATCCCAATACTATAATAAGAGGTTTTAGAGGAGAGAACTACAAGCCTATAATAAGAGGGAATGAGGGATGTATTCCTAATCTTGAAAAAAAGGATACACTAGAATACATCCCAATCCTGAAGTAGGTACACTTGTTATTATACCAAGACTATCATGATATGAATGTGTTGGTATGTATATTTAACATAATATTTTCTATTATTATGTGTATGCTAAAATTCCATTTATTATTCCCATATCATTATCCCATGTCCATTTTCTTAATTATATTATGATTCATTTCTGATGAACTTCCAATCATTATACCATAATTCTTGTCTTTTATCTTTTCTATGCAGGGTATGATTGTCTAATGTCATTCTCATTCTATCTTTAACATTTGTTCATGTCATAACTAATTATCTTACTTTTTTACCTTTCTAAGAATCTGATCTCACCCTTTCTATTGTTTTCTTTCCCCAATTTATAGAGAATTTTTTTATGTATAATTACTATATTGAATGATATTTTTGGAAAACAAAAATGATATTTCACCATGTTCGAATCTTTTTTCCAAGTATCCAAATACACTAAAATATTATGGTCCTCAGATATTTACTTTTGAAATATAATGAATATTAACAAAAATTATATAATATCCATAAATGTTATCTCGGGGTCCCCATTTGCAACCATGATTTTGAAGTTGGTGTTTTTGTCCCTAGCCTATTTTGGTGAACATCATTTTCTTAGTTTTGATAATTTGTTTTATAAATTAAATGGAATAATTGAGTGATTTTATTTGTGTGTGTAGAAATGAGATTTTGATGAAACATGGTTTTCCCCTAGTTTTGGAAAATGAAAAGGGGTATTCAAATAATTTTGAAATGGTTATATGAAGTGGTTTTCAAATAATACATTGATGTATTGGTTTAGAAGAGATAACACATGTGAATATATGGGTACTTAAGTGAGAGGTGTGGTAGTAGGACTTGTCTATTGATACTATCAAGCGTTCAATGATGGGGTATTCATATTCTCCAAAAGATGGTTGTTATAGTGACTTCATAGCCACTACATGAATGTTAAATTTAGGGATTGTTCCTCTAATAAATAAATTTGAGGTATATTTATAGGGAAAAAATGTGTAATTCTATGTTAGGTGCATGAGTGTCCAAGCTATACTAACAATGTGAGATCCCTAGATTTATGTTACATTTGTTTTTTAGCCTGTATAGTTTTAACTGGTATTACCATGAATTTGAAATGCTATGTGTTTAATTCTTTGATTTTATTTTATATATTTGATTATATATATATATATTAAATCATTTGAAACTATTTTCCATGGATTTATGTGGAAATGTAAAAAAGGGAAAATTAAAATTTTTTCCATGATTATGATATAAAAACTAAAAACTGGTTATTATGACTTATTTTATTTAAATTTGTTCAAAATTAAATTATTTTATAGAAACTTTTTGTGTAATAACTGTGTATAATACTGTTGAGAATTTTAAATCACACCTTGTGCTCCACTTCAGCAGTGTATAGACCTTTGTATATCATTTGATGCAGGAAAATGCAATGAGTCGTAGTGAGGTGATTATGTTATCTATCAACTATGTATGGGTAGCTGGTGGTGAGATTATAGAGTATTCCCATATAATCACATGGAGTAGTTGGTTTCTTGTTTTAGCTCTCTTTTGATGTATGGACTAGTACTATGGGATTTTCATACTACTTTTGGGTTGTATCATTTATGTTGTCTTCTTTTACTTATGGAATATATGTGTTTATTATATAGTTTTTCTCTATTATATATGTATATTCATTCAATGTTATTGCCTCTTGTTGGGTAATATATTTCCCTATAGATGTAGTGTAATTCATGGGAGATATTCTCCATCCCATGAGGATTGGAAACACCCTTTGGATATGTGGTATTTGGGATTGGGTACCAATTTAAGAGGGTATCTGTGTTGGGTTCATAAGATGACATATATCAATGATACTAGAAATTTATCTAAAATATATAATCTCATCATTACATATTAATAATTTCAAATTTTCAACAATGTAATATAAAATAGGTTTATATAGGATAACACACTTTAGATAAAGTATATTATTATTCAGAACCTTAAATATATGGCTAATTTATCAGCCTATCAGCTGTTAGTGATAATATATATATTAATAATAACTATTTTTATAATATATATTACATCATTTTAGGAAGAAAAAAATATTGGAGACTAAATATACTACAATGTAATAATTATATCTTCCCAAATTTTCAAGCATCCCAAACTCAAGTTATTTAAAAATGATAGATCATGAAATTTAAGGAATAAAAAAGCATCATCTACACATTATAAAATTTTAATTTATTATTTAGTCAGTTCATTATATATTTTATATTAACATATAATTAGGTTTTTAGTTTTCCTCACTATATAAGAAGTTGTTATATTATTTAATTAAATTTTTTTAATAACCGTGATATTATAGAAGAATAAAAACATATTGGTCTTAGAGGGTTCTTGAATTTTTCAATTCAAGATGTTCTTACTGAAATAACATAGTTTTTTCGAGAAATATTTGTGGAAACAAAAAATATTAATATATAGAGAATACTCTAAAAGGATTTCATATTAATTATACATAAATTTAAAACTATATTTCCTCTGGTAACCATTGATTCAATGGAATATTTAATATTAAATTTTACATATACAGGAAAATGTAGAGGTCTAGAACAATTTTCATAGATGTACCCATACAAGAGATGTATGTAAATTTAAATAACTAAATAATTAAAAATGAATCAGTATATTGGTCAATTTCATAAGTATCCTTAAAGGAGTGAATCGAAAATTTACACTCATATACTTTCAATATAAATATTATTTAAAAAATAAATGAATAATTTACAATTATATAAATAACTATTATTTCAAAAAACAAAGATTATTAATATTTAGTCATACATATATTTGTTTTATAGGAGATCATGAATGATGAAATTTAGATGATTTACAACTCAACTCTTATACATATATCTTCTAATTTTTTTATGAAATTATTTTATTTTAATAGTAAGTGGTATATTTTTAAATATTTTTAAAAAAAATTATAGAAATTAAATTACATTAATTATTTTTTCTATTATATTATGATCATATCAAAATAAAATTTAATAAAATAACATTGGATTTTAATAGAGAAGATCAAAGCATTATTTTTTCCACTTGTCTCAAAAATTCGCAAGGTAAATTTTTTATAGTCAAATATATGAAATAATTTTTCCTTTTATGTATAAATAATTTCTTTTCATTTTTTTAAAAGTATCAAAAAATAGTACCAAAACTAATATTATGTTTTTTATTTGAATTAACTATCAAAAAAATAATGAAAAATCATCTAATTTGTATGCAATTACTGGATTTTGATTTTATACACATGTATATGTTGAATCCAAAAAATAAAAAATGAAAAATGGAGTTTGTTTAAAAAGAACCCATAAAAAAGAAGGGAAGTTGAAATTTTTTCTATACTAGAGTGAATAATTAAGTTATGTTATCTAGGATAGAATTATTTATTGATGTTTAAATGTCATTGGTTTCATAATGATTGAGGGTTTCATGTTCATACATGAAATATAGTAATTGAATTTAAAAATAAAATTTGTATTGTAATAAATAAATCATATATTCTAGAACATCAAGTACATCATGTTTATAATGAAAATTACTTTTCTTGAATGGGTGATTTAAATTATTGGTGGATGGTAACAAAAATAAAATCTCATGAAACTCTATTTATAAAAAATAAATATGTTACATTGAAGTGAAAAATAATTTTTTATGAAAAATCACCAAATAAATATCCAAATCATAGTGATATATATATATCAATGACTAGACCCCACATTTATGTTTCCTTGGTGTTGATAATGGAAGTTATATTTCTGATGAGTTTAAAATTATGTTGGAGGATGCAAATAAATATAATATTAAAATTGATGATGATGAGGAGGAAGATAATGACATTGAAACAAATTAATATGATGATGAATATGAAGAATGATTTATTTTTTTCTAGTTATAGTGAGAATATATATAAATATATTCAATAAATATTTTTTAGTTTTCAATAGTCGATATAAGGGTTTAGAGTTATTTATAGGTAACATTATTTTCACTCAATTCATCTCAGATGTCTCAATTGTACTTCTATTAGTTGTTTCATATCATGATTGAGGGTAAGATACTTAGTGATGAGCCTTCCATTTTAACAAATAAGGGTTCAGATTCAACACCAGCTACTAGAAGTGGTTGAGACCTTGTCTGGTTTATGATTCCTGATCATAGCCTCAAGTGACATCTATCTCATTAATTCAGTACTCATCTAAATAAATAACTTTAACTATAAATTTTATTTTGTTTTAATTTATATATATTTTTACAGATATTTTTTATTTTATATTTTCATAGGCAATGATTTTCAATGTTATTTCTATTCTGAGAAACTATTTTTAATTCCATTGGTGTTGTGTGATTTGTTCCCAATGATGTGGCTCATCAAAATTTTAACATCATGATGGTTTGTGAATTTTTTTTTTAATATATATAATAAATGATTTATTATATTTTTATATTATATAAAGATTTATGGCCTTAGTTTGATGCTATTTTGAGACCTTCCATTTGGGTGGTGTTAAAGGCTTTCATGCATGACCATTTCCGTCAATATTTCTATAAATTTCATATAAAATCTATGGGGAGAGAATATATGACTATATTTGATGAATAATTTATATGTCATTGACCCAATTATTTCTCCCCATAGACATGGGAGGGATTGTAAACTTACTAGATTTGTGATAATATTATGAGAAGATCTTATTCAGGTATACTCAATCAAAAAAGATCGGTTTTCACATATATTCAGTGAAGTCATACTTTTAGTATGTATCCTTAATAGTTATAACACAATATTATTTAATTATATATATATATTAGTAAATTTACATAATAATGTTTTGTAGAATATGGTTTATTTGGTCATTATAGACATTTATATGTACACAAGGACACACAGTAATAGTAGTTATTAGAACATTGATGGTGGAAGACAATTACATATTATGGTCTATAAGTATTTTTTTCTTTTTAAAATAAATATAATGTATTTTTTATTTAAATTTATATATTTATTGAAGACATATTATAGAGTGATTAATCTAATATGAGAGAGTTGGGATACGATGGATGGTTTGGAAGAGGCCTCATGTGAGTATTTTTTTAATGTTGTGTCATGTATTTAGGTGATAACGTGAGGTATTGTTATAGTTCCGGTGGTCTGTATTGATTCATGATGAATTTTAGATTTTTACTATGTTACTAAGGTAATTTTATCATTTATATGGAATGGTTATTTAGTGGGATAATCATCATTTTATAATAAATATTTATAGTTGATACTCTAAGTTGAGGAAGTGACTATACATAGATTTACCAAAGAGAAGGAAGAACAAAAAATAGTAGGATCAACAGGTCCAAAAGTACGACTAGAATCATAAGTAGACGATGGAGTATATTGAGTGACTTATACATTGGGTAGGGACATATTTCCCTCTACTAAATGGAGCCGGTCACCCTCCCCCATAGTGGAATTATTATAACATTAATTTTTATATCATTTTTAATATTATATGTACATTAATTTTATAATAATTTATTATGTTTTGTTTTTAATTTTTCCAAGGAATTTTAATTTTTATTATTATTTTTAATAGTTGTTTGTGATATAATTATAATTCGGTCACAAATATGTGGTATAATACTATTTTTCATGGATTTTCAATGACTGCTACAAATACTATTTAAAAGTATATTAAATTTTTATAAAAAATTGTATTTTTCAATGAATATTTAGATTATTTTAAAATATATTGGTAGAAAATTATTCAAAATAGAATTAATAATCCATCAAAAATATTATTTTATGGATACTCATTCCAATCTTAAAAAGTTTATCAATTTAATAATTTTGATTGAACATTATAAATAATGGAATTTTCAAAACAATATTTCAAGAAATTTTAATTTGATATGGATTCTCATCATAAGAAGTTATTTATGAAAACAATATATTATAAATGATCAATCGGAAATAAAAATTAATTCCACATTGTCTACTTTATCTTAGAATCAAATATAATTTTAAGATAATTTTTATTGCCCAATGGAGATATAAGTATTTAACTAAAATATATGACTCCCACTCCCATGTAAATTTTTAGGAACTACCATTATACCAAAATAATAATACAAAAGGAATATAATACCTATATAGAACCGTCAGCTAATATTCATAAATCTCCCCAATCCACTTCATGAAACATTTCATTATCTGTAATGTCCAACAATCTCATAGTAATTAACAAAAAGTCATTGTGATGAGACCTAAATATATATATTGGGTTGAAGAAATTTTGAAATCAATACATATAGGTTTAGAGTAAAAAGTTTCATGTTAACTAACCAATCCATTCTAATACAAATAATGGTCTAACAAACATAAAAAATGTTTACTACCTTTACCAAACTATCTCTCTCCATGATGAGTATAAACATTCAATGACACATTATTTCCAACATAAGGCTCTAAATGTATCCTTATATGAACCACATTAGTATTTAATCAATTCAAGGAATCCTTCATTCCCTATTGAGTCAAATTCACATTATCTATCACACTCAATGCCATGTCCATTAAAATAATCCTTAACACATGTATATCTATCCATCATAATAGATATATATAAATACAACCATGAAATATGTAAAATGGAGCCTTGTAAATGGAAGCCTACTAAATATTATTTAATAAACACATAACATGTAAAAAATGACTCACCCACAAGCCCCTAAAATTAAAAATTTTACATTAAAAATGTCATTAAATATCTTGATTATATAAAATATATTTCTATCAAATTGATGATTAAATTTTGTGATAAGGAATAACCAAGATCCAAATTTCATAAACACTCATGATAAAAATTATGGATCCTGATAAAAAATGATCATCCTTAAAAATTTGTAAATATTCAACACCTCTTTTGAATAGATATTTTCCAATGCATTCACTGTACTTAACTTCATAATTCATAGGAAAAAAAGAACTCTTTATTTATTCTACAAGAAACCATAGGTCATAAAATCTTCAGTTTTCTTGAGTAAACATAATAAAAAATATATAGGAATATCCTTCTACTTTCCCGATGTAACCTCAAAAGGATGAATCTGTCCTACTATAAATAAATCCTCTTCTTTAATCCACTGATTAAAAAGGCATCGCTACATGCATTTCTCCACTAATTTAATTAAACCTGGATAATAAAATTGATACTACAAGTAATTACTTGTCATTTTAATAATGGGGAGTATTTCTATATCCTAACCATGAATCTCACATTTAATATCATCTCATAGTACCCCTGGATAAAAAAATCCCACAAAATAACTCTCAATGCTCAAAAAAAATTCCTACATTTATAAACCCTAATCTTGAATGATACAATCACATCACACATCAAACACAGAATACCTAAACTAAGAATTATGTTCCTACTAAATCAAAGGATAGTAAAATATCATTCAGTATAGGAAAATCCAAAACCAAACACTTCCATAATATGATTCAATGCCATAAACCCCTTCAATATCCACCACTCACTATTATCCTTACAAAAAAAATCAATACATATCTTTTAATCAATGAAATAAATTCTACATTAATTTTAATTTGAACTAAAAATGTTCTCATAGAAAACGCGCTACAATTTCTCTATCCATATCTAAAAACATAAATTCAATGATGTAGAAAAACATTTACTAGGAGATATTATGATATTTTATTAACACATGGTTACCTCTGATAAGGATGTTTCACTAATATATTAATGTGAACACCAGTTCTATAAGCTCATTGTCATTGGTGGAATTTTTAACTTACTAGTATAGATAAAAAAGAGATAATTACTCACAAATATATAAAAACCCCACATACCATGATATAAAGTATCTTAATAAACCTTGAAAATAAATCTTTCAATGAAAAAGTGAATTCTAAGATTATTTATAATATTCAACATTGAGAACTCAAATGATGAATTATAATGTTCCATCGATACAATGGTCTAGTCCTTCATGGATATAAAAATTGGAGGTTAAAAAATATGAGATAAATGAACTATGAACCACTTATAATATCCTTCCACATCAATGATGTCATGTACCTCTAAAACGTATTTGGTTAGTAGATAAAAATAGCAACATTGATCTTTGAATGGTCAACAACCATTCTTTTCTGAGGTATAACCTGTTTATGAAAATAAACCTCATGATTTCAAAACCTTCCCATGGATATATTTATATGTAATTAATATCACTAAATGATATATAAAACAGTTTTCAATTACCTTGTTTTCTACACCGTTATTTTGGAATACACCTCTATTTCAATTATAATGAAAAAAATCCTCCAAAAGTTAAATAAATCTATAATTCATTAACACTAAGTAGACTAAAAATAAATTTGTGATCCAAATGGGATCACCAATAATTCAGAATTTCCTTTTTGATATCTATTTGTGGTATTCATAATATAATCCTTCACTCAAATCTAATTAATTATTTACCATATACTAGTATTTGAGAACCATATATTTCCATTCAATTAGTGAAAAAGTAATTAATACATAAAAGAGGATTGTGGTTTATAATAATCACATGGAACAACCAAAGATAATATATATAAAACCACAAGAAACCATTTACATTAAAAAAATAATATTGAGTCTCACAAAGGATACAAACTTGCTTTTGGAAAATATGTTTTCAATAGAAATTCCACCTGAACCTAAATTCCCAAAAATTTGAATTTCTATCCTACATAAAGACATAGATATCTAGGTAATGATAAATTATAAAAATACCCCAAACATAATCTAACATAAAGGGGGTATTTATACAACTTATTTATTAAAAAATAAGGATCTCCCATATAACTTTTGAGATCTCCTAAGTATAAATAGTTATTTAATGAAACTACAATACTTGTAGGTGGGATAATATGGGCTCAAGATTTTTTCAATTATTCATTTAATATATTTCACTGAGAAAATTTATGAGCTCACTATAATGACATAGAGGTTTTAGGTTAATTAAATTTTAGGGGGTGTTTTTATTTATTTCCTGAAGTTGGGGTAATTTTATTAATTAATATAATAACCAATACTTTTATTACATAAATATTACAATATTTTCGGTAAATATTCAATACATTTAACAATAATATATGCATGCAGACCATATAGGTTTAGTGTCTATATAATGTTGTATACATAAAAAAAGTACATAATAGATCTATTTAATTTCCTATTTAGTTATTCATAACTATCACCCTTCTTAGACGTAACATCCTTAAAATATTTATCTGTAACCAAGGGAATAGAAACATAAGAAAGGGTGATCTCAGATTCTCAGTAAGGGTAAACATAAGGGATAACAATAAATGATCATATGTGAGGATAAGATGATAATAAGGGTATAATAACATGAGTTAAAAATTATAAATTCAGACCCATCAATTTATATAACATATTCATGAAATGTGGAATAAATTTTTTTCAGTAAAAATAACTAAGGCATAAGAGTGTAGAATCATAAATAATATATCATAACCCAGTAAAAAATTTCATAAGAATAAGTCATAATTTTTTTGTCAACCATATAAGCATATAAAATCATTTAATTATTCATGGATCACAAAAAACTGTATCACAGAGGATTGGATTCACTCACCATTCCACCATTTTCTTAGTCATGGTTCACTCCAGAGACTATCTTATTGTAAATATACCCTTAATGAACTTGGTTCAATATCCATTCCATCAGTTATTATCTCACCAAATATCTTTCTTTACCCAAATCAATAGAGGACTATAGAATACCCACCTGAACATGGTTAATAGTGTATCTATCATTCATTGGTCTATGATGGAACCATCAATAGCATAGTGAACCCCATATGAATGTGTTCCATAATATCTCACGATATTCATCATATCATCATGTTATAACCCATGGAAAGGATACGAGTTTCATAAAAATTTCATTATCATAATAAGGAATAAAAAACAATGAATATAGATGGAAACAATGGATCTTATCCTAAAAAAGTCATAATAAATAACAAATGATGTTGTTTTAGGTAACAATACCTTTAAATTATCATTAGAACATTTCTTGAGGAAAAAACACTTTTTATTTGAAACGAGTTCTTTAAAATAGAAAAATTTAAAACTATTAAGGAAAAATTTTATTTTAAAGTAAATAATGAGAATTATAATGAAATATTTAAGAATAGTATATTCATGATGGTTGGTATATCCATTCATGTAGTTTATCTTAAAACAAAAATTCCTTTCATAATTTTGGTAAGAAGTCAAATATACCGTGTTTGGAAAATGATAAGATGTAGAATTCCAAAAAAATTAAGAATATAAACTATATTTAAAATTAATTTAAATAATATTTTTATAATATTTAAATTATTCATGAAATAGTGTTAAGGAAATGATATACACAGTAGAAATGTTTTACTAATTGAAGGTAAAAACATGGTTAACTTTCCTTAAAAAACATACTTCGGTCTCCTGAGTACATAAAGAGAGGAAAATGAAAGGAAAACCTTAAATATATAATAATAAATAGATCATAACATAATAAAAAATATTGGAGAGTGATATGTTATAAAAATTAATCTTCAAAAAAACTATGCATAAACAATCCTCATAAAAATGATATTGTAACGTAAAACTCTTACCTATAGTCTATCATGATTCATAAGAACTCTATCCTTGTGTATAATAAATTTAAATATATTATATTTATATAAAATCAAATTAATTGTAAATATAATATGATAAATGTTTTATTTATAACATCTTATCATTCCTTCCTTAACAATCATTCATTATAATCATCATTTTAGTTGTTAACTGCTTCATTTTTTCATATATGTTTTGGGTTATACAGTTATTGGACTTACAATTTGATCATGAATATTTTATCACTAAAATTTTAAAAATAATAAATATAAAATATATATTTATTATATACATATATATAACCATTTATATAAATTAGTGTTGGAAAAATTAATCACTTCGATATTTACAGATGACAGTCTGTACATATGCACAAGTGATGTTTCTATTCTTTTTATAGATTGAAAGAAAGAGTGGTAAATATTAAATAATTTTTTAATAATGATAATTATAAAATAAAAATTATATATAAAAATTAAATTAATAATAATAACCAACTATTAATTTTTTTAGTGAAAAATTATATGTATCACAATATTGTGGTGGTTGTCCCCACATACATAAGAGTAGTACTTTCATCATCCATTGATAGAGAATACATGAAGTATGGTCTTAGGATGATGAATATTAGGATAATACCATAATATATATGGTAAATTTTAGGATTATTGGAAGGATTTATGAAGGTATTGGTAGATCTAGAAGGATAAAATGGTGTGAATGAGGTAGGAGAATATGTACCCTTTTATAAATTAGGGGAGGGACATGCAAGGAATTTCATAATATATTTGAATGATTTTAGTTCAATTTCACTAGAAATTAAATACAAGTGGATATTTATTATATTATATGGTAAGATAAGATTTAAATATACTCAACTAATAAAAATTTTATAGGTGTGGGTCACAATCTCGCCATCATCTCATTGTTTAATTCAACTGATAAACTTGTTTTAACATTAATTATGGTAAAGAAATTTCACTAATTTCACTATTAAATATGATAAAACTTTTATTTAAACATATTAAAATATATAAATAATTATTATTCAAATTATGGAATTAATTTTACTATATTCAATTTCCATAAGTGGGAGAATTTGACTTTAATTTAGCATGCAAACTACCACAAAACCCTGTTTTCAAAATACGAATTTTTATGCATAAAACATAATTTAATTCCATTAATTGCCTTTTAAAACCCATTAAATAAAGGATAAAATATTATATTAATTTTATAATTTATTTATTTATTTAATTCCATTAATAAATGGATATTAATTTTATTTATTCAGATAAATACACACTAAACACAGAAATGTTTTTTTTAGAAAAATGTTTTTTATGCCCAAATATTTACTTATTCTAAAAGAAAGTATAATGATGATTGATATTTAATTATTTATATTATATATAATTAAAGGATTATCAAGTTAATTTATGATAGAATTCATTACATAAATTTTCATTATCTATAAAATAAATGATACCATTTTAAAAAATCTGTAATGTTCATAATTAATTGGAAAGTAAATATTTTTAGTAAAATTATAAAAATACACCCTTATATAATATTAACATGATGATTTTAAAAAATTATTGTCATTTTATCAAATAAAATTTCTAATTTACTTATAAATTAATTAAAAAATTTACATGAAAAAATATTATGAAATTCATTTTTTAATAAATCATATTATTGATGCATAAAATGACATTACTAACAATTGATTACTTATTTAAAATTAATTAATAATTAAATTTTTATAAATAAAAACCATTATTATTATTATTTTACAGTTTTTAATACAATTAATACCTACTAATGTAACATCTAGGATATAATAATTTATAATATCATGACCTATATAAACTCGAGGTTGCATGTAAGTAATGATATCAAATAATTCAAGATAAATTTCAGTGTCAATACATATAAAATTTTGGGGTATTGAGATTTTAAATTGTATTGAGAATATATGAAATGTATTATCTCAATAATATGTTTTTGGATTGGGAACGAAGCCCATATGGATGTTTATGTTCTTACGTGATCATTAGATAAGGTCTATGGTGACCCTACTATTGAAATTTCATCTATTGACATCATCCATGGTGTAGTGAAAGGTGATTTGGAGTGGTGGACTATGGAAAAGGAGGACATGATATACTAGTAAAAAATAAATCATGGTCATGTTTTTTTGGCGGATAATGACCCAACATTTTGGGGTTGTTTCTTGGAGGTCTCTAATGGATTGTTCCTTGTAGAGTATCATTGAGGGGACCAAGTGAGAGAGGAGGAGTGGGTTGTTGGTCATCCCATTCCTTGAATGTTATAGATGTTTCCTAACCAAGATGTTCTTCCACAACATGACCTAGTGAGGTTTACCCAACATTTTCATGAAGGGCTATGTCATTGAGGTCCCATAGATGGTAATTTTGGGATGTCCTTTGAGGTGGGAATAACTGTAGAGTGTTGTTACATGACACAGTCAGTGTATTGGATGGGATACTACACTAAAACCATTTCTTCCACATATTAATGTATCCATAAAAATGTTTTAATAGGGGTAAAAAGATAATGTTATGGTCAAACCCCTTTATGGTGAAGACGAATGTATAGATGACTATTTATTCTTGTATCTCACCCCTCTCCAGCCTTCATTATAGCCCCTTTGAAAGTGGGAACATTCATTCCATTTTTCTGCAATCCAACACACATATCTACATCTATTATTCATTCATTACATTTTTTAATTTTTGATGTCTCTAGGATTCTTATTCTATGAATATTTTTTTATAGTGTCATGAAATCGCCCTTATTTGTTGTGGTTTTTTACCAACATGGAGGTAGATGGTCTATTGAGAATGAAAACATGAGGTTTTATGTATTTTTGGTAATTTTATGATTCATGGTGTATTTTTCACTAAAAAATAATATTTGGAATAATTAAAATAATTAATTATAAATATCTATTGTTAATTACTTTTTTCATATGTCATGTGATAGGAGTTTATGTGATAAAAAGATATTTGGTGAGGCAAGGATGAGTAGGACCAATGTGGTGTAAAAATTTATTGAGGGGTGAACTCCTCCATCGAGGTAGGTGGTCCATTGAATGTAATTTCATATATATTTTTTCACAGGACTGATTTCATTTATATATGATGCATTATACTGGGATGTGGATTTGGAACCATGAACTCCTTATAGAATGTCTTAGGGTATCAATGAGCCTCCTTGGGTTTTTGGTCGATTTGAAAAGAGAGATCAATTAGGTGTCAAGGTGATATAGGATTTGTGGGTAGCATATAATTGGTTATTTAATAATTTTTAGGAACTAATCAAAGTATTAGTTCTAATTAGAAGATTTGGGTGGTTTTTCCTTTCACACCTAGTGAGGAACAACCTCTTAAGTATGGATTAAGGCTTGGGGAGAACTGTGAATGGAATAAGATTCCTAGGATGGAAGAGGTGTGTAATTTATGTTTTTAATCTAATTGTACCATGAGAAAGTTGGATTAATCATTGTGAAAAAATTATAGGCCTACAGTGAGTATAAGGTATTGATTGAAACTAGTTCGATTCACCTTGAGCGGGAAGGTGTTTCTATAGACCATTCCTTGAGTGGGAAGAAAATAGTTGGGATAATAAAAAATATTGAGTGGGAATTATAGTAATATTTTTAAGTAATACGAGATATGAATTTCAATTATGACATTAAATAATAAGATAGAGGTTATGACTTTATTTATGACCTCCCAGGAGTAATAATGGAAGGTTTAGGGATTAGACATATGACCCTACATTTCACCTACTGGTAGTAGTTGTGATTTAGTGAGACATCATACCAATATTATTTGTCCATGGGTTTTCATACTAGTATGATGACACAAGGTGATTATTATATTCTAATATAACACCAAAAAATGTTCGAAAAGGTTTCATGGTGTCCAGGTGAACACACAATGACCAGATACACATGGAGTTACAGGGTCCTGGCTAGCACCCAACATCCATTGCTCTAATGTGATTTTTTTATTTTCTTTGTCCAAAAAAATATATGATGTTGTATACAAATGTAAATTAGTGAGGCCACAGTGAGGGTATTTCTCACTCACTACAAGGTAACTCTTGTCAAATTGTGGAACTTATGTCTACTTTATTGGTCAAATTAGTGGATGTGTAGTATATCAAGATGAGGTAGATCAATGGGTATTTGGATATAGGGTTCATGGGGCCCTGGTATGATAGTAGGTAAGAATTTTTTTAATTTTTTTTTAATTTATATGAGGCTGAAATAGTGGGGAACTATTTAAGATACATGATTTTATTCTTCCACTTGGTAAATTTGTTATAGATTTGTGTTTATCTGATTATGCATACTATAATAACGTAATATGGATTTTTGATATTTTATAATCTTTTATTACTAGGATTAAAGGTAATAGTCTCCTAATTTTATGGATTATACCATCACCATTGATGGTTAGCCTTTGGTAAATTTTGTGGCATTCTTGAGGCTCTATAGGAAACCATCTGAGAAGGCGTTCTTTGATGGGTTATTATCAAGTGGTATCAAATTGTATTATTTTGTTTTTCCATATAGGATGATGGTATATTGGGGGTTTGAGAAACTGTTGGAGCCTATTATAGACCAAATACTAGTGTTTTATGAACTTCTTTCAATTGAGAAGTATTGTTAATGATGGGTACATGATTTTTCTTCTTGTTATTTTTTAATTGTGATTGGCATGTTTATTGAATATGTTGTGTCTTCCAGATATTGTTAGTTAGCGATCATGTATCATGAAACTCTGAAAATAGAGTTATATACCTGAATAATGGTTGGAATATAATATCCTCGTGACATATATGTGCTTGTGATGGATTTATTTTACTAATGATGGGTTCATTTGTTTAAAGTGTCAGCACTAACATATAAAAAAATTATTATAAAACTTATTAGTAGAATTATACTCTTCTGGACTGTTATATTTTTTATGGAAGGTTATGTGAATCCTAGTATAGGTATGTTCATTAGTGATGACTATGACTTCCCTTTGTGTAATGAATATATACATACCCTTAGTGGGTGGAACAAGCATTGAATTCCTCCCGAATGATCAATGTATGGTCATGATTTGTTTTTGGAAATGATCGGTTTGGTTACAAGAAGGGTAAAAACATCCTTATAAAAAATCTCATGTAGTTTTTTACTGTAACTCAACTCAACCATCTTTCGAGACTAATTAATTGCTTTATAAAGTCCTTAGACATGGTATTGAGGTGGGTTGAGAGGGTAGGATTGGTTGGATTCCTAGACCTATGTATCTAGATCCAAGGTTGTTTGACCTAGTATGAGTAGAGTATGGGTAGATGGTCATGGTTTTGGAACAATTCCCATATGGGGGTGATCATGATATAGGATTTATTATGGGAATGATTCCTAGTATCTACAGAAAGGAACTCTTGTTTTTATTTTTGAGTGGATAAGGTTCCCTACTATAGGACCATTATGAAAACCCATTTCCATATTACACATTAATTCATGATTTAGTACATAATGTTAAACATTAAAAAACATAGAAAATCAAAAATTATAGTGTCTTTAGGTAATTAGGTACATTACACAATAACATAAAACATAGGTTATATCTCCACTACTGAAATATTCTGTAACATGCTCATAATATTTCATCATTCATAAAACTACATGGGAAAAAATGGGACATGCATAAGAAATGTGAGAGAAATGAATCCATGTAAGAGAATTAAAATGTAATAACGTGAAGGGGATATTAAATGTTATAAAATATGCATATCAATCAGACATAAAATAGATGACATTCCCAAACATGAATAATGATGCATGATATAGCATTAAATCATAAAGGAAACATGGGAAAGTCCAAAAACTTTAATCACGAAATAGAAAGCATAGGTCAAGGATAACCACCAAGAAGTTATAAAATGATTTAGAATTATTATGATAGATTATTTTTACTACCTAATCCCATTCTTAACATTCCCTGATATTAAAATATCACCCAATTAATTGGACTGATATATATCTTTGGGTGCGTGTGTCACTTTCATATCTTGTACAAGCACTAGCGTGTTATAGAGAACATTTTAAACATGATAATATTTAATCATATTTAATTAAATGATAATTTTTTATGGAATATATAAATGTAATTACCCAAAAAATCATATATTTATGTTTAGGTGAATATCCTTAAGTGGAAATAGCGATGGTACTCACAATAAAGATGGTTCGGTATGGAGAAATCATAGTGATATTTTGATAGTGTAACAACAGTAGTTAATGATTCGTAAAATGGTATAAAGGTATTGAAATGTATGTATCAAAATTTTTAACTATAATTAATATTTATAGGGACTTGGAAAATAAAATCCCAGTATTTGGAATTGGAAATGAAAGTTATAAAAAATGAAAATTCATGTATAATGTTGGGAAAGAAAATATCTATTATCTTGATAGGGCGATTCAAAATTATTTGGAAGAGATTATTGAAAGATTGGAGGAACCATATGAATATTATAGAGTGGGTAGAACATAGTAAAGAAGTTTTAAAAGGTATTTTAGTTAGGTGGAGTGGGATCTTGTGTGGGTTTATATACAAAAATTGGGTAGTTCTTTATTACTTCTCAAAATTATGTTTCAGACTATATATATTAAAGTAATCAAAACCACAATCCTTACCATTGTTTCTATAAAAGGGGAGTGTTTTTTATTACAACTTTTTTCTCAGGGGAAAAAATATTAAAATATTACCCTTGGTTAATTGGAATTGATTCCTGATCTTAATAAAATGATTTAAAACCTTAAAATATAATATAGGTATTGGAGGATTTATAAACGCATTAAAAAATTAATATAATTACATAAAACTCACATTATTTTAAAGGGAAATTTATATTTTGTCTTGGATACCATTTATAATATTTATTTCATCATTTTTGGTAATTATAATTTTATAATAGACATAGTATATTTATATCAAATTTAATTTTTACCTGAAATATCAACAGTCTCAAAAAAATTAAGAAAAAATCACAGTTAGATAAATTTTATATTATGATTAAAAAATTATTATTATTTTATATAAATAATTTACTAAATATCATTATTTTATATTTGAAAAAATTTATTGATAATTAATGAGAAATGCTGAATTTGTTTCCAATAATAGTTTCTGAACCAATATAAAATTTATTTTTTACTACATCTAATTACATTATAAACTGTAATTAATAAATATTGTTTAATAAAAATATTTTCTTAAAATATTTTTTAAATTAAAAACTAATTAATTAATCAAATAAAATTTTATAATTGAAATTACATGTTTCCAAAATATAAAATTTTTCATTTATCGAATGAAAATAAAGAATCATTTTTATAGTTACAATAATAATAAGTAAATATAACTATTATTATTTTGAAATAAAAAATAAATATTCATATTATTAGGGTATTGATATATCTCTCTTTATTACACCATGAAACTCTCTAAGGGTAAGGTGTATGACATTTATACATTCATAGTGTTGGTTCTGCATATATAGTTTGGGCCATGATCTTAATGATCTTGAACTTATCCTATAAAAAGTATTAGTCATGCTTTAGTTATTGGACGTAAAATTGTAATTGTTCAAGTGAAGATCTAGGTTATACTATCTCCCAAGGAAGCTTTGACTTTATAGTGTATAATCCTATTGGTTGAGGATATCACATCCTCTGTCTATGTCAATTGGATATTCCAAAACCCTTTATTTACACCAATCATGTGATCATTGTTAAATAGTTATTTTATCAATGGTTGTGATTCTTAATTGTATTTTAAATATGATAGTATATAATAAATCAACTTAAGTTCATGTGTTTTCAATAAACAAAATTTATAATGTTATATTTATTTCAACAACCATGGGAGTTTTGTTTACAAAATATTGGGTTGTTACAATATTCACCCCTTTATAAATTTCACCCTCTAGATTTTCATTTCACACACAAAAATAGATTATGGTAATTATGTTTCAACCCATCCCTCAGTTCCCACATCACCTCATCAAACTTTTGGTTTCACCATAGCACTTTAACTTAGTGAATTGTATTATTTCTAATAACTTTTTCTCTATATTATAAGTTCCTCATCAGCTACTACACATATAAAAAATCACACTATAAAGGTACCACCACTAGATTGAATTCATGTTAAGGATCTAGTATATATTTTTTCAATAGGGATACATGGAACACATCATGTACTTAAGATAGGTTAGGTGGGAGTGTTAGTCAATAAGAAACCGCTCTACTGTGATCAAGGTTCTCAAATGGTTTGATATCTTGGGGTACTCTTTCCATTCTTCAAATATATCATGGAATTATTCTATGAAAATATGTAGAGAAATATCATGTTTTCAACTTCTTCCTCTAGGTATTTTTTATGATTATTGTTATGGATGTTTTGTTGATTTTGAGAATCAATGATGTTCTGCTAGGTATTTTCCTTTTCCACAATTTCCTATAACATTTTAGGACCTAGAAATTTGTGTCCACATCATCATCCCAACAATCAGGTGTTGTTAACCTCTTCCAATAATGGAAATCATAGGGGTCCATTTGAATGATTGAGTAAAAACTATTATTGTATGGGAACTCTACTAGTATAAGATATTGATATCATCTTACCTTGAAGTTAACTGAGAAAGCTCTCAAAATTTCATCAATTGTATAGATAATCTACTCAGATTGGAAATCTGTTTGAGGGTGAAAATTCATGCTGAAGATCAACTCAATATTTATATCATGTTGGAGACTATTCTAGAACATGGAGTTATGTCTAGGATTGAAATAATATATATATCGATAGTGGGTTTCCATGCATCCTTATCACTTATCTAATGTATATTGTTGTGAGTTCATCAGGTGTAGAGTCCCATCAGATTAAAATTAAGTGAATTTTTCTAATATGATCCTTTATAACCCATATAACAATATTTCTTCTTTATGTACCCGTAAGACCAATGAAAGAGTACATGTTTCTGATTTCCCATTTCCATGCAAGAATGGGTAATGATTGCTTCATCGCCATGGATTTTTCCCTCTTTTCCTTCACATACTAACATACAAGAATCCTTGATGTATATTCAGTTATATAATTATTCATATTTTTCCACCAATAGTGTTTTGGATATCTCAATACATATTTTTAATACCAAGATAGATGGAGAAGTTCACGTTATGTGTATCATCTGAAAAATGCTTCTTTAACATTATATTTAATGGTACACATAGTCTTGACCTAAATCTTACAACACCTTATTCATAAATTTTTAACTCTAAGGATTTCCATTTTCTCATAGCATCAACCTTTTTTTTAATTTTTGCACCCAATTTTGGAACATCTTTTATATTTAGTAGAGCGGATGGATGAGCAATCATTTGTGAAATTATGAATGATTTTCCTTCCTTTATGGTTCTAATTTCCATCCATTTCAATTCTAAGAAGGTCTAATCCTTTTAAATTGTCATTAAAGATTAAATTTTCTTGTCCTTTCTACATAGAGTGTCTACCACTTCATTTTCATTTCTAGGATAGTATTGGATTCAGTAGTCATAGTCCTAAATCAAATTTAACCATCATCACTAGAACATACTCAACTCTTTATGTGTGAATATATACATGAGGATCTTATGATCAATATATATTTTTTAGTTCTCCCAAAATATGAAATTCACCAAAATTTTAAATGCAAGGATCTCTATAGTAAAATCTTAGCCATGTGTTGGGTAGTTCTATTTGTGAAAGTTCAATTTTCTTGAGGCATAGAATATCACATTGTAATTTTTCATTAACACATATCCCCATATATTTTTTGAAGAATCATTTTATAACATTGAAATTTATTTACTTGTGGGTATCCTTAGTATAGCTGTTATGATAAGACACTTTTTCAACTCCTTAATAACATCTTCATATTAATTATTCAAAACAAATTTGGCTCCCTTCCATGTTATTTTGGTTAAAGGGTTTCATAATAATGGGAAATTACATACAAATAAATGACAATACCCTAATAATCCCATAAAAATACATAATTATATAATAAATGATGGTATAATACATCCTTCAGTTTTTTCTAACATAGAAGGGTCCAGTGATATCTCACTGCTTGTGGATTTATTTTCCCTTAATGTTACTTACTTCAACACGAACTGACATTTTATTACTTTTCATAAATCTTCTCATTTCATAGGGCCTTTTAACATAGTTCTCAAACTCTACACAATATACCCCTTGGTTATGGAGTATATTAAAATATCATACATAATGAATAACGAAAATTAGTTTATGTAATCCCAAAATACTCTATTTTTCATTTCTATAAAGAATGTTTCAGCATTTGTGAATCTGAAAGGAATTATTATAAACTTGTAGTGCCCATACCACTTCTGGAAAGAAGTGTTGGGAATATCCTCCATCTTCAACCAAACACAATAATACCCTGAGATAAGTTCAATGATGGAGAATTATTCTTCCCAACAAATCTAATCAAACAAGTCACCAATCCATGGAATATGATACTTGTTCATTCTCGTGATCTTATTGAGATCACAATAATTCGAGAAAAGGATCACTGACACATAATTCTTCTTAACAAGGATGATTGGTGCACCCCTTGGTGAATCACTTGGGTGAGTAAACACTTTATTAATATTCTCCTATATTTTTCTCCTTATATAGTCATGATTCATACGAGTCGGTCTATATATATATACTTAAATAATGCAAACACCTTATGTATAATCTCTACTAAAAATTCAACCTCTTGGCTATGAGGAAGAGAAAACAATTCATTAGGAGAGAGAGTAGAGAATTCTATCACAATGAGAATGTATTCAAGGATAATATTCGTCTAAGACTTTATCAATTAAACTAGATACACTTTCTTAGAGGGAAATATTATCCTTTCTTGAGATGTTTTTTTAATGATTCATCCTCCTCCATACAATTTTATGGAATTATATGAGGATTTGTTATATAGAGAGTGATTTCATTACCATAAAAATATATGTTGAGTTTAGATAGGGAAATATAATCCATAACTATAATTTCATCAAATCCAACTAAAGGTATTATCATAAGGTTCACTGGATTGTTCAACCCACAATTTCTAATATGGGAGTATTTCTATAGTTGGGATAAAATAATCTCCCCATTCTTTATTTTCCTTGATAGCTCTAATTACATTCTTTATGGTGGTTCATGAATTTTTCTACTAAAAATGCGTGATACTAAGAAATTCATACATCTTAAATCTAAAAAAATCACAATAATTGAATGAATAACTAGTGTAAATGTCACCACTTCATTTACAGGATCCAACTTATTGATTATGATGGTATAAGATCATCCTTCCATATATCATGGTTGTTCGCGCTAATTGTCTCTGACCACCCTTGGATTATTATATGGGTTTTAAAATTTACATTGTTAATTGTAGTTGGAATATTGGACAATTGGATGTGGGTTGAATACAAAATTACTCTCTTCTATTTCATTGGAAGGTTTCTCACATTGGAAATCACAAGCATGGAGCCCTTCCTTTCCCACCTAAATCATTTCCTCATCCCCCTTATGAAATTTACATGGTGATTCTATAAACAATTTTTACATGTGTGGTGTTAATGTTTCTTAACACTGTTATATTTCTCCATCACACCTATAAAAATAAACTCTGGTTTCCAATTCTTATTCATACAAAACCCTTGAGATTCACCAATCAAATTTTTGACATTGAGGGTACCACAAAAATTTTACTCATAGTTATCAATGTCTCAGATATAATGTTATTTTTATAGATTGGGGTTTATACAACCAAAGAAGACTAAAGATTTGTATTTTGGGGTCATAATAATGTCAATGGTGTATCATTCATGTATTATTTTTTTTCCTTATATTTTCCAATGAATCCATCGTCTTTTTGATTGAGTGTAAGGAAATACATTTACATTTTAATTCAAAGAGTGCAGGGAAATTATTTTCCGAAAAATAGTTTCCAGAACTCCTTCCACCCAATCGCTTTGATATCTTCCTCAGGATTCATATTCTTGATTAATTTCCACCACTGGTCATATTATTTTCAATATGAAAAGTATCTAGTATAAGATTATCTTTCTCTAATAATTATAGGATAAAGGGGATATTCTCAATGGATTTGATCTATTATTTCATGGTTAAGGGATCAAATGATGCATTTAAAATTAGGGGAAATTGTGACAAAAATATCTCAATTAAATGTGTTTATTTATTTGGGGGATTTGGGTTTCATCCCTAATTTAGGTTTCTGTTAATAAACTGGGTCAACTAATAATGTTTCTTAAAAAATGTTCGGAATCAAACTCCCCTTGGTTTGGGCATGTCATTGGGTCTTCCATACCATTTCCCATAAAATTTTTTGTCTAGTCAATTCCTCATATTTTGAGACATTGGCTAGAATAAAGGAATAAATATGGATGTTTATTTTAATAATATTAACAATAGAAATGGGATTCCAAAAAAACTAAATAGATAATTCATAAATGTCATTTATTCCTTAACATATGAATTTCTAGGCTTCAATATATATTATACATAATCTAATTTCTAACATAGAAACTTATGGGTATTTTTGTTCCCTTAATAATGTTTAATAATGATCTTGAGAATTTATCGATGTATATCACCAAGGAGTTTTAAAATAGGTGTGCATTAATTACCATTTTCTTGAACAAGTTCTTAATCAATTCTAGTTCAATGCAGTTTTTTGGGTTTTATCCCTTCATTCATTTGTTTCAGATCCACTACCACTCATAATATACTCAAAGGGGTGTATTTTTATGGAAACCACTTAATCTATAAATTATCAAAATTTAAGGATTATCCATAACTTTCTTATCCTTATATGAAAAATAAACAATCATTATTTTTATACCAACTATAACAACCCATGTCTTTATTACCCATTAATTAATTAATTAATACATAAAGGTACAGAAAATAAAACCTATAACTTGGAAAACAAAGTGTTTTTATGTAATTTGGAACATAAAAAATCAAAATAGGGGGTACATTTCCATTTTTAAAATCATTTATAACATTCTCATAATATTATATCATACATAAAACATCATGTGACAACCTGTGGACATACATAAAAATGAGGTGATATATAAATATTAGTAATGGAATAAATATGGAATAACATGAAGAATGTATTTCATTTTAGAAAATAGGAATATAAATGACACATCAAATGGGTGATATTCATAGACACGAATAATGAGGCATGATATAGCGTGATAACATAAAGACATCATGGGAAAGTGGCAATAAATATAAACATAACATCACAAACATAGGTCAAATATAACCACCAAAAAGACATTACATGGTATAAAAGTTCCATGATGTATTATTTTCACCCCTACTCACTTTAATGATATACCATGAGTCTAAAATATTACCAAATTAATTGGAGAGTTATATAATTTCCTTCTCACCCATCACTTTCATATTATGTAATGGCATAAGTGTCCCATATAAGGAATTAAACATAGGATCATATTTCTTTATATTTAATTCCAAAGTCAAATATTGAGGAATTAATACATGAAATTATTCCATAAAAGGAGAATAAGTATGTCTATTTAAATAACCGTAATTGTAAATAGTGGTGGTATTCACAATAGAAAAGGTTATGAATGAAAAAATAGTAGTTAATTTTTAGCAACATAATAACATTACATAAAGAATAATAAAATGGTTTATGGAGAGTGAAAGGGTATCTCATCATTTGTAAATAAAATATTAAACAATAGGGATGTATAAAATAATATCTTAACATTATTAATTTTAATTAAATAGAATAAAATGAATAAAATAATTTAATAAGGATGTGAAGTAAATGATCCCTTTCCTTGAGTGGGTGATTTTAAATGCTTGGGAGGAGATTTTTGAGAGCCCATGGTTACCTTTAAAGGACAATTGAGAGTGTATTTAGGAGTAATGATGTGATCAATGGTTTTTAGTGAATATTAATTTTATCTTGGGTGGGTTAATATAGAAAAATGTAGTAGAGATCGTTATTATTTCTCAAATTTAGGTTTTAGACTCAAAATAACAAAGTAATCAAAACAACGTACCTTATCTTGGGTTTTCCCCATGGATTTAACCAAAGAGAAGTTTTTATAGTTATTTTATATGTACAAGGGAGAATCTTGTTAAAATTTTAACCTTGGGGATGTGGTAGTGAGTCATGTTCTAAAAGAAATGATTTTAAAACATTAAAATATAATATTGGTTTTGGTGGACTCATAAAGGATTTACAAAATTAATTAAATAGCCTCAAAATAGAATTATTTTCAAGGGATGATAATATTTGGTCATGAATAACATTTATTGTATTTAATAAATCATTTTGGGTAATTATGATGTAATAATAGACATAATATATTTATTCTCTTTTTAAAAATTTTACCAGAAAACTCAACTGGCATAAAATATTCTAAAAAATTAACCATTAAGTAATTTATAATTTTTTATTCTAAAAATAATTTTAATTTTATCTAAATAATTTTATAAATATATGAATTTTCACTTTTAAAATAATAATTGATATCTATTGAGAAATGATGATATTGTTTTATAATAATATTTTCCAAACCCTTATAAAAAATTATCTTTTACCATATAAACTTATTTTATCAAATGTAACTAATAAATATTATATAAAAATAATATTTTTCTAAAATATCAATTATTTGAAAAAACTCATTAATTAATTGAACTAAATTTTTTCAATGAAAATACATGTTACCGAAAAATAAAATCTATGTTTTTATTAATTAAAATAAAAAATCATTTATAAAGTAAAAATAATAAGAATTAATTATAACAATTATTCTATTGATATAAAATATAAATATTCATATTATTATGGTATTGATACATAAGCTATTATTATAATAGAAAATACCCTAAGGGTTTGGTGTGTGATAGTGAGACTTTTATGGAGTGGATTGGTGTACATGTTTTGGGTCATGATCTCAATGAGCTTGAATATCAATCTTAAATAATTTAACTTATCCTTTAGTTGATGTATCTCGTCTTAGGGTTGGTAAAGGGAAAATATGATTGATGTTATCTCCAATGGTTTCTTTGATGAAATTTATTCATAGGGTAAGATCATACTTTTTGAGGCTATAACTTCTTATTTTTTTGTAGTTGGATTTTTCAAAACCCTTTATTTATAATAATCATATAGTCACAATTCAATGGATATTTTATCAGTGATTATGATACATAATGGTATTTTAAATTTTATAGGATATAATAAAACCAAATAAATTCAAATTATTTCTAAAACCATAATATATAATTGCGAATTTAAATCCACTACAATGGGTTTTTTATTTATAAATTTTCAGATTATTACATGCATCCTCTGTGGTTTAACTATCTAAGAATAGGATTGACGACGTGTGACTTATTATAGCATGAGTTAATGTGCATGATCTGGTTATATGAGGGAATTAAACCATTTGGTTTGTGTTAGATAAAAAAGGATCATATGAGAGAACCTATGAGAGTGTTCACAAATATCACACTTCCTAGGAAAATATGAGTGGGTTTCCATTAGATTTATTAAGAGAATTGTAAACATATGTATGCGGCAGTGTGACGTTTTTATAAATGAGGCCTATTTTATTTTTGGATCAGTGATTTGATTAATAAATACTAAGTGCTGAATGGTTCAATGATACACTATTGGGAATGGAATCCTGGGGTACAGGTCCTTGACATTAATTTTCCATGATGGTTGAGCATGGTTCTGGGGGAGAAGCACACAAAAAGTGTTTGGAATATTTCAAGAATTAATCTTGAGGAGTTGTTTAAGGATAAAAATACAATGTGGAAGGATCCATTTGATATGAGTGTATGTGATACTTATTTCATGTAGATTTTGGATTGATGAGAATGGTGTTCTAGGTGATCACAAAATTAGAAACATTTAGTGCTTTGTGCTGGCCATTGGATATGAGTCGAAATATCATATATAGTCATTATATTCAATAATAATGAAGAATATGATATGGATATTGGGTTTTATGTATAAAGTATGGATGGTAAATTTAATTTTATAGTGTGGAGAATTATATATTTCATGGAGCTGTAACCCTTATGTTATATTGGTCATGGTTATAGTGAAACTGATTAGTGTATGATCATGGTAACACATGGTTGTAAATGAGTCATAAAATTACTTGATATCTAGATCTTTAGGTAATAATTAAATTATAAAGGAAGAATTTGGGGTGGGTGGATTCCATGTGTTGGAAATGATCTTGGGATGGGGTAAGGCTGATCCAAGAGTGAGTCAAATCAGAAGTGTGTCCGTAAACATGGATTGTATACAACGGATAAAGTAGAAGATTTGTTTTCCAATAGTTTAATTAAACTTATTTTTGGTTTTGGGCTTTTTTTTGGAGGTTTTTATGATTCTATGATGCCTCAAAGAGTTTCAAGAATCATGTTCTAGTGAAAGATGAATTAACACTTCGGCTGGTGGAGCGTAGAAATTTCAGGAAAGGTTTTCCATAGGAGGATTGAACTATGTACTGCATAGAAATGGACACATTTAAGTGGAAACCACATAAAGGGGATTTTGTTCGGAAACATTTATGGTTGGCCAAGTAATATATCATGATATTTGGATAAAATATGATATATCTTGGATTCGAGGTTTGAGTCGCACTGTGGGAGCACGTTTTGTGCTCAATGGTAGATAAAGATAGTTTATAGATTTATTAATTACTATATTTAGCCAATAAAAGTTTATTGATGTATTATATGGAGTCTCTATGATGAAAATATTTATATTGAGGAGTTTTTAATGACCCTAGAATTTTTGGGTTTCTACATTATAAGGGGGTTTGAATTTGTCCGAAAATTTGGATTATTTAGAGAATTGAGACACTGATAAGGAATACAAGAATTTGAACATCTCAAAAAGATGTTTTGAATATTAAATGGGGCATATTTTATTGTTATATTTCTTAATTATTCATCAATGAATGGTTTAGGTTTCTCGGAAGCTGAAATTCTTATTGTAGGTAGGCACCATGGTGTCATGAAGGGAGATGTTCCTTAGTGGCCCCTCAAAGAGGACACCTCTACATATTAGTGAGGACTACACCATGGTGGTGTATTATGGGTGGGATCACCTTTCCATAGAATTGGGGATATGATGTGGAGGTTTCTCATGGATGAGTTCCTTTTGTAATAACATTGAGATTCCAAGTTTTTTAGAAGGGGAAGATTGTGGGGTCATCCACTATTGTTTGTGGGACTAGTTACCCAATATTCAAGAATTCCATGCTAAAACACAACCTTCAATGGAGAAAAAAACAAATCCCAGAAGAGATATTCCTTATACATACATTAGGATGGTGGGTTGAGTTGTCTCTTAAGGTGTGATGAACCGTTGATCCTTTTCCCCCACCATAGTTGGAGGTCAGTCTAGGGGCTTGTAACATGTTTTCTATAGCCACACTATAAAGGGAACCATTTATGATTTTTTTTATTGGGGAATACCCTTTTTTTGTTTTACCCTCATAATTTTTAGTGGTAATTGGTATTTGGGGATGGTAAATTAAGCTAGATATTCTCTCTATCCTCCCTCAGTTTGAACTTAACTGGAACAAGGTAAAATTTCTTAGCATTTTGGAGTGATCATAGGTACTTATCTACATCCATTTTTTCATATTTTTTTTATTTATTTTTAATATATTAATAATAGGTTTTTGGGAAAATTTCCACTAGATCATGGTAAAATCATCCTGATTTTGATTGATATTTTTCACGACATGGGGTGGGAAGTTCCTAAGATTATGAAAACATGATATTTTTTGTTGTTTTAATGGTACGTTAATGATAAGTAATATATTAGTCAAATATTCATCTTCAGTATAATTTATAAAATTAATTATAAATTTATATAATTGTTTATTTATATCATGAGACATGAGATATGATCTTATGTTGAAGAAATAGCTTAGGAGAGGCACGGTTGAATTTGGATGAGGGGTGTACAATATTGAAGATAGGTTATGTCTAATATTATTACCTATAACATAATGTCATATTCATTATTAAGTATGAATTATGGAATTTATGAATGATTCATGTGTTTAGGTAGAGAATTAGGGACTATAAGAACCCAAGATAATGAGATAGAGTGTCTTTGGGCCACCATAAGTAGGAATAAGTTATCTTTATCATTTGAGTGTTCTCAAAATAACCTAATGAATTTGTCAGAAAGGGTTGAAGGAGTTGGCTAAGTTGATGAGGTAAATATGGTAGTTATAAAGGTGAGAGATGAGATATAGGTATTTTATGATGGGTTACCTAGGAATTTTTATGTAAGATTGAGAGGATGAGAAATAGTGGGAATATAGGAATGGAATGTGTCTCACATATAGTGTGTATCACCATCCCGAGGGTGGATACATGCATGGGGAGTGTTGTAAATGGAATCAATAATCCAAAGATAGATATTTTGTGATAAATAAGGTTTTTTATACAAGTGATAGGTTGAGGGATATCCATTGATATATTTGATAGGTAACATAGGTGTGGGAAATGGGAATTATTCAAGATTTGGATTCATGTTTAAAAGAGGTTAGAGAGAGTTTGATAGGGATAATACCAGAGTAGGGAAACTGGGTTGTGACATAGATTTGGATATTGAAGGAATCAATTTATTAAAGAAAGGATTTAGTTATGCCTAATGGATGTGAGGTACCATGGTATGATATCCTTGAGTTTATGTCACTCATGGGAGATGAAGGGTTAGGACCTGAGTGACTAGAACCTTGTAATGATCTGTGTGATTTTCCTAGGAGTTCTGTGCCCTACTTTTGTTAAATATTCTTATGGTAGGTGGGGAAATTGGTTATGGGTGGTGTATATTTTGAGTTGTGACATGGTATTGATTGAAAAGAACCAGATATAATACCATGAGTGGGATATATTCATTGTTTTAAATGAAGTATACTTATACCCAGAGTGAGAAGGAATGTCCTTAGACCGGTTTTCTTTATCTTGAGTGAGAAGGGGATCCCATATTACATTCCTTGAGTGGGAATGAAAAGATATGGATAAAAGGAAATCTTGTGTGATAATTCCATTCTGGTTATATTTTTTTTTTGAGTTTGGAAGGGATTCCCTAAAATGAGTAAAAAGGAAGTGGTTTTACTAGATGGATGACTTCCTTTTAGTGAGAGGGGATGGTCCAAGGATTAGACAGAGAACCCTACCTTTCTCCTTTATGTAGTGGTCCTGTTATAGTGAGGTGACCTACCATGAGTTTTTTAGTGTTATATGTTTTATTAGTAAAATGGAATTAGGAAATTATGGTATTCTATGGTAGTACTGAAGAAGTCATGCATAGGTGCGGTGGTGTCCTGACTAACACGTGATAAATTGATGCAAATGGATTTATATAAAACATGTTAGTACATAACATCTAATTCACTTTTGTGACATGTTTATATTCATCATGAATTCATATGTATAATGGAAAAAATATGAGAACCTGGTTCTAAAATAATGATATGTATTTATCACACCTTTCACAAGCACTCTAGTGTGCATGCAAACCCTTTGTCTTATTTACATGTCTGAACATATGTCTTGCAGTAAGAACAACTGATTTAGCTTGATATATCATGGGATATAGGGTTATTAGAGACCAAGGTTGGAAGTAGGGACCCTATAAATATTTAATTAATATATTTATTCCATACTCGAGGTCAGCCCAGTGGGAAACAAATTGAGATTCATGGTTGTATGATTCTTCATGGTATAATTATTATAATAAGTTTTATCTAGTTATGCATAATCTACTTATGTTTTTCAGATGTTTTGGTTATTTATGATATTTTATTACTCTATCTTGATGGAATACTCTCCTCATTGTGTGGACTATGCCCTTGCAATTATTTTTCATCATCAAGAATAAAATTAGTTCTGTTTGAGGCAATGTATCCCTCTGTCTCAGATAGTGTTTTGGGATAGGGTGATAATCTCACAGTCCACGATAATGAAAATACCCATTCTCTAATAATAATAAATGATATCCTGTGTAGGTTAAAACTAATATATGCAAATTATGATAATTTATTATTGTATATGTAATAATAAAAACACATAAATTGACAGATATCTTCATATAATCAACTCAACTCTCCAATACACCAACGTCAATCATGATTTTACTCTAATTGATATTCATAACACCATCGGTTTAGGGAGCCTATCCATCCCAAGACCTATTTATCTAAAAATAATAGGTGAATAAAATGAGTCCAAACTATTGTTTCTATCACATCATAATGTAGTAATGAATAAGAATATATTTTTCCTCAAATTATAATTAAAACTATGGGCTCATCAACCTCTAATGAATGATGTGGGCCACAACTGAATCATTCACAACATTGTCAATATTTTCTTCCATATCCTCACCTATGATCATTATGTTTCCATATAGGGAAAGGAATAATCTATGAATAAAATATTCCATTATGAACCAAAATTAAATGTCATTTTGGATACTAGGGATACTATTATTGACACTGATTATGAGGATAATTGTATGATAAAAAGAGCTTGTGTGTATCATTAAGAGATGGGGGGTAATGGTTTATGTAATAAAAATTATTATTTTCCTTATCCCACATTAAAAAATATTTTCGATTATTTTTCATACCAAAACACTTTAATAAATATAATAACGTGTTTATTAAAAAATATATATAACATTATTAAAACATGTACAATGGAATTTATAAAATTATAAAAACTAGTATAAAAACATATCCAAATTACTTAAGGAAAACATAAAGAAAATTACCTAAAATTTTCAATCCTTTTCCTTAATTTTTAAAAGTGTCTTAAAAAACTCAAGGTATCCACAGTGTTATCCTTAACTTTTAGATATTTCTTTCATAACCTTAAAACCCTTCAATATATATACTAGAAAAAAATATATACTTTTCTCATGCCATCAGAACCCTTGATCACAATATCTGAAGAACCACTTTATTTCTTAAAAATGGTATCCCTCAATCTCACGATACTAAAAATAATGATTAAAAAATAAAAAAGTACTTAAGGTTTTTTCAAAAGTAATCCTCATATGGATAACTTCTGAAAAATAATCCCTAAATATTATTATAGAAGTGAAATCATGTAACAAGTTATCACAAATGCATCACATCAACTTTAGATTGTTTATAATTTATATGATTAAAAACCATGTACTTTTTAAATATTCATCCTCCTTGAATATATCTTATATTCCTAGATTCACTCCTAATAGCTCCATAGGGAATCATTAATTTCTTAAAGTAATATGCAAAAACAAATTTATAAAACCCAAACTATGATACTGAATTAATTAAAATGTAGTATAAGTAAAGTTTGGGTTCGAACTCACATAGATAGTGTGTATGTTATTAATTAATTATGTAGAAATAAATTTAAATTGTTTAATTAGTTTGGAATAATAAAGGAACAAAAAGATTGATTGGGTTGAAATTAAATATCGGAGATATGTTATAGTCAATGATTTTCATGTTCATGTTCTAGTGATTTAATTTAAATTACATTTATTTAGTTTTGGTGTTAGACTTATGTTACAAGGGATCCTTGGTCTTGGTATCCCACACTAATCCTATGATTTAACCTTTGGAATGGTTATCTACTTGGTTCAATCACAGAAATAGGTGACCCAAAACATATTTAAACATAACTTACCTATATGCATAATTGTCAATCAAAAAATATATTAATCAATTGATGCAATTAAAATAATACTTCTCAAAATGATGTAATGGTTATGAAATACAAAAAAGAATAAATTTGGAATTTAATAAATTGTTTGAAACAATCCAAAACATGAATAGAATGTGGAAATTTATCTATAAGCACACATCCTTATACAATCACATCACCTGAAAATAAAGATATGGATACCCAAGGATGAATGGCGGTGAATAGGGGCTTTGGATTATCACTCCTTTATCTGTTTGTGTTTCACATGATCTCGCTGGTCCACGAGTTCCTTGAAAGCGTGAGAGTGGTCTCAATTTGTAGGTGAATCCTGTTAAAACCCATGTCCCATGTTACTTTATTTTTTATGATCGTTGCTGATTACATGAAGTGTTATTGGGTTAAACATCTTGTAATATACAACCTCTTTTTTCCTATACCATGTTGAATCCACATAAACTTCATACACTAGTTTGACACAGGTCACATCATGTAACTGGTACTCATGACATGCACTAAGCACTCACAGCATGTACTTCCATTAATACTTTTCCAGCACAAAAATTTCTATTTGATCATTTCATGTTGTGAAATGAGGATACATGTTATGTAATAAGTGTTTTCCAGTTTTTCATGTCTTCTTCAACATTAAATTTCTGGTGACGTGCCATGATCAAAGCACGTGGTGTGAAGTGTTGTTTTTGTCAAATTATCTCTTATTTTTGTTCCTTTTTCATTAGTTAGTTGTTTACTAAAATTATATATAAAACAAGTCAAATCATTCAAAAATAGAAAATATGATTCATTTAATAAAAAAAATTCATTTAACAATCAAAAATATATTAATGAAATACTCTTATTAACACCCTATAGTCATATTCCACATAATTCATAGGTAGTTTTAATAACATTAAATGATCAACTATTACACTTTAAATTTTCGTCACATTATATCCATTCAGAGGCCATATTGATAAAATACCATTAAAATTATCATGTCTTTCTTCTAGTAAAATGATTAATATTCATTCAATGGTATGTTTGATGTACATACGCCTGGTAGGATTTTAAAAATTTTGTCTGGAAAGAACGAATTACTCAATCCAACGAAGTCTATCTGGTTAATTTAGAAAGACTTTTTCTGATTGAGATCATTATTCATTATCTAATAGAATTTACTTTCCAATTTCTTTTGAACATTAAATTCATTCTTCTGATGTATAAATCAGACATTCTTTGGTTAATAAGGACACTTTGATGGAAATAGTATTCCCTATCTATCGAAATAAATTTATTAAAAAACATTATTAAGAACATCGTATATATAAATGATTGAAATGTATAAAATTTTAAAGAAGTTTATTATAAATTTCAAAAATATGGTGAGAAATTGTTTAAATAATAATTTTGAATCAATAATCTCCCCCATTATTATGGCACAAAAAACAACCTTTATAACGAAAAACTAAATCTAAAAAACATTATATACCTACTCCACCTCTCTTACATGATCTCATATTTTAACTATTTCTTTAATGGTTTGAGCTTTTAACATTTATCCCCCTTTATATGAAAGTTTTTTTCCTAAATATTTAGATTGTTTCTCCCCAAATGTTAAGATAACTTAACCCCATTTTTATTTTACAGAATATTTTAATGAGGTAGAATGTGTACCTTAAATATTAAGAATAATTCTACATGAATTTTTTTGATATAAAGAAACATAAAATTCAAGAATATCATAAATTCATTCATCCAAATATTCAATTAAAATCATTAATCCAATGTTTTTGGAAAAAAAATTCATCAATGAAATAAATACAAAGATTCTTATTTTTACTTTTAGAGATATTCATGAGGATGAAAAAAATTAATATTTCATAAAAACCCTTTTGATGATGGATTTCATATATTTGATATCCTCCCAATACTTTTTCAATTCAGAAACAACATATTTTATTCTCAAAACATCTTCTTCATGAACATATTACTTAAGTTTATCATTATTTACCTTTGAAACGTCTCCTTCAAAATCTTCTATCATAGTCCCTTAATTTTATATTTCATAATATTGATGAATTTTGGGAGATTTAATAATATCAAAATCCCATTAACTCTCGAAAACATCAAAATTAATTGATATTGAAAATTTTGAGGATTTATTTATTGATAATATTATGCCACCAATTTTTTCATAATAAGACATGATATCTCATTTAGCATGTTTTACCGAACTGATCAAATTTTTCAATGTTCTTGATTAATTTATTCATTTTCCTTTGAATTCATTAAATTCATATTCATTTTGATCTAAATTTTGATTATGTTATTTCAGTGAGCATGATTTTCTCTACACAAGAAATTCTCTATGGATGTATTTTCTTGAATATATTGAATGATGAATTATCCCTTAGAGTGTATTAATGAATCGATTGAAATAATTCGAACTCATCTCAATATCATTCATTATTTTTCTTAGAATCCAATTTGTGGAATATGTGTAATGATTCAGAAAAGATGGAACAAAAAATCTTGATTTTTGAGGTTCTTATGTTCTTTCATCTGACTAATTTCTATAGGCATTGAATACATTAACATATGGATCAGTTCCTTCTTTTTCAAAAGGTTCTATTTGAAATTGTTTATCTTCTTACGATGAGATTTTTTATTTTTATAAAACACTAAGTTCAACAATTTTTTGAGATTTAAATAATAAATAATTATATTTTTTGGCTGACATATCATCTAAATTGACGTCTTTTTCAATTACTTAAAAAGATCGACATTCTTTCACAATGTTATATTTTCCATTCTAAGTACATTTTCATCTTTAATTTGGATAATTTCTAAATATAATTTCTCAAAATCCTTTTCTTTAAATTTTTCCATTTTAATGGATGAACATTGTTCTGAGAGTTCAATATTAAGTCCTTTAGTCAAGTGGATAAATATTGATTGGATAGATATATTTTTCCATTTTAATTAACATCAACATTAGTATGAATTTTAAAAACCCCCTTTAAAAAATCTATATCCATAAAATATTTTTCTTATTTTTCTTATTTTCTTTTATTATTTTCATATTAATAGATATTTTTATTGTTTTCATCCTTTAGAGCCAAAGTCTCATCTTTATCTATCACCAATGAAAGGCTATCATCAGTTTTCTCACCTTTAATTTTATGAAAATAATGAAAAGATTCAAAAAAATGATCTTAGTCATATTTTAGGGTATAAAAGAAGAAATATCACCATATTTCCTTTTATATAAAACTTTTTATTTAATTATTTTAGTCAATTCAATTTATTATATCAATAAATTTCTTCAATGATGACACAAATAATTACCGCATTTTGTTGCTAACATCATCACCATAGAGGAGGTATTCTCCATGACTAGAATTGCATAATTATTGAACATTTTGGATTACATAATGTTTAAAAGAGAGTTTTCAATCATGGGTAAAAATATATCATCAAATTTAGAGACCCTACACTCACAGCTTTAATGTAATTGAAAAAAAGGTTTACGATGTTATATTTTATCATGTTTCAATTGAAATCCAAAATGTAAATTCCTTGTACTTTGAGAGTGTTTCTATCACCTTTACATGAAATAAGAGTGTTTTAAACCCATAGAGAAACAATAATTTTATTAAGTTAAAGTTGATAATCATTACTTACCTTTTTATATAGATACTAAAAAAATATTTCTGATTAGAAAATCTCAAAGTTCACATGTTTTTCAGAAACCATGTGGGTTATAATATTTGATTGAACTTCCAAAATATTATTAAATAAATTATCAACATGTTTGATATTTATTTTTCATGAAATTATAAAATATTTAAAGGTAAAAATAATTAATATTTCTACTTCCCTAAATTCAATGTTGGATTTAAATTTACTAACAATGTTTTGATAGTGAAAATAAAAAAGATTTTAGAGATAATATGTGATTATGAAAATTAAAATATAATTAAAGAATTCAGTAAATTAAAATAATTGTCATATAATTTTCCCTCACTTAGACATTTCTTAAAATACATTTTTCTTATGAAATAACTTCATGATTCAATTCATCTGATCAAATGAACATTTTAGAAATAGATGATCCAGAATGATTAAATTTAAGAGAAGTCATGGTGGCGAGAGCTGTCCACTGAAAAAAAGTGATGAAGAGGGAGTGGGGGCCCACTACTCATTTATATAGACTTAAATAGATATATTATCCAACTTATTTAATTACAATGTCATAAATTTAAAACATCTACTAGATAAATAGTTGATAATGTTTATCAAAAACTAAAAAAATATAAACATTTCAGGGTTTATAAATTTTGATATGTGTTTTTTAGGACAAATTTTTTATGAATCATAGAATATCATAACAAAAACATTAGAATGTAACTAGTTTAAAAAATATAATGAATAGAAAGAATTTATAATAATAGTCACAAGGACGTATATCAGAAGATTTTGAATCTACTTCTTAGATAATTTTATATAAAAATTCACTGTAAACGTATTCAAGTCATGTGAAAATACTAGTTTTTAAGGAAAAAATATTTTCAAAAACGTTTCAAAGATTAATTTTTAGAAAAACATTATGGACAATTTTTATGGAATATATTTTTATGAAAATATTTTCTAAAATTTTTTAGAGGAAAGATTTTATCTAAATATTTTCAGGATAAGAATTTCTTTGAAATTTGAAGGATGATTTTGTGTGAAATTTTTTCCAAAAATGTTTTTTGGGATCATTTATAAGGATAATTAGAACTAAAAAATTTTAAGGAAAATTTTTTATACAAAATTTTTAATACATAATTTTTCTGATAAAATTTTAAAGAATAGTTTTCCAAAAACAATTTATGGAAATATTTTGAGAAAATTTATAAAAAATAATTTAAAACATAAGAAAAATTTTCTCCACATTATTCACAAAATTTACTATTCTTAGGATATAATAATCAAAAAATTTTAAAAACGACCATTTTATATAGTCTATTCTAATATTTTTAATAACATATTAATATCTAGCTATATATATCAGTTTATTAGAAATATCCCCAAGTTGTTTCTATATTCTGATGAACTATATTATAATATCTATATTTCTTTGCGATCTAGATATAAATAGTGAATAATATATATGTTCGTAGCTCATGATTGATGTGTTTGGTTTTCACTAAGAACTATGATAATTTTATTGTTACAAAAAATTAGAGTTCTATTAAAACTCTGGTCAAAGTCAGTGAGTTTGTACAGTATCCACAACACCTAACCACAATATCTTTCACCTACTATATATTTAGATTCAGAGCATGAAAGTGCTATTGAAGATTCTTTATTATAGGATAATGAAATTAAAACCTCTCCAATGATATTAAAAGTTTAGATATACTTTGTCTACCAATTATACATACACTAATGTCAGTATCTAAAAACAATTTTATTTCGAAATAATTTCCAGAATAATAAAAGAGTCCAAAATCCATAGTTCTTTTAGGGTAAAAATAATAATTTTAAATATTATATATAATATTCCTTTGGGTTATATTTAAATCATGTATAAAATTATATAGAAAATATTAAATTGTAATGACTATCTATAAGATATATTCAACCAAAAATCATTCCTCTAAAAGTATTCTGATCATCTTGTTTCCTAGAATCAATAAGTTATAATGTTTTTGAGGTCCCAATAAGAGCACTACAAATTTTAGTATAGTTTGATCCAAAATTCCTAATTAGTAATTTTATATAATTTTTTTGAGTTATAAAATATTCTTATTATTTTTGGAAAATTTGAAAACCAAGGGAAAATATTAATTCACACATCATTCTCATATTAATATTATATTTGATATGATCATAAATGGATAATGAAATTGTTTTTTGTGTTAATACAAAAATTATTTAACTGATGTAAAGATAAAAATGATTATTTATAAAAATATTAATAAAAATATTTGGATCTAAATCTCCCCTAGAAAAATAATTTTCTAACAAACAACCCTAAAATCTCAAATACAAGACTCTTGGGGTCTGTTTTATTATATAGATTACATTATTATATAAATACACATAATCCATACCATGGGGTTTTTCTAAATAATCTTCCTCCTAAACATATTCTATAAAAAAATAATGCATCACATCCAGTTTATAAAGTATAAAATTTAACAATGTTCTATGAGATAGAACTATATGAATATATTAAAGTGTAGCTATTGGAGAAAAAGTTTCTACATAGTCAATTCATTTTTATTGATTCCATCTCTTTTAAAAAATCCATTCCTTATTTATATAAATTATTCTATTTTCGCCAATTTTTTATGAAATACCAAATTTAACCCTTTTATAGGAAAATATTATGGATGTTTTACCAGAATCCAATCTTAGTTTCTCTTAATTTCATTAAGTTCATCGTCATTTGACTATAGCCAATATTTATCAAATAATCATCATCTAGATTCTTGGGATCAATTTTTGATAAAAATAAAAAAAAAATAGTCATTTCATTAGGAACTTCTAGTTTTTATGGTTTGATCTACATCACTAATAATATTAGCAGGCAGATGATTTCTATGGATTTCCTAATTTTCCAGTTTAATAAAACAATTTTTTTCAAAAAAAAATATTTAGTTTCACTTAAAAGTATTAATTTAGAAAATATTCCTTCAATTTTCTCTCATGTCAATAATTTTCCAAAATGGAGGAGAAATTTATTTTAGAAGTATTATCCAATGAGGCAGTTTTTTCTATTAAAAAGGACAAGATTCTTAATATTTCAAAAGCATTGTTTCTTGAAAAATAGGTTTATTAATAACTCTATATGACATACCAGTTGTATAATAGGAAAGTAAATTTCCTTTAGTGTCTTTTGGATATATTTTTTTATAATATATATTTAGTATTCAAGATGAATAATATACATCCAAACACTCTGATATAAGAATTCTTATTACATTAATCCAATTCACAACTCATAAAGAGTTTTATTAACAAAATTTATAATTAAAAATTGATTTATAGTACAAAAAGAAGAACTAAATTATTTAACATAAATATTTTGAGAGTTGATTATCTTCCAAGTATATTTCTAGTAATTTCCTACGGAACTATATGTGTTAATTCAACTACCCCATGTTATTGTGTTTTCCTAGTTTCTAAAAAAAATATGTTTAATAAATTTTCTACTACAAAATGTTTCAAAATCAGAATATACAAATTCTCCATCATTTTTCAATTAATAGTAACCAAAGGTATAATTTTCTCATTTTTAATAAAGGATACAATGTTTTTAGAATTGAAAAGGATAGCGGTTTTTATAGAAAATAATAAACAAACATCTAGTGTAGTTATCTACTCAATCGTATACAATGTATATGTCACCAATACATCCAATTTATATTAGAATAAATAAATCTAAGTGAACTAACAAAAAATAATAAGAAATTGAAAATTCACTAAAAGATTTCAGTAACTACTTATGATTTTTTAAAATTGAACATGATCACAAACTTTATAAAAATTAATCCTTAGATCTACTAAATATCAAACTAGTTCATTCTAACAATGTTTAGTTAATGTTATAACATTAAACAATCCTAAAATTCTATTCCACAATGAGGATTTTTATTCAATTATATTATCGAATTGAATATCATGGATTCTAATATAATCTATGTTTAAGGAGTAATATTATACTTTGATATCTGAATAAATAATTAATTTAACTTCTTAACATTAAATAGTAAATTTTTCATTCCTTAGTTTATAATATTATCTTTACTACATAATTAAATTATACTAATGAGATGTTACTTAAGTCCTTCATAAAAAACACCCTTGGAATTAAATATTTATAAAAAATAAAACTATCAAATATTCCAATGTTTCTTCTTCAATGTTATATCTAAAAATATTGTTACCACCTTTCATCATGGTAATATTATAAATGAATTGCCTATCAAGATAACTGTTCTTGGAATATCCACTATCTATGTATCAAATATTAATGCTCTTTATAATATTCTTATTTAACAAAAATTGAATGGATAAAATTTTGGTACCCAAAATGGCATGGGTCTAAAATTATTAGAAAAAGATACTTTTGGATTCCAAATTTATCTATGTTTTTTATTTTGTATAACCACCAATTACATAGAAATGTAAGAACTTTTAAAACCAAAGTATTTCACATTGTTGGGTGAAAAGTTTCTCTTCTGGTGTGAACCTCTATAAAATTTTTTACATAAGGGAAAATTATTAGGAACATAGTAATTTTCTTTTGAAAATGGGGGTTTTAAATTATTAAAGTTATACCAAATATATTTCTGAGAGGAATCATCTATCTAAATATCTAGTCCAAATTTTCATTCTAATTTATTACATCTGAGATGAGTTTATTATGATAATGTACTTCATAATTTAGTTTAAAAAATAAATCTTTATTTTCATTAGATGAGATATAACAAGATTTATTGTCCAATTATTTTGTAAAATATCTAATTTATATGGAATGTTTTCAAATTGTGGAATTTTGTTTATAATTTTATTTCTTATAAATTTTTTATTTTTAGAAACATTATTATTTTTCTTTTCTAACAGTGATTTATATCATGATAGTTCTTCAAAACATGGTACATTTTCCTCCTCATCAGATGTAAAATAATTTTCTTCATCAAAAGAGGTAGAACTTTCATCCCCATAATATAGATAATTATCATTAAAAGCTTTTTTTCAGAATATAACATATCCATTAATAATCGATTATTATTTAGAATATTTTGATAGAAACACAGGAATTCTTTGATCATGAATTCTATTATCAGAATAATTTTCAAAAGAAATTCCTCCTCTACTTGCATTCCAAGTGTCAAAAACATTAAATGTTTTATTTCAGTTTTTATAATATAAATTCAATGAACTCCTAGATTTCTTATCCATTTTCTTTAGTATAAGATAGTATGTTCTGATATGACAAGGTTTTTTCATTAAGAAGATTTCATTTTTAGAAGTGTATTTTTTCAATAATTTTTTTTATGATTCTTCTTTTACTTGTATTGAAAATCCTTTCAATGATCTATTTTATTCTTAATTTTATAAAGATAATTGAGTTTATTTTCACTCTATTATGAAGAAATAATTTCATTATCAACTTTTACTTTATTCTTATTTGAATATTTTTTGAACTTTTTAATCTACTTTGTATTTCTTTGAGACATTAGAAGTAGCTAAAAAATAAAAATTATTTTTCATTTTCTCCTTCTCAACACCTATTTTAAATATACCATTATACTTCACGATATTTCGAATTAAATCATATATACTAAAATTATTATCATCAATGGTTGTTCTTATATATTCTATTTCATTTGGAATAATATCAATGTTTTTATAAAATAATTTTTTATCAATCATGATTATATCTGGAAGAGATGGTAGACTATTAATAAGGTTTATAAATCATTGATGTATCTATGGAATATATTTTACATGTAAGAAATGAAAAAGATATATAATCATCATGAAATATATAATTTCTAGAATCCACTAAATTAGTAGTCCAAAAGTGTGTAACCTCATGCTTTTTTACAATAATATTTTCAGTTTCATAAAACAAAATATGCTTGTAAACATTTCTTTTTACAAATCAAATAAAAGTATCACTAAATTTATACAAATGATGATCGTCCAACTTTTATTTTCTTTTTTAAATATATTAATTATTTCTATAATATGATATTTTCTTGTTAGTATGAAAAAAATTGTAAAATATATTATTTAGAACAAAACTCAATAAGTGATCTCTATAGTTTTTATAATTATAACCACTGAATAGAGGTGGTTTGATTGGTTTAATATTTTCAAATGTTCCAAAAAAATCCATATAAAAAACATGTTAAATATTTCCTAAAAATGTAATATTCTGACAATTTATAATAGTAGAAACCTCCACTTATACCAAATTTTTGATTGAAAGAGTAAATGTTTATTTAATAGAGTGTGTGTGGGGGTGTGAATTATAGTTTATAAAATAAAACAAAAAAAACTTCCTTAACTTATATAAGAAAGTATTTCTGATAAATTTGAGCACCAAAAAAGTTATAATTATATTAATAAATTTTTATAGAAACTATATAATACTTTCTTGAAACATAAATAGTATAATTTAGTAGCCTGAAAAAACAGATATAAAAAATTATAAAAAGTAACTAAGGAATAGAAACTTTTATAAGAAGTCCCACATTTTATCATTAAGTGTTGAGGATGTATTAAATAGATTATAGGGATCTATGCTATTAAACTTTCCATATAGGTATTTTTTTATTAAAAACAAAATCCATCTATAAAAATATCAGACAAAATACCAACATCCCTAGTCCTGGGAACCACCAATTATAATATTGAAATAACTTCTACCATCATATACAATGAAATCCCTCAATAACAGTAGATTTAACAATATGATTAAAAAAATTATCACTTCATAATAAATTTTCAAAAATTATACTCACATGAATTCTTTTTGATAACGAAACTCTCTAAAAATTATAATGCAAGTGCACTCAAGTAACAAGATGTTACAAAATATTCACTATAAATTTATATTGTTGATGATGCAAAGGCTAAAGAATATTGTAATGTAAAAATATTCCTTCTTATTGAATGTATCTTCCATGATAGGTTTACTCACAATCTACATATTCCACATATCTCATAGGTGGCTTCAAGGACATCACATGAACTAATTCTTCAATTGAAATGCTCAACACAAAATCACCACTAATGGTAGTCCTGATAAATCACCATTATAATACTTTTAGATTTCAACCTAGATAATGATAAATGAAAATCTAGTGGAATGTTTGTTTTTTTCAATCTAGTAGGGTTTATAAAAGTTTATCTGGAAAGAATATGTGCCTCTTTCTAATGAAGTATTCTTGGTAGATTTATTAAAATATCATTGGATTGGTTTTGTTATAATTTATTTCTAGAATGTATAAGCCTCCATCAGATGAAAAATTGTAACATTCATCAGATGTACAAAGTAAATATTCATCCTGTTAGGATGTTATTTCTTATAGAAATATTATTCCCCATCTCATAATGAAAAATTATTATTATAACATTATTAAGAAAATTGGAGTTATAAAAGTTATAAATTTATAATCTTATTATGATGTGCATTTTTATTTTAAAAACTATGGTCAGAATTTTGTTAAAAATACTTCAGAAACAACAATAATTTGGCTAATTGGGTGTCTCATCCAATATGACTCTATACATTGGCCCATGGTAACCTCACTAATAATTCAAACACATAAATTATTGATGTACCCTTCATTCCCATGATTATATGATTATGTCACCACCCATTTTCTACGGATGTGATCTATTGAATCCAATGGATATAATTTATGGGGACCATTTTTGATTTCTCAACTTACCGTAATTCAAGGGGATTCATAATCAAAATCCCCTTACACTACAACCCATTGTCCACCAACATACATTTCTCTATGAGTTTGTATCAAAGTTACACCTCGGTATATATTATAAGAGTAAATGAATTAACTTGGTACTTGATAAAATTTCATAGTACAATATAAGAATGTTAATCTCTCAACACATAATTGGACATGATGTTAAGGAAATTCCCTAGTTAAATCTTGAACCACACTTTATACTCATGAATAGAAGATAACCCATAATGAATAAAATCTAACTCATGTTTTCACTCTGACCAAACTATTTTAGTTAGGAACACTTCTCAAATAAAATTCCAAATGTTACCTACTTCACCATAGATATATAGTGACCCACAAGCATTAAGTTCACTATTTCTGTATCATACCTTGATAAAATACCACTACTAGATGAATCAATTTCCCTTCAATTTTCTGATTGAGTGGAAATGTTATCTTCACTTCCCCCAAGACATGGTTATGTTTTCTTATTTGAAATGGATACATTATATATTGGTATATCCTCCAACTATAACTCACATAAAGTAAATATCCATACATTTTTATCCACTTGTTCCACCCTCTTATGGTTATCAAGGGTTTTCTATTACATCCTATATCAATTTAACATGAAATTATTATGAACATAAATAAAAAATAAGTAAATAAATTATTTAGAATAAGAGTAATGTGGATATTCAAACTGACACTACATAAAGTTAAATCACAATAATAAACCACATGTAAAATATATGGAATCATCATGATATTGAATCAAATGATGAAAAATTCTATACCATCATAATACCCTTTTGATGATAAACCATACATCTAGTAATGAGCCGTAGAAAATTTGAGACATTACTTGGAATGTGAAGGGGTGTTTTAATTTTATAGAAAAACACCAGGAGTTCACCTATATTAACAAGAATTAGAATAAATGAATTCCATAAAAGAATCACCTTGGATTTGTCTCATATTACGGTACACTATGGCTGCTACCTTTGGATCCTTTAATATTTAACATCGATTTTACGAAGAAAATAATTTTATGTTATATTAAGTACTTTCCCCTTAGGGTGAACTGCCAATGGTACACCCCTGTGAACTTAACCCAGTTTATGAAACAAATATTCCAAGGAGTTATGGATCATAAAATGTCTATCTATAATCACAGATTCCTAGTTTGTATACCTTATGACCTTATCTTATAAACATAAATCTATAATGAAATGTGCTTAGAGATTAACCAGATTAGTCCAAAGAAGGTATCTTCAGATGAGTTTCCCATGTGAAACTCAGACTATCATGGATTATTTCTTTTATTCATTTTATTTTTTAGTTTCACACTAATCACTGTATACTAAAAGACTAGACAGTGTTAGGAACCATTGGTGGGGTCTCACTAAATTTATCTCACGCAATGTTCTACTTACCAATTGGTACCTAGATAGACTTAATCGATATAGTTAGAGATAAAGTAATGTTCCCATATTAACACACATTATTTTTATATACAAGGATTAATTATGGGAGTAGAGGAATTAGCTTATGCCCATGATGCTATTAGAGATATCTTTGGTCCTTTTGTCCATTTTTTGTATAGAACATAGTATATTCATGATACTATTTTCACTTTCAATTCCCTATATTTGTACAGCATCATGACATCTTTATTTTTTATATGAAACTGAGTATTATTTTGTTAGTATACATTTTTATCGATGTTTACTTTTACAATTTCTATTATTACTTCTTCAACTAATTTATATCTTTATTTCTCAAGAATGTTCCACTCTGATAATGATGTTACAATTTTCTCATCATACTGTAAGGACCCAGCCCCAGTTGCCCAGAGCAGGTGCCTTATTTGATTAAGTTGGCATACATACAAGAAATATGAATCCCGAAGGACCGAGTAGTTATGTATTATTGGAAATAAGTTACATACATAAGTTTCTCATTACAACATGAAGGAAAAAACAACACTAATTTATTCCACTAGAAACATCATGTCTCCTAGATTATGCTTGCATGTCATTCATAATTTACTTCTTCATATCCTGCGAAAAAAGAAACATAAGAAAGGGTGAGATAAAATGCTCAGTAAGAGTAAGAAATACAGCGGAAGATAATATAAACATTAGAAATGGTGAATTATTGAAAACACATGCCTTTAATAATAAACGTGAACACATTATGGCAGGAATATGAGCTGAGTAAAGATTAACATAATAAAACATAATCCAGGGTATTCTACTAGTCAAATATCCCCATGAAATTTAGATTAATAGCTCTATAATGAGGTAAGTGCATATTTCGGACATTCTAAATCATTTTTTCATGGCCTCAGCCAAGAAATATAGTGATTAAGGCCTCAGCCAAAATCCATATCACATTGGGAAAGGCCTCGGCCAATTTCACGTATATTTGTCTCATGAGACCTACTGATGAATCGATAGGCTATAGCAGGCCCCAACCATCCCATAATAAGTCAAATTCATTCCTCATATGATTTTGGATAAACATAAACAACATATACATTCATATTGAAAGTATCATATGAAATGTAACTATCTTTCCCCAATCGTTAAACATAAAAAACTAACCATTCCAAGTAATATGGTGAATAGTTTTAGGATAGATCATCAAAAATAGATTTTGTCATACAACATTAAAAAAATATGGTATATGAAATAATAAATTAATAACCCCAACAATACATAATAATCAACATGTGTGTTGAATCAAATGAAAATATTCTTCTAAAATCATTCAGCAATTCTTTTGATAAATACTCTTTTATTTTTAAAAGAAGACTTCTTTTGGAAAAATCATTGTATAAAACCATAAGTGAAGTAAGGTATTATTTTAATAATAAAATAAATTATTTTATGAAGATAATGGTTTCCAAAAATAGATTATAGAGTGCCCTTTAAAATAGGTAAGAATTTGAAAAATTCCCTTGAATCGAGCTTGTATTTTTGAAACAATTTTGAAAGTTCCTTTTAAAACGTGTAACTATCCATAAAATAAGGAAGGGTTATGGTTTTTAAACATATATATGATACTCACACAGAATATATAATGAGTACATAACAATAAATAATAATTCCATTGAGGTAATTAGACAATGAAAGTATCCCAAATGAAAATGGATGTTCGGGTGGAAAAACCCTTACCTTAACTACAAATGTGTTCTGATCGTGTACTTAAGTTCCTGGAATATGAAATTTTACTTTTTAATAACTTATTTCATAAACTATTAGAATTTTTTTTAGTTTAACATAATTCTGGTTAGTTCATTTATGTCTGTATTGATAAGTTATTGTATTGAATTTCGTCGTTCTGGAGTGTTCGTTTCCTTCACTTTCATATTCAGTTAACTTGTTTTTATGTAATGAAGTTCATGTGGAATGGTTATAAATATCCAGGATTAGAATTATATATTATTTATGAACATGAATAATTGGTATTGTTTATTTTTATCATTTGGTTACATGGAATGAGGATGAATCATTAGATGACAACCACTTCGATTATTCAGTGGTATCTGGAATATTATGAACTAGTTTGGTCATATAACTTAATTATATGTACATATTCTAGTTCCTGAATATTAATTAGGTTATAAAAAATATATTATAGTCTGTTCCAACCATGAATATGGTTTCATGACCAGTAATGAAGAAGAAATTTAAGAACTAAACATCATCGTCCACAAAGGTTATAAATCAGAACCTCATGGAGGTCGATTTTGTTTATAAAAATAAAAGGGAGGGAATACGAATATTTATGATGGTTCATCCATTAACATGATATAAATCTAGTATATAGATGTTACGGGTGTTATAATGGTCATTTGGACAGAGGAGGTGAGGAGAGGATAACAAAATTAGACAAATTGAAATAAAACCAAATGAAAAGGAGGGGTGTTTTACCTCTTGAAATAACCTCTTTGAGAAACTCCTTAAGGGAAGGGGTTTTAGTCTTTTGGAAAGAATAAGAGATTCCTGGTAGTAAGGAGAGACTAGTAAAGGGTAATTGGGCAGAAATATGTGGAGCTTCAAGTCATAGAGTAGTGAAGAGAAGAGGGAGTGGTGAAGGGTTTTTACAGAGTAGGAGAGGGGTATATTTTGAATATTTAATTCATTATTTAATTATATCTCTCAAGACAACCAAATAGTGTTGTTTCATGTGACCCCTAATATTAATAAGTGCATGTTTGTTTTAACCAAGTAGACTTTCATCACTTGTGATGTCATGAATAGTGTATTTAACTGATAAATTTAATATACAGTATTTACAGTATTTTACTATTCATCAAAAATTCAAGAATTTCAAAAAAATCCCAAAAATTCACCCCTACCATTTTTCAATTTGTAGAATTAAAAAGTGAGATCCATTTTTCAAAAATAATTTTCAAAATATTATAAATTTAATTTTTAAATAAGGTCATAGTTAATTCGAAAAATAACTATCTTGAAGTGCAGTTAGTTTTATGTGACATTGAAAAATTAATTAAGATCCCATTATCATATTGCATATAGAAAATAAAATAATATCATTATTTAATATTCAAGGGTCGTATTACTATTCATATTACTATTCATAAGGGTATTTTACTATTCACTAAAAATCAAGTTTGTTCTATCAGACTCCAAATGACATACTGAACACAACTCAAGATGACAATTTCTTGAAATTCAAAACATAGAAGAGAAAAAGTTGTGTTTAATGGTTAGATTATAAAATTGCATTCTATATTTATTTTCAATACCTTGGGGTGTTACACATACAATCATAGACCCTTTTAGTCATTTGACTACCTCTATAATATAGGGGGTACACATGAGAAATTGTGGCCAACTGATTTTGGTTGATTATTTGTGAACAGGGTCCAGGGTGCCACAAATTGGTAACAAAGGTGGTTAATTTAATTCTCCATAATATTATAGGATGGTAGAAATTAGATTAGGAAGTGTCAGAATTTTTAAATGGGAATGTTCTTGGGAGTATTAGAATAAAGTATAGAAAAAATCCATGTTACCCAGGATGAGACATACTGATCAAGTTTTTTCCTATTAAAGTTATATAGATTTTTTCATGGAGTGACAAAAATGATTTGTGGTGTTTATTATGAGTTTGGATTTACTTATCCCTCAGCTAATAAGGAAAGAATATACTATTTCTAGCATCATTATAGGCACACGAGAACTCATATTTCAGGCATATACCATGATGTGCTTATATAAATGTGTGTATTTCCTGTATCATGTTGTAGTTACTTGATTTATATTTTATAAATTTTCTATCAATTCATGTCCAAAAATATAAAAATTGGTAAAATAAAGTGTATGCATCAACCTAAAATATTTATTCCTGTATAAAATGATGGTAGAACTCTAAATTAACAATTTTGATTTGTTTGAGCCCTGAACTGTGGATTAGAAGTGATAAATAATTATTGGTTAAAATTTAATGGATTCCAATTGTAATTTATAAGTTTTATGGACCACTATAAATTCAGAATGGTGATCCATATAATTAAACCATCATAAATGGTTTTTTGTCATTACATGACATGCCAGTTGTAATATATAAAGCATATGAGTTTATTAACTTGGAATGACAACTAATCTAACTAAACTTTGATATATATATATACCAAAACATATGGATTTATTGATGTTTAAATTTTTAAAATCCATGGTTTCTAAACCTGGTTATTATAATTTCAACTTAAAGGTAATTCTCCATTATAACATTCAATTAAACTCAATATATCAAATCTCTTATATTGAAATAGAGAACCTTCCATTGATCTGACCAAAGTAGTGGGAAACTAGAAGTATCTCTTAGAGTACCTTTTGATCTTCTATATCACATATACATAGATTAAAGAGTAGGTAGAGGGTTTTGATTAATGTATAAGAAGGATTATACCTATCATATTATTTTTGTCATGAATATCGATGTTATCAATTTTTATTCTGAGGTGTGCATTTGGAAATTATAGAAATATTCCACCATAATGGCTTGGATTTATTCACCATGATTGTAGTGAAGACCATGCTATAGAGAATTTGGTTCCTTATCAACTAGTGTTACCTCATATAGTCTAATTAAAAAAATCCTATGATTCTTTATCTAGGCACTACCACTCAGTTTTGATTGGTTTTCCTACGGATTATGAAAACCATATAGGGAGCCCCACAACCTTCTTTTATTATGGAAGTGTTGTAAAGAGATTTTTAGAAGTGTCACCCTCCAACCGTCTCTGGGGAAGGTTGTCCCAAGGTTCTAGTTTCATGGATACATTCCATGCTATCTGTCTTTGAACATATTGAGACACCACATAAATGTACGATCACAATTGCAATGTATAGATTTAAATGGTCTTCCATGAGGTGGTGGGATATATTAACCAAGGATAATTATAATAATAATATGGTCTAGTCAGATTTGTAGATATTCTAATATGATTATTTATTTCCGATGATGTTGAGGTTGTACTAAGCCAAAGAGTTTACACACATAGATTAGGGAACTTTATCGGTTATGGATTACTATTCTCATTTCACAGAGCTGTAGTTTTTCATTTCTCCTCTCCATGGTGATGAATTATCCATATATTCAACAATGGTATCATGTATTCTATCCATTCATAGGTGTAGATATTTTTGTTGACAAACATATCTGAGATAGTGAACCAAAACCATATAATTAAGTATAATTTAAGGGAAGTTGAAGGTGTGGCTTAGAGTTTTACAACATTTAGACTAGGTTGAACTTTGATTAGTGGTTAGAAGCGTCATTTTAAGCCTTCTTGTGGAGGTGTAACTGTTCACAATGTGCGCTCAAGGATCCATGTGATATGTCACTATTATGGTAGGATATGACCCTTGAAGCCCCATTATGGTAATGACCCAGTTGAGTGTCAATCTTGTGGGAAAATTAGAAACTTTTATTAGATTCTCAAAACCTTTCCTCCAGTATCTATTGAAAGGGGGTGTTCATAGACCCTAGTTTTTAGACCATGATTAATATATCTATATATGGAGATGGGATATAGTTATATCAGACGTACATGTGGAGGAGGTATCCATGGTTGAGGTAGTTGTCCTTTAGATATGCAGAACCATATGGGTAGACCTATTTTGGGTAGTCATGATATATCTTAATTCTATGTATTTGAATAGATTTATATAGTACACCTTACTTATGAGGATCAGAGTTTTGATCCTTCTACAATTGGAGGTACGATTTCATTAGCCAATAATTTATTTTTACCTTATTTGATACTACTATTTTAGATTATTTCATATCATTCAATAATATGTAAATAGATTCCATTGATATCAATTACTTTTTCATAGTGATGAATATAGAGACTCCATTGGGTTTCTGATTAGACTATGTAGGCCAATGAAGAGAATCCCCCCTTGATACTGGTGTTTGTCATGTATTATGAAACCTCTTCATCATTTAGATGACTGGTATTTGATTCACTCATCAAATGGATTTATTGGTTCTTTATCATTATAATATTGACTATCATCACTAGAGAGTGTATTTTATAACCCATTGGAATGTATATGTCTTTATAGAGGAGAATGAGATGTCTAAAGAAGTTGACTTGGACTTGAGCATTGTGGGTTGGGTAGGGTGAAAACCCATATTTCTAGTATTTTTTGATTGATCAGGGAATACATCAAATAGACTGTCATCCTGTAATTAATCATGTTTGTGATATATTCAGTGATGAATTTTTGGGTTACTAGATATGAGAGAGGTAGAGTTTACTATTGAGATGGTACCACACACAACATTAGTGTTTTTCCATCCATTCAGGATGGAACATACCAAGAGTTAGGCACTCAGGTGATGGACATAGGAACTATAATATAAAGGGTTTATATAACCCAATACTTCACCATGGTGTTGACCAATCCTTTTCAACATGATGATCAATGGAACACTTTGACTTCGTGTGGATTAACAGAAATAGAATCAGATTAATATTAATAAATAATATCAACTACCTTGAATAAAAGACATATTTGACATGCTCTGAGGTGTGAAGGCCATCTTAAAAATTTATTTGAGTTCATGTTTTCATCAGGTAATGTTTAGACCATTTTATATACTACATACAATAATTCGTAGTAGATATGAATTACATTAGTATTTGGTAATGTAACACCCTGAGACTATACAATATATTCCTTTTAGGATATATTTAATTTTTTTGTTGTCTTGATTTATATGAAACACCATATTAATATTATACTACAAAAAACACTGTGATTATATTGTGGTATATAAAACACGATGTTGGCTAGTATTATATACAAAACTCAGTTCCCTCGATATCTTTCATTACATGGAAGACCGTGTTTTACGAAACTAAAATATACTATTAATATTATTATTTAAATTCGTCAACTATTCTGTGTAATAACATGTATGAGAAGGATTAAATAAATCTAATATTATTATTTAAATTAATCAATTATTAATTGTAATAACATGTCTGAAAACGATTAAATAAAACTAGAAAACTAAATTTACATATTTTTTTATAAATAGTTTTTGACCAATTAATTTGAAATGAATATGGAAACCAATTATAAAGAAAATGTTTTCATTCAAACTATTATTATCCAAAAAAATAATTTTATCATAGTAAATTAAATTATTTAATATTAGGAAATTCTATTAATTAAATAATATTTTATATGTTTAATCAAATATTTTTTACATTAATCTAATATATTTGATATTCATAATATAAGAACAATACAATTTCATGTATCAAAATCTATATGTTTTTTATGGAAGTTTTTCCATATTTAAATGGTGAACATGTTTTAAAACTAATATTTGAAAATTTTCAAAATTATATAACAAAAAAATTATTTTTAAATGAGGAATTTCAAACATTATTTTGGGATATTTTTTGGAATTTTTATGGAATAGTTCATTTTTTGATGAATAATGAACAATAATGAATTTTAATTGATTTTTTTAATTTATTTATATGGATAAATTATATTTTTATTTGGTTTTAATTTATATTAAGTTCAATTTTATATCCTTTAAACCAATTCAGGTAAATGGAATCACATTCTCTTTGAAGTTGGATATAAAATCATTTCATACTTTTAAATGTATTTACTTTAAAGATATTCTATATTTGGAATCATAATATCGTTTAATTTCTAATATGGCCAACTAAATTTTAAACCAGAAATATTAGTGAGTGAAATTTAAATTAACTATAATGATTAATGTAAAAATGAGTTTATCTAGTGGTTTAACTTTAATCTTAAGGGGCCAAATGAACCAGAAAGTTGTCCAAACCCAATTGGATCGATTTATTTAGACCATTATTCATATGTTCTAGATTTGGGACCATTAATGGAAGAACATTATGTAATTAAGACCTCACAATAGTGATTACCTTTTAATATTTACCAGAATGTCACTCCTCATCCATAATAAAAAGGCACTCACCTATCCTACTTAAAAACACCTATAAAACCATTTGGATTATCAAGAAACTACTCTAATAAACTATATAAATTCCAAAACCCATCCATGAGACCTAAATATGGGCATAAATAAACCCAATAAATTATTTTTATATAATCCAAAAAAAAAAGTAACCCAAATAATAGGTAACATTCTTCAATGGGAACTTTTTTTCTTTTCTATAACCACCCCTTAAATTATATTTTATATCATGATTATATAATAAAATCAGTATTCCTAGTATACTGAAATGTTTCTATGAAAAGTTTAAAACATAAACTCACAGACACATCCATCCAATGGGCTACACATTCACCATTAGTGTGTTAAGAGGACCACTTCCATGCAAGCTGATGTTATTCGTTCCTCCATTACCACCTCCCAAGGCTGGGAATAAATATATATTTATATTATATTATATATATATATATATATGCGATATTTTTAATTTATTTACACTTTTTTCATTTTTTAGAACACAAAACATCATGGTTTCATTTTTTTTGAAATACGATAGCATCGTTTGTAGACGTGTGAAATATCACCTCCTCAAAGCGATGTGATTCATTTATGCAAAAAATGAAATATTTTAAGGATGATTTTCATAAATCTATATGATATAAATGAATTGATTATAATATTAATGATAAAATTAACTTTTTATTAATATAATATAACATTTTCTCTATTACTCTTTTACATAGTGAAAAAGTGATAACACCATTCATGGGCATGTGGACTACTGCCTCCTTGAAGTGATGTGATTCCCTTCACATCAAAATAATTAAATATAAAATTATAAATTATTAAATAATATATTATTTAAGATATATTTATCATTCTAGAAAGATAAATTTTACTTACCTTATTTCCATAATGATCATTGGAAAATGGATTCATTACCCATGTGTATGTACTCTCTACAGTCTCCATGATTGTAACATTAGTTCATTATTTATAACCATATTCCATGAATAATTTTAAAAATATAAATTAGGTGTAAATATGATAATTATTTCAATATTCTTATTCTGTAAATGTTTAATTACTGAACCCTTTTTCTATATTTGACAAACCAAAGTTGTTTTTGAAACATAAAAAATAAGGTTAAGACATCCGACTTAAACTTAATTGATTATGTAATTTTATATAACTTGTTAACATGAAAAATATTAATAGTAAACTTTAAAAAAATTTCAAACAAGTAAATAATTATGGTATGTATATTGTTTAGGAAGAGAAAGACACTTGTGAAAAGTTGGACTCAGGGTAAGGGATATCATCTCAATTTACTTTTCATTGAGGCTGATTTATTATTTTAAGCCAACTAAATTTTACATGGTACACATATATTCCCATTGACATGTAATATCATGAAAACATTATCATTCATGGTATTTTAAGTTTAAAATTTATTTATTTTTCAATATTTATTTCTTTGGTGATTTTTAACTTTCAATTGAAACAATAACTTTATTATATTCATTTTTCATTTAAAATAACATTTATGACAAATATCCATATAATTGTTATTGATATGATTATTTTCTATACAATATACCATTTTTACATATGGTTTATACATTAAATTATATTTTATTAACTAGATAATTATTATTAAATAAATATCTTTTATAAACTATTTATATTTAAGAAGTCAAATTCTTAATAAATTAAATAGTTTATTCGATATAAGAGGAATTATTTGGATGTGCACTACACAGGTTGGGGATTGGTTAATAAAAGCCCCTCGATGAATCAGTAGTCTCATGAGATGAGTCAGTTGGCCAAATAAAATTTGTTTAAATGTTCTTGATAACATCTTTTATTGGTTAATGTTCCATGTACCTAGAAAACATGGATTCCAATATGTAAGCATTGTATTTATTTAGTGTTTGATTATTATTATCTTCCATTGTATGTTCACTTTGAGAAAATATATGGATACATTTTATGTTCATCTTACTGATTAAGTTGTATATGTCTTTAGTTATTTACCATGTCTTATTGATTTTTCATTATACAATTGTTTAAGTGGACAGTGTGTTCAGATATTTTCCTTTCCATATTGATTTTTCTTATTGATTCATGATTACTTTAATTGTATGATTACCTTTACTAAGCATCTAATCTCAACCTTTTTTCCCTTTCCCAAGGGTGTGAAGATAAATTAATTGAATGATTTTTAGGGATTCCTGTTATCTTATTTGGTAATCTAATATGTTTTTTTTAATTTCAAATGGGTATCATATCTATAATATAGTTTCCAAAAATAATAAATTGATCGGTCCTTAGAAATTTGTTTCATTATAATTTGGTCAATGTAATAAATTTTTGAAATGGATATAGATTCTTGGGTGGGTTCGTTATAGTTGGTATAAAAGAAGGATTAGTATAAAACATGGAAACTATATATAGTAAAATATATATTATAGAATATAACCCTATGATATAATTTTAGGATAATTATAGATGGACATCCCAAATAAACCATGCTTATGATTATGATATTAGTTGTGGATAAATTATTATTTTTATTATTTCTATTTCATTATTTCTTGGAAAAAATATGTTACATAATGTAAAGATCTAAGGTAGTGTATTCTATTTTTTAGAAATGTATCCTAGAAAGAAAAAGGGTATTAATACTCAATTCAACTCTTGATGTTTTCCTTATGGGAAATCTAATATAGTTGGTAATAGAACTGAGATACTTATAGATATATTAGGTCAACATAATCTATTTATGATAAATTACCATTCTACGATAGATAAAATTATTCCCTAATTATATTATTATATTTTGGATCTCATTATGTAGTAGAGTTTCCCATAATTTAGTGGGACTGTTGATCCAATAGTATCTGAACAATGGATTAATTATTTGGAGAACATATTTATGGTATTAGGATATAGTGAAAATTGGATAGACTTGTATTCTATTTTCTTAATGGAAATGTTTATCAATGGTTCCTATTGATCCAAAATACTATAGATGAAGAAGAAACATAACTCATGGAATGGAAAGTATTTAAATATAAATTTTTTAAAAATATTTCTATCATGAGGGACAAATTAAAATGAAGATAATGTTTCTTAGCTTAATGAAAAACAAAGAAGATGGTGTTTTTTATAGTGTTATACCTTTACAATGTTAATCTAGGTATTTAATGGATTAAATAAGAAACACTAAGGGAAAGATCAACCATTTCTTCTAACGGATTAGGCCAAGTCTCCAAAGGGTGAATATCCATCCAAAAATTTCGTCATAAAAATAAAATTATTTTATATTCTAAAAAGACAGTGAAAGAATTATCTATGTCTAGTGGATATGAAGATAACTAATAGAAGAAGAGGAAGGAATACAAATATCTTAATAATGGTATAATGGAATAAAAGATTTTTCCACATGTGAAATTTGTCGAGAGAAATTCCATGTTACTTGATTAAAATTAATTGATGTTCTATACATGTCCCAAGAAAATGAAAACATAACCTATGATGTAAGGTGTAAGAAATTTTTTTCTAATTTAAAATCTGTCAACTACAAAGATATGGGACAATACACTAATAAATGATTGGGGAATCAAGAGAATATACCTCAGAAAAAGATAAAATTCAAAGGTCAAGCTTATTCATTTGATATATCTAAAGTGAAATGATTAATTTTATTATTTATCTGGACTTTTAAATAATATTTTTAAAGTAAATTATAAACTATATATAATTAATAATTATTATGGAATATTTTATGATTTCATAGTAGTAATTTTTTATTGAGTATTTGAGAGCTTGAATTGAAAGGTACTAAGACATGTGATTCAGTGCAAATTTGAAATTCCTAGAAAAATTATAATTAATTTCCATTAATATATTTATTTTATGATGATATGATGAAGAGATGATTTATTTTTATAATTTAAATTAGATTAGTGTTGAATAACTTAGAATAGATTAACTATTTATTAACAATGTGTTTTATGTTATCATTTTTAGAGTCTACAACATTTCTAGACCTAAAGGATATTTCTAATTATCTATGTTTTATTTAATATATAATAAAGAATTTGTGATTTTAATAAGGATATAATTTAACTTATGTTTTTAAAATATTTTATGAAAATACATGATAATAGTGTTCACCCATTTGATATATGAATATGAAGATCTACTTCATATCGTTGATAGAATAATGATAAATTCATTTTGTAAATGTAGTGATCTGCATAAGTTTCATATATTTATCTTTGGAAATGTTCATAAGGTTTAACAATTATGAAATGGTTTAAGTTGAAATGTTCATGTGGATTTAGAGATTAATGTATTACTTCACCATATGATGTAACCAATGATAAGAGATAGAGTATAAGTAGTTAAAAAGGACATCTAAAGGGTAAGATTGTGATTATAAAATAGAAATATTTCATTTAAGTATATTTACTTATATTATTAGAGATTTAAATACTTACTCAAATCTAGTAAAAATGATCTTAAAACAGAAATTATAATCTAATACATTATGTTTTATTGAACTTATAATTAATTAGATAATCATTGATTTATCGATTTGAGGCCCTCATAATTCCATTGATCACAAAATTTCTTATGATCAATGAACTCATACACTTTCTACAAATATTCACACTTTTCTTACATGCTTATGTTTTCATTACACACATATGTTTTAGCACCCTAAGATTTTGTTAATTTTTTCAAATTATTTTAAACATTTAAATATTTTTTTAGTTCATGAAAAACATAATATAGCTGGTTTTTTATGAAATAACCAAGTTAGTCTTTATTTATAAGCTACACCAAGTTATGAATTAATTATTCTCTATAGAAATATAATATTTTTCAACACACAACACTCTGTTATCTTATGTTACAAACAAGACCATGTTTTACAACCTTTTAATGGGGAACCTATTTTAAAAATAGATTTTGGAACTTTAATAAATTTTATTTTTATAAATAAAATTTATTTTTTGATTTTTTATTGCCAAAAATATGTTAGGGTAACTGTTTTCATTTTTTAGAAGTTTTTTTTGATGAATAGTTAATAATACTACATTTTAGTTGAAAACATCATTTTCTTTAAATATCTATTAATGAGAAATTATTTTTCATTTAGTTTTGTAGTCAAAATAGATCAATTATACATATAATTATCCAATTTTGGTCATTTTTTTATTTTTATATTTAAATTATATATAAAAACATAATGAACTTTTGAAAATTTCACAATAAAAACAAACTTTTTCGCCTAGTCTATGAGATTAGTTTTAAATTTAATTTTTCCCCTTCTATAAATTGAATTAAAAAATTGATATAAATGGTCAAAATCAATCTAATACTTATAATCTAAAATTTTCAATATAATTCTTTAACTAAAAATATTAGTGAAATTGATTGAAACTAAATATAGCCGTCGTTGTAAAATTAAGCCTAACAAGGGACTACATCTTAAAATTAAGTGCCAAAATGACCTTGAAACATGTCCAAAAGACAATATATAGAATTATTTAGACCATATACCATCTTTTTTCTACTTTTTTTAGTTATTGGGTCACATGTTCATTGATGTGAATCATATAATAAGTTATGTAATGTAAAAGACAAAAAAAGAACCTTCCTTACCATTAACATTTATAAATCGTTAGAAAATGGATGAAGCTACATAGTTTCAATTATAAAAATATTTTGGAAATTTAAGTAAGTTGTTTTTATCCTGGTAATTTATCATTAGATTTTAAATATGATATAATTATATTAAATTCATAACAAATTCTAACACATGGATTATTTTGTTAATTTGTAAATAAAATATTTGATTTTAAAGTCATTAAAAGTAATGTAAATTTAATGAACTACTGTGTTACTTTACTTTTTAGGAGAATATATCATTTTATACATTATTAAAACTAATATATTTCAATTAAAATAATTTTTTTATATTTTTTATTCAAAATAATCTAATTATATTAAAATTGGCATTAATATTATTTCACAATAAATGCTATATTATTCAAATAATGAAAGTTAGAAAAGAACCAATAATATTACAATTTATTTTTTAATGTTCAATAAATACTAAATATATTACCATAATGAACCAATTTTTTATTATTATATTTAAAGTTAAATACAAAAAATAATGCTAGAACGGTTCCGGTTAAAGCAGTGTTCTCACGCGTAACATGCACTTGTTTAAAAATTAATTTCCAAAACACTTAAGATTTAATTATTTAAATTAGTTATCGAGTGTATAATTATGTTGGAAAATATTTTCTAATAAATATAATTTTAAAATAGTCTTAATGGTCAAATTACTTAAGTTTCAAAAAGAGATTCTTTTACAAAAACCAAAATTTTAAAAGTGTGTAAATATTGAAGTTACAGTATAAAATTATATAAATTCACCAATTTGGTTAGGTGGGTGTTCTCATTGAAAGTAATTCCCCTTTAATAAATTATTTTTACATTTTTGAATCACATTAGGAATGGGAGACGTCCCAATAGTGTTTACTATTGGTATTTTCGAGAATGCCACTCCTCCTCTATAAAAGGCACTCGATCCTCCCATTACATATGCCTATAAAACCAATTTTTATTCTAATTAATATTTAAATATCTCTTCCATATATCCATAAATTCTACTTACATTCCACCATTTTGGATTAAATCCAACCAATGAATACCTTTGGTGAGATCTAAAGGAATTACCAAAAGAATAGGTAACATCCTTCTTCAAGATCCTTTGTTTTATTTTCATTATCCACACATTAAAATATTATTATTAAAGTATTAAATAAAATAAAAAGTATATTAAATATACTGATATTTTTTTATTATAATTTTTCTACCTAAACTCACACACACTTCCATAAAATGGGTAATGAATTTACTTTTCTTATGTATGGTGTACTAGCACCTCACAAAATGATGTTGTTCATTTTTTTTTCCTTTACCACATCTCATGGTTGAGAATTATGAATTAAACACAATTTTTATAGGATATATAAGATATTTATTATCTATTTATGATTATAGAATTATAATATGACTCATACTTTTATTCTTTCCATTTCATCTAAATATGATGACTTCATTTATGGACATGTAGAATACCACCTCCTCAAAGCGATGTGATTAGTTCACAATCTAAATGCATTGTATTAAATATGATTTTAGTGAAATTATATAATATATTTTACATAATAATTAAAAAAATAAACATATATACATATATGTCACATAGTTTCATTCTTTCAGTTCGACAATAAAAAGGAAACAACATTCATGCGTACGCACGAACTACCGTCTCCATGAACTGTGTATTCTATTTCATATTAATATAAATTATAGATTATTATAAATAAATATATAATAAATATATATGATATTCATATAATTATTTAAATTATTTAAATAAGTAAATCAAGATCTATTTAAGAGGATCAAAAATATAAATTCAAAACATGTATGATAAACAAAGTGTTTATTACAAGAAACATTACATAAAAAGGAATTGTTAATAAATGATTATAATAATGTAATAAGTTAATATTATATAGTATTATGTATATTAATATGGTTATTATTTAGATTATAAAAATCTTATATTTATTATATATTATTTTTAACGTGTATGATGAAATTCAATACTTAGGGTAAGGGTATTCTCATCTCACTTTTTATATTCGTAAGATATAGGCCATGTCCACCAATCAATTATTTTGTGTGGTTTATATAATGCCCAGTAATTTATTATAATATTAATATCTTTAATTATTTTATTATTTACATATTCATTTTATGATCTCTATTTTTTTGGGGTTTAGGGTTCAAAATTTACCAAATCGGTAAATTAATTTTGTCTCAATTTTCCAACTTTGAGATACGTACCATGTAACAAACCTATATTTTTATATGAGTTTTATATTCAATCCATTGACATGTTATCTCATGAATATAATTATTTTAATTAAATTTTAATATTCATATAAGTTTATTCTTTCATGTGGATTATGATTCAAAGTTACCAAAGTGGTAACAATTTATTACTAAAATCTTATCATCATCTGGATTGTTTATGATTTCTCATCCATTGATTAAATATTATGATCCATATACCACTGAATATTATTAATTATATTCTACTATGGTTATCCATCATATGTTAATTTATTAGTAGCATTTTCTGCTCTTCAGTAGTTAATATAATTATAAAATAATTATGAAAACCTGACTTTGTTTCAACTTTCATTAGGAAATCTGTGTTCTTTCAAAACTATGTTGGCTAAAAAAAATTTAAAAATGTATTAATTTTATCCAATAATGTTTAAAATAAATTTTCACCCATGTTATTACTTTTTAAAAAATTAATTTTGAAGTAATATTCTAGTCATCTTCCAAACAAGGCACTTTTCAAAACATTTTAAGGTTCATAAAGAAATATTTAGAATGTACAAACATACCCACCATTATGCTCATAATTACCTGAATGTTTCCACACTATGTTTCAAAGGTTATTTTAAAAGAATTTTTTTTCTTGTAAAATAGTAAATTTTGTGTTTTTAATTGGTTTTCGAAGAAAATGTTTTTAAAAAATTGTTTTATGTTTCAAAAGTGTTTTAAATGATTTTCAAATATTCCTTTATACATTTTCAAAATATTATTTTCAAATAAAATGATAAAATATATTTCAAGACTTGTTTTTATGTTTTCAACTTATTATTAATTAAAAAAATTTATAATAATTTCAATATTTTTTTAATTAGTCAAATTATTTTCAAGAAAACGTTTTCCAGAGAATTTTGAAGATTATTTTATATATTTTTAGATCTTTTTAAAAAGAAAAAGGTTTTTAAAATGATTTATGTTTAAAAAAGTTGTTTTCAATGAGGAAAATATATTTTCCTCAATAAATTTTTTAAATGAAATTGTAAATCATTATTTATAAGAAAATAATTTTGGAAATGATTTTATGAAAATGATTTTCAAATAAAGGCTATTTTTCTTAAGAAATGTTCCATGTGATCATTCCAAATCCTTATCCTTATAAATTGAATATATTTATAGTTTATTATATACTTAGGATATGATTCCTGAATATCATTCATATTCTTCCTTTAGTGTTTTATGTTTTTACAGAATTATGTTTAGGACACCTATTTGTATTCCATGAGTTATATTTTTTTGAATCCAGATTTATTTCATGGGTTGTGCTTTTACAAAACTATTATGAGACCTTTCTATTTTACATTGAAAATGATATGATAAAATTTTTATATTACCCATTTTTTAGGGTTTATGATATTATATATATGAAACACATCTCTTTTTATGGGTCGTGTTATGATGAATCTTTTATTATAATATCACAAATGTATGTATGTATTTATTATGAGAGGGGTGGGACCCATATCTCTATCAAATGCATTGGGTAAAGGTTTATATATCATTAAATAATGAAGGGAAAAAGTCAACAGGATTATTCCATAAGGGGAAATTGGTGTACCCTGATCCAAAATGTTAAACAAGTGTATCCTGGTCCAAAATGATAAATTGGTGTATCCTGATCAACTATAGAAATAAGGTGAGACCCGATCAACTAAGGGAAATAGATGTGTCGTAATCAAAAAAGGGGAAATAGTTGTTTCCTGATCCACTATATTTATGGCCTTGGTATATAACCATGACATATGAAATGGTTTTCTATATTTATAATGGTGCTAAACTTATATGACATATGTTTATGGTTCATGATTTACATATGATGATTTATCACCCTTTTGAAAAATGTATTATGAAATCCCAAAATTTATGAAATGACACTTGATGTTGATATTTAATATGCATGGTATGATCTTCAAATTTTGATATCATGTTCTCAAACCATTATTATCACATTATGCTTACATATCATCCTTGTTTACCCTTATTGAGCATCTGAGATCACCATGTTCTTATGTTTCATTTACCCAGGTTATGAAGAAAGGATTTTAATGAGTACTGATGTGGAAGATCATTAAAAAGATGTTTTAGATCTATCAGCAAATTAGAATAATGAGTTTCATGATTCTAAAGACACTAAACTATTATGATCCTCTAGGATGTATTTTTGTAATTATTATAATATTCATCTAAAATTATACTATATCCATATATGTTAGGATTGGATCTTTATAGTTTCTATCAAAGGAGAGGTTTAATCAACCCTATAAAACATTGATGTGAAAAAATTTGGGATATCCTGAGGGATATTTCAAATGATTTTTTAAGGATGTATCTAGGGATAATACTACAGTTTTATAGATTAAAATATTAGATTTTATTATTTAAACATCATATAAGTAATTTTTTAGGATTATGGGGTTTTCTTCTATGATAAGTGATACTCACGCTATGCTTTTATGTTTTAGTGAATATATATAACCTGGAGGAACCATGTCAATGTTGAAGGAAATGTAAAATATTATGATTTTTCTATAGAGTAATAAAATTACATGGGAGTTGGAATGAAATTTCATAATGATATGATATAAAAACTTTTCCAATCAAGAAATCATGTTGAACATCCAATCAATCAAAAGTGTAAATAATATTTTATGGATTCATTTATAAAGAAAGATCCACTATATTTTCATGGTTCCACTAATTCAGTAGTTTCTATTAAATGTACCATTACCACTTATAAATATTATCCATTCCTTAGTGTTCTGTTAATGAAAATATAATTTTTTATTCTTATCATTTTAATGATGAACCAGATCTATGGTAGAATCTTGTTAAAAACATGAGGGAGTAAAGAATAAATTGAATCTATGGAATGGTAAAAGTATAAGGGGTCATTTTTTATTAAGTAATTTAGATGTATTATATGAAAAAAGTTAGATAAATGATTCCTTGAGTTAAAGAAAAATGAATATGAATCTGTTGGTGCCTATGAATATAATTTTACAAGATATGAAACTTACACTTCTAGTTTGATCATGAGCCCTAAAATACTAATTGATCAATTATATGGTGGTCAAAAACCAAATCATATAAAGGACATGACTATATGAGACACTATTATTTCCAAAGAAGTTTTTTGATGTGTACTGAGGGTAGAAATGTATATTCAATATTACTTCTATTAAAGTAGTTTTGATAAGAAAATCAAGGTTGAGTCTCATGAAAACCAAAATGGTGGAAATAAATTCTAGACATATGTGTGCAAATAATGTGGAATAATCATCATGGTAATTTCTTTAATTGAACTAGAAGGTTATTTGAATGTTTTTAGGTAGGACATAATATCTATGAATGTCAAGATATGATTAATGGGATGGTAAATTAAACAGAAGAGAATATATTTTCAAGAAATGCACCACCCACACTGTAATTTATAACAACAAAAAGTTTATAAATTAAGTAACAAAATGACATAATACACGGGATAGTATTGATGTTAAGAAAAAGAAACCTCAAAGGAAAAATGAAAAAGGGAAATCTTATGAAATCATAATGGATGAATTGAATTATGATAATTATGGAACACATATCCACATCCTTAGTTGGGAATTTCATGTTTGATTTTGTATTAATAATCCCTATAAAAGTTCTATTATTTATCATTTAGTGAAATTTAATAACATTATCTCACTCTACATGGATTCTTGTATAATAAATTCATATTTTATATTCTATCAGTTCAAGGATTGACTCGTTTTTTTTAAATAAATTTTTTTTTAGTATAAGATAAGTTATTATTTAATAAATAAATGGTAAATGTTATTTTGTAAGGGTTATAAGGATAACCATTTATAAAATAGATTATGGTGAACTTCATAATAATTTTTTTAAAATAAAGTGTTACTTCAACATATGAAGAATTATTCTTATTGGTTAACTTGGGATAACCATTTTTTGTTTTCATAAGGATATATGGAAGGAACAATAATTATATTTAGGATCCTATGGATATAATAATGATTCATGAATGAATAATTCATCTTAATTTCTTGGAATATGATATGAAGTAGAAATTGATCAAGATTCAATAATGGGTGAGATTATACTAGATCAAGTAATAATATCTTCTCATGAAGACTCTTCAACTTCAGGGAAAGCATCTTGATACTGAAAAGGTTATCCTAGTACCTTATTTTCTAAGAAATCAAATGGTTCCTTAGAACAATGAAAAATTTATGGCTTTGTTATTTCAAACTTTACCTTGACCATGTTCTTTATCGCTCTCCATCAGAACATGATGGTTAAATTTCTCATTCATGTCCATATATTCACATTCAACTTATGTTATCCTATAAGGAATCCTTGTTATAATTTACTTTGGGTAACCCTTATGGTTCTAACATTCCCTTTTGAAAGGAAGTTTTAGTAATATTTTTTATGATTTGGATATCTATAAAAGGTACAATCAAGAATTGAACTGTTGATAAAGTAATGAATTTCTAGGGAGAAATTTATTTTTGAAGGGGGTACAATGTAACACCTCAATATTTTTTTAATTTTTTTGAATTTATTTATTTATTTTTGATATATTTCATTTCATGAAACAATAAATATTGATTTTGTTATAAAAATGAACCAAGTTATTCTTACATTGTATGCTACACAATGTTAATATTTTGTTATACACTACACCATGATAATCTTGTGCTATACACACTGATGAGTGAGTTTTCCTTACACGTAAGACTGAGTTTTACCACCTTTTAATTATCAACCTAATTTAAAACTCAATTTTGACATTTTTATAAATTTTATTTGTAAAAATATACATTCTTTTAATTTATAATGTTATAATTATATTAGGGTATATTTTTTCTATTTTTTGATATGTTTCGTTCTTTTGTGAACAGTGGAAAATAGTACAATTTAGTTAAACTCCCTAAATGGATTACGTGCATTGATACGGTTTCCATTCCTTCCACTAGGAACCATTTATAAACAATGGAATACACTATATTAGTTTATGAATCACAATACATAATTACAAACTAGTAAAATACCTAATATAAATTGAGCAATTTGTGCATATAATATATAATCATAAAAAAAATTCATTCTTTGAGGAAGTATTTACTCATAGTTACTTCATAATGGTTTGTAAAGGAAGTGTGAAGTATCTGAATAATATACCCCAAGAATTTCATAACCAAGAGTGCAACAAGGCCCATTTTCATGTACCAAGATACCTCGGGTTAAGACCAAAACACCTGATCGATGTTTTCACCCATAGGTAAATCTGTTCTAGAGCTGCCTCTACCAGCTCATATCTAGACATGGATTTATTTCTTGGAAAATACAAAAAATATCTACATTACCAAAATTCTAGAATGTTCTTCTATACTAATCCTCAATTTTTATCTTATGGTAATGTTCTCTAATTAGAGTTTTTCTAAATCTATTCTCCAACGTTGGTACTAAACCTCCATCTGATACCAACTATAACACCTTGACCCGGGTTACCTAGAGTCGACAAATTATTACATAACATCAGTATGATCACAAAGGATCAAGTCCCGAAAGACTGATTAGTTTAAAAGCCTTGTAAGTAATAGATACATACATAAGTTTTACATTACGTATTGAAATGGAAAAACAACAACATTGTGTCCCCTTTGAAAACACTCATATCCCATAGCCAATTCCTGTAGGTTAATCGTAATATACTTCTTCACATCCTAGGAAAAATAAAACATAATAAAGGGGTGAGCTCAGATTCTCAGTAAGGATAACAATATAGCCGAAACTTTCATAAATAAGTATAAATATTGAAGGAAATGTATAAGACTAAAACATAAGCCTTTTAAAATTGAAATTCATCATAATATGGAAAAGATAAATCAATTAATTCCATTTAATAATTCACATGTATTAATACCGGTCTAATAGTCACATTTAATACTAATAGCTAATTTCATAATGATGGAATGAATAATGGCGGACATCATAACCCCATAGTCAAGGCCTTGTGCCAAGACTACACATAATATTTTGTCAAGGCCATATTCCAAGACACTTGTTTTTCTTATGGGTCCTTCTAATGCATTGAGGAGCTATAGTGGGCTCCCCCATCACTTACTAAGTCCAATGCATTCCTCATATGAAAAGGTTGAAACACAACATAAAAATTTGTATTAAAACTAAAATGAAAAAAGATAATACTTCAACCATAAACCATGAATGGTATAAAAATAACACATCCATAGTCAAACATATCAAAACACCTCTAATATAATATAGAAGATTTTATCATAATAAATCAACTTCAAACAAGTGTAAAATCCATCAAAGGATGTTAACATATATAAAATCAAAAAAAAATTGAGAGAATTATCTCTTTCTATTTTGAAATAATTTAAAAGTTACAAAAATTATAAAAGAAAACATTTATTTTTAAAATATTTTTATAAGCATGTAATAGAATCTTCAAAGATGTTAATACATCAGAAAATAGCTGCACTCACCATATAAGCTAAAAAACATTCATTCCTTAATTGTTTTCGAAAAGTTCGTAAAGGACCTTATTTGGAAAACAATGGAAAAATTACATTGTAAAAATTATATAAAAAGTAAAAAGGGGTATAAATTACTTTAACCCATATTATAGAAATTAGTAAAAATTATTTGAAATGCATTTTTATGAAACACGGATGTGGATGATAAAGAGTTCCTGGTAGATACTCACGTATAAACAACCTTATATAATGAAAGGATTGTAGAATTAAACCTTACCTTTTACTTTTCCTTGATTGAGGGTACAGTAACCCCCTGTATAATAGTTAAATCACTGTTATGAAATTATACCAGAACCACATACATAAATATGATATCATATATGATCTTCTAATATTGCTTTTTTAATAATATTTCAGTAGTATCATTATTTCAGGTGTTAAATAATTCGTTTTATTTAATATGATTTGTTACATAATCCTTGTTTTTTATGGATAATATGTATTTGATTCATCTCCATAATTTTATTAAGTTCTCAAACATTATTTTTAATCATAAATTTAATATTATTCTTGAATGGTTATGATAGAGAATAAATCTCATCGTGTTCGTGGAGGCGGTAATCTGTACGTACACACGAGCAACAATATCATTCCATTGATGGTGAAATCGTATGTAATTGGATGGTATATCATATATACATAATAATTAACATGTTATATTTATTATTTACATCATTTATACTCATTATTATACCCACCCAAATAATTAAGGGTTGAATAACAAACTACACCACGACGTGGAGACGGCAAGTCGTACGTACAAATGTATGGTGACTTTCATTCATATGAGGGATAGAATAATTAATATGGTTATACCATATTTTTAATAAAATCATAGTACGTATGAGTTACTAGAGTTATTATTTTGGTAAGGAAACAAAAAAAAAGAGGATGTGGAAGAAGAAAATAACTTTGAAAGATGTTGTGAAATTATTACCTCTTCTTCGGGTGCTTCCTTTTAATTTGATCAAAAGGGCTCCATACATTGTCTTATGATCAAAGTATGTACTATAAGATTAATTTGTGTAATGTGGGAGGGTATTTTATCAGGATTTGGTGGAGAAAAATGGCATTGGAGGTGTGATTTTGAGATGAGGGGAAGTACCATTTTATAAGAGAGGTGAGGGTCACTTTAGGAAAAGTTTGAAATATTATTTTATTATACAATAATATTAAATTTATAATGGCTCCAAAAAGATTTATTTAGAGTCTATGGTGAGGCGGGGTCTAACACATTTAAAAAATTAGTTGTAGATAGGTTTAGGTCACCATAATAACCATATCTTTAAGATTTATCTCTTAGTTAAATAGTTTAACTTTTACAATGTCTTCTTGTACTTTTATATTACATGGTTAATAAACGTACTATAAAATTCCAAGAGAAACCCATTTTTTCATTAAGGAAATATATATTATTATATAAGTCTTTTTCCAAACATTAAATTTTTGGGAATAATATATCAATTCATAATATAGTATTTCTTTTAAAAACTCATTTATGTCAATTTTGAAACAATTTAGTATTTGGTTTTTGTGAAAGTCATAACAACTTTATCACTTCGAAATAAAATTATTTAATCAACTCTAAAATGTAATATTAACCTATAAAATTAGAGTGATAAATCAAAAGTCTCAATTTTCAACTATATTAATATTTATAATATCAATTATTTTAATCATTCAATAATAGAGTAATTACTACATCACCATTGTGTCAAACAAAAATTAAATTATTTAATATCTAAAAAGTTTAAACAAAATTCCATTATAATGGAAATATTTTTATATTTCTAATGAACATTTATAGTATAATTTATCTTTTGTATAACCCTATATAAATTTTTTTTATAAAACATTGAATTTAACACTTTTCACTCTTCTTTAAATTAAATAGTAATAAATTTCCTAATCTAATAAAAGTGGCCCAAAAGGATCATATTTTATTCTTAATGTTGATTTTGGTCTAAATACACATATACAAATGAATTAGGACATGTTTTAGGGTAATTATAATATCATTTTTACCTTTAATTACCATATTTAAATTTAATTGTGGTAAATAAAATTCAAAAGTTACTATTCACCAAAAAAATATTTTCATCCTATTGAAACAAATTTTACTTAATTATGTAAAGTGTGTATCTCAGATTTTTGGAATTTAATTCACAGAAGCGGTAAAATTATTTTTTATACAAATTTTCAAATGTGCCTAGAAGGTGTGTAAAAGGCGTTAAAAGTTCAATAAAATTTTATATATCTAATCTTATTATAAAATGTCTCCAATGAATTGAATTAAACATATATAGGTATTATGTATCTATTTTAACCTCAAATATGTTTATATAAAAAATTATTTAAATAAAAAAATTATTTAAATAGAAAGTTGGTTTTAAATAATAACATAGGGTTTTTCACTGTTCATCCAAAATTGACAGTTTTCTAAAAAATACCAAAAATTTACCCTAAACTAATTTTTATTTTCCAAATCCAAAAATGAAGACCATTTTGAAAAATAAAATCTATAAAATTTAAAAAAGTGGGTATTACTATTCATAACGGCTCGATTGACTTGTCATAGTGTGCTAGAACTCAAAGATGCGTACATCGCAAGCTATTGTATTATTCAAAGGGAAACATCCTGTAGAAGCTTGGGGTGTTACATATAGTGCCTCTCAGGGGTAAAGCGAGAAGTAATATAAAAATTTATAGATTAATCCACTAAAAGGCTATACATAAGAGAACAATACAACTCTATGTTATTGGCATCATTTTATATTTTATTGGGATGTGAACATAATTTTTTTAAAATTTACTCAAGTTTTGTGAATTGTGGGACTAATAATATGGTTAACACTCCTTATAACCCCTCAACAAATATAATATTCCCAAATATCCCATCATATTAAATGAAATTCAATGATTTCTTATATAGAAGATACTTGAATGTTAACTGTTAATGTTAAATTTATATGATCAATCATATAGCTTAGGATTGTTTAATTTCGTACACTATGATTGGACAAGCAACATGTACCTTGAAATGCACACATGCTTTACTATATGATATAACCATGTATACACCATATGTATATGGATTTGGGGTATATCTCAATCATTCACTGGCTTACACGAAATCTTCATAAACATTATACCATTTCACCTTATATTTGATCATATACAATAACTCATATAACCATGTGCAAAAATACATTTTAATATCTCTAAAATATATATAACTAATCTATCTTTAATTTACTATGTAACACATAGAATGAAAAAACTTGTGAATATCCATCAAAAATTCATTTTAAATAGACACTAAAACATATTTTTGACTGTCTTTGTAAACTTTATAAAACTTAGTCCTCAATTAATAAACCGAAAATTAATAACTCAATGATCATTAATATAATTGAAATAAAATGGGATTTCCCAAATTCATTAATGTTTTCAAATAGAATCCTCAACCTATGACTTTTTTCTACTCAAGCATCAAATAGATATATAAGGATCCTTATTGAACTTGTCTATCTATATACATATTTCACCTACTGTATCATACATAATTTTTCATAATAATAATTCCTTTTTCTATGAAAATGAGTGTCCACCATTTATGAATAATTTTAATCCCATATAGATGACTCATATGTTCTCGATTCATTGATTATAGATAGACTAGGTCGACGAATACATGAAATATCATTTATATTTGAAAATGGAATAATTACATGACCCTCCCCTAAATTTAAATCACATTAAATGTAACTTATATAGGAATGTAAAAAAACTAACTCAGTCTATCTCAATCGGGGTCCCAAATTTCCCACTCATCATATGAGTCCCATTATGAGTAAGCCTCAACCTACGGCATAACTAGCAACATACCCAATGATCATATTATTAACTAAATGAGAAGTATTTTATAAGAAAATTATCAATTTATTATTGTTCCCGTGATAGGTTTATTTTCAACATTTTTTATGAGGATTCATCATGAAATATACCCCACTAGAAAATAAAAAATATAGTATATGATACTCCCTGTTGTATAATTTTTAGTTCAACCAATTCATAACACTCTTTTTGGGAATAATGATTATGTTTCATTTTTTTATATGAAATAATACCAATGAAAACCATAAAATTTGGTTATACACTATAATATTAGATGATAAAGATCAATTAAGGATTACCCAAAGTCATAAATTTAGTAGTTAATTGTCATTTCACTATATTATATATATATATATATATCCAATGTTAAATACCTATAAAGTGGACACTTCTATTTGTATACATCGATACAGTTTATATTCTTACCATACTTTATGAAAATTAAAAAATACTATCTATAAGCAGTTGTCTAATCATATCCCATATTATAGTCAGCCAGTGTAGTGTCCCTAATCTGATGATCCACCATTGTGATTGAATCAGGTGCCACAAACCTCATGTGTTCCTCCCCATATGATAAAGGATAACAATAAGAAGTTAATTATAGTAGAGATAATGTGGAAGGGATTATACTCTCAAGTATAAAATTCTCTAAAAATAGAAGAAGAAATATAGAATTGATAAATGAAAAATTCATGGGATAATGGAAACATGAAAATTAAATGCACAAGAAAAATGAAACATACCATATATAATAAAATAATGGACCATATAAATTTTTGATGTATTATGAAGAAATATTTTAGATCTCACAAGGGTATATATTATGTGAACCATTATAAAAAAACAAAACTAAAAAATCACATCAACTTTGTCCAAAGTCCCATCCAGGTCTCATATCCTAACTCTAACTAAGATATCCTTCACAATATCCTACTTCTAGAATCTATCCTACCGATTACTACAACAATCAGGTCTAGTCGAGTACCAAAGTGTCAAGGTCACCCAAGTAGGGTCTGAGTATTACTCAGAAGTCTATAAAGGCTGGTGACCATGAACATATCCCATAAAATAAAGTGTATGAATATGGTGATATGGTTATATGTTAAGGTAAATAGTTATTGAAAATAATAATAAATATCTCACATCGATGGGTTATACATGGTAACCCAATATAATGGTTACCCACTTCAGCCAATATCAATTTTCCTCTAAACATATCATGTAACAATCAACTAGGTAACTAATCCCAAGTAAATATTAATCATCACAACATCCCATCGTAGTATCTTGGAATAATAGGGGTAATTATTTCCAATTTCATAATGAGTCATTGGTCATAAAATCTCTAAGATATGAAAAGAATCAATATAGGGGATGTACATCCCAATAATGAGGTCAAAGAAAATGTAATAGTTTCCTAAATAATCATATATGAACATGCATCATGTACCAACTATTTCATCAAGAGATTGAATAATGTAACTATCCGTGATATCAAACATAAAAAATTGTCTATATTATTGGGGAATGTCTTAAGAGAGGGCACAACTTCCAATAACAACCAATCTCACACATGAATAAAATGAACATCTTGGAAGCATCACATCAAGGGTATTCCTACCAATTTCCAAGGGAAATAAAAAATAATTAGATAATCATGTCCTTTTAATTGGAATTATCACAACATTGGTAGAATATCCCACTTCCTTGTGTTTTAATAAATAAATGGTGAAAGAATCACACTCCATTTGAATCACTAATTTTGTTAAGAAAAATTCTCCATTTTCATCATCATTAAGTAAATGTTTGGATTATGTTAAATGACTTGGTTTGAATAATATCCCAATATCATTAGCATAACATCCATGATCATTATCTCATCACATAATGGGAAAAGTGTCCGTCAATAGAATAACATAATGTGGTTGGGAAGTGTTCTAATTTATATGCATATCATATAATGTGAATATCACCTATGACCATATCATCATTAAGTAAATGGGAAATATATCACATACCAAAAATTATAATATCACATTTTCCAAATTGACTTTTTCTGTAAGAATAATCAACATAAGTGGTAATTTCTTCCCAGGCCACATGACATGCTAGATTTATTTGATAAGCTCTCTCACACATAATAAAATATATTAAAAAAGGGGGAAATATGATCACCACATAACCATAACATTTCAATTGGGCATATCATCACACAATATAAAAATAAAAAAATAGTGAAATAATAAATAGATTTGGAAATCTAGATAATCAATGAATAACTACTTTGAAATAATATCCAACTAGTGTTATTCATAGGGTTTTTTGGATCCCCAAGAGAATCCTAAATTCATATTTCTAGCTTATTTATAAATCACTTGGTAATTACAATCCATAAGGGACAAAGAAAACTCAACCCATGATTTAGTAATATAAGATACAAATGATATCATGTAATAATTGGTGATCCACATTGGTTAACCCTCACACTTACCTTATATAATTATCGGAGGCTAAGAGAACATATTCCATGTCAATTTGGTTGTACTACACAAAGGATAAATCCAAATTGGTTTCTGAGACCATAATCCTTAAAACTATAATTTCAAACCATGGACTTTTGTGGTCATGGTATCTAATTATGTTTTAAAAGTAAGTCCATACATAGCCCTCATAACATATATTCACTCTTATGCGGTGAAAGAAATATATTTGGCAGTGTCTCGTGCGGGCCACCCCCATTTCTACACCTCATTTATATCCATACGGGTGAAAGGAACCTAATAAAGACTTAAGAATAATACAATAATTCATGGTAATCACCAATGGGTCCTGAAAATAAATCTTATCCCAATTTAACTAATTCCTATTCCCAGAGACTATATAGGAATAATGTTATAGTACAAAGAGGGTCCATCATTTCCTTATAATTCTATATCCCACACATAGTTGTCAATGTATATAATTTAATTTAATTTAAGTTCAATCATACATAGTCATGAAACAAAATATCTCATTTCACATGAAATAGTTCATAAATAATCCTTAAAGATATGTATCTCCTATCTAAAACTGGATTTAACCCCTTAAGAAAATATTATATACAATTATGTAAGCATTTTGAATCCAATGCCGAACATATTCCACATCTATGAGGCCCTAACTTCACCAAAAAATTAACCATAATTATATAACAATTATAAAAAATTAATATTAATTTAATTATAAATCAATAAATAATAACCAACAAGATGGAATAAAACTCCAAAACCTTAAGAAATGGGGATAAGATTTCTCATATCACATCTCAAAACATACTTCCATAAAAATACCTAAAAACCAACCGTGATTCAATAACCAATTCCATCCAATTTAATGGAAAAGATAAAATTTATTAAGTAAAAACTTAACTTAAAAATAATCACATTGAAAATTGAGTGTTCCTCATCCTCAGACTTCATCTAGCTAAGAAGATTTAAAGATTTATCATTAATGACCTGATTTCACCATGATTTATTGGAATCTATTTTAGTAACCTAATCCCATTCCACCATAAATAGAGTTATATAAAGAGGATGCGAGGGATAATAGTATAGGGATAAGAACTCACCTTATTGATGAATAAATAAACCCTATAGTTCCATGAATTGATTAGAGAAGATGGAGAGGAAGATAAAGAACAAGGGAAAACTATTCATTACCTTCAATTGAATGAAATACCAACACTCCAAAAAATGTTCAAATTTTAAAATTCAAAAGACTATAATTACAATTCATTTAAAAAACAAATCCCGAGAACTAATCAGTACGTAGTTCACCTACATTGGCCTTCTGGTGGCTCAATGGATACCCAATTCTAGGATCTTATAACCTATGTTCCATAGAAATTATAATATATTCTGAGATTTGTCACTAGATTCCTAGTTCCACTCAATTGAGTACCTATTGTCTGTTTACATCCATCTTTAAATGTTTTTCTATCTCTTGAACCCTTGAATTCTAGTTTGGACCTCTAAAACACAATCCACTACCATAAAAACAACCATTTAAACAATTTAAAAATTATAAACCACGATATTCCACAATATAAATCCAAAAGATAAACTAGCACTCACATCCACACTAATCAGAACATGGATTTCTCCAATTCTTCTCGCATAATTCAGTGTGAAGAATTTCAATCTCCCCCCACTGACACTTCTCATCCCCCAAGAAGTCTCTATTTGTATATTTTATAAATAATATCAACCGTCGGATCCTAATACAATATATAATCCCATACCTCCTAATATATACGAATGTGATGACATTATACCCTAACTTATGAAACATCCAAACATGATGGACACCACATGTTCCTATCCAGAACACACACTTTTTGTTTCCAAAATTGCACACATAAATCATCATCCAACCAATATCTCTTGATTTCACTGATGGGACCGAAAAACTTTGAGGTCCTGGGTAGTGTAATGTTTTTTAATTATGTTAACCTCACAATGATTCCCAACCCTCATCGATATTCTTAAATTCCTGATGCACCAATTTCATACCTCTAATGTTGATTGATTTCTATATTATAGCACAACATTCCCAACAATACAAATTATCACATCAAAAACCCCATATCACCCTTGATAATCGATCAAAACATGAATATTTACTTAGTTACACAAGTACCATTATCCCAATGAGTACCAAAATCCTATAAAATTGTCATCAAACTATTCAAATTCCCATATTTTCAGTAGTAAATCACTAAACACACTAACCTTATCTATCACCTAGATATAGTAACAGAATCATGTTCTCCCCCACCAACCAGATACATATACATATAAAACTCTTGTATCTTATAGTCGATGCAGAACCCCTTACACTACTATTCTAGGTCTTGCATATGTGTCAAAATTGATTCTCAATATACTCTACCTAAATAGGGGTTATAATTAAAATACCTCATTGGTGGTTCCCCACTATATAATAACCCCCCTCTTCATTCCTATATACAGACTTCCTCACATCATGAAATCAGATCAATGTTGATATGAATATGACCCAACTCATCACACCCAAACAAAACTGTCACATGAGCCACACTCCTAGGAAATGACATAGAGATGATCCATGAAACCACTATCCAAAAACACCAAAGGTAAATCATTACCTACTAACTCTGGAAAATCATAACCCTAAAATTAATGTTCACTCCCACTACCATGTAATTCATAACAATTACATATTCCAAATGGGTCCACTTGTAGTTTCCCATATTCAGGATTGTAAAACATCATAAAATAAGTGAATCACTACCCAAGGGGCCACTAATAACTCTTATTTTCTCAAAACCACATCATCATGTTAAAACTATCTTTCATCAAACTAATTCTGTAATGACTCAAAAGGGAATATTCAATTCCCTTGTATTTGTTAAAAACATTTTAATGTCAATTATTTGAACACTTAGATAAAACAAGGATTCCTACACATTTATATCCTCACATTGTACTTGATCACACCAAAAGGGTGATCATCTAAAATGAAACTGGAAATTGTCAACCTAGCTCTAAGATTTCAGGAATGCTAATGAGTCATAGAACTTGTTATAACAATCATGAACCTCATAAGATCATATTCTCTATACGAGTTATAATGAATCAAAAATTACCCACTAACAAGACTAAACACATATGGTTATGTATAAAAATAATAAATAACCCTCAACATGGTCACTAGGATATAAAACTCAAAATCATGAAATCTATATAAATGATTTCACTAACCTGTTGATTTTCCAAAAAAACTCATTCATCATTATATCTCAAATTCACTTTATGTTGGATCACTCTTATCCAAATAGTAATATCACCGTTATAAGGATAGTTTTAGACAACATCCATAATTAAAAACGAAAAATTTATTGTAGAACAACATCCTTTAATCTAAAAAAAGGGAGGAGTCATAATTTGATACCTATAATGGTGCACATAACCATTGTCGTTAACCGTTAAAGAAACCAAACAATCTCACACACTAGTAATATATTGACGATAACCTAACTTCTCTCATTGGTAGTCTCTTATAAATGATCCTAGGCTCACCATTCTAATTAATAATTTATCGTACCTCACATGCATGATTTTTGTGTCATCGCATAGATCTCACATGTGCTTCATATCAAGATACATCATAGAATCCCTTCATACTAACCAATAATCAAACAAACAATTTTCCAATGTTTTTCAAATCATGCATATCATACAATCACTAACCAATGAAAATTATCTAAAACCAATTTACATGTATTCATCTCAATACTCACTTTCGATACCCATGTTTCATCACAACCCATACAATGAATGAGAAGGAAATGGATCCTACAACATTGCTATAATTAGGCTCACTATGATTTTGATCTAGAAAGATCATCACTTGGCTCTCCAAAATAGTATATATATTTCATCCCATGACGGTAAAAACCTTTAATGAATATTTCTTGTTTTGTTCTTAAATATCTAATAAATCTCATGTGTCATCACCATATTATGGGTATTTAATAATAGTGAAATCTCTTTTCACATACCAACAACCAACTCTAGGGTAATAATTCTCACTAGGCATCCACATACTGGACTACTCCTCAATGACTGAAATAAAATACATGTGAATATAAATTATTTCACCTTTCACAGTTTCATATTAGGAAAAAACATAACTATATAGGTCAATTAAGTTGAATTTCACTGTTATGTTATTTGATAAAATAATAAATAATATATTTTTATCATATTAAATAACTACATCCTATTTTATATAAACTTATCAATAAAAAATCACATATAATCATCCACATTTCATGTGAACCTATGTAACTATTATGATGCATTAAAATCCACTTTCTCACTTCCAAAGGCCAAGAAGAGTGACTATAAATAAATAATTCCAAAACATCATCCACGGTATAGTCAAAACAACTTAACTGTAACAGTTAATGTTGAAAAAAAATATTTACTCATGGCTAACATGGATTTACACACATATAGGTTCTGAAAAGGTATATAAAAAAACATCCATACTATGTTCAATCCAATATTATATCTATATACCATATCTAAAATTACATGAAAAGGAAGAATACGTTTATGATATCACATTATAGAATCTCTGATCCGGTCGACCTCTACTGTGAACGATCTGGGTTACAGTTACGTCAAGTGAACCTACCCATACCCTAGAGTATACTTAATAGTAAAATGTGTTTATGGGGGTACCATGGTGAGAATATACCATGTCAAATAGAAAACTATAAATCAAAATGATTATAAAATAAATTAAATGTCCATAAAAGAATCATGGTAATGAAAAAATTATAGCTAAATTCCGAACAATAATAAAACATGACACATGCTATAAAATAATGAACCATGTAAATTTTATTTGATTTAAGAAGTAACTTACTAGATCTTACATGGGTATGTCATATGAATCCCAGACCAAAATTAGTAAATGTAAAAACTAACCACAACATAATAATAAGACTCAACCTGATCTCAGTTTTTGACTCCAACTATGATATCTAGATAAACATGAAGCATAATAGCTCTTCCGTACCTAGTATTACAATAATTATGTCATAGTAGGTACCAAAACACAAGGTCAACCTATCACGACCCATCCCCATGGGCCCGTGCCGTGACTACCCCAAGCTCGCCTTCCATTGGCCAGGGGATAGTGACTAGCACCAAAAGGAGTATTACCTAAAACCAGGAAGGAATGGCCTTTATATCATGTAAACACATGAAACCAATCACACTGCATGATATGAACACAAGTTAACTATATAGGAAAAAGAGTTTTGAAAGTAAGTGGGGCCGGAATACGAGCCCAAAAAATAAAGGTACAAGTACAACTAAAATAAAATACAATTGTAGAAAGAGAAAGACAACTACTAGGTCATCCTCCAAGTTTGCTACCCAAAGGGTAGGTACAAATCACCTCCTCAGCACTCCACATCCAACTATCTCCTCTACGTACCGAAACGCCATATGGACCACCTCTAGGTATCATCCAGTCCTAGTACCCTCTGCCTCGATCAGCACTATCTCTCGTCTACACCAAACACAACAAGGTGTGGGCATAGCCTGTGCAGGGGTGAGTATAATGATACTTAGTAGGGACCCCGAGACCCTCAAGGTATCACAAAATCAACAAAGGATAAACCACAAAGCATGAAATCAACTGACTACCCTACTTAGGTATATTCCCATACGTGTACCTAAGTTATCAAATATAGCCATCTCAAATATGAGAAAACATAAGGTCCAACCCAAAATCCCAATGATCAACTATGCCACAAAGAAATGAATACCATGAAGGTATGTACCACACAAGTACTCCACACAGAAGATTACCACCAAGGTATTACCAGGAAAGAAAGTACCTCATAGGCATGAACTCAACTCACACCAGGTATTTCATAGGTACTATAGTAGAAATGATTAGATGTAACTAATGAATCATCTTACTCTGTTAAGAGGCATACCCATGAAGGATCCCTATTCACCATAAGACTCACGAAGGATCGTAGTATATCGTCAGACCCACATAGCATCCTAGCACCTCATTAGTACGTCTCCATACCCACACACGATCTCTAGGTACTGACCCACATAGGATCCCTCAGTGCTGACCCACAGAGGATCGCTCAGTGCTGAACCACATAGGATCGCTCGGTGTTGACCCACACAAAATCTCTTTGTGCTGACCCACACATGCTCACTCGGTGCTGACCCTTGATGGATCACTCAGTGCTGACCCACCCAGGATCGCTCAGTGTTGACCCACATAGGATCGGTTGGTGCTGACCCACACAGGATCACACGGTGCTGATCCACACAGTATCGCTAGGTGATGACCCACATAGGATCGCTCGGTGGTGACCCATGTAGGATCGCTCGATGCTGACCCACACAGGATCACTACTAATTCATCACATCATTCCCAGCTACTGGGTTCCCTCACTAAGCTTGATCATCTCCGATAGGGTCCACTCCTCTAGCACTGGTTGATACACCAATTTTCACGAAGTCCCATGAAGATTTATTCCAAAGGACATCTATGTAATAGGGGTTTCAACACAATAGACGGTGTGTCAAATAGACGCTCTTTCTATATGTTATTACACTTTTAGTCCTGAGGGCCCATTTGGATTCATGCTCGATCCAACCCAACCATGCTACAACTGTATCCAAATCTCAAGTGGGGTATACCAAAAGAACCATCTCAATTGAAGATTTCTGGTGCCGCAGATGGTTTGACATTTTGACATCGTATGAGGTAGATATGTCGAATACAGGATCCTGCAAATAATAATAATAATATTATTGGGTGTTTCGTGAAACCAATCCAAGAACAAGAATTTAATATTAAACATCTGACTTAAATCAACCGTATTAATGACAGGATCACGTCGCCACAGTTGGTAAGTCAATCGGACATCACACACAGGAGTTATGGAGGGTCGAAGATTTTATAATAATAATATATTATTATTATTTGAGCGTTTCGGGTACCTGATCAAAAAACCCGAAAAATACATCCAATATTGGATTCATAATTTCCATCTCGAAGTCAGGGTCACACTACTGCTGACTGTTCGTGAAACCAAGGTCGCACAGATAAGTTACAGATGAAATATGGTTTTACAACTAAAAATAATAATATCATTATTATTTTATTATTATTTTTTACAATTAATTTACTTCAATTCTCACATTCCATGAAAAAACCCACACCTCTCTAATTTTGTGTGCATCCTCATATTCAACGGATTTCATCTTTAATAACATTAAATTTTTAACTTATCTTTTGTAAAAACTTTCTCTCTTCAATTAACCTCTTTCATGGTTTCTTTCTAGCTTCAAGCCCTGCTGCACACGCTCAGCAATCTAAAATCCCAACTCCTAGACATCAATAATTCTTTTACTACAATGAACACGATCATGCTTGCACCACCCTGTTTGTGCACCGGAAAAACCGCACCCCGATGTCCGCCTGGCCACCGCACTGCTAAAGAGCCACGCCCTAAAGACTCGCCAGAATTGAACCATCACATTTCCCCTTCTGTGGCCCACTACTTCTTCATTCTAAACATGAAAAATAAAATGATCGCATATTCGCGATCCTCGGGTTGAGGGCTCTTTGTTCGTATGTCGTACTCAACAGAATATTGCATTTCTAGCACAAATAAAAATGTGTCCCCTCCTTTCGCGAGCCATTGAGACTTCGTTCCAAGCCCAAAAAATTAAGAAATCACATATTTGTTGTCCTTTCATTGAGGGATTTGTGTCCATATATCGCGCTTAGAAAAAATCCATGATTACTACACCAATAAATATTAGGCATTGAAGAATTCAAAAATAACACGCGAAGAATAAAAATAAAAGGGAGCATTGTTTTTGTGTGGGATGATAGATATGTTTGATTGGACATCATCATCATGAATTTAGGATATGAATAATCAATAAAAAAATACAAACATATATAAAAAACCCTACCTCTATTATCCGTTTGAGGTGGTGCGAGGAAGAAGACAAAGTCGATGAGATGGTTACGTCGGTGTTCGTTGCTCCCGCACCACACTCTGGTTCCGAGCTCTTGCATTTTCCTCATTCTCCGATTCTGGAGGACATACTTTGTTGGTGGATGTTATTCCACCAACCAAAATCTCCCAAAACCTCTTCCAAAGGTTCTCCCAAAGGTTCTCCCAAAAAGCTCCCATCTTCCAACGATCTCCCCAACTAAGAGGTGAAGTGAAAAATTCTAATTGAGTTAAGTCTATTAACTCAATTAATTGTTGGCCCAATTAATTAACCTAGAGTTGGAAAAATTAAAGTGGAGGAAGTCCATGGGTTAACTCCATGTTAAGAGTAGTTTGGGTGGTCCCAACCACCATAACTCTTAAAAAGAGGTTATAAAAATAAAATAAAAAGTTATTCTTTATTTCATTTTTATTTCCTTGAAAAACACGAAAACTAACTTTCACCCTCAACCTACAGTGGTCGAGTTGAAGGTCTCCATAATCGAATATTGGCACTACAAGTTCAATGGTGGACTCATATTTCAATTCTGAGCATCGATTCAAAAGTTAAAAAATGCTGCTTGTGCGTTTATAGAATGTACTTGGAAAAAAGATTGGAAAATTATTAACGGTCCCCATCGACCTGCGCAGGTCGAGGTTAGGCTCTGCCCAAGTAAAAAACATCCTACAAACCCAATAGTACTCTTGGATTTCCAACCCGAGTAACCTTAAAAAAGTTATAGTTTTTATAATAAAATAATTGTTACTAAATTATTTTATTTACGACCAAAAACAATATTTCACTAGTGGCCTGCGCCGACCAATTCTAGTATCTGCTTAAATAAAGCATGCCCTCACGAGTTCAGCAGTGGTCTTGGATTTTCAATCTGATCTACCTTTTCTGAGTTATAAGCATTTGAAAAATAAAATAATTTATTTAATTATTTTATTTATGGTTATGTCATTTTTGGGTTTTCTCATAGGAGGCCCACACCGACTAAACATTAGTCGTTCGTAGGGTAAACCTGCCACCCTGAAAGCAACGATTCCCTTAGATTTCTGATTCGAGTTACCATTAAATATTTATTCTAGTTTTTTAGGAAAAATACTTATGCGCGCTAATTAAAACTCAACCAAAATTCGACGGATCATTCCGGGAACTTTATGCCTCAGAATCGCGCGTTTCCAAATTTCGTGGTCTCTAAATAAATCTATATAATTAAAAAAATATAAAGAATTTCTAGGACATTACATTCTCTCCACCATAGGACTTTCCATCCCCGAAATCCATAACAAAGAAAAATAACCAAAAAAGTGTACTGAGCATGAATCAAAGCCTCCCAATCCCATATGTTATCCTAGAGGTTCTTGTGCAGAAATGTACATACACCAAAGGTATCGATCTCCCATAATGGACTCTCTCATGTTGATCGTCAATCTCCACTGGAACCTCTGTAAACGATGCCCCATCATCTAAGTCCATCTCAATGTGGTCGACGATGTGATATGGGTCGTGCATGTATCCCTTTAGTTGGGATACGTGGAAGATGTCGCACACCCTCTTTAACTACGGTAGAAGATTAAAGAGGTAGTCCACCTCACCTATCCTTCGAAGGATCATAAAAGGACCATTAATCCTCAGTGATAATTTTTCACCTCATCCAAATCTCCGCAAACCTCATCAGGGTGAGACCCGTAGAAAGATGTGGTCTACATCCTCAAACTCTAGAGGTCTATGTCTCATATCGGCATAAGACTTCTGCCAACTCTGTGCAATCTTCATTTGCTCTTGGATGATCTGTACTTTTTCTGTGGTAGCTCGTACCATCTCTGGTCCCACTAGTGCTAACTCCCCTGGGTCAGTCCTACACAAAGGTGATCTACAAGGTCACCCATACAATGCCTCAAAAGGTGTCATCCCAATGGTGGAGTGATAGATATTGTTGTGTCAAAACTCCACAAAAGGATAGTGATCATCACAATTACAACCAAAGTCAAGGACACAAGCACACAACATTTCCTCGAGGGTCTGTATGGTCTGCTCAGTCCAGCCATCTATCTCCAGATGGAAGGTGATGCTCAAATGAAGCTGCATCCTGAAAGCCTCCTACTACCCCTTCCATATCAGAGAAGTAAAACATACATCATGATCGGAGACAATCATCATGGTTACTCTATGTATCCACACAATCTCATGAACATAGAGGCATCATATGCTCTCTACTGAACCCTGGTCTCTGATCTGTAGGAAGTGGTCCGACTTGGTGAGTTGGTCGATGATCACCCAAATCGATTCATGACCCCTAGATGTTTGTGGATGTCCTATCACGAAGGCCATAGATATCCCATCCCACATCCACTTTGATACCTATAAAGGTTGAACCAAGATTTCTAGTACCTAATGCTCCACTTTCACATGATGACAAGTGAGGCACTAAGAGACAAACTCTACTGCTACTTTCTTCATTCCCGGCCTCCAGTGCTGTCATTGGAGATCCTGGTACATCTTCACAACTCCTGGATATACCTCTAGAGGGGATGTGTTTAACTCCCTCATCACTTCCTCCCAAAGAGACACTGGTGCCATGGTATATCCTCTGAAGAGGATGACGTGCTCCCTGCCTTTAGAAAATCCATCAGGTGCCTACCCTGTGGAAATTTGAGCACGTCAAGCATCACAGTCATCGTCCCCATGATGTGTCTCCCTGACTTTCCGAAAAAGTGGGGGAGTGACTGTAAGAGACTGAAGAAAATCTAATCCATCTCAATCCGCAAAGGATATTTGTAAAGTGGCTATCTAATTTGTCACCTCACTCAACAGATGCTGGCCAGACCTCTTACTGGGTGCATCTTCTACCATGTTCCCCTTCCAAAGAGTATAGACTATCTCAAAGTCATAATCCTAGAGGAACTCTTGCCACTCCTGTTGGGAACAGAAAACTCAAAATATCTGATGCCACGAGGGTGAAGCTGGCCGACTCATGAGTGATCAGTCGCACCCTCCTTTGCAGGAGTTTATCCTGTGCTAACTGGGTCTCCTTTTTCACCAACTAAGGAAAAAACTCTTCCCATCGTTGTAGATAAACCTCCTCCTTTATTCCATGTACAGTCAATCTAAGTATAAACTGTGGATGTCCAGTCTATACTCAAACTAACGTCATAAGGCCTCAACACTGGCACTCAGAGGTTCCAACCGAAACTCTTTCCTCAAGGGTCAGATCACACCATCATCGTAAGTGTGATTTTTGAGTCTCCTCCCAAAGGTATCTACAAACATGAGGGTTAGGTCAATAGTTTAACAAGAAACGCAAGGTCTTGAATAGGACTCGTGGAACGAAGCAATGATTGGTACCTATGTATATTTATACAGAAGCTAGTAGTAGACATAGATCATACCTCGAATCATTCCTAGATCCCTTGGTTCATACTCTTGAAAGTATGCAGCTACAAACGTCCCATGTCCTCTAGCTCCCTGAGCCTGGTGGGGTCCACAAAGGGGGGGGGGGGTTGTAACATGTCAAATGTACACCACATCATGCTGCTCTCCCAACTCTACTTCCTTGTCTTCTACCCTGTAGATTCATCTGTCCCTAACAATTCTTCTTCCCGAAACATTTTTTACATGCCCAAGTCTCTAAGACTGGAGCCCGTTTCTTGTTTTCCCACTACTAACATTCAATGGCTGTATCCACTAAGCCGAAGAACATTCAACCACAAAGGTACTCTCTAGCACCCCAACATAAGTAAGAATGTATAGAGGAATATTGCTGGCTCGGATGTCCTTAAACACACTGTGCTTGAATGTATGATCCCCAAAGAACTGATCATATCATATTCATCATGTACCAAGAATTATATGTATGTCTTGATGAATACTCTACTATCGACATGTCATCTTGCCGAAGATGTGAAATCTCTAGAGAAATCTAATCCACCTCCTCAAGACAGTCCTCAGCCGCCTGTGAGTCGAGCTCACCTTGGAACCTGAGGGGTATCTCATGCTGAATCACGCGTAAGGCACCATGCCTATATTTGTCCTTTACCGGTACCGCTGGTTGTAACTACTTACCAACGAGTAGTGATATTACTAACACACTAATCAAAGGTACTATCTCGGGTAATCATCCACATATTGATAGCCTCATCACTATATAGACCATCCTCATGGTCACTCACTAAAAAAGGCTAGTAGCTAAAATTACAATCCTCTCTATTAGTGTCTCAACTAGGTGGAAAACTAAACCAACCACCTCCAACCATCCCTCAGCTGCATGGGAATCTATCAAACCTCGAAACATCATAGGCCTCTACTGCGGAAACTCTTGCAAAGCACTTAGTCAGCATGCATCGTACACCAGTGTGGCTGGTTGCAACTACAACCCAATGGGTTTTGGTGCTGCAGGTACACCACCCAAAGCTGCCAACATAGTAAGAGGGCCCTTCAATAGATCCTCCTCGCTCGGTGGGACATCATCATGTACTCTCTCTCTCAGAAATCCTAGCTAGATATCAATGTGGAGACATCCTAATAAAGAAAAAGTGAGCCAAGGTCATTATGTTGCACCTAGTGAGCTGACTAGAGGAAATTTTAAGAAACTCTTCAAAAACACATGCAATCAGTGCTTCCGTGTAATAAGATGGAAATCAGAACTCAGGGTCCTGGTGTATGGAAATGTCGGCTGCCGCACAAGAACTGGACTCCCTGAACTGAAAACCACACTCATTACACTTAACACTATTTCTTCACAGAAAAGATCAGAGTTCTAATTCTTCGGTAGAACCGAACTCCTCATATGCCAATTTATCACGACCTGTCCCTCAAGGCTAATGTCGTGACTACCCCAAGCCAGCCTTCCATAGGCCAGGGGATGGCGACTAGATTTGAAAGGTGTATTACCTAAAACTGTTAAGGCATTGGCTATATATCCTATAAACACACGCAAAAAACCACACAACAATATACGTGCACAAGTAAACTGTATAGAAAAAAGAGTGCTTAAAGTAAGAGGGGATAGAATACAAGCCCAACAGTAAAGGTACAAGTACAATTGAAATACAATACAATTGTAGAAAGAGAAAGACAACTACTAGGTAATACTCTGAGTTTCCCACCTGAAAGGTAGGTACAGATCGCCTCTTCAGCACTGAACGCCCGCTCGTCTCCTCTGCATACCGACATGCTGTATAGACCACCTCCGGGCACCATCCAGTCCTAGTACCCTTTGCCTCGATCAGCATTGTATGTCGTCTACACCAAACACAACAAGGTGCGAGCATAGACCGTGCAGGGGTGAAGATACCTATACTCAGTAGGGACTACAAGACCCTGATGGTCTCACAAAATCCCCAAAGTATAAACCACAAACATGAAATCTACTGACAACCCTACTTAGGTATATTCCCATACATATACCTAAGTTATCAAATATACCCATCTCAAACATGGGGAAACAAAGGGTCCAACCCAAAATCCCAGTGCTCAATTGTTTCACAAAGGAAGGAATACCATGAAGGTAAGTACCACATAGGTATTCCACATAGAAGAATACAACCAAGGTATTACCATGAAAACAATTACCACACAGGTACAAACTCAGCTCTCACCAGGTATTTCTTTGGTACATTATTAGAGATGATAAGATATAACTACTGATTCATCTTAATCTATTAAGAGGCAGGCCTATGAAGGATCCCTAATCATCATCAGACCCATGGAGGATCATAGTAAATCATCAGACCCACACAACATCCTATTACCTCATCAGTATGTCATCAGACACACAGAGGTTCTCTAGGTGCTGACCCACACAGGATAGCTTGGTACTGACCCACACATGATCTCTCGATGCTGACCCACACAAGATCGCTTGTTGCTGACCCACATAGTATTTCATTGTTTTGAACCACATAGGATCGCTCGGTGTTGACCCACACTAGATCACTTAGTGCTGACCTACATAGGATCATTCGGTTGTGACCCACACAGGATCAGTTGGTGCTGATCCACACAGGATCACTCGGTGCTAACCCACACGTGATCGCTAGGGTCTGACCCACACAAGATCACTCGGTGGTGACCCACACAAAATCACTCGGTGCTGACCCACACAGGATCGCTACTCATTCTTCACATCACATCTAGTAACTGGGTTCCCGCACTAAGCTTTCTCGTCTCCGGGAGGGTCCACTCTTCAATCACTAGTCGATACTCCAATTTTCACGAATTCCCATGAATGATTATCCCAAATGACTGCTACGTAATAGGGGTCTCAATGAAATAGATGGTGCATCAATCAGACGCTCTGTCTGTGATTTATTATCCATTTAGTCCTGAAGGCCCGTTTGGATTCGTGCTCGATCCAACCCGACTGTACCCCAACTTTTTCCAAATCTCAACTGGGGTATTCCAAAAGAACCATCTCGATCCAAGATTTATGGTGCCACATATGGTTTGAAATTTTGACACCGTATGAGGGAGATATGTCGAATACAAGATCCCACAATAATAATAATAATAATAATATTGGGTGTTTCGTGAACCCGAGCCACAAACTGGAATTTCCTATTCAGTATTAGACTTAAATCGACAGTCTTAATGATATAATCATGTCGCCACATCTGGTAAGTCAGTCAAACGTCACACATAGGAGTTATGGTGGGTCGAAGATTTAATAATAATAATATATTATTATTATTTGAGCGTTTTGGGTGGCCGATCAAAAAACCTGAAAAAAGACATCCAATATTGGACTCATGATTTTTGTCTCAAATTCAGGGTCACACTACCACTGATGGTTCGTGAAACTGAGGTCGAACAGATATGTTATGAACGAAATATAGTCTTATAAACAAAAATAATAATATCATTGTAAAATTATTATTATCAATTACAATTCATTTAATTCAATTCTCACATTCCACACACAAACCCACACCTCTACAATTTTTTGTGCATCCTCATATTCAATGGATTTCTATTTAATTGCTTTAAATTTTTTACTTATCTTTTTTCAACACTTTCTCTATTCAATTAACATCTTTCATGGTTTCTTTCTAGTTTCAAGCCCTAATGCACATGCTCAGAAAATGTAAACTCTCAAATCCCATCCATCGATCATTCTTCCACTGCAATGAACATGTCCATGCTCGAACCACCCTATATTCACACTGGAAAAATCACATCCTGATGCCCGCCTGGCCGCTGCACTGCTCGGAAGCCGCGCCTTGAAGACTCGACGGAATCACACCATCATGTTTCCCCTTCCGCAGCCCACTGCATCTTTATTGTTAAACCCGAAAAATGAAATGATCACATATTCACGATCCTTGAGTTAAGGGCTCCATGTCCATATGTCACATTCAACAGAATATTTCATTTCCTGCACCATTTAATATTCGGCCACCTCCTTACATGAGCCATTACGGCTTGATTTCCAACACCAAAAAATTAAACAATCACATATTTGTGATCCTTGCATCAATGTATTTGTGTCCATATATTGTGCTCATAAAAACTCCATGTTTCCAGGACCAATAAATATTAGGTGTTGAAGAACGCACGAGGAACGCGTGAAGAATAAAAAGAATGAGGAGCATGATTTATTTGTGGGATGATGTCCATGTTTGTTTGGCCATCTCCATAATGAACTTTGGATATGAATAATCAATAAAACAATTTCAAACATTTATAAATCCCCTCCCTCGATTATCCGTTTGAGGTGACGCGAGGAAGAAGACGATGTCGATGAGATGGTGACGTCGGAGTTCGCTCCCCCCGCACCATGATCTCATTCTGATCACGTGTGTCGTCCTTTTTATTCAATTCTAGAGGATGTTATTCATTTGAGGATGTTCTTCCACAAACCAAAAGCTCCCAAAAGCTCTCCCAAAGGCTCTCCCTAAAATCTCCCCTTTGCCATCGATCCCCCCAAATAATAGGAGAGGACAAAACTTCTAATTAAGTTAAGTATATTAACTCAATTAATTTTTGGCATTATTAATTAACCTAGAGTTTTCACAATTAAAGTGTAGGAAGTCCATGGGTTAACTCCATATTAATAGGTGTTCGGGTGGTCCCCACCACCATAAATCTAGAAGATAGGTTGTAGAAATAAAATAAAAAGTTATTATTCATTTTATTTGTATTTCCACGAAAAACACTGAAACTAACTTTCACCCTCGACCTACTGTGGTCAAGGTGAAGGTATTCGTAAGCGAATATCGGAGCTACAAGTTCAATGGTGCCCTCAGATTTCAATTCCAAGCACTGGTTCAAAAGTTACAAACTCCACTTGCACATTTACTGAATGTACCCAAAAAAAGTTTGGAAAATTATTAATAGTCACCCTCGACCCACGCCGGTCGAGGTTAGGCTCTGCCCAAGCGAAACATGCCCCAACGAACCCAGCAGTACTCTTAGATTTCCAATCTGAGTTACCATTTTAATGTTTTATATTTTACAATAAAATAATTTTCACTTAATAATTTTATTTACGGCCAAAAGAAAACTTTCACTGGTGGCTCGTGCTGACCAAAATTAGTATCTGCTTAAATAAAGCATTCCCTCACGAGTTCAGTGGTGGTCTTATATTTTCAATCCGAGAAACAATTTATGAGTTATAAGAATTTGAAAAATAAATAATTTATTTTATTATTTTATTTAAAATTATTCCATTTTTGGGTTTTCTGACAGGACGTCTGCGCCGACTAAACATAAGTCGCACCCAGGGTAAACCCACCATCCTAAACGCAACGGTGCCCTAGGATTTCTAATATGTTTTACCGTTTAAGAGTTATTCCTCTTTTTTCTGAAAAACTGCTTATGCACGATAATTAAAACTCATCCAAACTTCAACGGATCATTCTGGGCACTCCGGGTCTCAGAATCACACGCCGTCAGATTTCATAGTCTCAAAAATAATTCCATATAATTAAAAAAATTATACGAAATTTCCGAGACATTACACAACCCATGAATGGTGTGAGTACAACTCAATAGACCACCACCAAATGGTGACCCAAAATGTATTTTTTATAATCATGTGTTTGAATAATGTAAAATTTTTATATATAAATGTTAACATAAATTAAAAACAATAGTAAACATGTAACTCCAATGGGTGATACACATTCACTATAAGAGAAAAATAATAGCATTAGTCAGTGCCATTGTTTCATTGAACGTATCATAGAGTAATCAACTGGGTAACTCATCCCATGAACATATTAACAAGAATAACTTTATATAATAGTATCTTGACTGATATGTGGGAAAAAATTCCAATCTCAAAATTAGAAAGTGGTAATATAAATATTGTGATATCATAGGAATAAATATAAGGGTATTGTGTCTTTATAAGAATTATCAAATAATGGGCATATCATCCTTAGGAATCATATACAAGTGGGATCACATCAATGATACATCATTAAGAGAGGGAATAATTTCTATATACATGGGTGTAAACATAAGAGGTAAAAAATCCCTTGTCCCAGGCCACATCATAAGAGAGGGAATCATGTCCCACCATAACCAATCTTGTATGAGAATCTCATCATCCTCCTTGGATATATCACATCATGGAATGTCTTTAAAACATCATATGGAAGTACAAAAATTATTTCATTACAGGAACCTTATCCACATTTTTAGATGTATTTAAATATGGTTACCATTCCCCACTTATAAGGGTATTTAAAAATATATAAGGATAACATCCCATGTCATAGGAATCCTCATTTTAGTTAGTAATTTAACCCCATCTCCACCATAATAAATGACACATGGGTGTTATATTCCATGTAATGGTGTGAATGATATCTTAATATAATGAGAATTACATTATTGTTAACGAGGTCATCAAAAAATGGAAATGGAATCACTTAATTTAATAATATAATATAATTTGGTAGTACATTCCAAACCATAGACATATCGGGTAATGGGAATAGAATCTATTAATGTTACATCATTAGGTAATTGAGAAGTGAATCTCATACCACACATCACAATATAAGACAGATCATGGTTTCCCACACCATTGCAGTCATCAACACAAGTGTTAAAACCATCCTAGGCCACTATCCAAGTTAGCGTAATAAAAAAATCCATCCTACTGCAGGGAAAGTATATTTACAAATTGGGAAATATTTCAACCACATCCCAATAGTGTTAAAAATGGTAATAGTGTCCCAAAATCTAAAAACAATAAATAATGGCATTATGAAAAACATTGTTAATATAAAAAAGAAAAACATAACTAGGCTGGAATAAATTCTCACTCACTTAGTTTAGAATTCACATGCCGAAACTACATCAATATCCATAACCAAGTATAACTCACTCAATTAACAAAAGTCATTAAAGGGAAGGAACACTTACCTCATGATTAATTCATATAAGAAAAAAATTATAACATATAATTACTAATAATTTACATATCTTCTTCTCAAGAATATATTAGGGAACCTATTTGATATCTATTATATCATACTCTACCAAAGGGATATTTTTTTGGTTCTAGGGACCATAAAATTCAACACATTAATTTCACCCAATGACCCTATTGACCATGGTATCCAATTAATGTAAAAGAGAAGGTGAAAAAATTCCTAGAAATAGAGAACATAATCATAAGATATAAAGGAAAATATAAGGAGGTGGATCACACCAGCCAACCTTTTTTATGAACCATTAGTATATACAATGTGGTTATAGGAACCTAAATAATATATTGAGATTTAAATTATAACTCAATTAAATCCCAATTTGTTCTTGAGAATAAATTTAAACATATTTTAATAAAACACAATGACCATCATTAGACAAGGAATCAATGTATAGTACTAGGAGTGTCAATTATGGCCACTGATATTTACACCAAACACATAAAAGTCTAAGAAAACTATTATTATTAATTTAAGGTTAATAACATAATATTTTGAGACCACATATCACATGTGATATTAAAAAATCGATACATAATAATGAAAGAGGCAAACTACCAACCATAAAGATGAGTCATCCCTTTAATAAAAGCTAAACTATTATATACTATGACTTCCCAATCACATACCAACCATCAGCCATCTTTTATTAGACATATCTTTATAAAAAACACTTGAAAAGTAATATAAAGAAATTAATTAATTAATAAAATTCATATTACTTCACATGTAAAATTGAATAATATTCTGCTATATGTAAAAATAATTCCAAAATCATGAGAAAAATTGTGTATATCACTTATAAAACACCCTAAAAACAACCATAAAAATACTTATCAAGTTACCTCATTGAAATAATAAATTACATCCCAATTTAATTTAAATCCAAAATAAATTAAGGATGAAACATAATTGAAAATAAAATATATTATACATTGAGCATTACTCCTCTAAGGACTCCCTCTAGGTAATAAAAATGAAATCTCTTGGATTTGGAACCTGATTACACCTTGTTTTTATTGAATCAAAATAAAATATATATTTCCATTACACTAAAATATTATTAATTGAAATATTTTATGAGATATGATGCGATAGTTGAAAGTACATACAATATTTATAATGAAATAAAACCTCAATTACCATTGATCAAAAGAAGAAGATATAGGGGGAGAAAAAGGATAAGATATAGATCCCCCTTGGATTTAGATAAAAAAAACTACTCTCCCAGAAATGGGTTTAATTTTTTTTTGAATGACCACAATTAACAAGGTTTGTAAAAAAATATAATTGGGAACCAGCAAGTAGACAATGGCATAGTTAGTGTGACCATACCCCATGAAGCCACATTGGGAACCTTGTGGCACTGATCATTCTATTTAGTGACCCTCTATAGCTACTAGCCTATGTTTTTTCATCTCTCAAATCCCTAAAACCCTCTCGATGCCTACACCACTCGATCCAACTCCTAAAAAACCTCAATTTAATCATTTCAAAAGGGTTATCATGAAATAATTGATAATATAAATCCCAAAAAAATTAAACCAAACCTTAGCTACATCGTCATTGGATTCTTTTTTCCTCCCAATCAACTAACATTAATTAGTGTTGAGTGTAATAATCATATAGTACTTTTGTTCTTTTCACTTTTAGAGTTTTATTAAACACATTACATATCATAATAATCCTACAAAATCTCTATGTGACCATTTGATAAAACCCTCCCACTAAACTAATTTAGTGAGTATCATCTTTTAAGTATTCCTATTGGAATAATAGTGAGACTTTGGAGTTATATTCATGGATTCAAATCATTTAATCATTTCATTTAGACATCTCTAACTTCAAAATATAAACTTTCACGATGTCTAATGACTTTTTTTCTACTTAAAATATTTTATATGTATTTCAACATCATCATTACTAGACATTTTCAATCAAACATTTTCCGTGAGTTCATTTTAGAAATTAAGTGTAACTATTTATATCTCTTCTTTACTATTTCATCCTGAACTCCTTTAGATATAAAGCGATAGTCACTTTTTATTTTGGCTAGTATAATCCATTATTAATTACCAAGGAAATTCATTAACCTCTAATATAGTCCCACTATCCTATTAGATAATATAATCTATTTAGAATAGTATTATATGATATATAAACATTTTAATATTCATAAAATAAAAAATATTTTTAATTTTGGGAACATGTAACAAATAATATATTACTAATCATATAATATATTTTATTTTGAAATGAAAATACATTTTATTCCAAGTCTTATTCTAATGATTTGTGGAATCAAATCACCCATATCATAACAAATATCAGGATAAACGCTTTTATCATAGATAAACTTCATTTTATCCTTATCTACTATTAAAGTATGTTATATAAAACAATGAATCAAAAAACATGTGTATATAAATAATCATCTCATGTATTTTATAAAAAATGTTTTAAATCAAACAAATTCTATTATCATATAATTGAAATTAGATGAAAATACATATTCCTTCTACTATTTTATCTATGATTTATATCATCATTTAAACATTACTATTTGATATATCAAATATTTTCTATAACATTTTAATTTAAAATAAAATATTATTAAATTATTCTCATTATTTAGTACTCTAAAATATTTATAATATTTATAAAATAGGCATTTGGTATCATATAAACTTCCAAATGAATAAATTATTTTCTATAACACTGATTCTTAGTGTAGACTCTCTGTCGAGTATCTAAAACCAATTTACGTATTTTGAAAACTTATATTCAATAAAAAATTATAATATTTCATAAGTTTTATGTTTTGTTTTATTAACCTTTAATGTATTTTTAAAAACAATTGTTTGGACTCTTCAAAAAACATTTATTCTTTTATTTTTAACTTCTACAAATTTTTTCAACTGATAAAAAATAAGAAAACAAACATCTCATTATCAAGTTCAAATATTCTCAAATAAAATTAAAATAGGATCAATTTTTATGGAACTCATTAGAATTTTCCAAAAATTTCAAATAATTATTTAAGAAAGAATTATATAGCCAATTAATCACTTAGGGTATATATTCAACCTCTCTATGTTAGAATCATGCTCAATCCCACTGTTTTACATAGTGAATATTAAGGTTAATTAGATTATCTTAGATCAAATTACTTTGAAAACCAATATAGATACATTTATCCATATATTAATAAACTATTATATCCTATTGATAATATAAATTAACATTAGGTAACTTATGATGGTGTTTTAATAATAGAAAAAATTATTCCCTTTATTAAAAAAATCATATGTTTGTTTAGAAAAATCTAAGAAGATTTTTATATTAAGATTCAAATTTTTATGGGATCCATCCCAAAGTACTATTCTAGGATGATGATTACACACAAATATATATATTATAGTGTTTTATAGGATGGGTATCATGTTTTATATTACATTAATTAATGACATTTATAAAAAAATTTCTCATTAAAAAAATTACCTCTTTGAAACCACTCACATCCATTAGGGGGCCAATATAAAAATTTCAATTTGTAATGACCCCACATTGGTTTAAAAGTTATCAATTTAGTTATTAGGTTGAAAATCATTTCAATCATAGAAGATATGAATCTTAGATAACTGAGTTGAAAACTCCTTACCAAATCTATTATATAGATAAACGCAACACCATTCCTATGATATCATAGATATTTTCAGATAATTATAACCTAATAAAACCCAAAAACTATTATCTTAATCTCATTTGGGTCACTCATAACTTTATTTTCATATAAATGATAATATATGGGTATCCTGACAAGGAATGAACCTAAAGAGTGGGATAATTTAGTTATTGATTTTTTCCTTAGTAGAAATATTACACATAATATTTTAAATGAAACTTTAATATCACAATATTATCTCATTTAATCAACTTTAAATGTATTCATGATTTTAATTATTTAGTTTGTAATCCCCTTTCCTTCCAATAAATTAATATTTTCAAACCATATTAATCTATAACTATTTACATAATTCATGAAATCAATGGAATTAAACTAAAGAATACTAAACCATTTATAATATATATTATATAACTCTTTTAATACACATATTAATGTTTATATAAACAATTTATACACTTTTAATATAAATAATACATGGAAATCCAAGTAATAAAAATTTTACCTAAGAATAATGAATAGTAAAACAATGTAAATAAATTATGATTTAATATATATAAAATAGGATTCAAAAAATTTATGTCGAATTCATAAATTAAGAAATTAAAATTTAACAATTTAACCATGTGTTATTGATATTTAATTGATAAAATAATAGAAAAATTGTATATTTATTTGTAATATGAACACCTACATATTATTCTACTATATTGATTTTTTACTAAAATGTATGATATCTAAAATATAAAAATAATTTATAAAGATACAAATATTATGTAAAAAGACAAAACAACACACATTGAATACTATTTAAACATTAATCATATCTATTATATAAAATCATTTTAATCTTGTTTAAATAATTTTCTTAAATATTTTTTTTTTCAATTTTACCATATCAAATTAAATATTCCAAATAATTTATAACTTCATATAAAATCCTTCATGTTTTTTCTTTTTTTCTTTTATTTTTACACAACATAAATTAATCATATAATTTCTATATAAACATTTTATATCTAAATATATGTCCTTACATATAATTTCTAAAGGAATTTAATAATAAAATTTAATATTATGGGAATATATTTATGAAATGTTTCATAAAAAATTAATATATAATTTTAAACACTTTCTGATTAATTACTCTATAAAAACATAATAAATTATATAAATATTCCAAATTACCCATTTCAATTATTTATAAATAGTTTATTAATTATAAAATTAAATTTTTAATTTAAAATTTAAGTATAATTAAATTTCTCATGACATTATACTTAACAACAGACTTGTGTCAAGAATTATAATAAGGCATTTTTCTAATAGTACATTTAGTGATTTAGAAAGTAGATGTATATTAAAAATAATCTAGCATTATTTGTTGTGTCTAATAATATGTTGATATTTTAATCCATTTTTCACCTATCAGAGTAAGTGATATGATAAATATTTCTTAAGCGTTATGACCCTATGTTTTACCACCTTTAATCAATACCATTGTCAATTATAATTGGCTCAATCATAAGTTATGACATAAAAAAAATTCATCATCATTTTATATGATTAACATATATCATACATTAAATGCATAGAAACTAATTAACGTATGTTATTTACATTCCTACAATATTCCTTATCATATAGTACAATCATATCAAAGCTTACGATATTCCATATCAGAAAACCATCCCTAGAATAAAATTCTTAATATATATTTAGGATATGTAGTACGATATGAATAAGACATCAAGATTTATTTATTTTTAATCATTATTTATTGAAACAAGGAGTTAGGTTGTGATTTTAAAGAAGTAAATGGTTTTTAGGGATAATATACACCAAATTCAATGCAGAAAAAGACATAAAAACCCTCAATTCCCAAGAACACAATTCTATAAAAAATGAAATCATGTATAAAAAATAAGGCCATGTGCCAATCATCCGAGAATGTTGATCCTAATTTAATCATGATCATGATGATAAACACATGGAAAATCAAAAGGAATCTTCTCTCGGGGGTGTATCCATGGGTTTAACTGAATCTCCCAATGCATGGGTGGGATTCTCTATGACCCATATGGTATCCTAGTTCATATTTATTAGAAAATGGATCATGAGGGATATAGATTCATTGATAATTTGATATGATTCTAGGAATAAGCATGCAACCCAACTAAATGGAATAAACTCCATTATCTCTACATTAGGGACTCCTTTAGGGTTTCTATAGTATTTAATATTACATTATTAATTATATAAAAAATATATTGTTTAAAACTTGTAAAACCTCAAAAAATATAATTCTCATTAATATTCAATAATATGAAACATTATTAAATAATATTTTATATGGATGAGATTATAAATTTAATTATTGTCACCAGTTTTTATTTTTTCAATCATAATATTTCATATAAATCCTATAATACAATTCTCTATGCCTTATGATGATTCAATCATATGAACTGTGGTTGGATGTGATATAGGTGAATTACGATACACCAATGTCATACCATATAAAATATCCAAGTATAAACCATATGTTAACAAAATTAGATAATATCATCATCATGAATGATGTATGATTTTCCTTCAATAAATATAATGAATTTCTTAAAAAATGAGGGATGTTTTTTTATTTATACAATTATCATTTTTTTTAATATTCATTATTTTCTTAAAAAATTTCACCTACTACTTTCATGAAATTGTTTATTTAAAATTTGAATTTCATCATGTAGTTATCTAATTAAAAAAAATATTCAGGTTATTGAAACTAATTTAAATATTAGTATATATTGAAATTAAAATCATCCCCCACATAACCTTTTGTGTATTGTTATACATTTAAAAAATTTAATTCTCTCAAATAGTTGTGCTCATAATTACAAATTTTTTTATTTGATAACTTATTCAATAACATTACCTCTATCTCCAATTGTGTATTTATAGTATGGTATGAAATCAATTATTTTATTATAATATATTATCTATTATAATATCCTTCTTTAACTTTTTATTATTTCTTAATTCAATATTTATTATTTCAATCATCTTTATACAATAATTCCATACCACCGTCCTTGATTTTACTTTCGTAATCATAATTAATGACTTTGTCACTTTAATCAACATGTTTGGATAATATATTTATTATATGAATACTTATTGATGTTTTAATCATTTCTATTTGTAATATATAGTCATCATTTTATGCATCACCTCTGAGGAATCTTATTTTATAAGAACTAGATCAACATCTTTTTTCCTTACACTCATCATCCTTTCTTTTTATAAAATTCATAAAAATGTGGACTATGCCTACACAGTTTAAAAAAATGAGGTCATAATTCCCCATTATTTACATTATAATTTCCATAAATTACTTTAAATAAGTGGCATGATTTTTTTTGACATGGGATTCTAGTTCATTCACCTTATAATTAGTTAACGAATCACTTATTTCATCTGAAATAATCATGTTCTTCAAGAATTTAAAATCTATTTACTTCTCACCTTTTGAATTATTATTAAATAACATCCCTTTCCTCATCTCATACGATATCAAAATATAATAAATAACATCATTTTTAGAGTTATCTAAATCACAATCTTCCAAATATAGTAACGTAACATTAAACTATTTGTGGAGATTTTGTTAAAGATTTTTCAAAACCAATATATCTTAATGTTTTTTAATATAGATTTTTATTATGCTAAAAAATTCATTAACTCTTATAAATATATCACCGTTAGAATCATAATAAATATTATTTGTTATACTTATTCCCCTTCAAAATATTTAACCAATACTCTCTTCACTTTGGTCTAACATTTTCAACTAAAAAATATGAAGACAAGTACTCAAAACATATTTACCCCTTTATGTAGGAATTGTTTCTCTGACTATTAAGGGTAACACATGAACATGAAATTAAAATATTGCATTAAATATTTTTTAATCCTACTCAAAAAGTTTTCAACAATTAACTATATTCAGACTTCATAAAAATTAGTAACATTCTATATGGATCAACAAAAATAAACTCTTCAAACATTACATAGATATCATCTTGAATCATTATTTTCCTATATAATTGTTGAAGCACTGAATGACTAGAATAGAATAATAAAATTAATTACATTATTAAATCTTTATAAAGATCATTGAAACATTAACCCATTATAACTTCATAAAACCTATTCCGTTTGGTGAAATTTAGTGTGATATTCCCTCACAACTTCATAGGACCATCATAACATCTATCTGAATAATTTTCTTTTGTTTGAGGAATTTCTTCTGAAACCATTAACCATTGTCTTCCTTAGAAACCATTGTCTAATAAACTTCATTATAAAAAATTAGTTTGATGACTTCATACAGATACTTCAATACGAGTAATCCAAGATTACTATATAATCATCATGTAACATATTCACTTTTTATAAAAAAAAATAATACGTTTTTTTCATAATAAAGCTATATGAGAAAACATTTTTTATCTAATGACATTTTTTACTCTATCAGTATCACAATAAACTTATGTTATATTAAGAACATTACTCCTTAATATCTTTGTTAATGGGTATTCTATTAAATGCAATTATATTACATTGAGTTTTCTCATATGAAAAACTATTACACAAACTTATATCCTAAAAACTTATTACCACATTCTGATTGGTGGACTTTGTTGGATGACTTTGACAAGTTCTATCCAATGGTCTCTATCCAATGTAATTTTTTAGAGACCTCTATTCAATACTTTTTCAAACATCCTTGGATAAATTAACCTTATAATTGTATGTCTGATGGAACTTCAAAAATATAAACATTCTAACATTACGATCACAAATAATTGAATTGTGTGACATCATTATGTGTTTAAATTTTAAAATCAACGCATTTGACTGATGTCATGAATCTGATAGACATATATTTATGAAAATTTATTCTTTTTAAAACACATAAATTGTTTTACAACTATACATTATATTTCATAAATTGAGGATCAATAAAGAATCACTTTATTTAACTTCATCAAATCATTTATTCAGTAAATCTTGTTAGTATGCAAGGATAAACATTATGCACCACACTCTATCAGATGAATTTAGACCAATGGAATGTACCTAATATATTGGAACCATTAGGAACCATCTGATTACTTTATTAACTTGATAATATTAATTCATTTATGTTCTCAAATTTATTAATAGTTTTAAATAGAATAAAAAAGAAAAGAATTAGGAAATAATTCATCAAGCCTAAAAAACTTCACAAAAACACTAAAAAAGATCTTGGCTCAAACAAAATATAATCAAAATCTATGTTCTGGCCAACAAAATATATTCTAAGGATCAACACGTGGTAACATTTATAAATTTAAGGGTAGAAAATGTATCAAAAACCATGGTAATTCTTATAAAATCAATTAAGTTTTAGTATAAACATATTAATATAAAAATTATTTATAAAATAAAATTTTGATTCGAATAAGTTGGTTATAATTGAATTTTTTTTATAATTGTTATATTCCTTTTATCAAAAGGCAAGTATGTTAGTATTAAATGTCTATCCAATATATCAGATAAAATATTTTGATGAATACTATTCAATTAATTAGTATTCCCCTAGATTTATTTTCAAAATGATTAATGAATTTAAAAAAATATATGGATTCTCCAGGATCTAAGGGAATAACTATCTTGATAAAATATAATTTTAGTACCAAAATCAAGAAGTGTAAATTCCTGTCATTAAAATAGTATAATAATAATAATTAACTAAAGTATTCAACTTTATTATCATTAATATTATAATAATGTTTTATTTTTGATTGTGTGGGATCAGATATTAGAAAACTGTTGACGTCTTAGAAGTGAAAATTCAAAATATCTAGATAAAAATATTCTAATGGATTAACACTAAGAAAATTTTCAATGTAAAATTAGTTTTTTAAAAAATTAAAAACATTTTTGTAAAAATTAGTGAAATTTAACATATTCTGAACAAGATGTCTTAAAAACATTCTACATTACACCTTAAATTAAAATATACTTTCATATGTGTTAAAATACATATAGTCAACCTGTAAGGAAATTAATATTATATTTATAAGGTATTGAATGCTGACAAATTATTATTTATTTAATTTTCTTTTATTTCAAAACTCCCATATATCTCTAATAATTGATATCATTGTAAATATCAAGTGAATATTAAAATTTATTGTTGTATTTTGTGAATAAATTCATTTTATAATGATTTCATTTATTATAATATTATTTCCAATATTCCACTATTAGCTTATAAATGGTGTGTCAAACCTTTATTGAAATCCATAAATGGATGACATCTATCACTAAAAATCTAATGAGTCTCTATATCATCGATATTTATATGAAAATATGATTCCTTGTGACTTTATCCTACTATATAGTTTTCATCTTCATCCCATAAGTTATGATACGTTTTTCATAAAATTCATTTATGAAAAGGTTGTAATTGGTACATCTCATTTATTAATCCTTAAATTTTTATATCAATTTCCCTATTTTTCAACCACAATAAATTATTCTTATATGGTAAATATGTTTCAATATATCCATCTACCATTCCATACCTCAATTAACTAATAATACACTTCTAGAATTAAATAAATATTGATGATTTATTTTAATTTTTTCCCATAATCGTTTTTTTCTTCCATTGTATATCATATAAATAAAATATTTCTAATTTTATTTCTTATTTAAATTACTTTATTGTTATTAATTATTTCAATCTCTATCTATTGATTATTTATTCCTATTATTATAATAAGATTTATTATTTAAGGTTTTAATGATAATTTAAATGCCTAAGATACTACATAGTAATCTTACCATACTTCTAAAATATTGTAAACTAAAGTATTTTCTTGTAGTATTATCGAATATAAATGAAGATTTATCTTGTAGAAATATAATTAAATTAAAACATCATGTATTTTGAAATATTACCCACTGAAATTAGAAAAATTAATTTGAAAAGTTAATTGGGAGACAAATGATAATATTATTATATAGATAAAACTAATGATTTATTTTTCCATATTAAAATTTTTACAATATTCTAAATGATATACTTATCAATTAATAATGTTCTATTTTACTAGGACATGTCTATCGTTGATGAACTTGGATCAAACTAATGATTTTTTGAAAAAGTTATTAAAGTTATCATTAATGGTGTTTACAAAATTATTAAATTTAGGAAATATATCAAATGATATTTTATTTTATTTATGTAATGAGGAAGTATGTTTATTTTCATTATTTTTTTATGGTAATTATATATATTATCATGTTTCAAGAGAATATATGATAAAGTTATTCATATATTTGATATGTGACCATAATAGATACTTAATGTTGATTGGGTGATTAATGATAATTTGATGTTTGAAATTTAGTTTCATGTTGCATAATTTTTTGGTTTCCAATTTTTGTTATATATGGAGAATCATTTAGGTTAAATATTCATGAAATAGATTGATTTTATCATTGGATGTTATTAGATGACTAGTGCTACCAATATGTTTTTGTTAATAACTACAAAAATAAGCAATTACTTGTCATTATTTATGGATGTTATGATCTACTATTGATTTATGAATAAAAAAATCATCATCACTTCTTAAAGTAACAGTTTATGGGGCAATTTATTAAATCCAAACTAAAGGATGATATTTTTCAATTAAAATGGAATAAAATCAAGTTAATATAACTTCCCATGAAAACTATACACCTTTTAAATTATATGTGAAAACATTAATCATATTAGATTAATTTTAATGAAATAAATGACATTTTCAAACCACTTTAGATTATGATTTTTGGTTATTGATTTTCACATTATCATTCATTTTATTTTGTTCAATGATCTTTGTCAGTCCCCATCATTATTTTGACACTATGATTCTTTCCAGGTGAAAACACCACTTCCCTATTCTATTCTATTATTCTGAAACCTATTTTCTGTTATTGTAGATTACCTTTTCCCATCCCTTTAATTATTTTCAAGAGGAATTCTTATTAACCCTTTTATGATATGGGTTTCGCACAAATGGATTATCAAATTTTAAACACTTATCTAACAATAATAGGCTGGAATTGTGGGGATCAAATTTAATTAAGAGGGTAGAAGGTAACACCCAATGATTTTGTGAAATAAATATATATATATATATATGAAAATAAATATAATATTTTAAATATTTTTTAGTTACATGAAACACTTATTTTTTCTTTTATTACACATGACACTGAGTTTAATCAAAATATTAGGGACTATTAAAATTATAATATTTTATATTATATTTATATCCTAATAGTTAGAATAGTGGTAATGAATAGGATATAATATTTTACGAAATATATGTTTTAAACTAATATATAAAATTATTTATATAGTGAGAAATTCATTAGAAATGAAAATAAAAACTAGTTGAAAATAATGGAAATTATTTTCTGAAAAAACTTTTTTTAAGTAACAATTGTGTTTTACCAAATTAAATTAAAAAAATAACATTTTGAGAATGAATTTATTTAAATTAATATTTTATATATTCAGTTAATTTTTTATCACTTATTTTATGTGTCTCCTATACATGTGATAAAATAAATTCAAATTTTATTCCAAAAAGTTCCATTTTTTTAATAAATAGTTTCAACACATATTTCACGCATATTTTAAAATTATTTTTCATTAATTTTAGGAAATTTATTGTACAAAATAATATTATTTTTATATTTAATCATTTAAAAATTATATTTGAGTTACTTTATTATAATTTTCTGAAAAGGCTAGTTTTTTTATGAATCATAAAACAAATACAGGTTATTATTAAGAATTTCCATTTCTTTTAAAGCCTTTAAAAACATAAAAATTATTTAATGTGGTTTAAAAATTATCATTAGATTAAATATATATCTATTAATACATTTTAGGTCACTGTAATCAATTTAAAAATAATTTTTTGTATAAAACCTTTGGAATATTTTGGAACTTTTCTATTTGGAAAACTTCTTTTTCATCTCATATGTGGGGTTAAATTAAAAAATAAAAATTATCAATTAATTGAATGGAACATCGAATAAAATGGATTAAATTTTTGGAATCCGAATAAATTATAATTTATAAAAAAATTAAAATAAATTTTTAACATTATAAGTAGTAAGAACAGTGAAAAAATAATTAATCCTCCTAGGGTGAAAATGGGTTTATCGTGGGGAATAACTTAAAATATAGTGGGTAAAATGACCTTGAAACATGTAAAACCTCACCTTTTAGGGATATATTTTTACCCTATTATATCTAAATTTATATAATGACCTATTTTAGAGCATTTTGGAAAGTTAAAAATATGGGTACATATTTTTATTTTCAAAAAATACATGTGTTCCTCTCAACACATTTACAAAATCCCACACCCTATCCTCAGCTACTCACACCTAAAAAACTGATATTTTCAGCCAAGACCTACCCAAATTTCATCCTTAGTTAAATACCCATATACTATATGCCTTTAGGAGATCTTAAATCCAATGGAGGAAGGATTTATTTGAAACCTAAAAGGTTTTCCTATGAAGAGGTAATGTTTTTAACCAAGTGTTTTTTTACTTATACTTTTAAATCCATCAAATATTTTAATACAATACTAAATTAATGACAAAATTATATACAATATACATGGATTTTATTATTTTAATGTAAAAACCTATATCCATCTTCACATCCATCAAATGGGATACAAAATCACCATTCATCTGTACAGAGGACTAATTCGCCGCGAACTGATTTAATTCATTTTTTACCACCAACTAAAAAAGATCGATATAATTATGGATTTAATGTTTATATGAGATATTTATGGTATTATTATATTTTCTGAATTACAATTTCCCTTATACATACTTACCTTTCAACCCTTTAGAAAACAATAACATCACTTGTATGTACGTCAGACAACCGCATTGGGAACTGATGTGATGTGTTTTTCAATTATGTTTTACTTGGATGGAAATAAGGATATATTAAATGAAATTATAAGATATTTTTCATGTAATTACACTTATGAAATTATTATGAAAAATATAGCTTGTTACATTCTATTTCATGGGGGATACAATAATCTCGTTCATGAGTTTGACAGACTACATCCTCGTGAAGCATGTGAATTATTTTTCACTAACGATTTTCATGGAAGGTAGTTAGTGTAAATATAAATAATATAAGTCATATATATAACATGAAATGTTTTATTAAAGGACAATATATTATTTACCTTTTTTCATTCCATCTATCAAGAAAATGTAATCAGAATTCATATAAACGTAAGGCTTACCATATCCATGAATTGTGTATTTCATTTCTTATCCCTAAATTTTATTGATTAAACACAATACATATATAATTAATAATTATGATATTTATATCATGGATAAAATTATATATATCATTGAACCATGATCAAAGTATTATGGCCAAAAATTCCATGGCAAAATTAACATGAAAAATGATGTAGTTATTACTTGAAGCGTAATTTTAATAAATAATTATTAATAAACAATTAGTAAAATTTAATAAAGATATAAAAATGGTACTATATATATAAGTATGGTTCTGTAATATATTTATAAAAAAATTATATTTATTATTCATGAGTTTTTAACAAGTACAATTGAATTTGAGACTTAAGGTAAGGGATTTCTAGGCACACTTTTATTTCTCTTATATAACTTCCAAAATCACCACTCAATTTTTTGGTGGCTTATATACTACCCCTTTTATGTTATATATTATGAACCAACTTTTTATGATATTTAATGTATTATTTTATTTTATTATTTAATGTGTATTATGATTCAATAGATTACCAATACAGTAAGGGATTTTTTCCTCAATCTTTCTTATTTGGGACATATGTTATGTTACGAACATATCTTATTTTTTGATGTGTATATTCAGCATTTTTCACATTTAATATCATTACTTTATTTACTCCCATGATATTTGATGTTTCATTTAATTTTATTCATTCATGGTACATGTGATTACAGGTTACCAATATGGTAAGGGTTTAATGACATAATATCATTACTCTTATATACAGTTTATATTTATGCATAAAACAATGAGATCTTATGATCAATATCTTAATAAACACCCAATTTTATTATCCTTTGGTTATTTTATGAGAATACATGTTTTTTATTTATTTTCTTCTCTTTATTTATTAATTATATTAAATTAAAATTTATAGAATAATCAACTTTATTTCTCTCTATAGTTGAGAAAAACTTTCTCTACCATAAACATGTTTTCATGATATATTTTCACAAAATATTTTAACATCCTCCAAATTATTTACTATATAAATTTTTACTCATGATTTAATTTTTAGAGAAAAATAATGGAATATTTATATCGTTTTCTAAATAAGGACCATTTTTATTTTGTTGAAAATTTGAATTGAATCATTATATTAAACATTGAAAAGTTTCTTAACATCATGACCACGCAATGTTTTATGTTATTATTTATAATTTTCTCAAGGACCCGAACACAAACATTACCTAATATAGTTAATTCATCTAAAAAATAATTTTGTACATTCCAAATGATATTTTCAGTTTAAAGTTTAAAATTATTAGGTTATAATTCAGGCATAACAACCCAAAATCATAAACTAGATTCTACAAAAAATATTATCCATTTTTTTATAATAAAACAGTATTAAAAAAACTTGATTTATTTTCATGAAAAAAATTCACAACATTCATCTTGGATTCCTCTTTCCTCCCACATAATCATAAACCCTATGAAAAACATTTTAAAACATTGGATTACCACAAAATATTTTGGAATGAATATATAAATAAGGAAATATTCTCTTATTCTATGAATAATAGTAAACACATGAAGTTATTTTTACCAATATATACCTCTCATCCTTAATGTATCATATTCTTACTTTTTTAAATAATTATATTTCCATAGAGCATAGAGAGCATAAATAAATAATTTTTTAACTTAGAGAATCAATTTCTTAACATAATTACATAGGATTGTAATAATCAAGACTACCTTATGATTTTTAACCCTCAAGACTACAATAAAATGAAACCCTCGAAGCTACCTTATAAAGTAACCATCGTTGTTTCTCTTGGAATAACCATTAAGGTCAAATCCCAATATAAACAATATTATACATTAAAAATCAATCATGGACCCACCTTTCATCATAAAAAATTCCCATAAACAATAACATAATCATAAAATTTGAATACTTTCTTCATAAAAACATTCTTTTTGAATTTTGTAAAAATAGAATTTTAAAAGGGCGATTAAAGGGAAAGTATCATACCTAAAGTTTGACATCCTTAAAATAAGTTAAACCCCACTATATAATGGTTTATGGAGTGTTATAAATTTATTAGAGAACTATATTCATATTTATAATACCTTATATGATATTTTTAGAATATATTCCCACCCACTTATTAATAATATTGGGTTATTTTCATTATTTTAGGTGTATTTATTTCATACTTTCTTCAGCTATTTTATTATGTATTTTGTTGTCAAATGGAAGAAAAGAACTATAAGTATAATAAAATTATATTTTTATGTTTCCATAATTCTAAATAATACCAAATATCATTTTGTTTTCAGATATTAAAGTGATTCATTAGATAAATCAATAATTAAAATCATTTAATTTATTTTGTGTTTTTTATGACCATCATAGACTGATATCATTTTATTTAATGTAATGTATGTAATTTATTTCCAAAACAATAAAAAGTTTCAATATACATATTATAATATTTTTAAATGATAATAATGGTTTTATGATCTTTCTTGAAGGTGGAAAAGAAAATGAAAACTCATCATCTATCTATATTAGGAATCGACATGTCATAGAAAATATTTTCATTTTCTAGAATAAGAAGAGGAGGGGAGAGGGTTTTTGATGGATATTAAATTAACATATTGAAATTATTTTATATATAATATACTGGATTTATCATGTCCCTTTGAAAGGGGAGCTGAATAGAAGATGAGAAAATGAAATAAATTAATAAGAAAATTATAGAGGATTTTACCTCTTGAATTATCCTCCTTGGGATCCTCCTTCAAGAAATTGGATTTTGTATTTTTTGAGGAAAAACGATCTTGGACATGAGAGAGGATTGGGAAGAGTATTTGGAATAACTTGGATAAGATTCATGGATATGGATGTGTGATGAGAAGAGGTGGTGAGGGTGATATTTATAGTAGTATAGAGGGTTGCTTTTTTATTATTATATCCATTTTATTATTATTTTGGCTCAAGACCATGAATAGTGTGGATTATTGTTACTAAATAAAATAACTAGTGCATTTTAGTTCGAACCAATGGTGTTTACATCATCAATATATCATTCATGCCTAAATAGTTCTTGAATTTTACTTATACCATAAAGTATTGTATTTCACTTTTCTCCAAAAATGAAACTATTTTAGAAAAATAAAAAAAATAATCCTAAATTTTTTCTAACATGTAGATATGAAAAATATACTCCATTTTTAAGGATCATTTTAAAAATTTGATAAATTTTATTTTTAATAAAAAAGGTCATTTATTCAAAAAGTCATTAATAATATTATGATAACCCATTTTATGACCTCTTGAAATATTAATTAAGATTTCATTAAATTATTTTATTATCGTACGACAAAAAAATATTAATTTATGAATCTATTTTATCAGTATAAATTTTCTTTTAAATCATTATATTAATTGTAAAATTGTAAATAATCATTTACATTTCACAAAATACCAAAACATAATTTATAATTTCAAAAACATTTATTTACCTTTTAAATGATATAAATATTTCATGTTTTTAATTATAACATATATAAATTTAATATATACTTTGATACAAGAGGTTTCCATTTTATTAGAATAGATTTCCTAATTTCAATAAATACAACTTCTATCATTGTACATTTATAATGAATATAACTATTTAATTCTCTAAAATAAAAATTATTTTATAAGTACCTGGGATGGAACATTCTCCCACTTCTAAAAGTTATGTCCTTGAAATTTTTATTCACTTATTAAAAAAGTAAGGGTACCTTTCCCTCATAAAATATTCATATTCCCCTTATTCTTATTCAACCATATAGTTTCTCCACAAAACCATAGTCAGGTGAAATACCTAATTATGAAATATTTTCTCTATATGATCTTGAATATGAATATGTTTTTCCTTACATTAAAGGTTCTCTTCCATATGAAATACTTATGGGGTCAAAATGAATGATGAATATGGGACATACATTATTCACATTGAAACATGGAAAAAACTGCCTAACATGTAAAAAATCAAAGGAAAATCCACTCGGTTGGAAATAGATTCAACTTTCTCAAGGATTTAATAGGGTCTAATTAACTATTGACTCAACTTCCAATTCTTACCAAAATGACTCACACATCTCAATGGAGAAACATTGAGATAGACATAATCACCAACATTGAAAGAAAGATCATTACTATCATTATCTATAAAACGTTTCTTCCTACTCTAAGATGTCTTCATATATTTCTAGATCATATTATCTTTCTCAGCCACTTCCTCTACTAATTCTAGTCCCCCATAAATTTTCTTTCCCTAAATTCATCCTCAAATGCTAGATTTTGACACCACTTTCCATATAGTTCTTTAAAAGGATCCATATGTATTCTAGAAAGAGAACTGTTATTATAATAAAACTTAACTAAAGATATATATTGATCCCAAAATCCCTGGTAATTCATTAAAAATAATGTAGCATTTTTTATGAGGCATGAATTCTTCACTCAGTTAGTCCATAAAATTGGTGTTGAAAGGATGTTCTGTAATTTAGTTCTCTTCCCAAACACTTATTATTGCCTTTTAAAAAGTTATAAGTTAACCTGGGATCACAATCAGATAAATAAGAGAGAGGGAATCCAAGTAAATTAAATATCATTTTGAGGTGCAGTCAAGATAGATGGTCAAAATAAAATATATTTTGAATATAAGAAAATTGTGAATATTTATTTAGTCGATAAAAAGTAACCTAAATCACATTGTTACCACAAGAAGTCTTTGGTAGTCCCCCCACAAATTATATGGATATATTTTCCCATTTCCACTATGGCATTGGAAAAGGCCAAATCACCAGTTTTGGTTGCTCTCTCTCTCCCTTAATTATCCTATTTACATGTCAAACATTTAAATGTAAAGTAATAAATATCTCTTTTCAATACATACAAAAAATATTAATCTCGAAGGTCTCCGTAAACCATAGTGATACTAGGATGGACTGAAAATAAAAATCTATGATCTTCACATCATAATTATTTCTTCATCTAGGAATCAGAATTTAAACATAATCTCTTTCCAAATCTCAATGCACAATCATTATTAATGTAAAATTCTAGAAACATTCACTTTTTGTCCGATTAGTATTATTTTTTAACTCCCTGTTTTCCTTCTATGATTTCATAATTCATTCATACTTAGACGACTCTACTCTCACCCGTAACAATGTAGAAAAAATTCTTGCACCCACAACATCCGGGCCAAAATTCTTTAAATCAAGAATCATAGGGAAATATTCCGCATGTTACATGGTTAATGATGCATGATGTTTTTGACTCAAGGAATGCAGCACATAATATTATTTTTCTAAATAGTAATTGATCCTGAAATCACAATTCTTTATCAATTCAACTCATCTTCTTTTCCTCATGTCGGATTCTTTATGAGTGAATATATACTTTAAAATTTTATGGTTAGTATATGTATCACATTTGGATCTACATAAATTATTTTACTACATTTTTAAGGAAACAAATACATATAATAATTAAAGATTGAGTGTGTGATAATTTAACTCATGTGGTTTCTTATGTATTGAAGAATTAGTAGTTACCAAATCTTCTTGTATTAAAGGGAAACAATGCACAATCAATGAAGAATCAATATAGATGAAAAACTCTATATTTCTTGATGGAAAATGGAAATCATGAGCATTAAAAAATATTATATTTATTTCCACCAAAAAAATAACATAGTATTATATCCAAATAAATTTGACCCATTTTCGTGTTAAATTAGTATGCTAGATATCCATGAAAAGTTTTAAAAAACTATCAGTAAAAGCCTATTAATCCATTAAAATAATGAATTGGATTAACTTTTTTAGGCCTTGTATATTCATCATGAAATTTTATTTTTGGTGGGATTTACTATTATTCCATCCATATTTTCAATTTTCCAAGGAAAATAAATCTATTGAAACCACAAATCACATTTCCTGAAATTCATATATAACTTCATTTCATTAAGGGTCCAAATATCAATCCTTATATGTTTTTCATGATCCTAAAAACATTTTTAATAAAAAAACACGATCAATAAAAATAGAAACAAATTTAGAAAAATATTCACGTAATATTCTATTCATAATAACCACGAATATATAAGGGTAATTTTCGAAATAAAATGGAAAAACTAGAATCTTATAATAAACTTATATAGTTTGGAATGTTGTTTTTAGCATTTCATACTCATTTACCATCATTAGATGGTACTCTAATTTGATGTTAATTTTAGGAACATAATTAGCACCCTAGAGATGATCGAAAAAGTCATCGATATGAATCAATAGATACTTATTCATAATAATAATGTTGTTTAAATCTCTATAATAAATGATAATTCTCATGGAAATATACTTATTTTTAACGAAATAAATAGGATCACCCCATGTTGAATTTTTAGGATGAATGAAAACTTAATCAAGAAACCCTTGTATCTTTTTTTTCAAATATAAAAGTTCCAATTGATCCATTGAATAAGGGGGTTTTGGAAATTTTATTAACATTAGTAAATAAGTTAATAGTTGTAAGAACCTAGTTCTTCTTGAGGAACATATCTCTTATTTTCATTTAATTCTATGTTTTTTGCTTAAATATGGACTAATGTGGATTCCCATTGAGTTCATAGAGGGTTCAGGTGTGTCAAGGGATCATATATATCCTGGAACACAATGTTTGATTGTTTTTATCCTCGGGCATGTTTAGTTAAAACGGTGCGGAGTATGCTGAACTGTTTGACTAATCCATGTGAGGATGGATAGTGGGGGATAATAGTCAATAAGGTTTGGGTTCACCATGTGAGATGAGACACACAACCATATGACCTGGTATTCATTTTATATAGACATTTAAATAGGGTTTTAGCATGGGTTGCACACTTTTTGAAAACCGTGTAGGGTAACCAAGCACTATGCCCCATAGCTATAGGAAGGTCTTCATGGTTTCGACATAGTTTGTCAAAACATGTGGGTAAATCATATGATCCCTTCTATAATAAATATTTAATATTTTAAATTTAGAATAAAAAACATATATAAATCCATTCTATGTATTCTTTAAATGGATAGTAGATGCTCTAAAGAAAAATATCTCAAGCTAGCCTATTCTTCAATTTTAAATCTACTCGCCATCCAGACTTCAATATGAATGTGGTTAACCAAATTGCATCTGAAATCGTAAGGCCTTGATTCCTTTTTATCCTTTATTGATTCTTTTGGATATCGACTGTGCTATTTTGATAATGGATCATATGACCTAAATTCCCATTTTCACCCATTTTTTAGATTTCATCCAAATTGGGATGGATTATATCTTGGAAATGGATGATATATCAAGAACATTCCTATGTTAGGTGGTCGTGTAATTTTCATTGAATTTTTTATTGTTTATATATGTCATTGTGAGATACACTGACTTCTGGGGAATCCCCTCAAATTGTAATTGAACTATGTTGTTTGCTATCATATTTTAGATAATTGAATAGGAATGATTATTCATGTCAATGGTTGTATAACATGATTATGGACAACCCCTTGGGTTAGATTCCTTGAATAGACCATTATGGATTTTAGATAGGGATTTTCATGAGTCATGCCTTTTACCCCCATGTCATCCGATGTCAATGTGTGTAAGATTATGAATTAAATTTCAATGTAGTGAATTGTAAATGAAATGAATTAATTATATTATAGGGTTGATTTTACCCTTTACCTATGCATGCCTTTATTGTTTAAAACTTGTTTTCATTTACCTTGTGATTAAGTGATGGATATGACTTTAATTGACGCAATTGTATTGAGTTCCCCTAATTATGGATTTTCCCATGTGACTTGTATTACAAATAATCAACATGGTCACTTGATAGTCTAGTTAGGATTGTTATATAATAAATGTCCATATGAGTATTTAAATATCCCTTGAATTTTTATCCCCTGTGAGTTCATTGTGACCATTCCATGAAATAGATTGATAAAGCATGGAAATCTCTTTATTATGGTGTACCCTTCTGAGTTAAACAATGTTAAAACCATGTATGTTTTTTTTCAAACATGTGTTTCTTGTTATACAAAATATGACCACATGAGTAAATGAAAGGCCAAGACATATAAGGTCTTCCAATGCCTGATACACCATTTGAGGTGAGTTTTTTATTATATGCCTTCAGTTTTGACCGCAGCATGTTAAATGGAATTTGAATGGTTAAATGATAAATAGCCATCAGTGATACATGGATTCAGATTAGAATTCTCTGGGCAAATCATGAAACTATTTAACTTTATACATTGGGTGATTTATGGATTCAATATACAATTCCATAGATGATCACAATAGTTAAAATTTTATTAAGTCATGGGTGATACATAGATCCATGTAGGGATGCCATGGACGGACACTTTGAGGCTATAGTTATACACTGAGTGATACATGGATCCTAGTGAGGGATTCCATGGACATACTCAAGGGGAATTTTATTATATATCCTAGGTGATACTTGGAGATTCCTTATCAGACTACTAAGGTTAGACTCATATTACATATACTTCATATCACCCCTAGATCAATACTGGGTTTCTAAGAGGTTTTCCAAGGATGGCCTTGTAGGGTGTGGGTTAAGATAACACCTGGAGTGATATATGAATTCAAATTTAATAATTTCAAGGATGGTATTAGGTTATAAATGGAAAATAAAATGAATTGAATAATGACATGTATGTGAATACAAAGAAGAAACTTAGAGTTTATATAGACTAGTTTTGTTTACATGGACTTATGAGGCATCTATTGTGCTACTAATTTCAAGGGGAGGTCATGTTTAAGATAGATCACTAAATTTACAAATACAATGTAATTTAAATTTTAAATGGCTATGAAATGAAAACCAGAGCATCTAGGATTTTTAAATTTGAGTTCTAATTTACTTAAAAATCTTCCTATTGCACACTGCCTACTATATATATTCACTGACTTATTGGAATAGACCCTGGGTAGTTACCTACTCGGATTTAGTCTCACACCCTGTTTGGGTCATGTTTTGGGCCCAAATAGATTATACAATCATATTTAATGATAAGGTAAAGTATTATATAATAGGTACGCGATATGATTCTTAGGAGCATGGAATCATGGGACCAAACTGAGACTTGTGATGCTACTGGATTTCTGTTGGACTTTTTTTACTTTTGTTATATGGATTATACATAAAAATTGTATTCCTGTTTTGGATGTTTTATTAGAATTAAGTGAAATATATCATCAACATGTGTATTATATGATTTTTTTCTTGTTTATATTATCAATCATACAATTTTTAGTTCTATTGTATGGTTTACTACTTCCACTATTTATATTTATTATTGATATTCCACTATGATATACATTGATAATGAGGGAATAGTTTCCCTACAAACTCACATTGGACCTCGCTTCTAGTTAGACGCCTCTAGTTCATAGGGAGATGTGCTTGAGTCCATGTGAGCCACCAAGCTTGGCAACATTTCCATGGCATCCAGGTCTAGGACGTTACAATGTGGTATCATAATGATTTCTTTTTATGTTTGGATGTATTATTTAGAGACAATATAAAGGGAGAATAATTAATTTGAATTTGGTAATGATCTATGCTTAGGAGTATCTAACCTACATACAGAAAAAAAACAAAATTTCCTTAAATTAGATTGTTATTTTCTAGATTTTGAAAATTACCTATTATTTTATCCCACCATTTTGTGATGCACTTGATTTTTGCTGTAATTTTTTAGAATTGTTTTTAAAATATTGTGTTTCATCCCATTAAGATGCGGGTATGACATCTCACAAATCATATACGAACCTTATAGATTTCACATGCCATGCATTATGTGGGGATATTTTGGATTAATTACAAGTTTTGTGTTGTTGTGATATGTGTTGTGATACATATGCATACTATTGTGATAGGTATATTGTAATATTTTTAAGTGTAAAAAATATGGAATCCAAGATTTGGTTCATGAGTTGTATGGTCTCTATTTAATCAAAATTTGGTGGTTCATGGTTCAGATATAAATTGAATTATTTTATTTTAGAAAATAGGTGGGTGACTATCTTTGATCCCTAGGGAGTATGGACCCCATGGATAAAATTTTTTCATACTATTTGTTTACCCTTCTAAAAGGGATGTGATAAACCTGAAATTAACATCAATTTAGTGAATGTGAATGTGAAATCGTTTTGAAATCAAATGAATATAAATGAAATTGGAAATGAAATGAATTATGATAGAGAACATGACCAAACCCAACATTAGTAGTGGTATTTTGATAGGGTCTTGATTTTTAATAAGTTATTTGATAACCAGTCCTGGCCCATGGGGAATACAGAGGGGTTAGTTATTATAGGGAATGGTATTTTACTATTTTTTGTGATTTTGAGATGGAAAGCCTTTAATAATCATAAAAAAGGAATTTGATTGTTATTGTAGAGCCATTCCACCAAGAATACCTCCTGATGTATGCTAGGTGGGTGGCAATGATCACACACTTGAGGTGGTATGCCATGGGAAACTAGTGGATCATCCACTAGTTCTAGTAATGGAACCAACTGTTATACCAGACATAGGTGTTGAGGCATAGTTCCATAAAGTCTTTTATAGTTTATGTAGAACATTCAAGGAGCATCGCGACTTTCCATGACTAACGTATAGTTGATGTGTGAGTTTCACCAGTAACTACCACCCACATTTTTAGGAGATGGAAAAACACAGGTTGCAGAGTCATGGCTTGAGGACTTTTTTTCATCCTTCAAGAATGTAGAGATTCCGCTTATGAGGAGGATAAAACCCATTATGTGCATGCTGCATGATTTCACCAAGATGTGATGGAATGTTGTAACTCAGACTGATCATCATAAGAAGATGGCCTAGATAGAGTTTTATATATACTTCTACAACTATTACTATCCTGATATGATGAGGTCTTATAGAGCTTGGTATTTCTTACTTCTTAAGTATGGTGCACTGTCACTAATGGACTATTCGACCCATTTTACTGAGCTCTAGTGCATCACAACTATTCTCGTGGGTGATTAGTTACTAAAAGCTAGGTGATTTGAGGATGGTCTTAGATATGAACTCAAATCATTTGTGAATTTATTATGGCTGAATAAAGTGTTTGGGATAGTGAATCAAGTGTCGATCATAGATCATAACTTGAGGGACTCTTGAGTTGTGATCCATGGTGGTTCGACATATAGGACTTGTACTGCATTGACTGGTAGTAGGAAGTTTCATCTAGATCTTCCATATAGTGATACTGACAGTAAAAACATCGCTTTTATTATGCACGTAATTTTCTACCAGTGTGGTACACTAAGATATACTAGGATATAGTGTATTGCTGACCCAATCGAGTGATGATATTGTGGAATGATGGGTCATCAATAACACTTCTGAAAAACGTTTCCACTATCAGCAAGTGAGGGACGGTCTGCACTGACTCCACATTCAAGAGAAGGGTCATCAACTTCTTACAAGACAGGGAGCTTGGGTACATCAGTCCAATTAGGTTTTGGTGGTGGTTGTGGATGTGGTATCTAAACCCAAGGTTTATTGAGACATTAGGGTATATGAGATTAGGGTATCAAGACGCTGTCACCGGGTCACTATAGATACCGTACATGTTTACTGAAACAGACCTAGTAGGATCAAGATCATGGAACTTTTACTGTTGGATGTACTATTCTAGTATCCTCTGTTTTAGCTTCTACGCCTTTTGATATAGTTACATCACATATCATTGTTTCTATTCCTATTGTGGATAGCCATAGGTTCTGTGTTTTTGTTTTGATGGAATAATGACTCTAGACACTCCATTATAGATTAGGATGGAATGTGTGTGTCAGTATAGGGAGTTCCCCATTGATATTGGTGGGTGTAACTTTGTAGGCGACTGTCATGTCCTAGAGACGATAGGATTTGAGGTCATTCTTAGTATGTAATTGTTTCATCGCTTTGAATATTTCATAGATTTCAATCATCGGAGGGTGAGTATTTCGTCACTAGATGGTAGTAAGCTAATTCACGAGGGTGAATGGGATGTCCAAGTGAGATGAGCTGGACCTATGGTTTGTGGGATGGGAATGATGATATACCAGATTACATGTTCATATTTCGATGATCAGGGGACGAGTTAAACCAATTTACATCTAGTGGTTGACCATTTTAGGGACGTCTTCTTGGGAAACATCTCAGTATTTCCTTCGGTTAGTTAGATAGAGTTCTTTATTGAGATAGTTCCAAGAGTTGCATCAGTATCCATTCATCCTTACAAGATGGAAATGATGGAGTTACAAGTGCTCAAGAAGCATATAGTGTATTTAGAGGCCCAATGTTTCATCTGACCAAATACTTTTCCATGGAGTTCTCTGGTCCTTTTTGTGAAAAAGGAAGACAATACCTTAAGGTTAAGTGTTGATTATGAGAAATTGAACCTATTGGCGATCAATAACTGGTATCCTTGGTCGCAGATAGATGAAATATTCAACTTTCTTAGGGGATGTCGGGTCTTATCAAAGATTTATTTTTGATCTGGAAACCATTAAGTGCATGTTAGATCATTTGACATACCTCTTAGAGCCTTTAGGAGTAGAAATGGTCTATATGAGTATTTGGTTATGTTGTTAGGTCTCACAAATGCAATGACGGTCTTCATAGAACTGATAAAACCATCATTCTATCCTAATGATGATTCATTTATTTTGTTTCTGAAGGATGATATCTTGGTGTATTCCCACAATTGACATAACCATGCCAAACATCTTGAGATCATTTTGAATAAAATAATAGAGAATAAATTATATGAAAATCTCACAAAGTGACACTTCTAGATGGACCTAATTAACTTCTAAGGTCTCTCATCCTAGAGACAAGTGTATTAGTGGAAACAGAGAAGGTTAGAGCTATAGTTACTAGGGATGATCCAAATAAAAACTTTGAGGTGTATAGTTTCTAGGCTTGGCTAGTTACTAGAGGAATTTAAAATAGGACTTATCATGCTATGTGGTATAATTGATGGTGTTTACTAAGAAGGGTTTCGAATCTATATGGTTAGATTCATATGAGACAGCCTTTCAGGAGTTGAAAGTGGGATTGAATTCAGTGATGATACTTATTTTTCTAGTGGTGGGTAACTGTCACACTGTGAATTGAAATGCATCAGGTATTGAGATGGGAGATGGTTTTATGTGGGGGGGGGTCAAGAAATTTCATATGGGTCTAAATATTTGATGACACATGAGGGTAAATACCTAACACACAATCTTGAGTTATCTGCATTAGTTCATGATTTTCACTATTGGATACATTACTTACTCGGAGAGAATTATTTGGTGTACGCAGACTACAAAATCCTCATGTATATATATAAACAATGTGATATGAACTTGAGGAAATGATGGTCGGTTGAGTAACTTCAATATTTTGATTGGGATATTTCCTATGTGATGTGTAAACAAAATGTAGTGGCGGATTCTTTGAGAATGAGGAAAAAACTATAAGCAGTGTTACAGGCTAGTAGCGAGTGGAACCTTATTGAATTGTTCATTGAGATTCACTTTGAATATCATGATAGTAACGGGAATACATTTCATTCATCCTTATCTATTTCCTCTACCCTTTTGGATATAGTGATGATAAGGTAGTTATTGAACTCTGAATTCATATTTCTACAAGAGAGTGTGGCAATCTAGTACCCTCCTCCTAGATGGACCATAGGGAAGGATGAGGTCCTATGAATACATGGTCACGTGTGGTTATCTTCAGACATGCATGGGGATCTGTTGCAATAATTTTCCTGATTCAGTTTGGGATGATCATCATGGTGTCGCTAAGATGTATTAGGATTTACATCATTGGTATTTTTGGCTAGGTATGAAAAGTGATGTAGCTAGTTTTTTCATGATATATTCCACCTGTTTGTATGTGAAGATGGAACACCAGCAATCATATGTACTTTAACAGAATATACCCATTCCCAAGTGGAAATGGTTTGATGTCATGATAGATTTAGTGATAAGTATACTGAGGTTTCTTCAATGTAATTATGTCATATGGGCTATTGTTTAAAATATTATAAAGGTTACTAATTTCCTGCCGATCAAGAAAACCTTCAGTGTTGAGAAGATTTAAAGTTTTTATAACTATGAGATTGTATGAGTACATGGGTCCCCCATAACAACTTTTAGAATAGGGAAGTCTTGTTCACTTCTTGATTCTGGAAAGGGTTGTAGAGGGTTCTGGGTACACAATTGATTCTTAGCACACCTTACCACCCCCAGACAAATATATAGCAACAATACATGATTTAGGTGTTTGATGACATGTTTTGGGCATGTGTCCTGAATTTAGAGGGGTTATGGGTGAGACATATACCCATGGATGAGTTCTCTTACAACAATAACTATCAGGTTACTATTCATATGAAACCTTCTGAGGCCTTGTAATGTAGGCCATGCCGATCACCCCTGTGTCCATTGGAGGTAGGAGTGGTAGCTATTTTGGAACATCATCTTATCATAGAGACCACAGAATAGGTGCAATTGATTCAGATGTGGATAGATACTATGCAGTATCATCATAAATCTTACAATGATCACAGTAGAAGATCTTTCGATTTCATGGTCAAGGATTTGGTTTTCCGACATGTTTCACCAAGTCTAAGACACAAGAGGACCAGGTGAAAATATAAACATTCAACGAGGTATGTTGTCACATTCAAAATTATGGTGAGATTTCGAAAAATAGCATATCAGTTGAAGATACCTTATATATACTAGGATCTGAACAATGTATTCTATGTTTCTCAGTTGTGACGTTACGATTTAGATGCTTCCGACACATTTTTTCCCTAGGAGGCTGAGTTACTGGTAGATGAATCCTATGAGGAGAATCCTATATGAATTTTGGATTGTATAATAAAGGTTATTTAGGTCCAATATGTTCTATTAGTATAGGTCATATGGTAGCACGCCCAAGTGAAAGATGATACCTTTGAGATAGATGCCGATGTATGGTCATAGTGGCCAGAGTTGTTCTAAGATATTTCTTCAGAACCCTTACAAGGGAAATTCCTAGATGCATTTCTTTAAGTAGGAAAATTTGTAAGAACTTGATTATTCTTGAGGTAAAAATATTTTGTTTTCCTTCAATTCATAGTCTTTTAACTTTTACAAGACCTAATTTATATCCTGTAGTGGTCATAGAGGGTTCGGTGGTGTTAGGGGCTGGTCTGGATCTTGGAACCCAATGTTTGGGTGTTTTTAGCTTAGCTAATGGTTAGCTCAAACCGTTCATGGTAGACCAAATGGTTTGAATAAATCATGCAAAGATGAATAGTGGGGGGTTAATAGACCAAACATTTTGGGTAAACTATGTGAGAGGAGCTGCATGGCAATATGACTTGTTATAAAATTCTTGTAGACTTTGACAGAGGGGTTTAGCATGGTTTGTGAAAGGTTTTTAAACATTGTGGGGTAAACAGGAACTATTACCCAAGGCTTTAGGAAGTTGTACATGGTTTTCTCAAGGTTTTTCAAAATGTTCAAGTAAACCGTGTGATCCCTATTGTGTAGTATTTCTAATATTTAAAATTTAAAATAATAATATTATATTAATCACTTTTTGGGATTTATACAAATAAGAAGTAGCTCCCCTATGGGAATGATCTCAAGCTTTTGTACACTTCATTTTCATATCTACTTGTCATCTGATCATTGATTCAAAGGAGATTCATATCCTTATATTTTCACTGTTATGTCCTTGATTCCTTTTTAACATTTCACATTTCTTTTGGATATCAAATGCACTATTTTGATTTTGGCTTATATGCCCTAATTTCATATTCTTTGACCATTATTATGATTTCCTCAAAACTAGGAGGAATTAGAGCTTGATACCAGATGAGCTATCTAGAACAGACCTAAGGTTGGTTTTCATGTGATTTTCATTTAATGTTGGATTGTTTATATATGACAGATTGTTATAAATCCATTTTTGGGGCATCGCCTCAAATTGGAATTGAACGTTGTTGTTTCTTATCGTGTTTTAAGTAAATGAATAAGAATTATTAAGCATGTCAAAGGTTGTATGCCTTGATAAACGAAAACCCCATGGGTGAGTTTCCTTGAATGTCCCTTTATGGCATTTAGCTTTAGATTATCATTTGGCATGAATTTTACCCCATGTCTTGGGATGTCAATTTGAATTGGTCTGTGAATTAAATTGCAATTCTATGGGTTGTAATTGAAATTAATTAAGGGTATGCGATGGATGATTTTCACATTGACCCATGTATGCCTTTATTATTTAAATAAATTTTTTCTTCCCCTTGTGAGTAAGTAAAGGCTATTAATTGAATTGATGCAATTGGATTGACTTGATCTAATTATGGATTTCCCCATTTAAGTTATAGTATAACTAATCCATGAGATATCATGATAATATAGTTAGTCATGTTATATAAAAATGGATATATGATTATTTTAATGGACATTGAATTGTTATACCTTGTGAGTTAATTAGGACCATTCCATGAAATGGATTGGTAAATCATGGGAAACTCATTATTATGATTTTCCCCCATAAGTTAAACAATCTTAAAGACATGTATTATTTTGTTATACATGTTCTTCTAATTATATAAAATATTCCCACATGATTAAATGAAAGGAAAAGCCTATTAAATATGGACAAGGTTGATACACCATTTGAGGTGAGTTGTTTTATTATATGCCCCTGGTTTTGACCTAAACATGTTAAATTGAATTGTAATAGTTAAATTATAAATAGACATTATTGATAAAGCAGTTCATATTTGAATTCCATGGAAAAACTCATGTGACTATTTAACATTATACCTTTGGAGATACATGGATTCAACATAGAATTATTAGGAAGGACTCAATGGTTAAAATGTGTTTAATCCAAGTTTGATACATGGATCCATTAAGGGATTTCATAGATGAACTCTTTGAGGATAGACAAATAAGTGGAGTGATACATGGATCCACGTGCATGATTAAAAGCATATACTAAAGGGGTAATTTATTATGTGTCATGGTTGATTCTTGGGGATTTCTTAATAAACCTCTAATGATGGACTTAGATGACATGGACTTCATATCACACCAAGAATGATACCAGCTTCTTGAGATGTTATCTAGGGATGGGCTTGTTGGTTGTTAGTTGAGATAAAACCTATTGTTATATATGAACTACAATTTTGGAATGTCAAAGATGGGATTAGGTTATAAATATAAAATGAAATTAATTTTCTTATGATTCATCTTCCAATACAATGAACACGGTTGGAGTTGGTATTGACTTGTTTTGTTTAGATGGAATTTTGAGGCATCTATGGTGCTACCAATTTCATGAGGTATGCTAGGTTTGATCCAAATCTTTATATTTATAAATTCAATGTAATTTAAATATTAAATTGTTATGAAATAAAAACCAAAGCATGTAGGATGTTTAATTTTTAGTTCTCCCTAGAATAATACTTTTCTTATCACATACTACTTGCTATATATATTAACTAGCTAATTGTAATAGACTATGGGGGTTGCCTACATGGATTTAGTCTCACACCATATTTTGGTAATGTTTTGGGCCCAAATGGATTATATGATTTATGGTAGTTATAAGGGAAAGAACACTCTTATAGGTAATTGATATTCTTCTTAGGATTAGGGGAGCATGGAGGCAAGTTGAGGATTTCAATGATACTAGTATTCTATTGGCCTTTTTAAAAAAACATTATATGGATTTTACAACTACCTTATATTCTAGTTTTTTTTATTTTATTAGAAACATGTTACATATATCATCATCTTTTATATGGTATGATTTCTTGATTCATTATAGTATCAGTATTCTGTTGTTTACTTGGGTTGGATGGTTCACTACTTCCATTTTTTATATTTGTTATTGATATTACGATGTTCTACACTCTAAAGATGATGGAATAGTCTCCCCATGCACTCACCTAGGCCCTTACTAATATTTGTAAGCCTATGAAATTTCGGGAGATTCTCATGAGGACATGTGACCCACTAGGATTAGGGAACCATTTAGTGGCATCTGGGTCTGGGATGTTATAATAGTAAATTTAACTTCTCGATCAGGTATAACACCAGGAAAATCCTTATAAAAAACATCCAAAAAATAATTTACCACAAGCACACCATTAATCTGAATAGTTCCCTTCTTTTCAAAAATATTTAAAAAATACCATTCATTTATATATTTTATTAGTTCTTCTCATCCTGATATTTTATCAATGGTATGGTTTTATTCTTCTATTAAAACCGAAAATCCTTCTAAAAAATTCATTAACTCTATAATAAATTATAGTATGATAAACAGAAAAAAATCCATATCCATAATAACTTCAAACTCTACTAAGTTAAAATGAACAAGGTTTAAAGGTAATGTATTCCCACAAAAAACAAGAATATTTTTATAATTCATATTTTCTATAATATCGACCATAGTTTTTTACCATAAGTTCTGGTTTCATTTCTTGAGATGAAAATTTTAATTTACCAGAAACATTCCATGAAATAAAGTAATGTTTGGACCCTATATCAAAAAAGTCATTAGAAAAATCTGATTAAACAAACAGTGGACCATATGACACTTCATTGGATGACACAACATCTGTTTAATTAGTTACAAGTTATTTTACTACACCTTTCTTCATAAATTCATGCTACTCTCTATCTTTCAAATCCTTCTTGGGGATGGTATCTACATAATACCCCATACTAAGTCATTTAATACACCATATATTTTTTTATAAGAATTAAATATAGGACCATTTTAATTTCAATATTTATCCATATTTACATAATTAATACATTATAAATTCTTACCAAATTTTTTAATTCATCATCAAGGTTTATTTTACCTCCCTTTCCAAAAACTAGAAACTTGAATTTATTACCCTTAGATTTATTTGATTGATTCTTACCCATTTTTTTACCATCTAGAAATTGTCTTATGCATTTTTTCAATGTACACATGATCATCATAAAACTCCCTTTATCCCCAATAATCACATTAAAAACAATTTTAAAATAACCTTTTAATTCATGGGAATCCAATACACTTTGGCATCTAGGATTCAATAATGAGTAAAATGTTTGATTTTACTATCAAGATCAATAATTATATTTTCGGTGTACCATTCCAATCGAGTGAAGTTTTCCTCATTCCAAGAACTAAATATTATTCCTTTTGTTTCAATAAAAATAATTTAATTTCTATCTAAAGTATAAATACAATTGGAAAAAATTGCAAGGAAAAGATTCTAAAATTCAACCCATTCCAAGTCATCATTCTCTTCTATTTCCCTAATATTCGTAACAATTAACCCCCACTATTAATATTCACCATCAAAAAGACAAATAGAAAGACTAATCATTTGAATATATAAACACCCCATTCTATATAATATCTTTTAAATGTATTTAATCCACCCTTCATCCACCAATAGTTTATATGATTCACTGAAAACAATAGGGTGTTGCTTCATAAAATGTTCTTATATCATCATGTTCTATTTTGGTTACTCTGACTATTCTCATTAACGTATTCTATGAACATTTATATCCACTCTATACTGTGACATTATTGTGACAAACATATCACCTCCCATTCCCAATATTCCAAGTTACATATTCAGAAAGATATCAGCCTCACCATGCCATACAACATCAGTTTCCCTAATTCTTCTATGGAAAACCATTCTGAACAGAAATCTCATAAATGAAGCAACAAGGTAATATTAAAATTATATATCATTTCAACACAAAGATAAGGTAAAAATAAATTAGGTTATTCTATTTATATCATAATAACATCTAATGTTATCTAAATTTTTCTATGAGATGAACTATAAGTAACCAACCTAAAACATTACATAATTTAGTTAATTCATCTAGAATTCAGTTTTACACATTCCAGAAGAACATTTTGGTTTAAAGATTTATATAATTATATTATAATTCAAAAATAACAAACCATATTTATAATGTGGATGCTAATAAAACACTATACATTGTTTCTATATTAAAATATTCTTAAAAAATAAAACATGATTTATTTTCAAAAAAAGTCTTCACAATATTCTACATGGATTCATCATTCAACTTACCCAACCATAAACTCTATTAAAAACATTTTAAAACATGATATGATCACAAATATATAAGTAAGGGGCATATAATTATTGAAGGAAACCATTATTCAATGAATAATTAATAAAAAATGAAATCGTTTTCTCTAAGATATACTTCTCACCCTTAGGGTGTCATATACATAATTTGTGAAAATATGAGCATTCCATAAAACATAGAAAGAATAAATAACCCATTTAGGTAAAATTGGATAATAATTTTGTTATTGTAAATACATAGGATTGTATCCCTCAGGGATACCTTATGATTTTTTACCATCATGCATACCTTAGAATGTAATCTTCATGACTACCTAATGATGTCACCATACCAGTTACACTTAGAATAACCATTTGGGTCAACTCCTAACAAAGGCATACCCAATGCATTAGAGGGATATCACGAACCCACCCATAATAATAAAGAAAATTCCCATGAACAAGGACATAGTCATAAAACATTAATACTTGCTTCATTAAAACATTCCTTTTTATTTATTAAAAAATTCAAATTTAAAAGAGGATTTTTAAAAGAAAAGTCCCAAAACTCTGTTTTGACTACCTTGAATCATGATCAGACCTCTGATATAATGGTTTTTAGAGTTTCAAAAATTTATTATAGGAAAAAATTTATATTTTTAATACCTTATTTTATTTTTATAACATCTTTCCACCATTTTATTAATAATTTTTTTTTTTCATTGTTTCTTGTGCATTTATTTCATAGTTTTCATGGTCATTTACCTATGGATTTATTTTTCAAATGTAATAAAACTCTAGAAGTGGAATAAAATGGTGTTACTATTTTTATAGAATTTTAATGGATACTATATTTCATTTTTTATGATATGATGGTGATTCATTTGATAAAACCTTTTTGAAAATAATTTGACTTATTCCCAAAATTTTTATAACCTCCACAAACTAATTTAAATTTATTTAATGTTATATTAATAAATTAGTTTCATAACACTGAACACATTATAATATATATATTAAAATTTTATTTAACCATAATAATGGTTTTATGACCATCCATTGTTGCGTTAAATTAAAATTAAAACTCTTCATCCATGAAGGCCGTGAATCGACATGCCACTGATGATGTTTTAATTTTATATAATTTGAAGAGAATATGATCGATTTGTTGATGGATATTAAATTAACACAGTAAAATTACACTATATATAGGTTAGTGGATTTTTCATGTAACTTTGGATAGGGTAGGTGATGAGAGGATAATAAATTAATATAATTTGAAAAGAAAATAATGCAAAATGAAATAATATTTTACCTCTTGAATTCTCCCCCTTGAGAACCTCCTTTGATAAATTTTTTTAGTCTTTTATTGATGCCAAATTATCCTAGAAGTGGGATAGTGGATTGGGAATAATGTTGGGAATAATTTATTCAAGCTCCATGTGTTTATAGGTGTGAGTAGAAGAGGTTGTAAGAGGTTGAATTTTTAGTGTAGTATAGGGGTCTTTTTTGTTATTATAATCATTTGTTGTTATTTTGGATCAATACTATTAATAGTTTGAATTATTATTAGTATATAAATTAACTAGATCATGTGATTTTGATCTATAGTTTATTAAATCATCCGTACATCATGTCCGAATCAATAACTAAAGAACTTAGCTTATATAATAAATTATCATATTTCACTATTCACCAAAAATTCCACTATTTCAAAAATATCCCAAAAATTCACCCTAACCATTTTTCAACACATTGAATTAAAAATTAAACTCTATTTCTATAAAATAATTTAATAAATATAATAAATTTAATATTTATATAAAATAATCAGTTATTCAAAAAATAGTGATTTTAATATTATAACTGATTTTATGACCCATTAAAAAAATTAATTGTGGCCTCATAAAATAATCTTATAGTCATGTAAACACAAAATATTAATTTTAAAATCTATTTAATGAAGTTTATTTATCATTAAAATCATTATATTAAATATTAAATTGTAAATAATCATTTATGTTTCAAAAAATTACCAATACTTAATTTAACATTACTAAAACATTTATTAATTTCTTCTATAATATAAATGCATCCTATTTGTACTTATAAGACACAGAATTTATTTACAATTTCATAGGGGAGGTTAATATTATAATATTATAGAATCCTTAATTTCTAAAAATAAAACCTATTTCATTATATAATTATAATGAATTTATTTATTTAATTCCAAAATAGAAAAAATTATTTTTAATGTACATGGGTCGTAACAAGTTTCAAAAATAATCATTCAAATGTATTTGCCGAAAAAATCATTAATTTTTTAGATTTTAAAGTTGATTTTAAATGAATGGTTATCTTCCTCCAAAAATTGTTTTTAATGATATTTAATTGTTCCTTTATATGATTTTAATGTTATTTTAAAAGAAATGTGTATTGAAAATGTTTTAGGTTTAAAAAATGTATGTTCCAAGATGAAAGAATATTTTCCTCAAGAAACGTTTTAAATGATTTTTAATGATTCATTTATATGCTTCCGAAATTATTTTCAATGAAAATTATTTCCATAATGTTTTCTGAAATTTTAGATTGAATAAGTTTTTTTCAAAGAGAGGTTATCTTCCACAAGAAATCTTTAAAATGATATTTAATGCTTCATTTATAAATTGTAATGGTTATTTTAAATTAAAATGAGTCTGAAAATTTTTTATGCTTTACTTTTTTAAATTAGAAAGTTTATTTACTTCATGATTATTTCTAAGTGTTTTATTAAATATTCTTTTATATTTTTTATTCGTTATTTACAATGAATGGGATTTTAAAGATGATTTATTATTTTTAGTTAAAAAATTACTTTCAATGAGAAAGGTTTCTTTTCCTCAATAAATTATCATGTTATATATGAAAATCATTCTATATCTAATATGACCTATATTGATATTACTAATGCATTAATGGGTATATGGTTCAAAGATACCATTCATATTCTTTCTCTGAATGGTTTATGTTTATGATAACATGATTTTTATGAAACTTTTTTTCCTCAATGGGTTATAGCATGGTAAAACGATTAAGAAACACCCTTATTATTCAGCAGGTTATGTTACGATGAAATGATGAAATCTTAATATAACCTTTTTCTTTTCCATATGTTTTTATATGATGAATTTTTTTATGAAACCGATTTCATTTCCTGTGTTCTAATATGATAAATGTTTTATGATCTTGTTGCACTCATATGTATTGTTTTCATTATGTGATAGTGGTTATGATATAACCAAGGATGGATATTATGTTATAACTATGGATGGTGGATAAATTATAATAAAATATGGGTTTGACAAATATCTCCCACCAATTTACATTGTAAAAATTGATTTCTCATGAGAAAAAGTGGAATGGAATAGGGAGAGGTCTGCATTCTCTAATGAAATTTTTATTTTAAAAATAGTATTAGGAGTGAAACTAGAATACTAATATTGTTTGGGGATTGGAACCATCCCACTATGATAGATTGTTTTGGAAGGGAACCTTAACTATAAAATAAATGATTTTATATGACTGTTTATATTCCATACTTCCATGTCTTATGTCACTGTTATGATCTCATGGATCCTGTGACTCTATTTACATATAATTCAGGTATGATTAAATTAAAATATTTATTCCATGAATCATTATTTTTATATTTCATATGCAGGGTAAAATTTAAAATTCGTTTACTCATGTTCTCATACCATTATTCTCAAATTATGTTTACGTATTTCCCCTGTTTACCCTTAAAGAGAATCTAAGCATAAAGTATCTTCTATTTCTTTTTCCCAAGTTAAAATGATTAATATTATGTGTGATATTCCATGAAGGGTTCAATTTATGAGTAACTAAGTGGGAGATAATGGAAAAATAATATATAACAGTCGTTTATGTTTCCATGATTCCAAAGTCATTATTCATTTATGTACATCATGAATTTGTTTGTGAAATTTTATGAATATTTATTTAAAAATATGTAAAATTTATATATGATTTTTTTGGGTCTCTACATAATTGATATTCTAGGTTTACATAAATTATTTATAGAATTTCTCATCATGAATCAGTTACTGAGTTTAACATTATAACTATTTATCGTTATCAAACTAATGGCCAATATAAAGGGACCATTCAGATATGTAAAGATATTATATGATCGTAAACATATAATTTTAAAAGTGGGTGGGTTTAATATATTACACTTGATGAAATCCCATAAAATGTAAATTTATATTAAATAATTTAAATGGAACCAAATGGGTCTGTATATCAGAAGAGAGATATAACTTTTGAATATTTGGATTAATTCAAAGAGTGTAGATTTTTTGGTGTAGATCTTACACTAGAAAACATAGATTAGTCCCAAAATATTTAATGAAAAATTAAAAACTACTTTTTTATATTTGAGTTATATTTATACTAATTAAATAGAAATGTTTTTTTTAATTTGGAGATAATTTATTTTGTCAAACTTCTCTAGGGAAGAGTGTTATGGAATTCATGAAAAACAAAAAAAAATGATCCCTAGATATGTTGAAAACTGTTAGATTTTTAAATATGTGGTGATTTTAGCTTACTGATTATTTATCCTAAAAAATATATCATAAGTGTAAGATGTTATCTTTATATTACTTTTAAGCAATCACATACCAAATAAATCACATGTAATATAATCATACTATGTAAAATTACATACTAATACCACTTACATGAAACAATCATTGGTGATCATGGATCATAGGGATAATTCTGTATGAAACATAACCACCTGAGAATTCAAGATTAGAGTGCAAAATTTTATTATAGTGGATGAAATTTGGGGTCCTGCAGCTTTTATTACACAAAAAAACCCTCAATTAATTTCATCATAGTAATGAAATTTTGGAGATGAATTTTTTTTGGAGGATAATGTAGAACCCAATATTCATTATATGAAATTTTCATTTTCAAATGAAAATTTTTTGTATTATTTATTTCATGAAATAATTAGTTAAAATGAATAATGATATATTATATTAAAATATAATATTTGAATATAAAATTGAATAAATACAAATATATTATAAGAAATAGATTTGAAACCCAATTAGCAATACTAATACAGCAATAATACACAATTAAATTTTAAAATTTCTCTTGATGTCTTTAGCCTTAAGGTCTCTCATAAAGATCTTGTTCATAAGTATAACAATATAATGAATACAAAAAATATTAATATTTTAGCTACTTTTTTTATAAAATTTGATGAATTATTTTTTGAAAGTATGTATATAAATATATATGAATGTAATGAAAATTTTATATGAAAATTTAACAAATAATGCCATTGAATATATATGTCAATTGTGTATTTACAAGAATTCACGATAAATAATTATTTAGGTATCATAAAAAGCACTATGTATATGTGATTATTAGGATAAATCATTTTTGGTTTTGATTAAAGATAATAGTATAATCAAACAATGAAATCTAGATATGTAATCATTATAATATAGATATTGGAAAATTGAGTATGAATATTAGTAATCAAATGCCGATGATTATATTGAAAATAAAAATATATGAAATCATGATGTATATGTCAACATTTGAAGGATCATTTTTATGAGATTGTAATATTGGTATAATCACAAGTTTTTACCACTAAAAAGGCCAAGATAAATTTCACAATGTATGGATTATGTTAAATTTTCTATGATAGACGTTCCAACTCATGGAAATCTATATGAGATCCATGCTAGCTAAATCAATATAAGTGACTATAATAATTTATTATTATAGAGGAATAAGATAGATTAAAAAACTTATGTGGTTGAATTAGTGGTTATTAGAACACCGACTATATGTCTATATTTTTTCTATCATTGGTTGGTGTGATTGGATGCTAATGGTTATGTTGTAAAGATGAAAGATGGAGTGTGAAATAAAAAAATACACGACCTTTTAAAAAATCACCTCAACCCTATTATAAAAATTATAATACTTATTATGTAGTGTTCATGATCTTGTTATCCATGTTCATATTTTTTAAAAGAACAAAATAAATTCAGGTTATTTTCATGAACTCATATTATAAGAATGAATGACAAGAACCATAAATTAAAGTGGCTATTACTTGCCTCCACATCGAATGCCTGTATAATATAAATTATTCATGGTCCTTTGTTCTCCCCCATAGTCTATAATAATAACATCCAAGAATGGGTGGCCCATTATTTTTTAGATTCATATATTTCTCATTTCATCCTTCTCTCAGTTGACTGACTACATTTTTATAGGTGGATGATGCTTTTTTCCTGATTTCATTCCCTATTGAATGATAGATAGATCTAAAATATATGGAATGTGAGTATCATAAATTATGTATCTTCCTTTGAATAAAGGTTTGGTGTCTCCAACAAGATTATGTTGTGAGCTTCCATTTCTATAGTGTTATCCACATAATTATTACATGATGGGATTCCTATAACTATACCATTATAACACCAAAATCTAATGGGTTTTCTTTATAGCATTACCATAGCCACTAAAAAGACATCATAGAGGAACTTGATTTATTGTGTTATTTATTCACGAATATTATTAAACCATTTAGACACAATTTTTCCCAACTGTCATCTCACTGTGCATCTGGGACCCTATAATTTCTCATAACCACCTGACCCCAAAAAAATTTATGTTTTGACATAAATATCTTATTTATGATTAAACTGCAGTTCTGCATTAAATCATTCATTTTATAACCAAAATTAATATTACAGGATATACCAATTTATTGTAACTAATTACTTCAAACTCATCCAGTTAAAATTCACAATTAACATTTAGGTAAACAAATTTCTTCCTTAGAATAACATTATTCAATTGGAACTCCACTGAACTGCAATGATTTTCTAACTCATATATGATCTTATTTTTAAAAAATTATACATGAAATCACATCCAATTATCATAAATTAAATATCACATTAAAAATCAACATATTCATTTAATGTGTATCTAATTTAAACACAAAAATACAGTATATAATGGTATTTATATGATTACATCAACCATCACTGTTTGATCAATGTTACAAAGATCATGTATCATATAGAGAAACTCATAGTCTAATTTTTTATCTTATTCATGAGGGATATTATGTCATCAAGAATATGAAATTCTCTTAATCATTATTGTTTCTTTAATCACCATAATTATATCTGGTTTCAATAAGTGAGTCATCATAGGAGATCTCTACTAAAACTTAGATTCCAACTCCTCAAGTCTACACATTTTTTGATGACCAGAAATCACTTATTCATAGCTCTTCGTTTATATTACCGAAAAAAGTATTATGATACACTTTTAATGAGTATTTCATTATTATTCTGCTAAATTTTTAATAAATCGAAAATATGATGAATGTATTAAAAAACAAAATAACTTATATATTTTTGCGAGACAATTCTCTACAAAAAATACACTCAAGTGCTTAATGTCATCCTTTGTTAGAGGGTTCGTTGATACATCTATAACTTTAACGCTTTATGAAACACACTCTAATGATTTATATCCATATATTACCTTATACTTAATGATGTTGTACTCTTTTGAATGTTCTTTAAACTCAATTATTATTATAAACTATTTTAAAAAGATTATTACACTTTTATTTCCCCACCTAATAATTCATCGCCTTAAAACAAACACCCTTATATCTTCAATTTATGACTTCATCCACTTAATTTGTTATGAATTTTAAGATACAATGAAATATTTAATATCCATTTTTCTCATTGTGATGGAATTTTTCTTCTTTTACTTCTATGAAACACATCCTCCTCTGATAATGAATTCACATTAGGAAGAATACTTTTTATCACCAACATCTCTTATCCAATTAACATCATAATATCCCTAAATTTCAAATAATTAATTTTTATAATATATCAATCCAAAATCTAGGATTACATTGATATATCTTAGATTAATTTCTGATATCTATGGTTGGACTACTTAGTGCATCTTTAGATTCATTCACATAACATAATGTAATATATGATGTGAGATCTAGATACTACTAAATAATTTTTGTTGCCAATAAGACATGAGAAAAATATGAGATCCAAACTCCTTCCTTTATAATAAATGGAAAACTACGTCTCTTGTACTTTATATGTAGAAACATCTATTGATTCTACCATAATTAAACTTTTTAATAAATCATGATCATGCTCATTTAGTGATATAATTAAAGGAACTATTGTATTTATTACTTGTAAACCCAAAAAAAAATTCTTAACACAAAACATTAATTTATCAACATTTTTCTCCATTTCGGTTAAAAATTACACAAACTATTGTATAATTATTTCAATTAAAAATATTATCATTGAGATATTGAATCAAAATAGGTGTTTTTTTATATTCTCCTTTATATAGATATTAAAATCTATATTACTTTTCAAATACTATGATATTTACTCTACTACCAATCTTTAAAATAACATTCTCAGGGTGATTGATTTAGCTTATATAATTCCTTCTTCATCTAGACAACTTTCTAACTATCACCTCAAGGAAAACGCCTTCCGTGTGTTCAATTCAAATGAATACGCCATTATTAAAATTAAGTTTTAATTAATTCACATGGATTTGTAAAAAAATTAATTTCTTTTATCAAAATGTACAAGAAATATTTTTATCATTTGAAGCATGAATACCCTTACTTTGAGTGTAACCTTTCCAAAACACATCTATTTGTTTTATGATACTTTACATTTATCATAGATACTATTATAAAAACAAAACATACTACAATAAAATACATTTCATTGGTATGTGAAACCAATTCCCAAGTGTAATTATTATCAACTGGATTTATCTCTTCTTACATTTGTATTATCCAATCCTGGTGGTGTAGAACCTATAAAACATTTTTTGGTTTAACATATGAAGGGAAGATTCTACGACTAGAACTCTTCAAAATATATTGTTTTTTAAATCCTATATTACAATCAACAAGGATGTTACACAACTTCACATTCTACAAATTTCATATGGAATTAGAGTCTATATTGATGTGGATTTTATTATCATCAAATAATTAAAAATCAACCTATATGTTTTGATAATATGCTTGAGTTTCATGAATACCTTAATGTTGTCCATTGTTTTCTTCAAAAGATATTTCAATGTAATTGTCAATGAAAAATTATTTTTTTGATGATTTTATATTTTCCAATACAATTAGATTATAGGTATTGATAATATTTTTTATATTTATATTGTAACAAAAAAAAATTTCAACAAGGTGTGTATCCATGAAATACTTCTTTATCATCTGTCTCATAGAACTCGACTAGATTTTAACCATTGATCATGATACTATAAGGGATTTCAAATACCTTTTAGATTAATAGGAATTAATTCATTCTAAAACTCATTTTATATGTTGTATTGATAAAATTTGGATTGGGTTGGGAATGGAAATGAATATAGATAATTGAGGTTGTGGATTGTTTTTTTATGAATTATAATGATCCTTGTTCAAAAAAATATTTTTCCCTACCAAGATATGGTTCTTCCACTAAGTTAATCTATTTTTTTGGGCATGAATTTTGAACCACATTCATACCTTTTTCAATTCTTCTCATAATATCCTTTAAGATCTCCATTTTGTTACATCAGTTTTCAAACCATAACTAAGTGATAACATATCGCATTTGATTATTAACAAAAATTTAATTCAAATTAGTTAAATAATAAATAAACATATTGAAGTACACATATTGATTGGTAGATTTGAAGGTAAACATATCACATACATATTACTATAACAATTCATAAGGATTCATTAATTTATTCTATATAGTATTTTCTATTTTGTTCTTGAATTTCCCCTTTGATTCATTAGTTTAATGTGTTGAGAATTTGAGGATATAACATTTAATGATTCCTCATTGATCCATTTCTAACTAAATTATCCATGTTATTTTATAAAAACAAACTAATACTCTTATTATATAGTATATTTTTATCCTTCATTATCATATATAATGTATCATGGTTATAGGAAATATAAAATAAATTACCACTTCTTCATTGGACCAATATAAATATTTTCCAATCTTTCAACCCCTTTATAATATATTTCCCATTAAAAAGATCACATCATTCATATAATATAAAAATTGAAAACACACAATATATTATATTTATTCGCATCTATAATGATAAGTTTATTATATTGAAGTTTCTTCTCACAAATTTTGGTGCACATAAATCCTTTGACATTGTGCTATCCATTATCAAAAAAGGTAATAAATAAGGGATTATATAATTAGATATGTATTTATAATTTTTTTTGCTGATCATGTTTATGGAGAATCAAATTTCAATTATCCATGGATTCTATTATTTTACAACTCTGTAAGTGACTTCGAAAACTATCATTTATATCTGATTTTTCCTCATCTTAAATGATTTGGAATTCACTTTATTCTTATGTTTCTCTCATAGAATTTTTAGACACATGCTAGTGGGGTGTCCTTCTTGATCATACCTCTCACATAATTCCTCATGAGAATTAAATTTTTATTCCAACATTTACCATCACTTTTTGATACTGATTTTTCTAGCGTTATGCTCTTTAGGTTGACTAAAACTTGATTCATAGCCTCTCTCGGTTTTAGGAAAATAAATTTTTTACATGAACACAAAAACATTGGGTCCATACACTTCAAAAAACTATTATCCACAATCAAAGGAAAATATCATTGTGTAATAAATATAATTACTAGAAAAATTAGTATTTATGGTTGGCCTGTCACCCCTAGAAAATAGTCCATGCCAAAGGACATTTTGCAAGCTGATTCAAATACCATAAAAATATCATTAAATAATCACATATTTACAAGGGGAGAAGCTACCCATCACAAATACATTTATAACTACTTCCCACCATAATGCAGAAAAGGGTATATATGACAGGACTAGGTTTATGTCACACATAACCTTGGACATTTAATGTTATTTGTGATGGTAAAAGGTTATTGTTCAAAATAATCTTAATTATTTATAGTTATTTGCGACGGGTCATTAATTCCAGACACAAATACTCTATTGGGAGGAGAGTATTTATAGCAGTACTCATCAAAAATTAATTTTTAACCATTGACTCAATTATTCATGGTTGGAACTATTTATGACAATACCTGTGGTAAATAGTCTCGTCGCTACTAATCTAACATATACATACCCCCCCACCCCAAATATATTCCCTTAATTTTCCATTTGATCTCTCATTTGATCAATTATCCCCTTATTCTCTTTAATTGTTCAATTAAAATATTATTTATGTATAGGGAAATAATTTTTTCGGTTTGTATCGCACAAAAGATTCATTTATTGTTATTTATGTAATATTTTGATTTTTTATTTTATGAATTTTATTTTATATGAGATTTTAATATTATTATTTAGTAGTAAATATAGTTATTTATAAGTATTTTTTTTATAATTATATGTAATTATTTATAATTAGAAGTAGTTATTAGAAATTATAAATAAATAATTTTAATTAGGAATTAACTTTTTAAATAAAAGAAAATATTTTAAATTATAATTAATAATTTTGAATTATCAGTAAGTGGGTGTTATTAATATGAATTACATATAACTGATAAATAAATATTATCCATTAAACAAACATAGTAATAATTTATAGATCTTATTAATAAGTAATAATAATTTAGTAAAATTTTTAATACATAAAAACAATTAGTAAAATAGAATTTTAAATCACTATAATTAGTAAGAATTTGTGTTAATTAGTAAATAATAAATGTAAATCAGAATAATTTTTAAAAACTATCATTATTAGTTAAAATTAGTAAAAATTAGGTGTAATTAGTAAACTTTAGTAAAAAATGAACATTAAATCACTATATTTAGTAAAAATTAATGGTAGTTAAAAAAATTAGTGATAAATCACTTTAATTAATTTAAATTAGTGGTGATGATTAAAAATTAGTAAAAATAAGCTTTAATTAGTAACTATTATCTATAATTCACAAGAATTCGTAAAAATTCATGGTAATGTCTTAAAATTTATAAATATAATTATTGATTTGTAAAAATAAATAAAAATTATTAGTAGTTTTTAAGAATTAGTAATGATTAGCGATGATTAGTAAAAAATCATAAAACATTGTGGTAAATTATTATAATTAGTAATAATTAGCAGTAATTAGTAAAAATTAAGGGTAAATAGATATAATTATTAAATATTAGTAGTAATTATTATTGGCTCGTAAAAATTATCAGTAAAGTAACATTATTTATTAAAAATTAACCTAAATTAAATATAATTAGAAACAATTAACATTAATAACTAAGCATTAATGGTAAATCTATATAATTTTTAAATATTAGAGGTAATTATTAATAGTTGGTGGTAATTAGTAAATATTTATAAAAATGAACAATAAATTACTACAATTATTAAAAATTAATGGCATTACTAAATATTTGATGTAATTAGTAGTTTTGTTTTTGATAAATCACTATAATTATTAATAATTAATTGTAATTAGTAAAAATTTGTAAAATTTACCATAAAATCACTAAAATTAATAAAAATTAGCAGTAATTTGTAAGAATTATAAAATATTATGGATAAATTAGTAGAAAATAATGCTAAATTCCTATAGTTAGTGAAAATTAGAAGTGATTAGGAAATAATTAATGGTAAATTGCTATAATTATTTATATTTATTGTTAAGTGGATATAATTAAGAAAACATTAGTAGTAATTAGAGGTAACTAGTGGTAATTAGATAAAATTATTGGTAATCAATTTTAATTACAAATAATTTTTAATAATTTGTGATAATTATTCATAATTATAGGAAATTAGTAATAATTAGTGATATTAAGTAATAATAAGTAATAAATAATGGTAATTAATAGTAATTAGTAATAATTAGTGGTAATTAATGGTACTTAGTAATAAATAGTATTTTTTTTGTATAAATTACCAGAATAGTGAAAATAAAATATGTTATCAATTTTTATGCGATAAGAAATGAGAAATGAAAACTTTGGAAATTGTTGGAAAAAATTGGTTTTATCACTTGAAGATTGTAAAAATTTTTATCACTAGGAGGGATAATGTAACACTTGCATGTTTACTGATGGATCAAAACAACACATGGTAGTAGATCCAGGAGGTGCATCCCTTGTTTTGATGATATATCACCTATATAATTACCAATTGATCACAACTATAATGACCTAAATATATAAAGTATGAACATTGTATTTGATAGTGTGTATGACACAAAACACGATGTGCGTAAGGGAAAGTAATTTATTCAGAATTTAAAATATATTTAATATTTAAAATATATTCAATATATTTTATAGATTGCAATTCATGTGAAACTGATTCAGCATATTCCACATAGAATAACTATTTTTTTCAATGGCTTTCATTACATGCAATATTGAGTTTTACGGAACAATTATATACTATTTCAATATTATTAGTTAATATAATAACATATAACCTAGCCATTAAATTATCATTTATTAATAGTATTAATTAACTTGTTAAAATATGAGGATTATAAAAATATATAATTAATTCATTGGTTACTAATTAATTTGAAATTAATGTAAAAACCAATTTAATATAAAGGATATATTTTAATGATCCCAAAGTTATTTTTCCAAAAAAAAGTAAATTAATTAAAAATAGTGTCTGATATTTATATAAAATATATTATATATTCAATAATATATTTTTTATATTCATCCAATATATTTGACAATCATAATATAATTTCAAACCTAATAATACATATAAAACTCATATATTTTTATTGAGGCGGTTTTACTACCTTTTAAAGGAGAACCTATTTTAAATACAATTTATGGAACATAATTAATTTTTAAATTTCAAAATAAATTAAATATTTGAAATATAAACATAAAAAACAAGTTAGTGTATAATTTTTGTATTTTTATATGAATTTTTATTTTTGAGAAATTGTAAAAAATATTAATTTTTTACTCCAAACTACTTTTACATAAAATTAATATATAAGGATAGAGTATATTTATTATTGTATTTAAAGATAATTATATTAAATTTTTACCAGTTAATCTAATTTATGTCACTATTTTCATTTTCATTTGAAAATTCAATATAAAAACTTATCAAACATTTGAAAGTTTTTATATTGAAAACTCGCATTGTCATCCCATCAGCGGGAAAATATTTAGATTAATTTGTTTTAATCACTTTTTTGAAATTTGGAAACATGGATTAGATATTTGTAATAATTATAATTTCTAATTTATAATATGTTCAAATTAGTTTTTGACCAAAAATATTAGCGAAGGCAATGAAAATTAATTACAATGATTAATAGAAAAGTAAGCTTAACAAGATACCAAACCATAAACATAAGAACAAAAATTACCTAGAAAATTTTCAAAATGAATTTTATAGTCATATATAGACACTATAATATCTTTTATTTAATTTTGACCATTATTCGATCCACATTAAATGGTGGGAAATAGTGTGTGGAATTCAGTTTTTCAAAATATACAATAGTGACAGTCCTCCACTATAAAAATGTCTCCTATAATCCCATATCCTCACACCTGTCAATCAATTTTGGATTGAGAAATATATACCTAAATATATTTTAAAAATCCCTCCACTAAACATATAATTCTCCACATGGGAATAAATCCATCCAAGAAATCCTTTTGGTGTAAACCAAAAGGAGTTACCATATTAAGAGGTAACCCCTATCCTCAAGATCTTTTGTTTTATTTCCATTATAAACCCCCTCAAAACTTTTTATTATATTATAATAAAAACAAGAGTGTCCTTAATATATTTATAGGTATTTATTTTATGGTTTATACATACACTTAAACATATAAATTTAAGGGGTATCAAACATATAATTTATGTGTACAGTGAACTACCACCACACGAAATGGTGATTATTCATTTTTCATTTAAAAACATTAATATTTGTGAATTATGATGGAATATTTATTTATATATTTTATATAAAATAATTAAGTTTTCTTTTTTCTTACTTAATTAATTTATAACACATACCCCTACACTTTCTATTTTGTGTAAATACGAAAATATTGTTTGTCTAAGAGTGGCCTACCGCACCCTCAAAACAATGTGATCTGTTCACATGATACATGGAATGTATAAAGGATGGTTCTAATTAATAATAAATGTAATAATATATATATATATATATATATAATATTTATGACATAATTACCTTTTGTGAAATATAATATATCATTTTCTTTATTACCATTTCACACACTTACAATGTGATAGCATCGGTCGTGGACGTGTGGACTACCCTTTCTTCGATATGTTGTGACTCCTTTTACATCATAATAATTATTTATATAATTGTATATGAATAAATAATATGGTATTTAAAGTATTATTATTATTATGGAAATATTAATGTTACTTACCTTGTTTCCATTATGATCATTGTATAATGGGATCATTAGTCATACATACTTACGGCTAACGTCAGCATGATTGTAATGTTGGATCATTTTTCAATACCATGTGTAATGCTTGGTTTAAAAGTATAATTATTGTATAAATATTATAATTATTTCATTTTCATTTTTATGAAGATGATGTGTAATAACCCTTTGATCATAGTTGACAATCCAAATTTGTTTTCGACACATAAACTATATTTGGTCAAAATGATAGCGTAGACATTATCCTTTTTATAGCTGTATAAAATATAGTAATAATTTAAATAAAATAATTATAAAGATGAAAAATGATCTTAATCTTGTAAATAATTAGAAAATATTATTATTCAAGAATATAAAGACACTTGAGAGAATTCAAACTCAAGGTAAGGGGTTTTATCTCAATTTATGTTCTATTGAGACTTATTTGTTTTTATACACCTAGTTTCTTTTATATAGTGTATATAATAACTTTTTTGAAATTTTATATCATGAATATACTTATTCTCTTGATATATTAAGTTTCAGGTAATGACATTCTGGCATGAGTCTTATGATTTAAAATTATTCAAAGTGGTATGAGACACTTTTGAATGTTTAATGATTATTTTCATTGGGAATAATTTTAATGATATTTTATTTCCATTTGAGGAAAATATATTAACGTTGGTCAAAACCCCTTTAATTTTACTCTCCTCTAATTATTCATGACCATTTTCTAGTATTATTACCATTTTCCAACTCTTTTGTACTCAAAATATTTTAGAAAATATTATTAAGAAAAGAAAAATTTATTTCTATCATTAGTCCGAGAATATGTTTTCTTTTAAAAACACTATTTTTTAAAAAGGATTTCAAAAATGTTTTTAACCATTAAAAATTGAGTTATTAAAGGCATTATTACCAATTTTTCTTTTACCCATGTTTTTTATGGAATATTCTTTTCATTTTACAAACAATGAATTCTTTCATCCATTTTATAGTGAAAAATGAATGGTTTTTACCTCATATAGTATGTATGTATTTACCCAACATAATTTATTTGAATCTCCCATTTCAGGTTTAAAGGTTTCCTTTTTAATTATTATTTTTCAAATTTTATTTTCAATGAAATTTTTTTTCAAAAGGTTTATAAAACAAAATGATATTTTTGTAGTACCACCAATATCTAGTATGTAACCCTTTCTTGATGCTTTTAGTGGTTTTAAAGTTAAGGGTGAAGAATGGGAGAGTCAGAAGAACTTGGAATGATGTTTTGTGAAAAAAGGGGAAGTCACACGGGCTGCACATGGTTTTTCTAAGCAGTGTGGCCAAACCGTGTGTAGTTGGTCTTGGAGGCAGTAGCTTCCGCACAGGCTACGCAGGGTTTGTCTAACCGTGCGGCCAAATCGTGCGAGAAGAGTGGCTGAGGCAGTAGATAATGCACGATTAGTGCATGGTTTGTCAAACCGTGCGAACTAACCATGTGTCCACTTAAACGAGATCCTATAAAGGTGGATCACATGCATTTTTGCCACTCAGTGCCTCGTTTAAGCTCCTTAGAGGCCCTAACTCGAGATTTTGGTTCTCCAAAGGTCCGAGATGGTTCACTCATTGTTCCAGAGGTGATCTGAAGGATTCTCTTGATGAATCGAAGCTGGATTCTTGTGGTATGTGATCGTTTTTGTTTGGTTTCTCAGATCTACTTATATCTGCTTCTCCTATTCTCTCGGTTTCTTAGATCTATGCCCGTTATGGGTATATCTAAGTTTGTTGATGCCAAACATTATGATATTTGGTCTTGGTTGTGTTAGGATAAGATATCTAAGGATGATCTTTGGTGAATTGGCCGGGTTTTCTTGTGCATTCTCTGTTAATTAATGTTTTCATCAAAACCTTTGAGGTAGGGGGATTTTCTCTCAACTCATCTTATTAGAATTTATTTTCTTGGTTTCAAATTCAGTTATTTAAAAGGAATTTATTGTGAAAAGCATGGAATAAATCTTTTTTAGTGATGATTTATGGTTCTAGTGAAATTTTGAAATCATGGAGATTTGTTGTGAAAAATGATTTGACTTGATGAATTAAAATGATTATTTTAAATTATATAATTGCTGGAATTGTAAATGGTTGGATGAAAGATGGGTTTTCAATAAAAGGGTGCATCATTGAAATTGTTTGGTATTGAAATGGATTTGTTATAATTGGTTCATTCTTTGTTTCCAATAAAAGTACAGTTTTATTGAAATGGTTTAAATTGGTTAAACACACTTTGTTTTGATAGAAATGGTTTTCAATAAAAAGCGTTTTACTGAAAATATGGTTTTGGCATTGATTTTTGGGAATGGGTGGTGGGTGTTCATGTTGCATATTCGAGGCATGGTTGAAATATGACCTTGTGCTTGTTGCCAAACGTTTAATGGAACAGGGTAACTATATATACGATGCTTGGTTGAAATATGACCTTGTAATCGGTACCAAAGGTGTAATGGAACATGGGAAATAATTACCTTGTGACTACTTGGTAGATCGACAAGAGACCGCTCATGATTATGGAATTGTCATAACGTAGCATGCATGGTTGATTTCACAGGTTTGTGAAATGGTTGGGTATGCCAAAAGAGGAATGTTTGTGAAATGGTTCTAAAGCTTGTTTGGTTATTTTTCTGGAAAATAACTTTAATGAAAATTGGTTTAAATTTCTCTTGGAATTCCTTTGGTTATGAATGGTTTTGGAAAGTTGTTTATATTTAGTTATAAACTACTTTTGAGAAAATGTATTATATAAAAAGTTTTTATATAAATGTGTCTAACTCTTCTATCCTAGTGGCATGAGTAGGGAAGTCATTGGGGAAAACCTACTGATTTTTATACTCACCCCTACTTTGGAATGATGGTGCTTTTGCGGATGTCATATTTCATGACATAGGTAAAGGTAAAGCATCATATGGCTAGTGGCTTGTGGTGATACTTGGGAGATGTTGTGAAGCATGGAGCTTATAGAGCATGGAGTTGTATTGTCTTTTAAGAGTCTTGAGTTGTTTATCCATTGTGTACTTTGATGCTTAGTTTGGTAATATGGTGTTGTGTACTTTAATGTGGTTTATTCTAAATGAAGTTGTTTATTGGTCTTTCTTTTGTTCATGCGTCATATAGTTAATGTTTGGTTATGGTTGGTTTATGGGTTTATTTCTTAAAGGGTAAATCATCCCCCAACATATATTTGAAACCCTTCAGCATTTATTGCCATCATTCGGAATCTTGGGGATGTTGCATAAGACCTAATAATGACTCGTTTTACTCTCAAGTCATTGAGAATTGTTGGGTCATTACAAATGGTATCAGCTTGTTCGGTCCTTGCCTAACAATTGGTCATCGATGTTCTTGGTCTTGGAGTTAAAATTCATTCGTGTCTATTCATTGGGTCAAAATCTTAGCCAGGAGTATGATTTTTGGAACTTGAAATGTATAGCATAAAAGGACATAGCTAACCCATTTATGCTGAACTTCATGTTACCAGGGTTTTAGGTACCTAAGTGTTTTGGATACACATATAGAATGTTGGAAATCTCATTGTCATGAGTTTATCCAATGAGAGAAGCATGACATGCATTGTAGAGGAATGACTTAACACTAGGATTTCATATCTCATTGTGAGGAATGAGTGATGATTTTTTGCAAGGTGCCAATTTTTGAAAAATGCAGAAACTTTTTTCAAGTGAAAGACATTGAAAAAAGGGTATTGGGTGAATTTTTAAAATGGGTTGACTTTCAAAGAGTATGTTGAATGTTTTCAAAAATGGTTGAACATGGAAAAAGGTCGTTTTTGGAAAAACAATGTTTTGATAGATGATGTGATAGAATTTGAATGCGCAGCCATCTGTTTCTAGAGAGTGAGATTGAAGGAGTTTATTGTTGGTTTAGAAAATGGAACCTGGTAGGCGTCGTCGAAACAAACCCAAAGAAGCTGCGGAAAATGTGGTTTCACCATAACCACATGTGAACCAAGAGCTGGTTAAGCATATTGTCTAGTCTGTTCATGGTGTGTATATGGAGAACTGAAGGAATGAACCAAGGAATGTGGATCATACCATCCAGTTCATGAAGCAGACTCCACCGAACTTTTGGGGTGATGTTGAAACCGAAAAGGTAGAGGTTTGGCTAAGTAGGATGAATTGTATCTTCGATTTCACCGGCACACCATCAGATATCAAGGTCAAGTTGTCAATATATATTCTCAAGTATTTGGCACGTTAATGGTGAGATTTGGCGGTGCATGCTAAATTGGATGAAGGCCTTAAATGGGAGGATTTTAAAGAATTGTTCAACAAACAATTCTATCCTCACACATTAAAGATCCAGAAAACAACGGACCACTTTAGCTTGAAACAAGAGAGTCTCTCTGTCACAATGTATGTGGATAAATTCATGAATTTAGTACGTTTTGAGCCAGAGGTTTCGGCAAGTGCTTCATTGAAGGCACGCATCTACAAATCAGGGCTAAAGAAATATATTCGATTGAATATTACGGTGCTCTAGATCAGTGGTTATATGGAGATGGTGAACAGAGCGATTGTTGTTGAACATGATATCTCAGGATCGATGGGATGAGGCATGATGATACCTACGGGAAATGGTGGGAACTCAATCGTTTGGAACAAGAGGAAAAGGGATACCTATTTCCATGGGGTGAGTGAAAATCAGAACCCGACGGCGGGATCAGTGAACCTTCATCCACGAACCCAGAGCAAAGTGAGTTACTTTCAATGTGGTTCGACTAACCACATAAAGTGAGAGTGTATAACGCAACCTATAACATGTCATAATTGAAAAAAATGGGACATCTTCAGCACTATTTTCATAGTGCTCCTAGGTCGGGTACTCAGGACACTCCTCAGGCATCGCAAGCATCGTATGCTTCGATTGGACATGGGCAGCAGAATTAGTCTCATCAGCATAACAGAGCTAACCATGGTGATTCTTGAAATACCATTAATCCTTAACCATGAAAATTTCAACAAGGAAACAAGGAGAGCAGTGTAGTGACGAAGCAATTGTATGGAGCTGAGCAGATGATGGTCGATGATCAGGCTAGACCATCTATAGTGAGAGGTACGATTATTTTTAACTCTACCTTTGTGAATGTTATCTTTTATACTGGTGCATCATATTCCGTCATTGCTTCTCGTGATGTTGATCTGCTATGTTTAAAACTGGAAATGATTCCTTCTATTTTGAAACTAAAAACTCCTCTTGGTGAAAGAGAATGTCAAGCCTTTATGTGTAGATAATGTGCTATAACAGTTGATGGAGCTGAGTTAAAATGGGACTTCTCGATGTTGGAAATGGATGTCTATGACTTAATCCTTGTTATGGATTGGTTGAAAATGGGTTTGTCTCACATCGACTGCTATAGGAGAACGGTTAGTTTCACAACTGAGGATGACATCAACCATCTCTTCAGAGGAGAGAGAATGGTATGTAAATATGGAAAGAGATTGTTGGAACTAATGGGGGGAATAACCTCTTACCAACTTGTAGTGTTGACATTGGAATAAATGGAATAGATCGAGAGAAATAGTTCTCCATCTTTTTTGTATCAATTTCTAGATATATTTCCCAATAACATCTCTGGGTTACCACCTCTAAGGGATGTAGAGTTTAGGATTGATATGCTTCTAGGGACCAGTCCTATTTTCCTTCTGACTTATAGGATGGCACTAATGGATTTATGGGAATTGAAAGTGTAGTTAGAAGTGCTGGAAATAAAGGGTTTCATTCGACCAAGTACAACTCTGTGGGAAGCACAAGTTTTTTTTCGTGAAAAATGCATATGGAACTCTTCGGCTGTGTGTTGATTATCGTAATCTTAACCAAGTTACGATAAACAATAGATATCCACTTCCATGAATTGATGATATGTTCGATCAATTGAAAAGAGATTAGTGGTTCTCTAAGATTAACATGCGATTAGGATATCACCAATTGTGAGTTTAGAAGGAGAATATTCCAAAAACAGCCTTCAGAAGTAGATATGGACACTAAAAATATGTAGTCATGCCTTCTATTCTAACAAATCCACCAGTGGTATTCATGGATTTGATGAATCAGATATTTCAACAATATCTAGATTATTTTGTTGTGGTGTTTGTGGATGATATCTTGGTGTATTCAATGACAAGGGATGATCATGAGGAGCACCTGGAAACAGGGTTACAAATAATGAGAGATCATCGTTTGTATGCCAAATTATCAAAGTGTGATTTTTGGATACAGGAAGTACACTTCCTTTCCCATGTCCTTTTTGATAAAGGTGTTTCAGTTGATACCGAAAAGATAGAATTCGTTTTCTCGTGGCAACCACTGAAGAATGTGTTCGAGTTACGCAGTTTTCTTAGTCTAGCCGGTTACTACCGACGCTTTGTGCATGATTTATCATGACTAGAATTACCAATGACATCTCTGACAAAGAAGAATGCTCCATTTAAATGGATGAAAGATTGTCATAAGTCTTTCCAGGAACTAATGGGTCGTCTTACATCAGCACCCATCATGATCTTTCCTAAATCAGGACAGGGGTATTTGGTGTATTGTGATGCTTTGGGAACAGGGTTGGGTGGTGTTCTCATGTAAGGAGACCATGTGGTTGCTTATGGTTCAAGGTAGTTGAGGGTGCATGAGAAGAATTACCCAACACATGATATGGAGTTAGTTGCAGTTGTCCATGCTTTGAAAACATGGAGACATTATCTCTTTGGTGAGAAATTTATTGTGTTTATGGATCACAAAATATTGAAACATATTTTATCACAACGAGATTTGAATTCGAGGCAATGGAGGTGGATGGAGTATATTCAAATGTTTGACTTTGACTTAATGTACACACCAGGAAAAGGAAATTTTGTAGCGGATGCCTTGAGTAGAAATTCATACGCTCAGTTAGAGAAAGAAGCTTTAGATAAATGGCAGTTGATGTTGTCCTCAGCTGACATGCATGTGGAATGTGAAGGCCGGGGTGATTTTGCTGTTTTCTTTTCAGCTATGATTATTCCGAATTGGGTAAAGATGATCAAAGAAGCACAAACATATAATGCAGAATGTCTAGTTGTATGTTCAAAACTCAATGGTGGGGAGACCATTGATGGATGGAAACATGATGGGGGTTCATTTTTGTGTTTAAAAGATCGAATGGTTGTACCTATGGTTTTTCAAGAAAAAATCCTTCATCCTTACCACCATTCAAGATGGGTTGTACATCCAGGTACACAGAAGATGTATAAGGAGTTGAAGACGCAGTTCTGGTGGAGCGGCATGAAAAGTAAAGTGGTTGAGTTCATCTCGTGGTGCTAAACTTGTCAGTAGGTTAAAGTCGAGCATCAGATACCAGCTGGTATGTTACAATATTTACCTATCCCAATGTGGAAATGGGATCGTATTGAAATGGATTTTCTCACAGGTCTTCCAAGAATGGTCCGGAAACACGATGCCATTTGGGTGATAGTTGATCGTCTAACCAAGTCATCCTATTTCATCCCTATTCGTGAAACTCATACGGTTGAAGATCTTTCAAAAATACATATCCAAGAAGTGGTAAAGAGTCATGATGTACCATTTTCTATAGTCTCAGATAGAGATCTGAGGTTTTTATCTCGTTTCTAGAAATCATTATAGTAAGCCTTTGGGACTCAGTTGACTATGAGCACGGCGTATCATCCTCAGACAGATGGGAAATTCGATCGGACGATACAAAAATTGGAAGAAATGTTGTGGGCTTGTGTAATGGTTTTTTATGTCTCATGGGAAGATCATATACCCTTAGTGGAGTTCTCATACAATAATAGCTATCAAGCCTCGATACGCATGGCTCCGTTTGAATCATTGTATGGGCGTCCTTGTTGTTCTCCACTATGCTGGGTGGAAATGGGTGAAACGTCACTAGTTGGGCCAACCCTTGTCCAAGAGACAACAGATATGATCTAGTGATTAGAAAAAGGATGGAGATGGCTCAGAGTCATCAGAAATATTATGCAGATAACCTTCGAAGACTGTTGTCGTTCATTGTGGGTGATCATGTCTTTTTTGAGGATCTCACCAAGGCTTGGACATCATCGTTTCGGTAAGCAGGGCAAGTTATCTCTTAGATACATTGGCTCTTTTGAGATATTTTAATGTGTTGTAAAGGTGGAATATCAGTTGGCATTACCACCATGGTTTAGTTCGGTGCATAATGTGTACTATGTATCTCTGTTGAAAAAAGTGTCTTCCTGATCTGAACCATGTGATCAAATGGGATCATGTTGACCTAGAGTTGGATGCTTCGTTGATACATATCCCTGTATGTATTTTATATAGGCAAGAGAAATTCTATCATGGATAAATCATCGATTTAGTGTGGGTTTTATGGTATCATGGTTAGATTCAGGAAGAGACATGGGAACGTGAAAGGTAAAGGAAAGAGCAGTGGCCGGAACTCTTTCAACTAGCTGGAGGTTTTCTACTTTCTGAGGATCAAAAGACCAATGTTGGGGAGAATTTTATACCCCCGGTTCCTGGTATGTAACCCTTTATTGACTCTTTTAGTGGTTTTAAAGTTAAGGGTGAAAATGGGAGATTCCGAAGAACTTGGAGGGAAGTTTTGAGGAAAAAGGGGAAGTTGCACGGGCTCCGCACGGTTTGTCTAAACTGTGTGGCAAAACCATGTGTAGTTTGTCTTTGAGGAAGTAGATTTCGCATGGGCTACACATGGTTTGTCTAATTGTGTGGCCAAGCCATGTGAGAAGGTTGGTCAAAGTAGTAGCTAACGCACGGTAGTGCACGGTTTGTGAAACCGTGCGAAATAACCGTGCGGCCACTTAAACAAGATCCTATAAAGGTGCATCTCATGCATGTTTTCCTCTATGTGCCTCGTTTAAGCTCTTAAGCAGCCCTAACTCTAGATTTTGGTTATCCTAAGGTCAGAGAGGGTTCTCCCATTGTTCCGGAAGCGATCTGAAGGCTTCTCTTGACGAATCGAAGCCGCATTCTTGAGGTATGTGATCGTTCTTGTTTGGTTTCTCAGATCTACTTAGATATACTACTCCTCTTCTCTCAATTTCATAGATCTATGCCCGTTTTGGGAAGATCTAAGTGTGTGGATTCCAAAAATGATGAGATTTGTTCTAGGTTGTGTTAGGAGATGAGATCTAAGGATGATCCTTGGTGAATCGACTGGGTTTTCTTGTGCTTTCTCCATTTGTTATGGTTTTCATCAAAACCATTGAGGTTGGAGGCTTCTCTATCGAATCCTATTATTAGAATTGATTGTCTTGGTTTCAAATTGGGTTATATGAATGTAATTGATTGTGAAAAGAATGGAATAAATCTTCGATAGTGATGATTTATGGTTCTAGTGAAATTGTGAAATCTTGGGGATTTGTTGTGAAAAGTGATTTGGATTCATCAATTTGAAATGATGATTTTAAATTATAGAATTTCTAGAATTGTAAATGGTTGGATGAAAGATGGGTTTTCAAAAAATGGGTGGTTTATTGAAATGTTTTGGTGTTGAAATGGATTTTTTGGAATTGTTTTATTCTTTGATTTTCAATAAAAGTACAGTTTTTTTGAAATGCTTTAAATTGGTTGAACACACTTGGTTTTGATGGAAATGGTTTTCAATAAAAAGTTGTTTTATTTGTTGTATGGTTTTGGTATAATTTTTGGGAATGGGTGGTGTGTGTTCATGCTATATATATGTGGCTTGGTTGAAATAGGACCTTGTGCTTGGTTCCAAACGTTTAATGTCACATGGTAACTATATGTACGAGGCTTGGTTGAAATATGACCTTGTGCTCAGTTCCAAAGGTGCAATTGAACATGGTAAATAATTACCTTATGACGACTTGGTAGATTGATGAGAGACCACTCATGAGTATGGAACTATCAGAACATAGCATGCATGGTTGATTTTACGGGTTTGTGAAATGGTTGGGTATGCCAAAAAGGCATGTTTGTGAAATGGTTCTAAAGCCAGTTTGGTTATTTTTCAAGAAAAATAAATTTCTGTAAAATTGGTTTAAATTTCTCTTGGAATGCCTTCGGTTATGAATGGTTTTGGAAACATGTTTATATTTATATATAAACTGCTTTTGAAAAACTGTTTTATATAAAATGTTTTTATATAAATGCGGTTGACTCTTATATCCTAGTGGCATGAGTAGGAAAGTCATTGGGGAAATCCTTCTGAGTTTTATAATCACCCTTACTTTGGCACGTTGGTGCTTTGGAAGATGTCGTATTCTGGGACATAGGTAAAGGTAAAGAATCCTATGTCTAGTGGCTTGTGGTGATACTTGGGAGATGTTGTGGATATTGGAGCTTATGGAGCATGGAGTTTTAGTGTCTTTTGAGAGTCTTGAGTTTTTTATCCGATGTGTACATTGATTATTAGTTTGGTCTTCCGCTATTGTGTACTTTGATGTGGTTTATTCTAAAAGAAGTTGTTTATTGGTCTTTATTTTTTTCATGCATCATATAATGAATCTTTGGTTATGGTTAGTTTATGGGTTTATTTGTTAAAGGGTAGATCATCCCCCAACTTATATTTTAAACCCTTTGGCAATTATTTCCAGCCTTTGGCATCTTGGGGATGTCGCATAAGGCCTAGTAATGACTCATTGTACTCTCAAGTCAATGAGAATTGGAAGGTCATTACAATTTTCCTCAAAAATATTTTTCAAAATAACATTTTATAGATTTTTAATTCATTAATGATGAAAATCCTTTATTTTACTCCACATGGGATATGTTGTAATGATTCCACCCTTATTATTCCTATATATGTTTTATGATTTATTTCGCTAAGGGTAGTATTCGCATTAACTTTATTTATTTCATTTTTAAACCCCTTGAAATAATTTGGTTACCTTGATCATTAAACATTAAATTTATCCTTATTATCCATATCATTTATCATATATATGTTAATTTCATGAACTATATATCATTCCAAAATACAATATTTACTTTGATATTAATTTTATTGGATGTGAACTATTGATAAATAACTATTTTTTTCAATACAGTTATTAGATAAGGCATATTATTTATTTTTATTATTGAATAGGAGGAGTGATTTAGATTGAAAATGACTGGTGGGGCTCAAAAATTATATATCCCCTCAATTAATTGTAAGGATATTATGAGACAAATAATTTGTCGAAATTAAATAGGTTTTAACCTATAGTTTTAAACCATTTTTTGAATGGTCTTCATAGTATATATTTTCATGTGCATGAGACATAGAATCCAATAATTAAGAACATCCCTCATTTATTTTTAGTTAATATTAATCCATGACATTTTGTGTCGACATTATTATTGATACATTTCATTTTAAGTTCATTGATTAATTAAAATGTGTTTCAATTTCTTACCTTTCCATTTTTTTCTATATCTATCTTTTTGAGTGGAATGTGTTAATAGTAATTTACATTTCCATATTATTTACTCAATTGCTTCTCATTTATTTACTTTACCATGTTGATTATTCTCATTGATTCATTATTTCTCCTATTTTACACAACCCTTACTTTGAATTTGAGTTCACCATTATTTTTTCCATTTCCCCATGAACTCAAGAATTATACTAAATAATTTATGCAATTAAATTATATATATAATGAAGCTATTATCCTTGATGTATTTATAATATAATTATATTGTAATTAGTTTATTCTTTTATAATGTATGTACATAGTTTTCCAAGAATACTAAACTATTCTATCCTTTAGGATGTGATTTAAATATATCTTATGATAATGTAATTGATTAAAGATACCGACTCCTGGATATCTGCGGTTGGGTCCCTATAGTTTGTATCAGATAAATTTTTCTAGCATCCTTGGGAACTTGATTTATAAAACATAGATTAAGTAACATGAACCTAATTTAGACTAGGAGGATAATTATATAGTAAAATCCATGAAATTTTTTTAAGGTTGAGATTATGTGGGTATTCGTAGGTATACATCCCTATCTACACATTATAAGTGTTTTTGGATCTGGAATAAATGTACCTATAAGTAACAACTCTGACAAGGTGTGTCAGGACTGAATTAATGTAATCCGGTATACAACAATAGGTCTTACTACACACATAGTTTAAAACATATGTGGGATATTCATTGGATAATTCATGTTTTATTTAAAAATAATTGTGAATGATTTGAATAGATAATGATAATTAATGACTTACATTAAAGACAAGGTGTTTTATATTTAGAATAATGTGTTATAAAAATGATATCCTATAAATGATTATAAATTTTTCTATGACTATTGCTATTCACACTATACATTATAGTTTTAGTTAATGGATGGAACATGATGGACTCATGTTAACATTGAACATGGAGGACAAGGTGGTGACAATGATAAAGAAAAATATGTTTTTAGAGGAGTTCAATTTATCATGTTTATTTCTAATAATTTTTCCTTAAAATATGATTAAATACATATACCTTAACCTACTTCTGAACTCACCAAAGTATAAAAGGAAGGATTTTTCTAAGATATAATGATGTGGAGACAATGGAGAGAATAATTCTTGATTTCCCTAAAGCAATAAATATAGAAGGAGAAACATTGGAAATTCTATCAATGAAATAGTGAAGATATTTATGTGTGGGGAATAAGAACACAATTGAATGAATTACTGAGGAGAAATGAAGATTAGCATGGAAGGAATTAAAACTCATCCTAAGGATCCATTTATATTTTTTTCATAAATGTGGGGAACTGGTACATTACCCAAATCAAATATTTATTCTATTGGAAAAACTCCAGATCAAGGAAGGACCTATGTGAAAATAAATTGATGAAGTATTTATTTATTGGGGTTGTGTTGCAAAAAAAATCTATATAGTGATTAAACTAATTTCAAGGATGTCCATAATATATATTTTTGGAGATTATATTAATATAGTTTTAGATAAGGACAAACTATAATCTAGGATACAACCAATAATTTCTAGTGAGGCCACAAGTCATAAACCCATGACACAAGGATGATAAGGGTTTCAATCCAACCACTGAACTATGCTATGCCCTGGTTAAAATGAAATTTTTTAGATGAAAATTTTTATGAATAAATATTAATGATGAAACGATAGTTTTTCTGTAACACCCCTGGTAAATAAAGAATATGACATTTTCATATTTATCCATATTTGTGAATAAAATATTAATATGACTTTAAAGGGGACGCTATTCTCGATGGCATACCCAACACGCAACAACGAGTTTCCTGGGAATCTTACGTTGCACTCTAATAATAAAATAATATTATTTTAAATGGTAGTTAACATGTTGCCGTTGTATTGGCGGGAATAGATAGAAATACCTAAAATATGATTATATATGTTTTTTATTGTTTTTACATTTATCCAATAAAAGATAAAGGTATAAAATACGGAAATAATTCAATTTTAGGCGTATATGCCCTAGTTTTCACTAAAGGTTCACTTATCGCCTTTTGATGGAGAACCGTCATTAAATATAGTTTTGTTCACTCTTATACATCCTTTCGGACCAAATAAAACTCTTCTTAATAATTGGGACATCAAAATTTACTTTGTGTAAATTTTTGGTATCTTTCCGATAATGTTCATTTTCTTTTAATGAATAGTGTAAAATGTTGTATTTTAATTCAAAACCTCTTTTTAATCTAATTTTTTTATATGATTAGATTATCTTTTTAATTGGTTATAAAGTTAAATTAGAATATATTTTTACCCTTAAATCCAATAGTGGTCGTTGGAATTAATTTCACTTTGAAATCAGACTTGAACCAGTGTCAATCTTTTGTAAATTATTGTTTAATAAAAACACACTATTTGATCTGACAGCGGGAATTAATTATTAAATTAATTAATGTGACTTATATGTTTTGAATTTTTTAAAATAGACTTAATTTTTGAATTCAGAATATCAAATATAGCTTAGTTTAAATTTTTGGGATTTTTCTGAAAAACTACAATTTTTTATGAATAGTGAAACCACTAAGTGGTACTTATAAAAGTTGATTTTTCTATTTAAATGAAATTTTTCCATCTTTGTGTTTTTGAATTTCAAAAATCCAACATACATGGTTGTCATTAAGAAGTAAAATGTGGTTCAATGGGATAAAAATAATTTTTTGGTGAATAGTAACTTATTAAGTTTTTAATCGCGATTTGAGGTAATTAGTGTAGTTTAAGGTAAAAATAATGTTTTAATAATATGAAATGAACATGACACATGTCCTAACATCATTCGATGTGTCATGGCCGACCAAGAAAACCCATGTGTTAACTTGAGGACCCATGAAGCCACTTTGTTTGTAAAATGACATTAATATCTTTTTATTTAAAGTTAACGTAAAAATGAGACAAACATGAAATGTTTATTAAAACAATTTTTACATGGGGTTATACAAATAATATTTTTGACTATAAATATTAATTGAAAAGCTAAAAATATTTCCTACATCATAGTAGTTTTTTTATAATTTTTAGACATTAAATAAATTAAATTATTTATGACATCATAATGATGAAGTGATGACCTCATTATTTAACGATTTAAATAAAATGAAAACATAATTTAAAATCTATGACCTAAATAAGTCCAAAACCTATTGTATGGGTGGATTTTGAACCCTTATCACCTTATCATTGAATTATATCAATGTGGGACCTTTTGAATCCGAAACTCATTTTAAAATAAATTAACTTATCTTTACTTTCCAAGAGTGCCCCTCCTCTCCTCTTATAAAAGGCCCCCACCTGTACCTCCTTACCCACACTCCCAAAGCTTTTGGATCGGCCAAACCCTGCCCATTTTTTCTCTCCACTTCACTCTCTTACTCCTTGAAGCCTCACTTTGGGCAGAAGTCTTTCCAAGGAAGCCTTTGAGCTCAAACCAAAGGGAGTTACCCGATTTTAAGGTAATGTCTTCACTTGTGTCCTTTTGATTTATTTTGCTTCTCCAACCCCCTAAACTCTTTTTATTCATTTATTTTGTAACAAATACAGTATCTTAAATATACTAGGATTTTTTTATAATAAGGATTCTAGCTACACTTACACACACCTACATCTAATGGTTAAAGAACATACTGTTTCCGTGGATGGTGAATTTATGCCTCCTGAAACGATGATTGTTCAACATTCTTTTAACACCTTCAAAGGTGGCAATTAAGATGGAAATATATTTATATATGATATATAGTATGTTTATTTTTTACTTAATCTTATGTATTTTTCATTTTGGGAATACCTTTATGGTTTCCATTATGGGTAAACGCGATATCTTCATTTAAGGATGTGCGGACTACCGCCCCCTCAAAGTGATTTGATTAGTTAATACCATATGTGGAACATATAAAGGATATATTTAATGATATTATATATGATACCATACTGGAATTAAAATAATATTATGTATCATTATGTTTTAATTCCATTAAATATGAAAAAGAAATGGAAGTAGCATTCATGCGTACGTACGGCTTACTGTCTCCATAAACGGTACATTTCATTTCTTATCTCAAAATGTTATTTAATACTATAAGTACATACATATAATGGATATATATGTAATATATTACATAAAAATTCTGGATATCATTATGGAATTATAATATATATATATATCTCTCTCTCATTTTGTTTTAATTCCATTAATATGACAAAAAATGAAAGTAGCGTTCATGCGTACGTACGACCTACCGTCTCCATGAACGGTGCTTTTCGTTTTTATCTCCAAATGATATGGAATAGTATAAAATGAATATTTACTGGATATATATGTTATCTTAATCATTAATACTATTCTGGAAATTATTTACTTATAACTACATGAGCAATCTTTTTTTTAAACAAGATCATTTTTGACTCATGTACCAAACATCAGCAAAAACGTCTGATATGAACTAACATTATTAAACAATTATTATAACATTATAATATGTGATATGAACTGAATAATAATCTCTAAAGGAGGTAATTAGGCAATTATTAATTTACCAAAGTTTATTATTCATAAATATAAAGAAACGAACAAGACAAGTTGGACTTGAGGTAAGGGATCCTACTCATCTCTTTCTTTTTAAGTACACTCTTTTATGTCATTCCTTCTAAGCTCATATTTCTTGTTATTGGGATGTTATTTTATATAACTCTTACTTTAATTTTTATGTTCATATGATGAGAGACCTTATTCTCTCTCATCAATCCATTTTGGATGTTTCGAGTGGCGCTGTTAGGCTGCCGAATTTTCGTAAGAGATCTAACCTCTCTCTTTCCCTTTATGTACTACACTTTATTTCACTTATTTTAAGCTCCTATTTTTTATGATGGGGGATGTTCTTTCATATTCCTCTTGCTGTAAATTTTGTTTTAATGTGATGAGATACCCTATTTGATCTCATCAATCCATTTTTGGAAGTTTTAAGTGGCGCCGTTAGGCTGCCGAGTTTTCGTAAGTGATTTTTCATCTCACTTTTATTCCCGTGAAATTTATTCTACATTTTCCACAATTTCCTTTGAGTGGTGTATGTACTGACCATTATTTTACTCATTGTGTAATATTCTTTCATTTGTGAGTATTTACATCAATGATGAATTTTCCTTCTTTCACGAGGCGTATGTTTCGAAAGATACCCATGTCGGTAAGGGAACCTTTCACCCTCCTCTTTTTAAAAGACTTCTTTTGTTGGATCTTTTAATTTACATATTGTTATGTTGGGATATGTTCTCATATATCCTCATATGTAAATTTTACATCCATGTGATGAGATACCCTTTTTTTATCTCTCATCAACTCATTTTGATGTGACGCTGTTAGGATATCAAGGGAACTTCTTAACCCAATTTTGATTTCTTTGGGTTCAACATGTAGTTATTGAATATGTCATCCTTTGAATATGTGTGAATGAACTTTGATTATTTTACACTTAATATCCACTTATATTTGATGTATTCGTTTGTCACGCATAATTATGTAATTGATTTATCCTTAAACCAAGGATACCGTCTTTGTAAGGGACTTCGTCTCAATCTCCTTTCATTGAGGCATGTTCTGTTTTATACACAACCTTATTTTATATGGTCTATAAACCCCTTTGACTTTTACGTTTATTATAAAGGAATATTTTTTATACGAAGCATTTACTAAACGACAAAAGGGAATGTTTTTGTCGTACATATGCGGCGACAACGACTTCTCCGCCGCCGTGACCATTATTTGAGTTTCGGCTTCCTCTACAAGTCATACCTTCTTTTTAAAAGAAAAATAAATTCCATGTTTTACTTTTCTTTTATCTTGGTATTGAAAATGGTTTTCATAATGTTTTTATATCAATGTTTTGTATTGATATCTTTTAGTTGAAAGGTGGGAATGTTATGTTTCCTTTATGCATGTTTTATGTGATACGATTATGTTAAGGTTCTTGGGAATTATTATGAAGACAGGTGGTTCTGTGATAAACTAAGGGCGGGTGAGACCCATATAGATCTCCAATGCATTGGGTAACGTGAAGGAGTGAAACATTAAGGTTTCTCCGCAGAGATTTGGGAATATACTGTGATGGGTATTCCAAACGTAACCAAGAGGGTTACTCCCTACGTAAGAAAGTTATGAATGGATCAAGTAACCTTTTATGTCTTATGATTTCTATGATTTATTCATGATTTGATGAGGTATGTTAAAGTGTCTATGTTTTATGGGTAAATTATGATTTCATTCTTATATATATATGATCTAATGTTTCCTTTCCATATTTTTATAACCCTTACTGAACTTATTATGCCCATCCCAAGTTTTTGAAATGTTTTTTACAGGTCAAGGGAAAGGTACATGACGTGATGATAGTGTCAAGGATGTGTCAAGAATGAATCCATGTTTTATTTTAAATATGTTTCCGTTGATGGGAAGAATGAATACTGTCTTTTATGTAAACACTTTGCTTAAATGTGGAATGAAATGCAAGTTTCATGATCTAGTTCTCTAAAACTCTAAACCTGAAATGATCCTCAATGTGTAATCTTGTAATAACTCAAGATTAAGTAAGGTTTAAGGCTAGGGACTTATAGTTGGTATCAAAGGTCTATTTAGATAACTTTATAGGTTAGGGTATTCTTTAAGCATAAGTGACATTACCATAATGGTTAGGATTTCAGAAAGAGTCCTTGTTTTAGATAAAGTGAATGAGTAAGTATATCTTAGTGTTTATCTTACTCATTAGTACATGATGGTTTTGTTGATATACTCACACTGGCCTTTTTGGTGTTAGTAAATGGCTGGATCTAGCTGGCACCAAAGTGACAATTGGTTTGAAGGAAACTGTGGTGGTTCTTTGATTAAGAGACTCGATGAAATGGGGTATTCAATGAGGAAACTCGTTGTTGTTCTAAACCAACTATCAAGGAGTCATGATCAACCACTTGAACCTTGGTATGTTCTGTAATGCATCATGTATGATATGAACAATCTATGTGGAAGTTTAGGTAATAATTATAAAGGTAACAATTAGAGTTTATATGATCCATACTTTTGAGGTAATTATTGGTTATTATATGATATGCTGGAAAATGAAAGGCATGAGATAAACTTGAGGTTAAAATATGTTATGATCATTTTTGATGATTTTATCTCTTTTTGGGGAATTATTTAAGAATTATATAGTTTTGGAAAAAGGACAACACGCAGACCGTGTGACAACCCGTCGCGTCGGACAAAGCTACGGGAATCGAACCCACAACCAAAGTGCGACTGGTATTTATCACCTACCACTGCACTACGTGAAGTCCCTGGTCAGTTTGACTGATTCTTTTTAGTTAGATGATTTTATTAATTAAGAGTAAGTTGATTTTGGGTTATCTATGGATATTTATTAACCTATCATGTAGGATATGTGATTAGGTTAATTACTTTTCAATACGAGACATTAAGAGAAAATGATGTTGTTTAGTGATAAATGTTATGATTTAACATGGAAGACTATGTGACTAAATCCTTCAAATATTTGGGTTTCAATATTAGATTAGTTTACATTGAATAATTTTATGGACAAATTGGTTATCGAATGGTCCTCGTTGAACTTTGGGTTTTGTTGGACAAATTTTGAGATTAAGAATAGATTTTCTTTTTATAAAGGGTTATCTTTTTTTGGATTATCTGACCTTGTACTAACCTTTCTGGTTTTGGTTTTGGTTAAAGACTAAAGACATGGGATGTATATAGTTCTTTTTTGTGTATTAGGTGATTCTCTATAAATTTATTATAGTACTCTTAATGTGAACAAGTCTCCCTAAATACTCGTCTTTTGGAAAAAATATGAGTTTGATTAAGGAATCTAGTAAAAGTTGGAAGTCAACATGACAAGTAAGTATGTTTCCTTATGTTTTATTTAAGCTCAAAAATAAATTCTTCAATAAAAAGTTACTTAAAGCAAAAATGTTGTCTATTAACTTTTCCTACTGGGGAACCCAACACAGTTTAACCCATCACAAGTTTGTGATTTTCTTATTGTTAACTTTCTCCTAAACATGTTTTCTATCACTCTCCATCAGAACATGACCCTATGTTTTCTCCTCCATGTCCATATTTTTCTACATGTAATCCTAGTATGGGTTAACTCGGGTGACCTTTGTACTTATCTTTCTTTATTTTAAAGTGATTGTTTTACCAACTCTTGTTCCGATGTGGGACATTCAATGATGTTTCCAAGCGCAATTTTAAAATTGCAAGGACGCAATTCCCAAAAGGGGGGAAGGATGTAACACCCCAGGTAAATAAAGAATATTACATTTTCATATTTATCCATATTTGTGAATAAAATATTAATATGACTTTAAAGGGGACGCTATGCTCGATGGCGTACCCAACATGCAACAACGAGTTTCCTGGGAATCTTACGTTGCACTCTAATAATAAAATAATATTATTTTAAATGGTAGTTAACATGTAGTCGTTGTATTGGAGGGAATGGATTGAAATAACTAAAATATGATTATATATGTTTTTTAATGTTTTTACATTTATCCAATAAAAGATAAAGGCATAAAATATGGAAATAATTCAATTTTAGGCGTATATTCCATAGTTTTCACTAAAGGTTCAGTTATCACCTATTGATGGAGAAACGTCATTAAATATAGTTTTGTTCACTCTTATACATCCTTTTGGACCAAATAAAAATATTCTTATGAATTGGGACATCATAATTTACTTTGTGTAAATTTTTGGTATCTTTCCGATAAAGTTCATTTTTTTAATGAATAATGTCAAATGTTGTATTTTAATTCAAAACCTCTTTTTAATCTAATATATTTATATGATTAGATTATCTTTTTAATTAGTTTTAAAGTGAAATTAGAATATATTTTTACCATTAAATCTAATAGTGGCCGTTGGAATTATTTTCACCTTGAAATTAGACTTAAACCACTGTCAATCTTTTGATACTTATTGTTTCATAAAAACACGCTATTTGATCTGACAGCGGGAATTAATTATTAAATTAATTAATGTGACTTATATGTTTTTAATTTTGTAAAATAGACTTCATTTTTTAATTCAGAATATCAAATATAGCTTAGGATGAATTTTTGGGATTTTTCTGAAAATCTTCAATTTTTGATGAATAGTGAAACCACTAAGTGGTACTTATAAAAACTGATTTTTCTGTTTAAATGAAATTTTTCCATCTTTGTGTTTTAAATTTCAAAAATCCGACATACATGGTTGTCATTAAGAAGTAAAATGTGGTTCAATGGGATAAAAATAATTTTTTTGGTGAATAGTGACTTATTAAGTTTTTAATCGCGATTAGAGGTAATTAGTGTAGTTTAAGGTAAAAATAATATTTTAATAATATGAAATGAACTTGACACATGTCCTAACCTCATTGGATGCGTCATGGCCGACCAAGACAACCCATGGGTCGACTTGAGGACCCCATGAAGCCACTTTGGTTGGAAAATGACATTAATGTCTTTTTATTAAAAGTTAAAGTAAAAAATGAGACAAACATGAAATGTTTTACTAACACAATTTTTACATGGGGTTATACAAATCATATTTTTGACTATAAATATTCATTGGAAATAAACAAAGATTTACTACATCATAGTATTTTTTTTATAATTTTTAGACATTAAATAAATTAAATTATATATGACATCATAATGAAGCAGTGATGACCTCATTATTTAACGATTTAAATAAAATGAAAAGACAATGTAACATATATGACCTACACATGTCCAAAACCTATTGGATGGGTGGATTTAGAACCCTTATCACCTTATACTCTAATTATATCAATGTGGGACCTTTTGAATCTGAAAATCATTTTAAAATAAAGTAACTTATCTTTACTTTCCAAGAGTGCCCCTCCTCTCCTCTTATAAAAGGCCCCCACCTCTACCTCCTTACCCACACTCCCAAAGTCTTTGGATCGTCCAACCACTACCCATTTTGTCTCTCCACTTCACTCTCTTACTCCTTGAAGACTCACTTTGGGAATAAGTCTTCCCAAGGAAGCCTTTGAGCTCAAACCAAAGGGAGTTACCCGATTTTAAGGTAATGTCTTCACTTGTGTCCTTTTGTTTTATTTTGCTTCTCCAACCCTATAAACTCTTTTTATTCATTTATTTTGTAACAAATCCAGTATCTTAAATATACTAAAATGTTTTTATAATAATGATTCTAGCTACACTTACACACACCTACATCTAATGGCTAAAGAACATACAGTTTCCGTGGATGGTGAATTCATGCCTCCCGAAACGATGATTGTTCAACATTCTTTTAACACCTTAAAAGGTGGCCATTAAGATGACAATATATTTATATGTGATATCTAATATGTTTATGTTTTACATAAGCTTATGTATTTTTCATTTTGGGCATACCTTTATGGTTTCCATTATAGGTAAATGTGATATCTTCATTTAATGAAGTGCGGACTACCGCCCCCTCAAAGTGATTGGATTCGTTATTACCATATGTGGTACGTATGAAGAATATATTTAATGATAATATATAAGATACCATACTGGAATTAAAATACTATTATGTATAATTATGTTTTAATTCCATTAAATATGAAATAGAAATTTAAGTAGCGTTCATGCGTACGTACGGCTTACCGTCTCCATAAACGGTAAATTTCATTTCTTATCTCAAAATGTTATGTAATACTATAAGTACATATATATAACGGATATATATGTAATATATTTCATCAAAATTATGGATATAATTCTGAAATTATAATATATATATATCTCTCTCATTTTGTTTTAATTCCATTAATATGGCAAAAAATGAAAGTAGTGTTCATGCGTATGTACGACCTACCGTCTCCGTGAACGATGCTTTTCGTTTTTATCTCCAAATGATATGGAATAGTATGAAATGAATATTTACTGTATATATATGTTATTTTAATAATTAATACTATTCTGGAAATTATTTAATTATGACTACATGAGGAATCTTTTTTTAAACAAGTTCATTTTTGACTCATGTACCAAACATCGGCAAAAACGTCTGATATGAACTAACATTATTAAACAATTATTATAACATTATAATATGTGATATGAACTGTATAATAATCTCTAAAGGAGGTACTTAGGAAATTATTAATTGAACAAAATTTATTATTCAGGAATATAAAGAAACGAACAAGACAAGTTGGACTTGAGGTAAGGGATCCTACTCCTCTCTTTCTTTTTAAGTACACTCTTTTATGTCATTCCTTCTAAGATCATCAATATTTTTATTGGGATGTTATTTTATATTAATCTTACTGTAATTTTTATGTTCATATGATGAGATACCCTATTGTCTCTCATCAATCCATTTTGGAAGTTTCGAGTGGCGCCGTTAGGCTGCCGAATTTTCGTAAGAGATCTAACCTCTCTCTATCTCTTTAAGTACTCCCCTTTATGTCACTTCTTTTAAGCTCCTATTTGTTATGATGTGGGATGTTCTTTCATATTCCTCCTGATTAACATTTTATTGTAATGTGTTGAGATACCCTATTTGATCTCATCAATCAATTTTTGGATGTTTTAAGTGGCGCTGTTAGGCTGCCGAGGTTTCGTAAGTGATTTTTCATATCACTTTTATTCCCGTGAGATTTATGCTACATTTGCCACAATTTCCTTTGAGTGGTGTATGTACTGACCATTATTTTACTAATTGTGTAATATTCTTTCATTTATGAGTATTTACATCAATGATGTATTGTCCTTCTTTCACGGGTCGTATGTTTCGAAAGATACCCATGCCGGTAAGGGAACCTTTCACCCTCCTCTTTTTAAAAGACTTCTTTTGTTGGGTCTTTTAATTTACATATTGTTATATTGGTATATGTTCTCATATATCCTCATTGATGTAAATTTTATGTCCAAGTGATGAGATACCTTTTTTTATCTCTCATCAACTCATTTTTATGGGACATTGTTAGGCTATCAAGGGAACTTCTTAACCCAATTTCGATTTCTTTGGGTTCAACATGTAGTTATTGAATATGTCATCCTTTGAATATGTGTGAATGAACTTTGATTATTTTACACTTAATATCCACTTATATTTGGTGTATTCATTTGTCACACATAATTATGTAATTGATTTATCCTTAAACCAAGGATACCATCTTTGTAATGGACTTCGTCTCAATCTCCTTTTATTGAGGCATATTCTGTTTTATACACAACCTTCTTTTATATGGTGTATAAACCCCATTGACTTTTACATTTATTCTAAAGGAATCTTTTTTATACGAAGCATTTACTAAATGAAAAAACGGAATGTTTTTGTCATACGTATGAGATGACAATGACTTCTCCACCGCCGTGACCATTATTTGAGTTTCGGCTTCCTCTACAAGCCATACCTTCTTTTTAAAAGAAAAATAAATACCATGTTTTACTTTTCATTTATCTTGGTATTGAAAATGGTTTTCATAATGTTTATATATCAATGTGTTGTATTGATCTCTTTTGATTGAAAGGTGGTAATGTTATGTTTCCTTTATGCATGTTTTATGTGATACGATTATGTTAAGGTTCTTGGGCATTATTATGAAGACGGGTGGTTCCGTGATAAACTAAGGGCGGGTGAGCCCGATATAGCTCTCCAATGCATTGGGTAACGCGAAGGAGTGAAATGTTAAGGTTTCTCCGAAGAGATTTAGGGAATATACTGTGATGGGTATTCCAAATGTAACCAAGAGGGTTACTCCCTACGTAAGAAAGTTATGAATGCCTCAAGTAACCTTTTATGTCTTATGATTTCTACGATTTATTCATGATTTGATGAGGTAAGTTGAAGTGGCTATGTTTTATGGGTAAAGTATGATTTCATTCTTATGTATATATGAACTCATGTTTCCTTTCCATATTTTTATAACCCTTACTGAGCTTTTTATGCTCATCCCAAGTTTTTGAAATGTTTTTCACAGGTCAAGGGAAAGGTACATGACGTGATGATAGTGTCAAGGATGTGTCAAGAAAGAATCCGTGTTTTATTTTAAATATGTTTCCGTTGATGGGAAGAATGAATACTATCTTTTATGTAACCAATTTGTTTAAATGTGGAATGAAATGCAAGTTTCATGATCTAATTGTCTAAAACTCTAAACCTGAAAAGATCCTCAATGTGTAATCTTGTAATAACTCAAGATTAAGTAATGTTTAAGGCTAGGGCCTTATATTTTATCATTGGGTTTATAGATTACTGTCTTAACTATATTTGTTTTGGATAATAGTTAGAGACAAATGAAAAGAATTTTCACTCTTTTATGGGCCATATGATATGTTAAATGTTTAAATTAATGCATTAGGGATCAATGTTAATTTCTGGATACCTGTTTCTAGACATAAGGGAAAAATTATAATTTGATCAAAGCATAACCAAAAGTTGGAATTATTCATACGAAATTAAAAAATTTCATTTTAGTAAATTTCCTTATATTCCTAGGCAGTAAAAGAATTTCTCAACATGTGGAAAGGGATCTAAAAAATGGATTTTTTCCTAATACCTTAATTTTTTTGAATGGATGGTATTCTAAGTCATTAATGAATTATGGATTTGAGGCCAACAACATTCCATTGATCATTCAATTATTTTGTAATTTATGATCTCAATCACGCATATTAATATTTATGCTTTTCCTCTAAGTACATATCTATAATTACCAAAAAAAATCTCATACTTACATACCTAGTTATATGTTAGACCATGTGACCTTTTTTATTCCCTTTCTCTCTTTTCTAGAATATGTTTATGAACCCTTCTAAAAATGTGGGATTTCAACAATGAAATTAATATATATATATATATATATATATATATATATTACTGTGATTGAATTTAAATTTGGGAGGATGCAATTTAATTAAGTTAGGGAGAATGTGATGCCCCAAAAATATAAATTAAGAACATTTTATTTGATGGGGTGTAAGATACGAAATATCAATCATATAAGGAATATAGTATCTTGAGAATTTATAAGAAATTTAACATTATAAATAAATTAAATATATTATATATCTTTAAATTGAAGAAAACTGAGTTAGAGTAGATCACATGAAACACTGATTTTCTTTAATGGCTTGCATTACACACAAGACTATGTTTTACAAAAAAGAATATATTATTAAAATATTATTATTTAATATAATTAGATATAAACTAACTATTAAATTATTGATCCTAAATACAACTAACTCACTTGTGAAATTATAGGGCTCACACAAATATGCAATGAATTCATTGGTTACCAATTAATTAGAAATTAATATAAGAACCAATTGAATATAAATGATATATTTGTAAACTCTCAAAAGTGTTTTGTCATAATAAATTAAATTAATTGCAATTATTCAGTGATATTAATGTAATATATGTATATATATATATATTATGAAATGAAATATTTTTTATATTAATCCAATAGATTTCATATGCATGAGATACGAAAAAACATAACATTACACATAAAAACCAATATATTTATTAAGGCACTTTCACCAGCTTTTAATGGAGAACCACTTTTAAATCCAATTTTTTAGAAATTTTATAAATCATAAATGTAAAATTTCAATTAATATTTGAAATAGAAACAAAAAATTTATTTTAGGGTAATTTTTTTAATATTTTCTCTGAATATTCATTTTTTGTGGATATTAAAAAATACAAAATTTTAACTCAAAACAACTTCTTCGTCCAATTTATGTATTGGGTAAAATTATATATTAAATTGAATTTAAAGATATGATATATTTAATTTTAATAAATTAATTAAATACTGTTCATTTTAATCAATATCAATTTGAAATTAAATATAAAAACATATCAAACTTTTGAACGTTTTTACTTTAAAAACCAAGATTGTTGTTTTTTCAGCATAATAAAATTTAAATTAATTTCTACCACATATATCGTTTTAATATGGAAAATTTGATTCCATATTTGGAATCAAAATTATTTATCATTTTTAACAAGCTCATCTAATATTTTTCCCAAAAATATTAGTGAAGGTAATTAAAATTAATGACAATGATTAAGAGAAAACTAAGTTTAACGAGGGTCTACACCATAAATGTTGAGGAAAAAATGACCTAGAACCATATATAATCGCCATTTTGTGGTCATATTTATACCCTATAATCAATTTTATCGAATCCGGACTACTATTGGATCCAATTTCATTCGTAAAAACATGTTCGGAAATCCCATTTCTAAAATTTACAAGAGTGCCACCCCTCATCAACTATAAAAATGTCTCTTATACTCCCACATCATCATACCTCTCAAAACAATTTTATTCAACCATTATAGAAAAAATAGATACTTCCCCTCCCCACCCCACACACACCTCTATATAATAGCCTCCCCTTTGGTAGAAACCCATACAAGGAATCCCATTGGTGCAAACAAAAATGAGTCACCCGATTTAGAGTTAACATCATTCCACAATCTCCTTAGTTGTATTTCCATAATACACACCATAAATTTATTTATTAGATTATTATATAAAAAAAAATATCCTCAATATAAAGATATTTTTTTATATTAAGGGTTCAATAAACATGTTCACACACATCCAATTAATGGGTATCAAATATACAGTTTATGAGTATAGTGAACTACCACCTCATGAAACGTTGATTATGCATTTTTCATTTAGAGCCATTCATGGTTGGGAATTATTATGGAAACTCTATTTATATATGTTATATATTATATTTATTATGTATTTATGATTCTCTAATTCTTTTGTAACTCATACCTATATAAATCCTATTTTGTTTAAATATGATATCATCATTTGTAGAAAAGTGGACTACTGCCCCCTAAAAGCGATGTGATTCATTACCATGAATCATGGGATTTATAAATGATTATATAAATTAAAAATATGTTAAATACACAATATATATTAATTTTATTAAATAATTTCATTTATATAAATATAATATATTATTTTCATTATTACCTTTTCACACACCTAAAAAGTTATAACGTCATTTGCGGACATGGGGACTACCACCTCCCTGACATGATTTAATTAAATTTACATTACTATAATTATATATATAATTATATATGATTTAATAATAAAGAATTTATTTTATGATGATATTTACTTAAAGATTAATGTTATATACCTTTTTTCCATAATGATCATTGAAAAATGGGAACATTAATCATTCTAACATACGACCTACTGTCTCCATGATTGTAACAGTTGTTCATTTTTAATAACTATATTTAATGATTAGTTTTCAAATTATGATTTATTTATAATTATGATAATTATGTAATGATCACAATTTTGTAGATGTTAATGAATTACCACTTTAACCATAGTTGACCTACCAAAGTTGTTTTTGACACATAAACTGAAGTTCGTCAAAACACCCGACCTAAATAGAATTGTTTTAGTAGTTTTACAAAAAAAATTATTATGTAAAATAAAAGTAATTATAAACATTGAAATTTTTCTTATGTAATTAAATAATTAACATATTCTTATTATTAATGAATACAAATACACATCAGAGAAGTCGGACTCATGGTAAGGGATTTTGTAAAATTTTATATTCCATTAAGACTTATTTTTTGTTATGAACCTAGTTTTTATATGGTTTATATATTAAATTTTTATATTATATATCATTAATTTAATTATTCTCATTATATAATAAGTTTCAGAAAAATTCCTTCCTTCAAGAGACTTATTAATAAAAAAAGTAATGTTGTGTGGGATACATTTTAATTTTTAAATATTATTTTCCTAAATAATAATTTTAATGAGATTTAATTAATATTCTAGTAAATTATATTACAATTATTAAATAAAACATTTCATTTTACTCTCCTGTGGTGATTCATTATATGTTTCTAGTATTAGTACCATTTTTCTACTCTTTGGAAATCAAAATGTTTTAGAAATTTTTTTTAAGAAAACCATACTTTATTTCAACATTTAGTCGAAGAACTTGTTTTCTTATAAAAAACCCTTTTCTCTAAAAATTATTTCAAAAATGTTTATAAAAATAAAAAAAATTAAATACATGTTTAACGTTTTTATTTTTACTCATGTTTTTAATGGAATCTTCTTGTATCTTTCGGAACAAGTCATTTTCTAACTTGTTTATAGTGCTAAAAGAATGTTTTTTACCTAATATGATTTGTATGGATATACCAACTATCATTTCATTTAATCTTTCATTTCCCATTTAACATTTTAGTTTTTAAATAATTTTTTTACCAACATTATTTTCAACGAAAAGGTTTTTCAAAAAATTTCAAAAAAAAATTATATTTTCCTTAAGATTATTTTTGGAATATAATTTTATAGCATTTCTATTCATCAATTATGATGTCACGACCAGCCTTCACCAAAAGGATGAAAGGGTAAGCAGATTGCCAGGCCCTTACTTCTTTAAGTTTAAGGAGAGATAATGACCCCCGAAACTTGCCTTCAATAGGTCCTAGAGTGGGGAACAACACCAAGGGTATAAAATCACACACTAAATTGAAGGCATTACCCTTTTTTCTTTTAATAGGATCGAGAGATAAGATAGAGAATCCCACAACACCAAAACTGAATGTAAAAGTAAAGCCAAGAACCATTCCCAATGCATGTTACAAATGTAAAATCCACAATGTATAAGGATACTACAAAGAAAAATACCAAAAGAAATAAAAACAGCAACTACAATGATCTGTCACAAGGTCTGAGCTAGTACGGTCAAGCACGATCCATGAAATCCTCCTCGAAACCTGAAAGCAGTTTTTTATATATAGGGTGAGCATACAAGTATACTCAATAGGGAAAAACCAATGAATCTCATGAACAAGTGGGGAGACATACTAATGCCCTGTGAGAAAAGAGATAACCAAGCACCTATCAGGGAAACTAACCACCCAAGCCTCACCAAGTCACACTCCCCAAATAACGCAAGTCAAGTAATGTATAGTAATATCACATCAATGTTTGGGTACCCCATGCCACATTCCCACTAGTTATTGAAGACATCCTACGCATCAGACCAATCCCACCATTCTCATTGTAGTCCCACTGCCATACCCCACCCGCAGACACTTGGGCCACAACCACATATCCCACCCGCAAACACCTGGTCCACAACCACTAACCCACCTGCAGACACCTGGGCCACAACTGTCACATGTAACCACTCCTGCAAACACCTATGCCAGAACAACCACTTCCATGCTCGAAGATAGCTGGTCTAGAAGAACAAATGCCACACCCGAAGACACATGGGTCGCATCCCGAAGATACTTGGGAAACCACCTGGCCGCACAAACCTAGGCCAACCACCACACTACCCTGCCCAAAGATTCTTGGGCTAATAATGGACTTCATTCCACCATAGCCTACTCGAAGATTCTTGGGCTATCTAGGAACGGGAGCAGAAAGTAGCTAATAACCCGCCACTAATCGAAGTGTTGGAAAAAACAGCATCCCCCATGAAATGGGGGTGTTCGGCAATAAGTGCTCAACTTGGGTGGGGCACGAATAAGAAACACAAAAACTACAAGTATATGTATTGGTAACAAGAACTCACTCAATCAAAGTTTTTCTTCATCCAGCCTAATGAACACTATCCTTACTATTCATTCATAAGAGAAGAGAACAACACCCATGCCCAAGTCACAACTCACACCAAAACAAATCCCCATGTCCCATCCTTGCTTTCATGTTCAGTAATAATGTTTAAATAATTTTCTGCACTATTGATAAACTAACAGCATAATCACAAACCAAGGGAAAAAGTTTCCGCCAACAGAAATTTAATCATTCAAACCCGGTTCTATTGCGAAGTCACAACAACAAAGGGATAAGGGAGATCCCACGAAGTACTGGAACCAATGAAAACCCCAATATATAGCCCCATGTCCCCAAAAGTCCAGGTGCCAATGATTTCTCAACAACAGAGGATCCTACCCCAATTTTTGATATAAAAATATTAATCACACAGCCTTAAAGTATAACAACATGGGATCCCATCCCCACCCACATTGCCCCATCAATATAAGCCCCCATCCAAGAAAACCATATGGTCACCCACAAACGGCCCATGAAGGAAAACCAACCAAACCAATACCACCAACACAAGACAGGCCCATGCAGTTATTTTCATATATAAATGATTTAACACACTCCATGGTTTCAATTCCACTGGTCTTAAACCGTGTTTATCATAGAAAAGGAGTTGATCCTGGTGCTTCCAATTTATTTGGCCGAATATACGTAATTAACCAATTTCCATTACACAGAAAAAGGTTCACAACCAAAATACTAGACATTTAAACATAACATGGGGTAAGGGTTTATTAGTTCATAGAGAAAGACCACTAATGGCCATGATTTTTAGTAGGCATAATCCCTCACAATTCAGAAATCATTAATCATGAAAGATGAGAAAAACAGAGCAGCATCATCGATCACACCCCTCCCCTTCAATCTATATAATTTTTTTATTATCTTTACTTAAGTTTGGTTCTTCCAGTTCTATAGAAGAAGTAGAGTACCCACCTCGCAAGATACATAGAAGGGAGAGACGAAGGTGAAACCCCTACCTAAATGATCAAGGAGACGTTTTTCTCCACACGCCAATAATAGGGGATGCGTGATTTTCAAGGGAAGAATTTCAGGAACTCCAAGGAAAAGCAGACAACTTCAGCCTAGGCGCACCAGAAGTCTCTGGAAGAAAGGACTTCAAGCACACCATGGAGAAGAGAGAAGTCGGCCAAAAGGGAAGAAGGGGGAAGCCGGTGTGACCAATCAGTAACACAAAAATTTGGAAAATGGAGGGGTCATGAGGGTCTGGGCCATTGTATTAGATACCTCTCAAACAATTCGCATCCTCGAGAATCAAAAACCAGATCGAAGGAAAGAGGGGGCCCCGAACAGCCACACCGGAAGATACCTCTCAGGAGTGAACCTCCCAAACACAGGAACACCTTATCCCCTGAACAAACAAAAACACCCTACCGATCCTTTCCCTGTTTAACCACGCAAAACAAAAAAGGCTAAACCGTCTGATCCAGTGGGAGAGGGGTTTCCCTTCCTCCGTGTTAAGATATTATCCACTTTGGGTGGCACTGACTCAACCGCACAGTTTTAGGTGAATCTTCTTTAATGTGTATTAACTAAGGATTATGTCCTCCCCTCTCTATTCTTTTGGACTTTTCACACACAAATCCACAGAAAATGAAACTGAACATCCATTGCCAACAAGGTAAGCATTACACAGTAAACAAGTACTGACCAAACATGAAAAAATTCAAAACAGCTCGGTGTATTGGGCACGTATCTGTGCTTCCCTCTCCCAGGTACATTCATCAAGCCCACTATGTCTCCATAACACATGAACCAAGGGAATGTTTTTCCCTCAAAGCACATTCTCATTATGATCCACAATCTTGATTGGTCATTCTATGAAGGTTGCATCCTCTTCCATATCTAACTCTCCCCAATCGATGACATGGGAGTCGTCGTGTATATATCGACGAAGCTGGGAGACGTGAAAGACGTTGTGAACTTTCTCCAACTGAGGTGGCAGTGCCAGCTGATACACCACCTCAAAAACTCATCCCAGCACCTCAAAAGGTCCGATGAACCTAGTGGAGAGCTTACTCCCCTTCCCAAACCTTCGCTTCCCATGTTGAGGTGAAACCTTCAAGAACACATGATTCCCAACCACGAACTCCAAGGCCCTCCTCCTACAATCGACATAAGATTTCTGCTGGTCCTAGGCTACCTTCATCCTTTCACGCATGAGCTGAACCTTCTCTATCATGCCCTGCACCACCTCCAGGCCAAGGATGCCCGCTTCTCTGACTTCAGTCCATCACATGGGTGAGGGGCATGGCCTCCCATACAAGGCTTCGAACAGATCCATTCCATTGGTAGAGTGATAGATATTATTGTAGGAAAATTCTATCAGAGTAAAGTGTTTCACCAACGGTCCTCCTGAGTCCAGAACACATGACCGCAGCATATCCTCCAAGGTCTGGATGGTGCGCTCTGTCTGCCCATCTGTCTGGGGGTGGAAAGCAGTACTAAGACATCGCTGGGTGCCAAAAGCATGCTGCAATCCCCTCCAGACTCGTGAGGTAAAACGTGCATCCCTGTCTGCGACTATGGAACTCGGAACTCCATGAAACCTCACTACTTCGTCCACATACATCCATTCTAGAGCGTCCACTGCACTCGACTCCTTAATCTCTATAAAGTGAGCTGACTTCATCAAGTGGTCCACCACTAACTAGATAGAGTCATAACCCCCATGCACCTTGGGTAGTCCCGTGATGAAATCCATAGATATGTCATCCCACATCAACTCGGGGACATATAAAGGTTGCAATAACCCACCTCGAACATGGTGTTCAGCCTTTACCTGCTGACACACTAATCACTTGGCCACAAACTCTGTCACTGGTCGTTTTACTCTGGGCCACCAAAACTATCTCCTCAGACCGTGGTACATCTTGGAAACTCATGGGTGTACCGCTAGGGGTGAGTTGTGGAACTCACTATGAAACTTGCCACACATCGCCTCTGGAACAAAAAAAATTCCTCGGAAAAGCATCTGGTTCTGACCATCCTCCATCCACCCTTCCGAAACATTTCCCTGGTCAACTCGGTCATGCATCACTTCGCACTCTGGGTCTACCCACTATGACTCCTCCACTTGTCACAACAGAGAAGACTGCACTATCATCTGATATAGGAAACCTCCACCGCTATCCATCCTTGCATCTGTGTGCAAGGCATCCAACTCCTCCACTTCCTTCCAAGCGTCTGCCGACTCTCAGACTGCATCCTTTTGCGTCCTCCTACTCAAAGCATTGGCCACTACATTCCCTTTTCCAGATGTTTAGAAAATCTTGAAGTCATAATCCGGGAGGAACTCCATCCACCTTCACTGCCGTAAGTTTAGGTCCCACTGGGAGAAGACATAACTCAAGCTTTTGTGATATGTAAAGACCACAAAGTGTTCTCTGATGAGGTAATTCTGCCGTAACTTTAGTGCGAGAATGAACACTACAAGTTCCAGATCGTGGGTGGCATAATTACACTCATGAGGGCATAGCTGTCTAGACCCATAAGAGATCACCCCTTGTCACTGCATCAACACGAATCTGAGGCCTTGTTCTGAAGCATCACAAAACACCTCATACGTCTCCCCATCATCTGGTAGTCTTAGAACTGGGGCACTAACCAATTTCTCCTTCAAATAGATGAAGGCTCCCTCGCACTTCTCACTCTACAAGAAAAAATGGTCCTTCTTGGTCAAGGCTATCAAATGGGTTGTAACTCGGGATATGTTGGGTACGAACCTTCGATAGTAACCTACCAGCCAGAGGAAACTGTGAACCTCTGCCACATTCTTGGGTGATCCCCAAGAAATAACCACATCAACCTTTGATGGGTCCACCACTACCCCCTGTTCGGACACTACGTGCCCAAGGAAGTGTACTTTTCACATCCAGAACATGCATTTCGATAACTACCCATAGAGCTGGTGTTGTCGGATGTCCTTTAAAACCATCATCAGATGCTTCGCGTAGTCCTCCTCTGATCTTGAATAGATCAAGATGTTGTTGATGAACACAACTATGAACCGATCCAGGTACTCCCGGAAGACAGAGTTCATAAGCCCCATAAACACATACGGGGCGTTCATAACACCGAAAGACATGACTAAAAACTCAAAGTGACCATATCTACACCTGAAGTCCGTCTTTGAGATGTCTCCCTCATTCACCCTCAACTGGTGATATCCACAGCATAGGTCGATCTTCGAGAACCATTCTGCCCCTTTCAGCTGGTCAAAGAGATTGTTTATCCTCGGAAGAGGGTAGCAATTCTTGATCATTACCTGATTCAGCCTTCTGTAGTCTATGCACAACCTAAGACCACCATCTACCTTCTTTTGAATAATACTGGAGCACCCCACGGTGTCTCACTCGGTCGAACAAAACCCTTCTTCATCAGATTGTCGATCTGAATCTGCAACTCCCGTAGCTTCAAAGGCTCCATCTGGTAGGGATCCATCGATATCGGATGAGAACCACGTAGAAAGTCTATCCCAAACTCGATATTACGTCGAGGGGGTCGAGTGGTAAACTCCTCAGGGAAGACATCCATAAAATCACTGACGATCTCGGGTACTTCCACCATCTCGGCATCCACTGACTCTACTGACAGCTCAGCTAACAAGGAGAGGAGGGGTTCCTCTCGCCTGCTGTCCTTCTGGACACTTCACTTGTTGGCGAAAGTAACACGTTTTCCACCCAAGTCTGAGAACACAACCCATCATCTGAAGCAGTCGATGATAGAACACATAGAGAACAGCCATTCAATGCCTAGGATGACATCGTATAGATGTATCTGTAGCAGTAGTAGATCCCTGAACGACTGATGTGGCCCTATCATCAGTCTTCATCCTCTAAAAACATATAACAAGTCGGTCGGACGTCCGACTGGTGTGCTCATCACAGGGGGCACTGGAAGTCACTCAGCATCAAGACCCAGAGCACGGGCCAATCCAGGTGCAACAAAGGAGTGTGAAACTCTGGTATCGAACAAGGTGTAAGAAAGGGTACTTAACAAACAGATCGTACCTCGAACAACCTCCGGTCCCGCTAGAACTGCTGCCTCCGCGGCATGAAACTGTACACGCCTAGCTCTTCTGCCCCACGGTTGTCGGTCGCCTCCCCGAACATTCCCTGGTCGGGGCCCCTGAGGAGCGCCCTGAGGTCAGCCACCCCCTGCAACGTTTTCCCTTGGAGGAGCGGGAGCTCGCAGCCCCTACTGCTGCTATTGGAAGGGCCTAGCTGGAAACTGCTGATGAGGAAAGTGTTGGGCATGTCCTCCACTAACGTACTGAACTCGGTATGGGAACTGATTCCAGAGATGTCCATGGCTCCCACAAATGAAGTACCTAGGTCCTAGGCCAGAATGGAAAGGGTGAGGACCGTCGGACCGGAACTGGAACTGTTGCAGCCTACTCCCTACTGGTCGGAACCTAGTGGGTCCTGATACTGGAGGTTTGGTGCAGACGACCTTTCCCTTTGACGGTCCTAGATGAATCCCCTCTCATGACACACCTCCCATCTTGTTCATCCTCTCCACCACCTCTACCTTCTTCTGGACCTCTAAGTATGTCGACAAGGTGAAGGGGGCAATGGCGTACTGGATGGAGGGTCGGAGCACCTCGTCTAAACGTCTCGCCCGAGACTCCTCATCTAGAAAGAGGTCCAGAGAAAACAGGAGGAAGTCCATGAACTTGATCCTCATCTCCCTTACCGACATACTCCCCTACTAGAGGGAGAGTAGCTCGTGCCTCTTCTCTTCCATCATCGTAGAAGAGATGAATTCTGCCTAAAACCCCTTCTCGAAATCCGGCCATGCCACCTCAGCCTCTCTCCTCTCCCCCAGGTAGAGAGTTCACCAGTGACGAACTGTTCCCCGCATCTAGATGATGGTCAAAGGAACCCAGTACTCGGTCACAGACCAGATCAAGCCGAAGGTTATCACCATCTCCTCTATCCATCCCTCCATCCTCATGTAAGAGGTGTTGCCCTCGTACTTCTCGAGGGTCTGTCGCTGGAAGGATCGAAGCATCTTCTGCCACTGGTCATCCTCCTCCTCTTGATCAGCCCTCTGTTGATCGACCAAGTCAACCTCTTGGGCCTCGATCGTCCGTACAACTCATGTTCATCTCCCGGGGGCCATAGCTGCATGGTAAACAAAGATTTCCTAATCCCAAGTAGTGCAGAATATTGTTCTTAAAACTCCTTAAACTTATTATTTATTTCAAATTCCCAAAACACCCCAGAAACATGAGAACACAAGTCATTTATGATGCATTTACCTTCCCTAGGGTCTCTACCCTGCAATCAGTGTGGCCTCACTTGGTCGTTCAGTAGGTCCAAAGTCCTTGCATCGGATCACAGGGGGCCCTAAAATCCCGTTTCATAGCCAGTCTTCCCTGGCCTAATTCATGCACCAAGGTCACCCAACACCATTGTCCTACCATCCCATTCAATTGTCAGTGTGCCTGACTCTAGACCCCATCATATCTCTCAACCCCTTAGGCTCTGATACCATTCTTTCACGACCCTACTTCACCAAAAGGATGGAAGGGTTAGCAGATTTCCAGGCCCTTCCTTCTTTAAGTTGAAGGAGAGATAATGACCCCTGAAACCGACCATCAATAGGTCTCAGAGTGGTGACCAGCACCAAGGGTATAAAATCACACACTAAATGGAAGTCATAACCCTTTTTTTCCTTTAATGGGATCTGAAGATAAGATATTTAATCTCACAACACCAAAAATGAAAGTAAAATTAAATCCAAGAACCATTCCCAATGCATGTTAAAAAATTAAAATACACAATGTACAAGGAGACTAAAAAGAAAAAGACCAAAATAAATAACAACAGCAACTGCAATGATTTGTCACAAGGTCTGAGCTAGTACGGTCCAGCACAATCCCCAAAGTCCTCCTGGAAGCCTGAAAGAAGTTTTATATACATTGGGTGAGCATACAAGTATAATCAATATGGAAAAACCAAAGACTCTCATGCACAAGTGGGGAGGCATACTAATGCCTTGTGAGAAAAGAGATAACCAAGAACCTAGCAGGGAAACTAACCACCCAAGCCTCACCAAGGCACACTCCCCAAATAACGCAAGTCATGTAATGTATAGTAATAGTACATCGATGTTTGGGTACCCCGTGACACCTTCCCACTAGTTATTGAAGACATCCTACGCATCAGACCAATCCCTATATGCTCATCGCAGTCCCAGTACCATACCCCGCCTGCACACACCTGGGCCACAACCACACATCCCGCCCACAAACACCTGGGCCACAACCACTAACCCGCCCGCAGACACAGGGGCCACAACTATCACACGTAACCCCACATGCAAACACCTAGTCCAGAACAACCACTACCACGCCCGAAGACACCTGGGCTAGAAGAACAACTGCCACACCCGAAGACACCTCGGCCTCATCCTAAAGATACATGGGAAACCAAATTCCCGTACACACCTGGTCCAACCCCCACACTACCCTGCCCAAAAATTCTTGGGCTAATAATGGACATTAGGCCATCACATCCTACACGAAGATACTTGGTACATCCAAGAATGGGAGAAGAAAGGAGCTAATAACTAGAAACTAATAGAAGTGTTGGGAAAAACACCCTCCCCCATGAAATGGGGGTGTTCTGCACTAAGTGCTCAACTTGGGTGGGTCGCAAATAAGAAACACAAAAACTATGAGTATATATATAGATAACAAGAACTCACCCAATATAGGTTTTTCTTCAGCCTGCCTAAAGAACATTATACTTATTATTCATTCATAAGAGAAGAGAACATCACCCATTCCCAAGTCACAACTCACACCAAACCAAATCCCCATGTCCCATCCTTGCTTTCATGTTCAGTAATAATGTTTAAATAAGTTTCTACACTACTGGGAAACTAACAGCATAAGCACAAACCAAGGGAAAAAGTTACAACCAACATCAATTTAAGCATTCACACCCAGTTCTATTGCAAATTCACAACAACAAAGGGATAAGGGAGATCCCTCAAAGTACTGTAACCAAAGAAAACCCCAAGATACAACCCCATGTCCCCAAAAATTCAGGAGCCTACGGTTTCTCAACAATAAAGGATCCCCCCCCCCAATTCGTGATATAATCATAGTAATCACACCGCCTTAAAGTATAACAACAGGGGATCCCATCCCCACCCGTATTGCCCCATCAATCTAAGCCCCCATCCAAGAAAACCATATGGTCACCCGCAAACAGTCCGTGAAGGAAAAACAACCAAACCACTACCACCAACACAAGGCAGGCCCATGTAGGTATTTTCAGATTTAAAATATTTAACACACTCCATGGTTTCAATTCCACTGGGCTTAAACCAGGGTTATCATAGAAAAGGTGTTGATCCTGGTGCTTCCAATTTATTTAGATGAATATACATTATTAACCAATTTCCTTTACATAGCAAAAGGTTCACAACCAAAATACAATCCATTTAAACATCAAAAGGGGTAAGGGTTTATTAGTGCACAGAGAAAGACCACCAATGGACATGATTTTCAGTAGGAATAAGCCCGCACAATTCAGAAATCATTAATCATGAATGAGGAGAAAAACCGAGCAACATAATCAATCACACCCATCCCCTTCTTCTTTAGAATCTCTTTATTATCTTCATTTAAGTTTGATTCATCCAATTTTACAGAAGCAGTAGTGTACCCACCCTTCAAGATACATAGAAGGGAGAGATGAAGGTGAAACCCCTACCTGACTGATCAAGGAGACGTTTTTCTCCACACACCAAGAACAAGGGATGCGTGATTTGTTGGGGAGGAATGTCGGGAACTCCAAGGACGAGCTGACGACTTCAGCCTAGGCGCATCGAATCTCTCGGGAAGAAAGGACTTCAAGTGAACCATGGAGAAGAGAGAAGTTGGCCAAAATGGAAGAAGGGGGAAGAATAACTTCTTCTGAGATATATAGATAAAATCCCGTTGTTACGGGATATGAGAAATTTGAACGCTTTAATCTAGGATCGTGGTTCCTCACACAGTTGGGTGGTTACACATGACTGAATTAATTTTTATTCAATAGGTAGGTTTCTCGGGATTTTTAGATATTAATTATGGGTTTAAAATGGACTTGAAATGACTTAGAAGGTCAAAGGCCTAAGAGAGGTGTTACGGGAAAAACATTAGAAGTAAAACCCAACAAGGCTGGATAACACCGATCGGTCGCACCGATTGGTCGTGCAGATCGGTCGCCCTGATTGGTCACACCGAAATTTGGCAAAGGGAGAGGTGATGAGGGTCTGGTCCATTACATTAGATACATCTCAAACCATTCCCCTGAAAAAATGCAAACTCCCTACCGCTCCTTTCCCCATGCAACCACGCAAAACAAAAAGGCTAAATCATCTGATCCAGTGGGAGATGTGTTTCCCTTCCTCTGTGTTAATATACTACCCACTTTGGGCGGCACTGACTCACCCGCACGGTTTTAGGTGCATCTGCTTTAATGAGTCTTAATTGGGGATTAGGTCTTACCCTCCTCATTCTTTAGGAAATTTCACACACACTTCCACAGAAAAGGAAACTGCACATCCATAGCCAATAAGGTATGCATTACACAGTAAACAAGTACTGACGAAACATGACAAAATTCAAAACATCTCAGGGTATTGGGCACGTATCTGTGCTTCCCTCTCCATGGCACTTTCCTCAAGCCCACCATGTCTCCATAACACATGACCCAAGGGAATGGTTTTCCCATGAAGCACTTTCTCCTTACGATCCTCGATCTTGATCGTTCGTTCTATGAAGGTCACATCCTCTTCCATATCTAACTCTCCTCAATCGATGATTTGGGAGTCATCGTGTAGATATCGACAAAGCTGGGTGATGTGAAAGCCGTTGTAAACTTTATCCAACTGAGGTGTCAGCACCAGCTGATACGCCACCTCACCAACTCGTCCCAGTACGTCGAACGGTCTGATGAACCTATGGGAGAGCTTACTCCCCTTCCCAAACCTTCGCTACCCACGTCAAGGTGAAACCTTCAAGAACACATGATTCCCAACCTCAAAATCCAAGGGCCTCCTTCTACGATCGACATAAGACTTCTGGCAGTCCTGGGCTACCTTCATCCTTTCACGCATGAGCTGAACCTTCTCTGTCGTTCCCTGCACCACCTCCGGGCCAAGGATTCCTGCCTCTCCGACTTCGGTCCATCACACGGGTGAGCGGCACGACCTCCCGTAAAAGGCTTCTAATGGAGCCATGCCAATGGAAGAGTGATAGCTATTATTTTAGGCAAACTATATCAGAGGCAAGTGTCACACCCACGATCCTTCTGAGTCCAGAACACAAGCTTGCATCATATCCTCCAAGGTATGGATGGTGCGCCCTATCTGATCATCTGTTTGGGGGTGGAAAGCAGTACTAAGATGTAGCTGGGTTCCAAAAGCATGTTGCAATCCCCTCCAGACTCGTGAGGTAAAACGTGCATCCCTGTCCGAGACTATGGAACTTGGAACTCCATGCAACCACACTACCTCATCCACATACTTCCGTGCTAGAGCATCCACTGCACTCGACTCCTTAATTTCCAGAAAGTGAGCCGACTTTGTCAAGTGGTCCACCACTACCCAGATAGCGTCACAACCCCCTTGTACCATGGGTAGTCCCATGAAAAAATCCATCGAGATGTTGTCCCACTTCCACTCAGGGACATCTAAAGGTTGCAACAACCCGCCTACAACACGGTGTTCAACCTTTACCCACTGACACACTAATCACTTGGCCACAAACTCATTCACTGCTCATTTTACTCCAGGCCACCAAAGCTGTCTCCTCAGACCCTGGTACATCTTGGAAAATCTTGGGTGTACCGCTAGGGGTGATTTGTGGAACTCACTAAGAACCTTGCCACACATTGCCTCTGGAATAAAAAACTTTCCTCAGAAAAGAAGCCGGTTCTGGCCATCCTCCATCCACCCTTCTGGAGAATTTCCCTGGTCAACTCAGCCATGCATCACTTCGCACTCTGGGTCTCCCCACTGAGACTCCTCCACTTTCCGAAACAGAGAAGACCGCACTGTCATATGATACAGGCAACCTCCACTGCTACCCATCCTCGCATTGAGTTGCAAGGCAGCCAAGTATAGTATTCACATTCAATTATTGGATTTCTATGTTAGACCCCTTGAAATAATTACTTTCCTATGATCATTAGACATTGAATTTCCGATAATTATCAATATCATTTATGATAGTTATGTTTATTGACTTATAGGTCCTTATTCTTTATTAAAGGGAATATGACCTCATGAAAGGCATCCCCAATGTTGGTTGAGGATTACAAGATCACATGGATGGGGGTTTCATGAATATTTGATACCTTGGATGATCCATTTTTTCTTTGGTTCATGAATATTTGTATGCTTTTGAATTAGGAGAAATTAGGAAATTAGAATTTTGGTTACCATCAATAAAATGTAATATAAAGGACTTTTCAAATATTGGAAGCATTTCACAAACAATTTATGGGATTTTCTAATGAGAGAGTCTCTATTATTCAATATTTTTCACTCATGAAGACACATTCAACCATTCAAATTGTTGAGAAGGGCCCCATGAATCCAATAGTCACTATGCGGAGGTTCACCATCAAACCATGATGTGTTCAAGAAGGAAACTCTCATCCTAGGATCTTCACAAGCTCTGTTCATTCGCAAAAAAAATGATCATTGTGAAGAAAACCCTTTATAGGGATTTTGAGGCCATTTTGTCATGGATTTTATTTTAATTTGTAATTCCTTTCTTGTCAAATCCTGTGACATGAATATTTTCATATTTAATCATCATGAAATTTTATCCCCCCATAATGGGAGATGATGGGGAATGGAGGGTCTTATGTTCAGTGAGAATCACTACAAATTTACGATCAACTTCCTCTTGAGAAGATCACACATGAAACTCAATCACAAAGACCTTTTATAGTGATTTCCTTCCCGAAGTCCATAACAAATCATGGATAGGTTGTTTTCCTATAAATATAATAGGGTGGATCCTCGAATTGATTTCACATCCACAATGAGAAAATATTGTTTCTATCTTTTCACAAAGCTGAATATCTTCTCAAACCATTCCCCGTGAATGTTTCATAGTGAACCAGAATCCTTTAAACTTTTATCCATGAATATTTCATAGTAAACTATACTATCACAAAGAAATATATGTGAACCATGACTTTTCAATTTATTTTAATGAAAAAACATTTTGAATAACCTTCATAGACCATATTCGAAATAAAAAAATGTCTTAAATCAGATGGCTACTCTAGGAGTCAATGATGTCATTTCTCAAAGGGAAGAAATTGTTTGGAATGTAACAATTTTGGAGAGAATGCGAAGAACCATAGATCATGAATTGTTTCTTGGGTAGTTGATAGAGGATCAGATTGAATACACATTGTTTAATGGGATTCCTATTTATAGCTTGATACTAAGACATGATCTCTTTAACCATGCCCCAATTAGAGACATAATGACGTATTGTTTTTGAGGCATAATAGAGAAGTACTAGTGGCATGGGGATATTATTGGGCATATCTGGAAGGAAAATGTACCAATTACAGAATACATTCTCTACAACCATAGAAACTACAAGATGAGGCATCCCCAATAGAGTATGAGATGATCCTATGAAAATATTGACAAATATTCTCAAATGGTGGAATGATAATAGAGACTTACTCTAGGGTGGGAACATCACCAATGATTGATCATTGGGTTATTGGTCACACGTGTCATGTCGATAATTTGAGGCACAACTGAAGTGAGTTGGTATCTGTGAAGTTGCATGTGATTCATATTTCCACATCTACTACCCATAAGGAATCACATCAGATTTGTTGATAAGATGGTAATCAAGGACCAAAAATTTTCATTTTCATAATAGGATGGTCAACATAATCCTATGGTACCGTCATAAAATCCCTGATATCCTGATCTGAGGGATGTTTTATGACATGTTCATCCCTATAGAGAATGTATGGGGAGAAGAAGAGAAGATATCATTCCTAGTAAAGGAATTTCTGGACCTGGTGTTGCGAACCAGTAAAGAGAATCCATGGATGAGGGATGTTCCCTTTAACAAATGGTTTGGGTACATCCTAAATAAGATAGAAGATGAGCCAGTCTAGGGGGATGATCCAAAATGGAAGCATCTAATGTGGATGAATACATTTATTATAGGATACCAATGTGACTGGTATAGATGTTACTATAAGATATTGTAGGTGAGCCAGTGGGAACTATTATGATTCAACATCAACTTTGAAGCTCAACCTATGTTCATGATGGAAAGATTTATTATCATGCTCATTTGTTGATGGTTACTCCCTAAATGGGATGGACAAATGGGGTGCTGATGATAACCATCATAATGGTGGTGAAAGTAGTGATGAGGAACATGTCAATTTAGTTGTCCCATTACTGAGGATATTGTACAATGTTCATTGCCACATCAGTAAAGGGAAGAAGTCGCTCCATATGTGTGGCCCCTACATTTCCAATATAGTTTTTCAACAATATATATAAGTATTAATGAGTACCCAAACGCCATCCCTCCTCCCACTATGAATTTTCAACTTGCGATATTGACTATCTTGGGCAGTAACCAATTCATTTTGGGTATGGAAGATGTACGAGAGAAGAATGGGATGGTAGAGCACCTCATGTTTTGCCCATTCCCCCTACCAATGGGGTGGGTAATGATGAAAACATAGGGACTATGGAACTAATATCATACCTATTATCCTTCAATGGTGTGGTAACAATGGAGAGGGTAAGCTTTCAGCCTATTTGTAAACAATATAATTTTCATATGTTCATAAGGAAATTCCAGTGTTTTCAAAGGTTAACACTAAAGTTATACTCATAGGGTAATCAACAGTGTCACCCTTTAGAGATGAGGTTGATCTGTCTCATATTCATATGCTGGTATATGAAGATGTGTAACAATTTTTCATCACCTTCCATTACGTATGGACTTACCCATGACTATGAGCTATGCTGGGATAGTGCATGTCCAAGGGATATGTTGGGGAAGAGGGCCACCTGGGACGGTGAAGGGATATCCACTCAACCATGAGGCCAGAGTCGAGTGGGGGTTAGTTCATGTCATTGTGGATGTTCTAGCCTAAGGTATAGTGAAAAAGTGACAGGGCCGGTAGTTTGTGGCCCTGAGATGGTGATAACCATATGAAAAGTAGAAACAACAACAATCCCAACTGTCTTTAGAAGGTTTTCACAAGAGGAAGGTGATACTAATATGGATATATCAAGGACATTTTTTCATGATCCTAGGATGTGGTGGAGTTGCATGAATATTCGTACAGGTGTTGTCTTCTCCATATCCTAGGACAAGTTGGATATCTACCTTGAGTTCTCTAGTGTTCATAGAATGTGGTATCATCTCAACAAGGACAAGATACATCTTCAATGGATTGGTCATTCCAAGACTAGATTCCATGTTTCCCAAGATGATTTGGATTGATATCTAGTGGAGCTAGAACACCTATTACATTTCGTGGTCACCACATTCCCTCTAACTAACAAGGTAAAGGTGCTTCTAAATAAGACCTCTCGCTAGAAAAAGTTGTAATTTTAGTTTAATATGATCAAACCTATTCCAAAGGATTCAGATGGTTCATATAGAAGAAACATTTACTGAGCCTCTTCTATAGAAGGAATCACGACTTCTTAACAGGTAAATATGTGTATATTATATGACTAAGATATATCATGTTACTTTAAATGTTTCCTAACTCATATTTCAATTATATAGTAGTCAAGAAAGGAGGATGGAGAGGTCCACGATGGGCCTGAAAAAGAATATTATGGGACCTTGACCCTTCAAGGGGAATTTTTGGGTTCCCTTACTAATGTAACAGTGTCGAGTGGCCAATTTTATGTGTCTACAATTGGTGAAGCAGTCAAAGAGGGTACCCTTCTCAAGGGAATTATTATAAACCTCCTTGAAATCTTAATAGGATTTTAGAATTCATGTACGGCTATTCCTCCCATATTCACTAGACTCATTATATTTTCTAGTAAATTTTTAAAAAATTCATTTCGGAATTTTATTTCGAATGGTTCTCTGTATTAAATTACATACACCAACACTTTCATTACCTATTATTGGGATTGAGGTGAAAATAGAAGGATATATTCCCCTAGAGAAAATGTCCATGGATATTGTGGATGATTTTCCAATAGTAGATGTGTTATTTGAGGGAACTATTGTGACTCTTCTCGTGATGGATGAGTATAATTTGGGTCATATGATGGGGTTGGAAAATTAGTTTTTGGTTGTAGTGGTGATCATAGGAGATCAACCCTAGGAATCTTGTATAGCCAATGTCACCATGAAAGAGGTTAAAATTGTGATGAATGATGAGGTTACTAAGAAAGATACAATGGATAAACCAGAACTGGAATTTCCTATGGTGGTCACTATAGGGGATAGGGCAATGTTCATATGACCAATTGGGGTAGCTGATGGAGCTGGGATAGTTATATCTACCTCAGTAGTGTCACAATGTGTAGTGGAATCATTCACAGTGGGTGGAGAGGCTGATAAAGAACTATTTTTTGGGTTGAATATCAATCTAATCACTCCTAACCATATACACCAATATGAACCATCTAATGATATATTGGATTTCTTCCCTGCTTATGATCCCATGCTGCCAGATGATTTTTATGATCTTGGGTAGGATGTCACTGAATATAGCCCGATTTTATACTACAAGGAATGGAGATACGTGTAGAACATTATCACCCATACCTAGATAGGTTATTTATAAAACCATGTGGGATCTCTTCTCCATTGGTTGTTCTACCTAGGTACTAGTGGGTTGGAATACAAAATCCTTCATGTGTAGGCTCTAGACTTTCACATAGAGCAGGATCATGAGGAATATAAATCCCATGACCTTTCCTTGTAAAAGTACATGTCTGATGGCTATGAGGTTTATGAGGAGCCTGTAGTATATATCACCATCCTAGAAGAGCTGAAATAGAAGAACACTGAGGTTACTACAACCTTGACTGATCTCGTTGATAGTTTGAAGGCTCAGTTGGCGGAAACCATGGACACAATGGAAGAGGAGAGATACCTTGTGGATGAGTGTCAAGGTGAGTAGAATCATAATCATATTAGAGCCAATTATGTTTGATCAATGTTCGATGAGGATAAAGAGGACTTGGAAATGTGGTAGTGGGTATTAGATTCCACTCCTAAAATGATGACTGGGTTCTAGAGATCAACTGCTAGGGTGGAGCTATAGAGGTTGTTTTTCAAAGTATCAGATCCAATATGTTGATAAATCTATGAAAACATATATTTTTGGTCTATACATGATTAAATATGTTTATTTTCTTTATTACCACACTTGTATCATATTTATTATACAACCAAAAATAAATTCCCAAGATCACATCAATGATGATCAATTTGATAATCAAGAGTTGGACATAGGATTTCAAATTCATATGAGAGAGTATAGGTTAAGAGAGGTTGCAGCAAGAGAATGGGGATCTTCGAATAAATAAATTGATTTTCTAATATGGTTTGGTGCATAAATGGGGTAACACCAGGGCGATTGAATTCTAAAAAATAAAGTAGAATGTGGAATGTGAATCAAAATTCCCTAAATTTGGAACACTGGGTAGTGGCGTCATGGAATAATACAACTATATAACATATTTGATGCAAAGAATCTATATCATTTAGCTTGAAATAGGTTAATAAATTATGGTCGACCTGTGAAGGAGTCTAAAAAAGGGATTGTGCCTCATTATTTCATCCAAAGTCTTGCAAGATATTGGACTAAGACACTAGGTGAGAATTTAAAATACACAATTCCATTTGTGGGTCCCTTTAGAAATATTAGGGGATGAGGATCCAAATGAGGGATTCTCCAAGAATGATAAATAAGTGATGTAATGTTTTAAAGGATTCCAAAAGTCTTTTAATTATTCCAACATGGATTAGAGAACATTTCCATAGGTGTATCAGTGTAAAAAATGTTACAATTGTATTCTATGGTAAGTGGCATCTTAAATTCAGAGAAAAAAAATCAAAGAAGATGAAAAATGTGGTAGGTGACCAACATAGAGGAAATAGATTCATAGGTGAGGGACTAAGAAGCCTTACAGTTTTACATCATGCAATGAGGATGATAAATGAGTAGTTTTACATTGTACGATGAGGACACATCCCATAGTTCAACTTCATGGGATTGTAATGTTGAGTCTGTGGCTTATCCACTAAGTGGCCCATCATTTTTTTCTTCATGTTAGGCCATGAGGTATTCTCGTGGTTATTTAATAGGGTAGAGTCACAATTTAGAGTCATGATTAAAGGGATGTGGAGGACCAAAATGATTGATACTCACCCATCTATGTGAGCTAATGGAAAAGTATGGTAGCATGATGGGAGACTCCACACTAAGAAATGTAATCTAGGAATGGTTGCATAAAGTCTAATGTTGGGTTACATGGACCACAAAAATAGAATAAGGTTGTGTTTCATAGACCATGACTCCTAGTTTGTGGTCATAGACTTCATAAATATTGAAAATAGTTTATGTTCATAATGCATAGACGAAGGGTGTTTGTATTAAAGAAATGTGAACATCACCAAAACTGTTACCTAATGTTAAAGGAGGGGCCTATAAGGCCATAAAACACTACAAAAAACCAACTTGAGACAACTTTCCCACAGTTTAAGGTCCTGATTATTGGAAAATAGTGTCTTCTAAGCTATTATATATGACATGAAGGGGTATTAACCTGACATGAATAGAGATTGAGAAGGCATGTGTGCAATGAAAAACATAATGGGTTAGTGTAAAATAGTTTAAGGTCATGCTTCTTGAACCATGATACATAGTGCAGTACAAGACTGATGTTAGTAAGGGGATACTCTCTCAAATAAGATTATTGGATCTTCTCATACTTGGATATGTGGCATCCTAAATTTATATGGCATAAGGATGTAGTTTAAAATCACATTTTAATGAAATTAGTGGTTATTCATCACATGTTTTCCATATGAGGCATTCTAGTTTGATAAATAATATAATTATATATTTTTTAAAGTAATCCTAGACCTTTCTGTGGTAATACTATAGTTTAACATCATGTCTTAAGGATTTTCCTTGCTCATATCATACTATGAATTAATGCCTTCCTGATGACAGTTCAAGGTAATTAAATGGGTCTAATTCTTAGAAAGAGGACTATAATAAATTTTGGGATTATTTAATAGTAGATAATGGATGGTTTTCCAGTGAATAAATAGTTAGGTCTAAACATATAAATCATAGGAATATCTATGTATCCTATGAGGATGGGAATCAAGAAAATTTTTAGTTAGGGTAGGAGACACACATTGTTTAAGGTCATACGATCTGGACTATGTGATGAAGGGGGGTTCAAGGATTTTCATATGGTATAAGAGTTTAAATCCTAATGAGAATGTGGTAAATAGGAATTGAACAATGTGAATCCATCCTAAAGCTAAAGGCACACAATTTGATGTCAAGTGGTCTGGAACATGGAAAAAAGTTTAAAGTCATATTGCATGGACTGTGGGGAAAATTATTTTTCTAATGGTATATATGGGTAATGTGAATATTAAAACCATATATGAATATATTCAATGAGGATCACACACCACAAAAGTAACAAAAAAATATAACATAGTTTAAAGTTGAAATTCATTAACCGTCTTTAAGGCCAAGGGTATTAAAGGTTGACGAAATTGTGGCTAGACTCAGAGATGAATAGATTGGATGTCTTTACATATCCTATGAATATGTGGATCAAGCTACACATAATTCTTTAAAATAGTTTGGTATAAGAAAAACACTATTTTCAGAATCCTCTCTAGAAAGAGAATTAAGTAATTTTAAAATACAGGGAATGCTATTTTTAGGTATGGGGTAGGGTTTGTTAACTATCCCATACTTATCATATAATTTATATCAGTTTCAAATGGGGTAAATATCATCTCTCATTGAGAAGAATCAAGACCATACACATGGTAACTCCACAAATTTAGGTCATTTTTTGAGGCCATCAATATTTTTAGTTTAAATTCATACTACTGAGATTATAAGGGTTTTGAATTGCTTAATTTCATAATTCATTTAACAATTACATAAATTTTAATGTCCTATTTCATGGAAGATATGGTGGTTGTTAGTTTATGTTCTGGCCAATCGAAATATGGGATCTTAGTTTAAGGTAATACAGTTTGGACCATGTGTGGGAATCTTGAATAGAGACATATAGTTCCAAGAATGAAAAAATTGATGATAATGAGGGACTAAGAAGCCATGTTTCACACCACACATGCATGGGGAGACTCACACATAGTTTAATTTCATGATTGTTGTACATGGGATCCTATTTTAATGTGATAGAGTTTGGACCATGAGGGTTTACTCAAACAGATATATTTGGCATGGATGAATGAGATAACTAGTTTTGATGAGGTCTGAGGAGGCCCAACACCACACGACATATTACTAAGAGTACATGCATTTTATTTAGTATCATGTTTTTTAGACTCAAACTCCTAGATTATTGTTGAATATTTAAGGCCCTGAGGGTCTCCTTTGTATAGTTTGACTCCATCAGTATACAACCTCACAATACTCGAAAGTTTATGTGAGTCATGCTCAGTGTGGGAAATAGTGATTTGTGATGGGATTTAACTAACATGAGGATGCAAAAAGTATCAAAAAGAAGATATATAGTTCATAATTTCCCAATAACACTAACATATCTATTCGGCACATGAGGATGCATTGATGGATTACACTATGGGTGTTGGAATTTGACCAAGATATAGGGAGGTGGAAATGTGGTAAGTTGAGATTTCCAAGAAAATGATAAGGGGTGATTGATGGGTAGGGATTGACTATTGACCATGTTCAAAACATAGGGACCATAACCACATGAGTCAACAATAGGGAAAGAAAATTAAGGATAGACTATTGACCAAGTTCAAAAAATAGGATACAAAATTTTTTCTATAGATCTCTTAGGTAATTGGCCCATGATGGGAGGTGAGTCATTTTGGGTATGCACTATCACCATTAAGGGGCCTGTTAATATTTTAAGGATGATGAAGATACTAACTGAGAAATATTCAATGAATGAAAATGTATTGAGGAAATATCTATGTGGGATTAAATACTCTTGGTTCTATGCCACATCATATTTGAGAAAGTTAATTGGGTGTATTAAAAACTGTTATGTAAACCCACTCTCAATAATGGGGTTTCTAAGGTGGACCAAGGACCCAGATGAACTAATGGTAGAAGAATAAGGGTATTGAAAATAGTTTAAGGTCATATTGCATGGCCCGTTGGGGGGATATTAGTTAAAGGTCTTATAACTGAAGCCTTGAGCTCTTAGTAAAAGGTTATAGTGTTTGGACCTATCATGGGAATCTCAAATGGATATTTGTAGTGTGTAATAATGAAAAACCTGATGTAAATGAGGGCTAAAGAGGCATGCACTACACAATACATTCCTGACAAGACTCACATGTAGTATAAAGTCATGATTCTTAGAAATAGGGAGGACATTTTTTTGATGAATTAAATCTCAAACCAATAAAATAGTTCAAATTAATGGGATTGGGATAATAAAATTCACATATAGGATCAGATATATGATGTTTGTGTATCCTTGTGTATCCCATAGGGTTGGGAAGGAAGACACATGTAGTTCTAGTACATGTCATGGTAATAAAATAAGTACAGTAGATGTGATCCTCTATGAAGTGGAAATAAAGGAATCCTATGGTACTTATGGGGAATCTAACGTTTGGAGCAGGAGGTAATAACCATCTCTTACCAAAGGAATCCTAGTTTAAGATGGGGTAAAACCATAGTTTAATGTCATGCATTGAGGACATTTGTTCATATCGTTTTTACAAAACAAGGCTTTCTAGTTTAATATAGGGGATGTTCATCTCTAATTAAATAAAATACCAACCTATAATAGGGTATGATTACCATTTAAAATCATTCAATTGGGATATTGAGTATCCTAGGTTGATATGTGTGGTGTGGAAGAGTGATGAACCTAACTTGAATGGGGTCCAAGGAGGACCAACAACACATCATATATTCCTAAGGGGGAATATCATATATTTCAATGTCTTGATGCATGGGAATGATCTCCTAGTTTAATTTTGTAAAGTTTATAACATATGTTATTTGTCTATGGTCATATTGTTCAGAACAATTTAATAGTTTAATGTCATTTGATCAAGATTTAGACTTGTAGTTTAACATAATACGATGAGGAAATAATCATGTAATTTAAGTTCATATTATTCCTACATCGGCCACTATTTTACATCATGTGACTAGGATAAAGGTGGTTATGCAGTTTAATGTCATGCAACATGGATGTATTACATAACGAATCTTAGAAATTAGACATTTCAATCTTCTCTTGTGAAATACTTCATGAGAATCTTGGTTTTGGTTGGGGTGTGATATTCTATACGTCCATGGTTATCAAAAAGTAAAAACCATTGGAAGAGACCTTGTGGATGATTTGAGGTATTTTATATTTGGGATTCAACTTTGGTGGCTTCAATCATGGTGCCATTATAATTTTTAGAGAGATTAACATGTCTCCATGGAAGATGGGTTAGTGGAAAACCGTTTTTTTAAAATTTCCCTCTAACCTATTCTGGTCCCTCTCTAATTTTTGAAAGGCTGAAAAATAATTCACTTGAAGGGCTTCTAGATCAGCTGGATGGACATATGCTATTCTGTTGGGCATATATTGATCGTTTAATGTTGTTGGGAGTGATGAAAAAAGAACCAATATTTTCAAGACTACCAATGTTCCATACACGATGGAATATAGAGTTACCTAGGTAAAATATTGAGTCATCTTATAATAGGGCTAGAGGGAATTGTTGATCATGTTAAAACAACTTTTAATGTTCTATCCCACCATCATATGAAAAATTTCATAGTGGGTTTTGTTGAATGCATTGATCTATCCATTTTTCTATTAATGGTATTGGAATGTATGGTTTAACTAGATAATTTACATTGTGTATAATCTCATTTGATCAATATCTTGTAATTTCCTACCATTTTTAGTGACATTTCCATGAGAAAATCAAAATTGAGGGATGGTGTTGGAGATCGTGAATTCAATGATGAATTGGTCCTTGACATCTTTGAGAGGAATAAATTCTTCCCACTTAGAGAATAATTCTATCATGATTATAATGAACACTCGTGAACAATTTTTCACTTGTGAATATGGGCCTACAACATCATGTCCCCATACTATAAGGATCCATGAATACCTGATGGTGTGGAGAAGCTATGATGGTCAATGCATAATGTTTGCATGGATGTGGAAAGAATGATACCACTTGGATTACACAATGTAGTCATGGAACATGGTTTTCTAGATGTATCCCAAACATCAAATTTTGTGATAGAGATTCAATTCTTCCTAATGGGAACCACAAGACCCAATTTGAAGTTCATACATAATTGGGGGAATCTAATCTCCTTGGATACAATAGAGGATAATTCCATAAAACCAATGTCTTTAAACAATTCGCTCATGGTTCTGGGAAATCTTAAGGGTAAATTTCACTGATGTAGCTAGATTTTCACATGTTCTTATTGATATAGGAGGAGAATACCACGATGGAGATACACAATGAAAGAGGTCATCCAGTCCAATGATTCCTCTACTATGGGGGAACCTGGGGGTCCTGATATTAAGAACTGATAACTAGCTGATTCACCTTCCTCATGTCACCATCACCCAAAACAATTGGAATTATGGATCTATAAGGATCTATATGAATAAATGTTTCATCCTAGCTAGGATCTTAAAGAGATATGGCTCAATAATACAAATCATTAGCTCAATCATTTTGCGACAGAGGAAGAAGTGTGACATTTAGATGAGAAGTGAACTATGACATTAGTTGGTGAGTGTGCTCTACAAATTCTATGATCTCTAGTTATCGGATGTGGTAGTCACCATTAATCTGTTTGATGAGAAAACCATATTCTTCCTGTACAAGTATGTGGGCGACATAAATCTCTAGGGACATATTGATGTGATTAATGATAATTACTACTCTTCGTTGTTGTTGGTGAATCCTTATAAAAAAGTAATGAGTATGGAAGGAATAAAAATATAAGAGTGATAAAGATGATCCCTTGACCTACTATATTGATAATGGGATCATCGAGATTTGTACCATTTGGGATCCTAGAGAACCATAATAGTTCATCTTACAACATTTCATAGCTTAATCCACTTAAAGGATACCCCCATCTAGAAATTCAATGTTTAGGAGAAGTTCTTTAGGGGATGGGTGGATGGCCAAGAATTCTTCTAGTGTTATCCACAATATTAATTTCTATAGAATGAACATGAAGTAAAACAACTAAAAGATCACCGATAAATGTTTGAAATATTCCTTCCACATGGGATGATTCAGGATATCCATTAGAAAATCTACTCACAACATCATCTATATCTTTTGATGCAACAGATAATTCCACTACATATATACTTTGAAAACTATTGTGAGGTCACTCTTATTAATTGGGGATTATCTAGTCTCCAAGTTGAGGAGAATTCCACTAAAATATTATAAATCATTATTTCTACCCTCATTTTTCTTCTAGATTATAAGGGAACTGATGGTCTATTCCAGGTTAGTCAAGTGGAAAACCTGTATTTTTCTTAATATATATGGCATCTAAAATAGATTTTTTATATAAAACTACCGAAATTTATCAAATTAGTTCTATCATTCTACATCCCACTGGTATATGGTTCCTTTCACCATGAGCCTATAAAATGGCTTAAACATGTGGGATATATTTGCAATAAATCAATGTATGTTGACCAAGTGGACATGGAGTCGCTATAGCTCACAACTATTTATTTGGGAGGAATCTTGTTGATAGACTTGATCTTATCTAGGTTGATATTGATGATTCTATATCCATTCACAAATCAGAAAAAAATCAAAAAGGTAACTGACAATGAAAACTTCAATGGGGTTATCTTTAATTATCGTTACTGAAGGAAGATAAAAATTTATCAAGGTATCTGAGATGGTCCTAACACTGGAAGGATTTGACCACCAAGTTATCAGTATTTAATTCCATTAACATCCTAAGTATTGGTTTGAAGATGTGGGGCATGGCCCATTAATAAGTTGACCAAACATCCTTTGGGGAGAAGGACATGTCATTATTGAAAAAATTACCTTATGGCACCCTAAAGGAGGTATACTCCTCATCCTCAGGGGCCAACAAGATCTTGTTTTACCTGGAGAATTCATCCATGAAGGAAGAAGTCTGGAACCTAGTTTTAGTATCAATAAAAAACATTTTTACCGGAATTGGAAAATTATCCTTCGAACAGCGGCATTTTAGGGCCTAAAAGTTGATAAAAACTCCAATCATAGCATTATTTTTCATGAAAATGAATATGTTGGCCATCCACTTGGGTTATTAGACTTCCCTAAAGATGTTTGATTTTAAAATCTTATCAAATTTGTCATCAAACATGGTACCAAGAGATTGATGCATTTTCATGGGAGGCTTCTTGAACTCACGATAGACCACTGGGAGGCCAAGATTGTTTATCAAGGCCTAATGTTGTGGTACTATAGTATTTTCATAGATCTAGGAGAATATGTCACAATTTTGGTTTAGTAATTCCCTATATTATGTCTCCTCCTTTTACGTAATATCTCTAATGATTTGAATTGGACCCAGATCTTCCACGCTAAGGAAGTTCACCGAAATCAACTCATTAATAGTGGATGATAAAAACTCATTAAATTTAGTTGGATATTATTCACAATACTCTTTATATAATAATGTTTTTGAATTAGTATTAAGTGGATTATCCATTTGAACTAACTCAGGAGGGGTATTAATGACTATTTGAGTGGATATGTAATCTTCTATGGGTATTCCAACTCTGATGAAGCCATAACGACAGAGGATATTAAGTTGATTCCATAAAGACAATGACTATGGGTACTATAATTGATGTCAAAGAAATTGTGGAATGTTATATTTCTATTTAGTGATACCTTATAAAACATATAAGAATTCTATGAGATGGTGTTCATAGAGAAAAAATAGTGTTACCTCACATGGGTGGGGGAATCTAGAACAATTTGGTCTCGTACTGTGTAAGAGTATGAGTCAATATTTATTTCTTTCTTCCATTTTGGAATGTTTCCACCTTTTTTCCCATAGATGAGAAAAGTCCTCCCAAATCAGGCATTGTGGGTTCAAGCCAATGAATTGGGAGAATGAAATCATTATCAATTTCCTCCCATCAGATGGTTGAAGTTGTTGTGCACTCAACCTCCTTTTCAGAGCTAGATTACATTACCTCTTATAATAGTCTACATAAAGATGGTGGGATTTTTAGGAGTTGAAGGGAGTCATATAATCATAATGTACCCTTAATAGACTGTTAAGGTAGTACTTGAGGAACTAGTAAAATGAGGAGGGTAATCTCACATAAAAATGTAGCCATTGACTACCAACCAATTCATTTTAGGAGGTATCCTTTTATATAACCATGAATTCAACACTTTATATCAAGCTTCTGAACTAGGAATTAAATTGAATATTGTCGCACAATTTCTCCATGGTCATTTGGTAACACTAAATATTTAGGTTATAGGGATACAAATCTGGTTTGTTTAGCCTCAACATGTGGAGAATCCAAGCCAGGATGAGATTGATCTCATAACCTATGTCCACCAGGAATCCATAGGAATCCATTCCATCACACTAGTTGTGATGTATAGTTGGTGAATAATCACCTACATTAGAGTTCTTTCATCTTCCACAGATAACAATATAATTACATGGAGCTCCTCTCACTTCAACTTCTATTTATATAAGTCCTATGTGGAATATCATGAACCTTAAAATATGAGGGGAAATTTAAGGCATCTATGAGGGCCTCATGTATTTAATTTGAACAGATGAGGGCCTCGATTATCGAGATCCATTTTGGTTTGTTGAATAGGTGATTCAACATGTATTACATCCATACAATAATTTTTTCCATAGGGTGAGACACATTGGTGGGAGGCCTGATGGATCTTGTTTTCCATACCATTTCTTTCTTGATGGTGCTACAAAAATATCCTACTTCTAACTGAATAAATTTCTCTAAATAATAGTTATATAACTTTCAACTAGCTTAGTCCAACATATAACTGGATGTGGTCAGTCATGATCAGATCGCGACTTCTCTAATTGGTCAGTGAAGACAGCCAGCTTTGGCAGTATGTATGATGGAGCAGGTTGGGAGGACTGTGCCTATAAATATTATCAAAAAACCAATTACCTAGTATTTTTATCATACAAAATTCAATTCCATGAACTGCCTTGGACATTTTGAAGGTTATTTTTCAATACCCCACCTTCTATGGTGTTGGCCGAGGGAACACAGTGGATTTTACAAACATTCCTTGCTCTCAGGAACCATGAAGAGGTGTATAAATTTGACATAATTATTGGATTAAGGCACCTTTTCTTCATCACATGGGTCTTCATTAGATGGACATAAACTAGGGTAGATGCCCAACCCAGGAGGTGTGAAATAACTAAAATCATGAAATTAATTTATCCCTGGAGGGGGACTCAGATTTTCCTTACACCATCAGTGTCTACTCTCATGAGACTTCGAAAGCTCTGATGTTGATGTGGATGTGAAAGTTAGAGGAGGGGTGACCATGGGATATTCTAGACTTATTTTCCATGAACAATTGACACTTTGGGAGTGGGAAACTACTCTATTAGACATTCAGTTATCATAATTTTTTAATCCATGGCTAGAAGGATACTTCTATTCACATGATCCCTAACTAGCGCTACTGGTCTCACTGGTGATATGTGTTGCCTATATTGTTATTTCACCCAATATTACTAAAATTGTATTCACTTGGTCATGGTTCCAATCATTAAACACAAATAATTCCTTGATGGCATGTATGAGGATATTGTGGTAAAGGCAATGATCAGGGTGATTAGTGCATCCAAATTCATGGGTCTTCTTACACTCTTACAACTTTAGAATCCCCTTTTTTAGGGAACAAATGAAATAGACCGGGAACTATAAGTCCATGAAATGGATGGTCTATATTTTTATATCTAGGAAGGGTTCTCAAGTATCATATCCCTAGAAATGGTTGAATCATGATGAGAGGATGGATCCACATTCTATCATCAAGGTTGAAGAGACTGGAGATGTGGTTCTTGGTGGTTCTTCTCTAGTAGAGGTTGTGCTCGGTAGTGATATTATTTATTTTATCATTCATATGGAATGGTTGAAATACCTCTAGTGTGTTGGGGGCCTCTACCTATATGGAGGTGGTAGTCTACTCTTTTGAAAGTCTCCTCACGGAAGCTCAAATAGGATACAAGTTCAATTTCATAGCCTACTAACAGGCTTTATTTAGATTATCAACCTTATCAGAGAAATAATAAAACCCTCTAGGGAAGTTCTGAGTGATTAGAGAAGTGACATGATTATTATGAACATTACCTATGAATATTGTTAGTATATTATCTTGATTTTATTACATTTAAAGTGAATAAGTGAGGCCTCTCCACATGGCTTGAAAATCCATGACTTTCTCATTAGGACTTTTTTTACACTTGAAAAGGTCAGCAATACATGCCTTGTGTGTGGTGGAGATGAACTACTAAATGAAACTTTTGTGAAAGTCTTCTCAACTTTTGATGGATCCTATAGGTAAATGGACATACCATAAAAACATAGGTCCTTCCAATGTTTGGATGAAACCCTGATTCTTGGTTGCCTATTACTTCTATAGGTCTCCCAACATTGTCGCGCATTTTGATTAAATATGGAAAATGTTGTAGAGGTTCACCCCCTTGTTGAATATAAAAAACCTATCATTCCCAAAATACTAGTGTGCTCACATATCATCCCCCCATGCCTAGTATGAATTTCCATCAAGTGGTATCACCATCTGTTACATCTCTAGGGAATCAAAGAGTGTAGTGATAGTGGATTTCAAATCATCATTGTGAGGGTACCTACCTCTATGAGTATTTCTAACCACAAATACTTTGAAAATAACATTAACTTGGTATGGGTATATACTGTCTTCTGGAGTTGGTCAACCTTGATACCGATGAGGATAATTATTCGACTAAATATGGTTCAAATACCCATATCTAGGTGTCATTACATAAACTCATTACTATAATCTATCTAGATTTGTGTTATTACTGATCTTCACTTTTCATAAATGTAGGATGACTTGTTGACCTGCTGGAGGAAAAATAAGATCTCACCGGGTAGTTCTATAATCTAAGAATCGATTGGCAATGAGCTCATCGATGATCGTTTTTTTCTCTTAAGCAATCTAGAGCAGGGTGGGAACTATGATATATATCTCTAATTTTGTCACAAATGAAGATGGATATCTGTACCAACATGATTCTTAAACTTTTCAATGTTACAATAGGTAGGAAATGTTGCCTCATCGGTAGGATCCCTAATGTCATGCACATGCCTTTGCTGGTTGGTGAAAAAACATGTACGAGGGTCTGTTTATTACTTTTTAACCCCTTGGGATTGGTTTTACATATCATGAAATATGTTATTGTCCCTATTCTCATTCATCTCTGGAATAACCATGATTATAAAATCTATACTTGAAGGATAATTCTCATTTTCAGTTGGTATGTTAGGTTGTTGTGGGTTAGATATGAAGTATATAACATTATACTATCCCTATCCCAAGATCAGGACATCAGTGAAACCTCTTCATTAATATTTTTTTGCACTATATATAACTTTACACAATGTTGTTGGAGAGTCTTATGGTATCGCATAGAGACCCTAATTTTTCTTACATAACTAGTACATCATTTTTTGTTAAACAACATAATAGAGTTACAAATCCAGGATCAAAATGTTTAATGTCTTGGGAAAATTAGTCTCATATAGAAAATTGTAATAATAAAACATAAAAATTATTTAATTTCATTTTTTAATCTTCTTATAAACCATTGTGTTCTCCTTAGTACAAGTAACCACCTAAGGATATACATAAATGATCAGGGTGTGCTAAAAGACCACAAAAGGATGGAAAATAACATGATTCAATATTTCATTATTGAGAATAACCACTATAATAATATCTTTAGTATAGGATCATCATCAACAACTTGATTGAATAATATGATAAAGGAATGGAATGTGTAAATGCGTGAAAATGAACCATCATGTAATAATGATCAAATACCACACATAATTGTGAAATTATATATCATCATGTTCATGAAAAACATATGTGAATAATCATAAGTAATCAATTGGGATAATGATAGCATCATGTACACAAACAGTAAATATAATCTCATGAGCTACATCCCAATACCCATTACATTTGAGGGCTATATAATTCCATTCCCACCTGTTACATCATATAATTTACAAAATCTTGCATGGAACATAGAATGCATTATAATCAAATCATGAAGTAAGCCTTGTAAAGGAGAGGATTTCATCAGGAGTTCATCAATCGTGACTTCATGAATGAACAATGTGCTCCCAAATGGAAAATGGAAAATGATATATTTGGTATAATAATCTTCTGTTAGGATAGAATAATAAATAACTCAAGAGGATTCAAAATATGTTCTATAGAGAAGAATAATTTTGAAAAACATTTTTTATTTTTCATTACTAAAGATTGGAAAATGTATATGATAAAAAGTAAATGGAAATAAAAATGAATGATATTTAAAGAACATTAAATAAATATCCATAATTAACATGATGTGAATGGGGTAAAACATCAAGAAGGGGACTTCATATTGATAATATTGTTACCTAAATTCCCACATTATTTAATTACATTTACACCTCAAGAAAATTAAATGTATAATTATTATATCATTAGTATATAAGTTAATTTTAGTAATTTATATAGTTATTTATCAACTATAATCAATTTATTTTATTTCATAATTTATTTTGATGAAATTGATGCATTTTGATATCATGTTTTTCTTAAAACATTCCCATTTTACATAAATTAATCTATTTTGTTAAATGTAATTTATAAATCATTATAATTTATCCTAGATGCATATAATGCATGTAATTACATATGGATATATTAAATATAATTCAAAATTTCTATCCTTGATAGTGGCTATAATTATTAACATGGAAATGTCCCTGTTGGTGGTTAAACAAAATTTGAAGGCACAATATCGGGAGAGTGGGAGAGGGAAGTACAACATTTAAATTTTTTGTAAATATGATAATTATTTTATGTTAACATAATTAATATAATTATAAATTACTGCATAATTAATTTTATATTATTTTTTGGTGAAAGGAATTTTGAGCAATAATAAAGTAAAGAGTAAAAGAGGGAAGAGTTAATATAGACTTACTCTCTCCATGGTGTAGCATTTTTTGTACGATAATTATTGTTATGTAGAAAAAATTATTATTACTATGTGCTGAAAAAGTGATGTATTTGAAAAAATTACCACAAAACCACCCATAGAAAATTTTGACATGATTATTTCAAATACTATGTTAATTTTTTTAAAATAAATTTTTATAATAGGTAATTTTAATTTTTAAATTAAATATATTGATATTTATAAAATACGTTAAAATATAGTTTATTAAAAATGGGTTTATATTTAATTTGATTTTTTAATCATGATATTTATTTTTCTAATTAAAATAGTTATATTTTATTAACGTATTAATGAAAAATTTTATTTATATCATCATTTATTTTTATGAGGTATCATTACTGTTCCAAGGACTTGGTTATTGTTCTTAACTAACAGCTTATAATCCCCATCTTTCACATTACTCTTCTAGTGGTCACATTACTATTCAACGACCACATTACCTACTATAAATACCTCTTCCTTATTTCAGTAAATATTAAATTCAATTCATATTGGGGTTTTATATTTCTATTTTCTATGATGTTGATAGTTTTACTAATATTTTGTATCTTCTCTACAGTGTTGGAAGTGGGGGTGATAATTCTAGTATATTAGAGAAATCCATATTTTCCCATTTTAGCTACTCTGTTTTATATTTTGTGTCCACTTGTAATATTTGGAATTTTAATTGGTTTTATTTTTTATTATTGTAATAGTATTTAGAAGTGAAATAATTTTTTCATTGGTTTCTCTTTGACAATACTAATATATAATACAATAGAACACACATTTATTCAGTAAAAAAATATCATATATAAACTCTTTATCCTTATAATCATTCAATATTTAGAAATTTCATCCCCAAAAGTTCAACTCATATTCATGGTTAAAATAGATGAGGGTACTTATGATTTATTGTGTCCTCTCATTCCCATGTCACGTCTTCATACTTATGGATCATCAATAATACACTGACAATGTCAGTTGTCTTATTTCATAGAAAATTGTATCTAAAATATATGATCTGCAATAGCTTCTCTTTGTATGTGTAACAACCGCACCTTTCTTATTTCACAGACACCCCGCCTAAACATGGTCGTCGTGTCCTAGCCTTCTAGGTACCACCAATTTCCCTACAGACATGTATTCCCCACCCTAGGGCCCACCCATTGGCTCAAACATGTCATCTGACTAATGAATTCTCCTATAGTCCAACTCATGTACTTTCCAATGTTCTTTGTCCTCACTCACACACACCCTAAAAAATTTCTCAGATGGTCACCCATCCTGATCACTACTCCAGGCCAAGAATGCTTAATAATGGAGTTATAATCACGTAGGCTCCCAAAATGGAAGGTGCGCCTTGTTGACATGAGTCATGTCATTTAGTGATTTAACCCTTCATCTTTCTAGAGTGTTACATTCTCCCCCATTAGAGAATAGCTTCCTCATTGTTTTCCCTACATCTCATCCCAGGTAGCTCACTGAACATATGGCTGGGTACCACCTCAGATACCAAATGTAATAACTAGGCTCCACTAATAGCACAAACACCCTGCCTTAACATGTTCTTTTAGTCCTGGACCACCAGGTACCACTAGTTTCCCCGAAGACATGTGGTCTGCAACCTGGGCCCACCTACATGCCCGAATGGGTCATATAACTAATTATTATCCCCATATTCCAACACACGTCCTTTCTATTGTTCTTATTCCTCACTCACAAACACCATGGGAAACATCCTAAAAGGTTACATATCCTAACCACTACTCTAGTAAAAACTATGGAGTTAAAATGAGGTAGACTCTTGATTAAGTTGGTGCACCTTATTGACATGAGTCAGATCATTAAGTCGTTTAACCCTTCATAATTTTGGGGTGTTACGGTATAAGAGGCCATTCTCCATTTGTACCACCTGTGTATTAAGTACATGTGAGGTATTGGATCTGTAGATACAAAAGTATGATACGTGTAACATGTCATGAACAAGAGCCATACATGATGAAAGTGAAAGTTGATAGGCCACTACTCCAATGTGATCAAGGATGTCAAATAGTCCAATATACATTGGGTGAAGCTTCCATTTCTTTCCAAATCACATGAATTTCATCCTTGATTAAATTCGAAGGAAAACATTATCTCCAACACCATACTCCAAATCCCTTGAACTAATGTCAACATAGCTCATTTACCAAATTTTAGATACTTTTATATGTTGTTAGATATATTAAACCTTACATGTCATCTCTTGTGCAATATTAGTTCCATGATTATTTCATTCACCAAATTCATCCCAATAAGTTGGAGTTCAACATCAATTCCCATACAAAGATTAATATGGATCCATTTGAAAACTCAAGTGTAAATTATATTTATATGATAACTCAACCAATGTGAGATGTTGATCTCATCCTCCTTAAAATTCTATTAAGAAGACTCTTAACATGTCCTTGTACAAATAGTCCTTTCATACTGGTGATCAATTTGAGGGTGATAGTGCCTCCTAAAATACAATTTAGTACTCAAATCATATTGAATAGATCTAAATAATTTAAAGGGTAACCATGGATCATGATTAGAGATGATAAAAAGTGTAACCCCGTGTAGTCGGGTCAATTCCTATACATATATCATAAAAGTTTGTTCAAGAGTGAAATAATACTAAATACAAATAAAGTGGTAGCCTTGTTGAGTTGATTTACTAAAACTCAAATCGCATTGTATCCTTTGGATGTCCTTGATATACTAATGAAAAAGTCCATGGTGACATTCTCCCACTTCCCTGTGGATAGAGTAAATGGTTAAATCATCCATTTTGAAATCAATTTCACTTATTTAACATGTTTACATACCAAACACCATGTGATTTACTCCACAGTCTCCTTGTTCATGTTATCATGCAAGAAGTGTTCTCGGTGTTCATTAAAAATCATTGTACTTCCAAGATGGATAGAGAAAGGTGAGATATGTGCATTATCCAATATCTTTTTCCTTATCATAGGTTATGAATGAACACGGATCCTCATTCTGAACTGAATCACACCATTATCATTCATGTGGAACTCTTGTAGTTTCACATCTTTTAAAGATTTCACTTTATCTTCTTTCACTATGAAGTGCCCAGATCAGTGTGAATCACTGAGAGGGGGAGGGGGTGAATCAGTGATCCTTTAAAACTTTTTACTAATTGATTCTTAATCAATTAAACCTCTATGGCTTGTTAAGGCCTCGATCCACTATTCTTATGTCTCTCAACCTTTCCCGGATAATGCAGTAATGAAAAGGCACAGGACACAAGGATTTACAAGGTTCGGCACCAAAGGCCTACATCCTTGTCATTCTCTCCCAGCATGGATTCTCCATTATAACCTGTTAAAATTACAATGGTCGATACAGAGTCCCACTGTATCTCTCCTGAGTCCCATAGGAGGGTCTTTATACTGCGTCACACAGTGTTACCAGAGTCCCACTGGCCTGCTCCAGAATCCCACTGAAGACTTCTTCTCCCTGAGTCCCACAGGGTCTTCTCTTGGCTCCTCGAGTCGCACGAGTAGCTCTTCTTCACTTTAAGCTTCTTCAAGTATCTTCAGCAGTCTGGGATAAAGACTGCTGGCCTTGCGCTGTACCTCTGCTCACTTGTGATGAACAGGTCTTCTTGTATTGCTAAGGATTTATCTCCTTCTTCTAAAGATGACCTGGTTTCTCTCCAACTACTGAATACTCAGACAAATGATGTCTTTAACTTCATTCTGGTCCAGTCTCAGTGCAATTCAACTTCATGCACTGAATGCATGGAAACTCTGATTCTTCAATATCTTCTGGTCTTGGACTTCTCAATTGCACAAAACCAGATTTGTCTTTGTTCACGTGTGCATGTGCATGCATGTATGCATGCACTCCCCTTCTTCATCTCTTGGTGCAATAAACCCACAAAGGGTGTAATCACTTCAAGCACACACCTTCTTCTTGTCCTTCACACATTTTGTTCCTTTTGATTACACACTTAAATGTGTGTTATACTTTGTGTGAGTCTTCTACTTCTTCTAAGTGTGTTCACACCACTTAGTGCACACACATTGGTTCGTCCAACTAGTTTCTTTGATTTGCACACACTTGACTTGGGCCTCTTCCCACTTCTTGTTGCACACCCTTAACCCGTAGGTTGTTCTTCAATTTTGCACACACAAAATGTGTCTTCACTTGGTTCACACACAAGGCATGAAAGCCTCGGGTCCTCTTCTCCACTTGGCACACACTTGGCCCGTAGGTGTTCTTGTCCACTTTGCACACACACAAATAGTGTGGTCTTCCTCCTTATGCACACACACTGCCAAGTCTTGGGTTCTCCTTGCACACACACACAAGGTGTGTTATACATTTCACAACCCGAACTCCCTTCTTCTCCTCACAGCCGCACAAGGTGCACTGGCAAGGGCCGTGCAAGATGCAACACCCCACTTCCTCACCGTGCAAGGTGTTCTTGAGCCGCGGGTCGCGCAAGTCACAAGGCACAAGGGTGCGCAAGTGCCGCGGCTGCCTCGGGTCTTCCTGCCGCGCAAAGGGAAGGCGCTCAGGGGACCTCTCAATTCTTCTTTCACGCAAGAGGTGCGCAAAAGGATTCTTCTTCTTGTCACGCAAAGAAGTAGCGCGCAAGGGACTCACGAAGTTTTGGCTTCGGGCTGCTGCCGCGCAAGTGGTGCGCGCAGGGATCTTCAACTTCGCGAGGCAGAGCTCTCACGGGACTCGGATTTTGAACAGAGTTTCAGCAAGCAAAAACGAGAGTTCAGCCTCTCTTTTTATAGGCAGTAGAAGCCTCTGTCCTCCGCGTGAGATATCTTTCGAAACCCCGAATATTTCGGTTCTTTAAAGATTTTTTCAAATCTCGTTTCTCATCTGTTTCACGCGGGTTCTCTCTTCTTTTTCTTTTCCTCCTTTTCTTTCACCTCTACGTGCATGGAACATGTGCATGCCTCTGTTTAGGCCCATGCATGCAAAGCACGAACCTGCGTGACCTCGGCAGCTTCGTTTGCCTCAGACTCGACCGAATTCATCATCCAACGTGTGCATGCATATTTTATTGCATGTATATGTTCCTTACGGAGAGACGAGCACAATGGTGCCTTCGGCTTTGATAAAGACATCCGGGAGCTCTAAAACATCTCTCGGGATGCTCCTGGTTTGAACAGAGCTCACGGGAAGGCCTCGGCATGGCTGGAGGTTGAGGACGATCGGCAGATGCATCGGACGGTTAAGATCTGGCACGCGATTAGATGGGCGGCTCAGATTAGATCGCGTGCGGCGCGATGCATCGGGCGGCCGAGATCTGCCGCGAGATCGCCTGGACGGCTGAGATTTGCTCCCGGGGATTTTTCTGCGTCCCACATCGAAACGGCGAGCGGTTTTGCCGCGGTTTATCAACCATCCGCTCCCCCAGCTGGCTCAATTGAATCTCCTCCCCTCTCGGTGCCGCCCCGCACCGAGTTCTCTCTGCGGGCGCGCTCTGCGCCCACTCTGCTCCCTGCGGGCGCGCCACTGGCGCCCACTATGCTCCTTCGGGCGCGCGCTCTGGCGCCCATGCTGCGCAGGACCTGATCCCCTGTGTGGCCCAGCTTACACACGGTCGCGGCCTCTCGGGCTGGCCCCATGGGATCCCCTTGGGCGTGGTGACCTAGTCCCACATGTGCCTTGGGTTGAACCCTTAAGGCTGGCTCTTGGTGGCTAATTTTTTGATTGAATATACACTAAGTATACAAAGTACTTAAGTGTAAAAAGCCAAATTCCACAACTCTTCTTCTTCATTTCTTCCCTTCTCTTCTTCATTAGAATTCCTCAAATCTCCTCAACATATATTCATTACTTAGGAGTGAATTCTTGAAGGTTCTTCTTCTTCAACCGAACTCCTGAATCACTTAAATTCTTCAAAGTGCTTCATTGATCAAATCAGAGATCAATTGGATCTTCTTCAAATTCACAGGCACTAAGTGTTAGTGCATGGACTTCTTCAGCTCACTTCATCCACTTAGGACTAGTGGATGGATCTTCATCAACTCCTCATGCATTGTCACTACAATGCATGGTCTTCTAATCATGTTGTGACTTTGTATCATCAGGATACAAGTTCTTTGAACTTAAAGAGCAACTCAACAATCGTCAGATTTGACTAGAGAATGTTTCAACCATCATCTCCTATGTTACTTAGTCAGTCTCCTATGTGACATGAATCTTAGTACCATGGCCATTCTCCATTCATCACCATCACCATCACAACCTTTGTCATTCACATCTTGACATTCCTTGACATCCATTCATTCCATGGCAACTTCATGCCTCATTGACAACAAATGCAACACAATGCACTTCAATCTCCCCCTTTTTATTTGTTGTCAATACACTCCTTCAGCACATATGAATGGGTCAATATGTGTGCCAATATTTTCTCCCCCTTATTGGCAATCAAATGCAAAGGTGTGGTGTGGTACTCTTCCACAATATCTCTTCCTCCCTTAGAATAGCATCTTCTTGAAAAACACTAGGAGAGGGATGATGTCACATGTTCTTCTTTAGCAAAGAACCTTTAGTTGATCAACTCTAAGTCTACTTGGGCAAACCCGGTGTAGAAAACAAGAGTGATATAACCAAGGAACTCAATGATGTCCAACATTCACAATACATGTGAGATCATGCTTAGGGGTTGATTTTTTTTTCAGATATTCAATGAATTGATGAATCCTGCACATACTTCACAAAACACATTAGAATGTTCAGGTGCAAAGATAAAGCTCCCCCTTTCATCTACTTTCTCAAGATGATATTAATTTCAGAACATCATCTTCTCCAGATTGGCTCCCCCTCAAGGGGTGCACTCCATTCTGTCCAAACCATCCTCCAGTTGAGAATGATCATCATCTTCAATTCCCTGCAATGTCAGCACATGTAAATACCAATAGTATAAGGGAATAAGATGGAACCTCCTTGGTTCATCAATGTGAACAACAAGGTTGAGAAGATTCTCTCAACCGAGATGTCCCATTTTCACCAGTCTTCACACTTGCACATTTGATCTTCAATGATGTTGGTGCTGGTGTGGATCTCAATACATCTTCATGTGAAATATTCTTTTTTTCTTTTGCCTTAGCAATTGCCAAAACTTTATCTTCAGCTTTTTGCAGATCTTTGGCAAGTTGCAACTGATTTGGCCATATGACTAGTAAATCATTTGGAAGAGTGGCCTCAGTTTTGGAAGTTCCACATGGTTCTTTGGATGCTGCTAAGCTACCTCTCTTTGGCAACTTATTTTCAATCAATCCCTTCTTCTTTTGGATTGATTGTCTTTTGAAGTTCAGTCTGCTTCTATTTAGTTTCATGGATTCTTTACAAAGGTCCATGATGTGTCCTTTCTTTCCACAGTAGAAGCATGTTTTCTTGGTGGTCCTTCTGGATGCATCACCCTTCTTGGATTTCAATTCCAAGGACTTCTCTTCATTCTTCAAACTCTTCTTGGGAGCATCTTCCACTTTCTTCTGCTTGCTTCCCATGGAATCTCTCTTAGCCAGGTTTAGTGATCTTCTCTTCATTCCAGCTTCGGATACATTCGGAGATTGATATGTATCAACTCTTTGACCACTTTTGCAACCATCCCAGATGTTGTCAAGTAATCCAAATCTATTTGCAGTAAACAGATGTCTCTGGACCTGTGGATGTTGCTTCCTTCCTTCTGGATTGCTCCCCCTTGGCATGGGCTTCCTCTGTGCTTTGGCATTCAGTGGATTGTACCAACAATCCTTTGCACAATGCACATACTTGTTACAACACCAGCATTGTCCCACGAATCTTGACCTCTTCAGTCCTTCTGATTGTAGGGTACTTTTCTTGACCTGTTGTGCTGTTTCAGGAGAGCATTCTTTCTTCATTGTCTTCATCCATACTTGTTTGGAATTATTCTTCCATCCTGCACTTTTTGTGGAAACACAATTAGAAGCATTAGTACAAGATGGTATGGATGGTACCTTCTTTGTAGAAGATGTTTCCCTTTCATTAGAGGATGTCTTTATTTTAGAATCATCCTTCTCAAAGCTCACTTGAGTGGCAAAATTTCTTCTTCCAGCTGTCTGGGAGGCTTTGGCTTTGGGTGATTGCTGATTTTTCAATATCACCTCCAGTTCTAAGCATTTCATATTGAGGGAGTTCTTCTCATCCTCAATAGTTCTTAGCCTACCTTCCCAATTCTGTTTCAGCTGTTCCATCTGGTCATCATGCACCTTCTTTATTTCATGCAATGAGTTGTCAAGCTCCTTCACCATTTTGACTTTGTATTCGAGTTGAGCATCTCTGACATTCATTGACACTTTGTGCAACTTCTCCAGTGCATGGAAAATTTCTTTGATCGTTATCATAAAGATTTCTTTCTCAGAAAGGCTTCTTTGCAATTCTTCAGCAGTGTCTTCATATCTTTCATTGCAAAGAGAAACGGTTTCATCTTTAGCCTTCACCAGCTTTCTGAGAGTGTTGGTTATGCCAACCATTTTTGCCAATTGATCTTCCATTGAATTGGCTTCTTCTTCTAACTGTGATTTTTCTTCTTGAAGATCAAGGATGCCTGTAGCTATACACATTGCCACTTCCTTGGGGACTGTCTTCTGAAGATATTCGATTGCACTTTGAAGATCTTTCATTGTTCCAACTTCATCACAGCTAGGACAAGCTTTCTTCATCTTCTTTGCCTGTTTCTTCTTTTTATTTTTCTGAGTCTTGGCAGATATCTCCATTTGAGGCTGGTTGCTCATTTCCTCAAATCTGTACTTCATAAAGACTCCCTTGGATCTTTTAGAGGTAACCTCCCTCTGATACCGATTGAAGTGCCCAGATCAGTGTGAATCACTGAGAGGGGGAGGGGGTGAATCAGTGATCCTTTAAAACTTTTTACTAATTGATTCTTAATCAATTAAACCTCTATGGCTTGTTAAGGCCTCGATCCACTCTTCTTATGTCTCTCAACCTTTCCCGGATAATGCAGTAATGAAAAGGCACAGGACACAAGGATTTACAAGGTTCGGCACCAAAGGCCTACATCCTTGCCATGCTCTCCCAGCATGGATTCTCCATTATAACCTGTTAAAATTACAATGGTCGATACAGAGTCCCACTGTATCTCTCCTGAGTCCCACAGGAGGGTCTTTATACTGCGTCACACAGTGTTACCAGAGTCCCACTGGCCTACTCCAGAATCTCACTGAAGACTTCTTCTCCCTGAGTCCCACAGGGTCTTCTCTTGGCTCCATGAGTCGCACGAGTAGCTCTTCTTCACTTTAAGCTTCTTCAAGTATCTTCAGCAGTCTGGGATAAAGACTGCTGGCCTTGCTCTGTACCTCTGCTCACTTGTGATGAACAGGTCTTCTTGTATTGCTTAGGATTTATCTCCTTCTTTTATGGATGACCTGGCTTCTCTCCAACTACTGAATACTCAGACAAATGATGTCTTTAACTTCAGTCTGGTCCAGTCTCAGTGAAATTCAACTTCATGCACTGAATGCATGGAAACTCTGATTCTTCAAGATCTTCTGGTCTTGGACTTCTCAATTGCACACAACCAGATTTGTCTTTGTTCACGTGTGTATGTGCATGCATGTATGCATGCACTCCCCTTCTTCTTCTCTTGGTGCAATAAACCCACAAAGGGTGTAATCACTTCAAGCACACACCTTCTTCTTGTCCTTCACACATTTTGTTCCTTTTGATTACACACTTAAATGTGTGTTATACTTTGTGTGAGTCTTCTACTTCTTCTAAGTGTGTTCACACCACTTAGTGCACACACATTGGTTCGACCAACTAGTTTCTTTGATTTTCACACACTTGACTTGGGCCTCTTCCCACTTCTTGTTGCACACCCTTAACCCGTAGGTTGTTCTTCAATTTTGCACACACAAAATGTGTCTTCACTTGGTGCACACACAAGGCATGAAAGCCTCGGGTCCTCTTCTCCACTTGGCACACACTTGGCCCGTAGGTGTTCTTGTCCACTTTGCACACACACAAATAGTGTGGTCTTCCTCCTTATGCACACACACTGCCAAGTCTTGGGTTCTCCTTGCACACACACACAAGGTGTGTTATACACTTCACAACCCGAACTCCCTTCTTCTCCTCACAGCCGCACAAGGTGCACTGGCAAGGGCCGCGCAAGATGAAACACCCCACTGCCTCACCGCGCAAGGTGTGCTTGAGCCGCGGGTCGCGCAAGTCACAAGGCACAAGGGTGAGCAAGTGCCGCGGCTGCCTCGGGTCTTCCTGCCGCGCAAAGGGAAGGCGCGCAGGGGACCTCTCAATTCTTCTTTCGCGCAAGAGGTGCGCAAAAGGATTCTTCTTCTTGTCACGCAAAGAAGTAGCGTGCAAGGGACTCAAGAAGTTTTGGCTTCGGGCTGCTGCCGCGCAAGTGGTGCACGCAGGGATCTTCAACTTCGCGAGGCAGAGCTCTCACGTGACTCGAATTTTCAACAGAGTTTCAGCAAGCAAAAACGAGAGTTCAGCCTCTCTTTTTATAGGCAGTAGAAGCCTCTGTCCTCCGCGTGAGATATCTTTCGAAACCCCGAAGATTTCGTTTCTTTAAAGACTTTTTCAAATCTCGTTTATCATCTGTTTCACGCGGGTTCTCTCTTCTTTTTATTTTCCTCCTTTTCTTTCACCTCTACATGCATGGAACGTCTGCATGCCTCTGTTTAGGCCCATGCATGCAAAGCACGAACCTACGTGGCCTCGGCAGCTTCGTTTGCCTCGGCCTCGACCGAATTCATCATCCAACGTGTGAATGCATATTTTATTGCATGTATATTTTCCTTACGGAGAGAAGAGCACAATGGTGCCTTCAGCTTCGAGAAAGATAGCCGGGAGCTCGAAAACATCTCTCGGGATGCTCCTGGTTCGAACGGAGCTCGCGGGAAGGCCTCGGCATGGCTGGAGGTTGAGGACGATCGGCAGATGCATCGGACGGTTAAGATCTGGCGCGCGATTAGATGGGCGGCTCAGATTAGATCGCGTGCGGCGCGATGCATCGGGCGGCCGAGATCTGCAGTGAGATCGCCTGGACGGCTGAGATTTGCTCCTGGGGATTTTTCCGCGTCCCACATCGAAACGGCGAGCGGTTTTGCCGCGGTTTATCAACCATCTGCTCCCCCAGCCGGCTCAATTGAATCTCCTCCCCTCTCGGTGCCGCCCCGCACCGAGTTCTCTCTGCGGGCACGCTCTGCGCCCACTCTGCTCCCTGTGGGCGCGCCACTGGCGCCCACTATGCTCCTTCGGGCGCGCGCTCTGGCGCCCATGCTGCGCAGGACCTGATCCCCTGCGTGGCCCGGCTTACACACGGCCGCGGCCTCTCGGGCTGGCCCCATGGGATCCCCTTGGGCGTGGTGACCTAGTCCCACATGTGCCTTGGGTTGAACCCTTAAGGCTGGCACTTGGTGGCTAATTTTTTGCTTGAATATACACTAAGTATACAAAGAACTTAAGTGTAAAATGCCAAATGCCACAACTCTTCTTCTTCATTTCTTCCCTTCTCTTCTTCATTAGAATTCCTCAAATCTCCTCAACATATATTCATTACTTAGGAGTGAATTCTTGAAGGTTCTTCTTCTTCAACCGAACTCCTGAATCACTTAAATTCTTCAAAGTGCTTCATTGATCAAATCAGAGATCAATTGGATCTTCTTCACATTCACAGGCACTAAGTGTTAGTGCATGGACTTCTTCAGCTCACTTCATCCACTTAGGACTAGTGGATGGATCTTCTTCAACTCCTCATGCATTGTCACTACAATGCATGGTCTTCTAATCATGTTGTGACTTTGTATCATCAGGATACAAGTTCTTTGAACTTAAAGAGCAGCTCAACAATCGTCAGATTTGACTAGAGAAAGTTTCAACCATCATCTCCTATGTTACTTAGTCAATCTCCTAAGTGACATGCATCTTAGTACCATGGCCATTCTCCATTCATCACCATCACCATCACAACCTTTTTCATTCACATCTTGACATTCCTTGACATCCATTCATTCCATGACAACTTTATGCCTCATTGACAACAAATTCAACACAATGCACTTCACACTAGATAATACATTAGCTCCACCTTGATCTTCTATTTCATATATATGGTTGGGATATTCTTGGGTAATCATAAGATGTAATCTCTACTGTTATGATTTATAAATACATCCTTTGAATATCAATGAAGATAGAATTTCTCGCAATCCACATCATGGATTGAGTTGTAGGTTATTTTCTACTAATAGGATCATCTACTTAACTATTCTTTTAGGGATGGTAGTGAATAGAGGAATCAAAGTTCATGATTAGATCTACCCACATCATTTGAATACTCTCGAGCTCATTTTCATTGAATATATATTTGAGACTCTTATAATTAGTATATATATCAAAATATTCACCATAGTGGTAGTGCTGTTAAATCATTAAATATAAGATCATACCTTCTAACTCAAGATCATACATCAGATAGTTTTTATCATGGATCTCAAAATGTCATGAGTCTTAGGCTATCACATTATCATTCTATATGAGTTTATAACCCAATAAATTCTTTGAATGATTAATGTATATCAAAAAATCTTCTCTAGTTGTTGGTAGCATGAATATAGTTGTAGTGATTAGCCACTTCTAAAGATCCTTATGGATTTCCTTTCATTATTCTATCCAGACATACTTTTCCCATTTTCATGTTAACATAGTTATCAGGATAGATAGTTGAGATAAATTTCTCATAAAACTTCTATATTACCGAACTAATCCATGAAAACTATGGATTTACATGAAACTAGTTGGTCTTCACTATTCCATAATTCCATTTTCCGTTGAATGGTCTACAAAATTTATGTAACTTTTAATCATTTTCCCAAAGAATGTCACTAAATGAAAAAAAGTCACACTTTCTGAATTTATCATACCTTTTCTCCTTCATCAATTTTAACAACACAAACCATATATTCTCTTCATATTCCTCCTTACTCTTAGATTAAATAAGAGTATCGTTGATATAAACTGCTGAAGAAGTTTCAAATTATTCTCTAAAGGCAGTATTCATAATATCTATGATGTTTTAAAGGGAATTTGTAAGTCTGATGGAAATCACTACAAAATCATAGTGCCAATCCCATGAAAAAGATATGTCATATTTATATCATTATTCAGTACCTTCAGTCGAAGATATCTAGAAAAAATACCCTCCTTCAAGAAGTATTGATCACTTCATAGTTTAGTGATCAAGTCATCAAACCTTGGAAGAGGTTATTTTTTCTTTATGGTGATCTTGTTGATCTCCTGATAATAGATTGACAACCATATTGATCTATCCTTATCCTTAAACATTGACCCTAGATCATCCTATGGTGGTTCACTGGGGTGTATTAAACCTTTATTGAAATTCCCTTATAACTACTTATTTAAATATTATGGTTCGGTCATGGATATCTTGTAGGGATGTATTGAGATATGAGTAGCTATGCATATATGCTCTATTGAGAACTCTACCTCACGATATTGGGGAAGTCCTACTAAATCTTATATAAATATATCACCATATTACATAACAATGTAAATTCCGCCAACTTAATTGAGTTCCTTGAACACAAACATTTGGTCAAGGTATTCTTCTTCATAGTTTATCAACAACCACATAGTTCATGGATTTTATAAAGAAGATTCATACCCTTACTTGAATTTGTAGAGGAGTGTGAGATGGTTTAGAATATGAAAAGTGGATTAATTTTCTTGAAATATTATATTTTCTATATATAGGGTGATCGAATCCATGATTAGTATAGATTTTAATTCCCAAGAGGGAAGTATTACAAGATAACCTGCATGAATATTCCTATATTCAATTAAAGGTGAAGATTCAATCATTTGGGTTGCAATGATTGCACCACTATGTGTTTTTAGAGATGTATATATATTAAGGTATTAGAGATTACATCGAATAGTCACATAAAACATATAGGATATTATAAAATTCATATAACTAGAATAAAATAATTATTTTTCTGTTATTGATGAAATAAGAAATTTAACTTATATAAATTCATTTTTGTGACCTACTTCTATATTAGTGATGGAATAAGTATTACCTTGATTCATTGTATTTGGTGGTTGTTGATGATAATTTCTCTCAAGGACCCATGGTTTAATGAACTGGATTACATAGTTCCCTTGCTTCCAATAATTAAATCAGTGAACCTTGGGTGGTGCATTAAGATATGCCTTTCTTTACTTCATCATGTTGGCCAGATTCTTCATATATCATTAATATTGATCATAATAATGTCCATATATCCTGAACATGAAGAATTTTATTTTTCCTTAGATACAATTCCCATGAATATTCTTCCCAAATATTTTATATATGGGTAATTATAAACTCTCTTCATCTTTTTCATTTGAACCACCAACTTCAAACTCCATTCGTTTTATCTTATCTTCATAACCCTGTGATAATTTTATAAAATCCATCTTCACTTTGAGAAAACATAAAACTACTTATTCATAACTCCCAAAGACTTTAATAGATTGATCCTTTAATAAGTGTGGTTTTAAACCACGAAATAATATATCTACTGTACTATTCTTGTAGATACAAATCATGAGGCATATCATGAAACCCTTGTGAAGTTTGGATCATAAGCTTTGGAAAATTCAACTTACTTTATATTTAACTCTAAGAATTTGAATTCCACGTTATTTTGATTATTTTGAGTTAAATACAAGGAAATAAATATATTTTTAAAGTCTTCTCAATTAATATATTCCATTTCATCCTTTGGATTAGTTCTCTTTATCAATGCCCCCCATTGATAGGATTCTCTATATAAATGATAAACTGGCAGACTCACCTTCTCTGTCTCAAAAAAATGGATCATAGACAATATATTTCCCATTGAGTCAACACACTATTACATGAAAATTGGATCAGAAGTTCCAGTAAATGTAGGAGTTCATTTCTGTATAAAGGGTCAAATGGATAGTTTGTTCTTATTGGGTGAAGGAAAATGTTGTACATAGTTTAGGTTATTATTCATAGACTGGTAAAAATGGGTAAGAATATCCATGTAGTTTGTAACTCCACATCTCATGGAATTGGAAGAGTAATTTGAAAAATATTTTCATTGTACCTCAAACTAGTTTTTTTCTTGGTTTCTCTTGGTTAACACCATTTTCTGAAATAGAAAAGGTTAATAAATAAAGAAAAAAATGAATGAAAAATTTATTATTTTATGCAATTAACACTAAATGAATATCTTATGAGATACCTTTGTTTATCCTTTTATAAAAATATTATTCTATGATGATTTAACTATACATAGTGTCATACATAGATTTTTTAATATTTTTTTCTAATCCTAATTCCAAAATTAACTATATTGTTCTCTGATACTAACTATAGAAACCCTACTTTTTATTAAAAACTATTACATAATTTTATGATAAAAACTTAATAGAGTTATAAATCCATGATCAAAAGGTCTACTTTATTGGGAAAATTTAACTCATGAATAAATTTTACAGAATAATACATAAAAAATATTTAATTACTACTTCTATGTCCTTTTATTGGACCTCTTGTTCTCCTTATCATATGTAATCACATGATGTTATACATCAATGGAAGGGGTGATCTAAAATCCAAGAAGGAGGATAAATAAGGGATATTAATTAATATAACAAGTGTGATAATAATAATAATCATATATATTAATTATACTATCATCATGAATACCATGATGGAAAAATGGGATAAAGGAATAGAATGTGGCAATTCATAAAAACAAAACACTATGTCATAGTGCTCAATTACCACACCCAGTCATGAATAAACATTGAATCATGTTCATGCCTAACATGTGTGCATAATCATAAATCATAATTGATAAAAATATGACACCATGTGATTCATAATACACATCATATCATGAGAGAAATAATATTACCCAATACATTTTAGTGATATATAATTATATTTCCACCCTCCACGTCATAACATTTGCATAATCATGCATTCCACATAGAACGTATTAGAATCAGAGTTATGAAGTAAACCACGTAATGGAGTGGATATCATAGGGATTTAATTAATCATTATTTCATGACTAAAATTGTTTTTCCAAAATGTAAATGTTAAAATAACATATTTTTTACAGGAATAATCAATTTTTAATGACAAATAAATAACTAAAGAGGACTTAATATGTGTTTTGGAAGGAAGGTTTCATTTGGAAAATCATTGTATTTGTGATAAATTAATATTAGAAACATGTATATCCAAAAATTTAAAACGGATTAAAAAATAAATGATATTTAAATAAAATTAATGGATTATCCATAATTAAATTGATTTGAATGATGGAATTCTAAAAGGAAGGGAGTTGTATTTCAGAACCCCATTTCCATAATTCCTACTTTATTTCTTTGGGTTTATGCCTATTTAAAAACAAACATATATTTATTAAAATGGTGATTATTAAGTGAATTATATTAATTTATACAACTATTTATAAATTATAATCATTATATTATATTTCATAATTTCCATCGATGAAATGGAATATTTTGTATATCATATTTATCTTAAAAATTTCTTATTTTTCCTCGATTTGTATATTTTTTTTAAAATTAATTTATACATTTGAATAATTAATTCTAGAAGAATTGAATACATATTATTTAAAATTTATAAATTATATATAATTTATATTTTCAATCCATGAAATTGGTTATATGGTTTTACTTGGCAATATCTCCGTAGGTTGTTAACCGACCTTTGGCATGACATTTTTTAGAGAGAGGGAAATGGAAGTATGCCGTTTAAATTTGTTGTAAATATGATAATTATTATAGGTTAGAATCAATAATATAATTTGAAAATACTAAATAATTAATTTTAAATATTTTTTTGAATGTAATTATGAAAATGAATAAAGAGAAGAAGAAAAGCAGGAAGAGTTAATAGAGACTAACTCTCTCCTTTGTGTAACTTCTCTTGTATGAAACTATAACTCCCTTTATGATTGAAGCTTTATTTCTCCTAGATGTCCCAAAATATTATAAGAGGATATAAGGGAAGGATTTGGGAAGATATTGGTCTTTTTTAATGGGTTGGATTAGTGTTTTTTAAGGGGAAGGGAGAGGGGTTATTTATACTTGAAGAGAGGGTTATTTTTCAAATAAAATACTGGATAAAATCTTATATCAAAGGTAAAACATGTAATATAGAATTGTGGAAATTATAAATCATTTATAATTATATTATAATGGGTTTATGAAATTAAATCCACTTTATAATTGAAATTCATTAGTGAATTTTAAATGAATGTTGGAAAATGAGAAAATAATATTTTATTGCAATACTTTTGATTTTTAAGCAATGGAATATACTTTTATGTTTTGGGAATTATGTTTATAATATTATAAGGAATCAGTTATGAAGTAAAATATATCATAGAATAAACCCAAATTCTATAAATTATTATTTCATGATTACTTCCAAAATGAGTTAATTTAATATACATTGGTTTTGTAAAAAAACAATATGCTTTTAATATACACTTTGGAAATAAAGTATTTCAGAAAATTTTCAAAAACTAAACCTTGGAAAATATGGATATGATGAATTAAAAATATATATTAATTTAAAAAAATAAATATTTAAAATAGGTAATTTTAATTTTTAATATAAAATTAATATTTTTTAAAAAATATTTTAAAATACAATTTATTAAAAATGTTCATTTATTTCCATTGAGGTTTTTAATCATGATATAAAATTTTTAAATTATAATATTTATATTTACTTAAATTAATCATTATAAATATTATTAACATAAGAATTAATTATTTTGAGGTAAATTTTATATTCCAATATTGATGTTACTATTCCCCACAATTAGGTTACTATTCCCAATGGTCACATTAATATTACAACAGTCACATTACGATTCAAATGGCCACATTATATCTTATTAATACAAATTACTTATTTCACTCCAAATTCAAATCAATTAATCTCACATATCTATATTTCCATTTTCTAAGTTGTTTATTGGTTTACTATTATTTTGTTTCTTCTCTATAGTGATGGATGTGGGGTGATGATTCTATTTGATTACGGTGATCAATATTTTCTCATTGTAGATATTTTATATTATATTGTTTTCCAGTTATCATGTATGTAATTTTAAATGGTTTCATTGTTTATTAATGTAACAATTTTTAGTAATGAAATAAAAAAATTTGTTTCTCAATGTGGATAATATTATTTAATATAATACACCAAAAATTTATTATGGAAAAAATATATTTTATAAAACTTCTATTTTATATAGTAGGGTGATGTAGGTTACTGAGACACTTGGATTTCTATCAACTTATCCCATTGACACTTATGATCGATATCCTCAAGATGCCCCTGGCTTCTTGGACAAACCAGCTAGTGGTCATAAAGGATATGAAATGTCACCCAGATGGTATGGCTAAAACATGATTCTTGACCTTAGTGACGAACTATAGGATGAAGAAGTTTGTAGTTTAAGGTTACTAGAATATCAAATAACTTATAACTCCCTAACACCAAAATCCCAGATCCGGTTCATTATTTTATTACATTAGCATAGATATAAACTTCAAATCCCAAGGGACTAAATAGTTTAGCAGTTTAGGAAAGAAATCTTACGTAAATGATACCCATAAAACAATTGGGAATAGAAATTACAAAAATATTACATAACAAAATTAAACAAACTACATCCATGAATTCTTATTCAATTATTTCATCTTCATAACCTAAGGAAAGGAAACATAATAAGGGTGAGATCAAATGCTCAATAAGGGTATGTAAATTAGAATAAATAATGAATCAATGAGAATAAATCAATATGAAAAGGTAAATATATGATTACACATTCCATTACAATAGATAGATAAGGAAAAATATATATTTTATGGTAAGAAACTGAAACACATGTCATTTAATCAATAAAATCATAATTGAATTCATCCGTATATATGTAAATCCAAAATCTCATGCATAAGAAATAATTGAATCAAAATGAAGGAAATGAATAAGTGTAGGTATTCATGTATAGGTAACATGAAAACCCAAACCATCATGATCTTTAACAAGTTGTATTATAGTACGTATAGAATCTCGTTTGATTTTCCAAATTATTCGTCTAATGAGAACATGAAAATACATCTAGGGGATATATAAATTCCAGGCCCACCTTTTATTTCCAGTCGAAATAATTCCCCATATCGAAATAATTCCCCATATCGAATAATAAAAATAAATAATATTACTTATCAAGTAACTATATTGAATTAAGAATATATATTTATAAAATATTCCCTAGTGGAGGATAAATAACAACAGGGATTATTAATATTGATATATGGAAATACCCTTGAAAAGAACTTCTTGAAGGAAATAATTTCTAAACATTCCAAAGTGTCCCATACCACTTTGAAACATTTTAAACACAATTAATATGAATTATTAAAATTTATGAACCATATAATATCATGATAATGTATAAATTCCTGATACAAAATTTCAAATGTATATATATACACAATATAAAAGAATCTTTGTGCATAACCTTACAAAATGTCTCAGTAAAATGAATTTGAGATGAAACCCCTTACCTTGTTATTATTTTGGTGTGAATGGGATTTATCCTCCTATGTAATGGTTTTAAGAGTGTTAATAATATATTATAGAACCGTATTAATGATTATAATATCATATTTTTTCATCTTATAATATCTTATTACTCATTTGATAACAATCATTCACTATTTTCACTATTTCACGTGTTAATTGCCTTGTTTATCGAGTATGTTTTAACATGTTACTTGTTATTAATATTAATTATATATTAGTTTTACCAAAAAAATAATTTAAACCATTATTTAAATTTAAAATATATTATGTATATAAGTATTTATACTTATCCATAGTATATGGAGATAAGAAATGAAATGCACCTTTGATTGAGACAGTAGGTCGTACGTATGCATGATCCCTATATAAATTTATAAACCATATTAAAATAAAAAATGTAAATGATATATATATTTATATAAAAATTATAGTTTTATATTTATTTTATATATGTATCATGGGTTTAATTTAACCATCTTTTATACGTTCCATGTATACTGTCAACAAATCATATCGCTTTGAGGTGTGATAGTCTACACTTTCACAAATGATGTTATCATAACTATAGAAAATTGGAAGTATAAGGTTATGCGTTATAAAAGAATTAAAAAATAATTAAAATATAATGAATATCATATATAACATAAATAAACATATTTTACATCATAATTCCAGACCATTAAAGTATGTAATGTAAAAAATTAATAATCATCATTTCATGAGGCGGTAGTTTATCGTACACATAAATAGTATGTTTTTACCCAATTAATGAAAGTGTGTGTAATATTAGATTAAACCCTTATAAAAAACATATCAATATATTGGGTATACTGGTGTTGTTATATAATAATTAAAAAATGATATTTTAGGGTGTGGAGAATGAAAATAAAACTAATGAGTTAGAGGAAAGATATTACCTCTTAATCGGTTAACTCTTTTAGATTGTATAAAAAGGCTTCCTTGGATTTATCTATTCATAATGTGAGTATTACAGGTTTAGGGGAAGAAATTTGGGAATATATTGTTTTAGATAATGGTTTATAAAAAGTATCTTGATAGGTGTGAGTAAGTGGGAGGATATGAGGCCTTTTTACAATTGAAGGGGAGTGGCACCCATGTAAATTTTAGAAAAGATAATTCCACAACAAAAATTTAAACTGAAAATGGATCAAATAATGGTCCACTTTAGAGAAAAGGGAGTGTACGGTCTAAAGATGTTCATAAAATGGATTTTGGAAAAGTTTATAGGTCATTTAAGCCCATAACATTACGGTTTAGTCCCTAATTATACTTAATCTGGCCTTAATCATTGTAATTAATTTTATTTATGTTTACAATATTTTTAGTACAAAAATATTTGAACTTATTAGATATTATAAATTATGATGATTCCAAAAATGGAATATATTTTTATAAAAGCCAATCACATAAGTGAAAAAATATAATTTAAAATTATTCATGTGGTGGGGAGGAAAATGTGCGGTTTTAAAGTAAAAATGTTCAAAAGATTACTTTGTATTTATACAAACTATCCAAGTTAAATTGCTTCCAATAACATAAATTAGATTAATTTATAAAATTTTGATATAATTTGACTTTAAAACCAAGTGAAATATAATTTCATACTACAAATATATTAGATGAAAAAGTGGTTTTTAATTAAAATTATGTATTTTCACTATTTATTAAAAATTGAAACTTCATAGAAAAATACAAAAAAATAATCCTAAACAATTTTTTTATTTATTGTTAAAAGTTGAATTTTACGTTTACATAAAATTTATAAAAGGTTAAATGATTTGATTTAAAAAATGTTTTCCAATAAAAGGTGGAAAAACAACTTTTATAAAAATACAGTATTTTATGTGTAAAATTGGATTTGTTTTTATTTTATGAATATAAACTATATTGTATAAATTTAAAATTATATAATTGGTTATATAATATATAAATCTACCAATTAAACTATCTGAAAGTGATAAAATCTAACTGAACAAAAATTAAATAACTAAATAGATATTTGTTTAAATCGGGTATTGTGTGTATTGAAAATTAACTCTGTGTTGCAAGATATTAATGAAAATGATTTTTTTCTAAAAAAAATATGGTCAAGTCTTGGGGTGCTACACTATTCCCTCCTACAGAAAATTCAACCTCCAAATTTTAGGGTTATTACCTTCAGAAACATTTTGGTAGTTCTCCTTCATAGAATCTTCTAGTTCCCATGTTTCATCTTCCAATTTATGATTTATCTACATTACCTTCACTAGACGAGTCATTTGATTCCTCAATACATACACTCTGGTATCATGAATACAGATGGGTTATTCATAATATGAAGGATCAGGTTCCAAAAATATATCATCAGAGATGAGAAAATGTATTGGGTAAGGTATGTATTATATAGAATAAATATATGGAACACATCATCTATCATTGATAAATTTGAAGGAATTGTTAAATGATAAGAATCGACTCTGACCCTTTAAAGAATTGTGAAGGGTCTGATGTATCTGGGAATTAGTTTCCCTTTCTTCTCAAACCATGGAGATACTTTCATGAAAACAAGATCTCCTACTTGGAACTCTAAATATTTCCTCCAATTATTATCATATCTAGTTTCCCTAATTTCACTTGATTTAATATGATCTTGAATATCCTTTACATTTTCCATTTTCTCTTCAAATATTTCTTATAATTCGTCTTTCTATTACCAAACTTCTTCCAAATAAGTTGTACTACATCATTTATTTCTATATAAGGCTTTATATGAATCCATTTTAACACTTGAATAGAATATATTATTATAGGAAAACTCTCCCAAATAAAATTAATTGTCCCATATACATTGAGTGTTGAGTGAGCATGGCATCAATATTTCTCACATTGTTTGAATTAATTTTTCATACTCTCCATCAGTTTGAAGATGGTAGGTTGGGATCAAATAAATCTTAGTATCAAGATCCTTCTAAATACTATTCAATAATTTCTAGGTAAAGAGAGGATATTTATTAGAAAAAATTTACATTAGTGCACCATGATTTCTTAAAACATCATTAAAATAGATCCTTAGGAGGTTCTCAAGAGTCATGTCTTCTCTTATGGCATGGAAATGTGAATATTTTGTTATGTTATCTATAATAACCCATATATCACAATTATTTATAGGAGTAGTTGGTAGTCCCATGAAAAAGTACATAGTAATTTCATCCCATTCTAATATTGGAATATGAAGTGGTTGAAAGACTCTTTTAGGATTCTACCTCCCATCATTCACTTTTTGAGAACCCAATCATCTGAACACATAATCAGAAATTTCCAACTTCAGGTTATCCCATAAACACTTTTCCTTTATGTCTCTATATATATATTTTCTACTATAGAGTACAGAGAAATTATAGGTATGAGCATATCCTAGAAACTAACTTCTTAGCTCATATGTAGATGTAACACATTTCCCCTTTCAAAATTTTAAAGCACCATCTTCACAAATAAAATTTTCTAATTTTTATTCATTTACACCATTAATTTCCTTCAATAATTCCTAATCATAAGATTGATAATTATTTATCCTCTCTAATAAATATTCGGTTTTAATCATTTGAAGAATAATTTATATCTCTCGTACCTTAGAAATTTTCATATATATCTTTAGTAGAACCACGAATATAGGATTATTCTCAACCCTCATTTGGTTTAGAACTCCATGATCCTTCCCACTAAAGGCATCTACCACCTAATTTTTCTTTCATGGGTGGTAGTGTATTGAGAAATTGTAATATATCAGTATCTTGAGCCATCCAACTTTTATCGTATTGAGAACGTTTTATGCGATGATGTATTTAATTCTATTATGATCTATGTATATCTCACATATTTCTCCATAGACATAATCTATCCATATTTTTATAGAGAATATTACATTATCTAACTCAAGATCATGGGTTAGAGAGTTCTATTCATGAGTCTTCAATTACCTTGGTGTATAAGAAATAACTTTATCATTTTTTCATTAGGAAATAACAAATTGAATTCTTTGATGCATCACTATATATGAAAATCTCTTCATTCCTAGATGGTAGAGTCAGAATCTGAGCTTTGACTAATCTTGTCTGTAGTTCAAAAATGCATTATTCACATTCCTTCATCCAGAAAAACATAACCCCTTTATATATAATATTGGTTAATGGGTTAGCTAATCATTCAAATATTCTGGATGAATCATCAATACTAACCAATTAAACTGCATACCTTGGTTATTTTTGATGTCATAGGCCATTCTATGACTGCCTTTTTCTTTGTAAGATCAACTAGTATTCAATAATTGGTGACAATATACAAAAGAAAAGAATCTTTCTGAAGCAAAATATAAAACATACTAAATTTCCTATATAACTATTCCCTTTGATGAGTATTGAGAATAGTCCACATGTTGTTTTCAGGGTCCCCATATCTTTTAGAATACACCAGAATATCATCAATGAGTACAACAAAAAAATATACAAGATATTCCTTGAATACACTATTCATTGGGTCTATAAAACATATGGTGCTTTATTTAGTACAAATGGAATTACTATGTACCAGTAATTTCGATACCTCATATAAAATGTTTTCATTATAATTTATTCCTTCTTCACTCACAATTGGTGATACCCATAATAAAGATCAATATTTGAAAAATACTGGGCTCTATGAAGTTGATAAAACAATTCATCAATTCGAGGAAAATTATCTTTTTCTTTATTGTAATAGCACTAATTTCCCTATAATCAATAAAAACCCACATGGATATATCATTATTATTAACAAATATTAATAGGGGATCCCAATGTTAAAGCACTAGGGAGAATAAATCCCTTGATAAAAAATCCACCAGTTTTTTCCTCAAACCTCCAATTCCACTGTGTGCATTTTATAGGGAGTATTTGATAATGGCCTTGCATCTAGAATAAAATAAATGAAAATTTTAACATCACAGATTGGCGGAGGTCTAGGAATGTCCTCATAAAATACATCAATTTATTCTTGTACAACATGTACGTCCATAATTTCAAGATTAACTCATTTATTAGTAGACATTTTTTCTCTTATTCCCTGAGAATTTCATTCGGTAGAGCTAATGTGGTTGGATATAAATAGGGTGAGGAAGCTTCTTTTCTAAAGATGAGGGATTGTAAATCATTCGAACAAATTGTAAGTTCCTCCCCCATTTAATAAATACCTGCATCATATTTTGAGAGACAATACATAATGAGGATTATATTAATGTAAACCATAAGAATGAGTATAAGGTCATTACATAATGTATGTTTATGTGTCGTAATTGGGACTACCATTGTATCTTTGTTTCAATGATAATTCCCTTAAGAGTTTTGACTAAAAAATCCCTTATTAAATAAAAAGGTAAATTTCTAATTTTCATGGAAAACAAGGTATACGTAAAATATTGTGATGATTTGGAATCAAATATTGCATTGTGTAAATTTTAATATAAGATTAATGTATATTTCACCACGTCATGTGTTGCTTTTAACTTTATTATAGAAATTTTATAAGGTTGGCTTTCACCCCTCATTCTATTATATGGAATATTCACATGATTCTTGGGAAAATCATTTTCATAATGTCACATCTCTTTGAAATTGTAGAACTGGACATCATTGATCGGCTTCTTCCCCATGAATTCATGGGCCTAGTGATCCATATCTCCACATTTATAGAAAACTCCCATCCACTTAAAATTTTTCATATGGTGATTTCTCCTATAGTTTAAAAAACATTGAAAAAGATCAAACTTATTAATGGGGGTTCTATCTCATAAAGTGATCGATTATAGGATATTCCCTCTATGGAATAGGTTTCTCCATTATGGATTGTTTATTTATCACAAATAGATTAATTTTCCACACCATTTCCACGATATTCTCTTTTCCAAAATCAGCTATATTGGTATCTTTAATAAGAATATATCTATATTAATCATGAATTTTGATACCATTATTCCTTTTAGGATCCATTTTGAGACAATAGAATATATTGGATCAGATCATAAAAAACATAATGTATAATTCTGAATATTATATGGAACTTAACATTAATTTATGCATCATATGTCTTAAAAATATAAAATCTAGTTTCATTGGGGATATAATTACATTTAAATCTTTCATAATTTTTTTAAAGTATATTTGAATTATTCTAATCATATCCCCCCGAGAGTTTCAATTTAGGTGCGCAGTCAGACCCATTGATGAGTACCAGGTTATACCGAGTTAGGACCGACACGCCTTGTCCGAGTTTTTAATCCTAGGTACATCAATTCCATAAAAAAGATCCAATTTTAGTATCTAAACTGGGATGTATTTAAAGTAATACCAAAATATTCTCTACCTTAAAAAAATATATATATATGTTATTTTATTCTTATAATAAAATTATATCTAAGGTTTATGATCCCTAATCTCTGATTTCTGAATTTAATTTCCAATGATTCTGTTAAAAATCATCTAATAAAAATTATAATTCCCCAACCCCATAAGGTAGGATCAAGTACATTGTTTTATTATATTGGCATAGATACAAGCTTCATGTCACAAGGCACCAAACAAATTTAGTTGTCTTGGAAATCCAGATTAAATACATGATAACCATAATACATTTAGAAATAGAAATTAGAAACATGATACATAATTAAATTTAATAAACTATATCCTTGATTTATTATTCAAATATTTCTTCTTCATAACCTGGGAAAATGAAACATAACAGGTTTAATCTGAAATGATCAGTTAACATAAGTAATGTGGAAGCAATAATGAATCAATGGGAATAAATCAACATGTAAAGGTAAATATCTAATAAGACATTCTATTAAAATAACTAGATTATGGGAAATATATATGAAAGGTAATAAACTAAAACATATTCCATTTATTAAATAAACAAATAATATAATCTATCCCTAGATATTTTGATTCCAAATCTCATGGATAAGTAATAACTGTATCGAAATATAGGAAATTATTAATTATTGGACATCATGTATAAAGCACATGAAAACCAATTCCATTAATAAATTTCACAATATGGTTAAAATTATAAATATAATACGATTTTATTTGGATAAAATATTTTTCTCATGAGAATCTATCATTTCATTGAAGGGCTATATAATGTCCGGGACCCACCCATTTGTGGTAGTCCAAATCATTCATCATATTGAAAACCAAAAAATATATTATAAAAAACATTTATTAATAAATAATCTATATTTATCAAATATTCCCTAGTGGAGGATAAAAACAATTATGATTGACGACTATGTTGAATGGAAATACCCATGAAAAAATGATTCAATAGGGAAATAATAATTAAAAATTTTAAAGTGTACTATAACACTTTAAAAATTTTGAATCCAAATTACTATGAAGTAATAAAATTAAATAATATTATAATATCATGAGAAAGTGAAAAGTTCTCATAAAAAATGTCAATGTTAAGTACATATGCCATATAAAATAAATTAGAAGCATATCCTTACAAAGTATATCGATTAAATGGAATTGACACGAAATCCCTTACCACGTGTTTCATTTTGAGTGAATAGGATTTAACCTCCTATATAATGGTTTTAAGAGTGTTAATAACATATTTAAAAACTATATTCAAGTTTATAATATTGTATATCATCTTCTTATAATAACGTTTTACCCATTTGATGTCAATGATTCATTATTTTCACTATTGTGGGTGTTAATTGCCTAGTTTGTTGAGAATATTTTAACATGTTATAGGTAATTTATATTAATTAGATCATGATTTCATCATATCCATAATTTAAAACATGATTTAAATATCATATATATTCAGGATATATGTATTTAATCTTATACATAGTATTTAGATATAAGAAATGAAATACACTATTCACGGATACGGTAGGTCATGCGTACGCATGAACCCTACTTTCTTTTCTTTTTCGTATTAAAAGAATGAAAAATAAATGATATATACATGTATATTATAATTTACGTGTAATATTTATGTAATTTATTTCTCATAGGTTTAATAAAACCATCATTTATATGTTTCATGTATAGTGTGAATGAATCACATTGCTTTAAGTGGGTGGTTGTCCACACTTCCCCAAATGCTTTTATCGTATATACAAAAAATGTAAAGTATAAGGGTATGTGTTATAAAAGGATTAAAAAATCATAAATACATAATAAATATCATATTTATTATATATAGATATATTTCCCATCATAATTATCAACCATTAAATGTGCTAATGGAAAAATGAATTATCATCATTTCGTGAGGCTATAATTCTCCATACATAAAAACAAAATGTTTGTCACCCAATAGATGGATGTTTTGATAAGTGGAGGCCAAAAATAGAGAATAAAAAACTAATTATCTTTATCCTACTCTTTTTATATATAATAATTTTATAAATAGATTTTATGGGATGGATAATGGAAATAAAACTAAAGATCTAAAGGAAATATATTAACTCTTAATCGGGTAACTACTTTTAGTTTATACCAAAAGGATTCATTGAATGGATCTTTTCTCAAGGTTATTCTTCTATATTTTGGTAAGGGAAGTTGGGGAGATTTTTTTTTCATATCATTGTCAATCCCAATTGGTTTGAGATGTGTTCAGAAGTGGGAGGATCAGAGTCATTTTTATAATGCAGAAGGAGTATCACTCTTGTATATTTTAGAAAAGGGAATTCAGCCAACATTTTTCCCATTTAATGTTGATAAAATAAATTAATCCATTATATTAATTTGAGTATAGGGTCAAAATATGTCAATAAAATGTAATTTTTACCATTTTATAGTTAATTTGGTTCCTTAAGATTATGGTTTTGTCCCCTATTAAGCTTGATTTTTCCTTAAACATTGTAGTAAAATTTAATCACTCTCTCTAATATTTTCAGTAAAAACTAATTAGAAAAAATTATAAATTATAAATTATGTGCATTCCAATTATTTAATGAATTCCAAATTCAAATAACATATGCGGTATAAATTAATTTATAATTATTCCCACATTCGGGATAACAATGAGGGTTTTGGAAGTAAAAACATTCAAAATATTTCTAGGTTTTTATACCAAATTTCGAAGTAAAATTGATTCCAATAACCTAAATTAGAATAAATGAAAAATTATTGATATAATTTTATGTTAAAACCAATTAAAAATATAATTTATAATTATAAATAAATTACATGACCAAGATGTTTTGAATAAAAATATAGTATTTTCTACTATTCATTATAAATAGAAACTGTTTAGAAAATAAAAAAATCATCATAAGTTAAATTTTATCTTTATATTTCAATGATGAATATTATTTTGACATATAAAATTTATAAAAAAAGTTAAAATATTGTATTTAAAAAAATTCCTCATTTAAAATGTTTTAAAACAATACTAGTAAAAATATAGTATTCTATGTTTAAAATTTGGTTTGATTTTATTTTATTCCAAAAATATATATTGGATGAGTGTAAAAATAATTGAATGGTTATATAATATATAAAATTAAAATATAAAATCTATAAAAGTGTTAAAATTTAATTAAATCTATAAAATGTGGTTAAATAATGATTTAGTTAAATTAGGTGTTGTATGCATTGGCTAATAAATCAGTATTGCAAGATATGGTTGAAATTAATTTTTTTTCAGAATGATGATATATTAAAGTCTTGGGGTTCTAAAAAATAGATCAAATACTCTATTTTCTCATAGACCCTCCTTATCATAGCCCTTTTCTTGGTCGGCCCATACTCCAATCAGTGTTTGTTGAGATATTGGTTGAGGAACCAATATGTATTTGTTAAATGGATGGAAGATCAGTAGAGAATACACTACAAGAATGAACTATTTTATACTCCCTAATATGTCTCTCATGGGTGGATTTAACCACATCATCACCACCATATTGGAAAAATTATTCACCAATACTACATGTGTAAGGGCTACGACACTCATTCTGAGATCAACACATAAAATTTCTCATTCTGAGAATTCCCATCATTTACTGCCCCAATATCTAGTGAGTTCCATTTTGGGCACAACAATTTATTGGTCTGACATGGCACTAGATAGATGGATCTGATGACAAGAAAATTTTGTTATTCCCCATCTCTACTCCTATGTTCAGGAGAACAGTTCAACATTGGTTTAACCATTTCTGTTTCTGATGCTTTCAACAGGGCCTACATGCATGTCAACATGATGCATGTACACACTAAAGGATGTATCCCAACATTACCACTTTCAAAGGGCGTGTTTTTTCGTCACATTCAATGGATATGTCTTCTCCATGATCAACATAGTATGATTATATGATTGTTATCTTTCCCATGGATTACTCTTTATAGATTATTACCTAGTGAATGTCCCACTCATAGATTAAATCCATGTTCATGGAACTCATTTCTGATGTCATCTCTTTTTAGATACCCATTAACTAAACTACTTCTATCTTGAAATTATACATTAATCTTAATAGGGAAGATAAATTTAGTTATGAGAGTAGTCAATTTTGGCATCGATAGGTATGTTCGGAAATTGTGACCATTGTTCACCTATATTTTTTCTCTTAGGAGGGAATCTTATGTGAGGAATATTAATTCATGAATCCCATTGAATACTTTGCGATCATGAGGTAATGATTTTAGGGGTTTAAGTATTAGATGAATTTTTTCATAAGTAATCTCATACTAGTGCATGTGGTAGGTATTTGAGCCATGTCCCAAGTTCAACATCCAGTGGAGACAGATCAGGACCATTGGTTATGATGGATTAGGGCATGAGTTTAACATATTCGGGAATAGGTCATAAGGATAATGTATTATGAGGACACAATGGATAGATTGGAACACCCATTTAAGGTGGATCCAGAAGGTGTGTCCCCAAGAGGTATAATGTAACACCAAAATAATTTTTAAGTGAAGTATAACAACATATGGAGGTGGTTCTAAGAGGAGAATCTATATGAGCGATGATGTCACACTAAGAATTTTAACGATGGACTTTAAAATCCCAAGGACTCAGATCTGAGAGGAGAATCCATAAGAGGGATGATGGCATGTCTAGAGGATGACAAATGGTTTAAAAACACCATGAGTTGGATCCTAAATGTAAGTACCAGAGTTCTCTTTATGGTATATCAAGGGTGTGTATCCCTAGGAGGGAATAGATAAGTTTACAATTTAATAAGATACACCATGATGTGGGACCAGAAGGTTGAATTGAATTCCCCATTAGGCATATTAGGGAGGTGTATCCCAATAGGGAATAACCTAAGTTACCATTGATAGAGACACCCATTAAGGTAGGACTAAAAGGTTGATCAGAATACCCCTAGAGGAGGATCGGGAGGTTCTTCACTTGGAGGGAGGACCTAAGTTGTCCATTGATTGGATGACCCCTGAGGTGGACCTAAAAGGTCGATCAGAATTCCCCCTTAGGAAGATCAGGGAGGTTCATACCTAAGAGGGATAACTTACGTTTATAATTGGGTGGCATTAAACCTATGTGAGTAATCTTATGTAACCTATTTAGATGATAGGGATCAAAACCAACATATCTCGATGCTGTAATTTATAGTCTTGTGCTGAGATCAGTACATTCAGTTTAACATCATATAGTATGGATGATCATGTTTCAGAAGGAGAGTCAACATTGGGAGGTGTGGGGATTATGTGTTAATGATTCCATTTGAAAGAGTATTTCTCTTGGATGGAATGGTGTGTTTATTACTCATTGAGATTCCCTAAGATTCTTATTTCATGTGAGTAGTAGAGGTGTGGGGGTTATCTTATTCCTCCCACACATGATGCATCATGTTCTTATTACATAAGGTAGGAATACATTTTTTCTCCTTGTGATAAATAATTTTTCATTATATTCGAAAACATACGGTTATGATGTGGAACTATTTAGTTTCACGTCTTGTAGATCGATCATAGGGGGGACTCACTTCTTACCCCAAGGGAGTTCATGACCACAACACATTCTTCTATTGCAGGGGCATGATATATGCACTTCTGTGGTGGAGAGGCCATCCAAGAATTCCACATTATTGTCCAATTAATAGAAGAAATAGAGTTTATGGTAAATAATCACAGAAGAACTAGGTTTTCTGGAGGCTTGATCCATATTAAGGGTGAATTGGGTGAACATAAGAGTGGGGTTCAGTGGTCACATAGGGATAGGAGATGAAACTGAACCGGTTATGGATTGGTTTGGGGGTCCCAAGAACTCAACCTTACTAATGTAGGGTTAGAATAATGCAGGAACAATGGAGAGGCCTGTGATTGGGGTCTCATGAAGCATGGGACCTTGAATGGATTTTCTTCATGATGGTTATCGACCCCACAAATATTAGGGGTTTCACAAAGATGTGTACTTTCTGAAAAATCGTGACCCTACCACAAAGGGAGTCCTTGATTCATGGGAATAATAATTCATGAATGATGAATACTTTGTGAAGCCTCAAGAGACTCATAGGTCCTTGCTCCTTCATGAAGGGTGTAGGTCTTCATAAATTCAATCCCCAACTTAGGAGGAAGCTTTTAAGAACACATGGAAGGGAGTTTCACAAATAATTAATACCATGGACATTCAATATTATATTTAATTTTCCAAGCTTTGTAGGTTTAAAAATTTGGAGAAATTTTATATGAGTGTCTAATAATCATACCTAAAATGTTGAAATGAAAGGAATATTTTTAATCAAGGATATTTATGGTTATTGGAATCAATTCACGAAAATTTCTTAGTATTCTTGAAAGAGAACGACTCCATGAGTCCAAATATTGGACTCACGAAGACACTATCAACCATTTTCATGGTCACAAAGCAAAATTTTATTCCAATAGTCACTTAATATATGGTTACCATAATTCCTTCATCAATGCATGATGAAAATGCTCAAACATGGATTTTCACAAGCTCCAGTTATTCGCGATGGAACATGTATTTTAGCATTATCAAACCATTTCCAGACTTTAAATCCATATAGTCCTTTGATAACTCATTACTTCCAAATCCTATACCACTCCTCTCCACATAAAAATTAAAAACAATTGTCTTGTCAATAGTGAACTCATTAATACCTTGGTTTAGGAAGGATAAAATCATTCCATCAATTTTTTATAGGATTTTAATAAATTTAATCTACATGGTATAACCATAAATTATTTATTTCTATATTTAAATAAATATTTAAATTTCACTCACATAATGAAACTAATCGACCATTTTACATTTTTAAATAAGGATATCCTCATATTGGATACATCTCATTTTTATATCCATAATATTTTCCATGGAGTTTTTTATATACACAATTCATCATATTGAAATTCATGATTTGTATCTATTATTTATTATAGAGTAAAGAGTGCACACATTTTGTTCTACCACATCATCTTTTACAATCATCTTATCATGTACTATATAAGATCTTCTAAATTTAATATGATTTACATCATTGTTGATGCTATTAATAATGTCTTAGACAAGGTTTAGATGATATAAAACCATAACATCCTTCCAAAAATGGAATCCATCACCATAGAACAACGGGATAATTTTTTGTTAAAATATTTTATATAATTTATATATCTCATTAAAAAAATCAAAAGTAATAAGAGTAAACATATATCCATTATCAAATATACCTAGAATTTCTTCAATAATTCCATGATATCAACTGATAAGACTAATATATAGTAAAACACCACTTAAGGTAAGGGGTGAATTAGTGCATAAAAATTCACTATTAATCTAATATTACTATTATCATTTGTTTGTATGATTGGATCTTGTTAGAGATGATGAGATGACAAGAGATAGAGAAATAAGAAACAGGCATGAAAAATAATTTTTACAAGGTTTAATCACTATTAATTCCATATCACTGAAACCTGATGTGTATTAGTATTTTATTCATTACCAATATTCCTATTTATTAAATATGAGAATAGTAACAATAAAATAATATTTCTATAAAATTTGGTATTAAAAAACTATAAGTTTTAAAAGGTTGATCAGTCATTACTACCTTTATGCATAAGTGACACCCAAATTTTGATCACATGTAAACATTTGTAGTTATCATAATACCCAACCAATTCCCCTTTATAATTGGTTTTTTTGTTATTTTATTGATATCCATTTTTTTCATGGACCCATATTATGGATTATCAACTTTATTTTATTATCCTATCACGCATTGTGGTGTGATTCCCACTATGGAAATGTGATATATATATATATATATAAGATATGTAATTTAAATACTATAAATCATTCATATTCAATTGAAGAACATTACATTGTATCTGGGTGAATTGTTACATGAACTTAAACCCCTAAGGCATGAACTACAGTGTTTTTTTGTGAGGTGATACTTATACTATAACATGTTAGTAGTAATAACTCATGGTGATTCATCATAGATCAAATTTAATCCTCAAAAACATATTTAAGGTGAAAAATTTATTTATATTCTATGATTAAATTCTACATAAAAATAAATATGTTATGTAATTTACACATCCTTAATATATTGGTGAAATAGGTTCCCTAAAAAATTACAACAATATCCTTAATGTGAACTGATTTATTTTTTGGTGTGAATTTCTTACTTGAGAGAAATTTAATCCTGCAACATAATTCATGAATCATTTAACTCACACAACTCTGGTGGGACACACCTACATAAGAGAAACTTCATCATTCACTAAACTCATAAAAAAATGATCATCACCATCACATCCTAGTTTGATATTCCCCATCATGATTTCAATTCACTATAACTATTCTCAACTATGATGAGCATCCAAATCGTTTATGATTTTATTATCAATAAATACAATATGAAAATACATAAAAATATCTTAAAATAATTTGTCTTAGGAATCAAATCATGTAAATTCTCCAATTAAAAGTAAATTCGTAAAGAAAATATTGATGAATGTTGTTTTTTAGAGTACTCCATCACTTAGTTTAACATCAATGTCAAAGATATCATGTACTAATTGTGAACAAATTGACCCTTCATAATGATTAATTTTTCTTAACCGATATTCTATCATCAATACAAATAAACACCCATAATAATTAACAACTCTTAAATTCCTCACCCAAAGGGATTATATAGGGGTTTGATTTATTTTAAAGTAGAAGTTAGGATGTCATAATCATGTTATTATGTTTTAAAAAAACTTGTTATTATAATTATTATGTTTATATATTTTTTATCATATATTATATTTTTAAAATTCAATAATATCTTTTATATATCAAAATATATATCAACGTTCATGTAATAAATAATAATTGATAGGATATAAGAATAATTGAATTTAATTTTTAAAGATACATGTCTAATAAATTATATTTTTTAGAATTTTTTTCTATATTAATGTAATATATATTAAAATTCCAAAATTTAATTTATTAAAATGGATCTCATTTTAGAAATGGAAATTTGATAATTATATAATATCATTTATTTTCTTTTATTTTTAAAATATACTACACATTTATGAACTGAGTTATGATAGAAAATGGTAGAATGAGGTAAATGGTCAAACTAATGTATAATGTTACCAAATATCTCTAAAATATATATCTAAAATTATGAAAATAAAAGAATTAATTATTTAAGAACATTCTGTCATCATTTTGATCATCATGTAAAATTATATTCATTAATCTGTATGGAATACATATTTTAAAATATTCTTCTCAAAATCCTCAATAAAATATCCCCATATATTCTCAATCCAAACCAAATATTTCATCATGTTCATTATATAATTTATTCCTAACCTCAGTCCTTAATATCCCTTTCCCATGTTTAAGATATTTAGGTCATTTAATACTGTCCTAAATAAATTAGTTCAAAAAATGTCTTTTAGGTAAGATTCCATATTTCATTTTCAATATTATTTTTTCCTTAAATGATTATCTTTATATTCATCATCCACGTATTATTTAATAATATTTAATACATTAATATCATGAAATTAACATCATTATTATTTTAGGGTTAATATTACTATAACACGCCAATATATTCTTATTATCTCATTCAGTATAACTTGATTTTTTTAGATGGTTTAACAACCAGAATGAATGATTCTTTAAAATTATGTTAAGGTCTAATTATGGAAGAAATTTAAATGTGTTGTTTTAATGATGACTTTTAATTATTTTTTCAATAATTTGATTGTAATAAAAAATATTATATTTATTTATAAGATGACAACTATTGATTAATTAAATAATACAAAATTGAATGTATAAAACCATTCTTTATAAAGTATTATCATAAAATTCAAGAAATAATAACCAGAATACATTTACATAGAAAATATATCTATATCAATTCAATTAATGTTTTAGAGGTGGTGAACACATGAGATAGTGGTAATGACTGAAATTGTTATATTTAGTCAAGAAGGAGAAAATAGAATAATTAATTTCCAATACCTATAAATACTTATGAATGATTTTTTTAATAGGGTGATGTATTTGGAGTAAAAGGAAAAGACTTATTTATTTGTGAAATTAAAATTTACAAGAGTCTAAAATAGGGGATTTTAATAAATTCACTATAAAAAAGAAAATATAAATTAGAAGGAATAACATCTAATAATATGAGTTCGGTGTTGATTATTTAGTTGGAAAGCCAATCTTCCATCATATTAGCCACCTAGAAAATATGGGTAATAATATATTGGGAGGAAGATATAAATAGAAATAATTTTATCCTTATAGGTGTGAGACTTAATGATATTTGTATCACTCTATTATGAATAGCTTGAACTATAGTAGGGAAGTCTCATTCAATGTAATGGTTAACCCAACCTACTTCCCATGAAAAAGAAACCATAATGATGATGATAATAATTTAATCCTCCAAATATGACATTATACAATAGATACACAGAAGCATCCACGAATATTTCAACTATGATCATGAAAGGAATATACACAAACCAAAGGACACGAGTTAACTTTTAATGAAATATAAAAATTAACATTAATCTAGCCCAGAAGGGGACCCTAGTATAAGAAATAAAAGGATCCCATTGGTGGACTGTAATTACCAGCAATTCCCAGCTAATGCAGTATAATGAAGTCACAAATATAGGCAATGGCCACACTGTAATTTTTAGGTTATGTGTGATTAAGTATGAATCCAATGTTTTTTCATAACTCAATCTCTTTTCATTGACTCAAAGTTTCTTCTTCTTTGATTTTTTAATGTTTGATATTTCCTTACCCTATATTGTTTCATATTGTATCTCTCTTAATTTTAATATAAATTACATTTATTTATCCATATATTCTTTTTGAATGATTATGACCGTATGAAATACATCCTCATAAAAGAAAAAATTGACATTTTATTTTTGGTATTCCTATTACAGATCCATTTTATTTATCACTAAATATAAATTTTTTTGGTTATTTTTATTTTAAAGTACATATTATCACTCTTAAATATAATGTTTCTATTCAATTAAATTTAAAAGAAACATTTATTACTTTTCGATTATATGGGTTTCTATAAACTAATAACATTATAAAAAAGGATTAATTTTGATATTCATATAATATTCAATAATTTATTACATTTTTTATCAATATTAAATAAAATTCTTTTCAAGGACCCATTAATGGGATGTATATTCAAAAAATATTTTTTATTCTTCTTTTTACAAGTTTTTTAAAAATATTTTTAATGTCACTTATATGTTTTTGTTCCAATTTTATAAGAATTATAAGAAAAATATTTTCATGATTCACTTAATTTTCTTTTATATATCTCTAAGATCTAGGAATTATTATATTTTTTATAACATCCTCCAAATTAAATTACTCTAGGTTTATTTTATGCGATCTAAATTTGGTTATCATTTTATCCAAATTCATTAATACATATTATGATTTCTCTTGAAAATGTTTTGAAAGTCAATATATTAAAATTAACTGAAAATAATTTTACTTTTATATAATTATTAAAATTTTAATATCATGTAGATACAAATCAATTTTACATTATGTGATGTATTGGACCAATATTATATATCCCAAAAATTCATTGGTTATAGAATTATATTTTAGGGGATTATAATATTTCTAAACACTAGTGGTTACCCATGTCCATTTTGTTATAGAGAATGAGTGGTTTTACATGACTATAATGTTATATAAAATTATTTGTTGGGATTTTCCACCATGATATAGATCTATTATTAGATAACCTTGACATATACTTATGATTCTCTATTTTTTTAAATTTAACATATTATTATTCCATTCAAAATTTTTATTTTATATCACTTTGGTTAATTATTATAATATTGGGATTCTTAAAATATTTTAAAATTTATACTTCAATGAATATAATTTTGTGGTTCAACATTCCCATAAATTGATCTATAATTATGGTATAACTTAATATAATAAAATCATATGGTTTCTTGATCATATTACATTAATTATTGAATTTCATCCATCCCTTTATTCTTAAACAATTAATGATGTAATGATATGTTCATAAGGTCTCCTTATTATTTCCTCCATACTATGTATTTGTTCCCTCCCTTTTCTTTTTTTTCCAATTTATCATGTTAATGAAGAAGTGTAATATATATGTTATGTGTATATGGTAATATGGTATTTTAAAATATTATATTCAAACGAAACATTGTGTTGTAAAATAATATGTTTATCATGAAAATATATAGTGACCCAAACCCATTTGGAATAAGGAGTATTATTTATTTTTTTTGTTTTTATAAATAAACATATGAAATGAAGTAAAATATTTTCATATTATACTTGTTCCATATATCTCATGTATTTTTTTATTTCATTTTTACGTTAGAATATGTGTCGTTTTTTTATATAAATGAACGTTTTTTCAAATGTTTTTGACTCTATTATTTTTTTTGATGAACTATTTTAAATATATTTTACTTGATTATTAATTGTTTACGGTTTTTTATCATAATGGAAAATGAATCCCTGCTATTTTCATTTATCCTTATCCACTTTTACAAAACCTTGATAGTTTTAGGGATGCACTCAAGGTCATGTGGAATCATGGATATGGCCTCTGGTTTTGATCTCCAAGGTGAGTGTGTTATTGAATGGTATTATAGAAGTGTTTTTGAGTTAGTTAATGGGAAGACTGGTAGGATTGATTAATATGATTGTTGGGGTTCAAAATGTACCTATAAATATATATATATACCCTTTTCATAGAATACAAATGCTAAAAGTAATCCCTAGTAGAATTTTTCATGGTGATAACATCATCACAATATTTTTGTGTCATGTTAACCCATGATTATTAAAAAATGGAAATAATTTAGGAATCGTAGTAAGAATATCAGATACTAGATGACATAACTATTTTTTAATGGTAAATGAGTTACCTTTCATGAAAATATGTTTCATAGAAATATATTTATTAATAAATTAATTTTATATAAAATCATGTTAGCTCTGATAATTTATTATTGTGATAATGTTTTTAGAATGAAATTATCCAAGGAATTAGGATTCTTTATAATCATAAATTGGAATGAATATTTTTTTGATTATTATTGATAGATATATTATATTATATAATTTAAATATTTTATGGAAAGAATAGATTTATTTGGAGATATTTATTCGGGAAAGGGGGAGGATTTAGATTGGTAAAGTATGCTCTTATGTACCCTAATAAGGTGGGAATGATTATGTAAGATATCTCTGTGAATGATTGGGGCGTTATTAGGGATTGGTTTATGGAAATGGATAGGGAATAAGTGTTTATGAGTAAATTGCCAAAATAATTTGAAGTTGATGTGGGAGAATATAATATAAAACAATAGTTGGAAAATATAAATCAAAACATCATTTTTTAGTGAACACTAATGAATATAATGGTCAGGTTTTCAAGTAATTGAAAAATATTTTTAGCTAAAATGTGATGTGAACTTAAAGGGAAAGATTCTTATTATTAATATCATGATTGTATGTGGTTCTAAATGGTCTTTAATGGATAATAATACAATGTGAAATTAAATTTATTCAGGGATCAAGTGTTCTAATATTTTCAGAAGGGAATATTAATGTTCTTGAATTTGAATTAAAATTTTCTTATTTAGTGATGTATGTACCTAATCTATTTATTAATTAAAGGGGAATTGAATTATAGTTTGAGAATTGGGTAAGACATGATATCTAGTTTAGAGTTATTCTTCTAAATCAGTCTACTTACAAAGAGTTGGACATTGAATACATGTGGAAGGGTATTTCATTTCTTGCATATCCAGTTAGAAGAAAGAACTCATTCAATGAATTAAATTATATTCATATGAAAACTTAAGGGTTGTAATATGGGGTTATTTCTATATAATTTAAAGTGAGGGGATCAATGGAGTATTTAAAATTTTAAAAATTGGGACACCCAAAATCTATGTTTATAAAACATTCTCATGACCATTTACAGTGTGCAGATGGGGTCTATTTTATGAAGTACCCCAACTAGTTCTCATAGATGATTATATATGAAAAAACAAGTAATGTTATTAAATATTCATGTAAACAGTCATATATAGACTATGTAATGGGATCATGGATGAGTTGGAAGGTCTCTTTAGTTTTAAATTCCAACAACTCATTAGTGTTATGGGATGCTATTTTTTATTGAGTTGGTCCTAAAAGTGATTATGGCTGACTCATAACACTCTAATCTAATTTTTAAAATTATAATATACTAAATCATTCTTTTATCATTATATTATATTATAGTAATATGTTATTTTGTATCTTCCTTATTGATTTATCCTATATGGTTAAATGTTTAGTAGAATCCATATTGAAAGAGAATTAATTTTCCACATTGAAAATTAACTATGAAAGGATTGATGTTTTTATCCCATTAAATAATGTCATGTAACATTATAATATCATGAATTTTTTACATTTTTAGATAACTCTATATGTTTTTTTCGGATAAATAAGATAATTTAATAAAAATATCAAATGATTACTAATTTCCATAAGTTATTTTTATAACATTGAATGTGACTATTTTTACTTTTAAGGGAGAGTAGGATATTTTTATGATAATGAGAGGTTATTTGATGGTATATGATTAATATTTGTTTTTTAAATAGTTTTAGGTGGGTACATATATGTAAATAATCTAGCACTACTCAATAGGGTATTGGATAAATATATAAATGTTTCCCATATGATTTATCTGTAATAATACTAAGGGGAGATGTGGAAATTTATATTGATTTGGTTCCTATTATGAATAGTTTTTTTTCATAATTTTTGTATGAGATAATTAAATTGGGGATAATTAATTATGTATCTAAATGAATTATAAAATAATGAATTCATTAAACTGAGTTTTTCTTCATTGGAGGTGATATTTTTGTTAAAAAACAATTTCTCAATGATATATATTGACTTTAAAATATAAAATTTGTGATAATAAAAAAATTGAGTTTACCATGAATTAATAACATATTTATCCTACTGAAGGGATTTCCTTTTTTTTCTTGGATTGACATTTAGTTTGGATACTATTAGTGATTGTTAAATAATGATGATATTTTGATAATGGATTTTTGTTTTTGGTACGAACATTCTTTGTCGTTAATCTTGAAATATCGAATGAAAATTATTTTTATGTACATTATGGTATTGGTGAATAATATATTCCATATGAATATGGATTTATTTATGGTGGTATATTTAGATGTAATCCAAAATAATTAAAGGGTTGAATTAGATCATGAGAGGTACCTATTGGTCATTTTTGCGAATTTTTATAAGAATAGTATTTATTATATATTCCCTATATTTAATTTTAAAATAATAGAAGTAAGGATCCATGTTTTTTAAAGTAATTGGATCTTTACCAATCCAAAGATTCTTAAGTAAATATCATTCTAGGAATGATTGAATAATTTTATTTAGATTCAATGTTTTTTGGGGTTAGCTATATATTATTGGAGATTCCATCAATAATTATAAAATTCATGTTATTCATTTATAACTATAAATGAGAAATGAGTAGTGTTTTAATATATTATGTAATTTTTTTAGAAATTTGTGGATCTTAAATGATTAATAACTTTGACACCTTTTTTATTTTTCAAAGAATCATGTATTATTTTTTATGTTTGTTTTAATTCACAAATATTGGGTTTGGGATGTTTCTAGATAGTAGGGGGTATATTTATGGAGTGTGGTTCTATATATATAAGGCTTAATTATAATAATTAATCTAACTATGAAATGAAATTAGTTATATTCATTCAGTATTTTTAGATTTGGAGGAATTACCTTTCTAGTAAAAAATTATTGGTATATATGAATTGTAAGATTTTGAGGTTTATATTATCACATTCCAGTAATAACTAGAGATATATGAGGTTGTTATGATACCTTAAAAACTATTATTTTAACTGATATATAAAACATGTAATGGAAATATATTGAATGATTCTTTATGAAGTAAAACTAAAATTTAGATATTAATGGAAGGTAGGGATAAGGGGAAGACGATGGGGATTTCTATGAATTTAAATAGAGGTGATAAAGAATAAAAATCTTGTAGTTTTTCAAGATTCAATATGATCTTCATTTTAGTGGAGGATGTGAAGGATGATATTTTCTCCAATGTGAGTTTTAAGAGGATACATGAATCCTTAAATGATTAGCTGAACCTCAAGGGTGGTATATTGTGGTAGATTGTATCCTATATTTTTTTGGATAAATGGTAGATTTAGTGGATTTTATGAATTATTTATTTAAATAATTTCACCATATGAGCTATGTAGTTTATCACATGGAAAAAAGGTGTACAATGAAATCAACAAAAATTTTGTTTGTTGGGAATAATGAATGATGTTGTTGAGTTTTTTATCATAATTTAGAATCTCAATAAGTAAAGTAGATCTCGATGGGAAAAATGGTTATTTTATCCATTAAATATTCTAACATGGAAATATAGGTATATCATTATAAAATTCCTGATTGGGAAATCATGGTTACCATAAAATAATGATATCCTCTAGGTTATAAAAGACCAATACATGAATTCATTTCATTTACATGATATTTGAAATGTATATTTTGGTTTAGAATCATATAAAAGTTTATTTCTATGTGATTTTTAAACATAATAGTAAGATCAATAGTATAATATTTGATGGATATCCTTGGTTTACATTTAAAATATGAAGATAAATTTGTTATTTACTATGTACCTTGTTGAAAATGTATAATACATTTCATCCTTTGATAGATTAGAAATTAGAGAATATTATAAACAGATTAGAGGATATTATTTGTGATTATGTTATTGATTTTGAGAGGAAATATGTGGATAAAATTGAATTGTTTTAGATAAATTATAAAAAAAATGTATTCAGTCAATGATTTTATTTGAAATATTTGTGGCATTGTATGGTTATCCATGTCATATTCCGTTGTATTAAAAATATAAAAGTAAGAATAATCATTAATGGCCTAGTTTTTTATAGGAGATGAAAGAAAAGGATAATATTATTCATATAAATATGATTTAATATCAAAACTAACATAAAAATTTCACTGATTGGTATTGCGGACCTTGGAGATATATTGTGGGTGATCAGTGTTCTTTAATGTTACTCCATGATCGAGTATTAAATAGTTCAATAAATAGGGTAAGTTTTTAAATTTGTATATGAGGACATTTTAATCCATCATCTTGTTTGGTTAACCTGGTCATAACTTATCTTGGACAAAGAGATATGTGTTTTTCCAAAAAAAAATCATATTTTCTATTGGAAGAAGTATTAACATAACCCAACTAATTTTTTGGGATCAAGAGTTATTGGGATAGATCAAGTATATTCATATATTGAGATATCGATCCGTATTTTGTATATTTGAGTGAAGAATATTTGTGAGAGGATTGTATTGGAAACCGTTTTTAATAATCCAAAAATCATGTTTATTATGTTATTAATGAGGTTTATGTTTTATTGTAGCTTTTTATATGATAAGGAAGATTGGGAAAAATTTGACTAATTTTTTGGAAGGAGGCACCACCAGACAAGACGCACCATTGAATATGGGCCACTGCTAATGATGACGCAATAGAAGGATGGGAAATTTGGATAAGTTCTGAAAATACCTATATTCAGGGGAAAGTCACCATCTGGATGAAAATTTGGAAAATTTTGGAAAAGACATACTATCAGGATAACTGACCATCAGAAATTAGTCAGCTCCTATTTTTGAAAACTTTTGAGATGACTAACCATTATAGGAAGAAATACCATAATTCATTACCTACCATCCGATTGAAAATTTGGAAAAGTGTCAGATTGACCAGTTATTGAGATGAGTAACCATTGAAAATAGCCTACCTTCATCCTGACACATTTTTGGTCTAAATCACCACCAATTAAAGTAACATCCAATGTTTTATCACTATTTAGAAAAGTCATTTTTACTGTTTAAATTATTTTTATTTAATTGAGTCAAACAACTATATTATAAAATTTAATTCTGATAATTTTTTAATTATTTTTCTTTAACAATTTAATTGATGCATTAAATTTTGGTTCAATCAACCAGTATGAGGATAAGAGGATCTGAATGATTCTTCTTTCATGCTTTTGTTATATTAGGAATAATATTACCTCCTGTGGAGATATAGGGATGCACATAGAGATATTCATGTACACATGAATTGATATGAAACCATATTTCAAGAACCCTAAGAGTTCCACTTACTGAGAGAATACACATTGCATCTTTCCCACACATGAAATATTTTCCAAGTTAAGGAAATAAGTTTCAACTTCTCATCATATTGATTTGGTTCACATGGACATCTTTGGAACATCAGGAGTTTCTAGTTTAATTTGGAAGCCCCATGTTTATTTACTTGTATATGCCTTTTCTAGGTATATATAGGAATTTTATTTAGCTCACAAATGGGAATCTTGTTATTATTTTCCCCAATGTACTAAATTTATTGAAAAACTCTACGGACATAGAATTAATACCTTAATAACTGGCCATGGAAGTGAGTTTAAAAATAAATATTTTGAATCTTTTTTGTCATAAAATATCTATATAAATTACTTTTATACTCTAAGGACCATCAATATAATGGAATTATAGAGAGAAGAAATAAAAAACCTATAGAGATAGCCCTAACTATGTTTTATGGATATGACTTACTTTTAACTTTTAGGAAGAGGCTATGAAAACAATGTTCTATATAATTAACATAGTTATAATTAGAATTTTTTTGAATGAAATACCTTATGAACTTTGGAATAATAGGAATCCAATGTTTAATTACAATAATATTTTTGGATGAAAAGTATGTATTCATATAACTACGGATATTCTTGACATTTTTTCTTACATAGGTGATTAAATAATTTTCTTTAATTATTCAACTTCTAGTAAATCCTTAAATATTTTTAACAAAATAATCATGACTGTGGAAGAATGTGTCCTTGTCAATTTTGATGACACATATTTTCATGAATCTAAAAATCCATTATAAAAAATTGAGGATGAATTGTTCTTATTGAATATAAATTCATAACCATTTGATTATACTTAAAAATGAAAAAATCATCTAGATTTAATGAACTTATAGATCCTGAACCTATAGAGGACCTTGAGATAACATTTCCTTCCTTCTATAGAGTGGTTAGGACTCCTAAATATAGCACTTTAGTTTCTTTAGTTAGATACAAAGATTTAGGTACACAAAATATATATTCTATATGAAACTATATTGAGCATCAACCATTCATGTCCCAGCTTAAACTAAATAACATCAATTATTCAATTAATAATGAAATTTTAGTAATGGAGGTGTAAGAAGTACTTAATCAATTTAATAGAAATCATGTATGGGTGATTTTTGGTAGACTCAAAGGCACGTTTACTATAGTAATTAAATTGGTATTTATAATTAAGGTTTATGCATTTATCACAATAGTAAAGAAGAAGGAAATATTAGTTACACAAGGGTATAGTTAAGAAGATTTTATACACTATAGAGATAAACTTTCACCTATAGAAAGAATTTAATCCATTAAAAAAAATACTTACCTATAGAGAACATATTTATTTCCAACTATTTAAAATTTATTTCAAAAGATCATTCTTGAATGGATATATAGTTGAGGTTTTTTTCTAAACAGTTTGTAAGATAAGCTCAAATCATGTCTTATTTAAAAAATATTTTGAAATTTTATAGATGATCCTACCCTATTTATAAAAAAACATAAAATATGTAATATTTTTTGAAATTTATGTAGATGAAATTATTTTTTAATCTTTTAAAAATACATTATGTACTAATTTTTCAAAATTTTTGAAAAAGGGGGCACTATAATTATTTATTGGTTTAAAGATTTTTCAAGATAAAGATAAAGTTATTTTAAATAAATGTAAATATATTAAATAACATTTAAAACTTTTTGGTTTGGGTAGCACTATGATTAGTGATTCTCCTATTAGTACTACATGTAAGATAGATATTGATGAAGCTTGGAAATTAGTGAATCAAACCAGATACAGAGGATTGATTGGAAGACTTCTCTACTTAACGGATAGCTAACCTGATGTTATATTTAGTGTGTGTATGGGTTCTCATTTTCATGAAAATTGAAACTTTTCACATTTAGTTATTGTAAAAAGTATTTTCAAATACCTCAAATATACAACCAATTAAGTATTGCTCTGCCCTAGAAGAAAACATTTGACATAGTGTGTTTTTTACATGTTTGTTTTGGTGGTTTAAAGGCATATTGAGAAATCACCTATGGAACATATCACCGTTTGAAAATCTCTAGTTTCATGGTGTAGTATGAAGAAATTTTTTTCCCTATCTACTATGGAATTTAAATACATAGTTGTAGGTAGTTGATGTGTATAAATTTTTTGGATGAAATACAAATTTATAGACTATGGATATAAATTATGGCATGCCCATATAAATTGTGACAATACAAGTTTTATAAAAGTTCTCAAAAACCTTAATCTCACTCTATAAAAAACACATTGATGTGAGACATCACTTTTTTATAGCTCATATTCAAAAGGCTGATATATATCTTGAATAAATTGGTACTGCACATCATCTTGATGATATTTTTACTAAACCTTTGGATTCCCATATAATGAACTACAGAAATCATGAATTAGGAAAGATTAATTTTGGTTATGAATAATTTTTGGGGACCACCATTGGAGTTTTACCCACTATTGGAGTTTTACACACTATCTATTTTTACCCACCATTATGTTTTAATCAATGTTATGTTTTACCCACAACTGATTTTTACCCACTTTTGAGTTTTACCCTCCGTTGGTATTCACTCATATTTTTCAAATGTCCCACCATTTGTTTTTAAGAAAACATTTCTAATTTATCTTTATGGGTTATTTATTTAATTAAATTTTATAAATATTTATGTTTTATTTTTATTTTTATTTTATGATTCCATAAAATCCCCAAATGATATAAATCAGAAAAAATTTCAAATTCTAGTGCAAACTCCCTCACACATTTCTCTTGATCATTATCATGAACCATTCTCTCTCAACTGCCATCCTTCACTCACCTTCACCAAAATATTTCGAAAGGATCTCCATGTTTAAATTTAAGAGAAATGTTGTTTCACATCTAAATGATTATTTTCCTTCAAAGACGTTGCAAGAAAGTTGACTCTACCATTTTTTGTTGAGCCCATGAACCCAAAGAATGATAAATATACCATGTTACCTAAAAAAGGAAGTTCATGTTGAATGGATACTATCCGGAAAATCATTGGTGATCCATGTTCTGTATGAATAGGGGTGGGTAGAATGGTTTTTCTATAATAATATACCTTTTTATCCTAGGTTATTGCACCAGTTCTATCAGTTTTCTATGTTCTATTTCAAGAAAACTGAGGAATGGGTAAGAAGAAGTATTAATGGACAGAAATTTGTCTTCTCTTCAAGGAAATTGGTTATATGTTTGAGTGTTCCTCATGAAGGAGTTTCAAACGACTATCAAGGAGCTATTATAAGTGATAGTTATACCTTTTATTATGAAGATCCCTTGGATGATATCATTAAAGATGGGATGCTAACAAGACAAATTGTTATGTATTTTAGTGGTGAATTTTTCTTATTTATCATCTTTATACGTCTTATTCTTTATCCTTGAATATGTTATTTCTCTACATTGAGTGATCAATATGTTTATCTTTTGTGTCATATGAATATAAGATAAAATATGAATATGTGTAGATACCTAATGGTTCCAATAATTTATATGTTCAATAAATATTCTTGATCAAATTCCTCAATTTATCGTAAGATAATTTCGTCCATGATAGTAGAAAAATAATTTATTAATGAAGGTGAATAATCCATGGTGAAATGTAATGGTTTTTAAATTACAATGGTAATTTTCAAAAGGATGAAGATAATCCAGAACACTTTGAATAAATGATGGATTGAAAATAATGATATGTTGTACGAGGATTTTAATTTTGATGATCACCCATCCATAGAGAAGAACCTTGTGGATCCTAGCCCAGAGCCAGATATGGTGGTGGATAATTCTGTTGATGAAGTGAATGCATCAGAAGATAAAGAGGAGGTATTTTTAGTGGATGAAGGTATTTATACAGACTTTCCAAAAATATATTCTACTATATCTTTTGGCTCTCCTACTCCAACTAGGTCTCTCCACATCCAAGAGACTCTCTTAAAAAGGTATTGAGGAAGAATTAATAGAAATATTTGTTTAAGAATAGTTTATGATCACATCAAAATGATTTGAAAAGAAATGGAAATAAGTAAAATGATGAAGAAGAAGAATATGAAGCTAGAGGAGGAGGATATGAAGAAAATAGATATGTGTATGGGGATGATAGTAGTGATTGTTTTGATCATTATGGTCCTAGAGGTCACACAACTATTTTGGATGTTGAGATGCCTCATGCACTTATGTCCTCTACAAATTTATCTATTATATATAGAACATAAGATAGATCGATCATAATTGAAAGTGTTGATATAAAATAATGAGATGAGAAGGAAGAATCTGTTGATGGGGAGTAATCCCTATGTTTGGAAAGTCACTAGGTTGATCAGGTTATTGATGGAGACAATTTGTTTCCTTCATATAATTTGCACAAGATGGTTGAGAAGATAGTTTTTTTCCATTTTATTGATGAGCCTTCCTTTACAGAGTATGTAGTTACTGACTATACTATTTTTAAATCCTTTAGTAAGTCTTCTTTTAGTTTTATGGACCCAATTCTTGGTGAATGTGATAAGTTTCCTTGGTATGATATACTTCTTCTAGAATACTTTGATTTAGATGATATTGAAAGCCCAATAAAGCATTGTGGACCTACTATTCATGAAGTAAGGGATCTTAAGGAGATATTAGTATACCAAATATATTATTCATGAGAGTTGTAGATATTTTCATCTGATTTTTCTACTAGCTATAATTCTTCAATGGAAACTTTTTAGGAATAAAATCCTTGAGGTAACATTGCAGTATTTTTGGTTTGATTGTGTTTGTTAAAAATAAGTTTTCTATAGATAGTTAGAACTTTATAGAGATATTTTTGAAATTTTATGTTGAAAACCATCTAAGAAAAAGTAATTAATTCCCTGTAAGTAGTATAAAGAATTTCTCAAACGAGGTTATGCCGTCTCCCGTTATTTTACAAATTTTTGGGGTCCAAAAATTGGATGTTGGATAGCATAAAAAATTATGGATTTCCTTGATGGCCTTGTAAAAATATGGAAATTTCAAGAGTTTCCGAAATAATATGTTTTAAAAATTCTATTTCTTGAATTTATCATTCATTGGGAATGTGCATCGGAAAGGTATAACATTTTGATAGTATTCTCTGTGATTAGGAGAATCTTCCTGAATGGAAAATACTGATGTAAAATTGTGAACATAAGGAGTATCAAGAATGAAATAGGAGAGAATTGAAATATTTTTATGAGTGGATATAATCTTCTGGAATTGGCAGAAATGAAAATAAATAGGCATCTAGCCCCATCAAATATGTTGAGATACTGAAAGAAGATTAAGTTTGGTTTGGATGTCTATGACGAAGACAGAAGAGGGGGGGGGGGAATTGTGTCCTTTTAAAAATATTGAAAATATTAAAATATACCTCTTGAAATAAAGAGACTCTTTCCTTCTCTATTAAAGAAGAGTGAGCAATAGAAATAAATAAAGGAAAAGAACATAGGGATGTATAGTGGTTCAAGGAACTGAAATCCCCTAGTACACTCCACCAATGATCTACTCCATGATCTTTGTGAATTTTACCAGTTTGTCCTCTTATCACAAGACCGTCTACAACTGAGTATAGGAATTTGACACCTTAAAATACTTTTACGAGGCCTTATAATTCTATTATAGGGAACCTAAATATCCACATATTAGTTCTCGAATCTAACACTCCGCCATGACTAAGACTGAGAAGTCGATATGAAAAAATACAATTGATGAGATGGTGTTTTTTGTGAAATAGGATTATCTCATATTTGTTGTAGCAACTAACAGATGTTGATGACATTCAATATAGCAAAGAATCAGCAGTAAGAAAATATTCAATGTTGAGTAGTCATATTCATCTTTAAAAATTAGCAAATAGATTAGACAATGCATGTATAGGGTTCCATCATCTTTACACCATGAGAGAATAATAATGAACAAATAATAATTTCTATATTTAGCAGCTTCGTACTTTTGTATGAATAATTCCAGCCCCTTCTATTTAATAGAGGGTTCATGTCTTAGCTTTTCATCATTGTGAATTTTCCTTTCCTATCGAAGAGAAATATACATGGAGAATAAATATCCATTAGTTGTAAATCATTCCTCTTCCTTTGGATACAAAAAATAAATATAGTTAATAGGCATCATAAATATCTTCAAAAATATCGTAGCACCATTGCATCCTTATTCATGTAGAATAAATCTTTGATAAATGCATTCAAACTAATTTGAATAACTCCTCCAATTATATTACCATAATAATAGTAGTGTTGAAAATTTTAAAAATCCAATTTAAATCCACTCAAACCACTTTAAATATTGTCGAATCTCATCTTGAAAAATAGTCTCATAATAAATCATGAATATTCGAAATCAAATCATTCAAATAGACTCATAAAGTCCCTAATAACTAGAAAATATTTAAACTATTGCATGCAAGACATTGAATGGGTCATAAAAAATCTTCATAATTATCTTTAATACTAATAAGACCATTGCAGAAATAGTGTAAAATATCAAGGATTTATAATAGCGTCATTGAAAAGTCAAATGTATTGTTCCTTCATGTAACGAAAAAAAATCTAGTGCTCAACTATGTAATTTATGGTTACTTTTCCTAAAATATATTTACTTTACATTGTGTATCGATTACTATCCATACAGTCATCTGCACATAACATTGGGATCAAAAGGTAATATATGGATGATGATCCATACGTTCATCCTTCTGAGAAAAAAATCTTGAACCAAGCATTGATAAACAATATATTCGACATATCAAACGTAGGGTGGAAAATAGTAAGTCAAAATTCCAACTTTGGTATTCTGGTCCATACATAAATTGTTTATGATATCATAGGGTTGATTCATAACATTACATTTATCAATATATGGTATGCACAATGTTTCAAGAAAATGGAAAAAAACATAACTTCATACTTCACTGAATTTTTTTATCCCTTTACCATTAGATTCTACCTTAATCCCACAAGACTTATTTTTATTAAATATCAAGATATTGCCTATGATTCAAGAATCAAATCAATCAGAATTCAATATCTTCTGATATCTTCGAAAAAATGAATCAATAGCATTTTGGAAGGATGCATCTATAAAACTGCATTCTCAATCTTCATATAATCTATTGACCATCCAAAAAAATTCAGCCTTCAGTGTAAACTGTTGAAAGTAAGATAAACTTATTTTAATTCCATATCCACAGGTTTCAAGTGATTCTGACATCATTAGAAATTTTAGCAAAATAAATACTATAGGATTTCAAATATGTTCACTATAGATTTGAAAAACTATTTTATAAACTTTGGTAAATTTTTAGAGTATCAAAAAATCATTTTCAAACATTCAAATAAACAAATGATGATTATATAAACTCCTTGTCTATCCAATGGTATAATGTTCCCACAAATCTATTCTGGATATCTTGAGATATCATCTTAATTGAGAATTTACTTTAAGCTAAAATTCCAATATCACTTGGACAGCTTATAAAAACTTCAGTGCTTTTTTATACCATTGAAAGTATTGAATTGGATTTTGACATAAATGGATGAAATGAAGATAATATTTTTATATTTCCCACGGAATAAACTTCATTATAATCCGATCACTATTTTGTCATATATAAAACATATATTTTAACATACTAAATCTGGAACACCTGAAAATGTATTAAAAAAATGATTGAAGGGTTGAAGTAATTATCAAAACTAAATAAAAATTAGAATGACAAGGAGACACTAAAAAAATATCTACCTTTTTTATAATTACAAAACCCCAACCCATCTATTTACTTCTTATATCACTTTTTGTAAGGAAAAAAACATGATCTTAGAGTAAATTAAACAATACAATATATTTAAATTTTTTCATTAAAGAATTGGAATTTTAGATTTAAGTAACAATAAATAAATAAATAAATTAAATTAAATTAAATTAAATTAAATTTTAATAACTAAATTTTCTTCCCCCTTTAAAAAATATTTAAAACATGATACCAATAATTTTATTAACACATATAAAATTTCACAAATATTTTCTTAAAATATTTTAAATTTGAAAAAAAACTAAGTATTTACAATTTGAAAAATAAATTTTTTATGTATTTAAAATTTGAAAATTATATTTTTTAATACAAAATATTTAAAAATTAATAAATTTAACCTATTTAAAATTTGAAAAAAATAATAATTAATTTTTTTAAAAAAAAATAAATAGGATAGTTACTTTAAAATATGTTTTAAATTCATACAAGAATATAAACTCCCCCAAAGTTCATGATTCTATGAAAAAGATAAAAAGAGATAATCAAGGAGCCATAAAAACAAATATAATATTTTTCAATTAATAACAAGGGTTTGCAATGAATATATTAAAACATTTAATTCATTCCATAATAATGAAACATTTAAACACATGATAGATATTTAAAATAACTTCTCCTAAGACCATGAATAAATATTTATGATATTCAATGATTTTAAATAAATTATTTTCACGGAATTTAGGTAAAATATTTTAAATAAATAAATAAATAAAAATAAACAATTTTCAAATAATTTAATTGAATTTCTTTCAAATAATTTAATTAAAATATTTTCATGTAATTTAATTAATATGTTTTCAAAGAATTTTTTTAAATAACGAATTTAACAAAAAACAACAATTTAAAAGATTACTTTTGTCATAAATGACCATAGAATTTTATCCGAATAATATAATAATGTGTCATAAACATCAAGAGATTAATTTATCACATGAAGGTAACTTAAATAGTCAAACACTAAACAAATTCTTACACACAATAAATCCATTTAAAGAAAATATTAATAGGCCTTCAGATGTTGATTGATCAATAAAATATATCAATGAATTAATTAATTTGGTAAAATAGTAGTGTGAAATGATTTAATTATTTAATCATGAGAATAATAATTAAATTTCAAGTAATAAAAGATAAAACATTAAAAAAAATATCCCTCTGTATAAAACAGTTAGTGAGTTCAAATTTAATATTAAAATTGAAAATAAAATATTTCCTCGATTAACCATTCCAGCTCTAATAAATATTTTATTTAATATAATAATAAATAAGAATATAATAAATTCTCATAATTTTCAAGAACCAACATGATTATATAACGATGTATTTCCATGGCATATACCTTCAATATATCAAATACAAGGGCCTTTAGGTACCTATATACTTTATGTCTGGCAGTGTCAGCAACTAATTATTTAGGAAACCAAATAGGTTCATTCTTATTAACAATGTTATAATTAAAGATGGTTAATGATTTTGAATAATGACTATTCTTAACACCACAAAATTGCAGTTTTCTAAAATAACATCCATTAGCATATTTTCCATTAATACCACAATAAAAACATTTTATGGTATACATGATTTTTGTGTCTTAACCAGGAATAGAATAATGTTTATATAATTTTGGATTTTCTCTATTACTACTAACACCGAGTTTTCCTTTATGAATTTTATTTTTACCCTGAATTTGATTCAATAATTCACTCCCTTAATAAGTATACTTAAATATTTCTTTTAATTTTCAACTTCAACCAATAACTCTATAATTTTATTTTCCTACAGATCACAAGAAATTTTGGAAGTATTTGATCTTAAATCATCACTATTTTTTAAAAAAAGTTCATTATCAATTGAAATAGGATCATAATATTTTCAAAGATTTTTATGTTATTTATTTAAATAATTAAATATAGCTTGATAAAAAAACAAATATTATTAAATTCATCCTATGAAAAACATTCAGAATTAGAACTTTTAGAGTAATAAGATTGTACATCTTCATCATGAGAAATAAGATATTGATTAACCTTTTGATTTTCATGCTCAACTTCTATGTTTGTAGTAGGTTAATCATTTGAATATTTATATGAATTATAAGGGGCCTTTATTAATTTCATTCCATTTTATTTATATTAATCTTTCTTGGAGCTTCAAGAAGATGACAATTGGGTCTCAAATGACCTTTCTCTTTACACTCATATTATCTGACTTCCTTCTCATTATTACTTTTATACAACGTGCCAAATCTTTTAGCAATATGTGGTCGCTCATCACATGAACATAAATTTCTTGAATTTGAATCAGAAAAATCATCCCTCCAAACATTTAATGAAGCTTATTTCTTTTTGATAGAAATAGGATTTTTAGCATCTACATTAATCTCTGCAACATACATCATCAATGTTCTGATCAATTCTTTCATCTTTAATTATACAACTTTTTTCAATTGTTGAATGCCAGCTGATACTCTATTCCACTTAGAATGTAAAACTCTAAGAACCTTTATTTCCTGATCTAGTTCCCAGATTGGAGTTCCCAAGGAAGAAATATCATTAACATCTTCTTTTAATCTTCAGTTAATCTTAGTGATTCTCTCATATTTCGGGATCCTAAATGTGTCAAATTTGAGTTTTTCATTATTATAACTTAGTTGTCTGACATTTTCAATTCCTTCATATGAAACCACAATAGTCTTCCACATCTCATAGGCATTATCACATTGACAAAGACAATTAAATTCATCAAGAACAAGATCATATATAATTGCATTCATGTCTTTTGATTTATTATCATACTCAGATTCCTTAGTAGCATCCGAGTTTTCTGGTTATCTAGGGATTTAATAAGGTTTGACAATCTTTATATAAACATTAAAACCATAATTCTACAAATATATAGTCATGTGATATTTCCAGAATCCATATTTATCACCATTAAAATGGGGCACAGATCATCGACATACCTTCTCTGAAATCTTCCATTGATATTTTTCGTCATCTGAATCTTTAACTCGGGCTTGTTAGACCCAATAGAAATTTGTAGATACCTTCTTATAATACCAATTATTAGGTCGGTATTTCTACGATGAAGATACAATATGGGGGTGAATTTTTTATTTTTAAAATTATTTTCAATATTAAAGCATCCCTCTTGAAATGAAGTGATTATTTCCTTATCTCCTAAAGTATAGTGAGCATCAAAAAAAAAAAAAAAAAAACAATGATGTATAGTGGTTAGAGGAAAAAAAATCTCCTAATCCACTCCACCAATGCTCTACTCCATGATCTTGGTGATTTACACTAGTAGGTCCTCTTATCAAAAGACCATCCATGACTTAGTATAGGCAGTTGACACCTTACAATGATTTTATAAGGACTTTTGGTTCTTTTATAGGGAAAAGAAGTATCCATAGCTTAATTCGATATGATGAAACACCACCACGACTGAGTTTGAGAATTTTATACTCAAAAATAAATTAGATGATATGAATTTTGATGTGAAATAGTTTTATTTCACAGTTTCAGCAGCAACTAATAGGTGTAGATGATCATCAATATAGCACAGTAGTTGAAAAAGAATCTTCAATGTCAAGTAGACTTCTTCATCTTTAAACAGTAGAAAATAGATTAGAGAATGTTTTTTCATGATTCCTTCTTCATAACACCATGAGAGAATAAGAATGAATGAAAATAATTTCTCTCTTCAAAAGTATTGATCTTTTGTATGAATTTTTTAAGCATCTTCTTTTTAATAGAGTATACACGTATCCACTTTTCATTATTGTGTATTTTATTTTCCTATCAATGAGGGATATATAGATAGAAAATAAATATATATTTGTTGTAACGACATTACTCTTCCTTATGATACTCAAAATAAATAGAGTTAATATTGTTCATAAATATCCATAAGAATAGCAAAGAACTATTGCCTCTTTATTACTGTAGAATAAAAATCTAATAAATGCATTCAAAATAATTTGAATAACTCCTCTAATAATATCTTCATAATAATAGAAGTGTTGAAAAATTTAAAACTCCTATTTAAATACATTTAAACCCCTTTAAATGTAGTCGAAACAGTTCTTGAAAAAATATACTCACAATAAATCATGAATATTTGAAATAAAATCATTAAAATAGTTTCATAACATCCCTTATAAATAGGAATTATTTAATATGTTGCATGTGACCCATCAAAACGGTCATAAAATATCATTATAATTTACTTTGATACTAATAAGACCTTTCATAAATATCCTAAAATATCATGAATTTAAAACAACGTCACTGAAAATTCAAATATAGGGTTCCTTCATGTAACGAAAAAAACAAACATAGGGTTCAACTACGTAATGTATGGTTCCATTGTGTAGTGTATGGTTCCTTTTAATATTGTAGGGTTCATGTCCATACTTTCATCTACACATACCATATGGATCAAAAGGTAACATACGGATTATGATCTATACTTTCATCCTTGTCAGTATAAAACCCTAAATGTAACATTGATAAATCATACGTTCGACTTACCTAACATAGGGTTTCAAACAGTAATTCCAGATTCCAACATAGTTATTATTATCCATATGTGAATTATTAATCATAGAGTATGGTTTATTCCTTACATTACATTTATCAATGTAGCGTATGAATAATGTTTCCAGAAAATGTAAACAACTTAACTTCATACTTCAGTAAATTCTTTTGATCCCTTTACCATTATATTCAACATTAAGACAACTAGGCATATTTTTTTAAAATATAAATATATTTCTAAAAATTCAAGAATATATTTAATCATACGTTAATATCACCCAATATATTTAAAATATTGAAGCAATAATAATCGAGAAAAATGATGTTGGAAAACTATATTACCAATTTCGATATAATTTATTGACCATCTGCATGACTTTTTCATCCATTGGTGTAAACTGATGAAATAAAGATAAAATTATTTTATTTCCATCTCCCTAGTTTTCATGTGATTCAGAAATCTTTATAACTAGTAGAAAAATAAATGTTAAAGGATTTTAAATCATTTCACTGTACAATTGAAAAATTGGTTTAGAAACTTCAATGATTTTTTATAGTATCTAAAAATATTTTTCATAATTCTACATAAACTAATGATTCTTAGATAAACTTTTTATTAATCCAACAGTATAATATTCCCTCTAATCGATCAAATATATCTTGATATATCATCATTATTTTGAATTGACTTTAAGATTAAAACTACAATATCACTTGGAGAGCTTATAATAGCTTAGGTGATTTTTTCTACCATTGAAACAATTTAATTGGATTATGGAATAAATAAATGAAATAGTGATAATCTTCTTATATTGACTATAAAATAAAATTTGTTATAATAAAATCATTATTACTTCAGATATAAAATAAATACTTCAACTTAATAAAATATGAAACACTTAACCAATTTATTCAGAAAAAGATTGACGGGTTGAAGTAATTATCAAAACTAAATAAAAATGAGAATGAAAAGGAGCCACTAAATAGATTATAAGGCTCTAAATTTGCGAAGTTGGTTCACAAAAGTATTTTTTATGAAATAATTCATGGAAAAAGTGAGTTCACGATGTTTATGAAATCCAACCATAAATTATAAGCATCTTCAATGTTATGGTGTTTGTGAAGGATAAGTGATTTTCACGAATGGTGTGTTATTAAAGAAGGATATGTTTGCTTAATGAAGGATGTTTTTGATTCATGGATGTCTTCTGGTTTGTGAAGATAGTGAGAATTGTGAATGTATTTAAATAGGCATATCCCAGTAAACCTGTCATAATGTTATATTCATTAATAAGATGAAATGGGACAAAAAAGAATCTATCTAAATATGAGGATTCATTAATTATTTATAATCAATGGAAATAGATGTATAGATACTGAGTGTGAATCCTTTCTAGAGAAATGGTCAAATTAAGAGGAAGAATGGGATCCTTTCCATCGATAGTGATCCATTGACCAAGATTTAGGGAGTGACACTTGGGAAGTAGTGGAATATCCCTTAAAGCTGTAAAGGAAGTGATATAGGGAATATAAGGGATCTACCCCAATATATGTATTTTTGGAAGTGATCCATATTATATTTTTTGTAAAAACACATAACCATTGTATGGTTTTTGGAAATAGACCAATGAGGGTGATCCAATTAAAACTGTTATGTCTCACACGTGATTTAATTTATGTTCATACATTGCTATGCAAGAAAGAGAGAAGTGTGGTTTTTAATTGTTAAAGAAGGTATGGAGGAGTAGCTATTTTAATATGTCATAGACTCATTCACCCCTCAAAGTATTTAACCAGCTTTTCCATCAATTGGTATCAAAGAAAAAGGTTGAGAATCAATGGTTGTCTATCAGTAGAAGAGATGAATGTTTTTAGTTAAAAAGGAATTACACTCTTTGAAGTCAATTTTAAATAATGGATGAATTAGATGCATCAATGCATCAAATAATTTTGAATAGATTTCTTTACAAAAGCTATGCATGTTATAACAGCCAAAATCAATAGTGGTGATTTATTAGAAACTGATATAATGTAATTGGATAGTTACTCAAAAATAATCAATTCTTTATGGGGACCCTAATCAAATGAAATATATATGAAGGTAATGTATTTTTAAGTCATCACATGCTATCTGGGAATTTTTTTTTGAATAGTTATGGGGGTGTTAAAAATGATAGAGAAGTAAGGATATAGGTTTTATAGAATAAGTATGAGGATCTTAGAATTCACCTTAATGAGTTTGTTGATTCATTATTTGACTAGGTGAATATTATTTTAGAATACATTTGTGGTCTTGGAATAATTATTGATGATTTAATGATTTTCAAGTGCATCTAGAAAATAATTCCACCTCAGTTTAATCCAAAGGTTTATGAGTTGGAAGATATAAATCCAAAGGAGGTGACATTAGATAGCTTGTACAATACTCTTGTATCTATGAGATGAGAAATGAGGATAATGAGTGTGTGTAAAATCGATGTCCAAAAGAATTAGATTTTATGTACATGAAAAAGATCACCCTTGATGATGGTTAGTAATAAGAAGAGAAAGATGAGGTGATGTCATTCCTTTCCTCAAATCTTCAATGAGGAAACATAAATCTCAAAGGGAAACTCCCAAATGCATTCTTTCAATGTGTAAAGGTAGAAAATATTACAACAAGGTTCCCAAATATGTCTCAAGAAGATGAAGAGGATGAAGTTGAATTTATCAAGATGAAGTATTCATTCTACATGAAAGGATAGAATAGTTTTAGAAAATATTATTCTAAAGGAAGAGTCTAATTTCAAAAGAATATGACAGTTCAAAATAATCTAAGGTAGAAGAGTTTGAGTAATATAATGATAATAAAAAAATTATATGGTGAAAAGTTTCATAAATTTCAAAAAAAATGGACTAAAGAGAATATTATGAAAGAGAATTTTAAGTAATAATAGACATTTAGGTCAAATTATAATATGATCTAAAGGAAATAAATTTTTAGAAAGGAAAAATGAAGAAACCCAACAATGTGGTTTCTAATTCTAGGGATTATATATAGCTGTAGGATGCAAAGTCTTCAATACCAGCTAGCTAAAAAATTATTTTCAGTACAAACTCAAAATCAAAGAATAGAAAATAAAAATTGATAGTTTTTCTAAAAATGGAAAAGATCAAATCATGGGTATCAATGATCATGAAAAGGAAGTCACAGGCCTATTATGAAGTTTTAAGGATATAGAGAAACTCTTGACTCTTGGTACAATATTGGTAAAGTAGATCATTTAGGGACAAAAAATATTTTAGTGGAGAATTGAGGTCCAAAAAAATAAAAACAACAATCAAGTCAATTGTTAAGGTTGGTATAAGGCTTGACCAATGATAGAAAGTGGTAATGGATGAAGTCATACTACAATAAATTTCTCCCTTATTGATGATTCATTTATGTATAAATTAGAACCTTAAAATTCAAAGAACCTAAGGGAAAACAAGAAGTTTAATATTTCCACATTGGAACTCACCCCATGAGATATTTTATTATTTTGAAAAGATGGGACACTCAAAAATGTATGTCCCATATACTAGAGGTACCAACGGGAACAAGGAAAACAGAGGCATCCATACAAAACTCAATATTACAGAATATCATTTTATGATTTCTATTTTATATGTCGAGGATTTGGGCATATATAAAGATAATTATCCTTGACAATGTAGAGAATCATTCCCAAGCATAGTAAATTTGTATCATAATATGATTTGAAAATGAAAAATAATTATTCAATATTTCAAGATGAATATAGTCTATTATACATCAAGGAATATCAAGTTTTTCAAACTGTACTGAGTCTGAAGTCAAAAATATAGACCAAAAAGAAAACATAAGAATAGGAATTTTTTATATATATTACTTTAACATAATCAGATATCATTGCAATATGGATCATTGATAGTAGACGAACCTCCCATGTGACCTTAAATAATAAACTAGTGATAGGAATTGGATACGACATGGAAGGTATTGTATGATTTTTTATTTATGAAGGCTTAAAAATTATTGGCTGAGGAAATCCATTTTTGGGGAAAGACATGTGATGATCATATGTATTGGTTGGTAAAGGTCTTAGTCACAACTTACTGAATGTTTGTCAATTGTGCGACTCAATACATTTCATAAGATTTTAAAAGAAATTATGTATCATTATAGAAAAATATGGTTCCATTTTTTTGGCACATGAAGCATACCAAGGTAAATATATACCTCATATATGGAGAGGAAGATATTTACTTTTTGACTAGGGAAGAAGAAAACATATTATGGCCCAAATGTCTTGTCCATTTGATCTAAACATCATTGGACGATCTTGTAAAATGTGGTGCTTCTCGAGATCTCCCTAGGTTATCATGTTATCATATCTATATGTTTGATTCTTGTCAACAAAGGAAGATCATTCAAAATACATATAAGGTAAAGGATAAAAGGTTAATAAAAATGATTGAGTTGGTGAATATTGATTTGTTATGACCCATATCACCAAATTCTATTGATGAGAGGAGATATTATATTATCTTCATTAATGTTTTTAGTATAATGGAATGGGTTTCAATCATCACTCAAAAACATGAAGTGTTTAGTTGCATAAAAACATATCGAACGGATGTTGAAAAGACATTGAGTCAATGAACCTGGAATATTTGAATAGATAACGTATTGAAGTCAACAAATATCCAGGTGGAGGATTATCTTAAGAATCATGGGATAAGGAACCATGTATCAATAGTATGAAATCCATAGAAAATGGATTAGTTGAGAGAACAAAATTAATTATCAACAACATGGCTAGAAGAATGATGATTGAGAATGATCATCCAGAGATGTTTTGTAAAGAGGTAGTGATGATGTAAATGTATAAACCAAATAGTTCTTTATTATATATAAAATAAGAGGAGGATTTTTATGAGCAATGGTATGGAAAGAGGCCAATGTTGAAGTACTTTTGAGTCTTTGGAAGTAAGTGTTTGATTATAAATTAGGATAAAAATTGAATTTAGAATCATGTGGAAATGATGGTATATTTATTGGCTAATCAATGAAGATAAATGAATATAAATTATTAAATAAGTGGCTAGGAAATTTAGTTTAAAGAAATGAGGTTTCTATAGTATATAATTATCATAATATTCATTAAATAAATGATCAGTCTTCTGATGATATTTTTGAAGAGATAAAAAGATTAGGGGATGTTCCAATTCAAGAGGCTTATTTGGAAGGATATTTAGATAATGTAAAGGATGATCAAAAACTGTTATCTACACAATGATTAAATAGATGAACCAAAATTGATAGACATAACATAATTAGTGACCAGATAGTTCCACTACTAAAAATAATGATGAAGTCTCTACCACAATAACCATACTTATCATAGGTAGAGGTCTAATATTTTGATGAACTTCTTGGAGAAAAAAATTGGTTCCATTCAATTAATTAAGAGAATTTTCAAATTGAGAAGTATCTTACATGGGAAATTCTTTCAGGGCCAATATATATGAATTTCATTGGCACTAAATGGGTATTTTTCAGTTATTTTAATGAAGATGGAGCAGTGATTCGAAAAGATCATGACTAGTGTGAAAAGGGTACCACTAGATAGAGGTTATCATTGTTGATGAATCATTTTAGCCTCTTGTAAGGATATACAAAATTTGGTTATTATAGTCCATATCCTTGAATGTAGAGTTCAAAGTCTCCTAGATGAATGTCAATTTGGAATTTCTTTTTGGGGTTCTAGAAGAAGAAGTGTATATTGAACATCTATAGGGTTTTCTATTTCATAAAGATTAAAATAGAGTTTCTAGGAGAAAAAGGCTCTATATGGGTTGATTCTTGAACCAAGATCATGGTATTCAAGGCTATATCTGTTTCTTATGAAACACAATTTTCAGCAAGGCAGAGTTGATTACAATCAATATGTCAAAAATGGGGGTAATAAAAGGATGATTGTGTATTCTATATTGATGAAATAACCTTTGGCCGATTATATGAAGATCAGTGCAAAAAATATTAAACAAATCATTAAAAGTGAATTTTAAATTTTAATAATTGGTGAACTGAAAATTTTTCTTGGTTTATAGGTGACACAGTGAAATAATGTCACATAAATTTATCATCTAAATATTACAAGGATATTTGGATAATATTTTGAATGGAAAATTTCATGGATATGAAGAATCCAGTGGTTACCCATATAAAATTCTCATGGGGTGATTAATGAAATGTAGTTAATGTAACAGAATACAATAAAATCATTGGAAGTCTATTATACACGATAGTGAAAAGACCTAATATTATTTCCCACATTCCATGTAGAATAGTATGAAATCAATACCTTAGAAATCAAATTTATTCCAATGAAAAAAAATACTTTGATATATCAGGGTAATGGTGGATTTCTATTATCTATGCATTGAAAAATATAATCATGAGTTATTGGGCTATATAAATTCAGATTGGGCTTGATCAGCTGATGATAGAAAATCAACATCAGGTGATCCATTTTATTTTGGTGGGTTGTGTATTTCATGGATAATCAAGCAATAAGATTACATTTCATTGATAACCTCATAAACTGAATTTCTTATGGCTACCCAAACGTACATGTAGTTATTATGGATGAAGTAACAACTTGAAGATATGTGATTTGAAGTGATGTCTCTGATCGAAATACATTATGATAATTCAAGTTATATAAATATTATAAAAACTCAGTTCTATCACTCAAGGAAAAACCACATTGAGATAAAATATAATTTTTTAAGGAGAAGGTTGAGTAAGGGAATGTAAATTTGAAGTATATTCCTACAGAACTATAGGTTACAGATATTATGATGAATACCTTGATCAAAGAATAATTTGAACAACATCTACTAGATAAATGAGTTCTTTTGACTCATTAGACATGAAAAAGTGTAAATTTTGTACCCCCTTTCTCTAATGTATGGAGATTTTTACTTAGTGTTTTGATTGGTATTATGTACACTATTGTAGATGACAAGAATGTGACCTTTGAGTTCTTTGAAAAAGTGGAAGAAACTGTGACTATTAATGGGTTTAAAATTTCTTAATCAAGACTGGGGAGATGATGTTAGGGGTATCAATGATGTCAGTTGGGATGCAATGTTTTAAAGGATTTTTTTTTTTGAAAAACAATGCAATGCTTCTATGTCATGATAAAAATTAGGTGTTTGAGGAAATGGTTCATGATTATTAGAGATTAGCTTAGAAGTATTTTGGAATTCTAGTGCATGAGATCCAAATTAGTGATTTAGGGGTAGATCTATTATAATGATTCTAAATATGATTGATCAATGGTTATATATAATGATAAATTTGGTTCGTGAAGAAAGAAGATGAGTGGTTTTGGAATAAAGTGATTCATTGATGCACATTTCATGATAATCTTGTTTCTTACGTCGATAATGGATCTTTAGTTATTAGAGTATTTATTGAGTAAATATTTTATTTCTATCTGAATCTCATGAAGTGTTGTTTGGAAGAAGATGAAAGAATCTTTAATGAGGTATCCAATTGGGAAGAGTTTTCAAATCCCCAAAGGGGTAGACTATAGGGAAAAAATGCACAATGTTTTGAGGATAATATTCATGAGTGAAACATTCCCATGGTGCTTCACAAACATAGGTAACATCATGAATGAAATGGGATAGAATCATGAAATGGTGGTGAGGAGGATGGAGGATTCTAGAATCCAAAGAAATACCAATAAATAGTTCCCTACCTCAATCGGTGAAGTTTCAAGACTTAACAAAATTGTAAGGATTTGGATTCATGATTGTGGTTCACGAATGTAGTTCTTAAAAAATAATTTGAGATGAAAGGGAGTTTGAGAAGGATATGATAACCAACCAAAAATTATAAGTATCATGAAAGTTATGGAATTAATGCATGTTAAGTGAGCTTCCTAAAAGGTTTGAGATTAAAAATGGCTTTGTGAGCATCATGATATGAGGATAATTTATAAAGATGATTTTTTCTTGTGCAATATGTGTTCTTCACAAAGTTATTGAGCATCACAAAATTATTGAAAAATATATTTCCCAGTAAACTTGTGGTAATGAAATATTCATCAATTGGAAGAATGTGATACTTTAACAGATCATCTATCTACAATAGAGGATGTATACATTATTGATAATGAAAGGGACATACATTTCTTTAAAATAAGTTTAAATACATTACAGAGTAGTGGTCAAAAAAAGAGGAAGAATGTGATCATTTTCCACCAGTAGTGAGACATCAAAAGAGATTTAGGGGGTTACCCATGGGAAGTATTGTGGTGCCCCTAAACCATATAAAGTTAGTGAGACTTGGAATAGAAGTGAACTATCCTGAACCTTATATTTTGGCAGTGAGCCTTAGTGTATATGGAACGTCATCACATCACCATTGTATTCTTGTGGGTCATATCCTAGTGGGGGTGAACAAAGTAAAATTATTGTGTCTTGTGAACGATTAAATTTTTATTAATACATTTCTATAGGAGAATGAGAGGCAAGTTTATTGTTTAATGATAAAACATGATCTGAATGGAATTTTTTTTTAATCTATCACAACCTAATTCACACCCCTCCCATGTAATATAACCAATTTGGGATAAGACACCTACCATTGAGAGATTTGTTTCATTCTGACCTACCCCTACTTTTTCACTATTTAAAGGTGATGTTGTCACCACAGGTGACATAGAATCCTTTAAAGAGAGGATTCTCTCTGATTTTGGATTGTTATTGAAATTTCAACTGCAACTATTTACCAACCTTAGCGATAAGTACACAAGACATTTTTTGGGGTCGTGATTCTTCACATTCATCCCAAAATAATTCATCACATTTAAGAAGTGATGTAGAAAATATGAGGCTAGCCAATGAGATAGAGATCTTGAGATATTTAATGGAGGAGTTGAGATATTCCTTTAAATATTACATGGATTATTGATTAAAGAGGATATAGAATATTTATTCCTTATATTCTTCATAAATTGATACACCTCCATCTATTGATGAAGATTTTCTCAGGTTAGTGTTTAGAGAATAACTTCATGTGGCCTTAGGTGATGTACCTGACCAAACTCATGAATGTTTGAGAAAACTCCAACATAAAAGTGATCATGTTCATATGATAGTTAGAAAGTATATAAATGATATTAAAGATGATAGGGAGATAATTACATATTCTATAAATTAGTATATATCATGAATTTAGAATATGTATGAGATCAATACTCAATTCAAATTCCTAATTGGGAACCTAAGGATTCCTCCCATGATAGTTAATTTTAAAGAACAATTCAATCGGTTGAAGGTGATATCTCAAGTGCTCAAGATGTTTATAGAATAAAAATACTTCATTAGTTCTATGAAAAGGTGATAAAATATTATTATGGACTTCATAAATCTCATGAATCCATTTTATCTTGTTTTAGGAACTCTATTTGTGGTTAGGATGCCATTCTAGTTACTTCTCATATCACCCTGTTAGATTCTCCCCATTTTTTTCAGACCTAGTGTTACCAAAAATGAAAATACATCATTCCATGTTCAATTCCATCCATTCTATGTGTACCCTAGAGAATTAGTCTAGCATATCATAGCTATCATTATCCATGTGACTCCTTCTCTAATTGATCTTCCTAAGGAAATTCCTGTAGCAACCTTAGTCTCTATAACTGAACCTTCTGCTTCTAACAAGGGGATGTGAAATCACCACATGTTCCTCAAACCCATTAATAAAAGCTTTAAAATTGGACATTTTTCTTTTATATGTATATTTATATAACTTTTTGTTGTATCTTTTTTAGATAAACATAAATAAAATTATCTTTTTATTAAAATTATATTCCATTTCATTCCCTTTTTTATTTTACCATTTTCATAATCCCAAATGGGACAGTGTACTCTATGGAATTTATTTCATTTATTGTAGTGTTTATTTGATTCCCATTTTTCAGAAATATTTGCTTAATTTATTTGATTCCTCATATGATTCCATATATTTTTAATTTATTTCTTTGATACCATCATCTCTTTGATACCATTTACAATATAATTAACTTTGATACCATGTGTATTTTTTTTATTCTAATCAAATTCAATCTAGAGATATTATATGTGACAAGATGATATATTTTTTTAACACATAGGTTACTACATTCATGATTTATAAAATGCAGGGATTTTTTATCATCATAAAGGGGGTATTCATGGGACCCTTGTTTTAATGATAACAAAATCATGTTTATTATGTTATTAATGTGGATTTTGTTTATATTATTAATTTAGTTTTTGTTTTATGGTGTAATTTGATAATATAAGGAAGATTGGAGAAAATTTTCCTATGTTTGGGAAAGACTAACCACCAAACCTGACACAATATTGAAGATGAGTCACTACCATGGATGAATCACCAATGTGATATGAATTTTGGATAAGTATTTAGAACACCTACCATCAGGGAAGAGTCACTATGATGATGAAAATTTGGGAAACTATGTAAATGAATCATCATCAGTAATGACTCACCATCAGAACATAGTCAAATCCAATTTTGGAATAGTTTTAAGATGACTTACATGTAATGTCTTGGTTCCGAGTGTCGCCCAAAGGTTCCCCAAACCCAGTTGGTCACATTACCTCAAGTGCATTTTCCCAAATGAGAGAGGATGCTAACTAGGAGTGAGGGACATAGTGAGATGATGGGGAAACTATTCCCTCATTGATAGAGTATACACAATAGAATGAAAATAGTAAACAATAGAAAAAGTAGTAATACCATACAACCAAAATAAACAGTGGTAAACTGATAGTAATATAACAACTGGATTATATATATATGATGCATGTCACATGTGTCTAGTAATGTAGACAAACAAGTCCCAATTCTAGAAATACAATACTGAAACCAAAGTACATAAATATAGTAAACTCTAATATCATAACAAGCCTCAGCATGGTCTCATGCTCTCCATCTCCAATAGTAATGATGTACTTGATGAAGAAGGGTGCTTTCCCTTATCTATACCTGCAACCATATAATCTTTTTGGGTCTAAAAGCCTGACCCAGACAGGGTGTTAGATGAATCTCAGTATGCAACCACTAAATGAGCTATTCCTAACTATCAATGGATATATATGTATATATAGAAGGAAATATATAGAAATTATGTAATAAACTATAAACTACACAAAAGTAAACAATCCTTCAGTTTTCAATTACATTCCATTACATTTATTATTCAATCGGTTGAATCATGTAAACCTTGGGATATATCCTAGGAATTTTATCCCTTGTGTAAGTATCAAAAAATATGCCTCGGAAGACCATCTAAAAAATCTAGTAAGACCAAGTCCAAGCCTATTCTTTGGCTTGGTAGACTAGTCACAATAATCTTATCATTCATAAATAATCCATTGGGAATGTTCTCACATTCTAAAACCTCTGGTCTAACATATAATCAATTTTATAAATAATGAACCTCTAGTAAATCTCTCAGAGTCTAACCCCTTTGGTCCCACATAGCACTAATCATTTACAAACAACCACCTAGGTTTCTCATATAGTCAATACCCCTTTTTCAACATAACATCGACAAATTATAAAAGACCACCTGGAAACCTCTAATGGTATAAACCCATGGGTCGATGACCTCCTAGAAGCTCTCACTGTCAATACCCCTAGGTTAACATAATGGTAAAACATGCATAAATGACCCTACATTAGGAATCTCTCACAATCATATTCCCCTTGGTTAAAATTTTACAATTCATTTCATAGGAATCTCATATAACAAATAACTGTATCCTAACAAAAGAAGCCATTGAAAACAAAGAAATCCTAATAGTCATTCTTGAACAATCAACCATAAACAATAAAACCTGGGAAATGCAGCCACAGTGTCCCATAAACAAGGTATATAACCTTATTAAAAAGAAAATACCCATTTATCAATCAACAAAATCATAATAGATAATAAAAAGGGTTTAATTCCAAAACACGCAATACCCCAAATGTGGGTATACGGATGTTTTACCATATAAAATCTAAATACAATAAATGTAAGGCACAAACCACCAACCTTGATGTCATACGATCAATACCCTTGAACATCAAACCTTGAATCAGCCTATAACGACATAGATATACAAAAATCTGAAAAAATTTCAACCTTGAATTACTCACAAGAGAGGGGGAATCATGAATAAATGCTCTTGAATAATTGATAACTCACTGGCAGGATTCCAACACACCCAGTGACGTCTCAATAGGAGATTTGGCAGACAATCAGGAGGGGTTCAGAGTTTTTTGGCCCTTATGTCGCTCTCTTATGTAAACCTAGTGGATAAGAAGACATTTCTAAGGATGAGACATGACCCCGCTCTGATTTAACAAATAAAAATAAAACTACATAGCTTTGTTATTAAATGTACATGTTGTTTAGTGAGCTTAACTAGACTCTACCTTAAGATGTATACCAGGTCACCACACGACCATGTACTCAGTCATTACATGGCTAGAATGTGGTTGTATGTGGTACCTAGGTACACGACGTATACTCATAAGTACACAGTGCGTACTTTATAACTTCCCATTTCATCCTTTTTCCTAAAAAACAACCCTAAATGAACATCCATATCTGGAATTTAGATCGGGGATCTTACAAACTTCCCCACTTAAGTCAATTCATCCCTGAATTGACCTTCCAAGGGTGGTGAAAAAGAAACTTCATACAACTCTGGCCATTGTGATCATACATCGGCATCCCTCTCCCGTGTCTCCTCCTATAATTGCTGGTGCTGCCATATCACCCATACCATAGGAACATACTGACCACAGAGAACCTTCTTGTGGTGATCCTCAATCCGAATAGGGTGCTCCTCGAAGTATTCATCCACCTCTAACTAAACCTCCTTGAGTTTAAAAATGTGAGTCAAGTCTGAAAAGTAGCAACGTAGCTGAGAAATATAAAAACATCATGTATATCCTGGTACCTCTGTGGTAAATGCAATCAATAGGAAATCGTTCTGACTATTTACAAAACCTCAAATGGCCCAATTTATATCGGTTAAATCATCATCAATCTTCTAGTCCTCTTGGGTCCCAACCTCGGTGTGAAACATAATAAAACCTGATCAGAGACCTTGAACTCCAGATGTCATCTTTATCGATTAGCATAAGATTTATTCTGAGACTGTGCAGTAGCCATCTTCTTCCAAATCAACACCACATGCTCAGTGGTCTCCTGGACAAGATGTGGTCCCATCATAGCTTTTTCTCCTACCTCCATCCAACAATAGGGTGATCGACATGTCCTACCATAAAAATCCTCCTAAGGTTCTATATAAATCATTGTCTGAAAACTATTATTGTAGGAAAACTCCACTAGGGGTATGTGTCTCTCCCAAGATCCACTAAAATCAAGGACTCATGCTTGAATCATGCCCTCAAAAACCTGAATCATTTGCTCGGACTAGCCATATTTCCAGGGATGTTAATCTGTAATCAAAAGTACCTATGTACCTAAATCACGATATAATCCCTCCTAGACACAAGACGTAAACCGACCATCCATGTCTGAAATGATATACTATAGAACCCCATGAAAATGTACAATATCTCGGATGTACAACCTTCCAAGATCGTTAACACTAAAGGTTTTCTTGATTCGTAGGAAATTTGAAACATTCGTGAGTCTGTCAATAACAACCCATAACGCATTATTTTATCTAGGAACATTTGGTAAACCCATCATGAAATCCATCCAAACATCATTCCACTCTCACTTAGGAAGGCGTAACAACTATAAAAGCCCTACTGGTCTCCAATTCTCTGCCTTCACCTACTAATAGTTGGAACATATCATAACAAAATTAGAAACATCTCTATTCATAAGTGGCCACCAATACTGATAGTGTAAATCTGAATACATATTGGTGACTCCAGGATGAACTGACCATACTGAGGCATGAAAATATCACAATTGCTTCGTATTTATGTTTTTTGACACCCACACATGCCCATAAAAACACAAAACTCATCCTCTTCTAAGGTCCATCCAGGAGTAGGGTCCTCTCCTGACACACTCTCCCTTAGGATTAGGCCTCCAGAATCTGATAGTTGTCTCATTCTCACTCGATCTAGTAGAGTAAAGGAAATAGCTATAGATGAAATAAATGTCTACTCCTATCTATTTTTAACCTCCAAATTCATCTCAAAAAATGGAGCCATAATCTTCCACTCACTATGGTCCTCTTGAACTACCTATATCTGAGTCCTTCTCAACTCATCGGCCATTGTGTTTCCCTTCCCAAGCACGTAGGCATGATCAAACTCAAATGACTAATTTTACTCAACCAATATTCACTATCTCAAATCCATTTCATGCTGAGTAAAGATATACTTGAGACATTGTGTTTAGTGTATACCAAAAAATGATCTCCCAAAAGGTAATGTCTCCAACTACGAAAATTATGCACAACTACAGCCAACTCGAGATTATGTGTAGGGTAATTCCTCTCATGTGGCCTCAACTACCGAGACCCATATGCAACGACTCCTTCCCCTTACATAAGAACTTATCCTAGCCTGATACCGTATTTGTCTCAGTAAACTATGTATCTTGTTCAATATATATTCACATATTCTCAATCTTCATCGCAGAGAAATTATTTCATTTCTTCATATTTACATACTATCTATATTTTTTTCTTTACCTTTTCAATTGTTTTTGATTTACTCTGTATACTAAATAGAAAAATTATCTTCAATAATTTTTGAGGAATATTCCTGATATCTTCTCAACCCACTTTACCTTTTTTTCTCCAGGGTGTTGTGGAAAAGATCTATGTGTGGATTATTTTTATTTAATTCCCATGTTTATTATGGAAGAGGTCCGTGTATAGCATATGTAACTTGTCTATTATATACCCAAACTGGGTTTTGGATCAGGATTGTTTTATGTAATCTACTTGGTAGTTTTTGATTTCCATAGGGAGAGGTTTAGGTCTCACCTTGAGATATAACATCTTGTATTTTTTCTTTTTCTTTTTTAGTTTTATTTTACTTCTATGATTTAAATTTTATTTCTCTTAAAGTATAAAAAATAACTACTTTGATAGTTGAACTTCATTGGTCATTATATAAAGTTTTGATTATGTTAATTTATTTCAAATGTTAATGTAATATTATTATATTGTTTTAATTGAGATCTAATATTTGTTTGAAAAATCTATTAAAAGATCAAAACTTATATAGATATTCTATTTTGGTTGACGGGGTTGTTTTTAATTTTAGTGGGGGATTTTATTTCAACCTATTTTTATATAAATTTTGATTGGGTACTCAGTTCACCCACCTCTGGAGATACTCACTATGACCAAAAACTGGTATCAATGGGTTCCCAAATCATTTCAACTGTGATTTTAGTTTTGAATCAAAGATCTAAAATTTCTATCAATTTTAAATTTATTTATTTAAATAGAAAATAGATAATAATATTCTTCTAGAAACAGACCTCCATTATTTTATGGAAATAACTATGATCAATGGAAAATAAAGAAGAAAATTTATATTGAAATTATGGGTTTTTTAAACATGGACTGTTATAGAGGAAAAAATATGAATTACCTAATACTGTTATAAGTACTTGGTATAATGATACTAAATTTTCTTATAAGGAAAATTACAATTCCATGAATCCCCTTAACTATGCCTTAGGAGATGAAAATTTTAATAAGATATATACTGGTAAAATGCATAAAAAATTTCAGATACAATATCTATTTCTCATAATGGAGAAACTATTGTAAAAGAAATGAGTTTTAATAGTTATACAATAAGAAATGATACATTTAAGAAAAAACATGATTTTTTGATATTTGAAATGAATCTCAAGTTCAATGAGATAGTAAACATTATGATATCCTTTTTAAATCCAATTTTAGGCAATGATAAAATTATTATATTGTAGATATTTTATCTTGAGAGATGGATAAAGACATCAATTTAAAAAACAAAATATTAGGACATCATTAAGCTACCTATATATAATTTTTTTGGAAGTTAATAATCTATGAAGAATATATTAAGGTTAATCATGAAGAGGATAATGAACCAAAGAGTAAATATATTTCCATCAAAAAAATACATAAAAACATATGTAAAAGTATAAATTTCTAGTGGAAGGCTTTAGTAATGAGGAATCGCCAACTAATAGTGATAAAGAAATGGAATATCTAGTCAAAATGTTTAAGAAATTTTACTAGAAGCAGAAATTCTTCAAGAAACTGAGTGATAAGGGAAAATATGATGATAGAGGAAGTTGGGAAAAGGATATAAAAATAGATGAAAATTCAAATGATATTAACTATTATAAATGTAATGTAAAATGGCATGTTAAGGATGATTAACTGAATTAAAAGTAAAAAAATAAGTACGAGGATAAAAATATTTATAAGAAATCCATGAAAGCCACATGGAGTGCCTCTGTGTATAGAACCAGTGACATAGAATCAACTCATGAAGAAAAAACACATATAGAAAATATTTCCTTCATGAAAAACAAATATATGTTACCAAATTTATCTTTTATACATACTTTTGATCAGTCTTAAAATGAATAACATGATAATGATATTTAATAAGAGGAAATTTTTTAATTATTCAATATTCATGATAATACTTATAATGAGATCCATGCAAAAATAAAAAATTATGAAAGAAAACTCATTTTATAGTATTGTGTTAAAAGTGAGAAGAATATAGAAAAAGATAAAAATTCACAATTATTCAAAGAAAATACTAAACTGAAAATGTCAAATGAGAAATTATAGAACGACATAGGGAGATTCCCAAATGTAAGATAAAATCTCACAAAAATTATTTGTAAAAAATATTTCTTAAATATATTACTAGTATAAGTTATAAACATGGGAAAAGAATAATTTTTAAGAGTACTTTTGTTCTAAAATATACATTTAGAAATTGTCCAGCAAATTTTGTTCAAGTGGAAGATGAAATTTTTCTTCTTCAAATTTTTTACAATAATCTTATAGAAATCCTATCAAGAAAATATGGCTTCCTAAATCCCTAATTACTAAATCATATTAACCCAAAAAAATATGGCAATATTAAAATTTCTTGGTAAAATTATTTTTTTAGGAAATATGCTTAATGAGCTCCTGTAGAAATTTATGGCACTTGGCCAATAGTTGTTCTATGAATATGACATGAGATTACTCTATCATAAAGAACATGATAATGGTTGATGATTTACATGTGGTCATAATGATAGAGTAAGGATCATTGGCCATGTCTAAATCACTAACACTAATTCAATTATAATTTCTAATGTGATTTTTTAAAGTTTAAAATACAATATTTTTATCATCTCACAGCTATTTCATGATGGTTTTCATGTCAATTTTGAAAACAATTCATTTAATTTTCTAAATTCTAAAAATAATTTATTATTTAATTCATTAATAAATGAGAATGTGTATGCTATTAAACCCAATTCTTTATTTTCATAGAATTTTTCTTACTTATGTGACTTTTATATAGAATATTGGATTTGGAATAGGATAATTGGACAGTGTAACATTCACTCACATAGAAAACATACTAGGAATGGGTTAGTCGGGGATCTATCCAAACTTCAATTCCCAAATAAAAAAGTCTACAACCCCAAAAAAGGGATTGGTTTAAAAATATATTTTAATTTTACGAAATATTCTTCATCTTCCCAACCTCTTGAGTTGGTTCACATGGACATTATTTGATGATCTAGATTTTCTAGTTTAAATTAGAAGCACTATTTATATATAACTATAGCATAATTTTATTGGTATTCTTGGTTATTATTTTTAGAATAGAAAATAGAATCTTGAAATTATTTTTAAAAGTATTATAAATCTGTATAAAACATATGTGGACTTAGAATTAAGACCTTCAGAAGAGACCATGTCCTTGAGTTTGGAAATAAAGACTTTTAATGCTTTGTATCACATGATTTATAAAATCATAACTACTTTTTACTTAGGAACCATTAGAAGAATTGAGTTTTAGAAACAATAAATAGAACAATTCAAAAGATTAATCATACAATTCTTAAAGATTTTGAATTACCTATTTAATTTTGGTAATATGAATTGAATATAGCATACTATATAATTAACAATGTCTTAATTATAACTATCATGAACAAAAACCCTCACGATCTTTTGATGAATTGGATCCCTAATTTTAATTACATTATAGTTTTAGCTAATAATGTCATTATTCTTTGAACTAAGGATAATCTTGTAATTTTAGTCTCCACAAGTGATGATGGAATTTTCCTTGGTAATTTAACTTCTTATAAATCCTGTAGCATTTTAATAAAAAGAACCAACACTATGGAAGAGTCTTTCAGTGTCACATTTGATGATATTGATCAATCTAAAATTAAAACCCCTATAAGAAACCCTAATGATAGTTTCTCCACATTGAATATAAATTCAAAACCATATGATTCAGATGTAAAACAAGTATAAAAAATCATCCAGTTATGAGGAAATTCTAAAACTTCAACCTATAGAGGATACTGAGGTGATTATCCCTTCCATTTCCAAATCTATTAGGAACCTTAAATACCGTCAATTATATTATATTTTTAGATGCATATATAGATTTATAAAAACTAGATACTCTCCAAAAACCCATGTAGAACATCAAGAATTCTTGTCACTGCTTAAAACAAGGAACATTAATGATATAATTAATGGTGAATTTTGGGTAATGGATATGCAAGAAGAATATAATAAATTTGAAACAAAATAAGTTTGGTACCTCATACATTGACCTAAAACACATTGACTATGCTATGTAAATAGGTTTTTATAAATAAGGTTGATGAATATGGAATAATATTAATGAATAAGGATAGATTATTTGAGAAAATGTATATCCAAGAAGAGGTTATAGATTATGAAGATACATTTTTACTTTTCACCATACATGGTAGAATTAGAATAATTCTTTCCAATGTCTCACATATATATATATTATAATATTCCATCTGGATATTAAAAGTTTATTCTTAAATAGGTATATAGTTTAGGGTGTTTTGTTTTTTTGAATAACCCCTCTTTTTTTAAAATCCTCATTTTCCAAATAATGTTTTTAAATTAAAAATAGATTTATATGGTTTAAAACATGATTCTAGAGTATGGTATGATAGAGTCAACTATTTTTTTTATTTCAAAATGATTTTAAAAAGGTATATCTAATCATACCCTTTTATAAAATTAATTTTAAAATGTGTTTTAATTGTTTAAATTTATTTTTATAATATTATTTTTTGATTTTAAAACAATTATTTATGTACTTATTCTTCAAAAATAATGAAAAATTAATTTGAAATGTGTTTAATGGGTGGACTGAAATTATTTCTTTGTTTTTTTTTTGATTTTTCAAAATAAAAAATGAATTATTAAAAAAATATTATAAATAAATTTTAATACATTTCGGTTTTGATAGAACTATGTGTAGTGACCCTCTAATGAGTATCATATATAAGTTGGTTCTTGATGATACTAAGAAATTCGTGGATACAACCATTAAAAATGTATGATTGGAAGTCATATCAACTTAAATACTAGGATTCCTCAGTTTATGTTATGTCTATGTAAGTGTACCCATTTTCAATAAAATCCAAAAAAAATCTTCATTAGTTTTTGTAAAAAATATTTTCAAATGCATAAAATATAAAACCAATTTAGGATTGTTCTAACATAGAGGATATTCAATTTACATACTTATTTGGTCAGATAATGATTTTCATGGTTTCATGTAAGATAGAAAAAAACCTCTGAAACATGTAAACATTTGAGAATGTCTCTATTCTATTGATGTAGTAAGAATGAATGTTATATTTCACATTATACTTCATGATATGAATATAATGTGATAGGTAGCTGTTATGCACAAATTTTTTGGATTAAACACACATTTATAGAATATTCATATCATTTACAATATGTACCTATTAATTATGACAATACAAGTGTTATTTAATTTATAAAAAATACGTTTCTCACATTAGAACAATAAAAATTGATGTAATACATCACTTTTTGAGAGACAATTTTTAAAATAGTGATATAACTCCAAAATACTTTGTTACAGAACATCATCTTGCTATTACTTTCACTAAAATAATTAATTATGAAATAATTAAATACATAAAAATGAACTTTTCCTGATTAATTTTAGTTAAATATACTTTTATGGGACCCAACATTATTGTTTTAACCACCATTAGAGTTTTACCCACCATTGAGTTTCACCCACCATTGAGTTTTACCCACTATTGAGTTTTCCCACTGTTGAATTTTACCCACCATTGGTATTAACTCACCATTGTCAATTGTCTTTCCATTTTTTTAATTCTATGTTTATTATTTATATGTTTGGGTTATTTATTTATTTATTTAATTTTTAATTGAATTAAAATATAATTTCAATTTAAATTTTAAGAATCCATAAATCCATAAGTGATATCAATTAGACATTTTTTTTATTCCAACACTGACTCCCTCATGCCTTTCACTCAAGCCTTGTCACAACCCTTTATATCCCAACCATTGGCCTTCTATCATATTCAACCAAACATTTCAATATGGTAAAAAAATGTTTGAGTGAATAATATTGTATTTTCTTCTACAAATTATTCGCATCCTTTAATAAAGATGAAAGTAGAGTCGATATATCTAATCAGTGTTGATCTAGTTAACCTAGATATTGTTAAGAATAAAGTGGTCCCTGAAGAGAAGGATGAATAGTCACTATTATGAAAATCCTTAGTTCTTAGATTATTGCAAGACCAGATATGGGTAGAATGATTTTCTTTTAATGAGAGGTCATTTTATACATGTTAGTGCACTAGTTTTGTTAGTGTTTTGAGTTCATTTTTGAGGAAATTTATGACTCGGTAAGAAGTAGAATAAATGGACACATATTTTTCCTCTCTTCAAGATAGTGGGATATATTGGTGAGATTTACACATGAAGAAGTTTCAAAATATTATCAAGGAATTGTTCCAAGTGATAGTGATACATTTTTTATATTGATTCAGTGGTTGAGTTTACTAGAGATACGATACAGTCAATACTTGTTTCTACTAAGATTGATGGTGAATATCAATTTCATTTCATGTTTATCCAAAAAAAATTATGAAATATGTATGGTGATTTATCTATAATTATAAATCAGATGATTAAATTTTCTTTCTTATGAAGAGAAAACTAATGATAAATCTATATGGATACCAGATGGTTCACATGATGGAAATGTATAAGAAATTTCCCAAATCCAATTCCATGATTTATACGAATATTTTTTCATCCATATTTTAGGCTAAGATATTTTTTAATGAATTTGAAGAAAAATTGGTGAAATGTGGAGGATTTTATATTCAACGAGTCTTTTTAAAATGGGTGAAAATAATTTGGAACCCCTATAAGAAAAAATGAATTAATAATGGTGACATGATGTATTTGGATTTAAATCTGATTGAACACCCTTTAATAATGAAGAATATTTCCGCTCTTTTATTAGATCCAATTTAGTTGGTTAATTATTCTGATGAGGAAGCATCTTATTCCGGATATTAAGAGGAGGTATTTTTAGTGGATAAATATAGTGATCCAAACCTTCATAAAACCTCTTCTACGACATCATATGGTGCCCCTATTCCACCTAGGTATCTCCTTGTCCATATCCCCTACTTGTACCACCACTAAACACATTTTTATTCTTTATGATCCATATAAAATGTGTATTTCTCTTTCATATACCTCTGATGTAGAAGTCTTCACAAATATCAAGATTCCTTTGCAGGGTACGACTATAAACCCAATAGAAAATCACCAATGCATCGTTAACCAGAGTGTAGATTAAAAAGTATATATGTCAAGAAAATAAGAAAATGCGAATGAAAATAACATAAAATATTAAAATGAGAATATGTGTGCTATAAAATCCACTAAACCCCCCCAACAATACCTACATAAACTATATTTTAGAAACTGATTCATAAAAAATCACAAACTATTTGACTACAACGCCACAAAATAAATCCCATAACTAACAAAATTTTAATGAATTTAAGGTCATACCATAATTCCATCACTCCCCATTAGTCTCATGGGTTATCAAATTCCAGCAATGTCTTGGTTTAGGCCACATGCCCATCATGTCTTAGCACTGTTTGAAAAAATAGGATCCCCAATATCCTAATGACCGACAGTATCACATCAGGTTAGATCACATAAGTCCATCATAGATATATGCCTAACTAAAATTATATCATGTTGTGTTTCCAAACATGGTCTTATCATCATTTTACATGTATATTCTGAACACACAACCCCATTTGGGCCACCATTCCAGGACAGGTCCACATGTCAATTTTGGTTAAGTGCATAGAAAAAAAATACAGAATATACCTAAGTGATCACATGGAATCAATTTCATCACATATATAGGAACAAAATAACATATTAGGAGTGAAAAAATATAATAGAAACACGCAAATATTATATTTAACACCGACATAGTCTCTGGCCATGAATGCGCAAACATGTGATAGAACATCTAACATGGTTTCATGTAAAACACACACACTCACATGGGGTCTAACTCAATCATGGTCTCAAGTAAATAAGAAAAAAACATCATCTCATTCTAGAAATAATATTAAAAATCTCTATATGCAATATAATTTCTTAACTTAATCATTTTAACGTCAATATCATAATTTTTCAAGTGTGCGGTCACTTGATCCATATATTCACACCAAATAGATGAATATTTCACAATAAGAAATTCTAGAATTGCTTCCAACAAATAATCACAATATTTCGGGAATGGGACTAAAGAATGAATTAGACCAAGGATTGTAACTACACAAACATACCTTTAGTAACCTAATGAAATCTATAGATTTAACTATAATTGAAGGATAATTTTCATTGCTCTTGGATATTAATAAGAGAATAGATTCAAGGATCTAATGTACCTACTTCAACAATAGTAGGGTACACATTCCAAGGATCAATTATATAAAATTGTTAAATAAGAAAAATCAAGGTTGTCAAATACTAAAAGGATATATATTTATGAATAATGTACATCTAAATTATTTCCCAATAATGATCATAAATCTTTTATAATTAATCTGAATCGAAGGGGAAACCATGGGAAGTTGGGTCCGTTGACTAATAGAGGGGAGCTGCAAATTAAAAATGTATTGAAGACCAATAAATTATAATCCATTGATTAACATAATTAAATGGATAATGTTTGAGGAAAAGTGAGATGGTTTTATCCATTTCATTATTCACATGAATTTTAGTATGAACACCAGTATAGTCTCACTATGGTCAGGGTATTTTTGAACACCCATCCTGATAATGATTTCTCCTATAGTGTTTCCTAAAATTCTGCTCATTTTCCCTCATATTGGACACAAACACTTGTTTGATTTGGTCTCCTGATTTTTGGTTCATTGATGTACTTACACCACTCCATTACCATGTATATACCATGTCTAATGATTTAACATTCCCTGTTTCACATATGAGTGTACTATGGACCACCTAGGCCATGGTGTAGCTTATTTGGACCAAAAACCTTCAAAATCCAATTTTATGATTCCTACAAAATGAAATACCTATCTATAAAAACTTTCATTCATAAAAGTGTTTTAAAACATCACTTAAGACATGATATAACTTATATTAAAATTCCCACAAAAAAAGAGGGTGTTATAAATCTCAACCTATAAGGTCTTCTATTCCCTTATAAGAATCTCTAAAGATCCCCCTCAAACAACTCAGGTTATAGATCTAGAACGTTATATAAATTCTCACATATTTAATCCTATATCCACATAAGTTTCCATAAAACTCGAAAAAGAATTATCATCACCCCATACAACACCTTATCACACAATTCTATGATATAAAAAAGAGGCATTGGGCTCTAACTCAGCATCTTTGGAGTGGATCAATTTTATAGGATCATGCATGTAACTTCTATATTGGGAAATTTAGAACACACCATGAATACCACAAGAACGTTAAAGGTTGTCTAGTTAGTAAACCAATTCTTTGATACATTCAGTGATATTCAATAGTCCCACAAATTGTTATGCCAACTTCCGGTTCATTGGTAAATTATGATGCCCCAACTGAGGTGAAACTCCAAAGAAAACCTAATCATCAGAAGTGAACTCCAAAGTTTATCTCCTTGGCATGAAATATGGTTAATACCTACTCTATATTGTAACTAATTTATTTTGAATCAAATAAGCTCCCTCAGAGGTCTCCTACACCATAGTCATCCCAACAACTGTTGCCTCACCTTTATCTTTACAACACAACGGTGAATGGAATACATATCCATAAAGAGACCCAAATTGTTCCAAATGAATTGAATAAATGAAATTATTGTTATAATAATAATATAATAAATATAGTGTATCATTATAGTCCCCACCTATGTTCAGGATGAATTCATGATGTATATTTTCAAGGATTTTAACAATACACTCTGACTATCCATTGGTCTATGGACGATAAATTATATTCAACTTCAAATGTGCCACCAAAAAATTAGGTAGGATTTTATAAAATAACTATGTAAAATGTGTGCCTATGTATAATAAGAAAGTAAATTGTACTCAATATAATTATGAAATCATTCTCCAATTTAGATTTCCTTACTTTTTATAAGATTGGGCATCTTGGATTGAAACAAAGTGTGCTACTTTCATTAAATGATCAAATGTAACTCAAAAAACAACATGAATCATTTGGGATTAGTGTAACCCCATAATACAGTCTATCATCACATTAACCAACATTCACATAAGAACTAGAATTGGTAGGTTTACACCACCAATACATTGATGATCGACCATTATCCTTTAGTAGGAAAGACGTCATAAAAAAATAACCAATGTCTCTCTTCATACCTTGCCACCAAAAATGACGTCAAATTTGATAGTATATATTTTTCAACCCTAGTTGAAATTCCCATTTGGAATAATGAGATGCTCTCATTAGTTCATATCTCATGAAAGTTATCATAACTACCACTCCATCGATATAAATTATGCCACCATCATCTAAGGACCACCTTGTAATAGAACCATCCTCTACAAAGTGTTCTCACATCACTACAAACGTGGAGTATAAGTTCTTTATTTCATTAACATATTCCACCAATTATTATGTTTTCACTGAAGGTGAACATGTTATCATTCCATGATGCTCTGATTCATCCACTAACCACTATTCCATAAAATTGATTATATTCCATTCATCATGTGGAGGATGCTCTATAATCTCCCATCTCTTAGATATTTTATTATTGATATCATATTAATTGATATTAAACATCCATGTATAATAGTCCATATCAAATTAAAATTCCTAGAGATACGACATCCAATGGATTTTCTCCATGATTATACCCCCCCTAGAAGAATATATATCATAGAATATTATGGGTTGTGTATACAAAAAACCAACAACTGAAGAGAGACTTTTTCCAAAACATTAGAGAGTGGACTAAAGCTACTAACTATAATAAATTTTTTGAGTTTTTTCACTCTTGGTGTTGTCATTGGAATGAACTATATGCCACTACCTAGTCACTCTATATCACCAAGACTCATAAACAAGCACCTAATGGAACATATTAATGTGATTTTTCAATCCCATGGATTGATAAATATAGAATAAGGGTTTTATTAATATTCTCATCAACTCTATAATTTCCTCTTAAAAATATATATCCACTCAAACATCACTCCTTTCATTGTTAGCCCTATCATAAGTGAACCCAAGAGAGGGAATTCTATTATAAGTCATAAATATTACCCAAAAATCTAAAGGAAGCTTCTGATGAATAAAACATTCCTTTAATTTTATGACAACGTCACCACATATACCTATTTTGGTTGCACATATATTTATACCACAAAAATTTCCATCTCCAATAAGTGCACCTCCTTAAAACATAAGTGAAACACGGAGATATTAGAATAAATATGATATGCTTGATATGGAACTTGGTAAAATCTCCAACTTGTATAATTAGTAACTAATATCCATGAGTATATAAGGATATCATCAATGAGTACCACAATGGAGGATTTGATATACCAATGAAATATCCCATGGGTTAGAGCCATGAATATCACAGGTGAATTTTTCAACCTGAAAGGTATGATAAGATACTTATTCAATCTGTAAATATATATGAACAATGTCTTAGTAACATCCTACCCTATTAACCAAATCTGGTTGTAGCCAAAGCATAAATAAATATTAGAGATCAATATATATCCCCAAAACTATTCAAAAAAATCATTGATCATCAACAATGGGTATCAATTATTTATAATCATTTGGTTAAACATCCTTTTGTCTACACTAAACTAAATACTACCAAAAAACTTCTTTTTGAACGATATTTTATCACCACATGGAGATTTTCTTAGTTTGATAAAATATTTATACTCTAAGTATTCAATATTAACATTGAGTTCTTTCAAGAAATACTGTATCACATGTTATGGGGGGATAAATATAGGTTGTGCCCCTCGTAGGAATTTGATCTCAATGTTAATTCCTCTATTTGGTGGGAGGCATAAAATATAAACCAATATATCATCCTCATATCGGTCCCCCACTAGATGAAAAAAGAGGCTACTGTTGGATCTTATGTAAAAACCCTGACAGCAACCTACACTATAATATCTCTATCTCAAGTCATGTCTAATACTACATTACCTACTCCATATTTTCATTCTCTAGTTTAAAAAAACTTCTACCACTTATGTGTAGTAAAGGATACACCTCCCCTATAATAATAAATGTCCACCAAATTACTAATTTGCTAGTCTATGTTTAATATTACATCAAAAAATTCACCTCAAGGATCATGAAATATTGAGGAATGGTTTCAACCACTTATGCCAACATTTTTTTCATCTCAAGGATCATGATATCCCATATGTATTCCTATCTAGAAACTATTATGGTAAGTCCTAGACATCTTTCAAGATGATCCAACGTATTCCCCGAGTTTTTATAAAAAGGAAACACCTTATAAGATAACATGATTTTTAATCCAATCCCATCATCAATTTTAATATCTATAAAAAATGAGAAGAATTATTATCTAATAGAGAAGTATATAGAGTATAGGTGGTTATGAATTTACCAAAAATAGTTTATGGTCAATCTACATAGCAATTTGGTACCTATTCTGTCTCATACACTCAGATTGCCTCAACACCATGACTCTGTCCCTGATATGAATGAATTGTGTGATTCATCATAGTATGAGGGGTATGAACGTACTACCATGGAACTCATTCAATGCCTTGTCTTGATGAACAAATATGACTTGAACACCATTGGGCCCTCGTTCTTATAGCCTTAGGTAGGAATCATTATAGATTTATTATCAAGCAAAATTGATGATAGTTGATCTAAGTCCATTTGAATTTTTTTCAGATTTATATATTTTTCATAGTTAAAAAATTGAGCTCCTCCTTTACCCCATTTAACATGTTGACGAATCCATGCTCTTATATGGATATTTTCCACTATTCTTATGTGAATACTTTTCCTTCCTCATCTCATTAACTATAGAGACAATCACCACAATAGTTGTAGGCCCACCCACCTGAGTGTTGAAGGATGAATGAACACTATCTACTCGATCATCCTATAGTGCCTTCTCAATATTCAAGTCCATACATTGATCTTTTGGGTTTATTGTGAGGATAAAGATCCCAACCATCAACATTATATTAGGATGAGGACAAATCTCGAATATCGGTGTCTTATATTTATCATTTCCAATAAAGATATAAGTGTTGGATATTAATTATGTGAAAATTTATAAGTAAGTAAAAACAATCATCATGACTTTATAAGGAAACATAAACACTTAAAAATGGTTTTGCATCAATATATTTAGAATGAAATCCATAAATAAGATGTCTTTGATGGGCATGTAAGTAATAACATCACTTATCACAACCTAGTTCATCAAACCCATCAACTCTTAGTGGGTCATTATAGAATAAAGTTAGTAAATATAAGGACCTAGCCTTAAACCTTACTTAATCTTGAGTTATTACAAGATTACACATTGAGGATATTTTCAGGCTTAGAGTTTTAGAGAATTAGATCATGAAACTTTCATTACATTCCACATTTAAACAAAGTGGTTACATAAAAGGCAGTAATCATTCTTCCCATCAACGGAAACATATTTAAAATAAAACATGGATTCTTTCTTGACACATCCTTGACACTATCATCACATCATGTACCTTTCCCTTGACCTGTGAAAAACATTTCCAAAACATGGGATGAGCATAAAAAGCTCAATAAGGGTTATAAAAATATGGAAAGGAAACAGGAGTTCATATATACATAAGAATGAAATCATACTTTACCCATAAAACATAGGCACTTTAACATACCTCATCAAATCATGAATAAATCATAGAAAACATAAGACATAAAGGTAACTTGAGGCATTCATAACATTCTTACGTAGGGAGTAACCCTCTTGGTTACGTTTGAAATACCCATCACAGTATATTCCCTAAATCTCTTCGTAGAAACCTTAACGTTTCACTCCTTCACGTTACCCAATGCATTGGAGAGCTATATCGGGCTCACCCGCCCTTAATTTATCACGGAACCACCCGTCTTCATAATAATGCCCAAGAACCTCAACATAATCATGTGACATAAAACATGCATAAAGGAAACATAACATTTCCACCTTTCAATCAATACAACATATTGATATAAAAACATTATTAAAACCATTTTCAATACCAAAATAAAAGAAAAGTAAAAAATGGTATATATTTTTATTTTAGAATGAAGGTATGACTTGTAGAGGAAGCCGAAACTCAAATAATGGTCACGACGGCGGAGAAGTCGTTGTCGCCGCATACGTACGACAAAAACATTCCCTTTTGTCGTTTAGTAAACGCTTCGTATAAAAGAGATTCCTTTTGGATAGATGTAAAAGTCAAAGGGGTTTATACACCGTATAAAAGAAAGTTGTGTATAAAATAAAATATGCCTCAATGAAAGGAGATTGAGACGAAGTCCCATACAAAGATGGTATCCTTGGATTAAGGATAAATGAATTACATAATTATGTGTGACAAACGAATACACCAAATATAAGTGGATATTAAGTGTAAAATAATCAAAGGTCATTCACACATATTCAAAGGATGACATATTCAATAAATACATGTTGTACCCAATGAAATCGAAATTGGGTTAAGAAGTTCCCTTGACAACCTAACGGTGTCACATCAAAATGAGTTGATGAGAGATAAAAAGTGTATCTCATCACTTGTACATAAAATTTACATCAATAAGGATATATGAGAACATATCCTAACATAAAAATATGTAAATTAAAATACCCAACAAAAGAATTCTTTTAAAAAGAGGAGGGTGAAAGGTTCCCATACCGACTTGGGTTTCTTTCAAAACATACACCCCAGGAAAGAAAGAAAATAAATCATTGATGTAAATACTCATAAACGAAAGTATATTACACAAAGAGTAGATTAATGGGATGTAAATACACCACTCAAAGGTAATTGTGGAAAATGTAGCATAAATCTCACGGGAGTAAAAGTGAGATGAAAAATCACTTACAAAAACTCGGCAGCCTAACGGCACCACTTAAAACATCCAAAAATGGATTGATGAGATCAAATAGGGTATCTCATCACATTACAACAAAATGTAGAACAAGATGAATATGAAAGAACATCCCCCATAATAACAAATAGGAGCTTAAAAGAAGTTACATAAATGGGAGTACTTAAAGATAAAGAGAGAGGTTAGATCTCTTACGGAAATTCGGCAGCCTAACGGCGCCACTCGAAACTTCCAAAATGGATGATGAGAGAGAATATGGTCTCTCATCATATGAACATAAAAATTACAGTAAGATTAATATAAAAGAACATCCCAATAACAAGAAAGATTATCTTAGAAGGAATGACATAAAAGAGTGTACTTAAAAAGAAAGAGAGGAGTAGGATCCCTTACCTCAAGTCCAACTTGTCTTGTTCGTTTCTTTATATTCCTAAATAATAAACTTTGTTCAATTAATAATTTCCTAAGTATCTCCTTTAGAGATTATTATTCAGTTCATATCACATATTATAATGTTATAATAATTGTTTAATAATGTCTATTCATATCAGACGTTTTTGCCGATGTTTGGTACATGAGTCAAAAATGAACTTGTTTGAAAAAAGATTTCCCATGTAGTTATAAGTAAATAATTTCCAGAATAGTATTAATGATTAAAATATCATATATATCCAGTAAATATTCATTTAATACTATTCCGTATCATTTGGAGATAAAAAACAAAAAGCACCGTTCATGGAGATGGTAGGCTGTACGTACGCATGAACGCTACTTTTATTTTTTGTCATATTATTGGAATTAAAACAAAATAAGAGAGATATATATATGTTATAATTCCAAAATGATATCCATAATTTTGATGTAATATATTACATATATATCAATTATATATATGTACATATAATATTACATAACATTTTGAGATAAGAAATGAAATGTACCGTTCATGGAGACGGTAAGTCGTACGTACGCATGAACGCTACTTCCATTTCTATTTCATATTTAATGGAATTAAAATATAATGATACATAATATTATTTTAATTCCAGTATGGTGTCATATATAATATTGTTATATATATTCTTTATATTTACCACATATGGTATTAACGAATTAAATCACTTTGAGGGGGTGGTAGTCCGCACTTCCTTAAATAAAGATATCGCGTTTACCCATAATGGAAACCATAAAGGTATGCCCAAAAATGAAAAATACAGAATCATAAGGAAAACATAAACATATTATATATCACATGTAAATATAGTGTCATCTTAATGTCCACCTTTGAAGGTGTTAAAAGAATGTTGAACAATCATCGTTTCGGAAGGCCGAAATTCGCCATCCACGGAAACAGTATGTTCTTTAACCATTAGATGTAGGTGTGTGAAAGTGTAGCTAGAATAATTCTTATAACAACATCCTAGTATATTGATGATACTGGGTTTGTTACAAAATAAATGAATAAAAAGAGTTTAGGGGGTTGGAGAAGCAAAATAAAACAAAAGGACTCAAGTGAAGACATTACCTTAAAATAGGGTAACTCCCTTTGGTTTGAGCTCAAAGGCTTCCTTGGGAAGACTTCTGCCCAAAGTGAGGCTTCAAGGAGTAAGAGAGGGAAGTGGATAGACACAATGGGCAGATTTTGGCCGAGCCAAAGGCTTTGGGAGTGTGGGTAAGGAGGTAGAGGTGGGGGCCTTTTATAAGAGGAGAGGAGGGGCACTCTTGGAAGGTAAAGAAAAGTCACTTTATTTTAAAATGGTATTCGGATTTAAGAGGTCCCACATTGATTTGTTTCAGGGATAAGGTGATAAGGGTTATAAATTCACTCATCCAATATGTTTTGGACATGTGTAGGTCTTATATATTACATTATCTTTCCATTTAATTTAAATCGTTAAATAATGAGGTCATCGCTGCATCATTCTGATGTCATAAATAATTTAATTTATATAATGTCTAAAAATTATAAATAAAATACTATGATGTATGATATCTTTTTAGATTTCCAATTAATATTTATTTCCAAAAATCTGATTTGTATAACCCCATGTAAAAATTGTTTTAGTAAAACATTTCATGTTTGTCTCATTTTTACTTTAACTTTAAATAAAAAGATATTAATGTCATTTTCCAACCAAAGTGGCTTCTTGGGGTCCCCAAGTTGACCCATGGGTTGTCTTGGTCAGCCATGACACATCCAATGAGATTAGGACATGTGTCTAGGTCATTTTATATTATTAAATCATTATTTTTACCTTAAACTATACTAATTACCACAAATCGCGATTAAGAACTTAAAAGTTACTATTCACAAAAAAATTATTTTAATCTGATTGAACCAAATTTTAATTCTTAATGAAAACCATGTATGTCGGATATTTGAAATTAAAAACACCGAAGTGGTAAAATTTCATTTAAACAAAAAATCAGTTTTTATAAGTACCACTTAGTGGTTTCACTATTCATCAAAAATTGATGTTTTTCAGAAAAATACCAAAAATTCACCCAAAGATATATTTGATATTCTGAATTCAAAAATGAAGTCTATTTTACAAAATTCAAAACATATAATTCACATTAATTAATTTAATAATTAATTCCCGCTGTCAGAGCAAATAGCGTGTTTTTATGAAATAATAAGTATCAAAAGATTGACACCAGTTTAAGTTCAATTTCAAAGTGAAATTGATTCCAATGACCACCATTGGATTAAATGGTAAAAATATATTCTAATTTCACTTAAAACCCAATTCAAAATATAATATAATCATATAAATAAATTAGATTAAAAAGTAGTTTTGATGTAAAATGCAGTATTTTTCACTATTCATTAAAAAATTAACATTGTTAGAAAAATACCAAAAATTCACAGAAGGTAAATTTTGATGTCCCAATCATAAATAATAAGTTTATTTTGACAAACATAGTTTATAAAATTGTCAAAAGATAGATTCAAAAATGGTTTTCCATCACAACGCAGTAAAACAATCTCATAAAAATATTAGTGTATTCCATGCTTAAGATTGGATTTATTTTTATTTTAAGCCTATAAAACACTATCTAGTTCATTAATAGACATAGATAAAAATATCTATTATTCATTACTTACTTGTGATGTTACATCCTTCCCCCCTTTAGAAAATTGCGTCCTCATAATTTATTTACATATCGAATAAATGGGGGTACTTATCCCTCATTGCATTTTCAGATTCCCATGTTTCCTCTTCCATTAATGGGTTTTTCCACAAAACCTTTACTTGATGAATCAACTTATTCTGTAACACTTTCTCCTTGTGGTCAAGAATCTGGACCGGTTTTTCCTCATAGGATAGGTTCTCTTCCAGCTGAACTACCTCTGGACTCAAAACATGAGATGGATCTGGCATGTAGTTCCTTAACATTGAAACGTGAAAAACATTATGTACCTAAGATAAACTCAGAGGTAAAGCCACTTGGTAAGAAACTGATCCAACTCTCTCCAGAATTTCATATGGTCCAATGAACCTTGGACTCAGCTTTCCTTTCTTATCAAATCACATCACACTTTTCCATGGTGAGACTTTGAGAAATACATGATCACCTACCTCAAAAGTTAGATCCTTCCTCATGTTGTCTGCATAACTCTTCTGCCTTCTCTGAGCTGTTCTCATGTGTTTCTGAATTAGCTGAACTTTTTCTGCCAACTCTTCTACCAATTCTGGTCCCATCAACTTCCTTTCACCCACTTCATCCCAGAAAGCTGGAGTTCGATACCGCTTCCCATATAATTCCTGAAATGGTGCCATCTGTATATTAGAATGAAAACTGTTATTATATGAAAATTCAACCAAAGAAAGATGTTGGACCCAACTTCCCTGATAATCCATAGACCAAGAACGGAGCATATCCTCCAAGGTTTGAATTGTTCGTTCTGACTGCCCATCTGATTGAGGATGAAAAGCTGTACTAAAATTTAATTCAGTACCCAATGACTTCTGAAGGCCTTTCCAATATTTAGAAGTGAACCTAGGGTCACAGTCAGATACAATGGAGAGAGGAAGTCCATGTATCCTGACTACCTCTTTAAGAAACAAACAGGAATGTTGATCCAAGGAAAAAGTATCTCATATAGCAAGGAAATGAGCAGACTTGGTCAAGCGATCAACAATAACCCAGATTTCATTATTACCTCGAGATGTCTTCGGTAATCCCACAAAAAATTCCATGGATATATTCTCCCATTTCCACTCTGGCACTGGTAATGGCTGAAGCATCCCTTTCGGTAACTTTCGCTCTTCTTTAACATGTTGACAAGTCAAACACTTCACAGTAAAGTCAACAATAACTCTTTTCATTCCATCCCACCAGTAATACTCCCGCAGTTCTTTATACATCTTAGTACTGCCTGGATGAACTGAAAAAGGAGAACTATGAGCTTCACATAACAACTCTCTCTTCAACTGTGAATCACAAGGCACACACAATCTCTTCCCAAATCTCAAAACACAATCATCATCAATGTTGAATTCAGGCAACTTACCTTTCTGAACCAGCTCTACCTTTTTCTGCAACTCACTGTCATGCTTCTGTGCTTTCTTGATTCTATCTAATAGAGATGATCTCACTGATACATGAAACAAAACAGAAGAACATCCTGCACCAACAACTTCTATGCCAATTTTAATCAAATACTTAACCAAAGGATCACGTTCCAAACGACACATTGTTAATGAAGCATTACTTTTTCAACTCAAAGCATCAGCCACTTTATTTGCTTTTCCCGGATGGTAATGAATTGTACAATCATAATCCTTGATTAATTCTAGCCATCTCCTTTGTCTCATGTTCAATTCTTTCTGGGTGAATATATATTTTAAACTTTTGTGATCAGTATATATTTCACACTTTACTCCATACAAATGATGCCTCAAAATCTTTAAAGCGAAAACAACAGCTAATTCCAAATCATGTGTAGGGTAATTTACCTCATGAGTTTTCAACTGTCGTGAAGAATAAGCAATTAACTGATCATTCTTCATTAGGACGCAACCAGGTCCTTTCAATAAAGCATCACTGTATATAACAAACTCACCATTCCTGGAAGGTAGTGCCAAAACTGGAGCATTCACCAATCTTCTTTTAAATTCTTGAAAACAATCATCTCATTCTTTTGTCCAGATAAACTTAACACCCTTCCGAGTTAGCTTAGTCATTGGACTAGATAATCGTGAAAAAAATTTAACAAACCTTCGGTAATATCCTGCTAAACCAAGGAAGCTACAAATCTCGGTTACATTTGTGGGTCTTGGCCATTCTTCCACAACTTTTGTTTTTGCAGGATCAACAGTTATTCCATCTTTAGAAACAATATTACCAAGGAAAGAAATTTGTTGCAACCAAAAATCACACTTGCTGAATTTTCCATACAGTTTCTTTTCTTTTAAGGTTTGCAAGATAACCCTTAAATGTCTTTCATGATCCTCTTTACTTTTAGAAAACACCAAAATATCATCAATGAAAACCACCAAAAACTTATCCAAGAACTCATGGAAAATTCTATTCATTAAGTCCATGAATACAGTAGGTGCATTGGTTAGCCCAAAAGGAATTACTACAAATTAATAATGGCCATATCTTGTACGGAACGCGGTCTTCGGAATATCTTCATCCTTTACCTTCAACTGATGGTACCCCGATCTCAAGTCAATCTTTGAAAAAAAACTGAGCTCCCTGGAGCTGATCAAACAAATCATCGATATGAGGCAAAGGATATTTGTTCTTAATAGTGATATTATTCAAGGCCCTATAATCAATGCAAAGTCTCATAGAACCATCTTTATTTTTAACAAATAAAACAAGATCACCCCATGGTGATGTGCTAGGTCGAATGAATCCTTTCTCTAATAAATCTTTCAATTTCTCCTTCAACTCTAAAAGTTCAATTTGAGCCATTCGATAAGGGGGTTTTGAAATTGGATTAGAATCGGGAACTAAGTCAACAGTAAACTCAACTTCCCAATCTTGTATTATTCAAGGAAACTCATCAGGAAAAACATCAGGATACTCATTTACCACTGGCACATCATTAATCTGAACAGTTCCTTTAGTTTCAACGATGTGTGCAAGGTAACATTCATTTCCATCTTTTACAAGTTTCTTGGCCTCTTGATAAGTTATCAACAGTAAGGGTTCATTCTTGTACACAAACTGAAATTCTTTCTGAAAAGAAACTTCTTTAGCTCTATAGTCAATCTTATAATGGTAAATAGAGAGCCAATCCATACCCAGGATAACATCAAAGTCTACTAGAGGTAGAACAATAAGGTTTGCAAGTAGGTTCTTTCCACAGATAAGGATAGCAAGATTCTTATAAATTCTATCTGCCTCAACATTTCCCCCAGGTGTTTTTACCACAAGTTCAGAAGTCATTTCTTGAGATGGTATTCTCATTTTACTAGAAAAGGTTTCAGAGATGAAAGAATGTGTAGACCCCGAATCAAACAACACACTGGCATAACCTGAAAAAACAAACAATGTACCTGATACAACTTCATTTGACGGCCCGACATCTGCTGAAGTAGTTGCAAAGGATTTCACAACCCCTTTCTGCTTGTAGTCTAACTGATTCCCATCACTCAAGCTCTTTGTCGGACACTTGTTTTCATAGTGACCCATCTCATTGCACTTATAACATTTCACTAACTGTAAATCAAATTTCGTCTTACCATCACCCTGATCTTTTTCAGTGCAATCACGAGCCTTATGTCCCATCTTACCACATCGGTAGCACTTTCTAGAATTCAGAAGACATTCCCCCGCATGCCTTTTTCCACATTTATCGCAAACTGGAAACTTCATTTTCTTACCATCATACTTTTTTGAAGAATTCTTACCTTTCTCCTACCACCTCGGTCTCTTCTTCTGCTGGTTGTTATAGAACACTTGGTCATCGACAAACTCCATTTCCACCTTCTCAGCACATCGAACAAGCTTTTCATAAATTTTAAACTCACGAGAAGCTAATTCCCTTAGATATTTTGGCATTAATAGTGAGTAAAAACGATTGATTTTACTATCAAGTTCTCAGATAAAATTTGGAGCATACCTTGACAATCGAGTGAACCATTCTTCATAAGTAGCCACTGAGTCTTCCTCTTGCCTCAATTCCAAGAATTTCTTTTCCATCCTAAGTCGAACAGCCTTAGGAAAATACTTCTCAAGAAACATACCTTTGAATTCATCCTAGTCGAGAGTATCAATCTCATCAGCATCCCTGATATTTTTAACCATCGACCACCACTGATCTGCCTCACCCTCCAAACGGTAATTAGCAAGACTAACCTTTTGATTTTCTGAACACCCCATGATATCAAAAATCTTCTCCAGTGCTTTAATCCACCCTTCAGCTAACACAGGGTCAGATGATCCTCTGAATGATGGGGGATGTTGCCTCATGAAATGTTCCACCACTGACATGTTCCTCTGCGGTTGATCTGGCTGATCTCATGCATGGATACCACCACCATTTATAGTTTGAGTCAAATGTGCCATCACTGCAACAAATTGTTCAGTTCCAATTCCGACCATCTCAGGATGCTGATTCGGAAGGTTATTTCCTTCTTCATGCCTTCCTAGCACTGCTTCCCTGTTTCCTCTGCGGAAAACCATTCTGAACAAACATGTCTTAGATGAAGCAACATGGTAATCATTAAATGCTATATCATTTCAAAAAAAAATATTTTTGGATAATCATTTAATATAATTCTAACTCCTAATGTTATCTAAACCGACCTTTGATACCAACTATAAGGACCCAGCCTTAAACCTTACTGAATCTTGAGTTATTACAAGATTACACAATGAGGATCTTTTCAGGTTTAGAGTTTTAGAGAATTAGATCATGAAACTTGCATTACATTCCACATTTAAACAAAGTGGTTACATAAAAGATAGTATTCATTATTCCCATCAAAGGAAACATATTTAAAATAAAACATGGATTCTTTCTTGACACATCCTTGACACTATCATCACATCATGTAGCTTTCCCTTGACCTGTGAAAAACATTTCAAAAACTTGGGATGAGCATAAAAATCTCAGTAAGGGTTATAAAAATATGGAAAGGAAACATGAGTTCATATATACATAAGAATGAAATCATACTTTACCCATAAAACATAGGCACTTTAACATACCTCATAAAATCATGAATAAATCATAGAAAACATAAGACATTAAGGTAACTTGAGGCATTCATAACATTCTTACGTTGGGAGTAACCCTCTTGGTTACTTTTGGAATACCCATCACAGTATATTCCCTAAATATCTTCGGAGAAACCTTAACATTTCACTCCTTCGTGTTACCCAATGCATTGGAGAGCTATATCGGGCTCACCCGCCCTTAGTTTATCACGGAACCACCCGTCTTCATAATAATGCCCAAGAACCTCAACATAATCATATCACATAAAACATGCATAAAGGAAACATAACATTTCCACCTTTCAATCAATACAACATATTGATATAAAAACATTATGAAAAACATTTTCAACACCAAAATAAAAGAAAAGTAAAACATGGTATTTATTTTTCTTTTAGAAAGAAGCTATGGCTTGTAGAGGAAGCTGAAACTCAAATAATGGTCACGGTGGTGGAGAAGTCGTTTTCACCGCATACGTACGAAAAAAATATTCCCTTTTGTCGTTTAGTAAACGCTTCGTATAAAAAAAGATTCCTTTTGTATAGACGTAAAAGTCAAAGGGGTTTATACACCATATAAAAGAATGTTGTGTATAAAATAAAATATGCCTCAATGAAAGGAGATTGAGATGAAGTCCCACACAAAGATGGTATCCTTGGATTAAGGATAAATCAATTACATAATTATGTGTGACAAACGAATACACCAAATATAAGTGGATATTAAGTGTAAAATAATCAAAGGTCATTCAAACATATTCAAAGGATTACATAATCAATAACTATATGTTGAACCCAAAGAAATCGAAATTCGGTTAAGAAGTTCCCTTGACAACCTAACGACGTCACATAAAAATGAGTTGATGAGAGATAAAAAGTGTATCTCATCACTTGGACATAAAATTTACATCAATAAGGATATATGAGAACATATCCCAACATAAAAATATGTAAATTAAAAGACCCAACAAAAGAATTATTTTAAAAATAGGAGGGTGAAAGGTTCCCTTACCGACTTGGGTATCTTTCAAAACATACACCCCATGAAAGAAGGACAATAAATCATTGATGTAAATACTCATAAACGAAAGTATATCACACAAAGAGTAGAATAATGGGCAGTATATACACCACTCAAAGGAAATTGTGGAAAATGTAGCATAAATCTCACGGGAATAAAAGTGAGATGAAAAATCACTTACGAAAACTCGGCAGCCTAACGATGCCACTTAAAACTTCCAAAAATGGATTGATGAGATCAAATAGGGTATCTCATCACATTACAACAAAATGTACAGAAATAGGAATATGAAATAACATCCCCCATCATAACAAATAGGAGCTTAAAAGAGGTGACATAAAGGGGAGTACTTAAAGAGAAAGAGAGACGTTAGATCTCTTACAGAAATTCGGCAGCCTAACGGCGCCACTCGAAACTTCCAAAATGTATTGATGAGAGAGAATAGGGTCTCTAATCATATGAAAAACAAAATTACAGTAAGATTAATATAAAATAACATTCCAATAACAAGAAAGATGTGCTTAGAAGGAATGACATAAAAGAGTGTACTTAAAAAGAAAGAGAGGAGTAGGATCTCTTACCTCAAGCCCAACTTGTCTTGTTCGTTTCTTTATATTCCTGAATAATAAACTTTGCTCAATTAATAATTTCATATGTATCTCATTTAGAGATTATTATTCAGTTCATATCACATATTATAATGTTATAATAATTGTTTAATAATGTTAGTTCATATCAGACGTTTTTTCCGATGTTTTGTACATGAGTCAAAAATGAACTTGTTTGAAAAAGGATTGACCATGTAGTTATAAGTATATAATTTCCAGAATAGTATTAATGATTAAAATATCATATACATCCAGTAAATATTCATTTCATACTATTCCATATCATTTGAAGATAAAAAACGAAAATCACCGTTCATGGAGACGGTAGGTCGTACGTACGCATGAACACTACTTTCATTTTTTGTCATATTAATGAAATTAAAACAAAAGGAGATATATATATATATATGCTATAATTCCAGAATGATATCCATAATATTGATGTAATATATTAAATATATATCAATTATATATATTTACTTATAATATTACATAACATTTTGAGATAAGAAATGAAATGTACCGTTCATGGAGACGGTAAGCCGTACGTACGCATGAACGCTACTTCCATTTCTATTTCATATTTAATGGAATTAAAACATAATGATACATAATAGTATTTTAATTCCAGTATGGTATCATATATAATATTTTTAAATATATCCTTTATACTTACCACATATGGTATTAATGAATCAAATCACTTTGAGGGGGTGGTAGTCCGCACTTCCTTAAATGAAGATATCACGTTTACCCATAATTGAAACCATAAAGGTATTCCCAAAAATGAAAAATACAGAATCTTAAGGAAAACATAAACTTATTATATATCACATATAAATATAGTGTCATCTTAATGGCCACCTTTGAAGGTGTTAAAAGAATGTTGAACAATCATCGTTTCGGGAGGCTGAAATTCGCCATCCACAGAAACAATATGTTCTTTAACCATTAGATGTAGGTGTGTGAAAGTGTAGCTCGAATCCTTCTTATAACAAAATCATAGTATATTTATTATAATGGATTTGTTACAAAAGAAATGAATAAAAAGAGTTTAGGGGGTTGGATAAGCAAAATAAATCAAAAGGACTCAAGTGAAGACATTACCTTAAAATCGGGTAACTCCCTTTGGTTTGAGCTGAAAGGATTCCTTGGGAAGACTTCTTCCCAAAGTGAGGCTTCAAGGAGTATGAGAGGGAATTGGAGAGACAAAATGGGAAGAGGTTGTCCGAGACAAAGGCTTTGGGAGTGTGGGTAAGGAGGTAGAGGTGGGGGCCTTTTATAAGAGGAGAGGAGGGGCACTCTTGGAAGGTAAAGAAAAGTCACTTTATTTTAAAATGGTATTCGGATTTAAGAGGTCAAAAATTGATGTGTTTAGAGGATAAGGTGATAAGGGTTCTAAATCCACTCATCCAATTTGTTTTGGACATGTTTAGGTCTTAGATATTACATTATCTTTCCGGTTTATTTAAATCGTTAAATAATGAGGTCATCGCTCCATCATCGTGATGTCATAAATAAGATAATTTATTTAATTTCTAAAAATTATAAACAAAATACTATGATGTAGTAAATCTTTTTAGATTTCCATTTAATATTTATAGTCAAAAATCTGATTTTTATAACCCCATGTAAAAATTGTTTTAGTAAAATATTTCATGTTTGTCTCATTTTTACTTTAACTTTAAATAAAAAGATATTAATGTCATTTTCCAACCAAAGTGGCTTCATGGGGTCCCCATGTTGACCCATGGGTTTTCTTGGTCTTCCATGACACATCCAATGAGGTTAGGACATGTGTCTAGGTCATTTTATATTATTAAAGCATTATTTTTACCTTAAACTACACTAATTACCACTAATCGCGATTAAGAACTTAAAAGTTACTATTCACCAAAAAAATTATTTTAATCTCATTGAACCACATTTTACTTCTTAATGAAAAACATGTAAGTCAGATTTTTGAAATTAAAAACACAGAAGTGGTAAAATTTCATTTAAACGAAAAATCAGTTTTTATAAGTACCACTTAGTGGTTTCACTATTCATAAAAAATTGATGTTTTTCAGAAAAATACCAAAAATTCACCCTAATCTATATTTGATATTATGAATTCAAAAATGAAGTCTATTTTAAAAAATTCAAAACATATAAGTCACATTAATTAATTTAATAATTAATTCCCGCTGTCAGAGCAAATAGAGTGTTTTTATGAAACAATAAGTATCAAAAGATTGACACCTGTTTAAGTCCAATTACAAAGTGAAATTGATTCCAATGACCACCATTGGATTAAATGGTAAAAATATATTCTAATTTCACTTCAAAATCAATTCAAAATATAATCTAATACTATAAATAAATTAGATTAAAAAGCAGTTTTGATGTAAAATGCAGTATTTTTCACTATTCATTAAAAAATGAATATTGTCAGAAAAATACCAAAAATTCACACAAGGTAAATTTTTATGTCCCAATAATAAAGAATAAGTTTATTTTGAGAAACATAGTTTATAAAATTGTCAAATGATAGATTCAAAAATGGTTTTCCATCAAAAGGCAGTAAAATAATCTTTTATAAATATTAGTGTATTCCATGCTTAAGATTGTATTTATTTTCATTTTAAGCCTCTAAAACACTATCTAGTTCATTAATAGACATATATAAAAATATCTATTATTCATTACTTACTTGGGATGTTATAGTAAACATTACCCATAAACCCTTTAGGGTATCAACTTGATCATAAATCAACTTGATGACATGAATTCAGTACTTAACATCAATAGGTCCTTCTATGACTTGGAAGTCAGGTGGATGTTTGAACTGAAAGTCTCATCCATAGTCGACCATAGTATTGGAAACAATCCCAACATGAATATTAATTTGGAATAGGGCTTTTGGAAAATTTTGTGTTTCTACCTGAACAACTTGAGTGTATTTTGGTGGATTCTTATGCATGATTGGTGGTATAAATGGAATATCATCCTAAGTGGGAGTTTAATGGCTCACTCCTATTAGTGGTCCTAGAAGATGGTGTTGAATCTAAATTTTTAAAATACCAAATATATTATTGGAACACCGATAGTAGTTTACTTATATAACTACCTATGAATTTCATATGCACAAATAATGGAACATAGAAAACTTATCATAGGAGGATATTAGTAACTAGAAAAAAATCACATTCTACTATTCAAGGATTGTGAAATATTCTCCCTACCTGTATATTATTCACAATCATATTTATATAAAACAATAATACCAAAGTTCATGTAAACAATCCTTGAACAGATATATATCAAAGTTAAGACAAAAATATCAGCATTCAAGAGAACATATCCTATAATTTAATTTAGGACATTAATGAAACACTCAATGATATATATGTATGTATGTGTGTGTGTGTGTGTGTGAAATGGGATCCTATGATCCCGGGAATGATGCATGAATGTACCCAGATCTGATAAAATTGTAACAACAAAATATACTCCATATCAAAATAAAATGTAAAATCAAAACAAATAAAAAATTCTAACAATGATAACTCATAGGTATGTTACACATGTGTTTTCTAATAACACATTGATGACCCATTATTGAGTCCCACACTACCTAAAAATATTCAAACATACCAAAAAAAATATGTAAGATGACTGAAATGTAAATCCCCTCCTCTGAAGAAATTTTTTAATTCTCAAACCGAAATCATCGGGTCATATCTGGTGTTCCATATACATCATGCATTCCTCCCCATATACAATAGTTTATGTACTAGAAATGAAGGTCCATATTTCATCATAGGGGAGACTATACCCTCAATATCAATATAGAAAATTAAAACTAATAATGTAAGGGTATAAATAAAAAATTTCTAATAAATTTCATTCCATTCATTTCAAGTCATATAGAAAAATTAAAATGAATGATACCAATGTAGATGGAAAAATAAGAGTTTGAGAAAGATTGGTAGGTGAATAAAATATTATGCTTTCATTTTGGATTCCATCTTGATACTTTCTATAAACACCATTATCCATCTCCAAACCCCATTTTATATGGGTCTTTCACTTTCAAGTATCCATAATCATGAAATCTATTTGAAAATATAGATTCTCATACACAATATGATTATAACCTAGTAGGATGCCACTAATATGTCCTTTTCATTATTTCATTTTTATAATAATCTATATCATGAAATGAAATAAATTTCCAAGTAATGACATGCAATCATATATCCTGCTTTCATACACTAACCACCTGTCACAAACCCCAAAACATACCTACTTCAGCTCAATACTTAAAACATAGTCAAAACAAATGACATGAACTAGTGTTGGACTTAAGGTCAAAACATGTATTTCATATCCACCATAAGGCTAATGAGTATCTGTTCAGGATACATGGCCATCATGCACCGTTTTTCTCACATTTTATCTCATTCATAAACTACCATGAGTTAGGTCACTAGGTTGTCATATCCTAAAACCATGTCCCAAGTATGTTTCCCCTTGACCATTATTCCCCATTGTCTCCTATTAAGTAAGATCACATAAAACCATTGTTCCAAAAGGTAATTAAATAAGAACATCATGCCACATTATCCAACAAGGTCATTTCATCATGTCACGTGATGCATTTGAACATGCTCGCCCTCTAGGTCAACCAAACAAAAAAGGGCCCCCCTATAAATTTTGTACCATTCATAGAAAAACAACAAAAAATATACTAAACAAAACACATGGAATCATTAGAATCAAATATAGAGGAACAATGTACCATTTCATGACTGATAAATAGTATTGAAACACACACACACACATGTGATCAAATTCAAACGTATCCTAACGACTACACACACATACTCTTATGATAAAATATCAATAATTATCAAATGAGATATGAAATCACAACCATGAAATGAAACTCAAGAATACTCTAAATCATGTATGTAGATGACATCATATCATTTTAACAATCATATAAAAAGTTTCAATATATTATGGAACTTACTACCTTAAGAATATCATTTTCATCATCATGATTTATGAATAAAATTTTCACCCAAACCACATTCACACACAAATGGGAATATTCATGGATTCCATGATCATCCATTATCAATTTCAAAAAAATATCACAATGTTCTACAATGATAATTAAAATGGAATAAATCCATGTATTTTACCTACACTAATATAACTCTTGTAAACCACTAACATTGCTAGATCATTGTCTAGTCGATGTATAATTATCAATGATCTTGGAATGTGACAAGAGAAGTGATTCAAGGCTCTATTGAATCTAGTTCAAAATGATAAGCCTCTAAATTCCAAGGATTGAATCTAAAAATAAGTTTAGAAAGGTGAATCAATGAGTATGAATCATAAAATGATATAGATTCATTAATGATTTTTGTGGGAATAATTTCTATAAAGGACCCATAAATCACCAAGAATTCATCCATATTAAAGGATCCATTTATGGGAGGAGTGTTAATAGATTAATTGATTGAGGAAAAAAAATTAATTCAATTATACAAAATTATAATACATATTTTCCCTTGGAAACAGATGATATTTTAGGAAAAAAGAGATAGTTTTGGCCTTTTTAAGCACTTGAAAACTCAACCGGAACCACTACCCATGCCTCATCATGGTTTCGGTGTTCTTGAATACCGAGCTTGACATGGATTTCACCTTTGGTGGGTTCCCAAAATTCATTTAGTGTTCTCTCACTATATCCTCTACCATGTTCCTCATGAGGTCTCAGAAGTTATGGTTCATTGATGGGTCTCCAAGACTCTTTTCCCATAGTCATATCTATCCCATATGTTTCAATTTTACCATTTCACATAAGAGTATATGAGGGACCACAATGACCAGTAAAATGTCCATATTGTAGCTTTTTTTGGACCAAAACCTTACAAACACAATTTTTGGGATCCCAAAACCTCCAACAGCTAATATAAAATGATTTTGACTATCAAAAGGCTCAATAACGTCACTTAAGATATAATAGGACATATATTAACATACAGACTATAAATTATGTTTTTACTCATCATGGATTATTAAAATTTCTTTAGAAATTTATTATTTATGGATGTGAAATAGTGTTTTAGAGATATATTAATTGGTTTATACTCATCCCCAATATATTCACAATGATGAAATTGTAGAAATTTGTGGACTTGATATATATGAAAGGATGACTCCATTCATTGTTTTTGTTGATCTAGTGTTCCATTATAGTGTTATAGTGATAGAGAATATTGATCATGGATTGATAATTTTATTTTTGTGTCTACATGTCATTCATTTATTTTTTTATAAAGTTATTATTTTTATAAAATATTGTGTTGACTAGTTAATTTGGATTATATTGTTATATTTAACTATATTTTATATGTTAATGCATTTATTATGGTTTTTTAGTATGAAGGAAAATAATTTCCACCATTTTCTTGTATCTCTCAATACTTTTTTGTAGCCTCTATCGATTGAGGGATGAATTTGATGCCTTCTCACATCATGTCTTGACATTCAAGTTTCAGGTTTCTAGGCCAGGGTGTTACATATATTTAATAAAATCGATTGTATAATATTTTTGAAAACATTTTAGTTATATTGTGAAAATTTATATCAAATATTGTAATTAGATGAAAATAATAAAAATTTAAAAATAATTTCCATGAGAAAATAATATTTTAACAGGAATAAATTCCGTAGTTGGAACTAAAATATATGATTTTGGCTCATAATAAAGGAAAATATCTATGTTATAAAGAAACTTATTTTTTCAGAAACATCATCCCCTCACACAGACTTATATAATATGGATGTTGATGTGGTGAATAAAGACTTTTTTAGTATTTATTATCTTTAACTAGTATTTATGATTTTGTGGTTACAAAAGTATCATAAATTAATGGGACATTCTACATTATTTATAGAAACTAGATGAATAATCCTGAAAAAATAAGTAATGAGAGACCTGAAATATCATAGATCCTATTTTGGGATAATATAGTTGTTTGAAAATCATTATAAACACACATATTTAATATTATTAGGTATATAATAAATATCAAGAGGTTAGGATCTCCACTCAGGATTAATATTTCTTTAAATTTTATCTTTTATTCATTTTAGAATATATAGATTTCACTGTTTTTTATAACCTGAATTTGTTCAACAAATTTCATCCTATTTTCCCCAATATATGAAAGATTATTGACTATGACCAAACATGTTCTCATTCTAACATTATGTTGACAAGGAAAAATGAAATTCAATATAGATTTTATAAATAATAAGAAACTGACCATTAAAATGCCCAAGGGAATAACTAAATTTCTATAACAAAAATGGGGAGTTTTAAAAAGTGTAAAATTATGTTTTTATAAATATAGTATTTGAATCATAATTTGCCTTGTGATTTTTGGGGGTGAAAAGGTAAATTAAGATGAGTTTTTGTATTAATTAGGATCTATGATCACAATTTTCAATCCATGTTACAAACCATTTAGTGGTGAGAAAACTCTGAAAAATAATTCCAGTTAAAAAGGTATATTTAAAATTCATGTATAAATTTTACTCGTATCATAGTACATTCTATGAAAAAAAATTATATCTTAAGTAAGAAAATATGATAGACTCAAATATATACTTTATTTTATTTTTAATCTCTTATATCCACCTTAATAATCTATAAACTATCAACATTAAAATTTAATTATCCCATACATTATATTACATTTCTTTAAAATAATTTTTATTTTTTTATGGAATTTTATTTTTTATCAATAACACCAATTTCATTAATTTATTGATCCAATTATAAATTTTTTCATCAAATTAAGATATAAAAAATTATGAAATTTTAATAAATGTTGGGAGGATTATATTTGATCAAATAATTTTTCCATAACTTTTTTATTATATTTTTTTGGGATAGTTTACTTGATTTACCAAATAAAATTAATTGAAATATATTAAATAAATAATTTATCATCGGTATGGTATAAACTTAACTTCAAAAATCATGTTTCTTGGAAAAAACAATAATATAATCAAATCATGTTTTTTGGAAATTAAGGGTATTTTTTAAATTTTTATTTAAAAATTACTTTGAATGATTGGATTTAATGAAAAATATACTTCAATTTTTATATGAATGTGCAATTTTAGAAAATATGGATTTTTGTGTATAAGGTTTTTGGAAAAATTAATGAATAAATGAAATAAAGTTATGAAAAATTAATGAGTGTTCTTTAAAATATCAATATAATAGATATTAAATATTGATACATGATCCAAACTAATATTTATGAAATGAAAATGAAATAGTAGAGAATAAACATAGTGGGAAAAGTTTGGATAAATTATTATACATTGTGGAGGACACTGTGAGAATTTGTTGATATCTAATTATTATTTTTCTCAATGATTCCTTCAAAGTATGATGATATAAAATGATAAGGATATGATTTATATAAATAATGATGCTTTTATTTTGAAATATTTAATGTTGGAATAATATAGGGTTACTCATCTCTTTCTATAAATTGGGGTATGTAAGTGTTTTCATGTTGGTGGATATTTATTATTTTCATGGTATAAATTGGTATTTATATGAAATTTTTTATTTTATAAATTTATAATTTTTTAAAAAACTAATATTGAATTTATATTTTTATAGTATATTAAGTATGAGTCGTTATGGGTGTTATTAGGGAAAACCCCAGAGGGTTATGTTTTACTCGTCAGTTAAATATATAATTTGGTATACATTTAGATGTTGTATAATATAAAAATCACATCCTTTGGGGTTTTAAATTTTCATGTGAATTTTAATTTTCCATTTCTTGGATAGTTTATTTTTGGAATTTCTGTTCCAAATTGAAATTAAGATAATTTATAAAATGAAAATAAATATTTTTGATGTGGTACAAATCTATGTTTACAGGAAAGTGAGTGGGATATTATAGGGGCAAGGGCCAGTGTGGTCAAAGCTACTGCAACAGCATCTGCCAGCTAATTAGGTGGGAATTATCCCACCACCTATCTTGGGCTCACCTACTAAATAGTGATCCTAGAACATATATATTATGATCAAGTATCAAGTTGGTGTGTCTATTCCAAGTGTGTTTTAATTAGTGTAATACTATTAATATATTGACCATTCTTCCAATGTTTTTATGTGATCATGAGGGATTTTGATGGATATTTTTTAACTAATTTTTCCTCTACATTCCTTTCAATGATCTTATTTCAATGAGGGGTAATTATAGGTGTTTTTTGATGAAAAATTGAGGCTTTATTAAATATTCTCTTCCTTAATTATTCTCCCCATAACTGGCCTCTATTTTATTCTATTTATAAATAGTTTTCTAGTCTTAATTCAACCTTATCATAGTGTAATTGACTGATTTTGATAGAGGATTCACTATTCATGAGTGGATTTCATCCCAAGAAGTTTTATGCTTGAATTTTGAGGATTATTTGGTGAAGTTATGTTTCCTGATGAATTTAGTTGATAAATTTAAATTTAATTGAATTAAATTTATAATGTAATTTTTTTGGGTGATAGGACCTTTGACTAGGATGATGTTGGGGTGGTGTGATAAAACTTCTCTATGTTTGATGGTGGTCATGATTTCGGTGTGATGGTGGTACTCCATGAATCACCCATCAATTATTTCGCATTATTTTAAATTAAGTAATTATTTATTTTTCTTTTTTCCATGATATAGATTCCCAAGAGCATGGGTGATGATCGGTTATATTGGACGTGCTTAGTAGAGGCATGCATCGAATTGAGGAGTACTAGGAAGATGTACAATGGAGCTTATAAAGGGGAAAACTCCATGTTTTTGGAAGAAAAATCATATAATTTAAATTTACATATTTTTATTTTCTTAATATTTTATGCCTTTATAAATGCATGGGATCTGTAATGGGGTGTTAGGGTTTTTATGACACTTAGGCGTGGTGATCGGGTGTCTTAAGCCTCTAAAGATGGGACCGAGTGATCATTTTAAATCAAGTAATATGGAATCTCCTAGCGACATGGTCATAAAAGATAATGTCAGTTGGGAAAGATGAGATACATCAAGGAGGTCTCATAGTGTGTAATTAATTGTGGTAATAACCTTGTGGTTTTTTGGGGTTATTTGAGAGGGAATGTGTGACTTTGGGCCTAGTGATGATAGACTAGACAACCATACATCCCACATTTGATGGGTAATCCATTATGAAGTTGAGTTTTTGTCTTGGTTTATGAGTTAATATAGATAATCCCTTCATTATTTGGTATAAGATGATTGGGGGGTTTTCTTGAGTTCATGGATTAAGGGTTCTCCCATGGGGGATATGAGACGAGAGCATGTTAGGGTCTTGAGAGTTATACTATACATGAAATTAAGATTCATAGTGTCTTAGGAAACAATTCCTAGGGATGGTCCTTGGATAGTGGGATCAGAAGTACTGAGGGACATTGGTGATGTTGGAATGGTCTTAGGGGACTAGCTGTCATTATCCTTAAGGCATAGATGTGAACAGTGGGAAATGGGCATATGATATTATAATTGAGGAAAGATCATGATGGTTTTAGAGGTTTTATAAGATACACTGGTGGTTGATGATAGTTGTGCATGGGATTAGGTAATAGGTATCAAGTGAGTGTCACCCTGGGTTTAGTTTCATTCTGTGTAATGAGCTATAAACATTCATTCTCTTCTAGTGGGACCACACCTTAAGGGGGCCTATTTCAAATCCATGAGGTGAACTCTCTTTTTTTGCTGGTATATGATGGGTTTATCATTGACCTATTCAATTTCTATGGGGATGGTTCTATGTTATAGGTGACATTTTCTCATAGGATTGGGTTGATTGATGATTGTGACCCATTCCTTCATGAATCGAGTCACGGACCATGATATGTGTGGCTTAGGGTAGGTGATGATTGTTCCCTAATACTAATTTATTCATTCAAGTAAATTTCTAGAAATTTATTAGGTCATTTTTCTTTTATTAGAACATTCTTGATGAAGGATTAGGTCAAGGAAAAGCATGGTCACTTGGTCATTATATGAATAATTATTGAAGGGCCTCCCTAGAGTGATTACGGATGTTTTGAGGCTTTTGTTCATATTATTGTGCCAAATTTCTATGAGTAATGGGTTGAGGATATGGTAATATCATTATCAAGAGTCTGGGGGAATTTTATGGGAATTGATAAAATGGTACAATATGATGGGTGAATTTTAGCATGGATCCAAAATACGTATTTTTAGGGTTGGGGTGGTATAGTTTTCACAAGATGGTAAGTTGGGTGTTTGTACCTGATCAGGTATCATATAGGTCTAATAAGAACATGAAGAATCAGTGAAAATGTTCATTGTATTAGAATTTCTCATCCATATATATGAATATGGTGGCATATGTTAGGGTTTAATAGAGATCCACTTTTATGACTTACACTCACACACTAGTCTGAAATCTCAATGTGTATAATGATATAATGGATACATTTATGGTTAGATCATATGATGTTCATGGGTTCAGATTGATGAATTTTGTGGGTATCAGTAGACTAGGATGAGACCCAGTGATGACAGTAGGGATTTAGTGTGTGAGTTATATTTTGATCTATTTTTAATTTTGGATCATCCTAGTGGTTATTAGTGTATGGATGTTATGTATGAAAAAAATCATATATTTTATTACTTCTGTTTATTTATTTTTAATTAGTCTAAGATGATTTTTTTCTTTAGTTATTTAAATTATTTTATGAATCTGATTCAAGGGCATTGTATCCCCATTTTATGGATTAGTCCCTCGTCGCTGGTTGATAGCCCCTAGAATATGGTATGGCACATATGAACCCTTGTGGTTCTCCAACATATATGGGGTTTTGGAATGGTCTATCAAAAAGGTGTATCAGATATTTTTTATGATTTTTTAGATATGGTAGATTTGTGTTCTTGTGATGTGTTCGATCATAATATAAAAACAATACTAGTGCATCAGGAACACATATTATAGTTGGATGTAAATGTTATAAATTTGATGGGATTGATGTTATAATTTTGAGATATTATTGATCGATAAATTCACCTAGGGTGGTACACATCTACTTTGGGGTTATGTTTAATATAAGTTTTTGTTGTTTTCCAATTTGAAGGAGGACCATTTTTTGATCGTGGTGCATTTACAAGAATTAATGATCATGAATCATAGTTGGAATGATTGATTGAAATGACATACTTGTGCTTTCTTGTGGTTACTTACTGAAGAAATTTAAAAACTATTTATTATTTCATCGGTAATATATAATTTATTTTCATAGATAAATTCATAATTTAATTTTACTCTAATGGGCTGCATGTATTTTTATCGATGGAAGATCATGTGGATCTCATAGTGGGACATCTCATGGTGGTTCAAATTTTTTCCCATAGATGAGGGGTTCATGGGGACCCATTTGTGGGTTTGTTCTTGAATTTTCTGATCTAGTGATTACCTGATGAGGAAAGGTAAGCATAATAGGTGATTTGAGGATAGGAAGGTGTTTCACTAAGGATGTAAAAACCCCAAGTGGGTTGTGGAAAGGTGTATGACATTCCTTGTGGAATAATATGTAATGACCAGTTAGGTACCAATAGAGGTTTATTAGGTACTTTTGGATAGTGTGGTGGGAGTTTGGGTAAACACTTGTGGTTCTGAAATGACACACCTATTGTTGGTGGTTCTGTGACATTATTTGGCGTCGGTAAATTCCCTAAATTTGAAGAGTAGTGTGAAGGGTACATTGGGTTTGGTTGATTATAACATGTGTGTGAGGGAATGGTCAACTAGTAATTCAGGTGATTTTGGGTTAGATGAATAAAACTCACCTTTGTGTGGGTTAGGTTTTGAGATCTGGTCTCACCTGACATACATCTATTGGGTAGAGCTGAGACCAGGTTGGATAACAAGAGAGAAGAAATGATAGGGTTCTTCGTGGTTCAATTTTACATGGGAGAGGATTATGTAAAAGGTCAATCCTTTTATAATTGGTCTTAATATGTTAGGGAAGGTTCATGTGGGTGACATACGATGCTAGTCGGTTTACAGTCTAATGAACAAGTCTTGTATATGTCTATTGGGAATGGTTCAAGAGGTGTATGAACTCGTGCATTATAGAGGGGGTGGGTTTGATTTAGGGTCCCACTCAGAGCATGGAATCCTATGAGTTTAGTAAGATATATTTATGAATATTGGATGATATGTTATATTATGAAATTTCATAAATCAATTATTTATGAGAGGTGACATCGTCAATGGATTGATGTACCATGGTACTATTGATTAGAGCTTGGCGCTTGACAATACTTGTCTGGGATGTGAGAGAGTGGCTCAGAAGGAGTGATACATATGTGGTATGGGACCCATTTGGGGTTAGTTATCATTTATTAGTATAATTGAAACCATATGGTGGGTATTAAAATATTAGACGGATGGAGGTTGTGACCCTCATTAGATGAATTTTTAAATATTGTTGAGAATTGCCTTCCAACATGATAAAGAACATGTGGTTGTAAGTGTTTGGTGTTGGAGCATAGGTATGATATAGTAGTTATCATATAAACTCATAGTGAGAATTTATTGATGTATCATGGGATTTTTAGTTTATGTGTATGGTTTTGTGGACAATAAAGATAATACTTTTAAGGTGAGGTGTCTCTTATTAGTCATGGGTGAGTATCACATATGTTGGAAGGGTTGTGGATGTGGAAATGGTTCAGTATGGTCATGGTGGAATGAAAATGCTAGTTAATGGGTGAATAAAATTAAATATAGTTCCTTGAGAAATATCATAATTAGAGTTTAGGTGTCATGATTATTATAGTTTGTATATTGGCGTCAAGCTAGGGGTGGATAATCGTGATACGAGCATGTATCAGATCAGAGGAGGATCAGTTCTATGGTTGAGGGAATGTATATTGGAGCTAGCTGTTGAAAATATAATCATGAAATTATACCCAAATTTAGTTTTATACTTTTATTTCTATTTCATGGTAACATTATGATGCCTCTAGCTATTGAGGAATTCTCACTAGGTATTGTGGTAGCGCATCAGCTGGTGAAACTGGTTGTTTGAGGAAATGACAGTTGGACGTCTAACTGGTGAATTTTTGTGGGATTTTATTTAGTGTGTTTGAAAATTGATTGTATCATTGTGGAGTATTCATACAGTGAGGACCAATGGTTGGAATATATGTTTTTAGGAAGCCGGTGTACCATTTATTGGTGTTTGAGTTTCATAATGAAAGTGTATTGGGAATTCAAAGATGGACGACAATGGTTTCGTAGTGAATTGATGACCATGATTAGTTGGGGGATATGGTTCAGATTTTATTATGGATTTTTTATGATGAGAATGTTTATAGTAGGGATTTTTCAATGAACAACATTGTTAGAGGTTGAAAATTTTCAAGGGAATATAAATTTTAAATTTGGTGGATGTATTTTTTGAGAAATGACGTTCTTGATGGAAATTGGGATATTTTGGCATCATAAAATAAATATGTTGGATATGTTATGAACCTAATGAGTAGTTATGAGATCTGGAGGTTAGAGAAAGAGGGAATGGGGATGTCGAGGATTCTGTAATAATGTTGAAAAGTCAATGGGGTGGGTATAAGCCGAACGCCCTCTTTTGGGGCACCAATGAGCGATTAGGTTTGATCCAGGTTAGTTTTAATCAGGCACAACAATAATTTAATAGTAATTCTCATTTGTTTTTAGGTAGAAAAGAAGACTCAGGGAACCCATTTCTTGGTTGATTTTACATCCCATTACCTGTACTTGATCACCTTTTTATAGGGATGACTTCGAGTGGTTCGTGATGATGAATCAAGGTAATATAATCTATTTTAGTATATTTTTTATTCTCCTTAAATTACTTATAATTTCATTTGATAATATATATATTTTATGTCAATTCCATTGGGAATGGTGGAATAGACTATGTTTGATGTGTGTTTCTCTCTTTTATTAAATAAGGTTTTCTGGCACATTTCCCACATGATGTTAGAGGTAGTTTTGGGGAAGGTATGTTTTTTGATGATTTTAATTCACAAATTTCAAATAAATAGGATTATATTTATTATGGTATTAGGGTTATGTGATAAGTAATTCACCTGATATTGTGTTAAGAAGGTGTGAACCACCTTATATTGGTGGGTTTTCAGGTCTCCAATGATATGGTGGTCCTTAGAGTGTTTTCTTTGTGATTATACTATGCTCATATAAATTAAATAATTAATTGAGATTTATTATAATTAATAATTTATTATATTTTAAATGAGATAAATGAATGGGAGAATGGACAATTCTAATATTTTTGGGATGAGTGTGGAAAATACATGTGAGGTCTTGATGAGTTCCTATATCAGGACCAATGGGGAATATAATGTAGATAACATCATGTCCATGGTATTTATCCCATATAATAAAAATTTATAATTTTTTTGTACATGATAATACATTACTACATAAATAAATGGGTTTGAGAATATGTCTTCATATACTATATGAACCAAAGGTAAGACGATAGGGTGCCCTAGGACTCCTGATATGAGATCAAATGCTCTTTAGGACTTGAGTGATTTGGGATTATCTAGTCACTTGGTCTCCAAGGTTGATTCCCTCAGTTAAGTTAATGATAGATGTTAGGGAGGGCTCATGGAATGAGATTAGTTTTTTGATATGACCAAGTTGTTTGCATAGGGATATTTGGGTATCCATGGGGGACTTTGGTCCGAGATATGATGGGAAAGAACATCATGTGTCTCGCATGTGATGGGAGATCCCACCCAAGGATAAAGAATATTCATGGTTTATGTGGAGAGTTGTATATTTCCTTAATAACATAGAATAAAAAATAGTTTTCCACTCTTTTATGAGTTTAGGGATCTCCATTAAAGATATATGATATGAGGTTATGTTTTAGGTTTTGGGTGTAGTGAAAGCATGCGATGGGTTGTTCCCTATATTACTTTTTACCATGATCGATGATCCACCCAAGATTTACACAATGATAAACATTGTGATCTATGGAATTTATCTAAATAATATTGACAAGGGTTATAATTCCAGAACCAAGATATAGGACCATGAAATTTTATTTATAATTAATTTAATTTAATAACGATTTATCTTGATGGATATATTTCTTTGTTGATGGATCTGACAACAAGTCTTCATTGTTCCATCAATGCATTCTAGGAATCAATGTAGATTCCCTCTAATGGTTATCCACACATGTTACCAAAAATTATAAACATCACTGTAGTAATATCTAGGTTATATCATGCAAAATCATAACAGGTGTATCATCCTCTTTCGATCGGCTTGATCACTGCTTCCAAAGTGTTCTTCAAGATCACTCTTGACTCAAGAGTGGTAATTGAAGGAATATCTCTCTTCGTTCTTGGGATTTTTCTTAGAAAAGGGTGCTCAATAGGTCTTGAGTGAGTTCTCTAAATACATTTTTCACAACCAAACAAAGGAATTGGATTATTGAAAAAAAAATATAATTGGTTTTATATATCATTGGGGTTAAAACAAAATAATTGCACAAGTACCATTTATTGTTTATTTAATACATAGGGGAACCCATGTATAATAATATTAATAAAAATAAAAATAAAAATAAAAATAATTATTATTATTATTATAATTCCAAACATTTTCTTACATTGAGAATTAAATTAAAAAAAATTAATCAAATAATATTCAATATTTATAAGTTCTCATGAGACCATTAAAATTGGTCCTCCATTCCATAATAATATTTATTGGGCCATTAATAAGGACTCTTTATATATTAAAAAAATATCAATACATTATTCACCAATAAATGTATTGATATTATATTGACTGAATAGAATATAAATATTTATATGTGATCAAGAATATATTAATAATAATTACACCACATTTGGGAATAATATTTATTCAACTTTTTAAATAATAAATAATAATATATTATTTAATTGAGATTTTAGAAACCCATAGTGTATCACCCTATAGGCCTCTTTCTCAGTTGAATTAGGAAAAAGAGCCTAAATTACAATGTTTTCATCTAGGAACACAACAATGCACTCATAAAAAATGAATTTAATGCCATAATTACATGATACCTCATATGATGCTTATAGTCCCTTCATCACAATATCTTAAATCAAATAGGTTTCATGCTGGTTCCATCAACCTATGTGTGTGATGTCTCCTGTATTGACTTCTCATAAATTGAACTTGCCTATTGTACACCGCAGACATGGATTTATTTAGGCTATATCATTTCCATCCAAGTTTATGATATATCAATGTTTGTTAAAGAATAGAAGGGACACGTTATTTTTCACATTATTCATTAATGAAATATTACTTTTCATGCACCCAATGTATCCCACCTCACCACAAACATTTATCATCATAGTTTTCATCAAAAACATAAATTACATGACACATAAAAATCATTAACAATAATCTTAATGACTATGAACCAATAAAAACATGGATAGGAAGGAACATCAAATGAATCATATAAATGCAGATTTCTTACTAGTAGGCCTCATTCTCATAATATCCTACAATATATTACCAAGGGTGTACACCATGAGAAGGTGCCTCACTGTTCAATGAGTCTACACCCAAGATATAATGTATCATTTGTGCCCCTTAAATGATATCATCATACTATACAACATAGGTTTAATAATAATGTCGTAGAACTTCAGAGTTATTATCATAGCGGGGAACTGCAAGAAATTTTTAGTGTAAAAAATACTCTTAGGACAATATATAAAACTATGTTACACATAAGAACAATAATGTTATGATAAGGAAGTTGTTAATATTAAAAACTATGAATACAAGTTATCATAAAGTACACATATGTTGGTTTTGGTGCAACAACTCCAGGAGACTCCAACTTGCACTATGACCAATTTATAACAACCTTCAGCCCACTAGCTCCCACATAATAATCATACATTTGATTAGATACTCCTTTATTCAAGGGATCTGCCATGTTATCTAACATGGAAATTATTTGTGATTTAAATTCACCTCTCTGATGAAAAATACCTCAAGAGGTGAAAGTTCAAGTGCATGTTCTTGGTCTGTTGGTGTGACCTTTGATTCTCTTCAAGAGACACCATTATAGTATTCACACAATAAAATTTTAGAGGTATATTAATTCTAGTTCCCCATCATTCTCTTAGAAAAAGTATAAATCAAATAATATTCCATGGATGAATCAAAATGCACTACATACTTAGACTCCATTATGGATTCAGAAAAAATTGGATGCTTTAAACACTTCTAGCTCACAGCTCCTCCATTAAGACATAAAAAAATAAACTAATTGAATCTTTAAATAATTATGATCTATATAGAAACAATCATTAGAATAACCCTTAATGACCACCTCATCGTCTCCTCCATACACCATGAACTTATCCTTATTTCATTGTAGATACTAATGATATCCTAAACAATAAACCATTATTATCCACTTATATCTTTTTAATATATTCCTAACATGCTCATTGTATAAGAAAAAATAAAATCTATCACATATCAAGGAATTTATTATTGATCTTATCATAGAGGAATATGATATTTTCTCATTATCTATTTCTCTTTTGGTGTATAAGGACACATTTTCATAGAAATATATAGTCCACGTGTCACTGGAACCAATCCCATCTTAGATTATTCAATACTAAATTGCTTTAGTATATGGTCTACATATGTAATTTGAATTATTCCAAGTATCCTCTTGGGTATATCATGAATAATCTTGATCCCTAGAATATAAGATTCTTAACCTAAGTCATTTATGGAGAAACACTTGTTTAATAAGTCCATAATAAAAAAAATTACTGGTATATCATTTTCAATAAGTAATATGTCATAAAAACGTACTACTAGGATAAAAACTACATTTAAACTAAACTTATAGTGAACAGATGACACACATTCATTATTAAAAAAATAATAAAATTTTATGGCCTCATAGAATCTAATATTCTAAGACATGGAACCTTTCTTCATTACATAGACGGATATGTGAAACATTTAAATATTATTTCCATCACATGGAGTCAAAAACGATTCTATTTTTTTTATATAGACATATTCAAGAATTTTCCCATTATGTAATGAGGTTTTTAAATCCTTATTCAAAATATCATAGTCATGGTAAAATTTTATAGAAAGTATAATTCTAATGGATTTAAACATGGAAACATTGAAAAGGTTTCATCTCAGAAAATTCCTTAACACTATTTAAACCCTTTACCCACTAGCCATTATTTATAGGTATTTAATTTACCTTACACATCCAGTTTCTTCTTGAATAACCATTTTCATACAATATTATTTACATCAAATATCACATCAACCAAAACTCAATGATGGTTTTGATTCATGGAATCCATTTCAGAATTCATGACATATTTCTATCTTGTAGCTTTAAAGATATTTACTACCTCCTTGTTGAAAATATGGTCATAATTGTTAACCTATAATGAGTCACTACCTTCTATGAGTAGAAAATCATATATTTATGGTTCTTTTACCTATATTATGCTCATGCATACTACTTGTGTTTTAGGAACTACTTATTCCATGGGGACCTATGAATTTTTTCTTGTACTACCTCTTATGTTTCTTGAGAATCAAATTCATAGAATTCAATATTTCTCCCAATATAAGTTTTTATTATGTTCTCCCTATATATAAACATGGATTCTCTTGTGGGAGAAAGTTTATTTTCTAAGGGGTTGTATATGAATAATCCATTTTTATGATATCCTATAAAGATACACTTTATGCCCTATGGTGCTAGTTTATTTTCTAATACGGCCTTAAAAATTCCTCAAAACCTCATACATGTGTGTGTGAAAAAGTGGGTTTATTTCCACTACATAGCTATAAGGGAATTTTATTTGATTCTTTAGTTCGTACTCATATTAATTTTCATGATTTAGTTTGTAATTAATATCCCAAAAATAATAATAGAAGATCTTCATGACTCATCATTGACCTTACCATTTCTAATATGGTTTGGTTCCTCCATTCAATAAAACCATTCAACCATTTTGTGTAAGGTGGAGTGAGTTGAGAAATAATCCAAAACTCCCGCAGAATGTCGATGAACTCGTGGTTAATATATTCAGCACCACGATCCGATCAAATCCTTTTTATCTTCTTTACAAGATGAATCTCTATATCATTCTTGAATTCCATGAATTTATAAATGGACACAAACTTATACCTAATCAAGTAAATATATCCATATCTACTAAAGTCATCATTAAAAGTTATGAAGTAAGACTATACACCAATTTTTTCTACAAGAAATGGTCTAACACATTAGTGTGCACCAATCATGGCAGATCTATGACCCTTTCACCCAATCCACCATATTGTGGTTTGGTTTTTCGCTTGTAAACATGAATGTCATATTTCAATTGGATTTATCTTAAAGGAGTATAAATAACCATATTAATAGATATTTTTTCAAATGCTTATATTTTACATGACCAAGACGGTGATGCCAAATCATGGTGTTATATGTGTCATGTGAACATGATTCATTATAAATTTTCAATACCTATTTATTTAATTTTATACAAAATGATAGTTATTAAAATGTGGCATACCATAACATATATTTTCTTCATAAAATAAAAAACTTTTATTTAAAAACATGAAAATAAACAAATCTATATCTAGGATTGATACATAATTTATGTTCTTGATAATCATAGGTACATAATAAAAATATTTTTAAACCAAAATCATTCCCATTGAAAATGAAAGGTGGTAGTCACCAATGTATAAGAAGGATATCATCACTCTATTAGAATCTCTAAGATCAACATCTCCTATATAAATCTTTCTAAATCTACTTGGTTCATGAATTTGGATACACATGTGATCCCCACAAGTTATGTCTAATACGCAATGTGTACATATTGAATGATTACAATCAATACTGAATTCACCTTTATCTTCCCATAGATTGTAGGTGTAGTTTCTATTCTAGTGGATTGGATTTCCACACACAAAAAATATTACCTCATTTTCCTTTCTTTTCCTCTATATCTTCATCTTCTTATAAGGATGGTTCTTAAGAGCTTTAGACTATTTATAGGTATTGGGCCCCTTTTCCTTGTTCTTCCATTTCTTATTAATGGTAAGTACTAAATGTTTATCATTCTCCATGTCTTTATCCACTAGGAAAATCAATGATAGATGTTCTAAAATACTTTTCTAATTATTTATCATGTTTTAATTAACAATAAAAATGGAAAAGTTCATGGGAAGTGATGAATGTATGAGATATATAGGAAAATAATCTAGGAATTTAATCCCTAAGATGTCTAATCATTCAATGTATCCAATAATATTAACTAAATGAGGCCCATATAGTTCTGACTCTCCAAGAATAGTTTTGAAAAAACAATTGGAGATATTATACCACTCTTGTCTCACCTTATATTTATAGTGTTCTTGAAGGTGATACATCATATTATACACTTCCATGTCCTCATGTTAATTCAAAATATCATTGGGAATGGATGATATCATGAAACATTAAAGATATGTGGAATCAGTCAAATGTTTCTCATAGTGTTTTAACTCTTCATCAGAAGCCTCGTTTCTAGGTGGTTTAGTAAAAGGTTCTTCCAAAACATATAATTACTTTTCATGGCGAAGAATGACACATAGGTGCCTATTACAATCTTCTAAATTTGTGCTGGTTATAAGGTTTTCCTTCTCAATAATGGATAAAATGACATGTTAGATGAAATATTAATGTTGTTTAAACAAAATAATACAATAATAATTTTAGTACATTTTCTAATAAATTTAGAAAAATAAATAAATATTTTAATTATTAGTCCCACATTATTTTATCAAAACCCAATATTTGTCACCATTGGCCTCATAATGTCATGTTTCCTAGAAATTATAGTGTAAAGGATCCATATTACCACTCTCATTAACCCAAATTTGTTTGGTTATGAAATATGATTGGTTTTAAGTACGCATCCTAAATGCCAGCTGCATTAACTCACTATTATTTAATCTGTAGGGTAGACTCACTAATCCTAAAATCCTTAAATGGGATTTTATCAACCCTTGAATCTCTGTTACACGATTTATTTCTTTAGAAGTCAATCTTTTAAGTGAAAAAATATAAGTTAACCCAAAATATCATGTTAGAAATCAACAATAATTAAAAACACCCCAAAATTGGGTGGTGAAGCACTTTGAACTATGGGTCAATTTTAATTGATTTAGTGGAAGCCTATACAAAATTAATATTTATTGTTGAGTGTTTTTTCATTGTGTGTGTAAATTTACAATTATACTATTTATTACATGCCTGTTAATATTAAGTGGATTTACCTAAGTGATTCACCATGTCTTAGATAATATTTTTGCATAAGACAATTTATTTTAGACCTATCTTGCATGATCATTAATTTCATTAATTCATGTGATCACATCAAAACAACCATAATGAAATAACCATGAATCATGATAGAAATAAAATAATAAAGCAGTATGACCATGAGATTTTACTAATTTTTAGTTTATATAGAGGTTGATAAACTAACAGTTGACCTAGGGGGAAATCCATGAACTAATAAAAGTTTGTCATGCAGCTTTCCACCTGTCCACCTATGTATCTCTCTTGGATTGGTTTCTAATCAACTCCAAACTTGAACTTACTCCACTAGCTTGGGTGGTCCATCCATTACATATGCTTTTACATACAGGTAGGTGAGGTGGAAATGGGTTACATAAATGAAACCATGGGAATAAATTTTCTTACATAATAAGAGAAGATAAATCATGCAAGCCAATAATTTAATTAAATAATAAATTAGATGAAACTAATCACATACAAAGGTCAAGTCTATGATCATGATCATCCACATGCATGAAACAAAATTAAACATTTAATAAAATTAGAAATCAATTCTTAATCTTTCATATTTAAGATAAATTAAACTCGAATAAATTCATATTATCTTTAATTAATCAATTTTTTTGTCTTAATTGTCATCTAAATATCGTTGGGATTATTAGACATCAAATTTTTAAACAAATTAAATAAATTTATCTAAAATTAATTGTGTTCTTAAATGTACTTTGGAAGAAACACGGTGAATACCCATCCAAATCCACCCAATAAGTATTATACTTGTATATAGTATTACTTTTTTACATATATCATGCATGACTTATTACATACTTTCATGATGTGTACTATCAACTTAATTATTAGACAAATTACATAATGTTTCATCCACATGTTATGCTTCAATGCATGTTGATTAATAATTGTGATACAACCCATACATTATATTAAGATCAAAAAAATACACAAATATTATATATATATATATATATATTAAACCCATCAGATGGTGTCTTCAATAAACATAATGACCACACGTAAGGACATGTCTCATGGTTTTAACAGTATAATTAAAAAATTAAACCTTCCAAATTTGGTATAAATACATGGGATGTAAATGTGAGCTACCTGGCATGTACATCTCTCACCATCTATCCAAGGTACATGCTTATGGACTCGGCATGTAAATTGTACATAAAAAAATTGGAGTACATAAAGTGTAAAAGAGACTACATGGCATGTGTACTCTGAGTTAAAAGGTCACTATTAATGTAGTCCATGTATAAAATACATGGTTCATCTATGACTGAAAGGAGCTACATTCCATGGACATGGGATACACGATGTGTAATATAACTGATAATGCATCAGGTCATCTCGGTCAACATGTGTTGTCATAATTAACTATACTATATGTAATTAGTGAACATAGCTTGAGTAATTTCTAAATTTACTCCTGGTGTATTGAATGCAAGCTCATGACATGTAACTTTGGTTACATGGTGTCTACTCATGTTTTTGTTGGAACCATGGTCGTTCTATGCATGAATTGGAGTATGTTTTGTGTTTGTTGTCAATCCTCAGTGGAAGTTCAGAATGTGTGCCAGTAAAGTGATCATACAGTTCAAGAAGATAACAGTATTTGAAGGTGATGTTGTTCTCCAGTGTTTTCCAAATTTTTGGACCAGAAAATTGGAAAATGAATACATAGGTTGTTGGAAAGATGTGGTGCATGAAAAAAGTAAGTGGTTCTCGAAATAAAGGAGGCGTGCACAAAAAATATCGGCATGCGTGAAAAAAAGTGGCGTGTGCGAAAAACAGCAGTGTGCGTGAAAAATAGAGGCATGCTTGAAAAACGACATGGTTCACAAAATAGTAGAGAGTGATTTTTTGTGCAAGAGGTGTTTCGGAATCAGAATGTCAGAAAATGGAAAAGGCATGGGCTACGCGAAAAACATGGATTTGTGCGCGAAAAACGGTACCTGCGTGAAATATTACACGCCAAATGAGAGGTTTTTCACCCCACACGAGGTTTTGCGTGCGAGGTTCTAAGACGCCTACAAATAAGAGGTGACCCCCCTCATTCCATACGGTTAAAGACTCAGACAAAAAATGAGGTCTGATGTGCGTAAAAGGTTCGCGTAATGGATGTTGCGCGAAATTTTTTGGACTTACACAAAAAGTTTGGCTCGCGTGGAAAAATTTAGAGTTGCGTGAAATATTCCGACTTGCGTGAAAAATTCCAAGTTGGGAGAAAAATACCAGCTTGTGCGATATGGGTGAAGTTGTGCGAAAAACTTGAGCTTGTGCGTAAAACATGGAGTTGTACGAAATTGTCAGTGAAACCTATTTGGGAATTTTTGATTATCTAGTTCAGGGGTTCAGTGCATTGAAGTGCATCATTTCCAGAAATCGATGCAAGAAAAGTCTCGTGATAAGCAGAGGCAAAGACGTGAATGAAAATCTATTGAATAGACCTTCATGTCTATAAACTAACTCAGACTTCACCAAAGGCAGTGATCCAAGGAGAGTCAACAGGAGTGACCTGAGGGATGTAGTGAGCTATCTCTAATCTTTTATAAATTCTGTGTGCCTGGGATAGAGTGACTATACCAGAACATTGTAATCCATAGCTAGTGATGTTTAGTGGAATTAGGTATGATCGAAAACCTCTCGGTGTATACCCCTTGGACGTATCCCTTTTTGGTGAACCAAGTAAACATTTTGTGTCAACTTCCTACTTTCATTTGTTTGACAGGTTTAACAAGTTCCAACCAATATGGTAACAAGATCTAAAACTTTAAAAAGAAAAAGTTAACACAATGATTCACCCCTCCCCTCTCAGGGTGTTCCAGGGTCCTTCATGTGGTATTAGAGAAAGGTTCACTGGTGTTTGATCTGTCATTTACCATTATGGAAAATTCAACCAATGTCAGAGGAGTACCTCTCTTTGATGGTTGTAATTTCCAGATCTAGAAGAATATAATGAGATCTCATCTAAGATCTCTTGGAATAGAATTTCTTTTTTCTACTGTGCAAGGAATACAAGTCAATTTTCCAACAGGCCTAGGTGTGACTGACGCAGATTGGAAAATTCTTGATGCAGATGTTAAAGCACAAAATGTACTCACTACAACCCTTTCTGATCAGATATATCTAAATGTGATGAGTTTCACCTCAAGAAAGTCCATGTGGGATAATCTAAAAAATATTTATAAAGGAGATAGAAAAGTGAAGGAGGTAAAATTACAAGTCCTGCACAATCGGTTTGATGATCTGAAGATGCATCCAGACAAGAATGCGGGCCCATTGTTCAATTGAATTACTGAAGTGGTTGGAGATATTTGGGGTCTAGGTGAGGAAATAAAAAGCATTGATATTGTAATGAAAATATTAAAAATACTTCCACCCCTGTACAATGAAAAGGTGTCATACAATGAGGAAAGAGATCTTTCCAAACATTCTCTGGATGATCTACTGAGTATCTTTGTAGTGTTTGAAAAGAGAGTCAAACCAGAAGATGCTATGACTCATGTGAGAAAGGAAGTGGAATTCATGGCCATGGATAAACTAAAAATTTCAAAAGATAGTAGTGATGAAGATAATGAGGAAAAAGAAATTCTTTCTCTCGTTTCAAATAACTTCCAGAAGGGAAAAGGGAAATTCAAAGGGAAGTTACCTCTCACTTGTTTTTGTTGTGGAAAAGTTGGGCACATTGCCTCTCAGTGTTAAAGAAATATCAATGATTAAGATAGTGAAGATGAAAAAATTTTGAAACCTCGAAATATGTTTTTCAAAAAGGGAGACTTGAAATCGAGAAATAATGTTCCAAAGAAGTGTTTTCTCTGTGAAAAGGAAGAGGATGATAATGAATTCTTTGAAGAATAAGGACCATAATTTAAAACTGAAAACCATGCTTCCATGATGGAAACGATTGAAAAATCAGAACCATCAAAAGATAATGGTCAAGGCAATCAGTTGAAAACTAATTCCAATCACAAGTTTCAACTTAAAGATTATATTTGTAAACTTAAGATCAAATATAAGAGTTGCAATAAGTGGAAATCAAGTGTAGAATAATCATCTGATTATGTTGATCAGATCTAAGATTAAATTAAATGAATGGAATAATTTTTTAAAGTGCAGTCTAAGATTCTTAAATGCACTGATGATGCAGTGGATCTGAAGATGAAAATTGAAGAGCAAGAAAAGGTCATCAATGACCTCACCACTAGACTGAAAGAAAAGACCATGACTACTGAGAGTCTTGAAGAGGAAGTTTTTAATCTTAGAAGAAAGTATGAGATTTAATCAATTTTAAAAGAATGTGGAATAAAATACACTTTGGAAGGTTCTCAGATGCTGATTTATTGGAAAGAGAAAAATGTGGTTCCAATGGAGTTGAAAATATTTTGAATGATCAAAGACCCGCTTGCATGGGAAATAGTGGAATCAGTTTTGAGGCTAAATCATCAAATTCTACAAACAAAGGGGACCAAAATAAAGGAAAGATGAAATTGGTTCATGTAGAAAAGTCACATGAAGTGATGAAAAAGAAACCTCCAATTCAATCATAAAGAATAACATAAGACTATCCTTGAGCCTCCAACAATAATAGGCACATAAACTATTATCCCACGGAAGAAATAATGCTGATAAACATAAGTGACAAGATATTTCCTCTCATGAAGTGTTAGTTCTGTGGATATTTGGTCCATACCATGTCTTATTGTGAAGAGGCAAGAATCAATTTTAAGGAAGAAGATATGGGAGTTCAACAAAGAATAACAAATTCATATCCTAATTCTTTTAAAATAAACACTTTCTATGGATTTTTTTTGTTGTTCTAACTTTGGTCATAAGGACATTGATTGGTGGCTGAGGAGAGACATGAAAACCTCATACCAGAGTCAGAGACAAGTCAAATATCATCAACAAGATGGTGTTTCTCTTTCAAACAGGTTTTCTCCTCTGAAAGAAGATATCGACTATAAATAACCCATGTACACGGAAGAAATAATTGAAAGGCCATTAGTGTTCTATACTCAATCTAATGTCTCATGGAAGGAAAAGAAGAAAATTGAGAAATCCAACCTTATAGAGGTGTCCCTAAAAGATACAAAAAGCATCAACACCTAGATTCTGGATAGTGGTTGTTTGTCTCATATGAGAGGTAATGCAGGCCTGTTAATGGATATCAAAAGGAAGGTTGAAGGTACAGTATGATTTTGTAATGATGGAGCTCTAAAAATCAAAGGCAGTGGAAGTACTAAATTAGTTAATGGAGATATAAAGAAGACTGATGTCCTTTATGAAGATGGCCTATATCACAATCTACTCAGCATGAGTCAACTCTGTGACTCGGGACTTATAGTTACATTTAATCAGAATTTTTGCAGTATCAAGGGAAAGAAAAGCAATTAACTTATCAAGGGATGCAGAATAGAAGGCAACTTGTATCAGTTTAATAGTAAAGAAAATGTTTGTTACATGACTATCGAAGAAGAAAACAATTTGTTGCATCGGAGACTGGGACACATCAATCAACAAGACATGGGGAAAATATCAAAATTGAGTATTTTCATGGACATTCCCAACCTAAAGCGTGAGCGTGAAAAGTCTTGTGATGCTTGCATTCATCGGAAGCTGGACTATAGTTCATATCGGCCAAAGAAGAAAAGGGTATCTCATATTCTGGATCTAATTCATACAAATTTATGTTGGCCAATAAATGTTATCAGAACTCATGGAGAAATGTGATTTGTTCTTTTCATAGATGATTACAGTACAATGGCATGTGTAATGGTTATTCAAAGGAAACGAAAAGTGCTTGACTGCATGAGAACATATTAGCGAATCACCGATAATGATACTTGACAAACAATCATAGTGTTGCGATCTAACAATCGAGGGGAATACACGTCCATTGAATTTGAAAATTACCCAGAGAAGCATGGGATACAACATGAGGTAGCTGTTGTGAGAACTCCACAACAAAATGGAGTTGTTGGATGTAGGAATCGACAGGTGAACAACATGGAATGAACTATGCTGATTGAGATTCGCATTCGATGACATTAATGGAAAGATGTTGTTCAAGCTGCAGTGTATATTCAAAATTGAACATGACTTTATATGGGTGAGATGAAGAAACCATATGAATTGTGGCATGGATGGAATCCCTCTTTGAAATACTTTTGTGTTGTTGGATGTAAATGCTTCATCAAGAACAAAGAAGGAAATCAAGGGAAGTATGGTGACAATGAAGATGGAGTAATTTTCCTTGGATACCCATTGAATATAAAATCCTACAGGTGTTTCAACAAGCGATTAAGAAGGATCGTGGAAATTAGTGATATTAAGATCATTGAAGAGAAACCCAAACATACTTCAAGGATTTCATATGCTGATGTGATAAAAACTAAGGAAGAAAATAAACATGGTGTAAATACAAATATAGGAATAGAGGAAGGTGGAGAAAACACTCATTAGTCACATCATGATGTTGACTTTGAAGAAGAATATGAAGAGGAAACCTTAGTTGGAGAGAATGGAACTAATCCTCATAGGAGAAATCAAATATCCGAGATTGATCCATCTAACATAATTGAGGACAGGATTGCACCCACACAAACATGGAGGATGAGGAATAACACATAATCTTAATTTATGTCAGTTGTGGAGCCATCCTCATTTAAATAAGCTACAAAGGATGAATCATTGTTGAATGCCATGAATGAAGAGTTAGATCATATTGACAAGAACCAGACATGGGATCTTGTCCAGAGACCTGATAGTCCCAATGTGATTGGTTAAAAATGGATCTTCAAGAACAAGTTATATGAGCATGGTAGTGTTATTATAAAAAAGGCATGACTGGTATATGAAGGATACTCCTCGATTGAAGGTGTTGATGTTGAAGAAACATTTTCTCCAGTGGCAAGACTGGAGTCAATCAGGCTTTTCCTTTCCATGGACTCCAAAGAGGATATAAATTATATCAAATGGATGTCAAGATAGAATTCTTGAATGGTGTACTCGAAGAATAAGTCTACATTGAAAAACCAGTGGGTTTTTTTATTGGTACTGATGAAACAATGGTTTTCAAACTAAAGAAATCTCTATATGGTTTGAATCAGGCACTACGAGCATTGTATTCCTGGCTGGACTCTTATCTCCAGAAGATGGAATTCAAAAGAGGAGGAGTAGATCACAATCTATATGTGAAGAATTCTCCAAAAGATTAGTTCATGGTTCTAGTCTATGTTGATGAAATTATATTTGGTGGCAGTAGGTAGAAATCAGTGGATGAATTTTCCAATCACATGAAATTAGAATTTGAAATGTCTATGATTGGGTAGATCACATATTTCTTGGGCCTTCAGGTGATTCAAAAGAAGGATTACACTTTCATTTCTCAGGAAAATTATGCAAGAGAGCTACCAAATAAGGTTAATATGCAAGATTCCGAACCAATTTCCACTCTGATTGCAGTTGGAACCAAACATGGAAATCATAAGGATGAGACATCGGTAGACCCCAGCATGTACATGAGGATAATTGGGAGTCTATTGTACCTGACAGCGACATGGCCAGATATTGTCTTTGCAACATGTCTAGTGACTTGCTTTCAGATTAATACAAAGGAGGAGCATGTGGAATTAGTGAAAAGAATCATGAGGTATATTCAAGTTACTCACAATTGAGGATTTTACATTGCTGCAGGAAGGGACGGTGAATTATCAGTATTTTCTGATGCTGAATGGGCTAGTGATGTGGTGGACTGAAAGTCCACCAGTGATGGAGCATTCTATATTGTTAATAAATGTGTTGGCTGGCTAAGAAAGAAACAAGAAAGTACTTATCTTAGTACTAATGAAGATGAGTATATCTCTGTCACAAAGGCATGCACTAAACTGCTATGGATGAAGCAACAATTAACAGATATTGGTGATGAGGTGAAGCAACCGACGATAATTTACTATGATAACAAGAGCACAATTGATCTTATGAATAATCCTGTTCAGCATTCTCATAAAAACATATTGAAATCAGGTATCACTTTATCAAATAAAAGTTGGTCAAGGCGTGATTAGAATGTATCATGTGGGAACTGATGAGAAATGGATGATATCCTAACCAATCCACTGTCAGCAGCTATGTTTGAGAAGCATTAGTTGAATCTGGATGTTCAGCCACCTCCTAGTGTATAAGAAGGTTACGAAATACCTCTCTCCGCAGTTATGTTAAATTTTTTTAATTTGTTTCTGGATATGATGTAGGTTTATGAGGGAGATACTATCCAGGGGCTGTATTGAGATTTTCAATGAGCAAATACCAATCTTTTGGTTTATTGCTAATGGGGGAGAAGGAATAAATTTAGGACATGTTTGGTATCATGATGATATTTCGGGGATAGGATAAGAAGGAATACATTGGACATGTAAGGCTTCCAGAAAAATTTAAGTGAATTGCTTGGGCGTCATTGAGAATTACAAAACATGGGATCCCAATTCACGCTTCCCCTCTTGTTTTCTACATTGATCATTGCTCACGTAGACTTGGAGTGTTGGCTGAGTTGATTCTTTCATTTTTGGTTTTCATATGGTTGGTGCTCTATTGATTTTATTTACTGATTTCCAGCAAACCCAAAGGGGGAGATTGTTGGAACCATGATCATTATATGAATGAATTGGAGTACGGTTTGTGTTTGTTTGTAAATCCTTAGTGGAAGATCAGAATTTTTGCCAGTAAAGTGATCATATAGTTCAATCAAACAACATTATCGAAGGTGGCACTATTATGCAGTGTTTTCCAAATCATTGGACCTGAAAATCGGAAAATAAAGGCATAGGTTGTTGTCAAGAGGAGGTGCGCGCAAAAAGGAAGTGGTGTGAGAAATAAGGGAGGCCTACAAAAAAAACATCGGTGTGCACGAAAAACAGCGGTGTGTGCAAAAAATAGCAGTATGTTTGAAAAATAGCATGGTGTGTGAAATAGTCATGAGAGATTTTTCGCGCAAGAGGTGTTTCTGAATCAGAACGTCAGAAACTGGAAAAGTCATGGGCTGCACGAAAAACATGGAGTTGTGCGTGAAAAACGGTACTTGCACAAAATATTACATTCCAAATAAGAGGTTTTTCACGCCACATTAGGTTTTGAGTGCGGGGGTCTGATAAACATATAAATAAGATGTAACCCCATCATTCCATATGGTTGAAGACTCAGAGATGATCTGTGGTCTGATTCGTGTAAAAAGTTTGCGTAAAGGGAGTTGTGTGAAAAATATTAGACTTGCGTGAAAAATTCTGGCTCGCGTGGAATAATTTCGATTTGCATGCGATATTCTGGATTGCGTGAAAAATTCCAAGTTGCGCTAAAAAATCCATCTTGTTCAAAAAATGTGAAGTTTCATGAAAAACTTGATGTTGCACGTAAAACATGGAGTTGCACTAAATTGTCAGTGAAAACTATTTGTGCATTTCTGATTATCCAGTTTAGTGGTTCTGTGCATTCAAGTGCATCATTTTCATACCTCGATGCAAGAAAAGTCTCATGCTATGCAGAGGAAAAGACTTAAATGAAAATCTATTGAAGAGACCTTCATGTCTATAATCTAACTGGGACTTCACCAAAGGAAGTGAGCTAGGGGGACTCAACAGGAGTGACCCGAGGGACGCAGTGAGTTATCTCTGAACTTTTGAAAAGGCAGTGTGCCTGGGATAGAGTTATTGTACCTGAACATTGTAATCCATATCTAGTAAAGTTTAGTGCAATTAGGTATGAATGAAAACATATTGGTGTATGCTCCTTGGACGTATCCCTTTGTGGTGAACCAAGTAAAATTTCTATATAAACATCCTACTTTCATTTCATTGACAGGTTTAACTAATTCCTACCAATGTGGGAACAAGATCCACAACTTTAAAAAGAAAAATTTAAAACCCTGATTCACCCCTCCCCATTCAGGGTGTTCCAGGGTCCTTCATTTTTTTCATCCAAAAACCTCAACACCTCTAGATGAGTTCTTATATTTTATTTTATTCATAAAATATGTCATCTTGATTTTATCAATGAGAAACAATGGATGATGAATAATATATTGAAAATTAGATTAAAAGAACTATTAAACATGAATTGAAAAATGAAATTAAAATTCATAAATTAATCAATGATATTTAAAAAATATTATTAATTATGTGACCGCTCATATACCACATAAGGATTGGGATACAAAAGAAGTGTTCCATGGTTCATGCCTATCTTTTATTTTTTCGTGATTGGTGATCAAACCAGTATTTAAAAAAATGATAATCAGCATGATAAACAGAATTGAATCAAAGAATATTGGAAAGGGATAGAATGTAGGAACCAAAGGAAATGATAATCAAATATTATTTATAACTAATTTAATAAAATAATGAATTTCCATGAAGGAATTATTTCTTCGTTGATGGTTCTAACAACATATTTGTGTGGTTCCATCATTTCATTATAGGAATCAATGTAGATTCTCTCTAGAGGTGATCCACACACATTCCACAAATCATTGAATGTATTTCTAGAAATATCTAAGTGTTATAATATCATATCTTAGCCCTTTCATCGTCCACCATTGATCGTTGTGTGAACCACTTCTAAAGCATTCTGTTATATATCTCTTGTCTCAAGAGTGGGAGGTGGGGGAAAATTTCTCTTCATTCTTGGGAGTCTTCTTAGAGAAGGGAGCTCTATGGGACTAGATAGGATTCCCTAATTTCGTTGTGCACAACCAAACAAATTAAATGTCTTATTGAAACAATAATATAATTAGGTTTATATATCACTTGGTTCAAAATAAAATAATTTTACAAGTACCCTTTATTATTTATTTATTTCATTTGGAATACCATGTCAAATAATTATTATATTATGGATATTATATATCAACATTCCCATAACATGAAAAATAAATTAAATAATATTTATAGTTATAATATTTAATATTTAATATTTCTCACTAGACTATTAAACTCAGTATTCTATTCCTCCATACTATTTATTGGGCCTTGAATAATTACTATTTATTTATTAAATAAATATCATTGAATTATTCACTAATAAATATATAAAACATATATTCACTAAATAGAAAATAAAATATTTACATTAAATATGGAAGATGTGAATAATTATTAAACCACATCCCAGAATAATATTTATTCAAATTGTAAAATAATATATATTAATATATTATTAAATGGAGATTCTTGATACAATTAGTGTGTGGCCTTCTATGACTCATTATAAGTCGCATTAGGTGATATAGCCTAAATTCCAAGGTTAGAGTCAATAAACACACAAATTCTACCATAGAGAAAGAAGTTAATTCCTCAAAAACATGATACCTCATACAAATTCTTACTATGTTATATAATCCATTTATCACGATATATCAAATCAAGTAGGTTTCATGTTGGTTCTATCTATCTATATTCTTGATATCTAATTCCTTGACATACCGAAAATTTAAAGTGCCTATTATACATGGTGGAAAATGATTTATTTAGGCCCTATAATTCCCATGAAAGGGATTGTGATATAATCATCTATTAATGAATTGATAGGACAAGTCCTTTCTCACGTTATTCATTAATGAAATATTACACGCGACACACTTAGAATATCCTACCTCACCACAAACAACTATCTTCATGGTTTTCATCAATACTTCAATGTAAAAAACTCAAAATACTCATTAAGTATAATATTAATGTCTAAGGACCAATACACAATTCAGTAGGTATGGACATCCATTGATGAAGATAATTTTAGATTTCCTAGTAGAGTGTCTCTTTCTAATAATATCCAACTAGATATTACCAAGGGTGTTCACCATGTGAAGGTACATCAATGTCCTATGAGTATCCCCGCCTAATATCTTATATCATTTTTCCCTCAAATGATATCATCTAGCTATATAAAATATATTTAAAAAAACTTTCATATCACATCCGGGCACTCATCATTGCGGTGAACTTCTATAACATTTTATTGTGACAACTACTTTTAGAAAATTGTCACATATTGTGTTATGTTGAAGAAAAATCATAGTGTGGTAAATATTTTTTTAATATTAAAAATTTTGAATACATTTTATCATAAATTATAGATAAGTTGGTTCTAGGGAACCAAATCGTACTCATGTCAGCATCTCGGGTGTTGTTTGCGACAAGGAATTGGGACTCCAAGTGGTTTTGCTCATGGTGGACTAGGATTGTCCATGGATAGAGGTTCCATGAGAAATAAGGGACTTTGGTACTTTATCACTAGACCTTTGGGTCTAGTTATGAGGATCCTTCAACTGGGGACATCAATCGAGCGGGAATGTGTTGAGACAATATCAGATAGGAATGAATAGGATGGGTCTGGTGTTTTTGTGGATTCCATGGAGAGTGAGGTGAGATGTTTTAAGTCCAAGGGGATGGGTCTCAAATGAATAGGCAACATGGTTTAGCTGATGAGATAAGTATAAGGGTATATCCCAGTGTTATTGTGCTTAAGGGATTTTTCTCAAGGAGGATTGGATTGTTATTCTTGAAGTGACATATCTTTAGTCTGCAAGGATGGTTTAGGGTGTTAATTCACTTACCTAGTATCTGAGGGGGTCGGTTGGTGTTCTATGTGACCTTTCTTTGGAGCCTTTGGACCCTGAATGACAGTTCCTTATTCATTTGGGTATTAAGAGGAGGACATTCCATATATGGAAGGTTTAATGTGATAACCATTACTTGATACTCTGGTATTGTTTCAAGGACCATACCAGATGTGTCTTGGGTTGGTGTGCATCTATTGGACCTCAACTTGCAGAGGATTAGTTTGAGACCAATTATAGGGACATGGACATGGTACAATGTTTGACTGATGGAGTTCCTTATATTGATAAGCAATGAGTTGTGGATTATGGAATATGACCATGCATAATATCTATGAGTATATTGATATGGATTAGGATAATACCTTTCCGTGATTCGGTGGGTATATGTTTGGAATCGGTATAATGGAATGAAGAAATGGTTGTATTCAGACATGATATTGAAGTATGTATAATTAGGGACGGTGTGTCCTATTTAATTCACAATGATGCAATGAGCATCTTAATTGTATTTTTATTCCTAAAGAATACACATGAATATGATGGTGTATATTGGAGGGTCTTGGAGAGAACCTATTATGTTTTATTATAATATCCTGCATGGGAATCTCAGTTCTTATACTGAAATAATCTCAATATTTGGGCTGGAGCATAGATTTTGTAGAGGTTGGCCTAAGGTATCTCAACGGTATAATGATACATCGATAATACCTTATGATGGTAGTTAGTCTAGGATATGTGAGTTTTATTTTGTTTTATTCTGAACTTGGGATCGGCTTGGTGGGAGAACAATGCATGGATGTTTTTTGTGAAAGTATCATATATTTTATTTCTCTTATTTATTTCTTTTTTTGAAATGTTTTATGAGTTTAACATTGTATAGTTATTTCCATTATTTTATGAATATGATTTGAGGGATGTATTGATTAGGAGATTTTTTTTATTCGGTAATATCTATATTATGGGTAGGTTCACTTCACATATCGGAGTTCTCCATCTTATATGGGTTCTAGGATGGGTACATTACATATATTTTTATATATAAAATCTAAATGTAAAATATTTACTATATATGGTCCATATAAAATATAGTGTAAGAGTGATATATTAGTGTCTTTTCCATATGTTGATGTAGGATTTTGAAACATCCACAATGGAATGTTATCAAAAAAATTAGAATCTGTAAAAATGGTTTTGACATTATTTAAAGTACTTATACTTTCATTAAAATTATATTTTTGTAATTATAATTTGTTTTTAATAGAAATGCACATCACTTGTTAATTCCTTGATTAATATTGGGGGAAAATCAATTCCCATTGTTTAATTTATTCTCTCAGATCAATAGATTATAGATTTTAGTGATCAAAGTGTGTAAATTGGACCTTTTAAGAAATTGTTTTAGGACACATTGTCTAAATATTGTGATAAATAATTTTTGAAATATTTTCACCATAACAAGTCATACTACTGGAATATTATTTTCCAAAATATATATGAGTTCTTAAGAAACTATGTGATGGTTTCTTGAAATTTATTTCAATATGGAAATACATCTATAAATTTTGTACACTATGTCATTAGATATATTTTGTATATTATAAAATTGTTTGAATTTGTAGTAAATATGAGTGTTGGTGAAATAATAATATCTACATATTAATGATTATGAAATTTACATTACATTTACAGTGTAAATATAATGTTTATATCTCCCTTATTAAATACTTTTATAAAATTATAGGTCCTTTTTGTGTAAATAAAAAAATTAATCTCATTCGATTTTTTAGTAATCAAATGAGAAGATTTAAATTTTTTTATTGTAAAAAAAGGTTTTTTAATTTATTCAAATGAGTTGTTTTATGTGTTTCCCCTAATTAATATTTTATACATTATATAACATGAAAATTTATTCTATACTTTTAAATTAGGTAGGTTATGGTTAATTATTTAATTTCTTTTTTACTTACATATTTTTCCATATATTATACAAATAAAAAATGTATATAGTGAATCCATAATGATTGATATTTGGAGTGATTTGATTATGAATCATATGATATAGAATCTTTTTCAAAAAATATATATTAATATCCTTTTGTTGAAAATTATAAGTAAGATTTTAGTTATTAAGTGTAATACAATATTCAAAAATGTGAAATAATGACTAAGTTATTATCTCAAATAGATATTATTATATAGGAACCAATAAGGATATAAAATAGTAGTCAATAATATTATTATATAACCATCATTAGTGACATTATATTATATGGATACATGTTTATTATGACATAAAAGATAAGAAAACATTAATACTTTATCTCATTTGAGGAATAAGTAAAATAAATTACTTGGAAAATGTGTCAAAGTACTTTGATTCAATTAATATATGGAATAATTAATCCACGAGTTAACTGAATATATAAGGAACTGAAATATTATTTCATTAATCACCCCTTTTAATGATATATAAGGTATTGATATATATAAATGGATAAATTTTACATTATTAGATATATTTAAATCTATGATGAACCATATGGACATTTTAATTTCATTTTAATGTCTTTCTCTAGATACAACAAATTTAATATTTAGTTTTATTTTATCCAAAGATACTAAAAAGGCACAATATGAGATATAAACCATAAAACATATCAACTTATATTTTATAAATATTTTTATATATGAAAAAAATGTAAAATTTATTTTTATTAGATTTAGTTTTCCATAATCACAACCATATATATTTTTTAACCAAATAAATAATATATGATATTTTTTAACTTCTAAGAAAAAAAATTTGTTTATTATAATTTTATATTCCTTAGAATGAATTTATTTATCAATGATCCAGCTACAGGAAATAGGAATTTAATAAATATTCAAACCAAATAAAATGACATTTTTCTAAGATGCATTATGTGTTGGTTCCATAAAAGGTTATGGATACAAAAACTAACAAAAGCATAATGTGTTAACATTTCAGGTTATTATTCCAATATAATTAAACTTTTTTATAAATTTTTATATATTTTTTTGTCTATTACATGTGATAATTGGATTTTAAATATTCATTTCATGAATTTTTAATAATTCTGGTACATTTTTTCCATTTTTTGGATTTTAGAAATAATCAAAACCACATACATTATACAGATATGACTAATGGATGTATAATCATAACATGAAAATTTGATCATGATCAATGTGGAATAATCCCAAATATGTGTCTATTAAAATATATTAGAATGAATGGTTCTAATTTTTTAATATATGATCATAACCAGAGAAACATAAAGTCCCCCAATAACTGTAAGTGATGATATGTTTGTTTTAAAGGTTTTCTGCTGGAATCATGTCCATTCATACACTAATAGTTAAATATATGACTATGGTTACACATAGTATTTGAATTATTGGTGGGTTATCTAGACTCCATACATGTAACATCTTTAAGGTTGTTACTGTAAGAAAACTATTAATTGGATATATGACTATAAATATTGTCTAGTCTACAATAAGTTTTATAATGTAAAAAGAGTTATATCCTTAGAAACCAATATTATCTCTAACTATATAACGTATATAAATAATAAGGATTGATATTTATTTTATAGGGATAAAATATTTCTTATTTTTGGTGGTTTCCATGTAATACCCTGAGTTTTTTTTTATTTTTTTCAAATAAATTTAATTTCTTCGCTATCTGGCTTTACCAGCAAGACCATGTTTTAACGAATCATGATATACTATTAATATTAATATTATAACCTAGCCACTGAAATTGATGATATGAATAGGTTTAAATTCATTTTTGAAAAAAATGTATAAGGTATTTAGTTAAATAATATATATTTATGAATAAGAACATAATATTTTAATGAAGTCATTATATACTTTGAAAATGCTTTTTTTAAAATTATTTTTATTAATTTTTGTGAATAGATAATGAAAATAATTTTTAACACTTATATAAAATTTATTTGATGAATTTATATTAATTTATACAATAAAAATTTTAAAATTATATTAGGGTAAATTTTTTAGAATTTTCTAAAAAGATTAACTTCTCAGTGAATAATTAAAAATTATGGGTTTTATTGTAAACTGCCTTTTCATTTAAAGAATTTTAAAAATTACATCATTTTTAAAATCATTTAAAAAGTAAAATTAGAAAAATAATGTTATTATTTATCCAATTTTGTTCATTTTAATCAAATTCATGTTGAATTTTGATATTAAAACATTTTAAACTAATGGGAATTTTCTTTTTGGAAATCCACTTTTTCATCGCGTCTGTGAGTTAAATTTGAAATTTAATTTTTTATTTTTTTTGAATCAAATTCATAAAATTGAATCCCATATTTTATATCACCCAAATTAATATAATATAATTTTTAAATTAATTTTTTTCAAATTCAAAGTAAAAATACAAAAATTATGAATTATCTTGGTAAAGATTAAAACGGGTTTTCTATGGGGTTAAACTAAAATGATAAGTTATAAAATGACCTAAATTATTTTCCAACTAAATTTTTCTCAAAATATTTCGACCATATGTAATATAAGGTTTGATGATGAGATACTTTTGAGTTTCTTTCTTGATTAAAACAAGTGTACACCTTTTTCATTTAAAACAAGGGTCTTCTCCCCCACTTATAAAAGGGAACTCCCTACCCTCTTCTCTTCAAACATCCAAATAAATTTTTATCAGCTAGTAAATGAAAAAAAATATTCCTTATAGAATTTAAATTACATATAATCCTTTTTTATTAGTAAACCCACCTATTATGGATTTAGGTGTATATATATAGAGGAACTCCGAAGAAGTGGTAAATTTTTTGACCTTGTGTTTCTGATTGATTTCTTTTTTCACCTACATCAAATCATCTTAAAATAAATTGATATAAAAAATAGTATAAAACATATACTTATAATTTATTATGTTAATTTTTTAACCTATAACCATATCCTCTTTTATAAAATCTGAAATAAAATCATCAAATGTGTGTGTGGTGGGATACCGCCTCACGAACCCATGTAATATGATTTCCATCACAACAACTCATGGAAAGAGATAATGATGGATATAATTTGTATATATTATATTTATGAAATTATTGTACTTAATTAGTTATAATATCATATATACAATATTTCCTTAAAAAAATTTGGAAAACAATAAAGTCGCTCATGTGTACTTGTAAACTACAACATCCACAAAGTGATGTCAAATATTTTTCATTTAATTTTTACTTGGATGGTGATTAGGATGTATTATAAAATATAAATATTATATACAACATAATAAATATTCTATAAAGGGTTATTTATATTTACCTCTAATTTATTGCATTCGTCGGAAAAATGGAAACAACATTCGTTAGACTGTACAACCTACCATCTCTATGAACGATGTAATTCATTTTCATATTTATAACATTTTTGGATGAATATAAATACATTTATAATTTAGATATTTATATTATATTTATATCATTATTAACATACCATATATTATTAAATAGTTATCTTAATAAAGTGACCAAAACTAAAAAAAATAAAACATATATGAAGGACGAAGCCATTATCACCTAAAACAGTGATTTTAACAATGAATTGTTAATAAAGTGTGGTAAACTTTTATACGTAAATAAAATTTGGTATGATTAATTATATTGTTTATATATTAAATTTATAATAATCTTTTATTTATTATATAAGAGTTTTAAACGTTTATGAATAAATTTGATACTTAAGGTAAGGTATTTCTAGTCTCTCTTTACATTCTGGATGACATATGCAATATTCACCTATCATTTCCTTTTTGTGGTGTATATATTTTAAATTTTAAATTTTATATAATTTATATCCTTATTTTAAAAAAATTATTATTTAATTCAATTTAATTCATTAATGGGTCTTATGATTCAAATTTTACCAAAGTGGTAATGTTTTAATGATATAATCACATTTTTTATCGAGAATGATTATCATTATGATTTTTATAATTAAATAATATTATATAAATCTCAATAACATTATTAATTTTATTCTACAAAACATATTTAATGAAAATATATCTTTCCATCTAATTTTATTCCCTTTATGTACATAATATTAAAAAAAAATCTGCTAAAGAGACTTTATTTCCCTATTATATCAAAAAACCATATTCTTACTTGTCCATGTTATTTATAAATTATTTAGATATTGATTTTAAAATAATAAAATTAATTTTTAAATTAATTTTTACCATTTTTACATTTTTACAAAAAAAATTTAAAATGAATCTTCTTTTTGTTTTCCGAATAAGATATTTTTTGACATTTCCCCAAAGTGTAAAAAGAGTGTTCTATATTTAACGTGTCTAACATGAAAATAATTGACCACCATTATGAAAATTATTTAATTTTATGATTCCTTTGTATGTTTCTAAGGTTTTTATCAAATAAAATTTTTTTACAAATTTTTTATGAATTTAATGTTATAAAAGGTGATTTTAAAATAATGGATATTTCCCTAAAAATATGTTCCAAGTGATCTTTCAAAATAATTTTCCATATAAGATAACATCAAATTATATCAAATAATATTTAATAGGGATATGATACAATTATTTCATCCTTATTCATTCATAGGATGGTTTATTATGATGATGAAGAAGCATTTCAAAAACCCACTTCTTTTATATGGGTTATGATGTGATAAAATGTTTATAGAACCCATTTATCTTCATGGGTTCTAAGATGATCAATGTTTTAAAACCTGTTATTACCCATATTTATGGATTTCATTATGAGTCATTGGTTACCTTATATACATGTATGATGATTATGTTATAACTAAGTATGGAGGTCAAATTATAACCCCTAATGGGTGGGACTTATATCCCTCTACAATTTATTGGGTAATGATTATTGTTTTATAAAATAAAAGGTTACATGAGATGTTACCCCAAACCCAACATATGGTACACAAGATGTTATCCCAATCCTAAAATAGGGTACATAGGTGGTTATCCCAATCCAAAGTAGTTACATTATAAGTTATCCTAAGACAAACACAATGGATATCCTTGAAATTATATTTTCTATGATTATGTGTATGAAAAAATTCAATGTGTAATAAAAATATTATTATATAATGAATTATATTCTCTAGTCCCTTTATCATCCATGTCTTATGAATTTCCATGATTTATTCTATGACTCATTTTTATGATCTATGTTAGGAAGGGTATAGTTTTCAAATATTAATCTCATGTTATCATACTATTATGCCCATGTTATGTTGATGTCTCCCTTATTTATCATTGTTGATTATCTGATATCACCCTTTACTATTTTTTATTTCACTATATTATATAGACTATTATTTTTTTGACATGTATAATATGGGTGTTATTCAAGTAGAACTTATTAGGCAATGATGTAGCTCAATTATAAAAATAAATTTTTTATGTATCCATGTTTCCAAAGGCACTAGACCTAAATGATTCTAGTGTGGATAATTAAGTTATGTAATGATTATTCATGTAATAAGATATAATATAAATGTATGAAATGTGTTTTTTATTGTAGTTAGTATCCTTGAATTTCATATATGACCTTTTGAGACTATTATAAGTAAACATTAGCAGTAACCCTAGGGATATTTCTAATAATCATAAAAAGTATTGGAAAAATTACTATAATTTTGGTGAAGGATAGAGAGAGTGGATTCATAGAAATTACATACCTATCTAGATACTACATATGGATGTGGATCTAGAATATTTATACATATTGGTCTTAAATCCTAAAAGGGGGCATTATCTGTACTTGATCATCTCCTAGAACATGAAAATTGGACTTACTACACATCTGGTCTGATACTCCCAAGGGACATTCATTGGAAATTCACAAACATCCTTATGAACTATCCTAATGGATTTGAATAATTTCCTAGGTTACACATAAGGTGTCATGTATTGAAAAGAATTTATCATGATTTAGACATCCAAAAAGTGAATTTTCATCAATATGTAGTTCCCTAGTATTTTTTTTGTTTATTACACAATGCTATTTTATTTTTCATCAACGGATAGAACCCAGAAGAACCAGGTTAATACTATGTGTGAAAAAACATCAAATAATTTTCCTCTTGAGAAACCGAACTTTATTGGAGCTAGAATTTAAAATATCATTTCTATTCTAACAAAAACATATATGGATATTAATCATACAAAACTTCCAAACGATAAATGGAGGGAACAACATTTTATTGAGTCCGTCAAGAGAAAATACACAACTTCATTTAGTGGTTCTTTTAATCCACTATTTCATCAGAAAAGGATCATTATCATTGATAGGATGTTTTACATTCATCAATGTTTGGGGATTGAAAAATTAATTTGGGCTAGAGATCATTCTAAAGGTGAAGTGGATAAGTGGTGCATTATTATTATGAATATGAGGAAATATGATGAAATTTACTCAATATAGTGGTATGAGATTAAGAGACAATTTTTCAATAAATAAATTCATAGTATTTTCCATATGAAAATGTGGAAGGAATTCCTTATTCTAATATAGAAGGATGATTAATTCATTGGCACATATAAGGTAAATATTACAAGACTTGCGATGTATGATTCTGGAATGACCATATAATTGGAATATAAGCTTGATCAAATTTTCAATGGATTAAAACCAAGTATTTAAAGGGTTTTAAATATATAGGACTTTATTAGGTATGATGAAATCAACTTTTTTAAATCAAGGGGGAAATGGAGATTTTATTACCCACCAGTCACATGGTTTGATAACGAAATAAATAGGGAATTTATGAAAACTTTAAAAACCCCTAGAGAAAAGAATATAACCTTTCATTTGTTCTCAATGTGTCAAAGGAATCATATATGAAAGTTTCTTAAGTGTATTATTAACTATTTTAAATGGGGAATGTAAGGTCACTAAGTGGCTGAATTCCAATGTGATGGGAAGAAGTTAGCTAATAATTTTAATATAGAGAAAACTCTATAGAATGAATTTCCCACACTGTTTTGTTTAAAATGTAAGAATTATTGGAATTATGGTATCAAGTGCTCAAATTAAAATGTTAACTATGATGATCTATTTTAGAAACCTCAAATTATTAGGGACGATGGTAAACCTCATGTGATCACTATTTATAATTAGGGATACCATAACAACATGATGACATTTACACTTATCATCCATGAACTAATGCATTTTTTTTCTAGGTTATCCCATATATTTATATCTGATTAATTTTTTTATGTATAAATATTCCACCAAATTTAATAGGTTTGAATTATAAGTGAAAACCTCTAATTGTCAATATTTACATCTAGTGTTTAAGATTCACTTTCAGTTTATTTTTTTGGAAATGAACTTCCAGTAAATCTTATTATTCTCTATTTTGTTGAATTTTATGTAACATTAGTCATGGATTGGATTCATCTTTAAAATTATTGTTGGAACCAAGGAATTTCATTTCTAAAAATGGAGCTGGTTAGTGTTTGTTGCCAATACGCACTAGGTTGATCAAGGTTTGTGTTTATCAAACCATACAGGGAAGATCAGCGATTTTTTGAGGAAAGGATCACAACTAGTCTTGGTATTTTATAACACGTGGAACTCATAGTTGATTTTGAAACTTCAAATGAGTCAAAAATATCATTAGAAGATAAAAACATTAGAAATTAAGGATTGGGTGTGATTAAATTGGAGTCTAAAGGAGAAGTGTGAGTGATAAAGTTATTCAACAATGTGATCATGCACGACACTAGTAATTGTCTTTGGAACTCATGATGGGTCATCAAAATCATTGTAATACAATAACATTGTAAATCAAATGTTAATTTGTGATTGAATTTGGGTCTAGTAATAAGATCCCCTAAAGCATGAAAGGTTGTCTTTGGGGTTCACAGAGCACCAACATGGGACTTGTGTAGTACTCATGACTATCTTTGGTAATCATGGATTGATCTTACGCAAATAGTAAATAGGACTCATGATTGAGCATGAGTGTTTAATGAAGGTTAGTGGAGTGATAATGATGACAAGAGAAGGGACATCACATGATGTGGAAGACATATCGTCAGGGACTCGCGGTGTCGAGTGGGTCGTCAGCGGTGCACATCACATTTCTTATAGTGACCGCAAACACCACTTGCATCCTCTATTTTTTCCTCATTGTGATATTTTTTGGGGTTATAGATCGCGCTACTTGGAATAATTGATATCTAATATTTATAATTAATTTTTTATGATGTATTTCATGACCAATATGGTCCATATGAAGAGGGTGGAAGCATGTCATGGAAAATATCTTTATCTATCCTTATCACACATCAGAGGTGTTTGGACACACCTGAGGACTTCTGTGTTGTAAGGAAGGTTAAGGACTCACATAGAGCATGAATTTTAAAGAAGGACTTGCACCTATATCTCATAAAAAGAAAGAGAAAATCTTGCACATGGATCTTCCAGATAACATGATCCCAAAGAGGTGGACGGTTGTCCAAAATTTGTATAATTAATGTGATGGAGACATGCCTATAAATACCTCAAGACCCTTACTTAACAACTAGAAAAGTTTTTCTTAAAATATTTATCTAAATATCATCTGGAGAAGGGACTCATGGTGAGATATCATGAAAGAGGTTTGTGGAGGAGTAGTTTATGTGATTGATATCATGTAAGTGTTGGTAATGATCTAAATAATGGTTTACGGAAGGATTTAGGGGTTCTCACCAAGGGTTTGTGGTGAACAGGGGTTTGCACAAAGGGTTCGCCGTGACCAGGGGTTCACACCTAAGGTTCACGAAAGGAATCGAGGGTTTGTACAAGGTTTTAAATGATTTCACAAGGCACCAGGGGTTTTTACAAGGTTCTTTAGGTTCTCAAATAGTGCTAGGGGTTTACACTAGGGGTTTTCACAAAGGGAAACATGTGTTATGCACAAGTGAAGTATTGAGCATCTAATATACATTAGATATCTTGTTTGTTTATTCATTGCTTCCAAGTTCATCAATTCAAGAAATCGATTCAAGAAGTGCCTCATGCGGGAAAAAGACAAAGAATACCATGAAAATATACTTAAGTGATCTTTATGTTGATAAATTGATTTTGAATTCTCTCTGAGTAGTGAGGTAGGAGGATTCAATGAAAGTGTTCCAAGGGATGCAGTGATCTATCACTAAAATCTTATAAAGGATGTTTTCCTAGCACGGAGTGACTATGACCAAACTTTTGTATTTCAAATATAGTGAATATTAGTGGATTTTGGTATGACCAACACACTGTCCGTGTATGATCCCTACACATATCCCATTGTGGTGAACCAATTAAAAGTGTTGTGTTGTATTTTTTTATGTGAATGTTTGATTCCTATTAATATCCATCATATAAATATAACAAGTTCTTACCAATGTGGGAACAATATCCATCAATTTAAAAGAAAAAATCGACACCCTCATTCACCCCTTCCCTATCAGGGTGTCCTAGGGTCCTATAAGTGGTATCATAGTGAGGTGTCTAGTGTTACATATGTCCGTTGCAGTTATGGAGAATTCAGTTAATGTTACCAGAGCCCCCCCTCTTCAATGGAAGTAACTTTTAGATTTGAAATAACATGATTAGATCTCATCTAAGATCTCTTGGAATGGAATTCATTTCCTCTAATTCACAAGGAATACATGTCACTAATCCAACTTGGTTTTCTATGACTGGTATAGATAGAAAAATTATTGGTGTAGATTGTAAGCACAAAATTATCCCACAATAGCACATTCTGATCATATCTATCATAAGGTGATGAGTTACACCTCAGAAAAGTCTATGTAGTAAAAACTCAAAATTATTTATGAAGAAGATAGTAAAGGGAATGAAGAAAACTCGATGTTTTTTAAAATAGGTTTGATGATTTGAAGATACACCCTAATGAAAATAATGATTACTTCTTCAATCAAATTTCTGATGTTTTGGGAGAAATCTTAGGGCTTGGTGAAGAGATAAAACACATTTATATTGTAAAGAAAATCATGAGAATACGTATTCCTATTTACAATCAAATGTTTTCAATTCTTGAATAAAGGTATCTTTCAAAACATTCTTTAGATGGTATGTTGTGTATCCCAGTGGAATCTGAGATGATGGTCAAACTAAAAGATGCAACGATTTGAGTATGTAATGAAATGTAATTCAAATCCATGCACTAAATTGAAATTTCAAGAGAATATTCTAAGTAAGATAATGATAAAAACAGACTTCATTCTCTAATAGTAAGAAAATCAAGAATGGAATATGTAAATTTAATGGTAAGTTACCTCTGGATTGTTTTCTTTGTGCCTGAGTTGATCACATTGCCTCTTAATGCTCAAAATTTTTTGAAAATGAAGAGAGTGAAGATGGATACATAGAGAAGCCTCATAAAAGGTTTTTCAAAATGGAGACATCAAATCCAGAAATAAAGTAAAAAGGTAGAGTTTTTTCTATGAAGGGGAAGGTGATGATAATGAATTCCTTGAGATAGAAGAATCAAAATTTAAATCTAGAACCCATGATTCTATGATGGATACTGTAAAAAAATTAGAACCATATGAAGATAATGCTAGATATAATTAGTTGACCACTGATACTGATCTCGATTTGAAACATAATAATGCACCTGGTAAGATTGAGAATCAATGTAATAGATAAAAAAGTGGAAAGAAGTTATATAAGATTAATTAGAATATTTTGATCAAATTGACGTTGAAATTGAACGAATAGAAAAATAGTGAAAGAACAATCATCAATCCTTGAAAGCATAGAAGATGTAGTGGAAATAAAGCTCCAAAATCAAGAACATGAAAAGGTAATCAATGACCTTACCCTTGGATTGGAGGAGAAGTCCAAGACCATTTAGGGACTCAAAGAATAAGTTATTACTCTTAGTATTTAACTCAAAAGTGAATCAAATTCAAAAGAAGCACAGAAGAAAATATAATTTGTAAAATTCATAGATGTTGAGTTATTGTAGAGAGATAAGCATGGTAATAGGGAAGTTCAAATGATTTTGAATGGTCAAAGACCTATGTGAATGGGTAATATTGGAATTATTTGTGATTTTAAGACATCAAGTTTTTTAAATAATGTTAGAAAAAATAAAGGCATGCTGAAAGATTGACATGTTGAAAAGTCTCCAAAGTGATGAAAAAAGAACCCTAAAATAGAACTAAAATGAAAACTAAAAAATATTCTCATGCCTCCAAAAATGATAGGCATCCAAACTATTTTTTAAAATAAGAAGACATGAGGAGGAATAAAAATGAGAAGATATATCAACTTTTGGACAGTGTTTCACTTACCAACAGGTTTTCTCATTTAGAAGAATAGTATGAGTATGAAGAACCAACCTAAATGGAAGAGAGATATGAATTCCATATTTATAATTCAATAAATCTAATATTACATGGAAGGAAATGCTAAAAATTAAAAAATCCAACCTTTCATAAGTAGCTCTCACAGCTGTGAAGAGTAATTGTACCTGAATCCTTGTTAGAGGATTTTTGTCCCACATAATGGGTAATACTGAATTAGTAACAGATGCTAATAAAATGGTCGATGTGATAGTAATTTTTTGTTATGATGGTGTGTTGAAGATCAAATTTAGTGGAATTACTGAACTAGCTAATAGGGAGAAGAAGAAAACTGAAGACATGTATGTGGACGGTATGTGTCACAATCTCCTCAGTGTGAGTCAACTTTGTGACTCAAGAATTCTAGGAACATTCAATCAAAAAGGTTTCACTATAAATGTAAATAAAAAGAAATATATCATGAAAGACTATAAAATAGATCGAGACTTATATCTGGTTGACAATAAATTGAACAATTTCTATCTGTTAGTTGAAGATGATAATAACTTAAGGAGTCAAAGGTTGGGTCACATTAACAAAAAAATACATGGAAAATATATCTAAGTTGAAGATAGTCATGGATATCCACATTCTAAAATAGAATGGAAAAATACTTGTGATTCATACATATGGGGGAATCTGGTCTGCAGTTTATATCAGCCATATAAGAAAAGGGCATCACATCTTTTTGTTCACATCCATACAGACGTATGTGGCCCAATAAATGGTGACAGAACTCATAGATAAATGTACATAGTACTTTTCATTGATGATTATAGTAGAATGAATCATTTTATAGTTATACACAGGAAGCTATGGGTGCTTGATTTCATGAATAATTTTTGCTGAATCATTGAGATAGATATTGTACGGATAATCAATATTCTACGGTCTAATAATAGTGGGGAATACCCATCCATTGAGTTTAAAAATTACCTAGAGAAGCATGGAATATAACATGAGGTGGAATTTGTGATAACTTCGTAGAAAAATTGTGTTTCTGAATGTAGGAATCGACATGTGAACAATATATCCATAACTATGCTGCTTGAGAGTCGTATCCCTTCGATATTACTGGAAGGAGGCCATTTAAGTTGCAGTGTATCTTTAAAATCGAACAAGAATTTATATGGGTAAAATCAAGATGTTTTATGAGTTGTGGAATGAAAGGGGTCCCTATTTGAATTATTTCCAGGTTTTTGGATGTAAATGGTTTATTAAAAACAAATAAGTAATACTAGGAAAGTATGGTGATGCGACCGATAAAGGAATATTCCTCGGATATTAAATGAACAAAAAATCCTACAAAAGTTTCAATAAGTTCCTTGGAAATTTTTTGGAAATTAGTTATGTTAATATAATTGAAGACAAGAAAAAAATACCATGAGGGGATCTTATGCTGATGTGATTAAAGATTCAAAAAATAGTGGAATTAGAACATATTCAAATGAAGAAGTAGAGGAAGGAGTGCAAGACATTCAAAGATCACCGCACAAGTGGATTCAAAGGAAGAATCAAAAGGTAAAATTATAATAGAAGAAAATTCTTCTGAAACTAATAGAAGAAATCAAAGAGAAGAAATTGATCAATCTAACATTAATGGGGATTAGACTGCACCCATGTAGACATGGAGAATTGGGAATAATGTGCAATCTATATTTCTATCAGCAATGGAACTAACCTCTTTGGAAGAAGATCTAAAGGATGAATCATGGGTTAAATCAATGAATGGATAGTTGGTCCAGATCAATAAGAACAAAACATGGGATCTAGTTAAGAGACCTGAAGGTTACAATGTGATTGGTAAGAAGTATATTTTTTAAGAATAAATATGATGAGCAAGGTAGTGTGATCCGAAATCAGGTGTGATTGGTGTGTAAAGAATATTCATAGAATAAAGGTGTTAATGTTGAAGAAACATTTTCTTTGATTTCTATACTAGAATAGATCATACTTTTCCATTTAATGGAAATTAAAATGGGATTCAAAGTGTATCAAATTGATGTCAAAACTAGTTTCTTAAATTGTTTTATTTAAGAATAAGTTTATATATAACAACCTGTGGGTTTTCTACTTGGCAATGATGATATTATGGTCTGCATACTAAAAAAGGGACTCTAGGGTTTTAAGTGGGAACCACAGGCATGGTGCTCCCAGTTGGATTCATATATGAAAATATTGAATTTAAAAGAGGAGTGGTTCACAAACTCTATGTGAAGAATTATTAGAATGGTTAGTTCATGGTACTGGTGTATATTGATGATATTATTTTTGGTGGAAGAAGGTTGGGATCAATGGATGAATTTTCTGATCACATGAAATTGTAATTTCAAATTTCTATGATTGGTGAACTCACATATTTCTTGGTGCTGGAAGTCATTTATAAGAAGGATTACACTTTCATTTCTCAAGAAAAGTATACAAGAGAGCTTCTGAAGAAGTTTAATATGGATGTATCCAAACCAATTTCAAACCTGATTGTGATTAGAAGAAAACTGAGAAGACGTGAGGATGGGACATTAGTAGATCCCACAATGTACAGAGAATAAATGGAAGCTTACTGTACCTGACAGTGATACAACCAGATATTTTTTCTACAACGTGCTTAGCGGCCCGATTTTAGAGTAATCTGAAGGAATAACATATGGTGGTAGTGACAAGAATCCTATTGTATATTCAACTTACTAAAATTATGGATTATACCATGTTAAAGGAAGAGATAATGAAAAATCATGATCTTTTGATGTTGAATGGGCTGGATATTTCATAGAAACAAAGTCCAAATGTGGGGAATAATTATTTATTGGGAAGAAAGGTGTCATCTAGTTGAGTAAGAAATAGGAATGTACTTATGTTCGTACTAATAAAGCTGTGTATATCTCTACTACAAAGGCATGCACTAAACTACTATGGATAAAGCAACAACTGACTAATATTGGTGATGAGGTAAAATAGCCAAGGGTGGATCACTATTATAATAAGATCCCAATAGATCTTACCAAGAATCATGTTCATCATTATCATATGAAACACATTGAAATAATAGATCAATTTATCTATGAAAAGGTTGAACAAGTAATGATTAAAAATGGATCATGTGGGAACTGGTGAGAAAGTGGCTGATATTCTGACCAAGCCACTGGAAGCGGTTGTGTTTGAGAAATGTCAGTTTATCCCCAGTCTTCAACCAGATCCTAGTGAATAATGAGGTAATGATAATCCCTTATCCCCAATTGTTTTAAATGTTTTAATTTTTTTGGATGATATTCAGGTGTATGGAGATGATAGGATCTAGGGGTAATATGTTATTGAGATTTCAAGTCAAGATTTGGTTCTCTAGGTTTATTTCCAATGGGGTAGGATGAATAAATTCAACGAGTTACAAAGGGTTGAATGTAAATGGATAAAACAATCCTATGTTATGAGGAAACATTCATATCTTTCATTCAAACACATGATAACATACTTCATGTCTTTCCACTTGTTTTCAACACTGAAAATTACTCACATAGACTTAGAGTGTTGGATGAGTTGATTTATTCATATTAGGCTTTGATAGTGTCTTGTGCAATGTTGAATTTATCATGAAATCTCCAACAAACCCAAAGGGGGAGATTTTGGGAACAAAGGCTATTTATTTCTGAAAATGGAGTTCGGTTTGTGCTTGTTGTCAATCTACCCTTGGTTGATCAAGATTTTTGTTTATCAAAACATACGTGGAAGATCAAGGGAGTTTTCATGGAATGGGATCTTAACTGGTATTGTCTTGTGATCTTTCATGGAACTCATAGTTGACTTTGAAACTCGCGATGAGTCACAAACGTCATTAGATGACAATAACAATACTAATATAATGATTGGAAATGATTGAATTCAAGTCTAAAGGGGAAGTGTGAGTGTTGAGGTGATTCGACAATGTGATCATGCATGACACTCATAGTTATCTTTGAAACTCACAATGGGCCATCAAAGGAATTAGTAGACTTTATCATCGTAAATCATATGATAGCATGTGGTTTAATTTGGGTCTAGTGGTAAGATCTCATGAAGTTAACATGGTTTTCTTTGGGGTTCTCGGAGCACCTATAGGACTCATTCCAGAGGATTGTGGAGAAGCAACAGGGGTATTGCATAGAAATCATGACTATCTCTGGAGATCACACCCAGATCTTCCACAATGTGAAAATAGGACTCATGCTTGAGCATCCATTTTGGGTGATGGTTCTCAAAGTGTGAATGCTTACAAGCCAAGGGACTTCGCATAATGCGATGGACATGTTGCCAGGGGATCGCGATGTGAAGTGGGTCATGAGGGGTGTGCATTGAATGTCTTACAGTGACTGAGAACACTACTCACCTCCTCCATTGTTTTGGCCATTGTTATATTTTTGGTTTTCATAGATCACCTGACTTAAAATAAGTGATATCTAGGATTTATTTTCATTTTTTTAATGATGTATCATATGACCAAAATGGCCCATATGGATATTGTGCAACCATGTCAGGAACAATATATATGTATATCCCTAGAGCACCGTGGTGGTGTCTAGAAACACCTAAGTACTTCCTTACAAAAAGGATGATCGAGGAATCATGAAAATTGTGAATGTTGAGAGAGGAATCATGCTCAGATCTCATCAAAAGCTTGAGAAAATCTATCTCTTGAATCTAAGAGAGAAGGTAGTCCAGAATAGGTAAAAGGTTGTCCTCGATTTGTGAAATTAAGGTGGTGAACACTCGCCTATAAATACCCCAAGACCCATCCTTAATTAATGATAATTTTTTTCTTAAAATATTTATCTAGTTCTCATCTGGAGAAGAGAGTCGTGGTGAGATCTCTCCAAATATGATCATAGATAAGGTGTTTATGTCATTGATATCATTAAAATGTTGGGAATGATCCCAAAAAGGGTTCGTTCAAGGCATTAGGGGTTCATACCTAAGGGTTCGTGGTGACCAGGGGTTCTCACAAAGGGTTAGCAGTGACCAGGGGGTCACACTAGGGGTTCTCGGTGACCAGGGGTTCACCCCAAGGGTTTGCAGTGACTAGGGGTTCACACCAAGTGCTAATTGTGACCAGGGGTTTTCACCAAGGGTTTGCGCTAGGAATCAGGGGTTTTCACAAGGTGTTAGAGGTTCATTTAAGGCACCATCAGTTTATACAAGGTTTTAGGGTTCATGAAAGATGATAGGGGTTCACGCCATGGGTTTTCCCAGTGGTACATAGGTGTTGTGCGCATGTGAATTATTGAGATTCCATAATATATTGGATATCTAGTTTGTTTATTCAGTACTTCCAAGTGCATCAATTTAGTACAATGATGAAATACATTTCTAGTGATAGAAAATTAAAAATACTTCAATGCAAATCTATTTAAGATAACCTCAAATTGATAAACTGAGTTTGACTTATCTCAAAGCAATGACCTAGGGGTAGTCAATGGAAGTGTTCTGAGGGACACAGTAAAATATCCATAAAATCTAGTAAAGGTAGTGTTCCTAGAACAAGTGACTATGACCAAACATTTTTGTTCCATAGCTAGTGAAGATTAGTGGATTTTTGTATGACTAACACACTATCGGTGCATTCTCCTTGGACGTAGCTCTTTGTAGAGAACCAAGTAAACATGTTTTGTTGTCTCTTTTAATGTAAATGTTTTATTTCTATTCATATACATCATACAGGTTTAATGAGTTCCTACCAATGTGGGAACACGATCTATCACTTTAAAGGAAAACATTGACACCCTGATTCACCCCTCCCCTCTCAGGGTGTCCCTGGGTCCTAGAATTATGTTAGGACCAATCTTATGATGAAGGTGATCGTATTCGGGTATTGTCAATTATTTTTAACATTTCTTAAGAAATAATAAATGAAAATTGAGAAGAAAATAAAATCACATAACTTTTTATTCAAATCATAATGACCATCGTTTTCAAAAAATCAAACTCAACATGCTTGAAAAGTTCAATCGTATTGAGAAAAAATATTCATGGAAGTAAATGATCATCAGATTCACGATGGATCTGGTATAGAGTGTTTTATTGTAATGAGTCGAATCAGAGTCTTCATGAATAAAATCTAAATGTGAGGATTCTTTGCTGATCATGGAGTTCTAATAAATCATATGTATTTTAAGAACATGTGGTGGAATATTGATGAAATAAATGGGGGATTAAAGGAGATGTTGTCAATAAAACTCAGATGGATCGTATCCAAATGGAATGAGAAAAGGTGATAGAGATCATATTTTTCCTTAACATAATCATGTTGACTGTAATCATTTCTATTGTATTCATGTCATCTGTTTTCTGGAAAAATGTAATCTTGTTGTGAAATTATTTTGTTATAAAAGTAAGAAGATTAAAAAATATGGTATGTTTTATTAATTTCAATTATAAGTCAAATGATTCTTAAGGAGTTCTTTACTGTATTCCAATTCATAAAGAAATTAATGATACAAGCACAATTTTGTGATTAAAGGAAGTTACTAAAGTTGAATATGTTGAAACTGGTCCATCAAATTTAGTATTTCATTGTATTCACTAGAGGCAAAATTGTTTATTTAGGAGAATTAAGTGGTATTGTATTCATAATAGAAAGATGAAAGTAGATTTTTTATCAATTATTTTTTAAATTGGATCAAGATCCATATAATGGGATTTTATTTTGATTCAGATTTTTGAAGTGTGGAAAAAGTAGATGAGATTTAATCACAGCATTCAAGTGTGTCTAGAGAATATCTAAATGAAATTGTTGGATTTTTTGTCATGGGGGATCTTGAATTTCAAAGAAGGTTTTTTGATTCTATAATTAGTATGGACCATCATAAAGAAGAATCAGAATGGAGTTTGGGAAAAATATGAAATCTATCTATTTCTTCATACATTAAATTTGTACAGATCATCATATTGAAGAAATATGATAGAGTTAATCATAGTGGGAAATCATAATTGGACTAATTTTTAAAAATAATGTATGAAGGAGAATGAGATTTTTAGAGAATATTCAAGAAGGATTGAGAAGAATCGAGAAGAGATTAAAATCATTGATGATGTTATATATGCACCTAAAATTCAAGGAATCTTTAAAATTAGGGTAATTTGGTTGAGAGGGAAATAATTCCATATTCCCACCAAAACCATTTTTGGGTCACCTATAAAAATAAAATTCCTTTTTTTGATTTTTCTAACAAAATCACTTTTCATGGTGAAGAGGAGCGAATGTAGAGTACTAAAGAACATTAGAGAGAGAAAGGAGTTTCTATAATGAGCTAAGTTGAAGAAGCTTCGATGGAGATAAGTTAAAGGAGAAGATATGAGATCACAACATATTCTGGTAACCATCGAATTTAGTGATCATCATATTCAGATGACTATCATATTCTACTTTCTATCATATTAATTTCTTCATCATATCAGTCTTGATAATTGGATCAGAATTTCCATATTGGGATTTCTGGATAGATTAAAAATGAATTTTTAATTGTCACTATAGTATTTATAAATAGATATATGTATCATATTGGGAAATAAAATTTTAATATTGGATTCATTGATCAGACTGGGGAATTAGATTTAATTATATATTAATTTTCCTAAAGGTCTTACAATCTTATGGGTATGAAATTGAAGATTTTATTTTAAAATCATACATTTTTGAAAATTGAAAAAGAAACTCATGTAACATGTGTTGTTACAAAAATAATTCCCAATTGTTATAGAGGTAGAACACACACTATTAGATTGTTTACATTTTTCTATATGAGTGTACAGGAAAATTCTACTCGTTGTATTCCAGATAAAAGGGATTTTTACTATTGGTTTTCATGGATTCAGATCATTTCTTAACCGTACTGAGGACATATCTATTCTTATTAAATAGTGAACCTTGTAAATACTCTTGTTCCTATGGATGGGTGATTAAATTTTTTTTATTAGGGAATATAATCATTAAAATGAGGCAAAGGTCTTTTCATTTTCAAGGAAAAATAAAATAAAAAGTATCTCTAATTCTCCACTCACCCTCTTAGTGATACAATTATCCTGATCGGGAACTTTTGACTTGTATTAGTGGGTAGGTTCCCTTCACTTATCCTTTGCTGATGTTTTGAAGATAAGTTGAGGAAGAATTTGAATTTTGTGAATATAAAAGTTAATATTATTTAAAATGGTAATAATTATCATATCTGAAAAGATATAATATTAGCCTATCTCATGTTTATAGGATATGGTGTTTTTAAAGCTACAACTGATGGGTTTCCAACTATTTTTGATAAATTTCCTCTTAAAAATGTTGATAAAAATAATATTTTGAATAATATAAAGGAATATAATGCTTTATTATCATCACTTTCTATAAGTTAATTCCAAATGGTTAAATATGTTTCCATATCCAAAGTTATATAGTATAAATTGAAAATCATATATGAAGGTTATTAAAAAGTGAAGAAGAAAAAATTGAAAATCTAGAAATTTAATAATGAGTATTTGAAGATGGGTGAATATGAATCTATCACGGTCTTCATTGCCATGGTGAATGATATTTCTAGCACTATCATATTTATTGGTGAAATGTTAGATGATACTACAGGTCTCAAAAATATTTTGAGAATCCTTCTCGAAAATTTTGATTCAAAAATTTTCTCACAAGAAAAAAAATATCATAAAACATTGTCGCCAAATTATTTACATAGAACTATCATTAATTATTAAATTTAAAGTTAAAAATATATGATAGTCAAAAAATTTATTGAGAAATGTCTTTCCAACAGTTAAGAAAGAAACTCTAAGAATTTTCTTATTGAAGTGGAAACTAGAGAGTCCTATTCTGAAAATGAGGTATATGAAAGTATTTATGATATTTTATCCTTGTTTATCAAAAATGTGACAAAGATGTATATGGAAATTGAAATTGAAACATCCCTTGAAATGTTTTGAATGTGGATACGTTGGGAATTTTGCAGATGAATTTCCTCAATAGAAGAATGAATAGTATAGTGATGATGAAGAAAGAAGTCCAAAAATATTTTAGAAGAAACATAGAGATAAATGAAAAATGTATTCCATAGGGAAAGATAAAAAAATATTCAAATCCAAAATAAGAAGCTTCCTATAAAAATATCCTTATGAAGTTAGTGATGTTCAATCAAAAAACCAATTGAATATGGTATTGATAATACTTTTATTGCAATGGTGAATGGTGAAGAGTTTGGAAGCATTAGTTCAAAATAAGTGGAAACACAACATGAATATAATTTGGAAAATGTGTTGAAGGATTTTTTAAGTAAGATTAGAAGTCTTGAAAAAAATACGAATATGGAAGATGAATTTTTTTCAGTAATCAATAAAGAATGTATCTCTGATAATAAATTACGTATGATGAAAGATATTGATGATTTGGGGAAATATCGTTAGGAAAAAAACAATCCCAAAAATCATCTATAGGTGAAGCTAATGATAAATAAATAAAAGTTAGAACCTATCTAAGAAACATTCTAAAGATGAATAAATAAATACAAGTTTAAAAAACTATATCTCTAAATTTAATGGGTGTTATAAAAAGAGAAAACATGAGAATGATTAGTTAATGTTACCTTTAAATGTTGAGAAGAAATATGAAATTTTTTGTGAAAATAATAATGTGAGAAAAGTTTGTATGTGGTCAATACCAACAATGATGGGAATTCAAAAGTTTCAAAAAGCCATGAGTTTGAAAATATTTCAAAACATACTTGATCCAATAATATTTCTAATACTTATGTTTATAATAATGGTAAAAATGAAAGGAATATTCCAATTGACAATAGAAAGGTTGGTGATTTATATAAGAAAGAAATTAAGGTTGCTGAGAAACATATTTACAATTCTGGTTAGTATAGAAGTTTTAGAGGAAAATACTCTTTCGATAGAAACCAATGGTATTTTAGAAGAATCAAACATATTACTAACATGTGCTGGTTCAAACAATAAAATTATTGTTATTTCAGAGGTTATGGAAGGCTAATTTTGATGAACAGTCAATCTCCTCAAAGTAAAATTCCAAAGAGTGTTGTTTTAAAGAATCCTTAGAAGGTTGGTGTAATAATTTGAAATAGATTCCAACCATTAGAAATTATTTTTCAAAGATATGAACAACCTGGATACAATTTAATGGTTTTCTTGTATGGTTACCAGCACAATAAAAATTTAATAACATTTCTCAGGAGATGAAAGTGAATAAAGAAAAGAAATGATAAAAATCTATTATTTTCAAAACCACTCTAAATTCTACTAAAGGAGAACAACCGAGGATTATTGATATTGGGTGTTTTCTCATAAAATAGTATATTTGAAGTTTTAATGAATGTGAAATATTTTAATGATAGAACAGTGAAATTTGGAATTAATGAATCTCTAATAATAATAGGTGTTGGATTAGCCATCATTGAAAAACAAAATTTGAAATCTAAGAAATCTTTGTATGTTGGTGGGATGAAACATAGTCTTCTAAGTGCTTCACAATAGAGTGATGAGGGTAATAAAGTTAACATTAGAAAAATGTATTTTTAGTGAAATGTGAAGAATAAGTAAAGATATTTCAATGAGGCCAATGTATAAAATGGAGTTTGTTTAAGTTTGGTGAAATAAAAAAACCATTGTTACTTCAGTATTGTCGAAAAGAATTAGTTGTGGAACAAAATTCTAAGAAATATTTATTACAGATAAATTAAAATGTTATAAAAAATTGATAGTGTCTGGTATATTTAATATTTTCCAAGATGAATATATATTTTGTTCACTATTTTTCAGAAAGGATGAATTATAAATATTGTGTACAAGAATTTTGAGATTTATTCAAAACAAACCCTAGAGATTATTCATTCTGATATTTGTGAGATAATGAGAAAACAAAAAAAATGGTGATAATAACTTCATCACTTTCATTGATTATTTTACTCACATTACTTGTGTTATGTATATTGAAGATAAATCATATGATTAAAAAAAGAATAAAATTTTTAGAAGGAAAACTAAAAAAGGAATGTGAGTATTTAGTGATGAATTTGAGAAATGACACTGTTGGGGATTATAAAAATGAGTAATTTTAAAGTTATCTTTAGAATCATGGAATCTGTAATTAGTAAATTTTTTCATATACTTCCCAACAAAATGGGGTTTCTGAAAGAAAAAATAGAGGCTTGGTATAAATGGGGAGAATTAGGTTACTTGAACATGGTCTTTCTAAATACTATTGGAGGAAATAAATGTGTACTATTTTGTATATTCAAAACCGATGTTTCTAAAAAACATGATCACATCTGACTCGATATTAATTATTTTATAGAAAATCTACATGCTTGAAACACTTAAGAGTTATTGGGAGTCTATGAATTATAAAGAAAGAAGGTGGAATATTATGAATGTTTTAACAGAAAGGTGAAGATGTAATATTTATTGTCTATTCCTTAAAAGGAATAAGATTTATTTTTTTCAACAATGAAATAATTTTTGACTCAATTGATGTGAAATTCATTTAATTTTATGATGACGATAAAAATATCCATGATGATAAGGAAGTTTACCAAGAAAGGTTTCATAATAATTGATACAATGATATAAGAAATTACAATCCTACTCAAATAGTATAATTAGAATCAACTATTTCCAATGATGAGAAAGATACTCAAAAATATCATCATAGGATGAGTAATTAAGTTGAAGATAAGAATATAATTGTTGATAAACATCATAAGGTTCAAAAAATAAGAACACAAAATGTTATATCACATAATTCTTTGTATTCAAATGTGGAGCTGAATGATGTGAAGGAAACTTTGGAGTATCCAAAACGGGTTCAAGCCATGAATGAAGAGCTAGATCAGACTGAAAGTATGATACATGGGAACTCATACCCAAGCCATAAAAAAACATTATTGGTAAAAAGTGGGGTTTTTCAGAACAATCCAAATGGAGAAGGTAAAGTGATACTAAAAAGAGAAATATTAGTGTACAAAGGGTACTAAAAAATTGATGGTAATAATTTTGATGAATACTTTTCTCTAGCATAAATATAAGAAACAATTAAAATTCTTTTTTCTATTTCTTAAAAAATAAGGTTAAAAAATAATCCAAATGTATATTAAATCTTCGTTCTTGAATGGTGATCTTGATGAGAAATTTTATATTGAACAACTATGTAGATTTTTTTTGGGAAAGATGAATGTTATATGGGGAGATTGAAGAAGGCATTGTATGGGATAAGACAAAATCTAAGAGCATGATATTTTATATTGGACACTTTCTTAAGGAATATGAGTTTAAATAAATGAGATTTTGATATAAATATTTAGATCAAAAAACTTAAAGAGTATTCTCTCATTTTAATTTGTTATGTTGTTGAAATTATCTTTATAGGGAATGATGATACAAGTTGTGAGAGATTTTCTAAAGATATGAAATTGTTATTGGAAATGTCTATGCTCTTTGAAATGAAATAATTTCATGGGTTAAAAATTTTACAAAATAAGAAACATACCTTTTATTCTAAATGAAATTTTAATAAGGAAATTCTAAAGAAGTTTTACATGGAAAAAAATAAAAATGTTTCCACACTAATTTCAGTGGGAAAAAAGTTAACATAATATGCATAAGAAAAATAAGTTGACCAGAAAGAATTTTAAAAGTTGATGGGATGTTTATTTTATTTGATTGACTCCAGACCAAGAAATGATCATTTTGTTTCTTTATGTAATAGATTTTAATGTTCTCCAAAAGAAAAAAATTTAATTGTTGGTAAATTAATTTTCATATACATCAACGGTGGATCAAAATTTCAGAATCACATATAACATCGTACAATGTATTGATTTGTTTTGGTATTCAGATTATGATTGGGCTATAAATATTGATGATAGAAGATCCAAAATTTGGGTATTATTCTTTCTATGAAAGAATTGTGTTAGTTGGAATTCAATGAAACTGAATTCAATAACTCTTAAAAAGGTTGAATCTGAGTATATTTATGCTACTCAATACACTGCTCAACTTATGTGGATGAAAACATAATCAGAATATTTACTTGTTGATTTGAAGTTACCCTTATTGTTGGGTTGTGATAATAAATTTAAAATAAATATCCCCTATAATTCAATTCAACATTAAAGTTGAAAACATATTGATATCAAGTATCATTTTATAAAAGAGTGTGTGGAAAATAATGAATTTAATCTAGATAATATTCCAACAACAGAATAAGTTCCCTAAATTTTTAAAAAAATATTTATTGAAGTAATCTTGTTATAAATTGAGGTTGACCATGGGAATCTAACCTATTTCTCATCCAGGACGAGGTATGTATTACCAACTCTCTCATATTTCCATTGGATAGTGTTTCCAAGGGTTAGATATCAATTTTTTCATAAATCTATCCTTTTGAATACTTGAAAAAGAGTAATTTGTGGGTAAGCTGTGAATTCAGCATTGTATGGGTGTAAACTATTATAACTGTTTGTCAAAGTGGTTTTAGAAAATGAAATTTTTGTATTATATGAAAGGGTAAATAAAATAAAGGATGAGGAAGTTTTCATAATTCCTTCTTTTGTATAGTATAGATTTTTTGTCGATAATTCATGTGTCCTACAATGAGTTTTCTCATTTAGGATTAGAATTGTGGATAAGTAATCCATATCTTGAGGATACAAAGTTTGTTGATTTATGAAACATGGTTGACATTAAAATACAAAGGGGGTATTTTCAAGACCAAGATTATTATGAAGGTTATCATATTCAATTATTATATTTTTTTTAATAATTTTTAAGAAGGAAGAAATGGATTTTTAAAAGAAATGAAAATCAACGTACATTGTATTTGAATTGAACTGACCATCGTTTTATGGAAATAAGACTCAAAATGCATAAAACGTTTAATCATATCAAGGAAGAATATTTATGGATATAAATGGTCACCAGATTCATTCTTGATTGGGTATGAAAGGTTTAATCGTAATGAGTAGAATTGGAGTTGTCATGACTACAATTTAAATGTGATGATTCTTTTCTGATCATGGAGTTCTCATAAACCAAATGTATTTGGGAAACTTGTGGTTCAAGATTAATGAATGAAAGTTGGATTGAATGTTATTTTATCAATAATATTAAGGTTGATCATATCTTTATGGATAGAGAAAAGATGCTAGAAATCATATTTAGTATAATCATAATCATCATGATCGTAATCATATCAATCATATTCAGGTCATTTTTTTCTAGAAAATTATATTCTCTCTGAAAAAATATGTTGCTAGATGAGTAAGAAGATTCTATAAATATGGGATGTTTCTAGAAGAGTATGAAGATACTAGAAATATAGGATGTGGGAATACTTTCCATAATAAGTTAGAAGTTACTAAATCTATTCCTCAATGTATTATAAGTCATGAAGGAAGACATAATACAAGAACAAGTTTATGATTGAATTATATTCTGAAGTTGAGTATCCTGAAATTGGTCTATCATATTTATTATTTCCTCATATTCACCAGAGGCATCATTTTTTTAGAAGAAGTGATTGGTATAGTATTCATAAGAGAAACATAAACTTTGATTTGTTTTCAACTGTTTTTTTTTTCAATTGGGTCAAGATCCATAATATCATAGTTGATATTGATTCATCTTTTTGAAGTGTATAAGTAGTAGATGTGATTTAATCACTTCATTCAATAGTATCAAAAGAATAGTTTAAGGAAAAAATATGGATGTGTTATTGAGTGGGAGAATGAATTTTAAAGAAGAGGTTTTGATTCTTAAATTGGTGTAGATCATCATACTAAAGAATCAGAATAGAGTTTTAGAAAAATATGAAAGATGTGTATTTATTCATAAATTCAATTTGTATAGAAAATTGTATTGAAGAAATTAGAATGAGCCAATTGGAATGGAAATAGGAATCGTACTTGTGTTTGAAAAGAAAATATGGAGAAGAATATAAGTTATGGGGAAGATTAAAGAAGGATCAAGAAGAAACGTGAATAGTTGAGAAGAGATGAAGAAGTCATAGATGCACCCAAAATTTGAAGAATCATGAATATTTAGGTAATATGGTTGAGCAGGAAACCATTTCAGATTCCTTCCAAAAATTCATCTAGGTCACCTATAAAAATTTAAATTACTTTATAATTTTTCTGAAGGAAGTACTGTTAATGGTGAAGAGGAGAGAAGGAGGAGTGCAGACGAATTTTTGAGAAAGAAATATGTTTCTATATTTAGTTGATTTGAGATGTTTCAATAGAGATAAGGGAAAGGAGAAGAGACAATTTTTAATGTATACATTTTATCATTGTATTCATTGATCATCATATGCATCAGGTCATCGTATCTGGTAGGATAATTGGATCAGGATTTCTGTATCGGGATATCTAGACTGAGTATGAAAGAATTTTGAATTTTCTAAATCCTATTTTGATAGATTCATATCTATCATATTGTTCAATAAGATTTAAATATTTGAGTGGAATATCAGATAGGGGAATCTTATTTAATTTTATATCAAAGTCCTTAAAGTTCTTACCAACTACTATGAAATAAATTGAAGATTTGTTTTAAAAGAATACATTTGTGGAAATTGAAAATCAATCATAGGTAACACGTGTTATTACAAAAACATTATTTATCCTAAATTTGATAAAAGGTGAACATGCACTATTGGATTTTTTATATTGTGCTACATGAGTTTAAAGGAATATTCTACTCATTGTATCCCACATAAAAGAGATTGTTTTCTAGTGGATTGTGTGGTTTTGGATCATTTTAATTCCATACCAAGGATGTATCTATTCTTAATGAATAGTGAAACATATAAATACTTATGTTACTCTGGATGTGTGTTTGAATTTTTCTTATAATTCAATAAAATCTTTAACAGGAGGCTAAGGTAGTTTCATTTTCAAGGAAACACAAAAGAAAAAAAGTATCACATATTGACCCCCTCCCCCTCTTAGTGATACAATTATCCATAATAGGGACTTTAAAACTCCCTCATCAATTTCTAAGGATGTTAATCCATGTTTTATATACCAAACAAATTTATGAATGTATTTTAGTGAGATTATAAGAATTAACTCTGGCAGATATCACATTCATTCTATGGGTATTGATTCCACATAAAAAGGGGTGTTTATCTTAGATGTTTAGGGAGAAACTCAATTTTGATGATATGAATATTGTGAAGGAGTTTTTTGATGCGTTTCTAGAATAATTTCATAGTCTTACACCAAATAATGAAGATGAGTTATCAATATAACTCATATATAGTGACTCAACTTTTTCAAATATTCCCTATAGAATGGACCTAATTGAGTTGAAGGAGTTGGAGAAACTTTAAGACAACCTTGATAAGGCATTAATTTGGACAAGTGTGACACCATGGGATGAAATAGTTTTTTTTTAATAATAATTTGGGATCAATGTGACATTTCATTGATTATCAAGAACTGAACAAATTCACAGTCAAGTACAATTATTCTCTCCTCATATTTATGACTTGTTTGATCAACTGTGTGGAGCTCCCTACTTATATAATATTGAAATTTCATTTGGATATCATCAATTTAGGTTCAAGAAGAATTATATAACCTTGAAAACCTTACATACAAGGTAAATAAACTAAGAGTATACAATGACATTATTTAGTCTTACTAACTCCCCACTATCTTTATGGATTTAATCAATATTATCATTAGGTATTATCTTGATCAAATTTTTTAAGAATTTATAGAAGAAATTCAAATACATTAAAAGTTAAAGGAAGGGAGATATGGTCATTAGATAATTGTGCTAAAGACCCTATGTAAAGATAAATTTTATGTAAAAAATTACAAAGTGTTAATTTTTTATACAAATGGATTCTTTTTTGGGTCATGTAATCTCAATCGAGGGTATATCAGTGGATCCATCAAAGATGAAGGTTATTCAACAATGAATCAAACCAACTATAATGACTTAGATTCATTTTTTTCTTATTTTGGTTGGATATTATCAATGGTTTTGGAGAAAGTTTCTACACTTGAGAAACCAGTCACCTTGTAAACATAGAAGGCATCCAAGTTCTTTTAGACAAATGAATAAGAGGATTATTCCGAAGAACTAAAGGGAAGGTTAGTCAGTAAAGTTGTTCTTACATTACTCTATAGTGTATAAGGGTTTTTAATCTATAGTGATGCATCAAATATTACATTGGGATGTATCATTATGTCGAAGGACATGGTATTATATTTTTTCACACTAAAATTGATGTTTCGTGATAAAAATTACATGAACCATGATTTAGAGTAAGATGCGGTAATTTTTTAATTAATGATATAATGGAATTATTGTTAAGTATAAAGGTATAATATATATACTAATAATAGGTGTCTAAAGTATATATTCACACAAAAATGTTTGAACATGAGCCATTGAATATGGATGGAGATTATGAAAGATTATGACTACATAATGCACTACCACCCTGGGAAACTGAACAAGGTGGTTGATGGTTTGATTTTAAATGATCATGCTAGGTTATCCTTTATTATGATCACAAATGATCCAAAATTTATGGATATACAATTTTGGGATCTATAAATAGTAATGGAATTAGAGAAATCTTATCTTTCTCAAATGATTGTTAAACCATCAATCTATGTGAAGATTAAAGAGGCAGAGTGGGAAGATATTGAGCTATAGAAGAACATGAGAAATGTTACTAATTTTATATTTGATCATGGATTATTTATAAGGCTCTTTAAATGTTTATGTGTACCTACTATACTGGATTGTAAGAAATAGTTGTCAATTGAAGATTAGATTTAATCATTCTCTATTTATCTTAGAAGTGTAAATATTTATAGAGATATGAAAGAGTTTTATTTGGTGGGATAGAATGATGAGAGATATTATAGATTTTGTATCTCAATGACTGGTATTTTAGTATTATGTGGATGAGATAAAAAAATTAAGTGTTTATTAAAACCATTACCCATATCATAATGTAAATGGGAAAACACAACCATGGATTTTGTCATCGGACTCCCCACAAAAATAAAAGGATATAGTTATATATGGGTTGTAGTGTCATGACGCGACCCTACCTAGCCTCGAGCCGCAACTACCCCAAGCCCGCCTCCATAGGCCAGGGGCTGGTGACAAGCGTCGAAGGCTAAACAACTCGGGGAGGCCTTTTCATAAGTACATGTACACACACACACGCAGCACACTCAATGCAAAAGTGCATAGTAAAAGAAAAGACAAGTAAAGAAATGTGCAAGTGCTATATATAAACCACAATAGTGCATCGACCTCTATACATTACAAGCAAGTGTTGAGGTAAACTGAAAAGAAAAGGGGCAAAACATGCGCCCAACCAGTACAAAGTGCCACAATTCCTCAATAGGTGAACAAAAAGTAAACAGCTGGAAGGGTCCCCCACTTGGAACCCGACTCCGACCACCACACGTGGTCCAAGCTCTCCTAAGCTCCACTAAAGTCACGACCAACCTGTCTGTCATCTACAAGGGCACAACAAGTGCAGGAAAAGCCCAAGCAGGGGTGAGTATAAAAATACTCAGCAGGATACCCCAAAGGCTCGAGGGAGCAACAAAGGAGGTACCGAAGGGTGATTAGTAGAGCGAATAGGGATAATGAGTGCAACCGAAAGTGCAGTAAAGAGTGCAGTAAAGAGTCCAGATCAACCCAGCAAGAGAAAGGGGAGAATCATCCAGGCACTAGGAGATGGAAACGGTTAGAAGATGAACTTCTCATCAAGTCTTTGCTACCTATGGCAGGAGAGTAGACTCGTCCCACCATTAGAATCTAGACAAGGAAAGCACGTGGCATACCCCGCGCGTCTTCACCTCTCCTGGAAGGAGAGTAACCAAAAACCTAGAAGTGGGTACTAGAACAAGGTATACATATATATATATATATATATATATATATATATATGTTTTGTCAAGAAACCCGAATAAGGTCGTAAGGGGATCTCCGTCCTGTAGCTCAGCCCAAGAAAAGTGAGTCTCCAACAGTCCCAGAAGTAAACATCATCGATGCCTAGCATCCCACACCTCTGCCCCGAAGTACAAGTCAAGGGGTCAAATCACGGAACCTCAAAACTATCTGCTTTGGGCGGCACTGACACGCCCCCATGGTTTTAGGACGCGTCGCAAGGACGCGTCTCGGTGGGGAAAGTTCCCCTCATACTTGAGAGTTATGGGGGAATGTCAAACCACACCATGCCACTGCCCCACAGTCAAGAGGTCTGCTCAAAGTCGACAGGAGACCACCTGCCCAGCCCCACTGGAGGGTCCCTAGAAGTCGACGGGTTCCCAATACAGGGAGACCTGGAAAGTCAACGGGTGGCACATTTCCCAGTCCCGTAATAGGGTAATCCACTGGAGGGCGACCCGGCTAAAGACGGCGATGAGACCACCGCCTAGCCCAGCTGGAGGTAACCCGGCATCAGGGACCACTGCCCAGCCCAGTTGGAGGTAAGCCTGGCATCGGGAACCACTGCCCAGCCCTACTGGAGGTAAGCCTGGCATCGGGGACCACTGCCCAGCCTAGCTGGAGGTAAGCCCGGAACTGCTCTGGCCATCCCTGTTGGATGGTACTTCTCGGTGAACACTGTTATATTGGCTATCCCTGCTGGATGGTAACCCACTGGCGAGCCCTACTGGAAACAACCTCAGCCCTGCTGGTAACATCTGCATCCCTGCTGGAAACAACCTCAGCCCTATTGGAAACAACCTCTTCAGTAGAGGATCGGTGCCCGCGTAAAGTGTTGGTCACACCGAATCCACAAGAACTCTACCAGGAAACACAAAGAAATGAGAGAAACTCCCTAGGCCTCTCAAGGCGATCACGCTCCAATCCACTGAGTCACTGTCGAAGCAGACCGAGTCAACTCATCCCTAAAAGTGGGGGAAACACCCAAACTGTACGAACACCCGTAGTCGCAAACGGTGTCATAGTCCGGTGAAAGGTCACAATACTGAAACCCCTCATAGCTAAAGATACAGAGGAACAACCCGTCTCTACCGGCCAACCCATCGAGAACGAAACCAGGGGGAGACCACTCAACCATGTTGGTCAAAACCATCGAGTGGAGGACCAGGGGAAAACTCAACCCTACTAGTCAAACAACGATAACAAAGGGACCCTCTACATCACGAGAGGTCAAAAGTACATAAAGATGAACATGAAATGCACATGGGACCCACACGACGTGTGGCCCCAAGTCAACCCCAACCAAGCGCACAAACGTTCTCAAGTACAAACAACCACATGTACCTCCAAGAATTCCCGTACTCCCATAGTATAACACGTCTCAGCCCAAAGGTTATCATGCACATGGAACCCAACGTCAATGCAAATGCGTGAACGTAACAACTCCACCTCAAAGGCCTAGGCATGTCCAACCACATCCTGTGAACCATTTACATCACTCTCCCAAGAGTGCGTTGTCACACACCAAGGGTCTCCTACAAACAAGGTAGGACGAACCACCACCGGAGCACCAGTCATGATTCCTTATTTAATAATATCACATTTGAGGCTTCGATCAACCCAACGGATCGCACCATTGTAATCCTCGCGGAAAAACATTCGAGATAGACTACTTACTCGCCTCAAACGGATATCCGACGGAAAAGTCACCAACACCGCCTCACGCCCGAACGGCATCCCGTGATCCCGAGCCTTGACCCTGAAAACAGTCGGTCTCATCGCACCATTGCGATCCCCTTAGGAAAACACGTCAAAAAGTCTTCTCACTTGAGTGCAACATATATCCGGATAAAAAGATTCATTCCGGCGTACCGCACACGAGCGGTGCTACGTGGGAACCGCATCCCAGTCCCAAAACACAATGAAAGTATTGTACCATTGCGATCCTCTCAAAAAAGCACACAAGGTGGACTATTCACTTGTCCAAAATGGTTGCCTGATGATAGGGATGGAAAAATCACCGTCGACGCCCAAACGGCCCTCATGGGCCCTGCACCATCTGCCGAATTAGTGCGGGCAGATTGCACCATTAAATACCCTCAGAAAAACACCCAGAAACGACTACTCGCACGCCCCGAACGGATGTCCGTTGAAAAGGGTGATGAACGCTGCTCGCAGCTCGAAAGATGTCCCATGGGGCCCATGCCTCAAATCCATTCTCAACGACCTAAACCATCCTGGAATCCTCTGCCTCGGTGCCAGGGTCGCAACGCCGCTGACGGAGCTCAAAACGGACGTCGGTTGCATCCGCGCCACCCCAAAACAAGAATCTTGAAAAAAACGCCCATCCACTTAAAGACACGTCACTCCTCCGCGGCCCCTTGTTTCGGGAATTAAAAATTTCTGAAATCATCTCAAAAAGTCCGCCTCGACGATACGGCCCCACAGCCGTAGATGGCATGCAAATCGCACACTCGTAATGGAAATTATGGGCATCCAAAGGGGGGGGAGATCCTCTTGGGCTGGACCGGCCGGCCCGGTGCCGTCCTGTCCAGCGCCGACCGACCCTCGTGGGGTCGGTCGTCGTGCCGCATGACGTGTCATGAACCAAATCTTGTCGCCACCAAAACTGGCACCAAACCTAGCCCGTGACATGACCCGAATGGCGTTTCCTATCCCCACAGGCTGGCACAAGTGCCCGGGTATCATAAATTTTGGTTTGGGAACGATTTACCTGAGTATGAAAGCATAAAACATTAAAAAAAATCCATAATATATATCTGAAATTTTTTATCCAAATAAGACTTAAGTAAAAACCAGAACTGAATACATTGGTTTAAAGATAATACAAGTGTTTCAAATAAAAATAATTATAGCATCAAGACAGCCCCAAGGACTCCACATGACTAGGGGTCATCGCCCACAAGCTGTCTCCACAACTCCGCACCAAGGATGGGAACTAACAACCTGAACCTCCATCACCATTAGCCTTTCCTTTACCTGAATCAAACATAACCAAGTCTACTTACACCCATGGGCTATAATTAGGGTGTGAGCCTAATCCAAATAGGATACCAACCAACGATTCCAAAGAGTAAGAAATACAATGTGAAAAAGCAAGCAGTTTTCAAATGCAAGTAAAAGTAGTGTTAAAAGTTCAAGAAATGAAACCTCCAATTGAAAATAGTTTTCAATCAAAAATTTTCAGAATATTAACACATTAAAATAGAAATGTTAGATAATGTAATTTACACTAGTGAAAAAATGTATTTCAACGTCGGTTTTTTTACATTTTGACATCAGTTTTTAACCGAAGTCAATAAAGGCGATGTAAAAAATATATGTTTCAACGTCGGTTTTTATAAACCGACGTAAAAAATCTTCGCCACGCGGGTCTTTGGCGTTGTTTTATATAAAAACCAACGCCAAATTTCAGGGCCTTGGGGATCTTTGGTGTCGGTTTTTATATAAAGCGACGCCAAAAATCAGGACCTGGTGGTCTTTGGGATCGGTTTTTTTTAAACCGACGCCGAAATTCATGACCACGAGGGTCATTGGAGTCAGTTTTTTAGAAAACCGATGTCTAAATATGGAATCTACATGAGTTTTAACGTCGGTTTTTGGTAAAAACCGACGCGCAAAATATGTTTTATAAAAATAATATTTTCCACGTCGGGTTTCAAAAAAACCGATGTCAAAACCATGAAACTATGAATATTGGAATATAGATCATTTCCCAAGCTTCTATTTGACTGGTTATGGAGCTAAAATGGACTTACGGATCAAAAGTTATGGTCGCCGTAAGTTGTCCCTCATTATGGGTCAATCGATACAACATTCTTTGAAGAATACATGAAAAAAAGAACCAAAATGTATATTCCAAATGAACAAAAAAATATAATTAATGATTGAAACTAACTTTAATTCTTTTATTGGGCCATTTGAATCGATATGTTGTTTATCATTATTTCACTTCGTTTTAAGGGAGAACTCACGCGGTAAGGAAAATAGTGATTGGTAAAAAATATTCCCAAAAACTAATGAATCTTATGCAGATGTATTATTTTTGTATCTCGATTAGAATAATCCTTCATCATAATTATAAAAATAATAATATATTTAGTGATAAGGAAAACAATAATAATGAAATTAAATGATGAAAATAAATACCTTGTACAAATCGTCGATTGAAGAATATTTGAAATATGAATTGTATAAAAGATTTAAAAAATGTTGAAAAAAAGAGGATGAGATTTTATAGAGTGTAAATGAAAATTTCTACAACCGTGATTCAATAAAATTTGAGTGGGATTTTGAAAATAGGAACGCGTGTTGGGAAAAAATTGAAATATCGAAACTGTGTATTTGAAATTTTACTTTTAACGTCGGTTAAATATATAACCAATGATAAAAATATACTCATGTTGGGGTATTAACATCATTTTTATGAAAAAACAATGCAAAAAAGTAACTTTTAATGTCGATTTTTTGAAAAACTGATGCCAAAAACGGTCTTTTAACGTTGGTTATTGAAAAAAACCGACACCAAAAATAAAGTCATATAATCTTCAACTTCAAACATCCATAATGTTTGATCCGTAAGTCCATTTTCTCTCCACGACCAATCAAATTAAATATTTGTAAATTATCTAAAACTTTTATTTTGATCATTGGCGTTAGTTTTTTGTAAAACCGATGCCAAAAAGGGCCTTTTAACGTTCGTTATTAAAAAAACCGACGCCAAAAATCAAGTCATATAATCTCGAACTTCTGACGCCCATAACTTTTTATCCGTAAGTCCGTTTTCACTCCACGACCTATAAACGTGAAGCTAGAATGTTTTTTTAAAACTTTTATTTTGATCTTTGGCGTCGGTTTTTTGTAAAACCGGCTCAAGAAAGGGTCTTTTAACATCAGTTATTAAAAAAACTGACGCCAAAAATAAAGTCATATAATCTCCAACTTTCAATGCCCATAACTTCTGATCCGTAAGTCCTTTTTTGCTCCACGACCTGTCAAATTGAAGCTTGGGAAATTATCTAAAACTTTCATTTTGATATTTGGCATCGGTGTTTAGTAAAACTGACGCCAAAAAGGGCCTTTTAACGTCGGTTATTAAAAAAACCGACGCCAAAAATCAAGTCATATATTTTCAACTTCCAACACCCATAACATGTGATATGTAAGTCTTTTCTCGCTCAACGACCTGTCAAATTGAAGCTATGGAAATTTTATAAAACTTTTATTTTGAACATTGGTGTCGGTTTTTTGTAAAACCGACTCAAAAAATGGTGTTTTAACGTCGGTTATTGAAAAAACCCGACGCCAAAAATCAAGTCATATAATCACCAACTTCCGACACTCATAACATCTGATCCGTAAGTCCATTTTTTCTCCACGATCTGTCAAATTAAATCTTGGGAAATTATATAAAACCTTTATTTTGATAATTGGCATCAGTTGTCAGTAAATCTGACGCCAAAAATGGCCTTTTAACGTTGGTTATTAAAAAAACCGATGCCAAAAATGAAGTCATATAATTTCCAACTTCCGACGCCCAAAACATTTGATTCTTATGTCTGTTGTTGCTGCACAACCTCTCAAATTCAAGCTTGGGAAATTATCTATAACTTTTATTTTTATCATTGCCATCATGTTTTAGTAAAACCGACGAAAAAAGGGCCTTTTAACATCGGTTATTAAAAAAACTGACGCCAAAAATCAAGTCATATAATTTCCAACTTCCGACGTCCATAACTTTTGATCCGTAAGTCCGTTTTTTCTCCACGACCTGTCAAATTGAAACTATGGAAATTATATAAAACATTTATTCTGATATTTTTCATTGGTTTTTTGTAAAACCGACTCAAAAAAGGGTCTTTTAACGTCGGTTAATGAAAAAAACCGACGCCAAAAATCAAGTCATATAATCTCCAACTTCCGACACCCATAACATCTAATCCGTAAGTCTGTTTTTGCTCCACGACCTATCAAATTTAATCATGGGAAATTATCTAAAACATTTATTTTTATCATTTGTGTCAGTTTTTAGTAAAACCGATTCCAAAAAGGGCCTTTTAACGTCGGTTATTAAAAAAATCGACGCCAAAAATCAAGTCATATAATCTCCAAATTCTGACGCCCATAACATTTGATCTGTAAGTCCGTTTTCGCTCCACGACCTGTCAAAGTAAATATTGGAAAATTATCTAAAACTTTTATTTTGATATTTGGCGTCGGTTGTTTGCAAACCCGACGCCAAAAGTGCCTCTTAACGTCGGTCTCTTAAAACCGATGTTAAACTACCGACATTAAAAATAATTTTTCCACTAGTGTTACATCCAAACACACCCTAAGACATGGGTAAATACTAAAAATCCAATGAGCAACAACATTGGGAACACCCCTAGGCACTAGGTTGTCTTGGGCCCTATGTACTTCGTACCTCGGTGTAGAGTAACCATAGAAAAATCTGTTCTCGTGCACGAGCCACTAGTATGGAACACACCCATAACCTAGTGGTCCCCAATAATCATCAAAATAGTTTAGTTAGAGTTGTAGTTATCCAAATGATAAGTGAAACAGGGACAAAACCCATCCGGTCCACTAGTCGTACTAGTACAAATCCGCACCACCTAGGTACCTAGGCTTCCCCTTTTGTGCTCAATGAATTTCAGAATGCAACATAAATAAATTTTCATATAAAACACCATTACTGGTCAAACACAACCAATACAGTAGCTATCACATTTTATACCACTTAAAACAAGCAACAAAACACTTATATTTTTCATAAAACAATTCCTCAAAATCCCATAGTGTTTCGGACACAAAACTCCTTATAAACCTCACTTGCATACTATGTGCACATTTTTAAGTTTCCAAAACAGAAAAGTCATCCTAATACATTTCAGTGTAAACACAAAATCATTTTTAGGGCAGCCCCATATGGTTAAAGAAATGACATCATTGCAAAATCTCCATTTTTACACAACACAACTCTTAAAATTTCATGTGGTTCACAAACACCATTAAAACCAGATTTTGCAGCAACAAACACAAGGGGTAATCATTAAAAACAGTATTTTTATCCCTATTATATTTCAATAAAATCAACTAATTACTTATAGGGTAGCCCCAATTAAACTAAAAAAACATTTCCATGAAGAAACCCCCAATTTCACATGAAATTGGAATTTAGGATTAATTTTAAATACAAACACCTCTAAAACTATTTTTTCAGCAATAATAAAATTAAATAAGCATGAAAATACCATAAAAACAGTATCCAATTCACAAATATTTCATACACAATGGAATCACCTACCAAAACCAAGGAAACCCTTGAATCCTTTGTGCGAAAACTCAAACGCACCACCGCCACACCTCAAGGAAGGTAAAACAGGCCTAAAACCAGAATTTCAGACCATGAAATACAAGGTAGAACCCTAATTTTTAAACCCTACTTTATAGAAATTAGGAACCTCAGTGATAAGGGAAGAAACCCAAAGTACATTGGATGCAACCCTAAACAAATTGAAAGAAGAAAGAAGGAGAACAACTTACTTAAAATACCTTGTAGAAATTGCCCCCGAAAATACCAGTAGCTGATTTTAAAAATACCAAAACATTCAAGGGAGTTTCGAACAAGGATAAGGAGATCATTTAAAAATTTAAATGGGAGAAAAAGAGTAAAATTGATATAGTTATGAAAGATAGACTTTACCTCTTCAAATTTGGGAGATTTGAGGAAGCCTATGAAGTTCGGCACTAAATCGCAATTCACCAGAGCTCCAAAGAGGGGGGAGAGAGTTCATATGCGCGTCTGGGTTAATTGGACTTGTTTGAGACTTGTAATCACCTAAAAATCCCAAAAATTGAATAAGTTATAACATAATCAACATTTATTTTTAAAACAGGAATTGGGCTTCCGGGTAGGCCCAAACCCTTAGATAAAAACCCAAATAAACCTTGGTTATGGATTTCTAAAATCTCCAAATTACCTTGGCGGTGTTAATAGTTTAGGGGAGGTCAATTATGAATTTTAATGGATGAAAAATATTGAAAAATGAAAATTTTATAAAAGATACAAAATTTATTTTTTTTAATCTGGAATTGGGCTCACGGTTTGGCCCAATTCATGAATACTCATCTATTCCTCCCTAAAACCTAGGGAACCCCCCAAAACAAAGCAAGGATGTAAATTAAATGAGAAATACCTTTAAAATATGTATTTTATTTGACAATTCTCCCCACCATAAAGCATTCCGCCCTCGAAATGCCACAACATGACCAGATACAAAAGCAAAGCCCAAACGATAGACCAAGACAGACTTCCTTGCCACGTTTTCACCCGCTTCAAAAAGGACAAACATCTCCAGTTGATAAAACAAAGGAAGGTAATACTCTCACCAACCAAAAATTTCCCCACTTACATAAAATTATGAAACACATTAAAAACACATCCCAAAACAAAACACCCCAAACACTACAAGACGAAGCTCAAGCAATCCACTTGAAACGAACAACGAACTCGAATAACGCTACCACAACATTATGTAAACAAAAAAATTGGGTGTTCTCAAACCTCAAATTTACCCAAGTAAAAAATTTGTGGATAGATGGACTTGAACGATACTACCTCCTACCTAGAATACACCAAGGAGAAAACTGAGTCACTAGTACGGGGTGACCCAATCTGGACATTCCACCACTAGGGACAACTCAATTTCTAAGACAGAATAAGGATAAAAATTGGGGAAGGAACAAATGATCTCCCCATCATAAGGGATAAACTAACACTATTACTTTTCCAAGAGAACATACATGATATCCATGATGGGTCTCCCCCCCATAATAATGAACACAACATTCCTTAAGACAAAATCAAGACACTAACAGGGGGCCTCGAACGGACTTCCCAGCATTAAGGGTAGATAAATATTAGAATTCTTCTAATGAGACATACATGAGTCCCATTTTGTTTATACCCCAATCAAAACCCAACCATCGTAACTAAATAATACGGGATAACAACAACAAAAAACAACCGAATTTTAAGTATATGGCATGGTCGCACGGTTGGTTCACACGGTTTGGGAAATCGTGAGTTAACTGTGCGGATCATTCTGTCCAAAGAGGAAACTTCACACAGTTTCCTTGGCCAAGGATCATGGACCTGAAGAGACCATGTGGTAGCTACTGTCTCTTATCACACGGTCCCCTAGGTTGGCACATGGTTACTACTAACCGCACACAAACTATGCATTTCAACCTGCCTAACCCAAATTTTAAACTTTTCTCAAAAAACACAAGGGAACCCAAAGGGGAAAAATCAACTCAGGGTATGACATGGGAATAAGGTACTCACACCTCTTTCCACCAAATGTGAGAAATTGGAACAAGACGATGACACCATAGGTTTAAACTATTCCTATCTTTCATATTGAGGATATGACCTTGACCAAAAGTTTGAATGACTCTCAGATTTCCCCTAACTATGCACCAACTTCTATCCGGGGCTTATGGCTGGAGCTCAATGGACTGAAGCATCTTCGGCCTCGCAGTTAGGATTTGGAAACCCCTAAACTGAACATCTTCTTATAGTGCCAAAAAAAATTATATTTTAATCTCATATGGTCTCATTGAGACATGACACACTTCAAACCCTCTTTTCCCTAACCCATCATTTTACCAAAACATGAACTTGGAAGATGGACACACACCACACTTTTTTTATTCGGATGCTAAACAGTGGAATGAAAGGACATATAGAAACACATTCCTCTAGAACATAGGATTTATAATTTTCTATAGGGAGACACACATCCAAAAAAATAGTGACTCTCATAATATTTCAAAATCATCACCCTTATAGTCAAATGAACACATGACATCACAAGGCATCACCGATCATGACCATTGTGGATAAAATAAAACACAAGGATAAGGACATTGTACTAAGTCCCAAACAACACATGATTCCAGCAAGTGTCCATAATATCCACTCTTATCCAGATCTTTCACACTGGTGGCCTAACAAGAACTCTTGCTTCAATGAGACTGACGAAAGACCTAGAGGCCCTTTAAGACATCATTCTACAATGATAACCCTGAACTTCATTGACCTTCGACAACTTAGGAAACATAAGAAACTAAGGTCTATTTCAACCTCCCACAAACACTCTCCCACTATAGGGGGATCCACATTATTGAAAAAGAAGAGGGTTAAACTCAATCTCCAAACCTCAAGAATAAAGTCCTTATGTTGATCAGCTGGAGGATCATCCAACGGTGAATCACCATGGGCCAAACATGAATCATACATTAACACTTTATGGGGGCGTACCCTAGCCTACAAGAAAAGCCAATGACCCAACTGATCTGGTCATTTGGTAACAACAGACCACAAACCTGAACCGAACACATGAGGGGAGCCACCACATTGGCCTCCCAAACTTTTCCTCAAAAGAGACCACTGACCAACACTTCATTCCAACTTATCAATGGAACACCTAACCAAAACATCGTTCAAACAAGAGGGGTTATTGAACTCGAAACATCCCACAATAATAATCCCAAAAACACATAATCCATACCTCCCAACAATACATTATCAAAACACAACACTTTCCTTCAAAAACATTATTTTAAAAAAAACAGTGTTGGTGGGTTGCGCATTTACCAATGGTATCTCATGAGCCTCACACATGCATGTTTACATGCCACACTGGAAACCCACCTCATATCTGTCCATATTCCCAAATAAAACTATGCATGTGGTCACCCTTGAGAATACCAAATACCAAAAATCAAACCTTTCCTCTTTTTAAAATCAAACTTTTTACCACAATTTTCCTTTCTCAAAAATACTAACCATAATATCAAAACCCAATTTTCATCTCACAAACCAATTTAAAAAAGAATTCATAATTCAATAAAATCACATATTCATGCCTTTCACCATTGTTTCAAAACATTTCAACCCATTTAAAAATACTTCTAATTTCATGAAAAACACCATTTCATAAATCTCTATTTAATTAAGAACTCAACTCTTCTCATTTCAAGACAAGGATCTAAAAGTTCATAATTTTTTTTCAAATTTTGAGTAGTCACCAAACCAAAAATCCATCTTCAACCACCACACAAAAATTCTAGAACACTTAATTCAATCCAAAATAATTTTCCACGGTTAAAAAAAATTCCACTAGAAAAATATTTTCAAAACCCCAATTAACATAGTTCATACTTTCAAAAGAGGTGTAAACACATAATTTACCCTTTTGAAATAATTCTGAAATTTCACGTATAGACTTAAAAAACCCATTTTCACTTTACTAGAAAATAACATCACAAAAATTCAAACTCCATAATGTGAAGTCATTTTTTTTCTTAAAAAAACATGTTTCCAAGATTCCAAAACAAATAGACACAAGACAATGTGAGAGGAAACATGTTTCGGAGGGTGACTTAGACATATGGTTGGCAGCCATATTCCAATAACTTCGCCATCATAGAGAGTATTCTAGGGAAATATCCACAGCTCAACATGGCTTGCCAGGCCCTGTGAGCTCATTAAGATTATTTTCCCAACTCTTTTTTTTTTGATTTCCCATAGTCATCATTAAACCAAGAAAACCAAAGGACTCATATAAATCCATACTTACCATGGTGACTTGAATCCATTCATGAGGTGTGATGGCCAGGCACACAACCCATGACTGAACTGTCAAGTCCTGACATTCCTAGATCCAGATTATCCAGACTCTTCCCTGAATAACATGACCCAAGGAGCGAACCTTCTCTGATACAATTTTGTCACGAAACGAATCTGGTCGCCACCAAAATCAGCACCAATCCCATCCTGTGACATGACCCGAAGGGCGTTCCCAATCCCCACGGGCTGGCACAAGTTCCCGGGTATCATTAATTTAGGTTTGGGAACGATTTACCCGAGTATGAAAGCATAAAACATTAAAAAAATCCATAATATAAATCTGAAATTTTTGAGCCTAACAAGACTTAAGTAAAAATCAGAACTGAATACATTGGTTTAAAGATATTACAAGTGGTCCAAATAAAAATAATTATAGCATCAAGACAACCTCAATGACTCCACACGACTAGGGGTCATCACCCCCAAGATGTCTCCACAACTCCGCACCAATGATGGGAACTAACACCCCGAACCACCATCACCCTTAGACTTTCCTTTACCTGAATAAAACATAACCAAGTCTACTTACACCCAAGGGCTGTAATTAGGGTGTGAGCCTAAGACAAATAGGATACCACCCAATGATTCCAAGGAGTAAGAAGTACAATGTGATAAAGCAAGCAGTTTTCAAACGCAAGGAAAAGTAGTGTTAAAATTTCAAGAAATGAATCCTCTAATTCAAAATAGTTTTCAATCCAAACATTTCAGAATATTAACACATTAAAATAGAAATGCTAGATACTGTAATTTACACTAGTGGAAAAAATGTATTTCGACGTCGATTTTTTTTACATTTTGACGTCGATTTTTAACCGACATCTATAAAGGAGACGTAAAAAATATACGTTTCAACGTCGGTTTTTATAAACCGACATAAAAAATCTTCACCATGCTGGTCTTTGGCGTCATTTTATATAAAAACCGATGCCAAATTTCAGGGCCTCGGGGATCTTTGGCATCGGTTTTTATATAAAGCGACGCCAAAAATCAGCCCTTGGTGGTCTTTGGCATCAGTTTTTTTAAACCGACGCCGAAATTCATGATCTCGGGGGTCATTAGAGTGGGTTTTTTAGAAAACAAATGTCTAAATATGGCTTCAACATGAGTTTTAACATCAGTTTTTGATAAAAACCGACGTGAAAAATACGTTTTATAAAAAAAATATTTTTCATGTCAGTTTTCAAAATAACCGACGTCAAAACCTTGAGACTCTGAATATTGGAATATAGATTGTTTCCCAAGCTTCTATTTGACTGGTTATGGAGCTAAAATGGACTTATGGATCAAAAGTTATGGTCTCCGTAAGTTGTGACTCGTTATGGGTCAATCGATACAACATTCTTCGAAGAATACATGAAAAAAAAAGAACCAAAATGAATATGCCAAATGAACAAAAAAATATAATTAATGATTGAAACTAACATTAATTCTTTTATTGGGCCATTTGAATCGATGTGTTTTTATCATTATTTCACTTCATTTTAAGGGAGAACTCAAGCGGTAATGAAAATAGTGATTGGTAAAAAAATATTCCCAAAAACTAATGAATCTTATGCAGAAGTTTTATTTTTGTATCTCGATTAGAAGAATCCTTCATCATCATTATAAAAATAATAAGATTTTTATTGATAAGGAAAACAATAATAATTAAATTAAATGATGAAAATAAATACCATGTACAAATAGTCGATTAATGAATATTTGAAATATGAATTGTATCAAAGATTTAAAAAATGTTGAAAGAAAGAGGATGAGATTTTATATAGTGTAAATGAAAATTTCTACAGCGGCGATTCAATAAAATTTGAGCAGGATTTTGAAAATAGGAACTCGCGTTGGGAAAAAATTGAAATATCGAAACCGCGTATTTGAAATTTTACTTTTAACGTCGGTTAAATATATAACCGATCCTAAAAATATACTCATGTTGGGGTATTAACATCATTTTTTGAAAAACAAATGCAAGAAAGTAACTTTTAACGTCGATTATTTGTAAAACTGACGCTAAAAAGGGTCTTTTAACGTCGGTTATTGAAAAAACCGATGCCAAAAATCAAGTCATATAATATTCAACTTAAAACATGCATAACTTTTGATCTGTAAGTCCATTTTTGCTCCACAACCTTTCAAATTAAATATTGCGAAATTATCTAAAACATTTAATTTGATCATTGGCGTTAGTTTTTTGTAAAACCGACGCCAAAAAGGGCCTTTTAACGTTGGTTTTTAAAAAAAACCGACGCCAAAAATCACGTCATATAATCCCGAACTTCCGACGCTCATAACTTTTGATCCGTAAGTCTGTTTTCACTCCACGACCTGTCAAATTAAAGCTAGAGAAATTAAATAAAACTTTTATTTTAATATATGGCATCGGTTTGTTGTAAAACCGACGCAAAACGGGACTTTTAACATCGGTTATTCTAAAAACTGACGCCAAAAATCAAGTCATATAATCTCCAAATTCCAATGCCCATAACTTCTGATCCGTAAGTCCGTTTTTTCTCCAAGACCTGTCAATTTGAGGCTTCGGAAATTATATAAAACTTTTATTTTGATATTTGGCATCTTTGTTTAGTAAAACTGACGACAAAAGGGCCTTTTAATGTCGGTTATTAAAAAAACCGATGCCAAAAATAAAGTCATATAAGTTCCAACTTCCGACGCCCATAACATGTGATTCGTATGTCCTTTATCACTCCTCGACCAGTCAAATTCAAGATAGGGAAATTTTATAAATCTTTTATTTTGATCTTTGGTGTCAGTTTTTTGTAAAACCGATGCAAAAAGGGTGTTTTAACGTTGGTTATTGAAAAAAAACAACGCCAAAAATCAATTCGTATAATCTCCAACTTCCGACGCCCATAACGAGTGATCCGTAAGTCCGTTTTTTCTACAATACCTGTCAAATTGAAGCTTGAGAAATTATCTAAAACCTTTATTTTGATCTTTGGCGTCGGGTGTTAGTAAAACCGATGCAAAAAAAGGGCCTTTTAACCTCGGTTATTTAAAAAACCGATGCCAAAAATCAAGTCATATAATTTCCAACTTCCGACGCCCATAACTTTTGATTCGTAAGTCCGTTTTTTCTGCACGACCTGTAAAATTGAAGCTTGGAAAATTATGTAAAACTTTTATTTTGATCATTGTCATCGTTTTTTAGTATAACCGACGCCAAAAAGTGCCTTTTAACGTCGGTTATTAAAAAAACCGACGCCAAAAATCAAGTCGTATAATTTCAATCTTCTAGCGTCCATAACTTTTGATCTGTAAGTCCGTTTTCGCTCCACGACCTGTAAAATTGAAGCTAGGGAAATTATATAAAACTTTTATTCTGATATTTGGTGTCGATGTTTTGTAAAACCGATGCAAAAAAGGGTCTTTCAATGTCGGTTATTGAAAAAAACCGACGCCAAAAATCAAGTCATATAATCTCCAACTTCTGACACCCAGAACATCTGATCCGTAAGTCCGTTATTGTTCCACGACCTGTCAAATTGAATCTTGGGAGATTATCTAAAACCATTATTTTGATCATTGGCATCGGTTTTTAGTAAAACCGACGCCAAAAAGGGCCTTTTAACGTCGGTTATTAAAAAAAATGACGCCAAAAATCAAGTCATATAATCTCCAACTTCCGACGCCCATAACTATTGATCCGTAAGTCTGTTTTCGCTTCACGACCTGTCCAAGGGAATCTTGGGAAATTATCTAAAACCATTATTTTGATATTTGGCATCGGTTTTTTGTAAAACCCACGCCAAAAAGTGCCTTTTAACGTCGGTCTCTAAAAACTGACGTTAAACTACCGACATTAAAAACAATTTTTCCACTAGTGTTACTTCAAAATACACCCTAAGACATGGGTAAATACTAAAAAACCAATGAGCAACAACATTGGGAACACCCCTAGGCACTAGGTTGTCTTGGGCCCTATGTACCCCGTACCTCGGTGTAGAGTAACCATAGAAAAATCTATTCTCATGCACGAGCCACTAGTAGGGAACATACCCATAACCTAGTGGTCCACAATCATCATCCACATAGTTTAGTTAGAGTTGTCGTTATCCAAATGCTAAGTGAAACAGGGACCAAACCCATTCGGTCCACTAGCCGTACTAGTACAAATCCACCCCCACCTAGGTACATGGGCTTCCCCTTTTTTCTCAATCAATTTCATCATGGAACATAAATAAATTTTCATATAAAACAACATTATTGGTCAAACAAAACCAATACAGTAGCTATCACATTTTATACCACTTAAAAAACGCAACAAAACACTTATATTTTTCATAAAACAATACCTCAAAATCCTGTAGTGTTTCGGACACAAAACTCCCTATAATCCTCACTTGCATACTATGAGCACATTTTTAAGTTTCCAAAACAGAATGGTCAGCCTACTACATTTTAGTGGAAACACAAAATCATTTTTAGGGCAGCCCCATATGGTTCAAGAAACGACATCATTGAAAAATCTCTATTTTTACACAACACAACTCTTAGAATTTCTTGTGGTTCACAAACACCATTAAAACCAGATTTTGCAGAAAGCAAAACAAGGGGTAATAATTTAAAACAGTATTTTTATCCCTATTATATTTCAATAAAATCAACTAATTACTTATTGGGTAGCCCCAATTAAACTAATTAAACATTGCCATGAAGAAACCCCCAATTTCACATGAAATTGGCATTTAGGATTCATTTTAAATACAAACACCACTAAAACTATTTTTTCAGCAATAATAAAATTAAATAACCATCGAAATACCATAAAAACAGTAGCCAATTCACAAAGATTTCATACACAATGGAATCACCTACCAAAACCAAGGAAACCCTTGAATCCTTTGTGCGAAAACACAAACACACCACCGCCGCACCTCAAGGAAGGTAAAACTGGCCTAAAACCAGAATTTCAGACCATGAAACACAAGGTAAAACCCTGATTTTTAAACCCTACTTTCTGGAAATTAGGAACCTCAATGATAAGGGAAGAAACCCTAAGTACATTGGATGTAACCATAAACAAATTGAAAGAAGAAATAAGGAGAACAACTTACTTAAAATATCTTGTAGAAATCACCCCCGAAAATACCAGTAGCTGATTTTAAAAACACCAAAACCTTAAAGGGAGGATCGAACAAGGATAAGGAGATCATTTAGGAATTTTAATGGGATAAAAAGAGTAAAAATTGAGAGAGTTATGAAAGAAAGACTTTACCACTTCAAATCTGTGCGATTTGAGGAATCCTATGAAGTTCAGCACCAAATCACGATTAAACAGAGCTCCAAAGAGGGGAGAGAGTGTTTAGATCCGCTTCTGGGTTAATTGGGCTTTTGTGAGACTTGTAATCACCGAAAAATCCCAAAAAGTGAAAATGTTATAACATAATCAACATTTATTTTTAAAACAGGAATTGGGCTTTCGGACAGGCCCAACTCCTTAGATAAAAACCCAAATAAACCCTGGTTATAGATTTCTAAAAGCTCCAAATTACATTGGTGGTGTTAATAGGTTAGGGGAGGTCAAGTAGAAAATTGAATGTATGAAAAATGTTGAAAAATGAAAAAGTTATAAAAGATACAAAATTTATTTTTTTTAATCTGGAATTGGGCTCACGGTTTGGCCCAATTCATGAATACTCATCTATTTCTCCATAAAACCCAGAAAAACCCCCAAAACAAAGCAAGGATGTAAATTAAATGAGAAATAACTTTAAAATATGTCTTGTATGTGACATGATGACCCGCGAGACGGGGGTCGTGCTCCCCCGCTGGGGTCGTGCGCCGCAACCCCGACGCTCCCCTGCCCGGTGAGCTCGGCCTCGCCCTCGCCGTCACCCGGCTGCCCAGGCCGCTCGCCCCCAGTACCGACCTCCACTCGCCCGGCTGCCCTAGCTGAAGACCCATGCTGCCCTGCACCTTAGCCCCGCCACCATCTGAGAGTCTCGTTGCCGCCTCCTAGGGATGTCGCGCCGTCGCTCGAACCCACCGAAACCGAAAACCCGCAAACTTCGGCGGGTGATTGCGGAGGCCTCGAGACTCCAAAATCGAAATAAAAATATGCGTTGGGAAGCTCATAAAAACTAATACACAAAAATGGTCCTTGATTGCAATTTAGATGGAAAATAGATGCTAGAAAATGAGCTCAAAGGTAGATGCAGAATTAAAAACGCAACGTAACCTCCTACCTATTGGGGCGTTGCCCAAAGCTTCGCTGCAAGGGATCCGCCGGTGCGCCATGGCTCGCCGGAGCTGCCTCGTCGAAGTGGAGTAGGAGAGGGAGCTTGAGGGTTTCTCCGGGGGGGGTCAATGGGGAGGAAGGGGATAAGGGGGAGTTTAGATAAATAAACTCTAATTAAAAGACATGTCCCTCGAAAACACCCACGTCCAAAACTTCTAGTGTGGTCAAGATTAAGCTCCCCTAGGGTAAACACGACCTCCCAATCACAACGGTGGTCTCGGAATTTGATTCTGAGCTTCCGTTTGAAAGTTATAAAACTGAACGCCCAAAGCCGCCAAATTACGAAAACGCCCATGGATCCATTTTTCACAAACGGCTCACGCCCGCGAATCATACACCCTTCCGAGGGTAAAAGGCACCCTCCGAACTCAACGGTGCCCTTGGTATTTCAATTTAAGCCACCGTTTAAGAGATACTCAAGATTCACCATTAAACGAATAAATTAATTAATTAATTTATCTGTTTAACGTTCCGAAAGCGAGCGAGGGGTCCAAACATCTCGTGCCGACATGTTTTATATCATTCCTAGGGTAAAAACCTCATTCCTGTCCCATCCGTAGACTCGGATCTCTGATCTGGATCACCTTTTAGGAGTTATCACATTTATTTCGCATTTCCAGTCTGAACGCACTGAAAATTTAATTCTGGCCACTCCAGGGCTCGGAATCGCCCGCCATCTGAGGGCACTGCACTGGAATATCATCATGAATATTATAAAGTCTTTCACATCAAAACCCGAGTTCTTACATGTAGTCGATCCACATTATAATTAATCACAATTCATTTATATAAGATTATATATGACTTTATATTATCTTTACAATATATACATTAAAAAAGTTGTAAAGTTTTATGGAGTACCACATTCTATTATATACAATCAGGATCCGAGGTTTAGCTTGATATTATAGAGAGGTCTTTATTAGGGTATGGATACTACGCTATGTTTCAACACTATGTATATTCCTCAAATAGATGTTAAATATGATAGAATAGTTTAGAAAATATAAGATTCTATTAGATCTTGTTCTATTAATTTCAATGGTGGTTGTGATTAACACATAATTCTGGTCAAGTTTTCTTATAACAATAGCTCTAACTTTAGAATTCAGATTGAACCTTATGAATCCCTCAATGGAAATAAAAATGGACTTCCAGTGGATGGGGATGAGGTTGGATAAATAAAGCTATTGAGACCTGAGCTGGATGGGGAGATGATAATGAAAGTTATTTCCATTCAATAACACATCAAGGAGAGTAAGAGAAGATAGAAACACTCTGTAAACAATCTTAGATATGATCTTGAATTCAATGTTGGTGACATGATGATTCTATCATTTTATCTATAAGAGAATTTTATGAGATTTATTGATAAGGTAATGATGATCGCTATGTATATTTTCCCTTTAAATATTCTTGATCAATTAGAGGTGGTTTCTTATAACCTAGGGCCTCTACTGAACCAATATAAAGTTCACGATGTGTTATCTATTATATGAAACAATTTTTTGAGATTCCATATCATAGAGAAAAGGTTATATAAAACAATACAACTCACATGGTCAATTTTTTATGGCGAAACCACCAATTTGAAGAAGATACATGACAAACTAAGGATATGATGTGGTATAAGTTTCTTCATTATTTTTGTATTAGAGTGAAAATTTACAAGGTAGAAATTATTTTTTAAGGAGGAATAATGTAACACCCATAGTTTTTATAAAATATTTTTTTTCAAAAAAAATAATTTCTTTAATATGATGTGTTACACACAACACCAAGGTTTAACTAACGAAGTTATAATATCAACATAACAATTATAAACTATTCATTACATATTGTTATATGAATAGTAATATCCACATTTTTCAAATTAATTTTAGTTTTTTAGTTAAATAAAATATTCTTATTAATAAAAACCTTATTTTTTAATAAAGTCTTTATATTCTTCAAAAACACCTTTTTCTCAGAAAAAAATATTTTTTAAGAAATAAAAAAAACTACATTTTAACTATAAAGAATTTTATTTTAAAACCTTAATTTCATATTTGTATTTTTCATTATAAAATTATATTTGGGTTTATTTTTAAAAAAATTATGAAAACATTAATTTCTCGGTGAATATTGAAAATTCAAAAATTTATTAAAACTCTATTTTTTGTTTATAGAATTTACCAAGTTTCATGTTTTCTAAAATATTTTTTAAACTAAAAATAGTTTAATTATGTTTTTATTATTAAAAATGATTTCATTTTAATCTAATTAATGATTTCAATTTAAATTAAAACTTTCTATACTTATAGATATTTTCTCTTTGGAAAACCATTTTTTTCATCACATATGTCAGTTTATTTTTAATTTTTAACTATTCAAAACCTGTGAGTAAAATATTGAAAAAATGGATCCCATATTTGGAATACCAATTTAAATTTTCTTTCTCTTCAATATGAATATTGAAAATAGTATAAAAACCATGGTTAAGTTTAAAACAGATATACTGGGTGTAGAACTATAAATATATGGGGTAAAATAACCATAAACATTTTTCCAACATCAATTAGATGGAAAACATTTACTTTGCCTCTTATAAGATTCATTATAGATCCATTTTCTGAGCCTTTATGTTTGTTTAAAATGTGGTTACATCTTTTTCTTTCAAAAATTGAAATCATTTCTTCTCACACACTTATATAAGGGAATCCCCTCTCTTCTCTTATTCATAATTACAAAACCATTTTATTTAGAAAATTCCCACCCAAATATCTTACATAATTCACTACCCATATACTAGATCACTTATTTTTATTAGTAAACCCTCTTATGATGGTTTTATATATACACATAAAGAGGTTCTCTCAAGAAGAGGTAGAATTATTAACCTTGTGTTTATTTATTTATTCTTATACCAACTTAAAATCGACCTTAATTATATGGATATTATAACTATAGTATCCCAAAATCAATTATATGTCATTATATTAATTTAAAAACCTATATCTATATCTACCTCAATAAAATGAGAAATAAAACCATCAAACATGTGTACGGAGGGGTACCACCTCACGAACTTATGTAATTTATTTTCCATCTCACCTATCAAGGATAGAGATAATGATTAATTTAATATTTATATATGATATTTATGAAATTATTATACATATTTAATTATAATAACACATTTACCTTATTAATTTATAGTCCTTTGGAAAATGATAACAACAGTTGTGCGTATGTGTGGACCACCACATCCACGAAGCGATGTGAAACATTTTTTTTATTTTTACATTTTCAGAAATATATAAGTATTTTATTAATATAAATAATATCTATGACATTTTTTCATTAAATATCAATTAATATTTTTTATTACATCCATCAAGAATATTGAAACAACATTCTTGTGTATTCCCTACCGTCTCTATAAATGATGTAATTCATTTTCCTATATCTATATATTATAGAAAATTATAAATACATATAACACACACAAACACACACACACATATATATATATATCCATTTATCATTATTGATATTTTGTAACAAAGATAAGAAAAAATGGAAAAAATACCAAGCCAGAACATACATGAAAGATAAAGTAGTTACCACCTGAAATAATGATTTTAACAAAGAATTATTTAAAAATGGGTAATAAAAAGTTATATGTGAATAATATTTTCAATGATACATGATTACTATTGTTTAATATATGAATAATAATCCTATATTATATACACATGAGGTTCCAACTTGTATGATTTATGTTGAGACACAATGTATGGGATTTCCATTTTCTCTTTTAATTATGGGATAAATATGTTATTTTCCCCACTCATTTATCTTTTGTGGTGTATATACATCCCCATTTTTTTTGAAGGTAACATGGATTGGTTTCCCAATCCATGTCAAAGAAAGTTTATTAAAACAAAAATAATTTCAAGGTACATATAAGGTGTAGATAGCCTACACCAGCAATCAAATAAAAAACAGCCCACAAGAACCACCAGTTGAACCTAAGGCTGTTAAATGAAACCAGACAAACAAATGCCAACAAATTCAGCACATTATGCATTCCAGAAAAACTTGTGCCAAATAGAAAAACTATGAAGAAGACTAGAGGATTCCAAGCGTGTAAAAAATAGGAAAGCTGGTTTAGAGGAATAGACCATCAGAACCAAAATCAACATCACCCAGCTGTTCAACATTTGAAGAGAAGATCCATCTCTAAGGTATACAACAAAAATATGTCAAAAAATAGTGAAAAGAATAGAATCTCTAATAGAACAGTTTTCCCCAGAGTGAGCATCCAAACAATAGCAGAAGTCTTGAAAATTCAGTCAATTGTTCATTCCAAACCACATATCCTTCCTTCCAGATTCAAAAGAAAATAAAGTCAAACAGGATCAGATGATCAGTGACTGGAGAAAACAAGGAATCAATATAAACCAGACACTTATCCAGAAATGAAGACTCTTTAGAATAGAGACCAAATAATGAAATATGACAAGTACATCCAAACCAAACATATTTTCCCCAAATCAAAGAATATTATCCAGAACAACAAATAGTTGATACCAGTAAACCATAATCAATGACATCACAGAAGGAATACAAAAGCAACATTAAAAATATTGTTATTGAAACTTCAATTTCTCAAAGTAAAGGAATTTCATAGCATCTTGAAATTGTTCCTCATTAATAAACCCCTTTTGAAGCTCCTGTTTCAATATTTCTTGTTTCTTTTTTGTATGAGCAAGCCACTCTTGTATGTCATGTTTTGTGAAATGTTGTGAGAAGTGATATAAAACAATGCTAGATTTCTCACATTTTGATTTTCCTTGATCTTTTTAATGGGAAATATTTTTATTGACATCAGTTGACCTAGTGGTGATGGTTCTTTCCACTTGATAGTAATCCTTACATCTTCTTGTTTTCATTGGGTTCTGGGTGATGAAACCATCAACATCTACCATTGGTTTTTTTCTTTACAATCCATGGATTTCAAATATTCTTCTTCTAGTTTTCCAGGCTTATCATCCTCCTCAGCTGATGATCCACTACAATCAGATCCATCTTTTTGGACCTTTTCATCAACCTCTTAATCTGTATTAACAGATCGAGCAGGACAGCCTTTGTCTGTCTCATTCAATGAGCAATCACCAAGATTGTGATTTTCTATGCTGTGCTGAACAGAAACATTATTATAAACAACATTTTGTTGAGTAACCCTATTATCCACAGAAATTTATTCTGTAGCATTATAAATAACCATGGAAAAATCACCATTTTGGTTCTCAGAGATAGTATAATCCTCTTTATCATCCCTAACCTCCAAATTAGGGTCTCTAAGATATTCATTAGACACCTTAGAGGTACATGGATTATTAGAATTGTTATTGGTTTTAGATGGGGTTGAGGTCATTCCCTCAATGGAGATATAATTCCGAGAGTTGTGAGATATATTGGAAACTTTTTCCACCCATAATGACTTTAACTGCTTAGGAGGGGGAGCTTCTTGTTTTCCAAAATTCTTGTGAACATGAACAGATGTAGAACATTTGTTGCAAAATTCCAGAAGGTTGTCAAAAACAACATTCTGAACAAAACCACTGCCCCCATTTTGAATCCAAAAGTAGCTTGGAAGGTCTTTAGAGAGATCAATCTCAGTGCATACCCTTGCAACAGAGGGCCTTGTCAAATTAATGGTGGTATAATCCAGTTTGATTAGAGTACCAAACAGTTTAGAAATAGAAGATAAGGCTACTCTTTTAAACAAATGAATCGATAGATCAGGAAAAGCAAGCCAAATTGGAGCAATGGGGGATTCAAAACCATTAATGTAGTCTAGAGAACATTTAAGAACTTTCATGGAGGATCTCCCAAAATTACAAAAACCACGCATCCAGAATCTATAATAATCTGAGTCTAATGAAAATCTAAAAAGAACATTCCAAGAGTTTAAGAAACCGATTTTTAAATTGGTAAAACCAATCTTTTCCAGAGTATTTCTTAGGAACAGAAGTGAAGGTCGCTTCTTAGAGAAATTACCAATCAAGGCATACTGTAAATCTAAGGCATGTGAGATTACCTCATCCTTATTGAAATATATGGCATTTAAACCATGATGTCTGAAAGATTTCGGAGCAATATGCTATACCTTCCTCAGGTCAATGGATGAATCGGCACCCACGACTACATCGGCGAAGGACCTAGCATCACGAAACCCTCTCCTAGGGTTTGCTTCACAATCGCCCACACCCGAGAGCACCTTAGCTCCTGCTCCTGTCGTCATCCCCTACATCCCCATTGATAGGTCATATCATTAGTATAATTATTCTAATGATATTAATAGTTAAATTTTTTATGATACTCTAATTGGGATTATGATTAAAAAGGTACCAAAGTGGTAATGGTTTTTTGACACAATCTCATTGTTTTTCATGGGTTTTTATGGTTATTATCCTGATTATAAAATCATATAGTTTATCTATCAAGAAAATCATGAATTTTGTATTCCTCTAGTTATGAAAAAAAAATATTTTTTCCTTTCATTTTTGTTACGTTTTGTACATAAAATCTAAAAAGAATATTTTTAATAAAAATGGACTTCATTTCTCACTTTGTTTGATAATCCATTTTTATCCATGTCCATGTTTTCTAAAATTATTCTAAGAATTTTTTTACTATTCTCAAATTATATTTAAAATTTATTTATACACTTCTACACTTTTTAAAAAAATATAAAGGAATATTCATATAATTTTCTAATTAAGTAACTTTTTTCAGTTTTACCTACTTATGAAAGAAATGTTTCTTCTAACATGTAAAACAAGAAGATAAATTTCTTCATTTTTCACTAGTATTATAATTAAAAATTAATTTTTGTGTTTTCATGATAATATTAAATGAAAATAATTTCCATATTATTTTATTATTTTCTAGACATAAAATTTTATTTTCAAACAATATATATTTTCCACAGGAAATGTTCTATATGATATTTCAAAGTCATTTTCCATCTTGGATAAAATTATTTGATGTTAAATAATATTCTATTGGGATATAGAACATTGATACCATATTTATTCTCTCTTGTGATATTATATTATTATGAAGAAAAAAATCATGAATCCTACTTATTTTCCGTGGTTTATGCTATGATGAAATGTTTAAGAAACCCATTTCATTTCATCGATTCTCAAATGATGAATATTTTATGATATTGAGGTACCAATATTTATGATTTTATTTTATTATGGATGATAAATTATAAATATGGGTAGTGGTTTTTTTATTACCATGAACTATGGTAACATTATAACCAAGTACATATGGGACATTTATCTCACTCTAATACATTGGGTAATGATAAGTATTATATGAGATCAAATGGAACACAAGAGTTTTTACCAAACCTGAATGAGGATACACTAGAGGTTATCCCTATCCTAAAATAGGGTAAATAAGAAGTTATCCTATGTGAGAAGTAGGCACACAGGTGGTTTTTTGTAACGACCCGAAATTTTTAAATAAATTTTGTTTCCTAATTTTATGTGTTATTGTTATACTCAACAAAAATGTTTTATTTGATAAACATGATTATAATTAAAATGAGATCAGTGGGTTTTGACTATTATATAACCATCGGTCATCATAACCGCTGTGAACAAAATGTTTTGATTATTGTCTCTAAATTTAAGTAATCTTGGTTAATTATTATAGAAAGAAGATTTGATGGCCTCACCTAGTAGCCTTGGGCCGATCGAAGCCCATCTAACAGAGATTGGGAAGGAGGTAGCACCATTGGCCTTTGCTCTGGACCAAACCCAAGCCGAACTTCATCATGTGAAGCTAGAACGGAATCGCCTTCGCGAGAAGTTCAAACTGATAGAAATTACTACTCGGGCAATGTTGACCGAGCCGCCCCAAGATTCTATCACCCTAGTACACCTTACTCTTAGGTCCTATGCTGGTATTATAAGGGGCTATGTAACGAGACCGTAATTGCCTTGTGTAATCCTTGTTTTAAATAAAAATTGGGATTTCTTCTTATGATGAAGTTTATGAATTTTCAAATGACTGGATAAAAATAGTATGCATATTTTTGATGAATTTTCAAAAGGATATTTTAAAAAAAATGTTTGTGTAAACCTTAAATAATTTAAAATGTGTAATGATTCTCGAAAAATGGTCTTCTACAATTATGTTCAGTACGAAATTTAGAGTCTAATAAGATCAACATGATTTTTGATGAATAGTAAATTATGAATAGTGATTTTATGATTAGGATTAGTAATATGACCAAATGGATTAGTAATCTTACTTAAATAAAGTTTTAAAATAATCTAGGCACCTTGATTAAGTAATGTGATTCAATAAAATGGTTAAATAACGGTTTCATAAATTATTATTCAAGTATTAGTTTTTTCGGATGAATAGTGTTTTTTTTAATTAAAAATTTAATTAAAAATAATTAGAAAATTATTTTTATAAAAATAACTTTATTTTTGAACTCAGAGCATCGATATTATGTTATGGTAATTTTTGGGGATTTTTCTGAAAAAAATGAATTTTCGATGAATAGTGTATTTATTTAAAAATAAAATTAAAAATATTTAGAAAATTATTTTTATAAAATGGAGTTTGTTTTTGAAATCATAGCATTGATATTTGATTATGGTGAAATTTTGGGATCTTTCTGAAAAAGTTGAATTTTCAGTGAATAGTAAAAATGCAGTTTTAGGGTTTCGGTATGTTTAATGACATCATAGCTGTGTCATGATGATGTCATGAGTTATTTTAAGGGTTGGCCGGCCAAGGGTGATGAATTATTGTTTTGGGGGCCCCATGTGGCCTAACTCCATGATAAATGCCAAGGGAGAGCACATGGGTTTGAGAAAAGCACATGTGAGGTGTCCTTTGGCCATTAATGCCTTGTCCCCTCACTTTCCCTATAAATACCAAGCCCTCCTCTCATCCATTCGACTCCCCACTCATTCCCAACGAATTTCTGGTCTCATTACCTCCCAAGGAGTCCTCCCAAGGTTCCCCCAAGCCCTCAAGGTCCCAACCTTTGAGGTTTAAGAGTTACATTTTAAGGTAAGGGATCCGACCCCTCTCTTTCTTTTCAAGTAATCTCTTTTATGTCTTTTCTTTTATACTCCATGTTCTTATGTTGGAGGATGTTCTTTTATATTCATCCTACTGCCTATTTCATTTTCATATGATGAGATACCCCCCTTGCTCTCATCAATTCGTTTTAAGAATGTTTAAGTGGCGCCGTTAGGCTGCCGAATTTTTAAGGGATTCTTTCACCTTCCTCGTTTTCAAGTTCTATTTTCATTCAAGTCTTTCATGTTACTTTTTATTATGTTGGGGTATGATCTCTAAATTATCATACTGATCTTTTATGATCATATGATGAGATACCCCATTTGATCACTTCAATTCAGTATTTTGAAGTTTTAAGTGGCGCCGTTAGGCTGCCGAATTTTTTAAGTGGTTCTTCACCCTTCTCGTTTTGAAGTTCTACTCTCATGTCAATTATTTCAAGTTCCTTTTTGTTATATTGGGGTATGATCTCTATATATATCATACTGGACTCTTATTTTCATATGATGACAGACCCCATTTGATCTCTTCAATTCAGTATTTTGATGTTTTAAGTGGCGCCGTTAGGCTGCCGAATTTTTAAGTGGTTCTTCACCCTTCTCGTTTTGAAGTTCTACTTTCATGTCAATTATTTCAAGTTCCTTTTTGTTATATTGGGGTATGATCTCTATATATATCATACTGGACTCTTATGTTCATATGATTAGAGACCCCATTTGATCTCTTCAATTCATTATTTTGATGTTTTAAGTGGCGCCGTTAGGCTGCCGAATTTTTAAGTGGTTCTTCACCCTTCTCGTTTTGAAGTTCTACTTTCATGTCAATTCTTTCAAGTTCCTTTTTGTTATGTTGGGGAATTATCTCTATATCTATCATACTGAACTCTTATGTTCACATGATGAGAGATCCTATTTGATCTTTTCAAATCATTTTTGTTGATGTTTAAGTAACGCCGTTAGGCTGCCGAACTTTCATAAAAGAAATCTAATTTTTTTTCTTCCTTCCATGTTTTTCATTTCAAATGGTATTTCCTTGAAATTTCATTACCATGATCATGTATCCTTCTTATTCTGTCCGTGTACTATTTTATGGGTCATTTATGAATGTTTGACCCATTTACCTCTCTTTTAATGTCTTCTAAAACCTCGGAACATTGCCGTTATGCTGCAGAATTTCTGTCTCAAAATGTCTATCTCTTTTTCTAAAGTCCTTTTATTTTATTAAGTGAATACTCAAATCTCTTTCTTCTAAAGGGGTATTCACATATATACCAAAATGTTCTATTTTAAATTCTGGGATTTACATACATGAGACCCACCTTCCTTTTCTGTGGGTTTTAAAGTGATATAAAGATCATGTCTTTAAAGCAGTTTTTAAAAAGTTATGATTATGAAATGAAACCCATTTCCTTTATGCTATATGGGTTATTTATGAAATTTTTGATGATTATATATGTGGCACACATGATAACAAAGGAAAATTTAAGGGTGCGCCCTGATAGCGCTCCAATGCATTGGGTAATGATGTAACCACTAGAGATTACAATTTTCACGATACCTTGGTGAATAACCTTGGTAATTTTCAAATGACACCTTGGGGATGGACCTTGGTGATATGTTCATGATTTTCTATGTTAAACGATGCAGCCACATCTTCAAGTTATGAAAAAGTTTTATTTTTATTATGATATGCCTCATGATTTCATTTTCATGCCTTAAAGTTCTTTTCATGACTTTATTGATGTATCCCAAGTTCATATGTAAAATGTTTCACTTGTTTCCCTTGCTGGGCCTTCTGCTCACCCTTTCTTTTGATGTATGTCCCCAGGTTATGAGATTCAGTAATGAGCCTAGGGTGAACATGAGGAGAAGCCTTTCAAGTGTTTAAGAAGAATTCTTTATGTTGTTTTCATGTTTTAAGTTCCTGGTTTCCAAGACACTAAACCTTAAAGATCCTCGGTTTTGTAAAATGTAATTAAAGTTTATGTGATAAAAAGGTGGGATGCTATAGTTGGTATCAAAGGGAGGTTTAGTTATTTGTGGAAATTAGGATATGAAAACTTTAGGAAGAACCCTATAGAAAAGTTTAAATATAGGAAATCTTCCTGGTATTTTGGTGAGTATTGAGTAAGGGGTTGCCAAGCAAATACATCCCTGTCTGGATACGAGCAGGTAGAGGTGGCTCTGGCACAGATGTACATAGGGGTAAAACCCGAAAACACCGCTTTGAGCTAGACTCGAACGGGAACTGGTACACGACAACGGGCCTTGCTGCACTCTTGGTTACGACACTCCCGGAGGATATGCTTTGGTAAATTCATAAGCTTGGTATGAACCATTATTAAAGGAACAAAGATAAAATAAAATAAAGATTCACATAAGAATATACGACCATGGATAACGTAGATGGGAACCTAGGGGATCACAAGTTAGGGTATACTTTTCTTCTACAAGTTATCCTTATATGCTTTAAGTTCCTTTTCATGATTATTGGTTAAGTATTTAAGCCTCTAATTATACTTTATCTTCTTAGTTAATGGTGGGAAATGGAATAACGTATCCCAACAACCAATGTGATAGGAAATGCGACAATTTCCGTATTAATATGTCAGAGATGATTAGGGGATTAAAAGATGATTATTATTTTGGAAGGCGTTCACTATTTTGAGGACCCTATATGATCGAGGTAAATAGATTACTATAGTATATTCATTGAGGAGTAAGGTTGACTTATATTTTGAAGAATTGATGAATTTAAGGTGGACTTATAGTAATTTAGGTTACTTTTGGGAATGATTAACCTATCTTGGGTAAAATATGTTTAGGTTAGCTACTTTTGTTATAAGATGTTAGGAGTGGTTGATGTTGTCTGGAGATGAACAATGAAGTTGTTTTGGAAGACTATGTTATCAAATCCTTCTTGTATTTGGGTTTCAATCTTAGTTTGGTTTATTTTGAGGATTTTTAAGGACAGTTATTTATGGAATGGACTATGATGAACTTTGGGTAGTACCATGGAACTTTGAAGATTTAAAAGTAGGTTCTATTCCTATGGGATTCTTTCTTTTTGAAGAGTTGTTTTACCTTAACCTTTCTGTTTTTGGGATAATGTTTAAAGATAGAAGAAATAGATAGTTAATCTTTTATAGATTATGTGATTCTATAGAAGATGATTCTGGTGCTTTTATGAGACCAAGTGTTTTTGAATTCTCATCATTTGGCGAAAAGATTAGTGTTGGTAGGGACTTGTTAAAGGATGAAACTCTACTTGAAGGTAGGTATATTTTCTTATGTTTTTGTTCTATGTAGTAAATGAAATCCTCAAAATTATGAAAAGAAACGTAAAACAAAAATGTTGTTGGTTTAAGTTTCCTACTAGGTAATCAAATACCGTTTACACACATCATAAGTTTGGGATTTTCTCATGGTTAACTTTCTCCTAATCATGTTCTCTATCACTCTCTCTCAGAACTGACCCTTTGTTTTTTTCCTCCATGTCCATGTTTTCCTACATGGAACCCGAGTGTGGGTTAACTCGGGTGGCATTTGTACTTCCTTTTCTTTCTTTTAAAGTAACGGTGTTACTGACTCTTTTTCCGATGTGGGACTTTCAATGAAATTTCAAAACCCAATTTTAAAATTGCGAGGACGCAATTTCTTAAGGGGGGAAGATTGTAACGACCCGAAATTTTTAAATAAATTTTGTTTCCTAATTTTATGTGTTATTGTTATACTCAACAAAAATGTTTTATTTGATAAACATGATTATAATTAAAATGAGATCAGTGGGTTTTGACTATTATATAACCATCGGTCATCATAACTGCTGTGAACAAAATGTTTTGATTATTGTCTCTAAATTTAAGTAATCTTGGTTAATTATTATAGAAAGAAGATTTGATGGCCTCACCTAGTAGCCTTGGGCCGATCGAAGCCCATCTAACAGAGATTGGGAAGGAGGTAGCACCATTGGCCTTTGCTCTGGACCAAACCCAAGCCGAACTTCATCATGTGAAGCTAGAACGGAATCGCCTTCGCGAGAAGTTCAAACTGATAGAAATTACTACTCGGGCAATGTTGACCGAGCCGCCCCAAGATTCTATCACCCTAGCACACCTTACTCTTAGGTCCTATGCTGGTATTATAAGGGGCTATGTAACGAGACCGTAATTGCCTTGTGTAATCCTTGTTTTAAATAAAAATTGGGATTTCTTCTTATGATGAAGTTTATGAATTTTCAAATGACTGGATAAAAATAGTATGCATATTTTTGATGAATTTTCAAAAGGATATTTTAAAAAAAATGTTTGTGTAAACCTTAAATAATTTAAAATGTGTAATGATTCTCGAAAAATGGTCTTCTACAATTATGTTCAGTACGAAATTTAGAGTCTAATAAGATCAACATGATTTTTGATGAATAGTAAATTATGAATAGTGATTTTATGATTAGGATTAGTAATATGACCAAATGGATTAGTAATCTTACTTAAATAAAGTTTTAAAATAATCTAGGCACCTTGATTAAGTAATGTGATTCAATAAAATGGTTAAATAACGGTTTCATAAATTATTATTCAAGTATTAGTTTTTTCGGATGAATAGTGTTTTTTTTAATTAAAAATTTAATTAAAAATAATTAGAAAATTATTTTTATAAAAATAACTTTATTTTTGAACTCAGAGCATCGATATTATGTTATGGTAATTTTTGGGGATTTTTCTGAAAAAAATGAATTTTCGATGAATAGTGTATTTATTTAAAAATAAAATTAAAAATATTTAGAAAATTATTTTTATAAAATGGAGTTCATTTTTGAAATCAAGCATTGATATTTGATTATGGTGAAATTTTGGGATCTTTCTGAAAAAGTTGAATTTTCAGTGAATAGTAAAAATGCAGTTTTAGGGTTTCGGTATGTTTAATGACATCATAGCTATGTCATGATGATGTCATGAGTTATTTTAAGGGTTGTCCGGCCAAGGGTGATGAATTATTGTTTTGGGGGCCCCATGTGGCCTAACTCCATGATAAATGCCAAGGGAGAGCACATGGGTTTGAGAAAAGCACATGTGAGGTGTCCTTTGGCCATTAATGCCTTGTCCCCTCACTTTCCCTATAAATACCAAGCCCTCCTCTCATCCATTCGACTCCCCACTCATTCCCAACGAATTTCTGGTCTCATTACCTCCCAAGGAGTCCTCCCAAGGTTCCCCCAAGCCCTCAAGGTCCCAACCTTTGAGGTTTAAGAGTTACATTTTAAGGTAAGGGATCCGACCCCTCTCTTTCTTTTCAAGTAATCTCTTTTATGTCTTTTCTTTTATACTCCATGTTCTTATGTTGGAGGATGTTATTTTATATTCATCCTAATGCCTATTGCATGTTCATATGATGAGATACCCCCCCTTGCTCTCATCAATTCGTTTTAAGAATGTTTAAGTGGCGCCGTTAGGCTGCCGAATTTTTAAGGGATTCTTTCACCTTCCTCGTTTTCAAGTTCTATTTTCATTCAAGTCTTTCATGTTCTTTTTTATTATGTTGGGGTATGATCTCTAAATTATCATACTGATCTTTTATGATCATATGATGAGATACCCCATTTGATCACTTCAATTCAGTATTTTGAAGTTTTAAGTGGCGCCGTTAGGCTGCCGAATTTTTAAGTGGTTCTTCACCCTTCTCGTTTTGAAGTTCTACTCTCATGTCAATTATTTCAAGTTCCTTTTTGTTATATTGGGGTATGATCTCTATATATATCATACTGGAATCTTATGTTCATATGATGACAGACCCCATTTGATCTCTTCAATTCAGTATTTTGATGTTTTAAGTGGCGCCGTTAGGCTGCCGAATTTTTAAGTGGTTCTTCACCCTTCTCGTTTTGAAGTTCTACTTTCATGTCAATTATTTCAAGTTCCTTTTTGTTATATTGGGGTATGATCTCTATATATATCATACTGGACTCTTATGTTCATATGATGAGAGACCCCATTTGATCTCTTCAATTCAGTATTTTGATGTTTTAAGTGGCGCCGTTAGGCTGCCGAATTTTTAAGTGGTTCTTCACCCTTCTCGTTTTGAAGTTCTACTTTCATGTCAATTCTTTCAAGTTCCTTTTTGTTATGTTGGGGAATTATCTCTATATCTATCATACTGAACTCTTATGTTCACATGATGAGAGATCATATTTGATCTTTTCAAATCATTTTTGTTGATGTTTAAGTAACGCCGTTAGGCTGCCGAACTTTCATAAAAGAAATCTAATTTTTTTTCTTCCTTCCATGTTTTTCATTTCAAATGGTATTTCCTTGAAATTTCATTACCATGATCATGTATCCTTCTTATTCTGTCCATGTACTATTTTATGGGTCATTTATGAATGTTTGACCCATTTACCTCTCTTTTAATGTCTTCTAAAACCTCGGAACATTGCCGTTATGCTGCAGAATTTCTGTCTCAAAATGTCTATCTCTTTTTCTAAAGTCCTTTTATTTTATTAAGTGAATACTCAAATCTCTTTCTTCTAAAGGGGTATTCACATATATACCAAAATGTTCTATTTTAAATTCTGGGATTTACATACATGAGACCCACCTTCCTTTTCTGTGGGTTTTAAAGTGATATAAAGATCATGTCTTTAAAGCAGTTTTTAAAAAGTTATGATTATGAAATGAAACCCATTTCCTTTATGCTATATGGGTTATTTATGAAATTTTTGATGATTATATATGTGGCTCACATGATAACAAAGGAAAATTTAAGGGTGCGCCCTGATAGCGCTCCAATGCATTGGGTAATGATGTAACCACTAGAGATTACAATTTTCACGATACCTTGGTGAATAACCTTGGTAATTTTCAAATGACACCTTGGGGATGGACCTTGGTGATATGTTCATGATTTTCTATGTTAAATGATGCAGCCACATCTTCAAGTTATGAAAAAGTTTTATTTTTATTATGATATGCCTCATGATTTCATTTTCATGCCTTAAAGTTCTTTTCATGACTTTATTGATGTATCTCAAGTTCATATGTAAAATGTTTCACTTGTTTCCCTTGCTGGGCCTTCTGCTCACCCTTTCTTTTGATGTATGTCCCCAGGTTATGAGATTCAGTAATGAGCCTAGGGTGAACATGAGGAGAAGCCTTTCAAGTGTTTAAGAAGAATTCTTTATGTTGTTTTCATGTTTTAAGTTCCTGGTTTCCAAGACACTAAACCTTAAAGATCCTCGGTTTTGTAAAATGTAATTAATGTTTATGTGATAAAAAGGTGGGATGCTATATTTTTCATCAACAAACATGTTATCAGTGTCTTGGTGGATATATATAGAATAAAATTTTCTATACATATGTGTATGACTAAAATATATAACTTATTACAATGTTATGTCCTCATAGATTAAGTACTTTTATTCCATTAGGATTCATGACTTATGTATTTCCATGATTTTTTTTCATGACATGTTTTTATGATCCATGACATGTAGAGTATTTATTTTTTCAAATTCTTTTCTCATGTTTTCATAACATTATTCTCATGTTATGTTGATATCACCCTTCTTTATCCTTACTGAGAAAATAAGATCACCCCATATTATTTTTTCCTTCTACATGTTATAAATAATGATATTATGTAAAATATTTATAAGAAGGGTTCTAGTCATTAAGAACATAGTGGGAGATCATATAGTTCACTTATAAACGTGTTATTTATGTATCCATGTTTTCAAAGGCACTAGGTCAAAATAATTATGGCATGGGTTAGTATATTATATACGGAATATTCATTTAATAATACATTATATGAATTTATGAAATATGTGGGTTGCTATAATTCATGTTTAGAAAGGATCAATATTTTCCTCCTTGTAATCACATTTATAATATCTTCCTGAAAAACTATTCTATTATACAATTTTACTTTAGAATTTACATATTTTTATTTTTTACCACATTCAATTACTTATATTAATACCTTTTCCAACTTTCACCTATATTCCCATTTTATAGAGTTCTATGGTATATAATTTACTCTTAAAATTATCACTCATAACACTATATAGTTATAAAATGAGCAGTGATATAAAATTATTGGTATTTGGTAGTATACTAAAACAAAATATTGTCTGAATCCTATAATACGATGGAACTAAAAATCCCATATCTCATTTCTATATAAATGTTCAAACCATAATGTTCCCACAGAAAAATATTGGAATTATAAAATTAGTTTTTAAAATATAATTTAAAACATGGCGGCCCTATATCACGCTAGCCTATGATATGGGTGGATGACCATATGGGTTACTAAAAATACATTTTTAAATTATATTGTGAATTTTTTTTAAATATAACCATAAATATTAGAAGTTGAAAATATATTAGTGAAGGGTGGTCAATAAAATTTCATTTTATAAACACATGCACCACAAACCAATCACTATAGTGGCGGTGACACCGTAGCAATGGTGAACACTGTAGTAACATCATGTCACTATAGCGGTGGTAGGATACTGTAGTAGCGGCACGTACTGTGCAGTACTGTAGCAATGTAGGTGCTATAGAAATACTATTCACAGAATGTGCCTTGGGCCAAAAAAATGGGCGTATGGACCATGTAATGGGATAAATGCTTATTTGGCCTTAGGGCTATGTAATGGGTCTCCCTATACCTAGTTAAAGAGGTCTTTGCTTTTCTTTAATAATAAATGAGGCTTTGGCCCCAACCTTTTTAAAAAATACATTACTAAATTGAGTGGATTCATATGTCTTTAGAAGAAGAGGGATAGGTTCAATATCAATGAAAATTGAGAGATATGGATTTATAAGATGATATATATTTTATTAGGAAAGATTAAAACCATATAATTCAGTGGGATAAGGAATATTCGATGAAATTTTGAATGCAGGGGGTGATGTGTCTACATGAGAGGGAGCAGTCCTACGAAGTGAAGGAAGTTATGTATAGAGCGGTGAGAAATAATTTTTTAAATGGTTTGACTATATCCTTTTTTCTGCTTTCATGAGTATTATTTTCTCGATGTCATAAAATAATGAACATGTATCCATGAATTTTATTTACATAGTCACTATAGTGTATTTTTAATTTTTTTAAAAACTAATCATGTTGATTAATACATATTTTCACGAGTAATCTAACAAGGTTAAGTTTCCCATATGGATAATGCACATAATCCTATTCATAATATTATTAATACAAGAAAATCCATTAATATTATAGGTTGTGTTGTCTTAGGGGCCTATAAACCTATTATAACATAAAAAAAATCAGTTTTTCAATTATGATTACCAACATTGAATTGAGTGGATAGAACCAAATCTTATTGGTGTTTTGAGTTTTATATTAAAATTTTAATGTGTTTTCTCATTTTACATAATTAAAATTAATAGAGATGATACAATGTGAAAAATATTCATTGTTATAGTATTTTTAAGGTGAATTATATTTATCTGATCGTTAGATTTTGATTAAACTATTACAACCACCACTAAACTTCTTCTTATATAGGGAACTATGTATGGCCAATCTGTCATGTAATAGATTAATACAAATAGAAATTCAATTAATTAATGTGTTATAAACAGTTGAGTTTATTTTAAAAAGTTTTATCTATTGATATACATTTTTTAGGGTTAACAAAAAAAATTATATCTATGATAACAGAAAAGAACTAAATGTATAAGAAGAATGATATGAGGTATATTGGATTAGTTTTCTAAAGATACTTGTACAAATAAACATACCAAAATTTATATATATTATGATTAATATGATGATAACAAGTTTTTATGCATTCTGAAATGCCCATGGAATGAAAGTTAAGTGAATATTTTAATATCCTAAAATATCAACTTTTGATTTTGCGTGATAAGATATATTATATTCACATATATTATGAACATTTATTATTTTAAATAATTTTTCAAATAAAAATACATATATATTATAACTTAGATCACAATACATGGGGAAATAATATAAAATATTTATTTATTTATCTTATTAATATTTTTGTGATCTATATACATTCTTCACATTAAAATAAAATCATTTTAAGGAATTTTATATAAGAGGGAAAGATAACTAAACATCTCACTTTTGTTATATACTATATCAATAATGTATCTTCCATAACTTATCTATAAAAACAAGAAATAATACTAAGAGAGAAAATATCATAAATAATAATAGTGCATAGCTAACTGATGAGATTTTTTCATCAGAAACATGAGGTAAAATGTACTTTTATGAAATGACTACCGACAAATTATTAATGTAATATGGGTTCTTATAACCAGCATACCTATAAATATTAAAATTTCATAATCATTACCAATTTATATTATCTACAAATATGAATAAATACATATTTTTTTGGTGGAACATATAATATTATGTATATATGTCACATAACTTTTCAATTATGTAACGAAATGAATGTAATAAATTAACTACAATGTCACATAACATGGAAAATTTATATCAGGATAATAATTATCAAAGGTGGACCATATGAAATGTATATGGTTATTATATTAAGGGAATAACCACACAATGGATGGAATTATGAAGAAAAAATACACTTTAATAAATATGAATTCATTTTTAAATAAATAAATTACTATGGAAATAGTGAATATAATGCCATTGTCAAATAGAATCTTCTAGAATTTAATTATTAAAGTCACTAATAATACCATAATGATAAATATATCAATATAAAATAATATAATATATATATTCATGTTTATAATGGATTAATATTTTAGAATAACAAGGATGATATGAATAAATCTATTACCAAATTTGGATTATATTATTTATATATTGTATGGATAAATCCAACATCATCAATATCGTTGTTTTTCATTTGTCAATATAGGAATTCATCCTAATGTTCATTGTAATAGCTAAAATAATTACATCTTATTCATCCTATATTTGATCCATACACTTAGAAATTTTATATTTATAATTCTAAAAATACATGATATACATTGCATTGTAATAGAACATTACTAGAATAACGGAAAAATTCTTTTATTATATTTAATTAATAATGAATAATGTTTTTATTGTAGGAATAAAAAAAATATTCATGATTATGTGAAAAAAATATATTTTAGTTAATATAATGAAATAAATAAATATTGAGTTGAAAAGAAAATAGCATTTCTATAATAGGGAATCTTGAGAAAAGAGATTGATATACTCTTACCATTTAAATCAATCTTCAATACTTGAAAAATGAAATCATATATGAATTATTTAATGACCCATGAATACAATCATATGAATTCAATTACATTTCCATTATTTGAAGTGTATTTTAGATGTTTTTAATTATTGGGTTCGATTGTGAAGGTATGAAGATAAATTTGTGAGAAACATGCATAATTATATAACACTATAAATTTTACCAAATAAAAAAAGATACATGGTGACCTAGTACTTGGTACTCAGAAAACAAAATGAGGGGGTTTTATGCCCGGTTGAACAACATGACAACTTGGGTCGCTCGGCCAAGTATCTAATGGGAATTTGGAAAGAAGTAATGTAACATTATGTATGTCATATTTTAATTATTGTTTTTTGATAATTATAAGGTAAAAATTAATTTAACTTGATTTTTTATAGACCTTAACCATCTTCCATCTTGAAAAGACCATGAATTAGATATGACTTCTGTCCCTTTATTTAATTATTAAATATATTTCACCATTTATTAAGCAATAATTCAAGAACCACTTAATCTATTGGATTATTGGTTATGTGTTTATTCTCATCAATTCATTTATATTGATTTTATTTTAGAGAATGGTAATTCCGAACCATATTTACCATAATTTAGAGGGTTTTTTTTGTATTTAACATTAATTTCTAGAGGACATGGGAGAATTAATCCATGATATTGATTATTTTGTTTTATACGGGTTTATAGTTGGTTGTTACAAGTGATTTTCCCCACATACAATTAATTTACATGTATTTTATAATTATCGTATTTAGTTGGTGTATACGATAATAAGTAATTGGGATAATATAACTCGGTTGTCCGTCATAGCTGACATATAGGAATTGTAACCATGTAGAATATTCTACCCTTGGTTGTTATTAACATTTATAGGGTTTACCAAGTATATAAATGTGGTGATGTTGACCATAATTATGAGTAGAATACTAAAGGGTTTCATTATGTGATTTATTATTTTTAGTGACCTTGTGTAATTTTATCATTGGAAATGTTGCATTGCATTGTGGGAGGTGATACATCCTTGAGTAAGAAGAATATTTAGGGTAATATCATTGATTAATTTGATTTTATGATGTGTAATAACACTATCATTGCCTGAGATGTGTATGATAGGTCTTCCATGACCCCGTACATCATTATGAAATATTTACCAAGGGGGATGGGGGTAATATTTGATGAATAAGGCATCAAATATAAGGAATTTAGTATTGAATAGGGTTACTGATGAGATATAAGACCCATGTAATTATTATAAAGGTGAATAGTAATAATTATTGGACTATATTAATAGATTAAGTGTAGTCCTAAGTGATGGGATTAAAACATTTTAATAGTAATTTGATGGAACATCATTTAAATTCATGTTTAATTATTTTTGTCAGGTTAAAGTAATTGGTGATTGGAGCTCATGTTCCAATGTATTTAGTGAGGTTGTAGGTGGGAGTTCTGATCAATTTCTAGGATGTTAAAGATATATATTGTATGATATGATATAGAAATCATTATTTTGATATGATTATTAGAGGAATACATTTTATTTGTGAAATATATTTTAACTATTTTATTACCTTTACAGTTTTTCCAAGTGTAGATTATTATCAATCTCTATATGAGGATAAATTTGGCCTATATTATAGATTCTATCAGGATAGTAGAACCTATGGATATTTGTGGACAATATTATTGAAATTATTTAAATGAAATGTCTTGGGAAAAATGTGATTAGGTTTTTGATTTATATTAGTATATGAGCTCTTAGGGTTATATTTTAATATTATTATTCTGATTATTTAGAGTGGAGATCATTGGGATAGATATGACTGGTATTATTCTTGATATCAAATTGGTAAATTTATTGGATAAATTTTATTATTATTACTATCTGTATCAAGAGAATATATACAAGGGTTAGATGTGACTAGTACTATTACTTCAATTATGAGGAGAGAATATGGACCTAGATAAGCCCATAACATTATTCCTATTTCAAGGATGGTAGGTCTTGGTATTGACGATGGCATTATATAATTGATAATATTTAATTGATTTACATATAAAAATATGTTTTTTCTAGATATAAGATATTTCAGTAATATTTGACTAGCCATTAAATAAGCAGTCCCCTTTTACATATGATATTGGAGGGGCTGAATTTTTTGGTATCTAAGTTCTATTATTTAATGAAACAATTGGAAGTATCCTCTCATTACTATCATTGGTCAAAGTATGTATGTTCACTCATCTGGGTGGATTATTTTAGAACCTAACAGTGAAACATGTAAATAATTAATTAGTTATCAACCAATAATATATATGATTAAATCACTAATATTACTAATTGTTTATATTTTTGAAATTATTTTTAGATAAATAAAAAAAATTTATCTCATAAATTTCATGTGAACCTATATGGAAATGCATGCTCAGTATTTTACTGTAGTTTAGGTCATTGGTTGTAGTACCATTATATGAGAAAAATTAATCTCAATAATGAAAGCTTGATAAAAGTGATTCAATGTTGAGGTCCTTGGTCATAGTGTTTTTTATTATTTTTTATTCTTTTATATTATTCTTATATATGATCAACCCATTGAGATATTTTGCAACATAAATACGATTATATGACATTCACTTTGGGTTTCTATTTTATTATATCCTAATATATATTTCAATGATAGGTTAATTATTGTAATATCACTCTTATGTTATTTATTATAGATAATGGTTTATAATAATTTATTTTATTATTTTTGGTCATTTGATAGAGGATATTTTATATGAATATTATTGATAGATCGTCAGTACTAGTTGTTAGACTATGGTACTGAGGGAGTCAACTTTAGGTTACATGAAAATCATGTCTTCGGTATTTTTGGGGTTGAATGGGATGATGATGTTACAACTTAGGAGAATTTTGATTTGAAAATTTTGAGAGTATATTATAGGAAAACCATTATCAATATCTCTTAAGTAAATATAAATGTGTACAATGAGCATCACTTATAATGAAATACATATAATTATTTTATAATTATTTTACCTATATAATATATGTCTTAAAATACCCTCATTTAGAAACTAATATATGGTTTCCCCAATGTTTTTTATAATCACCTGATGGAATTTGATTTATAAATTGTTTTAAAATTAGATAAACCACTTTTAAAATTCAATCAACAACATGGAATACACTATATATGAAAAGTAATCAAAAAAGTTTATAATGGAATAAAATATGTTCCATGTAAGTATATAATGGGTTTTATGTAAACTATAATATTTTAAAATATAATTATTAATTGATTTATTATATTTTAATTCATTTTTATTTTCAATTATTATATACTTTTTATTGCATGATAAAAACACTGAGTTTATTTTATAAACATATTATATGAAAATATTTATGTTATAATACTTAATTATTGAAGAAAATACTATATAATATAGTTATACAATTTTTCAAATATATTATATTTATTCATGACCCATAAATAAATTTGTGGATTAAAATATAAATTTAAAATTTCTATTATAACATTTTTCCCATAAATTAAATTTACCCTTAATTATTTTGAATTTAGAAAAAAAAGTAAATGAATCTTGTAATAATCATTCATTATTTCCTCCACTTGGTCTCATGTTTATTCCTTAAAATTTTTGGTTAATATATAACACTTTTTAATTTTTGTTCCCTTAATTCCAAATTATCTAATCAATACGGTTATTAATTTAAACCAATATTTCAATTTAAGATGTACTAATATTTAATTAAACTCCATCACAAAAAGGTATATGATATTTTTAATATATATTTCTTCATATGTGAGACATGGAATGAATTATTTACATATAAAAGGTGTGTTGGAGAATATAATTTACATGACACAAATCCAATTATTCCAAATTTTTAATTGGGGGAAAATTACGTCTCAAATTTTTTATATTTTCAATTCTCATGATTCCCCATTAATTTCATACTATTAAAAAACTCAATATCTAAAATCATAATCTAAATATCATATTCAATTTTTTACTTATATATTATTATTATTACCCCCTTTTATATGTTACTTTGTCTCATGTATCTTATTTATTGTCTATTTTTTCAAATATGGTCCAAAAACCCTTCTCTCACCAACATCATCACAAAAAAATATTGTTTTTTAAACTTCAACCAATCCCATGAATTTTAATAATTTTCCTTAGAGAATTAATCTTTCATATGATTTTTAACACAATTACATCATAAATTATTATAGAAGGATATAATATTATCCATAAATTTTTGGAAATATATTTCTTATTATCTATTTGTTTAAGGGTGATAAAATGTTGTATATTTTTTTTAGAACATAGAATCAAGGGATGATTCATCTAAAATATAAAAGTGAACATTTTTCATGATAATTTATAATTGAGAGAGTAAAACCATAAAGAATCTATAATTCTATTATAATCACCATATCTTATAGACCAAATAATAAATACTTAAAAATTGGTATAAAGTAGAATGAATTTGTATGATATTCACCCACAAACAATATATCATTTTTAACTATTGATTTTCATGTAAGACTCATAATTTAATCCATAATAACATTAATCTACATACATACTTATTATTAAGCAATGATATCTTTATATTTTGTAAATTTGGGTCAATATTTAAATGATGAAACAAAATAATAAAAATTCACTACACATAATTATCCCCAATTTCTTGAAATCCCACATACAATGACCATTAACATACAAGTATCACATTTTGTTCCCATGATATTTAAATATGTTCAATAAACTAAATTTATAGAATAATTATTCTTAATGTTGGAAAATATATAGTGAATAAACCTTTTTTAAAATACATCCTTATCATTGTTAAAATAATTTGGACCACTTCTATTTTTTTACAATCCAAAAATAATCATTTTATTCCTATTCAACATCTCTAGTAGTGATGGTTGATTGGACGTACTAGGTATATATAATAGAGTTCCAAGCCTTATAATTTGTTGGCATAACATTAATATATAATTGGTAATTGTATTATGATACATTTTAAATTTATATATATAATATTTATAATTCCTTCTCAATGAATAAAAAATATCATTCTCCTTTGCTATAAAATAATAGAATGTACAATTTTAATAATTATATAATTTAAACTATATCTTATATATAATATTAAAATCATTATATATGAATAAAAATTTATTCTTATATGGTTATTATATATATCACACATCACATAATAGTGATAATGACACTCTATCATTATTTTAATGGTAGTTAATGCCTACTCCAAGCCATTAGTATTAAAATTAAACTGTTGTATAACAAAATTATGTTATTCAATGTCATCAGCATGTAATTTTCATTATTCACAACAAAAATAACTATTTTATGTGCCTATATAGATAATGAATCCTAAAACTCTATATTTTAACCTCTAAACATGTATATACAATAAAAACCTATAAATTTACTGGATTCTTTTTTAAAATCCATGATATATAAAAACATAACCCCTTGAAAATTATCTTATTTAATGTGATATAATAACATTTTTTTATTTCCATAAAACATATTTAATACTCATATAATCCATGGAGACATTTTATCTTTATTATCATTGTTTGTATAGACTAGTCATAAATTATTATTCTTTGTAATCGACTGAAAATGTATTTAATATAGATTTTTTCCCTATAAATGTAACATGATATAATAAAAATTCACCATTTCTAAATATATGTAAAAACTTATTCCTTAATAAAGGTTTCAAAAAAACTGTCATAATATCTTCATGACTATCATATTTCTTCAATCAATATGAATATCATCTATAATGAATTCCAAAAATATTTAATGTAAATTATAAAAATCCATGTTATTTAAATTAATAAAAAAATACATTATCCACACTATAGGGAATTACTAAAAAGTAAAAAAACCCACAGCTAGTTCAAAATGTGGTCTTTTGGATATCTTCTTTCCATGCATTAAATTTTCAATATTTTGATCGGTGAAAAATATGAGTAGAAGAATTAATAACATGATTTTTATCTAATAAATATATAAATATTTACAAAGAATATTAATTATTAATCTTGATGGTATAATTATATATATAAACAATAAAAAAATCACATTATACAATATTTCATTTTTGGATGAAAAAATTAGTTCACCAGAGGGTGAGATATTATGATAAATTTATAATTTATCTAAAAGAGTGGGCATGTTATTCAACATATACTCTAATTCAATTTGAACTATTTGTAATGATAACTTTTATATGGATTATGATCAATGGTTTAGGTCAATATATTATAAAAATTCTCAGTCTAGTAATAAATTAATAAATTCCTCTATAAAGACATTCAAGAAATCTTGCATAATAGGTACCCAACTAATCATTATCCCTAAATTCTATTTCATTATTTAAAAAAGATAAATATAATCATCATATATTGGTAATTAATTCATTTTAAAATAATATGTAAGGTAATATATTTCATTCATCACCTAAAAGTTATTAAATATTCCTCATTGGTATAATATGTTAATTATAATCAACTTATACGTAAAAAAATATGTTTTCTCTATAATATAAGTGATAATACATACTAAAAATATAATCACAATATTATAAATGAATAAATAATAAATATATAAGTTACAATTTCACAAAAAAATAGTGATGGATCATGATTTGAAAATATTGATGTAAATAATTTTAGATTTGGGATTTTTACCGATATATCAACTTCTAGAATTTGACATTGTTATTTAAAGATCTCCATGAATTTTCTGTATATAAAAAAATTAATTAATTGAAATAAAATTATACACATTTTATTTATGATTAAACTATTATTACAATTTAATATTAGTGTTGGGTTATTCTATATGGATTTTAATGGAATATTTATGAGCTTAAATCTAAGGAAATTTGGGTTACAAATGTTGTTTCTATTATACAACCAATATCCAGGGAATCAATTTTCAAATTCAAAACATTAATTGAGACAAAGTATCACACCTAATACTATTGATCCCTAAAAATAATATTTTCTACCTCTTGATAATAAAGAAATATAGTTTGTTACCCCAAATTCACTTCTTACTATTATTTTAGAGACTAAAAAGAATCTGTCCATATTTAAAAGAAAATTGTTCATTATAATAAATCACCTGATTATTTATTTTCAAATCTTTTACACATTATATTTAATTCCATTATCAATTATTTTTTTATAATGATTAGGAGCACAACATAATGATCATATTTTATATTTTCATAAAATGACTTTTTTAATGATTATTTTATGAACATTATTCTAACTCTCCCTAATCATTAAAAAATATTCATTTCATTAAAAATTTATTACGGATTGTTAATTAGAAGGAAATAGACTTATCCCATTATTAATTATACATGTGATATATTTGATACCATTTGTTTCAATATTTTGATAAATATTTTTAATATAGTTCTGTTTTGGGGTTTGAGGGGAATATTTATTATTATTAGATGAAAATCATAGGACACGTGGTTAGGGAATGTTTTCCCATATAGTGTGATACATGCATGATGATAATTTAGTCAAAGAAGCATGTTCCTAGTCATTTTATGGTTATGTGAATCAATCAACCTTATCGAAAAGGTCAATATTTTTAGTCTATAAGAGATGTGCATAGTTGGTGCATGGATTGAATTATCAGGTACCCAAATAGTGTACTTTGCTAAATGTAATTTTTCCATTAATTAAATCTAAATATGGGTTTACCCATTTCTCTCAAAATTTGGCTAACTCTATCCCAAGGAATTGACTCTCATCTTTTTTATTCTTTTCTACAATTCAAACTTACGATCCTTCATCATTTACAGTTTATTATGTTCTAGCATTAGGTTCTATAAACCAAAATTTAGTTGTACTTTTTCATTACCATATCATATATATATATATATAGTTATGTATTATATAGAAATTCCATAATAATGTTGGTACTTAGATGTCAACTATTTATATGGTATCTTCCATGGAATATTTAATATATCAAAATTTTATTGTAGCCACCAAATATAATGGGAATATCACGTTAATATAAAATTAATCCTAAAAAATATTTACTATCCTATAAATACCTCATATTGAATGGAAACATATTATGTATAAATATATAGTGTTAGAGGATCAAATTAATTGAGATTTCTTCTCATGAATTTCACACATATTCATAAAATTAAAGGACATCATGAGGACATGCCCGCCAATAAGAGCACCAAATTTTTTAGGTGTCATTGGTTATTCCTATATAAGAGATAATATATTATTCTCTTTAATTGACATCATTATAAATTTATATCATTTTATCATGAACTTTTATGAAATATGAAAACCATAATATTTATGTTTTGTCACGGTAGTGTGTGGTATGTGAATAGATGATTAAATGAATATGAAAATGTTTTTCACTTTTAAAAAAGAAGATATATCTCTGGACCCATTTAATAAGATGTAAATACTATTATTAAATCCATGACCACGGTAGAATAAGGTAATTAATTCAACTAAGGTCAAAAAATAATAATGCAAGAAATGAAAATAACATGAAGACTATTTCCTTTTTTATCATATATCACAAAAAAACTGTATTATATTATATTTGGTGTTTTCATAGTTTATTATCATTACTATGAATACAAATTATCTTCATAGGGGCCTTGATGGGTTTCTAGATTGAACTCTTGGTCCATGTGTATTAATCACCTTTGTCTACATAATGACCTAGAGTTTCACAAAAAAAATCATAGTTAGAAGGTTATAAAATTTTAGAGAATTAGATTTTTAGATGTGGTGGTCCATGTGGTGGAAGTGGGTATTTTGTTGAGTTTTATTGAACAAAAAAATAAATACAATTAAAATTAATTGAATTGAAAATAGTAATGGTTGAATTTTTTTCTTATTGAATTTAGATGGTTTTCACTAAATGGAATGATAATTTTCAATGAATGAATATTTATTGAAGGATTGATTAATATTTTTAAGAGAAATTAGTCAATTTAATGTCTTTAATTTTATCATGTAAAACATTTTTAATATTAAAAGAACATAATGGAATAATTTTGAAATTAATGAAATGGTTACTTCTTCATATATATTATTTATTGATTATTTATAATGTTAAATATGATCAGGGGAAAAGTTGAAATTTTTTAGAATATTACCCTAAATATATAATTTCAGAGAGGCCATAATTTGATGAAGTATTTATTCAATTGAATCTTATACATCTTTTTCCTTTATCATGCGTCTTAGAGGGAGAAGGATTTTTTTTGAGTTTCCCAATTCGAGATCTCCTTCCCTAGTACAACAAAAAGTGTTTCAATGATTGTTTAGAAGTAGAAAGAATTTTTAGTTATCTATGTTATCACTAGATAATATTAAAAAAATGTTCATGGAAGATTTAGAAGCATGCATTAATGAACAAAATGGTTCCATATTTGATTCCTTCAAGTGATGATAATCAATGATGACTGAAATTTAATATCTACCAAAATTGAAAATGGTGTTATTTAATTTTTTATTTATGGTTTTTATTTTAATTATTCATACCTAATTAATTTACATAGTATCCTTAGGTTGAATCAAAAATCGATTACACTGGAGGCGAAATTATGACATTGGTTGTAGCATATTTTTTTAAATACACACACTATCACACTTCAGTAGAATTTCTGGTACCAACAAAAGGTATTAAGTAAATTATGTGATTTTTTATTCCAAATTATAATTATTTTTCCATTAAGTTTATTATAATTTTTCAGAAAATTCCCAACACCTTGATTGTAACATAAATCCAATGTTAGATGTCCGAGTTATGGAAATCCCAAGATGGAAATATGCTCGAAAATTGATTTACAGGTTAAAAAAATAAAACATATCAATGATGAATATATATTATGGAGGTACGTTATCATATCATTTATTGGATACTGTTGTGATTAATCCAACTGATGAACATGTGTTTGTTAGGTGTAGTGTTTTCCAAGAATGGGGTGTAGGGATTCCATGCGGGTATGGAATCAAAATACAAAAAGAAACATTGATCAGTAGGTTTTGGAATAAAAAATAATAAAAGTTTAGAAACAATACAATATATGTGGGCCACTGCCCACATAGAATTAGTTGGGGCCCTATGTTTGGGGGTATATCAGGGAGAAGTCACCCATGTCACCGAGGGGATCTTAGTATTTTCAATTAAATTTTTATATAAATGATGTGACACATTTCCCCCCTTTTTTGACGGGCTCCCACATAAAGACACCCCCTACTATCCATCCCCATTAGCCCAAAATGTTGGATTGGACTATGTAATTATTATCTTCTCATATAAGCATGTGGACCTGACCCTAAAATTATGTTTCTGAATGAAAATTCCCCCATTATGGAGTCCTATTTGTTTACGCTATTGATGCTCCATATTCTTCATATATACATATATATATATAATCTAATATTTACTATATATATTTAAAATATATAAACATATATTTACTATGATATTTATTATATATATTTATTATTTTATATTTATTAATAATATGAATATATATATATAAATAGAACTATTTAATTTATTATATATATTTTAAATTTTATTATAATGTAGTTGGTATATATTGATTATTATTCATGGAAAGTTATTATTTAAATATTTGTATAATTTATATCACACACCAACACACATCTATAATTATATGATATTTATTATGATATTTATTATATATAATATAGATTATATATATTTATAAAATTACACTTATTGATTAAACTAAAAATTCTACTAGGAAATTTCTTATGGAAAATTTTTATGGAAATTTATAGTGATAATTTCCACCCAAAATTTCCGATTCAAATTTTGATGTGAAATTTGAAATTTAGATTCTCACATATAATTTCAATGAAAATATATTAATACCTAAATAAAAAATTCATTTTTTTTGAAAATTTTCATTTAAATTATACTTTAAATTTTTTTTTAAAAACATCTAGTGTTAATTTTAGGTATTTCAAAGAATTTATAAAAATATTATAGATCATTTTTTAGTAAACTAATCTCTTCCCCAACTCCTTATATAAACAATATTTAAATGTAGAGTACTGTAAATGTGTTTACCTATCAGTGCAATAAAATTTAGTGAAAATTTCAACATGAAATTATTATTAGAAATTTCCATTAAAATTTATAGTGTAAATTTTCAATATATATTCTTCACTAGAAATTTACATTCAAAATTAATAGTGAAGATTTTCATAGTAAATTTCCAATAATTTTTTTATAAATGTTGAATATTTTTATTGAAATAAACAAAAACAAAATCATAAATAAAAATATGTATGGTAATATTAAATTATATATTTCAAGTAAAAATTTACTATCAAAATTTCTTGTAATTATATTCAACGATTCATGTAAATTTTCATTAGAATTTTTAGTTTTATATTTACATAGTAAATTTATACACAAGATTTAATTTTGAGTGATAATTTCAACTTAAATTTTATTATATTAAAACTAAAAATTTGAACCAAAACATTATAAAATAAATAATGTTTTAAATTTTCATTTCAAATATATAAACAAAATAAAAATTATAATTTTTTAGAAAAAAAAAATTAATTGGAATTTTTTTAGATAAATTTCCAGTGCACAGATTCCTTAAACTTTTTATATGCAAACAACTACTAAAAATTTCTATTGAAAACATCATATAGTAGTTAAAATGTATATATTAAATTACAATGAAGATATATTTATACATAAATAAAAAATATAAATTTTCATTGCAATTTTAAACTAAAAACCATTAGTGAAATTTTTCATTGAAAACCTATAGTGAAAATTCCTACTGGAAAATTTTATTTTTAATTTCCATTCAAATATCCAATAGAAATTTTCAATGTATATTTTCCACTGTGAATTTTCATTTGAAATTAATAGTCAAAATTTTCACTTAAGAGTTCCAATAAAATTTTAATGTATGATGGATATTTTCAATGAAAACTAAAAAACACATATACAAACCTACAAATACAAATAAACATGGCAATATTAAATTATATACATAAAGTGGAAATTTGTAGTATAAATTTCCAGTATGCATATACAAACATTAATGTAAATTTACATTGAAACATTTTGTTTTACATTTATGCTATAAATCCCCACTTATATAAATCTATAATAAACAAATTTATAGAAAATTTACATTACAAAAAATTGAATGCATGTATATATTACTATATATATATATGAATATATATATGAATATATACAAATATAAATGTACAATTTAATTTTAAGTGCATATTTACACTAGAAAGTCACACGATCTTATTGAAAATTTATAATTAAAGACCTCAGTAAACATTTAAAGCTATTAAGGGAATATATATTTTTTGTGGAAAATAGAATCCTGGTCTAATATGTTTTCGGTGTATGTTATTCCATTAATTTTTATTCTATTTATGATATATATGAAATTTATTTGAGTTTTATTTAACTACATAGGATCATAGGATGAAAATTTTCATAACAAATTTTCAATTCGAATTTCCTCTTAAATTACAAGAGAAAATAGATTAATAAATAAATAAACAATTCAAATTTTCACTGGAAAATTACATTGGAAATTTGAAAATAAAATTGTCATCTAAAATTTTCAGTATAGATTAACACTTAAATTATAAGTGAGATTATATAAATACAAAAAATAAATAATTTCAAAATCCAGTGGAAATTAAAACTATTTATTTCCATTGAAATTTTTCTATGAAGATATTCATTGGAAATTTTCATTTTTATTTCCAATAAATAATATATTTACTTTTATCAATAATAAAATCATTTTTAGTAAGAATTTTTAATTAAAATTTTAAATATATGAATACATAATATGTTAATATATAAAAAAATGTCAATTTTCAACAAAAATTTACACCATCAAATTTAGAGTGAATAAATAAATAAATTTATATAGTTAAAAAATATTATTAGTAATTATTACATATATATAAACATATAACTAATTTTTAATTATTATTATTATTTTAGTTTTACTTACTATTATTATATACTAATTATTGTATTATATTATAACTTGTATTTATTTTTAATTAATTTTATTATATATTTTATTTTTATTTAATTTTTGTGTGATTGAGTTTTTTTAAATTGCATTCAAGAAGGATCTAAAGGTATGTAAGTATAATACATTCAAAATAATTGAATTTTTTTTAAATCAATCTAATTTAAAATTGAGATCTTCCACCACATCCCATTTTTTACACAGAGAATCCATCCCGCAGTTGACTTGAAACTTCAGTGGATACCCCCAACATGAGATTATTCTCATATGATATGCGGACGGTCGAGTCGGAATTTTTTTAGCCCACATTCCCCTTTGTGGTCACCTCACATCCTTGAACCATGTCCTGGGTAATTTAATTTCCAAGGAGTTTTATTTTTATTTAAAAAACCCGAAAATAAGTTAAAATATTTGGATATGTTTAATTTTTTCTTTGAAAAAATTTTCTCATTAATTGTTAACTAATTTATTTAAATATGTTTTAATGTATAATAAATTCCATCAAATGGAATATATTTCAAATTTAATTTTATTATATAACACTAAAGGAAACTGACTGATCATGAGCCTTTGACTCTCCAATGCATGTATCCAATTTATTTATTTAATTATTTATTATTATATTCTTATATCAAATAATAAATTAATAAATGAAGATTTTTTGTATTTTCATTACCCATATTATTTTTATAAGGGCCAATGCGCCAAAAAATATCCTTATTTTGAATTCTATAGATTCTCCCGTCTTTATGATAGTATTATTTGTGTATAACATGGAGGCAGAAAAGTGATGCAGTTCATATATAGGCATGGTGATTCACTATATGAGAGTGTGAAGAATTTGATGGGGTTAATGCTACAACATGAGTCAGATGTGATGTGACACAATGTGTTAACCCTAATGTCTAGGTTCATCCATTATTCTACTAATGGATTATCCATTTAAAATCAGTTCATGGTTATATCATTTATTTTTTATTTATGGATGGGTAATTAATTTTCGGTATGTGAATTTTTACATAATAATATAGAATAATAAACAACCATCCATATATAAAATGAACAACCCTGTGAATGTATCTATTTAAATCATGACCAAGTTGTGGGTGAATTAAAATATAAAATAATTTTCAATAGAAAAGGATTATAGTTTTGATGAATAATTTTAAAAAATATATATATTATGTCATTTATACCATTAAAAACCTATATTTAAAAAAATATATTTTAGGTGCACTTCATTAGTATTCAAGGGTGATTCTTACATTTATAAAATTCACATGAAAGTGTTGGGTTTAAATAACTAAATATAAAAAAAATTAATTTTCTATAGATTTATTTTTTTTTATTTTTCAAGTATAAGTGTTGAGTAATGCTAGTTTATGCATTTCAATAGATGATACTCCACTAAAAAGACCAAGGAGGTTCAGCCTATTATGGTACCCCAGTCAAAATCCCAACATGAAACTCTTTGAGTAGTGGTATATCCATATTTTAGACTATGAGGAGATGTTTTAAGTGACCTTTCCATTAAATTACTATAGAAACTAAATATTATGAATCTTGTAGATGAGGGATACTGGGATTTGATAAAATTATCAAAGAAATTTAGTATTAATATATCTATAATATCTAATAATAATTTACCATGTTAAATGTACTAATATTCTATCATTATATTTTATAGAAAAATTTCCAATAATACAAAAATTTCACTACAATCAGTACTTTACAATAAAAATATCTTTAACAGAACTAATTTCAAATAGTGGTGCAGGCACTAGCGCATAGTACTATGTTATGAAAGTAAATTTTATGTTCTAAATTCCCCACTACCTAATGTGACTCATCGTGAAGTAAGTGAGTTTGAAACTAAATCTTACATGAGACTCAAGGATAGTGAATATGATTTTTACATCATAATTCTATTTCTAATCCATAATGAATTCTGAAAGAAAAATCAGGACTTGGATTTTGGTATGACATTATCTCATATATATTATGTTTATAAAGGTGATGTGAGGTGAGAGGTTTATGAAAATGTGAATAAAATTATAGCATGTAAATTGAATAATGAAATTTTCTCTAGTATTATGTTCTTATAATGAGTAAGTACATTAAAAATTTATATAAATTAGTATTTATCTTGAATTATGAATATTCAATACATCTCATTTTATCATATTTAATAACCACTTACTCTAGTTTTTTAAAAGTAACAATATAATGTGTTTATAGAAACCTCTTCATTATATTTTGGTTTAGGTTCCTAAAGAAGATAAGAATATAATTACACAATAATTATTAACACTTTTGGGGAAAAAAATAAAGGCTTGATGAAACGACCAATGAAAATTATTATGCCAAAGTCAACTTCATAACAACCTTATATAAAACCAAAGATTTAGTGGAGATCATTGACCAGGATAGTATTTTCTTTTCATGTGGAAAAATAGTTTTGAAAAATTTCATTGATTTTATGAACACGTAAAATCATCTAATTGAGGTATATTTACCATTATCTGTATGTTTTCTATTTTAGTTCATGTTAATTAGATACAACATGTAATAAATATAAATGTATCTAAATACAATAAACAATGAAGTATAGAGAGATAAAAAGAGTTATTTGGATCTTCATGTTAATGAAAAGGATGAACTTTTATGTAATCTAGAGGTAATAATTTTCTCATGATTCTTAGTGAATGCATTCTTGGACTTGAAAACTATTATTATGTGATATGCGATATGAAAAAATTATCTTTTTTTATTTTAGATAGCATGAGATTTTTTTCATGTTTAAAATAAATTTTTATGGAATAATATTATAGAGACTCAAGACTTTTTTCACATATTAGTACATCATTTTAAGAATAATTATCCTTAAATTACAAATAAGGATTGTATCATCTAGTGTATATGGAATAATAGGTTGATAATTATAAAACATGAAATTTAAAAACTTTTATTTAATCGTCATAATGAGATCATATGTCCTGTTGAGATCTTATAACTACATAAGATTACATAGGAAATTCATGGCCAAAAGGGATGATCTAATAATCCCATTATGGGAAGAAACATGGGAATGAAACATAATAGTACCTGAGTTTGAAAGTTATATCATGATAATATAAAAAGGCCTGACTCATGTATAAACAAATAGGAAAATGAAATATTTAACATGTAATAATATGATCATGGAAATATTAGAATGTGGCAGTAACATACAACATGATATAAATATGAGTCAATGCAAACTACCAAGACTATATCACACGGTGGATGAAGTCCCAAATGGTTTATGTTTACTCCATAATCCCATACATGATGACCCATGACACTAAACATTAACCAATTCATTGGAGTGCGATTTGGGAGAACCCATTATAATAGGTTCACGCATATTTGTTCCACATAAATAATCCATCATGAAAAATAAACATAAGGGTTACTGATAGAATTAAATACATGTCATAATAATGTCATAAGGCATAACCAAAGGGCGTATAACAATGGTATCCTTGAAATAATGGATTTAAATCATTTTTATATATTAATAAATTAAATATAATAATATATCATTGTTAATTAATTACAACATAAATGAAAAAAATAAGAAGTGTGATTAGGTAACATTAGAAATGTTCCATTTAAGAACGGTTTTAAGGAACTAAATAAAGATTATTTAAAGAGGATAAATGCATAATCATTTTAATAAAACTAAAAATGAAATAAAAAATATTTTCATGCTAAAATTAGTGATTTAAGAATAATATTGTTGGATTAAAATATTTTATGTATTGTACAAGAAAATGGGAATAAAACATAGAGGTTTCCAATAGTTGGGTTTGCTAATTGAGAGGAATTGACAAGGGAACCTTTTAAAACATGTGTTTACCCATCAATGAAAGATTAATTGACCAAAATTAGTATGTATGGTATATAAAAATAGAACATAGGATAATTATATAAGAATAATGTAAGGATATATTTTTGTAAGGATTAAGAAATTGTAACTGAAAAAAAAAATATTGGGGTTTTGAGAGATTCCTTACCTTATGTATGAAGGCGTTTTGTACATGCATTTAATGTCATGTATAATTAAATTGGATTAAATAATTTCCTAATATAGAACCAGTTATACATGTATTTTAAATTATTATAATTCTATTAATTTCATTTATAGACATTCTGATGAGTTATAATGTTCAATTTCATCATTATATGAGCATTTATTCATGGTTTCATGATCGGTTCACTAGTGTATAATTATAGAAGATCTTGTAAAATGGGAATAAACTTATTTAATTTATATGAAGTGGTATTAATTAAATTATATAATCTTATTTGTTCCCATATATCATTTTATTTTCAGGTATGAGGATGATTAATTTGAAAATTGTAAATGATAAATGTTTAGATTATATTGGCGCTTTTTTCTTAACATCACATACTAGTTACATTTGATATTATATTAGCTCTATATATTAATTATATAAAATGAAACAAAAAAGGATATAATATACATACTAAAAACCTATTTAACTATAATAATGGTTTTATGGCTATCCATGAATATGGTAATGGAATATGAAAACTTTGTATCCATAGCCACAAAAAACCTCCATATTTGGGACAACAATTTAGTTTCATTGAATAAGAGGAGAGGAGAATGGTGGTAGACATAAGATATTACATTATAAATTTAAATTTAAATTATACACATGATACTAGAGTAATTTTGTTTTTATGGATGTAGGAGGTGAGGATAAAGTATTAGAAGAAATGAAATTAAAAGAGATAGCTTGAAAAAGGTAGCTCTTGAATATCACCTCCTTGTGGAACCCTTGATGAACCTAAAATTGGTGTTTTTCTTATAACATAGAGAAATGTATGTGGTTAAGAGTCCTTATAGGATTATTTATTTTACTATTGACATGAAAAAATGATTATAAGGTGTGAGGATATGGGTTGTGAGGGGTGGTATTTATAAGGGATGAGGGGATGATTTTTTGGAAATTTCTAAAAATATTAAATTATAATAATTTAATTTTTTTTCCAATTACCACATAATGAGAATCTAATAAAATATAAGATAATAAAAGTTTTTAATAACGTTAAAAATAAAATTGAGACATGTTTTGGTATTATTTTAATCCTTTTCATTTTGATTTAACATTAATTAACAAATTTATATTTTAATTGTTGTAACAAAGTTGTCAATATTAAAAAGTAATAGCTTTTACTTATATGGTTTCATTAGATGATAAATTTCTAATTTTCTGTATTTTAGATCACATATTTCTTTATTTTTCTTTTTTTAAAATTTTTATGATTTTTAAATAATTTAATAAAATATTAATCTCATAAAATATTATTATTGTAAAATATTATTATTGTAAAATATAAAAGTATTCATTCATTTGACATTAAAATAATAATAATAAGTAAAATTTAAAAAAAACTATTTTATTATATCTTAAACATATCATGGTTATCTATAGATTTCATGGATCATCTAAAATATCTCAAATTTTATTTATTTTATAATTTTTAATATCATTTATTTGATTTTTCCATAAATTAAATAATTATTACAACAATATAGTGTAAGAATATAAGATCAATATTTATTTACTAAAAATAGAAAATAAATTAACAATATGTGGATTATAATTTTTTATTTTCAAATAATTTTTATAATACCAAATATCTATTGGTCAAACCCGTATTAAAAATATTATAATTAAAAAAATAAGAGTGTGGCATTTGGTCACATACTTGGACTTTAATAATATCTATATCATTTTAATGGAAAAGTGTCCAATAAATGATTACATTTTGATTTTTAGGTTTTAATAGTTGTATTTAATTAATCATATAAGATTAGAGAAGGTGTTCGAGTAATTTTTTAGTCCTTATCAAATTATTTGGACCCTTAATTACCAAATTTACCAATAACGATGGTAACAAAAATTTACCTTAGTTACAGTTCATATTGATAAAAAATGAAATGGGAATATTTAAAAAAATATTGAAATTTGGGTTCCAAATATTTAATTTATTTTTAAAAATTCTATGCATAGAAATGCATAATTTAATTTAAATTTAAACCATAAAAATTCTACACAAAAACATTTTTCTGAAAAATACACTTTTTAATTATAAATTAATTTATACTAAATTAAAGAAAAATAAATAATTTAAATGACCTAAATTATATTCTTTATAATAAAAATGAAGAATTTAAATTTTCAAACTAATTCAAAATATTGTTTTCCTTTGTAAATAATTTAAATGAAAAAAATAGTTTTCAATGAAAATTGGTATTTTTCACTATTCATTAAAATTATAAATATTTTAAAAAATTATATAAAATTCATCATAAGATAATTTTAACATGATGAAATGAAAAATGATATTATTTTATCTAAATACATTTTCAAAATTTGGCAAAATTAATTATTTTTTTCTTAATGAATGTAATAAAAAATTCAAAGAAAAAATATTTTTTAAGAATAAAAAGTATTTAATTGAAATTAAGTGTTCATATGAAATTAATATATATTTTTTATATTATGGTTTTTCCTATTATTACACACCAATTCAGTTGTTAATTTATAATGATCATTTTAATATTTTAATATTATATCATTGTTTTTTTAAACTTGGTGTTGTGTGGTAGATATGATTCTAAAAAAATAAATTATTTAAATAGAAATATTTCATAGAACAATATCTCAATGTTGAATTTTTCCCCCCATATGAAATTTGACCATAAAAATTTCATTTTACATACTAAATTGAAAATATGTGAGGGTTCATCCTCTTAATTTCTTCTTACAATTCCCATGTTACCTCTTCATATTTTTGGTTCCACCATACAACATTAACTAGGTGAGTGTTCTTATTGTATAGAAATTTATCTCTATGATCCGAGGTCTTTAGAGAATACTCCTCATAAGAGAGATCATTTTCTAAAAGTACCACCTTTGAATTTAGTACATGTGAGGGATCTGGTATATACATACTATGGTGATATACATAGAATATATCATGTAATTAAGACATGGTTGGTGGAAGTTCTAGTTGATATGCCATAGCTTTAATACAATCTAGAATCTCAAAGGGGATGATGTACTTTGGATTTAGCATTACCTTATTCCAAAATCTCATCACTCTCTTCTATAGAGATATGTGGAGGAATGCCATGTCTTTAACCAAAAATTCTAGGTCCCGTCGACCATTGTCGACATACCTATTCTGTCAACATTGGGAAGATCAGATCTTCTTTTAAAGGGGATTATCAATTTCTAGCATTTTCTCAACTATTTTAGCTCCCAAATTCTTCTTTTATCCATATTCATCATAGCATGTAGGTTTTCAACATCTATTCCTTTAATGAGATTCATATGGAGCCATTTGGATGCTTATGTTGAAAGTATTGTTGTAAGATATGTTTACTGGTGGAAGATTTTTATCCCATAATCCTTTGAAGTCCACTAAGAATTATCTAAAATTGTCTCCCATTTTCTAAATATTCTGCTCAAATTGGACATCAATTTGAGCTTGATAGTCCTGCTAAAGTTCAATAATTTTTTTAGATAATTTTGGTGAATTTTCCAAACATGGATGTAAATATCTTATCTCGATTAGATACAATCAATATTGACAGTCCATACAACTACACCACTTCATTGATGTATATCAGTGAAAGTTGGTTGAGTGAGAAGTCATATAAAATTGAAATAAAGTGGTATGTCATTGTAAGATGATCCACAACAACCCATATAGCATTATTTACTTTGGATATCTTCATAATTCTAGTGAAAAATTCCATAGAGTTATTTTCCCATTTCCATTTAGGTATGGTTAATGGTTGCCTCATCACTTTAGACTTATTCCTTTCTATATTCACTTGCTGACATACCAATAATTTTGATGCATATTCAACAATCCAATGCTTCATGTTTTCCTACAAATAGTAATATTGGAGATCTCATTACATCTTTCTGCTCTTTGGGTGGATAAATAAGGTCAAGATATGTGCATCATTCAAAAGATATTTCTTTATCTTAGGAATCTATGGTACACATAGTTATCACACAAATATTAAAACTCTTTCCTCATTGATTTATAATTAGGTGGATTCACCATTTTTATAGCTTCCAACTTCGTACGAATTTCCACATCATCTCTTTAAGAATCCTTTATCTTCTAAATATTGGGTGTTTGAGAAATAATTTGATAAAATAATGATTATATTCCTTCCATTATGATTCCCATGTTCATTCTTTGTATGTGTTAAAATATTAGATCCTTTTCAAATATCATCATTGATAATATTATAGAATTCATTTTATATAGACCATGTGACACTATATTTTCATCACCAGGATGGTAGTGGATTGAGAAATCATAATCCCTGATTTTCTCTAAACATATTCCTTGTTTCATTTTAATCTCCTTCTATGTGAATATATATTTAAGGATCTTGTAATTTTTATATACCTCACACTTTTCCAAATATATATAATGTTGGAATATTTTCATTGTGAAGATTACAACTAGTAACTCTATAACATGTTTGGGATAGTTTTTATTATGAACCTTCAGCTTCCCAGAGGTGTAGGATATCAATTTATATTTTTCTTCAATAAAAAACCAAATCCTTTATTTGATTCATAACTATATTCCACAAAGAGTTCCCCACTTATGGGTAGTGTGAGTACTACTGCAGTGATCAATTAATTTTACAACTCTTTGAAAAAGTCCTCATATTATCTAGTCTAGAAAAAATCTACTCCGTTATAAGTCAACTTGGTTAGTTGGTTTGAAAATAGTTTTAATTTGTTCACAAATATTCTATAGTACCTATATAAACCAAACAAAGTATGGATCACCATTACATATGTCTTTATGGTCCACTTCTAAATTTCCTTCTTCATAGAAGCATCCTAAAATATTCTTTGTCAATGATAACATGTCCTAATAATGTTACTTACTACATCCCAACCTCACATTTACTATACTTTGTATATAGTCACTCCATTAACAAAGTCTTTAACATGATATTAAAATTTCCTTCATGTTCTTCCACTCACTTGGAGTATATCAGAATATCATATATAAATACTATTATAAATTTATTAAGTTAATCTATAAAGATTATATTCATTAAGTACACAAAAATTGTTGGATCATTTGTGATACCAAAGGGAATTACTATGAAATTATAGTGTTTATACCTTTTTTGTAAAGAAATCATTGAAATATCATCCTTATTTAACTTTAATTGGTGATATCCTGACCAAATCTCTACATTAGAGAAATAATTCTCCCCGCATATTTGATCATACAATTCATCAATCCATGTATGGTGATACTTGTTCTTTATCTTGATTTAGTCAAGTATAATATAATCAATGGATAGGAAAATTGATCTATCATTCTTCCTGATAAAAAGGACTAGATCACCCCATGGTGAAATAATTTGGTGTATAAAACCCTTTTCCATATTCTCTTATAATTGTTTCTTAATTATTCTAACTCAATGGTATTTATAATATACAAAGTATTTGATATAGGTAGAGTTCCAAGTATAAAATCAATTGAAAAATCAACCTATCAATTAGGAGAAAGTCCAGATAATTCACCAAGGAACATATTGGTGTAGTCCCTCACAATGGGCATGTCTCCAAAAATGATCTTTTCCTTTGTATCAATCATTTGAGCTAAATGTTCTTTCTCATAAAGAAATAATATCCACAAATGGAATTGTGATTATAAAAGAGATTAATCTTTCACCTTACACTTTTACATAATTATATGTTGTCATAGGATGAGAAAACCAGTGAAGAAAGTGGATTTTACTATTGGTTTTTCTTGATTTTTCATGTCTGTTAGTATACGACATTATTGCAGGAAACATTAGGAATAAATTTTTCCCATTAGTTAAAATGATTGATGTTTTAAATGAATATTTTATTGTTTTATCACATAATTTATTATATAATCGATATTAAAGACATATCTAAATTGGTTTTTCATGTCTTTTATATAATAATCGATGTAAAAAAACAATCAAAATGGGTTTTCAATTTAATTATTCCATTACTGATGTGAAAGCCATCAACATTATGAGATTTTTACATCGGTTATTTTATCAACAATGTGAAAACCCCTTTATAACTAATTTTCCACAATGTTTAAGACATAACTATTGTGAAAATGATCTATATTAAGGGCATTTCTCATTGGTTATCTCATAACCGACGTGAAAACCCATTCATAATGGGGTTTTCACATTGTTTATAAATTAACCAATGTAAAGACGAAATTTTTTTTAAATAATTTATTTTCTACCATCCTCTCTACTATAGACAAGAAGGGAATGTGATAGAAAAACCATAATAAACCAAGAATAATAAGTTGTATAGAAACAACCAAAAAATCCCATTTACCATTACAACTTTAAAAATTACAATATTTAGTAAAAAAACTAAAATACAACAAAAACTGTAAATTTATATTCCCATCCAAACAAATTTACCATTACAACATTCAAAATTGCAATATATATTACAAACTAATTAAAATATAACCACACCAGTAAAATTATTTTTCGATTCAATTTATAGGTGTCTTAGATTATGTGCACTATAAGCATGAGGGTCATCAAAAAAGCTAAAAATTTAAAGGAAAGTATTTAAAATTTATTATTAATAAAAATAATGAAATATTGGGGAAATATTTATAAATAATTCTAACCTGGTGGAATTTCATAACTATTTATGTTGACATTATTTCATACATAAATCTTAAAACATAATATCAATAATAGTTTACAACTTATTATTTATGAAATCACTTTTTAAATGAGTTTTTTAATTCAAAACAACACTATTATATAATATATCCAAAAGCTATAAATTAGAAAGGAAAATTCACCTTTTCTTTAATATATTTTATCTTGGTGCTCTTTTTTATTATAGTGTATCAAATTATATTATACACCCTATTTGAAAATAATATAAACAAAATAAATTTTAACTTCATTACAATATAAAAAATTATTAAAATTTTAAAAAAATACTTGTCTAATAAATTATTATAATTTTGGAACACATCGCCATGGATAGAATATAACTAGTAAAGTTAATTATTTATCAAATAAAAAACACCAAACATCCAATGGAAACTGATATAAAATAAATTTAAATGGTTATGGTTATGATGTTAAAAGATATAAAACACTTTGTGATATATTTATTTCATACTCTTTAATATAAAGAAATATCCATCACTGAATAATTTGATTCTTTTGAAATCTTTCATCAATATAAATTATTCTTTCGACTTTAGTAATTATCATTACTATCATTGAAATAAGATATGTGACTTTAAATCCATATACATTTGTCTTATCCTACTCCTTACACATTGTATAAAAATATCAAATAAAAACGAAACATCTATATACATTTTCAATAAATTAGTTATGTGGAATGATTTATGTTAATACATATAAGGAAGAAACTTACGTCATGTTGATTCCCAACAGATCTCTAATTACAAGATCCATTATATCATTTTTCAATAGTCCCATTACTATTTCACATCCAAAAAAAATCAGATTTCATTGGAATCTCAAAAAAATCCAACAAAAAATTTGAATATTTTGACAATCTCTCCAGACTACTAGAATTTTTATATGAAGTCATAGAAAATCATCTTTTTTATTTCCTATATAATATTTCTTTACCATTAAATTATTAAAATAAAAATAGATAAATACATAAACATTAAAATGTTAAAAAAATTAAAAAAATTAAATGAATGATAAAATATAAACATACCATTACGGTAATATGTCACATAAGTCTATATATACAAACTAAAAGTGGATAATATATTTTCCAATTGTGCTCACCACATCATTAGGTAATGGTAATCAAACTGATCTTTCTATAATATCATTTATAGTGACCCTATGATTATCTACCTCTATATGATGATGATAAATGGTATCTATAATATAAAATATCTTCCCATATGCAAAAAATGGTTATAGGAATCATCAATATAAACCTAAAAATTACACGGAAGCTATGGAGGATGAGGTATAAGAGTAGGATGTGAGATTTGCAGGAAGAGGTGGAGGAGTAGGAGTTATAGTCTGAAATTGTCTTTACATGTCTTCAAGCATTGACTATACCAAATCTATGATCTTATCCTACATCATCACATGAAAACCCTAAACATCATCATCCAAATATCCCATTTTTTATAAACATCCTCCATTAAAGAAGCTGAAAATGCAGAAATTCTTACTTCGCCGATACAACCACCAGGTATCCACATACACAACCTGAGTGTTCAAGAATTACCAATGTTATATCTAAAATATACTTATTATGATCAACTAAAAAGACCCCATGTGTGCTTTACACCTTAATAGAATTTTGTATTAATTATTTGAAAAAATAATTAATGAATCGCAATATATAAATAATTTAAATTAATAATTTAAATAAAGAAATTTAAAAACTTATAATACCCTCAACTACAAACCTCAACTATTTAATAATATATTTTACATTTATTTCTCATGTGAGACTATTTCTATTTTTTAGGTCTATCCAAGGGGTGTGTGGAAACCTCTACAGATCTTAAAGACTCAGCTCTTAGTTTTTGAAAGTTTTCATCTATCATTTATTCTTCTCATGATTTACACCCTCCATGAGATAAAGTATAAGGGTGTAATTTTTTAGATTGGATCTATTTATTTGATCACCTATTTTATTAATATTAAGAGTAATGAAATCATTAATTAATAATTAATAAGATCATTAATATAAAAAAACTCTTAAAGGTATCATTGCTCTTATAAAAATTTATTCATGTCTTTTACTTTTGAAAAAATTATTTCAGGAATATTAATCTATAATGGGATATATATCACATGAATTATTATGTTTCATATTACCAATAATGAAATATAATCTTAGGGTTAATTAGAAATCCCCCCTCATCCTAGCATCCAATGATAAACATTTCATTCTGACTCCTCCAGTATCAGGTCTATCTTATGTCATCTGATAAGGATGAAAGATATATTACTATATTCATTTAAACATAAGTAAAATAATAACAAATGATATTACCAAAAATGGTATTCCACAAGTGAAATAGAGTCAATTTTTCAATAGTTTTCTAATCATTAATCAAAATACTGAATTTTCTATTAGGCTTATCTGATATAAAATTCCCAAATTATTTTGAATTTGGAGCTCTTAGAATATAATTATCATCAATTTCTACTGGTATCCTCTAGTCCTAGCTTTGGGGAACTAATAAATTTAGTAAACATGCGCTACCATGTGTTCAATCACTCAAACTCTTATTTGGCCCTGTAAGAGTAGGTGTATCTTGTAAAGAAGTATGAGTCTCATTGAGAGGCGTATTTTTTTGTTTCTCCCAATAGGTATGATTATTCCAATATCTAGAAGTATGTGTAGGATCAGTTTATTGATTTTTCATCATCCTACAATTCAAAGAAACAAAAAGACAGTACACAAATATACAAATTTAACTATTTCAATAATAATGTAAATAATAAATGATGAATTATAAAATTAAAAAAAATAAAATAATTAATCTAAACACATTTTTATTCATATTATTATATTTATATAAAAATTATAATAGTGCTCAAAATATATGAAATTTCATATCAATGAATGAAAAAATCTAAAAAATGATATGTGAATATTAAAAATACTTCAACATAATAAAAAACATTTCATACAAAATATAATAGTTTTTCAACATACTATTTTAAAATATATTTGTTTTTATATAAAATATTATATTTAATATAATCATTTTTCATCAAAAACAATTAATAGATATGTTACATGAGGGTAAACATGGTAAATAAAACAAACCAAACTAATATAAACAAACAATTTAAATTATTTGTTATAGTATGTGTTTTCATAGTGAAAATAAAATAAAATTATCTAACATTTTATGAAATTTTAAAAATTAAATGAGAAATAATAATATATAACATGTAATATTAGGAAGATCTTAAAAGATTTTTTATTTATATTCTTTCATCAAGATCATTCTATTTGGAACAAAATAGATCAATGATATGCTCATCAATATTATTTGTTAATCATTCCATTGAAGTAGGGTTCTCACATTAATCAGAATGATTATCAAGATTATCATCACAAATAGGCTATTTTTCCTTTTAAAACAATATACCACTAAATATTAGATTGATAAAGAATATATAATTTTTTTCATATATTTACATTATAAAATAATCAGTTGTGTATTCCAATATATTCATATTAATAAGTTTTATTCTAAATTATTTGTGTCTCACATTTTTTTTACTAAAAAAACATATTCATTTAAGCAATAGAACACAAAATTTATTACAGTCAACCTCCCACATGTCTTAAATGACTCCATAATATTATATTAATATGGAAATTTATGTTTTGTCATTAGCACTCAAAAAATTCATTACTTTTGTTAACACCAATACACTTCTATTATAAAATACTCTTCTATTGTCCTAATCCTTCATATGACATATATAGCCATTATTGTCGTACCAAGACCATGTTATAAATTTTAAACATGGACCACCCACTATCCATCTTAATGTTTCTGATGCATCTGATCAACCAAGCATGATCTCATAAAACTATAGAAAACGTTTTTTGTTATACTTCTTCAAAATCACCATATCTTTATTTTTTGGATAACATTGTTTCAGAATGTTTATATAAAATGATATATAAGGTTGAGGATCATCTATGTTTTTCATGATTTATAAGTATACATTATTTATCTGTTCTCCAAGAAGTGATTTTATTTTCATTCCACCATAATTAACTCATTCATGGAAAGATGGAGGCAACCTAATGTTCTCTACTGTAAAAATGTAGCATGTACAAAACTTTGTACCCTCTTTAGAAATATACATATCAAAAAATGGAGGATTTAGGTGTATGTTTATTCTTAACATAATCATTAAATATCATCATACAACATTTAAAATTATAAACTCCATGTAGTTATATAGGTCCAAAAATCATTATTCTCGCACAAAAAAACCATTAAAAGCCCCATGATATCAAAAAAAGATGGAGGAAAATACATTTCAAACTGAAAACGTATATAAATAATTTGGTCTCAAATTTTTTTGAAGTATTTAGTTTAATCATCTTATTAAAAATATATTTGAAAAAATAACACACCTTCATGATAGTTAATCTAACATGCATGGGAAATATTTAATTCAATGAAACTGGTTTGAGTTGTTGTGTCATGACATGAAAATCATGAGATTTCATACCTGTTGACTTCAAATCATTTAAATACAATTTTATTTACACTTGATGTATAATTGTGTGGAACATTGATATAATGAATACACTAAAAAATGATAATTTTTACCTCCTAGATAATGTATGACAAGACAAGGGTATGAATGTTTTCCTTCTATCTGGAGTGGGGTCTAACTCCAAACATATTCCCATTAAGAGAAAGCCCAATATTTCCATCAACCCATCAGTAGTAATTCCATTAATATATACAAATGTTCTAATAAGGATGTCACAAATATTATTTTGTGTGTGCATGACATCTTTTTTTTGTTTGACCTCGTGATATCTATAATGTGGTATCTCAAAAAATATTAATGGTTTCTTTCCAATATTTATATAATTACGAAATTTATGTGTCTTTCTGCATGTCAAATAAATTTCTTACACCCTCCCAAAATAATGATCAGTGGATACATGTTTTGAAGAAATTTCAAATTCATATTATCCATTGAATTCATTTTTTAATATTATATAAGTGTAAACAATAATAAAAAACATTCAATGAGTCGTGTATAGTTTTTTATCCCATTATGCGGTTGATAATATGATGATTGTTGTTCAAAAATTGGACACAGCTTATTCCCCTTAACACTCTATCCAAGAAAATATAGATACATTGGGAATTTATTTATATAAAATGTAATAATTTCATATATTTTAGAATATTCCTTTTTATAAGAACCATACACCATAATTCTATCCTCTAATATGAGTTTCAAATCATCTATTAATTGTGACAAGAAAACATCGATAAAATTTTCGTGTTATTTTGGTTTTTATATCATTTAACTCAATGTGAAATAATTATGCTTCATGAAATATTTATGAGATAAGTTATAAATGACCAATAAAATAGTACATGGACTATGTGTTATACTAAGTCTTAGATATGGATACTTGTCATCCACTCACAGTCAAAGTTTGATATTTCTAGCTTCATTTTTGTATGTAGGGAACTACTGATGAATTTTATTCCACTTTGGACAATCAATTGGATTCCATAATCTTCTTTCACATATATATTCTTCTTAATTCTATATTAACCTTTTAGAATCATGTGAATTTTTAAATAAATATTTCTAATGAGGAATTATAAGAAGATACCGAAATTCAGTTGTAAGGATCTATATAACTCCTAAATCTGTATGTAGTTTTTCTTTCAACAAATACCGTAACATTAAAAATTTTGGAAACCATTTTAAAAATTTGTATTCCTCCTATATATCACACAATCCTTAGAGATGGAATGTATTATTTTGTACCATAATACAATTGGAAATAGTATTTTATTGCATTATATTGTGAATCAAGAATATCATGGTATCTAGGAAGAATATCTTTGAAAATATTTATAGAATATATAAAACTATTATTTCTTTAACAATGTTTGTCCTTAAGGTTATTAAATATTAACTGCGATGATAAAACCATAAATTCCATACAACCCAGATACAATGGTTTTTAGTATTATAATATAAATTGTCATTTTTTTGTTCTTTCTCAATTTTATCTAATTCAATATCACAAATACATTCATTAATTTAATCAAATTTATCATATTGAAAAGAATCATCATCAATTGATCCAAATTTATTCCCCATTTCACCATAAAAAATATAAGGGGTGTAATTATGGTTAATAACATGAAAAATTAAATGATTTTCAATCTATCTACTTTTTGACTTCTTCATATTTAAAAGTTATAGTCATGGATAAGAAAACATGTCATTGTTTGAAATATCTTTTTTAGAAAATTTAAAAAAATAATCAACACCTTCCTCATAAACATCACTTATTATAAGTTCCATAATGCAACTTAGACCCATTTTTAAAGAAAAATATATCAAAAAATAAAAAAAAAATATTTTTTTCAAAAGAATATAGTGGTGATTAAAGTGAGTTAGAGGGGGAAAGAGTATACTGTTTCAAGGATTATAATGTTTTTAAGGTAATATAATGTAAAATTTTCTAACCCCATTAAAGAAAATATAGTGATAAATATGCTAATATATTTCCAATATTTTTAGGGTATATAATAAACTCACCACTCAAATAATGATTAAAGTTACATTTTTGTAGAATATAAATGAGAAAAAAATAAAAATCATAACATATCATGTTGAAAAGAGGATAAAAAAATCGAATTAAGAACATTTTCAAAAAATATGATAGTAATTCATATTAAAAAATAATTTGGGGTGTCATTAGAGCATATATGAAGTCGAGAATAAGAAATATTAAATGGTGTTGACGTGGATAAAAATTACATTATTATAGCATTATAAAATTACCATACAATGTTATAATATATTACTTTTACTTTTATTATTAACCTTTATTACATAGAGATTAATTTATAAAATATTGATATTAGAAATTGAATTCTAAAATATATGAAAAAAATAAGAGAAAAATTATACATAAAATAGAAACGTTTGGTGAGAAATTTCATTCATAAAGATGGAATTAAAATATAAATTTGTTTCAAAAATTTATAAAGTAAAAAAATTAATTAAAATAAACATATGAAATTATATAACCATAAAAAATGATATCCATAAAATGATACATAAAATAAATACATGGATTAGAATGATTCTCATTTGAAAAACTAAATTAAGAAGGGTCAACACACATGAAACAATTTATTTTATATATTAAACATGAGGATGATAATTTCTATGATGATATATAAAAATCCAAATGTGTTAATTATATTTTTTAATTGAAATATGACATGGGATATTTCAATAAATCCCATTATTTTCATCCTTATCTCCTAGATAATCTTATTTTAGTTATGATTAAATAAAAAATAATATGGTGAAACAACATTAATATTTTTTGAGAAATTTTATCCATGTGGATAAAGACATAAACAAGGTCAATAAATTTGTTGTTATGGGGGAAATTTCAAAATAATGGTAAAAATCCCCTAAATATTCCTATGTTAATTGATATTCTATACTATCATTCAATGAAACCCACACTAAATATGGATAACATCAAAAAATTATTATCATGTTTCCATTGAACATAGTGGGACATTATTTCATTTTTGGAATGAATATTATTTATTAGGTCTCACACTCACCTAATAGTTTTGTAATTCTTGAATCAATGATAATAAAGAATGAATATAAAATATAATAATCAATAATATCATTTTTTTAAATGTTAATTCATAAAAAAGTAAATCCATAAGAAATATTCCAATAATTTTGTGTAGATTCCTAGAGATTTAATTCTCTTAATCTTTCTGCATGATTTTGTATTGGGTATAAAATGACCCATAAAACGAAAGAATAAATGTGATCAAGACAAAAATATTTTATAACTAAGCAAAAAATATATATTTATAACTTTTTAAATACTAATATAGATATAAATTCATGTTCTTAATTAGATTCCTTTAAAAAACTTAATTGAATTTAAAATTAATAAAAATAATATAGTTTCTAAAAGATATTCAATCCATTAAGTGATCAAGTTATGGAAGAGATAATTTTTATTCAAACAAAAAATGATGATTCAAATGAAACTCTAGGGTTTATAAATAAGGTAATTTGATAATGGAGTCCACAAATTAGGGTTAGGGGTTATGCTATAAGGAATGACTGAAAATGAGAGAAACAAAAATGTCTGAATCTTACTAGAGAGATGATAGTATCTATCTTTGATGTGGAATGATTTCTTCTATGAAACCTGATGGTGTTTGAAAATTTTAATGAGATATTGATGTTCTATTGAACTAATAAATGATAGAGTTTGGGATTTATTGTGAGAGATATGAGAGCTAACATCCTGAAGAATGGAAGACCTAGAAATGACTCCATTAACAATTAAAAAAAATTAAATGGTGTAAAAAATATTTATTAATGTACCAACGTGAGAAACCAATTTTTCATGTTTTTTATTTATAATCGATGTGAAAAATACATAAAAATTTCTTTTTTATTCCAAATCTTATATAACTGGTATGAAAAATCAGTGAAAATGTATTTTTCAAATATTTAATATAAGAACCTACAACAAAAATCAGGTTTCACATATTCTTACATCAGTTTAAAATAACCAATGTAAAAAAAACAAATTATTTGTTTTTTTATGAACTATTAGAAGATTGATAACCATTTATTAAAAGTTAATGTTGTATTTATATAATGATATAAAATATGTGACCAATATAGCATAAAAATCCACCAAAGTATGTAAAACAAATTATAGGTGGTTTAGTAAAAAAAACATTGACCGGGGATGAGTTATATAATTTAGATGCAATAATTGGGAAATTCAATATTCTCATAAATAACTAAACTTTCATATTTTGAGGTGGTGTTTAAATAGTTCTATTAAAATTTATAGATATGAATGAATGTGTAGAACCTGAATCAAATGGTATATTTTATATTCTTGAATGAATAATATTCTTACTAGTCAGCACATCCTTGTTGGGATCCACATCAGATGTAGTGATAGCATATTCCATTCATTGATTCCATAGAGGTTGTTTTCATTGATATTCACCAACAACCCTTGTCAAAGGGCATTGGCATGCATAGTTCTTTGTTCCTTGTAGTTTAAGAACTACACAATAGAAAACTTTCTCATCGAAACCTTTTTTTCAACTTACTCATTAGTGGGTGTCTTCATTTCACTTTGGTAATGATTAGATTTATTCCCCTCATTTCCAAATATGAAGCACCTTATAGTTCCCCTTAGGCAGTTCTCAGTATGCTTCTCCCAACAATTTTGACAAGTGGGATCATGGGTTTTCTTTTCCCCATTATATTTTTCTATTGTATTTTATAAAGATAATTATATCTTAAATTTATTAATTCCAGTCTAAGGATACCACAGAGAATCACTAAACTCCAAATCATATTTAAGGGAACAACTAAAAATATATTCATAACTAAAAATTACAGAATTTAAAATGATTTTAATAGAATCAGTTTCAACCCACTAAAGAATCATTCGACCTTAATTTGAGTGGAGATGACAAATATGGAAGCATACCATGAAATCCTTATGACATTTTCCTCATATACTCTGATTGAATTATCTTCATTTTTCTTCTAACTAAGTTACTCCCACATCATCTTAAGATAAAGTGTCCAAGAAAAATATTTATTAAAAAATATTTTCATAAAATATTCTCATTCCATGGAATAAATTTCCTCCTTAGAATTTATTTTTTTTATTAGTTTCCACCAATGATCCACCTCCCCAACAAAATGATAGACCACCGACACAAATTTCACAAATTCTGAGAACTAGAAGGCAGATAATATATTCTCATTGGAGTTAATCTATTATATTGTGATGAGTGGTTTAGAATATCTACTAAAGATAAGAGGCCCTTGTCACATAATTAATTTTATATCATATTGGTCTCTCCTAAAAATGATGCAATTCCATAAGATTCAAGTTTTTGTTCATAACATGGGCAAGATAGTCCTATATTATTATGAAAAAATGATCTCTAGTTCCATTTAAATTTGATATGTCACTATAGAAATGGATGAATTTCCTATAATATTGTTTGATAGCATGGGTTCTCATATTCCTAGGCATTAACTAAAAAATAAATAAATCTATGGGTGTCTTGAATACTTAGATAATAAGAATATAATAAGGAACCTCTAAACATAAGATGATAAAATTAAAAATTTAAAGTATATCCTAAGTTATAAATCAATTTTTTTCAATCAAGGTTATCAATCGTGATATAATTATCCATAGGGTTGTTACATAACATTTCTTGTCATAATCCCAAAAAAAATAGACTATGCTCTAATACCAACTATAGAGACCCAAACCAATTTCTCATACTGTTATATTATTTTATTATAGTTATCCATAAAATAAAAACCAATTATCACAAAGTCTAGTGTCTTTGAAAGATTATGCGCATAATTATAAAACATGAAACTAAAATTAAAACAAATTTTATTTAATCTTCTTAATGATATCCTAACTCCCTTTGAGATTTTATATCTTTACAAGATAACCAAGGAAATACATATACTAAAGGGATGAGATAAAAAGACCAGTATTATAAGGAATAATGGAATGAAAAATAGAACATGAGTTTGAAAATAATAACATTATGACACAAAAGAAATAATTTGTGTATAAATATATAGAATAATGAAATATAGAACCTGGAATCATATGATAATGGAAATGTTGGAATGTGTCATCAACATACAAGTTTACATATTCATAAGTCATGGATAACTAAAAAGACTACATCACAAGGTGGAAAAATTACCATAGTGGATTAAGTAAAAAGTATTAAAAGAAATTGTTAGGTAACTTTAGAAATGTCCCACTTAAGCGTGGTTTTATAGAAAGGAATAAAGACTCTTTAAATATGAGAAAAGAATAATTGATTTCATAAAAAAATGAACTAAATTTTTTTCTAATGAAAAATGTGTTATTTTATAAAAAAAATTGGTGTATAAAATATTTTATGGAGAGTACTTGAAAATAGGGAAGAAAATGTGATGTTTCCATTAATAGTGTTTTCTTATCGGGAGAAATTGAGAAGGGAACCCTTTAAAACATGTATATCCCCATAAATGAAAGATTAATTGATATATAAACATATTTTTGGCACATATAAAAAATATGATATGTATATAATAATAATATAAAAATATATTGAGGAAAATAGAGATAAATCATAACTCAATGGAAATATAGGGGCTTATATGGATAACTTACTTTATGTCTGAAATCATTCTACACATGTACTTAATGTCCTTGAAAATAAAATTAGATTTATTAATTACTTAATTTATAAACTCTTCTACATTTATTTTTTTATTTTAATTTTATTAACTACATTTATATCCATTTTGATAAGTTATAATGTTCAATTTCGTAATTTTAGGAGTGTTTGTTTTCATGGATTTGTGATCGGTTCACTAGTGTATAATTATGGAAATTCTAGTTAAATGGTAATAATTATATAGAAGTAAAATAAAGTGGTATAAATTACCTTAAAAGTTATAAATGGTCCCATATATAATTTTGTTTCTTGTATGATGATGGTCATTTCATAAAATGTTAATAAAAAATATTTATGTAATTTTGGAAGTTGTTTCAGACTGGCACAAACTAGTTTCATTTTATTTTATTTTATGTATATATATTTGTTCTAGATCATGAAAAAATGTATAGAATACATATAATAATTTTATTTAACCATAAAATTTTTTATGATGAGCCTTGAATGTGGTAATGGAAAATGAAAACTCATTATCCCCAGAGATGATAAACTGCCATAATTGGTACAACAGTTTTTTTATTTGAATAAGAGGAGATGAGAAAGAAGGTGGAAAAAAGTTATTCCATTATAAATATTAAATTAAATTATATAAATGATACTGGAGTTATTATTATTTTTATAGATGAATGAGGTGAGGAGAAGGTAAAAGATGAAATGAAAATAAAAGTGATGGTTTTAGAAAGGATCCTCTTCAATATAACCTACTTGAATGAACCCTTGAAGACCCTAAAATTGGTATCTTTTTTATACCATATGTAGAGACCCAAAGCCTGATGTACATGTGCATTAAATTACTTTAGCGGAATAATTAATACATAACAAAATTAGACACACAAGGATCATAATAGTTTAGTGTCTTTGGAAACTCAGAATATAATCTTCTAATCGTGGTGAATGATCTTCAACATCTCCCATAAGATCTTCCTTTTTTTGTTTTTTTACCTAAAACCATTCATTAAATCCTGGGGAAAAGAAAACATATAAAGGGTCAGCTCAAATGATCAGTAATGGTAATCATGGATAAAATAAAACAAATCATATACATTTGAACTTCAAAACATGACACTACTGAAAAATGGGTCTATACCCACGGTTTTGAACAAAATCGTAGGTATAGGGATAGTATGTGAACCTATACCCACGGTTTTCCAAAAATGTGGGTATAGGTCACCTATACCCACGGTTATGCCAAAACCTGTGGGTGTAGTTTTCTTTTAAGACCTATACCCGTGGTTTTGGAGATAACTTTGGGTATAGGGTATTTTCTGAAGATCTATACTGACGGTTCTTCATAACCGTGGGTATTGTGGTTTTTTTGAAGACCTATACCCACGGTTTTCTAGAACCATGGGTATAGCTTTCCCATGTTACGGAGGGAAAATAAAATTAGGTGGGACCCGGGGTAAATTTGGCGGGGATACATTTTTTCAAGGTTTAGATTAATATATTTATATACATATAAATATAAACTAATAAAAGTTGTATAGACGAGTTGGTCGGTATGTGTGGTGCGATATTGAGTTTCAGCGCGCAACCTGGGTTCAAAACCCTGTCGGGGAATTTTTTTGAATTTTAATTCCATGTATTAATATATATACGCAAATATATGTTTATATTTCAAATGAAAATCGCAGTTGGGTTTTTCCATTGGAGTTGCGCAGCCGGGAACTAAAGTGGGCGGCGCAGTTTCGAATCCCGCTAAGAGCGTTTTTTTGAATTCAAATACGCCTGATTAATATATATATGAAGATATATGAATATAAAACATATTAAAATAACAGATGTGTTGGTCTGTTGGTGAGAGGCGCCCGCGAAGCATACCGCGCGGCGCGGTTTCAAAACCCCCTGGACGATTTTTTTTTAAATTAAATTCCCCACGGTTTTCAAACCGTGGGGTCTGCTGTGTGCCACGTTGGAACAGCATTGCACCAAATTTGAATCCCATATACCCATGGTTCTCCAAACCGTGGGTATATGCTGAGACCCCTATACCGATTCCATTCAATCCCACGGTTCCCAAAACCTTGGTTATAGGCTATACCCACGGTTTTGGGGGCTATACCCCCGGTTTTGAAACGTGGGTATATGTCATTTTTTCAGTAGTGTTAACATAATATTTAAACATCAGAATCTTGAGCAATGACATAAATCATGGTAGTACGTAAGGAACAGATCATAAAGAAATATTAATCATGAGAAAATATCATGGGAATTAAACATGTAATAGTGGAAAACCAATAAGAACATGATGCGATTTCCATAGTAGCCAAGGAATTACTGCCATGACCATCTTAGTGGACAAAGTCCCTTTCTGAATCGAGTTCACTCATCGTTTTAGTCCTGTAACACTGAACCAGATTAACTTACCTTTCCAGCCATGTCTATCTCATGAGATATAAATATTTACCCAATGAATTGGAGGGAGATGTAGGTCCCATCGACCTCATAATGAAATCATTCTTACTTGTGGCACAACATAAACATAAATCATTCATCATAACCCAAAGAATAAAATGGGTTTCATAAACATCATCCCATAATCACATAATTAATATAAAAGAAATGGATAATATTCCATAATAAGAAAAGTAAACCCATGTAAATCATAGAGACATTATACTTTAAACATACACATATGAAATAATTTCATCTTAGATGGAAAATTGTTTTGATAAAAAACGTGAAATGAATTCTTGGGGAAAATATCATTTCTTCTTCAAAATAAATTTCTTTTCACAAAATGTCATGCAATTTAAAAAGAAAGATATTTTTTTGAAATTAGTCATGAAATCTTTTTGAGTAAGCTTCTTGAAAATAAGTCTTTGTAAAACCATAAAAATCCTTTCATGCCGTATAAGTTAAAAAAACATTCTTCTCATAATTTTGCCAGAAAAGTCAAAACGTACCTCATAAAAAAAAGATTCTATACATACCATGTAGTAAAAGTCAATAATCAGTAAAAAGTACTTTAAAAATACATGAAAAAAATTTAAAACTTGTACATGGATGATAAATATAACCCCAGTAAATACTTATGTATAAACAATCTCGGATAAGAACGAGATTGGAAAAGTTATCCCTTACCTTAAGTCTGATATGCTTAGTACATTTCTGAACCTCTTGTATAATGATTTAAATAATGTAATTGACTTATTAAATAATCATATTCATTTTTATGATATCATATATGGTTCAATTCTGACTTTATATTACCCGTTCTTTTGTAAGTTCCATGTTAAATCAGCATTTTGGGTTAAATCGTTTTATTTATCGTACATGTTTGGACTTGTTTTTCTGGATATTATTATTACTTATGTCATAATTTACTTACTTCCAGAATTTAAAACATGATTTAAATATAATATATATTCACAATATACATATATATAATAGATCGATAAATGGAAATAAATACACTATTCATGGGGACGGTAGGTCGTACGTACGCATGAACGCTGTTTTCCTTTCATTTTTGACTTGAATGGAAGTAAGTAGATGAAATATATATATATATACATAAATACATTAGCTTCATTATGTCATATATTTCATTATTATTCATTATATATACTTTATAATCATTCTTGAATGGTTAATCATGGAAAATGAATCTCATCACGTTTGTGGAGACGGTAGTCCGTACGTATGCACGAGCGATGATATCATTACCATGATCGTGGAATTGTATTTAAGTGTATGTATAATATTAAATAATCAATATCACTTTAAAATAACCATATATAGTTATTTATTTACACCATTATACCCATCCATGTAAGGTGGTGGTGGAAAAACTGATTACACCACGGCGTGGAGACGGTATTCCGTACGTATGCACGCATGGTTATTTCGTTTTCCATAGGATGGATAGAAGGTAAAATAGGGTTGTTTCATATTTATGATAACATATCAGTATATGAGTGATACTGATGTTATTACTTTATAATGAAACAACTAAATAAGAATAATTTTGAAGAAGAAAGAAACTTGAGAGAATCGAAAGAAGAGATTACATCTTCTTCGACGTACCTCCTTTAAACCTTCTCCTTAGGAAGTAGATTTGGTCTTTTGAGAAGACCATAAACTCTGGAATGTTTCTAGGGAAGTGGAGAAGAAAAATGGGCAGGGGTTGGCAGATCTTCAAGGCTCAAAATGGTGTGAGGAAGAGAGGTTAGATGTTCCCTTTTATAAGGTTGGAGAGGGGAACCTTTGAATAACTAAAAATATAATTTTATTATAAAGTCATATTCGGTTTTTAATAGCTCCAAATTGAGTTATTTATATTATAAGGTGGGTCTGGGTCTAAATCCTCTCATAAAATAGAATTTAGACAAGTTTAGGTTTCTATTTTAGCCTTATCATTTAGATTTAACTTTAAGTTAAATAATTTTACTTTTACCGTGTCTTCTTGTTTTCTTACACTATAAGTTTAATAAACTTACTATAAAAAGCCAAACGAATCCCAAGTGGTTCATTATTAATATATATATCGTTATCTACGTAATTTGGCCGATCTTTAGATTTTTAGGAATAAAATAACAATTAATAATATAATATTTGTTTTAAAAACAATTTAATGTCAATTTTGACACTATTTGGTACTTGATTTTTGTGAAAATCATAACAGCATGATTAGTTCTAAAACCATTACTTAAATCAATAATACCATGTCATATTAACATAAAAAATTATTTTAATTCATAAAAAGTTTCAAATTACATATATTTGGGTATTTATAATATCAATTATTCTAATATTTCATTACTTAGGTAATTACTGCATCACCATTGTGTCATAAAAACATAAATCATTTAATGTCTAAAAATTATAAATAAAATACCATTAGGTAGGAAATAATTTTATCTTTCTAACTAATATTTATAGTCGAATTTATCTTATGAATAAACCTATATTAAAAATGATTTAGTTATTAAACGTTGATTTTAACTATTTTAACCCTTCTTTAAATAAATTAATAAAAAATGTCCTAATGTAATCCAAGTGAGCCTAAATGGTCATATATTATTCCGAAGGTTGTTTTTGGTCGAATTACACTTATCAAATAGAATTAGGACATGTTTTATGGTAATAATAATATCATTTTTACCCTTAATTACCCGATTTACTTTTAACCGTGGTAAAAAAAAGTAAAAAGTTACTATTCACCAAATATTATTTTCATCTCATTGAACCACATTTTAGTCCTTGATATTAACCGTGTCTCTTGTATTTTCGAAATTCAATTCCCAAAAGTGGAAAATTTTTATTTAAATGAAAAAGTCAGCTTTTTATCTACCACTAAGTGGTTTCACTATTCATCAAAAATTGCAGTTTTTCAGAAAAATACCAAAAATTCAGCCTAAGCATTATTTGATATTCTGAATTAAAAATTGATGTCTATTTTTCCAAATTAAAAACATATAATTGGCATTAATTAATTTTAAAATTAATTCTCGTTATCAAAACAAATAGTGATTTTTTTAAGAAACAATAACTATCAAAAGATTGATACTTGTTCATATCAAATATCAAAGTGAAATTAATTCTAATGACCAACATTAGATTAAATGGTAAAAATATATTCTAATTACACTTGAAACCGAATTAAAATGATAATCTAACAATATAAATTATTGCTATGAAAAAAGTTGTTTTTAATTAAAATATAGCGTGTTTTTACTATTCATTAAAATATGAAAGTTATCAGAATAATATGAAAAATTTATCCAAAGTAAATTTTTATATCCTGATTCCATAGAAGAATTTTATTTTGTCAAATTGAACTTATAGGCATGTCAAAAACAAGATTTAATATTGGTGCGCCATCAAAAGGCGGCAAAAGAGTATTTTTCATAAAATCTCGGGTTGTTACACCATAAGATCTCATACATGGGGGAGTTTATTGTTAAGGTATTTGGGTGGAATATTGACAAGCTAAATGTCTTATAATGTTTGAGGAGTATGGTTTGTGATGGGTTGTATTTATAACGACGGAGGAGATATTTTTTGGAAATTTGTAAAAATATTAAATTATAATAATTAATTTTCAATCCAAATACCACTAAATGGATATATATTTGAATATAAGATATGATAATTTTGTAATATCATCTAATACTAAAATTTAAACATGTTTTGGTTTTATTTTAAACCTATTCATTTTGATTAACCCTTAATTAATCTATTTGAATTTTAATTGTAGTTACAACGTTTCAATATTAAAAGTTTATAATTTTTACTTATATAGTTTCATTGGAAAATAAATTTCAAATTAATATAATTTTGAACATATCAAAATTAATTTTTATTTTTTAAATATTTTTATGATTTTAAAATAAATTAATTAAATACCAATCCCATAAAATATTAATATTGTAAAATTTAATAGTATTCATTACATTGAATTAAAAAAAGATACAATAAGTAAAATTCAAAGGAACTATTTAAGTATATCCTCAAATTTGCATTATTATATATAAATTTTATCGGATTATATATCTAAAATTAAATTTATTCTAAAAACTTCTATATCATTTATTTGATGTTTCCATATATTTAATAATATAACATAATTGTTGTGTAAGAATTTAAAGCAAATATTTCTTAACTAAAAACTGAAAATAAATTACCAAGATTTAGATAATTATTTTATTTTTCCAAATAATTGTTAAAATCCCATATATCTTCTAGGGAACCTAATATTAGACATATTAATCTTATAAAAACTAGGAGTGTTATATTTTGTCACATTCATTGATTTCAATAATATTTTTTATTTTGATTTACATCTGACCACTAAATGATTCAATTTTGAACCATAGTTTCTAAGTTTTGAATTTAAATAATTCAATAAAATCAGGTTTGGTATTAGGGTAATTTTTAGTACGTATAATATTATCTTTACCCATAATTACATAATTTACCCTTAACTATGGGAACATAAATTTACCGAGGTTACTATTAATATTAAAAATATATGAAACGAGCCTATTTAATAAATTTGGACCTTTTGATTCCAAATTTGAAATTTAGTTTTTTAAGTTAAAAATATAAAATTTCAGAATTTAATTTAAATTTTAGCCAGTAAAACTCTACAAAAGACAATCTTTCTGAAAAACACCCCTTTTAAGTATAAAATGTTTTGATACTAAATTCATGTAAAAAAATAATTTCAATGACCAAAATTTTATTATTTATAATGAAAATATATTATGAATAGTTAAATCTAATTCTAAAAGTAAATTTTCATTGTAAATTCTTGAAAATTAAAATACAATTTTAAATTTAAATCTGAATTTTTCACTATTAATTAAAATTAAAAACATTTTTTAAAAATTATAAAAAATCATACTATAATAATTTACAAATTATTAATTCAAAAATTGAATTTTATTTACCCAAAAAAAATTTCTAGAAGTTAAAATTTTAATTATAATTTTTTCTTATATAAAGAAATAAAATCGTTTCTTTGAATAAAACATATTTGTGAAGTATAAAATGTATTTAATAAAATATATGGTTTTATTTAATATTAATAAATATTTTTTTAATATTTTTATCCATATTAATGTAAACTAATTCAGTGATTATATTATAATTGTCATGTTAATATTTTATTAATATATCATGATTTATTTCAACTCTATGTTGCGTTTAATAAAAGCTACTAAAAAAATTAAATTATTTAAAGAGAAATATTTCATGACAATTTATAGTGGTGTTACATCATTTCAAATTATGATATTTCACCCTTGAAATTTAGTTTCACATACTAAGGTAAAAACAAGTGAGGGTACTTCTCCTTCATTTCTTCCTCCAGTTCCCAGGTTACCTCTTCGTATTTGTGTCTCCTCCATAATACAATAACCAGGTGAGTCTTCATGTTTCATAGAAAATTATCTCCATGATCCAACATTTTCACCAGATACTCCTCGAAAGATATATCATTTACTAGTTATACCACCTCTAAATTTAGTACATGGAAGGGATCTTCTACGTACTTCCTCGTGAAGGGTATGTGGAACACATCATGTATTAGAGGAATTATTGGTGGAAGGGATTGTTGATATGCCACAAATCTAATGACATTAAGAATAAAAAAGGGGATGATGTACCTAGAAATTAACATTCCCTTTTTCCAAAATCTAATGAATCTCTTCTATGGAGATATGTGAAGTAATACATTTTCTTCAACTTCCACATCTCGGTCTCATCAATGATTGTAGGTGTATCTCTTCTATCGACATTGGAAAGCTTCAATATGTTGTTTGATGGTCTTCAAATTTTATTCTATTTCATTAATAATTTCATGTCCCAAAATTTTTTCTTCTTCAACTTCATCACATCATTAAGGTGTTCTACATATTTTCCCAGAAAGGAATTCATATGGGGCCATTTGGAAGCTTGATTGAAAATTATTGTTATATGAAAACTAAACCAATGGAATAATTTTTTTAATACCCATTGAAGTATGTTGTGAATTTTCTATACATGTATTCTAGTGTCTAAATAGACTACTCTGAATGTCTGTAAACGTGAGTATGATAGACCATACTAATGTTCTTCTCAATTTTTAGAGCATATTGGGTAATTTTATAAAACATTGAGTTAAATATTAAATCTTGATCGGATTCCATTGATATTGATACTCAATTAAGCATCACTACTTCAATAATTTATATCCACGTAATATGATCTGGTGAGAAGTCCACTTGAATTGAAATAAAGTGTGCAATATTTTTAATATATTTCAAGATAACACATATAAATTTATTAACTTTGTATATCTTTGAAAGTATATATACAAAGACCATGGTAATGTTCTCCCATTTCAATATAGGTATGGGTTATGGTTGCAACATCCCTTTATAATTATTACTTTTTGCATTCACATGATAACATACTAGGAATTTTGATGAGTATTCAGCAATCAACATCTTTATATTGGCCCACTAATAGTGTTCATGGAGATCTCGATACATCTTTGTACTCCCTAGTGGATAGATAAGATTTAGCTATGTGAATCATTAAAAATATTTTTCAGTATCTCAAGATTCAAAGGTATTTATAGTCATGACCCAAATTGTAAAACTCGTTCCTAATCTATTTTGAATTATATGGAATTCTAATTTTTGATACCTTCCACCTTTTCCTGAATTTCCACATCATCTCTTTGAGAATAATTTATCTTATCCATATGGGATAGTTGAGAAATCATTTGAGAAAGGAATGATGTTGTTCCGTACTTAATGATTCCTATGTTCATCCTTTGTATATTTATGGAGATTGTTCCCTTCTTAATTCTTATCATTTATAATGTTACAAAATCATTTATACTATGATCATCATCTAATTTATTTTATTTTCTAGGATAGAATTTGATTGAGAGTTAATAATCATTGATGGGATATAACCATATTTTTTGGATAATATTAATCTATTTCATTGTGAATATATATTTAAGGATATTGGGATCAATATATATCTCAAAATGTTCCCCATAGAGATAATTATACCAGATTTTTGATGTGAATATCACAACTGTGAACTCCATATCAAGCATGGGATTGTTTATCTCATGAACTTTCAACTGACATGGGATGTCAGTTACTAATTTATCATTTTTCATTTGTACAAAACCTATTCATTTATTTAATTAATCATTGTATACCAAAAAGGTTTCTACACTCATTGGTAGTGTGAGTACTAGTGAAGTGATAAGGCTCTTTTTCAAATCATTGACGATGTCTTCACATTCACTGGTCCAGATAATCGTTACTCCAATTTGAGTCAGCTTTGTTAGTGGGATCGATATTCATGAAATATACTTAAAAAATCATTAGTAATATGTAGAAACATATGAAAATTACGGAGCTCCATTATATTTTTTGTTCTGAGTCACCCCCCAATTAGATTTCTCTTAGAAGGGTCCATAAATATTCATCTATTGGTGATAACATGTCCCAAGAATTATAGTTTCTCTATATATAACTCACATTTACTATAATTTACTTATATTATCTCCCCAAAAGGTATTTAGAATAGTATTCATATACAGTTCATGCTCCTACTTTCTCTTGGAGTATATCATAATCTCATCTATAAAGACAATCACAAATTTTTCTACGAAATATATAATTTCTCTATTCTGTAATTCCATGAAAATAACTGGAGAATTACTGAACCTGAAGGTAATTACTATGAAATCATATTTTTCATACCTTGTTTGAATGGAAATCATGGGATTATCTTATTTATTAACCTTTAATTTCTCATATCCTGACCAAAGGTCCACCTTAGAGAAATACTTGTCCCCATTTAGTTTGTGAAGTAATTCATTTATCCTTGGAAGTGGATACTTTTTCATTATTTTGATTTTGTTATGTTTTGATAATCATTACATAGGTGTATTGACCCATACTTCTTCTTGATGTAAAGGACTGGCTCAACAAACATTGAAGAACTAGGGAATATAGAACCCTTGTTGGGATTATCGTATAACTACTTCTTTTGTTCTTATAACTCAATTGTAGTCATCATATAAGGAGTCTTTGATATAGGCAGATATCTTGGAAAATGATCAATTGAGAACTCATCCTATTGGTCAATAGGAAGACCATGAAATTATTTAGGGAACACATCAGTGTAATCCATTGTCACTAAGCATGGTCATATACATTATCTTAATCATTTGATCTAGATATGATTTCTCATAAGGTAATAATATCCAAAATTAATATAATGATTCTGAAGAATATTCATCTATATCCATGAACATGTACAGAATTAGAGTATGTCTCAAGATGTGAAGAGTGATGTCCCTTTCCTAAAAGTTGACATTTGATTTGTATAAATATATCCAATCCAAGCCAAATATATTATCAAACTCCACCAATGGATATAAAATGATATTTTTTGAGAGGTTCCATCCAAAACATTTACCATATAGGATTTTTTTAAGGTTGGGTCCTAAGACTGATTTTATTATTAAAGAAAAGTAAAGTCCTCTTTAAACTAGGTAGAGGGAGACCCGTTATATAGCCCGAAGGCCTATTATAAATATCGCCCATCACATGGACTATATACCCTTTTTTATTTTGCTCTAAGACCATTCTATGAATATAATATTCCATTTTATCATACCTTGGAGGTTGTTTCCATTTATTGTCTCTGAAAACCCTTATCTTCAGTCATTTAATCACATATTTCCCATGTTTCTCTTAGTTTAACCATTATAGAACATGCATAGTGTTCATCTAAACCTTCTTTTTTAACATCCTCAATAGTGGGTTTCATAAATTCACTTTATCATTAATTATATTTATTCCCTTCTTTTACACACATGAAGCACCTTTTGGTTCCCCGTAAGTAGATTCTAGTAAGCTTCTTCCCAGAATTTTAATAAGTGGGATGCTGGGTTTTCATTCCTCTTGATATTTTTCTGATGTACTTCATGAAGAGAATTCCATAATATATTTCTTATCTAAATTTCCATGAGACCACTTTGAATCAATAATATCCATTTCAATAGGAAGGAAAAACTAACTAACACTTCATAAATATCAAAGTCATTGATTTTTAAGGCTTTTTAGACTCGGTTTCGACCCACTAAACAATTGGTACAATTTTATTTCAGATATGATGAAAAATATGAAAGTATATCATGGAAACATTATGATTTTTTCCTCATATGCTCCTATAGACTCATAGTCGTTTTTTCGTCATACTGAAGAACTCCCTCTCCATCTTAAGATGTCATGTTCAGGGAAAAAAATAATTGAAAACTATTTTCTTGGATGATTCCTATTCCATGAAAACAATTTAAACCATATACTTCATGTTTTTATAAATTTCTATCACAAATTAGTTTCCCCATAAAAATTTTTTACTTTAAACATTCCATTCTCTTCATTTGAGAACTTTTGGATAAATAATTACCTATCAATAGAGTAAATCCATTATTCAGTGGTGGGGGGATCAGAAGACCCACTAAATATAGGAGGCATTTTTTCATAAATGATAATACTTTAACTTGTTCTCTATTAGGAGAAAGAGGGTGTTCCACAAGATTCATCTCATTATTTATAACTTTAACTAGTTGATTCAATAATATCATGTTGTTATAATATCTTGTACTAGTTAGGTTTGGAATATCATTAGAGAAATCATCTCAATTCCAATCACATTAATTGATAGTAAGTGTTCTCCTATTTTCCAAAAATAACTGAAAATGAAAAATAAAACTATAGGGGGGATTTAATACTTATCTAATATTAATATAAAAAGTAAACTTAAAACATAATAGAATAAAGTTAAAAATCCAAACTAAATCCAAACGTTTGATTCTCTGTGTTTGAATCTATGTTATAAATTGTGATATATTTACCCATAGGGTTATTTCTATAGATTTTATGTCCTAACCACAGAAAAATAATTATACCATACTCTGATTCCAAATATTGCAACCCATTACCCTTTTTAAATATTATGATAAGATTTCAAGAATAATTTTCCTTAAAATAAAAACCATTGGTTAAAAAGTCTAATATATTTGGAAGACTAGGTAGATAATTTTAAAACATGAATCTAAAAAATTATTTAATCTATATAATGAGTTCATAACTCCCATTGATCTATTATAACTACATAGGATAACCAAGTAAAAACATGGACAAAAGGGATGGGCCAAAAATCCTTGTAAGGGAAAAAACATTGAAATGAAACATAACGCATGAGTTAGAAAGAAATAACATGGTAACATAAAATGTATAGATCATATATAAACATATGGAAGAATGAAATATAGAACATGGAGTCATATAATCAGAGAAATATTGGAATTTGGCATCAATATAGAACATGAAATAACATGATTCAAGGCTAACTAAAAGACAATATCATATGGCTTAAAAGGTTCCATAATAGACTTGGATTACTCCATAATCTCATTCATGACATCTAATGAGGATAAATATTACCCACTAAATTAGAGTATCGTTGTAAATCACTAATTATAACATGTTAATTGATATTTTTTCCATATAAATAATCAATCATATGTAATAAACATAATGGTTAACAGTGGAAATAAATGGGTAACATAATCATGTCATAAGGCATAACCCAAGGGTGAGTAACAATGGTGTCACTAAAATAAAGGATTTAAATTATTATGGAAAGTAATAAATAAAATATAGTAATATATCATTAATAATGAATCCCAACTTAATTAAAAAATATTACAATTATTTGTTAGGTAACTTTATAATTGTTCTACTTAAGTTCTGCCTTATGTAAAATAATAAAGAAACATTAAAGATGATAAATGATAATTTTTTTTTTCATAAAAGAATAAATGAAGTAAAAAATGTTTTTAAGATAAAATGAGTGATTTTAGAAAAATATTTTTTGGCATAAAATAGTCTATGGTATGTAATTGTAAAAGGGAACAAAATGGTGAAGTTCCCTTTAATCAGATTTACTTATCGAGAGGGATTGAGAGGGGATCCTTTTAAAAAAATGTATTTATGCATGAATGAAAAATGAATTGAGATAAATTAATATGAGTGGTATGTATAAAAATAAAATAGAATAAATATATAATAATAAAGAAAGAATATATTGATTCAAATATAGATAAATAGTAAGGCAAAAAATGTAGGGGTTTGGAGAGATACCATGCATTTTTTCTTAAGGAATTATTCAAATGCACTTAATGTCCTAGATAATAAAATTGGATTCACTTATTACATAATTAAGAAACTATTATAAATTTATTTGATTTATTATAATTTTATTAAGTACATTTATAAACATTTTAAGGATTTATAATTTTTAATTTCGTTGTTCCTCGAGAATTCGTTTTCATGGTTTCCTGATTGGTTCACTAATGTATAATTATAGAGGTTCTTGTGAAATGGGAATAATTCACTAGAAGTGAAATGAAGTGGTATTAATTCTCTTTCCAAAGTCTAAATAGTCTCATATACCATTTGTTTTTCTGATATGAGAATGATTCATTTGATAAAATGTTAATAATAAATGTTTTTTTATTTTGGTGGTTTTTTCCAACCATCATAAACTAGTTTTATTTCTATTTTATATTTTGTCTATATATTAGTTAAAAAACATGAAACATTTTTTATTATAAATTTTAAATTATAATTTGACAATTATAATGGTTTTATTACTAGACATTAATGTGATAATGGAAAACAAAAATTGATTATTTACAGATATGGTAAAACGTGATAATTGGGACAACAATTGTGTTTGTTTGAATACGAAGAGATGAAAATGGAAGGGGAAAAAGAGATTCCATTATTAGAATAAGTTTTCATTATGTACATAATATTAAAGTTGTTTTAATTTTTTGGATGAATTGGGTGAGGAGAAAGTACAAGAATAAATGAACTGAAAGAGATGGTTTAAGAAAGGTGCCTCTTGAATATCAACTCCTTGAAAGAACCTTTGACGAACCAAAATTTTTTATTTTGTTGAGACCAGAATATCATAGAAATTTGGAAGAGGCTTGAGAAACATATTTTGTAGAATATTTACAAACAAAATGATTTATAAGGAGTGATGATAAGAGGTTGTGAGGGTTTTCATTTATATAAGATAAGGGGGTGTTTTTGGAAATTTATAGGAATATTTAATTATAATAAATTAATTTTCAATCCAAATACCACTAAAAAGACATATATTAGAAGAAAGATCAAATAATTTATTAAAATCATTAAATAAAAATATATTTTGACATTTTACAGTTTTATTCCAAACCTTATCATCTTGATTAACCTTAATTAACCTATTTTAATTTTAATTATGTTAAAAACCTTTTCAATTTTAAAAGGTTATAAATTTTACTTATATGGTTTCATTGAAACTTACATTTCCAATTGATGAAATTTTAGATCATATCATAATTACTTCATATTTTTAATATTTTTTATGATTTTTAAATAATTTATTAATTTATTAATCCCATAAAATATCATTATTGAAAATTTTAAAATTATTCATTAATTTGAATTTAAATTAATCCAAAAATCAAGTAAACAATAAAAAAGTAATTTATTATATACTACAATTTTTCGAATTATCTTTATAATTCATAGATACTCTTAAATATCTCAAATTATATTTATTTTTATATTTTTAGTTCCATTTATTTGATTTTTCCATAATTTTAATAATTATTACATCATTGTTGTGTAATCATTTAATTTAAATATTTCTTCACTAACAATTAAATATTAAATACCATGATAAATATAGTTATATTATATTTATAAATACTATTTGTTATTGAATATATATCCTCATTAACCCAATATCAATAATATTAAAGTATAAAAAATAAGAGTGTGACTTTTTATCACTTTCTTTAATTTTAATAATATCTACATCATTTTCATAGACAAGGGTCCATTAAATGATTTTATTTCAAATATAAAGTGATAAGGGTTGAATTTAATTCATCAAATAATATTCGGGTACGTGTTGGAATAATATTATAGTTCTTATAATATTATTTTTATGCTTAATTACTTAATTTACCATTAACTATTGTAACAAAAAGTTAAGAAGGATATTATTCATTGTGACCAAAAATGAAAGGGATGTATTTAATAAATTTTGACATTATGATTCTAGATATAGAATTATTATTTCGAAATATAAAACAAAAATGTTCATTATAAAATATAAATTTAAACAGGAAAAACACTATAAAAACGATTTTTCCGAAAAATATCATTGTAAGTATAAAATTTTTCAATACTAAATTCATTAGAAAAGTTAATTACAATGAAAAAATTATATTATTTATAATAAAAATGATGTAATTACAATTTAAAAAGAATAAAAAATACAATTTCTCATCATAAATTCTTTAAAATAAAAATATATTTTTCAATTTAAATAGTTATTTTTTACTATTCATTAAAATTAAAAACTATTTAGAATATTCTAAAAAAATCATCCTAAGATAATTTTGATATTAAGAATTAAAAAATAGATTTTAAGTTTCAAAATAAATTTTTTATAATTGAAAAAAAAAATTATATTTATTTTCTCATAGAAATCTATTTAACTGTTTTTTTAAGAAAAAAATATTTTAGAAAAGTAAAATGTATTTACTAAAATTAATTATTTATTTTATATAAATATATATATTTCCTAGCATGTTTAATCCTATTCATACCTTCCAATTCCAAATTTATATTATAATGGTCCTACAAATATTTTAATATTATATCATTTTTTTAAACTCGGTGTTGCGTGCAACATAAGCTACCAAAGAAATTAAATTATTTAATGAAAAATAATTCATAAACAATTATCATGGAATTAAAAATATGGTTAATTTTTAGTTAAAATATAATTCAATAAATGATTTTATATATTGTAAATTAGTGATGAATATATAATATTTGACTTAGTAATGTTCAATTTTGGAAAGTTGTTTCTTGGACTAGTGAATCCATAATAAAATTTCTAGGAAATAACAAGAAGAGTGTTTAGACCCTAAATACGATAAAACATTTTATTATTTGACACAAATTCTTATAAGGTTCATATTAAACAAGGAAAATTTTGATTTTAAAAGTGATAAAGCCAGAAATATTCTTGAACTAGTTCAATGAGATATATGTGAAATATTTTACATTGAAGCTATATGTAAATTAATAAACATTAGGATATTTTATTAAAAAACTAATGAATATAAAAGTAAATTCATGTTTATGAATGGTTATAATGTATAGTTTTGTTTGGTCCCATGAAAAAATTATATATTAATCATGCAATCGTCAATGAATAAAAATATAGAGTCAAACTATTAATAAACTAACAAATATGTTTACACATTATGTCCATGATGTTAATAAAAGGAGGATAAATTATGAGTGTTGTAATAATTCATTGAGAATTAAAATTCTGAGTGGATGTATATTAATACATGAATTTTTTATAAACATCATAGTCATTATGTCAATATATATAGGATCAATGTTGATCATATAAATTATTCACATTCTTCCATTATCTTTTCATGATATGTTTTAATTTTTTTGGAATTAAACCAAAACCATATTAAAACTACATTAAAAACCCAACATCGTAAAAGTTATGGTATGAAATACTTAAATTATGTCTCATAACATGTTTTTAGTTTAATTTTTTTGTAAATTTTATCATAATAAATAGACATACATCAAGAAAAGAAAAAGGATCATTTATATACATATATTTTTAGTTTATATGGATATTATATATATCACTATGATAGAATAATTATCATCAATTTAACATCAATATTTTTACATGATGTTTTTTCATATCTATTAGAAATAGTTGGAGAAATAATACTTTATATAAATCTAATTATTGATATGAATATATAGTTTCTTTAAAAAAAATTCCATTAGAGCTCATGGAAATGAGTGTTCTAGATACATATGTAAGGATAATACTAAGAGATGTGGTTTTATGATTATATATTCATAGTGTTAAATTATTCAAAAAGAATAATGAATTAATAATTGACCTATAAGGATAAAATGGAAATAAGATAAAAAAGGAAAGGTGGGAATGAATTAATTAAAACAAATTCCATGAACTAAAACTGAGTCTATATTTTTGTAGTTACTCTAATTAATATGAATCCATTTGTGGATATTTTAGATAAGATATACATGGGTGGTATAAGTAAATATCTATTGGTTATACATAGTCAACTTCATTAAATCCATTCAAATTATACTTTTCATAAAAAATGTATATTCATTATATTAGGTATTGTAAAATCAACCACCATTTCTTGGATTGATTATATATGATGAAACAAGAATGGTTTATTAACACCATGGGATGAAAATAAGTAATGATATCTGTAGAGATCTATTTATGGATTAATGAATTAATTTTGATTATATATAATTATTTTGGAATAAATTTTTTCAATGTTTCTACAAGATGTTAGTGGGAATTCCAAATTTTCCTAAGTAAAATATGTAAAAAACTTGTGTAAAATAATTATTAGTGTTATAATTAGTTTAGACCCTGTTTGATATAGCTACCCATATATTGAATTAAGTTAGTAACAAAATTTTTTGGGGATAAGATCTACAGAGGTAAATTTATGGCTTTTTTGGATAAAGATAGAGTATATATGCAGACAATCAATTGGAAAATACTTGTTAGAACAATTATAAAAGGAATTTATTCCTTTTTAACATTGTATAAATCTATCTAAGAATGGTTTTATGACACATAATAGGAGGTTAAAATGGTGGTTATAACTTCATAAACTTCAGTGATAGATCTATCACATATTCCATGTTATGTATTGGACATGATATTTCCCAAGCAGATATTATGGTTGGAAAATATCTGGTAAATATAGGAGAACTACATAAGAATTAGTCAGAGCTATCCAATAGTACCTGATAATGTACAAGGGATATGAATATGGGGTTTAAAGAGGAAGGATCACTAGATACAAGGGGACATAAGATAATATTCATATGTATCATTTTGATCTAGCATCATCACAAAAATAAAATAAATGATTAAGATAAGATCATTAAATATAGTGTAAGGAAAATATTAAAATGAAATTTTACATATCTAATGAAGTAGTATAATCTATTTAATGATTTTTTTCAATACTTATAATCATACCTATGAAGAAATATGTTTTAATTATGATATGTTTATAATAATAGTACCATACTATATGTTAATATTTCATGTGAGGACATAGTTAATATACATAAAGGATTCATATCATGAGTCGGTTCACTCAAGGAGGTGAAGTTATAAATATCACATTTTCCATTTTCAAAAATGTGGCTAGACTAATAACTAAATACATTAAATAGTAAAAGTGTGATCATATCTTGTTATATCTAATAATTTAATTATAAATAATTTGGGTCTAGTGATATTGTGAGGGTTATATGTTTATAGTCCCTAGACACACCATGAGTTATACATTTTGATTATTGTATCATATATTCAATTATTTATGCATGATGTATACTTAATATAATATTTTTGATACTTATGTATCCCCTATTTATATATTATTATAATTAGATTATATAACATATTAAAATATTATAGTATTCTCAACTATAATGGTGGCTTATAGTGTAAAGTACCATAAAATTCAAGGAAATTTTTTTCTTAATTTTCTTTGGGATTTTACAAGAACGCAGTTTCTGACGGCACCTGATTACGAGGCCCGGTGTGCCCGGAATCAATTTCCAAAGATTAGCTCGGGTACATTCAATGAACGAATGAGCGGGAATTTCTAACATTGAAACCGGTGCTCGGAATCAAATTCTGAGGGCACCGATGGAACCACAGCACCGGTATTTGCTTAGGAATTCCTATTTCGGAGTTGCGTTTTCACGGGAGGAGTTGTTAAAATTTGTGGCTTAATTGAGGAATGAATAAAATTACAAGAATATTTTATTTCTTAAGTCTAAGTTAGTTTTATCAAACATGGGGAAGTTGGGGTGGCACCTAACTACCCATGTGAGGATAAATGAGTGGATGATGTGTGGTGGGGCCCACACGAGCCCCCACCTTTTCAAATTCCCCATAACTCACTAACTCCTCTAAACCCCCCCCCCCCCAACTTAAGTTGTGTAACACTTCATCTCCCCTCTCTCCCTCTTAAATTCTTGCCAACCTATCACTTAATTAATTAGACAACTCATTGTTTAATTGATTAAGTGAATTAGTTTTTGAATTTTTGTAAGTTTGAATGCATGGGAAAATAATAACATAAGGAGAGGCCCTATTTTATTTTGGGAGTTTGGTTGTGTGAGAGATTTTGGAAGAGAGCTCTTCCCTCTTTTTAAGAACTTCATCTTCAACGAAGAACGACGCCTCTTCCATGAAGGACGACGACGCACCCATTATCCTTTTCTTCATGCAACAAGAGAGGAGATGTCGATTCTTCTTTGGGTGCACTTCTACCACGATGGAAGCGATGAACGTCAACAACCTTCTTTGACTTCCTCCCTCGGATCCTACCGACGTGTAGTGTCTTCCACTGCCGACGTAGCTCGGGATTGGGAGTGTGTGACGAACGCGGTGAAAGACGAACTTCATCGTCTTCTTTCTGCAACACCATCAATGAACGATGAACGTCAATTGACGAATCAAATTTAGGGGTTCGTTTCTTTTTGTTCTTGATTCTATCTTTGACGTTCTACGAGTAATGATAACCCCTTGTTATCGTTTAATGGGAGGAGGCCGGACCGCACGAACACGGCCGATCCTCCTCCATTTTTATTCTTTCTTGTCATTATGGTTCGAAAGAAAGTGGCGTGGTACCGTCGCACCGCGTGGGAATGAACGGAAAGGATGTGCGACATCGCCACACCATGCGGGCTCAAGCGGCAAGAATGCGCGACGTCGTCACACCACGCATTCAAAATTTTAAACCCTCGTGCGTGGGTATTTTGATTTCATGGTGTTCGTATAATTTATTTTGGATAAATTATACCCTCGTCAATGATTTAAATCATGTGTTATTGTTTTCCAATAGTTAACACCTAACGCGGAGGGCGTGGGCCGAACAAACACGGCCCGACAACCCTCCACAGCTTGTTTATCAATGTGTGGATCGACGGACGATGACAAAGCAGGCCGTTACGGCGTTTGAATCCCTTCACAGTGAAGGTCGGGTCCCGGGAGGACCATTGGTGAAGACGGTAGGAGAAACGGACCACCGGAGCACGTACTGTGGTCCGCGGAAGGCGGTGGCGGCACGGCGGCGCCGGCGACCGGCGGCGGCGGTGCACCCCCGACCTCAATTAGCGGCGAGGGCGGGCCGCACACACCCCCGCCCGTGGCTTCCGCTCGGCCGCGCTGGCCGAGCCGCTGCTAGCCGGTCGAGCCAGACCAAGCCGGCTGGGTCGGGCCACGCCGATCGGGCTGGGTCGGGCCCAGACGAGTCGGTCCCGGTCCGGGACGGGTCGACCCGGTTCGGGCCGACCCAGGGGGGGTCGGGCCGGGTCGGTCCGGGCCCAGACCCCCCGTTTTCGGACCCTCTTTGGTCTTTTTCCCATATCAAGGGATACGGAACACCGATCGATGCACCGTAAGTTGCGTAGCGATCCATGGAACGAGACGGTCGTTTGGGTGTATCGTACTCAAGGTTTCAGAATACTTTGGGTTCAGCCGGGTTGGTTTGGTTACGAAACCAATCGGGCCCTCAGAGCGGAAACACTTATATCATGAGCTCTGGATGACCGAATGACATTCCGTTGACTTTTTTGGATTCCTCTAAGTGAGATGGATCATTTGGATTACTCCGCTCGAGGTTTGGATGCCGTTAGAGTGCGGTCGTGTTGGTTCGCTCACGAAACCAACCGGGCCCCTGGAACGAAAAAGCCAATAACTCACAGACCGGGCGTCTGATTGACGCGTCGTTTGTCTCGTTGTTTTCTTCTTGATGAGACAGAACTTTTGGCATACTTTGCCCGAGTTTTGGTTGCTGTTGGATAGTGGCTGGGTTGGTTTGTACCCGAAATCCAACCGGGACCCTGGGACGAAAAAGCTAATAGCTCACAGACCGGGCGTCCGATCGACGTGCCGACTGATACGTTGAGACCCCTATGACGAGGCGGTCCTTTGAGATACTTCTTCATGGGAATTTGTGATACTTGGAGTATCGACCTGTAGCTCGTGGAGCGGACCCTCCCGGAGATGAGCGTATGGAGTACGGAGACCGTGTACCCGACTGAGACCTGATGACTACTTGGCCGGCTCGAATTGGAGTGAGTCGAATAGCCCAGTGGACGAAGCGCCCTATATTTGGAGACAGACCCACGGCGGACGGAGCGCCCGGTATTTGGCCGCAGACTCGTGGTACTAGACAGGAGGAGTACCTCTGTAGGCTATTAGGGGGAGCGCCCGGTATTTGGCGACAGACTCTCAGTGGACGGAGCGCCAGATAGTTAGCCGCATACCCGCGGTACTCGACATGAGGAGTACATCAGCAGTCTTAGGTTAGTGAGCAGTACCTCGGAGTCGTGACAGGACCACTGTACACTTCAGAGACGGAGCTCTACAGCAGTTACGGTTTCGATAATGAAAATCCTGGTTTGAGCGGAGCCTATGACCTTTTTGTTTATCTCATGAGATGGGTCACTTGATAACTTAGGTATATGTATGGGCATATACCTGGGTAGTGGTTATCCGTTGATTTCATGATCTTGGTGATTTCCTAATGATTGAGATGGGTTACTTGATAACTTAGGTATATGCATGAGCATATACCTAAATAAAGGTTATCTGTTGAGATTTTCTTTGTGGATATCCTTTTTGGTTTTACTGAGACCTTGGGGGTCTTGGGGTCCCTACTGAGTATCGTTATACTCACCCCTGCACGGGCTATGCCTGCACGTCGTTGTGTTGGTTGTAGACGGCGGGCAGTGCTGATGGAGGTCGAGAGTTCGAGGAATGGACGGTACCCGGAGGTGGACTACACGATGAGTCAGTATCTGGAGGTGGACTTCTCGGTGAGATGGCTTTTAGAGGAGGTTGACGGGCAAGAGCGTTGTGGAGGCTATATGTACCTACCCTTTAGGTAGGATCCATGGTGGATGATCTAGGAGCTACGTCATCTGTACCTACCCTTCAGGTAGGATCCGAGGAGGACATCCCAGGAGACGCTTCTGTTATTTCAGCTGTTTGTATTTTCCTGTTGTAATTTTATTCAGTAGTAGCTGTACATTCAGTTGGTTTTGTATTCTGGCCCATTTACTTTTCAGCACTTTCTTTTGTACTTAGTGTTTTACTTCCCCTTGTACTCTATGGTGTTTCGTTTACTTTTATAAAGGCAATGCCTTTCCAGTTATCGGGATTTAGGCCTTTCGTGCTAGTCGCCAGCCCCTGGACTATGGAAGGCGGGCTTGGGGTAGTCACGACACGGGCCCCGAGGACGGTTCGTGACAAATTGGTATCAGAGGAGTCGGGTCTACCGCATAACTTATAACTCTGATATTTTCTTTCTGTGAAGCAATAGTGTTAAGGGTACTGAGTGTGGTCTTCAGTTCAGGGAGTCCAGTGATGGTGCTTGCGGCCGATGTAACCATACACTAGGACCCTGACAACAGAATTCTGACTTTGTTCACGAAAAGAATGATTGCATGTGTGTTACCAGAAGTTTTATTTAAATATCAGCTCAAACCAGGCCAGCTCACTAGGTATAAGACTTTTGACCGTGTCATGTTTGTTTCTTTCAGGTTGCCTCCCCGCGGACAACCAGCTAGAGCCCCGAGAGTTGTTGGTATAGATAGCCCTCCGAGCGACGAGGCCTCAGTACAGGGCTTTATCCTAGTTGAGGCACCAGCGGAGGCACCAGCGGTACTACTACCCGTTGGGCCACCGATGCCACCAGCCCCAGCAGCAGAGGGTGCATGTCGCTTGAGCGCACTGCACGAGTTCCAGCGCCAGAGGCCACCCAGGTTCTAGGGAGGGACGGACCCGCAGGCGGCTGAGGATTGGATAGAGGCTATGGTGAGAGTCTTCAGGCTAGTGGGGACGCCGGCAGACTTCATGGTGATCCTTGCTGCCAGCCTACTTCAGGCAGCAGCAGGCAGATGGTGGAGCCTGATGCTCCAGATGCATGACGAGGCGACACTACTTTGGGCAGACTTCGAGAGCTTGTTCCGGGCAGAGTTTGTACCAGCCAACCTTCGAGCGGTGCATAAACAGGTGCTACTTTAGCTGTGGCAGGGTAGAATGACAGTGGCACAGTATTCAGCAAGGTTCACAGACCTCTCGCGCTACTCCACAGATATGGTACGGGACCCGTTCTTCAGGTCCCAAACCTTCGAGCAGGGGCTCAGGCGAGAGATTATAGATTCTGTTCTTTATCACAGCATTCCGACGCAGATAGGGGTGTTGGAGAGAGCCCTCTTAGTGGAGAGTTTCCTTTCTGAGCAGTCTCCAGCAGTAGGACCCACCAATAGCTGGCTTGCGGAGGAGTCTTCTGCAGCAGGTAGTAGACAGATGATGCAGAGGTCCAAGAGGACCAGACCTACCGGTGGCCGACTGCACGACTCAGGTTTAGTTGTGCGGGGAAACCGGGTCAGAGCCAGACGTGCCGAGAGTGGACAGTGTTACTCCTACGTCAGAATTGGTCACATGGCACGTGACTGTCTGACCCGCCATGCAGATGACCAGCAGTTAAATGAAGAACCTCCCAGCCAGAGATAGAGGTTCGATCAGGGCAGACCGCAAGGAGCAGGAGGCCATGGAAGAGGAGCTGGTCATGCAGCTGGAGGTGGACGACGCTTCGGGGTGTTTCCACCCCCACCACCAGGAGGCCCACCCCAATCGCAGGGGATAGGAGGACATGAGAGAGCTCAGCTTCAGGCAGCTGAGGCGTATGGTCATGGAGCTCCGGAAGCAGATGGACAGGAGCGGGACTAGCTCCAGACCTGGAGGCTATTGATCCTGTTGCTTCTAGTTTTGTTGATGTTTGTTTGTAGTTGCTTCATGTCTTTGTACTATGAGTTGCAATAATAAAAAAGACACTTATCTTTGTGATGTTTTCTTTCCTGTCTTTTTGTTGGGTTGATACTGAGTGGTCCCGGTTAAAATTGTTGACTTGACCCTCACTTTCGAGATTTCTACTGGAGGAGACCAAGTGACCTCACACTAATGCCGACGGTGTGACTCGACCCTTGGAGGCGAGAGTGACAGTTGGATCTCTTGGTAGTTACGTCGAGGCCTTACGACGTCATCCATGGCATGAAAGCATCATTTATGTCAGGATTGACTGTATTAGGCAATGAATGTGGTTCATCCAGGGGATGAGACCAGATTTATCTTATCGGCAAAGAAGAAATCACAGCAGCTCTTGTGAGACTAGAGAAGGTCCAGGTCATCCAAGAGCGGATGAGGATAGCACAGGGCTGACAGAATCCTTATGCTGACAGGACTTGGAGGCCTCTAGAGTTCGAGGATGAAGATCACGTCCTTATACGAGTTTCACATCGATGAGGATTATAGAGATGTGGCCAAGGCGGAAAACTATCCCAGAGGTTCAGTGGACCTTCTTAGGTCCTCAGCTAGGTAGGAAAAGTTGTTGACCGCTTGACGTATCCACCTCAGTTGCACCAGGTGCACAATGACTTCCATGTATCTCAACTGAGGAGATACGTGTTCGACCCTTCGCATATCATCGACCATGATGAACTGGATTTTGGAGATGAGGTGACTTTTGCAGAGTTCCAGTAGAGGTTGAGGATCGACGGGAGCGGGTTCTATGAGGACGGTCGATTCCTCTTGAGCGCTTTCGTAGGCAACACGAAAAACTCCTGGTGAGCACATGAGAGCGGAAGGCTCAGATGCGTGCTCAGTACCACTTTTGTTCCCCTAGTTTGTGTTATATCTTTATGGGGACGAAAATCCCTGAGGTGGGAGTAATTCAGAGTCCCGAAAAATTCAAGGGAAATTTTTTCTTAATTTTCTTTGGGATTTTACAAGAATGCAGTTTTTGACGGCACCTGATTCTGAGGCCCGGTGTGCTCGGAGTCAATTTCCTATGTTTAGCTCAGGTATGTTCAGTGAACGAACGAGCGGGAATTTCAAACTTTGAAGCCGGTGCTCGGAATCAAATTCTGAGGGCACCGATGGAACCTTAGAACTGGTATTTGCTTAGGAATGCCTATTCTGGAGTTGCGTTTTCACGGGAGGAGTTGTTAAAATTTGTGGCTTAATTGAGGAATGAATAAAATTGTGAGACAATTTTATTTCTTAAGTATAAGGTAGTTTTATCCTATATGGGGAATTTGGAGTGGCACCGAACTACCCAAGTGACGATAAATGAGAGGATAATGTGTGGAGGGGCCCACACGATCCCAACCTTTGCAAAATCCCCATAACTCCCTAACTCCTCTAAAACCCCCACTTAAGTTGTGTAACTCTTCCTCTCCCCTCTCTCCCTCTTAAATTCTTGCCAACCTATCACTTAATTAATTAGACAACTCATTGTTTAATTGATTAAGTGAATTAGGTTTTGAATTTTTGTATGTTTGAATGCATGGAAAAATAATAAAATAAGGAGAGGCCTTATTTTATTTTGGGAGTTTGGTTGTGTGAGAGATTTGGTAAGACAGATCTTCCCTCCTTTGAAGAACATCATCTTCAACGAAGAATGACGCCTCTTCAACGAAGGACGACGACGCACCCATTATCCTTTTCTTCATGCGACAAGAGAGGAGACGCCGATTCTTCTTTGGGTGCACTTCTATAATGACGGAAGTGATGAACGTCAACAACCATCTTCGACTTCCTCCCTCGGATCCTACCGACGTGTAGTGTCTTCCACAGCCGGCGTAGCTCGGGATTGGGAGTGTGTGACGAACGCGGCGAAAGATGAACTTCATCGTCTTCTTTCCGCAACACCGTCAACGAACGATGAATGTCAATCGATGAATCAAATGTAGGGGTTCGTTTATTTTTGTTCTTGATTCTATCTTTGACGTTCTACGAGTAAGGAGAACCCCTTGTTATCCTTTAACGGGAGGAGGCCGGACCGCACGAACACGACCGATCCTCCTCCCTTTTTATTCTTTCTTGTCATTGCGGTTCGAAAGAAAGTGATGTGGTGTCGTCGCACAGCGTGGGAAAGAATGGCAAGGACGTGCGACATCATCACGCCGCACGGGATCGAGCAGCAAGAATGCGTGACGTCGTCATGCTGCGCATTCAAAATTTTAAACCCTCGTGCTTGGGTATTTTAATTGCAAGGTGTTCGTATAATTTATTTTGGATAAATTATACCCTCGTCAATGATTAAAATCATGTGTTATTGTTTGCCAATTGTTAACACCTAACGCGGAGAGTGCGGGCCGAACAAACACAACCCAACAACCCTTCGCATCTTGTTTATCAATGTGCGGATCAACGGACGATGACAAAGCAGGCCACTACGACGTTTGAATCCCTTCGCAGTGAAGGTCGGGTCCCGGGAGGACCATTGGTGAAGACGGCATGAGAAACGGACCACCGGAGTGCGTCCGGTGGTCCGCGGAAGGCGCTGGCAGCGCGCCACGCCAGCACGGCGGCGCCGGCAACCGGTGGCAGTGGTGCGCTACCGGATGGTCGGCGGCGGCGGTGCACCGCCGACCTCAATTAGCGGCGAGGGCGGGCCGCGCACACACCCGCCTGCAGCTTCCGCTCGGCCACGCTGGCTGAGCCGCGGCTGGCCGGTCGAGCTGGACCGAGCCGGCCGGGCCAGGCCACCCCGTCCGGGCCGGTCCGGGACGGGTCAACCCGGTTCGGGCCGACCCGGGGGGGGGGGGGGGGGGGTCGGGCCAGGTCGGTCCGGGCCCAGACCCCCCATTTTCGGACCCTCTTTGGTCTTATGCCCATATATAGGGCTACAGACATCCGATCGATGCACCGTCTGTTGCGTAGAGATCCTTGGAACGAGACGGTCGTTTCAGTATATTGAAATCAAGGTTTCAGATTATTTTAAGTTCGGCCGGGTTGGATCGGATACGAAACCAACCAGGCCCTCGGAGCGGAAACGCTTATATCATGAGCTCCGGACGTCCGAATGATGTGCCGTTGACTTTTTTGGATTCCTCTAAGTGAGACGGATCATTTGGATTACTCTGCTCGAGGTTTGGATGTCATTGGAGTGTGGTCGGGTTGGTTCTCTAATGAAACCAACCAGGCCCCTGGATTGAAAAAGCCAATAACTCACAGACCGGGCGTCCGATTGACACGCCATCTGTCTCGTTGTTTTCTTCTTGATGAGACGGAACTTTTGGAATACTACGACTGAGTTTTGGTTGCTTTTGGATAGTGGTCGGGTTGGTTTGTACCCGAAATCCAACCGGGCCCCTGGGACGGAAAAGCTAATAACTCACAGACCGAGCGTCCGATCGACGCGCCGAATGATGCGTTGAGACCCCTATGACTAGGCGGTCCTTGAGATACTTCTGCGTGGGACTTTGTGATACTTGGAGTATCGACCTGTAGCTCGTGGAGCGGACCCTCCCGGAGACGAGCGTACGGAGTACGGAGACCGTGTAGCCGGCTGAGACCTGACGACTGCTTGGCTGACTCGACTTGGAGTAAGTCGACTAGCCCAGTGGACGGAGCGCCAGGTATTTGGCGACATACCCACGGTAGACGGAGCGCCCGGTAGTTGGCCGCAGACCCGCGGTACTCGACAGGAGGAGTACCTCTGTAGGCTATTAGGGGTGCGCCCGGTATTTTGCGACAGACCCTCTACGGACAGAGCACTCGGTAGTTGGACGCAGACCCGTGGTACTCGATAGGAGGAGTACCTCAGCAGTCTTAGGTTAGTGAGCAGTACCTCAGAGTCATGACAGGACCACTGTACACTTCAGAGACGGAGCTCTACAGTAGTTACAGTTTCAATAATGAAAATCCTGGTTTGAGCTGAGTCTATGAACATTTTTTTACCTCATGATTGAGATGGGTCACTTGATAACTTAGGTATATGTATGGGAATATACCTGGGTAGTGGTTATCTGTTGATTTCATGATCTTGGTGTTTTACTCATGATTGATATGGGTTACTTGATAACTTAGGTATATTCATGAGCATATACCTAAATAGAGGTTATCTGTTGAGATCTTCTTTGTGGATATCCTTGTTGGTTTTAGTGAGACCTTGAGGGTATCGGGGTCCCTACTGAGTATCGTTATACTCACCCCTTCACGGGATATGCCCGCACCTCATTGTGTTGGTTGCAGACGACGGGCAGTGCTGACGGAGGCCGAGTGTTCGAGGACTGGACGGTACCCGAAGGTGGACTACACGACGAGTCAGTATCTGGAGGCGGACTTCACAGCGAGACGACTTTTGGAGGAGGTTGATGAGCGAGAGCATTGTAGAGGCTATCTGTACCTACCCTTCAGGTAGGATCCGTGGTGGATGATCCAGGAGATATGCCATCTGTACCTACCCTTCAGGTAGGATCCGAGGAGGACGTCCCAGGAGCCGCTTCCATTCATTCAGCTGTTTGTCTTTTCCTGTTGTACTTTCATTCAGTATCAGCTGTATATTCAGTTGGGTTTGTATTCTGGCCCATTTACTTTTCAGAACTTTCCTTTGTACTTAGTGTTTTACTTTCTCTTGTACTCTGTGGTGTTTTGTTTACTTTTATAAAGGCAATTCCTTCCCAGTTATCGGGATTTACGCTTTTGGTGCTAGTTTCCAACCCCTGGCCTATGGAAGGCGGACTTGGGGTAGTCATAGCACGGGCCCCGAGGATGGGTCGTGACATAGAGATACTATTATAACAGTTTTAAAACATATATCATATGTGCTAGATACATGAGATTGAAGGTAAACATACTATTTCTGACTACCTTATAAAAGGGACTCATTCCTACTGATAATTCTTCTCATGAGGTTTTCACATAGTGATGTTGAGTAAAAGAGATCATGGATACTATTTTAAAAATACGTAGTAAACATGTATTAGGTGTTATTATTTTTTAATATGTGATAAATTTTATTAATCTCTTGAAATTTGATCATTATCAATGTGAACAATTTTATCATTTACATTTCTGCAAGACAACAACCATTATATATATGTTTTGGTGAGGTAGCTTGTCCGGGGTGTATAATTGGATGATTCACATTGATTGAATGTCAATGATATGATTTTTCACTACCATAAAAGAATAGATATATCATTATAAAATATCCAAGACTATAATACCTTAATTAAATCTAGGTCTATTATATAAATATATAAGTCCATCTAGTAGGGTCACAAGATAATAATGTAATATAGAATCATAAAATGATGTTGTATGCCATTTATTATGAGATATCATGTTATATAGAGATAATATTCCATGGTGTGTATTCGGAGGAGTTTTTATTTCATATGCAGAAACTTTCTCTCCTCAGGGGCCTTGATGGAAAGCAAGGCTCCTCTCATAGACTATGAGTATAACTCACATATTTCAATATTATTACACTGGGGGTCTCAGACAAATCATATCCATAACCAATGAAAATTATATATAATTATAATATTCCACATATTGGGGCCCATTTTGTGGGCTTAGATATGTCTAAGTGTAAATAGTTATAATAAATATATAAATTCAAAATTATTTGAGTTCAGAATAGAATGGGTAGAATTTATTTGTTTCATTTTTTGTAATTTTAATTTATTCAATATATAGAAAATAGTTAATAAAGTAATATTTTTTCAAGGTTTGGTTAGTATTTACATGATAAATGAGTCATGTTTTATAAATTTATATTATCATGATGCATATCATTATTGTTACAACAATGTTATAGAATACTTATGAGATATTTAAAATAGTTACTAGGTCATATGTATTTATAGGTCTTATTTAGACATTTAAATATTTTTGGGGGAAAAGTGAAATTTTGGAGAATATTAAGCTACCTCAATTTCCTTTAGAGGCCTAAATTCAATGAAATGTTAATTCTCTCTAATTTGAGAGAATATCTACCATATCTCTAATATCATAGTGAGATAAGGATCCATTTCAATCTAATTAAACTAGTTTCTCCTTCCTTGTTTGATAGAACAGTGTTGTGGAGATCATGTGGATATCAAATGTATAATCATTTTTCTACGATAGAACTCAATAATTAATTATTGAAAGAAAATAACTCTCCATAAGAACGTGTGGACAATTTTTAGGGTCTAAAATTGATTTTTTACATGTGATGCTAACAGATGATGAGAAAAACATGTGGTAAGTTAAAATTGAATAAGTTATATATTTTTTATTTATAGATTTTATTTTTATTTTGAATTAGTTTAGATAGAATCCTTAGGTTATAATAGGATGAGATTACATAGATAAAACAATTTTACATTGATCATAGTGTAAATATTATAAATTCTCACACTTTTTCTTTTCTCATATGCTCCCAGTACAAACAAAATATCCAAGGTTAATCATTAATGATCTTCTCTTATCCCTCTATTCTCTTTTTTCCTTCTATATTCTTACCCAAATATGGCCAGAGTGACCTAGGGAATTATCCAACATTTTTTTCACTTGAGGTTTTATTATTTTAGATCTTTTATTATTCATATAGTTTTTCATGTTTTTTCATTATTAATGGATGTTAGGTTTAGTTCATTTATCATTATTATTAGAATTTTTTATTTGATATATCATTTTTATATTTATGATGTGTCGCGTAAATGGTAGATTGTATATGTTTATTTATGTAGTTTTTATTAATATTTTTTATTTTGGGGAAAATTTTTGTACACATGATTTCAATATAAAAAATTCCATGTGTAACACCATATAATTTTATTAAATAATTTCATTTCAAATAAAATTATCTTTATCTAAGGATTGCATTACAAACGACCTCAAGTATTAGCAAACCACAATATACTGATTATATATTTATTTAAACCTAACCATTATAAAATATCCATTAAATTGTTTGGTATGTATAAAAATAACTTAATCAAAAAAAAAATTAGTTTACAATTGAGTAAAATAAATTCAATTGTTATAAATTAATTATAATTGAAAATGTAAATCAATTGATTGTAAAAGTAAAGATTTCTTAAAAAAATAATTATGCCCCTGATGAGTTTTTAATTAAATAAATTAATTCATAAAGTATTGGTCAATGATAATAATTACATTAATAAATTATATATTAAATAAAAAAATTATTATTATTCTAATAATTTTTCTAGTAATATTATATGAATTAATCTAATTTTATGTTAAAAAATATATTTTTTTTCTTGAATGTTATTTAATCATGTTCAACACACTTATGTTAAAACTAGTTTTTTCCACATTTAAAAATTTTATATGTAAAATATATTTAATTTTTGAAATCAAAATGTGAAAATTATCATAGAAATAATTTTTGATAATTTAATGAAAATATTAACTTTTCGATGAATAGTTAAAATATGATTTTTAATGAAACCTTTCATTTCATTTAACCAGTTTAATTTTTTAAAAATGTTTTAAATAATAATTAGTTCAATTATATTATGAATACTATACTTTTGGTCATTATAATTATTTTTATTTTTTATTTTTATATAGAATATTTTTATAAATTAGAAAAACTTCTCTTTAGAAAACAATTTTTCATTACACTTGTGAGACTAGTATTAAATTAAATTGTAAAACTTTAGGGAATTGAATTTTGTAAAATGTATTCAATATTTTTATTTAGAAAAATTAATATTATTTAATAAATTATAATTAATTTACATTGATAATGAATTGTAAAGACAGTTAAAATTCATTAATGTGCTTAATGTTAGAACAAGGTTGTCTACGTTGCATGTGTTTTTGTGGAAATTGATTTTCCATTCACATAGGTTTTTTATTTAATAATTTTTATATAATATTTATAAATAGGGGTTCCAAATTATCTAATAAGTCTCATTTTGTATTCACTCTTGAATGATAAATTACTTAGGTAAATTTAAAGAAACCAGTTATCGTGGTAAAAACTAAATTTCCAAATGTGAGAAAAATTAGTGGATAAGGAAATAACATGTTTAAAACATTTTTCATTTGTTTTGGATGTGTGTATTAAATATATATATTCTCTTCACTCTATGATTTATCAAATTTTCAGGGAAATTTCTTAAGGTTGACTTCCCATTATTCAATAGTTTTGGGTTTACCAAAAGGTCACTCCTCCACAATTATTAAAGGAAACATCCTCCCCTCACTTATTCACACGTCTTAAGAAATTTGGATTGAAGAAAAATAGAAAAAATATACTCAAAATCCTTATAAATAATCTATATATTCTTTTATTCTAAAAATACCAACCCTAGGGTCCATAATATGAGATCCAAAGGAGTTTGTTCTAAACCAAGGTAATTATCTTCACTAATCTTTTTCTATTTTACTCATTCCATTACCATATTAACTCATGTATTTATAATTAAAAAATAATAAAACTAATATATAACACCTAACAATATGTTATTATGTTTATATAATAAACTAAATCCATATCCTCCTCAATCAAATGGGATATGAAACCATCGATCATGTCTATGGAAGACTTTCAACTCACGAATAGATGTGATTCATTTTCCATCACAGGCACTCACTAATGTATATAATGTTTTATTTAATTTTTAAATATAATATTTATTACATATTTATATTAATTTAATTTTAATATTACATCTACCTTCTTAACATCCAATTCTTTGTAATATGTTAACACATCGCATGCGTTCGTGGGGACAACCTCTCCACGAAGTGATGTGATGCATTTTTTATTTTATTTTAAAACGGATCATAAAAATAATAATACATTGTAATTATTTATGATTTATATTAAAACAATATTATATTATGGTTATATATTATTTAAATTTTTTGTTCATCCATTAAGAAAATTGAAGTTGTGTTCATGTGTACGTATGGCCTACCATCTCATTGAATTGTGTAATAAATTTCACTATTATAACCTTTCTGGATGACTATAAATATTTACATAATGAATTTATATGATATTTATATCATGTATTAAATAATTTATATGATATAACTATTATCAATGTAAATTTATTGAATATACCAAACCGAATCATAAATAAAAAATGAACTAGTTATTATGCGAAACATTAATTTAATAAGGAATTGTTAATAAATGAGTAATAAAATTTCATAAGTAAAAAATATATCATATGATATATAAGATTATGGATATTTAATATATTTATAATAAATTGATATCTATTATATAGGTGGTTCGAATGTGTACAAATAAATATGATGCTTGAGGTAATGGAATTATACTCTCTCTTTTATTTTCAAGATACTTACGCAATATTCATGAGTCGTTTATTATTTGTGGTGTTTATAATATTCCATTGACATGTTATATCAGGTATGAAATTATTTGATTAATTTTATTATTATTATTATTATTTAATGTGGCTTATGATTAAAATGTTTCCAATGTGGTAAGCATTTTTCGTCTAACTTTTATGACTATAGGTCACATATCATATTCACAACTAGTTTATTTAGTATAGTTTATATACTACCAAATAGACATGTTATATAATTAATATCTTGGTTTTCATAAAATTTAATTTTTAACTTGATTTTATTCATTAATGGGGATTACTATTCAATGGCTCTAAAGTAGTACGGTATTTTCACATCACTTTTATTTCTGTGGGACACATTCCATATTCACCACATATTTATTTTGTGTGGTGTATATACTTACCATGGATGGTTTTTATAATTATTATAATTAAAATTATGGTATATAAATATCCATAAAATTTTATATATTTCATCGTTATTATTATTCAAAATTTACCATAGTGGTGAGGGTATTATGTTACAACCTCACTATTTATTGGGGTTGTTTATTGTTATGTTTGGATGATTAAATATTATGATTTATCTCTCATAAAACTCTTGAATTTCACTATACTATGGTAATTTTAAAAGAATAAATGTTTTAATTTTTATTTATTTTTTAAGATATGAGTCCAAATGAATTTTTTTATGTAAAACCATCATTATTTCTCTTTTCGAATGAAAATGATATTTTCTTTCATGTCCATGTTTTCTAAATATTTTTTATAGAATTTTTTTAATATTCTCAAATAATTTATTAAATAAATTTTTACCAATTTTTATCTTTATAAAAAAGGTTTAAAAGTAAAAATTCTTTTAATTTTCAATCAATGACTTTTTGAATTTTATAAAAAATGTGATAGTAATATTCATTTTAACATTTATTGCATGAATGGTATTTCCAAACGTCATAAAAACTCAATGTTTTAAATATTAATTTTTATAATTCCAATTATGTTTTAAAAAAATGAGTTTTCCCAATATCATGACAATTTATATTTTTAATATGTTTATTTCAAATATGAAAAGCTTATTTTTCCTCAATAAATGGTCAATGTGATCTATAAAAACAATTTTCATTATAAGATGACAGCCATTGATGTTATATATGCTTTACCAGAGAAATGATTCAATTATATAATCTATATAATTTATCTGGATGGTTTCTTTTTATAATTTTATAATTTTTATGAAACTTTTTCCTTTTACATGAGTTAAAAAATGATGAAATAATGAAATTTTTATTGAACACATATTTTTTCATGTGTTGTGTTATGATGAAAAGTTTATGAAACCCCTTCCTTTTCATGGGTTCTGATATGATGAATATTTTATGATCTTATGTCATACATATATATTATTTTATTTATGTGATGGGTGGAACCTATATCTTTATCCAAAATATTGAGTAAATATAGGTAACTCATGAGTAAATATATTTTTCTTGAACCTGATTACATTTTCACATTGTTATACATGAAACTATTTTTCAAGTCCACAAGATTTTTTGTGGACATGGTTTCTTGTCCACATGATTATATGTGGTCTGTGTTCCATTTAAATATAGTTATGTTTGGACCTATTTTCATGTTAGTAAGTCTATGAGTGGACCTGATTTCTTATCAATAATGTTATGTGTGTACTTGGTTTCTTGTCCATACGATTATGCATGGACATTGTTTTGAGTACATAAGATTATTTGAGTGACTAATTCCATGTCCTTAACATAATGAGTGAACCTTTTTCTATTTATATATTTTTAAAATTTTATAATCATACATTTTTCATCATTAATATGTTAATGATTCTCTCTCTTGGATTATATTAATTGTTTTTTATTGTGATTCATGTGTTATGGACTAGCATGATTTATGTAATGTCTCATGATTATGATCATGGATATGTATGGTGCAGTTTTCAAATTTTAATCTCATATTCTCATACCCTTATGTCCATTTAATTAATATGTGATCAATGATATGTCCCCTTTTTACCTTACTCAACATCTAAGCTCATAGTTTATTATGTTTCCATCCCCCTGGTGATGAAAAAAATTATGTAGGGTATATATATGAAGGGTATAATTTGGGAAGATATTTATGGGAGATATTGAAGACCTTTAATGAAGTATAATTATTATGTATCTAGTATCCAAATACACTAAAGGTTTATATTATTCTTTTGGGTATTTGTTAAATGTATTGAATATCCATATAAAACGTTTTAATATTTATATATAAAAATATTGGTTCACTATATCTAGTATCTAAGCATATATTTTGATAGATATTATAAATTAGGGTTATAGGAATTTGGTCAAAACCATAGGGATAATTCTATTTATATAATAATATCATAATGTTTTTTACAGAATAGATTATTTGATATTTCAAGAAATTACATCCATGTATAGAAAATATAAGTGGATGTGGCTCCAATATAATTGTGCTTAGGGGTAATAACTCGGAAAAGGATTCATTAAGCTTTGACTTGATCATAACTAAGTACATGAAAATGGGTGTTGATGCATACATGGTTTGACACTCCTAGGGGATTTTATTTAGTTAATACAAATTTTTCTTATGAACCATTATAAAAAATTTGAATAGATGATGATCATGAATAACCTAGGTTAAGCCTAAGGTTTTGTAGATTTAAAATAAGGTTAATAATTTATAAAACACGTGAATGTTTTTTTTTTGATGTTGTGTTTTCCCATTATGGATATTTTTTCTTACAATATGATTTTGTTTTTAGTCAATGGATGTAACTATAAATAATTGGTTAGAATTGAATGTGATAGATAATGTGATGATGATAAACCTAATGTGATGACAAATTATGTGAGGATTTTTTTATTATTGTTAATTATTTATCATGATATATGATTAAAAACATTCACCATAACTAACACTCGAAATCGCCAAATAAGAGAAGGATAGAGTTCACTAAGATATTTTTTATTGGATATCATAGATGAAATAAGATTCAATTTACTATACATATATAATGTGGGTTTAAGAACTCAAGGGAGTGTCTCAAAAGAATGAGAAGTTGTTTTATGTGTGGTTAATAATGGTAAAAAGTATGTAATTGTAGATGAAAAATGAAGAGTTCAGTTAAAAAAATATATGAGAATAATGGTTTCCTTGTGAAATCATTAATAGTTGAATTTTTTAAATGTATAATGTATGTGAATTATTCAATTAAATGTCAATGGGGGAAATAACAAAAATAATATTAGTAAGGTTTTATGTGTAAAGATTTTCCTATTGACTATAAAGAGACTACAATGAAATATGAATGGAGGGAGGTTTAAAAGAATAATATGATGAGTCCTAATTAATAGTTTAGTAATGAATTTTAAAGATTAAATTGTTTATGTATTAGGACTAGATAAGTATGTTATATAAATCGTGAAATTTATAATGAGTTTTCTGTAGAATATTTTCATTAAGGATTTTCATGAATATATTTAATTATACATATGAACAACAAAATTATTTAATTTCCATGTGATATTTTATAAAAAACACATGATTAAGGTAAATATAACATTATATATATTTATATTGAATAGGTAAATGAGTTTAGTTGGTTTAAAGAGAGATAATTCATACGGACAAACTAAATTCGATAACATTTATTATTATACAACTAAATAAAGAATTGATGAAAAATCAAGTTATGTTATCATTAATGGAGTTTACGAAAAAATTATTAATGGAATATATTAAAAAAAAATTTGTTTTATATAATTTATGAGAAAGAATCTGTAATTTCATTTAGGTTTTATGGTATTTCTAGTTATTACCATGTTTCGTGAAAATATATGACTATGGTATTAGCGTATTTGTTTTATAAAAATTAAGAGATAATTCATAATATTTGGGGGAATAATAATAAATTGAATATGGAAATTTTTTAACCTTTATTATAATTTTATGAATTTTGGAAGGTCCTTAAGGATAAAAATTTATGGAATTGTTTTATCTTTTCTTTGGATAATGTTATATATATCAAAGTATTATTACATCATTAGATTATTTATCCACATTGGAGAACTTGTGTTTACCATTATGGATTTGATAATAAATAGATATAGATTGAATTAACTATCATTATTTTAGGGATCATGTGATACATTAGTTCTTTAAAAATGAAAAAGACGCATTTGTTTATTATAATAAAAGATGGAGTGGAAAATGATTGAACCATAACCAATAAATTATATTATGATTATAAAATGAAAAACAATGTTGATTTTATATTTTAACATGTTCTCTATATTGATAGAAACTTTTCCCTCAACATTAGGAAAATGATTTTTGAGATAGAAATGCGAGCATATTAATTTCATTCCATATGAGTCAATAGCCATTTATCTCATCAGATATTTTTGGTTTTTGATGGATAAAATTCTCCGGACCATGTTCTCTATCACTCTATATTAATCCATGGGTGTCAGTATTATTTTAGAAGCCCATATTTTCACTTCCCATCAATTTTATCCTATTTATAAACCAAGTTATGTGTAATTTTCGATTACCTTTTAAATTTATTCTTCCACTTTTCAAGAGTAATGTTTCATAAACCTTTTTATAATGTGGGTTTCCTATAAAGGAATTTGAAAAAATGAAACCCACATTTCACAAGTTCAAATTGTGAGGAAATTATTTATTAGAGAGTGAATGTGACTACCAAATATTTTATGAAATATTTTTTTCATAGAAATATAATTTCACTGATGGATTATGTAACAGAAAACACCATGTTTTAGAGAACCAAAATATACTATTAATATATTATTTAAACCTGTTCATTATATCTAAGTTGTTACATTTGAAGGAATGAATAAAAATAAATAAATTAAGAAAATTATATGGTATAAAAATGAATAAAATTACTGAATTTTTATTAATTAATTGGATATGAAGAAAAAAATCAATTGAAAGTAAAACAGAATTGTTTTTTAGAAAAACTATTTTTATGCACATGAAGTGTTTTATCTAAATAAATTAATTTACCTACTATTGGTGAATCAATTTAATTTAATTGATAAATTATATAATAAATAAAATTTATTATCATTCATATATTATTCTTTCTAATCATATAATAAGATTAAATATAGTTTTATGTATAAAAAATGATTTTTTCTAAAACTGGTTTTATAGAGTTTTCCACACTTATATTGAAACTAGTTTTTTCTAGTTTAATAAAATTTATATGAAAAAATTATTTTCTTAAAATAAACATTGAAAATTTATCTAAGAGTGAATTTCTATGAATTTTTCAAGAAATATTTTTTTTGATGAATTGTGAAAAATAATGATTTTTATTGAAAACAAACTTTTCATTTAAAAAATTTATAAAATAAAATTTTTATTTATAATTATTTTAATAGTAAATTTACTTCAACAAAATTATATATAATAAAATTTAATTTATTATAAATATTTTTTTTGAATTGTCATATTGAAACTTCTTATACCTTAGAAAATGTTTTTTTTGAAAAACATTTTTCCCTTATGCTAGTGAGATTAACTTAAATTTAAATTTTTCCAATTTTGTGAATCAAATTGTATAAAATGAATTCCTTATTATGTATAAAAATAAATAATTTTAGTTAATAATTTTAACTCTGTTTCTTTTTATAATGAATAGTAATGGATTAAAAAAATAATTACCACGGCTAAGGTTCAAATGGGATTTTTCTCGGTGCATGACCTTATGTTAAAATTAATTTTAAAAAAACATTTTAATTTAATTTAATAGATTATATTTTATTATAAAAAATGGTTAAAAATTATCTAGTAAGTATTATTTTGTTACTCTTAAAGTATAGATTACATAGGTAAATAAATAGACACAATTTACTATATTCAAATCTGAAATGGTAAAAGTGTGTAAACTTAGAAGAAAAATAAATAATATAATTAAAACATGGATTTATTTTTTGTGGGGGAGGTGTGTGTTGAATATATAAACATTAAAATCAATTATTTATCAATTTTTAGGCACATATCTTGAGAGTGACTTCCAATTTTTGAATAGTTTTGGGTATTTAAAAAAATGTCACTCCTCAATTATAAAAGGTTACCTACTACCCTATGTTTTGATCACTTCCTAATTAATTTTTATATACCAAAACCTTCCATTTTATCTATATAAAATCATTATAAACATTATAGATCTATCAATATTACCATAAGACAAGCCCTACCTTCTTTAATAAAAGATAAAAAATATTGTTCTTAGAAAAGGTAATTATATTTACTAAGCTATTTATTCTTACTTATTTTATTACCACCATCATTTTTGTATTAATAATTCCACTATATTAAAAAATTATATACCATATACTAATATGTTATAATTTTAATAGTATAAACTATATCCATCTCTTCTGTTAGATTGGAAATGAAATTGTAGATTTTGTGTACGAAGGATTTTCTCATCATGAACCAATGTAATTATTTTTCCATCACCACCCCTCCTAGCTTGAGAAAATTAAGGTTTAATTTTTAAAAAATAATACTTATAAAATATTTATATTTTTGGATTTATTATATTACATATACTTTATTAGCTTCCAATCCTTTTGAAAATGATATCATCGCATGTGCGTATGTGTGGACTACTATTTCCACAAAGCGATGAGATTCTTTTTTCCTTTTATTTTTAAATAGATGGTAAAAACTGTATATTTAGTTTATATATAAATATATATATATATATATATATTATATAAATTAAAAGAATGATTATGGAAATGTAATATATTATTTACCATTATTGTGTTCCATTCGTCCTGAAAATTGAAACATTGTTCATGAATTTATATGACATACCAACTTCCTGAATAATGTATTCCATTTTTCCATATCTAAACTTTATGGATGAATATAAATATGTATATAATGAATATTATTATATTTATATCATTTTTTACATTATATAAATTATGGAACCATGATCAAGGTAAAAGGATCAAAAATACCAAACCAAAATAAATATTAAAAATTAAGCACTTATTGCTCAAAATGTATTTAAAAAAGGTAATTATTAATAAACTGGTAATAAAAGGAGATAATTAAAAAATATATAGTATTATATATATTATAATTTTTATGGAATATATATATAATAAATATATATTTATCATACAGTATATGTGTATGATGAAATTTGATACTTGGGTAAGAGATTTCTAGTCTATCTTTTATTTCCAAGAGACATAGGCCATATTCAATACTCATTTATTTATTGTGGTGTATATAATACCCCTTTGAAATGTTATATAAATAATATCTCTATTTTTATATTATTTAATGTTTAATTTTATTTTATTATTTAATTGGGATAAAGATTCAAATGTTTTCAGAATGGAAAGAGGTTTTCGATTGACTTTTATTTATGTGGGAAACATGCCATATTTACGAGTTTTTTTAATGTTTTATATAAAAATATCAATTGACATGTTATATCATGAATATCCCCTAATTTATTATATTTAATATTTCATTTTAATTATATTTATTTAATTGGTCTTATGATTGAAAAGTTACAAAATGTTAATGGATGTTTATCTTAATTTAATTTCCTTGCGAAATATCCCATATTCACCACCTCTTTCTTTTGTATGGGGTATATATAGATAATGATTTAATTTTTTTATCATTATCATGAAAATCATGGGATATACATATCTATATAAAGTTATTCCATTCATGGGGATTATAATCTAAAAGTTACCAATATGGTGAGAGTATTATGTTACAACCTCATTGTATATTGGGGTTGTTTATGATTATGTCGTGATGATGAAATCATATGATGCATTTCTTAATAAAATCGTGAATTTTCTTACAATGTGGTTATTTATATATAATACAAGCTTTAATTTAACCTCCCTCTCTTTAATAAATAATGATACCAAAATATATATTTTAAATACAACTACATTTATTTTTATCTCCAATAAAAAATCTACTTTGTTCAATGTCCATGTTTTCTAAACACATTTTGAAAAAAAACATTTACAATTTTCAAATGATTTATAAAAGGAATTTTTTCAAATTTTCAATTTTTCTTAACATTGTTTAAAAGGAATCTCATTTTCATTTGTGAAACATACCCATTTGAATTTTACCAAAAATATGAAAGGATTCATCATTTTAATGTATACAATATGAATGGTATTTCACACAATAATGGCCACTAAATGATTTAAATATTAGTTTATAGGTCTCTAAGTATATTTTCAATGAAAATGGTTTCCACAAAATTTTATCAATTTATAGTTTTAATGTGGAGTGATTATTTTTAAAGTTGAATATTTATGTTCCAAAATAAATGTTTAATGTTTTATTCAAAAATAATTTTCCATCTAAGATTACATCCTTTAATGTTAATTAAGATTTAATGGGTATATGATCCAATCATACCAACCTTATTCATTCTATGGATTTTATATGTTTAAAATTATAATATTTTTATGAATACTATTCCTTTCTTATTGGTTTTTCTATGATGAAATAATTAAATGTTTATTGAACCCATTTATTTTATATGGGTTATGATTTGATGAAATTTTTTTAAAAACGTATTTCTTTTTATTGGTTCTAATAAGTTGAATTTTTTTAAATCTCATGTTACACATATGTATTATTTTTATTTTGTATTTGGTGGGCCTATATTTGTATACAATACATTTGTATAAGATAGATATGTAATGAATAAATATGTCATGCATAAACCTAATTACATGTTCAAAATTTCATACAACTACCTTGTTTACATTTCTATAAGAATAAATGTGGACCTAGTTTCATATCCATGTGAAAATGTGTGGACCAAGTTTCATGTTCATAAGGTTAGATATTTTCAGGTATTCATGTCCATAAGGTTATGTGTGGACCCGTTTTCATATCCATAAGGTTATTTTTAGACCTAGTTTTATGTCTATAGAATTATACGAGAGACTAGTTTCATATCCTTAACTTTATTATTTAACATGTTTCTATTTATAAATGTTCCCAGTGATATAATCTTATATTTTATATCATTATTATAACAATTTTATTCTCTCATAAATCTTGTTCATTTATTTTCTATACGATTCAAGACAAATGATCACTCATGATTTGTGTACACCATCCATTATGCAATTCAGATACTCCCTTATTTTAATTTTTTTATCATTCATGTTTGTGTGAACTTTTTGGGTTATCAGGATAGAGATAATTTTTTGTGGGATGATGACCTAAATTCCTGGGATTTATGTCTATTTTAATTAATGGAGTCCATGTATAAATGTTTCAATGTCTTAGTAAGTTTCTTCCCAAGTTTAAATATTTATTGAAGAGGGTTTTTTTGTTTTCTTATTGAAATTACTTTTAATAGTTATCTAGGGAATTGCATACCATTTAAGGTGGTTTGAAAACATGTAACAATGGATCAAAATATGTGGGGAACTGATATAGGGCTTGTAGGATTTATATATTGTGCAATAGGTTTATGTGTTTTAAGGATCACAAATTCGTTTTTATTAAAAAGCTGATGGATTTTTTAGTGAATATTTTTAATAAAAAAATAGACAGTGTGAAAGATTTAAACACCATGTACTTTCAGTATTTTTTTCATTTTTAGGGCTTGGTATGTTTGACTATGTATTCATCCCATGTTAACCTTCCCTTCGTGTGGCCTAGTGAGATCCTAAGTGATTTTGAGGGATCCCATTTCATTGTAGATATTCTCTTTAGTGATTGGTCATCGTGTTTGATAATGTGAATCTCTTCATGTTTGTTATCATTATAGTTCTTCCTTTCATTTTTTATCAATCTCATTGGATATTTTTTTGGTTTGGATTTTTGATTGGATAGTGTTTTCTAGCAGTACCTTCCGGTTTCCTGGTGTTCCTTGTCTATCAAAGGAAGTTGTTTTGGTTTCTAATCTCTATAGTAGAGGGAATAAAGGTTTATACATGTTATAGTTAGGTGTTTCTATACAATAGGTTTTTTCTTATGAATTTATCATCACCATTGGTAAATTTATTTGGCTTATTAACTAATTTTCAGTAATATGTGTTTTTATAAAGGATTGATCATAAACGATTTTTTTTTAAATATGGTTTCATTGAATGTATATTTTCTGAATTTGGAAATGCGTTTTCAAATAATTAATTAGATTGTATTGGATTGAAAATGATATATAAAATTTTGAGCATGGTTTTGAAATTTATTTTGAAAATGTGAACATTTTGATCCATGGGTGTGTCAGGAAAGAGACACTAGTTGTCTTAGTGTGTGTTGAACCATTAGGAGGTCTTATTTTTTAATATCAATGGACTATGGGAGGACTTGATATTGGTTAGATCCAATAATATACCTTTTTAGGATCTTGGGTTTCTATTACATATTGTTCGATATTCCAGGGTCCAATATGATGTTCTTTTTTATTTATGGATACTTATTTCAAGATTGGTTTTTTAATGGATTTTTTCTCATGAGATTTAATATGTGATGATGTCATAGAGCTTAATATGACAGGTTATTTCATAGATATGTGTTTCCATTATTACATCTTAAGGTATGGATATTCTTTCTTATTATATCAATTAAACTTTTCATATTTCTTATTTGAGAATATGAATGAATTTTATGTATGATAAATGGAAAATTATTTACAAATTAAATAGACATGTGAAAATTATTTTCAAAATAGTTTATTTTTATAAAATATACAAATATTGTATTCATGATATTAAACCTTGTATAGAATCTATGGTGGTATCTTACTAGGAATTGTTAGCACACCCTACTTTTTCTTATAGATGGTTGTAGATATTGTAATGTAAGACATAGGAAAAGTGAAGGGGATATTGAATAATATAGAATTATCCTTGGGTAACTAACATTATATTGTTGTGGTTTGGAGGTGAATATTGGTCACACAAATACTCGTTGGCCTTGGTTTATTTATAAATTTGTTTTTATCCAGTTTGGCATGGATAATATTGATATATTTGTAGCATTTTCGTCTGCATAGAAATCTGGTTGATGTCTTGTTTCATTATATTCAATTGTTTTTATGTTTTCTAGATTTATCTCATCATGTGATGGCCGACTATGGTGTATGAAATGGTTGAAATTCATTGGCCTATTAGAATTTGGGTTTATATGGATGGATCAACCTAAAGTGTGTTAAAACTACCTAATATTGGTAATGCACCTTTGGAAGAAAAGAGTTAGGAACATCATAATTCAAATAGTTAGTGAAAAAATCGGTATGGCTAGCTCACTTTTGTAATTGAACTCCATTTACCACGTGTGGTGAGGGATTCTTAACAGGTTTGAAACTGTGGTGTTGGGTTCATTGAATAAAAGGTATGGTATATTTAATTAAATTTCCTATTAATTTGTGAAATTAATTTCATTGATAATAATTATTGATTACTTTAAATTCTTGTCATTTTAAAGCATTGGATTGAATTCTGAAAGCTTTATTATGATTTTGGAATGTGGTCATGATCTAATTTGTTTTCTTATTGTATTTATTGGATAATTAATTTGAAAATATATCTTCCAAATCAAAGAGAATAATCTATGAGTGTGGTTCAACAGTGATTACTCTAGTGGAGCCTTGTTTGGTAGAATGTATAATCCACACTATTCAGAATCTTGGTGAAGTGGGTGTTCGGAATCCAAGATTTCTAGTGAATCATGGCTCTAAGTTTACTAAGAAACATCCACCCTTCTTCCATGGTGACAAATTAATATATGAATTTTATGAGTTTCTTGAGCGAGTTCAGAGGTTCATTAATTTATTAAATACTCTTAATGAATAAAATGTGGGTTTCCATCTATGTTTTTGAGTGATTAGGAATGAGATGGTGGGAATAAATTGTAGAAGTTATGTTGCATGATGACATTACTAGTGATCCATTAAAGAAAATTTTTAATAATCATGTTTTCTCTATGATGTTATGTGCGGTAAAGAGCTAGGAGTTTATTACCTTGTAAGAGGGATATAGAACCATTATGAAATATTCTACCTATTTAACTGATCTGGTTCATATAACACTAGATCTTGTCACTATGAAGTACCTAAAGGCTCGAAGGTTTGAGTTAGGACTGAGGCCTAATATTAAATCAATGTATATTATCATGTTACTTCAAACCATTAATGAGGTAGTTGAGAAAGCATATATGGATGATCTAGAAATAACTGGGATGAAGGGTTTGGGTGGAGCTTCTATTGGGTTCAATTGGTATCCTGGGTGTATCTTATGGATTGAAAATAATGAGTAAGGGTGTTTAGCTCTCTTCAAGAATAGTTTCATGGGATTCAATAGGATAAAAGTTTTTTTTCACTTAGTGTGGGTGGTCTAGTCATACCATGAATAACTATATTGAGGCTCCTAGTACATTTCATAATTGTGGGTTATCAAGCCATCTGAAGTCTTTCAGTGTAAGGATGTCTCAAGGAAGAAATATAAATTATAAATAAGCATTATTATGTTTGTACTGATGCATCCAAGTGTGGTGGGTCAAAGTCATAGTTCCAGGGGTATATTATGTGGCTAATAGTGGACATCTTTATTTTAGTGAGTATGTTCAAGGGGAATATGAAGCACAACTAGCACCAATGAAATGTATGATATTTATTTCATATTCTATGTTTATATATTTATTTGATACAGATTCTACTTATTATTTTATATTGCCAATGTTAGTATATGTTTTGAACCTGCATTTGGAACTTCATTCATTCTTGTAGGATATTTCCATGCCATTGGGAATGTGATCTAAACAAGGTTTCAAGTGTCATATGTGTCAGTTGATAATGAGCAAATTTGAGGTAGAATGGGACTTCTTAGTGCTTGGTCCAAACATATTCAACATGATTGGTGTAATTGATTAAATGATATTTTTAAAGGAACATATGGAAAAATATTATAGATTAGTGTTTTTCATATCTATCGGTGGGGTCACTCACGACTTCCAGGGTGAGTGGGACTCTATATTTGGAAGGGTATTTCATGTTGTTCCTTATTATATGATTATCTCATGTTAGTCGACAAATATGCTTCTTAGTGAAATTGAACCTTTTTTATTTGGTAGACATTCTAAAGTGGTGAGTGCATACCCTAAGGTCTTTTCAGATATGATTTTTCTAGTTTGTAACCCTAATAAGAGGTCAATTTTACTATTGAACTACACCCATGTATGATTCCCATTTTTATAGAATCTTATCGAATGGAACTTTGTGAGTTGGTGGAACATACGGTATAGTTTGAGGACCTATAGTCTAAATGAATTATTAATCATAGTGTGTCACCATGGGATTCTCCTGACCACTTTTCTTAGAAGTAATACAGGATCCTTAGACTCTGTATTGACTATCGAAAGCTGGATCAGGTAACCATTAAGAACAAATATCATTTTCCTTGGAATGATAATCCTTTTGACTACTTTATAGTGGGTATGGGTTTTCAAATATTGACCTATTTTCTAGGTACCACAGGTTGAGGTTCCAAGAAAAGGATATACATTACACAACATTTAGAAGCAGGTTGAGCTCTTTTGAGTTTTTAGTCTTACCATTTGGTCTGACTAGTGCTCCTTTGTTGTTTATGGCCTTCATGAACCATATAATTCATTAGTTTTTTTACCCTTTTGTAGTTGGGTGTGTGGATGATATTTTTTTATACTCTAAGATAAAGGATGAGCACAAGGAACATTTTGATATAAATTTTAAAACCTTGAAAAACATTGTCTTTATAGTAGGTTTTCCAAATGTGAGTTTTGGATCTGGTAATTGAAATTTTAGAGGCATTTGATATCTAAGAGGGGAATCTTGGTGGATACTAAAATGATATAGGAAGTGATTTCATTAGATCATCCTATAAATTTTTTTGATTTCCAAATATTCTTGGGATTGGTTGGTTATTATAGATGCTTTGTTTTGGATTTCTCTAAGATCTCATCTTCAATGAATGCTTTAACCCATATGGGTGTAATGTTTTAGTGGAATAACAATTATCATATATATTTTTTGGTGTTGAAGATTATATTTAATTCAACACCAATTTTGATTCTTTATGAACCAAATTTGGGTTGTGATATTTTCTATGATGACTCTAGTATGGTATTGGTATGTGTCTAGATTTAAGGGAAATGGGTGGGGACATATGAATAATATCAGTTTCACTTTAGAGAGAAGAACTATCCTATACATTATGTTGAGTTTGAAAAGGATATGAGGACCTAGATTGATAAAGGGATAAATAACTAAATGAAATGACTCATTTTAATAAAGTTCACCTTTCCTTCCAAGGGACTTCCTTATTAGAACTCTATAGTAAAGCATTCTTGACATAAAGTTATTATGAGGATGGGTGAGATTTTGGGACGTATCCTAGGGTGCGTTCCAGTGAGGAAAAATAACACTAGAAGAACATATGTTGTTCTATGGGGACTTTCAGTAGTTTCCTGACCCATTCAGGCATGTGGGTGGGCCTTAGGGAGAAGACCACATATATGTGGGAAAAAATTTGGTACATTGCAGGCTAGGAATCGATGACCATGTTAAAGAGGTGTGTTTGTGTTGTCAGCATGTCGTATTTGTTACATTGGAATCAGAGGAGTAAAACAGACCTAAGTGCGATGTCACTTCATGGGATGAGATTTAGGTTCTATAATGAGGATGTTGTCCTCCATGGGTTAAATGTAACACACTATAATGACAAATGATTAAATGACTAAATGAAGGGACTCATGTCAACAGGGTGAACTTTTATTTTCAAAATCCCACCTAATTAAAACACTATAATTACGAGTGATTGGATTGGATTAGTGATTAGGATAGGTGACCTTCTGGTTTGTTTTCCATTGTATGTTCAAGTGAGGAATGAGCACACTAGAATGAAAATGTGTTGGCATATAGGGATTGTAACTAGTCTGATGACCCGTTTGGGCACATGGGTGTACCCTATAAAGGGGGCCACATGTCTGTGGGGAAAATGTCGGTACATGGGAGGACAAGACCCAAGGACCATGTTATGTTGAGGCATTTGTGCTATCGACGATGTCATGTTGATACATTGGTATTAGAGGAGGAACCTAACCTTAAGTGTGGCGGCACTGCCATTGTTTAGATTTAGGGTTCACAAGGAGGATGTTGTGCTCTAAATGGGGTGTGAATTTAATGATACAAAATGAGGATGTTGTGCCCTAGGGGGTTGAATGTTACACCCTATAATGATGAATGTTTTAATGAAGAAATGAAATAGATCATTTCAAGAATGTAAATCATTCTTTTTTGGAGGATACATGATTATAACTCCAAAATTAAGCTTTCTTGGATTGAGGTAGTGACTAGGATGTGTGGACTTCAGGGAAGTTTCACAGGGTGTGTGGGTGATGAAAAAAACAAACTAGAAACAACTTGTGTGGTACTCTGGGGAATTTCATTAGTCTGATGACCTGTTTGGGAACATGGGTGGCCCCCAATGAGGGGACCGCATGTCTATTGGGTAACTGGTGTTACTTGGTGGGTCAAGACATGAAAGTATGGTTAAGGTGGTGTATTTGTGCAATTAGTGGGCCCCAGTTATTGAATTATCATAAGAGGAGGGTTTAGATATATGGTCCAAAATAATGATGGTGTTCTTTGGGTTGGAGGTGAATGTAACACCCCAGAATGAGGACAACTAGTGGTACCTGGTAAGCCCAAACCCAAGGTCCATATTAATTTAGGGTGTCTATACTTTCAATGGATCCTAGTAATTACATTGGTATCAGGGTAGAAACTAAACCATAAGTGTGTTTTCAATCCCTGGGTAGAGATTTAGGGTCCACAACAAGGATTTTGTTCTCTGGGGGGGGGGGTAATGTAACACCCAAGAATGATAAAGCATTAAATGAATAAATTAACTAAATTAAAGGAATATAGAAACGTGGTTCACCTTTATTTTTAGGAACCTACCGGATTAGAACTCCAAATCTCTGTGTGATTATACTAGAGTATTGAACAAGATGATTGACTTTCTAGAAAGATTCATAGGGTGTGTGGTGTGAGTAAAAAAACCACTATAATGAACATGTGTTGTATTGTGGGGGGAGATATTAGTATGAGGACCGATTCAGGAATGTTGGTAGTCCTTGGGGAGGAGACCATGTTACTGTGGGGAAATCGGTGGTACCTACTAGGCCAGGACCCGATGACCATGTTAAGGTGGGGTGTTTGTGCTATCCGTGGGACCTAGATGTTAAATTGGTATCTTATGAGGTGACTAAACTTATGTGTGGTGGCACTACCTATGTTAAGATTTTGGGTCCACACTGAGGATTTTATGCTCTAGGGGGGGTTTAAATGTATTACCCCAAAATGATAAAGGGTTAAGTTAAAAAAATGTAATGAAATATGTAAACAATGTGAAAATATTTTTAGGACCCTACCAGATTAGAACTCAATAGTTAATCATGTTTGGTCAGGAGTAGTGATAAGGAAGGGTAAAATTACGGTAAGTTTCCCAAGGTGAGTGTGATTGAGGTAAAAGAACATTGGGAAAAAAAATTATCCTATATGGACATTAATGAGTCTCTTGACCTGTTCTGGTATTTATTAGTAGGGATTGGTTGTCATATTAGTATCAATGTAAGAACCTAACCATAAGTGTGGTGGCACTACTGGGTTAATACATAGGGTCCATAATGTGGATGTTGTGCTCTAGGGGGGAATGTATCACCCCAGACTGATAAAAGGTTAAATGAAAAAAATAACTACATTAAAAAATATTCACCATTATTGTTAGGATACCACTTGATTGGAACTCTATCATTAAGTGTTCATTTCCTAGATTACTGATCAGGATGGGTGATCTTCTGGGTAGTTTCACATGGTGTGTGCGAGTGAGGAAAATCAATCTAGAAATAACATTTGATATCATGGGGGGATAGTCAATAGTCTGATGATTTGTTCATGCATGTGGGTGTACCTAGAAAGGGGACCATATGTTTGTTGGGAAACTTGTGGTACCTAATATCCTGGGACCCAATTAACATGTTAATGTGAGGTGTCGTTTTGTTAGTGTGGCCAGTTGTACCAGAAATTATGCATTCACTCAAACATGGTGTCACTATCTCTTTAAGGATTAGTTTATATTTAATTCTGATCATAAGAGATTGAAATACATTTTTACATATATGGATCTAAACGTATGATAGATATATTGGATAGAGTATATTTAGACTTTTGATATTGATATTACATACACTCCTAGGAAAGTAAATGTGGGTTCTGATGCATTTAAAAGAAAATTACTTACACAATACGTGAAGGGGGTGAATGTATCACTCTTGAATAATAAAGGGTTAAATTAATAAATGAAATGACTTATGTCAACAAGGTGCACATTTATTTTCAGAAGGCTACATGATTTTAACTCCATAATTAATTATGATTTTCCTGGAGTAGTGATTAGGACAGGTGACCTTCTGGTAAATTTCCTAGGGTGTGTGTGAGTGATGTCAAATTAATTTGAGAGATTATGTTTTGTCATGTGTGAACTATCATTAATATGATGAAGCATTTGGGTATATGTGTTGTCTTTTGTGAACTTTCAATAGTCTGATGACCCATTTGAGTTCATGGGTGAGTCATAGGGAGTGGACCACATGTCTGTGGGAAAACTAGAGGTACTTAGTAGGCTAAGACCTTATGATCATTTTAAGGTAAGGTTTATGTGTTTTCAGCATGGGCCATATTATTACAAAATTTATTCATGCACTGAAACATGGTGTCACTATATCTTTAGGTAGAAATTTTCATGCTATTAATATCATAAGATCCTGATATATATTTTCACTTAGAGATATTTGAACTTATGATAGAGATTCTAGGTATGGTATATTCATAATTTTTATTTTGATATTGCATAGAAACCTTAGAGAGTAAATGTGGTTTCCCATTCATCAAGAATAAAATTAAAAACACAATACATGAAAGAATTGGTTGTGGAGTTGAATTTGATGGGTTTTTTGCTGATATGAGCTTGGGAGTGGAAGATGTTGGTGGAATGGTGTTCTTGGTTTAAATAAAATCAGAAATTTATTTTGATGAGCTAGTTTGGTCAGATATGGTGATAGACACTGATTTCCAACCCTTTAGTGAAATAATTTATGGTGGGGATACCTTAGGTGAGTGGTATCAATCTCTTGGTAGAATTATTTTCCTCTATAGTATGTTGGTAGTTCTATTTTTCCTAAGGTCTGAGTTCTTAGATATGGGACATCATTCTAGCTATTTGTTTACCATGGGGATATCAATATGTATCATGTTGTGAGACACCAGTATTTGTAGAAAAACAGCTTTAGAAATAGAATGTGTAATCTTATGGGGATATCCAATAGTATGATAACCCTTTTAGGCATGTGGGTGGGCCCTAGTAAGGTGACTATTTGAATTTGGAAAAATTGGTGGTACTTGGAGGGCCAAGGTCCCAAAACCATGTTAAGGAGGGGTGTATAAGCAGTTTGGGGAAAATTTGTTATAGTGTTTATGCACACACTCAAAAAAGGCATCAATATCTATTTAAGGAGTAGTTTATAGTGTATTATAATTATATGATCTAGAAATATACTTTTACTTAGAGGGATATGAACATACAACATATATAATGGGTAGATTATTATAAAAAACATAATTTTGATATTGCATACACTATTCAGAATAAAAATGTTGTTTCACATTAATTGAGAAGAAAATTACCAACATAATCTGTGAATGAAATGGATTAGGATTTTTATATGATGGATTTGTTTGATAATATGAGCTTGGGAGTGTAAGGTCTTATTAGATTACCATTATTGGATCCAATGAAAGCTTACACATCTTTGGATGATATATTTTGGCCTAAGAAGGTAAAACATAATGAGTGAAAATGAAATCGTGAAATCCTTTATGGTGGGGAGACCACATGTGAGTGGTCTTAGTCTCCCAACGGTGCTTTTTGATTCCGTATTATATTGTTTTTTTATTTTTACCTTAGGTAGGTGTTGTTAGATAATGGACACCATACTTGTTGGTTTGTGTACCCTGGGGATACCAATATATATCATGACATGATATGTCAGTATTGGTGGAAAGGTATGAGGTAGTGAATTGTGTATTTTTTTCATGGTGTCTTATTGGTCAAAGAGTTAAGGTGGTACACTAGAGACCTATGTGTTTTTTGTAGTGCTTCTCCATTTTACTATGGATGTGAGATGAGACTTATAGGGATTTCCACATTGTATTTCCATAGACATCTTGTGGGAACAAATTGATTTGGGTGATCATTGATCATATCATGAAATCATTGCATTTCCTCTATATTAGGGAGATTATATAGGTGTAACTACTTGGGAACATTTATGACTGAGAGAAATTGAGATTTTATGGGTTTCCCTCGATGGTTATATCTGAATGGTACATAAGGTTCATTTACAGGTTTTATAATGGTTTTCTAGTAGATAAGGGTTCCAATATTATATTTATTGGGAATAATAATCAATATAAGGATGTAAAATTAGATTGGAATTTTCTATTTCTTGAGGATATAATCTAGTATTATGTTCATGATTTTGGTGGATCTTGGGAAAAAATTCATTTGGTTAAGTTTTCCCTTATAAATAATTATTAAGAATTGATTATTGTTTCACCCATTAAGGCTTTGTGTGGGTGGACATATAGGGCTCCCTTGAGTTGGGTAGAGTTGGGAGAGTTTTCCATGGGTGGGTTGATTCTTGTTCAAGAGAGGATAGAGATTTTGTAGTTTATATAGATGAGATTAATCACATTATAGTGTTTCAAGAAATATTATGAAGAATATCGTCATCAAAAATTGGATTTTTATGTTAGTGGGTGGGTTTTTTAGAGTTTTACCTCATTTGGGACATCATTGGTTGGGTAAGCAGTTTAAATTGGCATCCAGGTTTTTAGGGCCCTTTGATATTGTTGGATGGATGGGAAGGGTAGCCTATTGGTTTGACTTACCAAATAGTTTGACATGTATCCATGATGTGGTTCATGTTTCATAAATAAGAAGGTATATACCATATCCTTAAAATGTGATTATATGGTAGGGTTTTGATATTGATACTGACAACACTTTGGTTGAGCTTGTAGTTCAGACTATAGACCACTGAGAGAAGGTACTGTGTGGAAAACTAATTCCTCTGTTATGGGTCCTACGGTAGTGAATATAGGATATTCATGATACATATGATAGTGAATTATTGATGAGGTAGGAGTGGAATTCACTTTTAGAAAGTCCTGAAATCTAAGGGCTTTCTGGGGGTATAAAGTATTTATGGTGGAGATATTGTAACATCATGTTACACTTTTAATGTACTCCCATATTTATGATTTATTTATCATCTTTATTTGGGTGCGTTTATAGGGTTCTCAAGATAGATAACCTATGATGGGGAAAATGACCTAATGTTTAGGGATGTATAATTATTTAAATTAAGTGATTACAATAATAAATAGTTTAAATAAATATCGGGGTACTTCACATGAATGGAGAATTGAAAATTTTGGTTTTTCATTTTTCTACATAAAGATGTTATTTTTTTAGTTTTCTAGTGATTTACATGTCTTGTAATGGGGTTTCATGACATGTAATCATGGCACAATTGATGTTGTGAGTTGATACAGGGCATAAATATTTCACACACCATGTAATATTTTCACATAATGTAATGACCTAAAATTGGTTTTTTTAAATTACATTGGGTTTTCGGTGAATATTTTAAATCAAGAAATAAATTGATTTAATGATTTACATGCCATGTGCCTGAATTGATTAGTTAAATTTTAGGGAAATGTAAAGGTGATTAAGGGTTAATTCCACATGAAACCTTCCTTCGTGCGTTATTCACGCTCAAATTTACCAAATATAAGAAGGTAGAATGCTCCTTGTAGTCTATCTTGGGTTGTCAAATCCTCAGAGACCTAAGAAGTCACCTACAGACACGTACATTCTATGGAATGTTTTTGGCTATGAATTGGCCAAATTAGATTGATTTTAGATGGTTTTAATGGATATCTAACAGATTTAAGTGAATTAAATTTAAAATAATGAGTTGATCCTAGGTTATCACTCGGGGTGGATTAGATGAAATTCTTCTTCAACTATTTCAATTTCTTATATTTGAGATGAGTTAATTTAAGAATATCAAACAAAATCATCACTCACTAGTTTAGTGCCTACACTCCATAATAATAGTCATATATACACTTGAAGGATCAAATCATTGAGCACTCCAAGGTAGTGGTTCGTATTAGCACTTAAAGTGTGTGGCCTTAAAATTCAATAAGGATGAAGAAGTTTTAAAATCATCAAATAAAAAAATCATTTAAAAGAAGTGATTATATATTAAGGAAGTGATAAATAAAATCCAATACAGCCCCTTTATACTCCCTTGGATCAACCCATTACTGTATTATCCCTCCATTGATGCTATGGTTTGAATTGAAGCGGGAAGTAGACTCAAGAGGGAGGAATTTAAGAAGTAAAGAAATCAATAAAAAGAAAATGATCACTCCACCATTGTGTGAATAATTTCACAAGTTTTTGTGTGAATAAATTCACACCTTGAGGCAACAGTATCAAAGTGAGATGGAGAAAAATAGAATACGAGGATAATAATAACTTTTATTAAGAAACTATGATGAATTAAAACAACTTACATGTGAAGGAATAACGTTACAAAGACAAATTGGCAGCATAACATTGAGATGAAAACAAAGCTCAATGATGAAAAACTCCTCCATAACCACTACCTTCAATAGTAATTTTTGGAGCTTTGGTTAGAGCCTCCAACATCAAAAATCATCCCACTTGATTATGGTAGGCCTAGGGTTGTGGAAAGTTTGTGGAACTTGGACTTTTCCACACTTGACCCGAGGGGGCATCCAGCTTTCATCTACCGAATAGACACACTTGGAAGACCTTCTATATGGCCTAATTAGAGTGGTCCATAGAAGAAGAAAATGAAGCCCCAGATGGATCCTAACCGCATGTATAATTTGGACCCATTTGAAGTTGTGGATTCCATGATATGATCATATTGGAAGGATTTTTTTCTGGGACGCAGAATCTGGCCCAGAATTTTATCTCCAAATTGAACCACCTTAATGACCACCATGGAGGCCGAATTAGCACTGGATCCTGAAACATGATTTGTTCCTATACATTTATTCTAGAATCCCATGAAATGTGGGATTAATTTGGCCTGTATGTGGGGCCCCACATTCTCATCAGTGGAATGGTGTCCAATCTGACTTCTCCAGAATTTTTTCCTTTCATCACAAAATATCCCCATCTTCTTCCATTAATTCTCCATTGATCTTTGAAGAAAACATGTTCACATCGAAGTGTATATCAGTTTCCCAAAATATAAAATTAAAATATGTATCATTATATTCCTTAAAATTATATGAATAATTGGGTACTTTAAATGATGTTAAAAATGTACCACATAATAGAGCATTTTAAGAAGAAATTACAATCATAATGTGAAATGATGTTCAAAGTGTAAAATGAACTAAAATGGTGCTTATGAATAATAAATCACATTAATATTATATATATATATTAATAATGACTATTATCCTCATTTAGGAGAAAATAAAACCCCCCAACTTGAGTTTTACTAGTCCTGAGCAAAATATATCTCAACAATGTGAAATTCGAATTCCCTTTTCCAAAATCATTTTAATACACAATGATCACCAAAAAAACCCTTATACCAAGAAATCATGAAATCCATAAAAATATTTTAATAAATGATAGTTTCATAAGAAGATCCCAATCCCAAGCCCATTCCTTTTTTCAAATTAATTGCCATATTTCATCCAATATCAATTAAGTATGAAAATGTGTTATGTTTCAGAAAAGACATGGGGGTTCATTTTATTAAAGGGGTAATTGAAGGAAGTGCTAGGTGGAATCACATTTAAATATTAAGATGAGTATTCAATTTTTTTTATTGTATTATTTTTTTGGTTTTTTTTGTTTTGATTTTTTTTTTGCAATTTTTCCATGCTAATTGAAATTTCACTCAATAGAGTCAACCCATGTAGAGAGACTTTGCTGATGACTCCCATTCTCAAAGACCGTAGGGAATCAAGTAAATCTCACGTACTCAGGAATCATCTCGAGTTAACTCATTCAAAAACAAATTCAAACTACCAAAAATAGAGATAAAATTACTAACTCTGGGCCAGAAAACTATGGATTCATGATCCCTAAGTGCTGAAAGCCACGCATTAGGTCATTTCATTGCTCTATGAGAAAATTTATTATTATTATTTTTTGTTTTTTTATTAAATACTCATATTAAAACTAAAATGATCACCAAACCTATGCTATTTATTTGGGGGGCCCCATGAACTCAAACTAATACCCCACTATCCAAAGGATGTGCATTGTGATATTTTTTTATTTGGATAAAAATATAAACGATGAAATATCACATCGGACAACCCCACTTTCCAAAATATATGCTCATGAAATTATACAAGGATTAAAATCAGAATCAGGGAATGCTAAATTATTTTATATTCAGTTTCAAATTTTTCAATTTGTAATATCTTGTTCAAAGTTAAAAGAATTTTTCTTTCCATTTACACACATTTTTTTTTCAAATTGTTTTTTTCCACAAAAGCAATTTTTTTTATTTCATCTCCCTTCCAACTTAAAATAACATTGTCCCAAGTGTTTGAAGAAATGAAAATTTATAAAAATTAGAGACAAATAAGGGGCGTTATAAAAGGAAATTTAAATATGAGGATCATGGAATGAAGTCACTTGGTGGTTGAAGTTGAAATTCTTGTTGCTCCCTTTTAATCCCTTAATCCCGATGTCACTCTGAGAATCCCCTAGTGGAGAAAAAAAAAGAAAAACTAAAAAAAACTAAAAAAACTATATATATAATAAATAAAGTTAAATATAAGTATATATATATAAATTATAGAATAAGGAAACACAAAAAGCTATAGGTCAGTGGTAAGCATGCGCCCCTGTCTTTCTTTGGACTTGGGTTTGATTCCCCGTGGCTTCACCATTTGTGACGGGTTTTTCCCCAAGACCTACGATGTGGACATTATTATTATTATTATATTATTATTTTTATTTTATTATTTTTATTTTAACATTTAGGCACATTATAAAACGAACTGATGATACATTGTCTTTTTTTAAAATTTATGGGTAAGGTAATACACAAGGATCACACCACATGACACGGATGAATATGGTGATTCCCTTTCATACCCATCCATACTCATAATATAAGAACAAGTCAAAAGTCTATTTTTTTTAAATTTCAAATAGATTAATTAATCCTATTTAATAAATAAAGATGATTCAAATAATATTGGAAACATGAAAACCATGGGTTGCCTCCCGTGCAACGCTTTGTTTAACATCGTTAGCCCGACATGGACCTCTAATTTGTTAATTATTTTCATCATCTAAGGTAGATTCACACAATTATTCATCAACTTCATGTTTTTGGAATTCTTATATGAATGGTTTGACTATATGACCATTAACTTTAAATGTTTGACCATTGGTGAGATCTTGAATTTCAACAGCCCCATGGGGGTACACCTTATGCACTATGTGTGGACCGGACCATCTAGACATCAACATTCCTGGGTGTAAATGAAGTTTATAACTATACAAAATAATTGGTTTACACGGTTCAATGTGTTTGGTTTTAAGACTTCGAGATTGGTAGGACTATAATTTAGCTTTATTGATCCTTGAATTTTCAAAAGCCTCTATCCAAAGTTCCTCAAGTTCATTGAGATCTCATTTCCTTTTTGTTTCAGCCAATGAGAGGTCATAATTTATTTTCTTAATTTCCCAAAAATCCTTATGTTCAATCTCCACTGGAGAATGTAATGCTTTACCATAAACAAACCTATATGGGGACATTCTTAAAATGGTTTTATATATAGTTCGATAGGCCCAAAGAGCATTGAAGAGTTTTCTTGACCAATATTTCCTAGATGTTTTAACGGTTTTCTCATGAATTTGTTTAATTTCTTGATTGGCTAACTCAGCTTGACCATCGGTCTATGGATGGTATGCAGTGGAAACTTTGTGAGAAATTACATACTTTTCAATGAGTAATGAGAATGGATGATTGTAAAAAATGATTTTCATGATCACTAATGATAGCCTTAGGAATTCCAAATCTAGAGAAGATGTTTTCTTTTAAGAATCTAATCACAATTTTATGATCATTGGATTTTGTGGGAATGGCCTCAACCCATTTTGAGACATAATCAATAGCTAAGAGAATGTAATGATATCCCCTAGAGTTTGGGAAGGGACCCATGAAATCAGTTCCCCAACAGTCAAAGATTTCAACCACTAAGATGGGAGTGAGTGGCATTTGATTTTTTTTTGTGATGGACCCTACTTTTTGACACCTAGGAAATCTTTGACAAAATTTGTAGGAGTCCTTTGAGAGGGTGGTCCAGATGAGACCACACTAAAGAATGTTAGCAGATTTTTTCTTAGAGGAAAAGTGACCTCCACATCCCTCACTATGATAGAATTTAAGGATGTACACTTGTTCAGATTCTGGGACACACCTCCTAATGACTTGGTCAGGGCAGAACTTATATAGGTATGGATCATCAAATACACAGTGCCTATCATCATAATGGAATATCCTTAGATCTTGAGTCCCAATTAATTTTTGAATTACTCATGTAACTAAGATGTTGGCTATGTCATCATACCAAGGGCAGTCACTCACAGAGTATAGGTGTTCATCAAGAAATGAATCGGACACAAAAAGGTTATTTGAGTTTTCTTTGAATTCCATCCTAGAGAGGTGATCAGCTACAACATTTTCAACACTATTTTTATCCTTGAGTGTGAGGTCAAATTCTTGTAAGAGAAGGCCCACCTAATCAGTCTAGCCTTAGCATATTGTTTTTGGAAGAGGTATTTTAGTGCAGAATGGTTAGTGAACACAGTGATAGGGGATCCGAAGAGGTAGAACCTAAACATCTCTAAGGAAAACACAATAGCATGTAACTTTTTTTCAGTGGTGGTGTAGTTGATTTGGGCATCATTTAATTGTTTTCATGCATAATGAATGACATAAGGAGTTTTATCACAACGTTTTCCTAACATAGATCCTACAGAAAATTCACTGGCATCACACATAAGTTCTAAAGAAAGGTTCCAATTTGGATATTTCATGATGGGAAGAGTGGTGAGAGAGGATTTGAGGGTTGATAATGAACCCTCACAAATTTCTGTCCAAAAAAATGGAGCATACTTTTCTAGCAGAGCACAAATGGGATGAGAGATTGAACTAAAGTCCTTGATGAATCTTCTATAGAAACCAGCATGTCCTAATAAAGACCTCACTTCTTTGAAAGTTTTGGGTGATGGAAGGTGAAGAATGATTTCAACCTTGGCTTTATCAACTTCAATCCCCCTACCTGAGACCAAATGGCCTAGAACTAGTCCCTATTTAACCGTGAAATGGAATTTTTTACAGTTTAGGAAAATATTATTTTCTTCACATCTTGACAAGACTCTCTCCACATTCCTCATACATCCCTCAAATGTATCCCCAAAAACAGAGAAGTCATCCATGAAGACCTCAAGAAAATCCCCTACCATGTTAGAGAAGATTCCCATCATGCACCACTGGAAGGTTCTAGGGGCATTGCATAACCTGAAGGGCATACGTTTGAAAGCAAAGGTTCCGAATGGAAATGTGAATGTAGTCTTATATTGATCCTCTAGGGAGACCTCAATATGATTATACCTTGGGTACCCATCTAAGAAATAGTAGAGGGCATGACCTTCCACTCTCTCAAGGACATTGTCAAAGAATGGTAAGGGGAAATGACCCTTCTTAGTGAATTAGTTTAGCTTCCTATAGTCAATGTATACTCTCAAAACACTACTCACCCTTGCAGGAAAAATCTCTCCATCCTTATTGGTTATCACTGTGATTCATTCCTTCTTGGGAACCACTTGGATTGGGCTGACCCACTCACTCTCAGCTACGGGATATATGATAATAGCTTTTAATAATTTCAGAAGTTCTTTTCTCTCTACTTCCATGGTATTAGGATTGATTCTCCATTGAGGTTGACGACATGGCTTTGAATCATATTCCAGAACAATATTATGAGTCCTAATAAGTGGGATAATCCCAGGAATATCAGACAGTGTCCAACCAATGGCTTTCTTTTGTTTCCTAAGGACATAAAGAAGAATCCTCTCATGATTAGCTTAAAGAGAAGAAGAAATGACAATAGGATGTGTTTTATTGTCCCCTAGGAAATCATACTTGAGTGAAGTAGGAAGTTCCTTCAATTCAAGATCAGGTTGGTTCATAATTTCAGCAGAAGATTGGGACATTGGATCAAGATCAATTTTTTTCCTAGAGTTTTAGATAGGATTGATTTCCCACATGTAGAAGTTTCAGCTACTTTATTGGCTCGATCGGATTTAGGGAAGGAAGTTGGAGTCGTATACATGAAAGTGGTTTCCTAAAATTTTTCACCCATTTTTGGACCTAAGACTTCATCATAAGAGAAATTTGAAAATGATTCAATCCAAGTAGATAAACATCCTTTATGTGAACAAAGGAAATCAATCTCATCCTGACTTAAACATCCATCAAATATTCCTTAATGTTCTATAGATTCATTATAAATGATTCCTATCATGTTTACTTCATGAATGTCCTTTTCATACCCTATTTGTGAGTTTTCAATATAGATGTTCAAGTATAGACTCATGTTTCCAAAGGTGATGGTCATGTTCCCATTTCGGACTCAGATAACAGAGTTGATTGTTTCAAGGAAGGGACGACCAAGGATTATTGGGGTTTATTCCTTATTTCCTAAGTTTGGATGGTTTTCAAGGAAAATGAAGTAAGTATGGTTGATAAAGTTTTCAACATTTACCAGAACATCCTTTAAAATCCCCTTTGGAGCCCTAATACTACGATCAGCAAGTTAAAGTGTGACAGATGTGGGTTGGAGCTCTTCTAGGCCTAACTAGAAGTATACCTCATAGGGGATGAGATTGAAACTAGAACCTAGGTCACAAAAGGACTTTAAAAATTTTCTCTCTAGTATTTCAACATTGATGTAAGGGCAACCCGGGTCTTTCAACATAGGAGGAATGGTCCCTTGAATGGTGGTACTCACATTAGCAGCCAAAAGGACTTGGTTTTTATGTGAAAGTTTTCTTTTAAAAGTTCACAATTCCTTAAGGTACTTTGAGTAGGTAGGTATGGTTTTTATTATATCAGTAAGGGTAATGTTCAAATTGACTTGTGAGAAGATTTCTCTTAATGTTTCACTTCATTCAGGCTTGGTTTTCCCCCTCAGGCATTGAGGAAATGGTGCAGGTTGTGGGGATGTTTGTTGAAGAGTTGTTTCTTTGACAATGTTATCATGTTTTTCAGTTTGATAATTTGGTTCATTTGAAATTTAATCCAAGTTTTAATCTTCATTTGGGTTCTGAAATAGTTGTTCAGGTTTCTCAATTGATTTCCCACTTCTTAAAATAGTCACAGCCTTTAGTTGCTGATGAGTTGTTTGAGTACAGCTTGACTCTCCCCTTAATGTTGAGGATGGTACCGCCTGAGTAGGCATGGGTGCCTTTCCAGTTTTGATGGTTTGAAGTTCTTGTTTTAGGGAATAGACTTCCGAGTTCATTATTTCCATTTGTTTGCACAGTTTTTCTAGTAGGCTTTGTAGAACAGTTTGGGTTGGTGCTTGAAAAATTGGTGTATCCTAGGGGGATATTTTCTAGGAGGGATGGTTTGTTGAAAATGGACTAGTGGATATTGGTATTGTATATGTTGGGTGTGGAACTGGTTATGGGTTTGGTAGTTTAGATGGGGGTAAGGATTTTGTCCTTGTAGTTGTCTAGGTTTTTGGTTATCTTTCCAGCGGAAGCCTAGGTGGTCATTATACCTTGGGTTGATGGTGTTTTGGTATTGAGGCTTTTGAAATTTCAAATCATTTAATTCCACTGGGGGTCCACATAAAAGAACATCCTTGATGGATGGAATAGTTGGGTAGCTGTCTATCTTATGGTCATGTTTGTCACAAATTGTGCAAACAGGTTCAACAGTTTGGATTTCATGGACTTTCCTAAGGTCTATCTCTTCAACTTTCCTAGAGATTGTTGCAAGTTTAGCCCTAAGGCTTTCATCTTCTCTAAGTGTATTAATTCCAGTAGTTCTTTGTGGATTTTTAGAATAAGGTGATGTTTCCCATGTTTGGTTTTGTTCAGCAAGGATTTCTAGATATTCATAAGCATTATTTGGGGCTTTGTTTTTAAAGGTTCCATTACACATCATGTCAATGAATTGTTTGTTCCCCAAACCCAACCCTTCATATAAAATTCTCAATTATTCAGGAATAGAAAAATCATGGTCTAGAACCATGTTTAGGGTGTATTTGAACCTCTCCCATGTTTCATAGAATGACTCTCCCTCTTTTTCAAAAAAGTTTTTAATGCACTTTTTAAGTGCAATTGTTTTGTAGTGGGGAAATTATTTTTTGTAGAATTAACTTTGTAGTTGGTCCCAATAGTTGATGGATGATGGTCTCAAATTTTTTAGCCAATTCTTAGCTCGATCCTTTAAAGAAAATGAAAATAGCCTCATCTTATCTGATTCTAGTTGATGTGGGGGACACATAGTTTATCTAATGTCATTGAACTCATTAATGTGAAGGTAGGGAATCTCGGACCCCATTCCACGAAATGCAGGAATTTGGTTTAGGAAATGGGGTTTAAAGATGTAGTTGTCATATACTAGGGAATTGTGTCTAATGCATGAGTGGGCATTGGTCCAAGAAGGTGTGAGTTAGTCATTCATTGTTTGATCAATTGCATTCCCCAAGTTTGGGGCTGCCTCATTTAGGTTTCTATATTGGTTCCCACCCAGGTTTATGAGTTGGTTTCTTTGAATACCTTCCATTGAAATAAGCTCAATTTTTGACTCTGGAGTATTAGGAATATTAGGATCTAATGGAAAGAGTTCCCTTTTTGTACTTGACTCCCCAACCCCAGGACTATCCACCCTAACTAGATGGTTTGATTGATCGTGGGTGTAGGCGGACATGCGCCAAAAGGAAAAAAATAAGAAAGGGGAAAGATACGAGAATTTGGGTGAGAAAAGAAGAAATGGGGGAGAATAAAATCTGTGTTTAGATGACTTACTTGGGTCCATATAAATGGCACCAAAATTTGATTGACACTCAAATTTACCCAAGAGAAGAAGGTAGAACAGTCCTTGTAGTCTAGCTTGGGTTGTCGAATCCTCAGAGACCTAAGAAGTAACCAACAGACACGTACATTCTATAGACTATTTTTGGCTATGAAGTGTCCAAATTGGATTTATTTTATATGGGTTTAAAGGATATATAAAATATTTAAGTGAATTTAATTTAAAATAATGAGTCAATCCTAGGTTATCACTCGGGGTGGATTGGATGAAATTCTTCTTCATCTTTTTCAATTTCATATATTTGAGATGAGTTCATTTAAAAAGAACAAAAAAATCATCACTTGCTTGTTTAATTCCTACAAAACCTGATACTAATCACCTATACACTTGAAGGATCAAATATTTGAGCACTCCAAGGTAAAGGCTCGTATTATCACATAAAGTGTGTGGCCTTAAAATTCAATAAGGATGAAGAAGTTTTAAAATCATCAAATAAAAAATCTCATTTAAAAGATGTGATTAGATATTAAGGTAGTGATAAATAACATCCAATACATCCCCTTTATACTCCCTTGGATGAACCCATAATATTATTATCCCTCCATTGGTTTTATGGTTTCAATGGAAGCAGGAAGTAGACTCATGAGGGAGTAATTGAAGAAGTAAAGAAAACAATAAAAAGAAAATGATCACTCCACCGTTGTGTGAATAATTTCACAAGGTTTGGTGTGAATAAATTGACACCGTGAGGAAATGGTATCAAAGTGAGATGGAGAATAATAGAATAAGAGTATAAGAAGAACTTTTATTAATAAACTAGGACGAATTAAAACAAATTACATGTGAAGGAAGAACGTTACAAACACAAATTGAGAGCATAACATTATGATTAAACCAAAGATCAAAGATGAAAAACTCCTCTACCACCACTACCTTAAATAGGAATTTTGGGATCCTTGGGTCAAGCCTCTAATAGTGCAAAGCATCCCAATATATTATGGTAGGCCTAGGGTGGTGGAAAACTTGTGGAACTTGGATTTTTCTACACTTGACCCGAGGTGGAAGCCAGCTTTCATCCACTGAATAGACTCGCTTCTGATACCATATATATAGCCGTATAAGAGTGGTCAATGGAAGAAAAAAATGGATCCCCATATGTCTCCGTACATCCTGTAAAATATGGGCCCATTTGGAGATGTGTATTCCGAGATATGATCATACTGGTAGGATTTGTTTCTAGACCGCAGAATCTGGCCTAGAATTTTATCTCCAAATTGGGATGCCTTAATGACCACCATGGAAGCCGAATTATCACTGAATCATGAAGGGTGATTTGTTCCTCAACATATAATATAGAATCCCACGAAATTTGGGATTCATTGGGCATGTATGTTGGTCCCCACATTCTCATCAGTGGGCTGGTGTCCAATCTGACTTCTCCATAATTGTTTCCTTTCATCAAAAAATATCCCCATCTTCATTCATGAATTTTCCATTGATCCCTGAATCAAACATGTTCATATTTAAGTGTATATTAATTTTCCAAAATATAAAATTAAAATAAGTATAATTAGATTCTTTAAAATTAGATGAATCATTTGGTACTTTAAATGATGTTCAAAAATGTACCACATAATAGTTCATTTTAAGAAGGAATTACAATCATAATGTGTAATAATGTTCAAAGTGTAAAATTCTCTAAAATAATGTTTATTAATAATAAAGAACATGAATATTATATATATTAACAATTAATATTATCCTCATTTAGTGGAAAATCAGTGCATCCTAGATATCTCCTAGGATATTTTGAGGGATCTCCTCTACATACAAATAATTCATTCAAAAATTGGCCATCATTTTTTCTGTAGTGTGTCTCACAAGGAATGTGATTCCACCTTTTAGTCCATACATTTGTCATAAAAACTATATTGGATATGTTTTAGGATCATATTTTTGATTAGGTCGTGTTTTATATCAATCCATTTTCTTTTCATGGCATTCTTGGTATTTCGAATTTAATTCTTAAGGTTTCCAATCACCTTTGTTAAATACATCTTCATTTTTACTAATTTGTTGTAATTGTTTCTATGCAATGTGTTAATGAAATAAATTTATTATCATTATTGGTAAATTACTTTTGTTTTTTCACTTATTTTAAGTGAAATTTGTTTCAAAATGATTGATGGGAAGGGAAAATGTTTTTAATAGTTTTTTAATGAAAATGGATTTTCAATAATTAGAAATGGGTTTTAGAACACTAAGTGGATTGGCATGGATATGAAAATGTTTTATCAAATTTTGGGAATGGTTTTAAAATGTATTTTGATAATTGGAAGATTGGTAACATTGGGTGTGCTTGGAAAGAGACATGAGTATCCTTAGTATGTGAGGAACCACTAGGAGGTAACCTTTTTTTGATATTGATGGACTATGACCAAACTCGATATTGGTTGAATCCAATGTAATGAATATTTAGGATCTTGATTATCTAGTATTCATTCTGTTATAGGATAATTCCTAATATGAGGTGCTTTTTCATTTATTGTTATTTATCATAATATTGATTTATCATGTATTTTTTAACAATGGTTTTTATACGACGTTGTACCACATATCTTCGCATGTTAGGTTACATTTTGGACATGTGTTTATATGAACCTATATTGATGTGTGGAAATTGTCTCATGCTTATATCACTTATACTTTTCATATTTTTTCTTATGATAATAAAAATTCATTTTATAAAAATCAAAATTAAAATGATTTACAAATGAACTTGATTAATGGAAGTTATTTATAAAAAAATTATTTTAAAATCTATAACCATTGCATTATTGATATTAGACCTTGTATAGAATTTTTATTGTATCCTATTGGGAATGGTGATCACACTCTTATTTTTCCTGTGGGTAGTTATTGATTTGTTTTTACATGAAATAGGTAAAGGGAATGGAATCTTGTAGCATGATCGCTTCCCATTAGGTCTTTACCATTGTAGCAGGGTGGTATAAAGGTGACTATCAGTCACACAGAGACTTGTTGGTCTTCCTTTATTCGTACTTTTGGGTTTATCTAATATGGCTTTGACTAAATATATCTGTTCATATATTTTTTTTCAGCATAGTACTGTCGTTGATTTCTTATTTTGGTATATTTAGGACTTTGGTTTATTTTATTGCTTCACCTCGCCATGTGAGGCCTGGATTAGGTGTATAGTTTTTTTTGAACCAGTCTAATCTGTTACATTATTCTAGGACTGATGATTGGGATATTTTTAAGGTAGGTTATGTTTTTCAAATTTTAATCTCATGTTCTTAAAACCTTGTGCTCGTGTTATGTCTATGTGATCATTGATATCTCCATTGTTTATTCTTACTAATCATTTGAGGTCACCCTTTATTATGCATTAATTCTATATGTTGTGAATAAAGTTTTTAAGTAGGTTATTCCTAATTAGAGTTTTATATAGGAAGATATTTATGGGATATGCTGAAGATATTTCATAAATAATAACAAGACTCTTTATCTAGTCTCCAATAACAATACACCTTGACAATCGTCGAGTTTGTATTTTTAAAATGTATTGAATATTAATCTAAAAAAATATAATATTTATGTATGAATAGTATGGGTTGTTATACCTTGTCTGTGATATACCTTATTGGTGATATTTGATAACCCCTTGATCTATTATAAGTGGGATTTGGGTGGAAAATTCAAAACATTTTCAAGAAAGGTAGGATTATACTACATTGGGTTATGTAATATTGAATTTTTGGTACCGATTTATAGTGTTCTAAATATAGAAAATTTGTTAATGAGGCCCATTGATTATTATTTTTAACCAAATCTAGCAGATATTTTTTTTGATTTTATGCCATAAGTGATAGGATCCAAAATTGTTATAATTTTATATCTATAAATTTGAATAATGTTTTTATACTCTTCAAAATTATTAAAACATGATTAGAGAATTTTCCCTAAAAGATACAAATCATGCTAAAGACACTTTATTCATCCATTAGTGCAACACTACAATAAATGATTATAATAATAACTATATCACACCATAGATTATTACTCTCTATGGATAAAATACATCCATTAAAATAAAAAAAAAATTAATAGTGAATAATAGATAAAAATAATAGAATATAAATTAATGTGAAATCCCGTAGATCACCTTCATCCCTGAGGACCACCAAGATAGAAAAATCAAAAATTTAAATGATATTCCTAAAAGGAGAACTAATTTTGTAAATTAGATAATGTGGAACAAGAAATATTCCTTGAAAAGTGAGAGTGAACTAAATTAATTATTTAGTAAGTCTATATATATGAATAAAATTTCTCCACTGTATATAAGGACACCACCTTAACCATTACATATTCTAGGGAATTTTAACTTGAATTTATTTGATTTCATTCCCAAATATAATTTAGGTTTATAGTTTTAGATAATTAGGAAAAAAACATTTACAAAATAAACCCATACATTATAAGTGGAAACTTATTGTTTGAATCCATTTTTTCACAAAAGGAAACCCTTTTAAAATAAAACATGATTACTTTTCATGAAATATCCTTACAATTTTCTTCATGACCTCATACTTTTACCTTTAGTTCATTAAACTATGTGAATTTTTTGTTAAAAAATGGGATGATAAAAAAATCTTAGTAAGGGTTATAAAATAAAGGAAACCATTAGTTAAATTAAAATCCATAACAATTTTTCTAAAAAAATTACTTTATTATATAGAAAAAGAAGTCATCATTTCAAAAAATCATTATGTTACCTTATGAAAATAAAAATAATTTCATGAAAACTCATAAAAATAATAATATAAATGACTATTAGTAAAATTGAAACATCATTTTCTATATCGCTCAAAAAAATATTGTAGCTCTCTTGGATACCCTATCGAGTAACCATCATATTTTCATTTAGATTAATCACTGCAATATTATTCCTATAATCTCTTAGGAGAAACCTAATAAGTTAACCATGTCCCATTACACAATAAAATGAGAGATATCATTGGATCAACCACCCTCCAATATCACAAAACCAACCATAATCATAAACTATTTTCCAAAACCATTACATAAACATAACACATAAGGCATTAATAAATGAAATATTTTTTATAAAAATAAATTTTCCATTTTGAAATCACTTTTATTTTTTGAAAAATCTATGCACTCATAACTGAAAACCTTTTTTTTAATTTCACATGTAAACTTTTAATGGAAACATCAAGTCAATATGGAATCATGAAATTAGAAAAATATACTCATTTTGTATTAGTTAGAAAATATTATTTAATAAAAAAAGTTTTAACTTGAAAATATATTTTCCATTAAAATAAATTCCCTTTCATAAAACTAGATAAATTTCCCTTTTTTAAAATATTTGAGAGAAATTATAAAATACCTATTTTAAAACATGCATTTCTATTCATAAAGACCAATTTGAAAACATGTACATGAAATAGAATGTTTTATAATAATAAATATTTAAAACATTTAAAATGAGGATTTTGTTTTTTGTAGGATGTTTAAAAGGTGGAAATTGGTTGTCCCATAATCATAATAACATATAAAAATATATATGATACTGGAGCTATTACATTATCATGGGAAAAAATATTAAGAGGATGTGGAAGAGAAAATAATTTTTAAAGAGTTAATAAGAATGATTACCACTTCTTCGGCATACTTACTTTAATCACTTCTTATGGGATCTATGGTTGATATTTTGGAGGGATCATAACATCGATAACTTAACATAGGATTTTAAGAAGAGATATTAACAGATATTGGTTGATATATAAGGCTCCATGTGGTGAAATGAAATTCATTAAGGGGTTCCCTTTTAAAATTTAGGTGAGGGGAAACCATGGAAATATTGAAAATATTAAATTATAATAAATTAATTTTCTATCCAAATAATACCAAATGGATTTATATTGGACAATAATACGGGATAAGGATTCAATATTATAATCTAATAAAATTTTAGAGTGTTTTTATTTTATTCTAAACCTTATCATTTTGATTTTCTTTAGTTAACATATTTTAATTTTAATTATGGTAATAATTTAACTAATATTAATAGATGTTAATTCTTAATTATAAAGTGTAAATTGGAAAAAATGGCCAATATATGACATTTTGGACGAAAAATAATCACTTTTTATTTCTAAATATTTTTTATGATTTTTAAATAATTTAATAAAATATTATTTTGATAAAATATCTTTAGTTTTAATTTTGACACTATATATTAATTTTCCATTATGAAAAATGAGAAACAAGATAAATTCAAAAACTATATTTAATACACACCTAATATTTCATAATAATACATAAAATTCGTAGATCAACTTAATTATTTCAAATTATTTTCATTGTAATATTTTTATTATCATTAATTTGATTGTTTCAATAATAAAATAATTAATTAATCATCATTGTATAATTATTTAATGTTATTATTTCTTTAATAAAATTCTAAAAAAATAAAGATGTATATAAATAATTTAATTTTCATAATAATATCTATAGTTAGAGATATATCTTGAGAAACACCTTATTAAAAATAATACAGTTATTAAAATTACGAATGTGATGCCCCTGTCATTCCTATAAATAATATATTATAAATATCCTAACCTCGTATAAATAGAAAAAAAGTCATAAATTAATTAATATCATTATAAAAGGTTTATTAAGTTTAAAATGGGCCCTTATATTCCTTTTTAACTGACCTTTTTCTCCATATGAAAACATAAGGTATGTTTAATATATTGAAATTTATATTTTGTAATTTTCCTTAATTAAAATAATATCTAAGTCATTTTCATGGAATAGTGTATCTTAAATAACTCAAATTAAATCCTTAGGTCTTCAGGGTAAAATATAAATTATTCAAAATAATTTTGACAAGTGTTAGTGTAATTTAATATTCCTTATAATATTATTTTTTAGCTTAATTACCCAATATACCTTTAGCCATTGTAATAAATATTTACCAATGTTACTATTCATATTAGCCAACAACAAAAGAGCTATATTTTACAAATTTATACATAATGATTAAAAAATGAATCCATTTTACAAAATTCAAATCATAGAAGTTTCATAATTCAATTTAATATCAATTTGGTAAAATACAATAAAAACAGTTTTTCATAAAAATGCCTTTTTAAAACATAAAAAGGATTTTGGAATGAAATTAAGTATAAAATACATTTAAAAATCTATAATTTTACTATTTAAAATTTTAAAATAATCTGAAATGTAATTTTTACTTGTTAATACTTGAAAATAATTTTTTTTATAAAAATCATTATTTTCACTATTCATTGATAAATTATACTTTTTAGAAAATTATCATAATTTCACCATAGTAAAAAATTGATAAGATGATTTATAAATTGATTCTCATTTTGTAAAATAAATTATATAAATTATCCAAAAATTATCTATATTTTTCATACATAAATAGTAATGAAAACCATTTTTGATGAAAATATGTTTTTCGATGAATACAATGAGTTTACTAAAAATATAGTACTTATTTAAAATGAATTAATTAATAAATTATTAATGCTTAATACCATTAAATATGTTATAATTATATTAATACTCTTCATTCCATCCATTTTAAGGGGTAGGTTATAATGACCACATTTAAATAGTGATATTTAGTTGTTTATTTTAGCTTGATTTGGTGTATCTTATACGCTCTCAAACATTGTGTTTCTATTTATAATCTTGGGATATTAAATTCACCCATTTTAGAAATTTTATCACTGAAATCTTGAATTAGTTCATTGTAATAAGGGTTTTGAATTTTAAAAATAACATTTATGAAATCCCAAATCAGTAATAGGGTTAGTAAAAAAGTTCATTTGAAAATAGAGAAAGGAAAGTACAAAGGTCAATTGAGGTAACATATACTAGGATTACATGTAGGAAAAGATGTACATAGATTAAAAAACTAACTATAATTTTGTGATGGATAGTGATATAGAATATGGTCATTATAAAGTTAACCATTAAAAAACTGTAAATTTGTGAAGGCGATAAAGCTATTGATTTTTTTGTAAGAAAAGTAAACAGTTAAAATTTAAATTTAATGTTTTTATTTAATGATTCTTTTCCTATATTTGAGTAATTAAATTACCATATTTACTATTTACACTTGGATATATACTTACTTGATTGAATAATTTCATCGTTTAATTTATTTCCACCACAATATCATCTTTTACATCCAAATGATACATATGATTTTTTTTTTATTTTATGAGCATTAAAATAAACTTCTATAGATCAAAAAATACACTAAAATATAACAATATATTAATACTATTTTTGGTCATTAAAAAACCAAAATGTTTAGGATAATATAAGATAATTTCCCCAAAAGAATAAACATTTATATGAAAAAACCTACTTTATTCTAAAAATATCAATAGTAACACAAAAATTTCACCATAGTTCATAAAAAAATAACTATTCTTCACTTTTTAAAAAAAAACTATACTATTATTGGAACACATGAATTAAATGGATTTTATCACTTAATCTTCCAAGATTAATATTTAACATTTATCTCCAAATAACGTAAATTTATCATAATGTATCATACTAATAATTTAATTACCTAAATCACATATTCTATGTGATATTATAATCATTTCTAAAAACCAACATTAAGACACAAGAATGTAATATTTTTCTACAAAATATATCTCAACCTCTATTCCTCAAATAAAATACCATAATTAACTCAAAATCAAAGATCATATAAACTTTAAAGGTTATCTATATCTTTATAATTATATCCACTAAATTAAAATAGAATTCTTCATCAAGTAAATTTTTTACATAATAATATTATGGGTTACAAATAACTCTATAAAAGCCTCCCAAATTACTCCCATCATGAAATGATTATTCTGAATTTTAAACATTTCATTATCCTTAGATATACCTTAACTCTTGAATTCCTTATATATAGACTTATTAATAATTAGACATTATTCATTATCCCATAACCTTTATTTTCCAAAAAATACCTTAATAATTATTTCTTACAAACAAACAAATATAATCATGCCATAAGATTCGGTAATTTCAAAACATCTAATAATAAATAATCCAGAATTTTCAAATATCATTTGTAGTTTACCCATATTCAATTTTAATGGAATTAGGTGTTAATAAAAATATATTTGTATGGTCCTGCTGATCCCATTCAAGACCCTTCTTCCTGTGACATCGATGTGAATAATGAAACAACACCCAACAATTAAAACATTTAATTGGTAACTTTGTAAGAACTTCCTCGCCTTCATGGATTTAACTGAATGCTTCCCTTTTTCTATGGAATCTTATTTATTTATGACCTCATTTACCACATAAAAAAAATATTTAGATCATTTTAATAAATTTTACTATATTATTCTTTCCACATTATTGACATATAGATCGTTGAATATATTTACCTTTATGATCATTTTCACATGAACATCTATAGGGATTCATTTATCCCATATTTAATGTATTTGAAAACTCACCAAGGTTCAAGTGGGTAATATTTACTCATGATAAATGGTTTAGAATAACCACAATAGTACTCATTATAGTTCTCATTTCATTCAGTTTCTCATTCAGATAACCATCTCATTTTACTCTAAATCCATTGTTACATTAGTTCATATTGGATCCTATGATTTAATATGTCCAAAAAATTTAGTGTGAGCATATAAATAAAATCATTATTAACCATATTTGGAGTAAAATAATCACTAAGGTATCCTTATTCATGTTATCTCAATCTCATTAAATTTATCCATAATAAAATTCACTCTCTATTTTGTTCTATCCATTATGTTTATTTATGAATTTTATCTTTTTCTTAAATAACATCATAATCTCCAAATTTGACTAAACATTAACCTCATACGAACTATAAGTACCCCAAATTAATCATTACAAATTATAATGAATTTTTATTAGAATTCATTTTATTTAATTCCTAATGATCTTTTAGGTTTAGAGTATTATCAAATTATGGAAAACATTTACAAAATAAATCCATACATTACGACTGGACACTTATACTCAGTATTTTTTTCTTTCACTAAAGTAAAATCTTTTAAAATAAAACATGATTCCTTTTTAGGACATATCTTTAGAATTTTCATATTGACCTCATACTTGTCCCAACACTTCTTTAGAACCTATGAGAAGTATTTTAAAAATTGGTATGTGCACAAAAGCTCAGTATGGGACATAAAATAATGGAAACCATTACTCCAACTAAAACCCATGAAAACTTTTCTAAAAAACAATCAATTTTAATGAGAAAAAAATTCTCCATGTCATAAATTTTATTATCTTTCTTTTTTAAAAATATATTTTTCATGAAAAATCATACGCAATCATATAAAATATAATTAGGAAACTTGGGATATCAATTTTCATATCACTCTTACAAATATTGCATCTATCTCAGCTATATAGTTAGTAACAATTATAGTTACATTTGGAAAAATCACCACATTATTATTCATATATTTTCTTTAGAGAAAGATAATTGGTTAACTCCATACAATTACCTATTGCATTGGAGATATATGAAAAGATCACCCACCATCATTTTATCACAAAACCACCAGTCCTTGAAAAAAATTCCCAAAAACCCTAACATAATCATATCACATAAGGATTTCATAAATGAAACATTTTTAGGAAACATATTTCAATTTGGAAATCACTTTTCATTTTTTAAAAATACTCACATTAATAGATGAAAACATTTTAATTGAATATAATCTAATAAAATTTTAGATAAAACATAAAATTAATTATTAATCATGAAAATGGGGAAATTTACTCATGTCATATTTTTTAAAAAACATTTATTTAATAAACATAGTTGTGCTTCAAAAGAATATTCTTTTTAAAAGATAGTCCCTTATATAAAACCTGAGAAAGATCTATTTTTGAAAATATTTGAAAGAATTTCTAAAATTACCATTTTAAAACATTCATTTCCCATCATAAAAACCATGTTTAAAACATGGACATTGAAGATAAATATTTATAAAAATAAATCTTTAAAACTTTTAAAATGACATTTTAATTGAAGTGTCTCTTACCTCAGGTTAGAATACCTTAACACATGATCAAATATGTTGTATAATGGTTTGAATAATTCTAATAATTTATTCCATAACTATATTTCTAGTAGTTATATCAAATATGACCCTCTAATATCAAATTATCATCAATTGTTAATAATATTTCATTATTACACCAGTTTATGATGTTAATAACCATATTTTTTCATGTATGTTTCATAATAAATGCCCCAGTTATCATGCAATGGATATAGTTACATCATATCCAAAATTATATTAATATAATTATTAATCATTTTATAATTATTTTGAACCATTTTTTAATGTTGATCATGGAAAATTAATCACATCGCATCATAGAGATGATAGGTCACACACACACGAGCGATGATATCATGGGTAAAAAGGTAAGATATGTGATTGATATACTTAATATAATTAATTTATATAATTTCAAAATTATAATATATTTCCATTATTTACATCATTTTAACTATCCAAGTAAAGTGGTGATGAAAAAAAATCATAGTACTGTGTAGAGATGGAATGTCATACGTACGCATGTGTGACGATTTTCTTAGGGATGGATTAAATAACAAATATGGTTTCCCATAATCATAATAGCATCTCATAATATAGATAATCCTAGAGTTATTACATTATCATTGAGAAAACATAAGAAGAGTTGGTGGAAGAAGTAATAATCTTGACAGAGTTGATAAAAATGATTACCTCTTCTTCAGTGGACATCCTTTAATCTCTTACTAATGGACCTACAGATGGTCTTTAAAAGGAGTAGAATCTCATTAACATAATAAATGATTTTTATAACAAAAATGGATAGAGTTTAGTATATTAATATTGCTTAAGGTGGTAAAATGAAATGAAGGACTTCATTTTCATAATCGATGGGAAGGGAGCCCTTGGAAATCCTTAAAATATTAAATTATAATAAATTCATTGGATAACTAAATACCAAAAAATGGAATTTTATTAAAATATAGTATGAAATATTTTTTTAATCTGAAAAACCAATAAAATTTAGACATGTATTTCTTATATTTTAAATCTTATCATTTTTTATCATCCTTAGTTATCTTATTTGAAATTTAATTATTATAAAAATTTATTTAATACTAAAATTTTGTAATTTTTACTTATAAAATTTCAATTTGAAGAAAATGGAAAATTTATGAAATTTATACAAAAAAGTCACATTTTATTTTTAAGGATTATACTATGATTTTTAAACAATTAAAAAAATATTATTTGGTTAAAATATCATTATTGCCAATTTTTACAATATTCATTGCTTTGTATTTATGAAAAAAAGACACAAGATAACATAAAAACATTTAATAAATTCTTAATATTTTATAATAATTAATAAATTAAGTGGACCACCATAAAAATTTCAAATTATATTTATTTTAATATTTCTATTATCATGAATTTGATTGTTATATTAATAATATAATCAATTCATCATCATTGTATAATTATTTAAGGAAATTATTTATTCAATTAAAATTAAATTTAAAATAACATGACGTAGATAAATATTTTATATTTATAAATTATATCTATAGTATAGGATATCATTATAATAAAACCCTAATAAAAATAATATAGTTATTAAAAATTAGATTGTGACACCTTTGTATTTCCTTTAATTAAAATATTATAAATATCATATACTCTTGTAAATGGACATAAAATTCGTAAATAAATTTAAATAAATAAAATAAGTTAATTATTTTTACAATGGACACAAATATCCATTATTAACCCCTATGTGTTCCCATGTGGAGACATAAAATATGTTTTAGTCAAAGAAACAGACATTTTGTGATTTATTTAATTTAAATAATATCAAAATACTTTTCATAGTAAAGTGTCCATTAAATAACTGAAATTAAAATTATAGGTTTTATGGTATGAATATATATCATCCAAAAATAATTGGGAAATATGTTAGGGTATTTTTATGGTATTTATAAAATTATTGTTTACCCTTAATTACCCAATTTACGATTTATTGTGGCAATAAAAATTTACCAAAAATTCTATTCATGTTAGCCAAAAAAGGTTATATTTAATAAATTTGGAAATACTAGATCTAAATATGGACTCCATTTTTTTTAAAATTCCAATCATATAAGTAGTAGCATTCAATTTAAAATTATACTTTAAAAATGACACAAGAAATAGTTTTTTTCAGAAAAAACTCCATTTTAAAAAAAAATTAAATGTTTTTTTAAAAAATTAAAGTATAAAATCCATTTAAAAATAAATAATTTGAATACTATAAAATCAAAACGAATCCAATGCATAATTTTATCTTGTAAATATTTAAAAAATAATTTTTTTATAAAAATTAGAATTTTTTACTATTCATTAAAAAATCAAATCTTTTATAAAATTATCATAATTTCACCGTAATAAAATTTTGATAAGATGATTTCAAAAATTATGTTCATTTTATCAAAAAAGATTATAAAATCTCCAAAAATCAAATATATTATTTGTACATAAAAACAAATAAAAATCATTTTTTGAAGAAAATATGTATTTTTAGAAATAAAATGACTTTACTAAAAAAATAGTACTTATTTATAATGAATTAATTAATATGTAAGTAATGAGTAAGACCATTAAATATTTCATAAGTACATTAATATTATTCATTCAAACCAATCTAACGGTAAGGTTATAATGGTCACATTTAAATAGTGATATTTAGTGGTTCCTTTAAGCTTGATGTGGTGTATCTTATACGCCATCTAACATTGTGTTTTCTTTTAAAATATCATGTTGTTACAGTATAAATATGAGGGTTTCAACAATTTGGGGTTGTATATATGGTAAAAAAATATGGTTGTTGCAAAAATGATCATTGGTTATATATCCAATAGGTAAACTAAAGTCATGCGTTATTAAGCCATACATTTCTTATAATAAAACTCACAAGGAAATACAAATATGTTACTATATATATATATAGGTTACATATAAACATTATTTTCATGATTATTAAAATATTATTTTCTATATATATAATTTTCAAATAAATAGTTTTATATCAATTTAGTAGAAATATGAAATTTTAGAATATAAATAAGTACAGTTTAAAATGTATGTAGCATAAAAGAAATATTTCTTTTTCAATGAAAACATTTCTCTAAGTATATGATATTTTTTCATAATAGTTTGAATTGAAAAATTTTAAAATATTTGATGATATATACTGACAAATAATTATATTTTAGTTATAAATTTATATGAAAAATTATTTAGAACACCTAATGTTTAGAAACACCAGTTTTTTAAGAAAATTTTTTTCTCTTTGTGTTTTCTATTATTAATTCAAAAAATAAATTTAAAAATTATATTATCTGAATTAGATAAAAATAAATTCATATTTGGGTTTATAATTTCAAAATCATCATATTGTAGATTTTATAGGTTTTTCTAAGAATATTTGTTTTTAGGTGGATAGTGGAAAATATCTTTTTTTACAAAGAACATGATTTTTTTGAAATTACTGGTATATATGTATGAGTTATAAATTTGTGAAACCTTTTTTTAAGAATAAATATTAAAATATTAAGTTATTTTATAATTTTAAAAATGTTGGATTCAATTTATTATCCCATATTTTAAATTTTAGAATTTATGTTATATTTTCTAAACAATTATTTTTAATACATTCTAATTTTAGTATATTAAAAAATATTCCTTGTAAAAATTGATAAAAAAATAAAAAACAAATTTTGAATCCATAGGTTTAAACTAAATAGTAATGACCATTTTATTTTTGTTCATGAAGGATAATTTACCAAGGTAAAACAAGTTACCATGGTGAAAACCAAAATGATAAAAAAGAGATACCTAAAAGTTAAAGGGACAAACATTTTAAAAACATGTATTAATAGGGTTATTTAGATTTTTATAGACATTATGTCTTCTACACTATTTTATTTATAAATTTTGGAGACACATTCCAATAGTGTGGCTTCCCATTATTGAAATTTTTTTGGTATTCAAAAAAAAATATATCCATTTTTACTTATCAAAGGGAAATCTTCTCCTTTATTCACCTTAGAAAAAAAACCATTAATATTGTCCAAAACACTGACTAAACATCTCTGATACACTCTTACACACCATAAATATTTTATTTTCTTCTCAAAAGGGAATCCCTAAAATGATTAATTCCTTTAACAGTGGAGATAATCTAAGAGATGAGGTATGAGTTCCAAACCTCTCATTCAACTTTTCGTTTCGTTATATGATTCTATTCTTAATAAAATATCATTTCTCTAAATTAAAATGATAAAATTATTTTTAGAATCATACTGGTATGTTACTATAGTTATTTTAAAGAAATTAACCACTCTCTCTTTTTTCATTAAAAAATGAAACTGCAAATCAAGTGTTCTGTACACTACCTCATCTACAATGCAATGTGTTTCGGTTTCCTTCATCATCATAAATGTATGGTAACAATAGTGAATTTAATATAATATTATGATATTTATGACATAATTTAGTTTTATAAATGAATAAATATATTACTTTTTTCCTTTAATATGATGTTTGAGATCATCATCTATGAATACATGTGGACAACAACCTACACGAAATGATGGATTTCCATTTTTTATTTCATCTTTGACATATATGGATGGTCCAAAGAATTTTTTAAAATTAAATTATAATTTTTAATAGATAATTTTGGTTCAGTTTTTTAATTTTTTTTAACCAAATATTCATATGACTACCAAACGTTTTTCATTATTTCAATTGTTTAGAACAAGCATAATCAGTGAAAAATCATTAATCAAAATTATATAATTTTTTCATATCCATTTATTCTTCATATAATAAATTTATAATTAGTATATACCACACAAAAACACTATATTATCATTAGTCTACTGGTGTGGTGATATTTCAACTAAGTGGTCTCATAAACATCCATTAATCATTTTATTTTTATGTTTGGACTAGTTTTACCGACAATTTGAATAATGAACTGAAATAATATAATTTATCACTATGGGAAAATGGACCTTTACGACAGGTCAGGGGCCCGTCGAAAATAACTCGTCAGAAAGGGTTATTTGAGAAGGGCAGTAAGGACCCGTCGTAAAAGGTTTTGGGCGAAATGTGTACCAAACCACGGGAAGTGGTATTTTTAACAAGTTCCTAATCCTGTCGCAAATTTTCTGCAACAGTTTTTATTATTTGTGACGAGATACTTGTCTCATAGAAAATAGTATGTCGGTAAGTACTCATTTGCGACGGGGCCCATTACAAATAACTTTTTATCGACCGATGGTAATTTATGCGGGCAATGGACATTTGCGACGGGTCCCGTCACAAATAATCTAACCTATATTTACCCTCATTCGTTTTTCCTCTCATTGTACTCCTTTCTCAACTTCTCTCTCTATCTCTTCTGGAAAATTTTCGTGTAAAATTTTTCATAGCTTAAAATTTTTAATCGCAGAAAAATATTTCGATTTTATACACCAAATGCTTTAATTTCAAGGTATTTATCTATTTTTTATTGTTTAGTTAGTTTATTTTATTTTAAATTATTTATAATTTTTGTTAATTAGATGCAATGAAATTAAATTAAAATCAGATGTTTTTTCTTCAATATTTATTTTTATGAATAATTATGTGTAAGTTTTAATTAGTAATAATTAGGAATAATTAGTAATAATTAGTAATAATTACTAATAAATTGTAATTATTATAAATAATTAGTAATAAATTATAATAATTTGTAATAATTTGTAATAATTACGATTAATTAGAAATAATTAGGTTGGATTAGTAATAATTAAGATTAATTAGTAATAATTAAAATTAATTATAATGATTAGGATTAATTATAATAATTAGGATTAATTATAATAATTAGGAGTAATTAGTAATAATTAGTAATAATTAGTAATAATTAGGTCTAATTAGTAGTAATTAGTACTAATTAGTACTAATTAGTATTAATTAGTACTAATTAGTAGTAATTAGTACTAATGAGTAGTAATTAGTACTAATTAGTAATAATTAGTACTAATTAGTAGTGATTAGTAGTAATTAGTAGTAATTAGTATTAATAAGTATTAATTAGTAATAATTAGTATTAAATTGTAATAAGTACCATTAATTCGTATTAATTAGTAGTAGTTATTAATAATTACTATAAATTAGTATTAATTAGTATTAATTGTAATGATTGATATCAATTAGTAAGAAATTGTAATAATTAACAATAATGGTAATAATTAGTAATAAATTGTAATAATTAGTAATAATTAGTAATAATTAGCAATAATTAGTAATAATTAGCAATAATTAGCAATAATTAGCAATAATTAGTAAGAATTAGTAATAATTAGTAATAACTAGTAATACTTATAATTAATTTTTAATAATTAGGATTATTTAGTAATAATTAGGATTAATTAGTAATAATTAGTAACAATTATGTAATAATTAGTAACAATTAGTAATAATTAGTAACAATTAGTAACAATTAGTAATAAATTGTAATAATTATCAATAATTAGTAATAAATTGTAATAATTAGTAAAAAATTGATATAATGAGTAAGAATTAGTGAAAAATTGTAATAATTAGTAATAAGTAGTAATAATTAGTAATAAGTAGTAAACATTAGTAATAATTGGTAATAATTATCAATAATTAGTAATAATTGTGATTAATTAGTAATAATTAGGATTAAATGGTAATAACTAGGATTAATTTGTAATAATTAGGGTTAATTAGTAATAATTAGTATTAAGTAGTAATAATTTGGATGAATTAGTAATAATTAGGATTAATCAATAATAATTAGTAATAATTAGTAATAATTAGTAACAATTATTAATAATTAGTAACAATTAGTAAAAATTAGTAACAATTAGTAATAATTAGTAACAATTAGTAATAATTAGTAGTAATTAGAAATAATTATTAATAATTAATATTAAATTGTAATAAATTGTAATAATTGGTAAAAAATTGTAATAATTAGTAATAATTAGTAAACAAATTGTAATAATTAGTAATAATTAGTAATAATTAGTAATAATTAGTAATAATTAGTAATAATTAGTAATAATTAGTAATAATTAGTAATAATTAGTAATAATTTGTAATAATTAGTAACAATTAGTAATAATTAGTTATAACTAGTAATAACTAGTAAAAACTAGTAATAAATGTTAATAATTCGGAATAATATGGAATAATTAGGAATAATTAATAATAATTTGGAATAATTACTACTAATTAGTAATAATTAGGTTTAATTATTAATAATTAGGATTAATTATTCATAATTAGGCGTAATTATCAATAATTAGGATTAATTGGTAATAATTATGAGTAATTAGTAATAATTAGGATTAATTGGTAATGAATAGGATTAATTAGAAATAATTAGGATTAATTAGTAATAATTAGGATTAATTAGTAATAATTAGGATTAATTAGTAATAATTAGGTTCAATTAGTAATAATTAGTATTGATTATTAATAATTAGGTCCAATTAGTAATAATTAGAAACAATTAGTAATAATTTGTAACAATTATTAATAATTAATAACAATTAGTAATAATTAGTAACAATTAGTAATAATCTATAACAATTAGAAATAATTGGTAACAATTAGTTATAATTAGTAACAATTAGTAAAAATTAGTTACAATTAGTAATAATTATGAACAATTTGTAATAATTAAGAATAATTAGTAATAATTAGGAACAATTCGTAATAATTGGGAATAATTAGTAATAATTAGGATGAATTAGTAATAATTAAGATTAATTCGTAACAATTTAATTTAATTGGTAATAAATCGGAATCAATTAGAGTACATTATGATAAACTAGAAAAATTTACAACAGATTGGCGATATTCCTTTTAATCAATGCCTTAGCTCCTTGTAAAATTTTCCCACTAAAATTGGTATGAAAAGTCTTCTCTGACATATGTCAGAGTATATTTTTTATACTGTTTTAAGTTAGAGAATGTTGCAAGGATGTGAGTTGTCAGACCAATGATTCTCGATTTCCAGATGACTTTTCTCCTTGAAACTTCATTAACTGAAATCACTATGAAAATTATGCTCTGATGTATGAATATAAATTTTCATATGCATGAGCATGAAGAGAATTGTCGTGAGGCCTCCCTAGTCTCCATACTTATGCATATAAAAATGGATATTCATGTAACACCCCAAAACATTTTCTCATGTAATGATAATAATGTGGTTTTATTTTATTTTATTTCTATTACAATCTGAATGAAACATACAAAATGGGAACAAGGCTTTTTATTTAAATAAGACACCGCAGTGTTTACAATACACCAATTTCATAAGAAGCCATAGTACCCAAAAATACTTATTAAAATCCCTATAAAAATTACAGGGAGACCACCCAAAACAAATAGAAACCCAAGAAGATAGTATGGGTCCTTAGGATCCGTTATAAAGAACAATAGTATGGCCAAAGCCACTGCAGCCACACTATGCACTAGTGGAATGATGTGAACCATCTTATTCTAATGTCTTGAATTAGGAAACCCTAAGTATTGGTTTTATATAGCATCTATCCGACAATTACCCCTTGGGTGATCGTTGGATATGTTTGTTGCCGTTGAGTTCTAACGGCTATATTATATTTTTTGGTCTTTTCAGGGTTTAATAAAAAATATATAATCTAGTTTTTAAAATCATTTACGTTATGGAAATGTAACGAAACCTCTTATTATGAGATTTTAAGAGAAAACTATTTATTATTATGAGTTACACATAGATGATTCTTTAAAATGAGATGATAATTCTTTCAAATATTTCAAATGCCTTGTAAAAGTTTTCATTCATAATGCTTAAATTTTGTTTTAACTAAACTATGTTTTGATTTCAATAAAACTAGTATAATGTTTTTCATATGGATATATTAAAGTTATAACCTGGTATTTTCAAAATATTAGTGTGTATAAATAATTTAGTAATACTCTAATATAAGAAAAGTTATAATTTAATTCGTAGACTTTAATATTTCAAAGTATAAATTAAAAGTCATGTTTTATAAAATTTAAGTTATTCTCTATATATAGTTAAAATGATTTATTTAATTTTTTATGACTTTATATTTGAAAGTTGTCTATTTTAAAAATTAATCCCTTTGGGTTATCCCTTAATCCAGACCGAGGGAGGAATCTCACACTAGGTTCCTGAGCCTATCCCTCAACCTCAGCTCAGGTCGGCCCGAGTGTTGGCATACTTTCCCCAATGGACACAGGATTTCATGATGGATCAGAGCGTGCCACCGTGGGTGCGAGGCCATGGCGGGGCAGGGGTAGCTCGAGGCTTACGGGGGGTGGGGTCCATGTATAAGGTACCATTATGTGTGTGTTGTGTTTTCTTTGAGCTAATGTTCGGAGTCTAAGGCTTATAAAGGGCCTGAGTGAGCTCCAATGCTCGACCCTCAGCAATCGCGGAATACCTCTCCATTTTTCTACACTGTTCGATCCGACACGGATCTAATCTCGGTCGTCCGAGATTTTTAATAAACCTTGGTGAACCAGATCCATCCGATCAAGCCTCAGATCTAATCTAAGCCACCCATTCTTTTAAATCTCATGGAAGAACCATGACCATCAGATCCATGCTAGATCAGATCCTGGTCGTTGATTTATTTCTTGGTTTCTCTTCCCACGGTGTCTTCTTCTTCTTCACATTCACTGCACCAGTAACCCCTACTACCTATTTGAACTGATTTTCTTCATCCATGACAACCAGTGGACCCTCTTTGCCCTCCCTTTTTCCACAAAGTCTTTATTGGCCAATTAATACACTAAATTACATTGGTGTAATTAAATTTTTTGTTTATTTTATACATAGTATAGTTCATGAACCACTCGGTTTCACCATTCCCCGGTTTTCCATTCTTCTCCCACTCGAACCTCCAGCAAGTTTCAGCTAGTTTTCCTAAGCCCCCTTCTCATCCACAAACTAAGGTAAGGATTTTAAATTGCCTTGTCTTTATTGTTTGAGGGTATATACATATACATGTGTATTCTCATATGAATATATATTTAACCCTACATTTCAGTTAAAACATTCTCTTAAACCGACCCTATGTTTTCTTTTTTGAATCCATGAGGTTTTATGAACGTAAAAGTGTATTTTATACATGAAAAACGTAATTAGTTACTTTATATATATATGAGATATTATTGGTTTAAATGGGCTTTGAATATATAAATTCATGTATGATCATATGGTTTTTGGTAGAAAACCCTCAAACACATGACCCTAGGTCTTACAGATTTGGGGTTATGCTAACATTTTAATCATGAAAGAATATTTTATTTCCACATGCAAGGTAAATATCCGATTATATTTTTACACATATTTTTTTATGATTTTATATAAATATTTATTAAATCCATTTTGAGACTTTTTAAACACTGAGTCTCATGTTTAAGTAGAATTTTAAAAAAACAGGGAATTATGTGTTGTACAAAACTTAATATATATATATATATATATTTGTATACATGGTTGTATATAAGTATATAGTTTGTATAAAATTTCTTCTGAACTAGGTTTTAAGTCGTCTAACTTTAAACTTCTATGATTTAATTCTATGTTTTTGGTAAATATATATGTTGCATATCTTTAAATAAAAATTCATCTCAGTTTGTTTAATAAATTAAGCCTTTAAAAATTTATATTATGATTTAAAAGTTTTAGGGACTCTAGTTAATTAATGTGACCAAAATATTAAATTCATATGAGTTTCAATGGATTTTGGTATAACCCATTGTATATATGATGTATTTTCGGTTATGTGAAAATATGTGTGTATACATAAACTTTATTCTTTAATTTTATCATCATTTTCCAAGGTCTACAAAGAAGGTATAAAACATTTGTTTCCAAAATATATTTAGTGTTGTTTAAACACTACTCTTTATATACACCCTATTGTATGACCAATTTAGACAACATGAAACCCTAAATGTGGATATTCTAATTATTATACCTTAGATGTGTTACGTTCATGAAATGTTTGGGTTACCTTTTAATTATTTATGCATCCAATTCCAATATAAATATTGATTAATAAGGTTTTAGAAATTTAAGGTTACTAATTCATATAACTAAACTTTTATTCCTTTTAGTACCATTGATGTCATCACATATGCCAAAGTCAGTATACTATATTCACCATTCAATGAAAAAGTCATGTAGTTGTTAGTTTTGTTATTAACATTTTAATGCATGAATCAATTTATATATATATGTTAATATTAAAAGATTAAATTTAACTACTATGATCAAATATGGAATAAATCAAATTATTCAAGGTGGTATGGGACACTTTGAATAATGTAAAATAATGAAACAGGAAATATGTGACATTTAAAATGATAAGTAATAAGTAATTTACTAAATCAGAGTGGTATGTGTACTTTGATTTGGATTGTTGAGGAATTCATTGGGCATAGTATGTGGTATATGGGGCCTGCTATAGACCCTTGATGCATTTGTAGGTCTCATGAGACAAACTACGATCATGGCATAATGCCTTGACAAAATGATAATTTATGGTCCTGGCACGAGGCCTGGTTAGTGTGGTTATAATGTCAGGTATATGCACTTTCATCATTATGGATATGAAACATAATAAACCCGAATAATATTAGACTAGTATAATATTTTTTGTTAAATATATTGTACATAAGAATCAGAATAAGTAAAAGTTATGTCACAGTATTTATACAGTGCACAAAAATTTTAGTCAGTGTATGTTTCTCAGTAGTAAATATTGGAATTGAAGTTTTTATTAAATCGCAACTCTGATCAAGTAATACTCTTAGTAATTTGTTTTATACTTGAATTTTCACATTAATTGACTTTTACTTCATACCCCATATGAGAATTCCTTTAATTGAATCATGTTTCTTTGTAACTCTCTCAGTGTGCTTTGAATTATGCTCTTCTAATTCTTAAATAGTTGTTATGTTATGATATATGTGTTTCAGCATTTTTTAAGACAATGTTTTATGTAAAATCTTAAAAGAATGTTTTCAGATGTTGTAATTGGTTTATAATGTTATGTTAAAACCCCTTACTGGGCATTCGTATCCTCATCCTACATTTTTAAATAAAAATTTGAAGGTATAAATTTGTAGCAGAAGATGCTTGTCAGGAGTAGCTGGTTTCCCAGAACCTGAACCGAACTCGATCCTCAGTATGGGACATCATGTGTAAATTATCAGTACATGTTTTTTTGTTAAAAATTACACATCATGATTCAAGGAATGGGCTCCGAGCATTCTAGGGTCATGACCTCACAATTGGTATCAGAGGATTCGTTTTAGATAACTCTAGAAAACCAGAACTGAAAAAAAGAAAATTTTACTTAAGCATTACTAAATATTAGGTTTTTCTTAATTTTCATATGTAAAATGAAGGTACTAGTCTTTTTTCTCTTCCTATATAATATCTAGAAACCATAATTTCCAAATTCATCCATGATAGATTCGTAAACTATGCCCATATCGGAATAAAATAAAAACACCTCTATGATGTGTCCAACTATCCTTTTGTACTTCAACTCCACCAAGCCATTGGTTTGGATTACCTCTTTATTTTGAATACCAAATTTCCATCCTACGCACATCGTGGGAAATAATTTGAAGGACTTTTTAGAAGCTTCACTGCAGTTGAAGGCATCCCGTCCCTTATGGCCTTCCAAGAAGTTGCAGCAGTGGGAGACCTGCGTGCAACATATATGGGTCAAGTCTTTTCCTAGGGCCATTTTGGTCAAGTAATGGACTTCGAAATTCATGAATATTAAGCCTCCCCTTCCTGTATAGACATAAAGTACATACTAATGTCTCTCAACAATTCACCCCTCATTTCAGACACTAGAGACACCATAAGTGCACCCATGAGATTGAACCAGACAGCTCGGGTTGCATTTGGTTCAGGGAGATTGAGAGTTTTGAAATTGTTTTGGGGATTCGTGTAACTGGGAACTGGGGAAACAATTAGTCTTGGGTGTTATATACCAGTTGTTTATGAAAATGTAATTTTTTGTTTCTTCCTCCTTCTACCTTTTCGGTGTTTGTGTTTCATTGATTTAACTTTCATAAAAAAATTCAAATTGAAGGACATACTCACATCTTATCTCTCCTAGTTGAGATACTAGAGACCATCATGGTCAAAACATGTTCAGAAGAGTACCTTCAATTCAAAAACCTACGGAGAACGTGAAAACATCTTTATGGGATATCAAACAGTCCAGAAATTCTCTGTTCCTATGAAGAGAATGCCTACATCTACCACCATATAGCCAATGCTCAACTTGCTGAGTATTGACGAAGGGGAATGTACAAAGAAGGTCTTTTCATATGTTTCACACAATACCAAAACTTCCCAGCCCGGATAAGGTTTCAAGAGGCTGACTTGGAAGGGGACTTACGTGTAGCCTACATATACCAGACCCAGAGTATCCACTTTTATGACCATTTCGATGTCATTGACATTCTCAGACGAGATACAGTTCAGTGATTCCTTAGAGAGTTTGTCCCTTCATACATCTCTGAACTCTAAACCATTCAAGCCTCCCATTGGAAGCCCTAGTGTACAAGGAATGAGTATAAACCAAACTGTATGAGGTGTTTTTGGGTCAGGGAAATAGAATATTTGAACACCAACATGGGTATTCATCTAGCCTTACCTGAGGATCCTCTATGATGGAGGATGTGGTAAAAAACATCAGGGAATTTTTCTTTATCTTGGTTTTATGAAATGAATTTCTAGGAAATAATTTTTTGAAGGGGGAATACTGTAATTCCCCAAATCATTTTCTCATGTAATGATAATAATATGGTTTTATTTTATTTTATTTCTATTGCAATCAGAATGTAACATACAAAATGGACACAAGGCTTTTTATTTAAATACGACACTGAAGTTTTTACAATACACCAAGATTACAAGAATCCATAATACCCAAAAATAACTATTAAAATCCTTATAAAAATTATAGGGAGACCACCCAAAACAACAAGAACCCTATGAAGATAATATGGGTCCTTAGGATCTGTCACAACGAACATTATTATGGCCAAATCCACTACGGCCACACTAAGTTCCAATGGAATGATGTGAACCATCTTCTTCTTTTATCTTGAGTTTAGGACACCCAAACGTTTGGTTTTATAGGGCATTTACCCAACCATTAACCCTTGGGTGACCAATGGAGATGTTTGTGACTGTTGAGTTCTAACGACAATATTATAGCCTTTGGTCTTTTGGGGTTTAATAAAAAATATATAATCTAGTTTTTCAAAGAATTTAACTTATGGAAATGTAACACAACCACTTATTTTGAGATTTTAAAGGAAATTTATTAAATATTATGAGTTACACATAGGATATTTTTTAAAATGAGATGAGAATTCTTTTAAATATTTCAAATACCTTGAAAAAGTTTTCATTCTTAATGCTTAAAAAGTGTTTTAACTAAATTATGTTTTTATTTAAATAAAACATGTATAAAATTTTTCATATGGATATATTAAAGTTATAACTTGGTATTTTAAAAATTTAGTGTGCATAAATAATTTAGTAATAATCTTAGATAAGACAAGGTATAATTTAATTTTTATACTTTAATCTTTCAAAGTTAAAATAAAAAGTCATGTTTTGTAAAATTTAAGCCATTATCTATATATAGTTAAAATGAATTAATTAATTTTCTTATGACATTATTTTTGAATGTTGGATGTTTTAAAAATTAAGCCCTTTTGGTCCATCCCTTAATATAGGCTGAGGGAAGCAGCTCACGCTATGTGGCTGAGCCTAGTCCTCAGCCTCATCTCAGGCCATCCCTAACATGGGCATAGTTTTCTCGAGGGACACAGGAGTGCATGAAGGATTAGAGCGCACTACCATGGGAACAAGGGTGCGGTGGGGAAGGGGTAGGCCGAGGCTTACGGGGGGAGGGGGCCCATGTATAAGGCCCTGCTATGTGTGTGTTTTTTCTGAGTTAATGTTCGGAGTCTCGGGCTTATAAAGAGACCGCCTGAGCCACTCTGTTTCGATGTGGGATGGAAAAATCACTTGGGATCAAATCTTGGTTTTTGGATTACATCTTGTGCAATATGTTCTGTCGATTTCAATCTAGCAATCAACCCTTAGAAACAATGTAATAACTATGTGTTTTCGTACAACATCTGATCTGACGCGGATCTAATCTCGTCCTTCTGAGATTTTTAACACACCACGATGAACCAAAACCATCTGATCAAGCTGTCGATATAATCTGAGCTGCCCATTCTTGTAAATCTCAAAGGCGAACCTCAACCATCGGATCCATGCTATATCAGATCCTAGTCATTCATTTATTTCTCAGTTTCCCTTCTCACTGCATCTCTTTCTTCTTCTTCACGTGCACTGCACCAATAACCCCTAATACCTATTTGACCCATTTTTATTCACCCATCACAACCATTGGGCCCTCTTTTCCATCCCATTTTCCACAAAGTCCTTCTCATCCAATTAATACACTGAATTCCAATAGTGGCATTAAATGTTCTGTTAATTTTAAACATAGTATAGTCCATGAACCACCTGGTTTCACTATTCCCCAGTTGTCCCTTCCTCTCCCACTCGAACCTCTAGCAAGTTTTAGCTAGTCTTCCCGAGCCCCATCCACCTCCACAAAATAAGGTAAGGATTTTAAATTTCCTTGTCTTTATTGTTTGAGGTTATATACATATACACGTGTATACTCATAAGAATATATATTTAACCCTATGGTTCAGTTAAAACTTTCTCTTAAACTTACCCTATGTTTTTTCTTTTTGAGTCCAAGAGGTTTTATGAACATAAAAGTGTATTTTATACATAAAACAATTAATTAGTTATTTTATATATATATGCGATTATTAGTATAAATGGGTTATGAAAATATAAATGCATGTATGAACATATGGTTTTGGGTGGAAAACCCTCAAACACCCGACCCTAGGTCTTACGTATTTTGGGTTATGCTATATTTTTAATCATGAAGGAATATTTTCTTTCCCCAAGAAAGGTAAATATCTGATTATATTTATACACATATTTGTTTTATGGTTCTATATAAATATTTATTAAATCCAGTTTGAGACTTTTTAAACATTGGGTGTAAATTTTAATTAGATTTTTAAAACAAAACATGGAATTATGTGTTGTAAAAAACTTATATATATACATATATATTTGTATACATGGTTTTATATAAGTATATAGATTGTATAACTTATCTTCTAAACCAGGTTTTATGTCTCTTAACTTTAAACTTCTATGATTTAGTTCTATGTTTTTGGTAAATATGTATGTTTCATACCTTTACATAAACATTCATATAAGTTCGTTTAATAAATTAACCATTAAAAATTATATTAATATTTAAAAGTTTTAGGGACTCTAGTTAATTAATGTGACCAAAATATTAATCATATAGGTGTCAATGGATTTTGGAATAACCCATTGATATATATGATGTGTTTTCAGTTATGTGAAAATATGTGTGTATATATAAGCTTCATCCCATAATTTTATCAGTATTTTCCACGGTTTTCAAAGAAGGTATAAAACATGTGTTTCCAAACTATATTTAGTGTTTTTTAAAAACTACTCTTTATATACACCTGTTTTATGAACAATTTACACAACACGAAACCCTAAATGTGGATATTCCAATTATAATACCTTAGATGTGTTTAGTTTCGGAAATGATTGGGTTTCCTTCTAATTAGTTATGAATCCAATTCCAATATGAATATTTATTAATAACGTTTTATAATTTTAAGGTTACTATTGCATGTAACTAAACTTGGGTTCCTTTTAGTTCCTTGGATGTCATCACATATGCCATAGTCTGCATACTATATTCACTATTCAATGATAAAGTCATGTAGTTGTTAGTTTTGTTATTAACCTTTTAACTCATGACTCACATTATATATATGTAAATGTTAAAGGATGAAATTTAACTACTATGATCAAATATAGAATAAATCAAATTATTCAAGGTGGTAAGGGACACATAAGGAAACAGGAAATATGTGACATTTAAAATGATAAGTAATAACTAATTTACTAAATCAGAGTGGTATGTGAACATTGATTTAGAGTGATGAGGAATGAATTAGACTTAGTATGTGGTAGGTGGGGCCCGATATAGCCCCTCGATGCATCAATTGGTCCCATGAGACAAACTACAGTCATGGAATAAGTCCTTGACAATATGATTATTTATGGTCCTGGCACAAGGCATGGAAAGTATGGTTTTGATATCTGGCATATGCACTTTCCTCATTATGGATATGTAACATAATTAACCAGAAGAATATTCAACTAGTAGAATATTCTTAGCTAAAGAGATTGTACATGAGAATCCAAATAAGTAAAAGTTATGGAATGGTATTTATACTGTGCACATAGATTTTAGTCTGTGTATGTTTCTTAGTAGTTAGATTGAAATTGATGTTTTTATTAAAGACCAATTATGATCATGTAATACTCTTAGTAATTTTTTTGTACTTGAATTTTCACATGAATTTTCATTTACTTCTTACCCCATATGAGCATGCCTTTAATTGAATCATGTTTCCTTGTAAGTCTATTAGTATCCTTAGAATTATGCTCTTCAAATTCTTAGACAATTGTTAGGTTTTGATACATGTGTTTCAGCATTTCTTAAGACAATGTTTTATGGAAAATCATAAATGAATTTTTTTCAATTGTTTTAATTGGTTTATTATGTTATGTTAAAACCCCTTACTGGGAATTCCTATGATCACCCTACGTTTTTTAATAAAAAATTTCAGGTATCAGTTTGTAGTAGAAGAAGCTTGTCAGGAGTAGCTAGTTTCCCAAAACCTGAACTGAACTCAATCCTCTGTATGGGACATGATGTTTAAATTATCAGTGCATGTTTTTGGTTAAAAATTACACATCATGATTCAAGGCGTTGGCTTCAGGAATTCTGGGGTTGGGACCTCATAGTTGGTATCAGAGGAATCATTTTAGATAACTCTAGAATACCAAAACTCAAACAAAGAAAAATTTACTTAAGCATTACTAAATATTAGGTTTTTCATAATTTTCAAATGGAAAACGAAGGTACTCGTCTTTTTTATCTTCCTATAGAAGCTCTAGAAACCATAATTTCCATAGACATCCATGATATCTTCATAAACTATTCCCATATCCAAATGAATTAAAACACATATATGATGTGTCAAACTCTCCTCATGTACTTCAACTCCACTGAGGTGTGGGTCTGGACTACCTATTTATGATGCAAACCCAATTTCCATCCCACATAAGTCATGGGAAATACATTGAAAGAATTTTTTGATGCTTCACTACAGCTGAAGGCATCTAGTCCCTCATGGCCTTCCAAGAAGCTGCAGTAGCGGGAGACAACCATGTAGCATATATGTGCCAAGTCTTGTCCTATGGCCATTTTGGGCAAGTAATGGACTTTGAAAGTATTGAATTTGAAGCCTGATGTTATGTGTACAGAAATCATGTATATATTGATGACTCTCAACTATACACCCCACACGTCAGAATCTGGAGACACCATAAGTGCACCCATGAGATTGAACCAGATAGCTCGGGTTGCATTTGGTTCAGAGAGATTGGGAGTTTTGAAATTGTTTTGCGGATTACTGTAACTATGAACTAGGGAAACCATTATTCTAGGGTGTTATGTACCAGTTGTTTATTAAAATGTAATTTTTTTCCTCCTTCTACCTTTTAGGTGTTTGTGTTTCACTTATTGGACCTTCATAAAAAAATTAGATGGAAGGACAAACTCACATATTATCTCTCCACGTTGAGATACTAGAGACTATCGTGGTAAAAAACTATGTATAAGAGTACCTTCCATTTGCAAACCTACGGAGAACATGAAAATATATTTACGGGATATCAAATAGTACAGACATTCTCTGTTCCTATGAAGAGAATGCCTACATCTACCACTATATAGCCAATGCTCAATTTACTGAGTAAAGACAAAGGGGAAAGTACCAAGAAGGTCTTTTTCTATGTTTGAAATAATCCCAAAACATCATGGCTATGATAAGGTTTGAAGAGGCTGCCTTGGAAGGGGACCTAAGTGTAGCCTACATGTACCATATCCTGAGTATCAGTTTTTATGACGATGTCGATGTCATTAACATTCTCATAGGAGAGACGGTTCGATGAGTCCTTAGAGAGTTTTTCTATTCATACATATCTGAACTATCTACCATTCAAGCCTCCATTTTAATTCCTGAGTGTACACGACATGAGTATAACCCGTATTGTCTGAGGTTTTCTTGGGTCAGGGAAATAGAAGAGTTAATCTTACAAAGTTTAAATAAAAATTCATGTTTTATAAAATTTAAGTTATTATCTATATATAGTTAAAATGAATGAATTAATTTTCTTATCACTTTATTTTTTAAAGTTTTTTGTTTTAAAAATTAAGCCCTTTAGGGCCATCCCTTAAGCCAGACCGAGGGAGGCAACTCACGCTAGGTGGTTGAGCCTAGCTCTCAGCCTCAGCTTGCGTTGCCCCGAGTGTGGGCATAGTTTTCCCTAGGGACACAAGAGAAAATAAAGCATCAGAGCGTGCCACTATGGGCATGAGTCCACGTTGGGTCCGGGGTAGGTCGAGGCCTGCGGGGGGTAGGGGGCTGTGTATAAGGCCCCCTTATGTGTGTGTTGTGTTTTTTCTAAGCTGATGTTTGGAGTCTCAGGCTTATAAAGAGACCACAAGAGTTGCTCCGTTTCGACGTGGGACGGAAAAAATAACCTGGGATCAAATCTGGGTCATTGGATCGTGTTGTGAGCGATCTGGTCTGTCGATTTCGATCCAGCGCTCAACCCTCAGCAACAGTGGAATACCTCTGCATTTTTGTACATTGTCTGATCTGACGTGGATCTAATATCAGTTGTCTGGGATTTTTAAAACACCGTAATGAACTAGAGCCATCCGATCGGGTTGAAGATCTAATTTGAGTTGCCCATTCTTTTAAATATAGTGTACAAACCTCGACCATCAGATCTAGGCTAGATCAGATCCGGAACACTCATTTATTTCCCGATTTCTCTTCCTGCGGCGTCTCCTTCTTATTCTCCGCGTACGCTGAACCAGTAACCCCTACTACCTATTTAAACTATTTTTCTTCACCCATGACAAATGGTGGACCCTCCTGGCCCTCCCTTTTTCTACAAAGTATTTCCTGGACAATTAATACACTAAATTCCAATGGTGGCATTAAATGTTATGTTTATTTTTTACATAGTATAGTTCATGAACCTCTCGGTTGTACCATTCCTCAGTAGTCTGTTCTTCTCCCACTCGAACCTCTAGCAAGTTTCGGCTAGTCTTCCCGAGCCCCCTCCTCCTCCAGAAAATAAGATATGAATTTTAAATTTCCTTGTATTTTTTGTTTGAGGGTATATACATATACATGTGTATACTCATAAGAATATATATTAAACCCTATAGTTCAGTTAAAACTTTCTCTTAAACCGACCCTATATTTTATATTTTTGAGTCCAGGAGGTTTTATGAACATAAAAGTGTATTTTATACATGCAAAATGTAATTAGGTAGTTTATATATATATGCGATTCTTGGTATAAATTGGTTATGAATATATAAATGCGTGTATGATCATATGGTTTTGGGTGGAAAACCCTCAAAAACTCGACCCTATGTCTTACGAATTTTGGGTTATGAAAACTTTTTAATCATGAAGGAATATTTTCTTTCTGCAGGCACGGTAAATATCCAATTTTATTTGTACACATTTTTTTAGAGTTTTATATAAATATTTATTAAATCCATTTTGAGACTTTTTAAGCATTGGGTGTCAAGTTTAAGTATAATTTAAAAAAACAAGGATTTATGTGTTGTACAATACTTTTATATATATATATATATTTGTATACATGGTTGTATATAAGTATATAGTTCGTATAACTTATCTTCTGAACTGGGTTTTAAGTCTCTTAACTTTAATCTTCTATGATTTTGTTCTATGTTTTTGGTAAATATGTATGTTTCATATCTTTACATAAACATTCATGTATGTTTGTTTAATAAATAAACCCTTTAAAATTTTATATTATGATTTAAAATATTTAGGGGATCTAGTTAATTAATGTGACCAAAATATTTAATTCATATGGGTGTCAATGGATTTTGGTATAACCCATTGTATATATGATGTATTTTCGGTTATGTGAAAATATGTGTGTATACATAAACTTTGTTCCTTAATTTTATCTTCATTTTCCAAGGTTTGAAAAGAAGGTATAAAGAAAGTGTTTCCAAAATATATTTAGTGTTTTTTAAAAACTACTCTGTATATACACCCTGTTTTATGAACAATTTACACAACACGAAACCCTAAATGTGGATATTCCAATTACTATACCTTAGATGTGTTAAGTTCATGAAATATTTAGGTTAAATTTTAATTAGTTATGCATTCAATTCCAATATAAATCTTGATTAATAAGGTTTTAGAATTTTAAGGTTACTATTTCATATGACTAAACTTGTTTTCCTTTTAGTACATTGGATGTCATCACATATTTCATAGTCTACATACTATATTCACCATTCAATGACAAAGTCATGTAGTTTTTAGTTTTGTTATTAACCTTTTAATGCATGAATCACCTTATATATATGTAAATTTTAATGGATGAAATTTAACTACTATGATCAAATAGGGAATAAATTAAATTATTTAAGGTGGTATGGGACACTTTGAATAATTTGAAATAAGGAAATAGGAAATATGTGACATTTAAAATGATAAGTAATAATTAATTTACTAAATCAGATTGGTATGTTCACTTTGATTTAGAGTGATAAATAATTCATTGGACTTTGTATGTGGAGGGTGGGGCCCGCTATAGCCCCTCGATGCATCGGTAGGCCTCATGAGACAAACTATGGTCATGGAATAAGGTCTTGAAAAAAATTATTATTTATGGTCCTGGCACGAGGCCTGGACAGTATGGTTATGATGTCTGGCATATGCACTTTCCTCATTATGGCCATGAAACTAAATTAATTAGAAGAATATTCTACTAGTTGTATATTCTTAGTTAAATATCATTTACATGAGAATCATAAGAAGTAAATGTTATGGAATTATATTTATGCAGTGCACATTGATTTTAGCCAGTGTATGTTTCTCGGTAGTAATGATTGAAATTGAATTTTTTATTAAAGTGCAACTCTGATCATGTAATACTCTTAGTAATTTGTTATGTAATTAGATTTTTATGTGAATTTTATTTTACTTCCTACCTCGTATGAGCATGCCTTTAATTGAATCATGTTTCCGTGTAACTCTATTAGTATCCTTTGAATTATGCCCTTCTAATTCTTAGACAATTGTTATGTTATGATACATGTGTTTCAGCATTTCTTAAGACAATTTTTTATGGAAAATATTAAAATAATGTTTTCAAAAGTTTTAATTGGTTTATTAAGTTATGTTAAAACCCCTTACTAGGAATTCGTATGCTCACCCTATGTTTATAAATAAAATTTTTTAGGTATTAGTTTTTAGCAGAAGAAGGTTGTTAGGAGTAGTTGGTTTCCCAAAACATGAACCGAACCTGATCCCAGGTATGGGACATGATGTGTAACTTATCAGTTCAGGTTTTCGGTTATAAATTTCACATCATGATTCAAGGCACTGGATCTAAGCATTCTGGGGTCGGGTCCTCACAATTTGTACATCAAATCTGATGTTTCATAGTGATTTTACTCAAAGAAATTTGTAATGGGTTGAGTCATCAGGAAAGAGTTTTCGCCAATCCTTTGGAAATTGTGCTGCCAATAATTAATAATAATTAGTACAAATACCTGTAATTAATAATAATTAATTTTAATTAGTTTAAATTTTATTAAATGAGTATATATTAGTATAAAAGCATAAAAAATTGTATAAATAACTATAAAATAATAGAAATTAACATAAATTGCTAGAAAAGTGAATTTAAGTGTCTTCTATTTTTTGGATAGTGTTTATCTTATATCTAATTATAAAAAATAACTCATTATTTCATAATTTTTTGAAAAATATGGAACAAGGAAGTCTACAATAGTCATTATTAGATGATCGTTCTTGTATAAATCAGTGCAGAAATCTAAACATTTCTGGTTTAAATCCTATATATATTGAGGGTTTTCAACCTTTCTTATCATTTTCATCATCAAAACCAAAAAAAATCAAAAGGTACAATTATATGTACTTGTAAAAAATGTTCTCTGAGGATGTATGACACATTTGAAAATGTTGGAAGTCATTTATAATGTTTGGGTTTTCAACTAGATTATGTTTTTTATTATCAATATAGTGAACAAAGTTCCAGATAAGATTCTAATAATTTGGTTCTAGATCCATAATGGTTTTAAAATTTAGTACATGATGTGGTAGGTCCATCTTTTCAAAAAACAAAAACTCAGGATGATGTTGATTTAAATCCTGAGTTGGAACCATCTCATTTATATGATTTGTTGAGGTATGCTAAGAATGCCTTATATCTTGATTGTAGGATAATAACGTTTGAAGCAGTTACTATATTTATGGCTATAAAATCAGATAATGGAATGTGAAATAGTTTTTTGATTATATATTCTCTTTGTTAAAAAAATAAAACCTAAAAGAAATTTGTATCCTACAAATTTCTATAAGAACAAAAGGTCGGTTCAAAATCTAGGTCTTGGTTTTCAAAAGATTCATGCAATGTTCAAATGGCTGCTTCTTATATTATGGTTAAAATGAGTCATTGGATAGTTTTCCTACATGTGGACAATCAAGGTATATAGAATCTCAACCAAGGAAGTCTGGATTTATTCCTGTAAAACAATTGAGTTATTTCCCACTCACACCCAGATTTCATTGTTTATATATGTCTCAGAACAGATCAACACTGATGTCATGGTACAAAACCAATAATTCAACCCGTAAAATCTTAAATCATCCCTCTGATGGTGATTCCTAGAAACATTTTGACCATGTGCCTCCGTCTTTTTCTTTATCATCCCAATACATGTGATTGGGTCTTTCTACTAACGATTTATATCCAATGGGTTCTTACGGTAGTTAGTATTCATGGTGACCTATCTTTATAACTCTGTACAATTTTCATCCATGGATGTTGATAAAGGAGCCATTAACTTTTTGACCTTATTAATTCCATGTCATTCGAAAATGAATATTGATGTTTATTTGAAACCATTGATTGGTGGGTTAAATTCACTATATAGTATTGGTGTTAGTACATATGTTGTTTCTGCAAAAAAAAACACTTCCTACATAAATTTTCATTAATGTGGGAAATTAGTGACTTCACAGCATATCTAATGTTATTTGGTTGTATTAAACATGGTCCAAAATCATGTTCATACTGTATGAGAGATATAAATTCATATTTACTTTTTAATGAAAAAAAGACATATTTTTTCAACTTTCATCATACATTCTTTCCAAATGATCATCCTTTTCAAAGAAACAATTATCATTTCAGAAAAGTAACAGTTAAAAAATATGGATCTCCAAAAATGACCTCAGGTACAGAGTTAAAATCAATTCTCTCTTCATTACCACCCACCACATTTGGACCAACAATAAACCAAAAAAATTCATGGGTTTGGAAAACATCAGAATTTGATAAAACGGATCCTTTTTTGGGATTTTCTTTATTGGTCGGATTTTTTAGTCCATCACATTTTTTATGTGATGTATATTGAGAAGAACTATTTTGATAATTTATTTCATATAGTTTTGGATACACTAGTTAAGACCAAAGATAATGTTAAATCATGATTAAATCTTGTCCAAATTTGAAAGCAACCAGAACTTGAACTATTTGAAAATTTCATATCATAGAAGTTAATGAAGCCAAAAGAATCTTACACACTGTCCAATGAGAGTCACTTATTATTTTTTCAGTGGATTGTAGATTTGATAATTCCAGATGGTTATGCTTCCAATTTGGAATATGCGTCATAAATGGTCATTTTAATGGAACGAAAATTCATGGCAGTCATGTTTTAATGGAAATAATTTGGCCGATTGGATTAAGAGGTTAATTAAATACTATGATTTGGGATGTGATAACAGACATGTCATGTTTTACTGAGACATTTCTGCATCTAAAACAATCTATGATGAAGTAAGACAACTATAAGAAGTTATCATTTTAATTTTATGTAAACGGGAAAAAAATCTTCCCACCAACTTTTTTTCACTCAGTAGGACATTTAATATTATATATCTTGCTTGAAACAAAATGTGGAGGTCCGATATAGTTCTGATGGATGTACCCATTCAAGAGGTTCATGTAGAAATTGAAGGAAAAAGTATGTAACAAAGAATCAGTTGAAGGTTCAATTGTCAAAGCTTATTTGCAAGAGGGGATTTCTTTTTTTCCTACTCGCATTAATTTAAATTTAAATATCCCTCAAAAAACAACCACATGGGCCGTAACGAGTTAATTATTGATGATGGAATGAGTAATATATTATCATTTTTCAATCATCTCGAACTTCGTTTTATTATATTTTATCAACGATGGATTTCAGATGATGAACATCAAAGGTCTTATATATATATTCTACTCAACTGTGATGAAATGACACCATTTGTACCATGACTTCTCCTATCACTTGTTATATAATTTCTGTAACAGTTCATTAATATTATTTTATTTTTTGGTTGTATGATAATCATATCAAGAAATAGTTTCCACAAATTAAAGAAGCTGCTCTTGAAGAACGTCTTCAAAATAATTCCTACTATTTTCAAAAACTGGTAACATAAATTATTTTCTATTTCACATAAAAAATCAATTTAATACTTTTTATAATGATAATTGTTTTAAAACAATTTAGGTATCTCATCATGCTGATAAAATCGATAATTGATTGTGTGTATTGAGTAACCCACCATCCAAAATGATTAAATATTATAATTCATATGTAGTGAATAGTTTTTGATTTCACACACATGCATATGTGGAATAAAAAATACAATGAATAATGGTGTTTTCTTGAGAGGATATCATCATAGAGAAACTGAAGTTGACTTTTATGGCATGCTATAAGAAATCATTGAACTGTGTTATCTAGGACAACATTACATAATAATGTTTAAATGGCATTGGTTGTATAATGAGAGAGTCTTGTGTGTTCATCTTATCCATGGAATTATTGATATTAAATATAAAAGTCTTCTTGCAGTAAAAGAACCAATTTTATTAGCTCATTAGGCACATCATATTTATCATGCAAATTACTATGCTACTTCAAGGGGGTTGGGTGATTGGTTGAGCATAATAAAAATTAAATTTCAAGAGAATCAAGTTACTGAAATTGAATATCGTTCTAATGAAGTGCTAGGAATTTAAATTTTTCAACAAACCACTCTGAATCCAATATTTTATCGAATAGACATGAATATCATTGATGACACCCCATAGTTAAGGGTCGATGTTGACGATGATGTTAATGATGTTACAACTTAATTTGAAATGACAAGAGATGATGAAACTAAAACTAATATAAAAATTGATGATGCTTAAGAGGAAGAGGAAGTCATTAACATCAACAACTATGAAGATGAGGATAAAGAGAGACATTGACACGATTAAATTCTGGTTATAATCATATATAATATGTATCTTTGTATAATAGTTTTTATATACTATTTTATAACAAGAATCATTTCGTGTTTTAGATGGTTGCGGACCTATATCGTCTGTTGAAGAAGGCTGATATCCCTTTAGAAGAGTAGGATGTTGGATCATCTGACCCCCAGATTGTTGGTGGTTCAGGGGGCACTAATAGGGGGCGTGGTCTTGTCTAACTAACGATTCCCGATCCTACCCCTGAGCGACGTTCACATCTTGGGTTCAATCCATGCTTTCATAGGTATGTCAACCTATGAAATTTATTTAGTTTTAATTAATTAATTTATATTATAATTGTTTTATTAATTGTTATTTTTTTAACACCCTTAAGTATATAACTTTTGGATAGGAGAGCACTATATTGCGTAATTATTTTTGTGAAGCATGGGTTTCATGGGATCTGATTCCCATTGATGTTCATCAGCACATTTCAAGCATTGAATGGTACGTAGATAAATAATATTTATTTTGAAATTAATTAAATTAATAAATTGATATTATAAATTAAATGTAGGGTTTATGGTATCCCATTGATGAGAGCATGTGCAAGGCTATCTGGAAGGCATGACAGGGAGCTATGCATCCACATTACTCATAGTTTTTATACAATTTGAAAAGGAAAATAATGGAGAAAGAAAGAGTGACATAGTTTGATGAGACATGTAGCGTCCACTGACTTAATTATATTTCATCTCAAGTTTGGGATTGATTAAGTACACACTGGTTGAGCCAGTGGTTTCAGATTAGATCATCATTAGATTGGTAAAATCGAGGGAGATAGGAGGTAACACATCGAGCTGGCAGTCGTACATTGAGTATGCATAGGTAGCATATGGTAAGTACATTTTTTTAAATATTTTATATAACATTAAATGTAAACAGTTTATTTTATATTTATATAGATAGTCACACAGCTTGATATTATGGAGCACAACATTTATAGAAGGATGTATAGTGATCCAGCATCAGAGAGATTATAGGTGCTCACTAGTCTCAGGTTATGGTCAGTATAATTTTTTTGAGTTTTAAATTTAACTGAACATAATATTTTAACTATTTTAATTTTAAATTTCAATTGAAGAATTCAAATGAGGCTACGAAGTCTAATACACATAGTGAATGATAGGCCGAGATCGACGGTCAAACCAGCGTCCCCCGACTTGATGAGGTGGCATGGGTGCATTCAACCCAGTATTCCTTCAAGAAAGGTAGAGTTATTGGTATCTACTATTGATTGACCCCTATGGGTTTTTATGGAACCTATGTGATGTCGACGTCTAGCTCGAGATGATCTTCTAGAGAGTTTCCATCAATTCATGCATAGTATCACGAGCAGCTATGATCTCAGAGTGATCTTATAGAGACTGTGTTTAGGGAGTAGGAGGAGATTGTCAATGGCAGCAGTAGCAGCCGGAAGAGTTCAAACGATAGCAACAGTAGCAATAACATGAGATACATGATGAGAAGCATCGATGGCGGCATCAGAAGGAGAAAGAGCATATGGAGTACATGTGACGTCTGACTCATAGTTCAGGGATGATGTTTCCTTTACCATCTCCTCTAGCTCCCCTAGAAGACCCTCCCCCTCAATGGTGTTTTTTTTCTAATGAAATATTTGAATGTAATTTTTTTAATATTAACTATTTAATGTTTTAAATAGTTTATTTTTTTATATTATTGGTTTTATTGTAGTTTTTATTTTTTATTTAATGTTTTTATTAAATTTATTGTTTTATTAATTGATATATTTTTATATTTTAGTTAATTATATGGTTTTTATTATATTAATAACATTAATATTATTATCTCATTAATATAAATAAAATTATTATAATTATATAATTAAATTATTTTTTAATTAATTTTATTTAACTAATATTAATATTATTATTTCATTTATATTAATATTATATTATTATTATTATTTTATAAATAGTTTTACTGTACTAATATTAATATTATTATTTCATTTATATTAATATTATATTATTATTTATATTATTTCATTTTTTTATTTTTTTATTTTTTTCTCACTTTGTGATAGGCCCGTCGTAAATATTAATTGTGACGGTTCATCACAAAAAAGATTTCTAATAAAAAAATTATTTTTTCCCACTATTTTTGATGGACCATCACAATTATTATTTGCGATGGTCCATCGCAATAAGGTTTTTAAAAAATTGAGAAACCTATTTATGATGTGTGGTCGGCCCGTCGCAAATAGTTTTTTAAAAACTAACTGAAACTATTTGTGATTGTACCACTACTTGTCACAAATAATAACTTTTTTCAATGGACCATTGCAAAACATAATATTATCAATTCTCTTTTCTGGAATAGGCCATTTGGGACAAGGCCTCGTCATGAAACCTCATTTGCAATGGGAACCTGTCACAAATAGACCTTTTCTAGTAGTGAATGATTATAGAAAAATATTTATTTCTTTAATATCATATAAATAGGTAAATAATTATTTTTTTTTCATTAAGGGATAAAAAAATATTTAACTGACTAATTATGAAAACAACCTTCATATTTTTAAAATCATCAAAATGTTTTTGTTATAAGTTTCATTTTCTAAACTAAGGGCTTAAGTAATCATGAAGGTAAATTTAGAAAGCATAAATAATAATAGGTTATCCATTGTAGAAACATTAATGAACTTGTAATTATGAAATTTTTTAGAATAATTAACAACAATACCACTATAATAAAACTATTTAAAAACAATCAAGATTATCCACACCTAATATTAAAAATATGATAGAAATAACATATATAAATATAGGGAATAATTATAAATGATATTTATAAAAGGTTATATATATGAAACTATATATATAATATGTGATTATGAAATTTATGTTTTTATAGAAGATCATAAATTGTATTTGACTTAGGGGGTAAACAACACAAGGGTCTCTTAGTCCCATTTTTAACTCCATTGGACATTTGTTGATATTGTACAAAATAATTTCATTTATATAGTTAAATAAATATCCAATTTCATTATAATATGTAAATATATTCCATTTCATGAGATTTAAATATTCATTTCATGATCTTCCTTTCAAACTCCATTGATTATTATGTTAAAAAATGTTGATAATTTTAATGAATCAACTTCGGATTCATTAGGTCATTCTATTTATTACATAAACATACCATTTAATATTTATTTATTCCTATTATTCCATTATTTTTATGATATTTCATTTTTTTCATTCTAAATTGAATTCTCATTATCAATAAAAAATTCTTTGATGAAACGTTTTCTAATATAAAAGTATAAAATTGGTAAGAATAAATCCCATTATTACCATTGAATCATTTATTAAATACCAATATTGTCTTTCGCACCAATGTATTCTCTATTTTTTGAAATCTAATTTTGATAATTTTCATTTATTTTTATAATTTTATTTGACCATTTTCAAAAAGAAAATCTAATATACATTTTATGATGTGGTTTTTCAAAAATTGTACCTCAAAATATTTTATAATAAAATGATTTTCATCCTTTAAATATAAAATCATTTATCTTCCTCTCTAAGTTTTTTAAATAAAAAATTTTAATTTTAAATGATATATGTTGATTTTTTTTTCAATGGTAAATCTTTTATATTTTTTCCATTCACCTTTAAAAAAATAATTTTTGAATGTGACAAGTAACAATATGTTTTTATGGTAACGTAAAAAATAATTTATAATGTGTCCTTTTATGTTTTATTCAATGTGAATACCTAATTTAAATGAAAATTATGATTTATATGAAACTTCTACACTATCATTTATTTTATTCTAAAATAAATTAATTTTATAATAGTTTTTTAAAATATTCCTTTTAAAATACTTTCAAAACATCAAGGCCATTTCTTATTTTCAATGTGGTTTTTATAAAAATCCAAAAAATAATTTATCATCTTGGTCATTATCATTTTATATATCTTATAATGGATTCACTTATATCCTTTAAATATTTCCATCCACCTTCTTTATCTAGATGTATTATGGAAGGATCTTTTCAACCAAATATAGAAATCCTTTTATAGAAAGATATTTTTTAATATCCTATGATTTCATAATTTAATCTTATGTGATAAGTTTAATAAATATTTTTTTTCATGTGTTCATTAACACATATCAATGACGGATTTTATGTGGAACACATATGTGTGGATGATGATGGGTGGGGTCATATATCACTCTCCAATGGATTTTTTAATGTTTATATCTTAGGGGATAGTCAATCTTGTGTATAATTATTATTTTCACACAGGCATGGGAATGATGGTTTTCCCAACATTTTAATGTTTTTAAATAATGATTTTTTTCACATAGTCATAGAAATAATGAATTTTCTCACAATGGATTTACAATTCATATGGTTGTCCCAAATATCCATTCTCATTTACAAGATAATCTATAATTTTATGGTTATACTAACACTGATGGTATACTCTCCTAAATCTTGTATATAGGATCAAATTTCCACAATATCTTATCCATGTATTATATTATGCCAATACTTATTCAAATATTTATCATATATGATTTTTTGGGTGTATGTTTATAATGTATCTTTATTATACCCATTTTATTATCATTTAATATCTTTTGAACTTTTAATTTTAACTATTATGTTTACTTTTACCAAGTTTTTGTGCTCTCCCATTTCATATATTTATATTTCCCTTGGTTTTGTATAAAAGTCATATGTAAGACGTGTCTATAAGTGTATCTTAATAGAATAGTTTTTGGATAATGTTGAAGGATACTCATGGATTAATATTTAGTTTATATGGTAGGAAATTTTCCCTGGGTTTGGTTATTAAATGTTTTCTTCTTATTATATAAAAAACTAAATGTAAAAGGACATGGGAATGTATTTTAAGGAAGTAATTTATTTATGTCATGTAATTAAAGTATGATTTGGTCTTGGGTGATAATGTTTTTGTTATAGAAGGGTTCTGATGTCATTGGTGATTAAGATGTTATCCATTGAGGATAATTTTTTATTTTTAAATGTTATCAACTTTTTATATTTAATGGATATACTAATTTAAATGGTTTAGATCACCCGATTGGTCTTTTAAGAAATATACAATATTTTATGGATTAGAATAACATATATTTATTGAAATACCTAGGAAAAAGTATAAGGGATATGACTAAGTATAGGATAAAATCTTAAAATATTGGTAAAGTATATGTTGTGTGATTTGCCTATCAAATACATATCTATTTGGAAATTTGAATAGTTATATAGTATTTGGAATAGTTATAACTTGGGTTAATAACCATGAAGAGGTCATTTTGGGTATTAACTCAACTATTACCTAGTGCAAGAATCGATTCTAAACTACACACCTGACTAGAGACCCCCGGGGGATATTGTTTGTTCAATAAATTTCTCATTGAAAATAATTATGAATTATTTATTTCCTAATTACAATTGGGGACAATGTTTCATTTTCTATCAATTAGGTGTCAATATGTGTTTGGGTAAATCTAAGTATTGTTTATTCTAATATTTAATTTTAAAGACATGTGCTAAAGAGATTGCATAATTTTTACCTCAAGAATAAAGAACTCCATAAAATTAGAATTTCATATTGCATAAAGAAAATAATAATTGAAGTTGGCATGAAAAATAAATTATTAATTCTTGTGGAAGAGGAAGGAGATGGTTGAGATGTGGGTTGGAATTTTGGGATCGATTATTATTAACATAGAATATAATTTTTATTGGTGTATAAAAATTTTTTTGAGAACCAAACAGTCCCAAATGGGCTAGACATCAACCACTAATAGGGGAAAATGGGTTAACCCACATGGGATAATTATCCCAAGGTGGTAGCATGACAGACATGAAAATATACCCAGAGAAGAATAGTGTTAACTATTCACTAGAGGGCTTGTGTATAAGGCCCATTGTGTGTGAACCCAGAGGCTTGAATTGTATTGGCCAGTAGTCTTCTAGGGCAAAGCCGAGTGTTTGTGAATGTGTAACAGGTGTTGATCCCTAGTTGGTATCTTGAATGAGCTGTGAAAATCATTTTTGTAATAAACTGCACTATATCCCAATAATGAAATCAATGTGGGATTCATAGTGAAGCAGGTATTGTTTATATTTCATTAAAATTATGGATAAAGGGTGCATCATACGGTCATTTGATCTGATCCATTTTTTTTGTTCCTACTCTTCTTCTTCTACCCCTTTGATGTCTAGAGAACCCAGTGCACCAGAGTTGATGATCATATCTCCATTATATAAACCATTGATTATGATTAATTTTCTAAAATTGTGTTTTTGAGTAGATAAGAAGAAGTAACTATATGAATTCAATATTCCTATTTAATGCATTCAAATAATACAAATAATTTTCTTAGACTGAACTAAAAAAATAGTTGTAAGAGGTTGTTCAAACATTCGATCTCCATCGATGAGAACAAGATTAAAATATTAATATCATGTGATCCAAAGCACATGCACGTGGGGAATTAGTAAGGAGCATAAAAAAGATTTCACATAAGTCAACATACATTTGAATCACCTCAAAAGCTTCCTGTGATATTAATTATTTTTGATACATCTTATATCTCAAGTTCTCAACGTGGCATAAAATGTGGAATTTAGGTAGTTCAAGGCATGCTAATTCTAACCCATAAAAAGAGGTGAAACAAATCCTAGGATGTGGTGCCAATAGATTTAGAGAGATATCATTTCTAAATAAACATATAACCCTAAAATATAGTTTTTCAAGGCATGGTTTCCACATTGATACAACATACATGAAGGTTAAAGAATATCCTATAAGTATTGGAATCAAGAACAACACTCTCATAGTGATTTTTAATGAACTTGTTCCATGTAGCACATTGATATTCTATGATAACCAAAACATAACTCTACTAGTTTCCATGAATAAATTTGGGACATCTGTAAGATAGTGATACATAAACATTGTCTTCAAAAGAATAAGAAGAATAATATGGACAATTGTTTCATATTTCTTATAAAAAAACATTTCCCATTCTGATTTTGACAATGATCCTTGCATGAAGAATAATTTTCATGAACAATATATATTATTTGAATTTACCTATCTTGTGTGAAGATATAGTGAGTACATGTACTCACTCTTGAGATAAAGAGTTGTGTGAGGGATAAGTGGATGGTGTGTGAATGTTTCATGAAGTGTAGTGCATAAATTTTCATTGAGAAAAAAAAGGAAAATCTATGTGTATAATAAGTGTGTGATTAGAGAAAAATAGGTCAAAGTGGTGAATAAATAATTAAATTCATAAATACAGACCCTATGAACTACACAAACATAATTGACAAGAACAAATTAATAAATAAAACAAATTAATGTGAAAGAGTTTTGGATTCAATTAAACTCATGCATGAATTGGATTTAAATTGAAAATTTGAAAGTTATATTGTAAATAAAATGCTCAATAAATAGTTTCATCAATTTTCACATATTTCAGTTAGGATGGGACATTAGTTAAAAGGAATCATAGATGGAGGATTTGTTCACTAAGTAAAATGGTCATTATAAGATGTCATGATTATTTAGAAAGGCCAAAATACACAACCAGTGGTTGCTGAAGCTACTTGAATAAGTACATGAGAAAGTCACATCTTACAATATCATAGAGTAAGATGATATAATCATCATATAATGTATCAATAATTTGAATAGTGATTATGGCTTTAGTTGGTGTTGGGAGTAGGTGAAGACTTCTGGTTGGACCTAGGAGAAAATAGATTCTCTCTATTGGAGCCATAATAAGAAGTCTTTTGGTAAGATCCAAAAGTAAAAACGTCTTTTAGTTTGACTCATAGTAGAATTATTTTATATGGAGTTTAAGTACATTATAATCACTTGTATAAAAGTTAATTATTATAAAAAATATATTTTGGGGTGAATAAAAAACATGGAATGGAGTATGTCTTTATGATATACCCTGTAAATGCCACGTTTTGTGAATTATCTTATTATTTATGCATATTAAGTGACACTATGAGATATTATTGATTGGATTTATAACCTTAACAAGTTTAATAGGTTAAATTTAGTAGAAATAATTTACAAATATAAACCATTTATTCACTCCCCTATCAGTGGTCATTCTAATATAGGGCACTTCATGTAGTTTTAGAGGTAAGGTTACCTCTAAAGATCTAATAGAGTCTTTATGAAGTGATGATTTATGGATATGATTCTGTTAACTCAGATAGATATTTCTACCAAGACATATAAGAATATAAATAATAATATTTCAATGAATATGAAGATGAATTATTCTGTAAAATTGAAGAATCTATCAATCAAAGTCTATAAAAATGGTATATTTTTCAATAATTAATTTTATTATGATTCTTCAGATTATGTGTGGTAAAGATGTGATTATAATGGGTTACTTAGTGATCTTAATTATTTATTCAAAGAAAATATAATAAATATCTTAATAGAGGGGGTAAAATTCATTGTTTCTGGCATCAAGGGACATCAGGATGAAAAATTACAACTAGAATAGGAAGATGATTCCATGGAAGACGCATTGTCTAAAAGTTTTTACATATCAAACACTCTCACAAAACATTTGAATGAAAAGGGAGATACAATTTAACTTTTCATTGAAACATATATTTAATCTATTTAATAATTTAATGTATGTGTTTATGAGGAAAAATTCATTGAGATCGTTTTTTAGAAACCTTCCATGAAATTGAAACTTTACACAAAGTTTCTATTGTTATCAGAACTTCTCAACTAGGGGAAAATATAACAGGGAAAGGATATTGATGTTTATATGCAATAATAAAGATACATGAAGGAAGAAAAAATGAATATGCTAAAGGATTAATGGGAAACCATGGTTATATTAGTTGAGGATGGTAAGAACTCTCTCAACATTATGTTATTAGATCTAGAGGTGAGATTAATGTTCCAGGAATCACCATAAGCTTAAACATCCCATATTTCTATGCAAAGAGATGTTTCTATGTGAGTTTTCTTTGAGGATTCTGACTCCATGATAATAATGAGCTCATTATCTAATAAAATAAAAACATCCTTCTAGAAAAAGGTATCCAATTACCCATAAACTATTTTATGTTCTAATGATGACTCAAGTGATGATATAGTTTTTAAACCAAAGTTTGGGAAAGGATGGATGGTGAAAAAATGATGATAATTTCATCATATCTGGTGTGGTTGAAAAGTTAATAAAAAATAGATGTTCCCAAATAATTGTACCAAATATTTTTGGTTTTAGAGAGAAATAGAAAGGTTCACAATATTTGAAATCTGAATAGATTTCACTTGAAAATAAAAGAATAAGGATCATAGGAAATTTTTGGTGGTGTTGTAAGTTTTGGAACAAGGAACTGAAATGTTATAATAACATTTTAATTCATGAAAATAATAAAAATATTATATTTAGGGGGAGAAAAATTCAACAAAATAGAATACCTACACTATAGATGAGAAACCTATATAAAGATAAAGGAGACAAGTCATCTTTATGTTGTGAACAAAATAATAAAACTATTATAAAAACAAATTCCAAGAAGACCAATGAGAGATCATATTCTATATCATTGGAAGAAAGAAATGAGTTATGAAATCACTACCTATTAATAAAAATAAGTATCATTTGGTTGAGGTGAAATAAAAAATGGTGTCTAGAGTGAATATATATTTAGATAGAATATATATGTTTAGTGTTTTTCGCTGGTGTGGTGAAAAGTATAGAAAAAAACCTAATATTTCCAATTTAACATGTCATTGAAATGTAAAATCCATCAATTAACATGAATTCATGGTGAATATATGATAAAAATATCTCATAGAAAGAATATGGTGACCAGTAATCCATCAATGTAGCTAATTGAAAACAAAAATGAATTCTTAGAATAAGTTTCTAGATGATATAAGAATAAGGGTTACATTTCATAGAAATGTATGATAAAACTCATAGAAAATATTCCCTAGGATGAGAAACATAAGTTGATTCAATTAAAAAATAATGGCAAGTCATGTAATGATTATATTACTAAGAAGAATAAGAAATCTGGGTTGAGTGGAAAATCTCAGTCTAAATGTTTATTCAAAGTACATTGAGGTCTCAACATATTCCCTATTATATATTTTATTTTTTAATAACATTTAGTTAATTTAAAGGGATGGATTAATCCTTTTATGGGGATTACTAATGAGATTAATCATTTATATTTTCACTATATGCTGAATGTGTAATTTCTAAATAGATTCATAAATTGGAGATGAGTTATGAAAATAATACGTTCATCCCTCATTCATAATTGTGTTTATCATACCAATTAAGGGGGAGTGCATGGTGGATTTAAAAAATGAAATAAAGGGAGAGATTTATCTTTTCCCTTAAACTTTATGATATTTTTTTGAAGTGTGTACATGATTTATCATCTCATTGAAAAATATAATTATTTACAACCCGTTGTATGAGATTTGAGACATTCTGAGCATAATTTCACATGCATGGTTGTTTATAGATAGTATTTAAAAAACTATTAATATATCTATTATTTTATACACTAGGATAAACAATGTATAGTTATATTTGATTATTTAAAATCTCTTTGAAAATAGATCTATATCTATCATCCCTCTATCAGAAACATTCACGAATTATTTTCCATAGGTGGAGTAACATGTTTTTGGGAACATCCCCACTTTTACTTTTCATTTGATTTCCTAAAATGTGGGAAATGGTGTTAGGCCCACACATTGACTTCTACAAATTGTACCAAGGTGGTATTGAAAAAAATAAAATGGGGAGATTATTCGGCCCAATGTTTCATTTTCTGTCAATACGGTGTCAATATATGTTTGCTTAACTTTAACAATTTTTGTGCTAATATTTAATAAATACATACATATGATAAGGTTATTTAACATTTTTTTTCTTCAATATTAAAGAATACCATGGAATATGAATTTCATATTCTATTAAGAGAAGAATAATTGATGTTAGAAAGGAAATATAAATTATTAATGAATGAGGAAGATAAAGATGGATGAGATGTGGGTTGTCATTTTGAGCTTGAGTATTATTCATGTAAAGTATATTTTTTGTGGTTTTGAGCATAAATATTAGGCCAACAACACAATCCACAATGGGCAATCCCACAACCAATATTATGGGGACCCAAGGGGTCAATACAAATGGGAGAGCATGTCCAAGGATCCATCATGGTTTCTATGGCCTTGTACTCTAAGGTGTATAGTTCCATATTTTTGTGGGCTTTCCAATGTATAAGGGCCATGGTGTGTTATCCTTGAGGTACACAGAGTATGGTTTGGTAGCCCACTGGGCCTAATCCTAGTTAATGTGCATGTATATTTGGTTTTTATCCCTGGTAGGTAGCTTGAATGAGAAATAATAAGAATTTGGATAATAAAACATCCCCAGACCAATAAATAATTTTATGTGGGACTCAGTGTGAATGAGGTACTTTTCTAAAGTCATTATAATGATTTATAAAAGGTGGTTTGTCCAATAATTTGTTTTTATCCATTACTTCATTCCTCCTTATCGTCTCCTGTCTATTTGATGTCTGAAAAACTTAGTACACTGGATTTGATGATTGAGTCTCCATAGAATGACCTAGAGGCTTCCACTAATGTTCTGTGTCCATGTATGTGTGGAGATAAGAAGCAGCAACTCCATGAATATAGTCTCCATCTTTCAAAACTATGAATAATAAAATGAATTTACTTCAGAAAAACTGAAAACACAGTTTTAGGAGGTCGTTCAAACATATAATTTTTATATATGATAATAAGCTAAAAATATTAAGATCATGATATCCTCATTTCATTCATGTGAGGACTAAGTGATGGGAATCGTGAATATTCATGAAATATGGTGTACATTTGAATCACCCAAAAATATTTGGGAGATATTAAAGAGACGACATACAGATTATATCTTGGGTTATTGAGATGGGTTAAAATGTGTAGTATACACGGTGTGAGGAATATCGATGCTCTCCTATAAAAAGATATGATCCCAATCCTAATATGTGATTCATATAATTTTATAAAGATATATTTTCAAAAGAAAATAATAACCGTGAAACATGGTTTAGTTCGGATAATTTTCCTTGAATTTGTGTCTTACATGAATGTGAATGATGATCCTATGAGCATTCGACTTGTGCATATCAAATTCACAGTGCTTCATGAAGAACTTGATCCATGAAGAACATTGAGATTCCACAGTACCCAAATCATATCTCTACTAGTTTTCAAAAACTAACATGGGACATCCTCAATACAATGACACACAAATAGTGTCCCATGAAGAATAATAAGAAGATGGAGAATTGTTTAATGAAAGGCATAATGAAACAACACCAATTTAGGTTTGCGTGAAGATACATTCATGAAGAATAATTTGTTTGTATAATATATAGTGTGTGAATTTAACTATGTTTCATGAAGAACGATTATTTACATGTACTTACTCTTGGGATAGTGAGATGTGTGATGGATAAGTGGATGATGTGTGCATGTTTCATGATGGTCTATGCATACAATTACACCAAGAAAAAATATGGATAATGTTTTTTCATACTAAATGTGTGAGAGGAAACAATGATGGTGTACATGGTGAATTCATAGATACATTCATACATATAAACCTTGATAACTACTTGAAATATAAATGAGAATCACATAATAATAAAGAAAAAATGAATGTGATGGGGTTTCAAAGTCCATGACAATAAATCATGGAGTGGATTGGAATTGGAATTGTGTAAGTTATATCATGAAAAAAATATTGAAGATAGTGTGTACTCCATTTTAAGAAATATGACTGAGTGTGGGACCATCAGTAATAAAGATGTATATCCTGAGAATTGTTTTACTGAGGCAACTGGTCATTATAGAAGATTAAAATTATTGAGCAAGGAAAACAAACATGACTAGTGGTTTTTAAAGGAACATGAATATTTATATGATAAATTTATATCCTAAAAGCTCATGGAGGAAGATAAGAGAATCATACTATAATGAATCAATCCATTCAGTATAGTTAAATCCTTCTAATTTGTTATGGGAGTAGGATAAGACTTCTGGTTGGAGCCAGGAGAAAATAGAGACTCTTGGTTAGAGACAAATAAAGCTGTATTTTAGTTAGAGACAAAAGAAATAGATTCTCTCAGTTGGAGTAAGATAGTAATACTTTCATATAGAGATTAAATCCATTATAATCACTTTTCTAACAGTGAGGTATAATGAAGAATCCATGTTGGGTGGAATAACCAACATGGAAAGTAGTATATTTATTTCAAACCCTATAACTATCATGTGATGCACTCTCTCTTATTATTTCTTCATACTAAGTGAGACAATGAGATATAATTGAGTTGATCTAGAACCTTAACAAGTTTAAAGGATAAATTCAAAAGAAAAAATTTGTAAATGAAAATCACTAATTCACCCCCTCTCGGTGGTTATTCCAAACTGGGGAATTGAAATTACATTAATAGATTAGGATATGATGTTTGAGATAACACAGTTGATAGTATCCCAAGTATAATCATGATAATTATATGATTAACCAATTATGAGATAGTTGAAATGAAATTTTATTTTGAAATCAAGGTTTCATTAGAGGAAACCTATTATCATTGATATTTAATATTCATGTACCCTAATTCTTTTATATATTATCATAATAATTTTGGTTTTAGTATCATGTTGAAACGAGATCAAGAGTTTAAATCTGAGATTGGTATATATCCTAAAAAAAGTTGTGATTTATAACTGAATAAGGGAGAAAACAGAAATGGTTGATATTATTAGTTAATTCCTATTATGATAGAAGATGGGAGTTTATTATCCTTTTCAAAGGTAGTCAAGTTGACACCATAATAAGAATTATTTTTTTATAATCATAGTTATTTTAATTAGGAAGAGATATTTATTGATGGTATTTTGGGATTTGTGAGGGTTATGTTAAACTTATATCTATTGTTCTTCTATAGATCTTCATTAAAGGTTCTAAAAGTAAAATATTATAGAATTAATAACTTTGTATTATGATTTTTAATGAGAATATATTTTTGTAGATAACTACTTAGGACCACATGAATGATGTATGGATAACTCATAAGATTAGTTTAATATTGATGTAGAGGTAATAAGGGGTTGATTGATATTGAGAAAAGTGATTATTAAAATTGATTATTGATTTAATGGAAAAGTGGTCCATGATATTCTTTAGTGATTTTTATATATTTTCAAATATTATTATATATATTTAAAAGTTTTTTACCTTATTAATTAGTTATTAGTACATGCAATGGTTAAAAATATAGTTAATTTTGGAGGAATATATAATCTAATAGTTATTTAATTTCTTGGAAATTGAAATAATTTTGAGACAGGTATGTTATAGTGAATGTATGATTTGGTTATAAACCAAATGGTGTACTTGATTATTGGAATGATCAATTTTGTTTGATTAAATATTAGTAACATAGTATATCCTAGTATAGTAAGGTACATGTCATATTATAAGTGATATCCCAAATAATGAATATGTTAAAAATACCCTCATATATATTTAGTATTGGAGTGTATTTAAAATTGTGAGGAATGAAATTATATTTTGTTGAGAAAAAGTTTAAGAACCATTATTAGAAGAAAAAAATTCTTATTTTATGTCTATAAATTTCATTTATATTAACCTATTCTTGTAAAAAGATTTATACATTATTATAAGATGTTCCTTAAAATATATGAACCAAAATAATTGAAATTTATTCCTTCATAATTTAAATATTATAAAAAGTGAATAATGATAATTATTTCACACCATGGAATGCAACTCATCATGGATAATTAATTCCATTTAAAGAGAAAAAATCAATAGGGGAAAATAGATAAACCAAAATAATAAATACCATGACTACAAAATCCCCAGGATAATAATCAACAATTATGATCATGAATATCCAAACAAGACCTATAATGAGGATGATTGCCCTAGAAGGATGATGCGTTGTGTAAAATCTATAATTTGGAATATGAATTATAGTTTATGAATCAAGAGTCTAATAAATGAATGATTTATTATGTCCATATATAGGAATGAAGTCTAGAAATTATAGATATTGTCAAGGAATATATGGTAATTGGATATATGGTTGTCATAATAATAGTCATTGGTCATATATCAAATAGGTATACTAAATTTGTGTATTGGTTTCTAGTAAATTTCAAATAATATAACTTACAATGAAATACATTTTTTTATTAATATATTATAAATATATATATTTTTCCATTACATATAAATATTAATAACATTATTCTTAAAAAAAATATTATGTATATATATAATTGAAATAAAAAATTTAATAATAATGGAGTAAAATAATTAAATTTTACAATATAAATAATTAGTGAATAAAGAATATTTTCATAAAAGTAATATTTCAATTTTAAAGAAACTATTTTAGAAAGTATTATAGATTTTATCATAATATATTAAATTGAAAATTTTAAAATATTTTTATACTTGTATAATCATATTAATATAGTTTAAATTATAAATTTATATGATATTATATTATGAATAATTAATATTTAAAATCATCCTTTTTGAATAATATTAATTTTTATTTTTATTTTCTATTTTCATTTAAAAAATATAAATTTTTTAATATGAATTAGATATAAATAAATTCATTTTTATTGATAATTGAATTACTTACTTATCATTAATTATTGTATTTTTCTATAACTATTGATTTTTTGGTTAATAGTGAAAAATGTATTTTTTTTACAAATAACATGATTTTTATGATATTATTTATATATAAGAATGAATTAGAAAATAATGAAACCATTTTATAATACAAAATATTTACTTATAAGTGAATTTATAATTTTAAAAATTTTGTTCTTAATTTATAAATCCATATTATTCATTTTATAATATAAGTTATATTTTTCAAAAATAATATTTTTAAAAATTATACATTATTATTTTAAAAATTATTTTATCTTTCCATTGAAAACTGAATTGAATAAAATTAATTTCAAATTTGAAATAATTATTTCCAAAAGATATAATAATTTTTAATTTATTTTTCGACATAAAGGATAAATAACTTAGTAAAAAAGTTACTGTGGTGAAACCAAAATGGTAAAAATGAGTAAGCTAAGAGGTAAATGGACTAACATATTAAAATAATGTTTTAATTGAGTTTATAAGGTTTATATAGACCTTATCACCAATCACCTATTTTATTTATCAATTTTTGTTCCACTTTTCTTGAGATTGGATTTCCATTAATTAAATTTTAAGGTTAATAAAAAAGGCCACTCTTTTTCACTTATAAATTGGGTGCTCCTGTCCTCACATACCCTCATAAAAAATCCTATTGTGTTTGGAATAGGATATACCCAAAACAAAAGTACACACTCATTTACACCTTAATGGGATTATTTCTTCTCAAATTACCATCCCATAATGTTTTAACCCTCTTCGCAAAAAAATAATCTATAAAGTGTGGTATATGTTCCTAAACTATCTTTCTATTTTCAATTTATTTATGTATATTCCTTCTTACTTAAATACCATTTCACTATATTAAAATAATAAAACTAGTATCAATATCATAAAATTAAGTAATTATAGTTATGGTAAAGGATTAACCACCCTCTCATTTTCTATTTAGAAAAATGAAAATATGAATTGTGTATTGTGCGGACTACCATCTCCACAATTTCATGAGTTTCGTTTTACTTCACCACCATAAATGGATCATACTAATAGGTAATTCAATACTTTATGATGATATTTGTATATATTTTATATTCTTAAATGATAACCAAAATCACTATTTTCACATTCTCTACAAAACAAAATCATCCTCCCTTTGTATGTGTGGACTACCACCCCCATGGTACTATCAATAGCAATTTTTCATTTAATCTATACTTTAATTGAAATTTAATGATAATAGTTTTAATAGATAAAAAATATTTTTAATAAATCGTTAAAGTTCTATTATTATTACGTTAAAAAACACTTAATGATATAGCAAAAAATCACTATCACTAATTAAATAGTTTGAATCCAGTGTTCAAAGAGGAAAATCATTAATTTAAATTATAAAATATTTTAATATTCAGTAATTATTTATATAATTAGTTTTTAATTATGATTTTTCATGATAAAAATAGTAAATTATAACCTTATGATACTGGAGTAATTACATTTCAACAAAATCACCATATAAACGCCCATTAATCATTATTTGTTCATTATTATGTCGGTTGGACTAACTAGTTGAAGAATACTATGAAATTAAATCTTGTATGAGTAGGAAAAAATAATTATTAGTATAATAATATAAATATATGTAAATAATTATATTTATATTTTGGAAAGGATACAATAATATTTAACACAATAATTAAGAAAACGCCCCTCATATGATGAAAATTTACAAAAAATATTCATTATCGATTTCACATTATAAGATAATTTATAATGTACTCAAGAAATGAAATTTATACATCATAAATAATTACTTTTTATATATTAAAACATATAATTAACATGGAATTATGAGCACTGTGCAAGAAATGAATAATAACAACACTATTATGAAACTATTTCAAAATGATCACGATTACCAATACATAACCACAAAAATAGATTAGAGAAAAATAATATAAATATAGAGAATAATTATAATTTAATATTTTAAAGTATTATGTATATGATAATGGTAATAAAATACTTTATTTTTATAATTTTTTTGTTATACGAGAAAAAAATTGTCCATTTAACTATGTGGTAAAACAAGGTAAAGGTTTATTTGTCTCATTTTTAACTCTATGGGACATGTTTTGATTTTTTTGTATGATAATTTATTTTATATAGTGTAATACCTATCCAATTTCATTAAAATATGAAATATATTATATTTCATGATATTTTAATGTTCATTTCAAGATTTTACCCTTAATATACATTGATTTATATATTATATATTCCGTAAGAGTTTCATCGCCTCAATTTCTAATTCATCATGTTATAGACTTTATTACATTAAAAAATTAATTTTTTATTTGATCCCACCATTCTGTTCATTTATTTTATATTTCCTCTTTTATCTATGTAAACAACTTATCATCATCAATAACCACTTTTTTGATAAAATTTCAATCAATGTAAAAATTTAATGTTAGTAAGAATAACACCCATTCTCACCAAAGGTTGTTTTCTTTCATGACCATATTTTCCATCCCACCAATATTATCTTAAATTTTTTAAAATATTATTTGGAATATTTTTTATGACTCAAAAATGTATCTTTAAACCTTATCAAAAGTAAAATATTATATTATTTTTATGATGTGGGTTTTCAAAAAAAATATTTTAAAATTAAAGGTATTCAATCATTTCAATATAAAATGTTCTATAATTAACAAAAAAAATAAATAAATATATCTATTTTCAATGATATATTATTTTAATTCTATTTTCAATAATAAATATTTTCAATGTTTTAACTTTATAGGTTATAAATTAAATTTTGATAGTGACTCGTAACTTATTCTTTTTTATGGTAATATTAAACATGTTTTCTAAAATATCTTCTTATGTTTTTCCCATGTGAACAAATATTTTCACCCACTATAAAATTTAATATAAAAAAATACAATTTTGTTAATGGTTCCGTAAAAAATATATTTTTATCCTTTTTTAAAAAATATATCTTTTAAAAGTCATTGAAATCATCAAAAAAATTATTTTATAAAAAAAGTGAATTTTTTTAAACTCCAAAAAACAGATTTCAACTAAATAATTTATCATGGATTATTTTTTTATATTCATTCAAGAATATTCTTAATTTTTTTCATACACCTTCTTTATTTGGATGTATAACGTAATTTTCTTTTTCTATCGTAGATATAAATAGTTTTGGATATGGAGGATTTTTTGGGTATCCTATGATTTCTTAAGTTAATGTAATGTGATAAGATTATGAAACCCATTGTTTGTTTTCATGGATTCCTTAAGATGTGTTTATGATTGATCTTAAGGGGAATAAAATTTTATGGATGATAATGGGTGGTGTCCTATGTCGACCTCTAATTAATTTGTTTTTTATAACTCATGGGATAGTTATGCATGGAAATAATGAGTTTCTTCATAAATGCACTTCCATGATGGTGTTTCTTATAGTTTTATGAATGGAAAAATGAGTTTTTAACCTAAGAGGTGGAATAATGAGGTCTTTCAAAACAAATTTCAAAATCCGATGGTTTCTCCAAATTTACATGTTTTTCAATGATATTATATACTTGTTTTACTATATATAGGCATATGTTATGCAGTAATGGATCATGTTTATTGAATCATGTTTCCACAATATTTGATTTAATAGTTTTGTTATATAAGTATTATGAAATGATTTATAATATATGATTTTTTGTCTATATTTTTCTTATATCTATATTATTTCGATACACTATTGATATTATCACTTATGATCACTGAATATTATCACTTATATTTACCCTTAATTTTAATTTCATCTCAGCCCTTTATTATTATCCCATTTCCCTAGGATATGAAGAAAATTAATACTTGATATGTTTTTAGAATTGTAACTTAGGAGATAAATTTAGTGTATATTTAAAATAATTTTCTTGGATAAAGTATCTGGTTATATAGTGGGGAAATGACAATGATATTTTTAGCTAATGTTTTGTCTTAATGTTCTAAAAATCTAAAACTAAAATGTATATGTATTATATTATAATTAAATATTTTCTTTATTTCATGTAATTGTTAGATGATTAGGTTTGGGGTACTATAACAGACATCATTAATGATATTACAATTTATAAAATTACATAGGTTGATCATAAAGAGTATATTAGGATTAGTATAGTGTTTCTCAAGAGAAAAATTTTTTTTGTTAAGATGAAAAATTATTGATTCTAAATATATTATATTCCTTTTTAGTGTTGTGTTATTTCATATCATGTTGTGGAAGTATACCCAATAGTGATTGTATCCATTTTTAATATAATCTAATGAAGGGTATTTATAATGTGTAGAGACTCCTAGGTATGGATAGTTGTAATAATGTTTTCTTATCTAGGTTTTCTTATATTATGTTTGAAATATCATATTTAAATATGAATGGTGTTTCTCTTGTTTAAAGGAAGGATTTTAAATTTTATTTTGAATGTGTATAGGAAAAATAAAATAGTTATTTGGTTTTCTAATTTCCTGGGGAAGATAAATATTATAAAGTATATTGTAATATATCCCATTATATTTTTGGATGTTTTTTGATGCAATATAGTGAAATAATTAATTATGGGTTTATCAAGTTACATTACTATATATGGAACTATGTTCTCTATTATTTGGATTTTTGGTAAAAGTTTTTTTGAATTTTATTTAGAGGCATTATTTTCTTATAGTTGTTTACCCTAATAATATGTGTTATATATAAATATTTTAAAAAATATTTGAATTTGTGACAGAGAATATATTTGTAATTTATATAATAACATTACATTGAGATCCCATATACCCTAGAAAGGAAAATGTGGATCTCGATTCATTTAATCTACATTATTCTAGTGATATTTATAAGTGGGATAGATGATAATGGATAATGATAGATTTATTCCTTAAATTTAAATTATAAACAAGATGATTTATGAATTTTCATGTATTTATCATTTGATAATGACAACTACATAGGTGTGGAATGTGAAAAAGTCTTAGATTTTTGTCATTTAGGTGGATGTGTGGACACATTAGATTTAGAATGGTGATATATTATTGAATAGATGATAAGTAAAATCATATATTTTACAATTAGAAGTGATTTTTTTCCTTCATGTATGTTGAAATTTATTTTTCTATGTTTTATTTTATATATTTTATAGTATATATAGGAATTGAAAATATGTTTCATGGTTTTAAGATGAATTTTTTCTATACTAGTTTAGAGAAAGTAGAGGTTTAGTTTTTTTTTCTTGATGTATTTTCTTCCAACAAGTGAAATAAAAAATTTCATTTTTGGTATGATTTTTTCAACATATAGTAAGTGTTCAATGACTGTAGTAAGATAAATAGAACATCCTAGAATTATCAAACATAGTTTTATTTTATAAATATTTTGTTAAATGTATTAATTTATAATTATAACAAACTACTAATATTTTTGAGATGATTTTCTTTGAAAATAATAATTAAAATTAAATGTTTTTTTCAATTTGGTTTTAATTTACTATTAAATATTATATAATATCTAAATATATTAAAAATTTATAGTTTAAAATTTAGTTTAAAATTAAAATTATTAAAAAAACTATTGTATTGTAGTATTTTATAAATTTTATTTTGAAAAAAATATAATTTTATCAAAAGTTTTTTAAATAAAATTTCTAAATTTTAATTAAAATATATATATCATATAAAAATAAAATTAATTTTTATTTTATAAATTTTTAATTCAAACACAAGATTTATATAAATATATAAGAAATTATAATTATATGAGTATTATTATTATTTTCTACTGATGAAAATTATTGATTTATTATTTTATGAAATATAAATTATAACTATTAATCATTTTATAAAATTATAAATAAATAAAAATGGAAATTTCATCTTATTATGAAATTATAATTAAAATCTAATTTCATATAATAAAATAAAATGTTGATTTTTTTAAACAGTGAAAGGGACTTTTTGATGGGTCTCGTATGTGATAGGCTATTCGTGCAGTAATGGGACCCTGAGTATAGGGGTCTTTAGTTATTTTTGAATGAGGGAATTTGCTGGGAGTTTTATGCTTAAAAGAGAACTTCAGTGGAGATGATCTGCGATAAGGGTTCGAATTAGGAGGAGTGGGATCATCCATTAGTATGGAAGGAGATCGACCGCCAATGAGTGTGGACCGATCATTGATGAAGCATTTCTATCATAGTAAGGGTTTTCAAATAAAATCTGGAAATACATAACTGAGGGTTTTGGATCATCTTCAACCTATCAAGGTATATGTGCATCTTCCTTGTGTTGGTATTTTATTTTTAGATATGAATATTCTCCTGTCATTGTTTTTCTGTTTCTTTCAGTGTCAGGTGACAGTGTTTTATTCATTCAATTGTAAATTTGTATACTCCATCATCAGTTGACTGATTAGAAACAATTTTTTTGTGGTCAATTATTTTCTCCTACTTCACTTTTGAATTTTTAAAGCATGGATGAATGAATTTTTTCCATTTTTTTCTTTACGACCGAACTAGATTTCATGTTTTCTATTGGTTTTCCTCAATATCACTACACCTAAACATAGATCTTCCAAAGCAAGTTTGAAATTTTTCAATGTTATTTCTATTCGAATGAATCTTCTTTAGAGATTGATTGAATATAAAATTTATATATTTTATTATCTATCTTTATCTCCATTATCTGATTTAAATTCATGCTCGAACTGTATATATATATATATATATCACCATTTGAAATATGGCTATAAAAAACCCTTTAACTAACAAGAAAATTAAAATTATAAAACCAATTTTCTGTTTTAAGAGTTGGAGAGTCTAGGGAAACCTAAACATAGTTAAGGGAATTTTTTTAAATCATGTTTTAATATACAAGATTTCTAATTTCCTAAATTTATTGTGTTTCTCTAATCTAAGATAAACCTTAGTAAGGGTATATTTCACTTACCAATTTTTTTAAAATTTATAAGGGTTTAATTTCATCCTATAAAACATTGTTTTCTTCATAATGATTTATATAGATATGTACATAAATTATGTACTTCTAAATTCATTGATGAAGTCATGTAAGGGAAATTATTTTTTATGATTATTTGTTTGTTTATTTCAAAATATTTCATTAAATTTTAAATGTTTTATTTTGTGATTGAATTTTGAATGTATTATTTATAGGATTTATTATTTATTTTAAAATTTATTTTGTAAGGGAAATGTTAGTTACCAAATTATGGTTTCAAAACCTTTATTTTTTGTTCAAATCTATCAAATAATTCATGTAAAATATACATATGTATGTATCTAACTATTTTTATCTATTAAAATAATTTCATAACTATTTAAAAGAATGTTTATTCTTGATTTAATGTTGTTCAATTATTTTTACTATGCATATGGTTACTGCATGGGTTTTATTTCATTTTCTAATCAATTTTAGTTTGATTTATAAATATGCAGATATATACACATATACATATATCTATCCTTTTATCTGTAATTATCTTGAGAATTTATGATAAATAGGGTTAGTATTAATTTGTTCAACTTTGTTCTAAAATTTAATTATTATTTACAATGAGGTATATACATTGTCATCATTCGTTGTTTTAAAAGATAGAATTGGTTTATTCTTACGTAATTTCATCTAATCTATTAAACTCATGATGTTTCAAGTGGTGTAATTTTATTTATAATACTTATGTTTATGCTTTATAATTTTAATGGAAACTTGTAAGGTTTTTTATATATTGTATCACTTTTGTTTCTAGAGAACAACTTTAATTTATACAGTTTCATTAATACAATAAATCCACATGGAATTTAGCATCATTTTATGGTCAACAATTATTTCTATTCATTTATTTTGGTATGGAATAATATATATGGATTCTAAATAAGTCCATTTTTAAGCAGGTATTTCTCTGAAAATGGTTTTAGAAACACTTAAGAATATTTTTTTGACATGTTATTAGAAAGGTTATTTTTTATTAAAGGAAATAATTTTATGTTTTTATATTTGATATGTTTTGGTTTAGGATTAAAAAAGGTAGGTCCATTAAAAGTGTTATTAAAAATTGGTACTTGTATAATGAATGTTATGTTATGGGGAGTGAACCCATAAATCTTAAGGGTAATTTTTTCCATATGTGTTGTGACTAGAAGCCATATGGTTTTTATTATGGTTTTATAAGTATAATAAATGACCCAGCAAAAATTATTATTTTCAATGCATAAATCCCAACAATTTTTTAAAAAATAATTTTTTTTGAATTTAAAATATACATTTTATTTTCAAATGTTATTAAATCGAAATTTAAGTATAAAGTGATTTTTATTGATTTAGTTTCATTAAATAAAAAAAATACACACCATTTTAAGCACTGAATCTAGAAGCTCGGGCTCAAGAAATTATATTTGGTATCAGATGAATGTTCTTAAAAACTTTGCAGAATAGATGTTGTTTTTTATGCAGTAGAGTATAAAACTTTCTTAGTCCTAGTTTTTTTATTTATGAATACAAAAATTCATAATTTTATAGAGTTCGACGGATAAATTTTGGGGGAACATTTCATTTTAAGGTGTTAAGAATGTGACCTCCCAGAATTTCGAAACACAATTTTATTATATAAATATATTATTATATTGATTATTTATATTTAAAAAAATTAATAATATTTTAGAGATAAATTTTAATGAAAATAATAATTTAAATTATGAGTTTTTATTAATTTTATTATAATTTAATATTAAAAATTATATAAAATATAAATATATTAAAAAATTTATAGTTTTCATTCTAATTTAAAAATAATATTCTTAAAAAAATATTGTATTGTAGTATTAAATTTTTTTTATTTTGAATAAATAAATTATTTTTTTCAAAGATTATTTATTAAAATTTCTAAATTTGGATGTTAATATATATATATCATATTCAATTATAATAATTTTTTATAAGTTTCGATTTTTGAAAAAAAATCCTATTTATATAATTATATATGAAATTATAATTATAGGTGTATAATTATTATTTTTTAATAATGAAAATTAATAATTTATTTTTTCTGAAATATAAATTATTATTATTAATAATTTTATAAAATTATAAATAAATAATAATGGAAATTGAATTTTAATCTAAAATTATAATTAAAATTGAATTTCGTATAAGAAAATAAAAAGGCTTTTTTAACAGTGAAAATGAAATTTTTGGGGGGTCTCGTTTGGGATAGGGTAGTCATGCAGCAACTGGACCCCAAGAACAGGGGGATTTTGCTATTCTCAAATGAGGGAAACTACCGGGAGTTTTGTGCCAAGCAAGCCTTTTTGGGGAGAAGAGTCATGGAAAGGGTTTGAACCAGGAACAGTGAGATCAGCCATCTATGGGGAAAAAGTTTGACCGCTGATGTGTGTGGACCGCTCATCGATGAAGCATTTCAGTCATAGTTGGGGTTTCAGAATCAAATCTGTAAATCCAGATCCAAGGGTCTCATATCATCTTTGTAACATCCCCGCCCTGAAAGCCACTAAACCGGTGCTCCGAGCCAGGTGGTTACATGACCTTAAGCACGCCTTCTCGTATGCCAAAGGCTGTCGACTAGCATCGGGGGTCTATGAAGTCAACTGGGTAGACTGTACCCCCTTTTTATCAGAGTAAGCAAGAACAAAAATGAACCAAGTAGAGGAAATATTAACCAATAAACATGGAGCATGTATAACAATCATTTTTGACAATAAATATGCCAGGTCATACTACAAGTGCAAGAGTGAACAAGAACCCAAAATAAAGACAACGGCCAAAATCCCCAAATCGGTCCCGAATCCAAGTCTGGATCCTCCACCAAATTCTACCCATGTCCACTCACTATCCAGCAAGGAACCTTTCCCTTCTCATGACCTGCAAACATGAAGTCTGCTCAGGTACCCAACGGTGGCCTGAGCAGGGTGTGAGTACAACTCAGTAGGCCACCAACAACGATGTCTAAAAAACATCCAGTATGAATAGGTAGTGCATGAAAAAAGAATATTAATGATAATTTCCAAGTAATTAATTAATGTTCCATTAACAAGTTAAGATCCAAATCCATTTCCATTTCCATTACCATTCATTTATTACCAATTATCATCACTTACCATTTCATCACATTTACATGGGTTAATCACATACATTATGTTACATGGGTCTAAGGCCAACAATCACACGCAAGAGGGTAAACACATTTTTATCCTATCTCACTAGGAATAACCCCCTCATAGAAACCATATCCTCACCTCAAATCCTCAGTCCAGGTGGATGCAACCATTAGGAGAATAGACCCTCAGTCCCCTTTCCTAACCCGTGCATTTAGGGTGGAGTTTAGAACCTCAGTCATAGCTCAACCTGTGGGCGTATATCCTCATGTCATATGCCACTCTACGAATCCATGTGCACATGCTTATATATATGTAACCATCAACCATCCAAACCATTGCCCTTTGGTAAACACTATTCACAACAACCCACATGGGAATCCACATCATGCCTTAACCCATTAACACATTACCATTTCACATCATTTAATCATTTACCCAATTCCCATGTAGTATGCCTATCTCACTAAGCATTGAACATTAGACCCATAACCTATCCCTTTATGGTCTTAGATCAGTTTACAAAATAACCCACTTAACAGGTTCATCATTTTCATTAATAATCCATTCATTCCATTTCAAATAACCCCTAGGTTATTTCCAAGTCTAGGTGCTTCACCTAACTTCTATTCCAAGTTCAACCAATCATGCCAACATGTTCATAAAGGGCTCTACAATTTACTACAATAAGGAAACTTGTTTAATAACAATCCTGAAACCCGAGAAGCCGGCACATCCCATGCATGGCCCTAATTAGGTCAAGACAATCCCAACACATCCCACGGGGATCGTGAGGGTTCCCATTTACCATTTTAAACACCATTATTACCAAACATACCAAGGTTATTCAAAACATAACCAATTGGAAACAAGAACACAACTAATCATGAAAAAATCCCCAAATAACTCTGGGATATCACTTGTAGACCACCTACCTCGAAACCGCGGTTGAAATCACTCTTAATCGAGTCCTTAGACCTCGATCTAACCAACCTTTGGAGCTTCAACATGAAACTCACACAAAAGTTAGGGTTTTAGAGATTCGGAACAAGAGGGAGAGAAGATACAAACCCTAAACCAAAAATAGAAGCAAGGATAGGATTATCCTTACCCAGAGCTTCAATATGCAACCAACGATACCAAAAACGCCTTAGAAATGAGGAAGATCGATCTCTTGGAGCATTTGGGTGATTTGGTTCGTGCCTAGGGTGAAGAGGGAGGAATGGATAGGAAATAATGAGTTGGGGTTTAAAAGCTTGGAGTAGAAAACTTGAAATTTTTTCAACTTAATGTGGCCGCACGGTTTGTCCACACGGTTTGGAAAACTGTGTGAAAACAGTGCGCATGCCACAGTTCAGAGGAGAAGGGGTTGCACGGTTTAGCCGCACAGTTTGGAAAACCGTGCGCAAACCATGTGCATGCTTCTATCTGGAGGATGAAGGGTCACACGGTTTAGCCTGGTTAGGCCGCACGGTTTACCTGGCTGTGCGCAGGCCATGCACCATGGCCTGTCTTACCCTAATTTCCTTTCTTCCATGCCCTGATCCCCCGGAACACCCCCAAGTAATATCCCACTTTCAGGAAACATTTTAAAGCCCCAAAAACAAAGGGTTAAACCCAAAACACAACAAAAACATACCTTTACAATACCGGGATCTTACAACCTCCCCACCTTATAACGGATCATCCTCGAGCCGAGTTTCCAAGCCTCATTGATCCACCGAAGAGAAGAGTTCGCGCCACTGGGCCCACATTTCTGATTCCCGCTCCCCAGTTTCTTCCTAAACATTCCCATGATTCCATAGTACTCGCATTAATGGCACAAACTTGCCTCTCAGGACCTTTTCACTACAATCCACCACACAAACCAGATGCTCCTAAAAGGACGCATCAGCCTCAAGCTCCACATCCTCAACATTAACCTCATGAGATGGGTCAGGGAGATACTGTCGAAGCTGTGATACATGAAACACATCATGCATCCCACCATACTTTTGTGGAAGATCCAATCGGTAAGACACTGGTTTGATCCTCTCCACAATCTCAAAAGGTCCCACGTACCTAGGTGCCAACTTAACCTGCTTTCGTATCCAACGGTGACCCAACCTTGGTGACACTCGAAGGAACACTTTATCACCCACCCCAAACTCAAGAGGTCTACACCTCCGATCTACATACGACTTTTGCCTACTCTGAGCCTTATCCATTCGCTTCCTGATCAACTTAACTCTCTCTGAAGTCTCCTACATGAGTCTTGGCTCCAATAACTCAGATTCACCGGCCTCTAGCCAACACAACGGAGATCTACATGGTCTCCCATAAAGAGCCTCAAATGGTGTCATCCGAATCGTTTCTTGAAAATTGTTGTTGTAGGAAAACTCAACTAACGATAGGTTCCTCTCCCAAGAACCACCAAAATCCAAGACACAAGCTCTTAACATGTCTTCAAACAATTGGATCGTACGTTCCGACTACCTGTCTGTCTGTGGGTGGAAAGCCACACTCAAAAACACATGCGTACCAAGCGCCTTCTGCAACCCTTTCCAAAAAAGCGATGGGAAACGTGGATCTAGGTCCGAAACAATGGTTCGTGGAACACATTGCAACTGCATTATCTCCCAAACATACATCTCACCCAACTAGTTGACTATAAAGGTCTCCTGAATTGGTAATAAATGATCCACATTTGTTAACGGATCCACAACCACCCATATTGCATCATTCTTCCACGGCGTCCTCGGAAGACCCATGACAAAATCCATTGTCACATCATCCCACTTCCATTCCAGGATGGGAAATGGATGCAACAAACCACCTGGGCGTTGATGCTCGGCCTTCACCTGCTGACAAGTAAGACACCGTTCCACAAAGCCTGCAACTTTCTTCTTCATTACAAGCCACCAAAACTTCCTTCGGAGATCACGGTACATCTTGGTCAAACTAGGATTCACTTCCCACTTTGATGCATGGAACTCTCGCATCAACTCTTCTCACACACACTTTGGCACAACCACACGATCATGAACACGAACAACACCGTCCACGTCGATGGCCCAGCTAGAAGGTAGCTCCCCACCATTATGATTTTCCTTCATGATCAGACACTCTGGATCATCAAGCCGACCTTCCTTAACTCGACTCAAAAGCATCGAATCCATCATTATGGAAGCAAGAGTGACCTGACCATTCTCTTCCTGCACCTCCAGGTGCATCTCTGCAAACAAAGACATCACCTTCCACTCGGTACTGGACTCCTGAACCATCTGATTCTAAACCCTCCTGCTCAGAGCATCAGTAACATTGTTTCCCATTCCTGGTGTGTACACCAACTCAAAGACAAAAGACTGGAGATATTCAACCCATCTTCATTGCTGAAGATTCAGATCCCGCTGTGAGAAGATGTACTTTAAACTCTTATGGTCAGTGAACATAGTAAACCATTCTCCCAACAGATAGTGCCTCCATCACTTCAAGGCGTACACCACTGTAGCAAACTCAAGATCATGAATGGGATAGTTCCGCTCATGGGGTCTCAATTGCCTTGAACCATAAGCCACAACCCACTCACTCTGCATCAACACAGCCCCAAGTCCAATTCTGGACGCATCACAAAACATGATTTACTTCTTACCCGGCTCAGGTAAGATTAAGATAGGTGCGGTCATCAACCACTTATTCAACTCTTGGAAGGCATTCTCACAAGCCTCAGACCATTCGAACCTGATTCCTTTCTTGGTCAAGCCCGAGAGTGATGCTTCCAAGAGAGAGAAATCCTGAATGAACCTTTGATAATACCCAGCCAAACCCAGAAAACACCGAACATTAGAAACACTCTTGGGCTGCTCTTAAGACACAACTGCCTGCACTTTCTCTGGATCCACTGAAACACCTACCTCCAAAATGATGTGACCCAGAAAATGAACCTCACCTATCCAGAATTGACACTTTGATAGCTTAGCATATGTCTGATGCTCTCTTAGCATACCCAAGACGATGTCAAGATGTTGGGAATGATCGTCATGAGTTTTCGAGTACACTAAGATATCATCAAAAAAATAAAACCACAAACTAATCTAGATAGGGTTGAAAGATCTGGATCATCAAAGTCATAAACACCGTCGGTTCATTGTTCAAGACGAAAGGCAGTACCACAAACTCAAAAAACCTATACCGACTCCAAAAACCTATTTCTGGTATGTCGGAGGACCTCACACTCAACTGGTGATAAACCAACCTCAGATCAATCTTAGAAACCACTGATGCACCGCTCAACTGATCAAACAGGTCATCAATTCTAGGAAGAGGGTATCGATTCTTCACTATCATCCGATTTAACTTTCGATAGTCAACACACAGCCTCAACGACCCATCGACCTTCTATGTAAAAAGCACGGGAGATCCCCAAGGAGACAAACTAGGATGAATAAACCCCTTACGCTCCAACTTCTCAAGTTTAACCTTCAATTCTTGGAGTTATGCCGGTGCCATTCGGTATGGAAGAATAGAAACTGGCTCCACTCCTGGTAGCAACTCGATCGTGAACTCGACATCCCTCTCTGGTGGTAACCCTAAGAAATCCTCAGGAAACACATCCTGAAACCAATCCATCACGGGAGGAAAGACAGATTGTTCTCCTCTTGAATTTTCATCAAGCATGAGACATGCCACTCGAGCTGTGAGTCTATTCAACTGCTGACCAAATGGTCCTGCACACCCTATTCAAATATCCCATTCACCATGGTGGACAGAAGTGTCACCCTCAAGTGACCTGAACGATACTCTACGATGATAAAAATCTATGTGCGCCTGATACAACACCAACTAATCCATTCCCAAGATTAGTCCAAACCCTAACATCTCGAGAACAAACAAATCCCACAGAAAATGATACCCACCAACTTCCAAGGCACACCCCTTGCACTACTTGATATCCTCAGACTCCACTCCCAATGGGGTGTTAATTGACATAACTCCACCCACCCTCTCCACAGGTAAACCCAGCGCTACCACAAGTTGAGAAGAGATAAAAGAGTGTGTGGAACCTATGTAAAACAATGCACTATAAAAAGTATAAGCTACAAGGATCGTACCTCGAACAATTGAAGGTCCAGCCTCACCATCACTAGGCGCAAACTGAACTGCCTGAAGCTGACCTGCCCCTCTACCTTGGGCCCCAACCCGAACGCCCTGCCCTACACTGCGCTGCTAGCATGAGTGATCTTTCCCTGGAGTTCAACATCCACCGCCCCTGCCAGTACGGCCCGTGGAGCTCCAACTGCCTACCTAATATGGGGAAAATGATCCCCTTCCTGTACCTGGAACCTTCTTTTCACCATCATGCTCACCCGCCTACCAAGGGTTCCTGCAGAATCTATGCACATGCGCCATCCTGTCGCACGAACGACACTCAACTAGAGATCGAGGATACTGACCACACATATGTCATGGCCTACTGCACTGATAGCAGAACACTTGATTCCCACTCTGAGAGGCCGACCCTCTCTTCCATCCACTTTTCACACATTCACCATGCTGTGAGCTCTCATGGAATTGCTTTCGACCTTCGGTAGCTGCACCACTCGTCTGTCCCACTAACACCACAAGCCCACTACCCAAAGCTCCCTTCAGGTTTCCTTCTGAGATCAGTGCCTGATCTACTACCTCTTCGAACCTCTTCAAGAATAATATTTTTACCTGAGACCTGATCTCATGTCTCATCCCATCCTGGAAATTCTTTTCTACCGCTGCCTCATCCCCTACTAACACTGGGAAAAATAATCTCAAATCAGTGAAGTGACTAGCATATTCCATCACCAATAGCGATCCCTGAGTCAAGATCATAAACTCTATATCCCACTCCTATCTCAAAGTATCTGGGTAGAAATTCACCAAAAAAATTTCCTGAAAAACCTTCCACGACATTCCCTCAGCCTGCTCGATTTGAGCCTGAATGTCCCACCAACGCCTAGCCTGGCCTCACAACATATAAGCGGACATCTTCACTTGCTTTTCAACAGGGGTCTCCAGATTTTCCAGTATCGTCTGGATAGAATCTAACTAGAAATCAGCTGCCTCTAGACCACCCTCTCCGGTGAAGGTCAGAGGGTGTTGTAGCTGGAACTCCCTGGTCAGCTCAAACATCCTTGGTGCAACCCGCCCTGGGTCCCGATCCATAATCTGCATAAGGTGGTCCAATTTCTCCCAGAACTGGTCTTCTCTACCATCATTGATCACCACATTTTCTTTCTCCTCTACTATAGTAGTGTTCTCAGCAACATCCTTTCGTTGCCCAATTTGTAACCGACGCCGTGGTGGCATTTCTCTACAATGCCAAGCACGATATTTTAAAACGCATGCCATAAACTTTCATGACTCCATCAAAATCTCTTTACTAGCTATAACAGCCCATTTCATATACAAACCCAACAACATTTTCCAATTTGTTTCCAACCCTTTTACTCTATTAAACATCACTTACCATACATTCATCCTTACCCACTTGTGTTATTTCATTCATCTCATCATTTCTTGATTTTATGAAACGCACAATGTACCCTACTTTCCTGCCTCACACGCCCACCCCGTGCATGTGAATAACACAATGCATGTCACCTATCTCCCTAGGTGCCTAAAATGATGCATGAATGCCAATCCTCATGCCATTAAGGCCACAAGCCAAACATCATAAAATAGTCACATCAAACCACATGTGCATCACCCAACGGTGAAATATCATCAACTGTAACATCACACAACCATGAACAACATATCCCACCCAGGGTGACATGGGTTTCCCCCACACTTGGTTTACATACTCCCAAGCACGAGCTCATTACCAAGTCCCAACACGTCTTAACCCTTGGCTACCAATCCCAAATAACAAGACCTCAGATAAGGAGAACAAGGCCTCCTCTGATACAACATTGTAATGTACCCAACCCGGAAGCCACTAAACCAGTGCTCTGAGCAAGGTGGTTACATGACCTTAAGTGCGCCTCCCCATACGCCAAAGGCTGCCGACTAGCAGTGGGGGTCTATGAAGTCAACTGGGGAGACTATACCCCCTTTTTATCAGAGTAAGCCACAACAGATATAAACCAAGTAGTAGAAACAATAACCAATAAACATGGAGCATGTATAACAATCATTTCCAACAATAAATATACCATGTCATACTAAAAGTTAAAGAGTGAAAAAACCCAAAATAAAGACAACGGCCCAAATCCCCAAAGTGGTCCCGACTCCATGTCCGGATCCTCCACCAAATGATACCCATGTCCACTCACTATCTAGCAAGGACATTTTCCCTTCTCCTGACCAGCAAACATGAATTCTGCTCGGGTACCCAACAGCGTCCCGAGAAGGGTGTGAGTACAACTTAGTAGGCCACCACAAATGATGTCTACAAAAAATCTAGTATGAAAAGGTACTACATGCAAAAAGAATATGAATGATAATTACCAAGTAATTAATTAAGGTGCCATTAACGAGTTCAGATCCAAAGTTGTTTCTATTTCCATTACCATTAATTTATTACCAATTATCATAAATTACCATTTGATCACATTTCCATGGGTTAATCACATACATTTTGTTACATGGGTCTAAGTCCAACAATCACACGCAAGAGGGTAAACACATCGGTATCCTATCTCACTAGGACTAACCCCCTCATAGCAACCATATCCTCACCTCGAAGCCTCAGTCTGGGTGGATGCAACCGTTAGAAGAATAGACCCTCAGTCCCCTTTCCTAACCCATGCATTTCGGGTGGAGTGTAGAACCTCAATGTTAGCTCAACCCGTGGGCGTAGATCCTCATGTCATACCCCACTCTACGAATCCATGTGCATATTCTTATATATATGTAACCATCAACCATCCAAACCATTGACCTTCGGCAAACACTATACACAACAACCCACATGGGAATCCACATCATGGCTTAACCCATTAATACATTACCATTTCACATTATTTAATCATTTACCCAATTCCCAGTTGTTATTCCTATCTCAGTAAGCATTGAACTTTAGACCCATAACCTATCCTGTTATGGTCTTAAATCAGTTTACACATTAACCCATTTAACACGTTCATCATTTTCATGAATCAACCATTCATTCCATTTAAAATAACCCCTAGGTTATTTCTAATTATTGGTGCATCAAATAACTTCTGTTCCAAGTTCAACCAATCATTCCAACATTTTCATCAAGGGATATACAATTTACTACAACAAGGCCACTTGTTTAAAAACAATCCTGAAACCTGAGAAAAGCCAGCACATCCCATGGATGGCCCTAATTAGGTCAAGACAATCCCAACACATCCCACGGGGATCTTGAGGGTTCCCATTTTCCATTTTAAACTCCATTATTACCAAACATGCCACGGTTATTCAAAACATAACCTAGTGGAAACAAGAACACAACTAATCATGCACAAATCACCAAATAACTATGGGATATCAATTGTAGACCACCTACCTCGAAATCGCAGTTGAAAGCACTCTAAATCAAGTCCTTAGACCTTGATCCAACCATCCTTTGGAGCTTCAAACTAAAAATCACCCAAAAGTTAGGGTTTTAGAGCTTCGAAACGAGAGGGAGAGAAGATACAAACCCTATACCAAAAAGAGAAGCATGGTTGGTATTAGCCTTACCCAGAGCTTCGATCTACAACCAACGGCTCCATAAATTCCTTAGAAACAAGGGAGATCAATCTCTTCGAGCCTTTGGATGATTTGGTTCATGCCTATGGTGAAGAGGGAGGAATGGAGAGGAAATCCCGAGTTGGGGTTTAAAATACCGGAGTGGAAAACTTGTAATTTCCCCAACTTAAAGTGGTCGCACAGTTTGGAAAACCATGCGCAAACTGTGTGCATGCCACTGTCCGGAGGAGGAGGGGTCACACGTTTTAGCCACACAGTTTGGAAAACTGTGCGCAAACCGTGTGCATGCTTTTGTTTGGAGGAGGAAGGGTCGCACGGTTTAGCCTGGGCAGGCCGCACGGTTTACTTGGTCGTGCACAGGTCATACCCCCTGGCCTGTCTTGCCCAGATTTCCTTTCTTCCATGCCTCGAGCCCCCGACACACCCCCAAGTCCTCTCACACTTTCAGGAAACATTTTAAATCCCCCAAAAGAAAGGGTTCAACCCAAACCACAACAAAAACATACCTTTACAAAACTGGGATCTTACAGTATTCAACCTAGCATGGTAGGCACACATCTTCCTTTTGCAGGGATTTTCTTTTTAGATCTGAATCTTCTCATTTCATCATATTTCTCTTTCTTTCAGTGTTGGTTGATTGTGTATTATTCATCTGATTATCAATTTTTCTACTCATTTTTCATTTTAATATTTAAAAATTATTTTTTTGTGGACTATTCTTATCTATTGCATTACTATTGAATTTGTAAACCATGGATGAATGAATTTGATATATTTTTGTCTTGAAAATGGAATTAGATGTCCTATTTTATATCGATTTTCATCAATTACACCACACCTATACATTGATGTTGGACCAAAATCTTGAAATTTTTCAATGTTATTGTTATTCGGATGAATCATATAAAATTTGTATTTCTTATTAGCTATCTATATCTCTATTATCATCTTTCTATGCAAGATTGAAAAATATATATATGTATATATATATATCCATTTTAAATATGAAAATGATAAATCCCTTTACCAATATGAAAATGAAAATTGGAAAACCAATTTTCTTTTATAAGAGAGGGATAGTCTGAGGAAAAATAAACTCAGGTAAAGGAATTTATTTATTTTAATCATTTTTAATATTCTGGTTTTTGGATTTTATAATTTTATTGTGTTGTTCTAGTTTAAGATAACCCTTAGTAAGGTTTTATTTTACTTATCAATTAATTTATTTAAATTTATTAGGGTTCAATTTTATCCTATCAAACTATTCTTATTTTAAAAAGATTTACATAGATATGTACATGAATTTTATACTTCTAAATTTATTGATGAAGGCATGTGTTATGCATAGTTTTAAGGTGTGTAATGGGTTTCACTTGACCGTTTGATCATGGGGGGTTTTAAGGCCTCGCTCAATCACACATATCGGGTTTTCCTTCAATTCCATCTTCCCTAGAAACTCCCAATGGTTCCCCCATCCGTAGATAGGTATAGACCTGATTTCCAAAAGATGGTGGTCATCTGTTTTTTCAGGCCCAACAACACTTGGGTACTCAAATTGGTCAATAGGATGGAAGATCATGATCATCGTTCCACTTTGGGGGGGATTTTTTCCTACTTCGCGACTCTCTCATATATTTAAGATGTGTTCATGAAATGCTTCACAAACCCCTATATGGGACTGGTTACCCCTATTCCAATGACATGATTATGAACATGTATTGATAGGGACACTCATATGTATGTCACGGGATCCCTATCGCTCTCTCATTTAGTTATGATGTGATGTGTTATATCCATATTTGATTACTATGGAGTTTATTGTTGTCTAGGGAGATGGATAGTGTCTTGGATATGTGATTGAACCTTTATGAGTCACCCTATACATCCTATGAAAAAACATAATCAAAACCCACATAGTTCTCTTGACATAGTTTAGGTTTGTATGACTGGACTCATCCCTGCAATTTAACATCATACGGTAAGGACATGAATATCATGACCATACCTCAATGAAGCGTCCTATGTATCATTTTTAATAGAAAAATTAGAGTCAACATAGTTTTTGTGATGAGTGTATAATCCTTTAGAGACATGAAATTATAATCCTCGGGTGGGGCATATTCATATGATACTTCCCTGGATTGTTTCATAGGGAATATATCCCTTTGAGTAGATATGAGAAAAAATCCGAATTACATCCCAATTGTCATTCCTCACTAGGGAAATTTTCTTCATATTATTGGTACAATCAGATCTATTCCCTAATCCCACATGATCCATGAATAGTTTTAGAAATAAGAGATAGAGGTAGATTAAACACACTACATGAGAACATATATATCTTGGATGTAAACATTAAAGTTTCCTTTTGAGAGGAATGATTAACCATCTCATGGGGGATATGGTATGGAGCTCAGGACTTGGGAAGGTGTCATATGTATCCCAGATATGTTTGGAATCAGAGTCATTGTAGTTAAATTATCCCTTATCATGTTGATGGGTTAAGATGGATGACCACACTCAGATAAATCATGAATATCTTGGAGATTGTAGAAATTATAGGGACTTATGTGATAATGGATTGCCTATATTCGGGGGGCATATTATATTATGTTGGTAGTTGAGGTTTATGCACTGAGGCTACCCAATCAGTCTGGGATTACACTCTGGGGATACCCATTTGGTATACTCATTCCCTATATTATGACATATTAAAGAAAGGTAGTGATTACCATGATGGTCTATCTGAGGGAATGATATTCCTAAGGTCGCCTGGGGGCATGACCCTAGCTCATCAAGGACACTTCCCTTGTCAAAGGGGAATGTAACTAAAGATTCTTATCCTAGGACCCCATGTAATTAGTCTAAGTAGGTCCATCATATAAAATGTGCATGTAATAATGGGTTTTTATGTCATGGAAATTTACTGGGAAAGTCTCTATTGTCCGCCCAATATGTTGGGGCACATATCCGACATGGCCTAAACATCCAAGGGTGTCTGCCTAATAGATTGTCAAGCATTGGATGCCTTCATATGGGTGAAGAATCATGTCCAATATGTTTTTCAAGACCAAATTAGGCTTTAGTGGGGTCTCACACAAGATCAAATGACTTTTCTTGGATATCTTTACATGATCAAGAAAGACATGTTATAGATATTGTGCATGATCATGGTGGACATGTCTAGAGTCTCACGCATGATTGAAGTGGACATGACTGGGGTATTGCGCATGATCAACTAGCTTGTATCATATGTCTTCACCTAATCAAGGAGGACATATCTAGGATATTTTTCTTGATAAAATGGCTCATTTCAGATACTTTCACCTAAGTGAAGCAGACAGGTCTGGAGTCTCGCACATGATCAAAGAAGACATGATCATGTGTTTTTTCATGATCATCCTAACTTGTCTGTGGACTGTCACATGTGAATTTTGACATGTCTATAAACAATATCATGATCATTATAAAATTTCAATGATTACCCAAAAGTTATTACTATCTTGTTCATAGTGTATATTATGATAACATGTCATTCCCAAGGTTTCTTAAGGTCATTGAGAGACCAATGAAAGGTCTTGTGATCGCGTGTCCTTGAACCATGCACATAGTGGTGCCTTGCAGATGTGATTAGGGTATTCCACTCATTCAATTATAGAAAATATATATCCAAAGGGAGTATCCCCTATGTTTCATGGGAAACAATATATATTACTAAGTGAAATTTTTGAAGGCATAAACCATAGGGATTATAAGGTAAAGGTAGGTTTTATCCAAGAGTTTAAATACACAATAAGGGAACATCCACACGATACACCATTTTTCATGTGATTCGTATGAAATCTAAAATTAATCATGAATAAATCTTCCAATGTGTATAGAAGATCACCAGTGATGTTAAGAGCATAAATTTGGTTCCTTGGTATATACATAAAAGGGGTTTTCCACTGGAAACATGCATGCTAAGTGGTTTGATCCTGACATCTCAGGATTCCCATTATTTGGTGATCTGTATGATCTTCATGAGGTCTCATGGTGAGCTCTGGAGTGATAGACAAGGTTATTCATATCAAAACCTCCACACACACAAGTAAAGGAATGCAAAAAATGGTGAGGAGGAATTAATAGAAAGAGATCTAGAGGGAGGATGAATGTTGAGGCATCCATTCCCAGGGCTATGTGCATGCATCACAAGAACATGGGTTTTTAACACTAAATAAGGGATTGCACATTTACTAGTATATGATCATGGGAATCATCATGGGTGATCATGTTTAGAGACCTTCACTGAGAGTCCGGACAAGGAAATCACAAAATCGAGGGATCATCTCTATCTACTCTGCATGGCCTAGAGATATTCATTCGAGCTTCATATGCGCATTGCGTGACAGTGTCGAGCAAGTGTCGGGTGTTCCTTGGGATATTGAACTAGGGAATAAGAAGGTTTAAGATAGATGTATTAGGGAATATATATTTGATTAGATCTTTTACATCATGGGAGAGAAATAGATGGTTGGGATTATCGATGCACACAATTGATGGCGTAGATCATTGGGAGGCTCGATCGGAGAGCACAGATTCAATCATACTGAAAAAAATTATCCCACATCGAAATATTTTGTCTTATCCCCTCCGGTATATAATACATTCTAAAACATCCATTAGTTAGATCCGGTAATGGTGTTGACACCTGTATCATCTACATCACTTCCACCATGGGCTTTGGCTAAATGAGTCTTTTGCTCAGACTATGCATTCATGCCTACATGATTCCACAACACAGCCCCTAAAAACAGGCATGACTTCCCCTTTAGGTAGATATTATCCCCTTCTAGTACACCGGATAGAACATTATGACTACTAATGGGAGTGGTTGACCTCTGGTTTCACATGGGCCTATGGCTAAATTGGCCTGGTTGGCTGGTGTCTAGACATATATATTTTGTTGTCTAAGGGTGGTAAAAGAAAAACCATAACTACTAAGAATAAAATTACTAGTATAAAATAAGAGTACCAAAGTTATCTCCTTAAATAACAAGCCTTTACATATTCCTTTTCCACCATAGTCTTTGAATATTCATTGAAAAAGTGTGTAATGGACAAATATTGGTGCTACCAAAATGTCCCCCATAGAATGTGATTCATCGAAATGAAAAGAATCTTATTTTGGATAAATATAAAATAACTTTTTGGAATATTTGAATATATGAAAATTAAAGATACTGAACCCCCTAAGTGGATATATCTTGATTACGTCTTAGGAACTCTCAATTGTTATGAAGTTGATACATCTGGTCAGAAATTCTCAGTTGAATTCAATATAGGAATCCGCATTGACTTAAAGCATGGATACCCTGAAACTGGAACATATATGAATTCCAAAATGGAATATGGATTGGGTGGAATGTAAAATTTGATTCAATATGATGTAAAGTAATTGGATGTCTCTACATATCCCATGAGTATGGGAATCTAGCCGCATGTAGTTCTGAAATATACCACTATACAGATCAAATTCTTGTAAAAGAAAAATAGGTTCATAGATGAATGAATCTATGATGAATGTTCTTATGAATGTATATCTTGTATATAGGAGGAAAAATATCACTATTTTCATGATGAAATCATGGGTAAAGATCCATGTTTTTGTGGAGACATTGATTATATCATCCAAGATGCCCATACTTTCTGTGTAATACAAAACGGGTTAGATTTCCTGGATTTGAGTACTTCTCTTTCAAAAGGTTTCTTTTTGAGAAATGTTTATAAATTCCCACTAAGATGAAATTCGTCATTGGTTCACCTACTCCAGCAGTCTTTAGATCATCTAATTTACAAGGATGATTTGGACATGATATCCTTCCTGAATGTTATAACTTTTACCTAAGTCAAGCGACTTAGCGAGTATATCTTGATTTTTTTCTGAGGACATATAGTGTCACCCACAATATTTATATCTTTTTTATTTTATTACTAATAATATAATGAGATTCATTTGGGGTAAGACATAACATGCCTAGAATTTTATTTTACATAGGCCACTTTCGAACAGGATTTTGACCTAACAAGTTTCTGTGCCTCTTCCCTTTTATAGCTGCTCAATATCACCTGGATCACATAATGTTTATGTCTAGTGATTAGACACTCAAATTTTTTCTAGGAATCCCTTAACGATTATTCACATTGGAAATCACCATGTTTCTTTTTGTGTCAAGGTCCTATAAACTAGACCATCTGTGTGTTTTCATTTAAGGTCTTGGAGCATGGAAATTCTTATCAATGTATTTTATGGTCTTCTAGCTCAGACCTTATGGGATATGGGGATGGATTACCTAAGATGACTCAAAACACTATGGGTTTATGAGTTCTATCATGGTATTTCTAAGGTTCATAAGGATTGGAGATCCTTTCTTACATGGAGGATATTCCTTTAGTTGGAGGGTTAAATAACTTATGCATCTATTGCATGGACAAGAAGGATAAAACTCACTCTTTTTCAAGGGATATGGAAACCTTATAGATGGAAATATGGATGAGAGATAAATAATAGGGAATATTTTCCTACTTGGATAGTTGTAATGTGGGTGATGTAAGTCAAAATCCAAAATTCTGAGCCATGTAATGTAGAATGGGGTAGAAATTATAGGTATTACCCATAACACTATGGGGTTTCAAGTTCCCACACAGTGTCATTGTGGCACACAAGGATTATAAATCCCTTTATACTTGGCCATGATGTCTCTGGTTGGTGGGTCTCATCCCTTTCATTGATAGCATGTTCAAACAGATATTTTTCTTTTATTTTCTCAGGGCTATGAAATATTTGTGGAAAATAAAAAATCTAGAAAATGAAGTTGGGAATGGAAGGCAAGACATCCATGAAGGGTTATAGAACCCTAGGGAAAAATATATCTTAATTGAACATCTCAAACCCCATTCCTTGTGGTTTTGAATCATGAGGTTTGATCCATAAAAAGGTTCAAGAATGAAGGGCCAAATTCTATCCATGTGAAAGGGAATAAAACATGGTGATGCAATATTGAGGATATCAGATCTGTTCAAACAATCTAAGGCAGATATTGTAAATCATATTTCAAAGGGATCAGGTCACGAGGAAGGTATGGGACAGCTACACTGGGGATATATTAAAACTCAATGGGGTGATAAGTTCCTCTATGATGAATCTAGGATCAAATGAATTAGAAATCCCTTTATACCAAGCCCTAATTTCTCGGGTTGTTGGGTCTGAGCCCTTGCATCAACAGCATGTCAAAGCAGAGAGATCTCTTTTCTTTTTCCGGGGACATGAAAAATTGGCGATAACTTGAGATTATTATATCTTGATGCAGTATTTATGTAGAATGTAAGATCTATGAAGGATTTGAGAACCCTAAATTTTTTTCCACCACCTATCAAATATATAATAGTGGTGAGGAAATTTGACACATAATTGCTCTAATATTTTCCTGGACTAGGGTGTCCATTGAGCAAAAACTATAATTTACTAGGCTACAGAGTAGACCCTATGAGCTTTATTCCTTATTTAGTTATGCTCTTATTTATTCCTAAACTATGAATATTATGTGTTTAGCAAGTAAAGACATGACCTTTTCTCATAGAGCTCTTTGCGGGTTTTAAACAGACATGTTTTGTGTCCCTTTATATAGAAGTTTAAAGTATTTTGATTTAGCCTTTTATAGGATTGAGTTTAAGGTCATGAAACTTATAGAACTAATATGGGAGATGTTACAAAATATCCTAATTAGGATACCCATGGTAAGAAGTACTCCAACATCCTTATGAGTAAGAGTTGAATGGGTTTTAAATCCCATATCAAGGTTATCATGTCATGAGTGATGATGTGGGATAATGATTCTATGGATAACCTAAAACAAAATGGGGTGCTAGGTTTATCTGTGGTGAGGTCAGGCTTAAGAGAATGATAAATCCATTTATACAAGGACAATATGTCTTTGGTTGGTGGGTCTGAGCCCTTGCATCAATATCATGGTCAAATAGATAGATATTTTTTCTTTTTCAAGTGCAATGAAAGGTTACGACGACCCTAGGTGCTTGAGTAATGATGTATGGTGTATGGATTGAGGTTCTAAAAAATATGATGGAATAACTCCAAACTCTGGTAGGCTGGGGAAAGTCTCTTTTGGTTCTTTGATAAGGAATGAATTATAGTTGATGATTTTCCCAGGTTATCATATTGTATTGGGGATGTACTTGCCTCCATGCAGTTGTAGTTTCATACAGTAAGGATGTTCTTCAGTGGATTTTAACATCATGCGGTAAAGACGTACCTCCATGAAGTTTAACATCATGTGTTAAGGGTGTACTTTAATACAGTTTAACGTCATCTGGTAAGGATGTACTTCTATGTAGTTTAATATCATGTGGTAAGAAGGGGGTTCCATGCAGTTTAACTGCATGTTGTAAGGACGTGGGAACCAATGTGAATGTGTGGAAATGTTGTGGCTGGGCCCAATGAAGGAGACATGGGGATCACTATATATATCATGATGATGAAAATAAATCCACACATAGTTCATTATTATGTTTCCTACATAAACCTATACCATACACAAGGAGGAGTGAATTTTTATATTTATTTGTTGTGACTGGGGTCAGAGTTTGAAATTTGTGCTTCATTACATATCCTATGAGGGAATAAATCATGTCACACATATTTACTGAGTGTGAAATATTCTATGTTAGTATGGACCATACATAGAGGTGGGTATTATTTCCATTTATCATTTTATATGGTCCCAGTAATGGATATCAAGGCTTCACTACATATCTTATGATGATAGGAATCAAGCTACATGTATTTCTTAAGGATCCATATTGATTAACTCCAAGTGGTGAGGATGCTGGTGAATTGACGTGAATAAATGGAAACATTGTGATTGGGCCCAATGATTTAAGTCCAGGTGTCACTACGTATTTCATGAAGAATACAATCAAACCACACATTGTCCTTGAAATCCCATGTAGTTTAATTCGTGCAGTGAGGAAAGAGGAAAAATAATGTGAATTTATGAGAATATTGTATTTGGTCCCAATTATGGAAGTATTTGCATCACTATTAATCTCATTGCAATGAGAATCAAACCACACATGGTTTTAAAGGACCTTGTAGTTTGAATTCATACGGAAAGGACATTGGTGACTTGACATGAATAGAGATGGACATCATGGATCTGTATAGTTTTATGTCATTTGGTAAGGACATTGCATGTGATGTTTAATGACTTAAGTCAATGAAGAGAGATTTCATGCAATTTAACATCTTTATTATAGGATGAAAGGTGTCGTGTAGTTTAATGTCATGCTGCCAGGATGAAATGTGTTATATAGTTTAACATCTTTCTGCTAGGACAAATTTCTTATAGTTTAACATCATGTGGTTAGGAAGAATGATGGGATGTACATTGGTGTGGATTATATTATTATTCTTTATCATTTTATATAAAATATTTCCTCCCCCTTATCAATTTTGGTCAATATGATGGTCGTATTAGGCAATGTGTTGGTGTGAATATTCTACAGTTGGGTAACATGATGCAATGTGGGCTCAAAAGTGAACCTTTCCATCAATCCCCTATTATAGCCAGTGAGAGAGTCCAGTTCTTCCTTTTTGGTGACATATTGTCTTTTGACCCATTTAATCACTAACTCTAAATCCCTATTCATGTTCAGGTAGTCTATTTATAATTTAAAGGATTTTTCTAAGCCAATGATGAGGGCATGGTATTTTGCCTCCTTATTTGGGATAACATCAGATAGTGCGAAAGAGTACGGGAAAAAATTGTCTGGAGAGACAAATACAATCCTCATACCAACCTGGTTGAGCTTCAGGGTTTCTATCCTTTTTCTAATAGGAATTTTTGAGGTGCTATCAAAATACATCTCCCATGTATGGGAAGTTTCATGGGCATAGAAGACATCATCATCTGGAAGCTCGGTGTCATTCAGTGTAATTTCTAGGGTAGGATGTGCTGCAAGGAAATAAACCAAGGATTGTCCTTTTACTAACATTTGTGATATGAAATTAATGTCATATTGATGAATAATTATCGCCCATTGGGCCAAGATCCTATTCAACATTGGAAAAAAAGGGTTTTCTTGAGCATGTTGATATGAGAGACATGATAGACTTTGTGGTGCTACAAGAAATGCCTAATGATTTTCACTGTGAATATGATTGAAAGGAATTTCTTTTTGACATTAAAGTATCGGGTCTCAGTACTTAGCATAGTATAACTAAGGTAATAGAGACTATTTTCACTTATTGTTCCTAATTATCATTCCATCGAATACACATAAAAGATGATTGTCCTTCCTTGCAATGGAGGAATCAAAATTGATGGGTGTAGTATGTTTTTCTTGAGACATTAAAAGGATTCTTGAAAGGCATTGTCCTATATTAATAGATATGATGTTGGAAATCCATCATGGGTATTGAAGATTCTTGGACGAAGTTGGCCTTGACATATTGGTAAACTCTTAACTAAAAATTGGTTCCGTTAGAGGGATGAATTCCCCTAAATACCTTCTTAAAGACTCTATGCTCATAGGTTGGTCCGAGATAGTGCATTTCCACATCTGGGTTCAGTACAAGAATTTATGTGTAGTTACACAGGAACAATTATCAGTTATTCAATAGAAATGTGATGTACATCTCTTTATTTTCATTGGGCATGGTGTCACTAATTAGTATACACCATAGATCTTTCTCATTTCTCATATTTATCTTCCTGATATTATATATGGTGTTAGAAACAACTTCCTTGAATACTAGAGGGGTGTTCCCAAGTTTCTCTTCATCTTCCTCCATTTGTGAGCATGTGGAGACATTTACAAATGAATATGGAAATATGGGGGGGATTTTCACTATAGGGGTGACAAAATTTGTGAGACGTCATCATCCCCTATTATTTGAGTTGTCACAGAGAGACACTATAGTTGATTTCATTTTACAATGTCACTGAGGAAATATGGGTCTTGGACCTCTGGGATTAGATCAGAAACCTTGACCAGGCTTATAGGGTGCACCTGATCACCATTGAGAATACTCCAAGTATTTATAGGGATAATCCCCTAAGCAATAAAAAGATACAATCTATATATCATCATCCACCATTGGTTTCTCACCTCCCTTATTATAGAAATCAGATTCAGCATGTGTGGCTCTAAATGTCTCGAATGGGGGGTTGTCACCATGTGGTGTTCCAACTTTCCCATCTAAATTTGATGTTGTCTCCTAGATATTGAGATGTCACATAGTTTATTGTACAATGACCAGAATGAATTCCATGCAGTTTTTCATCTTAACGTAAGGATGTGAATATAGGTGGATGGTTTGTGTTATAGAATCTAGGAATCCCTATGTATCCCATTAGTATACGAATCAATCAATATGTAGTTCATTATAAATGTGTAGTTTAATGTCATGTAGAAAGGACCTAATCCATTCAGTTTAACATCTTGTGTTAAGGATGTCTGCTATACAGTTTTGACATCATGTGGTTTGGACATGATCAATTTAGTTTAATGTATTGCATCAAGGAAAATGTCCAAGTTGTTTAATTTCTTGTGGTTATGTCATTAGCTGTGGAGTTTAATGTCTAGCGTTAAGGATGAAATCCATGTAGTTTAATATCTGAGGAAAGGATGAGTTCTATGATATTTTGACATCTGGTTGTAAGGACGAATGAGAGTCATTGTGAATTATTGGAAACATTATAGTTAGTTATAAGGGTGGAAGTTTGTACATCACTGCGTAATTCATGAGAATGAGAATCTAACAACACATAGTTTTTAAGAGCTATTGTAGTCTAATTTTTTGTAGTGATGAATGATGATATGTCATTTAAGGTCTCATATTCAAAACCAAGACAAGTCTGTCAAAGATGATACGACATGTTTTTGCGGGGAATCATTTATCAAAATTCAAAATCCCACATGATCCATACTCGGTGTGGGAAACAAGGAACAACGAGGGTTCCATGAGGAAGAAATTGAGAACATGCCATGGACATTGTATATCATGTGGTCGTTGGACAAAGATATATGATCAATGCATTCCTACATATCTCATTGAAAATGTGAATCAGTCCATATGTAGTTCTAAGGTGTCATGAAGTTTAATTTCATATGGTAAAGATTTAATCCATGTTGTTTAATGTCATGTAGTTAGTACACAACCCATGTAGTTTAACATCTTTCAGTGAGGAAAATTTCCATGCAGTTTAGTGTCTTGTGGTAAGGAAATTAGTTGTGCAGATTAACATCTTTCAGTAAGTATAATGGACATACAGTTTAATTTCTTATATTAAGGACATTATCCATGTAGTTTAACATATTATGGTAAGGATGATATCTATGTAGTTTAACATCTTATGGTAAAGATTAGATCCATGTAGTTTTAACATTTTAATGTAAGAACAAGATCTATATAGTTTTAACATCTTGCGGTAAGGAATTTAGTCATACAGTTTAATGTCATGAGGTAAGGACATTATCCATGAATTTTAACATCTTTCTGTAGGAAGTATAAAAATAACCTATATGGAGAGTGGATCTTCTTGACCATCTTGGACACTCTTATGTATATTTCATAAGTTTCAGGATCTTTTTACTCTATCAAGATAGAAAATTTCAATTCCTATGATCGATCATTGAAGACAAAGAATATTTTTATTGTGTTCCCAAAATTTTGATGGTAGGGGAAATAATCGTCATGTATTTTCAATACTTCCTCATCTATCTTTCTCATTGTTGGGAACTTCATCAAACTGTTTCCCAAGGAATAGTCAAAATATTGTGAGATATACTCAGTCTGGAAGGAATAGTCTTTGTTCAATCTGGATTTGAATGATGGTCACTTATCCTTGGGAGGTATATGGATCATACCCAACATCACAACTAGTTCATCCTACTCAGAGGGTTCATATTACTAGCATGGGGTTTTAGGTGTTGGAGGTTCTAAAATCCCCTTGTCCATCTACACTTGAATCATATCATTAAAGAAAATGAAACCTTGTATTGTGTGTATGATACATCGATGGTAGAAGAAATGATTATCATGGAATTTAAACCCTAACTCACTTTGATTTTTTTCATCAAGAGATCTATAAAACAATTATCCATGTCATAGTTAAAATTACATGGATCATGTTTTCCTTTGAATTAAATGCTTTTCGCTGCTTGTCATCAATAGTTGGGAGACCAGACTGCTTCTCCCACAAGTTATCTATGCCACCATTGGTGTGGGTATATGGATGAATCTGGAGTCTAGGGTATAGAGTCCTGGTCCTTATTGATCTGTGTAAGGTGACAAAGCATTGGGGGTCTTGGATGATGTAGATTCTTCCAATTGATTAAAAGGTCCCAACTCTCATTATTTTTTTGAGGTGACCCCTAAGGTCAAATGGTTTCCAAAATATCCTCGATGAGGAGGTGAAAAATATAGAAATCCCCTAGCTATGTGGGATTGGATGAGGAGGAAAAATGTTTGAATTTATCCCAATGAGGGGATGAAAAATATGAAAACTCCCCCAGGCCTCTCGGCTTGGGAACTTCATTGAATGGTGGAATTCTATAAGTCGATACGGGAACATCATCCCTTGGATGATATCTTAATAGTATTCCAAAAATTATCTCCCAGATATTCCTATTCTCTTGTTCAAGTTGAGCGTTCTATTCCTCTGTAGAAACTGCCTTGTCATCCTCAAGGGGATGGCTAGGGGTCCATGAAAACACCCCTTCCTCTGTCGATGGAAGGGTAAGTAGATGATGAAGGGAGTTCTGATGTGGATCCCATAGAATTAATCCACCGCTTCTACTATCCATAAAATCCATTTTCCTTGCCTTAAGAAATACCAGCAAGATCGGTAACACCTCCTCTAGATGCTCGATAGATACCACTGAACCTTTTTACTCTTGGGTCGGTGGTAGGAGATAAGATGACCTGTTGTAACCCTAAAAATAGTACGAAGGTATGATTGTACCCTTTAGAATCATACTCGTCCAAATCTAATGAGGATTATTTGGATCCGTCCAATATCATATTGAATGAGGCACATGGATGTTGGTACTCCTCCTTGATGGATTACATTATTTGATGGGTTGGTGTAATATGTACCATTTGGGGGGTTGGTTCCCATGATGAAGATGATCCTAGGGTAGAACATGGTAAAAATCCCCCCCCCCCCTCCATGTGGGATGGGTTGTTCCCTGAGATTCCATAACCACCAAGTCTAGCTATGATGAATTCATAGACTCCTATCTACTAATGATTTGAGATTGAATCTGGGACACTATTAGGATACACAGGTGGACCTCAGATAGATTATTAATAGTAGGGATATGAACTTTCTCTAGAAATACATTTCTTGGATATGCCAGGTGGGATCTTCTACTGGGTGCTTCATCCTTGATAGTTGGTGTAGGAACAAACTTTTCTATATCTCCTTGGGGAATCATGGTCACGTATCAGTGTTGAAGATTATAATGGATAGGAACCTTACTAGAAATCTCATATGTTATTGATTTTTCATTTTGACTATCCTCATTAACTTCCCTGAAATAGGTAATTTTTACATTGCTGCATTCAAATGATTGGTTCCCAAAGTGGTTGAATGTGGAGATAAGGTCCACTTCCTCTCGTACAACCTGTCATGTGAAAGATGACCAGAGGGAAATCATCATCGAAAATATTTCATTATATGATCCCAGATTCAAGATGGAGCTTTCAATTTGGTATTCTGGGATCAATACATTCACAAACCAATATCGAAAGTGGTTTGTTTGTGATAACATACATCAGGGCCTCATAGCCAAATTATTTTGTCTAGTGATCTTGGAATCCATCGGCACATTCGGTGACATCATTTTGATTTCAAGGAATCCTAATAATTCCTGAGAATAAGTAAAAAACCTTATCAATGAAGAATCATACATAATATTACATGTCCAATAATTAACTTTTATAGTTAAAAGGTAATGAGTTATCCCATTTTAGTGTGGTTAGAATAAATAGTTCTGGTTTATCATTTTGTTGTAAATTGATCACAGCATAAACTAGGATGATGGTCACCAGAAAATAAATCCTTTTCAACCTATGAAAGTGATGAAATGGTTTAAGAAATTCAGGCCATCTTCACCATTATTTTTCATCAGGTTCTAAGGAATTAAATGGGTTTCATTCGACATATTTATCGTCGGGTTTCTAAGGCCTCACTCAATCACATGCATCGAGTTTTCCATTTATTTCATATTCCATATAAAATCCCAATGGTTCCCCCATCTATGGCTGGGTACAGACCTACATTATAAAGGATGATGATCATCTCGGTTTTTGGTCCCATCAACTCTTGGGTACTCTCATTGGTTGGGAGGATAGGAGGTCCGGATGATTGCACCCTTATGAGGGTAATTGTTTCCTAATTCGGGACTCTCTCATAGATTTTTGATATGTTCATGAAATCCTTCATATACCCCAATACAGCACTAGTTACCCCTATTTAAATGACTTGATTTTGAATGTGTATTGATAGGGACAATCACATATATGTCATGGGATCTCTATCACTCTCACATTTAGTTATGATACTTTGGGTTATAGCCATGTTTGAGTACTATAGAGTTTATTACAATCCAAGGAGATGGATGGTGTATTGGATATGGGATTTATCCTCTAAAATATATCCTTCATATCATTTGAAAACAGAAATCAAAACCCCATTAGTTCGTTTGACATAGTTTAAGGTCGTATGACTAGACCCAACCATGCAGTTTAACGTCATATGGTAAGGATGTGAATATCAGGATCAGAACTCAATGAGGTGTCATACACATACTATTTAATATAGAAATTATATTACACATATTTCTTATGACAAGCATCTATTCTTAGAGAGACACAACATTATAATCCTTAGATGAGTTTTATGCATACATGACTACCCTAGAATTATTCATTAGGAAAATAACACTTGGAGTGGAGATGAGATGCAATCAGTCATACGTCCCAATAGTGATTACTCACTCCTAGAATTCACATCATTCTATTGGTACAATAAACTTTGGTCTCTACACCCACATGATCCATGCTTAGTGTGAGAATCAAGAGGTAGTGGTAGATTAGACACATTTCATGAGAGCATATATTTTTTTAGGCTTACACATTAAAGTTTCCCTCTGAGAGTAATTATCACCCATCTCAAGGGGGGTATGATATGGATCTCGAGCATTTGGAAGGAATCCTATGTATCCTAAATATGGTGGGAATCAGATGAATCGTAGTTTAGTTATCCCTTAACATAATTATGGGTTAAGATGGATGATCAAACTTGGATACATCACAACTATCATTGAGATTTTAGGAATTATAGGGACTTATGCTGAAATGGATAACCTATAGATGGGTACATAGTATATTATGTTGGTATTTGGGGTTTATGCACGGAGGCTGCCTAATTGGTTGGAACATAAACTATGGGGATACTTGTTTGTTATACTTATTCCTTAACTTATAAAAGATTAAAGAAAGGTAGTGATATCCATGATGATATGTCTGAGAAAATGATATTGGAAAGGTCACATGGGGGGATTACCCTATCTCATCAAGGAAGATTCCTTTTTCAAAGGGGAATGCAGATGAAGATTCTTATCTAGAGCCAACATGGTATGAGTATATGTAACTCCACCGTATAAAGTGGGTATGTTTTATGGGGTTTTTATATCTTGTCCATCTACTTGGAAAGTATTGAGTTTATACCTGATATGTTAGGGAACCAATCCTACATGGTATACATATCCAAAAGTGTATGTCTAATCAATTTTCATGATTTAGATTCATTTGGATGGGGGAAGCATCATATCCAAGATGATTTTCATGACCAAAGTGGGATTTTTTTGGGGTTTCATGCATGATCATATTACTCGACTCAGATATATTTTCCTCATAAAGGATGGAATGTATGAGATCTTATGAATGATCAAGGTGGGAAATTCTAGAGTCTCTCACATGATTGAAGGAGAAATGATTGGGTTCATGCACATGATCAACTGGATTGTCTCAAAAGTCTTCACATAATCAAGGAATACATGTCTGGGATCTTGCACATGATCGACTGGCTTATCTCAGATGCCTTCTCCTGAGTGGAGCCTACATGTATGGGGTCTCTCACATGATCAAAGTAGATATGATCATTCATTACCTCATGAAAAACCTAACATTTCTTTGGACATTTTAATTTCAATATGGACATGACTATGGAAAATGGCTTGATCATTTTGACATGTCAATGATCCCTCACAATGTCATCCTAACTTGTCTAGAGCTTTTCTGATGACAGCATGTCATTCCCATGGTTTCCCAAAGATGTTGTGAGACCATCGAAGGGTCATAAAAGTGTGTGTCCGTGATCCATTCACATGGTGGGGTCTTGCAGTTGTGTTTAGGGTCTTACACTCATTCAAGTACCACAATTTTATATCAAAAGGTATTATCCCATATGTTACATGGGAAAATATATATATTCTTGAGTGTAGATGTTGAAGGAGTACACCATACGGGTTTCATGGAAAAGGGAGTTCATATCCATGAGTTTATATGCACACTAAAGGAATGTTTACATGAACTCAAAAGGACTTGAAAATAAGTATTTCAATGTATATAGAGGATTCTAAATGATTTCATGAGCATAAGTAGGGCTCCTTGGTACATACAGACCAGGGGTTTCCCACTGGAAAACCTGCATGCTAGGTGGGGACTTCATGACATCGCATGATGCTCTTGATTTTGTGATTTGGATGACCTTTATGAGGTATCGCAATGAGCTATAGAGTGATATGTGGGAGGATTAATATCAAAACATCCACACACACATATTTAAAGTCATGAACTACATTGTGAGGATGAATGAATGGACAAAGATCTATGGGGATGCTACATTTTGAAGCAAAGGTTCCCAGGGTTGTGTGTGTGCATTGCAAGACCATGGGTTTGCAGCACCACATGGGGGATTACATGTTTACCAGTACATGCCCATGTACATCATCATAGGTGATCATGTCTTAAGACCTTCACTGGGTGGATAAATAGGGACATCACATGATCAAGGGATATTCTTTATTAACTATGCATGGCCCATAGATATTTATATGATCTTCATATGTGCATCGCATAACAGTGGTCATGTGTATTTTAAAAAACCATGTGATCGCCAAAAAATTAATTGAGGGACTCTACAAGGAGGTACAAGGGAAGCGTCTAGTCCGCAAGGAAGGATGTGTGGCTGAGGGTTTCCTTCAAACTGCACCTCTAGGGGTCTTTTGGGATTGCTCCCCACAGAAGTCCCTCAACTCACACAACCTCCAAGGGATAATATGATGGAAATTACCACCATGAATGTGTCTATTTGTTGAAGATTTGTGTACTGGTAAAGGGGTAAACTTTCATGAAGAGGGTTCATGACCATGTGTCCTACTGGTACTTAACATAAGGTCTTATGAAGGTCCCTTCTAACACACCAAGGACTTGTGAGAGGCGTTTACTGGTTAGGACAACTATTCCCAATGTTATATGAAAACTAAACGAGCCAAAGAAGTCATGGATCTTGAATAATGAAGGTGGGGCTGATAGAACTATTGAACACCCTGATTTTGTGAGTTCACAAACCCTAAAAGTGTCACATGATCGTGCGAACACTATAGATGAACTAGGCATTTCATGACATTATCTTCATCATGAGACCGCTTGATATTCAAAATACCATGAAGCTATCCCTCATGATTAATATATGGGTTCATCAGCTGGTGATGGCCAACATCACTTATTTTATAGAGCTCTTCCTTCCAACCATATTTCATCTATTTTTCTAGATGGAGGATATTTTAAATAGGCAAGGAGAGGCTGAGTCTTCTACCTCTTTGCATGTGATGAACTCCGCATGCACTGGATGACACGGTGAAGATCACATCACATGATAATTTCATTTAATGATGGTATGCCTTTGTTCTTATCCTGTGGAATCATGCGATTATAAAAATATGAGTTAGATGAGATGGAAAATTCATTGGAGGAAGAAGGGGTGTGTGGTCACTAAAGGTTTTTCAATGACCTAATGATTTCCCTTACCCATGTCAGATGATAGAATGATGATCATGTGAGGACTTTGAGAATTTTTTAGGGATCTCAAGGATTGCCACTAGAGCTCATGGTTTGGATATCACAATTACTTTATTCAATAATCATAGAATCACTCATACATCAGTGATATACTAGAGATATGGAAGTGATGTTGATCTACTATGAGGTGTGACTTGGGATGTCGAACTAGGGAATCATGAGGTTAAATATAGAGGTCTCATGCTACACAAGTTTGATTTGATCTTGCACATCATGGGAGAGAAATGGATGGATGGTATTGGAGGTAGGCACAATCAACTATGTGGATCACTGGGAGGCATGATCAGATTTATCAGATTCGATATCAGTGAAAAAACACCATTCGACATAAAAATACTGTTTCGTCTCCCCTCTAGTATATTTTCCATTCCGCGACATCCGTTGAATTGGGACATCAATGGGGTAGGCACCCATACTATAGGCATCACTTCCATCGTGGGATTCAGCCCACAACGTCTTTGTCTTGGACTATGCATGCAAACCTATTGGATTGCACACCACAGACCCCATACATGGTCTCAACTTCCTCTTGTGGGAGCTATACTCCCCCACTGGTCTACCAGTTGGTCCAGGATGACTCCCACTAGGCAGGGTTGACCTCTAGTCCTACATGGGAATGTTGTTGAACTATACTGGTTGGCTGGTGGCTAGCCATATATATATTTTGGGATATGGGTGGTAATAGAAAACCCTTAACTACTAAGAATATAATTCATAGTATAACATTTGAGTCCCAAATTGATATCCTCAGATCCTAAGCCATTACATATTTTTTTCCACCACGGTCATTGAATCATCAATAGAAAAGTGTGAAATTCACAAATATTGGTGTTAATAACATGTTAAGGAATTTTTTTAATTTTTTTTTGTTTATTTAAAATTAGTTAATTAAATTTTAAATTATTTATTTTGTAACATAATTTTAAATGTATTATATAAGGTATTTATTATTTATTTTAAAATTTATTTTTTAAGGGAATTGTGATTTACCAAATTATTATTTCCAGACGTTGATTTTTATTTCAAATCTATCAAATAATTCATTTAAAATATACATATGTATGTGTCTACCTATTTTTTATTTTTTTTTAAAAATTCGTAAAAATTTCTAAAACTATCGATTCATGATTTATGATTTTTCAATTATATTTATTATTTATATGGTTTTTGAATGGGTTTTATTTCATTTTTTAATTAATTTATTTTTGATTTATAAATATGTATATATATACATCTATCTATCTTTTTATCTCTAATTACCTTTAGAATTTATTATAAAAAGTATTATTATTAATTTGTTTGACTTTATTCTAAAACTTATATTTGATTTACAAAGAGGTATATATTCGTAGTATCATTTGTTGTTTTAAGAGATGGATTTGTTTTAATCTATAGTAATTTCTTCTAATATCTTTAAATCATGGTGTTTCAAGTGGTTTAATTTGATTCATAATACATATGTGTATTTATTAAAATTTTAATGGCACCATGTAAGGATTTTCATATATTTTATCAAGTTTGTTTATAGAGAAAAAATTATTATTGTTTACTTTATATAGTTTCATCTAGAAAATAAATCCCCAGGGAAGTTAGCATCATTTTATAGAGAAAGATTTTTTGTATTCATTTAATTTAATATGAGTTTTTATTTATGTCTTCCAAATAATAACATTTTCTTAAAATCATTTATTTCTTAACAAAATAGTTCCAGAAACTGTCAAGAAAATGATTATGACATTTTATAAGAAAGGTTATTTTCCATGAATGTAAATAATTATATGTATGTATTTTTGAAATGTTTTATGTTAGGATTGAGAAATTAAGGTCCATTAAATTTTTTTCCAAAATTGGAATTAGTATAATGAATGTTATGTTGTGGGGAGTGAACCCATAAATCTTAAGGGGACTTTGTTTCATATGATTTATGACTAGAGGTATTATATTTTTTAGTATGGTTTTCTAAGTATCATAAATGACCCACTAAAAATTATTATATTCAAGGGGTAAATCACAACCATCTTTTCAAATATAATTATTTTTTAAAAGTAATATGTAGTTATTTAGTACAGAATGTTTTAAAACCTACTTATTAGTGTATATATTTATTAGACGAAAATATTTCGGAATAATCTAATTAAGTTCTTAAAAGCCCTAATAAGGAAAAATTATTGCTCACCCTATGTTTAAAATTCATTTTTCATAGGTTTAGTGGAATTTTCCTAAAGAGTTCAATATACTTAAGGATTTAGCATACATGATGAAATTTGTTTTACTTTATTTGTAAACTCTGATAAGTTGTATGTTGTTGTATAATTCTCCAAAACCGTGACTGAAAAAGGTCTCTGTTGTAAAAATTGGTTTGTATGTTTCAGTTTCTTTAAATAAAAAAATAAAAAACATTTTAACCATTGAATCTGGATGTTCTAGATTGGGTAATTATAATAAATATTTGGAATTTATTACCAGATTGACCAAAACTCTCAAAATATTTCATATCACTTAGGTCATCTTTGATAAATTATAAAATCAATTCATTTCATACTAATTAATGAATATATATCTATGGATACTTTAAGAATGCATTATATGATAGATGTGGTGACTTTATAGATAATTCCGATGAAAATAATATCTAATAATGATTCTTGGTCTACATCATGAATATTGAAGGAGTTATATCAATATTTTGAATACATTTATGTCATAGAATCAAAGTCCTCTCTTAGTTTTATGGTTAAATAAGTTTATGGTTTTGAAACTGAATGAAATATTTGGAATATTCACATGTATTATAGAGTGTCATAGGGTTATCATAAACTATTGTTTTAACTTTCAATTAATAATATAATTTTTTTGAATAATTAATTTTCTTTATGAGGGTTTGTATGTGTGACTACGTAAATCCACTCAATGATGGGTTGAGGTTGTTGAGGAATTTGTATTTGATATATAGATGGAATAACACATTAAAAAAAATATTTTCATGACATTCAAGATCACACGAAAACTTTTTAGAGTAGATAGAATTATTATTTATATAAATAAGTTTTTCATTATAGTTTTTTATTAGTGATCAAGTGTTGTTTTTATTTTTTCCTCATCATGGGATGTAATGTTTTTTAAATGTAAAAAAATCATTTATTTAATTGATCATTTGATGTTTTAGTTTTGTTAATGGAGGTAACATATCAATTTTTGATACCTCTATGGTTAGAAAGGATTCCAGTTATATTCCAATTTATTTATATTTAGAAGTATTTTGATTTTTTTTCAAAGTGATTGAATTGGAGTGATATTGATATTAAATATGATATGACTATTATATAGTACGTTATAAAAATTAAGGATCATAGTGGGACTTCCATGAAATTAAGAGATATTCCCTTAGTTTGTATTATTCAAATAAATAGTGGTGTAGAATATTTCTCTTGGGATAGAGATTATAAAATACGATCTTGGTACTCTTAGTTTACTAAGTCATTTGGTTGTGATTGATATAAAATTTTATCTTAGTGATAAAATTTGATTCAATTATTTTGGGCTCATTTTTACTTTATTTTTATGGTCAATTTTTTTGAAGTATAATAGGTTTCAAAGAGGTGTGTAATATAGAGACCATAAAATATAGAATTTGAGAGTTTTTGAATTTTTTAGTATTTTTCACAAGATTTTGTAACTAAAATATTTAGTAATATATTTAAGTAATTCAAATTTATTTGATAATTTTAAAAAAATAATGTGTAATTTTGAGATATTTTCTTGTCCTAATAGAATTTAATATTAGTGGATACTTTTCAAATATTTCATTATTATACTGATTCAAAAAATTATTTATCTATGATTTAATGGGATATTTGAAACAAAATGAGAAAAATGATTCAATAGTGGTATTTAATACATATTATAGAACAAAATTAAAAAAAATTAGTTGAATTGATTATTTTTATATATTTTTCCATTGAGATCCATCCTTCAATGTTTTATATATTATGTTCTTTATCTTTCAAAAATTAATCCATTAAATCATTGTATCATGGATGATTTGAGAGGGATATATACATTTAATGAGTATAGATGAATGGTAATAGGTGGATATGGATTTAGATATATCATGTAATAAAGGTGGTTGAATTTTCTATGCATGTTACATACAAGTATAATAGTGTTCCTTTTAGGTTTATATGTCTAAAATAATGATGTCTTAAAGTTCAAGTTCAAATAACCAAGACCTATTCTAAGTAGTTTAAAATCATATAGAATAGACTATACACACTATAATTTAATGTCATGAGTGAAAGGTTCCTAAAAATTATATACATGGGACATATGAATGAGTGGAAATATATGGTTCGTCCTATCTATTGTTGGATGAATAAGAGAGGGAATGATTGGGTTTACACATTGTAGGATGACTATAGTTATTTATGGATCATTGATAGGTAATAGATATCAAATAATCAATGTTAACATAAATGGGGAATACACTTAATAAGTGGACCATGATATGTATATCCACCACTTATATATTTTTAACCATATGAAAATGAATGTCTGGGAACATGGGTGATATAATAATGGGAGGAAAGTTTGAAAAATACATTAGATTAGATACACATATTCATGCATAGATCTTTGTCTCGTTGACTAGATTTATGAAGATGACTAGATGATTTTATCCAAAATAATACTTAAAAGTAATAAAACAAATTTTAGGAAAATAATAACATGAATCAAAATTCAATGGAAATTTCATCAATATCATATTGATAGAAACACCCCTTATTATGGGAATACATGATTTTAAACACAATAATTATCTTAATGATCAAGAAGAAAAACATGGGGATATTATCTCAAGGGATTCCCAATACCAGTTATCAATGGGGTTAATTTAAAAGGGGGATCAATCTTGAAATCATAACCAAGTCAATATTATATATAGGCCATGAATTGAGCATATGTAGATGGGAAACTAGGTAGATGAATAGTTGAATGTAGAACCCTAATTGGTGATATGGGAAAAAGGTTAAATTGACTAGTCTCTTGGTTAAAAAATATACATGTTATGAAACCTAAGTGAATTTAAAATGCAGATATGGTACTAGGGGAATATATTAACAATTATTAGACTTAGGTGAATATGGAACCTAAAAATGCGACCATGTTGAATATGGAAAATAGGTAGTTGACCTCAGTGAATATTGATAGAATTTAGTGACTTAGGAGATAATTGAACTCAATCATGGTAATTTTGTGAATATTGAACATAGGTAGGTGAGGGGGTGAATATAATTCAAAATTATGTGACCTAGGATAATATAGAACCTAATAACGAGACCATTGAGAATATGGTTCATAGATAGAAGAGTTGTTTGAATATGAAACCAATGATGTTTTAATGAGCATGAATCCACACTAGGAGACATGGGCATGACCTATTTGGAGGATCGAGGTGGACCCACCCTAAGGTAGAGAGAGTGCATAGATGGTGGGATATAGTCAGATAGGGGAACTCATCAAGGAAAACCCTTCTCCCTAGTCTTGGTGATAACCATGGTTAATAATTACTTGATTGGACATCTCGATTATAAGATTCAAATACCATTCTCTTAATTTCCCCTTTTCATGGAGTCAAAATTAACCAAAAATGGGTTCTTTATGGGGTTATTTGTATACATTTTATGCCAATGTCACACTTGGAATTCTTCCTCGTTACCATCTCACACTCCCTCGCCACTAGACTCAAAATTGGGGGTATGGGGGTCCTTATACAGGTAATAGTAGTTATGATCATTCCACAAGAATGAATATGAATGGTTCTGTGGTATGACATTTCACTTAGGAAGGAAGCGTTTGGGAGATACATAAACATGGAATGTGGTTTCTCTATAGAGTTGGGTGAAAAATGAGTGGGAGAATATTTTGTTTCTACCCCCTTTGAAGAGTTTTCAACACTATCTAATAGGTGGAAATTTTATTAATTTTTTAATATTCAATTAGTAATAAATTCTACCCTTATAATTGGATATGATTTTTACAAATAGGATCAAATTTTATAATAAATTATACATGGGATTGAGTGGGATCAGTGCACATGCTTGGGTTATTAGAGTAAACACACATTAAGATGATAAATTATCTGTCTAGTGTGTATGTTCAAATGTTTTTCAATGTATTTTTATCAATTTTTGTAGTATTCACATATTATAAATTTTATTATACAACCTTTATCAATATAAATAAATCAATATATAAACTCTTAAACATTTTACTAGTTTTTTTTAAACTGATGTATTAGAATCTGTTTTGTAAGTCCTAGAAACCAATTTTATTTCATTGAAAGGAATGAGTAGTAGGACATAGGATTACGTCCCAAGTGACATGGTATGAATATTTGGGTGTGTGCTTCCATAGTGAGTGAATTGGGCACATAAAACTAGTTTTGAAGGCCCATTCAACCATATATGCGTGTGAGAAATTAGGCACCCTTTCCCAGGTGTCGTGACCTAATAATATGAGGTGATGGGTAAAAAATGGGCATACAGGGCCACACTATAACAGCCCAAGATTTTAGGATATATTTCTCTTCGTATAAATTTAATTACATTGATAGCTTTCGATACATGAAATGATGAGTTTAAAAGAACTGTGAAAAATGATTAAAATATTTCTATATTAAAGTAGTTTTATAGTCATTGGATTGGTAGGTATGGATAATATTAACCATGCTATGAAAAAAATATATAATTATTTTATTTATTAAAATTTTATTAATTAACCAATAAAAATTAAATACTCAATTTTAAATAAATCTATTTTATCTTCAATATTATGTTTGATTCAAAAATTATTTTCATTTCATTTTTTCATGGTTAAAATAATTAATTCTAGTTTTCAAAATTTATTTTTATAGAAAGTATATTATTTTTTAAATTATCATTTCAGTAATATCATTGGTTTATTTTTTGAAAATTCTATAAAATGATTTATTTTTCAGTGAATATTTGAAAATATATATTCTTGAAAATCAATCACGTATTTTGATTAAATTAAGTAATTTAAAATTATCATTTTATTTTTTATTTATTTTTGATATAAGATCAATTTTATTTCAAATAATTTAACTAATTATATAAGGATTTTCATTTTACATGATTTTTTAAATATTAATTTTTATGCTTAAAAATACTATTTTTCGGAAAACCCATTTTTCATCACATTTTTTGGATTTATTTTTGAAATAATTTTTAAAAATTATTGGTATTTGATATGATAAAATGGATATTTTATTTGGAATTAGTAGGTTAAAAATTGGTAAATAGGTATCTTTTATTTATAAATATTATGAACATCCATATTAGTAAAAACAAATCACCGCTATAAAGGGTAAATGGGCTAGATGTGGATAAAAATAATTTGATAAGGAATAAAATTAAATAAACCAATTTTTTATTTAATTTTATGAGTCTATTTATTCCATAATTATCCAAACATTGAAAATATTATCTTTTGTTGCTATTTTGCTTCAATTTTAACCTTTTTAATAATTATGTGAAAGATAAAGTCAAAATTGTCACTTGCTTTTATTTTTATCAATAAATTTTGTGATAGATATAAAAAACATAGTTTTTTTATAAATGGTTATTTAAAATTTTATTTTATTATTTATCATAATATTTTATTTTTAATTTTTAGTGAATAAATCATTATCATAAATGATTACATAATTCTAACAGAGTGCTTGCGAAAGTAGTAGAAAAATTATTTAAATGATTTTAAAAACTCTAGAAGTAAAAATTTTTTAGGGATTTATGGTTAAAAAATAATTTTATAGAAAAATATAACATATTAGTGATTTTGGAAGGATTTATATCAAAATTATATATAACGTTCCATGTTTTGAACCGGATGAAAAAAACACAGAAAATAAAAAAATTCCGTTAATTGGGAATGCTAGTTTTAAAATCCAAGCGTAAGAACATTTTTTTGAAAGGCGACACTACGTCATTGATAGAATAAAAATATTAAGTTTATTTTATTAATACGTGTGTTTTTTTCATTCAAAAAAATGAAATAACTCTCCAAAAGTGCCTCGTATGACAAATCTGAGACCACCGTTAGGTCCAAAACATTGGGTTTACACTAGGCAGGGTATAACTTTGATTCGCATCGGGTGTTTGGCACCCTCGCACATGATAATTCCATATTTATTTTTAATTAATTAATTAATCCATTTTTTATATAATAAATAATTATTTTCTCACAAACAGTACGTCGAATGAGAAATCTGAGATCACTGATAGTTCTGGGACATGGGGTTTACCCAAGGCAGGGTATAACATTTGCGAGCATCGGACGTTTGGTCCTATCGCATCCAAAAATAATTTAATTGGGTTAAATATTTTTGTTGGATGTTAGAAAAAATAATAATAATTTTATTATTAATATTATTATTTGTGTTGATGTCAACAAATACAAATACACTACCACAATTAATAAATTATGTTGCAGCATAAATAATAAATGAGTAATGTAATAAATATGATATTATTAATTATTCTAATTCAATACAAATGTGCAATCAATATTTATTTAATAACCGTTATCCTTTTTATTAATGGTTTTTGTCATTAAAATATTAATGGTGTCATTGATTGGTTGAATTAAATAATAATAATTATTTTAGTTATTGTTATTATTATTATATTGGGACAAAAACATTGATGTATATATATATGGGATATATATATATATAGTTATATATACATGTGTGGGTGTATATGCATGAATATTCAAATGTGTGTGTATATATAACACGTATATACATTGGTAAATATTTATTTTTAGGTTAGATAAAATATTATTAATTACCAACATAAATTCATTTAACATGTCGAAATAAATCAAGTTGTGGACTTTAAAGTTTTAATCCAAATCTTTAAAGTGACCCAGGGCACGTGCCTACGCACCCTGTTACAGGTCCCAGACAGCTATTAAATTTAATTATATGATTGTTCAAGCTTTATGTAAAATATTACATCGCACCATAGCAAAACGTTCGGGTTAAAAATAATTAAAAAGGATTAAATGAAATTAAAGGAATTTAAAGAGTGATAAAAATAAATAATAAAATAGATATGGTTGGAGAAAAATTTGAAAATAATTAAAATGAGGTAAACCTATTTTAATTATTTATTTCATTTCTTCTACCCTTTTATTTTTATTATTTTATTTATTTATCTCCTTTTTATTTTTTGATTTTTCTTTTCTTTCCTTTCCTTTTTATTTCTTTTTTTCCTCTCATCTCCTCCTCCTCTCCTGTGTGTGGCGCACCTCTCCTACCTAGGTGGTGTGCACCACCTTCTCTTCCATTTGGAAGATCATCGCGCCTCTGTTCATCATTCATTTTCTTCACTGCCAGGTGAATTGTGAACCTATCGGTAAGGCTTATCCCATGCACCATGAATCGTGCGATCTCATTTCAAATCATTTGCATAGTTTGCCGCAGAAGGATTTAACTCTATTTTGGGGTTTTTCTAAAATATTTTGTTTTCTTCTGTTTTAGGTCAAATCAAAGCCTACCGTGGATCATAGGATAATATACAACAATAAGGTAGGGCGTCTACTCTCTTTCCCTCTATTTCATTGCGATTAATAAAAGGCACCGTTGTGTCGTTAGTCAGTGTCTAGAGACATTGTGCAAATTCACCCAAATTCATTAAATATTTTCTTTCTCCTAGTTGTTGCAGTCATATTGATCATGAATTAATTTGTTTAATTTGTTGCAATAAGGTCTGACACCCCTTGGGAAGTGCCGATGTGGTCATTATAATTTCTGTTAACCCAAACTATTAATTTATTTAATTTCATGTATTGCGCAACCTATTTTCATTGTGTTCAATTTAAATAATTAATTTAGATTAATTATAAATCTTGAATTGTTGAATCTTTAGAAGTTAGTTGTGCTGGTTTATTTATTATTAAAAATTGTCTTTATCTGTAAGTTTTGCACAACCTATTTTGTTGTGTTTATTTTAATATAATTAATTTAGATTAATTATAAACTTTGGAATTGTTGGACCTTGGTAGTTGGTTGGTCCAATTTATTTAATTATTTAAAGGTGCATTTGTCTGCTTATGTTGATGTAGTAACTTTCCTTGTTAAGATTTCTATGCTGAAATATTTAATTCGCAATGTGTAATTCATGGGTGTACCTATTTGGTTTCAAGATGCAATTACATATGTTGATATCATATCTACTGTTGTGAGAACATTAATTAAATTCAGGGCAGGGAAAGTAGGTGGGTCCCGTATTAAGATCCATGCATAGACCCTTCATTCCTGACGGTTACCTCTATGTGTCGGGGGGCGGTGTTCTTGGCTTTTCCAGACTGAGTCTTCCCCGAGCTTTCTAATACTAATGAGGGATATCAGTTCCAAAAGGGCCCATCGGGACGGATCTGTTGGAAATGTGGCTAAGCCATCCTCGAATGACACTCGACCCCTTTTTTTGAGATCGGAACAAACTCAGGGTAAATCCATGCCATCAGCGATACCTGGTCTTTCAAAATATTGCCTTGGACGGGCTCGGTGGTATTGGATAATTAAAGGATGTTACGTAGAGATACCTTCAGGACAATCTCGGACTCCAACTCTCAACTTGAACCATAATAATGATTCACTGATGGTTTATATTAATGTCCCTATTAGTCTCTTGAAATTTGAGATATTTTCTAGTATGTTGAAGCACACCTGGTTGACACATGACTTAGAGCCCAAGTTAAAGCACAATCATTGTGGTATGATTCTTCCTTGTTTTACCTTACTCTTCAAAGATATATATGTATGTATATGTGCATTCTACTTACAGTTACTTCTTTCAAACTTCTGGCTTAGGCCAAAGTAGGTGATTAGGCACAGGTGTCTCTTGGAACCCAGGCCGAGTTACTTATTCCATTGCACTTAATAAATTATCTGAAATTATTATATAATGGTACAATACATTTTATCATTGCACTAAATGGAAAGGATTAGAAACCATGGGTGCCGGCCTACTGAGATTTTATCTCACACCCTTCTCAGGCATCGTTGACACCTGAGTAGATAATATGATTGCAGGTATTGAGAAAGGGGAGTGTGCCGCTTCTGATTCTTAATTGATTGTTGCTCCTAAGGATGCAGAATGGGTCAGAGGATTGAGCCTTTCTCATGATGTCATTGTCACACTGTGATTGTTTTCTTTTTAGTTGATAGCATTCTTGGGTTCTGTTTTATGTACTTCCTGTTTATACATACATCATGGCATGACATCCTTTTGTGTGCTTCCACACTTGAGTATTATTTAGTTAGATTATTTATATTTCTTCTACTGCATTGTATTCATTTATATTCTTCCACTATTTATTATTAATTGCTATTTACTTTTTCTATGATAATACCTATAACCTATGAGGGTATAGTCTCCCCCTCGGACTCAAAAAGGCCCTCACTACTAGTCGACAGCTTTTGGCATTCGGGGAGATACGCTTGATGTCTTGTGACGCACTAGTCCAGCCACCGACTTAGAGGTGATCCGGGTCAGGACGTTACAAAGTGGTATCAGAGGTTGTATTTTTCCTTTGTCTTACTGTTTTGGGTTGGTAGACAGGAGACTAGGAATGTGTTGGCGCTTGGTTAATAGTTGTGCTTGGGACTGATCACCCCATGTACGGGAAATGACCCAATGGTCAGGGTTGGGATTGATGTTCATGTTTTTCAATATTACAGTTGATATGATTTCACCTTGAGTGATTGGTATAATTTTCTTTTCTTATGAATTTATGGAATTTATGATATTTTACTCTTGTCCTGTTAAGGTAAGGATGAAGCATTTCATGCATCATAATAAGCACATAAGAATTCGCATTCCATGCATATTTCCATGCCATATAGTTTCATTTTATGTTTCATACTGATTCAAATTGTGTTCCTTGAATGTATTCCATGTCCTATAATTATTTATCAAGCCTTTTTAGATACCATGTTTCAGTATTATATTTAGCATGCTAGTCTTTTTCCATGCTACCTGTTTAATACCATGTTTTCCTTGTATCATGATTTTGTGACTATTATCTTGTCTTTGTGATTAAAATTTTATTCTTATGTGATTACAACATGTCTCTCTCTGTTAGCATCTTGTAGTGACCTACTATCTTGTTTTTTTAAGTAATTGGTTTATTTTCAAAAATTTATTAGTTTCCTTTGAATGGGAGCCAAATGTCCAGAACTATAAAGTGTATAGTTTCTTATTAAGTTGATAGCCACCCATATATCTAGGATGATATTTTTTTTGATCATGTTATAATTTCAAATGAATTGGTTAACTACCTACAGGCACAATTAGGACCAAGTAGGCTAGTTGGTGCACATTCCTTATGAGATAACCCGATATGGGTGTTGTGGCTCTTAATAATTAAACAACTGTTTTTTTGTTGCATTCAAATGAACTCAAGTCGGCTTAGTGGGACCCTTGTAGGTCACCTTGTCTAATTAAAAGTAATTTATTTGATAGATTTCCTGATTAAGGATAGGATATCAATTAATGTAAAATGTTTTAAAAGTTAGTTTTATAAAACGTTCATGTTTTCTCTTGAGGCGTTGTTTAAGATCATGTACATTGTGTTTTGTTTTGAAAAATGGTACTTGATGTTTTGATTAAATATTTTGAGGATTTAAGATTAAATGTGATTAAATATAAAGGTCTTAGATATGGAACCTGTAGCATTGACCTCTGATTAAGACCCTGGTATAAGAGTAGTTTGAGTTTCTCCTTGAGTTGCTTTGGAATATAACCTTTCACATGTCATTTTCCCTAGTCATACCCCCTTTCTTAAAATTAAACCCTAGTTCAGACGGGTGTTCATGTTTTCCTTGACTTTTGTTTCGGGCTTGAGCATCGATAATGCTCATTTCCTTCAAGTTAGGAATGCATTGAGAATGTTCAGTTGCTTCATAGGTCGTTCGACCCTCTCTTCTCCATAGTGATGTATGACGTGGTACGTCTTCCTCTGAGTTAAAATTCCTCTTGTTTCTGAATCACCTCAGGGTAGTATGTGTTCATGTACGTGGTGTTATCAAGTGCTTAACGTTGTGACAAACCAGTTGAGTTCAGTGTAATCATCAAGTATTTCATTATTAAATACATTTCGGGTCATCTCTGTAGTACAATGAATTCTATGTTAATGGAATCAAGTTTTTCCAACGCTCAGGATGACTTCCAGAGACATGGGTGTTTTGACATACCGATTAGTTTGGTTGGGTTTTCATTCCATTTTTTCAATGTTTTCCTTCTGGTAATCATCAAATCCTCTTAGTGTACTCTTCCTTAATTGAAAAGCATGTCCCCTATCTTTCCTTAATCCATGATTCACTAAGAGAGAATTGGTCTTACGCCATGATAAAGCTTTAAATTTTTTTGGGATTTGTTAGGGTGGTTTTCCTCAGTGTTTCACATTGATGAATCATTCTTATCAAGGATTGTTTAGTCTTGAGTAACCTTTGGATTTCTGTGTGGTAATTCCTATAGAAATTTTCTACACTAACCATTTCATATAACTTGACTTCTAGGATGATTCCGCTCTAGCTTTGGTCAATGTTTTGATATGGGCATCTTGTAGCGACTTGGGTTTTGTCCCTTTCGGAATTTGGAATATTCCCATGAATAATTCCAGAGCTAGGCGTGAAGACGGCGTGCGATTCTGAGGCCCGGTGTACCTGAAATTAATTTTAAAAAAATATTAAGTATTTTTATACTATGCACATGGAGGGGGTGTGATATATCCCAAAATATTGCTTAGAACAGAAATCTGAGGGCACGGTTGCGTCTAAAGCATACCGTTTACCCTATGTGAGGTGTAAACTTTGTGGGCGCGAGCCTTCTGTGGAAAACGACACCAGTGGTGTTTTCCTAAATAAATGGAAAAGTTTATTTACGAGCTTCGGCTCAAATAACATTGGAATGGAGTCCCGAATCAAAAATCTGAGTCCTCCATTGCATTCAGAATAGCGCGTTTACCCTAGGGGTGACATAATTTTCTCCGTGCTGGGAGGTCTGGTGTGGGGTGTTAATGTAAATGAAGGTTTTAAATAAAAAAAGAAAACAAATACATCTTCATCTCCCCCCAACCCCTATGCACAGCCAGACAAAACAACCTCCTCCTCCTCCATTTCATCTCCAAATCAATCCAGAAATGTCCGTTTTCAATGCTGATCAACAGCAGATCGAGCTTCAGGGCGTCATCGGCGTCGTTCTGCACTCGAAGCTTAGGTGTTTCTCCCGTGAGGTATATGGTTTGAGTTTTATTTCACTAATCCCATTTTTTCTTCGAATTGATTTGTTTTGTTGTTATAGCAGGGAAGATTAGGTCCCGAGGGTCAGGCAAGAACCTTCAGATAGAAAAACGGGCCACCGGGGTGCCCCCGGTGGCCCTCGGAAGGTTCGTCGGCATGACCACGGGCCGTAGGTCACAATCAGGACTGCCGCTAAAGCGGCGGTCTAGCGCCAATTAGTGGCAGCCCCGATTTGGGGTTCGTCTGCACGGGCTCTGCGTCGTGCTGCAGCGGTGTGGTCCACTGGCCGGAGCGGCCGACGGCGGTTGCGGCCGGACCGGCCGGTTCAGGCCGGTCTGGCCCCTCTGGGTACACGGGGGTTTTTTAAACCCCAATTTATTGCAATCCAGGAGTTAGATTCGCAAGCCGTCTGCGGCGACACGACCCTGGAGACTAGGAAAACCCTTCAGGTTGGTTTTGGGAGTTTTAAGTTTTTGTATTGTGTCCTGGGAGCGTGAAACGTAGAATAAAATAATAAAATTTTATTATTATTTGACTTCGGGCCGTTGTATCTTCTACCTGGAGCATCTAATTGACGTGTCGTCAGTGGTGTTGAGACTCCAATGGTACGGTGGACTTTTCTTGTTGGATTTCAGGTGTTGGGACTGAGTTTGGGGTGCAGGCCCCATGAGGCCGAATTTGGGGCGTTTACAGAGAAACACAACTTTCTCACCATGGGTCTTATTTTAGCGGATGAATGGTTGATCCTGAGTTTTTTTCTGAGAGGATCAAAATGGTGCAATCCATTCGATGAGTTCCAGGATCGAGGCATGGGCCCCACCCATGCTGGCTTTGGTGAATAGTGTCTTTTTTACCGGGGGGGTCCATTTGGGACGAATGAGTAGTGGATTCCGTGTCTTTTTTCGAGGGGATCGCAGTGGTGTGATATACTTGTTGAGTTTTGGGATCGTTTTGTCGGCCCCGCACGAGCTAACTACGACGAATAGTGCCTTTTTCAATGGTTGTCTGTTTCGGGCGAGTAGACAGTCTATCCTGCGTGTGTTTCTGCATAGATCGAGATGGTAGCCTCGATATCAGCCTTGGTGTTGTTCTGTGTGGCGTTGTTGTGGGTAGATCGGGTCAATGGCGATTGGACCAGTAGTGGTTGAGGGTACTCCATTGGTTCATTCCTATAAGGGTTCACATGGCATCACAACCTTATTATAGGCTTTTGATGCTCTTGATGGGATGTTTAATCTGTTAGAGTTGTGGAATCCCTCTGGTGGGCCTGGAGTAGGATCCTCTAGCATCGTTACCCTATATCAGGTTCTTGGTATCGCTGTGATCGCATATCCATGGGTGGCGATCCCCTATCTAGTAGGTTAACCCCATAGGGTTTGTGGAATCATCATGAATATGATCCCCTATGCATTGGACCATGCTCAGTAAGGTTGTGGCATCGTCGAGTCTACAATCCCCTACTCAGCATGAGGTTTATAGAAGGGTTGAGGTATCATTGGTTATACGATCCCCTACTCAGTGCATGGTTTCTGTAGGGTTGTGCCATTGTCAGTTCGATCCCCTATAGTGCGAGATGTACCAGATAGGGTTTCGGTATTTTCGAGACCGTTGTGATATGGGTGATGATCCTCTATTTGAGTGATGTGTTTCTGTGGAATGCCAGATCGAGTTATGGTATCCCCCAGCGAACCCTTGGAGTGATCCCCTATCTGTGAGATCGTCGTATACTGGTGTGGATTCTGGAATCCCCTAGAGGACCCTAGGAGTGATCCCCTATCTGAGGAGTTTGGTGTTTTTGTTGTTGTAGCAGGGTTTCCGCAGTGACGATATCCGAGGAGCATGATCTCTCGGGTGAGCGTCTGAGATGTTTGTGTGGTACCCGATGGAGTGTATCTCTCGGACAGGTGTCATCTGGGATGATAGTGATCATGGAGTGTGTTATCTTGGTTGTGAACAGATGTTGGTGATGAGGTCGGTACCTCATATGGCTTGGTGCATGAGCCGAGTATATCAGGATGTTCAAGGTGTAACACCCCAAGGTTTTTTAAAATAAATATAGTATGCAATTTTATAATCTACCCATTTTATACCACTTTTCCTCTTCTATATTTTGAATTTCGAAAAAATGGTCATCTAGAGCTGTGTTCATTAAGTCATTTAGAGTCTGATAAAACAAACTTGATTTTTGGCGAATAGTAACATACCCTTGTGAATAGTAATATGAATAGTAATATGACCCTTATTAATAGTAAATACTATTATTATTTTATTTTCTTAAGGTAATAAGATAATGATATATTAATTAGTTTTCCAATGAGAAATAAAACTAATTGCATTTTAAGATTGTTATTTTTCGAATTAACTATGACCTTATTTAAAAATTAAATTAATAATATTTAGAAAATTATTTTTGAAAAATTGATTTTAATTTTTAATTCTACACGTCAAAAAATGGCAGGGGTGAATTTTTTGGATTTTTCTACAATACATGAATTTTTCATGAATAGTAAAGATACAGTTTTGAGTTTTTGGTAGTTTAATGGAATCATAATGATGTAATAATTAAATATAAATGTATGGTCGGATTTTGTATATTAACTTATTACATGAGGTGACCCAAGTGGCTTAAACCATCGGCAAATACCATGAGAAAGCCCATGGTTTGGAAAAAACCACTAATGAGGTGTCCTTTTGAAATTATTAAAAAATTACCTATCTTTTTCTATAAATACTGACTCATCCATTCGTTTTATTTCATTCCAAATCCCTCATCCTCGAAGCTCGGGTGTTTTTACCTCTCTATGAGTCCTCCCAAGGTGTCCCTAATCCCCTAAGGTCCCATCCTTTAAGATCTAGTAGTTATTCTACAAGGTAAGGGAATACTTCATTCTCTTCTTTAAGTCGACACTTCTTTTATGTTAGCTATTTGAAATTCCATTCTTATATGTTAGGGTTTGATTTTATTTATTCTTCTTACTATCCTTTTTATTTCAATATGATGAGATACCCTTTTATTCTCATCATCTTATTTTATGAAATTTTATGTGACGTCGTTAGGCTGCCGAATTTTCATAAGGGATCTCTTAACTTTTCATTAATTTTCAAGTTCATCTCTTTTATTTTTCTCTTCTCACCTCCTCTATCCAAATGATCATGATAACTCCAGTATCATCTATATACTGGAATTATATCATGTGAATGGAAGAACCATAATAAATATTCTTACTCCCTCCCTTTTATTTTTTATAAACGAAATCAACGTCCATGAGGTTCCAATTTATAGCATTCGTGGACGATGAAGTTTCTTTCTTCAATTTCTTCTTCATTACTGGTCATGAAACCATATTTATGGTTGAAACAGACTATAACATATTTATTATAACATAATTAATATTCATGAACCATAATATGTACATATAATTAAGTTATATGACAAAACTAGTTCATAATAATCCAAATACCGCTGAATAATCGAAGTGGTTGTCATCTATTGATTCATCCTCATTCCATGTAACCAAATTATAGAAATGACAATTAACAATTCTTTATGTTCATAAATTATATACTATTCCAATCCTGGATATTTATAACCTTTCACATGAACTCTATTACTTAAAAACAAGTGAACCGATTATAAAAATAATGAAAATGAACACCCCAGAACAACGAAATTCAATATAATAACTTAGAAATAAGGGTATAAATGAAATAAAAAGAATTATGATAAACTAAATACATGTCTAATAGGTTCTTAAATAATTTATTAATAAGTATAACTTCATATTCCATGAGCTTAAGTTTAAGAGAGGAACACGTTCAGAGTTAAGGTAAGGGTTTTTCCACCCGAACTTCCATTTTCATTCGGGATACTTTCATTGTCTAAATACCTCAATGAAATTACGATGTATTGTTATTTACTCCTCATATATTCTGTGTGAGTATCATATATATTTTTAAAACCATAATCCTTCCTTATTTTATGGATAGTTACATGTTTTAAAAGGAACATTCAAAATTGTTTCAAAAATATGAGCCCGATTCAAGGGAATTTCTCAAATTTTTAAATATTTTCAAGGGCACTCTATAATCTGTTTTTTGAAACCATTATATTTATAAAATCACTCATTTTATTATGAAAATACTATCTTACTTCACATCTGGTTTTATAAAAAGATTTTTCCAAAAGAACTCTTCTTTTCAAAATAAAAGAGTATTTATCTCCATAATAGCCTAATGATTTTATAAGAGTGTTTTCATCTAATTAAACACTCTTGTTGATTCCATGATATTATTGGGATTAATCATTTATGAATTCATCTACCATATTTTATTTAATGGTTTATGAAAAACTCTATTGTGGATGATCTGTCCTAAAACTATTCACCATATTACTCGGAATGGTTAGTGTTTTATGTTTAATGATTGGGGAAAGATAGTTACATTTCATATGATAGTTTCAATATAAATTTATCTATTGTTTAGGTTTATCCCCACTCATATGTGGAATGCATTGGACTTATTATGTGACTGGTGGGGCTCGCTATATCCCCTCGATGCATCGGTAGTTCTCATGCGACAAATAGACGTGGAATTGGTCGAGGCCTTTCCCAATGTGATATATGGATTTTGGGAGAGGACTTAATCATTAGACGTCTTGGCCAAGGCCTTGAAAAAATGTTCCAGAATTTCCGAAATATTCACTTCACTCATTGTGAAGCAAGTAATTGAAATTTAATGTAGTTATTTGACTATTAGAATACCCATGATTATTTTTTATTATGCCATTATTTACTCAGCTCATATTCCTTCCATAATGTGTTTCAAATTTATTATTAAAGGAATATGTTTTCAATTATTCACCATTTCTAATGTTTATATTATCATCTGTTGTATTTCTTACTCTTACTGAGCATTTGATCTCACCCCTTTCTTATGTTTCATTTTCTCAGGACATGAAGAAGTAATTTACGAATGACTTTCAAGCATAATCTATGATACGTGACGTTTTCTAGTGGAATAAAATAGTGTTTTTATTCCCTTCATGTTGTAATGATATGTAACTTGTTTCCAATAATTCTAAACTACTCGGCCTTTCAGGATTCATATTCCTTGTATGTATTCCAATGTAATCAAATAAGGCACCGACTCTGGACAACTGGGGTCAGGTCCTTACACAAGGTGAATGTATGGGAATACACCTAGATTGAGCCGACTAGTTGTGTTTAGCCGAGGATGGTCATGATATGGAGTTTCTCTCTCATATGGGTTCCCTTTGGCTGGGATGAAATAATTGTTTCCTTTCAGTTTCTCTCTTTTGTTTTGGGTTTTTGGGGTGCCAACTGAGTATTGTTATACTCACCCCTACATGGTGTTTTCCCGCACATGTTTGTGTCTTGTGCAGACCATAATCCTTTCAACGGAGTCCCAGGAGGACCCGGAGCAGGTGGAGCTTAGTGAGCGGGTTTGACCAGGGTGTTTACCGGAGTTGTGCCGAGGAGCTTACCGGCAGGTGTTTTGGCAGTGTTTTCTCTCCTTCTGTGCAGGTTGGACACTTTGCAGTTTTCTTTGGTGGGCTCTGTTTTTCCCTTTTGTACTTTTGTTGTACTCTGGTTTGGGATAGTCGTATGCATGCATTTTTCTTTCTGGTTTTTATATATCTCTATATTGTTTCATGGAGGTGTATATGGGTGCGTGTGTACAGGTACCTTGGTCTAATGCCTCCCATGTGTGTGATAGCCTACTCGGCGCTAGACGCCATCCCCTGGCCTATTAGAGGCGGGCTTGGGGATCACGGCTCGATCCCCGTTGGGTCGATTCATGATAGAGTGGTATCATAGGAGGTTCCACCTTTGGGATCTCAGAGCGTAGCTAGTCTAGCTGTGATTTTGGTATGGGTTGCATAGCGGCAGTGTTAGGATGTTTTGAATTCAGCTTTCAGGCCAGGGACTCCAGTGTTGGTGTGGCGGCCGAAGTATCCATACACTAGGACTTTGATAACCTGCCTTTCGAGTCGGGACATTTGTACACTGGTCATAGGGACATAATGGTACATGAATTATATAGGACTGGGTTTCTGGGTTTCCCTTGTTCTCCTTGAGTCATCTCACCAGATATACTCTTTGACTGTGGTGCATGTTGAATGTATTTATGGATGCCTCCACGACAACAGCTAGTGAGGGTTCCGCAGCAGGATTGTGGTAACGATCCAACCTATGTAGAGGTTGTAGACCAGGGCACAGGTTCTGAAGTTGCACCTCCAGGTGGTCTTCAAGTTGATCCCCCACCTGTCGAGCAGTTGGTTGTGCCAGCAGTGCAGGATGAGGTTATGCGCAGGCTGAGTGCACTACACGTGTTCCAGAGGTAGTGACCTTTGAGGTTCTAGGTTGATCTACACCCTCAGGCATCTAATTACTAGCTTGAAGTAGTCACCCGAGTTTTTCACCTAGTGAGGACACCCCCAGATTAGATGGTGGTCCTAGAGGCAAGCCTTCTGCATGGTTCATCTAGGCGATGGTGCAGTTTGGTGACACAGTCACATGATAAGGAGACGCTCACGTGAGCAGAGTTTGAGCAGCTCTTTAGGGAAGAGTTCAATCTAGTGACACTGAGGTCAGTGCGGATTCAGGAGCTTCTGCAACTTCGGAAGGAGGGCATGACTGTGTCGGAGTAATCAACGAGATTTACAGACCTGTCGCATTACTCATTGAATATGGTTCGAGACCCCTTCTTTAGGGATCGTACCTTTGAGCAGGGCCTACGCAGAGACATCCAGGCAGGTGTGGTTTCTTTGTGTCTTCCCACCTATGATGGAGTGATGGAGCGATCATTGGTAGTGGAGAGATTTCTGGCTGATCAGATCCCGCCTATTAGTGCTGGGCATGTGAGAGATGAGATCTCGTTAGTCAGATCAACATCTGGTAGCCGATGATAGACTCAGGGGTCCGGACGTAGCTGACGTTTCAGGAGGCGACCCCAGGATGGAGGAAATGAGGCTTAGGGGTCGCAGGCCAGTTTTGGTCAGCCGTAGGAGAGGCCGTGTTACGCTTACGATGGTCAGGGACATCTTGGTAGAGATTGTCCGACCTGTTGTGCTGCTGAGAGAGAGTCGGTCGACAACCCACCTTGGCAGAGGCAGCATCTTGAGCAAGGAGGTCTTCAGGGCAGCAAACATGGTGAATGAGCTGGTGCAGCAGCAGGAGGTGGTAGGCAGTATCAACTGCCACCACCCCCACCCCCAGGTGGTCCACGCCATGCTCAGGGAGCAAGAGGCTGAGGGTGTGGACAGCTGCATGCCCTAGAGGTTGTCGACCTAGAGGCTCCACAGATGGATAGAGGTACTCCTTGTGTCCTTTATAATTTATGCAGTAGTTTGATAGACACTATTTAGTGGTACTCTTTCCTTTTCATTTCTTGCTCGAGTTTTTCTCAGGGTGTTGGTAAGACCCTGTGTAAGTTCTATTCAGCATTCATTGAATGCATGAGGAAGAGGGATCTGTTCACTACCGAGATGTGTTTTGTGACGCAATTAAAACTGTGTGGGTGATTCAGTGCCGCCCAAAGCGGATAGTGTTGAGGTTTGGTGGATGAGTCCCTCTGACTTATGTGTTCGGACATGGGTGTTTGTTGGAAAACTCGCTGGCATGGAAGACCCAGTTGAGAGTCAAGTTGCTTTCCTTGTGCTTATGGATTTTTGGCGAAGAAAAGTTCTAAGGGGGGAGGAGGATGTAGTGACTTGTGTTTTGGCCCAGTCAGACTTTGGAATATTCCCATGAATAATTCCAGAGCTATGAATGAAGACAGCGTGTGATTCCGAGACCCGGTGTGCCCAGAATTAATTTTATAAAAAATTTAAGTATTTTTAAACTTTCAGATGGTGGGGGTGTGATATCTCCTAAACAATAGCTAATAATAAGAATCTGAGGGCACAGTTGCATTCGAAGCATGTCGTTTACCCTAGGTGAGGTGTAAACTTTGCGGCGTGGGCCTGTTGTGGAAAACGCCACCAGGGGTATTTTCATAAATAAATTGAAAAGTTTATTTACTAGTGTCGGCTCGAATAACTTCTGAACGGAGTCTCGGATCAAAAATCTAAGTCTGTTATTTCATTCTAAATGGCACGTTTACCCTAGAGGCGACCTAATTGTTTCCGCGCCGGGAGGTTTGGTCGGGGGTGTTAATGCAAATGATGGTTTTAAATAAATAAAAAAGAAAACAAATCCATCTTCATCTCCCCCCAACCCCTATGTGAAGCCGGACGAAAACACCTCCTATTCTTCCGTTTCATCGCCAAATCGAGCCAGAAATGTCTGTTTTCAGCAACAATCGTCAGCAGATCGAGTTTCAGGGCGTCGTTGGCATCGTTCTACACCCGAAGCTTCGGCATTTCGCCTGTGAGGAAGGCGGTTTGATTTTTATTTTCTCGATCCCATTTTTGATTTGAATTTCTTCGTTGTTTTGTTGTAGTAGGGAAGATCGGGTCCCGAGGGTCGCGCAGGAAACTTCAAATCGTAAGACAGGCCGCCGGGGTGCCCCCGGCGGCCCTCGGAAGGTCCGTCAACGAGGCACCGGCGCAGCGGCGACCTGCGGCGGTGGCCTGCGGGTTTCAATCGGGACTACCGTTGAAGCGGTGGTACGACGCCAATTAGAGGTGACCCAACTTTGGGGGTCAGCCGCGCAGGCACTGCGTCATGCCACGGCAGCGCGGTCCGCCGACCGGTTCAGGCCAGTCTGACCCCTCTTGGTACACGGGGGTTTTTAAAACCCCCATTTCTTGCAATCCAGGCATCAAATTCATGTACCGTATACAGAGACACAACTCTGGTGACAAGGCAAACCCTTTGGGTGGATCCGATAGTTTTAAGTTTCGGGATCGTGGCCTGGGATCTTGAAACGTTGAATAAAATAACAAAATTTTATTATTATTCAACTTCAGGCCGTTGTATCTTCTACCCGGAGCATCTGACTGACGTGTTGTCAATGGAATTAAGACCCTGATGGTATGGAGGATTTTTCTTGTTGGTTTTTGGGTACTGGGTCCGAGTTTGGGGTGCGGTCCCCATGAGGCTGAGCTTGGGGCGTTTACGGAGAAACACAACTTTCTCACCAGGAGTCCGATTTTGGCGGATGAGTAGTCAATCCTGAGTGTTTTTCCGTGAGGATCACAATGGTGCAATCTGTTTGGTGAGTTCCGAGATCGAGGCAAGGGACCCACCCGATCTGGCTTTAGTGAATAGTTCATTTTTCACCGGGGGTCCGTTTGGGACGAACGAGTAGTGGATTCCGTGCGTTTTTTCGAGCGGATCACAGTGGTATGATCCGCTTGTTGACTTTCGAGATCGTTGTGTGGGCCCCACATGGGCTAGCTACGATGAATAGTTCCTTTTTCATGATTTTTCTATTTCAGGCGAGTAGACAGCATATCCTGCATGTTCTTCCTCACAGATCGCGATGGTGGACTCAGTATCAGCCTTGGTGATGCGCAGTGTGGAATTGTTGTGGGTCGCTCAAGTCAGTGACGATTAGGCCAGCAGTGGTTGAGTGTACTCCCTTGGTTCATTCATACAAGGGTTCATGCAGCATCACAACCATATTATAGGCTTGTGATCCTCTCGATGGGATGTTTAATATCTTAGATTTGTGGCATCCCTCTGGTGGGCCCGGAGCAGGATCCTCTAGCATCGTTTCCCTAGATCAGGTTCTTGGCATCGCTGTGACCGCTTATCTGCAGGCGGCGATCCCCAATCTAGAAGGTCAACCCTGTAGGGTTTGTGGCATCATCGGGAATATGATCCCCTACATAGTGGACGGTGCTCAGTAGGGTTGTGGAATATTCGTGTCTATGATCCCCTACTCAGGTTGAGGTTTATAGTAGGGTTGTGGTATCGTTCGTTATACGATCCCCTACTCAGCGCGTGGTTTCTGTAGGGTTGTGGCATCGTCAGTTCGATCCCCTACAGCGCATTATGTACTAGATAGGGTTTTGGAATCATCGACACCATCGTGAAGTGGGTGACGATCCTCTATTTGAGTGACGTGATTATGTGGAATGCCAGATCGGGTTGCGGTAACCCCAGCAGACCCTCGGAGTGATCCCTTATCTGTGAGATCTTCGTTTACCAATGCAGGTTCTAGTATCCCATAGTGGACCATAGGAGTGATCCCCTATCTGAGAAGTTTGGTGTTTTTGTTATTTTAGCGGGGTTTCCTCAGTGATGATATCTGAGGAGTGTGATCTCTCGGGTGAGCGTCTGAGATGTTTGTGTGGGACCCGATGGAGTGTATCTCTCGGACGGGTGTCATCTGGGATGATAGTGATCATGGAGTGTGTTCTCCTGGTTGTGAAAAACTACTGGTGATGAGGTCGGTACCTCATGTGGATTGGTGCATGAGCCGAGTATATATGAATGTTCAAGGTGTATGTATGGGAATACACCGGGTTTGAGCCGACTAGTTGTGTTTAGCCGAGGATGACCATGAGATAGAGTTTCTTTCTCATATGGGTTCCCTCTGGTTGGGATTATCATACTGTTTCCTTTTAATTTCTATCTTTTTTTTGGTTTTTGGGGTGCCTACTGAGTATTGTTATACTCACCTCTGCACGGGCTTTGCCCGCACATGTTTGTGTCTTGTGCAGACCACATGCCTTTCGATGGAGTCCTAGGAGGACTAGGAGCAGGTGGAGCTTAGTGAGAGGGTTTGACTAGGGTGTTTACTAGATCTGTACCGAGGAGCTTACCGACGGGTGTTTTGGCAGTGTTTTCCATCCTTCTGAGCAGGTTGGACACTTTGTAGTTTTCTTTGGTGGGCCATGTTTTTTACTTTTGTACTTTTGTTGTACTCTGGTTTGGGATAGTTTTATACATGCATTTTTCTTTCCAGTTTTTATATATCTCTGTACTATTTCATGGAGGTGTATGTGGGTGTGTGTGTAGAGGTACCTTGGGCTAATGCCTCCCATGTGTGTGATAGCCTACTCAGCGCTAGACGTCATCCCCTGGCCTATTGGAGGCGGGCTTGGGGAGTCGCAGCTCGAGCCCCGTTGGGTCGGGTCGTGACACATCTTTCCCTTGTACCAATGTCTCACTCATAGACATGGAGTTTATACTACCTTATGCTAGTTCCTTTCACTCATGTTGTGCCAATCTATGTTTATCCTGGACTTTTTGTCTGGCTCGGTGATGCCTAAATCAAGTCACATCCCTGGAGGTCAGGTATGAACTTCAGTGGACGTTTATGTGGTAAATGTGAGATACCTTTGAAGAAGACATCACGGTTTAGTTCATAAAATGCCAAAATTTTATGTTGGGTGCCTTCTTAAATGGTCGGTCGGAGTGGTTTGACTAGTTCTCTCTCTTGCTCAATGAAGTGGGCAGTAAAGGACCTTTTTTTGGCATGTTGTCAGGCGAGACGAGTGCAGTTTGTGTTGACCATGGATTTTCATAAAAATCTAACTCAAAATAGGTTTTAAGGGTGATGAGGAATCGACCGTTTTATCCATTACGGAAATCAAGAAAGCAGTGTCTCTAGAACGCTTAAGTTAATCACTTGTAGGAAATTTTAATGCTGGAAGGTGTCGTGACATGGAATTTTCCCTTTCTAACTTTAAAACCTAAGGTGAGTAGTAATTTTGACCATATATTTAAAAAGATGATGACATGGTCGTGTCTCTAGTAAAAATGTATTGGGTAAATATCGACTCGGTGTTTTCAGTTGGAGAATGATCTATGACTCAGATCTTAATGGTTCTTGTGTCGTTTACCTAACCAATGTTAATCGTACGTTGGGTGTTTATATATGCAACGTGACCTTTTGTATGAGACTACATGACCCTATAGATTAGGTGAGAGTTGTGTTGTTCCCAAAGGCTTCTCGGGGATGAGAAGTTCAAAGGTGGGAAGGTTGTAACATTCCGTGTTTTGAACCAGATGAAAAAAACATAGAAAATTAAATTTTTTCAATAACTGAGCATGCTAGTTTTAAAAACCGAGCGTCAGAACTTTTTTTCTGATAGTCAACACTACAGTGTTGATAGAATAAAAATATTAAGTTTATTTTATTAATACACGTGTTTTTTTATTTTAAAAAAATTGAAATAACTTTCAAACAGTGCGTTGTATAAGAAATCTGAGACCACTGTTAGGTCTGGAACATCGAGTTTACCCTAGATAGGGTATAACCTTGATTCGCATAGGGTGTTTTCCACCCTCAAACATGATAATTCAATATTTATTTTTAATTAATTAATTATTCCGTTTTTTATATAATAAATATTTAATTTCTCACAAATAGTGTGTCGAATGAGAAATCTGAGGCCACCAATAGTTCTGGGACATGCGGTTTACCCTAGGCACGATATAACATTTGCGAGCATCGGACGTTTGGTCATACGCGCCTGAAGATAATTTAATTGGGTTAAATATTTTTTTTGGATGTTAGAAATAATAATAATAATTTTATTATTAATGTTATTATTTGCATTTATGTCAACAAATGGAAATGCACTATCACAATTAAAAAATTGTGTTGCGGTGTAAATAATAACTGGGTAATGTAATAAATATGATATTATTAATTTTTCTAATTAAATACAAATACGCGATCAATATTTATTTAATAATCGTTATCCTATTTATTAATGGTTGTTGTCATTAAAATATTAATGGTGTCATTAATGGGTTGAATTAAATAATAATAATTATTTTAATTATTGTTATTATTATTATATTGGGACAAAAACATTATTGTATATATATGAGGTATATCTATATATATGGGATTAAATATATATATAGTTATATATGCATGTGTGGGTGTATATACATGAATATTCAGATTTGTGTATATATATATATCACGTATATACATGGGTGGATATTTATTATTAGGTCAGATACAATATTATTAATTACCTACATAAATGCATTTAACATGTTGGCTTAAATCAAGTTGTGGACTTTTGTGTTTTTAATCCAAATCTTTAAAGTGACCCAGGGCGTGCGCCTGCACACCCTATTGTGGGTCTCAGACATCTATTAAAATTAATTAAATGATTGTTCAAGATTTATGTAAAATATTACGTCGCGCCATAGCCCAACGTTCAGGTTAAAAATAATTAAAAAAGATTAAAGTAAATTAATGGAATTTAAAAAGGGATAAAAATAAGTAATAAAATAGTTACAGTTAGAGAGAAATTAAAAATAATTAAAATAAGGTAAAACTATTTTAGTTATTTATTTCATTTCTTCCACCATTTTATTTTTATTATTATATTTATTTATCTCATTTTTATTTTTTTCATTTTCTTTTCTTTCCTTTCATTGTTATTTCTTTTTTTTTCTCTCCTCCTATCCTCCTCCTCACCTATGTGTGGCGCACCTCTCCGCCCTAGGTGGTGCGCACCACCTTCTCCTCTCTTCGGAAGATTGTCGCACCTCCATTCGTCGTCCGTTTTCTTCGTCGGTAGGTGCGCTGTGAACCTATCAGTAAAGTTTATCCAACGCACCAAGAATCGTCTAATCTCATTCCAAATCCTTTTCATAATTCTCCATGGAAGTATTTTACTCTATTTTGGGTTTTTTTCAAAAAACATCTGTTTTCTTCCATTTTAGGTCAAATAAAAGCCTACCATGGATCATAGGATCATCTACGACCATAAGGTAGGGCATCTACTCTCTTTCCCTCTGTCTTGTTGAGATTTATAAAAACGCATCATTGTGTCATTAGTCGGTGTCTACCGGCTTTTTGAAAATTCACCCAAATTCATTAATTAAATTGTTTTTCTAGTTGTTGCAGCCGTATTTATCATGAATTAATTTGTTTAATTTGTTGCAACAAGGTCGGACACCCCTTGAGGCATGCTGAAGTGGTCAGTATAATTTCTGTTAGCCCAAACTTTTAATTTACTTAATTGCATTTGTTGCGCAACCTATTTTTGTTGTGTTAAATTTAAATAATTAATTTAGATTAATTATAAATCTTGAATTGTTGAATCTTTGGTAGTTGGTTGTGCTGGTTTATTTATTATTGAAAAGTGTCTTTATATGCATGTTTTTCACAACCTATTTAGCTGTGTTTAATTTAAAATAATTAATTTAGATTAATTACGAACTTTGGAATTGTTGGATCTTGGAAGTTGGTTGGTGCAATTTATTTATTCATTTATTTAAAGGTGCATTTGTCTGCTTATGTTGATGTGGTACCTTTCCTTGTTAAGAATTCTATGCTGAAATATTAAATTTTCACTGTGTGATGAACGAGTGTACCTATTTGGTTTCAAGCTTTAATTACATATGTTGATATCATATCTACAGCTGTGAGAATATTTATTAAATTCGGAGTGGGGAAAGGAGGTTGGTCTCGTATTAAGGGCCACACTTAGACCCTTCGTTCCTGATGATTACCTCTTTGTGTCGGGGGGAAGTGTTCTTGGATTTTCCGGACCAAGACTTCCCCAGGCTTTCTAATACTTATGAGTGATACCAGTTCTAAAAGGGCCCATCAGGATAGATCCGTTGGCAATGTGGCTAAGCCTTCCTCATATGACAATCAACCCCGTTTTCCAAGATCAGGATAGACTTAGGGTAAATCCATGCCACGAGTGATACTTGGTCTTTCGAAATATTTCCTTGGATGGGCTCTGTGGTATTGGATAATTGAAGGATGTTCTGTAGTGATACCTTCAGGAAGAGCTCGGGCTCTAACTCTCAACTTGAACCGTAATAATGATGCACTGTAGTTTTAGATTAATGTCGTTGTTAGTCTCTCGAGATTTGAGATATTTTCTAGTATGTTGAAGCACACTTGGTTGACACATGACTTATACCCCAAGTTAAATCACAAGATTGGGGGTATTCCTATTCCTTGTTTTACCTTACTCTTCTATGATTTATATGTATTCATATGTGCATTCTGCTTATAGGTACTTCTTTCAGACTTCCGGCTTATGCCGAAGCAGGTGATTAGGCACAGGTGCCGCTTGGAACCCCGGCTGAGTTATTTATTCCATTGCACTTAATAAATTATCTGAAATTGTTATATAATGGCACACTACATTTTATCATTGTATTAAATGGAATGGTTTAGACACCTTGGGTTCCGGCCTACTGGGATTTTATCTCACACCATGCTCGGGCATCATTGACAACCAAGTAGATTATATGATTGCATGTATTGACAAAGGGAAGCATTCCACTTCTGATTCTTGATTGATTGTTGCTTCTTAGGATGGAGGCTGGGGTAGAGGACCGAGCCTTTCTTGTGATGCAGTTGTTGCACTTTGTTTCTTTTCTTTTTTGTTGATTTCATGATTGGGTTCTATTTTTTTACTTTTAGTTTAGACATACATCATGGCATGACATCGTTTTGTGAGCTCTCGCACTTGAGTATTATTCAGTTGGATTATTTATATTGCTTTTTCTATAGTTTTTTCATTTATATTCTTCCACTATTTATTATTAATTTTGGTTTACTTACACTGTGATAATACCTATTACCTATGAGGGCATAATCTCCCCCTCAGACATAAAAAGGCTCTCGCTGCTAGTCGGTAGCCTCTGGCATTCGGGGAGATGCAGTTGAGGACTTGTGGCACACCGATCCGACCACCGTCTTAGAGGTCAGTCGGGTTGGGATGTTACATTATACATTTTAATTTATGTAATTGAAGTCAGATAAAGTGAATAGTGTAAAAAATGATATTATTGATATTTTCGTAAAATAATATTCTATTTAATTATTTAAAAATAATAAAACCATATAAATAGGTAAAGAAGGAAATTATGTGAGTTTCAATGTTATCTCTTGTCCATTTATGATACAATTTCTACCATATATGTATAATTATATCGATTTAATATTGAATGAGTTTTTCCTATCACACCTCAAGTTATCTTTTATTTTATTTTTATAAATTCTGTTGCCTTTTAAAATTTTGTTGGGGTCCGGGTTGAGTCCCAGATGAAAAACTTTTGAGTTATGTTAAAAAAAAGTGTGTTTTTTAGTTGACATCACTGAGCGCACAGGTGGAGCACATTTTGAAAACATCGCGTGGCACTGCTTAGGCATCTGCACGGTCTGCCTGCCTTCAAAAAATTAAAATGGGTAAAGATTTCATTGTTGTTAATAATTTTATAATTTTTATTAAAAATTAAATGATAAATTATTATTATCATTATTATTATTATTATTACTCTGGCTGGTGCACGGGCACCCCACGGTTAGCGAAGGTCATGCGATCAGACCGGGAACCTGTGCGACTACTTTTGGATCATGCAGAAGCTACCGCATAGTCCTCACATGAGTGCTTGAGTTGCGCGCGGGCTGTGAGGTTGAGATATCAAAATAATAAGACTAATTAAGGAAAAATGAGGTAAAATTAAAATGAGGCGGATAATAATACTAGTACTTAATTTTTTTCTATTGCTATTATTACTAATATTAAAATTATTATTAAACTTATTATTATTGTTAAAAATCGTTATAAATAATATTATTATTGATATCGTTATCTTTATGTTGTAGTTATTATTATTATTACTATTATTACTTTTATTATTATTATTATTATCATTATTGTAAAAGTTATTAATTATTATTACCATTAAGAAGTTTAATTATTATTAATGTTATTATTATTATAGTTTAAATTTATTATTATTATCATTATTACTATTATTATTAACTTTTTTATTATTATTACAATTATTATTTTTACTTTTATGAAAATTATTATTATGATAATAATTTGATTGAATTTAATTATGTTTTTTTAAAAAAGTAAATAAATAGGGGAAACTAGGGTTGCGCATAGCCTGTTGAAGGTGCCACATGTCCCCCCCTGATTGACAAACATGCCCGCAACAAGTCACCCCCACCGATGCACCCCCCTTGACCAGCCGATCACGACACCCCCCCTTCCGCCACACATCCTCCCAGCTCATCTGCGCCCCTCTGTGACCTCGTTCGACTCCCAACAGCCACCCTTCGTGCCTCTACATCCTACTCGCTACCTCCGGTATGCCACACCCATCCTGGTGATCTGCAGCCCTCCTTCCTGTCGGACCACTAGACTCACGGAGAGCACCCCTGCTATGTGTGACCCCTCCGGGTGACCCCCTTTCCCTTCGAATAGATCGCAACGACACCCCCACCCCTTCATTCTACCTCAAGCTTACCATCCAGCAAGCTCCCCTCCGGCCGTGACCCCTATAACTTGTGCCCTGGACGACTAAACCGCAAGCCCCAGACTCTCAAACTCCTCTAGTCCAGCCACTCCCTCTGGAGGCAGCTAACGCATGGTTTTCTTCTTGATTAAGGGTTTTGGGTTTTTTCAAAACCCTAAATGTAAGGTATTTTGTTTTTTTAGGGTCCTTCTCTTCAATTTTGTGATCGTCTTTGTTGCACAGGCTAGTTTTGGCTTCCTGCAAGTGTGGTTGCAATACGAATGAGGATTCGCACCGACTTCGGGAGGTCCATCCACGGTTGAGGTAGGAACCCCCATTCACTCTTATCCTTTAAGTATTGAAATACATTTTTTTCTTGTGTTTTTCCATTACTTAAATTTTAATTAATTAGTTTTGTATATTAGTTTTGTGTAAATTGAGTTTTTAAAATAATTTAGCTGTGTTTGATATTTTTCCCCCTGTTTATGTGAATTGATGTTGTGTGCACAATTATTTTGTTTAAACTTGTGGTTCTAATTTGATGGGTTTGCATGCAAAGTCTTAATTAGTCCCTCTGGAACTTGTTCTTAGTTTAAAGTTTTTATAATTAATTAAAGGATGCGTGAGTTGGTTTCATGTGTTTAAAGCTGCGGTATACTTTTCAAAATTGTTTTATAAATTTTTAATTGATTTATTAAATAATATGTTTGATGCGAGTCTGGTTTTGAAAATGTGTGTAGGCGCACCGGTTTTTTAATGTTGATCTCATCGTGTTGTGCACTTTTGTCAGGTTGTGCACTCTAAGTGTTTTATTAAAATGACATGTTGGATCTTTAAAATTATTGGTGAGTTATTTTGGCATTGTGTGGTTTTATTAAACACTTTGGGTATTTTAAAGGGGTTTAGTAAATAGTGTTGATGGTGCAAGTTGTGTATTGAAATCATGTCAAGGTGGTGGTTTCTATTTTTGTTTATTTGAATTTTTTTAAGTCCGTGTTTATGCTTTTTTAGTTGTGTGGTTGTTGTAGCGTGTCGGTGAGGAAAAACCCATGATACTACGGTTTTCGGCTTGCACATGCTTGTGCATCTGTGCGAGGCGTGATGCGCCATTGTATTTGGACAGTGAGTTGAGGTAAGTCTCCCACTACACTTTCCTTTAAATTTATAATTTATTAATTTCTTGATATTTAATTAATTTTAATAAAAGATAAATAGTATTAGATAATTTAATTTTGGAATAATTACTCGATGTAAAAAGACTTATTTATCTTATACACATCACTTGAAATATTTTTTTGGTGAATTGATGAACAATAGTGAAAGAATTCATGTTTGGCCTTTGAAAATAATTCATGGAATTTCAATTGTAGTTCTGGTTTGATGATAATTGATTTCTTTTGATGTGTGAGCAAGTGTTTTGAGTCTCTTGAGAAATGAGGTTTTTCTTTAATGGTGGTTAAGGCCCATTTGGCACTTTGATAAAATAAATTATTTTGGAAAACATTCATTGAGGTGACTCATGGGTGATCTTTTTATGTACATTGATTGTGTGAGTTTTTTTGATGCTTGTGCATCGTGACTGGTTGATTTACATTGTTTACTCACCCCTTTTTATTATATGTGTTGACATTGGAACCTGGCATAGTGAGTGAATTTTCTGAGAACGATTGCTGCACTAGTTTAAATTACGCATTGGCTAGTGGCCCATAGTACTAACTTTTCTCTACTAGGGGATTGGGCCCCTCAGTTAGGCCATGTAGGGAAACACTGGTATTAGGTCATTATGACGTCATTGAGTAGGGCATGCCTTCAGGATGAGTCATATGTATGGTACGTTCTAGATTTTTCACGGGCTCCTAGGTTTGAACCATGTTTCTTTTAGTTCTTATTTGTATGTGGTGGACGATTCAGAGGTCTAGTTTGGTTTTTGGCCCCTATGTGTCACTTTTTCCATTTCCCTCAGTGTTTTTGTGTTTTGTGTGTGGTTTTACTTTTGACTAACAACAAGAATTTGGATTTCTAAACTGTTCACCAAAATGTTTTATAATGTAATGCACTTGTTCCTTTCAAACATTAAACTTGTTTTAAATTAAAAAGGGAAATAGAATGTTACTTGTTTTGGAAATTAAAGCGTGTGTAGAAACCCATAATTTTTATACTTTAGTTCAAACCTGAAATTAGTGAATTATTTATTTAAAGGTAGTTCATTGAGAATAGTTTGTTGGGAACACCTACTGAGTTTTAATACTCACGCCTATAGTGTTTTCCCTTTTTTTCAGTTTTGTTGTAGGTTTGACATGAGTTTGTTCACCATGGGTGAGACTTGGTTGTGGTTTGGAGAGTAACACTCGAGGTCACGTGGAGTTTTTGGTTGTGGTCAGGTTAGTGTATTGTTTTTGGTCATTCTTTCTTTTTCATGTTGTTTATTTATTTTTCGTTAGTCCACTTTTTCCGATGCTTTATTTATTTTCACTGGGCAAAATCATTCACAATTGTCCTCTATTGATGCCCGGGTTCTTATTGCTAGCCCGAGAGGATCGAGAACGCCTCTCGAGCCATGTTTCAGACCATCTCGAGTGACCGGTTCAAGGTCGACCCGGGTTGGTTCGTGACAAAATGGTATCAGAGGAGGTCGACTCATGAGCAGACCATTTTTTTTCAAAGTTCCCATTGTTATTTGGGGGTTTTCATGGTAGAAGGTGTAGAATTTTCAGGACTCAGGGTGTACGGACGAGAAGGACTTCATGAACCCTTGCTTGTTCTGAACCTCAGGTTACCATGGGATGTTTGGGTTGTCGGTGTCTTTGGATTATTTTGAATGGTTTTATGTTGGGAAATGAAATGGGAGTCGGGAAAGTGACCTCTTTGAGATCGCATTGTTCAGCAAGCCATGTGGAGCTGGGGACAATACCCTAGAGTACTCCTTGTGATGGTGGAGTGACTGGCATGTGGCCTCCAACCATATGTTTGAGTCAACCATCGGCACTAGTTTTCCACGTGGATTGCTTGGGTCTTCATTACTTAAAAAAAGTTGTTTTGTAATGTTTTATTTTGGATATTGTGAAAAGTTAAATTTGAAATGGAAATGATCATGTTTTGATCTCATTCCTTGTTTTCTTGTTCCTTAGTGTTCACCCCCATAAAGGTTTTATGGATGCCCAAGGTGCAGATTCGGGTGGTGCATCCTTAGAAAATCCTGCAGTTGATCAACCTATAGACTATGTTCTGGAATTTCGGAAGTTAAAACCTCCCATGTTTTATGGTCAAGAAGATCCAATTGAGGTTGAGGAGTGGTTGCAGAAGATTTAGAGAAAATTTAGTTTCATTGGGTTGCCTAATTCATTGAAGGTGAAGTTAGATACCTTTATGCTTGAAGGTCCAATATGGAAATGGTGGAATTCTATGTCTCAAAATAAGCCTCGGGAAGATCTAATGTGGGAGTTCTTCAAGTTGTCGTTCATCCAAAAATATTTCTCTGAGTTGATGAAGCTAAGGAATAGGATGAAGTTGTGTTGTCTTCAACAGGGTGTTTAATTGGTATTATAATTCTATCGACATTTCACAGACCTAGTTCCATATGATCAATGGTTTGTTGAAAATGATCCCAGGAAAGCTTGACAATTCGAGTATGAACTCCAACCTGAACTGCAATCGAAAGGGGAAGAGCTCAACCTAACCACCTTATTGGATGTTGTGGGGCAAGCCTTTCTGACAAAAGCTGAGTTAGTAAGAGGACATGAGGTGGTGAATCCTCTCCCAAACTTGGGATGCAGTTCAGAGGATGATTATAGGAAGAATGGGAAGCGACCTAATGTTGGTGGCTCGAATAGAGGAATCAAGAGGCCTTCAGACCTCCAGTCATCTTCTTCACAGCGCAATGTCGTGATCTGTCACCGGTGTGGTAAGAAATGTAACAAGAGGCCAACATTCCTGAGTTCTCTAAGACCCTTCCACACTTGTGGACGTCTGGGTCACTTGTAGTGATTCTGCCGTGGTGTTTCCAAGAAGCGCGCTAAAGCTAGACCTAGCTCGTCAAAGGTCACCTTAGCCCGTTAACAAGAGTAGGGCGATGTTTGGGGATTAGTTTGAGGTTTTATATTTGTAGTGTTTCTTGGATTTAGTGATCATCTCTTGTAGAATTTTGTGGTGTTTATTTACCTACAGTTGTAAGAATGGTTTTTGTTGAACCTCTTTGAAACCATTGTTTTATTGGAAGTGTGTTTGGTGAAATTCAAGATTGTGTTATGTTTGGGAATTTTAATGCCTGATTGTGAGTTAAGAGATGCTTCAATCATTGGTTCTCCATCCATAGGTCTCGGAGTAAAGCTAGTGCATAGTCAGGAGAACCCCCAGCATTGAAAAATGGCCTTGGTTTAACCATGGTCCCTAGTGTGACATGGATTATGTTCTTCCGAGGGTGCAACGTTGTTGATATGACGATGATGGTAGTTTTTATGTTCTATCAGTTGCGCCCTTCCCTTCTTTCACCCTTATGGTGGGGGTTTTTGGTCCGTGCGGAATTTTTTCAATTTCGGTTAATCTCGTCAGTTATTATGGTAGTGATACCCATAGTGGGTCTTGTAGAGTTACACCGAAAGTAATTTAGTGTTATCCTAATACTTATGGTGGGGAGTCTGTTCGGGCCTCCCCATGTCAGTATCATAGTTTCAATTCAGGTATCGTTTGGTGGCGAGTGGTCTCATGTGAAACCACTTAATTTTATGTTTTTCCTCTTGGGTAAACATCAGGACTAGAGTAAACCCAACGATTCTGTGGGACTAAGATTATAGGGATAAGTCTCGGAGGTGATTTAAGTTCATTCATTCCTTGGTTGAAATTGATTTTTTGGGTTCTTCTTGGTGACAGTTAAGGTGGTCATGTTTTAAGTATGAGTTGTGACATAGGTTTTCGATGTCTGTATGGATCAATCAACTGGAGGAGAATAATATTTTGGAGGTGGGTGTCACTTAAGAGGCTTCATATTTTTGTTTTGATCTTGTCGTGGCTTTCTGAGGGCAGAAAGCGTTATGGTGGGGAGAATTGTCACACCCCGACTTATCTTATATTTTATTTTTATAATTTTAGATGGCTTTTAAAAAAAATTTGGGGTCTGGGTTGAGTCTCGGATGAAAAAATTTTGAGTTATGTTAAAAAACACGCATTTTTTAGTTGACGTTACAGGGCGCATGGGCGGAGAACATTTCGAAAGCCCCGCGTGGCTCCGCTTAGACATCTGCACAGTCTACCTGCCTTTAGAAAATTAAAATGGGTAAAGATTTCATTTTTGTTAATAATTTTATAATTTTTATTAAAAATGAAATGGTAAATTATTATCATTATTATTATTATTATTACTAAGGCTGGTGTATGGGCACCACATGGTTAGTGAAGGCTGTGCGGTCAGACCAGGAACCCATGCAACTGCTTCTTGATCGAACAAAAGCTACCACACGGTCTACACATGAGTGACTAAGTTGTGCGCGGGCCGCGAGGTTGCTATATCCAATTAATAAGTCTATGTAAAGAAAAATGAGGTTAAATTAAAATGAGTAGGATAATAATACTAATACTGAATTTTTTTTATATTGCAATTATTATTATTATTAAAATTATTATTATCTTTATTATTATTGTTAAAATCATTATAAATAATAATATTATTGATATCATTATCTTTATGTTGTATTTATTATTATTATTATTAATATTATCATTATTGTAAATGTTATTAATTATTATTACCATTAAAGAGTTTAATTATTATTAGTGTTATTATTATTATAGTTTAAATTTATTATTATTGTTATTATTATTAACTTGTGTATTATTATTACAATTATTATTATTACTTTTATGAAAAATATTATATTGATAATAATGTGATTGAATTTAATTAAGTTTTAAAAACCAAAAGTAGAGAAAAAGGGGGAAACTAGGGTTGTGCATATCTTGTTGAAGGTGCTGCATGTTCCCACCCCCCTTGATTGAAAAATAGGCCTGCAGAAGTCACCCCTGCCGGTGCACCCCCTTGACCAGATGATCGTGACACCCCCCCCTTCTGCGGTGTGTCCTCCCGGCTCATTCATACCCCTTTCTGACCCCATCCGACTTCTAGCGTCCACCCTTCGTGCCTCGTCCTCCTACCTGTGACCTCTAGCACGCCACACCCATCTCGGTGATCCAAAACCCTCCTTCCCACCGGATGACCAAACCCGCGGAGAGCCCCCCTACTACACGTAACCCCTCCAGGTGACCCCCTTTCCCTTCAAACAGACCGTAATGGAACCCCCTCTGCTCCGCCTCACGTTTACCATCCGATGAACTCCCCTCTGGTCGTAACCTCTCTTACCCACACTCCGAACAACCTGACTGCAAGCACCGGACTCCCGACCTCCTCCTGTCTGGCCACTCCCTCTAGTGGTGGCTACCACCTGGTTTGCTTATTTATTAAGGGTTTTGGGTTTTTCTGAAACCCTAAATGTAAGGTATTTTGGTTTTAGGGTCTTTTTCTTTTGTTGTGTGATCATCTTTGTTGCGCAGGCTGGTTTTGGCTTCCCACAAGTGTGATTGCGGTGCAAACGAGCATTTGCACCGACTTCGGGCGGTCCATCCACAGTTTAGGTAGGAACCCCCTTTCTCTCTCCCCCTTTAAGTATTGAAATACATTGTTTTCTTATGTTTTTTCCGTTCTTAAATTTTAATTAATTAGTATATTATATGAGTTTGGTGTAAATTGAGTTTTTAAAATAATTTAGTTTCATTTCATATTTTGAACCCTATTTATTTGAATTGATATAGTGTGCAAAATTATGTTGTTTAAACTTGTGGTCTGAATTTGACAGGTTTTCATGAAAAGGCCTAATTATTCCCTCTGGACCTTGTTCATAGTTTAATGTGTTTAGAATTAATTAAATGATGATTGAGTTGGTTTCATATGTTTAAAACCGCGGTATAATTTTAAATTTTTTTTATAAATGTTTAATTTATTTATTTTATAATATGGGTGTTGCAATCCTGGTTTTGAAAATGTGTGTAGGCGCATGTGTTTTAAAATGATGACCTCATCATTTCGTGTGCTTTTTTCAAGTTTTGCACTCTAAGTGTTTTCTTAAAATGTCTTGTTGGCTCTTTAAAATGATTATTGAGATATTTTGGCGTTGGGTGGTTTTTTTCAACACATTGTGGACTTTAAAGGGGTTTAGTAAATAGTGTCGATGGTGCAAGTTGTGTTTTGAAATCATGTCGAGGTGGTGTTTTCACTATTTATTTTTTTGAATTGTTTTAAGTTTGTGTTTATGTGTTTTTAGTTGTGTGGTTGTTATAGCGTGTCGTTAAAGAAAAAACCATGATATTGCAGTCGCCGACTTGTGTGTGCTTGTGCATCTATTCGAGGTGTGATGTGCCATTGTATTTGACAACGAGTCGAGGTAGGTCCCCCACTGCACATTCCTTTAAATTTAGAATTTATTAATTTCTTGATATTTTATTAATTTTAATAAAAGACAAATAGTATTAGATAATTTAATTTTGGAATAATTACTCGATGTAAAAAGAGATGATTATTTTATACACGTCACTTGATATATTTTCTTAGTGAATTGACGCACAATAGTGAAAGAATGCTTGTTTGGCCTATGAACATAATTCACGGAATTTCAAGTGTAGTTCTGATTTGATGATAAATGATTTATTTTTATGCGTGAGCAAGTGTTTTGGGTCTCTTTAGAAATGAGGTTTTTCTTTAAAGCTGGTTAAGGACCATTTGACACTTTGATCAAATAAATTATTTTGGAAAACATTCTTTGAGGTGACTCAGGGGTGATCTTTTTGTGTATGTTGAATGTGTGAGTTGTGTGTGTTTCTTGTGCATCGTGATTGGTTGATTTACATTGTCGACTCACCCCGGTTTATTATACGTGTTGACATGGGAACCTGGCATAGTGAGTGAATTTTCTGAGAATGATTATTGTACTAGTTTAGATTATGTACTGGCTAGTGGCCCTTAGTACGGACTTTGCTCTGCTAGGGGATTGGTCCCCTCGGTTAAGCCATGTAGGGAAACACCGGGCGTTAGGGCATTATGACGTCATTGAGTAGGGAATGCCTTCAGGATGAGTCAAATGTATGGTATGTTCTGGATTGTTCACGAGCTCTTAGGTTTGAACCATGTTTCTTTTAGTGCTTATTTGTATGTGGATGACGATTGAGAGGTCTAGTTCGGTTTTTTTCCCCTGTGTGCCACTTTTTCCATTTCCCTTAGTGTGTGTTGTGTGTTGTGTCTGGTTTTCCTTTTGACTAACAACAAAAATTTGGATTTCTAAATTGTTCGCAAAAATGTTTTAAAATTCAATGCACATGTTCCTTTCAAACATAAAAATAGTTTTAAATTAAAAAGGGCAATAGAGTGTTACTGGTTTTGGAAATGAAAGTGTGTGTGGAAACCCATATTTTATATACTTTAGTTCAAACATGAAATTATTGAATTCTTTATTTAAAGGTAGTGCATTGGGAATAGATTGTTGTGCATGCCTACTGAGTTTTAATACTCACGCCTATAATGTTTTTCCTATTTTTTTAGTTTTTTTGTATGTTTGACTCAAGAATGTTAATTGTGGGTGAGACTTGGTTATGGTTTTGAGAGTGACACTCAAGGTCACGTGGAGTTTTTGTTTGTGGTTAGGTTAGTGTGTTGTTGTTGTTCGTTCTTTCTTTTTTGTGTTGTTTATTTAATTTGCGTTATTGCACTTTTTTCCACCGCTTTATTTATTTTCACTGGGTGAAATCATTCCCTATTGTCCTCTATTGATGCTCTGGAACTTGTCACCAGCTCAGGAGGATCAAGAATTCCTATTGGGCCATGTCGCATACCAGCTTTGGTGATCGGTTCAGGGTCGACCCGGGTTGGTTTGTGACATTTCCAACATTTAAGGTTAGAATTTTTTAATATAGTGGTTAATGAAAATGATCAAGGTTAAAATTATATGTAAAACAGTCTATATTTGACTAGATTATTATATTAGTTCCATATACTCATTATATTTGGTGATATGTAATTTTTGAAAAACTTGTCCATGAATGTGACTTTATTATATTTTAATATTTTGAAAAATTACAAGAGTTCCCGGACCCTCATTTACAAATGTAAACACATTATCTCTTTTATTTACACCACATTGAGCCATCAATTTGAACCAGACCATTCCCAATTTTCTTCAAAAAAAATTAAACAAAAATTAAATGTTTTCTAATTATAAAATTACATTATAAGGGTCCTTAATAAGGGATACAAATTATGTCTCCTAGATAAGAGATAATTATAATTTCATTATTATTAAAATTTATATCTTATTCAACTTCCTATAAATATATTGTACCCATAATAAAATAATAAATCTATTATCATAAATATTATGAGATTTTATTAAGATTATGTGACAACTACTTTCCATTAATTTCTCATCCTATGAAATTTGAAAACATTGCTTGTGTATATGTACGACTCACCGTCTCCACATAGTGTAGTAATTCATTTTTTATCCCCAAATTATATGGATGGTTATAAAGGTTGAACTAATGAATATATCTAATATTTATTAAATTATTATTCTTTTAAAAATTTAATAAAATATCTACCTTGTTACCTTCCAATCCATTGGAAACTATGATGTCACTCATACGTGTGTGTGGACTACCACATCTACAAAGCTATCTGATTTGTTTTACTTTTCCACTTTACTTTAATAGTAACTGGGATATAAATATTGAATATAAATTATATTTATATAATGATTACCATTCAAATGATGATAAACCTACAATCATTCTATAAGGGCTAGAACTACTAAAACAAATTTCTTATGACAAAAAACAGTTAACACCCAAAACAATGATAAAATTAAAGGATTTATAACAAATGGGTGATAAGATGTTATAAATAAAATACATACGGTTTTATAGAGAAGTATATATTTCAGATATTTATGTAAAATAAATCTTAATTTATTATACATAAGGTTAAAATAACAAATGGGCAGGAAGTTGTACTTCATGTAAGGGATTTCATCTATATATCGATTCCATTGAGACATATTTGATATTATGCACCTATTTATTTTTATGTGGTATAAAAACTAAAATATTGATGTATTAAACATGAATATATATTTATTCATGGTGATTAAATTTCCAACTTTGTTTTACTATTTCAAAATGATATAATTTAAACATTACGTAATGGGTAATAATTCATTTTACAATCTCATTTTTTGGGATTTCATATAGTTTACATTAAATGAATCTTATAATATATCATTTAGTAAATTCATTGATATTATTATTATAATAATATTTAATAATTTTCATATTTTACTAAAACTTTTGTATTCATTGGAACTTGAATCAATCAATATAAAATTTAAAAGAAATGTCGATATTATTTTTCTTTTTGATTTGGTATCTTTCTTCCATGTCTATATTTTTCAAAATTGTTCTGTAAAAGTCCTATTTATTTACTAAAATTTTTTATCATGGAATTTTTTTGTTATCCATTAATTTTAACATGGTTTTAAAAATAATCATTATAATGTGTTATCGAAAGGGTCATTTTTTAAAATCTTTACAAAAAGTGAAAAGGAATGTTACTTTTTAATGTATATGGAATTAAAATATTTCCCTACCAATTTAACCATTTTACAAAATTTATCTTCCTATATATGTTTTCAGTGGTTTTACATATAAAATTATTTAATAGATTCTTATTTAAATGCATTTATTTACATTTATTTATTTATACATAAGATATAATTTTATTAAAACCCCTATATTTAAAATAAATTAATATCCATATTTTATCCCTGATTAATTTTTCATTCATTAACATTATCTTGAAACATTTACTTTCAGGTGATAATTTATCATTATAATTTAAAATTATCTAAAATATCCATATTCATTGTATCAAGGACATTATTTTTTCTTAAACTATATACAATTTCAAAATAATTTATTTTTCTGTAAATTTTACATGATTGATTAGTGAAATCATGATATTCTGTTTCCGTTACTCAATATATATATATATATTGTGAAATGACATATTTTTTATGAACTAAGTTAATAATTCAACATATGTGTAATACATTGGACATGTAGTGATTGGTTGGGCCTAAATTATATACCCCTTGATGTATCAACAGGTCTTATGAAGAAATTTAGCTTATTTTCCTTATCAAATAAGTATTTTGTGTATACGAACCAATAAATTAAGATTTTCTTGGAATAATTCATTGATTCTAAATATATCATTTTATCTGAGATCATGAAATCCAACATTATGAATTTCCTTCATTTATAATTTGGTTATTATTATTCATGAGTTATTTCATTTGTATTATCCATGGATTCATTTTGTAATCAAGTAATTGATTAAATGAAATGTTTTTTAGTTATTTACATTTTATATTAATTATGCTATATTTACTCATGATGGATTCCACTGTACATAACACATAATGAGAATATGATACTAATATTTATTTTTTTCCTTTACCTAGGATATGAAGAAGGATATTTTGAATAAAATAAAGATATGAGAATATTTTGTATTCTATATATTTTATATTTATAGTGTAATTAGTAAATCTTGTATGAATATAGTTCTTCAAAACTACTAAAATAGTCAATCTATAATGGGCATATCCCTTTTATCATATAAAAATTTAATAAATAAAGAAATTTCTAGGGTTTTTTGGATTTTTCATTTCTATAGTTTGTATCATGTGATGTTTAGTAGAAACCATGAGAACAATATTTTAAATGACTATAACTAACATGAGAATTATGATAATCTCCTATATAATTTGTGAAATTTTACCATTATTGATACTTTTATTATATGGATCAATATTCATGATGATTATTAGATAACCCTATTTCCTATATTATTTTTTATAGATCATAGGAAAAGGATTGTAAGGATCACCAACAAAAAATATTGGGATTTCCCTACTAAATATGCCAATAGAGGTGGTGTTTAATGTTATATGATGATGTGTATATTAGGGTGGATGACTCGGGTTATGAAGAATGTGATTTACCATATAGAGCAATGAGTTCTTACACAATGTGATTCACTTATGTTTTATAGATTTATGTGATCTAATACTCCACATTTTAATGGAGCTAATTATCCATTTTTATCTAAAGAATGGAAAAATTCTCCCAAATTGATATTCTTGGAATTTGGATGTAGTGAAAGTGAAAAAGTTATTCTAGTTATGTATTTTTTTATAGGTGATACTGATCAATGGTGTAAATTGATACAAAATACTAAATAGGTTGAGGAAATAAAAATCTTCTAATGGGGAACTTTTAATGTGACCATATTTGAGAAATAGTTCCCCAAAAAATAGGGAGCAAAAATAAAGAGGATGTTTCTCACATTATAGAGGAATGATGAAGAATTTGTTTTCTGTAATGAGGGTAATATTAAAAGATTATATAAGAATTAATTATACTACATATGTAAAAGATAAATAATTATTAATGGATTCTTTTATTTCATTTACATAAGTATCCAAAGGGAAATAGTTTCTAAAAAAATTTCATCATATGATGATATTATATCAAGTTCCATTATGATGAATAAGGAATTTTCAAGATCCTATTTTTTTAATAGAAATAAAGAAAAGAGTTGATCTGATACTCAATAATAAAAAAGGGAACATATCAAACATGAATAACAGAATGAACTATAAAATTTATGATAGGAATATGATTTTTTTATAAGTACAATGACAAGGGTATTCTGGCCAATAAACTTATAGTAAGAATGAATCCATTGTTATCTAGTGCTTCATCTATAAAGATATAGGGGTATTAATTTAATTAGTTCTTCAAGTGTTAAGGTAAATTAATATAAAAATATAAAAGGTTAGAAGTCCAAAAATATGGAATTACTATAGGATAAGTGTAAGTTTATAGCGATGTGGTGAAATGTCAAGTGATCATCTTCTCTATTAGTGAAAATTAATTTTTTGATTCATGTTGTGTCCAATATATTATATCTGAATAATTTTATAAGGAATCAAATCACCCCATGAATGATTATATATTGGGTTGTTAGTGAAAAACAATTATGGTAGGATAATCAAATATCATGATTATAAGTCCTCTCAAATTGATGTTTGAGGAAATATTCTTATAACTAATCTTGTTATTCTTCATCTAGTTAAATTTGATATAATTTTGGGAATTGAATGGCTATATTATTATAAATACTATATTAATTTATTTTGAAGTGAAGTTACATTAAATATTCCATATAAAAACAAGATATTATATTAGTTTGAGGAGGAACCTAAACTCCCAATGGAAATTACATCCATCATATGGGTTTTCAACCTATTAATGAGGTATAATTATCTTAGATGGTTAGGGAGAAAATAAATATCAATGATTTTCATATTGTAAAAGTTCTTGTTAATGTATTTACATAATATTTTCCTAGTATTACCCTGAATTATTTAGTTATGTTTTTAATTGAATTCATACATGGAGTTTCACCTATTTTCAAAGATTCCATATATAATGGACCATATTTAGTTCCCATAATTGAAGAAAAAATAATATAGAATCTGGATTAGGGATTTAGTTAAAACAGTTCTCTAAAATGGGGTGTACCTATTCTTTTTGAAACAAATAAATATGGGTCAATGCATCCTTGCATGGATTATCATGAACATAACAGAATCATTATTAATAACATATAACCCCTACCCCGTATATATGATTTTTTTGATCAATTATGATGATCTACATATTTTTCCATGATTGATCTTTGATCTAAATATTATAAAGGGTCAATAAGGTGGATATACATAAGACATACATCCATATGAGTAATATTAAATACAAATTTATAGCAATTTAATTTGGAATTACCAATGCTCCTCAACTTTTATTGGATTTAATGAATATATTTTTTAGAGATAACACTGTCAGTTTGTGGTAGTTTTTATAAATAATATTCTTCTATATTAAAAGAGAATGGAATAGTATTAAGAACATTTTATAATTTTATTAAAGGCCCTAAGGAATAACTATTTTTATGAAAAAAAATTCCAAGTGTTATTTTTGTATTCATAAGTTTTTAATTATGGGTTATACAGTCTCATGCGAGGGTATATTGGTAGACCATTCAAAGATTGAATTTATTGAGAAGTGGCCTCGACCAACCCTAAAAACTAATATATGATGTTTTATTTGGTTGGGTGGATATTATAAACAATTTTTGAGTGATTTACCATGACTATATAATCCACTAAACAAGTTGACTAAGAAGGGTTTTAAGTTATTATAGATAGATGAATGTGAAGTAAATTTCAAAGAACACATAATAAGGTTTTTCAGTTCACCTATGATTATATTTCCCTATAGTAGAGAAGGGTTTGTGATCCATAATGATGAATCAATGAAGGGACTAGGTTTCATCCTCATACATAATGTCATGGTGATAGATTATACCTATTTCTATTTGAGAATTCATGGGTAGAATTATCTAACTCGTTATTTTGAGATGGTAGATATGAATTATTTTTCATTGAAGATATTGATAATTTTTCATTATGGTGAAAGTTTTGACATATATATTGATCATAAAATCATGAAGTATATATTTAAAGAGAATGAGTTGAATAAGAACCATATAATATGGTTGAATTTGATCCAATATTATGACACTTTAATATATTACAACCCTTATAAGGTGGAAAGGTGGATAATGATCTGAGTTATAAAGGCCATTCTAGTTTTTTTATAACTAAAACTTGAAGAGGTCAAATAGTTTTGGATTTTGATGAAATAGGGTCTTGAAATATTACAAAAAGTGAAAAAAAATTAAACTTTCATAGGTGGATGTTCAACCATCCATCCATGATAGGTTAGATATGGAATAGTTTGATAATATTGAATTACTGAAGAAGGTGAGGAATGTTCTCAAGTTCATCCATGATCATGTAAGAATGGTATTTTCCATGAACTAATCATGTGTTACATAAATACCATATTTAATGAATGATATATTGGAAGAAGATCATAGTTAATCATTATTTATTGTTCTTAGAAGTATAAAGATAAATATATAAATGAAAGAGTGTTTCTAGTTGAATATAATGAAATGGGTTATTATAGATTTTATATTATGATACCTTGTGTGTAAAAATGTTAATGTTGAGAAGTATATATTTTAGGCTATGTTATAACCATTACCAATATCAAAATGGAAATTGGAAAATGTTACCATGTATTTCATCACCAAACTTCAAAAAACATCTACTTGGGATAATTCTATTTGGGTTGTAGTGAATCACCTTAAAAAATAGTTTATTATATCACTGTTAGAGAATAATTCTCTATTGTCCAACATACTAATTTATAATTTAAGTAATTTTCTGTAATGTCCAGATTTTTTGTATAATTTTTTTATTATATGGGATTATTTCAATACTGCAAAATCTGACAGCATGTGATTTCGATGTCTGGAGTTCCCAGAACGATCCGTCGAAGTTTTGTTAAGCTTTAATTTGCGTGTGTAACAGTTACTTTAAAAATGTGGAATAACTCTTAAAAGGTTTTCTGGATCAGAATTCTAAGGGCACCGTTGAATTCAAGATGGTGGGTTTACCCTAGGTGCGAAGTAAGTTTAGTTGGTGCAAGCTTCTAGTGAGAAAACCTGAAATGGAATAACTATAAATAAAATAATTAAATAAAGTTATTTTATTTCTCAAATTCTTATAACTCACGAATGTTGACTCATATTAAAAATATGATATCACCGCTGAACTCATGAGGGTATTCTTTCTTTAGGAAGATATTAACATCGGCCGGCACAGGCCACCTGTGAAAGTTAGTTTTTAACCGTAAATAAAATAATTAAGTGACAAATATTTTATTGTAAGATCCATAACATCTAAACAGTAAATAGGATTGAAAATATGAGAGTACTATTGTGTTCATTGGGGTGTGATATCCTTAGGAGGATCCTAACCCCAACCACCCCAGGTCGAGGGTGAACATTATTAATTTATTAAACATTTTTTGGGTACGTTCAGTAAACACATGAGCATCATTTTCTAACTTTTGAACCGGTGCTTACATTAAAAATCTGAGGCCACCGTTGAATTTGATGTTTCGGGATTCGCTTAAGGGAAGCTTTACTTTTATCGTAGTAGGTTTGGAGAAAAATTTAAGTTTTGTGACTTTTTTAAAAGAAATGAAATGATATAATTTTATTACTTTATTTTCTTCCTTCTCTACCAACAGACAAGCGGAGTGTGGGGATAACGATGTGTCAAGCCAATAAATGGATTGACCTGTCAATATTAAGTAATGACATAATTAGAGATTTTTGAAGGTTCCTAATTAATGATCCCCCATTAATTCCCCACGTCGTTACTTATCGTCCCCCTATCCTATATATATGGAGTTTAGGGAGGGGTATCGGCATAGATTCGCCAAGCAATGAAGTGATGAAGGATTGCCGAGACAACAAACCCTTATAGGATGGAGCTGATCCCAACAAGATGTGACAGGTGACATTGAACCACGAACCTAAGGACAACGTACGAGTGGCATCATTGGGAACCAGTTGCGGGAATGAAGAACAGGATTCACCTTCAAGCGTGGGTGCTCTCCAATGGGTTTACGAGGTAGGGGGTTTTTTCGTTTGTGCATTATAAATGTTTTCCTCTTCCCCATTCTTGAATATTACGAAGAACATGGACTAACCAACTAATGGGTTGATCTGCAATTCATTCATTTTTGTGGGAGGTTTTTTTTGGGTATCATTGAAGGGTTTTGATTGTCGTTTAATTAAATTGATTATTAAACCCTTAACCCCCCTCATGTTTAAGAGCTAACGTCGAGGGTGTGGGCCTAAAGAACTCATCCTGAACCCTCGGCTATCTTGTTATCCTTTCTCTTCCATGGAAGACTAACATCTTGGCAACACCGACCGGATACTATGTGGATAGCGCATCGAAACACGCCGCAAGAGGAGGTCGTGGCACAAAGCTGTGGTGGTTATCAGAGCGGCCGGCACCGGCCGACCACGAAGGAGGCACGGTGCGCCATCGCGTGTTGTCGGTGAGCAAAGGGTGTAGAGACACGAAGCTTGACATACATGAACATTACATTACTTTTGAGGAATACGTAATATATAACAAAAACAGACACACAATGACTGTAATAGTTTAGTGTCTTTGGAAACATGGAACGTAATCTTCTAATCGTGGTGAAAGATCTTCAACATCTCCCATAAAGATCTTCCCCTTTTTTTTCTTACCTAAAACCTTTCATTATATCCTGGGGAAAAGAAAACATAAAAAGGGTGATCTCAAATGCTCAGAAAGGGTAAGCAGGGATAAAATAAAACATACCATATACATTTGAACTTAAAAACATGAACATAATGTTTAAACATCAAAAGCTTGAGCAATGACATAAAACATGGGAGTAAGTATGACATAGATCATAAAGAAACATTAAGCATGATGAAATAGCATGGGAATAAAACATGTAATTGTGGCAACCATTAAGCACATGATATGATTTCTATAGTATCCCAGGCATTGCTGCCAAGACCATCTTAGTGAACAAAGTCCCTTTCTGAATCGAGTTCACTCCTCGTTCCAGTCCTGTATTACTGAACCAGTTTAACTTGTCGTTCCAGCCATGTCTATCTCATGAGATATAAATCTTTACCCAATGAATTGGAGGGAGATATAGGTCCCACCCATCTCATAATGAAATCATTCTTACTTGTGCCACAAAATAAACATACATCATTCATAATAACCCAATAAATAAAATGGGTTTCATAAACATCATCCCATAATCACATAATCCATATAAAAGAAATGGATATCATTTCATAATAAGAAAAGTGAAACCATGTAAATCATAGAGACTTTATACTTGAAACATACACATATGATATAATGTCATCTTAGATGGAAAAAGGTTTTGATAAAACACTTGAAATGAATTCTGGAGGAAAATATCCTTTCTTCTTCAAAATCAATTTATTTTCACAAAATGTCATGCTATTTTAAAAGAAAGAGATTTTTTTGACAATAGTCATGAAATATTTTGGAGTAATCTTCATGAAAATAAGGATTTATAAATCCATAAAAATCCTTTCATGCCATATAAGTTAAAAAAAAATTCTTCTTGTACTTTTGTTGGAAAAGTCAAAAAGTACCTCATACGAAAAACGACAAAAGATTCCTTTGATATCATTTACTAAAAACACACCGAAGGGTAAAATTGGATTTAAAAAATTTTATAAGGATATAAATATTACATATTGAGGAAACATGGATGTGGATGATAAATATTCCCCAGTAAATTCTGAAGTATAAACAATCTCGGATAAAAATTGAGATTGCGAGATTGTCCCTTACCTTAGGTCCGATTTGCATCGTAAGTGTCCGAAACTCCTGTATAATGATTTAAATAATTTCATTGACTTATTCCAGAATCATAAAAATTGTTATGATATAATATATGGTTCACTTATGACTTTATATTACCCGTTCTTTTGTAAATTCCATGTTAAAGAGCGTTTTGGGTAAAATCTTTTCATTTGGCGTCCGTGTTTTGACTTGTAATTATTCATATGATTATTTAGATCATGATTAATTAATTCCAGAATATAAAACATGATTTATATATAATATATATTCATAATATTCATATATATAATAGATCTATAAATGGAAAGAAATACATTGTTCATGGAGACGGTAGGTCGTACGTACGCATGAACATTGTTTTCGTTTCTTTGTTGAGTTGAATGAAATTAAATAGATGAAATAAATATATATATATATATAAATCCAGTAGCATTATTATGCCCTATATTTTATTATTATTCATTATATATACTTTATAATCATTCTTTAATGGTTAATCATGGAAAATGAATCTCATCGCGTTCGTGGAGACGGTAGTCCGTACGTACGCACGAGCGATGATATCATTCCTGTGATCATTGAATTGTATTGGAGTGTATGTATACTATTTTAGAATCAATATAACTTTAAAATAAACATATATAGTCATTATTTACACCATTATACCCATCCAAGTAAGGTGATGGCGGAAAATAGATTACACCACGGCGTGGAGACGGTATTCCGTACGTACACACGCGCGGTGATTTCGTTTTCCATAGGATGGATAGATGGTGAAATAGGGTTGTTTCATACTTATAATAACATTTCAGTATATTAGTGATACTGATTTTATTACCTCATAATGAAACAACTAAAGAAGAAGAATTAGAAGAAGAAACAAAGTTGAAAGAATCGGTAACAGATATTACCTCTTCTTTCGACACGCCTTTTTGAAACCTCCTCTTAGGACACTAGGATTGATATTTGAAGAAGACTAGAACCTATAGGATGTTTCTAGGGAAGTGGAGAAGTAAAATTGGCAGGGTTTGGCCGATCTTGAAGGCTCAATGTGGTGTGAGGAAGAGAGGTAGGAGGTGCCCTTTTTTAAGGGAGGAGCGGGCCACCATTGGAAATCTTAAAAATATTAATTTATAATATATCTACCCTCGCTTAAAAACCTCCAAAAATGAATCATATTCAAATATAGGATTCTATAGGGTTTTAATCTCATCAACCAATAAAATTTATTCATGTTAGGAATTTAGTTTCAACATTATCAACTCGATTTACCCTTATTTAATCAATTTAATTTTATTTGTGGTAATAACATTTTAAATTTTAAATTAAAACAAATAATTACTTATTTGTTGTGAATTGTCCATAATTGGATACTTTATAACATTCTATACCTTATAAATTTAAATTTATAATTTTTAAATATTTGTGTGATTTTTAAACAATTTTATAATATGTTATTTTTATAAAATAACAATAGTGTCGAATTTGACACTATTCATTTATTTGAATTTAAATAAATTATATACAGAAGATATGTTCGAAATAAAGTTTCAATAGATTCATAAGAAGTCATATGTATCTACAAAATTAGTGGATCACGTTAAATAGTTCATATAATATTTATTTTGTTATTTTTAAAACCATTTATTTTGTTTATCTCTTAATAAAATAATTACTGCAACATTTTTGTATAAATATTTAATATACATATATGTTGCATAAGAATTAAAAATAAAATCCCATGATAAATATAAATATATTAAATTTCTCAATAATACTTTTACTCGAATTTATCATCTTAAAATCACAATAGTTAAATTGTTATATTTATTAAATTATGAAGGTGACAACTTTGGCATCATTTAAAATAAAATAATATAAGTGTCATAATCACCTTAATAAGGACCCAAATGGTCACAAATTCGGCCAGTGGATGATTAGGGATTATATATACACTAATAATAAGTCTTGTGCAGATTTTTGGGCCTTTTGATATGTATTAATATTTCAATAAAAACTATATTATTGATTTTTCACTAAATAAATAATTTCTGCATCATTAATGTATAAGAAAATAAGGTAATTAAATAACTCTTAAAAATTACAAATAAATTACCATGACAAAGAAAAAAAATTTATATTTCAAATGAGTATTTATATCAGAATTTATATTTTGTATAAACTTATATTAAAAATACTTTAATTATTAAAGTTGAGTGAGACATATTTCACTTTCCTTTAAATAAAATAAACTAAAGGTCTTAATCACCTCCAAGTGGGTTCTAATGGATTCCATTTCGACCCAAATATGACTTAGGACAAATTATAATCATCCAATTGTATTAATACAAGTATTAGGATAATTTTATAATATTATATTTACCCTTAACTACCCAATTTACCTTTTACTATGGTAAATAAAATATACCGTTGTTACTATTCATAAAGCCCAAAAATAAAAAGTAGTCTATTAATATAATCTGTACCCTCTGATTACAAATATTAAATCCATTTTTCCAAATTCAATACACATAATTTGAAGAAATTAAATTAAAATTAATCCCGTTGTCATAGGAAAATGGGTTTTTGTTTAAAACATTGCAAAAGATTGAATTTATTTAACCTACAAATTCAATGTAAATAAAGGCTAATGACATAAATTATATTAAATGGTAAAAATATATTCTATTTATACTTTAAAAACATTCATTATTATTATTCAACCACATATGTTATTACGATGAAAAAAGTTGTTTTTAATTAAAATTTAGCGTGTTTTTACTATTTATTAAAATATGAAAGTTATCAGAATAATATGAAAAATTTATCCAAGGTAAAATTTAATTTCTTGATTTCACAGAAGAATTTTATTTTGTCAAATTAAACTTATAAACATGTGAAAAACTCGATTTAATGTGGGTGCGCCATCAAAAGGCGGCAAAACTGCATTTTTTGAAAAATACTTATTTTACACGAAAAAAATTATTTTGTTCTTATACCATGTTCTAGAAAATCTGTAAGATGAATAATAATGTTATGAAATTCAAAATTTAGTTAATACTATTCATAACGGCTAGTTCATAATAATATTATAATAATATATCGTTGTTTAGTAAAACCCGATATTGCGTACAACACACGTTATCGAGGAAGGTCGCGATTGCGTGTAATGCAAGCCAAGTCAGGGTTGCACGTTGTGAAAGAATCCATTGTTGTTTCGTATAACAGAATCAAACCATATTTCATTTATACATTGAATATATATATATATACTAAATATTGCGTAGAATAACTATTATCAAAATTGTGTGTAACACGATCCAAGAATAGTGTTGCATATACTGCAAGCTAATACGGTGTTGCGTATAGCACAACGTAATCTTGGTGTAGCATACAACACAATACATTAATGAAATTAAAAGATTATTTTTCATAAAATCTTGGGGTGTTACAAAGGGGGCTGCAACTTATTAGCTGCGGAGACTGGAGGATGGCGGCTGGCACACCGCCTGGCCGTGGGTGGCGGAGCGGCGCACTGTCACGCACCCCTGGAGAAGTCGGCCGGCACACCGGCTGGCCACAACGAAATCAGAAAAACCCACTCCAGCGGGTCTCGCATGCCACCTGGCATCGCCACTTGACACCGCCTCTATGAAGAAGACCAAATGGCCTTCGGTCATTTGGGAAAATTGGGGGTTTCTCCCCCAGTGGCGGCTAGGGCAGACCCCCCTTGCGGGTCGTACCACACGCGGTCGGGCCACCGCCCAGTAGGATGCCTGCCCAGCCAGGCACTGCCCAGTGGTCCATTCCCTACGCGGTCTGGGCGCCCCCCTTGTGGGCCTCTCCCTACACAGTTTGGTTAAGGTCATTCCGGCCGGGTCAGACCGGACCCGAGCCCAACCGGGCCTAGAAACACTTAAAAGGCCATATATTGAGAATCAAACGTTTGTTTGGAAAACCATATACAGCATTGGGATCAATGGATTGAGGTGTTCCTTTTTGGTATAATCCACTTGAGTTTTAGAGATAGTTGGATTATGGTCATGTTAGATCGAACCTGAATCCAATCGGGCCCCCAGAACTAAAACACTTATAACTCGCAGACTGGGCGTCCGATTGATGCACCATCTGTCACATTGGAACCCTTACAACATGGTGGTTATTTGGGTTACTCTTTTTTGGAGCTTACTAGTATTCAAGGTATGAATGATATCTCAAGGGAAGATTCTATGGAACTCGAGAGCACTGGGTGTGAGGAATCCTGTGGCTGGCAGTGAGTCCGAGGTTGGAGACAAATCATATGGAGGTCAGCACTCATCGATCCTATGTGGGTCAACGCATACAGAACCTATGTGGGGCAGATTATGTGTGGGTCTGATACAGTGTGGGTTAGTGCATACCAATCTTGTGTGTGTTAGATCCTATGTGGGTTAGCGCTCAACAATCCTATGTGGGTCAGCGCATACCGATCCTATGTGGGTCAGATCCTACGTGGGTCAGCAGGGATTAGTTACCTATCGACTCTGGCCAGGTCAGATTCTATGTGGATCATTTCGGGGGTTAGTACCTATCTATACTATGTGGGTTAAACTCCGTATGGTTAGAATTATTACCTCTTTACAGAATAAGACGATCTATCTTTGCGACTAGTCATTTGTACTTCTATACTTCACTGAAAAATTGGTTTGAGTTGAGACTCTATTTGAACTAAGTCCTTTACCTATGTGGTACTTTTATCTTCGTGGTAATATCTTCATGGTGATACCTGTGTGGTACTTTTACCTTTGTGGTGATATCCTCATAGTGATACCTATGTGGCACTATTACCTTTATGGTGATATCATTGTGGTGTTACCTATGTGGTACTTTTACCTTCGTGGTGTTATCTTCACGGTGTTACCTATGTGGTACTTTTACCTTCGTGGTGTTACCTTCATGGTGTTACCTTTGTGATATTATTACCTCATGTATGAGATGAGTATATCTTGATAACTTAGGTATATGTATGGTCATATACCTAAGTAGAGTTTTTGACTGCTTCCTGATTTATGATTGAGCCTTGCTTTGTGGTTTATCCTTCGTGGAACTTTAGGAGACATACGAGGTCTCGGGGTCTCTACTGAGTATCGTTATACTCACCCCTACATGTGCTTTTCCCGCACCTTGTTGTGTCTTGTGCAGATGACATAAAACATTGATCGAGATTTGAGGGAGCCAGGACCAGGCAATGCGCGGAGGAGACAGGCAGACGTGGAGTGCTGTAGAGGTGATCTATACCTACCCTTCAGGTAGGATCCTCAGAGAACAACCCAGGAGCTATTTTTTCTTTTTCAGTTGTATTGTACCTTTCAGTTGTACTTGTACTTTTATAGTTGGGCTTGTATTTCAGGCCCTTTACTTTCAGCACTCTACTTTTGTGTACTATAACAATTTACTTCGTGGTTGCATCTTGTTACATTCCACTCTGTGTGTTTATACAGGTTTAAAGTCAATGCATTCCCATTTTAGGGTATGCCTTTCAGGTGCTAGTCGCTAGCCCCTGGCCTATGGAAGTCGGGCTTGGCGTAGTCATGGCATGGGCCCCAGGGGACGGGTCGTGACATATTCCAAATTTGAAGGTGTACCACTCTAAATCATACCATATTGAGATCTAATTTTTACCTCAATGTTCAATAGAATCCTTCACCAGGCTCTGGATATGAAGTTAATTTTCAGTGATGCTTACCATCCTTAGACATATGGTTAGTCTGAAAGGGTAATTAAAACTCTAGAGGATATTTTTAGTGTTTATATACATACATACAAACGTACATATATATATATATATAATGTGTTTGGGGTCAACATCATCATTTATTTTAATTTTCATATACCAATAGATTTCACTCGAGCATTTAGATGGATCCTTATAGAGTCTTATATGATAGGAAGTGCAAAAATCTAATATGTTGGGGTAAATTTTTTGAATGGTAGCTATTGGGACATGATCAAGAAGAAGTGGGGGAGAATGTTTGACCCATTCAAAAATGCATAAGGGTATCTCAAAGTTTACAATAAAGATATGTTGATAATCATTGATGATATCTAGAGTTTGAAGTTAGTGAAAAAGTTTTCCAAGGGATATATCCTTAGAAGAATTTTAGGATATTTGGAAATAAATGAATGATGAACACTAGATATACATGTCCCTTCAAAATTATAGATTGTGATGGGATGGTATATTATCAATTGGATCTTATACCAAATCTCTGTCATGTTCCCAATTTGTTTCATATACCTTTCCTGAGGAAGTACATACCCGATCAATCACACTTACATAACTTAGATGTTGTACCACTGGAGAATGATACATCTTATTAGGAACCATTATTGGATATTATAGATCATAGGGATAATTTTCTTTGAAACAAGATCATTCATCAACTCAATTTTTTCTTGGGAAAATAAAAGTTTGAGGATTCAATGTGGGAACACAAGGATGTGATGAGATAGAAGTAAACTCAGCTGTCTATTTTAGAGTGATATAATATTAAGGGAAAAATATTTATAAGTGGGGTAGAATACAATACTCCAACACTATATTTAAAATAACAACAAAAAATGATTGTGATATTACCATATGATAGTCATCACCTTGTCGTTGGATTGGTGAGTATGAATATAATAGCCCCTACTTCTTATATATAAATATTAAATATTTTTATATGAATATTAATTAAATTAAATAAAAATTCCATGTTTAAAAATATAGTTCTAGTTCCATTAGAAACATAAAATCGTAAACAACTGGTTTTTAAAATATCTACATCATCTCACACTTATTTCATCATAACTAGCACTCTTTTTGGAATATCATACTTAATACATTTCTTCACATCTTGGGTCAAATAAACATAATTAAAGGATCATATTATATGCTCATTAAGGGTAAAAAAGGGAGGTATCAATGATTCCATAATCATAATAAGAGAATAAGGGTATAATAACATGATTTTTTGGAAATTATACCATGCATATCAAAGATCATAATATTGAATGATAGAATAAGTTTTGGTAGTTTATAAATCATCAATAAAATGAAATTTATGAATATTATCAATGATATAATATTATTGGAATAATACATAGAATTTGTGACATACACATAAGCATATAAAATCATTTCCATTTTAGCCAAGGCCCACTACCAAGACTATCATAGTGGAAATTCTTATTATGTGTCAAGTTCACTCCACATTCTATCCATATATTATTGAATCGAGTTTTATCCTCATTCCATCCCTATCATACTAAATCAAGTTAACTCCCCATTTTATCCCTATCTTATTGAATTGAGTGCATTCCCAATTCCAACCATGTCTTAGTGAATCAGATTCATTCCCCACTCCATTCTTGTCTATCTCATGAGATATAAATTATTACCCATGGCATTGGAGGGAGATATAGGTCCCACCCAAAACATGATGAAAACCATAAATATTTTTTTCCATAATAAAATAAATCATTCATCATATCTTAAGCCATGAAAAAATGGGGTTTAAAAACAATTCACCATTTCATAACCCATAGAAAAGTAATGAGGTTCATAAAACTCATGAAATCATAAACATAAACCTTCAAAATAAAGAATATGGATTTAATCCTTGGATAATATCCCTATAAAATCATAATTAAAATAAAAAATGATGTCTTAGATATAAATTATTTTTAAATATCACTTTAGATAATTCTAGAGGAAAATATCCATTCCATTTTGAAATGATTTTTTTAAACAGTTCAATTACAAAGGAAAATATTTTATATGAAAATAAACATTCAATATTTTATAGAAAACATCAATGTATTAAGTAATCATGATGGTGGTAAAACACACTAATTATATATAAGTTTAAAAAATACCCCCTCTATTTCTATTAGAAAACTCACAAAGTACCTTGTTTCCAAAACGATTAAAATATTCCATTCAATTTTTTTTAAAAAAAGTAAAAAAATGGGTAAAATTGAATTTAAATGTTATTAGGATAATTGAAAAAACATTTTTGAAAAACATTTTAGAAAATATGGACACTTAAGAGAAATATTCTCAAGTGGATACAATCTCGAATAATATTGAAATTGTGAAATAAATCCTTACCTCAAGTCTTTCCTTTCATTATTCACATTAAAAAATCACATATAATAAATATAGGTTTATTATAAATTATTTCCATAGGCTTAATAATATCATACAATATTTTATTTATTTATAAAATCATATCAACCATTTATTGATATTTTTTTTAAATCACTGGTATGGGTGATAACTACTTCATTTTCAAGCATGTTTTGGTTCAGGATTTTTGTTAATTATAAATTTATCTCTGGTATCATTGTTTATTGAATTTTAATCATGTTATAAACATCATATATAATGATAATACACATATTTATAATCATTCATATAAATTAGAGATGGAAAAATAAATTATTCAATTCATGGAGATGATTGGTCGTACGTAAGCATGAACACTGTTTTCATTTTTCGATTAATGGAATGAAATAAATATATATAATGATTAATAATTATAGAATTATTATTATATAATATATATCATATATATACATTAAAGCCTTTATAATACCCGTCCATAGAATATAGCGATGAAAAATGAATTGTATCGCAATTTAGAGATCGTAAGCCATATGTATGCAGAAGCATTACTTTCACTTATTTTTTGATGGGAAAGATGGTTTATAATGGTTTTTTCATAATTAGAATGAAATTTTATAATATTTAATATAATGAATTTATTTATGATAAATACCATATATTTTGAGTAGGTATGGAAGAGTATAAAAATAAAGTGATCGGTTAGATTGATTATGGCTTCTTCAAAACGTCTCCTTTGGATATCCTCTAAAATGCTCTAGAGATAGAATTTTGTGAGAAATATAACCTATATAATTTTTCTATAGATGTTTATAAGATAAATTATTAGGGTATTTTTTATTTATAAGGCTAAAACTTTTGTAAATAATCGAGGGAGGAGGTTCCCTTTTATAATTGAGGAGAAAGGCACTTTTTGAATTTCAAAAAAGATTAAATTATAATAATGTAATTTTCTATTCAAACACCACCAAATGGACTTGTATTTTAAGATAATATAATATAATGTTGTAATATCATAAACCAATATATTTTAGACAAGTAATTGTGTTATATTAATTCACATCATTTTGATTAACCCTTTATTAACATATTTAAATTTTAACTATGGTAACAACATTTTAAATATAAAATAATTATAATTTTTACATATGTGGTTTAAATTGGACCATAAATTTAAAATGTATGAAATTTTAGATCATACCATAATCAATTTTTATATTTTTAATATTTTTAGGATTTTTAAATAATTTATTAAAATATTAATCCTAAAAAATATTTTTATAGTACTCAATACTTTGATTTTTTAGAAATACCAATAAAACATAAAAAATTCAAACCAAATATTTTATTATGTCCTTAACTTTTAATTTTTATATATATAATTTTTGTATCACCATAAATATCTCAAATTATATTACTTTTAATATTTTTATTTTCATTAATATTCTTTTTTTGTTAAGTGAATAATTGTTGCATCAGCGGTGTCTAGGAATTTAAAGTAATTATTTAATTACTAAAAATTATAAATAAATTACCTTGATAAATATAAATATTTTATCTTTAAAAATAATAATTATAGTTTAGAATATCTTCTATTTAACCCCATGTTAAAAATATTATACGAATTAAAAACAAGAGATTGAAATGTTTGAATTTTTATTAGATAAAATATTATTAAGTTTATACTCTTATCCAAGTGTCTCCAAAAGTCATAAATAAATTTTTTTTCTGAGGAATGGGGTGGTCCCATTATCTAAATATTTTTATTTAAAATAAAACTAAAGAAATTATCCAAAAATAGTACGGGAAATAAGACAGATCCCAAGGAAGAAAACTATCTACCTATCTTTTTCATCAAACTATTAGTTAGCTTTCTATCTTATTTTTGAATTGCAATCCATTCATCCATTCTGCGACCATGCCCCTGACCTCTTGATCTTCCTCAATTCGAAGGAAGATCTTGAAGCCTTTCTAAAAGTGTCTCAGCATCAGTTATGTCAGAATTAGAGCTTTCTTCATGCTTCTTTCCTTTTCCAAGATAAGTGACTCCCTTAATTATAGTAGCCTTGGAAAGGATCTATTGAGTCTTATCGGGAGAGACCAGAGTGGTATCCTAAATTTTAGTGGTATCATCAATATGTTTACCAAAGGAAGGATAACTTGTAATCAACCCAACTGCAGATTTTTCCTTCTTGTACGAAACAAGATGAAAGCCTTCATTTCCCACAACGGGTTTTGAAGAAGCATGATAAGGTTTAGAAATGACTAGAGGGTCAGTTTCTAAAACTAGATCACCCATTTGGATATTTGAAGAAACCATTTTTTCTTTACCAAATTTTCAGTTATCATCATGACCTAAAATTTGAGGAGATGAGGAAATTTGAATTTGTTTCAAATCAGCACTGTTGCCTTGATAATTAGTATCAAAATTTTTCAAATTCGCCTCTTCAGAAAATATGGCAGCCCAAGACTTTGATGTATTGTTTGAAGTCGAGGCATTGATGTTGTGTGAAATACATGATTGATAACCCTCCTCTTCAACTATAGGATTGACAATATCCTTAAGAACTGATCCTTTCACTTTTTGGTTATCAAAAGGAATAGTAGGCCCAACCTCACCCTTATAATCAGGATTCCGAACATGTGTACTTTAATTCTTTTTAGGACAATTGGTCATCTCATGTCCATGTGAAGAACAAAAGATGCAAACTATTGAGCTCCTACAAGTAGACGAGTCATGACTTATAATGTTACAATATTTGAAATTTTTTTGCATTTTTTCATAGATGGTCTTAAATTCAATAATTTTATCATCATTTGCAAACATAACCTTATCAACTAGGGTTGATCCCAATTAAACCTAAACTATGAACTGGTCACATTGACCAAAACGATCCACTTCTATTTCCTTGTGAATTTTGATAGGAATCCCAATTGAAAAAGCAATATCATACAATGTTTTTCGATGCCAAAGAATCCAATTCAATCCATACACTCTTTCCCAAAATTGTGTGGTGGTGTTACCAACCTCAAAGGGATTGAATTTTTTATCCCATTCACAGAGGTGAACAATCCCTGGTTTGAGAGCAATGGATCCAAATCCCCAAACTCGAACATTCATTTCTTCTATGGGGAAGAGCATATGGAAGTATCCTCATCCTAGCAAGACACATTTCCATGATTTAAATCCCCAAATTGATGAAATACACTTCTTAGGTTCATCAATTTTCAAAGTTTGAGAGCCTTTAAGAAGAAATAATCAGACAATAATAGAGAAATCACCCATTTTAATCCATTTATAAATAGCATTGGGATCCTCTTTGATGTGTGAAATATTTCCCTTTCATCAAATAAAATAGTTTGACAGACCATTTAAGCAAGAAAAAGTTCGAATCAAAGAGATCCCCTCATCAGGAACCTGTCTCACCTTCTGGTTCACTACTCCTACATCGGAATCATAGAACAACATAGTGTGGCATGCAATTCCCTCCCTGGCCATCCCAAAAAAACCTTTCGGAGATTTTCTACAAAGCCAACATCCACAGAAAAAGAATGATCTCATCTTGCATCTACGTCATGAGTATGAGGTCGTGCAAAAAAATCCATGCTCGTCGCCACGTGATCTCCAATATCACAAACCTTAGATGCCACCGTCGTTGTAAGAACTCACTCACCCATAGATCTATGTCGCGTCAGAAATATCTTCATGAGATATTGATCATCTCGAATCTTAGTTGGCATCGTCGCACACCGTGTAACAACATAAATTGTCACCTCTGTCGCACGCTGCTCAGTCACAGAAGTCAAGGTCGTATTCCCCCCATTCACTTTCTCAATTTCACAATAAAAATAACGAACTTCAACATCAGCCGGTTCCATAACCTTGGAGGTCTCTATTCTATAAAATAGATGGGTGTCGAAGCGACCATGTGAGAATTGTGCTACCATGAACCCTAATCCATCGGCTGGTTAGAGAGAGAGTGTGCGCCTTCTCTCATCCCTCCTTCATAAATAAATTTATTTAATAAAACAATGGTTATTAATTTAAAAATGGAAAATTATATTATATAATAACCTAATTTGTTTCCATGTGGACACATAAGAGTTATTTTAGATAAAGAATGTTACATTTTGTGACTATTATTGGTTTAAATAACACATATAAATCATTTTTAGGGATAATGTTTATTAAAAACTCAATTTAGAACCCTACACATTAAGTGTCAAATTAAATTCATCCTTCAATAAATATGATGAAAACTTATGGCCTTATCTATTGTTTTTAATCCATATTAACATGTTTTACCCTTTAGTGAGGTAATAAATTTTACCATAGTTAATTTTTGTATTGAATAAAAATGGGGCTAATTACCAAATTTAAGCATCCTAATTATAAAATTTTAATTAATTTTATCTAAATAAATAATTATAAATTAAATTAACTAATTTTAATGTATGTAAAATGTGAGAAAAACTTATTTTTAGGAAAAGTACATTTTTAATCATAATATTTGATTTATTCTTATCATAATCTAAGAAGAAAAATTTGAATGTATAAAAAATGTGATCAATTAAATAATATACACATTCCAATAAAATAATTAACCAAGATTAATTTAATATATTGATATAAAATCCATTGAACACATACAATAATTTTTCCTAAAACATCGCTTTTATTTAAAAAAAATTAATTTAAATTATAATAATTTTATAAATAATATATTTATTTTATAATGTATAGACCATATATTTTTCATAATTTCATTATTACTATTAATACCCACCATGATAATTGCTAGATGATAATAGGAACATAATGATGTTATGGTTTTTGTTTAAACTCACTGTTGCATGCAACACAAATTATTTAAAGATAAATATTTCATAACAATATTGTGGTGATACATTATACCTGCATTAAAATTAATTATTCCATCAATGATAGTCACTCAGATACAAATAGATGAGGATAATTCTATTTCATCCCATCCTCATGTTCCCATGTATTATCCTAAAATTGTTGGTTTTTCCATAAAACATTTACCAGTCAAGTGGTATGGTTTTCTAGAACTTTTTCTCTATGATCTAGAATCTGTATTAGTTAGTTTTCATAAGAAAGTTCTCTATCTAGTTCTATGACCTCCATGTTTAGTACATTTTAATGATCATGTATGTAATTTCTCATTATATATACATGTAACACATTGCAAACTTGAGAGAGATTCGATGGAAGAACCAATCAATAAGTTATCATCCCAATAAGATCCAAAATTTCAAAAGGACCGATATACATATGTATTAAAATTAAATTAATCCAAAATAACATAACTCACTTCATGGGATATATTCATAGGAATACCTTTCCAGCTACTTCAAACTGTAGTTCATTCCATCAATTGTCATCATAACTTTTTTTAGGACTCCAAGCCACTTTTTTGTGATGCTGGATGGATCTAAGCATCTCTACAATTTTATCAACTTGATCTACTTATAATAGGTTTCTCTTCCCAAAATCATCCTATAATGTTATATTTCAATTTTTTTTATCATATATGGATTCATAAGGATCCATATTAATACTAGAGTGAAAACTATTACAGTAATAAAATTATACTAGTGGAATGTGTTGGTCCAAAATTCCGTTGAAATCCATATAGAAATCTCTCAACATATACTCTAGATTTTGAATTTTTCTCTTAGACTGACCATTTATCTAAGGATGATAAGTAGAAATAAAACATAACTCTATATCCAAATTCAACTAAGGAATTCTCCCAAACTATCAGGTAATCCTCAGATCTCAATCAGAAATAATGTAAAGTTGTACCCCATGAAATTTTCCCAATTCCCTAATATTTATTTTGGAATTTTAATCAAGAAATAAGTCTTCTCTGACATCAATAAAGTGTGATAGATTCATTATTTTATCTACTATAACTCATATATCATTATTCCCTTTATATTTTCTAGGGATTCAAATATAAAAATACATGGTGATTTTTCCCATGTCCATTATGGTATGGGTAATGGTTCTAACATCCCCTTAGTCTTCTATCTCAAAGAATTAACTTTCTAGAATACCAGGAACTGAGAAACATAGTATGAAATATATATTTTCATTCTATCCAACTAAAAATACTCTTTCAGGTCTCTATATATCTTAGTTCTTCCATGATGAATAGATAATGATAAACTATGTGCCTCATCCAAAAACTCCTTCTTTAAATCTGGTATGAGAGGGACACAAACACAGTTCCTAAACCTTATTATTACATCACAATCAAAGTTGAACTCAAGAATAATTCTCACATTATTTTTCAATTATACATATTCCTTCTACGACTCCTTAATATTCACATATATATATGGTTTAACATTATTTTATTCATTTAAAAGTTCTCCCCATACTTTAAGATTTCTAGGTCCATCATTTTCAATTCTAAAAATATTGATTCTTTTGTGATCCTAGTCATATATAGGCTTACATGGACCTTTAAACTCAATGCCTCTGCCAGATTGTTCACTTTTCTATGATGGTAATCAATTGAGAAGTCATAACCCTTAATCAAATCCAACCATATTCTTTGATGCAAATTCATGTCCTTCTATGTGAATATATACATTAAATTTTTTTTGATTGATATATATATATTACATTTCTCCATAATGTTAGTGACTCCATATATTTAATGAAAATATTTCCACATCTAACACCAAATCATGAGTTGTAAAATTTTTATCATAAGAATTTAGTTATCATGAAGAATAACTTATAGACATGTAATATTCCATGATAATGGATCCAAATCCATTCTTATCTTCCTCACTATAGATTACATACCGTTATCTACTACAGTGTAATGTAAGATAGAGGCAATGAATAACCTTATCATTAGTTTATCAAATTTTCATCACATTCAGTCTTCCGAAGGAACTTGGATCCCTTCCAAGTTAACTTGGTGAGTGTATTGGAAATTAGAGAAAAATACTCCAAAAAGTGCTGACAATATCTATCCAAAACAAGAAAACATTGGATCTCAGTCACCATTGTTAGTGTAAGAAATTGATCAAAAACTTCCATATTTGATGGATCTATAGATATACACTCTCTTGGGGTTATGTTTCCCCAAAAATGAAACATCTTGATGCCAAAATTCAAACTTATAATTTTTTTAAAGGTTATTTTTTATAAGGGCCCTCAATAGAATCTTCAATTATTCTTTATGTTATTCACTACTCTTTAAATATACAAAAATATCATCTCGAAGTACTTACACTGACTAATCAAGATAGTCTATAAATACTATATTTCATAAATCCGTGAATATAATGGAGGAATTTATAAGACTAAAAGGCATAAATATTAATTCATTGTGTCCATAAATTTTTCAAAATACAATCTTAGCTATATATTCCTTCTTGACCCTCAATTGATGATATCCAGAATGAAGATAAATCGTGGAAAAGTAGTTGAATCCACATTGTTGATCAAATAAGTCATCAATATAGGGGAGAGGATAGTAGTTACTATTTGTTATCTGGTTATGTTCTCAATAATCAATGTAGATTCTCATTGATCTATCTTTCTTCAAAAAAATAGAGTAGGTTCACCCCAAGGTGACACACTAGGGAATATGAATCCCTTATCAAGATTATCCTAGATTTTCTTCTTAAATTATTCTAACTCAATTGGGGATATTATAAAGGAGTATTTGAAATATTCATAACATCAGGTATTATCCTTATTGAAAAATCAACTTCATGATTTGGTGGAAGACATGAAAATTATTCTATAAAGAAATCAATAAACTCTCATACAAAATATATATCCATAATGTTTAGTTTCTCCCAAACAATCTAAGATAGATATCCTTCATTTATAGGAATTAAGTCCCACAAGATGTATGTAATTTACATTGGATGTTCATATTAATCCTTCAATTGATATATAATCATTGGTTCAATGAGAATATAAAATGTGGCATCCATTCCTCAACAATTGATATGAGATCCACAGAGAGAAATTTAATCCATATAAATAATAAAATCAAATTCAACTAATGGAAGAATCACAAAATTTATAGGAATAACTTTCACCAAAACATCAACCAGTTAATAATTATAAACATAAGATATAAGCATTGTCACATTAAATTTTTCACATCTTACTCCTCATAAAATTATTGTGGGGATGTTGTGATACCCTTAGAAAATTATTTAGAAATCAATGAGTGGGTGGAACTAGAATAAAAAATACATTATATGTTCTTGAGTATATAGAATGTGTACCTATCACCACTTCATTTTCCTACTCCACATCACTAATAGTGATCACATGAGATTTTCATATATCTTTCAACATAAGAGGTTGCTGATGTCGATCATCATCATTATCCTTTGGATTTGTGCACTAATTATTGTAATTAATATTTTCTTAATAGATGAAGAACTAAAGTGTGTGAGGTGTATTATATGAAAAAAATCTCTATTCAAATCATTAGATAGATTCTTCACACAACTTCAATAATAAGTTGGTCAGTGACCTTACCTTCCACACTTAAAGAATTTACTAGTCCCCCTAAGGCAATTTCCTCCATGATTTTTCCTACACATTGAGCATAAAGGAATTCTAATCGTCTTATCTCCATGTTTTTTAGATTTTTTTGAACTCCATCTTCCTTTTCTTATAAATCCATGAATGTTATATGTAACTCCAACCTCCATGTTTAACTTTTTTGGCACATTATATTATTTTTTCACATCTACTGACGTCTCTGATATATAATTCCTCTCAAAGTTATGGTTTTAGTCCACTAAAGAATCAATCAACCATATTTTCATGTTTCATGATAATACTAGAATCATACCTCACAATTCTTTTAAATGTTTGTTAATATGCTCCAACATATTCAAAATCATTTTTCATTAAATGGATGAATTCCATATCTATATTCATACTAATAATACATGGAAAAAAATTATTGAATAATATGTTATTTAACTCATCCCATTCAATGAATTCATGTTCATCTTATTCCTTCATATTATTGATAAGAGTCCACCATTTATCGTCTTCACCTTCAAAATAATAGATAGCCAAAATGAATTTTTCATGATCAAAAAATTTGATTAAAAAATATCATTTTAGTGATAATAATCCACTACTTGGTCAATAGTGGATCAAAAGACCCATTGAAAGAAGGTGGAAATTTCCTCATGAATGAATCTACATAATGTTGTTCCATTATTTTCTCATTTTTATGTCCAATATGAATGATATCTTGAGAAAGTTGTGTAAGAATAACAAAAAAAATCAATCTATCTCTCATACTATTATGTTTATTAGGAGTAAAATCATTGCATTTCCCATCACATTCTGCCTTAATGTGGTTCCTTTAAGTTCCAACCATCAACTAAAATAAAAAATCATAGTGTGAGAAACACTAATAATAGCAGGAAAACCATATAATCAATTTTAATTGCTTATAAAATTTCAATCTATGACAAAATAGGTTTAGTCCTATGTTATTCATTATCCTCTCCAAAATTATATGATTGTAACCTATATGTAGACATATCCATTGTGATCTTACTGAGATTATCTCTTATTTTTTTACAAATATTAACTAAACCTTTCACTAATAAAAACCATAATGATGCATATGTTTCAGTCATAAATATTCCATATTTTTAGATGAATATTCATTACATAACATAAAAAATCCATGATAAAACCGTATATGACTAGTTACTTTGGAAACATAGAATCATAAATAACTAGTTTATAAAATATCTACATCATCTCCCACTCATTTACTCATAACTATCTCTATTTTAGGAATTCTATTCTTAATAACATTCTTCATATTCTAGGGAAATGAAACATAATAAATGGGTGATCTTAGATGCTCATTAAGAGTAAAAAAGTGAGATATCAATGATTTCATAAGAATAATATGAGCATAATGATATAATAACATGATCACAACAGTTAAAAATTATACCCTACATTTTAATGATCATAATATTGAATGATTGAATAAATTTTGTTAGTTCATAAGGAATGAATCATACTGAAATAAAAGAAATGATCCATGAGATAATAATACAGGAATTGGAAATGGAATTTGTTTCATACACATAAGAATATAATATCATTTTCTTATTAGTCAAGGATCACTGCAAAGACCATCATAGCAGACCAAGTCTTGTATTGAAATTGGTTCACGCCCCATTATAGCTATGTCTTATTGAACTATGTTTACTCCCTATTCCAGCCCTATCTTACTAAAGAAGTTTCATTCCCTGTGTGATCCCTTTCTTATTGAATCGGGATAATTCCCCATTATATCCCTATCTTACAAAACTAGATTAATTACCCATTAAAAGCCCATATATATTTCTCAAAATACATAAATCATTACCCAATTAATTGGAGGGAGATATAGTCCCCACCCATGACAGAATTAAAACCATACATATGTGTTCCACAAGAACATAAATCATTCATCATATCAAATCCCATGAAAAGAAATGGGGTTCATAAACATCTCATCATTGCATAACCCATGTAAAAGTAATAAGATTCCTAAAAATCATGACATAACGAATATAGAAAAATAATTTTTATGGTAACCATGGATCATACCTCCTATAAATAAAAAATAACATCAAATAATGTTGTATTAGGTTGAAAATTATTTTGAAATATTAGTGGATATAATTCTTGAGGAAAATATCCTTTCCATTTTTATTTTTTTTAAAGAACAATTACAAAGGAATAAAAATTTATTTGAAAACAATCATGTAATATTATTTATGAAACATAAAATAATTAAGGCATCATGGTGAAGGTAAAATCCACTCATGTTTTATAATTTAATAAAAACATTCTTTTCATATTTTTTTCCATAAAAGTCACAAAGTACATTATTTGAAAAATGATAAAAATATTCCATTAGAATGATTATTGAAAATTTAAATCATAGGTAATATTGAATTTTAATATTCATATGATACTATTTAAACCTATTAAAAAATCATAAATTATGGACATGGAAGAGAAATATTACCAAGTATATACAATATTGAATAATATTGAGATTGTGAAATAAACCCTTACCTCAAGTATTGCCTTTCTTTATTTATATTAAAACCTTATGTATAATAAATATGAATTTATTATATATTTATTCAATAAAAATAAATATATAATACAATGTGTTATTTATTTATAAAATCCTTTTGCCTATTTATTAATAATATTTTATTAAAATCATTATTCTAGGTGATAATTGATTCATTTTCCGAGCATGTTTTAGTTCGCCAATATTTGTCCTTCTACATTGATCTTTGGTCTCATAATTTCCATATTTTCAATCATGGTATTAAAATAAAATATGATAATTATATACATATTTATAATCATTACAATAAATTATAGATAAAAATGAATTACATTATTCACAGAGATGGTAGGTCGTACGTACGATTGAACATTGTTTTATTTTTTCAATTGACAAAATGAAAGAAAGGTTACTAATAATTTATATTTAAAAAGTAATTATTATATCTTACATATCATATTTATTCATTAAAACCATTATAATAATCATACATAAAAGATGATGATTAAAAATGAATTGTGCCGCTATGTGGTGATGGTCACCCGTACGTACTCATGAGCGCTACATTCACATCTTGTTTGATGAGAAAGAGGGTTTATAATGGATTAATAATAATAATAATAATTCATAATATTTTGGAAACTGGAGTTGTTATTTTATGATAATCATAACAGATTTATAGGAGGTATGGAAGAGTAGAGAAAGAAAGTGATCGATTGGAGTGATTACCTCTTCATTGAAATGTCTCCTTTGAATCTCCTATAAAGGGCTCTATGGATGGTCTTTTGAGAAGTCAAGAACCTCTATAATTCATATAATAAATTTTATAATATTAATTTATAGGTTTTGGGTGAACTAGAATTCTCAGTTTGGTGAATACAAGTGAGGGAGAAGGTTCCCTTTTACAATTGAGGTGATGGGCACTTTTGGAATTTCACAAAATGATAAATTATAATTTATTCATTATCTATTATAATACCCCAAAACCAAAATGTATTATAATATAATATAATATAATTTTTTAATCTCGTCAACTAATATATTTTTGATATGAATTGGTGTTATTTTAAACCTTATCATTTTGATTAGCTCTTTGTTAACCTATTTTAATTTTAATTATGGTAAAAAAAGGTAAATACTAAAATGTTATAATTTTTACTTATATGGTTTCAATTAGACCATAAATGGAAAATATATTACACCTTAGACCATAAAAAAATAAAATTTTATTTTTTAAATATTTTCAATATTTTTAAATAATATTCTAAAATATTAATCCCATAAAATATTAGTATTGTCTATTTTAATATTATTCCTTAATTTAGTTTTCTAAAACTATAAAGTCAAAATGTCACATTATAAAAACCTATTTATTTTTATCCCTGAGATTTTAATTACATCTACATAATTCGTTGATCACCATAAATATAAAAAAGTAAATTACATTAAATATTTTTAATGTCATTCCATTAATTTTTATGTTAATTGAATAATTATTTCACCATAATTGTGTTCGAATTTAGATTAATTATATAATTTTGAAAAATTATATTTCAATTAATATGATTAATATAAAAAAAATTCTTTCAAAAGACTATTAATTGTTTATAATATATTCTTATTAAACCCATATAAAAAATATTATAATTTTTAAAAATAATAGTGTGACATGTTTGACTTTTCATTAAAAAAATACTATAAAGGTCATAATATTATCCAAGTGTCCTAAAAAAGTCATAAATAAATTTATATCATGAAACTAAGAAAATTAATTTAATAGTTAACATTTATATTTTTACATAACCTATTGTTTTCCCCATGTGGACATATAATAGATATTTAAGATAATGAATGTGACATTTTTGACTATCTTTGATTTAAATAATATAAAAAACATTTTCATGGAAAAGTGTCCATTAAAAAACCAATTTACAACCTTTAATGATAAGGGTATAAAAAAATTCATCCAATAATAAATATGATGAAATATTACGGTGTTATCACTTATTTTTAATTCATATTAATTTATTTTACACTTTACTGATATAATAAATTCTACGACATCTATCAATTATGTTGAATAGAAATAATAGGGGCCTAATTGGTAAATCATAACCTCCTGATTCTTAATATTTTATTAAATTTATCTAATTAAATAATTTTAAATGGTAGAAATAAATTTTATAGTTAATACGCAGAATGTGAAGAAAATATTTGTAGGAAAAATAAATTTTTAAGCATTACACTGGAATTATTCTTATCCTAAGCTTAGGTATCTGTAAATGTATAATTTTTTTTTATAAATTTAATAAAATAAAAAATTAATTAAATTCATTCACTAATATTAAAAAATTTATAAACATAACATATCATATCCCATCCGTGCGTACGACTAACTGTCTCTACATGGCGGTGTAATTCATTTTTCAGTACCAATTTATTTAAATGGTTATAAAGATGAATCTAATGAATATAGAAAATATTTATGACAATATTAGTCTTATGAAATTATAACACCATATCTTCCTTCTTACATTATAATATATTGAAAATGATAATGTCACTTGTGCGTACGTATGGGTTACCAGCTCCACGAACTAGTGTAATCCATTTTCATTTCTTCTTTACATGGATGATATTAAGGATATATATAATGAAAATATAAAATATTTATATCATTATTATATTTTGTAGATGATGTAACCATAATTAATTTTCATGCCTCAGAACTACTAAATCAATATTTTCTTTAAAAAAGAGAAACATAACAACCGAAACAATAGTAATAATGAAAGACTATTACCCAACTAATGATAATACATTATATATAGATCATAAAATATATTATAGATAGATACATGGTTCTGGTATGTATGTAACATAAATATAAATATTTTATACAAGAGGATAGAAACACTTATGAGGTAATTCAAACTGTAGTAAGGGATTTTATTTCAATTTTTCACTCCATCGAAACATATTTTTTATTTTGAACCAATTAATTTTTATGTGGTGTACATGCAACTGATTTGAAGTATTTAACAATAAAATTTTTTATTCATGATTATTAATTTTTAATTTTATGGTTATTCTTTCAAATAGGATCAATTTAAAAGTCACCCAAGAAGTATGAATTTATATTACAAACTAATTTTTTTAGTATTGCAATAATTTTCATTGAGTAGAGTTATAATAAATAATTTATAAACTATATTAATTTTATTATTATATGGTTATTTAATGAGTTTCTATATTTTATTCCATCTTTTCCTCTCTATGGAACATGAATTATGAAAATTAATATTAAAAAATGATTTGATTTACATTTTTTATAGGGTATTTTTTCGTTCTAGATCTATATTTTTCAAAATTGATTTTAAAAATCTATTTTTTAATCAATTGATTTATTAATGAAACATTATGTTTTCATTGACTATTTAAAATGTTTGGATTGAATATTTATAATGTTTTTTGAATGTTTTATTTTCAATAATAATTAGAAAAAGTCAAAAATAATGTATCTTTTTAACCTACACGGTGTTAATGGAATTTCCCACAACTATGACAATTTTATGAAACTTACCTTCTTCTACTTGTTTGAAATGGTAGTAAAAACAAAAATAATTAATATTATTTTTTTAAATTTTTTTCTTCATTTTAATTATTTATCTAAACCGAATTATTTTATTATTAATCATATATTTATAATTAATTGATTATAATATTCTATCTCATTAATTTTGTGGTCATTAAATTTATATTGAAACGTTCACCTTCTTATGATAGCTTTTCATTTAAATTTACATTTATCTTTAATTTCCCTATTCAATATATCTTTTATATTCTGATTGGATGGACTATATACCATTTATACATATAGTATTTTACTATTAAAATTACTTAATTAAATGGGGATGTATTTACATTTTATATCCTTTAATAAATACATATATTTATTGATAAGAAATATTATTTATGAATTAAAATTATCATTCAATATATGATGAATTCATGGACATTAAATGATTGGTGGGGAACTAAATTATATATCCCCACAATGTATTAAAAGGTCTCACATGTCAAATAAGTTAGCTAAAATTTGTAAATGTATTTTTAGAGTATACATACTCACTGATTAAACTATATTGGTATAAAGAATTGATGGTATAAATATCATGATGTCTAAGTTCATGAAATCCATCATTTTTCATTCCCTTCATTGAGAATTATGTTATTATTATCCATGAAAGTGATACATTCATATTTTCCATGGATTCATATCATGATCTTGTTATTGATTGAATGAAATATTTTTAGTTATATATCTTTCCATATTGATTATTCCATATTTACTCATGATATTTTCTACTATATGTAACACTTACTAAGTATCTGAGTTCACCCTTTAGTTGTCTTACTTTCCCCTATATATACAGATGGATATTATAAATAATATCATATATAAATATTATTTCTTATTCTATGTATTTTATATTTACAATGTATCATATAAGTAATGTATGTATCTATTTCTTCAAGACTGATAATGAAGTTGATCTTATGTTATGAGATCCCTTTTATCTTGTAAAAATTTAGTAAAGAAGACATGGACTCTAGGTTAATAGGGTTGGGATTTATATACAATTCATTTCTAATGATCTTGTTATTTCATACAGTTCCATGATTTTAATTTGAAAAAGAATATAAATTTTTCAATTTATTGAAAATTTAAATATTCTAAAACATTACCCTTGATGTAGAATTTACAACTATCATTGGTAAACTAATTCAAGTGAATGAGAAAGTGAATACCATATAATTCCAACCACACCAATTATCTCTCTCAAAATTATATGAATTTATCATAAGAAGTTTCTATCATATGAATTTTTATCTTCAATAATAGATTACTGAAAAATGTTGACTTCCAAAATCCAGTTGACAATCTACTAGAATCCATGTTAAACCACTACACTATCAATTATGTGGTGAATGTATAATCATGATGCTTATATATAAAGTATGGGATTGTTAATCTCGACTATCTCTTATGATATTATAAGGAATATCTGAATACTATATGTATGACTAATAAATACAAATGAACTTCTAAAAATCAATCTATCACAATTTCATTAAAAATTTTACTCAAATATTATAAAAAATTACTAGGATTGTTTACTAAGAGATAGGATCAAGATCAAGTACATGTGGTCATGCATGGTCTAAAAGATGTGAATACAGATTGAGAACCATCATTGAGGTACATCAATATAATGGGGTTTTGGGTTCTGTATATGTATATAACTTTCCATTTTAGAACATGGTGAGGTAGGAATTATGTTATTGTACATATAAATTATTTATGGGGAACAGATCCTTTGTGAGATGTATAATAAAATAAACCATCCTAACACTATTTAGGGACTTTGAGATGTCTCCACCACAATATATGGGATTGTTGGAGGATGTTGAGAATGTTTGTAGGAAAGATCCTGACTGTTACATTGACATCAAATTTAAGAAGTGTATGGGAATATTTTTAGAAAATTATTTTAGTGGGATAACCTCTAAAAGAATTATTATGTGTCATACCATATAGAGTAGGGGATCATGAGGTACCTATTGGATATAATGGGAGTTTGGTCAATATAGAACATGTGGTTATAATTTCAATATGTAAAATGAACCCCAAATCTATATTACTATATTCTTGGCCATCTGGGTCATCAATTATATGCTATATATCATTGATTTTTAAACAAAAGACCAAGATATTATTTTATTGTGCCTAATTTTTTTGAGGAAGATATTATTGGCAAAGACTTATTGACATTGTATAAGTTTTTCTAGGGATTTATTATTATCTATAATATATATTTTATATGCTGAATATTTGTTCTTATCTAGGTATTTTTGGGTGGGTCGCTGTATATTTTAAGGAATATAAATTTCCAAACCCCTTTGTGATTATGAGGTACTAGTTCATGCCATTTATTCATATAGTAAGATGTATCCATCCCCTCATAATTAAAGAAGAATATGATACCAAATCAATGACAATACATTGAAATATTTTTTTTTCTGATGGGGCTGTCCTAAAAAAGATAGTGGTGAATGTATATCATATGAGTATTTATATGATTTCATACATACTACCCTTAAAAGTTAGAACCATATTGGAAAACATATAATCTGACATCATTTTTGAGGCCGATTCTATTTATGGGATTACATGAAAATTACAATGTCTATTGTGGAAAGTAACATCACTACGGACATATGTACTACCATATACTGATTCTATTATGGTGTGAATACTATAAATAATGTTAATTTAAGTAACTACTGAGGTCAAAATCTATTTTCTATCATAAAATTTATCCATCATATAAGATATGGAGTATACACATTCTTTTTTGTCATAAAATATTGGTGATATTTTAATGTAAAATGTTCATAAATTGAGTGAGGATGAGTACATATAAAAGGTGAGTTGGAGTACTAGGAAGTATCAGAAGATGTGAATTATGATTAATGAACATAAATACCATAAAAATAATTACTTTTAAGCCTACCAAAACATCATAATTCATGATCCATTATAGGAAAACACGAGGTGAGATGGTTCAAATAGTTGTTTTGTGATGGTTATGGGAATATATTCCATAGATCATGAATTAATTATAAGGAAAAAGGTAATGATACCTATTATATGCCCAATAGATTTATTTAACCAATATCCCTTAGTTATATAGGCATTGAGTCCTCCCACATTTAAAATAACTTAACTAATACTAAAAATGCAGGGTAATTATGTATTATAACATAGAGTGGTATATGGATACCATAGATATGAAATAAAATAGACCCCATTGATATTATCCTTCAAAATAATTAAGATGAGGTTTTTCTATATATTGGGGAGATAGAGATGATGGTGCATGATACCAACAGAATTTCCCCCCAAAAAACATTTTTGGGATTTTATGTACAATGGTAACGTCAAGGGAGTTAATTAACTAGTTATTCAATGAGATGTGAAATAACATCCATGATATCTTAGACATATGAAAAAACATTTATAGGAGGATTGAATTGAATTTTGAACTGAGAATGAAATTTTTAATTCTATCCACCTTATAGATGATTAAAGTTGGATAATAAGAAGTAGATTCCCACCATTATGATGAGGGTAGTACATCGATCAATAGTTATTCAGGGTTATCCACCAAGGAATAAGGAGAACATTTGATGTACCATAGGATAATTATTGAGGAAATTTTGGGGGAAATAATCTATACAATCTTAATTCTTGGTACAATTGAGATGTAAGTGGATCCACATACCTCTCCATCATTGGTTAGGTTTAGATGGTGTATTGAATATTGGAAATACACATTCAAATCAATAAGATAGGTTGGTTTCAAAACCCATTATCACCTATTATTATTTATTAATATGATAAAATTTTATCTATTTGTAATGTAAAATTACAATTTTTCAAGGAGGACTCCTTATGAGACAGGTTTGGATAATGAAGCAGAGGTAAAATTCATATTGGGTATTGAAGAAAAAAATGTTCAACTTGATCCCTAGACTACATCATGTTCATTTATATAAAGTCACTATGCTATTTTGATTTTATTTCCTTTGGTTTCATGTATAATTGATAAAGTGAAACAAAACCACGAAGTCATGGTATCACATCTTGGTTTTGTCGTTGGGGCCTTAGGTCTAATGGGGGAAATACTGAGGTCATTTTTTGAATCCATCACTACTATTGATGAGTCCCTCATTTATAAAATTGGTTTCAAAGACATAAAGGAAGAGGCCTTGATAGTAGTGGTATAATGGTATCACCTAGATTCATTGGCTATTGTGGATGAGACATCAAGGGTGTCTTAATTAAGCACCTATAGCTATTAAGAAGTGACCATTTTCAATATGTTATTTAGTACAATTAACAATATGTTAAGTTGAAACAAATCATCACCCAATAAATGATCCTAAATATTCATTAGAAATTTTTAAATTAAAGTAGGAATGAGGGATATAATGGGGATGGATGTCAAGGATAATTTTTCATCCTAGTATGTTGATCTCCTTATCGCCAATGAATCAAGGGCATGGGTGAATTTTTCTGATTCATCATTTGAATTAGATAAGGGTACAAAAGAAGAACCACTAGATTAGACACTCTAAAAAATATTGTTGATGAATTAGAACCATTAATGATGAATATTTCCCTCTAAAAAACCTATGAGTTACTCATGATTGTGAATATATCGATTGGTCCTTCTAGTTTAGTAGAAACTATAGGAGATGAAAACACTCTAGGTAGTAGATGAAATGAATAACACTAATTATAATTAGTTATCAAATGTTTTTGATATATTTATATGTTTACAATGTTCAACCATAAAAATTTAAAAAGTTACTAGAAATAAACTATTTGAAAAAGCTATTAACATGGTGTAAGAGACCCCTAAAGCATCATATAGCACAAAAAATATGAATCATGTGTTCTCATTATGTGACATGAAGTTGTCTTACATTACGGACTCCTTGTGGGTTCTGGATCAAACCTAGAGTTTTTTTCGCATCATCTATGCATGAGAAAGATGACTTTGTTGGATATCTATAATTTGATCCATGAGAGGCCCATGGGAGAACTACACAATCAACTACCCAAGCATGAATACATATCCATTTCTATGGGGTATAGTGGATTAAATTATATAGATATCAATAATGGGTTAGATATAATAATTTATGAGTGATATCAAGATAATAAAACCCATCTAATGTTTTAAAGGTTGGATTATAAAATCACCATATAGAGATTAGGGATTTAACATTCATGGAGTTACCTCATCGTACTACAATGGTGACTAAACATCTATTTGGTTTTAGAAGTTGAATCGCTGAATAAAAAATATCGAATAGAATGGATAATGTCTGAGGAGAAAATAAAATCATGACAGTCCTGTTATTAAATATTATAATGTGGGATAGTATAACACCATCAATGACTTTGAACAACTATTAGTGGAGTTGGAAGAGTCCGCATAGGATGCTAGAAATTTTCATCATTTTAATGATATTGAGAGATTATTAATATAACAATAAGAGTTTGTAGAATTCCTATTATGGTAGCCTATAAATATCACTACCTCATTTTATTATATAATACATCATTAATGATATCCACGCTTATAGATGTCTCTACCTTTACATTAATTAACTAAAAAAACTTATATCAAATTTTTATCAGTTTATGAAATCATATGCAGCCACTGTAATCAATTTATGATAATATATAAAATAGAATAAATATAATATCATGATAATTTAATTCCATGTTACATTATATGATAATGGATATAACAATTCATATCATATATACACAAATTAAAATGATTATTTTCATGAATCAGTCTATTTTTTATTTAACATATTCCCTAAAAAACATAGATTCATTATAGATTTGAAACACATAAACCATAACCACAATTCAGGGAAGGCTTATGATTAAATAAAATAATTTTGTTTCCAACACAAAAACATTCCTTAGATGGATATGTGGGGTCAAAAGACTTATTCATATAAAATTTTAAAAATAAAAATATACTTCTTGTTTTTTGTTTTATCTTATTATTTTTGTTTTCTTTTATTTATATTTTATTAAATATTCATTTTGATTCTTTTCATATTAATTGGGAGAACCATTCCATGTACACATTTTCCAAATGATTTGTATAAGTATGTTAATTTTTTTTTTCATAATATAGCTATTTCAGAATGTGTTTCATTTTGTTTATTCTTTATATTGGGGTAATTTTGGTGGCACTCTAAAATATTATATTCATATCTATAGAAAGTGTAAATCCATCAACATGAGTATTTGATAATGTTTTTGTAGTTTGAAATGTGTTGGAGAATCTTGGAATCCAATAATTTGAGTTAATTTAGGAATATATTTATAAATATCACCATTAGGTAGTGGTTAAGAATAAAAAACAAAAAAATGAAAAAGATACATAAATCATGCTTAATTTTCAAAGACTATAGATTTTCATTTCATTAAGTTCTCCCATTTTTAATATTATTAGAGATTTTTTTACCTTATAGATACTATGTGTGGGTGTCTCTTATAAATTCACATAATATATATATATTTTTTGGTTATTATTTTGATATGTAAGATTAAGGGATCCTATAAATAAATAGATATAAAAAATTCTTTTCATTTGAGTGCTTATGGGGTTTTGGATAATATACCTAAATATTTTATTATAATGAGGGATAAATAATGTTTAGTCTGCAGACTTCCTTACAACATTGGATTAAAGAGAATTCCTCTATCGGTTGTGGTTTTGTGATTTTTTCTACCATGTATATATTTATTATTGAATAAATTTTCATAGTCATATATATATATATATATATATATATATATATATATATATATATAATATATGGGTGTAAATTTTCAATAGTTTATAAAACTATAATTTACCCCCTATTGTAGTATATCCATCATAAATACCAAGGAAACATTTGGTGATAGATCAAGTCTATATATATTTTATTTCTGGTTAAAATAATTGTGTAGTAGAGAAACATTTTGTTTTTATGACAGTTTTATCTGTTCGAATGTTTGAAAATCTAAATCCTATCGGAATTCCAATTTATGACAGGGGTTACTATGAGTACTTGAGTGATTTTATGACTTTTTTGGGATCAATACTATAGTGGAAAACATTTTAATGATGGATATAAATTGTATGTTTCTTATTAAGGAAGATACAACTTCTATGAAAGATGAGAAAATTGAGTATCACATGAACTATAGAGTTCATAACAATCTTTGTGCATAATGATGAGAAATATCTATAGTTAAATATCTTGTTAGGAAATATATAATTTCAAATGGGGAAATTTATAGGGAACACATTTCTAAATTTTTTTGGTTTTAAAAACTAAAAGGGATATTCTTTGTGCTTATTATCATGATTTTGATTGCTTAGTGAGTTCATTACACTAATGCATCATAGGTTTAGGACCTTTTTTAATAGCTTTTAGCCTCTTTGAGAGATAGAGTTATTATATGAATAAATTATTGAGAAGATCATTGATATAATTCATAAATAATGGGAATCATAGTGATCAAATATAGATGACATGGAGTATCTTATTAAGTTGAGTCTTGATAATTTTATTTAAACTCTCAAATTTTTTGAAAATATATTAAATAATGATGGTGTAAAAGATAAAAAATAATAAGGAAGATTTTTCATCAACTTCTAGAGTAGTAACACATATAAAAGATAAGGCTGGTGATTTTTTTAGAAATAACAAATGACTAAATGAAAAGATAATTATCATTAAAGATATAGTATTTCTGAGGAAGGTGGAAATTAAATTTCTCACCATTAAAATTGAATTAACATGATTTATATAATGATGAATTTATAAAAAAATTATTGAAAGAATCATTATGATAAAAATGAGAAGATATATTATTCTAAATTGAATTTTTATGAATGTAAGATACCATGGATCATCATACCTCTATATAAATGGCGGAAATTATTTAATGAAGTTAAAATTTATAATTAAAAGGGAAAAAGTAAAGAAAATATTGAATTATGTGTACACTTTTTGTGTGAGTAATGGAGATACATATTTAGTTTGTTCTTTAGTTGGAAGTTGGATAATAATTTTTTTTCTAGTTTCTAGATTGATATTCCAAAGACTAATCAATTTCATGTGCCTAAGGTAGCTATTGAATTTATTACTAATTTGAAATTAAATTTAAATTATCATGATACCTCAAAAAATAATTTCTGTTCAAATTATTTAGAAGTTAAAATATTTGTTACATTACAAGATAATGTTAGTTCAATATAATTTTAGTAAATAAATAAATATGTGATACTTTTAGATAAATAAAATTCTAAATTAATGAAATTCTATCATTATTATAAGGATTTTTTTTGTTAAATCCAATAGGTGGATTTAAAAATTTAAATTCAAAATTTATGAATTTACAAAAAGATTTTACATGAAATATAGTTATATTTTAACTCATTAAGATTAGAACTATGTTCTGAAATTTAATTTTGAGATTCTTACTATGTGGAAAATTATATAAAATTTTACTTCTGGGATGGGAAATTTGTATAAAAATTATAGAATACTGAATCCATGTAAAAATAAATATGGAATAGTATTTACTTCAGATAAGTCACATTACAAAAAAAATGACATTATAGATATAAGTGCACCATTTGGTAAAAAAAGGTCAAATGTGAGGTCATTAGATGATTAAATGTTCCTTAAACCATGTTCAATCATTTACTTTTAATAAATAATATATTTCTAATGAATTAATAGCTACAAAACATAAATGAGTTGGATAGATATAGACTCCTAAATTTTTTATATCTAATACTTTGAACCCTAGCTTGTCTAGGTACCAAAATAATAACTTTAATATTTTTAGGAATAAAGGTTGAGATTAAGTATCTGAAAAATTTAGTACTTAGACAATGAGTGTTGAAGAAATATGATAGGAAATAAAATGTACTTATGATTTTTTTCAAAATTAGAGAGGTGGAAAGTCCACATTTTTAGATAATGTTCCATGATAAATCAATTTTATCAGTGAAGTTGAGATTGTTAATAAGACTTTAGTTTCTAATTTTTTATGTTTTCTAGGACAAAAGAAAAATCTCATTAGAATAAGTCAATTATTTATTAAAGGTTATCTTGAGAACATCCAAAATGATAAATATACTATTTAAAGATTAAACTCTATTATTATACTTTCTACTAATTGGTATAATAATTTTTAAAATGTAGGCCTAGAGGAAATTGGAAATATAGATCTTCCTTATTTAAGGGAAATGGAATATTGATCTTGGTTGTCGAATAAAAGGTTGAGACTCTATAATGCTCAACATTTTACTAAACATTCTTTGAAAGGATATGTGAGGGATTCACCAGAGAATATAATTAATAATATAAAATTATTTGATCATTGTCAATATGATAAGAAACATATGTAAATTTTTAAACCAATTAGTGTAATATTAACTTCTTTATTTTAAAATTAGTATGCATGAATTTATTTTGTCTTATAGAGATTGGGGGAAGCATAGGAAAACAATATGTTATTCCACAATTGATGATTACCTTAGATATTTTTTTTTTATTTTCTAGAAAAGATGTTTGGTGGTATTTTTTGTTTCAAAAGTTTTATTTTTTATGTTATGAATTAAAAAAACAAAACATTATTATACATTAGAAGTGATCATGGTGGTATGTTTGAAAACTACTATTTTGAAGCATGTTTTAGTAAAAAAGGAATCTATCACATCTTCTCAGCAATATGAAGTGCTCATAAAAATGATGTAGTTGAGATAATAAATTCAATTTCTATAGGAAATTATTCAATCCTTCTTGAATTAATACTATATTCTTAAAAATTATTCTATATCTATTAGTAAGGATTTTTATATTATAAATTGTGATTTACTACATCCATTTTTAATTAAAAATACTAATGTGTTTTGGACTGGAAGATATCCAAAACATTCACACATTAGATTCTTTGGAGGTATTGTGTTCATTATAAATACAAAATAGAATTTTCACTAATTTGATTCAAAAGATAATGAGGGAATATTTCTTTTTTATTATATAACTAGTCGATCATATCATGTTTTTAACAATCATAAAAAATGTTGAAGAATGAGTGGATGTTAAATTTGATGAAACTAATCTTTTTTTTCAAATTCTTTGATGTTGTGAATTTAGATGATGTTTTTGAACCCACTTTTTTTTAAAACCTAGAACTGATTGTAAACCCATTTTGGTAGATTCATCGATTGAAAGAACAATGAAAAATCTGATTTTAGAAGTTATTACTTCAAAATAATTTTGACCAATTGTAGAAGAACAACATTTTTCATTTCCAAGAAACAAGTTGATCTTAATGGATTATCCCACTAATAATATCATTGGAGATTCTGATGAACCATTCAAAACACAAAGTTACTTATGAAATGAATGGAAGATTTTGTTTTCTAATTATAGTTTTAACCCAAAACACATGTTTAGTCTTATGATAATAATGATTTAATAAGAAAACTAAAAGATGAACTCAATGAATCCAAATAGAATAATGTTTGGATTTTTTAAAACAACATAATGATATTTCAATAGTTTAATTTAAATGAGTTTTCAAAATTAAACCTGATTAAAATGAATTCTTGTTTTGAATATGTAAATTCTTGTTGATAAGGGTATAAGATCTCACTTTTTCTTTAAGGTGTTGATCATATTCATTTTAGCATGGGTCTTTTTTTACCTATATGGTAATCCATAATGAGTTCATTGAGGTTTTGGGAGTGGTTGAGCTTGACTTGATGCCCAAAGATAATGATTTGGGGAAAAACACAAAGGTTCATGGTCGTTTCATGTATAATAGTAACCATGCTTCCCAACCGTGCGAAAAAAAAGTTAATAGCATGGTTATTTTAACTGTTCGAGGGTGTCCACACTCCCATGAAAAAAATCAATAAATTGAAGGTGTGAGTCACATGGTGTGTGAAACGTTATTACTAACCATGAACCAAGGACATATGGGGGTGGTATTATAATACGTCTAAATGCACGGTTTGTGTATGGTTTGTCTAAGAATGTGCATGAACCATGTGAGGGGCTAGTATATAAGCAGTGTTCCACACACAGTTGGTGAAAGGTTTAACAAACGGCGTAGCATAACTATGTTCCCTTTTAAAATAATTTTTTAACCATTTAACCCTCCCACCTTTATGTTTATTTCCTTCATCATTCTCCCACTTCCTACCATTTATAGTAGTTACTTGATCCCCCCACCTTGTATCTTCTCTAGGCTTTGAGATCCCTCAATCACATGAGCATCGACTTAACTAATGTTTGACATTTTTTATTACCCTTAGCGAGTATATGAGTCATCTTGATTATTTTCCTTGTTTCTCTCTCCAAAATTGATATTATCTCCATGCAAGTTTATATGCCCTATTTTCAAGGAATTTTCGTATTTTCTCCTATTTCTCCCATTATATCCCAAATATGAAGATGATATTGGATGAGGAGTTATCTACATATATAAGGAAGGTTCTTTCAAACCATTACCTACTTCATTATCATTATTATATGTTTTAAAAACCAAACAATACAACAAGAAGAACCAAACAGGAGAAAAGACACACATTAAGCTTAGAGGGGCCTAAATCAATGAAGTCTGAGTTGATCACATCTGATAAGATTCATCCCCTCTGAAGTCAAGAGATGGATGCTTGGGAATCATGTGATTTTGGGGCCTTGATCCTCTACTACCATGGAAACAAGATGCTCTGCCACTCGGTTTCCTTCACGCCATGTATGAACAACATGGATGTTGTTACTAAGGATGGATCTATATTTCCCAATGATTTAGAAAATCATCCAGGGGACCACACTTTTTTCATACATGGAATCATGAATGACCATAGAGTCGGTTTCAACCTGAGAAAGAGAAATATTATATTGGTTTCAAAGACTCATCCCCATGTATAGCACTTTGGCCTCTGCCTGGATATAGCTCTCATGCCCATAGTAAGCCTTATAGAAAAGAAGAACGCTCCCCCAGTAGTCACGAGCTACCCTTCCCCCTCATATGACTATCGCAATGCACGAACCATTGAAATTCATCCTGAAACAAGAGACTAGCAGCTACCACCACACCCAGCGACCCCGTGGATCGGTATTGGAAGGATACCCCAGGGACGCACTCGTTTGGATAGCTCTCAAAGAGGGAGAATCACTCTAGTTGTTGGAACCACTTATCACTTCAATGAGGAGGGATATTGTCTTGGTGATGATGAATATTCTTGAGGATATAGCCCCTCGTACCTGGCTTTGTTTCTGTCCTACTATATACACCAGCAACCTGTGTTCAGTATCATAGATATTTTTATTATTTTTATGACATTTATATTTAAACCATGAAACCATTTCTGTAAGGTCCACTAGGTTAGATACCCTAAGATGGGGGTGAATCAAGGTATGATAGATTTAAACCTCTGCCCCTTTGGATCTTGTTTCACTATTAAGAAAAAATCTCTTCTCTCTCTTTCTCATAGCAAAGTATAAACATAAGTTAAATCATACACTGGTGTTGTGCTGATATACCAAATCCACTATAAGTGCACTACTATGTTCAATGCTTAGATAAGACTTACTATCCATCCTGGTTTACAAACAATCACAATTTGAAATTTCATTACTCTCTCAACTGAAGTGTGCACACTACTTCTTCAGAAGATCCAATCACAGTTTATAGACTTATAGGTATCTTCAATTGAATGAATACATGCATCCTTAACTGTATGTATATTCTCTATTGAATTTACACTTTCATCCAAAAATGAATACCACTTTACCATAGAATAGAACAGGGTAACCTCAAATTTTACGTGAAACCCTTAATGTGTGTTGCGTGTAATTCCATCACATTGCGCGCAAAATATCTCCTTTTTTCACACAATCCCAACTCCACATTTCATGCAACATCAAAAATTATGTGAAATCTTCATTTTACATGCACCGTTAATTTTTACACGCAACATCAATTTTTACGCAAAACACCAAATTTTTTGTGCAACTCCCTTTGCGTATTTTTTACGTGGATCAGATCTCGGATATTCTCTAAGTCTTGAGATACTTTGAATGAGGGGGTCACCTTGTATTTATAGGAAAAATTGACCCCTACATGAAAAACCCTCCATGATCACGTAATGCTCATTGAGCGCAAAAAAAACATCTTTCACGCAACACTGTATTTCGTGCGCTGCTCAAATATTTTGCGCACCTCATGCCTTTTCCTATTTTAGAGCTTCTGATATCGAAACCCCTCTTGTGAAAAAAAACTCCATAACTATATTTTCACACCTTTATTTTCCAAAAACACATCTCTCTATTTTCCAATTTTCAAGCCAAAAAATTGGCAAACATTGAAAAATGGTGCCACCTTGTATATACTCTTTTTGTACCACCTCCAGATCGTTCATTCCTTTGTCAGGGTTCTTCTGTCAATCACAGATTGTCAATAACATCTCTTGAACTCGACAACTCACCACGTAAACCCCCTTTGTCAACAAATTGAACATCGTGATCTACATTGTCAATAAACACAACATGAAGGCTCGCTTTGTGAACAAACACAACCAACCCAAAAATGCTTCAATGATGCCTTGAGGGATTTTTTCCTAGCAATATCACCCTTTAGGTTTGTTGACAACTCTTCTCAAAATGATTCTCTGCACTTTGATACCTCACTGAAGCTCCTTCCATCATCAACCATAATTTTCCTCTTGCGATTTAGATATTGACCAAAGATTCACTCACCATGTACTCTAAGCCCACTTGAGAAATCATCGACGTGAGAAACAATAGTAGGAAACGTTCATCAATGAATCACTTCATTTATGACACAAATCGTTGATACCATACTAATACCAATAAGCAGCTTGAATCACGAACCTCAGCTATCGTGATATCTAATCTTTGATTGATCACTTCAAGCATCGTTAAATTTAATTCTCCCCTTGGATTCTTATAGCTTCAACTTCTATCATCTACAACTCCTCTTCAGTTTCAGCTCCTCTTTAAGACTATTTCATGTGTTGTCCATGTTATGTTCCAGATGAACACTTCAAGCATCATCATGTCGCTCCCATTACTAGTTTCAAGTCCTCTTCAGCTTGAAATCCCCCTATCTGCCTACTCCACCTATTAGATTCTCCTCGTGTCTTGACTTAAGACATTTTCTCCTGTAAAAGACACATTTTCTCCCCCTTGAACAGTTACATTTTCTCCCCCTTTTTCAATGAACCCAATGGTCACTCCTTTGCGGTCTGCAACATGGTAAGAATTCATATTAGCACATAAGGGAAAAAATACACCATACCTCGGGGAGAGGGGAATCCCACATCCACACTTTTTCAAGTGTGGGGAGTCGACTGAACTCCCAGAGCCAGTCGATACCACTCAAAATCATACTTGGATATGGCCTTTGTCAGAATTTCAGAAACCTACAGTTTTGTAGGCACATATTCCAACTTCACGATTTCCTGACCAACTTTCTCCTTAATAAAATGATATTTTATATCAATGTGCTTTGTCTTCAAATGATAGAAGAGATTTTTATTGATATTTATAGAACTTGAGTTGTCTCACTAGATTCCGATTAGAGACTTCACTTCAATGCTCATATCATCAAGTTGCTGCTTCATCCACAATAATTGCATGCATGCTTGAGTGGTTGCAATATACCCACCTTCTGCAGTACTCAATGAAATACAATCTTGCTTCTTTCTTAACCAAGAAATGCACAATCCACCAAGATAGAATGCAACTCCTAACGATGATTTTAGATTGTATGTTGATCCAACCTAATCTGCATCTGTATATCCTAACAACTGCAGCTGAGTTTTTTCATTGTACACTAAGCCGAAGTCTATCATTCCCTTGATATACCGAAGTATTCTTTTTCACCGCAATCATGTGGATTTCCTTGAGATTACTATGATATCTCGCTACTTGGTATGTGGAAAATACAATGTCAGGTCATGTCATTATCAGATATAGTAGACTTCCAAAGATTTGCATGTACTATGTGATATTAACTGCCTTGCCTTCATCATCCTTTGACAGTTTCATCCGGGTAGCAACTAGATTATTTATCTCCTTAGAATTTACAATTCTAAATCTCATTATAACTTCATTGAAATAATTGGATTGAGAGATAAATGTGTCATTTCTAACTTGTATTACCTATAAACCAAAGAAAAATGTCAGCTCGCCAATCATAGACATTTTGAATGAATTTTTCATGAACTATGAATATTGGCTGCACTGTGCTTCGTCTAATCCACAAAAGATTATATCATCAACATATACCAGCTCCATCATCCATTTCTTACAATAATTATTGAAATATAAATTGTAATCCACTCCTCCACGCTAAAAGACAAGTTTCTCCAAATACTGATCAAGTCTTGAGTACCATGCTCTTAATGCTTGCATCAACCCATAAAGTACCTTCTTTAGTCGAAAAACTTTGTTCTCATCTTCATGAATGAGAAAACCATCTAGCTGCTTAAAATAAACTTCTTCTTCTAGAACCCTGTTCAAAAAATGCAGATTTGACGTCCATCTGGAACACTTTGAACTTCCATTGCACTATAATGGGTAGGAATAATCTGATTGTCTCCAGCCATGCAACTGGTGAAAATGTCTCATAAACATCTATATCTTCTATATGGGAGTATTATTTTCACACTAGTCATGCTTTGTTTTGAATTACTATCCCATATTCATTCATCTTGATGAAAAAAACTCATTTAATTTTTATGACATTCTTATCTATTGACCTCGAAACAACCTCCCAAGTCCGATTCTTCTCAATCTGGTCTAGCTCTTCATTCATTGCTTGAACCTAGTTTTCATATTCAACTCCATCAGAATAATATTTTGGTTCAACTTGAGATGAGAGAGATATTTGTTGCAGTGATTTCATTCTTCTTGTCTGAACTGGCATTGTCTGGTCACCAATGATATTCTATCTGTCAATTTCAGGTCGACTCTTTGCCTTCTTTGCAGATACAAACTTGACTTCTTCTTGTTCATCATCAGTATCTTCTTCTGAGTCAGCATCTGCTACTTTTTCACCCCCTGTGTTACTTTCCTCTTCATCACTTTAATTAAGAAACTATTCATTGTGATGTTGGGTATTCTCTTCATTTTCCTCAATAGTTACATCATTGCTCTTAACTACTTTTCTTAGCCTTTTGATAAAGCATTTGTATGCTTTGATATTGCCTATGTATCCAAGGAGTATCCCCTCATCTCCATGTGACCCAAATTTCCTATGTTTTTCTTTGTTGAGAATGAATCACTTACTACCAAAGATTTGAAAGTATTTCATTATTGGATTCTTTCTGTACCACATCTTGTATGAAGTATTCAATTAATTTGGACATAATAGAGCCCTATTATAAATGTAGACCAATGTCAATACTACTTCCTTCCAAAATTTCTTTGATATGTTTTTTTTTCTGTAAGCATCGTTATGGCCATGTTATTGATGATCTAATTTCTCCTTTCAACCACTCCATTCTGTTGGGGGATTCTCACTGAAGAAACTTGATGTCTTATCACGTGTTTCTCGAGATAGTCTTCCACCTGACTCTTTGTGAATTTCGTACCATTATCAGTACAAAACTTCAAAATTTTCTTCCCAAGTATCCTTTCAGATTACCTTCGATGCTCTTTTAGGTAATTGAACACATCGGTCTTATGGTAAATGACGAATACCCATGCCATTATTCTATAGTCATCAATGAAGAGAATGTAATACATCTTTCCATCAATGGATCTTGGTGTGATAGGTCCACAAACATCAGCATGCACCAATTCAAGCACTCTTGTTGATTTATTTTCCTTTACCTTGTATGTCTTTCTGATGATCTTCCCTTGTTAACATGAATCTCATGTATATGTATGATCATGTGATAGCTTGGGGAGATCTATTGATACATCACACTTTACCAAATCTTACAGGGATGGTTGGCATAGATGACCAGGTCGTTTATTCCACAACTTGTTATCTTCCTCTCTGGACTGAAAGCACATGTCTTCTTCTCCACTTACCAGGTAGAGATTTCCCTTTGTCCTTTTTCCCTGAAGAACTAGAGCATCATATCTTCCTTGGATGACACACATTTTATTAGTAAAGTTTATAGAATTAAATGAGTCACATAATTGACTGACTCTAAGAAAATTGTGACTGAGACCTTCTACTGCTAAGACATCATCATGTCTCATTTTTCCTCCAAACTTGGCCTTTCCCAAGCCAATAATCACCAGGAATTCATCGTTTCCAAACCTGAAAAATCCTTCTTTATCATATTTTATGCCTATAACAGGATCCTTATTACCTATCATTTGAGATGTAAACCCACTGTCGAGGATCCTTACACCAGAACGGTCTGATGCTTTAAGGGCAATTTCAGCAACCACTGTCTTCTCAGCTCTTTTCTTCTTGATCCATATTTTTGTTTTCACACTTTCCATAGATTGAGAACCTTGATCTTTCTCAGAGTATGATGGACCATCTTCATCTTGAAAGACTGCAAATCTATTCTACATTTTCAACTAATTTACTGGTTCATTGATCTTTTTCTTGCGAATAGTTTGGTTATGATTTTGCACATTTCTCTACATGGCTGATGTTCAATATCTGGCCATATGTCCAAATCCTCCACACTAAAAACAATGTCCCTAGAAAGATATTCTAGAATATCGAGCTCTATTTGGCTTCCATTGTTGCTCTTGCGCTCCTCTTTACCTCTTAGATATGGAACACACATTTTGTGAGTGTCCCATATTTCCACAACAATAGCACCTAGTATAGGATACATTCCTACGTGTCACTTCTGCACCACTGGGTCTCCCTTGGGTTATCTGAATCTTTGGATTCTACTTCATACTCAAATCCACCTTCAATCTCGAGACAGGTTCTTGCGGTATGACTTCAATTTTCACAGCTTTTTGTTTTTGATCAAACCCCCATCAGCCTTAGCATCTGAACATTATTGATTATTCCTTTCAGTGGAACTACTATGCTCCACTATCATTTCTCAGTTTTCTAAGTGATCTGATTTCCTGATGTCACAACATGAGTCAAGAGTTTTTCTTGATCCTTAACCTTTTTTTGAAAACCGACAATTTCTTCAAGTTCTTCGATATGCTCGATTTGATCTTTCATTGTGTTATTCAAGTCATCGATCACCCTTTTCTATTCATTAACCTTAATTTGATACTCACTAATCAATCCTGAGTCCTCTGCTGTTGATGACTTGAGTTTCTCATTTTCTTCCATCAACTCAGACTTCTCTTCTTCTTGTTGTTGCATATTTATTTTTTCATCACAAACTACATTGTTGACTTTCTTTGTTTTGTCTCTCCAAACATCTATCTCTTTAAGAGATGCTTCTAATTCAGCTTCCATATCGAATCTTCCTTCAAATTTTTCTTCTTCTTCATCAACGTTGGTTTCATCCATTTTCTAAGAACTACCTAAAGCTGCCACCATGGCAATCTCTCCACGATTTTTGCAGTTCTCTATCTCTTTAACCTCTTCAACCTCAGACTCATCTGAACATTCACATTCTTGTGATAGAATATTTTTCTTCTTAAATAAATTTCTATTGAATTCTTCCTTGTCATTCACATAGGCTGAAGACTTCTTGGGAATTTCAGCTTCATCGGCATCATCATCTTCTTGGAACTTTTTGGGGCACCTTGCCACAAGATGACCAACCATTCCACATCTAAAGAAGACAAGTGAAAGTTTTCCATTAAACATTCCTTTTCCTCTTTGAATATTTAATGAATGGAATGACATCACCTCAACTATCTCTTCTCCTTCCTGAGAATCTTCAATAGTGAGATTCTTCATGGCCTTGAATGCCACCTCTATGGATTTCCCCTTTTCTATAGCATCATTATAATCATTTCTAATTTCATATGCAACAACGGTACTATGCAAATTATCCAATTTCAGCTCTTTCGGGTCTTTGTCTTCCAATATTGAAACCTTTAGATTGAAGTGAGGTGAGAGTTTTCTCAGGATGCGCTTTACAATCTTTATATATTAAATTACTTCACAAATACCTCGCATATCCTCTACTACAACATTTACCCCTATCAAAGAATGCATAAACGGACTCATTCGGGTTCATTCTCAGTTCTTTATACTTGTTCCACAGCACTTGCAGCTTTGCCTCTCTGACCTTTGAATCTCCTTTATATATGTTCAATAACTTTTCCCACAAATCATGTGATGTTTTCCATACCATCACCTTCATATATATAGAATTGGATATGGCTCCCCCTAAAGCAATGATTTCCTTGACGTCAGCATCCAATTCTCTTCGCTCATCTTTTGATAGAGCACCACTATTAATATCGGCTGTTATACCATGCATTGTTGCTGTAAACACATATATCCCCAAATATTTAAGTAGTGTCGCATCCGATTCTTCCATAGATGAAAATTATTCTCATCGAAGATCAAAATCCCTTTATGATTGGTGACGTCCATTTGAGAGAGAAACACAAATCATTCTTTCTCTCTGATACCAATTGTAAGGTCCACTAGGTTAGATACCCTGAGAGGGGGGTGAATTAGGGTATGGCAGATTTAAACCTCTGCCCCTTTGGATATTTTTTAGTTGTTAAGAAAATATCTCTTCTCTCTTTTTCCCGTAGCAAAGTATAAACAGAAATTAAATCATGCATAGGACATGACAATTTTTACATGGTTCACTATCACTGTGTTACGTCCAAGGAGCATACATCGGCAATGTTTCAATGTACCAAATCCTCTATATGAACACTCTTGTTTACAATGATCAGATCAGACTCACTATCCCTTCTGGTTTACAACCAATCACAATTTGAAAGCTCACTACTCTCTCGGCTGAAGTGTGCTCACTGCTTTTTCAGAAGATCAAATCATAGTTTATAGAGCTGTAGGTCTCTTCAATTGAATGAATCTCTACATCTTCAACTCTATGTAGATTCTCTATTGAAATTATACTTTCATCCATAGATAAATACCTCTTTACCACAAAATTGAACTGGGTATCCTCAGATTTTATGTGCAGTCCTTACTGTGTCTTGCGCGTAATTCCAATGACTTGCGCGCAAAATATCTCTTTTTACGCACAATATTAACTCCACTTTTCATGCAACCTCAACAATTACGCACAACCTTCATTTTACATGCACCGTTAACTTTTACACGCAACATCAATTTTTATGCGCAACACTAATTTTGTCACGCAACTCACTTTGCATATTTTTTACGCGAATCAGAGCTCAGATCTTCTCTAAGTCTTCAGTTACTTCAAATGAGGGGGTCACCTTATATTTATAGGCAAACTCGACCCTAGTGAGAAAAACCCTCCTTGAGCAAGTAATCCTCTTTAAGCGCAAAAAACATGTCTTCTTCACAACACCGTATTTCGTGCACTACTCTAATATTTATCACACCTCATGCCTCTACCAGTTTTAAAGCTTCAGATCTTGAAACACCACTTTCACGAAAAACTTCATTCCTCTATTTTGCGCACCTTTTTTCCCAAAAACACATCTATCCATTTTCCGATTTTCAAACATAAAAATTTGGCAAACATTTAAAAACAGAACCACCTTGTATCTTCACTTTTTGTACCACCTTCGGATCGTCCATTCCATTATTGAGGATCATTGTCAATCATGGATTGTCAAAAACATCTCTTGAACTCGACAACTTACCATGTAAACCCACTTTGTCAACAAATTGAACATCATGATATGCTTTGTCAACTAACATAACATGGAGGATCGCTTTGTCAACAAACACAATCAACTCAAAAATTCATCAATGATGCCTTGAGGGAATTTTGCCTAACAATTTCTCTAGAAAAAAGGTTCAAAGAATATCCAAAGAGAATAGTGTAGTGAAGTCGCTGAAGAACATCCACACAACCAGGGCCCATTCAACCTTGAAGAATATGTGATTAGATTCCTCCTCCTAGTGCGCAATGCATATGTGGCATATGGATACAAGGTGGAAACCCATCATTTTCACATTTTCATCCGTGAAAACTACTTGGTTCCTTATCCTCAATGTGAGAAAATTAAGCCTTTTTGGAACATTCTTGCACCAGACAATGTTGTTCCAAATCTCCTACTTCTCCTAGGCATCGATAACCTTCGCAAGCCCTTAGATGTAAAGGACCCAGCACTGGAGACAGGGAACACACATTTATCTGGGTCAGAATTTAGAGTAATGAGATCAAATAAATCCTTTTGTGCCTCGTCCATCACTACTTTGATAAAATGGAGATGCATGTTGGCTTCTCTAAAAGAGATCAATGGAGAAGGACACCCTGGAAAGCCAATCGTTGAACCCGCCTAGTTGTGATGCCAGAAGAGGATATCACCATTTCCAATGATCCATCAGGAGTGTTTTCCAATGGTTGGGATAACATGATAAATCAATGACCAAAAAAGGGAAGCATTCGAGTTAACATCTTCCTCATTCCCTCTATAATTATAGGCCATGGTTTTTCCCAAGAGGGTACATCCTTCCACAATATCCCATGAAAGTCTTGCATGCATGCAGTGAATAGTGTCCGCTAAGCTCCTCACATTGTTCCCACCATCATGTATGGGTCTCACTATCTTTCCCCATGACACCCAATGTCATTTGCCTTCAGAAAAATCATCCAATGTGATGTTATCCAAAATCTTATCAATGGAATTAATGACCCCCTGAAGCTCTTTGATGGTCGATAGAGCATGAATAGAGATAGCCGAAAGCACACTGTTGATTTAGGAAATCTTCCCCCAAAGGAAAGATAATGGTTTTTTCAATTGAGTACATGGCTCATAATCTTAATCACCAAGATATCAATGTCATGGACATGGAGAATTCATGGGGAGATTGGGGACCCAAGGTAGTCAAATGGAAAAGTACCAAGTTTCATGTCCATCCACTTCCAAATAGAGGTGGCCTGTCGATCTCTACATCTTCTGGATAAATAGAGGTTGCTCTTTTCTTTTTTGATAACCTGGCCACTTCATGTGAAATATTCATCTAGGATATTGTTTAGAACACCAAATGATCACCAACTAGAGTTAATTAAGAATATAGAATCATCTACAAACATCAGATGCAATATAGAGGGACAGTTCATTTTCTTGGGGAAAGGAAGTACAGTCCCCACAGATATCCTTTTGTTTAAAAGACGTCTGAGGGTGTCCATCATTATAATGAATATATATGGGGATATGGGGTCCCCTTTCCTCATCCCATGGGTTGCCTTGAAAATCCCATGTGTCATTTCCATGAAAGAGACCTCTATCCATATTGAGCTGAATCATCTAAAGATAAGATCTGTAGCCCATGGAGAGAGTCACATACCCATGACCACCCTATTGATGAATCCTCAATCCATTCTGTCATAGGCCTTGTTCATATCCAGCTATAAATCCATATTATATCTATGGGTCGTGAAGTTAATATATTGAATCATTTCATGAGCTAACACAATAGCTCTCTGTATTGACCGGCCCATCAAAAAGGCATGTTGTTCTAAGGAAATCCACCGAGGAATGTACTTGGACAACCTTGAGTTGAGGATGATTGACAAAATCTTATAAGGGAATATGCACATACTTATCGATATGTAGTGAAGGATGAAATACAAGTCTTTAATCTTGGGTAGAAGGAAAAGAATAGTACAACCAAAAACCCTTGGGATATATCAACCATGAAAGATGTCCTAGATGGCAATAATATCACCTTTAACCACCTCCCATTAGCCCTTATAGAATGATCCTGAAAATCCATCGGGACCCCGGGCACTCTCTAGGATGAGATTTGACATGGATTCCTGAATCTCCTCCTTGGGGTTTGCTTCCAAAAGGGCATTGTCTTCGTTGGACATTAGATTGGGGATCACCTCCAGCAGCTCCGCATTTCATCCTGGATATCCGTTGGGCATGTTCAGATTTGGACCTGCAAGGAGATTATTGAAGAAGGAGAAAGAAATAACCCCAACCACGTCTCTATCATCGGAATTGGAACCTTCTTCAAGCAAAATATTGGGCTTCAATGTCCACATTCCCTCTTTCACACATGCATGGAATTATTTTGTGTTTTTGTCACCATATTGAAGCCATATCACTCTCAATAGATCCCACACTACGCGTTCCTGCATGAGAATAAGATCATCCATGAAGTTATTTTTATTGGAAAGGCCAACATACACTAAGTCATCCCATGCATCCTCGAAGCTAAGATCTAATATGTCAACATATTTTTGAGGTTGTCCATGTCCTGGTCAATATTAGGAAAAACCTTTACCTAGGACTGTTATCTATGTTTTAGACATCTCAAATTGTTTTGAACAGATACCCAAGCATTCCCTTGGGTCGGATCTCTCCAAACCTCACTGACAAGATGTTAGAAGTCAGGAGAACTAATCCAACCGGCATAGAATCTAAAACATTCTCAACCATCCTGTCTTAGGTCCAAAGTAACAAACAAGGGAGAAAAATCAGTGTTGGAGTCTGCATCCCACATCGGACTTGAGGTCCGGTGTGGTCTTAATTATTCATTATAAAAGAACCTCAAGAGATACTTTAGAGAGGACATGAGTTCAGTTTCTCCTATTTTGTCATTATACATGGTATCAGAGTGAACCTAATCCCAAGGCCTCCCTCCCATTTTATCCCCCCCCCCCCGCAGCCGGCCACCACCCCTGCCGGCCCCTCCAGCTGCCGGCCTCCGGTTCTACTCCGATCCCCCCTCCAGTCAGCCTCATCCTGCACGGCAGCTCTCCCTCCGGCTGGATTCATCTGCTCCACTATGTCAAATCCCATCATCCACATTTCCATTCCGAACTCCTCCAGTCGGGTGCCCTGCTTCCAGATCTGGATTTTACTTCCTCATTCTCATCATCAGTATCTTCTTCTAAATCATCATCAACCATTTCTGTCTTGATGCACGACAGCTCTCCCTCCGGCTGGATTCATCTTCTCCACTCTATCAAATCCCATCATCGACATTTCCATGCCGACCTCCTGAATCATCATCAACCACTTCTGCTCCCCCAGAGTCTATTACCACTTCCTAACTTTCAACAGAAAACTTGTCACTATGTCATTGTTCAATGTCATCATTTCATTCAAATAATTTTATCATATTTTGGTTGAAGATCCTTTGATTTTATCTCGCATCTTCTTTGTATCCTGAAAGTAGTCAGCTGATACCATATTGTCAGAACAAAATAGATAATCTTGAAAGCAGTCAGCTGAACCCAGTTTCCATCTTCAGCTGCATCAGCAATGCATTTAGGCTCTACCTGAGATAAGAAAGATATTTGTTACAGTGACTTCATTATTCTTATCTGAACTGGATTTGACTAATCACCAATGATATTCTGCCTGTCAATTTCAGCTCGACTCTTTGTATTTTGTGAAGATATGGATTTTAATTCCTCATTCTCATCATCAGTATATTCTTCTGAATCATCATCAACCATTTCTGTCTTGATGCATGACAAATCTCCCTCCAGCTGGATTCATCTGCTCCACTCTGTCAAATCCCATCATCCACATTTCCTTGCCGACCTCCTCCAAGCGGGTGCCCTGCTTCCAGATCTAGATCTCTGGCCCCTCTTGCGGAATCCCCACCTCCTATCGCCAGCATCTTCCCAGCAGCCGCCTCCCTGTCTATCGGAACGTCTTCGCACTTCCTCCACCGTGGTGTAGTAGCTCGACCACCTTGTATTCAGTCCCTTTGGAGCTACCAGATCCTGCTACTCTGCGGAATCCCCACCTCTCATCACTGACCCCGCAAGTGCAGTTTTCCCGGTGCTAGTGTGGATTTCTGGGCCTCTCATCGACCAGCCCCACTAGTGAGACATTCTTAGCACTCCGTCAATAGGCCTGGTGTATGTGGTTTCTCTGTTGTGCCCACAACAACTTCATTCAGCCATTATCCAGAAGAGGGAGTTGTGATCGTGGAGGGAGAAGCAACCTTTAAGCTTTATCTTTTATTCTACTTTGTCTTTTTTTGTCGTCAAGCTAGGAATATCCAACTTGAGGGGGAGCGTTTGCAGTCTGTTGTTTACTTTGTTTTTTCTTTATGTTTTCAAGCTAGGTACACCTAGCTTGAGGAGGAGTGTTGGAGTTTGCATCCCACATCAGACATGAGGTCTGGTGTGGTCTTAATTATTCATTATAAAAGAACATCAAGTGCTTCTTTAGAGAGGACACCTTGGGGGTTCGGTTTCTCCTATTTTATCATTCTACAATCAGAAAATCCACAAAAAAGATGAACCACCTTGACATTTTGAAACATGGAGATGGTGTGAATGTTGACAAGACATTGATATGATTTACTCCAACCACATATGTTCCATTTTTGGTTATTCTTTTACTTGTCATGAACTACACAAAACTTGTGCTGGCTAGGGAAAATCCCCATGTGTTGCTTCTCATCTGGATCCAGAATGATGATGAAGTCCCCCCCAATAATCCATGAGTATTCATCAAGATCAAACACCTCATGCTCCTTCCATAAGACTTCTCCTTTGTGCATCGCAGCTCACATACACAGAAGAAAATTATATGGATTTAACCCCATAATTCACTTTCACCGTGATCTCTTGGTCTCCAACCAGAACCATGTCCAGAGAAACATCTTTATTCAAGAAGATCTGAATATGACGGCTAATCGGGCCTTTGTGCATGTCTGTATGCATTCTGATTCAATGAGATCACTCGCTAATTTTTTTTATCTTCCCTTGATGTTGACATAATCCACCAAGATACAATGCACCTCCTGATGTTGATTTCCTATCATCCACTGAACCATCCCAATCTACATCAGTATATCCTAATAACTATGTATATGATTTTCCATTATACATCAAGCTGAAATCCATTGTGCCCTTGATATACTGAAGTATTCTTTTCACTGCAATCATGTGGATTTCCTTGGGATTACTTTGATATCTCGCTGCTTGGCATGTGGTGAATATAATGTTATACCTTGTTGCAGTCAAGTATAGCAAACATCCAATGATTTTCCTGTATTCTATGATATTAAGTGCCTTGTTAACCCCATTTTTGGACAATTTCATCTGGGTAGCTACCAGAGTCTTCATCTCCTTGGAATTTTCCATTCCAAATTTTTTCAAAACTTCCTTGGCATATTTAGATTGTGAAATGAATGTTTCATTCCTTCCTTGTGTCACCTATAGACCAAGAAAAAATGTTATCTCTCCAATCATTGACATTTCAAACTCACTTTTCATGAATTTGGAAAACTGTCTGCACTGAGCTTCATCTGATCCACCAAAAATTATGTCATCGACAGAAACCAGCACCATCATCCTTTGATTACTATCGTTGCTGAAATAGAGATTGTAATCAACTCCCCCACACTAGAAACCAAGATTCTTCAAGTACTGAACAAGCCTTGAGTACCATGCTCTTGGTGCTTGTTTCAGCCCATACAATGCCTTCTTCCATATGAAAACCTTTGTCTCATCCTCATGATTGAGAAAACCATCTGGATGCTCAATATACACTTCCTCCTCTAGAACCCCATTCAAGAATGCAGATTTGACATCAATCCGGAACACTTTGAACTTCTGATGCACTGCAATGGCTAGGAATAATCTGATTGTCTCCAACCTTGCAACCAGTGAAAATGTCTCATCAACATCTATTCCCTCTATCTTGGAGTATCCTTTACACACTAGTCATGCTGTGTTTCTAACCACTGTTCCATCTTCATTAATCATGTTGCGATAGACTCATTTAGTCCCGATGACATTCTTATCTGCTAGTCTCGAAACAATCTCCCACGTCTGATTCTTCTTAATTTGATCTTGCTCTCCATTCATAGCTTGAACCCAGTTTTCATCTTTAGCTGCATCAGCAATGCATTTAGGATCTTCCTAAGATAAGAAAGATATTTTTTGCAGTGACTTCATTCTTCTTGTCTGAACTAGATATGACTAATCACCAATGATATTCTGCCTGTCAATTTCAGCTTGACTCTTTCTCTTTTGTGAAGATATGGATTTTACTTCCTCGTTCTCATCATCAGTATCTTCTTCTAAATCATCATCAACCACTTCTGATCCCCCTGAGTCTATTACCACTTCCTCACTTTCAACAGAAAACTTGTCACTATTTCATTGTCCAATTTCATCATTTCGTTCAACTAGTTTTCTCATATTTTGGTTGAAGCACCTTTGATTTTCTCTCGCATCTTCTTAGTATCCTGAAAGTAGTCAGATGATACCATATTTTCAGAACAAAATAGATAATCATGAAAAATCTATGTGTTGCTACTTGTCCCCCAATCATTCTTCATGAACATAAACAATTAACCTTCATATCCCATTGAGATCTTGCATCTGATTAGGATAGAGAGTGCTCCCTCTGCGTTAGGAAAATCTTCTAGTTGTTAGGTCCACTAATTAGGCCCATAACTATTTTTCTCCTCCTGGACCATTTATTCTAATATGGACCTCGGAATTGATCCATTAACCAAATCTCTAATCGCACTCAATTGGAACACGGTGTAGGAAACAAGAGATAAAGTTAATAACACATTCACTTCCTTTTATACTATGTTTCTCCCTTTCTTATTCATCTTTGGTACCATATTTTAGTCAATTGAAACTATGAAGTATATCACTTCTCCACTTTGCAAATTTAGATTCCACTTCCCCTTGGATCGTATCTCCCTAAAACCTGAAATATTTGAATCATCAGTTAATAGAGTTTATATACATAGGGAGAGGGGAACTTCTGGAATCATCAAGATGAGGATTGTAGTTTATCCTGATAGGTCAACCCTTTGATTATTTATTTCATAGCATCACACTCCTTCCTTACTTCTTCTAGTTGCCTAGCCAACTTCAACTGCTCGAGCCATATGACTAAGCATTCATCACCTGCATGCTGAGTCTTTTTCTAATATGAAGATTATGCGGGCCTGGCCTTTCACACCATTTGGGGTTTAAACCCACTAGTACACATTTCTGTCTTTGATGTTCCACCAAAATTCCATTTCTCTTGATTCCTTCTCTCAACATAAATATCTCTTCTTGTCATCTTCCCTTTCCCCATCCTCCATTGTAGGGATCTTTCTCATTCCTCCACTTCTTGTTGTGGCACATGACATGAGAAATTTTCAATGCATTCTTTGTTTATTTTTCTTTTATCATATTTATGAGTCAACGCACTATGAACATACCTTCTTCTTACTCACAGCTGTAGCGTTTCCTCCCTTTTTCATCCAGATTTTTTCATTTATTTTCTTAAAGAGCGGTTGTGAGTGTGAAAGAGGAGGTGATTGATGCACCGTTCATTCAGCTCAAAGTGATTCCCCTGAGACTCTAATCCTATTTTCCAATTTACCACTTTGTCTTATAGTGTACGATTTCTCATTATACACCACTGGAGTCATGAATCTATTTCCAAGTTCCTTTTCCTTTCTCGCTTTCTTCTTGCTACAATGTTTTGCCAAATGCCCATGATCAGAACATATAAAACATCTTCTATTAAAGGAATACCTCATTTCATCATTTCTCAACTGAGATGTTGATGAATCTTGAGCTCCACTTCTGATATTGAGCTCTTGAGCTTCCTGACACATACTCATTGTGTGTCCCTTTATTCCACAGTAATAGTGTGTGATGAATGTTTTCCTCTAGGAGACTCTTCTCTCTGATTTCTCAAGATGCTTCTTCTTATTCTCAGATTTAATATAGTTTCTATATTCATAATCTGAGATGTATTCCAGATCCTCTGAATAGAAGCTGGATGTGTGGCCATGAATCCCACAGAAATAGCACATGTCGTCACTACTTCTTTTAAATGTCATCTTAGGCATATCCTCCGCACCGACAAGATTTTCTCCACTTCTAGAACTGTTCACGGCTCGCATTCTATCATGCACAGGAGGGGATTCATCAAATTCAATCCCAGTTTTTCCCAAACTATATGGTCTTTGAGCTGAGAAAATTTTCTGTTGTTTCTCTTCAGAAATAATAGATTTGTTCTTCATTTTTTCATGACTTATTGAAGGAAAATTGAATAGTAAGTGCAGTGCATAACTCATTTTAGGCTTTCCTCTAGTATTGGATTTCTCCACATCCTGCTTCATTGAATCTATATCTTCTTCCATGTTTTGAATCTTCATATCCCATGATTCAAGTTGGGCATTAAGTTCTCTTCTGATATTCTTTCCACAACTCATCTCATCTTCCAGTTCTTGTGTGAGATTTTCTACCATGTTACTTTGCTCCTTTACATTCAATTTTTCCTGAGATACAGATTCAGAGAAAGATACAATCTCTTGTTGTAGAAATTTGAATCTTATGAACATTTTCAGACAATTGTGTAGCTAGATCATCATTTCTAGATTTCGGATTTTGAACTTCGTCTGACTTTTGATTCTCTTCATAATCATTAGCCTTTTGTATTCCTTTAATTATAGCCATCTTTTGTACTTCTTCACTTTGAGAATCATTCTTATCCCTTAGGTTAGTGGACACATCAATAAGCCTTTGATTTATGTATCTTAGCTTGTTGATCTCAATTTCTAATACCCAGATCCGGATATCTTTAGATTTTAATTCATCCAATTTTAGATCCAATTTCTTTTTCATGCTGACAACATCTACTGGTGGCCACCTTGAACCTTCTTCATCATCAGTTGTTTCGATATCACTTTGATGTTAAAGTACTTCACTCATTCCTACATCATGATTGAGTGAATCAGTCTTTTCCCTATATGATTCATCCAAGACTTCATTTAGTAAGCTATTTAATTCTTTTAGTTGAATCAAACTTTTTCAATAAACACTTACACACTGAGGGACATAACCAGACTTCTGATTCTTCTTTGATGTTTTTCCCTTTTCCATGGCACACCGAGATAAGAGCAGACTGATTTAACCACACAAATCAACTACACCAAGTCATAGAAAACAAATCTGATAAAAGAAACCATCCCTCTGATACCAATTGTTAGGACCAATAGGGGCCTATATAACCTGAGAGGGGGGGGGGGTGAATCATGGTACAAATATTCTTTTTTAAATTCTTCATGCCCCGCTGGATCTTGACCTCTTTATTACAAGGGTCACTTTTTTTGCACTTGTGTGTTTATTATGATCACTTATTTTCTTCTTTATCTGATGATGGTGCATTGAATGCAATGCAGGGAAGCAAGCAGGAAGACACATAGATTTTTACTTGGTTCACCCTCACTAGGCTACGTCCAAGGAGCATAAAATGACGATGTTTCATTGTACCAAATTCACTAAAGCTCACTGCCAATAATGTTCGATCTAGATCACTTCTGTGTCTAGGCTCACTGCCTTTACAATGTTTAGGGTCAGCTCACTGCTTTCTCAAGGGTCACTCCCTATTTCGCTCTCTCTGGCTCACTGCCAGTATAAAGAATAATCTTCTTCCACTTCCTTTGCTAACTGCACTTGGAAAGGATCCACTCACAGTTTATAGACCTGTAGGTCTCTTCATTTGCATGAATACATGCGTCCTCAACTATTGATAGATGCTCTATTAAATTCCAACTTTCATCCTCTAATGAATACCTATTTTCCACTGAACACCAGGCAACTCACTTTGGTAACACCTTCGCAAAGCACCATATTTCGCAAGGCTCCCAATTTTGAGAAGCTCAAACAAGACTTCGTGAAGCTCCTGCCTTTTCACGAAGCACTCTCGCGAAGCTCAATTCATCACAGAGGGACTTCCCTCGCGAAGCTCAATGAGCCAACGCAGAGCTCGCAACTTTCGTAGAGCTATATTAGCCGATGTGAATCTCTTCTTCCACGAAGCACACTGCCTTTGCGATCCACCTTCGCAAACCGAGAGCAAAATTTTTTCTCTAAAAAACGATCTCTTCTCTATTACTTCTCTTGAAGGGGTTGAGGCCTATTTATATGTGATTCCACCTACCCTCAAACCTTCCGCACGAAGTCAATGCCACGTCATCTCAAATCACAAAGCTCCGAAGTTCCCGCCGAAATTCTATCAAAATCGTGAAGCACCCTGGCAATTTTCCGGTCACGAAGCTTGACGTAATCACGAAGCATCATCGTCGATCCCTTCACGCCTTCGCCGCGAAGCTCCCTTGCAAAGTCCTTCACCGTCGTGATGCGCTTCGCCTCTGCCGTTCGCAAAGTTTGACATAATCGTGAAAAATCACCGCTATCATTTTTCTGGTCTTCGTGAAATCCAATCCATGAATAATATTTTCTTGAAATTCATGCCTTTTCCATATTTAAATACGATCTTCAAGGATATCCACATTTCACGATACTCACCAAACTCCAAATTTTGGACCTAAAAAATTCATCAAACACTGGAAAATGGCACCACCTTGTACTGCTCTTTTTTGTACCACCTCCAGATCATCCATTCCTTTGACATGGTTCTTTGTCAACATGGATTGTCAACAACATCTCTGGAACTTGACAATTCACCATGAAAAATTTCTTTGTCAACAAATACAATCAACCCAAAAAATGTTTCAATGTTACCTTGAGGGATTTTTCCCAACAAATATCTCCTTTAACCACCTCCCATTAGCCTTTATAGAATGATCCCGAAAAGCCGTCGGGACCCGGGACAATCTCTAGGATGAGATTTGACATGGATTCCTGAATCTCCTTATCCTCAAAGATTTCTTCCAGAAGGGCATTGTCTTGGTTGGACATTAGATTTGGGATCACCTCTAGTAGCTCTGCATTTCATCCTAGATATCCATTGGGCATGTTCAGATTTGGACCTATAAGGAGATTATTGATGAAGGAGAAAGACATAACCACAACCGCGTCTCTATCATCTGAATTGGAACCATCTTCAAGCAAGATATTTGGCTTCAATGTCAACATTCTCTCTTTCATACATGCATGGAAGTATGTCGTGTTTTTGTCATCATATTGAATCCATATCACTCTCGATCGATCCCACGCCATGCGTTCCTGCTTGAGAATAAGATCATCCAGGAAGTTCTTTTTATTGGAAGGCCCCACATACACTGAGTCATCCCATGCATCCTTGAGACTAAGATCTAATCTGTCAACATATTTTTGAGGTTGTCCAAGTCCTAGTCAATATTAGGAAGACCCTTTTCCTAGGATTGTTATCAGTGTTTTAGATGTCTCAAATTGTTGTGAACCCAAGCATTCCCTTGGGTCGTCTCTCTCCAAACCACACTGACAAGCTGTTAGAAGTCAGGAGAACTAATCTAACTGACATAGAATCTAAAACATTATCAACCATCATGTCTTGGGTCCAAAGTAACAAGCAAGGGAGAATGATCAGTGTTGGAGTTTTCATCCAACATCGAACTTGAGGTCCGGTGTGGTCTTAATTATTCATTATAAAAGAACCTCAAGGGATCTTTTAGAGAGGACACCTTGGGGGTTCAGTTTCTCCTATTTTATCAATATACATGGTATCAGAGGGAACCTAATCCCAAGCCCTCCCTCCCATTTTATTTCCCCCCCGCAGCTGGCCTCCACCCCTGCCGGCCCCTCAAGCAGTCAGCCTCCGGTTCTGCTCAGATCCCCCCTCCAGTCAGCCTCCTCTTGCATGGAAGCTCTCCCACCGGCGGGATTCATATACTCCACTCTTTCAAATCTAATCATTCGACATTTCCATGCCGGCCTCCTCCAAGAGGGTGTCTGGATTCCAGATCCGGATCTCCGGCCCCTCCTGCGGAATCCCCGCCTCTTGTCATCAGCATCTTCCCGGCAGTCGCCTCCCTGTCTGTCGGCACGTCTTCGCACTTCCTGTAATGTGGCGCAGTAGCTCGACCACCTTGGATTTAGGCCTTTGGATCTGCCAGATCCCACAACACTTCTGCGGAATCCCCGCCTCCCGTCACCGACCCCCCAAGTGTGTCTTTGCCAGTGCTAGTGTGGATTTCCCGGCGTCTCATCGACCGGCCCCACTAGTGTGACATTCTTGGCGCTCTGTCAACAGTCTATGTGGTTTCTCTGCTGTTCCCGTGACAACTTCATCCATCCATCATCTAGAAGGGGGAGCTGTGGTCGTGGGGGTGAGAAACAACCTTTAAGATTAATCTTTTATTCTACTTTGTCTTGTTTTGTCGTCAAGCTGGGTATGTCCAGCTTGAGGGGGACTGTTTGCAGTCTGTTGTCCCCACATAAATGTGAAAATAATTAAATTGAACCACCCAAAGTGTGATTCTTATATGATCATGAATACTGTTATCCATGGCTTGAAATTAAGAAACCATTGAAGTTTTTTGATTTTTCACCTTCTAATCTAATTGTTAAATAGAAATTAATTGAGATGTATTATGAAATCAGATATATATGTAACTTTTACCTTATAAAATTGACATGTATTCCTATGATAATATTTTGAATTCAAAATCACAGAAGTGTGTTATTCCTTGAGATACGACTGGGTTCCTTACATGGAATGCTTTGAACAGACACATAAGGTAGGTGAATTATATCATTCATTGACTATTAATTTGAATAGTTGGAAATGGAACTCCATATTGTTTATTGGGAAAGGATATACATGGTTCTCTATTCCCCCATGCTTTAGAATGTTTAACATGGATATCATCATTGTTTATTAGATATGGTTGGACATGATTCTCTATAACCCCTTGTTTTATGATGATAGATATGGTGCTCCATGTCATTCTTTGGGATTTTCATATGTGTCATTCGATATCCATGATTTGAATTCCATGGTTTACCTATGATTCCCGAGTCATAAATTCCATGGGTCTTGTTGATTCCTTATACAATTATCATTATACTTGGAAACCTTGGTTATACGGATCATGTCCCAGATGTGTATTATAATATGATAATTTCTTAGATACATTCAGGAATATACGAAAATAGTTTGTATTATACAGACAACCCCTAAGGAACTTGATCAAATGAGGGTGTTGTTTATTTAATTCACATATTTGTTTTATTATTAACCACAAACAAATTCATTATATATTCATGGAACGGATAATATTAGACATCTTTATTGGTTTCATATTATGTTTCTCTCAGACGTTGTTTGGGACACCATTTGGTCCTCCGACATACATCATTGATGTTGGTAGGGAAAAATGAAAGTTCCTAGCAATAGACTCCAGATTTTCAATAAAAACAAATAGATCAATAAGAATATGTTACCCCAATAACAATAATTGTATCTATTCAAATAATTTTAACATTTACAATACATCTAAATTTGACTCATCCAGATGGATGTTAAGTGTTCTTTTTTTTTCATAAAGGATACGTTTAGGAAGATGTTTTTGTAGATAAAAACATGATTTTAAAAACTCAAAATTTCATGAACATATATACAAGTATAATATGAATATTTTTAAAATAAAAATTATATAAGATTATTGTATGATAAATGTAACATATTTTTTCTTCAAACATTTTTGTTTTGGGTGAATCTGAACCAACACTGTAAAAATAATTTTTTAATGGAAACCATCATTACTAAAATAGTGGTTGAAGAAATTATCTGTTGTTTAACAAAAAAAATAATATTTTCGAATATTATTTTGAAAATTTTGAAATCATTATTTGAAATAGGCATGATGGGTGAACTAAATATTTTCCTTGGATTTAAAATTTATAAAAATCCAAATGGTAATTTTTAATCTAAACTAATGTATTTTAAATTCATACATAAATGGTTTGGTTTTAAAAATACTAAGATTATAGGTACACCTATTGGAGTATTTAAAACTCTTGTTAATGATGAATTTGGGAAACTAGATGATCAATAAATTTTTAATGGGTTGATTGGATGTTTAATTTATCTCAAAAATATATAACCATATTTAATTTTTTCTATGTGTTTGTGTCAGATATTTCATAAAAATATAAATGAATCCCATCATAATGGATTTAAAAAATATTTAATTATCTCAAAGAAACTTAAGATCTTGTATTATCTAATTATTACTAAAGATATTTTGAACTAAAAAGATCTTTAAATGCTAGCTATAGAGGATGTAAAATGGATAGATAAATAATATCGATAAAATTTAAGGTTTAAATTGAGGATTTAGTATCTTATTCATCCAATAAACAACATTAATTAGAATTTTATACCTCTTAAGATGAATATTTATCATCTGAATGTTGTTGTGCCCAAGTGTTGTGGATGCAACACACACACATGGAATTTGGTACGTGTTTCACTAAAACTCAAATTTTCTATGATATGATTAGTAGTACATATATTTTAAGAGCTCAAAAGATCAAAAAAACTGAGAAATAATACACCATTTTATTCATGATCACATACAATAATGAAAAATTATTATTCAAATTCATCAAAACAAAAGTCCAAATTGTTATTATTCTTATAAAACCACTTCCTTAAAAATGATATGACTATATAAAGAAGAATATTTTCATGGTCAATATAATGTTATCATTAATCCTATTATTTTTTATCCTTATTCTTATAATGAAAAACTCCTCAAATGGGGTTTGATTTTTTTTTTCTATCCTATATTTAATATTTTTTGCATATTTCAGATGGTTTCTTTCTAAAATGTTTTTTTTAGAAGGTATGATTTTTTTTCAGTAGTTATGTTTTTTGGGAAGGTTTTATTAATTTCATTTTTTATTAATTGTTATTTTATTTTCCAAACAAAAAATGGAAGAAAAATAGAGAACAAATCATTTTACAAAGTGAGAGTTTTTTAGAAATGAGTATGTATGTTTTTTAAGCATAATTGTTCTATTTTTTCTTTTATCTTCAATTTTTCAAAAAGGTAAGACTATCATGTTTAAAGTCATATTCCAACACTTATTTTTAAAATAAAATTACATGTCATTTCTTTTTTATCTTATTTTCATTTCATTTTTTTATTTTTTTTAGTATTTTATGTTCCTTTAATAGTAATTATGATTCCCTTCACCATAATTGGAAGAACCTTTTTCTATTTTCGTTTTCTAAATAGAAATTTTTTTATATCCTAAATATCTTTTTAATATAATTTTTAGAAGGATTTTACTTATTTATGTGTTTTCAATATAGTTCATTGTACCATAATTGTACAACTTCATCGGTATAAGTAAAATAAGAGTGAATTTTGTGAAATGAATGGGTAATGTTATAAATGTAGTTGAAAATGAACATGTGAATCATGGAATCCAAATATTAGAGTTAGTTAAAATATACATATATAAATAGAACCATAATCATGGGGTGAATAAGCATATAAATGAAGAATGAAAAAATATCTGAGGGTTGGTTATGTATTATATACCGCAACTTCTCATTATTTAGAGTACATTTATTTAAAATCATTTTTGATACTTTTATTGGTTAACAGAATCCATGTGTGATGATATCTTATAAATTATCTTAATATCATTTTTTAATATTGATCTAATTTGGGAGATCAAGGAAACTTGAGACCAGTGGGACAAAATTCATTCTCATCAGGGGATATTGAGGGCTTATACAATATAGTTATTGTGTCATTCTAATCAAATTATGCAATGACTAGTAATGTTATAAATGAAATTCAATTTTTGAATAAATAAATATCTTATTAAGAAATGATTTTATAGAAAACAGATGAACTAATTTGGATTCATTGAACATGTAAATGGTCTATTAAATTTAATACACCATTATTCATTATATTAATTACTAATATAGATATTTTATAGTGACCATTAAGATTCATATATTAATGGTTATGATAATGTCTAATTAATACAGACAAAAGAAGTGATGGCCTTAACCTATATGATTTTACACTATAAAGTAAACGTTTTAGATCTCCCAAGGGAGATAAATTCGTTGAGATTTTCCCATGATCAATATCATGTTGAGATTCAACAACTAAAATAAAAAACAAAACCACTTATAGTATAATTTCAAGATCATCAAGAATACAACCCAAACCATGTACCCTGAACCACCGTATGAAAACCTCACAATTTCACACCTTACCAACAAGGATTTTGATTGTGTAATAAAGGTATATTTATCTAGACACTAATAATATGATTTTTTTTTCTTTATTTACTATAAAAAGTGACTATATTTAACCCTATTTAATATTTCGTTTCAAATGATTAGATAATGTGTTAGATAAAAATTAGATTATGATATGATGAAACACAAATTATATTTTTGTGAAATGTATAGTTTCAATCAAGAAACTCTTGTAATAATTTCAATTTTTTTAATAATTTTTATTTAATTAAAATAATATTATTAAATAATATTTATTAAATAAAAATTATAATATAATTTTATGAATTAAAAAAATTGGATTGAGGGTTATAAAGCTGTTATTATAAAAATTAGTATTTTTTAATAAATTTGATTTTTTTTTAAATTCTAAATTTCTAGAAATAGGAAATTATTTGGATGAAATAAATATTATTTTTGAAATTATCATGTAAAAATTGTCCAATAATTATTTTTGGTCATAATTTTCATAGAAAGTCAAATTTTTAGGTAGACATTAAATATGGTAGAAATTTATGATTTATATTATGATGTCATACTGAACCAAAAGTGATGTAATATATGTTGAAAATTTAATTAAGGAATAAATATATACTTCCTCTTTAATATTATTTGTTTTTTAGGTGATTTTATTAATTCTATAAATCCTTAATGAATCCTCTAAGACCTATTGAATATTTTAATGTTTTAAAATAATTTACTTGTAAACATGACTCACTTACATTTCACAAACGTTATTATTTTAATTATATCAGTATTTAATCATGTAAAATAAGTAAAAACACCTCACTTTGGTATAAATAAAGGTCATAAACCATGTGATGTTTTTGGGTTTGATTACATTACCATATATATTCCCAAATATATGTTTTCAAATTAATAAATAATTATACTATCTTTTTCTATATAAAACCTCCAAAATTCCCATTATTATTCTCTCAAAGCCTTTAGATCATGACATTACTCTTCACTTCCCTCTCTCTATCCCTCCCACAACATCTTTATTCTCATAATAAGCTCATCATAAGATGTTGGGAACACCCTATCAATGTAATGGATCATTCTATATCTCTTCTTTTCATTCAAGACCATCCTTTGAGTTTAGCCTCATGAATATAAATGTATCATATTGACATGACTTCATAAATATCCAATTTCTATTTAATTTTGTTATATGAATAGTAGGTCATTTATCCCCTCCCGTTTAACCTTTACTTAAGCTATTACCATAATGATGTAAGGGATCCTCTCATTCTCCTCCTTATTTAAGAACCTCCTTTAAATTATGGATTTTTTTTTCAAATTATTCATGTTGGGGTATGATTTATTTCATATATATTGATTTCATTATGATTTATAAGTGATGAGATGCCCCTTTCACTCTCATTAATCACTCACATGAACCATACATACCTACATCAGGATGTTAGAATTATCCTACATTTTATCCATACCAAACATTTTTGTTGGGAATACACATCTTTATTTCTACTCAATAGTATTCACCTAGACGTACCTATCCTTAATTTGTTGGAGAATTCCAATTATATAACCCAACATATTTTATTATGGAATTATAATTTATTAAAGGATTATTTATGTTGTATGATTCATGTGGCACACATATGATCCTATATGATATGGAAATGAGGGGTGTGTCTAGATAGATATCCAATTCATTGGGTAATGCTTTAGTCTCATGAGACATCATGTATGATATTAGAGAGTAATCCTAATCCATTATGATACATTTTCCACCATGTTATGATACCTTGGTAGTTATCCTTGACCTATGTTTATGATTTCATATTAAATGTTTCCAACACATTCACATTTTTCATTTATTCTATCATGGTATTTCATGCCTTATTGTTTATGATTATGATAATCACTCTACTTATGTAACCTTGATATTACTCTAGGATCAAATGTACTAATTTAATTCCAGTTATTATTTTTTATTCAATTAATGGGATTTATATATCACCCATTTCTTCTGTATGTCCCTAGGCTATATCTTGCAGTTTTAAAAGAGAAATGAAATTTTAGGATCATGTTAAGGAAGTTTTCGATAATATCATTGTATTATTATTGTAAGTTTTTATGATACGTACCTAATTTCAAAATGAAACTACACATCAAAATCTTATGGGCTTGTATTATTTGGAACATTGTGAAATAAATGTATAATTATTTTGTTTTAATATATCAGTCCTCATAGTCAGTATCAATGAAAAACCTAGTGATTTTTCAGATAAGTATCAGAAAAATCTAGTAAAATATTTAGGGATAGGACTAAACATTTGAAAAATCCCTAAATTTTTTAATGTATTGAATACATGGATTCCAATAGAATACATCCCCATATTAGAACTACATGTGTATTTGGATTTAGAATAGATGTACATAGGGGTAATAACCCCAAAAAGTTCACATTTTGCTAAAACAGACCATTAATAGGGTCCAAGACCATGAGAATTTCTATAAAACTAGTTTGAAACTCTAAGGGGATATGATTTTGTAAATTCAAAAGCTACATACAAACCATTAATAAGGTAAAAAATTCCAAAATATTTTTTATTAAATAATTCAAGGATAACTTAAATTGAAACCTACAAATTGATAGGGTAAGGAATACATTTCATTTGTGATAAACCCCTCTAATGTTCATAGTTTTCCATTTCCGTGTTTAGTAGTTTGAAAATTATGATTCATAATTATATATTATACTATGTAAATAAGTAGAACCAAAATAAAATATTTAAATGAAGGATTATCATCCATGTTTGAACACATTATTTCATATAAAATAAGTTTATTATTCCTATAAAAAACCACTGAAAATCATGTAACTGGAGATATTGGTGAAAAATTAAAAAGGGTACATTATTTGGTCTCAAGTATATAACTCCTCCCATATCAAAATTTTTGGGCTGAAAATCCAATAAAACCTTGTGATAAATAATTTATTATAATTCATTTATATTCTAGAAATGGAATGTATTTCATTATATTTATCTAACACAAAGTTCTGAGTTAAATAAATAACCCTCCGTATCGCAAATCACCCTCTGATTCCATAAAATTTCAAGGAGGAGGATGAATATTACTTAGTAATGACATCTAAATCATTAATATTATTTAATTTTGATATTTTTTATCTATAAAAATTGAATGAGTCCAATGGAAATATCATCCATGAAGACATGACCATTTTCAAGGAATAAAATGACGTGTTTCTAAATGAATTGAATAACCATCTTCCAAGTCAAGATGTTTATTATCAATCAAGATTATACCTAAATAATTACCAATATAAATGGATGCATATAGAATGATTTTTTGAACATGAGGATATGAAGAAGAAAATACTAGAGAATCTGGTTAAAATGTTTAATATACCCAAGTGCTTCACTATTGGTTGAAATGGTCCTCCATTTGAAGATTAAGGATGGGTCAATGTGATTTTACATTGATTATCATGAGTTCAAAAAGATCATGATAATGAAAAATTATCCTCTAAAACAGATTGATGATTTGTTTACCCAGATACATGGATCCTAGTAATTATTTATGGTAGAAATTCATTCGGGGTATTACCATGTAATGGTGAAGAAAGAGGATATTACAAAGACTACATATCATAAATGATTTGGGTACTAAAAGTTCATAATGAGGCCATTTGGACTCACTAATACTCCAAAAATATTCAAAGAATTTATTAATAAATTCTTTATAGATTACCTCATCAAATTTTTGGTAGTATTTATAGATGACAATCACATCTAATCCAAAATAAAGGAGGTATATGGGGAGCATTTGAATACTGTACTAAAGACCATACAAATAGAAAAGATGTATGTGATAAATAGTTAATGAAAATATTGTTGGAACAAAAAAATTTGCAAGGTCATGTTATCACCCACAAAATGATATCTATAGACCCTTTATAAAATATATGCAATTTAAGGATTTATAAGACAACTTTTGGGATGGATATCTGTAGTTTCCTTAAATATTCTCGGTACTGTTGTCATTTTATGAGAAACATTTAATGATTTTCCGGCCCATTAACCAAGAAACCCCAGAAGGGGGTAAAGTCTGAGAGGAATGTAGAATGTGTAGAATGATTTAAAGAGATGAAGAAGAGGCTTATCATTTTACCTATTCTCACATCACCCATCAAGGGAGATGGACTTGTGATCTATAATGATGAATAAAAAAAGATATTTTTTGTGTACTTAATAAATTTGATACATTTATAGACTATTACTCCTATGAATTAATGATCAATGAGTAGAACTATACAACACATGATCTGGAATTGGCTGCATTGATATTCAAATTTAATATTTGGTGTCAATATATCAACTGGGAGAGTTGTGATATATATACGACTCATAAAATATTCAGGAATATATTAACTAAAAAAATTTAAAATATGTGACAGTTATTATATTTAATAAAATATTATGATTTCTAATTATATTACCATCCTGGGGAAAAATGAGGATGTTTCTCTAAGTAGAATGGATCCCACCTCCTTATCCATGTTGTGGAATAAAAGGAATCTAGACTTCCTGGACATGGAAAGGATGGATATGAGAATAATAAGAGGATCATCATCATACCATTCCAAAATAACTACTAGAACATCCATTCTTGAGAGGACCAAGGAGGCCCATAAATAAAATGAGTTACTATAGAAGAAGGTGGTGAATATTTTAGAGTTCAACTTTACTAAAAATAGATTTACATGTTTTGTAAGCTGTATATGTTATTCATTTGAACTTGAAATGAAGTGGTAAATTTTGGATAATTCACATAGGTTATCCTTCAATATTCATCCAGGATGAATTAATATTGATCTGGATTTTCAGAAAAAATAATTATTGGATAACATAAGAAATAAAGATTGTTTATTTTGTATCTTAATGCTTGGTATGCCAACAAGTCAATGTATAATGATAGAAGTCTAAGGGAATGATTAAGCCATTAGACATACTAGTATGGAAATGGTAAAACATATCCAAGGATTTCATTATAGGACTCTAAAAGATAGTTAATGGAATTGACTCCACCTAGGTGGTAGTCAATCACCTTTCTAAGTCAGATCATTTAATTACTATCAAGAAAGATCTATCTCTTGAGAAACTCACCATTATATACATATGGGATGTAGAAAGACTTCTTAGAGTCCTAATCTCTATTGAATCTAATCTGGATCCAAGGATTACCTTGAGGTTTTGGATATGCCTTCAGTAACTATTGGATATTGAACTGATCTTCCTAAATTCTTATCAAATTAAAAGTGATGGTTAGTGTGAAAAGGCCATTAAAACTATGGAGGATATTCTAAGATCATGTTTGATGGTTTTCCACAGATGTTGGGACTACCAACTCCCCCAAGTGGATTTATCATATAATAACATTTTCTATTCTAGCTGTCAAATAGATACTTATGGGGATCTATATGGGAAGTGGTGTAAGACTCTAACAAGCTGCAATGCAGTTAGATATAGGAAGATGATGGGACTTGGTCAGATCTATGAAATGATAAGGAATTTGAAAACTACTCAATATCATATGAAATATGAATAAATTTGACAAAAAATCAATGTGGAAAATAATCAATACGATATTGAGTTTCATGTTAGTGATAAAGTGTTTATTTTAATATAACCGTGGAAAAAATTCATGACATTTGGGGAGAAGGGAAATATTAGTTCCAAATAAATCATCCCTTTAAAGATCCTTGATCTCGTCGAAGTAGTTTCCTATTAAGTAATAATCCTACCTAACATATCTCAGGTACTTGAGCTGTTCCACACATCTCAGTTGAGTAAGCACATACCATAATCCTAACATGCACTAAATCCAGAGGTGGTACCATTAGAGAATGATAATTCATATAAGGAGTATCCAGTGGAAATAATATATCCTAGAGATAATGTTTTATAAAATAATACCACTAACATGGTCAAATTTATATGTTGGAACCACAATATTGAAGTAGCTACATGGTAACCATAAGCGCTGATGAAAAAAAATTACCCTCATATATTTTAGTGTATGTAATGAAAATTTTGAGGGTGAAATATCTAAAGTGTGGAATAATGTAAAGACCTGATGCTTTATAAATCAAATTAAATTTTTGAATAAATAAATTAGGTATTAAGAAATGAATTTACATAAAACACAATGAATGATTTTTTCAACTTTGAACTGTTGTATGGGTTGTAAAATTTTAAATATTCTAATGTATCAAACCATTGGTAATATATCAATTCTACAGTGGAAAATAATGTTAGTATATTATGTTTTATGATAAAGTCCAATTTTTATAGACAAAATAAGTGATGGCAACAACATGTAGGATCGTACCCTATGAATCTAACTTATCTGAACAGTTAAGGGAGATAGAAGAAATATGATTTATCTTCTATTGATAACAAGATGATATTAAACAACTAAATCATGAAAAAAAAACCATTTATGAGAGAAGTTAAAGATCATTGACATCATGAATAAAACCATGTACGCCACACCACCCAAAGAAAATCTCACAATAACACATATTACCATTAGGGATCTTTTTGGTGTAATAAAGGTATATCTATCTAGACCCTAATGGTATAAATATTTTTTTACTAAAAAAATGATTATATTTATTTTTTTATATTAATTTTTAATTAACTAGGTAATGATTTTCATAAAAAATAGATTCTAATATGATGAAACATATTTTTTTAATCTATTTCAAGAATTTTTAATAGAAATATTACTTTAAATAAATTACTATGAAATAATATATATTAAATATAATCTATAATATAATTTTAGGAAGGCAAAAAATAGTTGTTATAGGGGTCATCAAACTATAATCGTAAAAAACCAATATTTTTCATAAAATATTGGTTTTAAATTTAACAGTATAAATTAAAATACAAATATAATTTTTTTTATATAATAAATATTATTTTTTATCTGCTCACATCATAATTATCCAATGGTTATTTTTTCATAATTTTTGAAGGTAATCAAATTTTTAGGTCAAAATTAAATATGGTATAAATATAGAGTGTCTGTTATGACATCATAATAACAAAAAAATGATTTAATATATTTTATAAAAGCAATCCAAAATCAAATTTAAATTAACCCTTTTAAATAATGTGTATATTTTATTTGATTAATTTTATAAACCCTTAAGGAGTCCCCAAAAACCTATATTATATTTTAAGTATTTAAAATCATTGTTTTTAATCATGAATCAGTTCCACATCCCCAAGGGTAATATTTTAATAAAATATTTTCTTAAAATAATAAAATAATAAAATAAACTTCACTTAGGTAGAATCTGTAGGAAAAATGTAGCAAAGTTTGTTGTTTTTATTACGTTACCATATAGAGTCCAAAAACTATTTTTGAAAATTAATAAATAATTCTGCTCTCTTTTTCTATATAAACCCACAAAACATTGATTAATATTCAATAAAATACATTGAATCATAAAATTACACTACCATTCCTTCTCCAGTTCCATGCTAAGGTATCTTCAATCTCTTAATAAGGTTCTCACAAGCTTTTGAAAATACAATCTCAAGGTAAGCGATATCTTCATCTTCTTTTCCATTAAAGAAAATTCATTTTTATTTAATCTTTTTAATCTCAATTTTTCATTCATGAATTTATTTATAAATAACCATTTTCTTTTGAAATGATTTTATGTGAATAAGATATCGTTTATCCCCTCTCATTGAACCTTTACCTAAGCTGTTACTATGCCAAAATATGGATTCATATCCTTCTATTTATCCTAGAACCTCCATTATATTTTACCTTTGGATTCTAATTTATCAGTTTGTTATATAATTTAACACATACCTCTTACATATCATGTGATTTAAAATTAATAAGAGACCCCTTTAACTCTCATTAATAACTCCCATGGACATTTACATACAACCATTATGCAACAATAATTACCCTATGATTTTTCTAATCAAATCATTTTTATTGTGAATACCAATCCTAATATAAAGTCAAGGGTATTTACTAAGATATACTTATCCTTAATTAATTGGGTACATATATAACCCACACTATGTGATAATGGGATTAAAATTGTTGAAATATATCATTATGTTGTATGATTTATGGGGAACACTTATGTGTGTAACCGATATGAAAATTATGGGTTCCCTAGATAGTTCTCCAATAAATCGGGTAATGTTTTAGTCTCATGGGATATCATGTATGGGATGAGTGAATAATCATAATCCATTATTATACTTTTTCCATGATTTCATGATGTTTTGGAAGTTACCCTTAACCTATGTTTATGATGTCATATGTAATGTTGTCCCCATATTCCCATGATGCATTTATACAATCAGGTTATATCATACCTTATTTTTATATATTATGATTATCACCCCTCTTATCATACCTTGATATACCTCTAGGCTCAGATGTACTTATTTACCTTATTATATTTTTTATTCTCTTACTGTGCTTTATAAATCACTATTTTCTTAAGCTTGTCCACAGGTTATCCCATGCAGTTTTGAAAGATAAATAAAATTTTTAGAGCATGTTAAGGAATTAATCGATAAGGTCATTATATTCTTGTTTCAAATTTTTATGATATGTTCCTAATTTCTCAAATACACCAGGCTTAATGATATTTTGTAATTATATTATATGATGGTATATGTAATAAATAATCAATTAAATTGTTTTAAAATACATTTTTTCATAGGCTAGATCAAGAGATTATGTATGGATGACAAATAGTCATTCAGATCATGTGATATCAAGGGATTAAAATGCTTTTGGACACAAAATACAAATTTATATTTATTTTGGGGTACTTAAAGTCAATTATACACACTTCCTTTATACTTGGGTTAATGTGATATCCACAGTTAGTTGAGTTATTGTATGTTATTATTATATTTTGTATATGTTTTCAATTTTATACAGTTCCCTTATTAGTTTTTATATATGGTTTCTTTGTTACAATTTGTTTAATTCTTTTGGAAGGAGATCATTCTATTTATTTGAAGAACCTCATTGAAAAAAAATTATTTTATATGTGATTTAATTTATATTTTATTATAAAAGAGTGAATATTTCAATATTTTTTAAAACTATAATTCAAATACCCTCATTTAGTATAACCATCATACATCTTGGGGTTACATGATATTAGTGGGATAGATATTTGGAACATTTACCATTACCATAAACCAAGGTTAGTCTTTTTAGGTGCCTTCGTCATGAATGTGTAATGTCAGGTGAATATAGGTTGTAAGAATATGTGGAACCTATACCATCACCATAAGACATACCTTGTAAATTTGTATATGAGGGTGCAGAATTAATCAAAAAATAAATATAAAGAAATTCGATTTTTTTAGGATGATTTCAATACTCAAAGGTCTCATGTAACTAATAATTACATGCACGAGAAATACATCACAAATCATATAAAACAATATATATGAGTAATAGATGGGCGTTATAAATTTTAACTAGTTTGATATACCTAGTCAGCATAAAATGGATTTTTAGGACTACCTTTATCAGTTTCAGAGACAATTAGTTTTATCCTTTTAATTTTTTGAAATATTTTAAAATTATACTTTGTTATTCCAAAGGAATTCCAGAGAGTGTGTACTTGAATTTTTCCTGTGATGCCCCTTTTATTATTTCTAACCTAGTGTGTATAATGACTCATTAAATTAGTAATATAATTTCATGCATTTTATACCAATAATTCAAAATTTTATTTTTGAAATGATTTATCAACAACGAGGTAGGATATTATCAATATAAAAAATCATAGTAAAAAATAAGTTAGCTACATTGTAACACATTTGAGGTAAACCCAATAATAAATGGATAATGATCTAGTATATATTGTCTTGAAGATAGGTTTATATAGTTATATGTATTACTACTCTTTCCAAAAAAAGGATGAGTGGTCTATTTGGTGACATGGGAAAGGTGATAACCAAATGTGAATGGGTAGTGTTAAATATATATAAAGAATATAATATGAAGTGGTTCACATATATAAGGTCAAAGTTCTCATACCAATGATAAATTTTGTAATGTGATATTACAAATGAGGATTCATATAATGGAGTGATCTAAATTATATTAACAAGGAACACGAATGATGAAAATCATAACATTGTTTATTTTAATTCGAATGTAATGAATAAGGATAGACAAAATGAGGGTGACCATTGACCAAAATTGAATAGTGCATTGTATACAAATATTTTCTAAGGAATATGGGGTTATAGGATCATTTCATAAACATGTGATAATTACTATTATTTCAAGTCCAAATATGTATCATTAATACCATTACAAAGAATATGTGTCTATTTTAGAATCAGATGCACTCATTAAAAATAAGAATGAAGTTTTTTTTGTGATTTAAACACTATATGAAAGAATTTTACAATATAAAATGGGGATATTAAAAAGTGATTAGAATAAATCATTAGAAATAATATCATGATTGGGTTTTTAGATACTCTTAAAAGGGATTGGAGTCAGGAAAAGATATATAGATCATTTGAAAATAAATAATTCAGATGTCACTATGATTCTTGAAATAACAGGAATCAATATATAAATAGTTATTTTAATGGACACTATGAATATTTGGATTATGTGTAGTGGAGGATGGGATAAATATATATTATCCATGTGAGAGTAAAGGTCTCAACAATAGTGATTATGTATCATTGTTGGGTATGCTATGAGTGATATAAACATCACTACATACTTCATAATGACATGAACCGAGATATTAATAAATCATATTGAATACCTTTAATCATATTATAGAGATTAATATTGAAGGAAGTGATGTGTTGGAATGGAATAAATCTCATTTATGGGGGGTATAAATCTGATGGAGTATATGGATGGGTCCGGGATTGGTTATATAGATGTCTCTATGTGTCCTAAAATAACATGAATATAACCACACAATGTTCTTAGATGTATCATGGATTCTCTCATCCTAGAAAAAAATTAATGAATATAATTAAACATAAAATAGGATTATTTAGGTCTTTGATAATGAGGGTGGGAATAATATGTAAACTGATTTTGTGAATGGATTTGAGGTGGAATACCTATACATCATTGATCCTATAATAACATGATATGAGGGATTTTTCATTATTATACAAGAATAGATATTTAAAATGTAATATAATTGTACCTAGAATATTATATATGGGTTTTCATATATAATATCCTCAAATATGGATGAGGTATAAATCATTACATCAATATAAAGACCATACATAAAGATAGTTTTGAAAGAAAGTGACATCAATGGATGGGTCTTCAATAAGTGATATTGAAATCACTACAAATCATAGGATACATGGAATCAGTAAGTGATTAGCTCATATAATACCTTTTACAATATCAGTATGATGTTCAATGTTCCAATGTCGAACTATTAAAAAAATATGACATGATTTATGGAAGGCTAAACACTATGAAATAATCCTTGGAACTAGGGGAATTTTCTCTTGGAAAAGGTTTATGGTGAAGAAAAAATATATGAGGGATTCATAAATATATGGGGTTCTCATGCAATAAAATTAGGTCATACATAATATACCCTTCTATAAAATTTAAAAATAAGGATGCATGGATCACATATCATGTAGTTTAATTTAATGCAATAAAGGCATAAATGTCATCCATTTTAAGGTTGTATGATGATGATATGTTTTTTAATGTTCCTTGTATATATAATGATCATTTATAAAAATACATTATTTCATCATAGTTCCATGCGAGTTGATAAAACTAGATATAAACGATTAAACATGTACACTATAATCATTTACATTGATTTTTCTCATATTCATGGGAATTATGTTGTTGTAGTAAAACTCATTGGTGTGTGTTTTAGTATTCTTTTGTTGAATGTAAATTTGGAATTAATATTTAGTATAACATATTTTAGTGTGAGAGGAATATGTCTTGGAGTCCAGAATAGGATTTTATGTTTTATGGATAAAATCAATGAAATATGGGTTTGAGAAATGGTTTTTTTGGAAATTTAGTTATGTCTAGATTTCCTAAGGATAATTCAGTGTAAGAATAAAGGTATTGTGTAATATTGAATCTGTTTTGTGTAAAAATAATTTGGTTTAGTGTAAACATGGATTCTATATATAAGATTCATTATTCTTGGTGTCAAAATCATTCACACTTGTGTAAGGATCATTCAGATCTATGTAATGATGGTCTTATATAAGCATCATTTTTATTTTTTGTAAACCTGATTTGGGTTTTTTGAAAGGATGGTGGTATGTATAAACAATTCATATCGATGTAAAGATCATTCATTTTTTATTTCTCTTAAAAATTCATAAAGTCTTAGTTTCAATATAATTTCATAATCATGATATATTATTAACATTGTAGGATCGAAATAATTATGTAGATGCTCAATATACAAGAGGGGGGGGGGGGGTGAATTGTACACTTTGAAAATTTCCTTAAACAAGGAAAGATCTAAGTTTAACAAAGTTAAAATAAGAAAATTCACAACACCTCTATTTACCAATTGTAGAATTGGTATAGGGTATGAAGTTACAAACTTCTAGTTCTATACAGTTGCTTAAATCTGGAAAGTGATTCCAAAAAAGTGGTTCCAGAAATATAGATCCGGAAATTGAAACTTAACCAAATTTTACAATATGAGATTCTACCTTAGAGCGTATAGAATCTAAACTAATCAGAGTACAAGTGTAATGAAATAAAAGAATTTTATAATTTCCATACAATACAAAATGCAGCAGAAACCAAGTAGTAAAACTACTAGTAACAAGATATAAATCTTTTAACCCAAAAAGAAGGGTATCCAACAACCTTGGATAAAGGTCCCTTGATTTATACTTTCATGCAAGTATGTATTACCCACACCAGGGTAAGCCCTCGATACGAAGATCGGAGTCTCTGTCTTGCTATCCCCGAAATCCCTCAACTTCAAGGTAGTTGGAACCTCTGTCTTCCTCAGCATGGAAGCCCTCGAACTTCAAGGAAGTCGTCACCTCTGTCTTCCTATCCCCAAAATCCCTTGAATGTAATCACCAACATTTGTAGTCGCACGAAGAAATATGAACGAGAAGTTCAGTACGCACAAGGCATGCAAAGCATCTCTCTCTAGAAATCACCTTAACAGTGTGTGGTCTCTAGAGTGATCAACTTCTGTATCATGGTCTTTCAAATGAGCTCCTTTTTATAGGCTCGGTTGGAATGGTCGGGTCCCTCCTCCAACTGTCATATTTTCCTTAAAATTCGGAGGGACCTGTACATGTGTAACTAAACCAACGGTTCGTTAGAAATAGAATAGACGACATCGTTTTATAATGAAACATATGTAACTTAATGCACGACATCATTTTGTAATGAAACAAGTGTAAGAATAAGAAAAACTAAAGTTTGGAATGTAAGTAAATAAAATTTCGGAATCTAACCACAATGAAATTCAGAGTCTATAATAAAGAGATATTCAGATTCTATTTTATAGGAATTTGGAACCTGAATTCTGTAGAAATCTGGAGTCTGAATTTCTAAGGAAATTAGGAGTCTGGTTTCACCAGAGTTCAGAATCTGAACTTACAGAGTTCAGAGTCGAACTTGTAGAAGTTCGGAGTCGAACTCATAAAATTTCGGAGTCGAACTAGTAGAAGTTCGTATACAGAATTCGGAATGGAACTATATGAGTGTTCGTATCCAAAATCTAGAGTCAAATTATATGAGAGTTCGTATCCAGAATTTGGAGTCGAACTATATGAGAGTTCGTATCCATAATCCAGAATGGAACTATATGAGTGTTCGTATCCAGAATTCGGAGTCGAACTATATGAGAGTTCGTATACAGAATTCAGAGACGAACTATATGAGAGTTCATATCCAAAATTCAGAATGGAACTCTATTAGAGTTCATATCTAGAATTCAGAGTGGAACTTCATTATAGTTCATATCCAGATTTCGGAGTGGAACTTCATTACAGTTCATATCCTGAATTCGGAGTGGAACTTCATTACAGTTCATATCCAGAATTCAGAGTGGAACTTCATTACAGTTCATATCAAGAATTCGGATCCTAAAACTGAATCCTTCATATCTAATCATTATATGATTTCTAGTATTTTGTTATGAATATGATTTTTATACTTAAGAAAAATATTGATATGTATAAGTAAATCTATGTTAGGGTAAATTTCCTTAAGGAAGGAAATATTTCATAGGGAAGTAAAATATTGATTTGATTAAGTATAGGGTGTTTGTGATTTTCAAAACAATATGTAATGGAAAAGTCATAAGGAAAACCTTATTGACTCAACAATCTCCCCCTTTTTGGAAAGCACAAACAACCTTATGAAAAACATTATAAAGACTTTGAAAAATTTCATTAGACTTTAAAATTAAAACTTATCTCCCTTTTTCTATGAATGATAATGAATACATATAACTCCCCCTTAGGCATTGAAACTCTAAGGATTGTATTCTGAATTTCGGGAATGGAGTTTTCATTGTCATGGGAATGAAAAACCTCGTAATGAGAAACTCCCCCTTACTTTAAGGGTATTTAACTTAGAAATTTTTCCTTCTCCATTTTAAATTTTACAAGAAAAACCAAATATAACAAAAGATCGGGTCTGATTCTATTTGGCTTCTTTTTCCTTAGATAACAGTCTTTTTAGAATGGTCGTCATTTTCTTCAGCTCTTTATGGTCATCCTCAACTTGCTTCTCTAAAGAAACAATTCTTACATCTTGAGCCTCTTTTGCCACTGCCTGAACTTTAAGTGTTTCCTGTTGCTTTACAACCTTCTCTTACAACAGAATCTGAAGATTGCTTTCTTCCCTGTAGTACTGGACAAGAGAACTTAGCTTCCCATTCAAATCTTTAACTTCCTGGATCTGAACATTCTGCTCAAGAGTTAACTTCTCAAAAGAACTTGTAAGGTCGTTGATTCTAGAATCTTCAGCATCAAAAGCATCTTTAACATCAACATAGAACTGATCAAGATCTTCCATTTATTGAACCACTTTCTTAGACCACTTGGTTGTCTTCTTGCAAGAAAATCTATGCGCATCACAATTGAAGAGAAATTTTTTATGATCAGCCTCAAGCTTAGCACACTTTTCCATAACCATGGATACTGAGTCCAATTTTTGATTCATGCTATGCTGAAGCATCTGGCATCTGGATTCTATTGTTGGAAAAATCAGAATGACGTCACCAACTTTTTTAGGGACTATTCTACAAAGTCATGTCCAATGACTAATGACTCTGAATTTGATAGATGGGTAGGAGATGGTTCTTCCTCTATCTCATCCATCTTTCTTTTAGATGAACCAGCAACTGAATTCTTTTTTACAATAAGCTTTCTAGGTGTAAGAGAAATCACCTTTTTCCCTTTGTCAACTTTCAGAACTTCTTCCACATTTGGAGATTCTTTCACACTGTAAGACACTTGAACAATTTTATCTTCATCAAACTTTTCTTTTTCAGCTCCTTCTTCAAGAAAATCATGATGAGAACTTTCTTCCCCCAAAGGTTTGCTGAATTCTTCTCCTTTCTCATCATCTGCTGGAGTAGATAACTTGGAAGATCTGGCTTGAGAAGTCCAGAGTGAGATTATATTAGATGGAGTTCCCTTATCATGATACTCTTCTATCTGCCTTATTATATCATCATAACCTCCACTCCCATGAGCTTGTTGGACTTCCTCCATAACTTGCTGAACTATTGCATCTGTTTCAACTTCCCTTTCTTCATGAGATACTTCTTTAGAATTTTTCAGAGTCTTGTTTCCCAGAGTCACAGGAAAATCATCAACCAAAAAAGTTTTTTGAATGGGAATATTCTCTGAAGAGATTTCAGTTAATTTTAAAAGCATTTGAACAACCTCGGCTTCAGGCATCTTCTTCTGCAATTTCTTCTCTATTTCTTGCTTTTCAAGTTCTTCACTTGCTTTTTCCTTCAAGGAATTAGCCTCAGTAGGGTCCAATCTGAACTGTGGATCCCCTTATTTTCTCTTCTCTTTGTCTTCCCTCCACTTAGCCGCCACTTCATCTGGATAAGCTTTCTGTTTTTTCGGCGTGGGAGGTGCAAATTGGGTTTCCTTGGATTTTGGAGTTTTTTAGCACCAACCACTTTATTCAACTTCCTTTTCTTCTCAGGTATCTTAGATGATTCCATAACTTCTTTCCCCTTCTCAGTAATTTCAACCTCTTCATCAGATAAAAGATAGAATTCTCCGGATTCAGTTGAAAACCCCATTTTCATCCTTTTCAATGTGTCATCGCTGACAAGCATTACCTTACAATTCCTTGGCATGGAGGAGAAAGCAATCTTGAATGATTCAAGAGTTCAAACAATCATCTTTGATAGAAAAGATAAATACATGATGATTTGAGCCTTCAGATTCCCTTATTTAATATTCTTAACTGTAATAAGAATATGACTAATCAGATTTATCTTCCTTAGATTTACCAAGAAATATAGGATGTAAATGTCACTCTTCTTGAGATTATCTTTATCTCCCCTTCTCGGAATGAGGAACCCTTGTACCCAAAGTTGTAGAATCTGATTATTTAGAGTGAGATGAGAAATATTTCTTGTAACATCATCTAAAAGTCCAAGGCATTCCATGACCTTTGCTTTGTTGAAACTTCCTTGCTCATCGGGTAGCTTGTGAGAGAAAAACTCAGCTTCTCACTCATATGATAAACCCACCAAGCTTGCAGCCTTAGTGTAAGAAAGAATGTAGGTCTTCCCATGAGACATAAATGAATACTTCTCTCTGCAATCTTCCTCATAGAGGGAAAAAGACTCATAGAACTCAATAAGAAAATCTGAATAGACTGGATCCTGATCCCCTGTCTTGGATACACAAACATCTTCCCATCTGTTGAGCTTGAGGTTCTTGGAAATAAGAGAATTAAGCTTATAAAAATTCGGATGCACCAACCTTTCCTTGTAAACCATCCATTTGGAGATAGGCTTTGAAGAAGACATATCATGAGAGGTGGCTTCTATAGACATTCAGACTTGAAAGATTATGAAGAAATCAGATCTATCTTGACAAAAATCAGAACGACCATAAGAAGAGAGTCAGGGCTTCGAGATGCGAGAGCATGAAAAACCGATGTGGGACGACCCTTGGGGGTCCCCATTATATAGGCGTTGAGATGGTAATTCAGATTCCGTGGTTGATCGAACGGTTGAGATATTTTGAGATTTGATCTGACGGTTGAGATACAAACCACAAGGAAAACTTGACTCCGATCTTTTGAGGTTTTTAAGAAAAACATTCAGATTTACGAAAACTAAAATCTGAAAAATTTTAAAACTCATAGGAAAATACCAGCATGAAAAATATGACTACGAAAATTTATGTAAGGAAATCATACCTTTCGGATTGGCTAGAAATATTTTTTGTAATTGGTAATATTCTTCTTGAAGAAAAAAAATTGACTATGAAAAACTTACAACGACAAACATGAGTATGAAAAAGTTCATTAAGAATGTTGCAGTAAAAAAATTTCATTACAAAATTTCCAGTATGAAAATCTCATTACGAAAATTTCAGTACGAAAATATCATTACGAAAATTCACAGAACAAAAATTTCATTACGAATGTTTTAGTACAAAAATCTCATTACGAAAGTTTCAGTACGAAAATTTCATTATGAAAGTTCCAGTACGAAAATCTCATTACGAAAGTTTCAGTACGAAAATCTCATTACGAAAGTTTCAGTATGAAAATTTCATTACGAATGTTCCTGTACGAAAATATTATTATGAAAGTTTCAGTATGAAAATTTCCATTCCGAAAATTTCTGTTCCGGAAATTTTCAATCCAAAGATTTCAGTTCCAGAAATTTTGAAAGACATGTTACGAAAAATTTTGTTTCAAAAGTTTTTTAAAAAAAAAATTGACTACGAAAATTTTGGTTACACTACCAAGTAAATGTACCCCCCCCCCAATGAAAAGAAGTTTATTACTGTAAAGAGAATTGTTCAACAAGGAGTTAATAAAGAAGGATTACCTCACCATTATCATTCCTAAATTCTGTTTAATGTATTCAAATATATCGAAGGGTAAATATTTTGTGAAAATTTCAGCAAGTTGTTCTTGCGTTATGATAAACTGAAGAATGATATCTCCTTTAAGTGTGTGATCCCTAAGAAAGTGATGCCTAATATCTATGTGCTTTGAACGAGAGTGATTTGAAGGGTTTTAACTAAGGGAAATGGAACTTGTGTTATCACACAAAATTTGAGTCTTAGTAAAACTCAAGCCATAATCTGTGAGTGTGTGTTGCATCCACAACACTCGAGCACAACAAGTTCCAACTGCTACATATTCAGCTTCAGCAGTGGAGAGTGCTACTGAGTGTTACTTCTTTCATGACCAAGAAACTAATGAATCTCCTAAGAAATGAAAAGTTCCGGATGTACTCTTTCTATCCATTCTACATCCACCAAAGTCAGCATCTAAAAAGCTTTTTAAAACAAAGTCATTTCCAGAAGTATAAAATAATCATAGATCCATGGTTCCCTTTAAGTAGTGAAAAATTCTTTTCACTACCTTTAAATGAGATTCCTTAGGATTGGATTGATATCTGGCACATAAGCATACTGAAAACATTAAGTCTGGCTGACTAGCTATTAAGTAAAGTAGACTTCCTATCATACCTCTAAAAGATGATTGATCTACTGGTTTCCCAACTTCATCAAGATCAAGTGTGTTTAAGGTACAAATATGAGTACTTATACTCTTAGTGTTGTCATAACCATACTTTTTAAGAAGATATTTAATATAATTATGTTGGGATATGTAGATTCTTTCTGGTTTATGATAAATTTTAAAACCAAGGAAAAATGTTAACTCACCCATCATACTCATTTCAAACTCAGATTTAATTAGATCCACAAATAAATTAGTTAAATATTGCTCAGTTGAACCAAATATGATGTCATCAACATAAATTTGAACAATGAAAACATTTTTCTTATCCTTGTTTATAAAAAGAGCTGGATCGGAATTTCCCTTAAGATAGTTATTTTGAAGTAAAAATCTTGTAGGTCTATCATACCAAGCTCGTGGGGCTTGTTTAATACCATACAAGGCTTTGGTAAGTCTAAAAACATGATTAGGGTGTTTTGTATCTTCAAATCCAGGAGGTTGTTTAACAAAAACTTCCTATTGAACATAACTGTTAAGAAAAGCACATTTCACATCCATTTGAAAATGTTGAAAATTGATGAATGCTGCAAAGGTTAGTAGGATACGAATAGATTCAAGTCTAGCTACTGGATCATAGGTTTCTTGATAGTCTATTCTATCTTTTTGATTATAGCCTTTAACAACGTGTCTAGATTTATTTCTAATAATGAATCCATTTTCATCACACTTATTTTTGAAGACCCACTTTACTCCAATGACAGAAGTTTCCTTAGGTATTTCAACGAATGTCCAGACTTTATTCCTTTCAAATTCATTTAGCTCATCTTGCATGGCCTTTATCCAATCATCATCACTTAAAGCTTCATTAGTGCTTTTTGGTTCTAATTAGGATTGAAATGCTAGATGTTATACTTCATTCCTCAAGGAACTTCTAGTCCTTATAGTTTGATTGACATCACCAATGATACTATCACTGGGATGATTCCTAAGAAACACCTGTCTTGGGTTTTGTAAAACATGTTCATCAATATAGGGTAGAATGTCCTTTGGGGTAAATGTTTTAGAAGTATATTCTTGAACATTTTCCTTATCAGAAGGATCTTCTAACAAGAGTCGATAATAAGTTTTTAAAAACACATCTGAAGATGTAGGTTGGGATGTTTTAAAAACAAAAGGATCAGATTCATCAAATTTTACATGCACTATTTCCTCAACGGTACAAGTGTTTTTATTGAAAACTCTATAAGCCTTAGAAGTTGTGGAGTAACCTAAGAAAATTCCTTCATCTGATTTTGGTGCTAATTTTTGTAGATTATTTTTAGTATTCGGGATGAATACCTTGCAACCAAAAACCATTAAGTAAGAAAGTCTTGGTTTTCTACCATTCCATAACTCATAAAGAGTTTTATTAAGAAAAGATCTAATCAAAACTCGATTTATAGTATAAAAAGCAGTACTTACAGATTCCACCCAAAAATGTCTAGCTATAGAATATTCACTCAACATGGTTCTAGTCATCTCTTGAAGAATTCAATTTCTTCTCTCAACTACACCATTTTGTTGAGGAATTATAGGTGCTGAAAAGTTGTGAGTAATACCCTTTCTACTACAAAAAGTTTCAAAATCAGAATTTTGGAATTCTCCTCCATGATCACTATGAAAAGTTTTCAGTGGAATTTTTTTCTCACTTTTAACTTGGGCTCTAAAACTTTTGAAATAAGAAAACTCTTTAGACTTCTTTGCTAGAAAATAGACCCCTGTAAATCTAGTGTAATAATCAACTAGAACAAACACATAGTATCTTCCTACAATGCTTCCAGTTTGTGTTGGACCGAAAAGATCCATATACACCAACTATAATGCATCAGTTGTTGAGACTTCACTGATCGATTTAAAACTAGATTTATGTTGCCTTACATATTGAAAAAGATCACAGACTTTAGAAGAATCAAATCTAAGCTCTAGTAGGTCCTTAACTAAACCTTTATTAGAGAGTTTACATAAGTTCCTAAGGTTACAGTGACCAAGTATTCTATGCCATAACCAAGAATGATCTTCCATTGCACTAAGGCAAGGTATGTCTTGGCTCTTAAGGTCTTCTAAGTTCAAAGTGTAAACATTTTCTTGCCTATGGGCAGAAAGAATAAACTCTTCCTTGGAATTTTGTATTAAGAACTTATCATTCCTAAAATTCACGAGGTATCCTTCATCACATAATTGACTTATGCTAATGAGGTTGTGCTTAAGACCTTTAACAAACAAAACATTTGAAATCAAAGTTTTACCAAGAAGAACAATATTACCTATACCAACAATTTCTCCCTGAGCATTATCTCCGAAAGTTACTTTTCCTCCATTTGTCTTGATAATCATTTCAAAATAGTTTTTGTTACCATTCATGTGCCGGGAACATCCACTATCCATGTACCATGTATTGTAGTTGGAACTCCCTTTATCTTTTTGAAAATAAGAAAACAATTAGACTTTTGGTATCCAAACTTGTTTGGATCTGAGATTTTCAGATAATTTTTTTTGGGTATCCACATTTGTTTAGAGAAATAAGCTTTATGAAACCGAAGAGATTGAACTTTTTTCAAAGAAAAAATTTTCTTCCAATCCCACCACATTGAAAATTAGTGAAAAATGGGGATTTAGAAGGAACAAAATAGTTGTTTTTGAAAATTGGTTTTTGGTGAGTATAACCTAATACAGTAGTGTTTTCGTGAGGTTTAATTTGAGAATACATTTTGACAAAAATTTCCTTCCCAGAGGTAAATTTTGCAAGAAGCTTCTTTAGAGTTAGATTTTTCCTCAAAAACTTTCATTTTTGAAATAAAATTCTTAAAATCATTAGAATGTTTTTCCTTATCAGAATTTTCTTTCTCAAGGTCTTTAGAAAGTTTTTCTAAAAGCTTGTCTTTATCTTTACGATCTGAAGAAAGATCTGAAATCTCTTTTGTAAGAACTTCTTCCCTAGTATTTTCCTTGTCTACTTTCTCAGAAATTTTACAATTTTTTGCTTCAAGTAACTTGGAAAATATAGATACTTCTTCATATGAAGTTTCTTCATTTTCTGAGGATGAAGTATCTTCATGAGAAGTACTATTTTCATAATAGTATTTCTTATCAAGAGATAAGTTTGTTAAGACCTCGGAAGAGCGTACCATAGCCATAAGACATGTATGTGGAAAATAAGTATTATCAATGAATCCCATATTCTTCTGAGCTAATGAATCATATTCCGAAGATTCACTTTCTGAGGAATCTACATAGCTAGCACTCCAAGTAGTATCAGCTTTTAGACTTTTCTTATCTTTGGCTTTATAGAACTTCTTCATGTTCCATTTAGAATGACTCTCTTTTCTTTCTTTATTTTTATGCATAGGGAAATCAGTTCATATATTCCCACTTCTCTTGCATTCATAGCATGTGACCTCTGAATCTTTCTTATCATTCATCTCCTTCTTCTTATACCTGGATTGTAAATTTCTTTGGCCGACAATCTTGTTCATTTTTCGAGAAAGATTTGTTAACTCATTCTCATAGATTTCACTTTCAATAGATTCAGATCGGATAGAAACCTTCTTAGACTTGGATCTGGTTACTCTGTCAGGAGACTTTGTTTTCATGTGATTTGATGTTGTAGTAAAAGCAACAGTACAATTCCCATTCTTTATTTTGATGATTTCAGAATCTCTCTTCATTTTTGTTTCATGTTGGCAAAGAGTTCCAAACAGCTAATCTAAGGAAATTTGAGTAACCTTCCTGTTCTCATCAATAGATGTTCTCTCTGATTCCCACTCATTGGGCATAATATCAATGATCTTGTCCAAATGAGCTTCATCATCCAGAACTTTCTCTCCCATAGATTGTAAGCTATTCATTATATTCATAAACCTTTGTTGGACTTTTCTTATAGGTTCTCCATAAGTAAAGTTAAAACCGTGATACTCAGCTCTCAACATAGCTCTTCTTATCTCAATCACTTTAGATGTACCAAAATGAGTAATTTCAAGTTTCTTCTATATAAAGTTATCTGTTTCACATGAATAAATTTGGCTATATATGTTCCTAGTCATTGAACATAGTATAGTATTGCATACCATATAGTTTAATTGATAATAATGCTTCTCTTGGTTTGTGAAAGCACTCACTTATTTATCAGAAATTTTATAACCTTTGGTAAGTATAACAAAGTTATTTACCCCAGTATTGATAACGAAATTCTTTATTTGATCTCTCCAGTACTCATAATCATTTCCATAAAAAATCGGTGGTATTGTAGGATTTCGTTTGTCGATGGAACCAACATTTAAACCTTCATTATTTAAGAAAGTATTTCCACACAAAAACTTGTTAATAACAAATTTTCAGATTCAAGGAAAATATTCCTAAGCAAGGAAAATATAGAAGAAGGAAAAGCTGAGCAAGGAAAACTTATATGTGAGTATAAGTATTTCAGAGACCTCCTTTGATACAAATTGTAGGATCGAAATAATGATGTAGATGCTCAATATACAAGAGGGGGGGGGGGGGGGTGAATTGTACACTTTAAAAATTTCCTTAAACATGGAAAGATCTGTGTTTAATAAAGTTAAACTAAGAAAATTCAAAACACCTCTATTTAAAAATTGTAGAATTGGTATAGGGTATGAAGTTACAAACTTCTAGTTCTATGCACTTGCTTAAATCTGGAAAGTGATTCTGAAAAAGTGGTTCCAGAAATATGGATCTGGAAATTGAAACCTAACCAAAGTTTACAATATGAAATTATACCTCAGAGCGTATAGAATCTAATCTAATCAGAGTACAAGTGTAAAGAAATACAAGAATGTTATACTTTCCTTACAATACAAAATGCAGCGGAAAACAAGTATAAAACTACTAGTAACAAGATATAAATCATATAACTCAAAGAGAAGGGTATCCGAAAACCTTGGATAAAGTTCCCTTGATTTATACTTTCAAGCAGGTTTGTCTTACCCACACCAGGGTAAGCCCTCGATACGAAGATCGGAGTCTCTATCTTGCTATCCCTGCATGCCCTCAACTTCAAGGTAGTTGGAACCTCTGTCTTCCTTATCATGGAAGCCCTCAAACTTCAAGGAAGTCGGCACCTCTGTCTTCCTATCCCCGGAATCCCTCGAATGTAATCACCAATATTCAGAGTCACACGAACCGATCTGAACGAGCAGTTCAGTATGCACAAGGCATGAAAAGTTTCTCTCTCTAGAAATCACCTTAACAGCGTGTGGTCTCTAGAGTGATCAACTTCTGTATCGAGATCTTTCAAATGAGCTCCTATTTATAGGCTCGGTTGGAATGGTCGGCTCCCTCCTCCAACGGTCATATTTTCCTTAAAATTCGGAGGGACCTGTACACATGTCACTAAACCAACGGTTAGTTAGAAACAGAATGGAAGACATTGTTTTATAATGAAACATATGTAACTGAATGCAAGACATCGTTTTGTAATGAAACAAGTGTAAGCATAAGCAAAATTAAAGTTCAGAATGTAAGTAAATAAAAGTTCGGAGTCTAACCAAAATTAAATTCAGAGTCTATAATAAAAAGATATTCGGATTCTGTTTTATAGGAATTCGGAACATGAATTCTGTAGAAATCTAGAGTCTGAATTTCTAAGGAAATTTGGAGTCTTGTTTCACCTGAGTTCAAATTCATAACTTACAGACTTCATAGTCGAACTTGTAGAAGTTCGGAGTCTGACTCATAAAAGTTCAGAGTCGAACTAGTAAAAGTTTGGAATCGAACTTATAAAAGTTCAGAGTCGAACTAGTAGAAGTTTGTATACAGAATTTGGAATGGAACTATATGAGTTTTCGTATCCAGAATTCGGAGTCGAACTATATGAGAGTTTGTATCCAGAATTCAGAGTTGAACTATATGAGAGTTCGTATCCAGAATTTGGAATGGAACTATATGAGTGTTCGTATCTAGAATTCGGAGTCGAACAATATGAGAGTTTGACTCCAGAATTTGGAGTCGAACTATATGAGAGTTCGTATCCAGAATTCGGAATGGAACTTTATTAGAGTTCATATCCATAATTTGAAGAGGAACTTCATTACAGTTCATATCTAGAATTCGGAGTGGAACTTCATTACAGTTCATATCCAGAATTCGAATCCTAAAACAGAATGATTTATATCTAAGCATTATATGATTCTGAGGATTTTGTTATGAATCCGATTTTTATATTTAAGAAAAATATTGATATGTATAAGGAAATCTAGGTTAGGGTAAATTTCCTTAAGGAAGGAAATATTTCATATGGATGTAAAATATCGATTTGATTAAGTATATGGTGTTTGTGATTTTCAAAATAAGAAGGAATTGAAAATTCATAAAGAAAACCTTATTTAATCAACAAACATTTCACCTGGTCATTCAAGAAGAAATTAAATACATGTTTTATTGGAGAATCATGACATGATATTTTATCCAATTATAAGGGATTTGAATACTTATTTTTTGTTTCTGGTTGTGTGTACACATACGATCTCATGGATCATGCTAGTTGTGATGAGGATTGTTTTTATTTAATTGATGAGTGTATTTTTAAAATACACTAGGTGGTAAATGTTTTGGGATATAGTTGTTGGAAAAATATTTCATAGTAAAAGGTTCATTTTTTTCCTGATATAAAATATTATTTTTTCTATCTTGGAAAATTGACAATTAGAATTCCTCTTTTAGGAATATGATTTCATTATAAATCCATTTTAGAATTTTTGAGGGAAATCAACATAAAATTAATTCCTAAAAATAATGTAAATATATCATAAGATTTTTTTGGTAATCATGTAGTTAAATAAGAGAGAATTGATAAAAATAATAAAATATACTCAATAGTATAAAAAAATATGGGTTTGAAATTTTTATAATAGATAACTAAGGAAGAGGAATTCCAAACACTTTCTTAAAAATGATGTAGAGAAAGAGTAATGTGATCCAAGATAGTATGTGACTAGAAGTTCTTATATATTTCCTCAAATAGAACAAGAGGAGAATATCAATAGAATTTTTTTGTGTAACAACACATTCAGTTCATGAAGGAGATGTTAGTTCACCTAAGGAGTAGTGATATCCCCTTTATGAAGAAAATATGTTTATCATTTTATTTTTGTGAGGATTATAAAGCTAGTTGAATATTGAAAACACTCAATTGTTTAACAAAAATAAATAGCTTTCTTTTGAGTCTCAAGTGTATAAGTATATTTCCATGCATGATACTCAGACTATCCTACATGGTTGATTCATATAAAAATTATTTTCTACCATTTTAATTCTTTCATCACTCCTGATGGTTGGTTAGTAAGTGTTAAGAGTGATTCTATTAATGAGGGAACATGATCAATTTCAAGGTATTATTATTTTTAATAACAACACCCTGATTCTCCCCATCCTAATCATAGAGGTTTATTAATTAAAATTTTGTATCAGGGAAAAGCTTAAAAGTATATTTTTCTCTCTCTATAATCCATTAAAACAATTATAAACCACAAATGAAAAAATGTTTACTAAGTGTGAAAGTATTAGATAAGGAATAAGTGAATATAGAATTATTTTTGATTATTGTTTATAGATGTTTATATAGAAGTAATACATTAGATCACATCTTCCATAGGAAGTGAACCATTTTCAAAATAAGAACACAAGATGATGGATAGTGATGAAATGTAAATTAATTACATAGAAGGAACATTTCCTAACTCCAACTATAAATAGGTAATTTTATAAAAAAACGTAAATGAAATATGAAATATCCTTATAAATTCCATTTAATGTGATTTAAAAGGTCAAGATATGAGGATACAAGTGTTTTGGAAGTGGAATGAAGATCCAAGAATAATGATAAATTAAATGGTTAATTTATTTTTTGATATAAAAAATTATCTTCCAAAATATATGAATGGTCATGGAAAGATTATTAATCATAAAAAAATTGACAAAGAAAACTAATAAGACTAGAATATTTGTTAAATATGACCCTATCATTGTTTGATGATAAAGATATGAAGGAGTTACCATTGGATAAACTACATAATTCTTTTATCACATATGAAATAATGAATTTTGTTAATGGGTATGTTCCAAATTTAAATTCCCATGAAATATTAGTCAAGGATGGGATGAATCTTTCAATCAAAGAAGATCCAAAATATACTGAATTTGACGAGATGACATCTTTTATATCATCTAATATAAAAAGAAGAAATTGAAAATTTTGGGGGAAATATATCAATCACTTTTTTTTGATATGGTGAAGTTGTACATATTTATAATAGGTTTTATAATATATTTAAATATAATAATGGAAAAGAATAACCCCTGATGAAAAAATAAAATTATTGAACAAAATGAGGAAACCATAAGAAAAATTTATTTAGTAAAAAGATATTACATTCAAAATAATAACATAAATAAGGGAAGATAAAGTATACGAGGTTGATGAATATAGATAAATTAGTTAATAGGTCCTTATGTTTATTGTAGATAACTAGTAAGTGGAGAAAAATGATTAATATTATGCTTGAATCTATAATGAATTTTATTCTGATGTTGAAATAGAGGTTTCTCTTGAAGAAATTGACATTTTGAGAGATAAAAAAAATAATTCTTAGAGAAACATACATGATTCAAATATTTATATCCATAAAAAAGAATAGGAAAAGTAAAAATTTTAATGGAATATTGAAATTATAAAATATAGTAATTTTGTGAATGAACATGATCTATGGATCAATATTAATGAGCATTCCCAAATTATTAATTTCCAAACCAATACCTTGAATGATAGGGTCAAAGTAATTGATGAACTAAAAATTGGAGTCATGAATTTGAAGAATATGTGTGAGGATAAAGAGGGGATCCTCACTCAAGGATTGTAATGGGTTATTACGTGTGAATTATCGTATAATGTTTCCATATAGGTTCCTGAAATATCTAATAAATCAATTGTTACTATCCTAAGAATTTAGTGGTTTGGTGAAAAAGTTAATTTTTCTAAACACATGATCATAAAAATAATTTACCAACAGTGGTTATAAAATATCATAAAAAACTCAAAAGAATATTTAGATAAAAACTCTCAAAAGAATACATTAAATATATAAATGTGTTAAGATTACTAAAAACTAGGAGTCATTATTGTGGAAACATGGTTCATACCCAATATATAATCTCTATTATTGAGATATAAATTAAACAAAAAGAGTGGAAAACTATAATTATAAAATTTTGTATTGCTGATATGCATTTAATGGAAATTGTATCTGTTATGAAGCCTTTAGGAACATGGGGATATATTTTACATCAATGGTGAAAATTATAGTTCATAAGGTGAGTCAGAGAAGTGGATATCAATTGTTGGAGACTACATCAAACATGATAAAAAATCATAATATATTTTAGTATTATTAAGATGGAGAGGGATCTATAATACCAGAGGAATAAAATACCTATCTATCCTAAAAAAAGTAGAACCGTGGTCATGGTTAAAAAAGATAATAGATGAGAAGAAAAAAATTGTGAAATAGATTAGAGGGAACCTATTGGGAAAAAATCCCTCATGGTATCATTGAAGCATTTTTGAGGTGATTGTGTTTGTTGAAAAAGTGGACATCTGTGTTGTGATTGTTGACAATGCAAACCATGATATACAAACTTGTTGACAAAGGGGATTTCATGGTGGCATGTCAAGTTCAAGAGCTATGGTTAATGATAAATGTTTGATTCAAGAACATTTACAACGTAATGGATGATCTGGAAGCGGTACAAAATGAACAGATACAAGGTGGTGTCGTTTTCCAGTGTTTGCCAAATTTTTGGGCAAGAAAATCGACAAATGACGAAAATTGGTATTTGGAAAAGGGACTTGCGTGCTGTGTACTTGATGGAGAAGAAACTTGCACGCAATATGTTTTTCAAGATCAGAACATCAAAATATGGCGAAGGGATAAGGGTCATGCAAGTTTTGGGTTAGGTCGCGCAAGTGACTAGCGTGACAGAGACAAGGGCAGAGACTTGCGCGCCGAGGGGAGACTTGCACACCATCGCACAAGGTGTCCAAATGCCTATAAATATAGGTCGACCCTCCCCATTCGGTGTAGAGTTCAACAATTATAAAAATTAGAGATCTCAACACGTAGGTGTGGTGGTCGCGCAAGTGGTGTGTGGTCACGCAAGTATAAGTTGCGCGCCAGATGTAAGTTGTGCACCGGTTGTTAATTGCGTGCCAAAATTAGATTGGGTGCAAAAGGAGGTGCGTCGCGTATGTTTGGAGTTGAAGAAGGTTGTGTCACGCAAGTGGTAGAGGTGGAATTGCGCGCCAGTTTTGACTTGCATGCCGAAGACTTGCGCATCGTCTTGGGACTTGCGCGCTAGGCTTGGAGAAGAGTGCCAGGTGTTGTTGGAGCACACCTGTCTTTCCAGGGCTGTGAAAAAGCGGGAAGTTTTCCTGATACCTTCGGTGCAAAGTGAGATTCATCTACAGGTGAAAGGTGAACCTCAACAGAGCATCTACATAAAACAGAATATGCATTCATTAGTGATAATGAAGAGACCTACAAGTCTATAAACTGTGAGTGGATCCTTTCTAAAGTAGTGAGAAAAGGAAGAGGAAGAAGGTGATCCTCTCCACCAGTAGTGACCCAGATAGAGAGAAAGATGGAGTCACCCTTGGGAATGTAGTGAGCTGACCCTAAACATTGTCAAGGCAGTGAACCTGGGAATAGAAGTGATCTATCCCAAACCTTGTAAACAACAATGCACTTTTAGTGGATTTGGTGCATCAGCACATTACCGGTGTATCCTCCTTGGACGCAGCCCAGTGAGGGTGAACCAGGTAAAAATTGTTGTGTCCTGTGCATGCTTTACTTTCTGTTTATATTGTGGAATGTGAAAGAGGGAGAAGAGTGTTTTTCTTAATAGCGAAACAAGATCAGGACAAGCTTTAATTTTAAATTTGTCATACCTTGATTCACCCCCCTCTCAGAGTATTCATCCTTTTGGACCTAACAATTGGTATCAGAGAAAAAGGTTGATATTTGTTCTTCTCTCAATAGAGGTCACTAATCATAAAGGGATTCTGATCTTCGACGGAAGTAATTTTTAGATATTAAAGAATTGAATGCAATACTATTTCCAATATTTTGGAATGGATGTGTTTTTAGTAGCTATGCATGGTATCTTAGCTGACATCAATAGTGAAGCATTATCAGAAGCTGAAAGAAGGGAGCTAGATGCTTATGAAAAGGGTATTATTGCTTTAGGTAGAGCCCTTTCAAATGTTATCTATATGAAAGTTATATCATGAAAAACGTCACATGCTATGTGGGAAAAGATTTTGAACATATATGAAGGGGATACAAAAGTCAGAGAGGCAAAGATGCATGTTCTGTGGAACAAATATGAAGATCTGAGAATGAGCCCAAATGAATTTGTTGATACATTTTTCGACAGGGTAAATGCTGTTGTGGAAGACATGTGAGGTCTTGGAGAAGTCATCGAAGATATAAATATTGTGAAGCGTATATTGAGGGAACTTCCACCTTGGTTTAATATGAAAGTCTCAGTCTTGGAAGATAAAGACCCAAAAGAGCTGACGTTGGATAACCTTCAAAGTACACTTGTTTAATATGAAATGAGGAATGATGACAATGATGCTATGGAAAAGTGGAAATCCAAGGAGGTGGCATTTAAGGCCATGAATAATCTCACCATTGAAGACTCTCAAGAAGAATAAGAGACATATGAGGTGATTTCATTCCTCTCCTCAAACCTTCAAAGAGGAAAAGGAAAGATTAAATGGAAGCTTCCAATTGCTTTTTTTCGATGTGGAAAGGTTGGATATCTTGCGGCAAGGTGCCCCAAAAAGTTTCATGAAGAAAATGATGAAGATGAAGTTGAAATTCCCAAGAATAGATCTTTAGCCTATGTGAAAGGGAAGAAGTAGTTCAAGGGAAATTTCTTTCAAGAAGAAGAATCTTCTTTCATAAGAAATAGATAGTTCAGATGAGTCTGAGGTTGAAGAGGTAGGGGAGATTGAAAATTGCAAAGATCGTGGAGAAAATGCTATGGTGGCAGTCGTCGGTAGTTCTCAAGAGAAGAACGAAACCGAAGGTGATGATGAAGAAGAAGAAGTTGAGGGAAGAGTTGACATGAAAGATGAGTTAGAGGTTTCTCTTGAAGAGATAGATGTTTGGAGAGCCAAAACAAAGAAATCTAACAAAGTTGTTTGTGATGACAAACTCTATATGCAGCAGCAGGAAGAAGAGAAGTCTGAGTTGATGGAAGAAATTGAGAAACTCAAGTTAACAACACCAGAGAACTCAGAATCAGTTCATGAGTATAAGCTCAAAATTGAAGAACAGAAAAGGGAGATCGATGGCTTGAATAGAAAAGTAAAAGATCAAGTCAAGTGTATCGAAGAACATGAAGAAGAAGTGGTCAGTCTACGACGAAAAATCAAGGATCATGAAAAACTCTTGACCCCCCAATGTGATATCTGAAAATAAGGCCATTCAGAAGATAGAAATGATGAAAGAGGAGGCTAGTATTTCATCAGGAATAAAGAAACAATTGAGCTCAGATTCCAAGGCGAAATTGGGGCTCGATTGAAAACAAACAGCTGTAAATATAGATATCAGACCGCAAGCATCCACTCCAATATTGAAAGATGATTTGGGAAGAAAACAAAATCAGAATATTCAAATATCCCGAAGGTAAACTCATAGTTCTTAAGTAACATGAAGGAATGCACCTTATATTAGGTGTTATTGTTGCGAAAAGATGGGACATTCACAGTATGTCTGTTCTCTTGCCAAGAGATATCGAAGGGAACAAGTACAATGGAATCCAAACAGAGAATGGTTTTCCAGAACATATTTTGAAGGACACTGTTTTTGGTGCAGAGGATTTGGGCACATGGCTAGGTACTGCACATTGACCATACAGAGGAATGTGCCATAGCAGAATCAAAACATTCGCAAGCATCAGATCAATAAACCAACATGTGAGTTAAAAATACAGAATAGATTTGTGGCATTGCAAGTTGAAGCTGGTCCATCCTACTCTGAGAAAGAACAGAAGTCTCAATCCATACCAAGTGTGAAGGAAAAAATATGGACCAAGAAGAAGAAGAATGAGATGGCTATGGTGGTAGAAATTACCATTAAGGCATCAGATCCCTATGGTGTGTGTGGATATTTGATAGTGGTTGCACATCTCATAAGACAGGAAATAAGGATATTGTTACTGGCATAAAATATGACAAAAAAGGAGTTGTAAAATTTGGAAATGATGAAGGCCTGATGATTGTTGGCTCAGGAAAGACCAAGTTTGGGGGAAAGAAATGAGACGTGCTGATGTCTTGGTAGTAGAGGGTCTTAGTCATAAATTGATCAGTGTCAGTCAACTATGTGACTCTGGGCACTCTATCCGATTTACCAAGAAGATATGTGTTGTGAAAGGAAAAGATGGAGCAGTTGTTCTACAGGGAAAAAGGACAAACGTAAATCTTTACCTTGTAAGTGGGGAAGAAGATACGTGCCTTTTATCCAGAGAAGAAGAAAACCACATGTGGCATAAGCGACTTGGTCATCTATTCCAACCATCCATGGAAGATATGGTAAAGTGTGATGCTACTAGAGACCTTCCCAAATAATCACGTGATCATACTCATACATGCGATGCTTTCCAAAAAGGTAATATCATCAGAAATACATACATGCCAAAGGAATAGAAATCAACCAGAGTGCTCTAATTGGTGCATGCTGATGTATGTGGAACTATCTCACCACGAGCTATTAATGGGAAAAGGTACTATGTCATTTTCATTGATGATTATTGCAGAATGACCTAGGTATTTGTCGTTACCCACAAGACAGAGGTGTTCAGTTTCATAAAGCAGTTTAGAAGGGAATCATAAAGGATTCTTGGGTAGAAATTTCTGAAGTTATGTACTGATAACGGTACAGAATTCACAAACAGTCAAGTTGAATACTATCTCGAGAAACATGGGATAATAAATCAAGTTTCATCAGTGAGAACTCCCCAACATAATGGAGTGGTTGAATGGAGAAATCAGATAATCAACAACATGGCCAGAACGATGCTTATTGAAAAGGACCTACCAAAGAAATTTTGGAAGGAAGCAGTTTTGACATCAGTCTATATTTTGAACAGGTCTCTGTTTTGTCTGAAGGAAGGGAATACTCTGTATGAAATGTTGTACAAAAATAATCCAACGTTTCAATACATTCAAATAATTGGAAGTAAGTGATTCATTATCAATAAAGAAAATCACAGGAAATTTGGGTCATGAGGAGATGAGGGGATATTCCTTGGCTACTCAGGGAAAAGCAGCGCATATAAATTCTTCAACAAAGGCTAGAATTTTTTTTTGAGAGAAATGATGTCACTATAGTTGAAAATGAACTGAATACTCAATGAACCAGTGAACATTTTCTGGATGAAAGTGATGAGGAGGTAAGAAACATAGGGGGAGTAGAAGTGGCAGAGGCTAATTCAGAAGAATATACTGATGATGAGCAAGATAAAACAAAATCTGAATCTTCTATGATCCAAATAGTCGAGCTGAAATTGATAGGAAAAATAGCATTGGTGATCAGACAGCTCATGTTCAGACTCAATGAATGAAATCATCACAGTAAACATCGTTTTTATCTCAGGTGGAACCAAAATGTTTTTCTGATGCAGATGAAGATGAGTACTGGGTTCAGGCTATGAATGAAGAATTAGTCCAGATTGAGAAGAATCAAATGTGGGAGATTGTTTCGAGGCCAGCAAATAAAAACGTCATCAGGGCTAAATGGGTCTTTCGCAACAACATGAATGAATATGGAACAGTTATTCGAAAAAAATCATGACTAGTGTGCAAAGGATACTCCCAAATCGAGGGTATTGATATTGATGAGGCATTTTCACCAGTTGCAAGGCTGGAGACAATCAAATTATTTTTATCCATAGTTGTGCAATGAAAGTTAAAAGTGTTCCTGATTGATGTCAAATCTGCATTTCTAAATGGGGTTCTAAAAGAAGAGGTGTACATTGAGCATCCAGATGGTTTTCTCATTCATGTAGCTGATAATAAAGTTTACAGGCTGATGAAGGCATTGTATGGGATGAAACAAGCACCAAGAGCATGGTACTCAAGGCTTGATCAGTACTTGAAAAAGATTGGTTTCCAGCATGGGGGAGTTGATTACAATCTCTATTTCAGCAATGAAAGTAATCAAAGGCTGATGGTGCTGGTTTATTTTGAGGAAATAATATTTGGCGGATCAGATGAAGCTCAGTGCAGACGATTTTTGGAATTCAAGAAAAATGAGTTAGAAATGTCAATGATTGGAGAGAAAACATTTTCCTTGGTCTACATGTGACACAAGGAAGTAATGGAATATTCATTTATCAATATAAATATTCCAAGGAGGTTCTGAGAAGGATTGTAATGGATAATTACATGGAAATTAAGACTCCGGTTGCTACCCGGATGAAGTTATCAAAAGATGAGATTGGAAAGGCAGTTAATATCACAAAATTTTATGTACTTGACTACAACAAGGCCTGATATTGTTTTCACCACATGCCAAGCAACAAGATATTAGAGTAATACCATGGAATGCCACATGCTTGCAGTGAAAAAGAATACTTCGGTATATCAAGGGAACGATGGACTTCGGCTTGACATATAGTGACAAATATCAGACAGAGTTATTGGGATATACTGATGCCGATTAGGCCGGTTCACCAGATGACAATAAATAAACATCTGGAGGTGCATTCTATCTTGTTAGACTATCTATTACTTGGTTAAGAAAGAAGCAAGATTGAATTTCATTAAGCACCATAGAAGCTGAGTATATTGCGGCCACTCAAGCATGCACATAGTTATTGTGTATGATGCAAAAGCTTGAATATATGGGAGTTGAAGTGATGTTTTTGATCCGAATCCAGTGTGATAACTCAAGTGCTATAAATCTCAGCAAAAATCCAGTTCATCACTCAAGGACAAAGCAAATTGAGATCAAATATCATTTCCTCAAGGAGAAGGTGGATCAAGGACTTGTGAAGTTGGAGTATGTTTCTACAGTGCTACAGGTTGCAGATATTCTGACAAAGAACTTACCCAAGGAAGGGTTTGAGAGGCATCGACTGGATCTGGGAGTTCAGTCGACTCCCCTCACTTGAAAGAGTGTGGATGTGGAAACCCCCTCTCCCCGAGGTATGATGTGTTTTCCCCTAATGTGCTGATATATTTTCTCTACTCTATTATAGACTGAAATGGAGTGAAATTTGGGTTCGTTGACAAAGGGGGAGAAAATTGTGATTTTTCAAGGGGGTGAAGCTGACAGGTGGAGCAACGAGATAGGGGGAGAGCAATAATAAAGGGGGATCATATTAAATCTGACGATGCTTGAAGTGATCGATCAAATAATAGATATCACGACAGATGAGGATCGTGATAAAAGCAGAAGAGTGGTGTTGGAATGTAGTACGAATATTTATAAATATTGGTATAAGTTTGATGTCAATAGTGGGTGTCAGAGATGAAGTGGTTCATTGATGAAATTTTCATTTACTATTGTTTCTCACGCCGAGCATTGCTCATGTGGGCTTAGAGTATGTGTTTATTAAATCCTTGATCGCTATCAGAATTGCAATAGGTGAATGGTGGTTGAAGAATTAACGATGTATCTTTTTAAGGAATAGTTGTCAACAAATCCAAAGGGGGAGATTGTTGGGAAAAAATTCTTCATGGTAACATTGAAGCATTTTTGAGGTGATTGTGTTTGTTGAAAAAGTGGACATCTATGCTGTGATTGTTGATAAGGCAAACCATGACATACAACTTTGTTGACAAAGGGGATTTCATGGTGGCATGTAAAGTTAAAGAGTTGTGGATAACGATCAATGTTAGATTCAAGAACGACGAAAAAGGAATGGATGATCTGGAAGCGGTACAAAAAGAATAAATACATGGTGCCACCATTTTCCAGTGTTCGAAAAAAATTTGGGCCCGAAAATCGACAAATGAAGAAAAGTGGTTTTTGGCAAAGGGACTTGCGTGCCGTGTACTTGATGGAGAAGAAACTTGCGTGCCATTTGTTTTTCAAGATCAGAACATCAAAATATGGTTAATGGATAAGGGTCACGCAAGTTTTGGGTTAGGTCGCGCAAGTGACTAGCACGACAGAGAAAGGGCAGAGACTTGCGCACCGAGACTTGCGCGCTGAGGGGAGACTTGTCCGTCGTCGCGTAGGGTATCCAAATGCCTTTAAATATAGGTCGACCCTTCCACATTCGGTGCAGAGTTCAACACATAGAAAATTCAGAGCTCTCATCGCGAAGGTGTGGTGGTCGCATAAGTGGTGTGTGGTCTCGCAATTTTAAGTTGCACGCCAGATGTAAGTTGCATTCTGGTTGTTAGTTGCACACCAAAATCTGTTTGGCCATAAAAGGAGGTGCATCGCGCAAGATTGGAGTTGAAGAAGGCTGTGTTGTAAAACTTGTAGAGGTAGACTTGCATGCCAGTTTTGACTTGCACACCGAAGACTTGCGCGCCGTCTTGGGACTTTCATGCTAGGCTTGGAGAGGAGTGCCAGGTGTTGTTGGAGCATGCCTGTCTTTACGGGGCTACACAAAATCTGGAATATTACCCGATACCTTCGGTGCAAAGTGAGATTCATCTACGGGTGAAAGGTGAACTTCAACATAGTATCTACATACAACGGAGGATGCATTCATTAGTGATAATGAAGAGACCTAAAGGTCTATAAACTGTGAGTGGATCCTTTCCAATGCAGTGAGAATAGGAAGAGGAAGAAGGTGTTCCTCTCAACCAGCAGTGAGCTAGAGAGAGAGAAATAGGGAGTCACCCTTGGGAAAGCAGTGAGCTGACCCTAAACATTGTAAAGGCAGTGAGCCTGGGAATAGAAGTGATCTATCCCGAACCTTGTAAACAGTAGTGTAGTTTTAGTGGATTTGGTACATCATCACATTGCCGGTGTATGCTCCTTGGATGTAGACCAGTGAGGGTGAACCATGTAAAAATTGTTGTGTCCTGTGCATGCTTTACGTTCTTTTTATATTGTGCAACGAGAAAGGGAGTGAAGAGTGTTTTCCTTAATAGCAAAACAAAATCAGAACAGGCATTATTATTAAATTTTTCATACCCTGATTCATCCCCCTCTCAGGGTATTCAACCCTGTGGACCTAACAGAACCATATAGTATTGAACGGAACATGCTAAACAATTAGTTTATATCCCATAGGAGAGGAAATAAATAACTTGTTAAAAGCAACATATATGACATGGATAGTGTTGTTATATTTTTAAATGATGATGGGGAAAAAATTATTGGCTCTCAAAATAATAACACATGTAGAAATATATAAAGTGAAGAGATTTCTTTTTATATAATAGTCTTGGACACAAACTATTTAGTGAAATTAATCTTTTTTACACTATGAATGTAGTGAATTTCAATAAGAAAAATTAAATGATCAATGGAATTTAATTTTTATTTGTTTTTCAATGAAGGTGAATAAAGGGGAAACTCTATCTTATTAATGGAGAAGGGGAAATAAACATGTTGTGCAAGGAATATGAAACAAAATTATGAACCAAATTCAATATCTATTTGAGTAAAAAATCTATGGATAATGTGTAAGTAATGAAGGTGATAAATATATCCCTAAGATTACATGTGATCCCACACATACATGTGATACTTTTCAAAAAGGGATGACAGTTCAAACGACTTACATGAAAAAAGATAAAAAGTCATCAATATTTTTTTAAGATAGTTCAAGTGAATTTTCCTGGGATAGTGACACCAATTCAATAGATGGGAAAATATATTTTCCTGAATAATTTATTATTATAAAATTATGGAATGGTTAATGGTCATTTCTAAAAAATTTGATGTCTTATGGTGTATCATTCATTTCTAGATATTAATAGAGAAAATATAGGGGTTTAATATTCAATATTTCAGGACCAATAATATTATGGAATTTATACGTATTCAATTTCAATAATACCATTAAAATCATAGAATACAACTCTTTGTTTCAACTGTTATATAATCTCATAAAAATAGAGTTTTGGAATGAAAGAATCTTATTTTCAATAACATGGCCCAAAAAATGCACCTTAGAAAGAATATACTAAAGTTATATTGGAAATAATAAGGTATTAAATTAGTATAAAACTCAAAAATATCATTATGTTTGAATTAAGATAAGTCACCTTGTGTGATGTGGTACGGAATGTATCAAACACTTAATTACATTTGAGTTATTTTAAGAGAATGTTTTTTCTCAACAAAGATCATTATAAAATTTTCAAAGACCATGGGATGGTGGGATTTTGATTGGATACAAATTTAAAATAAACCCATTTAAAAAATACAATATATGTCTTTGTGTTTTTTTGGAAATAAATTTTTTAATTATTATTAACTATGAGAAGAATTTGAAAACATATGAAACAAATTTCAACAATATAGAGAATAAATTTATGGTGAAGTTAATAGATCATAGGATTCTCATGGGGTTGTAAAATTGTAAAAATAAGACTCTAAAATGATGAAAATTAAATAGTAATAATATATTAAAATAATAAAACCAGTACGGTATACAGTAGTGTAAATGTAATTGTTAGTGAATAGACAACCCTAGTTCAAAATAGAAGAAAGAAAATTATATCGCAAGGTTATTATGTATATCTTATAGAACCTAAAACATTTAACTGTATACTAAGGATAATCTTTAGATCAAGTATATACATGAGGAGTTTTGTGAAAATTAAAATATGAAGACATGGGATGTTTTACCTGAAAAAAACACAATAATTTCATCTAAACCAAGTGGTTATTCTAGAATCAGCTAAAAGATGATGGTTGAGTGATAAGGAACAACGAACATCTATTGTGTAATGGGTATTCCCAAAATAATAGAATAAATATGGAAGAATCTTTTGCGAATATGGGATAGTTCAAAAAGATAAAATTATTCTTGTTTATGATAGTTCAAAAAGGATTTAATGCCAATAAAATTATTTCAAATAAGTATTCTTTCATGGTGTAATTGATGAAGAGGTTTTCACATGAAAAAACTCAAATAGACATCATATTTGCATTGTTTCAAGAATCCTACTATCAAAGGTATTCCTACAAAGTTCACATGGGTGATATATGATGAATATTCCACTATATCATCCAATCTATGGATTTGGGCTATTTTAATATATCACTTCCCAATAAAAAGACAATAATTTTATAAGTGTGTATTAGGAAGGCTTTAACGATGACCAAAAGTCTTATTTCGGAAGAGTATTTCATAATTAATATTCATAAATCTATTGGCAATGATATAATTTATATTACATCTCCATAAGCATGAAGAAGCATGAATATATAATAGTCACTGAAGCTTATACCCAACTGATATTGATGTGATTATATCTTTATGAAATTTTCTTTGTGTGTAATCTACTATTTATAACAAGTGAAGAAACTCTAGTGATATTAATCTTTTAGAAAACCCTATTTATCAATTTGAGACATATCACATTGAAATTATATATCATTTTATAAGGAATAATTTTTAGAAAAAACTTATGATGACAAAGTATGTATCAAATCATAATCATTCGGCTAATATTATGGATAAGGAACTACCCATTTTAGTTTTTAAAGGCATCAGTTTGTTCTTAATCTCTAACTAATTATGTCCAACTATCTATGCTAGATATGTTAGAAACCATCCCCTGAGGCCCATGCCATGACTACCCCTATCCCACCTTCTATAGGCCAGGGGTTGGAAACTAGCACCAGAAAAGAGTATCTCTAAAACTGGAAGGCATTGCCTTTAAAATTGTACAAACACACAGACTAAAATGAAACAACATGCAACCATGAAGTAAAACTGTTTTAGTGAAAGTGTGTATTGAAATTAAGGGGACAAAATATAATCCGAAATGAAAAGATACAACTACAAATGAAAACAAAAAATAGATTTGGAGATCATCCCCTTGGAATCCTACCTGAAGGGTAAGTACAACTCGTCTCCACAACTCTCCATGTCAACCATCACCACCACCAACCATTAGGTCCTAGCTCCCCGAGTTCCAGTCAAGGATTCTCATCGTCTGCACAAGACACGACAAGGTGAAGGAGAAGCTCATGCAGTGGTGAATATAAAAATACCTAGTAGGGACCCTGAGACCCCCGAATGTCTCTCAAGATTCCACAAATGAAAACAACAATCATGATCTCAATCACAAAGCAAAATGAAAAAGACACAGCTCAAACCAGATATACTCATCTCATCCCCAAAGAAACATAATTCCACGACCTCAAGCCATTTACAGGATTTCTAAAGAAGGCTCAAAGAGTAACTTAAGGTTCAGGAGTACACAGTCAATGAACTGGCCATCCCTAATGGCACCCATCTAAAAGATGTACTCCATCAGGTACAACTCAACAATTCCTAATGGAATGTAGGAAAGGACATGCTCTGTTGGGAACATTCCACAAGAACTTCCTCTAGTGCCCGAAACTAGAGGTCTCGCAGTCACAGTCTTACACCCTAAGTAAGACCAAGGGAAACCAAGTGGAGAGGCCCACTCATTGACATTGTGTCCTGTAGTCGAGGGAACTCCAACTCCCCTGAAGGACCCTCTCATCGTCGCTACTTTGGGACGGGGGAGTACTACTCCACATGTGAGGACCCGCACCCTACCCGGTAGGGGAGTACAACACTGGTAGTTTGTTTGTTGTGGGGGACATGTTCCCTAGTATGTCAGGGGTGTACTGACCCCAGGCTAGAGGACCCACACCCTGGCACGGTAGGGGAGTACCGACTCTATATTTGAGGACTCGCACCCTACACGGTAGGGTAGTAAAACTCTTGTAGTTTGTTCATTGTGGGGGACCCATGCCCAAGTGCGTCAGGGGAGTACCGAATCCACTATAGTACTACATAAGGAGGACCCACACCCTGGGTTGACAGGGGAGTACCTACTCCTAACATAGAGGGCCAACACCCTACCTGGTAGGGGAGTGCCCGACTCTATGTGAGTTATGTATGGAGGAACCGTACCCTTGTCCAATAGGGGAGTACCAAATGCAAAGATAACCAAACCAATAATAGGGAAACGAACCTGCACTCATGGAATGGGAAGTCCCATCTCTACCGAAGTAGAGGTGTAAGGAATACCTACGCCTTGAGTCATCATTGGAGTAGCCATCATATCTCTCACTACAAGAAACACCATGGTTCTACTCCTCCAATTATTTTCCATACCTCAACTACCACTAATTTCCACAAGGAAGTAACCCAATGCTCTTTCATGTCATAAGGGTTCCCACACAATAGATAACGCGTAAATCAGACACCCAGTCTATAAGCTATAGGTATTTTAATGTTGAGGGCCCGGTTGGTTTTGAGTATGATCCAACCCGACCAAACTCCGACTTTCTCTAAAAGTCACATGGATTATCTCAAAAGGACCATCTTTCTCCAAGTTTCCCAGAGCTATAGACGTTTCACCAAACAAATTTTTGGTTCTCAAGGTACAGTCATTTAAGCATAAGTGGGCCCGAATGGGTCCGGCTCCGGTCTGACATGATCGGACTGACCCAGTATGACCTGACCCGGTTCGGGTCGACCTGACCTGATTCGGGTTTGACTCGACCCAGCCTGAACTAGCCTGGGCCAGTACAGTTGAGCAGGGTCGTGGCAGGCTCAGCCCGCTGGGCCGCGGACCGGCCCGACCTGCCAAATGGGCACGACCTACCGAGGGAAGTAGCCTGGTGTGCTGGCGCGGCTCGCCAGCCAGGTGGCTGCCAGCTCCCAAAAAAAATCAAGAAGACCCATTTATCTCTTTAATTAGTGGCATCACGTGGCACCGCAATGTGGTCTGCAGGACCCACAGGGCTTGAGTTCCCCTCCTGCTTCAGGGCGTGGGTCCCCCTCCTGCCGCGGCTTTGCAGACACGGCGCACGATCGCGCACTGTCTCGCCAACGCGGTCAGCCGATTGTCGGTTGTCCCTTCGGTTCAGCCATGGTGCCGCCCTCTTCCATAGCTGGCAAGTGATGGCTGCCGCTTATGCCGTCGGCACCAGTCACCTATGCCACCGCACCGGTGCCGCACTGGCAAATCTTCCACGAGCCACTGGGTGAGCTCCAGTGGTCCGTTATTTCTTCCAGATGCGCCTACGGTCTTCCCGGGATGCGGCCGTCATTGTGCGCCTCTCAGTTTCAAGGTTCTATCATGTTGGAACAACCCGACTTTGAAGAAAGCAATGAAAGTCAAGCGGCTTAGGGTCTGGGCCTTGTTCATTTCCGCATTATCTATATAACAAGTTGGAGTAATTTATACATCACATTAAAATAACGATAAACCCCGTTCAAATACCCTGTAACGACCACCCACAAAATCAAGATCAAGGAGAAGAATCATGGGAAATTATTGAATTAAAAGACAACCCCTACCTCAGGAATCATTGGAGTTGTCACGGTGGTTGAAGGAGAATCCATGCTTTGACGAAGCCGCCGAGATTCGTCATACCCGGTTTGTTGCCACCCGAGCTTCCGTCTCCATCAGTGGAAGGTGTCACGTGACTTTGCTAGAGGTTCCTTTCTTGAAGAAGTCGTGTCAAAAACTCTACCCAGAGCCCCATTTAAATAGAGGGGGAATAGGGTGAGTAACGCACCGAGGAATTAATGATATTCATTAATTGACGTAATTAATGCACCACATTAATTACATAAGGGGTGGTTATGCAGCCAAATTGTAATCGAGCAATTAATATCCTGTATTTAAATGTCTGACCACCTCCGTGGTCCCCTCCACCACCGCTCAACTGGTGGTAGGAAAAAAGAAATAAAATAAAAATTCCTATGTTATTTTATTATTTCTTTAAAAAGTCATAAAAACTATCTTTTTTCACCCAACCAACTGCAGTCAAAGTTAATCGTCCCTTAAGTGAATCCTAGCACTGCAAATTCAATAGTTTCTTTGGTTTTTTAATCTGAGAACCGATTCAAAATATAGAAAACTCCACCCATGCGTTTACTAATAGTACCTTTAAAAAAGTTCAAAAAAATTATTAACAGTCACCCTCGACCTGTGATGGTCGAGGTTAGGATCCGACAAAAGGGAACACACCATCACGAGATCAAAATTACTCTCATATTTTCAATCTGAGTGACCGTTTAAAAGTTAAGGATTTTATAATAAAATAATTGTCACATAATTATTTTATTTATGGTCAAAAACTAACTTCTATTGGTGGCCCGCATCGGCCAAAGTTAATATCTGCCTAAGGAAAGCATACCTTCTTGAGTTTAGAGGTGGTATCTGATTTTTAATTTGAGTCACTGTTATTGAGTTATAATAATTTGAAAAAAATAATTTTATTTAATAATTTTATTTACAGTTATGCCATTTTCGGGTTTTCTCTCTGGAGGCCTGCACCGACTAAACATAAGTCACACCTATGGTAAACTCATCATCTTGAATGCAATGGTACCCTCAGATTTATTATACAGGAAACTATTTAAGAGTTATTCTACTTTTTCAGGAAAACTACTCACACACACTATTTTAAGCTTAACACTTTTTTGACGAATCATTCTGGGCACTCTGGGCCCCGGAATCACGTGTCGTCAGATTTCACAGTCTCGGAAAAATTCCATATAATTAAAAAATATATATAGAAATTATGGTTCTTTACATTCTCCCCACCTTAGTTCTTTTCTCCCCTAAAAGCCAAAAAAAAGTCAAATAAAAAAATGAGGGTACTGAGCACGAATCTGAGCCTTCTACTCCCATTTTCTCTCCTGGAGGTTCCTTTGCTACCACCAAACTTGCACCCGAGGGATCAACCATCCATGAGGGACTCGCTATTGTCGATCCTCTATCACCACCAGGAACTCTGTAAAAGTCACCCCATCATCAAAGTCCAACTCACCTCAGTCAATAATGTGCGATGGATCATGCACGTATCTCCTCAGCTACAACATATAAAAAACATTATGCACCTGGTGCATATATGGGGGAAAAGCTAGGTGGTACTCCTCCTCACCAACTCTTCCAAGAATATGGAATGGTTCGATGAACCTCTGAGACAGCTTGCTGCCCCGACCAAATCTCCACAATCCTTGTCAGTGTGAGACCCATCGGAAGACATGGTCTCCCTACTTGAACTCTAAGGGTCTCCATATTCCATCGGCATAAGACTTCTGTCATCTCTGTGTAGTCTTCACCCTTAACCACCAGTACTGACACCGGAGGTCCTGGTATATCTTCTTCACACCACGATGTACCACCCAAAGGGGATGTGTGGAACTCCCTCAAAACATCTTCTCATAGCATTAGTGGTACTATTGTGCATCCTTTGATAAGGATGGTGTGATCCAAACCTTCAGAAAATACTTTAGGCGGCTGTTCTGAGGATATCTGAGCACGTCGGGCCTCGCAGTCTATGTCCCCAAGTTGTGCCTCCAGAAATCGCTGGAGGTGTGGGGGAGTGATAATTATAGACTGAAGGTAAGCTACTCCATCATTATCCATGAAGGGTTTCTGTATCATGGCTAACTACTTTTTCACCTCACTCAGCAGCTGTAAACCAAACATCCCACTGATTTCATCTTCCACCATGTCACCCTTCTAAATCTTATCTCCTGAAGCTCTATGGAGGCCAATCAATATGCAGTTGTAGATATTGGTGTCGTCTCTGGGTACAAGCCAATGTATAAGTCCCTGTCCCTGCAGGGAGGTAATTCTAGAAACATATTTTGAAAAGATTTTCCCTCACTCTGCCACTACTATAGGGAATTTAAAACTCAAAAATCATGTTTCCATAATGGTAAGGTTGACCTACTCAAGATTGATCGGATGCACCCTCCTATGCATGAGTTTAACTTTTTCTTCCTGGGTTTCCTATTTCACAGACCAATGAAAACCCCATTCCAATGATATATATATATACCATAACCTTTTTGCCTAAAATAGACAATCTGAGCATGAACTGTGGATGAGCAGTCCATACCCAAACTAACATCGTAAGGCCTTGAAGCTGCCACTAAGAGGTTCTAACCCAAACTCTCACCTCAAGGGTCAGATCACATCATCAACAAAGTTTTATTTTCAAGTCTCCTCCCAAATGTATCTCCATACTTAAGGGTCAAGTCAACGGTTTAACCAGAAACTCTAGGTCTTGAAGATGATTCTTGATAAGAAGGAATAATTAGCACCTATGTATATTAATATGGCAGCTGGTAGTAGACACAGATCATACCTCTAATCATTCCTGGAGCCCTTGGGTCACACTCCTTGACTACATGCAGCTACTCCCTTCCCCTGTCCTCCAGCTCACTGAGCCTATTGGGGACCACATTTGGGTGGTTCTTGAAACATGTCAAAATGTATACCACCTCATACTGCTCTCCTAGATCCTATTCCACATTTGATGCCCTGTATATTTATCTGTCCCTATCACTTCCTCTTCCTGAAACATTTTTACACATCTAAGTCTCCAAGATTGTTGTCGGTTTTCTCCTTTCCCACTGCTAACATTCACTGGCTATATTTGCTAAGACAAATAATTCTTCAACAACAAAGGTTGTCTCTAGAAACCTAACATAAGTAGGAATTCCTAGAGAAATATTGTTAGCTTGGATGTCCCTAAACACATCTCGCTAAGAGGTCTGAGCCCTGAAGAAATGGTCGTATTGTATTCATCAAGTACCTGGAATGGTCAGTACGCCTCGATGAATACTCAGCTACCAACTTGTCATCCTACCGAAGCTGTATAAGATCATGGGAACACATACCCTTTATCTTTTTTATATCAAGAGAACACCTACTCTGAGGAAGGTTCTAAATCTCTATCCATGGAAAAAAGTTACCTTATCATATGATAGGGGAAATCTAAACCTTGCCATCACCCTTATGAGCCACATTGAATGCTCACTTCCAGGACCACCATATGATCTAATGGTGCCCTTGCTAGATGGAAACTCAGTCAACGCCTCAAGATAGTCCTTAGCTACATGTTAGTCAGGCTCGCCTCAAAACCTGAGGGGTATCGGTCACTAAAACTCATGTGAGGCACTGATTCAACAAGTGTCCTTTAATGGTAGTGCTGGTATTAACTTAAATCCAATGCGCAATAGTATCACTGCGAAACCAACCAAAGGTACCATCTCAGGAAATAGTCCCTGTACTGAAGCCTCATCACTCTCCGAACAATCCTCATGGTCACACACTGGAATCCTGGCTGGTTGGCTGCATGGAGGCATCTTGAAATAGAATCAAGATGAACCATGGTTAAAAAGTTATACCTGGTGAGATGACTCAAAAGTGATCAAAGTAAAAAAATTCCAAAACACACGCAAACAGTTTTTTCATGCACCGAGTCAGAAATCGGAATTTAGGGTCCTGGAGTATGGATACATCAGCCGCCACACCAACACTGGACTCCCCAAACTGAAAACCACACTAAAAAAACTTAACACTATTGCTCCATTAGAAAGACCAGAGTCCTAGTTCATCGGTAGAACCGACTCCTCTGATACCACTTTATCATGACGCGTCCCGCAGGGCCCATTCCGTGACTACCCCAAGACCGCCTTCTATAGTCCAAGGGTTGGAGACTAACACTGGAAAGGTGTATCCTAATACAGGAAGGTATTGTCTTTAAACTTGTGTAAACACATAGACTAGAATGCAACAAGATGCAACCATGAAGTAATACTACTATAGTAAAAGTGTGTACTGAAAGTAAGGGGCCAGAATACAAGCCCAACTGAAAAGATAGAACTATAAATGAAAACTAAAAACATCATCAGAGATTGTCCACTAGGAATCCTACCTGAATGGAAGGTATATCTCGTCTCCACAACTCTCCATGTAAACCATCACCGCCTTCCACCGTCAGGCCCTAGATCCCCGAGACCCAATCATGGTTTCCCGTCGTCTGTACAAGACACAACAAGGTGTGGGTGAATCCTGTGTAGTGGTGAGCATAAAAATACCCAATAGGGACTCTAAACCCCAGAAGTTATCACAGAATTCCACAAATGAAAACTAAATGCATGATTTCAATCACAAAGAACAACGCAAAAAACAAATCTCAATCCAGATATACTCATCTCATCCACAAAGAAACATAAGGCCCCAACTTCAAGACATTTCCAAGATTTCCAAAGAAGGCTTAAAGCATAAAAAAAGGATAAGGAGCACATGATCCATGAACTGGCCATCTCTGATGGAACCCATCTGAGAGATGAACTCCATCAAGAAAAACTCAAGAATTCCTAAGGGAATGTCTGAAAGGTCGTGCTCCATCAAGAAATTTCTACTAGAACTACCTCTAGTGCCCAACACTAGAGGTCTCACAGTCAATGTCTTGTGCATGAGGCAAGACCAAGGGAAACCAAGTGAAGAGGTCCACTCCTCGACATTGTGTCCTGCAGTCGATGGAGCTCCAACTCCCTTGAAGGACCCACTCACTGTCACTACTCAAAGATGGGGGAGTACTACTCCACATGTGAGGACCCAAACCCTACCCGGTAGGGGATTAAAACTCTAGCAGTTTGTTTTCTATAAGGGACCCACACCCGATTATGTCAGGGGAGTACCGACTCCAGGCTAGAGGACCCTCACCCTGGTACTGTAGGGGAGTTACAACTCTATATGTGAGGACCCTCACCCTACCCGGTAGGGGAGTAAAACTTTGGTAGTTTGTTCGTTGTGGGGGACCTGCGCCCTAGTACGTCAGGGGAGTGCCGACCCCAGGCTAGAGGACCCACACCCTAGCATAGCAAGGGAGTATTGACTCTGCTGTAGTACTGTATAAGGAGGACCCATACCCTGGGTTGATAGGGGAGTACCTACTCCTAACATAGAGGACCTGCACCCTACCAGGTAGGGGAGTACCTGACTCTATGTGTGTTATATATGGAGGACATGTGAACTAGTCTAATAGGGGAGTACATGATTCAAATATAGAAAAAATAATTAGAGGGAAATGAACTCATGCTCATGATGTGGGGAGTCCAGTCTCTACCGGAGTAGAGGAGTAAGGAATACCCACACCTTGAGTCAATGAGGAAGTATCCATCCTAACTCTCACTACAAGAAACACCCTATTTATTCTCCTTCAGTTATAATCCATACCATAAAATTACATAATTAGTTAAATCAATTATCCTTCATGTCATAAGGGTTCCAACTCAACAGATGACACGTCAATCAGACACCCATTCTGTAAGCTATAGGCATTCTAATGCCGAGGGCCCTTTTGGATTCGAGTACGATCCAACCCGGCCAAAATCCAATATTCATCAAAAATCACATGTTGTATCTCAATAGGACAATCTCTCTCTAAGGATCTCATCACTACAGATGTTTTTCAATTAGACAGTTTTTCAAACAGACATTTGGTTCGCAAGGTATGACCATTTAAGCATAATTAATCCCAAATGGGTCCGAGTCTGGTTCGACCCGATTGGCCTGACCCAGACCGACCCGGCCTGGGATGACATGACCAGGTTTGGGCCGACCTAAATTGGCCTGGAACAAACTATCCTGGGTTGACCGCAGCCGGCTCGGCATGTGAGGCGGCGAACAGGCCTGGCCCGATGGCTGGGCGCGACCCGGCGAGCGACGCGACCTGGTGCACTGGCGCGGCTCGCTAGACAGTTGGCCGCCAGATCGCCGAACAACTCAAGAAGAGTCATTCAGCTCTTCAATTAGCGGCACCCCATGGTTCCACCACACAGTCAGCTGGACCCGCGGAGCGGGGGTCCCCCTCCTGCCATGGCTTCGATGCCGCGACTCCTTCTCCGCAGTGCGCGATGGTGCACCACCTCCCCAATGCTACCGTCCAGTTTATGGCCACCCCTTCGGGTCTTCTATGGTGCCAAGCTGTGCCACCCTCTTTCGTGGCCAGCAAGCACCGACACCGGTCACTGGTGCCCCACCGAAAAATCTTCTGTGGGCCACCGAGTGAGCTTCGGGGGTCTATTCTTTCTTCCGGATACGCTTAAGGTGCTCTTGGGATGCCTTCATCGTTGCGTGACTATCAGTGTCAAGGTTCTGTTAAGTCAGAACAACCCGACTTTGAAGAAAACAATAAAAATCAAGCGCCGGAGGGTCTGAGCATTGTTCATTTGGCCCGTGCCCTCCACATTATCTTTATAACAAGTCAGAGTAGCTTATCCATCATATTAAAATAATGATAAACCCAATTAAAATCCCCCACAATGACCACCCGTAGATTCAAGAATGAGGGAAAGAATCATGGGAATTTCTTGAATTAAAAGACAACCCCTACCTCAAGAATCATTGGAGTCATTACAGTAGTGGAAGGAGAATCCGTGCTTTGACGAACCGTTGACGTTCGTCCCTCCCAGATCATTGTTGCCCAATCTTCCTTCTCCATAATGGGAAGGTGTCGTTTCACTTATCTAGAGGTTCCTCAGTTGAAGAAGTCATGTCAAAAACATTACCATAATACCTATTTAAATAGAGGGGGGAAACAGTGAGTAACCCATCAAGGAATTATTGCGATTCATTAATTGACGTAATTAATGTGCCATATTAATTAAACGAGGGGTGGTTACACAAACAAAGTGTAATCAAGAAATTAATATCCTATATTTAAAATTCTGACCACCTCCATGGTCCTTGTGACCGCCACTCAATAGGTGGTAGGAATAAAAAGAAATAAAATAACAATTCCTATGTTATTTTAGTATTTCATTAAAATGTCGTAAAAACTAACTTTTTCAACCGACCAAATACGATCTAAGTTAAGACTCCCTTAAGAAAATCTCGGTGTTGCAAATTTAACGATGCCCTCAGATTTTTAATCTGAGCACTAGTTCAAAAGATATAAAACACTACCCATGTGTTTGCTGAACGTACCTTTAAAAAAAAGTTCAAAAAAAACTAGTAACAGTCACCCTCGACCAGCTCCAGTCAAGGTTAGGCTCAACTATGGGGAAAACGACCTCATGAGCTCAAAGGTACTCACAGATTTTCAACCTGAGTTACCATTTAGAAGTTAAGGATTTTATAATAAAATAATTTTCACTTAATTATTTTATTTACGACCAAAAACTAACTTTCACTGGTGGCCCACACCGACCAAAGTTAGTATCTGTCTAAGGAAAAAATACCCTCACGAGTTCAGCTGTGGTCTCATATTTGTAATATAAGTCACTATTCGTGATTTATAAGCATTTGAAAAATAAAATAATTTTATTTAATAATTTTATTTACGGTTATACCATTTTCAGGTTTTCTCACTCGAGGCCTGCGCCGACTAAAATTAAGTCACGCCTAGCGTAAACCCGTAATCCTAAATGCAACAGTACCCTCATATTTCTAATCCAGGCACCTGTTTAAGAGTTATTCTACCTTTTCAGGAAAACTACTCACGTACGCTATTTTAAGCATAACACCTTTTCGACGGATCATTTTGGGCACTCTGGGCCTCGGAATCACATGCCGTCAGATTTTACGGTCTCGTAAAAATTCCATATAATTAAAAAAATTATTAAGGAAATTATGGGTCTTTAAAAGATAAGGGACCCACTCTTCACTATGGAAGTTACATTCAATAGAAAGGTTTTTTTCACTTCAAAATTCAAATCAAGATTTTCTAACTCTGTTTATGGCCTTTCAAGGAAGTAAAAATTAGGTTTGTTAGAACATGATGTGATGGTATTCATTTGTTAATGGGTAATGGAGTTCATGGAGTGTTTATATTATTGTGCAAGGGTAATCTATGCACTATTGAAAAGAGCATGACTATAATTAGGGGGATCTAGTAGCTTGGAAAGGGGTGTTCAATGTGATGTTTTTATGAGGTGAACTTAATATAAATCTTGATTTCAATGTCAAGCATGACCCATATTGGATTTTAGATCATGATAAATTAATAATTGATTCATACCTTAATGGAAAGTGGATTCAGATGTGTTTGTGATCAGATGTAGTTTGTTATGTAGTTTCATAATGGTTCACGTTCTAAATATATCTTTAAATTTTCAATAAACCCAATGGGGGATATATTTTATAAAAATAACATTTTTTTGTGTTTTTTGAAATTCAGTGGAATTAATCATGAATATAGTTACTTTTAGTTTGATATTTTTAGATATTGAAGTCTAAAAGAGGTTAATGGTGGTTTGGATGATATTTATGATATCATTTATGAATTTTTTAATTTTCTCTATATATAGAGTATATAATGATTATTATGAATAATCATGAAGGAATGGAATAATCATATAATTTTGAACTATATAAACATCATTTATACTTGACTAAGGACCATTTAAACTCTATGTTTGTATGGTATCACATAAGAATAATTTCAGTTTTTCATAAACATGAATATATATCTTCGGAAATATGGTTGCCTATGTAAAAAAATTATTATTATCTATATAAGGATAATTCCTTTGTGATATTTCTTGGAATTTCAAACAACAATAGTTTTGATATATTTTATTACACATAATATATAATTAATATTTTATCTGATCATTTATGAGGAAAATAATCCACTGATTCAATGGTGAATCATAGAAAGATATTTTATGTTTTTTATGGGAGTTTGAGAACATTTTATGGGGTTTATATATGAAAACTATAATTTACCAAAACTTATTCAACCCATAATTATATGTTTTATAAAAATGTTTTCACTTTTTTAAATGTCGATAATTATTTTTCTCAAGATATTTAAACAAATATAAAAAACTATTACATATCATACACTTACATCATAAAGTAGGAACATCCACTCAATGTATAATTTTTTCCATAAAACTAGGTTTTAAAATTTAAAATCATTTTCATTAAAAACTCATTCAATATTTTTATAAATTATTCCACATCAAGGAATGATAGAACATTCTACAGTTCTTACATATCTATATTAACCATGAAAAACATTTAAATACATAGTATGAGTTCAAGAATATTAAAAAAGGATATAAAATTAAATAAACACGATGGTCTCTTTTGAAATTCATTAAACACCTTAGAAATTTTTTATTTTCGTAATAAACCTTGAGGTAAAATAATAATTTTCATACTTGATAAATAATCTGATATTCCCAAATATTTCCATAAAATGTATCATAAGAATGAATAATGTAGAAAACCATAGTCATGATGATTTTTTTGTAAATCCTGAGCACTCATGAAATCATTTCCTGGAAAATTAAAATTTTTATGATTAAATGTTGCATAAATTTTCAATTAAAAAAATATCATTAGCACAGTTTATGAAATAAAAATAATTCCATTGAAAATTTATTTGAATTCATAGAAAAAAAGTAGGTACATTTGGATGCCAAATTTATATCAATCTAACATCATTATCACATATACTCTTAAAAATGGAATTACCCACTCGATTAATATCAACATGATTCCCTAAATAAGAAAATCACCATTCAATGCAATGAGGTGCTATATCGGGTTCACCAAAAATCATAAAAAATTTGCATGGGTAGTAAAATACATAGAAAACTAGAAACATGCATTACTATTATAAAATCTAAAAAAATCATTTAACACATATGTAGAAGATCATTTAGGCTTCATATACAAATAAAGATAAACATACATTTTTATTTGAAATCACTTTTAAAAATTACCATAAAAATAAAATATGTTTACTATTTTTATGAAACATGAAAACATAAATATGAATCTTTTTAAATAATTTTTACATGAATATGGAAAATTTCACACCTTTTGTATATGATAAAAAATACGTTCACACTTCTGTAAAAATGTAAAAAATTTCCCATTTGCAAAAATATTACAACTATTATTATAATATAAATGAAAATGAAATAGATCATGATGTTAAATGATATTTAACATAAATTTTTTTATATTAATAAAATATCAAAAATATTTTAATGATTATATATGTGGTGGGGGGATAGATGGAAAACATTAAATAATTTTAAATAATATTTTAAAGAAAAATTATATACCCTAAGTCTCATCTAGATTTTTACATTTTCTAACTCCAGAATAATAAAATTATATTATTATTTTTTAATTTATTAGTAACTTTTTCAATGATAATTCCATTACCATTAATCCTATAATTTAATTTATTACCATGAATTATTTAGTTACTTAATCATTTAACTTTAGATCATATGTTTTCAAGATGTTTGGATCATAATATCAAAACAATTATGGTAGGTTGAATTTGGTCAAATGAATATTAGTTCCATCATCTCAATAATATAAATAATGAATTATTTAATATATTAATTTATTAAATATACAATTAAAACTAGACACCTATGGTGGTAAGGAAAAATGAGACACACTACTTCGTGGAGGTGGTAATCCACACATACACACGAGTGATATTATCATTTTTCAATTGAGGGAATGGTAACAAAATTATATTCTAAATTTTCTTCCAATAGTGATACTTATATCAATAATATAATATATATACATTTAATCAATAATTATATCCATCCTTATGTGGTCGTGATGAAAAAATACAACACTTCATGGAGGTGGTAGTCCACATGTACACATAAATGATATTTTTTTCTCCCATAAGATGTAAAAGAAAATGAATAAGGGTTATAACATTATAATAATAACATTTATGTACAATTGTGAAACAAATTCTATTGTATCATCATAGTTGGAGATTATTTGAAGGATTTGGATGAACAAAGAAAAAAAACGTTTGATTAGGAGTAATACCTCTTATTTTTTAAACCACATTTACATTTTACATTAATATTTATAATATGATATTTTAAAGAGACTATAGATACTATTATGTGGGGTGTAAGGTTAAGAAGTCATTTGGGCATGGCTCTTTTGAGCCATGTATCTCATGTGGTGTGAATAATAAATGAGATGTGGTTCCATTTTATAAGTGAGGGGAGTGGTAATCATGTAAATATTTAACATTTTAAAGTAATATAATTTCTTATTCATGGTCTAATATACCCAAGGAACCCAAAACTAGTATATATGGTTTTATATAATCCAAATACACTCAAAAAATAACATTTAAACAAGTTTGGTATAAATTTTAATCCTTTTCACCAAGTTAAGATTACATAAAACTCAATTTAATCATGAACATGATAACATAATTTTTTATAATGATAAACTATTCATATGTAAAATATGTGAAAGGGGAATTAAGGAAAAATATGTACATTATGATTATAAAATTTTAGTACATTTTTAGATTCAAACTCTATAGGTCAAAGAAATACAATTTAATCATAAAGGTTCTTGAACAAGTATTAATGATCCTTTAAATATAAATTAAAAATAATTAAAAGGATTTATAAGAAGATTTTTATTAGATTAGTGTGGGTTTCGCCCCTGAAATGTGACTCTACCAAGGGTTTATAAAAGTGTGGGATCATGAAGGAAAACATTGAGATTGCTTCCATAATTTCATTTTCCAATAGTGCATCGACTACCTTTTTTTCAACCCTATATAAATGAGTAAAATTAAATAGGATATTCTTAGAAGCTTTAAAATATTCAATCCATGAAAAAATTATTTTCCATGGAACACTTCTTGATTTATTCCTCAAATAATTCACTGTAAGTGTTGTGTCCAATTAAATCCATAAGATATCCCATCTATGATGAAAAGAAAATTTAATTTCCTTCATCATTTCCTATAACTCTACCTCATATGTAAAACCCTTTCAAATAATATGGTAGAAACAACACTTAAAAATTAAATGGTGAGTTTAAAAAAATTCTTTTATATACCATAGTATGGGGTTCACCTGAGGTCGTACCATTGAAATTTATCTTTATCTATAATGGTAGCAGGGGAATTCAACAAATAAATTTCAGCACTATTAGGTTTTTACACCTTCTAGAAACACCCAGAATAGACAGCGTAATAATTCTAGAGAAATCATTCATTATCAAACCAATTTGAATAAAACAAATCCATATTAACTTCTTTGTGTATGGAAACTATACTCCCATGCATAGAGATCCTATGGTTATCAAAGGTAGTATAATTCTTGGAGGACCACATGTAGTACAAAACTATTTCTATAGTTGTGAGATTCTAGTTGCAAACCTGCTAACTGATATTAATTTTAGTGATATACTTCTTTAGTTACCACATTAGTCTATAAAATCGTATATTAATGCATAAAAGGTATTATATGTATTCCCATATCCTTGAAACAAACTATAAGTTGATTAAAATATGCGGAAAATTTTCATAATTTTTTAGTCATAAACTAAATATAGGGGCCATCTATAAATCCATTTTATTAAGATGAGTGGGAATGGGTAGCTAATATTTCAATATTTAATATAAAAATAGTTTTTTTATGGAGTAATAAAATTCCTCTTGAATCTTGAAATCCATGTGGGCTCATTCATATAATGTATGAATTTTTACCTATTTCAATCCCCTGTTCATAGCTACTAGGCCATATTCTCTTTCTAGATTATAGTGTCAATGTCAAAAAATACATAACTCTAGGTATACAGCATGATGTGAGGAGGTAATAAGTTAGTGATCTCAACAGTATTCAATAAAATATAAGCAACTGACCTATTTTTTTTTGGGGATGCACAACCTCCCTTATAAGAGGATTCACAAGCCTTGGTATATTCCACAAATTCATCTCAAATTTATTATATAAATCCCACTTCAATGATTAAATGATATCATGGTCATATAATTTAATGGTTGTGCAAATATAAAAAGTAATATACCAATGTTAACCATCAACCAGTAAACAGCTGAACATGTCATATTGAAAGTCAAGGGCCTCATCATCTGATGTGATGAAATTCCATGTGAATTAGTAAAGGAGAGATTCATTGAAAAAATTTATATATTTGTTACCCAAGACACCCATATCAATGGTATTGATAAAATCATTCCATGACATGAAGACCAATATTCTATCCTAAATACAACCAGTCCAAATAAAATTACAAATCTTACATTTGTGATTTTTGATAAGCCTATCAGGACACCAATTTATAGGGAAGGAATAACCAAACATGGATGTGATCACTTAGCTAACCAAGAATATCCTCCATCCCTTGGACATGATTTTTCTCTCTCCAATTTTAATGTTGAATGATATTATTTGAGGAGGTAATTTCTTAGTGATAGTTCCTTACATTACTCCAAAATTACCGGATACCAAGGTATAAAAATGTTACAGACCACATCTCTACCCCAAGAAATTTAGAAATTATTATTTTCCCAGAGGTTGGTATTCCATTACTAAAGATAATTAATAACTTGTTACAACTTATTAATTATATATCCACCATTTGAAAGTAGATGACTATCATTTTAAATAAAGATATATGAATGTTTCTTCCCACTATTATCTATTTCTAAAATGCCACATGGAAAATATAATTGAAGCACTAACTGAGACAAACCTCAGAAATCACAATGAGCAGTCCTGAATGAGGGTCTCCATGTATGACACCTTAGAAATAATTTAATATCCCATAGGGATTCATTAATAAGGTCTAATAATATATTACTTTTTAAGATATTGGTGATCATCTTGAAAATGGTATTAGAGAACCCATACAATGTATGTAAGTTAAGGATGAATCTCTCCTTTATCGTATTAATTGACTTAGATATATTAATCTTGAATGAAAAGTTCTCTTCCTTCACCTTATTATTCTTCATAATATTGATTCCTTGTGATAAAGTGTAGAGGAAATTTGGAATAATCATTCGAGGGAAAAAACCCAACCTAGATGGTGGAAACATGGTTCCCTATAAACCTTCCCATCATAATGGTTGCCAGATTAATGAAAATTATAGGGATTTGGTTACATAAGGAATTTTTTTGAGTACCTATATGTCCACTTAATTTTCTATATTGGGAAATAGAATGATGAAATTAGACTTGATTTCATAAGGAATTGAGGTTGAGAAGAAGAATTATTAGATTTAATTTTGAAATCACCCTGTATGATTTCTGAGTAGAAATTTATGAATTTCTTTATAAAACCTTCTGATCCCACCACACATTCAATGTTCAGGGAAATAGGGATGATTTAGACTTATATTTAAGAGGGGAAACCATATGGTCATTGTTATGTATTTATTCTACACATGGAGTAATGATGTGAATTAGTTGAGGATTACTATCAATTAAATTATCATTGAAGAGGTTTTCAAAACATTCAATGAAAAAATTAGATATATCACTATCATATGTGAGTAATATGTCATTAAAAGAGATGGAATAAGCACTTATTCTAAAAATTTCTCTCCCTACGCATCATGTAGAAAAACCATGGAGTTCCTGTAAATATATTTAATCAACATCAAATTAAAATGATTCCGAGTCAATCATGCCTTAATAACAAGGAGATCATACATCATGGAATGGAGTTTATGTTCCTTATAGGTGGGAATATATTGATGTTGATTATTATTTGTAATGGTGTAAAGATGAATTTCATTATACCAAATGTCCTCATCCAACCTATAATTTTTTTACCCTACCCCCTAAATATGTATTTCACTTCTTTTAGTATAGAGGATATAACATGGAGAGGGATACCATTATAATAAATATTCCATCCACTGATAAAAACATCACCAAATATAGGAATCATGATATTATAATTATTGAATTTAAAATGAAGAGGGTATGCCCTCATAGTACCCAACCAGATATCAAACATTGGCAGGATCTGATTAGAATTAAATTTTAGAAGTGTGAACCCAGATAAATCAATAGGAAAAATCCCATTATTTATATGGAAGAAACATCGTTCAATATTTATTTCCATCATTCCATTAACAGGGAATATTAAATAAGTAAATGTATTACTTACCATGGGAACCCCAATCAAATTACAATTTTCAATATAATAAGATAAATCTTCAGCGGAGATTATTGAGAAATTTTTCCTAATCTTCACATAAGGTCTCAAAACAATGTTAATTTTTACTATAATGATCCAAATGTGATCCATTTTTTCATCCATTAAAATAAATTCCCTCCAAATATTCCTTCTATTATTTTACAAAGTATAAGCATAAAAAAAGAGAAGGTGGGGGTAGTTCCATGAGAATATGTTTCCATAGAAATGTGTCGAGGACTCCATATACAATACATGACTTGAATAACATCATTCATTAATACCCAAATAGTTTACAAATAAATTTCATTCATATTGTGGTAGGAAAATGACTATCCTAGGGATATCCATATGAAATTAATCAAATTTTGAAATCTCGTATTAGGTTTAGTAACTCTAAAAAGTATTGTTTTTTTGGAGGAAATAAATTGTCTATGTTTTTAGGTTATGGTAGAGTTTTCTATACCCTAATAGTTTAAATACATAACCTATACTTCATTAAAGTTTATATACCCATATTATGGTTCAATCCCTCCCTTTTTGGATCAATGTAATATTTTTTTCTTTTCACTTTTCCTTTCACCCCCTCTTCATGTAAATGGAAAAAGATTTTTGAGGAGTCTGAGAACCATGAATTCATCCAATATATCACCACCTTAAATAGGTTGTTAATAATAATCATCCTCTACCAAGTATTTTACACTAAGTGAGGTGATTTTTTTATTGATGTTTCCACATCATTTTATGACTCCCCACATGGATTCCATTTTGATTCCTTGTTTGAGGGAATCAATGTAAATGGAGCCTCACCAATGTCAATGTGGGAGTTTGTTTTTGGTTTGGTTGTATGCTCTTCAACAGGGTAAAAACACACTACAAATCTTAGTGGGATATTTTCAGGATCAGTAGGATTATCCGCTACCAAGGTCCTATAGGCCCCAACGATGTGTTTGGGGGTTGATATAATTACTTAAAAATGATAAGGTGTGTCCATAACTACATTTATCACATGGAAGGTATCATCCACAACATTATTAGGGGTCTTATGAGGATATGGGTGTATGGAAGGATCCCTCACCTCTCATGGATTTTGTTCATGAAGAGAGGAACTAGGGTCCAATGTTTGTGAGATAAGAGCCACCATGGCCTAGATAGTATTAGGTGTATGCATGGAAGAGGGATCCATGTTGGGGATTTTGTCTTTATTTATAACCTAAAAATAACCAGGATTAATGGAATCATACTTTTCTTCAATTTTCATGGGCTTCTAAAGGGAGAACTTGGTATCTAAAGTCATAAAATTGGGAATATCATGTTTTTCTAAATTAGATAGGATAGTAATGGATGGTAACCTATTATAAACATCATATATCTTTGGGTTATTGGGTGTAGTGTTAGAATTAATCACCCTATAAATCATTTATTCCTTAGAGTAATCTTTAGGAACAACATCCTGTGAAGATCTAACAGGTTTATCCTCATTTGGTTTTCAACATCTGGTGGATGAGTGGAGGTAGAGGGATAAAGGACCTTCACCTTCTATTTCCCATAGTGCTTCTGATAGTTTGTCTCATCATTCTATCGAAGGTTACAAACAATGCAGGCCTTCAATATTCTATGTTTATGGAGGAGTGTCCCAAAAAGTATATACTTCGTATAGAATTTGTGGTACTTATTATACTAGATCTCGAGTGAGAACCTATCCTATGAATCTTTCATGAGGGCTTCAATAAAATATATTAATAACATATATTAAATTACAAAATTATGGTATTTTATATTAAATATCATTAAAGAAATTGTGATGTCACATTTATATAATGTTATGAATAAGATGTGTTTAAAAAATTTATTTAAAATCAATTCTAGTTATTTCAATATAAAGAATTAGATCGTGAATGGAAAATAATTTTTAAGATTTAAAAATAACGTTGTGAGAAATCCACATCATAAATTTTATAATAAAACATCCATTTGAAAATATAAAATGGAAAATATTAAGGTCACATGAAATAACAAGTAACCAGGTTCCCAGATAATAAGATCATACAAACGATGTAAAAATATATACATAGGGGAAAAATAACATCGATGGAATAATAGATTTTGATTTATAACATGATAATATGAAATTTAATGAGCACAAAATGATAAAATATTTATAACACCGTCAATATTATTCATACCCACTTAACCAACGACTAGGTAATAATTGATGGTCTAAAATAATTATATATCACAGTTAATTTAGGATTGTTGTTCTGTATAAAAAAAAATATCATATAAATTACATAATGAAAGTAAATTAAAAATTCATTGGTTGTTATATTTTACCCCCATAAAAAAATTAAATCCTCAAAATTTTATGACATTCTAGATAAAAAATGTTTAATTTTCTAAAAATAAATTCCGTGGAGTAGAATATTAAGCATACAATCATGAAAGGAAAACCATTTTTAATATTTTAAATTACCTTATCTGTAAACCCATATCATAAAAAAGGATAATAAATCATCATTTTGAAAGGAACAAAACCAAAATATTAATGTAACCTTGAATAACATACAATTAGGTTCCCATATAATAAGTTCATTAGTGATAGGTGAAGGTATGAACATCGAGGGGTGAAAATTTCCCAAGTAATAATAGAGTATCATAGAGAAAATTTTCATGGGAATATTAATAACAAAAAACTTATAAATAAATAATAAATAAATAAGATAATCAACACATCATAAATAAAGAGAAAAGGAAAATATATTTTGTATTTCAAGGAATTTTTCCTACTGTTGATGGATTATTTTACCATCAAGATAAAGAATACGAGAAAATATACTTACTTGATTTCACTGAATCCATAAACAAAATTTCTTCCATTGGTTACAAACCTTATCGAATTTCCACCTGTATTTTATACCATATCCCATATAAGGAATTTTAAGGATGAGTTATTATCATGATTATTAGCATCTAATAGGTTATGTGATCCAAAAAAATATTGATAATATATTAAATATGTATTTATAAAAAATTAAATGATATTCACTAGATAACATAATACTCCAAATGAATAAATGTTAATAAATATCCAAAATTTAAATAATAATAACTAAATATTAACTTATATTATTCTGTAAATAAGTACCTATAAAAATCTTCAAAAATATTCCTTACTAAATTGAAACACAAATATTAGAATGATGTGACCATAGATTCTTCCAAAAATAATTTATCATTTCTCTAAATAGAATAATTTTATCATAATTTCACTTACCAATAATTTATATACCCAAATCAAATATATTCTAAAATTAAAAAATATTTTCTATAAATGATCATAATCACCATAAAACCATAACAAAATATAATTTTCTCCAAAAATAAAAGTCAGTCTTTATCCTATTTGACTATAATACCTCTACATAAATGATCATGTCAACCCTAATTATTATATTTAAATTATATATTTTAACCCCAATATAATTACATTATTCAAAAATAATCATCATTCTAAACTACATGTTTAAACATAATGGTGTCATTTACCTCAATTATCTATCTCCTAAAATATCATTAATGACTATAGAATTCCATTACGTTAAACCTCAAAAGAGTATCTATTCATTTAAAAAAAAGGATCCACTTTATACTTAGTAACATATAATGGTATCCATAACTCATAAAATATCCTCATATTGATCATCATATCCTCTAAAGTTATCTATTCCATTCTTTGATACCAACATTAATGATACAAACCTAATTTAACACATATTTACATGGTTTATAACAAGGGTTTATATTTCTTACATTTCAATGATCTTTTCAGTTTAGAGTTATAGATAATTAGGAGAAACTCTTACATATCAATCCATTACAAGATAATATGGGAACATCCACTCAATATAAATTTTTATACAAATATAGGAATTTTAATTTAAACACCTCTTTATTTTAAAAATAATTCACTTCATTTAAGATGAATCTATATAGTTGAAATATAAACCTTCATATAGTTCATTCTCATCATCAGGTCCTATAAAAAGCATTTGAAAACATTGTATGAGAAACTTAATACCAGTAAGTGATACAAAATAAAATAAACCCATTAAAACTTTTTAAAAATTATATAAATCCCATAAAACATTTTCTGTCTTCATTATAAACCTTAATATTAAATAATCATTACTTACTCAAGAAATAAAAATTATTTACAGAAGAATATATAAAATATATAATATGAATTTATAATGGAAAATCATTTTCATGTGGGTTTCGTGTAAAACAAGTGTACTCATGAAAATATTTTGTTGAAATATAAACTTATTAACCGTTAAAGGGGTATAAAATTCCACTTAAAATAGGATCATTATCTTACCTAATTAAATAAAAATATTCACATAGAAAACTCATCTTAATTTATATAAAATCTTGTAGGTACGTTTTATCATCATCTTGATATGACTCATAAAATGAGTCTTCAAAACACTGTTACCTTTGGAATAACTTACTTGGATGATTCTGCTGTAATTCCCTAAGGAATAAAATAAATACCAAATGAATTGTAGAGATATATCAGGATCAATAATAATCATGAAAATTTATAAATAAACATAAAAACTATTATAATCTTATTAACATGTATTTACATCATAAAATATCCTAAATTATTTAATATAAGACATATGTAGAAACACTTATAAGATTTTTTAAAAATATTTATAGACCTAATTTACATTAGCTAATGATTAAAAAAATTCCCAGAATAATGGAAAAAGGATATCATCCTAAATACCATGAAAAAATGAATAATGTTCGCGATAATAGTAAATTATGCTCAGGTCATTTATAATAAAAAAATATCTCTTTCACACTTTTGTAAACATATAAAAAACAACCCATTTAGAAAACATTTAAAATCAATACTTTTAAAACATCATTGATAAATTAATACATGGTTATAAGTTAATTTGGAAATACATTTAATAATATAAATTACATATATAAAACATTTAAGGAATATATATTGGGAGGAAAGATAAAAGAAAAACATTATAACTTATAAAATAATTTTTTAAAGGAAATTCATTAGCCTAAGTCCCGTATAGATTCTTAAAATATCTAAATACTAAATTATAAATTTAAATTATTTTTTTACTTTCTTAAGAAACATTCTCTATTTGATTACATTATTATTTTTACTTTTATTTCTTTTATTAGCATGAATTATTTTTTTACCAAATCTGCTAAGTTTATATCAATTTTTTTTGGATCAGATCATAATCCTAATACAAATTTAGTAGGTTAATATACTATTTGAAGTCTTAGTTACATAAAAAAATAATTACATAAATATTAAATTTATAAATTAAATACACTTTCAAAACTATACATTTAAGAAGGTATGAAAAACAAGACACATCACTTCATGGAAGTTGTAATCCACACATACACATGAATGAAGTTTTCATTTATCGATTTATGTAAAAGTAGTAAAATAGATGATATATTAACTTTTCAAAATTTTAACTGTTTCCTAAATATCTTATGTATACATTAAATTTTTCATTATAAATAGTCTTATAAGATGGTGATGATAAAAAATTCATAGCTTTATAGAGGTGGTAGTCCACACATAAAAAAAATATTTTATTGTTGTTGAGATACTAATATTATTATACAATCATGTCATATGAATATTTTAAGGACATAGAAGAATAAATGAATATAAAATATCAATTAATAGTAATACATCTTCTTTGGAAATCCATCATTGTATTATAAAGCAATCCTTCTTGGATGATCATTTAATTAGATGAGAGCCTCTATGCAGTGATTATGATGGTTAGAAAAGGATTTATATAGGGATTGGTCCTAAAAAGTGTCTCAATAGGCATGAATAATAAAGGATAAGTGGTTCCCTTAGTTAGGGGAGTGTCACTCATGTAATTATTCAATTTTTTAAATTAACATATAGTTTAATTCATGGTCAAGTAGCATTCAGTCACCACAATTTCATAGATAACAAGTGATATAGTAAAAAAAAACTCAACCAATCACATTAAGATAAGTGATGGAAATTTTTAAGCCTTATCTCCTAGTTGAAATCCCATTATACCCAATTTAATTGTAATATAAATAACTTATTTTTTTTACCATAGTAACATAACTATATGAAGAAAAATAAATGGGGCCTTATAAATAAATTTTTACTTAATAATTATAAACACAGAATACATTTTTTTCATATTTAAAATCTATATATCGTATCAATTAATTTTAATATAAGCAAGTAAAATTCATGAAATCTATTTTTTCTGAAAAGAGCTACATTTTTCATAAAAATCAATTCACATTGAAAAAATATATGAAGTTTATTTCCAATTTTATAGTTTAAATAATAAAAATTATAGATTTATTAATTTTTAATAAAGGAACAAATTAATGGAACCTTTTATCTATAAAATTAAATGAAAAGGCCAAAATATAGTTTTAAATCTAAAAATTATAATTTATGTTCATAAAAGTAAATCATGGGTTACCAAATCTATAATAATGTTTTAAAATAAATTACTCTAAAAGGTTCAGTATATAGGTGAGACAAATCCTAATTTTTTTTATAAAAATATAATTAAATAGACAAGACATTGAATGGGGTTTTAAAAATACAGGAATGAATCTCCACCCATATATCCGCACCAAATAGGGGTTTATAAAAATCTTGTATTCAAAAGGACCACATCATGAATGTCACCATAATTACGTTATTTGATAGGATATACGCAACATGACTAGATTCCCTATATATGTGTAAAATAACCTAGTTGAGATTACTAGTGGTTTGAATTAAATCAATCCATAGGGAAAGAACATTCTAAGTGACATTAATGGTTTTGGATTCTTGGGATTCAACCACATGATTTGAGTCTGATTCGATCTAGATATAATTCCATTCATGGTGGATAAAATACTAGATAACATGAATTATGGACCATAATTCTGCCTCATATATTTTTATAATTCCAATATAACGATAAAATAATTTTTTGACGAAGCCATGGTTGGTATGGAATACATCTATGCATCGAGAGGTTCCTAGCATGTGAGAATCCACACCCAAAACAATACATTGATCCACTTTGGAATTAAGGAAATATGATGAATTAAAACAAATTATTTAATTCATGTGTTATATCATTGGTCAATCTAAGGGGTTTTAAATTTCTTATGTCTTGTTTACATCATAATAATTTCATTAAATTTACATTATTTAAAAACTAAATATTTACACTATAGGCCAAAAAAATCAACCACCCATGAAAGAAAAAAATCACTATACTATAAAACTTATATGTTAATTTAAAAATAATATGTAAGTTAATTCAAATAGTATCTTGTAATGTGGAACAAATTATTTCTAAAATCCACACACTCAAATGAAAAAAGGAATTTCTGAATCAGAAATTAGATTTATCTTCATTAATAATCAAATAACCATAATTAAATTGATTTTATTAATTAAATTGGATTTATAATCTAAAAATTATAATCATTTATAAAAAATTATTAATTTTATATATTATAATAAAAATATGTTTCATAAATAAAAATAGTTGTACAAAGAAAGTAATATTTTACTTTTTAAAATATTTTATCATTTCCAACAAATTTTTAATGAATTAATGACGAATTATTTATTTTATTAAGGAAATTTTTTCTTCCAATATATTATAATACCACTATTATTATTCATACATTCCCGACCAACAATTATGTCATAATAGTTTAATTTAAATAATAATATATCATGGTTCATTTAAGCATGGTGTTGTGTATAACACACACTTTATAAGATATTAGTTATATAAAATAAATTCCAAAATATAGTGATGTTACAAACATAGTGTTTTCGATCATGTTGGTAATGATTTAAAAGGGTTTACATCAAGTGAGGGGTGAATTTTTGAAATATACCCTATGGTAGAGATTATTAGATATTGTTGTTGGATGATGATTACATAATAAATGTATCATGATTCATAATATAACATGTTTATTTTACTATAATTGAAAATTGATAGCTGGCATTCCTCTTACAAAAATTCTATTTCACTGAAATGGTAAACAATATCTTTTGTGGAGAATAAAGAGAAACATTATTCCTCAAAATAATGTAAAAATCTTTTAGTAAAACATGTACTAAATGCATTTTTTAAGGGAATAAGGGTAAAAAAAATACATATAGTAAAAATTAAAAAATAGTTGATGGATTCTTATCTAATAAAGAACTAAAGGGAATGCATTCCATAAACATGAATAAAATATAAGTAAAGAAATAATAAGGTGATGTAGTAGTGTCGCTTTCTAGAAGTTATAATGGAGTTATTCAAACTGAATATTTAAAAACATTTTTTTGTAACAACAATTTCAATATTTTAATGCGAAATTAGTTCATAGTGGAGTAATGAGTTCTGATTTATAAAAAAAGTAGTATATTATACTATTTTTATAAGGTTATTAAACATGAAGGGTCAGTTTAGTCAATATATAGTGTAATGAAACCAATGGTATTTCACTTTAGTATCTAATGTGAATAACCATAATTCAATTCATATTTCATTTAGTTTCCCATTAGGGAGAATCATGTAAAAAAAATATTTGTTCCATTCTAATACTTTTTTTCACTCTATAGAGTTAATGATTAATAGAGAAGTGTTCCTCTAAAATAGGTAACAATATAAATTTAAATAATTTATTATTTTTAATAAAATACCATTTTGACCATCCCACTTAGTTAATTATCAATTATTAGGATCAATATAGGCCATACAAAATGAAACACTATATATAGTCTATGGTTATCCTTGAAGGACCAAACATCAGGTTGTTTTGTGTTATGTGATAAGGACCATGTGGTAGATATTTTAAGGATATAAAATAAGTGCCATGTGTTATGCAATATAGGTTCATGAAACAATTACCATATATCATGATTTTTATGGAAATTCACAAAAGAAGATGTGTACTATAGTTTATGTTCAAATGATAAGGACTATGCATCATGCGGTTTAGGGTTAGGAAATGTAAAATATGCATTAGGGTCATGTGAGAGGGGATATCAATCTAGTGGAAAATTTTATGGAGGATAATTTTAATCAATCCTTTTGTGAGGCTAAGAGTTGTATCTAGACTGAAGGAGTTTATTTATTCATAGAAAATTTATATCTATATTTTAATAGGTATAGGAAAAGGATTCCATAATCCTTATTTTAAAATAATTATGATCCAAAGATGTTTAATATTTCTTTTACTAGAATACATTTTAATAGAAGGGTTTTGGAATGTGTATATCATAATAAATAAGTGTTAGAGTTAATGGGAAATTGATATATGTGGTAATAAGTTAACCGTTAGTAACATATAGACAACCACTAAACTATCTAGAAATAGTTCATAGAGTCAAATATATAATCCTTAGCATGAAAACATTCCTCTTTATGGAAGGTCAAATATGATTTGAAATTATCATTACCAAGAATTGGTTTCATTTTAGATTTAGATAGCCTTATTTCAAATTCCTATGACATTAATAATAGAAATAAAATTCCCTTGGTTAGGAATTATAATTGTAAAATAATCACTCAGTATGATATGATAGTATTGGTTCAGACATCAAAACTATAGTATAGGTTCATGAATAAAAGGATATTAATACTGATCGGAGAAATCTAAATGTTAATGTGACACCGACATTTAATTTTTTTTTATTATACTATATATATTTGTGTTTTTTAAAAATATTGATGTTTGTCATTTTGTTTTGGGTGTAATCATTATGTTTGGTGGTATATAGTTCTTAACAATAGAGATTTTTTCCAAAAAATGGGATTTTTATACTGTGATGAAGGTTTTGGGTTATTTTATTTTTTATATATATTGGCCACAACCAAACAATTATTAGGGAACACTATGATTGATTTTTGGGAGTGTTATTTTTGAGCAAGGTAAAGCTCACATCATGACATGGGGGGTCACCTCCTGATCAAAAAAAGGAAGTGGGTTCATTTACATAGAAGATTACACTACTAGACTTCATACTATATGGGGTATCTCCTTATGGGGACATCATTCCATGATGTTATTATCATTACATGATGTTATCATCATTATATGCAACATCTATAGGTAGTGATCCCATGTTTCTTTCCTGGACGAATGTCTAACCACGATAGAGAAGTTTTCATCATGAAATGCCTATATCTAGATTTAATTATTTATATTTTAATATATAGACACATTCAATTTTAATTTGTTTGGACACCATATTTCCCCTCCCATTTATTATACATTAAGAAAAATACAATTGATTATTCCCCTCAAATTCTCTTTAATTTGAGCCTCTTCTTATTCAATTTCAAGCATATTCTTATGGTAAATCCATCCTATATGGTTAATATTTTTCCTCCTCAATTCCCCATGATTTTTATTACTTCTAAAAATAAAAATCTCTTTGTTGGTTAAATATTTGGGTTTGGATGGGTTTAATATTTTATTTATATTTTTTAATATTACTAGAGATTATTTCATAACTAGGTTTTATCTTCCCCATTTTAGGTGGCCTATTGGGACTTATTTACACTTTGTTTGATGATGGAGTTTATATGAGATTAAATTGATTATTAATTAAATAATATTATTTAGTTTCTTAATTCATTTTTTATTAATATATTTATATATATTACCCATGATATGTTTATATAATTATTTCATGGTTTTCTTGACTTGGCGTAAAGGATATTGCAATGAATTTTTTTAATTACTTTTTAAAATAAATTATTTGTATTTATAATTTTAATTAAAATAACTATAAGTCACTATTGGTGTTTTTTATGATAACTAAATGTTTTTATCTGGAGAATGATTTTAAAAGTATGTAATCCATTTTTTAATGATTTGTTTTAAAAAATTATGTTTTGGTTTTTAAGTGACTCTTAAGGGAGGAATGTATTGTTTTTAAAGTGATGAAACCTTGTGTGCTATCAAAGAAGAGTTTGAAACATGATTTTCTACGAGGTTATTAATGGAATGTTGGATTTTGATAAAAGTGATCTCATTTTGTGTGTATGTTTTGGGTGTTTCAAGTATTGGCCTTAATGGATTTATTTAAAGGAATGATTGGCATTTTATAAAATAACCCATTAATGATTATGCACCCTAACTATGAGCCTATATTTTTTATATAACTCTTATAAGATTTTTACACCATTTATGTATTATATATTGGTTATTATTATTATTTTTAGATGATTTTTTGGTAACTAAGGTGTTGTTTCATGTAATGGCGTTGGAGATGAAATGAGTTGTATTTTTTATAAATCTTGATGTATTATTTGATCATTTTTTTGTTGACTCATAACTTATTATATTAATTTCATGATATCCTATTAAAATGATAAAATGATTCATTTTAGGCTATACTAACTTTTCTTGACTTGGTTAAGTTATGGGAGATTATAGATAGAACCCGATATTAAAAGATAATATGATCAAGGAGACCAGGTAGGACTATGGAGGCCTACTAGTATATTTATTCTGTTGAATTTAACTATGAAAATAATATATAAAGACCTAAGAAGTTTCCCATGAAAATTATTATTTTTGATTATTACATCATTTAGTGGTTTCCCACTGCATATATTATTTGAATTCACACTGGTCTCATTTGAATTATTGGAATCTTTTTTTATTCTTGTATGTTTTTATTATTATTCTTAATATGATGATAGAGTTATTTTATTTTCATATCTATTTATTGGGCATATTATTTTCAAATATGTTTTAAAAATAGATACATATGAATGGTCTTCTAATTAGGAATATGGAAGGTTTTTTTTATTTTTTAAATTATAAATTCCACCTTCTATAATTATTTAATATATTATTCCATTTTAAAAGGTGGAATCGATACACGGGATAAAATTAGGTTGTAAGAGATATTTTAAAGGAATGTATGATCTATTTTCTTGCGTTTTAAATCTTGTAATTAAATCTTAATGGGTTTTGTTTAAAAAATGGGTTTCCTTTTGTTTTTATATTATGATTATATATGATAAATTTTTTCTATTCTATTAACTTAATAAATATTATTATCTAAGTATTGTTTAATCATGAATTTATGAAATTATTTTTATTAAAGGAAATTCATTGACTCTTTGGTGAAATCATAGTGGGCTTATTTAGATCAGACCTAGAATATAAAATTGTGAATGTGTGTGTATGAAACCTTCATGTTTATATTGGAATCCAAGTTTTGATATTAGTTTTTATATAGCTATTTTGGTTCAGTAATGGATTTTTTGGTTATTATAAGTGAGAAGGGGTCATGTGGGGATATTCACGTGGTATCTTAGTTTTTTATTTATTTTTGGGATGCTAACGTATAAATTACTATGGATATTAATAATGGGTTTTCTATCATTTTCTGGTTTTATTCTATGATTTATTTCATCCTATATATATAAATAATGTGACATAAATCATTTTTATTATTTTTCTCTAACAGTGACGTCTACTATTTTATATAGAAATTTTTTATTTCATATTTATTTTTGTACACGTATTGAAATTTTAAGGGTTGTTTAGTGTATTGATGAGACATACTAGATACACAGAAGTGTTCATTGATTTGATTCTACGATTCAAGTATGAATTAATTCCAACATAAGTATGTTCGATCCTATAAAACTAATATCTATTCTATGGTGATCAGAAATGTTCTTTTGGCCTTACAATAGATAAAATAAGATGTTGGATCCAAGGAAGATCATGCTCATTTCTTACAAAATGCTATCAAGTCCCAATCTTTTTCTTTGAGCGTGTCTTACTATTATAGAGAATAGGACTAATGTAACTCTAGTGGTAGGTCATGGGTAGGTGATTAATAACTGAATTTCATGGTGAGACATGAGTTATTTTGGATCGGTGGGATTTAATTCTTGAATTTTCATTCCATTTTGAATATTCTAATTGGTTTTGAATATCTGATGACTTACATAAGATACATTGTGGTTTTCATTAATTTTTTTTGGTGAAATATAAATTGGAACCTGAGTGGTATTGTTATCTCATGTTATTGAAACAAAAATATTCACTATGTACATTCCTAAAATAAATATTAACTTTATGTACATGAAAAAACAAATTAAATTTATCCATAAAATATTTGATGAATATTATTATTGAATATTATAAGATTAATATAACCTAAAGTACATAAATATATTATAATCAATTAAAATTTATAAAATTTTAAGGATAAAAAACATATATGATTAAGAAGGATTTCTATTTCACAAATCATTGTTTGAAGTTTTAATAAATTAAATAAACCAATTTTAAATGATTAATATGATAATATATACTCTTATAGTATTAAAATTATAAATTGGTATAAAATAATATTAGGAACACTTAATGTTCAATAAGAACAATTTTCAATAAAATTAGTAATCTTTATATTTTTATAATCATTTAAAAAATAAAATTTTAAAAATTAAAAATTAAAATTAAAATTAGATAAAAAATATCATTTTTAATTTTTTAATTTCTAAATAACATTATTATGAATTTTTCAATATATATCTAAAAATATTAACTTTCATGTGAATATTTAAAATTTCGTTAATACAAATATTGAGACATTTATGAAATTAATAATATAAAAGTATGACATATAAAATTATGAACCAATTTTTTTTTTAAAAAATATATAATTTATAAGTTATATTTTAAATTTGAAATATTTATTTCAGTTTTCACAAAATTTCTTGGTATTTTTTAATATATGTTACACTATTCCGTAAAACAATTTTTATATATTATACTTTCATTATTCAAAAAATAGTTTTCTTAAAATTTTGAATGTGAATATAATAAAATTTATTTCAAATTTTGATTTATAAGGTCCATATTATTTAATAATAAATATTTCATTTAAATTCATAGAAAAAATATTACTTATGTAAAAATAGTTATTGTAGGAAAATCCAGAAGGGTGAAACAGGTTATCCAATAGGGTAAAAGGATTATTTACTTTCAAAACATTTTTAGAATTTATTTTTTGTGGGTTTTATTGTCATAAAATTAACTGAAATACCTTATTTTCTATTTTGGATTCTTATTGACATGTGAATCATGTTGTCTCTTTATATTAAGATGAAATATTTAGGATAATGATATTATTAGCCCTTATAAATGGTGCCTCTTCTCAAGCCTTCAAAATAAATCCGAATGTTTAGTTTCCCCTATAAAAGTTAAAATCATTCCAACCCCTAGAATATTATTTTATATTATTAATATTATAGGGAAAAAATCCAAAGGCCTCCATTTACATGGAGTACTCTAAGAGAAAACTAAAGTTCATAGTATGTGTACTAATTTCCACATTTCATTTTTTAGATTACTTTTTTAAAAATAAATTTTTCATAACTATATAATAAAAAATTATTTTTTTATAATAAATTTTATTATACTAAGTTAAAAATCATTAAATTCCTTTACCTTATCCCCTTAATGAAAATAAAAACGACATTAGTTATTATGTGTGGATTGTCGCTTCCATGAAGCATCATGATTCATTTACATTATTGATGATACATTGATGATATTAATATGTAATTTAATGTATTGGTATGATATTTATAACAAGATTTATGTTTTTAAGTAGAAAAAATATTATTGGTTTCTACCATTCTATGTATAGTGAAGTCGTCGTCTATGTGTACGTGTGTACTACCACCACCATTGAACATGGTATTCAGTTATTTCATCCCTTACTTTCATATATAGTAATTAGAATGAGTTAGATGGATTGAAATTATTTTCATTAAATTATTAGGATTCTAGTATGATAAATTGGAAATCCTATTAATGATATGAACAATAAACGATCATCGTAAATTTAATCATCTAGAAAGAGCATACTAGAGGGAAAAAATTTATTCATAATATGTTATAATTCAAAATAAATATATTATTCTTAAATATCTCCTAAATTATGATTTATCACATTCATATGAAATGAACAATGTCATTATTTTCTTCTAGAATAAGTATTTCATAACTAAATCACTTTACAGTAATCTGTTATTTATTATATGATCATGTTTTGGTCGATCTGAACACATACTTGAACCATCCTACAATATAATATTATAGATGACTATTAAAACTAAATTAATAATAATATATAATATAAATAAGTAATTATTTTTTTAGTTTTCTTTTATAATGGATACATTAATATTTAACACATTAATTAAGATAAAAACATATCTTTTTTAGAAATAAAAAAAACATGATCATTAATGATTTCATCTTTATGGATCATAACCAATGCAGACATAGAATAAAATTATAGCATTAAAAATAATTGTAAATAATAAATTATAGTTCCATGTATGATTATGGATTATCATAGTGTGCAGAATTATGAATAATATTTCTATTATGAAAATAGTTCAAAATGTTCTCTATTATTCACACATGATATCGAACAATGATAATTACTAACTTATATAGATGGTGAGAACAATTATAAATGAGGACAATGAAATGTTATAGATTTGAATATGGTTTTTAAATAGGCAATTACTAGTTTAATTTTTGTTATACATGGGATTATTTTTCTTTAGCAGATATCTAGAAATAAGGTTAGGAGTTATTTTCGTCAAATGAAATTTCATGAGGCATATTATAGATTTATCATCAAGATATCCCTAATATTTTTTGATTACTTATTAATGAATTTATTTAACCCAAATTATATAATTAATGGGTTTGGAATATATATATCATGATATTTATTCAAATTTATTTGAATTTAAAAGATACAGAATTTGTAATGTTTTTAACTGAACTGCCTTATTTAAGTTAAAAATAATTATCATGAACTTCATTATTCCATGATTTGTTTCATTCATTATGATACATTATTTAACGATACATTATCTTCCAATGTACTGGAAAATTAGTTTTTACTTCAAATATTTTACAATGGTATAATTTAATTATCAAAACATATACTAGTATTGAGAATAATTCCCATACAGTTTAAAGACAGTTTTCCCTCCTTGACTATATTCTCCTTCTTATCAATGATTCTCATTATATTTTAGAAACCCAATTGTATTATTTATACTATTATGTTTAAATTTATATGTTCTTATATTCAAAAGGATGATTTATGATCCCTTCTTACAATGTGGGTTTGAATAAATATATCTTAAGTGGGATTTCTTCCATTATCATTTGTTTTATTTTTCAATTCAAATTTTCTTAAAATAACTATAATTTAATTTCAATGAACTTTTAGAGTGTAATATTTTAATTGTTAAATGCCTTCAGAAGTTTTGAAAATATATTTTAAAAAATATCTTTTGACAGTCACCTCTATCTTCTTTTATTTGGAAAACATTAAAAAAATGTTTTATAATAATTATTTTAGGTTCTTCTTCTATTTTCCTTCTTATCTTAAAAAATTATTTCCTATGAAAATATGTTTTATAAATTACTGACTAAATTCTATTATACATTTTTGGGGTTTTAATGTCATGAAAATAAGCTACATTATTTACCTTTCCCAGTCATAAAGTATTTATGATTTTTTATCAAATGCCATTCCTATGTGAACACTCAATATTTTATTCCATTGATTGAATGGTGTTTATCTAGATTCCATTCATCAATTTATTGGGTGAAATTATTGAATTAAAAATATACCCTTTATATATACAATGTAAATACCACATGACCAGTTGTCTTGATTAAAGGGTATTTACGTACAATATTACATAATATATTTGGATACAAATTTATTTTCCATAGGTATATCTTTTTAGGATTATTAATATTATTAGGATTGTTTTTCTAATGTTATTACATTTAAAAATTATTTAAATCCCATTTTATTCCCATCATTTCTTTGTGAAATGATGAATGATTGATTTTATGTGGAACTTATGCATATAGATGATGGAAGGTGGGGTCATATATCACTATATTTTGTATTGGTTCTATTTTATATCTAATGAGATATTAAAGAAATAACATAGTGAGTTTTATTTCAAAGGAATGAGTATAATATGTTTTTTATTTTTTTAATGCATGTACATAATTAGTTTGTTCACAAAGGTGTGGGAGTAATTAGGCTTCTCAAAAACTTTCCCATCATTATGAATATTCTACCTTACTAATTTTTTATTCCATTAAAGTTTTGTTACAATAAATTTTTATACCTCCTCTTCTAATATATTTCACACTTTCATGTTACGATCACATTATTGAAGATTATTTTTATGATTTTGATCTTGTTTAATGTAACGCCCTGACCCCAGTTACCCCTAGTCGGTGCATTATTACATAACATTGGCATGATCACAAGGGATCAAGTCCTGAAAGAACGATCGGTTTAGTAGCCCTGGAATTACTAGATATATATATATATAAGTTTTACAATACATTATAAAATAAAAAACAACAACAACATTGTATCAGTTGAACACATTAATATCCCTTATAATATCCCTGCAGGTCATTCATAATATACTTCTTCGCATCCTGGGAAAAATAAAACATATAAAGGGGTGAGCTCAGGTGCTCAGTAAGGATAACAATATAGTGGAAACTTGCATAAATAAGTATAAACATTTAAGGCAATTTATAATATTAAAATACAAGCCTTTTAAAAATAAACTTCAGCATAATATGGCAAATATAAATCAAATAATTCCATTTAATTATTCACATGTATATTCTACAAGTCGAATAATCACATTTAATATCAATATCCAATTTCATAATGATGGAATGCATAATGTCGGACATCATAACCACACTGTCAAGGCCTAGTGCCATGACTACAAATAATATTTTTTCAGGGCCTTGTTCCAAGACACTAGTTTGTCTCATGAGACCTACCGATGCATCGAAGAGATATAGCAGGCTCCATCTGTCACTAATTAAGTCCAATGTATTCCTCATATGAAAATGTTGAAACATAACATAAACATTCATATTAAAACTACTATAAAAAATGTTAATACTTTAACCATAAACCATGAATGTTATAAAAATAACACATACATAGTCAAACATATGACATAACCTTTAATATAGTATGGAATATTTTATCACAATAAATCAACTTCAAACAAGTGTAAAATCATTCAAAGTATATCGACATATATGAAATCAAAATCATTTGAGAGAAATAGCTCTTTCTATTTTAAATCATTTTAAAGTGACATAATTATAAAATAAAACATTTATTTTGAAAATATTCTTATAATGTTTTAAGGGAAACATCGAAGGTGTTATAACGGTAGAAAATAGTCGCACCCTCCATATAAGTTAAAAAGCATTTTTACCTTAATTCGTCGAAAAGGTCATAAAGTACCTTGTTTGGAAAGTGATGGAATGATTCATTTCAAACCATTTTATAAAAAGTAAAATGAGGGTATAAATGAATTTAACTCATAGTCTATTAAATAGTAAAAATGTTTTGAAATACATTTTTAAGATACACATATGTGGATGATAAAGAGGTCTCAACAGATACTCACGTATAAACAACATCGTATAATGAAGAGATTGTAGAATTAACCCTTACCATGTAATTTTCCTTTATTGAGGGTATTTTAACCTTATGTATAATAGTTATATAATTGTTATTAAATTATTGAAGAACCAAATACATAAATATGATATCATATATGATCTTCTAATATTGGTTTGTTAATAATATTTTTGTAGCATCATTGTTTTAGGTGTTAACTGATTCATTTTCCTTTATATTATTGGTTATGTAAGCCATGTTTTTTATGGATAGTATTTATTTGATTCATATCTAGAATGATATTAAGTTCATAATCATTATTTTTAATCATAAAATTAAAATTATTTTTCAATGGTTATGATGGGGAATGAATTTCACCGCGTTCGTGGTGACGGTAATCTGTACATACGCACAGGCAACAATATCATTCTATTGGTGGTGAAATCATATGTAATTGGATGGTATATCAGATATAAATAATCCTAAACATGTTATATTTATGATTCATATCAGTTATACTCATTATTATACCCATCCAAATAGTGAAGTGTTTAAATAACAAACTACACCACGACGTGGAGACGGTAAGCCGTACGTACACACGTATGGTGACCTGTCATTCATAGTATGGATATAATAATGAATATGGTTGTACCATATTTATAATAACATCATAGTATGTATAAGGTACTGGAGTTATGGTTTTGTTATTGAAACAACAAATAAAGAGGAAGTGGAAGAAGAAAATAACTTTGAAAGAGGTGGTGAAATTATTACCTCTTCTTCGAGTGTTTCCTTTTGAGTTGGTCAAAAGGGCTCCTTAAGTTGGCTTTATGATCAATGTAAGGCATCTAGGTATGTTTTAGGGTAGTTGTGAGGATATTTGAGCAGGGTTTGGCCGAGCCAAATGGATTTGGAGGTGTGATTTTGAGAGAAGGGGAAGTGCCCTTTTATAAGAGAGGTGACTGTCACTTTTGGAAAAGCTTGAATTATTTTTTAATTATACAATCATATTTGGTTTATAATGGATTCAAAATGATTTATTTTGAGGCTAAGGTAGAGATGGGTTTAAAAAATTTTAACCAATAGGTATTACATAGGTTTAGTTCCCCATATTAACTTTACCTTTTAGATTTTACTCTTAGTTAAATAGTTTAACTCTTACCATGTATTCTTGTATTATTATAATAAATGGTAAATAAACATACTATAAATATCTAAGAGAACCCCAAGTGTTTAATTATTGATATATATAATCTTATATATGTCCTTTGGATGAATCTTAAAATTTTAAGAATATTATGTCAATTAATAATATAGTATTTGTTTTAAAAACTCATTTATGTCCATTTTGACACTATTTGGTATTTTGTTTTTTTGAAAGTAATAAAAATTTTATCACTTCGAAAAAAATTTATTTAATCAATAAAAACATGTAATATTAAACTATAAAATTAGTTGAATGCATAAAATGTCTCAATTTAAATTTATTTGGATATTTATAATATCAATTATTTTAATCTTTCATTAATAAGGTAATTACTGCATCATCATTGTATCATAAATAAATTTAATTATTTAATTTCTAAAAAATATATATAAAATACCATTATGTATAAAATATTTTTATATTTCTAATGAATATTAATAGTCAAATTTATCTCATGTATAACACTATATTAAAAATTTTATAGTTATTAAACTTTGAATTTAACACTTTTAACTCTTCTTTAAATAAAATAATAATAAATGTCCTAATCTAATCCAAGTGGACCAAAATGATAATATTTTATTTATAAGGTTGATTTTGGTCTAAATAAACTTATCCAATATATTTAGGACATGTTTTAGGGTAATTATAATTTCATCTTTTACCTTTAATTACCTTATTTAATTTTAACCGTGGTAAATAAAAGTCAAAAGTTACTATTCACCAAAAATTAGTTTCATCTTATTGATCCAAATTTTACACACAGATGTCAACCGTGTATCTCGGTTTTGTGAAATTAAATTCATAGAATTTTTAAAATTACATTTTATGCAAATTTGCAAATGTGTCTAGAAGGTGGGTAAAAGATGGTAAAAAGTTCAATAAAATTTTATATATCTAATATTATTATAAAATGACTCCAATGAGTTAATTTAAACATATATAGGTATTATGTATCTATTTTTTACCTAATATAAATTTAAATAAAATAACAAATTATTTAAATAAAAAGTCGGTTTTAAACAATATCACAGTATTTTTCACTATTCATTAAAAATTGAAAGTTTTTTGAAAAATACCAAAAATTCATCCCAAGATAATTTTGATATTCCGAATCCAAAAATGAAGTCCATTTTGAAAAATAAAAATTATAAAATTTCAAAAATTAGGTATTATTATTCATAAAGGCTAGTTTGATAGGTTGTGGTGTGTTAGAACTTGAGGTTGTGTACAACACAAGCTATTGTATTATTCAAAGAGAAGTGTACCGTGAAAGCTTGGGGTGTTACATAATTCCTTTTTCAAATAATTTCGTCCTCAAAATTTCATGAATATTACTGCATAAAATGATTCAATTGGTTCTTCATCACAAGTTCTTCATGTTCCCAGGTTGCCTCTTCCATCCTATGGTTTCTCCATAGAACATTCACCAGATGAGTCATCCAGTTTCTCAGCACTTGTTCTCTAGTATCAAGAATCTTGACAAACTCTTTACAATAAGACAGATCGGGTTCCCATTATATTTCTTCAAAGGTGAGTACATGCATTGGTCCAGGCATGTATATTCTCAATAGTGATATCTGGAACACATGATGAACTTTGGAGAGACTTGGCAGTATTCCAAACGATAAGCTACAAATCAAATTATTTCTAGAATTTCAAAAGGTATGATGTACTTGGGACTTAATTTTATCTTCTTACTGAATCGTATAACACCCTTCCATGGAGACACCTTTTAGAAAACATGATCTCCTACTTGAAATTCCAAATCCTTCCTTTAGTTATCGGCATAGATATTTTTCCTACATTGAACTACTTTGATGTGGTTCTGGATAATCTTCACCTTTTCCATTGTTTTCTTAACAAGTTCTAGGCCTACGAGTTTTTCTTTCACCAACATCATCCCAAAAAGTTGCTGTGCGACATCTCTATCCATATAACTCTTTATATGGTTCCATCTGAATACTTTAATGGAAGCTATTATTATAGTAAAATTATACCAGAGGTAAATATTGATCTCACATACTTTGAAAGTCAAGTGAGAAAGATCTCAACATGTCTTATAAGGTTTGAATAGTCTGTTCTGATTGTCTATCAGTTTGAGGGTGGTAGGCAGTGCTCAAATGAAGTTTAGTGTCCATGGAATTTTGAAGACTTTTCCATAATCTTGATGTAAAACATGTATCACGATCAGAATCAATCGATAGGGGTGCTCCATAAAGTCTTAAAAATTCATTAATATATAGTCTTTATAAATGTTCAAGTGGAAAATATTTTCTTATAGCAAGAAAATATGGTGACTTGGTAAGACGATCAACAATGACCCATATTGCATCATTCCTTCTAGGAGTCTTTGGTACCCCCATGAAAAAGTCCATCATAATATCATACCATTTCCAATCAGGTGTTTGGAGAGGTTTCATGAATTCTTTAGGATGTTGTCTTCCAGCCTTCATCTGTTGACAAACCATACATCTTGACACATAATAAGTAATCTCCCTCTTCATGTTGTCCCACCAAAAATGTTCCTTCAAATCTCTATACATCTTAGTGATACTAGGGTGTATAGATAAATTGGAGCTATGAGCATTATCCAAAAATTCCCTTTTTAGATCAGGTATATCAAGAACACAAAGGCTCTTCCCAAATTTCAAAATTTCATCTTAATATACGAAGTTGATCAATATCCCATCATTCACAGCTTTAATTTTCTTTTGAAACTCCTCATCATCAGTCTGTGAACTTTTTTTCATTTATAGTAAAGTTTTATTAGAAACCATTTGAAAAGGTATTTATGTTTCACCATCCATGATTATTCCCATATCTATCTGTACTAGATCCATGAACATAGGATCCATTTAAACTCTAATCTTGTTCAAAACTCCTTGATACTTTATGCTCAATGCATCTTCCACCTTATTTTCCTTCCCCGTGTGGTAGTGTATAGTGAAATCATAATCTTTAAGTAGTTCAAGCCATCGTCTTTGCCTCATTTGGAGTTCTTTTTGTGAGAAAATATACTTCACACTCTTGTGATCAATATATATCTCTCATTTTTTACCATAGGGATAATGTCTCCATATCTTCAAAGAAACGATTAAAACTTCTAACTCAATATAATGAATATGATAGTTTTTTAATGAATTTTTAGATGTTGTGATGCATATGAAATAACTCTATCATTCTATATAAAGATACAACCATGTTCATTATTTGAATAATCTCTATAAATAACAAAACCATTATTACCCGTTGGTAGAGTCAAGATAGAAGCATTAAATAATCTTCTATTCAGTTCTTAAAAACATTCTTCACACTCTTTTGTCCAAAAAAATTTATCCCCTTTATGTGTGATATTGGTTAATGGGTTTTCCAATCTAGTAAAATTCTAGATGAAATGACGATAATAACCTGCTAATCCAATAAAACTACGTACCTCAGTTATACTCATCGGTGCTGGACATTCTTGTATTGCTCTTGTTTTAGAAGGACCCACAAAGATTCCATCCTTATAGAAAATATGGACAAGGAATTTTTTTTCATGAAGCCATAATTCACACTTTCTAAACTTCCGATATAATTCATTTCATCTGAGGGTTTTCAGAATAGTACACAAGTGATTTTCATGATCTTCGTAGCTTTTTTCGTATACCAAGATATAATCAATAAATACCGATACAAATTCATCAAGATATTCTTTGAAAACTCTATTCATTAGATCCATGAAAATAGAGGGTGCATTAGTCAGTCAAAAAGGAATTACTGTAAACTCGTAATGCCTGTACCTGGTTTGAAATGTGGTTTTCAAAATGTCTTCTTTCTTCAGACACAACTGATGATATCCAGATCAAAGGTTAATCTTTGAATAATATTGAGCTCCATGAATTTGATCAAATAAATCATCTATGCGAGGTAGAAGATACATGTTATTTATTGTTATATAATTGATCTCCTGGCAGTCAATGCAAAACCTCATAGATCCATCTTTCATTTTAACAAAAAGAACATGGGCTCTCTATGGAGAAACACTATGGAAAATAAATCCTTTATTACTCAATTCCTCTAGTTGTTTATTTAGTTCCACTAATTCCAAAGTATTCATTCTATAAGGGGTCTTTGATATGGGCCTTGAACTAGGAATAAAATCAATAGAAAATTCAATTTCTTGTTCTGGAGGATATCTAGGTAAATCCTCTAAAAACGCATCAACATATTCTTATACAATATGTATGTTCTATATTAAAACATTCTTTTACTCACCCATAGTTATTTTATTCTATTCCTCCCCAATAATTGAATTTAGTAGAGCTACTAGGGGTGGATAAAGATAATAATCAGTTGGTGATGTTTCTTCTCTAAAGATAAGATATTCATTATCATCATCAATAATTACAACCTCTATCTTCTTACAATAAAAGTTTTCATCATGGTCTGAAAGACAATCCATACTGAGGATTATATCAAATTCAATCATGGTTATGAAGATGAGATCAACAAATATAAAACATTAATATGCCCGAATGGGAAAAAATTCATAAAACTTTGTTGTAATGATACTTCCCTTAGGAGTTTTTACTAAAAAATCCCTTGTTAAATAAAATTTGAAATATATAATTTTCTTAGAAAATAGGGAAAATATGAAACAATGTGATGATCCTGAATCAAATAAAGAATTTTCTAAACATAAGGGAACCATTAAATTCCCTTCCACTATGTCTTTTGGAGCGTCAACCTTAGCAGTAGTGATCGCATAAGCTTAGCCTTACTCCCTTGGCATTTTCTGAGGTAAGATTCCTGGGCACTTAGGACATTCATTTTCATAATTCTCCATTTCTCAACAATTATAGCATTTAACATTGACGACATATTTCTTTCCCTTACAAGCACGAGCTTAGTGGATTTTTTCACCACACTTGTAACAGACTCCGATTCCCTTCAGGAAAGTACCGGGGTGTTTCTTCCCACATTTACCACAGGGCATAAATTCAAATTTTCCCTTCTTCCCCTTATTTATATTTTTAGAGTGTTACACAGATCTCTTATTCTCTTACTTCTCTTTAAAGTCATAATACTTTGAGAATTCCTTTTCTGTCTAAATAGAACATGCGACAATATTTTCGTATGATGAGAAGGATTGTGAGACTAACGCTCGATGGAGAAATGATTTTAAGAGATCAAATAATCGATCAATATTACTCCTTGGGTTACATATATAATTTTTTTCATGCCTTACTAACCTTGTAATTTTGCCTCATACTTTGCAACATTCTTATCCACATTTTTCCTGAGACTCAGAAATTATCTTTCCCAATCCACTCGATGGTCACGAGGAAAGTATTTTTCTAAGAAAATCTCTTTAAACTCCCTCCATTCAACATTTGATAATTTTTCATCTTCCATTGTGTTTTGAATTAATGACCACCACTGATCTGTATCTCCCGTGAGGTGATAAACATCCATGACAACTTTTTTCCATTCGCTACTTCCCAAAGCATGAAATATTTTCTCTAAAGAACTTATCCATTTCTCAGATACAAATGGATTTATAGTCCATTAAATGTTGGTGGTTGTTTCCTCATGAAGCGTCCTAACATTGATCATCCACGTTGTGGATTAGGGTGCTCAATATGGGTAAGGTTATTATTCATAACCCGAGTGAGTTGTCCCAATATGGTGATAATCTAATTATCCCCAGTTTCATTACTATCTCCACTATAATTATATTGAGTAGGAGAGAAATCCCTACATGGATTACGTGAATTGATACAGTTTCTATTCCTTCCACTAGGGACCATTTCTAAACAATGGCATACACTAGATTAGTTTAAGAATCTCAATACATAATTCCTAAATTATAAAAAACATAACATAAATTGAACAGTTTATGGATATAATTCATAATCATAAAAATGTTTTCACGGTGGAGGTATATACTCATAAATCCTTCATAATGGTTTGTAATGAAAATTTTAATTATCCTAATCATATCCCCTAGGAGTTTCATAACTAAGAGTACAACAAGGCCTGTGGTCGTGTACCAGGATACCCCAGGTCAAGATCGAAACTCTTTGTCAGAGTTTTCACTCTTAGGTATATCTGTGCCAGAGCTGCCTGTACCTGCTCATATCCAGATAGGGATGTATTGCTTGTAAAACTCACAAAATATATACATTACCAAAATTCTAGGAAGTTCTTCTATACTAATCCTCAAAGTATATCTTTGGGTGATGTACTATAATCAGGATTTTTCTAAATCTAGCTTCCATGGTTTGTAATAATCTTACATTGATGCCAGTTGTAATGCCCTGACCCCAGTTACCCAGAGCCAGTGCATTATTACAAAACATTGGCATGATCAAAAGGGTTAAAATCCAGACCAACCAATTTAGTATCCTTGGACATACTATATACATGCATAAGTTTTACATTACATTATAAAATGAAAAACGATAACAAAATTGTCTCCTTAGAACACATTCATATCCCTTATAATATCCTTATAAGTCAGTTATAATATACTTCTTTGCATATTGGAAACAATAAAACATAGAAAGGGGTGAGCTCAGGTGCTCAGTAAGGACAACAATATAACAGAAACATTCATAAATAAGCATAAATATTTAAGGAAACGTATAATACTAAAACACATGACTTTTAAAGTTAAATTTCTACATAACATGGAAAAGATAAATCAAATAATTCCATTTACTTATTCACAAGGATATTTTACTAGTCGAATAATCACATGCAATATCAATAGCCAATTTCATAATGACGGAATGCATAATGTCGGAAATCATAACCACATAGTCAAGGACTCATACCAAGATGAAAGATACAATTTTTTCAAGACCTTATGACAAGATAATAGTTTATCTCATGATACCTATCAATGCATCGAGGAGCTATAGCGGGATCCACCCATCACTTACTAAGTCCAATGCATTCCTCATATGAAATGGTTGAAACATAACATAAATATTCGTATTAAAAGTAGCATAGGAAATGTTAATACTTTAACCATAAACAGTGAATGGTATAATAATAACACATCCATAGTAAAACATATCATAAAACCATTAATACAATATGGAAGATCGTATCATAATAAATCATCTTCAAACTAGGGTAAAATCCATCAAAGTATATTGACATAGATGAAATCAAAATCATTTGAGAGAAATATCTGTTTCTATTTTAAAATAATTTAAAAGAAAAATAATTATAAAATAAAATAGTTATTATGAAAATATTCTTATAATATTGTAAGGGAATCTTTGAATGTCATGACCCATCCCCCGGGGCCTTTTCTGTGACTACCCCAAGCCCGCCTTCCATAGGCCAGGGGCTGGTGACTAGCACCAAAGGAGAAATTAACTAAAACTAGGAAGGCATTGCCTTTATAACTTGTAAACACACACAGTAAGTTACAAACATGGGTAAACTGTATAACCAAAAGAGTGCTGAAATCAAAAGGGTCCAGAATACAAACCCAATAGTAAAGTTACAAGTGCAACTGAAAACAATACAACTGATGAAAAATAAATAAAAGAAGCTACTCGGTTGTCCTCCATGATTCCTACCTGAAGGGTAGGTACAGATATCCTCCTCAGCACTCCGCGTATGTCTGTCTCCTCCACGTACTGACACGCCATACAGTCCACCACCGGGCATCGTCCAATCTCGGTACTCTCTGCCTCAGTCAGCTCTGTCTGTCGTCTGCAACCAAAACAACCAGGTGCGGGCATAGCCCGTGCAAGGGTGAGTATAACGATACTCAATAGGGACCTCGAGACCCTCAAGGTCTCACAAAATCCACCAAGGACAAACTAAAAAGTAAAAAATCAACAGATGACCCTACTTAGGTATATTCCTATACATATAACTAAGTTATCAAGTAATCCATCTCAATCATGAGTAAAACACAGAAAAACTGACTCAGCTCAACTGGGATTTTATTCTAGGGGTAGTATTATGTAACATCCCAAGTCACATTGTCGAAGCCTTGGTTGATGGAGAACTCCTCCTCTATCAAGTACAGTGGGCCTGCCACAACACCAAGCATTCTTCCCACTATCCTTGGACTACTAAGGTACTCATGTCGATTACTGTGGATCTTCCATGTCACCAATCGTGCTCCCCACTGTGGGTCTGCCGGGCCACCAAGCATGCTCCCCCTCATAGCCTTATGAGGTACTCCTCATGTCGAGTACCGTGGGTATGTCACGACACCAAGGCTCTCCCCACTGTGGGTCTTCCACGAAACCAAGGTGCTCCCCACTGGGCTAGTAGAGTCACTCCGAGTCAAAACAGTCAGTAGTTGTCAGGTCTCAGCCAAATACTAGGTCTCTGTACTATGCTCGCTCATCTCCTGGAGGATCCGCTCTACAAGATACTAGTCAATACTCCAAATTTCACTAAATCCCACGAAGATGTATCACAATGGTCCTCCACGTCACAGGGGTATCAACATAAAAGACAACATGTTAATCGAACGCCTGGTCTGTTAGTTATTAGCCTTTTAGACCCGGGGGCCCGGTTGGATTCGTGCTCAACCCAACTTGACCATACCCCATCTCAATCCAAAACTTAGTGGGGTATCACTCAAAGGGACTATCCCTCTCCAAGGTTCCCAACGTCGTTGATGGTTCATAAAACGGAAGTCTGGTGCCAAAGTTATGGAAAAAAGAAGTATACGGGTCGTAGTGGGGCTGGGTACGGTCCGACCCGGTCCGACCTAGCATGGGTCGACCTGGTTTGGGTCGACCCAGGCCAAACTGCAGGGTTAGGCCCGGCCCGTAATGCGGCCCGATCTGCTGGGAGGCCCAGCAGGCCGTGAGGGCCGTGACGGGCCGCAGAGCCCACAAGTGCCACAAGGCAGCTCGACCGCCGGGGTGCCGCGAGGGCGCGGGACCGGTTCGGCTGGGGCGTCACGAGGGGCATGGTCCAGCTTGGCCGGGTCACTGCGAGGGGTGCGAACCGGTGGCTCGAAGGGCTGGCGGGCGGCATGAGCCGGGGCATCTTGGGGGGCCAGCGGCGGTGTGGTCAGTTCGGCCGGGATGTCAGTGCACCATGGGGCGGCTCGGCCAGGGTGCAGAGATGAGGTGTAGAGCCGAGATGGCGTGGCCGGTGGGTGGTGTGGATGGTGGGTGGCTTAGCAGGCGAGCGCGGGACCGGTTCGGCTGGGAGGCCGGAGCGCCGCGGGGGCGGTGCGGTCATGGTGGCCACGGGTGGTGGCACTGTTGCCTTCATCACCTTCCATCATTCTGAAGAACATCACAAAGAAGAATAGAAGAGGGGGGTCGTAGGAAGTCTCGAGGAAGAAGGTCGAAGTCAGGGTCGAAGTTCTTCATTGGCGTTCTTCATTCGGAGAAATAGCTCTTCATTGGAGAGCTTTTCTACCAAGGCTCCACCAAAAAGAGAATGACCAACTAATGTTTTTCCTCCAACATTAATCATTGGAACAAATTCAAAATAGCCTAAATAAACACCTAGTTTGGTACATTTAATTAAGGTGAGCTGGCATAATTAATCTGGAGGAAGCTCAAGAGGCTCCTCCACATTAAAGAGGGGGGGTTGAGTGGTGTCTTCTCCCCCCATTAATAGGGGTCGGGTGGCCCCCTCCCCTAAATTCAATTTGTGAGGTTATTGAAAACTTGGGTGGTCCCCACCATAATTAAACATAAAGAGGAGGTTTAGTTCCAGTGGACCCCACCCCTGAAAATCCACATGGGAGGGTGCTTACAAAAAAATAAAATAAAACATGTGTTTATTTTATTTATTATTTCCACGAAAAACCCCAAAACTAACTTTCTCCCTCGATCATCTGTCGTCGAGGTGAAAGTCTCCTTAAGCGAATACCGGTGCTATGTGTTCAACGGTGCCCTCATATTTCAATTCTATGAAATGGTTCAAAAGTTAAAAACCCACTCGTACGTTTACTTAACGTACCCGAACAAAACATAAAAACTTTATTCCGGGAACTTTGGGTCTCAGAAACACGCGCCGTCAATTTTCGCGGACTCATAAATGCCCCATTTATTAAAAAAAATTACATGGAAATTTCGGGTTTTTACATTCTCCCCACATCAAGGCTCTATATCCCCATAAGCCAAAACTCAAACTAGGTAAAAAATTGGGGGTATTGAGCATGCATTTGAGCCTCCCGCTCCCATGTGCTCTTCTGGAGGTTCCCGTGCTGCCAGTGAACGCACACCGTAGGTATCGACCGTCCATGAAGGACTCTCTCCTGTCGATCGTCAATCTCTACTAGAACCTCTGTAAATGTCTCCCCATCATCGAAGTCCAGCTCTCCATGGTAGATGATGTGAGAAGGGTCGTGCACGTATCTCCTCAACTGAGATACATGAAATATGTCTAGCACTCGGTGCAACTAAGGTGGAAGAGCTAAGCGGTATTACACCTCGCTAACTCTACTAAGGACCAAAAAAGGTCTGATGAACCTTGGAGATAACTTGCCACCTCGTCCAAATCTTTTCAAAACTCGTCGAGGTGATACCCATAGAAAGATTTGGTCACCATCCTCGAACTCTTAAGGCCTCCGTCTTCGTTCGACAAATGGAATTCGCCTCCTCTATGTAGTCTTCATCTGCTCCTGGATTATCTGCACCTTTTCTGTGGTAGCCTGTACCATCTCTAGTCCCACTAGTGCTAACTCCCTTGGGTCAGTCCAGCACAAAGGTGATCTGCAAGGTCGCCCATACAATGACTAAAAAGGTGACATCCCAATTGTGGATTGATAGCTGTTATTGTAGAAAAACTCCATAAAAGGAAAGTGATCCTCCCAGCTACGACTGAAGTTGAGGACTCAAGAACAGAGCATGTCCTTGAGGGTCTGAATGGTCCACTCAGTCTGGCCATCCATCTAAGGATGGAAGGAGCTGCTCAAACAAAGTTGTATCCCGAAAGCCTCCTGCAACCCCTTCCATAGATGGGAATTAAATCATGAATCATGATCGGAGACAATCGTCGAGGGCACTCCATGTAACCGCACAATCACCTTCAAAGAGAGGCATCCCAAGCTCTCTATTGAACCCTACTCTCTGATCGGTAGGAAGTGGGATGATTTTGTGAGTCGGTAAATGATCACCCAAACAGAGTCATGTCCCATGGATGTACATGGAAGACCCATCATGAAGTCCATGTATATCCCATCCCACTTCTACTCTGGTACCTCTAAAGGCTGAACCAAGCATGTTGGTACTTGATGCTCCGCCTTCACTTGCTGAAAAGTGAGGCACCAAGAATCAAACTTTGCAACTGCTTTCTTCATTCCTGGCCACCAGTGCTATCATCGGAGATCCTGGTACATCTTCGCCACTCCAGGATGTACCTCTAGAAGAGATGTGTGGAACTCCCTCAACACTTCCTCTTGAAGTGGCACTGGTACCATGGTAAGTTCTATCAAGTGGATTACGTGATCCCCACCTTCATGAAATCCATCAGGTGCTTGTACAATATATATCTGAGTACGTCGTGCCTCGCAGTCAGCGTCCCTATGATGTGCCTCCCTGAATCACTGAAGAAGTGTGGGAGTAACTATAAGAGACTGAAGGAAGGCTACTCCATCTCTATCCATAAATAGTATCTATAAAGTGGCCAGCTGCTCAGTCGCCTCTCCTAGCAGTTGCATACCAGACTTCCTGCTGAGTGCATATGCTACAAAATTCCCCTTCCCAGAAGTATAGACTATCTCTAATTCATAGTCCTGGAAGAACTTAATCCAACGTCGCTATCTCAGGTTCAAGTCTTTCTGAGTGAAGATATACCTGAGGCTCTTGTGATTAGAGTACACAGTAAAATGCTCACCCATCATATAGTGTCGCCACATCTTCAAGGCGAATACCACTATTGCTAACTCCAGGTCATGGGTAGCGTAGTTCTACTCATGATGTCTCAGTTACTGAGAACCATTAACGATAACTACTCGCTCCTACATTAGGACACATCTGAGCCTGGTCCCTAATGCGTCATAGTAAATTATGTACCTTATGCCCTGCTATGGAAGCCTCAAGATGGGGTCACTAGTCAGCCTCTACCTCATCTCCTGAAAGCTCTCTGGCATCTCTCCGACCACATGAAGAGTTTCCCCTTATTCGTCAAGGATGATAATGGTGATGCAAATTTGGAGAATTCTGGCACAAACCTTTGATAATATCTAGCCAAACCCAAGAAACTCTGTACCTCCATCACACTCTTAGGTGGATCCCAATCAAGTACCGCCTCAATCTTTACTGGATCCACTACAACTCCAGCCTCCAAGATGACATGTCCCAGAAATTGAACCTCTCAGATCCAGAATTGGCACTTAGATAGATTACCATAAAGCTGGTGCTCTCAGAGTATGTCTAGTACTACCTGTAAATGATAGGCATGCTCCTCCTTAGTAGTCGAGTAGATCAGAATTTCGTCAATTAAGGCTACTACGAAGCGATCAAGGTATGTCTGGAAGATCCTGTTCATGTGTCCCATGAACACTACTAGAGTGTTGGTCGTGCTGAATGGCATAACCAAGAACTTGTAGTGGCCATACCGACATTTGAATGTCATCTTCTGCACATCCTCGTCTCGCACTCTAAGCTGATGATAGCCTGATCTGAGGTCTATCTTCGAGAACCACCGTGCCCCCTTCAGCTGATCAAAGAGGTCATAAATCCTCAAAAGTGGGTACTTGTTCTTCACGGTCACCTGGTTCAGGCACTGATAGTCAACACAAAGCCTCAAGAACCCATCCGCCTTCTTGGAAAAGATAATAGGGGCTGCGCAGGGAGAAACACTGGGCGAGATGAATCCCTTCCCCTTCAAGTACTATAGTTGTACCCGCAACTCGCGAAGCTCTACGAGAGCCATCCAATACACTGGTGTAGATATCAGTGCTGTACCGGGGTACAAGTCAATGTAAAAGTCCACCACTCTGTGAGGAGGTAGTCCTGAGACATCATTAAGGAAAAAATCCACGTACTGGTCCACCACTACAGGACAACTCAGAATCTCCACATCAATAGCTCTGAGGGTAAGGCTAGCCAACAGATAAGTGATCAATTGCACTCTCAACCGAGCATGTCTATCCTATGATGTAAAGGATCCCTTCTCTCTGGTGAAGGTAAACATGATCCCATCCGTGCGAACAAACCACACTTTGAGCCTAATACAGTCTATGTGAGCATGTATTGTATATAAACAGTCCATAACCAAGATGACATCGTAAGGAATCGATGCTGCTAATATGAGATCCCATCTGAAGCTCTCACCTCCTAGAGTAAGCTCACACATCTGGCACCAGTGCTGAATCATCGAATATACTCCCATAGGAGTCTCTATCCGTAAGGATGGAACCAACGGCTCTGTTGGAATCTTCGAGCTCTAAACGAGGGAAGTGGTAATAAAAGAATGACTGGAACCTGTGTCTATAAGTACTTCGGCTATGGTAGAGTAGACATAGATCGTACCTAGAATCATCTCCAAAGTGTCATGATCGTAAGCCTCAACTACCTAGAGCTGAGATCTCCCCTGTCCACATGCTCCCTATGGTCGGGGTGGACCTCCAGGTGGTGGCGGTGATAATATCTCGAATCGTTGCCCACCACCAACAACACAACTAGCTCCTCTGATACATCTTCCTACTCCCTGTGGGCTGTCTCGATCGAATCTCTGTCTCTGCCTGGGCGGTCCCTCATCCATCGTCTGATAATCTGTACGACGGGTTATACAGTCATGAGCCATGTGACCCTGCCCACCACATGTGAAACATTTCCCACTCTTAGCTTGTCTATCTCTGCTTCAGGTTCCCCGCACAACCGAATCAAAGTCATGTGGTCATACAACTATAGTTTTGGTCCTCTTGGACCTCTACGACATCTGTCTGCTACTAGCTACAGAAGACTCCACTACGTGTCGACTGGTGGTGGATCACACTACAGGAGACTGATTAGCATGGAAACTCTCCACTTGGAGGGCTCTCCCTAACACCCATACCTACATCAGGATGATGAGTGAGATCACCAAAGCCCTGATCCCCACCCAAGTCCTTGCTCGAAGGTCCGGGCCCTGATGAATGGGTCCCACACCATATTGGTGGAGTAGCGTGAGAGGACTGTGAACCTCGTTGAGTACTGAGCTACATGCATGCTTCCCTACTGCAGATGAAGTAGCTCTTAAATGTGCACTGTGCAAAGAGTCACTGGGAAAAACTCTACCTGAAATAGGCTCTCGAAGTCTGCACAGAGAAGCATCACCTCATCGTGAACCTAGAGCATCGAGCTCTACCATCTGCCTGCTGCTGCCTATAGAAGTCTGGCATCAAGTATCACCATGAGATCGGCTGGTGTCCCTACCAATAAAAAAACTCTCACCACGGCCTCCAGCCAATCCGCAGCCACCTATGGGTCCGTCTCTCCCCCGAAACTAGGTGGCCTCTAGCGCTGGAACTCGTGCAACGCGCTCTAGTGGTGTGCACCGTCTGCTACTGGGGATAGTGGCATCGGTGGACCAATGGTTAGCAGTACCACTGGTGCCTCTGCTGGTGCCTCTACTGGAAGAGGGCCTTGCACTGAGGCCTTATCACTCAGTGGGCTATCATTGCGTATAACTATCGGAACCCTGAGTGGTTGTCTGCATGGAGGCTTTCAAAAAAGAAACAGGTGGGAAACGATCAAAAAGTTAAACTTGATGAGTTTACTTGGTGAGCAGACTTAAAGAAAACTTTTGAAAACACACATACAATCAGTGTTTTCATGAAATGAGTTAGAAATCAAAAGTCAGGGTCCTGGTGTATAGATATGTCGGCCGCCGCACCAACACTGGACTCCCTGAACTGAAAACCAAACTCACTACACTTAACACTATTGCCATTAAAAAGATAGATCATAGTCCTAAGTTCAGTGGTAGAACCGACTCCTCTGATACCAATTTTTCACGACCCGTCCCTCGGTGCCCATGCCGTGACTAACCCATGATCACCTTCCATAGGCTAGGGGATGGAGACTAGCACCAAAGGCGTAATTCCCTAAAACTGGGAAGGCATTTCTTTTATAATCTGTAAACACACACAGCATGATACGAACATGAGTAAAATGTATAACCAAAAGAGTGCTGAAAGAAAAATGGGCCAGAATACAAGCCCAATAGTAAAGGTACAAGTACAACTGAAAATAATACAACTGATGAAAAATAAATAAAAACAGCTACTAGGTCATCCTTTGGGATTCCTACTTGAAGGGTAGGTACAAATAACCTCCTCAACAATCTGCGTCCATCAGTCTCCTCTACGTACTGACATGCCGTATGGTCCACCTCTAGGCACCATCCAGTCCTAGTACTCTCAGCCTCAGTCAGTGTTGTCCGTTGTCTAAAACTAACACAACATGGTGCGGGCATAGACCATGCAGGGGTGAGTATAACGATACTCAGTAGGGACCCCGAGACCCTCAAGGTCTCACAAAATCCACCATGGATAAACCAAAATGTAAGAAATCAACATATGACCGTACTTAGGTATATTCCCATACATATACCTAAGTTACCAAATAATCCATCTCAATCATGAGGAAAACAAATATAAATTGACTCAGCTCAACCCAAATTTTATTCTAGGGGTAGTATCAAGTAACATCCCCAGTCACTTTGTCGAAAACTCGGCTGCTGGATAACTCCCCCACTATCGAGTACAGTGGGCCTACTGCTACACTAAGCACACTTCCCACTAACCTTGGACTATTGAGGTACTCCTCCTGTCGAGTATCGTGGATCTGCCGCGTCACCAAGTGTGCTCCCAACCATTGGTCTGCCGCGTCACCAAGCGCACTCCCTCTAATAGCCAGCTGAGGTACTCCTCATGTAAAGTACCTTGGGTCTGCCGCGACCCCAAGGTTATCCCCACTTTGGGTCTTCCGCAACACCAAGGTGCTCCCAACTGGGCTAGTGGAGTCACTGCCAGTCAAAACGGTTAGCAGTCGTTAGGTCTCAGCCAGCTACTAGGTCTCTGCACTATGCTCGCTCATCTCTGGGAGGATTCTCTCCACAAGCTACTAGTCGATACTCCAATTGTATCAAAGTACAATAAAGATGTATAAAAAAGGTCCTCCATGTCATAGGGGTCTCAACATAACAGACGACGCGTCAATCAGATGCCCGGTCTGTTAGTTATTAGCCTTTTAGTCCTAGGGACCCGGTTGGATTTGTGCTCAACCCAACCTGACCGTACCCCATCTCAATCCAAAACATAGTGGGGTATCACTCAAAAGGGCCATATTTCTCCAAGGTTCCCAATGCCACTGATGATTCTTCAATCGGACGTCCGATGACAAAGTTATGGCCAAAAGAAGTATACGGGTCATAGTGGGCCTGGGTCTGGTTGGACCTGTTTAGACTGACCCGGTCTGACCTGGCATGGGTCTAACTGGTTCATGTTGACCCGACCCAACTCGTAGGGTCAGGTCCAACCCGTAATGCGGCTCGGTCCACTGGGTGGCCCAGTAGGCCGCGAGGTCCGCAGGGGGCCGCAGAGCTTGCAGGTGCCACAGAGGTGACGTGAGGGAGCGAGACCGGTTTGGCTGGGGCACCGCGAGGGGCGCAGGCCAGTTCGACTGGGACGTCGTGAAGGGTGTGGACCGGCGGGCGGCGTGAGCTAGGGCGTCTCAGTGGTTCGACGGTGGTGCGACTAGTTTGGTCAGGACTCCATTGCGTAGTGGGGCGGCTCGGCAAGGGCGCATAGCCAAGGCGCGGAGCCAGGGCATGCAGACGACAGACGATGTGGCCGGGGTGGCGTAGCTAGCGGGTGGTGCAGTCGGGGTGGCACGGTCGGCGGGCGGCGTGGCCGGCAGGTGGATCATCCGGCGGGCGCGGGGCCGGTTCAACCGGGAGGCCAGATCACCGCAGGGGCGGCGCGGGTGGCGGCACCGTTGCCTTTATCGCCTTCCTTCATTCTGAAGAACAACACAAAGAATAACGATGGATGGGGGTTGGGCCATGTTAGTTTGGCTTGCACCCTCCACGTTTAGAGTGGTAGCATAATGTTCACAAGAACGAAGCAAATAACGTCAACCATGATCTTCCATAATTTAGTCATTCCCAATCCTGCACAAGAGAAGAAGGGGGTACTTGGAATGTGATAAACAAATAGCATTAAACCTCTACCTCAGGTTGATACGTCGACATAGTCGCGAGGAAGAAGATGAATCGTTAGGGAAAAGAAGGATGTTAGTGTTGTCGGTGTTTTCCTTGATCATTGGTTTGTGCATCGGTTCATTGTAATCGAAGACATCCTACATTAGAGGAAGTCTCAAAGAAGAAGGTAGAAGTCGGGGTCAGCGTTCTTCATCGACGTTCTTTGTTTAGAGAAATAGTTCATAGTTGGAGAGATTTTCTCCCAAGGCTCCGCCAAAAAGAAAATGGCCAACTGATGTGTTTCCCCCAACTTTAATCGTTGGCAGAAATTCAAAATATCCTAATTAAACACCTAGGTTGGCACATTTAATTACAGTGGTTTTGCGTAATTAATGTGTAGGAATCCCAAGAGGCTCCTCCACATTAAAGTGGGGGGTTGAGTGGTTTCTTCTCCCCCCATTAATAGGGTTCGGGTGGTCCCCACCTTTAAATTCAATTTGGGAGGTAATTGAAAACTCAGGTGGTCCCCACCTCAATTAAACATGAATAGGAGGTTTAGTTTCAGTCGACCCCACCCCTGAACATCCACATTGGAGGGTGGTTGCAACAAAATGAAATAAAATTTTTGTTTATTTTATTTATTATTTCCACGAAAAAACCCAAAAACTAACCTTTACCCTCGACCAGCTGACATCGAGGTGAAAGTATCCTTAAGAGAATTGTAGTGCTGCGAGTTTAACAGTTCCCTCATATTTCAATTCTGAAGATCGGTTCAAAAGTTAAATGAAACCCCCCATGTACTTTTACATAATGTACTCGAACAAAATTTCAGAAATTCATTCCGGGCACTCCGGGCCTCAGAATCACGTGTCGTCAATTTTTTGAGGAATTGTAAAATTCCCATTTATTAATAAAAATTAAATATAAAATAAGGGTCTTTACATTGATGGTGTTATAACGACAGACAATAGAAACACCCACCATATAAGTTAAAAAACATTTTTACCTTAATTCGTCAAAAAGGTCATAAAATACCTGGTTTGGAAAACGATAGAAAGATTTATTTCAAAACATTTTATAAAAAATCAATCAAAGTTATAAATTAATTTAACCCATATTCTAGTAAATAGTAAAAATATTTTGAAATACATTTTAAATAAAGACGAATGTGGATGATAAAGAGGTCCCAGTAGATACTCACGTATAAACAAACTCAGATAATGAATAGATTGTAGAATTACCCCTTACCTTGTAATTTTCCAGGATCTATGGCACCTTAACCTCCTGTATAATAGCTAAATAAATCATATTAAATTATAAAAGAACCACATACATAAATATGATATCATATATGATCTTCTAATATTTATTTGTTAATAATATTTCAGTAATATCATTGTTTCGAGTCTTAACTAATTTGTTTTCCTTTATATGATTAGTTTTTAGGCCATGTTTGTAATGGATAAGATTTATTTTATTCATATCTAGAATTATATTCAGTTCTTAAATACAATTTTTAATCATAAAATAAAATTTATTTTTGAATGGTTATGACGGGGAATTAATTTCATCGCGTTCATGGAGATGGTAATCCGTACATACGTACGAGCGACAATATCATTCTATTGGAGGTGAAATTGTATGCAATTTGATGGTATATCATATATATAGAATCCTTAACATGTTATATTTATTATTTACATCAGTTATACTCATTATTATACCCATCCAAATAATGATGTGTTCGAATAACCAACAACACCACAACATGGAGACGGTATGCCGTACGCACGCATGTATGGTGACTTGTCATTCATAGGATTGATAGAATAATGAATATGGTTGTACCATATTTATAATAAAATCATAGTATTTATATGGTACTGGAGTTATTATTTTGGTATGGAAACAATAAATATAGGGAAAGTGGAAGAAGAAAAGAACTTTGAAAGAGATGGTGAAATTATTACCTCTTCATCAGGTGTTTCCTTTTGAGTTGATCCGAAGGGATCCATAGGTTGGATTTATGATCAAAGTAATGACTCTAAGTATAATTGAGGGTTTTTGGGAGTATATTTGATCATGGTTTGGCCGAGGAAAATGGCTTTGAAGATGTGATTTTGAGAGAATGGGAAGTACCCTTTTATAAGGGAGGTGAGGGTCAGTTGAGGAAAAGCTTGAAATATTATTTTATTATACAGTCATATTTAGTTTATAATGGATTTAAAATGATTTATTTCTAGGATAAGGTGGTGATAGATCTAAAAACACTCAACCAATTGGGTTTAGACATGTTTAGGTCAGTATATTAACCTTATCTTTTAGATTTAACTCTTCGTTAAATAGTTTAACTTTTACCATGTATTCTTGTATTATTATTATAAATGGTTAATAAAATTAAAATAAAAAGCCAATAGAACCCCAAATGGTTCATTATTTATACATCTAGCCTTATCTAAGTCCTTTTTCTGAACCTTATATTTTTAGGAATATTATATCAACTAATAATATAGTATTTGTTTTAAAAACCCATTTATGTCAATTTTGACACTATTTTGGTATTTTGTTTTTGTGAAAATTATAAAAACATTATCACTCTGAAAAAAAGTTTATTTAATCAATAATAAAATTTCATATTAAACTATAAAAAATTTTAATTCATAAAAAGTTTCAATTTACATTTATTTGGATATTTATAATATCAATTATTTTAATATTTCATTAATAAGGTAATTACTACATCATTATAATATCATAAATAAATTTAATTATATAATGTCTAAAATTTATAAATAAAATACCAATATGTAGGAAACGTTTTAGCTTTATAATGAATATTTATAGTCGAATTTATCTTATATATAACCCTATATTAAAAATGGTTTAGTTATTAGGCATTGAATTTAACACTTTTAACTCTTCTTTAATTAAAATAATAATAAATGACCTAATTTAATCCAAGTGGACCAAAAAAATCATATTTTATTCCTAAGGTTTATTTTGGTCAAAATAAACTTATCCAATAGAATTAGGACACATGCTAGGGTGATTATAATGTCATTTGTTACCTTTAATTACCCTATTTACTTTTAACCGTGGTAAATAAAAGTCAAAAGTTACTATTCACCAAAATTATTTTCATCTTATTAAATCTCATTTTACTTACTGATGTCAATCGTGTCTCTTGGATTTTTAAAATTCAATTTACAGAAGCAGTAAAATTATGATTTATGCAAATTTGCAAATGCACCTAGAAGGTGGGTAAAAGATGGCAAAAAGTTCAATAAAATTTTATATATCTAATATTATTATAAAATGACTCCAATGAATTACATTGAACATATATAGTTGTTATGTATCTATTTTTAAATAATATAAATTTAAATAAAATAACTAATTATTTAAATAAAAATTCAGTTTTAAACAATAACGTAGTGTTTTTCACTATTTATAAAAAATTGAAAGTATTCAAAAAAATACCAAAAATTCCCCCTAAGATAATTTTTATATTAAAAATCCAAAAATGAAGTCCATTTTCAATAATAAAATTTATAAAATTTCAAAAAGTGGGTATTACTATTCATAACTGCTAGTTTAATTGGTCGTGCTGTGTTAGAACTCAAAGTTGCGTACAACGCAAGCTATTGTATTATTCAAAGACAAGCATACCCTGAATGCTTGGGGAGTTACATTTAATGTTGTTGTGCCTCTTGGATATGTGAAAATTATATGATATTTTTAAAAAAAATAGAATAATTATTCCATGATTTAGGATCCATGTTTTTTGGGAATGAATCTTTTATATATCTTTATTATTCTCATATTCTCATATCTTTCTCACCAATGATCTTTAATTTTTATCTCCTATTTTTACCATTATTGTGTGTCTGATCTCATTCCATTATTATTAAATTTTCCAATGACTATAAAGAAAAGTAATATATATTTTCTGTCTTAAAGAGTATAATGTAGAGTGAATTTAGGGGATATGTTGAAGAGTTTTTGTGGATTAGTTTTTTTATATAGTAGGAAAAATTCACAGTAATTTTAAAAATATGGGTCTTTTTAGTTAATGATATGTGATAATTCAATAAAATTATATACAAAAAAATAATAGTGAATATTTTAGAATTCAATATATTCCCCAAGTCATGTAATTATGAGACAACCTGTTCTTTGGCTATTATCATTGGTATCAGAGTTTGGTGTAGCTAATATTAAGGGTTTGGATGTTATTTTAGGATAAAATAAGTGTCGATTAGTTAAGGATCACAATTTAAAAAATATATAGAACCCTTTGTTTTAGTTGAAAAATTATTTAATATTCCTGGGATTAGGATAAGATAAAATCATAGAAAATGATTTTTATAGTTCTATGGGATATTTATAAGTATAATATGACATCCAAATGTTTTAATAAATTTCATATTGAGTGATTATCCTTGAAATTAAATGTATCCATGGATAATTGAAATAAGATATGGAAATGGCACAAATTTAGTTAGGGGTAATCGGCCTTTAAAAGGATGGCTGATTATTACATAAATCATTTCTTTGGTGAATGATGAATAGGCATTTGAATACACACCTGGGTAGACACTCTTGATGGATATGATTTAGTTAATTACATTATATTTAGAATCTGTGTTGAATGATCTATTATGATAAGGATTCATATAGAGTACTATGAGAGAACCTAATCTAAATAAACCTAGATTAAACTTATTGATATTTAGTTTGAAGAAAATGTTAATTTAATAATTTAGAATAATAAGAAAATTTGAGGTGGAATATTTCGTATAATTATATTAAAATTATTCTCTTATGGTGTTAAGTATTCATCCCTCATGATTAACTACATTTGTTTTTAGTAATGGATGAAGGGTAAAAGAATCTAGTTAATATTATATTTCATAGAAAATATGGAGATTTCCCCAATGAGAAATCTAATATGATAGGAACTAAAGTTGGAAGCCAAGTGATTATACTGAAATAGCAACCATGAATCACGATTAAAAATGTGAAAATATTTCAATTCCTAAATAAAACATAAATTAGAATGATAGAGTCTTATGGAAGTTTGGGTGACAATGATGAAGCGAGAAAAATGATAAACTTCATACATGTAAAGAGTATGGGAAGAATGACTATGGAAAATTTCTTAAATGAATACAGATATATTATATATATGTAAAATGTGGGGATTAAGAAATTATTTTTTGAGGTAAAATGAAGCATTTAGTTCACATAGTGAAGGTAAAAAATATTTCATTTTAAAATACCTTTGACATTACTCCATCATAATTTTGAAAAACATGGGTATTATCCAAGTTAGTACCATAATCCAAGGGATAATAAAGATGATATGAAACAAAAACTTCTATTATAAGGGAAAACCTATGAAAAAATAATTAAAAAAGTTGGAACAATAAATTACAATCAATGAGGAACACTAATCACCAACTCATAAACCACGATTTTTGACTCTGTATCTTGTTCAACCTCATCAATTTTTAAGAACGTGAAATCACCACCATGATGAATAAATGTTGAATTATCAATTTGAACAATTTATTCTATTATTATTATACCCTAATTATAAAATATATATCTAGTATACGGTTATAGTAATTTTCTTCTTAGAAACCCAATTATCCCCCCTTTAGGCAAATTTTATGTGAGATTAAGTATGGATTGGATCCCTTGAAATAAAGGGCTAGATAATTAAAAATATAGTAAAATAAAATCTAAAAAGTACCAACCCATGATCATATATTAATACATGGATAACTATAGAGTTCCTATGAAAAATTAATCATATTATATTAAGGTATTTAACACAACTGGTTAGAGGAAAACAAAAAATTTGTTTTATTCATATTTTGAGGAAAAATAAGAGTTCATTATAATAAAAAAGAGAGTGAGGATGAATCCTCATTGAAATTATATCTTAATTCCTGGAAACCTATAACTTTTAATGGAGTGATAACTAAAATTGTGAGGATGTAATTTATATAGGAGGGGAATATAAAGAATGAATATCTCACAATATATTTTCCATAAAAAATATAAATTTCACAACATTTAGAATGAAGAAAAAAATATCCACAAAATATGAGATGAATATTATTCAAATAACTAATTACAAAAAATAAAACCTCTAATAAATGAAATGATAGTAATTGATTAAAAATTATTACATGTAGTTGATAAATAAATAATAGGATTAAAATGAATTTTCTTTCTCAAAAATATTATAATGTTTTAAGAAAAGAAATTAACCACTTTCAAATGTTTATTATGATAATAAAAATTAATAGATTCTATAACCACAGATTTTTTAGAGAATAATATCAATAATACTTATTGTTGAAAAAGAAAATTTTCAATAATTAAATATTTTCTATAAAATTATTAATTTAATTTAAAAGTTAAATTTATTGAATTATAATCTTTTATTTGATAAAAATGATATCATTTTTCAATTTTGAATTTAAAAATTACCATTGTATATTTTTTTTGGATTTTCATAAAAAAGAATGATTTCTATGTTAATAGTGAAAAATACCCTATTTACAAATATTGTGGATATTATGAATTTATTAGTTTATAATTATGAATTTTAAATTTATGGAATATTTTTCTTTGAAAATATTAATTTTATAATATATAACCTATATTTTAAAATATATTTTTTAGTTTATAAACTAATTTTGATATTTTTTATGTCATGTTACACTATTCTATAAATCTTTTTAATAAAATATATATTTGTTATTTTAAAATTATATGTTATTAAATTTATAATGTGAATGAAATAAAAGGGATTTTAAATTTATAAATAAAATTTCTATATTATGTAATAGGAACCATTTTTGTTTTAGAAAAAAAGGAATTCCTTAGGTAAAAAATACTTACCAATGTAAAAGATAAAAGGGTGAAATGGGTTAAAAACTGGCGGTAAAGGCCTAATATAAAAAATAGAATATTTTAATCATTTTTCTTTTTAGATCTACCAAGAAACCTCACAAACAATTATTCTCCATTTTAGAGTCTTATTGACATCTGTAATGCATGGTCTCATTATACAATGTTTAAAAATTTACAAGAATACCATCTTAAAAACTTATAAAAGGTTTATTTTATGACCCACTCATAGGCACTCCAAAATTTTGGTTTCTACATCCCAATTTTAAATCTTTACATTCACTATAGTCCTATTACTCTAAAAAAATACTTCTGGACACAACGGTTTTGACTATATCTTCCATTTCTAAGGAGTCATCCAAGGGAAAACTCGTGTTCTCAATATGATTACTGTTCATTCCATATTTTTTTTCATGATTTATTTTTCAAAGATAATTTTCTATTTACTATATAATGAAACCAATTGTGTTTTTATATACACATTTATTAAGATAATGTAAAAACAATTAACCACCTTTTACATTTCCCTTAAGAAAAAAATGACATTGAAAAGTGTCTTCAAACCACCTTCTCCCTTAAGAAACATGTTTGATTTTCCTTTATTATATTTCACATATATTAATAATATGATTTTTTAAATAATTATAATATTTAAAACATTATTCATATTTTTAAATAATAAATAATAATATACATTTATCCCGATCTATATAAAATTAAATTATCAACCAGACATATATTTGAACTACCTCATCCTTGGAGCAATATATTCAAATTATTATAATCTCCATTAATAGATTATAATGAGAGTTTAATTAATATATAATTATATTTTTTTGGAAACTATTAGGATTTATAATAATAAAATGGAAAATCAACTTATAATTTGAGAAAAAACGATCTTTGCAAATTCAACGGTCTAAAATGAGCATATTAAGATAAAACAAATCCTTCATACTACCTAATAATTTTATACCAATTACCTATTAATTTATATCAAAAAATTATATTTTACCACTTTAATATGAAATAAAAATAATCATGATTCATCTTGAATAATTATATGTAAAATGAATCTATTTGTAATCATCCTTTAATTTGGTATGTTCATGCATAGGTCGGTATAACCACTAACTTGAACAATGTTACAAAAAAATCATGGATAAAAATGAGAATATAATTTCATATAATATAATATATAAATTGCTAAATATTTTTTATAAAGGGTAATGGATATTAAATATATAATATACATTCAGATAATAATTATAAATAGTTTTTATAAAAGTTTATGGATATTAATAAGGTTTTTAAATAGTTGATTAAAATAGATATTTTTTTGTAAAATATATTCATGTGCCCTATTGGAAGTTAGATATTATGGTATAGTTTTTTGGGTATCATATTTTATATATTGAGACATATTTCTTATTATGAACTGTGATACCTTAAATATATCATGACCACATCCTAACTAATCTTCTTTAATGTACTCAATTTATTCATAGGACTTGGAAAACCATATTAGGCCCTTTATTTAAATTTATTTTAATTCAAATGAAACAAAATATATAAGGGTTATTATTGAACAAAATCCTATCATTGTGTTATGATAAATCTTCATGAAATTATTTTTTCATATATTTGTTTATTGCACCATAACACACTATTTCAGGATCATTTTTCCCTATCTAGAAAAAACAATTACCTTTTTTTTCATATATTTTACATTAATAAAATTTATTTTCCAAATACAATTTATTTGTAGTGAATAACATCACTCCCCTTTAATGATGACTTCCTATCCTTTTCTGTATAATCCATCATACCAATTTTCTCATTTATATTCATGAATCCTAATTTTATTTTATTTCATATGAAATTCTCATTTCTATTTTTATCAGTTAAAAAATGAATATTTATTATCCCTTATTAATATATGGTTTTAAATAATGATATTTTCATTGGTTTTTTTATCATTTATAATTTGATTTATTTCTGACTAGAAATTTTCAACATGCATCCTTTATGTCTCTTTAAGTATCAATTATTAAAGATTATTTTTATCCATAATCCTTTTTTATTTTTATTTTTAAGAAGCCACTTTTTGGGTAATTTGAAATCATAAAAAACCTCCACAAACCACTAGTACTAACCCCATTTAGACTATCACCAGCACACTAAGTTCAAATTTCAGATTCCACTTCACACTATTGAGGATTATTTTTAAAGGTAAATGTTTTTAAATCACCTTTTTGAAAAATATATCTTGTTGAAGTGTCTAATAACTTATTTTTATTTATGAAATATTTTTAATAATTTTCAAAAATGTTATTAATGTTTTTATTCCATTTTCATCTCTATCTAAAAAGGAATAATTTAATTATATGTTTTTATTTATGAATGGATATATAAATTCTCTTATATTATTTTGGTGGTATAATATTGTTTAAATCCATTACTAAATTTTCAAATCTAAGTAATTGATTTTATTTTTAATTCTTCATCCAAATTGATTCTTATATGAAAACTATATTTTCTTACATTGAGTAGTGGGAGTTTACCTCGATGATATACATCTATTGACTGAGGAAATTATTTAAATAACAACATATAATTAATTTATATAGTTTAAATACTATATTCCCAATTATCTTGATTGAATGTTATTTATGATGAATGAAACATAATTAAATTCGATTCCCATTTATTTTCCATGGGTATATCCTGTTATTATTATTAGTATAATTATGAAGTTTTTCCTCACATGATTCTATATTAGAATATTATTAAACCAATTTTCATTCCATGAATTCTTTGTGATATGATGAATGATTTATTTCAAGTGGAAATCATATGAATAGATTATGAATAGTAGGGTCTTATATCATCCTAAATTTCCTCAGTTATGTATGATATCTCCTGAGATAATAACATAGGGAAATAATGAGTTTTTTCATAAAGGGATTTGAAAATTGAATTTTCACATATTTTAATGCATGAATATAATGAGTTTTTTTCACAATAGAATTGAGGATAGGGAGTTTTTAAACACGGAATATAATTCTTAAAAATGTGCCACTATTATATGTTTTAACTTTTTCATGTTTTTAGAAATTACTATTTTTGACTATTTTCTATGATATTAAACACTTTTATGATATGATTCCTTGATTTTGGATTACTTTTTATAATTCTATGCTAGGTTAATATTACTAGGCCACTCTCATATGTGTAAATTCTATGATAAGATCTTTTGTTAAGCCATTCCAAATTCCATGATTTATGATATAGTATTTGTTGTCTATATGTCTCTTATGTGTCGAAATAATACCCATATTACCATATTATGTTCACTTGTGAACTTTGAATTTTTTCACTTATGATTACCCTTACTGAGCATCTGAGATATCATCTTTCTTAATGTTTTCATTTACCTATGTTATGATAATAATTAATACATAAAATGTGTCTAAAAGAGTATATTTTTCATAGAATTTATTAAATATATTGATGAATTTTTATGGAAAAATTATATTATTAAATAGTTGAAATCATTTCCATTAATTTAAAAATAGATGTGTTTTTTTAATTAATGATTTTTCCTATTTATCTAAAACACTACAACTAAAATATAATTGGATATTATTGTAATTAAATATTATATTTACCTAATTTAATTATAATATTAACACACTCATGAGATACTATACACATGGTATGGAAATATATGTGATAAAATTTTACTTAGTCTTTGAAACATTTTTGATGATGCTACATGGTTTGTGCACAGTTGGCAAAAAAATCCAGTTAACCCACATATAACACTAAATGATTCCAAAAAACGTTTTTAGAAATTTAATGATCCAAAATTTCCCCAAAAGTTGCATAAACTTGATGAATATGGTTTAAATATGGCTTTAATGTGGTTTTGATGCTGCAGGATTTTGTTTTATTGGTCCTTCGTGTTATGTGTTGTTTATCTTTTAGTGTAGAATTTTTTTTTTCGTAAAAATAAGAATTTTATGAAATAATTGGGTTTGAAACCATTTTGGTAGTTTAGTTAATAAATAAATTACATTGTATTTTTTTGTTATAATTATAAGAAATAGTCTATTAGTAATATATTTTGACTCATTTAGAGTATGATTTCTAGATTAGACAGTTTTGAAGTGTGATTTTGTTAAATGATTAAATGTACAGAATTTTTTTTGAATTGTTTTTAAATGGGAGTGAGTATGATAAATTTTTTTATGAAATGGGATCTTTATGAAATTTTTATATTAAAACCTTATTTGGCGATTTTTAAATAGAATATCATGAATTATTGGGGTGTTGAATATAGGGGTTTTCATTTAACTATGAAAATGTTTTTATCTCATGCGATGTCTTCTTTACTGATTAAATTCATTACTAAATTTAGAGAAAAAATGTTTTCATAAATTTTTAGTAGGGATGATTGGACATATTATTGATATGAAATGTATTTATCTATAGTTTTCTGAAGTATTTGAACTATTTTGAAAACCCAAGTCATTTTTTAAAATTACTATATAGACTACATTCAAATGTGGTGATATGTAATGAAATGAATTTTATAGTATTGATTTCCATGTAAAATTTATGTGTGGGTTTTAGTGTCAGAATATTAATTGAATTATTTAATGGGGATGTCAGGAATGAATGAGTTGAATTCATTATTTTTATTATTTTTTTATTCCACCTAGAATATTCTTGAGGAAAGGTTGGATGGTTGTGTTTATGAATTACCCTTTCATTGATTCATCTTATCATTTAGGTTAATATATTATCATTTTTGACTCATCCCAGACTCTAGATATAGTTTTATGTATATAATAACAAGTGTTTTAGGACTTCTTTATCAATAAACCATTTCCTTTTAGTGGGTTTATATATTATTTTTAGTCATATAGAAATTTCAAAATCTCATTTCCTAGAAAAGGCCTCATACAAGACCTCAAGTCAATTGTGTTTGGATTTAGACTAGAAATAATTTTGAGTTTGTTGAGAGGTATTATTAAATGTTATTGGGACTTATGTGATAATCAATTATGTTATTTATACTCTATGATTTTAGAATAGGTTAAGCTATAAGGAAATTTTTGATCGATGGATTCATCATGTGTTTCCCATAAACTTGTCTTATATATTTATTGATTATTATGGTTGTTCTTATGAATCTTGTTTTTTATTCCCCTTGAGGTTGTTATGTGATGTTATACATGTGATTAGACTTGATTTTTGAACAATTAGTTCATGGATGCTTTGATATTAGGCATGGGAAATTGGGTTGAGTACTATTGTAGTCAACATATTTCAGTAGATAGTACATGGTTTTAGATTATTTTTATTTGGGGTTCTATGAGGTTAACCATGAAATTATGTTCTATAAGGAATATCCCATTTTATTTTCCTTAACCTCCATGAACAAAGGTTATAACCCATGTAGATCATTATTTAGGGATGTTTTGATTGATGCAACTTTCCTATTTCTATGTTATTGGGTGATTATATAACATTAGGCTTGATTATATTTATTTTTGTATTCTTCAAGGGGTTTTCCATTTCCTATATGGTTATTTTTTTTGATAAATTAGTATTTCATCCAATACATTGTTTTTAGAAACCATATTAATTAAGTTTAAATCCTTTTTATAGGCGAATTTATATATTTTCTCACCATTTTAGATGAATATTAAATCATGGGGAGACCTATTATAGGTATCCGTTATCTTAGAGACTTGTTTCATGTGCTGGTGGATTAGTTATTCCTTAGATAATTGCAATCATAATTAAGGATTTAGTTCCTCAGATTTTGAGGAATCATGTTTTCAATTGAATTCTCATTTCTTTCTAGACCTCACGATTGTTTACCAACCCTATTAACTTCAATGTTGGGTTATAGTGATTTTGGATATTAATTTAATTCTACAATGTTGAAGACATTATTTGGGTATAATGTTTCATTTTAAGGAGAATTTTGACACCCCCATGTCACTATGGTTTATTAGATTACATATATACTTGGTGATTTTGAAATTTTGAGGTTCTCTTTTGTAATTTTTGTGTTTTTGTGAATTTTCAATGTTTTTAGTTTTTTACTATAGAGGTTCATATCAAGATGTGGGTATGTCATGCTATAACAATGTTTCTATTTTATTTAGATCTTTTTTTAGGCGTTTAGACAATGAAATAGGTATGTAGCACCGCTATATATGTTTGATTGTTTTTTTATTTTAGGGATATGAATGTGTTTATCTATGATATGGTAGGTCATGTTGTATGTAAACCTATGGAGTGGGGTCATTTCGGGGGGATGCAGCATTAATGAGTGTCACACAATGATGAGTTACCCATGGAAGGGATTTATTTCCATCAATTTGGGGTCACATCATGAATCAAACCTAAGAATTAATCATGTGGTATGAACTGGGAGGCATATCCCATCATGATTGGGATGGTCACAATAAGACAATAATTTTCATTATATTAATTTAATGAATTTATTGATCTACAATCATTCTGTTTTATGGGGGTTTGCCTCCCTATTTCCCCTCTTTTTTGGCTAACCATGAGGTACATACAACGATCTTTCTTCTATCTTTATCCTCAATATGAGCGTCTTCCTCTAGGATTTTAGGATAAATATTTAAGTAAATCCATCCTTCTCTTTTTATCCTATTCCCATTCTTACATTAACCTCACTTTTAATTTATTTTTTAAACCCTAATAACATTGTTTGTTAAATATAAGTTTTTAGATGTATTTAATCTTTGGGTTTTGGTTGTTTAGGGTTACTAAAATATGTATCTTGCATAGATTTTTCCTACATGATTAAAGAGGAATGTTGCACCTTGTATCTTCATGATTCAAGGGAGGTGTTTATATAAAATTCATTTTATTATCAACTTCATTACATTCTTGAGGTTTTAGATAGATTTTTTTAAAAATATGTATCTCTATTTATGAGACCCTTGAGGGGTTTATGAAGGATTATATGGTGTTTTAGATTTGGTATAAATGATTTTTCAGTTAATAATTTCAAATTTGTTTAATCTATATTTTTATAAACCTAATTTTTATGAAAACACATATGAGGATATATTGATTTGGTTTTGATTATAATGGAATTGTTTTAGAATATTTTTTATTTTAAATGTTTGAGAATCAGGTTTTAGTGGATTGTTTTATTTGAATGATATTTTTTTATTTTAGGAAGATATTAATGGTGGAATGATTTATTTTTAAAGTGATGAAACATTTTGTGTTCTCAATGGATGTATTGAAACATGGTTTTCTATGATATTCAAAAATAATTATTTAGATTTTGGAAAAATGGATATCATGGTGTGCTTGTTCCATGGGTGTTTCAAGGATTGGACTTTGATACTTTCTATAAAGGCCCGATTTCCCATTTATATAATGTGTCATTGATGATTATAGAACCTAATTGCAAGCCCCTTGTTTATATATGCCTCATTTGGACTACTTACAAAATCAAGTGAAATATTATGATTATTATAATTATATAATGGTTGATTAATAGGAAAGGGGATATTTCATGAAAGGTTATTAGATGTGAAATATGTATTATATTTTAGTTCATATCAATATATTTGATTATAAAATTGTTTACTCGCAATTCACATCAGGTTGACATGTCATGGGAATCTGTGTAACACTTTGTTGGATTTAGTTTAGGCTACACTAATTTTTTTGGTTCGATTAGACTATAGGAACTAATCGATATGGCCTAATCAGGCTATGCGATTTGGTTAACATGACCTAGTAATATTTTTCATGATTAGTGATTTATTGATCCTATATATTATATATAAGACCATATCAAATTATGTCCTATGGAGTTTCATATGACAATTATTCATTTGATTTATGAATCATATATTGGATTCCCACTAAACATTTATGTAATTTCTCCCATGTGTTCATTTGGATTAGTTTCACCATTCATATTATTATTTATTTATTTTATTCCTCTTGAAAAGATGATTCCACTATTTATTTTTCTTCTGACATTATGTGGTTATTTATTTTTGAATAATTATTTTGAATAGTAATATTTATAAAATAGTTTTGAAATAAGGAAAATATCACGGTTTTTATTATGTAAATTTATAAATTTGTTAATGTGAAGAATTATTTAATTTTATGGGATTTAAATATTGTATTTCAATGTTGAAAGAGTATGGTTTTTTCAAAAGATAGATTTAACATTTATTTTATTAAAATAATAATGTATGATACTTGTTTTCTTTTATGTATCACATCTAGAAAATCTTATTTTCTAAATGGTTTTCAAAGTATCATTTATGAAATGTTTCTTTATAAAACCAATTTGAACAAAAATTTTGTGATATCATATAATTCTCATTTAAAAAACAAACTACATATACACCAATGCATGTTTGTGGATGTGGGGCCTATATTATTTTTATAAGATTCTAGGTTTATGATATTAGTTTGGGAATAGTTAGTCTATCACACAAACTGATTTTTTAGACAAGTTGAGTAACCATGGGTCACATAGAGATGTTCGAGAGGTATCATAGGTTGTTTATTTATTTTTGGGATGCTTATATATCATAAATTTTGGTGATATATGGTCATTCTTCATTCCACTATTGACTTAGTTGTGTGATGTATTACTTCCAATATATATTTAATGGTGAGATATATCACAATTATTAGTTATGTCTCATTTCGATGTCTATTAGTTCTAAGGAAATTTTTCACCACTTATTAATTTATGTTCACTTATTTCATATTAGATGTATGTTCAATGTATGGAACTTCCATGTAAAACGATCAGATGCTTTTTCTAGTTTATTATTTTGATTTGAGTGTAAAATCATTCCCACATAGTTATTTTAGATACCTTAGAACTAGTTTCCTTTATGTGAAGATAAGGAATTCACTTCAATACATGTTTAAGATAAACTCATACACCAATTTAGTTGGATACTAGGCTAGGTCATTATAGTTAAGCCACTAGTTTTTGATTATATTCTCAGGGACAAAGAATATTGAATGATTACTTTGGTATATACATAAAACTAATAGATGATGTGAGAATTACTGTTGGTGTCATTTTACTAATTTTAAATTTTAATACCTTAAAACAATTTATATATTCCAAAGGATCAATAATAAATGAGAAGTGGGTGTGGGGGTTGAATTAGTTGCTAAAATTTTATATGTTTTATTATCTTTAGAAACGTAACCCCTCCAACCCATTAAAGTACATCTCATTATCAACATATAGTAAATAATCATGCATGGAAAATCAGGAATGAAATTAAAGAACCCAGGATTTACAAGGTTTGGCCTCATTATGAGAATGTAAATCCTTGACATATCCAATCACATGGGCCTATAGAAATTCACATGTGATAACTCCCATTAGACACCATCTATCTCCCAATAAAAATGATTATACCAACTCTAGTTAGATTAAACAATTTTCTTATAAAAAATTGATCTAAAAAAGCATATAAACACTGTTCAATCACCTCTAAAAAATTTATTGAGTTCGATAAAATTGATTCTCATGGCCTTCTATTCAATGAACACAGTCCAATTGACTCTGTTTGATCGAACCAATACGATGATTCATTTCTCAATCCACACTTCTCAATATTTTATAAAATGGTCAGTCTAATCTTCTTGAGTTTGATCATCCTCAGTCCAATAAAAAAATCAAATATCCAACCTTCTAATAAGGTATTAATTTTGAAATACAACACTGAAATTAATTTTGTTTTTCTCCACCGATTCCTCTCACATAAAAATGTTGTAAGGTATGAATGTATTCTCCTTATATTTATAGGAATCTCATAATAGAAAAGGGGGGAAACTATAAAACTCTTACCTCTTACTCAAATATTAAATCTCAAAAAATCAACCACACTTAAACTTTATCATTGACCTCTTTAATCCTTCTTACTATTTATCTGAAATTAGTCTTTTCAAATAGACTAACTTTTCCTCAGTCTTATTTCATTTTTTTAACTTTGGTGTGATTATCTTTCTTAACTTCAATATAATGTGAATAACTTCCTCTTCTCATTATGATATGAATTTCGTCCTCTTCTAATTATGGTCTTACACTCTTACATTGATCATTTTGATCTAACTATCCTCATAAGGGTTATTATAATTGAATTTACTTATCAGAGTCAGTATAATTAACATTCCACATCATAATTAGACTGATTGAATTCCCTTATCAAAGTCAGTCAAATTGAATTTCCCAATCAGAGTCAGTTAGAATAAAAATTCTCCTAAGATTATGTCTGATTATCTTTACTTCTTGGATTCATTATAATTGATTTTACTCCTTAGAGACTATCTGATTAACATTCCTTATCAGAGTTAGTCTAATTAACATTATTTATTAGAGTCAGCCTGATGGAAAGTCCTTGAATTAAGTCCATAGAAATCCTCAAAATGATGGAATTATAATTATGATGCAAGTATTATTAAGATGGAAACTCCACACTAAAACTTTGAAAAACCTAAAAACTCATCAGCTATAACTCATTAAGACTTTTGAAAACATCTCTTTCCAGAACAACTTGATATGGTACAAACATTGACTTAATCTATTGAACCGATAAAATTTTTATGATTAATCCAATTATTCATAATATTTTATCATGAGAGTTTTCATGATTTATTAGAACAATTTTTTTATCAAAAATTCATCTCACTTAAGGTTGTAATTCTTAATAACGTTCTATATCCAGACATAATTTTATTCATTCACCTTCTTCAGTAACATTCTAATTTTATTTCTCCCATACTTATTAAATTATTAAAAACTTCAATTCAGATAAATTTTGAACTTCATATCAATGAAACTAATTTTGATGATGCAACTGAAAAAAAATATAGAACTTTCAACTTCAATATTCCTTATACCTTCTGCATCTGATATCACTAAGTCTGAAAAACATTGTGTGGAAACCTATGTCTAGAAATCAACATTCTTAATGATAAAAACATTTCTCCCCCTTTATGTTTTTGTTTATACATTCAGTATCTTTCAATTATTTTTCAAAAACATACTTTTACAAAATATTAACCACCAACAAATAGAATAAATTTTTGAAAAAAAACAATAAAAATGCCTCTTCAATAGCACCTTTTGTATTTTTATGAATACTTTCATTAAAAACATATACAACTATACATTTTTAACCAAATCAAGTTTTTTAATTTTACCAAAACATAACCTTTCTTAAAATAGATTTTGTTAAAACAATACTACTAGATAAAAGTAAGGTTTTTGATGTAATTGCATCCCTCAGTGATAATTTTTTTTATGTCCATGTAAATATAATCCTCCCCCCATATTTTATATGTTATCACCTTTTTTCTCCCTTTATTTTTACCTCCCCCATTATCTGATAACTTCATAATTAGATTCATAATATAATGATAAATAAAAACATCTTATAAAGGTCAAAGTTAATTTTTCTCCCCATTTTTTAACATAGTACAAAAATAGTGGGGGTCCTTACTTATGATATTTCAGATGTAATTAGAGGATACTGAACATAATGTTTCATCCTTAACTAAATACACTTTGTTTTCATTACCATTGTAAATATATAAATAATTTTATAGTTCACCAAGATATATTCCAGAAAAAAATCTCAGGCAGAAAATTTCTCTTTTATAAAGTGAAACATTTTATCAATGTGTTTTGATATTTAATGTTGGAAATTATTTATAGAAAGATAAATTTTACTCTGGTTATCACAAATTATCTTCAAATGGTTTATAAACTTTTAAATTAAAACATTACAGCTAAAATTTCATCCACAAAATCTGAGTACAAGCCGCATCCAAGTACAAGCATGAGTAGATGCACTATATTACGATTCTGTTCTGATTAATGTTTCTTAAATTATTTTCTTACTATACAAAATCATACAACATTCAACCAAGAAAAATTTTCCTACTAAGGTTACATTTCTATCTTTACAATCTTCATCCCATTCAGTATCAGTACAACCATGAAACATCATCTCACAATTTATTTTGTAAAAAAACTCATGTAAATTTGTTTCTATGATATGTTTCAGAGTTATTTTTGAGCTAAAAAATGTGATTCTTTCAGATTAAATTTATACCTAGAACATAAATTCACATCATAAACAATATTAGGCCTTGATGATATAAAGTAAAGTTGAATTCTTATCAGTATCCAAAAGGTTATTTGATTCACAATTATTCTTGACTCATTATTACTCAACTTTGGTCTCATAGATATAAGTATAGAAACAAATTTGGATAATTCCATCCCAAACATATTAAATAGTTCCACGAAGTTATTTTATTGAGATAATATTTTTTTATTATTTTTAAAAAAATTTAAACCGTGTAAGAATGTTAATTCCCCCAACATTGAAATTTAAAAAATATTCTTCCTTTCCTCAGAAAAATCTTTAAAATAATTTTATTTATCCCCAAAAAAGATTATATCATCCACATAAACGATTATAATTGGAGTTCCAATTTTAATATCTTTCATATATAAGTTTATTCCAACTTTTCCTTTTGAAAAATTCAGCACTCTCAAAAAGATATCATGTTTTTAATACCAAGATCATGGGGCTTGTATTAACCCATACATGGATTTATTCAATCTAGAATCATTTTCTTCATCATTATCAAGATTAAAACAACAAGGCTGCTCAATGTAAACTTCTTCCTCAATATCACCATTTATAAAAGATGAATTTACATACATTTTATAATCATTGTAATTTAATGTGTTCTTTATAATAAAAACATTATAATAGTTTCTAATATTTCAACTAGGTATAAGGTTTCTTCAATATCCACATCATACATGTGTTCATAGAAAATAAAAACAAGTATTTATCTATTTCATGAAACTTATCGATGTTCATTCAATTGTTTTTCTACAAAACCACTTTGTTCTGATAAAATTTTTATTTGATGGTCGTCGAACAAGTTTCCATGTTTAATTTTTCACAATCTGATGCAACTATTCATTCATAGAATCAAATCATTCATTATGTTGAAGGGCTTCAAAAACTGATTAGGGTTCATCTTTTGAGATAAGTGACATCTGATTTTATAATTTCAAATATCGTTTTTTATAGAATGGTTCTTTATGACTTCAAATATTGTTTTTTGCCACAACATATTTTTATAATGTAGAAAATTTTAAATTTTCTATTCTATCTGATCATTCCTCATCACACGATTCACCTGTATCTTGGTAATAATGTTTTGAAATGCTTTCTCTATTATTTGAAATCTTGAATTTATCATGCTTAGAATTATCAAAAAAAATCATAGAATTATAACATTCAACTACTTTTACATCAAATGAGTCCACCACCCATTGTAAGAGTTTTTTATAGTATTTGTAACTTTTTATGTTGGGTGAATAACCTATAAAATTTTGCATATTCATCTTTCTCACAAGACATTCCCAAATACATATTTTTTGTCAACATATACTTATAAAAACTTTGAAGTACTTAATTGAAGGTAATTTATTATACCAATTTCCAGAAGAAGATTTGTTGGTTTTCAGTCTCAATAAATAATGTTTTTATCATGTAGAATAGTACCAACCGTTTCTATCCAATAGAACATTGAAAGTGTATATCAGGATGACATAATTTTTCCCATTTCCACCAAAATTTATTCATTATTTTTGATACTCCATTTTTTTATGTATAGAGGGAACATAATGATGTTTGATTCCATGCTCTCTCAGATAAGTTTCAAAAGTATTACTTGTGAATTTAGTTCCATTATATGTTCTTATGTTCTTTATATGAACCCCATTTTCTATCTCATATTTCTTTCAGAAAAACCTAAACATTTCCACATCTTATGTTTTATGTTTCATAATAATTATTTTTTCATCTGATTTAAATCATTAATAGTAGTGATAAATTATAAATATCCTTTTCTTAATTGATGTTTCATTAACCTACATTAATTAGAATGAATAATTTCCGAAGGTATAGTACACTGAATCTCACTTATCTTTAGACTATTTTACTCATCATTCCTTTTTATCAAATTACAAAAACATATTCATCTCTTCTTTTCATTTCTGTAAAATAAAGTAAAATTTCAACATTATAATTTTTTCTCATGTTTTCACCCCTAGGTTCCCAAGACTTTGGTTCCCTATTTTTTTCATCTTCAGCACTCATATAATATTAATTATTAAACTCTCTATGTTGAAACAAATTACCAATTGTTTTTTATCATTTTTGACATCCTTTCCTTCTTTCATAATAATAATGAAAATTTTTTATGTTAAAAATAATATCTTTTTCCACCATCAGAATGTTTACTTACACTATATAAGTTATGTTTTATCCCATCACCAAATAATTCTTCCTTATATTTCATCTTTTTTCTTCAATTTCATCCATTCCAATTCCTATAATATTTAAGAAAATATCATTACCATATGAAAATAATAATCTTTCAGGAATTTTACCATGTTTCAAGATTTTTATATTACCTATCATATGTGAGGAATAACCACTATCAATTATCCATGATTTTTTCCTATTAATTTATTTCAAATTTGTCTAAAAAATAAAATATATTTCCTCAACGTTATTATTTCTAGATTATTTTTCATTTATACCATAATAATATTATTCCAAAAGTATTTTCATATATCTTTCTTCATGATTAAAAACATGAACACATCCACCACAAACTTCTTCAAAACATTCAAATTGGATTTTTGGACTATTTCTAACATCTTGAGTTTTTTTTTAATTTTTTGTGGGTTAGGAAATTTTCCCATCATTATTCCAAAATTTATTTTTATTTGTTCAAAAATTATCCTAGTAAGTGAATAGTTATGCCAACAATTATTATCTTTATTCCCATAGATTCCGCAACACCCATAATATCCATCAAATCGTGATTTTCTACTAAAGTACGATAATTATCTATAGATTTTTTTTAGGTTGATAATTTATTATTGTTATATCATACTCAAGACATGGACCATCTTACTACAATGTATGGTTTCAACTTTTGTAGACATAACATTTTTGTCACATCCCTTCTCAATAAAAACCATCCTATCACTTTTATTATCACCTGAAATGTTATAAATATTAGATGAAACATTATTTTTGAGGGGTGATAATTTCAAATGTTCATTTATTTTAATTTTATCAACATCTATAAAAGTCTAAAATTTTACTTCCATGGATTTTTTTGATGTTTTCATTCATATTCCTCAAGGTACTTTTAGAATAAATAATTTTTGATTAAAAATTCATGACTTATTCTTCTATAGATTATGGTGTCATACTAAGATCTTCAACCATATTTCCATATTTAGGATTTATTAGAATGTAACTCAAGATCTCTTGGATGTATTCTTCTTCATTCTTGAAAAAAAAAATTTAGATTAAAATTTTTTCCCACCATATCTCTTTATCATCCATACATATTTTTTAAGAGGTTTTTTTATCAAGACATGAAAGAAGATCTATTTTGAGTTGATACTCTTTGTAATATTATTCACATTATTCTTCTTAACTATTTGGGTTGTATTTTATTTTCTATGATTTTGAAATGAATGTTATAATCTCTTCTAAAATTTAATCTTCTGATGAATTATATTTGGTTGAGTTTGATTCATATTTCTTACTCAATACACTTCTGTTGTTCCTAGTAACTTTGTTATTATATTTGTTGGAATACTTTTTTTAATAATCTTTATTCTAATTTGTCCATTAAGGGTTTTCATCAGAATCATCTCAAAATCCCCCAACATTATTCTTAGGGAAAGTAATATCCAAGTGTTTTTTTCCACCACACACAAAACATTTGAGATAAAGTTTACCCCCATACATTACTCTTCCTATTCGATAATTCTTAGATATAATAAATATACCTTTTTATAAAACTCATAATCTTATTTATCTTTGAAGTCACAATGATCAACATCCTCAATATCATGTATGTTTATTTTTCTCATGGATTCAAATTCCATTCAATATGTCATATTCCTTTTGAACATTGTAGTTTTTTCCATTTCATAAAAAACAAGAATGTTATGTATCTCATATAGAGATAAATAATATTTATTTTATAATGAATAAATTTTAGAATATAACCTATCTGAAAATTTTCTCATAATATTTTTCACAATTTTTTAATCTTTCAAGACATATTCAAATCTTCTGATGTTGATAAAAATATCATATACTATGATGAATTATTCATCAATAGTTTTTTCATCTCTCATTATGATGTCTTCACACTTAGTATTCTAGATTTAATATTTCTTTCCTTCAATTTAGTATTCTATTTGAATGTACTTTTTATAATTTCCCATATACTATTTGATGTTTTTAGACCCCTCACATTAATATACACATTTTTTTTATAAGGACATAAGGATAAAATTTATCTTTTTCCATAGATATCGATATATCTCTTATTCAAAAAATTAATTGGGGAATCCTTTTCAGTAGGTGAAAAACCAAATAAATCTATAACAAAAACTTCTAGGCCAAGAGGTAACATATGATAAATAATCCTATTTTTTCATCCATAATATTGTTTCCAAAAAATGTATGAATTAATCTATTTTTGACATAATTGAAATTATATTAAACAAGGGAACCATGATATGATACCAATTGTAGTTAAAAAGGTTCTAATATCAACAAAGAAGGGGGGTGTAATCAGTTGTCAAAATTCTTTTTTTTATAAAATTCAGTATCTTAACCCCTGTAACCTATTAATGTTCTTTTCCTTTCCACCTTTTAGTAAATACTCATGCATGAAAAATTAGGAAAGCATGTAAAGCACATAATATTTACCTGGTTCATCCTCGGTATAACAACCTAATTCCTTTTTATATCCACTACCATGGGTCTATTGAAAATTACTACAAAGAATAAGTGAATATAACTTTTTTTTGACTCCCATTCAAAACCTTTTATCTCCTAATAGGAGTGATATTACTGAATCTTATCAGTTTACAATATCTTATTATAAAAAATTGATCTAAAAAAATTATAAATATAATTTTTAATCTTATCCAAAAAATTTCATAAGTATGATGACACTAAGTATGGTGGCCTTAAGTACGATGAACCCAATCCGATTGACTCATTCCAATTGACCAAATAAAATGCTCCCTTTCTCAATATGAACTTCTCACTCTCTTCTCAAATTATCAACATGACCTTCCTCAGTCCAATATTACTCAATATGATAAATAAAACATTAATATTTCAAAAATTCTAATGATTTATCATTCCAAAAATATAACTTTTACAAGAATTATTTATTTCTCTACCTTTTATTATCACATAAAAAGGTTTTAATGTACGAATGTACTTTACTTTAATTTTAAGGAATCTGATAATGTAAAAGGCTGGTAACTAAAATTATCATCCAACCTAATAAAATTTAAAATATCTAAAATTCAATCACATTTAAACTTTATCTTTTAAAACATAAAAAATTCTCAATATTTTTATGAAATTAGTCTTTTTGAATATACTAACCTTTCATCAGTCTGATATAACTTCCTCATCATAAGTCGGAATAATATCCCGAGCTTCAATCTGATATGAATGACTTTCTCTGCTCATTAAGAACTGACTTTCTTATCCTCCTCATTACGATATTAATATATTCATCTACTCATGAAAATATAGATATCCTCATCTGTGTTAGTTTTATTAACATTCCTTATTAGATTCAGTCCGATTGACTATCCTTTTGAGTGTCATTTTGATTGAATTTCTATCTTAGGGTTAGTACCATTAACTTTACTCCTCAAAGCTAGTCTGATTAAATTTACTCCTTAGAGTCAGCTTAATGAACTTTCCTTCTAAGAGTTAGTCTGATTGATTTTCCTCCTTAGAGTCATCTCTATTAACGCTCCTCCATAGAGTCAGTCTAATTAACTTTCCTTCTCATAGTCAGTGTGATTGAACATCACTGACATTAGTCCAAGGGAATTATTATAACAATATAATTCTCATTATGATGGAATTATAATTATGTTGTAAACAAAACTCTATATATTATAAAAACTTCAAAACTCATTAGATATAACTCATTAATACTAATGATTTTTTTTGTGTTTGGTACTTCCAGATCCAATGAAAACATTGAATTAATATATAGAACTAAAAAATCATTACAACTACTCTAATTTATTAAAATATTTTAACATAAGAGTGTTTATGATTTTTGACAACTTCATGATTGGAAAAGCATTGTCTAGATTAAGTTTAAAAGGTTTAAGAACATTCTAAATCATGAGTTCACTGCCTTAATTCAACCTATTCACAATATTATGAATTTATTTATACCATATATCTAACTTTCTAAAAAATATTGAGTTTGCTGAATCTTGAACATCATGATGATGAAACTAAGTATGATTGTGCCTCCGGTCAAAATCTATATCGACCATCTAGCTTCCAACTTCCATAAACCTTCTTTATTTGGAACTAATCAGTTTGAAAAACCGTGTCCATAAAACTATTTCCTAAAACCAACATTCTAAAAGATAAATACATTTACCACCATCATATTTGGGTTCGAACATTCAACAACATTCACATGTTTTTCAAAATCCTTCTTAAACAAAATATTAGAAGTAAACAAATAATAAACAATGTTAAAACAAAACATCACAAGGGATCTTCATATTTGATCAGTTTGGATACAAATAATTTCAATCCCAATTGTCTATCATATATCTTATGAAATCAAATGAAATCAAGTAAACAATAAAACATAATATTTTTTGTAGGTTCACATCTCAATTTAAAATATATTTTCCTTACTTTTTTGGAAGTGATTGATAATATAATTACCCATATAATGACATTCAAGTTATAGTGGGTTCGTTAGGGAGTAATATAAAACTTATATGTGGATCCATAATCATTTTAATAGGGGAGGAAAACAGTCTTGAAACTCTTAGTTTAGGGAAATCATAAACCAAATACAACCTCCTATGGGATCTATACTCTACCTCCTTATATTGTAAAGAATATTTATGTTCTTCATAATATCTTCCAAGTATGAAACAAGACGAGTCATTACTTTTTCATGGTGCTACTTATGTCCTCTTTGGATTTCCCTTAAAATTTCACAACATCATGAAATTATATTCATCTTATTTTTTATGAATAGTAGTGAACACACAAATAGTCTTTCTTAAAAGAAGCAACTAGAGACTTCTTCTTTTTATCCATTTTCACAATTATATTTTTTAATTCCTCCTACATAGATGAAATATCATCATTTATTATTTTGTGAAATATATTTTCACATCATGTCTTTATTATCTTCTCTTTCACTATCTATAGGACTATTATTTATCTAGGAGAGATTACGTATACATATATATACTCTTTCTTATCTCTACTAATTTTTCATATTTTATTTTTTCCGTTTATTAGGGAATATTGATTGTATTTTATCATTTTAATATTATTATTCTCCTATTTAAATTCATTCACACAACACCAATATATCATCGATATTTGATAATCATGGATTATATATCTTTGAAGTAGTATTTTTTTCTTCTTCTATTCTCTTAACACAAGGATGTTTCATTTAAGAATATCAGTGTTGAACCCTAAGCCGACCATTTTCATTAACATTCAACATAAATTTTAAAACAAAATTAAAAAACATAAACTTTTCCACAATTCTAGTCATACCTTTTTCATTGTATTTTTTTCTAATATGAAAATAAATTATTTTGAATTATTATTGTTTTTGGAAATTAAAAATACATGAGATCATCATTTTTTTAACTTTGAAATCGTACAATTTAAGATTTTTTAAAGAAAAAAACCTCTTCAATAAATTTATTTCATGATATATTGAAGTATCATGAAATTTTTATTTTAATATTTTATTTATAATATGCATATTAAAACTCTATGTATGTAATATCTCATTTCGGGAGCCACAAAAAACTATGCCCCGAACTAGACTGCCACATGACTTTAAGGGAGCCTCCCCATAGACTAGAGTCTTCCAACTAGCAATGAGGGTATATGATTGATGATGGGGATTATAAACCCTCTTTTTTTATCAAAGTAATACACTAGTAGAATTAAATGAAGAATAACCAATAAAATAGTCATAAACAAAATAGTATCGTTATCACGAGATCACCTATAAATGGAATGACAATATCAAAACATAATAGTAGATTTTTCATGATGAATCCAGTTCCAAGTGTTAATATAAAAAACCGAAAATAAATAATGACATTGATAAATCCAACATGAGGGTCTTAAACCACATATGGTTACGTCATCTATGTTGTATCCTATCATAGCATATAAAATAGGCCCTTTTCCCTTAACCTATTCAAAAAAAATTCTATTTTGGTATCAATTAGGCAGCCCATGTTGGGTGTGAGTATAACTCATTTGGCCAAAACCAATGGATTCTAAAAAATTACATTCAATATCAATTGTATGCAGTTGTATAATAACATAATTATAATTAACAAGTAAATAGTTATCATATTTTCAACTAATTTTTTAAACACTTAAACCCATGGGTTTCCGTAGAAACTAATACCTCAATTAATACTTTCTCTCATGTCGGAGCCTGAAGTATGTTCTGGGACATGATATCTCAGAATGCTATTGTAGGAATTAAATACATGATTCATATCATGCTCACGCCCAAAGTATGTTTGATGGATATCATATCTCATAATTCTATTGTTACCATTCTATAATATCTTAGGGTCATGCTAGTGCCTGAAGTATGTTTGTGGGATATCATATGTTATAATTCCATTTTAACAACTATTTAATTCATACTTCACATAATATAATGACCAAGTTCCCACTCTTTAATTCATACTTTAATTCACATGTTACCATTCATACTCTACACATTAGAATGACCATGTTCCCATTATTAATACACAATTTACAGACCATGTTCCCATTCATACTTCAAATATTAAATAACCATGTTATGATTATTTATAAAAAATTGAATTACCATGTTCCCTTTCATACTTCATACATTATAATGAGTGTGTTACTATTCATAACATTACAATCGAATGACCATGTTACCATTCATCGACACATAACTAATTCAACAATTAATTATCCACATCAATTCCATTACTAACTGAACAATTGGTTAAGAATAATAATTCCATTATTTAATTCAACATTTAAATAATCACATCAATATAATTAATTAATTAAATAATTAATGATTCACAACATTTTTTAGTTAATGAAACAAATTAAATAAACACATCGATAACATTAATTAATTCAATAATAAATTAATAACTTAAATTTCTTTAGTTAATTTACAAATTAAATAATCACATCAATAATATTAATTAACTTAACAATTAATTAATCACACAATTCCTTTAGTTAATCCAAAAATCAATTAAACACATCAATATCATTAACTAATTTAAAAATTAATTACACAAAACAACTCCTTTAGTCAATTGAACAATTAACTAATCACATTAATAAAATTAACTAATTTTACAATTAATTAATCTCAAAATTCCTTTAGTTAATTCAATAATTAACTAAACACATCAATAACATTAATTTATTAAAATAGTAATTAATCAAAAATTCCCTTTAGGTAATTCAAAAATTAACTACTATCATCGATAACATTAATTAATTTAACAATTAATTAATCAAACGATTCCTTTATTTAATTTAACAATTAACTAAACACATCAATAATATTAATTAAATAAAAAATTAAATTATCACATCAATTATATTATTCAATTAAACAATTAGTTTATCATATAAATCTCCATTATTACTTCAATAACTAATTATTTATGTCAATACTTTTAATTAATTCATCAATTAATTAATCAATATTCATAACTAAAAATTACTTAATTAATTACACACTTAATTATCACATCTACACCATCAATATTTCATAATTAATTCCAAATTTAATTACCTGACTTCTAAAATATCAATATATAATAATTATTTTTGCAATTAATTAGCTAAATTGAATAATCTCAATATCTCAAAATTAGTTCAAATATTAATTATTTAATTCACTCAATTTCAACTACATAAAAATCCCCATTAATTAATTCACTAATTAATTAATCCAACTCATTCAACTTCATCAACAAAAAAATCCCCATTAATTAATTCACTAATTAATTAATCATACTCACATGTTAAATATCTAATAATCAATTGCACAATTAATTATCTCAATTAATAATATCAATACCAATAATTAATTCCACCATTAAATATCTCAATTCAATATATCATTATCCCATAATTAACTCCAAAGTTAATTATCTCAATTCAACATATAATTATCCCATAATTAACTCCACCGTTAATTATCTCAATACAACATATCATTATCCCATAATTATATCCATAATTAATTATCTCTATTCAAGATATCTTTATCCCATATTTATCTACACCATTAATTACTTAAAATTAAGATATTATTATTCTATAATTACCCCACCCATGATTATCTCAATTAAAGAAATAATTATCCCAAAATTAATTCCACCATTAATTATATCAATTAAGGATAACATTATTCCATAATTTCGTCCACCATTAAGTATTTCAATTCAAGAAATCATAATCCCATAATTAACTACACAAATAATTATCTCAATTTAAGATATCATTATCCCATAATTAAAACCACCATTAATTATATCAATTAAAGATATCATTAACCCAAAATTAACTCCAGCATTAATTATCTTAGATTATTATATCATTACCCCATAATTAACTCCATAATTAATTATATTAATTCATGATATAATTATCCCATAATTAATTCCACCATTAATTATCTCAATTAAATATATCATTATCCCCTAATTAAATTTACTATTAATAATCTAAATTAAAGATATTACTATCCCATAATTAATTACACTATTAGTTATCTCAATTCAAGATATCATTAAATCAAAATTAACTCACCAATTAATTATCTCAATTCAAGATATCATTATCCCATAATTAACTCCACCATTAATTATCTCAATTCAAGATATCATTATCCCACAATTAATTCCACTATCAATTATCTCAATACTTAATATTAATAACACACAATTTATTATTTCAAATTAATAATAGTAATATCAAATAACTAATTATATAATTTATTTTCCCCAATTTATAATATCAATATCCTATAATTAATTATACAATTAATTGTTCCAAAATCCCACAATTTTATAATTATATGATTAATTAATTCACCTAAATTAATTAATTAATCAAGAACTTCAAGAAATTAAATTACTAATGATTTATAAAAATTATATCATTTTAATACTATTTATCAAAATCCCAACTATGTGAATTGAATATTGGAAAACCTATCTAAATTCACCAATGAACAATCACCTGATGAAAATCCCTAAAAAATGAGATGCAAGATGATGTATATGAGATCTGAATCATAAAATCCTAATATCAATATTAAATAATTCAAGAATATATAAATCTATATCTAGATCTACAATAATAGATCTAGATATCACAAATTATATTTTTATATAACTAAAAAGAGGATAAAATCTATTAAATAAATTGATATGGATGGGAGAAGAATGCAAGAAGAACCATGATAAAATTAACTTACCGATAGAGGTTCAGATCATCGATTTGGGATTTTAATCATGAAGAATAGAGGTTGGGAATAATTCAAATTCATATAAAGAGCTCAAAAAATGTGAATAATTTCGTATGAATGAATATTGGTCGAAATGGGATAGTTTAGGAGGTTTGTGGGATTTAAAAATTAAAAAATGGGTGGCATTTAAAACCATTCATTGTTTTCAAGGAGGGGCTCAAGGTTTCTCCAAACCGTGTGCCCTAACCATGAGCCCGTTTTTTTTGGTGGTGCAAAGAAACTCCTAAGAGGGTTAACGGATTGAGGAAACCATGTACCAACCTTGAAGAACCCATTATTCTTCCACTTTTTCAAATTTTCCCTCATACACACCGCAAAGTAAAACCAAAATGAAAAGTACTTAATACAAGGAAAAATAATACATGAAATCAAGGATAATTCTTCTCCAGAAAATGAAGGGATATTACAATCTCTTCACTTTATAAAAAATTATCACTAGGATGCATTACCAAGAATCCATATGATTCTAATCCAAAAATACTAGGCCACTGAGCTTGTATATCTGATTCTCTTCCCATTTTTCCTTCTGGACACGCCCATGTTACCACAATAAACAAACTATTGGCATAATAATTCCCTAAAATGATTTCTAACTATAATCCGACACAAATTTCATATGATCTTTAGTGGATTAATAAATATAAATATGAACTTTGACAACACACCTGACATTTTTCCCAACTCGCTCTTCCCAACAACCGTAAGAAAACATCCAACATTAGCACTTTTCCTTACCATCAAAACCAGCATGGAAATGATGTACATCAACAACCTACAAGGCCTATCTAGACTTTAAAAAAGGAATTGAAACATTAATCTTATAGATTCCTCATTATAATTCTGATCCCACCACTTCAAACCCATGGTCTTTTTTCCATGCACCTAATATTGATATATCGTTCCCCACCTTTGGATCATTGTTAACACCGTTTTGTCAATAATCATAGCCACCAATTTATTTTCTGACCTCTGGTGCACCTTGAGAACTTCATATGTAATCTATCAATTAAGTAACTCACACCATCTAGCTCCAAATATATACCTCTTCAAATGTGTAACCTATAAGGATCCTCTTATTCAATCAAAACACATTTATATCGCAAGGCGTAAAGCCAAAGCATTCTTATTGTATCCAGGATGATGTCAAGGTAGGGAACACACTCGCCACTAATTAAAATTATGCTAAGAAGTTATCAATTAACACCATAAAAAATCCTCCATCACTGATGTTACCTCTCACTCTAGAAACACCTTAACCTACTAAATGTCTCAGGCTTCCCTACCCGACAAAAACACACCATACGATCCAAAATTAGATGGTTCCTTGCATAACCTACAACCAAGTTCTCAAACTCGGGAATTCACACTACCTAAACCTACCACATCTAGGGAAAAATAAATAACACAAGGGATTACCAATTCATAACATTAACATAGTTAATAATAGAGATTTTCAAAAAACCATAACAAGTATTTCCCCCTTTTCCCACCACATCGTCAAAACCAATGCACTATATCTACCCTTAACCATCTAACACCCAGGTCTAGGTTAACAAGGGTAATTTTTTTTTGATTTGTTCAAATTTTCACATTAGACACTCATTCGTTAAAATTTTGTATTTCTTTTTCAGTTCTCAGTTTTATATCAAGAACAATTTTCAATTGAATTACCCAATCAAGGAAAAATCATTTCATTTTCAACAACTTACCCGAAACCCATTTTCGATGTATGCCTAAGATGATGCATGGCACAAAATAATCCCAGGTGCCTAGAATAATTCATGTATACTAAACTCTCATTCTAGAACAGGCCATGCGTAAACTCATAGAAACTTTCAAAAATAATAATCACATCACACAAAAAGTCCATCACCCAAGGTGAAATAATATTCAACTATAATAGAAAATAAAAATAACAATAATCCCACCATGGGTACTTGGGTTCTCCCATATACATGGGTTAGATAATCACATACACAAGCTCATAAATAAGTCCCAAATATTCTAAGTCTTCTATCTAACATTCCTTAATATTAATAAAAATAAAAATAAAAGAAATCTGGCCTATGATACCACATTGTGACATCATGTCCTGGGTGCAATGCACTAGTGCCCGGAACCATTTGGTCACAAGACCTCAAGCATGCTTCCCCATACTCTAGAGGCTACTGACTAACAGTGAGGGGCTCTTATCAATGAAGGGGATACTATACTATCTTTTTTTATCAGAATAATAAACCAACAAAAATAAATGAACAATATCCAATAACATATAAATAACCAGAATAACATCAATATCAAAAGATAACCCAAAACTAAAAAGATAATATTATAACTGAATAGTATATATTTCATTCTTATATAACTGCAAAGTTTCATTATGAAAAACCATAAATAAATAATGGAAATGAAAAAAATCCACAATGTGGGTCCAGAACCACGTCAGGTTCCCCCATCCATGCTTCATCCAAACTCTGAAATCTAAAACATGGACTTTTACCTTAACCTATTTAGAAAACACAAAGTCTATTCAGGTACTGACTAGGAAGCCTGAGTATTGTGTGAGTAAAAATTACTATGACACCACCCAAAGTTTTTTAATCAAATCCAGTCAATATCACGTGTATGTAGTTGTATAAATAATAATTAAAAAGAATAAGTAAATAGTTATCACATTATCAATTAATTTTTACTTAACCAAATAAACCCTAGGTTTTTATAGACAGTCGTACCTCAATCCCTACTATGGATCATGTCTGATCCCGAAGTATATTCAAGGGTCATGATATCTTCAAATTTTATTATTGAAATTCAATACCTACTTCAAATAATACTGAATCTTCATGTATATATGAGGGATATCATATCTTATAATTCTATTGTTTCCATTAAATACATATTTCAGGTCATTATAGAGCCTGATGTATGTCCAAGGGATATCATATCTAAAAATTCCATTGTTACTATTATTTAATTCATACTTAACACAATTGACTGACCATATTCTCATTGTTTAATTCATACCTGAATTCCCTAGTCACCATTCATACTTTACACATTAGAATGACTGTGTTACCATTCATAAAATAAAATTTAATCACTATGTTCCCATTCATACTTCATATATTGGAATGACCAGGTTCCCATTATTTTCAGAAAATTTAATGGCCATGTTCCCATCTATACACACAATTGAATGACTATGTTCCCATTCTTATGTCATACATTGGAATGACTATGTTACCTTTCATAACTTCACAATCCAATGACCATGTTACCATTCATCAACACATAATTAATTCAAGAAATATTTATCCACATAAATTACATTACTAATTAAAAAGTTATTTAATCACATCAATAAAATTAATTAATTCAAAAATTTATTAATCATAAAAAAAGATTCAGTTAAATAAGAAATTAACTGATCACATCAACAACATTAATTAATTTAACATTTAATTAATCACACAATTCCTTTAATTAATTCAAAAATTAACCAAACACATCAATAAAATTAATTAATTCAAAAATTAATTTATCACAATAATTATTTTTTTTATTAAATAATTAAAAAATAACACCAATAACATTAATTAATTTAAATAATTTTTAATCATAATAACACATTATTTAATTCATCAATTAACTAAACACATCAATAACATTAATTTATTAAATAATTAATTAATCAATCCAATTATATTATTCATTTAAACAATTAGTTTATCACATAAGTCCCCTTTATTAATTCCCCAATTTATTAAATTATATAAATCCTAATATTTAATTCATTAATAAATTAATCAATATCTATAACTCAAAATCCCATAATTAATTCCACAATTAATTATATCATTCAATACATCAATATTTCATAATTAATTCCACAATTAGTTTTCTCACTTATAAAATATTAATATATCGTAATTTATTCATCAATTATGTATCTTAATTCAATTTTCTCATTACCTCATAATTAATTCAACAATTAATTATCTATTTCACTCGATTTCATATACCCAACAATCCTTATTAACTAATACACCAATTAATATATCCAAATCATTCAACTTCATTAATGTAACAACCCCCATTAATTAATTTACTAATTTATTTATCATACTCAAAATTTCAATATCTCATTATTAATTTCATAATTAATTATCTCAATTAATAATATAAATATCCTAGAGTTAATTTCACCATTAATTATTTCAATTGAAGATATCATTGTCCTATAATTAACACGACCATAAATTAGCTTAATTAATGATATCATTATATGTTAGGTCCACTAGGTCAAATACCCTAAGAGGTGGGGGAATCAGGGTATGATAGATTAAAACTATAACCCCTTCTAATCTTGTTTTGTCATTAAACAAAACACACCTCTCTCCTTATCTTGTAGCAAAGTATGAACAAAAATGAAATCATATTTAGGGCACATTGATTTTACTTGGATCACCCTCACGGGGCTATGAACTACCAGAATAAAATAATGATGCAACGATGTAAGAAAATCACTAATTATCACTGCCAATTACATGGTTTAGGAATGAACACTTTTATACCTAGTCTCATTATGATTACAAGGTTTAGGGTTTTCTCATTGCAATCCCAAGGGTCACTCCCTATGCCTTTTTCTCTAGATCAATGTTGGTGGAAAGGATCACCATCTTCCTTTTTCTTTTGTCACTACTCATAGAAGGGATCCAATCACAGTTTATAGAATTTTAGGTCCATTCATTTGCATTAAAACACACATCCTAAACTATAAATGGATTCTATGTTGAAGTCCCTTTTTCACCTGTAGAAGAAATCCACTTTCCCACGCACTATTAGTTAGATGAAATTGATTTCAAAAACTATTTATGTCCTTTTAAGAAACACCTACTTCTTCCATGAACCATGTGGTGAATATTCTTCAGAGACCACCTCTTCGACATACTACTACTGCTTTTGCTAATGTGTACTAGCTCCATGTACTGCCTCCATGAACCGCCTATGTTTACTTCTTCTCTGTACCACTTCCACATACTGATTCTACTTATGTGGAATTACTTATTATATGGAATGATTCTTCCATGGACCTCCTTATTACTTTTTGGATGATAGTTCTATGGAAACACCCTTTCATGGAATCGCTTCCATGAACTGCTTCACCATTCATGGAATCCTCATTTGCGAACCACATTCAGACTTCACTAAATTCCCAAATCAAAGATGATTTTTAATGAAACATTATCTATGTAATGGTTGGATTAGAATTCCTTATATGGAAAAATAGATCCACAATATATGTTAAAATGAGATTTACAAAATATTAGATGTGGCAAAACCTTATCTAGGTATAACTTATCCCATGAACTCTTCTTCCCTACACTGTCCATGTACTGCATTTCTTCCTTTGAGGTGGCCCAAATCACCATATTTGTTTCTCTAATGATAGGACATACCATGTTCAACAAGCCTCCCATGAACTGTATTCCATCCTCAGAACCACTTCTACAAAAAAAATTCTATTCGCAAGCCTCCCTATGAACTGTTTTTTCTTCCATGAACCGCTTCAAATTATCCCTTTTCAATCCGAAAACTATACTTTTTATTCTGTGTACTATTCACTCCTACAAGGAAATATTCCTTATGAAATAACAAAGCCCTTGATTTTGAGGCCCAAAAATTAGAAAACACTAGGAAACTACTCCACCTTAAACAACTGCTTTAGAAAACACCAACCATACCTATTCATGGTAATCTGAAATTGTTAATAAACACAATCACACCCAAATAATTTTGAGATGATACATTGAGAGATCTTTTCCAAAATTATCCCATAATTAACTCTATCATTAATTATCTCCATTCATTATATCATTATATCATAACTAACTCCATCATTAATTATCTAAATTCAATATATCACTATCCCATAATTAACTCTATCTTTACTTATCTAAATTTAAGATATAATTATCCCATAATTAACTCCACCATTAATTATATCAATTCATGAAATAATTAACCCATAATAAATTCCACCATCAATTATCTAAATTCATGATATCATTATCCCATAATTAATTACACCACTAATTATCTCAATTTAATATATCAGTATCCCATAATTAACTCCACCATTAATTATCTCAATTCTAGATATCATTATCCCATAATTAACTTCAACATTAATTATCTAAATTCAATATATTATTATACCATAACTAAATAAACTATTAATAATCTCAATCTAAGATATCATTATCCCATAATTAACTCCACCATTAATTATCTCAATTAAATATATCATTATACAATAATTAATTCCACCATTAATTATCGTAATTAAAGATATCATTATCCCATAATGAACTCCACAATCAATTATCTCAATTTAAGATATCATTGTCCCATAGTTAATTCAACCATTCATTATCTTAATTCATGATATCATTATCCAATAATTATCTCCACCATTAATAATATCAATTCAAGATATCATTATCCATTAATTAACTCCACTATTAATAATATCAATTTCAAATATAATTATCCTATAATTAATTCCATAATTAATTATCTCAATTTATAATATTAATATCACATAATTAATTATAAAACTATTTATTCCAAATTAATAATATCATAATCATATAATTAATTCTACAATTAATTATCCACAATTTAGGATATCAGTATCCTAAAATTAATTCTACAAATAATTTTTCTAGAATCCCATGATTTTATAGTTCCTTCATTAACTAATTAAACCAATATAATTAATTAATCAATTCATCAAGAAATTAATTTTTTAAATAAATCTATCAATTATAAAATTTTCGTACACATAATCAAAATCATGAATATGAGAAATGACTATTAGTCAACATACCTCAATTCATTAACTAAAAATCACCAAAAAGAAATCCCAAAAAATTGAGTAGCACAACGACGTAGAACGAGATCCAAATCATAAAACCCTAAATCATGATAAAATAATTAAAGATATTATATATCAATATATATATATATATATATATATATAATTGAAGTCCTAGATATCAACAAATATATTTAGATATAAGCAAATAAAAAATTAATTTTCTTAATGAAAGTGAGAAGAACAGGAGAGGAATGAGAGAAGAACCGGGATAAGATTCACTTATCGAGAGAGGTGTGGATCTTACATCGTGGATTTGAATTGTGAAGAACATATTTATGGAAGACTTCGAATTTATCTATATATCAATAAACAAGTGAAATATCTCATAGGGTCGAATGGGGGTCTAAATGGATGAGTTTAGGTTGATCGATGAATTTTAAAATTAGAAATCAGGTGACATTTAAAACCACACATGATTTACTAGGTAGGGGTGAATAGTTTTCCATAAACATGTTCCCTAACCATTCAACATCAATTATTGGGGTGTGAAGTTACTCCTAATAGGGCACATGGTTTGGTAAAATCATGTGCCAACTGTGCATTTCCCTTTCATCTTCCACTTTTAGAAATTTTCACCCAAACACAACCCAAAGTAAAACACGAATGAAAAATATATACTAAAATCAAAAAAGAATAATTGTAATCAAGTTAGATCCTTCCCTATAAAAGGTTGGGATCATATAATTTATAATGAATATTCATGAATTTCATAGTTATAATCATTGAATCATGATTTTTTTGAAAATAATCACACAAATAAAGTTATTTCCATCTTTAAAATAGGCATAAATCATGAAAAATATTATCATAATATTTTCATTGAAGTTTGTTTTACATGTCATTAAATATATTAGGTTATTTAATGGGTTTTCTAGTTTTCTTAAAAACCTACAACTAATGTTTATAGAAACAAACCATAAACAAAGAATGAACCTTTAATATTCTAAATGAAAACATGATTTATGTTTACAGGGGGAAGTTAACATAAATGGTTACCTAGAAGTAAATTTAACATATGTGATATTTACATAAATGGAGGATCTCTATTATGTATCTTGTAATGATGATTTACATTGATTACTATTTTTCGATAAATTGGATAACAACCCAATGGGTTAACTATATTCCTCATTCTGAATTAACTATGTATTGTTTCTATTTGTAATGAATCAACCATTAGGATAAAATGTCTAAAAAAATGATCACTAGGTTAAATGCATAGAAAAGTGACTGTATGAATCTACAATTAATTTTTTGACAATATGTATATATATATATATATTGAAGAACACTTCACTTTTTATAGATAGAATGTATTTTCTCCATTGATACCTTGGAACTTGGCATTACTATAAATTTCAATTTCATCAAATAATCCATAATATAATTCCTAAATCAACAATTGATATATTTAAAAACATGTGATTATCCTTTCATAGAATTTAAAACCTATGGGTCACCCCTATATTGAAGTTTTCATAACAATTCTATATCTTCTTGGATTTCAGCGTTAGCTTTTTATAGTTAAAGATATGAGAAGTTTCCTTTTATTCTAAGTGAAACATATAAGATAAAATCTTATAGATAGTTGGAGATCAATTTTTAGATCTATACGTATCCATGTTATTATAATTTATCCTCTCGGATTCCTAGAATACCATTCCATAATATAAAGAAATCAGATTTAACAATTTCATATATAGTGTAACATTCATTTTAAAATTATTTAATAATAATAAATTTTATTTTACATTATGATTTAAGTAAATTAATCTTAGGGGATACATAAATATATCAAATTAATTTTGAAATTATGAGAATTTTTTTATGAAATTCCATGATATTTTCAAAACTTTCATCATATTAAATATTAAATTGAAAATAATTCAAATAACCCCACTACATTTTAATTTTATTTTTACTTTTTCCATTTGAAAACCATCACCTGGTAAATTTTTATCATGTATATATGAATTAAAAATGGCAGGATTATCTAGTTATAGATCATCACAAATATCATCATAAGGTAGAAAAAAATATCCTTCATCAGAAAATAATACCCCCAATTGTTTTAAGGAACGAACATTTCATTTTTTTCATCTAATATATGATAAGAAACATCAATACAATTAAAATACCAATCATAAATGATGTTCCTTACAATATAAAATCATAAAAAATGTTACACAGGACTTGGAAACTTCTTATAAAACAACAAATCTAGACTCAATACTACATTTTCTAAGTTATTCTTCTTCACATTAATTATTAATGGATACATCAATCCCATTGAAAAATATTTTAAAAAATAATGAGTCAAAAATTGAGTTCAAAAATTTCCCCCTTCTATTTTTTATCAAATCACACATAAATCCATTAAATAATGTGTTAAAATGGGTTTCATCCATTAAACATCACTTTCTCCTAAATCTATGATTTCAAATTCTCTTCCACTCATTGAAAAAAAATAAAATGTTATTAAGAAAGATGATATCAATGAAAACTCAATAAATATTCCATAAATGATTAAAATAAATATTTTCTAGAAAAAATATCATTATAAAAAACAACATGATCTTATTTAGATGATAGAGGTTTGTATTGAAAATAGAATTTAGTACCAACTAAAATGATACACTTTCAATCTCTCTTAAATAAATTTAAAAAACAATAGGTAGATGATATTATTAAATACAATCATCAAAAAAATTATCATGAATATATCAAAAATAATTTCATTCACTTACACTAATACTATATTTAATGACTTTAAACCACTATAGGAAGTTATTTATTTTAGAAGAAATATATTGAACTTTTCTTCATAATGTTCCATATTTTCATTGATTAAATCTATTTCTTACCTATTGTGTTAGGTTATGATTTTTTATTATTATGGATGAGTGATTAAGAAAACATAACCATTACAATTACACTAAATTAGATAAATTACAAAATATTCCTATTTTTAGGAATCAATAACTCTAAAAGATTCATTAATTATTCTCTATATATCTTCAATGTAAGGGGAAGCTACAAAATGTCTTCATTTAAGAGGATCACTTAAAATGATAAAATTTTAAGATGTGTATATTGATAATACATGAAAAATTATCACAAAAAGTTTCTATATAATTTTGTAAAATTACCTCATTATCCTCATTGAGGATGATATTTTATTGTTATGTTCATTTAAATTCAAATTGAAGGATCATTCCAGAATGGTGTCTTCATTATTTGTTTTGTGCATTTTTGATATCATTCACATCTTCAGAAGTTTTTCACTTGAGAATATGATCCAACATTGATTATGAATATTATAAGAACATATAAATAGTATGAAAATATAATCCAATACCTTTTATATTTATCTTTTTTAATGTGAAAAATAATTCTATGAGGATATTCTAAAAAATATTCTCTATAAGTTCATGAATTTATTTGTACACAATTGGTATTCAAATATAAATTCGCTTTTCATAGAATGGTACTATTTACACATTCAACTTCTTTGATTATAGAAACTATATTTTCAAAATACATTATCTATAATATAATGTTAATTTTAGTTAAAGAAACCTCTTATATTGGAAGAATGGTTAGACATTGGTTTATCATTGTGATTAGCATCCTTTCTAAACCCATGTAGTTTTTATCCACCAATGTGATATATTTTGTTCAAAACATGTATTGAAATTTTTAATCATCATCTGAGGCATATTAAATATCTCTAGAAAATTATTTTAGATGCATGTCTCCCATATTTTTTTTTCATTAAAAACATAGTCGGAAAATTGAAAAAATATATTTGGGTACATTGACTGCCTTATAAGAGTATACACATAGAAACAAGTGAGTTCTATTCTTCACATTAGATTCTCTATATGTAACACTAATTCTACAATTTTTGGTCTTTTTTGAGCATTTATTTATTTATTTTTGTTTTCTAATGATTAAATGATATTCTTTTTATTCTGTTTATTATTTTTTTATTCATGAATTTTAAAATTTCCCACAAATATAATGTTTTCATTATTAACTTTGAGTGATCTTAATTCATTTTAATTATATTATAATGGATTATATAATGATCATCCTCCATACCTATGTCCAAAACAATTGAAAACTTTATATATATTTTCACATATATCAAATATTTCTGAATTAAACAGATTATTCTTAATCTATAGTTGTTGAGGCTTTTCCAGCTTAGTCCCCCATGAAAGGAGATTCCTTTTTTTACTTCTATAAATGATAGAATATAACAAAAATTCTACTAATTATTCCCTATACTATTATATCACCAAAAAGAACCACAAATATTGTTTTTCAATTATGTACCACATGTTTTCTATATTTTAGAGAATTGGTAACATGTTTTTTTGGTATTTTTTTCTACTTTTTGGGCTCTGTATGGGAAATAGTACTCAAATATCTTATTCTATACACTATTTATATGGTGGATTTATTCTCATCGCTTCTCCTCATACATGTTTTTGTAGGTTTTAATTTAATTTTTCAAATGTTTTCACCTGTATATATTGGATTATAAATAAAATTTGAAATTTATAGTAACTCTTATTGTGATTATGTTGATGTATGATCAGGATTTTCTCCCAATTTCTTCCTAATACAAAATAAAAGATTTTTAGAAACAAGGATGTCCTCTAAACACTACGTGGAAACATAATTTTTTAATTAACTTATTATGAAAACATGTGTTTAATTGTATTTATATTTACTAGTATATCCCAAATAATATGATTTTCCAAGTTGATATTTTTTTTCATCCCAATGAAAATTTTAATTTTTTCACATTCATTCTTAATTATTTCATCTTATTTGTTGTGATTTTTAAATTTCTCTTAAAATAATATTTCAAACAAATTAATCCTTTGGGATTTAACCTATAATTAAGAATTCATGACATCATTTAGTTTTTTCTAATTTTATTCACATGCTTAGACCTCCCCTTAAAATTAATTTGTGGATAAGTTATGTTTATAAAATAAATTGATCCAATCATTTTCAAAAAAAATTTCATCATTCATTAAGTTCCATATTTATTAAATCAAATCATCCAATATGAATATGGTGTGTTAGAAAGATTATAAATTAACCCTACTAATAATTATAAGTATTTTATACATATACATTAATGAAGTTAAAATTTTTTTAGTGGTTTAAATATCCCACAAATAAAAGACAGTATTTCATTTAGAAAATTATATAATATTTATATTAATGTATCAAATGATTTTTATTTATAATTGTTTGATATATAATTACCTTAATTAGTTCATGCCTTCATTTTTGGAAAGTACTTATAGAAATATTTAAATACCATTTGGTCATTTTTGGGGCTTGAATATTATAAATTATAAATGAATCCCTTTACCTTAGATGTAATTTGAACCACATGTTTATCCTCATCCAAAATTTACTTTTATCCTTTATCAATATTGTATGGTTGATAGAGAACATATTATTAATTTAACAATAGGGATATCATTTTTATTATCTTTATATCATTCTCTCCCCAATTCACGATAAACATGATAGATATTAAATTCATATATTAGATAGATTAATATTAACCAAAATATCACTTCAATAAATAATTTTTTCACATATATGGAATCAAATCCTAGGTGAAGTTGGGTATGATACATACTGAGGGATCAATTTTTGATATATATATATATATATATATAACTGATTGGGGAGGGGTGTAACTATGTTTCTCAAATTTAAAGAATTTAAATTTTGATCCCCATATATCTTTGATCAGTTAGGATCCCAATTATTTAAAAGTCAATCATTTATCCCATATCATATCTATGTATATAAAAGTAAATAAAAAATGGTATTATATGTATATTAAAAATATAACCACTCAATGAGGGTATCTAATCCTTATTATTTTTGGAAGCGAATAATACATAGATTATCACTATAATAAAATAAAAAATATTTTGGGTTGTAAAGGGAGTAACCTAAAATCAAATTGTGTTACCCTACACTTTATAATGGGGGATAAAAATTCCATATTCCCTAGGTCTAGTGTAATCCTATCTCAAATATGGACTAAAATTATATTATTTTACAACTTTATAAAAGTGTTAATATTCTTTAACTGGTTTAAAATAATGCCCTTGTCTCTAAATTGTTATAAATTCACTTTTTAAAAGGATGATTAGGTCATCTTCTTCATTATACTCTTTTACTTTTATAATGGAAGTATTTTTCTCTTATTATGTATTCGTAATATTTCACACACACTCTCTCTAATAGTTTATCATTAAAAGATTTATAAACCGTTACTTCTTCTTCACCTTCAAAAGTTCAGGTTACTTTTTCTTGCATAGATCCAAGATCATCTTTTCTGAATTTGAAAAATATATCGAACAACCCTTTCTTATATTATTCTATTGTATTGTCATAAAATCACTTATTCTTCTATGAGAAATGATATTCTTATAATTCCTATTATAATTCTCTCATCCCCAATAATTTATTTGCTTATATTATTACTTTAATGTATTTATATTGAACTAGATCTTCTCCTCATACTTTTTATTTTTATTTGGTAAATATATATAACATTGGAACACCCTCTTTCTTTGAAACTCATGGTATATTTATTTTCAGTAAATTATTAGTTCTTCTTATCTTTTCTTGAAACATAATTGATTCTTCATATAAGTTCAATGAATAACCCAAATCTTATATATTCCTAAAACTAAAATATGAATTTAGAGAGATAGTATATAATCATAAATTTTTCCACATTTCCATTCACCCCTTTTTATTCCACTATTTACTCTATAAAATAAATATCATATTTTGAATTACTAATTTTTTTATACTTAAAAATAAATATGATCTATATTATTTATTTTCAAGATCATACAATTTAAAATTCCTCAATTTCTCAAGGCCATTGATTCATTTTTTATCATGATGTATGAAACTATTTTGTAGTCATAAATTTAATTCACCCTTTAAAAAGATCATATTAAAACACGACATGTGCATGTATATTCATATAGTTAATTTTTTTCACCACTGTACAATAATTTATTGAACAATACTCTCTCAAATAATGTTATTTAAATATAAAAAATAGACATGAATTATGATGAATATTATCATGATATTTTTATTTGTGATTTTCTTTTATGGAATCTACATGACTGGGTTCTTTACCAAGATTTTATTTTTCTTGATATCCTTAGGTGGGTTTTTAGACAGAATATGTGTAAACCTGAAATGGTCCATATGAATTATCATTGTTAATATGATTGAAGTATACTATGATGGATACCCAGATTGTTATGAAACAATAACCATTAAGTAGGTGATGTTTATGAAAATACAGGATCACCCTTATGCAACTTTAACTCAGGATCGACCACCAATTATAGTCTGGATTGAAAAAATGATAACATAATGGATTAAACATACAACTCAGTTTGGATCAACGACATGAAAATTACACCATGAAATGAATTGACCACAAAATTTGACGATGAGAATTGAATATGTCAAGTGATGGTTAGTTGATTATCTATATAGATAGTAGAACAAATGAGTCTATGTTTAGTGGATAGAAATTATAAAAAAACTAAATCATACACAACCCTTATTTTTCAAAATATATACTATTCACATAAGAAATAATCACTATATACCATACCATGATATATATACATTTTGAAGATAATTTACATTTATATCACATGGAAATATTTTTACCACATATATCTGAAAAATGGATCTCATAATATCTTTTAATTTTTAAAATTAATTCATCTTCTAATTCCTTGATAAACATTACAATACATTTTAAACCATTATTTTACCCTTATATAGCTAGTAAAAACTATAAAATACCTTTACATTGAGGTTGTGATGACCTTTCCATATCATCTTAGAGCTCTGTGACACCTTTACATAATTAAATGATAACTAGAAGTCAAATTTCTATGCTCAAACAACTTCTAATATACCATTATAAAACATTATAGTAAACATTAAAAATATCCTTAGAAGACTAGATAACCTTTATATATCCTCTTAGATTCATAGGTTACCTATCTACATTATATGGAAATATTGTATAATATTTACCAAAATATTTTGCATTCTATCTTACCTTATCATAATTTTTATAAATATTAGTTTTCATAAAAAATTTCTCAAATCAGTAATAGATCCTCTATAAAGAAATCACTTATCATTGGAAATCATTAAAATAATCAAAAAAAATACTTCTGTGATATTTTCAAAAATTAGAATGCATGAAATATTATATTTATAATAATTTAATTAGTACAACCACCCTATTATTTTAGTATTACATTATCTCAATCAAAACATCCACTTGTTGGATATTTATTTTGTATATAAACATTCATAATACAAATATACTCTAGGGATGAATCATAGAAACACATACATTTCATACATAGATATTATAGCTTATTAGAAGAATATTAATTAAATGATCTAATGATCCATTCCATAATCTTATAGGTGTAGTATCTTAGAAAACATGGACATATAAATGACTGGTTTTCTAGAGAGACTCATTAATTCCTTCAAAAATACCACCTTTCTTGAACACATCATTTGTAAAACCATTATTTATAACATAGGGAAAGAAAACATAAGAAAATGTTATCTCATATGCTCAGTATGTGTAAACTAGGGATAAATCAATGATTACAATTTCATAACATGAGAATAATGATAAGAGAAAATGTGATTAGCATTTTAGATCCATAAACTGAATACTATACATCATAATCATGAGTCATATAATAATGTTGGAATTTCCTAAAACATGAATCATAGAGTAATAAAAGAACAATAATCATTAGAGCATAAAATTATAATAAAACACGAATTTGAGGAATAAATAGGCTTAGAACATTTTGAATAAGTCTAAAAAGAAATTTTTTCACTAATTATGTTAAGGAAAATAAATTAATTACCTACATAAATTTATTGACATGGAATGAGTTCTATAGATAATTATATGTACATGAAAGCTAGTTCTACTCATAATCTCATAGACATGATAACAAGGTATGGGAATAATCACAGTACATGAAATACAACACCATGAATAAAATTACGGAAATTAAAAATAGGTATACACATAAAAATATTAACATAAAACTAGCTTCACACATAACATATTGAACTCATGAGTTATCCATATTCACCCAATGCATTATAGAATGATATATGTACCACCCATAAAATTATGATAATCATACATATTTGTTCCAAAATAACATAAATAATTTATCAGATAATATACCATGAAAATAAATGGGTTTCATAAATAGTTCATTATAGAATAACCCATGAAAAAGAAATAAGTTTCAGAAACATTTCACAATTTCAATAAATTATTTCCAATAGAAAAGAAATAAGCTTCATAAAAATTTATCATCATTAGAATAATCCATCTAGATAAAAAATAATGATCATATACTTGGAACATATCCCCTATAAAGAATAAGTGTAATCAAGGGTTGTTGTCTTTGATCAATATAAATACCATTAAAAATTATTAAAACATTCATGTGGAAAATATATGTTCTCTTTTGAAATCACTTCTTTAAAATATTATAATTTAGAAAAAATTATGGAAAAATTATTATTTCAGTTTAAAATTAAATACATGTTAATGAATAATCAAATAATTTTTCAATAATGATGATTGAAAATTCTATTCATGGTGTTAAATTTAAAAAACATTCATTTAATTGTATTGTAAAAATTCAAAAAAGTAACTCATAAAGAAAAACACAATAAGATACCCATAAAAATAATTTTTTAAAAAGAAAAAAATGAATATAAATGTTTTAAACAACCATTTGAGTATATTAAAAACCTTATATATAACATTCTTGGAAATCCAGGTTGTAAAAGAAATAATTGTTTCTAGAAAATTGAGAAATAAAGTCGATTTCCCTTTAAAAAATAATTTTTATATAATGAGTACGTATAGAGGTAAAAATTATAGCAAATAATTTATTTAAACTAAATAATCATAGGATAATAAATTTCAGGATTTTATAGGGAGGTATAATAAATTAATTCAGTATTGGAAGCTTAATAAAAAAACTTAGAAACAATGGGATCGTACCATAAATCCATTTATAGATTTCGTCATAATCAAATCATAATACCTATTAAATAAACATTGACATATGGACAATTAACTAAAATTAAATTTCATATGAATAATAAAAAATACATTCATAGGCATTATATACACCACATAAAAAAAGTTGTGAATATGGAAGGTTTCTCAAAAATATTAAAGTGAGATAAAAATCCCTTAAATTTTGTCTCAATTCCTTAGTATGCATTGAAAAATCTTATATAATAAATATAAATATATTATAATGCTAATAAAGAACTAAAATTATATATATAAAATGATATATTACTTACTTATAACCATTTTCACAGATTGTTTATAATTCTTTATTGAAATCATTGTTCTTGGTGATATCAACTTCATTTTTCATGTAGGCTTTGATTTGGTAGTTTTGGTTCTTATACTTATTTTGTTTTTACATCATAAACATAATTTATTAATGATATAAATGTAATATATATTCTTTATATACATTAATATAATCATTTATAAAGAGAGAGAAAAATGATATACACTATTCATGGAGATGGTAGGCCGTTTTTATGCATAAACACTATTTTCATTTTTGAAAAGATGTAAAAATAAGTTAAATAATAATTTAAATTTACATAATTCTTTTTATATTGTATATATAATATATAATCCTTAAATATATCTGTATTAACATCTATGTAATATGAAAATGAAAGGTGATTCACATCACTTTATATTGGTGGTTTTCCACATGTACCCATGAGTGACGTTATCATTTTCTTACAGTTAGAATTTAATAAGGTAGATATTATATTATATTCAAAGAATTATAACTATTTAATAAGTGTAAAATATAAAAATTAAAGCCATGTAAATACATATCCATAAATTTTTGTGATGATAAATGAGTTGTATTACTATGTGGGGACAATAATCCATACATACGCACAAGTGGTACATTCATTTTTCATTTGATAGAAAGAGGGTGAATAAGAGAGGTTTCATAATCATAATAAAATTTAAATATATTTATGGTTCATTATTTAATAATTTAGGAATAACATAACATATCTAGAGGTGGTAAAACAAGAATTAAGAAGAACATGATTGATTGAGGCGTTTACCTCTCCTTTAAAAGAACTCATTTAGATCTCCTCTTAATGATCAAATGGATTCTATATTAGGTATACCAAATCCTTTATAACATGTATAATGAAGTTGAGAAGGTATTTTTTCAGTGTATGGTTGATATAGAAATCATATTTTTGTAAAAACGATAAAAATAATGGGTACACATTTATAATATTTTGGAGGGGAACTTTTGAAATTTCTTTAAAAATTAAATTAATAAAAATTAATTATTTTGTACAAAATATAATAAAATTTATAATACTAGTATATAATGAGTCTATGAGTCTACATAACAACATAAAATAAAAATATTGAACTTTTAATTATGTTTTCACCCACATCTATTTGTTTTATCCCCTCTTAACCCTTTTGAAAATTTCTATAATATTGATGTTTTATTCACTTTGAGGGTTAATAATGTCACTATAAAATGAAAACCATAGATAAATTTAATAAGTTTGATTTTTAAAACCATATAAGATAAATATTTCCAAAATGATAATTTTTATGAATTTTAAATCATTTAATAAAATTTTATTTATTAAAAATATCATTAATTTCATTTTTAACACTATTTATTTAATTTGACATCAAATACATCCAGATAATTTTTTAAAATATATATAATGCTTTATAAACTCTATAATATTTTATTTATAGATATTAAATAATTGAACATAATTATTTCTTAAAATCATATTATTTTTAATATTTTTAATATCAATTATTTTATTTTTATAGTTAATGAAAAATTACGGAATAAATGTTTCATAATATTTTACGGAAATTATTTCATCACTAAAAATTAACAATAAGTTAACATGATAAAAAATTAATTTTTAATTAATGTGATTAATCAAAACTAAAAAATTATCTATTTACCGCTATAATAAAAATATTGTTGTTTTTTAAATCACAAGTGTGAAATTTTTGGCTTTATATGCACTTCAATATTATAATGGTCACAATCATGAAAAAATGGAAATAAATTAACATATATTTTCTTATGTATAATTTTTTATGTGATAAACTCATCCAATAATATTAGTCATAGTGTTACGGTCATTCTTAAGTCCTTATCATTTTATTGTTTGAGTTTAATTACTCAATTTAACCATTACTATGGTAATAAAATTTCTAATGATACTATTTATAATTCCAAAAAATAAAAGGGGAATATTTACTAAATCTGGATACTCTGATTCAAAATATTTAATCCAAATTTTTGGATTATGAATAAATATTTGAAAAAAACAATATTAATATACATACATAAAATGAAATGAAAAATTGGTTTTTTTAAAATGTGTTTTTAAGACTGAAAAATTACTTATAGAAATACAAATTATAATGACGATTCAAGTAAATTTAATTTCATCATAAATATATATATAACATTTAAGATTCTTTTAATTACAATTAAAATAACAATGAGTATTATTAAATAAATGAAATTGGAATTTTTTCAAAAAATATGTATATGACACTATTAACTAAAAAAACATTTTTAATAAAAATACCAATATTTTCACCAAAGCTAATTCTAATAATCTAATTTAAAAAATTATATATTTTTTACATTTTTTTTAATTTTCTGGAAATTAATTACAAATATTTTAACACAAAAATCAATAAAACAAACTTTCGAAGAAAATATGTTTTTTTTGAAAAATAAAATTTATTTAGGAAAAATTGAGTATCTATTTTCCATAAAATATTAAATAAATTTATATTGAGTTGTACTTTATATTTTTTATATATATGGAAATCTTATTCATTACCTCTAATATAATGGCTAGGTTATAATGATCATATAACAATATTTCATGGTTTCCTTAGGCATGATGATATGTATCTTGTACGATATCAATCATTGTATCCTTTTTAAAATATTGGGGTTTTAAATTCTCCCCCTTTAATAAATTATATCCTTTCAATTTAAACATCATTTTAAAAATATGGGGTCTGATATATGTAAATTACATTTTTAAAATCAAATATCTTAAAGGGTTAACAAAACATCTTTTTAAGAATAGGGAAAGGTAATAATAAAGGTCATCTCCAATAAAAGATAACTATTTTACCAAACCACATAAAATTTGTGAGAAGTTAATATGTTTACATGGTTGAGAAAAATAATTCCCAGCTATTAATAGATAGTGATATAGAACATGGTTAGGAGATAATTACCAACCATAGAATTGTTAGTTAGAGAGAGAATAAAAAGGCCATCAATTCATCAGAAATGAATGTTATAAGACAATATTTTTCCTTAAGATCCTTTTCCTATAGTGGAGGCATTATGTTACCATCTAGAATGGGAATATAAGTAAATATAAGTAAATTATAGGTATAAATTCATCCACTAATCAATTTCCACTACAATCTAATTTGTTTCTTTAATTGATGAATATCTGAGGTGAACCTTCTATGCAAAAAGAACTAAAATAATATTCTAATGGATTAAAAAAGTATATCAATATATTCTTTCGATCGGTAGGATTTGAAAAAAAATGGTTTTCATAAAATAATTCTAAAATTTAATAAACCATCATATGATGAAATATAATATTAATCTACAAATCCTAAATTATATAAATAATATTAATATTAATAAATTTTATAATATCAAAGCCTATAACCTAAAGATTACATCTTTAAAAGTTTAATTTCATTATTCCCACATAATCCTTCATGTTAAATCACATATTAATCCAAAGGGATGAATTTAATTTAATCCAATTAAACAACTCCCAAATATCATTAATCACTATGATAAATCACTCTATAATCATGTAATGTAGTGAAATTCACAAAAATATCATGAATAAAATTTATATACTCTCTTGGAAGGTAATAGTTACAATGAACAAAAATATTTGTGAGAATATCACCATTTCAATGAATAACTTTAAAACTATAAATATTATTTATATCACATAATCTAGTAGTCCATAATAAACATAACATCAAATCATATACCAACCCTAAAGGGTTATTTAAACCTCAATAGTGTATTCTTAGCAATTCCCAGCAAAAGTTCCATGTCACTTAAAAATCTATTCACATAAAAAATTAAATGTGAGGTGTCGATGCTTTGGAACTTATGATGATCCTAAAACATATAAACACATGGTGGTATTCAAAAACATTATTCCATACTCATATAAAAACATATATTCATAAAAAAATTCACACAATCCTTATTCCTAAAATAAGTTCACAAAATATTCAATATATTCCATAAGTGAAAAAACATCATCAAAGATGAAAGATATCACTCTCAAAAACTAATCAATTTCAGTGTTCCCAATACTATCTTTCCAATGTCCATTATATCCTTATCCAAAATAAACATATATTGTCAAATTCTTCTAAGGAATAAACCTTATTTGTTTCATGATCTTTATATCTAAAATATCATTAATAATAAAATTTCTAAAACGTAATTCTTTAGTCATAATACATAAACACATAAATACATTCACATCATAGGGCATTCCATGGAATATTAGTTATACCTTGGATTAGGTCTTCGGCTAAGATAATTCCAATATTCCCAATGCATAAGACATTGTGCTATAAATGGAACCATGTGGTGATATTTATTTCCCTCAATCATACTCTTAAATTACTCTCTGAAATTAATTTCCTTATGAAATTCATTTAATCATTGAAGAAAACGTCTTATTACGCTTGGTCATCCACTTTATTTCTCCTTCCAACATTCTATAAATATAAAAATATGAACCATGTTTCCTTTATAGTCCCCACCATTCGATCTCTTGATGAACTATATCCTTCTCTTCTTTAGTATGTCTGATATTTTCTTATGGTGCAATTTATTAATCATATATGTTGACAATTTATTAGGAGTAAATATGGGGTTTTTATTCCTATCTCCCATTTAATTTGGTTTCTAATGAGGAAAATCTATCCATTATCCTTTATCCAAAACATAAATCCTCTTGGTTTTATTAATTGACGGAAATAAAAAAATCATTTTGTGAGTAATAATATTTATAGTGAGGAATCATGAATATAAATTTAAAGGATTTCTAAATCATGACACATCATTTTCAATATATGAAACCTTACGTTTAACCTCGGTTATCCACTATAACTACCAATATATTATGTTGGTATCATATACTTAGACTTATCCATAACATTCTCACTGAATATTTATCATCCAAGTATCCAAATATTAACTAGAACTTTTTCATATACCAATTATAGTAACCCATATGTTTCATAAATAGATATAAAATATTATTAAATTAATTTTAATTACATATCCTAAATATTCATGCAATAGTCATATATTTATAGTATCTTTGTAAATTAAGAAATATAAATAATTGGTTTATAAGAGTCTCCCATTAGGTTCTTCGTAACAAGAACCATTCATAGAAATATCATTACTAGAACTATTACTTACAACTTGGGGAAATGAAAGATAATAAATAGTGAGATCAAATACTCAATAAGGGTAGAAAAGGAAGATATCAATTATTACATAGTCATAAAATTAGCGTAAGTGTATGAGAATTATAGATTAACATTTTAAATACATAACATTCATACCAAATATCATAATTTTGAGTCATGGAATAATGCATATAAGTTCATAAAACATGAATCATAAGGGGATAAAAGAACATAAATTATGAGAGAATAGAATTATAATAAAACATATTATTTTTAAAATCATAAGCTTATAATAATTTGAAGATGTTTAAATAGAAACACATTCACTAATTACGTTGAGTACATGTAATCAATCGTTCATATAATTTTATGGACATGAAATAAAGCCCCTAAATAATATTATAGACTTGAAATCATGGTATATATATAAACTTATAAACTTGAAAACAAGGACCATGCATAACCATATAGAAAATAATACAACATACATGAATAAACCTATGGAAATGGAAACAATGTCAATGTATAAAATTTTTAATGTGAGATTAGGATCACACATAACATATTTAACACATGAGTTATACATATTTACCCAATTTCTTTGTGGGATATATAATATCCAACCGTAACATTTTTAAATTTATACATATATTCCACATGATCATAAACCATTAATCATATCAGAACCCATGAAAAAAAAATCTGTTTCACAAATAGTTCATCATAACATTACTAGTAGAAAGGAAACGAGTTTAAAAAAAATTCATAAATTATTCATATTATATCGATTTGAAATATAATGGAAAATAATGAGTTGAATAAAAATATTATCATTATAAAAATAAACCATACATATAGAAAATAAGGACGGTATCCTTGGATCATATCCCGAATAAACAAAATGTGGTATCAAGTGTTTTTACATTGATTAATAGATATATAATTAAAATATAATTAATATTTTCTTGAAAAAAAATATTCTTTCTATTATTGAATCACAAAATTAAAATATATGAACTTAGGAAATATTATATAAAAATTTTTATCTAAAAATAATTATGGAATAGTGTTAGGGATGCTTGGAAAAGTTGATCGTTTATGATAGAGGGAACTTTTAATCCTTCTGTAAAAATTGAAAAACATTCCTTTCATACATTTTAAAAAATATAAAAAATAACTCATTCATAAATTAACAAGTGTATCACATATAACACCATTTTATAAATTTTAAAAATGGGGAAAATTTTTATTAAACAATCAAAAGAGATTAGTTAAAACCTTCATTAAAATATTTTTTGAAAAAATTGATATGAAAGAAAATGGTAATTTGAGTGAATATAGAAAGAAGTTCAATTTTTCTAAAAACATATTTTCAGTATCTAAAACAAATAAAGTGATGAAAATTAAAATAAAATAATTTTTTTAAAATCAATAATAGGTGAAGAAAATTTAGGAGCTTCTTTAATTGTGGATCAAAATACTTCATCAATGGAATCATAATCCCAAAAATTCCTAATAATCTGTGTGACTATAACTTAAAAACATTTAATTATTTTGTGAAATTTGAATCATAAGCCACATTAATGAAAGAAACAAATATTGATATGAAAATTCTAATAAAATTCATAATATTTATCATAAAATATATTCATGGTGAAACATCCCTAACCAGGATGCCACTAAACCGATGCCCCAAGCTGGGTCTCCACATGATCTCTAGCGCACCTCCTCATATTCCAGAGGCTTTTGACTAGTATATGGGTTCTAATAAATCATATGGGGAGACTATACCCTATTTATAAGTGTAATCCATAATAGATAAGGTATAAAGTAAAGGAAACAAAAATATAAAATAAAAATAGACACACATTACATAGCATTTCCCAAAACTGGGTACAAACCCACAACCAAATATTAAATATGATATGTCATGTCATGTAGTCTTAAGTGCAAGGAAACCCCAAAATTAAGGAAAAATAAATAATCCCCAAAATGGGTTATGAATCCCATCTCGGATCCCTCATCCATGCACATCCCATAACCAAATCAACCATCTAGCATATGGCCTTTCCCTTTATCCCGAACCACAATAATGAAGTCTCCTCAGGTACCTAATGGTGGCCCTATAAGGGTGTGAGTCTAACATAGTTGTACACCACCAACAGTCTCTTAAAAATATCCACTCTAAATAGATAGTGTATGGATTTACTAAATTGATTAAAAGATAAAGAAGATAATGAAATTACATTAGTTAATAATAACCACTTAAACCATTTTCATAATTACTTCCATGGGAATGGTATTTTAATCAATTAAACCAAATTCTATGTCAATATATCACTATGAATAAATGGATAATTCAACTTCCCTATCTGAATAGTGATTTTTTTGAAATAATTACATCACACTTATAATGGATCTTTTTTTCTGGAAGTCTCATCCAATGAAACCATTAGGGTCATAGAGCATCATTCTGACTCCATAACCCATGCATTTTAATATTGCGTTTTAGAGCCTTATTATAACAAAAACCATAGTAGTAGAACCTCAAGTTAATACCCCTCATACCACAAATCCATGTGCTCATGCTTATTTAGTGATAACACATTTCCAACATATTTCATAACCATTTAACACATTCATTATTTACCACATAATTTCATTCAAATCCTAAGCCATTATTTTTCCCTAGATCATTTATAGATTCTCATTTCCATTAATTATTCAAATAAAACCATTTATAATTTAAATTCCACAAATATTCAACAAAACTGACCTTTTAAACCAAACATCATTTTACCTATTAACATTATAAAAAACCCCTTATTCTAAGTTAACAACCAAACACAATTTCCATTAGTTTCATTTCGTAGTAAAAACTAACATGTCAATACAATTATTATGGGATCTATGTCTTAAAAAATAAACTCTACACTTAACATTTAATTTTCAATGTTCAAGAAGTGACACACCCTGGGGATGGACCTTATCCCACTCAAATTAACCTTAAATCATCCCATGGGGATCATGATCAGATAAATTAATCATTTACTATATCATATCATCATTTTTAACAAGGGAAAAAATGGGAAACACAACAACACAAAATCACAAAAACATGTAGATAAATAACCAATAAGACTATGAGATATAACATATAAAACACATCCCTAAATTTAAAAGAGAATGATCTCTTAAACCTAGACTTTTATTCAAATATAAAAAACCCTCAAATCCCCACCATATGATCACCTAGAAAAATAATGTTTTTGGTATTCATAAGTAGATGACAAATTCCACAATCCATAATCTAGAAAATGTAGAAAAGTGGAGTGTTAGACTCACTTGGGGATTTGATTCACACTCAACGGTTCTCCAAATGTCTTAGAAATGAGGGAGATCTATCCTTTGGAAGATTGGTGGAGTTTGGTTCCTCACACTTTCTATTGGAGAAGAAATAAAAAAGGAAACTAGGTAAGGTCTCATAAATAATGAGGGGGAAAATGGTAAAATACCCCTTTTAAGGGGCATATAGTTTTGTTGAAAATTTATCCAAATCGTGCATCAACCATGCACCACCCTATGTATAAAAGATGAGATAGTTTCACTGTTACATAGGGACCCAACACAGTTTGAAAAACTATGCTATGACAATGAAAAATGGAACTTTTTAAGACCACATGGCTTGTCATTCCCCCTTGAAATTTTTTTTAAACTGTGCAATCCATCTATAGAAATAAATGGTTAGGGCACATTGTTACTACTAACCAAGCACCAACCATGAAACATGTAATAGATAGACCCGTTCTACTTTTTTTGATGTCTCAAACTATCAAAACTCCTTGAAAACTCCACATAGACTCAGAAAACATTTCATTAACCATATAAAAGGTATTTAAACCCAAATTTTCAAAAATATTTTACAATAAGAAGTCTATGATTTTAAAAAATCTGAATGTTATAACGACTCATCCCTGAGCCTCTTTCACTGACAATCACTAAGGTTATAAAGTAAAGTGATCAGTTCAATAGGCATGGATATCTATGACCCTCTCCCATGTTTCATTCTGGAAATTACCATGATTCCACAATAATTGAACCAAAGGAACATTCTACCCCTATAAGACTTTCTTATTACAATCACCCATACAGATGAGATTCTTCTCAAAGGACACATTATCCTCAATCACAACATCATCAATATAAATCACATGAGATGTAACACGGTGATACCAACAAATCTATCATACATGAAACAAATAATTCTCTCCATTTCACCATGGAGGAATATTCAATTTTTATGCCAGATATCTGATAATATCCATAATATCAAATGGACCCATGTACTTGATAGCTAACATACCATGTTTCTGAATCTAATGGTGACCCAACCTTGGAAACACCTTAAGGAACATAATATAACCTACCAAAAAAATCAACAAGTCAAAAATTATGATCCACATATGTCTTTTTACTAAAATTATTTATAGAACTCAATTTCTATATCAATTGGACATGTTCCAATGTCAATTACATGAGACTCGGTGCTAAAAAAAATAATTATCCATCCTCTCTCCATCATTACAACGACCGATATAGTCTCCAGTAGAGCGCATCCAATGGTTCCATCTAAATGGTATCATGGTAAATGTTGTTTTAAGTAAACATAATAGGCTCAATATGATTCTCCTGAAACCCACTAAAATTGAGGGCAGAATCCCCAATATATCCTATACAACATTAAAATTACCCTCTGATTACTCATCCATCTGCATGAGAAAAGATTTACTAAAAATTTCTTGGCTTCCAGCACCATCTTAACCCCTTCCAGAAGCACAAAGGAAAATGTGGATCATGCTCTAATACTATAGTCAACATCACCCCATTAAGCCACACCACCTACCAAACATACAACTCACCCAGCCTGTCAATGTTGAAGGTATTTATAATTGGTAATAAATGTGCTACCTTGGTCAATTGAAGCTCAACAACCTAGATTTATTATTTATCCAGTGGAATCCTCAGAAGAACCAACATAAAATCCAACATCGCATCATCCCATTTCAAATTAGGAATGGGAAAATTATGTATGAAACTATAATGACCTAGAATGTTTGTATATATATTTTTAATTATATAGAATTATTTCGAGATCATGAAATCTGACGGTGCACGATTATAGGGCCCAGAGTGCCCAGAATGATCTATCAATGTTTTGTTAAGCTTTAATTATCACGCATAAGCAGTTTACAAAAATAAGTAGAATAACTCTAAAACGGTTACTCAAGTCAGAAATATGAGGGCATCTTTGCGCTCTGGATGGTGGTTTTACCCTAGGCATAACTTAAGTTTAGTCAGTGCATGCCTCCTGTGAGAATACCAAAAAATGGCATAACCGTAAATAAAATAATTAAATAAAGTTATTTTATTTTTAAAATGATTATTACTCCCAAACAGAAACTCGGATTACAAATCCAAGACCATCGCTGAACTCGTGAGGGTATGATTTCTTTAGGCAGATACTAACATTGTCTGGTGCAAACCACAAGTGAATGTTAGTTTTTGTCCATAAATAAAATAATTAAGTGACCATTATTTTATTTAAAATTCATAATGTTAAATGGTAACTCGGATTGGAAATCCGAGAGTACCGTTGGGTTCATTGGGGAGTGTTTCACTTCGTCATAGCCTAACATCGACTAGCACGAGTCGAGGGTGACTGTTAAAAATTTTCTGAACTTTTTTTCATGTACGTTCAGTAAACGCGCAAGAGGTATTTTGTAACATTTGAGCCAATGCTCGGAATTGAAATATGAGGGCACCATTGAACTCGCAGTGCTGATATTCTCTTCAGTCGACCTTTACCTCAACCATAGTGGGTCGAGGGTGAAAGTTAGTTTTCATACTTCTCGTGGGTGTGTTAAAATTATAAATAAATAAAATAAAACAAAACATCTTTTATTTTATTTTACTTTGTGAAACCACCCATTTTTATTCGGTGGTGGGGACCAACAAAGCTTGAAACCTACCATTTTGAAATTAATGGTGGGGACCACCCGATCCTTGAACCCCCTATTTAATGTGGGAGGTGACTCTTGGTTTCTCCCCCAAATTAATGTGCCATCATAACCTATAAATTGTGCCAACTTTAATTAAATTGATAAAATTATTCTAATATGTTGGATCCTCATATCCTTGTTGGATATCATTGGAAAAGGAGAGTTGGGAGAGCCTTGGAGAACCAGGAAGAACATTATCCAACGAAGAACCACCCCCAACGGAGAACGAGGAATCGACCCCGAGCCCGGATCAGAAGTGTCTTGCGGAAGTGAAAAACGTTGACGTTCTTCAACTACATTGTCTTCTTCCTCGTTCCACCTCCATCGGAAAATTGAGGTAGAGGATTTATATATGATTGAATTTATTTATCGATTCTTCATATTATGGTTTCAAAATGACGATGGCCAAACAAACATGGCCATCATCCCGTGCATATACCTTGCCTATTATCTTTTGATTCATCGCGCGTTCTTCAACGCCAAATATCTAATGACGCTAGAAACACAATATTTTTTGAAATCGACATATGGACGCAGATCCCTCAACCCAAGGATCAAAAATATGCAATCATTTTATTTTTTGGGCTATGAACAAAGATGCAGTGATCAGCGGTAGAGGAAGAGGGGAGGCACACCATCCGGTCACATGAAGTTAGGGCAGTGCACGTCTGCACTGCCGGATGAGCAGAAGACGATGGCGGAGGCCGAAGAGCGGCTGACACGCGGCCGTCTGTGGAGGAGCAGCGGCGCACGACCGTGCCGCTGGGAGGAGGATAGACCTGAACATCGAAAGATCGTTACAGGACTGTGGGACCCGCTCAGGTCCCACAGTTGTCATGAAAGTGCCTAAGGCGCTACCATTTGGTAAACCAAATGGAAGGGGTTTCTCCCTCATTTCGGTGCTAGCTCGGGCGGGCTGCGCCCAGTGGGCCATGCCACAGCGGGCCGTGGCCAACGGGCTAGGAGTTCCATACATCCCCTCTAGAGGTACATCCAGGAGTGGAAAAGTTATACCAGGACCTTCATCATCAGCACAGGTGACTAGGAATGAAGAAAGGAGTGTCAAAGTTTGTATCACGATGTCTCACATGTATGCATGTGAAAACTACACAGATCTGGCAGAAGTCTAATGTCTACAAGAGATAAAGAACTTTGAAGTTCCAGGAGGGGGGACCACATTTTCTTGCGAGTATTCTCTCGACCGGGACTATGGAGATTTGGAAAAGATGGAAAGTTATCACCAAGGTTTATCAGACCATTTCTAATACTTTGGAGGATTGGAGAGGTGGCATACCGCATGGCACTACCACCACGGTTAGAGTGGGCGCACGAAATCTTCCACGTATTCCAGCTGAGGCGATACGTGCATCACCTTTCCCAATTAATCGACCATGGCGTGTTGGACTTTGACAATGTGGTGACTTTTATAGATTTTTTGATGGAGTTTAAGGATTGATAGGAGAAGGTCCTTTGTGGGTGGTAGATACCTCTAGTGCGCATTCTCTGGTAGCACGAGATTCTCCAGGAGAGCACATGAGAGTAGGAGGCTCAGATCCATGCTCAGTACCCCCATTGTTTTTCCTTAGTATATGTTGTGGCTTTTGGGGACATAAAGCCCTATGGTGGGGAGAATGTAATGTCCCATAAATTCTGTATATATATTTTTAATTATATGGAATTTTTTAGAGACCGCAAAATCTGACGGAGTGCGATTCCGAGGCCCGGAGTGCCAGGAATGATCTATCGAAGTTTTGTTAAGCTTTAATTAACACGCGTAAGCAGTTTTCCTGAAAAAGTAGAATAAATCTTAAACAGTTACTCGGATATGAAATCCGAGGGCACCGTTGCACTCAGGATGTTGGGTTTACCATAGGTGCAATTTAAGTTTGGTTGGGGCAGACCTCGTATGAGAAAAACCAAAAATGGCATAATTGTGAATAAAAAAATTAAATAAAGTTATTTTATTTTTCAGATGCTTATAACTCACAAATGGTAACTTGGATTACAAATTTGATACCACCACTGAACTCGTGAGGGTATTCTTTATTTAGGAAGATACTAACATTGGCCGATGTAAGCAACCATTGAAAGTTTGTTTTTCGTCGTAAATAAAATAATTAAGTGACAATTATTTTATTGTAAATTTCAGAAATTTTATATAGTATCTTGGATTGGAAATCTGAGAGTACTGTTGGGTTAGTTGGGAATGTTTCACTTGGGAAAAGCCTAACCTCAACCGGTGTGGGTCAAGGTTGATAGTTAAAAATTTTCTGAATTTTTTTCGGGTATGTTCAGTAAATGCGCAAGCAACATTTTGTAACTTTTGAACCTGTGATCGGAATTAAAATATTAGTGCACTATTGAACTCACAACGCCGATATTCACTTAATGAGACCTTCACCTCGACCGTAGTAGGTTGAGGGTGAATGTTAAATTTTATACTTTTCGTGGGTGTGTTAAAAGAATAAAAAAATTAAAAAAAATAAAACATCTTTTATTTTATTTTACTTTGTGACACCACCCATTTGAATTCAGTGGTGGGGACCACCCGAGCTTGAAACCTCCCATTTTTAAATTAACTATAGGGACCAACCGACCCTTGAAATCCCTCTTTAATGTGGGAGGTGACTCTTGGTTTCTCCTCCGAATTAATGCACCAACATAACCTAATTAATTGCACCAACCTTAATTAAATTGATAATATTATTTTAATACATTGGATCCTCATTTAATTTTTGGAAATAGTTGGAAAATAAGAGTTGGGAAAGCCTTATAGAACCAGGAAGAATATTCTCCAATGAAGAACCACCCCAACGAAGAATGAGGAACTGACCCCGAGCTCGGATCGGAAGCGCCTTGCAGAAGCCACGAATGCCGATGTTCTTCAACGACTACGTCTTCTTCCTCACGCCACCTCCTATGGAAAATTGAGGTTGGGGATTTATATATGATTGAATTTATTTATAAATTATTAATATTCTAGTTTCATAATGATGATGTCAAATCTTACATGGCCATCGTCCCACGCATATACCTTGCCTCTTATCTTTTGATTCTCTGCGCGTTCTTCATGCGTTCTTCAATGCCAAATATTTAATGATGCTGGAAACACAATATTTTGTTTAGCCCTACATATTGATGCATATCTGTCGACCCAAGGATCACAAATATGTGATCGTTTTATTTTTCGTGCTAAGAACGGAGATGTAGTGATCCATTGAAGAGGATGAGGGGAGGAACACTGTCCAACCGCATGAAGGTAGGGCGGTGCACATCTGCGTCGTCAGATGAGCAGGAGACTGTGGCTGCTTGGCAGCGGTGGAGGTCGAAGAGCGGCCGACACCTGGCTGGCCACAATGGAGCAATGACGCAAGACCGCACCGCTGGGAGGAGGACCGAACTGAACACCGTCGGATCATTGCGGGATGTCGAGACCTGCTCATGTCCCATGAGTGTCATAGAAGCGCCTTAGGCACTGACCTATGGTAATCTGAACAGAAGGGGGTATGCTCCCCCTTCGGCGCCAGCTTGGGCGGACCGCACCACCGGGTCACCCCCTATATGGGCTAGGCCGGACCATGTCCTAGAAAGGCTAGCCTACCGAGGCCCAAGTCATTTGGGCTGGACCCGGGTTGTACCAGGTCGAGACGAACCAAGTAGGGTGGGGTGTGTCGGCCCGACTGGGTCGGACCGGCCCTGGGCCCATCCAAACCCAATTTCGCCTTTTTAGAAAAAACTTGAGAACCTAGCATCCATTTGAATAAATGTCTGTGGAACTAGAATCCTTGGATTGAGATGGTCCTATTGGTATACTCTTCTTGAGTTTGGATAATGTTGGAGTACGACCGGGTTGGATTGAACCCCAAATCCATCCGAGCCCTCAGAGCGAAAACACTAATAACTTACAGACCGGGCATCCGATTGACATGCCATATGTTGCGTTGGGTCCCTTTTGATGTGACATACCTTTGGGGTTACTTTTTCATGGAACTTTGAGGCAGTTTAGGTATGACCTATGTATTGGGGAGCGGTTCTACAAATGCAATATATACGAAACCCTGGTACTGGATGAGACTTGATGACTGCTGACCGTTTTGACTCAGAATGACTCGACTGGCCCAATGGGGAGCGCCTTTGTGTGATGAGGTAGACCCATAGTGGGGAGTGACTTTGTGTGATGTGGAATACCCACCGTACTCGACATGAGGAGTACCTCAGCAAGCCACGAGCGGGAGGTCCTCTGTGTGACGCAACATACCCACAGTGGGGAGCGCCTTTGTGTGACACGGTAGACCCACGGTACCTGACAGGAGGAGTACCTCAGCAGTCCAAGGTTAGTGGGAAGAACCACTGTGTGATGTGGCAGACCCACTGTACTTGATAGAGGAGGAGTTTTCCAGCAGTCAATGTGTTCATAATGTTACTTGTTACTATCCCTATAGAATCATGTGGTTGTCTGTCACCTTCCATAGGAATCCTATATGGGTCAGCTTCAGAATTCTGTTTCTCAGAGTTGTATACCTGGTGTGAGTTGAGTCTTTATTTTTGTGATATTATTTCCTTCGTGGAACAATTGGTATTTGGTCTTTTGAGTTAGGCCTTGTGTTTCCTCATGATTGAGATGGGGTTACTTGACAACTTAGGTTTATGTATGGGCATATACCTAAGTAGGGTTTTCAGTGGTTTTCATGTTTTGAGGATTATCATTTATGGATTTTGTGAGACCTTCAAGGGTCTCAGGATCTCTACTGAGTATCGTTATACTCTCCCTTGAATGGGATACACCCGCACCTTATTGTGTTTAGTGCAGATGATGAACAAATCTGATTGAGGATGAGGGTACCAGGACTGGAGAAAGCTCAGAGGTGGACCGTAGACTAGGTATACCGCAGAGACGACTGTTCGAGAGTTGAACCTAACCTTCAGGTAGGAGTCTTGGAGGGTGTTCACATAAGATATACTCAATTTTACTTTTACTTTATAGTTTATCTTGTACTTTATAGCTGGTCATGTATTCTGGCCCCTTTTACTTTCTATAAACACCCTGTTTACTACATAGTTTTACTTTGTGCTTGTATCCAGCATTGTGCTTAGTTGTGTGAGTTACAGGTTATAAAGGCAATGCCTTCCCATTTTTAGGGAATATGTCTTTAGATGCTAGTTGTCAGCCCTTGGCCTATGGAAGGCGGGCTTGGGGTTGTCACGACATGGGCCCCGAGGGACGGGTCGTGACACAAACTACTCGGTCACTAATGCTTGTCCTCCCCTTATTGATAGGCATAACATTTTGTCATAAAATCTACAACCACATTCATCATTCCAAGAAACTAGTACTATCTACAAAGATCATGATAAATTTTGTACTAACCAAAATGAACATCCCAATTCCTAGAATAGAACTCACACATTAGTTCTTCCCAATTCATGGGATGGTTCATGACACAAACTACCCGGTCGCTAATGCTTGTCCTCCCCTTATTGATAGGCATAACATTGTGTCATGAAATCTACAACCACATTTTTCATTCCAAGAAACCAATACTATCTACAAAGATCATGATAAATTTTGTACTAACCAAAATGAACATCCCAATTCCTGGAATAGAACTCAATCATTAGTTCCTCCCATTGACAAGTAGTCATGAAGACACATCCAAAAACATACAAGATATCATCATCACAAAAATCCCTATCATACAGTGACTTCCCACCATCATGAATTTTTCTCAAAGACAAACACTCAGTATCCTCATACTTACTCTCATCGATCTAGTATAGAAGGGTGGACTAAACTAAAAAAGTTGTAAGGGTAATCATCTATTATCTCTCCTAATCCTATAGGTTCATCTCATCAAAAATTGTATCATCCTAAACTCAGAACAAGATTCTTGAATCACGTGACATTGAGTCTTATGACTCAAATGATCAACAACATTTTTTTCATTTCATAATGTGAAAACCAACACAAAATAAAATTACTACATATAATCCACCCATCTTCCCTATTGAAGATTGAAATCACACATGGATATGTTGTTGTTAATTATTTTATGACTGATATACACAATAAACCTCTATCCCAACAAATAATGCCTCCAAAACTTCATGGAATAAACTTCCATTTCAAATTCATGATCATGTGTGAGGTGATTTTATTTATAAGGCCTCAACTATCCTAATGCCTATTCCCAACTGAATTATCCTAAATTAACACTTCCCTAAGACCAATATTATATGAATGACATAACAAAGTATACTCCTTACCCAACTCGAGTAGGATCAAAATTTGTGTAGTAGACAACTGTTTATTTATCTCCTAGAAATCATTCTCACATGCCCCAAACCATTCATACCAGTTGTGCTTCTCTGATAAACTCAAAAGAAGTGCTATTAAATGGGAGGAGTATTTGATGTTCATTCAATAATATCCCACTAAACCCAAAAAAAATCTATCATGATTTATTTGGATGTTCTCTAATTACAACAACATGTACTTTATCTAGAAATACTAACACACCTCCATTAGAGATCATATAACCCATAAAATGTAGCTTTTCAATCTCAAAATTACATTTGTGTATCATAGAGTATAGAATATTCTACCTAAGTGTGATCAGGATGATTTCAATACATTTTTCATGATCTTCACGATCCTTTGAGTACACTATAATATCATCCAAAAGAACAACTACAAACTGAACTAGGTATGTGAGAAAAATTTGGTACATCAGGTCCATAAACATTTTTTCCTCATTTTTCAATCCGAACTACATCACAGTAAACTCGTACAAACCATTATGTCTCCTAAGGGACGTCTGTGTTATATGAGAAGGTCTCACCCTCAGTTGGTGATACCCTGATCTCAAGTAATGTTCAGAGAACACATAATCACCTCTCAGTTGGTAAAAAATATCATAGATTCATGGAAGCAGGTATATTCTCTTAAAATTCATCCCATTTAAATTCCTTTAATTAATAATCAACCATATGCATATATCATCCTTCTTGGAAAACAATACTAAGGATCCCCACTATGATATACTCAGATTAATAAACCACTTGTTATCTAGTTCCTCCAACTGATTTAAAAGTTCACATAGTTTTACCATTTCAATTCTATAGGGTGGAATAACAACCAATTCTTCTCATAGTAGAAAATCTCTAACACCCCATTATTTTATAATTTTTTTCAAATTAAATTAATCTTTTTCATTTCACGCAACACTTAATATTGGTTTTTATATTAGAGAACTACATTTGTCTTGCGTTATATGCAACACCAAGTTAATAATTCACTATAAGAAACACATAGATTATATTTTAGTAAATTCAAATTTTTTTTTCTTGAATTACACAAAATATTGAGTCTCTTTGATAGCTTGTGTTACATGAAGGTCTGAGTTTTTATTGAACTGTAATATATTATTAATATGAATATTAAAATATTATTATAGTTATCACTTACCGGTGGGAATAAATTTTATAAATAATATTAATTTAATTATAAAAATATAATTTACATAGGTATATAAAATGATTCCTTTGATTACCAATAACATTAAGTGAATGTAAGTACTTTTTGAAAATAAATAGATCAATTTTCTAAGAAAACTAATTTTATATGTACAAAAATAATTTAATCTTAGTAAATCAAATAGACCAATTTTGACTATTTTTTAATAAAATTTAAATATTATATATTAAAAAAAATATTTTTGATACTCATCCAATAGAAGGTATAAGGTATGAATAAATCCTATATTTTGAATAAAAAGATTTATTTTTCTAAAAACGTCATATTATCACCTTTTAAAGGTGAAACCACATTAAATATCTTTTTTTTCAAATTTAAAAATTATTTTAAAAAAAATTAAATTTATTTTTGGAAGTGTCACATAATAATATTATTATGGTGGATTTTTGGTATTTTTCTACGATGTTTCATTTTTGATGAATAGTGATTAACACTGAATATTAATTCAAAATTATTTTTTCACATAATTTAATTTTGTAAATAAATTATATTTTAGTTATTTTTGAGTATAATTAGACAAATTCTAGATTAATTAATCCAATTTAGTTCATTATATTCAATTTCACATTGAAATTTGATATAGAAACTTTGTAAAATTTTGAACATATTTACCTTAAAAACACGCTTTATCATCCAATCTAGGGGATTATATTTAAATTAATTTTTTCAATTATGTGATTTGAATTTGGAAAAATGTATTCCATATTTGGAATAAGCATAATTTATAATTCCTAATAATTATAACATATGTTTTGAAAAAAAATGACTTTAAAATTTATTAAAATTAATTCTAGTGATTAAGAGAAAAATTATCTTAACAAATGACTAAACCTTAAACATAATGGCCAAATGATATGTACACTTGTTAAAGACATTTTCTGTCCATAATTTGACCCTATACTCCCTTTTATCAAATTTAGTTCATTATTAGAGCTACTTTTCAAAGGAAAAACATGGGTGGAATTCCCTTTTCATAATTTACAAGGATCCCACTCCTCCTCCACTGTAAAAAAGCACTCACCCATCACACTTAATCACACCTCTAATTCCCTTTATCTCAAACAAAATAATCTCAAATAATCTCCAAACATACCTACCATCCTCATAAGATCCTAAAAATGGGAAGAACCCATCCTAGGAAGACGTTCAGGGAAAAACAAAAGGAGTTACCGAAAGAAGTGGAGGTTTGAACATGTACGAAGAAATTCAAGACTTAATGTAAGGGTTTTATCATATCACATTTATTTCTATGAGACTTATGCCTTATGAACCACTAATTTAGTTTTTTTGGTGCATATATTACCCATGGATTTATTATTTGATTTTTATTCTTTTATTTATGGGTATTTACATATCCATTTGATGATCTTTTTTTCATGGGGTTTATGTTTAAAAAGTTACCAAATTGGTTAAGTAATTCTATCTCTATTTTCCTTCTTTGATACACATGACATGTTATGAAACTATATTTTTCTATGAGGTGTATGTATTGAATTTTGACTACTTATATCATGAATCTCTGTACTCATGATATTTTATGCTTCATGTATTGTTATTATTTCCATTGTATTATGATTCAATGTTACCAAAGTGGTAATGGTTTATTGGCACAAAATCATCATTTATTGAGATTATTTATGACTATGATTCCATTGATGACATATTATGGTCCATCTATCAATAAATATCATTAATATTTTTACTATATGGTTATTAATGTTATATCCAAGTAATGGAACCATTTTCCACTTTTTGGTACTTAAGATAATTAAGAAATTGGTTTTTTGAAAATCTGAATTTATTTCTTCCTCCAGTGAGAAATCTATGTTGTTTCAAAACCATGTTTTCTACAATTTTTTTTAAAAATTTATCATTATTATTCTATGATATTTAAAGGATATTTTCCCCCACGTTTTAACTTTTTTAAAAACTATTTTAATTGTAATATTTTTATTGTTTTCCTATCAAAGAAATTTTATAAACTTTTAAGGTGAAAATGGATGACTAGAATGTAAAAACATAGCCACTTTCATGACTGTTATTTCATTTATGTCATATTTTTATGTTTACAAGGTTTTTTTGAAGAAGTTTTTTCTTAGTATTGTGATTTTTTTGAATTTTAAAATAGTTTTCAAAGAATATGGTTTTCAAAAAACGTTTTATGTTTAAAATGTGTTTTAAATCATTTTCAAAGATACCTTTATATGTTTTCAAATGGTTTCTTTCAAATAAAATGATATAAATTAATTCAAATATTAATTTATATGTTTTCAAAGTACTTTTAAATAAAATTGGTTTTCGAAATGTTTTCAAGCTTCTTTATAAGTTTTTAAGGTTATCATAAGGAAAAATGGTCTTCAAAATGCATTATTATTTAAAAAATAAATTATTTTCACATAATAAAGTATATTTTCCTCAATAAACGTTTTATATGTTTTTAACGATTCCATTATATGTTTTCAAATTTTTTTAAAGGAAACATTATTTTGAAGATGTTATATGTTTTAAAAAGTTATTTTCATAGAAAAGTTTGGTTCTATGTGATATTTCAAAATCTTTCTCTATAAAATATGGAATTTTTAGTTATATATTATGATTTAAAAGTGATATGATCCAAAGATACCGTTCATTTTAGTTCAATAAATGGTTTATTTTTTATTTCATGTTGTTTAGGAATCATGTTTCTCTTCAATGGGTTATACCATGATAAATGCTTATAAAACCTATTTATTTTCATGGGATATTCAAAGATAAAATGGTAATGAAACCTATATATTTTACCTAATTTATTATATGATTAAATTTTTTTGATACCCATATCATTTCATGTGATATGACATGATTCTTATGAAACCAAAATATTTTTTTTGTGTTATGATATGATAAATGTCTTTTTATCTTATGAAATATATATGTATGATTTTATAATATGAAAGGTAGTAAATATATTTACTTAAAATTATTTGGGAAATGTTATTTGGTATATGATCTAAAAGGATACAAATTTTTTATCCCAATCATGACAAAAATGAGTGTACATGAGTTGTATCCCTAGAACAAAAATTAGAGGGTATATTGTTTGTAGCCCAAGACAAAAAATAAGTGGGTTTAGGGGTTATTATCCCATTCCTGAAATAGGTAAATGTGTTGTATCCCAAGACTATAAATTTATGAAGGTCTTGGTTGATTTCCATGGCAGATGATTTTATATTCTTATGTGTATGCCACAAATTCTATGTTATATTCCACAGTTATGATTTCATGGATTATTCTCTTGATTCCCTTATGATCCATGTCATATAAAAAACAAGTATTTATTACATAACAAATGTATATGATTTTTATTTTAAGGTTATGATATTATAATGACATTATCATGTTCGCATACCCTTATGTTCTTCTTTATAATTATGTTTGTTCCTTATTTCCCTTACTGAGCATCTGAGATCACTACTTTTTATATTTATTTTTTCCCACGTTATGGAGATGTGTATAGTGTATGATGGGTTTAAAAAGTAATCTAGTAATGAAAGAACTATAATGATACAATGTTTCTATCTTATTTTCCAATGTTTATGTTTTTTATGTTTCTAAAGGCATTAGACTAATACCGTGTTTGGGTGTCTGTTTGTGTAATGTATTATGTATTATAAAAAAATAATGTAATCTTAATGTATGATAATATTGGGTATTTTTATTGGTATCACAAAGAATATTTAGTCAATATTTGGAAACTTGGATAAGAAATATTTAGTGACACCCATTTGGATATTTCTAAGGATATTTATAGGGATATCTCTAAGGATGTGCCTAAAGATGTGGAAATTTATATGAAAATTTATAGGAATATTGGTAAATGATACAATGTGTGATGTCCTATCAATAAATAACTCTCTAGATTTTAAAAGTGAATGTGGATTTGGAAGATATGTACCTATGGGTAATAATCCTAAAAAGGTTTTTTGGGACTAACTCAAGCGTAACCTGGTACATGACAATAGTCATTGTTGCATACCTAGTTTGACACACCTGGGGTACATGCTTTGGGAATTAAAAAACTCTTTAAAAACAATAATGAATTATTTAAATATATTGTGGATTTGAATGACCTAGGATAAACCTATGTTGTCATACATTAACAAAGTATGTGTCATGATTTAGACATCCTACAAGTTATTTTTTCATGATTATGTGGTTTCTATTATGATAAATATTTCTCACACTATGATTTCTAGTTTTAGTCAATAGAAGTGACTAGAAGGATCTTTGTTGACATTTAATGTTTCGGATGTGGAAAGTATTCACATTATTCAAACCGATTTCCTATTTGAAGTTATCTTGAAGAGATTAGGAAGGTGGTATGGGTATTGTCGATACTGTGAAGATAAAGAGATAGTGAATGACATGTGAAAGTTATGGGATGTTCTTCAAATATTATTTATATTAAACATAAGAAAAATTATTATATTGAGTTTTAGGAACATTATGAAAATATTCAGATTTCATATTTTAGGAAAGGGTAATTATGGAATAAAAATATAAAACATGAGTAATGGTTTAATAATAAAGTTGGATGAATGAAGTAATTATGATTTTGAATTAAAATATTATGTTATATAAACCATGAAATATATAAGTATTTAAATACAAGTTTTTCATTAAGGATTCAAAAGGATATGTTAAATGGTGTTGCTGATAAAGAAAATTGGTTTAATGGAAAGATAATATTTTGATTAAGGGAAGGTAACCCTTAACTTGTTCCTGAGGATGAGAAAATGATATTTTATATGAATTAAGATATGATGATATAGATAAAGTAAATTATATAGTATTTATGACCTAAAAAAGATTAATTATTCATGGAAAAAGTTGTTTATATAATCATTAATGATGTTAACTGTTGAGCCAATAAGGTTTCGTTATGAATTTTTCATTTCATTATGCTTTAAAAATCTCAAACACTCTATCTTAAGGAAACTCATATTTTCCCTAATAATTATCTAAATAAGGAAAATTTTCCTTCCTCAATAAAATTTTATACTTACCTATGTTTTCATTGTTCATTTTATAGTTTCTAAATCTAACTATTTTTATTTAGAACGGGTAGAATTCTATTTCATTTCTAAAACCTTGGAATCCTATAAATCCTTAGTTTTAAAGTATTCTGTTTTAAAGTTCGGATTTGAGGTTCCGAATTCTCTGAAATTAAGACTCCAAATTCTCTGATATTCAGACTCCGAATTCTCTAAAATTCAGACTCCAAATTCCCTGAAATTCATACTCCGAATTCTCAGAAATTCAGACTCCGAATTCTCGGAAATTCAGACTCCGAATTCTCTAAAATTCAGACTCCAAATTCTCTAAAATTCAGACTCTTAATTCTTTTAAATTTAGACTCTGAATTCCTTAGAATTCAAACTCTAAATTCCTCATAATTGTGACTCCGAATTCTTCAAAATTCAGACTCCGAATTTCTTATAATTCAGATTCTAAATTCATTAGAATTAAGATTCTGAAATATATAGAATTCAGGTTCCAAATTCTTTGGGAAAAATAATCTGAATATCAATGATTTATAGTCTCCAAATTAATATTTTCATAGACTCCGAACATTTATTTTTTCCTATACTCCAAAAAATAGATTTGGTTAAGCAACCTTATTTTTCTTATACATGTTATAGTTATGAAAAAATTTAATACATTCTGTTTCTAATTAACCATTGTTTGAGTGAAATATATACAAGTCCCTATAAAATTTAAGGAAAAATATGACCATTGTAGGAGGGAGCCGACCATTGGAGATGTGCCTATAAATAAGAGATCATTTGAACAAGCTCAATAGAACTGAGAACTAGTTAGTCACTCTAGAGATTGTATGCAGCTGAAGTAATTTCTAGGGAGAGAGACTCTAATTACTTGTGCATACTGAACATCATGTTCAACTTTCTTTGTGCAAATCCGATTATTGCTGTATATAATTGAAGACTTCCGGGGATAGGAAGATTGAGGTGCCGACTTCCATAAAGTTCGATTACTTACGAGTATTGGAAGACAGAGGTTCTAGCTACTTTAATGTTTGAGGACTTATGGGGATAACAAGATAGATTCTGATATTCCTATCAAGGGTTTACCCTGGTGTGGGTAATAAATCCTTTCTTGATTGTATAAATAAAGGGACCTTTATCCAAGGTTGTTGGATACCCTTCTATTTGGGTTAAAATATTTCATACTTGTTAATTTTTTTCTTTCATGTTAATTTTCGCTATATTTTGATAAATGAAGAAAGTATAACCTTCTTATACTTTCTTATTCTTTTGTATACTCTGATAAGTAATATTTTATATTCTTTAAGGTAGAATCTATTTCTTGTAAACTTTTCTTAAGTTTCATTTCTGTTTCCTAGAATTTTTTTAGAACAAAAAGGGGTCTTGTGAATTTACTTTATTTAACCTTGTTAAATATAGTTTTCATTAAGGTTAGAAATGAAATTTTTTAAACATACAATTCACCCCCTCTTGTAATTATGCATCTACATTCATATTTTTATCCTACAATTGGTATCAGAGAAGGTATCTGAAATACTTATATTAACATATAAGTTTTCTTGCTCAAGTTTTCATTGTTCTAAATATTTTCCTTGCTTAGGATTTTTATCCTTGTCTACAAAATTTTAAAATTAAAAAGTATTTGTGGAAAGATATTTTCATTTAGATGGAAAGAATGAATGTTGGTTCAATTGACAATCTGAATCCTACTAAACCACATATATTTTATAAGAATGATTATGAATATTGGAGATATTGTATGAAGATTTTTTTATTAATTCTGGAGTGAACAACATTGTTATGTTTACTGTATATTAAAAGATTCCTGATAAAGAAGTCAGAACTTTTTTTAATACAGAAAAGTCAGAATATCAACTAAACTACAAGGTACACAATACTTTGTTGTGTTCCATGACTAGGAATATATATTGTCATATTTCTTCTTGTGAAGCTACAAATTTTATTTGGAAGAAATTAGAGGTTACTCATTTTGGTACATCCAAGGTTATAGAAACTAGAAGAGCTATGCTTAGAGAATAATTTCATGGATTTATATTTCTTTATAGAGAACCGGTATGCAAGGTACAACAAAGGTTTTTGACCATTGTTAGCAATTTACAATAAATGGGTGAGAAAGGATTAGATAATGAGGCACTTGTGGAAAATATTATAGATATCATGCATAATGAATGGGAATCTAAGAGAACAACTATTGATGATAATAGGAAAGTATCTCAAATTACTCTTGATGAGATTTTTGGAACTATTCTTTAACATGAGACTAGAATGAAAATAGATGATGATATGAATAATAAGAAGAATGTAAATTGATGAGTAGCCTTCACTACTACAAAAGCCGAGACTCCTGAAAGGATCAAAATATCCAAGTCAAATAAAGTCATTATTTTATCTGAATCAAGTGAAAGTGAAAATTTTGAGAATGAGCTAGCTAATATCGCTCAAAGGATGAAAAAGATAGTTAGAAAGAAAGACTTTCATTATAGGTTTATGAATAAATAAAGGAAGGATAAGAAATTCTCAGAAGACACTTGTTATGAATGAAAAAGAAAAGGGCATATAAGGCCAGATTGTATTATGCTTAAGAAAAAGGATAGAAAGGAAAAGAATTTAGAGAGGAAAAGAAAGAAGTACAAAAAATATAAAGCTAATAAAGTTTTGAATGGTAATGATACCTGGAGTTCCAGTGGTGGAGATTATTCTAATGAATCCTTAGAGTATAAATCTTTTGATCAGAAGAATCATGGTCTATTTCCCAAGTTACCTATTGAAATTTATTATCTAATGGACATGGTACACAATGCTGAATCCATATCCTTAAATGAAAAATATAGTGATAATAAATATTATGAATCTTTGGATGAAGAATCTTCTTCTGATGAAGATAATACTTTACATACTTATGAATAATTATCTAGGTTTTATAAGCTGCTTGACAATGATAATTCTAAACTCAAGAAAAAACATGATAAAGAAAATTCTAGAATTTTTTTTCTTACTAAAGAAGAATCAGGTCTTTCTAAATATCATGATAAGAAAATTTATTATTTTGAATGTATTTCCAAAACCTTTAGGAAGTGAATTCTGAAAAGGATAAACTTTCTAAGGATCATCAAAATGTAATTTCTATGAAAAATATTTTATAGACTAACTCTAGTGCTAAGACTAATGATTTTGAGGATAAAAACATAGTTATTAGACTGAAGTCAGAAATATTTTCCTTGAGTAAGTTTTTATCAAACTTTACCTTAGGTAAGAAAATTTTTGATAAAATGTATTCCCAAATTCAAACTCTAAGGAAAAATTCTTGGATTTGGTTATAATCATTCTAAACTAGTTTTTAGTAATAATTATTTAGTTCCTCAAAGTGCTCCATTCTGCACTAAATGTTTTTGAGGTGGACATTCGGGAAAAATTGTTCTTTAAACCAAACTTAGTCTTTAGGTTTTCATAAATATTTTTTTTTAAATGTGGATACCTAAAATTTTTCTTTATGAATTTTCCAGATCCAAGAACGATTGGGTTTTGAAAGTCTAAAACACATATTTTCTGGAAAATAAAGATAGTAGCAACAACAATACATGGTACATGGATAGTGGATGTTCCCAGAACATGAATTGTAAAATAAACTTCTTTGAAAAGATTATCAAGATGAAATGAGGAAAAGTAACTTCCAGAGATAATGCTAAGGGGGAAATTATTGGTATATGTAACATTATTACTCTTGGAAAAACATTGATTTCAAATGTTTTATTTATTAAAGATCTTAAGCACAACCTTATTAGCATAATTAAATTATGTGATGAAGGTTACCTTGTAAATTTTAGGAATGAAAAGTGCTTAGTACACAATTCCAAGGAAGAGTTTATTATTTCTGCCCACAAGTAAGAGAATGTATACAAACTAAACTTAGAAGACCTTAGGAGCCAAGACATACCTTTCCTTAGTCCAATGGATGATCAATCTTGGTTATGGAATATAATTTTAGGACACTGTAACTTTAGGAACTTATGTATACTATCTAAGAAAAGACTTGTTAATGATCTACCAAAGCTTAGATATGATTCTTCAGAAGTTTTTGATCCTTGTCAATATAGAAAGAAACTTAAATCAAGTTTTAAATCAACCAGTGAAGTCTCAACTTATAATGCATTACAGTTTGTGCATATGGATCTTTTTGGTATAACACTAATTGGAAGCATTGGAGGCAAATATTATGTATTTTTCCTAGTTGATGATTACACAGGATTTGCGTGGGTTTATTTTCTAGTAAAGAAATCTGAATTTTTTTTATTATTCTAAAATCTTTTGAGCCCAAGTTAAAAATGAGAAAAACCTTCCATTGATAACTATTCGTAGTGATCATGGAGGACAATTTCAAAATTTTGATTTTGAAACATTTTTTAGTAGAAAACCAATTACTCATAACTTCTCAGCACCAAGAACCTTGCAAAAAAAATGGTGTTTTTGAAAGAAGAAATAGAATTATTCAAGAAATAAAAAGAACCATGTTGAGTGAGTATACTATAGACAAACATTTTTGGGCTGGAGCTGTATGTACTTCTTGTTATACTATAAATCGAGTTTTTATTAGACCTTTTCTTAATAAACCCCCTTATGAGTTATGGAATAGTAGAAAACATAGACTTTTCTACTTAAAGATATTTGGATTCAAATTATTCATTCTCAATACTGAAGATAATTTACATAAATTCACACCCAAATATGATGAAGGAATTTTCTTAGGTTAATCCAACACTTCTAAGGCTTATATAGTTTTTAATAAAAATACTTGTACTGTTGAAGAAATAGAACATGTCAAATTTGATGTAACTAATACTTTTGTTTTTAAACACCCTCAACCTACATCTACAGTTGTTTTTTCAAAAACTAATTATCAACCATTGATAGAAGATCCTTCTGATATGGAAAATGTTCAATAAAATGTTTTTGAGACCTTTACCCCAGAATATTTTCTACAATATGTGGATGAACAAGTTTTACAAAACCCAAATCGGTTGTTTCGTAAGAATCATCCCAGTGATAATATCATTGGTGATATAAATCAACTTATAAGGACTAAAAGATTCTTAATAAATGAAGTAAAACACCTAGCATTCCTTTCTAAATTAGAACCAAAAGCCCTGATAAAGCTTTAATTGATTATGATTAAATAAAATCCATGCAAGATGAGATAAATGAATTCTAAAGGAATAACGTCGGGACCTTGGTTGAAGACCTAAGGAAACTTATATTATTGGAGTAAAATGGGTCTTTAGAAATAAGTGTGATGAAAATGGAATCATAGTAATAAATAAATCTAGATTAGTACCAAAAGGCTATAATCAACAAGAAGGAATAAAATATTAAGAAACCTATGCTCTAGTAGCTAGAATTGAATCTATCTATATTCTACTTGCCTTTACCGCATCCTTCAACTATAAATTTTTTTAATTTGATGATAAATGTGTTTTTTTAATGGATATGTTCAATAGGAAGTTTTTTTGAAAAACCTCAGGGTTTTGAAGATACAAAACATCCTGAACATGTTTTCAAACTTACCAAAGCTTTATATGGACTTAAATAAGCCCCTAGAGCCTGGTATGTTAGACTTACATGATTTTTGTTACAAAATAATTACATAAGGGAAATGCTGATCCAAACCTCTTTATAAATAAAGATATGAATTTTTTTTTGATTGTTCAAATTTATGTTCATGAAATTATATTTGGTTCAACATAGTAATCTTTAATTGATTCGTTTGTAAATCTAATGAAATATGAGTTCGAAATGAGAATGATGGGTGAGTTAAAATTTTCCTTGGTTTTCAAATTTCTCAAAAACCAGAAGGAATTTATATATCTTAACATAAGTTTATTAAATATTTTCTTAAAAATCATGGATATGACAGCAATAAGAGTATAATTACTCTCATTGGTACCACAAATTCACATGATCTTGATGATGCTGAGAAACCAGTGGATCAAAAATCATTTAAAGGTATGATAGGAAGCTTACTATAACTGACAGCTAGTCACCTGGACTTAATTTTTTCAGTATTCTTATGTTCATGATATCAATCCAATCCTAAGGAATCTCATTTAAAGGTAGTGAAAATAATTTTTCACTACTTAAAGGGAACCATGGATTTCAGACTCTTTTATACTTGTAGAAATGCTTTTTTTAAATATTTTCAGATGATGACTTTGGTGAATGAATAATGGATATAAAAATTATATCAACAACATGTCATTTCATAGGAGATTCATGAGTTTCTTGGTCATGAAAAAAGTAACACTCAGTAGCACTTTCCACTACTAAATCTAAATATGTAGCGGCTAGAAGTTGTTGTTCCCAAGTATTGTGGACGCAACACACACTCACAGACTATAATATGAGTTTTACCAAAACACAAATATTGTGTCATAATACTAGTGCCATTTCCTTAAGACAAAACCCTACACATCACTTTCATACGAAACACATAGATATCCGACATCACTTTCTTAGGGATCACACTTAAAAAGAAGATATCATTCTTCCATTTATCGGAACGCAAGATAAACTTGCTTATATTTTCACAAAATCATTACCCTATGATAGATTGGAATACATTAAACAAAATTTAGGAATGATAACCGTAAGGTAATCTTCCATATTAACTATTTGATGAAATAAATCCCCTTATAGTAAGAAACTCATTTTCATAGGGGGAGTAAACTTCCTTGTCAGTAAAAATTTTCGTAATCAAGATTTTCGTATTCAAAATTTTTGTAATCAAAATTTTTGTAATTAAAATTTTAGTAATCAAAATTTATGTAATCAAGATTTTTTATATCAAAATTTACATAATAAAAATTTTCATAGTCAAAATTGTTTTCGTCATCAATTTTTTTTTTAAAAATGGTCTTTCCAGAATCTAAAGTTCTTCAAGACAAATCTAATTCATTATGAATAATTATACTATCAATCCGGAAGGTATGATTTTTCTCTTAAATTTTCAAAATCATATTTTTATGTTGGTATTTTTATCTTTTTTAAGAAACTCATTCGGATTCACCTTTTCTTAAATTTGAATGTTTATCTTATAAACCTCAAAAGATCAGAATCTACCAAATATCTTCTTCGGCTTTCATCATAACCGTCAGATTTGATCAAGAATTTATTAAACCATTGGATCAATCAAGGAAGTTGAACCATCATTTCAAATGCCTATATAATGACCCCCCCCGATGTTTTTCCCACATAGATTTTCAAGCCCTGGCGTGTTAAAACTCTGCCACTATACTTAATCCCGTTCTGAATAATTAGGATTTCCTCAGTTATGAATGTCTGTAGAAGCCTCTCCTAAGAAAAAATGTCTTTAGTAAAAGAAATATTTGAGTAGCATATTTAAAGAGAAAGGTTGGTCGATCTAAAATTCTATGCTATGTATGACTCTATTATTTCAAAGAATATCAAGCTAAAATGGCTGGGAGAGTCTATGTATATCGAAACTGTAGGCGTGGGATGTGGTCTATCTAGAGTTGTTGATTGAATTTTATGAGTCAATAAATTTCTTCATTGAAGGAGGGAGAGATAATTTTTCTTTCAATAGCTATGGGAGAACCTATTCTCTATCCTATAGTAAGGCCGCATGTTTGATTGGAATTCCTTTTGAGGGTGAAGTAGAATTTTGTACACACAAATTACCCAATGTATCATGATATTTTGATAAGGAGAAGGCTCTATCTTATATTAGTTTGAAAGGTGTGAAGACTCCAAATATTTTTCATCTATCTACAAACTTCCAGATTCTTGAATTTTGGGTTTAAGGATTTATCATTCTGATAAAAGGGGAAAAAGATTCCCTGAAGAAAAGTGACATCTATATTCTGGATATCTTGGTGAACCTCATGAAGATAAACCAGATCTAGTATATATTTTTTATGATTGAGAACATCAAGAATGGAAATTTGAAGTCTCAAATTATCATGTATCCGACTATAGTCTAAAAAATTATAGTTCTTTTGTCTTGAGTGATTCAAAATTTATTATAGTTCTAAGCCAAGGAATTTCAAAGTAATGTTATTAAGTGATGATACTCTAAGGAGGATGAAGGATGGATTTTATAGTCAATGTTGATATTTCTATGAATTTTTTGAAGCCTAAATCGAATCTCTTTCAAAGAAACTGGAAGTGGCTGGAACTTCTAAAAAGGGGGGAAGGAAAAGGAAGGCAAAGGAACCAGAAGAGAAACGAGAAACTCCTGCAGCTAAGGAAACCCAATATACACCTCTAAAGACAAAAAAGAAAAATTATTACCTAGATGAAGTATTGTCTATGTGGAGAGAAGACATGAAGAAGAGGAAAGAAGGAGAGCCTATTTTTGTCTTGGATCCTGCTGAGGCAAAACCCTTGAAGTTGAAGGCTTCCGAGAATCCTAAGAAGAAAGAAAAATAAAATAAGCACATAAAAAAGATGTCTGAAGCTAAGATAGTCCAATATCTTCTCAAAGAGGCTGAGAATGACTCTAAACAAAACTAGGTACCCGAATTTTTATGAAAGAATCACTCATTGTGACTCCGGGATAGAAGTTAGTGATTCTGGAACCTGAACAACAAGAAGAAACAAATCAAGAGGAAGAAGAGGAAGAAAAAGAAGAAGAAGAAGGAAGCGGTGATACAAGAGACATGATATGGAAAGTATAGGATTATCCTGAGGAGTAGAGTCCTTCTAAAAAACATTCAGTCTAAACTTATGAAGCAGAGTATTCAAAACTTGCTGCACCTGGAAAAGAAGACAAGGGTCAGGAAGAGGTGAATAAGCTATCTGAAGAAGAAAGCAGCAATCATGATTTTATTCAGCCATAGGATGTTGTGGAAGATGCCGAGAAATAAAATCCTGATGAAGATAATATTTTCAGCTATCAGCTAGTGAGCATGAGTCTCCCAAAGTACAAGAAATCATTTCAAGAGCTAATAAGGGAGAGAAGGTGTTGGTGGATACACTTATTAAATATGTGGTGAAAAAGAAAGAAGTTGGTGCTTCATCGAAGAGGAAAGATGAAGAGATTGAAAATCAATCCTCACCAACCAAACACTCTGATTCGGAATCATCCTCTCTTGGTCATGATTTTATGGTACATTATTTGAAAAATTTGGTTAATTCCATTCCCTTATTCCCGAGTATAGATTCATGATTCCAGTTACTTCAACATTCGTCCAATCAAAAATCAAATTCACTTTCAATTATTATGGATAAATTTGTCGGACTTGAGATAGATTTAAAATATTTCATCATTGGTTGTGAGGCTTATAAAAGATCCTGCAAGAATATTACAAGTTGGTCAATAAAGACATTCTCAGATCTCAAAGTCTTTTATGAATTTGAAGATAATGTGAAATTTTATTTTGACACTGACGATGACAAGATTAATGATCTTACTAAGAGTTTTGAGGAAAAGCTGACTCTCGAACAGACTAACTGGAAGATAAAATTCAAGGACTTGAATGGAAATATTATTTCGATGGCTATGAATTGGAAGAGAGAATGGGATCTCAGAATTGATATTGAAGGAAAACTTGTTAAGCAAGATAAAGTCTTGAAATATCAGGCAGAATGTCTTAAGGCACTAGAAGAAATAATTAAAGCCTTAGAGAAGAAAAGTAAAGATTTGGATCAACTATTGAAGCATTTTGATGAATATCACAAAGAGCTTAAGTAGATGAAAACCATTGTGATGAAGTTTATGATAAAGGATAAAGAATGATAATTCTCCAAAATCTGATCTTTTGTTGTATTTTTTTATACAAATTCTTTCAAACATAATGGAATTTTGTTTGTTCTTCATATATTTGGTTGTTTAGTATTAATTTTTCAAGTACCATTTTTTCCATTCTCTGTATAACCTTTTTAAAACTACAAAGGGGGAGAAAGGAATGATAAAAGTAATTCTATGTAATGAATAAAATTCCCTATGTAAGGGGGATTTCATCTAAGGGGAAGTTCTTATCAAACAAGATTTTCGTATGCAAGATAATGTAAAATATCATTCAGGAAATCAGGAATACGATCCTTAGGGATTTTAAAACCTAAGGGGGAGTTAGTTGTATTCACTATGATTCATATATAAAGGGAGATAAGTTTTTTTATGTTCATAAAGATAAAATACAAGTCCTTATATTGTTTTTTTAAGGATGTTCATGCTTTCCCAAAAGGGGGATATTGTTGAGTCCATAAGATTTCCTTATGACTTTTCCATTCCTCTGGGTTTTGAAAATAAAAAACACTCTATCTTAAGGCAAATCATATTTTCCATAAGCTTTATCTTAATTAGGAAAATTTTCTTTCTTCAAGGAAATTTAATCCTTACCTATGTTTTCACTGTTCATTTTATAGTTTCTAAATATAACTCTTTTTATTTAAAAAGGGTATAATTTAGTTTCCTATATAAAACTTTAGAATCCTTTAAATCCTTAGTTTTATTGTATTTTGTTTTCAGGTTCTGATTTAAGGTTACAAATTCTCTGAAATTCAGACTCTGAATTATCTAAAATTCAGACTCCGAATTCTCTGAAATTCAGAATCCAAATTCTTTGAAATTCAGAATCCGAATTCTCTAAAATTCAGACTCTGAATTCTTTGAAATTCAGACTCCGAATTCCTCAGAATTTAGACACTAAATTATTCAGAATTCCAACTCTGAATTCCTCAGAATTCATACTCCAAATTTCTAAGAATTTAGATTCTGAATTCATTATAATCCAAATTTATAAATCTATGGAATTCAGGTTCTGAATTATTTGTAAAATAGAATCCGAATATCCATGATTTACAGTCTCCAAATTATTATTTCCCTAGACTCCGAACTTCTGTTTTTTCCTAGGATCCGAAAAACAGTTTTGGTTAATCAAAATTATTCTTATTATACTTTTTATAGTTATGAAACGATGTCATACATTATGTTCTAATTAACCATTTTTGAGTGGCATGTGTATAGGTCCCTCTGAAATTCAGGGAAAAATATGATCATTGGAGGAGGGAGCCAACCATTTGAGAAGTGCCTATAAATAGGAGCTCATTTGAACGTAATCAACAAAACTAATAACTTTTTAATAACTCTAGATATTTCATGCTACTGAAGTGATTTTTAGAGAGAGAGAGAGAGACTCTCATGCCTTGTGCGCACTGAACATCTTGTTCAGCTTTCTTTTTGCGACTCTGATTGTTGTTGTGTTCAATAGAGGACTACCGGGGATAGGAAGACAGAGGTACCGACTACCTTAATGTTCGAGGACTTACGAGGATAGGAATAGAGAGGTTAGGAATACATTAATGTTCGAGGGCTTGCGGGGATAATAAGACATGTTTTGATATTCTTATTGAGGGCTTACCCTGGTGTGGGTAAAACTGACTTTATTGAAAGTATAAATCAAGGGACCTTTTTCCAAGGTTATTGGATACCCTTCTTTTTGGGTTAAAATATTTCATACTTGTTACTTGTTTTGTTTCATGTTTATCTATAAATTTTTTTGATAAAGGAATAATGTATCACCTTCTTATACTTTCTTGTTCTTTTGTATACTCTGACAAGTAAGATTCTATATGCTTTAAGGTATAATATTTTTAGTGTAAAATTTTCTTATGTTTCATTTTTGGAACCATATTTCTGGAACCTAGCATGTTTTCATAACTAAAAGAGGTCTTGTTAATTTACCTTGTTTAACATTGTTGAACATAGATTTCTTTAAGGTTAAAAACGAAGGTTTTTAAACTTACAATTCACCCCCTCTTGTAATTGAGTATCTACATTCATATATAGATACTATATTTACAACTTTATTTATTTATGGATTATATCCATTAATCACTAGAATAAATAATCATGCATGTTTTCCAAAATTATTTATGGTAATTCGGGTTATTACTATATTTCAAGAGGATATTGGATGAAGGTATTCACATGTTTGGAATGCGACAACTAGGTGGTACATTATGACATATGAGTGATCATCCAATAAATGAGGCTAATATTCATTATTAATATATATAATATTCATGTTCTTTATTATTCATAAACACCATTTTAGTTCATTTTACAATTTGAACATCATTTCACATTATGATTGTAATACCTTCTTAAAATGCACTATTATGTGGTACATTTTTGAACATCATTTAAAGTACCCAATGATTCAACTGATTTCAAGGAATTTAATTATACATATTTTAATTTTATATTTTGGTAAATTAATCTACACTTCAAGATGAACATGTTATATTCAATAATCAATGGAGGATTAATAAAGGATGATGGAGATATTTGGAGATGAATGGAAGCAATTCTTGAGAAGGCAGATTGGACACTGGAACACTGATGAGAATGTGGGACCCACATTACCTACCCAATGAATCAAAAATTTCATGTCATTATAGAAGACATTTGTAGGAACAAATCCTTATTCATAATACAGTACTAATTTTGCTCCCATTGTGGTTATTTAGGCGGCCCAAGTCAGAGATAAAATTCTGGGCTAGATTCTGCGACTCAGAAAAACAGCCCACTAATATAATCATCTCTCTGAATCCACAACTCTAAATGGGCCCAAAATTTACAAGAGGTTAAGAGACATCCGGATATCCATTTTCTTATTCTATGGCCCACTCTAATTCGGAATTATATAAGGTATTCCAAGCGAGTTTGCTCGATGGTGAATGTTGGATGCCACCTTGGGTCAAGGGTGGAAAAATCAACTCTCCCTCAACTTTACACCCACCTATGGCCTACCAAAATTAATTTATATACATTTTACTTTTGGAGGATCGACCCAAGGCTCCCAAAATTCCTATTTAAGGTAGTGGTGGTGTATTAGTTGAGAATATTTGGTGATTTGTTCAATTGTAATGTTATAATGTGATTTTGTTGTCTCAAGTTTGTCTTTCACATGTAAGTTGTTCAATTCACTTTAGTTTCTTAATAAAATCTCTTCTTTTCCTCTTATTCTATTGTTCTTCATATCACTTTGATATAGTTGGTTCATGGTGTGATTTTATTCACACCAAACCTTGTGAAATTATTCACACAACGGTGGAGTGATCATTTTCTTTTTATTGTTTTCTTTACTTGTTCATTTCCTCCCTCATGAGTCTACTTTCCGCTTCCATTGAAACCATAGTATCAATGGAGGGATAACTCACTTATGGGTTGATACAAGGGAGTAGAAAGGGTCTGGATTGGATTTTATTTATCACCCCATTAATGTCTAATCACTTCTTTAATTGAGATTTTTATTTGATGAATTTTAAACTCCATCGTCCTTGTTGAATTTAAGGCTACACACTTCAAGTTGTAATACGAACTTTTACCTTGAAGTTCTCAAAACATTGATCCTTCAAGTGTATAGGTGATTAGTATTAAAGGTTTTAGGAATTAAACCATTATGTTATGATGTTGTTTTATCTTCATAAATGAACCCATCTCAAATATAAGAAATTTAAATCATTGAAAAGAAAATACATCCAATCCACCCCAAGTGATAACCTGGGTTCAACTCACTCTTTTAAATTGAATTCACTTAATTATCTTAGGGATCATTTAAAACCATATTAAATAAACCCAATTTTGACACTTCATAGACAAAACCAATCCATAGAATGTACGTGTCCGTAGGATACTTATTAGGTCTCTAAGGATTCGATAACCCAAGCTAAGCTACAAGGACCGTTCTACCTTCATCTCTTGGGTAAATTTGAGCGTGAATCAAATTTTGGTGACATTGCTGAGGACCCAAGTAATTCATCTAAACACCCATTCCATTCTCTCCCATTTCTTCTTTTTTTCATCCAAATTCTCTTATCTTGTTCCTTTCTCGTTTTTTTCTTTTGGCACATGTCCGCCTACACCTGCGATCAATCAAACCGTCTAGTTCGGATGGATATTCCTAGGGATGGAGAGTCAAGTACACCAAGGTAACTCTTTCCATTAGATCATAATATTCATAATACTACAGAGTCAAAAATTGAGCCCATTTCAATGGAAGGTCTTCAAAAATACAAACTCATAAACCCAGGTGGGAACCAAAATGGAAACCTAAATGACGTAGCCCCAATCTTGTGGAATGTAATTGATCAAACCATGAATGACTATCTCACACCTTCCTGGACCAATTCCCCCTCATGCAATAAACACAATTCCCTAGGAGATTCCAACTACATCTTTAAACCTCATGTCCTAAACCACCTCCCCACATTCCATGGAATGAAGTCTGAGATGCCCTACCTTCACATTAAGGAGTTCAATGACATTATAGAAACAATGTGTCCCCCACATCAACTAAAATCAGATAAGATGAGACTATTTCCTTTTTCATTAAAGGATCGAGCTAAAAATTGGATAAAAAATTTGAGACCATCATCCATAAACTCTTGGGACCAACTACAAAGATAATTATACATAAAATACTTTCCCCACCAGAAAACAATTGCACGTAAAAAGAGCATCCAAAACTTTTTTGAAAAAGAGGGAGAGTCATTCTATGAAACATGGGAGAGGTTTAGAGAAACTATAAATAGGGTTCCACGCCTTGGTTTTTCTATTCCTGAACAAGTGTTAATTTTATATGAAGGGTTGGGTCCGGGGAAAAAACAATTCATTGACATGATGTGTAATGGAACCTTTAAAAACAAATCCCCAAATGATGCTTACAAGTATCTAGAAAGCCTTTCTGAACAAAACCAAACATGGGGAACATCACCTTATTCTGAAAAGAAACAAATAACTATTGGAATTCATAAACATAGAGAAGAGGAAAGCCTTAGGGATAAACTCACAGCACTCTCTAGGAAGGTTGAAGAAATTGGCCTTAGGAAAGTCCATGAAATCTAAACTGTAGACCTTGTTTACACAATTTGTGACAAACATGACCATAAGATAGACAACTGCCCAACCATTCCATCCATCAAGGATGTTCTTTTAGGAGTACCCCCAGTAGAATTAAATGCTTTGAACTTTCAAAAGCCTCAATAACAAAACAACTTCAACCCAAGGTATAATGACCACCCTGGCTTCCGCTGGAAAGATAACCAACAAACTAGCCAACCACAGGGAAAACATCCTTACCCCCATTAGAACTACCAAACCCATAACCAGTTCCAAACACAACCTATCCAGTAACAACATCCACCGGTACATTTTCAACAAACCATCCCACCTCCAAAATATCCCCTCGGGATAAACCAATCTTCTCAAGTACCAACCCAAACTATTCCCCAAAGCCTCCTAGAAAAACTATGAAACCAAATGGATAATATGAACTCAGAAGTCTCTTCCATTAAATAAGAAAATCAAACCATCAAAACTGGAAAGGCACCCTTGCCTACTCAGGCAGTTCCATCCTCAAATTCAAGGGTAGAGTCAAGTTGTACTCAAACAACTCATGAACAACTAAAGGATGTGACTGTTTTATGAAGTGGGAAATCAATTAAGAAACCTGAAAAACTAATTCAGAACCCACATGAAGATTCAAACATGGATGAAAATTCAAATGGACCAAATTATCAAACTGAAAAACATGATAACATTATCAAATAAATAACTCTTCGACAAACAACCCCACAACCTGCACCATTTCCTCAACGCATGAGGGGAAAAACCAAGCCTTAATTAAGTGAAACATTAAGAGAAATCTTATCACAAGTCAAGTTGAACATTCCCCTTCTTGATGCCATCCAAACCATACATGCCTACTCAAAGTGCCTTATGGACATGTGCACTTTTAAAAGAAAATTTTCACATATAAACCAAGTCCTTTTGGATGCTAATGTTAGCACCACCATTCAAGGGACCATTCGTCCTAAGATGAAAGACCCAGGTTGCCCTTACATCAATGTTGAACTAGGAGGGAGAAAAGTTATCAAGGCCTTGTGTGACCTAGGTGCTAGTGTCAATCTCATTCCCTATGATGTGTACTGCTAGTTGGGTCTAGAATAACTCCAACCCACATCTATCACAGTTCAACTTACTGATTTTAGCATTAGGGTTCCAAAGGGTATTTTAAAGGACGTTCTGGTAAAGGTTGAAACCATCATCTACTCTGCTGAATTCATTGTCCTTGACAACCATGCAAACTTACGAAATAAAGAACAAACACCAATTATCCTTGGTCATCCCTTCCTTTCAACAATCAACTCTGTTATCCAAGTTAGAAATGGGAACATGACCATCACCATTGGGAACATGAGTCAAGACTTGAAAATCTATAATAAAAGCTCAAAAATAGGGTATGATGAGGACATTAATGAAGTAAACATGATAGGAATAATTGATAATGAATCCATAGAACATAAAGGAATATTTGATGGATGTTTAAGTCAGGATGAGATTGATTTCCTTTGTTTACATGAAGGAAGTTTATCTCCTTGGCTTGAATCATTTTCAAATTGGTCTTATGACAATGTCTTAGGCCCAAAAATCAGTTAAACCTTTCAAGAAACTAATTTTATAGTGGCCAATCAAACTTCCATCCTTAAATATGATAAAACCAATCCTGTAGCTGAAACTTCTACATGTGGGGAATCAATTATATCTAAAACTCTAGAAAACAAAGTTGAACTGGATCCAATGTCATAATCATCTACTAAAATTCTGAACCATCCTGATCTAGAATTGAAGTTACTTCCAGCTACACTCAAGTATGCCTTCCTAGGGGACAATCAAACACATCATATTGTCATTTTTTCTTATCTTGAATCCAGTCATGAGAGAATGATTCTACATGTCCTTAGTAAACATAAGAAATCCATTGGTTGGACCCTGTCTAATATTCCTGGGATTATACCACTTATTTGGACTCATAGGATTGTTCTGGAATCTGATTCAAAGCCATGTCGTCATCCTCAACGACGACTAAATCCTAATCTCATGGAAGTAGTGAGAAAAGACCATATGAAATTTTTAGAAGTCAGTATCATATATCCCATAGCTGAGAGTGAGTGGGTCAGCCCAATCCAAGTGGTTCCCAAGAAGGCAGGAATCACAGTGATAACCAATGAGGATGGAGAGATTCTTCCAACAAGGGTAAGTAGCAGCTGGAGAGTCTGCATTGACTATAGGAATCTAAAATCATTCACAAATAAGGACCATTTACCCTGACCATTCATTGACTAATTCCTTGAGAGAGTGGCAGGTCATGCATTCTATTGTTTCTTAGATGGGTACTCAGGGTATAATCAAATTGAGGTCTCCCTAGAGGATCAAGGGAAGACTACATTCACATGTCCATTCAGCACCTTTTCTTTCAAACGCATTCCCTTCGGGTTATAAAATTCCCCTGGATCCTTTCAATGTTGCATGATGGGAATCGTCTCAGACATGGTAGGGGACTTTCTAGAGGTCTTCATGGATGACTTATCTGTGTTTGGGGATACATTTGAGGGATGTCTGAGGAATGTGGAGAGAGACATTTCAAGATGTGAAGAAAATAATCTAGTCCTAAACTGGAAAAAATACCATTTCATGGTTAAAGAGGGACTAGTTCTAGGCCATATAGTCTCAGGTAGGGGGATTTAAGTTGATAAAGCCAAGGTTGACATCATTTGTCACCTTCCATCACCCAAAACTGTCATGGAAGTGAGTTCTTTATTAGGTAATGCTGGTTTCTATAGAAGATTCATCAAGGTATTTAGTTCAGTCTCCCGTCCCCTTTGTGATCTCCTAGTAAAGGATGCTCCATTTGTTTGGACAGAAAGCTGTGAGGGTTCATTCTCAACCCTCAAATCCTCTCTCACCTCTCCTCCCATTATGGAAATTTGGGACCCTCCTTTCAAACTTATGTGTGATGCCAGTGACTTTGCTGTAGAAGCTGTGTTAGGACAACGTTGTGATAAAACTATTTATGTAATTTCTTTTGTAAGACAATCCTTAAATGATTCCGAAATCAACTACACCACTATTTAAAAGGAGTTACTTTCTATTGTGTTTTCTTTAGATAAGTTTCGGTCCTACCTCTTAGTATCCCCCATCAATTTGTTCCCTAACCATTCTGAACTAAAATAGCTCTTCCATAAACAAGATGCTAAGGCTAGACTGATTAGGTGGGTCCTTATCTTGTAAGAATTTGACCTCACAATCAAAGATAAAAAGGGAATTGAAAATGTTGTAGCTGATCACCTCTCTAGGATGGAATTCAAAGACAACTCAAATCACCTTTCTTTGTCTGATTCATTTCCTGATGAACACCTATACTATGTGAGTGACAACCCTTGGTATTCTGACATATCCAATTTCTTAGTTACAGGAGTCATCCCAAAATTCATAGGGACTCATGCTCGAAGGAAATTTCTTTCTAATTTTAGACACTATGTTTTTGATTATCCATACCTCTAAAAGTTCTGTCTTGACCAAGTCATTAAGAGGTGTGTCCCAGAATCTAAACAAGAGTCATTCCTTAAATTCTATCATAGTGAGGCATGTGAAGGTAACTTTTCCTCTAAGAAAACTTTTGCTAAGATTCTTCAGTGTGTTCTCTTCTGGACCACCCTCTCAAGGGACTCCTAAACCTTTTTTCAAAGTTTTCTTAGGTGTTAAAAAGTAGGTTCCATCACAAAAATAAATCAAATGCCACTCACTCCCATCATAGTGGTTGAAATCTTTGACTTTTGGGGAATTGATTTCATGGGTCCCCTCCCAAATTATATGGGATATCTTTACATTCTCATACCTATTGATTATGTCTCAAAATGTGTTGAGGCCATTCCCACAAAATCCATTGATCATAAAATTGTGATTAGATTCTTAAAAGAAAACATCTTCTCTAGATTTGAAATCCCTAGGTATATCATTAGTGACCGTGGAACTCATTTTTGCAATCATCTATTCTCATCACTCATGGAAAAGTATGGAATTTCTCACAAAGTATCCATTGTGTAGCATCCTCAATCAAATGGTCAAGTTGAGTTAGAAAATAGGGAGATTAAGAATATTATTAAAAAAATGTCAATCCTTCTTGGAAAGATTTGTCCAAGAAACTATTAGATTCTCTTTGGGCATATCGCACAGCATAAAAAACCATCCTAGTAATTTCACCATATAGGTTGGTTTATGGAAAAGCATGCCACTTAACTGTTGAAATTGAGCATATGGATTTTTTGGAAATTAAGAAAATAAATTATGACCTCTCATTGGCCTGAACAAAAAGGAAATTAGACCTCAATGAACATGGGGAACTAAGGATAGAGGCTTATGAAAATTCAAGGATTAATAAATCTAGAGTTCAAGCCTACCAATCTAGGAATATCAAGGTCAAAAATTTTGAACCGGGCAAACCTGTGCTCTTTTATAGTTCCAAAATTCATTTACACTCGGGAAAGTTAAGGTCTAGATGGTCAGGTCCTTTCATAGTGCATCATGTGTACTCCCATGGGGCAGTAGAGAATCAAGATCCCACAAGTGGTTACATTTTCAAGGTCAATGGTAAACGGTTAAAACCATTCATTGAATTATTCAATAAATAAGAAATTGAGGTTGAGTTAATTGCGCCAATCTATGAACCATGAAAAAATTGATAGATTTAGGATCCATGTCGGGCTAACGACGTTAAACAAAGCACTACATGGGAGGCAACCCATGGTTTTCAAGTTTCTTATCATTTTGTTGTTTTAATCAACATTATATTTTAAATAGGGTTTTTAATCATTTTTATATTTAAAAAATAGACTGTTGACCTGTTCTACTATTATGAGTATGGATGGGTATGAAAGGGGACCACCATATTCATCTGTGTCACGTGGTGTGATCCTTGAGTAATGCCTTACCCATAAATTTAAAAAGAAGATAATGTATCATCAGTTTGTTTTATTTTAATGTGTTTGTAGGTCAAAATAAAAATACAAAAAAATAAATAAAAAAATAATGATAATAATAAAAAGGGACACGTCGTGGGTCATGGGTAAAACATTGTCACAACTGGCGAATCTGCGGGGATTCGAACCTAAGACTGAAGGGAGACAGGGGCGCATGCTTACCACTGACCTATGGCTTTTTGTGCTTCCTTATTCTATAATTTTTATATATATACTTATATTATAATTTCATTATTATATATATATATTGTTTTTTTGTTTTGTTTTTCCTTTTTCTACTAAGGAACTCTGCAAGTGACATGAATATCAAAGGATTAAAAGGGAGCAGTAGGAATTTAAACTTCAACCACCAGGTGACTTCATTCCATGATCCTCATTTTCAATTTCATTTTTGAACGTTCATTCTATACCTCTACCCCCTTCTAAATTTTCATTTCTTTAAACACTGGGGAAATGTTATTTTAATTTGTGGGGGAGATAAAATAAAAAATGCTTTGGTGTGAAAAAATGATGAATGATTTGATTTTTTTTCGTGTAAAGGGAAGGAAAAATTCCTTTAACTTTGAACATGGTAATATACATTGCTCACTTTGAAACTGAATATCAAATAATTTAGCATGCCCTAATTATGATTTTAATCCTTGTAAATTTCATGAGCATAGATTTTGGAAAGTGTGGCTGTCCATTGTGATATTTCATCATTTATACATTCATCCAAATAAAAAAAGATCACAATGCACGTCCTTTGGATAATGGGGTATTAGTTTGAGTTCATGGGGTCCCCCAAAAAATACCATAGTTTTGGTGATCATTTTAGTTTTAATATGAGTATTTAATAAAAAATAAAAACTAATAATAAATTTTCACACAGATCAATGAAATGACCTAATGTGTGGCTTTCGATGCTTGGGGATCGTGACTCCATAGTTTTCTGGCCCAGAGTTAGTGATTTTATCTCTATTTTTGGTAATTTGAATTTATTTTTTACTGAGTTAACTCGAGATGATGCCTGAGTATGTGGGATTCACTTGGTTCCCTAAGTTCATTGAGCCTGGGAGTCATCGACAAAGTCTCGCTAAGGGGGTTGACTCTTTTGAGTGCAATTTCAATTACCATGGTAAAATTGAAAAAACAAAAAAAAAACAAAAAAAAAACAAAAAAAATATATAATACAAATTTTTTTTAATACCCATATTAATATTGAAATGTGATTCCACCTAGTGCTTCCATAATTTTCCCCTTTAATAAATATGAACCCCACATGTCTATTGTGACACACAACACATCCTCATACTTAATTGATATTGGGGGAAATATGACAATGAATTTGAACAAAAGAATGGGATTGGGATTGGGATCTTCTTATGAAACTATCATGTATTAAAATATTTTTATGGGTTTAATGATTGTTTATTATAAGGGTTTTTGGTGATCATTTTGTATTGAAATGTTTTTGGAAAAGGGAATTCAAATTTTATATTGTTGAGATATATTTTCCTTGGGACTAGCAAAACTCATGTTGGGGGGTGTAATTAGCCACTAAATGAGGGTAATATTCATTGTTAATATATATAATATTCATTCTATTTATTATTTATAAACACCATTTTAGTGCATATTACACTTTGAACATCATTTCACATTATAATTGTAATACCTTCTTAAAATGAAATATTATGTGGTTCATTTTTGAACATCATTTAAAGTACCCAATGATTCATCTTATTTTAAGGAATGTAATTATAAATATTTTAATTTTATATTTTTGAAAAATAGATCTAAATTAAAATATGAACTTTTTTTATTCATGGATCAATGGAGGATTCATAAAGGATTATGGAGATATTTTGAGATGAATGGAAGCAATTCTTGAGAAGTAAGATTGGACACTGGCCCACTGATGAGAATGTGGGACCCACATTACAGACCCAATGAAGCCCAAATTTCGTGGGATATTATAAGAAATATTTAGGAACAAATCCTTCTTTAGGATAAAGGGATAATTTGGCCTCCATTATGGTCATATTGGCGGCCCAAGATAGAGATAAAATTTTGGGCCAGATTCTACGGCCCAGAAAAACAGCCCGCTAATCTAATCATATATCCTAATCTGCAACTTCAAATGGGACCAAATTTTACAGACGATTAGGAGACATCTGGTGATCCATATTCATATTCTATGGGAAACTATAATTCTGCCATCTATAAGGTCTTCCATGTGTGTCTGTTCGGTGGATGAAAGTTGGATGCCACCTCGGGTCAAGGGTGGAAAAATCAACTCTCCCTCAACTTTCCACCCACCTATGGCCTACCAAAATTAATTGCAATGCTTTGTACTGTTAGAGGATCGAACCAAGGCTCTCAAATTGACTATTTAAGGCAGTGTTTGTGGAGGAGTTTAGAATCTTTGGTGCATTGTTCAATTGTAATGTTAGGATACAATTTTGTTGTCTCAAGTTTGTCTTTCACATGTAAGTTGTTCAATTCACTTTAGTTTGTTAATAAAATATCTTCTTTTCCTCTTAGTTTGTTTTTCTTCATATAAATTTGATATCTCTAGTTCAAGGTGTGAATTTAGTCACACCAAACCTTGTGAAATTATTCACAGAACAGTGGAGTGATCATTTTGTTTTTATTGTTTTCTTTACTTCTTCAATTCCTCCCTCATGAGTCTACTTTCTGCTTCCATTGAAACCATAGTATCAATGGAGGGATAAACCACTTATGGGTTGATCCAAGGGAGTATAAAGTGTCTGGATTGGATGTTAATTATCACCCCATTAATGTCTAATCACTTCTATAATTGATATTTTTATTTGAAGATTTTTAAACTCCATCGTCCTTGTTGAATTTAAGGCCACACACTTCAAGTGCTAATACGAACATTTACCTTGAAGTGCTCAAAACATTGATCCTACAAGTGTATATGTGATTAGTATTAAAGGGTGTAGGAATTAAACCAGTAAGTGATGATTTTGTTTTATCTTCTTAAATGAACCTATCTCAAATATAAGAAATTGAAATCATTGAAATGAAAATACTTCCAATCCACCCCAAGTGAAAAACTAGGATCAACTCACTATTTTAAATTGAATTCAGTTAAGTATCTTAGATTTCAATTAACACCATCTAAAATCAACCCATGTTGGCCACTTCATAGCCAAAACCAATCCATATAATATACGTGTCTATAGGTTACTTCTTAGGTCTATGAGGATTTGATAACCCATGCTAAGCTACAAGGACCTTTTTACCTTTATCTCTTGGGTAAATTTGAGCATGAATCAATGGGAAGAAAAATATTAAGTTTATTTAGTGAACTTAATTCTAATGTTTTAAATTTTTATCTTTCATAATAGTTACAATTATGGTCATTTATTGAATGGTTTATGTTTAACATCAGAAGATGTTTTAGAAATTAACTTATATCTCGCTATATGAATATTTATGCATATTCGATAAAATATTATAGCTTTTTTGTTGTTGTGATAAGGATATATGAAATGTTTTATCATTCAATTTATGATCCTCATGACCTATTTGTACTTCATGAATGAAAAACCCACCTTTCTTTTCAGAGAAATAGGTGTAGTGGAAATTGACCAAGGCACAACAAAGGGTGAGATTGTACTGAATAAAATATGTATATATTCTCATGAAAATTCTTCAACTCTAGGTAAAGGATATTTAAGATGAAAATTTTATCATAGTACATTCTTTTTATATGAACTAAATGGACCATTTTATCATCACAAATTTATGGCTTTGTGATTCTTACCATTCTCCTGACCTTATTCTTTGTCACATCCCATCCGAACATGATAGTTATATTTCTCTTCCATGACCATGTTTTTTCTTACAACCAATATTCTTCGATGAGGAAACCAAATTATGAGTTACTTTGGGTAACCATTATGTTTTCGACATTCCCTTTTTAAAGGATGTTTTTTGTATTCATTTTTACAATGTGGGTTTCTATGAAAGGAACATTAAATTATAAAACTATTAATAACTTTGATGAATTTAAAGGATTAAATTCATTTATATTTGGAGTAAAATGTATAACCCTTATATTTTGTGATTTTTCACAATTAATTTAATATTATTAATTTCACACAATAGTGAATATAGTTTTTTATTAAATAAATATGTTTAGATTGTGTTATATGAAACACCAAGTTAATAGTGCAATATATAAAACACTTATATTATCTTTTATGACATGAAACACTATGTTTTTCTTGTATTAAACACAATACTGAGTCCCTTCGATAGCTTGTGTTACATGAAAGGTTGAGTTTTAACCAATCTATAATATACTATTAATAATATTATTAATATAATATTATAGGTACTACCTAGAAATTTAAATTTAAGTTATGAATAAGATTAATGAAATTATAGAAATATGAGTTTCACTTGTATATAAAATGAAACCTTTGGTTGTCAATTACTATAAGTAAATGTAAGAACTATTTAAAAATAATGAAATTACTTTTCTATGAAAACTATATTTCTATATACAAACACAATTTTATCTCAAGAAATTAAAAAATAACTTTTGAGTACTTTTTCCATAAAATTTATATATTATATATATAATTAATATTTCTCATACTCATATAATATATTTGTTATGAATATGGTCAGAATAAATCCAATTCTATGAAAAAAGAAGTATTTTTTTAAAAGTCAATTTTAAATCCTTTTAATGGGGAACCCATTTTAAATTTAATTTTGGAATGTTTTTTACTTATTTTTAAAAGAAAATACATTTTTGAAATCAATGGATACGAATTTTACTAGGGTAAATAATTGTAATATTATGTGATGTTTCATTGTTTGATGAATAATGAATAACACTGAATTTTAATTAAAAGATTATTTTTCATCAAATTTATTTATATATATAAATCATATTTTAGTTTGTTTTTATAGTTTAATTAGATAAATTTTTAATCAATTAATAAAATTTTGGTCATTGTAATAATTCTCAAATTGAAATTGGATATAAAAACAGTTCAATCTTTTGAACATTTTTACATTAAAAACCTGTTATGTCATCATGTATACGAGATTAAATATAAATTAATTTATACTAATTATATGATTATAATTTGGAAAAATTAATTATATATTTTGAATTATAATAATTTATAATTTATTATAAGGATGACATAGTTTTTACCAAAATTATTAGTGAATGTGATTGAGATTAATTATAGTGGTTAAGATAAAAATTAGCTTTTAAATTTAAATCGTAAAATTAAGAAAAACAATAACGATAAAACTTTTCTAAAATCCATCGAATGAACATATTTCTACCATATAATCCCATGGATCGAATTTTGTTTCTTATTGGAGCCATATGGAATTGGAAATTCATGGGTGGAATTACCTTTTAAAAAATTTACAAGAATGCCACTCCTCCTCCAACATCAAAGGGAACTCAATCCTATCAATTATTAACACATATCAAACCCCTTATCTCCCCTAACATAAGCTCAAATAAAATAAAAAAAAGCCCTAAATCCAATTTATAATCTTCTATTTGGGAATAAATACATCCAAAGAATCCCTTTGGTGAAAACAAAAAGGTGTTACTCAAAGTAGACGTGGTTCGAACATGTATGAAGAAGTTCAAGACTTAAGGTAAGGGTTTTCCCATCTCACATTAAATTTTGTGATACTTATGAATTATTAACCAATAATTTTGTTTTTGTGGTGAATATACTACCCATGTATTTATTATACTGTTCTTATACTTAAACTTAGGTGTATTTACATATCCATTTTATGATCTTTCATTCATGGGGTTTATGTTTTAGAAGTTACCAAACTGGTAAAGTAATTTTATCATAATTTTTATTCTTTAAGACAGAGTCCATATTATGAAACTATATTATTATATGAGGTGTATATACTGCAATTGGAATGTTATATCATGAATCGCTTTATATTCATGATATTTTATACTGCATATAATTTTATTCTTTGAATTGTAATATGATTCAATGTTAACAAAGTGGTAATGGTTTATTACTATAATCTCAATAGTTATTGAGATTGTTTAACACTATGCTTCCATTAATGAAATATTATGATAAATCTCTTAGTAACTTACATAAATTTTATTACCCTCTATTTTTTCATCTTATATCTATATAATATAAACTTTCTTCCACTCTTTGGTAATTAAGATAATTAATATTTTTTTATAAAAATCCTACATTATTTAAACTTTTGATCGAAAATCTATATTCTTTTACAATGAAGTTTTCTAAAAATGTTTCTAAAAATGTTTTACTATTATCCTATGATATTTAAAGGACATTGTTTTACCCATGTATTAATTTTATTATTATTTTTAAAATGAATCTTATTTTCTTTTTCCATGCAAGTAATTTTTTAATACATTTATGGTGAAAAATTAATGTTTGGAATCTACGGACTTACCCACAACCGTGGAAATAATTTCCTCTATGCCTAATTTTATGTTTAAAATGATATTTAATTAATGAAAATAATTTTCATAATATTTGGGAATTTTTTGTTATTTTAAAATGTTTGTCATAAAAAAGTGTTTTTATAAATTGTTTTATGTTTAAAAACTGTATTAAATTATTTTCAAAGATTACTTTATATTTTTTGAAAATATTATTTTTAAATAAAAATATTCCAATGATTTCAATGAATATTTAATATGTTTTCAAATTATTTTCAAAGAAAGTGGTTTTAAAAATGCTTTAATGATGATTTATAAATTTTCAAGGTTATTTTTAAGATAAATTATCTTTATATTGTTATATGTATTTAATTTTTTTTATTCCATAAAATAAAGACTTTTTTTCATAAAAAAATGATTTAAATGTTTTTTCATGAATCCTTTATATATTTTAAATGCTCTTTCAGGGAAAAAATATGTTGAAAATTTTATATGCTATAATATTTTATTTTTAATGAACAGTTATGTTCCATGTGATATTTCAAAATTATTCTCTAACTAAGATGAAATATTTGGTTATAGTTTATGATTTACTAGGGATGTGATCCAAGGACACCATTCATGATATTTCTCTATATGGTCTATGTTTTTATTGAATGATTTTTATGAAACCAGTTTCTTATAAAAAGGTTGTGCCATGATAAATTCTTATGAAACCAGTTTCCTTCTATGGGTTACTGTAGGATGTAATGATTATAAAACATGTATATTTTCTATAGGTTAAGATATCATTAAATGTTTAAGACTCCAATTTCATTTTATGGGTTATTATAGGAGGTTTATGAAACATATTTCTTTTTAGGGATCATGATAAGATGCAAGTTTTATTATTTTGTGAAACATGAATGTATGATTTTATTAGGTGACGGGTGGGACCTATATTACCCACAAATGCATTGGGAAATTATAAGTGGTAGATGAGCTTAAATGTTACATGGTTTTCTTCCCAAGCCTAAAATAATAGGGTCCATGGGCTATAGCCCAAACCTAAAAATAAGAGGGTACGTGGTTTGTGGCACAGGACTGAAAATAACAGGATACACGTGTTAGTATCTCATGACCAAAGTAGTTAGATGGGTTGTATCTCAAGCCTGACAGGTTATGAAGGCCTTTTTATGTATCCTTTACATAATATTTTCAATTCTTATGGGTATTCCACAAATTCTATGCCTTATTTCTTAGTTAGGCTTTCCTAGATTACTCTCTTGATTCCCTTATGATTGAGGTCATATGAACTGCCAATATTTATGCTATGAATCATGTACATGATCTTTAATATGAGAGGTATGCTATTATAATAATTTATTCATGTTATCATAACCTTATGATCATTATTATTTTTATGTATCTCCCTTGTTACCCTTACAGAGTATTTGAGATCACCCCATTTTATATTTCCTTTCCCCAGGTTAGGAAGATATCTTTTTGAATAATGTTTCTAATAAGGGTGTTGGTCCTGAAAAACATAGTGATATATAATGTCTCTCACTTATTTACAAGTGTTTATGATTCCATGTTTCTAAAGGAACTAAACTAATACAATATTTTGGAATATATTTATGCAATACATTTTGTATTCCGTAAAAATAATGTGATATTAATGTATGTTATTCTTGGGTATTTTGAAAATCTATTGTGAATTAAACATACTTATAAGGTTGAATTTTTTAGAAGTATTCTAAAAAACAACCTAAAACTAATTCACCATATAATGAAAAACTAGTTTCACTAATACCCCATAATCATGATTAAGATGAGACACTTGGGCTGTGAGTTCACCAAACCACTAAAAAACTAAACATGGACACCCTACTCAGATATTCCATTATCCATGGTGAACTTAAGTATTTACATCCATGGAGATGAATGTTACCATATTCTGGTAATATTTGATATGGATGAGTCAAAACACCATCCAATCCATCCACAATATGACATCAAAACCTAACATTTCAAGAACAGATATGTTTCATTGGAAACAATACCCCCCATCCTCAAGGGTAAACTCTATAAATTGCTATATTTTTTCTACTCACCCCTATAAAGGTGAATCAATTGAAATAATACCATAGATAAGTTCCACTATTATTCCCAACAAAATCACAAATTAGGAAGATATAATAGAATGCGAGGAACTTGTATCAAATAAAGAACCAGAAATCATAAAAGTTACAACAATCATAACTAAAACTGTCGATGGTCCAACCATGAAACCTCTAGATATGTGATAAAATACATGAAGCATAAATTTCCCTCTACATTGGGATCTATTATATGTTCCTAGTGCTTCACTACCCCGTATATAGGGAACCCATGACCTGCAACACCACGACACTACCCTAACTCGCACAACTGGTAGAGATCAAAATGCCTACCTAATTTGGTGTAACTTAGCCCATACCAGCACTCTACACTAGCCTTAGGACTCTATAATCACCTATCTATTTAGGGTTTTTATAAAACCTATGCACATACACTATCTTATAGTTTACTCGGTGCTCAAATGGTGGATGGGGAACTGAAATCTCAAGCTTATCAACCAACTACCCTGATAAAAAAAAAATACTTGATCACTGACCTGAGATTCTGGTTAACTTTTTTTTCCACTCTATCCACCACCTCCCTGGTGAAAACACTCAATGAAATTCTTCCTACCAATGAAAGCTGCAACACTGGATCACCCGAATGCAACCGCATGTCCACCACCATAAGCCTCTTATAAATTTACATCTGAAATAAGGGAATGTTCTACCACTTCATCAATCCTCTTTATATAGATGATATTCACTTGGGATGTGATCTCATGTATATGTCCATCCTATAAGAATTTCATCGTGTCTGGCTCATCCCCTACCTACTCTAAAATAAAGCGTTGCATGTTAGTGAATCATCTCTCACAATCCATCACTTTCATAATACCACAGGTCAAACTCATAGAATTCATATTCTTTCATGGACTCAAGGTCTCTAAATAGAATTTTTTTGGAAACTTTTCTTTGAAACCCTTCCATAACATACCCTCTAATTACTCATCCTAAACTAAGAAATTCCACTACTTATTTTCCTACCCTTAAAACATGTAAGATACCAAGTTTAATCACTTCTCTAGGAGAGCCTCTAAGTGGTCAAGAATCATATGGAATGACACTATCCAGAACTCAGATGTCTCTATTCCACCCCCTCCAACAAAAGTTTATGGGTGTTGCAATTACAAATCCCTAGTCAGCTAAAACATACTCGACACAACATTCCTTATGTCTCATTCCATCGTCTACATAAAATAAGAAAAGTTATAATTGAAATCCTCCTCATCTCTATTACCCTAGATCACTAGGGTTTCTTGTTCCACTTATAGAGGGGTATTCTTTGAAATATCATCTTCTCACCAAATTAAAACACATCTTTGTGGTTACCTTTCTCTATAATTCCAAACTCACCTCTCAAAACACATAACATAAAACATCCACAGTTTGTACAATAGGTGGATCTCCACTATCAAAAAAACCCATTTTTAATAAATATTCCCAACGAACATAGTCATATCACTATCACTGCACCTAGACATCCCCGCCATGGGTCATGGTCAATATTGTGTAAACTAACTCACACAACCCTATGACTTTTCATCAAACACCATTTTGAACCATTTTCACTTCCACAATGTAAATGATACTCTTTTAGGGACTTTACATTTTATAAATTTCTTCAACTAGAATTTTAACATGTTTATAACATTTCATTATAAACTATTATTTGACCACCCATTCACATTAATTCCATTTACCCATTTTCATTTCTCTTATTGTACACTATTTCTTTCCAATATTTTTCAAAAATGTGTAAATCATTCTATCCCTCACCCTCACACAACATCCCCTTATAAGTCTACCACGATTCATTCCACTATATCCCTAGTTGCCAAAAATTATGCATAAATGCTCAAACTCATTCTATTATGGCCATAATAAAAATATCATAAAATAGAAACATAAAACAATAAGTACACCACCCAATAGTGAAGTATCATTGAACTATAATAAAATACATAGAAAACAACAATCCCATCCTAGTTACTAGAGTTTTACATCATACATGTGTTTGCTACTATAATGAACGAGCTCACTACTAAGGCTCGAAACATCCTAGTCTCCCATCTACCTCCCCATAGAGTAAGACAATAGAATGGAAAACCCCTCTGATACAACTTTATAACATCCCCAACATAGATTCCACTAAATCGGTGCCCCAAGATGGGTAACCACATGACCTTAGGAGTGCATCCCTGCACTCTAGGTTTTTGAATATAAAAAAGGGTATAACAAATCACGTGGGTGGAACATACACTATTTAACAGAGTAAGACATAGAAGATAAGGTACAAAGTAAAGGAAAGATAAATAAACCATAAACAATAAACATCTGCTACCAACTATTTCCCAAAACTAAGTAAAAGAACATAACAAAATAGTAAATATTATATGTAATTTCATAAATTTCCAAGTGTAAGGAAAACCCTAATTAATGGAAAACCAATGAATCCCCAAAATGACTCTTGGATCTAGTAGCTAATCCCTCATCCATTCACATCCTATGCACAAATCAACCCTATAGCATAGGCTCTTTTCCCTTGTCTTGGCCTATAACCATGAAGTCTTATCAAGTACCCAATAACAGCCAAATCCAAGTGTGAGTATAACTCCATAATCCACCACCAATGATGTCTAAAAAATATCCAATATAAATAGATATTATATTAATGTACTAAATGAATTAAAAGATAAAAAAACTAAAAACTGGATTCCATTTTTTTACAATAATCTTATAAACCATTTTCATTATTTGTTCCATGCGTTAGGAATTTTCAACAATTTTACCATGGTCTATGCCACCCAACTACTATGCATAAGGGTATTATTAATGTTTCCTATATCACTAAGTAAAAAAACTTCACAACAATGACATCACTATTACCTTAGATCCTCAATCTAGGAAGTCCCATCCAATGCACCCGTCAAGGAAATAGAGGCACAGTTTGACTCCCTAACCTATGAAATCTAGTGGCAGATTTTAGAGCATCGGTCCAACCTGACCTATGGAAATCGAACCTCAATTAAACACCAAACATACCACCAATCCATGTGGACATACTTCTTTAACCATATGACATTTCCATCATAAACCATAACCATTTAACACCTTCATTATTTACCACAAAAATTCATTTAACACATAAGTAATTATTATTCCCTGGACTGTTTACACATTATCATTTACATTCCCCATCACAATTAGCTCATTTATCATTCACACACGTTATCCAATAAAAAAAATACACTTTATAACCCATCATCATTTAACCCTTTAATATTATCCTAAAACCCCCTTATTTCAATTTAACAACCAAACTAAATTATAATTTGTTTCATTTAATAACCTAAGATAACATGTAAACACATTTATTATGTGATATATGTCAATAAATTCATCTATACACTTTGAATTTAAATTTTAATGTTTTAGAAGAGTAACACCCCATGGGCGGCCCTTAACATAGTCAAATCAACCTCAACATATCCCACTTGGATCAAATAGTGTTCAATTATGCATTTAATCAATAAATTCATTATTTTTACCATATAAAACAAAATGTGGAAAAAATAGAAACACCAAAGATCAACCAAATAATCATAAATAACCAAAAATACAATGGGATATAACTTTTAGATGACCTACCTCAATTTAGAAAAAGGATAAAATATTAGCACTAGACTCAACCGAGGCTTCGTTATAAAACCAATAGTGCTCAAATGGATTTGAAACAAGGGAGATCTATCCTTGGGAATATTGGTAGAGTTTGGTTTGTCATGCTTTCTACTAGAGATGGAATGCGTGAGAAAACTGGTTAAGGGTTTATAAATATTGAGGGGAGGAATTGCTAAAATTCAAATTTTTTAGGGGTGAATGGTTTGGATTCATAGTTCCCAAATCATGATCCAACTATGAAACATCCACTGTCTAAGAGGGGGCTAGGCTGCATGGTTACCTGGGGATCCCACATAGTGTGAAAAATTGTGTGATGACCATGCGAAATGGATTTGTTAAATCCCTCATGGTTTGTCCTTCACCCTTGCACGGATTCCTTAAAACATGCACCCCACCTCCAGAAAATCATGATTAGGGAATACTATTACTAAAAATCATGCACCAACTTTGGAAAATGCACTAGATGGCCCCATTCTTCTTTCTTCCATATCCCGAACCCCCAAAACATCTCCGAGCCTCTGTATAGCCTTGAAAAACATTTTTTGTCCATCATAAAGGTATTTAAACCAGAATTTTCACCTATAATGTACCTCAAGATGTTTGTGATTTTATGTATGGGATTTATATACAACAAATAAATGAAAAAATATGTCTATATAGACTGTGGCTTATAAAAATTGAAGTGAGAATAAAACCATTAACATAGGTACACCATCATTCATAATCATTTGAACATCCTATATATTAAATGTATACTTATTATATGTTTATAACATAAACATGGTCATATATACTATACTTTATATGATTTATTTATAAAATTTTATCTCATGTTTATTAGTAATTCTTTATTAAAATAACATTGTCAGGTGATATCATCTTTAGTTTCCTTGTTTTCTATGGTTTTGTAGTTTTAGTTATTTTACCTTTATCATGGTTTCATCATCTCCAATATGTGAATAATTCTATAAATATTTTATATATAAATTATATTATCTATTTAACATTATTTATAACCTTATTGATAGAAAAATGAATTATACTATGCATGGAGATGGTAGGCCATATGTATGGATGCACACTGTTTTCATTTTTTGATGGTTAGAAAAAAGGAAAATAATAATAAAAAATTATAGAATCATTATTATATGATATATATATTATATATAAATTAAATATATAATTATTATAAAACATGTAAGATAAAAATTGATAACTAATCACATCACCTCATTGAGGTGGCAGTCCACTTGTACGAATGACGGACATAATCATTTTTCAATAGTTTTAAAGGTAATAAGGTAAATATAATATTATCTTTATATAAGTATAATTATATCATAATTATTATATATATACATTAATCACATAAAAATATCCATCAATAAAATTATGTGATAAAAAATTATTTGTATCATTATGTGGAAATGGTATGCTGTACATACACATAGGGGATACTTTCACTACTCATTTGATGAAAATAAAGTGAATATACATGGTTTAAAAATAATAATAACATTTAAGTACATTGAGTATATAGAATTTATTATTTTATGAATAATATAAAATATATAAAGTATATAAATTAAGAATTTAAATAAAGTGATCGGTTAATTCACTTACATATCATTTGAAAGAATTTATTTGGATCTCCTCTTAAGGATCTTAGGGGTGGTCTTTTTGGAAGACCAACACTTTTAAAATATAGATAAAAATTTTGAGAATTAATTTTACTATATATGGTCATGATATAAGAATAAATGTGGTGAAATGATAAAAAGAGGGGTACTCTTTTATAATTTATTGTAGGGGAACTTTTAAAATTTCATAAAATAATAAATTAATTTAATTTAATTTTAATGTAAAAATGAATAAAAATTGACATGATTTAAATAAAAGGTGGTAATTATTCTAAATAAAATCATAAAATAAGAAATAATTATTTTTTCTTTATGTTTTACACCTTATCATTTTGTTTTAACCTCCCTTTAAACCTTTTTAAAATTTCTGTAATATTATTGTTTTCAATACTTTAAGGATAAATAATGTTATTATAAAATCAAAAAAACCTGTAAAAAGACCCTAGATGATTATTTCAACATAATCCCATAAATTTGGTGGATTCTAATGTTGTTATGTGTTTTAATTAATTAATATAGTATTATTCAATATAAAATATCATTAATGTCATTTTATCAATATTCATTTAATTTGAATTTAAATGAATCATGAAAAAGGAGGAATTCCAATATATTTCTTTAAATCGTATATAAAATTCAATTTTATCCAATAAATTATTGAATATAATTATTCATTTAAATCATATTATTTTAAAAAATTAAATTCATTTATTATATTTTTATATTAATTGAATAATTATTGCATTAGTATTGTGTAAGAATTTAATATAACTATTTATTCACTAAAAAATAGAAATAAATTACCATGATAAAAATTTCATTTATATTAAATTTTAATATTTATACCCAATCATATCCCATTCTTATTCGAATTTTAAAAATATTATAGTTATTAAAAGGAATTGTGTGATATTTTTGGGTTTATATTTGTATAAATATTATGAAAGTCAAAATCATGTACAATTATAAAAATTACATATATAATACTTTTGGATATTATGGATGAGATATATATATCTAATAAAATTAATTCAAGTGTTATAGTCAATATTTATCCCTTATCATTTTATTTTTAACCCTAACTACCTTATTTACCCTTGAATTTGGTAACAAAATTTATAATGTTACTAATCATAATTTCGAAAAATAAAAGGGGAATATTTACCAAATTTGTACCATATTATTATAAAAAATGAACCCATTTTTCAAGATCTAATTTATATTTATATTAGAAATTAATTTTAGCATAAATGTGTAAAACATAACAAAAAATAGTTTCAGGAAAACATGATTTTAAGCATAAAAATGAAATTATACAAAGATAATTAATAATAATGATTCAAAATATTTTAATTACAGTATATATAATTAAAAAATATATATTATACATTGATATAAAATTCAATTACTATTAATACTTTTAAATGATAATAAAATGGCACTTTACAAAAAATCAGTATTTTCATCATTCATTGAAAAATCGATCTCTTTAGAAAAATAAAATAATTTTACTGAAATATAATATTGATATTATAATTTAAAAAATTATATCCTTTTTATCAAATAAAATTAACACAAGGTTCAATTTTTTTAAACTATTTTTAAAAAAAACCATAAAAATTAATCTTGAATAAAAAATGTTTTTGATGAATAACATGGATTTAATTAAAATTGTGTGCCTATTTAATATAAATTAATCAATACATTTATATTTATTAAGAAATTATATATTTAATAAATAATTTAATCTTAATCATACTCTCTAATTTTATGGCTACATCATAATATTCATATTATAACATTTCTTGGTTTGTTTGGCCTCTGTGCTGCATATCTTGTACGTTATCAAACATTATGTTCTTTTTAAAATAACGAGGTGTTAAATTATCCCCCATCATTTAATAAATTTTATCATCACAATTCCAAATTGTTCTAGATAATAAAGAGTTTGATATTATGAAATTTATTAATAGAAAACCCACATCATAAGAAGGGTTATTAAAATATCCTCTTAAAACGAGGGAAAGGGAAATACAAAGCCCAAGTTGAAAAACAAATTACTATGATCCAAAAAAGGATAACATTAGGGATATGTGAAAATATAAACATGGATAATAAAACTAATTCCCATTGATTAATAGATAGTGATATATAGCATAGTCAAGAGAAAGTTAACCACTACAATACAATGAATTATTAAGGGATTTAAAAGAACATAATTTTATCAGAATTGAAGGTGATAGGAATTTTTTTTATTAAATAATTTTCCAAGAGTTTAATAACACTTTCACCATATAGAATATGAAAATAAGAAAATATATTTAATTGATAATTATAATTTCATATTTTATTCAATTTCCACTACAATATAACTTGTTTCTCTAAATGGTGAGTATTATATAGGAAACTATTATACCTGATGCACTAAAATCAACATCTAATAGATCAAAAATTTATATCAATATACTCTTAGTATCATTGATAATTATAAAAAAAATTGGTTTCCACATAAGTATTCACAAAATGAATAAAACATCATATGATAGAATACAAAAGTAATCTCAAAATCCCCAATTACCTTAATAATTAATGAATTTTTTAATCTCAAGGGCTATACCCTTCATTTTACATCACTACATATTTAATTTCATTCTTCCCAAATAATTATTCATATTAAATCACATGTTATAAATAATTGTTAAATTTACCTCAACATAATGGCACAGATACCAAATATATTTAATCACCATGATAAATCACTATATAATCCTAAAAGTTTGTGAAATTTACCAATATATCCTGAATAAAATTTACACTCTAACCTCAATGGTAATACTTAATATGACCATAAATATCATTAAAAATATCACCTAGAAAATTATTCAATTTTCAACCTTCAATAATATATATATCCCATACCCCATTAGTCCATATTTAAATTGACATAAAATCATATACCATCCCCAAAGTTTTATTTAAAACTCAATATAGTATTCTTACTAATTCTGAGTAAAAGTTTAAAATCACTTAAAAATACCAACACATAAAACATTAAAAATATGGTGTTGATTCCTTTGATCTTATTATGACCCTTAATCATACAATCCCATGATGTTATTCAAAACACTTATATTAACCTTACATGAAATCATATATGATTTAAAAAATTCACAAAATCTTTATTCCTAAAATTAGTTCACAATCTATTATATATATATATTAATTCATTAAGCATCATCAAAGATGATTTAAATCACTTATTATCAAATAATAAATTTCAATTTCACCAATACTACCAAACCATAGTCAGAAATTTCTTTATACAAATTTGAAATTTGTTTAAAATTATTCTATTGAATGGTACTTAGATATCTATTGATCCTTATATACAAAATATATTTTATATAACACTTCCAAAACATTATTTCTGAATAATAATATATAAAAATGATAAAACTTTTCACTTCACTGGTCTTTCGTTGGTCCAAGATTTAACCCTTGGATTAATGTGATTGCTCAGATAATTCCCATATTCCCATAACATAAAACATTAAACTATAAAAAGTACCATATAAGGATCATCATTTACCTACATCAAAATCTTCCAATTTACTCTTTAATTAAATTCTATACACCAATTTTTCCCAAATAGAAAACAAATTATAGTTCTTTTAGGACATTAACATGAGTGAATTTTTTATCATTATCTACATATACGATACTGAATCATTTTTCCTTTATAGTATCCATAAATCTATAACTTAGTGAACTCTATAATTATCTTCTTTAGTGAGTCTTAGAGTTGAAAAAGTTGAATTTTTTTAATCATATATCATGATAACTAATTAGTAATAATCATAATGTTTAAAATTCAAACTCATTTTTTATTTTCTTTATCAAGAGGATAATCATTCCACTATCCATATGTATTAACATGAATTATCATGGGTATATCCACTTACTAAAATAAAAAATCATAGTGTGATAAATAATAGACATATTGAAGAATCATGAAAAATAATTATTAGTCTGTATAAATCATTTAACATCATTTTCAATTTGTGAATCATTTTGGTTAACCAAGGTTATAAATGATAATTACTATATATTTAGGATGATATCCAATAATGATAAATATACACAGGGTTACAATTTTTTTTTCTCATATTAGATTCCAATGGTTAACTAAAGAGCGCTCAAATACCAACTATATAAACCCATACATTTCAAACATAAATGTTACATATTGATAGAAGAATATTTATTACCTATCATAAAAATATATGAAAAATCATATAGATATAGTATCTTTGGAAACATGGACACATAAAAAACAAGTACAAAAGTGTCTCTTGTTTAGTCCTTCATATCTAGAATATTTCTTAGACATATCATTCTTAAAAACATTCTTTATAAAATATGGAATGGAATGATAAGAATGTTTGATATCAGATGCTCAGTAAAGTTAAACAAGAGAGATATCATTGATTACAGATTCATAACATGAGAATAATGTAATGATAATATGAACATTAAATATGAAATCCATACCCTGCATACCATAGATATTACTCATGACTTATGAAATAATTAATCATAGTTCAGATGGTATGAATCAATATGGTATCAGAGATCATCATTCATGGGAGAATATTATTAGCATAAAACATTGGTTCGTGGAATATATAAGCATATAAATTTATTTACAATTATAAATAGAAAATATTTCACTCGTTGATTTAAGGACATGAAATCATTCCCTCATGTAAAATTATGTACATGAATCTAGGTCCCTAAATAATCTTATGTATATGTGATCAAGTTCCACTCATAAACTTGTGTACATGAAAACCCGGTCCAAGGATGATATTATGGAAATTAAAATGAGGTCCATGTGTAAACTTATGGACCAACAAACCAAGCCCACAAAACAAAATATGAACATGAACTTAGGTTTATGCATAACATATTTACCTCAGAAGTTATCCATGTTTTCCCAATGAACAGGAGAGAGATATTGGTCCCAACCATCATATAATTAAAATCATATATATGAGTTCCACCTGATCATAAACTATTCACCATATTAGAACCAATAAAATGTAGTGGATTTTATAAATATATCATAATATCATAATCCTTGGAAAAATAATTAGTTTCATAAATATTTCATCATTTCATAATATTATTTCCCATGTAAAAGGAATGAGATTCATTTATATCATATCATCATTAATATAGGCCATATTGATAAAAAGATGATAAAAAAATTCATCATATCCCCAAAAAAGAATATGTTTCTTAAGGTTTATTATCATATATGAATATAAAATCTATTAAAATATCATTAAAACATTCTCGAGGAAAATATCATTTTTTAGTTTGAAATCAAAACTTTAAAATATTAACAATTTTAATTTATTAGGGGAGAAATGTTTATTTAAAATAAAAGATAAAAAATATAATGAATTATTAATATAATTGAGTTATTATGAGAGTGTGAAATTATATTCAGGTTGTGTAAGTTGAAAAAATATTCCTTTTAAACATTTATAAAATGTCAAAAAGTACCTCATCCAGAAAATGAATGAAAAACCATTTTATTTTATTTTTTATAAAAATTCAATAATGGGTAAAAATAAAATAAAATAATTATATAATGATAGTAAAAAACTTCTTTAAATCATTTTTGTAAAACATCGATATTTATTAGTAAGTCTTTTCAAGCAAAGAGATAAATAATGTCAATTTTTCATTAAAACATATTTTTGGTATATTGAGTACATAAAGAGAGTAAATCTAAAGGGAAACAAATTATTTTAAATAATTAACCAAAGGATAAGAATATTCATGATTTTATTGATTGGAAGATCCTAGGAATTCATCATTGGAAACATAATCATGAAAAACAATGATAAATGATATTATTGTAATGTAAAACCCATTACCTCTGATGAAATTTTAATTGAAATCACCAAGACTATGAAAACATTGATGGTATATAAATATCCATAAAATTCATAATATAAATAATAAATGACATTCTAGGTCATTATATACACTTCATAAAAGAAACAAGTGGTTAATATGGAATGTGTCTCACATAAATAAATGTGAGACCAAAATCCATTAACTTATGCCCAAATTCCATTTTATTATTTTGAAACTCCTATATAATAAATATAGAAATATTAAAAATGTATTTTTTAACCATAATAATATATAAAATGCCACATATGATTCACTTATATCATTTTATCACCCAGTTGTTAAAAATTAATTATTTAAATAAATATTCTAGGTAATATCTGATTCGTTCTTCATGTATGCTTTGGTTTTTTAGTCTTTTTCATTTTATATTGATCATGGTCACATCATATATAAAATTTTAATCATGGAAAAAATATATTATATAATCATTATACATATTTTTATAGTTGTTTATAAAAGTAGAGATATAAAAATGTATTACATCATTCCCAGAGATGTTAGGTCATATGTATACATAAACATTGTTTTTACTTTTTAACTAATTGAGAAAAGGTAAATAATATTTCATTTTTATAATAAAACAATTATAATATATATATATATATATTACTTCTTAAATCTATCCTTATTTTCATCCATGTAAAATGGAAATGAAAAGTAAATCACAACACTCTCTAGAGGTTTTAGTCTGCACATACATAAGAGTGACACTATTGTTTTCCAAAGGCTTTGAAGGTAATAAGGAAGATATGATATAGTCATTAAATAATATTAACTATGATTTAATTATAATATATAAAAATTATAACCATAAAAATATCCATCCATAAGTCATGTTGATGAGAAATGAGTTGCATCCCTACATGGAGATTGTAAGTCGTATGCATGCACAAGAAATACTTTCACTTCCCATTTGATATAAATAGGAGAAATAAATGTGTTTTCAAAATCATAATAAAATTTAGGTTTATTTATTATACTAATGTTATTATTTTTCACAACCTTCCTTATTCAAGATGAGGGAAGGGATAGCAAGATTCCAAGACCTTCCTTCCTCAAGATGAAGGAGATATAATGACCCCCGAGTCACGCCTCTAATAGGCCCTGGGGTGGTGACCAACAAAAAGGGTATATAAATATCACAAACAATTGCAGGAATTTCCCTTTTTTATAGTATCCAAGATCAGAAGATAATATGTATCAACCTCAATCAAATCCAAGACAGATATATATAAAGAAACCAAATTCCATCCCACATGCTTGTGTAAAATAAAACAACTAGAAATACAAAGAAAAGTAAATAGTAAGTACCAAAATAAAACTAACTAGTGACATAAAAACCATCCCCAATGTACGAACTAGTAGGGTCTAGAACGATCTGCAAAATAACCTTGGAAACCAGAAAAAAAAAATTATATACATAGGGTGAGCATACAAGTATACTCAATTAGAAAATACAAAGTCACCCGTGCACAAGAGGGAGGAACATAAAAATTTCCCAGTGAGAAAACAAAAAAAACCAATAACACCTATTGAGGATTACTAACTACCCGTCCTCACCAAGGAACACCCACCAAGTAATCAAAATCAAAAATGAAATATAATAAACACATCGATATTTAGGTACCCCGCACCACTTCCCACTAGTTAACTGCTCATCCCTAATGGCGAATGTCGTGAAGTTATCATGCTCTTCCACAAGCCCTACTGTCACAACATGACCACACACACTCGGGCCACAAACCACACCACATTATTTCTTGCAGACACTTGGGCCCCACAGATACCACAAGTCTCACTCGAAAACACATGGGACTCATCCCGAAGACTCCTGGGAAACAAACCACCTCTCACATATCCAATACCATAAATCTGGTATGAAACCTCAATCCATTATAGCCTGCCTAAATAGTCTTGGGAAATAAATTCCTTGAAGTGGTAGTAGGGTAAATTTAGTAACCAACCATCCATCCTTCCACTAAGATGATGGGAAAGACATCCTTACCCATAACAATGGGTCTGTTCAACACATAGTTCTCAACACGAGTGGAGTGCGTATAGAAAATAGAAGGAACGATAAGTTTATACATATAGGTAAAAAAACACAGAACATCCTATGGGATTCCAAACATACAACTAGTCCACTTAAATCTACCTTTTTTCTACCCCTATATGTATATACCAAAATGAACGATGGTATTTTGAATGTCGCTTCACTACAATCCATGAATCAAAACATACCCCCAACCAATTAATTTAACCATTCATCATTTTGACTTATAAATTAATTCATTAATTTATTCCATACCTACCCAAGAGACTACCAAACACAACACCAATAATAGCCACGCAGTCATCCATAACACACTAGGAAGAAGGACCAAGGTAAAACAACCCACTATACACTCCCCTTTACTGAACACCCATTTAACAACTTCCAACTGTCATTCTTCAAAGTTATCCCACAAAATCATCATCTCATAACTAAACCTAGAATCCCCAATGCACAACAGCACCACTCCTAGTAAACCCATAAAAATGAAATCAGGAAACAACCTAGTCCAACAACCCTACTTCCCAACCACTGCCCATTTGTAGTCCCACAACATAACAAATCCATCCATTCCACATTCAATCAATATATCAGCCTAAGATACCATCAAACCATCCCATACACACAATCACACAACTTCACCCACCAAAACCCTTATATGTCACAAAACCCAAAATAACAAATCACAAAACCACATCTATCATACAAGGTGTATTTAGATTTGTCTAACACTATTCTTTAAATTTTAATTTGATAAACTGGGGTGATCACACACAGGTTTTTATCCTAGGAAATCCATTTTTTTAACCAAGTATAAATGATTAATAAGATTGATATTTATAGAAATTATTCAATGGTAAACATTAATAGTTATAAAGCATCACCCATGCGATAGAAAACACCACCAATGACCATGATTTTTAGAGGCCACATGACCACAAAAAATCACATCATAAGAAAAGATAACAAATAAAACACATGATCAATATCAATCCACTCACATATCATTATCAAGACTATCTTTTATCATGAGCATTTATCTTTGTTAAAAGTTGGAATCATCAATTTTTCAAAAAATAACCTTACTATAACCACCCTACATGATGCAAAATTAAAGAGAGATAAAGTATATCCATACCTGGAACAACACGGGACCAAAACTACTCCTTGCGCAAAAACATAGGGGTCACATGAGTAGGAGATTCCAAGGAAAACTAAAGGGGGAGGGGGATACAACACACACATACCACTATTTGTGAATAAAATTTCTCCACGTACCATGAGAAATGAGAAGGGAGGACCTCGTCTTTAGAAAATCCATATCCTATATCAATGGAAGGAAACTGTTCCAAGTCCATTAAAGATGGATCGTGGCCGAGACCAAATGGTTCGACTATTTAAGGTCCCCCAATCATTAGGATATGAAAGATAATATTCATATCCTATATAACTCCCTTATAAATTCCAAAAAAAGGATTTAAACTCAATTTACTTCAAATAAAACATAAGAGGAGTGAAACTGGAAAACTTGGAAATGAGACACTAATGGGTGAGTCATCGACACCATGCCACTGATAGAGAGCCATCAAAAACGAGTCACCAATGCAGAGCTACCAACACTGAGCCACCGACACAACATATCGTTTCCTTGACTCACCAATTAATTTACTCAAAGATGCCCTGTCTCACGGACACCCTAACTCATCGATTCCCTATCTCACCGATGCCCTATCTCACCAACACCCTATCTCACTAAAACCTTGACTCACTGAAGCCATGACTCACTGATTCCCTGACTCACCGATACCCTGACTCATAGACACACTATCTCATCAACACCCTATCTCACCGATTCCCTAACTCACTGATGCAATGACTCACTGATGCACTGACTCACTGACACCCTAATCCACTAACGACTTATCTCACCGACACCCTCACCCACTGATGCTGAGACTCACAGACACTATGACTAACCGATGTCCTAACTCTTTAATTCCCTGATTCAGGGATTCCATGTCTCACTAAAGCCCTGATTCACCGACACCCTGACTCACTAACGCCCTATCTCATCCATTCCCTTACTCACTGATGCCCTCGACTTACGAATGCCTCGACCTACAGACAAAAAAACTAGAAATTTGGAAATCTACTGAATCAAGCTACAATTTTCTCCCAAAACACCATAATCATTAGATTTTGAAAAATTATTGGACCATGGAAGATGAGGCTATTACATTAGATAAATTTCAATCTATTCTTGCCCCTGATAATTCAAAACCAAATCCCTAAGAAGGAGGGGTACAAACAACCATATCATAATATTCCTCTCAAGGATAAACCACCTCATTGGAGTGATACCTCAACATCCCTGAACACCTAATTAGATATTTTCCAATCCAAAAAACCACGATACATACCACACAATCACAGAAAGTCACACAATCGAAACATATGAATCAGGGAATTCCTTCCCCCATGTCTAGATACTATCATCTTTGGGCGGAACTAACTCGCCTACATGGGTTTAATCAAATCTACATTAATGTGTCTTGATTAGGGATTAGGTCCTCCCTTCCTCATACATCAGTACTTTATCATACATCACATAATGAGGAAAAAAACATCTCATAGAAAACAATGGTTAGGAATTACATCACAATGAAATACACATGAGAAAAACTGAAAACAACTCAAAGTACTGGGAACACATCTATGTACCTTACACCTAGGTACTCTCCTCTAGGCCAGCATGCCTCCACAACATGTGAACCAAGGTAATGGTTCTTCCATACAACACATTCTCTCGACAATCCTGGATCTCCATTGGTCGCTCGATGAACATTGTTTCATTCTACATATCCAAATTTCTCAAATCAATGACATGTGATTCATCATGAAGATATGAATGAAGTTGGGAGAAATGAAAGATGTCATGGATCCTCCCCAACTGTGGTGGAAATGCCAACTGATAGTCCACCTCACCACCTCATCCCAACACCTTGATAGGTCTGAGGAACCTTGGAGAAAACTTACTCCCTCTATCGAACCTTTGTTTCACACATTGAGGGGAAAAATTTAATAATGTGTGGTCCGCAAACTAAAAATCCAAAGTCCTTCTCATGTGATCAACATAAGACTTCTGATGGTCCTATGCTACCTTCATCCTCTCATGGAGAATATACACCTTCTCTATCATACTCTTCACCACATCTGTATGAAGAACACATGCCTCCCCAACTTCTGTCCAATACAAGGGTGGACGACACAACCTCCCATAAAGAGATTTGAATGGATCCATACCAATGGAAGAGTGAGATCTATTTTTGTAAGAAAACTCTAACAAGGTAAAGTGTCATTAACATGATCTACTAAAGTCTAGAACACATTCCCGCAACATGTCCTCCAATGTCTGGATAGTCCTCTCTATTTGTCCATCCATCTGAGGGTGGGTGCCAAAGTCAATCTGCAAACCCCTCTTGACACATGTTGTAAAACACATATACCTATCAAGGATGATGGATCTATGAACTCCATGCATCTGCACCACCTCATCCACATACCTCTATGCTAAGACATACACTACCCTCGACACATTGATCTTTAATAAGTGATCTGATTTAGTCAACTAATCCACTACTACCTAAATAACATCCCTTCCATCTAGAGCTCTGGGTAATACTGTGAATAAATCCATTAAAATGTCAACCCACTTCTACTTAGGGATATCTAGGGGATGCAACAGACCACTAGGAACATGGTTCTCATCCTTCACTTACTGAAACACTAAGCACTTTTCCACAAACCCCGCCACTTCCCGCTTCATCCCAAGCCACCATAACTGTTCCCTCAATCCCATGAACATCTTGGAAACTAATTAGTGTACCTCTATGGGTGAGCTATGAAACTCATGAGGAACTTCATCGCACACTACCACTAGAAAAAATAGCTTCCCACATAACAACATATGATTAAGACCATCCTATGACCATCCCTCTATAGAATCTCCTTGGTCAATGGGATCATGAATCACCTACACCTCTGAGTCTCCCCATTGAGACTTCTCCAACTTTTGCGATAGAGATGACTGTACAATCATCTGAAAAAGACTACCTATCCTACCATCCATTCCTATATCTAAGTGAAAGGAATCCAACTCCTTCATATCCCTCTAAGCATCTGTAGATTCTCGAACCACATCCTTTCATGACTTCCTACTCAAATCATTGGCCACAAAATTTACATCTCTTTAGGTGTAGGAGATCTCAAAAATAATAATCCTAGACAAACTCCATAAACCTCTAATACCATAAGTTTAGGTCTCACTGAGAAAAGATGTAACTAAAGATCTTGTGATCCGTGAGGACCGTAAAGCCCTCCCCAAGGGGTTAATGTAACAAAACATTCAGTGAAAACATGAATAATGAAAGATCTAGATCATGGGTGGAATAGTTACATTCATGGGGATGTAACTACCTATACCCAAAGGAGATCAATCCCCATTGATGCATTAGTACACACCCCAAGCCTCGACATGAAGCATCACAAAAGACCTCAAACATCACCCTTCCTCTGGTACCCTAATCACTAGAGCACTAACAAAATTACCCATCTGATAGCTGAACTCTACCTAGCACAACTCACCCCACACAAAAGCCAAGCCTTTTTTTGGTCAGAACCATCAATAGAGTTGCTAGCCAAGAGAAATCATGTATGAATATTTGGTAGTATCCTACCAAAATTAGAAAACTACGAACCTATACCACATTATTGGGTGCCGACAAAGAAATGAATTCCTCAACCATTGACACATACACTTCTACACCTTGTTGAGACACCACATGTCCAAGGAAGTGGACCTCTCGTGTCCAAAACCTGCACTCGGATAGCTTTCCGTAGAGCTGGTGGTCTTGAAGGTCTTCTAGGATAGTCTTGGGATGCTCCATATTCTCCTCTTATGGCTTTGAGGAGATTAGGATTTTGTTGATGAATACAATGATGAACTATTATAGAAAATCACAAAATATTGAGTCCATAAGCCCCATGAACACGACTGTTGTGTTCATAACACTTAACCACATAACCACAAACTTAAAGAACCCATACCTGCACCTAAAAACAGTCTTCGATATGTCACCCTACTTCACTCAAAATTGGTGATATAAAGACCGCATATCGATCTTGGAATATCAAATCGCTCTCCTCATCTAATTGAAAAGACCATTTATCCTCGATAGAGGGTAACCGTTCTTGATTGTTACCTGATTTAGTCTCTGGTAGTCTATGCACAAGCTCAGACTACCATATGCCTTCTTCTTAAACAAGATCAGCGCACCCCAAAATGACACACATGGTCAGATTAAACCCTTCTTCATCAGATCATCAATCTGAAGCCACAACTTCAGCAACTCAGAAGGTTAAATCTGATAAGGATACATCAAAATAAAAATAGCATTGGGTTTCTGGTCTATTCCAAACTCATTGTCACATCAAGTGGGTAGGATGAAAAACTACTCAGGTAAAATATAAAAAAAACTATCCAAAAACACCCAGAACCTCCACTATCTAAACATTCATAGATACCACTGATATATCGACTAACAAGGAATGATGTGGCTCTATATACCTGCTATGCACCTGAAATATCTACTTGCCAATGAAAGCTACATGTTGGACTCTCAAATTTGAAAACAAAAATCTTCTCTGGAATTAGTCGAAAACAACATGGACATAAAAAACAGTCGATGTGAAGGATGACATCATACGACTGCATTTGTAGAAGAAAGATATCCCTATTGGATTGATGCGGCCACAACATCAGTCTACATCCCCAGAAAACATTAAACAAGCTGGTATGACCCTTGACCGGTGTACCAAACACAAGTCGAATGTAAATTCTCTCTATGTCTAGTCCCAAGGCAATGGTCATACTTGGTACAATGAATGAGTGAGAAGAACCTGAATGAAATAAGTAACAAGAAAGCATAGTAAACAAACTGATCGTACCTTGAACAATTTCAGGCCTTGTTTGAACTGCTGCCTTTGTGGCATGAAACTTCCCATGCCCAGATTATATTCCCTTAAACTATTTTCCACCATCCAAACCACCCCTTGGTAATGGTCCCTGAGGAGAACCTTGAGGTCGGCCTCCTCTTGCATCGTCTACCCATCGTAGAGCAGGGGCTACTATCCCTGCTGCTGGAAAGTCCTAGCTAGAACTACTGCTTAGAGGAGCACTGGACCATCCCACCTCCATCGTACTAATCTCAAGTTGAGAACTATCCATAAAGGTTCCCATGACCTATACAATAAAAACACCTAGGTACTAGGACTGTGGGAAAAGGGAGAGGACCAAAGGGTCGGAACTAAAACTGATGAGGTTGGATCCCCGTTGGGCAAAACATGGAAGGCCCTGATGCCAGAGACATGCTACTAACGACCTTCCCCTTTAAAGAAATCAGCACACTTCCCTCCCATAGAAGACCTCCTCACAACTGAATCATTTACACTATTCCATCCTTCATCTAAACCTCTATGTATGTCAGTAGGGTGAAGAGAGTAACTTCATAATGAAGGGAAGGATAGACTACCTCATATAAGATCCTCTCTCGAGACTCCTCATATGGAAAGAGAACTAGAGAAAAACATATGAGATCATTTAACTTTATCCCCAACCCCCTCACCAACATACCCACCTGCTGGAGGGAGAGTAGCTCCTGCCTCTTCTTGGATTTCATCATGGAAGAAAGGAATTCTTCCCATAACTCCTTCTCAATGTCAACCCAAAGAACATCAGTATCCTTCCTCTCCATGAGTTAAAGTTCCCACCACTAACATGCTGGTCCCCTCATCATGATCACCACTAGAGGAACCCAGTACTCTATCAGAGCTCGGATCATGATGAAAGTAATCACTAGCTCCTCGATCTAACTCTCCATCTCCATGTTAGAGAGAGTTCACTCATACGTTCCATGATTCTACTGCTGGAAAGCACAATGTGTCTTCATCAAATGATCATACTCCTCTTCTAGATTGAACCTCTTCCAATAATTTGGGTTATCCTACTAACCCAACCCTTCTCATACCACATGTGAGTGACATCTGGGAGATATAGCTTAAAGGAAAACAAAGAACCCTTATACCTGGGTAGTATGGAATTTTCTCTTATGATTCATTTTATCTCTTGATTTATTTTAATTTATTTAAAAATCTAAAAACAAATAAGAACACAAGTCATCATAATGAATGTACCTTTCCTTGGGCCTCTACCCTACAAATGGTGTTTCCTCACTTGGTCGTTCAGTAATCATAGAGTCCTTGCATCAGATCATGGGGTCCCTAAAATCTCACTTCCTAGACTGTCTTCCCTTCCCTATCTCATGCACTATGATCCATTAACACTATCTCCCTAAGACCCCTTGAAATCCTCACTATGCCTAAATCCAAAATTCATCCTATCTTTCAACAATCATCCTCTAATACAATTCTGTAATGACCTACCTTCTTAAAGATGTGGGAAGGGATAGAAAGATGATGAGACCTTCCTTCCTAAATATTAATGAGAGATAATGCCCCCCCCCGATTATGGCCTCCAATACGCCATGGGTTGGCGACCAGCACTAATGGTATAGAAATATCACAAAAAATAGAAGGCATTACCATTTTTATAGTGACCATGATTGGGAGATAAGATGTATCAACATCAAAAAACTCCATGAAAGATATATATATAAAGAAACAAAAATCCATACCACATACGTGTTTAATGTAAAACTAATAGATATACAATGAAAATACTAAAGTAAGTACCATAATAAAACTAAGAAGCGACACAAAAACCATCCCTAATGTATGAGATAATAAGTTCTAGTATGGTCTGCATAATCTCCATGGAAACCTAAAAACAACTTTATATTTTTAGGGTGAGCATACAAGTATACTTAGTAGGAAAATCTAAAGTCACCCATTCACAAGTGGGAGGAACATACTAATGCCCTTATGAGAAAATATAAAAAACCAATTGCACGTATCATGGAATAATAACTACCTAGCCTTACCAAGGAAGACTCACAAAGTAATGATCTTCAATCAATGTAATATAATAAGCACATCGATATTTGGGGACCCCGCACCACTTCCCACTGGTTAACCGCAAACCCCAACAACGAACGTCCTGATACTACCTTGCTCTTCCACAAGACACACTATCACAACCTTCCTGCACACACCTGAGTGAAAAACCTCACCATATTCCTTCCTACAGACACCTGGGTCTCACACATACCACACGTATAACCCAAAAACACTTGGGCCTCATCCCAAAGACACCTAAAAAACCAAAGCTTACACATCCAATACTATAAATCTCGTATTAAACCAAAATCCAATATTGCATGCCCGAGGTGTCTTGTGAGATAAATTCCTATAAGAGGGTGTTGGTTAATGTTAGTAACCAACCATCCACCATCCCATTAGAATGTTGGGAAAGACACCCTCCCCCACAACAATGGGGGTGTTCAGCACATAGTTCTCAACATGGGTGGGGCGCATATAGAAAACATAAGGAAATAAAAGTTTATACATAAAGGTATCGAAAGCTCATCCCATTCTATGGGATTCCAAACATACAACCATCCCACTCAAAACCACCATTTCTTCTACCCATACAGGTACATACCACCATGAATGATGGTAACTTGTACTTCGCTTCACTACAAACCACGAATCAAAACATACCCCAAACTAATTAATTTAACCATTTGTCATTCATACCTATAAATTAATTTATTACATCCCTACCTGGGAAACTACCAAACATAGAAAAATAAATATCCACACAGTTAGACATAACTAACTATGAAAAAGGTCCATGGTAAAAAAACCTGCTTCACACTCCCCTTTTCTAAATACCAATTCAACCACAGCCAACTATCATTATTAAAAGTTATCCGGACTAATAATACTATCAAAAATAAACCCAGAAGCCCTACTTCACAACAACACTTCACCTAGCACACCCATAAACATGAAATCATGAAACAACCGAGGACAGTTGCCCCATTTCCCAACCACTACCCAGATGTAGTCCCACAATATAACAAGTCCATCCATTTGAAAATCAATCAATATCTTATCCCGAGATACCATTACACCACCCCATACACACAATCATATATCTACCACCCAAAAAACGCACACAAGGCACAAAACCCAAAAGAACATAGTACACAACCACACCTATCAAACAAGGTGAATTCAGATTGGGCCAAAACTGTTATTTAAATTTCACTATGATATGTAGGGGTGATCAAACAGTGGTTTTAATCCTAGGAATCCCTTTATTTAACCAAGTGTACATGATTAATCAGATTTAGATTTATGAAAATTATTTATAGGGAAACAAAAAGAGTTATAAATCATCAACTATGTGCAACAAAATACCACAAACGACCATGATTTTTAGAGGACAAAATGACACAATATATCACATCATAAAAATAGATAACAAATAAAATAAGCAATCAACATCAATCCACTCCCATACAGTTATCAAGTCCATATTTCATCATTAGAATTTACCTTTGTTAAAATTTGGACTCAGATGTTTTTCACAAAATAACTTTACTACACCCACCCTACACGATACGCAATTAAAGATAAATAAATTAAATTCCTACCTGGAACAACAGGTGACCAAATATCTTCCTTGCGCCAAAATAGAGGGGACACGTGAGCATGAGACTCCATAGAAAACCGAAGGGGGAGGGGGCTAAAACTCATGTGTATGGCTCTCTGGGGAAGAAATGTTCTCTATAGACTAAGATTAAAGAGAAGAGAGAACCTTGAATTTAGAAAAGAATGATCCAATATCAATGGAAGGAAATGGTTCAAAGGATATGAAAGTCAGATTGTGGTAAAGACCAAGAAGTTCAACTATTTCGAAGTCCCCTAAACATTAGGATATTAAAGATATACTTAATATTATTTGAAACACCCTTAGAAACACCCAAAAAAAGATTTAATCTTGACTTACATCAAATAAAATAGAAGAGGGTCGAAACTAGAAAAACTGTGAAAAACCAGAAATGATTCACCGATGGGTGAGTCCCTGATAGAAAGCCACTGACAGCGAGCCACCGATAGTGAGTCACCGACGTAGAGCTACCGACATTGAACCACCGATGGGAAAAACTGACACCCTAACTCACTGAATCCCTCACACACTGATTCCATGTCACACCGATGCCCTGAATCACTAAATCCCTGACTTTCCAATGCCTGGACTCACTAACATATAGACTCACCGATTCCCAGACTCACCGACACCCAGACTCATTGACACCCTGACTCACCGACGCCTTGAATCACTGATTCCCTATCTCACCGATGCCTTGAATCACTGACACCCCGATTCATAGATTCCCTAACTCACCTACTCCCTTAATTGCCAATGCCCTATCTCTCCGATTACCTAACTCTCTAATGCCCTGACTCACCGACTCCTTGACACATTAACGCCCTATCTCACTGACACCGTTACTCACCGACGTCTTATCTCACCAATGACATGAATCATTGATACCATGACACACCTACGCCCTAACACACTAGCACCCTATCTCACCAAAACCCTAACTCATTGACACCCTCGAACTACTGACACCTCAACCTACCGATTGGAAAACTAGAAATTTGGTAAACTCTTGAAAAAAGCTTTTGTTGCCTCCTAAAACACCCTAAACACTGGATTTTGACAAAGTAATGGGTCATGGAGGTTCAAGTCATTAAATTATTTTATTGGTATTATAATTTATATATATGAGGTAAATAATAATTAAAAATAAAGTGATTTGTTAAGGGGATTACCTCTCCTTTGAAGGAACTCCTTTAAATATCCTCTTAAGGATCCTAGGTGTAGTCTTTTGCGAAGAAAAACACTACTATAATGTTAATAATAAATATTTTAATGGGGATTATTCAATTTATTATTGAGTTTGAAGACTCAATGTGGTGTAAATAATAAAAATGATGGGTTCCCTTTTAATATTTATGGGAGGTGAGCATTTGGAATTTCATAAAATATTAAATAATAAAAATTTATTTTACACTCCCAATAAAAAAAAGTGAAACAATATGAGGATTAATTATTTAAATAATCTCACTCAATACTATTTTTATAATTATTGGGTATGTTTTCAACCTTATAATTTTGTTTTAACCTCCCATTATCCCTTTTTTTCAATTTCTATATTATTAAATATTTCTACAATTTAAGGGTTAATAGTATTACTATATAATGAAAAATACCCATTAATGGGAACAGAAGGTTGTTTTAATCAACATCCCATACATTTGGTTGATTATAATATATTAATTTTTTTAAATAAATTCATAAATTATTATTTATAATAAAATATTATTAATTTCATTTCAACACTACTAATTTATTTTGAATTTCAATTCATCAAGAAAACAATGGAATTTGAATTTAATTATTTAACACATATATAATATTTCATGTTTAGATAAAAAAATTTGTATTAAAATATTCATTTATATTATATTAATTTTAACATTTTTAGAATAACTTCTTTTTCTTTTCAATTAGTTAATTAATTACTACATCCTCATTGTGTATACTTTTTAGGTAATCTTTTATTAAAATTTAAAAAAATACAATGATAAAAAATTCATTTATATTTCCAATTATTATTTATAATGGAACATATACCCTATTAATATCTATATTAAAAATGTAATAGTTTTTAAAACCAAGGGTGTCACATATATGGATTTATATTCACATAAATAATATAATGGTCACAATATGGTAAACATGAAAGAGGCCATATATATGAATTTTATGTCACAATCCATCCCCCAAGGATTGTGCCGTGACTACCCCAATCTCACCTTCCATGGGCCAAGGGCTGGAAACTTGCACCAAAAAGAATATTTCTTAAAATGGGAAGGAATTACCTTTAAACTTGTACAAACACATGGTCTGAGAACACAACAAGAAGCAACTGTGAAGTATGCTGCTGCAGTAAATTTGTGCTGAAAGTAAAAGGGGCCAGAATACAATCCCAACTATAAAAGTACAAGTACGACTAAAATTTAAGTACAATAGAAAGGAAAAAAGAAAAACAACTACTGGGTCATCCTCCGAGGTTCCTACCTGATGGGTAGTTATAGACCGCCTCCACTTCACTCCACAACTGCTCATCTCCTCTACGTCACATCACACTGAACGGTCCACCTCCGATCACTGTCTAGTGCTGGCTCCCTCAGCCATGATCAAATCTACACGTCATCTGCACAAGACACAACAAGGTGTAGGCGAAGCCCGTGCAGGGGTGAGTATAACGATACTCTGTAGGGACCACAAGACCCTGAATGTTTCCGAGAGTTCTACAATGAAAAACCATAGGGTAACACCATGAAGGTAGATTACCACATAGTTAAAGTACCACATATCATAAAATCAAACACAAGAACAAGGTAAAGGCAGCTGGCACCAGGATTTATTCTAGTGGTAGTAACTAGTAACATTCCCAGTCATAACGTTGAATGCCTCGGATGCTGGAGAACTCCTCCTCTATCGAGTACAGTGGACCTACTGGGTCACTCCAAGCCACTTTCCCACTATCCTTGAACTGCTGAGGTACTCCTCCACACTACGTACTGTGGGTCTTTCGGTTCACACAGAGCCACCCACCCCCATCGTGGTCTGCTAAGGTACTCCTCCCCATCGTATAACGCAACTGATCCCCACCATGGCCCACCATGTCACACAGAACCACCCACCCCATCATGGTATTCTAAGGTACTCCTCCCAATCATGTACTAAGCTATCAAGTCACTCCGAGTAGAAAAGTTACCAGTCATCAGGTCGTAGCCAGTCGCAGGGTTTTGTATGTAGTGCGCTTGGGAGAACTTCTCCCCAAGACATTAGTCATATCTCAACTAGTATGAAGTCTCAAACATAAGTAACCCAATGATATGACAAGTCATAAGGGTTCCAACTCAATAGAAAGTGCATCTGTCAGACGCTCGGTCAATGCATTATTTGCATTTCAGTGCCGAGGGCCCGATTGGATTCAGGTGAGATCCAACCTGGACAAACTCCAAGTTTCTACGAAACTCTAATGGAGTAGGTCAAAAGGGAAGTCTCGCTCTATGGGTCCCAATGCCATAGATGGGTCATCAAATGGGTGTCTGGTTCTCAAGATAAGGTCCTTTGAGTGTTTCTGGGCCCGATGGGGCACGGGTCATGTCCGACCAGGTTGGACCGACCCAACCTGACCCAGTTTAGGTTGGGCTAATGTGTACTTGACTTGCTGGTCCGATGTCCTATCTGGCCCACATGATGGGCGGCCCACAAGGGTGGCCCGATTTGAATAGGGATGCCCTCAAAAGGGAGTCCTGACCCACGTGGGGAAGTGACCTATTTGGGAGGCAACCCGGTTCGAGGGTGGCAGCCCGCTGGGGTGGTGGCCCCATCCTTGGGCGGTGGACTGATTCGAGGTTGACGGCCAGATAGGGCGGTAGCCCAGTCTGGGGGCGGCAACCTGCTGGTGCAGCAACCTGGTCCGAGGGCGGCAACCTGACGTGAGGGGGCCGCCTGGATCGAGGGTGGCAACTAGCTCTGAGGGTAGTGGCCCAGTCTGAGGGCAGTGTCCTGGTTCGAGGGTGGCGTCCTAACGTGAGGGTGGTGGCATGGCTCGAGGGTGAAAACCTTCTTTGAGGGTGGTGGCCCGGTCTGAGCACAAGGGTCTGGCGTGAGGGCGGCGGCCTTGTTTGGTTTTGACGTGGGGGGGGGGGGTGTAACCCCCCGATCTCATGGATTCCCAAACGGCCTTAAGGCCGTTTGGATGGTGAAGCGGTGACGCCACGTGGGCGCCACTCGGTCACTGTGAAACCTACTGGAGGGGGGGGGGGGGGGGGGGTTTGGCCTCCACCGAGGCTTCAGCCACGACTTTCATTTTCCAACGACGTAGTGGTCGCACCGTCTTCCTTCCCACGGCCAGACATCGGGCCGACCACCTCCTCTGTTCTCTATGGCTAATGATCCTTGACCTTCATCTTGGGGCGTGCATCGACGTGCTTGCGGTCTTCCAAGGTGGCACAAGGATATCAATATAGCATAGGGTTTAGGCCGGGTTCATTAAGCATGCACCCTCCACGTTATGTTGTAAATATGAGGGGGGTAAGTGTTTAATAACAATTGAATTAAACAACAAGATTAACCCAAAAATATTCCCTACAATAACCTCATGCAAAGATGAATGAATCATGGGTAAAACTATTGGATGACCTGATTTCTTCATATTATTTCATGAACGAGGAAGAGGGAGTCAAAAAAACCCAAATGGAAAAAACCCCTACCTTTTAACGTTGGAGAGCGCTCACGGTTGAGGGAGTCTCATTGTTCACCGTCCCCGAAACAAACTGTCATCACCGCTGCTTGAACGTCAAAATCTAGTTCGGGGTTTCAGTGTCACATGTCACATCATGTTGGGGTAGGGTCTGTTCTCTAAGGGCTCAACATTATGGAACTCCGACAGAACTTCATTGCTTGGCGAATCTTGTCTGATACCCCTCCCCCAAGCTCTATATTTATTGGAGTGGGGGAGATTAAGTAAAGACATATAGAGTTAATGGGGATCATAAATTATAAAGCTTCCAAATTTCCCCAACGTCGTCATTATTTGAGGTTGGAAGGTCAATACATTTAATGGCTTGACACACCGCCATCTCCAGAGTTTAATTGGTTTGTTGGTGGTTTATGAAATAAAATAAAATAAAATAATTTTATTTCAGTTCATTTAAAAAAAGTTTCAAAACAAAACTTTTATCACTAGACCTACTACGGTCAAAGTAAAACATCCTTTAACTAAATCATGGTGCTGCAGATTCAATAGTGCCCTCGGATTTTTAATCCATGCAACAGTTCAAAAGTTAGAAAATTCCACTCACACATTTACTGAACATACTCGAAAAAAAGTTCATAAATTCATTCATGGCACACTGGGACTCAAAATCACACGCCGTCAATTTTTTCAAACTCGTAATAATTCCATATAATTAAAAAGAAATTACATGTAAAATATGGGTCTTTACATTCTCCTCACCTTAGGGATTTACATCCCCGAAATCCACAACATAGACTATGGAATAAAATGGGGGTATTGAGCACAAATATAAGCCTCCCGCTCCCATGTGCTCTCCTAGAGGTTCCCGTGCTGCCAGAAAACACGCACCAGAGGAATTGACTTCCCACGAAGGACCTTCTCTTGTCGATCCTCAATATCTAATTGAACCACCATAAACGTCGCCCCATCATCTATGTCTAGATTTCCATGGTCGATGATGTGATATGGGTCATGCACATATCTTCTCAACTGAGACATGTTGAATATGTCGTGCACCTTCTCTGATTGTGGTAGAAGTTCCAAGAGGTATGACACCTCACTTATCTTCCGAAGTATCAGAAATGTCCTGATAAACCTCGGTGATAACTTTACGCCTCAGCCAAATCTCCCCAGTCCCCGTCGAGGAGTGACTTTCAAGAAATCGTGGTCTCCCTCCTGGAACTCCAAAGGTCACCATCTTCTGTCAGCATATGACTTCCTTCTGCTCTGTGTAGTCCTCAACTGCTCCTGTATGATCTTCGCCTTCTCAGTGGTAGCCCGTACCTACTCTGGACCCATAAGTGCTAACTCCCCTAGGTATATCCAACTTAAAGGTGATCTGCATGGATGACCGTAAAGGGCCTCAAATGGTTCCATACCAATGGTGGAGTGATAACTATTTCTATAAGTGAACTCCACCAAGGTCAAGAGATCCTCCCAATTGTTGCCAAAATCTAGGACACATACACAACGAATGTCCTCTAGAATTTGAATGGTCCTCTCCATCTTGCCATCTTTTTAAGGATGAAAGGCAGTGCTCAAATTCAACAGAGTCCCGAACGCCTCCTTCAATCCCTTCCCCAACTAGTATGTAAAATGTGAATCACAGTCAGAGATGATTATTTATGGAACTCCATGAAGTCGCACGATCTCCTATAAATAGAGGTGTCCCAAGCCCTCTATTGATCCCTACTCTTGGATTGGTTGGAAGTGGGCCGACTTGGTGAGTCAGTCAACGATCACCCATATGGAATCATGTCCCCTGGACTTATGTGGAAGCCATGTCACAAAGTACATGGACATCCCATCCCACTTCCACTCTGGCACCTCTAGTGGCTGAGCTAAGCCTGGTGGAACATGGTGCTCAACCTTCACTTGCTGACAAGTTAGGCATCATGAAATGAACTCTACCACTACCTTCTTCATCCATGGCCAGCAGTGCTGACTCCAGAGGTACTGGTACATCTTCATCACACCAGGATGTACTGCCAGAGGGGATGTATGGAACTCCCACAACACCTCCTCCCGTAGAACCATTGGTACCATGGTATTTCCTCTAAAGAGGATGACATGCTCCCTACCATCAGAAAATCCATCAGGTGGCTGCCCTAAGGATATATGAGCACATCAAGCCTCGCAGTCAGTTTCCCCAAGTTGCGCCTCCCTCAATCACTGAGTGAGTGGGGGTGTGACTATCATAGACTGGAGGTATGATGCTCCATCACTATCTAGGAAGGATATTTTCAATGTGCCTAGCTGCTCTATCGCCTCACTCAGAAACTACAGACCAGATCTCTATCTGAGTGAATTTGCTACCATGGTCCCCTTACCATGAGTATAGACTATATCAAAGTCATAGTCCTCGAGGAACTATAGATGCACCATTATCTCTGGTTTAGGTCCTTCTAATAGAAGATATACTTGAGACTCTTGTGATCAGTGTAGACTGTAAAAAATTCACCCATCAAGTAATGTTGCCATATCTTTAAGGAAAACACCACTACTGCTAACTCCAGGTCATGGGTAGCATAGTTCTGATCATGCTGTCTCAGTTGTCATGAAACATAAGTAATCACTTCTTTCTCCTACATCAGGAAACAACCAATATCGGTCCCTTATTCATCATAGTAGACTACATACACAACTCCCTCTACTAGCAGCCTCAAGATGGGGGCACTCGTCAGTCTCTACCTTAGATCATGGAAACTCTGTTAGAATCTCTCCACCCACATGATAGGATTCCCCTTATTTTTTAAAGCTGATAAGGGTGATGAAACTTTGTAAAAGTTAGGCATGAATCTTCGGTAGTATCCATCCAACCATAAGAAACTTCACATCTTCATCACACTATTGGGTGGCTCCCAAGCTAGCACAAACACTATCTTCATTGGATCCACTACAACTCCTGCCTCTGAGATAATGTGTCTCAGAAAGTATACCTCCCATATCCAGAATTATCACTTCAAGAGTTTACCATAAAGCTGGTGCTCTCAGAGAGTATCCAGAACCATTTTTAGATGATAAGTATGCTCCTCCTCTATTGTTGAGTAAATCAAGATGTCATCGATAAACACCACCATGAAGTGATCGAGGTATGTCTGAAAGTTCCTGTTCATGAGTCCAATGAACACTACTAGGGAATTGGCCACACCGAAAGTAAAAAACAAGAATTCATAATGGCCATAGAGACATTTGATGGCCGTCTTCTACACATCATCATCTCGTATACTGAGTTGATGATATCCTGATCAGAGGTCTATCTTCAAAAACTAGTGAGTTCCCTTCAACTTGTCAAAAATAGCATCAATCATTGGGAGTGGATACTTGTTCTTAATGGTCACCTGGTTCAGGCATCAATAGTCCACATAGAGTCTCAAACTCCCATCTGCCTTCTGGGCGAACAAAATTGGGGATTCCCAAGGGGAAACACTGGGTCTTATGAACCCCTTTTCCTGAAAGTCCTCCAAATATACACGTAACTCACGAAGCTCTACAGGGCCCATCTGATATGCTAGTGTGGATATCGATTCCATACCTGGGTATAAGTTGATGTAAAAGTCTACCTATTTGCATAAAGGTAGTCCAAGAACATCATCAGGAAAGACATCAGCATACTGGTCCACCACTACAGGATAACTCAGACTCTCAACATCAACTGCTCTGAGGGTAAGGCTAGTCAACTGATGAGTAATAGGATACACCCTCTTCCAGTTAAGTTCATTATGTTCTGGAAAGGTTCCCTTCTCATCGGTGAAGGAAAAACTGGTCATGTCCATGCAGACACACCCCACAGTGCGCCTAATACAATCAATTTGAGCATGGACTGTGGATAACCAATCCATACCCATGATGACATCATAAGGCCTCGACGCCGCTACTAAGAGATCCCAGCTGAAGCTCTCACATCCTAGAGTAAGGTCACATTACCATCACCAGTGCGTAATCATCAAATCCACTCCCGTTGATTTCTATAGAGGTAAAGATCGAGCCAACAACTTCACCAGAATCTCTGAGCACCAAATGTGGGCTATGGAAATAAAAGACTGACTAGAACTTGTGTCTATATATATTGCAGCTTAGGTGGATTAAACATAAATAGTACCTATAATCATCTCCAGAGCACCGTGGTCATAGGCCTCAACTGCCTAGAGCAGAGCTCTTCCATGTCCTCCAACTCCCTGGGGTTAGGGTGAACCACCTGGAAGTGGTGGTTGTAGAATCTTGAAATGTCTCCCACAACCTGCTGCACGACCAACTCCTCTGCCATGTCTGGAACCTTGCGAACCTCCTTGATTGAACCTCTCCCTCCACCTCGGCGGTCCCTTGATCATATGCTGGTCGTAGGTACGGCGGGTCAGGCAGTCGTGAGCCATATGACCCTTCCCACCACATGTGTAACACTGCGTGCCCCTCACCAGTCTCCCTCTGCCTTGTGAGCCTCTCACCTCTAACCCTGTGTCCTGAGGTTTTCCACTAGAAGGTATAGTCTTGTTGGACCTCTGTGTCATCTGCCCACTACCTCCTATAGAGGACTCATCTACCTGTTGTTCAATGGTAGATCACGCTATCCGTGCCTTCTCAACTAATAATCTATCCACTAAAAGTGCTCACTCAAGCACCCTAGCCTGTGTCGGAATGCGGAGGGATACCATATATTCATTGATCTCCCATAGAAGACCCTACTCAAAGGTTAGGGTCCTGAGGAAAGGGTTTCATTCCATGTCAATGGAGTAGCAGGAGAGATCAATGAACCTCACCGGGTACGGGGCCACTATCATGCTGCACTACTGTAAATGCAACATCTCTTGTATACACACAGAGCGTAAGGTCACTAGGATGAGCTCTGACCTGAAAAGGCCCTTGAATTCCGCCTAGATGAGGGTCACATAATCGTGTATCTAGAGAATCAGGATCCACCATCTCCCTACTAATGCCTGAAAAAGGTCGGCTACCAGGATCACCATAAAATTAGATGGTGTCCAAACTATGCAAAAAACTCAGGCCACAACCTCCAGCCAGTCCTCAGTTGCCTGCGGGTCTGTCTCGGCTCGAATCCCTGAAGGCCTCTGCTGCTGGAACTCATGCGACACACTCAGTCATCATGCATACTTTGCTGGTGGGGCTAGTGGAAATAGTTGTCCAATGGGTAGTGATGCTGCTGGTACACCACCAGAATGTGCCAAAGTCATAAGGGGGACCTGCACCAAGGGCTCATCGATCTGTGGACTGTCATCGCATACTCTCTTAGGAACCTAGGTGGTTGTCTTTATGGTGGCATCCTGAAAAGAAATAGGTGTGCCACAGTTAAAAGTTATACATGGCGGGCTGACTCAAGAAAACACAAGAACAACTTTCCAAATCACATGCAATAAGTGTTTTCGTGCACTGAGTCAGAAATCTTAATTCGGGGTCCTGGTGTATGGATATGTCGACTGCCGCACCAACACTAGTCTCCTAGAACATAATAACACACTCAAAACACTTAACACTATTTCCAAATAGAAAAGTTAAGAGTTCTAGTTCTTTGGTAAAACTGACTCCTATGATACCACTTTGTCACAAACCGTCCCCCAGGGCCCGTTCCATGACTACCCCAAGCCCGCCTTCCATAGGTCGGGGGTTGGCGACTAGCACCAAAAGGAATATTCCCTAAAATAGGAAGAAATTGACTTTAAACCTATACAAACACACGGTCTGAGAACACAACAAGAAGAAAATATGAAGTAAACTACTATAGTAAATGAGTGCTAAAAGTAAAAGGGGCCAGAATACAAGCCCAACTCTAAATGTACATGTACGACTGAAAGTACAGTACAACTGAAAAGGAAAAGGAAAAAAACTACTAGGTCATCCTCTAAGGTTCCTACCTGAAGGGTAGGTACATATCGCCTCCACTTCACTCCACTTTTTCTTGTCTCCTATGGATCATGTCATGCCGAACGATCCACCTCTGAGCACCATCCAGTCCTATCTTCCTCATCCTCGATCAATGTTTCATGTCATCTGTACAAGACAGAACAAGGTGCGGGAAAAGCCCGTGCAGGGGTGAGAATAACGATACTCAGTAGGGACCCCGAGACCCTGAAGGTCTCCTAGAGTTCTACAATGAAAAACCACAGGGTAACACCATGAAGGTAGAATACCACATAGGTAAAGTACCAAATTACATAAGCTCAAACACAAGCACAAGGTAAAGACAACTCACACAAGGATTTATTCTTGGGGTAGTAACATCTAACATCCCCAGTCACAACATTGAATGCCTTAGATGCTGGATAACTCCTCCTATATCGAGTATAGTGGGTCTTCCAGGTCACTCAAAGCCGCTTCCCACTAACCTTGAACAATTGAGGTACTCCTCCTCACCACGTACAGTGGGTATGTCGAGCCACATAGAACCACCAACCCCCATCGTGGTCTGCTAAGGTACTCCTCCCATCACGTAACGCAGTCACTCCCCACCGTGGCCCACCGGGTCACACAGAACCACCCACCCCCATCTTGGTCTACTAAGGTACACCTCCCCATTGCATACCGCAGCTGTTGAGTTACTCCAAGTCAAAAAGTCAGCAGTTTTGAGGTCTCATCCAGTAATAGGGTTCCGTATGTAGTGCGCTTGGGAGAACCACTCCCAAAGCCATCAGTCATATCTCAACTAACAAAAAGTCTTAAAAAGAAGTAATCTGATGATCTACTATGTCATAAGGGTTCCAACACAATAGACGACACGTTAGTCAGATACCCATTCTACTCGTTATTAACATTTTAGTACTGAGGTCTGGTTGGATTCAGGTGTGATCCAACCCAACCGAACTCCAAGTTTCTCCAAAACTCTAATGGAGTTGGTAAAATGACCATCTTGCTCCAATGGTCCCAACACCATAGATGGTTCATCAAACGGGCATTCGGTTCTCATGATAAGGTCCTTTAAGTGTTTCTTGGCCCGGTTGGGCACGTATCTGGTCCAACCCTGTTTGGGCTGGGCCGAGGTGGACTCGGCCCACTAGGATGATGTTCGGTCCGGCCTGCAAGAGGGGTGGCCGGTAAGAGTGGCCCGCAAAGGGGTTGCTCGATAAACTTGGGGTGGCGGCCTCCTAGGTCTACAGCCTGGTCTGAGGGTGGCAGCCCACTGGGGCGGAGACCCGGTCCGAGGGCGAAGACACTGTTTGGGGTCGGCGGCCTTCTAGGTTGGTGGCACGGTTCGGGGGTAGCAACCCACTGGGGCGGGGACTTGGTCCAAGGATGGCGGCCTGTCATGGGGGGGAAACCATGGCTCGAGGGCGGCGACCTGCTCTGAGCGAGGCGGCCTGGTCTGAGGGAGACGACTCGGTGTGAGGGCGGCGACCCGACTCAACGGTGGTGGCCTATTCCGAGGGCAGCTGACCGTCATGAGGGTGATGTCATGGTTTGTTCTGACGTGTGCGAGGGGGGGGGGGGTGTAACCCCCCGGTCACCCGAATTCCCGAACGTCCTGAAGGCCGTTCAGTTGGAGAGGAAGCGGCACCGCGTGGGCACCGCTCGGTCATTGTAGAACCCACCAGAGGTGGGTTCAACCTCCACATCGGCTTCAGCCGCAGCTTCCGTTCACCGATGGCACGGCAGAAGCATCGCCTTCCTTCCCGAGGCGGGCTGCCTTGCTGGCTGCCTCCTCCGTTCACCGCAACTGACGAGCCGCAACCTTCCTCTTACCGGGTGGGTGGACGTGCTCGTGGTCTTCCAGGGTGGCTTAAGGATAGCAAGATAGTGGTGGGTTTGATCGAGGTTCTTTAGGACCATTCCCTCCGTATTAGATCATAAACATGATGGGGTTAATGGTTTAATAAAAATTGAATTAAACAATAAGATTATCCCCACAAGATTCCCTAAAATAACATCCTGTAAAGATGAATGAATCACGGGTCAACCTATTAGTTGGTTGACCCGAATTCTTCGTATAATTTCAAGAATGGGGAAGTTGGAATCAAAAATTCATAAACGAAAACAACCCCTTTCCTTGTAATGTTGGAGAGTGCTCGCGGTTGAGGGAGTCTCGTTGTTCGCTGTCCCCACAACAAGTTGTCCTCGCCGCCGCTCGAACATCAAACTCTGGTTTGGGGTCTCGGTGTCACACGTCACACCCTGTTGGGGTCGGCTCTGTACTCTAAGGGCTTGAAATTATGGCACTCCAATAGGACTTCATTTCTTGGAAATGCATGTCTGATACCCCTCCCTCTAAGATCCATATTTATAGGAGAGGGGGAGAGTAAGTAATGACGTAGGGAGTTAATGGGGCTAATAAATTAGGAAGCTTCCAAATTTTCCCAACGCCGTCATTCTTTATGTTGGCAGGTCAATCCATTTACTGTCTTTACACACCGCTAAACCCACCCATTAATTGGTCAGTTAGTGGTTTATGAAATAAAATAACAAAACGTTATTTTATTTCATTTCATTTAAAAAAATCACAAAACATATCTTTTTCCCTATACCTACTACGGTCAAAGTAAAGCCACCATTAAGAAAATCCCGACACTGCATATTCAACGGTTCCCTTAGATTTTTAATCTGAGAAACAATTCAAAATTTAGAAATCACCGCTCATGCATTTACTGAACGTACCAGAAAAAAAGTTCATAAATTCATTCCAAGCACACCGGGCCTCAGATTCACGCACCGTCAATTTTTTTATACTCGTACTAATTCCATATAATTAAAAACATACATGGAAAAATCCAGGTCTTTACATTTTGGATTACATTATAAGATATATAATTGTACAATAAATTTAAATCAAGTGTTATCATCATTATTTAGTTCTTATCAATTTATTTTGTAATATTAATTACTTGATATACCCTTTACCATGATTAAAAAATTATTAACATTATTATTCACAATGTCAAAGAATAAATTGGTTCTATGTAAAAAAATTAGACTACCTGATTCAAAATTTTAAATACATTTTTTATGAATCAATATATAAAATTTCAGTCATTAATTTCAAAATAAATGGGTAATATGCAAATGGAAAAAGTTTTTGGGGGAAATGTGCTTTTAATCAGAAAATGTACTTATACCAAAATATATAAAAATTATAATTCAAATGATTTCAATTATATTATATATATTTAAATAATAATTATTTTACTTTGAGATCAAGTTAAAAGAATAATAATAATTTTTAATGAAAAAATGATAGCATTACAAAAATCTGTATTTTTCTCTATTTATTGAAAACTCAGTCTCTTCTTAAAAATATCAAAATTTCACCTGAAGATAATTTTGAAAAGATGGTATCCAAACTGATATTCTTTTCTTAAAATATTTTGTTTAAAAATTTCATGAAATTAGTTATAATTATTTTATAACAAAAATAAATCATACCAATTTTTTTAAGAAAATATGTTTTTAAAAATAAAATGGATTTAATAAAAAATTAGTGCTTATTTTTTAAGAATTAGTATATAAATTATTGTTTATTATGATAATATATATTTTATGAATCATTTAATCATATTCATACCGAACAAGTAATAACAATTTTATAATGTCCATATGTTAAAATATCATGGTTCAACTAGGGATGGTGTTGTATATCTCTTATACTACTGAAAATTGTGTTATTTTTAAATTCTTAGAGTAATACATTTTCCACCATTTAAAAAATTTATTCCTCATGATTTTGAATTGTTCTTGGGAGTCAACAGTTTGATATTTGAAAATTTATTTTTTGAATACCAACATTGTAAAAAGGATTAATAAAAAATACCCATAGAAAGATGGAAAGTGATATATGATGGGCATCTAGAAAAACAAAAAAAATAGGTTCACAAATATAAGATCATTAGTGATATGTAAAAATAATTACAGGGAAGGGAAAATAGCACCAAAACAAATAATAAAGAGTGATGGAGAACATGACCAGAAGAATGTTAACTACCCAAAAAATATGAATCAATGATATATTTAAAATGTCATCTATTAATCACAATTTAATGTTATAAGACAATTTTTTATTATGATCCTTTTACTATAGGTAAGGAATTTATTTAAAATCTAGACTGACAACATAAGTAAATACACTTACTTAACAATTAAAATTTCATCCTTTAATAAAGTTCAGTAATAATATAATTTGTTTCACCAAAGGATGAGTTTTATAGATGAATATTTTATACTAGAAACACAAAAATAAACTCATAATGGATGAAAAAATTATATCAATATATTTATCCCATCATTATGCACTTAACAAAAAAAAGGATGGAAAATGATAATTATCAAAAAGAATAAACCAACATATGATGGAATACAAAATTAATATCTAAATCCTTAATTATCTAAAATACATCAACATTAAAAAATGATTTAATATAAAAGGATATAAACTTATGATTACTTTATTTAAATTTTGATTTCATTCTTCAAAAATAAAATTTCATGTTAAATCAGTGGTTATTCCTAAGAGTTATATTTTCCGCAACCTAATGAAACATCTCCCAAATATCATTAATCACCATCGTAAATAACAATATAATAATATAATGTCGTTTAATTCACCAAAATATCATTAATAAAATTTATATACTAACATGAAAGGTAATACATAAATTGAACATAAATATATCTGAATATAACACCTCTTTATTGAATCACTTTTCAACCTTCATGATTATATATTTTCTACACTTTAGTAGACAATAATTTACATAACACCAAATCCTATACCAACCAAAAAGTGTTATTTAAACCTGAATATAGTATTTTTTCTAATACCTAGTATGAAAATAAAATCACTTAAAAATACAATCAATTAAAACATTACAAGGGGGTTTCTATTCCTTTGAACAAATTTTCAACCTTAATATTATAAAAACATGATGTTATCAATAAATTTTACCTAAACCTCAACCAAAAAAATATATTCTTCCAAAAATTCACATAATACATATTCATTAAATAATTTCAACATCTATTGAATATATTCCATACATGCAATAAACATCATAAATGATGGCCTAAATCACTTTTTCATAAAACAATCTATTTAAATCATACTAATACTATCCAACGAATGTTAAAAATCAATTTATCCCAACTAAAAATATGTTTTCAAATTTAATTGTGGAACAATACTTATATATTTCATAATCCTTAAATCAAAAATGAAGTTAATATAACACTTCCAAAACACAATTCATGTATAGTAATAAAAAAATTAAAAAATTTCACTTCATAATTCTTTACTTGGTCAAGGAGTTAACGCATAGTTTAGGGAACCATCTCCGATAACTCCCATATTACTCAGACATAATACATTGAATTATAAATGGTACATGAAGATGTTATTCAATTACCACTATAAAACTCGTAATTTTTTCCTCAATAATTAATTACTCTATGCCCTTAGTTTCTATATAGAAAACAAATTCTTATTCATCAAATACACTCACTTGAGAGGTTATTTCAAATTCTCTACATATAAGAGGTTAAATCAACATTCCTTTATATTCACCACCACTCGAACTCTCAGTGAACTCTATCATTCTATTCTTTGGTGAGTATGCGAGTTTTTTATAGTAAAATTGGTTAATTGTATATCATTATAACAGATTAAGAATAATAATAAAGTTTTGTATTCTAGCTCCCATTTTATTTGGTTTCTCTTGATGACAATCACTCCATTTTCCATGAGTGTTAACATGAATACTATTGGGTTTATCCATTGAATAAAACCAAAAATCATAGTGTGAGAAATAATTTTCGTAGTAAAAAATAATGACAAATCATTTATATGATGTCTAAATAAAGACACCTATTTTTCATTTTATGAAAAAAAAGGTTTAAATTAGGTTATCCATGATCATTGAAAAAACATTAGGATTATATCCAATAAATAGACTTATCCCTAGGTTTAGCCTTGATGTTTTCTCATCTAAGTTTTGAAAATTACAACTAAACCATGCTCTGTTACCAACTATTGTAAACTAGTGTTTTCATATATAGATATTACATATTTTAGATTAATATGAATTACATATTATAACAATCCATGTTATAATCAAATAGATATAGTATCTTCATAAAATTGTACACATAAAATACATGTTCATAAGAATATCACATTAATTCCTTTATAACTATCACCTTTGTTAGACATACATTAATACTTTATTCATTACTTGGGGAAATAAGAAAAAATAAAGGGTGATTTATGATGCTTATTATCAATAAATAAGGTTGATATAAATGTTTATTTAATCATAAAATGATCATAATGGTATTATAGCATGAGAAGAACATTTCAAATCCAAACCCTACATTCCATAGATTATAATATTGATTCATATAATAACTCTTGGAAGTTCATAATACATAAATCACAAGGGAATAAAAGAACATGAATCTTGAGAGCATAAAATTTTCATAAAACATGAGTTTGTGGCATACATCAACATATAACTTTGTTAACTTGTATAAATAGAGTCGTGTTCACAAATTATATTAATGATATGAATTAGAAACCTTATACAAGCATTGCATATGAAACCAAGTCAATGAATAATCTTATGGCCATGAAATCAAAGACCACAAATAATATTATAAACATGAAAAAAGGTTCATTTATAATATTATTAACATGAATTCTAGGTCTGTGCATAAAATTATGGGCTTGAAAACAAGTTCCTTGTATAAAATTGTGAACATGAAATAATGTTCACACAAAACATCAATATATAATCATTTACCAAGTATTGCCTAATTGATTGGAAGGACATATATGTACCACCAATCACATAATGAAAATAATACATATGTGTTCCACAATATCATAAAACATTCATCATGTAAAAATCATGAAAAGAAATGGGTTTTTAAAAAAATTCATCACACCATAACCTATGTAAATTAGACAGGTTTCACAAATACTTCCTCATTTCATCATTTTTTATCCTAGGGAAATGAAATAGATTTCATAAAAATAACAATAAATAACAACTAGAAAAGGAGTAATTATGGTATCCTTGAATCATACACCCTTAAATAATTAGTGGAATCAAGGTTTTTTATCTTTAATGAATAGAAATAACAAAAAAACGATCATTAAATAATTTTTGAGGAAAATAGCTTTTCTATTTTGAAATAATTTATTTATAATATAAAAATTAAGAAAATAATAATAAAAAATTATTTTAATATAATCATATAAATCTAAATGTAAACATCTAACCATAGAGTAATCATAACGGAGATAAATTCCATTCACTTTTGATAAGTTAATGAAAACATTTATTTGATATTTTTTAAAAAAGTCAAAAAACTACCACATTAAAATAAAAAGAATATTGTTTTTGAAACAATTTCATAAAAAGAAAAACATGAAGAAAAATAAAACAAAAAAATAAAATGTTAGTTATAAAAAATTATTTTAAAAGTTTTTTAGAATACATTTATATAGAATATAAATGTTTTTCTAGTGAAGAGTGAAATAAAGTAGATTGTTTTTAAAAATATTCTCAGTCTCTTTAGTACAAAAGGTTAGAAAAAATTAAGTAAAAAATTAATTTTCAAGAAAAAATTGAGTATAATAAAATTAATGTGTTTATTCTGTGGTAGATTATAATAATTCATCAATGGAATCATAATCATCAATAATCTCGATATGAAATAGATTGTAACATAAAACCCTTTACCGCTTATATGACATTTGAATCCTAAGCCCCATGATAGAAAGAATAATATATGTATATCTGAATCCCTATAAAATTTATCATAAGAATCATAAAATACTTTAATGTTTAGCATATACCCCACATCAAAGAAATATATGGTGAATTTGACATGTGTCTCATATAAATAAAATTAAGACAAAAATACCTTACATTAAGTATGACTTCCATTATACTTATTTTAAAATCCAGTATAAAAAATATAAATTTATTTTAAATCTATTATAAAATTATAATAATATATACCATAATATATATTATTTACATATAACCTTTTATCCAACATTTTTTAATATTTATATATAAAAATGTTCACGATGATATATTCTACGTTTTTAGGTATGATTTGGTTCGGTTTTTTTAGTCCTTATAAATTGATCATGGTTCAATCATTTAAAAAAGTAAAGACAAAAAAATGAATTACACCATTTATAAAGACGGTGGGCCATATGTATAAATGAACATTGTTTTTCATTTTTGACAGATGAAGAAAGAAAAGTAAATAATAATTTATCTTTATAGAATAATTATTATATAATATATACATTATATATTACTTAAATAAATATTTAATAACATCAATGTAAAACTAAAATGAAAAACAAAACACGCTTCCACATAGAGGTGGTTGTCCAAACCAATGCACGAGCGATGTTATCACATTCCGACATTTTGAAAGTTAATAATGTAGATATGATATTATAATTAAAGTAGTAAATTTATTTCATAACTATAATTTATTAATATTAAACCCACCAAAATACCCATACATAAAATATGGTGGTGGGAAATGAATTTTATCCTTATGCATTGATAGTTATCCATACATTAAAAAACTTTATAATGTCAAATCCTAATTGATAAAAAGAGGGTGAATAAAAGTGTTTTCATTATAATAATGACATGTAAATATATTTAGGATACTGAATTTATTATTTAGTGAATAATATAATATATTTATAGGAGGTAAATGAAGAATTAAAAAGAAAGTGATATGTTATTGTGATTACATCTCCTTTGAAAGAACTCATTTGAGTGATCTACTTTAGATCTCAACTTAAGGGTACTAGGATCAGTACGTAGTGAATACCATCACTTATAAAATCCATATATGGAAGTTTAAAAGAGACATTGATAAGGGATAGTTGAACAAGAATATTAAATGTGGTGTAAATAATAGAAATAATGGGTTTACTATTATAATTTAGGGGATGGAAACATTTAAAATTTCATAAAATATTAAATTAATATAGGTTAATTTCAATGTATAAAAGGATAGAAATTGATTATATTTCAATATATGGTATTTTTTAGTCGAACACATTTTATCCAATAAAATTTGAACATGTTTTGGTTTTTTTTCACCATTATCACTTTGTCTTAATCCCTCATTAGTAGTTTTGGAAATATTCATAATATTAATGTTTTATAACCTTTAAAATATAATAATGTTTTTGTACAATGAAAAAAAAATCCCTAAATAGACCTTTAATGATTTTTAAAACCATATTGCATGTATTTGGTGGAATTTATTGTTCAATGAATATTAAATAATTTAACAGTATATTTATTATTACAAAATATCAATAAAATCATTTTAACAATATTCGTTTAATTTTATATTGAATACATCACGAAAATGGGGAATTGTAATCTAATTTTTTAAAACCTATATTTTATGCGATGTCTATCTTCCAAAATCACGAAACATAAATAATAATTCAAAAAATATTCTTTTTAAAATTTCTAAAATCATCAATTTTTTCTATTAATAGAATAATTACTGTGTCTGTGATGAATAATCTATTATGTTAATAACTTATTCACAATAATAATAATAATAAATTACCCTAATAAAAAATTCATTATTAATTTAAATTATTTTTTATAACTTTACATATCCTTTCAATATATCTATGTAAAAATATTATAGTTATTAGAAGTAAGAGTGTGACATTTTTTGATTTATATTCATTAAAATAATATGTAAGTTAAAATCATGTACAAATAGGAAAACTCCACCAATATTAACTTTTTTGAGATTATGTATGGGATATAATCAACCCATAAAATTAATGGAGGTTATAGGTTCATTGTTTATTACATAATTTTTTATTTTTTATGTATAATTACTCGAATTACCCTTTCACATGGTAACAAAATTACTAATGTTACTATTAATAATTTCTAAAAAACAAAAATTATTTCCCAAATTTAGACTCTCTGATTAGATATACGGAATCCTTTTTTCATTATCAAATTTAGATAATTTTATGAAATTAATTTTAATGTAAATGTGTAAAAATACACAAAAAATAGTTTTTTGGAAGAATGTAATTTTATGCCTAACAATGTATTGACAAAAAAATAGTAATAATATAGATTAAAACGAAGTTAATAAAATTATATATAATTTAATAATACTTATTTTAATTTATGAAATAATTAAAATCAGTATACTAATATTAAATGAAAATAAAATGATAGTTTTACAAAAATTGGGTTTTCACTATTCAATAAAAATACTTCTTTTTATAAAATTACCAAGATTTCACCACATGATAATTTATATTTTTTATTTAATAAATGATATATATTTTTTATAAAATAAAATTTCTAAAAGTTCATGAAATTAATTATATTTATTTTTATCACAAAATGATTTTTTTGAAAAAACTAGTTTTCTACAAAATAAAATAGACTTAGTAAAAATTGATTTCTTATTCAATATGAATTAATAAACAAATATATATTGAGTAGGTATTTATATCATTCATAATGAAAGTAATCCTATTCATACATAGAAATTTAGCTTCTAGATTATAACCTTAATGCTTTAATATTTCATGGTTTGTCTAGGCTTAGTGAGGCATATATTGTACACTACCAAACATAGTGTTTTTATAAATCATAGTGTGTCACATAGATCCGAAAAATACCATAATTATAGATATATAATATTTTTTATCAATAAATTATTCTATATATTTATTCATATAGATAACAACATATTTTTCCCTATAGGATATAGTAATCCTGTTTAAATAAATTAAAATTCTTATCCATGATTTCGCCACAAACTTCTATACACTTAATGAATGTGACACAAGACATAGGAAATTATTCTTAAAAAAATAATGGATTCAACAAAAAATCAGGTAATTAATTCTTCTTCACACCAATTCTCTATTCATAGTTAATTATATTTGATTCCCTAGAATTTGTTGCATATTTGTGAGGACTAAGAACACACTTTGATCCTTTTAGTGAATTGGCCCACGTATCAGTTATGGGGAAGACTGAGATAATTTTTTATAGTTATGAAATTATATTATGGAAACATTTTTGAGTAAAATATTTATATCAAGAAATTTTTACTACACTTTATAATCACAAAGGGTGGTCCCACTTATTATGATAAAGTGTCACTATCTTGAGTGGAAATTTTATCACTTCATATATTAAGATATCTTTAAGGGGAACAATATCATAATTAAACTCTTCCATCGTTGTTGGGTCCAAAAAATGTTACTTGACATTTGATTGGGACATATTTTTGTCTCTAAAATATTCGTCTATTTTTATTTTCCCCAAAACGTTTTCATAATCCATAAAGGGAATGCCATATCAAACAAAGAACATACATATTCTGGGAAACCCATTAATGGTTTTCATCTAGATAGGTATTTACTTCTCTTTTGATGTTTTTTATTACCTAATTATTTTCTCAAACAGTGAAAGGGGATGTTTTTGTGAGTTAGTACATCACTTTATGCTTTTTTCCATTTTTTGGGGTTCAACATGATAATCCATGGTGTCTATTTTTTTAAAAGTTAATATTCATGAAATTTACACTAAAATATGGTTACTAGAGTTTAGTTAAATATTTAATTTAAAATGTATTATATATGGTAAGGGAATTATATTTTTGAACAAAATATCAGATAATTTATATTAAAATAAGGTAAAGAAATATCTATTAAAAATGGAGAGATCAACAAAAATAAAGACAATCTCAAAAATAGATTCATATAGTTTAAGTTAATTATTATATAACAAAATTTATGGTTTTTCCCCGAACACCAGATCTATACACTAATTTGTGTCGTGTAGTTTTAGTAATCAAGACATTAACTATTCTGGAATAAATTATTTCACCACTATTAAATTTTAAATTTATAAAAAATCTATGTTAATAGAGACTATATGATGGGATGGGGATTCATTGTGATTAAATTTATCAAATGTCTTGGAATAAGAAAATCAAGTTTTACTATATATCCTATTTTAACTAGAATCACTCCATACGTAGTTCTGGGAAAACAATATAGATAGTGTGTTTATTCAAATGGGAGAATGAGGTGGTTTCATGCTAGTTAAAAGATATAGGTGTATACCTAAAACAATTAAGTAGAAGTGCATAAAAAATAATTAAATCAAGTTATATTTGAATATGGAAATGAGAATATATGTTTTGTAATTAAATAATATCGTGATATGATAGGGATTAAGACATATATAGTTTTTAAAATTGAGTCTTCATATGGATCTTGCTAATGCTTGAGATAAATCATAATGAATTGAGTTATTATCCCTATGTGGGAAGGGTTGAATCCTAATGATAATGAGGTATTAATACCATGATAAAAATAAATTTTTCTATATTAATTCATATGTGAATGAGTTATATGTACTAGGATATAACAAATTTATTTCTTTTTAATTCATAGCTATGAGAAGTCTGAAATGCTCGAATAAGAGTCTCATCATAGAAGATTATATTTACATGGAAATGGAATTTGTGGTCATTCTTGGAATGAGAGATCAAGTTTTTACTACTTGTCCAATGGTAAAATGAATACATACACACTTATTTCTAATAGATGGAATTTTTTTTAATTAACTTGGTAAACCATGAGATTAGAAGAAATATATTAAAAAATTAAATTCTTTGTAGATAAATATCATACAAAAATATTCATTTTTTAATTTTAGGCCTTGTATAATATATCACTTAGGTATTTTTATGTTCTTATGGGATGGACCACTTAGAAAAATTTAGATTTATGTGGAATTGAATTTATTGAATAGAATATAATTATATGGTATAGGCTACTCTGGATAGTTTATTGTTTTGTGGAATTGATAACATGCCATTCAATTTAATTTTATATAATGAAGAAGATTTCCAATAAGCTCATAGTCATATATATTTAACACATTTTCCATGAAGCTTTTGTTTATATGATAATTACCATGATATTTTTATGTTTAATAATTAAAATTAATTCTTGAGAAACCTTTCATTACTGGTAGGTTTGATATGCTCTATAATAATTGTAATAAAGGAATAAGACGAATTTTAGTATACATTACATATGGAATATTTTCTTTCCCAATTTATCCAATCCTTTGTAGGTTTCTTCCCTAGTAATATAGGAGTTATCTAAGACATTACTAATTATCTTTAGATGAATGAGTGTTGGTGGAACTTTTTATTGAATTCTCACGTGACATGATTTTGAAAATTTTCACAATTTTACATAGTTTATAAAATTTTATAATTGATCATATATAATTTTATAAGTTGTATCTAATACAACACATTTTCTATTAGTTGATTGTATTAGGAAATGTTAAGTGGAAGAAACATAAAATTAATAGGATATATTTCATTTCTCATGTACAGAAGAATGTATAGGGAAGAGTTGTGTGGTGGTAGAGGTTGTGAGGGGGTAACACCATATATAATATTATAGATTATTCACCCTAGATTTATTATCTTTTTTCTACTATATTCTAGACATTGGATAGAATTTCTTTCGGGTCCTTTGTCTGCCTGTTTTCCATTTTATGGTAACAATATCAGTGGTCGGTCATGATATTGTAATCTCAATATTGATTCTTTAATTTTAAATCAAATAAATAAGTATGGTTTTTCATAAATATTATACTAGGGACACTATATATAGTAACTATAATCGAGTAATTTTTCATTTTAAAAATATTTATGAGATGATGAAAAAAGAAAAATGTGTCTATATGTCATATATTTGATCATGAGAGACATTTATTCCTGCATCATTTATGAAAATATATTTCCAAGAATTATAATTTAATGTGATAGCAGGGCTCTTAAGATGTAGCTACCATTGGTTCCAATATTTAGTTATTTCATAAGAGTGATGGACTCTCAACGATCAATTCTCTTGATTAAGACTTCATTAAGGCCACAACTATATAGGACTATATGGGTATTGAATCAATTTAAATAGACCTTATATCATGATCATGTTTGAGAATATAATTTTTAATATACATTGTTATTATAGAAACTTCATTAATTTTGGAAATAATTACGAAGGATAAAGTATTTATTTTAAATTTTCTTCTATTGATTTCAATGATTTACTTTATTTTATTACTTATTAATATAGACACCAGCCTAAAATGTGCTATTTAGATGACTATCCTTTAGTTTTCACGGTCTCCTAAAGAATTGTGACATTGGCCAATTTTGCATCTTATATATTCTATAAATGTGATATATGAAACCATATTATTTTTTTGTGGACATAATCCATCAAAAACCATACAAAATTAGGTAGAGAACTCAAATTCCACTTATTTATAGCGAAATCACCATTTATTCTAATGATCATAAACCTCAAATTTAACATGATGTTTAATATGGTCACCTGTATTTATAAAAATACTTACAGTTCTATAATGTGGTTTCAAATGTTTTCTATATTTTGGGAGTACTATTTATAATGAAGGAATAATTATTTGAAGACTACATTCACTTTAATGATGAATACACTCCCAAAGCTATACCTATTGCATGTCACATTTCATAGCCTTCATCATGTTTGAATAATAATGAACCATCAATGTATATATAACATGTTTGGGATGTTTTAAAGAATGAAAATACATATTTATTAGTGTTCTCCATGTCTAGTGTATATTTATATGGAATAGGGTTCACTAGAAATAAGCCTTCAAATTATTTTCCCTTGATCACATTATATGACACAAACCTGATGTTAAATTTATAAAGAATGATTTCACATCAGGTTAGTAATCAGATTTGTGACCCCATTGTGTGTTTGGTTTAATTTTTATCAATATTTAAATATGTGTTCATATAGAAAACCTAGAGAAGATTTTGTTGGATTTGGGTAAGAATCATTCCATATGAATTTTAAGGAAGTTTCCTTAAGAGGTATAACAACATTACATAAGGATTATAAGATGGTTTACATAAAAATTTTATAAAAAATTCCTTGAAATGTATCATGATTCCCTATCAAAAATCATGTGACTATAATCATGAAGTAATCATGATCAAATCCATGTTTTTGTGATTTTTTTATAATGTGACAAAAATAAAAAGTGTAAATGTAAAAATTAAGAGAATTGAAAGATCAAGTAGATGGACACATATCAATATAGAGTTATTGGAAAGTAATTTTGGTACAAATTTGTGCATATTATAATTTTGGAAAACCATATTTTAAATGATGTAAAAAGGTTCAGAAGTATGTATAGAGATAGTTTAAAAGTATACATAAAGGTATCTACTTTATTCCAATACATAAGAAAATATATCCAAGGCAATGTGTAAAGGCATTAGATGAATTATACAGCTATGTAAAGTCTATATGTGATTTACATGTCCTACGTAGTTGTATAGTGGATAAATTTATGAATATATAGGATGGAGGAAGTCAAATGTAGATCACTAGAATGATATTTCAATGAAGTTGGAATGGAATGAGTACAATCAAACAGACACATGAAATATCCAACAGATTAAGATTTTTGATTTCATCTAGTTCAATGGTGAAGAAACTCCAATATAAGTATGGCACATAATGTTTTGGATGAGGTTAAAAGACATAAAAGGATCAAACATTATACTTAAGTAGAAAATTTCATCAGATTAATGATAATATGAAGTTATAAAGGCTTGATTTGTTAAGATATAATGATATGATAGATCTTTTCATGGTATCTGTCAAAGGTTTAAAATGAGTAACACCGATAATAGATAATAATGGATTTACACCATATGGAGATGTAATATGTCATCAGACACACATATGTTGATATTAATGGATTTTTGTTCCTGAATAAATATAATCCTAATGTATGACAATTTTATAGATAATGATGAAGGTTTATAGTAAAATGAGAAGTCCAAAAGATGTAAATAGACATGCATACACCATGTAAAAGAGGTTAAGTAGGAGGATATAAACATTGTAAATTTCAAAACATGAAAATGTTTAGACTAACATTCAAATATTTTTAATCTTTCTAATTATATGTATTTTTTTATAATATAATTATCACAAATTTTAATGAAGTTTTAATAATGTAAACGATTTCCAAAATCATAAAGAAGCTTTGAAAAGATTAAAGAAGAGTTGGGATGGATCTTGTGAAATAATTAATTGTGTGATCAGAAGTTGGGATTTCAGATAAGTAAGAAAATTTTATTTTATTCTTTCAAATTCACCACAAATTTGAACATATATAAGGTGCTGAAATAATATAGAGAATGTATTTATAATTGTTCACATGTAGAGGACTTTAATTTTTTAACAATATATATCATTGAAAGATGGTTATGTTTCTACTTGATGGAAGAAGGTGAATCAGACAAAGTACTATTAGTCAAATATGAATTAATTAGAGTTACTAATCCACTTCCTATAATGTCAAGGAAGATTCATCATTCCACGTCACATTAAATAATGAATGAGTCACACCAGACTGAACTTACATGAATATATTGAGATAAATCATATACAATCATTATATGAAGCTACATTGAATAGATAAAAATATATTAAAACACACTATAGAGATATATTGAACAAAGAAATTTCAAATAAATTCATTAGATAAAGGGTATAATAGATGAATTTTATTAGTAAAACATTTCTATCAATTTATTTCTTGACAATGTTTTAGAAAAGTTCATATTGTTTATATCAAGGTCTTTATAAGATAAATAGAATCTTTCATAGAAAAAAAACTCTTATGAGTATTGTTAAAGATCATAATGATTTTATGAAGTTAAAGGTGATCCAACATGCATGTGGAGTAAGAGAATATTTTTTAATAGTAGATGAGTAATTAATAATAGAAGATATTTTAGTTGGGAGGCATAAACAGTATATGGAAAGGATTGTGGATATTACTTATAACTATTTGTGGTTTAAACTAGATATAATTAGGTCTATTGTGGGGAATGACCCACTATAGTAGAAGTTCTAATCTTTATGGGGTTTACAAAGGGTTATCCGGATGAACAATTATACTAAGATATGATCAGTTGTTATATGTGCCTTTTTAATTCTAAAATGAGGGAGTAGAATAATCCATGTTGGGGGATATAAAACATACAAAATAGTTGGTCTTTATAATGAAAATTATAAACAATTTTTATTGATATCACATTATATTTTTTATATATGAATGATTAATTTGAGATTTACATTTTAGTATATTGTAATCATAACATGTTTTATAGGTTAGGGATGTTTCATTATAAGTTTAAGTAACATTCATAAACCATGAAAATGTTAATACTAATTAATACCCCCATCAAAGTGATCCTATATTGATCTAAATAACATTAATTGGATTCAAATGGTTATTCCTATAAAATATCCAAAAAATAAGGATAAATAATTTTAATTCAGTAAATAATAGTGTTGTTCCATTTTTCAATGTAAGTAGTTATGACAATTTGAAGAATAAGATGTTACCCTTTATTCTATCTCTAAGGATTAAATATAAAGATATTAAAACTATGAGATTTACTCCCATTTATAAAGTTACTATGATAGCTATATATAAGATAAATGTGAAAGTTTGTAGAAAAGATAATAATTCCATGTTGATTATTCTCAGGAGAATGTTTAGAAAATATTTTTATTGTTTTAAAAAGAAAAAATATGCGATAAGTTGAGAAATTTTAATGAAATAAATGAGAATAATGAGGAAGATAATCTGTAAATAAGAATGAGAATATTTTAATATTTTAATATTGATTATGAATACAATATCGATTTATACATTACCTAAGTTAATCAAATTTTCAAAAATGTTAAAGGTTTCGATGGGAAGCTATATGATTCTTCTATCATTAAGAAATAAAATGGAAGTATTCTAGATACATGTGATTCTAAAGTGTCACATTTATAAGATAATTGAAATTTATATCTAGATGAAATTCCTAATATTCTTATATAATATTACATGAGAAAATAATAGTTCTTAAAAGGGAAGTTAAATAGGAAATAAAATTTTAATCTTTGTTAAATATGAATCATATATGTATAGAATTCATAGAATAATAAAATGATTCAAATGATAAGGAAAATGAAAATGAATTAAAAAAATTAATTCTGTTATTTATATGGGATATAATAAGGGAATTTGGAAAGGTTGAATTTCTCTTAATTTATATAATTTTAGTTAAAATGGATATTTTTAGGATATTTTACAATGAATAAATAATAATATTATGATATAGAATAATAATATATGAATTTAAGGAAATATAAGGGGATGATTCATAAAATTTTTTTCCTATAAATAAGAATTAAATTTTGTTTAGTAGAACCGTGAAGGATGTTTTTCATTCAATAATGAATTAGATTGTCAAGTAAAATTTTTAACATCTGAAAGAAGTGTGTGTGATTCATCAAAAAATGATGGAGATGGTTAATATATAAAATGACATTCATGGATTCTTGATGAATATTAGAATGATTATATGAAGATATATACACAAATCAAGAAATAAATGAATAAGTTGGAAAAGGAATTTTTTGAGATACCTTCTGAGAACAACATTTGAATAAAAAAGGAAGAAATAAAAATTATTTCTATTAGACATTAAAAAATTTATGGTAGTGAGAATTATATAAATATAAAATGTTATAAAGAAAAATTATCTAGGATGGAGGATCATAACAAGATTGAAACAACCCTTAATAAAGAATATAAGAAGAACAAGTTGAAGTTGAATCAATTAGAGAATATCATTAATGTTTGGAAATAATGTTTATATGTGAAAAAATGATTTTTATGAAAGACAATAAAATTTTCATGCATCATAGAAATATTTAATAAATATTATATAATCCATCACCAATGTATTTGAGGTTAAAAGTGAATCTTTTCATGATAGTGAAATAGAAGGCTCACAAAATTAGTTTGTATGTATTATAAAAAAACTCAATGTACATATTATTCTACTAAAAATATTGGTTCAAAATGAAATATTTTTGAGAAATAAAATTTTCTGATAAAGATAATAATTCATTATGAATTTTTCTCCCAGAAAAAATTATCCATCATTTGTTAAAATAAAATAATAACAAACCTAAGGATATAGTAATATTAGTATAAAATATCAGGATTTATAGGTCACTACCGATGTTGTAGGGTTTCATTCACCATGAAATTTTTTTCTGGAACAATTTGTATCTACTAGGAATTTGGTATAAGTTAAGGGGAATATAAAATGAATAATAATGAACATACATTCCCTATTATAAGGTGATAAGTGTTTGATCTTCAATAAAGGTAAATGATAATGTTATGAATGTTGAGAATAGAATGGTTCTAAATAATGTTTATAATGGAAATACAGAGTGATTTATTATTTTTCCAAATCAAATGTCCATGACAAGAAATATAGAGGACGAAAAAAATGTAAGTCCAAGAAATGGTAATGAAAAAAGTCTAAAAAAATGAGAACAAATTTAATAAAAAATGATCAATAAATCAAAATTCGATGATTCAAAATGAATTTAATACATGTGAGAATGATGGTCATGTTAAATTGAACTATATGACTATCACAGCTATATAGGAAGAAATAATGAAAATGATTTTAAAAACTCATGGTAAAAAATATGTTTTGATAGTGAAGAGGATATATTTATTTAAATATTCATTATATTAATAAAAAGAAATTAGATTGTAACGCCCAAACCCCAGTTACCCAGATTTGGTGTATTATTACAAAACATTGGCATGATCATAAAATATCAAGTCTCGAAAGTCTGATTATCTTAGTAGCCTTGGAAGTACTATATACATTCATAAGGTTTACATTACATAATAAATGAAAAACTAAAACAACAATGTTTCCATAGACCGCAGTCATATCCCCTCAGACAATCCTGTAGATCAGTCAAAAAATACTTTTTGCATCCTGGGAAAAATAAAACATAGAAAGGGGTGAGATCAAATGTTCAGTAAGGATAACAATATAGCTGAAACTTTAATAAATAAGCATAAACATTTAATGCAATATATAACTAAAACAAAAGCCTTTTAAACTTGAACTTCAACATAATATGGAAAAAATAAAATGAAAAAATTCCATTTACTTATTCACATGTATATTCTACAATCAAATAATCACAGGCAATATCAATAACCACTTTCATAATGATGGAATGCATAATTCTAGACTATCATAACCACATAGTCAAGGCCTTGTGCCAAGACTAGAAATAAGATTTTGTCAAGGCCTTGTGACAAGTCACTAGTTTGTCTCATGAGACCTACCGATGCATCGAGGAGCTATAGCGGGCTCTACCTGCCACTTACTAAGTCCAATGCATTCCTCATATGAACAAGTTTAAACATAACATAAAAATTTGTATTAAAATTAGCATACAAAATGTCAATACTTTCTCCATAAACCATGAATGGTATAAAACTAACAAATCCACATCCAAACATATCAAAAAACCTTAAATACAATATGGAAGTTTTTTATCATAATAAATCAACTTCAAATAAGCTTAAAATCCATCAAAAAATGTTGACATAGATGAAATCAAAACTATTGGAGAGAAATATCTCTTTTTTTTAAATCATTTAAAAGTCACATAATTATAAAAGAAAACATTTTCTTTGAAAATATTCTTATAATCTTTTAAATAAAGCTTCAATGATTTTATAACGGGGGAAAATAGCTGCACTCGCTGTATAAGTTAAAAAAGACATTCTTACCATAATTCTGTTGAAAAGGTTAAAAAGGACCATGTTTGGAAAACGACGGAAATATTAGATTATAAAAATCTTATAAAAAGTCAAAAAAGGGTATAAATGACTTTAAACCATAGTCTATAAAATAGTAAGAATGTTTTGAAATACATTTTTAAGAAACATGGATGTGGATGATAAAGAGGTCCCACAAGATAATATAAACTACCTCGGATAATGAAGAGATTGTGAAATTAACCCTTACCTTGTAAATTTCCTTGGTAGAGGGTATGTTAACCTCTTTTATAATAGTGAAATAACTGTTATTAAATTATACAAGAACCATATACATTAATATGATATCATGTATGGTCTTTTGATATTGCTTTGTTAATAATATCTTAGTATTATCGTCATTTCAGCTGTTAACAGATTCATTTTCTTATATATTCATTGTCATGTGAGTCATATTTGTTATGGATGGGATTTATATTATTTATATACATAATTATATTAAGCCTTTAAACATTATTTATAATCATAAAATGAAAATTATTCTTGAATGGACATGATGGGGAATGAATCTCATCGCGTTCGTGGAGATGGTAATCCGTACGTACGCACGAGAAAAAATATCATTCTTTTGATATTAAGATAATATATAATTGGATGTTATATCATATATATAGAATCATTATCATGATATATTTATTATTTAAATCAATTAAAGATCATTATTATACCATCTAAATAATAATGTATTGAATAACAATTACACCACGACGTGGAGATGGTAAGTCGTACGTACACACGTATAGTGACATGTCCTTCAAAGGATGGATAGAATAATGAATTTGGTTGTAACATATTTATAATAACATCAAAATATATAGAATATAATGGATTTATAATTTTATAATGGAAACAACAAAGAAAAAGGAAGTGGAATAGGAAAGAAACTTGAAAGTGGTGATGAAATATTTACCTCTTCTTCGGGTTCTTTCTTTTGATTTGATCAAAAGGGGTCCTTAAGATGGATTTATGACTAATTTAAGGCCTATAGGATTAAAGGAGGACAATATAAAGGGTATTTGGGCAGAGGATTGCCTATACAAATGGCTTTTAAGTTGTGAATTAGAGAGAAGGGGGAGTTCCCTTTTATAAGAGGGGTGAGGGGAACCTTAGGAAAAGCTAGACATATTATTTAATAATAAAATAATTTTCGGTTTATAATGGATTTAAAATAGATTATTTATAGGATAATGTGGTTATGGGTCTAAAAACACCCAACCAATAGGTTTTAGACAGGTTTGGGTCACTATATTAACCTTATCTTTTAGATATAATTCTTAGTTAAATAGTTTGATATTTACCATGTCTCGTTCTATTTTTATATTATATAGTTAATAAACTTAATATATACTTCCAAGAGAACCCCAAGTGGTTCATTAATTATTAACCTATCATTATATAAGTCCTTTGTCTGAACATTATATTTTTAGGGATAAAATATCAATTAATAAAAAAAATATTTGTTTTAAAAACTCTTTTATGTCAATTTTGACACTATTTAATATTTGATTTTTGTTAAAGCACTATCAACTTTATTAATTCTAAATAAATTCATTTAAGAAATATAAACATGTCATATTAACCTATGAAATTATTTTATGTCATAAAAACATTCAAATTATATTTATTTTAACATTTATAATAGCATTTACTTGATTTTTTCATTAATAAAGAAAATACTGCATCATCATTGTGTCGTAATTAAATTTACTTATTCAATATATAAAAATTATAAATAAAATACCAATATGTATGAATTTTTTTATTATTTATAATTAATATTTATAGTCAAATATATAACATGTATAAATCTATGTAAAAATTGTTTTTCTAAAAGATATATGCTTATGTCATTTTTGTATTTACTTTAACTTAATTAATATAAAGTGTCATTATCACATACATGTGGCTCCATGGGGTCCCTAAATCAACCCAAAGATTCCCATGGTTGGAAATGTATCATACAATAACGTTAGAACACGTGTTAGGGTAATTTAATATTATTATAATATTATTTATTACCCTTATTTACCGGATTTACCCTTTAACCATGGTAAATAAAATATTTACCAAAGTAATTATTCAAAATGTCTAAAAATAAAAGTTACCTATTTACACAAAATTTCCCTCCTGATTATAAATATGGAGTCCATTTTTATAAATTCAAAAAACATAATTGGCAGAAGTTAATTTAAAATTAATACCCGTTGTCAAAAGAAATAGCGTGTTTTTAAGAAATAATAACTATCAAAAGATTGAAACTTGCTTATGTCCAGTTTAAATGTGAAATTTTATCCAATGACCAATATTAGATTAAATGTTAAAAATATAATCTAATTATACTTTAAAACCACTCAAATGTATAATTTATCACTTTAAATTATTCCGATTAAAAATGTAGTTTTTAATTAAAATTTAGTAATTTTCACTATTCATAAAAAATTGGATATTTTAAGAAAAATAACAAAGATTCACCCTAAGATAATTTTGATATTAAAAATCCAAAAAATGAAGTCCATTTTGAAAGATAAAATTTATAAAATTTCAAAAAGTGGATATTACTATTCAAAACAACTACTTTGATTTGTTGTGGTGTGTGTTAGAACTAGAAGATGCGTACAACATACGCTACTGTAATATTCAAAGGAAAGTGTACTGTTGAAGCTTGGGGAATTACTTTCTCCCCTACTTCAAACAATTTCATCCATGAAATTTCTAGAATATTACTACATATAAAGACTTTGGTGGTTCTTCGTCATAAGTTCATCATGTTCCCATGTTTCCTCTTCCTTCTTTTGGTTTCTCCATAGAACTTTTACAAGATGAGTTGTCTGGTATCTCAACACTTGTTCTCTGGTATCAAGAATCCCAACGGGCTCTTCGCAATAAGACGGATCGGGTTCCAGTTATACTTTCACATAGGTGAGTACATGCAATAAATCAGGCATGTATTTTCTCAACAGTGAGACGTGGAACAGATTGTGAACTTGGGAGAGATTTAGCAGCATTACCAAAAGATAAGCTACATCCCCAATTCGTTATAGAATTTTGAAAGGTCCCGAGTACCAGATACTCAATTTACCTTTCTTACCGAAATGCATAACTCCCTTCCATGGATATACCTTCAAGAAAACATGATCTCCTACTTGAAATTCCAAATCCTTCCTTCGGTTGTCAGCATATCTCTTCTACCTACTTTGAGATGATTTTATGTGGGTTTGGATTACCATCACCTTTTCCATCATTTCCTCCACAAGTTCTGGGCCTACACGTTTTCTTTCACCAACATCATCCCAACAGGTTTGTGTGCAACATCTCTTTCCATATAATGCTTCATATGGTGCCATCCGAATACTTGAATGGAAGATATTATTATAGAAAAATTCCACCAGAGGTAAATATTGATCCCACATACCCTGAAAGTCAAGTGAGAATGATCTCAACATGTCTTATAAAGTTTGAATAGTCCTTTATGATTTTCAATCAGTTTGGGGGTGGTAAGAAGTGCTCAAACAAATTTTAGTATCTAGGGATTTCTGAAGACTTTTCCAGAATCTTGAAGTAAAATGGGGATCATGATCCGAAACAATTGATAGGGGCACTCCATTAAGTCTCAAAACTTCATTAATATATAGTCTTGCTAGTCGTTCAAGTGGTAAATCTTCTCTACTAGCAAGAAAATGTGCTGACTTGGTAATACAATCATCAATGACCCATATTACATCGTTCCTTCAAGGAGTCTTTGGTAGTCCCATGATAAAGTCCATCATAATATTATCCCATTTCCACTCCGGTATGGGAAGAGGTTGAATGACTCCTCCAGGCTGTTGCCTTCCAGCTTTCACTTGTTGACAAACCATACATCTTGAAACAAAATCATAAATCTCTCTTATGTTGTCCCACCAAAAATGTTCCTTAAAATATCTATACATTTTGGTTCTCATGGGGTATATAGAGAAATTGGAACTATGAGAATCATCCAACAATTCCATTTTTAGATAAGGTATATCAAGAACACAAAGTCTCTTCCCAAATTTCAAAATTCCATCTTCATACATGAAGTCACTCAATCTCCCATCACATACAGCTTTAATCTTCCTTTTAAACTCTTCATCATCAGTTTGAGAACTCTTTATCCTTTCTAGTAAAGATGGTTTGGCAACCATTTGAAAAAGTATTTATGTTTCACCTTCCATGGTGATTCCCATATCCATCTTTACTAGATCTATGAAAATAGGATCCCTTTTAACTCTCATCATGTTCAAAACCCCATGATCCTTTCTACTCAAAGCATCTGCCACCTTATTTTCCTTTCTTGGGTGGTAGTTTATCGTGCAATCATAATACTTGATTAGTTCAAAACATATCATTTTCCGCATGTTGAGTTCTTTTTGTTAGAAAATATACTTCAAAATCTTGTGATTAGTATAAATCTCACATTTTTCATCATAAATATAGTGTCTCTAAATCTTCAAAGAAAATATTATAGCTGCTAACTAAATATTATGAGTACTATTTTTTTGCTCATGAATTTTCAGCTGTTGTGATGCAAAGGCAATAACCCCATCATTCTGCATAAGGACACAACCAAGTCCTTTCTTCGATGCATCACTATAAATAACGAACCTCTCATTCCCCAATGGTAGAGTCAATATAGTAGCATTGAATAATATTCTATTTAGTTCTTCAAAACATTATTCACACTCTTTTTTACAAACTAATTTAACCCCTTTACGTGTGAGCTTCATTAATGGGTTAGCCAACCGGGAAAAATTCTAGACGAAACATCGATAATAACCTGCTAAACCAATAAAACTGTGTACCTCGGTTATAGTTGTTGGTGCTGGCCATTCTTGGATTTCTCTTGTCTTAGAAAGATCAAAAGAGATTCCATCTTTAGAGACAATATGGCCAATAAAAGAGATATCCTGAAGCCAGAATTCACACTTGATAAACTTCCCATATAATTAATGTCTTCTCAGAGTCTTCAGGATAATGCACATGTGATTTCATGATCTTCGTAGCTTTTGGAGTATACCAAGATATCACCAATAAATACCACTTCAATTTCATCATGATATTACTTGAAAACATTGTTCATTAGATCCATGAAAACAGAGGGTACACTAGTCAGACCAAAAGGCATTACTGTAAGCTCGTAATGCCCTTATTTGGTTTGAAATACTGTCATCAGAATGTCTTCCTTTTTCACACACAATTGATGGTACCCAGATCGAAGGTCAATCTTTGAAAAGTATTGAGCTCTATGTAGTTGGTCAAAGAAATCATCAATGTGTGGTAGGGGATACTTGTTCTTTATTGTTATAGCATTGATTTCCCTATAGTCGATACATAACATCATAGATCCATCTTTCTTCTTAACAAAAGAACAGGGGCTCCCCATGGAGAAACATTGGGGAGAATGAATCCCTTTTTACTCAATTCCTCTAGTTGTTTCTTTAGTTCCACTAATTCCACAATGGCCATTCTATAAGGGGTCTTCGATATAGGCCTTGAACCATGAATTAAATCAATGGAAAACTCAATTTCTCATTCTGGAGGATGTCTAGGTAAATATTCTGGAAACACCTCAACATATTATCTCACAATAGATACATCCTCTATTTTAATATTCCTCCCCTCGCCCATAGTCATTTAATTCTCTTCCTCTCCAATAATTTAATTTAGTTGAACTACTGGGGGTTGATCTAGATAAGAATTAGGTGGTGACACTACTAGAAATAGCAGTTTTAGCGACCGCCAAAAGCGGTCGCTAAAAGGATTTAGCGACCGCCCAGCGACCGCTTTTGGCGGTCGCTGTTGCTTCGTCGGTAAAGCCCTTTAGCGACCGCCAATGGCGGTCGCTACTGTTTCACATCAAGGAAACAGGCGCATGCGGGTGTCCTCTCGTCTCGCGGCATATTGCAGGGACACAGACCTTCCCCACCGGCTATGGCGGACACACGGCGGCCGGTGGGCGGTGCGTGCGGCGGCGTGCGGCGTGCAGGAGCGTGCGGCGGCGGTGGCGCGGGGCGGCGGTCACGAGGGAAGAATCGTCCGACATAATGAGGTGGCGTGTGGGAGCATGCGGCGGCGTGCGGCGTCGTGGGGCGGCGTGCGACGGTGACTATTTGCAGTGGAAAAAGTATAGGAGGGAAAGAAGAAGAAGCGCGCGCGGGAAAAAAATCACGCTGGAATTTTAGTTTCATATTAGCGACCGCCATTGGCGGTCGCTAATACCTTCTTTAGCGACCGCTAATGGCGGTCGCCCGCTTCAGCAGGCACAAAAACCAGAATTTTTAGTAGTGTGACAATTCTTCTCTAAAGATAAGATGTTCTTTATCATCATCATACAAAATAGTAACCTCATTCTTCTTAAAATAAATCTTCGCATCATGGTCCAGAAGCCAATCCATACCGAGGATTATATCAAATTCCGTAATGGGTATGATGATGAGATCTGCAGATAAAGAACATTTATGTGCTCTAATGAGGTCTGATTCACAAAACATTGTTGCAACGATAATTCCCTTAGGAGTTTTAACTAACAACTCCCTTGTTAAATAGAATCGGAAATATCTAATTTTCTTAGAAAACTAGGATGATATGAAATAATGCAATGATCCAGAATCAAATAAATCATTCCCTAAACTTGAGGAAACCATTAAATTACCTGCCACCATGTCTTTCAGAGCTTCTACCACAGCAGTAGTGATAGAATAATCTTGCCCTTGATCCCTTGGACTTTTCTGAGGTAGGTTCCCCTAACTCTTCGGAAATTAATTTTCATAATGTCCCATCTCCCTGCAATTGTAGCATTTAAGACCGATAGGTTCATTCTTCCCCTTTCAATCATGAGCTTGGTGGCCTTTTTCAGCACACTTGTAACAGACTCCCATTCCTTTCAAACAAGTACCGGGGTGTTTCTTCCCACATTTACTATAGTATGTATAATCAAATTTTCCCTTCTTCGACTTATTTCCATTTACAGAGTGATCAAAGGATATCTTCTTCTCTTTCTTTACATTAAAGTTGTAAGACTCAGAGAATTCATTTTCTATCTTGATAGGATATGAGACAATATCTTCGTATGACAAGAAGGACTGTGAGACTAATTCTCAATAGAGAAATGGTTTTAACCAATCAAAGAAACAATCAATCTTATTTCTTGGGTTACATATATAATCTGTAACATGCCTCGCTTACCATGTAAAGTTACCCTCATGCTTTGTAACATTCTCATCATCCTTTTTCCTCAGACTCAAGAAATTGGCTTTACATATATGATCGATGGTCACGAGGAAATTATTTTTCTAAGAAACGCTCTTTAAACTCCCTCCATTCCATATTTGATACTTTATCATCTTACATTGTGTTTTGGAATCAATGACCACCCTTGCTCAGCATCTCTAGTGAGGTGGTAAACTGCCATGATAAATTTTTCCATTTCACTACTCCCCAAGGCATGAAATATTTTTTCTAAGGAATTTATCCATTGATTAGCTACTAATGGATTTTTACTCCCATTGAATGTTGGTGGTTATTGCCTCATGATGCGATATAACATTGATCATCCACACTGTGGATCAGGGTGCTCTAACAGGTAAGGTTATTATTCATAACTTGAGTGAGTTGTCCCACTATGGTGATTAGATGATCAGCACCAGTTGCATCACCAGGTCCACTATAATTATTTTGAGTAGGAGGGAAATACCTACATGGAGTTATTGCATTGATATAGTTTCCATTCCTTATACTAGGTTCCATTTCTAAATAATGTCATGAACTAGATTAGTTTATGACTCTAAATACATAATTCCAAACTCATAAAATACCTAATGTAAATTGAACAGTGTATGGATATAGTCTATAATCATAAAAATATTTTCTTGTAGGAAGTATACACTCATAAACTCTTCACAATGTTTTATAAAGAAAATGATAATTATCATAAGAATATCCCCCGGGAGTGTCGTAAGCAAGAGTGCAACAAGTCCTGTTGTCATGCACCAATTCCCATTCAAGTCTAAATCAAAGCGGTGTTTTCAGGTTTTACTGCTAGGTACATCTGTTCCAGATCCACCTCTACCTTCTCGTATCCATATAGGGATATATTTCTTGGAAAACTCACAAAATCTCTACAATACAAAAATTATAGGATGTTCTTCTATTATAATTTTCAAAGACTATCTTAGGGCTATGTGTTCTATTCAGATTTTATCTAAATCTAGCTTCCAAGGTTTGTACTAAACTTTTTCTGATACCAACTATAACGGCCCTAGCCCAGTTACCCAGAGTCAGTGCATTATTACATAACATTATAATGATCATAAAAGATCAAGTCTCGAATGACCGATTGGTTTAGTATCCTTGGAAGTACAAGATACATTCATAAGGTTTATATTACATCATAAATGAAAAAATACAACAACAATGTTTCCATATAACACACTCATATCCCCTCAGACTATCCCTGCAGGTCATTCATAAAATTCTTCTGTGCATCCGGGGAAAAATAAAACATAGAAAGGGGTGAACTCAGATGCTCAGTAAGGATAAAAATATAGTGGAAACTTTCATGAATAAGAATAAACATTTAAGGAAATGTATAACTAAAAAAACCTTTTAAACTTGAACATAAGCATAATATGGAAAAAATAAAATGAACTAATTCCATTTACTTATTCACATGGATATTATACTAGTCGAATAATTACATTCAATATGAATAACCGCTTTCATAATAATAGAATGCATAATGCCTGACTATCATAACCACATAGTCAAGGCCTTGTTCCAAGACTACAAATAATATTTTTTCAAGTCCTTGTGACAAGACACTAGTTTGTCTCTTGAGACCTACCGATGCATTAATGATCTATAGTGGGCTCCACCCGTCACTTACTAAGTCCAATTCATTCCTCATATGTACAGGTTTAAACATAACATATACATTCATATTAAAATTAGCTTATGAAATGTCAATACTTTCTCCATAAACCATGAATTGTATAAAAATGACATATCCACATTCAAACATATCACAAAACCTTCAATATAATATGGAAGTTCTGTATCATAATAAATCAACTTCAAATAAGATTAAAATCCACAAAATGATGTTTACAAAGATTAAATCAAAACTATTTGAGAGAAATATCTCTTTTTTTGAAATCATTTAAAAGTCACATAATTATAAAAGAAAAAAATTTTCTTTGAAAATATTATTATAAGCTTGTAATGGAAGCTTTGATGATTTTATAACAGTGAAAAATAGATGCAGCCGCCGTATAAGTTAAAAAAGACATTCTTACCTTAATTCTGTCGAAAAGGTTAAAAAAGACCTTGTTTGAAAAATGATGGAAAGATTCCTTTATAAAAATCCTATAAAAAGTAAAAAAAGGTATAAATGACTTTAAATCATAGTCTATAAAATATTAATAATGTTTTGAAATACATTTTTAAGAAACATGGATGTGGATGATAAAGAGGCCCCACTAGATAATATAAACAACCTCAGATAATGAAGAGATTGTGAAATGAACCCTTACCTTCTACTTTTCCCTGGTCAAGGGTAGGTTAACCTACTGTATAATGGTAAAATATTTTTTATTAAATTATATAAGAATCATATAAATTAATATTCTATCATGTATGAATTTTGATATTTCTTTGTTAATAATATCTTAGTATTATCATCATTTCGGGTGTTAACGAATTCGTTTTCCTTTATATTCATTTTTATGTGAGTCATATTTATTATGGATGGGGTGTATATTATTCATATCCAGAATGATATTAAGTATATAAACATTATTTTTAATCATCAAATGAAATTTAGTGTTGAATGGACATGATGATGAATGAATCTCATCGCATTCGTGGAGATGGTAATCCGTACATACGCACGAGAAAAATTATAATTTTTTTGATATTAAAATAATATATAACTGGATGGAATATCATATATATAGAATAATTATCATTTTATATATATTATTTACATCAATTACACATCATTATTAAAACCATCCAAATCATAATGTATTTAATAACAATAAAACCATGACGTGGAGACGGTAAGTCGTACGCACGCACGTATGGTGACATGTCATTCAAAGGATGAATAGAATAATGAATTTGGTTGTACCATATTTATAATAAAATCACAGTATATATAAGATACTAGAGTTAGAATTTTATAATAGAAACAACAAGAAAAAGGATGTGGAAGAAGAAAAGAACTTGAAAGAGGTGATGAAATATTTACCTCTTCTTCGGGTTCTTTATTTTGATTTAATCAAAAGGTCTCTTTAGTTTGGCTTTATAACTAAAGGAAGGCCTATTGTATGAAGTGAGGAAATTTTACAGGGTATTTGGGCAGAGGTTTGCCGATCCGAATGGATTTGAAGATGTGAATTAGAGAGAAGGGGAAGTGCCCTTTTATAAGAGGGGTGAGGGGCACCTTAGGAAAATATAGAAATATTATTTTATAATAAATTAATTTTTTGTTTATATTGGATTCAAAATGTATTATTTAAAGGATAATGTGGGGATGGGTCTAAAACCACTCAAACAATAGGTTTTAGGTAGTTTCAGGTTACTATATTAACCTTAACTATTAGATTTAACTCTTAGTTAAATAGTTTCACATTTACCATGCCTCTTTGTATTTTAATATTATATCGTTAATAAACATACTATATAATTCCAAGAGAACCCCAAGTGGTTAATTAATGATGAAAATATCATTATATAAGTCCTTTGGAAAAACCTTATATTTTTAGGGATATAATATCAATTAATAATATAATATTTGTTTTAAAAACTCTTTTATGTCAATTTTGACACTATATAATAATTGATATTTTTAAAGCTCTAAAAACTTTATTAATTTGAAATAAATTCATTTAATAAATCCTAGAATGTCCTATTAACCTATAAAATTATATTATGTCAATAAAACGTTCAAATTATATTTATTTTAACATTTATAATACCATTTACTTGATTCATTCATTAATAATGAAAATAATGTATCATCATTGTGTTATAAATAAATTTACTTATTCATTGTATAAAAATTATTAATAAAATACCATTATTTAGGAAATATGTTAAGGTTTCTAATGAATATTTATATTCTAAGATATAACCTATATAACCCATTTAAAAAAAAAATTCCTAAAGATATATCCTTATGTCATTTTTGTATTTACTTTAACTTAATTAATATAAAGTGTCATTATCACCTAAAAGTGGCTCCATGGGATCCCTAAATCAACCAAATTATTCCCATGGTTGGAAATGAATCATACAATAATTTTAGGAAAAGTTTTAGGGTAATTTTATATTATTATTATATTATTTTTACCCTTATTTACGGGATTTACCCTTTAACCATGATAAATAATATATTTACCGAAGTAATTATTCAAAATGTCTAAAAATAAAAGTTACCTTTTTACACAATTTGGACCTCCTGATTCTAAATATGTAATCCATTTCTCTAAATTCAAAACATAGAAGTGAAATAATTTAATATAAAATTAATTCCTGTTGTAAAAAAAAGTGTGTTTTTAAGAAGTAATAACTATCAAAAGATTGGCCATTGATTATGTCCAGTTTAAATGTGAAATTATGTCCAATGACCAAAATTGGATTAAATGGTAAAAATATAATCTAATTATACTTTAAACCCACTCAAATTCATAATTTATCACTGTTAATTATTCCAATTAAAAATTTTGTTTATAATTAAAATTTAGTAATTTTCACTATTAATCAAAAATTAGAAGTTTTCAGAAAAATACCAAAGATTCACCCTAAGCTAATTTCGATAATACAAATCCAAAAATAAAGTCCATTTTGAAAGATAAAATTCATAAAATTTGAAAAATTGTGTATTAGTATTCATAATATCTACTTTGATTGGTTGTAGTGTGTATTAGAACTCGAAGATGCGTACAACACACGCTACTCTATTATTCAAAGGAAAGCGTGCCATGGAAGCTTGGGGTGTTACATTCTACCATCATTAAAATAATTTCATCCTAGAAATTTCTAGAATATTACTACATAAAAAGACTTTGGTGGTTCTTCATTATAAGTTCCTCGGTTTCTCATGTTTCCTCTTCCATATTATGGTTTCTCCATAGAACATTTTCTAGGAGAGTCGTCTGGTTTCTCAACACTTGTTCTCTGGTATCATGAATCCTGATGGGCTCTTCACAATAAGATTGATCGGGTTCAAGTTTTACTTTCTCAAAGGTGAGTACATGTGTTGGGTTAGGCATGTATTTTCTCAACAGTGATACGTGGAACACATCATGAACTTGGGAGAGATTTGGCGGCATTGCCAAACGATAAGATACAACCCCAATTCATTTAATAATTTTGAAAGGTCCTATGTACCAGAGACTCAATTTACCTTTCTTACCAAAACGCATAACTCCCTTACATAGAAATACCATCAGAAAAATATGATCTCCTACGTAAAATTACAAATCCTTCCTTCAGTTGTCATTATAGCTCTTCTGCCTACTTTGATCTGCTTTGATGTGGGTTTGGATTACCTTCAAATTTTCCATTGTTTCCTCCACATGTTCTGGGCCTACAAGTTTTCTTTCACCAACATCATCCCAATAGGTTGGTGTGTGACTTCTCTTTGCGTATAACGCTTTATATGTTGCCATCCAAATACTTGAATGGAAACTATTGTTATAGGAAAATTCCACCAGAGTTAAATATTTATCCCACATACCCTGCAAGTAAAGTGAGCATGATATAAACATGTCTTCTAAGGATTGAATTGTCCGTTCTGATTGTCCATCAGTTTTGGAGTGGTAAGTAGTGCTCAAACGAAGTTCAGTATCCAGGGATTTCTAAAGACTTTTCCAGAATCTTGAAGTTAAATGGGTATCATGATCCGAAACAATTGATCAGGGAACTCCATGTAGTCTCACAACTTCAATAATATATAGTCTTGCTAGTCGTTCAAGTGGTAGATCTTATATTATAGCAAGAAAATGTGCTGACTTGGTAAGGCGATCAACAATTACCCATATTGCATCGTTCCTTCTAGGATTCTTTGGTAGTCCCATGAAAATGTCCATCATAATATTATACCATTTCCACTCCGGTGTGGGAAGAGGTTGCATGAGTCTTCCAAGCTGTTGCCTTCCAGCTTTCACTTGTTTACAAACAATATATCTTGACACAAAATCAGCAATCTCCCTCTTCATGTTGTCCCACCAAAAATGTTCCTTCAAATCTCTATACATTTTGGTGCTCCCAGGGTGTATAGAAAAATTGGAACTATGAGCATCATCCAACAATTCCCTTTTTAGATCAGGTATATCAGGAACACAAAGTCTCTTCCCAAATTTCAAAATTCCATCTTCTTACATGAAGTCACTCAATCTCCCATCACTTACAACTTTAATCTTATTTTTAAGATCTTCATCATCGATCTGAGAACTCTTTATCCTTTCTAGTAAACATTGTTTGGAAACCATTTGAAAATGTATTGATGTTTCACCTTCCATGGTGATTCCCATTTCCATATTTACTAGATCCATGAAAATAGGATCCCTTTCAACTCTCATCTTGTTCAAAACTCCATGATCCTTTCTACTCAAAGCATCTGCCACCTCATTTTCCTTCCCCGGGTGGTAGTGTATCATGAAATAATAATCCTAATGTATTTCAAGACATCTCCTTTGCCTCATATTGACTTATTTTTTTGAGAAAATATACTTCAAACTCTTCTGATCAATATAAATCTCAAATTTTTCACCATAGAGATAATTTCTCAAAATATTCAAAGAAAAGATTACAACTGTAAACTCATGATCATGAGTAGGATAGTTTTGCTCATGAATTTTCAGCTGTCGGGATGCATAGGCAATAACCTTATCATTCTGCATAAGTACACAACCAAGTCCTTTTATCGATGCATCACTATAAATAATGAAACCATCATTCCCTGATGGTAGATTCAATATAAGAGCATAGAATAATATTCTCTTTATTTATTCAAAAAATTCTTCACACTCTTTTTTCCAAAAAAATTTAACCCCTTTATGTGTGAGCTTCGTTAATGGGTTCGCCAACCAGGAAAAATTCTGGATGAAACATCGATAATAACCTGCTAAACCAATAAAATTGTGTACCTGGGTTATACTCGTTGGTGCTAGAAATTCTTGGATTGATATTTTCATAGAAGTATCAACAAAGATTCCATCTTTAGAGACAATATAGCCATGAAAAGAAATCTCCTGAAGCCAGAATTCCCACATTCTAAACTTCCCATATAATTCATTTCTTCTCAGAGTCTTCAGGATAATGCACAAGTGATTTTCATGATATTCGTAGCTTTTGGATTATACCAATATATTATCAATAAATACCACTAAAAATTCATCAAGATATTCCTTGAAAACTCTGTCCATTAGATTCATGAAAACAGATGGTACATTAGTCATACCAAAATTCATTACTACAAACTCGTAATGCCCGTACATGGTTCGAAATGATGTCTTTGGAATGTATTCCTTCTTCACACACAACTGATGGTATCCAGATCAAAGGTCAATCTTTGAAAAGTATTTATCTCCATGCATTTGGTCAAATAAATCATCAATGTGAGGTAGGGGATACTTGTTCTTTATGGTTATAACATTGATTTCCCTGTAGTCGATACATAACCTCATAGATCCATCTTTCTTCTTAACAAAAAGAACAGAGGCTCCCCATGGAGAAACACTAGGGTGAATAAATACCTTATTAATAAATTCCTTTAGTTGTTTCTTTAGTTCCACTAATTACACAGTGGCCATTCTATAAGGGGTCTTCTATATAGGCCTTGAACCACGAATTAAATCAATGGAAAATTAAATTTCTCATTCGGGAGAATGTCCAGGTAAATCTTCTGGAAACACATCAACATATTCTATCACAATAGGTACATCATCTATTTGAACATTCCTTTCCTCACCAACAATCATTTCATTCTCTTCCTCACCAATAATTGAATTTAGTTGAGCTACTGGGGATGGATCTAGATAATAATTAGGTGGTGACGATTCTGTTATAAAGATAAGGGGTTATTTATCATCATCATCAATAATAGTAACCTCCTTCTTCTTATAATAAATTTTTGCATCATGGTCTGAAAGCCAATCTATACTGAGGATTATATCAAATTCAATCATGGGTATGATAATGATATCAGAAGATAAAGGACATTTATGTGCTCTAATGGGGACTGATTCACAAAACTTTGTTGCAATGATACTTCCATTCAGAGTTTTGAATGACAACTCCCTTGTTAAATAGAATTGGAAGTATCAAATTTTCTTAGAAAGCTAGGATGATATGAAACAATGTGATGATCAAGAGTAAAATAAATCATTTTCTAAACTTGAGGAGACCATTAAATTACCTGCCACCACGTCTTTCGGATATTCTACCTTAGTAGTAGTGATAGCATAAGCTTGTTCTTGATCCCTTGGCCTTTTATGAGGTAGGTCCCCCTGAAACATAGGACATTCATTTATATAATATACCATCTCCCTTCAATTGTAGCATTGAACATCGATAGCTTCTTTCTTCCCCTTGAAATCACGAGCTTGATGGCATTTTTCACCACACTTATAACAGACTCTCATTCCCTTCAAGAAAGTACCAGGGTATTTCTTCCCACATTTACTGCAGGATGGATAATCAAAATTTAACTTCTTCCCCTTATTTCCATTTCCAGAGTGATCAGTAGATCTCTTCTTCTCTTTATTTTCTTTAAAGTCGTATGACTTAGAGAATTATTTTTTTTTCTCGATAGCACATGAGAAAATATCATCGTACTACGAGAAGGATTGTGAGACTAATGATAAACAGAGAAATGGTTTTAAACCATCAATGAAATGATCAATCTTACTTATTGTGTTATGTATATAATTTTCAGCGTGCCTCTCTAACTATGTAAAGTTAGAATCACACTTTGTGACATTCTCATTCTCCTTTTGCCTCAGACTCAGAAATTTCCTTTCCATATCTGCTCAATGGTTACGAGAAAATTATTTTCCTAAGAAAATCTCTTTAAACTCATTCCTTTCCATATTTTATACTTTATCATCTTTATTTGTGTTTTGAATCAATGACCACCATTGCTCAGCTTCTCCAGTGAGGCGGGAAACTGCCATGATAAAATTTTACCTTTCACCACTCCCCAAGGCATGTAATATTTTCTCTAAAGAATTTATCCATTGCTTAGCTACTAATGATTTTTACTCCCATTGAATTTTGGTGTTTGTTTCCTCATGAAGCAATCTAACATTGATCCTCCACGTTGTGGATCAGGGTGCTTCATACGGGTAAGGTTATTATTCATAACCCGAGTGAGTTGTCCCAGTATGGTGATTAGATGATCAGCACCAATTGCATCACCAGCTCCACTATAATTATCCGGAGTAGGAGGGAAATACCTACATTGAGTGTGTTCATTGATACAGTTTCCATTCCTTCCACTAGGAGCCATTTCTAATCAATGGCATCAACTATATTAGTTTATGAATCAAAATACATAATTCCAAACTTGTAAAATACCTAACGTAAATTGAAAAGTTTATGGATATAATCCATATTCATGAAAATTTTTAATTTGAGTAAGTATATAATCATAAAACATTAATAATGGTTTATAAAGAAAATAAGAGTTATCCTAAGCATATCCCCCGGGAGTGTTGTAACCAAGAGTCCATCAAGGCCCGTTGTCGTGCACCAGTTCCCATTCGAGTCTACCTCAAAGTAGTGTTTTCAGGTTTTACCCCTAGGTACATCTGTGCCAGAGCCACCTCTACCTTCTCATATCCAGACGGGGATATATTGCTTGGAGAACTCAAAAAGTATCTACTATACTAGAATTCAAGGAATTTCTTCTATACTAATCCTCAAAGTCTATCTTAGGGCTTTGTGCTCTAATCAGAGTTTATCTAAACCTAGCTTCCAAGGTTTGTACTAAACTTCCTCTGATACCAACTGTAATGCCACGACCCCAATTACCCAGAGTCGATGCATTATTACATAACATTGGCATGATCATAAAAGTCCATGTCTCGAAATACCGATTGGTTTAATAGCCTTGGATGTACTAGATACATTCATAAGGTTTACATTACATCATAAATGAAAAAGTACAACAAAATTTTTTCCATAGACCACACTCATATCCCATCAGAATATCCCCAAAGTTCAATCATAAAATACTTCTTCACATCCTGAGAATAATAATACATAGAAAGGGGAGAGTTCTGATGCTCAGTAAGGATAACAATATAGCGGAAACTTTCATAAATAAGAATAAACATTTAAGGAAACATATAACTAAAAAAAGAATTTTAAACATGAACTTCAGCATAATATGGGAAAAATAAAATGAAATAATTCCATTTACTTATTCAAATAGATATTTTACTAGTCAAATAATCACATGCAATATCAATAACCAATTTCATAATGATGGAATTCATAATTCTAGACTATCATAACCACATAGTCAATGCCTTGTTCCAAGACTACAAATAAGATTTTTTCAAGTCCTTGTTCCAAGACACTAGTTTGTCTCCTGAGACCTACCGATGCATCGAGGAGCTATAGCAGGCACCAACTGTCACTTACTAAGTCCAATTCATTCCTCATATGAACATGTTTAAACATAACATAAACATTCGTATTAAAATTAGAATACGAAATGTCAATAAATTCTCCATAAAAAATGAATGGTGTAAAAATAACACATCCACAACCAAACATATCACAAATCCTTCAATACAATATGGATGTTTTTTATCATAATAAATCTACTTCAAATAATCTTAAAATCCATCAAAGTATGTTGACAGAGATGAAATAAAAACTATTTGGGAGAAAAATCTCTTTTTTTGAAATCATTTAAAAGTCACATAATTATAAAAGAAACCATTTTCTTGGAAAATATTCTTATAAGCTTTTAAAGGGAATATTTGACTATTTTAAAATGGTGGAAAATAGCCGCACCCTCTATATAAGTTAAAAAAGACATTCTTACCTTAATTCTATTGAAAAGGTTAAAAAGGACCTTGTTTGGAAAACGACGGAAATATTCCGTTATAAACATTAAAAAGTCAAACAAGGGTATAAACTAATTTAACCTATAGTCTATAAAATAGTAAGAATTTTTTGAAATACATTTTTAAGAAACATGTATGTGGATGATAAAGAGGTCCCACTAGATAATATAAACAACCTCAGATAATGAAGAGATTGTGAAATTAACCCTTACCTTGTACTTTTACTTCATAAAGGGTAGGTTAACCTCCTATATAATGGTGAAATAATTTTTATTAAATTATACAAGAATCATATACATTAATATGATATCATGTATGATCTTTTGATATTGCTTTGTTAATAATATCTTAGTATTATAGTCATTTCAGGTATTAACAGATTAATTTTCCTTTATATTCATTGTTATGTGTGTAATATTTTTTATGTATGGGATGTATATTATTCATATCCAGAATGATATTAAGTCTGTAAACATTATTTTTAATCATCAAATGAAAATTGGTCTTTAATGGACATGATGGGGAATGAATCTCATTGCGTTCGTGGAGATGGTAATCCCTATGTACGTACGAGCAAAAATATAATTCTATTGATATTAAAATAATATATAATTGGATGGTATATCATATATATAGAATAATTATCATGTTATATTTTCTATTTACATCAATTACACATCATTATTATACCCATCCAAATAATAATTTATTGAATAACAATTACACCACGATGTGGAGATGGTAAGCCGTACGTACGCACATATGGTGACATGACATTAAAAGGATTAATAGAATAAGAAATTTGGTTGTACCATATTTATAATAAAATCAAATTATATAGAATATACTAGAGTTATAATTTTATATTTGAAACAACAAGGAAAAAGGAAGTGGAAGTAGAACAGAACTTGAAAGAAGTGATGAAATATTTACCTCTTCTTTGGGATCTTCCTTTTGATTTGATCAAAAGGGCTCCTTAGGTTGGCTTTATGACTAAATAAAGGCCTATATGATGAAGGGAGAAAATTTTATAGGGTATTTGGGTAGAGGTTGGGTGAGCCAAATGACTTTGAAGTTGTGAATTAGAGAGAAGGGGGAGTGCCCTTTTATAAGAGGGGTGAGGGGCACCTTAGGAAAAGATAGAAATATTATTTTATAGTAAAATAATTTTCGGTTTATAATGGATTTAAAATGAATTATTTAAAGTATAATGTGTGTGTGGGTCTAAAACCACTCAACCAATAGGTTTTAGATAGGTTGGGGTAACTATATAAACATAACTTTTAGATTTAACTCTTAGTTAAATAGTTTGACATTAACCATGTCTCTTTGTATTATTATATTATATTGTTTATAATCATACAATATACTTCCAAGAGAACCCCAAGTTGTTAATTAATGATTCAAATATCATTATATACGTTATTTGTCCAAACCTTAGATTTTTAGGGATAGAATATCAATTAATATTATAATATTTGTTTTAAAAACTCTTTTCTGTCAATTTTGACACTATTTAAAAATTGATTTTTGTTAAAGCCCAAAAATATTTATTAATTAGAAATAAATTAATTTAAAAAATCCTAACATATCATATTAACCTATAAAATAATTTTATGTCATCAAAACTTTCAAATTATATTTATTTTAACATTTATAATACCATTTACTTAATTCATTCATTTATAAGGAAAATACATCATCATCATTGTGTCATAAATAAATTTACTTATTCAATGTCTAAAAATTAAAAATAAAATACCATTATGGATGAAATATTTTTATATTTATAGTTAATATTTATAGTCTAATATATAAAATATATAACCCTATGTAAATTTTTTTTTCTAAAAGATATATGCCTATGTCATTTTTTGTATTTACTTTAAGTTAATTAATATAAATTGTCATTATCACTTACAAATGGATAAATGGGGTCCCTAAATCGACCCAAAGATTCCCATGGTCGAAAATGTATCATCCAATAAGGTTAGGATACGTGTTATGGTAATTTAATATTATTATAATATTATTTTTTACCAATATTTACCTGATTTAACCTTTAACCATGGTAAATAAAATATTTACCAAAGTAATTATTCAAAATGTATAAAAATAAAAGATACCTATTTACACAATTTAGACCTCATGATTCTAAATATGGAATCCATTTTTATAAATTCAAAACATAGAAGTGGCATAAGTTAATTTAAAATTAATTTCCATTGTCAAAACAAATTGTGTGTTTTTAAGAAATAATAACTATCAAAAGATTGACCCTTGCTTATGTCCAGTTTAAATGTAAAATTATGTCCAATGACCAAAATTGGATTAAATGGTAAAAATATAATCTAATTATACTTTAAAACCACTCAAATTCATAATTTATCACTATTAATTATTTCGATTAAAAAAGTTGTTTTTAATTAAAATTTAGTAATTTGCACTATTCATCAAAAATAAGAATTTTTAAGAAAAATAACAAAAATTCACCCTAAGATAATTTTGATATTGTAAATCAAAAAATGAAGTCCATTTTGAAAGATAAAATTTATATAATTTTAAAAGGTGGGTATTACTATTCATAATGGCTACATTGATTGGTTGTGGTGTGGGTTAGAACTCGAAGTTGCGTACAACACACGCTACTGTATTATTCAAAGGAAAGAATACTGTGGATGCTTGGGGTGTTACATAGATTCCATGAAAAGGAAAGAAATAAAATAATAAATTGAAACTGAGTGTATTTTTTTAGTCCAAAAATTAATTTTAATGAACACTATTGTACTTCCTTTTTCTAAAAATACAAGATTATTTATAATAAATTTTAGCTGATTGAAGGAGAATAATAAAGTATGTTAGATGAGTGTAGAATTAGTTTTTACCAAAAGAAGTGATGTTCATCATTGAAAATTGTTACTAGTATGGTGATAAAATTTCTCATACTATTTAAGGGGATATAAGATTAAGATGAGGTACGAGGATCCAACATGCCTTTAAAAAAGGGAAGTAAAAAATATTAATAATGATGAGATAGTTGAAAATTTGTGTGTGTGCTCTTGGGAAATTTTGATATGGTTGTTGATATGGGACCAAGGATTACTTAAAAAAAATTTCTTAGATTTCCCGTGATATATTGACATTGGATGAAAATTGAATAATGTATTACATAAAATGTGTTTTACAGGAAAAATTGATGTACTTGATTATAGACAGTTGTTTTCTACCCAGGGATCACCCACATAGACAAAGAGTATTTTTGTAAATGTCTCTTGGTTACAAACCCAAGTGATACTAATTTACTCTTAGTGAAGGCTTTCTTTATTATGATAAAAGAGGACGTGTTGAGATATTCAAAATATTTCCTCTGTATTTGATTATTAATAAGGGGTAGAAGTATCATAGTAGAAATAAAAACATAATGATTATGTTATTGAATGAAAATGGTAAATTTGAATATATTTTATGTTTTATATGGATGTTGACAAGAAACATAATGGTAGAGACTATTTGAAATTTTTTTTCTTGTATTAATTTGTATTCAATATGTCAATATTTTTTTATAGAGATTTTTTAGACAATATATTTTTATATATTTCTAGGAAAAATTTATTTTTTTAGATTATGGTAGTTACCTAAGGAGTTTTATCAATAATCTTTAAGGATTATATGAATTTTAATCCAACTATTCAAAGAAAAATTTCTCACAAATGAAGATGATGACCTACTAGTCTTAATGTTCCAAACATCATGAAGTAATTAGTATCCAAGCAATTTTTATACAATTTTTTTCAAATTCAATGATGTAAAAATGGTGAAAATTACAATTTTAGATTTGTCCATGATTGAGCAGTGATACAATAGTCAATTTAGAGTTGTATGATTGAAAATTTTTTATAATGTAGTAAATATTATTGGATGGGGAAACCATAAGATAAATATAGTTAAAATATGGAAAAGTAATTAAGGATTTATTTTTGAAGGTTATGTAAAGGTAACTCATGCACTGAATTAACTATGGAAAGTTTTCAAATGCAATGTTTAATGGAAGTAGTAGATTCCTAAAACTATGTAAAGGTCATCTGTGACATACATGACCAATATAAAGGTACACAGGATAAATTTTCAAAGATAAAATATCAAAGAAATGTTATATATATATCTATATAAATATTTCGAAAGTATCAGTTGTTTGAGTGCCATTATATAGAAAAACAAAAGATCAAACAAAAAATAATTTTTTATGTCATTAGATAAAGAATAGTGAATGGGCACTAAGGAGTGGGCGTACAATGCATGTGATGATATTCACAGGAATAATATGGATGGAAATGAGACTTAGGAACATGATTTCATTGGATGGATGATATTATGATGACATATCAGATATTGTTTTAAGCTAGAATTATCATAAAATAGTTTGCTGGGATATAAATCTAATGACTCATATGGGGAACATCAATCGAAGATTAGAATAATGGTTTTTTGTATGGTGATATGAAGTTTCATCTGACTAATATATGATGAGATTAATGTTTGGAGGTTTCAGATGAATGGGAAATAGAACATAGGCCCATCGGTAAGAGAATAATGATGGCGTAAAATCAAATAATGAAGTCCCAATAATGGAAATAAACAAATATTCACCGAATAGAGGATAACCATTGAGATTCATATAATTTTTTTTTGTACTTAACATGATAATTATATTTTTTATAAAAAACATTTATTTTTATATTCAGGGTTAATTATGTTAAAAAAATTTCTTTAAAAATTGGAATACAAAAGTACAATGAAAGTGAACTTTTACAAAGCTTTAAGAATCATGACGGTGAATCTTGAAGAGTTGAGAATCATCTAGTTTAAATGATTAAGTTAGAGGTAAGAAATTTTTGTTTCATGCAAGTGGAAAATGTTTTTTAGGTCACACCATTTCATGTCAGAAGTGAACCTATATGAATTGGTGAAAAATTATCATGAAAGTGTTGAACAATGTTCAAAATCAAAGTATGTGATGTTTTTAAGGATTTATACCAAGAGAAGAAGATTATGTTTTTACATGATAAATGAAGATAAATAAAATGGATTACCATATAATAAATGAAAAATAAATGAGAGTTTCTATTTTGGTTCCTACCCAGTCAAATAATATTCATCATTCCAACTCACATTATATGAAGAAGGAGGCTCAAATGACTGAGAATACTTCCTCAAAAAGATTAGAGTCTGATAGAGTCATCCAACAAATATTATTTGAATAAAATATGATGGAACAAATATCACTTCTATGAAAAATATTGTGGAGAAATACCACATGGAGTTATCAAACATAAGGTATACTATATGGAGTTTATTATATGATCATTGGATATGATACTATTCAATAATAAATTATTGAATGTTCTGATTTACCATATATATAGATCTTCCAAAAATCACTATAAATTTTCAATTCCAAGAAAATCTTAAGAGTATTGGTCAATATATTGATGATTTCATATAGGTAAAGTTGATCAAAATTTATTGTTGATGGAGTTGTTATCTTTCTATATAATATCAAAAAATAATAATAAAAGGGATTGTAGAGGGGTACATAACCAGTTACTGAAATGGCTTGTAGTTGTGAGTATAAACTGTTGTGAATTAAAGTGTATACAATTATGAATGTTTTTAAGATAAACAATTATAGTAGAGGATCATATTACTTAGAGTTTTAACTTGGGATAGTGATATGGATGATTACTTGGGGGTATAACCAGTTGATAATTATTCCATTATAATCCTGAAATGTATAAATAAAAGAATCAATGATGGGGGATATCCTATATAGTAATGAATAGGTATTTTTACCCAACCTTGTAAATATCATGTGGTGATATATATTTATAATTTTTAATATGAATGGTGTGTTTGAGATTCATATTTTGGTGGATATTAACTATAGGTTTCATTGGATAGGAAAAGATTGTATATGATGTTATTAAATTTTTAATTAAAATGAAAAAGTGATAACTGATTTCCCCCCAAACTATAATTTACCCTACTTTTATATAAGAAACTTTAAACATAAAATTGGACTACGTAGAATATAATTGATTGGATAAAATTGAGACATTATGTGGGACCCATGGTGCTATAAATAGTGCATCAAAGTCTTAATAGTGAAATTATACATGTGACAGTTCTTCTCAAAAGCATAATATCATGTATCATTATGAAATATTTATTTTCTATATTAAAATACCATTTTCTCATTTCTTGAATAATTATTCTATGAATAGTGGGTACCGATTGAGCACTCCATGATTTCCATATGAATGATGAGTAATTTCCTTAGATGTAAGGAATCATAGATGATAAATAAAAAGATTTTATTTATAATGTTCAATATATTTATGAAAATGTGAATTATAATGATCATATTACCCTTTCTCAATCAACATGGAAATTCTAAATCAATTGTTAGAGTGGTCAACTATAAAGTTTTTAATATAAAAAAGTTTTCTATTGAATCCACTCAACACACTAATGATTTAAGGATGTGTTATATAATGTGCGTCATTGTATATTTCAATGAAACCTTAGAGTCCTGATATAGTTCCATGAAATTAAATAATTTACCCAACATTACCCAAAAATATCATTTCAAGGGGTAAGAATTAAAGTTGTGTTTTTTGAATTTATTTAATTCTACCTCACTATTAGTAAGATGATATTATCATTGTGGATATTTTAATAATGGATCATCTACAAATAACTCTATTATATTACCCATCATGGACATAAGAATATATTTCATATTATTTTTTTATAGTTCCAAATTTATGGAAGATAAATGGAATTTCTTATTTAAAATATAATGATTATGGTTCCCAAAATGAATTTTCCCCTCATCATAAAGATAAATTATTATCATGTTATAGTTAGAATAATAATACATTATAGGGAGGTCTTGGAAGAAATCTATTAAGTCCATAAATAGTTAAATGATCAAAAATGTGAAATCATCCATAAGATAGTAGTGGTTATGATCACTAAAGTAAATATAATTATTTAATCTCCCATTATTTTATTTAATAGAATAATTTGTGCACCGACATTGTGTATTAAACTTAATTAATGAATTTATTATTGATTAATTTGTCATCTTTAACATCAACTTTCATAACATGGAAATAATTCACATTCTATGCTTTCTATTTATAGAAATGGTTGTTCTATAATAGATGAAAATGATAGGTAGGTAATTGGGTTTCTAATACAACCATTTTTTTGTAATTACTTGACAATAAATCTTGATTTTTCTTAATGTTGATGATTAATTTCTCCAATTCTTATGAAATAATAGAGTCATCAATCAATTTAGGCTACATAACTTTCGTTGTACCCAACCTCACCTTTCCTTATTCATGTAAAGGGGCCAAGATACCTTCCTTAAATGATAGAGGAAAATATTTTGGATTTTATTAATTTACAATTTTATTGAAATCTAAAAAGAAACTATAATATTAAGACATTGGAGGTGATACAAGGGAATTATTAATTCCATAAAGATCACAACCTTTCTTTCAATAGTAGGGTCCATCTATTTCACCTGACATAGTGAGAATATATTAGAAATAAATTTAACCGCATTAAATTATATTATGTTTAAAATCAAGATGGTCAAATGGATTTTTCTTGGATAACTACAAAACTGTAAAACTCACATTTAAGGAGAATAACTTGGGATAAAGGATGATCTATATATATTTCAAAATTTTCTTACCATATACTGATTGTAAATGATTAATAGAACAATTTTTTTACCCCTATATGAGATGAAATTGATTTGTGGGTTCACATAACTAGTCAATATAACTTATTTATTTTCTAAATTAAATATTTTTTTCCTCAATTGTATGAATGGGAAATATAAAATATTCACTAAGTTCACCCTATAGATTGATCGAGGTGTTTACCAATCCATTTAGGTTAGGAATATATACGGTGTTATTAATCATTAGATTCTTCTCCCATTCCTTATATTACTCTATGTCTATATATTAATGTTCACATGGATTATAAGTGGAGCTCCCACAATACAAAATCAAGATATTTTAATTATTAGAGTACTTAATACATCAGTTATATATTGAGGACACATCTACATACATATCAAGTAATAGCCTTTTCACTAGGATGTTGAAATTTTTAACATTGAAAAATACAATGATTTCATAGTCTGCAATGAGATATAAAAACATCGTATTGGGATTAATCCATGAGAGTGGATTCAAATCACATTTATATAACCATTGTATTGATATATTAGTGGAAAAAAGTATGAATAGTTATGGTCCACACATCAAAGCCTTCATATTTAATTAATTTTTATCAATATACCATTATCAACAATGTTTTTATGGATAATTACACTATTGAGCTTTCTAGATATGTATAATGGTGTATATTCCCTTGAATGTTATTTTCTCAATCAAGTTTATTAAATGATATTTTAGTGTGGCTTTTAATACACCTGGTATCTATATGATAAACATATTCAATAATAACCTGACTCTAAAACACCAATGTAAATGAAATACTATCAACAATGTATTGTCTATATTCTTCTGAAATATTAAGGAGTTGCATGATTGTGAACCTGACTAGGATGATATCAAGAAAAATTAAAATGTCATACTTTTGTATTAGGGAATATGATTCATATTAGGAGTTTACTCTCCATTTATAGTCATAAATTCTAAAGATAAATACACAACTGAATCCTTGTACACACTATATATCGGGGTTCCCTAGCCATCCATAGGGTGAGTTATAATGATTTCCCTATTCATTGGGGTTGGCCAATGAAATATTTATTTTATAATAGTTCCAAAACATTGATATTATCGGAATGGGCCATATATGATTTTTGATTAAACTTTTTATCTTAGTAAATTTCATAGCATTGGGTCTCTACTGTATGTATAACCTCAGAAAACAATTCCTAATTTTTATGGTTTACTTTGGCCTTTTATTATATGGCCTATGTGACATCCTTCCTATTTATAAATGCGGAATTCAATGTCACATGATTCCTCTTCATCAATGAATAGATCAACCAAGTGGATGAAATTTAATAGGATATATTATGACTCCTCATAATATTATGGTTTCATTTAGTGAGAACGTTGCCATTATCCAAATGATGGGGTTAAGAAATACTATTTATTCTTGAACAACATGGGTACTCCTATGGGAATATCTTACTATTTTATATCATGTTGCTTCAATTACATTAATTATTAGAATACTATGATGATGAATATGTCACCATAGACACCTCATTGAGAAGTTATGTTAATTACAGGTTGATTTAGTTTTTATTTCTATTACAGGCACCCAAGTGACCAATTTACCTTGGGTTATTATCATTTTTTAATATTATTAAGAGTTCCCATGATGAAAAAACATTCCTATATGTTATTCCCCACCAATTGATATAATACGAAATATTTAGTGAAATAATTCAGACTAGTTTCCTTTTGTCTCTTAATTATTTGAACTTTTATCATATTTTTATTTATAAATATGTTGAAAACCCTAGATCCTCATCCATTTAGAGTGAATCAAAAAATTATTACTACTCTTAATGGTTTTATAAAATTTCACCATTTCCCCATCTTTTCAAGGACAATACTATTTTAGATTTCATTCAAGAGGAGGCATTACATGATATTGAGTGTGAATAATGTTTGGATCCATAATTGGTATATGGTTTTGTGTTATAGTAATAGAATCATCTATATCAAATTACATCCTAATTTCTGATGACATGAGATTATATTTGTATTTAGATCATTTATTATCCTCTTCATGGGACTATGATATATATATGAACTCTAGGAATCCACATAGGAAATTCATGTGAATGTGGAGTGTTTTAAACTCAATAATGGGTTATAATATTCATTTATTTATTATTTCCACATGTGGAATCTATAATTTTGTGAATAATATAATCAATTCCATTTAGTATTGAATTATGAAAATATTTTTTTTCCATATTATTTTTAATTTGAGAGGTGGAAGACCATTATCAACCATTATGTGGAGAAAATATGTTAAAGGAACATCCTTCAACAATATTACAATAAGAGATATATATGGAGAGATAAATATTGTAAAATATAAACCCATGTCCTTCTTAAGTTTTCCAAAAACATCTAAAATTTTATTATCCAATAACTATAATGTTCCCATCATAGGCTCCCATTGAGATATAAAATATATAAAATTATTATCTATATATTTTGTATGATTGAATATATAGAATTTGGGATTAAAATAGTATGGTGGTGGAGGATTTGTGTCCACCTATTAAGGATATGGGTTCATATCTATATAAAAAATTTTGAATTATACCATCCATGGAATCCATTTGAGCAGTAAGGGACATAATGGAGTATAAATGTTTCAGCGGGGTAATCAATTTTACCAAAATTTTCTTTTAGTAATTGGGAAGAAAATATTTTTTTAATATTTCTTCATACAATTTTTTATATCTATCTTGAGTCATTATGGAGTATCATTCATGAAGTAGTGGTAGTTCAAACCCATGATATGGGAATTAATGATAGTCCTGGTCCATCAATGATAGATTAACAAGAATTTTGGGAAATAAGATAGAAGGATAACTAGAATCAACTATTACTAATTAAGTGGTTCCCAATTGTTGAAGAGGGATCACTAATGGAGATATATAGGACTTAGAATAGGATATTCACATAGTATATATATTTTTATTGATAAATTTTTTATTCATTCTCCTAAAATTCTCTAAATAAACATTTTACCTAACAATGATTTACTCTATATATAGAAAATGAACTTCTTCATGTGTGGGGTGAGAATTAGATGTTTCCACACCATTAACTTTATCATTTTTAAAATATCCTTAGTAAAGTGGTAACTAATTATTTTTCGGTGCTCCCAGATCAAGAAAATACATTTAATTTTGGGTTTCAATTCCTCCTAATATATTTTGGTGTAGAACACATTTTTAATGGATTCCAATATATTTCATTCTTCAACATCTTATTAATTATTCACCTTATCTATTTTTATAAGATCCGCAATATTTATGTATATAACTTTTTTTAGTGGGAATAATATATTTATCCATGATAGAGTAGTAAGTTTATTCATCACCCTGTAAATATACCTAGAGAGGAAAATTAAAATCCTAAATAACTTTTACTTTCTTGGAAGACAATTTTTTTCCATTTAAAGTTTTCAATCGCTTCCTATGATATGAAGTTTAAAAAATATTACCAGAAGGAGTCCCCAATGGTATTCAATAAACCTGATATTGATTATAGATATGAATCATAAATTAGAATAAACCAAGGAGACACATATTTTGAATGTTCATCTAGTATAAAATGTTACTTTTCTAGGGAGGATTAGGAGGTATAAATTCCCCATTCTTTGTGGAATATGATTTTACTAGCTCTACCTCAGTAATATCCTTACTCCAACATAATGTTTATGATTCAACAGGTAGGGGTGGTGGTAACAATTCTCCTGAGCGTGTGGACTTGGGGCACTACAACACTAAATCATGGAATAGTTCAACAAACTTCTTGGGATTTTTTAATTTTTTCATAGAATGAGTTGGATGTAGTTACTTTTTTGGGAATTAGATTATTTCTATCACAAGTTTCTCTATGACTTTAGGACAGTAATTCATTATAAAGGAGGATTCTTGACCTTCTTGGAATCCTGATATAAATGCCCATCGATGGGTCATTCCATTGAAGTATGATTATTCTATAATTTTAGGATGATATGACATCATTTTTTTTGAAAAACTATCATCTACAGTCATGGGGATTAAAATATATATTAAAAAATTGAATTTGTATGGTGTTTCCCTAATGAACCCTGGTAACTAGTGACTAGAGTAAAATGTATCACTCTATATTCACCCAATCATATAATATTATCATTAGGTTATTTATTTAATATCTCAGTTTTTCATTGGGGGTATGAATCCATTAAATATATATTTAAAACTTTTTTTAATCAAAATTGATGTTACTAAGGATGTGAGGGTGGTTCTGGGAGAACTCAAGAATGTTTAAGAGCCCGGATCTCCAGTTTTTCAAGAAACAGAATGAGGTACATGTTTGGAATATTGTTAGTAGTAAATATGATGATTAAACATTTGACCAAATAAAGAGAGGTTCATAGTAAGGGAATACATGTATCAAGGGCTAACTATCCTTGAAAAATTAGTAGAATACTACAGAGGTAAAATTCATAGCTTACTCATTGTATTTCTAACCATGAGCCTAGATTGTGCAAGTTTGGTGCCTTTTAACAGTAGGCATACAATGCATGTTCAGGGGTTTTTCAAGTTGTTTGCCTTGGATGTGTGGGGTGTGGCCTACCAAATAGTGTATACCCCATTGTAGGCACATGATTCGGCAATCTGTGTAGCCAAAACCTACACCCCATTTTAAAATGTGAATTTTGATATTTTCCCTTCTTATGTATAACCTATGTGGCACTTATTTTTCATTTCCCATTAACACACATCAACATCACTCATTTGAATATATTCCATTTCTCTTCTTAGCTTATAAGAGACCTTCTTTGTCCGAGTTCAAAATTTAAAACCATTTATTATGTTGGACCACTCTCAGTAAGTCTACGAGTCTTATACATTTGCTTCATATATTATTTCATAGTCATTGGTTTATTATCCATTCAATATCATCTAACATATTTTCTAGTGTTCTTACAGTTTCATCAATTTATCTTGTTTCATCTTGAATCAGAGGATGATACAAGACAAACAATTGACTCTTAGTACAAGGTATATGGGACATTACTTTTACCTTAATTTTATTGTTTTTATAAGTAGCTCTAATGTGTCACCAGAAATATATTCAACTCATTTACATAGAAATTATATATTCTTAAATTAAATTTATTATCATTTACTAGATATATCTCTATTTACCCTTTACATTATCAACAGTCATATACCTCAACAATTTTTTGAATGCCTATGTAAAAAAAACCCCTCTTATCTGCACTAGGATGGTCAATGGTGCTTTAAATGTGTAAGTTGAATTAATTGAAATATTAAATGTAAAAAATGATATATTAAAGGAAACACCATTTCAATTGATCCTTGTGAAATTTTGAATTATTCCCATGGATAAATGGGATTAAATGAATAGTAAAATGACATAATTATACCCTTGGATCAGATTAATGCATTATTTATAATGTTTGAGTATATTTCTAGACTACGATGTTGGTTATTGTCAATGGTTTAAGTGAAGAATTTGACACGATGATTCAGTAGACATTAACATAGAAAGATTGACATCAAGTTCCTCAACATTTAAAGGTTATTATTAGACATGATTCTTCACATAAACATTTTGTATGATTTTAGAAATGGAGTTCCATTTCATTTAAAATATATTTTTGGACATGAATATTCACGAGCCCTTGATATAGGTTGGTGGACATGAAGTTTCACATCTTTAATTGAGATTTATTGGACATGTAATTTTATATCCCGGACTAGAATGCTTGGGCCATTCCCCCATATTTAAAATTGTATGAGTCCATTGTGATATTTTACAGAAATTCCATCGATATGTGGATTAAACATCACCAGTACATAAATATAATTATATATTCACTTAATGATGTATCATGTTCACTAAAATTTTTCATTAGGTTGAAGTATGTATGGTTATCTAGTGATCCTACGAGGATCCCATGCTTTACATGTCTTATGATAATTTTATTGCCATAAATAGATTATTCCAATACAGATTTCATTTTTAATTCAAGGGTTGGATAGTATTAGAAACCATTTGTGGAATCATAATGAGTTTTACTCACACCCTATTTGGGCATCAAATTTTTTTTCCATATAGACCACATGGATATAGGTAGGGATATGGGAATCACCCATCTTTGAAGATTAATTTTATGTACTTGGATGGATTACTAGAGAAGAAGAATGATAAAGTTACCATGATGATATGGAAGCTTAATTTTTGTCCTATTGAATATTTTTGTATAACATTTACTATTGTATACCAAATATAATATTTCCCTAATATCCCATTTTGGTATATAATAATTATATTATTAATTTTTATACGACCCTTGTTATTATTTATGTAAGTAATTTTTGTCCGATGATTTTATTTAATTTCTTACATTATACTAATTCTGATGATTTATTTACATATTATTCACCATTATTCTCCACTTGGATAAAGATGATCTAGATTCCTCACCATAAAACTATAGAAGATCACATATAGTTATAATACTTTAGAATATAGGGTGGTTCATTTGCGGTCATGTGGAAACCAGGTAATGTTACATATGATTGGATCATTCTTGAGATATCATAATGTATTATCATAGTTTTTTCCCTTACAATAAAATTATGGATAGTTAGAAATTATATTAGGAAGTGTCATAATTTGGTAATAAGCCCATTCCAAGGAATATCTAACCCACATGTAGGGTAAAATCCATGTTTCAGGGGAAGGGACCATATGTTTTGAATATATCTTATTACAGTTGAACTACTTCATTATTAGGTGAAAAAAATGACTTTTTACAATTTTAGGACTATAATTTCCTACCCTTGTCCTGATATGATAATGAGGTACTGTGCATGAATCATCACAGTAACAAAGAGATTCACATGTCATGCACATGTAAATACATATAGGCATATCTCATTAATTTCATTTCTTATACTGCATGTGGCTGTTGTGTTCATTGATTTCTAAATACCTACAATATTATATTCTTTTGATGGAAGGAAAATTTGTTATATATTGTTTTGTACCAACTTTAATTTCATTATCCTATATAGTTTCATAGTGAAAAATTATTTAAATACTTTTGTTCCATTGAATCATATTAAAATAGTTACATTAATATATAATTTTTAGAAAGTTGCAATTAAATGGGGAACCGATTGGACTTATATTTTTGTTTCAATATAAACTTGGAATGGTGAAACATATAATTGAACCACCATATGTAAACATATTAAATTTTGAGGTTGAATATAAATGGTTATTTATAGTTACATGAAATGAAAATGTCAACTTATTAACATTAAATCTTTATAATATGATAATGGTAATTCATTTAACTAGAAAATTGTGTAAATATAAAACTATCAATTCCTTCTTTATAAATGAAGTGGTTACCATTAAAAGGGGATTCAAATTGAAAATTAAAAGGTGTATTCCTCCATAACATGAAATTGAAACACTATATAATGAAACTTTTGTTGAGATATACATAACCTTGAACCATGATCTAGACCGTACTTATTACAGGGAAATTGGGACCATCTCTTGTGTTCCTTCATAATCTTATTTGTTACCTAGACATGGTTTCTATATCATGATGATGTGAATTCATATTTTTATAATATAGTTTTCTAAATTAATTATTAGATTATATAAAATTATTCGTGTCATTATAACTCATTCTGAGTCATGTGTTTGCAATTGTAGATATATGCCTTGATGAAAAATATATGTTGAATTCTAGGATGGCAGCGATGACCATGCTCTGAAGGTGGTGGGACCAGAACCACTTATTTTCCAATTGTAGTGAAACCTCTTATTATACATTATCTATGAACTGACACTCAATTTTTATAGAGTTTCTTATGGTTTATTCTTTCAATTCTGGGATCTATGTGAACTCCCCATAATAAGGAATAATTGACATGAAAGTTTCAGCAGCATATTTTACCAATGTTCATGAGGGATGGTGGCCCCTAGGATGATGTGTCATGGATAGAGTCTAATCTAACATTCTTTATAAATTGTATATTCTTCTAAAAATTAGGTTCGTTCTTATTGATTTCAAGATTTTTGATTCATCTAAGCATTTTTGGGATGTTATTACATGAAAGATCATTATGGAGACAAGTTATTTAGGGAAATATTGAATACCTTCTATGATAACATAGATCATGAAATTATAAGAGATGATAAAGTTTGGGAGTCTATGAACATAGAATAGGGTGATAGGTCCGTCATATACAATTCAAATAGATTCACTGATCTCTTACGCTTCACACTGACTCTTGGTGGTGATGAGATATTGAGAGTGAGATAGTTTAAGGAAGAGATAGTATAATTCATCTAATCTCTCTCAAGGGATATTCATACAATTGAATAAAATTTATGAGATTGTACTCATTAAAAAAATAATAGGATTGTTCATGTGTGATCGAGTGTTTTATCACCCAGACTGGGGAGTGATTCATGTAGTGGTAGTAAGCATCACCTTGTGTCTGCTCATGGGGGAGGATTTAGTAAAACTGAATGCACTAAAAGTTATGTTATATTTGATCATTATGTGAATAAAAGTAACATATATCCCCAATGTAACAGCGACCATGTTGAATTTAGACTTTTCTTAAGTATAATCTATCATCAGATTTTGTTTCTGAATATTTCCTCCAATTCATAAGAAATGAAGATTTTCACTAGCTCCATATTCTGTATTTGGATCATTACTCCCATTTTAGGAATGAAAAAGGAGTACTATCGACCATACTGGTTGAGGATGTAGATTTATTTTAGGAATAAATAATTCAGATCCATAGTGCTAGTAGAGAAGTCCAACTTAGGGTGGTCATGTTATGGATTAGGGAAAGGAATTAGACCAGAAATATTCATCACAATCTACCCATGAGGAACAAATATCCATCCCATATATTGTTTGATGTGTGATTTTAGGAGCCAAAACTTTTGAATATTCAATAATAGACACTAGTGACTCACATTCATTCATATAACCTATTTTAGTGATATTACATGGTTTTGAGATCAAATAGTTTTTTTGGAGTGGTGACTCTAGAAAATTCACAGGGAGTGAGATCAGAGAGTCTCCAATGTTAAGAGTATTCTTTTGAGATATGTGGTGGTTTTTATAATAGAACATATTTGTCCTCTAATGATAGGATTTTACTTCATTATCATGATTGAGTGGTTGGTTCCCTTTTGAGACCATATTAATTTTTATTTTAAATGAATATAATTTTAATTTTATAAGGGTTAATGCTATGTTTTAAAAGGTGAATGTGATGCCTAAGAATGTTGATGAAGACCTGAAACTCATGGGAATGGTTGAGTATCATCCTATATTTTAATACTTATTTTGAGTGACATGGGAACACATTATATTGAATTCCCACTAGTGTTTGGTCACTTCAAAGATGTTTTCATTAAATATTTTTAAAGGAATCCTCTTGAGAGAGTGGTAGTATTTTCCATTGACCTTCTTCTCAGAGCTAGATCAATTTTTATTCCACCTTACATGATGGATCATAATTATATTCATGATCATGAGACACCATTAGAGGACCTATAATCGAATAGATTTTTATGAACCACTAATTCTCATTGGGGTTCACAATATATTTTCATTAAGAAGGTTACCGGGACCCTCATGTCTAATATGGATTAATAATGGTTGAATAGGATTACTATGATGAACTAGTATTCAATTTCTTATATTGATGACCTTTTTAACCATATGTGAGGAGCTTGGGTCTTATTGAAGATTGATTTAAGGTTAGGATTTCATTGGGTATGAGTTAGGCCTTTGGATATAACACATATAGACTTATAAATAAGATATTAAATTTGTGTGTATTTTTTATTGTCATTTGGTCTTATGAATTCTCCAATGGTATTTTTGTCCTTAATGAATCATGTTTTCAACCCACGCATGTATTCCGTTGTAGTGGTTTTTGGGGAAGATTACATAGTGTACACTCAAACTTGACATGATCATTATAAAAAGAATTCCATTATATTTATTAAACTAAGATACCATCGAAACTATGATATTTTCATGAAATTTAATTTTAAATTGATAACACTTACATCATAGGTCACATTATATCAGAATATAGGGTATATATTGATCGAAAGAAGGTCATAGCCATAGTTTCTTGGGAGAATCCCAAGTACATATTTGATAAATGGAGTTTCATGGGGACGAATAGTTAATATAAAAATTTAATTCTAAATTTTTCCATCCATGAAGTACCAATTATTTGATTGAATAAGAAATGTGTAATGTTTACATGGTCTGATGTTTGTGAAAATGGCTTTAACGATATTAAAGGATGTTTGACCACTCCACAGTTTCTGATTTTTTATCCCAGAAGAGTATATAATGTTTATTTTAATGAACCTTGCTATAGGGTGGGTGCCATTTTGATTAAATGGTATCAAGTATTATTTTGTGTATTTCTTTAGATGAGACCTCACAAGCACAATTCTCTGATGCGCTCCCACAAGTTTGTAATTATGATTTATGAATGGGATCAGTGGATAAATTATTTGTTAAGGGAGACATTCGTTGTATACACATCTCAAAAAAACCTGAAATATATAATTAAACATCATTATTTGAATAAAATATTGTGAAGATCATTTGAATATATTTAGTCATTGACTTTTAGATTTATTATATTCCAAGAAAAAGAAATTTAGTGGCTAATGTTCTTAGTTGGAAGTCTTAGTCATAGAATTTTAGGGAAACTAGAAGTGGGTAGAGGTTGATGGATATGTTTTATTAGATAAATCTGGAGGATCAAGTGTGTTATGATATGTGTATTCTTATATCATTACCAATGACCTCATAACATCTAAATCGAGTAAATATGTGGTATATATCTGAACATAATGCCTTGGAAATATGAGAAACTATTTCAAGTGGATTTTGATGTATTTATTTTTTTAGATAAGTTTAGAGGTTAATGAGATATTATGTATTCTTGGATGTGTCTCTGTTCCTGTAGATGTGTGAGAGTAATTGATGTGACAGTCTCATTCTTTGAAATGGAAAGTATATCTTAGACACACCATGATGTACCATGATCTAAATCACTAATACTGGTGTCATGAGATGAGAATTATTTTAGTAGGTTTGGTTACTCAGTGTTACACCTATTAGCAAGTGAATGTAGAACACCATCAGTTTACTAGACATTTATAGTCACTACCCATTATATAATAAAAATGGGATGTTATCATTATGTAAATTTGTTATAGGATTACTAAAATAAAATTAAGGAATTTAAATTGTATGGGTGATCATGGACAAGATAATAAATATCTCCATCTTCCTACATATATGGGAGACCCTATGAGTGGATGAACATAGGGGTATTTACATTTGATATCTTATAAAACTTCAGGGGGTTCCATGGAACATCATATCACATAGATATTCTCAATTCATTTTTCTATTCAGGAAGGGGTTGTTGAATTCTTTATTTTAACAGGTGATTCCGAGTAAAACTAATCACCTATAAACTAATAGTAAGTCCATGTACACCCTACAGGTTATAGAGGAAATGATTATATATTTCAACCATGATTTTTGAGGTTCTTGGGAGAATCATTTTCCAAAGGTTAAATTTTCATACAATATCATATCCCAAGAGACTTTATAGATGGCTACTTATATGGCTCTACAGAGTAGGTCATTTCATTTACCTTTGTTCTAGTTTTAAGTAGCAGAGGTAGTGTTACTTAGATGAAATCAAATTATGGGGAAATTAGAGAAGATATAACTAATTAGAATGTACATGGATAAAACTCAGTCAAAGTGGAAGAATTATGTTAATCATCATCATAGACCTAAAATGTTTGAGATGAGAGATAAGGTATTATATCATGTTTTTTCAAGACTGTTACAGTGAATGATTCAGACAAGATAAAAGATATCACCTATGTTAATTGGACCCTTGAAGACATGGAAGAGAGTTTGGATGGTAACATTTTATATAGATCTTCCTCAGAGGTACTTAGTGATGCACAATGTCTTTTATATTTATCATCATTTATATTTATACTCTAAACCATATTTTTTTATTCTAATGACTTTGAGTTATATTCTAATTCTTATTTTGAGGAGATTTATATTCATATCACTGATAATAACAAAAAGTATCTTAGTGGAATATCAGTTCCACTAGATTTTGTTGAATAATAGCATAGCCATTTATAGAGAGATATTTGGTAAATATAGGCCGATATACATGCTCAGTGACTAGATTTATTTTTAGATATAGATCAACCACAATCATGGAATCTCGTGAAAGAGTTATTTTAAGGAGGAGAGGTTTGAATATACCATTTTTATAATGGTATGGAACATTTAAATTTAAATTTATACTTTTTTATCTTAATAGAAGTCCATATGGATGGTGTGGAAATATCAAGATCATTGATGTTGGGTTCGGAGCCTATAGATACATTTTTCTGGGATCAGACTGAGGTTTATGGTTATTAGTAACTATGTGGATCAATTGTGTAGAAATGTAAAGAGAGGATGGTGGTAAGGGAAACTATACAGTACGGTCCACATGGATTTGTGGGACAAGTAGAAAAATAAATAGGTAAAATTTCTAGATTATTCATGGTTTGTCTAACAACATTCCTTTCTCATATGGGGTGGGTTCGTTTAGACACTAGTCTCCCACAGCCTGAAAAATATTTTTTCAAACCATGAAACATTGTCGTGGGAGTCATGGCCTCCCAATCAATTGAGACCATACTATTGGTACTCAGTTTTGCCAACCAGGTGACCAAACCATGACACCCTTTAAAAATTGTGAATTTACTATTTTTACCCCACATTAATAAAAATTTATCCTTTATTTTTTCCCTTATCCCATTAACATTCTACAACCTCACAAATGGGAATCTTTCCTATTTCTCATCCCATGTATTTGGGGGACCACTTTCATATGATATTGAGATCAACCACTGTTATCATGTTTGATCACTATGGGTATGTATTCAAGTCCTCTTAATTATTATCCATATTTCTATCACCATAATCAATATTATCAACATGTGATCTCATTTAATTTTTTTTTTGTTTTTTAGTTTATCTGATTTATATCATCCTATAATGAATCAAGGAAGGATACTGTATCAGTAGATGACTACCAATATAAGGTAAGCAATTTATTACTTTTCTATTAATGTGTTGATGTGTACAGGTGTTTTTTATACGTGTTGATTGACCATCCATCAATTTCTCCAGAAACATACATTATTAAAATAAATTGATTATTCATTATTATGACTTGTTAAATTGATTTTCCTTTTTTATAGATACTCACTTCATTGACTGAGTTTTATCTAAAAAGACATTCCACATCACTGACATGAATACATGAGCTGATGCACCTTATTTAAAATAGTGTGAGTCAATATGATATTTAATGGGGAAACAATGGTCATATACCCCATTTCAATGTAAATAAACACACACATATATATATATATATATAGACACATATATGACTTCTCATGTTCACATAAATTTAGTCTTAGTAAGAAGTTTCTATGGTAGTCTAGGGATCCTATGAGAAGTGAGAGACTGACATATATTATATTTATTTTGTAGGCTTACCTTAATAATACATGAAACATGTTCATTTCATATTCATTGTGTGGATTGTATTAGATGTCTTTATTGGTGGACTGCTAAGTTTTACTGCAAGATATTTTCTTTTTAGGTACTTTTCTCTCTATTTTTTTGTTTGATCCATAGTATCTCTGTCTTGTTCAGAGACTAAGAGACTTTGTTAGGGAAACTTTTCTAAAGGCCTGTCATATATGCTCAACTGAATTAATGGATTATTTCTCTAAACGGGTTATGTGTTAAAAATGGGTTCATGGTTAGTTGAAAGGTATTAAAGGGAAAGTGGGATGAAACTAATGTCCATAACATTTACATGTCGTGTTAGGGTAATACACGTTTTGTAATTATTAATGGTTTTAAGAATAATAATCCAATGTGATAGATTTTTTGAAAAAACCATTAAAAATAATTTCATGACATGTAACATAATTAAATAGCATGTAAATCCTCGACCTGTAGTTGTAAAGTGGTTTTTGGGTAGATTATTTTTGTTGGAACCCATTACATCTCTTCTCCTCTTGTCCTAGGGAAACCCTCTATGTGATTTTGGAGTTCAAAGACACCTTATAGACATCTCAATTGTGAAATCAATATTTGGTATGTATTCATGGTTGGATTTATTATTTCTATTATTTTCTTCTCCAAACTATTAGAGTAATAATTCCTCCTAAAATTATGTTGTTAGTTTTGATCGGGATCAATCTTAATCTAGGAGTACATTGGAATCCATCTACATATTTCATTGTGGGAATTTTTCTTTTGATTTTTTTTGGATCTTAGGTAAAATGTAAGTGGTCTAATCTTCAATTATCATGGTCGTAAACATTAAATATGTATTTAAAATTTATAATTTGTAGTATTATTTAGAAATTTTTATTCTTAAATTGAGTTAATTATTGTGTCTAATTGATTTATTGAGATTGTTGAAATCGACAATTCATTGGAAAGTGGGTTATAAGGTTTAGGGATTCTGATTTATATGATTAATCGGGGAATTTTTAATGATACATTGAACCTTTTATATTGACATCATTAATTGTGGATTTAATATTGTGGTTTTTATATTTTAATATAGATAATTAATTGTAGAATTAATTATGAAGAATCGAGATTGAGAATGTGGAAATTAATTATGAAAATTAAATATATAGTTTGAGTTGTTAGTATTAATTAAGAATTTGTTAAATTAATCAACTAATATGAAAACATAATTAATTGGTAAAGTAATTAAGAGTAATTATGTCATAAACTAATTGGTGATATAGTAATGGAATTTATATTGAAAATTAATTGTTCAATTAATTATGTGTGAAAAGAACTTTAACATGGTCATTCAATTGAGAAATATACATGGTAAAATGTTCATTATACTTTTGAGTAAATGAATAATAACATGTTCATTCAATTGACATGTACACATGGAAACAATGACATTATACTTATAAGTAAATTAATTGCAACATAATCAATAAATTGATAAGTATACATGGTAACATGGTCATTATACTTATTAGTAATGTAATGGTGACATGGTCATTCATTTTATAAGTATACATGGTAACATGGACATTGTATTTATGAGAAGAGGAATGGAATCATGGTCATTCAGTTGAGAAGTATAAGTGGTAACATTTTCCTTATACTTGTGAATAATGGAATGGGAACATGGTCATTTTTTTGTGTGATGTTTGAATGGTAACATGGCCATTAAATCATGGATTTAATATTGGTAACATGTGAAGTCAAGTATGAACTAAATAATGGTAACAAAGGTACTTCAAGATATGGCCTCACTTGAGAATACTTTGATTTCCAGATTGAGTAAAAATACCTATTGATATATGATATCAAATTCGAATAATTCGGGCTCCAACATTAGCCGATGTAGGTATTAAGATATCATATTACCTAGAACACTTCAGGCTCTTGCAGGAGCCGAAGCTAGAATGTTGTATGAGTGTCCATGAGAACTATAGAGTCAATGTTGTTAAATAAATAATAAATGAAAATGTGATAATTGTTTACTTATGAATTGTATTTTATTTATTTATAGACATTCATACACTATTATTTGAAAGGATATTTAATTAGACACTTTTGGTGGTGTCCTACTATGTTGTACTCATCACCCTATTTGGGATTCCTTATCAGTACCCAAATAGTCTCTATTGTTGTTGGACAGGATAAGGGAGAAAACCTTTTGTTAGATAGATAATTTGAGAAGGATCTTGGATAAGGGAAACCGACATGGTTTGAGATCTTCTTGGGAGATTTCAGTGCCATTATTTTTATTTTGAATTGTAGACACTCGACACATACATTAGTATGGAATGTTTATACTTTAGATGAATATTGTGTTTTCCTTCATTGATTACCAGGAGATATTGGTGTTATTTATTGTTATATATATTTCTTCTTCTATTGTTTATTATATTTACTAGTGTATTACTATGATTCAAGAGCATATAATCTCCCAACAAATGACTTATCAGACCCTCGATGCTTGTTAGAAATCTCTATTGTATTGGGAGGTGCACTTGAGCTCATGAGACTGATCAGTTCAAGGAACCGATGTGTTGAACCTAGGTCAGGACATTAGATTTACTATAACCCAATTTGGGATGTGGGATGGTACTCGGACATTATTCATGTATGTAGGTAGATATTAGGGGAAGCACTCAGTCATGGATGATTGAGATTATATACTAGGATGGATTATGGGAGAAAAGGGCTGAGAAAATACTAATAATGCTATCATATTTTAGTTATTATCATTTTTTTATTTTCATATAGAATGTCTTGTTTTATGTATACTTTCATGTTCCACTTATTTACCATTATTTATATCACCATTCTATCATCATTTTTTGTTTTATAGTAATTATTATATATGTCATTTATTATTATTAGATGATTTTATTTCATTATTTCATTTATACCTCTTCCACTGATTTATTGATATATTATTCAGCACTGGGATTTACTATTATAAAGAGGGTATAATCTCATCAAAATAACAGTATATAACCTCATATCTTATTGAAATCCTTTGACATATAGGAATTCATTCTTAAGGACATATGGTCACTCAGTCGTTTCACTTATGAGTGGATTGGGCATGATATGTTAATATATTTATAGATTTTCTAATGGAGAAACTTCTTATTTCTTTGGATGTCATTTTAGAGGAATTCATGTTTTTTCTTAGATCTAGGGTTTTAATCAATTGAAAATGTGACCAATTAATATTCATGGAAAATATCATCCAATTATTGAGATAGTTTATGTAATCAGTATAATATTTTTTATTTTACCTTGAGATAATGAATATTCACCCGTGAGGCGTGGTGAAGAGGATTCATAATTTAAACTTTCATTATCATTAGAATGTTATACTGGTAATTGGACATGGGATAAAACCCAACATATATTGTGTTCTCTAACAATTTTTCCCACATGACTAGTGAGTAATCCATATCCTTGGTGGGTGATTCTCCTACTTGATTTGACAATAGAGGTTTCCTACCTATTATTTTTTAAATAATTATAGGAATACTAATGACTTCCTAAATCATATCAACTGGTGGATAATAAAGAGGATGAATATTTGATGAAACTCACACAAAAACACCCATTAATAGGGATGAGACAATACTAGTGGGAGATGAGGTTCCTATCATAGCTAGAAATGGTTTCTAGATTTTCTCTTGATACAATGGAAACATCAATGAATAATTGATATAGGGAATAACTTAATTTCAAGAATTTGAGTTTTTAGGAGGAGGGACATAACATTGATAATTATAGGGAAGAAATCAATGGTTAATTTTTTATTCACCATAATAGGGAGGTTCACCATTCTAGATGACATTTCTGTAATAGTGAGGTCCTCTATAATAGAATACCAAGTGTGAGTCAAGATAGTTATTATTTTGATTATTATGGGAAGTGAATCTTTATTTAACTATTACTCAAGAGTAATCAAGGTGGCTAAATACTTGAAAATTTATCTTCATAACATTAAGAGTATAGGTAAAACCCCATGATTTTATGGTATGTAATTTTTTAAATTTTATCTCTTCGATTATGTATGTTGCACACAAATCCCATCTTAAACAAATGATGAAATAATATTTTTACCAGGTTGTTAAATTGGTGGAAAATGAATATTATTAACAAAATTATGAAATTTATAAATATTATATATTCAATATAATTTTTAACATCCATATTATGTGATTTATAGACATTATATAAAAATATATCCACTTTTACACATAAAAAGCCATATTTTCCAAAAGGCTGTTTTATCGACTTTTGATGGACCACTTGTTTTAAATCTACTTTTTGATAATTTTATAAATTATATTTGATAAAATACACTTCTTTATTTAAATATAAAATTAAAAATTTACATTTTTCTAATTTTTTTTTGGATAAGTTTCATGTTTTGATAAATAATGAAAAATATTTGATTTTAATTGAAAATAAATTTTTATCTAAATAATTTATAATCATAAATTATATTTAAGATAAATTTTAATGTATAATTGGATAAAATTTATATCATTTAATCCAATTAAGGACATTAGAATAAATCTCACATTAAATTTGGATATAAAGACATTTAAATCTTTTGGACAATTTCACTTCAAAAAATTGTTTTCTCATTCCGTCAATGAGATTAATTTTTAATTACAATTATTCATTTACGAGTTTTGAATTTAGAAAAATGGTTTCCATGTTTTGAATCATATGGTATAATTTTCGTAAATAAGTCCCTTTAATTTTTGGAGAACATCAATATTAACATTAGTATTCTTTATATTACCACAGTTAATGGAAAATATTTTAAAAATAATATTATAATTATAATGAAATTACCCTAAAACATGTTCATATTTTATTGAATGAGTGAATGTAGACTGAAATCAAACTTGTAATAATTTTATGAACTCTTCGAGTCACATGGATTACTTTAATCCTTTTATAGTATTTTATTTTATAAAAAGTCAAATATATTATACCCAAGTCTTAATAAGTATTAAATTTTTTATATAGACATATATTGAATTTATCTTTTACTATAAATAGTAATTTTAAAGATAAAATAAAGATATTCATAAATATATTTTATTTTTAATTTTTATAGAATTTATAATTAAATGAAAATTTTGCACAATGATTATGCAGTAATTGATTAATTAATGGAAACATCCAATAAATATTATTATAATTATTTAAATAAATTTAATTTTATATAATTAATATCATCCAAGAATATTATTGAATATATATAAATAATAGGGATTCATTATTGGTCTTGTTTCAAATTTATCTTGCGCATTGATATTTTTTTTAATGTCAAACTAATGAATAATATCAAAATTGACAATAATGATATTTTAAGAAAAATCATATATTATTAAATGATATAGAATTCATAAAAATCTAAAATTCAGACAAATTATTGGGATATTGTTTAAAATTTCATCAATTTTATATTTATGGTTCATTTATAACTTTATAGTATCTATATAACCCCTAATTAGTAAAAAAGGCATGTTGTCACGATAAGAGTTAAAGTGATTAAATAAGGGTTAATGCCAAAACATAAGGGTAAGAATGTGATCTAAAATTTTCTAAAAATTATTTAATGAAGTTTATTTAACACTTATAACCTAAATTTCTAATTTTATTTGATTAATAGACATTTTTCTGTGAATATAACTTTTATATTTTTTAATTCAAACATAGTTACAAAATGTCACACTCTTTGTATTTTATTTCATATATGTGTCCACCTAGTGTAAAAATGAAGGCATGAATGATCCTAAATTTCTATTTTGTATATTAATTAAATTCTATTAATTTTAAAAATTTATTTTTACATTTCATAAACTATATAATTACCTTTAATTTTTATCTAATGCAAAAATAGTATTTTTTTAATTATCATAAAAATAAAATTATTTAATATAAAAGTATTACTTAAATATATTTGGGATGAATTAATATATATAAATAGTTTTTTATATCTGTTTGATATAATATATATGTGTGAAAGTATTTTATTCTAAATCTAAATTTGTCTTGATGTATTTGAAGCGAAATTAAATTAATACAATCAAATTTTACAATAATGATATTTTATTGAATTAATATTTATTCAAATTGTTTAAAAATAAAAAATATTTTATCTAATAAAAAATGAGATAATATATATTGGAAAATGTATTCCAATATTAATTTATATCACATTTATAATTTTTTTTCTCTAGAATAATTTCATTATATTTTAATAATATGAGGATTTCTAAAAGTGCCCCTCACTAAAATTATAAAAAGGAAACTAATTCCTCACATCCTCAAAATAATTTGAAACATCACTCTCAACCAAACCCAAACAATTTATACTTAAAAAATAATTATACATGTTCTAGAGGCCCTCGTCTTCCAAAAATACAAACTCTAGATCCCTTACGAAGATATCTAAATGAATTCATCTGATGAAGAGGAAATTGTTTTACCAACTCATTCAATATAATTTATTATTCTACATCTTATTCATGTGTTGATTCCAAAATAGAATAATAAATTAAATATTAAATATACAATGTGATGTTATTATGATTATGGGACAACCATATTCTACCTTTGTTCCCTAACATATGAAAAATGAAAGAACTGCACGTGCGTATATATGACTTACCCTCGCCATACCGTGGTGTAATTTTTCTTTCAACACAACATTACCTGGATGAGTATAATAATGTATATAAAGGATATATATTGTTATTATTACATAATATTGAGTTTTTATAATTAATATACCATCTTATTCCTTACCTACTCACCAATAAGGTAATGATACCATTGCTCGCGCGTACGTATGACCAACCGTCTCCACGATGCTATGGGATTAATTTTACATATCTGACATTCAATAATGAATCTGAGAATTTATTGAATGATTAAATATTATATATATAACATTAATATCAATATGAATATTTTTCCCTCAATACTATGTTAAATAATTGAGGTATTCATTAACAAACATGCATATGAAAATGAAGTAGTTAACACCCGAAACAAGGATAATAAGGAAATATTATCATAAAAAAGGGGACAAAAAAATTTAATAAGATCATATATGATATAATAAATATGAATAATGTATTGATGAAAGTTAATAACATTCCTAAAACCATTATAAATGAGGTTAATGCATGTCCATCTAAAAGATGAATATGGTAAGGGACTTTGTCTCAATCTCATTTCATTGAGGCATAGTTTGATGTTATAAAACCACCTTCTTTAATGAGGTATATATACATACCCTATGAGTTATCATGTAATTAATTCATTTATTTTCATGTTATTTATAGTTCTTTTAATGTAATTATTTCTTGGGTATTTTAGTTTAAATGTTCAAAGTTATATGGGACACCTTCAATGTTTAATGATTTAATTATCAAATATTTTTCTCCATATCAATATTATTGATATTATTTAATATATTTATTTATATAAAATCATTATTGAGTAAATTTTATGTCTATTTTTACTTTCATTAAAAAAAAATAAATATTTTTTAACATTTTTTTATAAGGAACATTTAAAAAAAAAAAAAAATAAATGTTATATTCTCAACATATATGGAGACAATGACTTATCTGATGCCATGGAAATATTTTTATTTTATTTTTCCTTTTCAAAATTTCACATTTAATTAAATAAAAAACCATATTTATCTTCTTGTTTATTATGGTATTTATAACTTTTTATCAATGTAAAGGGTATTTCTATATAAGAAATGGGTTCTTGAAAGAATAGGATATTTTTATATGGATGTGTTTTTTAGGTGGGTTTAATAATAGATTTTCCTTAATAAATTACTATGATGTCATTTAAAGTACTTTCTTATATGTAAACATCTATTATTTAATCTTTTTATTCATTGAGGTTTATCTATTATGATACCATATTCCATACTTTAGTAAATATTTTATTGTATATTTTATTTTGGAAATACTTATATACTGTAAGACTAGTTATTGATTTTTTATTACACAATGATTCTATTGTATTATTTATTCATGAGAGGAATGAATTAGAATTAATAAGTCTTGGGTGGGGAACTCTATCACTCTTATATGAATCACTATTCTCTTAAGATGAAACTAGTTGGTGATAAAACCTTCGCATTTGTTTCCATTCAGTTTTAAATTTTCAGGAGGATAGATCTTGACACAAATCAGACAAGTTTCTACTAAGATACTTAAACTATCTTGAGTATAGATCCTGACATTGACTATATTAAGGATATATATTGATAGTGAAAAAATCCAACATAATTCCTTCAATAATTATTATTATTCAAAGTGGTTATTTGATTAGTTATAATATCAATGGTTTAGTTTTAAGATCATGTGATTAATTATATACCATTATTTGATGATCTTATATTCTTCCCATATTTATAATTAATTATTAATTAATGTTATATTCCACTTTAATTAACCTATAATGAGTATTTGATATCTCCCATTTCTTATGTTTTATTTTTTCCAAGATTCTAAGAATTATATTATGACTGATATAATGTGTTATGATGGGATAAAAATGATGTTCTCAAAGAAAATAATTTTTTAATTTTATATTTAAATTGTAATTTGAATTTCAAATATGTATCTAGATTACCAACACCACAAAACTATTCAGTCCATTATGATGTGATCTATGGTATTTTATTACAATTTAATAAAATAAACTCAAACACCATGCTACTGGGGTCCGGGAATTACATTTGGTATTACAGAATACATAGTAGAATCTTTGGGAACTAGATTTTGGAAAAAGTAGATTAGGGAATATAACCGCATGAATGAATTTGAGGGTAATACTATGTATAGTATATCATCTTATTGAATTTGTAATAATAATTCATAACCTAGGTTAAACCGATGAACTCATATATTGAGAATAAGTTTTCATGGTTTAGACATCCGATATATTTTTCTTTATGACTATATCTCTATGATTAGTATTTCTCACATTGTGCTTTGGGATTGGGTCATTATTTAGAATCAACAAAGTTATACACATAATGGTTATATTTTTTATGCTGAAGAGACTAAAAAAACAAATGAACATATGGATTTATTAAGGAATATGATGATTAAGCATAGATAATGGTTTAAAAATGAAGTAAAATGATTAAATTCATGGGTATTTGGATTCAGGAATTATTTCTTAAATGGTTATATAGTTATAAGAATAATGAGATATATATATATATATAATTATTGAACTTTAGTTCTTATTATATAATTATTTGGAATCATGAATGTTGTCATTACAATTTTTAAGGTGATAAAATATTTTTTTGTGACAATAAGAGATATAATATACTATTTAGGGAATCTAATGCTATGTTGATTTCGGAAATTTATTGACCTTCCTTCTAAATTTCTATACATTTAATTTGGAAAAAATCTATTTTCAATTAGTCTTATGGTAGCTACATATGGGATGGATTAATTTGAGCTTTGGATATATTTTTTATGTTAAAGTATGATTTATCATATTGGATAACTCGTGCTAACCATTATGGTTTCAGTAAATATTTAATGTCTAAAAGAATGACTTAATGACCATATGATTCATTAAAAGTTCTTTGGGTATGAAAAATTCATCATGAATATCCATATCTTGTTATACAAAAGAAAGTAGAAATAGATCGAAACACATCCAAAGAATGAGATTATGCTTTTATGTTGGAAGAAAATAAATTATATTTATTTTATCAAGTGCCTATCTATATAGTAAAATAATCCACAAAATTATTAAAAGGATTTTTTATAAAAAATGTTATCCTATTACTTTTCATACTAAGAAATCAATGTATTTTTAACCGATCACAAGATTTATGGTCTCGTGATGATTAAATTTATAAAGACCATGTTTTTAATCAATATTCATAAAAAATTATGGTTATTTTTTTCTTAGGTGTCCATGTTTTCAGTTTTTACTAATGTTCTCATACTAAAAATCCAATTTTTTAACCTTCATATTTATCATCCCCTCTTATTAAGAGGATGTATTATTAAACCTTTTTTGTTTTGGGGTTTCCCACGAAGGAATTTTAATGTATCAACCTCTGATTTTCTGAGTGAAATTTCAAATTTAAAAGATGGAGTTTATTGAATGAGAGAAGAATATAAGACCCAAAAATTGATGTTATTTCTGTTTTTAAATTTAGTCTATTCGATAGCTTTTGTCACTCACATTACCCAGATTAAATGAATGAAGAAATATTATTATAACCAAGACATCAAATTATAAAGAATATATATAATTAACCACATTATGAAATTTAAAATTTATATATTCAATATAATTTATAAAATTAATCTTATGTTTTTTATGGACATTATATAAAAATAATTCCACTTTTACACAGAAAATATATAGTTTGTAAAATGTTGTTTTCCCTCCTTTTGATGGTGAACATATTTAAATATAATATTTGAAGATTTATTAAAATATATATGAAAAAATAAAATTCTTATTTTAAATCAGAATAATAAAAAAATTTTTGGTTTAATTATTGGTCATTTTTTGCTACGTTTTACGTTTTGATGAATAGTAAACAATACTGGATTTTAATTGAGAACATATTTTTCCAATGAATTATTTATAGTGATAAATTATATTTATAACTAGTTTTAAAGTATAATTAGATTAATTTTATATCATTCAATTCAATTAATGTCATTTGAATGAAATTTTCAATTAATTTGAATAAAAAACATTTTATATATTTTGAATTTTTTCACATTTAAAAAATCAATTTATCATTCCGTCAATGAGATTAATTTCAAATTAATTTTCTCTAATCCTGTATTTTGAATTTTTAAAAATGGACTCCATATTTGGAATCATATGTTATTTATTTATTAAATATGTTTCTTTTAATTTTGTATTATATAAATAATAACATTATATTTTTTTAAATTACGAAGGTTATGAGTAAATTAGTTAATTACGAGTATAAATAATATTATAAGTATTATAAAATTACGCTAAATCTTGTCCAAATATTATTGGATGAGTGAATTTTAACCGAAATCATCCTTGAGATGCTTTTATGGCCTTTTGGAACCACATGGGTGACTTTAATCCCTTTATAGTATATTATTTTAAGGAAAGTGAAATATGACACACTAATTATTTAATAAGTATTACATTTTTTATCTGGTATTATCTTGAATTTAAATTAAATATTAATTATTCCTTTATGGTTAAAATTATTATATTAATCACAATAATTTATTTTTATTTTTTTGGTAATAAATAATTAAATTAATGGCTTGTAACATGATTATGTAATAATTGTCTAATTAATGGACATATCAAATAAGTGATATCAAAAACATTAAAATAAAATAAAATAAATTTAATTAATTTTATTCACAAAGTTTATATATGTTCTAGACATATTATGGGTAAAATCATGTTTTTTTTCAAATTTATCGTTTCTATTGATATTTATTAAAATGAAAAATAAACGAATATTGTCAAAATTGATAGTGATGATATTTTAAAATAAATAATATTTTCTTAATTGATATAAAATGGATAAAACTATAAATTTTGGTCAAATAATTGGTATACAGTTGAAAATTTCAAACAAGATCCATTTATGGGTTGTTTGTAATTTTATAGTAACTTTATTAAACCTTATAAAGTAAAAACATATATTGTCATGGAAAGAGTTAAATAGATTAAATAAGGATTAAAGTCAAATTATATTGGTAACAATGTGCACTAAGAATTATATTAAATTATTTTATGAATATGATTAGACCCATATCAGCTTTATATTAAATTTTAGTTATTTAATGTAAAATATCCATGGACATAACTTATATATTATTTAAATTAAATATAGTTATGATAGGTCATTCACATTGAATTTTATATCATTTATTTGTCCACATCGACAAAAAATAAAGATATGAACGATTCAAAATGTCAACTTTTATATTAATGAAATTATTTTTATTATATTATTTTTATAGTTATTATAAATCATATAATCAATTTAAATGGGTGTTCACTACTTGATCAATATTTAATTAATTAATTGAAAAATAAAATTATTTATTTTAAATGTGTTACTTTTCATATATTTCAGAATAATTAATGTGTCTAATTAATTTTATAGATCTATTTGATACATTAATTATTTTTTAAAGTGTTATATTTTATTTCTTACATATTATTGATGTATTTGACGTCATGTTAAATTGATAATATCAAATTTTTCAATAATGGTATTTTTTTGAAATAATATTATATTAAAATTTTTAGAAATACAAAAAAATTTAAATAATCCAAAATCGGATAATATGTGTTTGAAAATGTATTCCCCTATTCATTTTATCCCATTTGTAAGTCTTTGGATCTATAATTACCTTATTATATTTTAATATTTTTGGGATTTCTGAAAGTACCTTTCACCTCAATTATAAAAGGGAACCTCCACCCTCACTTCCTCACCCCAATTTAAGTCATATATCTTATTATAACACCAAAAATTTATCCTTATAACATATTTATACATGTTCTAGTGGTCCTGGTATTCGAAAAAGAAAAACTCTAAATCCCTTATGAAATATCCAAAGGAAGTCCATCAAAGTAGTGGTAGTTGTTTTACCAAATCATTCATGTTTATTTTTTCCTCTACTTACTATTCATGTGTTTTTTCCAAAAATAAAGTAATAAAATAATTATAATATATATTATTAGATGTTATTATTATTATGTGATGACCATATTCCACCTTTTATCAATCATATAAATACAAAAGCACCTCGTGTGGGAATATACGACTTACCATCTCTACAATGTGGTGTAATTTTTTTCATCACCACTTCACTCTTATGAGTACAACACTACACAAAAATCTTACATTAGTAGCGGTTTATGAAACTACAACTATATGTTTTTAAGATAATTTAGCAGCTGTTTATTAAAAACCACTACTAAGTTTTTTTATTTTTTGAAATACATGACACTTCTCTCTCGACCCCTTGACTCTCCACCCCAACCCCCTGAATCCCTATGAACCCTTAGCCCCCCTTAGCCATATGAAACCTCATCACCACCAATACCATCCCTCACCACCAATCCTATCCCTTAACACCGATCCCAATGCTCTCTTCCCATCACCATCGGTCTGACCTTCATCATCGCCGATCCCATCCCTCGCTACTAATCCCATCCCCCCACCATTCCTGCCGCTCGCCTCCCATCGCCTTCCATCACTATTGGTCCAAAACATGCTGATCTAAGGGTCATTAATGATAATGGATATGAGTAAAGATATAATTACACTACCATCATATGGTTTTGGAGACTTGTCAATGGGTAATGGAGTTAGTTTTACCCTTAGGAAAAATATCATGATCAAATTGCATTATGTGGTATTTATTAGTACTAGAGTATCTGTGATAGATAAATCCTGGAATATATATCAATTATCTAAAGAATTTTTTAAAATAGAGACTATTCCAAATTGATGTGTTCTATGCCAAAATATTCATTTCCCATTGAAAATTGGATCAAATTATGTATTTGATGTCTCTATAAAATTGAGGACCTATTTTCTGTGTAAGGATGTTCATACCATGATACAAGGTTTCAAAATGCAATACTTTTTTTCTTATTAGTTTGACCATGCATTTTTGTTGTTGAGCTATTTAGATCTTAATTTCCCCTTATGATTAATATTTTACATCTATTATGATCCAATGGTTCAAAATAAAGTAAGGGTAGTTAGAAATACATTGAAATAAGTTATATTTTTTAAAAGGTAATGCTTTGGTCAAAGATCAAAGCACAATTTATTGATATGAAAAAGGATTACAAAAGATGGAAAGATGGGATTTTTTACAATCTATATCAAATAGATATAATTAGTCAGCTGGTAGAGTTTCATGCCAAGTCATGATTTGTTGAACTCCTTTATTAGCGAGAGCATCAGCAACAACATTCGCTTCACGGTAAGCATGAGTAGCTCTGTAATCAAACCCATCAAGCGTGTTCAGACAATTCATCCAAAGAGTGGTAAGCGGCTAGGAAAGAAGAGTTATGCCCTTCCAGATGGCATGAACGATAGTGGTGGAATCACTTTCGATCGAATGATTTCTCCAGCCTCTTTGAAGTGAAAAATCAACAACATGGATGATCCCCAGCATCTCAACTTCAATCGATGAAGAATGACCACATCCAACATAGAAGCAGCCCTGTCACTAGCCAGATGAGTCTCTGAAGATGGAACCACAACTTGCAGAGCCAGGATTGCCTTTAGAAGTGCCATCCATGTTCACTTTGATCTATCGTAGCATCGTTGATTTCCAGAATACTTCGAAGAAACGTTTGGGATTTGGGTATATACCAGGCACACAGAGATGATGAAGGATCTCAAAGTTTCCAAACGAGTTGTTGCAAGAATCTTTTTGAATTGAAGCGGCTTCATGAATCACAATAAGAATCCGAGCATTTCCTGTATTGAGATTAAATGAGTTATTATTATTAATAAAATCATTACGAGCGTACCAGATCTCATGTAAGAGCTCCGGCACCGCCGCAAGAAAAATATTTTTAACCTGTAGAGAGGCATCATATCTAATGCATTTTTGTAAGAACAGACAAATAGACTCTAATAAGGTCCATCTGCAATTAAATAATTCAAGAACATATTTCAATAAAGCAGAGGACATCACACAAGACAGGAAAAGATTATCAGCGTCCTCCATGTGCTGATTACACAAGTGAAATTTAGAGTAGAGTTGAATGCTAAAAGCTTGCAGACAGGCTTCAGTGGGTTATCTATTGTGAGAAATGCGCCAAATAAGGGTGAGCCTAGAAGGTTTGATCCAAGGCTTATTAAATTGGATGACCCATTTACAATTAGATTCATCCCCATAAAATTAATAATTATAGTAGTTTTTTGTGTCTAGGATGCGATTTGGTGCTAGTTCCCAAACCAGGAAATCACCATCAGGAGAAAAATGATGATTATCAACGATCTGCGCAATATTGTCAGGGAGGTCATGTCTATGAATTTGAAGGTCCTCTTATATAGAATTAATATTATCTTAAGGAATAATATTAGGAGGTAACAAAGAAATAAAGGGGTTACCACACCATTTTCCACACCAAAAATTGATGGAAGAATCAACACTAACCATCCATCTAGAGTTTTCCATGATTTTGTGATATGAGTCCCTAATAGAGGGCCAGATCTAGGAGTATATATAATTAAAATTCCCATTCAAGAGTTTAAAGAGGAATCTATGATTACATAAATCAGAATATTTAGAGGTACAATTAATAATATGCCAAGTAAGACAGGCTTGAAGAGCATTATTGAAAAGCTTGAAATTTTTTATACCAATTTCATCTTTATCAAGGGGTTTACAATAAGAATTACAAGGGATATTGACAAGTTTCCTTTCAAAAATACTTCCCGTCCAAATGATGTTTTTAATATAATTAATAATTTTCCTGATGATGCCAACAATCCATTTGTAAATCATAAGAGAGTAGACCATTTTTGAGACAATGGTCGATTTGACCAAACATATTCTACCATCCATGGAGATAGATTTCCCCTTCCAACTAGAGAGTTGATTTATGATTTGATCAGTGATATTAGCAATGTATCTTGCTTTAGGAAGACCCCATAATAGAGGGACACCCAAATAAGTGAAAGGTAAAAGGCCTTCATTAGGGTAATATGATGGCAGCTCTTGCTACTCCGGCTCCTGCTTCTCCCGCTGCAGCTCCAGATCCTGTGGTTTCTCCTGCTCTTCCGTCTCCCTCGGCTTCTAGCAGTGGGGGCTACGATGTCGAGGTATATGGTCATTCAAAGGCATCTTTCAATGATGTTTTGTGCGGAGCGGCTCCTCGGGGTCATGCTGGTCCTTCTCATTCGGTATAGTTTCCAGCCATCCCTCCCATCACGTTAGCTAGTCGACTGACTGAGAAGGTGAAGGGGGTTCCTGTGGTGAGACTCTCAGCTTAGGAGCTTCGTGAGGCGGAATATTTCCATGATTTGACCCTGGTGGCCCACTATGGTCACAATAAACCTTCGGGGAATGTTTTTCGTAGCTTTGTGGACTCTTGGGGCCTCTCTCATCCGGCGGCGGTCTCTGAGTTTTCTAGGGTGGCCTTCTTTATTCACTTTGGGACCAGGAAAGATTTTTTGAAGGCTTGGTCATAAGATATTATAAGATGTGGTTCTTGGAGTTTCTCGTTGTCCAGATGGTCATGGGACTACCACTTTGGACGTGATTCTTCCTCGGATGCGGTTTGGATTTCTCTTCCCGGGATTTCCCTTCCCTTGCACATCCCGTCAATTCTCAAGGAAGTAGGCAACTCTATCGGATCTTTTCTCTGTTCTAATGAGAGAACAAGATCTCTTCAAGTGGCCTCCAACCCTCGTATCTGTGTGGAGTTGGATCTTGCAATGAAACCTCCATCCCCGGTTAGTGTTGAATATAATGATGGTTTTTTGTGGAATCAGAAGTTGTTCTTTTTCCAGGTTCCACGTTTATGCATATGTTGTGGCTTGCATGGTCACCTGGAGAGATCTTTCCAATGTATAAGGGAGGTTGTAGAGACTTCCCGGAGTGGTCAGGCCGGGAACTCGGGTTGTGACCCAACTCCCTTGGTTGGTAAGAGGAAAGTAGAAGTTACCGTTTCCCATAGCCCAGTTTCAAATTTGAATTGTCTGGGGGACCACGGTACGGAGTTTTCGAGGTGCGGTGTTTCATCAGCTGACACGACCATCATGCGGTCGGATTCGTCTCTGGTTTGTCGGGACCTCATCTCCTGGTCGCCTGATTTGGGTGTTCAGGGTAAGTCCTCATCTTGCAGAGGGAGGTTCGGACCTCAGAGGGAAGTAGAACTATGTCTAGCCTTTTCCATGGGAAGCTCGTTATGCTCCTTGCTCCCGCCTTCTTCTCTTATCTGTGTTCCTTCCCAGCTATCACCGGATTGGATGCAGTTATCTTTACGGACCAAACAGTCTTCTATTATGGAGGAAAGGAGGGAGTCACAAGGCTTGATCCCTGAAGTGGAGAAGGACCTGCTGGTGTCCTGTTTTTCTCCTCAAAGGAGACTTTTAGTGTCCCTTGTTCATGGTGATCCGGGGCTGGATTTTTTGGGCCTTCCGCAGCCTAGTAAGAAATCCATCTTATAGGATGAAGATTTTACTTTTAAGAAGTTTATCTTTTCTCTGAAATAGAGCTTGCAGAAATAGATTCCCTCGGGGCCCCTTACTCATTCTAAGACCAAGGGGAAAGGTATCTCCCCCGTCTTTCATTCTGTCGCTTTTAACTCAGTTCCTAGATCCTGTAAAAGTTTTCTTTAAATGTTACCTCTTGTTATTTGGAATGTACGCAGTTTTGGTGTGCATGCAAAGTGAGCATTTTTGGCATCAGAAGGTATGAAGATTCAGGCCTCTCTGGTGGTTGTGTTGGAACCGAAACTTGATCCATGCATGTGGTCTTGGATTGCGAAGAGGATGGGTTTCCCAAACTCCATGCATGGAGGCTCTATTAACCCTCAAATCTAGTTGGGATGGAAAAATAACATTTTGGTGGAGTTGATGAATATTATTCCTCAGTGTATGGATACTAGAATTGAGGTAGGTGGCATACAAGTTTTGTTTTCATTCATTTATGCGAGCACGACGGTTCAAGGAAGAAGGGAACTCTGGGATCACTTGAATAATACCCAATATGGGGCCATCCCGTGGTTTGTGTCAGGGGATTTTAACTCTGTTTTGGATCAGTCAGAGAAAAAAGGTGGTGTGGGGATTAGTCAAGAGGGTATGTTGGATTTCCAGGAGTTCTTGGTTCATGCTGGTCTCATGGATCTAGGATTTTCCGGCTCTAGATTCACGTGGTGCAAAAACCGAAAAGTCCCTAACCACATCTGGAGTCGTCTGGACAGATGTCTCACCAACATGCAGGGTTTTGACTGCTTTCCAAGAACCTCGGTTTCCCATCTCTCTCGTATTCTGTCTGATCACGCTCCTCTTTTAATAGATGTTAGACGGGAATCACTGGATAATGATTTTCACTATTCCGGGGAATGGCACCGTGATCCAGCGTAAATGGAATTAGTGGAAGAATATTGGCTTAGGGAGGAGAGGGAGTTTTCTTGGGGTGGGTTAGTTAATCGTCTCAAGCGTCTAAAAGTTGACATCAGAGGGTGGCTTAGCTGTCGACCTGACCCTTCTAATGGGATTTCCTGCATGCAAGTCGAGATTGATAGATTGGTGGGGGCCCTTCAAATATCCCGGGATGAGACTTCATTCATTGCTCTTTGTGACATAAATTTTTCTCTTGATGAAATGCTAATGGAGTTTGAGAGAGTTTTCAAAGAGCGGTCTCGGGTTAGATGGCTCATGTAAGGCGACCGCAATACTGCATTTTTTCAGGCGTGCATTAAGGATAGAAAAATCACAAAGATCAACATTAAGTTGGAAGATGGTTCTTATACTTTGGAGGTTAATATTGCCAGAAACATGGCGCTGAAGCATTTTAAGGATCTTCTGTCCGGGGAATCCGTGCCGAGTTTCGTGAGGAATGCTAGTGAGTGTACAGACTTCATAAGCTGTATGCCTCTATTGGTTAATGAAAGAGATAATGAAGGCCTTTCCTATATCCCCCAAGAATAGGAGATCATAGATGCATTGATAAGCATGCCAAAGCAGAGTGTGCCTGACCCAGATGGTTTTCCTGTGACTTTTTTCAGTTCGGCTTGGTGCATTGTTGGCGCAACTGTTGTGGAGGCAATTCAGGACATCTTTAGAGGGGGTCATTTGAACAAGGGGGTGTCTGCTTCTAGGGTGGTACTTGTTCCTAAAGTACAAGACCCAATCCTCATTAGCCAGTATCAGCCCATCTGCCTTTGTAATGTTTCTTACAAGCTTTTAGCCATGATGATCAGTAGGAGACTTTCAAAAATTATTCCCAAGGTGGTCTCGGCAGAACATCACGGCTTCATCCAGGGGCAAAGCATTTAGGGTGTGGTGGGAATTTCTTGTGAGATAATACATGATATTAACAGATGAATGGTGGGGTCAAAGGTCATCTTTTAAGTTGACATGAATAAATCTTATGATTATTTGGAATGGAGTTTTATCATTCGGGTGATGAGGGGGTTTGGGTTTCAGGAATGGGTTTGTGATATCTGTTATAGGTTTTCTCTTCACCGTGGATCACGATAGCATTGATGGGGAAGTGTTTTGGTTTTTTCAAAACTGTCCGAGGTTTGAGACAGGGAGATCCACTATCCCCAACCATCTTTGTTCTTGCGCAGGATGCTCTTTCAAGGAATCTGAATAAAAGTCTTTTTGAAGGCAAGTTGAAACCATACTATGGAAGAATGAAATCTGGGAGCATATCTCACTTAATGTTTCAAGATGACATTCTGTTATTCCTAAATAGAAAGTACATGTCCTTGAATCATTTAAGCGATATCATGTTCAGATATAGCCGTGTGAGCGGTCAATCTATTAATATTTTGAAAAGCCATGTTTATATTTCGGATTAATGCTCCGGGAGAAAAGGTCTGGATATTTAGAGTGTGATTGGGTGTAGACAGAAGAATCTACCAATTGTGTATCTTGGGGTACCCCTATCCTATGGCCGAATCAAGAAGAAACACTTCAATGGAATCACTTATCGACTACTTGGGAGGATTTTTAACTGGAAGAACAAACTTTTGTCTTTTGGGGGTCAGGTCATGCTCATTAACAATGTTCTTTTGTCTATCCCCATGCACATTTTTTCTCTTTTTTTCAACCTCCTAAGGGAACTATAGAACGGATGGAGCGTATCCTCACCTCATTCCATTGGGATGCAAAGGCGGAAGGGAGGTTCCACTGGGCTTCCTAGAATAAGATCGAAAAACCGGTTGATGAAGGGGGAGTCGATTTGCATGATATACAGGAATCTTTCCTTGGATTGCTGGCTCGTCTTGCATGGGATATCTTTACTAGGGAGTCTCTGTGGGCACGCTTCTTCAGGAGGAATTATGGATGGAACTTGGGGAATAACATTCTTGGTGCTACTGTTTTGGCCAAATTCATGTTTTGTCATTTGGAGGAGTTGCATGGCCATGTTAGATGGATTATTGGCTGCTGGAATGTTAGCCTCTGGAATGATAACTGGGCAGGTGAAAATCTTGCTTTTGCAGGTTATCCACAACTGAACACCTCTTTTAGGGAAGAAAGCGATTGCTTCGACTTCATCCATGCTTCGTTAAACCCCGCTCAGTTTAGTGTTTTTGAAAATGTTGTGATGAAAGAAGAACCAAATATATGATGTTTCACGGAGGTGAGTTCTGGAAGGTTTAACATCCGCGACTACAGAAGGATTCTTCCGATGGAGAACCCGAGAGAGTAAGACAGACCGATCGCGTGGTGCAAGGAGATTCCGACAAGGATGAACTTTCTGCTTTGGAGAGTCAAGAACAGAGCTTTACCGACAGAGGCAATATCCAGAGGAGAGGGGTGTGCATGGTCTCCCAGTGATTCTGTTATGATCACCCTAATATAGAGACGACGACACACCTCTTTTTTCAAGGTCAGTGGGCTTCCTTTCTTTGGTCTGCTTTCAACCACTTTCCGTCTTCAGTTGGCGTGAGATGGAGCTACCAGGAGTTTGTGTCTACATGGTTCTCTGGAACTATGCACAGAGCCATGGAACGCACAATCAGGACATTCATTCTTGTGGTGGTTTGCTGGATTTTATGGGAGGACTGTAACCAAGTCAGGTTAGGTGGTAAAATATCCCTTTGGGCACTTCAAATCCATCTCAAGTCCCTCATTGCGGAGCTAGCTTCTCTAGTGAAGTGGGGGACAGCTTCGGTCACGCTATGCAACTTCCTTAAGAACCCATGCAAGCCGCCAGGAAGCGGCGGTTTTTGGGTTGCGTGGCAGCCCCCTATCAGTGGTTTGAAATTAAATGTGGACGGGTCATGCATAGAGGGAGTGATGAGGGGAGGGGGTTTACTTCGCGATGGTTGGGGATCAGTGCTTGTGGATTTTAGTGCGTTTTACAGTCCAAGTAATTCTTTGTAGGTGGAGGTTCGGGCACTTCTCTCTGGTTTGAAGGTTTTCTGGAGATGGGGTTGGCATGTGGAGGAGATTGAATCAGACTCGGAGGTCCTTGTTAAAGCACTGTAGTGAAGGTGTGAGATCCCTTGGGAGCTTAATTACCTTTTCAGAAGATGCAAGGTGGAGACATATCAGGGGAGATTAATTCACCATAGCTGGAGGGAGACCAACTTTGCAGCTGATGCACTTGCGCGTTTTGGAAGGCATGAGGATTCTCTTTTTGTTTATTATCATCTTCATTCCCTTCCTCTTGAGTGTTTATGCATGGTCCGAAGGGATTCCCTTGGTCTGCATCATTTTCGACCCCCTTGAAGGGTCCTTTCAAATTTCTTGGTGTTTTTGTTATTAATAAATAATAACTTTCAGTCCAGCCCAGTCCTTCGAACGGGGAAGCTCTTTCCAAAAAAAAATATATGATTTATTCCAGGAAATCACTTGCCCATAGACATCCTCATAGTTATTAAGATCTTTCTTGAGGACATGTATATTTTTTTGATCACCTTTTAGAAATAAGATTATATCATCAGCATATAAAATGTGGGTAGGGGTATTTAGATTTCTGGCAGCTTGTATAGGCTTAAGCGTACCTTGATCAACCAGATTATTGAGAAGTCTACTTAAGTAGTCCACAAAAATAACAAAAAGGATGGTAGAGAGAGGGTCACCCTACCTGACACCCTTAGAGCATTTCAAAAAACCCTTAGGGGTTCCATTAATCAGAAAATAAATGAAATCTGAGTGAAATAACGTTTTAAGTATTCCAATGAAAGAATCATGAAATCCAAAAAATATTAAGACTTTGAAAATAATTTTCCAATAAATTGTGTGAAAATCCTTCTTGATATCAAGCTTGATGGACACACATCCTCCTTTAGTGTTTTTATTAAGACTATTGGTACATTCAGAGGCAAGACCAATACAGTCTTAGATGGACCTACCATTAATAAAACCAAACTGATTCCATGAGACAATTTTATTGTAAATAGCCGTAAGTCTGTTTGCAATAATTTTGGTGATGATTCTATAGAGAGTGTTAATCAGTGCAATAGGTCTGAATTGATGGATCTTTGAGGCATTTTCAACCATAGGTTTTAAAGTTAGAAATTGTGAATTTATTCCGTGAGGGAGAGATCCATGAATGAAAAAGGTCTTAAAAAGGTTACAAACATCATTGTGGATAATATCCTAATGATTTTGATAAAACCCATTATTAAACCCATCCGGACCAAGCACACTGTCTGGATTAAAGACAAAAACAATATCCTTAATTTCCTGATCAAGTGGATTGCTTAAAAGTGATTCATTTTCTCTTTCATCCACCATTGATGGAATAATGTTAGATCTGAGATCAATATTCATCTCTGGTCCATTAAAAATGTTGTAAAAGTACGAGATAACATGATCTGTAGTGGCCTCTTCAGATTCAATGATCAAATCATTATGAATAAGATTAGAAAGAGGATGATTGGACTTTTTGATTCTTTGAAGGGAATTATGAAATTTAGTATTACGATCACCATCAGTGATCCATTTAGTCTTAAACATTTGCTTACGAATATTATCCTTAAAAGTGAAAAAATAATTAAGTTTAAGGGAGATATTTTCTTCCAATTGAGGGTCCATATTAAAATCTCAAATAGTGTTTTGAGTTTGGACGCGGCTAAGATCCTTTTCAAGAGAGGAAATATCTAGATCTATTTGAGAATTTGTTGTTTTACACCAACCCTTAAGGGCCTGTTTTAGGATTTTAAACTTGTACATAACGGAAAATGAAACCTTATGATGATTCTTGGAGTTCCAAGTGTTATGAATAAAAGTGACGGAATCAGGATTCGAAGACAAAGCGTTATTAAATTTAAAAGGAAGAAACTGATTACGGTCATTCATAATGAAGCTAACTAGAATATGATGATGTTCAGAGTTAAGCCTAGGCAGAGTAACACTGGATATACTTTCCCAAATATCAAGAGACATCATGTTAACAAAAGCCCTATCAAGATTACTAGTAACAGTTTTATTATAATGTTTTTCTGTACCAAGTATATTTGGCACTAGTAAGAATGACTTCGAAAAGGTTATAGTCTTCAATAGTAGATCTGAATTCCCTAGAGGATATAAAAAGATGCGAGGGACTAACTTTTTAGCAAGAGTTATGAATGGCATTGAAATCCCCCATAACAACCCAAGGATCCTGAATGGAGTTGTCCATATCAAGAAATTCAGGCCATAAAAATCTTCTTTCATGATATCTATTTTTAGCATATACCATAGTGCAGAAGGTATACTGACCATTCCACAAGAAAACATAGGTGAGTTGTCGCTCAGTATTTTTAAAAATGTTGATATTTTGAAGAGTATTGTGATAAAAGATCCACATGGAGTCAGTTTGAGGACCATTTTTACAGGATCATAGAAAATTGTAATTAAGAGAACCAAATATCATGAAGTTCATCTTGAAGTTGACTTTAGGTTATGAAATGGAAAAGAGATGAGGCTTATGAGTGCTTAAGAACCTATTAAGTGTTGTAGAGGTATCATTGTTGGCCAAGCCTGAGCAATTCCAATAGAGAAAATTCATGACTATTTGCGTTTTGGGTTAGAACCCTTCTTTTTTTAGATTTTCCAGATCCTTTATTCCCTTAGGCTCACGTAACCATAGGGGAGGAAGGAGGTTATTGTTTGATTTCATAAGTTTAAAAGCATGGAGAAGCATCTATTTTCAAATAAGAATTAGAATTAAGGTCAGAAACTAGAGTACCTAAAGCAGTACTATCCAGTGAGTGGTCTTGTACAGCAACAGAAACAGGGGGCTATTCCATAGGAGAAGGATTCTCAGATCTGGCTAGGTCTTTGGATTTTGGTGAGCACTACACCAGACATAAGGAGGGGGTAGTAGTGGAGGCAGTTGTGGAGTTAGGAAGAAGGGCAGTGCAGTTTTTTGGGGAGAGAGAATTGTTGTGTGCAATAAGAGTGGTAGTGATGTTATTAGTAGCAGCATGTGCATCGATTTCAGTAGTAGAAGAAGGAAATTTATCAGCAGAAGTGGGAGTAGAAATTTCAGAAAGAGGCAATAACAAAGACGAATTCTGAATGGAGACAACAGAGATGGGAACCACCATGTTAACAGGGCAGATAGCAGGTTATTGTGTAGACTCATTATGTGAAATAGGTACAGCGTGTGAAGTGTTGTGTGAAATATTAGCCTCAACATTGACAACATTAACATCATGAGTAACAAGAACAGGAATTCCAATAGCGGAAGTATTGATTTTAGCAATAGGTAAGGGTTGCATAGAATTACCTGGTTGTGAAGTTTTATCCATAGTACCTTGTGGCATATTGGTAGCAGTAGAGTCACCATTCAGTTCCAAAGGAACCAAAATAGGTCTCTCCAAATCCCTACATGCATGCTCATTCGAAGTTATTGTATCATATGTAGAAAGAAAAGTAGAAAAGTTGGAAATAATGGCCGGGTTTCTCTTATCTAGGTTATTTCCATTACCTCCAGCCCCTATTTTCCCTATGCCAGTGACAATGTTATCTTTTATTTGAAGAGCCACATCTTCCTCAACTAAGTCTCCCCATGATTTACCCTCAAGGGATGTAGAGACATAAGATTTTTTAAACCAAATATCTCGTTTCTTCTTGGAGAGATCAGGTTTTTCTGAAATGGACAACCCCTTTTTACCATATTTTACTTCCTTCTAGTCATTAGTGATTGGGGGATCCATTTGTTTTCTAACCACCCTACAGTTGGAGAGGTTGTGCCCAACCAATTTTCACAACTCACAAAAGGGTGGTTTCTTTTCATATTCAATTCTAAGTTCAGTTCTATAATCTGGAGCATTGAAACCTATATTAGATGGGAGATCATTGGCTATATTAACCTTAACCAGTATCCTAGCATGTAGACCAAGATTTCCATTCAAAGTCCTGTGATCTATTTTAATGGGGGACCCTATGCATAAAGTAATATCATTAAGAATCATCAAGTGCCAATAAAACCAATTGAGACCATGAATTCTCACCCAAACATGTGCCATATAATTTTTGTGTGTGAATGGGTTAAAAGCAGCATCCCAATCCAAAATTCTACGAAATCCAGGTTTAAGCTGAAGATTCTTGAGTTTCCCTACCTGATCAAGCTCACCTTGCAAGTTGAAGAGGATTTGATAGTATCCTTTGCCTATGGGGACCATCTTCCATTTTGATGAGCCACAACAGTGAGCAATCCGATTCATTAATTCAAGTAAAGGCCAGGGCCGGTCACCTGTGTTGTATGAAACACAGCCAAGAACTGAGTATTTTCACAACTTCTCTCTTTTCTTCAAGGCATCCAGATCCGCATCAACCATGTAACCCCAATCTTCACGCTTTTTGAAGAGTGGCTTTTTTCACGCCCTCACGCTACTGAGATCGGATCCTTGCAGAGCATCGCTAAAAGAGATAGGTAAGGTATGAAGGGGGAATTCAAGGTTTCCCACTTCAATTTTGGATGAACCAGGGACAAGAGATGCAGGAGCATGAGGGGTGAGTTCCCACGCCAGATCAAAGCTCGCCATCGATGAAACTCAGGGAGAATCAGTGAAGAAATTTAGGGTTTCCAGTCCCCCGTTGGAGAGCGCTTCGAGAGCTCCCATTTTTCTCATCATTGAAATAAGTTATATGTTTTAATTTAAAACTTAAATTCAAATATAGAGAAGAAAAATGTTTCATTTTTTGATATATTAGCATTATCAGTAGAGATATTGTGAAAGAGAGATGATACTTGATACTGAATGAAATAACTAACACTGATAGTATTATAAATAGAATAATGAAGATCTGACACAATAATATCGTGTATAATAATTTTCTATCAAATAAAATATAATAAATATAAGAATGAATATCTGAAATAACGATATCTTTTATAATATATGATTTATTTTCTAATTATAGGAAATCATTTACTTTCTAAATTCCATTTCTATGAAATTATGAATATTTTTGATTTACCAATGGTTTTTTGAAAATATTTCATGGTGTTTTGAGGTTGGTATAAATGATTTTCACATGAATACATTATTTTAATTTATTAAATTGAATGTTTTATTAGGATAATATTCTTGTGAAATCTCTTATTTTCTTTTGAAATGGATATAATGTTTAGAAATGGGTTTTGAACTGATTATGATTTTTAATGTGTGAAAACATTGTTTTAAATAGAATTTTATTTCGAATTGAGGTGTTAACCTCTCAATGTTTTTTAAATTTTATTTTAATGTATTTAAATTTTTTATATAAAACGTGTACATGGTTTAAAACATCTAAAATGACTTGTTGGATAGTTTTAAATGGTTTGATAGATGTAGTTGTCCCTGTTTCTATGTTTTGAATTTCAAAGAGAAAGAACCTTGTTGAAGTGTAGCTTTGATACATTTTAAAAGAAATGGTTTATTTTTGTGGACCTATTAAAATGTTTAAAGATGTGTTCATGTGATTTTTGAGGGAAATCATGGCCATCATCCATGATTAATTTTTTCAAAGAAGAGAATGATTGTGTAAGGGTGAAATTGAAAATTTTTAAATGCCTTGGTGTTTTACATCATTTTTATATTGTATTTGGTAACTATTTTATGAAAAATGAAACGTTTTTTTCATTCTAAGACATGTTTTGGTGTTAATGTGTTGTTTAGAAAATTTGTGTTAAAAGGCATATGTGGAAGGAAACCCTAAATTCCCCCTTTCTCGTTTACCACTTGTGTGGGTTTGTGATAAATATGCGATGCTTGTTGTTATCCATGCATGATAATGTGAAACTTATGCCTTGAGTGTATGTTATGTATGTATGGAGTACTATATCGTTGGGTGTTAGGGTTATGTGTAGCTATGGTTATTTATCATGTGTTAAACTTCTATAATTTTCACAATACATCAGTTCTACTATTAGTCATGGGAAACTAGGTACTAATTGGATGGCCTAACTTATTTCTCTAGTTGGTTCATATGCCACTTGTTTCAAACCAGTCATTATAGAACAAGGTCTAGTTGGGTGGGTGGGGGGGGGGGTTATTAAGAGGATTGTGTGGGAAATTTGGTTTTTGGTTATATATATAGAATAAGATTATAGATAGATAGTTCAGGTGGTTATGCTCATATGTGATTAACTGCTTATCACATTAGTATTCCCAACATAGATCTCAAGAAACATGCATTTATATAGTTGCTTTCTGATTTAGGAGAGTTTTATCTAGTGTTATATTATATCATTTCCCATGATTTCTTCATTATGGAATCTTTCTAGTTTATATTGTATTATATGGTTACTTAGTGATTTAGGAGAGTTTTATCTTGTGATATATTATATCATTTCCCCTAATTTCATCATTGTTGAATCATTCTTATCTATATTGTATTTTTATATTCCTTACATAATTGTTTTTCTTACCCTCAAATGTAATTTATAGTTTGTGTGTTACCTTTACATATGTACCATTATACCCTTATGCATGCTTTGTATTCTTGGTTTTACCCATACAGAAGCTATAATTACATTTACAGAAGTGTTTCTTACCTTTCCGCAAGTGATTCATACCTTTACTAAAGTGTTTCTTACCTTTACACAAGTGTTTATTACCTCTACACAAATGCTAAGATACCATTAAGTGACATAGAAAAGATGTAAGATACCCTTCTGTAGTGAACTAGATACCTTTAAATAGTGTATGAAATTTACGATTTTAGTTTTCGTGTGCTTTAGAAAATGATTATCACCCTTATGTAACTTCTAAATGACTTTATATATGTTTTATAATTACCATTACATGACCAGTTTATGTATACACTTACTATTACACAACTTTACTAGTTACCCTTATGCAATGCTTATAATTTATTGTTACCCTTACATGACATTATAATTTACCTATATACAACAAGTGTAAAATTATTCTTAACTTTAGAGGAGTTGTATATTTTAAATATTACCTTTTATAAAAATTATAAAAATAATGAAGTACCCTTATGCAGTCTGCAAAAAAATTATTTTACCCTTACATGGGCTATATAGGTATAAAATTTATCTATTATGTTTAAGTAGTAGCATCTCTTATTTCTTTGAATGGTAGAAAGCCTATGTCATTGGAAAATGATACCAAGAATGAAAGACATTGTGTATTTTTAAACTCAAGCATGATAATTTAAATGGTAATATGATTCTATTTTAATTTTTAACTATTAGGTATTAAATATATGATGAATAATTAAGAAACACCGATGTTTAGGAGATTCAATGGATTTCTAAAAAAATGTTATCCATTTGTGTTTTTTCTATAAATAGAAGCCAAGGAAAGAAGTGGATAAAGAATAAGAATGAAATACAGAACTTCACAGATTCATTACACTAATTTGTTGAGGCATTTATAGTTTCACCATATTTCTTTGTTCTGTTTAAATTAATGAAGGGTCAAAGTTTACAACTCTACACCAGTTTCTTCATCAACATACTCTAATAGTCCAAATAGTTTTATTATTTTTCAGAATTGTCTGTAATTCTTATTTCACAAATGGATATACATACATTTAAAAGGTAGTGTATGGTTATTTAACATATTTATATTTTTTTTCAACTAATATATATGAATCTCCTTTAATATTTCATAATAGTTACGTGTTTTAATATTTTTTTCATAATGTGTAGGAACATTTTGATATATATGGATAAAAGATGGATCACATTATTCAGGGGCACACATTAGTATGCTAAGGGTTTGGAGAAGCTTTTTGATTTTTCAATATTCAATTGATTTGTTGATGGGAGAATAAGATTTCCATGTCTGAAATTTAAATTTAGACGATGATTTATGATTGATGATATTTATGAACACTTGATATTTAATAAATTCCCTTCTCATTTTTTGTGACATATTTGGCATTGAGAATCTAACATTAAAGAAAGGTTGAGCACTAATGTCAATCCTTGTAGTATGATCCCAACATCATCGAAAATGGAATATAAAATGAAATACCTTATAAATGATGAATTCATCATTGCATGATTCCAACATCAACATCAAAACATATCAGAACTACCAATTGAGGTTACTACAAATAGCAATGTGACAAGTGATTTTTTTGAGACTGTAGGACAACCAGATCAAGATTGTAACATACCATTAGATCCTCATTTTAATTCATTAGATACTAATGTAAGATAAAACTTCACTAAGAAGGAAAATGAATTTCATGGTTTAGATGATGATGGAAATAAATAGTTTTATAGTGGATGTTCGAAATATTCAAAACATTATTTTTTGATATAGTTGTACCATATAAAATGCCTCTGTGGAATTACAAAAAATGAAATGTCCATGATATTGGAATTGTTGAATGATTCATTTCCTGAAGAAAATATCCTTGAGTCTTTTTATGTTATCAAAAACTTGTTAATAATCTTAGTCTTAATTATGAAAAAATACATGTGTGTCCCAATGATTGTATGGTTTATTGGGGAGAGGATTCAAGCAGAAAGGATTAAAAAAATGTTCTTCTTATAGATTGAAGTATATGGGTGATGTTGGATGTATGAATCAATATACTACCATGAAGAAGAAGAAAAGTAACACACCTACAATGGTTTTGTGTTAAATTCCTTTAAAAAATCAATTATAAATATTATTCATGTAATTGAAAACTACTAAACACATGAATTTGAATTCTGTAGAAAAATAAAAATGATGGGTTAATGCAGAATCCAAGAGATTAAAAATTTTAGAAGACATTTGATTCATTAAAACTATATTTATCTTCTATTATCAGGAATGTCCAATTAGTATTGTATGCCAATGTATTCAATCCATTTGGGATTTTGAGTACCAATTATATCATTTGGTCAATTTTTTTGATCCCTTACAATCTGACTCTGTGGATGTGTATACAAAAAACTTCTTTTATCATTTCGATGATTATTACTAGAAAATATTGTTTGAAATGATATTGATGTATACTTGCAACCTTTAAGCGAAGAATTACAGGAGTTATGGAGAAACAATTTTGAGACATATGATACATCTTTTAAAGTAATGTTCAAAATGAATGTTGATCTAATATGGACCAGTAGTGACTTCCCAGGACATGGGAATTTATCTAGTTGAAAAAATTACATGGGTGTGTATTTTCATATTTTTAATGTCGATTTTAACCCCGAATCACTAACTCACAGTAGAAAATGGTACTTCTTGTGTCATCGAATATTTCTCGATGCCTATCATAGATTTCTGCGGAACAAGTCAAAATTCAATGGTTTTATTGATCATAGACCACCTACAAAGTTGTTAACAAGTTTTGAAATATTATAAAAACATGGAAATGTTTAAATAGAGTTTAGGAAGGAGCTTCATTGGAATGATAGTTGGAAATGAGTCAAAAGTGCATCATCACGTGAAATCGCAATGAAACAATGGAATAAAAAAAGTATACTCTTAAAAATTCCTTATTGAAAATTTAATTTTTTGTTTCATAATCATGATGTGATGCATATTGAGAATACTGTTTGTGAAAAATTGATCTCCACATTGCTTAATGAGCCTAGAAAGTAGAAGGATCATCTCAATTCTCGGAAAGGCTTACATGAAATGAACATAAAGCATGATCTTTGGCCAGATGAGAATAGAAGGTATACTCTGGAAATTTTTGCAATGAAAAATAGGGATTAAGATACACTCCTATGAATTTTAAAACATGTGAAGGTATCTAATTGGTATTCAAGTAACATATCAGGGTGTGTTGATTTAAATCATTTTAGGTTACATCAATTAAAAGGAAAATAATCACATATTTTGTTATAACAATTACTTTTATTGGAATTATGTACATTATTACCAGAAAAGGTTATTGTTGTTGTACTCCAATTTCGCACATTTTTCAAAAAATTATGGGAGAAAAATATACGTCCATTTCAGCTTGACAAACTTCAGGAGAGATTTGTATTGAAACATTTTGCAATGGAGATGACCTTTCTTCCGTCTTTTTTTACTATCATGATGAATTTAACTATGAATTTGGTTGAGGAAGCTAAATTAAGAGGTCCCGTACATTATCGATGGTTGTATCCAATTGAGAGGTACTTTAGTTATATGTTTTCTTATTTTTGTAAAAAAAATAATAGCACTTAATTAAATATATAATTATATTTATTTTATTTTATTTAATAGATATTTTGGGCATTTGAAATCTTAAATGAAAAATAATGCTCAAATTGAAGGCTCTATCTCTGAAGGCTATTTGGAAGAGGAGTATCTTACTTTTTTTTTTCTAGATACTTGGATGGAATTAAAATAACATTAAATCAAGTTGAATGTGTTGATGACACATCAAATCAATTTGAAATACATGGGAAATCCAAAATCAATCCTACTATTGGACGATAAGTTTGGAGGAGCTTAAATGTTACATTGAAAAAATGGAATTATTCCAAGAACATAGATATGTGCTATTAAATAGTGAAGTTGAAGATTCATTTATTGAATAGTTGAGGATAAAAAAAATAGAATAATGAGAGATCAAACAAAAAATGATAATCATATAACAAAATATGTTAATAAAGAGCTTGTAGAGTGGTTTGCATGACGTGTATGTTCAAACATATTGACATCAATATAGATATCAAGTTGAATAAAATATATTTTATATATAATAATATATCTTAATTTTTACATTTCATCAATATTCATACTCAAGAACATTATTTAGAAGATTTTAAATTTCATTCTTAAGGTTATCTATAACAAGCTAGAAAGTTTGACACTTACAACGCGAATAACATTAGATTTCATACTGTCGATTGGGAAGAGGGTTTGAAGACACAGAATAGTGGAATATTTAAGTTTTTTAAATAGGAATACTATATAATTTTGACAAATATTATCAAATTAAACTACCACATGAATTTTTTAGTTCTTTTATTCAAATGAAATTGGTTGGATATTATCAGGGGTGTCAAAAAAGATTCTTTTCAATTTACTTATGTGAACTTCTCTCACTTGATGGATATTAGTGATCATGAACTACATAATCTGTATATCATATCATCGAAATCGAAAATGGTATATTATGTGAATGATTTCCTAGATAAAGGGTGGAGTGTAGTTAATAACATTAAAAAAGAGACTTTTATGATATGGGTGATGAAGTGGAAGATTTGACCTCTAACATTGAATCCCATCTACAGTAAGAAGAAGACTTATTTCTCCATCATGATATTGAAAATATTAGTCTTGCAAAAGTGGATAAAGTAGATGATGTAATTATGTAGTAGGAAACTGTCATGATTGACGAAGAAAATGATTGTATGTGCTGTTATCCATTTATTATCTAACACCTATTTCATTAATGCAGTCATTCATTATCATTGTTATATATATTTTATTTGTTAGTACTATGAATATGTTATCATTTTTATATTTTTCTGTATGAATATTTTGAAATAAATGTTCTGAACTTAATTTTATTTTATTAAATGATTGGAATTCCAAAGATGAAGCATTACACTCACACTGTAGGGTTAAATATTTTTTCTAAAAGCCAACCGACTTTAATAATCTTTTCGTTAGTTTAAATAATTATTAGAAAATGTTATCTGTTTAATATATTAAATTTTATATTTATATTTTTTTAAATCAGTCATATAGTTTAGGCCACCAGGCATCCCGAATAGAAGTGTGGTTGAATGTTCATAAAAAATCTAATGGTATTTTTTTATTGATTCTACCAAAGAAGATAGGGTATGAATTAATTTTTCATTATAATAACTTACTATCAGTTGTAACATTGTTAATACATATTATTTAGAATATGACTGATATTTGTTTTATAGGTAAAAATTAAAGAAATATTGAATGTTAATCCCACATAGTCCTACTCAGTCTCCCAGGAAGACCTAGTTGGTAAAGTCCTTAGGAATAAGAATCCCAGTCGAGTGAGCGGGATGGGTTGGGGATTATTACCATATGAGGTCATTGGAAGGAAAATAGGGATTGAAAGTGATGACTTGTGGTGAGAAGGTAAATCACACAACTTCAAAAATCATTGAGATCAAATTTTTTTATTGATTTTATGTTTAAATATAAATATACAACATTTTTTAATTTTTAATATAATTATATTATAGGTTCCGGTAGTAGGAAGTACAGATTGAGGTGGAGAGGTTGAAGAGCAGAGTTCATATTGATAAATTATTAGTGGATAGGGTTTGTTTATGTATCAGTATATCCAATGTGGGTATTTTTTTTATCTTTTTTTATATTTTATATGGGACTAGGACAACGGGTGTTGTTTGTATGGGTTATATTACCATGTGTCTATATGCTGTGTTTCAACTGGCTATGAAGATTGAAATTTCTTTATGGTCATATATGATGATTATTTTATTGTATCTGTTTTACATATAGGTTGAAATGACAATTATATTCTACTATTTCCCACTTTTTTCAAAGTTCGTTACTATCCGAGAACCATGTATTTAGTGGCCCTCTATGATTCAACACATAGACTTTGACAGCCAACTGATACTTTTTTGGTAAAAATGAACTAATTTTATGGTATATTTCAAGAAATGTTCTTTCATCATTATCATATGATTATATTTAATTTAAAATTTTAAATTGTGTTTTTAGTGGGTTTATTATTGTAACACATATTTTTATAGTTTATTTTTTATTATAATATTTTCTTGATAATTATTGATACATCATAACTAATTTATTAATGTTATATTAAAATTATTTTATAAATAATTTATGATATACTATGGCGATTTCTTTTATTTATATAAAAATAATTATTTAGATTTATAATTTATGATTAATTTGTGTTAATTAACAAACCTATAAATTTAAAATATCATAGTAGAAATTAAATGTATAACTTTCACTAGATTATTATGAATAGTTTGATAAAATGATTCCATAATGTTGTGTTAATAGAAAATCATGTTATAAGATCATTATTTCCATGTATATAAAATACATTTCAAAAAATTATTTTCATCCAAGAATTATATTAATGATTTATTACCGATAAAATGAAATATTTAGAAAAAGAAATATCCTAGGATTTATATTTGTATTCTAATGTTTCTTATGCCATATCATGAGTTAATTCAAACCTATAGTTTAAAAATAAATTTAAATCAATGTATGATGTCAATATGAATTCATTTGATTAAAGAGAATGATAAAATTATATTAAATTCTATTTAATATGAATTTATTATAAAATATATTAATTTCTGTTTATTCTATTTTAATCATAAATTTTTAAAGTTTTTACAACATTACTTCATATTTTAATGTGATTTATTATGCATAGTAGGTTTTAAATTTAAGTATGAAGTATGGAAGTGAAGCATGCAATAATTCTATTATAATTATTTGATGAATTAAAAGACAAGATTTTATGTCAATAAATGTGATACAAGTACTATAATTCTTTCAAAATATGATAAATTGAATATAAATATTTTATTAGTTCCCTAATGAAATGTTTAGTTTAATTATGGTATAATACTATATTTGATTGATGACAATTTACTTGATCATTATATATTGGAATACCTTGTTAATGATATGTTTCTCTTAAAAAACATGTTTGGTTATTGTGGTTGTTGATTTATTATTATAAGATAAAGCTATGTAAAATGAATTATAATTATATCATTATTAATATATTTATCATAATTCATATATGATATTGTGCATTAGATCTCATTAGTGAGGAGGAATGGATATCTTGTTGAAATATGTTCTAGTAGATGGTATGTTGATTGATGATGTGGAAAGGAAGTGTTGTGATGATGGGTTGATGTAAGGGACATGTTTTGATAATGAATGTGTTTTCGTATATGATATGATGGTCTCTGTGATGTTTCATTCTGGATGTAGGTTCTGGGGCTGTAGAACATGCATTTTTTTGTCTTTCATGATATAACCGTAGTTTAAACAACCACTAGATATAGTTTATTTTCACTATAGTTTAAACTGACACTATATTATGGTATTTTTTTGGGAGGCGATTTATACCATCAATAAATATGAAAAAGTTTGTCTTAGAAACAGTTTTATCTATGTTAGTGGTTGTTTTTTCGGCAGAAGGATCAGACTTTAGCAGTGGTTTTAACCGCCGCAATATTTCAGTTAATCTTTAAAAGAGAAAATAAACGTTAAAACATAAAAAACCACTGCAAAATACACATCCTAGGAAAAATTCCAAAAAAAATTATAAATGGAAGGAACATTTATGTTTTTATTTTCGACCCGAATTTCAGCAGCGGTTTTCTAAAATTATCACAGGACCATAAAACAGCAGTTTAAACCACCTTCAAATAAAAAAACACCACTATACGGGCATTTTGTTATAGTGAAATGATTTAAATAATGGATATATATTGTAATTATGACATGATATTGATTCTATATAATTAATTTGTCATTTAATTCCTTACCATTTCACTAATAAGGGAATGATACCTTTGCTCGTGTGTACGTACATCCTACACTCTCCACGATAGGACGCGATTCATTTTCGATATCCAACATTACAAAATATCTCTAAAAATTTATTTAATGATAAAATATAGTATTTATAACAATAATATCACTCCAAATATTTTGGATATATATCATATGGAAAAAAATTGATTCATTCATGATAAAACATGCATAATAACATAAAGCAATTAACACCCAAAATAAGGGTAGTGAAACAATACTATCAAAAACCAGTTGAAAATAATAATATAATAATATCATATATGATATCATAAATATGAATAATATTTAGATATAAGTTAATAACATTCTAAAAACCAATATACATTATTTTAAATCATGTTTTACTAAAGGAATCATAAGGAAAAGGGCATCGTCTCAATATTCTTTCATTGAGGCATATTTTGATGTTATACACCAACCATATTTTATGATGTATATATATATTAAATGTCAATTATAATATCATTAATTTATTTATTATCACTTTATTTAAGGTTTTCTAAAATTTTATTCATTCATGGGGATAATGATTTAAATATTTATAGTAGTAAAGGAAACCATTAATGTTTAATGATTTAATCATCAAATATTATTATACATGTTAATATTATTGATATTATTTTATATATTTTTTGATATAAATATATTATAAAATAAATTTTATGACTATTTTGAATTTAATTCCACATTTTCAAATAAGTAATATTTTTTATGTGTTTAATATGGAACGTTGTGATAAATGACAAAAAGGAATGCGCTCTTCCTGTGGTATACGTGGACAATGACTTATCTGCTGTCATGGAAATTATTTTATTTTTTCCTTCCTTTCCAAGATTTCATGTTTAATTAAATGGAAAACCATCATTTTATTTTTGGATATTTTTGTATAGATAATTGTTTTTCCAATTTAAAGAATATTAGTATTTGAAATGGTCTCTTAAATGAAAAGAAATTTTTTATACAAAATTGTTTTTTATATTGGTTTAAAAAGAATTTTTCTTGAATAATTTTTATGTTCTCTAATTTAAAATGTTTTCATATATGTCAGCATAATTTGTTTAATATCATACTTCATTGAGGTTTATATCTTATGATAATATCTTCCATACTATATTAAATGATTTATGGACTATTTTATTAGGGAGGTGTTGATATAATATATGACTATATATTTATTTTGTTAATAAATATTGATTCAGTTGTCTTATTTATTCATGTGAGGAATGTTTTATAATTTGTATTTGTTGGTTTGGGATTCATATACCTCCTTGATGCATTAGTCGTCTCTTGAGATTAAATCACATAGAGAAAAACCCTTTGCATCTGAATCTATGAAATTTTCAATTGTTAGGAGGATAGATCTAGACACAAATAAGATGGGTTTCTAACCATATACCTAAACATTCTTGATGATAAATCTTGAAAATAGCAATATTTAGGATAGATCATGATCATGCATACATACAACAAAATTTATTCCATCGCTATTACTATTAAATACGATTATGTTATTAGTTATAATATCCATGATCATGTTTTAATATCATGTGATTATTTATACAGAATAATTCAATCATATTTTATTATTTTAAAATTTATTATTAATTATTAAATCTAGTCATCTTATTATTCAATTTACCTACAATGAGTATTTGAGCTCACCCCATTCTTATGTTTTATTTTTCCCCAATATTTTAGGAAGACTATTATGGATGATATATACTGTTAATCTAGGAGAATAATGGTGTTCTGAATGAAATTAATTTATTATATTTTATGTTTGAAATTTAAATTTAATTTCAAATATGTTTCTAGTTTACCAAAACAACTAAACTATTTCATCCTTTTGATTTTTATCTCTTGTATCTTATGAAAATTTATTAAAGTAATCATCATCTTTGTGCTTTTGGGGTCGTAGTCCTTATATTATATCTGTGGTTGATGGTGTTTTATTTTTTGTTTTGAGGAGGATCTTGGTAAAATATATATTTTTGGTAAATGGAAGAATATCTATGATGGGTACAATAGGGAGGACCTAAAGAGTTTTTGGATATAGAACTTTGAGGAGAACAATTATATCCATAGTGTTAACTCCCCAGGATGAAGAGATAGAGAATCCACGAAACACTTTTATAATATTCTATTAATTCTCAATGATTTTAATTTTAATTAAATAAGATCACTTCTCATATATTATAGATTTACTATGGAGAGTTATCCTTCTATATGTTCTCTATTTGAAAACTAGGGTCGGAACCTCAAATATTATAATTTTATCAGAGTGTTTTCAATAAATTTTATGAAAAGGGTATAACATAGTTAAATCCTCAGTTTCTATTTGAATATTATAACATGAACCATATGAATTTATATGAATATATATATGAATCTTATTCTTTGGTTATCATTATAATATGAAGACAAACATCCACAGTCTTGATACGAAAATTTATTTTATCCTTATCATAGGTTGATATCTGAATATGTCAATAAGTGTAATTTCCATTAACATAAATATGGATAAGATATTTTCTCTCAATTTACATTGGTAAATTGTAATTAACCTATGGAGTATTTATTAAAGAAGGTATATTATCCCCCTCCTTCATTTCCATTGGAATATATTGATAAACTTGATTAATATTTTTGGGATATCAAATATAAGTCTCTTCATTTGTTTTTTTTAAAAATATGATGATGAACTACTAAAATGTTAATGTTAGTAGATCTTTTAATGCTTTCAATTATTATATTTCAATGAACCTCTTTAGTTTAGATGATGGAATGAATATGGAATAAATTATTGGTTTGAAAATAAAAATGCTGACATGCTATCTTGGTGTGGATGAGAATACAGATATTATTATTATCCTTAGTTTCTATCAGAATATGTTAACAAACCTCCATATTACAAATTAGTGTAGTGATATGGGAATGATAAGTTGGTTTTAGTTTCTAACAGACCATAGTGGGTCTTTATCTATGATTTCTTAGTTTAGTGAACTTATATTAAAATCACTAATGTAAACAACCCATATAGCTTCGGCATTGTAGAATGCTATCTATGATTTTTTTATCTACATCCACTGCATGTCAACTCAATTTCTAACCACTGACCACGTCATGAAATTATTCAATCTCCTGATGTCCCATTATCTCCCGAATCTCCTCATGGTTGTCTATGTAGATCTCCTATATACCTTTTGGAGAGGTAATAACTTATTGATTAACCATGAATCATCCTTCATTTATTCCTCATATATATTATCAATCCTCATGGACATTCATAATTCCAATTCCCTCTAATGTAGACATTTCAATGACTATGAATATTATTTATCTGTGCTGAGATTCATGATGGTTTCTGGTAATTTTACCCATCCATTTCATATATTTGATGTTCTATAGACCCCTCTGTTTCTTGGATTTCTTACATGTAATTCCAATAACCTCGAGATGTAATCATTGTCTTGTAGGATATGGAGATATCTATAAAAATCATAGTGGAAAAATCACGGGATCTCTTTAACTTCCATGTGTCTTCACCTATTATCTTGATATATAAATGCTTAGTATAGTCAATGCTGTGGATATTTAAAGTAAACCATATTTTGAATAATTTATGGTTTGAGAGTCACTCAACAATGGTTGTGCGAGGTGAACAAAATGGAAACAATCCCATCTCTTGGAGGATGGAAGCTCGGGGGATAAAATTTCATAACATTTTCTCCCTAATAACTTAAATAATCACACATGTTTTTTGGAAAGACAATTACATTAGGGATGGTATTCCAAATGTGGGTGTGTCATGTCATTAGTTCATCCTTTCCAACACCCTCCTTATAGATCCGATTCAAGATTTTCCTTGAGATAACTTTAAATCCCCCTATTTTAGACTTATTTAATGGTTTTTTGTTGATGCATGAGAATTTTCCTTTGGAAAAGGTCTTCATTTTGTGAATAATTTTAGAGAACGAATCCCTTTAATTGGATCTTGAAATAGGTTTCACTTACTTCTCTATGACCAATGATTGGAATGATTGTTTATAAGGCGTTGTCTCCCAGGTGGGCTTATAAAATGAATTCATATTCAGGATGGATCCATTATGATGTCACTCATAAAAAAGGGTGTTCACTAGTTGTAATTGTTTTCATTATATAAGTTTGATAATATGCTAAGACTTTAGGGACACAACCTTATTCTAGGCTATAGAATACCTAAATGGAATTAACTGGTGATGTGTGGTATCCTTAGGTGAGTTGTGGTTAACAAAAAATATTTATAGTTATCTCAGGGTGTAATAATATATTCAATTATTCCATTTTTATTCCATCTGTGATCTAATATTGAAGCATTAAATATTAGCTACATGGGTTAATTATAGTGGTATGGGTAATTAGGACATTCCAGTGATGCTTTGAATCACATGTTGATCTAGAAGATGTTAGGTAGGTTTATTCTTCATTTGGTACTATTTCCATGTCTAAACATCATGTAATGATTTTGGATGTATATTCTAAATTATTCATACTAATGATACTAATTACATTTTAATTGATAGAGAATGGTCACTACCATCCAACTATGTCAAAAATTGTATACATCATTTGTTCTCCATCATTATTTTAATAGATTGTTATATTATGGTTTAAAACATCATGGGAACTCTAGAATTTATCACCATATAAATAGGTGGTAAGTGTTGGGATGCCAAGATCAGGTTCATGGGAGGGGATTCATAGATATCTCTTTAAAGAGAATCAAAAACTACATAGTTTTGGGGTAAAAAGACACATCATAATTTTATAGTCATGTGATTAGACCATTATTACTCATTTTCAGTTCTTGAATCCATGACAAAATGATGTACCTTCTTGGTTCATGAGTATTAGAATAATAATAACAACTTTAATATCATGAATCAAGGGAAAATGAAATTCCTTTTTATTTAGTACATCATGGACTATGGGGTATTTTTTTCAGTCACATGGATAGGACCTCGTAAAAGTAGTTTAACATTTTTTAGAATTGAAAATATGTTATATAGTTTAATGACATGTAATTAGGACTACATAATGAAATTTTACTTGAATTTTTTATTTTATGACTTATGAATAATCATCCTTTTATTCTATAGTATATACATTGGTGGTCTGAAATTGGAAAAACAATTTATGACTAAATTTTTATAGAAGGTAAATTATATGTATATCTCATTAATGGTTCATATATATGGGACCATTAATGATGAAACAGCTGGGTCCTTGACCTATTATGATGTTCATGATATGTATATCCACCTATCATTTATTTGTAAACAGAAGGGAAAGAATTATTGGGTTTGTGGGTGATATTACTTAGTGTAAATAGGTTGGGACTTACACTGAATCAAAGGTGCATAAGAATCATCAGCTCACTAGATCATTACATAGATGTAGCGAAGCTAACAAAATTCTTGGAAATTGATGGACTACTTTAAAGAAATGGAAACAAGCTTCGGTAAAATAAAATAAGGATTATTAGAAAAGTGGGGTTCCATCAATCACCTAATGATTGAGACCGTCATTTCCAAAGGAATATAGAAATTTTAACACCATAAGGGACCTATAAATTAGGGATATAATCCTTTTATTTTATCTCATGGGACTCTAAAATAAAATTATCAAATTAATAAATTATTGATGTGGGGAAATCTTTCTTGTATAACCCATTAATGTTTCTCAATAGGTTATGGAGGGGACCTAAGTGAATGAGTGAAAAAGGAGTTTACATAGTCAAATGGGGAAACTGGATGTGTTTCCTAGAAAAATGAACACATTTATTAGAGTCTTGGTTCAAAGAGAATCCTAGTTGAGGGACCTAGGAGATTATAGTGCTAATTTATTGTGATTGGGTGAATATGAAACCATGTTTTGTAAACTAGGTGTACAAGGAAACCATGTATGTGATATGGGTTAATATAGAACTAATGTAAGATATTTCATGGAATATAGTATCTTAGTAGTTGACATGGGTGAATATAGAACCAAATTAGAAGACCTAGTTGAATATGAATCATTGGTATGTGAGTAAGTTGAATATTCCACCAAATTATTTATCTTGGGTCAATATGATACCCAATATTGAGACCAAGGTATGTTATCACAGAATATATGAACTATGCATAATTTTACAATGAAAGACCTAGGTTTAGCCAATTTAGATGGATTGGACATGGATTACATATGTATCAATATGAAACATACATAATGATCCCTTTTTAGTTGGGTGCACCCTGTTTGGAGGGTTGTTTAACATAGTTTTGGTATTGAACTATGATAATTGTTATTTTAATGATTATCACTATTAAAATATACATATTTACTTCACTTAAATTAGTATCTCCTTACAATGGAGTTAAAATCACTGAAACCTGAGATTAGAGGATTTATGCTTGATTTGTTACACTCAGGTTATTAAAAAAGGTTAGGAACTTGATGTGGACACGAGCTGCGATAGGTGCCTAATATGATGTAACCCCAATGATACTGGATTCTGGGAATCATAGAAAATGCTTGCATGCGTTATTTTGATAGTTGGACACAAGGTGAACTGCGATCCCAACTATTTTCAACCAATTTTTATTTCTTTCGTCATTTTCAAAGAATTATAGAAATTATTCATTTAATAAATTTGAGAGAAAATAGAGACCCAAAACATTCAATCTAAAATACACAATTATAGCTACCATGCTTTTATTTTTCCTCTATGGGATGAAAATTATTATTTATATAATATATTTATTTTAAGGTAAATTTAATATATGAATATGATCAAATTAAATTGAAATAAAAAATAAGGAAAATTAATTTCTCAAAATATGAGGTTGATTGAATAATTTTCTAGTAGACTATTTTAAATATTTTATATTTTATTTTAAAATTAATTGATGTGAACTAATTAATAGATAAATTAAGTAACATTTTTAATATTTATAAAATATATTATATTATGTTTGAAATAAATTATTTTGAATATTGGTGGGTTAGCGGTGAAAATAATCTTTTGATATAGATTTTTTTCAATATTTAACGTGGATTTTTGTTATTATTTTGGTTAATTTAATAATAATATATGTTCATTATTATTATATTAAGTGTTTAATGCGGCACAAAATTTAGTATTCTATATTATTTGATGAAATATTTTAGAAATTAACTTAAATAGTGAACTGGATCAATTTATTACTTTTATATTGGTCAATGAAAAATTAATAATCATTTTATAAAACACTATTGTATTTTTTATAGAAGTAATAGTTATCTTTAGGGATGAGTTGGTAGTGATTTAAACATGGGTTAATCTACTTAAGAATAATGCCATATTTTAATTGATCCATTACATATTATAGATAATTGTGGTATTTGGGTTGTGCGTTACATTTTGGATGTATAAAATTTATATGAATCATTAAAAATTACCATGATTTTATTCCATTTCTATAAAAAAATATTAATTTTTTTATTTCCCTACTTTCTTTAAGGATTGTATTAGATATAGTAAAATGTGAAGATTATGCTAATGGGGCTATATTACACATTAAATTTATAGAAAACCCTTCATTGTGTCTATATATAGAGGTGTGATGTATTAAGATATATGGGATAATGTGACTTGGTTGAAAGAGGTTCTTTTGTTGTGGGTTACATTGTGCAGTGGATTTTGAATTTTTTTTTTCAAAAAATATATGAAGGATAGTGATACAATAATTAATTTTTTTATCAAGATTGTGGTATACCTGTATAGGATGTGGGTGAATGTAATATTTTGTTATCGACTCCCAAGAATCTAGATGTGATGGACCTGGGTGGGATCATAGAAAGACTATCTTACACGATATATTCCCTAGGATAATTTTACTATTAGTGTACATATTTAACATTAAATAGATAGTGGGGCCTAAATTTTGTGGAGAAATATGATGTTTATGAGTGCAATGATGATAATAATTGTAAGGATTTTTTGGTAATAGACATGTGATGTATGCTTGTAAGAATAAGTATTGAGGAGGGGAGTGTCACTAATGAAAAAAATTAAATAATATAATATCAATATTTGAGGGAGGGAAACTTCCTAACTAGAACATGTTATAATAGGGAGAGTCCTTGAGGGTGACCCCTTAGAGAAAAAGTGAGAGGCATGATCAGAGGATAGTAGCCAAACCCATAGATATATATTAGTGAGGTATATATGAATGGAAAAATGCATGATGATATTTAATCTATATCATTTTGAGTGGATTTATATATAAGGATATTACAGTGAAGTCTCGATTGATGTGAAATTGTAATAGGATATGATAGAGAGTTCCCTATAGGTAAAAAACTAAATAGAGTTATTGGATCAAGGTCCCCATTTTTGGACTACTTCATGGTTCTTAGGTATGGATTGTAATTTTATACTATTATGTTAGAGGTTATGTGATATTATTTCATGGGGAATGTGTTTTGGTTTAGAATGTGGGGCTATTAAGAGGCATGAGGTGGATGAGGCTATATAGATGACTAAAGGCATGATTGATTGATAATTTATGATTTATTTACATTATATACGAATGCATTAGTATGATTTATTCACAAGGAACGATGGAAAATTTGTATATAAACTTATTGAGAATATTTATATCTACAACCGTACATTATATATACTATTTGAATATATATATATATATATATATATTCAGGGGATGTGGCGACTATATTTTCTTTGGACCAAAGAAATATGTCTATAGTGGAAGAATATATCATATATCACAAGAGGTATAGAATTGTTTTTTGGTTTTATGGATTTATATACATTATTAATAGATTTTTATGAAATTATATGCATTGATATACAATATTTATACATTTCTTCCTCTAATTAATATATTATATGAGGTGAGTTTGAGAATTTGAAATTTTAGGTAAACTATAAACCCTTAAATTAATATAAATTCTAATGAAATAATTGGATAGTTTGATCTAAAAAAAATATAATATAGTTATGATTCTAGTTAAATATTTTAAAAAACATCGAATATATTAAATGAACATAGATTCATTAAAAATTAAACAATTTATATAAGAATTAAATAATAACAAAAGTGTTTATGATAAAAAAGCATTATGTACACAAAATATAATTAGTAGGATATCTGAGTTTTTAGATCCTATAATTTCATCACCTTTAATCAAAATGAGTATGATAATTTAATCATGGATTAAGATGAACCTATATTATATGCAATAACTTATTCAATCGATGATTATAGGGATACATAACTTATCACTAATATTTCTTTAATCATAAATATATGTAGAAATAAAGTACAATTTACAAGGGACGTCTTCAACCAAAACTGCAAAAAGAATAATGAATATTTAAAAGTAATGTACGTGTTCATTTAAAAATTGAACAACTATAATATTTTTAAAAAAAATTATGGAACTAAAAAATTTAATCAATACATTCTCTCATAGAATAATAAAAAAATTGATCAATTATTGTTATATATCACAAGATTCATCTTCTAATTATATATAATTTAAAAATTACCATTGTGAAAACATTTTATGTAGTCATGGACACACATTATTTATAATAATAATTATCTATTTTTGTTACATGAAAAATGTAAATAGAATTTCATTTGATTTATTTAAAAACTGTTTTCATAGAATTTTGAAATGAATCATTGTATTAGGGCATAATAAATATTGGGATGAATATTTATCTAAAATTAGAATACTTTTTTATTTTATTAATGAAATAATATATTTTGGTTTATGAATTTATTATTTTTGGTTTCTATGTATTTAAATGAATATCACTTATAGTTTTTGTTATTTAATTTATGAAATTTAATTTTATTAATGTATTTTATAAAGTCTAGTTAAAATTAACTACAAAATATGATTTATTTTTAATTAAATTTATAATTAAATGTTTGTATGAATTTTAAGATTTTCTACAATATTGATGATTTTTTATAATATAAATAAGTCATTTTTGGAATTATAACAACATTTATTCATGTTTTGGGATGTTTTAAACATATTCTAAAAGGTTTAAAATATAATTTATATCTCCTATACATAATACAATATTTTTTTAATTTTCTATTAAAGTGATAATGTGAGAAGTTGTTATGCCAATGCAGCCTCACGTTTCTAGTTTTCAAAATATAATTTTCTAAATTATTTTTATTATATATTGATATTACAAATATGGAGTTGAGAGATTATTGTCCAGATGGAAGTCCGAGAAGGCCATATACATTTTCATCAATTACCATGAAGGATTAATTAGCCATTTTGATGATTAATATTTTTTTGAAATCATTACAGTAATTATTCTTAATTTATACATATTTCAGAACAATGTTTTACATATTTTGTATTCATACACAATATACTTATGAAAAATTGACATGATATTTGATGCACTGTAAAACTTCTAAAATTTTCTAAATTTTATTCATTTTTACCCAAAGATGAATATGAAAATAATATAATCTATTATTTTCATAAATTTTCAAAATTTATTCCACATCATTACATAATGTTGATCCAACATAACAGATACGAAAAATATTTCGTATAAACACATTAATAAATAAATAAAATTTCAATTACCTCTTCTCTAGAGATTTATATTAAAATGAATTTTAGGATAATTTAATGTATTTTTATTATCATGTTATAATTCTTATATTATATAATATAATTTTTGTGATTTTATACTGAGAAAGTATTTAGTTATATGAGATTTAGTGAAATTAAAATGAATAGATTAATACAGAATATAATGTATAATTTTCTAAGAATATTGAGTTGTGGATTTTATAGAGATATTTTTGAGAGGATTAAATAATCTAAAAAATCAATTTGATATTATAATGAATAAAATTGTGAGTTAGTCAATGAAAAATTCATTTGATAGTTAACACTGCCTCATGAGCTAACAAAATACTATATTAGAAGTAAATATAATGTGGTGGGTATGAAACTATACAGAAATAAGAATGGATTTAAAAATGATGGATAAATAATGATTATATTGGACACATGACACATGCCATTCAAAGTCACTATAATAAGTATTTTTTTTTTCAACTGCTCTAATTTACGAACTATTACGCGATTTAATAAAAATTAAAATGAATTAAATCCATTTTAAATTAATAAGGAACATCATAGGAATTAATATATTTCAATTATCTATTGATGAATCATTTATTTAAATGGATTAATGAAACTAGCATCATACCACTAAAAACTAAAAAAATACAAAATATGTGATATTAACTTGATGAAATGTTATAAAGAAAAAATTTAACATCATATTGTAACCAATATTTATAAGTAGGTTCAATTTACCAACACATAATCATCCAAGGAAATCATCAAATTTATGAGTATTATATATTATAATATATATAATCATTGAATCTATATTTTATAATTTATCATCTGTATTCATTAATTTCTATGAAATTTTATTTTTCTAGTAATTTTTTACTTGAGATATACCCATAGTTCCTGTTAGTTATGCATCAATAAATGAAAAAATGAATGTTATTATTACATATAAAAAACTGGCTTTCACATAGTCTATAAATTATCTTTGTAAAAGGATGTGGGTTTAAGAATAATCCTAGTAAATGGTTGGTTTAGGTATTTTACTTTGTATAAAAGATTGGGTTTGGTATACTCTTCTTTAAAAATCTATATTTGATTATTACCCATTTTAAAATGTTACATATAGTGGATATCCGTACTTTAATGTTGATTGTGCTAAGCTTAGATGTATAAAAAATTTAATCTAAACTACATTAAAAAATTCTTTCTCCTTATATTTTCTTCCATTTTTTGTTCTTCATCCATAATAATACAAAATAAAAATTGAATTCAATTTAATCAAATTATAATATCATGTTATCGATTGAATTTTTTATATATAATTAATTCATCATATTTTTTAGGATTTTTTATTCACCCCACCAGTGATCACATCCATCTACATTATGGAACCAAAAAGTTCCAACTAAAATACAAATTATTATAAAAAATTAGAAAAATAGATACTTATAGTTTTATTTAAAAAAAAGGTATAAAATTAATCTATCCAAATAACCATGAAATAATATCCTCACTTTTTTTAGTCAAAATATATTGTACAAATATTCTTATTAAAACATTAAAAAAATATGAAAGACCAAGAGTACTACCCCTTAATCATTCTCTTTCATAAATTACTATTCAAATAGTTTCATGAAGTATTCACTCTCTTATTGAATACTTTTTTAAGAGTGTTACCATGTTATATATCCACCCAAATCGTGGTTACCAATAAAAAACATTTTTGTTGACACGAAGGTTAAAAATTTGAAAAATAAATCAAATTTAAAAATGGGTTCACAATGGAAGATCTTGATGAATGTTTTGTAAAACCTAAATGAAATACATATTAGTGTTTTCCATAAAGATAATCAATCCATTTATAAAATATGATATTCATATATTTAGTGATTTCATTATTATTCTCAAGATCTTTATTCTTCTTTATATCATTCAATGTGATACTTATATCTTCAACATAGTCAATCATTTTCTTGATAATTTAATTTCTTTTGTATAATACTCTTTTTAAAAATGGAATAATTTATCTTTTATAGATAAATTTTCATTGAATATAGTTCATTGTGTTGTGTATATTGATGAAACCACATGAAATATATCATTTTATTTTTTGTAATGATGAATAATGTACACATTATTGCTGAATTAACACAATTTCAATATTTAACTCATGTTCAACACTGGATGAATAAGTCTTTCATAATTAAATTATTTTTTGATCATATACTTATTTAAAAAATATTTAATGATTTTTTAGTGATATTATGAAATTTTTTATTCACATTCCTTTCCATAATAATCAACCCTAGGTTGTAACATTCCATCAAATGTGAAATTATTTTCTAAAAATTACATCACTTGCTTCATCTAGGATTTTTTTTCTTAATAAAAATAATTTTAACAATAATATCATCTAAATTTTCTTATCATTTAAATAAAATTAATCTAAAAAAATATTTTTGAGTAATTTATATAAATTGTGAATTTTTTTTAAAAAAAATAAAAAAATAGTACTGGAATTTATAGTATGGGATTGTTTTGATGATGATTATTTCAAATGAAAATATAATAAAAATTTGTTATAAGGTAATGTTTTTTTTAATTTTTTAGTTGATTAGAAAATTTAACAATATCATTTTTAAATATTCCATTATAATGTCATAAAAATTATATAGATGAACTAATTTCCATTTTTTTATTTTTTATAGGGGTATTGATTCAAAATAAGAGTAAAATGACATATAAAGATTTACCAGCATTATATTTTATTTTAATTTAAATATAAAATAAGGTTTACATATGATAATCCCATTCAATAATACATAAATTTAAGGCCTTTATTTATTGTATCTTTGATGTTGGTAAATGGAATATTAAATATTTTCATTTTTTATGAAATCTAATCTCTTTTTAAAATTATCCATGTCAGTTTGTTGATAAAATAAGTTTTCAGTTTATGATATTTTCATGTACATTCCTTCCTTTTAGCGAAACATGAGATATTTTTATAAAATTGTATTACATATACATTTTGTTTTTATGATAATAAAATAAAATATAAAAAATGATTAATGATGATATTGAGTTTTTTTAGTTCTATGATTACTAAAATATTTTATAATTATTTTTATCAGTTTTTAAATGATATTAATGAATGTCATAAATGTTTTATTCTTAAAAATATTTTTTTAATAAAATTGTTTTCATTAAATTTTGAATATTTATTAAAAAATAAATTTTCGAATTATATAAATCGAATTTTATAATATAGAATCTATATTTGGAATTAAAATTTTAAAATTTTTTAGTGATCCCACACACATTTTTTACGCACTAAATAGTAAAAATATTAATTATTTTCCCTCACAATAACAGTTAAGACTAGTTTACCGAGGTGGGATATGGGGTGGATTAAACTAAAATATAAGGGTTATAATTGAACATAATTGATTAGAAATATAATGTTTTGGATATATATTATGGTTATATTATCTAAAAATTAATTTAATAGACATTTAGTTCAAATTTATCTAGAAAATGAATTTATATTATTTGAATATTTTATATAACTTCATGTCGGTCCTCTCCCTCACTTCTAAATGGGAACTTTATCCCCTCCATTATTATCCAAAAAATAAACCCTATAGCCTGGAAAAGTGATCCCCCAAAACATACATATCTTCCTTCCATTTATTCTTGTGCTTTTTTTCATCTTCAAAGAAAATCATAATAAGGCTTAAGGTGTAATCCAAAGGAGGCGTCTCAAGGAATAGAAAATCATTTTACCCAACTGCTTCGAATTTTATTTATACATACATTTCATAAATATATATTGTATCCTTCCTAAAATAATGAATCATATATCATCAATATAATGATATTCAATATTTATTATAGAGAGAACATTTTAAACCTCCTCTCCATCAAATGGGAAATGAATGTATTGCTCATACATAGTTGTGGTTTTCCTTCACCATGTAGTGATATGATTCATTTACCATCAATTGAATACATTGACAGAAATAATAATGTATTCAGTAAATTTATTTTATTTTTATAATATAATTACTATTTTGGATTTATAAAATTTTATTTTTCATTCCTTCTATCTGTTCTGTTGTAAATAAAAATAGTGTTCATGCATACAGAAAGAATTTCGTAAACATGAATGGTGTAATTTAATTTTATATCTCTTACCTTAATGGATAATTTTATATATATATATATAAACGTTATATGATATCTAAATCATGAATAATGTTCTATAGATGATGGGTCTATGATCTCGGTGCATGAAACCTGAATATCAAATCAAATAAAAAAATACAAAATGACACAAATAACACATGGAATGATAATGATAATGAATGGTTATTAAAGAATACGTGAAATGATGTTATAATTTAAACATTTATAGTTTTATAAGTATTAATATGACACTAGTATTTAATTATAATAAATTTAAATTTAATAAATAGAATGTTAAATAACTTTTGAGGAAACATGGACTTGAGGTAAGGGTTTTATGTTATAATATTTCAATTTAATGAGATTATTTATTATTAAATATATGATTATTTAATTGTGTCATATATCTCTCAAAAAATATTATGAAATTTATTCTTGTATATTAATTTCTTTAAATTATATATTTTCCTTTCATTTCCCTAAATCTAAATATTCAATGATCTGAATATCTTTTAAGGAGAACTGACTTTATTTTTTTATTTAATCTAGAATATTTCACTTCAATGTACAAATTTTAAAATCAATATTTGTAAAAATATTTCAAAAATCCTATAATGATTTATTATTATCATTTCACTCATTATTTACTACTATAAAATGGTTTAAAATGTATCTTCTAGTGTTTTTATGAATGATGTACTTTTTACCAAATGTGTAAAACAAATATTTATTTAAATGTTTACTACATGAATGATTATTCTTGTGATCATTAATATTCTATTCCCTAAATCTTACATTACATGTTTCAATAGTTTTTTTCAAATTAAATATTTTTCCTAATATTCATTATAATTTTTAGTTTTTAAATATGTTATTTTATAATGAAATGGGTTTCTACATAAAAACAATTTTCTATAAATATTTTAATGTTATATTCTTCTATGAAAACAACATTTGACGTTAATTATTTATAACTAGAGATATGATCTAATTATTATTTTATTAATTATGACCTATTTTTTTATGTTTATAATCATTAAATATTGACAAACCAATATTTATTTTTCATGGTTTAAGCTATAACGAAATGATAAATGTTTTCATGATATCTTATAATTAATATAAATAGAATATGATCATGTGAATGGTAGGCCTATTATAGATCTTAGTTGAATTGGGTAATGATTAATTTTTATGAGGTATAGGGTTACCTAGTTAGTTATCCTATAAAAAATATAATTTACATATACAAAATTATCATCTTATTATTTAAATATTCATTATGTAACATATCAATCCATGTTATATTCTTGTAGGTCTAGTATATTTGAAAACTTGAGTACATAAAAAACATGTTCATAAGTGAATTATATCATCTCCCACTAATTTCTTCTTATAAATCAAAAAAATATAAAAATTTATCATAATACAATTCTTCATAGCCTGGGGAAGCAAATCCTAAAAAATAAAGGGAAAAAATAATCTGTACGAGTAAACAAGGTAGATGTGAATGAGCACTAAAATATAACATGAACATAAGGGTATGAGAACACGATCCTAACATTAAAAAAAATTATACCCTACATTTCATAGATAAAAATATTAATTCCTTACAACAATATTTTTAGTTTATAAAATGTGAATCATAATGGAATCAATGAATATGGTCCATTAGAGAATATCATAGATATAATATAAGAGTTTTTCAAATATACATAAATAATGAAAATCCATTTTTTAATATAAAATGGTCATTTAAATGACTATTATAGTGGACTGGGTTCACTCTAAAAACCATTTTAATAGCCAAGGCTAACTTCAAAGACTATCACAGTGGAAAGAGTACCTTGTTGAAATGAGTTCACTCCCCATTCCTGTCCTTTTTTTCTTATTAGATATCCATCATTTCCAAATGCATTGAATGCATATATAATTTTTATACCATCCATATCATAATAAAAATATCATAAATTTATTCGACAAGATCATAAAACATTCATCATATCAAAAATCATGAATGAAAACCAGTTTTATAATCATTTCATCATTGAATAACCCATGAAAAAGAAATGGGATTGATAAACATTTAATCAATTCATCATATCATAACCCATGGTAAATGAATTAATTTAATAATAATATTTTCATAACAATAATAAAACAACTAAATAAATAATAAGGATGGTTACATTGAATTATATAACAATTAAATATTAGTAAATATCAATGGTTGTAATCTTAGAGATAAAAGGCTTTTAAATATCATGTGGACCATTTCTTGTAGAAAATGTCCTTTTACTTTTAAGTCATATATTCAAAAAAATAGAAAGTATAAAATATTCTATATTTTTATAAATTCATCAAAAAAATTGTAAATTAATATTCAATTGATTGGTTAGCCTTGATGACGAGATGTTGATATTTTTATATGTGTTAAGAGAAAACAATCCTTTCATTATTTTTTAAAGATTCAAAATTACCTCATTCAGAAAATGAAAAAAGTATATCTCTATTTTTAAAAAAAATATTAAAATTGGGTAATAATTAATATAAAAAACTTTTCAGATTAATAAAAACATTTTAGAAAATACCTATTTGAATCATGGATATGGAAGAGAAATGATCTTCGACAGAAGATAAAATTAAAGTTTGTTATTCCATAATAACTTTAATTCGGTAGAAAAATTAATGAAAAAAATATATTCCAAATATATAACCTATGGATAATAAATATGCTAATTTTCATTTTCAGTATATCCTCTAATTTCATGATAAGAATATTTATTATAAACAATATCATTAATTAATGTTATTGTAACATAAAACCTTTTCCACTTTGGTAAGTTCTAATAAAAACCTCAAGAAAGAGAAATATTTTATGGATATGTATTTAACCATAATTTTCACTATTATAATCCAAAAATGAATTTATATTCATCATATACATAGTATGAAATTAAAATGTGTTGAATATGGAATGTCTCTCACTTAAGTAAAAGTGAGATGAAAATCTCTTTCCTAAAATTTTCCTTTGTTTAAAAGTATTATAAAATCCTTCAATATAAATATAAATTTATTTAAATTATAAATAATAATAATATTAATTCTTATATATCATTAATAGTCCCATCATAATATTTTAACATCCATTTCTTAATAATTCTTTATTAAAATCATCATCTTACGGTGTTACATGCTTCATTTTTTATGAGGTTTTCAGTTCAATTATTCTGAATCACATACTATGATCATAGTTTCATGATATTTTAACATCCATTTCTTAATAATTATTCCTCTATAAAGTATTTCTATTAGAATATAAACTGTCATATGCAACATGCATGTGAAGAATGATGGAGGAAATATTTTCTCTAACTAACACAATATTAAGGGGGAATCTGCCAACATTTTTTGTAAGAAATACTTAGACAACTTCTTAGCACAAAGATTTTTAAAAAATGATACAATTGAATAATATCCACCCTTAAATTTTTGGGAAAATGATGATGAATTGATATTGGAATTAAATCATACAGAAGGATGTGGTAATCACAAGCCTTCAATGATTTTAGATTCAACTCTCTTCTATTGACCCATTTGGATATGTTTCTTGAATAAGCATCTAGAACATTAATAGTCTCTAGTACTTCCAGAAATTTCTTTTTTTTCTGTAGGTGTCTTCACATAATAAGCACATAGAGGTTTCCATTTATTTTCACTAATACGCACATGATGCAATTCTGATCTGATGCCCCAATCCACCAAGTCACATTGAGACCCTAAATCATCTTTTTTTTATTTCCCTTAACATTTATAAGAATCGAAAGTAACATTTCACATATATTTTTTTCAATGTTCATTACGTATAAGAAATGATGTAACAAATTGGTTGTCCAATAAGGAAAATAGAAGAAGATACTTCTCTTCTTCCAATTGTAACAGGTTTCAGTGAAAACATTCCTTTTCTTACCAGATTTTATTTGACCCTTCCCATATGAAAAACTGAAATCTTTCAATTCATTACGCACATCAATTCTAGACATACAATGAGGTGGATCATAGGTCTCCATGGTATTTTCAAATCTGTGACGATTATTTTTATATGGATGGTCCATTGGCAAGAATCGTCGATGTCCCATAAAACTGAAACTATAATTATGTTTCAGTATTTTAGATCATGTATTCTTCATACAAATAGAATATGATAGTTTTCCCTTCATGCTACATCCAGAAATCATTTCATAAGTAGGAATATCATTTATGGTCCACATAAGCGCCACACACATATGAAATATGTCTTTCGAACATGCATCGTATGTGCACACACCCACATCCCAAATAAGTTTCAACTATTTTATTAAAGGATGAATGTATACGTCTATATCATTACCAAGATCATAAGGGCCAGATATGAGTATACTCAAGAATCTGAAATGTTTTTTCATACACAACCATGAGAGAAGATTATAAATGTGTATAAAAATCAACCATGTGCTGTGGGACGTAAACATCTTCCCAAACGGATTAAAACAATCAGATGAAATACCCAACCTCACATTACGCACATGAGTTGAAAAATCTGGATATTGAGCACCAAATCTCTTCCATGCAAATCCATATATATGGTGAACCAACTCATCATTATTATTTTTCTCTCAGTATCATACCATCACATTTGTTTTGATATTTAATCATACATAATACGATTTTGGAGTCCTGGGATCAATGGAAAGTGCCAAATTACTTTCTGTGGCACACCAGATGGTGTTCCATCAGCTTTTGGCATCCAACAATATTTGCTACATTTTATACATTCATTCCATTCAAAATTTTTCTCCTAGAATAAACTGTAATATTTCAGGAATGCATGAATTTTATTTCATAAAAATCATATTTCCTAAACTAACTTCCATGACATATACTGGATTGAGGGAATATCTATACCATCTAGAAGTAATTTCTTTAAGAATGTAAGAATATAATTGATGGTAGTATTAGAAATCTCATACATAGTTTTCCTATGAAACCATCGGATTAAAAATTCCATCTTTTTCATTTTACCACAATGTCGATATATTGGAGCCGTGGTAGCATTATTCAATTTTTTCACCCTAACAACATCATCATTTTCATTAGACGCATCATGTGTTCTCACATTGAAATCTTCTTGGGTCGTAATATTTACATTTTCATGATGATGAATAAACGGAAACCAGTCATATAACAAATTCTCCAATCCAGTCCTCTCATTTGGATCAACAACAATTTGAGATGTCATTTTTCCCCATTGCGATACAACTCATAGAAGTTTTCTTGAAAACCATATTTGGTTATTTGGTAACTAAATTCTTACGAGCTCAACCAAGGTCTTCCAACACCCTTGTAACAGGGGCAATGTATGCGACCACTATCTGGAGCATTGTGAAATGAAAAATCTAAAAATATCTCCAAATAGTTTTGAAAATATCTTCATATTTGATTAGTTTCATAAATCCGACATCTATTTATTCTATAAAAAAATTGTTATAAGTCATTTCATCAAAAGTAATTCAATAAGATTGATGTTTCATCAAAAATATATTTAAGTAAATAAGAATTGTTCACTTTATATGAAACCATAATGGACACACTACTATATATGAGAATAAAAATATAAAAGACAAAAAAACTATATTTATAACAAACTATCTTTGAAGAACTGTACATGAGTGTACAAGATCATGTACACTTGTAGAGGATAATTATTCAGGAGTTGACTAAATTTTAGATCTAATAAATTTTATATTTTAGTAGATAATTTGAGTGATCACATGCATTGCCCAAGGGGGTGGGGGTGTCCAGTGTGTGTGGGGTGTCTAGTGGGGTGTCAGGGCTATCCAGGGGGGTCGAAGGTGTCCAAGGGGTGAGAGGATGTCTAGGGGGTCAGGGTGTCTAGGTGGACGGGCTTTCCACAGGGGTTGGGGTATTCCATGGGGTACGGGGTGTCCTGGGGGGTGATTTCTAAGGGGTTGGGGGTGTTAAGGGGGGATGAGGGGTGTCCGGGGTGTGGTGGAAAGGTGTCTGGGGGGTGCAATTTCCATAGTGGGAGTGGTTTCCAAGGGGGTGGGCAGGCTTTCCACGAGGGTGGTGGGGCTGTCCATGGGGTCGGGGGTTTCAAGGGGGATTTCTAGGGGGTGGAGGGGGGGGGGGGTGTCTAGGGGGTACAAAGTGTCCGGGGGGTGGGCGGGATATACATGGGGGTGGCAAGGCTGTCCAGGGGGTACGAGGTGTCCAGTGGGGTGGGTGGACTGCCCACAGGGGGGGTGGATGGGCTTTCCATGGGGGTGGTGGTGTTGTCCAGTAGGGTTGGGGGTATCATGGGGGGTGGGGGTGGGTTTCAGGTGTTGGGGGTGTTTGGGGGGATGGGGTGTCCCCGGGGTGGTTGGCGGGTGTCCAGGGGGTGGACAGGCTGTCCACAGGGTGGGGGGCTATCCACGGGGGGAGGTGGTGTCTAGTGGGGTGGGTGGGATTTCCACGGGGGTGGTGGGGCTATCTAGGGGGATCAGGGGTGTCCAGGGGTGTGTGTGTGTGTCTGGGGGGTGTCCAGGGGGTACGAGGTGTCCACGGGGTGGGCGGTCTGTTCATGGAGGTTGCAGGGTTGACCAAGGGGGTACGGGGTTGGTGGGCGATCTGTCTACGGGGGTTGCGTGGCAGTCCAGGGGGTATGGGGTGTCCAGGGGGGTGGGAGGGCTGTCCATGGGGGAAGGGTGGGATGTCCATAGGGGTGGGGGGCTGTCCATGGAGGGAGGGGGTGTCCAGGTGGTGGGTGAGCTGTCCACGGGGGTGGCGGGGCTGTCCAGGGAGGTGGGTGGGCTATCCATGTGGGGTGGGAAGTCTATCCATAATGGTGGAAGGGCTGTTCAAAGGTGTGGCATGGCTATACAGGGGGTGGGGTTTCCAGGGGGTTGGGGGGGGGGGGAGGGGGCTGTCCAAGGTGGTGGGGGGCTATCCAAGGGGTGGGGGTGTCCACCCCCAAACTAGGGTCATAAAATCCAATATTTATCCAATTGTACCATGATTTCAATCCTATTATATATGAACTAGAAGACTGTTAGTTTAAACCATGAATATCATACATATAAATCACAACACACCCAATTGTAAAACACCACCAAATATCATATGTGGATTGGGTTTAATGAGCAATGTTTCGATGGGACACTACTCATAAGAGTATGAGCTTTGTTATATCATTAGGTGATATGGAGTTGTATGAATGTTAAATTTATATGAGATCAATATGAATAAGGGATAAAAACACGAGTGAGATTTCTTTTCAGAGATCACTTATTCTTGGAAGGGTAAGAGTGAGTGTTGGTATGGAACTACAAGAAAAGTCTTAACATGTGAAAGAAATTATACATCGGTTATATTTTATACCTGTTTTATTTATAGAGTATCGGAGTTGACAACCCACCCCCTCCCTGGACTTCCCACACCCCCCACACCCCTACAACCCCCAACCCCCTGCCTGGATATCCCCCCCACCCCACCTAGACACCCCCACCACACCTGGACAACCCAGCCCCTCCCCCCTAGACAACCAACACCCCCTCCCCCACCTGGATAGCCCACCCCCACCCCCTTGGACAAACCACCCCCTTGACAGCCCACACCCCCTCCCCTACAACCCCCCCAACATCCCCACTGGACATCCTACCCCCCACCTGGATAACCCATACCCCCACCCCCACTGGACAACCCCCTCCTTGGACAACCCATACTCCCTCCCCCAACTGGATAGCCCCCCCAGGATAGACCACCCCACCCTGGACAGCCCACACTCCCTCCCCTGCAGCCCCCCACCTAGAAAGCCCCCCCACCTAGACAACCCCAACATAAACAACCCACCCCTACCTAGACAGCCCACCCCCACCCCCACCTGGACATCCCCCACCCCCACCTGGACAGCCCCCACTCCCACCTGGACATCCCCCCCCAACTGGACAAGCCACCCCCTCCCTGGACACCCCACACCCCCTCCCCCTGGACACCCCACCCTGACCCCTTAGACAACCCACACCCATCTTTGGGGAAACCTATACCCCCTCCCCCACACCCCTATACCCTCCACATCCCCCTACCCCCCTAGACAACCCACCCCCACCTAGACATCCCCCCACACATGGACAACCCCCAACCCCTCCTACATCCCCCCTTATGGTATTTTTATTTAAAATTATTTTATTCATTAAGAAAGCTAAAATATCATGTAGTATCCATTTCATTCCAAACAACACATTCAATTTATCAAAACATGACAAATTAAATTTATCAAAACATGAAAAATTAAATTTATCAAAACATGAAAAATTTGATTTATAAGGCTATATGTTTCACTTAGAAAATGTCATTTGGAAAATCGGAAATCAACTACATTGTTAATTCCAATTTGAAAATGGGGTCAACAACTTAGGAGGTGCAGTGGTGTCTAGGAGGAGTGGTGGGGTCTAGGGGGTCTGTCTAAGGGGGTGGGGGGGTGTTCAAGTGGGTAGAGGGTGTCCAGGGGGTGGGGGGAGGTGTTGTATCTAAATTAAAACTAAGGTATCCACCATTCCCAATTAATTTTATTTAAATAATAAAAAAAGGGCAAATACATTTAAATAATATGGTTAAAACATCAATCTTCCCATCTGTTTGGGGGTGATAATATGATATCATATTCTATTGGATGCATTGAAAATGAAATAATTATTTCAAATAAATACTGGTATATATTGGTTCACGATCACTAAAAATATCACTCATAATGGAATGTAGACATACAACATTCTTCATGAATAAATCAACCACATCATGATATGTAAAGGGGTGATATAAGGATGAGAAATGAGAATACATTGATAGGTGATCAACCACAACACAAATACCCTCAAAACCATGTGACTTTGGGAACCTAGAAATAAAATCCTAAGAGACATCTTTGAAAATATGATACAATATGGGTGGAGTTTAGAGAATCCCTCTGGGATAAAGTTGAAGGGATATATTCTGCAGGGTAATTAAGAATTCATAGGAAAACTCCATAACTTCCTGAGTCATAACCCACTAAAATAAAATAGATACCAAATGTTTATAATGTTTTAAAATAATTTAAAGCATAGAGCAAAGAAACTAAAAAAACTAATGGGTTTGGTACTCCAAAGACATCAATAAATCTCATTTAGCCAAAATCAAAACAGAAAATAGAAAAAAGTGGAAGAACACAAAAACCAAGGTAACACTTACTAATTTGAACTGTAGATATAAAAAATTTTTGATTGAAGAAGGATCTACAGATGGAAGGAGTTTTGCGGTGAAGAAGACTTTGGGAGGAGCTCTGGATTAGGTCTGTAATCGGGCTGAGTGGGAGCTGGGGCACTGAGTATTTGGAGGAATACTTTCCCAACAGTTTCTTTACCAATGGTTTAGTAAAACCATTGGAATATATTAGAGGAACTAAATATTTACCATCAGTTTTTTCAAATAGTTGGGAAATATTAACTATATTAACACATTTTCTTATGTTTTGAAAAAACCGCTGGCAAATGTGGACTTTTTTACAGTATACCAATAATTTCGTCAAACTGTTGGTATATATCTGTTGATAAAACCACCATTTCTAGTAGTGTAAATATTAATTCACTGTTAAATAACAATAATTATATCATATATATTAAATAAAAATATTCTTCTTATAATTTTATTGTATAATAAATGAAAATTATTTTACTGTGCTTGGTGAATCTGGTAGTCCACACATAAGCATGAGCAACATTATTACCATCCATGTAATTGGAAGATAAAAAGTTAGATGGAATATTATAATTATATTAGTGTATATATTTCATAAATATAATATATAAACTTTTAGTCAATCATTATATCCACCCATGAGAGGTGGTGATGGAAAATGAATTAAATTAGTTCGTGTGGTGGTAGTCCTCTAAACTCACAATTATCAGTTTTGTATCCCATTTGATGGAAGAGGTTATGGATATATATTATGATATAAAAATAATGAAATAAAATTATGTGGTATATTTCTGTTTTATTATATTGGAAATATTAATACATATTTCATGGTGGTAAATGAAGTAAAAAAAATAAGAGATTTGGGAAGATAATTAAACTTTCTTGGAAAAACATATTTTGGATATCGTAAAAAGGACCATATGATTAATATTTTGGAAATAAAATTAGATCTTGAACGTGGATAAAAAAATTTGGAGATGTTTTTTTAGTAGTTGGCCAATTTTAATGGATTATTATTTGGTAATAACTGTCAGGAAAATATTGACTTTTATAATTTTGGTGAGTGGCACAATTGATGTTTTTCAATGTTTAAAAATAAAAATGTAAAATTCATGGAAAAATGGATCAAAAATAAATAAAACTAGAATATGATAATTTTAAGGTATACATGAAAAGAAAAAATGAGGATTTATAAATTTATTTTGTTACTTTGACCATTGACATTATAGATTAACCCCCAATAAACATGATTTAACATTAACAATGGTGAAAGATTTTCAAAAATTTTAAAATTAATTTTGAAAAAATTATAAAATTAAACCAATTATGTAATAATAAAAAATTTATTCAAAATATGGATTACATTTTATTAAATTCTATTATTAATTTAATGGATTTAATTTAAAACAAAAGTCACAAAAATCATGAAAAATAGTTTTCCAAATATAATGGTTTTTTAAGTACAAAAAAAATAATATCAAAATGTTAATATTGTAAAAATATTTTTCTAGAAATGTAGAAAATTAATTTTAAAATAAGTTTGTAAAATGTGATGAAATTATTTTTTAGATAAATAAGGATTTTAATCTTAAAAGGGGAATTATTATTATCCCATGCATAGGAAAAAATATATATTATTTATAGAAAATTTTAATGACTATATAGTTTTTTAAATTTCATTAAATTAATTCTTAAATAGATATTAATTCAATTTATAATTATAGAAACACATTGTGTGTATAAAAATGTTTTTTAAAAACATTCCTTCTACATTAAAATGTACTTTATTTTCATTTATAATCAATTTTTTACTAATGAATTTATTTTATACATGTGTAAACCCCATACTTTTCAGAACATAGTTATTTGTAATTATACCCTCTAATTTAATAGAAATTTTATAATGGTATTCTATATTACAATTCATTTAGACTTTGGCTGGCATGTAACCCAAGAAATTGAAGAAATTAAACTTATTTAAAAAGAAATATATCATCCAATCTTTGTATTAATCTTTATAACCTACATAAAATGAATTTATTTTTTGAAATTAAATTACCTTGATACAATAATATGTTATATACATTCCTCAACAAATCCTCGATTTCCCACATAGAATATTCAAATTCCATATTCCTTTGGATAACTTTAACTATATTAGTAGTCTTATTATGTTTCTATTTATCTCTCTAATATAATTTTTCAATTTTTTATTCTTAATAATAATGTTCGTACTCCATTAGTATGAAATCTATGTTCAGTACATGGGATGGATCAATTATATAGTTCCTTATGAGAGATACATGAAACACATTGTGAACATAGAGAGGTTAAGTGGAAGAACGAGGAGATATGAAACCATTACTACTTGATTGAGAATATTTAAAGGGACAATAAGCAAAGGGATAAAATTTACATTTATACCAATCCCTTGAAATTTTTATATAGATATGTTGATATAAAAATCTTTTCACCAAATCCAACTTCTCTATCACACTGATGATTATCATAATAACTTCTCTATCCACTATGAGATACCATGATATGTTGTTAAATTTCTTAAACAATATCTTCTATTTAATAAGTAAAATTAGGTACCAATATCTTTATTTGTCCAAATTGACCCTAACACATTGGATTTCTACACTTATTTCCTTATAGGTATGAAAATTATCAAATTAATTCCCATGTGATTTCTATTTTTCTAATGAAACTCAACTAGAGGAATACACTGATCCGATCATTCTTTAGAATCAATTAAAATAGATCTTAAATATCCTTAAGGGTTTTAATGTACATATTTGACTGAACATTTTTCTATGGAAGATAAGTAGTCATGTAAATCAACTTAGTATCCAAAGTGTTCTAAATAATTATACAAAACATCAATGTAAACAATAATCCTCGATATGATATAATAGAATGTTTTACACCATACTTCCATAAAAATTTATAAATATAAATTATGAAAAGATGGTCGTGATAGAACTATTATATAATAACATTAATGTATACTTACTTTTTATGAAAATTAACTATAACCAGAATATAATTATTTCCTTTATATATTTTGTTGATTCCCATGACAATGTACATGGTGACATTTTCCCATTTCAATTCTCGTAAGGGTAATGGTTATAGAATCTCTTTAGATCTATATATCTCAACATTAATATTATGACATACCATGCATCGAGTTATATACTTTGAAATATCCCTCTTCCTTATATCCCAAAAAATACTCTTTTAGATATCTACATATATTTGTTTTTATAAGATGAATATGGAATAATGAACTATGAGGCTTATTCAATAGATATTTCTATATGTGTGGTACTGATGAGGTGAAAACATGGTTCCTAAACTATATAAATCCATCCTAATCAAGGATTAAATAAAAAACAATTCTCCCTTTCTTCTATAGTATAACATCTTCTTGTTATTCTTATTTAATATTTTAATTGATATATGGTTGAACACACATTTGTGAGATATTTCTCCCCTTTATTCAAGATTACAAGATCTATACATCACAAATCTATAAATAAAGAATCATTTGTTCCCTTATCTTAGATAATCTAGCATGATACTTTCAAATCAAAGCATCTTCCAACTTGTTTTCTTTCTCAAGGTGGTAATGTGTTGAGTATTCATGATAGATAATCAAATCCAAAAATATTTTATGGTTTATAATCATCACTTTTTGATTGAATATATACATTAAATGTTTGTGATGATTATATATATAGAATAGTTATCCATACTGATAATTCATCAATATATTTAATAAATAAATTCTTTAGTTAAATAAAAATCATGAGATAGGAATTTTTCACATAAAAATTAATATTTCATGAGGAATTAGCTATCACCATATCATTATGCATGATAACTCATCATATTCCATTCTTTTATGCATCACAAAAGATAATAAACCCCCATCCACTATAGAGTAATGTAATAATATGTGAACATACTATCCTTTTCTTAAGTTTTCCCTCACATTAATCTTTCTAAAGGATCATAGATCCTTTCTAAGTTAACATGGTTATTAGATTATATATTCATGAAAAATTATCCTCAAATCAATGATAATGTCTTTCCAAGTTAATAAAACTATTTATCATTGTAATAGTTGTTGGTCTGTGAAAATATTCAATAACATAAAACATTGATAGATCCTACTATATACCCCATTTTGAGATTATATGACCCAAATTTAATCATTTTTTTCAAAAAATACACACTTTATAAGGTTTACATACAACTTATCCTTCATTTAGATTCTTTAGTCTAATCCTAAATTGCTATTCATTCTCTTACTTGATCTTTGAATTTATTAGAATATAATTTATAATGAATACAATAATTGTGTCAAGGTATTATTTAAAAATTCTATTTATTAAACACATGAATATAATAGTGGAATTAGTAATAAAAAATTGAATTACTATATATTCAGAGTTTTTTACCTTCTATATAATGTTATATTGGTTTAATTATCCTTGTTAAATATCAATTGTTTATATCGAAAATAATATTTAATCACGGAAATGTATTGATCTCTATGTTGTTCATGAAACAAGTCATAAATATAGGGAAGATGATACATATTATTAATTATGATCTTTTCCAGTTCTAAATAATCATAATAGAGACACATTCATTCATCTTTATTCTTAACAAAAAGAAATGAAAAACCCCAATGTGACACACTTGGATGAATAAATAAATTTTCAATATCCTTAAACAATTACTTATTTATTTCCTGAAATTAAATTTGGGATATTCTATATTGAGTATTTGAAATAGGTGTATCACACGATATAAGTTCAAATTAGATTTCAACATTATGATTCATTGGAATAATAGGAAACTCTTTAGGAAATACATAAAAAATACCACATAATAATCTTATAATTGATTTTGCGTTTCTCCTCAACCATATGAGATAAACACGCCTTTTGAAAATGATTCAAGTCTCATAAAATCGATGTGATTTCCATCAAATGTTGATTTTCATAGCCACACTGATAGATAATCATAGATTGGTTTGAAATATTAAATATAACTTCTGTTCCTCAGAAATTGATTTTGGATTTGTGTATAGCAATCTAGTCCCTGTCATTGATAACATAAAACTCAAATAGAGGGAGAATAAAAATATTTACTGTAACAATATTCCCACAATCTTCAACTGGTGATTAATCATGGATATGAGATTTTTTAATCATTACTTTAAGGGTTTTCAATGTTAATTTAAAATATAATTATTGGGGTTACAATTTTATACCCTTATAAAATGAATCAAATATAAAATATTGGGTGGATCTAGAGTCAAATAAGGCATTAATAGTTCTAGAGTCGATGGTAAGATGTAATTTTAACTCCTCATTATTATAACCATCTTTAGAAATAGTTATCACTTTATATTTCATTTTATCACTTGACATAAAAGGTTCATGACATACATCAATATAACTAAATTTCATATTTGAGAACTACATACCATAATTACCAAACTTCTTACATCGAAAACACTAGATCGTGGGTGGTGTATTTTGTAGTGAATTATCAATATTTGGATCATTATCTAAATTCATCCCAACACATTAGAATTATTCTACATTATGACCTTATCATCTAAAAAAATAAAACATTTAATATCCCCTTGAAGATAATTTACTCCCAATTTCCTTCCACAATTCGAGTATAAAATGTTTACTTTCTTATTCTCTCCATGGTTTTTATAATTTCATTTGAATTCCATATTTCTATTATTATCATAACTATGTGATGGATAATTGACATCCATCTCCATTTAAGCCTTGGTAGAACATATAATAAATTATTAATAAATACTAAATTATCATATGGGTAACCCCCATTAGAGACTTGGGTTCATGAAAACAATGAGTTGATTGACCTTATATTAGGGTTGTAATATTATCTTAGAATAATACCTTGCATGTCATATAAAATTTTCCTCACTCGTTCTAACAGATTCATTATATTTCTTTTTTCGATCATTTAATTTCTTATAAATTTTCATACAAAAAATATGATGAATGTACATATTGAGCAATAATTTCTTAAACTCAACCCACTCCATGGAGTCAATTTCATCAGGTTACCTTATTATATTGGTAATATTCCACCACTTGTCTACTTCTCCTCCAAAATGATAGATATAAAAATAATTTTTTTCATGTTTTAAAAAATATAAAATGTCAAATATAATATCATTGGTATAGATCTATTGTTCAAAAACAAGTTGAAAATGATGACCCATTAAAATAAATAAAGTGTTAACATATGAAGTAAAAATAGAACATTGATTTATTATTTGTTAGTTTAGATGTTAAACATGGTTCATAGCTTGAAATTTTTATATAAGAATAGAAATGATATTTTTCATTCCATAACCCATAAAATTTGATATCTTAAGAAGAAAATAATTTTATTTAAATCTAAATTAGCATTTTCTGATTTCCATTGAGTTATGATAACTTAATAAAACTAAAAAGAATATTTTAATCTACAATAATCATAGTGGGAAACTATAGAATCATGAAAAATAAGTCATACATTTCAAAATCTGGACAATGTATTTTCAATCTAAAAATATTTAGTTTTATCCCTAGTTATTCATAGTAATTATATATTAAAATCCTTCATGATAATATGTAAATAAAATTTCAATTAACCGAAAAATATTACCATAATGTTTCAAAATAGGTGAGAAGTAAGGGAATACTCAATTTTTAATAGAATGATGGATGAGAAATACATGTCCAAATCCTTTCAATGTTATTACCCATATATTCATATATTTCAAAACCACATCATTTTATAGTATCCTAAAAAAAATATATTCCTAAGAAAAATATAATCCTCTCATTACCAAAACATATGATGTTCTCTATATATAATATTATCACAATTGTTCTCACTAAATATTTCTCATCCTTATTTCCAAATATTAATTATACTTTAGTATGATAACAATAGTAATGATCTGAGAATTTTGTACATAGATATTATATCTTATTAGATGAATATTTATTACACTAATAAGTGTTCTGCGGAAAAATTGTATTTGTTAATTATCTTTGGAAACATAGGTGCATAAATAAATGTTTCATAACTGAACTACAACATCTAACACTGTGTTCTACATTATTATTAACCTTCCTACACAAATCATACATAATATATTTCTTTATAACCTATGGAAAAGAAACATATTAAAGGGTCATCTGAGAATCTCAAAAAGGGTAAACAAGGGATATATAAATGATAAAATAAATATAACATGATAATAAGGGTTAGAGAAATTGATTATTACATCTAAAAACTATACCATGCATATAATACAACAAAATCATGAGTGTGTAAAAAAAATTAGAAGATAAACGACATGAATGTTAAAGTATTCAATGAAGATGATCACTGAGAGTATAATAGAAGAATAAGACATTAGTTTTTTAAATACACATAATCATATAGTAGTAAAGGTTCACTCCCAAGACTATCATAAGGGATAGAGTCCCTTATGAATATTTTTTCACTCCATATTCTAGTCCTATTTATCTCATGAGATTTCCATCTTTAACCAATGCATTAGTGGGATATATAGATCTGGGATTCACCATCACATAAAAAATCATAAATTTATAAGCCACATGATCCTAAAAAATTCATAATTTCATAAACTAAACAATCAATTGGTTTCATAATAATTTCTGTCATAAACCTTGAAAAGTATTGGGGTTCAAAAATATTTCATCTATTTGTAAAATCATAACCTGTGGAATAGGAATGTGTTTTTTAATCATATTTTCATCATAAAAATAAACCATATTGGGAATGAATAAGGACAATATCATTGAAGAATTTGGCCAGTAACTTTTAGGAAACATCAAAGGATGTCATCATAGATTGAAAATGATTTTAAATACCCCTTGTAAATTTTATTGATGAAAATATAATTTTTTAAATTAAAATATCTTCATCAAAATATCTAAATCCTCAAATAATTTTAAAATAATTTTATTGGAAAAGAACCATGAAAACTTACAAAGAAAGCATCAAATAATTGGTCATTCATGACACTGGGAAATTTTTTTAAAGCCATATCTGATAAAAGAAAACTTTCCTTTTTCACTTTCATAAAAATTAAAAAGTATAATATTTATAAAATGGAAAATATATTTAATTTGAATCATATTGTAATAAATAAAAAATGGTGGAAAATCAAAATAAAAAATTAATCTAAAATAATAAAAATATTAATTAAAACATTTTTAGAAAATAATCATATGAAAATAATATAATTTTTTAAAGATAATAATAAATGCGTTTTTCCATTAAAATATTTTTTTAGTCTCTTAAGAAAACTCATATAAAAAAATGAATGAAAACATGTATTTTTAAGTAATAAGAAAATGAGAAGATAAATCAAGTGTTTATTAAGAGTTGTGTCATAATGTTTTATCATAAAATTTATGATCATAAATAATCCCGATAAATAATTTGATTATAACATAAAACCCTTAACACATTGGGACATTAAAATAAAAAACTCAAAAAATATTGAAAAATATTTGGATATTTATTTCCCCTTAATATTTATTAGTATAATCATAAAATTAATTCATGGTATTTATATGCTCTATATAAAAGAAACATGAGGTGAATATGGGATGTCTTACTTTAACTAGAAGTGAGACGTAAAACCCATACATTGAGTTCCATTTTCTTCAAAATCACAAATACCTCATTCATAAAAAATTAAAATTTACCATAATTCCATTTAAAATTCATCTAAATTCACATAATGTAATAAATTATTTACTAAAAATATTTAAAAAATCCAATAATCAAAATTCATTGTTAAAATCATTATTTTGAGTTGTTTACTATTTCATTTTTCATTAGTTTTTTAGTTCGATAGTTCTAGTACTTGTACATTGATCTGGGTTCTATCATATCAAAAATTATAATTATGATATAAATATAATATATATTCAATATATATATTTATATCAATTAATCAAGGATATATAGTGAATAATGAATTAAACCATTCATGGAGATGACAAACCATATATACGCGCAAATGATGTTTTATTTTTTTAAAGGATATAATGAAAAAAAATGATATTATTAATTAGAATTACAAGAGTCAGGATTATATCATATATATTTATTACATTTACCTTTAATACTATACCTGTTAATTTTCAATTAAAAACGATTCATGTCACTTCGTGGAGGCGGTACTCCACACATATGCACGAGCGATATTATTGTTTTCCTAAATATTGAAATATAAAGAGTTGGGTGTTATATTAAATTTAAAAAATATTAATTATGTAATAAATATATCATATATAAATTAATACCATCATTATATACTAATTTCAGTGGTAGTGATGGAAAATGAATTACATCGGTTCGTGAGGCGGTAGTCCGCGATGGACACTATTGTTGATTTTGTTTCCTATTTGACGGAAGAGTATATCTATATAGGTCATTAAATTAACATTATGACATATAATTTTTTATTATATAATTATTTGATTATATTTTAATTATTATGATGGACTTGAATAAGTTAAAAGATGAATTACATAGAATCATCCTAGTCAATATAATTATGTTCACTTAGAAAAATATTTTTCGGATCTTTTTTTAAAGACTCTATGGTATGTTTTCTAGTAATACCAGATGCTCTGAAGTTTTTATAAGGATTTTTGGGTAGGGCATTGGTAGGTATTTTGTATGATAAATTTTTTTAATGGGTTTAAATATGTGAGGGGAAGAAGTACACTATTATAATATATGTGAGTAGCTCATTTGTAATTTGTCAACAATTTAAAATATTTTCATGTCACATTCTTAAAAAATGTATCTAAAATAGATCATATTAAAATTTGATATGGGTATGTTCAAATTAAAATCATCAAATGTAGTTTTATATATATTTTAGGTCCTTTTCACCATTAATATTATAGAAAAAACCCTTGTAAATAGGTTTTAACTATCACAGTGTTAACATATTTTTACTATTTTCACTACACAATATGAAAAAAATTATTTTGGCCTTATTAAATAATAATAATATTTCTTATTCAAAAAATTGAATCCATTTCATCAATTTCAATTCATATATGTTCATTAATGTTATTTAAAATTTAACCACGAGACGTAAAAAAAGTTAATTTCTAAATAAAATGTTTTTATATGTATACCAATTTTTTCAATAAAAAATAATTATAAAATTGTTTTTAATGAACAAAATTGGTCTAATAATAATATTATTTTAATATTTCTAAATTTTAAATAATTTGAAATAAAATTTCCTATTTTAGTTTATTTAAATGAAATGATATTGATTTTAATCACAATTAATATTTTTCATTATTCATAGGAAAAATTATTATTTTCCAAAAATATGGAAATTCACATTAAGATAATTTTTATTGGATTATTTAAAAATTAAGTTAATATTTTTAAAAACATTATGAAGTTGGAAAAATTATAATTTTAAATAAATGCAAAAAACATGACAAATCCCATTTTCAAAAAATAGTTTTAAAGCATAAAACTAGATTTATTCTTATCCTATGTCAAGAAAAAAATACTAGATAAATTTTAAAACATTGTATATAATATAAAATATATAAGTTTATGTAATATAATTTACCTATTGGGAGTAATTTAATTTTTTATTATGAAGAACATTGAATGAATAAATATATTTTTTCAAAACTATATTTCTTCTACTTTAAAATGTTTTTATATTCATTTCTATTCAATTGATAAGAAATGAATTCAATTTATAAATTATTGAAAAATATAATTTTCATTATTTTTTCAACCATATTCATAAAATACAATCTAGTAATACTATTATAAATGTACACTATATTATGGTCTGTTTAGAATTTTAATTATATGTATAACAGGCTATTGAAGCTATTAAATTTATTTAAAAAGAATAAAAATTTAAAGTCATGGGGTCAATGATTTTTTGAGAATCATATATGGTACACACGTAGTTATCTCAATCATTATGGAGGTACACTATTTATAAAACCCTGAGATTATTTTTAAATATTTCTATTTATAAATAATTTTATTTCGCCGGTTGCTTGTATTGCAATAAACATTGATTCTAAATGAACAATGATATATTGTTAAAATATTACTATTCTAATAATTTTTTATAACCTAGCAATTTAGTTGGGGACATTAATAGGAAAAAATATATTATGAAATATATTTAACTATTAATTCATTATAAATAAATACTTCATTAGTTAGTAGAGACATTTTATTCTTCAAAAATATGTTTTTCTATATTCTATGATAAAATAAATATAAATAATATTAATAAGTTTATACAATATATCTAAAAAAACATGAATTTTTAATTCAATATTTCAAAATTATCTTAGGATGAATTTTTGAAAAAAAATCTAAAATGACTTAAATATTAATGAATAACGAAAATATTAATTTACATAGGAAATAATATTTTATTATAAATAACATAATAAGTAAAATTAAATTAACTATAATCATTAATTAGTTCATTTTAATGAAACAAAATATATTTTTTTAAATTAATTCTATACAAGAAGTCATTAAAAAAATATTTTATACTTAAACATATCATTTTTTGAATAAATTATATTTTGTTTCATTTTTTCTCCTTTAATATTAAATTATATTTTTCTAACTATGTGTTTTTAATTTTCAAAAATGGATCCCATATTTGGAATTATGCGGTAAAAATTTAACAAATGGTTCCCTATTATTTTTGGCAAATATGAATAGTAACCTTAGTAACCTCTGTTACCACGATTGAGTGTAAATTGAGTATTTAAAGGTAAAAGTAATATGTTATTTTTTAGAAAATGACTCCAAAACATGCCCCAAATATATTTTATGAGTAATTATCGACAATTAACACTCAGAGGGCTAATTTAGGAACTTTTTAATTCACATGGTTTACATTTAGTCTTATATAATATCTTAATTAATGAAAAGTAAAACTTGTCACACTAATGTTTTTAATAAGTATCACATTTTAAATATATGATTTTATAGAGTAAATGTTTAACTGTAAATAATTTTTTTTTGTCGGAAAAATTTATATTCATCATGTTAATTTATTTTTAATTTTTAGGGAATAAAAATAATTACATTAAATTCAAAAACATCAATGATACAGTAATTATTATATTAATTGAATAAAAAAATAGATTATATTAAAAATATAAAAATAAATAAAATTTGAGATTTTTAAGATGATAAAAAAATACTATAAAACAAATACTTGTACATGACATAATAAAATAGTTGGTTCAAATTTTACACTTTTATTTTATATTTTTGTAGTCAAAGTAACAATATCTGATTTGACAATAATGATATATCATGAATATAATAACTTATGAAATTTTTTTAAAAAAAGAAAAAAATAATATAATAATAAATATGATATTATAAGGTCAAAAATAGCATTCCTTGTTAATTTATGATCTATTTTAAAGAATGTGGCTCTAGAATAGTCTTTTTATATTTTAATATTATGAGAAGTTCAAAAAAAGATTATCCTATCTTTATAAATACCACCGCTCAAAACCCATTATCCTCAAACCATCTATATCTTGAGGCATTAAAAATATCTGAAAAATAATATTATATAAACTATCCCTACTTCAAAGTGCTTCTGTTCTAAAAAAAACGAATTCAATGTTCTTTAAGGGATCCTTCATGGTGGTGATATTGAAGAGGTAACCTTCTCAAACTACCCATCTTAATTTATTTCATTCTTCTACATTATCATCAACTCATTCCACCATCATTAAATAATCACTCCATTATAGTGTATATATGTGTATTAGATATGGAAAATGGAATATTTTCTCTTCCGCCCTTTTTCTCGTATCCTCTTATTCAATGAAAGGAAACCATTTTCCAAATTATGGTGGTTAATCGTCTCTTTAGATAATGAACTTTTGTTTTCCATTACATCCTTCAAGGCCGATCATAAAATTATTATTCTAGTTAAATAAAATGTTAATAGGTATATTATAACATATTTCATGTTTTTTAACAAACATATATAAAAAATATTAAATAAAATTATACAAGTTCATGTTGGTCAGAAAAACCGTCAAAATAACTAATCATTTAATATAAACAATTTATCAAATGAAACATCTTAATGACATGAAAAATGTTATATGAAATATTTAAACATTATTGAGTGCACTATTTCTATTTCATTTTACATCTATAATAGTATTCCCATTTTCCATGAAATTCCACATATATACGCAAGTGAACCATCCATGAAACCAAGAATTGAACACTCCCTAAGATGATGAAATTAAACATTATAACTCATCAATGTGACAATAAATAAGCTTGAAAAATTATAATAAAAACACGTGGAAGGGATTATGAGTTAATAAATTATTGAATCTAATATGATTATCTAGGACAATAAGTGAAAGTGAAAACTCACTCGAACATAAGGTATGTGAGCTCTAAGAAGCTCCATATTTCATTTGGGCAATGCTTTATATCTATTGTCATCAAGTTATCACTTCATTATTCTTATATAATTATACTATATTATATATATATATATATGTAATATATATATATCTAAATTCATCATTTATTGATTGGGAAATAAATATTTTAAAAGGTTCATTTCTTAATTACACACGATAAGAAACCCTGATTAAGGGGAACTACAATATTTTTTTCATTTTCAGGTACACTCCATAAAATATTTCAAGCCTACAATATTTTCTTGAATCATTAATTTTTATTTTGATAATTTTTTTTAGTTCATTTAAGTTTTTATTCTAATGATTATTCTTTATTCCTATTTAATGTTTATTTATAATTTTCATTAAAACCACTCTTATGTTGCACAATTTTAAGGTAACAAAACATCTATTTTTCATGTTTTCAATTCATTTGGATGACATTATTCTTAAAAAATTATGAAATTTTATTTATTAATGATAAATACTGATTTTAATCCTTTATTTCTATAATATCATTCTTGTATTCCCTTTGTTTATGCCTTATGACATGATTATGATACCCATTTCTCTCCATGGGTATCCCTTTAATTTATCAATTATGTTTTGCTCATTATGTGGAATACATATGCATGGATGTGTAATGATGGGTGTTCCAAGACAGAAATCCATTGAAGTAGGTAATATTTTAGTCCCATGAGATGTAATGTATGAGATTAGGGAGTAAAACTAATCAATTACATGACATTGTCTACCACATGATTTAGTCATGGAAATTAACCTTGAATCATGTTTATGGAAGATTATATGTTACTTACACATTCCAATGTTTCCATGATAATATGATAATATGTTATTTTTTTCTTTCATTTTTTTATTCATGATCTATTCATTTTATTTTTATCACATTATTCCTTCAATCTAATGTTTTTTTCTTTAATCCCATATTTATTCCCTTACTGAGTATTTTTGCCCACCAATTTTGTGTATGTATCTTCCTAGGTTATCCTATGTTTTTTATGAGTTAAAATGGTTTTATTAAATGATATGGAAATTATTTTTTTTTATTTTAGATTAATTTTATATAAGTATTTACATACTCCTGTAGATATACAATACTTTTTGATCCTTTGTTTGTATTTCTTGGAAAATTATGCTAAAAATAATGTAATAATATGTGAAAAATTATTGGGTATCTATAAGTGTTATGAGAGAATGTTCTATATATTTGTGGTTTCTATGAAAAGAAAAAAATTAATAATAACCCCAAGGATAATTATATAACACGGGATAACCTGGACTAAATCATAAGGAATCATTAATTATGATATGGATTTAATTTATAAGTAATCCCTTATATGTTTATAGTTTCTATTTAAAATGATCATTACCTACGTACCCTCACATTTTTAACCTTAGTATTTATGAAATTAAATTTAAATGTAATAATTTTACTAGGGGAGAAGAATCTAACAACCAGTTAATTTTATTAAATATTCGTCCTTAAAATAGTTTTATTTATTTGGTAGCTCAAGTTTCACGCAACACTGACTCTAAAAAACCATGATATAGTATTAAGATATTATTATTATAACATTATATTTATAAAATATAATTTTAGTTAGAGGTTATAGATAAGAATAATGATATTATGAAATATATTTATTTATTAATTATGAGTAAATAAACACATAATTGTTTAGTAAAGACATTTTATTCTTCAATCACAAATTTTCTTAAAAAAATATTTTATTTATTTCTATGTGAAAATAAATATAATTAAGTTTTAAAATTTTATAAAATATATGTTTCAAAAGAAAATTAATTTTCAAATTCACTATGTAAAAATTATCATATGATGCTTTTTTGATAAATATTGAGAATGTCTGAAATTGTTTTGAATAGTGAGAAATAATACTTTAAGTTGAAAATTGTATTTTATTTTAAAGAATTTAAAAAGGGAAATCCAATTATTTTTAAAATATAATAAGTTAAGTTTGGTAAAAAATAATCTAATTTTGGTCTTTTAAATTAATATTATACCAACAGTTAGTATAAAAATTTTATACATGAAAAGGTAATTTTTTTAGAAAAATTATCTTCCATGTATTTTTATTGTTTAATATCAAACTAAATTATTTAAAATATAATTTTTTTTTGTTTTTTTATTAAAATTAATTACATAATAGGAATCATAATGTTCAAATTTTGTAAATGGAAAAACTTATTTTTGGTTAATATGAATAATAACCTTACTAATTTTTGGCACCATGATTATGGGTTAAAATAATATGATAATGGTTAGAAAATGACCATAAAAATTACCCCAATTCTAATGTATGACTAATTATTGACCATAATAATCCATGGATCCTATTTTGGATCTTTTTAATCCATTTTTTTAATATTAAGTCTCTTATAGTATTTTATTTATAGTAAAATCAAACTTGTCACACTATTATTTTTAATAAGTATAAAATTTTTTATATATGGTTATACATAATATATGTTCGATAATAAATACTATTTTGAATTATAAATTATTTATGGTAATCCTGTCAATTTATTTTTATTTTTTTATGTAAGAAATATGTATATTAAATACATACACAATAATGACCCAGTAATAAATTAATTAATGTAAAATCAAAAAATGATATTGAAAATATAAAAATAAATATAATTTGAGATATTTAAGCTAATAAAAAAATTATATAGATGATCAGAACATGTATAAGAGATGGAAAATATTTTTTTATAAGTTTACATATTTTTTTGATGTTTTTGTAATCAATATAATTGATAGTATCAAATTTGGTAATAATGATATTTCATGGATACAATATTTTGTTAAATTATTTAAAAATAACTAAATTATTTTATAATTAGCATGAAAAAAATATGGTATAAAATGTCATTTAGTTTAAATTTATGATCTATTTGGATGAATTTTTCACTAGAATATTATTTTTATATCTTTATATTTAGAGAGATTCTAAAAAGCTCCCATCTCCTACCATTATAAATACCACTCCTAACAACCTCTTCCCCTCAAACCTTCAAAGCCTTGAATCCTTTAAAATATCTACAAACAAATATCCTACCAACTCTCTCCAAGTATCAGTGCTCTTGGTATCACCAAAATTTAAATTCCAAGTTCCTTAAGGGATCATTCAAGGAGGGGATATTCAAGGGAAAACTTACTAATAGAACCTCTCATAATTTCATTTCTTCATATACATTCTCCACACCTCATTCATATATAAAATAACAATAGATCTAAAATCATGAATATACTGTAAATTTTTATTTATAATGGAATATTTTATATTAATCCTCGTTTCTCATCCCTCTCATTCAATGAAAGGAAACCATTGTCCAAATTATGGCAGTTAACCGTCTCCATGGATAATGAGGTTTTATTTTCCATTATTAGTGTCAAGGATGGTCATAAAAGTATTATTATGGTTGGAATTTCCTGAAGGCCTTCATTTTTTTTATTTTTTATAATCCAACTTTTAAGGGGTGAGGTGGAACCCTTACAAGTCCCGAAGGCTTAATGACAATTACATGACCCGTAGGTCGTGGAGGGAATCACCAAGACAAGACAACTTAGAACTGCTACTCTCCAGCATATGTCATGATATCAACACTCCATCTTCGTAGGGATGTTCGACTAGTTGTCCTATACAAAGCTATACAGGGCCGATACAGATGGAAAAGTTGTACACTAACATTCTTCCAATTCCGGTCAGCTCTACTCTAGTGAATACGCATACCGTGAATCTTTCTATGAATCCTTGTTCCTTGTATTTTGTCTTGTATATCTACATTTCATGTGGACAAAAGGCCTTGGGGTGGCCCAAAGGCCTTAATTTTGGCCGAAGACCTTGAGAATCAACTGGACCGATGCCTTGGGTGGCCTGAATGCCCTGCAGGACCCGAGGACCAAACTGGTGGCCCAAAGGCCCAGATGAATGAATAGTTCCGGTTGCTACAGTATCGAACATTACCTGGTAGAGTTCCTACTACAGTACTGATACAGTACTGCTATAGTACCCTAGAAATACGCCTCCACCTAGATTTGATATCGGGTCTATTGGATGTACCTACTGTGTCCTCACCAACCGGGCTAAGGCTCATGTGCTTATTATGATTTAATAGGATTTTAATTGTTATATTATAACTTATTTATATTATTTATTTATTATGTATACATAATATTAAATAAAATAAAACTAGATTTTTTTAGTTGAAAGAACCTCCAAAATATATTTTTATCATTAATGTTTAATAAATTGAATAATTCTAATGTAAAAAATGATATATGGGCCATATAAACATCATGAATATTATTGATACCATTTAATTTAATTTTTGTAGTCTTATTACCATATTATAAGAACATTTATAATTATACACAAGTGAACCTACCATAAAACCATGAAATTAAGACCCCATAAACAATGAAATTGATCATTATAACTCAAAAAAATGTCCAGAAATGAAAATAATAAAATTTTAATAAATAAAATACTTTTGGAAGAAGTTATTAATTAATAAATTAATGAATCTAAATTTTTATCGTAGAAATTAATTACAAATGGAAAACTCATTCGAACATAATTTAGGGGATCTGTCTGATCCTTCCAATTTTATTTGGGTAACACTTTATCACTCAATTCCTCAAGTTATCTATTCATTGTTATTACATACTTCTTATTTATTATGCATTTTTTTAACAACATACATACATACATACATATATATATATATCTAGATCAATGCATATTTATTTTAGGGGGAAAATATATATTTTAAAAGGCTTCCTTCTCAATTCCTCTGTATAAGAAAAACCTATCAAATAAAACATCTTTATTTCATACTCATTTTCATGTACACTCCCTAAAATTAATTATTCCACCAATTTTTTTATAAAATCTCACAATTTATCAAGAAACGTTTTAATTAATTTATTATTTTATGGGAATACTTATCCCTTCATCCACTTTTAATAATCCTTATTTTTCCCCAAAACCACTCTTAAGTGAAACTTTTCTAATGTTAATTCCCCACTATTTCTCATCTAATCAATTAATTTGGACCTAAATATTCTTGATATAATATTATTTTTCCATTTAGGAATGATCAAGAATGATTTAAATATCTTATTTTATGAATTAAATATTTATATGACATTTGGTTATTCCTTATGACATGATTACTATAGTCATTTATTTCTATTGGCAAAACCTTATGTTTATATATTATAATTGATTATTTATGTGTAACCCATATGCATTAACTTATTATTATTGGTGTTCATAGATAGAACACCAATGAATTAATTAATGTTTTAGTCTCATGATATGTTATGTATATGATTAGGGATAAAACCTAATCCATCATGAGACTTTTCATCCATATGATATAGCATTGAGAGTTAGCATTGACTCATATTTATCTAATGTTATATTTTTTCGACATTCCAATGTTCCATAATCATATAATTCTATGTTAATTTATTTATTCTTAAATTTTTTTATTCATGATGCCTGAATTTTATGTTATCATATTATGCATTCTAACCAAGTTGTATGCTTCAAATCCATGTTTATTCCCTTACTATAGGCCCTCTCGATCACTGATTTTCTCCATGTGCTTCCAAATGATTATCTTATGTTGTTGAAGGAGCTGAAATATAGTTATGAGATCATTAGGTAAACATAAAAAATGAATTTTATTTTAGTTTCATGTTTTCTTTGTATGTACCTTGTATTCCATAAACAAAATAATTTGGGATCCTTAATTTTTATTTCAGGGATAATTATTCTTAAACTCATTTAACAATATTTGAAAATTTATTCAGTCACTATACTTGGGTTTAGACAATTTCAAACATTTGATTAATATATTTTTAGTTTGAAATGAAATATGATTGTGATCATTATCATGCCTTTATTTATAAACCACTCTCTTTGACAAGTGATTATTCTTATGATGTGATATCATGGATAATTATATTTGATTATTGTATGATTAATGTATTATTTACTATAGAATTATTATACCATGGTTATGATTTAAGAATCATAGGGTATGTGTTTATAAAGGTAAGATCATATTTAGATACACTTATTCTTCTGTTATGATTTCACATGATCATTGAATGATATCTCCCATTTTTACCCTTACCGTGTATCTATAAATATTCTTTATTAAATTTCATTTCTTCAAGTTATAATGAAAAAATTTAATTACTATATGTCTAAGAAGTTTACTATGTGATAACATATTGTAATATATGTTAATGACCTATCATGAAATTAGATGATTTTGTATCTTGTAAAAAAAACATTAAAAATTTATAGTTTGAGGGAATGTATTGTTATTATACGTAATTAGTATATGTATAAACATTCTTACTTTTTATGAATGTATTATTTATGTTTCTTCAATTTGTATTATATAAGGGTTCAACTATTTTTTTAGATTATAAATATATTTTTCTTAAAAAAAACCCCAGTGATATGTGTATGTAAAGGATATCATCTTTAAGGCTTTGTAAAGTAGTAAATGTTTTCCATGAAAATATATTCTTGTAGGGATACTTGCTAGTTGATGTGTTTATGGAACAGATCCAGCTAGTGGTAAAAAATTATAATGTATGGATTGGTGGTTGATATGATTATCATCGGTGCAAGATTAGCGGGAAAAAGACTAAACACCTGGATAAATACTTTTTATTTGTATTCCTGGGTAGATACACATTTTTTATATAATTCAATATTATTATTTAGTGGATATTATCTCTGAAAAACTATGACAATATATAGTAATATGAGATGAAATTAAATTGGCAGATATTGAAAAGTGGGTTTCATGATTTAGTAACCCTATAAATTATTTTTGATAGTAGTATCATTTCTTAATGTAATAATTTTGGTCTCCATATGTTTTTTGTTTTTAGTCAATGGATGGAACCAGGAAGAATTATGTTAAAACTCAAAGTGAGAGATAATGAAATGATTTTCCTTATTACAACTATTTTTTTTGGAAATTAAATAAAAACATTTATTTCTATACTTACAAAAAATTCTCAAGACAAGAATAATTCCAAAATCCAAACAAAAAAGTAGTCAAATTGTAATATTTAATCCTTTATGAGTCAATATCTGCCTTCTTTTAGGGGGTCTGTTGTTCCACATATTGTCTAGAAATATATCAATACCATTGGAATTATATTTTTTATTCTCTAGTGCTCATAGTATAAAATTGTTATTTGGGCTTATCATTTTGAATTAGAATATCATCAATGGTGTACTCTTCTACATAAAAAGACAAAATAATATGAAATTTAATCTATAGAGTTGGATTAGTTTATAAGGATATTTTTCAATAAATATATTTCTTATATACTTCAATTAAAAATGTAATAGGAATTCCATGAGATAATATAGAAGTATTATGAATCCATTAATGAAAATAATGAAAATTTTAGAAGGATTATGATGTAATATTTTTATATTATCATTAAACTGTAATTTAATATAGATTTATTCATAGAAGTCTTAAATCCCAGTCACTAGAAGTCATTATGCAAAAATGAATTCTGTAGCTATGAAAAAATCATTTGATGTTATCTTAAGGTATAAATGGTTTTCAAAGTCACCCATAAATCTCATGGTTTTTATAGGAATATAAAGTCAATATTCAGAGGATATTATAATTATGAAAACCATGGAGGGAAGAATAAGGTTGTTCCTTTATTCCACGATTTTATAAAAAACTTAGATATAATTTTATTAAGGGGTTAGTAAATAAACTATATATGTAAAATAAAATCATCATACAAATTAATGTCAATGTAATGGGAAGAGGATAGAAACTGATGTTAATGGGGAGAAATACCCATAGATTTATCCACCCACACACTAATGTTTTAGAGGAAGGTGTATGAGAGTTATGATTAATAGTGTATGAATATTATGGTTAATATATTTGATAAATGTTGTAAAACTATTATCTTATAGATAAAAGGGAATATACTTCAATCATTACTTAATATGTGGGTTACGAAAATAAAGTGTTCAATTATAGAATTACTATCCACTCTAGAACATATAATGTTTTATTTGATTCTTGTTCTACCCACTCATTTATATGTAAATAATTATCTGTGTGTTTCATAATACTACCATAATAATTGGATAACGAATTTTTAGTGAAAATACCTAATGGTTTCATGACCACAAAATAAGTGTATGATTCTAAAAAAATTGGTGTTTTTGGGAAAGAAAATACTTTAAATATTGATATTCTCACTCTAGTATAATTTTATTTGATTTTTAGCATGTATTGGATCTCCCTCAAAATAGTCAATATCAATTTAAAAATAATTCATGTCACATTTCACGTTTTGAAATAACATCTGATCATTTATTGGTGAAATTATGAATTTGAGATTCCAATGTAAATTACTTCCAAAATATAGGTCTTTATACCAATTCAAAAAAGTTATTTTTATATTATGGTTGGGGATAAATTAAAAATTGATTATATTCTTACTGAAGGGTTGTTTTTTTGATGTCTTTCATGAATAATTACATAGTCCTCCTCCAAATGATCAATTTTAGTTTTCAATAGAACTCATACCATTTGCTACACCTATATCAAAGACTCCTTATATAATTAATCTCATTAAGTAAAAATAAATTAAGAATTATCTCAAGGAGAATCCCGATAATAGATTAATTCATTCTAAAGATTTTCTATGAGGTTCTTTGCTTCATTTCATTAAAATAGAATATAGATCAATGCATTGTTTCATTTTATTATCTAGATTATAAGAAGATAATGATCAAGAATAAGTATCGTTTACCTCATATTGAAGAGTGGTATGATCAACTATGAGGATCTCAATAATTTTCAAATCATGTCCATTATTTTGGATAAAATCAATTGAAGGTCAAAATTAAATACATATGTTAGAAAACCTTAAATATTAGTAATAGAAATTGAGAATTTTTTGTTTATATATTTGGACTTACTAATTCACCACTATTATAATTGATTTGATGAATAAATTATGTTTCAATTACCTTGATTATTTTTTGGTTGTATTTATAGATGATTTTAATATATCATACAAGTGTAAGGAATAAAAATAAGATCATTTGAGAATTATGTTGAAGACCATGAGTAAGTGGAAACTATACTCAGAATCCACCATCATTGGATTTTAATTATATAAAAGTACATTTTAGGGACATAATGTCACGAGTTATGGTATATTAACAGATAAATCTAAGATGTAAGTCATTGATTATTAGTGTATTCCAACCACTTTGAATGAGAACCATATTTCTTTGGGATGGATGTATTTTATTGAATCTATTTAAAAACTGTATCGCTATTGTTTCATCCCATTAACAATTTAACATGGAAGGGATTAATTTTCTGTTGGACTAATGAATGAGGCCGACATTTCAAGGAGCTGATGTGATGGTTTTTTAGTGAACCTGTACTCACTTTACCCTCTATTTGATATGGTTTTATTATTTTTAGTGATACTTCAAAAAAGTTTTTGATATGGGTTATTATGTTGAATGAAAGGGTTTTAGCTTATTCTTATCCTCAATTAATACCTCATATAAATAAATAACTTATGCATAGATTATAGTTAGCATTAGTAATCTATGAATTGAATATATAGTGTTATTATATTTAGAGATTAATGTGTGATATATATATTGATCATAAATGTTTAACATAAATATTCTCTTATGAAGAGTTGAATATATTACATTGAATATGGTTGGAGTTTATTAAATATTATGAATACTCAATATACCACCAAAATGGGAATGAGAACTAGGTGGTTGATGATTTATGTAAAAAGGATCACTCTTTTTCATATATTAATAAGATAACAAAGGATATAGTATTTATAGATTTTTAAAATATATAACCTAAAATCATAACATATGTACAAAAATATTATCATGATAAAATGTGTGTTTAACCATCTATCCAATTGAGTAATAAAGAAACATATATGGAAGATATATATCTTCTAATAAGGGTGAATAATGTTCCTGAGTTCAATTATGATTATGATGGAATAATAAGGGCATGAACCAAGAATGTGTGACATAAACACTATACATTAAAAAGGTTATTTTGTAAGAATATCATTATTCAAGATTATTTATCCATCCTCAAATTACGATGATGTATAGATATCATAAAGAGTATTTGTGTTTGGATAAACTGAAGAGATATATTGTAGAGTATGTATCTTGATGCATGGTAAGTTAGAAAAATATGGGTATGAGATAAACCTCTAAAGGGATGGCACAACCATTACATATACCAATAAACAAATTAAAAAATGTCACAATTAATGTTTTTACATGACACCAAAAGAAATTTATTGGGAATAATATTTTTTGGGTTATAGTCAATCACATTACAAATTAGACATATACCATTTCAATGAGAGAATATTTCCCTCTTGATCAGCCCCCTAGATATACATTAATCAAATGGAAATGTTATATGGAGTACCAAATTATATTGCTTATGATCAAAAATATTTTACCTTTATATTCTAGAGAAGTCTTCATAATAATATTGATAAATAGTTGTGTTTCCATACTACCTATCATCCTTATATAGATGAGAAATATAGGATAAAAATTAAAACCTTGTAGGATATTCTAATATCATGTTCTCTATATTATAAAGGTGGTTGGGATTAAAACATTCCTTCTATAAATATTTTTGATAAAATCATCTTTCACATGATAATATAGATGTATCCTTACGAAGCACTCTATAAAATGTTTTTTATAACTCTAAATTATAGGTTAATGTTGTTGAAAAAAATTTATTACAAATTGAGCTAACTAGTGAAATCAATGAAATTTTTTGAGGAACTCAGCAACACATCAAGGTAGATTAGTGTCAACATAAGAGTTATACTAACAATTATCATTGAAATATAGATTTTGATGTTTTTTATAAGGTATTATAATAAATTTATCCATGGAATATGGTTATGTGAATCAATGTTAAGGGAAATTTGATTTATAGTAGTATTTTCACTTTTTAGAATCTTGATCGAGTAAGGATGATTTATTCTCTCTTAGAACTTCTACCAAGAATATTTTATGTTCATGACGTGTTCCATATATATCTTTTGAGGAAGTACATACCATATCTATCACATATAATAATACTATAGGATATAATTATGGATCATAAAATTTTTAATAGTGAAAAAACACTATAAATATTCAATTTTATAGAAAAATTGTTAAAAAAGGATAATCACCTTATTAAAACTCTTTAGAGGAATATGATATTTGAAGAAGCTACTTGGGATCTAAAAGTTGTGTTGATGTAGAAGTACCCCCATTTTTTCTATTAGTGCAATGGAATTTAAAGGATAAAATTCATTTTAAGTGGCGTATGATACAACACCCTTATATTTTACATGTATTCCCTTAAAATAATTTCAACCGTTTGATATCATTCCATAATGACAACTCCAAGACCAAATTAACAATTATATATTATAGATTTTATAACTTAGACATTTTATTTCATAATATTAATAGAATTAAAAAATAATTAAATATATAAAAAAGTTTTTTCCATATTTATAATGTATTTATTAATTCATAAATAATTTTTAGTAAATTATAAAAAAATCATATCTTGATAAAAATATCTAATTTTCTGAAGAAATTTATATTACAAGGTGTTATAAACTTTTAATGGGAAAAAATATTATTCATTATTAATAGTTTATTCTAATTATTTTGGTGTTAATTTATCATTATTCATTCATATATTAGTTATCTAATGGTTAGGATTGAAGGTAAAATGATTTTATGGCGAAATGAGTTACTTTTCAAAAAACATTTTTTTGATCCGTAACATGATTTTATCATAATAAATTAAATAAGTCACTATTACATAATGATTATAATGATATAGGTATATTATTTTTTTAATTTTATAAATTAAAATTAATGTAATAGTTTTTATAAGAAATATAACTAAATAAAATTCACATTTATTCTTAAAAAGCTACATTTCTAAAAATATTATTATCTGAGTTTTTTCGTGTTTATTTTAAAATTAATTTGTACCACATTAAGAAAATAAAAATTAAAAAAAATGTATTATGTGTTTCAAATCACCATATAAAATTTATTTAATTATTTCCATTGATTTTTGGTCATAATTAATTGTAAAAATTTGTTACAATGGTTAGGGGAAAATATGTTTTCCAAAGCGGGTTGGGGGGGGGGTTATACTAAAATATATGGTTAAAAGTGAAATATAAAAATTTATAAATCTTATTTTTTAATGATATTTAGATCCTATCTTATAATTCCTTCAATTTCAAGTCAATTTTAGTTCCACATTCCTAATAAAAAGACATTATATTATTTAAATATTTTAAGTAATACCATTTCTGTTACCCACCTCACTTATAAAAGTGGAATTATTTTCCTTTATTATTCACAAGAATTGATCCATATAGATTAGGAAATCCCTTTGAAAAAAATTCTAATCCTTCTTTATTTTCTCCTTGAGATTCATTTCTTCTACTAAGTCCAACCTATGAAGGCTTGAGGTATAAGACAAAGGTGGCCTCTCAGATAAGAGGTAATTATCTTACCTTACACTTTTAATGTTTATATTTAACTATAATTACAATAAATCATTTGGGAATATACTAAACAAAATTAATCCATTTTCATAAATATACTTATTTTTTGATATGATTATTTGAAAAACATTTTCTATCTCTTCTCTAAAACACATTATAATATAGTATCTCTCAAGCGTGTGTGTGAACTACCACCTCCATGAAAAGATATAATTAAGTTTCCTTTACCAAATAACATCAATAGATTTGATGATGTATTTAATAAATATATATTATATATATGAGATAAAAATTATTTTTAAAATACAAAATATTATTAATATTTATTTACTTTATTTACTTTATGTTTTTATAGAAATTAAAACTGTGTTCATCTGTACGTATAGACTACTATATCCATGGATGATGTAATTCTTTTATATTCATAATGTTTTTATAGAATATTATAAATATATATATATATAATGAATATATATGATAATTTTATGATGAATAAAATTATAAAGATGATGGAACCATGATCATGAAGCATTGACCATAACTGTCAAATCGAAACAGACATGAAAAATGAAGCAATTAACTCTAAAAATAATGATTATAATGAAAACAATTAAGTGAATTAGTGTGAATATTTAATAAGTAATATTTTTATGGTATTATAAGAATGATTATAACTATATTATGGAATTACACTTAATTTTTTTATATTAGTGTCTAAATGAAAAAACAAATCATGTCATACCTGAGGTAAGGGTCTTATATTACACTCTCTCATTTTTTAGGACTGTTTATTAATAGTTTAATGGTTTTTAATTTAAATGATATATATCTCAAAAATTATATGTGTTTTATTATCCTATTTTTTTTTAAATTACATGTTTCCCTATCATTTTCCTCTCTCTATGTACTAAAATTTCCGAAATAATTTTTTAAAGGAAAACGTACATTATATTTCTATCATGTTTGAAATAATTTTATTCTATTCCACATTCATTTAAATATTTCCCATTTTTTTACTATCCTCTAATGATAAATTAATTTTTATTTTTCCAATATTTTACTTTATATAAAAATGTTTAAAAATGTTCTTATTTTTATTTTATAAATGTGTTACATTTTGTTAATGGTATGGATAGATTCTTTGTCTTAATTTTTAGTACATGAATGTCTTTTCAACTTTAATGAAAATTATTTTCTTTAATGATTCGTTTATTTTTTTCAATGATTATCTTTAAATTATTTTACATACTATTCTATAGTGTTTTTAGATATTTAATAAGTTATTTCAAAATGAAAATAAGTATTTTCATCATGAAATGTTGTAGTGGTCCATTAATGGTATTTTTATATATGAAAACATCAGTTGTTTTTAATTATTCTTCACTAAGGATATGATAAAATGATACCATATATATTTATTTAATAGTTATTTAATAATTATAATGGTGAAATATTGACGAATCATGTTTTCTTTTTTTATGATTTAATCTATGAAAAATGGGGTTTATATTGTTTTTTAGGGGATAAAAATGAATAGATTGTGTTATGTGATGGGTGGGTATGTTATATCCCACTCATGAATTTGTTAATGTGTAATGGTTTTTGAGAGAAAAGGGTACACAAGTAGTTATCTCAATACCAATAGAGGGTACACGGGTAGTTAGACTAATCCCTAAGTAAGTACATGGGTAGTTAACCCATTCCTAACATGTTTTGAATATATTGGTTGGTATCATTGACATAATATCTTTATGATTATGTTTATGAAAAACATTTGACTCCACATTCAATGAAATATTATTATACTAATGAAATGACCACATGGATCATGATATTTTATTTTTCTAGGATTCATTTTTTTGATCTTCCAAACCCTTATTATATGATTAATGTATAATAATTACTGGGAATGATTTTCAAATGTAATGTGAATATTATCATAACATTACATTAATTTTATTTTTACATCTGATCATTGAATGATATCTCCCATGTTTATCCCTATTAAGTATATGAGTTCACACATTCTTATGTTTCTATTCCCTAAGTTATGATGAATTTTTTTGAGTATAGTATGACTTTGAATTGTATTATGTGATAAGAACGTTATGGGAGATATTTAATATCATTAACGACATAAGATTATTATATGAGTAGTTGTCAACTACTCTGAATATTTCCAGTTCCAAGGAATGTAATATTGAGTGATATATTGAATATTCATCTACATTGATGAAATATTTTTTTTATGTAATGTGAGGGACACCTCAATATGAGTATACATTGACCTTCTAACATTAGTTTAATGTTATTTCAAAACTATTATAATTTCATAGAATAATCATGAAAAAATATAACAGAATTACCTATTTTGATCCTAAAAAAATCAACATATGAAGAAGTTCCATAAGATTGACATAAAATTAAAATATAAAATTTATAGTAGTTCTTATGTAACACCCCATCCTAGGTTCCACACACCAGTGCCCAAATCTAGAATTCCACTGACCTCATGGGCTCCACCTTGTATACTAGAGGCTATCAACTAGTAGCGAGGGTCTAGTAATTACATCATTGGGAGAGAATAAACTACATTTTCAAGGTAATACACCAAAATAAATGATAAAAAATTGAAAAATAAATATATATCAATAAACAATATCAAGATCTGGACATAGTCAAAGAAGGAAATACAATATGTAACTAAAACTGAAGACATTCTATGCTAAATAAATTTCATGTTTGTAAAATAAAAATTGAAAATAAATACTCTAATGACTCACAATCAGGTCCGGAACTAAGTCTGGATCCCTCATCCAAGATCCATCCCCAATCAACAATCTATCCTAGGGAATTTTCCCTTAACTTTTCCGGAAACAATAATCCCTATTCAGGTTCCAATCAGGAATCCTGAGTAGGGTATGAGTACAACTCAGTAGTCCACCACCAAAGGTGTCTAAAAAAAATCCATTAAATTGTAGTATGTGTTTCTAAATAAATAAATAAATTTAATTTATAAATAAAAAATTAATGACATTATCAAATATTATCTATGAAAATACATAAACCCTCGGGTTCCTGATGATACTCGAACCTCAGTACCTACTTCAGACCATTCCAGAGTCTGAACCATTTCACATTATCAATTCACAATTAATTAAAACAAATATAAATTCATTAACCATCTCAATTAAATTAAAATTATGGATAATTAGATCTATATCCCAATTATAACCTTTTGGGTCAAGGTCATCCTGCCTAGGACCCTCTAGGATTTAGAAACATCAGATAGTGTCCCACAATGATTTATCACTATGGGATTTGGAATCATAAGACCATGAATTTCTCATGTGGGATTTAGAAAAATAAGAACGTGACCCACACACATTTATCTACAATTATCACTATGTACTATTGAATCAGGAGACCATGTTCTTCTTATATAGTCTTCGGAAATAGCTGACCATGTCTCACACTCATTCATAAAAAATTCAAATATGTAGCACATATATATACATAACCAATATCAAAAAGATCATTATATCACATCAATCAAGATTAATAATCTTATCGTTATAATTATCATTAATTAATACGATAATTAATTAATCACTCATACCATTAATTATATAAATTAATTTATCGCATCTATTCTTATTGATTAATTCAAAAAATAATTAAAAAAATTTCAGTAAATACAATATCTTATTATTAATTACATTAATTAATTTTTCATTTCTTAACATCAACATAACATAATTATTTCTATAATTAATTATCTCAAATAATAATCTCAATATTAGATAAATAATTTCTCAATTAATTATTCTCAAATCCCACAATTTCACAATTCTGTCATTAATTAATTCACCATAATTAATTAATTTCATCATGAAAATAAATTTCTAAGAAAACCTAGATATATTAAAATTTCATACATGTAATTGAAATAAAAAATATTAGATTTTAATATTAGGCAACCTACTTTAAAAGTCAACGATAAATCTTACAATGTGAATCCTAAAAATTTTACAGCATAAGGATGTATATCGAGATCTGGATTTAAAACCATTAATGAAGATAAAAAATCAAAATCAAATGAATCTAGATCTAGAAATATAACCCTATATCTAGATCTCACTAAATTTGTTTAGATATAACATAATAGTGGATAAATTCTATTAAACGAACAAGAAATGAAAGGATGATGAATGGGGAAGCATCGAGATGAAATCCACATACTAGGAGAGGAGCATATCTTTTATTCAGGCTTCAAATCACGAGGAATGGAGGTCATAAAACATTATAATCCTTCTATAAATCTCAAAAAAAACGTAAAATACATCTATAGGCCGAATGAGGGTCGAAATAGGTGAGTTATGGGGGATCTTGTATATTTTAAAATTATTTTTTGGTCTACATAAAAATCCCTACAAGGTTTTCTAATAAGTATCACATAGTTTTCCATAACTGTTATCCAATTGTGCACTTGTTGTTTTAGGGGTTCCAGTTATCTCTTTTTAGGGAGCATAATTTTTCAAATTTTTCCCCGACCATGTGAGCCCTAACTATCAAGGATGCAAGGTTTCTTGGGATAGGAACATGGTTTGATCTAACTGTGTGCCAACCTCAAGCTTCCCCTTTTCCTCCAATTTTTCTTAATATTCAAACAATCACTACCCATGGTAAAACCAAATCAAAAGTTACTTAAACACAAATAAAACCTACCTAAATTAAATACCGAAACAACTCTAGAAAAGGATAGTACCTTAAATATTACAATTATGAGTTATTGGTTTCCTATTCTAAAATTAAAATACTAAAGTCACTAAAAAAAATATTTCTTAAAAAATTTAATATCAATCAATAAACCACAATTTAATTTCCTTCTACTAATATTGTATTTTATTTTTGGTTCCTAAAAGAAGGATGGAAAACAAAACTAGACATGATCATGGATATAAGGGGTCATGTGTAACTTCCAACACATCAAAATATTTATATACATAAAAGAAGTTTTAATAATGTATTTTATAGAGCATTCATGGATATTAATTATTAATGCAGTTGGCTACACATTATATAAGAAACCTATGGAATTAAGTAGATTTTTTCTAAATGAAATGAGTTTCATTATATTATGTTCTCTTGATAATGTTTTTTATATTTGAATCATTGAATTTTAGTAATCTCTCTAAATGATAAATTATTTATTTTCTGAAATTTTTTGTTAGTTACATTCATAATTTTCTAATTTAAAAATAAAATGGAGTGGTATATTTATTTTGAAACTCTTTATGAAATTTCACCCAGTAATGGAATGATTATTATATTTTGGACATTTATAAGATAACACATGAATTCATTAGAAATTCTAAAAATAAAATGTATGATATATTTTCAGTGGAATATTTAACTATAAAGAGAAAAATATTAAAAATACATTAAATATAAATTTTTTATTATTCTCATAATATTATTTTTAAATATAAACAATGACTATTTAATGATTATGATTAGTTTGTCAAATATTACCAACTTTATCAACAAAATTTACAAACATTCACCATTTATATGCATGTTTCTTAATAAAATCTTGTATTTAATCTATATGTTTTTCTTGTGGGTGATGTAATATTTTATATAGAAAAATGGATCAAATTATAATGGATATAATTATACTATATATAAAATCAAATATAAAATCTATGATTTTATTATTTTTCCTTAATAATTGATATAAAAAATTTATACTACTATATATCGTCATGTAGTGGTGAAGGGGATGAGAAGTTGTTTCTTATTTATAGACCATAAAGCTAATAAATCTCATAATAAATTAAACATATAAGATATAAATTTATAATATATTTTCAATACATTGTAATCATTTCATGAATAAATTTTTAAAAATACTTCAGTTCTAGTAGTATAGTATAAATAATGTCATAATGTTCCCATTTAATATAAGTAAATAAATTTAATTTCTTTTTAATGGGAATAATTCCTATATTTTCTTGAATATGGATAAATTGATTAATAAAAACATTATATCTAAGATTATTTTAATTATGTAAAGTAGTTTTCCAATCAATACTCTATAAATATTTTTACCTATTGATTCTACATATTCATCAAAATCATGCCCATAAGATATATTTATCATATTACAAATACTTTTTTCGATGTTAACAAAATATTTTAATTAAAAATTTTATATAATATTACTAAAATAAAATGATTAACTCACATTTTTAATAAATTATTAAACCATGATAGGAAATAACTTCACCCATAATACCCATCTAGAATTCATTTTTATTATTTTACAAATCATTTTTAATATATATTTTTAATTGAGAGCAAAACTAATATCATATATATATATATGTGTGTGTGTGTGTGATTAAAATTTCAATAATAAAATTTTAATAAAATTAATCACGATCTTTAATAAATATTATAGAATTATATTAAATAAAATTAAGTATAATATGTCATACTATTTTTAAGACGTTGCTCCTGTTTGTAATGTTCCTTCACAAGATTAATAACATGATATGGCAGTTGAAGATTTTGAAAAACTAGGGGTTTTAAATATTGAAATCATCCTAAACATATAAATTTATTAAAGAAGTTTTTAAACCAATTATAAATATAAATAAATTCATACGTGCTATAATATCATAGATGTAATGACCCATGTTTTCTCATTGGATTTATAGAGCGGTGAATCATTACTTGGCCTTAAGCGACATCCCCAAGATACCAAAGGCTTGAAATAAATTTCGAAGGGTTTCAATACAAGTGGGTGATGATTTAACCATTAATAATAAAACCACAAACCATCAACCATAATAAACAAACCACCATATGATGCATGAATAAATAAAAGAAAACTCAACAACATCCTCTATAAAAAACCAACTAAAATGTGGAACAATAGTAGACAATCTAATCATTAAATTAAATAGTGTAAAAAAAACTAAAATATAAATGATGAGCACAATACTCCATGACCCACAAGCTTAATTCTCTAACATCAATAAATAACCCAAGTATCATGAGGTGGTGCTAAATACGTGCGACACTTTACCTTTTTCCATGTCCCTAAAGATAAAATATTCAAAAGCACAAAAGTTCAAAAGTAGGGGTCATTATAATACTCAATAGGTTTTCCCCAATGACTTCTCTACTCATTCCACTATGATAGATTTTGTTTTCAAAATTTATATAATAACATTTTTTTAAAACAAATTTTGAAAACAGTTTATAACCAAATATAAACATGTTCCAAAAACCATTTATTACCAAGAGTAAACAAGTTCTATTTAAAATTTTTTTTTGTTCCGGATAGTCACATATCTAGAAAAACAACCATATAAGTATTTTAAACCATTTATTAATATTATTGTGGCATAAACATTCCATTCCACTTTTTCACACACCCAACCATGCATGCAACCCAGTCCTCCCTATACTCGTGAGTAGTGAGATATCCTTCCACTATGCCATCACTTAGTGGACCACTTTGATAGGGGTCCTTCATGCCCATATCTATTCAAGCCTTTTTATAGGGTTACGTCATTCCATTATTAATCAAAATTCATATGAACACACACTACAATGAAGGCCAAAACCATGCCAAAACTAAGTGTGTTCAACCAATTCAAACCATTTCAATAAAACCATTCTTTTATTGAAAACCATTGAACAAAAGAATTCCAACTAACCATTCAATTTATATAACATGATTTCCTTAATTTAAAACCATTTAATAAAATACATTTACCATAATTCCAAAAAAAAACCCATATTAAAATCTTCATTTTATAATCAAGAATCAAGCACTTTATTCCTGAACACCAATTTTCTAGATTTCTACAAACCGACATTGATGAAGGATTCTAAAAATAAATAATAGCTAATTCATCATAATTTCCTCAGAAAATAATTAATTTGAAAGCATGAAAATCATTTCTACAAATAATAGTTTAGATGAAGCCACATACCTCAATTTTTTAAATGAATATTGAAAATAGACCAAGAACGCTCATGAAACCAAGTAAGAAGTCCATGAAACCATTGTAGGTCTTTTACCCTATAAAAAACCAATAAAAATTCAATCATAAATAGAATCTAAAATTTTATATCTACAAAAAATGGGTGTACATCTATGAAATATTGAATAGGGTGAAGTAGATTAATGAAAATGTGATAAGAACTATGAATAACAACCACTAGCCACAAGAGTCGGGCTTCTAAACACTATGGAAAAGATCTAGATGAATTCCAACCAGCTTAGGATATGTTCTAAAACCACTATGAGATAAGAATACTATGTTAGGAATGTATAAGACGAAAAAACAAGACACATAGTGTCAAAAACATGTGAGATACACTGTTTAAGATCTCACTTTAACCCTATACATGGTTTAGTTTCAGAGTTAGACAAAACGTGCACAAACCATGTGCTAGATACTACTAGGGAAAACCCTCACACAACCTACTAGAATGGTCTCCCTAACCATGTGTATATCATGTTGAGGCTACAACCTCAAATTTCCCAAAACCTCTTTTCATCGTGCACAGTTACTACTAGGCCCCCACACTATTTGGACAACATGTGCGCAACACATGAAGCTCCCCTTTACCACAAAAAACATTCCAAACATTACCAAAACTCTCCAAAAATTAACCCTTTAACTTTATATATGTTAAATGAATAAATAAAGGGTTATATAAATAAAATTTGTGGTGCTATATTCTCCCCAAAATTGGTATTTCCGTCTCTATAAAAGAGAAATACATCATTATGTTGATAGAGTTCTGGACACTGCTCATTCATTTCCTTATTAGACTCCTAAGTCTCTTCTTAAATCAGACCATGTTTCCATAAAACCATCACTATACTGATTCTTTTTTCCATGAAGTTATTTATCTTTCTTTTCCAAAATACACACTTGTATATGTACCAATTAACCATCCAGTTGAAGGTTAACGTGATCCCATCCAATCACATGGTTAGGATCAGGTTGGTACTTTTTCAACCAAGATACATGTAACACATTATGTACTAAATTGAATAGTTGTGGAAGTGTCAACTGATATTCCACATATTCGACCTGTTTGAGTATCTAAAAGGTTTCAATTTATAGGGGAGATTAATTGACCTGATTTCCAAATCAATGATGTCCTATACTTGGAGTGATCCTTATGAAAACATGATCCCTCACCAAAAAAACAACGGTCTTCGAATGTGATCTGCTTATGATTTCTAACAACTTTGAGCTATCTTTATTATCTTTATGATCAACTTAATATTTTCTGTTGTTTCTTAGACAAGGATCGACCGAAATAATGAAGTATCACCTATTTCTACCCAATAAAGCGGAGAACAATAAGGATCCCCTTACAATGATTTGAAAAGACCCATATATATCAAGTCCTGATAGCTATTATTATATGAGAACTCTACTAATGGAATATGCTATTCCCAAGAGACACCAAAATCCATTACACAGTCCCACAACATGTCTTCCAATGTCTGTATCATCTTTTTGGATGTGTCATCCATCTATGGGTGATAATCCATTCTCATAGTCAGTTAGGTCCCAAGGAATTTTTGTAAGGATTCCTATAAATAATAAATGAATCTCATATCTCAATCTAACATGATTTAAAATGGTAATCTGTGTATCATTACAAATTCTTGGGAAAAGATTTAGGATAGATCCTCCACCGTGTGATTTTCATGAATAAGTATGAAATTGGTCGACTTTTTGAGTCGATCCACTATCACCCATATAGAATCGTGTTTCCGAACCCTTCTTCGGAGACCTATAACAAAATCTATTTATATCATATCCAATTTCCACACTAGAATAGGTAAATCCTGAAACATAACCATGGTTCATTTATGTTCTTCCATAACTTGCTGACAAGTTAATTACATTGAATGAACTCATCTACCGTCGGTTTCAGGCCAATCCACCAAAAATGAACCATAAATTCCTTATACATATTTTGTATTCTTGGATGTATATTCCATCTCGAGTAGTGGTAAGCATGAAGAAGTTTTTCCTAACAAGAAATTTTCACAACCACCCATTTCCTAAACCACAAAATTGAACTCCCATTGAGTTTCCACCCTTCAATTGTCTCCCCACCATTGAGTTTAGAACTCATAACTAGGAATTCCACATCAAAATTTTCACCTATTTAACCATATTTACCAAATTAGGAATTACAAATACTAAACCTTCATGGTTAAGTTATTCATTCCTTTATTTCCCACTAACAATCATGAAATAATGATATAATTCAATTTCAATAACTCATTATCCAACATTTTAAAATTCATAAATCACAATTTTGTGTGTATTGGGACACCCCATGGGTTTACATCAATGATTTTCCCAAATATCCAATGTTTCCAATGAGATCTATGATGCTTCTCAAAAACACAAGGGAACCAATTCAATTTTCTAATTTAAATAAATCACAAAAAGTGAACATAATGGAACAATTTCAACAAAATATCATAATAAACAATAAGGGAAAGGTTAGTTAAACCAATATCCTCCTGATCATTGATGAATGAACAAAAAATCATAAAACTCAATTAGATGTAGAATAGTCGATTTCACAATGGTGAAGGAGATCCTGGATCATGAAATATGATCAAGATCAAATGTAATGATATCCTTAAAAACCTAATTCTAAACCATCAAAAATTGAGGAAAATTTATCCATCTCTAATGTGTAAGAAATAAATGAGAGAGAGGAATTAAAACAAATAAGATATTATATATCATAGAGGCTCCTATTTATAGAAAATTTAATAAAAATGGGAGATACTTGGGTTTCTATTCTAAATGTTTATCTTCTCAGCTAAGAGAGATCACATCATCTTATCTTATGACCAGAGATTCTTCCTACACAAAAAGTTATTCCACTGTGTTTTAACATCCATCATTTAAAAGGATCTGTAATGATGGGTAATTCAATAAAGATTCATGGTGGTAGGATTCATGTTGTCTTATACAGTTCATATTCATGTTTTCTCAATCAATGTATTCTAAAAAATCATTTGTCTCATTGTTCATCGGGAACATCAATTTTTAGGGATTGGTTTTTTGATTAATTTTTGAATGTGTAATTGTTTTTAGGTTTTTTAAGGGTGATTTTAGTTCACTGTTGTTGTGGGTGTTATTTTTTTCAAACATAATTGTAGAGGTGGCTATGTTGGTGGATATCAATTTGGGGTAGTGATGTTTTCATAGAGAGGGTTGATTAATTCCGTCATCATTGGGATTCATTTCAAGTTTCATATATATAGTTCTTCTATTATTAAGTTGATTTATGATTGTTGGGTTGTTATGGGAAGCGTTTTTGATGGTTAACATGTTGTTTTTCACTCATTGATGTTGTTTTTCAATAGATATGGTAGGATGGTTAATGAATTTGAGTTGGTTTTTCGATGGGTAGTGTTTCTCTTCCAAGGGTGATGTGTAGGCGTGCCTTCCTTGGGGGTACCAATGAGGCAATGTTGATGGTTTCAAATTCTCAAGTTTTTTTATTTTAAAGGAAGTTTGTAATATCTTATTTATGGCAATTTTTTGAATTGAGAACTATTTCTTCTATAAACTGGGTTGTTTTGTCATTATTATACTTCTCATCCTTGTTGGTTTGGTGCGATAGTATTCTACAAGTTTTTAGGATGCAATTTTTGAATGGAATAAAGTGTTCAAGGAGGATTGAAATTCATGGATTACTATTGAAAAACATGTCTTCTATATAATCTTTACTTTCATTATGATTATACCACTCATCCTAGTCGGTGTGGTATGGTGTTCTTCTATGATATTTTGGGGTGTGTTGTTTGAGTCGGCAACGTTGTTTTTTGTGGCATGAATTGAGAGGTATCTGTTCCTTTGAGAACATGATGTAATTTATTGTTCCTCATTGTCTTTATTGTGGTCTAGAAATGTGTTCATTGACATTTCATCCATGATGATGATGTGGGTTTTAATTTTATGACCGGGTTGGATTGGTGATCAGTGACGATCGATTATTATGTTTCCAACAGTCCCTTTGGTTTTTACTAAATGTATTGATCTATGGGGAAGAGAAGGCATGGTGATGGGTTGTTCTTGGATCATGGTTTGATGACATGATAATTTTTTCCTTGTGTAACTAGTGGAAAATTTTCTCTACTGTTAGCAGGCACATGGATGTATTGAGATTGAGGCCATGTGTTGGTGAATAGAAATATTAGTGAGGATCATGATAGTTTCCTTCAACGGCCATCATGTTTTTCTAGTTTTGAATTGTGTAATAGGGTATTGATGTAGTTTTTCTTTTCTATTTAGTTGTTGGTTTTATTTGGATATATATATTTGTGGGTTGTCTATCAATATTAAAATTGAATTTTTAATAATAATAAAAATTGATTTTTGACTTTGTCTAAGGTTCAATTTTTTCTATTGGATAGTCGATTCACCAAGAAAAGGGTTCAAGGATATATGAGTCCTCTCATGATATTTAATGATAAATAGAATTCATATTTTATTGATATATGATAATTATGTATAAGAAATGGGGGATTGAGAAATTTAAATCTAATTTTCAGGGGTTTAAATTCCCACACACACAATTGTTGGGCTGGGGGGGTATGGTTTGATAAAAAATGCACACTTTCCATGCAACCATAATAACTATGTTGAAAGGTTTCTCTTAATAGGGTGAATGGTTTGAAATACCATGTGATAACCATGGAAACCCCCTCTATTTAAAGGGGCATTGTTTTTAGGTGGTGGGAACACAATTTGGGAAAACCATGCACCAACCATGTACTGCCCAAAAATCCAAAAACCCCCAAAAACTCTCAAAAACACCACCAATACAAGACTCAAAAAATGTAAAATAAAAATAGATAAAATATTACAATAAAATGAGTGTAAAAAGAAACATTAATCGTCAGGATCTTACATGTTAGGCTTGTGGCATGTGATAAACTTTGGTATGATTTATTCTTTTCAAAAATATGTTTTAAAAATTCCATGTATGTCCTCCTCAATTATAATATGTAATTACCTCCCATAAATTATTAAAGAATATAAATCCCTATGGTTGAAAAGAAACCCTACCAATAGGTAATTACCTTCTCTTAAAAGACAAATGTCAAGCCTAAAATGATCTACGATGAAATTGTGAGGCATCGACAACATGTTTTCCTTATCTTGAAAAATACCTCGGGATGGCCAACCTTGCCAGGTATAAGTCCTTGGGTATGTACATGCAGCTACACACAACCCCTTTATCTATATAAGTAAAAATTAGATAATTTTATCAATTAAATGGTCACAAACACACATATGACCCATATTTTTCATGCAATGCATCACCAAAAAATTGTGATAACATTCTCAACACCACCAATAAACTCTCACATAATTCACGATCATTGTAAAAGAAATAAAAAGGGTTAAAAATGAAGGGGTAGATATCTCATGGTTTTAAAATTCTTGAAATGTGATGGGGATGTCCGCAAAGTGGTCTCATGAGAAGCCCTGATAAGAAGGGAAAGACATTAAGCATCTCACAGACACCTCACGAAAGGTGCTTGGATTTTTCAAAAGGCCATCAGACATGTCAAAATGAAAAAAATGATGTTACTAAACATGCCTATATGAGTAAAAAACTCCATTAATAGTTTAGAATACAATAATATAAGAATTAATATGAGGGAATCATGGTCACCGAAAATCAGGAGGCACCCTTAGAATAATCCATAACAAAGACTATTGAAGACACGTAGCGGTAGAGCCCTTCAATGACTAGATCCTAGATTTATGCTAGATAAGCTGTAAAAACAAGATAAAAATGAGGGTGAGAGGCATATAATTTCTCCTCATCAACTTCAAAATGGGGGTTTAACTCTCATGCACAATGGTTGAATTTCCATCCAGGTACCAGAGTTAATTTCAAAGGGAAACCAATAACATGACTGACCAATCTCCCATAAGGTAATATACTAGAAAAATGTAGGAGTAATAATGTTCCAGGCATAAAACACTTCACATGATCACTCATAGATCACATGAAGGATATCTTGTAGGATATGCGAAGAACATCTCGTACACCCACTAGATCATGTGGGGATCAAAATAAATTGACATTGAAGGAATATAAGGAATTAAAAATATAATAACAATGATTAGTGGTGAAATATTTAAACCAAAAAGCATGTTCTCTGACCATCATGTGATTCATGAGAATTTTCCACGACACGCGATAGCCCCGAGACATGTTTCCCAGATATTGTGATGCCCCTTTGGCATGTTATTTGGGTTATGGAATGGCTTCTATACATATCATCAATCAATTAGAACAATATTACTATACATACCAATATAGTTTTTTGAATTTAACCATGTAAATATATCTAAATACTTACGATGTCCTTGAGATACATTTTTAAATTCGTATAATAGTGCTTGATCCGGACAACCATGTTTTTCAGCTGTACCTAGCCATGTGAAGGCATCTCTCATGAGGTATTCTAAATTGGACAGTTGGGACTCATGATCCCCTATAAAAATTTTGGATGAGACTCATCATATCCTCCCTGGATGTCATCCATGATGTGAGGAAACCTTTGAGATATATCATACTAACTCTCATGACACATTCCGTATGTGTCATCTGATTCTTGTGACGATACCATGTATAGTCAGCTAGATCATGAAACATATTCAAGGAAATCCAATCTTAATCCTACAAGATCCCTCTGATATTCCATATAGGATAAAAAAATAACATGGAAACTCCAAATGGATCATATGGTTCCCTAGTTTTTTTTCAATAAGACACTCTCTGACATACCAGGAAGGCAACTGAGGCATGTTATGTGGACAATAAATGCATGTAACATAGGAAATAATACTATACCCAATGACATCACTATACTAGATAATCCTATCCACCATCATTGGGTAATCCCTGACCATAGAGAAACCTCAAAGTGTAATCCTTAATAAATGAAACCATAACAATTCTAATCCTTAAAAATTACCAAGATTCATAGGAAACCTACTTGAGGTTGGAGCTCCATATCAAATTGTCATAGGACCAGTCTAAAACATAATTCCTGCATTCGTAAAGAAATTAAATTGAGCATTTTCTATCCCTTTTTTCACAATATTATCATATCTAACGTAGGAATTGGATGTTGCAATAATAAAATACATTGGGTTATAAGCATCCACAAAGGTAAGGGCAATGATATAGTCTAATCCCTGATCATGGGAAATGCGAAAACTCTAATTCTTTCTATAAATAGGATATATAAAACAATTATTAAAGGATTGTACTTAGATAAAAATCCTTATCAATGAAAACCCATTGCCTCTGATATTTCAAACATCAGGAACCAATAATTCTCAAGGGCTAATCACTCTACCTCATCTCATTGTGTCATGGAAAATTAATTTAACTATGATGATTCTGATTCCTTCCATTCTCAGAATATGTAGGATTCCTTCTTATGGATTGAACTCTAAAAAACACCCCATGGACTATCTCAGAACACAAGTTCCCATATCTATATGTTGTAAGGCTGATAATATAGTAAACATTTGTTTCTCACATTGATCATAGCTCACATGGGCACCAGGTGTAACATTGAACACCTTTTTGGAAACATGAATATCTTCTAAGTTGGTAAATCCAAATATTTCAGATTTGATGAGTGGAATGATATGAAAATCCCTCATATATAGGAATCTACATTAAATACAGTTCAAAGGGCCTGATTATACTATGATAAATCTAATTATTTCAATAATAAAGACACGTATGAAATATCCTTGAGTCTCATGCTCAAATATTTTGTGTCTCAATACCCACACATATGTCCTCTATGCATAAAGTAAAACTACATAGGGTTAATGAACTATGTGGGGTTTTATTCCTATAATAATCAAGATATTTAGAATGCATCATAATAGCTTAATCCCCTCCTCAGAAGATGAATCACATCTTTGTGTGGAAAAATATTCCAAAGCTTCTGGTTATACAACATCTTTATATAAAGCAGTTATCCACCATTAGGGAGATGGATGTTGAACCATGAATATATAAATATTGAATTTTTAATGAGATTAAACTCTCCTTTTCTCATCAATGAGATATCCTTTATTTGTTTAAGAAGATAATTAACCTATAATAATTTTGTCAGGGTAATCAGTCCCATATTAGTATTAATAACAGATTTACAAACATATCTTAAATATATAAAAGAGTCCCAAAGTAGTATATAATTCCCCTCCAAAGGGTACGATGAGCCCAAACTCTCATACTTTTAACTAATATGAGTCATTAGGAGTCATTTGGCCAGAAACCCCATATGACCATCAGCCTTTGGAAAGTAGGTATGTACCAAGCTACAGATGGGGTGAATCATTGGTAGTTTCTAGTAAATTTGAATATGGTATCAAAATTTCCTTTATTATACACAACCTCTCCCCTCACAATCAAACCATCAAGCAGAACCCATTCTATGACTTAATACCTGACAAATAAAAAATGGTGAACCCAACATGATTCTATCTAATAGAAAAACTATTGGTTATTTTCCATCAGTCCATTCCATTTTCCTATATATAAATACAAAAATGGAGCCTGAAATGAACTGTTGAATAAAATAATGATCAGTGAATAATACTTCAAACCTAATTTTTTAAACCTCTTTTCAAAATAAGAGGTAAGAATGGAGTGATCATAAAAATGATCATCTATAAATAGGGAACTCATAAGTCCATATTCGTTTTTAAAAATCTAAATGAGTGAAATGGTTGAATCCAAAATAAAATAGCAATGATGTTAACAATGCATATCTGATAAGGCATACTATGCCTATAATACTACCCAAATTAGTATCCTTGTTCTCTATTGTCTGCATAATTGAAGATACTACTTTCGTAATCCTTCTCTGAGACAAGTTATTAATCCTTATTGAGGTGGTTCCTGTCATGTAGTTTAACAACATGTAGTGTGGATTTTATCTATATAGTCTAGTGTCATGTGGACATGACATGAGACATTTTCCACTTTAATGACTTTATTCAAGGATAAAAGGTGTTGTTCATCTTAAATTTCTGCTCCTAGTATGAGATCCATACCGTTTAAATGTCATGTGGTTAGTGTTGTATTTGGTTCCCTAGAACCAACTACTTTGTACTTTATTAATTAATAAATACCTTTTCACATCTTTATTGTTCTTCTCTGAGACAATGCATGTGATAATATCCTAAAGATAACTATTGCATTAAAGGGTCATAGCAGATCTCTTCTATGATGATAACCCAGAAGTTCCATAACACTGTTCTTGAATATATGATCTATGGTCGAAAGATTGTATTTGAGGGACACAAGTAAAATAGGCCATTAAGGGAGAGGACTCATAAAACATTGAGGCACCTTCTCATGTTGTGCACCCTTGGTAATATTCAGGAGGATATTATGAGAACGTGACCTGCTAGTAGGAAACCCACATTTCATAGTGTCATTGGATGTTCCTATATACGTATGTGTGTATTGGTCCTTAGACTTTACGATTATTTTTAATGGGCATTACAACTCACACACTTAGATGTATTGATGAAAAGTGAGATGACACACTGTTCGCAGTGAGGTATGATATGTTGGATATGTCATGAGTAATACAACATTAATATATAATGTTAGAAAATATTTGTCCCTTCTGTTCCATAACATATATAGATATCTCAGGCCCTTTGTTGGAAATGATATAGCCTAAATAAATCCATGTCCATGGTAAGGAATGGGAGAGTTTAAATTTGGGATGTCAACAAAAGAATAATTAAGAACATGGGTGTATTGCACCAGCATGAAACCCGCTTGATTCGAGATATCAGGGCTAAGGTAGTACATTACATAATAAGAGTTCATAGGAGGTGACACGTCATTGCAGCATTAACTTCTTTCTCTATGGGTGCCTTGGCGTGATGCAAGATGCTAACCTTGGACTTTATGAAGGCTCCGCCTAATGCCACTGAGAAGGAGTCCTAGAGGGTCACACACTATGTGTGTCCAAGTATCTCACATAAATATTAATTTAACAAGTCGAATAAAGATTATTCCCGATTGTGGTCTAATAATTATTCAAGGATGCCTGATCACATTTATTTCGACACTAGTTATTCGAGAGAATATATTGTGGGTGAAATAATATATTTATTTTCGAGTAATGTAGTGATATTTTTTTGAGGAATAAATAACCATTATTCAAGGACTAATTAATGTCGTGGAGGAAATAACAATAACCGGAAAACCAAAGTACAAAACATATATATTAATATACACACTGTGTATTTTTTTCTCGAAATTTATGAGAAATAACATTATTTATTTAATTAAATAATATTAGGTGTAATTTATTGGGCACATTTCAATTAATAATAATATTCAATTGTTATTATTAGACATGGGGTATTACTAAGAATTAAATGAAATGAATAAATGCTTTGGGGTAATTAATTAATTTTATTATTCTAAGTAATTTAAATAAAAATTATATAATTCTCAAAATCCTAGACATTTTTGAGTGTTGTTCACAATAGATCTAGAGTAATCTCTCATGCAAAGAGAGAATTATATTCTTCCAAGAACGCTCTCATGTTGCGAGAGAGATCCTCCTCCACCAGATTAAGGTGATCGAAGGCGGAAATCAAAAGTGAAGGCTCTTCCGCGCTATCACCTGGAGACGCCTTTGACGATGTCCAAAGATACATGGAGCACTTGTTGGTCACTGCTAGAAGAATCCTACACTTGGATTCTATGACTCAATGGCAGATAACATCATATCATGACATGAAACATCAACAGAGTGATAATTCCATCAAAGTAATTATTGTCTTTTAATTAAATTCATTATAACCAATATATGATGATCATATCTATGGTTCTAGGACTCCCTTCTTTTATTGGGTTATTATTTCTATTTTTAAGATCCGACGTTTTATTATCATGATGGATCTCAGATTAAACATCATTAACAGAAAAAAATTATTGTTGGGTACACCCACCCACGCGCTTCTGCTGTGCCCAGAACCTACAAGGTCTATAAGAGCGTTCATATCATTAACTATAATTATTTAGTTTTATAGTGATTTATGTATTTAATAATTTAGTTGTTTCAACTCTCATTAATTGTTCTTTAAATCAGAATCTCGAGATCTATTCCTTCTCTTTCTTTTCTCATTCACCTTCTAGAAATTATTTTATCATTTAATTTTTAATAAAATAAAACAAAGGATCTCATGAGGAGATGCCATAGCTTCCAAACCATATAACAAAAGAATAAATGACATGTATTCGGGAGTACACATTGTGTAGTATAGGTTCCATGCACCGAGGCGGTCCACTGAACCATGGCATGTCATTGGATCTGATCTTAGTATTTAAGACTCTGTGTGTTGACCAGGAAATGGTGGAACACTATTTCCGGATTACACGCCATGTGGTCTACTGAACATGGTGTGCAGTCCCTTCAGGTTTGGGTTAGACCATGTACCCCATAAATGACTTTCCTGGCTAGAAATCATATAATTCGGATACAACACGGTGTGCCTCCCACTGAAAACACTATTTACTCTGAAGATTTTCAAAGTACATCTATACGCCATGTCCCTAGGTGTGTACTTCGGATGGATGGTGAACAAAGGTACGCACTGTTTAGTCAAAAATACATGTCGTGTAGTCAACCAAATTATGAAGATTTATTAAAATTTCTTCTTATATTATACAAACCCTTGAAATGTGTACCATAATCCATGCATAAAGTTGAGGCATAATAGATGATTAGTGTTATATATATATGTGTGTGTGTTTAATTTAACATCTGTGTAATGTTCATTTCTTCTCATTAGGTAGTTATGAACATTAATTCATCGAGTTACCTCTAAGGTAAAAGTTACATAAAAATATAATTTTAAATGAATTTATTTGTTTAAAATTACCATGGTTAAGTATCTCAAGGATATTCAGAAAAAGGGTTTAAGATAAAAGGATTGATTAATTAAATATAATTAGTTTATTCGAGAGTGATTTATCTTAAACAAGAACGATTAATGAATTTAATGCTAGTTTAATATATGCGTAAATATTGTTGCATGTATGGATGATCATGAGCAAGACCAAGACCTTTGTATATGAATGGTTTATTTTAATTTATTTATTTTAATTAATTTTTTTTGTCCTCCAAGCCTTCTCCTCATTAATATGTAGGGCATGTGTGCCCAAGGATTCTTTTATGTAAAACCCCATTTTACCCCCCACCTAGGAGTGAGATAAATTCATATGTAATGGTTGGAGCTCCCAAGCTAGTGGAGGCGGCTCAAGTTAGGATCCAAGGTGAGACTGATCCAAGGATATACAAAGGTGGATAGGTGGAAAGATGTAAACACGAACCTGAAAGGTTCAAGGTCTTTCTCCCTTAGGTCTTGGGTTAGTTTATCAACCGCTAGATAAACTAACCAATGGAAAAGGATCATGATCATACCATTTATTTTATTTCTATCATTTTCATGGTTTATTTATTGTGGGTGTGTTGTCACGATCACACAATTAATGAATTAAACAAGTATGCTAGATGTAAGTAAAATAAGAACGAATTATGAATAAATATTATCTCAGACACATTTAATCACTTAAGTATGTCCCACTTAATATTAACAAGTATGTAATAAAATATAGTAAAATGGAAATTTATGTATAAGGACAAAATACCTCAACGAAACATTAAGTAAGTATAGCCTTCTATAATCTTGGTTAGAATGAAACCATAGTTCAAAGTGCTTGACCAACCCTAGTTGGGGTGATTTCAATTATCAAGTAATTATAATTCATGTTTTTGGGCTAACATGACTTGGTTCACATCAAGGGTTGACTTCCATAATAGGAATTGGTGTGACTAAGAGTCAATGGTTATGGAAATCCGAAATAAATGGGTTTTAGGATTCGGGAGTCCACTCAACGGATCAAGGAGTTGCGGGTTAATGCAGTTAGTATTTGGAATGCCTACCTAAAACCCTAGAAGTTTCTTAACCAACCCTAGTTGGGGTAATGAGAAGGGAAATATAGATCCTTGCCACTAGAATATTCATTCAAAAAATATTCTGTAGTCAATGGAGAGGGATATTGTATTTTGATAAAATAGTGGGAGACTAATAAGTATTAATGTATTTATTTGTCTCAATTTTTATCATAAAAATGTACTAAACCATTATTCATATTAATTTGTAGAAAAATAAATAAAATGACTTCAAACATATCATTGTGAACCATACTCGAGAAAGAAAACCTTCTCACCAGCACCAATTTCTAGAAATAGAAGAGGTCTTTATGTGTCATCCTTCGCCACAAGAGGAAATTGTTTGTGCTGGAAGAGACTATTCCTTTTGCTCCTGGAAAAGAGTTCAGTGATGAGCAACTATCTCTCTATATGAAACATATATATGATCTTATAGATTTCCAATGTTTTATGATATCAGCCACATCTAATGATCTCTTCAAGAAACATGAAAACATGGATGTGTATATCATGACATCTCACCTTAATGATCTCTACCAATAGAATACATGACAGGAGAGATGTGAGATCTCTAATGATTTATTTAAAACTATTCATGGTGAGTCTGTGCTAGACAGGCCTCATGTAGTCAAGCTCATTGGCTACATTGAATGCCTGGACATCTTAGGGATTATGTTCCCAGATGAGTTCCATACAGATCTCATCCTATCATCACTGCCCAAGAACTTCTCTATATTTATTGTCAACTATAACTTGAGAAACAATGAGAAGATTCTATTAGAAATTCTAACCTTAATTATATAGTTATATAAGGACATGGGGCAAGACAAACCTGAAGTCCTTATGGTGAATAATAAAATAAAGGAAAAGGAAAAGGGGACAACGACTCATAAACGGTATGAATCCCTCGAGCACCGTCCCTCTAAGAAGGGGAAGATCCACAGGTAGGGAAAGGAATGGTATGAGGTATGTTTTTCATGTGGAAAGCAGGGAAACATTAAGAGGAACTACACCTATAAGCATGGGGATTCTAATGGTGTGTTTGTTATCAAGTGTGATATTTCTATTTCTACACATTGGATATTAGATACAACATGTGGGGCTCACATTTGCATTCAAATCGAGGAACCATGTGGATCTAGAAAGATTGCCAAAGGAGAGGTGGATCTTCAAGATGCCAATGGCCTGAGTCTAGTAGTGTTATCCATTGGCGATTACCACCTTTCACTGCCAACTGGGATTATTTTGGTTTCACATAATAATTATTATGTGCCCAGTGTTACCAAAATCATAATTTCTGTATCTTGTTTGGATATGGATGGATTTAATTTCAAGTTTGTAAATAAGGCTTGTTTCTTTTATAAGAATAATGTATGTTATGGTATGGAGTATTTAAATAATGGTTTGTATATATTAAATTATGATAACCATGTTTTGAAAATAAATAACGAAACAAACTCACATGACACATACATCACCCAGTTGTGGCATCACTGTCTCGGTCATGTAAATGAGAGCACTAGAAAAATATATTCAAAGATTTTTATTTAGAATCTACTGAGTTAAAACCACTTGATAGATTTCCCACTTATTTAAAAGGTAAAATGACCAAGACACATTTCGGTAGATAGGGTTAATGGGCCACAAATCATCTAGGATTGGTGCACACAGATGTGTGTGGACCATTTCTAGTAGAAGATAGAGATGGATATTATTACTTCATTACTTTTACTGATGATTTGACTAGATATGGATATGTATACTTAATGAGGTATAAGTCAAATAACTTAGAGATATATAAATGATTCATGAATGAATTATAGAATAATATTGGTAAGAAGATAATGAATCATTGTTCAGATCGAGGTGGAGAATATCTGAACCGAGAGTTCATCGATATTCTATGGGAGTCTAGGATTATATCTCAACTCACTCATCCTTATACACCATAGAGGAATGGTGTTAGAGAAAGGAGGAAATGTACCTTTTTGGACATGGTGAGATCGATGAATACTCATGCATATCATACATTATCCTTTTGGGGATATGCATTATAAACTGCAACATACACATTAAATCGGGTACCAACTAAGGTAGAAAATGGAATTTCCTCCAAGATATTGAATAGAAGAAAACCCATTTTTTCACACATATGTGTATGGGGATGTGAGGCATTTGTTAAGGCCTTCTCAACCAACAAACTAGAACCCTGATGCACGAAGTGTATCTTTATAGGATATCCAAACGAAACGATATGATATTACTTATATAACCCTTCAGACAAGAAAGTCACTATCTCAAGACAAGTCGTCTTTCTTGAAAGGGAGAACATCCTAAAAAAGGATTGTGGGAGGAAGATTGAATTTGAAGATGTTGATGCTCAAGATAGATAGGAGTTGGTAAAAGGAAAAAATTCCACATGTCCCCATAGAAGAGGTTCCATAAACACAAGTACTACATAGGAGATCAAGAGTGGTAAGGGAACCAGAGATATTTGTCTTCCTAGTTACTGAGGATGGTGAATCATTATTGTTGGACAATGATGAACCTCTATCCTATAAGTAAGTAGTAGATACATCAGAAGAAACAAGATTCCTAGAAGCTATGAATTATGATATGAATTACATGTATTAGAACAATGTCTGGGTTTTGGCTGATGAGCTTGTTGATGTAAGTCCTGTTGTATGCAAATGGGTACTCAAGAGAAAGCTAGACATGGAAGGTCAAGTTAGAACCTATAAAGCAAGGTTAGTGGCTAAAGGATTGATACAATTTCAAGGAAATGACTACGATAAAAATTCTCTCCAGTTTCCTTGTTTAAATATATAAGAATCATACTTTCCATAGCAGCTTACCATGACTATGACATTTGGTAAATGGATGTCAAAACAGAATTCCATAATGAGAACCTTCCGGAAGATGTCTATATGACACAACCAGAAGGGTTTGTGACAACATATGAAGCGAAATGGTTTTGAAAGTTAAATAAATCTCTTTATAATTTAATTAAAGCATCCAGGACATGGAACATTAGATTTTTTAAAGCCATAAAGGAATTTGGTTTCATTAATAATGAATGTATGTCATGTGTTTTAAGCGGTTTAGTTGGACCAGGGTCATTATCCTAGTAGTATGTGTTGATGACATATTTATTGTTGGAAATGATTTACCAATCATATATTCATTTGAAAACTAGTTGAACAAGTGTTTCTCTATGAAGCAATTAGGTGAAGTAGCCTACATTATAGGGATGAAGATCATTCGTGATAGATCAAAGAGGCTTCTTGGATTATGTCAAGATACATACATTGATCAGGTACTAAAGTTATTTAGTATGGAACAATCCAAGAGGGTATTGGTTCCACATTCACATGGCCTAAATCTTTCTAATAAAATGTGTCCTCAGAAACAATTGGTGAAAAATAGAATGAGTAAGATCCCATACACTTTGGCTATAGGATCCATCATGTATGCCATGTTATGTACCAGACTTGATGTTGCCTATGCACTGAGTATGGTAGAAAGATATCAAAAAGATCTAGGAGATCATTATTGGACTGCTATTAAGACTATCTTTAATTATTTGAGATGATCTAAGGACATGTTCTCGGTGTATGGAGGAGACAAAGAGATTGTCATCTGAGGGTATACTGATGATGATTTTCAGATAGATCAGAATGATTTGAAGTCACAATATGGATATGTTTTCAGTCTCAATGGAGGAGCTGTGAGTTGGAAGAGTTCAAAGCAACTAGTTTTTAACGATTCTACAGTAGAGTCTGAATATACATCAATATCTAATTCAGCCAAGGAAGCCGTATGGATTTATAACTTTTTCTACATTCTTGATGTGGTGCCTATGGAGTAAAGATCCTATCACATTGTATTGTGATAATACTACAATGGTGGCTCTTGCAAAAGAACCAAGGTCACATCAACGGACAAAGCACATTCTTCGAAAGTATCAAATCTTGAGGAATTTCTATCAAAGGGGTGAATTTTTATGGAGAAGAGTGTCCATGGAAGAGAATGTGGTGCACCCCATGACTAAATGCCTATCTCTACAAAAGCATGAATATCATGTGAGAGATAGCGGGTTAGAGGTTGTTAACAGTTGGCTCTAGTCCAAGTGGGAGTCTGTTGTAGATGGTATCCTAGAATAAACAACATTGTACTTTATTCATTAACAAATACCTTATCACATATTGATTTTTCTTCTCCGTGATAATGAATATGATAATTTCCAAATGATAGATGTTGCATTATAGGGTCATAGCGGATCCCTGCTATGATGGGAACCCAGAAGTGCCATAACACTGTTCTTTAATATATGTTCTATGGCCGAACGATGTTATTTGAGGAACACAAATAATACATTCCATTAGGGGTGAGGACTCATAAAACATTGAGGGACCTTCTCATGTTGTGCTCTCATGGTAAAATCTAACTGGATATTAGTAGAACGAGACCCGCCAATAGGAAATCCACATTTCATAGTGTCATTGGATGTTCCTATCTATGGATATGTGTATTGGTACTTATAATTTAATGTTATTATTAATGGGAATCACAACATGTGCACTTAGATGAATTGAAGAAAACTTTGATGACACACTATTCCCAGCGAGGTAAGATATGTTGGGTGCATCACGAGTAATTCTCCATTAATAGAGAATGTGATAAAGGATGTGTCCCTTCTATTCCATAACATAAGTAGATATCTTAGGCCCTTTGTTGGAATTGATATAGCCTAAATAAATCCATGTCCATTGTAAGGAATAGGCTAGTAAAATTTTGGTATTTCAAAGAACAAATAATCAAGAACATGGGTTGATGGCACCAGCATGCAACCCACTCGATTCGAGATATCAAGACCTAGGGATTCCATTACATTGTAAGAGTTCATAGGAGGTGACACATCATTCATGCATTAAATTATTTCTCTATGAGTGCCTTGGCATATTTCTAGACGCTAACCTTGGAATTTAGGTGGGCTCCACATAATGCCACTGAGAAAGAGGCCTAGAGGGTCAGACACTATGTGTGTCCAAGTATCTTAGTTAAATATTTATTTAACAAGTTTAATAAAGATTATTCTCTATTGTGGTTTAATAATTATTCAATGATGACTGATCACATTTATTTCAACACTAGTTATTTTATAGAATATATTGGGGGTGAAATAATATATTTATTAATGAGTAATGTAGTGATATTTGTTTGATAAATAAGTAGCCCTTATTCAAGGTCTAATAAATGTGGTGGAAGAAATAAACAAAATGGAAAAATAAAAGTAGACTCCTTGTATATTAATATACACGACATGTATTTTTTTCTAAAAATTTAGGAGAAATAATATTATTTATTTAATTAAATAATTTTAGGGGTTACTCACTAGGCACATGTCAATTAATAATAATAGAAAACAATTATTATTAAACATGGTGTATTATTAAAAAATAAATGAAATGAATAAATTAATTTGGGTAATTAATTCATTTAATTATTTTATGTAATTAAAATAACAATTATATAATTATCATAAGAATATCCATTTTTGAGTGTTGTGCAAAAAGGATCTAGAGAAAGATCTCAAGCCAAGAGAAAATTCCATTATTCCAAGAAATCTCTCAAGCTACGACAGAGAGAAATCATCCTCCACCGAATCTAGGCGATCGAAGGCGGACATTGAAAGTGAAGATTCATCAATGATAGTACCTAGATATCCCTTCAAAAACATCCATAGATACATAGAGCATGTGTGGATCACCTATAGAGGAATCATACACTTGAATTCAATGACACAATGGCAGATCACATTAGATCTTGACCGGAAACATCAACAGAGAGAGAATTCCAACAAAGTAATTCTTATCTTTTAATTAAATTAATTAAAACCAATATATGATGATACTGTATATGGTTTTGGGACTCCTATATTTTATTTCATTATTTATTCTATTCCGAAGATCTGTCATTTTATTGTCATGACAGATCTTAGATTAAATGTCATTAACGACAAAAAATTATAGTTGGGTACACCCACCAACGTGCTTCTGATACACCCGGAACCTACAATTAGGACTTTATTCATATTGTTTTAAATTCATGTGGCTAATAAGTTGGTTATCATGAAGCTTAAAGTCTTACTATTTGTTTTTGAGGTCCCACATAGTTTATCATCATGTTTACATGATGATCTTATAAAGTTTAACGTCATGAAATCAATATGATCTTGTGTAATATAACATCATGAAATCCAGACTAGAGGTTCCTGACGATATATATGCAAATTATTTCTTGATAAATGTCACATTGGTGAGAGTGTGATAAGATCCCCATCCATTTTTTCTATTAAGTTTTTTCTATTGTGATAGACCTTATGTATGATGTAAGGTACTTCACATTTGTGTTCCAGATTTAGAGGCTTCATTAATTGTATCATTAGGTTTATGAGATCCAATATTAGTTCTTATTGAAGTAATGAATAGAGGAGAAATTTTTTAATAAAGTCTAGTGTGATCAGATTCTAATGTACTTCATGTTTATACAATATACACAACCTTTCCACATCGAGCCACTCCAATTTATCCAGTCGCTTTTCAAATTACTCATCATCATAGGGCCACCCTCGAATTAATATTTCGAGTAAAGGTAGATGGAGTTATATAAATAAAACTACCTCAATTACATATACCAAGGAGTATGATTTTACTTTTATAGCAGTCCATGTAATGGTATGGTAGGCCCATATATTATGGAGCATCTTATTATGCCAAGACTAATTATCCTTGTACACCATTTTATGAAGTTTATTTGAAAAAAGTATTATTAAATGCCTCTATATATTCATTCTCCATTTCATGATAGTAATATGGGTAAATGGAATCGATATTGTACTCCTAATATAGTTTCCTCAACTCTATAGAATGGAAGTTGGTTCAGTTGTCCATCAATACTGTGTGGGGGACCCTGAACCTAGAGATGATATGAGACTTATGAAGTAGATTATATTATTACCCTGTGATTCCTTAATGGGTATTTAAACAACCTATGTGGAAAATAATTTGGCAATAGTAAGGATGTTCTTGAACTACATATCAATGGTTGGAGGATATTTTCCCTCAAAATCCTTTCCCCAAACGACAAACGAAAAGGAATATTTAGGTATATGTATCAATTATAAGGGTAGATAGATGAAGTTTTTATCGATATTTCAAGAATGAAATTTCCTGGTGAACTCCACATTGTCTTGTATAATTGTTTTCCAGTAATAACCAAACTATTTTATTTTTTGGGAGAGCCTACTTCTACACAGATGAGCACCACAAGATCTATAACGGACTTCTTTGATGACTATGAGAATCTATATTTCCTCAATTCATCTGTGTAGGATTCTATCAAATCCACTCTTGTATAGGGATTTTTTTTTCATTTGGACCATCCAGGAGGGTAATGTTATCTTCATGGTGTTGAATCTATTCCCTCCTAGATTGTCCTGCTGGGAGAGTTCCGTTTTCAGGTTAACCAATTATAGTCTCCTTCCATATAGGGTTGGATTTTGGATCATCTTGATTTGGGTAGGTGTTGAACTAATTTATTTCTTCCATACCATAGATTATGATGAATGAGGCCATCTTTGGTTCCCAATACAAAATATTGATTCCTACAAATCTGGGTGGGCCAGGACTATGGCTGCATTAGCCAATGCATCAGTGTGACCATTTTGGGATCGAGGAACATGATGCAATGTGGTCTCGAATATGTGAAATACCATCAGCCCCACTATGTTTCCACTGAGGGTGGATAGTTCAACCTTTTTGATGGAATATTATCCATTGATATACTTTATCACTATCTTAGAATACCATTTGATATTTAGGTGGGATATATAGAAATGTGGGGATTTTCTGAAACCTACAACAAGAACCTAGTTATCAAAAATATTTTTTAGACCCCATTATAGTGAGAAATAGTTTGGAATTTTTTTGGAGATAAAACTAAAATCCTTATTACAACCTAATTGAGATTGAGGTTTTCTATATTTTTTCTAATAGAACTTCTTATGTTGGCATAAAAATACATATCCCATGATCAAGAAGTGTTATTGGCACATCTTACCTCTAAATAAGGAAGATTAGTGTAAACTGGTGTATTTTATGGGGAAGTATGTGATATGATGAAATCAAGTTGGGCTTACCCATTCAATAATTTTTGTCATATGAATTTAATTTGTTATTGTATGAGAATGAGTAACCATTTTTCCATGAGGGAAGTTAACATATGATGATCAAGGATGTAATTGAGTGGATCTGTATGAGAGATTAGATGGACATCATGGTTCTACAGTTAATGTCTCAAAATTTTCACTATGAAGATGAGTGAAAGGATGTTATTCTAGGCATCAATCCATAGGGTTGCAGTACCTAGAATCATCCAACTATTATAGTAGAGAATGTTATTCCTCCCAACATTATTTTTCTACTCTAGTAGGGTTCACAGTGATCATTCCATTAAGGCCACACATAGGATGAGTGGACTCCCATTCACTTGAGGCATCATAATCAATGGTTTTATTAGGTACTAATTAATACTTTTGAAGAATCCCTGAATGTCATTATCCCATTGATATGTGATCCCCATATTCATTGGCCCAATGATGGAGAGACAATTATTGGCCAAGTTGGATATGAAATGGTGAATGTATGCAAGGAGACCTTGGATCCCTCTCATTGATTTGATATTTTTGTGGTGAAATTTCTAAAAGAGAAATAGTATTTTCTGGGTTTACCTCGATGTCATGGTGGCACACCATAAATCCAAATAAATTCCCAAATGTTACACCAAAGTCTTATATTAGTGGATTCACCTTAATATTGTGTTGTCACAGCTTTTATAAGATTGTTTTAATATACATTATGTGATCACATCACTACCATGATTTAAAAACCATAACACTAAAATAAGATTCTAATATCCTTCTTATTAATTGTTTAATGATATGATTCATGACATGTAGATATGCATGACCACTGTTATTCAAGACTAATAGAATGAATTAATAGAAAAAGGCCCCCTACATTTCTCTGAAGGTAGTTTATTCTTCATCTTTGGGTCCATATTTATTTGATTGTACCATGTGTACTCGTTCGTGATGGAAAGGGACCAGAATCCAACTATTGCATCGATAAAGCGGTTTTTGATCTATTATGATAAATCATCCTACAAGAAGTGTTGATTAAGGTCTCTAAAATTGATGTAGATACTAATATGTCAATTGTTCTTTTGGAAAGGGATGACATTGGTGAGAATTATTGCTTATTTCACTTCTCAAAAAAAGTTATCTTTGATTATATTTTCAATATCCTCGTATAAATTTATAGAATGAGAGGGGTGTATCATCTAGTTTCTTACTTAAATCCTAGATTCACATTTTTATAGACAATATAGGGGTTTCACTATAAGAATTTAGTCTAGACATTTCCATATAGTTCCATGCAAAATCATTTATATGTTTCTTTAGAAATGTGAAGTTCATATTTTTATATTCAAGGGGTATGGAAAAACTAATTATCATAGGTTGTGTGTCTCCTTCTATTCCAAGATTCATTTGTCTTTTCTAATTAATGGTTGTGGAGATGCCTTATTTGAATTTGGGAGGGGAATTGTAGATTTCATCCTCATATTCTTCAACTTATGAGTTTTTGGAGATAATTTCATATGAATTTGGAAATTTGGGGGCTTCTCTATCACTATCGATGTGAGAGATTCCATTAGAAGATACATTACCATCCCCCGCTTACAAGGTCATTATAGAGAGATGTCAAAGATTATTTTATTTTAAACTGTCACTATGGATAAGATAATCTTGGGCCTCTATGACCAGGTTTAGCACCTCAAATAGATTTATGGGGAGAAAGTAATCATTATCGATAATATTCCTAGTATTTTCATAGGAAATACCCAAGTCTTTGGGAGAAACAACCTATATATCTTCATCCACCATTGGTTATTTTCCACCATATTTTATAAAAATTTATCATCATATGTTTCTTCACATGACTCAAAGGGGGAACTATTTCCATGTTTTATTCCTACCTTTTCCATCAATGAGTTATTTCAGATATTGATGGAATGTCGATGGTATAACAATGTGGATGTGTATTGAGGTCCTTCTGAGCAGGGCATTGAATACATTGTCTTTTTGGATGACTAAAAAATTGAATTCAAATGTGATATTGCAAAAATAATTTTGTGTTTTATATTCTCAAGTGGTATTTTCTCATGTTTACCATTCTATTTAATGGTCATCATTGGAAGAGATAAATCCCCTTTTCTATATCCAAAACATCATAGGGTTTGAATCAAGAGGAAATTGATCTCGGATCCATTATCAATCACATACCATTAGATTTTAACATTATCAAGTCTTCTTGAAACATATAGGTGTCACATGTGTCTCTAGATGACCTCTTCTTTATTGTGCTATATGAATGAGATGATGACATGAAATTATGCTGACACGGTCTCCATTAAATAGACATTGGAAATAATTTCTTCTTTCTCAAATTCCAATGGAAATTGGAGGGATTTAATGATTGCCTCACCAAGTTATTCTAAAATATGGATCAAATAAAGGATTGATACCATGGTTTGGAAATCCACGAGCTACAAAATAATGTCTTACTTTTTTTCTAGAGGTTAGCTGAGGTGGGGTTTCTCAAAGACATGTTTCTCAGGAACTGAGGCTGAAGAGGTAGACTTGACTCGTACTTAGATAGTGGTTGTGATAAAATCTTCTTCCAATAGCATGGGTCATGCTTTCCTTCCTAGTTCCATTGGATGATTATATAATCTTACTCCCTCTAGGTCTTCATGTAAAAAAATTGGGTATAGATGACCATTGGAAAGTTCTGAGGAACCTCTTTATCTTTTTTGGTCTCATTGGAGTGTCTAATGATGGGTCTCAGTAGAGTGTATCTCTATTGTTGGAATGCCACCAAAATATTCAATCAAACCATACATGTGATGTCCTCTATATCATCAATCCCTATGAATCTAACCACATGTTCCATGGTTATGTCTGAGAATCTCAAACTCAAACACATATTCATTATTGAATAGGGGGGGTGCTAAGTGTATCACATTGATAGAATATAAGATGATCTATTCATATAATGAGGGGTCCATTTTTTTGGGTGGTCCCTAGTTTGAAATGTTTCTAGGATGAAATATATAGGAGTGAGAGGATATATTATTGTAGAATATAACTCTTCCTCTTCTATCTCTTACTACATTTGATGATATCACCCTCTTTCGGGTGGTTTAACTAATGTTACCTTCATAGGTGGTGTAACTATTGTGGGTTCATATGACTGTTCTCTTATGTTGGCATGATCTAAGTCAACTATTTTTGAGTCGTTTTGTTATTAAACCTTCATTCATGTCTAGAAAAACAATTATTCTAACCACCCTCTTCTTCTGACTGGGAAATGGTTATGTTGGCACCATGCTTTAAAGTGTTATCTAACACCACCTAGTTTGAATTGATCATTACCTAAAGATTATTATTGAAGATAAAGAAATCCTAGATATTATGACCTTGTCTTATATGCTATGTGATGTAATTGGGATGGTCAAGGAGGTAAAAATCTCTAAGAATCCCAGTATGTGTAAACATGGGAAGTTTATTTACCATTGCTGCTAAGAAATAACGAAGTAAATGTTCATTTCAAAATGAATATGCATTATTCATCACTTCCTCAAATCCAAGGTGATCCATATTTCTCTAATTCTTCTATATGAGGGAAATTTGGTTGTGTTTGACACTCTATTCGAGGTACGGGGTGGTTTGGGACCAACCTAGGTTCTTGGATGTGTACTACTACTAGATTGAGAGTGAAAAAATAGCTTCTTCATTGCTAATACATTTCCCTTCTATTAAGGGAATGATTCGGGAATTAGAATATGTTCAATAAATGGAGACTTATAGCAGTTGTTCTATATTTTTGAACCCATAGAACCCACCTAGATACTCCATTGGGGTCAAAGGTGTCTACAGATCATTCCAAATATTTTTAGCATAGAGTCCTTGAAATATTTCCTATGAGAAAGAGATACTGAGTGGACATGTTAAACTATTCAACTGAGATATGATTTCAGACACCGTCTCATTTTCACTTTTATTTAAGTTTGTTTGGTTGAAAATTTTAATTTCTTTTATCATAGAGATAAATAGATAAAAAAACTTTTAATGATGGAATTACCCTCCTACAATGGATCAAGATGGCAGACTGATGTACCATACAAAGGATATCCATGTCCGAGTCTACATAGAACACATCATCTTTATAGAATCCTATTAGTCTCAAGGTTCCACCAATATATTTCTTTGTGATATGAAGTCAGTGGGATACAGTTTGGGGTCACCTACACCTTAAAAGGTATAGAAGGTAGGATTACTAAAACTAGGTAGGGAAAAGTAAAATAAACTCACTCAGGATATGTTTTTCTCTTAGGCAGTATAGGCGCACATCATCCTTTCATGGAATCCACTCAAGTATCTAGGGACTCTATCACATTATTTCGATTTAGGGGTAATGATTTTGGAGCAACCACCAATCCATATAGAGTTGTTGGGGGTTTAGGAGGTCGTCCTACCTTTGTCTCTCGCTGATTATTGGTTCTTCCTAAGACTAAATGATCACCCTAGGGATTGAGAGTCTATTTTCTCAATGGAAGGAAATCGTAATCATTTTCAACATCCATATTTTTTTACACCAGATACCTAAATCTAAATAAAACATGATTCTCAAATACTACTCTTGATAGAGTATTTCCTATGGGAGGGAGAATATTCATATATATCTACCTAAAGAAGTTACCCTATAGGAATATTTCCCCTGAGAAGCTCCTCATTGAGGTGTCTAACATAAATTATTTCATTCTCATTTGTGAAAAATATTCCTCCACTAAAGAAACATAAATAATTCAAGGTGGTGATTATGATGTAGGCCTTAATTTCACTTTTTCATTGAAAATTTCAATCCATAGAGGTGGAAAATCTATATTTGGAGGTTTCACGTTCTAAATACATCTTTGGATCTAGGAGTGTGTATCCTCAAATGGTGTATCCAGATCACCCTACTCTCATGGTATATTTTATTTGTTACGACCCTCTTCATTTGTGTCTAGGTCCACCATATCAATTATTTTAATAGTGGCTACATTCACAAAAGAATATGTAGAAATGGGGGTTATCCCACTTCTATTGAATAAATGGGATGATTATTCCCTTCCTTCGAGAGTTAATTCTTAGAACCATTGACCATATTGGGCCATTTTATCTTACAATTATAGCAAGGTATGACCACCATAATCATATTTTCCTGTTGTCCCAGCCTATGACTGATGAACATGATATATTTTTTGGTCATGATTTCTGAACGAGTCCTAAATATAAGAAGATTGTATTACGATGGAAGTAATGAATGTGTTTTTTACTATGGATATTATCCCCCCAAATAGGGGAAGAATTATTCTATATGTGATGAAGATGAAGATGAAAATACCCCCATCCCTATGGGATGAGGGTTAGTTGGGGATGCCATTTCCATGAACCGATCTTATTGTTGAGGATACAATGATTCCAGTCAGGGATTTGATGATTCCATGGATGGAAAATGTGATATAAATTTCCCCCCAGCCCAGTGGGATGGGGTTGATCTAGAAGCACCATTAATTTCTCTAGAGACCTCTTAGAGGGTGGTTAACCTGGTTATGTGAATTAAGATATAAATACCCCAAGACTCGTGGGAAGGGGTTTGACTTTAACCACTTATGAAATATCATGAATCAAATATGGAATTATTGATCTAAGAAGATGAGGGGTGGTTGATATTCCCCTAACCTAGAGATAGGGGTCCTCTTCTAGATGGATGTTATAGAAGGAACTACTATGGAATTTTTGATGTGCACATATAGGCTATCGTAGGAGTTGGTTGTAATGGTATCCCATGATGGGGGGTTGGTTTCCACATGATTTCGTCAGGGTTTATTTCAACCTTAACAAATGTGTTTGAAATGCATTACTTTTTCATATAGGAGACCAATTCAATTACTCATTAGCTATCCTCTACCTCCATTCATGAGATCTGGACATCGTCGATGCAGAAGAGTTCTATTTTACTGACCAACTGGATGGTTCATTACTCGGTACTCTAATTTCTTTGAAGAATATCATATTACAAGATACCATATCTGAAGGGTTCTTCTATTTTTGGAAAATAATGATGTATAATTCTCCCAATTTAACCCATGAGGTGATATATAGATTTGTTAATGCTATGGAACTGAATTAGCAGAGAGTTTTTTGGATATAGAGAAAAACACTATGTTTGTGTTTTCAATTCCCCTCCATTCCTAGGTTCTAGGCTATAGAATACATGTCCATATCCAGCTAACCACATATTGTATTGATGAGATGATGTTTATAATTTTATCCTAGATAGGAGAGATATCTATCCTTTATTCAATGAATATTAACCTTTATTTTTTTATCATAAATATGGAAGGTACTCCTTTTCTAGCTCAACTAGTACATCATAGTTAGAAATGGAGAGGGGGAAGAACAACATGGCGATGTTTTCTCTGAAAAAAATCATAATATTTCGATGTATACCTCTAATTAATGAGGTATACATGATTCCATACCATAAAACTATAGAATATTCTAATAAGGGTTTCTTACTAACAAGAGTGGAATGCTTCTGGTAGTTGATGGATAACTTCTTGGAATTAACCTAGATGATTTTAGAACATCTCTATAAGAATATAGATGTGTTTTGAAATATTATCTATTGGGAGGTGTCTAGGTAAGGGGAGTATTTCTTTGTCTATGGTAGATATCGTTATGTGGAGGATGAGCACAGTTAATGTAAGGAGTAGATTCCCAATGATCCATCTCCATGATACCACAAGGAGTACTACCATGGTAATGATAATCTTAGGCTTTACTTGAAGAGTTGAAGGAACCGTAGGGTGTCACATATTTTTCTCAAAAAACCTCAAGGACACTAGCATTGACCAGATTACGAATATGGGTATCATTCTATGTCATGTCTGAAATATTATATCTCTTCGTTTGTAATTTTCTAGGGATATGAGCCTATTTTATGATAGTTTTCATAACATGTGGATAACCATATGATTCTACAAGAGTGTGAGCCAACTAATTAGAAGATTCTAGAATATGCCAATGATATTATTCATTATTGATAGGAATATGAGCCTATCTTGAGGAATGCTTCATTATCTCTTAGTTAAACTCACTCTGAATGGGAATATGAGACCGATCCTGATCCTTCACAATTTTTTATTGGCCTTTTGTGGATGGGATAAGAGCCTTCCCCTACAAAATTTCAGCTCTCACCTTTTCAGCCCTGATTGAAACATGAATATGTTAATGTTCCATTTATTCCTTACATGCTGAAATATTCTGACAGATCTCTAGAATTAGATAAGTAATATGATCCCCATATATCATTTAGTAAGGATGTTGTGGAATTTATTCATCAGTGGAAGTAAGAAAATTAACATGACTATCATGATCTTCTAGAATATTCCACAAAAAATCAGTAATAGTAATTTTATCATGTCCCAAGGAATTTTCCATTCAATGTTTCTAGCCCCAGCTAGAATAGAGATATGAGCCCAATCCTAGGATTTTAGAGTATGTCACCAGTCTTCTTTAATTGGAAAATTATCTTATCCCAAGGCATGTAACCCTATCACTAAGTGATCACTGGCAAGAACTGGGGAATTATCCCAATCCTATGGCTTTTACATATGCCACCAAGATTTTCCCATAGGCACGTAACCCAATCCCAATGTTTGTGCCCCTCTTACCTTTAATCCCCAGTTGGAACGATAATTTGATCCTGGTTTGGTGTCTTATCCATAAACAGAATATGAAGATAATTCTCATGGGTAGGAGAAAAAATTTGGGCTTACTTTGGAGTTTTTTTTCATAATGATCATAGTGGTGAGATACCGTGAATGTAGGGGTGATGATATGAGCTTTCCCCTTTATTTGAATGAGTGTTGAAATCGCCAATAGAGTTCTTCAGCTGTTGCAAAGATGTATTGGAATTGTAGAAAAGTGTGTGTAGGGATATAATCCAGCATATTTTATGTCACCACTATGTACTAGAATATATATTCAATTGAAGAATGGATATGATCCCACTATTTTCCTCCTAAAACCACTAAAATATGACTATGGGATTCATACATGTGGGCATGGATATGCGAATCCCCATGCATGATATAAGAACATTCCCACCTACTTGTTCTAAGTGAGTAGAAATATGATCATTCCTACTAGTTGTTACTAGAATATACTAAAATTCATTGTCGGTGGGAGTGAGTACATGATCCGAGTCAAAATTATCCAGAACCTTCCTTTCCTAATGAGTCTTCCTTGATATCAATGCATGGGCATCATAGTTGGAACTATGTCAGGTCATACCCTCAGTAAGTAAATGGTGGATACTGATGTGATGGTGCTGGTGATTGATGTTGATATAGGACATCCTTGAAATCCCTTGAACTAGAAAGGATTTTTATTTGACTCCATGATCTTCCTTCATCAGAGACATAAAGAGGTGGATTCTGTGCTCTGAGGATAAATTCCTGAAGCATTTTTTTATGCTGATTAGGGCCATTGTCTTAGTTGCAGGATTTCCTAGATGATGCAGACTCATAAATTTATCTAGATAGAGACCCCCCATATGAAGATTACATGGTCAAGATTGTACCTCATCAGTAATATTGCTGATTTTTTTCAACACCGAACATTCAAGATGTTGGGCTGGTGAGATCATTTTGTGATGCACTGGGGTTGTAGCCAGAGGTAATTTATCAGAATGTTCTGTTAATGCAGACATTATAATAGATTCGGATGTTTTTGATGAGAGGAGTATCTATAGTCATGTAGACAATAAGGACTATGGTTACTGATTAGTGCAATATCATAGGAATGATGTTCCCTCAATTAGATTTTCCTAGTTAACAAAATTTTCATTTTATTCCAGATCCCTCTATTCGGCTTGTGTGGACTTTTCAAAGAGAGGATATATTTATTTCTTGAGAAACTAGTTACAAAGAGTCACTTGTAATATTTATATTAGGCTTATAATCCTTTTTTGATACAACAAAAATGTATCCTATCATGTTGGAAGCTAAACATCCTGATATTTGAGGGTTTTACATCAAGATCATTAGTTTTGTAGAGTATGTCAAGAAACAATTTTCAGATGCATGGTTATTTAATCGTTATGTTATTTGAGTGTTTTATTTTGGGTTCACCATTTTCATTGGGGATAATACATTACCTAGAATAATTCATTTGACAGAAATATTAGTTTGATGAGAACTTAAGTTTTTATCCTTTTTATGTTCTAAATGAGCTGTCATTATTAGAAAAATTGTCAAGTTCTCTATTTTTTTGTTTTGATATAAAATAGGTGACCAAGGTGAATCTATCTTTTATGGACTGTTGAGTATTTGGAATTTCATTACTTTCCCAATCATTGATGTCAGATCAACATTTTTATTCTTAATGTAAACTACCAATATTTACACATCCACAACAAGGTACATACATGATTTTCAAAGATATACAATCACTTTGGGATTAAGTCCAAATGATTCCTAAGAAGTCACGTTGGTTGAGAGGATAGAAGGTAGAGATCATCACACCCTTTTGAGGGGAATTTTCACCTATTATAGAACTCTATTAAAAATTTCATATATGTTCATGAAACTATTTATAATCGCAATATGGGACCAATTACTCTAATAGAATGATCATAGGTCAACACTTTTATTTTTAAGAGAATGTGATTTTATTAGCAAATCCATTTATATATATCTAAGGTTATTTGTCTTTTTCCGAGTAATGGGAAGCTAATTTTTTGTGGAAACCATATAAATAGGTACTTTGGAATTTTTTTCTAAGTAGGGTGGCGTTTAATATGATGAGGAGCATATTAATCCATTATAAGGAGTCCTAGATTTATTTAGTTTTTGTCAGAATAAAAACACACATTGTTCATTATAACTTGTGTCAATTAACATCATGTTGAGAAAACATATGTTTGATCACTTAGGCATCATATATTCAAGCTCGAGTCTCAAGGAGAAGTCCAACATATCCTGGTCATAATAGGAATTATAGTTTTTTGAATTTTTTTTTCTATGTTCCCTAAAGAATGTGGTAGAATGATCATCCCATGGGAATGATTCAGTCATAATGGTTGAAATTTTGAAGACATGAGGTGATGTACACCGAAGTGGATTCCTATTTCGTTGTTGGACATAGGGAGGATCCCTATATATCCTGGTGGTTATAGGAATCTAAGTCCTCATTGATTATTCACTCCCATAGAGACAACCCCAAGGTAGATTCCATTATATGGTGGAAATTATATCATGCCACTCATCAGGGCTTACATGATGATGTTTCCCTGGTTGGTGGAGATTAATAATTATAGTTAAATGAAAATTGTAACACCCTAATCTCATCTGATCCATGCTCTTTGTGATAAAAAAGGTGTAACAATTAATCAGTCTCACTACATATAGATGCAGGACAAATGTGCTGGGATAGAATTTTGGATGTATAATATAGAGATCGGGTTTTAAGAATATGTCTTACATATCCTTGTTATATATGGAATTGGATTCATAATAGTTTTTTTGGTTTCTAAATATGATGTAAGATGAGGTAGAGTGATCAGTCCATGGGAATGATTGGTTACTGAGGTATGAAATTCTAGAAACCCGAGGGGACTTACAACAACATGGAATCCTATCTAATCATGGGAATTATATAGGAATACTACATATCAATGCTATTTTAGGAACTAGAGTTCTATTTTTTCATTCACACCCTTGGTACTAGCCCCAAGGTAGATTCCCTTATATGGAAGTAATTATATCATCCCAATCATTGGGTATTGTAGTATGAGGTTTCCTTGGATGGTGGAGATTTACAACATGAATGATATGATCATTGCAGATCCCCAAGACAAAATTATCAATGTCTGGTATGAAAAACAAGTGAGAGAAACTGATCAGTATCCTTTCTAACAGATGTGATACATATTATCTGAGACACCATTGAGAGGTTAATACAAATCTTGAGGCTTAAAGATGAATCCTATGAATCCTAGTTATAGAATAAATTAGAGTCATTATAGTTATTTTAATTGGGGAATAGACATTGAAATTTCCATTATAGTCAGGTCTAACACACCGAAGGTGGAAAAGGATATCTTGTGTTTTAATGTCTGATTGGGTTTTCTAGTTTTTCCACGTGATATGCATTGATTATCTACTCAACATGCCTTGATTGTCTGCTTGAACTATTGGAGGGTGTCTTCCTAACATTTCCAAAGACAGTTTCATGACCTAGTTGACATGTCTGAGGGGAGTATTGTAACTTTAATAGTATCTATGATGTTTTTTTCATGATCAAGGATGATTTTTCTAGATTAAATTCATGAGACCAGAGTGACTTTCCCTAGAATCCATCACATGATGTTGGTTGGGTTCTTTTAGTAGACATATCATGATCTCAATTCCATTTTCTAGGGTGTGTTTCCTGATCCACTTGATATTCCATGGTTTCATTGAAAATGCTGGTTGACATGCTAGGGGATTAATTATATTAAATGCAACATGTAACAGAGTGTGTCACATGTCCCGAATGACTTGACTGAGTGCCATCGCAAGAGTTGACTAGCTAGTTTGTGGGATGTCACAAGAGACAGATGACATAATCTGGTGGTACTATCAAACCCAATTGACATGTATTGATGTCACCATATTATATGGGTGACTTGTCTAGAGGATATTGCGAGGCTTGGATGGAAACCCGAAGGGTTTCACAAGACTTGGGCAGCATGCACAGGGGTCGCTGTGTGACTTGATCTGACATGTCCATGGGACTTCACATGATCCAAATATTATGCCGAAGGATTGTTTCATGATCTAGGTAATATATCATTGAACTATTTTATGACCCAGATGGTTTATGGAAAGTTCATGAGGAATAATAACCTATCATTTGAAATTTTTTCCCATATCTTCTATGGACATTCAGAAGGATTTTCAGGAGTCCTCTAGTTGCAAACCCCCATAGCTAGGGGGAGCTTAACTGGCTACCACCATGTGGTCAACAATTGTTTATTTCTCCTTTGAAAAATTATAAGGACCTTATTATAGGACATCGCGGGGAATTACCGAGGTTATGAACTGTGCGTAAAAATCTATATGACCATCCAAAGATCAGGAGATCATGTTCATTATAGGGGTTTAAGTGATCTAGATGATCCTGGAAACCTTCATCTTCCTTTTATTCATGGGGAAAATAATACCCATAGATAGGTAATTAACCCTTATTGAATTCATATTTTCTAATTTGGTGGAGGTCAACAGTCTTTGTAAAATTTATTTTCAAGATATGAAGAAATTATCTTTATGATTCATGATGTGAGATATACATAGATTATAAGAGCCTAAAATATATATTTTCTATAAAAATAGATCAACATGTGGAAAAGGGATTGTTTGAGATACTCAAGGATTATGATTTCTCAGTACAGTACCATCAAGGAAAAAAATAATATAGAGGATTCATTATGTAGAGAGGATCATGGTGGTCAAAAACAAATGAGTGTTAAAAGGGATTATATGTTTATGGATTCAGCATAAATAAATATTGGAATTAATATTGACGGGGAGACATAAATCCTTTTCAAATGATTATGAAAACATATTTGTTGGAAGACGTAAAAATTTCTCAATCTGATGATGATAATTTTAGGAAGAAAATTAATAGTGTGAATGATAGAAAATTATCATAATTATTTAATAGTGGTGGAATAATGATATTTGGAAAGAGATTAAATGTTCCATTTATTCTTGAACTACAAATGAAATTGTTGGATAAACTTTATAGATTTCATTTCTCAATAATAATTTGTACCACTAAGATGTATGGGGATTTTATGGAACATTTATTTTGGGATACCATGAAGTGTAAAAAATGATAATCATGTGTCAAGATGTTTTGTTTTTCAATAATTTAAATATGAGAGTAAAAATCATATATGATTCAGGCGTCCTTTTATTATTCCAATTTAGAAAATGGGACTAAATTATTATGAACTTCATCATAGCACTAAAAAAGAATAATAGAGATAATGATAAAATATGGGTTATTATGGATTTCATAACCAAATATACACATTTCCTTAATATTTGAGGATATTTTCCTCCACAGTACATTGAATGGAACTTTTTTAGTGGATTTTTATGACTTTATGGAAGACCTCACTCAATTTTTTCTGATGATGAGCCCCATTCTACATAAAATTTCTATAAGATTCATTATATGGCTCTTGATACTGAGATTCATTTGAACAACACCTTCCATCCGTAAGATAATTCACAATACAAAAATGAAAATTCAAATAAAGGAATATATGATTAGGTTATTATCACTCGGATTTCAAGGTATGTGGGATTATTACATACATTTGGTATATTTTTACCGTAATAGTAGTCTCTATTTTAGTATTTAAACAAAAAATTATAAAAAATTATAGGGAAATAGATGTTATACTCTAACTTGTTGGGATGCATATTATAAAAGGATACATGTAGTCTGAGAACATATTGAAGATTCAAAAATAAAGGTAAATACAATTAAGGATCTTGTAAATAAATATCAATTTATGATAAAGTGTTATGAAATTAATTAGAATAAATATTTGGAATTTCATGTGGGATATCATGTTTTATTAAAAAAATTTCTAGGTGATTGTTTCATAAGTTTTTGTATGAAAGGAGTGTCGAGCATCATGTACATTGGACCCCTAGTTTTTTTTGGAAAGGATTATATCTATGGATTACCAGTGGGAAATTCCACCATGTATATCTTATGTACATGATGTGTTCCATATATATTTGATAAGGTAGTATATTACCTACCCAACACATGTACTCAACTCTAATGAAATATAATTAGAACCTGATCAATCTTAATGTGATGATCCAATCCATATTCTTAATACTAAAGAGCATTAATTCTGTAATTATATGACTTTACTTGTAAACGTACTTTTGAGAAATCATAAAATCAAGGAAGGAAGGTGGGGACCGAACGATTTTATGAATAAAAACTACCCTAGTTTTTTTAAATTGTAATACCGAATAAATTTCTAAGATGGAATTATTATAAGATGGAATAATGTAATTACCACTAACTTTAGGATATATTTCATTTTAAAAAATTTAAATCCCTTTGAGAGATTGCTAAACATGAAACCCTTTTCCTCAATTATAGTTATTTTTAATTTATTTTTAATAAAAATCCAATTCAATGAACATTTTAATATTTAAAAGGAAAAAATTGTAGTTTTATAAGATGAATATAAAATTTAACTTGGCAAAAATAATAATAAAATAAAATTCTGAAAATATCCCTTTGAAATAATATGTTATGAATAATAAAAAAATATAGTGTTTATCTATTAATAAATTTATTTAGAATAAAAAATTATAATATTTTTAATTAAAAATTTCAATACTATATATTTTATAAAACTAAATATTATAACACTTGAAAGTAAGAGGGATATTTTTAAGAATTATTTTTTAAAATAATTGTTTCTTTAAAAGGCATAATGTCCATCAATTTTACTAAATTATAATAATATTTAATGATTAATTATTGAGTTGATATTTTTAGATTACATATCATTTTATGTGAATTTTAAAAAATAAAATAATGATTAATAGTAATATTGTTTATATAAGAATATCTTATTCATGAAAAATGCATTTCATGAAGATTTATTTTCGATGTGTTTGGTGATTTTATCATTAAATATTAATATTAATATTCTATGATTTTAATTTTGGTAAAATGGATTCCATATTTGATATTAATATAAATAATAAATTATAATACGGTTATCTTAATGTTTGGTCATAATGACTATTTAAAATAGTAAAAATTAATTACCATAGTTAAAGATAAAACATTTTTACAAGGGGATAAAGTATAATGATAAGTATTAAATTGACATACAAACTTTTCTAACATTTCCTTTCTAGATTGATTTGTTCCTTATGAAATCTAAAATTTTAAAATTTCTCATTTTGGGGATTTTTTTCATTTAAAAATTATTGGTATTATTTATTCTCTTCAAAAATTCCAAGTGTGACCTCCACCACAATTATAAAAGGGCAGTATATCCACCCACTTATTCACACCAATAATATACTTTTTCTCAACCAAACCATGTTAATATATCTCCCAAAAATTATTATCCAAATTATAGTGGATTTTTTCTTCCCAAAAGATCTACCCTATGGAACTTAATATGAGATATGAAGGAGGCTTCTCCATGAGAAGAAAATTGTCCTATTGAATCTCTTTGTTTTTCATTCTTATTAAAAATCATAAATTATGAAGTAAAAATTTCAATATAATTAAAATATAATCCACCATATTTTAAGTTTTTGTTATGTTTATGATAAAATATTTATCCATCTATTTCTCTAAAAAATGGGAAACAAGTCCATTGTCCGTGTTTACAGCAGACTACCACCATGCGAACCAAGGTAGTTTGTGTTTCATCATCAACTCATATGGATAGTCCTAATGTTGGAAATCATAAATTTATATTATAAATATGAAATGATATTAATTATATTAAATTAATATAACATCAACCATTCACCAATTAAAGAAAGTATATCATCACTCATATGTACATAGTACATATCATCTCCACGAAGCAATATGATTCATTTTCCATGTTCCAAATACATGAATGGTTCAAAAATGTATATAATGATTAAATATGATATTTCTAAAATTAATATAATTCTGTATAATGTGTAATTATATAATTCTCACAACAATTGAATTTTAAATGTTAAAACCAGAATGAGAAAATAAGAAAATTGACACCAGAAACCATGAAAATTATGAAATATTATTAACAAAAAGGTGGTAAAATGTTATAAAAGGAAATATATGATATTATAAATATTAATATAGTTATGATATAAATTAATAACATCATTAAAACCATTATACATTAGGTTAATGTTAGTTCATTTAAAAAAATGTGCGTGGTAATGGATTTCTACTGAACTTCTATTTCATTGACACATATTTGATAATATTAACCTATTCATTTTTATGTCGTGTATATACTTCCCCTTTGTGTATTTAACATGATTAAATATTTATTCATGATGGTTAATGGTTCAATAATTTTTTATTATATTAATGGGTTATAATTTGAATTTTACCAAAGGGTTAAGAATTTATTTTACACTCTCACGTTCTATTATGATTTCAATAACTATTATTTAATGAATCCTATCATTTATATTTCAAAAGGTCCAATAATTTTATTACCCTATGAATATTTAAATGTTTTCTATATTAGATTTCAAATTTTACTATATTTGGTACATGGATAAAACAATGAAAGGTTTTATGGAAAAACTAAATTTATTTTTCATAAAAATAGATATATCTTTCTTCCACATCCATGTTTTCCAAAAAATATTTTAATTTTTTTCTATTTTTTACAATGATTTATTAAGGTAATTTTTTATCATAGTAAATATTTAAAAATGTATTTAATGGAATATCTTTACTATTTTTCATAAGTTTTTTTTAATAGAAAATAAAAATATTATTTTTCTAATATATACAGTGATGATGGGATACCCCCCTGTTGAAAATGTTTTTATGAAATGTTGATTTTTTACTCATTTTAAATGGTTTTGAAAGAATTTTTTAATGAAAAAATATTTTAATATTTCACTTAAATTATCTCTATTCTTTAAAAGGATATTATTTTATTTTTAAAACCCTATAAACCAAATGAACCAATTGTAACATATCATCTTTTCATTAATGATGTGATTGTTAACATTCTCCAAAGTAAATCAATTTATTATTATCATTTCTCATTGATAATTAAATTTATATTAAATATCAAAATTCTTTTTGACATGGATATTATTATTTCATATGACATAAAACAATTTTATATATGGTGTTTACTTTGATTTTTTTGATAAACTATAGATATATATATATATATTAATCAATATATATATTTTTTAATAAGTAATATTATTCATGAATTAACTTGATTATTAAATATATGAGGAATGATTATTATATGAAATGATGGGTGTATCCTTAAATTATATACCACCTAAATCATCGATAAGTCTCATGATGAAAATTAGTAGGCCAAATTAAATGGTATTTTTCACTTAGTATTAAACTATTATTTGAAAGGTCATGAAAATTTAGATATCAAGATGTATGATATCATGAAATCCCAAATTAACAAGTTATATAATTGTGAATTCTATTATTATTAACCATGTAGTAATTTCATTGATATTATCGATGGATGTATTTTGTGGTCATGTTTTTAAATGTCATGGATTTTAGTTATTTTCCTTTCCATATTTATTACGCCTAATATAATTACCACTATGAAGTTGTTACTTAATTGGATTATTGTTTCAATTGTTTACCTTAAAATTTTTGTTATACCATATTGATTAATGATATATTCCTCTTTACATAACACTTACTATGAAATTAGTATCACTCTTATTTTGTTTCCTTTTTCTTGGATGTGAAGGATATTTATTTGAATGAGTTCATGGATGCAGAATTTTATCCATTACTATGTTTCATATTTTAACCCCAATTTAAAATGCGTATCATGTATGTATCAGGATCCCCAATACTACTAAACTTATTGTTCTTTATGGATTAAACCTCTTACATTTATTCTTATGTAATACTACAAACACAAGATTTGGGTTACTAGAGTCAAAGAGATTTCAATTAAAAAATGAAATATTAATTTTAATTCAAGTATAATTACTTATGTTCTTAGGGAATATTATATTTTAATTCCTCAACTATAGGGATATGATCTTGAAACAAAAAAAAATTCTAATTAAATTTATTCATAATGAATTGATGCACTTTTCACCCATAACATATTTCTAGTTTTATAGTGGTTAAATTGACATAGCGATGTTTTCTATCACTCTCTATTAAAATTTTGGGATTATATTTCTCTTCCATGACTATATTTTTACTTCCCACTATTTTTATAATATTTGAAAGCCTAGTTTTGTGAGGATATTCATATATTCAATTCCCTCTTTTAAAAGAATATTTTGATAACCCTTTTATATGATGTGGATTTTTGAGAATGGAATTTTCAAATGACTAAACCTTTATTAACATGGATAAAGTAAAATTACAAGGAATAATTTAATTGATGTGGTGGGGGTGGGGGGGGGGGGGATTGTAAAAGCCCATTATTTTAAAAGAACAATATATTCCATAGTGTATACAACCCACAACACTGAGATTAAACGAACCATGAAATATTGTCATATAAATATGATTATTATAACCTAGATATTTAATTGTAGGGAATAAATAATATGAAACTAATTATAAAATTATTATAAATGATCTAATTAATAAAAATTCATTGATCACTTCTTTGGAAATAAGCACTCAATTTTTAGTGAAGTTATTTCATTATTTGAAATACATTTTCTTCAAAAATTATTTTAATTAATTTTTAGAGAAAATGGAATAATTAATGTAAGTAAATTGTAAATTATAAAATTAATATCATTTTTATACAAAAATATCAAAATTATAAGAGGTTGGAATTTTTAAATTTTTCAAAGATTGATTTTTCAGTGAATAGTGAAAATTACCAATTTTCATAAAAAAATCATACTAATTTCATTAAAAGGTATAATTTATATATAACTATTACCTCATAGTAAAATAATTACTATTTAATTTTATTTATAATTATACCAAATTTTGGTATAAGTATATTTTTGGGCTTAAAATTGCATTTTTTTTAAAAAAAAATTCTCATTATGTTTTATCAATTTGTATTAAAAGTAATTTCTTCTAGTTATAGATATTGAAAATTAAAAAATGGACTCTATATTTTTGAAAAATATTTTGAATTTTTTTAAATATGTCCTTATTTTTTTACATTATGAATGGTAACATTAGTAATATTTTTTCACAGTAAAATTAAAATCATGTAATTAAGGTTAGAAATGAAATGATAAGGACTAAATAATGAACCTATCAATTTTTATGATTTTACTAAATGAGTATATCTCATCTATAGTAACCCAAAATTGTAATATATTTCCTTTTCATCCATCTATTCATGATTTTGACAGTTTATATTATTTAATATAAAGAAAGGTAAATAATGTCATTCTCTTTGTTTTATTATCTATATAATTTATAAATTTAGATAAAAGAGGATATTTTTTCTTGTAAATATTCATTTGAATACAAATTTATGTTTTCTCACCAGGGAAATTTATTTTTAGTTTTTAGTGAAGAAGTAATTACCTTAAATGCTTCTTTAACACAGAAAAAATATTTATTTAATTAGAAGAAGATTAAAATAGTTGATTTTAGAAATACTAAATTTATTATAATTTTATTTTATTAACGTGTTTCATGAGTTTTATAGATTTATATGGAATTTTATGTATGTTTTAATGGATTGTAGTCAAATTTCCTCTTTTTATTGATGAATTAAATTTAAATTATATTTTATATTGTCAATAATGACATTAACGATATTTTATAATGAATAATAATTATTAAATGATTTAAAATTACTAGAAATATATTTATTGGTAAAAATTAATGGTTAGTTGTTTTAAACATATTCTATGTTCCATTTATGGGTCTTTTTTCATTTTATAGTGAAATAATTAACCATTTAAGTGTTGAAACGTTAATTTTGAATAAATTGTCAAAATGGTAAATGAGGGTGTAAAAAAAAATGGTACGGGTTGAAACATAGCCAAAATCTAGGAAAATTATACTAGGTGATAATATTTTGAATAACCATAATATTATATTTTAATTATATCAGTTTGGATCCAATTAGAGTTGAATATAATTTATATTTGTACTTTATGAACTTATATGAGTTACCATCCCCTTACATAAAAATTGAAACCCATTATCTCAATTATTCACACTATTTTGAGCAATATACCAAAAAAAACCACAAAATTTCTCTTATCATGACCATTATCTAGGTTCTATATTTTCTGGTCATTTCAAAATCCCCACCCCATTTCCCCTAAAAATAGATCTATGGGAAATCATTCAAACAAGTGTTAATCATCCTTACTAAGTCCTTCTATAATATTGTTTTCATCTACTTACCTTTAACTTGTTTTACCTATCCTAATATAATAAATTTAGTATTATAAATTTATGGATATATAATAATTATTAGGGGGGAAACAATATTCCATCACTTATCCATCTTAAAAAAATTGAAAACATATCTTATACAAACGTATGAAGTGCCATATCCACATAGTTGTGTAATTAAATTTCATCACCATTTAAAATGGATGGTTATAAAGAGATATCCAATGAATATATGTTACAAACATATCATAAATATTTTTCTGTAATTATAATAATTTTTTTACCATCTTACCTAGAAATCCATTAGAAAATGATAATGTCACTCATGCGTACATGTGGAATACCTCCTCCAAAAAACGATGTGATCTGTTATCCATTTCCATTTTATATGCATTTTAATAAGGATGAATTTCAATGAATATATATGTTATATAAATTTCACGAATGACACTATAAAGTTCAATTATTATTTACCTTTATGTCATTCTATACATTAATAAATGAATATTTTATTCTTTCATATATACAACCATCTGAATCCATGAATGGTATAATTCATTTTCTTCTCTATAAATTTATAGATGAATATGAATATTTATATAATAAAAATATATTATATTTATACCATTATTATAATTATTTAGAATATTTATAACATAAATCAGGTTTATAGCCATTTTTAGATAGGTTATGAACTATGCATGTTACAACCATGATTTTATATGCCTCTGATTACCTTATTATTTCATATAATTATCGATTGATATCTCCCTTGGTTAACATTAATAAATTTTGATCCCATCATTTCTTATGATTACTTTTTCAATGATTTGAAAAATGATTCTAAATGTTTTTTATAATGTTTTCATATGTGAGGAATTTTATTGACAATTTTGAAGAATGGACATGGAATATGAAAATATGGGTATAGTGGGAGATGAAATTGATATATATAAATTAGTTCATTACGATCAGATGTTGTTAAGAGTTTGTAATAATTTTCTAAAACAATAATCTTAAAATTTCATTAAGTTTTTATGGGATCTAGTATATCCTTCTGATGTTCTGTGTTTTGGATGGAAAAAAATTACCTTAGATTTAATAGAATAAAATATAGAAATGTAATGTTTATGTTTCTATCATAATTTCTAAGAGTTTAGTTTTTTATATTTTACATGTAATTTTTCCATTGAATATTCCTCAATTCAATGATATGTTATTTTTATGGGTCATCTATCTCAATTTCCCTTTCCTTATAACATATGTCTATGATACACACATATCTTGTTTTATAGGGAGTAAATAATAGACCATAGTATGGATATATCCTGAATCTCTTTATGTTTAGGTCATTTAATGTTTAATTTGATAATTTTATTTAATTGTCATTATGATTGAAAATTTACAAATGTGGTGGATGATTCATATGAAAATCACAATTATTTTTATTATTGTTTAGGTTAAAGGTAACATGGGGGTGAATCATATGCTCTTATTTTCTTGAACCAAAACTATATTTTTATCCAATAGTAATAAATGTGGATTACATGTTTAAATTATATTTTCATTATTATTTGTTATTGAAACATCAAGAATGTATTTTTATGTGATACTGATCTTGTATCTTCTTTTAGATTGGTAATCACTGTCCTCTATGATGACATTTTCAAAAATGTTTTCAAAAAAATATATATTCTAAACATAAATTATTTCTTGAAGGAATTTTATATGATATTTGAAATTATTTAAAAAAAATTAAATGAAAATTTATTAACAATTTATAAATGGGTCACTTCTCATTCATATTTTTTAAATGTTTTACAAGAATGATTGTTTTTTTACATTTACAAAAAGAATGGATTTTCTACAAAAATGAATATTATTTGTTTTGAAGTTTATTTTATATTATTTAAATGTTAATTTCAATCAAAATTATTTTAAAATTATTTTATGTATTCTTATTTTTGGATGGTATTTTTGAATGAGAAATGTTATTTTCAGAAAAATGGTTTAAATGATATTTATTAATTTGTTTATATTCATCATCTATAAAAAGAATTATTATACTTCTTATTAAGTGGGTAATTATTTTAGTTAAACCATCTATAGTATTTCTTCATAATATTTATAATCAATTGGACTAGGGATTTCCTATTTTGATACAATTTTCTATATTATTGTGGATTGTTTATGATTTTGAAAATTTATTAGTAAATGTTATAAAATTTCATATTATAGTTATTAAATGTAAATTTTTACATTAATTATGTTACACCCCTTTAAAATGTGTAATTTATTAGACTTAGTAACTGATTTTAGGGTGACACTATAACACCTAGATTCGTTAGAATGTCTCATAAGATAAACTAGATTTGGTATTTGGTTTTGGCCTCACCCATTTCTGTTTAATTTATTGTCTTCATTCATTAGAATGTCTCATAAGATAAACTAGAATTAGTAACTGATTTATTTCTTGGATATGTTTTAATCTCATGTGATTATCTATATTGAATTATTGGATCATCATTTAATCATAAAGAATTATTATTTTATCTCATGTAATTTATTAAAATGTATTTTTTCATATATTTATACTATAATACTTATTATGTCTTATTTATTCACAATATATTATGTTGTAAAAATACAATTTTAGAGTATTTGAGATCTCCCATTTTTTTTGATTACTTTCCATAAGATTCTATGAAATATATTTTGATTTTTTTTGGGATACTCTAATAGAATTAGTGGGTTTATAAAAGAAAATAAATGATGTATTTTTCATTTTAAAATATAATTTCAAATTAAAGATTGTATATATATATATTAATAACACTAAAAAAATATTAGGTCCTTTGATATGTGATCACTTTTATATAGGGATAACATAATAATTTTTCCACAAAATCTTGTCTTCTGGGGTTAGGGTATTTACAATATGGATTGTAACCAACAATACCCTAATTTATTTTGTTATTATTTCTTAATTCAATCCATAACAACTATACATATGGTCTTCCATCAAACTACACAATTTTTTGATGTGTATATAGAGAAAATATAATACCATGTTTTCTAATATACGTTGTAAATAGTATATTTGAATAATCAAAAAAATTTACTAATATATTACTCTTTTTGTAATATTATTTTTATTACTCCAAAAAAACTATAGTTTTCTTGAAACCAAACACATATAGTTATATTTATGACATGAAAACGATTCATGTCATCCTTGTGAACATGTCCTTGAAAATTATGAAATACTATTCCCTATTTGTTGAAATATTATTCATAGGATTATAATAGTTATAGTGAATCAATTTAAGAAGATTTGAAGTTTAAAATTTAAATCCCCTAAGTTTTGTGTTCAAAATTTTAACCATTTTCAATTTTTTTAAATAACTAATGTGTCTTAATTTAGTAAGGGAATATTACTTATAGTTTTTTGTTTAAAATATTATTTTCTTAAGGTCACTAAACATTATATGATGTAATTAATTTTCTTTTTTCCCTTAAGAAATAGTCAATACTTGATTAACCAATTTGATGTAGATTTCCTTGGGTTCTTATTACCCTTGAAATAGTTACGCTATATTTCATTATTTTTTCCATACATCCATTTTTCCTAAATATGGCCTCATTTAAATAAAAAAATTGGATTCACACAATATGTCGTGCCTTAGTCCATCAGAAAAAAACACAATATGTTGATTGACATAATTTTACAAATATATAGTGCCCCAATATCATTTGTATTAATTGTAATATCATTATAAAATGTCATAGATCCACTTTTATATTTATAAACATTTTATTATTAATTATATTATCTTATTATTTGATAAAAACAACAATTATTCACAGTTAAATGATTTTTATAGTTATATTACTTAAATGAAACCTCATACAAAATTTTTTGTTACCAAAATAGATTTGACTCTATTTTTTACCAAAAATTGAAACATATATTTATATGATCTAGTATTAATGAAAAAATAAATATTTGGGGCTCCCTTCTAGATCACATCATCTATAGATTTCCTGAAACCATTCAAACATGATTCTAATTAAAAATTTATTTTCAGAATGATGATCCCTTTGTTGAGTTATCACATGTTATTTCTATATCCACTTTATTATTTATATATTATTAGTCTAGTATGTGAAATATTGTACTATAAATTACAATCCATATATCCAAAAATTCCAGAAAACCACTAGTATCCAAGAAACATTATTTTGTAGAAAAAATTATACAATTTTATGTGTTACAGTCTTGCTCTATTTTCATTAATTAAATGAGTATATCTATCAAAGTACATTTATCAAGTTATGTGTTTAATAATTTCAGCACACATATTTTATTTTCCGGCGTTATATTTGTTACAAATTATAATATATTTGAGTCTTTAATTTGAGTTTCAAATTGTTCTTAAATTCAATATACAATGTATTTATTTTGTATAAGTGCTCTCTAAAAGAACTACAGTATTTGTAGACTTTTCTTTTCAATATATTTAATCCTATAATGATTTTCCATTTTTCATATGTTTCATCAAACATATTCCACATTATGAAAAGAATTTATTCTTATTTTTTTAATTTTCTCATCTTTTTATTTGGTTTCATCATTCGTCATTTAGTGTTTATCAATTTTTGATCACATAAGTTGATGGTGGAGGTCATGAAATCAATTATTTTTTATTTATTTCCAATGTTAAGTTTTAGAAACTAAATTTATTTAACAATTACTTTTTTTCATCCTAAAATTGACATTGTGTGTTTGATCCTCTGTTTATACAAGTGTTGTCTTCATTTACCCTCTCGATTTCATTTAAATTTATATTGATCTCAATTATAATGTTATATTATGTAGTTGTTTCTCTATACTATCAGGCATACTAACTAATTTATTCATCCACTAATTGATTTAATTCATCTCTGTATTACTCTATAAACACTCATTAATATTTATATATAGGAATTTCTTTATAACCACATTCATCAATATAATACACTCATACTTAAACTAAAGAAATTTGCATTCTCGATAAACTAGGTGAAAATGTATTTATTTATTGTTGAATAACAAAAGTTGGATCATTATTTTCTATCTTCTAAGATGTTTCTATATAATAGTTTTTATTTAAAATTTAATTGATTAGTCATAAAAAAAATAAAAAGTCTTTATAAAAATTAAATGATTAATATGAAATTCTACCCTTAAATTTATCTAATCCACCCCTTGTGAAATTTATTGTCATTAGAGAAATAATTAAATTTTTTAATGTTCTCTCAATCTGAATCATAATGTTTTTCTCCAATCATCAAACATTTTACTTCTTTGAATTAAATCTCATTCTCCTTCTTTAATTTCCTATAAAGAGTAGTAACTTTTATATTTTCATTGTTTATGAGATGAGGTTAGAATTTATTGATGGATATTTCATCAGGATATCATTCTTCTCATGCATAGATTTTTACATCAAATTTATATTGTAGGATTCTCATCAATGTTTTCCAAATTGGATAGTCTTCAACAATTGTTTTCACTCCACTAATATTACTCACAATCATATATTATTTTGTATTGTATTATTCAACTATTTCATCCTCAAGTATTCATATATATTAAAACTATTATTAACAAATTTGAATCTTTATATGATTGATAGTTTAATTTCCTTAGAAAATTCTATGAACATTAATACTTATAGAATTATTAGTTCTATATCCCAAGACCATTTTATAACCAATTTTCTAATCGAGAGGATATTAAAAAATTTCTATCCTTATAAACATTTTGAATATTTATTTGATCATCCAGAGACCATAGTGAGTTTTCACCATGAGAATTGAATCCAAATTTAAAGGAAACAAGAACATCAATCCATAGAGGAATAATTTAAGGTGATATTAATTATATAAAAATATGAAAACATTTTCTATAAATATTTGGGATTACTTTTCTATTAAAAAATATTATTTGTCATTATTGGTTTCCTTTCATAAAAATTAGTAATCTTGGTCTTTGAAAACAATTATTGGCTCAAACTAATGGTGATAAACACTTGGAGGAGATGTGAATTATTGTGTATACATATTTTAAAGTCATTATCATATCACTATTTTTTAGAACCTAATTCTAAATACCAACTAATGTTTAAAATAGAATGGCATAGTATGTTTGTTAAATATGTTTTTCTCATTACATATGACTCTACCCTAAATGAAATTTCGTTACTATCCCACAATACCATTCTAATAATCAAAAGGAACACAAAAAAGTGAATGAACTTGAAATGATACAATAAAATCAAACCAAAAATCCAAAATATCTCATAAAAAGTATAAATGGATCTCGTGCAAATGATTTTAAAAATATACTATAGATGATAACCATACTCCACTTTAAACAATAACCACTTTCTGTGGTTCCTAGTTATTCTTTTATTTACCTTTGTTATAAATGTGTATGTGTTGAGAATTTTAGAATTATCTCATAGTATCATAATTTATTTCATATTATTTTTATTCATGGAATCATAAATAAATTCTGTTTCCATTTTATGTTATGGAATAATCCCTTGATTTTTTGTGTCTTTTCATGACTCATTCAAATAAGAATCTCTGATTCAAATATTCTTCCAAGGTATCATAAAAGATTGGATGAATACTAATGATTATTATTTCTTATGATATTTGAATAATTAGATGATTTTATCCATTTAATTATTAAATGATGTGTACACATTTTATTTCACTTAATGTTTACACAAAACTATGGTGATGTGTGTATTACCCCTGATTTGAGGTTTGTAACCTTTGATTATTCCATTTTCGGTATGTAAAATGGTTTGGAAATGTTTGGGAGTGTTTGGATGATTTTTGGGATGGTTTTAAAACATTTATATGGGTGAATGGTTTGAGAACAATACATGGAAACTGTATGGGTAGCCCAGGTAAGAGTACACCATGAGGCATAAGAAAATGTGTTGGAACATGGTTATGGTGCATGGTTTAGAAACCATGATTCCAAACTAGGTAAAATGTTCTATATGAGACAGTGGGATTCTGTATGGTTGGTGCACAGTTTGTCTAACCTTGGGATAAAACAGTGCGATACACCTTTCAGGATAGTTTCGGTCACATGGTTAGTGCACGATTTGTCAGACTATGCAAGGTAATCGTGAATGAAATAAAAAAGGGTATTTTTAAAAATGTAATCACTTGGGATTTACCCTTAAATGATAATTTCGTCTCCCAGTCAAACCCCACATGGGATTTTCTCTTCTCATGGTTAAGGGAACCTCTTCCATTCTTTTTGAAGAAAATCAAAGTGTTTTGTTGGTGCTGTAAAGGTGATTCTCTTCCAGTAAGTATACTCTCTTGGTTCATTCATGGTTTTACATAGATCTACATCTCCACTCTATCCCTCTAGATATTCTAGATCTAACTCCTTCACATATAGATCTTGGGTTTTTCAAGCATAAAATGATCATGTTTGGGATCTTGATGATAGGAAAAGATTTCTATGTCTTTTTGGATGTTTCACACTGATTGTGGTGTGGTTATGCATTGGTCGATGTTGAAGAAACCCTATGGTAGGTGGATTCTATAAATAATACACTTTGAGAGAACTGTAAGTTTTAATTTAAAATTATATGGTTTTCCTTGAAATTTATTAATATAGTGATGTGCGAATTTCGGTTGAAACCAATTTGGTAATGATTTGTGGATTTTGGGGAAAATGTGTTATTATTGTGAAATGTGATTTGTTTTTGGATTTCAAAAAGGTGATTTTAAAATCAGTGGATTAGTAATTTGTGGAAAATGGTTTATGAAAGTTTGGTTTCAATAAAAACAATATTTTTTTATGTATGGTTTGGCATGAATAATGAGATGTTATGTTGAAATGTTGTTGGGAAAAATTTGTTAATTTGGTGCTGGAAATTGTTGGTTGCTATTATTTTAGTAATTATTGATTAAAATGTTGTTCTGATATTGGTACTTGTTGATTGGAAATATTTGGATGGATGGTGTTCCTGAATGTTGCACCATCAAGGTGATGGACATTAAGTTTCGTCATTAAATGGGTGGGGGGATGCTCATGGACCTGCCACACAATCCAGGATACAAGTTCGGTCTTGAATGCCCCACCATTAATGGTAACACCATTAAAGTGTGTGTGTGGAACTTGGGTGTATGGTTTCATGGTTTTTGGTTTCATTCCTTGGAATTTTATTGATTTGGTGAACTAATCTAGGTGATCATTTTTTCAGATTATTGTTAATTGTGATACTATTTTTTCCTTTGTATAATTATTTATATAAATAGCACTTATGTTTCTATTCTAGTTGTGATTATAGGGAATGGATTGGGGGAAAACCTACTAAGTATTATTAGTTACCCCTTATCTGTAACATTGATTTTTTTTCATATGTTATATTCTGGGACATGAGCATAGGTATGGAATCTTGTTATTTTATTGGTGCATCGTGATGATTGGGTAGTATTGTCGTGCTTGGAGCATGGAACGTGTTGCAGAGTTGTGTCATAAATTCTTTGTTCTTTTAGACATCCTCTTTGTAATATGATTCTAGATTATTGTGGTATAGTTATATTTTTCTTTGGGAATTTTTATGTAATGGTTGTTTATATGGTTGTCTCTTGGTAATGTGTTTTATTGGTTTAAATCGTTGACATGCATCATATAGTTGTGTTTGGTTATGGATCATTTGTTGGTTGCTTATATTCAGAACGGTGAAATCATCCCCCATCAATCATGATTCCCTTATCATTTATTTTCATCATTTTTCACCTTGGGGAGTCACATATGGATGAGTATAAACTTCACCTCAACTCAAGAAAATGACATGGGGAAGGATGTTACATGTGGTATCAGATTTTTCGGTCCTTGACATACATGTAAAGTTGGTCTTGTTCAGTCTTGAAATTGGTTATCGGTCTTGGCATTGACATTCGTTCTTGGTATATTACCTAAGATTGTATCGTATAAAGGAGTAGGATTTCCAAAACATGAAATGTATAACATAAAAGGATATAGCTAACCATTTTATTTTGAACTTCATGATACATGGGAGTTGGGTACATAAGCATTTTGGACAAAATTATAGGACTATGGTCTCATTATCATGGGTATATCCTATGTGATGAACATTTAATGCATAGTAGAAATTACTCCCCATTAGGATTTCATATTTTATTGGGAATAATAATTTATGTGTTTTATGAATTGTTAATTTTTGAAAAATCTAGATATTGTTTTCAAAATTTCAGATTTCAAAAGTGAATGGTTGTGGGATTTTTAAAATGGGTCAATTTTGAAAACATAGTGAATTTTTAAAAATGTTTGAACAAGGAAAAATTTAAATTTTTGAACAAATGGTGTGATAGCTTGAATGTGATAAAATTTGAAATTATAAGCCTTCAGTTTCTAGGGAATGAGACTTATGTTGATTCTTGAGTTGACATAAATGGAACTTGGTAGGCATTATAGAGACCAATCAAAGGAAAATGATAAAAATATGGAAGCACCTGAGAAATAGGAGAACAAATAGTTTCCCCACAACATTGTTTAGGATTTTCAAAACATTTAGTCAGGAATACAAGTAGATAATCTCATTATGAAATCTATCATATTGGTAAATCCAAATGATAGAAGTATTTTTGCCTTCATGAGAGGAGGTTAAGAAATTAATATTGAGAGAAAGATAAAGAAGGAAACCTTTACAAAACAATAAGGATAACCCCAGTATCAAACCACTAGATTTTTAAAACTCCCTCTTCAACCCAAAAGTACATTGGGATGTTTTCAGTGTGTTTTACTAAGTCACATGAAGTGGGATTGTACGACACAACCTTGAGCATGCCATAACTTCTAGAATATGGGATATGCTCCATTTCAATGATGTTATTTTCTAGGGTCAGACGTTTGTGAAATTCCTCAGGGGTCGTAGGCATCCTATACCTTCACAGGATAGAGTAGAAACCTAACATTAATCAGCAGTGAAGAGTTAGCCATGGTGATTCTCGGAATACTATGATTCATTAATAGGGGAAGTTTCAATAGGATAATAATTAGAAGAGTGCAACTAGTCATCAAGAGTTTGGAGTTGAGTAGGTTGTGATGGATGATTAGTTGGGACTGTCTATAGCGAGAGGTATGATTCTTTTGAATTTTTCCTTTACGCAAGAAATGTTTCACATGGGTGATTATTATTCTTTCATTACTTATCATGTTGTTGATCTACTGGGACTAAGTTTGGAAAGGAAGCCTTCTGTTTTAAAACATGAAACTCCTATGGGTCCAAGACAATGTCAAGCCTTCTTATGTGGATCATGTTTCATAATTTTGAGTGACGTTGAGTTGAATTTAGATTTCTAAATGCTTAATATGGTTCTGTATGATATAATCATAGATATGGATTTCATGATGATGTTTGAGGCCCATATTGATTGTTATGCATGAATGGTTAGTTTTATGATGGGTTATGGTGTTAAACCCCTCTTTAGAGGAGAAAAAAAACATCTGAAGGTGGATCTAACTAGCTTGTTGGAATTAGTAGTTGGGCTGATCATGTATCAGTTGGTAGTGTTGTATTTAGATTAAATGAATAGGTTGGGAAAATCAGTTTTCTGGAAGTGGTTGATCAGTTTATGGTTTTATTTCTCAAATAATTCTCTAGGTTTCCACCCATAAGAGTAGTGGAGTTTACGATTGGTCTAATTCTAGGGACCAACCCTATCTTACATTCATCAAACCATATGACAACCACATAATTGACGGAATTTAATGTGAATTTGGTGGATGTAGAAAAAAAAGGTTCATATTTCATAGCAATACTTCTGAGATAACACCAGTTTTCTTCTCAAAAAATGAATATGTAACCTTTTGGTTGTGTGTTGAATTTTGAAAGCTTAACTAATTCCCAATAAAGAATCTATATCAACTTCCACACATTGATAACCTATTGATCAGTTTATGGGAGTTAAGGGTTTCTCCAAGTTTTATTTTTGATAAGGATATCATCAGTTGTGGGTGTAGAAGGTGGATATTCCAAAAATATACATTAGTAGTAGATATGTCCATTATGAGTATGTTTTTATTCCCTTTCATCTCTAAAATTCACTAGTGGTGCTTATTGAATTAATGAATCATATATTTCATAGATATATGGATTATTTATTTGTGTTATTAATAGATGATATAATGGATTATTCAAGGACAATAGTGGAACTTGATAAACACATGGAAGTAGTTTAGAGAATCTTGATAGACCATTGATTATATTACAAGTTGTCAAACTGTGAATTTTTGATATGAGAGGTACATTTTTTGGGCCATGTTATTTCTGAGAGAGGAATTTCATTGGATTTAGAAAATATAGTGGTAGTTATCTATTGAAAACTTCGAAATAATTATCTTTAGATATATATCATTTTAGGTCTAGATGAGTATTATCAATGATTTAATCCTGAATTTTCTTGATTAGTTTTTCTGATTACAGATTTGACATGAAAAAATGACCCATTTCAATGGAATGAGCAGTGAAAAAAATCTTTTGTAGAGCATAAGGAGCATCTTACCTCACCACCAATATTGATTTTTTACAGAGCGTGAGAAAGGGTACATGGTGTATTGTGATTGATCGAGATTATGATTGGGGAGTGTTCTCATGTAGTTAGATAATGTTTTTTAATACTGGTCTCAAATTTTTAGGTTTCATGGGAATAAATACCCAACACATGATTTGGAGTTTTTATTAGTGATGGATTCTTTGAAAATGTGGATTCATTATCTCTTCATTGAGAAATTCATAGTGTATACCAATCATAAGATCTTGATGATTTTTTTATCTCAAAGGGGTATAAATTTGATAAAAAGGAGATGGATGGAGTTTCTATAGAAGTTTGACACCAACTTGATGTACATACTTGTTAAGTGGAATTTGGTGGCATATGTACTATGTTGAAAGTCTTTTTCTGAAGTAGTGAAACATGTATTAGAATAGTGGAACATGATGTCGGTTATAGCCCATTTGATATTGGAATGTGTATATTGGGATGATTTAGTCATTTTTTTTCTAGTATCATTAGTTCCTAACATGGGTGGTTTGGTTAAGGGGGTGAAGATGTTCAATTTAGAGTATGTGGCTATGGGGTTGAAACACAATGGTGGGGAAACCATTGAGGTATGGAAAATAAATGAGAATTCAGTGTTATGCTTTCAGAATCGGATGGTTCTAAAAGTGAATTTTCAAGAACAACTTTGTAGTTCTTATCATCCTTCCAGATGGGATATCCATCATTTGAATATAGTAAATTTTCAATGTATTGGAAGAGAAAATTTTGTGGGCTGGTTGGAAAAAGTATGTGGCCAAGTTTGTATTGAGATGCTGGACTTGTCAGTATATGAAGGAACATCATTAGTGACCAGGAGGTATGTTGCAGTCTGTAACTATCCCGGTGTGGAAATGAGAGAAGGAAATGATGGATTTTGTAACATATCTTCCAAAAATGGTTAGGAAACATCATTCCATGTGAGTGAAAGTGGATCATCTCATAAAGTCAACCCATTTCATCCATATTCATTAACCTAATACGGTGGAGGATCGATCCAAAATTTATATCAGGGAGGTGGTAAATAGGCATGGGATTCTAGTTTCGATTCTATCAAATAGAGATCCAAGATTCAGGTATCATTTCTACAAATACATAAAATAATATTGTTGAACATAGTTGATGAATGGTATGTCATATCATCCTCAAACATATGGGAAATATGAGAGGATGATACAAACATTAGAATATTTTTTTGTGAATCTGTGATGAAGTTTGTAGGAACATTGGAGGACCGCATTCTGTTTGTGGATTTCTCTAAAAATAACATTTATTAGGCCTCTATTAATATAGATCTATTTGAATCATTGTATGGTAGTCCATTTTGTTCTCTACTTTGTTGGGTGGAAACATGTGAAACATCTATGTTTGGTTCTCTATACAATAGACACCAAAATATATTAATTCGATCAAGAAGAGAATGGAGATGGATCTGAGTCATCAGAAATCATAATTGGACTATCTTCCATTGTAATGGTCATTCGAGGTGGGTAATAAAATGATCATTATAATCTCTATGAGGTTCATAAATCATCTGTTTTTGAAGCATGATATGTTCTCTCTGAGTTATATTGAAGCATTTGAGATACTTGAAATAGTTGGATATGTGGAACATAGGCTAGATCTTCCACCACAGTTTAGTTTGGTGCATAGTGTGTTTCATGTGTCTCATTTGAAAAAGTATGAGTGGAATCATGACCATGTTTTTCATTGGGATCATATTGAGTTGGAGATGGATGCTTTTTTGATTGATGCTCTAGTGCCGACTATGGATAGGAAAGAAGAAGTCATGCATGATAAAATCATCTTTCTAGTTCAGGTTTTGTACAAACATGATCAGATTTTGGAGGAGACTTGGGTGTGAAGAGAGATATGGGTGATCAATATCCCAAAATCCTTTAGCTATGTGACACTTCTCTATATTCTGAGGACGGAATGTCAAATTTTGGGGAGAATTTAGTACCCACAGTTTATGGTATATAACATTTTGTATGCATTTTTAGGTATATAATGTGGCTGGGTAATTTTTTCAAGTGTTTGGAATGGTTTGGATAATGTTTTGAGGATTTTACAGGGGATCACAGTTTTAGAACGATTAGTGGAAACTCTGTGTCCACCGCAGGGAACTGTGAACAATCACACGGAGGCAAAGGGGTGGGTGAACGATTAAGGCGAACCATTTACAAACTGTGCAGCCAGCCCATGTATGCTATGCTACTTGATATAATGGTATTATTCATGGTTGGTATATTATTTGTTTAACTATGTGATGAAACCATGAAGAACAACCTTGGGGATAGTAGCAGTCACATGGTTAGCATACAGTTTTCTAACCGTGCCAGCTAATTGTGTGAGGAATTAAAAATGGTGTTTTTAAAAATGATATCACTTGGTATTTACACTAAAAATCGCATTTCATCTCCCACTTGAACCCCAATCAATATTCTATATTTCTAGGGGTTAAGGAACCTATTCCACCCATTTTGGAATAAATTAGAAGGGTTTTCATTGTGAGGTAAATGAGATTCTCCTATGATAACTCTCATATCATGGTTTCTTTATGGTTTCCTTAGTTCTACATATCCCTCTATCTCAATTTAATATATCTACATCTATTTCATGTGGATATAGAGTTTTCAATTCCTAAAATGATCATTGATGGGCTTATTGATGTTAGGGAATAAGATCTAAGGCATTTTTATGGAAGTTTCATATGAATTTTTGGTGTGGCTCTGTGTTGATTGATTTACCCCAAACCCTAAGGTAGGTGGAATATCTATCTAATCCATTTTTCAAGAACTAGAAAAATTAATTTCAAATTAAATGGGTTTTATTGTAATTGATTGGAATTGTGATGTGTGAATTAGTCTTTAAACCCACAATGTGATTATTTGTGAATATTATAGAAAATGGGTTATTATTGTGTAATTTACATTATTGTTGGCTTTGAAATGGTCATATTAAAATTTATATAATTGGTGATTTATGAAAAAATGTTTGTCAAAATTTAGTTACAATAAAATGTTGTTTTATTGAATTATGGTTTGACATGAGTGATTACATGTTATTTTAAATTTTTATTGGGGATAATTCGTTAATTTGGTGTTGGAAATTTATGGGTGATATGATTTTGGTAATTTTTGATTACAATGTTTTCATAATTTTAGTAAATGTTTATTTCCATGAGTTGGTTGGAAGGTGGTCATGAATATAGCACCATCAAGGTGATGGATGTGATGTTACATCATTAAAGCAGTTGGGGGAGGATGTGAATGTGCCACAACATCACAGAGACACATTTGGGCATGAAAGTCCCACCATTAATGGTAATACATAGATAATGTGTGTGTGTGGACCTTGTGTGTATGGTTTTATGGTTTGGGGTTTCATTCCTTGGAATTCTGTTGACTTGGGTGAATTACATTGGGTAAGGATGTGTTTGTCTTGTTTTTAATTGTGATAATTTTGTTATATAATTGTTTATATAAATTGTGCTAATAGTTCTATCATAGTATCACATTCCAGTAATTCATTTGGGAAAAACCTACTGAGTAGTATTACTCAGCACCGTATTTGTACCATTGTTGAATTTTCAAATGTTGTATTCTGGGACACGGATATAGGTATGGCATCCTATCCTTTTAGTGGTGCATCATGATGCTAAGGTGGTATTATGGGGATTGTATCATAGAGATTTTTGTCGAGCTTCGGAGTTGAGTTAGATATTCATTTGCATTTGTTTTTTAGTATTTCACTTGGTACTATGATTCTGGATTATTATGGTTTAATTGTATTGTTCTATAGGAATTTTTATGGAATGGTTGATAGTATGGTTTTCTCTTGGTAAGATGTTGAGTTGTTTTATGTCGTTGACATGCATCATGTAGTTGTGGTTAGTTTTGGATCATTGGCTGATTGTGTGGTTGACTCTTAGTTGATTCATGAAGATCATTTCAAAATAATTTTTTATTTTATTCCCATGTAATTAAAATATATAAATTATAAAAGCATACTATAGAAATAATATAAACTACCTTACATAGAATAATTTACCCTATTGATTTAAAAAAAATTCATGCGAATTCCTTTAATACTCTAAGAATAGGAGGAACTAAATTACCAATTTTTACTCAATGACATAGCCATGTAGAAGAATTATGTTATAAGAAATTAAAATTCAATACATAAAACTTAATTTAATTATATTACTAAATTAATTCACATGAAATTAAATTATCTTAATAGATCACTATTGAAAAATTAAATTATCATTGAGTAATTTAAAATATATTAACCACGTAAATGAATTTACTTTTGTAGAAAAAAATAAGATTTTTTTTTTCATTTTCCAGTGACATATATAAATATCATATACATATCCTAACCATTTTTTGTGATCTTCATTGTAATATAAACCATTCTTCCACTTTAAATCATTGACATAATTCTTCTTAAATTTAGACAAATGAACTAAGAGCTTATTGAAATAAATTCCATTGTTTACCTCAAATCAAATATTTCTCATTCTAGATATATTAAAATAAATATTAAATGAATAATTATAAGGATAACACTATTTATAATTTTAACCACCTTTTTATAGTATTTGTACTATAATACTAATTTGGATGAAACCTTCATGCACCAGAAAACTTCTATCATATTTTACCCATTTTATATAATACCCCCATGACATAAGTACATTTGATGATTGAGAATAACATTTAATTAATCATGAATATCATACAAGTATTGAAAACTAATTTAGTATCATCTTCTAGGGCTCCATGACATTTTTTGTCCTTATGTAGTCCCAACCATATTCTTTGCCTAAATTTGTGCGCTCTTTTTGTGAGAAAAACATAATAATATTTTGATCTTTATATCTGTTATATATTTCAACATATATATAGTTTCTAAATATCTTTATAGAAAATATTGAAACATAAAAATTTAAATATGTTTGAATAATTATATTTTGGGTTTATTGATTTCCATCATGCATATAAAAAACATAATCCATTAAAATATAGATTAACAATAATCCCTTGTTTGATGAATCACAAGATATAAAAAATGTAACCTTGAAAAATAGTAGATTTAATATTATTTCTTGATTATTCTCATCATTATTTTATAACAATTACCCACTCATTCCATTTAAAATTTCAATTTGGAACCTTTATATGAAAACATGTTTAATTCCCTTACAAATAGAGAAACAGTTGCATCAATTTTATTGTAGTAACTGTAACACCCTTATATTTTATGATTTTTTTACAAATTAATTTTTTATTGATATTTTTTTATTAAATAGAACAATGAGTTTAGGATACATTACATATAAAAATATTTTTACCTTATGTTATATTAAATACTGCATTTAACTAGTATTACATGAAACACTTAGTTTAAATGAAACATGACGTACTATTTAAATAATTTTATTTAGAATGATAGTTATCTCCTAGTTATTGGAATGTAGGGTATGAATAAGGTTAACTAAATAATGAAAATATATAGTTTTAACCAATATATAAAATGTATTCTTTGGATACTAATAAATTATAAATAAAAATAAAAACCATTTGAAAATTAAGAAAATAATTCTCTCACAAAAAATATTTTTATGATAAAAAGTCATTTATCTCATAAATTAGATAAATACCATTTGGGGAATGATTTTCAAGGAATTATTTTAATATATATTTAATTAAATGTTCTATAATTAATATTTTGTGTTTTATTAGTAGGTGATAAAAATAAATTGTATTTTATACTCAAAAACTATATTTGTTGAAAGCATCTTTATCTCATTTTACAAAATTATTTTGTAAAAATTATTTATAGAAATATTTATAATACATAAATGAAAATATTAAATCCATTTTTTCAATAATCTGGTCAAAATTATCTTAGTGTGAGTTTTTTATGATTTTCAATGAATATAATTATTTTGATGAATTGTGATAAATATTGGTTTTTATTATGAATTATTATTTATTTTAATGTATTAAAAGACCAAAAAATTATTTTCAGATCCATTTAAAAGTAAAATTATTTCAATTATATATATATATATAAATCCTAATTAGGTAATATTAATATATTTCATAATTAATTTTGATATGAATACTCTTTACATTTTGAATATTTTTTCGGGAACCCACATTTTCTTCACATATGTGAGTTTAATTTGAAAATAAAATTCACCACTTCTGTGAATAAAATTTGGAGAAATCTATTAAATATTTTTAATTACTGTAATTAATATTATATAATGAGTCAGAACTAATTTTCAACAATATTTAATTATAAAATTAGTTAAAATTTATTACCAATGCTATGGTGAAAACATATTTACCGAAGGTTTAAACTAAAAATATAAGGTGTAAAATGACCTATAATGTTTTCCAACACCAATTTTAAAGCTGTAGTTTGATCCTATTACCTCTGAAGTTTGTAAATGACCAATTATGGTGATTTTTGGTATTAAAAAAATAATTTTACATTTATTATTTTCAAAAATTCCATGTGTGTCCTCTCCTCTGAATATATTAGGTTGTCCCCTCACGTCTCCTCTACACACATTAGGAGACATTTTTATCATCCTATACATACCAAAATGTCTTCCTTAATTCAATCACTGTGACCTAGATCCAATATTTTTATCATAAAATCAATCTAATAACCATTTTGATGGATACCTAATTAGGTTGTTTGAAGAAGAGGTATCATGATTAACCGAGTGTCTATTTTATTTACTCTTCTACCTCTTTTAGATATTCTTAAATTATGATTATATTATAAAAAATTATTTAATATATGCTGATATTGCACTATTTTAGTGAATTAAACTAAATTAATATCTTTTTTATGTTAAATGGGATATGAAATTATTATTTTTGTGTATGATAGATTTTCTCCTACTGAACTGATATTATTGATTTCCTATAACCACCACTCATAAATAGATATAATTTTGGAATTAATATTAATTTATAATATTTATGAAAATATTATAAATATGTAATAATAATACCACATCTACCTTCCTAAATCCCAACACGTTGGAGAAAAATAATGCCACTCATGTGTCTGGTGGACTACCACCTCACAGACCGATGTGATATGTTTTTAATTGATATTTTACTTGGATGCTAATGAGGATAAATTAAATTAATATTTACACACACAGATATATATATATATATATATATATGATACTTTTAACATAATTATACTTATATAGTTATTATATATCATATTCCTTTTTTACTTTCAATTTTGCGGGGGACTCTATGACGTCATTCATGTATAGGGAAAAGGACGACCTAATGAAGCGATGTGATTAAATTTTCACTAATAATTTACCTTGAAGGAAATAATTGTAAATTTAATGAATATATGTTATATAAATGGAATTAAAATTACTATTTAATGGTAATATATTATTTAATTGTTTTTTATTTCATCCACCAAGAAAATGGAAACAGATTTCCTGCATACATACAACCAATGATCACCAAGGGAGTTGTATTTCAACAGTTATCTCTATATTTTGTGGTATAATCTAAATATATATATAATGAATATATAATGAATATATAATAAATATATATCATGTTTAAAATTATGTATATGGTTCAACCATGATCAATTTAACATTTCTGAATATACCAAATGAATGCATACATATGAAATAAATAAGTTATTACCTAAAACATGATTTTAAAATGAAAATATTAACAAAATATTAATAAAATATAATAAGTAAATAATATATTTTATGATTTTAATTATTATGTTTTATTAATATATTTATATTAAAATTATATTTATTATAACTGATATTCAAATATGTAAGGAGTAAGTCAAGACTTAAGGCAAGGGATTTCCTTCTCACTTTTATTTTCTAGGAGGTACATGACATAATCACCACATTAATCGTTGATATAGTGTATATACATAATATGATTTTATTTTATTAATATTACCATAAAAATTATGGGGTTTCACATAACAATTTTATGATATAACTTTCATGGTTTTTAAGATTCAAAATTCATTTAAAAATGTAATGAATTTTGTCTCAATTTGTCTTCTTTGGGACATACATTATGTTATGCACCTATATTCTTGTATGAAGAGTATATAAAAACCATTTTTCATTTTATATCATGAATATAATTATATTAATTATATTTAATGTTTCTTTTTATTTTATTATTTAATGGGTTTTTTGATTCAAAAGTTATTAAACTGGTGAGGGTTTGGTGTTATGATCTCGTTGTTCATCAAGATTTTTTAGGATTACAATATTGATGATGAGATATTATAATTCTTCTATCAATAAAATCATGATTTTTTTTCTCATATAGTTAATCCCTGATAATAAATTTTGTCCTTTATTTTCCAATCTTTAGGTACTCTAAACTCAAAAAAATTGTTTTTAATAAAAATTCACTATATTTCAGTCTTTGGTAGAAAAACCTTTTTTCATCATCATCCATAATTTTCAAAAAATATTTTGAAAAATGTATTCATGTTCCTCTATGACTTTTAAATTATTTTTACCTTTTTTTTAATTTTTTAAAATTTATTTTATGGGAACATTCATATCTTTTTCGAAACATGGTCTGTTTGGTTTTTACCAAATATATGAAATGAAACATTATGTTAACATGTATGAAACTCTCCATTTTCATAAACACTGAATGATTTAAGGATTCCTTTATTTGTTTCAAATTTTATTTTTATTTAAATTGATTTTGAAAAATTTCATTTTTTTCAAAAAGGTGTTTTTCAAAGTGCAATGGATATTTTAATCCAGAAATGTTTTTATTTGTTTAAACATTTCATTAAATGACATCAAGGTTATTTAAAAAAATGGTTTCGGAAATATTTTATGAATTTCATGTTTTATAAAGGTTGGTTTCATGGAAATTTTAGTTTCCTAAATAAATTCTCTAAGTGATATTTCCTTAAAAATAATATTTCATTAATGATTACATACATTTATGTTACATAATACTTAATAGCATTATGATCCAATGACACTTTTACAATTAATTCTCTTAATGGTTTATGATTAACATGAATAGATTTTTATGAAACCCATTCATTTTTTTATGGTAGTGTTTTGATGGTATGCTGGTTTTTTTTGAAAAAATTTTCTTTTCATTGGTAATGAAATTTTTAAATTTTTATAATATAGGAGTACATAAACATATGGTTTCCATGATGAGTGTAACCAATATATCCTTATAGTAGATTAGATTATGATAAATGTTATATGATATCAAAGTGTTCACAGGATGCCATCCCAATCATGAAAGATAGTACACACGAGGTTATCCCAAGCCTAAAAAGAGGGTACATGGTAGGTTATCTCAAGCCTAAATTAGGTGCATGTGTGGTATACCAATGTAAAACATTTTATTAATTTCATGGTAGGAATCTTTAACATATGGGTTTCTATCATTATGATTTATCAAAAGACTATTTATTATTAAAATGTTATTCTATCATGGACTATGTTTATTTGTCCCTTTATTATTCATGTATTATGAACATCCCTGATTTATTCCATGACTCAATGCTATGATCTTTGATATATTGAGTATGGGTTTTCAAAAGTTTTTCTCTATTTTTCAAAACATTAAAACCATGTTACATTTATATCTCTCTTATTTATCCTTACCAAGCATATGTGATCCCCCTTTTATATTTCTTTTCATATGTGAATGAATATATTTATTATATTTGATATGTCTAAGAAGATATATATTTATTAAGAACATAGTTGGAGATAATGTAGTTCACTTACGAACTAGTTATTTTTGTATCAATTTTTCGAAAGGAACTAGGTCTAAATAATTATGGCACAGATCATTCAGATAATAATTAGTATTCATTTATTATGATATAAAATTTATATAGGAGAATTTTGGTTTTCATAGTTACCAACTAAACATTTGAAACTATATATTTTATTAAAATTCATTATCGGCGTTGTTCATTCTTCAACCACAATTATTTATAGGAAAATATATATCACTCTATTTGAGTCAATGTGGAAAAGAAATTAGACTTGTTAATGTCAAAATTAATACTTGATAAATTTATCATATAATTCCTTGTCTCTTAGAGACTTAGTAAAAATCTATAAATATATCTCATTATCATAATTTAATATAAATTATATTAATATATAATATACAACTATGATAACAAATTTTCAATAAAATCTTTGATTACTCTATCAACCATATTCATGAACACTGAGGGTGGATTTAATAATCCATACAACACTTTAGAGAAATCATAATTCTTATACCTTGTAAAAAATACATCTTTTTTATGTCACTCTTGTAATATTTTAATTGATGATAACTGGTATTGATTTTAATATTCGAGAAATTTTTATCTCATTTAACTTAATAAAGTAGATCATCAATGCATAAAAATGAAACTTTTTCATAATTTTAATTACATAAAATTGTGTATAAACAATGAAAAACATTACATCCACATAATTATTCCTTATTAAAGTGATAACTTAGGGTTTATTCATCCTTTATCTCAGAACAATTTTTATTTCTTCATTAAAACATATTGATCCATTCTTTATGGAGGCTTGGATATGGGTGTTGCATCAAATATGAGTTTGAAAAAAAACTCATCATTTTGTTGATATTTGGGTAAATACAAATTATATATATATATATATGCACGCATGTGTGTGTGTGTAAAATTTCCTAATCAATATATTATAAATTATTTATATATTATTATTTTTCATTAATTAAATTTCACCAAATTAATTTCAAAACAATTATTTATATTAGTTATTGGAGGTGGTTTAACAAAAGGCATGGGTAATAAGGACTCTCCTCTAAAATTCCAATATTCTAATCACACTATAGAGACCGAAATTTTTCCTTATAATACTTTTTAATATATATAGAACTGTTTTTAATGATAGGCACTGAGACGACATGTGATTCCCAGGATCGGTGTGCCCATAAATAATTGTTCAAAAATATTATATATATCTTATATCATGTAGAAAAAACATCATAAAAAATGGGATATTTCAATAATGGAGTCTCCAATTAGAAATATAAGCTCTTGGTTGAATTTGAAACTCAAGGGTTACCCTGGGCACAATCTAAAATTGTTCAGTTCATTTAGATAAAACAATAGTTTATGGTACATTTAGTGGATTAAATAAATAATTAATTTTGTAAATACATTTAATGAACTAAAAATAAATTTTCAATAAATATAAAATTATAGAAGATATTTAGGGTTAGTCGCATAACCTTGGGACCGTTGAGAGGAAATTTCTTCCACACACTATTGGAAAATTAGGATCAGATTACAAAGAACATGCAGATCAAGGTGAATTAAGGTGCAGTGAATACAATGACTTCCCTCCTTCATTAGATAAAACATTCTTCATCAAATAATGATCCATTTTGAGGTAATAATCTTCATATGTAGTTTTATACCCATACAATTGATTTATTGTTCATGATCATTCATATATAAGTGATCTACATCAAATTTCAACCTTTTCTTATTCCAATGTATAATATATAATTAATTAATTCGATTTAATACTGTTTCAATGTTTTCTTACCTTTGATGTCCCCAATATGATTAAGTGTTAATGAACTATTGTTTGATGACTGTTTTACATCATTTTCAGGTGCTTTCCCAACACTCATGCATCGCATCATTCATTGTTGGACTGGAGGGTTTTGATTCAACATTTTGGGGAGACATTGTGCATGATCATACCCCAAATTCATGATGGATTCATTCACGATGTGTGATTAGTTTATTCGGGGACATATTGGGATGTTTTTGGGATGTGGGTGATGTTACTTATATATATGAGTTTTTAGATCGATATGGTAGTGGTGTGAAGGAACCACAAGAGACCAATGGAATAAAGATTCATGTAGGAAGGAATGCGGATTTGATTTCTAAACATTGGAAGGCTGAAATTTATTTATGGAGGAATATTTCACCATTTGTTTGGGAGCCAAATGTGTGATATGTGGAAGTGGGTGTTGATCTAGGACACCAGAGTAGATCTAGATTTTCTATGAAATACCTGATTACACGTTGTGTAATATAAAGGACACACAATGTGTAGGTTCTTGGTTTTTGAAGATATGAATTTATGGTTAGTTAAATATCATACAACATGTGGGACCCCCACACCCTATGTGAATTAGTGCTAGTTACCCAGTGTGTAATCTTAGACTACAAGGTTATATCCACGACTAGGAACACGACCAATGTACATGAACATTCCCAAAACACATGGACTAAGTACACATCTAAGTTACACTAACATGGCTTGGAGAATGGGAAGGACTCGTGTTGGTTGAGGCACACTATATAGTACCCATACACATCATGTATGGTTATATGGGTTGATAGAAGTGTATTGGTAGGGACACATGTAGGATATAGGGTGGGGCCACATGCCATGTGAGTCCCTTAACACATCATGTACACCTCCTTTTGATGAAACATAAAAATCATGTACCTCCATACTTTTGGTGTGATCTAGGTGAGTTCATATATCATGCATCATAAGTTGACTCTATGGATAATGTTTTCCATAAATGGTTCCTTGGATGTCACAAAAAACAACTAGGAAGAGTAGGTATAGAGAATACTTCTACTGTTGGGGTGTTTGTTTATTTTTTTGGCATGAAACTAGCCCCAATATGGTCCTTTCCTCTCTATTCTAGTTTGGTATGTGAGTTCCAGGTGTCTTGTTACCGAGATGAACAATATCTTGAAGCAATGGGAGTGGGATCCCTCCCTCATGTAATATCTTCCCAAAATTATCTCTTCAAACCCGTCCATACCAAAGAAACTAGGTCATTGGTCCCCACATAGCACTTCTCTCAATCTCACATTAATGGTTCATAGTGTCTTGGTTTCATGTTTGGTGGTGGTGTGGTTTGTGATGCTTATGGATCGATGTTATTTTCATTTAATTCTTTTTATGGGTCAGATAACTCCATTTTGTAAGAGTTGTAAGTGATTCTTAATAACCTTTCTATCTACAAATAAAAAACATCACCCTATCCATTATAGGAAAAGATTTTATTTTTTTTGGAGATTACTCATCAGCATCTATGTTTTTCCATGGAAAATAAATTACATAATTCGCGATTTTAAGGATCATATCTCCAATGACATGGATATCCCTCATACATGGCATAAATTAAATCATGTGGATGTAATATTAGCTTCTATGGTTACCCAAGACTAACCCATATTGGAGGTTTTCACCTTAGGTTCCCTCCCTTGGTGGTGTGGACCATGTAATTGGAGAAGTGGTTGGGATTTATTTCATTATAAGACCTGGATTTTGGTTTTCCATTTTTTCAATTTTAATAAAATAAAATATTTATGTGGAGAGACATTAGATCAGAACCCTCTTATTGTATCAGGGCATGAGCCCATTATCAACTATAAGAGCACAACCCTCCATCTAGAAAAGGAATGGGTCATATACCATTATAGTAATACATTTATGCAAGGTAGATAAGGATTCTTTTATCGACTTCTATAGTGAAAACCTCCTACTGGATTTGGCATGGGTCCTCTACTATACGATTGGTACAACCATGATAAAAATGTAATGATTCCCCTAACGAACAATAGATTGAAACCCTCCTTGTGGATATGGAATAGTTCATATATCATCCATTTTATTGGAACCCTACTTATGGTAAGGTAATGAGTTATCTATCTACTATTAGTGTAGAACCCTCCTTCGGGGTAGGGTATGTGTCCCCTATCAACAATCAGTGTGACACCCTCCAGCTGGGTCGAGAATAAGTCCTCTACCGACAACCAGAGTGGAACCCCCTTCTGTACCGGTGCATGGTTTCTCTACCTAGATATTGTGTCCCCATTACCATGCATAAAAATAAAGGGGTGTATCTCAACATGGGTGTTTCTTTGAATAGACACACAAGATTCTGGTAATTGTTGATGGTCCCTTTTTAATTGATTGAAGAATCTTTTCTTGGGCTAAGATGTGAGATAGAGATCACCTTTCTCTATTTTTTGGATTTATTTTACGGACCATATAAATATATATACATGTTTATAGGTTTTATACTCTAATTTCTATTTTTTGAAATATCTATTTGCAATGTGTCTCTTTCTACCCCCCTTCAGTTTTGAGGGAATCCTATTAAGTATGTATATACTCACTCCTGTATGGGGTTTTCTTTTACATGACATGACTTATACAAGCTATGGATAGGTCAAAATCGATTATAGTGGAGTGTACGAATATCCCATGGAATTAGAATATGTAGATTTTCAAGTTCTTGGTGATCTAGTGTCTCTCACTCTCATATCAACACTTTAACAGTTTTTTCATGTTGGGACATCATTCTGGTTGGGAGTGTATTTTTCCCGATTTTCCATTTCAAATTACACTATCCAACTATTATAATCCATGAGGTTTTACATGCATGGTTAATTCCTTATATTTTTCATAATTTATTATTATTCATATTAACTAATTCATTGATATGGTTGGGTGTGTGTATATAGTTACATTAAGCAAATTCATCCTATAGTACTTATTCCACTCAATTCATATTTCCAACCCCTAGCATATGGCGGTGGGCTTGGGGTAGATTCGGGTTGAGGACCATTGGGCTAGGTAATGACATATTGGTATCATAGTAGTTCATTCCTTAGTATGGTTTTTGGAGCTATCCCCTTATGGTAATTTTTTTTGGGATTTGGGGAAACAATGTCAGTGTATCACTATTGTGGATTTCAGGCCATGGAACCCAGTATTGGTGTTGTGGCCTACGTATCTAATCACCAGAACTCCGAAAACCTGATTTTCAACTTAGTATACTGAGACCTGGGTTATAAGGAACATTTTTAAACACATCAAATAGGATTCAGTCTTTGACTATCCTTATTGATTCATCTCACCATATATATATGATCATCAGACCATGGTTCATGTTGAATGAATTTTTAGGATTACTTATCGAAGAAAACTATATAGGTTACAGATTCAAGATCATGAATATGATACGATGAGTTATGAGACCTCGGTTAAGGGGCCATCGCACCTGATACTTCTTCCAGGTTGACTGGTAAAATCTCCCACACCTTTTGAGAAGCAGATCATACCAGTAGAGTAGGATAAGGTTATTCTCAGGCATAACACACTCAGTGATTCCCAATGCTATAGGACACTTAGGATCAATTGTGAACCAAATCCCTATGAAGAGAAATAATTTCTAGATTCATCAATACATTTTTCCGGATTATCCAAACATAAACAGGTCATGTGTTTTTACAAGAAACCATCCTTTTTCAAAGAGAAACTGGTTTCTTGTGGGGTCTTGTTACAAAGTTTCATGATTAATAAAAAATTTCATGGTCTAAAATGCAATAGTTTTTTATAAGGAGTAATTACACTAATGTATTAAAAAAATTGGAATCAATATCTTATGAAATTTTTGTAGGGAGGGATGAAATTGGATGAGTATGCTATGCAGTTCAAAAACTTCACATGCTGCTCCATTTTCATGATTAAGGATAGATAAATATAAGGAAAAAATCTTGAAATGGGTCTCCATAGTGATATCCTTGATATCTTAGTACCCTTGGAAATTCCCACCAATTATGGAGTGTTGTAGTGGTCAATGGTGACAGTGAGATTCCTATCAAAGGGACGCCAGGAAGCCAGGGATGGAAATGGGTGTTATAAGTGGGTCATCTGCAGTAGCTAGAAAGCCCCATTTAGTATGGTCATAGTGCATGTGATCATTCATGTATCAGACCATGGAACGTAGTAAAGTATAATAGGTAAAACACAAAGGACTAGGGAGTCTTCTAGTGGGTGGTTTTATGCATGTGATGGATAAGGTCACAAGGTGAATGATTTCCTCTCTAAACGTGGTGGGGAGGGAAGAGAGATAGCAGACATGCCACTGTGATAGAGGCAACACTGTGAACATGTATCTCTTAGGACAGCATAGGGAGGAACCCATGGAGGTGGAGTTGAAATAGGAGTAGGTGGGGATCTAGGAGGAGGAGATATGGGTGGTGGTCAATGATATGAACTCCTTACACCCGCACCACTAGTCAACCCACGTCAGGCTTGTGGTGCTGGCAGTCGGGGTCACCAAAAGTTGTATTCTATGAAGGTATATGACCCAACGACATAAGAGAGATTAGTGTTATGATATGTGTTTTTTATATTTTTTATTCTGTACTAATAGACTTACATCTGAATTATTCCTTCATTTATTTACTATTGGTGCATGAGCTGGAGCTCCTAGTTGAGGCGTTATCCAAATAGCTTTTTCTTGAGGTTCCTATGGGGAATTAATTTTAGTATCTTTTATCAACTAGTAGTAAAATATATTTCATGGAGGATAGAGATTATTATGGGACCTTATGTCATCATAATGAAACCTTATGATGTCATGTTGTTTATGGATTGGATTTCCTTTGTCCAATACTAGATTGGTATTCACCATATATGAGTCATATTCATTCACATCGGTGAAAAAAGAATAAAATTTGCGAGAGAGAGATATATCATTGAAGGGAGAGAAGGTTTTTTGAGAAGGAGGATTTAGTTAATTACCAAGAAATTTTCTACTGTATCCCATTGTGTAATAGCCTCTTCAGGCATTTGGATTCCTTTAGTCATGGAGGATTTTATGGAAGTTCTCCTATAGAATGTTTGGGACTATCTACGATATGGGAGATAGATTTTGGTATCAATGTTCACCCATGAACCACTATGATATATTAAAAATAATATTATATATCCCCTACTAATCTTAAGGATATATTTTTGTAGTTGTAAGACATTACAGATAAGGGTTTTATTGGACTCAGTCGTTCTCCATGGGAATCCCTTGTTTTATTCATGAAAAAATCAGACAAGGTCTTACGGATTTTTTTTATTATAATTATTGATTGAGGTTATGATAAAGAAAAAAACACCCCTTTCTAAGGATTGATGGCCTCTTAGATCATATTTGTGGAATGATATGGTTATAGAATGTCTATCTCATGCCTGACTACCACTAGTTGAGATTTCACAGGGCATATATTCGGAAGTTGGAATTCTTATGTCACTAAAGTAAATATTAATTTTCAGTTATTCCATTTGGTGTGATGAATATGCCTGCTATATTTATGGATTTCATGATAACGATTTTCCATTCATATTTTAAATATTTTTTCACCTCTGATTACATACTCGTATACTCTATGTTAGAGGAGGATCTTGCTAAGAACATGAGGGTGGTATTATATATTATTCAGAAGCACCAGCTTTATATTAATATCTTGAAGTGTTTGTTGTCATCAGTAAGGTAATACTTCTAGGTAATTTCATTTTGGATAATATATTTGAAGTGGCCCTAGTTAAGATTCATACAATGCCCGCTTAGGAGCCACCCAAGACCATGTTAGAGGCGCATAGTTTTTTTTGGGATTTATGGGGTAATACCAGAGGCTTATGGAAGATTTATTAGGATTCAATACCCTTTGAATGAAATTATGTGGAAAGGTAAAAAATTTACATGAATTTATTAATGCTATGTAGCCTTTGAGGGTTTGAGGCTGAGATTGATGTGTTCTATTGTTTTGAGACTAATAGTGGAGGGCATGGAGCATGTCGTGTATTGTGATGCCTTAAAAGATGGTCTTGGTTGCATTTTTATAGATAAGAAGTTATTAAATATGGGGTGAGGTATTTCACACTCTAGGATTAGAACTACATGAATCATTAAATAGATATAACATAGGTAGTCTTCACACTGTGTATGTGGTGGAATTATCTTTTTGGAGTGTGCATTATTGTTTACTCAGACCCTCAGAGCCTCATATATGTATTCACATAGAGAGAAATGAACCTTTTATAGAGGTGATGGTGGTAGTTCCTATAGGAATATAAATTTCATATATTATATAGTATTTAAAAGGAAAATATGGTGGATGATTCCCTTTTTAGGAAGTCACGTACTATTTTTGTGTTGGAGGTTCCAGAGTAGTTGTCTTCATTGAAATATATCTAGGTTGACTAGGATGGTGAGTATTTTTAGTTAATGGTGTTGATTATTCTATCCTCTATCATCTTAGATATTCATAGTTTGGATACATTGACAGTGGGGTCTTGTGTGACTAGATATATTCATGATATTCACCAGATATTTTTTTATGGAGGGATCCATGACATCATTTCCAAGGGATGAACAAATGTCCCAATCACTGTATTGGAGGAGGTGATGAAAGAGTTTCACACATATCCTTTGGAAATATATCTCATTGTGTGGAAGTTTTAGTGTATTCATTAGTGGAATTTTTTGTGGGCTATAATGAGACTGAGAGTGGATGAGATCATCTCTTAGTTTCTAACCTATCAGTACAGAAATGCTGAGAACAAGGTTTTATTGCATTCATTGCAGCCTATTGAGACCCAAGAGTGTAAATGTGATTAAATATACATGGACTTCATGACAATGTTTCATCAGATTGAAAAATTCAATGATTCCATTTGGGTGATAGTTAACTGACGCGGGACATTGGTTCACTTCCTTGCAATTAAGGAGTAGAATTTGGTGGAGAGATTTTGATAGTTGTACGTATGAGATATCATTCACCCTAACTAGGTGAGATTGAGATATGTATCATACCCTAATGTATAGTCAATGCCATGATTTTGGAGAGGCCTATAGGGGGGATTCATTACCTAAATGAGGATGAGTACAACCTTCCACCCCCGTATATATGGGAAGACTGAGTACACTATAGAGGTGTCTGAGGATATATTGAAAGCTTGTGGGTTAGAATTTGGATGTTTATGGGAGGATCAAATTCAATTTTTATAGTTTTAATACAATAATTGCTACCACTCTACTATCAGTATGGAACCTTTTGAGGCCAGTTATGGGAGACCTTGAAGGTCACCTGAATTCTAAACAGAGATTAGTGAGGAATCTATTGTTGGGGAAGAAATGGTACAGGAGATGATGGAGAAGTTCTAGGTCATCCAATAGAGGATAAGTACGGCTCATATAATTAATAAATTATATAAAAATTGATGACATAATACCTTGATGTTCGAAAAGGGAGTCCATATGTTCTTGAGAGACTCCCAATGAAAAAGATCGTAGATATTTGACTAGGGATACAAACCATACCTAAAGTTCATCAGGACATTTGAAATCATATGTAGTGTTGTAATAGTTTCTTACCACCTCTCCCTACACAATAATTGATTCATGTTCATGAAGTATTCCTTGTTTTAGATTTGAGGAGATATGTGCATTAAGACACACACTTTACTGAAATAGGTTGGATGAACATCAAGGATGGATTTAAATTTGTAGACAACCCATTGTAGATAATGGAATGATGTGGGAGGAAAATGTATTGATGGACTATTCCCTTGGTTTGTGTGTTTTGTAAGCACGAGAGTGTGCAGGAGAACTCTTTAGATAGGGATATCCAAATGTGGGATCAATAACCTTATATTTGTTTTTAGTTTTTAGTTATTTGGGATGATGATTTTTAAGGGGTGAATAATTTAGAGACCCTTTTTTCATTTTATTATTTATAAGTGATTTTAAATCTATTTTTGGTGATAAATGTTGAGAAGACCTGCAATTATAAGTCCCAGTGTGTTGGGATTAATTTTATAAAAATATTAAATATATTTCACATCACACTGACATGTTTTCATAAATAAATAGGTATATAACCTAAATGGATTATCAGATAATAAATATGAGACAAGAATTGAATCTGTAATCTATGTATTACCCTAGAAATGTACTAAAATATGTTGGTGTGGGTCATCTGGATAACGAAACCTTTTGCGGTACATTTTTTGGATTAATTATATAATTAATCTCATTAATTCATTAAATTCCCAAAACAAAAATTACCTATAAATATAATGTTATATAAGATCTCTAGGGTTAGACACATAACCATATGACTTATGGGGTGATATGTATTCCACCCTCTATTGGGGAATTGATATTAGAAGACAACCAACATCTGGATCATGGAAAATTAAAGTGCATCAAATGCAATGACTTCTCTTCATTATTGGTTAGAACATTCTTCATCAATGAATGATATGATTTGAGTTAGTACTCATCATATGTGGATTTTTTCCATTGTGATTAAACTATTGAGAAATACCATTCCTATTTCTTTGATCCGTGTCAAATTTGATCCCTCAAATGAGGCCATGAATCATATTTTCATTATTTATGGATTTACTTGTTGTTCTATGTTTTCTCACCCTTGTTATCATTTGTAAACTTCTTTGTCCAAGAAAAAATTTCCATTATTTTATTCACATATATTTCCATTGATTTTTCCTACTCTTTTATTCAAATTATTTATCATTAGACAATGGGGTCAAGACACAACATTTTTGGGTGAGTTTAAGCATTATCTAACCCACAAATTCATGAAAGATTCATGTGAGAAAATAAATATTCTGATTTGGGGACAAAGGATGATTTCAAGAATGGGGTGTTGTTCCTCATGGATATAGGTTATGGGATCAAAGACATAGAAGTGTGGGAGGTTCCACTAGTGACCAATGAAATATGGATTCATGAGGGAAGGGATAGTGATTCAACTTCCATCTACTAGATGTATGGAATCAATGGATGGAGGATGATTTCTCTATTTTCGAGTGAACCATAAGTGTGATTCGTGGAGCTATTTGTGGATATAAAATTATGCAAGAAGATTTTGAGTTTTTATGGAAAAATTACTAAATGACATGGATTCTGAAAAACACATGGCATGTAGGTCCTTTTTATCAATGGATAGGGTTTCTGGGTTAGATAAATATCACACACAGTGTGGGATATGACATTTTGTGGGACTTGGTGCTAGAGACATAGTGTGTACTATGGGAGTACATTTGTATCATCAAGGCTAGACACACAACTAGTGTACATAGTAATGGCCTAGATAATTGACCAAAGTAACTGGACAATTCATAAAGTAAGTACCCAAAATGGTACACAGACATGGATAAGACCATTGTAAGGACCCATGGGTGGCTGAGTCATGTCATGTAGTGTAATGACCCAAAAATTCATTAAAGAAAATTCCTCTCGGTATATTTAAATATATTATTGTGGTTATGTAAAACTTATTCCATTATTTGGTTTTATGTTTTGGATTTTAAAATACCATTAATAATTATGACCATTGCTAATATAGTCGTTGAATAGTGATCACATAATTTATATAAATACAGGGCTTTAACAAATCCAATTTACTCAGACAAAGGAAGCGATAACCTCATCCAGCAGACTTTCCCCATACGAAGAACATTTTTTAAAGTTGAAAGGAGGTGGAATCATTGGGATTCGCTCTTGACCAAGCCCAAGACAAGCTTGAACACGTTAAGCTTGAGCAGAACCAACTTCGGGAGAAGTAGAAGTTAATAGAGATTACCACATGAGTGATGTAATCCGAGCCACCCCATGAGTCTGTCACCATCGCACACCTTACCCTTAGATCTTATGTGGGTGTTATAAGGGGTTATGTAACATTACCCCATCACTATGACTATTTAAATTAGTTTAGTATAAATAATGTGTATTCATTTTATTATTGTTACTTTGTAAATAGCATTGAAAGCACAAATAGTATTTTTAGTTAATATTCAATTATGAAATATATTTTGATGAATTAATGTTTTTTTAATTAAAAAATATTTTAATAAAATATTATTATTATTAAATTAATTTTTATTAAATATAAATTATCATATAATTTTATGAATGCAATTGTAATTTTTATGAAGGTATGAAAGCTGTTTTTGTTAAAACCCATGAATTTTCAATAAATGTCAGTTTTTATTTTAAAATAAAAAATTCACATATTTATAAAATTATTTAGATAAAATGAATATTATTTTTGGAATCAGGACATCAAAATTATCCAATGGTGAATTTTTTGTAATTTTCTCAGACAATCGATTTTTTGGGAAAAAATTAAATACCGTTTATATATATAATGTGTTTCATGATATCATAATGACCCAACAGTGATGAAATAAAATAATATAAACATTAGGTTTGGTCAATATATTTTTTATCATTAAAATAATTTAATTTTGGGTTTTTTTGATTTATTTTACAATGCTTTAGTGGACCCTTCAAGGCTTATAAAACATTTTATCTTTTTAAATTGTTTTCCATGAGAGTGTAACTCACCTCCACATAAGAAACACTATTATTTTAAGAAGTTTGGCTGTTGGACTCATAAAAATTATTTTCCACTCCCCTTTGGAAAAAACCACATGCTAGTTTGTGGTTTTTATTAGTTTAATGTGTGGTGTCCCAAACCTAAATAATAAAGAATTCCCTATCCTTTACAATATAAACCCACATAAGCTCCCACTTCCTCTCCACTCAAAGCCCTTTTAATTCATCCAAACCCAACCCTCATCTCTCTATAATTTTCCCAAGGTGCCCCAAGCTCCCAAGAGGCCTCTCTCAAGGCTCTCCAATGATTTTGGGATCGCACTTCCAAGTAAGGAATTTCTTCTTTTCTCATTTTTTCCAATTTTATTTAAGTTGTTTTGCCCATTTTTTTTAATTAAAAATGTTGGGGTACGATTTTAAACCTCCCCAATACTTCCCTCTATATGTTTGGATGATTATAGACCCCTTTCTATCTCATTAATGCCTCCCACGTACACCCATTATTATGCCGAAATTCCATTAGGAATTTCTCTCTCCACTTTTATATCCAAGTAATTCTTTTGAATTATGAATATAAATCCCATTACGTTTGTTGGGACATGTATCTATATGAACCCATTACTTTCCATTTCATGTAAATATGATGAGACATTCTTTTATCTCTCTTCATCCATTTTCATGAATCTTTATGTGACGTCGTTATGCTGTCGAAATTGCACCGCCTTTTTCCAAGCCAAGATCTTTTTATAGTGAATATAATACCCATGTATCTAGTAAGAGTATTAACCGTTATGAACATATACATTGTGAATGTTACTTTCATGCATTCATTCTACATTACTTAATCGTGGAATAACTTATGATGTTGATTGATTCCATGTTATATGAACCATGTGGCACACTTATACATGAAATGAAATGTTTAAGATGGGTGCGCCCTGATAACGCTCCAATCCATTGGGTAAATTATAGTATCATGATACGTCATGTGAAATGAGTGTTTACTCATGATAAATCAAGTAAAATTAGGGTCTAATCATGCTTCATGTGTAATGGGGATTTACTCATGCTCTATGTGCAATGAGCCTTGGCTCATGCTAATTCCATGTTAAGTGTTTTTGCCACATTTCAATGTTATAATTATCATGATTTATCAATCCTTTATGTTAATGTTTCTCTTGTTCTCCATTGATATTCCTATTTTCTAATATGTATTGTATTACACATTATATTCATTGTTTATTCCCTTACTGGGCTTTATAGCTCACCCTTTTCTTATGCATGTCCTCAGGTTCCCCCATGCAATGCTAAGTACGAGGGAATGTAGTGGTCATATAGAGGATGTTTTCTATAAAGATATTTTATTTCATGTTTTAAGTTGTAATTCTATGATCCTAATCCCCAAATACACTAGAAATCTCGATCTTCTATGTTTTATCAAGTGAAGTTTCTGTAATAAATCTTTTTTAAGTTTTTAATAAAAGTAGGGTTGTTATAGTTGGTATTAGAGGATAGGTTTAGTTATTTTCTGGATTAGGATTAGAAAACCCCAGTGAATCCTTAGAGATAAAAATAAATATAATAAAAACATCCCTAAGTTTTGGTTATTATTGAGTAAGTCGTTTATCATGAAAATACATCCTTGTCTGGATACGATCAGGTTGAGGCGGCTTAGGCGCAGATGTATCCTAGGGGTAAAACATGAAAACAACACTTTGAGATAGACTCGAATGGGAACTTGTGCATGAAAATGGACCTTGATGCACTCTTTGTTATGACACTACTATGAGATATGATTTTATAAATTCAAAGATTTATTAGGAACCCTTATTAAGGGAATTAAAAAAATTCCCCGAAGAATATATGTAAAAAAGTTGATCATGAAAATAATAGATTAAATCCTATGGATTCATAAGTTAAGGAAATAAAAGTTATTTATAATTCATCAGTTTTGTCCTTGGATTACCCTTTATGTGTTACGCCTAACTTTACTTTTATTCTACCTAATGGACGATAATAAGAGGAATCAGGCTAACAAATGATCTGATGATCAATGTGATGACTGTGCTAAAGAGATTCCCAATTTGAAGGGAGTGGTAATCACAATATTTTTCATTCTTATCTCTCAGTTAACTCAAGATTTGAATAGAAATATTGGTTAAGAGGAACATTCATCCCCTTTATGAAATAACAAGTCGCTATCGAGAGCTTCATGAGACAAATTCCTCCTATATTTAATGGATAATCTGATCCCTCAATCACTGAACAATGGATCAAATACATTGAAAAGATATTATCCATCCGTTAATGTTCTGAATAAGAGTCGATTCTCCTAGTTTCTTATCATATGGAGGGTGAATTTGATCAGTGGTGAACATTGATAAAAAATACGAAGCCTGAGGAAGAGATCAATGTGTTGGAATGGAAGTATTTCTAGAAGATGATTTTCGATAAATATTTTTCACTCACCCTCCAACATAATATGGAAATGGACTTCCTTGACCTCAAGAAAAAAGATGACTAATATGTTAGAGTGTACGAATAAAAATTCAAAAGGCTTGCATGATATGCCTCCGGCTTTGTCGTTACCCCAAAATTCAATGTTTACAGCTTCATTGGTGGGCTGATACCTAGCCTACGGAAAGCGTTGGCGATCTGTGACTTCGACAACAATGAGGAAATTTTACGATGTGACCTCAAGGATGAAATGGAGATCGGAGAATCTCAGGGGGTATCATGGGGATAAAAAGTGTAAGGTGGAATTCAATGCTGGAGGCCAGATGGATAAATCCAATAGCTCTAAGAAGATCCCGCACCCCAGTTTCCAAAGGTGAGAAAAGAAGAACCCCGAAAATTTCCTGAAGGGGATGGGGAAATTCTTAAGGTGTGGAATAGAAGGGCACCTAGCTGTTAACTACCGACATGAAAAACCCACGGTTGCAACAGATGAGTGGAATGCTCTGTTTTAAACTCAACGTGTTGTTCATTGCTAAAACTGTAAAGAACCAGGGCATCTTTCAAATCAGTTCCCTAAGACAAGGGTTTTCGGAGGCAACCAACAACCTTTATGGCAGCAAAGGAGAGCTTTTTCCATCACTACTACCAAAGTGAACCCTATCAATGATGTGGTGACAGGTATGCTAGTTATTCATTAAATAATAGAAAACATACTTTTTGATTCTTGTTCTATGCAATATTTTTTATCCCGAAAGTTTAGAAGAAAAATCCTAGCACCACCACAAATAATGAAAGTAAAGATGTCAGTGAGTATGGAAATTGGAGAAAATCACTGCAACCCATGAAAATAACTCCTCCTGTGTCATAATCCGAGGATTGAATTTCATAGAGAACCTCATCATGCTCACTCTGGTGGAATTTGATGCAATTCTAGGCGTGGATTGGATTTCCTTATATAGAGACGACATTAATTTCTATGAGAGGGAAATCACTCTCCATGTAGAGAATCGACCCCTGATTCTACACAAGTGCAAGGAGGTAGATGAATCTTATTTGGCACCATCATCTCATGCATGGATATTACTGCCCTATGAGCACACATATATGAATCAGATGATTGAGTCTAAGGAGGTAACCATACATGAAGACATCTCTGTTGTGAGGGAATTCGTTGTAGTGTTTCCTGAGGAATTTCCTGGTCTTCCTCTTAGAAGAGATGTTGAATTATCAATTTATCTTATACCTAGGGTGTTTCCAATATCCAAGACTCCATATATAATGGCTGTTGTGGAACATGAGGAGATGAAGAAACAACTATAGGAGAATCTAAATAAAGGGTTTAAATTCCCAAGTGATTCAATATGGGGTGCACCAGTCTTCTTCGTCATGAAGAAAGATGGGTCAAAGCAACTTTTCATCAATTACCATGAGATTAACAAAATCACAATAATGAACAAGTATCCTCTCCCATGAATTGATGAATTGTTCGATCAGCTGGGTGGAGCACAATACTTCTCCATGGTGGATTTGCGGTTGGGATATTATCATATATGTATGAAGATGTAAGGTATCACCAAGATTAATTTTCGTACAAGATACGGGCACTATGAATTCATAGTAATGCCATTAGGACTCACCAATTCTCCAAAAATATTCATGGACATGATAAATAGTGTCTTTAGGGATTATCTTGAAAAATTTGTTGTAGTATTTATAGATGATATCTGATATACTCCAAAACCAAGGAGGAACATGAAGAGCATCTAAGAACTGTACTAGAGACCTTGCAGAAGAGGAGCTCTTTGCAACGTACATCAAGTGTGAGTTCTGGTTGGAGGAGGTCTCATTATATGGCCATATCATCACAAACAATGGGATATATGTGGATCCCTCTAAAACCAATGAAATTGATGGATGGTCGAGGCCAACATCGGTAATAGATATCCGTAGCTTCTTGGGGTCAGCCGGATATTATCCACGATTTGTGAGAAATTTATCATGGTTTTCCAACCCTCTAACCAAGATAACTTGGAAGGGATTAAAGTTTTCTTGGAGTGATAAATACAAATAAATATTCAAGGAGTTAAAAGGGAGGCTTATAACTATGCCCGTGCTCACTTTACCCACAAATTGAGATATTTTTGTGGTATTTACTGAATCATCGAAGAGGGGCCTAGGTTGTGTGTTGATGAAAAATGACACAGTCATTGACTATGCTTCAAGGAAATTGAATGTTCATGAGAATAATTATCCAACAAAATATCTAGTGTTTCCTGTAGTGATCTTCAATTTAAAAATCTGGAGGCATTATATCTTTGGTGAGAAGTGTGTAATATATACAGACCACAAAAGCCTCAAGTATATATTCACACAATAAGAGTTGAACATGCACCAATGATGAGGGTTAGAGATGATAAAATACTATGACAACTCAATACATTACCACCCTATGAAATAGAACAAGGTGGAAGACTCTCTAATTAGAGAGGACCCATTGATGGGGGACACGATCTATTTCATGCATGCGAAGCTTTCATGGGAGACCATTGAGGAGCGAACCTTTTGGGGGATGCAGATTTCTCAGAGATATAAGGAAGATAAAGTTCATGGCACTGCAAGGGGCTCATTGTTATGGTCCTCGGTGTTTAACATTATACCGGATCTTTTACCACTATCGTAATGGATTATCGGGGAAGGCAGCATCCACTTCTGGCAACACAACTGGGTGGGCGAAGTTCTGGGATACCCAGGATGCCTGGAACTGACCATATCTTTCAGGGAGGAAAGTATGTACCCCCGATTCTTTAGATCGGTTCTAGATGCCCCACAACAAGAAGTTTTGGACTCTGTGGTTCTGAATACATAGCGCGATAGATGTGTATACACCCCATCTACCTTGGGGAGGTTCAACGCAAAAGATTTCTGCAGCTGGAGCGCACATAAGGGGCAACGTGAATGGTGGCATAGTATGACCTGGTGTAAAAAGATACCTAAAAAACTCAATTTCCTCACTTGGAGGATTCTAAAGAAAGAAATCCCCTCCGATGATCACATAAAACAGATTGGTATCAGTCTGGCGTCATGTTGCCAGTGCTGCGGGAATAGATTCGAGGAGAGCATGAACCATATCTTTTTCGAGGGAGAATGGGCTCGGCACATGTGGATGTTCTTCGGCTCCTTTACAGGTTTCCTTCCTCATGAGGGAAATACGGAGACGGTTATGGAACATCGGTTTCAGGAGGATAGTGGGACAGAGGGGGAGATGAAGGTGTGAGCTGTCATTTTCAACGCGGCCTGTTTGTGCCTTTGGCAAGCTAGGAACTGGGCTAAATATGAGGGGAGTAGTTTCACTGGTCAATCTGTGGTGGTGAATACCCATTTCTTGCTGATCGACCTGATCGGCACCACAGGCTTTGGGAGGGGAGAGTTCTCCCTTGGGGTGGTGCAGGATACCCAAAGGAGGGGTATTCAAAATAGTGAAGAGGTTCAAGGCATGTGGGTGCTGTGGTCTCCCCCGCAAGTTGGTCTTAAACTCAATTATGATGGATCCTGTGTGTTGGGTGACATGTGTGGAGGTGGAGTCATTCGAGACTCCAACGGAAGATTGGTACTTGCCTTCACAACGCATTATGGCAGCGGCTCCTCGATTCAAGCGGAAGTAATGGCGGTCCTTTCCGGACTCTCCTTAAGCAATAGCAGGGGCATTTCCATTGACGACATTGAAACAGACTAAATGTCCATCCACGATTATCTCCAGAATAAAGGCACCATCCCATGGTCTACCATCTACACTATTAGACAATGTAAGGCTCTCATCAAGGAAAACGTTAGAATATCACATACGTGGCACGAGGGGAACAATGTGGCGGACTATAAGGCCTCAATCGCGGTACCTGGCTCTAAGTTGTTGTGGTTTACTAATGTGTCTCAGCTTAAGCCAGAGGGGGTGAATCTTATCCAGGGTGATGCTCTTAGACTGCATTATTTCAGGCCCCCATAATATGGGTTTCACATCCCTTTTATGGTCTTTCTGGGCCACCTCTTTATATGAATAAAAATTATAATGTCGGATGGATAAAGAAGGGAACAATATTAATATTTTCACAAATGATTGCTCAACTATCTCTTTTAGAACGGTTAAATGATGCTAAAATATTTGATGAGGGAATTCAGATGAAAGTGGAGTTTAATAGAAGAGGGAAATCTCTAGAGATCAATGTTAATGAAGAAGGAATTGTGAGATTTTGGAAAAGAATCTATGTTCCATCAAGTCCAGAGCTGATGATGGGTATTTTGGATGATTCACAAAGTTCAAATTTCTCTATTCACCCAGGAAACACAAATATGTATAGAGATCTACGAGAGCATTATTTGTGGGATAATATAAAGAAGGGGATCACTGAGTATACATCAATGTGCCTAGTGTGTCAGTAAGTGAAGGTAAAGAGGAAGACGTCTAAGGGGATGATGCAACCATTTCCCATACCCGCATGGAAATGGTTGAACATCACCATGGACTTTGTCACTAGAAATCAGAAGATATCTAAAGGAAACAATTCAGTCTGGGTTTTTGTGGATCATCTTATAAAGTCTGTGCACTTCATTACAACTTGGGAGGATTTCCCATTGGATAAACTAGCATGGATATACATCAGGGAAGTGGTAAGGATCCGTGGAGTACCACTATCAATTTTATCTGATCGAGATCCAAGATTCAGCTCTATGTTTTGGATGAGTCTTTAACATTATCTAGATATTGAACTGAACATTAATACTTCTTATCATCCTCAAAATGATGGAAAATGTGAGCGAACTATTCCGATACTGGAGGATATGTTAAGATCATGTTCAATGTTACTTAAAAGTGGTTGGGATCAACATTTTCTTCTGTTTGAATTCTCCTACAATAAAAATTTCCAATCGAGCATCCGAATGGAACCTTATGAAGCCCTATATGGGAAGAGGTGCTGAACACCGACTTTTTGGGATGAAGTCAGTGAGAATAAGCTTCTAGGACCAGAAATGGTCGATCAAATGGTGGAGAAGGTGAAAACCATTCAACAACATATCAATGTAGCCATAGTTGACAGAAGAGTTATGAAGATAACTATTGATGGGACCTAGAGGTTATAGTTGGAGACATAGTATTTCTACACATATATCCATGGAAGAAGACCATGTGTATTGGAAAGAAAGGGAAGTTAAGTAGAAGGTACATCGGCCCTTCGAGATTCTTGATTGTGTTGGGGCTGTGGCCTATCAACTAGCACTTCCACCTACCATGAACAATGTACATGATGTATTTCATGTATCCCTCTTATGAAAGTAAATTCCATACCTTTTACATGTACTCTCTTCACAGGTAGCACAACTAGAAGATGATCTTTCTTATGAAGAGCAACCGGTGAAGATCTTAGATCATAAATAAAGAGTTCTACGAAACATGCCAATTCCCCTCGTTAAGGTGTTGTGGAAAACCCCATGTTTGATGAAGCGACGTGGGAATTGGAGGAAGTGATGAATCAAAGTTACCCACATTAGTTTAAGAGTGGGAAAAGGAAATTTGGAGGTAAAAATTTATTAAGGGGGATGGTTTAAATGACCCAAAAATTCATTAATGAAAATTCCTCTTGGTCTATTTAAATGTCTTCTTATGGTTATGTAAAATGTATGCACATATTTGGTTTTATGATTTGGATTTTAAAATACCATTAAGAATTTTGACCATTGCTTATATAGCCGTTGAACAATGATCACATGATTAGTATAAATATATGGTTTTAAGAAATCCAATTTACTCAGAAAAAGGAAGCGATGGCCTAATCTAATAGACTGGCCCCGAATGAAGCCCATTTGTAGGAGCTCAGAAAGGAGGAAGATTCATTGGGCTTCACTCTTGACCAAGCCCAAGCCAATCTTGAATGCGTTATGCTTGATTGGAACCGACTTTAGGAGAAGTGGAAGTTAATAGAGATTACCACCCGAGAGATGTCATCCGAGCCACCCCAAGAGTATATCACCATCTCACACATTACCCTTCATTATTATGTGGGTGTTATTAGGGGTTATGTACCAAGAACCTATCACTATTACTATGTTCATTATTTTTGTATAAAGAATGTGCATTCATTTTATTATTGTTCTTTGTAAATATTTTTTAAAGCACAAATTAGATATTTAGTTAATATTCAACTAACAAATCTATTTTGACGAATTAATGGAATTTTGAATTAAATAAAATTTTAATAAAATATCATTATTATTAAATTACTTTATAATGAATATTAATGACCATATAATTTTATGAATGAAATTGTAATTTTTATAAAGGCTTGAAAGATGTTTTTGTCAAAACCCATGAATTTTCGGTAAATATTGGTTTTTATTTTAAAAGTAAAAAATCACATATTTATAAAATTATTTAGATAAAATGAATATTATTTTTGAAATAAGGATGTCAAAATTATACAACGATGAATTTTTCATAATTTATTGAGACAATCGATTTTTTGGTTAAATATTAAATACCGTTTAAATATATAATATGTTTTATGAAATCATAATGACCCAGTAGTGATGTAATAAAATAATATAAACACTATTTTCGGCCAATATATGTTTTACCATTAAAAATACGTGATTTTGGGTTTTTTAATTTATTTTACAATGATTTAGTGGACCCTTCAAGGCGTATAAAACATTTTGTCTTTTTAAATTGTTTTCCTTGAGAGTGTGACTCACCTCCACATAAGTAACCCAATTATTTTAAGAATTTCGGCCATTGGCCTCATAAAATATTGTTTTCCAATCCCTTTTTTCAAAAACCAGGGGATAGTTTGTGGTTTTGATTAGTTTATTATGTGGTTTCCCAAACCTAAATAATAATGAATTCCCTCTCCTTTCCAATATAAACCCACCCAAGCTCTCACTTCCTCTTCACTAAAAGACTTTTCATTTCGTCCAAACCCTGATATCCTCCCTCTATAATTGTCCCATGGTGACCCAAGCTTCCAATAAGCCCTCTCAAGCCTCTCCCATGCTTTTGGGATCACACTTCCAAGAAATAGATTTCTTCCTTTCTCATTTATTTCCAATTTTTTGTAAGTTGTTATGCACTTTTGTTTTCAATTAAAAATGTTGGGGTATGATTTATCACCTCCCCCATACAGCCTTATTTATGTTTCGATGATGGGAGACCCATTATATCTCATTAATTCCTCCCATGTTCACCTGTTACCATGACGAAATTCCGTGTGGAATTTCTCCATCCTATTTTACATCCAAGTAATTCATTGGTATTATGCATCTAAATACCATTACGTTTGTTGGGACATGTATCCATATGACACCCTTACTATCCATTTGACGTACATATTATGAGACACCATTTTCTCTCTCATAAACCATTTTCATGAATCTTTATGTCACGCCGTTATACGGCCTAAATTGTACCATGTTTTTCTAATCCATGATCATTGTGTAGTGAATACCATACCTATGTCTCTAGTAAGGGAAATCACCATTATGAACATATACATATTGAATGTAACTTTCATGTATTTATTCCACATTACTTAATCTTATAATAACCTATGATGTTGTTTTATTCCATGTTATATGATCCATGTGGCACACTTATTCATGAAATGAAATGTTTTAGAAGGGTGCGCCCATATAGCGCTCCAATGCATTGGATAAAGTATAGTATCATGATACACTATGTTTAATGAGTGTCAAATCATTCTAATTCAAGTGAAATGAGGGTTTAATCATGCTTCATGTGCAATGAGGGTTTACTCAAGCTCCATGGGAAATGACCCTTGGCTCTTGAAATTTCCATGTTAATTGTTGTTACCACATTTTCATGTTATGATTATCATGATTTTTCAATCCTTTATGTTCATGTTTAAATTGTGCCCCATTTATATGCCTAGTTTCTAACATGTCTTTTATTCCTCATGTTATTCCAGGTTTATTCCCTTACTGGGATTTATAGCTGACCATTTTCTTATTCATGTTCTCAAGTTATCCCATTCAATGCTATGTACGAGGGAATGTAGTGGTCGTGTAAAAAAAGTTTTCAATAAATTTGTTTTATTTCATGTTTTAAGTCGTTATGTAATGATACTAATCCATAAAGACACTAAACCTCTTGATATTTTATGTTTTATCAAGTGATGTTTGTGTAATAAATCATGAATAAGTTTTTAATAAATGTTGGGTTATTATATACAACCCCTTCCATGAAGTGTATAATATTAGGGGAAGTGGGTCATGTATCATCAGGGACACAGATAGATAGCAATGTGGGACCACACATCATGTGGTTCCCCTTATATTTTGTGCACCCTTCCTTTTGAGGAAGCCTCTACCTCTCACATATCCTTTGTTTGGAATATGATTTTGTCCCATGTGAACCATTGCTGTATTTTTTTTAAATATAGCAAGAAATGGTATTCATCCAAGTGCATTTTGAGATATGATATGAGAGACTCATAATGTGATGATACATTAGGAATTTCATGATGACAGACTTAATCAAACAGGATCATTTAAGACATTAGAGTGGAATTATATTATTATATCATTGATTGATTCCTCTATTGAGTATACTATTTAAACCCTCCTATTGGGTAGGTCATGTGCTGTCCAGAGTAGGTTAATCAAGAGGTTGGGGAGTGAATTGAGTATCTATAAAAATTTCTAGTTAAAACGTATTTAAAAAATGTTTCCCTAAAAGATTAAAACTGCCCAGTTAATCAAGGATATATTGTTATAAAAGTTTGACTGTATAATAACTTCTTTAAAGATTGATTATTTTTCAATAATCTTAATGTCGATTATTAATATTAATTTTGAAGCTATTATACTAAGACTAGACAATTATAACTTCCTTCCAAGAGTAACTATCAAAATAAATTTAGTGATATCTGAATTATATAGTAAAGCTGTAAAATAGAGAAGTCTAAATTAAGCTGCACAACAGATATGAAACAAGTGGTCCAGTCTCAAGATGAGACATAATCAACTCCACTTGGTGATCACATTCCACCATGTAGTTTATATAAATAAACTTGTTCGACATCATGGATCATGCTTAACAACAGTACACAAGACTGTCCAGGTCACACATGGACCTCTTCCATAGTTCTTTGTTGGTACAACCAATCAGGCCAGGCATGGACCTCTTCCACACTTATCTGTGGGTATACAAAAGTGTAAAAAGATGTTTGAGTAAGGATATCTTGTATCCTTCAGTTTAATTCCAGAGACAGAGTGTGTTTTTATAAAGATACACACACTGCTCGAAAGTTAATATAATGATACAAAATAGAGGAGAAATATTGAGATAGGTTTAGAAGTGATCTAAGTGTTAGTCTTTGTAGCTTTGGAATTCTTGATATGAAGCATATATATATAACTCAAGTCCTTGTATGGAAAATAGAGTGTCGCAAGTCAGATAGATCCGACATGTATTCTTCATGATGTTTGATAGTGCGAAGATGTTCTTGGGATTATAGAATGCTTCACGTGTTCTTCAACAACATCGAGTTGCATGAAAAAATTCTTTCTTCATGAATTATCTAAGTGTATTATTTGTTGTCGTGCTCAGGTCCACCAGTTTGTTTTTATTTTTTTTGGGTATCATGCCACGTATTCTTGTGTTTATTTTGTTTTTGGGAAGTCCTACTCTTTTATCTTGGAGGGAGTTTTTTTGAGCTGACAGGTTGCATCTACACGGCCCCTTCTACCTTGTACTTGTCTACAAAAGAAATATTAATTATGTATATGCATTAAAATCTTCAAATATGAACGTTAGAGATAAAATTGAATGATGAAAAAACATATTATTAAATGATGTCACAGTATGTCCTGGAGATATTGTCTCTTTCACATGGTTCCTGGATTGGTCAAGGTGTCTTGTGGTCATGGTTTCTGGTTTATGGTGTCTGGTTCACGGTGTCTTGTTCACGGTGTCTTTATGTTAGGGTGTCTTGTTGACAGTGTCTGGTTCACGGTTTCAGGATGTCACATTCTCTGAATGTCATAGTGTTTGGATTTCACGATGTCTAGATGTCACGGTGTCTGCTTGTTCACGGTGTCTCACGGTCATGGTGTCTCTTGGTCATGGTGTCTCATGGTCACGGAGTCTCATGGTCACCGTGTCTTATAATTAGAAAAATATCTGTATTCATACTTAAAGATTGATATTTATAGAATGAATTAAACATAGTAATTTGTTAGAGAAATCAATATAAATTGAATCAAAAGATAGTGTATAGTAACCAAACTGAGTGTATAACACTTAAGAGATTTGGATAGCTTTTACTAAACAAATGTGCTTTTGATGTGAGATAGATTACATAGAGTTAACATGGTTTATATATTGAATATGATTTGCGATCATTAAAACATGATTAATACATAAGGAGTCCAATAATCTCCCCCTTTTGATGATCACAAACCATGTAAATTTAGAGTGTATATGTGTTCTAACAAGATAGTTCAAATGTGCATATGTAGAGTGACTGTGCTCTTCTCCTATATTTCTCATATATTTATCCAATATATTTTTCATTTATTTTTCCCATATTTATTTCCCATATATTTATCATATTTTTTTCGCATATATTTCTCATATTTGTTTCCCATATATTTCTCCCCCTTTTGGTATTATCCAAAAGTAGCAGGAAAAATAAAGACAAGATAAACAAGAAAACTTCATAATGTATTAGAGAAAAGAAAGAGGGGAATTACAAAAAGTTAAAAAGTGTAACAAGATTACCATCAAAATAGATTAATCATTTTTCTTTTTCACTGGCTGGTCTTCTCTTTTTATTTAGCCGTAATACCACAAGAGAAAGCCATAAGATAAGAAGTTGAAGTAGAATAAGGGAGTGAGTTGGTTGATAGAGAAGGTAAAGGATGGCCTCCAAAGATAGAGGGAGCTACAGTAGGTGCAGTAGAAGACTGAGGCAGTTTTTGATCAAGGATCACAAGACTGATCTGACTCAGTTCCTGAGTAAAAGACATAGAAGTGGAGGCTAGGGCATAGGTGAATGTAGGAAAACCAGGTTTCATAGGTGTAGCTAAAGGAGCAACAATGGCTATACCCTATACATGAAGATAGGGCCCCATAAGATTAATCGAATTCACAATTATCATTACACCATACTACGTAGCTTTCTTAAAGTCATCCTTGTTATCTATAAACATATACAAAAGACGAGTGAACTCTGTGAGATTTTGTACTTGAGTTTTGAAAGCTTGAGTAGCTGGAGAAATCCTCATATTTTCTATAAGATATTTAAAATGATTGGTCACGTCAGTCTTTGATAAGATTTTGTTGAAGTAAAAATACACATTCTTGGCAATTTCTTACGGATCATCATTAGAAATTTTTGAATGGATTTGGAACAGATCAAGAACTCTGTCACTATTCGTGATAACTTCATATTGGGAATATTTATTGAAACCACTAAAAATAGTCTGATGTTATTATTTGGCCACTATTCTGAGTAGGTCACTGTCTAAGGAAGGTTGAGATGATTTTCCAGATGCCTTGGAATCATTGACAGTCGAGGTAAGAGATTTCAGTTGATTTATTACTTTTTGAAGGAACCATGTATACTCATTAGTGAGCTTGTTAAGATTAACAACAAGATCTCCCATTTCTTTCATAATCTGTTTGTTTCTTGCAATGACCATTTCAGCTAAGGACTCTAAATGAGGATGAATCTGAGAGACAAAATTATATGGGGTTTGAGGAACAATAGGTTCCACCAGATGGAAAGAAATATCTGATCTCAAATGAATCACTTTCTACATGTCTTTAATCAAACCTCTTAGGGTCTTCACTTCAACACTAAGTAGTCTGTTTTCAACTCTGACATCCTGAATCTCATGAAGCATTTTGGGTTTGATATGCCAAATAACTTTTTCCAACAACAGTGAGGCATCTTTCACACTTAGATGTGTTACAAGAGTAGGTTGGGATTTGAGGGGTTTTTCAATTATAAAAAAATGGGTAGATCCAAATTATTTCAGATTATATTTACTCATTAAGGATGGTTGTGCTGGTGAAAGTTCAGATATAGTGACTGATAGGAGCTTAGGCTCCTTTTTAGAGGTTGGATTAGAGAAAAATTTCAATTGGAACATAGTAGAAAGGTCAAGTCCTTTGGCTGAGACTTCCTGGGAGTCATTCGCATCAAAAAAACTGGGGAACATATACCGAGTGTCAACATGGCTTGATTTAATCAAGTTTGGTACTTCAAAAGATTCCAGATTTGTGGTTTTCTCCCCCTCAATAGTTTCATCCTTCTTAGGACTGAGAGACTTAAGGCCATGTCCTAATTCCACAAATTCCTCTCTTAGATCCTCTCTCATTTCCTATCGAGCTAGCTGAAAATCCTGCTCTAGCCATTCCTCAGCCGAAGGAATGACTTCAGGAATATATTATTCCACTGGATGTTATTCAAGGTCAGCTTCTTGCATAGTAGTAAATTCTTATTTTATAGGTTCTTCCATATCATTCTTTTTGGTTTCATTGACAACAAATACTATTTCAACCTTGGGTTGATCTTCTTGATTAACAACATCTTTTGAAGTAGAGACTGCTTTTTCACTTACTATATGAGGGATAGGAGTTCAATCTTCGTTATTAGAAACAATTTCCCTTGGAGTCATAGTAGCCTCTTCTTCTTCTTCTTCTTCTTCTTCAAAATAATCAACAAACTCATGTGGTTCCAAAATAGGATCACAAATATCTTTTGGTCTTGAGGGATGTTCCACTGGATTGAACGTTTCATAAATCATACCATTATCTTCCACCCATGCCTTTTTACAAGGATTCCAATTGATTTTCATCCTTTTGATAATGAATTTTGAAAGGAAGTACTCAAAATCCTTGATAACTTCCTCTTTAGGTCCAACCATACCTTTTTCATGAAGTATGGATGAGATGTGCCGAGAATAAAATAGTGATTTTGACTTGGATGTTGTTTTGATCTGCTCACACATATGGTGTATAATATACTTACAATGGTTGATCTTATGCCCTTTTTTCAAAAGATGAATCTAAAACACATCCTGATATTTTAGTATAGCAAAATCACCTTTTTGGGGGGCTACCCAAGTTCTGTATAAACATAAATAGAATTCTAGATTCTCTATCCAGTTTAGTAGCAATGGCTCTCCTCCTGGTGCCATTTCTAGTTAAGCTTTTCAAAGCATCTTCCAAAATAAAGAAATCACTAAAATGTGGGGGTCCTATCTGATAGTCATTAAAGAAGCCTTCACGAGGTATCTTAAGGAATGAAACCCATAACCTTGAAGATATTGAGAATTTCTAGACATTTATCCCGCTTCTCACAGCTTAACAATCTTCAGAATCAAAGGATAACTGAAAATACTGAGAAAATTGAGCCAATAACTTAGGGTAGATATATATATATATATATTCCTTAGAAAATCATTCTAACAATACTTTATGTTTTAAAACATTCAAAACCAGAGACTTACTTGATAGAATCCACTTAGGGAATACCTCTTTCTTAGGTACTACTACCCAGTTCATCGGATTTCAATTTAGAGGACCTTCAGGTGCCAGCATGGGTGTGATTTTCTTCTTCTTTGAGCTACGAATCTCAGTAGTCGAAGATGAAGGTAATTTCATCCTGGGCATTCAACGATGGTTTGTGAGAGATAAGGATTGAATGGTTGGATAAGGGTTACAAATTGAGTGAATTGAAGAAAGCTCGAGTGAAGGACAAGTGACGCTTCCTTTATTTTATCATTTAGGAATACCAAACGTTGCAAAAGTAAAAGCATGGGAAAATAAAAAGGTGAAATGAATAATTACCACGATACTATTTTTAATTTGTAAATAAAAATAATAAACAATAATTATGGTGAGACCAAGTTAGGTTTTTACCGGGAGATAGTGAATGGATATTACGGTGGGATAATGACTGAGCTTTACAGTGAGACAGGGATTGAACTTTATGGTGAGACATTAATCATGAAGTTTATGGTGACACAGTAAACATGAACATTATGATGAGACGGTAAACATGAAATTTAGGGTGAGATAGTAAACATGAATACTATAGTGGGAAAATAAACATAAACATTACGGTGAGACAGTAAACATGAAACAGTAATTTATATAACACTCAGAGAATTACTTAATATTTATCATGCCTAATTCATGTATGATGTATTCTATTATTTCAGAATTTACTGGTTATGTAAGTGTATCAGCAATCTAATACTCAGTACCAATGAATTCCAAAGTGATATCACCCTTTTGATAATGATCCCTCAAAATGTGATTTCTTACATCAATATGCTTTTTCCTAGAATGTGAAAAATGATTTTTCGAAATGTTAATAGCACTTGTGTTGTCACAATTTATAGGTACATGCCTAAATTGATATCCATAATCTATTAATGTGTGTTTCATCCACAAGATTTGGGCACAACAACTTCCAACAACTATGTATTCATCGTCTATAGTAGATAATTCAACATAATTTTGTTTCATAATACACCATGATACTAGTGACTTTCCTAAAAAGGGACATGTTCCAGATGTGCTTTTTTCTATCTGACTTAAAGCCACCGAAGATAGCATCATAATAACTAACTAATTAAAATGATTGGCCTCTAGGATTGAAAAGTCTTATATTGGGTGTATGCTTGATGTATTTGAAAATTCTCTTTATTGCATTTAAATGAGATTACTTAGGATTTTCTTGAAAACAAGCACACATACACACACTAAAAATAATGTCAGGTCGACTAGCAGTTAAGTAGAGTAAACATTCAATCATTCCTCTATAAGTGGTTTGATCAAAAGATTTTCCCTCTTCATCAAGATCCAACATACAAGTGGTACCTATGGGAGTGTTACTACAATTAGTGATATATAGTCAAAAATGTATTAGAATATCTGTTGTATTTTTACTTTGAGTTAAAATAATACCATCATTATTTATAATGATTTGTAATCTGAGACAGAATTTTAGTTCACCCATTAAACTCATTTCAAATTCATTTTGCATAATTTTAGAAAAATCAATACATAAATAATTTCTTAAAGATCAAAAGATAACGTCATTTACATAGATTTGGACAACTAAAACATCATTAGAAATTCGTTTTATCAAAATGGAAGAATCAACTATTCTTTTTGTAAAGGATTTTGAAATAAGAAATGTAATCAACCTATCATACCAAGCTCTAGAAGCTTGTTTTAAACCCTATAAAGCTTTTGATAATTTAAAAATATGATTTGGAAAATGGGGGTTTGTAAAACAAGGGGGTATTTCAATAAATAACTCCTCACCTATATACCCATTTAAGAATACACTCTTAACATCCTTGTGATATAGTTTGAAATTCATATGTGTAGCATAAGCAAGCAGGATTCTAATGGCTTCATGTCTAGCTACTAGTGAAAAGGTCTCCTCATAGTCAATTCCTTCTTCTTGACTATAGCCTGGTGCAACGAATCTAGCCTTGTCTCTAACTATGTTACCAGCTTCATCTACCTTATTTTTGAACACCCATTTAGTGCCTATAGTGAATGTGTCCTTAGGTCTTTCAACAAGTTTCCAAACTTTCTTCCTTTCAAACTGATTAAGTTCTTCTTGCATAGCCATCACCCAAAATTCATAATTGATAACATCATTAATGTTTTTAGGTTAAATTTGTGACTAGAAGAATTAATGTTCAACTTGATTTCTAAGATAAGCTCTAGTTTGAGTTCCTTTGTCTAGGTCTCCTACAACAACATCTAAAGAATAGTTTTTAAGAGTTCTAACAACTCTAGAAAAAGAGGGACTAATGATTTCAGGTTCATCAACACGTTTAGGTTAATTGTGACTGGAGTCTAAAGAATTTCAATAATAAGAAGTTTTCACAGATTCTTTAACAGAAAAATTTGAGGATTATGAATTAATTTTCAGAATTGGTTCATAATCCTCCAGGTTCTCCAGAATGGTTTTAGGATCATGTTGATCTACATCATCCAATTTGACATGGATAGATTTTTCCACACCTTTAGTTATTTTATTGAACACTCTATAGGCTTTTCCAGACATGGAATATCCTAAAAAGATACCTTCATCATTCTTGGATGAAAAGTTTTCACGATTATCTTTACTATTAAGAATATAGATTTTTCATCCAAAAAAATTGAAGTAGTTAACCTTGGGTTTTCGATCATTCCATAACTCATAAGGATTCCTCTTAAGAATAGGTCTTATCAACACTCTATTGATTATGTAGCATGATGTATTGATTGTTTCAACCCAAAAATAAATAGTTAGGTCATATTCACTAAGAATTGTTCTAGAAATCTCTTGTAGGGTTCTATTTCTTCTTTCTACAACTCCATTTTTTTAGGTGTTTTAGGGGCAGAGAAATTGTAACTATAACCATTTTTTGAGGAAAAGGATTCAAACTATAGACTTTAAAACTCACGTCCATGATCACTTCTTAAGGATTTAATTCTATTTCCATTATGATTTTTCACAGAGTTGGCATATTAAGTAAAATAAGAGTAGGCTTCACTTTTGTGAGCCACAAAGAAGGTCCAAGTATATATAGAAAAGTCATCTACAAGAACATAAACATAGTGATTCCCATTAAAACTATAAACTCTAGATAGTCCAAACAAATCCATGTGAACCAGATCGAGAGGTTGGGAAGATGATACTTCATTATTTGGATTGAAGGAAATTTTGGGTTGTTTTCCCTTTTGACAGGGATTACACACATTGTCATTTCGAAACTCAAGTTTGGGAATGTTTTTAACTATGTTTTTTCTAGTTTGATTCCTAAGGGAGTGGATATTACAATTTCATAGTATACTATTCCAGAGCCAAGACTCTTTATGAAATGAAATTAACCATGAAGAATTTTGAGATGCTAAGGAGTCTATGTTAACATAGTAAACATTTTCATTTCTGAAAGCAGAAAATACTAATTTATCTTTAGAATTAATGAAATTGCAAGAATATTTTTCAAATCTATCATGAAATCCATCATCACATAATTTTGAGATACTATGTAGATTATATTTCAATCCATCAACAAACATTACTTTAGAAATTAAAATGGACTTATAGTTACCAATTTGGTTAAGGCCAATGATTTTTTCTTTGGAATTATCACCAAATGTGACATATCCTCCATCTATTTTTATTAGGGTATTGAATCATGAGTAGTCTCCTGTCATAGGTCTTGAACATCCACTATCCAAGTTCAATAAAATTTTACATGAAATCTTTAAGCAACTTTCCAATAAAATGATTATGTAAATATAGATTTTGGTACCCATACATGTTTCGGTCTATTAATATTAGTAATAAGTGCTTTAAGAACCCATATCTTCCTCATAGGTTTCCTATAAGAATTAAGTAAAGTACTTGAAAAATAAACTCTATTTGGTCTTGAAAAACATGAAATAGTAGAAGGTGTATCATGAATTGAATTTTTGGATTTGTGTTCTAAACTGGGAGTAAAACTATATACCTTATATTTAGAAACAAAATTTGATCTACCAAGATTTTATTCCAGGTTGATAAACAATGCCAGTTTTGTATTTTGAGGCAATTTGTTTACCAAGAATTTGAGTAAGGGTATTTTTCCCATTGTTAAAATTTTCTAGGTCATTATTCAATTTCTAATTAGACATGTTTAATTCATTGTACTCTTTGTGTAGTTGAGAATTTTTCACTTTTTCTATTGTGAGTTCAAATTTAACAGTCACAGTGAGAGCATACTATTTCATCAATGATTTATATTTTTCTTTTAGTTCATTAAATGTTTCTTCAAGCATGTTACAATATTACAATATTTCTTAATTAGTCATATTTTCAGAGTCACTCTCATCTTTAGAATAGTATGAATTATGTATAGGAGAGTCCAGTGTTACCTCAGATGTGTTTGTCACAAAACACATATTTGATTTGTTAGCTTGTTCATCATGTGATGTTTTTGAGTCACTTGAACTATAATCAGAAGCACTCCATGTTACTTTCATGGCATTTTTATACTTCCTATACTTGTCATCATATCTCCTTTTGTACTTGAGATTTGGACAGTCAGCCTTGATATTTTCTTTTCACTTACATTCATAGTAGAAAATATCATCAGTCTTGTCACTTATTTTCCAATCCTTCTTCCAACATTCTTTTTGGTCATATTTTCATTGGAAGTTAGGCATCCGAAAAAAGTTCTTCTTCTTTTAAAATTTCCTGAATCTTCTTTCTAATTGAGCCATCCCCTCATCACTCTTAGGTGATGATTGGTCGCTACAAGAACTTTCTACAGAAGCTTCCAATTTCCCTTTCCCTCTGTGTTTAGAGGTGGTGGTTTTTAATGCAAAAGATTTCCACTTTGGTTCCTCCTCCTCTTCCTTGTTGACTTTCAGTTCCTCTTCACACATCATTAGATTCCCAATGAGTTCTTTCACAGGTAGCTTGCTGATGTCACATTATTCTCTAATAGAGACAGAGGTTCCTCTCCATCTGTCTGGCGGACATCTGAGAATTCTCATGAACTATTCCTTAGTTGTGACTTCTCTTCTAAGAGAAATCATTGTGTGGACAGTCTGATTGAACCTAAGATACATGTGAGAGATAAGATCATCAGGTTTAATTTTAATGTTATCATATTTAATATTATAATTATTAAGTCTAATTTATTTTACACTAAATGTTCCTTCATGTGATATAGATAGGGTATCCCCAATTTCATGGGTAGTTTTACAAGCAGAGATTCCATTGAATTCCTCATCTTCTAAAGAGCAGTATAAAGCATTCATAGCTTATCAATTATTAATGTAGAAATTTTTGACAGGTTCGTCCCATGTGATTCTATTAGAAGCATGAATCATATATTCATATATAATGGAAGAAAAAATTTCAAAAACCATACTCTCAAAATGCATTTTCATTTTAATTTTCTATTGAGCATAGTTGGTTCTATTAAAAAATGGTGTTATGTTGGTTGAATCACCTTCCAATCTAGTATCCATAATACAGAAATAAATTGAAAGACCTATAAATTTAGAACTAATAGAAATTTATAGATCTTCAATGTACAACTATAATCACAGTTGAATAGGGTTAAACAAAGTCTTAATTAACAACCTCGGATACAAAATGTTGGTCGGAGTATATTACTCAAGAGGGGGGATTGAGTATCTATAAAAATTTCTTGTTAAAAATTATTTCTAAAAGGTTTCCCCAAAAGATTACAACAACCTAGTTAATCAAGGTTATAATGTTATAAGAGTTTGACAGTTTAAATAACTTCTTTGAAGAATAATTAGTTATCAGTAATCGTAATGTCGGTTATTAATATTACTTTTAAAGCTATTCTAATAAGACAAGAAAATTATAACTTCTTTACAAGAGTTACTATCAATGTGAATTTAGTGAAATCTGAATTATAATGTAATGTAGTAAAATGGAGAAGATTAAATTAAGCAGCTAAATGGATTTGAAACAAGTGGTTTAGTCTCAGGAAGATACCTAATCCACTCCACATGGTGATCTCCTAACACCAAGATGTTTATGTAAATATACTTGATCCACACCCTGGATCGAGGTTAACAACATTAAAAATGACTATCCAAGTCACACATGGCCCTCCACTATAGTTCATCGTGGGTACAAACAACCATGCCACACATGGACCTCATCAACACTTATCTGTGGGAATACACAAGTGTAAAAAAATGTTTGACTAAGGATATATTGTATCCTTCTATTTAATGTAGGAGACAGAGTGTGTTTTTATACAGATACACACACTAATCTAAGGATAATAAAATTATACACAACAGATCAGAAATATTGAGATAGGTTTAGAAGTTCTCTAAGTGTTAGTCTTTGTAGCTCTAGACATCTTGAGATGAAGCAGATGAAGAGCTCATGTCCTCATATGGAAAAAAGAGTGTCTCAAGTCAGACAGATCCATATTGTGTTCTTCATGATGTTTAATAGTGTGAAGATGTTCTCGGGATTGTAGTATGCTTCGTGTGTTCTTCATAAGTGTCGAGTTTTATGAGTCAATTCTTTCTTCAAGAATTCTATAAGTGTATTCTTTGTTGTCCTGCTCATACCCACTAGCTTGTTTTTCTTTTTTTGGTATCGTGCCATACATTCTTCCTTTTTTTGTTTCGGGGCCCCATTGTTCTTTTATCTTGGAGTGCATGTGTTTGAGCTAACAAGTCGCATGTATTTTTTACCCCATACCTCAGACTTGTCTACAAATGAAATATTAATTATGTCAGTGCATTAAAACCTTCAAATATGATCGTTAGATATTAAATTGAAATAAGGAAAAACATATTAAGAAACAGTGTCACAATATGTCATGGAATCAATGTCTCCTTCACACAATGTCTGAATTGGTCACGGTGTCTTGCGGTCATGATATCTAGTTCATGGTGTCAGGTTCATAGATTCTTGTTCACGGTGTCTTGATGTCATGGTATCTTGTTCACGGTGTCTAGTTCACAGTGTCTGGATATCATGGTGTCTAGATGTCACAGTGTCTGGATGTCACAGTGTCTAGATGTCATGGTTTCTAGATGTCACGGTGTCTGGATGTTATGGTGTCTAGATGTCATGGTGTTTAGATATCACAGTGTCTGGATGTCATAGTGTCTGCTTGTTCACTTTGTCTACTTGTTCACGGAGTCTCATGGTCACAGTGTCTCATGGTCACTGTGTCTCATGATCACACTGTATCATTGTCATGGTGTCTCAGACTTAGGAAAATATCTGTATTCACACCTAATCAGTGATATTTATATAATGAATTAAACGTAGAAAGTATTCAGAGAAAATAATTTTAAAGTGAATCAAAAGATTGTGTATAGTAACCAAATTGAGTGTATAAAACTCAAGAGCCTTGGATAGATTTTACTAAACAACTATGCATTTGATGTGAGATATATTTCAAAGAGTTAACATGGTCTATAGACTGAATAAGATTTGTGATCATTAAAACCTGATTAATACATGATGAGTCCAACATCATGGTTCCTCATCTATTATAGTGTCACCCTCTTACTTGGAAGGGAATTGGTCCCATATCAACTATTAGAGTGGAACCCTCCTATAGGTCAAGGAATGGGTGCTCAACCATTATACTGGAAATGTTTTTTTAGGAAGGTTTTGAGTCCTTTATTTACCATAGGAGTGGAACCCTACTCCTAGACGAGGCTTGATTCCTCTATCTACTATCAGAGTTGAATCCTCTTGTTCGGGAGGTTATGGTTTCTCTATTAACCACTATAGTTTCACACTCATGTTTTACTAAGGAAAGGGTACTCTACCTAGATATTTTTTACCCATGTATATCTGGCACTATAGAGAGGTGTGACTCAACTTGGATGTTTTTAATATATATGACTGAGATGTTGGGCATTGTGGATGAACCCTTTGTAACTGATGGATGACTCATTTCCTAAAAGGGGATTTGATATCGATACACCATTTCTCTATCAATTGGGTTTCTTTTGTTGAGAATATATATCTATATATTTATATATATCTTCATCCATTTTGATGGTTTTTATTACTCTCTTGTTGTGGGTTGGGATTTTTATTCCTATTGCATCTCTTACACCTTCCCTTCGATTATTAGGACCTCCCATTGAGTATTTATATACTCACCCAGGTATGAGGTTTTCCTATTTCTTTCATGTCATATAAAGATGAATGATATGTTTGTGGCGATTTTAGATGAGCATAGTGATACCCTTGTGTATTAGACCACACACAGTGGATAAGTTTTGGAGATATGGTGTCGAGTTCACTCAGCACATTAAATTTTCATTTTTTTTCTAGTTGGGAATTTATTTTTTACCTTTTACTCTTTAGATTAAATTTTCAAAGTCTCGTACTTTCTATAGGATTTATGTGTGTATTTTATTAAATATATGTTTTAATATTTATTATTATTCCTCCACCATTTTACATGGAGATGGTCATGTGTCCAGTTACATGTACATTAGGAAAGTTCCTCCCATGTTACAAATACCTTTATGGGATTGTCTCTACCCATAGCCTATAGAAGCAAGATTATGGTAGTTTTGGCCTAAGAGTCACTAGTTTAGGTCATGAAATATATAACATATATTATAATTCCATTCCCTTTTTAGAAAATTCTTTATTTCACATTCAGAGAAAATATAACATAACTACTATATAGTCATTGTAGCAGTACTTTAGCACACTGTAGAAATGGTGGCACAGAAGCAAAGGCGAGCACTATAGCGGCGATAGGGAACTATAGTAGTGGCGAGTACTATACAGTACCATCGCGGTGTGGGTACTGTTGCTATACTATTCACAAAATGGGCCTTGGGCTAAAATATTTGGCCTACGGGCCATGTAATGGGATAAATGACCGCTGGGCCTTCCAGATATGTAATGGGTCTCCCTCTACCCAGTTAAAGAGGTCTTTTCTTTTCATTAAAAATAAATGAGGTTTTTGGACCAAATCTTAAGAAAAATATATTAATAATATTCCCATTCAATATTTAAATATAAAACTCATTAAAAAATAAATCAATGGTTGAATCATTAATTTTAAAAAATTTCATATAAAATATGGAATAGATGAATAATAATAATAATTTATTAGTTAATTATATGTTTATGACAACCCTATCAGCTATAAATTCATTTACGAATTTAACATCCTAATTAGTTAATTTATAAGAAAAACCATACTTACATTTCCTCTTATTAGGTATATTTCTTTGAAACATGTATAATAGAATAAAATAAAGTCTAATATCAATGATATTAATGAATTGGACATTAATAGTATATCTCATTCATTTTCACATATGAGATAGATAGGCTTTATCAAAATAGATAAAATAAAATCAAAATATCTCTAACAAATCTCCAGTGAATTTATCCTACATTTACTACATGTTGCAAATTCAAACATTATATTATTCTTTTTTATAATTTTCTTTACACATGGAACCCAACCAAACTATTCTTCTTATGAAATCCTTTTATAATATATGACATAGATAATTCATTTTCAGTATTGATGAATCTTATCACAATATCCAAATATGATGAATTATGTTGCTATAATAATTCCATTTTAATTATTAGAATTATTCAATTAAATTATTAGTTGATCTTGGTTTCAAAATTTCATCCATATAATCAGGAGCATGACTCTAAAATCTTGTATAGTTATCCTCATAATCATGCATGACTTCCTATTCCATTTTTCATAAATCCTGATATTAACTTTCCATATAAAATTTTATATTTCAAGTAAAATATTTATCAAGAAATAGTTCCATGAAATCGCTCTATTTGTTACATTATATGTCTTCCTCCATCTCAATGTTATAAATTAATTACCACGGTTGATTAACATCTCCCATAATATGATAATCAACCCTAAAAACATTCTTTATTTCACTTAATCCAAAAGTGTTGATTATATTCCCTATAGATTTAATCATTTTCTATACCACCACTTGATTTTTGGTTACATTTAATGATGATGATTTCTAATTAATGAAATCATATAATGTTTTTTTACCGTGATATAGGAAAATAAGTCATTTCATAATGGAAATTTTACTTATCATAACAAATCTTAGTATTCCCAAATAAAGTGATTAGTTTCTCATCTGGAACACCAAATTCATTGGTTTTCTAAGTATCTAAATCCCTACACTAGTCAAGAGTTCTAAATTAGTTTTTATTTATTTATATAGGGGAAATTTTAAAATGATGTCTTATTCATAATAGTTTACAAATAAGTAAACGAAATATAAATATATTAATATATTTCATATGAATTTATTCTAACAATATACCAAATATTCAATCCATTTTAGAATGTTTTTTATAATTTCATACGGGGTTATCATAATTTTTTGTTCTTAGGATAAGTTATATTAAATCAGGTATATATGTTTTCTAAAAAACATGCTTTTTAACCAACTATAGATACCATAAATCTAATGACCCATAATTGTTTGGTTCATTATTAAATTAGATATATAATAAATAGAACACCAGTTATATGAGCTGGTGTCTTATATTCTTAAGAATCTAGATTCCTACATGATTATTAAAACATGTTGTCCACATATATAATATCAAAAAAATACATGAACATTTATTTTTACAATATTTATTATTCTCTGTTATTAAATAGTATTATTTATTTTTTCATTGGAAAATGGAAAACAATTTAAAGGGATGATCATATACACTCCGGAAGAGATAGAGTATAGTGATTCCAACATGGTGTAGGTATAACATACAAAATATAATAATAATAATAAATAATCAAATATATTTTTTAAAAAATGATTACATAAGTATAAAAAATATTTGGATAATATTACAGTGAAAACAAATAATAACATGTCTAATCATGAAAGATATTATAATTATGGAGTGAATAATATTAGTAACCATAGCCATAAAAATAATTTAGTGTGCCTAGAAATCATAAATAAGGTGTACAAATGCTCCCAATTCCTAATGCATGTTTATCTAATGGGAAATATCATTATATCGTGGGGTATACAATTATTGTCCTCACTTGTCACTTAGTAATTCTAGAAAATTCATCATATAAATAGAATAAATAAACAATATAATTAAAAAGGTTACCTATGGGACCCTATATATAATCATATCTAGGTAATCAATAATTATCTATTTTAAAAAAAGGTGTATTTTTATTTTCAATTTTTCACTAGAAAAATGAATAGAATAAGTTTCTATGTAAGCACTATTTAATATAAATTTAGGAATATAGGTATTTTAGAAAATATATAGTGATGGGAATATAGCCAAATAAATATTATAAAATCTTTTAAAATATTATAAATGATATAAAATACCTCTATAAAATAACTAACTTAGACATGCATGAAAAAGATACATTATAGAGGGGTAATAGAGATTTATAAAGAAAATTCTCAAAAGAATGAATGTGTTTGAGACTTCCCTTATGGCCATCATAATATATGAATGTTAAATAAATAAGTGAGTTAAAAATATTAATAGTCAAAAAAGGAAACATATAATTGTATAAATCCAATTCCTTGGGGATGAGAAACATAAGTGAAGATAGGTAATAGATTAATAATATTTCAAAAAATGGAGATATAAAAAAATAATATTCCTCAAGTATTGACTAGTGTTGCATGTCACATATCTTTATGAAATATAAAATTTTATTTATTTAAAAAGGTTTTAATTTTATCATTATTGTTCCCTTTTATTAATTTTTAAATCACTTAGTATTTTTTTGTTATTTAAATTGATCATTCAATGATGTTTGAATCGTTGGTAAAAAACTGCATCGGTATAGTGGTATAGATCAATGAACTATATAAAATGATTTTAAAAGATATATGTGTGTCAAGGAATCTTTTTTCATGTCATTTGAAAATTGAAAGTGTTAAATAATATATTTGATATTTACAAATCATAAAACACTTCTTGATAATACAATTTTTAAGAAATTAAAATGGGCACTATAAACTATTTTTACTTTAATTAATATCATAACAATTTTATAGTTTAAAATCATTAAAAGATTATTACTATATGTTAAATATATATATATATATATATACTTGAAATAATATTTTGTAAATACCATTGAATAGAATAAAGGAAAAAACATAATCATTCACATAGGTTGTAAAAAACATCCATGACTGAGTGTGGTTTTTGCAATATACAAAATGATGTAGGAAAAAATTAAATATTTCAGTTTCATAAAAAAAATTGAGTTCAATAATAATAATATTTTAGATTTACTTTAAGAATTACATATGTTTTTTAAGAGTAATAATACTATAAAAAAGAAAATACATTATTTTTTTATCCCTTTCCATTCCCTCAAAAATTACTTAATTATAGTGATCCTTAATCAATCAGAGGAGGATATTTTGGTTGTAATAGACCATCATGAACATTTATGAAGAGTTTTTGAAAATTACTTTTTTAGATATTTTTAAATGATTATTTAAATGGTTTTAAGGGATAAATGTGTCAATAACGGTTGTTTATAAAACCATGGGGGTTGTCTAATTGAATTTTTTTCGAATAATTTATTATTTGAGTTCAAGACTACATATAATGTTGATTATTTTGAATATTAATGTTCTTTTATTAGGAAAAATATATTTTCATCCCATTTAAGAAAGTAGAGAAGATTAATTGAATGTTTAATTTTCTTTATTCAATATAAAAAAACCAAATATTGGTCTTCATTATATTTGAATATTTCTACAGATATGAATGTTGATTAAATGGTAAGGAAATAATGTTTATTTTTAAATATATGTTATGTTACTCATAAATCTAATTAAATTAATAAGTTTCTTAATAAATTATTGAATATTTTTTACATTATACGGTTATTATAAAACATAATTTATATGCGAAATATATATTTTTAACTATTCAATTTTTTTGATATCTTTTATAAAAAATATATAAAATTTAGCATAATAAAATTTATAAATTTTTATAAAAAATTTGGATCAATTTTATGAATTTAATTTTAGATTCAATATAATTTAATTTAGTACCAAAATTAATTCTTAATTTTAAAAAAATATTTTAATTTCCTAAATTGGAAAAAATATTTTAATAAATATTAATTGTTTAGTAAACAAATTTATTCATTATTATACCTTGATTAATTCTCATTATTTATATTTTTTAATTTTTTTATTAACATATGATACTACTCATCTCACATGACATTTTTATATTATCACTAATTATCACATTTTTGTTTCAATGATCAATATAATCTTCCAACTTTTATGTCACTCATTAAAAATAAACATCATTTTTCATTTTAACCTTATGAATATGATTTTATTAGATCATCAATCACATATATTAATTTTTTAAACATTTATCATAATATAAATATCTCCCTCTAAAAATTATTATGAGATAAAACATTTATTAATTATAATAAAATATCAGGTCTTTCAATAATAGTTTGTAATAAAGATATATTCTTCCAATAATAAATGTATGAATAAATATTATATTAAAATTTTTATCTATTACACAAATATTTTGTAAACCTGACAACATTATATTTTATATATGTTCTCAATATTGTCCTTTTAATTATTCTTAATGAAAGGATATTACAGTATTATATAACCATGCTGCACGTATTCATCTTAGAAAAATTAATAGATTCTTTATTGTCTAATACTATTAAAAATTATTTCCTTATAAAATTTTAAAGATATTATATGCATTCATTATTTTCAATAGTTGACATTATGTGGTATTCTTCGACCAACTAATTTTCCTATTTATTATCTACATTCAGAAACTCATTATAACTAATTTTAATTTCACTGTTATCTATATATTTTTAATGGTGCTAAAATAAACTCCCATATTATTTCTCTTATCCATTTTAATAATTTATTAAATAAATGTCGTAGTAAATCATGGTTTTGATAATTTTATCCACTTTTTTATCTATCATATAATTTATTTCATTCAATGTTATTCTATTTTATTCCCTTACACTTGAAAAGAATGAAAATAATATTCTCAAAAATTCATAATAATAATTTAATTTTATCACAAAGGATTTAAACTATAAAAATATTTATAATCCATTAAAACATTTATATTATTGAATCTCAATGTATAAAACCAAATCATTGATAATAATGTCTCAAAATTGATCAATCTATTTCCAAAAAATTTCTTATTACCAAAATAATTGTCTCATTATTCTTATATATTCCATTTATTTTCATATATAATGAAATATAACTATATATTTTTGTCTTTATTTTCATTAATCAATGTGAAAAATTCATGTAATTGTAATAAAACTAAATTTATTATTACTCGAAGAAAAAGAAATATGATTCATCAATATAATCTTGTAATCACTTTGTAATTTTAAATAATTTTCAATTAAACTATTTTTAATATATACATATATCCATCAAATCTCTAAAATATTCTTAATTAGTACCATTAAACATTGAAATATGATTATAATATAATACATCAAACTATCATGATAAAATATTAACGAAAATTAGATATTTTATCTAATATATATTACTATAAAGAAAAAAATATAAGAAAATATATAATTCCAAATGTGGTCCAAATATTATTGATTTTTTAATTTGGAGTTTTATTATTTAATATTTCCATGAATTTGAAAACCTTCCACTAAATACAAATATAAATTAAAAAATTAAGATGTTTTGAACTAAAGGCACACAGATTATATATATATATATATATAAATTATATTGTGTTATTTAAAAAAATATATAACATATAATAATGAATAAAAAGTAATAATAAATGTAAAAACGTAAAATCTATTAATGTAGAATGACGAACATGAAAAAAAATCCTTAAATCTCCAAAATAAAATTAGTAGGATATCCAGGTTCGTAATACCTAAAAATTCATTTCTTTTAATCTAATTTTGTATGAGGATTAATAGCTATATACATTTTCACCCATGAACATCCTAAAGGATATATCTATTTCTATGATGGCTAATAAATTTATTCTTTTATTTTTAAACTCAAAATAATAATATAAACTAATTTAAAATTGTAATTGAAGATTCCATGGTGAAATCCATGAGATGGATTTTATAAAAATAATAATGAAAGTCAATATATTGTATGATATTGAAAAAAATTAAATAATAGGAAAAAATTTGATTGAAATAAAAGAGTAAAAATAATCCATGGATATTAATTATCAGTTTAATAATCCAATGGATTATCAAGTAAGAATTAATAGTTAAATTGTTTTAGTAATTTAATTAAAAAAGCACCCTTATTCTTTAAGAATTCCATATTATTAAATAAATTCACAATTTTAAATTCTCAATTACTTCAAGAATATAAACTAATTATGTGTTTGAAAACCATGTTTATGAAAAAAAAATCACCATTCTTACAATTAGTATGATTAATCCCAACCGTGTTTATTCTTCTCAATACAATTGTCAATTGTAATAATGAAAGAGAGTTTGAGACATAGAATTATGGTGTGATGATATAACCTAATATAAATAAATTTAAATGAAAAACATCTATAAAAACAATACATTTAAGATTACATCACTCAACACATAATAAAATATCCCCCTCATTCTCATCATAAGTGTGAGAGAGTTAGAAAAATATAAAAGAACATGAATCTTATAGGACTAATAGAGCAGCCTGGCAGAAGAATATGTGGTGCATCACTTCATCCCCATGGATACTCTTATTCTTAGAGTGATTTCTTTAGGGGATAATTTCATCCCTATATTTATAAGTTAATATGAACCGTAATGCATTATAAATACAATAAAATAATTCATTTAATATGTCCATGTAAACCTCAAGAGTTACCAATGAATTAAATGCATGACATGAAATTAAATTTTTAATAAATTATAAAAAATAAAATATCTATAATTCATTATGTGACCTAGGTTTCCATACCATGATATTTTATTCACATTCCCCATGATCCATTTTCAACATTTCTTACCCCGTATGGGTGAGATTTCCTTGGTAGATATATTGACCATATAAAACTATGTTCAAAGTATGTATGATGACTATGTGAAAAAAACTCATGGTTACTTAACAAACTAAGTGAAATATTCATCATCGTAACTTCATTAAAAAATGAAGTAAAAATTATTTCAACAAATATAACAATAATTTAAATAAATAAAAATGATAAAACATATTTTAAAAAATTATATATAATTTATCTATCCCAATTCATGTATGCTATTATTAAATATATCAACATTATAAGGCATCGTAAATATATCATTTAAATAATGACCAGTATCAATGAATTCATGAGTTATATCACCCTTTTAAAAATAATCTCTCAAACAATGATGCCCTATTATAATATTTCGTGTCCCTATATGTGATTCAAGTTTCTTAAATGTATTTATAGAACTTATATTATCACAATTTATAATGAAAACTTAAAATTGATATCCATTGTCTATTAATATATGTTTAATCCATAGAATCTGTACACAACAATAGCCTACATAAATGCATTGATCATCAAAAATGGATAATGAAACAATGATTTTTTTCTCATTCCACAAAAAAGAATCAAGATAGTTTTATAAAAAATTCCTAGTTACAGAGTTTTAATTTCAATCTATGTTACAACCACCACCATCTACATCTGAATAACTCACTATGTCCACTGTATGTCCTCTAGAATAATAATGTATTATGTTGGTTGTATTTTTTATGTATATAAAAATCCATTTCATGGAATGTAAATGTTATTAATATGATTTTGGTTTAAAATTTGGACACATAAACATAATAAAAAAATATCAGGTCAGATTGTAGTTTTGTATAGTGAACTTCCAATCATAAATTTTCATGTGGTTTGATCAACTATTTTTCTCATTTATTCAGTATACTTTTTTAGATAATATTAATGGGATTATCAAATCCTTTTTTAAAATTCATTCATAATAGTTTAATAATATATTTATTTTACATTCATTTATTTGAAATAAATTATTCTTAAATATGAAAAATATGAAATCAAAGGAAGAATTTTAACTCACCATTCAAAATATTTTCAAATTCATTTTGTAGAAGTTTAAAAAATTCATCAGATAATGATTTTTTGGATGTTCTAAATTTAGTATTATAAATATATTAGTTTACTAAAAAAAATGATGAAATTATTTTAATAAATAGATCAGGATCATCCATTCCTTCACTAAAACCATTATAAATTTGAAATTAGCTATACCTAAAATACAAAGCTATAGAAGATTGTTTTAAGAAATGTAAATCTATTTTCATTTAAAAATGGATTTAGTAATATATGAATTTGAAATAAAATGAGTTCCCATAAAAAAGTATCATCAATTATATAATCATATAATAATTCAGTCTTGAAATTAATTTGATATAATTTAATATCCTAATGTTCTATATATAAAAGAGATATTATGATTGTTTTACTTCTCTATATTAGTGAAAAGGATTCCTCATAGTCAATAACATCCTCTTAACTACACCCATGAATAAATTATCATTCAATATTTATAATTATAATCCTTAAATATTCATCATTACTACTAAAAACATATTTATTTCGAATGGTACAGATGTTCAAAAGTCATTCAATATGTTTAAAAAACTATTTCACTCAAAAAAATTCACATATTATTTTATTTATAGTACCCAATATTTATCAATTTTATGTTTTTTGATGTTCTTAGGTTCATGATTTTTTATGAAAAATTAATGTTCAACCTAATTTCTATGTTAATACCTTTTTTATTCATATCACTAGATCTTTTGAAACTAAATCATAAAGATGGACTATATGAGTTCTAATAGCTATAGGTTTTGATGTATTTGAAACTTCATTTTACACTACAGGTTCTATTTCTAAATGGTCCTCATAACAGGGTTTTTTATACATAATATTTTATAGAATTATAAATCATATTTGAATTTATTAATTGATTGGAAATGTTTTCATTAAGATTATATAAAGGGGACTTAGGTTCAAGTGGGCCAATTTTATAAAATTTTATATTCACATATTCTTTTACATACTTGGACATTTAATTAAATACCACATATGATTTACAATTTGAATAATACCGATGACAAAAGCATTTATCACAATTTGGTTAAAATTTGTCTAAATTGACATTTTTATTGGCATTAAAGTATTCTAAAGAAAAATGCTAATTTAAATAAATTTTGGGTTTCATCCATTCCATAACTCATATGGGATTTTATAATGTTGTTTAATAATAACACTATCAATAGTGTTTAATGGAACATTCATAGCATGTACCTAAAAATAAATCGGAAAATCATACTCAATTAGTATGGATCATGAAATTACCCAAGGGATTATATTTATTCATTCAACTGCATCATTCTTTTAAGCATTCATAGGATTAGAAAAATTATTACAGTAAACATGTTGTGTGGAAATAGAACCAAAATCATGATCTTGAAACTGACATCCAAGAACACTGATTATGGTCTTAATTCTATAAACCCTAGAAATTTATATATATTTTTTTATATGTAAAAAATAAGAATAGGACTCACTTTGTGGTCCTGAATGAATACCCATGTGAATCACGAAAATTCATCTTCTAGATCATAAGAATAGAGCATCCATTTTATGGTATAAACTCTAGAGGGTCCAAAAAAGTAATCGGGAACAAACTATATGGGTGAAAAGATCATACTTCATAGATTGGCTTAAAGGTTATTTTATATTATTTTCATTTGTGACATGGGTTAAAAACATTGTCTTTATGCAATTATAGATTTTTTCAATCCTAAAATAATCCATTCCTAGTCAAATCTGTATGTGAGTGTAGATTGAAATGGAAAATTCTCCTATACCAATGAAAATATTCTTTGTGAAAACTACTAACCCAGAAATATTTCCAGAAAATAGTGAATTTAAATCAATAACATCAATATTTTAATTTAAAAAAGGTATTAAAACTGAAAAATTATTAAAATCCTTAATATTATAGGAATTATTTTTAAAAATAAAATATTTATCATCATTAGATACTATGAGATTCTAAGCTGCTTATATTTTTTAAAAATCACAGAATAAAACATTTGAAAAAAAACATACTAGAGTTACCGATTTTACTATGTGTATTTGTTTTCTGAATTGTCACCAAAATTGACAAGACCACCATCAACATTGACAAGGATCCAAAAGATTGATTAGTCCACATCCATGTGTCTGAAACACCCCCTTATTGAAATACTATATATTATTAGTTTTATTTTTGAAGTTGGTTTCCTACAACATAGTTTAATCAAGAAATGATTTTGGTTCCCATATTTATTAATCCTATAAGGGTTATTAATTAGATAATTATGAATAAAAATTTGTTTAATTATCTTATTATAAATAGATTCAGTGCTTTTAGATATAAAAAATTGTTAACACCATAATAATAAGAAAAACTAATAGACATTGAAGAACTTGGGAACAGAAAATGAGTTATCTTTTAATTTTTCTATTTCCAAAGCTGGTAACAAATTATAGTAGTATATTTAGGAGGGGTTTTACTAAAATGAATTATGGTGTGGATTTCCAAAAAATTTTAGATCATTATATATCTTTTTTTCATTATGACATTGAAAATTTAAAATTCCTTGTTCAATATTAATAATTGATCATTTATAACCTATTCTCCAACAAATTGATATTTAAGTTGATATTTTAGTGAATTCTACATATTATATTATTTGTATTTGTCTTAAAGTTCATTTATTATATATTCAAGTATATTACAGTACCTATATAAATCATAACTTGATGTTTTTTATCATTTTAATCATTATTATAATAATTATAAATATTTTCAAAAGATGTAGGAATAATATTTAAAACCTCATATGTGTTTTCTATGAATCAAATGTTAGTTATATCAATTTTATCTTCTCTACTCAAATCAGAGTCACATGACCTATCTTATGATGAGATCTATGTGGATTTCATATTCTTTTTATACCATTTACAATGGTGATAACTTTTTTTTCTTAAATTTATTTTTGGAAAAATCTTCTTTTATTTTTCTGTTCTTATTACACTCTTAAAATGTCACATGATTTGTAAAATAATAATTTTCATTATTTTTTATTTAAATTACATTATTTTCTCACTAAACTAAATAATTTTATATCATGAATAACTTCTTAATCCTATAGAACATTTTGAGTAATCTAGCTAGGTGTTTTATTTAGTTATCACTATAGGTATGTGATTTATCTTCAAATAAACACTCCACTTTTATCATTTATTTTATCTTTGATTGATATTAATTTAATTATAGTTAATTACACTTTGGTTTATAATTATCTATATTTTAATAGGTTTCATAATCATACTTCAAAAGAACTCTGTTAAGATATTTTACTTTTAGTGTACTGATGTCGTAGTATTCCCTAATAGAAAATGGTGTTCCAATCGATTTACCCGGTATTGATATTATAAGTCAAATGACATGACCTTTTCAATAATTTTCTTCCAATTTGGGTTCCTAGTATACACGATTTCATTAAAACAGGAGATATATATCAGAAATGGAATCATTATGATTTAATTTAATACTCTCACATAAAATGGTATTAGTATTTAAGTGTATCTCATGAATATTTTAGGTTCCCTCACGAGATACAAGAGTATCCCGAATTCTAAAAATAGTTTGATATAATGATATTCTATTAATTCCATATTCCCTAAAATCAAAATATAATACATTCAAATCCAATAATATAAATCATAAGTATCCTTGGTGGTATCACTCCACTCAGATGTATCATCTTTAGGGTTTTCATATTTTCCATCAATGATAGTCCAAATATCAAATCCCATGATCACAATAAGAATTTTCATCTTAGTATTTTATTATGTTAAGTTAGAACCATTAAAATATGTTGCCTAATTAGTAATAGTTTCATTTTGTATATTATTATTCATAAATAATATCATTTAGAAATTAAAAAAAATTTATGATCATTTGGTTATACATGAACCTAATAAAATTTATTTTTGAAGAGATATGATGCCAAATATTGGATATAGTGGACAACTCAATGTGGGGTGAATTTAGTTTCCAATGAAAATTGTTTTCTTAAAATATTTAAAACATAAATAGCGTTCTTTATAAATTAATCCAATTTAACTAAAATAGTGTTGTTATATAAATTGATCTGTAGAATCATTTCCCCATGAATGGTAAAAACCCATTTAAAATAATTCCTAAAATGATTTAAATTTTGAAACCAATTTAAATGAATCAAAAAAATTATATAAAATTAATATTCATGCTAACAATTACATTAATGATATTTTATTATGATTAATATATATATGTGTGTGTGTCTGTGTGTGTGTCTGTGTGTTCTTTAAAAAGTACAACAAAAATGATAATTTATTCTTGGAAATAAACAAGGTTTTTAGTCTTAAGTAACTTCCTTAGCCGCTTCACATAAAAATCACCTACCACCATGAATTTTATTATTAAATAAACTGATCCACATCCAATATTGGGGTTTTACAAATAATAATGTACCATTATAGTATATTATTTATAAAATAATATTCCATGGTTCTGATTGAAATAAATGATTTCGATGTCACAGATGTCCTCTTCCACAGTTTTACCTTGGATTACATATTAAAGGAAGTGAAATAGGGTTTCATGAACTCACTAATATAGTGTAATAGACTATGTTTATAGTGAAATAATGTAAAGTGAAAATATATATGGAATGTTTTCTTAAATATAAAAAGTAGGAGATGAGAGATATAAATATTTGGTGTAGATCAATATAATCATCGATAGTTTTTAGATGTATTTTAATTTTTTATTTTAAAATATTTAGTGGGTTCTAAATATAAGTGTAATAAAATAGAGTGTCATAATGTTTACTGAATAATTCTTCTATTTAGTAAATTTGTATGAATACAAACCAATGTTATTCTTTGCATGAAAAATTATTTTCTCTCTCTCTCTATTACACACAATCTATTATTCTTCATAAAAATAACTCCATCCAAAAGTATCCATTAGTGAAATTTTAATATAGACTTAATTTCAATAACTCAAAAGTCAATTCTGTAAATATTTATCATTGGAGAATTGAAAATAATTCAATAATTAAGTTAGACATGGTAGGTTTGTGTTCACATAGGCATTGACGCTTTGTCTCACAATAACCAAGAACTATTGGTAGGAATGAAAACTATGCATGGAAACATCCTTCTATCATGTGGTCAGAATGCCGCTGTATACATTAAATACACTTTATCACATGTTTGGTTGATTTCTTCCTGTGGTTAGTATTTTCAACTCATAGTAGGTACATTATTTCTAAGGAACACTTGTTGTTTTGGTATGTATGACTCTTAGCAGGGTCACCACTGTATAACAAGAAGTCATTACATTACATAGTGAAATTTAACTTGTCTTGAAATTATGAAATAATTTAATAATGTAGTAGGTTCATCAATTTATATGGTATATTCATTTTCACATGTGGTCTGTTAAGTACACATGCTATCACTTGAAGTTAGATGCATGACCATTACTAGAGTTATCCATAATTGGTGAATTGTAGATATTTTATTCATATAGTTAGTAATACATGATCATGTAACCTTCACATTCAGTACATTGTATTCATACCCTAGGGATTCTGGGTATGTTCTAGTTTTATAAATTTTTTCTTGTTTCACTAGAAAATAGTTAACTAATAGAAAACATGAATATCCTTAATAAAATATTAAAAAATATTTGGGATTGTTCAAATTAATAGGTATTTGTCTAAGACATTGGGGCGATATTCCATCAAAATAATGTTTTTGCATAACTTATTCATTTGGGTGGTTTTCTAGGTGGCCTAGAAGAACTCCCCTCCTATTTAGTATGTTTTTTTTCAGAAATATGACCCAAATTGAACTCTAGATTACACATAAATGATTCTGAGTCCTGGAATAATATTTTTATTCTTTTATATGTTCACTTGTTATGGTCATAAAGTTGTATAATCTCTCATATAATTAGTGAATTTTTTTTTGGGTGTGGGACATTGAGGTTCTTATTATTTCTATCAATATTATCTCTACTAGGATCCTTTAACATTTTATTTTTTTCCCACACCACTGAAAATTATATTTCTGAATATAGTAAACATAATTGATATCTTCAATATACATAGCTTGGTTGTTAGGATGATCCATAATTGTGGCTATATTTTTTTACATGGATTATATTTAGGATACCAACCATCCTTAGTTATTCACCACATGTACCCTTTACATTTGCGATCCTTTTATATTACACTAAATTATATTGCTCTCTATATCTTCCAAAATATGATAGCTCTTCTTCATTGAAATACTTATTAATGATCCAACTATTATGACATCAATGATTTACATATTTAACTATAATAAGACGTTATAAAATATTTAAATTCATAGAATTATTTCAATAAGATGAAGAGGTATTTTTTGTGTAAAATATTCAAATTTTTGACATGAATATTAAAAGGAATCATTATAATATTGGATGATATTAAAAATATTGACATTGATGATTATTTATTTTTATGAGGTAGAGATTTATGTTAATAAGTTTCTCAGCAACCCATTACATGTAATTATTGAATGATGTGGGATGATTTGAAACCATTCCCTCTCTTTATATTTAAATAAAAAATAACAATATTCAGAACACAATAGTGTGGAAATGTTTAATTGAAAAGTGTAAGGATGATTAGGGAAACTCATAATGTGAGTGTTTGGATCCTTATGTGACTAACAAAAAAATTGGATCTAATTTTAGAGCATCTGAATTGTATCCCCTTTTATATTGAATTGATTTTCTATGACTATAGGAATGTGAATTCTAGACTGAATCCCCACACCTTAGGGTCTTCCATAGTACATGAGTGTACAGAACTCCAGTAGCCAGTGTGGTATTCCAGTCATTTAACATCCTTCAAGCCTAATGATACATTTTTCTAGGTTCATTATGTTTTTGGGTTTGTTTCTTAACAATGTGGGATCATATGTGAGAACAAATAATTTTTTATTACCAAGAGTGGTGTAGTCGTAAAAACCCATGGTTTTATGATATTTTAATATAGATAAAATTTATATGTTTTATATCATTATTTACATGAACCATCGAGTTTATATGAAAAATAATAAATTACTAAAATATTATATTTTAATATGATAGTTAGAATATATACATTGGATCGGTTGGTATGAATATAAATTAGTAAATTATTAAACATTTTAGGATAACCCATGTAAAAATCTAAATCATTGGATATTAATTAATTGAAAATAATAAAAATATTTTGAATGTTAAATATATAGTTTATTGAAAAACTATTTTTACACACCAAATGTACTTTTGTCTTAATCAATCAAATTAATCTCCATTTTCGAATGATTATTATGAAATTTATATATTATGTATTCAGACTATTTTTTTTCATCGATCTAATATTTTTCTTCTAGGAACGAGATATGAATAATTTATTTTTCATAACAAATTACTTTATAAATAATAGTTTATGTCATGTTTTGTGGTTTTTAAAAGGAATGTGCACTATTAAGAGAAATTAAATCCTATAAAATTAAAAATCTATTTTGATTCAATAGGATAAAATTTGGTAAAAATTTCCCTTTTATATTTTCGCAATATGAATAATGACCATAGAATTTTATTGTCAGCCTAGAATCATTAAAATGGGTAATATATGGATAAAAATATATTACATGGATTTATCCTATTTCTAAGAAATTACATTATCCTATTAGATGTGTTTATTTAATATATGTCCATGTATGAATTAAAAATTTGGCCACTTTGTGCCATATTAGTTTGATTATGACCATCATATTAACTAAGTGAAAGAATAAATACAAACTTTCAGTCTCCTACCACTATAATCTATATGTTGTTTAAATTATGATAGGAAGAGGTTAAGATTCATTATAACTGAATATTTAAAAGATAAAATAATTTTTAATCAAATTAATTAATTTCTAAAATTTAATTGTTTAAAAATAACCATATAATATTATTAAAATATAGATATAGATTTTTAAAAGAAAAATGAGTTCATCTATGAAGGACAAGCCTTATGAAATAAATAAACTAAATATTATAAAAGTATTAATGAAGAAAATTCACATTTATCCCTTTAGAATTGGGAAACAACCAATCAAGTATGGTGATAGAGAATATTAAATCATTGAAACCCACCCATTTATTATCAAGAAATTTGGAAATATAATTAACTTGACGATAAACATGTGTTTTAAGGTAATTTTAAGAGGATATGTTTTCAGTTTAATTGATATATTTAGAATTCATTCTCCATAAGAGGTGTATTTTACATGTTTTAGCAACCTGGAATTTTTTTGAAGGGTCACAGTCAATCAATATGTTGTTCAATCCCCATTAACATACCATTCCCACTATATTTATTAGACCAGTCAATTCAGCATCCAAATCAGAGGTAATCCCACAATATATATTAAGGAAACCAAGTACATTGCCAATATAATCTATAGAAACATGCCCATAAACCACATGGTCATGATTTATGTTAGAGGCTCCATCATAATTAAATTTTATCCATCCAAAAGAATGGTTAGTTATAAATTAATTCAAATGAAACAGAATGAGGACACAAATTAACATTTATTTTGAGACATCCCATAACTAATATATCATGTAAAGAATTGTTTCAATGACCTCATTGAAGAGAGATATAATTAGGCCCTGCCATAGTAATTATAGTGATGTTATAATTAGAGATAAAATGATAGTTTGGAGGAATGGCTTAATTATTTCCATACCAGATTACGTGGATGAGCTCTACACGTGCAACTTCGAAAACAATCATGAGATAATGGGAGATTGAGAGTTGATATCAATCCTTGAAGTGGTAAATAATTGATTCCACATTTAGGGGGCTTATCTCAAAGATTAAAAAAAGAATCCAGGTGTTTGTGGTCATGTTATAGATATGAAATAGGTTTTCTATGTCCTCCTTATTATGGTTTCAAAAAATAGATCTCGAGTAGAGTAATATACCCACAGATTGAAGACTATAATCAATGAGACTTTTAGAAAAGGAAAGCCTCTATAAAAGAATTAATGTAGAGGAAATAATCCATCTATTATTAATGGACCCTATCAAGTAACATGATACAACAATTTCATTTTTTTAATATATTTTCTATTGATAATACCTTCCATAAATGACACCAAAATTAGAATATCTTCTGAATTAATGAAATCATAACTACATAAAACTGATCTGATCTCAATATGATGTAGGTGAATATAGGCCAGGTAATTTCAGATTGTAGTGTTGGTGTCATCTATTAGAAAATTGAAATCAATCATTCTGAATAGTGGAATACATTTCAATTTGTAAACACAAAATATAATAGAATTATTTTTGTTATCCAATAAGTGATATGGAATAGATCTTATATTAAAAATAAGTTTGAATTTAGGGAAGATGGATGATCCAATATAGATTGAGGTCCCATATTTTTATATTAAATTAAATAATTTTCTATGATTTTCTATAGAAGGTGACTTGTCATTTTAAATCATACAAATGAAATTATTTTCAATGGAGTGGATGCAGAATCTATGATTTTTAATTATAAGGCCTCTGAGGGCATGGTTCTTACAAAATTTCATCTAAGGAACTATGATAGTCCATCTCATAAAAGTGAATATAGGTGAAATTATTTATGGAGGTGTTAATGATTTTTAATAATGATTAAGTCCATTTATACACCAAAAAAGAGTATACAAAATTTTAAATAATGATGTGGTTTACAAGACAAATTCTTATATTCCTATAGAGAACTTACCTTTCCAAGAGCTCAGATGTATTTGAATTTGGCATAAAATTTCATTGAAGTATCAATACCAGGGTCTTACATAAAACATTTACAACAATAATTAGATGAATGTAAGAGTTCCTTTTATGATTCCCATCTCACTAATGATTCTTTGTTTCTTGTAAGAAGCAATGTTTTTTCCAAAGTAAATGAATGATTTATTCTAGTTGATTTCTTAGACAGAGGCTTATTTATAATGAATAATGGAAATTATTATACTCATAATGTTTCATGGTCACACTAGTTGAAGGTAATTATGTAATCAGTATAGAATAAATGTGATGGATCATATAGTCCTCTATAATCCATAAATGTCTTCAATTTACCCTTATCAACCATTTTTAGATGCAGTCTACAAAGATAGTCCTCTACAACGGAAAAGAAAATGGCAGATATGGGTTCAAATTTCCTAATCCATCTTTATTAAGTGAGATATCCCTTTACAGAGCCATTAATAAAATTGATATATGGGGAGGGCTAAGAAGAGTTTTCATCCAATGAATAAATCTTATATCAAATCCAATGTCAATAAAGACCCTACTAATGAAATTCCATTCCATGGTGTCAAAGGGTTTCATAAGAATAATATTTAATGAAATTGTTTCTCATATAATAGTCTACTTAAATAGGATAACACATTTAGAGGAATTAATGATGAATTCTTGAATATATCTCCCTTTAATAAATCCAAATTGAATGAAAGAGATGATTTATTAGAGACACTCAAAAGCCTATTTTCTTGAATTATTTACAATATTTAATTAATGGTTTTAACAAGGGAAACTATATTTAATTTACCTATATCATAAGAATTTTTCACCTTTTTTATGAGATAAATAAATTTATAATTAGTTCCATTCATCGAATAGACACAGTTGACAAAATGATTATTCAAATTGTAAACATCATGCTGAATAATATAGCAATATGCTAGAAATAAATTTTAGTGAAACCATCCAATCCAAGTGAGCTCCATGCATTTAGGAAATCCACTAAATTAGTTATTATAAACTCCATAGGGATTTATGTGAAATTTATATTATCTTAATCACTTTCTAATCTATGAATGATTCCCTCTCTCAACTCTAAGCTAGTGGGAGGTATAATGAAAATATTCATGTATTAAGGGAAAATATTGTTGACAAGGCCATGTATATCTTCCAGAAGGTTTTCACCATTTTTGATAAGAGGATGAGGCATATTATCCCATATAAATTTCTAATTAGAGTTAAATAATTTAATGTTTCTATCACCATTATTGTGCTATTTATTTTTTTAATATTTCTTCTGGAGAATCTATTTGAGTTTAAGTAGATCATTGACCTAGTAAAACTTCTTAGTTTCCTACTCAATTATTTTAGATAACTCTATCATTATAATGGATTATTGAAGAATATGAAGGGAAGTTTTATGATAAATGGACACATAATCAATATATCTGATGGAACATAGGCTCCACTCATTCATTCTCATCTTGAAGAAACAATACAGAGGATTGTCTTTAGGCTCCACCAAAGACTATGTGTCATAGATAAGTTTACCTAATTTAGGATGTAGAATCCAGGTATTATTAAAACTAAAGGGATGTGTAATATTCTTGCCTTTATAATTGAGACTCATTATAATTTGATGGTGATAAATAATTTCCCTATGAAATGTTACACAAGAAATGGATCCCCAATTATTCAATGAGGATTCATTGGGAAAGTATATATAAATTATACTAGCATAATTTTATTTAGATTTCTTCCTTAACATATAAATTTATCACCCAAAATATTTATTTCAATATAGTTTATATTTTCAATAATATATCTAAAATACATGGTTGATATGTAGTTATAGAAAGGGACAAGATTCTCATCAAGGATAAGGATGGATTTTAAACCCCCAATAAGGATCCATGGGTCATTAATTATACTAGAGATGGAACAAATTTCTATCCACAGATCTATTATATATTTTCAATATTTAAATTCATAAAACATATAATAGATTTATAGTATCACATCAAAAACAATTGAACCCTTTATAGGTTATTCACTAGAAATGATAACAATGGGATTCTGAATGATAGTATGCTCTACAAACTAGATTCTATTAAAGTAATATGGATTTTGATGTATCCCGAGTAGGTGGTGGCCTCTCTTCTTAAGAGAGGAAATGTTTTAGAGAAGAATAATTTTGTTTTAGATAAACCAATGAAGTATTCTTTGTGTTTTTTAATAAGAAGACATGGGAAACATATTCTATTAGGGTTGGAAAATTCCTAATAGTTAATGAATAATATATTCATTTTTGTTTCATCGTGCTGGTGATATCCCCTCCCTCATTTTTACCGAACTTTCATATTCTATATAATAATAGAGTAGTTTTAGTCATTTTTTAGATGTTTTAATCTATTTCCCATTTCCATCAGTAGAAGATTAAAATTACGGGATTCCATCTATAAAAGTGATTTTTATGAAATTTTCAAGTGGAACGTCTGTCTCTATGAAAGAGATGTTTTTAGATGCACATAATTTCTTTAGATAATCCAAACCGGCCAGACCATGTTAAAAAATTTCCTTTATTGTGTCTATATTCAGGAAATGAACAAGTATGGCTGCATTAATATCAATTTTAATCACCTTCAATAGGTCCTCTTTAGACAGGAGGAATGTAACAATGTATGCGATCTTAAAGGATAAATTCAAATAAATGTCATTTTCATCCTCTAAATGGAATAATTCTTTTTCATTAGTAATGATAATCTATTTTGAATGAATGATTTTGTAAGAGAGGGGAGTTTTGTTCATTCTCTTCTTCCTCCATAATCACATCCCATGTGGTTTTTTATATACGCTTCAATACATTAATATTATCAGCATACATATTGAATTTACCCTTCTCTAACCTCGAATTTTTTTTCTATGTGATTGGGAACCAAATTTCAAGACATGGCATACTGGGTAGGCTTGACCTGTTTTAGTGTTACTCTACAAATAAAAATAGAATATACAATATCTTAAATATTTCATAGTAGGGAGTAAAATGATCATATTCGACTTTCACCTCAATTTTATGCTCATTGGAAATAAAACTAATCTTGTCTAGAGGCCATTTTCCATATTTATATCAATGAGGAGTTTGTAATGAATCCACACGTCCCCATTTAGATTCAATTGGTCCACTTTTAAAGGAATAACAAAACCTAATTCTTATTTATTATGAATGATGGGGGTGCCAAAAAAACCAAGGGAGGATGTGTAGACTTTCATAGACTTGTGTATTTGAGTACCTTTGGTTGGATGGTTTAAAATTAGTGTCTAATTATAAATTTCTAGGAACACTAGGTTCCAATTTTAGATTACCAAATTTCAACCATGAGTTCAGATCCTACAACGATTCTAGAATGATATGGAAGTACCATTTTCCAGTTGTGATCTGTATTCGGTGCATAATATTCTAGAAATGAGAAATGATTGATATAAAATATGAGTTTTTTGAGGAATTACCACCCTTTAAATAATATATTCAGCTATGGTTTTAAAACATACATAGATCAAATCTTTTCTAGAGCACATCCAAATTATCAATAATAGAGAAAGATCCATCATCAAATATTTTGATTATATAAGGGTTCAAAAATACATCCTTGATGGAATCAGAACCACAATGAACATTAGTAAAGTATATACCTATATGGATCGATGGAGGTACATCCTTCACACTTTATTTTTCTTACATGATTTAGGGATTTAAGCCTTCATTTTCAAAGGAATTCTACAACACATATTTGAATGACATTTCCCAATAATAATGATGTAATGCCATATATCAATGATTAAACTATTGGATTAAATATTATCCATCATCAATTTGAAAAGGAAGTGTTCCCATGCTTTCCATATCTAATAATTCACGGCTTCCCAAAAAACCGGTATAGTATTTGTTAAATTAATAAGATAATTATATAACTAATTTAATAAATAATAAAATTAATACAAATTTGGATGATTTAATATTTTACAAATTTTGTATTAAAAATATCATTTTATAGTTGTTTTTAAGTAATATATTTGAGTGATATTGTTTATCGGTGTCCTTAATGTGCTATTAATTGGAAAGTCTCAAAATTGACTGTAATGATATTTTATAATAAATAATATTTTATTAAATTATTTAAAATTAATATATATATATATATATTATTACATGATAAATAAAAATAGTTTAACATATAAACCATGATCTATTTATAAGACAATATTCTATTAATGGTCACATTATTAACACTTTAATACTAAAATGGTTTCTTTCATGGTTAAGCTCGAGAAGGGATAAAGAATGGTTTGATAAAAAAGACAAGTGTTAAAATGACTCCAAAACCTATCTAAATTTCATTGGATAATGTTATTTAGAACATGTAATATATTATTTTTCTAATTCATGGTCATTTATATGTATTTAGGTTTGTAATGAATTTATTATATTTTGTTTTTTAGAAATTATAAGTGTCTACTCTACCTCCCTTATAAAGGACACATTTTATCTCTATTCATTCCCCAAAAATTGATACATCTAGCTCAACCAACCCATGGAAAGTTATATTATTAAATTTTCCATCCAAAATTTCTACATTCCACTATTTTTATATTAATATTCCTATGGTTGTTAAGAAATGATCCAACTGAGGTCTTTTGAAGAATTTATAATCATTTTACCCGACTACACTGAAATTATTTCTTCTTATAAATCTTTTAAGACGATGGTATTCCACCCAAAATAATATATTATGTTCACTCAAAATAGATAAATATTACTATTTATATCAAAACATATTTATTCACCCTCTTTTTCATTATATAGGTATTGAATGTATTAGTCTTCAATACATATGGATTTTCATCGTCTTGTTTGGATACAATTCATTTTACATAAATATATTTCCTGAATGTTTAATATGATTGTATTAACGATTATAAATTATATTCATGAAATAATTTTCCTTCTGAAATTATAATATCATATATAAGTTCTAACATTCTAATCAGTTGGAAATGATAACGTGGTTCATGTGTAGGTGTGGACTACCACCTCCGAAATGATATGTGATTTTTATCATTTTCATTTTGATTAGATTTTAGTAAGGACATATTTAAAGAATATATATGATATATATGATATAATAATTATTCTAGAAAGGTGAATTATTATTTTACTTTATTTTTTCAATCTGTCAAAAAGTGAAAACAATATTCTTGCATAGGTATGGTGTAACGTCTCCATGAAAGGTATAAATAATATCTATATCTCTATATTTTATGGAAACCGGTTAATATATACATAATTAATTTATATGATATGTATACTGGGGTAGTATTTTTTGAAATGATAGAAATATAATCACTGTAAATATACTAGAACTTCCAGATTGAAATTCTCATAGAGAATGAAACAACTATCACGAAGAAAATATTATTCTAATAATAATTTGTTAATAAATGCATGATAAAATGTTATAAGAAGAAAATATATGACAATATATGTTTTTATATTACTCTATGATAAAATATTATTAAATTAAAATTTATTATACATGAATTTATATATATTTATATGAAAATGTAACTCGATGTAAAGGTTTAATAGTACAATATCATTGTCTACTAGAATTGTTTATGATAAAGTTCAATTGATGAAATTATATATTCTGACTCTCATGAATATCTTGAATTTTACTATCGTCTATTTTATTTTTTATATTATATGGTTTCTTTTCATTTTACACGTTTTAATAACTTAATTGACTGAAAGAATTTATTTAAGAACATCTGACTTAATTTCTATCTCCGGACAAAAATATGTTTTCTTCTATATTTATGTATTCTAATAATCATTTCATTAATTTCATAAAATTAAACAATATTTTTTAAAAAGAATTTTTACGCACGATTTAATTTTAGATTTTTTTTAAATAACCATTATATAAAATTTCTAAATGAGGCATGTTAGGACTTTTTTTACATTAATTATGGATGAAATGTTTTCTTTTAACTTATATGACATTAACAGAATTTCTAGCAATCCTGAAAATTCGACAAATTAGTGATTCCATTTCCTTTTAAAGTCTTTTATTAATGAAAGTGTTTTCAATAAATTTTTGGGTATATTTAGGTTTTAAATATACTATTTCAAATAGAAAATGGTTTTTTCCTCTTGAAATTATCCAAGTGATCTTTTAAATAAATTTTTCAACTTTGATGAATATTTTATATATTACTTATATTTTACTAGAAAAATGATCCAATGATAAAATCTATATTCATTCTCTATATGATATATTATTATGATGACATGAATTTTATGAATCATATTCCTTTTCTATGGGATATGTGAGGATGAAATTTTTATGAATCCCAGTTGTTTTAGAGGTTATTATATAATGAAATTTCTATATAACTTATATTTTAATTATAGATGTTATAATTAATATTTTATGTTATTTTGGAATAAATATGTATGATTTTAATTATGGGATGGGTGGGATTAAATTATATTGACCTCCAATTAATTGGGTAATGATGGATATCTTAAGAGTTATATAGGACATGATTGGGTGTGAACCCAGTTAATTAAGGGACTCTATATAATATTATAGTCTCAAAAGTGAAACTTGAAAAATACAATTTCAATGGGAGTTCACCGAATCCACTATGATAGCATTGAATGTGATTCTTGATAACTAAGTAAATGATTCTATATTCTTATGCATATATAAAAAATCATGTCTTACACTAGTGTTATGAAATCATAGATCACGTTCATTGATTACATTAGGATTCATCTATTTAGAATTGAAATGGTTTATACCATGACATAATATTATGATATCTGATTTATAGGGTATGTTTTTAAAATTTTAATGTCATGTTATCTTAAAATTATTTCATTGTTATGCCTTTTTGATGTTTAATATCTCTCATATTAATCCTTACTGAGGAACTGTTATCACCTTTTATTATGTTTCCTTTTCCCAATTTATGATGAATGGTTTTATATATAATGTGTCTATGATGGGTGATAGTAGTGAAGAACTAAGTGTCATACTGTGTATATATGACATGAATAAGTTATTTATTTTTCCAATTCTATAATTATAAAAAACATATATGATTCCTCAATTAATGTTTATACTATGTAATGAATATCCGTCTATTAATATATAAAATCTATGTAAACCAATTATGGGTATTTATAGTTGGTATAAAATAAATGTTTAGTTAAATTTTGAAACATGGATAAGAAATATTTAGTGACACCCATGGGAATAGGTTTAAGTATATGATAACATATTAATGTTTTTTGTAATTAACTGAAATGTACTAGGATAATCTAGGGGTTCTATATTTTGAAAATAAGATATATTAATTTATAAATATAATAAAATAGATTTCATTGTGTGGTTTCCCAATTATAATATTGTTTCTCACATTGTTGTTCATAATTTTAGACAATGTATGGATCCTGAAGGGATTATGTTTATTCTAAATGTAATGTAAAAATAAATGATTGTCCTCTTGGGAAAACAAATGTAATGTGAACTGCAATAAAAAATATCAATCCTAACATTTCACTAATTTATAAATATATTAACCATTTTGGTATCTATAACATGAAATGGAGGTATCCAAGTTTCGTTGATTACTTCATTAGGAATCACCCACCATCTTTTATGGGGTCTTCTAATCCACTTATTTTTGAGGAATGGATCACTACCACTGAAAATATATTTTCATTTTACAATGTTCAAAACATGAAAACATTATGCTGGTTGTTCATCATTTCAATTTTGAAGATGATAAATTTTAGAATTATATCAATTACATGAGACAATGGGATGAAATTCACTTGATGGATTAGGATGATTTTAATAGATTAATTTTTAATATGTACATTATATGTATTAATTATAAAAAATATATGGAAATACTTTATATAAAGAACATGGAAACTAATTCTATTAGTACCTGTGTGGAAACTTTTACAACACATGCATGGTTGACTTTGATTTTTATCATGTAATCTAAAAATAATGTCAATAAAATATTCTATGGCTTAAAATAATTCAATAAAAGGAATTATAAATAAGTTATTTTAGTAGATATGAATATATAATTTAATGATCTATTATGGTTAAAATGGATATTAGAGTTATTTATCCATGTCAAAATTGTGATCCGAAAAGTAAGATTGAATTCAATAAAAATTTAAATAATCATTGAGAGATAAATATGAGATTTACTTTATGGACAATTTGCTGATGGAAACATGGTGGAATTAATCTTATTGGTACCATTAAATGTTTTCTATGTGAAATGGAAGGCCATTAGGAAAAGAAATTCTAATGTGATAGAAATACATTATTAAATGATTAAGGAAAAGTAGAATATAATAAACCACAAAAAATCCAGTGTTTCAAATACATAGAGTTTTGGAATTAAACTATCTAGTTATCAAACCTGAATTTTAATTATGATGAAAATTGTAATATATCTCTTAAAACTAGTGACATAGGTAAATATAATAAGATCATTATTGATGATTAGGGGTATGATAACTATGTGATGAAATATAAACATAGCAATCACTCTAGACCTTATAATTTATTATTTTATTCTTGATCTACCCACATATTTATATTTGATGCTTTTAAGGGTATCATATTACCAAATCAATGATAACTTGTTAAATTAACAATAAATGACACTAATGGTATAATGATCACATTAGAAGCTGACACTTGTTCTCTGATTCAATGTTTTAGGAATGTGATTTATTAAAATCTCACTAATCTCTCTATAGTTATATTAAATTTTATTTTGGGAATGGATTTGATTTACTTACATAAATTGAACATCAATTATGAAGAAATGAATATTATGTTTGATATTCTAAACCAACTTATAATCATCTATATGGGTTATGATAAATATGGAGTTCCATTATAAATTGGTTCTATTATATGGGTCTTGATTCTTATATAAAAGGAGTGATTATCTCAAATGGTTTGGGTGAGTCTTAGCATCAAAGATATTTATATTTTAATAGTGTTTCATGATATATTTAGGTGTGAGTATCTTAGAAATCCACTGAATTGTGATATTTATTTCCCAATAGAACTCATACTTGGAACTATTCCAATTTCAAATACTCTTTATATAATTTTCCTCATTGATTTGTAAGAATTAATGAATATACTGAAGGAGAATAATGGAAAGGGTTCCATTTAGACATTTTATTCACCATGTATTTCACCCATTATTTTCAATATGAATTAATTTGGATCAATGTGAATATCTATTTATTATCATGAACCTAACATGATCATAATCAAGAATATGTTTCATCTACATTGTATTGATAGCTGGTTTGATCAACTGCACATAGATCAACACTATTCCATGACTGATCATCATTATTGATATCATCAATTGAGGGTCTAGAAGGTGTATATACCCAATAAATAATTTCAAACAATGCATAGAAACTATTATTTTGTAGTGATTCCATTGGGTCCTAATAATACCCATTTTATCATCATGGACATAATGAACAGAGTAAATCAAGATTACATTGATCATTCCCTAATAGTCTTTATGGATGAAATTTCTAAATATTTATATATAAATTTAGTGTTTAAATATGACATTGAAATTGTACTAATGTACCTAAGGAAGGTTATGATGTTTTAAAAAAATTAATTGTGTGTATTTTTTAAAAACACAATTTACATTTTTATACATATAATACTTATAGAGGGTATATCAGCGGATCCATCTAAAATATTTTAATTGAATGTCAACCTAAGAAACAAATGTGACTTAGATCTATAGTTTTCTTAATTTTGATGGATATTATCAATACTTAGAACATAATTTCTCATGAATGTTTAATCGAATCATCATTTTAACTTTAGTTGGGGAACCCTTCCATGGGAATGTTAAATTTGAGGAAAATTTGATGGAACTAAAGAGAGTTTTAGTTAGGTAACCTATGCCTAAATGTCTTTATATTTCACAAGGGTATATATTCTATATTGATTCATAAAAAATAGTTTAATATTCATTATCTTGAATAATTATATGGTTAATGATTATAGATCATGATAGAAGATGGTTCATTAGAAAAATTACCTGACACATGATCTGGAGTTAGATAAAGTAATTTCTTCATTAAATATACAAAGGGAATAATATTCATATATATATATATGGGATATATATATTTATTATAAAATATAAGATTACATATTAACTTAGTAAGTGATGAATATAGTCTTGATGGCATGGTTGTAGTTGATTAAAGAATATCAGTACTCAATACATTACCACCCTAGGAATTCAAACTAGGTTGTCGATTCTTTGAGATGAAAGGATCATGTTATGTTATCTATGACTAGGATAAGAAATGATCCAATATTTTTGTGTTTTTAATAGTTATATCTCAAAATAATAAGGGATCAGATAAATATTACATTTCTAAAATTAATTATTAAAAATATATCTATTAAATGATTAATGTGGGGAAGATTAATGTTTTAGAACTACAGAATAAGGAATGAAATTTTCGTGAGTTCAAATTTTTTTTGAGGTAATGACATGGTTTTGAATTGTGTATGTTTCCAGTCAATAATAGACATGATTATGGTACATCTGGATGAATCACATATTTTATTTTTATCTATTCTTACTAGAAGTACAATTATGTATTGAGATATAATAATTTATTTCTAGTTATATAAGATGAAGAGAAATATTATATAGTTTCTATCTTAGTGTATCATATGCCAACAAGATAATTCTTAGATATATAATTATAATTGGATTTTATAACCATTACTCATAAAAGAATGTAAATGGGAAGACATATTAATGGATTTTGATATCGAACTCCACAAACAAACCAAAAGTGATAATTTTTTTTAGATTCTATTCGATCACCTAAAAATTATAGTATTCTTCATTACTATCATGAAATTTTGTTCAATTAAAAAAATCCATAATATACATTATTGATGTGGTTAGGTTATATGTAGTACCATATTATATTTAATTTGATCTGGATCTAAGTATTACCTCGATATTCTTGAGAATTCTTTAACATACTAAGGATATAGAATTATTTTTTATTATAAATAATCAACCATAAATAGATGGTTAGTCTAAGAGAACTATTTAAATCATAGATGATATATATAGGCCAGTTTTTGTGAATTTAATGGGGTTTTATAATCAATGAATTCATGAAATACAATTTTCATATAATAATATAATTCTCTCAATCACTCTAATATAACCTTATGAGAATCTCTATAAAAGGAAGTATTTTACTATAACATGTCAGTTTGAATTTGGAGAAAAAATATTTCGTGACCAAATCTCAATAAGTAAATAAATGATAATATTAGGACTATTCAATAACACATAAATGTATCATAGATTCAATATAAAAGATATGATGCTAATAATAAGTGAACTATGGAATTCAATGTTTGCGAATATGTATTTCTATAAATTTATCTATGGAGTAATTTTATAGTATATAGAAGCAAGGGAATCCGAGCCTTTTGTATATTGGATCCATATAGAATATTTTCTATGCTGGGAAGGTATAATATCACTTAGAGATTATTGTTATACTCTCTCACATTCTTGATGTGTTCAATTTATCACTCAAGATAAAGTATATACCTGATCCAATACATGTACATAACTAAAATGTCATACTACCAGGGAATAATATTTCATATGAATAAAATATTATTAAAATCATATATTATAGAGATAAATATCTATGGAACAACATTACTCACCATGTTAAATTTCATCGGAGGAATAAAAAACACAATGAACCTACATGAGAACCTGAGTATGATATGAAACAAATATATTTACACTTTTATGCATTATATTGAAATAATATTTATTGAAAATTAATTTTAAGTAGTGTATAATGTATCCCCACATGATTCTATGATGATGTTCAATATTTTAATATGATTTATATGATATCTAGTTATATACATAGTGCTATGTTTAAATGAACCATGATCCTATATTAAAATGTTATTATCTAATGGGAAAGTTAATTCTGATCAATTGTATTAGTGGGTATTAATAGAACTAACAAAATGATGAAAAATAAACAATTTACATATAATTTTAAATGAATTCAATTTTTAAAAATTGAATAGAATTGAAAATGAAAAACACTTGATTAAAAAACAGATGTTTTCATGAAAATGTTTTTTAATATTGAGAAGTGTTTTTGTTTTAGTAAATTGAATAATCACAATTGATAAATAAATTTAATTAAATATAAAATTATTTATTCAATTATATGTTTTTAAATAATTGAATTTTCTTTCCTAGGTATGGGATAATATTGAATCCTATTTTATTCTTAAAAATGTTCTTTTCTAAAAAGTTTGTATTCTTATGTTTTTGAATGCTTAATTAAAATTAATTTATTCCATACATATAATTTTAAACAAGAAAAAATACATAGTTTTAGTTAAGTTGATCAAATTTGGTAAAAATGTATTTTTTTTCAACATGAACAGTTTCCTTACTAATTTATCTGTCACCCAATTAAATATAACATGGGTAAATTATGGTTCAAAATATGGGATACAGGTTTTAAAATTCATTGAAACTTTAATTTATCCTAAAAAATGAGTAAAATTTGACAATGAAAATTTATATACCAAATATATTTCCACATGGTTCAATTTTGTTTTAATTTTACGTTTATATTACTATAAGAAAATAATAAACACAAAAGGTCATTCTATTGACATTGAAAAGTCATAGTTCATTAGATTAGGAGAAAAGAAGGATAATTTCAGCTCTCAAAAAATATTATAAATATATATACATACATATATATATATATATATATATTACTTTGTTAGAATAGTTATTTAATTTTAATTTTTTGTCATTCAATAATTACATTATACACTTTTGAAACATTGACTTAATATCTATTCAATTAATTTAAAAATAAAATAAATGATTTTAAAAATAATAAAGTAATAAGATTTTAATGAATTATTGTGTTCCTATTGTTTTTTAGAAAAAATATAACATATTTTATATTTCTAAAAGTATTATATTTGAATTACATCCTTGTCTTGTTGTATTTAATTTCAAATTAAATGAACAGTTATTAAATTAACATTAATAATATTTTATATAAATTAATATTTTATTGACTGATTTTTAATTCATAGAAATATAATATTTGTACATGTAATTGAAATATATTTTAAAATATCAATCATGTCTCATTTATGATTTACTTTTCCATTTATTCAATCATTGATAATCCATTAATTAATGAAATAATATTTTGTTGTTTGGAAAAAAATGTTTAATGAAGGAATTAATTAATATTATTATGTTATAATTGACCACAAAAACTATATAAATCACATTTAATTATTTAATTTTTACCATATACCATTTTAATTTTAATTGATATCCATTTGGAATCATTTTTCTTGTTAATGGATTTAATCTATTTTAATATTTTATTAATTTTAATGGTGTCCTCTCGCTTACTTATAATAGGAAACCACACATCTATATTATTTATAGAAAAATTGATCATTATATCAATTCCAAACCATAAAAAACATTCTTCTAAACTTCCTTAAACATAATTTCGAGGTTCTGATCTCTTGAAAATAACTTTCAAGGGTCATTTTCAATGGATCAAATGGAGGTCTCATGAAGAAGAGGTAACCGTATTACAAAAAATAATTCAATATGTTCGACCTTATTATTATGATTTATCTAATATATCAATAATAAAATAATAACTTATATAGCCTCTATATACTGAAATTTTATTATGATTATGAAACCACCTTTAGTAATCGTCTTCTATATCAAATGAGAAGTTAATGTACTAATTTTGAGTATATAAAATTACTATATCAATGTAGTGAAATTTTTTTCCATCCCAATATTTAATTTATTGTTAATAAGATGGTTTAATTTATTATAAATAATAATCATGATATAATATTTATTTTTTAAAAAATATCATACCTTCCATGTTACAATATAATCTATTCCAAAATGAAAACGAAGCTCCAACAAACGTACAGACCACCACCACCATAAAGCGACTGGATTTTTTTCTCACTTCCATTTTACATGGATATTAATTAGGATAGATTTTACGAATATATATGATATAATAAATATTTTAATTTTTTTTATTAATTACACTTCTTTAATTCCATCTTTTGAAATGTGAAAACAACGTTCATGTGTTAATATAGCCTACAAACTCCATTAACTATATAATTAATTTGTCTACATATACATTTTATAGATGAATCAAAATATGTATATAATTAACATATATGATATTTATATCATGATTATAGTTAATTATATAATGGAACTGTGATCAAATTAAATGTACAAGAATAATTTTACTATAATTATCATGAAGAATGAAATTGTTAACATAATGAAAGGATGATTTTAAAAAGAAAATACTAATAAAAGGATTTTAAAATGATATAAGAGGAAAATATATTATAATATATGTACATAAATTATTATCTTATATAATTATAATAAATTTATATTCATTTTAAAATAGAAGAAATTGGTTTCATAGAAATTGGAACTTGATGTAAGTGTTTTATGTTGTAATCACATTGTTTAACCAGAATGTTTATTATTAAGTTATATTGATGAAATATTATAGCATAAATATCATGAAACACATGAAATTTATTTCTCTATTGTTATGTTTTTATATAACATGTTTCTATTTTACATTCATCTCTTTATGAACTGAAGACACCAAGAGAAATATTATATAAAAATCCATTATTATATCTATTTGGTGGGAAATCCTTTTTCAACTGTATCCATGTTTTAAATTTTTTAAGAATTATTTTAATATTCTACAATTAATTTTGAATATAATTTTCACATATGATTATATTTTAAACATATTAAAATGAACCTTGTTAACATTTTTTGAATGATGTATGTTTTCACTTTTTTTACAAAAGTTTGAGAGAGATTTTTTCTTTTATCTTATGTTACATGAATGGAATGTTGAACCGACATTAAAAATAAAGTATTTTAAGAGTTATTTACATTTTATAAAGTAAATTATAAAGGAAATTATCTTAATTAAAAAATTTAAATGTATAGATTTAAAATAAATTATTTAAAATAGAAAAGGTTATATTCATTATGAAATGATATATGTGACCTGTTAAAAGAATTTTACTTCTACGATGACATCCTTTGATGCTACATGAGTTTTACTTGGGATATTAACAAATTATACCATAAATATTATTTTTTTGAAGGTTAATGATAATGATGAAGAGATGTTTATGATACCCATTTCTTTTCCACATGTTCTGCAATGTTGAAATGTTTAAGAATATCATTTTATTCAAATGGGTTATTTTATGATGAAATATTTACAAAACCAGTTTTTTGGGGGATATTATATTATTAAATTTTACTAGAATTTTTTATTCATATTAATGGTTTTAATTATGTGATGTGTGAGCTTGTAATTTTATTTCTATCAAATGTATTAGTTAAATATAGATATATCATGGGATAAATATGAATGGAATGGGTGTTCACCTAGAATCGTATGAGAAAATTTCCACTTTGAAAACCTTGTGAGTGAATCTTGATTAATAAGATTTAATAGGGATTAAAGTTAATAGACTCTTTTAGAATTGGAAATGATCTCTGACTACTAAGTAAATAATATTTTATACTTTTTTATATGGCAAAAATTTATTCCTTATACTAATGTTATCTCTTAGGTCCCATACACTTTGATTTTTCTATGATTTATGTATTATGAACTTCTATGATTTATTACCGGACTCATGAATAAGATAAATTATATATTGGATAAGGTTTAAAAATGTAAATCTGATGTTATCATAGCCTTACAATCATGCTATTCTTAAGTAATATTCAATATCTCTCTTATTTTAACTTACAGGTCATCTATGCACACCCTTTCTTCTATTTCCTTTCAAAAATTTATGAAGTGTACTTTTATGTAAAATGTGTCTAACAAGTGTTCAAATTGGAAATTACTGTGTGGCTGAAAATGTAAATTTTTCACTTTTATACTACTTATGTACCCATGTATCAAAATATAAAAAGCCTAAATAATTTTCACACTGATCATTATGTTATGTAATAAATACTTATCAAATATGATACAATATATTGTTATAAATTGTATGGGTGGACATATTAGTCATGTTTCATAGTATGATCTAAGGGAACAACAATATAAGACCATATTTAAAATATATAACTAGAATAAAAACAATTTGAACTATTTCTATTTCACTCATGTATAATCTGTAGCGTTCCCAAAAATGATTCCAAAAATTTGATTGGCCCAAATGTCGTTGTTATTTCTAATGGGATAACCTAATTTTGAAATGTATTTTTCAATTTAAAATAACTATATCTACTAATTAAATTTAGTTATTGGTGAGTTCATGTTCCAACACAAGGGAGGATTTTTATAAATATTCATAGGGCTATTAAATTAAATTTTTATACTGAATAACCATGTGACCATGGAAAAGGAGTTGATTTGAAATTACATCATAAAAAATGGGCCATGTTAATTAATTTTGAAGTATATGCGACAAAGTATTAAAAATTAACCTCATTTCATTATGTTATTTTTTAAATTGAACACAGAGCACCCATGGTATTGGTTATTTTATTCTAATTCGTTATTTCATCAATTTTAGATAATCAATTACTTCAGATGTATCGATTACTTTGTTGATTTAAATAATTTTTTACGAATAATTATTATTATTTGATTAATTTTTAGTAATGAATTAGGATTATTTTCTATTTATTTGACTGTTATTTTAAATTAAATTATCAATTATCAAAACCAAATTTCTGGCTCACCATTTTAATTCAAAAATCCATTAATTTTAATTTATTTAATGAGATTTATTTCACTTATAACCTCCAACAAAAAATAAAATAATATACATTGATATTGAATAATTATTATTTTAAAAAAATTATATTTTTAAATGAAATCCATAAATGAAGTTGTCAACCCATTTTATAACAATGAAATGAAAAAAAATATATGAGAGAATGACTTTATCCTTGATACTTCATTGATTAGAAATATTGTATCAACTATGATCTTAGCCTTATAAATTTTTTAGAAAAATAATACTTTTGTTATATTTATAATTATAATTGAAAATTTCATACCTCTATAAAAAATAAAACTGCAATTGTTGGAAAGAAATGGAATAACATAAAAATGGAAAGAATATATAATACCATTAAATCTTAATGAATGTGATCAGTAATTCTCATAAAGATTTGGAAAACAATCACATTTATAAAAAAATTTAAATATTCCAATTGGAATAGGATTTAACAAAATATAATAAATAACAAGTGTTAAAGATGAATCAATTATTTATATTACATATTTGTTGAAGATTTAAAATCATCTAAATGGATTACATATTATTTCACTAATAAATAACTATAAATTATTATAGAATAAATAATTATTATTTTTTGTGTATAGAGAGTTTGGAAAATTATTATTCAAGAAAAATTATTTTTTTGTTAATCTGAATTATGTAATATCGTTGAACAATAATTAATTTAACGACCATTATATACAAATATAAATTCATTATTCTATATCAAAAAAATTATTGTGAATATTTCCTTTGAATAATGATCCAAAAATATTTTGGTTGGTAAAGTCGCTAATTATAATGACGTTGATAATGAATTTTCATTTAAATAGAATAATTTCATACATATATGTTTAATGAGATAGCCTTATCGAATGTTTTTAAATAGGGAATGATTGAATGTATTCATTTATCCTCACAATATATCTTTTGTATTCATAATAAGTGTCATATTGGAGGTTGGTTATGAATGTGACATCAATAAATTGAAACTATTTCTTATTTATAGAAAATAACATTCAATGGAAGGAATTATAAAGATTATATTACCCTTTAATTGGAAATATGTGAAATTAAAAATGATAGTAGAGGAAAATAATCTCATGGATCTATATATTCTTGTAAAATATTTATAACAGTAGTTATGAATCATATTTTGGAATAAAATATTTTTTATGAATTAATGATTATATAATTGGATTGAAATTAGTACTGACCAAGTTAGGTATAGATATGTCCCCACATTAATTTGTATTATGAAACAGATATATTTCATTATTATTAAGAATAAAATATTTATCAACATATTATTCTCAGATATAATAGGATTAATATAAAATTATTAATTCAATCAATATTAGGAGTTAATCCAATTTTCCAAAAAAGGAAGAATTGTAAATACAACACAAATATTTTTAATTCCACTTGATTTGGAGAGTTTTTATTTCACAATTATAACCCTAAACCCATATTTTTAATTTGAGACATCCCTTCTACTCTCTATATCTCTTCTATTTAACTCCCATGGGATCTTTAATATTAGATCAATCTAGTTGTGCTAGAATAATATAATATCTCATGATCTATTCTCTTTTCCTCTTCCTTCATGGTATATGAGTGTAAATGAATGATTGATAAATGTTATCTAGATGGATAATATAATGAATAATTTCATCATTCATTCTTCCATAATGAATCTAGTGTTTTGATGATATACCTTGATCATATCTACTTTTATCTTAGATTATAATCATCATATAGGTATGGGTTTATAAATTATCTTCTTATATTTCTTCTTGATAGTAGATTGATGATAGAACTATAAAAAAACTGATAATAATTTGATATATTTCTATTTAATTATATGTTTCAATGAAATCTCTTTGACATGATCTTGATACCTCGCGAATGGTGGATGTTTGCATGTAAATTTACATAGACCAGTCATTGTGTGGCTATATTCTAATTAAGTCTCATATTGGATCTATTTAATATTGATGAGTTTTTAGTGGATTGATATTGTTTTAGCTAGAACTGATATTTTCATCTAATATTAATTATTACTTCATGATCATTTCATGAATTGAGAATATATATAATGATCTAGCACCCTCTAATTCGACACACAATAGAACTAGTTTTATTGGTAGAATGCGCGAGGTATGTAATTATAGATCTATAATCATGACAAGGAATCAGATCATTTCTCTTTTATATACCTCCTTCTCAATGATTTAGAAATAGATATATACATCCATTATATGTGATATAGTTCTATATGGGTCCAAAATTTGGTTCACCTTTATCCCTTCGACAAAGTTTAGATAAATTATTCAATAAACAAGATGTATTAAGTTTATTACCACGGGAGGCCCTTTTATACTCTTGCTTCATTGATTTAGTATTTTTATGGTATAAATTTGGGGTAATATATGAGGATGATTTTTAGGGGTGTGTGTAGCATATGGTACAAATAATTATTCCTTATTTTATTTAGTAAATTCAGAGTAGGTTGTTACCATGTTTTAAGTTGATCACCTATTGATATATATTTCTGACATAAAATAATGATTAATTTCTTTTCAAGTCATATTATACCCTTATCTATTGTATATATTGAACTAGAGAGGGATGTATTGTCTAGGTTATTATCATAAGTATATCTCCATGTTATGATCTCTTTATAGAGTTATAGTTCTCATGACATGTGATGATGATGATGATAGACCCATACATAGGGTAGTGTCAAGAATAAAATATTTCTTGTTAAGATATGGATAAATTGAGAATACTGATTAATGTGTTATAAATCAATGACTTATGGATATCATGTTGCATTTTTGCATGATTCCTTGAGGATATCACATAATATTTTCTAGACATATGAGTAGTTCTTAATCACTTATGACATATTTGAACATCGCTCTATAATGGAACCTAAGATGGTAGTGATGGGGATTGTGGTGGATCGGTTTACAGATGGGTGATCAATATATTATTAATTATTATAGATTTCACATATATTTTTTTCATGGAATATAGAACTTATACATGTAAAAAACACGTTAAAGAGACATTGGGGGTATCCTATTTGTTTTTACTACCCAAATAAATCATGGGAATCTTGATTCCCCTATACAAATCATGTAGAACGATCCAAACAAGGACCAAGGAATTGTAGATGATGACTGATCCAAAGATTGTGGATCTATAAGTAGAATCGACATGTTCTATAGAGGGTTTCCATAGAGTTTTATTTATTTATCTACTTGCACTTATTCTCTAGTTTTTATTTTCACTATTGAATCCAATTTATTATTTGTATGACATGTCTTGCTTCCATTAATAATTTTGATATTCAGTCTTCCACATGATATTATGATGGCTATATTTTTATTTATATTTTTTATAATTGGATATGATAATGAGGGTATGAACTCTCCATTGACTAATATCTGACCATCATAGTTAGTTAGAAAAATATTGTATATAAATTGGTTAACAAGTCTTCTTTTGGATTTTTAGGTTGGACTTAGTGGTTCAATTCAGAGAATCACATTAATCTTGATCAAATAGTGGGATTCGAAAATTATTTTAAATAACTCTATAAATGATTATTATTATATTTGATATATAAAAATAAATAAATAATATATTGAGAAAATATTTTCTTCTAACATGATATGAATATATATATATATATACTCAAGGATGAAAAAATTACAATAATTATTACATATTTGAAAATGAGGGAGAAATTTTTAAAGACATTTTTTATAGAGACCGAATAGACAAAATTAGTGTAAAACTATGAAATCATGAAGATAAATTTATGTTTATATATTTCTTTATAATGAATCATGAAAAATAATTTATCATTTCACGGTTTAGCCTAATGAATATTGGAATTCATTTATTTTCTTGTAAAATTCATTAATGCTTTTGTACAAATGAGTTATTTATTTATAATACATAAAATTTAATAAAAACTGAATATTTTCTTAAACCACATGAAAAATTATGTCATATACTTGTAATAAAAAGTAGATGGGAAATAAAAAAAGTAAATTAATAAAATAATTTTTTTTACTTAAAAAAATATATTTTGGATGAGATGTTTAATAAATTATTTTGAAATACATTTTTCAAATAAAATCTATTTTATGTAATATAAAATATATGATTATTATATAATTTAAATATATTAATTATATCATTCAATTCATCCTAATCCTATTCCATATATTATCATTTTACCAAATTTTTGATTATTTAGTAAATTTATAAATATTTCAACTTAACCAAATTATGATAATTTTTATTCTAAATTTTATTTTATTTTATTAATATTTATTTTTTACTACGAGAAAATTAATTATTAAATAACGTAAAAATTAAATTTTTTCCATTATAAAAAACACTATTTGTGGGAACTACGTGGTACATTAATGATCAAATTATTTTTGTTAAATAATTTGTTTCCCTTAAATAGTCTTTAAATTGTCATATGACCCATATATAATTTACTAATTTCTACAAATTTTAATCACATTTCAATTTTTCAATTTTAATTCAATTCTATAAAACAATTTATTCCAAGGATTGTATGATTTTTCCTATTCATCATACTAAATATATCATTAATGTTTGATGAGGTCAGATAAATAAGACATTTTTATATTTAATTAGTAATATTTATATTTCAATAATAATCAAACATAATCTAAACAATTATGATGGATATATGTTTATTTTAATTTTATATAATTCAATAATAAATAACTATTTTTATTTTCATATTATTTTATATGTGAAATTATTATATAATTGTTTTTAATAGTATATAAGATATATTTTTTTATAGTTCACAAAAAATAAATTATGATATAATTTATATATAATTATGATTGTTATAAATATAATGAAAATTATTACAGGAACTAAGTCGAACAACTATGTAAAATATTGTAATATTTATTACTATAAACAAGACTTTAATAGTACATTTTGTTTTTTTTACTTTTATGATTCTCATGAAACCAAAAAATAATAATTGACCATCATTCTATAAAATTAATAACACCTTTTTATTTTAATATATACTTGTCATTTGATCCCATACTTCTTCACTAAATATAATATCATTACACATCCTATGTTAGGTGATACAAAAATGTATAAATTTTCAATTTCGTATAAATGTGCTTGACTTGACCATAAAATTTAATTTTTTATTAAAAACAATTTTAATGAAAAAATGTGAAAGCTTCTAGTTCAAATAGAGCCACCAAATTCAATATTAGGAAAAAAATTTGTTAAAGACAAACTTAAACCCATTAACTTCAACATCCCTATATAATATCTTGGAAATATATGTTACCTATTTGTTCTGATCTCCATTGATAAAAACTACGAATTGATGGGCCAATTTTCCCACATTTGAATGAACTCCTCCACTATTATCTTTTTAGAATTGAATCCTCTGGTCGGAATTAAATTCTACATGACAATCCGGTCTCCCTACTCTATATTTCTGTCCACTTGAATTAGGCACACATTTATCCTTTTTGTATCCTTACAGGAAAATATAATAGACAATACCATTTCTATTATCTCTTTATTAGAGTACATAAGGAGGTCCCAATAATTATCTGATTCCTCGGTAGTTGTTGCTCACTACAGTCCAGAAAATAAATCCAAAGAAGCTTAACCTACATCAGCTTCATTTTCTACCAGCCCCGACATTCCCTTCGTGGAATTTTGAACTGGTTTTAATATTTCCTCCATCTCCACTCCCAATTGACCTCCCTCTCTATCTGAGCCTTCAATCAACGCTGTCCACTCATGCACCTCATCTTTGGCCACATAGGCTTTGCAATCCTCTAAAAAATTCTTCTTTCACATCTTACCGGAGGCTGATTTCACACTTTTGGATGATAGAGATTCCCTCAACATAAATTTTTTACCCTTACATGATTCTTAACCTGACGATCTAGTTACTATTGTCTTAGGGGATTTTTATTAGTCATTACGAGGTCATAATTTTTCCCCCCCCTTGAAAACTAGAAAATTCATGGTCATAATGTTCCTTAATTTCACTTTACTTGATCAAGTCCCAACCAATACATCCTTTTCATTGTCCATTTCGGTATGAGAGTCCCCATATTTGTCACTTGCTTTATCATTATCTGACTATATAGACCTGAAGTATTTCCACTTCCATTTTGGAATGAAGGTTTTCCATACACCAGTGTCTTACACTGGCATGTTCAAGCAAGGTGGGTACACAAAAGCACAACCCATGAATTGAGGTAGTGTATTAGTATCCTCATAGGATGCCTCCTCAACTATATCTTTCTTGATTGGATCCAATTATGTATCTATCTCTTTATACCTAGCATCATCAGTCTATTGTATCAGATTATCATTAGACACTTGTTAAAATTAACTTCCATGTTAAATGTTTGCCACTTCTCATCAAGGACATATCACCCTTGGAGGCTCTAACTCAATATTTAACCCACATCCAGCCCTGGGATCCCCAAGCATTGGAGGATCCTCATCCACAACTACTTGACCTTGAGAGTCACATTCCACTACAACACTTCCATGACTAGAATATTCCCTGGAAGGCCTCATTACATATATACCTCTCTTTAGCCGGTCAAAGATTGCCTTAACCTTTGGATCAGTGGGAATCATATTTTTTGGTTTTAGCATTGAAACATCCACTGATCTCCCATGACAAAAATCCTTACTAGTTCTTCGATCAAACCTATCATAGACCATGTCCTTCACATAATATAGTACAAAACAAACAGAAGCATCATGGACTTGTTTTCTCAGATCTTGAGTCTTCATGCTTGGAGGCCATGAAGGAAAGATCGAAGAAACATGTCCAAACCAGTTGCACGACATACAATAATCAGGACCCAACTCAAAATTCATAGCTTGTCTCCACTGGAATTCTTGATCATCTATTATCTACACCCAGTTAACTAGCGGCTTCGAGGCATCAACCTCCACACATATGGGAGGTTAGATAGAGGTACACACTACATCTGTTATGCTATTAGATCAGAGGTAATAACGAAACATGTTCCCAAGAAGATATATAAAATTGGGGTTGGTAAAGGGTAATGGGAGAGAATGGAATCTTACCCATTTAGTCGTAGTTGTATTATCACATTGCTTATAAAATTCAAAATTCCACCGAAGAAGGAAGAAATAGTCACCACATTATTAAGGAGCCTTGGAACTCGCAATAAAAAGGTATTACATCGATCCAAATAGAATCATGACATGCCTTCGATCAAGAAGCCCAATAATCACATGTTCCTATAAACCCCAAGAATCAAATATAAAGAAGTAAAATGCATCAATAGAAAATCAATGATTATAGAAAAAATCCACCAGTGTTAGGGGAAGAGATCCGAAGCATTATTGAACTCCAATGGGGATAAAGAGATCTGAGGATATCCATGGTATAGATCTGGGAATTTCAGGCATATCGGGATTGATGAAAATTGGGGAAGAAAGTCAAGATTTTAGATAAGAAGAAAAGGTGGAAGGAAGTCCTTGGGGTATGAATGATCATGAAAAAAATCCCCCAGACAAGATGGTGGGTGATCCATAATATCCATCATGGAGATCTAGGGCTTCACCAAGATCCATCAATGAAGAAGGGAGCTCCTACTCATTACTTCTCCAGGTATGAGATCCTGTGTGACTTCATAATGGTGGCAACAATACTAATAATTGTTCCAATAAATTAAATTTTGGGATTGTATATGTAAAGGATTTATGGGTGTCATACGATAATGTTTTTATTTTTATGAAATAGTATTAATTATTTTATTTATATAAATTTATACCATAATAATATTAATAATAATAAATAAATAAATATAGATATATTGTTATTTAATTTTAATGGAATGGGTGTATGATTTCTAATGAAATATTTTTTGACTAAGTTGATCAATGTGTGTTTAATTGGGAGAAAAATTAACAATTTTTTTTAATTTTACAATAATCATACCAATATAGAGATTTTCCATTTCATTAGGAAAAAATACTTAACCATATTAGAGAAGACCATAAATGGAGAATCCTAAACATTTTTTTAATGGATTATGTATATTAAATCCCCAAACAAAATGTTTCAATAATTGTTTCCCATCAATTTAACTCAATTGTTTTCAAATAATTAACATTATATTGAAATGATAATTAGTAGACTAATTTTTAAATATTTTTTCCATGAAAATAAATGTATAAATTCTTATTTTTTATGTTATCAAATAATTAGAAAATAATAATGCCTTTTTAAATTCCAAAAAATTGAACTCAATAAAATTTTCCTTAAATTATCTTGATAAATATTCACTAGAATAACCTATAACAGTTTTATAAATTATTGGGATGGTTTAAAAAATGTATCGATCTATGTAATTACTATTAGTGAATATAGAATAATAATGAAATAAAAATCAAATATTTTTATACTAATACACATTATTCATTTAGGTGGAATGATATCACATCTATCAGTTACTAAATTGATTCTCACACTATGTTCTAGAATAGCTAAGAAAAACATAATCCATCTAGATTTATATTTCACTAATGAGATTAATATTCATTAGTTCTTTCACTAATGAGAGTATTTTGAAAAATTAATCCTAATGAATTTGTGCAAGGATCATATAATTATTGAATAACAAATTAGGTACAACTAATATTCCATAACCCAAAATAAATGTATTATAAAAGAAATTTAATTCAACATAAGAAAACATGGAAACAATTCCAAAACTTATATGTCCCCTCAAATAACTTTTGCATCACATACTATCATTACGAGTAAAAAATAAGAATTATTTTAAAGGAATACAACTAAAATAGAAAATTGGTTAAGAGAAAAAATATTTAATGAAGATGGATTCGTATGATATAATAACAATTAACATGTCATTCATTATAATAACATGTATAACCCCACATAGTGTTATTATAAAAATATTTACTAATGAAACATCTTATGTAAGAAACATAGAGTTACTTATTTTCTCAATGAATAGAAATAGAAAACTAATCCATGAAATATTTACCATAATACCCAATTGATGTAATTTACAATTTAGTTTCAATACAATTATTTATTGAAAATTGATAAATAAAAATATTCATTAATGGAAAAAATGAAAAAATTAATTTATTTTACGTATATAAATTTTTTATAGCCAAAAAAATCAACTAAAAAATAAATTTAATCCATTATTAATTAAGAAAAACATTATATGTTTTTGAGGGTTTTTGTTCGAAATATTTTTATATAATTATCTAATAGAAATTGTTTTACTATTCTATGTAACAATATGGATAGCCTTATTACAAATTTGAGAGAAGTAGACATAAAAATCTATTTTTGGTATCCTTAATAATAATGATTAAAATTAATAAAGCAAAGATTTGATAAAAGTTAATGTATAAGATAAGATAAATGGAGGAATTAAAAATTATGAAATCCCAAAAACAAGACTTTGAGGAGGGTCCACCGTTATTATCTTATGGAATAATTAATCTATATTTTATTTATAATGTTGCTATGAATTTTATTCCTCCTATTATTGGTGATCATGGTATTATTAATATTTCAAATACAGTATAATTTTTTTAAATTGGTATAATATTTTGAAAAAAAAAATATTCTATAAAAATGATTAGCTATATTTTTTTTTGAAAAAAATAGGTTGAATACATTTCAACCTATTCATTTGAAATGTTAATTAGTATACAATTACATTAGTGTTCCTTAAATAATTATAGAAAATAAGGTTGTGACTATACATAAGTTCAATTTCCTGATGATATTTAAAGTTCTCATGATTAAGTAGGGAATAATTATCTCTGTTATTCTTAAAATCTCATTCATAGAAACTACAACAGTAATCATTAATATGGAAGTAGGACACCCAATATTATATATAAATTATAAGGTTAAAACATTTAAAATGGTTTAAGTTAGAGTGATAACCCACCATAGAGAATAATTATAGTATTAACCAAAGTAGTGGATGAGAATTTAAAATCATGGATTTGTTTAATTAAGTTATAGAGCATGAAAATTGAACTACGAGATCTCCAAAAATATATAACGTTGACAGAACCTACAAAAATGTGGGAATTGAATCAAAAAGTGTTTATCATATTATCATAATAATAAATTGATATAATAATATCAACCCAAATTTAACACTCATTGACCAATGAATAATTTCAATATAACCAAGACACACACTCAATATAGTAAAATAATAATCTTATTATTGGCACTCAATAAACTATTAGAAAATTTCTTTATGCATAATTTAAAATTTTATAGAATTGTATTTTATCAAAATTAAATGTAGTTATGTTTATAGCTACTTTTATTATTTATCATAATTATAGAGGACTAAAAACTACCATAGATGTTCCCACTAATTGATATAAATATTTCAAAAAGAAAAAAAATCTAAAAATAAGTTATTTATAATGGATTTAACTATTTGGTGTGACAATTAATATTTTTTTTATTTTTATTAAATACCACACTAAAATGCTTTTTATTTATATTTTTTATTATATTTTATATATTTTATTTAATTATATTTTTCACCTAAATATCTATAATATATCTCTCATTTTCAAATTAGAACTCGTATATACAATATATTTATGTAATTCATAGAGTAAAATATATGTTAATTAAAACCATTGAATATTGGAATATAATAGAAAAATATTTCTATTTTTTGGTAATTTTTTTGTATTAAAATTTATTTCACTCAAATTAAAATAATAAATTCTATAATAGAATGTGTTTAAAAAATAAATTTAAAAAAATGGGTGATACAACAACAAAATATTTATGATTCCATGAAAATGATTACTGAATTATTAAATTAAATAATGAAAACAATTGATGAAAAATATGATGTTAAATCAAACTAAAAAACAAATAATATTGAAATATAGAATTTACATTCCTATGACTTGAATGATAGAATGTTACACTATAAGGGTTATTATTCTCATTAGTCTAATTACTAGGATTATATGAAGGTTTATTAAGAAATGATCTACCAAACTAATTATTCATTTCTTCCAAGGGGAATCTCAAGAAAAACCATTTATATTTTTTACATTAACATTACTCATGATATTTCACCGTATATTCTATATTCTACATCATGCTCAATTAAATAAGGTATTAAATGTCTCAATTAAATGTTAATACAGTTATTATATTCTTATTAATCATTTAATTAGTGATGTATTAATAATAACAGTTTATCCTATAATAGGGTATAAGATTTAAAAATTATGAATAAAAACATTAGATAGTGTACTATAAAAATACAATAATAGTTTTATAATAATTAAGGAGTGAATATATTAACTTGTATATACTGCAACAATGGATATAATATAGGATTTAAATTTCAATTTTGGAATATTTAAATAATTAATTATTCATATTTTAGGTTTAAAATTTATAGTTAATTACAAACATAACTTTATTAATTTCAAATATGAAAATCTATGTAATGTAGATAAAATATAAATTTCATTACTTATAAATAATGATGGAATAATTTTCAAATAGTTAGATACACTATAATAATATTATGTAATTTTCCAATCAAAATGGAAATAGTTTTATTCATACAAAATTTATTAACATGTATTATATGGTTTTATTTAAAAATATAAAAGACAAATTTATAAATTTAATTTAAAAAAATATAAATCATTCCAGAAATAACTATTAAAAAACAATCAGGGATATTTTTTTTAATATTCTGAAATATTTCATTTTTTGGAAAATTGTAGAAAATTTCAATTTTATGAAGACTATTTTTATATTCATTTATATAAAATTTAATATTATATTATGTGTTTTAAAAAATAATTAGTTTATTTTTATCAAAATAATCCTATAAATATCATTAGTTTCTTCTTTGCCATTATTTTTTAAAAAAATTATACACATAAGGAAATTATCCAGAAACAATTTTTTCAAAGCATTAAATTTCTAATTTTAGATGTATTTCATCCACCTTATGATATTTAAAATTGAAAAAAAGATTTTAAATTTTAATTTGGAGGTCCAAATTTGGTTAATATTTTATCCACTTTTTTCCATCATGAAATATAACTTTGGTAAGAAAAATCAGTTACCATAATAAGAGTTAAAACATGCTAAAAATAAAATGATAAGGGTTTTAATGGCCAAATAAAATTTTCAAATCCAATTATATAATAATATTTGGAAAATATATCATCAAGTATTTTTTTATGGGTCATTTTTGGGAATCCTAACTTTATCAGTGCATTAATAAATTTAAATATTTTGAAACATTTCAAGTTTTCTTTCTCATTCACTTATAAAATGAAAATCACATATAATTTATTCAACACAATTTATTATTCACTTAACATAGAAAAAAATTACCAAAATGGTTTCCTATATGCCTAATAATTTTTTATGTGGTCTCAATTTGATCATATTATAATCCTGGAAGGGATAGCATTCAAATCCAAGGAGGTTGTTCGAAAAAGATGTATTCTTCATAAACAAGTGTTTTTATCATATTAATTTTTTATCTTATTTGGAACATTTTTAAATTTTTTAATATAAAAACATAAGTGTATCCCATATAATAAAATGATATTATTTTTATGGTATAACTAGTAATAATCTACTTATCCATCTAATGTAATATTAAATCATCTTTCAATGAAACATATGTACTAAATCCCCACAATGTGATGTATATAATTTTTCATCAAAGACTCCTATGAATTGTCATAATAATTGATTAAAATTAAATTAAATTATGTGTATGATATAAATATAATTATGTATATGTAAAAAAATACTTTACTTATTTCATTACCACAAAAAACAAAAATATCATCAGTGCGTATGTGTAGATTACCACATCACAAATATATGTATTTTATTCTTAATCACATCCTTGCATGGAAAGAATATATTTTTATTTTTAAGAAATATTATTATATTTATGATATAAATAACATTTTGGTAATTTAAAATAGTAAGTACCATCTCTTCCTCATGTTCATAGAGAATAAAAACATTACTCATGCATACATATATATTATTGTCTTCTTGATTGTAATGTAATTAAATTTTCATATCCAACATACATGGTTGGATAAAAATTTCTAAATAATATATAAATAAATAACTATATAATTAAAATGATTCTAGAAATTATAAAATTAGGATTTGTTTGATCATAATCATATCAATGATATTTCTGATAAATAAGTCAAATGTTATCAAAACATATGATGTGAACTTAATTGATTATATAATTTGGTATAAAAATATATAATTGAAGTAAAAAGAATAATAAAATTGAAAGTTTTTATTATTTATGTAAATATATAAAATATTTTTGTTATTTGGGATGATAAATAATTTACACGACATGTTGGAATCTAGATAAGGTAATTCTGGTCTTAATTCGTTTTCTTTAAGACATAAGATATTATAACAACAAGTATTATTATTTTTGATCATAAAATAACTGATGGATTTATTTTATGATTATTATAAAAAATCATTGTGTTTAATGTTATATTTTATTTTACATCCTTCAATTTTTCTTTAATTCAAAATAAATAAATTCTTGAAATGATGTTCTATTTTAATACGCAATTTTAAGCTATTTTAAATATTTACTTTTTGTATTGTACATAAATATATATTTTTTTATAATTTTTATATGACTAATTAAAATAATGAATTTTAAAAATTAAATTTTGTCACACCATTCAATATTACAATTTTTTTTTCAAAAATGAGTTTTTTTCATATTTCAATCAGAATATTAGAGTTTTATTCCAAGGTAAAAAATAATTGGTTTTTTGCATTCATGACATAATATAATTTTCCCTTATCCATAATTTTTTTTTAAAAATTTAATTCATTTTCAATCATCGTGGTTTTCTTAATGTAGAATATGTTATTCCCTTTGGTCTGGGTATTTATTTTTTAAAATGAGGATTTAAATGGGATAAAATTATAAATTTATGAAAATATTTTATTTATTGGTTCAATAATATATTATTATAATTTTGATGATGTAATTGAATATTTTTATATAATTTATGTATGTTTTGGACCATTAACATTGTCTATGATGATGGGTGATCAAGATATATCTTTCAAATGTATTTGGTAATGATTATGTTCTCCAAATAATTGTGTTGGAATTATATTTGTAGGATATTCTATTATTTGTGTTATTATAAGGAATTCCAAAGGTTTCAATAAATATTAATTCAAAAGGACACAAGATGAATTTTCTATTTATAATAATTAAATTTTATGGAAATAGTTTTTATTTTATATGGTAAGATAATAATATTTTTTAATGTAATTATTATGTCCATTAAGTGTAAAAATGTAGTTTTTATAATTTTTATGGGTTCTTTTATTTCATATAAAACACTAATGATTATGGTTCTTCATTTTTAATTTTTGATAATTATATTTATGAATGTCATTGGTTAGTCTAGATAATTACATTTGTATTTAAACAATTACCTAATCTCAAAGATTATTTTGATAGTAAAAAACAATATTATATGATATAAAGGTTTTGAAGAGGACAAAAAGGTTATTTATTAGCTTGTTTTCATCTCAAATAATATTTTTGGGATCATACAAAATTTTGAAATGTTTTTATTGGGTTCAAAGTTAATTGGGAAAAATGAGGTTTTCATGTGTATAATCATAAATAATTGTCATGGAGAAATACACGTATCACAATAAAAGTACTATATTTTGAAGAAATATAATCTGAGTGGATGTTTCCAATTTTCAATGTATAGGTTTATTATGTAAGATTAATAATTTAATTTTATAATAATCTCAACATTACATATTCTTTTTAAATGTATAGAAATAAAGACTTAATTTAAAACACAATATGATGTAATATATTATGGATAAGTATTTGTAGTTGGCATCATAAGGATGGTTTTGACAACATTATAGGTTCAAATAATATTACTAGAATGATCTTGAGATATTATAATTAATGATTATATAAAAATTATATATAATTTTAATATTAATATATTTTTTTATCTTATAAATTTCTATTCAGAATTAGATTCCGTAGAGGAAACGAGGATGGTGATTTAGAGAGGAACCAAGTGTACAATATCGTTACAAATTAGCAACATGTAAATTTTAGAATTTGAACCAAGTTATTTGTTACCATAATGAATTCATTTATGAGGTCTATATAGCTTGTGGTATTCAAACAAGAGATAAACCATGATAATCATGGTGGAACATGTCAATTGTAGATCCTTTCATTAAATGATACCCATCAATATTTAGTGAATTATTTATCCTTATAATAGATGAATGATGTTTTAAAACCTTAAAGAAGATATTTAAATCATGATTTTCTATAATAAATGGGTAATTATAATTATTAGTCATTCTGAACATGAAGATGACCAATGTTGGTCAATGGTAAATAATACCATAGAATTAGATGACATAGATTCTTTTTAATGTGATTAATTTAATAATATTTTCATTGATTTCCATTATCCCAATGCTATTAAACATATGAAGGAAACCAATTCATTGAATTTAGGTAGGAGGATGATTATTATAAGGCTATATATATAGTAAAATGAAAATAATTATAAAGGTATGAACCAAATTGTATTCAAGATCATATGTGTAAAATTAATCAGTTTATTCAAGATTGATGTGATGATATCGAAGAGGATTGACTTTTGAGAAGAAATTTTTATGGTCATAGAAGGTATAAATTTAAATTTATGATGATAACTTATTCCATTAAAACAAGGGTATAATGTGTTACATATTTCATGTGATGAGGAAATATCCATTGAATAAATATTAAGGAATGAAAGTAAAGTTTCATTTTTTATGTGTGGTAAAAAATATCTTTGGGGTTTCTTCACAATATTGGAATTTTTTATATGGAATGATTAAACATTTCTCTAATTATTATAATGTAAATGATTATTAAAATGATGGATAAAAAAAGGTAAAATGATATAATTATAAAGAGACTATTCATTATGATATAATTTATATGATGATATAAATAAATGATGGAACTCATCACGATCACAAGTATAAATGTGAATCTAAATCATTTGCAACCAATTCAGAATATATTAGAAAATTAATTTATGTTGTGTTAGGTAAATTACATATTTTGTATATTATCCAATATCTTATTTGATTCAGGGTTTACACATTCTTTCATTTAAGGGAAATTTTCTAATTAATTATATGTTTAACATTAGTAAATAAAGATATAATTTTTTCTAAAATAATATGGGGTATTATTAAGGGAAGATTAAATTATAATAATATTCATGTTTTTTATTTAGAAGATATGTACCTAAAATAAATGTTGTGTCACAACATGTAGAGTTTCATATTATTGTAGGTATTGATTTTTTTTATTATCATAATAATATGGATTATAGAGATAAAGATGTTTTTTTTATAATGAGATTTAGTTTTAAACAGTAATTAATTCATACAATTGATAATGTACACAAAGGTGAGAAATTATATAAATATTGAAATAAAATTTATCTTACACATATTATTGAGTTTAATGAAACTATTCATATTAGTGATGTTCCTATTGTAAATGAATATTTTCATGTATTTCATGATCATTTTCCTAGTTTTATACGAACATAAGAGATTGGAATTACTATTGACATTGTTCCTAATTCTATAAAAATATCAAAAATCATAATTGAATTACTTAAGAAGAAAATTACAAATTGGAAAAGATATTACACGTGTATATATATACAAGAATCATTCATCCTAATAATATAATGGGGGTTGATAATTATTTTTTTGTTAAACATATGTAAAGTTTCAAGAAGTTTTAAGTTGAATATAGTAATTAAATAACATTACTATTAAGAAAAAATATATATTACCTCATATCAATGGTCTATTTGATTAGGTCTAAGGAGATCAGTATTATTAGATGGTTGATCTTAGGTCTGGGAACCATTAGCTAATTTTGAAGGAGTATGACATTCCTACTACATAATTCTTCACTGGGTACAATAATTAAGATTCTATAGATATGATCTTTAGGTTAAAAAATTATCCATTGGTATATATGAATCATATGAATGATATTTGTAGTGTTTTTTAGATAAAGTTTTGTTTGTTTCAATTAATGGTATACCATTATATTGAATTTTTTATAATGATCATTTAAAAAACTAGATGTCTATTTTAAAAACCATGAAATAAAATAAATTTTTGTTAAAATGTAGAAAATATGAGTATTTTTGTGATAAATACATTTCTTTTATCATATTAAAAAAAGATGCAATATTTTTTTATATAATTAAAATTAAAATGGTTAAAGAGTTTCTTATACCCAAAAATTTCATATAGATTTATAGTTTTCTGGTATTAGAGGGTTACTATTAGTGGGCTGTTGAAAAGACTTCTTAGTTATCTGGCCAACTAACTACGCTTACTCGAAAAGGTGTTAAATTCATCTAGAAGAAAATGTTTGTTGAATGTTTTCATAAACTAAAATGAATTCTAGTGAATTGTCTAGTTTTTTTCAGCCTTCTAGAAATTATGAATTTTTCTTATAAAGTGATGCTTCATTTACTGGTCGCAGTTGCCCTTTGATGTGAAAAAATTATTTAATTGCTTATTCTTTAGGTCAACAAAATCATGATAAACTAAATTATCCATGACATGATATATAAATATTTTTCATTAGTTTTTTTATTTTAAAAACATGGAATCAAATTTTATATAGAGTAAATTGTTATATATATATAGATTTTAATAGATTGAATTATATTTTAACTAACAAATAATTTTATATGAGTAAGGGAATGTATTAAAAATAGAAAAAATTATTTGAATTCCTATTTAATTTTCATATTTAAAAACAAAATAGGATAGATGATTCATTACATAAAAAACAATGAATTAATTAATATTCCATATTTAGAATAAAAACCATTATTAAAGTATTTTATATCTATTTTCTTAATAAATTTCCATGTCCAAACTACCTATTTTTTTTATGTTCCAGTGTTTTCATCATTGTCAGATAGAATTTTGAAATCTTTGAAGGAGGGTAAAATATTTCTAGGAAAGGTATAATTGGTCATGAAATTTATTTTTTAGGAATTTAATTTTGACAACAATGGTTTTTTGAGATTCAAAAAAAATTATTTTTTTACAATTAGTTGATGAAATAAAGGCTAAGTGATTCTTATAGTTCAATTTTTTATATGTATATGAGTAATATGAAAATGTATAGATACATTTGAGAACATTACTAGTGGGATGGAATAAAAAAATATTAAACTAAATTTACTATGAAATTTTTGGGTTAATGATATATTAATTAGTAATGAAAATTACTTATGTTTGTGATTCAAACTATTCCATTGTGGTAATGGAAATGGGAGAACACATATATTGATTTCATTATTTGATTTATAAATTCATTTAGAGGAAATAATGACATATGGTTTATAATTTATAGTTTTACTAAATCAATGAATTTTCATCATTTGATATATAATATTATTTAGATATGCATTCTAGAATATAAACAAAATATGATACAAAAATTTATAAAATAATTCTTTTTATAGTTTAATAAAATTATCCAAATTTTAATTATAGTTTTAGAAAAGGAATTATGATCTATAGGGTATCTAAATTATATTTCATTGATTCTTTTTATCCAAAATATATTATATAGTCAAAATAAAAAATTCATACATTAATGGATTTCCGTCGATCATTTTGATTGGAACACTATGGAATTTGGGATTAACATCTTTCAATAGGTGAGGTTTTATATAATAAAAATTTTATTATAGAGTACAGATAAGATCATTAGAGTCATTTTATAAAAATTAGTGTCTCACACTAGAAAATTGGTATGATGTTTATGAAATAACATTATAGGTATTATAATTCGTAGAGGATATGATAAAGAATGTATAAATTATTCATAACTATATATGGGTAGATAATTGTTGTCCAAAACATTTTGTGGATAACTAAGGGAAATAACTTTTTATTGAGGTATGTCAACATGTTTTTCAAAATGTATCTCCATGGAAAAGTGTTATGATATTTGGTAATAATTTATTGTAAAGTACTCGGTTCATTGGACCACATTAAAATGCGTAAAATATTTTCTCAATTTCTTATTCGCTGAATTTACCTCGTATTTTATCTTAGGTACATGAAGTGTTTCATGTTTTATTATAGATAATTTTTATTTTATATGTATGTCATGTTTTGAGTCTTGAATTGGTTCAGTTTCATGAGAGAAATTAATGTATAGAACAAGTAATTAATATTATAGAAAATTGATATTGGGTGGTATGGAATAATTTGATTTACCAAATTAAGGATTTTCTTTGAAAACCTATATAGTAGAAGAAGAAAGAAGTGAATAGTAAAATTATTTGAATGAAAAAAAGAAATTCACTTATAAAACTAATGAATAAATTTAAAAGGAACAAATTTGAATAAGGGGGATGAATTTAGAAATCTAGTTATGGTTGAAAATTGATTATGTTTTTATTCAAATAAATATTCATGAATTATAATTTATAAAATTCTATTCACTATAAGAAACTTATGTCATTTTCCAATCAATAAGGAAATAGTTTAATTAATACACACTTTATTTACCTGTATTAAAAGGTTCTATTTTAAATATTATTTTCAATATATTTTAACATAAATTGAAAAATATTCTTCATTTTTTAAATATTCAAGAAAAATTTATCCTAGATTAATTTTAGATAATTTTAGGAAAAATCTTATTTCTTTATGTGTAATATAAATTAAAAATTTTAAGAAAAAAAAATTTATTTTCATGAATTTATGAATTCACATTATACTTTGGTTTGGTTTTAAAATTTCATTATTATATTTTTGTTAAAAAAATTCCAATCATCTTCATTTGGTTCTAAATTACACATGATCTTTCTATAAAAAATTCTAATTCATGAGATGGTATTTATCATTAATAACAATTTCCATTAATTAACTAGTTTAGATTTAAAAAGTAATTTTAGAAACCTTTGTAATTTAATAATATAGAATAAAATCATATTTTTAATTATAATGGTTAAATTTCATAAATAGTCGAACATCCAGTTTTTCATTAAGAATTTTAACATTGGTAAAAAATTTAGTTACCACAGTAGCAGTTAAATTTGGTTAATGGGTTTCTAACAAAATGGTAATTGTAAAAATTGGAAAAATAAACGACTAAATCCTATTTTATGGTCATATTTTAATTCTAAATAATCACTTATTTATTTATAAAAATTATTGGTTCTCTTTATATGGAGTAATAAATATATATATTTTAACCTTTTGAAAAATTTTAATTTTGTAATGTCCGTCACTTATAAATGGACTCCTCCAATCATATATTATCCGCACTTTTAAATCCACTTATCACTTCTATTACAAACCAAAATTCATAACAAAAATAACTCCATACTTTTATAGGTATTATCTTATACATAACACCATTTGAGAAGACATTACGTATAACTTGAATGAGCTTGTTTGGAGAGGTGGTGTTGTTTATAGACAAGTGCCATATTTTATTTCTTCATTCACCTCCGTCAAAACTACATTAACTATATTCTTATAATATCATTATTATATACAATATAAATAAATTTTAAAATGTTTTTTATAACTCTTTTTAGAAAAATTTTATGTATATTGAAATCTTAAAACATCATTCATGAATTCATATAGACTACTACCTTGTGAGGCGATGTATTTAATTTTTCATCATTGGATCGTATTTTGGTAAATAGTAATATATAAAGATAAAATTTTAGATATATACTATAAAAATTTAATTTTTTAATTGAAAATTAATATTATATTTGTTGTTATCATCCAATTAATTGTAAACACATCGCAAATGGATACATGCATATTTTCATGATGCAAATTGATGTATTTTACTATTCATCAACAATTTTAATGAATGATATACACCAGTGTATTTTAATAAATAATATGATATTAATTATATAATTTTCATTTTATGAAATTACAATACTAATTACCCTCTTTCCATCATTTTCTTTGAAAAGTAGAAATGATACACCTATGTACATATGGACTACCATATCTACAACAAAAATATAATTTTATTTTCATATCCACCCTGAATGGTTGGTTAAAAAATATAAATACTGAATAAAAAATATAATCATAATGTTAGTAAAATTATTTAAATGACATAATGATTAAAAATTTATCCATAGTAAACCTAAAAAATACATTTCTGACTTGTAAGCTGAATGTTCACAAAACATGTGATGTGAAATTAATTGATTATCTAATTATTTATAAAAAGGAAATAAGTGAAATAAAAGGAATAATAAACATGATAATAATTATTAGGAATGTAATTAATTAACAAAAAATAATTATTCATAATGAAAAAGGACTTATATGGAAAGTCAAACTCGAGGTAATATATTATTAGTCTTAATTATATTTCTTTAAGAATTGTGCAATTTTCATCACGTGTTTTGTTTTCTATGGGGTATAAAAACAATATGGTTTTATTTTTTCATTTTTATTATTTTTTTTCATAAATCCATTTTACTTTCCTTCCTAAAATGATTCATTATTTTAAAATTTTTCAATTTGTAATACATATTCAATCTTAAATCACAATTTTAAATGCATTTATTGATTTAATAATAACAATTTCCCTCCAATTTTGGAATTTTTATTGAATATATAAATCATTAAATAAATATATTAAAAACATAAATTTACCAGTAATTTTAATATTTTCTTGTTTTCTTGTATGAAATATGTTTTCTCATATTTCATATGAAATTACTTACTTTATATAACAATAAAAAAGGAATATTTTTTAAAATAATAGACATAAAAACAATTCCAACAACTACTACCTTTATTTTTCTTTTTAAATCGATTAAAATATTTTATATTTTATTAAAATAAATGAAATAATTAAATTTCTTATGGAATATTTACTTTTGAAACATTGGTTTCAATGTACATCGATATATAATTTTTTGAAAGTATATTTCATTTTGGATTAAAATAAATTTTTTTATGTTTCATGATGAAAATTAATTATTTAATATGTTTTGTTAATATTATGTTCTTTTTAAATTATTTTGGAAGCTGGGTGATCCCTAAATATCCCACTAATTCATTGGGTAATGGTTATGTTTTCCAGAGAACTATGTTGGAATTAACTAAGAAGGTTATTACACTTTTATAGGTTCTTGTATTGGATCATGTATGGTTTCTTTGAATATGACATCCCAAAGGACCTATATTTATTTTATATCCTTTAAAATGAGTCATCAAGGAAATTTTTTTATTTCCTTAGTATTTTATTGTTAAAAAAGATACTCTAAGTGAAAGTGTTAGCTTTTTAATGTATGGTTCTATATGTATGATGTATGACCTAATTCTCTAAAACTGTAAACCTAAAATGGTGTTTAAGAATGTTGGAATTGGAATTATTTATTTATAACATATTTTTATTTCATAGTATAATAAAATTCTTAATATTTAGTATTATAGTGATGGATATAGGTAATAATATAGATTTGGAAAATATTTTCAAATCAATTTCATAGTATTATACATGATTGGGATATTGAATTTAAAATTGACAATGTCCCTAATTATAAGGAAAGAACATATTCTCCATTCTAAATATATCAACTTGAAAATTCATAACTACAAAAGAAGTTACATGAATATTTTGATAATTCCTTCATTCATACTAGTAAATTTTAATGGGAACTCATAATTTTTTTAAAAGAAGGATGGTTCTATGAGGATCTTTATTTATTATATATCATTTAAAATAATAATGGTTAATAACTAATATCCATTTATTCATATTTACCACATTTTATTATTAGATATAGTGAGAACAGAATTATTCAAAGTTCGATCACATGTATGTGTATAATTAGATAAAGGTGAAGGAGGATAAAATTATCATGATTAAATTTCTTACTTGGCTCACAAAATTTTATTATGAGTTTATTAATTTATTATCTTTCTATATTAATGGATTATATGAATAAATCTTGCTTGGTGTTTTTGCATAAATTTGTTTCTATCTTAATTAATGATATTATAATATATTAAACAATTTTTGAGGATGATGAAAAACACCCATACATTTATTTTAAAACCTTGAAATAAAATAATTTATATAGAGAACTTATTACATATTAAATTTGGTTATTATAGATTCTTATCCTTGGTTATAGTATAAATAATGATACTAAAACTATTAATCCTTTTAAAATTAAATTGGGTGGTGAGTTTCTATTTAATACTAATGTTTCATATATTCAAATTAATTTTATATTTGTTGGTTTATATTGGTTGTTTTTTTAAAAAATTTATTTTTTAAATATCATATAACTATGTTAACAAGAAAAGGAATTAAATTTATATAGACCAAATAGGTGGATAAATGTTTTTAGGAATATAAAATAAGATTAGTGAATTCTATATTTTTTCCTTCCATCTATAAATTTTCAATTTTTTATGTATATTTATGATTCATATAAAGATGTTGGATGTGTTTTGTTTCATGATTTTTAAATAATTTCTTATGAATCATATAAATTTAAACATCATGATATAAATTATCCTACACATGATCTAGAAGTAGTTGTTTTTTTAAACTCATTAAAAAGTTATTTATATGGAATAAAGTGTGAAGTATACACTTATAATAAAATTTTGAATCATTAATAACTCAAAAGTAATTTTACATATGAGAGTGAAGAGGGATTGGACCGACTAAGGATTATGATTGCTTGATATATTACCATCTTAGAAAATTCAACCATTTTAGATTATGCTTTTGGATGAAATGATAATGTCTTATTAAATATGAAATGTTTTAAATGTAAAACATTGGTAAATTATTTGATGAATATTATTATTGAAATTATTCATGTGGTAACTGCCCCTATTCTTTGGGGAATTTTCAGTGTATTTTTCATCATTTGGCATAATTAATGAATCCTTAAGGAGGATTGTTTTTATTGGAAAATGTTGAATTTATTATGAAAGGTATGTTTCATGTATTTAATATTGGCAAATAATTTAATTTTAATATTTATAAAAATATTATGTGTGTTGTTTGATTCTCTGTTAAATAATGAAACGTAGACTTGATCTCTTAGTTCCCTATTTCTATTCATCCGTGTAGCATTAATATGTATATATACTTTAAAAAAATTATTTTAAGAATAAATGAAAAAAGATATTTCCAAAGTTACTATGAAATGATTAACTTTTCCACAAGATAATAAACATTGAAAATAACTACAGGGTATGATTAACCTATTTCCCTTTAAAAAAAATCAAAAAATATATCCCTTTATTTTATGATTATACTACAAAATACATCATAAAGTAAAAATGAAATATGGATTCTTCTACATCATCTTACTAAATTTGGTCATTTTATTCCTATTCAACATAATATTTATTTGAAATATCATTCATGTGTTTATGTTAAATTGACAATCATATTACATGTGGTCCCTTTATTTATTTTATTCAACTATGATCCTAGTTTTACACATAATTTCTGGATATGATTTTAGATATTATTTAGTAATTAATTGTATTTAAGAGAAAATAGTAATCATTCAACTGATGGATATTTAGAGTGAATGATATAAACATTTGATAATATTCTTTGAGAGTTTTCATTAAATCATAATAGTATTATGAATCATTTTTATTCTGTAGTTTAATGTTTGTATAATAATAGTTTTCATTCCAATATAAATATAAGGAAATATGTTGAATTATATTGAAAGTGGTGTTATAATCCATCATGTTGGGATGAAGTGGGATAAAGATTGTTTTTAGGACCAGAATTAGTGGAAAATAAGGATTACAAATTTTACACGATTAAAAAAAAATAGGTATTCTTAGAGAAGGTAGAAAATTTATATTGATATCCAAAAGAAATATTTTTTTTGGTAGGTCACCTAGTTTTTCCTCAAATATCTCCATATAAAATTTTGATTATTATCTGTAAGAATGGAACCGTGATACAATTATTTATTAGACTATATGAAATTATAGATAATATTACAACAATGTTTTTTCAAGTGGATTTCCATTTTATTTTATAAGAGGTACACGATCTGCTTTAGGTTTCATTATTAAGGATGTATGTTCCTAAAACATCTCATGATTGTTGTCCTGAATTAGTTCAGTAATAGTAGAATTGTTCATATAAATAATGAAAAGTTTAGATTATTAACCATAAAGATCAAGTGTAATTGAATATTGTGATCCACCATGTTATGGATTTCTGGAAAATCCTTATTATCAAACTACCAAAAAGGGCATCAAAAAATGGTATAAAGGTAAACCCCCCAACATAACAATGTAATAGATAATATTGTTTTGATGAAATTTCCAAAATGTGTGAACATTGTAACATCCTAGGTAATTTCGATAATTGATAAATTTTATTCCTTATAATTAATCATAAATTTTATTTTGTATATTCAAATCCTCAATAAGAATATTAATTAATATTCTAGTGAAAAGAGAAATAGTTTCCTTTTTTAATTATTCATCTACTTATGTTATATGATTTTATTTTGAATATTATATTAGTTGTTATTGAATATTAATTTGAAAATGTAAACCAAAATTTTAATTTTTTAAAACAAAATAATATTTGAGATATTTTTTGGGAATTTTCTAAAAATGTATATTTTTATGAGAAGAGTAGAATATACAAATTTTAGGGCATTTTTTAATTTTCATGTTAAATAAAAATCAAAAATATATATGTATTTTTTTAAAATTTTAATTAGTTAAAATTTATTATATATAATCAAATAAATTTTATTGGGTCCAATAATACTATTTCGTTTTAAATAACTCCATTTTTATATATAAACTAACTTTTTCCGAAAACTAATTTTCATGGTGTTACCTGATCTAATTTTAAAAGAAATTTTTATTACTTCAATAGATTTTATAATTAAAAACATATTTTATATTTTAATAAATTTTATTAAAAAAATTAAATAGGTTAAGATATTTTTTTCTTTATGGATAGTAACTTACGTAAAAACAATTAGTTACCACAGTAAGAATTAATACATTTTAAAGGGTTTAAATTAAAATGATGAGGATTCAAATGACCTAAAAAGATATTAATTCATATCATCAGTTCTTATTGGAACCATATTTCATCTTTAATTACTATATTATTTTTCATGGAGTATACCAAAATGGAGTAAGAAATTAATTTCCTTTAATCTTTTTAAACATTCCATATGTTTTGTATCCCCCACTTATAAAAGGACACCACATATCTTATCATCTATACACAAAAAGAGCCATACAACTTAGTCAATCCCAACCTAAATCCTTTACTAACATCCCTATAAATATACTAGAGAACCTATATTGATCTAAATGATATCCTTAGATGTATTTACATATATACCAAAGGAGGTTTCCGATGAAGTAGTATAGATTTTACCCAAGTGATTTTATTATATTTCATCTTTTATTGACTTCAATGATATATTTCCCATTAAAATATAAAAAAAATATCCCATATGATTAATTTATTTTATGTTTCGGTTATAAACCTTATTAACTATTTATCCTTCTAATGGAAAATGAAATCAGCTATTCAGTGTACATGTCGACTACCCCTTAGTGAGATGATGTATTTCATTTATCATTATTGAATCTTATAAAATGTCATAAAAATAGATAAAATGAATAAATATTATATATATATATATGATATGGTATTAATTTTATTCTAGAAATAAAAATTAATATTCTCCATTCAAAAAATTATTCAATCATCGCTTTTGTGTATATACTGATTAACACCATGCAAACCATTGAACGTTACTTTTCACCATCACATAACATGAATAGAATATATAAATTGTTTTAATTAGATAATGAGATATCATTAATATAATTGTCACTATATAATGATAAATTAATACTTATAATTTCCCTCACATTAATTGAAAAATGAAAACATTCTTAATGCCTTTGTGTGGATTACCATATATGTGATGGTAATGTAATTGATTTTTCAAAATTTCATTCATGGTTGATTATAAATATCTAAATAATGTATAGAAATATTAATTATAACATGATTTTTATTCATTAAATGATATAATCATGATCCATTTAAACATATACAACCTAAAAAATCCATTATTGGCATATAAGTTGAATTTTCTTATTAACTCTCTAATTACCTATATGTTTTTGATAATTCCAATGGTGAATAGGTAAGTTTATTTTTAGGGGGATGTTTTTTATAGATTGAATTACGTTCAGTATTATGTCTTCTTATAATGGTATAGAAAATTTATATTCAATTTTTATTTAGTTTATCATACTATGCCTTTAATATTTAATGAGTTATTTTTTTCTAACTATCTTTTATATTATATTATAACAATTTACTATTTCATAAGTAATAAAATAATATGATCATCGTATTTATGAAAATATAATCTTTAAGGAAATAAATGAATATTAAATATTATTTTTGATTTAGTTTTATAAAAACATGGATTTAGATATGTTACATGATGAATAGAGAGAAGATTTATCCTTGTAAAGAGAGAAGGTGTTAGAAACAATAGTTTCTCTGTGAGGAATCTAGACAGTGTAAACTATAATGGCCTAGATAGTAACTCAATAAAGAGTTTTCTGACTACCCAATTCTATAAAATAGTTCCACCGAAACAGTTGCACTGGTCACGACAACACCGTGATGGTGGTACTGGTCACGATCGCAGACCGAAACGGTGGCACTTCTTATAGTGTTCAACTGAACTGGTGGAACAATAAAGGTGGTACCGTAGTGGTCACACCTTCATAACTACACACCAAAATAGTGGCACCACTTACGGTGTTCCACTGAACCGGTGGAACCATGATCGTGGAACCTCCCACGGTATTCCACCTAACTGGTGGCTCTATGACAGTGGCATTATAGTGGTCTAAGATTCATGATCACACATAGAAATGGTGGCACTACTTATGGTGGCCCCATGACGATGGCACCATTACAGTGTCTCACCAAATGATTTCCCACCCTTTATTTTTTTCTAGTTTCTGACTTTTTCTTATTTCGCCCCCCATCATATCTTTGGATGTAAAAGTATTTCAATCCCCCCTTAAAATTTATTAAAATCCCATAAATGATATCTAATATCCCCCAAGATTAGGGAACCCTTGACTAACAAAAACTTGTGGATTTTTCCGCAGTTTCACGCCATTTTATCATACTTTCTAGTTCCACCCATTTTATAAATTTTCCTCTTTTTAAGGAAACCATTTAACTCACATCTGTTATGACCACCTCTCTGATGAGAATTATTAAATGAAAATTAGTTCCATTGTTTGTAACCACCCAACCGTATGGAGAAACCATGATATTCCATTAAAGAAGTTCAAGAATTCATATCCACTAACTCCATGATCTCACCTTTTATCACACGAGGATTCTTTCATATTCTGGGATGGTCTATTCTCTTTTCTTGGTGGGTTTGGAGTCCCCCCTCTCGAGGCTAGTGGTGCACCTCTTATGGATCCCTTCTTGCTCAATCATGGAGTCCTCGTAGTTCCTCCCCTTCAAGTCGCGCATCCCCAGTTCTTGGCCTGTGGAGAAAAACTTCGATTCTTGATCATCCAGGTAGGGTTTTTTCCTTCATCTATCTTTACTGTGTACTATTCTGAGTGGATATGATAATGTTTTCATGGGGATGGATGAAACAAAAAATTGAAAAATATAATAAATGGTTTTTATAGAATGAACGGTTGTGTTTTATGATGATGATGTACTCTTTTAACTTTTCTTATATATTGTGAATTGTATGGGCTTATGTCCACTATAAGTAGAACCATTTGTAGTCCCTTCTTGTGCACTAATAAACCTATGTATTCTGGATAATTCTGTGATTGAATGGCTGTAACAAGTAAATCGGTTAATCACGTAAACTTAGTTGGGTAAATTGATTCCCAATGAATAAAAATCCATGTGTGGTCACCTAGGTTAAACAAACAAAAATACCGAACTAAATGAATTTTTTGTTTAAATCTAAAAACAACCTTACTATGTTCTGGTGACGTGTATGGTTGTTCGACTTAATTCTTGTGAGGTGAAATTGATGGGAATGGGATCCCCTACTGTGAAGTTGTTAGTTTGTGGATTCGGGGCGGTGTGGGGCCATATGTAGGGGCTTGGTTTGGTTCCATTACGTTGAGAGATCTCATAGTTCCCTTCTGTTATTGTGACTTTACAAGAGAACCGACTGTAAATGCTTAATTTTCTAATTGGCTGTTTTTCCTTCCTTGGATTGTGGCTATTCTTCATAGTTGATCGGTAATGAAGAATTATTTAAATGGAACCAATTGACTGTGATAACAAGTATGGGTTAAATGGGGAATTGTTTTTTGGGATTGAGTAGTTACTAGGTCGAGGCTTTTTTGCTTTTTATGGATGAATAACAATGAGGATGTTTATGTATGGGATGGTTTTGGAACCCATAGTTTGGGATGAGTGCTTGTTTAAATATATGTTTAATTTAGTTCTTATGTTTCTTATTCATTCCCACCCAAGTTGAGAATGTCATGCTGAGGGTGTTTTTTCCAACACTCCTATGAGTGGCCGGTTATTATCCCCTTTTCAACTCCCTTTACCGAGTATCCCTAGACTCTTTGGGTAGCTTGTGACTTCCAACAGTCCATTATAGCCCATGATTCTTAGGGAAGGGTAGTTTTGGTGGTTTCCATAGGTGTGTGCATGTATTTTTTTTCACAAGTGTCTTCAAGATGAGGCCCAAGTGTCTTTGGGCATGGAGTTAGTTGTTCTAGCCCAGGAGTCTTCGAGTGTGGAGGTAGTGGTTGTGGCCTTGGTGTCTGTAGTTGGGGATGTGTGTGGTTGTTGTGGCCTAGGGGTTTACAGGCAGTATGCGTGGTTGTGGTGGCCCAAAAGGTTGTTGTTGGGGAAATTGTGAGATTTTAGTGAAAATGGAGGGGGAGGTCTGACATGTAGGATGTCTTCAACAACCATTGGGAATGCGGTGTGAGGTACCCAAACATCAATGTTTTATCACTATTACATTACTTGAATTGCATTATTTGGGGAGTTTTCCTTGATGTGGTTTGGGTGGACATTTTTCTTTTTCAGTACTTTGGTTATCTCCATTTCTCATAGGGAATCATAATGCCTCAGTAATTGTGCATGAGACCTTTTGGTCATCCCAATAGAGTATACCTATATACTCACCCTATGTAGAGAAATATTTTTTAGTTTTCCAGGAGGACTTCAGGGACCGTGTTGGACCGTATTTTCTCGGATGTTGGGACCGTTAGTGTAACTGCTTTTCATTTCATTTGGTACTCCCCTTTGTAGTTTTCTGGTACCTATACTACTTTATATTGGAACATGCATATATGAATGGATTGTTTTCTTCTTTACATTAATATCTAGTTTTTTTTGTTATTTGGGATTTAGTATCTTATCTCCATATCCAATTCAAAAAAGTGGTAATGCCTTCTATATCAGATTTGATTTTATACCGTTGGTGATACTCTCTACTCTTGGGCCTATTGAAGTCAGGACTAGGGGGGTAATTTTCTATCCTTCAACTTGATGAAGGAAGGGTCTGGCAGTTTGTTTTCCCTCCCCTCATCTTGGCGAAGGCAGGTCAAGAAAGAATGGTATCAGAGGTGATGGTTGAGATATAGGATGGAGTCTCGGGTTAAGCATAGTGAGGATTTCATGGGATGGTAGGGAAACAATGTTAGAATATCTAGGTGCATGAAATAGGTAATGGAATACTGGATAGGGCATGAGATTTTAGGGCCCCCCCTGTGATCTAATGCAAGGAATATAGACCTACCAAACAACCAAGGGTGGATACATTGATTTCAAGGTAGAGACCCTAGGAAATGTACATGACCCCAAATGACTTGTGTTCTTGTGTTTCTTGGGTATTTTGGGGATTTAAAATAAATAAAATGTGTAAGAAAAATTTAAAAGCAATATTCTACACTACTCGGGATTAGGCATTACTTTTTTACGTTTTAGCCATGGAACTAGGATGGCTAATGTGGGTAGTGCGGGTGATTGAGTCCTAGGAGAGTGATTTGGATAATCAACAGAGAACTGATCAAGAGTAGGAGGACAACTAGTGGAAGAGGATTCTTCATTCCTTTTAGCGAAAAACCATCAAGAAGTACGAGGGAAATGTCTCATACATGGAGATAAAAAGCTAGCTCGAGGAGCTGGTGATATCTTTCAGCTTGATTTGAGCACTGAAAGAGTACTGGGTACCTATGGATGTAATCCACATGTGGGGATTGGTACATCTGGGGTGGACGCTCTATCTTGGGTAGGAGAGAGAGGATGAGGTTTTGTTGACTGAATTCGAGAGGGAGTTTTGGGCGGAATTCCTCTCTTCCACGATGAAGGATGAGAAGAGGCAGGAGCTACTCTCCCTTCAGTAGGGGAGTACACCAGTGAGGGAGCTGGGCTCTATTTCAAGGATCTCCTTCACTTTTCTATAGAACTCTTTATGGATGAGAAGTCTCAGGAGAGATGTTTAGATAAGGAACTTCAGACTTCTCTTTAGTATGATGTTACTCCCTTCACTCTACTGACGTACTTGGAGGCTTGGAAGAAGGTTTGAGTGGTGGAGAGGATGCACATGCTAGAAGGTGTACCACAAGAGGTGAGCCAGTTTATCTCGTCAAAGGGGAAGGCTGTCCGCAGCAGGCCTCCAGCGTTAGGGCCATCCAGGTTTCGGCCTGTGGGGATCAGGCCCCCACAGTTCCAGTTTCGATCTCCCAGTCATCTCCCCTTCATTGCAGGCCCATGAACGAGATGATTCATCAATGAAAGTCCTGTTCACCATTGGAATCATTTCGAAGACTGAGTGAAGTATAGTGGTGTATGGGATTGTTCAGTGCCAACCTCAGCAACAATAATTTCCGGCTAGGCCCTTTCAGCAACAGCAGTAGGGACAACGAGCTCCTGCTCCTCAAAGAGCAGATGTTACAGGAGGAAGCCAACCTCAGGGTGCTCCACAGGGACCTCGAACCTGGAGTGGTTGTGGAGGCAGCCGACAACTGATAGGTAGAGGAACTGGGTGTGGGTAGTTTCATTCCATAGAGGCAGTAGTTCTAGTGGGGCTAGAGGTCGTTCGATGTATGATAAGCGTGATTATCATTCTTTCCTACACCTTTTTTGACTCAAGATATTTTTACTCATTTTTCACACCCATTCTAGCCCACGATTTGGGTCTAGATGCATAGAGACTTTCCATGAACCTGGTTTTGAGTACACCATTTAGAAGTCAGACTAGGTTGTCTCAATTTTTTTGGGGATGTAGACTGATGTTGGGACCACATCAGTCTAGCGGGGACCTTCTTTTTTTGAAAATGCATCCATATGGTGTCATTGTAGGCATCGACTGGATATTCTCTATGTGTGTCATTATCAAATACTTCTGAATAAGGGTCGTGTTTTCAGATATGGGTGGACATTGTGTGATATATGTTGGCGATAATTGTTCCTAGGAAGGCAGCCGACAAGTGGAGCCCCTTCCTTCCTTATTAGCTGAGTAGTCAGTGGAGTCAGAAGATACAGAGATGGTGGATGTCGTGGGGATCGTCAATGAGTTCGGAGACATTTTCCATGGAGAGGTGGTGACTCTACCCCCTCAATGTGATGTCGAGTTTGGGATATACTTGCAACCTAGTGCCCTACCTATTTATATAGATCCCTATCAGATTGCACTTTCTAAGATGCGGGAGTTATAGATTCAGATTGATGAACAGATGAAGAAGGGTTTTTTTGACCATGCACATCACCAGTGGGTGCTATGGTCTTGTTAAAAATGAAGGTAGATGGTGGTCTCCCGAAATATATAGACTACCGGTGGCTGAACCAGGTAATGGTCCAGAATAGTTACCCCATCCTAAGGATTGAAAAACTTTTTGATCAGTTGAAGGGGGAGGATGGTTCTCCAAGATCGACCTGTGGTTAGGATATCACCAGTTGAGGGTGAATGGGGGTGACATCTCTAATACTACCTTCAAGTGAAGATATGTGCACATTGAGTTTGTGTTCATGCCGTTCGGTGTTATGAACACACCATCTATGTTCATGGAGCTCAGAAAAACTGTCTTCCCAGAATATCTTGACCTGTTCAATGTCATCTTTATTGATGACATCTTGACCTGCTCAAAATCAGAGGAGGATAATTCCAAGCATCTGAGGATGGTTTTAGAGGTCCTTCGACAACACCATCTCTGTGGGAGGTTGTCAAAGTGCATGTTCTGGATACGAGAAGTGCACTTCCTTGGACATGTTTTGTCTGAGAAGGGGATAACAGTGGTCCCATCAAAGGTTGAGGCTTTTGTTTCTTGGGAAGAACCCAAGAATGTGGCAGTGGTTTGTTGTTTATTGGGTTTAGAGGGTTACTACTAGATATTCATGACCGACTTTTCCAGAGTGGCATCACTCTTGAAAACCTTGACCAAGAAAGACCAGGCATTTATATGGAGTGAGTTGTGCCAGGCAGCCTTTAGTTATCTAATGTGGAAGCTGGTTAGTGCCCTAGTACTGAGGTTTCCAGAAGAAGGGGTGATGTTTGAGGTGTTATGTGATTCTTTAGTCCAAGTCATGGGGTGTTTGATGATACAACAACATGGTTCATCTCTAGTGGGTGTAGGAAGTTATATCCCCATGAGCATAACTATGCCACCCATGATCTAGAACGTTAGCAGTCGTGTTCTCACTAATGTTATTGCGACATTACCTCATCGAGGAGGGATTCATTGTCTTTAGTTATCACAAGAGGATGAGGTATATATTATCTTAGAAAGACCAGAACATTTATCAGTAGAGGTGGATGATGTTTTTTTGGACTACAACTCTGAAATGTCTTACACTAAAGGTAAGGGGAATGAGGTGGATGATTCCTAGAGCATGAAGTCACAGAAAGATGCGTTTCGAGGATCAGAAGATGATTGTAATGTGGCGTAGGATTTGGATTCCGTACACCTGGATGCAAGTGTGGAGGATGGTAGAGTTGTATGTTTCAGATGATAGTGAATTCCACTCTGATGCAACATATGATGGAGTCTCATTGGGGGTAATTAGAGGCTAAAGTGATTCTAGATTGTGTTAGACTCTTCGATGCTCTAGTAGGATGGTTGGAAGATTGGAATAATCAGTTACTATTTCATGGGAAGTTATTCCTCCCAGTGGAAATGTGAAAGAGAGTTCTTGGGGAGTTCCACAACTCATCCCTGGTGGTAAACCCAGGAGTTTCTACGATGTAAAACGGTTTAAAGAGTCATTTTTAGTGTCCCATGGTGAAGTCGACAGTGAAAGAGTTTGTGGCAATGTGCCTTGCATGTAAATAGGTGAATGTTGAACACCACATCCCTGGAGGTCTGTTACAACCTATAGATGACCCCCAGTGGAAATGGGATGACATCTCGATGGATTTCATCACAGGACTACCAAGAGTTCATGGGGGTTTTGATGCTATCTGGATAGTTGTGGACCGACTAATGAAATCATATCATATCATAGCAATCAAAGAGTAAAGTGCAGTGGATGCCTTATCATAGAGGTACATGTACTAGGTGGTGTGGTTTCATGGAGTTTTGAGGTCCATAGTCTCAGACCAGGAAACCTGGTTTACCTCACGTGCCTGGAATGTATTGAAACATGATTTTGGAACCCAGTTATGCCTTAACACTGCTTTCTACCCCCGTAAAGATGGGAAGAGAGAGCGGACCATAGATATGTTGGAGGATATGCTACAGGCATGTGTTTTGGACTTTGATGGTTCATGGGTATGACACATGCCTCTAGTAGAGTTTTCTTATAAAAATAGTTGTTACTCTACCATTAGCATGGCTCCATTTGAAGCCTTGTATGAGAGGCCATGTGGCTCACCCGTGTGCTGGACAGAGGTCAGGGAGGCAGATTTACTTGGTCCGGAGGTGGTATAGAAGATGATAGAGAAGGTTCATCTTATATGGGATAGGTTGAAGGCAGATCAAGAACCAATGAAGTCGTATGCTGATCATAAGAGTAGACCCTTGGATTTCCAGGTCGGGGACCACGTGTTTTTGAAGGTCTCCCCTTGGCATGGGAAAAATACATTCAGTAGGGGAAGTATGCTTTCTCCCAAGTTCATCGGACCCATAACAATGATGCGGTGGGTGCACGAAGTGGAATATCAACTGATTCTACCACCGCCTCTATGGAGGGTGGATGATGTCTTCCATGTGTCTCAACTACGTCGGTATCTACACAATGATTCAAGCATCCTTGACTAGGGATAACATGATATCTAGGATGACGTGACATTTTTAATGTGACCAGTGGGGATTGAGGATCGTGGGGAGAAGGGGCTTTATGGATGAACCATCCCCTTGGATTGTGTGTTATATAAGAATGGTGGATTTGAGGAGAGTACCTAGGAATGGGTACCACAAATTCAAGCCCTGTACCGAGAGATATTTTGAGTTTTCTTCTAATTTTTTGTACATGTTTGTGATGTAGTTCTTGACCTTGTTAACAATGAAATGTATTGTTTCCCTTGTTCTCTAGATTTTTTTAAATATTCTTGACTCTTGGGAGGGGAGGACCTAATCCCTAATCAAGATGCATTAAAGTGGATGCGGTTAAAACTGTGTGGGTGGGTCAGTGCCACCCAAATTAGATAGTATCTTGATAAAGAATATTGGACTCCCTAATCCATATGGCTGGATTTTATGAACATTATATGTTTTTTGGTTACATGGTGGTGAAGAGAGGTAGTGTATCTGTGGTTGTTCAAAAGATATATGAGGTAGAGTTGTTCCTAGATGTCGAGGAGGTTTACTCTTGAGAGGTATCTTTTGAGGTGGTTATTTAGACCCCTCTCTTTTCTTTGGAAATAGTTTTGATTATCGAGGACGAGAATAGTTTGAGAGGTATCTGATGTAACTTCCAGAAAATTACTCATTCTGTAGTTTTCCTAAAATATGGTTCTATCAAATGGTTCCACTAAAATGGTGGCACTGGTCACATCAACACCGTGTTGGTGGCACCAGTCATGGTTTCACATAGAAATAGTGGCATCGTGACGGTGGCATAATAATGGTCAATATTCAAGGTCGTTCATCGAAACGATGGCACCAATTACAGTTTTACACCAAACCAGTGGCACCGTAGCAGTTGCACCGTCACGGTCAGACACTGAAATGGTGGCACCACTTATGGTGGAACCGTGACAATGGAACCATGATGGTGGAACCATTATGGTGTCTTACCAAATGGGGTCCCACACTTTGTTTTTTTCATAGTTTCTAACTTTTCTAGTCACACCCCTACAAGGTATATTTTGTTGTAAAATGGGTTTAATACCCATTTCAAAGCCCATAAAATCCAATAATTGATATCTGAAATCCCCCAAGATTCATGAAACTCTTGAATTACCAAAATTTGTGGCTTTTTCCTTAGTGTCACACCATTTTCCCATTCATTTCAGTTATTCCCCTATTACGAAATTTCCTCAGTTTAAAGGAAACCCATTAACTCACAGCTATTATGGCCACCACTATTATGAGAATTATTAAATGACAATTAATTTAATCATGTGTAAAAACTAAGCCGCGTGGAGAAACCACGATCCAACTTTAAAGCGGTTCAAGAATTCATTTCACATAACTCCAGGATCTCAAATGTTTTCACACAAAGATTCTGTCTTCTTTTGGGATGGTCTCTTTTATTTCCATGGTGTGTATGGGGACCCACTTCACACGGCTATTAGTACGTGTATGCTGGAGCCCTTCTTACTCATTATTGGAGTCCTCATATTTCAGCCCTTCATGTCGCACATCCCCAGTTCATGGAGCATAGAGAAAAACATCAATCGTTGATCATCCAGGAAGGTTTTTTCCATCATCTATCTTTACAATGTATCCTGTGGGGTGGGTATGATAAAGTTTCTATAGGGATGGATTAAACTAAACCTTAACAAAGATAATATATGGGTTTGAAAGAATGAAGGGGTGTATCTGATGATTATTATGTACTATTTTACCTTTTATTATATGTTCTGAATGTTATGGGATTATGTCAACTTAAAATTATTTCCATTGGTGGTCCCTTATTGAGCACTAAAGAACCTCTGTTTTCTAGATAATTCTATGATTTAATGATTGTAACCTGGAAACTAGTTAATCGCTTAAACTCTGTTGATTAAATGGATTCCCAATGAATAAGAATCTTTGTGTGGACACCCCATTTAACCAAATGGAATTGAGGAACAAAAGGAATTGTGTGTTTAAATATGAAAACTCCCATGCTCTGTTTTGGTGATGTGTATGGTTTTTCTGCTTGATGCTTGTGAGTTGACAAGGATAAGGATAAGATCCCTTAATTTTCAATTTTTAGTTTGTGGATTTGGGTCTGTGTGGGTCTGTGTGTTGGGGCTTAGTTTGGTTCTAGAACTTCTTCATTGGATCTCATGAATCCATTTTGTTATTGTGACTTTACAAGATAACCATGTATGAATGGCTAATTTCTTGCTTGGATATTTTTCTTTCCTTGGCTTGTGGTTATGCCTGTTAGTAGCATAGTAGTTAAGAATTATTTAAATGTAACCACTTGAATATAATAATAAGAATGGTTTCAATGGGGAATTGTTTTCTGTGAAAGATTTGTGACATGGTTGTGGTTGTAGTTCTTTTTATGAATGAATAGTAATGAGGGTGTTTGTGTATGGGATGGTTTTGGAACCCCCTAGGTTGGGATGAGTGATTGTTTACTAATATGTATAATTTAGTTCTTAATTTTCTTATTTATACCCCTCCCAGGTTGATCACTTCGTGCCGAACACCCCCATTTCATTGGGAAAGGGTTTTTTTCTCAACACTCCTATGAGTGGCTGTTTATTAGCCCCTTTTATGATCTCTTTCTTGCACAGCACAAGACTATTTGGGTAGTATGTGATGGCCCGAGGTCCATTGTAGCACAGGATTCTTCGAGCAGGGTATTTGTGGTGGTTGGATCAGGTGTGTGTGGGGAGTTTGTTTCCTAAGTGTCATCGGGATGATGCCAAGGAGTCTTCGGGTGTGTCAATAGTTGTTATGGACCAGGTGTCTTCAGGGGCAGAGGTAGTGGTTTTGGACGAGGTGTCTACAGGTGAGGATGTGTGTGGTTGTTTTGGACCTAGTGTCTATAGGCGGGATGTGTGGTTATGGTGGTCCAAAGTTTTATTGTTGGGGTAGTTGTTAGAATGTAGTGAAAATGGAGGGGAGGTCTAACACATAGGATTTCTTAAATAACCAGTGGGAAAGTGGTGCGAGCTACAAAAACATCCGTGTGGTGTCACTATTACTTAACTTGCGTTATTTGGGGAGTGTGACTTGGTGAGGTTTGGGTGGATAGATTCCTTGATATGTGATTTTATTATCTCTTTTTCTAACTGGGCATTAGAATACCTCCCCACCAGTGCATGAGGTATTTTGGTCTTCCCTATTGAGTATACCTGTATACTCACCCTATGTATGTAAAACTATTTTCATGTTTCTAGGATGACTTCATGGATTTTGTGGGACCATATTAGCTCAGACGCTACAACCATTAGAGTTGCTGCTTTTATTTTCTTTTGTTACTTCCCTTTAGAGTTTTCTAGTACTTGTAGCACTTTATATTGGAACATGCATATGGGAATGGATTGTTTTTTAAATTAATTTTACTTCAAGTATTGGTGTTGTTTGGGATTTACTAAATTATCTCTTGATCCTTTTAAAAAAGGGGGAAATACCTTCCATATCACATATAATTTTATTCCCTTGGTGCTGGTCTCCACTCCGGGGCCTATTGAAGGCCAGAAATGAGGGTAATTATATCTCCTTCAACATAAAGAAGTAAGGGTCTTACAGTTTTCTATCCCTTCCCTCATCATGGTGAAGTAGGGTCATAAAATCAACAATAACCAAAATTCTTTCTATTGACATGTGTTTGGGTTACTTTTGGGAAATCTATTAAATATTGATCTCATTTTTATTTAGATCAATTTCAAAATCTATTAATATTGTTAATTATAGATTACTAGTATGTTTAATCAGAACATATCAATAGAAATTGTTAAATAATTATATGTATCTAAAATGTTTTTTGAATATGGGTAGTCATGATAAAGTGAACATGAGTTTCTAATGTTGTACTATATAATATACAAATACAGATACAAATTAATGATTTATACATTGTTTTGTAATTTTTCTTATGGATTTCTAGGGAAACATTATTAATGACATAAAGAGAATTATGATTAGAAAATGACAAAGTACTTGATAATTATTTTTTAATATGATTCATACTATAAATAATTGAAATTTCATTGTTGGCATATAAAATAATACAATGAAATCATTCCCATGCTCTACCAAGAATTATTTTAGACACCATTTCAAAATTGAATATGTTATTATCTTCATCAACACCAGAAATATCAAAATTCTAATTCAATGTTTCGAATGAACTTGGATTATTAGAAAGTGAAAAAAATCATTCCATGATTTAAAATTTTATATATTAATCATGGATTAAATATCATGTATTATTGAAAACAATATTTATATCTAATTATATATTGAAATTTATCTCTATAAAAAATTATAATTTCAAATTTAAACAAATAAATGAAATTTTAATAGAATCTAACCTAACACTACATTGAAATAATAGGTTTAAAAACCACAAGAATTATTCCATTGTGATAAATAGGAAAAATTAGTGTTTTTGGAAATCAAGAGAAGTAACAGATTAATGTGGATTATTTATAAAATAGAGAAAAAGATAAATAAATCAAGTATTTTATATTAAATTGAAACTAAATTTATACTATAATATTATTTTGGATACATTTTGAGGGAAATAAATTAATGGTTGGAATGTGTTATAAGGTTTAATCAGGAATATTTTTTTAAAATGGTTCTTCAATTATAATTTTCATTTTTTTAGTCTTCTACACTATTATATATTCAAATATTATAATTTTTCTATCCCTTATCAACGATATGGAATTATAAATAGATTAAAACTGTATAAAAGAATTATTTTGGTATTTTTAATTTTTTTTATAACCAAAAGTTAATAATATTATAACTCTCATTAAAAAGTTATATTTTACAATATTACGTCTCTATAAATATTAAATATATCTATTCGGATCAAACCCGATTTATGAGTTAGTGGTTCTATTAAGATATGGTTAGGGTATTATATTCTAACCACTATAATTTGTTTTATTTACCATAATTCTATATATTTTTTAAAATTGATAGCTATTAATTATTTATGCTTCTAGATATAATGAAATGATATTTTTGTTGATTTTTTTTCCCTGGGAGTGTAAAATAATATCCTTAATGAATTCCAGTCAAGGATCCATAGTCTTATAGTGTGATAGGTAGTATCCTAGATAAGTAATGATTAAATTATTGTCTTAATGGAGTGTCACTAAATGTTCAATGTTGATAATAGCTCAGTTATTTTGTTAATAATATAGTAACAATGGATTTTATTATATTAGTGTTTTTAATAAATCTTAATTTCAACTTTTCACTCCAAATTCGTATTACAACATGAAACTTTGTCTTTATTTTCATTGAGATTAAACCAATGGCCTACAACTCCATATTCTCTAAACTCTTATTCTTTCATATAATTGGTTCCTCTATTGATTTTCCAGGAAATAAATTTTCATGGGATGCTATTAGATTTAGTGATAAAGTATAATTTATTCATCGTCTTTTCGCCTAAATTCAATTAAAATGGAAAATTTACCAATTTTAGACTCATATTTCATAAATTATTAAACTTATACAGTTTATATTTTTTAGACTCAGTTTGATAAGTGATTATTTAAATATTTCCACCATGAATTACTATGTCGGTAAATCCGACAGTATTATTAGAATTTTATAGACTAATTATAAGTCTATTAATGCTAGGGAAAGATAAATGAGCATAAACATTTAAAGAGGTTATCCATGATGCTTTTAATAAGATGAAAATATCGATATTTGACAGTATAGATATAATTAATTGTGTTTCTTATTTAGATTATTTTTTTTGTTACATGATTTATTTTTCATTAGGGTAATTAAATAAATATAGGTTCTATAATTTATTTAATTGGTTTAATAAATAAAATTCAAAAATGGGAAAATATAAAATTTTTTTGAGTTATGTTGGGTTCTTACATTCATAAAATTTGAAATTTATTTGTTTTAAAAAATAAGATAATTGTATTATGTTTTTTTACGCAATGTGTTTTATAATTTATGGGGTTAATTTTTAATTATAAATATTAATGATATATAAGTGGTCATATTACAAAAAATACTACGGAATCCATTGATTAATATGTAAATTGTTTATGAAAAGTAAATGAATATATTGAGAATGGTTATATGTAATTTTAAATTATGAATATTCAGTTCTGATATAAAATGAAAATCCTTTTTATTTACTTATATATAATTTTTTAATAAGTATTTATTATAAATTGGATGATTTTTTTGGTAATGAATTAATTGTATTTTCATTTTTATTATGCTCTATTTTAATTTCATGGAATGGTTGATTTTTTCATATTTCATAAGAATGGTGATATTGATATTGTTTGGTAACATTATGATGTAGAAATTCTATTAGATTAATATATTATAATGATTTTTTACAATGTTTCTAACCTATTTGGAATATTAATTGATATGTAATATTTAATGTATAACATTTTGTTTTGTGAAATTAATATAATATATTGTGTTTTATTGTAGATAGTGATGTTTTGAAAAAATAATTTATCTCATTGTGGAGGTGATTCCGTATTATACAAGAAAAAATCTGCCCCCCATTGGATCAAATGAAGGGGTAAATTCATTTTTATATGGATATGGTTTATTTTATATTCAAAATATTTTTTATTTGGAGTCCTTTTTGACATATATCTATGGTGGTTTCCTTAAAAATACTATATTATTCTAATGGTGGTCTCTTAATTCCAATCTCAATTAGAAAATTCATTAAAAAAATCAACACTCAATGATTCTACATTTTTTGGGTCATTTTGGTAATTTTTATCTTTTAGTAGAGGATTTATATAACCATGTTTTTGAATATTAGTTATTATAGAACATAGAGGTGATTGTATTATTAATATTTTGAAATCTTATTATTCAACATGATGAAGAAGAGGATAACATGATGTTTTAGTTGAGAAAATTTAACTAACATAAATATTTACATTTCTCATTGATACTATGATTACTAATCAATCATAAGTTCTATAATTTGGTTCCATTAGTGGCATGTATAATACTTATGGTGATTCCCAATGCATTTTTGGACCTAATGATGCTAATGGAATTGGTTAATTTTATTAGGTGATTTATTAAATATGTTGAACAAACTAAATCCTGAAAGAAAACTATAAACAATTCTCTCCATTAATGGGTCTGATCAATCCTCCTCATGCCTTTATTTGGAATTAAATTTAAGTGGAAGGTAGGTGGAAATAATGTATCCTGCTTTACCATTTCATGGTTTGTGAGTACCTTAATCAAATACCTCTTAAATAAGAATTACTTATAGGATATACATTTTTCATGATTCAGAAGAAATTATATGACATGTACTATGGTGTAGGTTGAGAATTATACCGTTTAACATGTAATCATGCGTTACAGGTTCAGGATACCCAATATTGCATTAAAGGGTAGAGGTTTTTTGGAACGATTATTATATAAAAATATGAATCATTATAAATTCTGGTGAGTATGATGATAGAATAACACATTTGAAGTAGAATAATGAGTTTTCTATTGAGGTGGTGATCAATAATGTTTGTTTCAGGTATAACATCTATATAGAGTATGGATATGAATGAATGAATTATTATATATATAATTTTTTTAATGTATTGAATGAATAAGATGGTGACTAAAATCATTTCATGATTTAGGGATGATATAGAAAAACAATTATCATAATAAGTGGTTGGAATTGTGAGATAGCAAAGGTGGATCATTTATTTTTTTATATATAATTAATCAACAATCAATTAGCATCCGAAATAATTAGGAGGTTGTTGTAATAATTATTCTTCAAAGAGTAATTGGAATGGAAAATAATAATTTTTTTCTAAGATTATGGACTATAAAAAGATAATTAATATATGTAGATTATATCATGATAGAAAGAGGGTTTCAAGGGTTTTAATAATTTTCATTTGTAGGGGATCAAACGAACACTTCGTCTTAGAATTATTTTATAGTGACCTCTTCAGTAAATGATTTTTCTAAATTCTAGGAATGGTCGGGTATTGGTAATGAAAAATTTGAATTATTTTATAATATTTTTGTGATGAGAATATGGATATAATCTAAAGGGTTAATCATGACATTTTACTAAATGAAATGGATTAAACAAGGCCTATAATTCTGAGAACTAGGTATTATCATATATAAATGAAGTGATACATGAAATTATCAACTAAATTAAATTTACATAGATGGATTTACATCTCAAAAAAAAAGTTTTACTATCAATATTTTGAACAAATAGATATCTAATATAATGAAATCTATATGTTGCAAATAACTATACATAATAAAAAGGATAATGATATATGGATTATGAATGATGAATTCAGATCAACATTAGGGAGATACTAGACTCAATATATAACACATAATCTATAATTCATTATCAAAATTGTATTTAGATAAAAATAACCATTAGTTTATAATTAATGATTATATGTCATATTAGAACCAGTTTTCCATCATGTCCCCATGTGTCAGGTAATTTTAATTAGGTTCCTTAATAACAATGATTATGGGTAATAGAATTATGTTTTTAGAGTAGTTGAATTCAATTATGAAATGAACTTTTTTTTACTTTCCTTATTATATAATTAATTTTCAATATGGGTTGTTCAAATTATCTTGTCATGAAATTATTATTTCATATCATGTTTTTATCATTTATAGTCATAACATATATATGTTGTATGAGGAATCTTACTTTTCTAGTCCTTGACCCAATTTTATACATGGGATATCTATATTTTCTTCTTATTTTATTTATTTTTTTTAAAGGTATTTTTTATTGGAATAAATTGTTTAAATATTAAATACATGCTCTCTTATATATATTATTATAGTATCAACATATTATAGGAGATTCCTAATTTATCTAGTTATGGAAATGTAATTTTATAAATGGTTTATTAATATTACCAAAATTGAATTTGTTTTTTATGGAAAACAATTTACATTAATTGTTATTAAGAAAATTATTATCTAAATTAGTACTCAATTGAGGTATGGAAGAGACCAAAATGGATTTCAATTAATACATATTCTTTAATCTATTTTTGTATAAGTATTTAATTTATTAATTTAATTATATAATATTTTTTATATGTTCTTCATCATATGAAAAATAGTATATGGTTATACATTATGTTATTTTCCTATAACCATTACACTAACACATATATCTATAATAGAACCCTGGATGATGTTCATGGCCCCTTATTGAAATCATAGAGTCTCATTCATACTAACATCAATAATGTACATCATGCTAATATATATTAATATTTTATTTAATTATTTATGAAATGGAATGAACGTTATGGTTATTGGTTGATGATGAATGACTAGGGAGATAAATTATATTTGAAGAACCTTGAGGAGATTCCACATATCAGGATGATGTCTTGGTTTTTGTTAAAACATAGGGTTTTATATATTATTTTTTATATATTTTCTTCTCAATATGGACCAGTTCAAAATCTGTTTGAATTATATAGTGTCTAAAAAATAGGTGTATGTTTTAATGGATTTTATTTACATTATTTAATTCTATATGAATAATTATTTAATTTTAGTGGGTTCATTATTTAGTTATTAATAATAATTTTCTTTTGAATTATCTTGCTGGAAATTTTATCCATAAACAGTTTTACCACTTAGCAGAAATTGAAATCCACTAGTGATTATAGATCATGTCTGTATTCATGTGAAATTTTAATTTAGGTTTTGGTTTTTATCTTAGGATAATAAATTAAATTATGGTATAATATAAATTTTGATTTATTATATTGGTTATATCATGAAGTATTTTTTTATTAGAGATCATATTTCTTGAACATGGTATTTAATATACAAAATTATTATTCAAGAAGATTTATATAAGTAATATATGTTTTTAGAATGTTTTTATATTTGATTATTTATTTATTTAATTAATGGAAAACCTAAACCCATCATTCCCAAGTCATGGAAAAGTCTGTCTGTGCAAAATCAAATGTGCCTCCATCTTATAAGGATATAATTACTTTCATTGATAAGGAATATAGAAAAATGGAATGAAATTTTCAATGAGACATATATCAGTGAATCATAAAAACTATAATAGAGAAATTTACTACAAAAAATATGGTAATATGAATAATGGAATACTAAATTTATATGTGCATATATTATCATATGATACATAACAAAAAATAATTATTGTCATACAGAAAAAATGAAAGTGTGTAATAAAATTAATAACATAATACCAACCTACATTAGTGTATGTGAACCCCATAAAATATTTTTCATTAATTTTCTATACCTAAACATCTATATACACAAACTATAATTTTTAAATAACGACTTTATATAATTTACAAAACCATATGTATTCAAAAATATGATCTCATCACTTTAAAATTTCATGTACTAGAGAAATTATAAAAATAATAAGTTTTTCATCACAACTAATGAGAAATAATAACATCATGCTTATGTTTACAAAATAATAATGTGATATAAAAACAATATTTATATTATAATGGAATAAATAATATTTATAATTCACATGCCATCTTGATAAAACAATCTACATGATGATTTTCAAATCTTAAGATTCCATAAATCATTAAACTAGTGTTTCAATAATTTTAGTAAATTGTACCCGATATCATAAGAAACAACAGTACTTAAACTATTATACTAATAAACACAGACTATCCTGATTAGTTACTAAATGTCCTTTAATATAGACATTAAGTAAAGGTTGTTGATCATATAATGAATCATGAACTATCACAAATGTATAAATTGGGGGAACTCCAAAAATATGTATATCAATTTATGGAAGAAATTATATCATTAACTATAGTTTCAATTATATTTAGTAGTTAAAACAAAAATGGTACTCTATACTGTAGAACATATTATTGAAATATTTCATCAAATAATAAAATGAAAAATACATATGAAAACTCATCCATCAACACCATGTGAATCTAAATTATATTATTAGGGTATCATTCAAGGGAACTCATAGTGGAATTAAATTTAAAAATATACATGGAATTAATAATAATTTTTCAAAATAATCATGAATTAACCAATTTTGTATATCTTCTCTAGAAGTATAATTCGATGGTATCATAATCATAAATCATTGATCCTACCAAAAACAATTTACATATATAACATTCTATATAAATGGTAAATATTAAATTATCATCTCTAAGGATCAATAGCTTGGTCAATAGAAAAATATACTATCAATACCCTTAGAAAATAAAGGCTGGAAATATTTAAATTCATTAACTATTGTTAACAAATATTTAACATTATGACCATGAATCCAAAATAAATTACACTAATATAACTCATTATCAAAATAACAATGGAAATTTGAGGGATCATTCTCACCCATATGACAACCAAACTCTAAATAACTAGTTATCTATGTTATATATTACATATGTCAAATCATTATTTAATCGTGTCTAACTATTTTCTTTATATCAAATCAACATCATATATGTCTTTTAACTCAGGGAATATTTTGTATCTCTATATAAACCCCCATCATCAAAAAATTTATTTAAAACATAATAATATAATTCTATATTTGAAATAATAATCTAGTTAAAATAATATATTATGATCTCCAATAGTTCAGTAGGAGGATACTATAATTTTTGACTCACCCTCACTTGTGATTAAAATCACACAGGATGTGATCTGATTATAATATATTATTCCTATCTAAACATTCTACTAGAGTATAGAAAAGTTGCAGTGTGGGGTTGACCACAAGAAGTCTACTTGCAGGTCATCGGCTAATTGAAGAAAAACCTTGGAAGGATTCCTCAAAATCCACTCTTTTGGATTTGTGTTTACTAAGAAAACATAGTTTTTTTTCTTAAAATTAATAATTAAGGTATCTAGTTCAAACTTGGGGATCTTTACATAATATAATCATACTTTGAACATGTAATATCCATTAGGATTATGTTTCAAAGTTGTGAAAATGCCAATAATTAGTTTTGGTGATACTAATTGGATGAACATATGATGAAACTATTATGTGGTAGGGTATAACTGACAACCTATAGGCATTTTGATTAGCATCTATATAGAATGAGTCGCAAGATAATGGTCACAGTCTTGTTCAACTCAAATTAGTTTAGGTTCATTCATTCACACATCCATTTTCATGGTTGTGTGAATGAATTGTATGAACAATTAGTATTAACCTAATTACTATACTTACGAAGTCCAAGGTTCAATATAAATATTCATTAGGTTTATAAAAACCCCAACTCATAACCCCTAACTGATGGTGAATTGTCCTATCATAGTGGTGATGATCATATTCAAGGAAGTATTATGCATGTCATCAATGATAATTTTTTTTTCAAAAGACACAATCCCAGAATAAATAGGAATGATTCAATATCAATTAATTGGACACTATTAACATAAACCCAATAACTAACTTTTCATTGTTAAATAATGAATAATGAAAATTTTTAAATCAAATCAAATAATCAAAAATCACAATAAAATAGTAGATGATTAACATTAGAATAACTATGAATGCATCAATGTGGAATGGAAGGTTGTGATGGAATAAATCATTTGAAAGATAATCAGGATTAAAAATTATAAAGTAAGATGTTAAAGGAATTTAAAACTGAAAAAACTCTCATAAAATATAAATGGAATGAAATCAAACTAGTTTAGGATGAGAAGGAATAAAAATGAGAGATTAAAAATGGGATAAAAATAAATGTTTATAGATATCTAGTGTCCATAGAGAGCTAAGAATATAAATAGTTCCCAAAATTACCCTATGTGCAAGTACTACATGTCATGCACTAGCTTAAATTACTTGTGTCCTGACATCTAAACACCATGTAAGTTGGTTTCATAGTGTGTAATTAAGATCCACTTTTCCCACTAAAGGATCTATTCATATCATTGAACCAGTGAAGCCTCAAAACATGCACTTCATGCAATATCTACACATCATGTATGAAATTCACTTTTGTGTGGATTCTGATTTTTTATTGTTGCACATAATGTAATGGTTTTACAATATATATATCTTCTTCACATCATAAAAAATCATCACTTCTTTTTCTTCTATCTTGTTGGCATGATTTGAATGAATCCTAACCATCATGTATGCGATACATGGCATGTAAAGAATATTTCTGAAACATTTCTAGCATTTATTTCATTAAGAAAAAATTCCTAATTTCATATAAAACAATAAAAAACCTAGGTCAATATTTGATATTTTTGTGAATAATCATTATATATAGGTATCCAAAATGTATATACTATTTAATGTAATCAAATTACCAAAAAATCGAAAAAATTATTTTTCACAAGAATTATGGATCTGAACAAGGAATAAATTAGAAATTATTTAAAATAGAAAACGTGTATTACAACCAATAAAATAAAACTAAATGTGAGAAACAAAATTCACTCCTTGAGATTCAGTCCTATAGATAAAATCATTCAGGTGTCATAGTTCAACTCATTATCAAGATTATTATTCTTTTAATAAATATTTCATAATAGTTTCTATAATTATATACCCACTTTTCAATTTAACTCATAATAAATATTATTTCATCACTCTTGATAAAATGTGACATGATTTATTAGCATACCGCGAGTACATTTTCCTATCCAAATTAATGCATTGGTCCCATCATTATTACTTCATAAATAAAAAATAAAAAATCAATCATGTGGGATTCAGTAAGAAGGGTTTAGATTACTCTCAGGGTGAGGGCGACTGGGTATAAAGTAAAAATAATTTTTAAAAGGCTGGTAATATCTAATGTATCACGCTTGATAAATTTAAATAGTACAATGAAGTGGCTCCTCTATGATAAAAATGTGTCTATGATCCAATAATCTCAAGTAGATCCATGAGTAAATAAATTATGTATCATTATTTTACCATGTTACTTACTTTTAATTTTTTGATTATTTACTTTTAAAATTTCATGTCTAGTTCAAATCTATCATCCAACCACAAACCACATACGATCGTTCATATGATACATTGGTCTATAAATGGTGATTTTTTACCTACCTCAAACACAACCCATAATATTTTTCATTGGTTTTAATTATAAATATTTTATGAAGGAACAAGGGAGGTATAAAATACAAAAAGTAAAGAAGGATCACATTTGATTAGTATTGACAATTACCTAGAAAATCTTTTTAGAAATAAAATCAAGTGTCTATCAGTGTTGAAAATTTCCACATGCTAGTTCAAAAGATAATCATGGATAATTACAAGAATAGGGTATTAAGGGATTATTTAATTAAAATAGGTCAATTTGAAAAAGGTTATTCTTGAAAACTATAAGTTCATAAAGGACTGATTTACGGAGGTTTCAGAAAAAATGTTGATCCGCATGTATTTACTCAATTATATTATAATTTTATTTGTTTATTTATTTATTGCCTCAATAATTTCTCAATTTATGTTTTATAGGTTTACATGCCACAAGTGTCATTCAGGAAATATACACAAAAAATAATATGAGATAGTGGGTCCAGAATCCTTTTAAGAATGGTAGTGTACAAAAATAACATGGAATCATTTGCAGTATAAAACTCTATAATATTTAAATCAAAAGAATTTTTTTTAACAATTAATTAAATTACTGAACTCATAAATAATTCTAAAATTTAAAACATGAGTAAAACATGGGTTTGAATAATTTATAACATAACATTATGTTATCATTATAGTGATGTAAAGATATTTCATAAATAATGCATGATTTAAATGAATAATGACTCCTAAATTGGATAAAATATTTAATAATCTAAATATATTGATTGAAAAGAAGAAGGAAGAATCCTCAGACATAAAATAAGACAGTGTATGTACTGTCCATGAATGCATCACGGGAGAGATATCACATATATATCATAGAAAAAATGAAATGGAAACCTTTGAAATTGAATTTAGGTAACTGAGGGATTTTTGTGATGATTTTTATTCCATGAGGTAACTTGGGGGTTGTTGATTTCAAATTGGACTACCATTAGAATTTGTTAGAAATATAAGTCCTTCACTAGAAAAATCAATAGACCATAGGGTTTAAACAAGATTAATTTTGGGAAATTTTTAGGTTAACATAGTGAATATAAATAAAAATAATCTCTCTCACACAAAAACACACACACAAATATATATATATATAAATATATGGGTAAAAATAAGTTCCAGCTGAACTATTAATAGATGTGGTACTAAAAAAAATTCTATGTACATGATTGAAGTTCAAAAAACAAATAAAATATGGGTTGCCTCGGATAAAGTTATAATAATGAAATTTTCATCAATAAGGTTGGAAAAACAAATAATTTAGTGTCTTCCATGTTCTTATAAGTCCACTTCCTCATATAGGAACTAGTGTCCATGTCATTGAGCTCAAGTGGACATGTGGTGGCGCTAACCACCTCAAGACTGTATCAAGCATGTATTTCATGCTATATGAAAAAATTCATACCTATAGTGATGGGTAACTATATGGAGAATAGATATCAAGTAAAATATCATCAATATTAAGGTTTTTGTTATCTAGATGAGAGTCACCTTGAGGATGAGGGGTGATGGTGGTTGAAAAATAGAATCAATGACCATGAAAGAGGTATAAGAACTATACTTGGGTAATGTAATAAAATAATAACATTAAAAAAAAATCTAGAAATAAAAATAAGTATTATTAGTAAATATGTATATATAAACGATACCTCATGTGCAAAAGAATAAATGAAATAAAAAATTTGTCATCCATTCAGAAAAAATGGGAGAAGTGGAAAATAAATGACTACGAATAATAAAATTCATCGAGCTCATCATCAGTGTCATCTCTCAAAAAAAGGGTGCATGCAGGTGGATCAACCAATTGTTATTAGTGATAGAGAAAGGGGAGGTGGATCAACCACTATAGTATCCCAAAGACTGGGATCAATCCCTTTTATTAAAAACTAAAAAGGCAAGATACCCCTTTTAAATAGGGTAAGGGAAACCCATTACATGCTATTAGAGTTAGTCTTTGTTCTGGGATCTTTCCCCGCAAGGAATATACTACCAAAAACTACTTGGTTGTAGAGCATGTTATGTCATTGGGGATGTATGTTTGATTAGGATATAGTGAGGGAACAAAGAAACATTAAGGTCCCACCCATGGTGTGGGTGAGGGTTTACTGGGGTTAGTGGGGTGGTAGGGTCTGTAATGACTAATGACTTAATAAATCGGATTCCTATGTGGCGATGGATCCTGAATAACATCACGAAAATAGACTGTCGGGAGAGCTAGAGGTCTTCTAGGATGGATTGGGTGGGTGATATGGTAGTGTTATGTGTAGAGGATGTTGTAGTGGTGGAGGATAGGGTGAGAGTAGGAGCATGATATGGGGATGATGTGGCTGCTGGGTGAGTAGCATTCTGAGAGAGTCCTTGTCAGCATATTGTATGTTTGCTAGATCATAATGATAGATTCCATCCACCTTTTTGTGAATCCCCATGTTTTTTAGATGAAGAAAATTTATTCCCTTCATATAGATGAGGGATGTGAGGGGTTGAGGGGCCACAAATGTTCCTAGATGCCTAGCCATGTGAGAGACGAATGACCCACTAATAAATATGTTATGGGTACTCTTTTCTAATTTCCAATATAACTCTCTGAACATCCTAGAATATTGATAGTGGTATTCCCATGTATGATTATAGAATAAGGACCTCGTTCATTCCAATCCTTCTATGTCTATAACAACAATTTATCCAAGAATTGGATAGGGCTCCATGCAGGATCTTGTTGGTTTTACCTCAGAGTATTGTTCTTTTCATGGTGGGGGGGGAAGGTCATACTCACACTAATGGTCTCTATAAATTATATTCCAAATTCCTTTGGACTCATCCTTGTTTGGATAGATCTATAAATCATATAATATTGGGTAGATGGTGAGATTAGATGAGTAAATCTCATAGACAACTATTAGATATCATAGGCTATGCTCCCATTGTCATCCCCAGAGCTTGAAATGCTCGATGTGGATGCCCATATCAAATGTACAATGTAAATAAAGACATACCTACATGTACAAATCCCCACACACCTATTTTATAGTATATAAGATAAGGTGGACCATAAGTTGAAAGACCTCATGGTTATTGTGTATGTGATCCAAGAAGAAGAGGTTCAATGTTTTTTGGTATGCATTGACCTATGTTGCCTGTATAAAAATTGTAACTAGTGAGTAGGGTCTAAAAAATTAATTCAAGGATAAAGTTTTAAATGGGAATGACATATTTTCCTACCAGAATAGGACTGTTATTCACTATAATATGATGAATATGTAGTAGAATATTGACCATCGGGTAGTGGAGGATGCATGAACCTCCACCATTATGTGATGTAGGTGTGTCATCACACCCAGGAATGCGATCAAGATGTGGGGTTCTCACAATATTAGTGAATTCCAAGATGGATTGAGATAAAGGAGTCGAGGAAGAGCGCAGGGAAGCAGGCTGGTGGCAAGGAGGGGTGTACAATTCGTCAAGAGGGAGGTTGGGAGAGGAGGTGTTGGATTTGGTGTGGGTGCTTCGAGAGGGATGGTAGGGGTTTCATGTGGGAGGGAATCAAGTATGGGGTTCAACATGAAACATAAGTTCTCTATTAAAAAATCTATTCGTAAATTTACATTGAAAATATTGAATACCAAAAAGGAAAATCACTAGTTTTCAAAATTTTCATCCTCCATACTTCTTCACACATTGTACATATTACACGACATGTATTGTGTATTTTCCCCCTTTTTACATTATGACCTCTCAAAAAACTTCTTCAAAACTCTAAACAACCATAAAGAAAAAAATAAAATATCAAATACTATTAAATCTACCTTGGATTTACTCATAGTCACCACTTTATTTATTGTATAGTATTTCAAAATTTCAGAAGAAGAATTCTATTTTTTGTAATTTATTCCTCATGTATAAATCTTTTTAAAAATAGAGGGGAAAAAAGATGATATGAACTCTCTTGTAAGAGGTGTAGTGCAATTTGAATACATTTTTTAACTTCTTACCTTATTTATAGAAGGTGGTAACTTATTTTCGTATTCAATTCTACATGATTATTGTTTTCATTTGCATATGATATGGTTTGAAAAAATGATGACTTGTCACTTTTATTAGTGGTATGATTCTCATTGAACATAACTCTCTCTTCTCCCACTAAAAAAATATCCTCCATAGTTTTACATCAATAATCAAGTTTCTAATGTCAATAGATTTTTTCCAAGAATGATGGTAGTGTAACCTTCCACTTACATATCCATAACATTGAAATAAGTGGGTAAAATTATTTTTTCAATTTTATCAATGTAATCCTCAAGAAATCTGTGACAATGTTTGGCTGGAAAAAAATTTAGTTGGAGTTCTGCATTTTTTGGTTTTTGTCTTTTTTATCTATACTCTTGTTGAAACTCATTGGACATAGATTGATACGAAAAACTATATTTATCAATTATTTTTCAAAACAACATTTCCCAATTTTGAACAGAATTGAAAATATCTGAGGAATCACAAATTTTAAGACATTTCTCTGGAAAATATTGTTTAATTATTAATATAGATAAACAATTCTAACATCCTCGATTTTGTTACTCAATAGAATGTCCTTTAAGAATCCTACATTAGATCATATGCTGATAGTTCCACATAATCATCATCATTTGAATGACATTCATCAACTATAGATTCCTTGGATAGTTCTACAATTTTATTTCTATTCTATCTAGATTTATCTGATTCTGTTATCTTATTTTTCATAAATTAAAATGGTTGTTGAAAATCCTAGACATTTTAACTTTTTACCATTATATATTTATCGTGATCCATCATATGTTCCTTGGTATTAATAGGTAGTGTATCTGATATCTGATCAGATTGGGTCATTAACATTTATCCCATTTAATAGTCTAGTGTGTGGAGTGATGCCTTATAGGTTTTCATCTATATTTCTTAGGTACTCATCCATTGGTCTTCTTTTTTAAGTATGGGAGTTATATGGTTTTTAATATTTTTTAAGAGATGTTGGTCTTGTATTAGTGGTATTGGAAGAGCTTAGTAATACTATTTCTTTTATTTTGGTGTGTACTGTATAGCTCTAGGGAATGGCTGTTGGAATTATTGTTGAGGTTAAGGGGACAAGCCTTGTAGTGGGTACCCAAGTGTTCCTTGGATTCCTTATTGAACGTTTCCACAACTATTTTCAAAATAATTTTGATTTTATACTATTGTTGTTGATTCATCCTTTATTAGTAATTTTTTTTTGGTACTACTGTTTATACATGTATTATTGACCATATTTTTTGTAACTAATTTAATTAAAATCATGACTCTGGGGTACATCAATTTCCTCTTAAAATTATTGGTACACATGAGGGCCTCCACATATATTTTATTCATGTATTTCGATAATATAAGTATAAGGTTGTTGTAATAGGTTAATCGATAGATTACATGTTCTTGTTTTTTTCCACAACTTGAAAATCATGGTATATGGTGTCTCCATCTAGATGAATTTTATGCCAACGTACTACTCTATTGAAATTCTACAGACTAACAGCATGAAAGAATTCATCTAAAATTTTCTAGTTGACATTCTGTATCCTAAGGAGGAGTACTCCATCAATAGTGGCATCTACGATAGTTTGGTAGTAGGCTAAAGTCCTTGATAAAATTTATTAATCTTAAGACACACACCTAGTATGTAATGAGAGAATTTTAGGGTAACGTCATTGAATCTATCATATGGTTCCATTGATTATTATCCATCCACATGGGTGATGTTATAAATTTAATTTCTGAGATTCCAAGTCCTGATTAGAGGGAAGTACAAGTCTAGGAACTTATATTCTAATTCACACCATGTTAGGATTATCTCGGGAGTTTGAGTTTTTATCCTGTCCATGGATCTATCATTGGCAGATAATAGCAAGAATCTTATGGTAATTGTGTATGACAATACACCTTGGTTGCGAGAGGTGTCACAGGCCTCAAAAAGGTTTTAAATGTTCTAATGTGGGTATTTTCTTTGATTCCCACTAAACATACCCATAATATGGATCGTATGAATAAGTAAATGTTTGTTCTCAATGGTGCACTGTTTAATAGGAATGAACAAAATTATGAGTGAAACACCACTAATGTAAGGTTAAAAGTAGTATATAATGGTGAACTCATGAAATTTCTCTTTCAGATCTATAGGTGGCACATATAGGTGGTCTTGATGGGATGTTTCAACATGATTGGTATGATTTCTCATTATGAATCAGCGGAATGCACCAATGGTTCTACTAATGATGGGATTGAATAGAATATTTTCTTCTACATCATGGTTTCTTGAGTGAGTAAAGGTCCCCTAAAGGATTCACCATCTATAGGAAAAGAGATAACTAAATAGAGGGAGGGAGAAAAATTGAGAAAGATAAAAAAAATAAAAGGGGAAAAGGGGATGCACAAGAATAAAGATAGAGGGTGAGGTAACCTGGGATTCTATACGAAGGTCACTGTGCTTAAGGGACAATTGCTCGAAGAAATAGTTCCAAAATTTTACTCAACCACATGCATCATTGGAATCGAACAAGCTAATATCATATTATAATTTATTATCCCAAAATACTCTTAATAAAATAATGTAGTAAGGTTTCAATGTGAGGTCTATCCCAGGATGTCTACTAGAAAGTTTTAAAAAAATAAAAAAACTCCTTTTAAGGATACCTCAAAATTTACTCTTTAGGTTTGGGGATTACTAATAATATGTATTTCTATGTTTACATTAGATCTATAAAGAAGTGGTCAAGTTCATTTTTAGGTCTCATTGAAAAATTATATCCAAGGTTTTACTAGGAATGGACTTATAGCTTAGGTGTAAAGGTGTAAAAAATTTACCTATTGGTTTTGGTGAAACCAATTAGATCTATCAATGTTTTATATTTCCCTTGGTTAGGGTATAAATAATATTCTATGTGAATTGTTCTTAGATACTATGAATAATGTGTCATGGGAAAATGGTCATAGACTTTCTCAACTCCAAATAGGTCAGGTTCATCCAATCGTACTTCCCATGGTTAAGTTTGTGTGAAATAATGTGATGAATAATTATTATTAATATAATTACTATACATATAGTGATGAAGGTTCAATATAAAAATTCATTAGGTAAGGAAAAATCCTTACTCTCGACTCCTAACCCTATCTGGATTAGCTACACATAGCGGCAATGATCATAAGAAAGTGATTATTATAAATGTTGTGCATAATCTGAAAACATTTTAAAAAGCGTAATTCCAATATTAAACATGTAAGAATCAATATAAACTAATTGTTCGAAAATAAAATCCAACCAAGAACTAACATTTCATTATAAAACAATAAAAAATTTGCAATAAGGAATCAAAAAAATTCAAAAACTTCAAAAACATACTGCAAATTATGATCATATGAAAAATGATACAGGGTTCTATGATGAATGGTAGGAAGTGATGGAAATGAGCATCAGAAATAGAATAGGGATTGAAATGGCCAATGGAGGATTTAAAACGATTTAAAAACTCATGATAATTTCATAAAAAAGAAATGAATGATAAGTATTTAGTTTTAGATGATAATGAATGAAAATTGGAGATGAAAATGGGATAAAACTGAATGTTAAAATCTATATGGTGCGAATGGAGCACTAAAAATACAAATAAGCACAAAAAACACTACATACTAGTCCTACACGTCATGTAATGTCTTAAATGACTTGGGAATTTCCATCTTCTTGTCATATAAGTTGGATTCATTTTTCATAATTCAGATCTAATTTTCCCACTAAAGAATCTGTTTCTATATTTTACCTAGTGAGGCCTTGAAACATGCACATCATTCAATATTTTGATGTTATGTCTGAAATTCTCTTTTGGTGGGACATTTTTTATAAATATTCACATCAAGTGATACTCTTACACACTGTGTATTGTCTTCACATCATGCAGATGTTTGAATGGTTGGTCTTCCATCCTGAAATCATTCTTTAAATCAAGATTACGTTCCATGTATGTGATAAATGGCATGTAAATCCTATTTAGGGAAAAATTAGCATATATTCTTTTAATTCCATATTTTATAATTCCTGTGAAAACAAACTACAACCCTGTGTTTTATTGATTATTTCATGGATAAATATAAAATAAATGTATCCAAAATGTATATACAATTTAAAGAAATCAATATTTTATATGATAATTGTTTTCCTCTCCTTGACTATATTTGATAGGGTTCCAATTCTGAGAAAACATCCGAAAATTTACATTGGTTATATTGAATGGTTTTAAAAATATCATGGTCAACATATATGTGGTAAATATAACATCCTTGTTTGAACGACCATTAGATTAGTTGTATGGATTTCCACATAAAACACTATGTGTGATATATATTTCTTAGAGACACATGAGGGTGTAGGATCATACACATTATTAGTGGATCAAGAATGTGGTATACGTGGAATTGGTATTTTCTTATTTATAATATATTCATGGATTTTAAAAAATAAAATATAACATTATTATCTAGGGAAATGTAACTGATTTTTAAAATAATATTTAGATTATAAACAAATATAACATCATAAAAACAAATATATTTTTTATTCATTCCCAAATAATGGGAATAATCTAGTCATATGATCAGGGATTGTTCTCTCATCTGAGAAATATAGATAACAGTTTTGGGAAACCCTCCCACAACATGTCTATTGAGAAAAACACTTTCATCCAACATTTTGAGTGAAATAGTTATACTCTTTGAACCCCTTATAAAAAATCTTTTAACAAGTCATTTAATAATGGAATACCAGTTAAAGTCACTAGTTAAGAATTTTATAGTGGAATAAAATTTATGGATGAGTGTGTGTTTATTAAAAATTGGGGAATATCAATTATTAATTTATAAACATTGGCCCCGTATGTATAGGCTATATTAAAAAAATTCATTAATATTCATATGATTTTAGATCAAGGTTCTTATTATTATATATATGGTGTTTTATTTTAAAAATAATAATAACCAATATCCCTTAAAAATATTATTTTGTACATTAATGAAGTGTTTATTCATATAGATGTTTTCTTAAATTTATTAAATAAATTTTAGTGTTAAGAACTATTTTTATTGTTTTGGATAAATATTTTAGTTATTTTAAAATGATTTATATTAATTAATAAACATATATTTTTTTAGTAAATACTTATTTTACTTATTATATATATTTTACAATGTATTGAAGTTATAGTTTCTACAATTTTGATGTACCATGTTTTATTTTTTGCTGAAAAATTCGACTATCTCAGAAAATTATAAAAAATTTACAATTGAATTATTTTGAATCGATTATTATAAATTTCAATACCCTTTTATGAATTAAAATCATATATATTAGAAACTAAATCTTGAATTAAATCACTTAGTTTATGTTTAAACCATTTATTTTGTGGAAAATTGTAAAGAACAATTAATTAAAAATCTCATTTTTCATCTAATTTAAATGTGGGTAATTATAATACTATTAATTGATTATTATAAATTTGTAATAATAGATATTAATATAATTAAAAAATTATTTTATGTATTTTATTAGATACTTATTTATAATAGTTATATTATTATTAGAACGATTAAATTCAAATTTTATATATACCATTATAATGGTCATATTTCCCCTTACACAATCACAATAAATTTTAATATTTAAAACAATTCATATTCTACTCTTAATACATGAAACATGTTTTTTAATTTTATTTAATATTTTCTTTTTAATAATAATTTATATTATATATTTTTTATTTTTAGAGTATCATCCATTGGCATTCTTGAATATGATGGCTTCCCCTATTGTTATTCATTATGTACAACTACTTCTAGAATTAATTTTAAATTCAATTTTATATTATATATTATAATAGGAATGTTATTATTATTGGGAAAGGTATTGTAATAATATTCTTATTTATTTTATTCATGTATCGTGTTTTCTTTTCACCCCAATTAATTATTATTTTCTTTAGAAAAATTGTATGTATCAATATGTAAACATATTTTTTGTAATTATTCGTCACTAGCACCATATTTTTCCATGATTCTTCTTCTTATAATGGATTCCTTTAATGTACTTTCACCAATAGAGTGGTCAAATTTGGAAACACATTCCCTCAAGTGTTAATAATATTTATAGAATCTTAATTATAATTAATGTCATGTTCCAAAATATTTCTTATATGCTGAGTACATGAATTTAGTCTAACATTTACATTCTTTATAGTATAACATATGAGACTTCATACACTTTGAAGAGGTTGTGGAATTAATAAAGGTAAATCCATGGCTCTATTTATATCCAAAATCTCAAAAGGACCATTGTACCTTCAACCTTTCTTCTATGGAACCTCAAGATTCCCTTATAGAGGAGGGTTTAATCATGTAGTAAACATTTTCTTTTAATGTATCTGATCTTACTCCCATGATTTTAGGAACATGTTAAACCTGTCTGATGGATATCAACAATAAAAAAATAACCACATGCAAAGAGACCACACAACACTTTTACTTCGTTCACCACAAAGGGATATGTACCTGGATAATATGTTGCAAATGTGTCGTTAGTACAAAAAACCAATAATCATTACTAGTTTTAAAGTATAAGAGTTTGGACACAGTCACTTTGTGATAGGAATAATTCATTTACAATAATTTTGGGATAGCTAACTATGTCCCGCTAAACACTTCAATTGACTCCACCTTGCTCACTTCCATGGGATAAGTCTTTCTAATTTTATTGAATTGAGGGTCTCTTCCATATATTTTCATTTAAGTCTTTGTCTCAGTCTAGCACAAGACACTCCTTGCATCGAAGTCATGAATTGATGCACTTGAAAACACTAATCACCCAAACCAGACAATCAAAAGCCTTCCAGAAGCATAACACTACACTTGTGCACAAAACCTGAACATGCACTCAATATTAGGGTTTTATCATTCAATATGAATCTCTCACTACCCGGGCATTCCATGTAACCCTTATCTTTCATGTAACTATACTAAAGGGTTAAGTTGTCCCATTCAGACTAAAGGAACACCTTGTGTGCAATCTCTTCGTAATTATTTTGCACAAAAATCTTTCATCTAGCAGAGAAACCATATTTTAATTGGAAAATTATTTTTCTCTTCTATGGGGGTAGACACCTATTTGTAGGCCTCGATGACCATGCATTCATGTTTTGGATGTGTCTTTTCCGGTGCACGCAAGATTATTTATTATCACACAAAACCCCTTTTAACATCGCATTGGGCACGTAATATTCTTCCACGAAATCTCATATTTTGCCAACATTTACTCCTTATGTGGAATTTTTTACATTTACATATTTTTATGCACTAATCCCTATTTAGGCCTTGCACACAATATTCCAAACACCATTATATCTTGTGCGCAACTCCCTTTTCCAAAAACACTTTTATCCTTATTCCACATTTTGACCCAAAATTTTTACAAACATTGGGGAACACCACCACCTTTGACATTATTTACCACATAAACTATATAACCCCTTTTCTATAAAACTTTCTGAACATCTAATGAGGATTGAAAGAAAACACAAACCATACTCCATTTCTTCCATAGAACAGTAGTGGTTCCAACATTTTCCCCTAAGTATAAATCTGAATAACTCCCATCCATATCTATACATTAAATAAGACATGTTCACCTATGAAGAATTATTAATACTTCCACTAATTATAGGGATATAATTTTTGTCCACTATAATAAATCTTGGTACGATTATTTGTGACTAATACTTTCATAGTTCTCTATTCATAATTTTATAGAAAACATTATTGGTTTTTTTCAATAATCAACCAAGAATTTTGGTGTCAAATATTATTTTAAATAAAATTACGAATAAAATGAAAAATAAATACTCAAAATATAGATTTTTATTAAATAATAAATCAACCAATGGTTTTTATTTGTCTCTTAATCCATGTATGTTAATTTTATGTGATTTTTTATTTTACTCTAATGACTGAATAGTATTATAGACTACAAATTATCTTGATGATGATATGGGGTTTTGAAATGTATATTCATGTTCAAATCCTACATATGTATCCAATAAAACATTGATGATTAAGGAGGGTTATTAGTAGATATAATTAAAATATGTGAACTATAATATCCCAGGACCTCAATGCTGCTAACCGTGAAAATTCTATCTTACTTCTAGAAAATATGTTTTTTTGTTAATGAGATCAATACAGAACAATATGCTATCATTACTCTTAGAAGTCATAGTAACTCTAGTGAAATTTCTATAGAAATATATTGAATTATTAAGGAGAACAACAATCACTATATAGAATAATTCATCATATTTTCCTTACGAGGTTCACTGATAATTTTCAAATTAATATTATCCCACTAACACATTTCTTTATGGATATGTTTTCTAAATCAATTATGATATGTTCTTTTAGCCTGAACTTTTTTGGAAAAACTAAAATCTTAAAAAATATGGTTTAGATCTCATAAATTGTCACAAAAACTAAAGGGGGGGATGGGTTTGGCAGAGAGGCAGGGGATAGTAAGTGTCTATAATTTTCTGAACACTATAACAATTTCAGACACCCTTATTAATCTCATTATTTATCAAGATACCTCCACAATGAATCTCAACAATGAAAATTTTAATCATACATAACATGTTTGGTAACAAGGTTCTACTTTAATGTACGATTACTATATACCAAATGTGATATGGTTATTATCTCACACACCCTTCTTCATTGTTATTATCACAAGCAATACATGAAAAAGTATAACCTTAAAAAGATTAAAATTTCATACAAATTTTTTTCAAAATATACCAATAGAAGAACTAATTTTATTAAGTTCATAAATGACCATAAATAATTATTTGAGACTCTAAAAAGCTCTAAATAAGATGATATTTCTTCTCTTATATTTACAAGATACATAATATGATATCATAAAAACAGTGAATGATTCAACTATAGATATTTTTTATCCTTACCTTTTTTATCTTTTATACATAGCATCTCATGAATAACAAATAATGTAAATCCATAATCTTCATCATTCATTTTTCTAAAATCACATATATTCATACTTACACTACATAATATTCCATTCCCTTTTTATTCTCTTATTTAATTAGTGTTACAAAAGAATAATATTCATAAATTCATTAATATATTTTGAAATATTTGTTTTCTTATTCCCATAGTATCCACCTAATCATTCCATCTATAAATTTCATCAATATATTGAGGCAGCGGTGATGCGGACAGTCTTCACTTGGTTTGGAAATTATTTTACCACCATTGTACCTTCCAAGCCTGGTCCTCCTTTTATCTTGACATGAATCATGGTCTATGAAGAAAAAATCTATAAGATAATATTGTTATATAATCCCCTTACCATATCATGAAATAAATAAATCATTGGTTTTTTATATATAAAACATCCCATGAGGTCTATATGATATTTTCTTTTTTTGATAAGAAGAACTTGATATCTCATATTTGTTATGTATGTAAAATTATTGTGAAAAAAATAATCATTTATGAATAGCAATGTTTTCATATGAGAAGAATAATTACCTTACATAGATAAAGGTATTTTGACTAGATTAACCCTCATACAAACATCTAGAAATATCATCCATGATATATAATTTCATAGGAATATCATTCCATCTCTATCTGTCAAAATCAAATGTCTAACAATGAGTTGAATTATATTTTGTGAAAAAATATCCTATATATCCCATGTTTGAAATTTTCATTTTCTAATAATTTAAAATTTCTCATGTTTAATAGAAACTCCCTCTATGTAGAAATACTGAAAAACAAAAATGAAGTTTTCCTTTAATAATTTTCAACTTCCAATATGTAATTAAAGACATGAATCATCTCAAACCAGAATAACTTCAAGTTATCTCCAAGGAATAAACTTCACTAAATAAATGTCCCAAAAATTTATAGCACTTTAAAAACCATTGAATATGTCACAGATAGTGATTTTGTGATCAAAAATATATTAAAAACATTATGATGTGGTCAAAGAGGTGTAACACTGGAACTAGTATAACTGAACAATACAACATCACCATAAAGGGGTAAATAATCATCCCTATGGATTTTTTGAGTTATTAAAATTTTTTCACAGCATTATTGACAATAACATCAAGAGAAATAATATAGTGGTACGTACAAAAATTATAAAATGAAATAGTTATGAAATAACATCATTAAATCTATTTTATCAATCGTAGTGTATAAAAAAGGTGGTATTGAATAATACATCACTATTTTTATTAGAACATATCATATTAATTTTTTTCCTTTCATCTTATATACACAATAATATAAGGAGTAAAATATTTTTATAGATAATTTCTAAAAAACCCAATAAACATATAAACATAACTCACAAAAAATGTTGAGAAATTTTTTCCCCATATAGAAAAGATCTATTTTATATGATCAATAAAAAAAATATATTATGAGAAACTCAATCATTTTTCATTATTTATTGTCACGGAGTCTACTCCTGTCCCACTTGCAGCCTCCGCATCTGATTTTTTAGTTGTTAGGGATTATTTTTAATATCATATTTCTATTTTTGTAAGGTAATCGATTAATTTTTGAAATAAAATTTCCAAAATTCTCCTTTATAAAGTAAAACATTATATTATTCTCATTAGATTCCTAAATATAAAAAAAATTCATAAAATTATTGGAAAACTTATTATCACATCTAGAAATCATAAGACACTTAAATTGAAAACAAAAATCATGTAGTTGTTTCCTCATCCACAAATTTTTTTATCTTTCTGTAATGTATCCACATAATAAAACCTATTTGAGGTCAATATAATAAATATTTTCATCATTGAATTTCATGAAATACACCATTTTCTAATAAAATAAACACTACTAGATTTCAAATTTATGAAATCTATATATTATTATTAATCAGCATCAGTAAATCCCCATGATTATGACACACATTTCTTATAGTATATCTTCTCACAATCGATGGTATGTAAGATGTATTTGAAGATAATAATTTCTTATAGATCATTTGATTCATTAGGATTATATTATACCATATTTCAATGATTCATGACATAGAAAATTTTTAGTTGGGTAGATTTTTGAAAAATAAGTCTTCCAATTAGGCTTCTGAATTTCTTCTTATTTAATAATTATGAGTCTTCATTATCCATAAATTTTGGTCCCACTTGATATGGTTTGGACACTCCTATGTATTACTCCAGGCCTAAATTCTTTAAGATATGTCTAATATACATGTTAAATAACGATTTATTCATCTTATTGTGTAACTTTTAGACACATGTAATATATCAATTCACCAAGGATTAACATATCAAATAATTCATTCGTGTATCTTAAAAACTCTTCACAAAAAGTTTTATCATTTTGGGTAAAAATTATGTCATCAACATAAAAAATAATAAAGGGCATTATGTATTTAGTATTCTTCACATACATGGTATTTATAGAAAATATTTTATTAAAAATCATGCTCTTCAATGAATCATCTAGATTGAGACACCAATATCTTAGAGCCTTTATTAATGTATAAATAAACATCATAACCATACATATTTTTCTATAAATCAATTAAGGAATTAATTCACCATGGTACCATATGTATACATAATCATAAATATCAGCATTCAGAAATGTTGATTTAAAATCCATCTAAAGTATTTTTAATCTTTTCAAAGATCCTATTGATAAAAATAAAATCATAGAATCAAATATAACTGATGGGTAAATGAATTCACTAATTTTAAACCTTTAAATTTGTGATTATAAATAAAAAATATATTTAGTTTTTTAAGAAAATACACCATTAAAACCATTTTAATTTCTAAATACTTATTTAGATCCAATCACATTCATTTTATTGGTTATGGGAACACGTTCCCACATTTCATTCATTTCGATCATTTTTAATTCTTCATTAATGTATTGAACCATCTCTTGATGTTCAGAATCCTCTTATATAGATTTTAACTCAACATTTTACACCAAAATGGTGTGGATTAAAACTCCTATTTTCCCACGGGTTTCAAATTTTGATTTGGGTCGCCGATTATGATCTTAGAATTTTCATATTTTATTTGTAGTAAGCATGCACCTATAAAATTCTAAAAATATATTCTATCATGGGAATTAAACTATTCTTACTTCTAAATGTAATCGTCGTCATTATAGACATTAAAAGATGTTCATTCTTCTTGAATTTTAATTTTTTCTAATAATTATTTTTTATATTAAAATATTCCAAAATAATATTCATCATCTGACAAGATATTTCTTTGGATTTATTCTTCATTCTGAATAATTATGGAAGAAACACATTAAAAAATTCCTTTAGACTTATTTTGGTATCACCTTTTAGACTACCATTATATTTATATCCTAGGAAAATTCATTCTTCATCAATTATATCATGTATTCGTCCAATTATGTTTTTTATCATGACAAGACACAAAATTTTAAATTTCTTGAAATGGGTATCATTTGGATTCTTTCTAAAACACATCTCATTATGAAGGTTATTAGAAAAGTTTTTCCTGAGACACATATTTTGGATGAATAAGCATGTTGTGATAGCCTTAATCTAGAAAAAATATTATGAATCATACCCTATCCTTATAGTTATGGATGTTTAAACCATATTACTATTCTTCCTTTTCAACATCCCATTTTCTAAGGGATTTAATTTAGAATAGAATACATGTATGATTACAGGGATTTCATTTTATTTTGTTAATTTTTTAATTTCACAGTCATTTTGATTATCATACCTCTACCTATTCAATGGTAATCATGAACCATTCAATGTAATATTTTAAAAACTCAACATTATGTTATAGGAAAGTATTTTTTAGGACATAGACATGATAAAAACAATCCATGTATAGAAATATATAAATTTAATTTTGTACCATTAACCACATGATTAATTACCAGTCATAGGTCCTCAGACAAGAATATGGGTAATATTTCTCCGTTCATATGTTTGAATCATACCTCAATTGATTGATTTTTTTATATCCTTCATTGATTATAAATTATATAACTTGAAGTTGTATATTAATTTGAAATGGGAATATTTATAATAGAATATTCATTAATGAGGCTCTTCTTAATCAATATACTATGGTGTCCCAATATTCTATTACCTAACTTATTTTTATTTGACAACATATATAAAATTTTATATTAACATATCATACTTGAAATAAATTTCTGATGGTTTTTTTCCACCTTCACACAATAAATTAATATTTCCTAATTTTGATAATGCCTCCATTTTTTCTCAGAATTACCTCGCTTAAATCATCATTCACATGTGATACACTCAATTATGTTTTCAATAATACATTGACATACTAAAAATAATTAGGGATGATTTTGTTGTTACTAAATTTTTTGGATCCAATGACTCCCACATTAGGTGAGTTTTCACTGTAAATGATGCACCACCTCCATAATATTTATATGTTTTAGGTATATTCTTATCCCCATTAAACTAATAGGAACACACACAATTAATGAACCATGATTTTTATATGAGCATGATTTTATAGAAACCTATAAAAAACCATCATGTTTAATTACACGAAATTGATATATTCAAATATTTTTATACATGTTCTTCTTTTATAGATGATACATACATAAAATTTATGTGTCCCCCTCTTGATTACAAATTTCAAAAGATACATTCAAACATTCAAATATTTTTTAATTATATGTTTTTCCTCACCCTATTGGTTATTTTACTATTTTCTTATCTAAGGTGGATGTTTCCCATGTGATTCTTATTATCTAATATATACTAATATAGCCATATTATTTAAATAGTTGTATTCCTTAATACTAAACATACCAAAAAACCACAAAAACCCACAAACCAAACTATTTTAAAAATAAATATATTATTGAATGTGTTTTCGTTTTATTCTATTGGATCAATTTTAATATATGGATGTAAAAAATTCTTTTTTAGGATAATTACATGATCATCAATAATTGATATACACCCAATTTATTATTTTGTAATTCCATATTTGAGTAGATTTTTTTAGGAATTTATTCTACCACATATTACATCTTATCATTTGGTTCATTAGTAAAAGTAGTTTACTCTTAAAATAGAAAATATGAATAATTCCCAATTTAATATCTTATATATTACTTAGAATATCTACTTGATGCAGTTTTTTTGGAACATTTACCTATTTATCTTATAGTATTATTCAAATTAATTTTTAATTTTTTATCCTCCTACACTATATAATCTATATTAATTCATAATTTCTCAATTTCCATGTAATTAGGGATAATTATATAAGTCACAAGATCATTGATTTTTATATTTTTGGAAAATATCATGCTTCAACAACTCATTTAATTAATATGAAAATCATTTCCATCCTTTTGTTATCATAGTTTATATAGCCCTATTTTTGGACACCTTTTTTCTTCCTTCATCCTTAGTAAATATATTAGATATATATATTTTCCATTCTCATAGTATAATATTTATTATTTTCTAAATTAATAACTACACAATCACTTATTTATTATGAATTACCTTTTAATGGGTTCTATTCTTATCCTTCTCATTCTATTATCATTATTAAAGAGATATCCATAGAGGCTTTGTCGTTATCTTCAACTATTTCACTATCAATAATAACTTAAGACTTTGATAGAATCTTACTATATAAAAACTAGGTGAAATATTATTTATTTCATTGGAAATAGTTTTTGAAAGATATGTCTAATTTTTTGTTTTCTTGATTAAATAATCCTTAACATTTTCTCCACAAATTTTCATGGGAATATTTTTAGAGAAATGAACATGTTTCCTAAAATTAAAATATAATAAAAGAATCACACTGATATACTAGATTTATTCTCCTGTTATTAAATTTTTTTGGAATGAAATAACCTGTTTCATTAAAATAGTATCAGTTTCCTTATCTATACAATTATCACTAAATCTCATCCATCCCCATACCTTTTAAATAAATAAAATATATTTTATTTTCATTCATTCCATTTAATTATTATTCATTTCCATCATTCATTTAAAAGTTAATTTGAGTGTTGTATATTTCATTAATGATCATTATCATTAATACATGATATATTTATATAAAATATCCAAACAACTATTCTCAAAAATTTATCTTTTATATTATAGTCTACAAGAGCCTATATTAACCCTCTAATTATGTTTCTATTTAGATTCTCCCTGGTAAATAACTCATCAACAATTTCAGTTTCTTTCATTGTCATATATTCAAACTCTTGTTGAAAATTTTTTATCTATTATTCTATTTCAATTTTTACCTTTATAAATGAAATGAAGCTTCACCAAAATATTTTTACTAGTGATGAATCCCATAACTATTTCCATCATATTTTCAAATATAGTTGATAATATAGATTTCTTATCACATAAAATGCATTCACTATTCATGTTCTCTATTATAGAAAACATTGATGTAACATCTGGAATAGTGAATCCATATAAAATGAAATAAATAATATCAATCCCATGACTGAGGGATATAATGTATTGAAATAAATATCTCCTTTTAGGAATGGAAAATTTTTCAATCAAAAATTGGAACACATTTTTTTAATTGCATAATGTGAATCCATTCTTAGAGCTTCTGTGAAATACTATAGAGACAACCTAGGTTTTATATTAGTACTTTGGAAATCTTCAATGGTCAATGAAACTTATTTGGGGTGGTGGTAATTAATGAAACATGTTTTCATACATCTTTATGACTCTCATTCTCAAACCCCTCCTTAAATTCTAAAAAATGAAAATGATTATAAGGAACAATAATTTTTCTATAGAGGTTTTCCTATAGATTACAATTTGTCCAGTGTGTCATGGTTATTATCCCACATAAATTTCTAATTATTATTAACAAATGTAATCTAATAAATTAAATGACCTGAAACTATTATGTAAATATTTCCAGAAACAATAATAATCTATAAACCAAAAAAACTAAATCACAATACTTAATGAATAATTAATAATGAATATTCGATTACTCATATTTACTCCACAAAAGATAATATTTTTACTCTCCTATTTATATCAAAAAAAATGGTTGTTCTCAATAATCAATCATTCTTTTATTTCATGATCCATATTCTCTTCCAAATTTTTTAATTTATATTAACATAACATCATGAATGTGTAATCTAAAAAATACAAAATATTTTATATTTATCATCTTGGAATCATATATATGAAGACCTAAAAATAAATGAATTATTTATCATTTTGATTATATTCTTACATTAGTCTCAATGATGATTCAAACACTTGCAATCATCAATATATGTAGAAATATCAGAGATTATTATTCACATGTAGTATTCACTCTCATTTCCTACAAAACACTCATCAACATATACATGAATTAGTGATTTGGATCCTTTTCTAGAGTCTATTATAATTTCATATCATCCCATAATCATCCTCACGTGATCCTAATTTTATCTTTCCATTATTAATGATCAGTGAATAAAATATTAATGGAATAACATAGTTCTAGTAAAAGTGTTGGATATTTTAAAATTTATTGAAACTAGTATTTTACTATGTAAAATATCATTATAATTTATTATTATAATGTCTTTTATCGCATTATCAAACATAGTATCTCAAATTTCGTAGTATCAAAAAATTATTGTGAAGGAAATATATTTAACTAAAAATATTATATTGTACATGTAATATAATTATCTTATATATAATTCACTTCTATTATGTGGTTATATGTCTTATGATCATCCCATTACCCATAAAGGTTTTTTAAAATATTATATAGAATAATAAATTTCTTATGTGGATAATGTATTTTCTATTTCAAATGACCCATATGTCTTACATGTAATTAAAATTCCATTTTTATATGATCATTTCCATTTTTAATTTATAGAAAATCACAAATTTTAAGAACATGGGTTTTCACTTAGGTGTGGAAACTTTAAATTTTTACCCAATTCATTATTTTAGACATAATATGGATGCCTAATGACTTAAAAAATGTATCAAGGGTGTATGAGGATTTTCTAGAGCTCAGAACACATATTTTTAGAAGAACATGGCTTACTGTAGGGTTTGTTGTAAAACTGTAAGGGTAGGCCACACAATTAGAGAAAACTATGTAGGTGAAATGCTTTTTTGGACCCAGTATTACCACACTACTGATGCACGGTTTCCCTAACCATGCAACCAAACAGTAAAGTATACACCTTTTTAGGTACTCAGGCATGGTTTATGAACGGTTTGGAAAACCAAGTAGAAAAACCAATCACATGATAAATTTTGGGTAACTTTACCTTTTACCCTTAATGATCTAATTAATCCCTTCTTCCTCCCTAATTCAATTTACAGTGGGATTAACCTCCATTTTTTCTCATTTCAGATATTTTTAAGGCCTATCAAAGGGATTGAGAGATTTCTTTCATCTGAAATACATTCAATCTTATCATCATCATGTTGGATGTGAAATGGAATGTACTCTAGTCATTTTTAGATGTTCTTTGTCTCCCTTTCTCTCGACCTATTTATCTAGGTGTAATATTTTTTACTCTTTTCTCAGATCTACTCTATTATAATCATATTTAGAGGCTAATAGTGGATGAGGAGAGTCATACAAGCCTATGGTGGGTGGTCTATAACTCATCCCTCAAGTTCTTTGATTTCAGAAATTATGTGTGGTGCCAGAAGATTTCATCAGGTTCCTTTTATTAAATTCGTATGCCATGATTACAATAATTATAACTATATGAAATGGAATTTACAAGTATGTGATTAGTTTTTAGTGGTTACACACATAACTCCATCCATCCAATGCAAGTTGATTTTCTATAATTGTTGTTTTACTGTTTTGAAATGTTTGTTCCACCGTTCAGGTGTACCTTATCTTGACATTTCTATTGGTATGATTTTCTATATTAAATGTACTGATATAAATTATTAATTTAATAATGGAATGTACCATGTACTCTAACCCCATTACCCACCTATAGTAAGTGATTATATTTTATAACTGAATGTAAAATGGAAATTTTTTGGTATATAATGTATATGAATTATAGTTTTTAAATGTAATTTAATAATAGTTTTCATGTCCATAAAAGCCCTTACCATGATAATGGAACGTATAAGAGTTATCCTTGTTTTTGGTAAAATCTGTAAAGAGATTAAATGAACGGATTTATGGGACGTAACCTTGTCATACTAATGAAAGGCAGGGCTTGAACCAAATTGGTTTATTGATTAATTATGATTTGATCAAAGGGTTTCATTATACATTCCCTTATCACACTAATGAAATGAAAGTATTGAACCGAATGGAATATTATAGGACTTCATTATAACATAGGAGTGGCCTAACTCAATCTTGACTTGGATTCCCTAGGGAATTCCTTGAGAACTCAAAAACCCATTATGATACAAGGATATAACATTCATTGGTTGAGACCCACCTATATCATGATCCTTCTCTAACATTGGATTCCCATTATGACGTCGTAGGACCCCTTCAATATTATTACAATATGCTTTGGATACACTCATTGGATTCAAATTTGGCAGTTATGTTCCATGGTCAAATCCCATCATACTCAATCATTGAAAATCCTTGTTTTACCTTGGATTAAGTCTTTGGGCTCAGTAGCAATATTATTGTGGAATTCCTTAGACTATGCCCCTTGCATCACACTCTTACCATTAGCCAGGTTTCTATCATTATTGAGTCGGTGACCCTTGAGGTCTATGTTTCCTTAGATATTATGTTGGAACATTATTATTAAATATATTTATAATATTCCATGTGATATCTTGGAACCTTGAATATTTCCAACATGTGACTTATTTATAAACTATTATTAATCAAATAATAAACTAGTTACATTTTCAAACACCAGACGAGGGTTGAAGCAGGTACTTGGGTATTTAGTTACATTGTATGTAATTACATTATATATGTATGCTTACACATTTTTACATTTCAAATACATGGGCCGGATGTTATAGATAACATTTGTTATGTCCCAGGGATATTTATCTCAAACCCTCTATAGGAGTTGCTTTGTTCCTAAGGAAGATTATATGTATGTAGGTTTTGATAAAGTGAATCTCAACTCATTAAACACTTTATTTTTTGTTTTGCTTGGATGGAGCTGGTAATAGATGACAAATTTTTTTCTTAGGATTCTTCAGATATTATATTTATTTACATTTTTTATCATTGGGTTTTTAATGTATTCTTTTTTACATGGTATTCTTGTTTTCCTGATAACTAGACTCGTTAAAGTTCAATATCAGTTTTTCTATGTTATTCTAGTTATTTCAATTATTGTTATCCTTTTCAATTTCTGAAAAGCCTTCTATTTTCTAATATTTCCTACATTATTTACCTATTTTTATATTTATATTATATGCTACACTCTGTTAATGGGGGAATATTCACACCACAAACACACCCAAGGCCCTCACTGCTAGTCGTCTACCTCTAGAATTAGGGGAGATGTGCTTGATTAAATGGGGCACATCAGGCGTGCAACAACTATTAATTGGCATTCGGGTCCGAGACATACAAATATATATTATAGTGGAGGCTTAGATCCTCTAACCAATGGTTTATGGTCCCATGAGGGTCGGAATGAGTAATTTACCAAATCAATACTTCAATTAGAAAATCATCGGGATTCATTTTCCATAATAATGATTATGGGCCCAAATTCACTAGAAATGATAGCCCATTTGAAAAGAAATTTAATACATTTCATAAGAAAATGATAAAATAAAATTGGAATGGTTGCACATCCATATCCCACCATGTCATGTTTATAAAATGTAATGGTGTGAACAAAGAAATTAAAGAAAAAAAATAAATGAAATGGTTTCCAATAATGGATAAGGAAAGGAATTATTGACCATTCATTTACTGGAACCCATGAATATAATATCCGAGAAATTACCAATACATGGCCCTCTATGTGGGTGTTGGGGTAGTATGCCTTGGGTAGTGAGTTTTCATACCTTCATATTCCACTTATGATGACATCTTAATGATTCTATGTTTTTTTGAAGAATTTTCATGGAATTTGGAGACCAATGTTGCTATGTCATCCTTGTGTCACACACCAAGAAGGTGGTGACACCCACACTCCAGACACTGTGGCCCCTCAACCATGAGTCTTACCTCCAGGAGTTCCACTTGAGGAACCGCCTACTGTAACTATTCGGAGAGTTTATACCCATGTCCTTGATAGTTTCCCACATATGAGTCAATCCATGCATGGTGCACTATGACCATCTCCTATGATGGCTAAATTAAATCGTGAGTTCTAGATTCAACATCCTCTCACTTTTTTAGGGGCTGGATGTCATCAAGATGCTATGTCTTGGATGGAGGCCACCCTATCTATCTTAGAGCATCTGAAAATACCACCACAGTGGTTGATCAAGCATTCCACATACAAGATTTGGTATTTCTCCAAGCGTTAGTGGGATATGGTTACCCAAAATGGTCCTTAAAAAGGCATGGTATGGGTTTATTTATAGGCATCCTTCATTGATTAATTCACTATTCATATGATGAGAGATGATAGATCTAGATAGTTTATGCCTCTTGAGCAGGGATCTATGTTAGTTATGGAGTCCTTAGCGTGTTTCATGAATTTGTAGATATTTTTACCACTTATAGTTGTTGATGAGATTTTGTGTTCTAGGTGCATCAAGGTTGGGATTTTGTATGCCATACATACACAGGTGGATGTCGTTTTTCGTTCATAATTGTCCATAAATAGTCAACCAGGATATTATCACTTATATCAACATGAAAGATGGTAATGGAACTAGGAATATAGGATCAATGTCATGGTAGGCCTATAGTTCTTCTCGAGGAAGGAAACATTCCCTCAAGTTTTCTTGTCAGGGCACTGACAACCAGAGTACCCATTTTGGTTACTCCATGGTGACTTATCAATTTAGAAAATGGGGGAACCTAAAGCATCATTGTTATAGAGAGACAATGGAGTGTCAGGATTGTGTCTATATAGGAAATCATTATATATTATGAAAGATATTTTGACCATCTTTGAGTAGAAATGGACCAGTGCTAGCTCCACCACCAGGAGTGGGTTCTTGAGTGTTGTGTCAGGAAGGGTTTTGGAGTAGCACTAATAAGACTATATGATGAGGAGGTCATGGTTGTGGTATCCAAACCCCTAATCACTAGCACTACCAACTGAGAAGTTAGGACCATGGTAGTTTAGCTATTACAAAAGGTCATGTATCTGTCTAGTTTCATTCACTACAGCCGATACCCAAGGATCTGGTTATGGGACCATCTACAGTATGAGGTACTATTCTAGTGGCATCTACTATAATATAATTTTTATTTGAAAAAGGTTCCTTAAAATATTTTATATCGATATCTAACATGGAAATTATAGAACTAGGTTATAATATTATAGTGGTTTTGTGACCCTAGATACACTATTAAAAGTTTGTTCAGATCGAATACACATATGTATAGATTTCCCTTTAATGTAGGAAATTATCCTTTCTTATAGAACGTCTTTGATATCTAGATGATGAGATTTGATATTATTGATGATATTTGTTGGCTTGTTTAGTATCAAACATTTTTAGACTGTTATCACCATATGATATATTTTACATCACCAGAGGGTAGCAGTTATCTACACAATGGTGAGTGGGATGTTTTGGCCGGTAGAGCAGGACCAGAGCATCATGGGAAATGTAGAGTGACCAACCAGATTACAAATCACATCCTAGAGGATCTGGGTTTATATCAAAGCTAATTTTCCTCTAGTAGTGGATAATTTCATGTCTTTTTTCCCTGAGGACTTTTCTAGATTACCTTATAATAGGGGTTATAGATATTTATTGATCTTGTTCTAAAAGAAGCTCTAGTTTTCATTCCTCTATATAGTATGTCACCTCCTAAAATATAGGAACTCAAGTAGTGGTTAGAGGATAGAGAGGCCAAATGTTTTATAAAGCCTAATATATCCTCTTGGGTTTCACCCGTTATTTTCTCCATGAAGATAGATGTAATCATACATCTATGTGTGGATTATAAAAGGATGAACCATATTACACTGAAGAACTAGTATCCACTACCTTGAATAAATGATCTCTTTAACCAGAACAAATGACCTAAGCTCTTCTCTAAGATTTAACTAATGATTATATATTACCAAGTGTGAGTAATGCCATCATACATAACTCATACATCCTTCTATACCATTTATGGTTTGTATGTGTAACTTGTTATGTCATTCCATTTTACAAACAAGCCTACTATTTTCAATTCTATAATGAATAGGGTTTTCCATCCCTACCTCAATTCTTTTATCATGGTCTTTGTGGATGAAATATTAGTATATTCTCATAATCGTAGAGATCATGGTAAACAACATGAGATTATTCCGAGTACATAGAGAGGGTATCATAATTATGCCAATATTGTTCTGGGCCACTTTAAGATATAAAATTTCCACTTCATGGGTCATATCATATCGAAATCAAGAGTATCTTTTGACCCATATAATGTTAGTGTTATAGTTTCCTATGAACATCCAATGATCATGTTATATATAATTATTTTGGTAAGGCTTGATTGATATTACTAAAATTTTATACAATACTTTTCCAAACTCACATCAGCTCTTACAAGACTTATAAAGAATGGTGTTATGCTCGTGTGGTTAGAAGTGTGTGAGAAATACTTTTAGGATTGGAAAGGGTGGACTATCATGGCTTCTATTTTTACTCATCCAAAGATAAATGTAGGTTATATTATCTTCTATGATGCATCGGGAATTAAATTAAGATTAGTGCTAATGTATGAGGACATAGTTTTTGTGTATGAATCTCACTAGTTGAGACCTCATGAGATAAATTATCTAGCGTATAACCTTGGGATATAGAAGATGTATATTGCTTACATTTCTAGAGACACTATCTTTTGAGTGAGTGCTTTTTGGTTTACAGAAAATAATAGAGCCTCAAATTTATCATGTTATAGAATTACATGAATATCATATAGTGAATCTGGTTTTAATACCTTCAGTATTTTGATTACAAGATTTCATATACACTTATAAATGGATGCTTAATTTCTTATGTGATGAGTTAGAAAACTCAATCACAAACCGTACAGGAAGCTAGTGTTGATTGGAAACTGATGTCTCTATTCTATGAGAATCATATTAAGTTACATGATAGTCGTGATAAGTCTTACATGTCATCGTTGACATATACTTCTTCTCTCCCCAATATGGGGAAGGATATACATCATTTAGATCCTCATGGATTGGATAGCTGGGAGGGTATATCAAAATATAGCTCTCCTCTATATTGGATTGTGGACAAAGATGACATCCTATGTATTCTTGGGCGTGTCCTTATTCCTACAGATATGAGAGAGGATTAGATCGAATAGTCCCACACTTTTCAGGGGTAGTTCAACCCAGATTCGACAAACTGTATCATGATTTGAGATGTGAATATTTTTATCCAATTATGTAATTTCAGATAGCAAGATTTATCACTATGTGTTCTACCTATCAAAATGTGAAGGGGGAGTACCAAAAACTGGAAAGCTTGTAACATTTTCTTCCAATATTGGTATGGAAATGAGAATATGTTTCCATGGACATCGTAGTTAGGTTACATAGGTCATCAAGGGGAATAAACACCATATTTTCTGTTATTATTCATCTAATGAACTTATCACAATTTATTCCTATATGGGATACATTCTCAATTTATGATATGGGAATAATGTATGTTCAAGAGATAATAAAACTACATGAGGTCCCTTATATTTTCATTTCAAATTGGGACACCCATTTAATACCATTATTCTCGAAGGGTTTTGATAAATCTATGGGTACACAAGTGATTTTAAGAACATCTTTTTACCCTCAGACTGATGGATAATCAAAATGAAGAATATAGGTTTTATAAAAAATTCTCAAAGTATGTTTCATTGATTTTTACAGTTCATGGGAGAAGCATATAACTCTCATAGAGTTTTATTATAATAGTTTATTTCAAAATACATTTCAGATTGATCCTTTTATGGCCTTATATATTAGGTCATTCCATTCACCCGTCTGATTGATAGAGGCAGGTGAAGCATCTCTATTAGGTTCTCATATCATAGGTTAGACTTCATAGTTGGTTTATCTGATCATGAGGTGTGTGACTAATACTAAGTCTAGATAGAAATATTATTCCAATCACCATCAATGACCTCTATAGTTTGATGTCAGAGATCATTTTTTCAATTAGGTATCACCTAGGGTATGGTATAAACTATTAGAGAATCAAGGAAAGTAGACTCCTCGATATGTAGGGCCATTTGAGATTGTAGAGAATGTAGAAATGGTATCCTATCAACTATTTCTACCTCATAGGTATGATAACATGCACATAATGTTCCCTGTTTCAATAATTTTTCTATATCATAGGAACTCGTATCATGCCTTTGATCCTAAGGAAGTTGAATTAGATGTCAGTGCAACCTTTGAGAAGTATCCATTAAGAATAACTGACCGGAGCTTGAAGTCACTTCGAGGTTGGTTTATCCCAATAATACCAGTTCAATGGAATCATGATCATATGAAGGATGTGACTTGGTAATGGGAGGCCAATGTACATGCAAAGTGGCTTGAGTTTTTCTTAGACAGTATTTCTCAACCCATAGAAGTTGAACATGGAATGGAGTTTGTTTGGGGGGATACTGTAAGAATATAAGATTTCACTTTTATGTGGATCAATTAAATTTTTATATAATTCATTATTTTGGATCTAACTGGACGAATAATGAGTTATAAGAAGTCTCGGGGGGTGTTTGGGTCTATTTTTGGAGCACATAACCCATTTTTTTAAGAACTAGGCATGGTGCATGGTTTCTTGTAAAACTGTGTACATAAGTCACATGGTTAGGTAAAACTATGAGGGTTTCATGATTTTTCATATAAACCCTTACCACATGGTTAGTTCCCAATTTTTCAAACCATGGTAACTACCCATGTGGTATACCCCTTTCTATAAGTACCGATGCATTGTTTATATATGGTTTGGAATACGATGTGGACAAACTGTTAAGAGGAAAAAATTTGGGTAATTTTAATTTTTTACCCTTAATGACCTAATTAATCAATCATTCATTGCTAATCTAATTCCCAATGGTATTAACTTCCATTTATATATCATTTTGTATCTTTTATAAAATGTACCTAGGGATCAAGCGATTTCCTTCATCAGGGATCTATTCGTGGTTTCGTTCATCATGTCATATGCTCAATAGTAAGTACTTAAGTCCTTTTTAGTCATTATTTTTCACTCTTGTTCTCGAACTAATTATCAATATGTATATTTTTTTAAACTTTTCATAGATCTACTATATTCAAAGATAATTTGGAGGCGTATACCAGAAAAGTACAGTCGTACAAGCCTATGGTGGATGGTATATAACGCATCCCTCAAGTTCGTTGATCTTGGAAATTACATGTGGGGGCCACTTCATCAGGTTTTGTTTATTGAATTTATATTACCTATTTATAATCATTTTAACAACATGTTAATGGTCTTCCCAAATATGTGATTATTTGATATTTTTTAGACCCACAACACCATCTATCTCATGTAGCATGTTTTTCTATAATTGTTGTTTCAGTGTCTTGACATGCTCAAGTTGTCATTCAAGTGTGCCTTGAAATGACCTTTATAAGGGTAATATTTTCTATATTAAATGGAATGGTTTTAATTGTGAATTGAATAATGGAAAGTATCATGTATGATCACCACTTGACCCACCTAAGGCAATTTCATCTATTTTACAATTAATGGTGAAATGGAAGATATAAATTATACTAAGTATATGTGTTGAAATTTTTAAATGTAATTGAATAATATGATTCAGGTCTTTAGAAGTACTTAACATGATAATTTACAGTGAACATTTATTTTTGGAAATTCCATAAATGGATTAAATTATTGGTTACATTCTACTTGTCCTTGTAATACTAATAAATGGAAAGGCTTGAATCAAATAATAAACTAGTCACATGTTAATACACCATTATAGGGATAAATCAGTGACATGGGTAATTAGTTAGACTGCAATACATTAACTTATATATCCATTCTTTCATGCTCTTATATTTCTATTACATGGGCCAAATGTTATAGACACCATTGGTGGTGGCCCACTAAGATTTACCTCACACCCTCTCTAGGAACAATTGGGTACCTAGATAATATTACATGTATGCAAGTGATGATAAAGGGAAGTGCAATGCTTCAAAAAATTGATTTATTTTTGTGATTGGATTGAGCTGGTTGTAGATGAGATAGTTTTAGCTCGAGATTATTGGGATAATTTATGTATTTACTTGTGCTACATTGGGGTTTTTATGTATGACTACTATTTGGTATCCATGTTTTCTATCTTAAAATATTCGTGACATAACATCATCAGTTGTTGTATGTTATTCCAGTTGTTTTAGATATTATTATCCTTGTATATTTTGATTTTTTCTCTCTTTTTTTTCTTATATTGGTTCTTCTATTTAACTTTTTTTAAATTTATCTGATGTAATACACTATAGTAAGGAGGAAAAAGTCACCCCACTGACACGCCCTAATCCCTCGCTGTTATTCAAAAGACGCTGGCATTTGGGGAGATACTCTTGGGGCCATTTGTGCCATCCGGCTCAAGGCACTTATTAAGTTGCATCTGGGATTGGGATGTAACAAAAATAATCATTCATTACTAAATCTTATTATGTGTGAAAAAAGGTATTGCGTGGATGATGATTTCCTTTTTTAATTTTCATATTATAAATTATATATCCATACATTACTCAACAAAAATAGGATCTCTTTAGCTTAACTCTATGGATCCTAAACCATAAAACGTATTATTACCAAACTTCCTTTTCAAATAAAAAACCTTGAAATATATGATATTTAGTGACCTCCTAATCAATTATTATATCATTAATTGAAGAGGATCCTAAAAAACATCAAATGTCTATAAGTATTACTAATAAATACAACATCATCAAGAAGGGTTCAAAACACTATCATCAATTTAACACTTTATGTTATCCCATCATAAATATTAGCTTTATTCCATTAGCATCAAGCATCTGACTTAGTGTATTGAAAAACGTGAGCTAAGAGCTTCATCTAATAATTTAGACATCATCCCAGGTACTAATGGAACACATAATATCCTGGAAATCATCAACACCACATCTTTATTTATAATTAATTTAATTTCTCCACCATTCAATTATTTATATTTTTTTTAAATAACTTTTAATATTTTGAGGATTTATTTATCATATTTAGTAACAATGGTTTGTAAATCACTTATAAAAATAATTATTCTTCACCTTATACAATAATTTTCATATCCATGTATACTAAATCCAGGAATATATAATCTTTACAAAACCTTATCATAGATAAAAATCTAGGATTAATGGTACCCAATGAATCAACCACTATGTTTTCCATCATTGGTGATGTATCCTGTGAATTTCATTTGTTTTCAATTAATGTTTGGTGGAATATTTCAACGTTTTTATGGTTTTTTAAAAGTGATTATTGCAGATATAGCCTTTATGTTCAAAATACATGTTTCATTGGTGGTTAATAGATTATTTATAACAATGAGTTGAAGAATAAATTCAATAATCCCTAAAAAATGATTTTAATTGCCTAAATTGGATTGGATAGTGGTTTTTGAAATTATTTTAAGAGGTGTTAAAATTTTTTATTTTATTTGGAATCATTATAATTGTTTGGTCCTTAAAAAATATATCCATTAGGACAGCTAGAAAGGAGAGTTTCACACACCACTATATGAGAGCTAGAGATCAACTCCAGCGATCCATCATGGGCCAACCATAGTCGAGCAAGTGCGTGGGGAACCTAAAAAAGTTTTAAGAGCGGCAGAACAGTTGTCATACGAGTGGCACGACCTGAGAGGAGGGTGAATGAGTTTTCACATTGGGAAATGGTTTTGGGTGGTTCTATGGAGGAAAATAGATATTATTTATGTGAGGATGAATTCATGAGTATTTTAAAGGAGTGGAGAACTTGAGTGCGTTTCAATGTGGGATAGCCCCAAACAAACCAGGACTTTTAGATTAGTTAATTGTTTTATCTGATTTGTCAATCTGTTTTAAAAACCTCAGAAATAATCATAGTTTTCCGATCTATTTGATTTCAATCCAAGTTGTTCAATCAACCACCAAGCTTGTCTTCTACCTTGAGATCTCTAAGAGTTTAGTGTTTTGAGATCTTCATGAAGCTACATCACTATTGAATTGAACCAAATATCTGATCTCCATTTGTTCATTCTAATGATTCTAGTATGATCAAAAAAATCTCAAACTATTGTCTTAGTAATATCATTATGAACAACCCATGGTTTTATACTATTCAAAAAATGAAAAATACGAGGCAGTGATTCTTGATACCCAAAAACAGTGGAAGAGTTTGAATGAGCCTATGATGAAATGAATATCAGTGATTCCATAATTTTATACAGTAATTCTCAATTCCTTCAAATAAAAAGTCCATGTTTATTTTTAGTATGTGTTATATTCCTCATCTAAGATCTGTTTTTGATAGGGAAAGAGTTACATTAATCTTCCCTAGTTTATGAATTCTACCGCATTGTTCTGTTTTCATGAAGATAAGAAAGTGGCCACGACCACTCGACATGTGTATACTAAACTCATAGATATTCGTGAACAAGTTTGTTTCTATGAGACAATATGGATCGTGTTTCATATGTCTCCCTACATTGTGAGAAGGATATGAGTTTCCACTAATAGTGTAATCATACACTGAATATTATAATGTACTTGTGCACATCAAGCATATATTCATCCTTTTTTTGTACGCAAGTAGTGTGGTATGTGTGTATGTGTGAATTACTATTGCATGGAGGGTTTTTTCACATTAATATTTTGAGAATAATGTGAATGAAATATATGTTAATGATTTGTGCATATTGATTTTCCTATTTTTATAGTGGGTATTCATGAAAGAATAAATAGAGAAATATCCCATTCATTTGTAAGAAGTTAAAGTGTGTAAGAGGTAGTAACAATACATAGTATACATGTAAATTCATGATACCTATGCATAAAAAATAGGTAGTCTGTAATTGTATTTTCATGCAATAAGTCTTGAGGGTGAACCATTTGTGAATGTGATTAGTGTGTGTGGAGGTGAGTGTACATGAAGAAAATTTTTGTGTGTGAATAGTGAAGTGAAGAAAGTGGACAGTATATGCAAGAGGATAAATATTAGATACACTAACGTGCAAGTGTATGAAAAGTGGATAGTATATGAAAATAAATAAATAAGACATTTTAACATGAAATAATACTTGGATAATATTGAGAATACCATTAATTATTTACATATGCATGATTCTTAAAAATGCATGTGGAATATATATTTCTTAATCAGTGAGTCTTGATTGGAGAGTAAAGATATAATTATTATTATATCAATGATTCATAATATTTGTGTAATCAAGTTTTCAAGTTTTTAGTGAGGTTGGGTCTTCTATACAAAATTAATATTTAACAGAGCATATTTTTTCTAAGACACATCATTATAATTAGTTATCAGAAATATATGAGAAATTATATTATTAATGTAAAGGAACATGATGTAAACATGATCCTCTATGATCCAAAAATCTCATTTAGTAGGATAAACTTGTCATCCTATATATAGTACAATTATTCAAGAAGAAGTTGACGACTGAAGGTTGGGTGTCTGACTAGTTGATGAAGATTGTGATTTGTGGGTCTAACCAATCATTGTAAAGAAGATATATTTGGAGAGTCTATCCAACTGCTTAATGCTGATTAGAGTTGGGGGTATAACAATTTTTGAAATGGGGGGTCTAACCAATTACTTTGGTAATCAACTTCTGATCTAATTGAGAATCCATATCGGGGGATCTAACCAACATATCTAAGAGTATTTATTTTTACCAAACCATGAAAATCCTTCTTTGATATTTTTTATTTATTTTTAATTTCTTGTATGGTGAGGATGAATATTAAAGGTGAGGTATCGAGACATTAATCACTCACAAAGGTTGAATTAAAAGTAAAATATTTTTTTTTAAAAAAAATACCACTGATTCCCCCCTCTCAGTACAACCTAACTAATCTTTGGCCACTTCAACTGGTATTAGAGAAAGGCACCCTCTTTAGATCCAAATACATTTTAAGAAGTTAATGATTCTTATTCAGTAAATATATAAGAATTTATTAATTTTTATGGCATTAACTACAACAATTATAGGAATATGATGCTTTCCTAACTTCTATCTATTGTCCTGGAAGTGAGAGATGCATAAATAGATGGGTTTCCTTATATTAATGAATTTTTTTCTGTGACTTAAACTGATAAGATAAATCATTAAATATATGGGATGGATTAGAATACAATCTCGATGGATCTATCATAAAAAATTTATACTGAAGTGATGGGACTCAAAACAACCAAGGAAATGTGGTATAAATTGAGAAACTACTATGAATGAAATCTTAATGTTAGATAATCTGTGTTATAAATCCAGAGAAGTAAATTTGTAGATATCAAAATATCTTATCATGAAAGTATTGATAACTACTTTGCAAAATTAAATGAAATTGTTATCTATATCATAGGTTTTGGAGGGAAGATGGATGATTATTCTATTATGAAAAGATATATGACAAATTCTCCAGATATATTCGAATTAATTATTTCTTAGTAGAAGATAGAGAAGATCTATCATTGGATGAACCTTATAATACTCTCAAATCTTATGAAATGAGAAATGTTTAATCATTCAATAAGAAATAAAGAGATTAAATGTCCTTTGAAGCCTTGAAATGTTGTAAAACTGAAATCAAATAAGAAATTGAGTGCAAGTGATTCTGAGGGTGAAGAAGATGAAAAAGACTTCAAACAAATGATTTCCTTGTTTGAAAAAATAATCAATATTGGAAGAAGGGAAGGAAATATAAAACAATTTCCAAAATGATTGAATTATCACCATAATGTTCATTTTTATAGGCACTTCCCCAAAAAAAAGGTTGATGATAGTGAATTAGATATAGATGATAAGAAATATCAAAAAATAAAGTGTAATAAGAATAAGAATAGGTTAGTTTTCAAGAGTAGAAATATGATGAGAGGATAAATCGATTAATTTATATCATCACGTTCCAAATTAGAAGATGTTATATATTCTAAAAATCAAATGTGCTTTGTGGGTATACACAATAAATCTAGAGACTCATTTGAAGGTAATGAGGGAAATAAAATAAATGAGTTGGAATATATTTTAAAAGAATATTTGGAATCAATCTTGTGGACAATATGAAACGCACAGTAAAAATAAAAGGATGAAGCAATAAAATTTTAAGATCTCCTTGATGATTAATGAATGCATCATGAAATATGGGATTCATCTTAATGAGATAAGATAAAATAAGAAGAAGATAGATGAGTTTGATGGAAAACTAAAAACTATTTAAAAAAAGATCTTGATAAGGAAGAATTATCATTTTTTAAGAGAATAAAAAAAATCATTTCAAAATTATTTTAATTTGAATAGATGGTGAGTTACCTTGAAGAAAGAATTGTTGATAAGGAGAAATAATTATCTGATACACAATCTATATGTCTTACAGCTCAAAGTGAGTTGAAGAAGTTGAAAGAAGACTTTACAAAATCTGTTTAAATTTAGGATTAATCTTCTGAAGTTGTTGAGAATAAGGGTTTAGAGAAATATTATGATTCCAAATCAAATTAATCTCAATAAATATTTGGTTTTCTGTTGATGCGAGTATGAAAATAAAGAAAAAATCTATCTAGATTAAGAGAAAAAATGTGAGCATAATTACTATAAAGGAATAATTTATTAATATAGTCTGATGATTTCCTCTTAAGAAGATACATCCACATTCATTAAAAAGTAAACAACTACAATCGTCAGATCTGAATTTTTTTCAGTCTAGAAGATCAAGGTTCATAGGCTACAATTGGTGTTGTGGTTTTTTTGGTAAAAAATATTATTCACGCTCAAATAATATGTCACTTCCAAGGTGGATTCATGAATCAATGGGGAGAAATTCCGGGTATATAGGATCATATTATCATAAAAAGAAGCATGTGATCAAGAATTTAACTAAATTCTCAATGCTAAAATTAAATGAATGTTTTAATGAAGACAGTGGTAGATGTGGTTAAGAAGGTCACAATGATGAGAAATGCAGAGTTTGTTTATCATGTGAGAGTCCTCATAATGAATATGAGAAGAAAAATCAGATCGTAAAGATTGCTATAGTAACCAGTGAATTTTTTGAGAAGCTATAACAACTTAAAAAAGATCTGAATCTTAGTAGAGAAAAATAATAGAAAATGACAGCATATAAATAAATTAATGATGATGAGGAATCTTCTACCAATGATTACTTTGAATCATTGATGTGTGAAGGGTGTTCAAGAATTTGGAATTACATAAAGAATTTTATGATAGTTCTAATAGCTTATAAGATGAAGGAGAACTCTTCCAAATTATATTTTAAAAGGATGAAAGGAAAAACAAGGTGGATAGGCAGCTCTCCAATTGAGTGTTATTTCAAAGAAAAAAACAGGTTCTTCCTTATTCCATTTTTAGAATACATTATTACAAATTTGAATATAATTTATGTAGATTGGTGAATCCCTTGAGGGGGATAATTGATGATTTAATGCTATCAAATTTTTACAATTCTATGAAATTGATGATTACTCTAATACTATTAATATTAATTTAAAAGGGGATCTTAATTTTTATTGCAAAAGAACATCCTGAATTGTTTGATGAGATGTGTGTAGGAAATCTTATAGCAATCGTATTCCAATTTTTCCTAGAGATTATGTTGTTAAAACTATTTTGTGGTTTGTGTCACATTATAATATTTTTGTATATTTGTTTTTTAGGTGAAATATCTATTTTTTTCTACACAGATCATTCCCATGTAGACATAGATTTGATTAACTAAAATCTCATTTCTATTAATTTAGTGAGGTATCGTTCTTTAAAAAGTAGAGAAGAAGTTTCTTGATGTTTGAACTCCTATACAGATCTTTTTATTCATTTCCAATAAGGGGGAGAATGTAATGAAAACACATTGACAATATTTTATTTTTGAAAAAAAAATTAAAAAGGGGGAGGTTAAAGTGTCTAATTAATTGAATTTGTTGTTAATGAATGTTTGGTGGAAGATTTCAATGATTTTAAGGTTTTTTCAAAATATGAAGATTGAAGAGATTATCTTTTTTTCAAAAGTCATGCATCATTGTAAGATGACATATTGTTTATAATAATGAGTTAATGAATAAATTGATGAATCCATGGAAACATTATTTAATTTGCATGAAACTGTTTGGATAATGGTTTTTTCATTTATTTGAAGAGGAATTTATTTTTTATTTTATTCAGAATATTTATATGTGTTTGGTCATTAAAAAATATAGTCACTAGGCCATCCAACCAAGGAGAGTGGCACACACAACTGTGTGAGTAGTTGAGCTCCACCCCATCCATCCAGCATAGGTTGGCCAAAGTTGAGCAAGTGAATGAGGTGCCTACACCAGTAAAAAGAGTGGTGGATCAACTTCCATGCAGGGTTTCATGGTGGAAGAGGATGGAACAAGTGATCACTAATAGTTAACAGGTATGGGCAGTATTAGAGAGGAATAAGAGGAATTATTGAATCAGGGATGAAGTGGTGAGTATTTTAAAGGATTTGAGAACTCGAACGCATTTCTATGTGGGATAGCCCTGAGGAAACCAAGATAGTATGATCACATGATCATTTTATCTGATCCATCTATCTTTTTTTTATATATATGAATAATAAAAATTTTCTATTCTATTTTATTTTAATCTGGGACATTTGATAAATCACCGAGCATATCTTGTACCTTGAACAATTTGGGAGTCTAGTTTGTTGAGATCATCATGCAGCTATATCACTGGTGAATTGAAACGAACATATGATCTCTATTTTAGCATTATAAATATCAGAGTATGATTAAATTTTTTTATGAAACTATTGTTTTCATACTATAAGGATGAAAAAACCATGGGTTTATACTATAAAAAAGATATAAATTTTGAGTTGAAAATCCTTGGAACCACAAAATAGTATCAGAGTTTGAATGAGCCATGGATGAAATGAATCTTGGTGATAACAAACGATTTTGAGGTAGTTCTCAAGGACTATAAATACTGAGGCTGATTTTAGTTTCAATATGCATTTTATCTCACATTTGAGAGCTAGTTTTGAGAGAGAAATAGTTATGTGAATCTTCATTGGTTTGCCAAGGATCTTACACAGTTTTGTTTTCATGATGATATGAGAGTAACTGAGAACGATAGACATGTTTATACCACACATGTAGTGATTTGTGATGAATTTACTTCCATGACACAACATGGAAAACACTGCATATATCTCCCTACCATTCATGACGATTTGAGTTTCAATGAATAGGTTAAACATACACTGCATATTGTGATATACCTGTGCGCATCAAGCATACATCCAACCTATTTTGTACACAAGTAGTGTAAACTATGTTTAAGTGTTCATCCCTATTATATGGATGAGTTTTTCATGTGATGTTTTTGAAAATACCATTCATGCAATATATGTTCAGGTTTTGTGTGTAGTGACCTTTCTAGTTGAACAGTGGGTTTGCATGAAATAAGAAATTGTGACATGTCCAGTTCATGTGCGTAGTGGAAGTGTGTATGTGGAAGTACCAATAAATTGTACTTTTGGACATTCATGACACCCATGAATAAAACAATAGGTATCATGTGATTGGATATTCATGAAAGAAGTGTTGATAATGAATCAATTTTGGAAGAGATCAGTGTGTATGGATGTGAATGTTCATGAATTCAGTTTTTGTGTGAGAACTATGATGTGAAAAAAGTTGATAATGTATCCTTGATAATCCATATGAAATTTACTTAAATGAATTTGTATGAAAAGTGGAATGTATTTAAAAAGAAAGAAACAATAAATATTCACATGAAATAAATTTGGAATAATATTCAAAAGACAATACATTTTTTAAATATAAATGATGCCAAAAAATTCTTGTGAAATATATGATTCATAATCAGTGAGTAGTGATTTGATACTGAAGAAAAAATACAAATTCTATTGGTGTTTCAAAAAAAATTGTATCCGAGTATTCAACTTTTTATTGAGGCTGGGTCTTCAACAGAAGAATGAATATTTGTAGGAGTAGTTTTTTACTGAGACAATTTACTATAATCAGTGATCAGAAATATCTGAGAAAGTTCGACATCAGATAAAAGGATCATGAAGTGAACATGATACTATGAGATCCTGAAATCTTGGGAAGTAATATCAATTAAAATACAATATATGGATGAATAATTCAAGAATAAGTTAAAGAATGTAGATGGGGGGTCTAACAAGTTACTGAAGATTGTGATTGGGGTTTCTAACCCATCATTGTGAGGAATATATAGTTATGGGGTCTAACATACTATTTTATGTTGATTTGAACATGGTTGAATAACCAGTTTTTAATTTTTAGTCTAACCAATTATAGTTGTAATCACCTTCTGATATAGTAGAAACTCCATGGGGGGGGGGGGTCTAACCAACACGAAAAGGAGTAGTCTTTGTGCCAAAACATGTAAATCCATGTGTTCTATGTTTTCATTGATTTTTATTTCCTATAGTGTGAGGATTAGTATTAAATTTTAGGGATCAAAATATTAATTAGTCATATAGGTTGGATCAAAATTAAATGATTTTATAAAAATAGTATACCATTGATTCACCCCTCCCTGTCATTGGTATCTAACTTATCATTAGACACTTCACCAGGGCGGTAGTATATTGTTCATTCAATGACCATAATTAGTTATTATCATTTCGTGTATGTCATGTAGGGCTCTTTTTGAGTGAATGTATTATTCATAATATTTTGATCTGTATATATTTCAGATATGTTTTCATAAAAATAGAGTCTTGATATCATCAAAGAAAACATTTCAAATTCAATATTAATACCATGAGTTGGAAAGGTATTTTCATGGATAATTAATTTCCAAAGACATAATTATCAACTCTATCATTATACATATGTACACAACCCATTCCTTTATTAGATACATCACTATGTATCCATATCATTTCATTCCATAATAGAATGTTAATACTAGTGCATTAGACAAGGGTGAATAAGTTATTCCAATGGTAATTACTCTAAATATATAATGTCTATAATTTTTTTTAAATAGTGTGATTGGTATATCATTCCTATTTACTCTTAATTGACAATTAATTATATAATGATTGATATTAGATATGAATTGGGTAAAATGAAGCTATTTATACATTTCACTATTGAGTTTTAAGAGATAATTTTTCATTATTGTATTGGAATTGATTTCTCTATAATTAATGCACAATATGGTTGACCAATCATTTTTATAAATATGATAAGTGATCCATAAGGTGAAACATAAGGAAATACGAATTATTTATAACATATATATAGTAGTTGTTTCTAAAAATCCTATAATTCTATTTGGTCAATTCAATAAGGAGGGTCTGATATAGGTTATCAATAGGTATGATCATAATATAAAGCTCAACTTCATGATCATTTGGAAATATTTATAATTCCTTTCGAAATGAATCAATGTATTATGGAAAAATAGGTATATCATAATTTTTTATTATATCATTCCCATATTTTATATATAAACCCATACTTTTCACACATAGATATTAAATAATAATTGTTGTATACTCAATGCATAAAATTATGATACTTTCAAAAGCTGTAATGGTTTAGTTTGTTTGGAATCATTGATACACAAAAAGATTATATTTATTTAATCTTCCATATCTCCAACTTAGATATTCACAACTAAAACCATTCATAGAAATATAATATATTAAATATTAATTTACTTCATAGCGATGGAAAATATATGATATTGTGAGGTTAGAAGCTTTGTAGGTGTAAAAAATGAAGTTATCAATGATCACATAATAATAGAATGACCATAAGGGTATGCAGAAATGATATTAACATATTAATTCCACGCGTAACAAATCATAGATCATAATATTGAATCATGGGATAATGTTACATGTTCATAGGACATGGATCATAAATTAATTAAATAATATAAGACATGGGATCATAAATATTTCATAATACATTAGTTTTGGGAATATAAATAAGAATTGAAAACAATTTTGTTAGTTAGATCTCATTATAAAGACTATAATAGTTAATTTGGATCAATTCATAATCCATCATATCTATAGTCATGTTTCACTCCTGATATAATCATTATAGATAGACCCTGATTACTGAACTATGGCCACTAGCCATTCCATTCCTTATCATTTCATGAGTTATCCATCATATACTAATTCATTAAGGGGATATGAAATTCTTGTATGACCCATCAAGTAATGAATATAAACCATGTTTGTGTCAAAATATAATATAACATTCATCATAATATAACATTCTTAATGGAAGCATGTTCCATAAACATTTCATCATCTGATCAAATAATTCACTACTAAAATGGCATATGTCTCATAAAAGATTCACCATTAATTTACTAACACATGGGAAGGAAATAAGTTTCATAGGATCATCCATAAATCATAATAATCACCAGCCATTCAATGAAGGAAAGTGGATTCTATCATTTCATTATATCCCTATAAAATCCCAATTAACTTAATGGAGGTTATCATTGATGAAAAATTATGTCAAAATATCGCTGGAACATTTCATTACGAAAATACCATTTTCACTATGAAACCACTTATTTAATGTCAAATAATTTAACAAATAATAAAAAAATATTTTTCCTTGAAACGACACGGTGAAACAATAAATATAATCTTCAAATAAATGATCGGTCATGATGAAATTAAATTCTGTTCATGTCATGTTCATTGAAACAAATATTAAATTAACATTTCATTAATAAGTCAAAATTACATCATTCAAAAAATTATAATAATAGTGATTTTAATTTTTTAATATTAAAAATATTTGAAAAAAAAATTAAAAATCCTAGGATTATCATAGAATTATTTTTGAAAACATTGTTTGAAAACAAATATATACAACAAAAGTGACATTTGACCGAAAAGAGAAATAATGTTTGGTTTTTATAATAACATTCTTTTAACATATTCAGTTATTAAATAAAAAATGTAAACTAAAAGAATATAATCTCTAAAAAATGTAATAGGAGAATAAAATTAATATAATCCTTGAGATATAGGACATAAAGTCTCATCATCCAAATCTTGATCATAATAAATTATGATAATTAATAAAATTGTAACATAATTCATGTACCTTATGTTGAAAATGAATTGAAATTTATAAACCCTATTACACAATACTTTTTAATTTATTATAATTTTATAATAGAATCCTGAAAATAATTATAAGGTCATATATTATACACTTATAACATTTGAGAACACATATATTATTAATTATTCAATAAAATCATCATTTGAATGTGTTAATCATTTCATTTCTGTTAAGAATTTTGGATCTATAGTTCAAATCCTATTTCTTTGATAATGGCTTCATAATCTCCATAAGATTTTACAGAATATAAATATCTTATATAGTTATTATATACATATATATAATATTTATCCATATGTGGTAGATATAGAGAAAATAATTAAACCATTCATATATATATACCATTGTACGTATGCACGAATGTTGTTTCCATTTTTAAAAAAATGTTATGACGGAAATGTAAATAATAATTTTGCATACCAATAAAACATTAATATCATATATGTATTATATATCCATTAATTATGTTCTTAGTAAAAACCATTTAAATATAAAATGTTAAAGTAATCACATCACTCCATGAAGGTTGTAGTCCACACGTATGCATGAGGGACGTCATCATTTTACAACATACGGAAGGTAAGGAAGAAGATATGATATTATAATCTTAGAAAAATAATTATGTCCCAAATAATTTATATATTATTTAATATCACTATAATATCCATACATTAATTACGCAAATGGAAAATTAATTGTAACCCTACTTGGAGTGGGTAGTACACACACACATAGAAGTGATGCATTCACTTCCCATTTGATGAAAAAGAGTGTGAATATTATTGGTTACCTAAATATAATATAATTTTAGTAAATTGAGAATACAAAATTTATTATTTTACAAATAATAAAACAGTTTTAGAAGAGTTATAAAAACATATTGATAGATGTTGAGTAAGATGATTACCTCTTCTCTGGTTGTACTCCTTTAGATTCCTTATTAAGAACAATTTTAATAGTATTTTAGGTATTTTAGATCCTCCAATTAGTTTAAATGGATATTTATATGATAATTGGGTAGGTTTTGGTTGATCTAGATGGATCAAAGTGGTGTGAGGAATATAGGTGCAGAGGTTCCCTTTTATAAGTGATGGGAGGGGCACACATATAATAACATAAAATATTTAATTAGTAAAAGTTAATTTTAAAGTAAAAATGGATAAAATATGATATAAATCAAGGAAAATATGATGATGAGTCTAAATAATACCATCCATTAAAATCTGGACAAGTATATCTTATTTTCTCACCCTTATCATTAATTTTTTACCCCTTCCAATTAACACTTTTGAAAATTTTCATGGTACTAATTTTTATACTCTTGAGAGGTCAAGAATGTAACTCTAAAATTAAAAGTGACCCATAAATTTTCCATGGATTATATTTTCAACCATTTTTCATCTGTTGGAGTTGGTTCCCTAGAACAAACATCTATGTACTATTTGATAACATTTTATTCATGGTATTGATTATTAATAAACTACTTATCACATCATGATTATTCTTCTACATCACATTATTTGTGATAATGTCATATGAGTAGTTATCAAACTAAATGGTAGTAGAACATTCCTACTATGATGATAACTAGTAAGTTCTATGACACCATTCATTAATTTGTGCTTTATAGTAAGATGTTATCATCGGAGGGACACAAATGATACATGCTATCAGGGGTGGAGACTCCCTGGACTTTGAGAAAGCTTCTCATGGTGTACACCCTTGTTATTGTCAAAAAGTATATTAATATAACAGAACCTACCTGTAGGAAATCCATATTTATAGGAATTATATTATGATCCCACATGCAGATGTGGGTATTTTTCCTCAGACATTACGATTATTATTAATTAATATTATGAGTTGCATAATTTTATGTTTTGATGAAAATTGTGATTATTGTTGTTCATAGAGAGTTAGGATACATAGGGTGTTTCATGGGTAATATTTCATTAATAAAGAATTTCAGAAAGTATTTAACACTTCTATTTTTTAACAAAAGATAATATCTCAGGACCTTCAAAGGAAATGATGTGGCCTAAATAAATCCATGGTCATGGTGTTCTATAGGCAAGTTCTATTTTTGGAATGTCAAAGAAAATAACATAGAGCACATAGGTTGATGGGACTAGCATTAAACCTGCTCATTTTAAGATATTGTGATAAAGGGATTATATAATACAGCTAGTGTTTGTATGAGGTGACATGTTGTTGTGACATTAACTTATTTATTTATGGGTGCCTTGGCATATTTCTTGACGCAATCCTCAGACATTTGGATGCTTTGTCTATTTCAACTCAGAAGGAGGCCTAGAGGATTACACACCATGTGTATCCAGAATATTAGACAAATAATATATATTATTATTATTTATTTAACATGTTGAATAAATATTATTCCTTATGTGGTTTAATAATTATTCATGTATTCTTGATCACATATGAATATTTATTTTCAATTTAATAAATATAATATTTCTTTATTTATTGGAAAATATTTTTTTGATATTTATATAATTAATAAATTGTCATTATCCATGGTTTGAAAAATATTTTGGAGGAATCAAAGACTGAGTTTTTAGTTCTTGTGATGAATTATAATTTTTGAATATTATTTAATTAAATAATATTTAATTATACTTTTCATGTTAGTCATTTGTAGGGAAATAATGATATTATTGTTATTATTATTTGACATGGTGTTTCTATTAAATTTAATAAATAAATAAGGGAGCCTATGCAATTATTTTATTTTAACCCTGGGGATATATAGACCCTGTTATGTTATTTTATCTTTAATCCAACACATTTTATTTCTTGTTCACAACTATCTTGGAGACTCCTCTAAAGCCTAAATAGATGCCTCCTCAAGAATGTTCCCATGAACAGAGAGAAATCCTCATCCACCAAATCATGGAGAAAATATTGGAAGTATTCCTTAATGCGATAATAGAAGGATGACACAAGCATTTGGATCTACTGTGGTAGCACCCGAAAAATCCTTTAGTGGCATAGAGAGATTCAGGGAACACATGTGGATCCCCACTAGTGGAAATATATTGTTGGTTTCTACAAGGCAATAATGGTGGCCTACAGATCTGTAACCAAATTCATCAACGAAGAAATGATTTCAACAAATTTAATTCCTTATTTAATTAAATTGATTTTAAATAATATGTAATGGTCAACTTTCTAGGTTTAAAAAAAATTCATTGTTGTATATTTCTTTAACTCAATTCAATGGATCATGAAATTCACCATCGCATAGTTTTCGGATTGTTCATCAATTGTCGGAAAAAATCAATGTTGCATGCCACCCATTGCATGGTTTCCCTACACATGAATCTTATAAGTTGTATGAAAACATAAGTTACATAATTATTTTTGATTTCATATGATCATTGGTGATTTATGCATTTTAATTTAGTTTTTCCATTCATTTTTAGTCATTCAATTAATCAAAATTATGAAAACACTTTCTTGCTCTTTCATTATCATTTATATATTCACGATGCTCAATTTAATGATTAAAATAAATAGATGAACTCATCCGAAGGTGCCAAGTTTTCAAAAAAACCAGTCTATATGCCATGTAACTAGAGTTGCATTCTGTGTAGTCATGTTCAATGTGTCAGCATTGATTCAGAAAATAATTCAATTGTATACATTGATTAATTAATTAATTAAAAACCTTTTCAACATGGATGTGCCCTAATTTAAGGGCACAATTTCATCTAGACTACACACTATGTAGGCCACATACGTGACGTGTAGTCCCTTTGAGTCACATATGGGTCTTGTATTCCATAAACGACATACCTGAATGTTGACCACGTAACTCGGAGTTCACACAGTGTGTGGCCCATTGAACATTCCATTTACTCCAAATTTATCTGAGGCATAGACTATACGTTGATTATATTGGCGTGTGTCTTGAATAGACTATGAGACATGGACATGCTATATAGATTGAATCTACATGATGTGTACTTTTACTAATTATAGAGATTAAAAATTTATTTATTATATAGCATAATCCTTGGAACATGTATATGCATGTGGTCGTAATGATAGAACAAACCAAGTGATGGGTTTTAATATATATATATATATATAAATGTTTAATTAATATGGGTGTAATTTCCATATCTACATATCGTGTATGAGCTGTATTACAATTTGTTACACTACGTTCATTGAATCATAACACGTGACGAAAAAATCATGTAATTAATGCAATGATCCATAATGTACAGATTGTGAAAGTAATTTCAAAGTTGTTTATGCCATATGTCACAAGAGTAGACTACACACTATGTATACCACGTACATGGCGTGTAGTCCCTTTGAGACACATATGGGTCGTGTATTCCATAAATGACATACCTGAATGTTGACCATGTAATTTGGAGTTCACACAGTGTGTGGCCCATTAAACATTCCATTTACTCCAAATTTATTTGAGGCATAGACTATACGTTGATTCTCTAGGCGTGTGTCTTGAATAGACTATGATACATGGACATGCTATATAGATCGGATCTACACGATGTGTACTTTTACTAATTATAGAGATTAAAAATTTATTTATCATATAGCATAATCCTTGGAACATGTATATGCATGTGGTCGTAATGATAGAACACACCAAGTGATGGGTTTTAATATATATATATATATAGAAATGGTTAATTAATATGGGTGTAATTTCCATATCTACATATCGTATATGAGGTGTATTATAAGTTGATACACTATGTTCATTGAATCATAACACCTGACCAAAAAATCATGTAACTAATGCAATGATCCATAATGTAAACATTGTGAAAGTACATGCAAAGTTGTTTATCCCATATGTCACAAGAGTAAAATATAATAAGAAAATAATACATATTGGGAAGAATAGAATAGGTATTATCCATGTTTCCTCTAATGAATATTTATGTACAAGGTAAATTTAAAAAGAATTTATTTAATTTGTTTAAAATTATAATAGAAGAGATCTGAATCAAATTCGGATAACAATTAAGATAAGAGGATTCATTAATTGAGGATAATAATTAATCAATTCAAGTGTGATTTATCATAAATATAAACAATTAAAAATTGATTTCTAGTCTTATTAAATACAGAATTCATTCCAAGTATGTGCATATTAATGCTCTAGACCAGAGCATTTTTATGTGATTTGTTTCATTTGATTTATTATAAAATTAAATTTTTATCATGTTTGCCTTCTATCCTTTGATTATATAGGTCTCGTGTTCCCATGGTTTCTTTTATGTAAACCCCTTTTCCCCTCACCTATATGTGAGTAAATGGAATATGTAATGGATAATGCTCCTAAGCTATTGGAGGCAGCTGATGTTTAGAGTTGAAGAGAAAACAATCCATGCAGATAAATATGTGGATAGGTGGAAATCTACAACATGAATTTTAATTTGTTCAAGGTAGGTTTCCCCTTTTTCATTCATTAGTTTATTAACTTCAAGATAAAATTACCACTATTAAAAGCTCATGATCACACTTCTTTATTTTTTTACAATTTTCACTGTTATTTCTATATATATGTCTATTCACAATCAAATAATTAATTAATTCACAATAATTAAATATATAACTAAAATAAATGATATTGTACCTAAATATTATTTATGACATGGTTATTCACTTAAATAATCCCATATAAAACTAATAATCTTGTGAAAAATATAATAATTGGAAATTTATGCATAAAAAGATAAAATATCTCAATAAAATATAAATTCGGTATAGCCTTCCATTACATTGGTTAGACTCGAACCATAGTTCAAAGTACATGATCTTCCAAATTAGGGGTGCTTATAATTATTGTGGAATTACAACATGAGGATTAGGGTTTACTTAACTTATTTGATATAAAGGGTTGGATAACAATGTATGACATGATGTAACAGAGAGGGAAAGGTTGAGGAAATCGAAAGTAATTATTGCAGAATTGGGGAGTCCACTGAACATATCATAGTACTTTGAAATAATTTTGTTGTCATTTCGAATGCCTACCTAAAACTATTCATTTTTCATGAAAGACCATTTATGGGGTAATGGAAAAAGGGAACATGGATCCTGGTAAATATAATTCCCAAAAAAACAAAATAATAGGAATCCAATGGTGAGGAAAATTATTTTTTGATAAAATAGCAGGAGATTAATAAATATAATATTTTTTTATTGGTTTAAATTTTATTAGATGATGTACTAAAATTATGATTATCTTATTTTAGATTAATAGAAATAAAATGATATAAAACATATCATTGTTATCCATACATGGTAAGGAAAACCTTCTCACCAATAAAAATTTCCACGATTTGAAAAGGTACCTACATGTCATCCTTCAACATGAAATAAAATTTAATGTGTTGGATGTACATTACCAGTTGTGTCTAGAAATGGGGAAAGTGATGAAGAAATATCTCCCTTTAAGAAGCATCTAAATGATGCTACATATGTTCATTTCATCAAGTTATCATCCACGTATAATGAGCTATTGAAGAGACATGAGGATATGGATACCTATAATATGATGTATCATCTTCAGGATCTCTATCAATATATGGAGAGAGAAGATAGGTACAATATATTTAGTTCTTTGTTCACAACTAATCATGGAGATTCTATACTTTCTAGGGATGATGTAGACAATTTTATCAGCTACATTTAATGACTGTATATCATAGGGATTAAATTCCCATAACAGTTGAATACAAATCTCATACATTGATCAGTTACGATGACCATCACTAGATTTAATATGAATTATAATTTGATAAATAATGGGAATATAATTTTGGATATTCTATCCTTGAATCTCCAAGTAGATAATTACATGGGGAGTGATAAACCATAAATCATTATGGAGAACAAGAAAATGAAAAACAAGGAAATGGGGACCAATAACTATAAACAGTCCAAATCTCTCAAGCATTGTCCTTCCATGAAGGGTAAGACCCAAAATCATTGAAAGAAAAATGAGGAATTATGTGTTTAATGTGAAAAGACAATCCAATGGATAAGGAACTGCTCCCAAAATCTAGGGTAAAAAAATTGAGTTCGTTATCGAGTGAAATATTTCCATTTCTACACATTGGGTATTATATAAATATTGTAGTTCTCATATCTATATAAAAATGTAGGAACCAAGTAGGCTCCATATTATTCCTATAGAAGAGGTGATTCTGTGAGTGGATAATGGTGTGATGATGGCTACTATAGCCATTAAAGTCTACCACCTTTCATTTCTAATAATAATAATTATTTATTTTAATAAAATTTTATTATTTATCTATCATTACATAGAACGTAATTTTTCTTCCATGTTTATATATAAATGTGTTTATTTTCTTGTTGGTAAATAAAAGTTGTTTCTTTTATTTGTACAAAATATCTTATGTTATGGAACATTTAAATAATAATATTTATTTATTTAATTATGAAAAAAACGTGTTGGAAATTGATAACGAATCATGTTCACAATACTCATATAACACCCAGTTGTGGCATCACCACCCAGGTATTGTAAACGAGAAAAATTTGAAAAATCTCTATCAAGACAATTATTTAGAAACTTTTGAGCTAAAACCACATGATATAATATATACCAGTTTACAAGGAAAATTTCCAAAGAAAATATTTTTTATAGGGTGGGAGGCACATGGAGCATCTAGGACTGGTACACAATGATGTGTGGGGACCATTTCCAATAGAGGATAGAGGTGGATATTCTTATATAAGAAATTTTACTAATGACTTGAGTAGATATGGTTAAGCCTAATTGATGGGGTATATTAATTAGTAATTAGAGTAATTGAAGAAATTCAAGAATAAAGTAAAGAATAAACATTGTAAAAAGATAAATAATCATCAATCAGATCAATGTGCTGAATATCTTATCCAAGAGTTCATCAAAATCCAATGGGAGTTCGGTACTGTCTCAAAATATTCAACCATATACAACATAGTGGAATGGTGTTAGAGAAATGATGAATAGTACTTTTTAAGATATGGTACCTTCGATGATGATTCATGATGATAATCCATTATCCTTACAAGGATATGAATTTCAAACTGTAGAAAACAAAATAAACAGAGTACCAACTAAATTAGAAAGTATAAGTTCATTCGAGCTATGATGTGGAAAGAAACAGATTTTATATCATAAAAGTGTATGGGTTGCTGAGGTGTTTTTAAGTCCTTATCATGCAATAAACTAGCACCCCAAAAAATGAAGTGTGTCATTAAAGGGTATCCTAAAGAAACAAAGGAATACTACTTATACAACCCCTCAGACACAAAAGTGACTATCATAAAAAACCCATCATTCTGGAGAGGGAGTGGATCATAAAAAAAGTATAATGGGTGAATGATTTACTTAAAAATGATGTTTATGCTCAAGATACATAGGTGTTAGAAAAGAAACAGATTCCAGAGGTCCTTATGGAAGAAGTAGTTCATGAAACACATGTACTCTGTAGCAGGGTAAGAAGGGCGAGAGACCAAATAGACATGGTTTTCTCGTCACTAAATATGGTGATTCATTTTTGGTTGAAAAATATATACCTATCTCGTATAAGGAATAATTAGAGAGCTTAGAATCTATAATATATCAAGAAGCAATGAATGCTGAAATATATTCCATGTGTACAAACCTTGTATGGGTTCTGGTCGATGCACCAATTGATTTAAATAATGTTGAATGCAAAGCCTCTAATATATCCTTTTATTCATGATCGTGAATATTAAGATACTAATTATCAAATCATGATGGTTTGTTTATGTAACATAGTATGGGATAATTTCTTAAGAGTATATTCCTCACAAAATGGTCCAACATTCTCCTATTATGATTAGAATCATGAAACAGTACAACACAATTCTTGAATATATGTTCTATATTCGTATGATATCATTTGATAGGCACAAATGATACATGATATTAGGGGTGGAGACTCATAGGTCTATGAGGCTCCTTCTCATGGTGTATGCCCTTTGTAATATCTAGTAGGATATTATGAGAACCAGACTTTCAAGTAGGAAATCCACAATTAAACATGTCATTTGATGTTTCTATTTGTGTATGTGTGTATAGGTCCTTGGACCTTAATATTATTATTATTCAATATTATAATTCATTTAATTTTATGTATTGATGAAAACTATGAAGACAGATGTTTTTAGTGAGGTAGGATAAGTTGGGTGCTATATGAGTAATGTTGTATTAATGATTAATCTGGGAATGGATTTTCCCTTCCTTTTTAATGGAAGTAAATATGTCATGATATTGGATGGAAGTGAAATATCCTAAATATATACATGGTCATTAATTATATAGGATAGTTATATTTCCAGAAAGTCGAAGAAAGAGACTTTGATCACATATGTTTATAGCACTGGTATACAACCTACTCATCTAGGGATATTATGATAAAGGGATTATATTACACATTAAGTGTTTGAATGAGGTGACATGTCCTTACAACAGTATATTTTTTCTCTATTGGTTCCTTGGATTTCTCTAGATGCTAGCCTTGGACTTTGGGATACTTCACCTAATACAATTGAGAATGATACCTAGAGTGTCATAAACTATGTTTATTCAAGATCTCAAATAAATAATATATTATTATTTATTTTTTAATAGGTTAAATAAATATATTTCTCATACATGGTTAAATAATTATTCATCTATTCTTGATCACATATAAATATTTATTTTCTATTTATTGAATATAATATTTATTTATTTAATGGTGAATAATGAAGTTATATTTGTTTAATATATAAATAGTCATCATTTAAGGTCGAATAAATATTATGGAGAAATGGGAGACCGGGTGTTTAGGTCTCGTGAGAAAAAATAAATATTTCATATTTTTTGATTAAATAATATTTTATTATAATTTTCATGTTAAGAAAATGAGGAGAAAAAATGATATTATTATTATTATTTGAAATTGGTTTTTTCTAAAATTAAATAAATAATTAAGGGAACATATTCAATTATTTTATTTTACCCTATCCCTATAAAAACCTTGTTATATTATTTTCACATTAAAGAAATTTTATTTTTTGTTCGTGCATGAAAATCTTGGATAATCCTCTCTAGCCTATAGACCCCCTTATCCATGAATTATCCCAAGAACAGAGTGAAATCCTCCTCCACCAGACTAATGAGAACACATTGGAGGCATGTGACGGCCCGAGAATCTAAAGTATCATCCTTCTATTTGATAGTGTGAATGACACACGACAATAAGCACATAAGGTATTATAATATCCATATACTTTATAAACTATTTAGTATTTACAAATTATTTCATTCATGAACCAACAAGTTATCATGTGTTATAAGAAAAATCAACTTTTCTTAATATCATTCGTTACATGAAAGAGGAACCTTCATCGAAAGCTTGTATTGTGTTCAAGAATGGGTTTCATCAAAAAATGATATTTTATTAAAATATTAGAATATATATACTAGATTTTAGGAATATTATTAACTAACATATGAAAATATATGGTTTAGGAAACTAAATATTTTGTTTCAAATAAATTATAAATGAATATAATAACCATTTGAATATTAATATGATATTTTTATAGAAAACTGTTTTTATGCAAATGAAGCTATTTTTTCATAATAAATAAAATAAATTACAATTACTTAATTATTATAATGTAATATAAATGTTATATATTCAATAAAATATATTTTATATTAATCCTTCATATTTTATAAATATAATATAAGAACAAACCCAATGTTTTTCCTAAAAACCAATATTTTTATAAAGGTAATTTTACCACCTTTTAATGGAGAAACCATTTTAAATATTACTTTTGAAACTATTATTAAATTAATTTGATAAATAAATATTTTTTAATTAATAATTTCCTAATTATCTATGGAAATGTTTTTGGCATTTTTCCGAGATACATCATTTTTAGTGGATAATGAAAAATAAATCATTTTAGTTAAAAACTGCAATTTCTTTTAAATTATTATTAATGTTATATTATTTTATAAATTTGTTTTAATGTCAAATTGGAGAAATTATTCATATATAAATACAATTTAGTTCTTAATAATAAATTTAACTTTTAATGTGAATATTAAAACATAACAATATTTTGAACATTTTTATATTAAAATGAGTTAATTTTTATGTCTACAAGATTATCATTAATCCTAATTTTGCGGATTCTGTGATTTGTATTTTAAATATACAACTTAAAAAATTGAAATAAAGGAAATATTTATGGTTTAATAATATCAACTTATTTTTTGAAAAAACAATTATTAGTTAAAGTGGTTAAAATTAATTACAATGATTAAGGTGTAATTAGTTTTAAAATGGACTAAAACCCTAATTTAATGGTCCCCAATAACCTATACACTTGTAAAAAACTCATTTTATAGAAGTATTTATTCTATTCACATTCCATTATTTATTTTTAGTGGTTTATTATTACTCTTTTTAGGTTAGAACATGTGTAAACCTAACTTCTTTTTAAAAATACCAAGTGAGTTCCTTTCCTTCCATCTAAAAGGGCACCACCTCTACCCATTCCTCACACCACTCCAACCTCCTAATTTTTTACATTATCTTCCAAAATTTGATCATAAAATTCATACTATTTACCTACAAACATTCCTTTGGGCATAATACCTTACATTGATTCCTTATGGTTAAACCAAAATAAGTTACCCGATTAAAAGATAAGATCTTTTCTCAATTTCTCTAGTTTCATTTTCATTATCCAACCCCTAAAATCAATTTATTCAGTTCTTGAATAACAAAAACAAATATCCTAAATATAATAGGATGTTTTTATCCTAAATTTTATACTTAAAATTACACACACCTCCATCAAATGGGCAACAAACATATTGTTTCTCTAAACGGTGAAAACAACCTCACGAAAAGATGATTGTTCAATTCTACATTACCCCCTCTTATGGTGGACATTATGATGGACACCCTATTTATATTTGATAAATATTTTATTTATAATGTTTTATCCTTATGTAATTTTTATGTAAAATATACATTTATCCTTTCCGTGTTTCTTAAATACGATAATCTTATCAGGGGAAGGGTGGACTACTGCCCCTTCAGAGCGATGTGATCCATTCAAACGATGCATGTAAGGTATAAATGAATGGACATAATTAATCATTTTTTAAAATAAAATCAATAATATATTCAAGAATTAATTATATTAAGGAAAATAATATATATATATATTTATCATATTCTTTATTACCCCTTCACACACTTTAAAAGAGATAACATCATTCGTGGAAGTGTGGACTACAACCTCCTCAACATGATGTGAATCCTTTTACATCACATAAATAAATAAATATATATATATATGTATATAAGATTAAATAAGATTATATTTATTATATAATTTTATTTTTATAATTATTTTAGTTACTTACCTTCTTTCCATAAGGATAATTTGAAAATTACAATGTTACTCATGTGTACGTACGAACTACCATTTCATTGATTGTAACATATTCTCAATTTCGTATCCATATTTATTGATTGATTTAAAATTAATAATTGATGTAAAAATTTGATAATTATTTGATGGATATTATTTTTTAGATGTTGTATATAGAACTATATGAACATAGTAGACCAACAATTGTAGTTTTGACATATAAATCACATTTGGTCAAAAACACATGATGTAAACATAATTATTTGAGTAGTTGTACGGAACATGGTAATAAGTGAAATAAATTTAATTATAAACATTAAAAATTCAATTAATCATTTATAATATTAACATAATTTTATTATAATGGAATTAATAGTATGTTCACCAAAAAGAAAACTCAGGGTAAGGGATTTCGTCTCAACTTAGTTACCATTGAGACTTATGTTTCTTATTATCCAATTAACTCTTATTTAGGGTATATAATTCCCCTTGACATGTTATATAATGAAAATAATTATTCTCATAATGTTTTATTATTCATTTAATTCATGATGAATAATGATTTAAATGTTTCCATGAGGTATTGGATACATTGGAATGTTTATGTATTATTTTTCGTCAAGATTATTTTAATGTCAACAACCCTAGTGTTTAATTATCTTTTTTTGAGGAATTATTGATAAATATGTATCTGTAATTAAATATGGATACATTTTTAGGGAACATTGTTCATGAATATTATAAATTCTTTTTACTAGTATGACACAGGTGGGGCCTAGCTATAGATATCCCCTCAATGCATCTGTAGTCTCCCCAGATGAATCATTTGTCCAATTAGACGATTTTTTACAGAATAATATTTAAACCATATTGTGAATGTTCTTGATCGTAAAAGTACCATTTACCTATGAAAAATTTCTTATAATAACTAATAATTTTCTTTTTTTATATTTTGATATTATTCATCCATGATATTTTTCATCGACATATCTATGGTTTCATTTCATTTTATGGATTCAGTTATTATTCATCCATGAGATAATGTGTTGAAATATCTGTGGATACATTTCATTTTCAGTTTATTGAATAAATGGTATGTTTTCTTGTTACCATAATTTCTATATTTATTTTTCCATAATTATTTATTTGAATAGAATGTACTTCAAGTTAGTTTCATTCCATATTTTTAACGTACTTCCATTCTATTTAGTGATTAGAAGGAATGTGTGTTTGGTTATTCACCAAAAAATATTGACTATTCTCATCGATTAATTATTGATTCCACTATATTTTTTCCTTACTGAGCATTTGAACTCACCCTTATTATGTTTCTTTCCCTACGAATCCTGGATGTGTACAGTTAAAGATATTCATGGATTTTACTAGATGGATTAGAGTCATCCTCAATGTTATTTATTTATAAAGAAGAAACAAATTATGTTGTAATCAATGTATTAATTTACAATACAATACTAATTCCAGTATCTAGTTTACCAAAAACTACTAAATTGATTGATTCTTTGGGGATTTATTCCTTGTAATAATACAAATGAATTTAGTATTAGACACAAATTATGGGCTATCAGGGGTTGGGTCGCTGCAGTTTGTATCAGAGGAAGTTTAGTAGCGACCATTGGAACTAGATATAGTAAAACATTGATTAGAGAGAATAAACCTAAGGTTGAATTTTTTAATCTGTATAGATGAAAACTCTCTATTTTTTGTAAATTATAGATTATTTGGGTCTTCCAAGAAACACATCCCTGTCTGAATACTACAAGTGGATGTGGTTCTGGCACAGATGTAGTTATGAGTAACAACTCTGACAAGGTGTTCCAAGCATGAATTGGGGTGACCATGTACATGGAAATGATCCTTACTACGCACCTAGTTTGACATTTTTGGGGGGTATTCATTTGATAATCAATTTTTTTCATTACGTACCATTATGAAGGATTTGGATACATAATAAGTAACTTTGGTTAAACCTAAGGAGTTATAAATTGAAGATAAGGTGTCCTGATCTAGAAATACAACTAATGATATTATAGATAAACCCTAGACCAAGGAAAGACCTATGTGGAAATAAAATGGATAAGGTATTTATTTATTGAGGTTGTATTTAATATAATAGTTATGAATACATTTAGAGATTAATAAAATTTCTTGGTTTCCCATCATATTTATATTTGAAAATTAAATTAAATGGGTTTTAGAAAAGGAAAACCTATAATCCGGGTGACAAACAATCAAATCTAGAATGGACATGAGACTAGAACCCATTACCTAAGGATGATAAGGGTTCCACAACAACCACTAACCTATGAATGTCCATGTTAATTTTCATTTTTTTAGTAAAAACATTTAATGAATCAATATTAATGATGAACAAGTAGTAATACTTTTGATGATTATAAATTACTATATGAACCATATTAATTTTGGGAGATAGTTAAAGGCAAATAGTAAGACTTTTCACTATTTTATATGACTTATGATCCTTTAAATGCTTATTTTAGAGCATCAGGAATAAAAAATTATTTGTTGGTAATTTATTTTTGGAGTAAAGGGATGAATTATAATTTTTTTGAAGCACAACCAAAATATAAGAATGTTCCCATGAGATTGAAACATATCATGTAAGAACAATTTTTTATATTCATGGTTAGTAAAAGGATTACCCACCATTAGTAAAATTACTTAGAAATAAAATGTTTTCTTAATTACTAAATTTATGTTGAACTGACGGCCTTATGAATAATTAAAGATTTATAGATTTGAGTCCCTAAATTTTCCATTTATCATTAACTTATTTTTGATTGATGACCTCATTCACTATTTATAAATATTTTGGATTTTCCTCCACATATGTATCTTTAATTTCCACTAATTTTCTCCTACTTAGAAACCTTGTTACAAAGTAATCCACGTGACCTTAATACTTTTTATTATATCTTTTATAAATGATTACTTATGAACCCTTCTAATGATGTGGGATTTAAATGTTGTAAATATCAAACAAACTATTACCATGATTGGGGTTAAATTGAGAGGATGAAATGTAAATTAGGCTGGGAGAATTTTAAACAACGAAAAACTAATTTAAGAAGGTTATATTCAATAGCGTATATGACACTCAACAACCAACGTGTAAGGTAGTATAATATCAAGACAATTTATAATATATTTACTATTTTTAATATATTCCATTCATGAAACAGTGAGTTAGCATGTGTTACACACAAGAGAAAACTTTCTCGATAGATTTCAGAATACACAAGGGCGACCTTCCTTAAAATATTGTGTTGTATGCAAGACTGAGTTTCACAAAACAATGATATATTATTAAAATAATACAAGAACTAACATATGAAAAATATGGTATTGACAATTAATTTTTGTTTACCAATAAATTATAAATTAATACAAGAACTAATTGAATATTAGTATGATATTTTTATAGAAAACTGTTTTTATGCTCACAAAGCTGTTTTACCATATGAAATAAAAGTAATTAAAATTATGTAATTATTTTATTTAAATATATATATTTCTTATTCAATAAAATATTTTTGATATTTATCCATTATAGTTGACAAACATAAGAGAATAACAATCCCAATGCATTGCCTAAAAACCAATATTTTAATAAAGGAAAAATTACAGCCTTTTAATGGAGAACCCAATTTAAATCTGAATTTTGACACTCTTATAAAGTGAATTTGATAAAATAAACTTTATTTTATTATTCATAATAACCAAATTATCTACGGATGAATTTTTGATATTTTTACGAGTAACTTCATTTTTTAATGAATAGTGAAAAATACCATGTTTTAGTTAAAAACTACAATTTCGTTTAAATAATTATTCATGTTAAATTAGTTTATAAATTTGTTTGAAATTTTAATTGGATAAATTATTCTTCTATTAATACAATTTCATTCATTATAATCAAATTAAAATTTAAATTTAATATAAAAACATAACAATATTTTGAACATTTTGCTACTAAAATCTGTTAATCCGTCTGTATATGAGATTATCAGTAAACCAAATTTTACTGGTACTATGATTTAAATTTTAAAAATCCAACATAAACCACTATAATGAAGAGAATATTTTGGTTATAATAAGATCAACTTAATTTTTGACAAAAAATTATTAGTGAATGTGATTAAAATTAATTACAATGATTAAGGACTGATAAGGATTAAGAATGTACTGAAACCCTAAGTTTAAGGGGCCAAATAGCATACCCGCATGTCCATCACTAATTTTCTATAAATAATTCGGCCATAATCCTCCCATTCATGAGTTTTTGTGCTTATTATGACTTTTTTAGGTATGAAAAGGTGTACACCTAACTTCGTTCCAAGAATACCATGTGAGTTTTTTCCTTCCCCATAAAAAGCCACCTCATCTACCCATTACTCACACCTCTCCAACATCTTAATTTAGGCCAATATATGCTCCAATGGTGCCCAAATATCCCTACCCTAGACCTATAATCCACCCATTTTGGAATAATACCTTCCCTAGATTCCTTTCGGTTAAACCGAAAGAAGTTACCCAATTAAAAGGAAATGTCTTTCCCCAATCTATCTAGTTTCATTTCCATTCTCCAACCAATAAAATCCCATTATTATTTTCATAAATAACAAAAATATTATTCTAAATATACTCAGATGCTTTGTAGTAAGAGTTAGTCCTACATTTGCACAAACCTCCTTCAAATGGGAAACAAACAAACTATTTCTATGAATGGAAAATTACCACCTTACAAAATGATGTTTATTCCATTCTCCATTATCGCATCATATGGTGGACAATATGGTGAACACTATATTTATATATATGATATATATGTTATTTATAATTGTTTATCATTATTTAATTTTTATTTATAACAAACATTTAGTCTTTATATGTTGTCTAAATATGATAAACTCATTTGAGGATGTGTGGAATACAACCCTATCAAATCGTTGTGATTCATTTGAACGATACATGTAATATATAAATGAATGAAAAAAATTAAAAATTAGTGAAATAAACAATGTAAATAATATATTCATGACATAATAATCTTTTTGGAAACTATATATATATATATATATATATATATCATATCTTTTATTACCCCTTCACACACTTATAAAGAGATTACACCGTTCGTGGATGTGTGGACTACCACCTCCACGACATGATGTGATTAATTTTACTTCACATAAATAAATATATAAGTTTATATGATAAAATAATATCATATTTATAATATAATGGTAATTCTTTAATGATTTTAGTTTCTTACCTTTTTTCAACAAGGATAATTTAAAAATGGGAAACTTACACATGCATACATACCCCCTACCATCTCAGGGATTGTAACATATTATTAGATTCATAAACATATTTATTGATTGATTTTAAAATTATAATTGATATAAACATATGATAATTATTTAATTGTTACTATTCTAGAGATTTTATATAATGAACCCTGTGACCATAGTTGACTAACATTAGTTTTTTTGACACAAAAACCTTATTTTGTCAAATACACCTGATGAAAAATTAATTGTTTGAGTAGTTGTAAAAAACATGGTATTAAGTGAAATAAAAGTAATTATAAACATAAAGGATGTTCTGAAGAATTTATAAAATTAACATAAGTTTGTTATACTGGAATTTAATGAAAGTTCACTGGATAGGAAACACAAGGTAAGGGATTTTGTCTCAAGTTAATTATCCTTAACACTCATGTTTGTTATGCTAAAATTCTCCTTTATTTCGTGTATATAATTCACCTTGAAATGTTATACCCGGAATATAATTATTCTCATAATGTTTTATGTTTCATTTAATTCACAATTAATTATGATTTAAATGTTTCGGCGTGAAATGTGACACATTGGAATGTTTAATTATTGTTTTTTCACTAGTTTGTTTTAATTTCAACCACAATTGTTGTTAATTATCATTCTTTGAAGTATTATTGAAAATATATATATTTTATTTAACATGGATACATTTTATTAAGGAACATTGTTCATGAATATGAGAAATTATTTGGACTGGTATGACCTAGGTGGGGCCAGGTTATAGATAGCCCCTCAATGCATCAGTAGTCTCATAAGAAGAATCATTTGGAAAATTAAAGGTGGTTTTACCCAACATTATTTAAATCGTCTTGTGAATGGTCTTGACGATAAATGTACCATGTGCCTAGGAAACATGGAATCCAATAATTAAAAATTTCCTTTCTTTATATTCTGATATTATTTCTGTATGGTATTTTGCGTTGAAATATCTATGTATGCATTTAATTTTCAAGATTTAGATTTTAATCATCAATGAGATAATGCGTCGACATATCAATTGAAATATTTCATTTTCAGTTCATGGAATAAATGACATGTCTTTTAGCTTCCTAACTTTTCATATTGATATTTCCTTATATTGTTATTTAAATTTAATTTTATTTCTATTATTACCTTTCCATATTTCTTGCGTACTTCCATTGACTTTTGTGATTACATGGCATGTTCGTTCATTTATTCACCATTCCATATTGACTATTCTAATTGATTAATTATTTCATTTGCTATATTTTTTCTTTATTGAGCATTTGATCACACCCTTACTATGTCTTTTTCCCTAGGAATCTAATATGTATACTATGAAATATATTAATGGATTTTACTTAATGGATTACAGTTATCCGTAGAGATAATTATTTAGAAAGAATAAGAAAAATTAGGTTGTAATAAATTTATTCATTTATAATACCATACTTATTTATGTATTTGGTTTACCAAGACTACTAAACTGATTGGTCCTCTATGGCTTGAGTCATTATAATCTGGCCAATATATTTAGTAGTAGACACCGGTTCTGGGATTTCTGGGGTTGGGTTATTACAAGGCAGTTTCCAAAGAGATCAATGGCATGATACTCAAGTATAAGGATTTTCTATTATAGTATCATAAGATTCCTTTGACGACATCTGGAGATTCGGGGAATATGTGTGGATCAACGCTAGTGGAAATAAACACATTATTTTTATAATGAAATAATTATGGATCGTTGATCTGGCACCAAGTTCATCAATGAATAAATAATTCCAACAAATGTAATTCATTATTTAATTAATTTAACTATAAATAATATGTGACTATAATCATTCATGATTTCAGTAAAATTTTTCATTTTCTATTTCTTTGAAAATGATTTATGGATCAATGAATTCATCACCATATTGATCTCATATTTATCATTGATTATGGAAAAAAATCAATGTTGGGATCCACTAATCGCATGCTTCCACTACACCTGAAACCTAAATCATTCACTTATATAATGATATTATTTTTATGAATTTTTAATCATTTTAAAAAATATTGTTCACTTTAAAATATCTATAGTGTCATTCTGGGATGTACATGAAATATTATGACATAATATGTATCTATGTCAAGAAAATTGTTACAAAATGACATCGATTCATTACAAAGAAAGATATGTTCATAATATAACCATCCATCCATGTTTTTTAGAATTAATATCATTTTCAACCTTTTATTTTTGTGTAACCCCTGTATAACCAATTTTATCCTTAACTGTAGTAATAAATTTTTCAACATTATATTGTTATGATTTTAATTTTAATACTATGATTTTCCTACAAATTCTGAAGAGAATAAAATTTCAACTATCTCCAATCCTACATTCACTTTTTCATGATTTTTATGATTTATTTTAATTGTGACTTGGGAATATTATACATAGAAATTAAATTGTATTTTGGAATATTAATTTGATGAAAAAAATAAACACCCAATGGCTGAATCATTTTTCTTCCTTTGGAAACTTGTAAACAGAAACACTCGTCTATAAGAGAGATAAGTCATCTCCCACTGGGTTCTCTATGACTAATACCCTTAATATAAATTTAATAAAAAATACATATATTCATAATGTTGGGAAATGAAACATAATTATGGGTGAGATAAGATGCATAATATGTGTAAAGAGGGAGATATATAAGTATAATCATGAGAATAAGGTTATAACAATAGGATCATAATACAAGAAGATCATACCATGCATATCAAAGATCATGATCAATTGTCATGTAATAATTATTGGATGTTCATTCGACATGAATTATATGAGAATCAAGAGCATAATAGATGGAATAATGACATAGGAATAAGACATGAAATTTTTATAGACACATAAACTTATAAACTCAATCTCAATAAGTCATTTCTCATTGCCCAAATTTATCAGGGAACTTCATTGGGGAAATACCAACTAGGTGGGACACACCAAAAACCCCAATAAAAGTATTTTTCTCATAGTTGAGCTGGTTACACATTCTTTCAATAGTCGATCAATCCCATTGACTTGTTCCCATCATTATCTCATGATATATAAAATATTACCCTTGAATTGGATGGAGATATAGGTCACACCCATCAAATAATAAAATCATACATACATGTGCCTCAATATCCTAAACAATTATAATATATATATGCATGAAATGAAACTGGTATTATAAACATTCCATCATATCATAACCCCTGAAAAGGAGATATGTTTTATAAACATTGCATCAAATAATAACATATGAAAAGAAGTAGGTTCCATGAATGTTTAATAATTGTTTAACCCATCAAAGAGAAACATGTGTCATAAGAATTATTTCCTAAAATAATAAACAACATAGAGAAAGGATTTGAATGGAATATTTTCATTATATACCACTAAGTAACATGTAACACCAATTTATGTCATATTATATGGAAAATAAATTTTAAATATCTTTTAAAAACATTTCAGGATGAAAAAAATACTTTCTTCTTTTAAAAATTAATTTTAAGAAAAAAATAAAACATTTTTATTTGAAAATAACATTTAGAAAACGTAAGGTATTATTTCTCATGTTTTGAAAAAAACATTATGTGAAAATATAATTAATAACCTATAAGGTATTCTTCAATGAATGGGGTGGTAAGAATGGTCGTGAATTCATTACATGGCGTATACGTAAAAAAATATTACTTTAAAATTATTGGAAGAATTAAAAAAGATAATTGATAATATTATGAAGAAAATATTATTCGTAAAACCATATCATATAAATTTAAAACATGGGTAAAACATTCTTTAAAATATCATCGTAGAACATTTCCAGAATTCAGAAGGAAAATTGAGACAAAATTACCTTACCGATTTTGAAACATTTAAATCGTAAACCCCATGAAATATATAACATAAAATAGTTATTTATATAACCATAAAATTATTCATAATTATCATATGATACATTCATAGGGATTATATACCCTACAAAAAAGAAATGAGTGGTGAATATGTAATAAGTCTCACAGAAATAAAAGGGAGACTTGATATCCCATTACCTTATGTCTTAACAGTCTTCATACTCATTAAATCCTCATGTATAATAAATATAATTTTATTATTAATATATTAAATAACTATATTCATTTATAATAGATAATAAATTATTTTCATTTTTCATTTTATTACTTTTTTATTAACAATTCCATTTTGACGTTATGTTTTGGGTAATAATCGCTTTGTTTTTTTCATGTATTTTTTATTTTTCATATTTTTGGTCCTATTACTTATATAACGGTTCCATAATCACCATAAAGTTAAAAATTATGAAAATAAAATATTTATTCATTTTATAATTATTTATAATAATATATAAAGATAAAAATAGGAAATGAAAAACATTGTTCATGGAGATGGTCGGTTGTACGTATGCAACGATCCAATTTCCATTTTCATGTAGTATTGAAATAAAGAAGAAAATTAAATAATATATATATATATTATCATTATAGTAGAATTAATATTTATTATATGTAACATATTTTTATTAAGTAAAACCTTAATACATTCCATGTAAATAATTAATGAATCACTATGTTTTGAGGGGATAGTAGTCCACACGTTCAGAAATGATGTTATCATGTTCCAACAAAATGGTATGAATAAAGGTATGTTTGATAAAATAATATCAAAAGAATAAATTAATAATAAAGATAATATATATCATATAAATATAGTAATTTCATCGTTATTAAAAACGTTTAGAGGTGGTAATGGAAGAACATAAGATATCGGTTCACAATGTAGTAGTCTGCCACACACAAGAATATCGATTGTATATCCCATTTGATGGATGTGTGTTAAAGTGCAGTGATATAGCAAATAGTTACACATTTTTTAATTTTTATTTAAATGATTAAAATCCAAAAATATTGTCAACTTGAGCTTATGTGTAACAATTTTGGGTTTAGAGATTGTTTTGGGATAAAAAGTTTAAATTGCATAATTCTTGATTTTTATCATATTTTTATCAAAAAAGTATTATGGTCATTTTACATACAATATATTTAAAAATGTTTGGATTAGATTTTTTTGGAATCCTTATTTTATTTCCTTCATACTTTTCATTTGTACAAGGGGATAATTCGAGCATCTAAAGGCCTTAACAAATAATTATATTTGAAGATATTTCCGGGATAACTGTGTGGGCCCCACCTCTATAACAAAAACCCAATTCCGTCAACACACCTCCAAATTAGGTGATTTCACTTGTATATGAACGAGGGCTCAAAGAAAAGTTCACACAATAAATTACATGGAGTATGGAATCCATTAAGGTGGCCAATGAATGACATATTTTTTAATGAAGCTTTTTGGAAACTGTATCCAGAAAATGAAACTGCCAATGAAAAATTCCTAACTCATACATAAAGTGGCCAATTAATATAATATTTAAAGGGTAAACTGAAAACCCATTTATAAAAAACTATTATAAAGGTGTCCATGCATGAAATTTCTAATAAATGGGTAAAAAATGTGACAAATTGTGGAGGATTAAATCCGCCTATAAAAGGAGAGCATATCCACCTCTTAAAGCATTCTATTCATCACCACACCATCCATAACAAAGGGATTGGATTGAGAGGGAAAAGAAGAAGGTGGAGATTGAGACACTTAAGAAGATACCATTATTTTTGGATTCAATAAAATTATGAAGTCTTTAGAAGTGATGCATGGCTAAGCATCAAGTGGTTACGGACGACAACCCCCGACGAACACTCTCTTCTGAGATTTGATTTTAAAGTTTAATATTTTTTTGAATTTATCTTGAACCTATATTTTTGAATGAATTTGATTTTTTTATTTTATAAATATATTTTCATCAAACCTGTTTGGATATTTTATCTATCTATAATGTAAATCAATTTATTTCTCTATTTACAATTTTCGGGTGAGGTCTTACCATTGGGTATAGAAAATTCTATTATGTTCAATTACTTATAGGTATTTAAGAAATTGATTCACTTTTATAGGTGGGAAAACAATCATGTTGAATTCATAATATGATGTCTATTCAAATTTGAGTGTACACCTAGGGGTCCTTGTGTGTACATTTATGAATATAAATAAAGGTATATTTTTATATACATGGAAGAGGGGAGTGTCCAAGAGGGTGAAGTTTGTCCGCAACTACTATTTTAAATATGATTTTTAAAACCAATTTTATTGTATCAATTTTTATCCTTGTTCTTCCATTATCTTGAACATTAGTATTTAATTCAAATTATATTTTCAAACATTTAATAAAATCCCCATTTTCATTTCTGAAAAAATCAAAAAGTAACGGTTGGGAAACTCGATCAACAACATTCTCAAGAGACAACCCTGTTGTCACCACTGTGGTACATTATAAGGGGAAAATATTGATTGAGGTATTTGTGATACAAAAAAGTTGACATCAACTAGTGTCGTTGCTGGGGAGGTTACTAGAGATGATTTTAATTTTTTTTCTTGCATGAACTAAACTTCTGCCTCGAACGTGTTACCTTTGGATCGTAAAATTGATAGAACTTTTCACACTTCGGTTAGAGACGCTAATCCCCCAGTTTCATGTTGTGAATCTTCCACCAACAGACCTTAGTGGGACATAGATAAAACTGAAATTCAAATGTATAAAAATAGACCATTGAGATAACTATCTTCATCCTATGATAAAAATCAATACAATCCTATTGAATATCGGGATTCCCCTACTGGATTTCAAATAAAGTCCGATTTCATCCACTAACTTCCCAAATTCAATGAGTTTCCCAATGAAGACCGACATAAAAACCTACAATAATTTAGATACCTATGTGTCCATATGAAACCTCAGGGATTCAATTCCAATCAAATAAATCTGAGGTTTTCTTCTCTAGAAGGAGTTTCTAAGGAATGGGTTTTCTATTCCCACTGAACCTGGACTAGAAATTTGAATGAATTAAAAATTATTTTCCAGGAAATTATTTTCCATGCGTCAAGAATTACCTCCATTCAAAAGGATATTTGGGTAAATATGCAGACTCAAAGAGAAAAACTACACGAATAATGGAAATGGTTCAAAAATATCTTTTTTTCTATCCCCCATCATCTAATCAGTGACCATCTTCCTATTTGGTACTTTTATGGAGGTTTGTGTTTCAGAAATAAGAGTATGATAGATGCTGCTACTGGACGATCTTTAGTCTCTAATACAACAGCTTCCACTAGGATTCTGATCACAAAAATGATCCCAAATTCCTAGAAATTTGGAACAAGAGGAATTATTCTTGTCCAAGATGAACAAGAATTCCCTATTACTAGTCATGAAAACAACACCATTGCATATAAACTGTTTGATCCTACCATAATGGTAAGGTAAATAGTTCTATCAAAAATCCCTCAGATCCAAACAAAACCTGATGCAAAATTCCAACATTAAGTCAATTGTGGGATGTGTTCTTCAAATGAACATTTCAGTGACCAATGACCACAAATGCAAGAGCCTTCTGATAATTGCAATGCAGTTTTTCCTGGAAGAACATTTCAATCAAACCAATAAAGGCCATTTCAGGACAACAAAAATTTGAATCAGGGATGGAACAAAAAATCAAATGAAATATTTCATCAACCTGAAGAACAAAGGTTCTTTTTCCAAATAAAATCATGTCATTCTAAAACTATATATTTCAATGAGAAAGACAACAATCATTCTGGAAACAACTTTTATCCTACGCATCCCACTAAAAACTTTGAGAGGATCCTTGAAGATGTAATGAGGAAACAACAAGGGGAAATGAGGGAACTAAAATAATCCACAAAATAGCAAGAGAACAAAATGATTACCTTGTTGACTCAAATGGGTCATCTTTCCTCTGGTATTAATTTCACAACGAAACAAATGAGTGGTGGTATACCCTCAAAACCACAAGTAAATCTAAGAAATAATGTGAAGGAAAATGTGATTACAATTGAACTTAGGAGTGGAACAAAATTGAACAATCCTCAAATTGAGAACATAATGCCTACTTCTGATACTGTTGTTGAAAATACTACCCCAATAAAAATTCTACAAAATTTGAAGATGATAGAAACACAAATTCAAGAGGGGAAATCCAATTTTAAAGAACAATGAATTATTGGAATAGGATTTCTGGTCCTTATGTTTCTCCAAACCTTACTTAAAATACCCTAGAATCGTTCAATCCTCCACTGCCATATCCATGGTTTGAACCACCATCGAAGTCATGTGCTGAAAAGAATTGGATAAAGAGGTTTTGGAAACATTTAAGATAGTCCATGAAATCGTTTTTTTACTCGATATTGTGAAACAAATTCTAATGTATGATATGTTTCTGAAAGACATGTTTTCCAACAAGAGGAAGTTCAAATGAAGTGAAAAAGTAAACATTGGAAGGAATGTTCAATCCAAGATTTAACATGCCATGCCTTTTAGGCGTAAAGACCCAAGAACATTTACCATTCCATTTACCATTAGGAAATTTGAATTAAATGATGTGATAATTGATCTAGGGGACTCCATCAATATAATTACACATTCTATATACTCGTCTCTTTAGGTTAGAGACTTTAAACCCTCATGTATTATCATTCAACTTTACATCCAAATTACCACCAAACCTATTAAAGTTGTAGAGGATGTTCACCTTCAATTGAGATACATGATTTTTCCTGTTGACTTATATGTTTTGGATATGGATGATGATAATTCAACACAAATTCTCCCATAATATTTGGGAGACCATTTAGGAAAATGGTGAAAGCGATCATTGATGTTCACAGGGGAACAATTTCATTGGAATTTGAAAGAGGTGTTTCTTATTTCAAAATTTTTCCTTCAATGGAACAACTAATTGAGGATCATTAAACTCCCCATGTTAAAATGATCGATTGGTTTTCCTCTAACATGCAACATGATTTTTTCTTAGATGAAATACCGTATGATGGGGTGAACGATGGAATTTTTTCTGATACTGAATCAGATCAACATGAGGTTGAAATTAAAGATTGTGAAGTGTCTTGGGATGTTAAGACATAATATTTGAGAAATGATAAAGATGAATTTCTGGAAACCACAATACCTAATAGTTGTATCCTTGGAATGGATTCCAATTTTTCACATGAAACAATTCTAGAGATCATGGAAGGAGATTACCATAATGAACATAGACCTTCACTGAACAATCTAACTTTTGAGCAGTTCCTGTTGATCCGTGAAACTACCCCCACCCAAGATAGAACTGAAACCCTTTCTAGAGAACCTCATGTATTCCTTATTAGGACATAATGAGCAATTACCTATAATGATCTCAAATTATTTGTTGAATTTCTAGGAGAAACAGTGGTTGGAAGTCCACAAGACCCACAAAGAAGCCATAGGATGGACTCTCTCTAATATATTAGCAATCAACCCCTCAGTTTTCATACACATAATTATACTGGAGGAGAATTCTAAACCAATACGAAATTTTAAAAGGTGACTGAACCTTAAATTATTGGAGGTTTTCAAGAAATAATTAACAACCCTGGTGTCCACTAGAATTATTTTTCCCATATCTGGTAGTAAATGGGTATGTCCAGTCCAAGTGGTTCCCAAAAAACATTGATTTAAAATTCCAAGGAATGAATTTGGTGAGATTATCTCTGTGAGGCTTCCAAATAAATAGATAATGTGAATTAATTACAAACGTCACAATTTGGTTACAAGGAAAGACTAAATCCCATTACCATTCCTTGATGAGGTCCATGAATGACTATTTGGGAAAACCCACTATTTTTTTCTAGATGGATTCTATGTATATTGTCAAATTCACATTTCACCAGAGGATTAAGAGAGAACCAACTTCAAATTCCTCTTTGGAACTTTTTCATATAGAAGTATGCCCTTTAGTTATTGTAATCCTCCATGAACTTTTCAAATGTGTATGATGAGCGTCTTCTCTGATTTTTTTGGAAACCTGCATGGATTTATTTAAGGATGAATACACTGTATGTGGATCATCTTTTGAATGTTGTTTGAAAAGCATGGAAAGTTTCCTAGAAACATGCATTGAAAGGAACCTTGTTCTATACAATGAAAAATGCCGTTTTATGGTTGTAAGGGGATCTTTCTAGGACATGTTGTGTCCCATGATGTAATTCAAGTTGATCAATCCAAAGATGATGTCATTGCTTCATTACCATCTAAAAAAATGTTGGATATGTGAGATCCTTAAATGGGCATGGTGGATTTTATAAAATATTCATTTAATATTTTAGTAAGATTCAACTTCCACTATCCAAATTGCCTCAAAAGGATACCCCATTTGTCATCGAGGAAAATTCCGGGAATGCCTTTCCTGAGAATAAACAATGACTGATAACCCCTCCAATTGTTCAACCGCCCTAATGTGACTTTCCCTTTGAAATCATGACTGATGCATCTGACTTTTATCTTTTGGTAGCTTTCAGTCAAAGGATGGAAAGTAAATATCATGTTATTGCATATGCCTCATGAACTCTAGATAAGGACCAATCAAACACGAAGACAACTGAGAGGGAAATTTTGGTTGTTCACTTTTCTTTAGAAAAATTTCGAAGTTATCTATTATGATCTAAGGTGATTGTTTTCACCGATCATTCTACTATTAGATTCTTGATGAAGAAACATGATGAAAAACCAAGACATCTAAGATGGATCTTGTTGTTACAAAAGTTTGATGTTGAAATAAAAGATAAGAAAGGTTGTGAGAATATTATTGCTGATAATTTGAGCGGGATACCATTTGTCGAGGATGGTAAACTTCTGATATGTCCACCAATTAAGGAAACCTTTCTAGATGAGGATTTATTTGGTTCTCAAAGTAAAATACCATGATATTATAATATCTTAAACTGTTTTGGCATCTGATGAACATCCCACTAGTTTTCCAAAAAAAATTCATAAACTTGTATGTGATTCAAATAAATTCATTTGGGATGATCCTTACATATAGAAAATTGGTAGTGATCAAAAGATATAGAGACGCATTCCAAACTCTGAATTTCAATCCATCCAACATTTCAGCCACATGTTAAAATGGGTTGGACACTTTGGACCATGGAGAACAACATGAAAAGTTCTTGATTTTTTATTTTACTTTCCCTCCATTTTTAGATATGCATTCAAATTTGGAAAAACCAGTAAAAATTATCAATATCAAGGAATCATTTCCAAGAGGAATGAGATTACACAAAAATAAATTTTGTTTTCTGATGAATTTGTTGTATGGGGAAAGGATTTTATGGAGAATTATCACAATTATTTTGGATATCTTTACATCTTGAGGTATATTTATTATGTGTCAAAGTGGGTAGAGGTTATCCCCACCCGAACTGATGATGAAAAAACTGTGTTCAATTTTTTAAAAGGAAATTAATTTTCAAGGTTTGGATTGCCAATGTTTCTGATTATAGATCATGGTAACTATTTTTGTAATAGGATATTGGAATATATTATGACGAATTATGGGGTTCCTTATAGGGTATCTACACCCTATAATCCTCAAATAAATAGCATGGTAGAGTTTTCCAAAAGGGTGGTCAACAAAATCTAGAAAAATGTGTGAACGCAAATAGAAAGGATTAGAGTTTGAGACACGGTGATGCTCTTTAGGCCTAACAAAAAACATTCAAAACATCAATTGGAATGTCACTATTTTGATTTTTGTATGGAAAAGATTGTCACATATCATTTGTGTTAGAATACAAATCCTTTTGTGCTGTCAAAACATGTAACATGAATCTTTTGTCAACTAGGAAAGAAAGATTTTTTTTTGCAGGAACTAGAAGATATAAGAAACAATTCATATGAATAATCTAGGTTGTACAAACAAAGAAAAAAATACATTCATAATGGTATGATTCACAACAAAATCATCTAGAAGGGAGATAAATTTATACTTTTCAATGCCAGATTGAATCTGTTCCTAGGAAAATTTCGTTCCAATTGGTCTAGACCATTCCATGTTACTCATGTTTTTCCTTTTGGTGTAATATAGATTAGTGATCTAAACAAAGGGAAACCATTCAATGTCAATGGGAAAATGCTAATGCTATTTCAAGAAAATTTTCAAGATCCTCTAGGAGAGCAGGTTCAACTTCATTATACAGAATACAATTGATGCCAAGTTATGTCTTTCCTTGTCATTTATATTTGTGATGTTTTTAATTTTAAGAATTTCATTGTGAAATAAATTTTCTAGACAATGAAGATATTTCATAGAATAAGTGTGGGGGGAGTCAAAATGCTCGGTAGATTAGTATTTTATGAGCTTTCATTTGAGTGTTTTTTTTCTTCAAATTTTCATTCCATTTTTGGTGTGTTTCATTTTCATATTAAATGTATTTTCATTATAAATTTATTGTGTTTAAATTTTTTTTGGAAATTTTGGAAATTTTTTGAAACTCATACCAAGGAGTGAATTAATTGATCATTTAAAACTAAACATAAATAAAAACTGAAAATGTAATTGTTTGAAGTTCTAATTTTTTTGAAATTCTTGAAAAGACTGACAATTGGTAAATCTCATGGATGATATAACAACATTTGAAATTGAAATTATCATTCTGGTAAGTCCTATAGACCCATTTTTACATCTTCTTCAAATTCACTTCTTTCTTGAGAGAACCAATATGTCCTTTTTTGAACCAAAAAATGATTTATTTCTATCAAAACATGTGGGTTGAGATACATGTGATTAAAATGATTTAGGCATTTGATTGGATATTAGAGCCCCATTTTTCATGATTATCCTTTTTTATTTAGGCCTTCCTGAAACATTTGATCTTTCTTAAGCCCTTATTATCTATGCATGGCCTATTAAGTTAGCCACATTACAAGCCATATTTCCTTTCCACCCTCCTCTAGAAATATAAATTCATGATCTAGTTGAACTTAAGTGTGGGGTGGAAGATGAATCGTGACGTGATATATCATTTGTTTCATTGAGTGGTGATTAAAACATTGATTAAATGTTTTTTTCAGATGGAACATACTTTTCTAAGAGATGGGCCCATATAGATCTCTCAAATTAAATGGAGTTGTGCCTGTCTAGAGCTCGCAATGGAAGGAAGATGAGCCCTCTCTGAAGATTCATGAAAAAAAGAAAAAAATGTCATATATACTATTAAAATATTGATGGAATGAGATGGAGAAGAAAGGATCAGAGCTGATTTTCTTCATAGGAGAATACATAGGACACCATACTTGAGTGAAAATTAAAATCATGCATTTGTGATTCAAAAAAAGCCAAACCCTCCTTATTTATCCATAGAATATTTCACATTTGAATCCTACAAACTCCAATCCACATAAATAACTTATAAATTCCTCATAATAATAACATGTTATTGGCTCACATCGGGGGGAGATGTAGAAATTTATCAATCTGGTGGTAATCCTTACATGAGTTGGAAGAGAAAATCCTTGATGCAAATATATATTGTGTGTTGAGAGAAAATAAATGTGAGGTATGTGCGTTTTGTGCATTTGAAGAGAAAAGAAAAGAAAATGCATTGAATGATTTGAATTGAGAATTTGAAATATTTTTTTTAAATGAGGCATGATATTTTTTTGATTATCTATGATAAACTAGTAAGCTCTATTTTTGTGTGTTCTGAATTTTCCTTGATTCAGTGCTCACCTTTCCGGTAGTCCAAGTGCCATTTATGGGGGAATTGAGAGAGATAATATTTACACTATTTTTAATGTATATTTAAATGATTTAAACCCCACCAATTTATGAGTTTTAGATTATTTTTAACAATTTGTATTAAGAGTTTCTTTTTGGATAAAATGCTTAAATTCCATAATTCTAATTTTTTAACCGAGTTTTATCACATGGTTATTATGGTCATTTATAATAAAATATATTTCAAATTTTTTGATTTTGATTTTTTGGGAATCTTTATAGTATTTCCTTCAAATTTTTAATCTTTATTAGGGGTTTATTTGAGTATCTAGAGGCCTAAACAAATTAATGAAATTGAAGATGTTTTAAGGCATACTATGTGGACCCCACATTAGTAACGAAAACACAATTCAGTATAAACACCTACAAATTTGGTTATTCACATGGATAAGAACATGAACTCAAGTACGTGTTTACACATTAAATTTCATGGAGTTTTTAATCCATTAAGGTGTCCAGTAAATGATATATGTATAAAGGATTCTTCTTGTAACCTGCAACCAGAAAACAAAACCGCAAATGAAAATTTCATAACTCAGACATCCGATGGCCAATTAATCTGATATTCGGAGGGTGGAAATAAAGTAAATTTATGGAAAAAATTTATTAATGGGTCCATGCATGAATAGACCAATTAATGGGCCCAAAACTCACCATCTTTTGGAGGAAAAAATCATCATATAAAAACAGAAGACCTCGTACCTCTCAATGCATTCCATTCATCACCACACCATCCATCACAAAGGGGGTTTTCTTGAGAAATATAAAGGGAAGGTGGATATTTATATCCTTAACAATATTCAATTTATTTAAAATTCAATAAATATAAAGAAGGTTTCTCAATTGATGCATGGCTAAGAGGAAAGTGGTTGTGGATGAAGACACCTAACGAACAGTCTCTTCTGAGTTACTATTTTAATGTGTAATATCTTTTTTAATTTCTCTTTAACCAATATTTTTTAATGAATCTGGATGTTTTATTTATTAAATATGTATTTATAAAACTTTTTTGGATCATTGTTCCTTCTATATTGTAAATCAATTGATTTCACTATTTAAAATTCATTGATGAGGTTTTTCAATTGAGCATATCAAATTCAATTAGGTTTAATTACTTGGAGATCTTTAAGTAAATGAGTCACTTATATAGGTGGGACAAAAATCATATTTAAGTCTTAATATGATGCCTATTCAAATATGAGTGTACATATAGGGGTACTTGGGGGTACAATTTAGAATTTAAATTAAAGGATATTTTTTAATACAAGGAAGAGCGGATTGTATGAGAGGGTGATGTTTGTCCACAACTACTGTTCTAAATCAGATTTTTAAAAAAAAATTATTCTGTAAATTTTCTTCCCTGTTCTTCAATATTATTGAAATTTTGTATTTAATTAAAATTCTATTTTCAAACTATTAATGAAATCCCCATTTATATTTCTACAAAATGTAACAAAAGTGATAGTTTTTCAACTCAGTCTGCAACCTTCTTGAGATACAACCATGTGGTCACCAATGTGCTACATTATAAGGGGAAAATATTGATTGAGGATTTTGTGACACAATAACGCTCCCATAATTTAGGTTTAAAATTATTGTAAAAATATCTCATTATAATTAAGATATTGAGGTTACTATATAATATTGATATAAGAATAATTTAATCGGGATGATAAGGATACAAAACCAAAATTCACAATGAAGGACAATACCTCTTCTTTGGGTAACTCCTTTTGGTCTGCACCCATGTTCTTACTTGGTTTTATTTCATTCCAAAGTGTGGATTCATGGCTAATAGGAGTGACTTTTTTAATCTATTTAAATATTTTTATTCTGATACAAAGGTCTTGAGGGGTTTGAAGAAGTGAGGGGGATGGGTTCTCTTTTATATTTGAGGAGGAGTGGCATTCTTTTAATTACCAAAAGCTAAAAATTATTTAGAGGTCTCCCTTGCATAATTTTCGTATAATGATGTATAATTTTAGATAAAAGGGGTAATATTGTCTAAATATGTCTAGAAAATGGGTTTTTAACAATAGTAAGATCATTTATACACCTTATGTTTTAATTTTAAGAATTTTCTAATCCTCTTTATACCTTAATCATTGTAATTAATGTTAATTTTTTTCACTAATTAGTTCGATGAAAATTTATGATGAATAAAAATATAAAATCTTTTTTTAATTAAAATCAGTGAAGTATCATAAATAAATTCCAAAATAATAACATAGAGGGGATAAAATGATGGGGTTTTATGTGAAAACATTCATAATTTTAAGATTATTTTATATCTAATTACAATATAAAATTTATTTCAATGAAATAAATTGGATTTAAATATTAATAATCAAACTAATTAATCATTAAAAATTAAAAATATAATTTATCTATATAAATAAATTAAATTAAATGGTTTTTCAATAAATGTTTTCTTTAATTCTTCACAATTCATCCAAAAACTAAAATATTGAAGAAAAAGACAAAAAAAATCCTATTAGATACTTTTTAAATTCTCAATTACAAAATTAATTATATATTATATAATCTATTTTCTAAATGTTCCAAAAATTAATTTTGTGACTATTCCTAGAATTAAATATAAAGTTGTTATTTTGGAAAAAATGTATTTTCAAATGTATAATGAATTTATGAAAAATTTATATTCATTACTTTAAATATGTTTAGTATTTATAAAAAATTATAAATAATATTTATTATGTAATTATTGATATTAATATTACTAATATAATTGGATAGGTTATTAATGTATCATTTCAATAATTATAATAAAATGTTGTGTCATAGAAGCACAGTCTTCCATGTAACAAAAGTTATTTCAGTATTCCATGTAGTGCATGATTTTATTAGTTTAGAGTATAATGAAAGAATAACATTGTGTATTATGGAACACAATCCATAACTGAAATTTATTTGAAAAAAAGTTCATAAAATCTTGAGGTGTTACATAGTACCCTCATAAATATGAGTTTCACCCCCAAAATATATCAATATAAAATAGAAATCTGAGGATACATCTACCTCATCAAGTCTCTAATTTGTAATGTTACTTATTATAACTTTTGGTTTCTACCAAAAACATTAACCAATTGAGTTTCCTTGTTTTCTTATAACCTGATATAGATGATCCAAAATTTAAACCATTTTTTCTTCATAAGAAAGATCTTGACTCAACAAAATGACCCATATCTTTAGTACATGTGAAGGATCAAGTATGAAATTACTCACGAGAGATAAATGGAACACATCGTGTACATGGGAGAGGTCTAGTGGAAGTACAAAATGATTTTCTACCATCTTGATACGATCAATAATTTCAAAGGGAATGATTCATCTAGGTAATAGTTTCTATGTCACCCATAATCTCATAACCTTTTTCGATAGAGAAATTTTCAGAAACACCCTCTCATCGACTTAACATTATAGGCCACATTAGTAATTATCAATATAAAATTTCTTCCAACTATGAGATTCAGGAATATTTTTCTAAATGGACCTAACCTTCTTGAACATATCTTTAGCCTTCTCAAGTTCCAATGTAACTCTTACTCCATTTTCATTCAATCATGTTGATTCTCTTTATTTCATCCAATATATGGCATCATAAAGAGACATATATATTATTGAGTGATTTTTTTTTTGTAATAAAACTTTAAAAATATAATGTTTTGTCCCAACGACATTTAAAATCCATATAATATGATCTCAAAATATTATCATGGTTTTGAATTTACCTTTGAGACTAAAAATCTATCTGATGGGGATAAGAAGTTCTAAAATTATATTATGTATCATGGTCTTGCTGATGACATCTTCAGAGCATTGTGGAAAACCTCAGATATATATTAGTTATAATAGAATGTGGTACTCCATGAAAACTTACCACTTCTTTAATGTATATCTTTGAAAAAAGATCTAGAGGGATGTCATCTCACATAACGATGAACGGTGCTAACATGGTAAGGTAGTCAACTATCACCAATATAACATTATTACCTTTAGAGGATTTGGAGAGTCCAAAAAAATTCCATAGCAATGTTCTCCCATTTCAATTATGATATGGGTAATGGATGGAACACACCATTACAATTTTTTCTCTCTTACTTACCTTACTTGAATACCAAGCATAGAGATACAAAATCTATTTTTTTCATGTTCATTCCATCCCACTAGAAGTATTCATTAAAATAACTATAAATCATCACCCTTCTAGGATGAGTAGAGAATAAAGATATATGACCGTCCTATAATAACTCCTTCAAGTGGGGTATGGAAGTATTTTATACCCAGTTTCAGAATCTTATCCTTCCATATTGATCAAGGTTAAAATCTTGAACATTTTTAACCTTCTTTTTCATATCTACATCAACCATATAGACATCATTAAACTTATCTTGGATTGATGGGTGAACATTAAATTGAGAAAAAAATATTCTTCTTTATCCTTACAGATTATTATATCCATCCATAAAAAATCCATAAATATTGGATCTTTTGTGATACATATATTGAATAAGAAAACATGATAATTTTTACTCAAAGCATCAGCCACCATGTTCATTTTCATAGGGTGGTATTGTAGTGAGATGTTATAATCATTTATCAACTCTAACTATCTTATATGGATCATGTTTAACTCATTCCCTATATATATATAAAACAAAATTTTATGATGGATATATATATCACACTATTATCCATCAAGATAATGCCTCTATATCTATAATGAATAAATTACCACAGCTAACTCCAAATCATGAGTTGGGTAATTTTTCTCATGAGTATTCAACTATCTCTAGGAATATACTATAAAATGTTATTATGAATAATAAAACATCCCAATACCTTCTTAAATGCATCATTTTCTATTAAAAACCAATCACCATTATAGGGTAATGTAAGCATAGGTATGTTGACTAATCTTAAGACCTAATCCATGAGATTTTACTCACATTCAATTATATATAGAAAATTTTTAACCATCCGATTTAACTTATTTAGTGGATTAGATAGTCATGAAAAATTTTCATAAACCATTAATTATAACCAACTAACTAAAACATACTATGGATCTCATTCACCATAGTTGGTTTGGTCAAATATCCAATAACTTCAGTTCTTGATGTATCTACTACTATACGCTCTCTTGATATTACATGGTGTGAATATTTAATATTTTGAAACCAAAATTTACACTTTGAAATTTTTTCATAAATTTATCCATCCATTGGGTTTTTAGTACATTTTACAAGTTACCTTTATCCTCTTCAATACTCCTTTAAAATATAATATTATCATATATAAAGACTATAAAATATGATCAAAGTAATATATAATGAAGTTATTCATTAAATCCATGAGGATAGCAGGGGAATTAGTATGACTAAATGGAATAAATATATATTCATAGTGTTCATACCTTGTATAGAATGTCATCTTAGGTATATAATCATTCTTGACCCTCAATTGATGATATCCATTTTGGTTCAAAAAGTTGGGAAGAAGAAGAACAAGAGGGATGTCTCTAAGGCAGTCTTCCGAAGACCTTTCACGGAGTCCCATAGCCCTATGCCCACTGCAGAGCAAGGAGGTGGCATGGCCCGTGAAGGAATTTTATGTTCACAAGCCCGTTGTAGAGAAAGGAGGTGGGATCCTCCGCAAGATGATTTGACATTCGCTACCCACCGCAGAGCAAGGTGGAAGGAGGCTCCGCGAACCTGTTTGACGTTCATGAGCCCATCACGGAGAAAGGAGGCGGGATGCTCTACGAACAGATTTTATTTTCATGATCCCATCATAGAGAAAGAAGGAGGGATCCACCGTGATCCAATTTGACATTTTCGACCTACCGCGGAGAAATCTTTGTCTTCACACCGAGCAAGCTCTGCTTCACGGCGCCTCTAGTCTATAAATACAGGGCTCCCCTCAAGCCGAAAGGACTGATCATCCAAACCTTCACCTTATTAGCTCTAAAATCACGAAACACTTCTTGCTCTGCGAACCATGAGCTTCTCAATGTAACTTTGAATTGCGAAGTGCCTCCCCCTTTTCTTTAATTCAACCCCTCTTTTGATAGGGAAGCCTTTCGTGAAGCCCACATGCCTTAGAAAAGGAAGGGGATCCCTATATGGAATCGGGTCATCATGAAGAGTTTATGCCTCGTGAAACACCCTCCATACACACATGACTGACATGCTAAGGTAGGGTACCTATGCTTCACGAAGCACATTGCTTCACAACACCTTGCTTCGTGAGACACCCTTTCTTTGTGAGGCATTTCTTCGCGAATGCCTTTCCACTTCACGAAGCTCCTCCCATATGAACCTATGCCCTATCCCTAGCCTAGGTGACATCACTCTGTGAAGCACATCACTTCACAAATCCCATCTACTTCATGGAGATCCAGAGATTCACAAGGATTATACCTATGAATCCCTTTGCTCAGCAACTCCATTTCATGTGCGGACCTTTAGGTTTTCATGAAGCAACATCAATGTCCCTTGGGCAGTGCTTCATATTGCATTTATTCGCTTCATGATTATTCGCATAGGCAAGCTAACAACTATTTATTCTTTACATAGCGACACAAATGTGGACCCCCAATGGGATCATCTCTCGACACCCCCCAGTCACATCATTTCCGATTCTTTATTTCTTTAAAGGGCAAGAAGGTATCAGTTATGTAATTCCTAGGGATGTTGAGCGCACCCACCTCATCCGAGATACATGAATTTAAACTACCAGGTACTATTTTCCTCAACACATGATGTTAAACTGTGACCTCACCCCATGAATTTCACATAGGGCAACCCACCTTGGACGTTCTCTATGCCCACTGGTCACCATGGGAGTGAAATCATTCCTCACATAGAATGAAATCCTCTTTATTAGAGAAGAATTCATCCGTATGGAAAGGGAAACCACCCTGGTGTAATCCCATAGTTTTCTTTATAGGAGGCAGCACCCCTGCTCCTCCTCTCTTCCAGGGTGAAAAATCCCTCTCCTACAGGGCATTGTTACCACCTCGGCCTCCATCCTAGAGAAAGTCCCAATCTCCACCTCCATGGGCTGATAATCACCTGTAAACCCATGTTTCCTCTTTGGGATGAGGACCACACATGTGCCACTATTTCCATTTGGGCCTCTACATGTGCATCCACCCCACTCTACATTCCATGGAAGCAATCCCACAATGTGATCGTTAGGACATTATTGTCACTTATTTCTCACACAGAGCATTACTCCAATAGTCTTAGAGCAAGCATCTCCCATGACATCCTCTCGAGGAAACCTAGATTGTGAACCCAAAACCCCTTCTGAACTACGTGGTATTTGATCCTTTCCAAGGAAAGGTACGTAAGAAGCCTCCCTGTGGTTCATTCCCAACACCCAGTCTCTCCGACCCCCTTCACGTTGGTTCCCCCCATGAACTATGAAGTCTTTGATCCTTGCCAAGACAAGGTATGTAGGAAGCCTCCATGAGGTTTAATCCCAACATCCATTAGTCCCGACCATCATCACGTTGGTCCACAAAACACCCCTTCCGAACTACGTGGTCTTTTGATCCTTACCAAGACATGGTACTTATGAAGCCTCCCTGAGGTTCAAGCCCAACACCCAGTCGCTCCAACCCCCTTCATGCCAGTTTTCCCAAACCCCTTCTAAAATATGGGGTCTTTGATCCTTGCCAAGGAAAGGTACGTAGAAATCCTTCCTGAGATTCAATACCACCATTCATTGGTTTCAACCCCCCCCCCCCATACGTTAGACCACATTCATCTCGTTTGACATTACACTGCAAGCCTCCTATTCTTCTTGCACGATGTTAAACTGCATCCCCCATCCATCGGAAAGTTTTTGTTATCCCATTCAGCGGTAAGATGTTGTCAACCCATTTCGATGGTAATCCATCTTCAGATGAACTGAGTATACTTTGATTACCTGCCACGGGGATACATAGGAAGCATCCACAGGGTTCAAGCCCATCACTCATGTCTCATCCTGATCTCTCCCTCGAGCCTATGTGTTTCAGGAAGGTCATGACCCAACCTAAAATTTCTATTTTGTCCAGGACCCATCTATTCATCCATTCTCAGGGGTCACCTCCTCAGGTGTCCCATCATCCCATCAAACTATGCAGACATTGATTCCCTACAATGGGAATACGTAGGGGCTCTCTTCGAGAATCAAGCCCAAAATCATCATCGTCTACATGTTGACTCCACCACACCCTCAATCATCCATCCTGATTCTTAACTAGGCCACCACATCCCAGTTTGATCATTACACCTCATTCCCCATTCCCATTAATAACAGTCGAAAATCTAACTACATGACGGCCCTAACATCAGTGTTCCCTCCAGGGGTTGCACTCATCTAATCCAATCTAATCAGTGTTCTGATCAATCCAATCTATCTCCTCTAGACATTAAACTTGCGGCATACCTGGTGCTAAACATGGGCAGCTAAGGAAAACCTTAGATACATGCCTACGGCATATGAATCCCCGCATTCGACGTGGGATGCCTTGGTCTTCCTCAACCTCATGAATCCCTATAATAAAGGGAAGAATCCCAGACGTGCCAGTGTTCTAGTATCCAAACACGCCAAAGACATCCAACGTGATTACTCCCTTGACTGAAGGTCGCGGCCCTAACCAGTCCCCTTGAAATGTCCCGATAGAAGTACTGTAATTAACTGGTTTCCATGAAGATATGGCACTGGGAATAGTTTCATGAACAATGTATTAAATATATAAGGGAGACCCGAACTAGGTGACGAGTTCTGAGGAGGAATACATAGAAGGAAGAACTGACATCCCATCACCCTATTTAGATCATGGAGAAAATGTCTATGAACCAGGAACCGAGGTCATCTGCCATTAGAAAGTCGGAATGCGGGGAAACAAATAGCGCCACCATCCTCTAATAAGATAGACGTGCGTGCCCCGATGAAAGTATCCGAAATAGAAATGGTGAACCCGATGTGAAGGTCTTGTCCTCAATATATAGATTAGTAGAGCTTGAGAAATCAGTGGATTAGCGTGTCACCGGATCCAGCTATCTGTCACCGGGTCCCACCTAGAAGATAGCGGGCTGGGCATGAAACTCACTAGATGTTGGGGCAGTCAAAACGTTGGACATCCCTCTCTTTGACGTTGTCCGTGTGGATCCATCATACCTTCCATGGATGATGAAATGGTGTTGGGGAACTAGTCGTTGATTCCCTTTTTCATTCATAATTGATGAGTTAATCTACCTACTTTCAGGAACCAGGCTGCTGCACCCAGAACTCGATCACCACCTCCACAATGACATAGGGGCAGGTGAAGTACCAGTGCGACAGTATCATGGGGTTCCATATTTTCTACGATAGTGTCAACGGTCACGACCGCTAGGCGCCTCCGCCCCATCTCTCCTTCAATGTTCATCCAACTAAGGCTGATGAATGACCTTGTATGCCAGTACTAGGAGGCTGGTATTATCCCGACATAAAATATTGCCACTGGACTTAGAGGCATCTATTACTTGTCGTCAATACCGCCCCCTGGGGCCACACAGGGAGCCACTACTCCCCACTCCAACATATAATCATTTTGGGAGACTCTCCCCAGAACGTCTCGACAACTCCCTGCCCTACGCTGAGGAGGTAGGGGATATCCGGGTCACCCCAACCAAGATACCATTCCAGGGGCTCCATGAACGGGCTCCCACCAGGTTGTGTCAGTGCCGAAACCCAGTCTTACTGGCTGAGGAGCAGGTAAGCCATGTACCTGCACCACCGACACCAGTACATCTAACCTGATGCCAGTGTCATGCGCAAGATTAAGGGGACGTCCGCCAAGGGGCATCCACATCAGCGACTACTGTTTCATGAGCCACCGCTGATGAATATCACCGACACCTTGTGTATGATGAGCAGGTAAATTCATACGACTGACCTGGATCGAGCCCCAACCTCCCCAAGGGCAGGCTAGGTCAAATCACTTGGTCGCCAGCACTGGCAGTGGCCACCGCGGACTAACCCGAAGCGATACCACCTAGTACAGAGGTCCTCCCCATACCATTACCATCGAGAAAGTGGGCCTTCCCCTCTTTTGGGCTTAGCATGAAGGTCCACCCCTTCCACCTTTAATCCAAATGTGGGTCCTCTCCACGGTGGTGTTGCTCTGTGCAGATGTCTATCCCATGCCCAGTACACCTGATATGGAGTTATTACTCCCACAAGAGAGCATTGGTACGGGGACATTGCACATCTGGTCGCTCTCTAATGTCGGGACGCTCCACGTTTCATCGTAGCTACTGGAAAAGGTCCTTCATGCCCAAGCAATCAGAGGAGTGAGGGTCGACTTCACTTCACCAGCGCCCAGTATGGATTTCATACCAGTGTTCAGCTTTACCAGTATTAGGACCCTATTTATAAATATTTCACCAGGGAAAACAAGCATAGGGGGTCCCCCCATGCTCCTACTAGTTCCAGTGAAGGTCATACCCGCTCCGGAGCTACCCACGAAGGTCCTACCCATGTCGCCAATGATATCTGTCCTGGTGCTCCTTGCACCCGAACTTACTCAGGTGGAAACCCTCTCAGCCATAGCACCAGTATGGCCGAAGGACCTCCCCATGTCAAATATCTACCATGTTCCGAAGATCCATCCAACGGCAGGAAGGCGGGTCATCGCTTCCATAAGAAGAATTAGGGGATGTTCCGGACATAGATCAAACTATTCCACTTCTCAGACTCTGAAGTAGAGTACGAATCAGTGCGGGAACCCTCCCCTTGCTCCTCCGAGTCAAGGGCCGGGGCCGGAATGAGGAACATCAGCCAAGTACTCCTCGAATGGGAGGTCCATCGGATTATCTACTCCCACCACATGTATATCTAGGTGGAAGAAAACTTGGCAACCCCGTAGGTTACAGTCATGAAATCACCACCGTAATCACTAGAACCAGTCCCTACCTCGACTAGAGATCACAGAGATCTATTCTGGGGACCAATGGTGGGCGAGAAGCAGTGCAACCCATCGCCAGTAGCCCCATCCCCTACACTAGGAATTGCGGTGGTCAACCCGTCTTACCGTGAAGTCGTGGCTAAGTCACTTCACTCTTTAGAGTATTGCCTGAGATGTGTCTGTCTGTCAGCTCACCCTCTCTACACTCCACCGGCCAGCCTACTGTCTCAGTGGTCTTCTTCAGTACCGCCACCGGTTACTCAACTGCCTCCGATTGATGAGTGGGGAAATGAAGGGCCAGACCCTTAATCCGAGCTAAGGAGCATATGGAATATCCTCGAAGCGGACCACTTCTCTATGATGTTTTGGCTCGTGGTAGTGCTGAATTTCTACGCGCCAAAATCCAACACCACAAATGATGTTGAGTGTTTCCATCAAACTCTTTGGGCGATGCACTTTTTCCTTTGTCATCAGTGAGTGGTTTATCCTAGAAGCCAAGCGCATTATGCATAAATTGGCGAGCAATTCCATCTAGTTGATTTGGCCGCACACCCTTTGGCCTAGCGCCCTGAGTCACCAGGTCACCATAAGTCCCTCCATAAGCAATGCATTCAGAGTTTCAAGGTACTCTTCAAGATTATCAAGGACGATTCTCCCCACCTATAGATCCATGGTTGGGGAAAATATGCTGCCCTACTCTTCGGTCCAATTTTGAGACAACCCGACTAGTTAGGCGATAATGAGGCAATGCCCCCAGGTAGTGTCGCTGGCAACATGGTCACCCTATCAGAAGAGGAAATGGAGCTGGAGCTATTGGATGGGGACCTCCCCACCGAAGGCATGCCAAAACTACTAGACCCTTGGGGAGGGTTACTCATCAACGTAGGATCCTTATGGGTCTCCCTGCTCCCACCAAGGCATTAGTCATTATCCAAAATCACGGTTAAGGTAAAGATCATATCGGAGGTTCCAAACCCTCATACCCGTCTAGGTTAGTGAAAAAGACGAAGGAAGACCCCGAAAATCCACGTTGTGTCGGCATCTTGGGGAACAGAAGAAGCTAGTCGATGACTTCCTGACTGAATGGGTTATAGAGCGATGACCAGAATATGATAATACTAGGACAGGGTAGTGTGGGTAGGAACAACTTCCTCTCAGTGAGTTTCCTTTAGGCGACCCTGAACATCCTGCCCCCGCGGACAGGGTTGTAGCCGGAATATATGGCCATAGGGCACGGTATCCCTCGCCAGACCCTCCAGAACAATGTGACACTCCAGGGGACCAAGCTCAGGTTCCCCTAGCTGCCTCGAGGGTTGTGCCACCGGTTTCTCCATGAGAAAATGGGCCTGCTTACCATGTTGAAGAAAACTCCAACACAATCATGGTTAGGAATACCTATCAAGACAGGGACCCCCAAACAAATGATCCAATAACATCTATAATCTCCCACCTTGAGGTGTTGAAAATGCGATAGGTGGCACTCCCACCTGATGGAAAGCCATATCCAGCATAGGTGGATGATATATCAGCAACCGCGGGATTCGGAAATTCCACCTTATCCCCCTTTAATGGGACAGGGGACCAGCCAAAACACCTGGCCCACTTTACATCAAGGTGTGGCCCCATGTTGGGAACTCCAGCACAGTAGGAAGCTTCCAAACTCTAGTGTTTTGTGTTAACATTGGATGGCCATGCGTTTTTCTTGTACATCCAACTCCCCATCGAATCGGTGACCTGCTGGGAGGACCTCCGTAGGAAATTCCTCTACCAGTTCAACTCCACCACGTAGAAAAGAAGTATCGCATACCTCTTCAAGTGCAAGCATAGTCCTGATGAGCGCATCGTTTACTTTGTTGCCTAGTGGAAAGGACTCACGTATTCCCTCAACATTCCACTGACTCAGTAGAACATACTAACGATGTGTGTGTAAAATTTTAAGATAGAACTGGTTCCTTCACTAATACCCTAGAACTACCCTAGTGGATTTAAAGACTTCTCTAATAAGGCCCAGTGCCTAGAGGTAGTCTTAAATCAGGATAAGGGAGCATGTCTGTTGCGTCCTGTTATCCCCATGGGAAGGGAATCCAAGCCCGATCCTGCCAGAGTGGCCCAAATAGAGGCTGCCAAGCGATTAGAGTTATTGCTCGTGGAGTCACCTTTGCAACCTCGCAGAGGCCCACCACCACAGGCACGACCTCCAGCCCAACAGCGGCCGCCTCAAAATCAGTAGGTGCCCCCGCACAATGGGCTGCCACCGCCAAAGAAATGTACCCAAGTTCTACCCCCTCAATAGGCTCCTCCAGCACCCTGTCAGGGTCAGGGTCCAAGGGCCCCCTTTCTGGATAGGAGAAACCAGACCAACTCATTCAACGATACATAGGTCCCCGATTACTTCTGCAGTGCCTTGGTACAAGGAATTGTTCATTTTCCTGAGTATAAAAGACCAGAAGCGGAAACATTTACTGATCACCCTAATTACTGCGCATATCACCAGATCTTGGGGCATACACTCAAGAAGTTCTATGTGTCCAAACATTGGCTGCATGGCTATTTCAAAAACAACATAGTCAGGCTAGGCCTAGCGCCGACACACGTAGCATGCATCTTTGGGAGGCCAGATGATAACAATGATAGTGGGGGTGAGTGGCATCAGGTTTCCTGTCGCAGATCCCAGATTTATGATGAATGGATGGCTCAAAAAATTGTGGCCCATGACCATGGGGTCTTTCAGACATTCCTGAATTGTCCAGAGCCTTTAAAAGCTACAGCCACCAATTCTGCATTGTCTTCTCAATCGGCCTCTTAATAAAAGAGAAAACCCCGACGACGAAAGGGAAAGAAAGGTCCCCCACCGATGCCATCATCATCCTACACTCTCAGAGAATTCATTCCCAAAGAGATGGAATTCCCTCCCAGAATCCATCAAATAGTGGACAACTCTTTAAGTGACGGTCATGGGTATGCCTCAATTTACACCATAGATCTGGTAAATCTATAAAAGATTCTTGACGTTGGGGAGTGCCATTAGAATTCTCTCAACATCCCTAGGCATCGCCAGCTTCGAAGGAGCCATGGCTATATAGGCCGTCGGAGTGCCTCAATCAGCACTTCTAGCCAGGTTGTGCATACTACCGAAACTAGAAAATATGCTCAGCATAGAGCTCAACATGCGCAACCTTCTCACCTGGTGGCCTCAGGCCCGTCTTCACCGTCATTCGTGTAGGTAGATCAGGTAGAGCTACATCGACCATGCCACGACTAGCCACGCCCTACTACATGTCGGTCTCAGAAGTCTCGCCATCATCTGGTAGCCACTCTGTAGGCCTTGACCAGTGGGTAGCGGGATTTTCCTAGTACTAGTCAGCCGCTGATCCTGTCATCAGGGCCCACCATTACTCCTGTCATAGAGCGGCCTCCTGCAAGCACAAGTACACATCTGGCGTAGAAGTACAGTGTTCTTAAGCATCTGGCTAGTATCCCAGCACGACTCTCCATCCTTTAGGCCCTTCTCCTGTTGTCAGATATGCGTGAGGCACTCACTGAGCCATTAAAAATCCCCCTCTAGTTTTAGACGGAAGTAGCATCCACATAAGCTTTTCATGCCGATGAGGTCAAGAATGTATATAGTGGATCATTCTCCCACTGTACATCACTGGATAATTCAATAGCATGGAGGTACGTCGCTGTCTTGTCAACACGGGCACAGTAATTAACTTAATACTAACCCGAACACTATGAAAGTTGATATTGTATGATGATGATCCAATTATCTATGACTAAAGAATCCAAGGATATGATAGGACGGAATAGACACCGGTCAGTAAGATTCGTTTGATGACCTAGGTTGGTGGTCTAGTTCCTAGAACCAAATTTATGGTAGTCTCCCAAGACACCACCTACAATGCCTTGATGGGAAGGCCATGGATCCACCTACATGCAGTGGTTCCCTCATCATATCACAAGTTCCTTAAGTAATCCCTTAATGGTCAAGTGGGCATGCTTCAAGGTGACACATCTCACTTTACTACTTGTGAGGCCCACTATCTGGATGCCAACTACTATAAGAGCAAGGACAAGAAGATCCAGAACAACGAGGTTGAGCTTTCCATGATTGTGACCGACCTGTGGATACATCTATATAATTCCTACGTCTTTCCAATCCACCCATTGAAGGCTACAACCCATGACATGGGACAATGCTTCATTATGTCTCAGACGACAGGGAACACATTCCAAAGGCTATTAGATGACAAAAAATCACATCGTACTCCGATAAAAGATAGGCTCAGGTGATCCCGGAGCCTCCTACCCCAATCAAGTATCTGGATGTCCTCCCCATGGCAATGACAATACGTCATACATGATTATTTCACCAGGCTGGAATTAATCAGCACAAGCCAACACACCATTATTTCTTTGATATCATCAAGTGTGTCCCCTTGTCCCAAAGCCCGATGGGATCAGATCAACAAAATTTATCACTATGGTAGAGTCATAAAATGGGTCCTCCGATGCAGTGTCCATTGCCGCTCAAGCAGGTACTATCCTCCCGTACGGATCTGCCGACTCAAAAGCGACTCCTCCCACTGAGGATTCCCCCTTTTCAAGTGAAGAAGTGGGTTTAAAGGATGCTTCTCCTACCTTTGAAGAGGGAATATTTTCCGCAGTCAACAAGTTGGTACTGGTAATCCTTGGTAGCGAGGAAGACCCGAGACCCACATTGATCAGTGCCGCCATGCCCCTCGTGGAGCAACAGCTATACATAGATTTTCTGAAAAAACACTGTGATGTATTCGACAATAGTTATGATGAGATTCTAGGACTAGATCCTCATGTATCCATCAACCTCCTCGGTCTCCCTGCAAATCATCACAGGTTCAAGAAACCTCCTAGAAGGATTCACCATTCTCACGGTGCCATGGTAGAGGTAGATGTTGATAAGCTCATCAGAGCCAATTTCATTAAGGAGGTCCAGTATCCAAAATGGCTAGCAAAAATTTTTCCAGTTAAGAAGAAGAAAAGACATATCAGAGTCTACATCGACTTTCAGGATCTCAATCGTCATTGTCTGAAATATGATTTTCCCCTTCCTGTGACAGAGTTGTTGATTGATGCTAAAGCTGGATTCAAATCCCTCTCATTCATGGATGGGTACCCCAGGTACAACCAGATCTGAATGTCCGTCATGGATGAGGAGTTTAGAACCTTCAGGGTGCCGCATGGTACTTTCTGTTAACATGTCATGCCCTTCGATTTAAATAATGTAGGTTCCACCTACAATCGGGATATGCATCACATATTTAAGCCGATCCTTGGGATGTTGGTGGAATGCTATGTGGATGACCTGGTGGTTTAATCTCGCCAATGTTAGGACCATCTCAAAGACATTAAGGAAGTGTTCGGATTCCTCCATTCCCATCACCTGAAGATGAACCCATTGAAGTGTTTCTTTCCAACCACCTATGGAAAGTTTATTAGCTTCGTTTTCAGATATAAGGGCTTTGAGATTGACCTAGTCAAGATCAAGTCCATTAACCAAATGTCCCCTCTGAGAAACATTCGAGAGCTTTGAGGTTACCAAGACCACTTATCCTACATACGCCGATTCATTGTGAATCTATCAAGAATGTGTAAGCCCTTTTCCCAGCTCATGAAGAAAGACACACTCTAGGAGTGGGATGAAGAGTGTCAGACATCTTTTGAGGAGGTCAAGTGGTATATTTTCCAACCTCGGGTCTTAGTTCCACCTATCTTCAGAAATATTTTAGTCCTTTATGTGACCACCCTGGAATGACCTCTCAGTTCCCCTCTTACATATATGAACAATGAGGGGATGAAGAAAATCCTTTACTACCTCAGTAGTATCCTCATAGAAACGAAGACCAGATAATTCCCCATCGAAAAGAGCTACCTTGGGCTGGTATTCACAGTACAAAAATTGTGACATTACTTGTAGCACCATGAGGTACAACAAGTATCTAGAATAGACCCACTGATGTACAATCTGAATGGCCCCAGGTTGACAGGTTGTCTCACTCAGGGGGTAGTGATTCACTATATAATGACCCATACCTTACATACATTGTTATTACTTCAGAATTGAAGAATACTTATTACAACATATAAAAAAACTATTTAAGCACCGTATTTGTATAGTGTCTTTAAAAACTGGGAAACATAAACAACTGGTTCATAAAGCATCTACATTGTCTCCTGTTTATTTCATTATATCTAGAGTCCCTTTAGGAATATCCTACTTAATAACCTTCTTCCTAACCTGGGGAAAGAAAACATACAAAAGGGTGAGCTCAAATGCTCAGTAAGGGTAAACAATGAAAATATCATATTCATTAGAACACAACATTTCAAAAATGTTATCCTGCAAAAGAGATCATAATATCATAACATGGGATAAAACATAATAGTGAAATGTACTCCCAATAATCCTAACATAAAAAATGAAACATTTTTGCATACAGACATTATCATAGAGAATTATTTTTTAGTAGTCAAGACTCATTTCCAAGACTATCTTAGCGGACAAAGTCCATTTCTGAACCGAGTTCACTCCTCATTACATTCCTGTTTCACTGAACCGGATTAACCTTCCATTACAGCGATGTCTATCTGATGAGATATAAATATTTACCAAATTTATTTGAAGGAGATATAGGTCCCAACAATCTCATAATAAAACCATACTTTTGTGTGCCACATAATCATAAATCATACATCATAGCATAACCCAAGTAATAAAAAAGGGATTCTTAAACATCGTGCCATCATAACATAATCCATATAAGATAAAAGTAACTCATAAAAATAATTCCATCATAACCTAATCAAATAAATGTAAAAATAGGGATAGAAACAGAACCTTATATTATCTGAGATGAAAAATAATTTTGATAAAATGCTTGAACTCCATTCTTGAGAAAAATATCCTTTCTACTTAAATTTTTTTTCCTTTCATAAAATTTCATATAATTCTAAACTAAAATAATTTGATTAAAATATACTTGAAAACATGTAAATAATGATTCATGGAAATAAAGTCCTAAAATTTCATTCAGACCGTATAAGTTAAAAAAACATTCTTCTCGTACTTTGGCTTGAAATGTCAAAAAGTACCTCGTAATAAAAACGACAAAATATTCCTTTCATATCTTTTACTAAAAACTCACAAAAGGGAAAAATTAGATTTAAACAATTTTAGGTGGATGGAAATAATATTACATATTGAGGAAACATGGATGTGGATGATAAATATGCCCCAGTAAATTCTGAAGTACAAACAATCTCAGATAAAAATGAGATTGTGAGATTTTCCCTTACCTTCGGTCTGATTTGCTTCGTACATGTCCGAACCTACTGTATAATGATTTAAATAATGTCATTGACTTATTCCAGAATCATAATCATTGTTATGATATCATACATGGTCATATTCTTAGCTTCTGATTAGTAATATTTCATTGCTACTTGTTATTCAGTTGTTTATTGCTTTTTGTTCTTATGTGTGTTTTGTCCAATAAATTATTATTATTATTTTGATGATATAAATACCTCATTTACAGAATGTTATTAGTGTAATTTATATCATATTTATTCAGTATATTCATTTATATAATCATTATGCAATGATGATTATGTAGAATGAGTCACATCACATCGTGGAGACGGTAGGCCGTACGTACACATGAGCAATGATATCATTCCAATGATAGTGGAATTGTATTGGAGTGTATGTATACCATTTCAGAATCAATATCACATTACAATAATAATATATTGTTATTATTTACACCATTATATCCATCCAAGTAAGGTGGTGGTGGAAAATAGATTACACCACGGCGTGGAGACAGTATTTCGTATGTACGCACACGTGGTGATTTTATTTTCTGTAGGATGGATAAAAGGTGAAATAGGGTTGTTTCATATTTATAATAACCTATCAGTATATGATTGATACTGATGTTATTACTTAATAATGAAACAACTAAATAATAGGATGTACAAAAAGAAATAAATTTGAAAGAATCGGTAATGGATATTACCTCTTCTTTGACATGCCTCTTTAAAACATCCTTTTAGGGCGCTAAAATTGGACTTTGAATAAGTCCAGGACCTCTAGAATATTACTAGGGAAGTGTAGAAGATAAATTTATAGGGTTTGTACGAGCATGAAGGCTCAATGTAGTGTGAGGAGGAGAGGGAGGAGGTTCCCTTTTATAAGCAAGGAGAGGGGAACCATAGGAAAAATATAAAATTGTATTTTATTATAAAGTCTTATTCGGTTTTTAATAGCTCCAAATTGATTTATTTAGAAGATAAGGTCGGGATGGGTCGAGATCCTCTATACCAATTATTTTTATACAAGTTTAGGTTTCTATTTTAACCTTATCATTTAGATTTAACTCTATGTTAAATAATTTAACTTTTACCGTGTCTTCTTGTTTTCTTACACTATATGGTTAATAAACATACTATAACAAGACAAACGAACCCCAACTGGTTCATTATTAATATATATAACCTTAGATAAGTTATTTGTCTGAACCATAGATTTTCAAGAACAAAATAACAATTAATAATATAATATTTTTTTAAAAACTAGTTTATGTCAATTTTGACAGTATTTGGTAATTGATTTTTGTGAAAATAATAACATCATGATAAGTTCAAAAAAAGTTAATTCAATCAATTCTAACATGTCATATTAACCTAAAAATTATTTTAATTTGTAAAAAGTCTCAAATTACATTTATTTGGGTATTTATAACATCAATTATGTTAATATTTCATTAATAAGGTAATTACTGCATCATCATTGTGTCATAAATAAATTAACATATTTAATGTATAAAAATTAAAAATAAAATACCATTATGTAGGAAATCATTTTATATTTCTAATGAATATTTATAGTAGAATTTATCTTATTTATAAATCTATATTAAAAATGTTTTAGTTATTAAACATGGATTTTAACTATTTTAACTCTTCTTTAAATCAAATAATATTAAATGTCCTAATCTAATCCAAGTAGACCTAAATGGTCATATTTTATTTGTAAGGTTGTTTTTGGTCGAATTAAACTTATCCAATAGAATTAGGACATGTGTTAGGGTGACAATAACACCATTTTTACCCGTAATTACCCTATTTACTTTTAATCGTGGTAAATAAAAGTAAAAGTTACTATTCACCAAAAATTATTTTTATCTTATTGAACCACATATTACTCCTTGATATTAACTATCTCTCTCGGAATTTCAAAATTCCACTCATAGAAGTGGTAAAGTTAAGTTCCATATAAATTTTCAAAAAGCTTCTAGGAGGTAGGTAAAAGACGGTGAAAAGTTCAATAAAATTTTTATATATCTAAAATTATTATAAAATAACATCAATGAATTACATTGAACTTATATAGGTATTATGTATCAGTTGTTACCTAAAATAAATTTAATTAAAATAAATAATTATTTAAATAAAAAGTCAGTTTTTAAATAATAACAAAGTGTTTTCACTATTCATCAAAAATTGAATGTTTTCAGAAAAATACCAAAAATTCACCCTAGGCTAATTTTGATATTCTGAATCCTAAAATGAAGTCCATTTTGAAAGATAACATTTATAAAATTTTAAAAATTTGTTATTACTATTCATAACGACTAGTTTATATAATATTTTAATAACATATCGTTGTTTAGTGATACTCAGTATAACGTACAATGTAAGCTATCGAGGAAGGTTGTTCATGCGTGTAATGCAATACAAGATAGTGTTGTGTGTAGTGAAATATTCCTTTATATAAAATTATACAGAAAAACAAAATATTTCTCTTAAAATCTCGGGTGTTACATTCTAACCCCCTTTAAATTAATTTCGCCCTTGAAATTCGTCACATTGTAACAAACAGATGAGGATACCTCTCCCTCATCATATCCTCAAGTTCCCATTTGCTTATTCTAATTGGTGGTTCCTCCATAAAAAATTCACCAAGCAATTGGTCTTGTTTCGTACGAATTTTTCGCTATGACCCAGAATCTATATAGGTTGTTCTTCATAAGAGGGATCTTGCTCCAGCGGTAAAACTTCTAAGATGAGTACACGTGAAGGATCGGGTATGTACTTTCTCAGGAGAGATACATGGAACACATCATGAACTTGAGAGATATTCGATGGAAGCTCCAATCGGTAAGCTACCTTGTGAACATGATCCAGTATTTCAAAAGGTCCAATATACCTAGGGCTCAACATTCCCTTATTTCCAAATCTCATTACTCTCTTCCAAGGAGATATTTGTAAGAACACTTTATCACCCACTACAAACTCTAGGTATCTTCTTTGGTTGTTGGCATAACTTTTTTGTTGACTCTGAGTTGCTCTTATGTTTTGTTGAATATATCTGACCTTTTCTGCCATCTCATCAACAAGACCAGCTCCTAATAGCTTTCTTTCCCCAACTTCATCCCAGCAAGTTGGAGTCCTGCATTTCATTCCATAGAGAGCTTCATAAGGAGCCATCTGAATACTGGAGTGAAAGCTATTATTATAAGAAAATTCCACCAAATTTAGGTGTTGATCCCAACCACCTTTGATATCCATAGAGTAAGCTCTTAAGATATCTTCTAGATTTTGAATCATTCTCTCAGACTGACCATCTGTATGAGGATGATAAGTAGTGCTAAAACTCAACTCTGTATCTAATGTATGTTGATGACTTTGCCAGAACTTCGAGGTAAACCTGGGATCCCGATCAGTTATAATGGAAAGTGGTACTCCATGAAATCTTACCACTTCCTTCATATATATCCTGGAAAGATGATCCATAGATAAATCTTCTCTAATAGAAATGAAGTGTGCTGACATCGTAAGATGGTCAACTATAACCCAGATAGCATTATTGCCTTTGGATGTTTTAGGATGTCCAGTGACAAAGTCCATAGGGATGTTTTCCGATTTCCATTCTGGTATGGGTAATGGTTGTAACAGCCCCATAGACTTCTGTTTGTTAGCTTTAACTTGCTGACAATCCAAGAATCGAGAGACATATTCAGCAACATATCTTTTCATTCCATCCCACCAGAAGTACTCTTTCATGTCCTTATACATCTTCGTGATTCCAGGATGAATAGAGAATGAAGAACTATGAGCCTCATCCAGTAGCGCCTTCTTTAATTATGGGATGGGAGGAACACATACCCAATTCCTAAACCTTATTATTTCATCACAATCAAGGTTGAATTCAGGAACATTTATCAACTTCTTCAGTAACTCTACATCTTCTTTTTGGGATTCTTTAATCTTCGCATGTATAGATGGTTGAACATTCATTTGAGAAAGATAAGATTTTTCCCCTTCCAATATAATTCCAAGATCCATCCTTTGTAAATTCATTAATATTGGATCTTTTTTTATCCTCATCATGGATAAGCTAGCATGGTGTTGTCAACTTAATGTGTTTTCCACTTTGTTTCCTTTCCCAGGGTGATAATGAATTGAGCAGTCGTAATCCTTAATCAGCTCCAACCATCTTCTTAGATGCATATTCACCTCCTTTTGTGTCAAAATATACTTTAATCTTTTATGATCAGTATAAATATCACACCTTTCACTATAAAGATAATGCCTCCAAATCGTTAATGCAATGATTACCGCAGCTAACTCCAAGTCATGAGTTGGATAATTTTGGTATAGAATTTTCAACTGTTGTGAGGAATAAGCTATCACCATATCTTTTTTCATAATAACACACCCTGATCCCTTCTTGTATGCCTCACAATAGATCATAATGTTTTCTCCACTACAAGGTAGTGTGAGCAGAGATGCACTGGATAACATTCTTTTTAACTCCTTGAAATTCTCTTCACACTCCTCCATCCAAATGAACATAACTCCTTCTCGAGTCATCCTGGTGAGAGGATTAGATAATCATGAAAAATATTTCACAAAATGTCGACAATATCCTGCCAAACAAGAAAACATTAGATCTCAGTTACTGTTGTTGGCCTCGACCATATTTCTATAACCTATGTCTTTGGTGGATCCACATATATCCCCTATTTTGAGATTATGTGACCCAAAAATGAAACTTTTTTAAGCAAAAATTCACACATGGAAAATTTGGCATAAAGCTTCTCCTTTCACAGGGTCTTCAATACAATTCTCAAGTGATCTTTATGTTATTCCTTTCTCTTTGAATAGACAAGAATATCATCTATAAAGACTATAAAAAACTGATCAATATAGTCTCTAAAGACACTATTCATAAAATCCATGAAGATAACAGCGGCATTAGTAAGACCAAATGGAATCACTATAAATTCATAGTGTACATACCTTGTACGGAAAGCCGTCCTTGGTATATCCTCCCTTTTGACCCTTAATTGAAGATACCCTGAACGAAGATCAATCTTGGAAAATTATTGTGCATTGTGTAGTTGGTCAAATAAGTCATCAATGTGCGGGAGACAATATTTGTCTTGATCGTGATCTTGTTAAGTTCTCGATAATCAATGCAGAGTCTCATTGATCCATCATTCTTATTAACAAACAAAATAGGTGCTTTCCAAGGTGATGCACTTGGGCATATGAATCCTTCATCACGATTATCTTGGAGTTGCCTCTTTAATTCCTGCAACTCAATTGGGGCCATTCTATAAGGTGTCTTTGAAATGGGCATAGCACCCGATATGAGTTCTATTGAAAACTCAACTTCACAATTTGGTGGAAGACATAGAAATTCCTCCAAAAAGACATCATCAAACTCCTATACAATGGGTGTATTCTTAATCGTGAATGTCTCTCCAACCATTTGAGATAAATAACCTTTATTTAGTGGAAGCAAGAACCATAAGATGGAAGAAATTTACACTGGAAGGTTATATTCATCCTTTCATCGATAGATGATAGTAGATTGATCAGGAATATTAAATGTGATTTCCCTTCTTTGGAAATTGACATGAGCTCCGAATAAAGAAAGTCAATCCATGCTATGAATCACATCAAATTCCTCTATAGGAAGGATCAAAAGATCTGCAGGAATCACTTTCCCACAAACTTCAATCGGAGAAGAATTATAAACATTTGATGCTACTATGGTTCCATTAGGGGTTGTCAGAGGTAACTCAAAATCTAATTGTTGAGGTAATACGACGATACCCTTAGAAAATTCTTTAGAAATAAAAGAGTGGGTGGATCCAAAATCAAATAAAACATTTTCTACATTTGAGTGGATGGTAAGTGTAACTTTCACCACTTCGTTATCGTACTCGACATCGCTGATAGAGATTTCATGTGACTTTCCTTTGTATTTAGCCTTAAGAGTTCGTTGAAGTTGATCATCATCAAAAACCCTCGGATCAGTGCATTGATTAGCATAATTCTCCATTTACTTTCACTTGTAACATTGAAGTGTAGGAGGTTCACTCTGTGTGGCCTTTTCTTTGTTCGCATCACTAGACATCTTCTTCCCATAATTGCTGCATTCACATGCCCGATGACCTTCTTTTCCACATTTGAAACATATACTTGTCCCTTCAAGACAATTCCCTCCATGTTTATTTAGACACATTGAGCATAAGGGAAAACTCATCTTTTTTTCACTGTGATCTTTAAATATTCCTTTGAATTCCATTTTCCTCTTCTTATAATAGTCATATGACAGATTGGTTACTCCAATCTCCATCTCATCCTTGAGAGCACATCGAACGATTTCCTCATATCTATTGAAGTCCCTTATGGCTAACTCCCATCGAAGACTTGGTTTTATACCACTAAAGAATCGATCGATCTTACTTTCATGTTGGATTATAAAGCCAGAAGCGTACCTTGAACGACTTGTAAAATTTGCTTCGTATCTACTAACAGATTCATCATCCTTGTGTTTAAGCTCAAGGAACACCTTTTCCATCTTTTTTTGAAGAATACGAGGGACGTACTTATTGAAAAATATGTTCTTTAACCCTTCCCATTCCATGGACTCAATTTCATCTCTTGGCCTCGTATTCTTGATAAGATTCCACCATTGATCAGCTTCACCTTCCAAATAATAAACTGCTAAGACAACTTTCTCATGTTCAGAACATTGAAGAACTGAAAATATCTCTTCAATTGTACTGATCCATTGTTCAGCAACTAATGAATCAGTAGACCCGCTGAATCAGGGTGGATGCTGCCTCATGAAGGATTCAATAGAATGTTGCTCCTTCCTTTTCTTTTTTGGATGTCCTGCATGATTCATAGATTGAGAATGTGATGTGAGAATGGCTCCAAGATTTTTCATTCCACCTCCCATAACATTTGGTTTCTCAGGGGGGCAATCATTTCATTTCCCGTCGCATTCAGAATTAACACGGTTCCCTCGGGTTCTAGCCATTGACTAAAACCAATAAGCATAGTGTAACACGATGAGATTTTATGAAAAATATTATTTTAATTTCATTTTAATCTTTTGTTGTAAGATACACCAATATTACCTTGCGCTCTATGCGACACCGTATTAGCTTGCAGTATACGCAACACTATTTTTGTATCGTGTTACACACAATTTCATGTTTTTTTCTACGCAAAATTGTGTGTGTATATATATATATATATTCAATGTATAAATGAATTATGGTTGGATTGTGTTATATTAAACAACAAATGAGTCTTGCACAGAACGCAACCCTGACTTGGCTTGCATTACACCATATCGCGACCTCCCTCGATAGCGTGTGTTGTACTCAATACCAGGTTTCACTAAACAATGATATATTGATATAATATTATTATGGAATAGCTGTTATGAATAGTATGAACTACATTTTTAATTTTATAATATTATTATTCATCTTGATCATTTTCTAAAACATGGTATGAGAACAAAATCAATTTTTTCAAGTAAAATAAGTATTTTTCAAAAAATGTAGTTTTGCCTCCTTTTGATGGCACACCCACATTAAATCTTCTTTTTAACATGTCTATAAGTTCATTTTGAAAAAATAAAATTCTTCTTTGGAATCAGTATATAAAAATTTACTTTGGATATTTTTTTCATATAATACTGATAACATTCATTTGTTAATGAATAGTAAAAACACGCTATATTTTAATTAAAAACAACTTTTTTCATCGCAATAATTTATATGGCTAGATTAACTTTTTAATTGTTTTAAATTGTATGTAGAATATATATTTACAATTTAATCCAATTTTGGTCATTGGAATTAATTTTACATTGAAATTGGACATAAACAAGTATCAAATCATTTGATAGTTATTATTTCTTAAAAACACTTTGTTTGTTTTGATAATGGGAATTACTATTAAAATTAATTAATTCCACTTATATGTATTTAATTTGGAAAAATAGACATCATTTTTGAATTCGGAATAACAAATATAGATTAGGCTGAATTTTTGGTATTTTTCTAAAAAACATCAATTTTTTATGAATAGTGAAAACACTAAGTTTTTGGTTAAAACTGACTTTTTATTTAAATAATAATTTATTTGATTTAAATTTTTTAGGTCAAAATAGGTATATAATATTTATATAAGTTCAATGAAAATCATCGGAGTAATTTTATAATAATTTTAGATTTATAAAAATTGAATTGAACTTTTCACCGTCTTTTACCCACCTCCTTGGAGCTTTTGCAATTGTTCATAAAACATAATTTTACCGCTTCTGTGAGATGAATTTCAAAAATATGAGAGACACAGTTAATTTCAAAGAGTAAAATGTGGTTCAATTAGATAAAAATAATTTTTTGTGAATAGTAACTTTTTACTTTTATTTACCACGGTTAAAAGTAAATAGGGTAATTCAAGGTTAAAAGAATATTATAATAATTCACAATTACCGTAACACTTGTCCAAACCTTATTGGATGAGTAATGACCGATCATGGGAATCCTTGGGTTGATTTTGGGAATCTATGGAGCCACTTATGAAAGACAATGACACATTACATTAATTAATTTAATGTAAAGACAAAATTGGCATTAACAAAACTATTTTGGTAATTAACTTTTATAAGGGGATATATAAATTATCTTATAGGATATAAATATTCATTGGAAATCTATATAGATTTCCTACATTTGGGTATTTTGTTTATAATTTTTAGACATCAAATAAATTAAATTATTTATGACACAATAATGATGTAGTATTTACCTCATTAATAAATGATTTGAATAAATAAGATTACAATGATTAAAATATTATCCAAAACCTATCCAATTCCTATTGGATGATTTTATTTCGAATTTGAGTCATATAATAATTGAAATTAATTCATTTTTGACCCCTTGAAACCGAGGATATGTTTATAATAAAATGATGTTTTCACACTTTCCTAAAGAGCCCATCGTCTCCCTTATAAAAGGAGACCACTTCTATGCAATTCCTCACACCTCTCAAGGATTTTGGCTCGCCCAAACTCTGCCCATCTAAGCTCCAAACATCCCTATCCTCCCCCTAGATGCCGTACATTAGGCAGAAGGCACTTCAAGAAGTTATTTTGGTTCAAACCAAAGGAAGTTACCCAAATTAAAGGTAATAGTTTCTCTTAAGTTTTTTTCTTTTATTCTACTTCTCCAACCCCTAAACTCTTTATAATCCTTTATTTTGTAACAAAAACAGTATCATAAAAATAATAGGATGTTTTTAGGAGAAGGATTAGAACTAAACTTACACACACCTCCATTTAATGGATTAAGAACATAATGTTTCTGTATATGGCAAACTAACGCCTCACGAAACGATGATTGTTCGATTTTCTCCTACCACCTCTCATGGTGGCCATTATGATGGAAATATATTTATATATGATATATATTATGTTTATGATTTCCTTATTTTTCTTTACTTCCCATTTATATCAAGCCTTTATGGTTTCCATAGTCGGTAAATATGATAATCTCACTTGAGGAAGTGCGGACTACCGCCTCCTCAAAGTGATGTGATTCGTTAATGCCTTCTGTGGGATGTATAAAGGATGGAGTTAATGATATTATATATGATATTATACTGGAATTATAATATAACTATTACATTAAAATAATAAATATAAATGGAAGTAGCATTCATGCGTACGTATGGCTTACCGTCTCTATCAATGATGCATTTCATTTCTTACATCCATATGTTATGTACTATTATAAATACATGTATATGCTGGATATATAATGAATATATATCATATATAAATAATGATTTAGATTATTAAAGTAATTAAATCATGATATAAGTAATAATAACATCAAAAACAACAAGTCCAAACACATACGATAAATAAGATGATTTTACCCAAAACGTTGATTTAACATGGGATTTACAAAAGAACGGGTAATATAAAGTCATAAGTAAACCACATATGATATCATAACAATCAATATGATTCTTTAATAAGTAAATGACATTATTTATATCATTATAAAGGAGGTTCAGATATGTACGAAGCATATTCGACCTAAGGTATGGGATTACTATTTCAATCTTGTTCTAATCCGAGATTGTTATTCGTATGTATTTACTGGGGTTATAATTAGCATCCATGTCAAAGTTTTTTAGAAAAGTCATCATGTATTTTTAAAGTCCTTTTTACCCATTTTTGACTTTTACTACAAGGTATGTATGGAATCTATTCTTTGTTTACCATACGATGTACTTTTTGACTTTTCCTCCAAAAGAACGAGAAGATTGTTTTTTTAACTTATATGGAATGAAAGGATTTTTATGGTTTTATAAAGCCTTATTTTCATGAAGCATGATCCAAAATATTTCATGAATATTTTCAACAAAATCTCTTTCTTTTAAAATTTCATGATGTTTTGTGAAAAGAAATTGATTTTGAAGAAGAAAGGATATTTTCCTCAAGAATTCATTTCAAATTTTTTATCAGAACCATTTTTCCTTATAAGATGACATTATTTCATATGTTTATGTTTCAAGTATAATGTCTCTATGATTTACATGGTTTCATTGTTCTTATTATGAAATGATATCCATCTATTTTATATGGATTATGTTATGATGGGATGATGTTTATGATACCAATTTTAGTCTTTGGGTTATCATGAATGATTTATGTTTATGTTGTGGAACAAGTAAGAATGATTTCATTATAATATAGGTGGGACCTAAATATCCATCCAATGCATTGGGTAACGATTTATATCTAATGAGATATACATGTATGAAATGGAATGTAAATCCGGTTTAGTAATACAGGGCTGGAACGACAAGTAAACCAGGTTCAGTAAGGGACTTTGTCCACTAAGATGGTCTTGGCAGCAATGCCTTGGCTGCTATGGAAATCATATCATGTGCTTAATGTTTTTCCACAATTAAAAGTTTTATTCCCATGCTATTTTATCATGACTGATGTTCCATTATGATCTATGCCTTATGTACTTCCATGTTTTATGTCATTGCTCAAGATCTTGATGTTTAAACACTGTGTTCATGTTTTTAAGTTCAAATGTATATGATTTGTTTTATTTTATCCATGGTTACCCTTACTGAGCATTTGAGCTCACCCTTTATATATTTTCTTTTCCCCTGGATATAAAGAAATATTTTAGGTAAGAAAACAAAAGGGGAAGATCTTTATGGGAGATGTTGAAGATCTTTCACCATGATTAGAAGATTATTTTTCCAAGTTTTAAAAGACAATAAACTATTATGGTCGTTGTGTGTCTTTTTTCATTATGTATTAAGTATTCCGAAAAAGTAATGTAATGTCCATGTACGTCATGCTTCGGCCCTCTATAGTTGGTATCAGAGGAATGGTTTAGTTAACCTTTGGAAACTAGGATGCAAAAACTTTAGTGAGATCCCTAGAAATATTTCTAAGGTATGTCTAGGGACGTCTATAAGGTTAGGTATAAGTATATATTATAGTCCTAGAATTATAATAACGAACTTATAATTAAACCTAAGATGTTAGATATTGAAGTTACTCCCCCTTTATTATGTTGTTTTCCCTAGAATGATTTTTTCCTCTCACACTATTCTTTTTGTGGTTTAGACGATGGGTGGAACCCGAATGAACCGTGTTGATAAATGTATTGGACAATGCAATGATTGTCCTCCTGAACAACCAAATGTTATGGGAGATGGAGTATAAAATCTTATTGATATAATTACACAAGCTATGAATCATTTTGGAATTCCAAATGAGCAGATAAGGGAACAATATTTTATTGAGTCCTTCAAGAGGCAACGCCCCCCTTATTTCAGTGGGTCTTCTAATCCACTTGTTACTGAACAATGGATCAGTACCATTGAAAAGATATTTTCCATACTTCGTTGTTCGTAACATGAAAAAATTCATTCTGGATATTTACTGATTAGAAGGCAAAGCAGATCAACGGTGGACTTTAATTAATAATACAAGGCCCCAAGTTGAAATTGATTCCATGGAATGGGATGAGTTCAAGAACTTATTTTTCAATAAGTACTTCCCTAGTATTCTTCTAACAAATATTGAAAAGGAGTTCCTTGAGCTTAAACACAATGATGATGAATCTATTAATATATACGAAGCAAATTTTACAAGACTTACAAGGTATGTTTCTGTGTTTATAATCCAACCTAAAAGTAAAGTTGATCGATTCTTCAGTGTCTTAAAACCATGTCTTCGAAGGGAATTAACTATAAGAGGCTTCAATAGCTATGAAGAAATTGTGTGTTGTTGTATCACGGTAGAATTGGAAGTTGGTGTTACATATCCATGTCATGGTTTTGACAAGACACGAAATATGGAGTTCAAGGAGAAATCTCATAACAATTGTGAAAAAAAGATTAATGTTTCTTTATGCTCAAAGTGTGGAAAAAAGAAGGGTGGAGATTGTCTTAAAGGGATTAGAAAATGTTTTAAGTGTGGAAAAAAGGTCATCGAGCAGTTGATTGTATAAGTAATGGGAAAATGGTTGCAAATGATGTGAATAGAGAAAAGACTACAGAGAACTCTCCACTAACCCTTCAATGTTTCAAGTGCAAGTAAATGGGACATTATGCTAATAAATACCCTAATATATGGGTTAATGATGATCAATGTGAGAAACCTCTTAAGGAAAAGGATAAAGGGAAGTCTCATGCAATCACTATTTGGGATGTTGAGTATGGAAATGATGTTGTGTAATGATTAAGAGTTTATGTAATGGGATTTCAAAATAGTGTCATGGAATCTCAGTTATGGTATTGTGGAATTTTGGAATATCTATGTATTGGTCTATTGTGGTTTTCAATAATTTTATGGTACTGGTAACCATGAAAAGTTATTCAAATATTTTTGGAAAGAAGATGATATTCACATGATGAAGCGATAAGGAGAAAATAAATTGTTTGATAGTATTCATGAACTCATGATTGATATAAGGACTAAGTGATATCATGGTTTGAGTATATATAATTTTTGGGATTTTGGTATGTGGAAAGTATTAACTTTTTACAGACTTCATGTTTTCACTAAGGTTCAATGGGTATTAATTTTTCAAGAGAATACATGATTAAGATATTAACATGATTGGAATGTGAGCAACAAGATATATGAGGGATAAATTATGGTATTAACATGCTTGTTATATGACCTTTTTAGTAATCGTTCTCTTTCTACTATGAGTTTGGAAAGATGTATTTTGGATAAGCCTAAAAGTTTGAATGGATTACATTGAACATATGTTAGTATTGTTTAAGGATAGAAATTGTTTTTGATATTATTGATAGAATGTTATAATAGTATATTTTTAGGAAAAGGAAAACCCGTAGGATGGGTGATAACCCATCGCGTCGGACAAGGCTGTGGGAATCGAACCCACAACCAAAGTGTGACAGGCCTTCATCACCTACCACTGGCCTACAGGAAGTCCCTAGTTAGTAGAAACTAGTTTTATTATATTAAGAGTTATGATAGATGAAGTATAAGTCCATCTTTGGAACCATATATGATTAATCTCACCATATATGGACTTATATATATATATCTTTTTCTAACCTTATGTTTGACACAGATGGAATGACCAATCATTCTATCACAAGATCTGCTAACACTTCACAGAAGACAAATTCAACTTCATTTCTTTACGAGATGATGTGAAAATTCTTGAAGGCACAAACAACGGTGAGATTGTACCAAAATAAAGTAAGTATTCTACTAATTAAAATTCTTCAACTTTAGGGAAATGATTGTGAAAAAAAAATGTTGTCCTAGTACTCTTATATCTGATGAATCAGATGGTACCTTAGATCATCTCAAATCAATGGCTTTGTGATTGTTGGCTTTTTCATAGCCATGTTCTCTACCACTCTCCATCAGAATTTAATGGTTAGAATTCTCCTCCATATATATATTTTCTCCTCTATTTTTCTATGTAGAATCCTAGTGATTAGTTAATTTGGGTAAACATTACATTTCATAATTTAGTTTTTAATTGTCAGTTTTGGTATTCCTTTTTACAATGTGGGTTTCTCTGAAAGAAACATTCAAGTTGTAATCCATTTATAACCCTGAAGAATTTTGAGGGAGAAATTCATTTTAAGGGGGGTAGAATGTAACCCTGTGAGATTTTATGAAAAATATTCTTTTAATTTCATTGATTTCATGTGTTTTACGCTACACCAAGATTACCTTGCGCTAGACGTAACACCGTATTAGCTTGCAGTATACAGAACACTATTCTTGGATCGTGTTACACATAATTTCAAGATTGTTTCTACAAAAAATTGATTGTATATATATATTCAATGTATAAATGAAATATGTTTGTATTTTGTTATACTCAACAACAACGGAGTCTTGCACAACACGCAACCCTGACCTGGCTTGCATTACAAGAAATCACGACCTTCCTCGATTGCGTGTGTTGTACGCAATACCAGGTTTCACTAAACAACGATATATTGTGATAATATTATTATGGACTTCACGTTATGAATATTAACATCTATATTTTGAATTTCATAACATTATTATTCATCTAAAACATTTTCTAGAACATGGTATGAGAACAAAATCAATTTTTCGAGTAAAATAAGTATTTTTCAAAAATGCAGTTTTTCCGCCTTTTGATGGCACACCCACTTTAAATATTGTTTTTTGGCATGTCTATAAGTTCAATTTGACAAAATAAAATTCTTCTTGGAATAAAAATATAAAACATTACTTTGGATAAATTTTTCGTACTGTTCTGATAACTTTCATATGATAATAAATAGTAAAAACACGCTATATTTTAATTAAAAACAAATTTTTTCATCACAAAAATTTATATGGATAGATTATATTTTTAATTGGTTTTAAAGTGTAAGTATAATATATTTTTACCTTTTAATCCAATGTTGCTCATTGGAATGAATTTCACTTTGAAATTGGACATAAACAAGTATCAAATCTTTTGATAATTATTGTTTCTTAAAAACACATTATTTGTTTTGATTACCGGAATTAATTTTAAAATTAATAAATTCCACTTATATGTTTTGAATTTTAAAAAATAGAAATCATTTTTGAATTCATAATATCAAATATAGCTTAGGCTGAATTTTTGGTATTTTTCTGAAAAACATCAATTTTTGATGAATAGTGAAAACACTGAGTTTTTGGTTAAAACCGACTATTTATTTAAATAATAATTTATTTGATTTAAATTTATTTTAGGTCAAAATAGGTGCATAATACTTATATATTTTCAATGAAATTCATTAGAGTCATTTTATAAAAATTTTAGATTTATAAAATTTGTATTGAACTTTTCACCGTCTTTTACTGACCCCCTTAGGAGCTTTTTCAATTGTTCATAAAACTTAATTTTACCACTTCTGTGAGTTGAATTTAGAAACTCCGAGAGACACGGTTAATATCAAGGAGTAAAATGTGGTTCAATTAGATAAAAATAATTTTTGGTGAATAATATCTTTTTACTTTTATTTATGACGGTTAAAAGTAAATTGGGTAATTCAAGGTTAAAAGAATATTATAATAATTAAAAATTACCTTAACTCTTGTCCAAAAAATATTGGATGAGTAATGTCCGACCATGTACATCCTTGGGTCGATTTTGGGACCCCATGGATCCACTTATGAAAGACAATGATACATTAGATTAATTAATTTAATGTAAAGACAAAATTGGCATTAAAAAAAATCCTTTAAGAATTAATTTTTATAAGGGGTTATATAAACTATCTTTTCTACTATAAATATTCATTAGAAATATAAAACAATTTACTATATTTTGGTATTTTTTTTATAATTTTTAGACATCAAATAAATTAAATTATTTACGACACAATAATGATGCTGTATTTACCTCATTAAAAATGATTTCAATAAATAAGATTATAATTATTAAAATATTATCCAAAACCTGTCCAATTACTATTGGATGATTTTATTTATAATATGAGTCATCTTATCTTCTACATTAATGTGTTTTGGACCTCTTAAAACTGAAGAGAAGTTTATAATAAAATAATGTTTTTGCACTTTCCTAAAGAGCCCCTCCTCTCCCTTATAAAAGGAGACCAATTATATGCAATTCCCCACACCTCTCAAGCCTTTTTTTCTCATCCAAACTCATAACAACTATGCTACCAACATCCATCTACTCCCCCATATAAGCCTTAAATTAGGTAGAAGGAACTTGAAGAAGTCCTTTTGGTTCAAACCAAAGGAAGTTACCCAAATTAAAGGTAATAGTTTCTCTTAAGTTGTTTTCTTTAATTCTACTTCTCCAACCCCTAAAATCTTTTTAATCATTTATTTTGTAAAAACAACAGTATCATAATAATACTACGATGTTTTTATGAGAAGTATTAGAACTACACTTACACACACCTCCATCTAATGGATGAAGAACATAATGTTTCTGTGGATGGAAAACTAATGCCTCACAAAACGATGATTGTTCAATTTTCTCCTACCGCCTCTCATGGTGGACATTATGATGGCACTGTACTTAAATATGATATATATTATGTTTAGGATTTCCTTAATCTTCTTTACTTACCAATTATATCAAGCCTTTATGTTTTCCATATTCAGTAAATACAATAATCTCATTCGAGGAAGTGCGGACTACTGCCCCCTCAAAGTGATGTGATTCGTTAATGCCTTATGTGGTATCTATAAAGGATTGAGTTAATGATATTATATATGATATTATACTGTAATTATAATATAACTATTCCATTAAAATAATAAATATAAATGAAATTAGCGTTCATGCATACGTATGGCTTACCGTCTCCATGAACGGTGCATTTCATTTCTTACCTCCATATGTTATGTACTATTATAAATACATGTATATTATGGATATATAATTAATATATATGATATATAAATCATTATTTACATTATGAAAGTAAGTAAATCACGATATAAGTAATAATAACAACAAGAACCACAAGTCCAAACACGTACGATAAATAAGATGATTTTACCCAAAACGTTGCTTTAACATGGGATTTACAAAATAACGAGTAATATAAAGTCATAAGTAAACCATATATGATATCATAACAATCAATATGATTCTTTAATAAGTCATTTACATTAATTAAATCATTATACATGAGTTTTGGATACATACGAAGCATATCAGTCCTAAGGTAAGGGATTACTATTCGAATCTTGTTCTTATCTGAGATTGTTATTCGTAAGTATTTATTGGGGTTATATTTAGCATCCATGTCAAAGTTTTATAAAAATGTTTTCATGTATGTTTAAAGTCCTTTTTACCAATTTTTTACTTTTACTATAAGGTATGTAAGGAATCTATTCTTTGTTTACCATACGAGTTACTATTTGACTTTTCTGGCAAAAGAACAAGAAGAATGTTTTTTTAACTTATATGACATGAAAGGATTTTTATTGTTTTATAAAGCCTTATTTTAATGAAGCTTCCTACAAAATATTTCATGACTATTTTCAACAAAATCTCTTTCTTTTAAAATTGAATGATTTTTTGTGAAAAGAAACTGATTTTGAAGAAGAAAGGATATTTCCCTCAAGAAGTCATTTCAAATGTTATATCAAAACCATTTTTCCATATAAGATGACATTATTTCATATGTTTATGTTTCAAGTATAATGTATCTATGATTTACATGGTTTCACTATTCTTATTATGAAATGATATCCATCTATTTTATATGTATTATGTTATTATGGGATGATGTTTATGATACCCATTTTATTCTTTGGGTTATGATGAATGATTTATGTTTATGTTGTGTCACAAGTAATAATGATTTCATCATAAGATTGGTGGGACCTATATCTCCCTCCAATGCATTGGGTAAAGATTTATATCTCATGAGATAGACATGTCTGAAAAATAAAGTAAATCTGGTTCAGTAATACAGGGCTGGAACGGAAAGTAAACCTAGTTCAGTAAGGGACTTTGTCCACTAAGATGGTCTTGGAAGCAATGCCTTGGCTACTATGGAAATCATATCATGTGATTAATGTTTTTCCACAATTACATGTTTTATTCCCATGATATTTTATCATGATTGATGTTCCATTATGGTCTATGCTTTACGTACTGCCATATTTTATGTCATTGCTCAAGATATTGATGTTTAAACCTTGTGTTCATGTTTTTAAGTTCAAATGTATATGATATGTTTTATTTTATCCATGCTTACCCTTACTAAAAATTTGAGCTCACCCTTTATATGTTTTATTTTCCCCAGGATATTAAGAAAGGTTTTAGCTAAGAAAACAAAAGGGCAAGATCTTTGTGGTTGATGTTGAAGATCTTTCACCACGATTAGAAGATTATTTTTCTGAGTTTCCAAAGACACTAAACTATTATGGATCTTGTGTGTCTGTTTTCGTTATGTATAAAGTATTCCACAAAAGGAATGTAATGTCCGTGTACAAAGCATTGGGCCTCTATACATAGTTTGATAAAAACTAATCATAACAGTAAAACCACATAATCAAGAATAAAATTTCACACTTCAGGTCTTATCATAGGTTATTCATGGACATTTCTAAAACACTAAGATTTTGTCCAATGCTTAGACATATCCTTAGGGTTCTTACTAAGGCTAACACATCCTATATTCCAAAGGTTGACTATACCTTTCCTCTGATACCAACTATAATGACCCATACATTACATTCATTTTTATTACTTCAGAAGTTAAGCAAACTTATTACAAAATATAACAAAACCATGGTTAGACCGTATAGGTATAGTGTCTTTTGAAACTGGGAAACATAAAGAACTGGTTCATAAAGAATATACATTGTCTCCTGTTTATTCCATCATATCTAGAGTCTGTTTCGGAATATCATACTTAATAACCTTCTTTCTGACCTGGGGAAGGAATACATACAAAAGGGTGAGCTCAAATGCTCAGTAAGGGTAAACAAAGAAAATAACATATTCATAAGAACATAGCATTTCAAAAATCGTATCCTGCAAAAGTGATCATAATATCATAACATGGGATAAATCATAGTAGTGAAATGTAATCACAATAATCCTATCATAAAACATGAAACATTGTAAAATAAACACATAATTATAGAGAAATATTTCTTAGTAGTAAAGACTCATTTCCAAGACTATCTTAGTAGACAAATTCTATTTCTGAACCGAGTTCACTCCTCGTTTCAGTGCTATTTCACTGAACCAGATTAACCTGCCATTACAGCTATGTCTATCTCATGAGATATAAATCTTTACTAAATGAATTGGAGGGAGAAATAGGTCCCACCCATACTATAATGAAACCATTCTTATGTGTGCCACAAAATCAAAAATCATACATCATAGCATAACCCATGTAATAAAAATGGGATTATTAATCGTCGTTCCATTATAACATAATCCATATAAGATATAAGAACTTCATAAAAATAATTCAATCATAACATAATCAAATCAATGTAAAAATAGGGATAGAAATAGAACCCTATATTATCATAGGTGGAAAATAATTTTGATAAAACGCTTGAACTCCCTTCTTGAGGAAAATATCCTTTCTACTTCAAAAAAATATCCCTTTCTTAAAATTTCATATAATTTTAAACATAAAGAAGATGATTAAAAATAAAATGGAAAACTATTAAAGGATGATTCAGGAAAATAATGTTCTAAAATTCCATTAAGGACGTATAAGTTAAAAAAACATTCTTCTCGTACTTTGGCCGAAAAAGTCAAAAAGTACCTCGTACTAAAAACGAAAAAAGATTCCTTTCATATCTTTTAATAAAAACTCACCAATTGATAAAATTGGATTTAAACAATTGTTGGTTCAAGGAAATAATATTACATATTGAGGAAACATGGATGTGGATGATAAATATGCCCCAGTAAATTTTGAAGTATAAACAATCTCGGATAAATATGAGATTGTGAGATTTTCCCTTACCTTAGGTCCGATTTGCTTTTTACGTGTCCGAAACTCCTTTATAATGATTTAAATAGAGTCATTTAATTATTCCATAATCATACTCATGGTTATGATATCATATATGGTCAGATTCTTAGCTTCTTATTAGTAATATTTCATTGCTACTTGTTATTCGGGTGTTTATTGCTTTTTGTTCTTATGCGTGTTTTGTCGAATAAATTCTTATTCTTCTTTTTAGGAAATAGATACCTCATTTCCATAATGGTATTAGTTTAATATATATAATATTTCTTCATTCAATTCATTTATATAATCATTATGCAATGAATATCAGGTAGAATGAGTCGCATCACATCGTGGAGACGGTAGGCCGTACGTACGCACGAGCGATGATATCCATCCCATGATAGTGGAATTGTGTTGGAGTTCATGTATAATATTTTAGAATCAATATCACTTTAAAATAATAATATATATTTATTCTTTACACCATTATACCCATCCATGTAAGGTGGTGGTGGAAAACAGATTACACCACTATGTAGAGACGGTATTCCGTACGTACGCACGCGTGGTGATTTCATTTTCCATAGGACGGATAGAAGGTGAAATAGGATTGTTTCATATTTATAATAACCTAAAATTATATGGGTTATACTACTTTTATTACTTCATAATGAAACAACTAAAGAATATTAAGTACAAGAAGAAATAAATTTGAATGAATTAGTAACAGATATTACATCTTCTTCGACACACCTCTTTGAAAACTCCTATTAGGCCACTAAAATTGGTATATGAAGAATACCAGGACCTCTAGAATATTACTGGGGATGTGGAGAAGAGAAATTGGTAGGATCTGGCCGAGCTTGAAGGCTCAATGAGGTGTGAGGAGGAGAGGTAGGAGGTTCCCTTTTATAAGGGAGGAGAGGGGCACCTTAGGAAAAAATTAAAATATTATTTTCTTATAAAGTCCTATTCGGTTTTTAATAGCTAAAAATTGATTTATTTCGAATATAAGGTGAGGATGGGTCGAAATCATATAAACCAATGGGTTTTAAACAAGTTTACGGTACTATTTTAACCTTATCATTTAGATTTAACTAAATGTTAAATAATTTAACTTTTATCGTGCCTTCTTGTTTTCTTACAATATATGGTTAATAAACTTACTATAACTAGCCAAACGAACTCCAATTGATTCCTTATTAATATACATATTCTTATCTAAGTCATTTAGATGGTCCTTAGATTTTTAGGAATAAAATAACAATTAATAATATAATATTTGTTTTAAAAACTATATTATGTCAATTTTGACACTATTTGGTAATTGATTTTTGTGAAACTCATAACATCATGATTAGTTATAAGAAGTTAATTTAATCAATACTAACATGTCAGGATAACCTAAAAAATCAGTTTAATTTGTAAAAAGTCTCAAATTACATTTATTTGGGTGTTTATAACATCAATTATGTTAATATTTCATTATTAAGGTAATTACTACATCATCATTGTGTCATAAATAAATTAAGTTTTTTAAGGTAAAACAATTATAAATATAAAAACATTATGTAGGAAATATTTTTATCTTTCTAATTATTATTCATTATGGAATTTATCTTATTTATAACTATATATTAAAAATGTTTTAGTTATTAAACTTTGATTTTAACTATTTTTACTCTTCTTTAAATAAAATAATATTAAATGTCCTAATCTAATCCAAGTGGACCTAAATGGTTATATTTTATTCCTAAGGTTGTTTTTGGTCGAATTAAACTTATCCAATAGAATGAGGACATGTGTTAGAGTGATAATAACACCATTTTTACCCTTAATTACCCTATTTACTTTTAACCGTGGTAAATAAAAGTAAAAATTTACTATTCCCCAAAAATTATTTTTCTCTTATTGAACAACATTTTACTCCTTGAAATTAACAGTATCTCTTGAATTTTTTAAATTAAACTCACAGAAGTGGTAAAATTAAGTTTTATGTAAATTTGCAAAAAGCTCATAGGAGGTTGGTAAAAGACGGTGAAAAGTTAAATAAAATTTTTATAAATCTAAAATTATTATAAAATGACTCCAATGAATTACATAGAAATTATATAGGTATTATGTATCAATTTTTTACCTAAAATAAATTTAAATAATAAAAAATTATTTAAATAAAAAGTCGGTTTTTAAATTATAACATAGTGTTTTCACTATTCATCAAAAATTGATTGTTTTCTGAAAAATACCAAAAGTTCACCCTAGGATAATTTCGATATTCCGAATCAAAAAATGAAGTCCAATTTGAAAGATAAAATTTTAAAAATTACAAAAATTGGGTATTACTATTCATAACAGTAAGTTTATATAATATTTTAAGAACATACCGTTGTTTAGTAAAACTCGGTATTGCGTACAACACAAGATATCAAGGAAGGTTGCTCGTGCATGTAACACAAGACAAGATAGTGTTGTGGGTAGTGAATTATTACTTTACATAACATTATACATAAAAACAAAATATTTCTCATAAAATCTCGGGTGTTACACACTCGCAGTTCGATATCAGGGTTGTCCCTCAGAAAGATGTTAAGGGGAAAGCTTTGGCAGACTTCCTTGCAGCCCATTCGGCCCATTCTGACTAGTCTTTGGATCTTTATTTCCCCTATGAGGCGATCATCTCAGTCGACCCAGCCATGTCGTGATGGAAGATATACTTTGATGGTTCTTCCTGAAGCCCCACTGGTAGGAGGATCAATGATCCCAGGCTCAGCTGGGTAGGCTTGGGTCCCATCTTTATTACCCTGACACAAGACATTCTATCGTACTCATTCCTGTTGTCAGAAGGGTGCCCCAATAATGAGGCAGACTAGCGGGCTCTCATCACTGGCCTTGAGTTCTCCCTCGAGATTGATGTTCCCCATTTGAATGTGAATGGGGACTCTGAACTAGTTGTCCAACAAATCAATGGTGACTATACCGTTAGAAATCCAGAGGTCATACCATTGTAGGAACACAATCTCCAGCTAATGTCATAGTTCCCATCTCGGTCAGAAGTTACTCATGTCCCTGGATCACAGAATGGATGAGCTGATGCATTGGCTAGCCTAGCTACATTACTTGTAGAGCTCGAGAAGGATGATCTGATTATCCACATGGAACATCGGAGATCCATTGCTCCCATCACTCCAGATGATGATGACATCCCAAAATTATGCAATCTTACCACCGAAACCTCCACGTTAGGACCCCCAAGTCCCCTAGATGTAGTGATTGAATTGGCTCCCGATAAGAGGGTAACTTTCGTTGAATAACTTCAACAATGTAATCTCCCAGCAGATCGGGTCGAGAGTGAGCGAATCTGATGCTGTATGCTACAGTTTACCCTTCATAGTGATCCCAGCCTTGAGAAGATCTTCTATATGAATGGTTTTGATGGTATTCTCCTCCGTTGCATACAACGAGTCGATATTTCTCAGGTCATGCATGATGTTTGTGTAAGTTCTTGCGGCGCCCACCAGACTGGGCTGAAGCTATCTCACTAGATATAGAGACTGGAGTACTTTTGGCCTTACATGATCCGTGATTTCATCGAGTTCACGCAGAGATTCCATGTGTTCCAAATTCATGATAATTTATGAATCGCCTTCTAGAGCCTCTCCACTCCACCAAGTACTCTTGTCCATTTGCAGTATGGGGCTCGATGTCATGCAACCATATCCACCGGTGAGAGTTTAACAATGCATATTCATCCTGGTGTCTACAGATTTTTTCTCGAAGTGGGCAGAGGTAGTTCCGCTCAATGCGGTCAAGGATCGTTTATCATTGACTTCGTGAGATCAAATATGATCTACTAATTTGGAGTCCCCCACGCCGTTCTAACTGATAATGGCACAAACATCAGAGCAGCTGAGCTGAGGAAATTTTAAACTATGTACAACATCCGTTCTAACCATACCTTCTGCTATCATGTGCAAGCAAATGGATAGATCTAGGCGTTCAACAAAACCATCTCTAACAATTTATAGAAAATGATTGTTCAGAACCTGAAGATATGGTCAGAAAAGCTCCCCAATTTCCTCTAGGATTATCGGACGATTACTCGTAAATCCACCAAGGTGACCCCATATTCCTTGGTGCACAGAACTGAGTCTGTCCTGCCCATCATGATTCAGTTTCCTTCATTACGCATAGCGGTATATGACCATTAGGCACCAGATATGGTAGCTAAAAGCTATCTGGCTGAACTAGAAGCACATGATGATAATAGGCTTCATGCCCTGCACAATCTAGAAATCCATCTGAACAAGATAGATAGAGCTTTCAACAAGAAATATCACATCTGTTCCTTCTTGCTAGGAGATTTGGTATTGGCCATCAGGACTCCAATGATACATGGTAGGAAACCACCCAATTTTGAGACCAAATGTGATGGACCTTACATAATTCAAAGGGTTTACCCCAATGGTGCATACTCTCATGTGACCATTGATGGTGAGCATATAACTCCTCCCACCAATTCCAAATTTCTCAAGCAATACATATCCTAAGCCAGCTGGTCCTGCATCACCCTAAACTTTCGGGTCCCGCATGACCCTAAACTGCTTCGTCCCGCACGACGTTAAAATTTTTATCATCTCGCATGGCATTGAACTGTTCATCGTCCTACAAGACGTTAAATTGTATGGTTCTTAATGAACTACATAAGGCTTGATTCCCATCCATATGGGATACATATGAATTCTCAGATGCTCGGTCCTAAGTCCAGTCCCCAAACACATATCTTCAACTATCACCCTGGGTATAGTTCTCTTTGAGGGTCCTTGGATGGTATAGTGTAGGCTGCTCTAGCCCCACTCATTTCATGATTACGATAGTCGCACCATGTCCCCCTCCCAGTTCTCCTATCCTCCAACATCCTCAGCGCATGACTTTAAACTGAAATGCCATCAAGAACTACATATTCCTGGATTCCCATCCTCGTGGGATACATAGAAACGCTCGGACATTTGGACTGTCGGTCCAACCCCAAACCCCAAAATCTCCCCTCGGGTTAAGACATATGGTGTGGTGCAGGATTTTACCTCAATTCATGTCGAGATCATCATAACCCTGCCAGGAGTTCCACTCCCTAGAGACTTCCACCTATTTCACTATCCCGCATGACGCTGAGATGCACAGGCACACTAACGCTTCACTCATGATCCTGTAAGGGACTCCATCATCATTCATGTCCAATAGGGCCCCTGAATGGCATGGATGCATGGTCCAATGTCTCTCCTACCATTACATATAAACATACTCAAGGATTTCGATCAAAAAATTAACATGAGCTTCGTGTTGTGAATGTGTTCAGCGGGCGATCCTCATTAGCTGTTTCCATTCTAGGTCACATGATATGGATTTTTTGTTTCGAACTTGGTCAAAATCTATCCATTTTTGTTAAAACCACTCTTATATGTCTTAAATGTTGTGTGTAGTGGTTCATTCTGCCCCACCATCTCTCTAGATCTTGGCCGGCCTCGAGCGAAAGTGTAATTCCAGCTGTCAGACCCTTATGTGCCGGGGAGATCCTTTCCCTACTACTTGTTTCCCACACCATGCATTTCTCATGTGGTTTTAGGAGTTGCGAAGGCAATGCCATCAGTAGAGGTCATAAGGCTACAGTTGGCTGGGATGCTCAGCCTCAGGTTCTTCGACCCCTTCGGGCCCCTGGCCAGAAGTCTCATTTAGGATTGTGTGGTGCAGTATGCACTCATGTCCTCATTCATGTGGGTTTATTTCTCTATTCTACACATATCCCCTTGAGACGTTCCTCCCTTAATTTATCATCAGTCTCATGGGCATGAGCCCGTCCATGTTTCGCAAGTCCCATCATTTGGGCTTCCATCACCTTGTATATCCAAAATGGTCCTCGAATGGCATGGATGCTCGGCCTAATGGCTCTCATAAAATTACAGTATAACACACTCGAGGATTGCGAGTGACATTTTGATACATGTCCCTTGTTGTGAACATGGTCCAAAGTCAACGCTCAATTGTTCTCCCCCTCCAGGTCACCCAAGGGTGGATATTGTGTTGCTATTCTGATCAATAACTGTCCTCCATCATCTTTGTTTCTTTGTGGTATTACATAAGCATGATGATTCTCTCTCTCTATCCCACACATATGACATTAAACTAGGAATATATGGTCTAATATTTGTGACATTAAACTAAGATCACCTCCATAAACACTGCAAGATGATAAACTGTAAGTTTTCTGTGGCATTCTTTCTGTGGCCCAGCCTCAAGCCCCCTCGCCTTTACAGGCCCTTGGGAAAAGTTCTCACTTAGGGTTGTATAGTTTTCTGCAGAATTATGTCCTCATTCACCTCAGGTTACTCTCCATGCCATAAAAATCCATGAATGAGATACCACACCCATGCATTCGTCCTCACTGCAAGACGTTAAACTAAAAGCTGGCCATGGTATTCTATCCATGGCTTAGCCTCAGGCCCCATGGTCTATTTAGGCCCCTGGCCCATGTTCTCACCTAGGGTTATACGGTGTGGTGCGTGGTTGTGTCCTCATTAATGATGGGTTAGTCTTCGTTCCATAAATGCCCCTCGTTGGGATATCTGGACATTATTTTCATCATCCCATTTCTAGAACTATAAGTGGCTTGATTCTCATCCTAATGGGATATGTAGGACCACCCTGACATCTAGACTTTGGGTCCAACACCATATCTTCAAAACCACCAAATCATTCTGGCCCCATGGCCCATGTTCTTCCAGAAGAGGGGTATAATGTGTGGTATGTGTTTGTGTCCTCATTCTAGTAGTATTTATAACTACCATGCCGCACATCTCTCTCTCCCGAGCGGCCTTCGCTCCCTTTCCCTACTTTCGTCTCTTTGGCTCGGCTGCCCTTAAGTTGGGTCCCTCTTTCCTATTCGACGATTCACCAATTGGCCCTTGAGTACTCTGGTCTAGAACACGGAGTGTTAAATTCTTCATGGACATGATTCTTCCCATTTTTTAGGCTTTGTGTTCCCCTTAATTTAGGATTCCATTATCTTTCACCTCCGAAGGGACCCCCAAATGGCATGGATTCTAGGCCTAAGTGATCTCATCCCATTACAGGCCAACATCCTTGAGGGTTTCAGAAAACAAATCGATACAAGTCCCACATTCCAAATATGGTCAGCGGTCGATGCTCATTTGTTGTTTCCATTTCTGGCCACATGATATGGATGTTGTGTTTCGAACACAGTCCACAGTTATCCTCCACCGGCACACCAGCCCCTTCAATCCTTGAATGTTGGTTAAATGATTCACATTATTGTCCATCCCATTATGTCCAAATGGAATTTTGAAACTCCTGGCACTATCCCTCAATTTTCATTTGCACGTTTGGAGGAAAAAAGCCACAGTAAAGGCATAACTTGGTGGCTTCGCACCAACATTCAAATGGCGTGTTTTCCATGTATTGCAAAAAACATCTTCCACCCTTGTTTCCCACACCGAGTTTGACTCACATGGGAATAGGGATCGGGTTGATGTATCCACCTACGTGGAAGGATTTTACAACTTTATGGTTCGATATCTAAGACCATAAACTAATATCTCTTTTAGAAGTATGTACAACATGATTCCCATTCCCATGGGATACATAGGAATGCCTAGACATCTTGTCTTTGGGTCCAGCTCGAGTTCCACTAATTTATCTCTTCTATTCTGTCTTTAGGGATTTAACTCTTATTGGGATACATGGAGTGTTATTTGATCATGTCCTCATTCACTTCGGGTCTGAATTAGCCGCACCACGTATGAACCTTTCTAGGAGTTATCCCCGTACTTCCAGTCATACATGACATTAAACTGTATGGTGTCCCGCACAATGTTAAAAGGAACCTTCAAGAAGTACGTGTGTCTTGATTCCTATTCCCATGGGATACGTAGGAACACCCAGACATCTAGCCTGTATGTCAAACTCAACTACGATCTATCCTCTCTTATCCCATATCGTCTATCCTTTTGTAGACCCTTGGCCTAGGATTTCGCTCACGGAATCGTGCGCGGTGTGATGTGGAACTCATCCTCATTCTCGTCGGGTATGATTTATTGCACTGTGAACATTGAATATTGAACCTCATATATCCTATATACATCCAATCTATATGACATTAAACTATGTCACCTGTTCCCATCACATGACCCTAAACTGCGACATTATCGTCCTGGTCGCACAATGAAAAACGGCGTTGCATCGTGGTGTCCTCACTCGATGGGACATCATGTTTGGTATCGATCATATGCCATACCATTTATCAACACCTGTATATGGATTGATTCATGTGGCAATACATGGAATTTTTATCTTAGGCCCGTTTCTTCACAAAAAACCCATTCATCTTAAAGGACAAACAATATATATCAAATATCGCTTCTTTTGGTGTCGGGGACAGACCCACACAACCTTATTATCCATAGCACCAGTATCCTACCATTCCATTCTTATAACAACATGCGGCTTGATCCCCATCTTCATAGGGTATGTGGGAATGTCTGTGCACCTTGTCCCAAGCTCATTCTAACTTTCGTTTTCAGTTCCTCGACCTGAACCCCCCCCCCCCCAAGAAGCACACGGTGATCCGGACCAGGTCCTCATTCACGTCAGGTTTTGTAATTACATCATCATGTGTCTCTAATTTTCTACCATCCGTGGTCCATGCTCTGTGACCATAATCTAAGACCACTCCATGTCCTTTCCACAAGATGTCAAACTACACGACATCTTACAGAACTATATTTGGCTTGATTACAATCCTCATGGGATACATAAGAACGTCTATGAATATTTATCTCCGGGTCCAGACCTAGGAATCCACAAATCATGACCCTTCTTTTTCAGCCCCTTGGACCGAACTCATTTGAGAACATGTGGTGTGGCGAGTACCTCTTAGGTGCTCATTCACGTCATATTTTTCAATAGCGGCACCATGTTCTTCCCATATCTTTTCCCAGCGTGATCCGAGTTCTAGGACCCAATACTAAGATCTCCCTATGGGAACTGCGCATCATGTTTGGCTATTTTGCCACCAAATGCACTGTCGATTAAATCAAGCCCCCCATAATGGTCCAACCTAGGACCATAAGTTGAAATTGTGTGACCACAGGACCCTTGTCCTTGGGAAGGGACTCGAATCCCTGTATCTGATATGTCTATTTGTTGTACTCAGATGTGTTTTGATAAGGAACCTAGAGTGTGGAATTTTTATGAGGACATTCTCCTCGTTCCATGTCCAATCTTCGTGAGCCTGTTATTTGGATCCTCATCCTCTTCCATATTCAAAGGGACCCCCTTCAAGACCTAGTCTCTTGCTACCTCGGCTCACCTACCATCTCGGGCCAACGTCCCTAAATACCCCAGAAAACATTTGTGACATGTCCAATGTTTTAAACATGGTCAGTGTTCCACCCTCATCGGTATGTCACCATAGCAGGCTAATGCAATATGGATGCTTAGTTTCAAACACGTTCAACAACCATCCCCTATCATCATGCCACCATCATTGTGGTCCAGATATAGAGCATCATGATTCACATATTTCCACTTCCTTATGTTCAAGTGGAATGCTGACATAATCCACCTTACTTCTTCTTTCACTGTAACGCCCTGACCCCAGTTACCCAGAACCGGTGAACTATTACATAACATTGGCATGATCACAAGAAATATCAAATCTCGAATGACTGATTGGTTTAGTAGCCTTTGAAACACCAGATATATTCATAAGTCTTACATTAAATCATAAAAATGAAAACTACAACAACATATTTTCTTCATAGGCCACACTCATATCCCCACATAATATCCATGCTGGACACTCATAAATTACTTCTTCACATCCTGGGAAAAATAAAACATTGAAAGGGGGAGCTCAAATGCCGAGTAAAAATAACAATACAACGGAAACGTTCATAAATAAGAATAAACATTTAAGACAATGTATAACTAATACAAAAGCCTTTTAAACATGAACTTCAACCTAGTATGGAAAAAATAAAATGAAATAATTCCATTTACTTATTCACATTGATATTCTACTAATTGAATAATCACATGCAATATCAATAACCATTTTTATAATGACGGAATACATAATGCCAGACTATCCTAACCACATAGGCAAAGTCTCATGCCAAGACTACAAATAAGATTTTTCCAAGGCCATCTTCCAAGACACTAGTTTGTCTCATTAGACCTACTGATTCATCGAGGAGCTATAGTGGGCTCCACCCATTACATATTAAGTCCAATTCATTCCCATATGAAATGGTTTAAACATAACATAAACATTCGTATTAAAACTAGCATACGAAATGTCAATACTTTCACCATAAACCATGAAGGGTATAAAAATAACATATCAATAGTCAAAAATATCATAAAACCTTCAATACAATATGGAAGTTTTGTTTCATAATAAATCAGATTCAAATAAGTTTAAAATCCATCAAAGGATGTTGACAGAGATGAAATCAAAACTTTTTTTAGAGAATTATCTATTTTTATTTTGAAGTCAATTAAGAGTCATATAAAATAAAACATTTTCTTTGAAAATATTCTTATAATCTTATAAGGGAAGCTTCGACGATTTTATAATGGTGGAAAATAGACATACCTGTAGTATAAGTTAAAAAAACATTCTTACCTTAATTCTGTCGAAAAGGTTAAAAAGCACCTTGTTTGGAAAACGACGGAAAGATTGTTTTATAAACCTCTTATACAAAGTCAAACAAGGGTATAAATGACTTTAACCCAAATTATAGTAAATAGTAAAAATGTTTTGTAATATATTTTTACGAAACATGGATGTGGATGATAAAGAAACCCCATTAGAATATTACGTATAAACAACCTCGGATAATGAAGAGATTACGAAATAAACCCTTGCCAATTTGGTAACATATGAAACATACAACCCATGAAAGAGGTATCATACAATGAATATGTAAATACACATAAATTAAAGTGAATTACACAAAGAATAAAATTATGGGTAGTACATACACCACACAAAAGGTAATAGTGGCAATATGGCATGAATCTCACGGGAATAAGGAGTGTGATGAAAACCCCTTACCTTGTACTTTTCTTTAGTCGGGGGTACGTTTAACCACCTATACGAAGATCGTAGTATGTTATTAATTTATACTAGAACCATATTAATATTTATGATATCATACCTGATTCATTTTTGACTTTATATTACCCATTTAATAATAATTTTCATGTTAAGTTAACATTTGGGTAATAATCACATTCTTTATCGTACGTGTTTTAACTTGTCAGTCTTGGTTGTATCACTTATATCATGATTTAAATACTTCCAGAATATAAAAAGGATGGATATATCATATATATTTAAAATATAAATATTTATAATAGAAAAATATATTAAATGGAAAACACCGTTTATGGAGACGGTAGTCCGTACGTACGCATAAACGTTGTTTCTGTTTTCATATAGTATTGAACGAAAGTAAATGAAGAAGATATATATAAGTACATAAATCATTATATATATATATATATATATATATATCTCCTGTAGATTTATTATTTCATATATTACATACTTATTAGTAATATATATTTTTATAATCATCAATGAATGGTGAACTTGGAAATGAATATCATCGCGTCGTGGAGACGGTAATCCGTAATTACGCACGAGCGAAAATATCATTCTTTTGATATTAAAATAATATATAATTGGATGGTATATCATATATACAGAATCATTATCATGTTATATTTATTATTTACATGAATTACAAATCATTATTATACCCATATAAATAATAATATATTGAATAACAATTGCACCACGACGTGGAGACGGTAATCCGTACGTACACACGTATGGTGACATGTCATTCAAAGGATGGATAGAATACTGAATATGGTTGTACCATATTTATAATAATATTACAGTATATAGGAGATACTGGATTCATTATTTTATAATGGTAATAAAAAATAAAGAAGAATTGGAAGTAGAAAGGATCTTGAAAAAGGGTGGTAAAATCATTACCTCTTCTTGGGGTTCTTCCTTTTGATTGGTCAAAAGAGATCCTTAAGTTGGATTTCTGACTAAATGAAGGCATCTAGGATGAATTGAGGGAAGTTGAGAGAGTATTTCGGCAGAGGTTGGTGTGAACCAGAAGGCTATGAAGGTGTCAGTTAATGAGAAGAGAGAGTGCCCTTTTATAAGAGGGGTGAGGGGCACCTTTGGAAAAGCTAGAAATATTATTTTATAATAAATTCATATTCGGTTTATAATGGCTCCAAAGTGGATTATTTAAATATTAAGGTGGGGATGGGTCAAAAACCACTCAGCCAATATATTTTAAATAGTTTTGGGTCATTATATTAACCTTATCATTAAGTATTAACTCTTAGTTAATTAGTTTCACTTTTACAATGTCTCTTTGTATTTTTATATTATATGGTTAATAAACATAATATATACATCAAAGAGACCACAAAGTGGTCAATTAATGATACACGTATCATGATATAAGTCTCTTGGCTGAACCTTATATTTTTAGTAATTTAATATCAATTAATAATATAATATTTGTTTTAAAAACTCTTTTATGTCAATTTTGACACTATTCAATAATTGATTTTTATAAAAATCATAACAGAATGATTACATAGAAAACGTTAATTAATTAAATCTTAACATTTCATATTAATCTAGAAAATTAGTGTAACTATAAAAAAGTCTCAAATTATATTTATTTGGGTATTTATAATATCAATTATTTTAATATTTTCACTATTATGGTAATTACTGAATCATCATTGTGTCAAAAATAAATTAAATTATTTAATGTCTAAAAATTATAAATAAAATATCATTATGTAGGAAATACTTATATATTTGTAATGAATATTTAAAATCTTATTTATCTTATTTATAACACTATATTAAAAATGTTTTAGTAAATAAACTTTGATTTTAACTCTTTTAACTCTTCATTGAATTAAATAATAATAAATGTCCTAATCTAATCCAAGTGTACCAAAATGATAATATTTTATTCCTAAGGTTGTTTTTGGTCGATATAAACTTGCCCAATAGAATTAGGACATGTGTTAGGGTAATATTAATATCATTTTTACCCTTAATTACCCTATTTACTTTTAACTGTGGTAAATAAAAGTAAAAATTTACTATTCACCAAAAAATATTTTCATCTCATTGAACCACATTTTACTCCTTGATATTAACCGTGTCTCTCGGATTTTAGAATTTCCAATCACAGAAGTGGTAAATTAAGTTTTATGAAAAATTCAGTTTTTTAACTACCACTTAGTAGATTAACTATTCATCAAAAATTGATGTTTTTTAGAACAATGCCAAAATTTTACCTTAGGCTAAATTCGATACTCCGAATCAAAAAATTAAGTCCATTTTGAGAAATAAAATTTCTAAAATTTTAATAAGTAGGTATTACTATTCATAACAGTTACTTTGATTGGTCATGGTGTGTGTTAGAACTCGAAGTTGCGTACAACACATGATACTTTATTATTCAAAGAGAAGCGTACCGTAGAATCCCAGGGTGTTACATTCTCCACTCCTTCAATAAATTGCGTCCTCACAATTTGATATTGTTATTTGAAAATAATCTTTGAAAATAGAAAATATCTTTGTGGAAAAACCCACATCGGAAATTTGGATAACAAAATTTAGTCTTAACAATATGAAAAGAGAAATAAAAGGGTCACCACAAAATTATGATCTCGATTAAGAGGACATTGGTGGAAATTATAGACATATAATTGGAGGAAAAACGTAAATATTTATAGGTAGTGATTGGGGTCATCAATCAAAAATAAATTTTAAATTGACATCCTTAAGTTCATCAATCTATGATGATTTAAAATACCATCGGTTCAACAAAACATAAGGTATTAGGATAACACATTGTTGATGTTTCAAAATATATTAGTTGAAATACCACATCGAAAAATGAATTAATGAGGCCTCTATTTAAAATAAAGCATGGAAAGTATGAAGATTACCGAAAATAACACATACTAGGGTTCTATATTGGAAAATATGGATATAGAAGAGAAATCTAACCATCAATTATCTGATGGAGGGTGGTATAGAACATGGGTATGAAAAGGCCAACAATCCTAAAGCCATAAATTAGTGATGATCTAAGGTACCATCTAGGACAATAGTTTTGTTCTAAGTTACTTTTCTTAATGTTGAGGAATTTATTTATGAGATTGGCTAAGATCATAAGGAGATATACTTACTTTATAAATAGAGTTTTATCCATTAATAAATTTCTACCGCAAACTCATCTTTCACCCCAAAACATAATATAACTAAAAAATACTCTATTTATCCTAATCGTATAGGGTTCCAAATATAATGAATTTATAATTCACATATGAGACCCTTTATGTAAAGAAACTACATTATACCATCCAGGAACTTCATGTAGCATAATGGTAGGCGATAAATCCCAATTTCATTATGGTTGTGTGTTCGATTCCCGTAGCTTTGTCCGACACGATGGGCCGTCACACGGTCTACGTGTTGTCCTTTTATAAAAATCCAAAAAAATAACCTTTCAAACTTAATCCATTCCAACCATTAGAATTATCCAAAATACTATTATCCAAACTCACAGTCCGAAATTTACAAGGAAGTTATACATAATGAGGATCCTTTTTTTCAGGTAATAACATGTGAACGCCTTCCTCATATATTATTTTACAACACCGCAACATCATGAATTACCAAAATCAACCATCTCTTATTCCAAAATCACTACCTCAATATTAGGACCATATTAAGGTTTATCTTTCCTTCAACCATGTAATTTCCAAAAAAAAATTAACTCGCTGTAGAGTCACTTTTCATAGTACCACAAAATCTCAAATCCATAATTAAATAGTACTGTAGTACAATCCTTATTTATTTACAGAACATCGTTGATACAACACTTAAATGAAATAATTCTAAAATAACAACATAGGAACACTAGTCATTCCTCTTCATCTGTGGTAGTATCATAACTTGATTATTATCTAATAGCATCATTTGCGGCATAGTCCGATGACTGGGACATCGGTTCGCGTAGTGTCCAAACTCCTTGCAAATGAAGCATTGTACATTTGAAACCATTTTCTTACCCTTGCAGTCACATACATTTTTCCCTTTTCCTACACACTTATAACAAAATCCCATTCCCTTTAGGAAAGTTCCAAGGTCTTTTTTCCCAAAGTTATCAAGTATGGGGAAATTATTCTTTTCCCTCTTCCCTTTATCCAACTTTCTCTCTTCCATCATTTTCTTCTCTTGCTTCCCTAAAAATACATAGGACTCAGTAAACTCTTTAGTTATCTTATCCACATATGATACTATTTCTTCATAAGATGATAATATGTTGGAGACTATTTCCCAACTAAATGATGGCTTAATACCATGAAAGATACGATCCTTCTTACTCTTTGGATCATACGTATTACTGGAGTTCACATTCATTCTATTGGGTGCCATTTCTATACAATAGCATAAACTAGGTCAGTTTATGAATTACAATGAATATTTCCAAATTTGTAAAATACCTAACACAAATTGAACAGTTTATGGATATAATCGATAATCATAAATTTTTTTTCTTTGAGTATGTATATACTCATGAGCCCTTCATAATGGTTTGTAAAGAAAATGAGAATTATCCTAAGAATATCCCCCGGGAGTGTCGTAACCAAGAGTGCAGCAAGGCCCGTTGTCGTGCACCCGTTCCCGGTCGAGTCTATATCAAAGAGGTGTTTTAAGGTTTTACCCCTAGGTACATCTGTGCTAGTGCCGCCTCTACCGGCTTGTATCCAGACATGGATGTATTGCTCGGAAAACTCACAAAATATCTACAATACCAAAATTCTAGGAAGTTCTTCTATACTAATCCTCAAAGCCTATATTAGGGCTATGTTCTCTAATCAGAGTTTATCTAAATCTAGTTTCCAAGGTTATTGCTATACTTCCTCTGATACCAACTGTAACGCCCCAACCCCAGTTACCCAGAGCCGGTACATTATTACATAACATTGTCATGATGACAAGAAAGATCAAATCTCTAAAGACCGATTGGTTTAGTAGCCTTGTAAACACTAGATATATTCATAAGTATTACATTACATCATAAAAATGAAAACTACAACGACATATTTTCCTCATAGTCTAAACTCATATCCCCACATAATATCCATTCAGGTCGTTCATAAATTACTTCTTCACATCCTGTAAAAAATAAAACATTGAAAGCGGTGAGCTCAAATGCCCAGTAAGGATAACAATATAGCGGAAACTTTCATAAAAAATAATAAACATTTAAGGCAATGTATAACTAAAACAAAAGCCTTTTAAACTTGAACTTCAACATAGTATAGAAAAAATAAAATTAAATAATTCTATTTACTTATTCACATGGATATTCTACTAATCGAATAATCACATGCAATATCAATAACCACTTTCATAATGATGGAATGCATAATGCTAGACTATCATAACCACATAGCCAAGGCCTCGTGACAAGAATACAAATAAGATTTTTCCAAGGCCTTGTGCCAATACACTAGTTTGTCTCATGAGACCTATTGATGCATCTAGGAGCTATAATGGGCTCCACCCGTCACATATTAAGTGCAATGCATTCCCATATGAAAATGTTTAAAGATAACATAAACATTCATATTAAAACTAGCATATGAAATGTCAATACTTTCACCATAAACCATGAAGGGTATAAAAATAACATATCCATAGTCAAATATATCACAAAACCATCAATACAATATGGACGTTTTGTTTCATAATAAATCAGCTTCAAATAAGCTTAAAATCCATCAAAGGATGTTGACATAGATGAAATCAAAACACTTTTTAGAGAAATATATCTTTTTATTTTGAAATCATTTAAGAGTCATATAAAATAATAAAATTTCTTTGAAAATATTCTTATAAGCTTGTAAGGTAAGCTTTGACGATTTTATAATGGAGGAAAATTTCCACACCCGCCGTATAAGTTAAAAAAACATTCTTACCATAATTCTGTCGAAAAGGTTGGAAAACAACAGAAAGATTCTTTTATAAACCTATTATAAAAAATAAAACAAGGTTATAAATGGCATTAACCCATATTATAGTAAATTGTAAAAATGTTTTTAAATTCATTTTTAAAAAACATGGATGTGGATGATAAAGAAATCCCTGTAGATTATTACGTATAAACAACCTCAGATAATGAAGAGATTGCGAAATAAACCCTTACCAATTCGGTAACATACGAAACATAAAACCCATGAAAGAGGTATCATACAATGAATATGTAAATACACATAAATTAAATTGTATTAAACAAAGAATACAATTATGGGAAGTACATACACCACACAAAAGGTAATAGTGGAAATATGGAATGAATCTCATGAGAATAAGGAGTGAGATGAAAACCCCTTACCTTGCACTTTCCTTTAGTCGAGGGTACGTTTAACCTCCTGTACTAAGATTGTAGTATGTTATTAAATTATACAAGAACCATATTAATATTTATGATATCATACCAGATTCATTTATGACTTTATATTACCCATTTAATAATAATTTCCATGTTAAGTTAACATTTTGGGTAATAATCACTTTCTTTATCGTACATGTTTTAACTTGTCACTCTTGGTTGTATCACATAGATTATGATTTAAATACTTCCAGAATATAAAACATGATAAATTTATCATATATATTTATAATATAAATATGTATAATAGTGATATATATGAAATGAAAATCACCGTTTATGGAGACGGTAGTCCGTACGTACACATAAACGCTGATTCTGTTTTCATATAGTATTGAACAGAAGTAAATGAATATGATATATGTAAGTACATAAATCTATATATATATATATATATCCAGTAGAATTATTATTTCATATATTACATACTTATTAGTAATATATATTTTTATAATCATTGATGAGTGGTGATCTTGGAAATGAATCTCATCGCGTTGTGGAGACGGTAATCCGTACGTACGCACAAGCGAAAATATCATTCTTTCGATATTAAAATAATATATAATTGGATGTTATATCATATATAAAGAATCATTATCATGTCATATTTATTATTAAATTAATATAAATCATTATTTTACCCATCCAAATAATAATATATTGAATAACAATTACACCACGACGTGAGGACGGTAGGCCGTACGTACGCACGAATGGTGACATGTCATTAAAAGGATGGATAGAATACTAAATATGGTTGTACCATATTGATAATAATATTAATGTATAAAGGAGATATTGGATTAATTATTTTGTAATTTTAATAACAAAGAAAGAAGAAGTGGAAGAAGAAAGGAACTTGAAAAAGGGTGGTGAAATCATTACCTCTTCTTCGGGTTCTTCCTTTTGATTTGATCAAAAGGGCTCCTTAAGTTAGATTTCTGACTAAAATAAGTACTCTAGGATGAAGTGAGGGAAGTTGAGAGAGTATTTGGGCAGAGGATGGCCGAACCAAAAGGCTTTGAAGGTGTGATTTAATGAGAAGGTAGAGTTCCCTTTTATAAGAGGGGTGAGGGGCACCATTGGAAAAGCTGGAAATATTATTTTATAATAAATTAATATTCGGTTTCTAATGGAAAAACTGGATTATTTAAAGGTTATGGTGGGGATGGGTCGAAAACCACTCAACCAATATAATTTAGATAGCTTTGGGTCATTATATTAACCTTATAATTAAGTATTAACTCTTAGTTAATTAGTTTCACTTTTACAATGTCTCTTTGTATTTTTATATTATATGGTTAATAAACATACTATATACATCCAAGAGACCCCCAAGTGGTCCATTAATGATAAAAATATCATGATATAAGTCTCCTGGCCAAACCATAGATTTTTATGAATTTAATATCAATTAATAATATAATATTTGTTTTAAAAACACTTTTAAGTCAATTCTATCACTATTCAATAATTGATTTTTGTAAAAATCATAACAGAATGATTACTTCTAAAAACGTTAATTAAGAAAATTCTAGCATGTCATATTATCCTATAATATTAATTTAATTCATTAAATGTCTCAGATTATATTTATTTTGGTATTTATAATATCAACTATTTTAATTTTTTCACTATTATGGTAATTACTGCATCATCATTGTGTCATAAATAAATTAAATTATTTAATGTCTAAAAATTATAAATAAACTATCATTATGTAGTAAATCAGTGTGGATTTCTAATTAATATTTACAATCGAATTTATCTTATGTATAACACTATATTGAAATGTTTTAGTAAATAAACATTGATTTTAACTCTTTTAACTCTTCTTTGAATTAAATAATAATAAATGTCCTAATCTAATCCAAGTGGACCTAAATGATAATATTTTATTCCTAAGGTTGTTATTGGTCAAGATACACATGTCCAATAGAATTAGGACATGTGTTAGGGTAATATTAATATCATTTTTACCCTTAATTACCCTACTTACTTTTAACCGTGGTAAATAAAAGTAAAAAAGATACAATTCACCCAAAATTATTTTCATCTCATTGAACCACATTTTACTCCTTGATATTAACCGTGTCTCTCTGATTTTTGAATTTCCAATCACAGAAGTGGTAAAATTAAGTTTTATGAAAAATTCAGTTTTTTAACTACCACTTAGTAGATTCACTATTCATCAAACATTGATGTTTTTTAGAACAATGCCAAAATTTCACCTTAGGCTAAATTCGATACTCCGAATCAAAAAATTAAGTCCATTTTGAGAAATAAAATTTCTAAAATTTTAATAAGTAGGTATTACTATTCATAACGGTTACTTTGATTGGTCGTGGTGTGTGTTAGAACTCAAAGTTGCGTACAACACATGCTACTGTATTATTCAAAGAGAAGCGCATCGTAGAAGCCCAGGGTGTTACATTCTACACTCCTTCAATAAATTGCGTCCTCGAAATTTGATATTGTTCTTTGAAAATAATGTTTGAAAATAGAATATATCTTTGTGGAAAAACCCACATCGGAAATTTGGTTAATAAAATTTAGTCTTAACAAGATGAAAAGAGAAATGAAAGGGTCACCACAAAATTATGATATCGATTAGGAGGACATTGGTGGAAATTATAGACATATAATTGGAGGAAAACGTAAATATTTATAGGTAGTGATTGAGGTCATCAATCACAAACAAATTTAAAATTGACATCCTTAAGTTCATCAATCTATGATGATTTAAAATACCATCGGTTCAACAAAACATAATGTATTAGGATAACACATTGTTGATGTTTCAAAATATATTGGTTGAAATACCACATAGAAAAATGAATTAGTGAGGCCTCTATTTAAAATAAAGCATGGAAAGTATGAAGATTACCGAAAATAACACATACTAGGGTTCCATAATGGAAAATATGGTTATTGAAGAGAAATCTAACCATCAATTATCTGATGGAGAGTGGTATAGAACATGGGTATGAAAAGGCCAACAATCCCAAAGCCATAAATTAGTGATGATCTAAGGTACCATCGAGGACAACATTTTTGTTCTAAGTTCCTTTTCTTAATGTTGAGGAATTTATTTATGAGATTGGTTAAGATCATAAGGAGATATACTTACTTTATAATAAGTGTTTTATCCATCAATAAATTTCTACCACAAACTCATCTTTCACCCCAAAACATAATATAACTAAAAAATACTCTATTTATCCTAATCGTATAGGGTTCCAAATATAATGAATTTATAATTTACATATCAGACCCTTTATGTAAAGAAACTACATTATACCATCCAGGAACTTCATGTAGCACAATGGTAGGCGATAAATCCCAATTGCAGTATGATTGTGGGTTCGATTCCCGCAGCTTTGTCCGACACGACGGGCCGTCACACGTTCTACGTGTTGTCCTTTTATAAAAATCCTAAAAAATAACCTTTCAAACTTAATCCATTCCAACCATTAGAGTTATCCAAAATACTATTATCCAAACTCACAGTCTGAAATGTACAAGGAAGTTATACATAATGAGGATCCTTTTTTCCAGGTAATAACATGTGAACGCCTTCCTCATATATTCTATTACAACACCGCAACATCATGAATTACCAAAATCAACCATCTCTTATTCCAAAATCACTACCTCAATATTAGGACCATATTAAGGTTTATCTTTCCTTCAACCATGTAATTTCCAAAAAAAAATTAACTCGCTATAGAGTCACTTTTCTAAGTACCATAAAATCTCAAATCCATAATTAAATAGTACTGTAGTACGATCCTTATTTATTTCCAGAACATCGTTGATACAACACTTAAATGAAATAATTCTAAAATAACAACATAAGAAAACTAATCATTCCTCTTCATCTGTGGTAGTATCATAACTTGATTATTATCCAATAGCATCATTTTGCGGCATAGTCTGATGACTGGGACATCGGTTCGCGTAGTGTCCAAACTCCTTGAAAATGAAGCATTGTACATTTGAAACCATTTTCTTACCCTTTCAGTCACATAAATTGTTCCCTTTTCCTACACACTTATAACAAAATCCCATTCCTTTCAGGCAAGTTACAGGGTCTTTTTTCCCACAGTTATCAAGTATGAGAAAATTATTCTTTTCCCTCTTCCCTTTATCCAACTTTCTCTCTTCCATCCTTTTCTTCTCTTTCTTCCCTAAAAATCCATAGGACTCAGTAAACTCTTTAGTTATCTTATCCACACATGATACTATTTCTTCATATGATGATAATATGTTAGAGACTATTTCCCAACTAAATTATTGCTTAATACCATAAAAATATGATCCTTCTTACTCTTTGGATCATACGTATTACTGGAGTTCACATTCCTTCTATTGGGTGCCATTTCTACCCAATAGCATAAACTAGGTCAGTTTATGAATTGCAATGAATAATTCGAAATTTGTAAAATACCTAACACAAATTGAACAGTTTATGGATATAATCGATAATCATAATTTTTTTTTCTTTGAGTAAGTATATACTCATGAGCCCTTCATAATGGTTTGTAAATAAAATGAGAATTATCCTAAGCATATCCCCCGGGAGTGTCGTAACCAAAATTGCAGCAAGGCCCGTTGTCGTGCACCCGTTCCCGTTCGAGTCTAGCTCAAAGCGTTGTTTTCAGGTTTTACCCCTAGGTACATCTGTGCTAGTGCCGCCTCTACCGGCTTGTATCCAGACATGGATGTATTGCTTGGAAAACTCACAAAATATCTACAATACCAAAATTCTAGGATGTTCTTCTATACTAATCCTCAAAGTCTATATTAGGGCTATGCGCTCTAATAAGAGTTTATCTAAATCTAGTTTCCAAGGTTATTGTTATACTTCCTCTGATACCAACTGTAACGCCCCAACCCCAGTTACCTAGAGCCGGTACATTATTACATAACATTGTCATGATCACAAGAAAGATCAAATCTCTAAAGACTGATTGGTTTAGTAGCCTTGGAAACACTAGATATATTCATAAGTATGACATTACATCATAAAAATGAAAACTACAACTACATATTTTCTTCATTGTCAAAACTCATATCCCCACATAATATCCATGCAGGTCATTCATAAATTACTTCTTCACATCCTGGGAAAAATAAAACATTGAAAGGGTTGAGCTCAAATGCCCAGTAAGGATAACAATATAGCGGAAACTTTCATAAATAATAATAAACATTTAAGGCAATGTATAACTAAAACAAAATCCTTTTAAACTTGAACTTCAACATAGTATGGAAAAACTAAAATTAAATAATTCCATTTACTTATTCACATGGATATTCTAATAATCGAATAATCACATGCAATATCAATAACCACTTTCATAATGATGGAATGCATAATGCTAGACTATCATAACCACATAGCCAAGGCCTCGTGCCTAGAATACAAATAAGAATTTTCCAAGGCCTTGTTCCAATACACTAGTTTGTCTCATGATACCTATTGATGCATCTAGGAGCTATAATGGGCTCCACCCGTCACATATTAAGTGCAATGCATTCCCATATGAAAATGTTTAAAGATATCATAAACATTCGTATTAAAACTAGCATATGAAATGTCAATAATTTCACCACAAACCATGAAGGGTATAAAAATAACATATCCATAGTCAAATATATCACAAAATCATCAACACAATATGGACGTTTTGTTTCATAATAAATCAGCTTCAAATAAGCTTAAAATCAATCAAAGGATGTTGACATATATGAAATCAAAACTCTTTTTAGAGAAATATCTCTTTTTATTTTGAAATCTTTTAAGATTCATATAAAATAATAAATTTTCTTTGAAAATATTCTTATAATCATGTAAGGTAAGCTTCGATGATTTTATAACGGAGGAAAATAGTCGCACCCGCCGTATAAGTTAAAAAAACATTCTTACCTTAATTCTGTCGAAAAGGTTGGAAAACAACGGAAAGATTCTTTTATAAAACTATTATAAAAAATCATACAAGGTTATAAATGACATTAAACCATTTTATAGTAAATAGTAAAAATGTTTTGAAATTCATTTTTAAAAAACATGGATGTGGATGATAAAGAAATCCCCGTAGATTATTACGTATAAACAACCTCAGATAATGAAGAGATTGCGAAATAAACCTTTACCAATTTGGTAACATACGAAACATACAACCCATGAAAGAGGTATCATACAATGAATATGTAAATAAACATAAATTAAATTGTATTAAACAAAGAATACAATTATGGGAAGTACATACACCACACAAAAGGTAATAGTGGAAATATGGAATGAATCTCACGAGAATAAGGAGTGAGATGAAAACCCCTTACCTTGCACTTTCCATTTGTCGAGGGTACGTTTAACCACCTATACTAAGATTGTAGTATGTTATTAAATTATACCAGAACCATATTAATATTTATGATATCATACCAGATTCATTTATGACTTTATATTACCCATTTAATAATAATTTCCAGGTTAAGTTAACATTTTGGGTAATAATCACTTTCTTTATCGTACATGTTTTAACTTGTCACTCTTGGTTGTATCACATAGATCATGATTTAAATACTTCCAGAATATAAAACTTGATAAATATATAATATATATTTATAATATAAATATGTTTAATAGAGATATATATGAAATGGAAAGCACCGTTTATGGAGACGGTAGTCCGTACGTACGCATAAACGCTGATTCTGTTTTCATATAGTATTGAACAGAAGTAAATGAATATGATATATGTAATTACATAAATCTATATATATATATATCTCCTGTAGAATTATTATTTCATATATTACATACTTATTAGTAATATATATTTTTATAATCGTCGATGAATGGTGAACTTGGAAATGAATCTCATCGCGTTGTGGAGACGGTAATCCGTACGTACGCACGAGCGAAAATATCATTCTTTTGATATTAAAATAATATATAATTGGATGGTATATCATATATAAAGAATCATTATCATGTCATATTTATTATTAAATTAATACAAATCATTATTTTACCCATCCAAATAATAATATATTGAATAACAATTACACCACGACGTGGAGACGGTAAGCCGTACGTACGCACGTATGGTGACATGTCATTAAAAGGATGGATAGAATACTAAATATGGTTTTACCATATTGATAATAATATTAAAGTATATAGGAGATATTGGATTAATTATTTTATAATTTTAATAACAAATAAAGAAGAAGTGGAAGAAGAAAGGAACTTGAAAAAGGGTGGTGAAATCATTACCTCTTCTTCGGGTTCTTCCTTTTGATTTGATCAAAAGGGCTCCTTAAGTTGGATTTATGACTAAAATAAGTACTCTAAGATTAAGTGAGGTAAGTTGAGAGAGTATTTGGGCAGAGGATGGCCGAACCAAAAGGCTTTGATGGTGTGAGTTAATGAGAAGGGAGAGTGCCCTTTTATAAGAGGGGTGAGGGGCACCATTGGAAAAGCTGGAAATATTATTTTTATAATAAATTAATATTCGGTTTCTACTGGAAAAAACTGGATTATTTAAAGGTTAAGGTGGGGATGGGTCGAAAACCACTCAACCAATATAATTTAGATAGCTTTGGGTCATTATATTAACCTTATAATTAAGTATTAACTCTTAGTTAATTAGTTTCACTTTTACAATGTCTCTTTGTATTTTTATATTATATGGTTAATAAACTTACTATATACATCCAAGAGACCCCCAAGTGGCCCATTAATGATACAAATATCATGATATATGTATCTTGGCCAATCCTTAGATTTTTAGGAATTTAATATCAATTAATAATATAATATTTGTTTTAAAAACTCTTTTAAGTCAATTCTATCACTATTCAATAATGGATTTTTGTAAAAATCATAACAGAATGATTACTTCTAAAAACGTTAATTAATTCAATCCTAGCATGTCATATTATCCTATAAAATTAAAGTAATTCATTAAATGTCTGAAATTATATTTATTTTGGTATTTATAATATCAATTATTTTAATTTTTGAACTATTATGGTAATTACTGCATCATCATTTTGTCATAAATAAATTAAATTATTTAATGTCTAAAAATTATAAATAAACTATCATTATGTAGGAAATCAGTTTGGCTTTCTAATTAATATTTACAATCAAATTTATCTTATGTATAACACTATATTAAAATGTTTTAGTAAATAAACTTTGATTTTAACTCTTTTAACTCTTCTTTGAATTAAATAATAATAAATGTCATAATCTAATCCAAGTGGACCTAAATGATAATATTTTATTCCTAAGGTTGTTATTGGTCGAGATACACATGTCCAATAGAATTAGGACATGTCTTAGGGTAATATTAATATCATTTTTACCCTTAATTACCCTACTTACTTTTAACCATGGTAAATAAAAGTAAAAAGTTACAATTCAACCAAAATTATTTTCATCTCATTGAACCACATTTTACTCCTTGATATTAATCCCGTCTCTCAGAATTTCTAAATTCCAATCACAAAAGCGGTAAAATTAAGTTTTATGAAAAAATCAGTTTTTTAACTACCACTTAGTACTTTCACTATTCATCAAAAATTGATGTTTATTAGAACAATGCCAAAATTTCACCATAGGCTAAATTCGATACTCCAAATCCAGAAATGAAGTCCATTTTGAGAGATAAAATTTCTAAAATTTAAAAAAGTAGGTATTACTATTCATAACAGCTTCTTTGATTGGTCGTGGTGTGTGCTAGAACTCGAAGTTGCGTACAACACATGCTACTGTATTATTCAAAGAGAAGCATTCCATTGAAGCTCAGGGTGTTACATTCACCTAGGTATGTTACATGGATGAGTAATCATCATTAGGATGATGTTGACCAAGAGTCCCCTCACCCCTAACGTGTTCATTCCATGTGTCAGGAATGTCCCACCACTACATCTTGTTTTCCACATCGAGCGTTGCTCCCGTGGGCTTAGTAGTTTGGTAGGATGTCTACTAGCGCATCCATGAAATGTATGCCCTTCAGCATCCCGCATGACGTTAAACTGCTCTCTTAGATGTACGTGCATCTTGATTCACATCCTAATGGGGTACGCTGGAATGCCTGACCACTTCGCTTTGGGCCCAACATAATTTTCAATTTTTGTCCCTTGACATGAAGAACTTCCTCCGGGGATACGTGGTGTAATCTAGGCTCCAAGTCCTCATTCAGATTAGGTTTATAGCTACAACACCACATACTCCCTTCCAGAGATCTTCCCTTTCACTCCACGACCTATCATTGATGTTAAACTATAAGAGTCCATATGTCCTCAAAGAATGATTGTAAAGTGTGGTTCTACCCTAAACAAGTTCAGGATGCCCTATGTTAATCATGGGATGCATCAGTTACCTCTCCAGAGAGTATTATCCCAACTCGTGTTGGTCTCTGACCCCACTGTGTGCCAATAACTACGTTTGGCTTGATTCTCATCTTTATGGGATACGTAGTGATGCCCAAGCATTTCGCCTGGGGCCCAGCCCTGGGGTTTTTAACCCTCATGGCCCCTAAGCCCCGATCACGGTCCACTCTCTGTGGCCTTAAAATAGAAGCCTACATTCCATGTAACATGACTTTAAACTGTTAAACATGGTCCATGCATTATGACCTTTAAACTATGTGCAATGTCTTTACTGTATGACATAAAACTACAGGTCCTTCCATGTCCTTACCTGAGAGATCCTATTCATAAGTATGCTTGATACCTAATAAGATCTATGTACCCAGGTAATGTGTTTCCACCACGGTGGCATAATTTTAAGATTGTTGCACTCCATTTGAAGAACCCATGACTCCACTATCCACACTTTGCGTGGCATTTTTTCGGATCCTTGTCCTCTTTAAATTCTAGTGGAACCCCCTAATAGTATGGATGCACAGCCTATGGCTCTCCTACTGTCCTAGGATAACATTCTGGAAGACTAATGGATGAAATTTTCAGTCAGGACCCGTGTTTTGAACATGGTTAGTGGTCATCCCTCATTTGTTATCTCCATTTAGGCCAACAAAATAAGGATACTATGTTTCGATCATGGTACACAATCATTATTAATAGTCATGCCATCACTACAGGGTTCCAAATCATGGGTATTGTGATTCACACCTTCCATTCCCCCTGTTCATATTTATTCTAGCACTCCTAGAGTTACCCCGTTTGTGCACAAGAGCACACTGGGAAAATGGTAATTCAAAAGTTCTGAGAGATTCTTTCTCCATTCAGGTCTCCCCCTTATCTTCCTGAAAACCTGGGTTGGTTTTTCAAACCTTGGAGGCTCGAAACATGGTGAGCAATCATATGTTCAGATCGAATAACATAGAAACCATCCCTTGTTTCTCACATTGGGCTCAACCCGCAATAGCTTAGGGATTGATCACTGAGAGATTCATGAATATAAGATATGCGTGTAAAACCAACACTAATAATGGGACTCATGCATGCTATGGAATCAAATAATAAAAGCATGAAATTACATTAGATGGTTTATAATATCAACAGCACCTAAGGGTCTATCCCTCCCAAGGAAATGTTAATCCTGTCAAAAGAAAGTTGCAGCTCTGCCACCCTCTGGCTTGTGGTGTCTAGGATTTGTTGTCGCCTATTCAGTTCCCTCTCCACCTCGCAGCGATGGGGTGTAATTCATCAGCCGCAAACTAGGCCCTCTCTGCATCAGTCTAGATGATGGTCATCTCCTCAGAGGCTCAATTCATGAACTCTTCAGCCTCTACCAGCTAGGCCTTCAATCGTAATATCAGCTTCGATTGCACGTTAAGGGTGGATGAGTGCTCATATGCCAAGACTTATAGCTGCTGAACTTCATTTTCATCCTCCTATATATTTTTGATGTTCACCGCTTTCCTATGCTACTAGCCCACACCATGGCCACAATCATACTTCCGAATCTTCTCAGCCATATGATCTCGGAAGAGCATGTGAGGACACTAGGCATCCAATCCCCCACCACACAGTTCATGTATTCGTGAGTAAAGTACTTCCATCTCATCCATCCATAGTTCTTCGGTGGTGTCATCCATGAAGTGCTTGATCAACTTCCACAATCAGCGATAGCCTATTTTGATTTCTGCATCATCAGAGGACATCTCTTCCTAGTTAGCGCGGTTGACAGGCTCCTATGTGGGGAACTCCCTAAGAAACCCGCCAGCAAGGTCTAAATCTGGCGTTTGATCAGTAATGGTGGGACTTGGGATATCTGATCGATCCTCATCATCGGATCCCACCTTAATAATTTCAGGCACAAGCCCACTGGTGGTCCCACACACGATTGGGAGTGCCACTGTTCGGTCTTTCTGGATATCCTCCTCAACGATCACATTCATTCCTCTGGGAAATGTGCCGCCGAAAGTCCCGACCAACCTATCCGGAGTAGCCCATGCCAATCTAAGATCTATACACACCAGAAAATATCATGGACATTAGTTGACATGGTCAATTAGTGACAACCATGAATTTTTTAAAAGAAACTTATAGAGATCGAATTCATTGTCTCGTTATTGGGATGAGGTTTTTGGGACCCCAAGTCATGGTCCCCCGTATATTATCGGAAGATATGAAAGCTTTGGAGGGGTCACCTCAGGTGTCCTGGCCCTGCTGGATAAATAAATTGATGCAGCCACAGGTGTGGATCCCGAAGGCCCTGCATCTACATCTACTGAGGGACGAGAATGAGTTCTATGTTTGATGTTCTCCTGCACAGTTCATATGTTATTAAAGAGTCCAGAATGACCTGTTAGCATACACTAAAGAAGGGGCTTTGGATTTTACCTCAAGGGCCTCAGCGAACTCTTCAAAGTTCTAGGCTTGATCTCCGACTTCCCCCTCCTTCAATGGAATCCCTCTACCGGCCTCGTCCCCCCATGAAGACTCATCTAATTCTTCTGGTTGGGGGAAGCTTTCTCTCGGTTCAGCGGCCGACAATTGCAGAAGGACCGTACGATCCAGTAGCACCTTGACACGATCTGTCATTAGATGCGAGACACCCCATGAAAGCACAAATTCCCCCAGCTCATGCCATGTATTTCTCCGCCTCTGCCCAAGACACCGCAATGTCAGACCTGATAGGTCCTATTCCTGGAAAATCTATCCAGAGATGGTTCAAGTGTTACCACAACTAAGACAGCCCGAGGAATTTTTATTTGACTTCCCAGATGTCCTAGGCCTCTTGGAAGACAACATTCTCCGACATGTCTATATGGTGAAGCCGCTTCCCCAGAGCCATGGTTGTTATCCTACAGAATCCTCTCGATGGCCACCCCTTGGGATGACTCTTTTCTTCTAGAACCATGAGGTCTACTACTGATGTTGGATCTATCGCTGCTGCCTCACCCTCAACTGGTGTGGGTCTCTCCGCCATGGCAGCCCCACCACAACGAGATTCCCTTTCTATCTTCCAGCCCCATTGTCGAAGTTGGGGAGGCACACCATCACTGACAGGAATGGTTGGCTGCTTCAGCATCTACCCTGGGTAGGCCGCCTCCCAGCTTTGGGCATACACTTTTACCAACCCAAAGACAGTAGTAGACGGAGGCAGCTCGTTTCACATCTTCATGTCTTCCCATGTGAACATGAGCCACATATACCTCATCACACAAGGATTTTATCCATGGCGCGCCCCTAGAGAGACCAGTGGGGTCAATCGCTGCATACACAGAAATTTTCATGAAAATTGGTGCAGGGTGTATGGCTCACAGAGGGGCTCAGAGTCCACCCTTTCCACGGGGACTCCACCTCGAAAATCCCAAATACTAGACCAGTTCTCTTCCGTTTCTTGGTCAGCATCAGTAAAAGAACTTGTTGGCAATGGAAACAGGTGAAAGATGAATCCATCCACCTTCCACACCCGGTTCAGGACCAACGGTGTGGTTAGCATGGCCGAAAAACATCACATGTCATTCAGAATAGAGGGGTGGAAGTAAAACTCCGAAGGTATGATAGGGTTTGGGAACTCATAAACCCCCCTAACTTGCTCCACTGTCCACCCATATTGGAGATGGAATGGACCGCTTATTTTCTATGGCCTCTTCCCCTCATTCATATTCCACAACATCTTGTATATCTTGGTGAGCATCGGGACCCCAAGGTTGACTCTCCATCATGTCGCCTACATGGATGCTGTGATGAATGTATTGGGTAGCACACCCATGTTTGTATCCCTCACCGGCAGGATCCAACTGGAAATGAGAGATGCGATGAATGCCACTAGCCTGACTATTGGCTGATGCTTGGTGCTGACGCTATATCCCTAGGTTTTCTATTAGTCATCCTCCAAATGCCGCTAGTACGAGTTCTCTTAGCCTTGTTGATCGCCCTTTGGGAAAAATCGAGGCCTCACCGAAAACTGCCTGTCTTCTAGGAAGTTCAAAAACTGTTTGAACCAGTGCCTGAAATGGACATCAGTTATGTCTTCTTTGTCCTCTCTCAACACCAGCTCCATCAATGCCATTCCAAACAATGAAATTTTCATTGGATCCACCCATGCACTGATGACGAGGAAGAATTAATCATATTTCGTCCCCAATATCTGGACCCCTGTGATCTGGTGCACATTCCACAGGCTGATACCAACGTCCCCGTAGTGTAGGTGGACGGTATTGGTCCTCGATGACCACCTACTCAGAAACTCCGGCATCAGCTGCTTTGGCTGATGGATGTGAAACTGGGAGGCCCAAGCTACCTCATATAGGCCCACTTTCATTAGCTCAACACCAAACTGTTCACATGATGTACCTATCTTGTAGGCCCACGCCCAATCATCTGTCAAATTTTCGCCCTAGCATAGGTCCCACTCCTCAGCCCATCCCATCCCTAGGTTCCTAAAGGATATCTTTAATATTTTCTGGTATAGAGGGGTGGACATCTTTTTTTGGAATGCCTTACTATCCCCTTTTTTCAGGTCGTAATATAGGTAGTCAACATCAATGGGCATGGAGTCTTCTTGGGCATAGTCATCAGCTGCCCTAAACCATTTGCGCTATCACGATGCACTTCTAAACTAGTAAGCTGGCTTATCCCTACATGCTTTAAGAATGAAGATGTCATCCCCTAGCCCAAATCCAAACAAAGGAAACCTCTTGCACAGTGGATATTTCCTCTTTCTCTCTGATAGTATCTCCACCAATGATCCACGGTCAGAATGGATTCATATTATCTCCCCTAGGCCCAAAATATTCTCCATATCCTCCCTTCGGGATGCGTCTGCAAGGACCCCCATAGCATCCTCATGATGAGCCGTTCAGTTTATGTTTGGGTGTTTCCTATGTTCGGTTGGCGAAGACCTATCACAGAGCAATGTCACAGATCTATTTCGCAATGAATTTTCACGGATCCCTACCCTGACCCTCAAAAGAAGTCACTATGCACTGTCGTGGAGTCGAAGACTCACTGTGTGCCATGAAGCAGAAATCATGATTCACAGAGAGCAAGTGCAGATTACACAGAGCTTCATGAATCCAGAGCACTACAAACCAAAATAATGGAGGAAAAAAGAAAAAAAACAGAGGTCATCTCCCCTATTTATAGGTGAAAAGAATCAGACCTTTACAGTGCATCTGTACTTTGCGGAGAATCACAGAGTGCTCAGCCCACTTGTCTCATATCCACCTCATGAGCCCTCTTCACGAAATAGCTTTGCAGAGGGCCGAGGGATTTTGGTGATTGTCCCTCAGAATTTGACCCTTGATTTATCCTCAGTTCCAAGTCTGAGAGGGGGCATTTTTTTGGCACCAAAAGTTGGGAAGAAAAAGAACAAGAGTAATGTCTCCAAGGATGTCTTATGAAGACCATTCGAGGATCCCCATGGCTCCACCACCACCACAGAGCTAGGAGGCGGGATGCTCCGTGAAAAATATGTCATTCGTGAGACCACTACGTAGCAAGGTGGTGGGATCCTCCTTGAGCCGATTTGACGTTTGTGACCCACCACAGAGCAAGGAGGCGAGAGGCTTTACAAACCCCTTTGACATTTGCGAGCCCACCACGGAGCAAGGGGGTGGGATCCTCCACGAGTCTATTTGACATTCGTGACCTTCCATGGAGAAAACTCTGCTTTCATGTCGAGAGAGCTATACTTCACAGTGACTCTTGCCTATAAAAAGAGGTCTCCCTTGACCCCAAATGATGGATCATCCTACCTTTCACCATCTCAAATCTCAAATCACGAAGCACTTCTTGCTCTGTGAATGATTATCTTATCAATGTACTTTTTCATTGTGTAGATCCTACCCCTTTTCTTTAATTCTACCCCTCTCCCGAGAGGGAAGCCTTTCACGAAGCCCATGGTCCTTCGTGAAGGAAGGGGATCCCTAGGGGGACTCGGGTCATCACGAAGCATTTATCCTTCACGAAACACCCTCCATACAGATGCAACCCACATGCTAAGGCAGGGTCACTGTTCATTGTGAAACACATTGCTTCACAACAACTTGCTTCGCAAGGCACCCTTGCTTCATGAGGAATTTCCTTGCGAATGAATTTCCACTTCATGAAGCTCCTCCCATATGAACCAATGCCCTATGTATAGCCTAGGTGACTTCACTTCATGAAGCACATCCCTTCACGAAGCCCCTCCACTTCATGGATCACCATAGATTCACAAGGCTTCTACCTATGAACCCCTTTGCTATGAAAATATTGTTCCCATGCGGCTCTTCAGATTTGCATGGAGATACTTCAATGTCCCTTGGTTGGTGATTCAAATTTAATTGATCTGCCTCATGATTCTTTTCATAGGAATGCTAAGGGATATTACTTATTCACAAAGCCACGCTAACGTGGCCCCCAATGGGATCATCTCTCGACACCTCCTAGTCATGACATTGTCGATGACTTCCTTCCCCCAAGGGTGGGTGGGTATCAGTTATGTAATTCCTAGTGGTGTGGAACACACCCACCTCATCTGAGCTACAAGAAATTAAATTTCCAAGTGCCATCATTCTCATCACATGACGTTAAACTGTGAATTTTCCTTGTTCCTTGCACGCAGGGCGCCCCACCTTGGATGCTCACTATTCCCACTGGTCCCCAAGGGAGTGAAATCATTCCTCACATGGAATGACATCCACTTAATCGGAGCGACGTTCATCCATTGGGATCGGTAAACCACCCTTGTGTAAGCCTCTATCTATACTTACTGAGGTAGCACCCCTGATCCTCTCTTCCTAGGTTCCAAATCCCTCTCCCGCTGGGCTTTGTCACCACCCATGCCTCCATCCTGGAGTAAGTCCCAATCTCCACCTCTACGGGCTGCTAACCACGCGTAAGCCCCCATTTCAACTTTGGGATGTGAACCATGCGTAATACCATATTTTTTTGGGATACTATCTGCGCATTATCCCCACTCTACTTCACATGGATACACCTTCCACGATGTGATAATCAGGTATTTGATGTCTCTAGTTTCTCACACTGAGCATTAATCATGTGGTCTTAGGGAAATAATCGACCATGACATCCTCTTCGGGCAGCCTAGAGTGTAATCTCCAAACCCCTTCTGAACTATGCGATCTTTGAACCATGCCAAGACAAGATACGTAGAATGCCTCCCTGATGTTCATGCCCAACACCCGGTCCCTCCGACCCCCTACACGTTAGTTCCCCTCCCATGAACTACGAGGTCATTGATCCTTCCCATGGCAAGGTATGTAGGAAGCCTTCCTGAGGATCAAGACCAACATCGATTGGTCCTGAAAATCATCAAGTCGATTCACCAAACACCCCTTCTGAACTATGTGGTCTTTGATACTTTCCAAGGAAAGGTACATAAGAAGCCTCCCTGAAGTTCAGGCCCAAGACTAGGTCACTCTGACCCACTTTACGTCGGTTCACCAAAACCCCTTCTGAACTACATGGTCATTGATCCTTGCCAAGGAAAGGTATATAGGAAGCCTCTCGGAGGTTCAATCCCACCATTCATTGGTTCCGACCCTCCTTCATATCATACCACCTTCATCGTGCATGATGTCAAACTGCATGCCCCCTTTTTGTCCTACACAACGTTAAACTGCGTCTCCCATCCAATGGTAAGCCATTGTCAACCCATTTAGAAGTAAGGCACTGTCAATCCATTTTAACAGTAAGACATCTTCAGATGATCTTTGTGGACTTTTATTCCCTACCACAGGGATACGTAGGAAGCCTCCCTGAGGTTCAATCAATCACTCATGTCTCATCCTGATCTCTCCATTGAGCCTATGTCCTTTTGGAAGGTCATGAATCAACATGGAGGTTATTTTTCCTCCGGGACCCATCCATGAATCCATTCTCAAGGGTCTCCTCCTCAAGAGTCCCATTCTCCCACCGAACAACGTAGACTCTGATTCCCTACCATGGGGATACGTAGGAGTTCTCTTTGAGACTCAAGCCCAACATCATCGTCATCCCTGAGTCGACTCCATCTCACCCTACATCATCCATCTTGATTCTTACCTAGGCCACCACATCCTAGTAGTATCATGCCACCTCATTCCCTAGTCCCCTTAACGACAACCTTGAAGCTAACCACACTTTGGCCCCAACATCAGTGTTCCCTCCATGGGTTACACCTATCCGATCCACTATAATCAGTGTTCTGATCAGTTCAATCTGTCTTCTCTAGATGTTAAACTCGCGACATACCCTTTGTTAAACATGGGAAGCTGAGGAAAACCTCAGATACATGTCTATGGCATATGATTTACCATATTTGACTTGGGATGCCTCGGGATTCCGCACCCTTGAGAATCCATATAATAAAGGGAAGAAACCTAGATGTGCTAGTGTTCCAGCATACATACACGCTAGTGATGTCCAACATGACTACTCCCTTGACTAAAGGTTGCTTCCCTAATCGGCCCCCTTGGAATGTCCTAACAAAATCAGTGTAATTGATTGGTGTCCATGATGAAATAACAATAGGAAGAGTTTCACAAACATCATCTTAAATCTATAAGGGAGACTTGGACTAGGTGACGAGTTCTGAGGAGGAATCCACAGAAGGAAGAACCAACATTCCATCATCCTGTTTTAAATACGGAGAAAATGTCCCTGAACAATGAATGGATGCTGCCCACCTTTAGAAATTGGGAATGTAGGAAAAAACAGCATCGCCATCCTCCATGAAGACAGACGCACGCGCCCTGACGAAAGCGTCAGAAACAATCCAAAACGAAGGTCAATTCAGAAAAAATTTTGAGATCGAAGGAGATAATAAAAAAATTCATATATGTATAGAATATGATACATTTTTTTAATTGGGATCTTGTTTTTCTCTAAATAATAAATTCACGGTCAGATTGATAAATCATTCTTTTTCACCAAAATAACATGTGCACCTTCAGAAGAAACACTTTTCCAAATGAATCCATTATCAAGGTTTTATTGGAGTTTCATCTTCAATTATAGAAACCCAATCAGATCCATACTGTAGATAGTCATTGAAACTTTTTTAGACCCATGTATGTCTTCTATCGACACCTCCACCAAAAAATTTAGTGGGAAGGATAAGAAAATATTCCAGAAATACATCCAAAAATTCCCAACAATTAGGCATAACATCAATATAAAATTTCACCCTAGCGATTTCAGATAAACATTCTATTGGAATGGGAATTATGTTCCATACATTGAATGTAATCTATGAAGAAAGTTATTTCCTATAGTAAAATTGAAATAAGATCATAGGATGGTTTGAAATATCAAATTTATCATCTCTACCTTGAGAATTGATGTGGGATTATTCAGATAAATTCAATCCATTCCAAAGATTATATCAAATTAAACTAGAGGAATATTGAAAATATTAAAAGGTAGCACATTCCCACAATCATCAACAAGAGAGGACTCACACACATGAGATGTAATAATCATCCCATTACTGGGTTTCCTTTCAAATTCTACATCTTATTATTTTTTTGGAATCTTAATACCCTTATTATATTATTTAACTATATTATAGTGGGTAGATATTGAATCAAATAATAAATTATCAATTCTAGAGTGGATACTAAATGTACCATTGACCATGTATTTATCATAGACATCATTAGAAATAGTGATCTTAAGTGATTTCCACTTATCTCTTAGATTAAAAATTTATTGACATCAATCATCATCATTAACCCTAGGTTTTGCACACTGTTTATCATAATTCCCAATGACCATAAAATTTATGAACTGAAGTGGGGGGAGGTGGATCCAGTGAATATTTATCACTATTTACTTTATTTTCTAACTTATTCTATCCTCATAGACAATCAATTCCCCAATGATATTCCTTTCCAGAAGTAAAAAATTTGTTATTAACCCTTAAAAAATTAATCCAGTCTTCTTCCCACACTTTCATCATAAAGGAAAGATCATCATATTTTCTCTATAGTTTTTAGATTTTCCATTGAACACCATGTTCCTTTTCTTATCAAAACAATGATATTTCTATGTAACTCCAAAATCCATTTACTTATTAATATTACGATACACAATCTATTCAAATTTACATATGTATCATATGGATAATTCCATTTCTAGATATGGTTTTATTCCATCGATGTCACTTTCCAAATTATATTTGGGTTGGATTATAATTCTAGAAGAGTTCCTTGCATGTCTTATAAAATTATCCTTATAGGTACTAATAGATTCATCACCCCTTTGATTTAACTCTTTCAACTCCTTATCCATATTTATAAGATAAAAATAAGGAATATAATTATGGAAAATTAATTTATTGAACTCCTTCCATTTCATGGATTTAACATCATATTGTTTTCTAATATTCGTCATTATAATCCAAAACTAGTCCACTTTTCATTCTAAATGATAAACATCCTGCAAGAAATTATTACTTAAAAAACATTTGAGAATGGAAAATATATTTTCAGTGGTTTATATCCATATTTTTGCAACTAATGGATTGGAATACCCATGTAATGAAGGTCTATATATTCCCATGGTGGTCTCAATAGAACTTTGTTCCATTCATTTCTTGATTGGATGTCTAACATGATTTATATCTTGAGATATTTGGGTGAGCATAAGAATTGTATTTTTCATTAAAGCCCCCATATCATACATTTTTTAGGTGGAAAATCGTTTCATTTTCTGTCACACTCAGTACTGATGCAGTTCCGTTATTATCCAAACATTAAATAAATACAAAAAAATAGTGTAAGATACAATAATCAAAGTGTAAAACAACATAATAATGAAAAATATATTCTAGTATGACTAAATTATGAATCATTCATCAATATATGAATCTTTAGTATTATCCTTGGTTATTCATGTTCATCATGTATTTAAATACTTCATTATTCTTTGTAAAAAGTTTTTAAATTTACAAAGAATATTTGTTAGTAGTGTGAAACTAGGTGTGCAACAAGACCCATTTGGGTGCACCAATTCTAGATTATGTCTAGAACAATAATATTTTTATGGGGGTTGTTACCCCAATGTATGTCTATGATAGACCCACAGACTCTTTTGGTATATAGATATTGATGTATTTATAAGATTCCACTCACTCTATCATTTACCAAAATGCATGTAGATTTATCTTAAATTAGACTAATCCTTAGACTTATCCTTAGATATTTGTCCCTAGGGATCTCACAAGCTTTTTCTCATTCTAATTTAAAAATGATAACAAATATTTTTCTTTGATACCAACTATAACCACCCAAACATCTCATATATATACATTACACCATATTTATTGAGTATTTATTACATTTCATGAACAAAATCCCAAATACCGAAAGAGTTTAGCGAATTTGGAAACATAAAAACATAAAAAATGCTTCATAATTAAGATAAATCATCTCTAACTATATTCTTCATGACTAAAACCCATCCTATAAATATCATACAAAACATATTTCTACATAACCCAGGGAATGGAAACATAATAATTGTGATCTTAGATGATGTGTAAGGGTATAAAATGGAGATATGTTACCATAATCCTGAAAACAAGGGTATAAGAACATTGTTATAATAGTAGACTATAAAACCATGAAATTATAATATCTTAATCAAAATTAATGGAATTAATTTTAAATTTTCATAATATATGAATCATAAGGGAATTAAGAGAATTATCCATGAAATCATAACATATGAATAATATATAAAATTTAAGTAGGTATAGAAACAAAAAATATCATTCCCAATAAGTAAAGTCTCATCGACCAAGATTATCAGGGAAATTTATGGGAGTTACACCTTCTGGGTGAGACACACCACCATCCCTAGTCATCATCCACTCCTTATAGTGGACTACGTTACACCTTTTTTCCATGGTGGATAAAGCCCATATGACTTGATTATAGTGTCCTTTTATTGTTACTTTACTATTACATCTATTTAAATAAAAAAACATAAAATCATTACCCAATGAGAATCAAAACGTTCAATGTCTTGGGAAAATTAGTACCATATATAGAATTTACAAAATAAAAGATAAAAATATATTTAGTTCTTTTTTCTCTAGCTTCTAATTGGCATTTTAATTCTCTTTAGGAAAAGTAGTCACCTAAAAATATTCATCAATAAGGGGTGAGTTAAAAGAGTAGTAAAAGGATAGATAAAATATATAACAATATGATATGGGGAAATCAAAATCATTATCATCATTATATATGAATATGATCATATTCATTAGAGGATGCATTAAGAAAAGGCATGAAATGTGGAAATGCCTAAAAATGAAATGTCATGTAATAGTGGTAAACTACCACACATAGTTGTGAAAAAACAAAGAATCTTGTTCACGTATATTAAAAATTTTCTCCTGAGATAAATCAGATTACCCAATTCATTGGAGCACTAAATAATTTCTTGTTCACCCATAACACCATAACATTTTCATTACGATATATAAGTTTTGGCACACCCATCACATCATAACATTTACATTATCATGGATTCCACATAGAACATATATCAATATTGAACATAAAACATTCAATGTAAAGGAATGTATTTCATTTCAAAATAAAAAATTCATAAACTATTGGTTCCCAAATGAAATAGGAAATACTGTACATGAATCATCATCCATGGGTAATAGAGAAAAAATATCGATAAGTAAAATGCGTGTTTTTTGAAAGATTGTTTCTTTTGGAAAACATTGTATTGTAATAATCTCAATTAGAAAACATGTATATCCAATAAAATGTGATATAATGAAGAAGATATTATATTTATGGAATATCCATACTGAAAATGGGTTGAAAGAGTGAAATCCCAGTGAATGAGAATTGGGCTTGAGAACTCCCCTTACAATGTGTCTAAATTATCATTTCACATTAATATGAAATACAATCACAATATTATAATTAATTATCAAGTAAAAATAATTTTATACAATTATTTTATTACATATTCTTTTCTTATGTTAATTTATTGAATTTACGATAAGTTATAGAGTTTAATTTTATCGTTTGTGACCATTCATTTTCATGGTTTTCATGATTGGCTTTCATGTATACATGAATAGAAGTTGACATAAAATATAGATAAATACACCTAATTTTTATTTTATGTTATTAATGATCATCTAGAATACTAAATGATCTGATAATGAACATGGTTATATAGGATGAGAATTAATCATTATATAAAAGTTAATGATCATCATTTTATGTTAATTTTAGTAGTTTTTCGATCACAACGAACTCATTTTGTTTTACCATTCAGTATTATGTATACATGTTAGTTGTAGAAAATAAAGTGGGTTCAATCATAGACCTAAAAATATTTTTTAAACCATTTAATGGTACTATTAAAATCCGAGAATGTGTTTATGAAAAATGAAATTGCATCTCCCATGATATCGGAAAATTGACACATTACAAGTTACAATGTCATTTTTATAATAAAATATAGGGAGGGAGGATGTTAATTATGTATCTTCCATTAATATGACAGATTAGTAGTATATCAAAAATACTGGATTGATCATTCCATTTAGATACGGAAAGGTATGTATAATAGAAAAAAAAAGAAAATAAATTGAATAGAAATTTAGTGAAAGAGAGATAGGGTTTACTTAATGAATTAGCCTCTTGAGATCCTCTTCAAGACACCTAGGATATTTATTTTGATGAGAAAATGATGTAATGGATTTGGGGGAGGGGTTAATGAAGAGTATTTGGAATAATTTGGGCATGGTTCAAAGCTTGATTGGTGTGGGGAGAAGAGGGTGTGGGTGGTTATGTTTATAGTTGGGGAGATGGGTGTTTTCTCTATATTTAATTCATTAGGTTATTGTTTTTTTTCAAGAAAAGAATTAGTGGTGATTATGTTGACTACATACATAAATTAGATTATTTTATTTCCAACCAAAGGAGCTTAAATTAGCGAGGACTCAATGAATATTTCATTTATCTTATAATGTGTATATAACATAAATTACATTATTTCATTATTCACAAAATATTCAAATAATTCATAAAAATCCCAATAAATCACTAAAACAGTTTTTGGACATGTAGAATTAAAAAATGAACTTAATTTTATAGAAATAAATTTTAAACTATTATAAATTTAATTTTTAATTAAAACCATCATTTATGTGGAAAATGCATATTTTAAAATTATAACTGATTTTAAAACTAATTAAAAATTACTTAAGGTATCATTAAATTGTCTTAACACAATAAGACATCAAAATATTAATTTATGAATACATTTTATAAAAATAAATTATCTTTTACATTATTAAATTAATCACAAAATTTTAATTAAATATTTATGACTTATAAATACAACAACACTTAATTAATAATTTTTAAAACATTCCTTTACTTAGACTATGATATAATTACACCACAATTTTTTATAAGTTTCCAAAATTTTATTTATATTTTCATGGGTAAGGTTACAATTCATTTGGCTATTTTTCTATTCGCTTTGGTAATATATAACTATTTTTAAGGTTGGGTTACTATCTCATCAGTATTAGTACCTTAACATCTATAAATATCGTTATTTCATTAACTAATTGAATCTAATGTTTTTATTATAGTCCATAAGAGATTATATTTGATAATGACATCAATATAATAAGTTAGAAATTATATTGATAAAATTTTGGGTTGTTACATTTGTCCACCATTTTAAAATTCCACCCTTTAAATATTATTTTACAAAAACTGGTGAGGGTATTTATCCTTTATTGCCTCCTCCATTTCCCATGTTATTTATTCATAATTTTGTTTCTTCCACAAGACATTGAAAATTTGGGTTGCCTTATTGTGTAGAAACATATCTTTATAGTCCTGAATCATTACTGGATACTCCTCATTACATAGATCATTGTACAATTGTACCATATTTGAGTTCATTACATGTGAGGGATCTAGTATGTTCTTCAAAAAATAATGATACATGGAACACATCATCAAATTGATCTATTTTTTGTGGAAGTTACAGCTGATAGTATATATCTCTTATGCAATCAGGTTTCTCAAAGAGACCAAAGTAATTTGGTCTTACCATCCCATTATTTCCAAACCACACGACTCTCTTCCATGGTGATATTTAATGGAAGAATTTATCCCCAATGTTGAACTCCATGTTCCTTTGATTGTTGTCAGAATAAATCTTTTTTTTGACTCTGAGAATATTTGATATGTTGTTGGATGTATTTAACCTTCTTCACTATCTATTTCACAATATTTGGTCCAGGTATCCTTCTTTCTTCAACTTCATCACAACCGGTTAGAGATCTTCACCGTTTTCCATACAGAGCTTCATATGGATCCATCTAAAAACTCAATTGGAATCTATTGTTGTATGGGACCTTGAACAATGGGAGATGTTGATCCCATAAATCATTTATTTATAAATAGTAGGCACTTATAATATCTTAATGTGTTTGAATAGTCCTTTCAGATTTTCCATCAGTTTGGGGGTGATAAGTCATGATAAAATTTAATTTAGTAGTCAAAGCATATTGAAGACTCCCCCAGAATTTCGATATGAACAGGGGATCATGATTAAAGGCAATTTATAGTGTAACTCTATTTAGTCTCCCCACATCCTTAACACTTATCTTAGAAATCTATTCAAGATAGAGATATTTTTGAATAGAGATACTATGGGTAGTCTTGGTGTGTTGTCCCATCCCTACCATATCACATTATTTTCTCTAGATGAACTCAGGAGACCCATGATGAAGTCTATTGTAACATTATACCATTTCCACAAGGGAATAGGAAATGTTCGCGTCATACCATTGGACACATATTTTCTAAATTAAACTTTCTTCCATATCAAACTTCTTGAGATATATTACCCAATATCCTTCATCATGTTATCCCACTAAATAATTTATCAGAGATCATGGTACATCATGGTGAAAAAAATATGGATAGAAATGTCTATATATGTGAATTAATTAAAAGATCATTATTTATCACATGTGATTATGGAATAAGAAACCCATTTCCAAACCAAATCGCACCATCATCATTGATATAGAACTATTGTAGTATCCCTTCTATTACTGCATTAACCTTATTTTGTAACTCTAGATCATCCATTTATGCCTCTTTAATATTTTCATTGATAGATGGTTGGGAAATAATTTAGGAATGGTATGGGGTATTAAATGATATTATGATTTCTAAATCCATCATTTTCATATCCATGAATATAGGTTCATTCTCAATCCACAACATGGATAGAGTAGCTTGTTGTTTTCTGATATGTGCATTAGATACCCTGTTTTCCTTACCTAGATGATAGTGAATAATGTAATCATAGTCTTTGATTAGCTCTAACAATATCCTTCGATTCATGTTGATCATATTTTATGTGAATATATATAGTAGTATATTGTGATCGGTATATATATGTTACATTTATCACCACATAGGTATGACCACCATATTGTTTAGGAAAATCCACATGTGATAACTCTATATCATGCTTCAAGTTGTTCTGATCATGGATATTCAACTACTGTGAGTCATATGTTATCACATTATCATTTTTCAGAAGTACACAACCCAAACCGTTCTTTTAAGTGTCATTATATATCACAAAACATTCTCCACTTCTTGGTAATGTGAGTACATGTGTACTGATTAGCCTTCTATTTAGCCATGTGACACTTTCCTCACATTCATCAATGTAGACATACATTACCCCTTTTTTAGGTTAACTTAATTAGTGGGATTGAAAATCATGAAAAATTTCTCACTAAACATCAGTAGTACCCAGCTAATCCATGAAAAATATGATTTCCCATGGAACTAAAGCGTTTGGGCCATTCCTCAATTTCATTTTTTAATGGTCTAAAAAAATTCCCTCACTTATGATCATGTGTCCCAAGAATGTATTTTTCTACATCCAAATGTCAAACTTTCTGAACCTATCTCACAACTTCTCCTTCGATAAAGACGTCAAAACAAACCATTAATGTTTTCATGTTCCTTCTTACTATTAGTGTAGGTGATAAGAACATCTATAAATAATACCAAAAATTTTTCAAGGTAAGGACTAAATAATATATTCATAAATTCCATAATGATTTTAGGGGTACAAGTAAGTCTATAGTGGATCACCAGAAGCTCATAGTGCCCATAACTTTTACGGAAGGAATTATTCTAAATATCATCCTTATTCAACTTTATATTATGATATCAAGAATGAAGATCCAACTTTGAGAAGTATTGAGCTACTTGTAACTAATCGAACAAGTCATCAATCCATAGAAGAGGGTGTTATTTATTTGTAGTGATCTTTTTGAGTTCCCGATAATCGATACACATCCACATTGATCCATCCTTATTCTTGACATTGTGCACTAGAACACCCCAAGATGATTCCCTTGGGTGTATGAAACCGTTTTCCAAATTCTATTATTGCTGCCTCTTTAACACCTACTATTCAATAAGATCCATCCTATATGGATATATTTAGATAAGAGTAGCTCGGAGTATGAGTTATATAAATAACTCTACATCATGATCCAAGGGATGTATGGGTAACTATTTTGTTAATACATCATTGTATTCTCTCACAATTGGAATTTACCAAAGGATGATACCTTTTGTTGACCCTACCATTTTAGTGAGGTATTCTTCTTTAAAGGGAATGAACACCCACACCATTGAAGGATTTTCTAATGGGGATTCAAGATCTTACTTTAATTTGTAGAGGATAATGGGATGGTTTGGAATATGAAAAGATATTTCCATTTCATGATAATTGATATGTGCTCTAAAAGACAAGATCCAATCATTACCCATTATAGTGTTGAATTCTACCAAGGGAATTATTAGGAGATTATATGGAAAAATAATATCATATAATTCAATAGGATAGGAGTCCAACACATGGGTTGTTATTATTTCAACTCTTCTTGTTTTTATAGATATCTCTACTTCATGGTTTCAGGAATTTGATTCAATAGTTCTAGAAAAATTGCAAGATATAAAGGAATTTTTAGAATCAGAATCAAATAATACTTTTCCAATATTGAGTGAATAGGATGTGTACCTTGTATGACTTCATTTTCTTAATCCACTTCTGTTGTAGTGATAGAATAATCCTTAACTTTCTAGTTTTAATTTGGGGTTTGTTGATGATTATTACACTAGAGGACTTTAGGTTTAGTGACCCGGATTGCACAGTTCCCTTGCTCCCAAATGTTGTAGCATTGGACCATGGGTGATGTTCTTCTTTCTCCCAATACACATTCCTGGTTCATCATGTCTTTTGTACATTCATGAGTTTGTTGGCCTTCTCTCATAAACATGAATAATTTCCTTATTCCATTGAGGAAGTTCCAATGTTGCCACATCTCTATTGTTTGATATGTGGGTGGTTGATTTTTCTTTCCAACATTCTCATGAGATCGTCGAAATTGAAATTCCATCTTTATTTTCATATCACCATATACATGGGAGCATTCTGCAAGCTTCAACTCCAATTTAAGAGCACATCAAACAACTTTTTATACCTCAAAAATTCTCAAATTACAAGACACTTTTTGTTGGTTTTTTAAACCACTAAAGAATCTATCTATTTTTATATCATTTTTTATAATAAAACCGGAAGCATACCTTGGATGCATGTTTAAATTTTCTTCAAAATACAAGATAGAATCACCTTAATTTTTCTTCGTCACTATTAATTATACCTCCTTATTTTTCAAATAGTTTTAGGGAAATAATTATTAAGAAATATTATCTCAATGTCTTCCCAATCCATCTCTTCAATTTCTTCCTTCATATTGGTATTATTAATCAAATCCCATAGTTTATGGGTCTATCCATCAAGACGAAAAATTGAAAGATTCACCTTCTAAATCTAATAAAAATAAATAATATATAATATATTCTCCATAGATATGTCTAACTGTTCTACAACTAGTGGATCAGAAGACCAACTAAAAGTTGGTGGTCATTTCCACATAAAACACTCGATAGCCAATTGATCCCTCTTAGGAGAAGGAAGAAGTTCCAAATATTCAGGTTATTATTCATAAACAGAGACATCAAGGTAAGAATCACCATGAACATTAAAACGTTACATTATAAAATCAGTGGGGATGTCATTCAGGGAATCCCTACATTACCCCCTCACACGGGTCGTGGCATGATTTCTCCTAGTTCCCAACTTTTTATAAAATAAAAAAGGATAGAAAAAAACATAAGCCATCAAGTCATGAATAAATACTTTATTATATTTGAAAGTATTTCTAGAGAAATATACTTTTTGATCCCAATGTTTATCATTTTATAAATCAAATATTCTTAGTTTATTGGATATACTCAATCTCATACAAAGGTTTTCACTAATTTATTCTGATCACAATTACGAAATTAAATAAATAGTCCTATAAAATCAATTATAGAGACCCATATTTTTATTAAATTGCTATTAAATTATGATAAAGTCAAAAAAAAATTACACAATAAGTATCCAAAGGTTTAATGTCTTGGGAAATGTAGGACCATACCTTTAATTTAAAAAATAAAGCAAAAAAATTATTTCACTTATTCTTCTATTACTTCATATTGTCCCTTGAATTTTACCAAGTACAAGTAGCCACATTGTATATACCTCAAAAAAGTGTGAGAAAAAATCCCAATAAGAGGGTATAAAATAAAATGGAAAAATGAAATGGGGTGATAATAATCATTACTATCATTACATTGGCATATGATCATAATCATGAGAGGAAGTATTGAAAAAGGGTATGGAATGTGGAGATTCATAAAAATAAAAGTTCATGTATTTGTGGTAAAATTCCATAAATAGTTGCAAACAAACCTAAAATCATGTTCATGCATATTTCACTTTTCACATGAGATACATTACTTTACCCAATTCATTAAAACACTATATAATTTCATGTTCACCCGTCACATCATAACATTTACATTATCATGCATTCTATATAGAACATATATAATTATTGAAAATAAAATAACCTATGAAAAGGAATTGGTTTCATTTCCTAGTCATGGATTTGGATACATTTTGTTCCCAAATTAAATATGGAATTATGTACTTCAATCGTCAACCTTGAGTGAGGAATAAACAATATTGAGATGTAAAAGGTGTGTTTTTTCAAAGAAGAGTTCTTTTGGAAAACATTTTATTATTAACTCTAGTAGAAAAAATGGATACCATTTAAATTGTATGATAATGATGTTTAAGTGAAATTTATGGAATATATATACTTAATATGGAGTGAAAGAGGTAAAACCCCAATAAAGAGATTTGGGTTTGAGAATTCCCCTAACGTTGTGTCCGAATGCTTCCTTCACTTTAATATCCTATTTAATCACAATATATACATTAATTACCAAATACATAACCTTTTATACCATTGTTTTAATCATTATGGTTTTATTTATTTCATTTATGTACTTTATTAGGATTTATTTAGTTTAATTTCTTCATTGGGGAGCATTCATTTTCATGGTATTCAAGATTGGTTTGCTTGTATACATGAATAGAAGTTCATGTAAAATGATAGTAAATATCCAAAAGTTTCGTTATTTGTTATCAATGATATTATATTATTTTACGTGATCTTAGAATGAATTTTGTTATATATAATTAAAATGAATCATTCTATAAAATTTATTTATGATCGTTCAAGGATACATTTTCTGGTTTTTCGATCCCAACAAATTCATTTTGTTTTATAATTTAGTATTATGTATAAAAGTTTTTTCCAAAACAAAACAATGTTTGAATCATAATAATTAAAATATATTTTAATACATTTAATGCTTTTATTAACATATTTTAATGTGTTTAATGAAAATAAAAGTGCATCACCCATGATATCGGTAAATTGACCCATCACAAGTGACAATTTCACTTTATAATAAAAGATATGGAGAAAGGAGTTTAATTAAGGAACTTACATTAACATAATATAATATCATTATAAAAAAAATTATTTATAAATCCATTTGGATACAATAAGGCGAGTATAAGAGAAAAAATAAATAAAATTGAAAATAAATTAAATGAAATAACGAGAGGATTTATCACTTGAATTCTCTTCTTGAGATCCTCCACAAAGAACCTAGTCATCGTATTCTGAAGAGACAAAAAAATCCTAGATGTGGGGAGGAGGTGATAGTGAAGATTAATGGGAACATTTTGGTAAAGGATAAAATTTCGCGAGGTGTGAGTAGAAGAGGGTGTGAGGGGTGGTATTTATAGTGGTGGACAGGGGTGTTTTCTCACTATTTAATTTGTTAGTTTATTATTTTTTTTAGGAACAAAATATTGTTAATTCATGAAACTAAATATATTATTTATATCATTTGAGTTCAAACCAATGTATCTTACATTAGATATGAATCAATGGATTGTTTATTTAGCTTATAATGAATATATACTGTAAATTGCAGAATTTAACTATTCACAAAAATTCATGCAATTCAAAAAATTCCAAAAACATCACCCAAACCATTTATTTAGTGGGTAGAATTTAAATATGAAATATATTTTATAAAAATAATATTTTAAATATTTGTAATTTAATTTTTAATTAAAATAAACATTTACAAGGAAAATAATGATTTTAAAATTTTAATTGATTTTAAAACACTTTGAAAAATTACATAAAATATAATAATTTTTTTTAAAACCATAAGAAATAAAAATATTAATTTATGGATACATTTTATGATAATTAATTTTCATTTATATTATTAAATTATTCACATTATTATAATTAAATATTTATGACTTAGAGAAATACCAAATCATAATTAATAAATTTTAAAACCACTCTTTACATAAAATATGATATAATTATACATTAATTTTATTTATAAGATACCAAGATTTAATATATATTTTTATTTTTGAGGTTACAATTCATTTTTCTAGTTTACTATTTATAAGCGTCATATTACTATTCCTAATGTCATGTTTCTCTTTGATCAGCATTGGTTCCTAAACATCTAGAAATAATTCTTATTTCATTAATTACTTGAGTATTAAGATTCTATTATGGTCAGTAATACATGATTACCAAATTAAAATAATAAGGTGAAAATTCTATTGATAAATGTTTTAGACATCACATTATTCTTATCATTATCTAATTATTTATCAGACTTACTAAAAGCATTGCACACAGATTTTGGTCCCACCCGTCACATGATAAAATGATGCACACGTTGCCCCCAAGATCATAACCAATCATCATATCAATACTGATGAAATAAAATGAGTATCCTTAATATGGAATTATATAATAAAACATAGAAAATTTATAGGTTTTATAATTATTTAATAAAAGATTAAAGCATGAAAAAAGTGGGGTTTCATGGGAAATTAATAATGGTAAAACCAGTGGAAGAGACACGAGTGTTATTGACATCATGACATCAAAACATAAATCATACTATTAATGTACATGAATGTTATTTAGTGATTATATCCTAGCAAGAAATATTAAACGCCAATGTATGTCATCATAGATGTAAAATAAATTTTAATGATCTCTTAAAAACATTTCATTAAGGAAATTATCCTTTCAGTATTAAAAACACATTATAAAATATATAATAATTTAAAAAAAATTACTTTAAAATAACATTAAAAACATATAAAGTAAGATTTAAAACATTTGTAATTTTTTTTTGAAAATATCCTTCAATACTTTTAAATAAAAACTTCAGAGAATGGATTCGTCTTGATGGTTGAGAATTATATGCATGACATATACATAAAAAATATTCCTTTCATATTGTCAATAGAAGTCAAAAGAGAATTGAATGAAAATGAAAAGTAGATTCCTTATAATAATATTTTATAATAAGGTAACAAATTATAATTTCCTTTAAAAAAAATTTGGACAATTTTGAAAACATTTTTAGAAAACATGGTTTTGGGAGAAAAGTAATTTTCGATTGAGAAGGGAAATAATTTTTTAACTTCTTATTATCATTTTACTAATAATATTAAGTTCAAAATACTATAAAATGGTACCATTACATGAATATTTTTTAAATAATGCCTGGTGAATAAGATTCATTGGAGTTCTTGAGATATAGATCATTAGAGTTCATCAATGGATGCATAATGTTAAACAATCCCGATCACAATGATATTTTAGAAATAAGCTCTTACCACTTTGGTAATAGTAAATCATATTCAACCTAAGAAATTATAATTAAATTAAGAATAATATTCTATTAAAATAAATATATTAATGATAATAAGAGTAAAATGGCAGTATTTAGACCTTTTAAAAGAATATATGGTTATAACATAACATGTGTCTTAAAGAATAAAAATTGAGACAAAATTACCTTACTGATTTAGAAACATTTAAACATATAAAAAATGAAATGTAAATAATAAAATGGATACGTAAAAAACCATAAATATAAGGAAAATAATTATAGAATAAAATAATGATCTGTATGTGCACCATTCAAAATATAATATTCGTGAATATGTAATATGTCTCATAAAAATAAAAGTGAGAAATACAATCCTTATACATTGTGTCTTGATTCCCATTATAATCAATAAAAACATCAGTTTAATATATATAATTGTATTATACATCTATTATATAACCATATTAATTTATATCATACCATATGTGATTTTTTATGAACTTTTATTAACCATTTAATAACCATTCCATGTTAATGTGGTGTTTTAGGTAATAACCAATTTGTTTTCCCTTGTATTTTGATATGTTGTATTCATGGTCCACTTTCTTCTATCATTATTTCTTCATATCCTAAATAATTACCTTGATATTTGTATCATATATATTAATTATATAATAATTTATAATAATCTATAAAAGATAGAAATATGAAATGAAATAAACCGTTCATGGAGACAGTAGATTTTTTGTATCCATGAACGTTGTTTCCATTTTCTTATCATATTAAATGAAATAAGATAAACAACTGATATATATATATTATAGTTAATTTTTAATTAATTTTCAATATATATCACATATTTATACTAAAACCATCCTTAATATATTCCTTATAAAGTATGAATGAATCACTTCGCTTTAACGAGGTGGTAGTCCTCATGTCCGTAAATGAAGTTATCTACTTCCAAAATAATGTAAAGAATGAAGGCATGTGTTGTATAATAATTCCAAAATAATAAACACCAAATAAATATAATATATATCATATAAATATAGTATGTCCATCATTATTCTTAATATTGAAATGTGGTAATGGACGAATGGTTGACATAAGTTCACGAGGCGGTAGTCTATAGTACCCCCGAAAAATGATTACCTAAACAATTAAATATAAGTATTGGTATATTTAGTATACTAAGGTTATGATAAATTAAATATATTATATTAATTGGGGTGGATAAAGAAACATAATAGTGATGTGTGTTGAGGGAAATTACATCTTTTTCAGGTAACTGCTTTTGGTTTTCACCCAAGGGATCCCTTAGATTTCTTTCATCCCAACGTAAGAATTCTAGGATGAGAGTATAAAAATTTGGAGGAGATTTGAAAAGTGATTTTCCATGCAAAAGGGGATTATAGTTTTAATGAATCAATGGTGGTGAGTTCCCATTTGTTGTGGAAGAGGAGTAAAATTTTTGTAAATACAAAAATGTAATCATTATTGAGAGGTCTCCCTTGCATCATTTTCATCAACTAATTTTCTATTTTATATAATGGGTTATGGTATTCATATTTATATAAAATTGTTTTTGAATGATTTTAGGGTCATTTTCAGACATTATTGTTTTTATTTAGACATCATGTAATCTTATTTTTAACTTAATCACTATAATCAATTTTAATTTTTCTCACTAACATCTTTGGTCAGTTATTACATTGACCATATAATAAATTATAAATTATTATTATTCCAAATATAGTGCCCATTTTTTCAAATTCGAGTCATAGCAGAGGCATAAATTAATGAAATCATAATCTCGTAGATGGGATGAAACAATTAGTTTTTAAAATGAAATTGATTAAAAGTTCAAAATGTTTGTATATGCAATTTCGCAGTGAAATTGATTCCAATGAAATAAGTTTTATATATGATTAAAATTAATATTCTATAAAATATAATTAAAATATTACATAACATTATAAATAAATTATAATAAAATAAAATTATCAATTAAAATTTTGAATTTCTAACTATTCATCCAAAAATGAAATATTTGAAAAAATCCTAAAAATTTACCCTAAGTTAAATTTTACATTATTAATTAAAAAATTAAGATTATTTTATCGAATTATATATATAAAAGTTCTAAAAATTATTTTTACTGTAATTCAGCAGAGGACATAAATATCAATAATTTAGAGAAAATAACATTTTGAAACATAAAAATAAATTTTCAAAATTAATAAGTTTATATATAAATATGAGTCATTTATTTATTAGATTTAATATTTAAAAATTAGTCATTACTATTCATATTTTTATTTTTGTGGGATATGTTTGAACTATGTCATTTAAATAATTATAATAGAATGTTGTTTCATAGAAACTGAAGATGTTTGTAATTGATGCTACGTTGATTTTATGTGTAGTGAAATCATGACTTGATGTGTAGTATAATGAAATCATAACTTGGTATAACAAGAATAAAATATCCATTAATGAAGTTTTTTTGAAAAAAAGTTTTTATAAAAACTCAAGGTGTTACATCCTACCTCCTTTAAAATGAATTTATCCCTTGAAATTTGTTAAAATTATTAAAAAAAATGAGGATACATATACGTAAACATATCCCAATGTTCCCATGTAGCTTCCTATAACTTGTGGTTTCTTTACAAACCACTTTCTAGGTGAGTGGTCTTATTTTGTAGAACCTTTTCTATATTAACCATAATTTCCACCAGTTGTTCCTCATACAAAATGATCCAGCTTCAACATTATCACCACTGAGTTCAGTATATGTTAAGGGTCATATATTAACTTCCTCACAATAGATACATGGGAAACATCATGTAATTGAGGGAGGTTTGGTGTTGGAAACAAGTGATATGATACCTTCATAATAAAATCAATAATTTTAGAGGTAATAATATACATAGGTCTTAGTTTATCTTTCATATCTATTATCATAACCTTATTCTATGGATAAATTCATAGAAACACCTTCTCAATGACTTCAAATTATACAACCTTTCAACTGTTTTTGGAATAAATTTTTTTCCAAATCTGAGATAGCATGATATGAAGTTAGATGTATCTAATGTTATCTGACAATTCCTCCTACTATATCAGGTTACAATAACTTTATTCCTTAATCATTATTCTATCCCATTGCATCTCTAAAGTTCATCTTGACAATGGATTCACAAATATCCATCTGAATTCTTGAGTGAAATCTATTGTAATAAAAAAATCAATTATAATAAGTCATTGACCCAAAACTCCTTTAAAATCAAGGTAAAAAGTTATCAACATATCTTCTAGGTTTTGAATTATCTTTATAGACATATCATACATCTAATGGTGATAAATAGCTTTGAATGCTAATTATGTAATAAGTATATTCTAAACACTTCAACAAAACATCAAGGTAATCCATGGTTCTTGAGCAAAAAAATGTAATGTGGTACCCCATAAGACTTTATCAGTTCAGTAATAAATATCCTAGAAATATGATACAAAGGGAAGTCTTCTCTGATAAATATGATGTGGGATGACCCAGTACGGTGATCTAATACCACCCATATAGAATTATTCACATTAAAGGTTTTTTGGTGTCCAATATAAAAATCTATAGTGATGTTCTCCAATTTAAATTATGGTATGGGTAGTGGATATAAATTCCCCATTTACTTTTTTTATTTTAGAATTAAATTTCTAGAATACCAGGAACTAAGATACATACACTATGATATCCCTTTTCATTTCATCCCACCATAAGTATTCTTTAAAATATCTAAACACCTTTGTACATCAATGATGAATATAGAATTAATAACTATGAGATTCCTCTAAAAATTAATCCTTAAAATTCTGTATGGAAGGAATGCATACATGATTCCTAAAACTTATCATTCCATCATGATCACAGTTATATTCAAGAACATTTATATCCTTCTTTATTGGCTTCACATCTTCCATCCGCACCTATTTAATCCCCACTTGATTAGATGGTTGAACATTCAGTTGACCAAGGTAATATTTATCTCTTCATTAATGATTTCCAGATAATTTTTTTTAAAATCCAGAATTATTTAATATTTTGTGATCCAAATATTTGATAATCTAGAGTCGTCCTTTCCACTCAATGCAATGCCCACCCTGTTTTCTTTTTACAATATTATTAATATATTGGCTATTTATAATACATTATCAGCTCAACCCCAAATCTCTAGTTCATTTTCATCTCCTTCTAGTATATTATATACATCAAAATTTTACGATCGATATATATATCACACTTTTATCCATATTGATAATGCCACCATATCATTAATCAAAACATTACTGCAGCAATTTCCAAATCCTGATTCAGATAAGTTTTCTCAGGAATAACCATTTTCATTTGGAATACTATACAATCATGTCATTAAATTTAATAACACTTTCAAATACCTTCTTGGATGCATCATTATAAATTACAAACCCCTCTCCACTGCTGGGGGATGTAAGAATAGGTATACAGTACAACCTTTTATTTAGTTCCTAGAAATTTTTTTCACATTCATCTATCCATAGGAACATAAAAGCCTTCCTTGTTATGTTGTTCATTGGATTACTTTTTTTGTGAAATCAAGCACAATGCATCGATAATATCTAGATATTCCCTGAAAACAATATATCTTAGTAATTTGGGTTTTTGAGTGACAACATTAAATAGTTATCATTTTTGATCGATCCACTATTATTCCTTTGAAATTATCAGACCCAAAAATTAAACCTTTTGTATAAAAAATTTACAATTTTTAAAATTTTCATACATTTTATCATGCGTTAGGTTTTTTAGTACAGATCTCAAGTGGTCCGCACTGTATTTTTTTCTCTTTTAATAGATAATAATATCATCTAAAAATACCACCACTAACTAATAAAGGAATCCTTTATGGACTATATTCCTGAAATCAATTAATATAACAGGATAATTTGTATGATAAAAAGAAATAAATATATATCATAGTGTCCATACCATGAATAGAATTCCATCATGTGTATATCCTCCTTTTGGCCCTCAATTGATGTTATCTATAATGATGGTAAATCATGATGTTTTTCTCTATGTAGTTGATAAAACTAGTCATTAATATGGGGAGGTATATACTTGTTCTTACTTGTGACCTTGATCAAGTGCAAATAATAAATTCATAGTCACAGTGATGTATATTTCATTTCCACAAAAGTACAAGTGTACCCCAAGATGGAAGTCTTTTCTAATTAACTCCCTTATCATGTTTTTCTTGAAGTTTCTTCTATAATTCTTGCTAATTAATCTGATGCATTCTGTAGAGAGTCTTTTTAATTGTTGTGGAATGACATATGAGTTTTATTGAGAAATAAACATCACATTTTAGTGGAAGGCTTGGAAAAACTTCTGTAATTGCATCCACACATTCTCTAATAATGTACATATCATTGATCAGGAGTTTAACCCCAAACAGTTGAGATAAACAGACAATATTAATGTGAATTAAGACCCATACACTGGATGTAATCTCTCTATGTAGTTCATATTGATCATTACCCAATAAATTTTATGGGGATATAGGTCCCACCCATAACATAATAAAATTATACATACATGTTCCAATAGATAATGAAACTTAAATCATATCATGAAAAATAATAATATGTGGGTTTCATAAACAATTAATCATAACCCATGTAATTAAATGTGTATCAAAAAGAACATGTCAGGTTTTACCTTCCTGTTATAAAATACAACCCTTCCATTAAATCACATTTTTATTACATCAACACCATTTAATATACCATTTATAATACTCAATTAAATACTTATACTGATTATTATTATATATTTCATTATTCATATAACATAATACTTTAATTACAGAACCTAAATATTTTTTTCATACACCTTTCTTCTTAAACCATTACTCAAGTTTCATCATCTTATTCCATAATACAACTTTCCTAGAATATGAAATAATAATTATGTATTAATGTTCATCAACATAAACATAATCATGCTTCTTATGATTAATTTAACAATACTAGAAGAAAAACCTATATTTTTCACATAGCAGTCACATTGTATTTATCTTTATCAATATAGCCAATACTCATACACCTTCTGGATTCTATTCATGTGATTTTCACTTAAGAAAAAATGTCATAATCCCATACTTTCCACATCCCAAACATTAAATCTTAACAAATTTACTTATTTTACTATCTATATAATAAAACTATTAATCATAGTGTCAGAAAATATTTTTATAATGGGAAACACTTAATCATGAAGAACCACTTATAGGATGTCTAAATAATGACACGAAATTTTTTAATCTATAATTTTATTATTAAAGGTCATTGAAATCCAACATATAATTAAATACTACATGATTATTTTTATAGACTATGTGAATTTTAAAATAATGACCTCCAAGAGTGTTGAACTAGGTGTTGATTATGGCGCATTGTCATATATCAAGTTATACCCGAGTGGTCATGGAGCGTCTTTTCAGAGATGTTAACCCTAAGTACATTTTTCCCAATCTACCACCACTCTTAGAATATAGAAAATGAAATTATTTCTAGTAAACCACTCAAAATAACCTTTTCCAATATTCAAAGACATTTAACTATACTTTTAATTATCCTTATACCTATCCTTAGAAACATCCCAAGACATATCCGTACAAATATCCCATGGGATGTCACTAAAGTTTTCAAATCAATGATTATAAAGGATGAATAAACATTATCTCTGATAATAACTATAACAACCAAGATTAATACATATTAATAGTAAATTATTATTTTTAGAATAATTAATACATTAAAAAATAGATTTCTAAATGCCATTTTCTTTTTGTTGCTTTGGAATCATGGAATCACAAAAACTAGTACAAAAGTGAGATACATTATCTCCCAATCAGTCCTTCATGACTAGTGGCCTTATTAGGAACATCATATGTATTCAATATATTTATAACCTAGGGAAATGTGTCATAAAAAAGGGTCGATCTCATATGCTCAATTAGGGTAACCCGTGAGATATGTAATCACAATCATAAAGATAACGGTATAATAATTTGATCATATCATTAGAATATCATACCCATCATATCAAAGATTAAATACATGAGTCATAGAATAAATATTGGTAGTTTATAAGACATTATCCATAAGGGACTCGGGGGAATAATCCATGAAAGAGTAATTAAGGAAGAGGACAATGAATTTGTATCATACACATATTAATAGAAAATATTATACCAAGGTTATCTACCAAGACCTTTACAAAATGTTATTCATGGGATAAAACCTATGTACCTACTTCAGGCATGGTCTAAATAAATGTGTACCCTATTATTTTTAAGCTTGGGCTACAACCCTTATAACCTCTTGTTTCCAGTATTAGGCTACAACCCATATACCCTCATTTTTTAGGCTTCGGCTATAACCTATGTACCTTTTGAGATCATATACTCATAAATTCATTTGTTTTTTGTATATTCAAAATTTACTTTTGGTTTAGTGGGAAACATACAAAACATTGTAGATGGACATACCCCCAATTTTTTTTTTCATATTTCTAATTTCAAATATAATCATTAAAAAATCATAAATCAAACAGATCTATCATCACTGCCTCGAGCCATGATCCACCGTCTATCATCATCATTTAAAAAACAACTACTCAACCATGTGTTATTCCACGTAGAACATCATTGATTAGTTGAACTATATATCCCAAAACACCAAGAAACCCACTAATCAAATCTAAGAGGGAGAATATTTCTTGATCCTGGTTTAAGAGAAGAGTAAATGCATCAACCGTGAGCCCACAATCATCACCATAGAGACTTCATCTCAAAATATATAAGTTTTAATGACCATTTAATTATTGAATAACCAGTGAAATGAAATAGTTTTTATAATAATTTGTTATAGTATAACCCATTTAATAGAAACATGTTTCATAAACATCAATCTATCAAAAAAGAGACCATTCCGAGAAATAATATGAATGGTTCCCTTGGATAATATCCCTATTAAAGCATAAAATATAACCAAGTATGTCATATTAGATAAAAAATGATTTTGAAAGACCACTTGGACCCTAAAATTTATTTGAAAATCAATTATTAAAAAATATATCCCTGTTCAAATAATTTATTATTAATAGAATTTGACTAAATATAATGGAATCGTGAAATATTTTTTAAAAAAGTTTTTGGAGGAAAATATCCTTTATGATTAAAAGCCTTTTTTAAAACATAAAACATTTTGAAGTCCATTTTCCATGAGAAGAACCATGAAAACTAAAAATGAAGATTGATAAAATGTGGAAAACCATATTATTTGAAAATAAATTGAAAATATATCAATTAATATTTGAAATAAATAAATTACACATCTTTGAAAAAAAATCAGTAACCCCATATAGGGTTATATGAAAATCATTTAAAAGAATATGTAAATCTAAAAAAATAATAAATAAATAAAAAAAATTACTCTAAAATTAGTAAACAAATTCGTTAGAAAGAAACATTTAAATCTTATGAATGAAATAATAAAGAAATGACTGTGATGATGACAAGTAAGTCTATACATTCTGAACATTTCTTTTGTGACTTAAATGTTTTTAAAATTGTATTGAATAGAAAAAAATAGGTATATTACTTTTAAAAAAGTTTTGTGAAATGATAATAAATGGGTATTTTTTTTAAATATCATTTTATAATAGTAAAAAAATGAAAACTTTTTTTGAAAACAATGTTTTGAGAGAACACTGATTTTAAACTGAAATGAGAAATGAAGTATGATTAAAATATATTACTATGTATATTAAGTAAAAAAGAGTGGAAAATGGAACCATTGCATGGATATAACATAAATAACAATAGGATAAGAAAATATATGATTATTCTTGAGATATTGATCATAAGAGTTCTTCAAAGGAACCTTAATAATAATAATTCTTGATAAATGATGAGATTGTAGAAAAAAAATTTACCACTTTCATAATATTAAATCATTATAAAATGTAAAGAAAAAATTTAAATTAATCTTAAAATATCATTAATATAATTAGTTTCATGATATAACATGTCAAAGGTAGCATATAAACCCCATAAATTGTTTTTGCTGAATATCATGGCATGTGTCTGAATGAAGGAAAATTGAGAAAGAATTACATTCTCAATTTGGTATATTTTGAAACATACAAACCATGAAATAAAAATCATATATTTTATAGGTAAATACATATAAATTTAATTATATTTATCATTGAATACATCCATGGTATGCATAAGTGTTCATTAAAAATTTCCCTTATGAATTTTCTCATTCCTTTAAGTATTGGAAATAACAAAAATATTTCATTAATAATACATATTATCTATAAAAAAATTATTATACGTATCCATAATAATTATTTATTTCTATAAAGAAATTAATATAAATGTTATTTAACCTTTCTATAGCCAGGTATATCATTAATTTCTTTAATTCAGTAGAATAAATCAGATCTTTAATGAAACATGGAATTCTTTAATTTCTCAATTATTATTCCTTTAGATTTATGAATATGGTTCTCTTAAATTATCAATTAAAATTTCTCTTTATCAATGTGGAATCATATTGGATATATAATCTTATTCATCTTTCCAAATTCTGAATCACACAGAAAATCGAATTTGATTCACCTTCCTCAATTATCAATCTTCCAGAATTTTGATTTTGATTCATTAAATTTTATGATTCTGATTCTATAATTATTTTAATCCAATTAACTTCCTCAAATTCTAATTCACGCAAAAATTCATATCGGATTCATTATTTCTCAATTCCAAAACATTTAATTTTCTAAATCTGATTCTATATTTCTGAATACTGATTCTCAATTATCTGCACATCTGATTTTATATCTTTCTTAAATTTTTTCCATTTGTTTAAGAATCTGTTATTATATATTTCATATAGTTACTATTTTTCATTAACATAATGTTGTATATAAATAGTTTCATATATACTTAATTAGTCCAATTATATTTTAAATATTAAAAAATTTATTCTAATTTGTTTTTATATGACCATTGTGAGTGCATGTTTTATAGATCCCACCGAAATTTCACAAAAACATTTGTACATTGGCCAAAATTTCGACCATGGGAGATGCTGCCTATAAATACCCAATCATTTTAAGGTTTTTTGTATTGTGAAATTTTTGGAGAATTAATACAATATGAGAGATCTACAAAAATTTCTTCAATCAGAATCAATGAAGAGTATCTGTTGTGGATAGTTTGTTCCACATACTTAAATCATCAACAATATTTATTTCTCATTGTGTGATTCTGATTGTTCATATATAAAATTCAGGGCTTCCATGCTGAATGAAGATAGAGGTTCCAATTAACTTCTTAATCGAGGGCTTCCATGTTTATGGAAGATAGAGGTTTGGATCACCTTAAAAATAAAGGGCTTGGGGGATAGAAAGAAACACACAAATGATTTATTGATTGAGGGCTTACCCTAGTTAGGGTAAGTCATAATTTCCAGAAATTAAAAATCAAGGGATCTTAATCCAAGCTGTTTTGGATACCTTACCCTTTAGGTTAAATTATTTTTACTCTTTTATATGAACATTAAATATATACTACAATCTATAACAATAAGAAAGTATTTCTTATACATTATTATTTGTTGAAACTATGATTTACGATTTTATATTCATTATGGTAGAATATTTTTTAAGTATACCAATGTAAATATTTAATTATAAATATTTATTAAAAATTAAATGATTTTCTTTAATAATACAAATGAGGGTTAAATTGAATCTAATTTTTTAACTTTGTTAAACAATGTGTCTATATGGATAAAAATGAAATTTCTTAAACATAAAATTCACCTCTATTTTAACTGAGTATTTACATCCACATTTTGGTCCTATAATTTGTATCATAGGAGGTATATGAAATACTCATATATATATTTTATTAGAAAAGGATTCAACTATATTTATTTTACTTAATTTTATCTTACTAGTTAGATTATTTTTTTGATAAATTCTATGTTTATAAATACATAAAACACTAACATGTGAAGTTTAAATGTTTGGTTTTAAAAGATTAAATTAATGAATATAGGATTCATATAGAATTTGAACACTACAAGACCAAATATATTGTATGGGAATGATTTTGAATACTATAGATATTTAGTTTAGAATTTTTTATCAATACTGTTGTAGATAAATCTTTTATACTTATTGAAGATTATAAGAAACCGAATAAGGAATTCACAAATTTTAACAATCTAGAATCGTAAATATTTTAGATGAAATATTAGGTAAACAATACATTAGATTTTTCTATGACCAAGAATACATATATATATCAAGATATATTCTTTTGAAGCAGTTAATACCATTTGGTAAAAACTCTAAGTTACACAATTTGGTAATACTAAAGTTATTGAAACTAAAAGACCCATGCATAGAGAAGATTATCATGTTTTTTTACCTATGGAGAACCAATAGTTAATGTTTAACAATGAATCTTGAATATGGTGAATATCATACGTTCAATGGGATAAAATTATCTTGACGATGAGAAGCTTGTAGACAAGATTATTAACATCATGCCAAATGAATGGTAATAGAAGGGAACTACTACGGATGAGTAAGGGAATGTTAAAATGATAAATCAGGATGAGTTTTTTGGAACTCTCTTACAACACGAGAATATTTTAAAGAGATATGCTGAGAATATAAATAATTAGAATGGGACTATTTCATTTACTATGACATTGAATAAATATAAAGACAAGACTCGTGATAAATTTTCCGAGTCAACATTTTCTGAGAAAGTTGTAATTTAATTAAACTTTAGTGAATATGAACATTATGGTAATGAGTTAGCCTAAATTTCTCTAAAGATGAACAATATTGATGGAATGATGATTTCTAATAAAAATATATGACAAGGGGCAGTAAGGATAATATAGAATCAAAAGTCACATGTTATGAAGGATAGAATGTAAGACAAATCAGACCTAGTTGTCTAAGGCATAAAATTAAGGACAATAAAGATATACATTTTTAATGGAATCATAAAAGATATTATATGCCTAAAGGAAAGAAATTATTGAAATAAAATGATTCTTAAAGTGCAAGTGGTGGAGACTCATCTGATGATTCTTTAGACGATGAATCTTTTGGACAAAAAAATATTTGTTTTATCCGTAGAGTACCTATTGAAAACCAATGTATCACGATTAAGGTACACACTATTGAATCTTTAACCAATATATCTATATGTTCTAATTATCCTCATGAAGAAAATTCAACATCCTTATCTAAATAATCTTTATATGCATATGATATATTACCTACTTTTGAAGAAGTATATATGTTTTCCAAGTTACATGAAAATAAAAATAGCATGTTCAAAAAGAATCATGATAAGAAAAATTCAATAATCATTATTTTGAAAAAATCAGTCTCATATATTTTCAAATATATTGATGAAAAATATTTTTAAATTTTTTCTATTTCAAAAAACCTGTAGAATGTTAATTCTAAGAAGGACAAAATTTCTATGTATTTTGAAAATACTATTTATAAGAAAAATGTTTTAGAGACAAAATAAAATCCTAAGACTAATCAATATAAGGATATAAATTTATTCATTAGACTAAAATTAGAAATATTTTATATAATGATTCATTTTTCAAACGTCACTTCTGGTAATGAAAGCCTTTGATAAAATGTATTTACAATATAGTCCATTTTTGAAGTGTTTTAGAATAGGTTATACTCACTCAAAAAAACATTTAGCCACAACTATTTTTTACTACAATGTTCCAATTTTTGCAATAAGAGTAAAATTGATGGACAATGGGAGAAAAGTTATTCTTTAAATAAAATTAAATCTTTAGGTTTTTAAATCTCACTTTTATAAGAAGATGTGGATTCCCAAGATTTTACTTTCTAACAATGTCATATCAAAGAATGTTTTGACCATGAAAATATAATTGTTTTATTTTCCCAAAAAAAGGAATTACCAAAAAAAATATATGGTACATGGTTAGTGGATGTCCCCAACACATGACTAGTAACAGAATATTCATTGAATAGTTTACTAATAATAAAGGTGGATAAGTTCCTTTCGAATACAATGCTTAAAGAATTTTTTTTCTATAGGTAATATCATTATTCTTGTAAAAGAATTAATTTCAAATGTTTCATTTGTGAAAGTTCTTAAGATCAACCTAATAAGTATAATTAAATTCAATTAAAATATCATAAAATATGAATCTGAATTCAAAACCATTGTATAGAACATTGATTCTCAAAGGAAGTCTTGTAGAGATATAATGAAGTGGTAAAATAAAACCAATAATGATATTAAAAATTTTTATGATATGTTCGAGATAGTTAAGGGTTCCTTCAAATAATCATAAGGAAAAATCAAAACTATTTCAAACAACATCTCTGAAAGGTTGAAGGAAGACCAAGCTATTCGGTTATCAGAAGATGGAGATTTATCTAGGAAAATGAATTCTCTTGCTCATGAAGTTAAAAGAGTGAAGGATTATATAGAATATATGTATGAAATTATTAAGTCTAAATATTAAATGATTAATTCCCAGGAGGATAAAATTCCACGTCCACATGAAATGTTTCAAAACCTGGAGAAAAATATTTAGGATCAGGAACTTCTTTTATCAAAATTTCAAGATGATCACAACGAGCTCAAGAATTTAATGGATTTATTAGAAAATTTAATACCTAAGAATGATTGATTTTTATTTTTATTTAAGATATTTTTTTTCAAAAAACCTTTTTCAATGATATGAAATATTTATCTTTTCTCTGTTGTATAGTTTTTATATTTTCTCGAATATTATACTCTTTCCCATTATTATTTTTTAAATCAAAAAGGGGGAGAAATATTTTCTAAAAATCATATTTGTCTAAGGAGAAAAAATAAAGGGGGGAATTCTTAAAGAATAAATCCTTATTTTAAGGGGATATAATTTCTTAAGAATTTTAGAAAAATAGATAATGTCAGAATACGATCTTTAGGGGAATTTCTTATCCTTAGTGGGAGTTAATCACATTTATATTGAGTCACAAACTAATAGAGGGATCCGTTTTTATTTTATGTTCAAATATGAAGTCTTACATTCTTAATATTCTTTTTCTAAATTTACTATTTATTCTTTCCAAAAAGGGGGATATTGTCGAGTCAAAATATTCTTTAAGAATTTTTTCATTCCCTTTCGTTTTATAAATAACAAATAATAATATTTATCTAAAATAAAATTATTATAAATTGCCTTTATTAATTGTTTCTATCTAAAAGGAAATTGATTTACAAGTTATTTAAACTTTTTATTGCTAAGTCTAACATTATTTTACATAATTCAAAAGAATAAATTAGATCATTCAAGAAAAATGAAATCCCTTGATTTCTCAATTTCAATGCCTTCAGATTTTTGAATATGATTCTCTTAAAATATCTATTCTGATTCCACTTTCTCAGTTAAAAATAGTATGTAAAATCAAAAAGATTAATTTTTATCATTTATGAGTCAGCTAAAAAATTGAAACTGACTCATATTCCTCAATTCTGAATCATCCGGAATTTTGATTTTGATTCTATCAATTTTGTGAATCTGATTCACTTCCATAAATACTAATTTACTAAAAAATATGAATTGGATTACTGGATTCTCAATTCCAAAAGGTCTAATTTTTTTAATCTGAATCTCATTTCCATAATATTGATTCTCAATTATTTCTAGATTCTATTTTGTATCTTTCTAAAAATTTCCCCATTTGTTTTAGAATGAAATTTTATATCTTTCTTAATGATAATGTTTTTTCCTATATGTAATGTTTTTAAATAGTTTAATATATACCTAATGTTTCTCCTAATATTTTGTTATGCTAAATGATGTCATCTAATATGTTGTTATATGACTGTCGTATGTTCTAGCTATATAAGTCACTTCTAAATTTTACAAAAAATATGACCATTGGAGGAAAGTTTGATGGTCGGAGTTGTCACCTATAAATACTCGATCATTTGAACATGAGATGTGCTGTGAACATTTTTTAGAATTGATACTCTATGATAGCTCTACCAAAATTGCTTCATGTAAAATACTGAAAGAGTTTAGTTGTAAACAGATTTTTCCACATACTTAAATCTTAAAAAATATTTGTTTTTCTTTGTGAGATTCTGATTGTTTCTGTATTCAATGGAGGGATTCCAAGATAAAGAAAGATAGAGGTTTTGATTACATATTTAATTAAGGGATTCAATGTTTAAGGAAGGTAGTTGTGTTGATCACCTTACAAATCAAGGTCTTGCTGGGTTAACTAGACATAAACTTATCATTCATAGATCAAGGATTTACCCTTGTGTGGGTAAGAAAGATTTTTGTGAAAGTGTAAATCAAGGTATCATTATCTATGGTGTTCTGGATACCTTACCCTTTGGGATAAAATATTTCTACTTCTTTATAGGTACTTCAAATTTATTCTACAATCTACAAATATATGAAAGTGTTACTTATACTTTACCATTTGTTAAAACTATGATTTGGGAATCTATACACATTAATGTTAAATACTATTTTTAATATTAGAGTGCATATTTCAGTTCATATTTTTGGTAAACCTAAGGTGTTTTTCTATAACATTACAAAATAGGGTTAAACTAAATCTTATTTGTTTATCTTTGTTAAATAATGTTTCTATAAGGTAAAAAATGAATGTTTTCAAAAATACAAATCACTGTTCATATAATCTAGTTTCTATATCTACATTTATATCATACAATAAGAACCACATTAAAGTAATGAGTGGTGAAGAAGTCACAAGTCTCATAGAAATAAAAGTGAGATGAGAGACACTAACCTTAAGACTTGAATTTCATTGTAAACATTCAAACCTACTATATAATAAATATAAGTTTATATAAATCTACCAAATAACCATATTATTATATCTAAAACCATATATTATTTTTTATGAATTTATGTTACCAGTTTATTAACAAATCCATGTTATTGTTACATTTATGTTAACATCATCATTTTTCGTATATGTTTTGGATTGTTATTTTAGATCCTCTTACTTAAATCATGATTTAATTATTTAAAATTTTTAAATAATGATATCAATATCAGATATATTTAGTTAATATGTATTTAAAATAATCTATATAATATATAAATGTGAAACGGAATACATCATTCATGGAGACGGTATGACGTATGTACACATGAACATTGTTTTTTGTTGTTGTCATAATGAAATAAATAAAGTAACTGACATATAAGTATATATATATATATATATATAATATCACTGAATAATAATTATCATGTCATATATATGATATATATTCACTAATACCACCCATAATACATTCCATGCAGAGTGTGAATGAATCACATCATTTGGAAGATGGGGTAGTCCATAGTTACCCAAATGAAATTATCATATTTACACAAAATGGAAAGAATACATGTATGTGTTTTATAATATTTATTTACAAATAAATAATATATATATATATATATATCATATATATCATATAAAAATATATTCACCGTCACTATCTCCAACCATGAGGCCTCGTAATGAAAAAATGAACTACATCATTTTAGGAGGCAGTAGTTCACCGTACACAAGAACAGTATGTTCATTACCCATTAGATGGATTTTTTTGTAAGTTTTGGTCTAAACCTTATAATATCCCAAAAAATTTACATTTATTAAAATAAATTTATTATACATTCATGTAATAAAAAATATTAATTTGGTTTAGAATGAAAATAAAATAATAGAGCATGAGGAAGGATGTTACATATCCTTTGTGAAACTCCTTTTAATATTCAGCAAATGGATTCAATTGATGGTATTATTCCATTATTAATGATTCTATAAGAATTTTTTTATATAGGTAGCTTATTTTATTTGATCTTTGGTGATCCAAATGGATTTATATGTGTGAATAAGAGTGAGTGGTGGGTTCCTTTTAATTGTGGATTTGGTGTGGGATTATAATAATGTTTTTAAAAAGGAATTACACCCACATTTTTCCTATGAAATGTGGATAAAATAGAACAAAAAACTATATAAATTGTAGGATAGGGCCGTAATATGTCCATAAAATGGATTCTTGTCATTTTTATTGATCATTTTGGGCTTTATGTTTTGGGTTTAGTTCATTGCCATTGTAATTTTTTCTTAATCACAATAATTATTTTTAATCACGTACAGTTATATTTTGGGTAATCAACTAAATTGATCATATTAGAAATTATAAAGTATTATTAAGAAAAATATAGAATCCATTTTTAGAAATTATAATAACATATTTTTATGAATTTAATTTGTATTTAATCTTAGAGACTGGTCGAAAAAGATAGTCTTTATAGTAAAAATTTTCAAAAGCATGAAATTTTTTTTCGTCAAATTTAGAAGTGATATTGAATAAAAATTCCTATATTGGATTAAATTATTCAGAATTTTTTTATTTAATTACTAAAACAAAACTAAAATATTATTTAACTATATAAATAAGTTAGGTGAAAAGGCATTTTTGAATTAAAATTCAATGAAATTCTTTATTCATCAAAAAATGAAACTTCATGGAAAAATAAAAAATATTAACCATAATCTAATTTTTTGGTTCCTATTTTAAAAAATTACTTTTGAAAATAATAATTATAAGTGTCAAAAATCATCTTTAAAATGTATTTTCCATTAAAAGGGATTAAATTAACTTTTATAAATATAATAAATTTTATTTATAAAATTTTATTTAATCTTACCTTATACGTGTAAAATATATCATGTGAGTATAAAAAATATTGAATAAATGAAAAATAAATAAATTTTAATAAAAAAAGTTGTCAAAAGTTGTTTTTTTAATAATAAAGTTAATGCTTGGTTTGTACATAGAAAAAAAATTTCATTTAAATGTAATTTATTTATATTCAAATAGTTCTTACATTAACTTATAGTATTTTCATACCAAAGGATTCATTTTATATAAACGTGTAAATCATATTTTTATGATTTAATTAATCATAATCACAAATTACATTCTAATGGATATGTTTGATATATAATAATATTTTAATAATCAAAATAATTGTATATGTAGTTCACTATAAAATTGGTATTTCATATAACAAGAGCTACTAAAGGGACTTGATATTGTGTGTAATAAAATACAAATATAGTGTTTTATTTTACATATTATAATCTATTTGTTTCATGTAGTGAACGATTATCAAGGTTTTTCATATAACCCAAACCAAACATAGTTATGTTATATAAAAAACTATATTTAGTACTGCGTGAAATTAAAAATATTAACTTTATTCAAAAAGAATTCCCAAAATCATCAAGTTTTAAATTATACCCACCTTACTGTTAATTTATCCCTTGCAATTCAAATGGGTTAACAAAGGATTGGTACTTGAATGTTCCTTTTATAGAAACCTGTATTATAAAAAATAATACTGAAACCTCCTTTAAAAAGGGAAGGATGGAAATATGATGGGTACCCAAAATAACTCATTACTAGTTTTCCATATGGGAGGTCATTGGAGGAAACTAAATACATCAACATTGAAGAGAAATTTAACCATAATTTCATGACTAAGAGTGATTGAGAAAAATGTCAAAAGATAGTTAAAAATTACCAAGACATAAATATGTGGTCATCTAAGGTGAAGTTTTATTAATTATAAAAGAAGGTATTATGATATCCTTTTCAGTTTGAAGTTCATTTCCATAGAGTAAAATAATTTTCTTGAGAAGTTGTACTTACTTGATTCAGTGAAATACCACCCTTAATTGTTCCTTGATCAATTTATACTTCACAAAAATCACCCAAAAGGAACATGAATTTTTCTTTCCTAAAGCACTAATAGATCATTATAATCATAAATAGAATAATTGGCCATTCCATCCATCATTATCCCAAAAAATGTTAGTATTGGTTTTTCAATGTGCATAAATCTTCATATTGTGTGATTATACTATAATCTCTAAAATCTCATCCAAAGTTTAACATATAAAATTCCATAAATTCTCAACCATTTAATCTTTCTGAAAGATGACCATCCAAACATTAGAAAACAATTCAGTAAATTATATTAACATTGGTCCCCCATATATCACAAATTATATCCAGGTTGTGGATTTCCAATCATTTTAATACCCTCATCCAATATCCTCTTGGAACATGGTAATAATGTGAATTACAATAACTCCTTTTGGAAAACATGCATGCTTAATTATTCAAAAAATCAATAGATATGATCATTAAATCAAAGAAGTTGAAAACTTCATCCATGATAACATAAAAAACTTTTTCCATAAATCCTTTATCAGTTTTAAGGCATAAAATACTATCAAATTTACTTTATCAATATCATAATCACATTATCCATATAAAATATCATATGAGAAACATGGCATGGGATACCTTCCATTAATCAAAATTTCATATTTACATTAAATCACATTTCTATGTCATCCTCACCATTCAACATATCCTTTCAAACCCTTATATAAAACAATTATACAGAAAATAATTATATATTTCACGATTCATAAAACATAATATCTGAATCCGAAAACATAAATAAATCATTCATAAATCATTATTCATAATCTGTTACTCAAGTTTCATTATATTATTCCATAACATCAATTTCCAAAAATATGACATATGAATCATGTATTATTATTCCACATTCTTAATATAATCATGATTCTAACATTTAATATAAAAAATACTAGAAGAACATCCCATACCTTTAACATGTCATTCAAAATCTTGTTATATTCATTTGTATAACTAGTAGATATAACACCTTCCTATTTCTCATCATAATATTTTCTAATAGGAAATTGATTTTCAAAAATCCAAAACATTCCACATATGAAAAATTAAATGCTAACAAAGTTCATTTTACTCTGTAAAATTGACTTATACTAGAAAGAATAGTATGAGAATCATTTAACATAATAGAATCCACATGTTCATGAAAAATCACCTATAGGATGTCTAAATATAGACACATACTTATTCCTTTTTGTGAAAATAAGACAGTCTATTTTAAAGACCTCCTCAAAGAAGAACCAGACGGGTCAGCTACCACTCCTCAATAGAGTTTTCTCCAAGGTAAGGTTTGAAAAATGCATGAATTGAAATTCAATGATTCGACTATTTCTTATGAGGTTTTGGAATGTGTTTGTGTACTTTTTCGGTTTCCCACTTTTCCCTCAAAAGTGTTTCTTTATAAAAAATTTATATGATGATGATGACTTTTTATTTCACATATGTTGTTTTTAATCGTAATCTTATATATTTTTTTCCATCGAAATCATTTATGTTGTTTTCCATCATAACTATATATGTTTTTTGGCATCACAATCATATATGTTGTTTCTCATCGTAATCATATATGTTGTTTTCAACCATAACCATATATGTTTTTTATATCATAATCACATATTTTTTTTCTCACCGTAATCAATTATGTTGTTTTCCATTGTAAACATATATGTTGTTAGGCATTTTAGACATATATGTTGTTTCACTTCATAATCACATATGTTTTTTCTCATCGTAATCACATATGTTGTTTCCCATCGTAATCACATTACACATCGTGATCACATTAAGAATCATATCCATATTATGTATTGCAATCACATTAGGCATCACAATCATGTTATACATCGTAACCATGTCATAGATCGTAATCATGATATGCATCATATTCTTGTTATTCATCGTAACCATGTATCGTATCCATGATATACATCGTAATTATAGTACAGATCATAATCATGTTATGCATAGTAATTATGATATGTTTGGTATCAATGCTATTCATCATAACCATGTTATGTATCTTACTCATGAATTTCATTGTACTTATGTATTACTGTAATACTGCAAAAATGTTTCATGTTTTCATTTTACTCATACTTTACACATTCATCATAATCATTCTTTCATACCTATGTAATTTTTGTTTTCTATCCAAAACAAAACCGTTGAGTTAGATATATACTAAAAAACAATTTCATGTATTCTATATTGTTTTGACAGTTTTAATGAAATGTTTCTATGTCCCTCCCAGTATGTCTAAGAAATTTGACTGTTGTAATCAAATAAGAATGTTGGATAGGAGGCCCATAGATAGGAGGTCATTGGTACTAATGAACATGACTTGTATGATTGAACATACAAGACACTATTGTGATTATAGAGAGATATGATGTAATCTATCTCTTTCTTCCTGTAAAAATCCTTAAAGATACAAGATCCGAATATATTTATCCTTGTTCTTGTATTTCAATAAGTTCTTTGTTTTTCTTTTTGCGACCGATCATTGTGATAATGATCAAGGGATTCTGGGGATAGGAAGATGGTGACGCTGGTCATTGTATCAAGGGCTTTCATGTATTTGAACTACAGATGTGTTAATTACATTCTAAATCAAGGGCTTCTATAAATTGGAAGAGAGTCATTCTGATCATCGTATGAAGGGCATAACTAGGTGGTGGTAGGTCAAAAAATATTACCTACGTGAAAGGATTACATATTCTTTGGGATAAAATAAATATAATGCCTTTTACTTTTCTACAGCTATTTGTAATAGAAAGGGAGTCATTTTATTTCCTCTTTCTATTCATATAATTTTCTATTGTAATAGTTTTTATTTTGGTACCTTCATTAAATATTATATTAAAAGATTTTATATAATGTATGGTTGAATTATTTACATTTGTTATACATCAATCATTGTATTTAATTAAAATAATTTTTTTAATAACCTATGGTATCATATCATATCACTCAGATCCAGGATCAGTTCAATTATTTTGATTGTTTGGGAATTGTATTAATTTAAGATCACTATAACTAAGTTACTTATTAAGAGTTTAAATAAAAAACATTTAAACATAAAATTCACCCCCTCTTATATTGTGCCATATCATATTCATTTACATCTATATTTTGATAATATATATCCTAGGTTATTCATATAAAACATATAATTAAATACTTCTTGAAGGTTTATAAAGATTTTTTGAATTACCAAATCATGTCCCTCTAGTTTGAAATCTTGTTGTGAGGAATGATCCATTGTCATGTACGAGGGTATGCTCGAGTCAGGCCTGATGCAGCTTTTTAGAGTTCTAACACCTAGGAACATTTATGTGAGATCCAAATCCAATTATTTTATCATAAAGAATATGTATTTCTATGAAATCCATAACTCTATCACTTATCAAAAGTTCAGGACATTTGCAAATAATTTACCTCATAAAATGGACTTATCCTTAGAGACATCGATAAACATATACTTATAAATATCCCTTGGGATCTAACTATGGTTTTCATTATTCTATTTTCCAATGGTTAACTAAAGTATTTCTCTAATTCCAACTATGAAAAATAAATCATAACATACATTAACATAAAATTATTTCTTATATAATACTTAATACATTACATAAACATATGACTAAAGATCATATTATTTTTGTGTCATAATTATCATCAAAACATAAACACTAGTATATAAGTGAGATACATTATCTCCCCCTTCGACCTTTAAGACTAGTACCCTTCTTGGACACATGAAAAATAATACATATCATCATATCCTAGGGAAAGGAAACATAAATAGGGGATAACATTGATTCTCAGTAATGGTAAAATGGGAAATATAAATTTATAATAATGATCACAAGGTATGAGAAAATGAGAATATCATTACAATATGGAACCATGAATATCAAAGATCATATACATGAGTTAAGGAATAACTATTTTCATTTCATACGACATGAATCATATGAGAATCAATGTAATAATTAATGAATGTTTAACTATAGAAAAAGACATAGAATTTTTGGCATACACAAAGGCACATAAAATATTATGTCAAGGCTCCCTAAAAATAAATTCATAACATGTTATTCTGGGATTAAAAAATATGGACCGGCTTCGAGTTTATTCTAACTACTCATGTACCATAATATTTTTGGGCTTGGTCTACAACCCACCTTCCCTCTCTTTTTAGGGATTATGCTATATATATATTATACCCTCTTCTTTTCATTCTTGTCCTATAACCCATGTACCCTTATCCAATATATGCCACTTATTGTTACCCAATGCATTGGAGGGAGATGTAGCTCCCACCCATAACATATTTAAATCACACTTTCACGATGCACAACATAATAAAACACGAATCATATTGTGATCCAAAATATGATATGGGTTCTAAAAACATTATATCATAGACATTGAAATAAAATGTGTATCATAAAACTTTAATCATACCATAACCTATAGAAAATAGGTATTTTTTGTAATCATTTCACCTTAGAATAACCTATGTAATGAGACTGGTTTCATATGTATTTATCATGGTACTATCCATTGAGTAGAATTTTGATTCCTAAACATCAATTCATCAAAAAATATATCATTTGTAGATATAATATGAATTGTATCCTTGGATAATAACCCGAGTAAAAAATCATAAACTATAACCAAGGATGTCATATGAGATGGAGAGTAATTTTGAAAGATCACATGAAATATAGAATTTATTTTTAAATAACTTTTTAAAACATATAAAAATTTTAAAGGTATTTTTCCTTGAAAATAAATTAAAAATATAATGAAATCATCCATAAATATTTCAAATGTTTCTTGAGTAAAATATTCATTATGGTTTAAAAATGATTTTTTAAAACATAAAACATATTGAAGGAAATTTTCCTTGAAAATAACCTTGAAAACATATAAATTAGCTTGAAAAATTTTGAAATCCATTTTTGTTCAAAATAAAATTAAAAATTTGAAAGGAATTATTTAAATCAATGAAATACTTGTCTTTAAAAAACCTTTTGAAAATATAAAAAGGGATATTTTAAAATCATATAAAACACTTTTTAAAAATAAAACACTTTTTGGAATCACATTTTCATTGAACAAAATTTTAAAATGAAACATTTCAAAAATATTTCGATGAAAATTTATTTAAAAATAACCTTATAAACATACAATGGAAGAATTAAGAAAATTAATGTCATGACATTGGGTAAGACTATACATTCTGATGAATTATTTTGCAACATGAAAGTTTAGAAATTTCCATGACTTGAAAATGGGATGGATATTCTTTTTAAAACCATTTTTAAAAATGAAATACATGGGTTAAAATTTTCAGTTAAATATCCGATGATAATTGTAAAACTTTTGACTTTTTTTTAGAAAACCAGGTTTTCAATGAAAATAGATTTCTAACCGAAAGGTGAAATAATGTCAATTTTTACAAGAAAACATCTTAATTATATTAAGTTACAAAGAGTTGAAAAATAGTACCATTACATGGTTATAATAGTAACAACTAGATGCTATGAAAATTAATGAGAGTTATAGAGATATTTATCAAAATATTTCATCAATGGAAGCATAGTGAAATAAAATCCCAAGAAATGATGATAATATAATAATAAATTGTTTCCACCTTGGTAAATTATCATTATAATAAAATAGAAATAATAACATTAAATTTAAGCTTAATATATCCTTAAAATATAGAGATTCCTTATATTAAATGTCAAAGATATTATATAAACCTCATTGAAAATATAGTTTCATAACATGGAATGTGTCTCAAAGAAGGAAAATTGAGATAAAATTACATTACATATTTGGTAACATTTGAATCATAAACCATAGGAAATAATGATAATATAATGGATATGTAAATACACATAAATATATGTATATTTATCATAGAATAAATCTGGGGGTAGTATATTCATTACACAAAGAAATTAATAATGAATAACGAAAATGTATTACAGAAATAAAATTGAGACAGGAAAACCCTAACCTTAAGTACTAAATCTACTCATACATGTTAAAACATACTATTTGATAAATATATATTTATTATAAATATAACATTGAACCACATTAATTTCTATTAGATTTTTTCTAAAACTATATAATTTTTATCAAATAAATGTATTAAATTATCTTGAAATTATTTATTAAATTCAATCAAAAAATATAACAAAAAAATTTCTAATGAAGACATAAATATGAAGAATAAAATAATTATACAAAAAATTGTGATTTTATTTCAGAATAATTAATCATGAAATATTTATTGAGTATTAAATTTATATAAATTTTAAAATATGCTTAATCCAATTCATATAATCAAACTAGTACATCGCCTGTGCGTACGCACAGATCTATAAATAAATTCTTACATTGAGTATGAGAAAACTATTATTAAAATTTAATAATGAACATTAATATTGTATATATTTAAATCACAAATAAGTGGAACATGATATTAGAATACTGGTGGGGTGGAGAAATTTTTGAGAGATAATAGAAATGACAATATTTAGTAGAATTAATAAGGAATAAATATTTTTTGTTATGTGTTAAAGATGGAGATATCAATGTTATCAATGAAAAAATTAATTCAAATGGATACTTAAAATTTTGAAAAAAAAACAAAGGATTGGATATGAATAAACATCACAAGAACATAATGAAAAGAAGAATCATTCCACTATTATAATATGTAGGGTCCAAGATGAAGACACTATGAAATTCTAGTTTTATTATTCCATGAAATAATAAATCACAACATGAATGAATAATTATAACTCAAAAAAACATGGATAATGATAGCATTGGATAGTGTCAAAGGAATGGACAGTGGAAAAGATATCATTTACACACTCAAAATGTACTTGAAATATGAGTTATAAGATACTGATAAAGAGCTGAATGTTAGCTAACCCAACAACTGAAAAATGAATAAAAATTCATCATCAAATTTGTCTTTAAAAATCACAAGTCGAAGTAGGAGAATCAAAATTAGCAACTTGTGGAGTTGAATCTTCATTTTTAAATTCAAATCCATGTTGACCTATTGAAAAAATAAATAACGTAATCAGTAGATTAAATATAATAGGTTTGAAATTTCATGTATAAGGTAAATGGTTTGTGCTTATTACCTCATTGGATAAATCAAACACACCTTCCTGAATATTCTGAAGAATCTTTGCAGTAGTTCAGAAGAAGGCCTACAAGAAAACAATAATCTAGTGTAAAACAGTTTAGTGTATCAACTCAAGGTGATCATACCTACTCAACATTCTTTGTTGTTCTTGCCAAAGCCTCGAAGAACATAATCCCATGTTACTTTTCAAAATGGTATCCTTCCTTGCTGACCGCGATGAGCAACATCACATTTATTCCCATTTATCATGATCGCCATGTTGGGATTCACATGTTGATGGGCATCCTCCAGCCATCTTGCAAGGTGATTAAATGTCTCATGCCAGATCAAATAAAAAAATAAATAAAAGGATTTTGTATGGATTCATGATACAAGCTGCAATCAAGAGACAACAAATGAAAACATAAAAATATAAAACCATCAAAGGTACCCATACCACTGCTTACAAACAACACGAAGATTGAATTTGAGAGTATAAATTGGAGTAAAAAACAATTAATATATTGGATAAGACGAGCCAACAGTTCGTGATAATACCGCTCAATATCGAACTCTCTTATGCCGACATAGAGATACCCCTATCTATTTATGTCATAAACCAGAAGTGCCCCAGTTGCTCCTCTGTAGTATGATATTGTTATGGATCTAAATGACTCTTGACCTACCTAGCATGAAATTAAAGGATGCTCTGACATGAGTAATAATATTGAACTGAAGGATATAAAAAAATCACATCATTGACTAAAATAAAATAGAATCCTCAAGAATAACTAATAAGATATATACATTCAAGATATTAACAATAGAGTCAAGATGAAGGAGGAGCATTTGTTCATGAAAACAACACGTCATTGAAAGGGATGCAATTTAAAAGAAACATTTAAATAGAAATAGAAAAGTGGTACCCTCTTGAGGTGTAATGCAATGGGAAACACTAAAAGCATCAGAATAATAATTACTCACAAGAGTTTTCAATAATATGTGTTAGATAAACTCGACAACCTCACTTTATAATTTAGTGGATATAATTATTTTGAAGATCTCACCCAAATGATGGCCTAAAATAGACTTTTCTCAATTAAGCAATGTCCCATTACAATAAAAAAAATTAAAACTAACAAATCATTAAAAGAAACACGATGAAACACCAATACGATGATATGAACATCTGTACACATATTCACTTTTAAGATTAGAAAAACAAATAGAAGAAACCTTTAGAATCACCTGAAATAACACATGGCATAAACCTAAGAACTGATTCTGATATGAACATCTGGGAGTTCTTGCTTCTAACACAGTAATATTTCAGCCAAAAAGGGAAACCACTATGAATTTAAAAGAATTAAATACAGCTAATGTTCTTGAATTCAAGCACGGTAATATGTTTTACATACAAAATAATTGAAAAATTACCCCAAATTCCACTCGGCGTAGAAAGAAGTCTTGATTATGAGATGAAGGTCTAGGCCGGCTTGCTTCAACAGGTTGTCTAATGTGACTAAATCATATCTCCCATGGAGATAGTACTACATGAAAAGAAAATAGACAATATTTAAAATAAATATACCATTCAAAAAGTATACGAAACACTGCATTCCTAGAACTTCAGTCAATAAATTGAAATACAATATAGAAATGTAATCCCAACAGATAATTTAAATGCATGTAAAACATACAGAAATCAATACACATATTAAATTTAAATATCTAGAGTAAAAACCGGAATCATGGTTCCACAAATTTGGTTTTTTATTTTGTGTTTTCTGTATGCCAAAAATTTTTAAACCAAAAATAGATATAGCATTAAAAAAATTAGAGAAAGGAATGATGTAACCTTGAAACAGCATATGGAAATTCTAAATAATCTAGTCAACTCCCAATATTCATATACCTTTCAGATCATATATCAATCAATTCAAGAATAAAATGTCCACAACCATTTATATAACTTGCAGGTCTCATAGAAATAATTTCATCTCTAATTAAAAGTTCAGTCACTATGTTTTTCAATAACATGATTATAACCCAAAGTGAACATGAGAAGATTGATGAAATCCATGCTATTAAATGCATTTTAGAATACAATAAACATTAATTGAAATGAAATTATCATAAAAAAATGGGTTAAATGTTTCTCTTACGTAGCTCAGTTGGGATTTGTCTTATTTTCCCAGATTCCATAGAGATAGTTTTATCACCACAATTTCAAAAAATTGTGATGAATTATGTCATTATATCACATTCCATCCGTGGAATTAGTTCAAAAACTAAAATATAAAAAACAGGAAGTGTATGTTCTGTTATGGAAACGTACATCTGTTAAAACCATAATATTTAGAAACATGTACTGTAATTTAAATTATAACCTGCATATTTCCAAGCCTGAAGGGACAGTTTGTAATACATATAATAGACTACATCCACTGAAATATTGCAATTTTTTAATGTTAATGGAATTAAATTAGTACTCATTAAAGATAACCTGAGTAATAGACATATTCAAGGTTGAACTGTAAAATCATGTGCCAATGACCATAAGATGTATACACAGAATCAAATTTTCGCAGAAAAAATGGGTGAATTTTATAACAGCAGAAAGGCAGAAATTCTGGTAGAAGAATGTAAAAGTTAAAATTATAGAAGTACCCAGCTCAAAATTCCATTTTTGATTTGTTTTATCTGAAATGATCCAGCAGTTCTCCATGTGTGAAATTATCCAGCAGTTCTACATGTCGATTGACTACATAATAGGTTCTTAGAATAGTTCAATATAACTCATGAAAAGTAATCTTAATATTTCTAAACTAATAATTGATTTATCAACAAAAGGATAAAATTCTGGGAGTGTAGTTTATTTCTAAGAATAGTTTGCTTTTTTAATTGTCAACTTGCAGACAAATTTATTAGAGATGAAATTATGGAGGTAATGAAATGACATATGGTAACAAATATAATGTAATGAGGAAAATGAACATAAACTATCCTTATTCTTGTAAGTTGACATCAACTTAATAGATGAAAACAATTTAATGAAGTTGAAAGAATACTCATCAACCGAAATCATTGGATAGAGAAAACATATGTATACTGATTTGAGTCTATTAATAATATAGGGATTTAACAGTTGGAAACATACCGTCGGAATAAGATGAGTCATCGACCAGCTTCAAGGGTAAGTGAACCGAGAAGGGGGGAACATGTCACATGTCACATGTCACTATAATGCAATAAGAAGTGTGTATGGACAAAACTTTATTAGAGATGAAATTATGGAGATAAATAAATTAGATATGGTAAAAAAAATAATGGAATGGGAAAATTGAAAATTAACTATCCTTATTCTTCACTTGACATCAACGTAATAGATGAAAACAATTAAATGAAGTTCAAAGAATAATTAACATCCGAAAGCGTTGGAAAAAGAAAACATATGTATACAGGTTTGAATCTATATTAACAGTGATTTTAGAGTTGGAAGCATACCGTAGTATTAAGACGAGTCATCGAGCAGCTTCAAGGTTAAGTGAACCGAGAAGGGGGGAACATATCAGATGTCACTATAATGCAATAAGAAGTGTTTAGGGACACATGTCTAGTATGAAGAAGAAAATATTAATACCAAAATGGGTTTCACTAGAACAGATTTCTTACAATGGAATGCAGGTGACGGAGCAGCAATGATATTATAGAGGTAAAGAAATCAAATAATATTTCCAGATTAGAAATATATGATAAAAAATACAAACAAACATGAATCTTCCTGCACCTAAAAATCCATTTCATGGATGAAAATAATGTAAAGAAATTTGTTTAATAATTATGATCTTTAAATGTCTCACATAATCAGAATGGTTTGAAATGAAGGAAGTAATTTTTGGATGTTGCTTGCTTACCAGGCTTCATCCATAAGAGAAATTATTCCACCAGGTTTGTAAAAAACAAAGGATATGTCCGAAAGAATCAATGGAAAGAGAAAGAACTAAAGAGTAATGGAGAGGCAGTAATAGTGAACAGAAACTAAATACATTTTCTAGTGGAATGAGTTAAACTTACAAAACCACTGATACAACTGTTGATTTGATCATGATATCTACATCATTCATCGAAGTCATGTTTCTTGATTAACCTGCTAGTTCTATAATTGAAATAACTTATGTAAATAGTTAGATTGTTGTTCAAAGATGAGAAACAATAGTGCCAAAGTTAGTAGCATATATATGGTAATCTTAAATGACATTCATACTGATTGAGAATACGTTATTTTGAAAATAGACCAGCAATGTCAAGGTGTGCAAGAAAAAATTTCATCATGTGCACCTTATAAATTAACCATCGATTGAGTTCCAAATTGCTACATTACCATGATAACATACCCTTATTTGATACCCCTGACTATAGGATCAGACCTAGAATGGGTTAGTAGAAAAAATTTGTGAAGATTTCATGACACTTTAATAAGGTTGGCCAGATAATACTGCTTCAAAAAACCAATGGAAAGAATCATGCACACCAAAATAGTGAAATGAAACAGGCCATGACATTCTAAATGAATAAGAAAGTATGCACACCAAATCCATCTATATCGGGATTTGATGTTTATTTGGCTTTCCCAAAAACATTATCACATTAAAAACTAATTACATGACTATGGTTTTTTATTTTTTCACCAAAAATCCATGTTATCAAGTCTGCCTGTTCAGAATACTCATTTATATAGTGGTTAAAATTTTCAAGCTCCTCCGATGAAGGATTTACACCCAATAGTTTATTTTCTCAATGGATACTTTTTTGTATAGAAAACTGTCTTTGAGAATCAACCCATCAAAAAACATAACAAAATATCGTAGTTCACAACAAATACTTGGTTGAATAACAGTATGGAATTCACGGAAAAAAATATGTTTCAATATAAAAAACAGCAGCAATGTTTTTTATTGAGTAATAACAAAATTAAACATTAAAATTAATCTCACCCTAGATAACTTAAACTAATTAATGTAGGAACTGGTTGCATGCTCTTTAGAGGAGCTCCCCCACTCTGTAATTGATTTCCAGGGATACTATAAGAAAAAAATTATATAATTAAAAAAAATTAAAGATGCATGCAGTAAAGACAAATATTACAAAAAAATATTTCATTATCAAGATCGAATAAAAAATTTCCACAAACCTCCAATTCCATAGGTACTCAAATCACATACAACTCTCTAATAGACAAACAAAGATGGCAGAAACAGAATGCTGCATCATAATTCACCTTCATGGTTTTGATCATGATTGACAATGGAGATCTTTATATTAATTGAGTATGGATGATTTAATCATGAGTATGAAACATTTAAAAAATGTTACAAAATGTTTTTACCCCAAAAGTTACATACAATTATTAATTTAATAAAAAATCCAACACAATAAGCTGTTTTAAAGTATTTTTATATATTAAAAGAACATCTAGAACATGCATATAAACATACTAAAAATACATTAATGTAGCAATAATTAAGATAACCAAGAGCAAACCAATTATATCAACCCCTGCCCTTGCTCATACTAAACACATCCACATCTCATATTTCATTCCATGAAAATTGGTCTATGTAACATAATCTGAAACACTCAAAACAATATAAAAATCATTGCCATTGAAAAAAGGAATAATGATGTATTATCAACGTGTCAATAAATGCAAGGTGGTTTATTCTAGGTAACAGTCTTATGGTTTCTCTATTTCATGACAGCAAACAGAAAAAAAAAATCTAATCATACATGATCTGAAAAAGTTTCCATCAACACAGAGTTGCATAGGCAAAGAAACACCAAAAGGAAAAATGAAATCAAGGCTGTATAAAAAAGCATTACCACAAATGCTGTTTTTTTGCATGTAAAGCTCGATTTTCAATCACGAATGTCATCCTTCAAAGAATTGATAAAACAAAATGAACTCTCGGAATATTTATAATCAAATGAGTAGTATACATTGTGACAATAAAACAGAAATCTATTGTTGTTGTTTGAAGGAATTTCATACTTGAGTAACAGGATTTTTTGATTTCCATATTTCAAAAAATCCCTATATTTCTCTATGGAGGTGATTTTTTTCATAATGTAGTTCAATCAAACCGAAGCATATAAATTATAAATAGGAATAATCACCTTATAATGCTAATTCAAATTGGTGACACATATCTTCAGGAATGAAAAGATCCATGAAAGCCCATACCTACAACCCAGCTATAAAATGTTTCATTCAGTCATGACACCAAACACAATCAAAGATCTAATTAGACGTGATCTGAAAAACATACAATCAACACAGAGTTACATTGGAAAATAAACAGGAAAAGGAAAAAAGAAATCAAGGATGCATAAAAAAGCATTACCATCAATGCTGTTTTTTGCCTCAGAAGCTCGATTTTCCATCACGAATGTCATCCTTCAAGGAATTGATAAAACAAAATGAATTCTCACAATATTTATAATCACATGAAAATTCAGTGGATTTTTGGCTTCAATGATAAACAAAAGAAATGCCATTAATTGTGATAAGGATGAATTTGTCATGTAAGTAATATTTGGTGGTCTCGTGTTAGTCGGATGGGTATTAATATACATTTAATATATTGATTGAACCAAATTTGGAAGGTCACATCTGAAGATGAGAGAAAAACAAAATGATAATATGGTGAACAGTAACTATGTTTGCTAAAATTTAAAACATGATTGATATAAATATACTTAAGCATCATACATTGAAACCATTCAGACCTGTCCTTGATTACCTAAAATCCTGCAAATTTAGAAGGGGAAACCAAATGAATTTAAAAATATTACAAGCATTCAAAGGTAATGGAATTGTAATGGTAAATTGGAACAAAATAGTACAATAAAATGACTTTTTTAGTGGCTACTGCAGCTACAAGGAACTAAAATACTGACCCCAAGGAACTTTTGCGGTGCGTAGATTATCCTCCCCTGTAAATGGAGGGTTACCATAGATATAGGTGAAAAATATCATGAACAGAAGGTATTTTGAAGGGAGACAATACTAACAACATACCGTGCGAGATGAAAGTGGATATAAAGAGCGGAAGGGGTGGGGATTGGATATATAAAGAGTGGTGATAGACATAGAAGGAGCACCTGGTCGATGCTAATAAAAAATTCAGACGCACGGAAGTGAAGCAAATGAAGACGGGGCAGGTGGAGAGGCTGGAAGCGTAGCAGAAAGAGGAGGATTCTAAGATGAATGTGAAATAGGCAATGCAAGTGGAGAGATTTGAGGAGGTCGGTGTTACCTTAGGAGAAGTCAGAGGAAGCGAAACCCTAACAGGTAGGGAAGAATGAGGAAGCGTGGGGGTAATGGAATCGGGTTGGAATAACGTCGCGATATGGGAGGGAGGATGGAAATAAGTTAGGAGACATGGATGCATATGGCGTGATTGCTGATGAAAAAACCCTAGGTTCTTTGAAGGTATTTCCCGAGCAGGTTCGTGGTTGCATGAGAGGTGGCGAGTTTGCATGAGCGGGGGTGGAGTCGCAAGTGTAGGTAAACCGAGATGGCGTCGAGGATGGTGTTGAAGGAAAACTGGTGCCGATGAGGGTAATGGAGCACCGGTGGTGAGATTCGACGACGAAGGAGTCGCGCTTGGGTCGAGGATGGAGACAGAATACAGGAGGAGAGGGAGGGAATCAATGACTGCAGAAACCATAATCGATTCTGGGAGGTGTGTCTACGGGCAGAGGCGAAAGAATTAGGAGGTCGGGAGCGAGGATTTGGGGGTATAATGGGGAAGAAGAAATTGTTTTGGGTGACGTGGCTTGCTGCGGTGGTGACAAATAAGGATGGAAGAACCCAGGTTTAGTAAATATAGTGGATGTGTCACAATAAAAACCATTGCACGTGTTTATCTGTCACCATCATCAAGTAGCAGTCCAGGAAATTTAGAATGATCCTTGTGAAAGGTATATTTATCATTGAAGTATACTTTGTACAGAAATTTGATATTTAAGCCTTAAAACATTCTGTTTACACTCCATTATTAAATGGAAGTTTAGAAGGGATTAATATAAGGTCATAACCAACAATGATAAATATACCCTTGCCTCAACCCCATAATGCTGAGAAGGATCCAGTGAATTGCAATTGTTCCATGACACAAAATGATATATAATCGAACCACAAGGGATTCTATGTCAGGGTATAAATTTACTTACAACAGGACATGGGGCATCATCTTGCTTGCACATCACCCAAGGAACGCCAGTTCCTTATTGAACAGCCATGCTGGGAGCCCATGTCATGTAATCATGAACAGCTGTTCCGGATATTGGCTCATGATGCCCATACTCGTTCTCAATCTGGATAGACAAGAATCATATTTATCGACATTACAAACATGTCAGAATATCAATCTCGACCATTAAGGGAGAATATTGATTCATTGCTTGTCATGATGCAAACAGGATGGTCCAGAGAAATCCCGACTAATTGTTGTGCTAGATATGCTCCTATACTATTTCAAGTTGAATGGGGCATTTGAAGTGATGACCCGGTTAATTTTCTACTCACTACTCATTAATGAGTCCATTGACATGATAATTCACTTAAAAGTTCCTACTGACAGACCCACATTATGCTTTAAATGCTGGAGTAGAAATGCATGTTATGGCTTATGGAAGGTCATATGGGCTACTTTTTATAATGAATCCGTGGAAAAATGTTTATGGAGAAGTGTGTGTGTACAGATCATATAAAAAAATTTCATATTGATTCATAAAATTTATACATACAATGCATAGATTGTGAATAATAATTATTTTGAAAAGTTATAAAGTGCATACTATAGAAAGCAGTAGTGATAAATAAATATAGGTGTAATAGCTGGAATTGTCATTTTCAGTCAGACTCGATGAGTAAATAAGAAATTTTATTTTGCAAGAATTCAAATGAAATGCATATGGCATATATGTAGAGACATGAAACATATATTTTGAAACAGAACTAAAAATCCATGATTCTTAATTTAAAAACAAATCATTTATATTTATAAACAGAATTCCATTCTCTAAAAATAAGAATTCAAATAAAGGTTTCAAGGAAGGAACCCCTAAACATACCATCCAGTCCATGCCTCACTCCAAACTGTTGGCTTGTTGAATAAGAGGTAATGATCCAGTCGTTTCAGCACCTAGAAAATCATCCAAAATGATTACATATAGATACATTGCTGTATAAAAATAAGAAGACATACTAATGAAGAATACCTTGGCCATATTATGTTGTCAAAGCTCATATACTATAGGTATTCATTCAGTACATACTAATACCGCATATCAAATTATCCATATCAACCTCCAGTGGTGTTCATATGAAATCTGGAAATAGTTTTCCATAATAAATATGGAAACACTTATTATGAAGAAATACATAATCAAAACTAATGTCCACCCATATTGAAACTCATGGTTTTTGAAGATTACCTTGGCCATATTAATGTATTCACAACTCATAGCTTATCGATATTCATTCAGTACATACTAATGCTGAATATCAAACTATACATATGAACCTAAAATGGTGATCAAAAGCAATCTGGAAACACCTATGCATAAGAAACATGGAAATGGTTATGCATATGTAATGCATAAAAATAGTATGTGTGGGAAATTCAGAAACAATTGAATAATCAATCCATAATTATCTATGTACAACGAATATGGAAACAATTACATATAAAAAATCTTGAAACACTATGTTTTTCACAATGTGTAAGAAATTATGTAAAATTCATGGCCATCTAAATTCAGGTACACCTAAGTGATATATCCAAGTAATACAATGATATGGTAGGTAGAACTATATAGAGAAGTCCGTGGGAACGTAGGAGTATCCACGACAAAATGTGACATCATTAGGGATTTAAACGGAACGAATATATCCTAAAAAATCAGCAATAAAAAAATACTAAAAAGAAGGCATATTCTGTTTTCATGCATGCATCTATAAGGGGTAAACATTCATGTACCTTCTATTTGTAACTATCTTTATTGTACATATAATATATCTTTTGAAAAAAGTTTCCATTTTTCGTTCCATACAACCTAGGCAATGAATGACATCAACATATGAGAGAACAACAGGTGCAATGAATCTCATAAATATCTATGTACAACTAATATGGAAATAGTTACATATAAAAAATCCTGAAACACTATGATTTTCACAACATGTAAGAAATTATGTAATTTTCAGGGCCATCTGAATGCAGGTGCACCTAAGTGATATATCCAAGTAATATAATGATATGGTAGGCAGAACTATATAGAGATGTCAGTGGGGATGTAGTCATTGTAACTAATGAAAATTCCAGAGGCCATGAGTAAAAATTCCATGATCATGACACTTCAATGATGTAGTCACTATTTTAGTACCTAATGCAAATTCCAGATCAAGAAACTGACGTAGAGTATTTAGTTTTCCAGCTACGGGGGACAACTGACATTGTGAAGAACTCACTACCTCTATGCTAGAACATCCATGCATAATCAGAAACTGGGATTGGTCCATGATTTCTCTTATAGAACAACTTTGTTGGTGCAATAGAGGAAAGCAAGGTTGATCGATGTGGTTCTGTATTGAAAGTCTCTTGCAGCACAACAGCAAAATAATATCCCCATGACATCGCCCAAAATGGTGGTATTTAAAAACTAATATACCAAAATTTCCATGGACAATAAAGAGGTAATTCAATTCACATTTCTCAAAAGAATCAAAAAATAAAACAGGAGTTGAAACTCAAATGAATCAGTAGTTGCAGATAATGACTGTTTCCAAAATCGAAAGTTAATTTGAATTTCATACAGAAAATTGAAAACATATGAGTACTATTATCAGCAAATACACAATTAGAGGAGAATCAAAGGGAAACCAAGAGCAGGAGCATGATTCCTGCGTTGTTCTGCGGGAACCTGTAGTGGGATCACGATGCAGGCATGGTTCTGTGGGAAGCAGAGGTCGAGCGGAGGAGCTGGAGGACAAAATTGGTGTTGAAATCAAAGCTATCGAGGAAGGTAGTAAGCGGATTGGAAGGATGTCCCAGTTATCTATAAGAATCAAACATTGAGGATGGTTCGACGGCGGTTTGCGTTAGGAGAAAAAGGAAGAGGGAAAATAGCCAAAGAAGATTGAGGTGGGATTTCCAGGAGGAGTTGCAGAGAGTGAGAACCTTACCTGACGAAGAGCAGTCTCGGAAATGAGAGAGGAGAAAGCAATACAGAGAACCCTAGGCAGCGCCCGCGTCGAGATTTTGCGCGAACCCAAGGATACGAAGAACACAATCCCGATGACGATCAACGTAAGGAAAAAGAAGGACGATAGAGTATAAACTGGTAGAAGGAGGATGTATAAGACGGACGTCGAGCAACTTTGGATTGACCTTGAAAGCCAGGACAATGTAGGCGAGGGTTTCAGTGGAGTGTAGTTCACGATGGGCGATAATGTCGAAGGCGTAAGGCGGTGAAGGCATCGCATGTATGGCGGTCGTCGAATGTGAGCTGCGGGTGGAAGAAGCTCGATGAGCTGAACCCTAAGCGCGAATGCGTAACGTGAGGAAGCCGTGGCTGGTTGTCGAGAAATGAAGGGCACCGCGGGTGTTTGTGAGGATAGTAGTGGGTATAATTGTAATTGGCATTGGAAAATTTGTGACGTGGCTGCTTGTGGTGGTGACACATAGGCGTGGGTACACCCAGGTTTAGTAAATATAGTGGATTTTATGGAATTGTTATTATAGTCATAATAATATTCTATGGTTCATTTAAGAACATTTTTAAGTGTTTCATATTCTCTCAACCAAAATGTTCAATAAAAATCGTAGAGTTTTACATTTTACACCATTTAAAAAATTTCATCATTGCAATTTGAACTAATTCTCAGTAACTAATGGTTTAATATATTAAAATTCTTTTTTTAGAACCCATAAAATAAAACGGTTAATAAAAATCCCCTTGAAAATATGGAAATGGAAATAAGATGTTCATATGAAGTAACACATGACTGGGTTTAAAAATATGATAATAGTGGAGGGAAGAGAAATTATAGACATTGAGGATAAATATATTGTCAAAATAATGATGCAGAGTGATATAGAACATTGACCATGAGAAAGGGAATGATAAAGAGAAACATTATATCTAAAAAACCATAAATAAATGAGGTGTGAAAATGACCATTGATTCATCAGAAATGAATTTAATAGAAAACCATTATTCGAAATATCCTTCTCAAATATTTTAGGGTTTACTTTTAAATTTAATTTAAATAATAAAGAAATATACTTACTTGAAATATAGAATTTCATCCTTTAATCAATTTCCACCACAATCAGATCTTCTTTCCCAAATAATGAGTATTAAAGTATAAATTTTTTTTATTGAAGCAGCAAAATTAAATTCTAATTGATCACTTATTCTATATAGTAGTTTCAATCTATACATCCAATATTTAAACATTAATAAAAAATTATTTGTTAGCATTAGGTAAGATAATATCATAAAATATATAAACCATCTTATTTAACGTATACATTTTCTCAACCATAACAATGGTTCCACTTAGTTTAGTTCTAATATAACCACATATCCAAAGTATCCTTAATGACCACAACAATATTTATTGGTCTAGTATCAATTGTGATTAGATACCATTCATCTTACACCCAAAATAATTTAATTTCATTCATCCTCAATAATATTCCTTATTAAATCACTTATTAAACCTAAAGGATTCGTATAAATCAACCCAATTTATTATATCCAAAAATATCATTAATAATCTTGATCAATTTATATATAATCTTATATTGTATTAAATATCACCAAAATCTAATGATTTAAATTTATATACTAACCATATATATAATCAATTGCATAACCATTAATATATATAAAAATACCACCTTAAAAATGCGTGACATTGAAACCATAAATATTATCTATATCCAACTATCCAATAGACCATAATTTACATTAGATAAAATCACATACAAACCCAAAGGTTTGTATAAAAATAAAATGATAATTCTTTGTATAATCAAGTGAACGTTTCATATCACCTCAAAACCTCATTACATAAAAAATGGGAATATAGTCCATCGAGGTTATGATCAACCATAAACATAAAACTCATGTGGGTACCCATAAAATTTATATTAAACCCATATAATAAAAGTATGATTCAATAAATAAACACAATTCTTATTTCTCTAATAAAATAATTGATTATTGACTACATTCCATAAATAAAAAAATGAAAAAAACATCTTCATGGATCGCATATATCACTTTATCATGAAATATCCTATCAATCAAAAGTTCAATAATACTGTCTAATTTACATTATCATATATTCTACCCCACATAACCCTTATTATACAATCATAAAGTACATATTAAGTTTTATATTTCCCTCAATCATGTTCCTCCCAAAAATATCACATGTTAGTATACATGTTTTCAATTCAATAAAGATATATAGTGTTTAATAATCCATAGAAGTTTCATGTATCTTATAACATGAATAAAATTCATATAACCCTTATAAAAAAAATTCAAAACATTGAAATTTATACAAAATTCAATTCTTTCACTTAAATGATTGTCATATCATTGGTCCTTCCTTATTGTATGAACTAAATCATGGTTTAGGGAATGAACTCAGATAATGTACATGTTCCCCACACATAATGCATTATAGTATTAATGGTTCTGTAGGATTAAAAACATATCCATGCATTAAATAGATAATTTTTTCTCCTAACATGATATATATATAAAACACCATCTCATTCTTCTCATAAATTTCCTTGAGTTATTATTCCCAAATAATTGAGTTGAAGGAAGTTTAATCTTCTTCCCGCCATAGTCTTTCTAAAACAAATTTTTTATCACATTAGGTGTTCTAAGAGACACATCGGTGTTGAAAATTTTAACCATATAATTACTTAGAAGATTAGGAATAATCCAAATATTTTTCAATCCATATCATTTTTAATTTGTTTTCTCATTATGGAAATCATTCCATTGATCATCACATTCTATGTTAACATGGATCCTATTGGTTCCATCAAATGAATAAAACTAAAATTAATAGTGTGGACAATAGTAGTCCCCTAGAGGAATCAAATATTCATGAAAAATCATTCATTATATAGCTATATAAAGAACACCATATTTTCAATCATTAACATCATATGTTTAACCTAGGGTATTCATAGACATCATATACTCAAATCCTTCAAAATGGTTTATATACAGAATGTGAGTTTACCCAATAATACCCCGTAGGAGTATCAAATTATGTGCGTAGTGAGGGAATATTAACCATGCAAAAGAATTATTGTTCAGGTTTTCTTAGACTAAATTATTTCATTATTTTTACCTCCAGATGATTCTATTCCAAACCCACATCCTCTAATAGTATTTTTTAGGGATAAATTAAATGAAAACCCACATTATTTTTATGATACTAAAACATTTTAATTTTATCAAATACATACAATTTCCCCAGTTCATTCACCAATTATCATTATTTTAAATCTAAAAATATTAAATAAAATATTCTCTAATGCCAAATATAGATACCCATACATTTCAAACATTGATATGAAATCTTAATAAATGAATATTCAGTACATGATGTCATGATCCAATACAATAAAAAAATAAATAATTTTTTACTATCTTTATAATCTTCTATACAGAAAAAAAATATTCATAAGAGATATACATAATCTCCCACATAGTACTTCAAAAATAAAACCCTTATTATAAATATCATACATAAAATTCGTCTTCATATTCAGGGGAAGGGAAACAGAATATGGTTTGTGCTCCTATACTAATTAACATTAAAAAAATGTACGTATTAATGATCACTTAAAAATCACATGATCATAATGTTGTGTGAACATCATATTAACATTTAAACCTCATACAAAAAAAGATCATATATCGTAATCAAGAATCATGGAATAAATATTGGATGTTCATAATAAAATAATCATATATTAATCAAAGAACATCAACCATGGGAACATAAAATTGGCATAAAGGTACGTTTTTATAGAAATCATAATCATAGAAATTCATTTATTTTATTAAGGTTCAATGATAATAGATTATCATCATGGATTGGGTTACAACACATTGAATCATATCATTATTCAAGGTTCACTAAAAATACAATCATAGTGGAAATGTCTCTTAATGAACCAATTTCTTTTCCCATTCCAGTCCTTATTATCCCATGAGATATCAATATTACCAAATGCAATGGATGGATATATAATTTGAGGCTGATATATCACACAATGATAAGAATATTGATATATTCCAAAATATCCTAAAAAATTAATAATTGGATATCCCATGGAAAAAATTAGGTTTTTTATAATAAATTAGTGTTTCATTTTAGTGTAACCCATGAAAAAATTAGTTTCATAATAGTTTCATAATAATTTAATTAACCTTTGGGAATGAAATGTGTTTTATAGGTTTATACGTAAATAATCATCATCACAGGCCATTATAAAAAAGAATTTGGATGGTATCATTGTATTATATCTAAAGTAATCCATAATTAATGTGATTGATGCTATCATTGGTAAAACAATGCCTTCAAGAAAAAAACTAGAACATTTATTGAAGAAAATACAACAATAACATTGAAATAAATTATTTCGTATCAAAAATACTCCAAATATTGACGAATGAATTATATTTCAATTAAAGTGTAGAAAATTTTATGGAATATTAAATAAATTTAGTGGTCATTATTATAAGAAATTATATTCATGTCTTGTTTTTTAAACATAATATACCTTCTATATTTCAATAAAAATTCTAAAGTACCTCATTTTTAAAATCAGAAAATGATTATTTTAAAAAATGTAAAAAATAAAAAATGGAGAAAATGAAATTATAAAACCCAAGGATAATAGTACAATAATTCATATATATAATTTTAGAAAACATACACATTGAAGAAAAAGTACATTTAATCGAAGAGACAAATAAATGCGGTTTCCCATAAATTTTTTTGAGTCACTTATGTTATTAAATAAATGAAATTCAGAATAACATTAAATATCTAGAAATAAAAAAGATAATAAACATCATGGGATCCTTGATATATAGGTCATAAAATTTCATCATTTAATACATAATAAAAATCAATCCCAATAATCAATGAGATTGTTACATAAATTTATTTCCTCAAGTTTAACATTCATTGAAAGTGGTAAAAATACTATATAATAAATTTAAATTTTTTATAATTATATTTCACAATAATTTACACACTTATAATATCATATTTGTTCCACTTATATCATTTCAACACCCATTTTATTTAATTATTTATTAAAATCATCATTTCTAGGTGTTAACCTTTTCAAATTTCATGAAAGTTTCAGTTTTTAGATCTAGGCCTATAACAATGTTCATGGTTTAATAGTAGTTATAATATTAATCATGTTATGAATTATATATATATATATACATTATAAATAATTAGATTCACCAATAAATTTTAGATGTGGTAAAATTAGGTATATAGTTAATAGATATAGTAGAACATACATACACATGAATATTGTTTCCAATTTTTTATCATTGGAGTGAAATAAAAATAAATCAAAAATCAAAAATTACATGACAATTTATTTATTATATATTTCATATATATTCATTACATGTATCCTTATTACCATTAATGTAAAGTTGAAACAAAAATTCACTTCACTTAATGGAGGTGGTTTTCCCCCACGTACAGTTGAGAAATATTATATTTTTCCAATTGGTGGAAAGTAAGAAGGAAGATGTGACATTATAAATTCATAAGTATAAATATTAACTACATGTAATATTAAAATTTAAAAACATCATAATAACCATTCATAAGATATGATTATGGAAAATTATTTATATCACTTCGTGGAGATTATTTTTGCATGTGTGCATGAGTGGTACATTCAATACCCATTTGTTAGAAAAGAGAGAGAATAATGATGTTTATATAGTAATTATAAAAATTTAGAATATTTTTGACAACAATAATATCAATTAATGTTTAATATCACAGATTTAGTGGAGGTAGAAATATGAATATTCTAAAATATTTTAGGTAATATGATTTACTTTTTATAGGACTCTTTTATATTCCTTCATACGGAGCAATGTAATGGTATTTTTTGAAAACAAGAACCTCTAAATATCGAATATAGATGTTGAAAAGGAAATTTTGAAGGATTTGGTTGTCACATGTCCTGACCCATCCCCCGGGGCCCGTGCCGTGACTACCCCAACCCCGCCTTCCATAGGCCAGGGGCTGGTGACTAGCACCGAAAGGCTTATTCCCTAAAACCGGGAAAGCATTGCCTTCACAACCTATAAAAACATGCAACCAAGCACACAACGAGATATGAACAAAAGTAAAACTGTATAGAAAAAAAAGTACTGAAAGTAATAGGGGTCAGAATACAAGACCAATAGTAAAGGTACAAAGTACAACTATAATAAAATACATATGAATAAAGAGAAAGACAACTACTGGGTCATCCTCCGAGGCTCCTACAAGAAGGGTAGGTACAGATCGATTCCTCAACCCTCCACGTATTCTCATTTTATCTTCATATAGAAACACCGTATGGTCCACCTCCAGGAACAGTTGAGTCCTGGACCCCTCGTCCTCAGTCAGTGTTGTCCATCGTCTACACCAAACAAAATAAGGTGCGGGCATAGCCCGTGTAGAGGTAAGTATAACGATACTCAATAGGGACCCCAAGACCCTCAGGGTCTCACAAAATCCACAAAGGATAAACCAAATTTCTTGAAATCAACTCACAACCCTACATCGGTATATTAATAAATATAACTATGTTATCAAGTATAACCATCTCAATCATGAGGAAACATAGGGTCCAACCCAAAAGCCCAAATCGCACCAGTTCCACGAAGGAAGGAATACCAAAAATGTATTACAATGAATTAAAGTACCACACATGTACATACTCAGCTCACACAAGGTATAACTTAAGTACAATAGTAGAGATGATTGGATGTAACTACTAATTCAAATTACTTTGTTAAGAGGCAGACCCACGAAGGATCTAGTACGTCGTCAAACCCACACAGGATCCTTGTACAATGTCAATATGTAGTCAGACCCACACATGATCCTAGTACATCTCATGTATGTCTTTAGACCCACACATGGTCCTAGTACATCTCTAGTACGTTATCAGATACACACATGATCCTAGTACATATCTAGTACATCGCCAGACCCCCACAGAATCCTAGTACATCTCAAGTACATCGTCAGACCCACACAGGATCCTAGTACATCTCTTGTACATCCTTATACTAACACCGGATCCTATTACATCTCTAGTACATCATCAGACCCCCACAAGATCCTAGTACATCTCCAGTACATCGTCAGACACACTCAGGATCCTATTACATCTCTGATACGTTGTCTAACGCACAATGGATCCTAGTATATCTCTGGTACATTTTCAAACCAAAACAAGAACCTAGTACGTCTCCAGTATGTCGTCAAACCCACATAGGATCCTAGTACATCTCCGTTACATTGTCAGACACACACAAGATCCTAGTACATCTCATGTACATAGTCAAACCCACACATGATCCTAGTACATCTACGACACGTCGTCAGACCCACACAGGATCCTAGTACATCTCTTACGTCGTTAGACCCACACAGGATTCTAGTACATCTACAGACGTCGTTAGACCCACATTGGTTCCTAGTACATTGTCACAGCCAGCTACAGGGTTCCCACACTATGCTTGCTTGCCTTTAATATGGTATGTTCCTCAAGCCACTATTTGATACCATAGATTCCACAAATTCCCCAAGAAAATTATCCCAAAGGTCTGCCATGTCATATGGGTTTCAACGCAACAGACATTGCATCAATCGGACACACGGTTTATAAGTTGTTAGCCTTTTAGTCCCAATGTCCTGGTTGTATTTGTGCACGATCCATCCAGACAGTATCCCATAATTATCCAAATATCAAGTGGGGTATACCAAAGGGAACTTCTTGCTCCATGGTTTGCAGCACCATTGACGTTTTGTCAAATGGACGCCCGGTGCTAATGTTATGGCCAAAAGAGTGTATGGGTTTGAAAGTGGTCTGGGTACAGTCTGACCCGGCCTGACCCTGCCTGACCCTGCCCGAGCCTTTTGGTTCTGCCCAGCCCGCACTGGGTGGTCCGACCTGTCTGATGGGCATGGGAAGTGGCCCGCGGGGTGGAGAGGTGGCCACGGAGGCCGCTAGCGGCGCATGGCCATAGAGGTCGTGGGGCGGTGGAGGCGGCAGGGGCCATGGAGCGGCAGAGGGTGTGGGCGGATCAGGTCCACATAGTAGCAGAGGCTACGGGAGGCAATGGAGCGGCTACAGTCGTGGGGTTCCGTAGAGCGGCGGAGGCCACTGAGGCCGCGGAGACCACAGGAGGCGCGGCTCCTCAGAGCGGCAAAGATCGTAGGGGCCATGGAGGCTGCGGCCCGATGGGGAGACCATTGTGCGGCGGGACGATGGTCCTGTACGGTTGGCCAGATGGCCAACCTTCCACTCCGCACAGCGCGGTCGCGCACCACGCCTTTGCTGGTGGCCGGTTCGGCCGGCCGCTCATCGTTTGTCACCATGGCATAAATCCTCCTTTTTTCCACTGCGAAGAACAAACCATTCATGAAGAACGACCGAGGGGTCAGGCCATGTTTTTTTGGCCCACACCCTCTACGTTAGAGCGGTAGCAGGTGGCTCAAGGGGTATGATTCAATATGAGGGGAAAAATTAACATTGATCAATTTTAAACACACACCTAGCTCGGAGGATTGTTGATGTCGATGAGGAGGGATAGAAGAATTTCAGTTGTGTCGGAATTTCATCATTCATCGGTTCGTTCGTTGAAGGCGTTCCTCGTTGATGCGAGCATTTTTAGTTGGGGAGTGCATTCTTTTTTGGAGAATGTGATCTTCATTGGAGATATATTCCTCTAGATGATTTTCTCTTGCCTACCCTTCCCTCCCAATTCCACCCAAATTGTGAAAATTTGCAACTAATTAATTTATGTTTACCAAAATTAATTAAGTTGGTACAAAATAGTTGGCATAATTAATATTCTATGTTGGCTCCATTAGTTAGATCATTTAATTGGTATAATTAAGGTTGGAGGGGGTGAGATGTTTTCTGTCATTAAAGGGGTTCGGGTGGTCCCCAACTCTAAATTCAAAATGTGGGTTAGCTCAGGAGGTCCCCACCTATTAACATTCACACGAGAGGTTTAGGCATGGGTGGGCCCTACCCCCATAACCCATGTTGAGGGGTTTCTAAAATAAAATTGTTGGACCTCTTTATTTTATTTAATTATTTCATGAAAATCACAAGAAAATATCTTTCACTCTCGAACCACTACGGTCGAGGTGAAGGTCCCCTTAAGTAAATACGAGCTCTGCGAGTTCAACGGTTCCTTGAGATTTCAATTCCGAGCAGCGGTTCAAAAGTTACAAAAACTTGCTCGCACGTTTACTGAACGTACCTGAAAAAAAGTTCCAAAATTCATTCGAGGCACACCGGGCCTTAGAATCCCACGATGTTAATTTTCGTGGACTAGTAAAATTAACATATATTTAAAAATAAATTTACATCGAAATTTCTAATCTTTTCAATCTGCCCACCTCAGGGCTCTGTGTCCTCGTAAGCCACAACTCAGTCTAAGGAAAAAAGTGGGGGTACTGAGCACGCATCTGAGCCTCCCACTCCCTTGTGCTCCCATGGAGGTTCATGTGCTTCCAGTGAATGAGGACCAGAGGTATTGACCACCCACAATGTACATGCTCTATTCGTTCCTCAATCTCTACTGGAACCTCCGAAATCGTCTCCCCATCGTCGATGTCCAGCTCGCCATGGTCGATAACGTGAGAAGGGTCATGCACATATCTTCTCAGATGAGATATATGAATGATGCCGTGTACCCAGTGCAACTGAGGGGGAAGTGCTATGTGGTAATCCACCTTGCCAACTCTACTGAGGACCTGGAAGTGTCCAATGAACCTCAAGGATAACTTTCTACCTCAGCCAAATCTCCACAAACCTCATCACGGTGAGACTCGTACAAAGACGTGGTCACCATCCTCGGACTCTAGAGGTCTCCATCTCTTGCCAGCATAAGAATGCTTCCTGCTCTATGTAGTCTTCATCCACTCCTGGATGATCTGCAACGTCTCTATGGTAGCCCGTACCATCTCTGGCCCCATTAATGCTGACTCCCCTGGGTCAGTCCAGCATAAAGGTGATCTGCAAGGTCACCTGTAAAACTCCTAAAAAGGTTCTATCCTAATGGTGGAGTGATAGCTGTTGTAGTATGCATACATTACCAAAGGCAAGTGATCCTCCCATCTATGACTGAACTCGAGGACACAAGCAGGCAACATGTGCTCGAGAGTCTAAATGGTCCGCTCAGTCTGGCCATCCGTCTGAGGATGGAAGGTAGTTCTCAAATAAAGATGCTTCCTGGAAGTCTCCTACAACCCCTTCCATAGACGATAAGTGAATAATGTATCACAATAAGAGAAAATGGTTGGATGTTCTCCATGAGACCGCGCAATCGTCAACACATAAAGGCTTCCCAAGATCTCTATGGAACCCTGCTCTCTGATCGAAAGGAAGTGGGATAACATGGTGTGTTGGTCGACGATAACCCAGATAGAGTCATGACCTATAGATGTACATGGAAGTCCTGTCATGAAGTCCGTGGATATCCCATACCACTTCCACTCTGGGACATCTAATGGTGGAACCAAGCCTGCTGGTAGCTGATTCTCCCCCTTCACTTTCTAATAAGTGAGGCATTGAGATACAAACTCTGTTACTGCTTTCTTTATTCCCGGCAACCAGTGCTTTCATCTAAGATCCTGGTACATCTTCACCAATCCTGGATGTACCACTAGAGGGTATGTTTGGGACTCTCTCAACACTTCATCCTGAAGTGACACTGGTACCATGGTACACCCTCTGAAGAGGATGGTGTTCTCCCCGCATTAAAAAAATCTACCAGGTGCCTGTCTATTGGATATCTGAGCACGTCGATCCTCTCAATCAATGTACCCACACAATGCCTCCCTAACTCACTAATGATGTGGGGGATTGATAGTATGAGACTGAAGGAAAGCTGTTTCATCTTGATCCACAATGGATATCTGCAAAACGGCCAGCTGCTTGGTCGCCTCACCTAGTAGCTGTATACCAAATATCTTAGTGAGTGCATCTGCTACAATGTTACCCTTCCCAAGAGTATAGACTATCTCGAAGTCATAGTCCTGGAGGAACTCAATCAAACGTCATTGTCTCAGGTTCAGGTCCTTATAAGAGATTATATTCCTGAGAATATTATGATCAGAGTACATTTTAAAATGCACGCCCATCAAGTAATGTCTCCACATCTTCAAGGTGAAGACCACTACTTCTAAGTCTAGGTCATGGGTAGAGTAGTTCTTCTCATGTTGTCTCAGATGTCATGAAACATGTGTGATAACTTCTTGCTCCTGCATCAGGACACACCTAAGCTCTTTCCTTGATGCATCGTAGTAGACTATGTACCCTACGCCCTCTTCTCAATGTCTCAAGATGGGGGCACTTTTCAGCCTCTGCATTAGCTCCTAAAAAATCCGATGGAATCTCTCCGACCACACAAAGGGTTTCCCCTTCTTCGTTAATGCTGATATTGGTGCTGAAACTCTGGAGAAATCTGTCACAAATACACTGTAGTATCCGGCCAAACCCAGGGAACTTCATACCTCCGTCACACTCTAGGGTGGATCACAAGAAAGTACCACCTCAATCATTGCTATATCCACTACAACTCCAGCCTCTGAGATGAAATGTTCCGTAAAGTGAAACTCTCGGATCCATAACTGGAACTATGAGAGATTACCATAAAGCTAGTTCCCTCGGAGTGTGTCCAGAAATACCTACAAATGATAGACATGCTTATCCTTGGTAGCCGAGTTGATAAGAATGTCATCAATGAAGACCATCATAATGTGATCAAGATATGGATGAATGATCATGTTTATGAGTCCCATAAAAACTTCTAGAGAATTGGTTACACCTAATGGAATAACCAAGAACTCATAATGGTTGTACCGATATCTGAAATCCATCTTTTGCACATCCTCATCTCACTCTCTAAGCTGGTGATATCCCGATTTGAGTTCTATCTTCTAGAACCATTGTGCTCCATTCTGCTGATCAAAGAGGTCGTCAATATTCGGGAGTGGGTACTTATTTTCATGGTCACTTGATTCAGGCGTCGTTAGTCAAAAAAATGCCTTAATCTCTCATCCGCCTTCTTGGCGGACAAAATCGGGGCTACCCATGGAGAAACACTAGGCCGAATCAATCCCTTACCCTGAAATTCTTATAGTTGTACCCACATCTCTCGATGCTCCGCAAGAGCCATCCAATATGCTGGTGTAGATATCAGTGTCATCCTAGGATAAAATTCAATGTAAAATTCCACCACTCTGCGAAATGGTAGACCCAAAACATCATCTGGAAGGACAACCTCTTACTGGTCCACCACTATAGGATAGCTTGGACTCCCCACATCAGCAACTCTGAGGGTAATGCTATTAACCTGATGAGTGATCGGCTGCACCCTTCTTCAGGTAAGTCCATCCTGTGCTGCAAATTCTCTCTTACCACCTATGAAGGTAAAACTGGTCCCATCTATGTGGACACACTTCAATTTTCACCTAGTACAGTCAATCTATGAATTGAATGTAGATAACAATTCAATACCCAAGATGACATTGTAAGGCCTCGATGCCGCTACTAGGAGATCCCAGCCAAAGCTCACATGTCCTATAGTTATCTCACACTACTAGAATCAGTTCTTAATCATAAAATACTCTCCCATAATAGTTTCTATCTATAATGATTGAGGACATGGACCCATCAGAATCTCTGAGCTCTAAATGAGGGAAGTCACAATAAATGAATGACTAGCACCTATGTCTATAAGTACTACAACTAAGGTGGAGTAGACACAGATCGTACCTCGTATCATCTCCGAAGCACCGTGATCGTAGGCCTCAACTGCCTAGAGCTGAGATCGTCCCTATCCTCCTCTTCCCTTTGGTCGGGGGTGGACCACCTGGTGGTGGTGGCAGTAACATCTCGAATAGTCTCCCACCACCAGCTGTATGGACAGATCCACTTCCACGTCCACCTACTCCATGTGGACCTCCTCAGTAGAACCTCTGTCACTACATGGGCGGTCCCTCGATCGTCCTCTGATCATCCGTATGAGAGTTTGGACAGTCATGAGCCATGGGACCCTGTCCTCCTCATGCATAACACTGCCCTCTCCTCGCGTGACTGGCTCTGTCTCGGGTTCCCTCCACAACCGACCTTGAATCATATGGTCATCCAACTGTAGGTCTGGTCTTCTTGGACCTCTGTGACATTAGTCTGCTTCCAGCTTGTGGGTCTCCCTATTGGTAACAGCTTAGAAAGAAAACTACCCACTAAGAAGGCTCTCTCTAACACCCCTGCCTGCGTCAGGATGCTTTGAGAAATCAGCAATGCCCTGATCTCCTGCCCGAGCCCGTGCTCGAAGGTCCAGACCCTAAAGAATGGGTCCTGCACCATAAAAGTGGATTAGTGTTAAAGGTTAGTGTATGTTGCCGAGTACTGAGACACAATTATTCTTCCCTACTACCATTGTAGAATCTCATGTATGCGTACTGTTAGAAGAGTCACTAGAACAATCTTTCCCCAAAATAGGCTCTTGAAGTTTACCTGGAGAAGCATCACCTCATCGTCAACCTAGAGCATCAAGCTCCACCATCTGCCTACAACTACTTGTATAAGCTTTGTGGAAAGGATCAACATGAGATCAACTAATGTCCCAACCAGTCGGAAGACTCTCACTACAGCCACCAGCCAATCCATAGCTGTCTGTGGGTTCATCTCTCCCATGATCCTGGGTGTCCCCTGGCGCAGTAACTCATGCAACACGCTCAAGTGGCGTACAACCTCTGTTGCTGGGCATGGTGGAATCGGTGTCCCAACAGGTAATGGTACCACTGGTTCCTCCGCAAATGCCTCTACTGGAAGAAGTCCCACCACTAAGGCCTCATCGCTCGGTGGGCTATCCGTGCTCACTATATCTCAAACCCTAGATGGTTGTCTGTGTAGAGGCATCCTTAAAAGAAACAGGTGCGCCACGACCAATAAGTTATACCAGGTGAGTTGACATAAAGAGATCATAATGAAAAATCTTGAAAACACAGACACACAATCAGTGTTTTCATGCACTGAGTCGGAAATCAGAAGTCAGGGTCCTGGTGTATGGATAAGTCAGCCGTCACACCAACTCTGGATTCCCTAAATTGATAACCATACTCACTAAAATTAACACTATAACCATTAAAATATCAGATTCTTATGTTCTACGGTAGAACCGACTCCTCTAATATCTATTGTTCATGACCCATCTCCCGAGGCATGTGCTGTGACTACCCCAAGCCCGCCTTCCATAGTCTAGGGGATGGTGACTAGCACCAAAAGGCGTATTCCCTAAAGCCGGGAAGGAATTGCCTTCATAACCTGTAAACACACGAAACCAAGCACACAAAGAGATACAAACACAAGAAAAACTATTTAGAAAAAATAGTGCTGAATGTAAGAGGGGCTAGAATAAAGCCCAACAGTAAAGGTACAAGTACAACTGAAATACAATACAACTGAAGAAAAAGAAAGACAACTATTAGGTCATCCACCAAGGTTCCTACTTTATGGGTAGGTATAGATCGCCTCCTCAACACTCCACGTCTGCTCGTCTCCTCTGCTTACCGACATGACATATGGTCCACCTCCTGACACCGTCCAGTCCTCGCACCCTTGTCCTCAGTCAGTGTTGTCCATCATTTGCACCAAACACAAGAAGGTGCGGGAATAGTCCATGCAGGGGTGAGTATAACGATACTCAATAGGGACCCTGAGACCCTCAGGGACTCACAAAATCCACAAAGGATAATCCACATAGCATGAAATCAATTGACAACCCAACTTAGGTATATTCCCATACGTATACCTATGTTATCAAGTATACCCATCTCAATCATTAGGAAACACAGGGTCCAACCCAAAAGCCCAAAGCTCAACTATTCCACAAAGGAAGTAATACCACAAAGGTATTACCACGAAGTAAAGTACCACACATGTACGTACTCATATCACACTAGGTATAACTTAAGTACAGTAGTAGAGATGATTAGATATAACTAATAATTCATCATACACTGTTAATAGGCATAACCACGATGGATTTTAGTACATCGTCAGACCCACATAGGTTCCTAGTACATCCTCAGAATGTAATCAGACCCGCACATGATCCTAGTACATCTCCAGTACGTCGTCAGACCCACACAGGTCCTAGTACATCTTTTGTACTTCGTCAGACCCACACAGGATCCTAGTACATCTCCAATACGTCTTCAGACCCAGACATGATCCTAGTACATCTATGGTATGTCGTCAGACCCACATAGGATCCAAGTACATCTCTGATACGTCTTCAGACCCAAACAAGATCCTATTACCTCTTTGGTAAGTCGTCAGACCCACACTGGATCATAGTACACCTATAGTACATCGTCAAACCCACACGTGATCCTAGTACATCTCTGGTACATTGTCAGACACACATAGGATCCTAGTACATCTCCGGTATGTCGTGATACCCACACAGGATCCTAGTACATCTCTGGTACATCGTCAGACCCACACATCATCCTAGTATATCTCCAGTACCTTGTCAGACCCACACAGTATCCTAGTACATCTCTGGTACGTCGTCAGACCCATACATGATCCTAGTACATCTCCGGTACGTCGTCAAACCCACACAAGATCCTAGTACATCTCCATTTCCTCTTCAAAACCACAAAGGATCCCAGTACATCTCTGGTACTTCGTCAGACCCACACACGATCCTATTACATTGTCACAGCCAGCTACAGGGTTCCCGCACTAAGCTTTCTTGTCTTCGAGAGGGTCTTCTACTCACACCACTAGTCGATACCCCAACCGCTACTAAGTCCCATGTATAAGTATCCCAAAGGTCGTCCATGTCATAGGGGTATCAACACAATAGACATTTCATCAATCAGATGCACAATCTATAAGTTTTTAGCATTTTAGTCTGGAGGGCTCCGTTGGATTCGTACTCGATCCAACCCTACTATATCCCCAATTTATGAAAATGTCATGTGGGGTATACCAAATGGTCCCTCTCAATCCAAGGATTCCATCACTACTAGCGGTTCGTCAAACAGACTTTAGGTGCCAAAGTTATGGACAAAAGGGAGTATAGGGTCCAAACAGGTACGGGTCCTGTCGGACCTGGCCCAACCCGCATGGTCCTGCCCATCCTACTTAGTCTGACTTGGACCGTGCTGGGTGGCTCAGCCTAGCCAGTATCCCGCAGGGCGGCGGGGAGGCCGTGGGTGGCATGGAGGCCGCGGGTGGCACTGAGTCTATGGGGGTCATGGAGCGGTGGAGGCCGCGGGCGGCAGGGGGCCCCAGAGTGGCGGAGGTCGCGGGGGTCCGCTGGGGCCACGAAAGTGGTAGGGCCGGAGAGTCTGCAGGGCGGCGTGAAGCGGCAAAGTGGCCACGGTTTGGCAGTGTGGTCGTGGTGCGACGGTCCGCTGTGGCTGACCGGATGGCCAACTGTCCACACCGCATGGCGAGGTCGCGTGCTGCGCCTTCGTCGGTGGTCGTTTCGGCCGACCTCTCTTTATTCGTCACCATGGCACAAATCAACCATCTTCCATCGCGCAGAACACACCATTCATGAAGAACGATGGAGGGTTTGGGTCATGTTTGTTTGGTCAGCACCCTCTGTGTTAGAGTGGTAGAAATCGGCTCAAGGGGGATGAATCAATTTTAGGCAAAAATTGGCATTGATTAATTTAAAACACACCCCTACCTCAGAGGGTTGTTGACGTCGATGTGGATGGATAGATGGACGTCAGTGGTGTCAGCGTATCCTTAGTTTTTGGTTCATTTGTTGAATATGTTCCTCATTTATGAGATCATTCTTTGTTGGGGAGTGCATTCTTCATTGGAGAACACATTCTCTATTGGAGAGAATAATCCTCCAAATGCTTTCCTCTTGCCAACCCATTCCCCCCAATTCCACCCCAAATGTGAAAAGGTTCCATCTTATTAATTTAATTTTACAAAATGAATTTTGGTGGCACATAAATGTTTCCATAATTAATGTAGTGCGTTGTAACCATTAATTATCTCATTTAGTAGGCATAATTAAAGTTGGAGGAGTTGAGAGGTATTCTATCATTAAAGGAGTTCGGGTGGTACCCACCTCTAAATTCAAAATGGGGTTTAGCTCAGCTTGTCTCCACATTTTAACATTCACATGGGAGGTTTAGGCTCAGGTGGTACCTACCACCATAACCTATGTTGGGGGGTTTCTAAAATAAAAATGATAGGCATTTTAATTTTATATAAATATTTCATGAAAAGCTAAAAAAATATCTTTCACTCTTGACCCACTACGGTCGAGGCAAATGTCCCCTTAAGTGAATACTGGTGCTACAAGTTTAACAGTGCCCTCAGATTTCAATTCCGATCACCGATTCAAAATTTAGGAAAACCCGTTTGCACGTTTACTAAACATAACCGAAAAAAATTTCCTAAATTCATTATGGGTACACCGGGCCTTGGAATCACATGCTGTCAATTTTCACGGACTCATAAAATTTCTGTATTTTTTTAAAAAAATTAAATGAAAATTCCTCGTCTTTACCTGAAAAATTATAATAATTTTTTTTATAAATTTTGAACCATGGAATAATTTAAATTAATTGTCTCGAGGGTAGGCGAGGAGTAATCATGTGATTTCAGGGCCTATAGTGATATGGTTATAATAAAATAAAAATATTAAATTTATTATACCAAAAAATCACTAGTTTTTATGAAATAATGGATTAACTCTTGAATTGGGGAACTGAAGAGAAATCTAAGGTGACCATTAAATGAAGAATGTGGTTTTTACCCTATGCATGACATAACCTTTGTGGGCATCATGTACTAGGATTTTATATAGTCAGTTAGGTAATAATTAAATAAATATTGTTATTTATTTAATTATTATTTATTTTTTAGACCTAACATCATCCTTTAATTAAAAGTTTCATGGTGATACCCCTTGGGTGAAAAACCCTAGGTATTTTTGAGGAGTCATTGGAGGATCGTTCTTTGTTTAATGAAAATGGATTATGGTATTGCAATTTGTGTACCAATGGAGTTCACGAATATCTCAAATGTAGCAATGTATTGAAAACAATCTTCATTAGTCATCAATAAAAACCTATGTTAGAGTGTTTTTTATTAATCCAATTTTAACCCATAATTAACATGAATCAATTAAACTAACAATTATTGATATGTAGATCGATAGTTAGTAATGGTTGATTCTTTTATCTTCCAGGAATTTGAATGGATCATGCTTTAGTATTGTGTTTATTATAGTTGATGATTGTATATTTATTCATAAGAACATGGATTCCAATAATAAAAATGGTTATGGTTCATTAGTCATTATTCTATTTTTTTCTATTTCTCCCCCATTTTTCTAGCATTCAATGTAAGTATTAACTTTTTCTAGCGATTCAATAAATACCTAATGACTGATCAGTACGTGATTCTTTCATAGTGAAATAGATTGTTAAATGGGGTTGACTTTAGTATTGATGGATTGATTAAGGTTTTATGAAGATTTTGGATGATATTGAGATGGATAAGAGGAGTCTGGTTTGTGAGTTTGTCATTTTGGAGTTATATAATGAAGGAGAAAAAATCATAGTTGGATTAGATGGAAATAATCTATCCATTGATTTATCCAAGGATCAGTCAAACAATGTCATATTTCAATAGATAGAAACTTGGTTAGAATGGGGGATGTGAAGGAATGTGGTGAATAACCCTTATGTTTTTTTATTTTGTAAAATATAGTCACACACGATATATAGTTCAACAAACCTGAACTATGTAGTCCCCATGATATAGAATGTAACATCTGCATAGAAACTCGACATGTACTGTTGGGGAACTAAAAAAACCATGGATGGTTTCTTGAGCATGACCATATTACCCACGAGTGACGTAATAATAAAAAATTACTAGAGTACCTACACACAATCAGGAACAAATGGATTGACAGATTACAAGGCACGACCTTGTACTAAGACAAGTCCTAGGTACTAGAACATGACTAGGTACATGAAAAAAGTGAAAGTACTAGTGAAATTTCCAAAGTACATAGACTTGATCATGAGTACATGAGAAGCCTCAGTGTATACATGAAGCACTATGTATTTGAAAATGCACACCATCTACTTTCTCTAGGAAAGATTAAATACCTCATTAACATTAGAGTTTAAAACTATATCTTTTGTGTGTCTAATTTTTGTATCCCTATGAGTGTACAATGATACATTTCATCCTAAGAATAGTATGTTATCCCCTCTATGAGATTACTCTCATGTAGTGTTTAGGAATCCATAAATGTGTCATGGGGTTTGATCCTCTATAATTGTCTTCCAACATATATAGGGTTAGAATTCTTGTGACCTACATACTAGTACATTCAATCCCCTACATATCAGGTTATCTAGTTAGGGAGTGGAATCCCTTTAGGTATGGGTTTAGATCATCTATCATTATATCTATAAAATCAGTGTTCTATAATTATCATCTCTATAGTGAGGAATGGCATGCCTGCCCTCTTTTATGATCACCATCAGTTTTTTCAAACTCGTAGAGGGAGTTCTTGTAGATGGTAATCGTCATGGATAATCTAGTGTAATATAAAGAAATATATATGGTTAGAGTCATTACCAAGAGTCTTAGTTTCAATCATTTTTATATCTTGGTTGTTATTATTTTTATGGATCATATTTTTTTCAACATGCCTTTATGATGATGAGATGACTACCCTATTGATGAATTTTATTTGTTAATTTTTGATTTTCCTACAATGTATGTATATAATCACCCCCTACATGGGTTATGCCTACAAATATCTGGTATTATTATTACAAAAATCCATTCAAACATATCCTGGGTGGATAAGGATAAGGTAGAGCATAGTTGATCAAGGTAGACTGTGGTCTATGCCTGTTGTTTTATTTGATAGTTGTTTTCTCCTTCCTAATTAGATAGAAACATTTTACAATTATTGTTCCCTAACATTTTGATGTTATAATATCTTGTACACGTTTAATACTCTGATGTTTCATATAGAATTATTCATGCATCATCATATCAATTTAATTTTTCATTTTAACACTGTTTTGGTATTTGGAGTGTGATCATGTAAACATGTTCCCCCCAGTTATGACTTACCATGTCTATAATATTCTTATTCAACATTGGTCTACAGAACCATTCCTATTAGAGGTAGTGTTGATGTGTCACATTTTCCTTAACTCCATTTAGTAGGGGCCCATTGGGTTAGGGAATGATTGATTTTTATCGAGGTTTTATCTAGAGAGGGGTTGAATTTGTGACTATATAGGAGTGAGGTTTGTTTTGGGAACTAGAGAAATAGTATTAATGTTTTTAATGTCCATATCTCAGGTGTTAAAATCTAGTTTTGGTGTGGTGTATGTTGTATCAAATCCCAATAACTCTAATATACATCTTTTTGACTCATTACATGGGGAACTAGTTGCATGGAAAATACAAGTACATGCATTATATAAGAATGGGTTTTGGTTTCCATATACTTCATGAGTTATCTCCCTAGATAATTATTTTGATTGTAGTGAATATTCTCAATTTTAGGATGCATCCACATGTAAATCCATCTGTGATATTGTAATAGGACCCCAAGGATGATTGGAATAGGTATGATAATTTTGGAAAGGGCCCTTTATATATAGTGAAACATCCATGTGGTTTTTGAGATTTAATATAACCTACTCAGTAGTTGGATACCCTAGTAGTATCGAAAGAGGTCTTATATTGAATGATCACACATAAAAAGTTTAATATATAATGAAGCATTTTTTGGGGGATATTTAGACCCCTTAGTAGATGTGGATAATCTTGTTGCCATTATGTGAGTTTTCTTCAGAGTGAGGACACTTCTAGACCAGATGGTGGTCCTTGTTTTGAATCTTCTTTAGGTATCCAATGGGCGACAGAGGAGTCTAGTGACACAAACATAAAACTAGTTTACACTTTCATGGATTGAGTTCGTTGATTTTAATAGAGGTGAGTTCTCTACATCCAATTTTAAAACAATGTATGATTTGGATCTGAGAGAGATTCTATATGGAATCTTGACATTGGAATTTTATTTTGTGTGGTTCACTAACAACATATACTACATCATAGAGAGGGATCAATATAACTTTTTTCCATCATAGACATTCTAGTCCATTCTCTATAGAGATTTTAGGGATTATCTAATGTCATATATCATTCCTAATTATGAAGTAGATCCGAACAATGTTTTATAATGTAGAGTCTTTCTGGGGAGAAGTCATCAAACGTTTGTGTTGGTAGTGAGAACCCTATAGTTGATACCTTTAAAGATAGTAACAGAAATCATACTGAGGTATACCAAAAATCTAGGAATATTAAGAGTACTTATTTTGACTATGGTTGATAAATCATGGCTCGCATATAGATTCTTGATAGTTTATGGAGATTTGGTTCTATTGTAATGAAAGTAGAGGAAATCTTGTTTGGTATTATCTAATAAACAATGTAGATGAACGAGGAATAGTTGATGGACACCTGGGAAGAGGATGTATCAATATAATGTAGGTATGTGAGGTGATGAACTTGGTTAGAATCCTAGGAGTGTAGAAAGAGGTGATTGAAAATTTACCTGTTTCCGCCTTCACCCCGAGGGGGGCCATGATACGGTTTGGAGCTTCCTATCATTGATGAAGAATGTTCCCATCAGTGGAGTCCTATAACTAAGATTATATAAGGATAATTTGAGGTATGATATTGTTATAGTATACAATAGTAACAATATTTAGAGATATAGGAGTGATCTATTCATTTCATGAAATATTTCATGTACATTATGTTGAGATTTTAGTTTAGCCTTTTCCTTGATCCTTCTATTTGGAGGCTCTTACTTGAGGAGATTGAGTTATCCAACATGACTACCAAAATTGTTACGTTAATCTTTTAGAATATAAATTTGAATGTAAATATTTATTATGAGTGATGAGACCTTATGAAATAATATTATAAAATAAGGGATCAATATAGTTCATATAGAAATTAACTATTTTTAGTAGTGGATATGGTGAATCAGTGTAGATGGGATGATTATTTCCATTAATAGTGAGAATTTAACCCAAGAAAAGAATGATGGGATCATACACAAGAGAATATAAAAAATTACCCAACAATTGGTTAGTTTTACCATTTTAAAATCATATAATACATGTTTTCAACTTAATACAGTGGTGGAATTGTACATGGATGCCATTCCATAAAATTTTTTATGATTAACTACCCATTGGGAGATCAATTTTTTCATAGACATGAAATTTTGGATTTCCTAGATATATTCTTCAGTACGTCACATGGATATTATAGAGGCTCATGAGATGGATTTTTAGATAAATGAGTTACGGTTAAAGGGCATTGTAAATAAAATGTTTTCCCCACCGGACCCAATTTTCGTAGCCAGTATGGATGAATAGATCATGAGGTTTTTTTGGATTATATCATATATAATCAAGTGATTGTAAAAATTATGTATGAACTATAATGAATCTAAAACCTCTTCAACTAGTTGAAGAGGGTGATATTGTTTGAGAATATTGTCCTCAGATATGACATTGACCAACTATGTTTGATACATGGATATACCAATGATGTAAGTTGAATATCTCTATTGTAACAATAATTAGGGCAATAAGGGTATATGACTCTAGAGCTAGGGTTTTTCACCATCGTCCCCTCCCTATCTTCTCTTCATCTACGGTGCACGATCTAGGGTTGGGCCACATAGTGAGGTCATGAGGGTGTCAAATGCTCCACAGTCTCATGGATATGGAACCTTATGTTCAACCTCCCCTGACAAACTGTAGCAGGTCTCCACTACTACTCCAGTGATGGGTTCGACTGATTTCTTTTTGGTCTCCCTCCTCTCTTCTACTCTGGAATAGGTTCATTTTCTTACTCCAGTGTCACTATGAAGTCGCAGAGGGAGACCTTAGGAATGCTTGGGGAATGTGGAAGATCATGTTCTATTTTCCCCTTGAGCTCTAAGGATGTTGTCCTGGATATGCTCAGTGGTTTCCATTGGGTCCACGATGGTATAGATTTATCAGAGTTGGTTCTCAACAAGACAGTCACTTCATGCTTAGGTCATTACGTGGTCGAAGATGGTGACCTAAAGAACACTAGTATCTGACATTGTCCTCCACTAATTATTATCCCATTCCACTGACATGGTTTGTGGTGTCCCATTATGGTTGTAGGTTTCATTGTCGGTACTCTTTTGATGATTCCCCTTTTGTCATTCCCCTCCTTCGATGGATCTGTTTGATTTATGTTTTGGTTTCATTGTTTGTTTTTCTGCTTTCAGATTTTGGCTTGGTGATGGCCCTCTCCAGTGTCCTAGGTGTGCCCCGATGGTGAAAGTGGTCTTTCGTAGATGGTACAATGATGTTTTCACCCTAGTGGTGGTTCGTGGTGGTGGTGGTGGCAAATTCACCATGATTCGACATGGGTCAGCAAAGGGATGAGGCAGTGTCCGGCCCGAGGCAGATGTGTGTGTTAAACGTGATGGACGACAATGGCAATGTAGTAAGGCATTAGTGACTTCATGGGTTGTTGTGGGTATATTTGGATGGGTTGGTCCTGGACAGGGTTCATGACCAGTTCATATATGGTTGTTGAATTTGGGTGTTATCTTATGGTTTTTGGGCGGGTCTGGTCCTCGACTGGGTTTTTTGGCTGGAACTCTCAAGACTCTTTGTGGATGGTGATTTTTGGTTCTCAATTATCCTTAAAATTTATTTTATTTTATAATATAAAAAATGTAATTTTTTCATTTAGTAATAATAAGATCATGTTAACTCACATCATCATAAGGAATCCCAAATAAGAGTCCATGGGACATAAAAGTAGGACCATTCATACATTTTAGATTATTTTATAGTAGTCTAAATAAAAAACATCTAGGTGTGATTGGATTTTGAGGAGAATCAAATGAATCACTTGGGGATGGTCACAAAAAATAATGTAAGAGAACTTGTAATATGGGAAGCTCTCAAAGTGTTAGTTCTCTATTCGAGAGGTCTACATTTTAGGAAATGTCATCTCAGAAGAAAGAGAATTTATGGACTAGGAAAAGGGTGGGGCAATGATATCCTATGATCCACTAATGATTATGACTCAGGTATGAAGCTTCCTTAGGTAGTAAGGCTATAATAGGATATTCTTGCCATATTTCTCCTGGATTGTGGAACCATTGAATTATTTAACCCAAATGGATATCCATTAATGTGTATGAAGTGGTTACATAATGTTTTTTAGGAGTTGTTATAGAGGTTTATTATATCACCCATATTGACACTACTAGAAGAGGGTGTTTAGCACATAGTGTTATGAGATACCATCAGAATTGTGCTTGGATGTGTTATGATATACAATCATAAAATAATTTCATATTGGTGATAGTATATGATGCCTTATGAAAAGAACTTAATGACCCATGATAAAGTGATTTTTTGGTGGTGTTCTCCCTGTAGATGTTCTGACACTAACATAAGGGTGAGTGATTCATCATCTAATATGACCAATAATGTATCAGGTATTTCTTATTTTAGAAGGATCATAACATGAGGGATAGGAAGTGGATTTATTTATTCTATTATTATAACATCATGGTGGTCTATATTCTTGGTAATAAGTTAGTTGGGGGACATTCTATCAGTAGGAGATCAGGTTTGTTGTTGTTGAGTAAGGAACTTGTGAAGTTTCCCTCATTGTAGTTTTCCATAGTAGATATAGATGGTTCAAGATACCTCCAATAAATGGTTCTCCCCCATTCACCTCTAAATCATTTCTAAAATAATTATTTTATACCTACCAACTATGAAAAATTATTTTCTCAGATATCAACAGGATGTTCTCCTGATGTATTTTTTTTGGGGATAAAGGCATAATTTTCATGGATAGACCATTGAATAATGATGTTGTAGGAGACAATTTTAATGAATTTTTATCCTTCCCAAATACTGATACATCATGATGTGTAGAATATGTTCCATGATCTTCATAATTAGTTTTAGTGGTCGAGAGTGATGATTTGTGTTGAGGAGTTTGTCTCCCAATGTCTTGTTTATCAATAGGTGAATTCTATGAAATGGGATTCATTTAGTTTAGCAAAATGAATTTTGTATTCATAGTTTAATTGGGATGGTATCTAAATATACTTTAGGATGGGATTCCAAAATATTTTAGTGGTCATGATTCTACTTGGGTGATCTTAGAACAACAAAACAGTTCAACCAACCTCATATCCATCCAAGAGTATAGTTCCGTAGAGAGCATGGAATGGAATTACATGAAGTACAAATTCCATACTCATATAGTTCTATCAATAATCATTTTAGAACATGATACAAACATATCTTCATGAACATGGACAGGGTTATTTGAGGCCCTTGGGTATCAGTGAAGTCTGACCATGATGTTTCACCCCAAGATAGAAAGCTATACCATGTTGACCATTTAGGTCATAGAGAATATGCTTTGGGCTTTCATTTTGGACCTTTTATATAGTTCATAGGATCAAATTCCCTTTTTAATGTATTAATAAAAAAAATTTACCACTCCACCATCTGTGTGGAACCATTTGAGACATTTGATTAGAGAACCTATAGGTATCCACTATATTGGAATGACCTAGTGGAGTCAATGCTCATTGCTCTAGACTTGGTGTGAGCTACAAAAGTGTGTTTGAAGACCATCCAAGAGTGGATGAGGATAGTATAGACCCAATATAATTCTTATATGGACCATTTATGGAGGACCTAGTTGTTTGATGAGGAACACCATATATTCATGATGGTAGCACCTTGGTGGGTATTGTAGAGATTTTTCTTGTGTAGTATGTTATATTCAAGGTTCATTGGACAATTTTAGATGTTGCCTTTGGTTGTTGAGGTGTCATACAACATATACCTACCACCATATATAGATAAGATTCATGATGTCTTTTATGTGCCTTAGTTGAATTTTTATCTCCATGAACCGTCACATATTTCAATTGTCATGAGTGGGTCATCGAGGATGGAGTTATATTCAGGATTATCCAAAAGAGATCAATGATTGATAGTATAAGAGTCTCCATGGTTGAGTGATTCCAATGATTCATGTTTGATAGAATCACAATAATCTTTTAGAGGGAACATGGGAGTGGGATAACCAAATGTGATCAAATTACCCTAATTTGTTTGATCATGTTTTGGAATTTTATGATGAAAATAACATAGGTGGAAAGAATTCAACGAATATATTTTGTACTTTTAAAACATTTAAACATATAAATGAATATTCCTGAGTCTAGGTTCTACATTATAATACTATTCTAGGGATTATGAAGGATAAATATTAATATATTAATCATATGAAATATATTTTATCTCACAGACAGAATTGTTTATGATATAATGAAATCAATCAAGAACATAGTCTCATATAAGAAAAATATGACTTCAATTAAATAAAAAATATGGGTTTCATCATGGATGTGAATAACCCATTGTGTGAATTAGGTCATTGTAATAAGCATGATCATGAGGGGGGGTCGTAATTAAATAAAAAAAATTAATTTCATACTTATTTTTTGGAAAATACATATCTTCCAACTCAATTTAAACATGTAAATGGAAAATCCCAATAGTTTTTTCACATAACCCTAGTTATGTGATAGAATCAATTAGAATAGTATTGTAGAACAAACAAATATGGATCTTGGTTCAATGATAATTGTTCCAAAGGAGTTTATTTATCTAATTAATAACAAAACATCATAGAACTATAATTCATCAGTTTATTCATCAATAGTAAGGGTAGGATATATTTTTATTGGGATTGAAACTGATATTTTATTCAATGTAAAATATGAATCAATTTTCTTCACAAACATCGATTCAAGGATCTATTTTTTTATTAAAAATCATGATATTATATTCCAATAAATTTTAGTAGATTTTATTTTTATATTACATTTATTATCCCATGCATTCTTTAATTTCTTTATCAACGCATGTAAGCTAATATGAATTATGGTTGTGAAGAATTCCTAAATTGTTTCGCACTTTCTTCATACTATCAACATTGATATAAATTTTGGATATTTATTAGATAAATACATGGAGAGTGATAATTGGAAAATAATTCTATGGGAAAATGGATCATGAAAATGGTTTCATGTTTTGGTTCAATATCGATGGTACAATTGAGGTTCAAAAATGATGATAGATGATTAGGTGATGGATAAATAAAGGAAAGTTTTATGGTTTGGTTATTAGGGGATTTAGAGAAATGAAAAATGGTTTTCGATCAGATTGGATTTGGATAATCAGGTTGTCGGTGGTTTTAAGTCTCGATCATTATTATATCTTGTTTGTACATTTAGAATTGTGGAAAAAATCGAGGCTAGAGAGGTTTGGGTAAAATATTCATAATGGTTTTATGATTCTAGAAAATATCAAAATATAACGAATGTAGATCTAAGAATAGATTTTGTGTACTCTCATGGATGTGAGAAATATAGATTCAAAAAAGAAAAATATCACTTATCATGTTGGATATACCAAATACAGTGTGACCCATTCAAAGAGACACTACATGTTCTTTTATGATACATTATAGAAGGAACCACTAGTTACATGAGAATGACAATATTATGTAGACATTCCCATGAACTCATACAAGGACAATGTACGTAGACACAACTAGGTACATTGGAATTTCTAGGGTATATGGGAACAACTTGGTACTTGGACACTTCCAGGGTACCCAAACACCGTGAGGTACATGGGGATATAAAATTTATCATTACAGGGTCCAGAGTATATGGTAATGTGATGGAGTACATAGGAATATCATCGGTATTAGACACATTATTTATATCCTAATACACAACATTTACTTTCTCGAGGGCTGTTTAAGACATTCTATTCCTTCAATGTAGATAGGTATCACTATAGTTCTGCCTCATGGTCCATTTATAAGACAATACTATAATAAATAAGCCTTAAAACATACATAATCTTGAATTAAATGGACTATTAACATTGAGGATCATTTTTAGGTTTAGAGTTTTAGAGAATTAGGCCATAAATATTACATTACATCTAAAAAATTACTATATAGACACTTCTAATCAGTTTCCATTATTTTCTTAAAATAAAAAATCAAGAAAAAAGAGTCATGTCTAGTTCCATGTTTTAGAAAGCATGACATTTCCTTGATCCCATCACTGACCCTATACATATTTTAGTCCTGTGAAAAGTATTTCAAAACATGGGATGAGCATTAAACTCTCTGTAGGGGTTATAAAATAATGTATGGAAAAATTAGTCCATTAATACACAAGATTTTTAACATACCCCATGAAATCATAAGATTTATGAATAACAAATAGTAATCTCAGATCATAAAAGGTAACTTGTGATATCCATAACAGACTTACGTTGTAGCTTTCACAGCTATATAGGGAGTTACATTTGGAATACCCATCATTTTATATTCCCTAAAACTCTTAGGAGAAACATTCATGTTTACCTCTGTCATGTTACCAAATGCATTGTAGAGCTATCTCGGGCTCACCCACACAAGGTATATCACGGAACCACCCATATACATAAAAATTTACCATGAACCAAATAATATTCATAACACATAAAACAAATATAAAGGAATAATAACATTTCCACATTTCAATCACAATATATCATTTTAATATATTAACATAACAAATCCATTATCAAAACCATTTTAAATACCAAAATACATGAAAGAGTATATGGTATTTATTTTCAATTAAAAAAAATTACAACTTTTTATGGAATCCATAGATAGAAAAAATACTCGTGGTGGCATAAAGGTCGTTGTCACTATGCACGCTAAAATGAAACATTCTTTTGTGTCGATTAGTAAAATGCTTCATAGAGAAAGATTCTATTTGAAAGAAATGAAAAGTAAAATGGGTTTACACACCATATAAATCATATATATTTATAAATAAGAATATTCTTCAATGAATGGAGATTGAGACGAAGTCCCTTACCTCATGACAGACTTGACCCGTTGGTTCTTTAATCTCCTTTAAATCGGGTAACTCCCTTTATTTTGAACCAAAAGATTTAATTGAAGTTAATTTTTCCTAAGGTAAGGATTATAGTTGAAATATATGGTTGTAGGGAGCTTAATTGGGTAGAGTTTTGATGAGAGAAGCGGCTTGAGAGGTGTGAGTAATGGGTTAGAGGTGACAGGGTTTTTAAGGGGAAGAGGATCTCTTTAAGAGTGTTTGAAAATATTATTTTATTATATATTTATTTTTAGTTGCTAATGGTCCTAAACTCATTAATGTCATAGATACGATAAATAAAATTAGAAATAAAATCATCCAATAAGAATTGGATAGGTTTTGAATATTGTTTTAATTTTAGTAATCATATTTATTTAAATCGTTCATTAATGAGGTAAACACTGCATCATTATTGTATCATAAATAATATAATTTATTTGATTTGAAAAAATTATAAAACCAATACGAGGATGTAGGAAATAAATTTATCTTTCAATGGAATATATATATTCGATTCGATAACATATATAACCCCAGGTAAAAATTGATTTTCTAAAAGATCAATGTTTAGGTCATTTTTTTATTTAGTTTAAATTAATTAATATATAGTGTTATTGTCACTCCCAAGTGGCTCCATGGGATCCCAAAATCGGCCCAAGGATGCAAAAGGTCATGTAATTTATCAACTAATATAATTAGGAAAATTTTTAGTGTAATTTAATATTATTATAATATTACTTTTTTACCCATATTTACAAGATTTACCATTTAACCATGGTAAATAAAATATTTACTGAAGTAAATATTCACAATGTCTAATAATAATAGTAACCTATTTACACAATTTGGACTTCTTGATTCCAAACATGGAATCCATTTTACCTAATTAAAAACATAATAAGTTTCCAAAATTAATTTAAATATAATTCCCACAGTGAAAACAAAAAGCGTGTTTTTATTAAATAATAACTATCAAAAGACTGACACTTGTTTATGTCTAATTTCAAAATGAAATTATTTAAAATGAACAAAATTGGATTAAATGGTAAAAAGTTAATATAATATCACTTTAAAACCTATTAAAAAGATAATGTAACATTATAAATAAATTATATTGAATGGCAGTTTTGTATTAAAATATATTATTTTTCACTATGCATAAAAATGAATTTTATAAGAAAAATATCAACAAATTTCTGAAAGAAACTGTTGATTTCCAAATTCTAAATAAGAATTTTATTTGGTAAAAGAACAAATAGAAGTCATGGGATGTAGATTTAAATATGGTTCTACATCAAAAGGCGATAAATCAACCTTTTAAACAATGTTGGAGTATTTATGTTTAAAATTTGATTCATTCACATTTCATGCCTGTAAAATTTATTGGATAAATGAAAAAACATTCAAAAAAAATTTATATTAATATTGTATCTAGTTCTACTCACTCTCACCAATATAATGACAAGGGGTTAACTAACATTTAAATTAATATTACATTATTATTTTTTAGTATGACTCAATGTTGTGTGCACTGTAAGATTTAAAGGAAACTCGTTGTTGTGTATCGAGTACACCATCGAACATGGAATCCACATTAAAGTAAAATTAATATTTAATTCAAATATATTAATAAATATGAAAATATCATATAATTTATTTACCTAGGATGTAACATCTTTCCCCCCTTTTGGAAATTGAATCCTCACAATTTTTATTCACTTACCAAATAAATGGGGGTAATTATCCCTCATAGCATTTTCATATTCCCATGTTGCCTCTTCAACAATACGGGTTTTCCACTAAATCAATACCCGATTAATTAATTTATTCCACTAAATTTCCTCTCTACGGTTGAGAATCTGGATTGGTTGTTCCTCATAATAGAGATTATCTTCTAGGTGAACTACCTCTAGGCTCAAAACATGAGATGGATTTGGAATACACCTTCTCGACATTGAAACATGACAAACATGGTGTACCTGTGATAAATGAGAAGGTAAAGACACACTGTTGGAAACTAATCCAACATTCATAAGATTTCAAAAGGTCCAATGATCCTCAGACTCAACTTTCTCATCTTTCCAAAACACATCACACTTTTACATGGAGAGACTTTTAGAAAGGCATGATCACCTTCCTCAAAAGAATGATCATTCCTCTAGTTATCCACCTAACATTTCTGCCTGCTCTGAGATGTTCTCAAGTGCTTCTAAATCATCTGATCTATTTCTACCTTCTCTTCTACCAATTCTGGTCTGATAAGTTTCCTATCAACTACATCATCCCAAAAATCTTGGAGTTTGACACCGCTTCCCATATAATGCCTCAAATAAAGTCATATGTATACCAGAATGAAAACTATTATTATAAGAAAACAAATCCAAAGAAATATGTTGGTCCCAAATTCCCTACTAATTCATTGAGAAAGCAAGTAACATATCCTTAATGTTTTGAATTGTTCTTTCTGACTAGCCATCTGATTGAGGATGAAAGGTTGTACTAAAATTTAATTCAGTACCCAACGACTTCTAAAGGCCTTTCAAAAAGTTAGAAGTAAACCTAGGATCACTATTAGATAAAATAGATAAGGTAACTCTATGAAACATGACAATCTCTTTAACATAGAACTCAGAAATGTGATTTATAGAAAAAGTATCTCAAATAGAAAGGAAATAAGAACATTTAGTCAATTGATAAATAATAACCCAGATTACATTATTACCTCGAGATGTCTATGGTAATCCCATAATGAAGTCGATGGATACCTTTTCCCATTTCCACTATGGCACTGGTAAAGACTGAAGTATCCTTTTTAGTTACTGCTGCTCTATTATAACCAATTGAAAAGTCAAACAGTTCACAGTAATGTCACCAATATATCTCTTCATTCTATCCCACCAGTAATACACCCGAATATCTCTCTACATCATAGTAATGCGAAGAAGAACTGAAAATGGAGAACTGTGAGATTTATATAAAATATAATTCTTCATCTATGAATAATAAGGCACACATAATCTTTTCCAAAACATTATAATACAATCATTATCAATGTTACATTTAGGATGCCTACCCTTCTGAACCAACTCTACCTTTTTCTACAACTCATTGCCTTCCTTCTACACTTGCTTAATTACATCTGATAGAGATGATTTCACTGACCCCTAAATCAATGCATAGGAATTTATTACACCATAAACTTCTATACCAAAGTTCATCAAATCAAAAACCAAAGGATCTCATTCCAAACAAAACAAGGTTAATGTTTCATTACTTTTTTGACTGATAGCATCAGCTAAATTATTTTCCTTTCATGGATGGTAATGAATTGTGCAATCATAATCCTTGATTAATTCTAGCCATCTCATCTATATAAAGTTTAAATATGTTTGAGTGAATATATACTTTAATCTTTGGTGGTCAGTATACATTTCACATTTTACTCCATACAAATGATGCCTCAAAATTTTAAAAGAAAAAACAACAACAGCTAATTCCTAATAATTTGTAGGGTAATTTAACTCATGAGGTTTCAAATGATGTGAAGCCTATGGAATTACATGATCATTCTACATTAGGAAAAAACCAATTATATTCAATGAAGCACCACTTTATATAACAAACTCACCATTTCTGGAAGGCAGTTCAAAAACAAGAGCATTCACCAATATTCTTTTCAATTCCTAAAAACAATTATCAAATTATTTTTTCCAAATGAACTTAACTCCTTTTTTGGTTAACTTAGTTATTGGGATAGATAACCATGAAATTGTTTCAACAATACTCTTGTAATATCTCTCTAATCCAAGAAAACATCAAATCATGGTTATATTTGTGGGTCTTGTCCATTCTTCAAAAACTTTTATTTTAGCAGGATCAATAGTTATGCCATTTTTTGAAACAATGTGACCAAGGAAAGAAATTTATTGTAATAAAAACTCACAGTTGATTAATTTCCCATACAGTTACTTTTCTTTTATGGTTTTCATGAAATCCCACAAATGACTTTCATGCTCCTATTTACTTTTATAATAATCCAAAATATCCTCAATGAACACAACCATAATCCTATGCAAGAACTCATTGAAAATTTTATTCAAAAGATCCAAGAATACAATTGGTTCATTGGTTAATCCAAAAGGCATAACCAAAAATTCACAATGGCCATATATAGTACAAAACACAGTCTTAAGATTGTATGCTTCCATTACTTTCAAATAATGGTACCCCTAACTCATGTCAATCTTTGAAAAATAAAGATCTTCCTGGAGCCGATCAAACAAATCATTGATATTAGGGAAAAGATACTTATTCATTACAATGATTTTATTCAAGGATATACAATCAATGCAAAGTGTCATTTTACCATCTTACTTTTTTATCAAACAAGATAGAAGAACAACATTGTGATGTGATAGGTCAAATGAAAACTTTTTCTAAAAACTCCTCCAATTTCTTCTTTTACTCTAATAGTTCAATTTTAGCTATTCGATAAGGGGGTTTTGAAATTGGATTAGCGTCATAAACTATGTCAGTAAGAAATTCAACTTCCCGATCAGGTATAATATTTGACAACTCATCAGGAAAAAAATCAAGGAACTCATTTTACAATGGCACATCATACATCTTAACAGTTCCTTTATTATCAAAAATATGTCCAAGGTAAAATTAATTTATATATTTTTCGATTTTCTCAGCTTCTGGATATGTTATCAAAAGTAAGGGATAATTATTGTACCCAAAGTGAAATTATTTTTGAAAAGTAACCTCATTAGCTCTATATTCAAAACTAGCATGATAAACAGAAATCCAATCCATACCCAAAATAATATCAATCTCTACTAAAGAAAAAACAATATGGTTTGCTGGTAGACTCTTTCTGCACACAAGGACATGAAGGTTTTGATAATTTATTTTTGTCTCAACATTCCCCTCGGTGTTTTTATGATAAGTTCAGGATTTATATCTTGAGATTGAATTTACAATTTACTAGAAAAATTATCAAAAATTAAAGATTTTGTAGACCCTGAATCAAACAACACATTGGTATAATCTGAAGAAAACAAATAGTTAACCTATACTACTTCATTTGATGGCCCAACATCTGCTGAAGTAGTTGAAAAGGATTCCACCACCCCTTCTTCTTGTATTCTGGCTGCTTTCCCTCATTTGAGTTCTTCATTAGACACTCATCTGAATAATGATTCATTAATTTTCAATTAAATCATTTTACTGACTATAAATCAGATTTTGTCTTACCATTACCCTGATCTTTTTTCAGTGCAATTTTGAGCCTTATGTCCCATTTTAACACATCTGTAGCACTTACAAGAATTCAGAAGACATTCCCCAACATGATTTTTACCACAATTTTCACAAATTTTAAACTTATGTTTCTTACCATCAGACCTTTTTGAAGAGTTTTTCCCTTTCGTCTTCCACCACAACCTCTTATTCTTGTTGTTTTCAGAGAAGACCTGATCTTCGGCAAACTGTATTTCCACCTTCTCCGCACATCGAACCAATTTTTCATAAATTTTGAACTGACGATAAGATAAATCCATTTGATACTTTTGAATTAATCCTAAGTAAAAGTAGTTGATTTTTATATGAAGATCTCATAGGAAATTTGGGTCATATTTTTCTAGTTGAGTGAATTTTTCTTCATAAGCAGCCACTATGTCATATTCCTGTCTCAATTCTAGGATTTTTTTACATCCAAGGATGATCCACTTTAGGAAAATATTTCTCCAGAAACATACATTTGAATTCATCCCAATCAATATAACAAATCTCCTCACTATCCCTGATATATTTCACCATCGACCACCACTGGTCAGCTTCTCCTTCAAAATGGTAAACAATGAAACTAACCTTTTAATATTTTGAGCACCCCATGAAATCAAAAATATTTTCTAGTTCTTTAATATACCCTTTATCTAGAACATGGTCAAATGATCCTTTGAATGATGGGGTATATTGCCACATTAAATTCTCCACTACTGACATGTTCCTCTGTGGTTGATCTAGATGATATCGTGCATGGATACCACCAACATTTATAGCCAATGTCAACTGTGCCATCAATGCAACAAACTGTTCAGTTTCGATTCTGACCATCTCAGGTTGCTGATTTGGAAGGTTTTCTTCCTCATGTTGTCATCCCATCATAGCTGCCTTTTTCATCTAAGGAAAACCATTCTAATCATAGAAATATCTTTGGCGAAGAAACATGGTAATCTTTATATTCTATATCATTTCAATCTTAACATAAATTAATTTATGGATGCTAATTTATCAATATCCTAACTTCCAAAGTTGTTTAAACCAACCCGTGATACCAACTATAAGGACACGACCATAAAATATTACATAATATAGAATTAAATGGATAAATCACATTAAGGATTTATTTATGTTTTAGATAATAGAAAATTAGGCCATAACTATTACATTATATCTCAAAAATTAAAAGTAGCCACTTCTACTAAGTTTCCGTTTTTTTCATAAAATAAAATCACTTGAAAAAAAAAGTCATGAATTTTTCCATGTTTTAGACATCATGACTTTTCCTTGGTCATATCCATGACCCTATTCATCTTCATGTCTTGTGAAAGAGATTTGAAAACATGGGACAAGCATACAAAGATCAGTAAGGGTTATACAAAAACAAAGGAAACATTAGACCATCAAAAAATAAAAATTTTAACATACCTCATGAAATCATAAGATTTATGAATAACACATAGGAATCAAAAATCATAAAGGTAACTTGTGGCATCCATAACATAATTACATTGTATCTTTCACAACCATGTAGGTAGATACATTTGGAATACCCATCATATTATATTTCCTAAATCTCTAAGAAGAAACATTCATGTTTAGCTCCGTCACATTACCTAATGCATTGGGAAGACATATTAGGCTCACTCGCCCTAGGTTTATCTTGAACCACCCATCTACGTTATAAACAACCACGAACCATTACATATTCATAACACATAGAACAAATATAAAGAAAATATAACATTTCCATATTTCAATCACAATATATCATTTAAATATATTGAAATAACCAATCCATTATCAAAACCATTTTCAGTACCAAAATATGTAAAAGAGTATATGATATTTATTTTCCTTTAAAAACAATACGACTTGATAAGGAATCCAAAGAACAAATAATACACACGATGGTAGAAAGGTCATTGTCACCACGTATGTTAAAAAAATAGTCTTTTTTTCGTTTAGTAAAATTATTCATAGAGAAAGAATACATTTGAATGAAATAAAAATCCAAAAGGGTTTATACACCATATATAATAAAGTTGTGTATCAAAAAAAATATGATGCAATTAAAAGAGATTGAGAAGAAGTCCCTTATCCCATGTCCGACTTGACCCGTTTGTTCATTAATCTCATTTAAATTGTGTAACTCCCTTTGGTTTGAACCAAAAGGTTTACATGAATTGAATTCTGCCAAAGTTAAGGATTCTAGGAGGAATAGAGAGATTTATGGAGCTTAATTGGATAGATTTTTGATGAGTCAAGTGGCTTGAGATGTGTGAGTAATAGGATAGAGGTGAGGGATTTTTATAAGTGGGAGGAGGGGCTCTTTAAGAATGCTTGAAAATATTATTTTATTATATAACGATTTTCGGTTTCTAAAGGTCAAAAACTCCTTATGAAGAAGAAAAGAGGACTAATAATAGAAATAAAATCATCCAATATGAATTGGACAGGTTTTGGATATTGTTTAAATTTTTATAATCTTATTTATTAAAATCAGTCATTAATGAGGTAAACATTGCATCATTATTTTGTCATATATAATGTTATTTATTTTATGTCTAAAAATTATAATAAAACTACCATGATGTTGGAAATATTTTTATCTTTCAAATGAATATTTATTGTTGAAGAGAATACCTATACATCTCCATGTAAAAATTTATTTATTAAAAGATATATGATTATTTCATTTTTATCTTTACTTTAAATTAATTAATATAATTTGTCATTATCACTCCCATGTGGGTCTATGGGGTACCATAATCAACCCAAGGATGACCATGATCATAAATTTATCATCAAATAGAATTAGGACACATGTTAAGAAAATTTAATGCTATTATAAAATTAATTTTACCCTTATTTGTCAGATTTACTCTTCAACCCTGGTAAATAAAATATTTACTGAATTAAATGTTCATAATGTATAAAAATAAAAGTTAACTATTTAAACAATTGGACCACATTATTCCAAATGTGGAATCCATTTTTCCAAATTCATAACACATAAGTGGCAGCAATTAATTTAAAATTATTTCCCGCTGTCAAAACAAAAATCATGTTTTTAAGAAATAATAACTATCAAAATATTGATACTTGTTTATGCCCAATTTCCAAGTGAAATTACTTAAAATGACCAACATTGTATTAAATTGTAAAATAATAATATAATTACACATTAAAAATAATTAAAAATAACAATATATCTTTAACAAATATTTATATTTATATTTTAGTTAGTTTTGTTCATTAACACCAATATAATGGTTTGGCGTTAAAATACATTTAAAATAATATTACATTATTATTTTTCCATATGATTAAATGTTGTGTGAAATGTATGATTTCAAACAAACCCATTGTGGTGTATCATGTATTCCATTAAACATGACATACAATTTAATGTAAAATTAATATCTAATTCACAAATATTAAAAAATATGAAAATAACATATTCTTTATTTACATGGGATGTTACAAATTTGGATAGAAAACACCTCTTATGAATGGTATTATCTCCCTTTTATAGGAATAGTCTTAGATAGTTTTTAGGAATCCCTATGTGTGGCCTGATGTGCGATCCCCCATTATTTTCTTCCTCCCTATATAGGTCCATGAATCATGTGACCCACATACCCATATGTTTTATACCCTTAGTACTAGGTTATACATTTATGGTTAGGAATTACCCATTATCCTATTCTCAGATCCCTATACGTTTATCACTATCATTAGTGTTCCAGAACATACATCATTATGGTGAGGCCTAATAGACACGACCTCTTAGATGGCCACCGTCAGTGTTATCAAACTCATGGGTTGAGTTATCTCATATGACGGTTACCTTGAAATATGAATAATAATACTTGTATAGACATATGGATTGTATTTACAGATGATACATAGTGTCTATAATTTATATATCTGGGTTGTAATTATTATTATGTATCATATTCTGAATGATCTGAATTTATGATGATGAGATGACTACACTCTTGAATCTATTTATTTGTGACTCATGGGTGTCCTACTTAGTATGTATATAACCACACCTTTCATATGTTCTACCAAAACATGTAATGTATTATGCATAGAAATGTACATTTAACAAAATTTATTTTGGATCTGGATAAGGTAGAGCATGGATGAGCTCTAATGAACCCTTGGTTCATACCGAGTGTTTCATTTTACAATATTCCCCTCCTTCATAGCAGGTTGGGAAATTTTTTCAATTGATATGGGTTTATATTTAGTACATATGATTTTATGTACATATTTCAATTCATGAATTGGGATATATATGTATTCATGAAGTTTTTTGTGATTTGAATTTTACATTTTAGAAATGTTTGGGTTATTGGATATATGTTCGTGTGTACAGGTACCTTTGGCTAAGGCTTGTCATTTGTGTGACATGGATACTAATTACTAGTCCCCACCCCCATAGACTATTGAAGGTTTCATTATGGTATTGAATTTACGTTAACATCAGAAAGTCATTCCCTTATTGGCCGAGTTATGACATATATTTCTTAATGTAGTGTGAGAAAGAGACAATAAGTGGTTAAAAATTATATATGAGGGGTGGGACACTCTTGAATTACTTAACGTTCAAAATTAATATAAATTAATCTTCCTGAAAATATATATAAAAATTGAGATAATATAAATATACGAAAAACATAAACCAAAATAATCCTATAAAAGAAAATTTATGCATGCATTGGTGGTGATTTCTCCCTTTTCTATTTATTTTATCCCCCTATTCAATCTATTGGTAATTATAGTGATATCCTAGTTTTTAGTAATTTCCGGGGAAGAAATTTATTATAACAATTAAAGTGATAGATAAATATAACAAGGTTTATATTTTCAACCATTTCTTATTAACAAGGACATGGATAAGATATTTATGAATATTAAATCATTTAATAAATTATTTTTATTATAAAATATCAATAATTTAATTCTTTAAAATACAAGTAATATTATAATGTAATATCAATTTGAATAATTTATAAAGGTTATAAATGATATGGATATTAATATAATGAATATGTAGTCATAATTTAATCATTAAAACTAATTTTCATGTGTTTAGAAATCATTTTTGAAGTTATCTTTTATTAACTCCATAGAAAAATATTTTTACCTTAACAATGGTAATTAATTTATAAATATTAAATGGTTATAATTTTAATTATAGATTAAAATTATCTACTAAATGTCCAAAATATAATTTTATTAATTTTTAACTTACTTTCCTTATTTCAACATTTTTATAACTTCTGATCAAATATATTTAATGTAGAGTACTGTTAAGGTAATTAAAATAATTATTCATACAATTTAACATTGAAAAACAACATTTAAGAAATGTAATATGAATATAATCCATTTTAACTGACTCCAATAACTTTAATATGATTTTATAATTTTTTGGAATAGTTTAACTCACCGAAACAACAACACAACTATAGTTTTTTAGACAATTTGGTAGATTTTTTACATCTTGCACAAGCATTCTGTTAGTGTGTCCTGAGAATTTAAAAAATTATACCATAACTAAAACATAAAAATAATATTAATGGTAAAAAATAAATAATATTTTAAATATCCACTTTGAACTGAGGAATTTTTTATCCCTATCACAAAATATTATACGTATTTAATTTATGATGTCGGAAATTTTTACATTCTTTATACATAAATATTATAAAGGTAAAAAGTTATTCTTAATAAAAATAAGGAAATATTTTATAATTTATTATTGTTATGGATTAAATTGAACCATAAAATGAAATTAAGGAAAGTATTTGATTGAATTTGAAGCATCATGACATTGGTTTTTCTCTAATAGACCGATTTATACTTTTGCATGGTAACAAAAAATAAATATAGTTATTATTCAAATTGATCAAAATAAAATGGAGATATTTACCAAATTTTTACCTATTAATTATTATCCTTGATGGAATTTATCATAATTTTATTTCTAGAAGTTGTGGAGATTAATTTAATATAAAAACAAAAATTTAATTATATTGTTTTCATAGATATGAATTTTTAGTTATTAAATAGCTGTATAAAGAAATTTACAATAAAATTGATTAAAATTAATAAATTTGTTTTTTATAATATTATATAACTAAGACGACTTTAAAAAAATTATAAATTAAATGGTACATTTAAATTTCTTGAAATAAACATACATTTTTCAAAAAATCTATAATTTTCACTCGTCAAAAAAATGAATATTTTCATAAAATTATAAACAATTATTGTTAAGATAATATTCACACGATGATTTAAAAAAAGTTATCCTTTTTATCAAGAATATTTTATATGATTTATATATACAATTTATGTCATTCACTAGAAAAAAGAAGCAATTTTTTTATGAAAATGTGTTTTTGAAGCATAAATATCATATTAATAAAAATTTTATTTTTATTTCATTGGAATTAATCAAAATATTTATGTTGTAAATTAAGATTATATTTATCTCATTATTTTTTTAATCATATTCCAACCCACTAATTTAATGACTATGTTATAATAGTCAAAATAATATTCTTTTATTTGTTTCAGTTCAGTGTTGTGCGTTTTATAAATTAATGAACATTATACACTTTTTAAATCATAGGGTCAAACATATATACTATGTTTTTTCTCCTTATATTCCAAAACAATCACTAAAATGACATACTTGAGGCAGTCCTAGATAAGTGTCCAATAAAGACATCGCTCATCTAAAATTAAAGGATTTAATGTTTCCCTCCAAAATTGTTATATGTTTCTCCAATTGTAAATTCTTTGATTATACAAAGATATATGGTCCATCAAAAATAATTTATCAAATCATACCATTGTTTTTGAGACTTGTTTTAAAATAATATAATATACACACACACACACACACACACATATATATATATATATATTAATATATAGTTCCTAGTATATCCTTATTTAAATAATATTTCCACTTGATAATTTGACGGCAACTCCATCCATAATGTGATAGTGGTGAGTCTATATTTAAAGAAAACATGATTGATATAAAAGAGTAAGAAGATAAGGAAATAAAAAAATTGAATTCTATTTTTTTATCATTATCAAAATATGTACTGTAATATCATTTAAGACACTAACATATAATACAGAAATTTCATAAACATATATTTTTTTATAGCCCAATTTGGAAGAATATTCCCTTGATGCTTTCTAGATTTATTAGAATAGTGTCCCATATTTGTGTATTTTAATCATTTAACCATTTACACCTATTTTTTCATTTACTTTTATAAGTTTTTAATTTCTTTCCATACTTATGGAAAACTACTATTTAATTTTTGACATTTCATGTTCATTTTTCTGACTGTTATGGAATATCAGATATTTCACCCTTACTCTCTTTTCCATTTCTATTATCCCCCCTATATAGAGCTCCATATTTATATTCTTTTCCTATTTTATTTATAATAAAAAATTAATGGAGAACTACCTCTCATAATTTATGTAATTTTAAATTTCTCCTAATATATTAAATGTGATTGGGACACTAATTACATTTTAGAGTTTAGATTCATCTCATAAAAGAAGGGATAAATATTCCTTATATTTTATCTATGTAGTATGTGAGATGTATTTAATAACGTGTAATGTTATAATCATACTCATTAGAATTATTCTATTTATTTTTTCCAAAGAGATTAATATATTTTTTAGGGACACTATTCTTTATTTGGATTCTATTGGATTAGTGGATCTTTTTATGAATGGAGATTGCAATCCCATGAAGTTATCAAAAAAATTTACACCATGTTATGGGGGTAGTGGTTGTTCTATACATGTTTTTATTATTCATGACATTAATCAATTAACATAATATTGTGATAATACACTAAAACCCAATATCATCCTCATCAATTTAATCTAGAGAGAAATCTCTAAATTGATTATTAGTGATGTCACAGTTTTTTATCCATCAATTAAGTTTGATATATAAAAAATTCCATAAACATAATTAATATATAATAGTACAAATATACAATGTAAAATTAATTTGTATTTAATGAATTCTATAAAACTTTATTGAATATTGTAAGTGTTTATCAAAATGATTTTGGGTTCTATCAGTGTTATTATAAATTTGTTTCCCATTATTATTAATCTTTAACTAATAAAAATTGTAACAACCCAGCGTCAATAATCAATAATAAAAGAAAAAATTAATACATTAGTGTAAAATAAAAGAGATCACACTACTCTAGTTGAAATAGATAAGTAGGCTATTAATGTTATATATTAATAAGTCATATATAATATTTTCAAACCTAAAATACATCATAAAAATTAACAAGATGATTATATTTCCAGCTATTATATCCTTTGATCATTTATAGTACTATTAGTGGTATTTTAGGGAAATTGGAAACATAGTATGGTAGGTAGATAAGTTTCTCAGTTCTGATTATCATATAATGGAAGATAATATATAATAATCAAGGGGTAAATAATATTTTGGGAATAAATAAGAAAATAAATTCCATATGAGAAAATATATTCATATGAGAAATTATAATTGGATTAAATAATTATATGGATAATAATTAATTATTTCATATTGATTGAATGTATAATGACATTAAAATTAATCATACAAACAATTCCCCAACAAAGACATTATAGTGATGCCATCAAGGAATATTTGAATGAAATAATTGCCTAACATGTGTTGAGAAGATAGTCATTGAAGAATTTTTATGATTATAGGGATGATACTAGTATATATTGATTTATACATGTTGGATAAATATTAATGAATATTATTGAAATAATTTCCTATCATTATTCATTATACAAGGAATGACGTTTGAGTTACATTCACTATAGATAGTGGTAAATTTACATAGAAAATATTGTTGATTCAGTTTCATCCAATATATGTGACTTCTTCTCTATTGAATATTGAAAATTATAAAATCTATGATTATTATGATTCCAAATTGACTATAAAGATATTATATATACCTATACTGTAGAATCATTATGGTATTTTTAAGGAATATTTATATGAGAAACAATTATTTTTTTAATAAATTTTATTATTCATTGAGGAAGACACATAGATGATGAAGACACATTAATGATGACTATTAATTGAGCTATGTCAAGGCAAGAGTCCTAATGTTTTCATGATGTAGTTGAATAATAATTTCAGATATCATGAAGAAATTTAATTAGAATTCTAATCGATGGGATTCAAGGAATGTTTTGTAAAAGTTATCTTGAGTAAATTTGATAGTTTGGAATCTAAAATGCACTTAAAAGTTTCAGGAATTAGGATTTAATATGTTAACTTTTGAGATGAGTTGTCTGGAATATTTTAAATGTTATGATTATTTTATTGACACTTTTAGGCAGTCAAGAACACATATAGTTGTGTAATTTTTTTTTGAGATAAATTTTTATATATCGATATTTATTCCTAAATGTTGAATTAATATCAAATAATAATCAATAAGTCTATGAATTTATGTATGTACAACATTGATTTTATATATCTACAGATGAAGGAATTATAAAGTCATTGTTCTATATATGGTGAATCTTTTTGAATAAATAGATTTGTTTGAATGGTTTTTGTGGTACATGAGTCCCATGAGAATAGAATAGGTATTCCATTAGATTAATTTCAAATTTAAATTTCCTATATCACATTTATTTTAGAATATCTAGAGATTTGTGTGATAATATTCTTTAGGAAGAAGAGCCCTATAAAATTAATTACTTGTCCACTTAAAAATTATAAAAGGAGAGTCCAAAGATCAAGTGATACATATCATATATAATAATATATTGATTCATTCCTAATGATATTTTCTTCGAAATAATTAAATATTCACATGAAAAACATAATTGATATATATAATCTTTATAAACATTAAAAAAAAGGAATGATAATTTAATGGAAACTAAAGTGATACATAAGACCCTTTTGGTCAAAAAATTATCAAAACTTTATGTGATATATAATAAATATCAGCATAGAAATATATATGATTTAAATCAATAATTTTTTTTGATATTTGAGAGTATGAATATGGGGTTTTATATAAAGAAATTCAGGATATAAGAAAATATGTACTTTAAAATGCTTGAAATGTTTTTAATGGTTTAAATATTTTAAGTAATATTTTTATATTGATTCTAGAGAAATTATTTATAGATAATAATTTAATAAGAGAAATGAATTTCACTTCAAAAAATCATTTAATTTATTAATTATTATAATTTCATAATATTTTTCTATGAAAAAATAAACTTGAATGTAATTTTTCTATTTTATAAATTTGTTTGATGAAAAGAAATCCAATAAATGTTGGATATTTATATAATGAATCATAACTGATTAAAATGAGGTTAAATAAAGAAAATAAATTTTTGAATAAAAAATAAATATTATGTGATAATCATATAGAAGATTGATAGATAGAAATTAAATTACATTGATGGCCAAGGATCATAATAAATTAATGTGAAAATAATGAAGTGTGTTAACATAATGAAACTCCAAAATAGTAAACATTAGAGAATAATGGGAAATTAAAAAATACAAAAGAAGAATAATGAGTGAATTGTGGTAGAGAACCTGCCCAATAAGTCTGTTGAGTAATTTTTATGAAAACAATGTGATCCCATCGTATAAAAAAATAAATGATTCCTTGTGTAATTATGGGGATGAAAAAGTGACGTGATTGTGAAGAATTTATATATATAAATATAACAAGAGATATAGTTCATAATGAATGATAATGGATTCATATGTCTAATTGTTTTTATAAGAGATAAACCCATTTAATATTCATTTAGAAATGAGACACCCATTTTCGAGTTATATTTTAGAGGAGGCTTCAGTGATTATAATATTTTGAGGAAGGGGAAACATTATTTTTTCAAAAAAATAGTAAGGATTTCCTACTAATCAGACATAAAAATTAGTCATCATGGTTTGGAATTTAGAGGAAATCTATGTAACTGATTTGAATTAGAGGGAATTTAGGTGATTTAAAATTACATGGATGGTTCCATGGTAATATGTTCAAGGTTTTCATGATGCAAATTCTCTATTTTTAAAATAATATTTCACTTCTGTGTATGTTTCATTAAAACCATCATACCCATAGAATGCAGTTACCCACATTGTTATTTCCCATCCAGGATCCATGTGTCACTAACATGTGGAGGTGAATTAGTGATACCATTTTATTTTTAGCATATTATCTTTTGAAATAACATTCACGTCCTTTTAATTTGTTTTTAATTAATGAAGAAAAATTAAAAATTACACATTCACATGAACACAATAATTTAAAAGGTTCACTACTCAACAGGAGAACCTATGTCCATGGTCTAGTTTTGAAACAATCAAATACCACACAATCCACTAGAAAATAGTCCTTTTGTGTGGATATGAAAAGTCTGATATTCCTTTACAATTTTGTAGCACTATGTTCAATAAAACAATTAATTTGATTCAAGTATAATGAAATAATTTAAAACAATCTTTAGTTACATGTTGAGAAATTTTTACAAGTTGACTTAAAACTTGTTATCGTGTTGCTTTGTAAACATTCACAAAGAAAAACATCAAAAAAACATTACACATTCATAAGAATCAATAGGTAAGAACATATCTAGAATTCATAATGATACTCAGTACAATACACCATTCAGATTTCCCTTACAGATTTATTGTTCCAATAAAACAAATCTACCAAAGTACCCTTTAAACTATTCTAAACTATGTTTCTCTCATTCTAGAAAACATAGTCTAATTTCATGGCTTAATGATTTTGTCCAAAATAACAATCAGTTGAATATGATCACCCTTATTCATCATATTCTTATTCTATATAGAAAATAACCCTCAATAAATATCTATCTAGAATCTTCTTCTCTCAAAAATAATCCAGTGCTACACCTTCCCTCATCACCTGTAGAAAGTGCTTGTTTAAGGAAGTACAATGTACTCATACTATTTATAGGGTTAAAAATATCATTTAGGATATAATATAAGATATTTTTTTATACTCAAACAAAATTACCAAATCATAAATTTTCCTAACATTTTGGATACATAATTAAATTCTTAAATTCTTATCATCTATTTTCATTCCTTCTCAGGCCTCCTCAAATCATCTCACTAATCCAAGTGGCATGAAATTTCTATCCAATATTTAGTCTAATTCCAATTTTTTTTCTTATTTCTTCAGTAAGATGAAGAAATGTGGTTGCTCTAATTTCCTTTACTTGCATTTTATAACATTAGAGTTGAAGACTCCTCATTATGAGGACCACTTGAAAACAATATTCTCATTCTGAAGGTTTGTACCAACTGTTAACTATAAAAAATTGAAACGATTTTTCCAATACATTATTGATTATTTGTAAGATTTAGTTTCCTTTGATTTCCTATAAAAATAGTCAAAAATTAAAAATATTTCAAAAATTACTAGGAAACACTTCAACACTGGATTCATGAATCTTTGACTAAATTTTTTTCTAAAATATTTAAACATTTTGCTCCCCTTGAAAAAACGTTTATAAATATTTCATATAGTTCTTTATTTATTCCTTTTCTCAAACTGATGATCCTTCCACAAATGATTTTATTGTTGTTTGGCAGAATAGGATAAATTGGAATCTACTTCACTATGATGGATCAATGTCACATATAGTCCAATGGTTGAATCCTTATATAGTATGATTAATCTTTACCCATTTGACACAAAACAAGTCATTCTTATTTATCCCTTAACCCACCTGATAATGAAACAAATAAACCTGATGAAAATGGCTGACTATATCATTGACCTTCACCTGTTAGATCGATCTATGTCTTACTTATACACATCAGTACCAAACAAATCCACTGATATTATTTTCCATTGGTCATACAAACCCTAATAAAAAATTCTACCACCAATTAACTTTTGAAACCATTACTACATCTGATTATTAGTGTTAAAATAACTATAGTTATAGATGGAACACCATATCAGATGGACCAGTATCAGTAACTTTGACATTAGAAAATTAATTCATTTCGTTATTATAATTCTTTCCAATTACTTTCTTTGATGATCTATATCTTTTGTATTATTATTCTTACTAAAAACCAAAATCTTTTTCATATTAGTTTACAAACAAATAATCCCATCATTGAAACAATATTGCATCTAGTGCTTTCACAACAATGAACTGAGACATGATAACTTTCCAATTTTTTCTTTCAAAAACTGATGTTTGTAATCCTAACATCCTAATATATTTGATATATTTTATGGTATGTAAAACATCATATGTCTTTCATAAGTTAGTATTGTAACATCCCACACTTATAAAACTTATTTCTTTCTTATGAAACCAAAATATGATTGGAAGCACATGTTCTCCTACTTTCATTAATAATTCTTTAATCATGTGTTCCACGAAAAACATATGATTTATGATAACTCTAACATCATCAAGGAATCATCATTTTTCGTCATATTCATTAAAATTGTGATACACTTCGTAATTGTGATCAAAATATTCTTTATTAGACTCAAGGAGTTTTCTCTGTTCTTTCTCAGTGACAAAACCCCTTCATAAACTGATGGACTTTGTTAATCTTATAGTGTATGATATTTTTATTATGAGATGAGTCTAATTACCAATTTTTACAAATTACAGTCATTTTTTCCCTTCAACAACAAAAGTCAATTATTTTCTTAAAAACATCTTCCATCTTCCATAGAAAATACTTGTTATCTTGGTCCAAAGAATCATACCCTTTGTATTTTGTTGTCAACATGTGATCATAAATCCCTAAACATTGTATCCTCAATATATGTATCACTTATAATCAATTAGAATCCAATGTGAGGAGACAAATTTTAAGAAACATGCTCACCTTTTCTTCATATATTTCTTTTTTTTTCAATATTCCTGTAAACAAATGTTTCATACAACCACACAAAAACTGCACGAATAGTTCATACATTTTCATGGTGAATTCATATCTTACCCAAAACTACCCCTATAAACAATATTCTTTAATAGGTTTGGAATATATGAATGGATTTATGTAAGAAACAATTATACCTATTGAAAAAACAATCCAAATACTAGACGAGATAGGGGAAAAACACATCCCTCAAACTTGATGTGAATGATGTTGGATTCCCATGAACATCCTCATAATAAAAACTATTCATTCGGAAATCATTTTGAAAATATTTAAGAAACTTTTTTTGATGTAGATACATATATAGTATCATTTAATTATTCTTCACATGCAATTTGATGAAGTGGTATTCAATATCAATATGTTTTCAGTGATAATTTTTTACTGGATTTATTATAAGGTGGATTTGACTTTGATTATAGAAAACAAAGAGAAATGGTTCCTTTACTTAAACATGTATGTCTTCCAATTGAGTCTTCATCAACATAAGTTTTGTAGCATCTTGAGTGCCATAAATACAGTCAGCATCAACGATAATAAGAGTTACTAATTTTTTTATTTGAATTACATCTAAAAAACATTTTCATAGGAAGAAAACTCCACCAATTTTTGATCTTCTATCATCATCACTTCTTTCCCAATCAGTATCCTAATACCCAAAAAAGTCAATACTATCCAATCTATAATTACTAATTCAATTTTTTTTCCTTTGATATATCTATGAATAATTTTTCTATCCAATAAATTTTATTCTTTTAGAGCACTCTGAAACCTTGAATATAATCTAACAACATAAATAATGTTGGGTCTTGAGGCAATGAAATATGTCAAACATTCATTCTATTTTTCAGACACTTAAGAGTCAAATTCATTATCTTCTCCATATTTCATCAAGTTAGTTCACACTAAAATTGGTGTGGAAACTATTTTCAAAATTTCCTTCCTGAATTTCTTATGATGTTACTTAGAATGATTTTATTAAAAAATAAAAATGTTCCACATAATTTATGTGATTTTTAATCATAGAAATTTTATCATATCACCCATCATGAACATCTAAAAAACATTTTAATCCCCCCAGAAAATCATTCGCAGGTTCATTCATCATTCCCAGCAAAGATAATTTCATTCAAATAAATAATTAAAATGATGGAAGAAAAATGACATTATTTTATGTATGGAATACTATCAACCCTTCATTTCTTAAAAATCATCTCTCTTAATCAGAAATCCAATTTAGAATACCATTCCATTATATCGTGTTTTATTCCATATAAATATTCCTTAAACATGTAACCATAACATACATCCTTACAAACAACAAATCCACATGTTTATTCAATATATACGTCTTTATCAGGACCCCTTTATAAATATAGACATCACATTCATATAAAATATTTTGTAACTTCATTATGTATAAATGAAATTAAATGTTATTATTTTTCTCTCACATTTATTTATAATAAAAACACTTACCAAAATATATGATTACAATTTGTATATAACCATTACACACAAATATAACTTTGTTTATTATCACTTCACCATCGCCATTAATTATATTCCAAAAAAACCACTTTTTACAGATAATGTTTATTTCATTTAGTTTAGGTATCAATCCCCAAGTATCATTATTATCTCTCTAATCTAGCTCATCATTCAAATCCTAAAACTTTTACAGATGCTGAAAATATTCATTCACATTGTTAGATTGAACTATTGAATATTTTAATGTATATGTAATATTTCTTGATATACTTCTTTTTTGAACATTTTGATGCTGAACAAAAATTATATTTTGAGATTCTACTGGATTCCTCAGCCATGGATGAAATTTTTGGGTATCTTCTTCCTTAATTGAAATAGATAAGTTTTATTATTCTTATTTAGTATGATAAAAATTGGTTGCATCATTATCATAATTATTAACATAACATATTTCATCTGTTTTGTCTTCCTTATCTACGCATGTTTTTTTGCATCTTCCCTAGATTTTCAATAACATTCACATAAAAAGAGTCAACTAATATTCATATTTCAATTTTGAATCATATTTAACCATTTAATTCTTGATCCTATCAAATTAAAATCCCATATTCACCTATCTCATAAAGAATCATAATGTTTAAACCTTTATTTTATATGATGCATGGACTCCAAAAAAACTCTTAAGTGTTTAAAAAATGGATTTTTTAATAAACTATTTCATGTTGAGACATATATAATCTTTCCCTTTTGAATCATCAATTACAAATATACACTATAATTCTCATGGATTACCTCTAAAAGTAATGAGAGAGACCATGTTAAAGTAACATAGTTCTCCCAATTTGCACCATTCTTATATTATTTCTTTTAGAAAAACAATTTTGTTGAGAAGTATTTGGTGTACAGAACTCATGCTGAATTCCATGTTTCTCAAGATAATTTTCAAATTATAAATTCCATTTTTCATAACCATTGTATGTTATCTAGTTCTATAATTAATACTCACACTTCTTCCCAGTTTTCCTCCTGAAACATTTAACCATTATTTTTGCATATGACTTATATTACATATACATAACAAAAGTAATGATAGTAAATTCATAAATTAACATAATGATGTATTTATCTCCATGAGTTGATTATCTGGTCATTATCCCATATATATTTGAATAAATAAGTTCATGGGGTATTTTTTAACAAAATTCAACATTATTATGCACAATGTTGGTAATATTTCCTTTTTGAACAATTAGACAACACAAATCACTGCTTTTTGAGATATCAAGAATTTGAAGGAGATTGTATGAAGTTTAAAAGATCATCATGTTTCGTTGACCCAAGCGTTCCAACCATTTATTCTAATATTTATTCTCTTCTATCATACCTATGTAAAACGAGTTTGGACCCTCAGAAACATGAAACAAGCTTACATTTATAAGTTTTCTTATTGTGGCAATATTTTTTTCCTCTTATCTCATCAAAAAACCCATAATTTCAAATAATAACATTATTCCATTAATTAAAAGGTGGGAAAACGTAGAAGGTTGTGTTTCAGACCATTAAAAAAGATAATTAATACTTGGACTAAAACTTTTTTATCTCTATAATAGCAGACCCGACACTTTTTATTCTGATGGATTCATCATTTCAGAATGTCCATGTTCCAATTTTGAATTATTTCACATTATTTAGAAATTTTTTGTATCTATCCATACAATTAGAGAACCCACTTTCAATGATCTATAAACATTATCACTATGTTTATTAGGGAGTATTTTGAACAACAAGTTTTTTTCTATCCATTAATATTTCTTCACAATCAATTCTAAAAAAGTGTAATAATTTTTATTGTTTTGGTAGGAAAACAATACATCCTTTTAAATATGTCAAAATTCTTCACATATTTAAAAATTATATTCCCAATGATGCCATCTATTTTCAACTTTCACACCAACATTCTCATATTTATTTAAAAAATCTTTCTCAGACTTATTTCTTTGAGAGGATTGACTCCCCCTTAAACATTCCCATTTGTATGTTTTGGAATAGTAGTAATGATACAGATTTAACTATCACTCATATTTTTATATTTGGATCCACCATAATATCAACGTTATCTATAGAAAAAAGATTTTTTTCTGTCACTTCCATACTACATAGAGTTTTGAGCATGATTGTAAGAAACCTTTTAATATATATTATCAAATCATAGTTTATCACCAACCGTTCTATTATCTACCAAAATAGTATTTTTGAGCAGTATTTTCTTTTCAGAATTATTTGAACTAGAATTTGTAGAAATGTTATTGGGCTATGAATTTTTTAAAACTTATGACTTATCTAGTTTTTTGTTTATAACACATACATTATTATGCCATATTTATTAATTTCAGAAACAATTAATATTTATTCACAGTATTTGAATGTTACTTTTTACCCTTATCAGGTTTAAACTTTCAAGAACATTAAAAACATTATAAATATAATTATTAAAACATGTAACCCTCTACTCAGTATTATCATGTTTTTATGGAACAACATCCATCTCTTATTTTTTCTATAAAAATTACTTTAAGATGTTCATTTCTATTCTTTTATTTGTCAGAAAATTTATTTATCTACTCAATATATTATAGAAATAGAACATTATCATAAATAAAATTATTTATCACTATTTTAGGAATGTTCATTATTCAATTTCTTGATTTCTTTCTCAAGCCTACCAATCTTTCACATTCTTCTTTCAATTCATATTTTAGTTGAAAATTAAATTCTGTATATTATTCTTCAAATCAAATTCTTATGAACTCTTCTTTGTTAACTATTTGTATCAATGAAGTCTCTTCACCTTTCATAGAAGTCTTTTTGAAATTAGCTTCACTCTGTTATTCTTCATCGTGATTAGACTAAAAACATATCCTTTTAGATTTTGAAAATTTTTTATCATTCCATTGGGAATAATATTTATCTTGATCACTTTGTTTCTTCCATTATATTTTCTTCCTTATTTCATCATCATCATTATCCTCCACCTTAATTTTTTGAGGACAATTACCTCCAATGATACCAACGAATCCATATTCAATGACTTTTAGGGATGATTTCTTTTATACTATAATCTACCACTTTTCACATTTTATAAAAAACGATAAAAATTAATCAATATTTGTACATAAAAAATTTTTTGAATCAGAATATACAACATTATATTTAATAATATAATTAGTCTTAACATTCTAGGTAGACTTAAACGACATTCCTATATCAACTTTTTCTTACGTTCATAACATTTTTCATTCTAATTTCATAAGTAATGAGGGTAATATGCCATTCATTCAAAGATAATATTCCTATATAAATATCTTTTAATGAGGAAAAAATGGAATCAAACATATTTGAAAGAACTATTATGATTCATTCAATAATTGTAGAATCTTCCAATATATCACCATGAAATCTAACATTGATAACAATTTAATTAATGAAGATAAAGAAGTCACCAATGGATTCATAATTACCCATTTTGTGATATTCAAACCTCATTATACATTTTTTTAATTTTTCATTATATAGATTTGTATTTCCATCATAAACATTTGTCATCTTATCCTAGATACCTTTGGTAGTGGAATCCCCCATAACTCTTAGAAACACACTCTCAGAATGTGATGAGAGTATCATATTATTAGCACTTTTTTCATTCTCATGATTTATCTTTTCAAAAGATGTGAGATGATATTTTTCATCAATATGAGGAAATAAAAATAATTAGCTTCAAGAACATTATACCCAATTTATATGAGATAAATAAACATTATATCTTTATAGATATGATAGTTATTGGAAATTGTCCTCTGAGTGACGACATATTTTCCTCCTCGCAGACTAGGGTTTTCGCCTTTGGGATCATCCCCTCCCCTCCTCCAGCGTGGCGCGATGCGGTCAGCGTCGACGCCCATTGATCAGTGTTAATGTGGCTTCGATGAACTTGTGAGGCTTCTGATTTCGACTGCCCTGGCACGTCGTCCTGGTGTTGACTCGGGAGAGGCCCCAACATCAATTTAAAGTTAGTAATCTCGGAGTGGGATTGTGCGGCTTTTCAGGAGATCGTTTTGGCATTCGATCTTGGATCTGCATCGGCGGTGAAGTATTCGTCAGTTAGGAGATGGATTTGGCGAGGCTTCATTATCCTCAGGAGAGTGCCTTGGAGTTCTCAGCTCGACATCAGTGGTGAAGGCTTTGGCTTGGTTGGTTTCATTCAGTCTAGGCTCGGCGTTGGCACCGATGCAGCGCGGAGGGGGGAGGGTCTCTTGTTATAGCTTCCAGCGTCCTACGACATATCTCACAGGTTCAATTCTATTGTTTGTCGACTTTTCTGTTGAATACATTGAAGTGGCAGATATTTTGATGAATGATTTTAAGTGGTGGAGCTATTGGTATGTTTCTAGACATCGGTGAATGGGAGGAATCTGCTATTGGTTTTCGTGTCATCTGCTATCTGGATGTCATTCTGTTGTTTGTGATTTGTTTGTTGATGATTGTTTGAATTCTCTGTGAAGTATTGATGTTTTTTCAACCAACATACTACATTTATCTACTCCAGATGAGGTTAGGAGAAATAAGTCTTCACTCATGAATATCATTTGGAATTGGATGTTTGAGAGGGTATGGCTCTACAATAGGTTTCGTAACCGTGCAACTCTGCACGAGACTGCTTGCCGAGTGGTCATGCGATAGTGGAGGTTTTTCATCAAGGATTAATTGTTGGGAAGAATCAGATTCAGTATCTTTGATTTGAATTATCCTTTTTAATGGATTTCTTGGACGTATGTTTGAATTATCTGTTTTCTCACTTTTCCCTCAAAAGTTTTTTTGATGATAAAAAAGGTTAATTTTCAGTCAGATATGATAGTTCTTACATTGAATACTATAATCCCCTTAACCTTTACACAATTCATATTCTCCATAACAACTTATCTTAATAATCAAATATTATGAGTAAACCAATGGAAAAAATCCTTAATAATACTAGTTATTTCCTAGCTAATATCTATGAATCAGTTGTAGGTGGTGAATTAATTATTTGTTTTTTATTTAAGTTTCATCGATTTAGAAACAATGTTTTCCATATATTAAAGTGTTTTGACTTCAAAAAAAACAAGAACACACTCAATGGAACAAAATAATTTACAAGGTTCAATACTCAACAAGAGAAGACACATCCTTGGTTTGGTTTGGAATCCCTCCAATACCACACATTCCTCTAGAAAAGTTTCTTTTTTATTGATAAAACATGCTGGATATTCACCTTCACTTGTGTATCGCTGTGTTCAACACAATATTGAGTGTGCTTCATGTATCACTAATTGATGTAATACATATTTCTGTAATATGTTAAGAATCATTAACTAGTTGATTTAATGAATTTTATAGTATTTACTTTTCAAAATACACCAAAAATGATCTTCAAAAGAATTCATCACATTCCTACCCAGAAACAGGTAAGAACATCTCTAGAATTTTCAATAATATTCAGTCTTATACTGTTGTATGATTCCCAAGATTGATTTCTCAATCCCATAATTCAACACTACCAGGATACTACTGAAACAATTCTAAAAAACATCTATTTTATTTATGAAATATTATTATGATTTTCTGGTTTGATGATCCAATATGATATTTGAATTAGCTGAATAAGATCTTCCTTTTTTCATATTGTTCTATCTAGAAAACCTCATCTTAAAAGTTTTATTTAGAATATCTTTCCCTGTAATAAATATTTCTGATCTACCTTCTCTCATCATACCTGAACAATACTTGTGTTAAAAAGTATAATGTACTTTTTACTACTTGTTGGTGTTTCAAATATGGTTTAGCTTGGAAATTGAAATATTTTACAACTCAACCAAAATTCCAATATCATAAATTTTACATATACTTTGTAAATATATTTTTCTTCTTCAATACTTCTTAAAAATTCTAAATCCTTCTCAAATATTAATGATTATTATCAGAACATTACCTCTCATTAGCTTTTTAAATAAATATTATGTGTGATTCTGATTTTCATTATAATTTTTTAATTATGATAAAGACCTATGGTCAACCATCTTTTCATATCCCATGTGCTAAAAAAATTAGAGCTTAATTCTACCCATTTTGATGGCCACATCAGTACAATATCCTCATTTTCATGCCCCATACTAACTCTTAAATATAATACATTGTATCCATTCTTGAAAAACATTATTGATACATCATTAGAAATAATTTAACTTTATATTTCCATAAAAATATTATCACCTTCTATAGATTTCGTCACTTCCTCAAAAACATTCAGCACCATCAGAAAACATATTTCAATGAAATTATCAAAACTCATAAAACAAAAAAATCCCCATGATAACAGTTTTTTAATTGTTTTATACATTTATCCTTTTCTTCTTTTTTTCAGAGTAATGATCCTATATTTCATGTATTGTTTGGGGTAAGGAAACATCTAATGAATCAGCATATAATTCACTTTGATAGATCAATGTCACAACTTGTCTAACGGTAGACACCTCATATAGTCTGATGAATCATAACCTATTTAATACAATAAAGTTATTCTTTCTCTTTTGATGTAATTTAATAGATAAATAAAAAACCTAATAAAAAAGGTTGAAAATATTTTTGATATTCATCCAATTGATTTGTTTAAGTATTATAATTTTCACTGGACTAAATGAACTCTATTTCTTTTTTTGTTTCACTTGTCCTAACAACATTCAACAAAACAAATCTGCCTCTTTTATCTTTTTTAGAAATAACTGTATCTAATGATCAGAGTCAGAATAACTCTATTGATCTATGGAATAATTCATCAGATGGACATGTACCTGCATCATTTATTTTATAAACATTATTCTTTTTTAGATTATGTTTCATATGAACTCATTTCAATGATGTTATATATCTTGTGGACTATTGGACTGGATGGAAACTAAAATCTTTATATACTCACATTAAGAACAAAACATCCCATTAATCTAATAATTTTTCATCTACTGATCTAACACTGATGAACTGTGAAAAAAAGTCTATCTTCTTTTAAAAACTATTACTTGAAATGATCACTTCCCCCTGATTTTGATAAGGTTTAGTATTGTCATTGGATCATTTGAAATACATAGGGAAGTACTGTAACATATTATCATTCCATAACTTACTTCTTTCTAACCAATACTATATATTATTTCCAAAACATTTTCTATCCCTTTCATTTATAAGGGTAGCATCACAATCTTCTTAGGAAACATATTATTTATGACAACTCAAATATCATCAAATCATCATCAGATTTCATCATAGCCATTCATACTCAGATACACTTCCTTATTATGATCAAAACATTATTTCTCAAAATAAAGGTGAGTTTGATGAACGTTTTATCATATAAAAAACCTTCTTTAACTGATAAAATTTCTAAGTAATATCACATATGTTCTTCTAGTAATGATGATGAGTCTGATTTATAACTCTAACTAAGTGATATTATTTATTTCTTTGATAGTAAAAGATAATTATTTAAATAAAAACATTATCAATCTAATCAAAACAACTTCTTGTTAACTTATTCCCAGCACACATTAGAGTCAATAATTGTTATCAAATTATCATCTTCCTTGTTTTTTGAAATAATGATTATCATTAAAGGAATTTGAAAATTGTCATTGAATAATGTAGGTATAGATGAGTTCATTATACAAGTGAAAAGGAAAAAAATAGATAGTGGTAATTAAAGGAAAACATATCGACATTGATTCCCCCACATGATGTTGACCAAAAAATTTTGTGATCATTCTAATTGATATTAAATATATAGTTCCAAACCAAAATCGATTCAAAATATTTGAAATAATTTAATGAATTTATAATCAACTTTAAAAGAATCATGATCTACAATGTTTTAGCAGATCATAAGTTGATATGAACAATATCTTTTACATGACTCTGTAAAACATACAAATAATGATGTGAAAAGTGTAAAAAAGAAAACCCTCTTATGAAAAAATAAAATATAACATCTATATAATAAAATCATGATGATATGATATATTTTAATAATATTAGAAATTCCCTTTGAAAATATTGTACTAAGAATATTTAAACCAATTCTACCATAAAGGATTCAATGTTTTTATAAGGAAATAAAGTAATTGTGATCCTTTATCAATATTATCAATTTATTGAACTATATATAATTTGCGACGATCATATATCTCATCGATTATTTGATAAATAATATAATGATTAATTTTACAACTTTTAGGTGATCCTCCTTAAATAAAATTGTATGATGAAGGAAAATGTCTAGGAACCCAATGAATTCTTGTGGAAAAATAGAAACAAATAATTATGGGCCAAAGTATAGGTAATTTAGATATTGACAAAAAAATGTTATATATTTAAGTAATATTTTTACAATAAATACAATATAAAGAGAAGGGTAATAATGGTCTTGATTTAGACAACCACACATTGAATGAATTTAAAACTGATGTCATTAATATCAAGAATACTCATCTTGAGATCAAATCAAATTGGAACAAATGGATTTGAAAATTATTATATGATAATAAATAAATACATGAATAAAAATTATATAAGAAAATTATATATATTAAATATATACTGAAGTGCATTAATGATTATAAAAATACTATATATATTATCTATATTAAACATGTGGTGAGATGGATAAACCTATTAATTTTTTCAGATGAATGTTTACAACAAATTAATGTAAGATTAACCCTTTTTCGTACTTATAAAATAGTTGTTTTTAAAAATTTAACTCTAACTTGTGGAGAAATGAGATTGAGACCACGTTGTTTTATATATCAGGAAATATAAAATTATTAGGCTCAATACACTATAGAAAATCATTATAATACTAAATATGCATTCATTTGTAGTGCATGTTTCCAATCAAGTTCTTAAAATGGATAAGGAACAAACCATTAAATCAAATTTGGCTAGAATTTTATTCATTTATGTAATTCCCAAAATATATCCCAACTAATGTTAAGAGAGACGAAATACTACTAATGTACACAAAACAAAATGTCTAAGGATTAGATCATGGTTTTCTTAATACTGTTTGTACCTAAATTTTTTTGGAATAAGGCTATTGGAGGTTGGAAAAATATTTAAATTACTGGAAGACCATGCAATCCAACATCTAGTGGAATATTATATATTAATTAAATTAGTATATTTAAAGGGTAAAAATGTTGGAATATTTTATATATTTGGTATCATTGATAATATATATAAAATTTTCTATACGATTGGTTATAGTTGAGAAGCATAGAAGTTTAAGAACCCATGAATGTTCCAAAATCAATTGAAGTAGTAGTACGAAGAAATCAATTATTGGTGATAATTATTGGTCTATTTTTTTAAATTTAAAATTAATTTATTAGGTTAAAAGTTCCCATGAAATATAGGTATAATACTACACTAATGAGAATTATATTATTCTATTATGGATTGAATGTACCTAAAATTGAATTTTTCAAAAAAATCTACATTAGTTTTGATGGAGGGAATAAGAATAAAAAAGGAAAAAATTGAAATGACTAAAAAAATAGATTGATTCAGTGGAATTAATTACTGATAAACCATGTGGATGGATAAGACAAATTTAGAATTTCCTAAGATAATGTATGATCATTTAGTGAAAAAAATGTATATGGAAATAATGAAGAAAATTTATATGAGACTTCAAGTGATTAATTAATATAGTAAATTTAAAATTAAGAAGTTCTATTTCATGAGATGTTCCAAAAAATTAAAGACCCTGAAATATTTTAAGATATTTGTGATTGGTAGAATCATGTTAGGAACAAAAAAATTATGATTTTATCAGCATAATTAGAGATTCTTTGAATGATTCAATAATAAATATGTAAAGAAATTTACTATTTTTATTGATGAACATACTAGAGTTACACATAAGTAGATTTCACAAATAAGTATAATGAAAATAATACGTATGAAGTTCAATTAATCCAAAAATAAGTGATAAACCCAAGAGAGTTAAATAAATGTTTTATCTGAATTGAAATTGTTATTTTGGTTGAGAATAAAATGTTAACATTTTTAATCCAAATAATTACAATATGATTTTGACATTATTCCACAATATATTATGTCTGTATATCCATTAAATTTAAATAATGGTGATGAGCGTTTTAAGGGGTGAAAAAAGATGATTATGATATCATATTTCCATATAACATATTAAAACAAACCATCACGGAAGTGATTTAAAATTTGGTATCATGTTGATTGTTTGATAAATAGATCCACCTTGATTAAATGAATTTAGATTATATATCTTGAAGGGGATAATAGTGAGTAATCTTACAATATCATTTATTTCATATGAATAATGTACTTTAGAAAATTAATGTAAACTATTTATTTTTAATTATGATTTTCATTTTAAAAATTCATTTTAACTATGAATATGTTATACGATCAAGGAATAGTTGGTTGTGATTGAAGATTGAAAATTGAACAGATTTTGAGAATTTCATGAGTGAATATATAAAACCATACTATGTTTATTGATATTATTTAATCTATTATTGATATTAGTTTATGAATTCAAGTTGAAAACATTATGGGGTTGTATTAAAGAAATATTTTCAACAAAATAAATTTGATCATACCATAGGAAAACAACATTCAGTTGGACTCATATTCATGTTTGATTATGTATTTCATTAATATTTAATTATTATCCTCTTGATTCTACACAGTTCATCAATCATGGAGACATAGTGTTGAATTATTAATGGCACATGGATTTATCTGATATTATATTATCCACTCATTACAAATCATTTCTATTTATTATCTCCTACTAAGAGAGGAGAAAAATGATGAGATTTTTTAACATTTAATTTTCAAATTTGTATTGAAAATCAGTACAAATGGGGCATTTTTTAATAAAAACAGTGTTATGTTATATTTTTTCTCACAAAGTATGATGTCAATATGTGTTTAGAATAGAATTTTTGATGGATTTTTGTGTTTCAAGGCATGATGTAAAAATATATAGATAAATAAATGTTAGATAATGTTTTATGATTATCTTGTAACTTGAATGTGGGTTGATGTCATTATTCTATGACAATAAATGATTATGAATTTTTGATAATATTTTGGAAGATAATTGATCATGAAATTTAGGTATAGATGAGTTTATATAAATATTTTAAACTACCAGTAATTTTTTTAAATATATTGTTAACAATATAAGGATAATTTTTCATATTATATGATTACATTCTATATCCTTGTACCAAAAAATTCATTTTCATGGATTATATTTTTTATGAAACAGTCCTTGGTTTTATGATATATACAATACCATGAAGATATATCTTAGATGATGAATACAATTTGATAGTGAATTTTTAAGGAGGTAAGTTAATATATTTGTATTGGGTTCATTTTAATATGGGTAAATTTTAATTAAAGACATACTGATGTGATTTAAACATTACTAAAATTCATGAGATATATTGATATATGCTTAAAATCTATTTTTAGGAAATCTGATAATAGTGGAGCATAAAAATGTCTCACGTTTCTTTAGAATTCTAACAGAATAATTTTATAGAAAATTTGTGTTTCCATGAAGAGGTTTAATACTAAATTTTATATTTTCGTAGAGATTGTTTTTTGAAAAAGAGTACATAGTGTTAAATTTTAAATGTTTAGAGACAATATAATATATATATATATTGTGTAATGTTAATGTTATGTATTTGAATAAAAAATAAGTATCAAAATTCATTTATGAATAAGTTTGATTTTCTATAGATATATTTTATTGAATTTGTAAATATGAATTGAGTGTTTAATGAAACCTAGAACACAATTATAAATATATCAATGTATTTATTTAAAGATGAGTTCTATGGTAATAAAACAAACACTATAGAAAATTATTTCATCATTGAAAAAAGGAAATTTTAGAATAAATTTATAATAGGCATAGATGTATATATATATATAATCTTGTTTAATACGATCCATATCTAATTATGTTTGAGACCATTTCTTATTAAATGTATGGATTTTTATTCTCAAATAAGAAAGAATATATTTTTTGAAACATTGATTTAATGGGGTGGAAAGTTTTTTTAATAATAATTGTTACATGTGTCATATATTAGTGATATATATGATCATTCAAAACATTAAAAATAAAAAAATGGAAAAGTAAAAGATGATAAGGCGATATGTAAAATCAATAAGGTCAAATATATGATTCCAATAATATTACATGAAACATTTTAAATAACTGTTTGAACTAAATATTAGAATTTAGATTCAATGTTTCACAATTTTTTTATTTTTGATTTATGGATTATTAGTTTTAAAAATCATGTTTTTTAATGATTGGATCTAGATTATGCATAACGTTTCAACAATGATTTTAATTTTGTCATTATATATCTATTAATGATTCAATTCAAATGATTTAGTGATAATAATAGGGGAAAATAAATGTGTTACATTATGAATAATAATTCCATGTTGAACTGAATATCATTACATGCTTTTTTGAAAGATGTAAAGTTTAATATTATTATAGATCATAATAAATGGCATTTTATTAAAGAAAAAAGAAAAACAATACATGAAAAAAATACAAACAACAAACACAAAACAACCATAATGTATGGCTATGGTGAAAAGGAAACCAAATAAAAAAACCCAATGAAATAGGGTGTGATCTCGAAGACAAGAAGAAGTTGTTGCATAAAGAATCCCGCAACATAAGTCTTCAAATACCCTCTTTATAATCATAATAGCTTCATCACCAAAGAATAAAAAACGAAGACCCCTATAAGCCCCCATCAAAGGAAGCAACCTACTTCTTCATATCAGTACTTCTCCTACAATATTATGTAGCTTTAAAAAACAACAATCAAAGCAAACCACTCCAGGCCAACACTCCATGAAAGAATCCCCCAATAAAATGCAACAAAAAAGAAAACAGAGTAGAAAAAACAGAGAACAAAGCCCTACTAATACATACCAGTAGAAAAATAAAAGCAAAACACTCTAAAGAATCATTTATCTCCAATGATTGGCCTACAGAGGAAGCTCCAGCGGCCCAGGCATGAAAAAACACCTTCACGCCCAAGGATATTCTTATAAATCATGTTTATTTTATTAATGAAAATCAATACTTATCTATATATAGGATTGAATAAAAAATATTAAATAAGAAAAATAATACTAAATTTGGATTATATAATCGATAAAAAATAAATAATAGGAGATATTCATGGGGATATTGATTAAAAGGAAGGTGAATGATGATTAAATCAATGGATTATTGTGAATTAGCAGTCTATGATTTAAGGTTTATTGTAATAACCAATACAAAATCATCCATTACTAGTCGAAGTTCCACACGACCTCATGCATGACTCGTCATAGGGAAGAGACTATCAAGAGGAAGTGACAACCTCAATGGTATAACGAGGATACTACACTGTCTATTTCAGTAACTATAGAACTAATATATATTAATTCATAAATAAATATCCACATAAAAACCTAGTGTAAAATATAAAATTTTCATACAATAAAAATGGAACACCAGTTTTATATGATAAACCTGGGTACCAGCTATGAGGAACTAATATAACATATATAAAGATAAAAGAAAAATAAACCAAGACAACATAGAGATATTTGTTAGTCCAACATGAAATATCCTTTTTCCCCAATGATCTATGTACTCTTCTTCTTGACCCTATACTATTTCCCTTTCAAGATCCCTACTCATAAAATATTGTTGTATCAATATTCCTATGCAGGGTGTGAGTATATACCTACCATGAGAAAAAGTTACAATTACATATAATAATTACTGAATTATATAAAATGTTATTACACAAAGATAAATTAAAACCATAGAAAATCAGTTTCAATTCATCATGTTCTAGGTAATCCACCATGAATTTTACTATACCTACTTCAGCACAATTATAAATATTTTTTCAAGACAAATAATTTTATAACATAAATCGTTCCATGTGATCCACATATTTTCTCAATCAATTTAGATAAAATTCATGTATCCACATTCTATCAGTAATGAACAATTTTCACCCTTCTTTAATGGTAATTAACATTTTTTAAATGTCAACCCAATTTTAGTATCTAGGGTAAGACACAATCACACATGTTAACCCAATATCTGGCTCTGTGGTAAGACACTTTAACACATGTTGACCCAATGTCTATCACTAGGTAAAAATCATTATCACCAGTCAAATCTGATGGTTAAATCACTAACAAAAAATTATAATAGAAATAATCCCCCTCTATGAGACAAACATTCTATTTTTGATAATCTTGGTAGCATTAAAACTTCTATATATATATACATTCATCTAAATAGAATATATAATAAATAAATAAATTAGAATTTTAAATAAAGGAAGGGTCTCACATGATACAAATGAAGCCACATGTGAATCATATCATAAAAGTGTCTCACATGATACACATGCAATCACATTTAAATAACATCAATCAAGTTTATCATGACAGTATACTCAAACACATTGGAATCATATTAATAAAGTGTCTCATGGGCTTCAAACACACCCACATTTATAAAATATTAAGAAGGTGTCTCACGGATTCACCTGCACCCACTGGATAATCATATCAAGTATGGGTATCACGAGATATAGACTACCAAATGAGAATCATGTTGAACATGTTTGTCATGGTCACACATGAACCAACTTTTGTATCATAATAATAAATTTCATTAAATGTCCCCTAATTGTGCAGACTTCTAGGATCAATATTATTTGTTTCCAATGCCATGATTATCCTCCCAGATCAATCAGAAAAAAGTAAATCACTATAACCAATAAAAATTCATTTCATATAGAATTATAGAATTGATATCTAATAAGAACATGATAATGTTCAGAATTCAATTACTTTTACCTAATGATAAACATTATAGCAAAAAAAATCTAAACTCGATCAAAATAAAGAAAGGGATCCATAATAGATATAGGATTTGATCATTCAATAGTATAATAATTCTATATTATGTCACCTAGTAATCCATATATTTGGAAATAGTTTCCCAGATATGTGATTTTCCCAAGAGAAAGATTAGATTTTTGTTATAATACCTCAAACATACCAAAAATGGTATTTATATCTATCCAATCCCTTGACAGTAGAGAAGATGGATAGGGGAGTCACATTTATCATATAGTATACAGTTAGTTCATTCTATTCAAATCATTGTTTCTAAAGGTGATATATATAATATAAAGAGTTTTAGAATAAAATTAAGGGGTTTACCCAACACAAATTTCTTTTTTGGCTAGACCAGCTAGTTAGTACACCTCGCTAATGGGAGGGTAGCTCTACTGGTAGTAAATTATAATTCCCCAATCGTACAACAGATCTATGTAGATCATGAGGTGATGTAATCTACCCTTAACTAGATATTGGATTCCAACTGGTTTTTAAAAATTCGTTTAGAGAAAAATGGAACCTATCATAGCCATCTACTATCATGTAGGACTCTAACTGCCCCTATGCTTCTAATTCAAGCCTATATTCTTATAACAATAATCCCCAAAAACATTTAACACCTATAAATTTTTAATAGTTTATTAAAATAAAATAATGATAAATAAAAAGAAATTATATCATACTTTCTAATTTACGAAAATTAAAAATATAACCTCTAATGAATGATCATATTTGAGATGTTTCTATTGAGATATTCTAAAAAACATGACTTATTGAGTCGAAACATGAAATTATAACTCCCAAATAACCTCTTAGATAAATCTACTATATTTCAGAACACAAGTGGAACTTCATTTATTTGTAAAGAAATCCTTCTCTAGTCAATGTCTGAACTGGATACTCCATAAATTACGGATTAGGTTCTAAATCAAAATCCTCATTGTTGATATATTGAATAGTATTGGGCTAAACCACTAAATCTAGTATACATGGAATGTGTTATGAATTCCAAAATATCATGGAGGAGTATCCAGTTTCCAATCCACTATAATTATTTGATTTATTTTCTCATGCTTCCTCAAAAAAATGGATCCATGTTTCCCTATTTCAAAAATACTTTACGTCTTAACACTTGTGAAACATGCAAGAAAATCTAATCACCCAGAGAAAGCTCTAAGTGTTATCATCTCCAGTCATCATATAGATTCTTCAAACTCAATTTTTTCACCAAACTAATTTCAATCAACAATTAATTCTTATAATTATTATGCATAAAAATATTTTTTAATACATCTATCTCATTCACCACATCCCAGTACCATTGTGAATGAAACTATCAACCATAGAGAGACTGAAACAGGACCATAAATATATATTACTAGATGCTGTTATTACATAATAACCCTATCACTATAATGTAATCATATCACTATACTCTAAAATATAGTGTATATATCCCTATTATATCATCTAAAATATGGAATGTATTCTCAAAGAATTCAATATTCATTGCAGGAAATAATTTACTATACTTCTACTATGTCCCCATTTTCATTTACAAACATTTCCAAAAAAAATTTGTTAATTAATATTCATGATCAAACACAATTTCCATAGGAACACCACATATCTATAATGTCTCTCATTCTTATAGATTTCCTAACTCATCCATTGAATGATCTTCCTAAATGGATGAGAAATGTGACAACTTCGTTAGATGATATACCAAAATCAAAAATGCAACATGGCCTATCTGGGTTATGGGACACCCCATAAAAAATCAAGTTTCACTTAAAAATATTTATAAAATTTAATTGGAAGAGGATATAAAAAATTATCATTTCCGTAATTCTTATTCGTAATAATATAATAGGTAATACAAAGAGAGTTGAAGCCTATAATGTCTCACTTTAGACCCTGCCACCAGAAACATCATTGGATTTTTAATACATATAATTTTATCTTTGGGATCAATCCTCGCTATAATGGATGAGATTCTCTCATTGGATCTTCTCCCATAATAGTTGGGACCACTACCTTGACATGAATATATATCTCATTGTTCACATCCATATACCATATTGAAACTAGGTCAATCCTAGCTAACCATTCTCTGAATATAGATAATTTAGGATCAATTTCCTTTTAATGTTTCACTCCATACAATAATGTTGATGTTATGGATAAGGTATTGTATTTCATCAATCATTGGTCTTCATATTCACCCATCAATTAATCCACTTCCATTCTCATAAACTCTCACTCAGATTCTGATGATCACTTTCCAAACACTAGTGTCTTACCACTATGAAAATATGCTACTATTTTTCCATTTTCATTAAAATAATTCATATAAATTTAAAACTTGTGGAGAAACACAATCAAATACGTCATACAAAGGACCATTTTCCACTATAATAGGATAATTTAAAATCTCTTATGGACTATATAAATGAAAAAACTTCACTAAAGTTATAATAGAACCAATAATTTAGGACCATGAACCTCCATATCTAGAAAGATATTATCAATTGGGTAGTTCCACTTAGTGGAAAATTGATAAAAATTATTATATGAAACAAACTGAACTCTCTATAATAATAGATATCTTAATACTAAACTAGAAGCATTATAGTAAAATAAATATCCAATCAAAGGATCAAAGAGTTTTAAAAAATAGATATTACAACCTTTTATTCAACTATAGTAATGGATAATTTCATTTTTATATCCATTCAAACTTAACCCCTTCATGTAAAGGATTTTCATAGGCACAGAAAATTAGTAGATGTCCTATATTAACTCCCTATGGTATCTCACCAATCATAAGAAACTCAAAATATTAGACTTTTTCACAGGACATGATGAAGACCAAACAATGACTGTCTTCTCTGAATCCAGTGGGATTATTGTAATATAAACGATATACCCAAATACTACTACCACTTGGATCTAAAATTTACACTTTAGAAATATGGTATAAATATGATGCACTAAATGTTTACTCAACAACATCTCATGTTGTCTAACATTTGACTCCATGTTTACTGTATATACATTAAAGTATATTAACTGAATACAACAAATATGTATTCCATGTATTGGTGAAATATACCATTCATGAGATCCATGAAAAATGGTTGAGGATTTTCTATACTAAAAGGAATTATTAGATACATATTCAACATTAATTGGATCACATACATCATCATCAGTGTGTAATATTATCGAAATAAAAAAACGTTTAATCCAAAATAGAGGTAAATATTGGAGATCCTTTGGGATTCCATAAACTAATTAACTCGATCATTAATACATTGAAACAAATACATAATAATCATTATTACCATATTTATATTAATATAATCAATTAAAATAAAAAGTTTATAATACAACTGCATTCTAAAAAACTAGTGTACTCCAAGAAGAAGTGATTAGTTGAATAAAGCCTTTGACATATAAATAATAATTTTTTACCCTTTTTTATTTAAACACAAATGGTTATATATAGAATAGAGGGACTCATATAGTATATTTATTGAGAATGATTTCAATATCAAACTATATCACCCTATTTTAGAGAGACCCGAGAAGCCACCCATTCTCTTAATAATAAAAACTTCTCTCCCTTGGGAGTGGGGAATGTTACACATCTTAGGTAACAATTTATGTGATCATGGTAACATGTAAACCAATCCATGTTGAATATTATATCACAATTATTCATCACCAGTACCATGAAATTCCATTGTTTTTCATAATAAAAATTAATTTTATGATACTCTATAGATATTTAATTATAATCAACCACAATTTTAAAGGTTGTTTCAAGAGAAATAAACTTAGGGATGAAATTAACCAACAATCCTATAACCTCTAAATTATGAGAAAAAAATACACAAATAGGAATATCCTATATAAAATATAGAATAATAGATAATAGCTGTTATCGAAACCATACCTAGAACTATTGATTTACCCTATCGATAAATAGTTGGGGATATTCCCACTATAATAACCTTCTATTTTTCAAATCCATGACCCTTCCCCATGGGTTAATAAATCACTCAGTTTATTGAATTTAGTGGAGTATCCATTTGTATCTTAGGTCCTATCTCTACACTAAGGACAAATATCCATATATCAATCAGTATTTCGTTTCCGGAAAAAATAAGAGATGCCTCACATTATCTAATCTATTTATATCAAAAACCATTTTGGTAAAATACATGAGTTTACTCCCTTTATTACCAATATTATAACTCTTTAAAAACTCCATTTCATAGTGGGAGATTAATAAACTCATGCATTTAATATATATCAATTAAATCCCATTCATATGTCCTTGGACATCACATTCGTACCACTAAAAATGATCAATGACTTGATCTATCAATCCACTAAGAGTTTGAAGAGGACCATATATATTATTCCTCCTAAATTTCATTAATGATATTGAGGGTCTTCATATGGACATTATAAAGTGTCTTCATGTTGAAAATACTCCAATGGAACCTCAACCCTATTCAGAGACCAATATTGAACATCAGGGCCTTCTATGACTCATTTCAAAAAATGGGGGAGTAAAAGGAAGGAAATCTATATTGATAAATGAATAACAATCCACTGATATCATTCCCTCATGATTATCCATGTATTCATGTGTCTATTATATCTTTAACTATTAATGGAAATTTTCTAAAATAAAAGTTCCTTAATTACATCCCACATTACAACCGTGTGTCTCCAAGATTAATTAATCACACTTCACCACATTTGAGTAGTTCCTTCAATAATAAAATAATCCAATTTCAGTCAATAACTTCATATATTTTACACCATTTAATATATTCCCTCAATAATTTCATTACAATATTTAGAGTATTAGGTTCCTTGAGTTCCGAAAAACGTTGGGTGGGGAGGGGAATTCATGGAATTACATAATTTAATAAATTAATATAAATTATTTTTCATGAAAATGATGTTATATTAATGATATATTTTTTGTAGGTTTATTATTATTGGAAATACTGTCATCTAATAAAATTTTGATAAGTTTAGGTGATTTCCACAACCCTATATCTTTCTTTTAAACCCTCATTAACCCCTATGAAAATTACAATGATATCAAAATATTTTTGTATATAGGTGTTATGAAAGATACTATAAAAGGAAAAATTCTAGTAATGATAATTTCGTCCATAAACTATCCATTTGGCTAAGGATGAGATTGTTATGAATTTAAAACAATTTAATAAATTATTTTTTATTATAAAATATAATTACTAACATTAATTGAATTCTCATTTACAATGGATTAAAAGTCATCAAGATAATAATTAAATTTAAATATATAATTTTAAAACATCTCTAATATGATATATTAATCTGTAAAATTTGGGGATGCTATTAATCATACAAAAAATCACCTATATTTTTTTTAAATAATGTATTAGATTTTTTGACACATATCACAGTTCTTGTATCATCATTTTCTAAGTATTTAAGTTATTTATATTATCATTAAAGAATAAAAATTAATTCAAATTATAGATTTTTTTTGTTTTTTCTCCATATAAACATTATTATTCATTACAAAATAATTTTATCCCTATGTTAAAAATTATGTATTCTTTGATGCAAGCGAACAACATTATTTATTTTTAGTTACATAAAAAAACATTATATTACATTTAAAAAGAAAAAATTTCCCACAATTGAAAAAACATCTAATCATGGTTGAGGGTGGTCGAACCTCAATCAATAAAATTATTTTAGGAATGTATAAAAGTTTAATTTATTCCAAATAAAATTATTTTTAACATTATTAACCCAATTTAAAATTATTAAGTTGAATAATAATAATAGTAGTTTCTATTGATACTGAACATTTATAAAAGGGCTCTTTTTACCTAATATTTTCCTATTGATTTAAAATTTCGATTTTTTTCATTATCACGTTTTATAGAGTGGTGAAAATTAATTTAATATAAAATAAAAAAATCATAAAAAACATTTTTCAAAAAATTATTTCTTATCCTAAAAATTGAACTTATACAGAGTGATATGTGTTCTAATAATTACATATCACTCTAATGAATTGGTTAATTTTTTAGTCTCATTAAATGTCATTGAAGGGATTAGCGAGTGAACCTAATCCATCACATAACTATGTCTATCATGAGGTCTTGGTGGTTATTCTTGACCTATGTTTTTGATTACATGTAATATGTTGTTACCAAATTTCCATGTTGCCTTTATTTCATCATGTTTTATCATGCCACCTTGTAAATGTTCATATTTATGAAATGATTTCTGTTCCATTTGAATTTATATTTTCTAGCATGTAATAATTTTATCATGTTATGCCATTTTTTCACTTATTGGTCTTAACATGTCACCCCTTTATTATATATGTCCCCATGTTACCCCATGTAGTTTTAATTACAATGGTATATTATGAGCATGTCAAGGATGTTTTCAATAATTGAAATGTACCCCTTTTTTATGTTTTTATGTAATGTACATAATTGAAAATGAAAATAGACTTATCAATATTCCATGTTGTGTTATGAGTAATATAATTTATTTAGTAGTGAATTAATGTGTAATAAAGATACGGGTTGTCATAGTTGTATCAAAGGAATGATTGGCTAAATTGGTAATTAGGATTCGAGAACTCTATAGAAGGTCATATGGATTAAACTAAACACAAAAATACATAAAGATGTTTTGGTAAAGGATAAATTAAGTAGTTTCCAAGAAAATACATCCTTGTAAGGAAAATATAATATAATGGTTCTCTATCACAAATGTACCCAGGAGTAAAACCTAAAAAAACCATAATAAGATATACAAAATTGGGATGTAGTTCTAGAAAATGGGGCTTAATGCACACCTACATTGACAGTCTGTGAGGGTATTCATTCTTAATGTAATAATATCATTATAATCAATTATTAGGGGGAAATCCATAATTATTTATCTTATGAAATATAACATAAATAACATTTATTGAAACCTAGAAAATCATACATTAATGAAATTACTATCATTCATATGTTATCAATTTAATGTTATTGGATTACAACTTAGGAGCTTATTATGCTGATAACAATAATCCAAAAGGTTATTTTAGATAAAATATATTTTTTGAACCAGAATCAACAATTGAAAGGTAATGTTATAATCCATATTTCTATTTATTCCATCATATTACATAGGCTTATTAGAACTATTCAAAAACCTCCAATAATTATGGATGTAAATATGTTGGTGGAAATTTAAAATGGAATAATTATTGAATCCCATGTATATAACTCACCCATATCAAAAACATATATATTAATATCTCAATGAACATCGTGATTCACCCTTTAGTGGAATGTGATGAAATTTTAGGTTTGGATTATCATCCCTTGTATAGATCCAACTTCAATTTCTGTGAGAAGGAAATCACTATACGTATTTTGAATTTTTATTATTATTCAATACATGTGAAAGGAAGAGGATGGTTCCCTTAATCTACCAAAATGTAATGTATGGATACAAATTCTCTAGAAAAAAGAGAATCTAGCTCAAATTATTGAGAATAATGAAAACATTATCCTTCAGGACATTATCTAACGAGGGAAAAATTTGATGTGTTTTAAAGACAAATGTTCGGACTTTATATAAGCCAAGAGGTTGGGTTTTGATTATAACTTATACACAGACAGTGTAATATCTGTAGGGAATATTATCCCAAGAAATTTGATATACATGGAACATTCATGAAGAAGACCAGCCTGGGCCGACACTGAACTGGTCGCCCAAGCCTATCCACAACATGTCCCAAGAGGCATTCTTGTTCCCCCCGGGATAGCGATAAGCGCCAGGGCATCATCAGAATATAAAAGGGATTTATTTCTCCAAATTAAAATAAAATATGTAGTAGAAATAGAATAAAACAATGCAGAATGAATAAACGACATGAAATAACATAACGAAAAAAAATAAAACAAACCTCCACACGACTAAGACTCCACGTAACCCCATAGGTTACTCTCTCATACTGAAACAAAATATCACCCAAAGCAATTTGAACTAGAGATGGAACCAGGAAGAGAATATAAAAAAAGGAAACACTATAGTCATGATTAGTAAAACTCAGTAGGGAGGACCGACTAATGCTATACCCAATGAACATTCATTAAATATATAAAATATTGATTTCAGGTTTAAAATAAAATTAATAAATATATAATTTTCATCAATATTCATTTTAAAGCTTAACATATCAGAATTGTAATCCCTTTCCTTGATTTTTGAAACATGGTGCAAGAGGAGGAAAATAAATAAGACCCAAAAAAACCATTCATTCTTCAAAAAAGTGTCAAAGGAAAGAGTGATTGTTCATTTCAAACAATTTTATTGAAAATATCTTTAAAAAAAATACTCATTTACCATTTTATAAAGAAACACCAAAATGTAGAACAATGGTTATCACCTCATATAGCAAGGGCAATGGAAATAACTATACTAGTGTCAAAGGAACACTAAAAATCCTATGAACACAGAGGAAATCCATAACGTAGTAATACATGTGGCTCGTCCTAAAGGCATGACTACTATCTATGACAACATATCGCCCAAATAATCGGTGTTTCCCTACCTAGCCTAACCGAGGGGCCCAATCCCATAGAAGAGAAAAGTCTGTACTAAGGGCCACTAGCCAGTGCGTAGTCTAAACTAGTGCATCAATGATTCCCATTAATCCTCTTTGTAATTATAGGTTCTAATGTATTATTCTTAATCAGGTGTTCTATACATTTCAAATAAGAAGTCACATATATATAACCAAACACACCACACAAATTTCACCACCCCGGCCAGCTCAAGGATATTCATTGCCTTAAAATTAAAAATTTTCAAGTAAGGTTCCAAACTGAGGACCCTCTCACCTCATGGTCTATCAATGAGGTAAAAGACCCATCCCGAGAGGGGTTTTCCAAACACACATTAAAATGTACCAACATGGCCTTTTCCTGTGATAAAATATAACATTTTTAAAATCAATTATAAAACCACTTTCATAGAAAAGACATACTTCATTTTGCATATTAAAAGCCAAACAATCCATTCCGTCAAATGTTTAAAAGTTTTAATCTTTTAAATCATTTTAAGAATAGTAATACATATTTTATATTCAAAACCAAAACAAATTGTAAATCCTATTTGGAAACACCAACCACCATTTCAATGTCAAAATATTAATTAAAAAACCAATTCATGCCTTTAGAAATCACGAACTACATAGAAATTCCAAAATGGCCCTTAACCAACCATTGGTATGAAAAACCTATCAAAAACACACCACACATTCAAACAAATCTATTTTGGATACCATACACACTCAAATTGAATGAAAAAGACCTACATGGAATCCCATTTAAATAAAATCGACCACCTATTTTAAATCCAAAATACATTTATATGAGCCAATTAGAAATTTGATGAACACATAGTTTTCACATTACAATCTGGCCACATAAAAACTGCCAAATGGGCCTTACATATTTTCCTGAAAAAAATTATTATTCATAAATGAAACAAGCCAATTTTAACACAAAACATATTGTTAATCCATTTTAGAAAATTTTAATAACCATTTTTCTGAAAATTAAAAATATATTTTTAAGAACAAAACATGATTCTTAATTTATTAACCATTTCCAAGAACCAATAGTTTTATCTACCAAACATGAGGTGTGTTTCGTTCTTCAAATCCATGTCACACATTCAAATCAATGTGACTATATAATTCATTTCACATAGAACAAATATTATCAAAATAGAAAATTTATAAGGAAGTGAGAAAAAAAATAAACCACTGGAATCATTTATTTAAAGGTAATGTGCATAGGGTCCTACCTCGACTCGAAGCCCAAACTTGATGACACGACTGACATTACACTTGGGTATAAGTACCCATGAGCCGATGAATGTGGAATCTCTTGTTTACTAAACCAAAATACTTAATAAAATGCAAATCATTTAAATAAATAGAAAAGATTACTTAAAAAATCCAAATGAATTAATAACGTAAAACCCACCTTGACACCGGTGTAAGAAAATTGAAAAAAAACCAAATCTCTCGCCTTCAGTGGCAGTCATTCGTCATGTGCCCAATTGAGAATAAGGTGTGTGGTCGGGAATGCGAACAAATGAGGCAGGGGTCGGTGTGGGGGTGAACTCATTGCATCGGTGAAGTGGCTTGTTGTAGTAGTAGGGAGTCACAGCTAGAGGAGGGTTGGGCCAGTGTGGCAGCGCACCAGAGAGGTATCCCCGGAAAGAAGGGGCGTGGGCTGGGTGAGTTTTCGGGGGGTCGTTCGCCGGTGAAGGTGACTGCGCAAGAAGGGGGAGGCCATTTAAAGGGGTCACTGGACAAAGGAGGGTTGGTTGAAGGTGGCGTTGACCAGACGTTGTCTATGTGGGGAACGACCGTGTAGGTAGGGTGCGTTATGGAAGGATGAGGTCGACGAGCCAGCGTAAGGAGGAGGCTGGGTGTGGGGATGCGAGGGTAGCAGAGGGCGACAGTACGGGAGAAATAAAAGGTGGCTAGGGGTGAGAATGAAGATTCTAAAGTGTGGGAGGTAGGAACAGGGATGCGAGGGTGGCGGGCGAGGCCTGGATGCGTTGGTATGGGTGCTGGGAGAGCCGGATGTGGAAGCCTAAGGGGTGAGGCCGAGTGCGTAGAAGGCTAGAGCGGGGAAGTGAGTGTGGTGGGAAAAAGCCATATAGGCGGCTGGGGTGAGCACGAGCAGCCGAAGGTGCATAGGCACTACACATGCGAGGGAAATGCATGGTGGTAGCCACACGATGGGTAAGGTAGGGAGGGGGGAGGGTGACGCAGGTTCAGGGTAGCTATGTTTTTTTTCATTTTATTCTATTACTAATAATAATAATAAATAAAGAATAATAATAATAATACAAATAATAATAATAATAAAATAAAAAATTGAATATATATAATAACAATTTCAATTAAAATAAAATTTCATAAAAAAATACATTAATAAAAAATTGCAATTTCCCAAGATTTCATAGTACATTATTTCTTCAAAATAATTCAATAACTTGCACTACACGCAACAATAAATTCAAGTGCATAATGACTTACTGAACGAGCCGTTCAAAAGTGGTTATGAGTAGTATTAACTAAATTTTTAACATTATATAATCCTTATAATTTATTAATCCACATTATGAGTTTCTTAGACATAATGTAAGAACAAATTCATTTTTTTCAGATAAAAAATTATTTTTCACGAAATGACATTTTTTCACCTTTTAATGGATAACCATTTTTAAATAAAATATTTGAAACTTTTATATATATAATTTTTCAAAATAAACTTCTTCTTTATAATCAGGACATAATAATTTAGTTTCAATAAAATTTTGGTGTTTTTCTGATAACTTTCATATTTGGTTGAATAGTGAAAAATATTATATTTTAACTGAAAACAAGATTTTTAATCAAAATAATTTATAGTGTTGAATTATAAATTTTAATGTTTTATAAATATAATTAGATTATATTTTTACCCTTTAATCTAATGTTTGTCCTTGGAATTAATTTCACATTGAAATTAAACATAATCAAATGTCAATATTTTGATAGTTATTGTTTCTTAAAAGCACGCTATTTGTTTTAACAATGATAATTAATTTTAAATTCATCAATTCAACATATATGTTTTTAATCTGGTAAAATAGACTTCATTTTTGGAATATAAATATCAAAAATAGCATAGGGTGAATTTTTTGTGTTTTTCTCAAAACATTCATTTTTTTATGAATAGTGAAAAAAACACTGAGGTATCGTTTAAAACTAAAATTTTATTTAAATAATTTGTTATTTTATATAACTTTATTTTAGGTCAAAATAGATACCTAATTTATATATAATATCAATGTAATTAATTGGATTCAATATATAATAACTTTAGATATAAAAATTGTTTTATAGAACTTTTCACCGTCTTTTACCCACCTCCTAGGAGAATTTGTGAATTCACATAAAACCTAATTTTACTGATTTTGTGAGTGGAATTTCAAAAATCCGAGAGACACAGTTTATATCAGTAATTAAAATGTGGTTCAATAAGTTATAAATAATTTTTTGTGAATAGTAACTTTTTACTTTTATTAACCACAATTAAAAGTAAATAGGGTAATTAAGGGTAAAATGATATTATTATTACCCTAACACATGTACTAATTCTTGTGGATATGTGTAATTTGACCAAAAACAACCTTAGAAATAAAATATGACCCTTTAGGTCCACATTATTATACTAAGACATTTATTATTATTTTATTTGAAGAAGATTTAGAAGAGTTAAAATCAAAGTTTAATAACTAAAACATTTTTAATATAAGGTTATACATAAGATAAATTCGACTATAAATATTCATTTAAAATATAAAATTATTTCCTACATATTGGTATTTTATTTATAATTTTTAGAGATTAAATAATTAAATTTATTAATAACACAATGATGATATAATAATTACCTTATTAATGATTGAATCAAATAAATGGTATTATAAACATTAAAGTGAATTAAATTTCAATGTTTTTATGACATACACGAATTTTATAGGATAATATGACATGTTTTAATTGATTAAATTTTTTTTTGATGTAATCATGCTGTTATTATTTTAAGAAAAAACAAATACCAAATAGTGTCCTAATTGACATAAAATAGTTGTTAAAACAAATATTATATTATTAATTCATATAATGGTCCTAAAAATATATGGTTCGTCAAAAAGACTTATATAATAATAAATATGACATTAATTAACCAATTGGATGTCTTATTGGCAATATGGAGTAATATTATTAACCATATAGTGTAAGAATACAAGAAGACACGGTAAAAGTTAAATTATTTACCATAGAGTTAAATCTAAATGATAAGGTTAAAATGGTAACATAAACATGTCTAAAACCTATTGGTTGAGAGGATTTCTACCCATACTAACCCTAGACTTGAAATAAGTCACTTTTTAGCCATTATAAACCAAATATATATTTATATAAAATAATATTTTAATTTTTTCCAAAGGTTCCCCTAACCCCTCTTATAAATGGGCACTTCCCCTTCTCTCAAATTCACACCTCCAAAGCCATTTGTCTCGGCCAAACCCTACCCAAATATCCTCCCAACTATCCTAAATTTATCCTAGAGGCCTTACATTGTTCATAAATCCAACCTATGAATCCCTTTTGATCAAATCAAAAGGAAGAAGATGAAGAAGAGGTAATAATTTCACCACCCTCTTTCAAGTTCTCTTATTCTTCCACATACTCGTTCTTTGTTGTTTACAATATAAAATAATAACTCCAGTATCATATATATAATGTGATGTTATTTTAAATATGGAATAACTATATTCATTATTCTATCCATCTTATGAATGATAATGTCACCATGCGTGCGTACGTACGACTTACCGTCTCCACACCGAGGTGTAATTTGTTATTCAACACTATCTTATTTGGTTGGATATAATGATGACTAATGTGTATATAAATAATGAAAATAACAAGATAATGTCACTTTAATATTAATATACCATCTAATTTTACACTTTTAAGGAAATGATATTGTCGCTCGTGCGTACGTACGGATTACCGTCTCCACGATGCGATGAGATTCATTTCCACGTTCACCATTCATCGACGATTATAGAAATATATATCACTAATAAGAATTTAATATATTAAATAATAATTCTACTGGAGATATATATATTTATATATATATGTACTTTAATATTTATTATTCACTTAGTTCCGGTCAATATGATATGAAAATAAAAACAACGTTTATGCGTATGTACGAACTACCGTCTCCATAAACTGTGTTTATCATCCCATACATATGTCTATTATAAATATTTATATTATAAAAATATATTATATATAAATAATGATTTATATTCTAGAAGTATTTAAATCTTGATCTATGTGATACAATCAAGAGTAACACGTTAAAACACGTACGATAATGAATGCTATTATTACCCGAAATGTTTATTTAACATGGTGATTATTATTAAATGGGTAGTATAAATTAATAAATGAATCATGTATGATTCCATAAATATTAATATGGTTCTGGTATAGTTTAATAACTTACTACGATATTCATACAGAAGGTTAAACGTACCCATGACTAAATGAATGTTCAAGGTAACGTGTTTTCATCTCACTCCTTATTCCCATGAGATTCATGCCATATTGTCACTATTACCTTTTGTGTGGTGTATGTACTACCCATAATTGAATTTTTTGTATAATAAAATTTTATTTATGTGTATTTACATATTCATTGTATGATACTTCTTTCATGGGGTGTATTTTTCCTAAGTTTTCAAATTGGTAAGGGTTAAATTCACAATCTCATTATTATCTGAGGTTGTTTTAACATAAGTATCTATTGGGAAATATTTTTTATCCATGTCTATGATTCATAAAATCATTTTCAAAGGGATTATTATTAAGTAAATTTTTACTAAAACATCATTTTAATGTTTGAAATATTTATTCTTCTAAATCATTCTCCTTAATGTCTATGTTTTCAAAATAGTTTTTAAGGATTTATTTTTATGGACAATAATGTTTTGAAAATGTTAATTCTTTTAAAAGTTTCAAATAGGTATGGGACACTTTGATTAAAAAATTTCCTGAAATTTATTCCTTTATAAATTTTTGTAACTTTTAAATGTTCTCATGAAAATGGGATATTTCTCTCAAAAAGTTTTTCAAATCATTTTAAACTATGTCAACATCCTTTGATGGATTTTAAACATGTTTGAAGTTGATTTAATATGATACAAATATTCCATGTTGTATTAAAGATTGTGTGATATGTTTGACTATGGCTGTGTTATTTTTATACCATTCATGGTTGATGGTCAATGTATTGAGATTTCTTATTCTAGTTTTAATTTGAATGTTTATTCTATGTTTCATAGTTTTTTTATGAGGAATGCATTGGACATAGTAAGTGACGGGTGGAGCCCACTATAGCTCCTCGATGCATCGGTAGGTCTAATGAGACAACTAGACGTGGAATTGGACAAGGCCCTTTCACAATATGATATATGGTTTTGGCTGGGGACTTAATCATTTTTATATGTCTTGGCTGAGGCCATGAAAAAATGTTTTAGAATGTCTGCCATTATACATTCCCTTATTATGAAAAAAATATTGATAGTTCATGTGGTTATTCTACTAATAGAATACCCATGACTATGTTTTATTATGTAATTATTTACTCAGCTCATATTCCGTCCATAAAAGTGTTCATGTTTATTATTTGTAATGGCATGTGTTTTCAATTATTCACGATGCCAAATATTTATGGTATCTTCCGCTTTATTTCTTACCCTTACTGAGCATTAGAGCTCACCCATTTCTTAGGTTTTATTTTCCCAGGATTCTAGGAATTGTTTTATGTTTGATATGCAGGGTTAAGCTATGGGAACAGTGGAATTCTGAAAAAACTATCTATGCGGTGTTTTATGTTTGATATTGTAATGTAATTCTAATGCATGTAATATATTTTCCAATACTGCTAAACTGATTGGTCCTTTTAGACATGATTCCTTCTAATCATGCCAATGTATTAAAATAATGCACCAGCTCTGGGTAACTCGGGTTGGGGCAGTACAGTTGGTATTAGAGGAAGTTTATATATAACCATAGAAACTATATTTAGATAAACTCTTATTAGAACACATAGCCCTAAGATAGAATTTGAGGATTAGAATATAAGAACTTCCTCAAATTTTTGTAATGTAGATATTTTTCACTTTTTCCAAGCAAATACATCCATGTTAGGATACGAGTAGGTAGAGGTGGCTTTAGCACAAATGTACCTAGGGGTAAAACCTAAAAACACTGCTTCAGCTAGACTCGAATGGGAACTGCTGCATGACAAAGGGCCTTGCTCCACTCTTGGTTACGACACTCCCGGGGTATATGTCTATGATAATTCTAATTTTCATTACAAATCATTACAAATGGTTTATGAGTATATACATCCTCAAATTTTTTTTTTGGGATTATGGATTATACCCATAAACTGTTCAATTTATGTTAAGTGTTTTACAAGTTTGGAATTATATATTTTGATTCATAAACTAATCTAGTTTATGACATTGTATAGAAATGGAGCCCAACAGACGGAATGTGAACTCTAGAAATACGTTTGATCCAAAGAGTAATAAGGGTCATATCATTCATGGTATTAATCCATCATTTAGAAATGAAATAGTCTCCCACTTATTATCATCTTATGAATAAATAGTATCATGTGTTAATAAGATCAGTATATAATTATCATAATCCTATGGCTTTGAAGGGAAGCCAGAGAAGAAAAGGATGGTAGAAATAATGGTGGATAAAGGGAAAAAGGGGAAGAAGAATTTTCTAATATTTGATAAATGTGGAATGAATCACCTTGGAAAATGGTTGAAGGGAATCAGAGATTGTTATAAGTGTGGAGAAAAAGGACACCAAGTATATGATATCAAGGGTAAGAAAAATTTTTCTGATGTAAAATGCGTCATCTTCCAGGCATTGAGACACTACATGAATCAATGTCCTATTCATAAGAGTATACCCCAAATGATTATATTGGATAATAATAATGCTATGATACTATCAATTATGAAGAGGAATGATAAGAATTCTTACGTTGTTATTAAAGTATTGTGTAATTTGAGTTTTGTATTAATTATGTACATGTTATACTAATTATAGAGTAAATAAGGATTGTACTGTAGTACTATTTCATTAAGAACTTGAGATTTTGTGGAACCAAGAAAAGTGACTCAATTTCAGGTAAATATTTTGGAAAATATATGTTTGAGAGAAAGATAAACCATAATATGGTTCTGATACTGTGGTATTGATTTTGGATTAAGAGATGGTTGATTTGGATAAATTATATTTGATATTCTTTAATTTCTTTGAACTGATTAATAGTTTATTTATTTCATCATTGTTGAAATATTCAATATTTTTGGATATAAGGAATATATACTGTATTATATAATGTATAGGGAGCATGAATGTAATCAATAAGGTTTTATGGTAATTCAGGGTGTTACCAAGTTTTAAAATAATACAGGATGAAGGTGTTCACATATTATTACATGGAAGAAAGGGTCTTCATTGTGTTTAAATTCCTTATAAATTTTGGACTGTGAGTTTGGATAGATTTAATTTGGATAAGTGTAAAGGTTGTAATGGATTAAGATACTATTGTTAAGGTTATTTTTGGATTTTTATAAAAATGACAACACACAGACCGTGTGACAACCTGTCACGTCAGACAAAGCTGCTGGATTCGAACCCACAACCATAGTGAGATTGGGATTTATTACCTACCATTAGACTATGTGAAGTCCCTGGATTGTATAATGTAGTTTCTTTTTTAAAAGGTTCTGATAGGTCAATTAAAATTTCATTTTTTTGGAAACCTATACAAATAGGATAAATATAGTATCTTATAAAATTTCTATTATCTTTTAGATGGAAAGATGAGTTTGTGGTAGAAATTAGTTAATGGATGGAACTCTATTTTTAAAGTATATATTTTTTCTTCTCTTATTCTATTAATAAATTAATTCTTAAACAATAGGTAAGGGATCTTAAAACTTAAAATGTGTTACCTAATACCTTATTTTTTGTTGAACTGGTGATATTTTAAATTATCAAAGATTGATGGCTCTGAGGCCCTCAATTCTAGAATATTATGGGATTGATGAAATCAATCACTCTGTATAAATATTTACTTTTCCCTCCAATTATGTGTCTCTAATTACCACCAATTTTCTTTTAATTGAGATCATAATTTGGTGGTGACTTTTTCATTCCCCCTTTCCTCTTATTAAGACTAAATTTTATTAACCCAATTTCCGATGTGGGTTTTCACACAAAATTATTTCCTATTTTAAACCATTTATTTTTGAAGAAGAATTTCAAATTAATAGGATGAAATTTATTGAAGGAGGGAAGAATTTAATTCCCCAAGATTTCATAATGCGTTATTTTTTCAAAGTAATGCAATAACTTTCACTACACGCAACACTGAGTTCACGCGCATCACGACTAACCAAACTAGTCGTTCAAAAGCGGTTATGAATAGTATTAACTGAATTTTGAACATTATATAATCCTTATAATTTTAGAATCCATATTATGAGTTTCTTAGACCTAATATAATAACAAATTCATTTTTTTCTAGATATAATAATTTTTTTCAAAAAATGTAATTTTATCGCCTTTTAATGGAGAACCCTTTTTAAATCCAATATTTTAGTCTTTTATATATTCAATTTGACAAAATAAAGGTTTTATTTAGAATCGAGATATAAGAGTTTAGTTTCAATAAATATTTGGTGTTTTTCTGATAACTTTCATATTTGGGTGAATAGTGAAAAATACTATATTTTAACTGAAAATAACTTTTTTAATCAAAATAATTTATAGTGTTGAATTATACAATTTAATGTTTTGGATGTATAATTAGATTATATTTTTACCCTTTATTCCAATATTTGTCATTGGAATTAATTTTACATTGAAATTATACATAAACAAGTGTCAATCTTTTGATAGTTATTATTTCTTAAAAACGTGCTATTTGTTTTGACAATGAGAATTAACTTTAAATTAATAAGCGAAACTTATATATTTTGAATTTTGTAAAACAGACTTCATTTTTTGATTCGGAATATCAAAATTATCCTATGGTGAATTTTTTTTATTTTTCTGAAAACGGTCAATTTTTGATGAATAGTGAAAAAAACACCGAGTTATCGTTTAAAACCGAATTTTGATTTAAATAAATATTTATTTTATTTAAGTTTATTTTAGGTCAAAATAGATACATAATACCTATATAAGTTCAATGTATTTCATTGGTGTCAATATATAATAATTTTAGATATATAAAATGTTTTATAGAACTTTTCACCGTCTTTTACCCACCGCCTAAGAGAATTTGCGAATTCACATAAAACCTAATTTTACCGCTTCTATGAGTGGGCGTTTCAAAAATCAGAGAGACACGGTTGATATCAGTAAGTAAAATGTTGTTCAATAAGATAAAAATAATTTTTGGTGAATCGTAAATTTTTTATTTTATTTACCACAGTTAAAAGTAAATGGGGTAATTAATGGTAAAAATGATATTATTACTACCCTAACACATGCCCTAATTCTATTGGATAATTTTAATTCGACCAAAAACAACCTTAGAAATAAAATATGACCCTTTAGGTTCACATGGACTAGATTAAGACACTTATTATTATTTTATTTAATGAAGAGTTAATAGAGATACAATCAAAGTTAAATAACTAAACCATTTTTAATATAATGTGATACATAAGATAAATTCGACTATAAATTCTCATTAGAAAAATTAAAATATTTCATATATAATGGTATTTTATTTATAATTTTTTTGTGATTAAATAATTAAATTTATTAATGAAACAATGATGATTCTATAATTACCTTATTAATGGATGAATCAAATAAATGGGATTATAAATATTAAAATGAATATAATTTCAATGTTTTTATGACATCCAATAATTTTATAGGTGAATACGAAATGTTATTATGGATTAAATGTATTTAGTTTGAAGTAAACATGCTTTTATTATTTTAAGAAAAAATAAATAACAAATAGTGTCAAAGTTGACAAAAAATCAATTTTAAATAAAATATTAGATTATTAATTGATATAATGGTCCTAAAAATCTATTGTTCAATAAAAATACTTATATAATAATATATATGACATTAATGATCCAATTGGGGTTATATTGATAGTATATAGTATCTTTATTAACCATATAGTGTAAGAATACAAGAAGACACGGTAAAAGTTAAATTATTTAACACAGATTTGAATCTAAATGATAAGATTAAAATGGTAACCTAACCTTGTCTAAATCCTATTGGTTGAAATTATATCGACCCATCCCCACCCTATCCTAGAAATATGTCACTTTGAAGCCATTTTAAACCGAATATGAATTTATTATAAAATAATATTTTATATTTTTTCGAAGGTGCCCCTCACAGTTCTTATAAAATGGAACTTACCCTTCTGTCATATTCACACCTCCAAAGCCATTTGGATCGGCCCAAACCTTCCTAAATAGCCTCCCAACTATCTTAACTTCATACTAGAGGCCTTCATTTGGTCATAAATCCAACCAATGAAGCCGTTTTGATCAAATTAAAAGAAAGAACATGAAAAGAGGTAATGATTTCACCACCCTCTTTCAAATTCTCTTAATCATCCACTTACCCTTTCATTATTGATTCCATTATAAAATAATAACTCCAGTATCTTATATATAATTTTATGTTATTTTAAATATTCAAAATCTATATTTATTATTCTATCCATCTTATAAATGATAATGTCACCATGCGTGCGTACGTTCGGCTTACCGTCTCCACGTCGTGGTGTAATTTGTTATTCAACATTACGTTATTTGGATAGATATAATGATGAGTAATATGTATATAAATAATGAAAATAACATCCTAATGTATCTTTAAAATTAATATACCATCCAATTCTACTCCTTTAAGAAAATGATATTGTCGGTTGTGCGTACCTACGGATTACCATCTCCACGACGCGATGAGATTAATTTCCACATTCACCATTCATCGAAGATTATAAAAATATTTATCACTAATAAGTATGAAATATATAAAATAATAATTATACTAGATATATATATATATATGTACTGACCTATATCTTATTCACTTTTTTCCGTTCAATAAGATATGAAAATAGAAACAACATTTATGCGTGCGTACGGACTACCGTCTCCATAAACGGTGTTTTTCATTTAATACATATTTCAATTATAAATATTTATATTTTAAATATATATGATATATAAATCATGATTTATATTCTATATGTATCTAAATCTTGATCTAAGTGATATAATCCAGAGTAACAAGTTAAAACACGTAAGATAATGAAAGCAATTATTACCCGAAATGTTAATTTAACATGGAGATTATTATTAAATGGGTAGTATAATGTCATAAATGAATCATGTATGATATAAAAAATAATAATATGGTTCTGGTATAATTTAATTATATACTAAAATCTTCATACAGGTTGTAAAATGTACCCTCAACTAAAGGAATGTTCAAGGTAACAGGTTTTCATCTCACTACTTATTCCCGTGAGATTCATGCCATATTGTCACTATTACCTTCTGTGTAGTGTATGTACATCCCATAATTGTATTATTTATATAATACAATTTAATTTTTGTGTATTTACATATTTATTGTATGATACTTCTTTCATGGGGTGTATGTTTCCTAAGATACCAAATTGGAAAGGGTTAATTTCAGAATCTCATTATTATCCGAGGTTGTTTTTACATAAGTATATACTGGGACATATTTATTATCCATGTCTATGTTTCATAAAATTGAATTCAAAGGAATTATTTTTAAGGGAATTTTTTACTAAAACATCATTTTAAATGTTTTAAATATTTATTCTTACAAATCATTTTCATTAATGTCCATGTTTTAAAAATGGGTTTTAACGATTTATTTATATGGACATGAATGTTTTAAAAATGTTAATTCCATTAAAAAGTTTCAAAGTGGTATGGGAAACTTTGATTCAAAAATGTCTTTAAATTTCTTCCTTTATAAATTGTGTATGTTTTAAATGTTTTCATAAAAATGGGATATTTCTCTCAAAGAGTTTTATAAATCATTTTAATCTATGTAAACATCCTTTGATGAATTTTAAACTTGTTTGAAGTTGATTTAATATGATAAAACTATTCCATATTGTATTGAAGGTTTTGTGACAAGTTTGACTATAGATGTGTTATTTTTATACCATTCATGGTTTATGGTTAAACTATTTACATTTTGTATGCTAGTTTTAATATGAATGTTTATGTTATGGTTCAACGTTTTCATATGAGGAATTCATTGGACTTAGTATATGATGGGTGGAGCCCGCTATTTCTCCTCGATGCATCTTTAGGTCTCATGGTACAACTAGACGCGGAATTGGCTAAGGCCCTTTCCCAATTTTATAAATGGTTTTGGCTGAGGCCTTAATAATTTTTAGACGTCTTGGCCGAGGCCTTGACAAAATGTTTCAGAATGTCTGAAATTATACATCCCCGAATTATGAAAATAATATTGACGGTTCATGTGGTTATTTGACTAGTAGAATACCCATGACTATGTTTTATAATGGCATTATTTACTCAGCTCATATTCCTACCATAAAAGTGTTCATGTTTATTTTTTGTAAAAGCATGTGTTTAAATTATTCACCATGCCTAATATTTATGTTATCTTCTGCTGTATTACATACCTTTACTGAGAGTTTTAGCTCACCCCTTTCTTATGTTTCATTTTACCAGGATTCCAAGAAGTATTTTATGTTTACGATGCAGGGTTAAGCTAAGGGAACAATGGAATTTTGAATGAACTATCTATGCGGTGTTTTATGTTTTCAATTACAATGAAAATTTAATGTATGTGATCTATTTTACAAGACTACTAAACTGATCGATCCTTCGAGACATAATTCCTTGTATTCATGCCAATGTATTAAAATAATGCACAGGAATTGGGTAACTAGGGTTGGGGCATTACAAAAAATGTAAATAATAAAAATATTATTAACCATTCACAATAATAACATTAATAACTACACCATATTTAATTATCATTATTACATCTTAAATGTTTTAATTATTTCATTTAAATAAAACATTATTTAATTCGAGTGATATATATCAGCATGACAATTGGGCCGCTCACACAGCTACAACAAACCTTATAATGACTGCACACGGGTCTGAAACCTGATAAAAAAAATTTAAACATCCAAAATTATAAGACCCGATCTCAACCCGCACCTCAATGAGGTTGACAGAATCCTTGAAATAATAATTTAAAAATAAATAAAAAAGTTGGGGTGTGACATTTTTTCCAACCACAGACACTTTCTGCCCCCAGAAAGTCACCCAAATGAGTGATAGACTGAACTAGAATCCATGCCTGATTGAAACTGAAATATCCCACAATACAAGAAAATGAGAGAACAAGAGAAGTATCTTCTCACTACAAGAAATAAACTAGTGAGAAAATTTAACACCCAAGCATATCACCCCCGAAGGGGGCCAACATGGGATCTCCCAACTAATCCAAACTAACATCTATAGTACAATTGAACAACAGCTCCACTGAACATGGATCCCGTGACCCAGAAACAAATCTCCCATCATTAGGGAAAAAACCCTCTGAGCATAAGATGACCCAATCAGTGAACCCAAGAATAAACATAAATATCGGTTCCTTTATACACACTTACACCTCAAAACAAACACAGCTAAACCGAGATCAACACATACAAGTGTCAAACACACTTTTATGAAAAACACACGATCCATAAAAACATCATCAGACAAATGAATTTGTACGGATTACAATAGAACATGTACATAATAACATTAAAAAATAGCAATGAACATAAAAACACAACAAAAAATTAACAGTAGAAAAAAATATCTAATAGACTATAAATGTTCAACCACCAACACAAAACAAAAAACCTAACAGAGGATTCACACAACCGACAACTCATGACGGCGCACAAGCTTCACCCCCGGACCAATGGCTGGGGATATAATGGATGATGTCTCTCTGGCCTCTCACTCAAGCACTAGAATTACATCTCTCAAAGCATTATATTCAGGCAATGCTTCCTAGAAAACATCTCCATGTTACCCATATAGGCGCAATAATGACACATCTTCGGAGTGGTGTGACATGCCTTCTTCACATGCCCGAACCATCCACACTAGTGGCACACCAATGAACAGTCCGAAGAACAAGAATCAAAAACCACATTAGAAGATTCATTAAGAACAGGCCCATCTGGCACACTCTTCTCTCCAGATGGGGAACATTCACGAACACCTACATTTTAAAGACCCGGATATTTCAAGGAAATTTATTTCTAATTTCTATTGAATTTTACGAGTCTGTGGCTTCTAACGACACTTACTTATGAGGCCCGGTGTGTCCTGAATCAATTTCCGAAGTTTAGCTCAGGTACGTTCTGTAAACGAACGAGCATGATATTTTATCTTTTGAACCGGTGCATGGAATTGAAATCTAAGGGCACCGATGAACTCCAAACACCGGTAATTTCTTAAGGGGACCTTTACTATAGATGTGTTTTCACGGGTTGAGAAGTTAAAATTTTTGGATTAAATAAGAAGTGAATAAAATTGTGGATGAATTTTATTTTATAACTAATGTGGTTATATCATACATGGGGGTGTTTTGGTGGGACCCATAAGCACCTAACTAACCATGTGTGGATATTTTTGAGGTGGGGCCCACACGATCCCCAACCTTTCACATTCACTAAACTCTTTCTAAACCACCTTCTTAATTGCTAACTCTCCTTTAATTGAGTTACTCTTCCTCTCCCCTCTCTCCCTCTTTAGTCCTTGCCAACACACACATTAATTAATTGATTTAACCTCTTCAATTAAATTAATTAAGTGTTTGATTTTTAAATTTTCAATGCATGGAAAGATTAAATAAAATAAATAGAAGCCGTATTTTATTTGGGTTGGAAATTTTTGTGTGAGGAAGAATTGTGAGAACACTATAGTTTTTGGAGAACTTCAACTTCAACGGAGAACGGTTCTTCTTTGACGATGAACATCAACCCTTAAACGTAGAATGACTTGGCAACCACGGTTCTCAATCCTCTTCTATCTTCACGACAAGGAAGGAGACACCGACATGGGGAATTCCTCAATGAGCCGATGTCGGCCCTTTCACGACACTGTCATCAACAATGCTCGACTACTGTGAATCTTTATTGAGGTAGGGGTTCAATTTGAGTATGTTTATATTCACATGATTCTTCCCTTCTAAAACAAAGAACGCGGATCAATTCATCGTCAAGTTGATCCACGAATGATTTTATTTGTGGGTTGGGAATAATCATTTGTAGGTGAATTGTTGGAAATTAAATTCAATTTTAATTGATTAAAATTGCGCCTCATTTGTCGTTGAATATCATTGTTGTCCGACCTATTGTTATCGACTAACGTAGAGGGTGTGGACCGAACAAACACGAACCGACGACCCTCCAAAGATTGTTTGTCTATGCGCGGATTGACGGTCGATGATGAAACAGGGCCACAACGGCATTTGGAAGATGTTTCAGTGAAGATCAGGTTCCAGGAGAGGCATAGGCACAAGTGGTGGGTGAATCGGACCACCGGAGCGCGTCTGATGGTTCGCAGAAGCCGCTGCCGGCGCGCCCTGGCGACACTGGGGCATTGGCGTCCGGGGGCGGCGGCACGCCGCCGGAGGGAACCCACTACGGAAACAACCGCGATAGTGGTGAAATGGATCCCACAGACACACGAGATATGGGAAGTGGGGTGGTGCCATTGGGCACTATTGGTATAAATAAGAGGGGGTTGCACCCCCCGCTCGGCGCAACACGCTCGACCGACTGGCCGAGACAGCCTCCCCAGATCGGGCCGGGGAGGGCCATGCGGACTGGGCCAGGCCATGCCGATTGGGCTAGGTGACACCAGCTGGGCCAGGCCACGCCCTACTGATCTGGACCCAGACCCAATTCGGGTCGATCCGGTTCGGGCCGACCCAGGGGGTGTTGGTCCGGGTCCGACCGGGCCCAGACCCCCTATTTTCGAACCGTTTTCATTTAAACGGCCATATCATCAGCTACAGACCTCCGATCAATGCACCGTCAGTTGCGTAAGATTCCTTGGAGAAAGATGTTCGATTCTTTATATTATAATCAAGGTTCATCAAATTTTGGGTATGGACTGGATGGTTTGAACTCGAATCCAACCTGGCCCTTAGAGCGGAAACACTTATAACTTGAGGACCGGTCAACCGATTGATGTGTCGTCGACTATGTTGTATTCCTCTTGATGATTAGGTTCTATTTACATACTCCAATTGAGGTTTGTATTAGGTTGGAGAATGTTCGGGTTGGTTTAGATTATAAACCAATCGGGCCACTGGAATGGAAAAGCCAATAAACTCTCAGACCAAACGTCTGTTTGACGAACCGTCTGAGGCGTAGTGAATCACATTGAGAAATGGCTCCTTTGAGTATACCCCATCTGTATTAGGGGTACAGTTGAGATATGTCCGTGTTGATTTTTACACAAAACCAACCGGGCCCTGCTACTAATAGGCTAATAACTCACATAACGGGCGTCCGATAGAAGCACCATCTGTTGCGTTGAGACCCCTTTGACGAGGCAGTTCTTTGAGATACTTCTTCATGGGACATTATGATATTTAGAGTATTGAACAATAGCTCATGGAGAGGATCATCCTAGTGACGAGCATACAGAGTACATAGACCTTGTAGATGGCTAATACCTGATGGCTGCTTGTCGGATTCGAGTCGGAGTGACTTGACTAGCCCAGTGGAGAGCACTACTATGTTTGGGTGGCAGACCCACGAAGGGGAGCACTACTTCAATTGGGTGGCAGGTTAGTGAGCAGTGCCTCAGAGTCGTGACAGGATCACATTTCTCGACAGAAGAGGATCTCTTCAGCAGTTGTGGTTTTGGTATCTTTAATGAAAATCCTAGTTTGAGCTGAGTCAACGACCTTTGTGTTTTCCTCATGATTGATATGGGTTACATGATAACTATGGTATATGTATGGGCATATACCTATGTAAAGGTTATCTATTGATATCATTAATTGTGGTTTATCCTTGTTTGATTTTGTGAGACCTTGAGGGTCCCAGGGTCCCTACTGGGTATCATTATACTCACCCCTGCACGGCCTATGCCCGCACCTCATTGTGTTGGATACAGACGACAGACAACACTGATCTTGGTTGAGGCTCGTAGAACTGGACGATACCCAGATGTGAACTTCACGACGAGATGGTACCTGGAGGTGGACTCCACGACGAAACGGTACCTAGAGGTGATAGATGGACGTGGAGAGCGGAGGTGGCCATCTGTACCTACCCAACAGGTTGGAATTCTGGAGGACGATCCATGAGCAGCTCAACACCTTTCTGTTGTTTTGTCATTTCCTTGTACTTTACTATTGGTCTTGTATTCTGACCCTTTTGTACTTTTAGAACACTTGTTATACTTCTTACATAGTGTTTTCTTTCTCTTGTACTCTACTGTATGTTTATGTTTTATAAAGGAAATGCCTTCCTAGTTATATGAATTTACACCTTTGGCGCTAGTCGCCAGCCCCTGGCCTATGAAAGGCGAGCTTGGGGTAGTCACGACACGATCTTGAGGACGGGTTGTGACATACATACACTATATTTCCAACCATATTCAGTCCATAGACTAACTGTGCCTCGAATGTATCATCAAACAACTTCTCAAAATAAATTTCCCTATAAGGGAGGACCCACTCTTCGATATCTGGATGAAGGCCCTCGACGATGAGAGAATTCTTCAACAAATCTTGTGATGATACATCCCGAGAAAAGGACACTAGTTCTTTTAAATGATCAACATATGCTTTTCACCATCCATTGGACTTGTTGAATACACTTGTGATCTTCCCTTTTATTCATCTTCACATCTTTAGGTATAAACCATTAGACAATGATAGATTTAAAGACATCATGTGTCATCCACACCTATAGTGATGGAGGGGAGAAAAAATCCAATTCGTCCAGTGATGGACCTTCAAACAAACCTAAAAATACACGTCCATTGATAGCATTGGGAGTTCCCAACACCCTAATGACATGATCGACCACTTCAAGAAAAACCACTACCTCTAACGGACACCAATCACCATGAAGGACAGGCAATGCCAGAGAAGGACCAAAAAATGGGAATGACATATTATGAACCCCGAGGACCTTTCTGGGTGGCATATTATAAACAACATATAAAACAAAAATCCAAAATCAATATCAAGTTGATGAAACCCCATTGATTGATCCATCATCCAAAAACATCAATATCAAAAACCAAACAAACAAATACATACAGAACCCAATTTTTTTTTCAAAATGACCTTTTCATTTTAGATTTCAAAACCACCTTCTTTTAATGCCACTTTTAAAATATAAACCCCGGTTTTCACACAAAATTCAATTTCCAAAATCATTTCCACTTTTAAAATCAATTTATAAAAACGAGTTCAATACATTTATTACATGTATACACCCCAATAATCCCACGATCCATTGCAAATGTCTTCATCTGTATTCATCCACATGCACCAACATTCACTTTCCATGCATCCCCTAACATGTGAAAATGTTAATGAAGAGTACCTGAGGTTTCCCACAAACCCTTTATCTACTAATTCCTAACAAACACCGTGTTTTTAAACCATGAGTGTTTATTCTTAACACCCATTTCACGAACATATATCCATTTAAGAGAAGACATTATCAATTTAAAAACCTTTTTTAATTTTAAAAGTGCACTTACACCAACTAGAACCAAGACGACACTCAACTTGCATCAAACAAACTGAGTGAGGGACTACCAGTTCTCATTATTTTGGCGACATGGTAGTGGGCCATTCCCCAAGTAAGAATCATCAACTAGGAGGAACATAAATCATGTACTCAGACACCAAATTGTTCACTATTACATGAGAAATCATGATGTAACATTGGCTTGCCTCCATTGTAATCCCCCAATCCAAAACTAACCAGAATGAGACAAGGAATCAATTCCATAGACGACCCCTGGAGACTCGAGGTTCAGAATTAGTGGGGGTTCATGATGTCCTTCCCGCAACTAACACTAAAATCTTGACATTCCTACTCTCCATCTACTAGAGACCCCAAATAAAAAGGACCTCCTATGATACCTTTTTACATTAACCATCTTGGGTTAACCCTAAACCGGTCACCCGCTCCATTCCGCAGCATGTCCCGAGAGGTGTTTCTGATCCTCCCATGCAGGCGATAAGTGCCAGGGCATCAATAGAGTACAAAAGAGAATAATTTAACCCAATTAAAATAAACCAAGTAGTAGAAATATAATTGAAAAATCAATTATAATTAAACAATGGGAAATAAAATAAAGACGAAAAACATGATTAACCTGCCCATGACTAAGACTCCACATAACCCTGTGGGTTACTCTCTGATACTGAAACCAAAAATCACCCAAATCGATCTGAACCCGGAATGAAAATTGTAATAAAAAACTAAAAATAGGAAAACACTATAGGCATGCATATTAAAACTTTGTAGGTAGCCTCAACTAGTACTATTATCAGTGAAAAATATTTAAATAAATAAACCATTGATTTCAGGTTTGAAATGGAATCTATAAATATTGAATTTTCCACACTTTTCATTTTTAAGGTAATCAATTCACAATTTTAATCCATTGACCTCATGTTTAAAAGAACGTGCAAGAGTAGGAATGAATTCAGAGAAAAAAGGAATAATTCATTATTCATAAAAGTGCCAATGGAAAGAGTGATTGTTCCATTTATAAAAATTTCATGAAAAAATATTTAAAAAGCTACACATTTATAATTGTACAAGGAAAATAAAACTAAGAACAATGGGTATAGCTTCATATATCAAGAGTAATGATACTAAGTGTACTAATGGGAATGGAACATTTGAAATTCTATGAAATTAGTGAAAAAACCGAACGTACAAATACATGTGACTCATCATGAAGGCATGCCTACTCTCAATGTTGTCATAATTCCTAAACACTTATTATTTCCCTACCTAGCCTAACTGAGGGTCCCAATCCCCTAGCAGGTCAATTTCCATACTAAAAGCCACTAGCTAATGCGTAGTCTAAACTAGTGTAGAAATCGTTCTTAGTAAACCTATTTTTTATAAGAGGCTCCCATGTATAGTTCTCAAGAGGGTGTGCCATACATTTCAAATAACAAGCCACATATATATAAATAAACACCCCACAGAACTCAACACCACCCTATCCACCTCAAGGGTAGTCCTTTCCATAGAATAATAATTATACAAGGATGGTCCCATACCGTGGACTCTCTCGTCTCTTGATCAATCGATGAGGCAAGAGACCCAACCCAAGAGGGGTTTTTCAAATAACCAATAAAAAGTGCCAACTGATCCATTACATATGAAAAACTCTAACATTTATCAAATAATTTTTAAAACCATTTCTAGAGAAAAGCCAAACATCATTTTAAATATACTATGCCAAATGGGCCCTTCCGCCAAGTGTTCAAAAGTTGTCAACTTTTATGCCTTTTTATGAATTGTCATATATCCGTTATATTCTACCCCAAAAAAACTTATAAATACAATTCAGAACTTCCAACCACTATATTAATATCAAACTATTATTTTCAAATCCAATTCATGCCCCTAGAAATAATGATGTACTTAAAAAATCAAAATGGGAACTTAACCATCCCTTAGTTATCAAAACCTAACAAAAACACATCACATGTTAAAAAAATTCCATTTTTAATACCATAAGCCCTCACTTTAAAGGAAAAATACCTACATGGAAACCCATTTATGTAAAATTAATCACAATATTTAAATCTAGAAAAAATTTATAAGAGCCAATCAATCATTTGAAAAATTCCTAGTTCGCACAGCACAATCTTAAAACATGAAAAATTACCAACAAGCGTTACATATTTTTCTCAAACAAAATATTTTCATACATAAGTGAAAAAATCATATTTTAACACAAAACACATTGGAAATACATTTTATAGGACTTCAATAACCATTTATGTAAACATCAAAAATATATTTTTAAGACCAAAACATGCTTCTAAAATTTTTAAACCATTTGCAAGAGCCAAAAATGTTGTCATCCAAACATGCGGCATGCTTCGTTCTTCAAATCCATGTCCCACATTCTTTGAAATTAGACAAACCACTTCATTTCACATAGAAAAGATATTATAAAAACAGTAAATTACAAATTTAATAAAAAAGAAGTGCGAATAAAAATAAAAAACCAGTGAAATCATGGATTTAAATGAAATGTGAAAAGGGTTAGACTTCAACTCATAGCTCAAACATGTCGAAATGACAAGTATCACGCTTTAACATAATTAACCATGAGCTGATGACTACAGAATCATAGGTTTACCTCAGCAACATACTCAAATAGACACACAACATCTAAAATCATATAAAAACGGATTTAAAAAAATCCAAATGAATGAACAGTGTAAAACTCACCTTGACACCAGAGCATGAAAATTAAAGCAAACCCAAATCACTCCCCTTCAGTGACAGAAGTTCATTACATGCCCAATTTTGAGTAATGTTCATGTTTGGGTACACAAACAAATGAGGCAGGGGTCAGCGCGGGGGTGCACTTGTCGCACATGCGTTGTGGCTGGTCGGAGTAGTAGGGAGTCGTGGCTGGAGGACGGTCATGCCAGCATCACAGATCACCAGAGAGGGCACCACGGAAAGAAGGGGCATGGGAGGGAAGAGCATTCGGAGGTGATTTCACTAGTTAATGGGACCACGCCGGATTAGGGAGTCCATTCCAAGGGGGTGAAAGCTTAAGGAGGGCGGACCGAAGGTGTTAGCGGCCAGATAGTGTCTATGAGGGGTTTGTCCGTGTTTGGAGGATGTGTGACGGAAGAACGGGGTTAGTGAGAAGACGTAAGGAGAAGGACGAGTTTGGGGAAGTGAGGGAAGTATAGGGTTATAGGGATGGAGAAGTCGGAGGTAATTAAAGGAAGGCTTGAAGGCCGAGATGCTTGGGAGGCCCGAGCAGGGAAGCAAGGGTGGCATGCGAGGCTAGGATGTGTGGGTCTGGCTACGAGGAGAGCCTGATATGGAAGAAGGATGCGTGTGGTCAATTGTGAGGGAGGCCAGAGCGGGGAATCAATTGTGGTAGGTGAATGCGCTAGAGGTGGCTAGGGTGAGTGCGAGGAGTTAGAGGCATTTGGGCACGACACAAGTGAGGGCGATGCAGGGTGGTGGTCGTGGGAAGTGTAAGCCAGTGAATGGGGGGGTGGAGGGGAGACATGAGATCAGGGTAGCATGGTTTTTTTTCATTTTATAATAATAATAATCATCATCATCATCATACTCATAATAATATTAATAATAATAATAATAATAAAATTATAACAATAATACAATAATAATAATAATAATAAAATAACCATTTTAATATAAATAAAAACAATTACAATTAAATGAAACTTTTTTAATAATTATATTAATAGAAAATTTTAGATAATAAAAATATTATTAACCATTATTAATTATAACATTATTATCTACACCATAATTAAATATTATTATTACATTTTAAATGTTTTACTAATTTTATTTGAGTAAAACATTATTTCATTCAGGAGATATACATTTCCACAGAACCTCAAAAAATTGCGCGACTACCGTGAACCGTGTTATGACAGCACATGGCTCAAAAAACCGTAATGAAAATTAACCATACAAATTTTGGACCTGCGCTCAAACTGTACCTTGATGAGTTTGACCGAAGCCATGAAATAATAATGTTAAAATATATTAAATTTTTTGGGCATGAAACGTCAAATATAGAATCAATTTAAGGAAGGATGATTCAAACATCTATTATAGAGATACATAGTTTCCATTTATTGGTTTGGTATTCTCTTCTATTTGTGATAATATTATCATTGTTTTCAAACCCTCTAACCATAATAACATTGAAGGGGTCATGTGTTTTTGGAATGATTTATGTTAATAGGGTTTCATGTAGATGAAAAATATTCTTATCACCACAATTGCACCTATGCTACCCATAAGTGGGGAATACCTAGTGTTGTTGATAGATTTCTCAAATAAGGTATTGAAGTGTTTGATAATGCTAAATTAATATATGATAGTATTTTCTTTAATAAAATTTAAAACTCATGAATATAAATAGTAAATGCATGATTTGGAGTTTGTTCTAGTGATCTTCAAATTGAAAATATAGAAGAAATATCTCCTTGCGGAGAACATTGAAATATAGGTGGATCACAAGAGCCTCAATATTATATTCACAAAAAAATACATTAATATGAACCATAAATAATGGATAGAGCTGATTAAAGACTATAAATTCTTAATCTATTAACATCCTAGAAATGAAAATCACGTTGAAGATGATCTATAAATAAAGGATCCATAGATTTTATCATTGATGATAATTGAGAATTATCCGATCATCTTAGACATGAAAATGATTGAAATTGGAATCTCAAAGGAGGGAACATTATCAATCCTTTATCAAATTATTTCTCATCCATCCCTTTTGGAGAAGAAAAATGATGGTCAAAGAGATGAAGTCAGAATTCAAAAAAATGATGAAGCTATAAGAAAAGCGAAATCCTCTATGTTCAGTGTTACTAAAGAATGAGTCATAATATTTGGGTCATCACTATGTATACCACGAAATTCAGAGTTGAATAAGGATATGTTTGAGTGTTAAAATTCGTTGACCATCTTTATTTATCGAAGAAGAAAAACGGCGTATCGAGATCTATAAGAGAACAATTTTTGGACAATATGAACAAGGATATCCTAGAATATACAAAAAGGTGTCTTTTATGTCATCAAGTTATGTATAAAAAGAAAAAAATACAAGTTTATGATTCAACCATTAAAATACCTATATGGAATTGGGAAAAACAAACCATGGGCTTTTACACTGGTAATTCAAAGTAATCATGGATAAATAATACTATATGGGATGTGGTGGAACTTTTTACAATGACTACTAATTTCGTTATAATCTTATAGGACATATAACTAAATGAAAATGTAAGGACATACAAGAGTGAAGTGTTCAGGCCATACGGAACACCAATATTGATTGTATTGGTCAAGATCTAGTATTTACTTCCATGTTATTCAAAGGTATCCACCATTAGTTTACTACCTAGATTATCATTAGCACGTATTATCACTCTCAAACCGATGGATAGTTTATGTGGAAAATCCATAAAATTGAGACATGTTGTATGCATGCTCAATTTTCTCAAATGAATGATATGAGAAAAATTCCCCCTTGTAAAATTCTCATAAAATTATAGTTTCCACTCAAGAATCAAAATCGATCCTCATGAATCCCTTTATGGAAAGATGTGCAGAACATCTTCATGCAAGGATGAGTTTGGGGAATTCAAACTACTAAATCCTAAAATGTTCAAGGAAATGGTAAAAAGGGTCAAGTCTATTAAACATCATATCATTTCTAATTAGAGTTGAAAATTATGATTTGAAAAAAAAACGTCATTTAGAAATAGATTTTTGAGGTTGGTGAGAAGGTATTCCTCCACATATCTCCATGGAATATGTTATGAGATTTTGGATGAAGGGAATGATTATTCCAAGATACATCAGTCACTTTGAGATCATTGATTACATTTTAGATGATTCCTTTTGAATAGAACTCCCTTTAACTCTATTATAAATACATGATTGGTTCCACATATTACTATTTATTAAGTAAATTTCCAACCCTAGCATGTTATAAATACATTAGTGGTTCCATTTGAGTATGATCTCTATAATGAATTGTGGTTGGAGAATAACTTGGATCCTAAAGATAAATTTCTAAAGAATAAGAAAATGCACAGGGTGAATGTGCTATAGAGACACCATATGATTAATAAAGTTATTTGGGGTATGGATAAAGAGGTTAAATAGAGATACTCTTATATATTTTATCTTGTGAAATGGAAATATCAAGGTGGAAATTTCTAAATGGGGGAATATTATGAAAACCCATAAATAAAAATTAAAATTTCCTTTGTAGATGCACGAAATTTATTATTAAGTACTATAGTTATAGGATAAAAATGAACTTATTTAGATTTATTATATCCTATCAAATTTAAATGACTATTATGAATCATAACCACTAATAGTGTAAACATTAAAATGTGACGATATGATTATTATAAATATAGGATTTTGAAAAATCCTATTGAGATAATGAAAGGAATTGATGGCCTCAATTTATAAGAACATACCCTATGAACCCCATTTATCAAATATTTTAATAGAGATAGAATAACTATTATATTAAATTAACCCATACCAATATGATATCCCATAACATATGAACGAGTGAAATTATTTATGGGAGATGTTCAAGTTCATCGACATCATGATCCAAATAATGTACGCCAAACCAAGCCATAAATGTATTACAATCTGGCACATTAACCTTAGGGAATTTTCCAGTGTAATAAAGTGATATATAAAGATATTAATAATATGAATATATATATATATATATTATGTAAAAAAATGAATATATTTTCTCCTTTTCATTGTCATATATTTAAATTATTTTTTTTGATTTAATAAAACTAAATTTATATTTTTTGGGAAATTTTAATTTCAATTAATAAAATCCTATTATGAATATAAATATTTACAAAAAAATTATATTTTAATTTAATATTATTATTAAATAATATTTGTTAGGTATATTTGATAATATTATTATATAAAGATAAAAATAATTTTTATTAGGGTTTAAAAACTATTATTGTTAAGAATCCCTAAATTTTTCAATAAATGTCAATTATTTGTTTTTAAGTATAAATTATTTTATTTAGAAAATTTCATAGATATGTTAAAAAAAATTTTGAATCATAATTTCAAAATTATCAAACAATGAACTTTTCATAATTTTCTGTGAGTTGATTTTTCGGGATAAAATTAAATATGGTATTAATATACAATGTAAATTATGGCTTCATATTTACTAAATAATGATTGAATATATACTGTAAATGGTATCCATGACAAAATCCATGTTTAAACATTAAAATAATGAGATTTTTTGGGGCTATTTTAATATCATTACAATTCCATAATAACCCCTGTGAAACCAATATTATATTTAATGTTTTTAAAATAATTTTATTAAGAACATGACTACCTTTCACATCAATAAATATTATATTTTAATATTTTTGGACCTTTAAATTATGAAATAATTAAAAATAGTCCCCTTTGGAAAAAACAATATTCAAGAACAATGATAATGTTTTTTTATTACGTTATTATATAGAGTGTAAATCCTATGTTTGAGAAAAGATAAACAACTTGACACTCGTTTATTTTATAAAAACACCCAAGATCCCATTACTCTTCACTCAAAAACCTTATTGAACATCCTTTATCTTACAAACAATTTCTGTAGTTCTCTCATGGTGTCCCAATCATTCAATAAGCTACTCCAAATATTTTGGTACACACTCTCTCATCGTAGGGGTTCTACCTCTCTCATTTTAATTCAATGACCTATTTTATATTATGCTTATTAGTTTAAATTTACTCCTTTATATCATGTTTTTATACGTATGTATTACTTACTTTTTTATTTCCATGTGATTAGAGACCCCTTTAACCGTCATTTTCCCTCCCATGAACTGGTATATACACAAGTTAGCATTTTGAAATTTATTAAGGGAACTCTCCCTCATCTATTAAATTCAATAATTTTCTACATTTTATAACATCAATTTCAAAATTATAATATTGGGATATGATTTTCATCATCCTTATTACTTTTTATTTGGTCTCCAAATAAATACAAATCCTTTTTATCTCAAAAAACTGTTATTATGAATCTTTGAGTACTGTAATATCGCAACCAAAATTCTATTGTGTTTTTTCATGACAAACAATGGTGTTGTGAATATCAATACCAATTTACTATCAAGGGGGTAAAATTTAAGCCTATATAATTTATTGATTAATTACATACAAGTATTAATTCCACACTCCATGATCATGGAATTAGAAGTGATTAGAAATTATTTCATATTGTATGATCTCTATCAAACATTTTTTCATCTGATTGATATGATGGTGATGGGTATGGACTAAATTATATATAACATTAGTAAATTAGGAAATGTTTTAGCCTCATGATATAATGTTAATGGGATTATAAATTGATCCTAATCATTCACGAGACTTTTTCAATCAAGATTCCTCGGTGGTTATCATTGACCTACGTTTATGATTCCATGATTAAAGCTATTTCTTCAAAGCCATGTTTCCTTAATGTTATCGTGATTTTCATTCCACATTGTTCTTGTTCATATTTCCTATACATTTTATGTTACATTTAGGTGCCTGTTGTCTTCTGTGTAATAATTTCATCATGTTATGCCATTTTTATTACCTTTCTCATCTTTATTATTGACCCATTTTTTATGTCCATACCTAGGTGTTCCCATGTAGTTTAATGTATGATGGGATATCATGATAAAGTTAATGAAGTTGTTGGTACATTATATAGAAACAAATATTGAATAAAGTTTTTCAATAAGCCACATTCTAACTCAATGATTAGATTTGAGTTATCAAAAACACATTCAATATTGGGCTTAAAAAATCAAATTAAATAAAGATTATAATATGGCTCTTTAAACACAAAATTTTAATGAATATTTTAAAATGAATTCATTAAGATGTAAGTAAAATATATCCATGATATCTTTGTGCATAATATGAAAATTTCCCCAAAGTATTATATTTGTGACAAAAACTCCTTTACCGTAATATTGACATAAGAATCAATTGAACATAAGAGGGATACCTAGAAACACACATTAAAATATTATGAAATGAAATATTTTCATTAGAATTGATGGAAATGAGTAATTTAGTTTCCATAAAAAAATAAATAATGATTAAAAATATCAAACATATCTTCTGAATTTGGAAATGATATATAGATACACTTACATTGTATTCCTTCTATGTCGAACACATTCTGACCAAGGTTATAATAATCTTAAATATCATAATTATTATTATTTGAGAATATTCACCTATATTTCCATTTAAATAAAAAATTTAAACTATTTACAACCAATATATTATTCAGTTATGTTTTTTTATCATATTTGATCTTTTGAAACTCTAATTGATTATTTTGTATAACTGTTCTAATGGAATTATAAATTCATGTTTAATAAAAATTAAAACATTCCAAAATTATCTATGAAATGAAAATAATAGCGGATAAATGATTCAATACATCCCATTTTAATTTGGTTAAGTAAAAATATGTGAATTATGAAAATGGAAAATATGAATGACTATTATAGACATGCCTTACAATATAAATATTTTATATTAATAAATATAAAAAATATCCATAACACCATCAATACATCAATAAAACGTTTAAAATATATTATTGTTTTATTATATTACCAATATATAACATTCCTTAATCATTTGTGATATAAAAATTACAACGCCATTCACGATGGATATAAATCATACCAAAAATGAGAATATTATAACAATATTATGAGAGAGGGATTTTTTAATATAATTGGAAAATATTTATTTAAAAAATTTAAAAACTAATAAATATAGCTTACCTTTATTAAATTTACTCTTATGAATATTTATTTATTGTGATTATGATAATAAAAAATCATCGTTTGTGGATGTGTTATCCCCCACATATGCAAGATTGATAATTTTAATTACTCAAAAAATGGGATTCAATAAAGGTATGTGATAAATTAAAATTTTAGAATTAAAATTTTGAATTATTAAACATTTTAATTCATCATGTCCATAATTATTACCAACAATGTAATATAGAGATAAATAACAAACAACATCGCATCATGGAGGCTGTAGTCCACATATATGAATGATCAATATTTATTTTGAATTTATTAATAGATGGAAAAGATTGGATAGTTGTTGAAATAATAATATAATTCCATTATAATATATTAATAAAAATAATTTTATAAAATTATGTGTTGTATAAGTTTTTTAGAAGATAAATGATAAGAAGAAAAGGATATGAAGTAAGAAATACAAATTTTTAGAACAATATATTTTTTTAGAAATAAATTTGGAAATGCAGGAATTAGGATATCTAATTGAAAAATCTGAATTTTTAAAATTATAATGGAATATAGGATGGAAAAAATTAAATAGTTTAACAAGGAAATTATTCGTAATATGTTTGGAATTAAGGGGTTGTAGTGTTCCCCTTTTATAAGTAATGAGTAGGGTAATTTTTTGAGTACCCATTATATTTTATACTAAAATAATACATATCAAGCATCGCAGGTTCCAAAAGTAGAAAATATGATGTACAGATAGTTACTCCACCTATTATCCTATTAAAAAATCATTTTCTATTTATATTAGTGAAATTTAAGCGCATTATTTTTTACATTATTAACTATTATCCTAATAAAATATTACATTTGTAATATGGTATTTACTTCAATAATTAATTTTAATGAAATAAACATAAAAATTAACTTATTTATAAAATTGGGAAGGAATATTTAAACTTTGAAAATATAGTTATAAATTATTTTCATAGTTCATATAAAAATTAAATGTAGAATAAATGAACCTAAAATATAAAAAAAATTATATAAATTTTTTTATGCATCAAATTTCTATCTAGGTAAGAAATATCAATGATATAATGTATAATGAAATAAATTATTTTATTATTAAAATATATTTTGGATTTAAAATAATCAAAAGAAATAAATTTATTAGATTTTTTTTTAAATAAATGACCAAATACTTTTTTCAAATTGTTATAAAATATAATGACATTTTTAAAAGTTAAATATACAATTTATAAATTCCAAATAATATTTAAAAACAATTAAAAAGAAATATTTTAAAATGAATGGTTTTACCAAATTCGATGACTTTATCATATATTAATAAAGTTATAAAATTTAAATTTTTTGTTAATTTTTTAGAAGTCAATATTTATATAAATTTTTTCAAGAAAAATAAAAAATACCATAATATCACATTTAAATTTTAAATTGTAATATTAATATTTTTTTAAATTTCGAAATTATAATATATATAATAATTTTTATTAATTTAATTTCCATATATTAAAGAAAAAAATATTTAATAAAAATAAATTATATTTGAAATCTTTAAGGGTTATGAACATTAATTTTATGTATATCTTATTGAGTACAAAATCATAATTTACAATTAGTGTTATAATTATTAAAATTTCAAAAAAAAAATTCATCTACTAATTCATTGATCACATTAGTTCAATGTTTCCAATAAAAAATATACATAAACAATGTGTATTCAATGGAAAATATATTATGAACTCCAAAGTCATTGAATTCTACCCACATAGTTAATTTGAATACTAAAAAATTTATTTCCTAATTACTAATAACAATATATAAGTTGATATAAACCAAATAATGACTCATGAAATAGATTCTATGATATAAAACATTCTTTCATAAAGATGACTACATTACAAATTGTTTCCATCACAATAGGTATACATTATGAATCTCAAATTTTTATTCTGTATTTGCTTCGAATGCTATATATTTTTCTTTTATAGAGATATACCTTGCATAGACAAATTTACATACCTTGTTTACGATCAAATATCAAAACCTATATGATAATGATAATATCCAATGCAATTTGAGTAAATGATCATATTCTTGGTTTGTTCTTCAATGAATCCTTCATTTCAACCTATGATACTTTTTTTCAAGTATGTAATAATTTGATGAAACTTCATCACTTTTAGAATAATCTTTGTTTTTTATGTTTATACAATTTTATCTTGGATATATTATGATATATCCATTTCTAAAACAGAAATGTGTTAATATGATTGATGAACACCATAAGAGAATTATAGTAAGATAATCAAAATACATATTCTACCACAAATTGTCTTACTCTTTGGAATTGTTACAGTAGATTTCAGTTCAGCATAAATAACTCTTAGTTCAATGTAATATTCTATTTTCTCTATTCTATCATATTCATTCACTAACGTCTTTAACATAATAAATCTTACATAATGCATTGTAAAGATAATGTGATTAAGAAAAAAATATCCTAATTTACTGTCTAGACCAGTGTTCAATATTCTTCTTAATCATAATTCACAAGAGTGAAGATAGATTTGTTACACAACTATCCTTTTTAGTGTTAATACACATATAAAAATCAATTTAACCACTATTAAAAATTACTTGTACCTAGAAAAGGATGTAATTTCTACTAAAATCTAAAAAATTTTAATTTACAAATACATAGGGATAATATAGACTTTTCCCTTATACTTATCCTTCGATTTTCACTAAAATTATCTAATTTTACAAACTAAAAAAACTAGTCCCCATAAATAACGTAAAACTTCCATGATATCTATTTAAGGAACCTAGACATTAACTCCTATATTTGGTGCTAAAACATATTTTATAAACAGAAAAGTTGATAAAAATTATGATATAAAAAACTAAACTGTCAAAAATAATGATAAGTAAAAAATTAAATATTAGAAATAAAAAACCAATGTAATGTTTTTCAAAATTGATGATAAAATATAAAAGAAAATGATTGAACAATTTTACAAAATTGAGCCACGCTATACAGCCTTCTAGACTTCTCATAGATTATAATAATCTTAAGAAAATAGACGAATGTAAACATAAGAACATGGTGAGAATTGGTTATCAATAAGTGTAATCTAAAGTGATAATAATTAAATATCATAAAATTGTAAAAGATGAGTATATGGGTATAATGAGGATACATAATAATGTTATATGAAATAACTAACAGACCAAAAATCACATTAAAACTCATGAAATTCTATTAGAATACATCATGAAATTCCAAATGTCTTAGAAATAAAGCATAGTTTTATAACTATTGAACAACCATTAATATAGATAAATTAATTAAATTTGAAAGAATAACATGTTTCATATTATGAAAAAATTATCTACATTTCAAGTTGTAATAATAAAATTACATGATTCATATTAGGATAAATACAACTACTCCCAATCTCCATCTTATTAATAAAATAAATTTCTACAACCCATGTTATGATAAAGAAACCCATTTTATATGTTGTGAACCAAATTATTATCACCATTTATGTTATAAAAAAATAACATGGTTTATATTATGAATTAAAATGATATATACAATCCATGTTTTGAAATCATTCATGAAATTTATGTTGTGATGAAATAGTATTTCCATGCTTCATCTTGTGAACAAAAAATATTTAAACAGATAACATACTTTTATTGTGAGATATACATCCTTAACAAATTAATTAGAGGTCAATATAGGACCCCACCTATCATATAAATATTATAATTACATATATGTTTCATTATCCAAGATATAATTCATACATCAAAAATCACATACAATTTTAGCTTTTAAATGAAAATACATTGTAAAACAAAAAAATTACTTTATTTAGGAAATACCATTTAAATATTTAGGTGTTATGAATACTATTTTATATAAATTCGTAATTAATTAACACAGTATTTATAGTATCTCTAATCATTCATATTTTTTTATATTAAAATTAGTTTAATATGTCCTGATTCAATATAGTTTAGTGATTCAAGTAAAACAATAAACTGATATAATGATTATTAATAGAAAAATACATTCTAAAATCATTGGAATATATTTTTTTCCAAATTTTGTAACAATAATCAGTGTAAATAAAATTCCACATTATATTTTATATATATCCAAGTAGATTGAAAACATACCCATTCCACATATAATAAATAGTATAATTTCAAAGGATATATATGATTAATTTGAAGATATATAATATTAAATCTAATTATTAGCATGATATATAATATTCTTCTTTTCTCCAAAATAAGAAATGAATGATTTTATACATACAAGATTGAGTCATTAAGGGATCAAGTAAAACACATATCCTATAATTGTCTACATAATAAAATAAACTTCGTATAGTCATGGGTGTTTTAAAATTAAGGGAGATCAAGAAGATGACGCAATAACAATGAATAACATATCTAATCCATAGTGTCACATGCATGATAGAGGGGATAATGGATAATCATTGTTTGAATTTACTTATCAGAATCTATTAATAATGTAATCATACACCAGGTGTCACTTAATCCATGATATAGTAATTTTAACAAATACAGTTATGTATAGAAATTATAATAACAGATATAGGAAATGATTTTTCTTTTTGTGAAAATATCTGGGAAAGTTTGTGGAACCATAATTGAGATAATAAAATAATGTATTTAAAAAGTGGTACACTTCATTATGGTTGTTTGGTTCATATTATATATATATATATATATTTGTATATTATCTTGAATTACACTCCTATAGATATAATAATTCAAGATAGTGAACAAAACCAAAATTAGTTATTGATTCACCAATATATAATAACATTATTTATTCTTGATTTTGAATAATTTTCTAAAATTTTCACTGTTATTGTTGTTCCTAATGTACATTTTATCAATTTATTAGTTAATATATAATTATTATCAGTTGAAAAAATCTATGTTTTTAGTGATTCAATTTTTAAATTATTTCACCCCTCATAAAAATCATAAATGTATACAATAGAATAAGTTACTTTAAGTAATTTAATTCATCTTTATTGGAGGAATATCTTTGGAATGTAGTGAAATTGTCCTTGTTTTCAATAAATAAACTTCTAATGATTGATAGTTTTTTTAATAATATTATTTTTACAAGTAGTATGATATTATGGTGATTTCATTGTTTCACCCCATGAACATTATATAGAGGTTTATAAAAATGATCAGGCCGTAAATATTTATTATTTCATAATTCATAACAAACTTTTCAATCAAATACAATTCTAGGATCTAGAGGTCTAGTGTCATTGGAATATTAGACATTAAGATAATATCTTTTTAAAACCCATATTTTTTTAATAATTTATATAGTTATACATAAACCCATTGATATTTCAATATTACATAATATATATTGGGGATAATACATTTGGAAAATAGTGATCTATAAATCTATGTAATTTAAAAAACATAGCAATAAAGAATGACATGAGAGTGAAGAAGCATAACATGGTATCACAAATAGAAGGATAAAAATATTGGTTAATTGGTATAAATAAATTATTTCATATGATATTAATCATGTAAAAACCTTGATATTATAAAAATATATCATGTATCCATCCCATGTTTGTCAACACAAAGTAGGAAATGTTTCATGATTGATTATGTTCAAAGTATAATTCCACATATAATAACTCATCAGATATAAATAACATCCCAATTCATTATTGGTCCATATAAATATAGTCCCACATTTCACATAAATTAAAATCATATATATGTGTTCCAAATAATAAAAACAAACCACACATACACCATAATAAAGATAGAAAACAATTGAAGGAAATGGGTTTAATAATGAAATTTAAAGGTATAATTGAAAGATAAATAATAAGGAATATCAATAGAAGAAGTAAATAATTCATTTTTATGTTAATATATGAAAATTAAATATCATTAGTTTTCATTGAGATCATATATTGTTATTTGTGAGAACAATTCATGGGAAGAAATAATTAAATGTACCACTTGGGAGAATATTTAATGAAAATGAAAATGATATTATTAATGAATTAAATAGAATATTGTTTTCCATAAACTAATTTATCCCATATTGATCTCCAAAAAAATAATTAGCGTTTATGAAGATAACCGTGTTTTAGAAACATTTAATTTCAGTGATACTTGATGCTAGACAAGAAATTGAAAAGTTCCCTTAAAATGAGATTATTTAAAAGTTGGAATTTAAAAGTGAACAAAAAACTAACATAAACATTGATATAAAATGAATAATTTATTGGGTATAAATATAAGGAAAATATAAATAAATATTTTAGAGGTACATGTGTATAATATTGCACAAAATAGAGAAAAATAAAGAGAATGTGTAACTGGAATTTCATGAAGGAGGTGCATACTATTCAATTTTATGTTTCAAGAATAACTATTTGAAAGTTTACATTATAAATAAATGAAACTTTATTTTAAAATAGGATAAGCTAAAATTTTTTCTCTAATGAGAATACTATTAATTAGGTTTCCAGTTATCAAGGATGACATTGTCGGGAAGTGAAATTATATACAAATATGGGAAACCATCATTTGAGAGAATTGGACAAATTGTTAATGTATGCACATTTTCAAGATGTAATATATGTCCTAAATAAAAAACATATGATACAAGAGTTATCTTACATGATTGAAATAGATTAAACCATATAATGTTAAATGTGAATGTCATGGAGAAACATTATAACATGTTAAATATTTTTTAATGAAAACCCCTTATATTATTAAGAATACACCAATATTATCTCATATTAATAATAACTTTTATTTATGTTAATATTTATATATAAATAATATTTTATGGTACAAAAAGTCATGGTGGTCATAGTTTCATAATAAAAATGATGAATAATGACTAATAAAATAGAATGTCTCAATTTATGTTTACTAAGATGGAAACACATTCCTTATGTTTCAATATGTATAGCACCAAAAAAATTCCAGAATAATAAAATAATGTTTGTTAAATACATTCCTAAAAATATAATCCATATATATTTAATTTTACGAGGTTTATTTTTCAGTATGTGCCACCAATTTATTACATCATTTCTACTGATGCCACCTTCTTGATGTTATGGGTTAAATTTCTGTAGAACATTCCTAGTATGTTGACGAATGTCAGATTTTATGAAAATTGTTTCAAAATTTAAAAAAATTTATAATTTAATTTCCATTAAAATTACATTTGAACATAATTTATATATATAAATACACCTTGAACGAATTGATACAATTTAGAAAACTCACTTTGATATATCCTTTTTTGAGGATAAATTCAATATAAACATTCCTAATTTATATAAATTATTGAATTTACAATTTTTTCATTATTTAATTTTAGTTATTTATGAATAAAAAATATATAAACTATATATTGTTTTATTCCTCCAATGTTATTCATTATAGAAAAAAATGTAAAACATCGTCAACTAAAGGGGCTTGGAAATGGTATACCACACGTACACATGCCCAAATTTTCATTTTTCAAATTTATTTATAGAATTTTAAAAATATATTTTCAATTAGTATAACAATAATATATTATTAATAAATTTATTAACATAATATCATCTATTTAAGGAGTTTTGTGTGGTAGAAGTAGAACAAAATTCAGATGGTGTGGTGGAAAAAAGTACCTCTTTCATGAGATGTTCTTATTTTTTTCACCACATTAAGGAACATTAGATTTTTTTTCTAAAATGATAATATACTATTTGATATGTGTAGAGGATTTGGAAAAGTCATTTTTATTGTTTGAGGTAATCAAATTGGTTATTAATTGTGTGTATAGGTTGAAGGATGGGGGTTCCTTTTATAGTTGAATAGAATGGAATTTTTGGAACTTATATAACATTAATATAAAGGGATAACATGTTTCAAATGAAATTGGATGAAATAGTGGATAATAATGGATTGTGAGAAGGTTTATTTCTGGTAAATACTTTCAATATACATTTTAACACAAGTTATTAACATTTTTATGTCATTTCTTCTTGTATTTTTTTCTTTCCGTGTTTGGTTTTTACGAAATTAACTAATTCTAAATTAAGTAAATTTATAATTCCTACATATAATATGATCTTATTTTATAATTTGAAATTTCATATTCTAAATATTAAAACCAATTAATTGTATTAAAATTTTATTGTTAAGGGAAATAATTCTAAAACATAGTATATGTAATGAAAAAAACCCATTTTTATATAAAATGAATTTAATGAAAAAATATTAAAATATTGGGATATGTTAACAATATTATTGATTTTATTGATATTTAATTTTTCATTAAAATTTTAATAATATTTAGTTAAAATTAAAATAAGATAAAACCATAATTCCAGCATATTAAAAATTTATAAATAAAAATTGATGAAAAAAATTTGTTCCTAAAATATTAGCAAAAAATTCAAGAATGTTATATGTTTGTTTTAATCCTCAACATAGTACTTATATTAAATAGATTGACTTTATAAAATGTATTTTTATATACTATGGAATTTTAATAACATCCATGAAATTTTTGAATAAAAATTTCATTAATGTTACAAATTTAGTTAACTCATTATTTTTCACTATTCCTTTAAAAATAAATTGTTTTATAATGATAAAAAATTTATAATAAGATAATTATGATATGATTATTATTTTTAAAAATTAAATTTAATATTTTTATATTTATATTTTAAATGAAGAAATCAACACTAAATTAAACTGCATTTATTGAAAAATGGTTTTTTGAAACATTATATGTTTCAAATATTATTCCATATCAATTTTTAATTTTAGTGATGCTAATGAATTAGTAATTATATTATAATATTTCAACAGTTTCAATTTAATTTATTATTATGAAATATTTAATACATAATAAAATAGTTGAATAAAAATAAATATAACATTTATATTAAACACTCTTTTACAAATACCATTACTTTATTTTTTATACTGTAAAATTTATTTTCACTCCCCCATGGATTTATTGAAATATTTATTTGAAATTTATTTAAATACATCATATCATATTTTATTAATAATATTATTAACAATATTATTAATATAAATACAAAATAAATAAATAAATAAATAAATATATCTCATATTTTAAAATCATATATTTATTTCAATTTGAGTTATATTATTTTAAATTTACTACTTTACAATATATGAATTTAGTATATCTATTTGTTATACGAACATATACCCACTTTTCAATGACCATTGTTTTAACAACCTTGTTTATAATGAATGGATTCCAATTATACATATTTATGTATTAAATTATTAATTCATTCATCTCTCACTTCGCAAGGAACTATTCATATTTTATGTTATAAATTTTACATGATGCATTCTACTTTTATGTTGATCTTACTCAATATCCATTTTTAAAAAAAATTTGATCATCAATGTTAAAGATGATCCAAAGAATTTCTTAGTCAAGGAGTATTAATTATTTTCTATATTTTCTCTCCAATTCATTTATGAACATTTAATAGATGTTATTCATCTATGTTTTGAAGTAATTATAAATATGTGATTTTGTTATAATGTCCCACTTATGAATGAATAAAGTGTATTTAGTTGTGTTCATATCTTTTTGGAATGTTTTCTAATCATTATTTAATCCTCCTAAATGAATAAAGAAATATTCCTTAACACTATAGACATAAAGAGTAATAATAAAAATAATAATAATGAATACTAAAACTTTAGGTCGTACATTATCCCCCCCAAATAATTTTTTTCCTCATATTTTTAATTATCTTAATCAGATAAAAATATTCCAATGGAATCAAAATTATTGTGATGAAAGATGATATAAATTCTTGATAGATATCACCCTTTAATACTTGAGAAACATATAATTTCATTTTTATTAATCTTATACCTAACATTATGTTTTTCTATAACTATTTGGGCCAAGATTATACCATAAAATTGGTACAACAACCCATATTTTATCATTTTTATCTTGAGGGTGTTCATTATTATCCTCTTATTGATAAAATTTCATAGTTTAATATGAAATGTGTTGTCCATACTCCTGATAATTTTTCCTCTAAATGGATTGAATCTATCTATCACAAAAAATAATATTAAATTTAACTGAGAGAAATGTAAACGTATTTACACTAGGAACATTCATAAAAAATCATCTTATAATATAATAATCATAACACGAGATGATTTCTTCAAAAATTAAACAATCAATGTGGTGATTTGATGAATTTATTAAGGATCATAGATATACAAATGTTCCTAAAATCATATAAAAACATTACTTCTACAAATATGAATTAGACGGTATGTGTACCTCAAAAATCAGGATGCACTTATGGGGTAATGTGTTCCTAGGAATTTAATTATACTATTAGTCTTTGAAGTTTTTGATGGTCGTCATCATAGTTATTCCATTGATAAAAAAGATAACATGCATTGGTCCCTGGTACCCCACACATAATACATTTAATTATTAATGGTTCATTATGATTAACTCTATTTATTTTAATCATGTTAACTAAACACTCTATTTCCCTATTATAGTTTTATGACTGATAACCTCTTATTCTAAGTTTAAAACATCTTCTAGACCCTTGAGGTAATTCCCTTGAGTATTCAGTCTAAATATATTTCATAATTCAAGCTGGTCCTTATCTCCTTCACACTCAACATAATTATCTTTTTCATTAAAAAATTCAAGACGAAACAACCATCTTTTATTTCTTGTACTCGAGATTTAATTAAATTTCACATTACTAACAATGGATCATGATATTTGGTTTGTAATAATAAATATATTTCATTTTCCCAGTCCAATTTCAATGATATTATCATCTATGTAATCATTAAACCATTACCCACAACATTGATTATGTAAATTTCTTTATGATTCTTCTATATCTAAAATAGAAATGTTTAACATTAGCAAAAAAATGGCATTATAGGGTTGTTATCATTATTTGTAACCTAAATGGAATTCACACATAAAAGCATTAACCCATTTATAGTGTCATTATATCATTTAGTTACTTTAATTCATCCTATATAAATTATATTTTAATATCAGATATAGTTTTAATGTTATATTGTACTTCTCAACCTAGTAACTCAATAAAAAAAGTCTTCCAATCCTCCATAGAAGTTATTAAATATTATATGATTAACCAAATCATATCCCCTAAGAGTGTTTATCCTTCTTTGTAGTTATGCATTTTTTTCAACAAGTCATGGTTGACTTAATACCCACATGAAATCATATAAGTTATTTGCCACACGTATAACTATCCCAGAATTTACATCTAATTTCTAGTATCCTGACATGAATGTGATTGAAATGTAAAGTAAAAAATCACTATATTGGAAAAATATTACGTTCTTAGATAATTACCCAGATCACATATGGGTTTAATTAATTTCCTCTCATCCTAATCCAAAATAATAACTATATATTCCACTAAGACCAAATATAGTGACCGAAGCCATAAATGTTTTTTATTTTTTAACTCATATCATACATTTCCATAAAATTATATCTGACATTCAATTGAACCTATGTATTTTCAAGATTAATGATATAAAATATTTTTAAATATAAAATCATCATATTTATTTAAAAAAGTATAGTGATTGAATCACTCATAGAAATTATCCAAATAAAAATGATATGTTGATGAAAATACATAAGTAAAAGAGTGAAATAGAATGCCCAATAATTTAATTAACATGGAATTAAAGAATACAACAATAGTAAAAAGTTTTAATATGTTATAATGAGGTTAGTAATCATATTCATATTACATAGAAAGTATCATAAGAATATACTTACTGTATAGAACCAAAAATCATAAACATATCATGGTTCACCTCCAAGACCATCATCATAAAGTGGAAATGTCCCATTGTGGATTAGGTTCACTCTATATTCCATTACATAACATCATATGAGATATGTAGATTTATAAAATTCATTAGGGTGATATTTCATTTTGGGAACTACCATCAACAAACTAAAAATAATATATATGTGTTTAATGAGTTTAAATAGATAATACATATATTTTAAGAATGACCAAGCACATTTGAAAGAAGTGGGTTTCACATTTCTGTATCCTAGTAATAACATAAGTCTATATCATATGGATTACTAATATAAGAATGATTACATCATTTTGATGATTTTATTTAAATATTAAATATATGTCCTTGTTATTAAATAAAAAATTTCATTTTATTAAAAAAATTAACAAGAAAACTCTTCACCCATATGTATTTTTATATGTATTTTTTTCCAACATGTTTCAAAAATATTTAATTAATTTTTTTTATGTTTGTTAATTGACGTTCTTTGGAATGTTTCTCATAAACATTAATATTAAGTTTACCGATGTAAAACTATTTTCAAATAGTTTAAAAATATACAAAATTTTATATTATCATTTACACTACTATTAATTTTTTAAAAACATTATATAGGTAAATTTGTTTTTTGATAAAAGAATCAAATTAGATAAAATTTATTAGATGGTTCCTTTTTAGATGTTTAATTTACTATTTCTATTGATTATTAACATCGCATGAGGAATGTATAATATTACCATTCCAAAATACAAATGTTTTAATAAATAAATTTATTTTTAAATTAAATTAATTTTGTATACCTCTGTTTTTAGGCTTTAGGTAATACAAAATAGGAACATCTTCTTGGAGAGGAGGGTTTCTGTACGTACAAAAATATGGAACTCATTTTTTATGAATAGATCAAAGGTATAAAAAAAGATAAATTATTATTTCATATTAATTAAAATTTTGTAAATGAAATTTTATAATAATAAACTATCATTTCTATTAATACATGAATCTTTTATATGTAAAATAGAAAATGTCAGTCATGGAAGCATTTGTCCAAACAAACCCACGAATATGTTTAAATATTTTTAAATTTCAGGATTGAAGGTATAATTGGAATTTAAATTAGTATAAGAACATAAAACCTTATTATAAATATATTTGTTGTAATTATACCATGATATAATAGGTATGGTGTTATATACCAAAAATATTATTATAAATATGTGGTGGAAAATATTACCTCATTCTTTGGATGTTGTAATTCATTCTCCAATATAAGACCCCTTAGGTTTGTCGTTTGGAATGATAATTGTTTCAAGGACAGGGGTAGTGGATTGAGTAGAGGATTTGATATATTATTTTGATCATGATGGTATTTTTGTGTGTAATGAATTATATGTGTGATGGTTCCATTTATAAATGTAGATATGGATAGTTTTTTCACATAAAACTATTTTTTAAAAATATATTTCTTTACTCACACAGAATATGAAGCTAATGTTTTTAATAATATAGTTTAGGAATGGTTATGGTTGATCAATCTTAAACCACAGTATTTAAGAAAATTTTTAAAAATTTATTTATCCATTTACTCTTAGATATTCACTTTTACTAGTAATAGTTTTTTACATGGTAGCTAACTATTATCTACAAAATTTATAATTAATTCCTAAAAATAAAATGAAAATTTTTATATAATATTAAATTACTGACTATAAATATGAAAAAATAATCAAATAAAATATCTTTTTGTAAGGAAAATTAATTTTATTATTAGTGTATATAACGCTTCAAACCATGTTTTTATAAAGACTGTATTTTTATGCATACGATTTATTTTTAGATTAAATTTTAAATACTATAAATTTTATTAATAAAAAATTATAATTTATTATTCAGATAATGTATAATAAAATTTAAAATATTTTGAAATCCTAATTTCAGTATTTGAAAATTTAATTAAGAGAAATAGAAGAAAACTAATTTTAATTTGATCATTAATTATATTTCAAAAATATATTGACCGTCGGTTTTGTATATCAACAAGTTATTCTAAAATTAATTAAATTTATAATATATATTTTCATGAAAATAATGGTTTCAAAAAAATTCATTGAATTTTTATTAAATAATGTTATAAAAAATTTAGTATAAGAAAATAGAAAATTTTTAGTTTTAAGTCCTCAAGATATTATGATATATTTCCTTTAAAAAAAATTAAATCTATTTCATATCATTCAATTTACATAATGTGGGGTTTAAAAAACATGATACTCTATTAAAATATTATTCAGAAATTCCTATTATAGAATCACAATTAAATTGGTTTGTATTAATACGAATAGATATATTATGAGAAATATATATTTAACAGACATTCATTTGTTATCTATTAATTATAAATAAAATAAAAATCATTAGACTGTAAGAAAAATATTTTCTTAAAAACTATATCTTTTTCGAATAGAATGGATTCATAAATTCCTACACATTTTATAAAATTTCTAATTTCCAATTTTCTAAATTTTATTTGATAAAATAAAAATAAATTTTCAAATCCTATTTTCAAAATCAACATACGGTTAATATTAGGGATTTTTCTAAAAAGTTTCATTTTCTTGATGAATAGTAAAAAATAATGTTTTTATTGAAAGCAACCTTATTTTTTAAATTATATAAAAATTTAAATTATTTTTTAAAAAAGTTTTAATATTAATATAGTTTAATTATATTATATTAGTTATTGTTTATGTAAGTGTAATAAATTAAATATTATATTTTCATATTAAAACATTCTAATCTTAAATGTATTGTCCCTTTGTAAACCCACTTTTACTTCGAATGTGTCAGTATAATTTTTAATTGGATTATTCAATATCAATGAATACAATTTATAAAAATAATTTAAATATTTGGATTCAGAATAATTTATATTATCTAATAAGGTCATCATAAATTTTTAAAGATATAAATATTAAAAGTAGTAAAAATTAATTACCCAAGTAAAGGTAAAAAATAATATACCATGGAGATAAACATATAATATAATGAATAAAATTGACCTAAAATTTTCCAAAACAAAATTTATGGATATATTTCAACACAATAGTCTATAATTATTTAGAATGTCTCATTTTCGAGGCTTTTGGAATGATATAAATTTGGTTGTAATTAATTCATTTAAAAAATTCCATGTGTACCCTATCCCATGATTATAAATGGTCACCCCTCACCTCATTAATTCACACATAAAAAGAAATTTGGTGATTCCAATAATAGAATAAATAACATCATTATTTCTCTTCCAAATTCCTAAAGGCCTTTTTTTGATCATGAATCCATCCAAGGAAGGCTTTTGGTGAAACCCTAATGATATTCCATAAAGGTTACATTCTTATATGAGAATTTTTATTTTATTTTTCTTCCACATCTATGAAATATTATTAAATCAGGATAGTATAATAACACCATTATATACCATGTAATGATTTTTTATTAGAGATATGTAATAATAATTATCCTTCTACACTTCCACTAAATGGGACTCAAAATCATCAATCCTATGTACGATGAACTATGGCCTCGTGAATTGATATAATTTGTATTCTTTCAACACCAATCATGGATAGCTATAATAAAGAATTTTCAAATGTATATTAAATTAGTTATACTATTTTACTTTTTTAATTTATTTTTACTTATATATTTTTACATTCCATGTCTCGTAAAATACAATATTGTTTCTTCTGTTCATGACACACTACTGGATCATGAATTGATGTGATTCATTTTTCACTTATGAATTTCATCAAATTTCATAAGGATAAATTAAATAAATAAATGTGATATATCTGACATGATAATAATTCCATAAAATAAATATATCATATTGTCACACCCTCCACTTTTCCACTATTTATTTTATTAAATGTTCTGACTGGCGGGTATTTTGTCTTAATGCCTAACTTAAAAACTTTTGAGTTCTTGTTTAAAAACACATGTGTTGGTCTTGACAGCATTCATCACACCATAGTCAAATCTTTGTGGCTTTTCTTGAGTCACTGTGTGGCCTCACCCGATTCAACGCATATCCTGTCAATGTTCAAGGATGAAATAAAAGTTTTAATGAATAAATAAAAATAATATAAAATAAGAAGTATGATAAAATTTAATGAATTATTTTACTAATAATATTAATATTATTATTTGGGAAAATTGTTAATTATTATGGAGTTTTATTATTATAAATATTAGTGTTGATACATAAGATATTTTATTTTTAATTATTACTCTTTTATTAGTTTATTGTTGTTATTATTATTATTATTATTATTATTATGGATTATTTTTACTATTATTTTTATTAGTTTTTTTGTTAGGGCTTCTTCTCTCACCCACTTCTACCAGGTCGTGGCTCACCCCATCCCTGAAACCCTTGGTGTCCCTTCTCAATGGCCAGCCACCGACTTCCTTCCCCACTTGAATGGTGTAACGTCCCCGTTCCAGAAGCCACCCAGTGGCGCCTCGTACCCGGTTGGTCCCACAGCCTCAAGCGCATTTCCCCAAATGCTAGAGGCTGCCGACTACCAGCAAGGGTCTTGGGTGTGAATGTGGGGAAACTATGACCTCATTAGAAGAGTACACAGTAGAAGTAAATAAACAAAAAAGTGCAGAAGCATTAAATAACCAACAATAATAAATAGTTGAACGAGTAAATCAGCAAAAAACTGCATCTCATATCTATATATATGAAATGATGCGTGATACATATGTAAGAAAGCATCCAAACAAGTCACAATGCTGAAAAATACGATAGTACAAAAAAAGTACAAATGAAAGTAAATAGCTTCTCAGCATCGCAAGCCAATGATTGGTCACGTGCTCTCCTGCTCCAAAGAAATCAAGTACCAGAAGTTGAAGGGCGCTTTCTCTTGTCTATACCTACAACAACATAGTCTTTTTGGGCCCAAAAAAACATGACCCAAACAGGGTGGGAGACTAAATCTTAGTAGGCAACCACCCGAAGATCTGTGGCTAACAGTCAATGAGTATATGATAGGTAATAGTACAAAAAACTGTAAACAATAGCAACAATTGCAGGTAGTAATCAGTAACCAATGAACATGATGATATACAACAGTGATCAATCCACAGAACAACAAGTTTCGGTGAAGAAACAGCTAACAAAAACAATTAATCTTCTAGTAAGTACTCAAAACCATCCCCTATGGTCCTATCCAAGAAGTAACACCACCCTCTGGGCAGTGCACTCAGCCTAACCCTTCTAGTTTGGTCATACGAAATTACAAGACTCCTTAGGGAAGCTCACTCAGTCAATTCCAATTATAGTATAGGGTAGTCAGGGACTAACTGACGGAGATCACGCGGTCTAACACTCTTTTCACCAAGGTCTAGAGACTCTCTGAGGAAGCTCACTCAGTCAATCATCCTATAGCAACAGGTATACCACTGACTCTCTGAAGATGCTCACTCGGTCAACTCCTCCTCTAGCCTGGTAAGGTTTTAAAGACATTCAAAAAAGGTAAAGACTCTCTGAGGAAGCGCTCTCGGTCTACCCTCATGTAGTCTATAATAACTAAGACTCTCTGGGAAGCTCAATCACTCTATCCCCTGATGTCTATATTGTCCATGACTCTATGAGGAAGATCAATCGGTCTATCCCCGTATAGTATATAATAACTAAGACTCTCTGGAATCACACTTGGTGTATCCCTTATAGTATATAGCACCGGGTTCTCAGATTCCTGTGCCAGTCATGCATATTAATGCTATAAGTCCAGAGTACACCTACAGTGATACTTGGCTAACCAATTTACATCTATAGAGATACTTGGCTAAACAGTATACATAGCAACAGGCACTTTGACAACATCATTCCTTCCTACGATCCCAAGGCATGGAAATTGGTACTATGAACAAAGTCTAACAAGACCAAAAGGATACAACAAGAACAAGGCATGGGAAAAACATCCAAGGATGACAATTATCCACAAACACGATCAATTTACCGCTACACAAGCATGAAAGACAGGCAGGAATGACCACAATGAAAAAAAGGTAAACACGTAATACCTCGTTCATAGGTTTTGGTTAAATTTTCACACAAAACTCAAAGACATCGAAAGGTAAGGAACAAACCACATACCTCGATCCTGTTAGATCGATATACTTGAACCAGGATGCTTGATCCTCCTCATAATGGTGTAGATCTACGAAAACACACAAAACATTCCACACACGGTAACTTAAGAAGGATGTGGAATTGGAAATCAAGGCACTGGGAGAAGGAATAACTCACCATTGTGGTTCCAACGCAATCGACGACTGTCGATTCGGAGAATGGTCGGAGGCTCGGGGGCTCGGAGAAGATATGTGACTATACAGGTTTCTCTCGATCGAAGGCTCTAGAGAAGTGGATAATTCTGTCACTTAGGCGTGACCCCCGTCTGTTTAATGAAAAAAATAAAATACACGGTGTGTAATTATTGAGTACACGACATTTACTCTAATTTTCTCTACTCCACTTTATGTGGCCTCCACTTCACCACTGCACACCGTGTGTGTGACCCGGACACGTCGAACACACGGCCTGGCGCACAAGGGAGTACAAAGCATGTACGCATAAAGTACATGGCGTGTACTTCAAAAATTTATAGAAACTCATCTTTTCTCAAAAACCCCATGAAATAGAAAGTCATACCAGAAAATGAAGATCCGGGTTCTTACAAACTTCCCCCTAATGAAATTAGTCCCCAAATTTCCCTACCAAGGCATAGAAGAAGAAACCCCGAATAGATCCGTCCACTGCGATCATACATCGGTCTCCCTATCCTAAGTCTCATCCTGGACTCACCCGTGCTTCCATAGTACCCGTACTAGAGGAACATACAGGCCTTGTATAACCTTCATACTACAACTGACAATCCGGATGGGATACTCCTAAAACGACACATTTTTTTCAAGATCAACTTCCTTGGGTTAAAAGACATGAGATGGGTCTGAAAAGAAACGTTAGAACTGAGAAACGTGGAAGACATCATGCATAGCCTGGTACCTCTGTGGTAACTGTAACTGATAGGCTACTAGACCAACTCTCTCCAACACCTCAAATGGCATGACGTACTGTGGTGAAAGAATACCCTATCTCCGAATCATCTTGTGTCCGAACCTCATTACGACACATAGGAAAAACTAATCCCCGACCATGAACTGCAGAGGTCATCTCCGCTGATCAGCAAAAGACTTCTGCCGAGACTGTGCTGTAGCCATCCTCTTCTGAATCAATTCTATGTGCTCTGAGGTCTCCTGAACAAGATGAGGTCCCAACAAAGCTGCCTCTCGTGTCTCCAGCCTGCATAAGGTTGATCGGCGTGCCCTACCTTACAAATCCTCATATGGTGACATCGGAATAGTCACATGGAATCAATTGTTATATGAAAACTCCACCAGAGGAATATACTTCTCCCAAGAACTGCCAAAATCTAGAATAAAATCTCAGAGAAAATCCTCAAGCACATGGATCGTATGCTCAGACTGACCATCAGTCGGGAGCTTGGTGTGCTATACACAAAAGTACCTGTGTACCCAAAGCATTCTGAAGTCCCTGCCAAAACCGAGAAGTAAAGCGCACATCCCTATTTGAAACAATGGAGTGTGGAACTCCATGTAGATGTACAATCTCTAAGATGTACAACCATCCTAGCTAATCGACACTAAAGTTCTCCTTGATCAGAAAGAAGTGACGAACCTTCGTATGTCTGTCGTCGACGACCCAAACAACATCACTCCCTCGAGGTGACCTCGGTAATCCGGTCTCGAAGACCATAACGACATCGTTCCATTTCCACTCGGGAATGGGTAACTGCTGTAAAAGCCCTGCTGGCCGCTGATGCTCTGCTTTCAACTACAGATAAGTAGAACATCTCATGACAAAACCAGCAACATCTCTCTTCATACCTGTCCACCAGTACTGGCGGGGTAGATCACGATACATCTTGGTGACGCTAGGATGAACTGCCCAAACTAAGGAATAAAAATCCTATATCCGCTCCTCAAGTATGTCTTCTTGCACCCATACGCGTCCCTAAAAATGAAAGATCTCATCCTCACCCACTATCCATCCAGAAAGATGGTCCTCTCATGACACACTCTCCTGTAAGACTAAGCCTTCTGAGTTTGATAGCTTCCTCATCTGTACCCGATCAAGAAGAGAAGAGGTAACAACTATAGAAGATAGGTAAGTCTATCCCTGTCTGTCGTGCACCTCTAGATGTATATCAGAGAATAGAGCCATAAGCTACCACTCACTGCTGGCCTCCTGAACTGCCTGAATCTGAGTTCTCCTGCTCAATGCATCTGCCACTGCATTTCCCTTTCCCGGAATATAGGCGAGCTCGAAGTGGAAAGACTGAAGATACTCGACCCCCCTACGGTTTCTCAGATTCAAATCACGCTGAGTGAATATATACTTGAGACTCTTGTGGTCGGTGAAAACCCCACAGTGCAATCCCAAAAGGTAGAGTCTCTAACATAGTAAGGCATGAACAACAACTGCCAACTCCATATCGTGCGTCAGGTAGTTCCTCTCATGTCGCCTCAACTATTGAGATCTGTAAGCAACGACCCCGTATCCCTGCAAAAGCACATCTCCCAACATGATACTTGAAGCATCACAATAAATAGTATAGCCCTTGCCCAACTCTGTTAAGACCAGTATCGGTGCTGAGATCAACCTCCCCTTCATCTTCTGAAAGGCTGACTCACAAGAATCTGAAAATAAAAACTTCTCCCCCTTCTTGGTCAGACCTTTCAGTGGTGCTTCTTGGGGTGAAAAGTCTTGTATGAAACGCATGTATTATCCAGACAGCCCTAGAAAACTCAGCACCTCAAAGACATTCTTCGGCTGCTCCTAGGACACTACATCTCTCACTTTCTCTAGGTCCACTGATACTCATGTCTCTAAAATAACATGACCCATAAATTGAATCTTATCCATCCAAAAGTGGCATTTTGAGAGCTTAGAATATAACCGATTCTCTCTCAGTGTACTCAGAACGATCTCAAGATGTGTGGCATGGTCGTGTCGAGTGTTAGAGTACACCAAGATGTCTTCCACGAAAACCACCACAAAGGAATCTAAGTATGGATGGAACACTCATTTCATCAGTTCCATAAAAACTATTGGTGCGTTCATGAGACCGAACGACATGAATGTATAATCGTATATACTATACCCAATCCTGAAGGTTGTTAGAGGTATATCTAATGGTCTAACGCGCAACTGATGATAACCTTAACTCAAATCAATTTTTGAGAACACCCAGGCTCCTCGAAGCTGATCAAAGAGGTCATAAATCCTCGAAAAGGGAATCAGTTATTGACCATCAACTAGTTCAGCTTCCAATAATCCACACAAAGTCGATGGGTGCCATATGCTTTCTTTGCAAACAGGACAGGTGAAACCCGAGGAGAAGTACCGGGTCAGATGAAACTCTTTTCCTATAACTCATACAACTATTTATTGAGCTCCTGCAACTCAGGTGTAGCCATCCTATAAGGAGGAATAAACACCAGTGCTGCTCCTAGCATGAGCTCAATCGAGAAGTCTGCCTCACACTCCAGATGCATACCTGAAAATTCCTCTAGAAACCCATCCCTGAAACGATCCACCACGGGAGGAAAGTCTAACTGTGAAGTCCCTTGGTCATCCTGCTAAAGACTAGCAATCTGGGTTGTAACACCTCATAGCCAATGATGCTCTGGTCCAGATCTACCCTCCTGGACATCCCACTCCCCTCTATGAAGGAAGGATCTGCCCTCTAGTGATACGAAACTCACCCTACGACGATAGAAATCGATCACTTCCTGGAAGGGAACCAACCAATCCATCCTGATAATGACGTCATATCCTGTCATCTCTAGGACATATAGGTCCCATAAGAAATGACACCCTACAAACTCAAGAGGACACTCTATGAATTGACGTACGCTAGATGTCCTCATTCCCAATGGCGTGTCAAGAGTCAAAAAATTAGTAGACGAAAATATACATATCCCAAGGCTCTCCACAACAGCAACAGAGATAAAAATATACAAAGAAAAAATTTCTAAAAGGGATGAAGATAAAACTGAGGCTACTAAGATCGTACCTCGAACTGTAGAAGGACCGTGATCTTACTCCTGATAGTTCTGCTCCACGGTGAAGGTCTGTCCTGTACTGTGGCCCTGAACCCCTTGTTGACCACTCTGAGCTGACCCAATCTGCTGTCATTGGTAACCTGGTGACTGAACACCACGGTCGCGACCTCCTCCTCAGCCCTAACGACCATAAAACTCTAGTTTACGGACTGGTGAGAAAATGGTGAACCATCTCCTACATGCAGGGTCATATAAGAACCCCTACCACCAGCTGAAGTTGAGAATATCTGACAAAAGCAATGAAGATGGCCCATCTTTCCACAAGATCGGCACTCCATCAGATCTCGCTGACACTGCGACCTAGTATTCCCACTCCTACCGCACTAGTAGCATACAACCTGTCTACCAGAAGATACATCATGCTTGCCCTGATCTCCTTGAGAAGACTCTTTGTGGCGCATCCTACTATCCGTAGGAGGAAAAATTCATGTCTATAAAACAAGACTACACAGCGTGCATAAAATTTAAACATAGGGTTCACATAAAAAAGATATGGGCGTGTACTTCTACCAACTATGGTTGTGTAACACCCGAAATACATGGCGTGTTGTCCCCACACAAGGCGTGTACTTGAACTCTATTCCCCTGCCCGAGTCTCTTTACATGGCTAAACCACATGGTCCTCTAAACCCTATACTACACGGCGTGTTCACTATGGACAAGGCGTGTAATAGGCAAGGTTCGGCAACCCGTTTTTTCAGTTACACGATCGGCTTCACGGTAGACCCTTACACGGCGTGTTTCGAACAAACACGTGGTGTATAGGAGAAGATTACACCGACCCATGTTGTTCGTGACACAGCTGGGTACCTGGAACAAGACTACACAACTTGTTCTTTACCAACACGACGTGTTCTAATCGAGCTTCCCCATCCCGTGTGGTTAGTGACATGGCCAGGTACATGGATCTATACTACACAGTGTGCACTTACCATAAACGACATGTTTCTAAAGACATTTCATCAACACCGTGTTCCTTCTCACACATTCAGTGACACGATCTGAAACTACACAGTGTGTTGTCATAAAGTACAAGCCGTGTATTTTTGGTTTTTCAGGGTAGTAGCTCAGAAACTGCATTGAATCCCATAAACATAGAAAAAAATCATGAAGGTCCCAAATTACAATCCGTGAGGGCCCAAACTTCTCACAAACCAAGGCTTGGCATCCAATACAGTCATATATAAGGAAAAACAGGTCAATGATTCACTAATTTCCGATTCAATAAGGCCCATAACACACCAAGAACCAAAATTTGGCATTCATTTTAAGCAATGTACAATAAAAAAAGTCCACTACCAAAAAACAAGGATCTATCAATGCATCTGTCACAACAACATGCATAATCTACATAAATTCTATCAAAAAAACATACAATCACTAATGCATCCTAGAAGGCATGGAAAGAATGCATGGCATGTGATTTCTAAAAAGTGCTTATATGATGCATGAGATGGAATACCCTCATCTCATCGGGTTGCGACAGAAATAGAACCATAATAGTAACAACAATAATAGCACAAGTCGTGTGAATCACTCTATGTGAAATCATATCAACTGTAAAATCAAAAAAACCAGAAAACTGCATTAAACATGGTAGTATGGCTTTTACCTGTACACGGGTTAGCTACTCCCAGGAACAAATAATTACCAAGTATCGAATCTGTCTTATCCCTATCTAAAGGATCGAAATAGTAAATCAATAGAAAATAATTCCTCTGATACCACTTTGTAGCATCTCGGTTCCAAAAGCCACCCAGAGGCGCCCCGTACCCGATTAGTCACATAGCCTGAAGCGTATTTCCCCAAATTCCTGAGGCTGCCGACTAGCAGCAAGGGCCTTGGGTGTGATAGTGGGGAAACTATGACCTCATTGGAAGAGTACATAGTGGAAGTAAATAAACAAACAAGCGCAGATGTAGTAAATGACCAACAATAATAAATAGTGGAATGACTAAATTAGAAAATAACTACAGCTAATATTTATATATATGTAATTATTCATGATACATATCTAGGAAATCAGCCAAACATGTCACAATGCTGAAAAATACGATAGTTCCGAAACTATTACAAAATAATGTAAACATCTCCTCAGCATCGCAAGCCAAAGCTTGGTCTGATGCTCTCTTGCTCCAAAACTATCAAGTACCAGAAGTCGAAGGGTGCATTCCGTTGTCTATAGCTACAACAACATAGACTTTTTGGGCCCAAAAACATGTCCCAAACAGGGTGTGAGACTAAATCCCAGTAGGCAACCACTTGATGAACTTTTCTTAACACTCAGTGAGTATATGGTATGTAATAGTAAAAAAAACAGTTAACAATAATGACAATAGCAGGTAGTAATCAGTAAGCAGTAAACATGATGATATACTATAGTGATCAATCCACAGAACAACAAGTAGTGGTGAAGCAACAACTAAGACAAATAGAAAACCCTCTGGGAAGTACTCACAGCCGTCCCCTCTGGTCATATCCAAGAAGTACCACAACCCTCTGAACAGTGCACTCAGCCTAACTCCTCTAGTTTGGTCATACAAAATTATAAGACCCTTTTGAGAAGCTCACTCAGTCAGTCCCCCATATAGTCTAGCGTAGTCAGGGACTCTCTGAGGGAGATCACATGGTCTAACCATCTTGGAACCAAGATCTAGAGACTCTCTGAGGAAGATCACTCGGTCAATCCTCCTATAACCTCAGGTATACCACAGACTCTCTGAGGAATCTCACTTGGTCAATTCCTCCTCTAGATTGGGAAGGTTTTTATAACATTCAAACAAGGTAAAGACCCTCTTAGGAATCTCACTCGATCTACACTCTTGTAGTATATAATAACTAAGACTCTCTAGGAAACTCACTCGGTCTATCCCCCATAGTTTATAATTTCTATGACTCTCTGAGGAAGCTCACTCGGTCTATCCCTGTATAGTCTATAATAACTAAGACTCTCTGGGAAGCTCACTCGGTCTATCTCTTATAGTCTATAGCACTGGGTTCTCACGGTCCTATGCCGGTCAGTGCATATTAATGCTATAAGGCCAGAGTACACCTATAGAGCAACTTGTCTAACCAAATTACACCTATAGAGCTACATGGAAAAATAGTCTACATAGAAATAAGAATTTTAACAACATAATTTCTTCCTACAATCACAAGGCATGGAAACAGGTACAATAGCCAAAGGATAACAATACCCAATGGTTACAACAAGAAAAAGGCATGGTAAAAACATCCAATCACGACAATTATCAACAAACATGATCAATTTAACTCTACACAAGCATGCAAGAAAGGTAGGAATAACCACAAGGGAAAAAAGGTAAACACGTAGTTCCCCGTTCACCGGTATTGGTGGAATTTGCACATAAAACTCAAAGACATCGAAAGGTAAGGAACAAATCACCTACCTCGATCCTAGTAGATTGATATACTTGAAAAACAAGGATTGATTCTCCTCAGAACGGTGTAGATATACAAAAACGAACAAACAGTTCCACCCATGATAACTTAAGAAATTGGAGGAATTGGAAATCGAAGCTCTAGGAGAAGGAAAAACTCACCGCTGCGGTTCTAACGCAATCGACGATGGTCGATTCATAGATAGAACAAATGCTCAGGGGCTTGGAGAAGATCTGCAGCCGTACTGGTCACCACTTCACCCCTACAAACCATATGTTAGGTCCGGGCATGGCCAACACAGTGCATGGCGTTGAAAGGGAGTACACGACGTGTACTCATAATGTACATGGCATGTACTTCAAAAATTTCCAAAAACTCATCTTTTCTGAAAAACTCCAGGAAAAATAGTCATTCCTAAAAAAGAAGATCTAGGTTCATACAAATGGGACCCCATGTCACCCCCTGCTCCATCTTTTGGTCATGATGCTACCCTGCTCTATGGATATCCCCCTAGTGATGTGCATCCTCCCTCTAGGCCAGCACAATCGCGCCTCACCCCATGTTCAATCAGCCACCAGACCACCCAACTACCTCTTGGACGACCTTCTTTCCTTTTCCTGCTTCACTCCTCCTAGCGGCCAACTCATCCCACACCTCCCTTTCATCTCACATCGCACCGCACTGGCCTCCTCCCATGCATCCTCCTCTGACACGACCTCTGCCGACACGGCCTCCGCTAGAGAGACCACCTCCAACAACGCCTCTCCCTTCGCCGTAGGTGTGTTTCACCACACATGATTAATTTATTCCTTTGGGAGATTATCAAGATAGGGTTTATGTGGGTTTTTTCTAGTTTTGATTTTATCTTTGGTCCTATTATTATGTTGGGGTTCCATTGGGATTGATTATGGTGCGTACTAGGTTTGGATAATGATATACCCAAGATCTGGGAAAAATCAACATCGAGGTAGGTGGTTCCAGGAATTTTCATCTTTTAGATAATTAAATTTGGTTGTTTAGTTAATTTTAAGATGTTCTATGATTTGATTTCATTCAGTGAATTGTGTTTAGAATGTTACGGTATGCTCGTTTAAGGAAATTGGATTTATTAAATAATATAGTCTTGTATTTTATATGGGTGTTGTAGTAAAAATTATTGGTAGTTCTTTATAAGTTCTACAAATTGTGTTTAAAAAATGTTTTGACATGGGTGAATGATGAAAACTAAAAATTCATTAGAGATGGTGATTTTTTTATTTTGAACATGTTTTGGTAATTTCTAAAATTGTTTAATCAATTTTTTATGGGGTGAAAAAGAGGTTTTAGAATATTTGAGTGTGAAATTGATTTTAAAATGGTCTTTTCATGAAGAAATTTGTGTGTTTTGAATTGAGATATTATGGTATGCATGGATATGTTTTATAAATAGTGAAATGTTTTATTTGGGTGGTATTTGGGATGCCAAACATGGTTGGAAAGGTCTTTATGGAAACCTGGTCAGTGCGAAATGCATTTTTAGTGTCTTTTGATGTGTGTGTAATTAAATGGATATTTTTCAATGGAAAATGAGTCACTTTGGGTGTGTTTTTTGTGTTGTGTATTTTCGAAATGAAATTGCAAATTGTTTGAGCAATGGAAGGCTTGTTTTGATACCCATATGTTGTACTTTTGGTGTTAAAGTGACGTTATTATATGTAATCAGGTGTGTCTTTATTGTGTAAACCATTTCTTGGTTATTTTATGTTTTTTAGAAATTGTTAAATGGATTTATTAAATTACATGTGGAATTCGGGAGTTGTTTTTGATAGGATTACATGTGCGTTATGTTTTTAAAGGGACTCTAATATGTGAAACATGTAATTTTTAATGCGAAAACCCTTGTTGTGGTATTAAAAATGTTCCATAAATTGTTTAAATAATTTATCAAGTCATTCAAATGTTTCAAACTATGTTGAGATATGGATTTGGAGTGCGTGTGTTTTAAAAATGGTGTTTGGGTATGCATGTGTGGATTTTTTGTGAAATGTCTTGTTTGGTTTGTGAGATCTAAAAGTGATATATTGTGTGACTATGAAACTAGATTGAGCACAAGGGAAACCCAAGGTACCTAGGTGGGCAGATTAGGACTACTACAACAGATGTTACGGAAGTGGTTCATCACAGTTCCATATGGAAGGATTGGCCTTACAAAACTAACTAAAATTTTCTATTGATTGGAGTCTAGTAGGTTATAGGCATGTTTCCCTAATAGTGTCCTATGCACAAGAGTATTTATTAATTAGGTTTCTATGACACATTTACACTATTGTTTGATTTCTCTAGCATCCCTCAAATTCAAGCCACTTTAAGGGATTTACCCCTAGTGCTCGACTATTCAAGATGTAGTGCCTTTCATTGTCATACAGAGGACCACTTGAGTATGTAAATTTTATTTATAGAATTTAGCTATGATTTTTAAGTATTATTTGTGAGCAGATATTTCTTATAGAGAAATTTTATTTTTTTACTTTCATCTTATAAATGTTTTAGCTAAATGCGTATTTAATGTATAGTATTAAATAAGCATATTAAATTATATCTTAGATGTTGTGGCATGGATCCTTTTTATTAAGTGGTATCCTATGACCCATTTTACTCACAACCTAAATAAACCTTAATATGTATGTAGATGTTGTCGTTTTTTGTAATTTAGGTTGAGGCATCATGCTTAGCGATGGTGGTTTAGGTTGTCGATGATTTTCTCATATAGTTCTGTCGATGGTGGTTTGAGGAGGTGCTCCTCATGTTTTCTGAAGTTGTAGATAAGGGTATTAGTATTTCTTATATTTTGGTCTTTATGGAGTTTTGGGATGAGTTGTAAACTTTATGTTTGCTCCAATGTTATGCACTTATTTTGTTATATTTTGCAGTTTCTATTTATTTATCGTGCTATTTGTTTTTCTATCTATTGTTTTCATGTAAATCATTCCCACATATTATTTTGATATCTGGGAAATTTTTCCAGCCTTTGGGGATCGGGAACACCATTTTGGCCATATCGCAGACCGGGTCAGTGCTGTGTTAGATGGAGACCCAATCTAGTTTATGAAAAAACGGTTTCAGAGGTAGGTGTTCTCTCTTGGTTTGTGTTCTTTTGGGATTGATTCATCGTAGAAAAATGTTGAGGGTGTCAGAACATGATGTTATAGATACACACGAGGTTCCTAGCCAACACACCTCATTCTGGGACTTGAGTTACTAGGGTGAGTTTAGGTTTGTCTGATTATTTGGTCCTTGTGGTGAATCATGTCTAGGGGAAATGAAAAGAGAGTGGGGTTAGTGGTCCTAGTGATCTCACAGAGTCTGGGATGCCATGTAGAGTAATGGATGTTATCCTAGAATATGATTTGTGGTGGTGTGATTGGCTTATGACCTCCAACCATATGTCCCTGTCTCCCACTTACAATTCGTCTCATCTTGAATCTTTTCTAGTAGCCTTATTTTGGTGGAAATATGGTTTTCAAGTGAAAACGATTTCACCATGTAAAATGTTTAGAAATTAAGATCATTAAAAGTAAAATTATGTGTGAGGTTTGAGAAGTGTGGATTTAATTTTTTAGTTTTGAAAAATGGAAAGGTCTGGTTTAGATACTTGGTGTTCTCATAGGTAACCACATGCATTGGTATAAATGAAAAGTGAAATGGTCAATTGTATGAGTGGATGAGTGCCTAGATAGGCATGGGTTTGGTGCTGGTGTTGCATGGAAACATGCATGTGTGAGGCCCATGGGACACCATGGTTGTTTGTGCACCCCACCATCACCATTTATTTTAAAAAATGTTGGTTAAAGGAACCTATTTGGTGTTTTAATGACCGGTATTGGTCTGGTGTGTCCAGGTATTTTCCAAATGTTGTACGCATGGAATTTCAAAGAGAGAAACCTATTGTCTGATTTTTGTTTTTAGTTTGAGTTATTATTTGGATGTTCATGCTCAAGTGTGTGTTTAATGGTTTCTTTTTAAATGTTATTCGGGATGTCCTTGAAGTGGTTCCCCCTATATGTTTAGCATTCTCTATACGTATGTATTGGAAATTGGACTAGTTTGATTGGGTTCTCGGTTCTCTTTCATGACAACTGTTTGCCCCCATAATGATTTGACATGAAATTGAGGTGTGGTCTTGGGAAATTCGTCATTGGCTGACCCTACAGTTGATTAAAGTAAGGTATATCCCTTTTTTGTGATTGTGCCTTGTCTGTTCCTTTTTCATTTTTGGTTAAGAGGATCCTCTCATAGAAGGATAATATATGCGAGAAGAGTTTAAGGGAGTTTTTGTCTTTTTTGAGTTGTATTAGACTTTGGGTATGTTATTTGACACTATTGCGTTGTAAGGTCCCCCTGTAAATGTTGAAAGGAATTCCAGTGGGGAATGGTGAAGGTGGTTTGGAGTTATCGGTGCTAAACAGTGTCTTGAAAGGCTTATAGTGCTTATATCGGTCGCAATGGTTTTGTTTGGTGACCCTTTTCAATGTGAGTTTTCTTCCAAGTGCAATGGTGTATTTCATGAAACCCTCTGAAAATCCCTGTTTTCATTGGATCGGGTCCTCCTCTTAGGGAGTTATAATTTTTCTATTCAAAGGGGAGTGTTTTTCATGCATCTTTATTTCTTATGATTCTTTTTTAAGGTGAATAGGTGATGAATTTGCATTACCTAAACCCCTGTTTTGGTGGATATACTATGAGGTTGTATTTGGTTGTCTTGGTGTGTTGTGTTTGTTGGTGTTGTCCCAATTGCGGTGTGGATGCGTGCGCCACCAAAGAGAGAATATTACATTGGGAGTCTTTAATACCTGAATACAAGGAAGGAGATGCATTAAACATTCAGGCTCCATCCATAGGGCACATAGTGAATATGTTGTGTGGTCAGGAACCCCAGGAGTGTATGGGAACCCAACCTAATTTCTATCATCAGTATTGAAGGTGAAGGATTTTTTAATTTTTTTCTAATGTTGTTCAATTCTGAATGACCCATTTGGGTGCATGGGGACTCATGTGGATATGAGGAGGGACGACTGTCTCATCACCTTAAATTACTAGGGGTTGTATCCCGCTAGGTGTAATTGCTATTAAAGGTCCTTATGGGGGTTTTGGGTAAATCAATCCCAAATTTGAGTAGTCCATATAATGGGATGTGAAGTTGTTGGTTTTTCGTCGTCCATGGTTTTGACGTCCCAGAAGTCCCCCCCCCCTCCCCGCCCTTGTGGTGGGGTGCTTCACCACTGTCAGGAAATTTTTTATGTTTCTGAATATTCTTGGAATTTTAATAGTGGGGAAACACGATGGGTCTCACTCAGATGTGTCTGAAATGAATTGGTGTTGGCCTTTTCATAATGGTGGGGAGTCCACCTGGGCCTACCTATGTCAGTTTTGCACTCTCATCTTGAGTGTCAGTATGTTTCTAATGGTGGGGATCCCCATAGGGATTTCCCCATGAGAGCCTTTTAGTTCTGTTCCTAGATATGACTTGGTGTTAGATGATCAGAGTTTTCCTTGGATGTGCTTGGTCTTTTTTGTTTCTTCTGGTCAAACAATTTAGTTTTTGTTTAATGGGGCTTGATGAGTTTCTATTTGGGAAATTGGTTTTCATAAGTGAAAGTGTTCCTCTCCCTAAAAAGTTAATAGGACATGTTCTCGCTCATTGGGGAGGGTGACACGAAGCAAAAAGTATTTTTATTGGTTTTCCATGGTTCTTATTTAATTCACCTTATCTAAGCATGGTTCATTTTCATCTTTTTGGTTGTTTATTGTGGGGATCCTATTTTAACCTTAACAGGGTGTTGTTTCCTACATTGAGTATCAATAATAGTTGTGGATTTCTAGGGATGGAAAGCTTTATGGTGGGGAGAATTGTCACACCCCCTTTTTCCCATTAATTATTTTATAAAATTTTCTGGGTTTCGGGTACTTCAAGTTGAAACCAGATTAAATTTTTTTGTTTTATTTTTTAAAAACACACATTTTAGTCTTGAAAGCATTCTGCACACCATGACCAAAGATACGTGGCTTTTCCTGAGTCACTAGGCGGAATCACCCGCTTCACTGCACAACCAACCCAATTTTAAATGCATATAATAAAACTAAATTATTAATGAAGAAATAAAAATAAAATAAAATAAGAAATGTGACAAAATTTTGTGAATTGTTTTACTGATAATAATAATATTATTATATGAGGATATTATTAATTATTATTGAGTATTATTATTATTATTATTGTTAGTGTTTATTCTTACGTTATTTTATTTATTATTATTACTCTTTTTTAGTTTATTATTATTATTATTATTATGTTTTCTTTTTCCTTTTATTTTTTTTGTTTTGTTTCTAGGTCTTCTTTATCCCACCTTTTTACCAGGTCACAGAATACCCCTTCCTAAAAACCCTTGTGTGCCCCTGCTCCATAGCTAGTTTTCGTCTTCCTTCCCCCCTTCATCATGCCCCCACATCATCACCTACTACCTCTTCTAGTAACACCGCTACCCTGATCCCCAGCCAGCCCCCTAGTGCCCCACACCTAGCCATCTCCATCAACCCAAATCCCTGGTTCGACCAGCCACCCGACCACACACCTCCCTCCTGACCATTCTTCTCGCCTCGTACTGCTTCCTTCTTCCCGGCAGGCTAAATTGCACCACACCTCCTATCTAGCTCGCGTCACACCATGCTTGACACCTCCCATGCATCCACCTCCAGTGAAACCTCTGCCAGCGCATCCTCCACCAGAGCAACCTCCTCTGACAACCCCTCTCACTTTTCTGTTGGTACGTTTCACCTCTCTTGGTTAATTTATTACATTGGGAGATTATCAGGTGATGGTTTCTATCGTTTTTGTTCCGGTTTTGATGTTCTCTTTGGTTTGATTCATGTTTTAGGGTTCCATTGGGTTTTATTGTGGTGCATAATAGGTGGATAAGAAGATCCACACAAGATTTTGTAAAAATCTACAATGAGGTAAGTGGTTCCAATCAATTGAATCATTTAGATTATTTAATTTTATTGTTTTTATAATTTCAATATGTTATATGATTTTATTGTATGGTTCGATTTATGTTTATAATGTTTTGGCTTGATTTTTAAGTTAAATTATATTTCTAAAATATTATAGTCCTATCGTTAATATGTTTGTTGTTGTATAAATTCTTGGTAATGCTTTATATGTTGTGTGAAATGCATTTTATAAATTTTTTGACATGTGTGTCTAATAAGAATTGCACTTTCTTTTGAAATTGTATGTTTTCAGTTTTACATTGTAGTGGTAAATTTTAGAAGTGTTTAATCAATTGTTTATGTGGTGAAAATGATGTTTTTTTATAGTTGAGTGTGCAATAAATTTTAAAATGGAATTTTCAGGTAAAAATTCGTGTTATTTTATGTGAGTTCTTATGGTATTGAATTGATATTTTTATAAATTAAATATTTTTTTATTAAATTGGTGTTTAGGATTCCAAACATGGTTGGAAAGGGTTTTTGAGTTGTTTTGTCAGTGTGAAATGCATTTTCAGGGTCTTTGTGGTATGTATGTAATTAAATGGTTACTTTAAAATTAAAATGAGTCACTTGGGTGTGTTTTTTGTGTTGTGTACTTTTGAAATTAATTATACAACTATTTGAAAAATGGAATGTATGTTTTGATATGCATATGCGGTACTTTTGATTTTAATGTGATGTTCTTATAAGAAATCAAGTGCGTCATTCTTGTGTAAACCTTTTATTTCTAATTTTAAGTGTGTTATAAATTTGTTCACTATATTTATTAAAATATATGTGGAGTGAGGGAGTTGTGTTTGATAGTATTACATATGAGTTATGTTTTTAAAGGTAAACATATATTTGAAACTAGGCATTTTTAATGTGTAACCCCATATTTTGCTATTTTGAAATGTTATTTAAAATTTTTAAATATTTAATCATGTCATGAATGTTATTAGAACTATGAGGTGAAATTGTTTTGGTCTACGTATATTTTTAAAATGGTGTTTGGGTATGCATGCATGGGATTTTTTTGGTAATTTATTTTTTGGGTTATGATATGTGAAAGTGATATATTATGAGACTGTGAAAATTGATTTAGAACAAGAAAAAGCCTGGGTAAATAGGTGAATGGATTAGGACTAGTACACTAAATGTTACGGAAGGGGTTCATTACAGTTCCATCTGGTAGGACTGACGTTACAACACTAACTAAAATTTTGTGATGATTGAAGACCACTAGGGTATGGACATGTTTAACTGCTAGTTGCTTGTGAAAAAGAGTGTTTATTATTGTGGTTCCTATGCCACATTTACAATTGGGTACAATGTCTCTAGCATCCCACACGTTCTAGCTACCATAGGGGATTTACCAACAATGCTTGACTATTCATGACATGGTTCTTTTCGTCGGCATACGGAGGACCACATGAGTATGTTCATGTTCTTTATAAAATTTCACTTCCATTTTAATGTATTATTTGTGAAAAAAATTTCTTCCAATTCTATTTTATTTATTATATTCATATTTTAAATGTTTTCCTTAAAATAAATTAGAAAAGTATGGTTTTAAATAATTATATTAAATTTTATCTTAGATGTTGTGGCATGGAACATTTTTATTGGGTGGAATCATACTGGGAATTTGGATCACACACTACATACACATTTGGGTGTTTTTAGATCTTGTACTTTGTCCATTCTAAGTTGAGACATCATTCTTAGTGATGTTGGTTCGCGTTGTCGGTGATTTTCCCATACAGGTCTGACGATGGTGTTTTGAGGACGTGGCTCTTCATGTTGCATGAAGGTGTGGATAGAGGTATTAGTTTTCTTTATACAGAGGTCTTCTTGGAGATTTGGTTTGAGTAGTAATAACTGAGTTCGGTCCAATGTTAAGGGCTTGTTGGGTTCAATTTTCATACTTCTATTTATTCATCTTGTTATTTGTTTTTCTGAATCTTGTTTTTGGGTAAATTGTTTCCACGTATTATTTTGATACCCAGGAACATGTGCTAGCCCATGGGGATCAGAAACACCATTTGGGTCATGTCACAGAATGGGTCAGAACTATGTCGGTTAGAGACCCATCCTAGTTCATGACACAATCCCTTTCCAATACATTCTCATGTTAATAGGATTATATCTTTGCCCATGAGTGTGTAGAACTAATCATATCCATGAAACGATTGAATTCATTTTCAGTGCCAAATTATTTATAATGGTTCTAATAATTTACGTAATATATAGATATATTATTTATAGATTTATTATAATTATTTATATGATGTATTAATATCATATGTTCATGAAACGAATAACTCAAGAAAAAATAAGCATTAGAAAATAAGATAATAAACAACTAAAATAATAAAAATAATGACATGTTATTACCAAATGGGTGGTAAAAAATTATAATAATATTATATATGATATTATAAATATTAATATGGATATTTTATAAATTAATAAAATTATTAAAATGATTACGGTGTATGTTAAATCAAGTTCAAATAATGGAAATCATTAAGAGAGGGAATTTATCTGAATTACCATTTCATTGATTAATATTTATTAATATAAATACATTCACATTTAGGGGGTGTATACACTTCTAATTTTATGTAATTTACTTGAATAAATATATATTGGTGATTATTAATGTTTTATTTCATTTTTATTCTTCACAAGATTATATTTTAAATGCTCGAGAGAGTAAAAAAATTGTACAATCTCACTTTCTTTTATGATTTTTAACGATCTCTTTTGAAAATTAAATTCCTGTTAAAAGATTTCATTGAAAATTAAATTTGTCTTATGTATCAATATTATATATATCATTGATATAAGTATTTCAAAAATCATATAACTTTTTTTAAATACAGTGTTTACATTCAATATAATTTTTTTAACATGGAAAATATTGATATATCTATATTGTTTACTCAATATGGATAATTGATGACACATGATATTTATTCATGAATTAAATATATAATTAGATACATGAGTAATTATTTTAAATTATTGTTAATATTGTGTATTGGTTATGGAGATCTCCTTGATGCATTGACGGGTCTCATTAGATAAATCCATTGGCTAAAGTAGATGGGTTCTTATTGAGTGGTTTCTATTAATCTTGATAAAGGTCATGAAAGTTTAGGTATTCATGATTTATAAGATCATAAAATAATATAATTAAGCATTTTGTTCTTTTATAATTCAGTTATTATTATTATTCATTAGATTTTATCAATGATATTATCTCTAGGTTGATTTCATTATATTCTTATTGATTAAATGGCATGCTAGTTCAGTTTTTTACCTTATTGTATAAATTATGCCTTATCAAACTTTGATAGTTAAGTTATTGATTAAATAAAATGTGTTTTAAGAAATTTATCCAAAAAAAATATTATACCGTAATGATTTAGTATATTTTTTTTATGTAACCCTTAATTATTATTTGTGCTTACCCTAATTTTATTTCCATTATCAAGAAATTGAAGAATAATTCCCAGAATTAATTAAAGAATTGTAAATTTTTTCCATTACTACGCTTTTTATTTTATTTCAGCATATGAAATGGGTATCATGTATCTCACACATTCCCCAAAAATTACTAACTGATCATTCCAGTGAGATTTGGCCCCATGAATCTATTCTAATGTTTTAAAGTCGGAACTGACTCTATGTCATAAGAGTATGGGTGTTTACATTATTATTTATAGGAAATTTACTTGAAAAAATTGGAACTAAATTAATGAAAAATTTGATTAGGGAACACAACCCAATGATATATTTGGAGGACAATAATAGAGGGACAACCAAATGTTTTTAGTTGGATGATATTATGTCATTTTCTCTAGATAAGCATCCCTATTTAAGATCTACATGTGGATGTGGTTCAAGAAAATATGTATCTAGGAGTAATAACTCCAATAGGGTGAACTTGTCTTTACCTAATCATCACTTGGTCAATGAAAGAGGCCTTAATGTTCACCTATTTTGACACTCCATGTGGATATTCATAGGATAATTAATATATTTTCTACAAACCATTATGTAGTATAAGAAAATAAATATTTTCCCAATGAAAAAAAGTATATATTTTTCTATTAACAATGAATATATCATTAAAATAATTTTGATATTTACTCCATAATTAACAGTACACATTATGATTTAAATTTTAAAAAAATTATAACCTATCATAAAAATGGTTTCTAAAAGGAAGAAGGGAATCGTACTCATTGAAAATGTAGAGATTTACCTACTGAGAAATGCAATATAGGTGGAATTGGAACTGAACAGATCGTGCCAATATTAGGGTATCTTAATCAGTTTTTTATAAATAACCTTTCATTAATACAGTAACCTATCTTTATACATCTTGATTCTCATTTGTTTTATTGCATCAGGCGATATAAGACCCTATTATATAGTGGTACTACTAAACCAATTGTAAATGAGAAATGTATTATGTCATTGGAAAATATATTTATGGTGATGGGATATGTAGAAAAAGAAAAGGATACACTATTACTGTTCTTCCTCAAAGGTGATGTTGATAAATAGTGGTCATTAATCTAGAACATTGTGGATGATGTGTAAATTGAATTATAGGAACAAAAAGCCACTACATAGACAATAATTAGAAAATATTTCCATCATGGAAAATAAATTCAAATAAATATAAGGTTACTCATCTTAATGAGAAGGGAAGAATAATGTTTTGTGCAGTATGAAGAAAACTTTAAAATGTTATTCAACTATGCTATGCATTATATATGAAACATGGAGTTCTATATTGACCATTTATTTGAGGGGTTAATCTATAACTATGAATGTTGATACCCACACAATTTGTTTATCTAGTGAAATTGTATTAATTTATATCAAAAAAGACAAGGAAATTTTTCGACCCTAAATTTTCAAGAGGAATAATAAAAATAAAATCTTAAATGAGAACCATGAAAATGGGAATGCTTAAAAGAATTGTAAAAGAGTAAATAAATTTATATCTTTTTAGAATTATGGAAAGAATAATTCTGGGGAATGTCTAAAGGGATCAAGAGTTTGTTACATATATGGATATAATTATTATATAAATAAATATTGAAAATGGAAGAATGAAAAAGTATTTATTTAATGATTTAGTAATAAGAATATAGAGATCTACATAAATTAGTTCCCCTAGTGTCAAGGAAATCTAACAAAGAAGAGTCCAAGTGGAGATGTAAAAGATAATGTGAATAAAATATATGAGGTGGAAGTACCCAATGTTTTAGTGGTAGTTACTTTAATCATTATATTTTAAGTCAAATAATTATTTATTTGAATTTGGACCCCCTATCTACTTTAAATTTACCCATTTATAATATAAAATTATACAATTTTCTACAACATTAAGAACGAAATTTTTAGTCAAAAATCATATTTGAAGTTTCACTATAAGAACAATGTGTCAGTAATCTCCATTATGATACCTAAATGTGCTTTATTTTCAGACCTTATTATCATATAGGTGGTTGAATTCGATATAATCCTTAGAAAGGGATGTCTTCCAAAATATAGTGCCATAATTTATTACAAGTAGAAGAAAATTATGATTAGTGATGATGATATGGAATTATTTAACTTTTTACAATAGATATATTAATATGATACATGTCTATATCCACCCCCAATAAATATAATAAATGGGATTCGTAGGGACGGTGAGAAAGCAACATGTTATGGATAGAGAATGTAATATTAACAATTAGGGTGTAATTATTTTACAAGAAAAAATTTATGTTTTTCTTGAGTAATTACATTGAAATAACCATGAGTGTGAAGATGAATTATCTATCGATTTAACCCATGATTCAAGAAGAATATCAATAAAACCCTTTTAAACGACCACTTTGTAATTTGTGGAGTTGAGGAAAAAATAAGGTGATTTGTATGAAAATGGATTTATCCATATTATTATTTCACCATGGGGAGATCATGTTCTCTTTATTAAGTTGAAATATGGATCCATGAGGATATGTATTAATTTTTGGGAAATAAATTCAATCATGATGATGAACAAGTACACTCTTTGTCATGTTGATCGAATCCAAATCATCTTCTTAGAGGACAATATTTTTCGACAATTGACCTTAATTATTAGTATTATAAAATCAATGTCATGATGGAAGAAATTTGGAAGAAAACATTCTAAACAATATATAGACATAAAAATAGTACAATAATACAATTTTGATTGGTTAATTCAATGTTTCTTATTAATATAATATCTATATTATTTAAGGAATATCAAGAAAATTTTTTCTTGTGTTGTTTAATTATGATATCATAGTTAATAATAAATTCTATGACGATAATGAAAATAAAATGAGTATTATTCTTGAGAATATTATATGTAAATAATTATATTTTAAATTTACTATGTGTGATTTATAGATTCAATAATATTAATTTCTTGTCCATATTCTCTCCAAGGATTGAATCCAAATTAATCTAAAGAATGCAATGGAAATAAATGAATAGACTATATCAACAAAAGAAACTGAGGTATATATTTTAATTGGCATGGTAGGTTACTATTTGTGATTCATTCATAAATATTCATGATTAGATTACCAATAAACCAAGCATACATGTAAATTAGATTAATTAATTTAGAGAATGGAATGTGATGAATGTTTTGACAAACTACACAAGATATTGGTAAATGATCTGAGTTTTACTATTCCATCATGAAATTAAGGGTTTTCTATATATAGTGATTCCTTAAATAATGTACATGGTTTTTTTAATGAAAAATTATCATTCTATTACATATGCATCTAGGTCAATTAATGCTGAAGAATAGAACTATCCAACCCATGATCTAGATTTAGATGTTGTATTCTTTGTGTTGAGGATATGGATACAATATCACAATTGTGAGAGATATGAGATATACATGGTTCAAAAATCCCTAAAATACATCATTTCATATAAATAACTCAACATGGGACAATGAAAATGGATTGAGTAGCTCAAGGATTATGACTTCTTGATACACTACAAACTAGGGAATTAAAATAACGTTATAGATGCTTAGAGTAAAAATTTTCATAGAGTTCACTCCATAATTTCAATCAAGTGGTATCCTATGTTTTTTTGATCAATTAAATAAGGGTTTGGGAATTATTATGTAATTATACAAATCATTCAATTTCCAGATTATTGTGAAGCTATATTTATTATAAATGGTACAATCTTCTTTATATGACATTGATAAATTTCAGAAGAAAATTAACCCTATGAAAGATGTGAGATTAGTATATTTAATTTATAAAGTTGATATTATAAAATTATAAAAGAGATTATGTGTTACGACTATACAAGATAAAAAATTGATTTTTTTTATGATGCTCAATGATAAAATTTATTTATACACCCCTATAGTAGAAAGATGGATTAGTATTTGAGGGAGAATTTTTTATGAGATAACATTAAAAAAGAAATTGCTGATTATTTATCTAGATGTTTTGTTTTTAAACAAGTGAATAATGTGAGGAAACATCATATAGGAACCATTGAACCACTTAATATTCTATTATATAAATGAGATGAAAATAATCTATACTTTTTCAGAGGAGTACAAAAGACTCCTAGGATGAATGATGCCATATGGTCTATCATTGATCACCTAACCAAATAATCAAATTTACTTACTATAAAATAATGATTACCTAGTGATATCCTCTCAAAGATATATATTAATGAATTTTTAATATATCATGGCACACCTAATTCAATAATGTTTGATTGTGATCCCAGTATTACATTAATGTTTAGGAATATTCTTTATGAGGATCTCGATACTATGCATAATTAGAGAAATTACCACAATCAAAAAATGTATGTATAGTAAAAATTGGAATTTAAAACGGAGGAAGACATGTTGAGATCATTCTCACATAACGTTCAAGGTATGTGGGATCATTACATAGTTTTGGTATATTTCTTCTACAATAATATTTTTATTCATCTATTAAAATGGTTCTATACAAATCAATATATGAAAAGAGATATCATAAAACAACTTGTTGGGATGATATTTGTCAAAGGAAACTTGTATGTCCTTAACATATTGAAGAGACAAAAAATGGTAAATATTATTCACGCTCATATTAAATAATCTAAACGTAGGAAAAAGTATTGTGATGAAAATGAGAGGAAGGATTTGGAATTCCAAGTGGGGGATCATGTTTTCATAAATGAATATCAATGGAAGGGTGTCATGATGTGTAATAATAATTGGAAACTAATCTCTAGGTACATAGGGCCCTTGAAATCCATGATATTATTGTAGTTTTTTCTTATCATTTGGAAATTCCTCTATGCTTTTCAATATTACATGACGTGTTTCATATATCATTGTTATAGATGAACATACAATGCCAAATAAATTTTATTACCTATGATGACATATAATTGTGACTTAATATATCTAAATATGATGATCCCATAATGATTCATAATACTATATATCAATTATTGAGGAATCTCATGAATCGTTTAGTAATGGTACAATGGAGAAATCATAAAACGGATGAAGGAACGTGGGAACTAGAGTTATTTATGAAGAAAAACTAACCACATCTATTAAAAATTTAATAAAATTGAACTTTATAGGATAATTGTTTTATTTTAGGGATGTATCTATCACCCTAAGACAGTATGATTTATTAATGTTAGATTAAATTCAATCTCTTTGATATATTATGATGCATATAACATTGGGTTTAATGGAATCCTGATACTCTATTACGAAGTTATCTAAACATGGCCATTATAACAAAGTTGTAAAATTAGTGAGTAATAATGTGAATAAATAAATTATGTGAAATATATAATTTCCACACATTCATTGGATATGTATTTTTTATAAATAAATATAAGAATCATTTGAATGTAAAAGAAATGATTAACAAAGTATATTCATATTTCTAAAAAGTTGATTTCATCACTTATTATAAAATTATAATATAATTAATTATTTAATATTTTAGACAATTTTTTTTGATATGATAGTATTAAATTCAGAAAAATTATATAAATTTTTTATTATTTTTAATTTTTGATAATTGTTTCTAAAAATATTCCTTTTTTTATTAACAGAGAAAAATTATGATTTTAATTAAAAAACATTTCATTTAAATTATTTAAAACATAATATTAATATTTTAAATGTTTATAAGATAAAAATAGTTAAATTAAATTATTTTCAATATAATTTAGATTTTTGGAATCAATTTCGTATTATATATTAATATTTAAAGCATTAATACTTATAAGACTTTTCTCTTTTGAAACACGGTTTTTCATCACATCTGTAGGTATAATATTAAATTAGATTATACACGATATGCCAATTAAATTTGTAATAATGGATTATTTTTTTAATAATAATAATTTATATTATATGACAATATAAATTTAATTTTTGGCCATTATGAATAGTAAAATTAGTAATAATTAAATACTACTATTAAGATATAAACTGATCTACCATGTGTATTAAAAAAATAATTTAAGTGATAACATGGACCTAAAACATGTTCAAATACACATTTATGGACATATTATGACCTTATAATCTCTATTGTTCTATAATGACCCATTTTGGAGGCTTGAGCCACAATAAAAATGTAGGTGCAATTGATTCTAAAATAAAATTCTCCCTTAAATATAAATGGAGAACCCTCTCCTCCCATATTAACACCTTAAAATTTCATTGTTTCATCCAATAAATGCCCAAATAAATACTTTATTACTCTCCTAACATCTTATATAATGTGATTTTGTTAATAATAATTCCAAATAACGCATTCTGTGCAAACTATAAGAAGATCCCTGTTGAGGATATAATTCTCTTAAATGATTGTTTTCATTTTATTTTTCTTACACCTCATTAAATTATTATTAAATTAATATAATATAATTAAATGAGTATCATATAAATAAAGAGATATTATTTGTTTAATATCATAATAGAGATCCATCTACACTCTAATCAAGTGGTAAAAAAACTGATCACGTTTACAATGGACTACTGTCTCAGGAATCAATATAACATTTATTCTATCAAATCCATTCAAGGATGTATATAGTGATGGACTGAACAAATTTATAAGATATTTATTATATTATTATACTTTTTTTATTATAATATCTCACATAAATTATTAATTTTCATGCTTCTTTAAATATGATCTCAACACCCTTGTGTATGATAGTGTACCTCCTCGGGATGTGATGTGACTCTTTTTTTCAAAGAATATTTACCTGGAATATAATAAGGATATATTTATTAATTATAATATTTATATATGAAATCATATAAATTATTTAAAATTAATATATTATACACTCTTTTACCCTTTCTCCTGTTAATTGAATGATAGAGACGCTCATAAGTATGAATGACCAACCATATCACCAAATTCACGTGATTCATCATGAACGAAACACTTTTTAGAATTTTCATAATAATGTATATGATGTGAAAATATAATATTTAAATCATATTTATCATTATGGAGATGTTGGGTTGATATAATAAGTATATGAACCGTGGCTTTAATTATAAAATACACAAAAGAAAACAAGGCAATTAACAACCTAAATATTTATTGCAATAATATATTATTAAAAAATTGATTGTAAAATGATATAATAGTATTGAATATGAAATTATTAATAAGGATATGGCTTATATATAAAATAATTACATTATTAAAATAATTACATAGTATGTTAAACAATACATTCCAAAGGAAAGCACGAGGTAAGGGATTTCATTTCAATTTCAATTTAATTGAGACATGTTAGTTAGTGTGCACCACTTCACATTCAGTAGTGTATATAATTCCCCATTGATTTATTTATCATGAATATATATATATTCATTATGAATAATGTTTATTATTTATGGGGATAAAAATTAAAATTTTATGAAAATTTTAGAAAATATTATAAAATATCCCATTCATTTGTGATTGCTAACTTTTTATTGAAACCATAACTTTAATGTGATAATTTTTTATTTTAATTTTAAATTATCTTAAAAGTTTTTAATAAAATTCTTATTATTATTTCTTAATATTTATATCATTTTTTACATATGGTGATTACATTGATTCTTAATTGATTTGGTAATGAAATATTTCGAAATCATTTTTCATTAATCAATAAAAATATATGATGATAAAGAATATTGATTCATGAAATAAATTTATTATTTGATATATGAGGAATGTATTGGACATGAAGTTATGGGTGGGGCCTAAATATAGATAGCCATTTGATGCGTCAACAAGTCTTTTGAGATAAAACAATTGTTCAAACTAGATTGGTTATATCTAGTAGTTCTAAAATATCATGAGAATGGTTTTGATAGTTGAGGTTTTTATGTCTCTACAGATAATGAAATCATATAATTAAATATTTAATTCATTGTTAATTCAGTTATTATTATTATCCATGATAATTTTTAATTATATTATCTCTAGATGAATTTTATTCTTAGTGTACTGATTAAATGGAATGTGTATGTAGTTGGGGTTTGGCTTAATGGTAAGAACCCTGTAATCGTACATGAAAAATGGGCGTTCAAAACCCATTGGGAACATGGACTGTAGCAGTACTATAGTAGTACTATAGCACCAATTTAGCAGTGCCGGTATAGTAGATCGGGGGCAGGGCACTGTAGAAGCGGCGGTACTGTGAGGTACTATAGCAGGCGGGTTACTATTCATAGAATGGGCATTTTGCCAAAAATTTGGGCCTAAGGGCTAAGTAATGGGTTACAAGACCACTGGGCCTTTGGGCTATGTAATGGGTCTCCCTCAACCCAGTTAAAAGCGGAATTTTCATTGCTTTAATAATAAGAATGAGGCTTCGACCCCATCCTTTAAAAAAATAAAATAGAATGTGTATTCTGTTATTTTCCATTCTATATTGATTATACATTTTTAAATTATGATATTAATGTTATTGATTAAATGAAATGAGTGTTCAGATATTCATCTTATCATATTCATTATTATTTATTTATTCATGATATATTCTTCTATATGTAACTATTTTTGATCATTTTAGACCACCATTATTTTTTTCCATTACCCATAATGCAAAGATGAATTATTTGTATGATTTGACGGATGAAAAAATTTAACTATTTCTACCCTTTCTATTTTATTTATCTACATGAAATTGGTATCATGAATGTAAATGGTCCTCCAAGAATTCTAAAATGATTATTAATTCATGATTTTCCCTTAAATCTATACTAATTTAATGAAGTACGAACCGACACTTGGTTATAGGAGTGTAGGTCATTACATCACTATTCACCTTAAAATCATTTAATTTAGAAAAATTGTAATATTTATAAAAGTTAATTTTTTCATAATTTTTTAAATGATTATTATTTATCAAATTTAAATTATAAAATTTATTTCTTTATATGTAAAATGCTAAATATAAATTATAAATAAAACCAACTTTATTAAAAAATTAATTTTTAATCAATATTTTTCTAATATTATTTCATATCAATTTATAATTTTTTACTATTTTAGTTTATATATATTTATATATTAAAATTTTTAGTTTTATTTATTAGGATGAAAAATAAAATTCTTAATAAAATAATTGATAAAAAATAATTGTTAATTTTATTGTAAATATTATTAAACAAATACCATTAATTAAATATTTTTATTCTATATTTTAGTTTTACTACTCCAGTCATATTTTGAAATATTTATTAGAGTAACATATATATCTTATAATATAATAATAATTTTAACATTCAAATTTATTTGTAGTATATAATTAGATATATTAACTTATCAATTTATTTATAATATTTTATTGTCATATTTTTTTCATAGTGAGTCTTATTATTTTTAATAAACTATTTATAAGTAAAATAATTTAGTATAGATATTAGATATCTGTTCATTGACCGATTTTTTAATGACTATACACTACTGGAAATTTCATCTTTACCAATGGTTTAAAACCGTTGGCAAAGGCTGGACAACCGTTGCTATACACTGTACCAACGGTTTTCCAAACCATTGGGTCTTGAGGCATGGGGATAAACATATCCCAATGGTTTTGTGAGAACTATTGCGATAAGTCTAAAAAATTGATTATATACCAATGGTTCATTGAAAACGTTGGTATAAATGTTTAGTAACGGTTTAGAACCATTAGTAATATCCAAAACCATATATATATACCAACGGTTTACAAACCATTTGTATAGCCTTTTACCGACAGTTTCCCAGAAACTATTGGTAAATATCTAGTAAAAATACATATTTCAGCAATTGGTACGTAGTTTTACCAATGGTTTACATACAACCGTTGGTATATGTCTTGTCTTTACAGATATTCCAACAGTTGTAAACTGTTGGCATAAGCATTATGTACCTACAACATGCCGACCCCCCTCTGTGCACCTACAACAATTCAACCAGCTCGTACTAGTAGGCCTACAGAATTCATACAAAATTCATACACAATTCTAATACATGCAGAATACATACAAGGGGTTGGGGGTCCATACAGAATACCTACACAATTCTGAATACCTGCACAATTTATACACAATTCTAAATACCTACACAATTCTCAATACCTGCAGAATACATTCAAAATTCTGTATGAGTTAACACATAATTCATACAACACATAATTCATAAAGAATTAGTAATACCTCCAATTTTGTATTTAATTACCCTATACACACACAGAGAATTAAAAAATAATTCATAAGATAATTACATCAAGTATAAAAATAAAATAAGTACACACATGCAACAATTATACCCATACAACAAGTATACCCATACACTATTGACACATAATTCATAAGATAATTAAATACATAAAAAATTCAATAAAGAATTCAAAGGGTTAGGGTTTTTTAGGGGGTTTGGGGCTGATTACGATGTTAGGGTGGTTGTCCAAGGGTGTAGGGGGTTTACAGGGGGTATGGGTGGGGGTGTTTGGGGGTATGGTTGGTGTCTAGGGGGGTGTCCATGGAGGTGTGCATGGGGGGTGGGGTGGTGTCCTAGGGGTTGGATGGGGGATTTCTAAGGGGTTAGGGGGTGTCCAGGGGGTGGGGTGGTGTTCGAGGGGGGAGATGTGGGTGGTCTAGGGTGTTGGGGCTATCCAAGGGGGGTGGGGTTGTGTCGAGGGGGTGGGGGCTGTCAAGGGGGTGGGGGTGTCTAGGGGGTGGGGGTTTCTAGGTGGTGGGTGGTGTTTAAGAGGGGTGGACGGCTCGTCTAGGGGGTCAGGGGATATCTAGGGGATATGGGGTAGTCCATGGGGGTGGGGGAGTCCAAAGGGTGTGGTTTCCAGGTGGTGGGGTAGTGTCTAGGAGGGCCGGGAGGTTGTCTATGGCATTGGGGGATGCCTAGGGGGTAGGGGCCTATCCATGGGGGTGGGGGTGTCCATGTGGTGGGGGTCGTCCATGGGGTTGGGGTCCAAGGGTGTAGGGGTGCCTAGGGGGTGTCCATGGGGGCTGTCCCTGAGGGTTGGGGGGTAGTTCATGGGGGTGGGGATGTGCAGGGGGTGGGTCATGGGGGTCCAGGTGGTTGGGTGGTGTCCCACGGGGTGGGGGTGGGGGGTGGTCCACGGTGTTTGTGGGGGGGGGGGGTTGTGCAGGGGGTAGGGGTGTCAATGGGGGTGGGGGTTGTACACAAGGGTGGGGTGGGGGTCTGGGGGGGTCCAGATGTTGTAGGCGGGTTATCCATGGGGGAAGGGGCATGTCTAAGGGGTACATGGTGTCCAGGGGGTTGGGTGGGCTTTCCATGGGTGTGGTAGGGCTATCCAGGGGGTGGGCGGGATATCCACAGGGGGGGGGGGCTATCCCAGGGGGTGAGGGTCTGTCCATGGGGTATTGGGTATCCAAGGGGGTAGGAGAGGGAGGCTGTAATTGTCTTAATGGAATGAATTTCATGGATTTTATGATCATTGGTAATTTTAAAATGGTTTTGTAATAGTGTTTATTTCAATAGTCTGTGTTTTTTTAGGAAAAAAAGAATGCTTTTGGTGTGTATGGTAAGAAGAGGAGGGGGGTTGGTTATTATGGAATGGATTGAAATTTTATTGTGGGACAAATATAATATAATATTTTGGAATTTGAACTTTAAAAAGGAGTTTTATAAACCGTTGGGGTGTTTTATAAACAATTAAGTCTCTTTTATGTGATTTTGAAATGGTTTATGATGAATTATTTAAGATGTATCTTTATGAGATTTGTGATTTTGTGTCCCGTGATTTATAAAATCAGATTATTTTACTAATTTTTTTGTTTTTGATAATTATTTATAATGTTACAAATATAAACGAATTAAAAAGTCAATAAGGGGATTTCTCAGGTTATAAATCTTTGGATTCAACTATTGTCTTCCTAGTTTTTGTCTCCACCCAAACTCTTGGAGAAGTGGAATATCCCTGTTATTCATGAATCATTGATTATGCATGAATGTTTCTAAAATACAATCCACTATTTTTATTGGTTATCAAGGATCCCATGAGGCAATGAAGTAGGTAGCTACGATTAATGGTATCTTTGAGTTGTTAGAAACCCTATAATCCACGGGGGTGGGGGGCTATCCATGAGGGTGGGGGCTATCCACAGGGGTGGACGGGTTATCCAGGACGTAGGGGGTTTCCATGGGGGTGGGTAGGTGTAACTAATTGACCCCAGTTACCAAGAGTTTTTGCTTTTTTACATCACATTGGTATGATTACAAGGAATCAAGTCCCAAATGACCGATTAGTTTAGTAGTATTGAAAAATAGATTATATACATGAATGTTACATTACACCTTAGAAAATAAAACACAACATAAATTATCCTTTTATAATACATAAATCCTATAGCTTAACCCATCCTTTCACTCATAATACATTTCATGGAATCCTTGCACTTTCCTTTGGTCGAGGGTACATTTAACCTCCTCTTCTTCAGGTGTTTCCTTTTGAGTTGATCAAAAGGGCTCCTTAGGTTGTCTTTCTCATCAAAGAATGGCATCAGGGCTGATATTAGGATAGTTGATTGGATATTTGGGAGGGGTTTTTCTAAGAAAAATGGCTTTGGAGTATGAAATTAAGAGAGGGGAAGTACCCTTTTATTAGAGAGGTGAGGGTCACTTTAGGAAAAGATTGAAATATTGTATTATAATAAAATAATTTTCGGTTTTAATGGCTCCAAAATGATTTATTGCGAGAATTAGGTGGTTATGGGTCGAAATACTATCAACCAATAGGTTTTAGACAAGTATAGGCTACCATTTTAACCTTATCTTTAAGATTCAACTCTCAGTTAAATAATTTAACTTTTACTGCGTCTTTGGGTATTCTTACACTATATTGTTAAAAAACTTACTCTAAACATCCAAGATAACCTCAAGTGGTTAGTTAATGACATATATAATATTATTTAAGCTCTTTGGCCAAACCTTATATTTTTTGAAATATTATATCAACCAATAATATAGTATTTATTATAAAAATTAATTTAGGTCAATTTTGACACTATTTGGTATTTTGATTTTGTGAATGTCATAACAACCGTATCACTTTGAAATGATTTTTTAATAAACCCTAACATGTCATATTAACCAAAAAAAATAGTGGAATTTATCATAAGTCTCATTTTATATTTATTTGGATATTTATAAAATCAATTATTTTTATATTTCATTAATAAGGTAATTACTGCATCATCGTTATGTCATAAATAAATTAATTTTTTAAAGTATAAAAATCATAAATATAATTCCTTGATTGTGGAAATATTTTTATTTTTATAATTAAATTTTTATCTCTAATTTATATTATGTATAACCCAATATTAAAAATAGTTTAGTTATTAAACATTGAAGTTAGTACATGTATCTATTCTTTAACTAAAAAAAATAAATGTCATAATCTAATCCAAGTGGACCTAAAAGATCATATTTCATTCCTATGGTTGTTTTTTATCGAATTAAACTTATCCCTTAGAATTAGGAATTGTGTTAGGTTAATTATAATAACATTTTTACCTGTAATTACCCTATTTACTTTTAATCGTGGTAAATAAAAGTGAAAAGTTACTATTCACCAAAAATTATTTTCATCTTATTGAACCAAATTTTACTTACTGATATTAATCTTGTCTCTAGGATATTTTTAATTCCACTCACATAAGCAGTAAAATTAAATTTTATGTAAATTTACAAATGCTCCCAGAAGGTGGCTAAAAAACGTTATAAAGTTCAACAAAATTTTACACATCTAATTTTGTTATAAAATGACTAAATAAATTATATTGAACATATATAGGTATTATATATATATTTTGACTTAAAATACATTTAAATAAAATAAATAAATAATTAAATAAAAAGGCTGTTTCGAATAATAACTCAGTGTTTGTCACTATTCAACAAAAATTAAAAGTTTGCAAAAAATACCAATAATTCACCCTAAGATAATTTTGATATTTTGAATTCAAAAATGAATTCTATTTTACAAAATTAAAAACATAGAGATCGAATTTAATAATTTAAAATTAATTTCCATTGTAAAAAAAAAGCATGTTTTCAAAAAGTAAAAACTTTCAAAAGATTGACATGTGTTTATGCCAAATTTAAATGTGAAATTACTTATAATAAACTAAATTTTATTAAATGATAAAAATATAATCTTATTATACATAAAATCAATTCAAATTTTAAATTTAACATTATAAATTATTTTTATTAAAAAATTTGTTTTCAATTAAAATTTAGTATTTTTCAGTATTCACCAAAATATGAATGTTATTAGAAATGTACCAAATTTTTTTCCCAACTAAATTTTTATGTCCCAACACTAAATAATAATTTAATTTCATTAAATTGAATATATAAAAGCGTCAAATATTTGTTTTAAAAATGATTCACAATTAAATAGGATGTAAAATTGCAGTTTTTGAAAAAACCTCTCTTATTTGAAAAATTGGATTTGTCTTTATATTATGTCTAAGAATTATAAAATATTAATATTCAAATTATATAGGATATATATAAAATTCAAAATTACGTTAATAATATTCATAACCTCCTTTTGAATGGCTAGTTTAGTAAGTCGCGGTTCGCTCGAACTCGTTGTTGCGTGTAGCACAAGTTATTGAATTACATTGAAATGATAACATACTATGAAATCATGGGGTGTTAAATTCTCCACTCCTTCGATAAATTGCATCCTCACAATTTGAAATTGTTCTTTGAAAATAAATGTTTAAAAATAGAAAAATACCTTTGTGGAAAACCGATATCGGAAATTGGTTTAATAAAATTTAGTCTGAATTAGAGGGAATGGGAAATAAATAAGTCACCACCAATTTATGATATCAATTTGAAGAACATTGGTGGCAATTAGAGACCCATAATTGGATGAAGAATGTAAATATTTATAGGGGTTGATTCAGGTCATCAATAACAAACAATTGTATAATTGAGGGCCTCAAAGCCATTAATCTATGATGATTTAAAATATCATCAGTGAAAAAAAACGTAAGGTATTAGGATAACAAATTTTTTTTAATATCTCATCCATAAATTTTATGAATTAATTTATTCAGACAACAATAGAATAAAAATATTCTTGACAATTATATTTTCATCCATAAACTAATTCCTACCACAAACTCATCTTTCACTCCATAAGATAATAGATTCCAAAAATAATCTATTTATCCCAAATGAATAGGGTTCCAATAATAATTAATTTATAATTCATTTGTCAGACTATTTAAAGAAACTACATTATACAAACTAGGATGTCACATAGGCCAGTGGTAGGTGATGCACCCTTGTCACCCTTCGGTTGCGGGTTCAAATCTTATAGCCTTACCAAACGTGATGGTTTGTCACCCAGCCTCCAGGTTGTCCTTTTTAGGACAATCTAAAAATAATATCAAGAAATTATTTAACCTTAATAATAGTATCAAATGTCAAACTTTATATATTCCAACTTTAGACTTATCCAAAATACTTCTATTAAAACTCAAAGTCCCAAATTTACGAGGATGGTAAACACAATGAAGATCATTTTTTCCATATAATAACATGTGAATGTCATCATCATGTATTCAATTAAATCACTGTAACACCAGGAATTACCATAAAATTTCATTGATTACATTTATTCTCCCTTACTCTTTATAGAATAATCGATATACTCCTTATACACAAAAATTTTGTAAACTCCAACAATGAAGGAATATATGAATCATTAATCATCTTAAAGGTCTCGATGGCATGAATTGGGACACCAATTCATGTCATCACTTTTAAAAAAATTCAGCTTAAAGGTAGTCAAGAATATCCAATATAATTTATCCAAATCAATCACATTTTATTCCAAAATCACCACCTCACTTTTAGAACCATATTATGATTTTTCATTCTCTCAACCACATATTTTCAAAAATATTTAACCTACTATTGCCTCAATTTTCATGGTTCCACACAATCTCATGTCCTTAATGAAATAGTACTATAGTACAATCCTTATATACTCTACGAATCTTATAACATGTACATCATTAATACAAAAATCAAATGACATAATACATTAATAACAACATAACAACTATAAAAATTCCACTTCATCTTCAGTAGTATAATAACTGTGTTATTATCTAATAGAAGCATTTGGGGCATACTCTTATGATTTGGACATTGATTTGCATAGTTTCCCAACTCCTTGCAGATGAAGAATTTTATATTTGAAAACTTTTTTACCTTTTCAATCACGTACATGGTGTAATTTTTCTCCACACTTATAACAAACTCTCATTCCGTTCAAGCATTTACCAAGGTTATTCTTTCCACAGTTATCCCAAATGGGAAAATCCTTCTTCCCCCTCTTCTCTTTATCTATATTTCTCTCTTCCATCATTTTCATAACTTGCAACCCTTAAAATCCATAGGACTCAGAGAATTATTAACATATCTTATTAACACATGATACTATTTTTTCATAATATGAGAATACATGGGAGACTATTTCCCATCTATATTTTTTCTAAATACCATGAATGTTATTATCCTTCTTAATCATTTGATCATGCGTAATGTTGGAGTTCTAATTCCTTCATCTTGGAACCATTTCTAAAAAATGACATACATTATGTTAGTTTATGAATTGAAATGAATAACTAAAAACTTGTAAAATACCTAACCTATGTTGAAAAGATTATTAATATAATCTATAATCATAAAATTATTTCATGGAGGGAGTATTTACTCCAAAATCCTTTGTGATGGCTTGTAATGAAAATGTTAATTATCCTAAGCATATCCCCCCAAGAGTTTCATTTCCAAGAGTACAACAAGGCCCATTGTCATGTACAAGGATACCCCGAGTCAATCCCGGAACTCATTTTCAGAGTTTTCACTCCTAGCTACATCTGTTCCAGAGCTGCCTCTACCTACTCGTATTAAGATAGAGATGCATTTCTTATAAAATATACAAAATATCTACATTACCAAAATTCTAGGAAGTTCTTCTATATTAATCCTCAAAGTCTATCATAGGGTAATGTTATATAATATGAGTTTATATAAATTTATTTCCAATGTTGTTGATAAAATATTTATGATATCTACTGCAACACCCTTACCACAGAAACCCAGAGTCGGTCCTTTATTACATAACATTGGCATGATTACAAGGAATCAAGTCCCGAAAGACCGATCATCTTAGCAGTTTTGGAAAATAATTTATATAAATGAACATTAAATTTCACCTTAGAAAACAAAACCCAACATAAAGATTCTTTTGAAAATTCAATTAATCCCCCATCTTAACCCTGCTTATCAATCATAATACACTTTACGGAATCCTTGCACTTTCCTTCGGTTGAGGGTACGTTTAACCTCCTCTTCTTCAAGTGTTTCCTTTTGAGTTGATCAAAAGGGCTCCTTTGGTTATATTTCTGATAATATTAAGGCCTCTTTGTTAATGGGAGTATAGTTTAGAGGACATTTGGGCAGGGGTTGGCCGATCCAAATGGCTTTGGAGGAGTGAAATTAAGAGAAGGGTAAGTAGCCTTTTATAAGAGAGGTGTGGGCCACTTTAAGAAAATCTTGAAATATTATTTTATAATAAAATCATGTTCGGTTTCTAAAAGCTCCAAAATTATTTATTTCAAGCAGTATGTGGTTATGGGTCGAACTATTATCAACCAATAGGTTTTATACACGTTTAGGTTACCATTTTAACATTACCCTTTAAATTTAACTCTTAGTTGAATTGTTTAAATTTTATCGTGTCTTCTGGTATTCTTACACTATAATGTTAATAAACTTACACTAAACATCCTAGAGAACCTGAAGTGGTGTATTAATGACATATATAATATTATTTAAGACCTTTGGCCTAACCTTATATTTTTATGAATATTATATCAATGAATAATATAGTCTTTATTTTAAAAAATAATTTATGTCAATTTTGAGACTATTTGGTATTTAGTTTTTGTGAAAGTCATAACAACCTTATCAATTCAAAAAAAATTTATCTAATCAACCCTAACATATAATATTGACCTCGAAAATTTGTGTAATTCATCAAAATTCTCAATTTACCTTTATTTGGATATTAGAAATATCAATTATATTAATATTTCATTAATAAGGAAATTACTACATCATAATTGTGTCAGAACTAAATAAAAAATTTTAATGTCTAAAAATTTGAAATAAAATACCATGATGTAGGAAATATTTTTATATTTCTAATTAATTTTTATAGTCTAATTTATCTTAATTATATCACTATATTAAAAATGGTTTAGTTATTAAATTTTGAATTTAACACTTTTAACTTTTTTTTAAATAAAATAATAATAGAAGTACTAATCTAGTCCAAGTGGACCTCAAGGATCTAATTTTATTCCTAATGTTTTTTAGGTATAATTTCACTTATCCAATTGAATTAGGACATATTTTAGTGTAATTAAAATATCATTTTTACATTTAATTACCCTATTTACTTTTAACCATGGTAAATAAAATTCAAAAGTCACTATTCACAAAAATCAGTTTCATCTTATTGAACTAAATTTTTCATATTTATGTAAACCATGTCTCTCAGATTTTTGAAATTCAACTCACATAAGTGGTAAAATTAAGTTTTATGTAAATTTACAAATGCTCCGAGAAGATGGGTAAAAAACGTAAAAAAGTTAAAAAAACATTTATAAAACTGATATTATTATAAAATGGATCCATTGAATTAAATTTATCATATTTATTTATTATATATCTATTTTGACTTAAAATAATTTTAAATAAAATAAATAATTATTTATATAAAAAGTCAGTTTTAAATAATAAAGAAATGTTTTTCAATATTCATTAAAAATTGAATGTTTTCAAAAAAATACCAAAATTATACCCTAAGATAATTTTGATATATTGAATTAAATAATGACATATATTTTACCAAATACAAAACATATAAGTCTGATTTATTAATTCAAAATTAATTCCCATTTTCAAAATCAAAAAGCGGGTTTTTAAAAAGTAAAAACTATCAAAAGATTGACATGTGTTCATGTCAAATTTAAATGTGAATTTAATTATAATGAAATAAATTGTAGTAAATGATAAAAATATAATCTAATTATACATCCAGGCCATTAAAATTTATAATTTAACACTATAAATTTTTTTTATTAATAATGTTGTTTTCAATTAAAATTTAGTATTTTTCAGTACTCATCAAAATATGAAAGTTATCAGAAAATTACCAAAAATTTATCCAAACTAAATTTTTATGTCTTGACTGTAATTAAAAATTTAAATTCATTAAATTGAATGTATATATGTTTGAATTTTTTTTAAAAATTATTTTCCATTAAATATGTTGTAAAATTTCATTTTTTTTAAAAATACTTCTTTACTCTAAAAAATTGAATTTTCTCTTATATTATGACCAAGAAACACACAATATGAATGTTAAAATTATATATGATATCTATAATATTCAAAAGTTAGTTAATAATATTCAAAACCTCTTTTTTTGGCTAGTTTGGTAAGTCGTGGTACGCTCGAACTCGTTGTAGCGTGTAGTGCAAGTTATTGTAATACATTTAAGAGATAATATACTATGAAATATTGGGGTGATAAAGTAAGGATATACACGAGGTGGGGGGCTGTACAAGGGGGTTTATGGTGTCTCAGGGGGTGGGCGGGGCTCTCCAGGAAGGTATGGTGGTCCAGGGGTGGAAGGGTTGTCCACGAGGGTGGCGGGGCAATCGAGGATGGTAGGGTGTGTTTGGGGGGGGGTGTCCATGGGGGTGTGCGGGGGAGGGGGGGGGGGTGGGGGTCTCCAAGGGTATAGGGTGTAAAGGGGTGGGTGGGATGTCCATGAGAGTGGGAGGCCTGTCTAGGGGGAATGGGGTGTCCAAGGGGGCGGGTGGTGGGCTGTCCACTGGGGTAAGAGGGCTATCCACGTGGGTGGGCGAGCTTTCCATGGGGGTGGGCGTTCTATCCACTAGGGGAGATCTGTCCAAGGGGGTACGAGGTGTCCTGGTTGTGGGAGGCCTATCCATGGTGGTGGGTGGCCTTTCAAGGGGGGGGGGGGGCTGTCCACCGGGGTACATGGTGTCCAGGGGCTGGTGGGCTGTCCACGAGGTTGGGGAGGCTATCCAGGGGGTAAAAGGGGGTCCAAGGTGGTGGGCGGGATGTCCACAGGGGTGGGAGTGCAGTCCATGGGGGTGGGTGTAAACGGGGGGTTGTTTAGGGGTGTACGAGGTGTCTAGGGGTTGTTGGGGCAGTCCAGGGGGTATGGGGTGTCCAGGGGGGTCGGTGGGCTGTCCACGGGGGTGGAAGGGCTACCCCGGGGAGGTACGGGGTGTCTCGGGGGTGGGCGGGCCAACCACGGGGGTGGGGTATGGGGTGGGACAATTCACGGTGGGAGGGGCTGTCCAAGGAGGTGGGCGGGCTGTCCATAGGGGTTGCGGGGTAGTTAAGGGGGGTCGAGGGTGGGAGGGGGGATTTCCAAGGGTTGTGGGGCAGGGGGTGTTGTCCATGATGGTAAGAGGTGTCTATGGGGTTGGCAGGCTGTCCAGGGTGGTGGACGGGGCTGTCCAGGGGGGTACGATGTGTCTAGGGGGTGGGATCGCTCTCCACGGGGGTGGTAGGTATGTCTATGTGGTAGGGGGTGTCCAGAGGCAGGCTGTCTGCGGTGGTGGGGTGGGGGGGGGGGGTTGTACATGGGTGAGGGGAATTCTAGGGGGTACGGGGTGTCCAGTGGGTGTGTGCGGATAACCAAGGGGTACGGGGTGTCCAGGGGTGTGGGCGGGCAGTCCACAGTGGTGGGGTGGTGGGGGGGGGGCTATCCATGGGGGTTGGGTGGCTTTCCATGGGTGGAGGGCTACCCAGGGGGTGGGTGAGCTATCCACAGGTGTGGTGGGGCAGTCCAGGGGGGTACAGGGTGTCCAGGGGGTGGGCGTGTTGTCCACGGGGTTGGGGGTGGGGCTATCTAGTGGATGGGTGAATCAGTCACACAAAATCATCAAGTCAGGTTTTAGAATTTATAGATAAAAATATTAAGATAATGTGCCATATCTAATCACACATATATCGAGGCAAAACAAATCATTAAACGTCAATGTTTAGTAATATCAATAAAAAATGTAACGGATCATTAAGTACCTCATCACATTCACTATCATCACCTTCATCATCAGCCTCACCCTCATCCTCATCGTCTTTCCCATCATTATCCCCATGCTCCTCAACACCCTCCTCTTCATCCTCGTAATCAGCCTCGGCCTCCTCATTCCCCTCCACCTTTACCTCAGCCTCCTCCTCGCCATACCCTTCGGCCTCAGCCTTCTCCTCACCCTCCCCCTCTGCCTCTGACTCTTCCTCACCATCGTCTCAACCACCACTATAGCATCCACCTACTGAACCATATATTGAATGTATCAACGACATATATTCGTCAGATGCTATTCTGGCCTCTAGTTAATGTGTTGGATTAAAAACATCCATCAGTTTCATAAATGAAGTGTTTTCCTTAGTAGACTATTTTTTCCTCTTTCTGGTCCTTATTTCAGCCTATTCCACATGTGCCTTAATCTTCTAGGACTTTGTGTCACTATAACTCGTACCTGAGGAGGGCCAATACTTCGTCAGAACTACACTCATCCCATTTCGGTATAGTACTCTACAAGGGTGGTCATCTCCCGACACCTGATGTAAGTGATCATTTGGCCCAACATTTTCAGGTTCCTAGGAATCAAGGGCCTCTAAAGTAGTCTGTTTCAAATATAAATAGATTAATTAGTTACAAAATAGAGATTAACATTTTAAATCTACAAAGTAAAACTTATAATCTACAATTGATTCGGTTCATTAACCACACATCTATCTTTCATCCTTCTACTGGAGCAAAAAAGTTTTTCTCGAGGCACACATCCTTCTATATTCAATTAATGCCTCCAAAATGACATTGAATGTGGGAAATATTAATTAAAAATAGGATTCTAATAAATAATTTCATAACTAAAATTATATAAAAACTTTATCAATCAATTAAATAATGGAGGATGCAATAGAAAGAGAAAGTAATGAAGAAAAATTATAAACTGTCATACATGCTACCTCTCATGATTTGGCATCATATTATGTCTCAATGTGCGGAGGAATTTGTTAGAATCAATGTTTTTTATTTCATCTAGATGATTCCAAAATAAAATTCATTAATTAGTATTGATGAAAAACATGAAAATTGAAATTTAATTACCTTTAATGTGATTGATACCTTAAATTGTCTAGTTGTCCAATGAGTAATCATCTATCCATAGTGTTTAATAGTCAATAATCCATGATAGGGACCACCTATAACTCTATTCCCACTCAACCACACAAGACAATATTCAACTCATGCTTATAAGCTCTCCAAATCTCGCCTAAATCCTATACACATTCTGGTCATGCACCCTCTCCATCAGGAAAATTAAACCAAAGTTGAAACCAAAATCTTAATTCATATAAATAAAACAAATAATATATGGCATTAAATACAACATATTTTTTAACCTTGTATCTGCCAATGCTTTATCCTTGACTTTATTTGGAAACTGTCTCTATGATAGTGGGCTAACATGAATGATGTTGGAGTATTTGGCAAGTGTCACCAAAAAAACTCCGACATTGCAGCCCTAATTTTTCAATCATTTGATTATCTTCATTGTAGCCTACCATCAATTGTGTGTGGTAGTTCCACACCGTACACATGCCTGTATGCCCCTACCCCTGCCTGCTATCAGTATATGGCTTAGGAATGAAAAAATATATTTTATCAATATATGTTATAATGAAAATAAATAAAGGTGTAAATTTTTTTAGGGATGTATAATTATACACAATTTAGTCTGATCAATGGGTGCCGCTGGATCCGTAGAAACTAATGGAACACCCTGTACAGTTAGAGTGGGTCCCAATTTATGCTTTAGAGTTACATAATTGGGGGGTGTAGGAGTCGGAGAAGATGGAATATAAAAGCATAGAGGGGAGAAAGCATAAGTAAAAGAAGATGACGGGGATGGATGGGTGAATGCTAGATGGGGAGTCTAAATTATCCTTGAATATGGTTCAGATGGGTGAGGAGGATCATATGTAAAGGGTCGCGAAAAAAATAGGAGGCCTAGATATCTCGTGTGACTCTAACGACACCCCAGGACCAGAATGTGGGATGGATGGTATGTTAGTGGGAGGGGAATGATATAATCAAGTACACCAACTAGATCGTCTAACTCTCTTACCCCCCCCCCCCACGTACGAACACCCTGTGTACTGGGACCAGTACTAGGATTCTCATCAAATAAATGTCACATAATAGATGGATCCATCAAAAAATTTAAAAACAAAATTATTATATATTATTTAAATATATATATTAGAAATAAAATACACACTACAAGCACTAGTGGTGGAATTCCCATCTCAGTCATGTGATGATTGTTGTCCACAATCTATTTTCATCACCTCTCATTAATTGGTTACATTTCCTGCATTTGAAAACAAATATGGAAATAATTATAGAAGGTTAACTTATGTGTAACACAAAAAACAAAATAAATTATCTTGAATAGAAATATAATGAAGTTAATAAATTATACAAGAAGTAATGATAAATTTTAATTTTCAGTAGGATAGTTATTTACTAAGTGTCATCAGTCGATTAAAATCACGGAATATTAGTTATACCAGATTCAAAATGGGTAAATCAGTTATCAAAAATAATGAAAATATTTCATTTCGTTATCCTAGGTAGATGAATTAGGTTTCTATATTTTTTTTCAAAAGAATACAAACCATCATTTTCATTACCTAGTAAAATGTTAAGGAGAGGTATTAGAGTTATACTAACTTTATACAAATCATAGTTGATTAATTGAAATGATCACCATGTTATAAATGTTTGTTTCATTGGATTGAATACAATTCAATTATAAATTAGAAAATGCAATTCAAATAAAATTGTAACCAATTTACATTGAAAATGGACATAATAGTCATGTCAGATACAATATATTTGTAATCAATATTTAATCAATTTGAATAGTACCAACCTTAAAAACCCATGTTGAGGTAAATAAAAATAATTGAGAACATGAATGAATAATTTTATATATTTCCCACCTCATGTTGAGGTTCACAGTCAACTTTGAAAATTGAGCTATTAGAGTCGTCAAAAGTAATAAATTCATCATTTCGAATGGTAGTAGTGATGGTGTCAATTCCATTATCACCATCATCAAAAATATTTCATCGAATTACATCAATAATGACACAAAATTCAGGTCTAAGGTGGTATTTGACATACAAAACATGTTTCACCATTGATGCCAATACATATGGTTCATCAACATCAAGAGTGAGAGTCATATCAATTACTCAAAATCCACAATCATCAATAAATGTGCCATGCCTCGTCATCAAATTAATCAACTTGATTTTCTTCACCGTGACTCATCCAAGAGAATAATAATCCTATATTATTATTTTTTCAATGACTCCATATTAACATACATTTTCGAATTCTAGTCTATTATTTGATGCACTATCATTATAATATGTTGTCGAAGTAAGAATAACACCATCATGTTTTTTTCTAATGTTCTTTTCTTGTTCAATGATAATATATCTGTACCAGTTGAAAAAAATTTTTTACAGTCACGAACCATGGTATAAGGACCAAAATCCAAAGCTCTTGTTTCCTCAGAGAAAGAGTCAGATGGAAAACCCAATACCTGAAATATATAAAAATATTCAACAGAATTAAATATTGTTTTAATTATTTTAAACAGTAATATTATTACCTTCAATTTTAACCAAGAAGAAAAAACTTTTCTATTCAAGGTATCCCTCCTTCTCAAATATAAATAGCAATGATTTCTATTTATAATCTCTTTATGTTCCCTGTAGAAAATAGTAAGAATATATTACAGGTATATATATATAATATATACATATTTATTTTACTTTAAGGATGTAGTAATTGAGCAAATCACAGTTGAACAAAACTATGCGATGTGCCGTCTCCCACTCTTCAAGGATTAATGTCGTCAATGTATATGATCCACAAATTCCTCCTAATTGAGGAAGTGATTGAAAATGGGTTCAATTTGATCATACTAATCTTCTTCATTTCTCATTGGACTGTTTATTCTTATAGTATGATCTCAAATACTTATTGTGGAAATCAATACATTCTTGATCCAAATATCTGTTCATGATAGAACCTTCACGATGATTCCTATTACTGAAATACGATATTAATGTGTACATGTTTATCTCAATTGGATTAATCCAATGAAAAAAAAATATTTCCTCAGAGAAGTATTTCAGTTGGAATATGGACAATCAGATATAGCATGCATGTGAAAAATTATGGGGAAAATATTTTTTCTGACTCACACAAAATTAATGGGGAATAAGCCAACATTATTTGCATGAAATAAATGGAAAACGTAAAAAAATATCTCTAAACAAGTAGAACAACTGAATAATAGCCACCTATACATTAGTGGGAAAAATTTGACGCATTGCTTTTGAAATAAACTCATGCAGAAGGATGTGATAATCACAAGTCTTTAAAGATTTTAGCTTCAACTCTCTTCTGTTGACCCGTTTAGATATGTTTCCTGAATATCCATAAGGAACATTAATAGTCTCTAGTACTTCCAGAAGTTTCTTTTTTCTGTAGGTGTGATAACATAATAAGAACATGGAACTTTCCATTTGTTTCACTAATACGCAAAGGATGCAATTCTGGTCTAATGCCCCAATCCACCAAGTCACACCGTGACCATAAATCATCTTTTGTATTTCCCTTAACATTTAGATGAATCAAAAGCAACATTTCACATGTATTTTTTGAATGTGCATTATGTCTATGCAATGATTTGACAAACTGGTATACCAATAAGGAAAATCAAATAAGATACTCATCTTCATCCAATTATAACAGGTTTTAGTGGAAAAAATCTATCTCTTTCAAGATTTCATTTAACCCTTTCCGAATACAAAACTAAAATCTTTCAATTCATTAAGCACATCAGTTTTTGACATACGCTGAGGTGGATCATCGATGTCCATGGTTTTTTTAAATCATTAGTGACTATTTCTATATATATGGTCCATTGAAAAGAATCATCGATGTCCCATAACACAGAAACTATAACACTGTTTCTGTCTTTATGATCATGTATTCTCATTAAAAATAGGACATGATTGTTTTCCCTTTATTCCCCATCCATACATCATTGCATAAGCAAGAAAATCATTGGTCGTACAGATAAGAGTAACACAAATATGAAATATTTCTTTCGAACAAGCATCGTATGTGCACACACCCACATCCCAATGATGTTTCAACTATTTTATTAAAGTTTTCATGTATACATGTATATCATTGTTGGGATCAGAATGGCTAGATATAAGTATAATCATGAATGTGAAATATTTTTTCCTACACAACCATGGGAGAATATTATAAATGTGTATATAAACTAGCCATGTGTTGTACGATGTAAGAATCTTACCAAATATATTAAAACCATCACATGAAAGAACCAACCTCACATTACACATGTCAGTTTCTTAATCAGGATATCACGTTTCAAATCTCTAACATGAAAATACATCTGCACGGTGAACCAAATCATCATTACTCTTCTTTCTCTCGGTATCACTCCATCACTTTTTATTGATATTTCATCAGAAATAAAAATCTTTTGGAGTCTTGGGATCAATAGAAAGTGAAACATTACTTTATGCGGTACAAGGGATGGTGTTCCATTAGCTTGGGGCTTCCAGCTGGATGTGACACATTTTATACAATCATTTCATTCAGTATTTTACTCTTATAATAAACTGCAATCTTTCGGGCAGCATAAATTTGGTTTCTTGAAAATCAATGTTCCTCAACTAACTTACATTCCATATAGTGTTTTGAGGGAATATCGGTGTCATCTAGATGTATGTCCTTCAAGAAGGTATGAATGTAATTTATGGCATTATTAGAAATCCTATAAAAATATTCCCCAAGAAATAATTACATTAAAAATTCCATTTATTTCATTTTACCACATTGTCGATAAAATATAGTCGTGGAGGCTATCCAGTGGGTTGGGGGTTTCTAGGGGTGGTTAGGCTATCCACGGGGGTGGTGGGGCTGTCTTGGGAGGTTGGGGGTGTCCACGGGGGTGGGCGGGGAAATCCAGGGTGTAGGGGGTGTCCAGGGGGTGGGCGGGCTATGCACAAGGGTGGTGGGGATTTCTAGGAGGTATATGGTGTCTAGGGGAGTGGGAGGGCTGTCCACAGGGGAGGAGGGGCTGCCCCAGGGGGTTGGGGGTGTCTACAGGGGGTTGTCCTTAGGTGTCAAATGATTTTCTAGTGGGTTGTGGGTGTCCAGGGGATGTGGTGGTGTTTATGGCGGTGTGGGGATGTCCAGGGGCTGTCCAAGAGCATGGGGAGGTGTCTAGGGGGTGGGGTGTCTGAGGGCTTGGGGGGAGGCTATCCATGGGGTTGGGGTGGCTGTTTGTGGGGGTAGGGGGTGTCCAGGGGGTGGGGGTTGTCTAGGGTGGGGGGTGTCCAGGGGGTTGGGGACTGTCCAGGGGGGATTGGGGGGCTATTCTAGGGGTTCGTGGTCCAAGGGGGTCGGGGGTGTCTGGGGGGGGGGTGTCCAGGTAACATTGATAATATATAAGCACAATTTCATAACCCTATTATCCTATTATTACCACAGGAGTTGGGTTTATGACTCTCCTAGGCATCACAAATCTATCACCATATAATTATCCACCAATATTAAAAAAAACACTCTAATATTGATTCCTAATGCCCAGAATAAAAAAAACAATATTATCCAAGTAATGGAACAAAAAAAGAAATTGCACCTCCATAGACTTCAAATACTATCAACTAGCGGTGAATAATTACGTGCACTTTACCGTGATGTTTTGTTTCTTGAGATATATATTAGTGAGTAAATAAGGTGTATGCATGAACAACATTGGTGATTTATGTGATGGTTATAATACATTATTATGGGTGCCTTCCTAGGATACAAAATGATATAAATACCATAATAATGAATTATAACTATCTAAGAAAATTGTGACAAGAATTCCTAACTCTAATTTTGAATTTCAAAAAATTTTACAATTGTATGATCTAACCACTTGTTGGAGTATCAATAAATGATCATTTAATTGAGTAAATTTTGGTTCTCTCACCATTCACACAAAAAAATTACCCAAACCCACTCTAGTGGTTCAGGTGGAAGCACCACTTTATTGAATGACATATAGTGTGGGTATCATCATCTTAAAGTTTGAGTGTGATATGTCAAAGACAACATTTAGGGGTACATTCATAATGCATGGGCATCTTATCATTCCTCTTAGGATAAGAAATTCTATAACTATATTTATGTCTATCCTACGAAATCATGTCAACAAAACTTAAATATAAAACAATCCAAGTATAAAATTACTCTGGATCAGATTGAACTATTCAATATCAATCAAAAATTTTCTATATAGATAAATCACAACAAAACCACAATCTAAAATGATATATTTCTTCTGTTCATAAGGGGATCATAATACATGGTACATTTTAGTGAAATTGAATGAAAAAAAATATAATATAAATGAATGCATAAGTACTGATTTAAAATTGATGAACAAAAATTACTTGAATCAGTGATAGATGTCCAGTTGCAAATTAGTGATATCACCCTCGAGAGCAGGTTGGGAAGTAGGGTTCGAACCCCAACCTAAAATTTTATATACCTTCTATTCATAAGGGGATAAAAATACACACAACATTACAATGAAATAGACAGAAAAAATATAAAATAAATGAACTCACACGTACAAATTTAATACGGAAGAACAAATTGTTTGAAACTAGCCCTATTGTGCATGGATGTAGCATTCGTGATGATATTTAGGGATAAATATTTGATACGGTTGAGGTTTAGGGAAACATATTCGAGATGGTTCGTCGAGATCTCATTTAGGTAAAAACTTTTGAGAGCTATAGAGTTCGATATCCCTAGAAGTGTCGATAATTGGGGATTTTCATTCCGAATAGTATTACAAAACCGTTGGGAAACTAAATTTATCCCAACAATTTACAACTGTTGGGAAAAAAATCTTTATAACAATACCCAATAGATTAAAAGAACCATTGGAAAAAACCTCTTAATCAGCACTATACCCAAGGGATTTCTTAAACCATTAAATAAAATATCAATATACCAACGGTTCAACAAAACTGTTGGTATAGTAGACTTTTCCCAAATAGTTTCAAAATATTAGAAATATTGTGTTGGTATAGGTGGGATTTCAATGAGTGATATTAGCAATATGAAAATTTATACCTGTAAGATTTCATTCCTCTATATAAAAACTACAATTACATTATTTCATTAAACTATCACTTACCATGGCTTGCATTATATTTAATATTAAAAAAATCATATTTATTTATCCTTTAATGATGATCTTCCTAATAATAAGATTTTTTTTCTTTTTGATCCTCATTATTGATTAATATATAGAAAATTTAATATTAATTATGATTATATTCTTTTATAAATATTCACCCTATTGATTTATCCACTTTTAATGAATATGTTTCTCCCATGGATAGTAAATACGCATTCTCTTATATATATAGGTTTCTGTTCTTTTTTTGAAATATTACACGTAATAATTAATAATGTGTAATTTGGTTGGATCATATTTTTATGTTTAAATTTTATAATCATGTTTCAATCCTTTCAAAATAATAGGGAAACATTTTTAAATTTTATAGTCATACCAAATATTAATAATAATAACAAGAATGTCTCTTAAAACTAGGGAATAACAATCAAATTGCTGTTATTATTGTAACTTTGAGACTAATAATTCATAACAATTTTGGATTTGGAGTATAAAATCGGTGATAATCAAACGGTTAAGAATCAATATTGGGATGTAGTAATTTTATAAATATAACAGCAATGTTTTTTCATTAAAACCCCCATGATCAATCATTGTTCACTCTCCTTATCATTTTATATTTTTTCTTATTATTAGGATCAATGTTTTATCTCATGAAAAAAACTAAACCCCCATACCTAATTAACAGGATAATATAGGTAATTTAGAAGAATAGCTACACTCAGAAATATGGTAAAATTCTTTGAGGAAATATGAGGCCCTAATATTTTATATTATAATTATAAATTAAAATCTATTTTTCCCACGTATAAAATATAATTTTATTATGAATGTATATATATTTTTTGTCGAGTGACCTATGATGATATAATCTATTATGTTGAATGGAATGTCCTGAATTAATTTTTATGAATAGGTAATGTCTGATTAAATATTATTAATCAATTATCAAATAAATTATTGAAAATTAATTATTTCTTTAATATTATATTTTAATGTTAAATGATTTCTGTCTATATTAAATATAATAAAAAAATTTATTTCATTACTATGAAACATTGATGAGATAAATCTCTTTAGATATTTAATATATATTTTTGTTTGATATATATAACAGAATATCCCTTTAATTATTGATTATACTGAATTCTTTTCAGGAGAAATATATTATCCTATGGTTAAAAATTAAGAATTAAATTTCATTAGTAATGTTATAATTTTCCATAGGGTCCCACAAAATTATATGAAAATATTGATTTTATGTTCATTATATTTTTCTTACAAATTAATAGAGTTATTTTATAGATTATCCAAAATAATTTTGAAAGACATATAAAAGAGTTTTGGGTATATTTTTAGATGTTTTTATATATATTATTTAATATAAGGTGTGATGTGTTTAAAAGAGATATGGATTTTGGGAATGTTGGAGGTTGAATGATGAATATAAACTAAATACATATGAGAACATGTGAAATAAAAATATCACAACATGTGATATTAGGATTGTAGTTTATGATATATGTATATTGGTTTGATTAATATTCAAAAAGTGATATTAAATATAGAATATCACATACATAAACTTATTTTATTCTCCCCATTCTATCAGTAATTTTTCCTAAACATTATTTGATAATGTCAATGGAATTTATAACAAATTATAATATATATGTAATCAGTAAAAATTCACAACCAGTTTATATGGAATATGAATTATATTTTAGTAAAATAAAAATATGTGGATTTTTTATTAAATTAAAAAGTAACTCAATCCATTTATAATCCAAATATTTCAATATAAAATGGTTAACATTTAGAGAAAATGTGTGTAAGTTTTCTGTGATTTTTATTGCATCTAATTATATTAAGGAAAAATCACCGTTATTATCTTTCACTTACATATATATTTCCAACACATCAGAAACATATGTAAAATCCATCCTTTGACTTTAGTGATTCACATGACAAGTCTATTCCTATGATGAAAAGATTATTTTGTTTAAATTTTAGATATCATTATAAAATAAAATTAGAAAAATTAATTTCCATAACAAGGGAATTTTTGAAATTCATTTAGTATATTGTTATTATAAAAGACTCATGAATGATCTCATGTATAGGTTTTTAATTCCAATTTGTTTGTTAAAATTGACTACCCATTCAAACCTAATTTTTTTTATAATTACGATATTGAAATGGGGTCGACCATTCCGGTTCCATTGAAATGGTGAAATATATTGTAGAAGAGGTCCTCTACAAAATATAAATAGTAATTAATAATTAATAAGAGAATAATCTCAATATATATATATATATATTATATAACTACAATACATATATTATAGTACCCATACTTCTATATATAATGTGTGAATCCCTATAAAAAACTTGGTGACCAAAATATATCAACCAAAAAGTCAATGATAAAAACATTCTAAAGAATATACTAAATATAATTACTCAAAATCAATTAACACATATATTTAAAAATAACTATACAATATAATTAATATTTTTATAAATTAATTTTTGAGAAATTAACATAATTAATTATTTATTAGTGATTCTATAATTAGACTAATCTACATTATATCCTAACGGTTTCATCAAAACATGAGCACAAGAAAATATATTCAAATAGAATATCCCTTATACTGGTTAGTTTCACCTCAACTCCATAAAACCATCATTTTTACATGATTCATTTTTTAGAGTGTATCACTATAATATTTTTTCTAAAACCTCTAATTAAAACTCATTTTTCACAACTTCAATCACCATGTTTACAACTAAAATATTTTTGTGTTTATGTTACCCAAATATATTATGTAATTAAAAAAACATTCATGGTACCATGATCCATGTCTGTTATAACATGATAAATCCCATCCGCTATTTGTAGTTGATCATCACTATTTAATAAACATTTACACCCTTAACCAATGAATTATATATAGTAATATGATCCTTTATTAACTGTTACAAGACACCACAATAGGGTGTCTCAATGGGGCATAATCATACTGTGAGACTCATTTCACTATAAAGATGATATCTAGTATCAATAGTCTTGTGATTCACTATCCTGGATTTCATATTGAATTCATGGTTCATTATTCTCAGTTCAGTCCCCATCCTTGAAATGAATATCATAAAATTTTTGATCCTTGTAGAGATAAAAGGTCACAACCATAACAAAAAAGGCTTAAATCTCTATTTATATATATACTCCAATAAAATAAAATTTATCTTCATTTATTATCCATGAAAATAAAATTATTTCAAGTGTTTAAAAGCATCAACCATATTATGGATCTATTCATGTAATGTGGGATAAAATCAATGTGTACTCTTAAAGACATCACATAGCGTACCAAATAATGGGAGATGTTTATTGAATTTTGAGACATACTCAATAATGAAAAGGAAAGAATTTTATAAATCCACTAACACATAAATTCTATCAAACATCACTATTAATAAAATATTCTTTTTTTAAAAGACATTATAACTATATTAGTGTTTTATAGCACCTTTCATGAGTAAAAGTTCAATTTTCAACAACTTGAACACCCCAAAAGAAAACCATATCATCATTAAGATCACCCATTTAAATACATGTGTCTTCACCATATGAAGAATTATTACAATATAACTCTATCAAATCTGTGTTTTATAGAATAAAAAATTACCATAAATACTGAGTTGATATGGAAATAAAATGCAGACAATATATATACACCATGATTTTTTTCATCCCCCAAAATATTTTCTATAATATATATATATATGGGTTGAGGTAAATCATACTCACATCCCTGTATAAATTAAAAAATTTCCTCCTAGTCAAATATGGTTGAAAAACTGATGGGTTCCATCCTGGTCCTTCTCACCATAAAAATTTAATCATAAATCCCATAGAATAAAATTAATTATTTATAATAATTTCACTAATAATTATCATTTCATAACATAATAAACATTATAATTTTACCCAACACTATAACCTAGAAAGACTCAATTATCAGAAAAAAGAATAAAAAAATCCATTTCCAACATCTATATATTGAAGGAACCAATATTTAATTAACAAAAAAAACCTCCAACCCCATTACTCTATAAATATATGGTTACAACCATTTCATGAGAATGTGTCATCTAAAATTTTTTTTATTGTATTCCCCTTAATGATGATATTAATTCCATTTCCATGAGTATTATTTCCATAATTTATTAATTCAATCCACAAGTGTTCTGAACTAAAATCCTAAGACCCATTATAAATCATTAAAATAAAATATTTTTATGACTCGACCCTATATAGTTAATGTATTGATCATTGAAATTGTTGGGTATAACACTATAAAACCATTTCTAATTGGATATAGAATAGTGATTTGAACAAAGATGGATTACATATAATATTAGTGTATGTTTAACATTAATCCAATATAATGACAACATTAAATCATGAAAAATGGACTTATATATATTTAAGATAAGGATAAGATAAATATTGGAACACCATTATATATTAAAGTAAATTATATCAAGAAAAAAAGATCAACTCAATACATGACCCTAATAGAACATATTATATTTCAAAAAATGAAAATTCAATATAAAAACAATCATTTTTTGATATATACTCCTTAGTGATGACACCTTATATAGTACCCACTATAATTCCTATATAATAAAAAAACATGCAAGATATTTAAAATTCTATATATAAAATAAAAATGACAGGAAAACCGAAAATATGTCACAGTTGAAGTTCATGTATAAGGGTAAGTATAATGACACCCTATAAGAAATCTTAAATAATATACAAAAAACCAACCGAGATCTTGTTTAATAAATTAAATAAAAACAAACCAAGATCATGTTTAAATATTAGTATATCATATAACTTCTAAATATATATAGTCTTAACATAAATAATGAGTTCCCCAGTGTTGTAATATATTTTAAAAATCACCTATAGGTTTACCACTTCATAAAATCCCTTAATATATAATCCTAGAATTTAGATATTATGAGTGATTCAAAGATAATCTCATAAAAACATCATTACCTAAATAAAAACAATAAATAGTTTACAAAGACTAAAGTAAGGTCAAAATTATTGTGCCCTTAGCCATTTCAGAAAATGTGTTGATCCTAAAAGGACAATGAGTTATTAAGGAAATATTAATAAATGCTATGTCATTACCCTATCGAGGTGTATCACATAGTTGGGAAATTTATTCCATGTAATGGGACACACTATGTATATTAGTGGAGGATATTTTCTTAAAAATAATTTGTAAAAAACATTTAAATACCTATAATCATTGAGTAATCAATGGAGGATCACACATTAAAGAAAATAAGTTTTAAATATTAGAAACATAATACAATTGATAAATAGTTCAACAAGGCCATTGAGTTATTTATCATGGTGTTGTTTTTTTGTAACTAATAACATCATATTGTTATTAAAAAAACTATTAAAATATTTTTATTATTAAAAATAAATCACATATTAGAAAATTTATAAAGCTGATTCTTTGAGTATAAATTTTAAAAATAATTATGAAATAGATAAAATCAGTAAAAAAATATCACTTTATCATTACAATCATCATTTGGAGGCAAATGTAAAACAATCATCACATATGTTTAATTTTATTTCCAAAAAATGATCAATTATAAAAATTTTATGAATATGTTTATATTAGAACTCTGATGATCAATAATTGTTAAACATTTTTAATAAATGACATTAGAAACTTATTTAAAATTTTAATTAGATTTAATCAATGTTAAAATTATGGAACCAACCTACGCCAAAATCAATATTCATTGAAAAAACTACTCTATATTAGAGAATGTGGATACAAAAACATCATTTTGTTTGACAATATTATTATATCAACGTCAAAGGACCATAAAAATATTCTTATATATCATGAATCCTATAGTATAGTTATATAACCATCATCAGAAAAACATAATTTATAACTGTACATATGCCTGTCCTTATACTAATTCCATTGTAGTATAAACACCCTTTTGTGGGATCTAAATATCTAAGAGAAAAAAAAAATTATTTTTCATATAAAAATGAAAAAAAGGTATTCATATAATTTTCTTCTTCAAAACATAATTGATAATGGTTCAGAATCCTTAACACCTAAAAAACATTATATGATTTAAAAAATATTTTAAAAAATAAACATTTAGATCTATGGGGAAACAAAAGAATTTTAATTAATAATTAATAGCTGAACACAATGTGAATTAACATTTTTTTAATTTATAAGATTAAATTCACATGTGTTGGGATTTTAATAATTACATATGAAATTATAAAAGGGAAACAGGTGTTCTAGAGCCATATTGAACATGGGTTAATCTCCTATCATGGTTTGTGGACAATTTTCACTATATTGGGAAAATGTCTATCCAACCTCATGAAAAACATCCTAGAAAAATATATCTTTTTTTCTTGCTTGAGCAAGGAAATTTAACAAGGAGTCCTTGTCCCCCAACCCTGGTTGACATGTTTGTACATAAAATTTGTTGATAATTATTGTTACCTATCATCTTAGTATATAATATTATTAGATATCCTAATTGGATGGATCATAGGGCTTCACACGAACCTATAATTTTTTATATAATGATCTATTACAAGGATGCTCAAATAGCTATGTAACCTCATGTATCATTAGAAATTGGTCATTTGACATTTTTAAATGTGGTCACCACCATGGGTCAATGAATGTTGAGTTATAGGAAACATAATTTTTTGATAAACATATGATAAAAAATGTCCCAGTCTACATTAATTCTTATAAATGAAGTTAGATATAATCTATGATTATGTAAAATAGTCTTTATTTAAAGAAGTAATATCTATTTTGAATCTTTTATAAGCCACTATTCATTTGTTGGTCTCCCCACCTCAAAATACTATATATAACTATTTTATGAAGGTGAACCTCAAACTTTTAGCATCCAAAGTGTGTTTTCTCATGTACATCAATGCTAATGTGGCCTTTATTGGGTTATTCCTCAAAGAGACAAGTATGTGAAGAGGGATCCACTAATGTCCTATATATAAATAATTATTTAATATTTTCGTCTATTAGATATGTTATATTAAAATAATGGTATATATATATATTAAAATTTATTATTAAATACTAAAAAATATATATTAAAAACATATCATAAAACATACATTAGAGATGGACTATCTACAATACCTCTCATCTTCCAAATGATATTTTTCATGGGAATCATATTAAATCCCTATGATTTATAGTTGGAATTTTTTATTTTTAATTGATATTTACACATTATATGATAAATATTTTGACCTTATTTATTAATGGGAATACTGATTTTTTAATTTTATGGTTATAGATTTTGACATGTGTCATGCGCTGAATTTTCTATAGAGGAAATTTGATAATGGGACCAAAAAACCAAAACATCCTAAAAATATAATATATAAAAAAATCATTAAATTAAGTGTTATATATTTTTAGTAATGTGATTCAAAATTCAATATATAAATAACAATTCCATTATAGTGTAAATATGGGTGAATAGACCAAACATGAAAAAAGTGGGAAATTATAACATTGGTTTTGATGTCATACAGAGTTCATGTTCATGAAAAATAAGTATATTAGAAGAAGGTAAATTAGTTTGATATGATTAAAGGTGTCCGAAATTGATTTTTTAAACTATAATTTGTCTCATCGATGAGAAATATTTGGTTTTAAATTATGTAATGACTAGAATTTATGGGTTAGTATTTAAATTTTAATCTTATTATTTTACATTTATCGATGAGGGAATTTGTATAAGAACTCAGTTAAATGGGTCCAATTGAGTGAGTATTCTGAAATGGATTAGGTTTCATTCTAGCCGTGTTTAATAGTTCCCTATAGAAACATTAATTTTGGGTCTTTGAGATTTTTGGGAGATAAAAATATATTAGACATATCTCTATTTCATTTAATTCATAATGGAGTTCCACTGAGATTTTTATAGATTTTCTTAACATTGGTGCAGTTCCACCAAGACTCTATTCCTTACTCTAACCGCTAAAAATGATTCTACACATTTTTTAATAATCATATCTAATTAAACCCACACTCTTCCTACACCAAATTTGGGTATAACCAAATGACCACACTTTCTATAGTAATTAAATATTACTTATCTTCTGTTATCTATTCCACCTTCTATAAACTATTTAACGATAATTTGATTGTAGTAGTAAGATCCAATGACCATAGGTATGGTATTCCATATCTTCTGAAATTATTTGTTTATAAATATTGTGTATCTATAATAGATTTATGAATTATTTTTATAATATTACCTTTATTATTTATATTTTGTTTGATATGATTGGTGATTAATTTAAAATACACTCCAATAATTTTTATATAGTTCAGATCAACTATATTAGAGCATATTAATGTATGGTTTCTATAGTTTTGAGAATCAACGCTTGTGAATTATGTTTAATAAAACTTCATGTTAACATAAAATATCCCAATTTAAATTAAAAACATTTATATTAATTATAATGGATCAAAATAAAATTATATAAAATAGTCATAGATTCAATTACTATTTTATTGTTTATTTGAATTTAATTTAATGTAATATATATTTGGGGATAAAAATTTTTAGTTTTAATTTATAAATAAAAACTAAAATTTGAAATAAAATGTGGTTAAAATTATATTGATTAATTTGAATTAATAATTTTAAAAATAAAATTGTAATTATATTACTGAAATATTTATTGGTTTAATAGTTGACTTATTTATCTCATATGGTTAATTATTCTTTGTTTACCTTATTTATATGGTATTGAAACATGATCTATTGTATAAATTACTTCCTTTATTTTTATATCACATTATTTGTGGAAAAAATTAAATCTACCATGAATGGTCATATAAAAAATAAATAAGACTAAAGGGATGGTGTGAAATAGAATTTGACAATTGAATTAATTAAACATGTGTTCATAATGGGTATTTATTATGGATGTTATGATTATTATTTTAAAATAGATATTTAATTGTGATACAAATTTTAAACTATTAAAATTTATATGAATTAAAAATTATTTAAAAATTATTATAGAAAGATGTTGAATTTTCTTGGTAAAATTTTGGAGTAGAATGTCTATTAGATAAATATGTGATCGGGGTTTTTATATATGTTGTCTGACTTTTCTATCTATCACCTCAATATTATTTTTATTGTGTTTTATTTATATATTTGGGATATATATAATTTTTACTTGGTTTGATATATATCTATTTGTGGTATCAATTTGTTATATAAGTTATTTGACTTGGATTTTCATAGTATGAATTTATAATATATGTGTCTCACTATTCAGGACATGGAGTTGATTTTTTATATAGGGTGACCATATTATATACTGTTATAAATAATTTGTTATATAATATGTCTAATTTAAAGTCATATCACATTAATATTTTTATAAAAGGTGCATATCACCTTTATTCCAAAAATAAACATGTTATGTGGGGTGATTAGATAGACTATACAGGGCGTCGATATGTTATTCATGGTCCCTATCATGTATATTCATAATATATATATATAACATAAATAGGTGAGAAAATTATATTATCAATGTCTAAAAATTTTATAAGGGTTATGTGGCATTATAATCCATTACAACAATATTTCATAGAACATTTTCTTTATAAATGTTGTGATCTATATGATCATCCAATGTTTGACCCGTAACCACAATGGTAATATATTTGGTTTCTTTTAGGTAAATTGTTTTTACATAATAATGTACTTGGTTGATTCTCATTAATAATTCATATGATAATTTTTCCTCAAAATTCATAATTGTATATTTTAAATATTTTACATAATTTCAATATAACCATTTCATATACACATGAATCAATTACTATAAAATGAAAAAAGTTATGACGCCTTATGTATTCATATAAAGATAAATATAATTACATTCAATATATATACCTTGTATGTACGTTTTAACTTTGAATATAATGGTTTATGTAGTATAAATAACATCACCATTTGGGTTTAATGTTGTTTTAATAGTAAAATGGAATATTGAGGTTGATTCTAGTGGATGGGAGCTATATCAAGATAAGAAATTCGATTATTGTTTAAACATTTGGTTTGATATTTTTAGATTTTTTTATATGGTTTGTTTAAGGGTGAAAAAAATCATCTTCTATATAACATGAATATATTATTTAAAATATGTACATCATTTTATTAATTTTATATACATTATTATATTTAGAAAAAGGATCATTTTATTATAATAGAGTTAATATTTATTTTTTTTATTTTTTTATTATTTTTATCATTGCAAAATGTTATTACCTAAATCTCTCTAAATGATTTCTTTGTATCCATTGAACCTAGCATCCAACCATTGGTTATTATAGTGTCTGTCAAATCATAATATAGATTTTTATTGTGGACCATATGATAAATATGTTTTCAAATAATTACACATCGTTTAGAGTATAAATTATGTTATATATTCCAATGGGTCTCTATCTACGAAACAATTATGTAGGGATGGAATTTTCCATGTTTTATCCCTTGTCTGATCTTCTTTGATGAATTGATCTCATTATCAATCATCTTTATATTTACAATCTTTGGGTTTGGAAACTAAAATTCACTTATATATTTACATCAATACTTATTTGGAGAGGTATATCATATACTTCCAGAAATCCATCACCATTAACTTCTACCACATATTTAACCTAACAGATTTTCACCCCTTTGGTATTAAGTCTGTTATTAAAGATTTAGTATCTTTTAGTAGCCTATGGGATTCATTATAATAAAATTATAATAATATTTTAATGTTTTTTATATGACTATCACAATCATTTATATTAAAATTATATATGATATTGGGCATGGTTTCCATTTTGAATATGGGAGTGAGAATTTTTTTATCTTTGATGACATTCATGGTACCATGATTCCTTTACATATCAACGTATTGACCTATACATTCACATATATGATACTAAAATATTTATATCATGTTATATACAATTGAACTATTATAATTCATTTGAATGGAAGTAAATTTACAATTTCAATAAATTATAATTTCCCACCATACCATGATCCTATCATTGAGGTGAAACATAACAAAACCTCATGTTAATAACCAAATAAGAAGAGTCTAGACTATCATTTATGCTAAGGTATTATTATTAGGGGATGATGTTAACATAAAATAAAATAAAAATGGATAAAAATTCATAACAATGTAGAATAAAAAAGGATATAAACTAAATAATCATAACTACATAATATCCCAAACCCATAATAGTCATACCATGTCATAAAACAATAAAATGAATAATACCAATTTTTAAATGGTAATTAGTATTAAATAAAACTCAAATAAGAAAATATAATGAACTTACATGCTAATTGGAACAATACCACCAAACAAACAAACTAGAACCACCCCACTGAACAAAACCAAAGAACCCATCACACTAAAAATACCCTTAAATATTTTCCCACAAAAAAAACCCCACGAGAACCATCCAACCAAACAATAAAACATGAATTTTAAAAAAAAATGAGAACCTATTTCAATTTTTATGACCACATTATATCCATTAATCTTATTCAAGTGATGAATAAGAATAACAATAAAAATGATTTTAGGGAAATGGAATCCTTTTTTTCCACTAACAAGGTATCAGAAAGATATGATGAATTTTCAACTAGTTATAAAGGCTGAAATCTTGAAAAATACTTCAATAGATTGATATAATATTTTGAGTCTCAATCTTATTTTATATCCTCTTCCCCTATAATAAGAGAATATGTTATACGAAATGAACCACATACATGTAAATTGTATTTGATAAAGGATTTCAGGATTGGTTTAGTAATAAAGATCTAATCACTTGATTTAAAACATGGATTTGTATCATAATCCAAAAAATATATCAATTAGAATGTAAATTGCGTTATAATATACCATGAGTATAGATGGATTTTAATTTCTGAAAGTATTTATCTTATTTTTTAATAAGAGGTTATTTTACGAAACAATGTTTTGTTGAGTATACTTAATGATTATATCCCTTTAGATGGAGTTTGAAGATATTGTTTTAGGGTGGGATATTATATGAAGATTAAAATAAGGTTTGGTGGATATTATAAGTTATAAAGGATGTATCCTGAAGTAACCAACAAGCTATGGACTAGTCTAGGAATTCAACTGTCTAGAAAGAAACTACTAGCTAGATGATGGATCTGCACTTGTGAGCCAGTGGAGACTACCAGTTCCATGACAAACTGCCCGAATCCACCAGTCATCTAGGGAACACCAACAGTATGATGATCTATTTTTAAGGGGGATAATTACAATTTTACCCTCTATAGTTTTTAGAGGGTACACCCTCTTTCTCCGACGTTTTTGGATCGCACCAACCAAATATCTCCCCTATACTCTTCTACTTCATCCTCCCCATAACCATGGGGTTATTTGGATTTGATTCATAATTTTTCATTATGTGATCATCCAATAGGTGATATCATTTCCACTACACCTTTACATTAATTAATTTCTTGTTCTCTGGGATATGGATTAAATATATGATTCTACAACATCATGGTGGGAGCATGTCTTGATTAATGGGTATTTTTGATACCTGGCATTAGAATTTCTTAAGGTAGAATTATCACACTATCAGAACTTGTTTCGTTTTAGTTATGTGGATACGTTATTTCATCATGGGTTTCATGAAAAATTTAAATATTCTCAATAATGGTCATCATTTTTGTTGATATGGATTTTTCTTGAGTGAATTATTGGAGGATGGCACAACCATTAGAAAGAGAGTTTCTCTAGGTTTATGTGTGGAAGGTGTACCTTGTAAGTATTTGGATTTATATTGCAAAGATATTAGATTTTTTTGTTTACATGTATATTGTTAAATTTTTATAATTTTATTATAAATATATAATTTGGTATGTTTTTATGTAAGATGGGATCATAAGTGATTTGAGAATTTGGAACCTATCATGGTTGTCCCGGAGAAGTGGGTTGCGAGGATAAGAGTTAATATGGGAAAATATCATATATGAGGTACTTTGTTCCTCTAAATAACCCATAGTCCAATTTAGTATTATAAAATTTAACGGTTTTTAACTCTTTATGTGTTTTAAATGTGGTCACCCTAAAAATTAGTTATAACATACCTTTATTTATTTTCGATTATTAAATTCATTTTGAAATGTGTTAGAGACCTTTATGTAGGGATTTACCAATTAAATGCACCACTAGAATCTTTATATTTGTTTATAATAATGTAATTAGTTGATAAAATTATATATCAAGTGGGAAAAGGTATGACTATTAAAAATAAATTTTAATGGATTTTGTTGATTAAATAGAGGTCAAGTATGTAACATAAATGTTGTCTTCCAACACATTTTGTGAATAGAACCATATTTATTCAATCATTAGATATTTATGGATTATATTAAATATATAATGATCAAAAGTAAACAGGGAATGTTAATGAATTATTTTAATTATTTGGAAATGAAAATTTTCCATGATGGTATGTTGGAAAAAGGGAACTAAGGGATGCTGCTGAAAAATGAAATAGTGATTATAAATGGAAATTTCAAATTAATGGATTAAAATATGTTATTTAAAGAAAAAATAAATGATTGATTGGAATGAGTGTTATGTGTATTTTTATTATGTCTAATGGAGTGAAATAGATATATTTGGTTGATTCAATATGAAATAGATTAGTGTGGAATGCTAGGAAAAATCCCTAGATTCCAATAATGGACATAGAATGATTTCATGGTTTGATGAAAAGATTAGTTTAATTAGGGTCCAATGAAACATAATAAATATAGTGATTCATTATATTTACCTAGACTAATTACTAGGAATCTATTAGGTTGGATCCTTCATAGATTTTTTAAATTTATTATATATAAAATCCCACCAATTCATTTCATTTATTATTATCTGGTACCTTAGTTAAGTGAAATGAGACGAGATCTATTTTTGAAGAATGTTCAGCGTGTAAACTATGGATTAAAATCATGCCATTATTGTTTAATTAAATGGTGTTTCAATGCGATTATAAAAAAATATGTGATATAGTGGAATCTTATGGGTTATGCCCTGCAGATTCCCTTGGAGTCTTCTTAATATAGAAATCCCAAATACACGATTTGGGTTTTCTCTGGGTATTGAAAAAGTTGTTTCTATGGATTTATACAATAGAACAAGTAATCTGATTCTGTATACCATAACAATAGACTCACTATAATTTTCTATAAAGGTATAGACTGGTGTAATGTGTCATAATAGAGCATGTTCAATAGTTTTTTTCATATTTTTTAATGAACAAATTTATAAATATTAATTTGAAAAATGGTATTTAATTTTATATAAAACATCAATGTGAAATATTATTGATTGATTATGTTGGGAATTTCTTTTGTGGATCCCTACTGGGTTACAATCACACCAATATCAGGTTTCCATAGATCCTTAGTAACTGGGTAGTTTCCATTATTTCATTTTTGGTTGTTGTTTTGGGAATTGAATTATTGATTATATGGTTTCTATGAAGGAGAATTGGCTTTGGACCATGTTCAGACATGAAAAAATTCTAGTGGGTTTTCAAGTCTCTTTATATTTTTTCATTCATAATTTTATACAGTTCTCTATAGATGTATGAATTTATTGAAGTTATTATGTCCATCAAAATTATTATTGAAAGGGAATATTTTTATTTTTCTTACCTCACCAGGGTGTTATATTTATATGATTTTATCTATAGTGTTGATTTACTCTTATATTATAGAATAATCACACTAATCTACCTCATTAGTCATGTACTACTAATTGTTAACCTCAAGCATATGAAGAGTCTTGTTTAGGACTTGACGATGCCACTAGTCTAGGATATAATTAGTTTTTTATAGTGGTTGGGATTTATAAGTTTCATCATGACTTATACTAATCGAAACCCTTCTTATGTAATGGCCACATATGCTAAAAAACTAATCATTTTGTTCTAGTGTTAAATTGAAAATATCCAGAAAATATATGTGGTGTTCATCTAGATTTATTTCTATACGGTGAATTTAGAATCCTATTATAGTATTCTTAATTTCAATGAAGTAACCGAAGAAAAAAATATTAGGGTATTTTCGTATTAATCACACCCACAAAGTGTTTCTTTTGAACATCATTCAACCTCTAATATTATCAAACAATCCCCAAGATAGTCTAAGTTCCCTAGTCTAGCGGTGGCACCCTTGATATTCATATTATCAATAGGATAAAGATTTACTTTTTAGTTAATTATGAATAACCAAACACAACAAATATATCAACAGTAACCATTTTCCCATTCCAATAATTGAAAATGTCAAACACAAGGGTTATAGAGTTTTCATACATCTCTCATTGTAGATAATTCGAGGTATATTTTGTTTAATAATGTCATGTTTTATAATATTTCACCACAACATGTGAGAAAAAATTTATTGAGGTCCCATGTATGAAGAAACTCTTGTAGGATATATTGAAATATCATTCTAAATGTTATCATTACCACCAAATATTATAAAATAATATAAATATGTGCTTCATATTAATTTTTTTTTCTCAGAAGTAGATAGATTAACGGAATACTGATCCAATTAAATCTAAATATATTCTTCATATATGTTTCAATCCTAAAAAAATGTAACATATATAAAAGAATCATGATTCATCACTCCATGATTATAAGGGAAACAAGGAATATTCTTTTATTAATGATAATATGGCCCCCATATATTTTTTATTCCTTATATCACCACCTTCTTAATATATCATTTAGAATGATACACATGGAAGATATTTTGAAGGATTGTCATGGTCATTATCTGTATAATCAAATTTTGAGACATGTAATCAAAATATTTTTTTCTTTAAATATTTTATCCATTGGTAGATTGATATAAGCCTAATTGAGTTAGAGAATCCAAAATACATTTTCAATGTATAAAATTCATTTACACTCCAATAGATAAGTATATGGCCAGATGGACCATGTTAATTGAATGGATTCATTCTATAAGACTCTAAAGTACATAATATAGATTATTATTCATGATAATATTATCTATATATTGTATGTTCATTATCCCATGACTATAAAATATATGACTTGATTTCATAAACTTATGAAATTAAATGATATGACATAAATACCTCTTCCATTTAACACTAATCATAATGATTGAAGGCATAATAGTCAGACCATAAATATAAATGATGAATTGATATATCCATTAAATCATAAAATAAATATTAACGAGTCCATCAAAAATAATATTTAAATTATTTCAACATTACATTCAATATAAAAATTACTTAAAAAATATCATGCTGTGAAATAGATCAACAGACATAAGAGAATTACTTTATAGTATATTCAATAGATATGGAAACATCTATCATCCCGAATTTTATGGCTAACCTAAATTTTGAAAAAAAATCCATCGAATATTAACATGTTTTACTATTTTCTAATTATCATGACATATGCACTGAATTCAGGAACTGTCATCTCATGGTAGACCAGAAATTACATTTTCATTCCTTACTAAAACATATGAACATTCCTTTACAATCACACGTTTGATCAATACACGACATTTTATTTAGATGAATCCATTTATATTTACCATGTTATTGATATCTAATGCTTTTTGGGTTCCTCACTTCCCATATTTGGACAACCATCCATTTCACTATGATGTATTCCATTCATGAGATCTTTGATGAATCTTTTATATGAACTGTATAACAATATATTCTTTTTGATATATAATAAATTGAGACATTGTGATGTCCTATTATAAGATTAGTTGAAGATCTTTCTCCATCGAATTCTCTAGTCAATCTTAGTGTTTATGTTTTATAATTCATGTTTTTCACCAAATGGTCTTATTATAATAAAAAATAATCCCTTATTGAATATTTGTGTTTCTTGATTCATGTTATACAATGAAAAGTAGTGATTCCCATATTTATTATTCTCTTACTACAAAAATGTTTCACCAGAATCAACCCTCCTCCTATAGTATAATCACTTCATTTAAATCATTTCATTATCTATTATATTCTTTTCATGGATGATATATGTTATATTAAAAAATTTATGGATTCATTCATTTTCTCAGGGGATATTTGTTGATGTGTATATCTATTATCCTTTTTCCTACTATAAATTCATTCCAATAATCATGGACTTAAATTATATATATCCAGTCTTGAATATTTCTATACTAACATCATGATATTTATTCAGATGGTGTATTCCTTTCCCAAATGATTAAATAAATTCTTAATTTTATATTCAATGTTTTGTGACTTTAAAACTATAAAACACTAGGCCAATGATTTTCATAAATAATTAACAGTTTCAATGGATTACATAGAAAACCCATAAACTTATAGGGGAAATATACATTATACACATAATATATACTAAATTATGTATTGTAGGAAAATTAACATCTCCTCATATTATGAAAATTCATATTATGGATCATTTAAACATTACAGCATAAATTTAATAGAAGAAGTATTTTTTTGGAAAATTACTATACCCTAAATATTGTCAATATATATCCACTAGACCCACTACTCTTAGAAAATTTTAAATCATAACGTATTCGACCCATTTATCTGAACATAAAATATGGTATGGATATAGAAATTTTCATGATATGGTAACCTATTCAGATTGATTAGTACATCCAATTTAGATAACCAAATACTATAAAAATTTAATGTTTTATCCCTTTACACCTATAATGTGTTCAATAAATGATTTCATAACCACTAGTGTGCTTGAAGAATTTGAAAATACCATTTTTCACTATTCCTAATATATGCCCTATATTATTTATTACATATGAACCTATAGTCATGTTTCAAAATTATCCGTATTAAAACACAATTAACCTTGAGTATCTTATATTAGTTTCTCATTTCATCGATATTAGTATCATATTTCTTAACTGATCTAAATAAACCCTCATACCCTTTGAATAATGAATACAAAATTTGTTTTTGAACTTCTATGCGATCAATATGTGATATTTTTATTCATTTGTGAACCACCCCCACAATCCAATGTTCTATTTAATATTTTTTTTGATTTTTCCCAGGATTAGTAGTCAAATTAGTCCCTCCCGAATCAATTTCCAATTATCTTTTAAATTCTTATTCCATATAAAAATTATTTAGTTGGATTCATGAACCTATGATGTTAAATATTAATTTATAATATCTATTTTATAGAAAATTATTAAATTATATTCATTCTCCTTTTTCATACTATAGAGTGAAAATTTTCTGAAGAATGAATTACATGTATAAATACACCCCACATGGATGCTCAAAATCATCAATTTGAGATCCTCTTCATAGAAAAAATCTATTGGGATTCATTTCTTATAGTGTATATATCATTATTTGATTCTCAATATTTTTCCTGTTGGGTCGGAGGTGATGGCAAGAGGGGGGGTGAATTGCCTTTTTAAAATTAATTAACAATTTAAAACAAATTTAAATGCAGCGGAAAGTAAAATGGCAAGACACAATTGATAACGGAGTTCGGCTTTAAACTCAAGCCTACGTCTCCGCTCCCAACTCAACCGTTGGGAGATTTATACGACCGCTTGCTTTTTAATGGTTATAGCAAGAAACCCACTAGCCATTTTAAGGTAGGATAGATCACCTTCTTACAGCTTGCTTTTTTATTATGGTTGTAGCAAGAAGCCCAAATTGAAAGAAGGAAGAAAAAGGGTGGTTTGTTTTAATACAATCCCAATTAAGAACTAAACAATTGAAGTAAATAAGTTAGAACAAACTAGAGGAAGCCTTGAGCGCCAAGAGGTGAGTGTAGTTGATGTAGAGGCAGCCCAAGCTTCAAGGATGGCAATTGGATCTCAAGTGGCCTTTGAGAATTGTCGTAGGAGCCTCAAATGATCAAAATAGCTTTGGTATGCTTCGGTATATGATCGGTGGTCTTCCCGGCATCCATGGATGTCTATTTATAGGAGAAATACTCCCAAATACTTCAATATGGCCGTTGGAGGGCTTTCGGAGCCGTTGGGGATCAAGTAGACAAGTCTGGTCAAGCTCCAACGGCTAGTTTGACTTTGCTTAGCGGCTGACCGGTGCTTGTCCACCGGCTGGCCGGTGCCTTGGAAGGTGGAGAGTGCTTCTGCCCAGGATCCACCGACTGGCCGGTGAGAAGGCCACCGGCTGGCCGGTGGTGAGACAGTAGGTCTCACTATTTGAAGGAGTTCCACCGGCTGGCCGGTGAGGAGTCCACCGGCTGGCCGGTGAGGAGTCCACCGGCTGGCCGGTGGTCGGGACAGAATGTATGCCATTCTGTCTGGACCCACCGGTCGGCCGGTGGCCATACACCAGTTGACCGGTGGCACCTGGCAGAGGGAAGGGCCTTCTGCCTGGTCCACCGGCTGGCCGATGGGCTGGATCCGGCCGGCCGGTGCCCTTACCGGCTGGCCGGTGGTCTCACACCGGCTGGCCGGTGGACTTGAAAACAGTCCACTTTTCCTCCTTTGCCACTTCTTGCTCCTGAAAACATGCCTATTTAACAAGAACACATGAAACAATATTAGATCACGATGAGAGTGATTGTGATCATTAAAATCCAAGAGAGAGGGGTACAACAATCTCCCCCTATTTTGATGATCACAATCACAAATAAGAAATCTTTTAAAAAGGGTATGCCAAGTAAAAAAGAAAAAGAAACTTGTACAGGGAAAACTTTAGAGATCATTTTAATACAAGAATTTCATAGATGTACCATGTGTTGAAAGATATTAATCTTGAAAGGATTGAAATAAAGAGAATGGTTCATTTTGAAACTGTAACCATAGGTCATTTAAGAGAAATAACTGAAATAAGAAACTTAACCATTTAAAAAAAACTTGATGAAAGTACTAAAGTAAAATTGAACTTTTAAAAAGAGCACTTAATTAAATGAAAAGTAATTAAGAATGTAATAGAGAGATTTTCTCCCCCTTTGGGATTATCAAAATAGGAGGAAATGTATGAAAGAAAGTTAGAAAAGCAATAAAAAAGAGGTAAGCAATGACAAAAAAAGGATGGATAGAAAAGACAACTTGAATTTTATAAGAGATGAAACATTACAAAGGAAGTTCAAAAAACAAATACAAAGACAAGTCATAAACAGGGACGGCTCTATTCACTCCTAGATGGCCAAGAATGACGGCGACGCCTGAAGGTCTGAGGAGCCGGAGGAGCCTGGACCGCCTCAAAGCGACGATCTAGAGAATCAATCCGTGAGTGGAGCTGATCAAACTGAGAGCTGATGTAGGAAAACTGCAATTCCAGCCGGGTCTCAATCTGATCCTGGAAGCGTAGGAACTGATCAGCCGTCACCGGCAAGCCACTAGCATCAGCAGGAGGGGGCACAGCCTCAGTAGGCTCAGGTGCATCATCACCCTCTCCAGCCTCCTCATCAGCAGCAGCATCAGCCTCACCTTCGCTGTCACCACTTCCTTCCTCTTCATCATCATCACTACCCTCACTGTCTGAAAGAGGGTAGGCCGCGGCAATAGCAGGAGGCATGGCATTGGCAGGAGGATGGGAATGAGTCTGAGGAGAGTAGGCCTTGAGAAGACCGTCCTTGTCCACAATCCATTCCTGACGCCAAGGGTGCCAACGGATGTTCATTCGTTGCACCATCATAAAATTCACAATGCTATCCTTCGTTGGCTGCTCGAAGGAAGTAGCATGAAGAGGCACATCAAGAAAGGACAAGATTTTAGTCAAGAAACGTCCGTAGGGTAGAGTTTTGGACCGGCGCGGGTGTTCAGCCACATAAGTCATGGCCCGGAACAGAAACCGGACCAAATTGAAATGTATGCCTCGGGTGATAAATGAGAGAAGATAAATGTCAATGAATTTGACATTGTCATGATCCCCGATACGGGGCGCAAGGGAAGTTTGAATGAGGCGCTCAATAATACGATGGTTAGGAGAGAGCTGGGAGAGCTTGACAATAGGATTTGTGGGTTGCCCTGTGAGATTCTCAAGGGCTACGGCTATATCAAACTCACGGTCCCGTGGAAACTCCCCCTGAGCAAAAGCATGGGGTCCAACATGAGGAACCCCCAGCATCCTGGCAATCTCCAAAGAGGTGATGGTGATGGGTTGCCCAAGAGCAGTGGAGGAGATGGTATCAATGTCATCAGAAACAGACCACGTCAAATGAGCATAGAACTCTTTGACAAGAAGAGGATAAATGACATCCTTTTCGGGTGGCTCAAAAAAAGAATGCCAATGTTGATACTCAATAATCGAGAAAAGCTCAAGACGAGCAGTAGACAGCCAAGAATAATCAATTACTCTACCCGGCAAAATGACTTTGTCATGCCAAATGTCTGGGAGTTGAGGGATTGAAGGAGGAGGAGGAGCTTCTTGAGCGATTCCCTTGCCTTTGCGTGTAGAGCGAGGTCCCATGATGGCAAAGGGAAAAAAAGAAAGAGATTAAGAGATGAAAGGAGGTTTGAGAGGTCAAAAACCAAGAAGGGAGGCTAGGGTTTGGAGGACCTGCGGTTTTAGGAGGAGCAGCCCGAGAGAGAAGAGAGAAATGAGGGAGGAAGGGTTTTAAAATTGTTTTTAACCCTTCCTCGGGTCGGCCCAAAAAGCAAAACCCGACACCACCGGTTAACCGGTGATGTACCACCGGTTGACCGGTGGTATTGAAATTCACAAAAAAATAAAATAAAATAAAAAGAGTTTAAATAACTTAAAAAGAGATAAAAGCAAGCCAAAAAGAGTCAAATATTTAGTAGTGCTCATTGACGAATCATTCCTAACTCCCCCTTAATAAAATCAAAACGTTCAACTAGGAGCGGTTTGGTAAAGATATCAGCTAATTGGAAATCAGTGGAAATGAAGTCCAAAGTGATATCCCCTTTTTGAAAATGGTCATGAAGGAAATGATGTCTTAAGTCTATGTGCTTTGTCCTAGAATGTTGTATTGGATTCTTAGAGATACTAATGGCACTAGTGTTGTCACACCGAATAGGGACATGATCATAGGAAAGACCATAATCCAAGAGAGTGTGTTGCATCCAAATAATTTGGGTACAACAATTGCCAGCGGCTACATACTCGGCCTCGGTAGTAGAAAGAGCAACACAATTTTGCTTCTTGCTACTCCACGAAACAAGGGACTTGCCTAGCAGATGACAGGTTCCACTAGTACTCTTACGATCTAATTGACATCCGCCAAAATCAGCATCCGAATAAGAAGATAGTTCAAAATAAGTATTTGAGGGATAAAATAAACCAAGATTTTTTGATCCTTTTAAATACTTAAAAATTCTTTTGACCGATTTAAGATGAGATTCTTTAGGATTGGCTTGAAAACGAGCACTAAGACAAACACTAAACATGATGTCAGGACGGGTCGCAGTTAGGTAAAGTAGACTCCCGATCATACTCCTATAAAGCTTGTTATCCACTGGTTTCCCGGCTTCGTCTAACGTAAGCTTACATGAAGTACTCATGGGTGTACTAATTTCCTTTACTTGATCCATACCAAAACAACTTAGAAGCTCGTTTGTGTATTTGCTTTGGCTTAGAGAAATACCTTTTGAATTTTGAAAGATTTGAAAACCAAGAAAAAATTTCAATTCTCCCATAAAACTCATTTCAAATTCTTTTCTCATTAAACCTGAAAAATCAGTACAAAGAGATTCTTTGGTAGAACCAAAAATAACATCATCAACATAAATTTGGACTATTAAAAGTTCTTTTGAAGTGTGTTTTAAAAAGAGGGTACAATCGGCTTGACCCATTTTAAAATCATTTTCTAAAAGAAATTTTGTTAACCGCTCATACCAAGCTCGAGGGGCTTGCTTTAAGCCATAAAGAGCCTTGGTTAACTTAAAAACATGATTTGGAAATTTTGGATCTTCAAAACCGGGAGGTTGTTCAACAAAGATTTTTTCAGAAATAAAACCATTTAAAAAAGCACTTTTAACATCCATTTGAAAAAGCTTAATATTTAAGTGGGCGGCGAATGCCAACAAGATCCTAATGGATTCTAACCTAGCAATGGGGGCAAAGGTTTCACCATAATCGATTCCTTCTTCTTGATTATATCCCTTAGCTACTAGGCGAGCCTTGTTCCGGGTTATGTTTCCTTGATCATCATGTTTGTTCCTAAAAACCCATTTAGTGCCAATAATTGGATGATCATTGGGTCTTTCAACAAGAGTCCAAACATCATTTCTAGAGAATTGATTTAGTTCCTCTTGCATTGCAAGAACCCAATTCTCATCATTAATGGCATCATTAACAGTTTGAGGTTCTAGGTGAGAAATGAAGGCTTGATGTTCAACTTCATTGAGGATAGATCTTCTAGTTCGAGTACCGGCTTGAAGGTCACCTATGAAATTTTCTAAAAGATGTTCTCTAGAAGGTTTCCAAACCTTAGGCAAGGTGGAAGGCGAAGAAGGTGAAGAGGGTTCTTGATGGTCATCCTCCTTGGGAGGAGAAGAGGAATCATCCAAATGAAGCTTATCAAGCTTATCTTCAACATCCTCAATGACCGGGTGAGGTTTTGGAAGAGTTTCATCAAATTTGATATGAGATGATTCTTCAATGGTTTTTGAACGTTTATTGAAGACACGATAGGCTTTGCTTGAGTTGGAGTACCCAAGAAAAATACCTTCATCGGATTTGGCATCAAATTTCCCTAGGTTATCTTTTGTGTTAAGGATAAAGCATTTACACCCAAACACTTTAAAATAACCAACTTTGGGCAATTTGCCTTTCCAAAGTTCATAGGGGGTTTTCTTAAGAAGGGGTCTTACAAGGACTCTATTAATAGTATAACAAGCAGTGTTTACCGCCTCGGCCCAAAAATATTGAGGGAGGTCGAATTCACTAAGGAGGGTTCGAGCGATTTCTTGGAGAGTTCGGTTTCTCCTTTCAACCACTCCATTTTGTTGAGGAGTCCTAGGGGCAGAGAAGGTGTGATTGTATCCTTGAGAGGAACACAATTCATCGAATTCTTTGTTCTCGAATTCACCACCATGATCACTACGAAGAGATATGATTTTATATCCTTTTTCGTTTTCTACTTTCCTAGAGAATTTCAAAAAGGTTTTACAAGCATCATTCTTATGGGCTAAAAAGAAAACCCAAGTAAAACGAGAAAAGTCATCAACAATAACTAAGGTATAGGATTTTCCACCTAAGCTTGCTACGGGAGTAGGACCAAAAAGATCAAGATGAAGGAGTTCAAGAGATTTTGAGGTGGACAATTCCTTCTTAGATTTGAAAGAAGACTTGTGTTGCTTACCAAGTTGGCATGGCTCACAAATCAAATCTTTCTTAAATTTAAGTTTAGGAAGGTCACGAATGAGCTTGTTCTTATTAAGCTTTAGAAGTGAATGAGAGCTACAATGCCCCAATCTTCTATGCCAAAGCCAAGACTCATTGTCAAGAGCACTTAAACATTTAACATTTTGGCTAGCTAGAGATTTTAAATCAATAATGTAAACATTTTGAAAACGGGAAGCAGAAAATATCAACTTGTTTTGAAAATCTAACACATTGCATAAATCATTTTGAAAATTGACTGAAAAACCACTATCACAAAGTTGAATAATGCTAATTAAATTATGCTTTAAACCTTTAACTAATAAAACATCTTTAATAAAAGAGGATCTACCAAAACCAATGGTACCTATTCCGACGATCTTGCTTTTTGAGTTATCACCAAAGGTGACATATCCTCCATCGAATTCTTCAAGTGAGTTGAACTCGGAGGGATCGCCACACATGTGCCTTGAGCAACCGCTGTCAAGATACCACGACCCTTTAGAGGTCCTACTCTTTTGGCGTTTATCCTACAAAATCAAGAAAGAAGATATTTTGGTACCCATATAAGTTTGGGTCCGGAAAGATTAGCAAAAAGAGACTTTTGAACCCATAATGTTCTAGAGGGATTCCTTCTATGATACTCATCCGAGTAGGTAATGGATTTGGGTCTTCCATACCTAGCATTTTTACAATCACATTCATAAATCATGTGACCGGTCTTTTTACAATAATTACAAAATTTGTATTGAGAGCTCCCCCTTACAAAAGTAGTGGGTGCCCTAGAAAAAGTGGATTGCTTGTTATAGCCAAGTCCATGTGTGGTTCTAGCCGAACGCTGAGAACCTAGTAATTTAGTTAAGTTTTGTTCACCTTGGGTGAACTTGGCAAGAGATTCCTTCAAATCCTTAATGGTAGAATTTAAAGAATCTACATTTGGAATATTTTTGACTTTAAGGGCAAGCTCCTCATTCTCTTTGAGAAGTTTGACTTTTTCGGAAATAAGAGTTTTGTTTTTCTTTTTCAAGGACAAAAATTTAGAGGTAAGTTCGTGAAAACCTTCCTCTAATTGATCTCTTGCATTTTGGAGTTCTTCATAAGACATATTATTATCAAAAGGAGAAGATGAGGAAGAAGAGTGAGAAGAAGAGTGAGAAGAGGATACCTCATCAAATGCCATTAGGCATTTTCCATCTTCATCGCTTGAGTTGCTTGAAGACATGGAGTCATCACTTGCACTCCATGTTGATGCTTTGAAGGCCTTCTTGTTTTTCTTTTCTTTTAACCTTTTCTTGAAAATGGAGCACTCCGGTTTGATGTGGCCTTTCTTTCCACATTCAAAGCAAGTAATTTCTTTCTCCGCCTTTGGCTCTTCCTTTCGTGCCTTTTGAAATTTCTTCTTTTTCTTCATGAACTTGCTCATTTTCCTTGCTAGTTGAGCCATCTCGGATTCACTATCATCGGAGGAGCTTTCTTCCTTTGCCTTGAAAGCAATGTTCTTTTTCTCCTTGAAGATCTTTCCTTCTTTATCGGCTTGCCTCTTCATGGTAATCTCATAAGTCATGAGTGACCCTATGAGTTCTTCAACCGGCATCTTCTTGACATCTTTCGCTTCTTGGATTGCCATCACCTTTGGTGCCCAAGAGCTTGGTAGGACCCAAATAATTTTCTTCACCATTGTTTCTGCTGAAACATCATCACCAAGGGACTTTCTCCCATTGCAAACATCAGTAAAACGAGTAAACATTTCAGTGATTGACTCGTGTGGGTGCATTGTGAAACTCTCAAAGTCTTGACGATACATATCTAACCTAGTGTCTTTGACTTTGTTAGTGCCCTCATGGGTCACTTCCAAAAGTTTCCAAATTTCGTGTGAGGTGGTGCAAGTAGAAATACGATTAAACTCATTACGGTCTAACCCACAATGAAGAGCATTCATGGCTTTGCCATCAAGTTCAAAATTGGCAATGTCTTCGGGGGTCCATTTAGATTCATCCTTACTAGAAAGAGTGTAGCCTTGCATAACAATTCTATATATAGGATAGCCAATACTTCTAAGAAAAGTAATCATTCGTGTTTTCCAATATGTGTAATCGGTTCCATCGAAGTATGGAGCCTGAGTCATGGAATACCCTTCGGGTGCTTGTGAGAAAGAAGCCATCACTATGGATTTTTCATTTGTAACCGGTTAAGGTATTACACAAACGTTCCCTCTGATACCAAATGTTGGGTTGGAGGTGATGGCAAGAGGGGGGGTGAATTGCCTTTTTAAAATTAATTAACAATTTAAAACAAATTTAAATGCAGCGGAAAGTAAAATGGCAAGACACAATTGATAACGGAGTTCGGCTTTAAACTCAAGCCTACGTCTCCGCTCCCAACTCAACCGTTGGGAGATTTATACGACCGCTTGCTTTTTAATGGTTATAGCAAGAAACCCACTAGCCGTTTTAAGGTAGGCTAGATCACCTTCTTACAGCTTGCTTTTTTATTATGGTTGTAGCAAGAAACCCAAATTGAAAGAAGGAAGAAAAAGGGTGGTTTGTTTTAATACAAACCCAATTAAGAACTAAACAATTGAAGTAAATAAGTTAGAACAAACTAGAGGAAGCCTTGAGCGCCAAGAGGTGAGTGTAGTTTATGTAGAGGCAGCCCAAGCTTCAAGGATGGCAATTGGATCTCAAGTGGCCTTTGAGAATTGTCGTAGGAGCCTCAAATGATCAAAATAGCTTTGGTATGCTTCAGTATATGATCGGTGGTCTTCCCGGCATCCATGGATGTCTATTTATAGGAGAAATACTCCCAAATACTTCAATATGGCCGTTGGAGGGCTTTCGGAGCCGTTGGGGATCAAGTAGACAAGTCTGGACAAGCTCCAACGGCTAGTTTGACTTTGCTTACCGGCTGACCGGTGCTTGTCCACCGGCTGGCCGGTGCCTTGGAAGGTGGAGAGTGCTTCTGCCCAGGATCCACCGGCTGGCCGGTGAGAAGGCCACCGGCTGGCCGGTGGTGAGACAGTAGGTCTCACTATTTGAAGGAGTTCCACCGGCTGGCCGGTGAGGAGTCCACCGGCGGGCCGATGGTCTGGACAGAATGTATGCCATTCTGTCTAGACCCACCGGTCGGCCGGTGGCCAGACACCGACTGACCGGTGGCACCTGGCAGAGGGCAGGGCCTTCTGCCTGGTCCACCGGCTGGCCGATGGGCTGGATCCGGCCGGCCGGTGCCCTTACCGGCTGGTCGGTGGTCTCACACCGGCTGGCCGGTGGACTTGAAAACAGTCCACTTTTCCTCCTTTGCCACTTCTTGCTCCTGAAAACATGCCAATTTAACAAGAACACTTGAAACAATATTAGATCACGATGAGAGTGATTGTGATCATTAAAATCCAAGAGAGAGGGGTACAACATTTCCCACATCACATGATATGTAATATTGATTTTTTTAGTGTTTTATAATCATAAAATTCATCCCCTATTGGTCAATGCTTAATGCACATAAACATCATCCTTGTATAGTTTAAATTATAAGGACATATTTTTAATATAAAAGAGTTACAAATATATAGCATGATTAAAGACTATAATGGGAGGAAAGATAAAAATTCAAATATCCACAAATAATTCATTCCAAAAAATAATTAATAAAAAGGTACTATGGAAAATGAGAAATCCATAAGGCATTTAAATTCATGAACAAGGGCCAATAAAAAATATCTATGCTCGCTGGACTGAAAAGTCAAGGAATATGATAGATTATATATTCTTTTCACTATGAACATGAACATAAACTAGTTGTTTTATCAATAAATACTCTACATTAATAAACAACTAGTTTGTTTTCTCTTGTGTATGAGTTTTATAGAGTATATAAAAGGGCGCGACCTTGATCCTTACATATTATAGTGAATAAAATAAGAGCATACACTATTTTCATATAGATTACATATGTTAATTATTTTAGTGAAATAGATTATAAATGATAACTAAAAATTCACATGTTTCATGTGGAAACTTATTGTTAAATACATTTTTCCTAAAAATAATACATTTACCATTAATCATGAATTATTTTAAGGAAAAATCACTGTTTCTTTAAACTTGATATCTTATTTTTTCATACTGATCCATAAAACCAATAAAAACTATTTAAAAACATTTCCACGAGAACTAATAACATAGTAAGGGACTGAAAAAATAAACTTTTTTTACAATGAATAAATTTGAAATTCCAAGAAATGATTACGTTTTCCTCAAAGATCTTTGATAGAATGATATAAATCATTTACACATAAAAACATATTAAAGTGATCTATTAATGAAATCCATTAAAACCCATATAAGTAAAATAATGATATATTTTTAAAATTTAGATCATCACATTTATAACATGTTTTAGACACATGTCGGTAGTAAATAGATCATTGATTAATCCATAAGATAACCTTTTTGGTAACTAAATACTTACATTAATATATTAGGTAAATTTCCTAATTCATTGGATCTCTATCTTGGTGGACATATAATATAATCTGTAGTGGGTTATCCAGTCACTATTTGGGTTCACCTTATGAACACTATATTTTTGGATCAGCCATGAGTTATAATGGGTATCATCATTTTTTCTAATATTCTTTTTGAATACCCATTTCACATAAGATAATTAAGAACCATATAAAAAAATTTATTCTTTTTTCCATTTCATCAGAATGCCTTTGTAAAACACATAAATGAAACAGGAAAACCATATTTTAATATCAAAACACCCTTTTTATTTATAAAAACATTAAAATCCAAAATTTATGTACATAATAATGAAACCATTATCATTGAATTTACATTGGAAACTTATAAATGATACCTCAATGAATTATTTCATTATGATGGTAGAAAATTACACTCTTATTTTATATATTATGAAAATACCTTCCATATAAGATAAGTAAAATGTTTTTAAAAGTGAATTTAAAATTAGGATTTTAAAAATAATTTCCCTTTCATTGAGCCAGTGTCAATACAAATGTTTTTCCAATCTATTCTTTGTAAAGACTCTTTTGATTTAAACCTTATTCTCTATAGGGTTATTATTCTTATTTACCCATGACATAACGAATTAGGGGATCAATTATTATTATTTATTTCTCGAGGGTTTGGTCTTACCAAATGGTATTTGATGTCTGTATAAATTAGAATAATTTGTTCACTTTTATAAGATAATGGAGGGTTCCACTTTGAAATTCTCAAAATATTACATTAATTTAAATTTATATTCAATTAATGGTGGATCCAAACTAATTTTTTAGAAGATATGATGATGATGAGTCCAAATAATACCATATAATGAAATTTTTTCAATTTGTGATCATGTTTTTACACTTATATTTTTCATTTATCCTATCTTTAAACCATTCACACTTACTACGGAAACACAGACTTTTACTCATTGGAGTTCAATAAAATTACATGAAATTGACAAGAATCTCATAAGTGGACCATGTTTGAAATTATCAACTATATCATTATCACATAGAAAAATATAATACTTTTAACAATTTTATTTCATTTATAAAAATATTATTTATTATTATATACAATTAATGTCTACATTTTATACTATTCATTACATTCACTTTAATAAGATAAAAAAAGTAAAAAAATCATTATATACCAAATAGGTCATGTAAATCAATTACTAGTTTTATCATATTAATGATCTTAAAAAATATTGCTTATAATATTTTCAATATCATTAATTTGATTTTAACATTAATTTAATAATTAATAAGTCACCATTTTTTAATCATTTAAAGAAATTATATTTTTACTAAAAAATAAATTTTAATTTCCACGAATAAATTAATTCTTATAATACTCAAAATAAAGTATATAAATTTACATATCTATGGGTTATCCCCATGTTATAAATATTATAGTTTTTAATTAAAAGTATTTTTTTTATATAAATAAAATATTATTAATAATATAATAAAATCTATATGTAATAAAAATGTCATATAATCAAATATTGGATTATTATGGATGATTTGGAATCATACAATAAATTGTTTCTTGTTTTATTATCATTTTATCTCCTGTATATTTTTAGTTTTAACTTTAATTACCTAATTCACCCTTTATTGTGGTAACAAAACAATCAAAGGTAACTTTTCATAATGATTAAAAATAAAATGGACATAATAATTTTTTTAAAATAAATTTAAAATTTCAATCTATTTTTAAAAATAAATAACATATAAGTGAAATAATTTAATTTTTAATTATATCAAAATACACAATGAATATCAGTTTCTAAGAAAAATGGTATTTTTTATAGTAAATCAATGTATTAAATTATTTTCAAAAACTATAATTTCATAATTATACATTGAAATGAAAATATTAATTTTTAATACTAAACCAAAATAAAAATTTTATGTACAAGTACATTAAATGGAAATAATGTTTTCAATAAAATCATTAATTTCATGTATTCATTAAAAAAATCAATTTTTTCAATAAAATAATCAAAAATTCCTCCAAAAATTATATTGAAATGTGGAATTAAAAAATGAATTTCATTTTTCTTAAAAAAAATTGTTTAATATTTATATTTAAATTTTAAATAAAACCTTCTAATAAAATATATTAATAAATCTCTTTTCTTTTTAATTTTATAAATTTCATAATATATATAATGAATATAACTCTCAAATTTGTGTATACTAATAAAAATGGAAATTGTATGTTCAATAATTACATTGATTATTACATTATCCTCAATTTTTATAATTATGTCCATGTAATTTTATTTATTTATTATATAGGTGGGGATATATTTCCCACACATAATTTAGAAATTACAATGTTTCTTCTTTAACCATATTTTTTTTAAAACCCAAAACCTGGAAGATTACATTGTTATAAAATAGCTTATCTATGTGGAAAATAATATGATGAGGTTTTTCTTCATCTGAATGGTTACCTACCAACCAAACTACTCTAGGGCTCAAAACAGTAGATGAATCTGAAACATATTACATTATTAAAAAACATGAAATAAAATGTGTACCTTGAATAAACATAAAGGAAAAGACACAATGGAGAAAAATGAACCAACTTTATTTTGTATTTCATATTGTCTGATGAACCCAGTACTTAGTTAACCATATTTACAAAAATTACAAACACTTTTCCAAGGAGTTAATTTAAGTAAAAATTGCCTCTTATATCAAAATAAAGATATTTCAATTTATTAACTGCATAAACATTTTGTATTCTCTATGATTACCTCTACCATAAACTGACTTATGTTAGGGCTCAAGAAACAAATACCCCAAGCCCACCTCCATTGGTCATGGGATGGTAACCAGCATCGAAGGTATAACAAAAATTTGGTGGACATTCCTAAGTACCTGTATTGACATAACTATCCCTCTTGATTCATAAGTGTAGATGAATAAAGGAATAAAATAATCATAAAAATAGGGAAACAACCTTTCCTATTATACCTTTATACAATACAATAGTGCATTAGTATGAAATAAAATGTAATGGAAAAAATAAATGCCATACTAGAATGATGTCCCAACATCAAAACACTAGAATGTAAAACGTTGAGAGAGCCTCTCTCCAGATCTCCAATCTATAATCACCATACACTATCCAAATAACCAATTATCCCTAAGATCCTCTATAGTCAGCGTCGAAATATTGGTTATCTAAATAAGATATAACATGTATAGGAAAATATCATTCAAGGGTGGGTATATACATACATAGTAGGCACCCTAAAAGATGAATTCAGAGTAGTAAGAGACACAACATGAATAACAATACAGTATATAGTAATCCGGATGCATCTCAACATAATCAAAATAATGTGTAATATAATCCAAGAATAGGGGGCTCAATATAGTGAGTATATGTACTATAAGCCATGCCTATTCCACTCATAGAAGGAGATCATACTCATCCATCCATGATAAGCTAAACATGGAAATCATGTGTCATACCGTTCATGTATTTATATCGGAAGGAAGGAGAGGTAGAAAATACAAATGAATGGATACATAATTATATATATATACCCAGTAAAATGAAATCAAAAAACAAGGGAAGTGGGATCTCCATCTCACAAATTAGACCAATATTAATATTCCTTGATAGTTAAAAAATTACATCAATGATAGCCACCCTCTCATGCATCTTCCAATAAGTAACCATCAAATTCATCCCATGCTTCTTCATTGTGATGAAAATTATAGGGTTCACAATATCTAGAAATATGACTCATACCCTATCAGAACATGAGGGTTTAATTTACTATAAGAGGACCCATATCGAATTCAGCTAGAGGTTTCCACTCAAGAAGTCACCAAAGAGCATGACCATTCCATCAAGAGGGTTTCTTTGGGGAGTGAGTAGCGAACCCATTCTTAGTCGAGATGGATGCGTGAACTCTAGATGTTGTGGATGAACCAAACCCATCCCAAATTGAGGGTTCCACTTGGGTGTTGGTAGAGGTCCAATGCCCATCCAAACTAGAGGGTTTCACTATTGAAGTCATTGAGGTCCCATTATCATCGTAGCTAGAGGGATCCACTTGGGATTCGATAGATAAACCATTTCCACCTCAGTAGGAGGATTCCACTCTAGAAGATATTAGATGACACATGTCCAACCCAAATAGAGGGTTCCCCTCTAAATGATTTTAGTGTACCCATTCCTTGGTCTATTAATAGAGTTCCACTATAGTTATCATTAACCCACACCATGGCCAGTTTGGGGTTCCACATGAAATTCATTAGAGGACACATGACCTACCCCAATAGGTGGGGTCCACTCTTGAATCCTTTTGAGATCCTATATGATCATTATCATCATTGAGCATCACCTAACCAAATTTTTTTCCTAGAACATTCCACATCATATCCCAATGTCCACAACCATGGTCATTATGTAATTCCATGAATAAAAATACTCATGATATTCTAATCGTGACCCAAAATATGAGTTCAAACATAGGAGATATAAAATAATTCAATTTCCTAACAATGAACCACGTTGTACAAGACGTATGATGGGACCCACATGGCATGTGGTCTCGCTCTTTCACCTGGCCATGTCCCTGGGGGTACATGACCCACCAACCATGTATGGGTATATGGCGTGTATGGAGTATACATGACATTCCTATGACACTTGGTGTCACTCTCATGTGTTTTTTTGTGTCCATGTATCCAATTTATGTTTGTGAGTTGAAGACATTTTCGGGTAATTTACCTCATGTATGGGTAATTTAGTACCTATAGTGCCTCATCACATGGCTGCCTCCAATGTGTTCTGGACATGACTATATACTCAGGCACATAGAATATGAATTTTTGTGGGCTTTGTTACAAATCCCATCCACATTGGGAAGGAAGTACACAGTGTGTTGGAAGTCTACATGGCATGTCATCCTTAAAAAATATCATAACCCTATTCTCTACAAAAAAGGGGATACATTTCATGTGTTCATCATAGTACATGTCTTGTAGTTTGAATTTTTCTATATTCATAGATTTGGGATCCACACTTGCAATATGTTATCTTCACTTAATTTTCTACTTCATTTCTTCCCATGATGTGTAGATCTCGGGGAAAAAGCTGCATGTTGGCCCTATAGTGGATGAAAATAAAGATTTCTAAATCATTTCATGTGTATTTTCATACCGTGATGTGTGCAACAAATTTTTTCAATGATTATTTGGTATTAGATCACTGTAACAATCTTCCACATCCCACAAACATCCTATATCTCTTATCAATTAATTAATATGTCCCTTTTAGGCCATTTCATTGCAATTATGGGGATCTGATCGGGGTTGGAACCAACCTGCAACATTGAACTGGGATTGTGGGGTCCAACTAGTGAAGAACATGTTTAAATTGATGGATAAAGTCATGGGAATAAGGTTTTAATGATTTTTGACAAGCTCTCTTGGCCAATGATCAAGAACACATACATCTGTGGTTAGAAAATTTTCAAAAAATAAGTATAATTGTTACATAAGAACATATAATTCTCTAGTAATTGGATTATATATTAAAACGTGTTATTATTATCAATAAATTTAATTAAATAAAAAGTAAACAAAAAATTAATGATTCCTTCTAGGATGTTATATCCATTGTTTTCAAAGAATAGACTTTCAAACCGTCGATGATGTTGGTGCGTTCACAACATCCTAATCTATTCCGATCAATATTTTTATCATCATCCCAGGAGATTAACTAATAAAAGGTGGGGAAGATACTCTAGAATAAAACTAGGGATTATGAGAACTACACTAGAGGATCTTAAATTTAATTTTAATTGTATAAATTTGAGTTAGGTTAAATAAACAAAATAATTAATTAAATTTATTTATATGTCCCCTAAACATACCACCAATTGGTGAGATATCTGAACTCCCCACACTGGCCTATTTATGGCTGCGTATAGGGTTGTCACCACATTCCTTTCTCAATCATGGACTTCTATTTCTTATCCAATATAATTTTTAAAGTTATCCCATTTTCATTAATAACATTCAGGGGAATAATTTTAAATATATTTGATGTTTTTTAGAAATTAATTATGTTAACACTAGGAAATGAAATCACATGTCTTCTAACATGTAGGCATTTAAAATATATATATAATTGTTAAAAATTCTTCAAATTAAAAAAATAGGTCTCTACATCATAACTTCCTTCATTATTTTCATCCCCATAAAGAAGAACTAAAAAAACTAATCATGATATTCATCCAGCATCTGGTTCTTATACTCCAAGGAACTCTCATGCATGGTCTCGTGCTGCCACAACACAAGAACCAATGGATATTCTATCCACACAGGGTCCTCTCCAATCGATCCTAATTCTCTACTAGGTGATTTACAATTGTGGATACATCTTAGATGTTTAGGTCTCCCTTGTCGATGACGTGTGTTGGTTTATGCATGTATCTCCTCATCTACGACTTGTAGAAGATGTCGTAAAAATTACCCAGTTTTGGGGGTAGGGGGATGTGGTTTAAAAACTCCCAGACACTCTTCTTGATCTAGAATTGTCTAAAAAACAAAAACAATATCATTCATCATCGGGTTAACCTCTACAATCCTCACCATGGGGAGACTCTTTGGATAAAATAGATTCCCTTATCGAACTACAAGTGCATATGAAAACTATTAATGAATGATTTATTCCTATAATGATTCATCCTCTTCCACTCACGAATGAAAAGGTCCTTGTCTATTGTTAGCCACACCATATCTTGGACCACATGATATGTCATGATGATCTCTACCTAGTAAAAGTGGGACCGAGTGGGTCTCTTGTATTGGGCCTAAAAAGTTTTCATGCCAATAATAGAGTGGGAGTTATTGTAATACACAAACTATACAAAGGGAGAGTGAACTCCCATATTCGGATTGATTCTAACATGCAAGACATCAACATATCCTCCAACACATATATAGTATGATGGGTCTTCCCATCAATATAGGGGGGAAGGGTTATACTTATCCTCATTTGTGTATATAATTCATTCTACAATCCTCTAAAAAAAGAGACATAAACCACACATCACGATCGGAGAAAATCGTTACGAGAACCCCATGAATGAGAACGATCTCCAATACATACTACCCTATACTCTCCACCATGGACTACAATATAATAGTAAGTCATTTTACAAAATTCATGATTCAGTCAACTATCCCCTAGATGGGGTCACGAACCTTTGTTTTGTGTGGAATCCATTTCACAAATTATATTTATATTTTATCCTATGGCCACTATAGGATATCAATGGGCTATAATAATCCTACAAGAATATGGTCCTCAACATTCACTAATATATATGTGAGGCATTGTTAGGTGAATTAAGCTATGTTATATCTCTTTATGAATCCCCAAAACTACCCCTTATGGTTTCATTACATCTTCCCAACATCATGATGTGCAATTTTGGGAGATGTGTGGATCTCTCACATCATTTCTTCCTGAATTTCGATTTGAACAACTGTTTATCCCTTGAAATAGATGACATGATTCCCTCCTTCAAAATAATTATGAGGTAAGTTTCTCATGGGTATTGATTAATGTAAGACCTCATACTCAATTTATCTTAGTTATGACTCTATCATGTGCTCAAGAAGCCGAGACAACACCCTCGACTAATGAAAAGTTTCACCCTCCTACTACACCAGAGTCATCGTCAAGAAATGAACTTCTCTGAAGCTTCCTAAACCAATAGATATTGGGTATTTATACTACGACAATCATATACCTCATTTACCTTTCCCAGAGTATAGACTATCTCATATTCATACTCTATCATGAACTAAATTCGCTGTAATTGCCTCAGGTTCATGTTTCTCTAGGTGAATACAAACCTAATAATTTGATGGTATGGGTAAACCAAAAAGTTCTCTCATGAAAGATAAATCACCTCGATCATGATGGTGAGTATTAACACCACCATATATAGGTCAGGATTTTCATAGTTATTATTATGGGGTATCAACTTCCTCAACCTGTGTGTGATAACTTGCTTCCTCTACATAAATACTCAACTAATCATAGCTAATGAGGAATCACAATAAACTACGTAATCAACACCCCCTATGGTAATATCAACACTATTTTACTCATTATCATCTATCTAAGCACTTAAAAGGCCTTATATAACTTCTTATTCTAGGTTAGCACCCTCCCTTTACATATTCAACTGGTCAAAGAGGATTCAATTCTGGAGAATTCATTGACAACCCTTAAGTAGTACCCCCCAATACACGAAACGTCAAAACATCCGACACACTCTTGGGTGGATACCAAATAATCACCCCATCAATCTTCACTAGGTCCATGAATAAACCACTCTCATAAATTATATGCCACATAATGTGAATCTCATGAAAACATGACATTCAAATCAAAAGTTTATAATAAATTTGGTTCCATTGAAGAAAATGTAGTTCTAACTTCAAGTGTTCTATATGTTCATTCTATGAGGCATAGTACATGAGTATGTTGGAGATCAAAGAAACCCATAAACTAGTCCATGAATGGATGGAAAACATATTAATAAAATTTTATAAATATAGTGGAGGAATTTTTTTATCAAATAGAATCACTAAGAACTCATAGTTTTCGTAGGTACATTATATTGCTAGGTTGGAATATTAGCATCACGAACCCACTACTATTTGTAGTAGGATATGAGACTAATATTTGAGAACCCTCTCACATATCATAAATTGTCAAAGATGCCATCAATATTCACCAAGGGGTACATTTTTTCATGGAATGAATAAGATGATGATAATCCATGTAAATGCTTAATCTGTCATCTTCATTTTTCTATAAAATATGGGAATTACCCATGGGGACACACTTTTCTTGAAGAAACCCATATCTCAAAGGTCCTCCAACATCAATTGTATCTCTCGAAGCTCAATAGGGGCCTTCCGATATGCCTTAGAAAATATCTCAGTGGTCCCTGGAAGAAATTAAATAAAAAAACAATGTCATCCTACTCAGAGGTAGTCCTGGAATCTCTATAAAGAATAAATCCTTATAATCCACCACAACTGAAGTAATCCAGATTCATGATGATCTTGCTGCACTAATGGATACATTCATAAGCTAATGGGTATTGGGTAGTATCCTTATGGTCACAAAAACCACTTGTCCCACTATGAGACCTCTTTCTCCCCTGAAGTTGAATTTCATATCCTTGGTGGGGAGGAATCAATATCATCTATATTGTTAGTCAATGTAAAACTGTGGTTTTTGGTGAATTTTATTATAATTAAATTATTATATTTCATTTCACGCAATAAGAAATATAATTTTTCTATATTAAAGAACAATGTTTATCTTTTGTTATATGAAAATCTAAGTTAAATTTTCACACAAAAAAAACAAAATTTATTTAATCTTAATTTACGTGGAAAACTATTATAGCCATTCATTACAAACATCTTTAAGTCCTTTCAATAGTTTGTGTTTCAGGTAAGGTAGATTTTTCATAGAGCTATAATTTTATATTTATATGATTACAATTTTTTTATTATATCTACCAATTATCCCTTGGAATGGATGTAAAAAATATGATTAATTAAATTGTTAAAATATTATTTACCTTGGAATATAAAATGAATACTTTGGTAATAAATTACTAAAATTTAATTTAATAACTATTTATAAATAATGAAATTTATTTTCTTAGAAAACTATTTTCAATGTACAATTGTATATATCTCAACAAATAAAAATACTTTTTTTAAAAATTGTTCCCAATAAAATTTATATATTATATTTGAAATAATATATTTTTATATTCATCCAATAGATTTGATAGGTATAAGGTAATAATAAATCCAATTTAATGAATAAAAAATGTATTTTTACATCTCATGTTTTTTCGAGTGGGTGGATTGAAACAGAGAATGGTTTTCTAGAACCTTTCATCTAGCTCTCCTCAGCATTAAATGTTGGATGATGTGATTCACATACATATTCTTATGCTAGCATGGTGAAACTACCTGACAGTGGGATAACCCATTTTTTTGACTAATCTCACCAGTGCACTGTCTGGCAAGGGGGGTGATGATATTTTCGCATTCCTACTTGGATATTTGATTCTTTTGGACTGGTTGGATCAACTTGGCATGTGAATTAAAGTAGTTTTACCTTATTTTAATGGGTTTACACTTTCCCAGTTCTAAAAAAGGTCTCTTTTTTAATGATCAATAAATGGGGCTTGACCCCCAACCCTAAAATAAGATGCATTTTTATAAAAGGTTACACTACAACCTTTTAATGGAGAACCCATTTTAAAGATGATTTTCAAAACTTTTATATTAATCATTTTAAAAAATAATCATATTTTATTAATGTGTAACATTGAAACTATATTAGTGTAATTTTTGGTACTTTTCTCTGGAGTTTCATTTTTTCACTAACAGTGAGTAAAAAAGAATTTTAATTCAAAACTGCTCTTTTATATAATTTATTTGTAATGTTATTTTATATTTATGTTTGGTTTTAGAGTTTAATTTGATATATTTGACATGAATTAATACAATTTTTGTGAAATTAATCAATTTTACAATAAAATTAGATAAAAAATTATTCTTTTGATCATTTTTACATAAAAAATTTAATCTTTTAATCTCATATGAGGGATTATATTTAAATTAATTTATACCACATATGTGATTATAATATAAAAAAAAGTATTCCATATTTTTAATAACCATAATTTGAAACTTACAATAATTTCATCATTATTTCTTCTAAAAATATATGTGAGCAAGATTAGTGTTAATTATAGAAAATAAGAGAAAAATTAACTAGACGAAGGAATAAACCGTTATCTTATGGGAAACAATGACATAGACACTTGTCCATAATCCATTTTATTGAAATATTTATAGCATACAATCTATTTTATATAATTTGGTTCATTATCAAAGGCTATTTCTAGAGGAAAACATTTTTGGAATTCCGTTCCCAAAAATTTGTTAGAAAGCCACTCCTTTATTAAAATAAAATGGATATCACCCCTACCATATATTGAAACCTCTTATGTATTTTTTATTTCAAAACCTCTGGTAAAAAAATATTATAACATTGAACACATACTTTTAGAATAATACTTTTGGAAGAAATCCATCAAAGGAATCCCCTTGGGGTAAATAAAAAGGACTTACCCAAAGATGAGGTAGTATCCTTCTTCATGTTTCTTTATTTCATTTTCATTTTCCAAAACCTCATTTAATCTTATTACTTGATTATAAAATAACCTAAGTATCATATATACATTTATATATATTTATTCAACGTGTTATACTTACACTTACATCCATATCCATCAGGAATTTAAGGAACTAACCTTTATTCCATATGACGAACTACCGCCTTAGGAAACGACATTGCTCATTTTATATTTACTACACCTCGTGGATGATCGAAATAATTCAAAAATTTTATTCATATGAAATATATTATATATTTATTCTTTTTTAAATATTATATAACACATACCATCATGATTTCCATTTTTTGTTAATATGAAAATTTTGTTTCGTGAAGTGTGGACTACCACCTTCTCAAATAGATGACATTCATTCACACTCAACATGGAATGCATTCAGAACAAGTTTAGTGAAATTATATAATATATATGACGTAATAATTCTAATATAATTATATTATATATAATGAAGTATATTTTATTTACATTATTTCTTTCAATATGATAATAAAATGGAAACAATGTTCATGCGTACGTACAATCTACCATCACCATAAACGGGGTATTCCCATTCATGTTTATATATTAAATATATTATTAGAAAGGAATATATACTAAATTTATATGATATTTATATAAATATTTAAATTCAATAAATATGTATATGATTATCTATGTAAAACTTTCATGAATTTAAATCCAAAACAAATACAAAAAATAAGATATTACACAATACGTAACATTAACAAGGGGTTGTTAATGAACAGTTAAGATTAAATCATAACCAAATAATATATGGTATTAGAAATAATCATATGGTTTTGTGGTGTTTTTTAATATAATTATAATTCTTATACATGGGGTTTGAACATGTATGAAAAAAGTCAATACTAAAGGTAAGTATTTTCTCGTGTTAATTTTATTTCGGTGAGGCTTATGCTATATTGACCACTCATTTATTTTGTGTGGTGAATAAAATTTTCATGTATGTATTATATTGTTTTTTTAATTAAATTTATTGGTAATTACATATCCATTTTATTATCTTTCAGTCATGGGGTTTATGTTTCAAAAGATACCAAATTGGTAATGTAATTATGTTACAATTTGACTGCATTGAGTCATAAGTTTTGTTATGCACTTATATTTTTCTAAAATGTTTATATTCTTAACATTACATGTTATATCTCTAATCTACTCATCTTAATGATATTTTATGTTTTATGTAATTTCCATCTTTAAATTTTATTGTGATTCAATTTTACCAAAGTGGTAATGATTTATTTCTACAATTACATCGTTTATCGATATTGTTTAGGATTATGCTTCCATTGATGAAATAATATGATCCATATTTGGAAAAATATTATTAATTTTATTACCCTAATTTTATTCATGTAATATTCCATTAGTGGTACCATTTTTCCACTCCTTAGTACTCATGATAATTATGAAAATTTTATTATAAAACCAGATATTATTTCTCCTTTCATCATGAAATCCAAGTTCTATCAAAACCATGTTTTCTAAAAATGTTTTAATTTTTTTCAAATATACTTTTATATTTAATGGAATTTTTTTATCAATGTATTAATTTTTTTTAAAATGGTTTTAAAATAAATATTCATGTCATTTTTTGATTAATGCAGTTTTCTAAAACATTATATAGAAAACGTAATGTTTTGAATGTATGAACATACCCATAGTCATGACCTTCATTTCCTTGATGATTCCATTGAATTTTTTCAAAAATAATTTTTTTAAAGAAAATGTTTCTCACAGAAATATTGAAATTTTTTTATTTTCAAATGGTTTTCGAAGAAAAAAAGGTTAAAAAAATTGTGTTTAAAAAGTGTATAAAAGGATTTTAATATATTCCATTATCTATTTTCAGAAGGTTAATTTAAATTAAATGGATTTAAATTAATTCAAATATTATTTTATAAGTCTTCAAACTATTTTCAAGGAAAATGGTCTTCAAAATGATTTATGTTTAAAAAATATAAATTTTATCAAAGCATAAAAGATATTTTACTCATGAAATTTTTTTTACATTATTTTGGATTCCATTATATGTTCTCACTTTTTTTAAATGAAAATGAATATTGATGATTTAATATGTTTTAATAAGTTATTTCTAATGAAAAAAATTTATTCCATGTGATCTTTTGAAATATATCTTCCTCTAAGATGACATTTGTTGTTGTAGTTTATTCTTTACTATGGATATGATCAAAGGATACCATTCATACTATTTATCTCAATGGTGTATTTTTTGATGGAATGATGTTTATGAGACTTGTTTCTATTAAATGGGTTATGACATGATAAATTCCCATGAAACCCACTTCCATTCATGGGTTATTCAAGAATTAACTAATTATGAAAAATATATATTTTCTATGTGTTATGACATGATTAAAAGTTTATGATACCCATTTCATTTCATGGATTCTGATATGATGTTTGTAAAACACATCTCTATTTACGGGTCATCATATGATACTTGTTTTATTATCCAAAGGCACATATACGTATTATATTATTAATTGGAGGGTGAGACCAATATCTCCCTCTATTTAATTGGATAATTATATGTTTTATATCATCTCAAAGGATACAATGGTTGTACACCATGTTAGAGGACAAGAAGGTACCAAGGTTAGAGATAAATAAAAAAAAGTGGTAACAAGGGTTGTAGCCCAATCCTTAAGACAAGAGCTTACATGGGTTGTTTTCCCAAGCTCGATTTGGGTTCACTGTTGGTAGCCTAAAAATAACATGTTATAAAGGTCTAGGTAGGTATCCTTTACATAACATTTTCTATGATTATCTGTATGCCACAAATTCTTTGTAATATTCTGTAGTTACTATTTCATGTATTATTCTCTTTATCCCCTACTAATTCAAGTCCTCTGGATAGCCAATATTAATTCCATGAATAATTTATATTTCTATTGATTTTTAGAGAATTATATTGTAATTATATAATCATTTTTCATACCATTATGTTTTTTTATGCATTTGTATATCCTTCATTACCCTTACTTAGTATCTGAGCTCACCCATTTTTATATTTCCATTCCCTAGGTTATGAATATATGTATTATGTATGTTGTGTCTAAGAGGGGTTTTATTCATGATGAACCTATTTGGAGATAATGTATCTAACTTATGTACTATTTTTTACATTTTAATGTTTCCAAATGAACTGAACTAAAAGAGTTATTGGGGGGGTTGTTAGTGTAATGTATTAATTATTCCAAATAATATTTCAATACTGATGTAAGTTAATATATGTTCGTTATAGTTGGTACAAGTAAAAGTGGTTACTCAATCTTTGTAATATATAATTAAAATAATTTATTGAAAACTCTAGGGATATTTATAATGATATGTCTAGGGATGTCTCTAAGGACAATTTTAAGGAGACATAGAATTATAGGAAAATGTGATGGAATTTTTTTTAGGAACGAGTTAGTGGATTATTGGAAAAGAATAATTGCCTTGTTACTACAAGTGTATGTGTATTAATCATAATTTTACATCAGGTTGACAACTCCAAAAATTGCATCGGTCCTCACTTGAGCATAAAATGTTACATGACAATGGGCATTATTGCACCCCTGGTTCGACAAACCAAGGAGACATGCAAAGGGAATTAAAAAACTCTTTACAAACCCTGATGAAGTATTTAAATATATATCTCGTACGAATGAGAAAGGATAAACTTGTGTTTTTATATATTAAATTATTTTTTGTGATCATTTATACATCATATAAGTTATTTTTCTTGAATATATAGTTTCTTTTATGATAAATGTTTCTCATACTACGCTTTTTGGTTATAATCAATAATAAAGATATAAGGAACATTGTTGGAATTATTGTTTTAGATATGGAATGTAAATGAGTTGTGAAAATTTCCTTCGGAAGATAGAATTTCATGGAGAGAATGAGGAAGGTGGTTTGATAATTGGCTATACTGGTGAAGATGAAGATAATTTTAATGTAATGTTAAAGGTGTGAGATTTTATTAATGAGTTTTTTGCATTAAACATAAGAATTATGATTATATTGAGGTTGAGTTACATTAAAACATGATTCATATTTACTATTATTGGAAAGGGATATTAAAGAATAATATCAATAATCTTGAGTAATTGTCTAAAAATAATGTTTGATGTATGTATTATTTATGTTTTTGAATTAAAATATTATGTCATATGAATCATGAAATATTTATGTATATTTATTATATGTTTTTTCATAAATTATTATAATTAAAATGTTAAAATGTGTTGATGAAATTGAAATGTTATTTAATAGAAATGTGATATTTCTATTAAGGTAGGGTAACCCTTAACATGTTGTCGAGGAATAGAAAATGATATTTTATATTGATAAAGATATAATGATATAGATGAAATAAATTATATAGTGTTTATGACCTTAAAACAAATTATGTCTTTGTGTAAAAAGAGGATAATTTTATCCAGGATGAAGTCTATAAAATCTTAGATTTATGGATTATATACATCAATATTTGAAATAATGATTCGTGCATGTTTTCCAAAAGGATTTATGGAAATTCATATTAAAACAATGTTTCAATAGGATATTAGATGAGGGAATTCACATTTTGTGAATGTGAAGAAATAGATAATTTCTGACATATAGTGTAAAATGTGAAGATAATTTAGTGGTCTTAATTTTATTGTTATATATTTTTACATTTTGGAATGGTCACATGGTGGACCATTTAAGAAATGGTTTATATTAAACTTCAGATGAGGTTTTTGAGATTACTATATTATCTTTCTATACAAATATCTATGAATATTGGACAACCCATGCTTACCTTTTTTTTGTAATAATTATAGATTGAATGACCAACCATTCTTTTTATGATCGTCATGATAAATTTATGGTTCAAGAAAAAATTCACATTCCATTAAAGAGAATGAGGTGAAGTAGAAATTGATCAAGCCATAATAAAGGGTTAGATTTTACAGTATCAAGTAATTATATTATCTCATGAAAAGTATTCAATATTAGGAAAGGTATCTTGGAACCAAAATGGTTATAATAGTACCTAATTTTATAATGAATCAAATGACCCCTTAGATCAATTTGTATTTATAGATTTTTGAATTTTAACTTCTTCATGGACATTTTCTCTATAACTCTCCCTCATAACATGGTGGGTGAATTTATCTTCCCTGTCTTTTTTTAACATTAAAATGATGTTCTCCCATGAGGAAACCTAGTTATTTCTAACTTTTGGTAACCATCATGTTTCAAACTTTCCTTTTTTAAATGATGTTTTATTATTAATTTTTATAATGTGGGTTATTATTAAAGGAACAATCAAATATTAACCATTAATATTAAAGATGAGTTTTGAGGCTTAAATTAGTTTTATGTGGGGTAGAATGTAACATGCCGAGATTTTGTGAAACTTTTTTTGAATTCTTGTAATCTTTTTCATTTAATGAAACACTGAATATAGTTTTTTATAATAAATCACTATGTTTGGCTTCAATTATATGAAAAATGGTTTTCATGAACTATAAAGAAAGATTATATTATTGTAAAATTAACACTATGTTTTTCTTATGTTACACACAATTTTGAGTCCCTTTCATATCATGTGTTATATGTAAGGCTGATTTTTTACCAATAAATAATATACTAAAAATATGATAATGAAAATATTATTATAGAGACCACCTAGACATTGGAATGGAATTTTAAAATCAGATAAATTAAATTTCAAAATATTATGTAACATATATATAAAATTAATATGTGTCTATCAGTTACTCTATGTGAATGTAATAACCCTTTGAAAATAAGGATATTTCTTTTCTATGAAAAATATTTCTATATGTAGACACACAATATTTTCTAGAAAAATTAAACAAACTATTTTGGACTAATGTTTTCATCAAAGTTCAAATATTTTATATTCAGTCAATATTTTTGATACTTATCCAATAAATTTTGTAATTATTAGTTAATAACAAATCCAATTTTATAAATAAAAATATTTATTTTTCTAAAATTTAATTTTAATATCTTTTAAAAGAGAACCCATTTAAAATATGATTTTTGAAACTTTATTAATTAATATTTTATAAAATAAAATTAATTTTTAAAATTGGAATAAAAAATATATTATGATTATTTTTTGGGTATTTTTGATGATATTTCATTTATGAATGAATAATGAAAAACAATGAATTTTAATTCAAAATTTCTTTTTCATATTATTCATTTATAGAGTTAAATTATATTTAATCATTTTTAAAGATTAATTAGATCAATTTTTCATAAATTAATCCAATTTAGGTCATTTTAATAAATTACATATTGAATGAGTATTTAAAAACATTTCCAACATGAGTAAATTTTTACTTTAAAAACCTGATTTGTTGAGAGAACAATTAGATTAAATTTAAATTAATTTGTACCACTTATGTGATTATTATTTGAAAATACATATTTATTAATTTTATAAATAATAATTTAAAATATATATTAAGTTAAAATTAGTTTTTTACCAAAAATATTAGTGAATAAGAGAAAAAATTATCTTAACAATGGACTAAACCTTAATGTAAAGGACAAAATGACATATAATTATGATTAAAATACATTGGATGGACATATTTATACACTATAATCCCTTTAATTTAATTTATTTCATTATTGGTTTGACATGTCATAGGAGAAACATGGGTGGGATTCAATTAAATTCAATAAATATAAATGATTTTCATTCCACCTCCACCACATAACGGAACTCAACCCTCCCCCTTATTCATAGATTTGAAGTGATTATATCTCCTAATATCTCCTAAATGAATATCCAAATACACCTCCCTTTCTCATATAAGAAATACATTGAGATTAAACACATCCGAGGAATCCATTGGTGAAAACCAAAATTAGTTACCCAGATAAGAGGTATTATCCTTCTCGAAGATCCTTTGTTTAATTTTCATTGTCCACCACCTCATTTATTTTTATTCTAGGATTATATAAAAACATAAACACCCTTTATATATTTGTATTTTTATAATCAATGTTTTTGAACTATACATAAAAACACATACATCTAATGGGTAATGAACATAAATTCTTGTGTAAGGAGAAGTACCGCCTCACGAAACAATGGTGCTGTTTTTTCTTCACCACCTCTCATGGTTAGTATTTATGATGGAAACTCTATTTATATGATATTAATGATATATTTATTATAATATAATTATTATATAGCACATAACTTCATTCATTCTATTTTATGTAAACATGATAATTTGGTTTGGCGATGTGTTCTACCTTGTCTTTAAAGTGATGTGTTTTATTCACAATCTAATGGAATGTATTAAGGATGAGTTTAGTAAAATTATATAATATATGTAATAAAAATTATTCTTTAATTATATTAAATATATATAGTTTACTTTCTTTCTTACTATATTATAATAAAATAGAAACAATGTTAATGTGTACGTATAGACAGTCCTCTCAATGAATAGTTTATTGCATTTCATATTTAAATAATATATAGATTAATATAAATATATATAATGAATATATATTATAATAATATCATTATTTAAATTATGTAAATATGTAAATAATGATCTATGTATGTGGATCAAGCATAACAATCCAAAACCTCTAAGAAATACAAAGCTAATATTACTAGGAACGTAGATTTAAGCTGGAATTATTAATAAACAAGTAATATAATGTCATAAAAAATTCATATATGTTATTAGATATAATAATATGTATATTTTTTATATTTCTAATAAACATATATTTATTATACATGTGTTTTGAATATATATAAATAATTTCAAGGCTTAAGGTAAGTGTTTTCTCATCTCACATTTATATCTATTAGACATATACCTTATTCAACACTCATTAATTTTGTGTGGCTTGTATAGTGACCCTTGATTTATTATATTGATCTTATATATAAATTTATGTGTATTTACATATCCATTGTTTTATATTTCCTTCATTGAGTTTATGTTTCAAAAGTTACCAAATCAGTAATATATTTTTCTCTCAATCTTCATTCTTTCAGACACATTCCATGTTATGATCCTGTATTTTTATATGAGGTGTATATAATATAGTTGAATTATTATATCATGAATATCGTTATTTTCATGATAGTTTAAACTTAATTTAATTTCCTTCATTGAGTTTCATTATTATTCAAATTTTCCATAGTTTTAAAGTTTTATTGCTATAATATCATAGCTTATTAAATTATTGATGGTTATTATTATATTGATGAAATATTGTGATATATCTATCAAGAACTCTCATAAAATTTATTCACGTTTTATCCAAGTAGTTTTACCAATTTTTTCAGTCATTTTCAGTTAATATAATAATTTTTATTTCAAAATACAACATTATTTATCCTTTGAGTAAGAAATATACGTTCATTAAAAAATGTGTTTTATAAAAAAGAAGTAGTTTTTTATTAAAAATATCAAATTATATTTATTGAAAATGGTTCAACCATGTATTAATTTTTTAAAAAAATATTTAAGCTGTAATCTTATAGATATTTTTTGATTAAGACACTTTTCTAAACATTTATAGTGAAAATGGAATTTTCATAATCTACAACCTTACCCACCATTTTGGCGATAATTTAAATGATGTTTCCTTTTATGTTTACAAGGTTAATTTTTTAATGATATATTCCCTAATATTATGGAAAATTTTTTATTTTAACATTTTTTCAATGAAAATGTGTCTCAAAATATTTTTTATGTTTAAATAGTGTTTTAATTTATTTTAAAACATTTCGTTATTTGTTTTAAATTTTTTTTATTAAAATAAAAGGATTAATAAGATTTAAAATATTTATTTATAATGTTTCAATTTATTTTCAATTCAAACATTTTTCAAAATGTTTTCAATCTTCATTGTAAATTTCAAAGGTTATTTTTAAGGAAAATGATCTTCAAAATGTTTTATGTTTTAATAGTGATTTTTTTCTAGGAATAAATGAAATTTTCCTCACAATTTCTATTTTTAAATAATTATTCCTTTATATTTTTTCAAATTTTTTATAGGGAAAAGGATTTGGAAATTTTTTTGGGTTTCAAAAATTTATTCTCAAAGAAATGTTATGTTCCATGTGGTATTTGAAAATCATTCTCCAGCTAAGATAACATGCTTGGATATAGTTTATTCATTACTATGGATATGATCCCAGGATATAATTTATAATATTTCATTAAATTTTCTATGTATTGATGGCTTAATATATAAGTAACCAAATTCCATTAAACATGCTATAACATAATAAATGCATAAGAAACCCATTTCATTTCTTGGGTTATTCTTGGATAAAATGATTATGAAACCAATATACTATCCATAGGTACTGGTATGACTAAATGATTGTTATATACATTTCATTTCATTAGAAATGATGTGATTTTTATGAAAACCATCTCTTTTTATGGGTTATTATATAAAAAATGTTGTATTATCATCTGTAACATGTATATATGATTTAATTATATTAATTGTGTGTCCTATATCATCCTATAATGAATTAGGTAATAATAATTAGAATATAATCTCAAAGGGTACTTGATTTCTATCCCATAACTAAAAACAAGAGGGTACATGAGTCGTAGCACAAGTCCAAAAAAGTGGGGACATAGGGTATATCCCTATACCGAAATAAGAGGGTACAAAGTTTGTTATACCAATCCCAAATATGTTCTATAGGCTCTAAAATAATCCTAAATATTTATAAATGTGTTTCTAGGTAGGCTTGACATAATACTTATGATTCTTATATATATGCCACAAATTCTATGTCTTATTCCTCACATATGATTTGATGGATAATTCTATTTATACCATTATGATTCATGTATTATGAACAACCAATATTTATTCCATGACTCATGTATATAATCACTGATATGAAGCGTATAATATTTTAATGATATTATCATGTTCTCATAAGCTTATATTGATGATTTGGGTTACATATCTCCCTTGTTTCCCTTACTCAAAATTTGATCCCACCCTTATGTTTCCTTTACCCATGTTATAAATATATGTATTATGTATAATGTGTCTAAGAAGGGTTATAGTCATGAAAATCAAGTGTGAGATAATGTAACTCACTATTGTACAATTTTTTTATTTCTATGTTTCCAAACACACTAGGATGACATTTTATTATGGTGTATGTTTGTGTAATGAAAAAGGTATTCTACAAAAATCAAGTAACGTTATTGTACATTAATATTGGGATATTATAGTCAATCTAAGATCAAAACAAGGACAACTAGTTCATACCCAAGATGATTTCATTGGGTTTGATCATAATGTCCAAAAACTCCCAGATGAACCTCTCTCCATAAAGCGATAACTTGTACTATTGGTAGATAAATGACATACAATAAGGATTCCCTATATGAACCTCAAGTTGAATATAGGGGGATTAGAACCTAAATTAGGAACTATAGATCTCACAATATGATTATATAGATGATGGAAATATTGTAATCGATTTTTACTAATACAGTAGCAAGTGTATATTTAACATATATTGAACCTATAATAATCTTGTGTGTTACAGGGTCATAATCCTAAATAGATTGCAGTTGTCTATGGCCCCAATCACTAGCACCCTGAGCCTCATGTGTGTCTCCTAGTTGTGGTGGTGGTGGAAGGATCTCATACTGTCATACACCACCCATAGGTCCTCATGCACCTCTTCCTGTAGTACCTCCATAGGGACGACCATGCCCTCGCCTGGGAGATCCCTGGTCACGGTTTTTCCTCTGTCGTAGTGGTTCATCATCTATCAACCTATGCTCCTCAAAATATATTTTTTGGAATTAACATTCTACGGGATATTTCCCATTAAAAGTACAAATGTGACACCATCTAGGCTTCCCTAGTGCTCACAGTTTTCCACATGATGTACGAGCACACGCCTGAGTCTGATAGTGAATAAATATTCTTTGACGAGATCTCTATGAATGAAAACTATTAGCTATTATCAATGATTTAACTATATGACACCCACTACCATCTCTAGGTATTTGGAATCCATATGATATAAATTTTCAAATCACAAGTGCCCTCTCCAATATCTTGAACTATGTGGGTATACAGAAGATGACAATATAGGAATAAATCTCTTAGTGGAGTCCCTACACAAACATTCGTTCGTGGAAGTAGCCATCAAATATCATGTCAAGGGAGTATCGGGTAAGGTTTATGAAACTCAGTACATACAAATTGAAATTATTCATTCCCTAGAACAGAAAAAGTGTAACATGTAAATAAAATGATCCCAAATATGATGGGCAGTAATCATCACAGAATAACTACTCGAAGATTGTGGATGAGAGTGTAGAATCATCATGAATCTAGGTAACAATACTCCCCAAGAACCCAACATCTCTGAGGAAAAGGATATCTTCTAGTAAGAAGACATGATCCATCAATTTTATAATTATAAAAAAAATACAAACTACCAACTCTAGACAATCCTCAGATGCCTAAGGATCTGGTTCACCACAAAACCCCAGTAGAATATTGCTAACACAAAACATTTAGTCTATAGACTCGATTTAGACCCATATATATAAGACCAAAATCCGTCTCTATAGGTTATATGAACTATTTAATAAACTGTGGATCATATTTGTGTGGCTATAGGCCAAGGCTTATAGCCACAGTTTGAAACCAGTGATAAATACCTATATCCTCTGTTCAACACATGGCTAAATACCTATAGTGATAGTTGAAAATATTGATAAATCCATATATCCATGATCCAAGATGTGGATAAGTCCATATAGAAATGGTTTAAAAATTTGGTTGAAGCATAATCCACAGAGGGTTTATAGCCATAGTTTGAAACCATGGTTGTTAGGATTTATCTATGTTTTAAACCATTGTAGTAGTTTCTCAGTCACAATTTCAATCAATGATTATAAGCCTTCCTATTTCATTTAAAAAATCCCACCATCCCCCCTTCACCCCACTCCCCTTACAGTATCCCACCCCTGCTAATACCCCCCGAAAATCCCCCTTATATCCCCCTTACCCCATACAAAGCCCCACATCCACATTCCCTCACACAGTCTGTTGACATCCCCTAAGTCACCCCCTAGGACAGACCCTCTAAACTCTCTGGACAGACCCCCTCCTTCACGGACAGACCCTCTTTCTAGACTGACCCCCTCCCAAGACAAACACCACCCCCTCCCTAGACAGACACCATGTACCCGTGCACACCCCCACTCACCTTACAGTAGACTACCCTTACACACCCCCTCCCCCACACCCCATGCAACCTGCTTCCCCTATAACCCCCCTCCACTCCCACCCAGAAACCCCCCTCCCTTGACTCCCCCCTCATATTACCCATCCACTCTCTGAACACCCTGACCTCTAAGGAATGACCCCCCATGGACAAACACCCCCTCTTATACATACCCTCCCTCCTTCATGGATAAACCACCCCCTAGACAGACCACACTTACACACCCCCTACCCCCTACACACCCCCAACCCCCTTTCACAGACCACTTCCCCCCTTCAATACCCCTTATCATACCCACATCCCCCAAGAACACCCCCTCACACCTTCCCAATGCCTGTTTCATACCCCCTACCCCCTAAAAACCCTTAACACCCCTCCCATGCACACCCCTTCCCCCTTGTACACCCCCTTTCACAACCCCTTTCTAACACCCCTTTCACCCCCATGCACACCCATTACACCCCCATGTCCCTTACACACCCCCTACCACTAAACACACCACCTACACACCCCTTTTATCCCCTCTCATGCACATCCCCTTCCCCCTTGCACACCTCATTGCACACCATATTGCACCACCCCCCATTCACATACCCCAGACACCCCCGGTTCATAGCCCCTCCCCAGCACACCGCTACACTGTTGGATAGTTATTCTTTGAGGGAATGAATTTAATCTAATTCAGATAGGGCTTGAATATCATCACTATAAGAAACATACTGGTACTAAATTGAATTTTAATATTGAATGAGGTACTATTCAGTAGCCCTAATGACATTATAAATGATATTGAATGATTCTTTTCTCAATTCGTGATTCATTTTTCTAGTAGGCATTAACTTTGATGACATAGTTTGAAGAGGGATACCATAAAGTTCTATTTTCCATGAACTAATGATAACTTCCTTGCATCTAGGAACTATATTCCATGTATTGATAATGTTAAATGGAAGGGGAGCTAAACTTAAATTTCTTCAGAAAATATTCCCCAAAATAGAATTATGACCCAAGTGGTATTTTTGAACAATGATACCAAATTCATCAAATGCATCCTTCCTCTCATTAACCTAGGATGAAATCTATCCAATTTTCTATATTGCCTACGATTTAGGGTGTATATACCCTATGTATTATCTCCTTCTAAAATTAAAATATCAATCATGTTACATCTATCAATAGAAGTGCATAATTCAAAAGATTATATCCTATTAAAATGAACCCAATTATTTTCAATATCATTTGTAACAATATTAAAATAACCCAAAAACTCCAAACCATGGGACACCTGATTAGATATCACATCAATGTTTTTCCAATAGACTCCTATTTTATTATAATAATTCAAGTCACAAAAGAAGATAAGAAAATCATAGTTCACTGAATGGCAATATCAACTAGAACATCTTACAGATTATTAGTGCTAGGGTGAAGGTCGATAATATCATTCTTTATATTCCAGAGACAGTCATCATCATTTTCAAATTAATTTTGTTAAAAAATAGAGTAACCATGTTAGGAACATCTAATGTAATTAAATCTAAAAAAAATTCTTTTAGGAAGACCAATAATCATAGGTATATTGTCCACAACATAGACAATTACTAAGGGGTGTTTTGGTGATTCTGGTAAGATTATCATTTTTCTACGAGAAACTGTGAGTAAAAAAACATTGGATATCTTTGGGTTGTCACAAACGAGAAAATGACTGGTAAGGATTAAAATGGATAACATAAATGTAATAATTTAAAAGAGATTATATAAGCATAAACTGCCACTGGGACTTTTGGCAGACAACACACCTCTATTGGCTGGGTTTTTTTTACCATACCATGACTTGTTTATCAAATGATAAAATTTTATTAAAAAACACATATACAATTATTTTAATTTAATATAAAAATTAAGAGTTAAGAAAGAAACTAAATTTAATTTAAATCATTTTTGAATTAAAGAGTATGTGAGAGGGACCCTACCTCAAAGGAACCAAGCCACACTCAGTGCTTGACACTTTTATCATGGAAAACACTAAACTAATCCTTCTATCCTCTGTACACATGCACCTTTCCATATACATAAGGATTCTCGAACCCATATATATGTGATAGTATGGCCTTGAACACGTACATGATGATCCTTTTATAAATTCTCACCTGTATAAGCCTATTATCACCCAAAAAAGTATGCATTTTCCACATATATACATAATCAAACCTAGCCCCTTATATGAAATCAGGATTCCAAGGGAAGATATACATATAATGGGATAGATTATTATATATTTTCACACCAATGAAAATGTGGTGAGTATCCATTGAAAAGTAGCAGGAATCTACCTCAATGAGATTGAAAACACACAACAAAAATATAAGAAACCCAACAAACACAAAATCCCTAATTAAAATTATGCCAAATAATAAAAACAGTTGAAACCTTACCTAATTCCAATGTCAACCTCAATACCATTGATGGTTGTGAATAGAACCATCCACATTAAAAAAATACCCTGTATGGAAATGATGGGAAAATAAGTGAGATATAAAGAAATCTTAAATATATTTGAACAATGTGTCAACTATACATGAGAAATGATACATGACTCCAATAACAACATGATCATAAGAATTGAAATTTTGAAAAACATTTATGTATTATATTTTATCTATAAACATTAGCAACATAATATGAATTTTCAATTAAGTTATACATTGAAAGAAAAATGATTTTCCAATTTTCCAAACTTAATTTGTTTGTAATGGAAGCGGATGAAAAGTAATATTTATTTTCATTCCTTTCTAAGATAAAAAAACCCAAAATTATCACTGTATTAACATTTATAGAGGAAGCATCATCATAAAAATCTTGTAGTAGATTATTACACAATAAAGAACATATTAATATATGAAATAGTATTCCATATAGTAATTTAATTCAATGCACGCAAACTATTATGGAGGATTTTCATTAAGAAATCCCCAATGAATGTTTGAGAATCAATTATAGTGTCTTAAACCATTAAAATCATTAAGGGTACAAAATAAAATTCATGTTTTACCAAGTCAACCCATTTTGAGCTGTTTTATTTTCAATCATAAATGACCCCATGGATTTACCACCACTCCATATTCACTAAACACCTCTTCCAGATGAAAATTCTTATCACACTTAAAATTTCCAATAAATCTGTTGTGAAATGAATCAATATATTCACCATCAAATCAATTAGAAATATTTTAATGATAGTAATGAAATTCATTAAAATCATAAAAAATAGAAAATAAATATTATTACACAGAAGATATCCAATGAGTCCTAGAATATAAAACAACCCCCCTCAATTGAATGAGATAGATCTCATCGATCATATCCCTTGACATTAGAATGGAATGTATGACACTTAGTGTGTATCCATTTTTGTTCAGCAGGTGCATATTATTTTATCTATAGATATTGTAGTGCAAAAGATAGAGTAGGTCATATAGTGTTCCAATGTCAGATTCCATAGGTTGCATGTTTTATCCAATGTCTGTTGTGTCATTCCAATTATTTAGTATTTTGGAACATTAAAAAACAAATGCCTCTTAAGAATATACCTACATTAATAATTACATACCAAGGACATACATTTCAAAGAATATGGTGAGATGAAATATTATTTACTCATGATACAACCACCCATTTGACAACTCTCTATTTTATTTCTCTTTCTACTACTGTTATTCCCCTCACAATCTCCATATACATGGGAAATATGATACCTTCCCCAAGAACTCAAAAAATGAATACCTCATACATGATACCCTTCTTCACATACACTCTCTAAGAGGGTAGGATGAATAATGAAAATTTCATCTGATATTTTGAATGGATAACTGTTTAATGAAAATGATATTTTGTGAAATAATCTAGGGCAATAAAGGGTAGATACTATACTAGTTCAGTAATGAAATGTGTGTACTATTGAACCAACCAATCCATCTACTCTAGGAATTAAAATTCCTTTTCCATTATCACTTTTACCCTATCTAGAAAAAACAATTTTTAATACAATCCTTTGATACCTTGCAATGAATGTTTTGGTTATGGTGTTGTATAAATAGTGAACAAACACTACTTCTAACTGGGACAATTGATCCTAAAGAACTAAACATTATATGGAGAGGCTTTGTGAGTTTAATAAGGTTTATTAGGAAAAAATATTCCATGGAAAATATTAAAATATGTTGGAACCATTCCACACATATTATAGATGTGGAATGATATTCCAAAATTACTGAACGTAGTCACATGGTTACCCTCGCAGAGAAAGAACAATATAATCCATCAATGGTGATACTTGTGGTCTAGTTTTTTGAAGAGCATAATTTTACATAGCAGAGATATTCATGTTGAGTGTGTCAACTGTACATGATAAATGATACATAAATTTATGACAAAAAATGAACAAAGAATATTCATATTGATATGTACATCCCAAAATAGATTAACCTAATCGTTAATAAAGGATATTTGTTCAAATGAAATCAAATGGAATCCAATACATAAACCAAAAAAGCATTGGAGTAATATTATTCTATATCCGGTGAGTATTTCATAATGGAGTAGGATTCTCCACTATCGATGGGAAATAAGAAAGATATGAGGGGATAGTGAAACTTTTTGACACCCTTTGGGTTGTGTTGTATTTTTTTGACAAAATGTGTGTACTTTTCCAAAGATGATTTTTTGAATAGATGGGGACCTTTATGGACACCATTAATGTAACATAGACATGTTCATTATAATGAGAAGGGTCATAAATCAACGAAATTTTAATCTTTTGAGTGCAAGAGAGATTATTTTGTTATGTGCATGGAAAATATGGTCGGGATGAGATTCACCCACACTAATCCACCCCCTCCCCCACTTGCACCAACCCCTCTTACACCAACCCCCAACCCAAACCCCGACCCCTCTTTCACCCCTACCCGCCCACCCCAACCTACACTGACCCCTCCTGCACTACCCCATCCTCCACCCCCTCTTACACCCCCCCTCCACCACCTTGACTAGACCCTACAACACCAATACCAACCCCCATCCCCATCCCCTAGCCCATCCTGCACCCCAGTCCCCCCCTCCCATACCTGCAGAAGCCCCTATCTCCTGTTGCACCACCCCCAGCCCCAGCCCCCCCCAGACCCTCATATACTAGACCCCATCCACCCCTTATATAACAACCCCCTCCCCCATCCCCACCCCAGCCTCTCCTCCACCCCAACCCACCACCCCCACCTAAACCAGCCCCCCAGAATCTCCTACACCCCCCACATGCACCCCCACTACACCCCCAGCCATCAACCCCTCTTATACCATCCCCTCCCCCTACTTACACATACACCCCACATCCCACAACTTACACTCCCATTACCCCCAACACTTCCCCCTGCACACACCCCCACATCCCATACACACCCCCACAAACACCCCCCACTTTGCAACATACCAAACCCGATTCACAAAATGAAAACGAAAACAAGATGGTCACATGGACACAATGGGGTCTCACCATATGTATGTATACCAAATAGGTGTGAGATTGTATGATTGTATTATAGAGAAACTATACCCTCCTGAGGAGACCCACACACAGTGGAAATAACTAATAAAATATAAGATCTTATGTCCACAGAAGGGTTCCACTCTAGTCATTGGGGACCCATGTCCAACCCAGAAAGAGGGTTCCACTAAGAATTTGGTAGAGGGAACATGCCCAAAAATGCGAGGGGTTCAACTATAGAAACCTTTCGATATCCTGTACGATCACTTCCACTATAAATAATTTACTATCTAATCATTGTTTCTAGAACATTCCACATCATATTCCAAAACCCACAACTGAGGTCACCATCGCATTCTACATGAAAACCCCCACATGATAGGCTACTAATGGAAAAAAATATGATTTCCAGTGAAGAAGTTATTTATTATTTATGTTTAAACAAAAGGAACTAAAAGATACAAAATGTCTGAGGGGAACCACACATCGTGTGGTCCGGTTCCTTAAACATTAAATTATGGACCTCTAGTGGTTGAAACCCCAATTTCCTGAAGCCCCGCAAATGTCACCTCACAACATGAACACCCAGACTAATTCTACTGATGATGACTATATTTTTGTTCATTTTAATGATCTTTTACATACTAGAAACATACCAGATCTATCCTTGTTTTATCAATCTATACATAGTATGTTGTTTCGTTGTGATTCTGGGTGTCTGATCGGGCTCGTTACCACCCAACAATGTCGAACCGGTAACACGAGGTTCAACTGGTGATGAACATGAAGTAGTATAGGGATACATGTAAAATAACAATGGTTTAATATAATTTATAGGTGTTCCAAGAAAAAAATCATGAATGGGGGCATCCAAGGTCAGAAAACAATCAAAATAATCAATTTAATTGTCACATAGGTGCATGGAATGATCCAACAACTAGCCTAGATCATTGACATGATGATTCATCCAAATGAATTTAATCAAAAATTGTGCACAAAATAATAATGATTCCTACAAGGATATTGGACCATTTTTTATTTAATAACTCAATTTTAATAATCGATGGAACTATTTACGTTTGTTACATGCTGATCGACTCCCATCCATATTTTTTCCATCTTCTGAGGTGATTTGAAAATGGAAGTAGGGGAAGAAACTCTACAGTACACCTAGGGTTTATGTGGATAACTCTAAATGATTTTACATTTTATTATACGTAAAGATATTTCAAATTGGTTAAATAAAATAATTTATTAATTTATTGACTGAACATATAACCAACATGAGAGATAGTCAAAAATCTGATGCCAACTTATTTTTCGATACGCCCCGGGTAATAACAACATTTTAGACTCAACCATGGTCTCAGATTTTTGATCCAAACTTCTTTTAAATAATTATCCCATTTTTTATCAAAAAAATATTTATAATATAAAATATATAAAATATTTTTTTATAAAATAAATTCAAAGCACACCGAGCCTTGGAATAACACGTCGCCTTAGTTCATGGATCTGGAAATATGTTTAGAGTTATTTTAATTTATTACAAGGAAAAACTATGTCTCTAAATTCACATATGTTACTGATGTAAATTAACCTTATCTACTATTCCACTACAAATTATATTCACATGAAATTAAAATTTCCTTCTTTATTAAAATTACTTGAGTATGAAATTTGTTTCCATATAATTCCTCAAATGGTTTAATCTATATAATGGAATGAGTCAAATATTTTAAGAACTATCAACCAAATAATGATGATGAAACTATAATCCCTATAAATATATATAAAAATAATAAAGAATTTCTTCCATGGTAAGAATTGTTTTTTCAGATAGTCCATTATATTGAAGACGAAAAGATGTTCTAAAATTTAATCTAGTACCTAAATACATATCTTGTCCTATTGAAAATTTTTATGTGAATCTGTGATTGTGCTATGATTTAATAGATAATGGAAAAATATATAACCTAAATGTCTCCATGATATATTGTAATGAAATATTACCTAAATATATAGTATCTTGAATGGGAAGCGAATATGATAAAATTTTTAATCAATCAATAATAACCTAATAGCATTATGACCTCCTGAAATCAATAGTATTCCCATAAAAAATTCACATATTTCCCAATTTCCAATATCGTACTATAAAAACATGATAAATTCCAATGGGATATTTCTATTCTATATTAACATGTTTACTATTTAAATGTTTCCTGGAAATGGCATTAATTTCACTTTTCATTCAATCTAACCAATAATAATATTTATAGCATCTTTACGTAATAGTGCTTCCATAATGAATGAAAAAATGGAAAAATATTTTCACTCAACTATTCATTCTTTAATTGGAAAGGACATATAAGATATTATCTCCTTTAAAATATCAAACCACATACTATTTAAATATTAAAATCATGAATCATACCCATATTAACTAACTCTAACTTTTATATAAACTATACTCCTCAATCTGAGCTTTCTAAATTACATTATACAGAGTCGATTATACTAACACCTAAAAGAAAATATATGAGGTTCCGAAATCCCAAAAATCACAACTAAAATTTATCAAAACATTAACCAGGTTTTTATTTTCACAACATGAAATTATAAATGTAGAATTATTTTCCCCACTCAATGAATCACCTACATTTTTTATTTTCAAAGATGATAATGGTTTTCACATTCACAGTCATTGAAAAATTATAGAAAAATTATTTTTATCATGTACAATTCATTTTGAGTGGAAATATAAATATTTATTTTTTATTGGTTTATAAATCACACATGGATCGATAAAATTAATTCATATAAAGTTTATATGTGAATCACAACAACCCCAAATTACATGTCATTATTAAGATAATTTGACTCATTAGGATTCATTTTCAATGAATAATATTTAATTAACTATTAATTATTCATCAACACATGACCAATTATCTTTAATGAAGAATCACTATATATGAAAAATCACAATTTCTTGAGGGAAGGTCGAATATGGTATGATTCACCAATCTAAATTTTCAATTCCTTATAAAAATCATAACATTTTTTTGTTTAGAACAATTTAACTCCATTTCATGTTATCCTTGTTAGTGGGAAAAATAATGAATCAATGTTTTAAAAAAAAGACTAGTACAAAACTACTAAACCATGAAAACTAGGAATCACTTGGAAATTTTTAGTTCATGTCCGTTCATCCAAAAATTTATCTTTAGTGGGGTCACCTATAAATCCATATTTATAAACAATATATACATGGAATGAAATTATATGAATCCCAAATACCCAAATACTAAACATTATAATCATATACTTTTCTATTAGATTTTTCAAAATAGTCAATAGGTTTCTTTAATGTTTTCATGGAATTTATAACATTCTAGTATATCAGTAATAAAAAGAACCATAAGCATATTAAAAAAAATTGAAATCACTATTAACTAGATCCGTAAATAACATTGGTTAATTTAAGCCCCCATTGAGATGACTACAAACTTATAAGTCTTATAAATAGTTTGAATCGTTGTCTTATGAATATATTTATACATCAAACTCAACTGAATGTACCTTGACATAAGATCCATATTTAAAAAAAACTATGTTCCATCATGAAGGTCAATGAATCTAGGAACGTGAGCAATATGGTGCGTTTTCTTTAGAGCGATGTTACTAATATCTCTGTACTCATTACCAATACTCAAGAACCCATATTTTTTTAAAAAATTAGGAGCACCCGGCCAGAATGTGGTAATAAATATTAAAATTTTCTCTAGAATATACTATAATTTATTTTTACGTTCCATAATCTAAAATTGATAAAATTGATATGGTTTTTTTAAAGAGGATTAGTACCACAAACTATGTGAATAGTAATATAAACCTCCAAATAAGCAATAACACTATTTAATTCATCAAGAGAAACATTAATAAATTTATTTACAATTTTGAAATCACTATTATGAACAATTTCATACTTTCCAATGAATGGAGATAAGAATCATTCAATGACTTATCAATAAAATTTCTCATATTCTTATTTATTTATCAATGGTTTGTAATCATTTATTAATTATTTATTTCATATGAAATCTATATTGAATGGGTATACTAAAATCCAATCGGAACACAAAATTATTTCAAAGTTTACCCTAGGATGGTAAACAAGATTTAAACAATTATCTTCTAAATAAAACAATAGGAACATATCAATAAATTGTGGTTTCATTAATATTTTCACATATATTTTTCACCAAAACGTCTTTTTGGCATTCATAAGGTGTTATTCCGAATTAACAAAAAATTAGAAATAAACTAATGAGATGATCAATAGTCAAACATGGTATTTAGATAATTCGAATGAACATGAAACATACCAATCACCAATCATATCATGTTCCAATATCAATCATATTAGTAAAAAATGATTTTTTAGACCCTATAGTTTTTCATATTGATAATTTCTGTAATGTGTAACTAATGTTTCAAACACATTCGAAACATTCATCTAGTAATTTGAATTGTGACACCTCGTTGTTTGATAGCAAATGGTTATCCCATTCTTGTGTTTTTAGAACTATTTTATTTTTTACTTATCAGCAATATGAAAAAATGTACAACACATATAACAATTTCCATAACCTTTCAAAAAAACCTTTTACATTTAATTTAACACACTTGGAACATTTTTGGGATTTACTAAATAATTATTTGCTTATTGATTATATATGTTTAGTATCCTTAAATAAACCTTAAATATTACATCTATTTAAACAAAATTGTCAAAAAACTACACCTCAAATTTTATATCACAATGAACATATTTATCACAAATTTTAAATTATAATGTGGAAAATGATACGCATAAACCTGATTTGGAAACTACTTAATATCTATTAATTTTACTATCAATGTGAAGAAAATAATATGGTATATAACTGAGATATATTTTTTATTTTCTTAGTATGCGTCCATATAAACATCTTCTTTTTTTTCTTCAATTTCATGAATTGTTTCTCAATTTTGAGTTAAATAGTCTTAGAAAACAAATTCTCTATAAAAAACTTTTAATATATCCCATTCCATAGAATCAAGATAATATTTTTCTCTAGTTTTATTTAACAATGAAAAACATATATCCTCTTTACCTTCCAAATGCTAAATAGAAAGGGTTAGCATTTGATGTTTTGAGCACTCTATGTTCTCGAGTATCTTTTATTGATAATTGATCCATCATTTGGCCGCCACTGGATATTAGATTCTACTAATTATTAGAGGTGGTTATCTTATAAGGTTCTCAACTATAAAAATATGCCTCTGGGGTAGATCTAACTTATGTCTACCATTGACACCTAATATATCTATTCGATATATTAAATGAGCCATTGCTACATAAAACTACTATATTTTAATTCCAATCATTCCAGGTTGCTGATTCATAAGGTATCATCCCATCTATACCTATTTAATTTCACATATTTCTTTAACCTGTGGAAAACTATCCTGAAGATATATATTTTAGGTGGATCACAATGGTTAAGAAAATATATATCATTTAAACTTAACCATAACATAATCTATTTCAATATAATTCTATTAACATTTTCTTTTCATCTAATGTTATCTAAATTATACTATGATACTTAATATAATGACCTCATCATAAACATATCATATTCAATTGAATTTATACTTGAAGTCGCATTATTTTCCAAAATATATTTAATGTTTTAAATTTTATAGTATTTGGTCATAATTTATACATAACAAAACCCATAAATAATAAGTGGAAACTTTTCCTCTATATAAATTTCTTCAAATTATAATAGTTTTAAAATAAAATAATAATTCTATTCATGTAATATCATTATTACTTTCATATTGATCTATTTATTATTTAACCAATCCTTTAAACCCTATGGATAACATTTCAAAAATCATCAATGGGCACAGAAATATATAAATACACATAATGATAATAAATTTATTGGTTTTGTAATTAAATGAAAACCAATTCAATGTTTACATTTACATCAATGAACGTTGAGAAAATTAAATAAATGCTACTTTCTTGAAAAGAATAAATACTGGTAATTTTCATAGAAATCCCTTTAAACCAAATTTTTTTTTATAATTTGAAATCATAAAATTCATAACCCATTTTAATCTTGTTTCACAAATAACTGGAGTCCAATTAAATCCAATGAAGAACCCCTTCATCATTATTCTCCTCCATTATTCAATATAAAATTTATATTACCAAAATCAGTGTAGTTCTATTATTGTGAATCCATAATATACTCTATAACATTCTCACATGGTGAAATCTAGGTATACCAAACATATAAACTATATTTTATTAACCCATGAGTTATAATAAGGATCAACCCATTGCGTAAGGATTATTGGGCTCACTTGTTTCACATATAATGATCAAGTACCATAAATTTGATTTTATGCATACTAATTTTCATCAAATATACTTTTAAATTTTTTTAGAACCACATGAAAGCTACATTGGAATATAAAAAAAATACCATTTTAATTTATAATTCATTTTTTTACATCTAAAAATCTATGAATATAATAAAGAACCCTTTTTAATAGAATGTGATGATGGAATTAAATAAAATAAATGTCAAAGCATTGAGGTGACATGATGATGAGAAATTATGTTCATTCTATATATGTTAAGAAATATAATTTTATTTTAATTTGGTAAATATTGTTAAATGGGAAACCAAAAAATAATTTTTTTAAAAAATAAATCACCTTATTTCGAGTATGATTCGAGACTTATATTATTTATCATATTTTTATTTTGAATGACTCCTTTTATTTACACCTCTAGCCCACTATTTTTTATATTATGACTAAAACCATTACCCTAGAATGAGTTAGTTATTACTGGATGGTATTTGGGAATGTATTAGCTGAACAAAATGGGGTTTTAGGTGTGAGGAAATTAAGATAAGTGGTTCCCTTTTATAAGATAAGGGAGGTGTACTCTTAGAATTTACCAAAATATTAAATTAATATAAATTAATATTCAATTGAAAATAGTTCCAAACTAATTTATTTCAATGATAATATTTTTAGGGGAAAATTTAGATTAATTGAACTAATATTTGAGCAAATTTGATCATATTTTTTACCTTATAATATTTAAACCCATCTTTAACCCATTTCAAACTTATCCTGACAACTTGTATTGTTTCTCTATGAGGAACAATATTATTAATAATTTGAAATGTGTTCCATAAATTGATCACGATTGATATTATCATCCATATCCTAGTCACATGTATGAATCTATGTTTTTTATGAATTTTATATTAACTAATAAATTATTATTTATTATAATAAATCATTAACTATATTTTTTATAACTATTCAATATATCTACTTTAACAACATCAAGAAAAAGATAGAAAAATGTAACAAAAAATTATTATATCATTAAAATTTTATGTTATTCTATAAAATATATGTATCATATTAATTATCTATTGTTATTTAGTTTTATTATATTTATTTTCATTTATTTGACTTTTCTATTAATTGAATAATTTTTGACTCAGCATTACGTAGTCATTTATGGAATTATTTTTCTCACATAAAATTTAAAATAAATTACTATGATGAAAATAATTATATTATAATTTATAATATTATTTATAAGTAGAGATATCCTCTTTTTATACCCATTGTAACGATATTATAGTTATCAAAAATAAATGTGTCATATTATTAAACTTTTTTTAAATAAAATTTATAAATGTTATAATCAAGTACTAATTAAAATAATAAAGAAATATAAATAAAATTTGGATTATTATAGATGAAATAGACTCATAAAATAAAATTTATGTGTATGTCAGGGTTAATTTATAGACCTTATAATTTTATTTTCTATTTTAATTACACACGTTTCCATTTATAGTTTTAACAAAATTTGACTAAGGTTCTTATACACATTGAATAAAAACAAAAGGGAACAATTTAAAATATTTCATCCCAATGAACCGAAAAATTTAATACAATTATTATTATACATAAATATTAGGTACACAACATACATTAAAAATAAACTAAGAAAACATTACGAAAAATGATTTCCAAAAGATGACCTTTTAAATATAAAATATTTTTGTACCAAATTCAACTGTATAATTCATTTGAAAATCCTTAATTATGTCACTCTAAATAAAATGGAATAAATGAAATTATAATACTAATTCAAAATAAAACATTACATTATTATTACCTTAAATGAAAATACACTTTTTAATAAACTTATAAATTTTCATTATTCATTGGAAAATCAGAGTTTTTATAAAAATCTCAAAAATGGTTGTTAGTAGATTTTAAATTATTTATTTAAATTTACAACTAATTTTTAAAAATACTAATTCATTATTAATAATGTTGTATTAATAAATATTATATGAAAATTTTTAATTATTAACTTTTCTTTTTAATTTTTAATGTTACACAATATAATTATAGGGATTATAACAATATAATTTCAGAATACTTATAAATATTTAAATGTTTAATTCTATCATTAAGTTTTTTGTTCATTTATAGTATACCAACTAAGAAATATTCATGGATTGATTTCTATTATCATTGTATATTAAGTTATTTTTGAATAACTAATCATGGGCATAGTCACAACAACTACAATAAAAAATTCAAATGTAAGGTATCGTTTTTTGGGTTAGATTTTCCATTTACTCCATGAAACAATGTAATGAATAAAATTTCTCATATCCATGTTAAAAATATGGATCTAATTTTAGATATAGTTTTATATAATATAGAAAATTACCTTATTAAGGTCTATTTGTAGGTCGATTCTTATTCTCATAGGATATGTTGGGACATTTTGTTTTATTTTCTCAGATATGATGACATTTTATACTATAATTTCACTCCTGTTAATATCCTAGTATTTCTTTATAACACACTATTATGGTTTTTCATCTAATAAGCCCATACTAGGATGTTAGAAATATGGGGTTCTGACCATCCTCTTGGAAAAAAATATTTAAATCATGGTCATCTTAATATAAATCTAATAGTCTTTATACATAAGTTGATTAGAGCATGAAAGGGTAATAATGATTGATTAACAGGATTATGATGCATTTTTCATGTTCCATATAACTAATAATATACAAAGTGGTGTAGAACCTTCAAATTATTTACCCAATATGGTGAAGTTTTAATGAGAACCACCAACCTAGAGTAGTCCACAGATGCCATCCATTGTTGATGAAAAGTGTTTTCAAAACCATAAAACCCATTTTTATGGACATATAGAGACATTTCAACATTTTAAAAATATAAAAATTGAAAAACTATAGGGATTTTTATAGAATGTATCACTAAGTTGTTCAAATATAATAATATATTTATTTTATATGATTTTCGTAACGAAAAAATACATTATATAATAATAAAAAAATCCCAACAATTGAAGGGTTTAGTATCTTTAGATAGCAGATACATTACTAAATTATTTTAAAATTTATGGGATTTTTTCATCATATCACCAATATAATATATTTTCACACATATGTATCACAAGTTAATATTGTATTGATGAACTGAAAATTGCAAATATATGAAAGGGGTTCCCATATTCCCTATAAGGGAATAATAAACAAATTGACATATTACCATGTGTGATATCCTATGAATGTGGGAAAACATATGTTGGAGATAAATTTATAAATAAATGGACATGGAATAAAATAAATTATTTATATAACATAATATTTTTTTTGTATCTCCAATTGATAAAAAATAATCAATAGATTAATGTCTCTGAAAACGTGATATATAAATTGTGATCCTTAAGAATGGAATAGTCACATATAAAAATTGTTTAGATCTATCATATGTATATAAAATCATCATAGTGGATTAAGAATCACCAAATATTTCCAATACGGAATAATTTATCACTTCTTGTTTACCATAGGGGATTATGAATCACAAAAGGTTTCCCATAGTATACTAGGCATCAAAACCTCTCCCCTAATATGGATTGTAGGTCACTACTCATTTTTCCAGTATCTCATGAGATGTAATGCTTTAATCGATTCATTGTGTGGATATATATATACCATCAATCACTAAAATATTATCCAAACTAGTGTTATATAAATAAAAATATAACATCCCATCATCATATTTCATGTTTAAGAATGGGATTCAAATTAAATTTTTAAATATATCATATAAATAACCACATAAACTAGATAAGTCATCACTAAATTAAATTCACTGGATTAAAAAATTAGAAGAATAATATAGATATTGGTTCATAAATCATAAATTAATTTAATAAATTTCTCTTTATATATGTTAAAGTCAGATTCCAATCATAAAAAAAGAATTATAAAAGGGAAAAAATATTTTCATATACATCTGTTGAATCCCTGTATTGAAAAATGATATAATAAAACATATATTTTTTAAGTTGGGAATCGAAAGAAATAATACTATGTTTATTGATAAATACATGGGTTTTAATAAATTAATGTAGAACATTGTAGGTATTTGAGTACATGGACTTTAAATAAATATTTAATTAAGAGATATAGGTTCATTCTTGATAACAGCATACTTTTAATTGATAATAAAATAAATTATGTAAATTAGAATCAAAAGAAACATTTTAACTGGTAATATAAATGAGGGCATTATATAAAATGTGAAATAAATTAATATTGTGGTTATTAAAGGAATAACATTAAAATAAATCATATAGATCATAGAAACAGTGATTTAAGATTAAAAAGCCCCTTACAGACAACATGGTTCAAGATGTATAAAAATTTTAAAATATTTTTTATTAAGTGAAAATTTAAATACCATAAAATAAATTAGAATATAATGAATAATTATATAATAGGTCAAAATTTACCCAAATTATATGAAACGTGTTCATAAAGAACAATTATAATTCAATAAATCCGAACTGAGATAACAAAACCCATTAAAACTTTTTGAAAAAATAAATCCAAACCTCACAAATGAGGGAGTATTAATTTTTTTTTGAAAAATATAAATTAATAAATATTTTTTAATGAAATAACATCTCAATTATATAGAATATACAATATATAATATAAATTTTATAACAAATGAAAAACTTGTCTAAAAAGATGAATATGAGATGAAACCCCTTGCCATTGTCCATTTGCAACTTGCACATACAGAAAAAATCCTGAATAGGTAAATTAATTTTTTTAATTAAATAAATTAGATATTTATTAATGAATATATTAATTCATACCCCCTTAGATAATCATTTAATATATATATATTATTAGGTTTTTTCTGTTTGACCACATTGGGTGCTTATAGTTTATAATAGTTTCATAGGGACTCTGTTAGTATTTATAATTATTAAAAAATCAATATTTCAAAAAAAAATATTTTTTGGGAATGATTTATTTATAATGAATTATTATTTTTATATTTCCTTTAATTTGAGCATATTTCATTATCCAAGAATATGAAATCAATATCAAATATATTTTTGTGATTTTTAACACAATGAAGGTGATTTCATAGTTAATTAATTAGATTTTGATATATTCATCCCAAAAATATCATAACGTATTTACTTTTACATTCATATTTCTTGTAAAAAATAATTTCTTTTTCATAATCACCCCTTATATAATTTTAAAGAATCAATCATGTATGTGGTCAAACAGACCCGAACATAAATATACCATGATTAATGGATGATTATTAGGTGATGAAGTGAAAATATTATTATACTAGTAGTATAATGGAATTATTTAGTTTTAATTAATGTAATATATAAGCACTATAAAATGAATACAATAAGTAATTTATAATAAACAATTACATTGTATAAATTACTTTACTTTCTGATTAGTTCCCTTTTTTATGATGGTTAATTTTATAATGATTTTATATCATTAAATCCAATATTATATTATATAGTTATTATTAAAATAAAATAAATCATACTATGAAATTTATATTTACCCATTACACTCATAATTTATCCACTAATTAATGGATGTATTGAAAAAACAGAATGCATCGTACCACGTAGGTAGTATTACCCATGTTTACATTGATTTTGATTTTAAATTTTGAGGAACCTGATAAAGAAATATCTTTTTTAAGTATTATAGAATAACTAATAATTAATATATATAATTGTTAAATATTGCATACCGTTTTTTACCTGGACATGTAAGGAAGTGACATAAATGAAATTTTTTATTCATCGAAGAGGCATTCCATACATATGCATGTTTCATATTTTAATATAAAATAAAAAATGTGTTCAATGAAGGTAAATTCATTATAATAACATATAATTACATTACATATTCTGATTTTGGAGATTTTAATTTTATTATAGGATATTTATAAGAGTAGGAGTACAGAAAGAGTATTAGAATTAAGAAAGAGTTGTTAGAAACCTAATCCTAACACAATGGATTTTATCTTTGTGAAGGGTTTAATTAATTTATGGGTGGTATTTTAAGAATAAATTAAACTTTTTATGGTTTGTAGGAAAAATTTATGTGGGTTATAGTGTAAGGGGGAGTGAGTTGAGGTGTTCACCATTTATAAATGTAGAGAAATGTCATTTTTGTTAAAATAAAAAACCATTTATGTAATGGGAAGTTTCTAAAAAGGAATATCGCTCTAAATTTTGAAAAATATTGGAATTTAGAGGATATATTTTTGAGAAATAATCAATCATATTTTTACATATGTTTTAAACCTGTCTCATTCCATTAAACCTTGAAATAATACTTTTACAATTTCATCTATTTACATTGTAACTATTGTTTAATAGAATTTACCTAAATTAAATCCATAAAAATTAATCCTTATATTATATTTTGGACCTAATAATTATAAATTTAAAATTCATGTTTTCATATTCAATTTCTAAAAGTAAGAAATATTAATTGAAAAAACATGTATAATGAATTAAATCAATGTTGAGAAAAATATTTCACATGTTTTGAAATATAAAATATAAAATTATAAATTGCAATAGATATTCTAAAATATATATTTTCAAGAATAAAATAAATATGTTTCAAATTAAATGGTTTCATAATTTTTTATGTCATACTTATATACTAATAATACACAAAAAGTAACAATATTATTAAAAATAGTATATTATATAATTCACCTAGATTGTTTAAGAAAAGTCACACAAATTCATATTATGAAAACCATTTAATGAAAAATATAAAACTGAAATTAATTTTCATAAATTTATACTAAAAAATTTATAAATATTATTTTTAATAAAACCATAAAATATTTCGAAAATTGTTTACTAGGAAAAAGACTTTATATATTAAATATTCTTTATCTTATAACTTGTGGTCTAATCAATTGTTATCTTATTAAAAATAAAATAAATATATCTATATTATTAAATGAAAATATATTTAGTTCCATGATATAAAATTATGTTTTCAATAAAATAAACTTTTTACCGATAAAGTGAATTTAGAAAAATATAAACATTGAAAAATTAAAAAAAAAACTGGATTTCTATATTTCTATTAATTTTTTATTACAAGTCTATATCATAATAATATATACATAGTTAACTGATTTTGATCTCCATATATAAACTAAAAATCAAATATTATCTTGTTTCAGTTTTGAGTGGTAGTTCAGCTAGCATAGATCTTGTAGCAGCATCTTCAGGCATTAACATGTCATCTATTTTTGTTTTTTTTAAACCATAATTAATCCATTTGTAGAAAGGTATAAGTCTTAAAAAAAAACTACATCCCATAATATCTCATAGAAATAGGCTTTATAAGTGAAAAAAGCATTTAAATATTTTAGTTCATCATATATTTTTGTTGATTTTGTAATATGTTTACATAATTTTATACATTTTAATTTAATGAATATTATTTAACTATCATATTTAATATAAAATATATATCATGATTTTTCATTATAGTTTATAATTTTATGTGAAACCCATTATTTAACATATTTTATTTGTAAATAAAATAAAAATTATATGCAATTTCATTACAATCCCCCCACAAATACATTACATTTTCACAATATAAATTACTACCTATTAATAAGATAAAAAACCTTATCTATTATATAAAATGAGTTTTTTTAATAATGATGTACCAATTATATATATATATAATATATAATAATTATAATACCAATATTTTTTCATTCCTAACAATTTATTTTAAAAATATCTCACATTTTAGTGTTAAGGTCTGCTTTACTTTTCCTTTAGTTAATAGTAAGACATGTATTGAAAAATTATTATTAATTTATTTGAGGTATTTCGTATGATTTTAAATTTTGATAATAGATATAACACAAACACCTATCTATTGACCCATATGGTTTTTCAAATTGTATGTATCATTGGAACGTTTTGGTAAACTGATGATGTTGATAAAGAATGACCATCATCCTAAAAAGGATTGTTGAGATCTTCATTCTAAACCCTCCTATCCATTTTCCTAGTTTCTACATCTACCATAATAATATGAAACATCTCCATCACATCCCTTAACTTTGTTTATAACATCAATTGATTAATACATGCCTCTGTTCCTTCTTTTTTCACCGGCCCATACATTTCCTACTATGTGAATCTCTATTAAATAATAGTTGGTGGTTGATGGAATCACCTCCATGTCTACTAAAGGTGTCTATCCATCTATCAAAATAATAAATTTCAATTGGAAAACTTTTTTCCACATGTGGTGTGTGGAAAATAGTACTATGGGGAATCAACCCTTATATTTGAACAACTCTCAACTTAGTGGTCACTAGTAGGCCACCAAAATTTTCAAAAAATCACTATCTCTTTCTACACTATAGAAAAAATGAGGAATTGTGTTATATATCAACCATTGGCATGGAAGATTCGACTGTACTACAAAACGTAGGTTCTTCATGTGGTAGTGGTTCATTGATGGATGATGATAAAGATGAATCATTAAAGTTATTTACTATTACAATGAAATTATGATTACTCTGTGATTTCTACATGTTATTGTCTCTACCTTTATAAATATTTCAATAATGAAAATGTTGTGGGTAATCATTCCATTATTTTTTAATGAATATACTTTTTGTAATATTTTATCCATTATAAGAATCATGTCAAATTCATATCAGATACATGTACTATGTTTTATATTCATATAAAATTATATTTTTAAATATGAAACTGATTCTACTAGATAATATATGTGATAAAAAAACTTAGGGGGTACATATATAAAAAGATCCAGGAAACATAGATTCACAAGAATTAATATCCCAATTTAATAATTATAAGGTGTATTTTTTAGTTATTCTAATTCATCTTATATATGGTGATAGAATAATATCCAACTTATTCCTTTGGATTTGGTGGCTTTTCACAAATACCGTCCACCTCAGCCACTGGATAATGACATTGAATTGGTTAATGTTTATGTTTTCTACACCTATGGAAATGGATCATTAATGTTTCTTTTAGATGCATGTTTTACACTACTATCATGATAACTAGCCACATCATTTTCCTCACATATTTGATGCTCAATTACCTGCTATTTCATAATTAATGTAACTTATAATCCCCATGAGGGGACTCCCAAGGTGCTTTATCACATATATTTTATATATAGGTGGTTAAATATTCTTTTTTAATCATCTTCATTTCATAAATTTTCATGAATATTATTCTTTGTCTTCATTGGATCACACATGATTTCAATAATAGTTATAATATTAATCATACTTCCTGATAGTTCATTCTGGTTAATCATTATATTTCAATTTCTATCTTCCATTATAATAGGTTGATCTACGAGACAGTAAATACATTATCCTCCATGCTCTTTGTTAACTCTACTGATTATTTTTCAAGATATCTCTAAAAATAAATCGTGTTAACATGATTGTTGAAAATATAACAACATAGATGATTATCAAAATCAACAACCTCTATGGGATTCATTATTAAGACTTTTTACCCTTTTAAATAATTTCATTATCCTATAATTCAATTAGTTCAACCTATAATATTCATAGTTTAACCATTGTTTATTATTATTGTGTAATCTTATACATATAAACCTAATTACTCAATGATAAAAAAAATTAATCATTTATATAATTCCATCAATATCATATGATAAACAATGGAATTTTATAAGGGATTTTTAACCCAGGTATGCAGTCTAAGCACCACTCATCACACATTGGGTGATGATTGAGTTAATGGTCAACTAACCATGTTCATGGTTACTAACACTAGGTGAATCCATCATGAAACCACATACATGTTCCATTATCACAAATGATTTTTATTTTTATGAGAACCTCATACTCAGTGTTTTCCAATATTTTATGATATCATCCTCTACACACACTTATTATTTTTTCACTATTTTTTTAACATTAACCCCAAATACAACGAAAACAACCTCTATAAATAAAAATATTGGTCTCTAAAACAAACTATTATTAACCAAGGTAAAAATGCCTTTATTTGACATCAGTTCCATAATTAAAATATTACATTAAATTATAATGTCAATTTCATGGGAATTATATGGGATTTCATCTGTAGAGGAAAGAAACATATGTGACTTATTTTATAATAATTGTGAATATTTTCACTTAATTAAATCATAATATAATTTATCCAAGACATATCATAATTTAATCTCATCCTCAAAGCATTGGAAATAGAAATTTTTTAAAGTGGTGATCTAAAATACTCTAAATGGAATAATAAATATATCAAAAGTTTTATTTAGGGTGAGATTATATGTATATGTTCAAATAAAAAATAGAGTGAAATATATTATTAAAAGAAAAAATAATCTTAAAAACTATTACTATTTTGTAATAAAAGAACAAGTAATCTTATATTATTAAACATATAATACGGTTTAAATGATATGAAACAAGAGGTATGGACATATATGTGGAAACCAATATATGTGTACATGACACATTTTCATTGATGGACATATGTGATGACTTTTTGAGTGATCATAATGAATAATGATATATAGTAATGATGTTTGTGGTTTGTGAATTATTTTAGAAATTGTTGGAGTTTTATAATTATAATAATAATTATTTTATTTATTAATAATAGTATTGATAATTAATTAAATTAAATTAAAATGGTACCTTTCAATATTATATAAGGGGAACGATAACCTATTAATAAATGATGTTTTGAGTCACCTACATTATAGAAATGTACTACCTAGGCTTAAATAATTCAAGATGAACCTTCACCATTTTAAGATAACCTAACATCCATGAGAGGTATCTCTGACTCCATGAACAGTTGTAAGGGTCCTAGGATACATTGATTTCAGGCTCACATGCATCCATACATCTTGTAAGGATTCCATGAATGACCAACATTGAGGAGTATCTTTATGAAGAATATATCATGCATGTCTACTTGTACATGGTGAACAATTAGGATGTTATATTGTTCCTCCATTTCAATGATTTTATTCTTCTTCACGATCAACAGTCAGAAGAATAACTAAGAAATCATAAAGCATATAGGTACACATGTGATGCTCCAAAGACTATCCAAGTAGAAGCTTAGAGTATTCCACATAGACCCCACATTAATTTTCATTATAGACATTCCTATGTATGATCTTTCTACAAATAATATAAAAACCATGCCCACACAGCACAGTTCATGTTTAAATTCCTAGGAAAATCTATATGAAAAACAGAACTCATGGATAAGCAAATTAATAAAAATGTTATTATAACCAAAAATAGATCTTGTTGAAATTGCGATACATAAGGTCACCAATGTTTATGGTAGAAGATTTTGTGATGCGGATACTGAGTTTCATAGATAAGCATGAAGGAAGAATCTCCATATAGAATACATGAATATACCAACTATGAATATCACTTATACATTTATGCAATCATGAAAGTCCAAATAAGTGTTTCATAAAGAATAATCAATTCATTGATTCTTCAAATTTATCTATGGATGTGACATTATTTTTTGATATGAGTATGTGTAAGTCGGTTTGATTAATGGTGGAATGTGTTTATCATACACAACACCATTCTTTGAAACCCATATTATGGGAGATACATGCTCTATAAATACTCAATGGAGGTCACAATTAAGAGCTTCGGGTAATTAGAATAAGATATATATTGTTTTCCTCACAAAAAAGAGTATCATAAGCCCAAAAAATGGTTACCCCAATGAGAATATATGATAAATCCAACATGTAATCATTCTCACGAATAGGCCAAACCCCATGATCTACCTTCACATAATAATTCACAATAAAATATAATCAATCACATGATCACTCATGTGATAGGATAAGACACAACTTAAAGATACATGTGAATGGATGAGGCACCATGTAACCAGTCCTGAAATTGGTTGGGGGTCTGATTAATGTATAATTCATGGGCCTATGATTTTATGAGGGTTTAATTATTGAAAAAATGATAAAACGATGAAATCAAAATTATACACAACTATTCAAATATGAAATCAAATTAATATCACATTCACACCTTTTCAAATATGAGATCAAATTACCACATAACCTATTATATGATGAATCGTTGAGAAAGAATTGATGTTTGAATATGATTAAGACTTAAATAGTTTATTTTCTGTGATTTTAAATCTAATCATGAATAAAATTAGATTTTCAATTCACCATACCAATTTAATATAAGTATTCCCCCCAAATATAAAATATTAGTGTGTTTATGAGAAGCTTCATGCCAAACATGATATCATCATGTGAAGAGAATTAATTTTCCATGTATGTGTTTCATGGTAATGGGAAATGAAATATTTATGAGAGACTATATCTTGACCTCCTTTACTCAAAAAAATTACTATATAGACATCATGTGATTCCCTCACGAGAACCATTAGTTCCAAAACACCATCAAGTATCTTATTTTCCATTTGATTACTTGGGATATGAAGACATTCATACTTGGGAATGAATCACCATTTGATCAGTAAAACAGGATGTCCTGATGACTTCTAGAAATGTTGGGTGTAGTAATCTTTATAAACCTTATAAATCCATCCATGACCATGAAAATATTCTCCATCCATGTGTGAAATCAGCCACATCATGTGAACACATAGACATGCATCCTTATAATGAACCCTATTCATGGAACTCAATCCCTTGGTTTAGTTGAAGTTTTTTGTGGCATGGTATTTCTACAACATAAACAGTATCCCATTCAACATGGACATGACCCCTAATTATGTGATGGCTTGATATGGCTTTGATAATGTGGTCCCATTTATGTGATTTCATGACACAGTTAAAATCCTGAAAAACCCATTTCATCCCCATATAAAATAAGATGTAATTTCCATAACTATAATAAAATGCCATCATGAGATCCATCAATGATCACTCATCACACCACAAACAAGAAGAGGAACTATCTATGACAATGCGATCACTTCATCATCTGATACTCTTCTGATTATGTTACACAGAGATATAATACCAACAAGCTATGGTCGAAATAATTATAAAATAAGAAAAAAAATCATAAAATGGGGGAAGCCTCTCATAACGAGAGAATATAATTATATTCATGTGAAGGGGTTATACTCATTAATTCATAATCAATGATCAGTTGAAGACCCTTCATCACACTATCCAAACCTCACAAGAGGGCCCTGATAAGCAATCATGTTCACACAAATAGATCCCAACAAGCTATATTTATCCCATGAAAGATTCCAAAAATGTATTTTTCAATCACCTAGAATCCTTTTTGTAGGATCTATTATCTATTGAAAACTATTACACATGTCACCTCAGTTGTTCAAAGTTTTTTTGAGATGTCCAAATGTTTATATGAAATCCCATTTAGGTGATGAGGACCCGCAGATATGTAAACAAGAGAGTGTTATCAAAATCATTGTTTATCATGTGATGTAATGAATATAATACTGAAAGAACATTCCAATAACATGGTGTGAAACTACCTCCATCAAATCTAGCTCATATATATGATATATGTTCCTTGAAATGAAGTATATAACTTTGGGGGAGTGGGCGATACATTCCTCCCAAAAGACAAAAAAACTTATGAGAAGACACACACGAAGATGACTACACCCCTAAGAGTTTAAAATAGTGATCTTATCCAAGTATAAATTCATGAGATTGTAAGACTTTTCAACCATTAATAACATGGGGGAATGACCTAATGGATGACGAGGAATAAATATGTTCTTTACATTATCGAACTGTAGATCACGTGAATGAATTTTATCAGGACTTCCATATTATTAAAAGCTATTTCCTTACATCTACATGATTATGAAATAACTAAAAAACTTAATTCATGATGAACCATGTTCATAATAAAATGTTAAGACCAAAAAATGATATAATACATATGAGAAGATGAATCCTCTAATAATTCTATTCACCTGACTTGTTGAAATCACGCAACATTACATGTACATGTCACCCAGTACATACGAAGTTCCTAGGACATGTCACCCATGTCTAAATAAGTCCTCCTAATATGTTAACCATGGTTTGTAAATCTCCCTGGACATGTCATTCAAGGAATATAATGTCCTCTATACATATTAGCTATGTCATGGGATTCCCCATACATCTTGTAATGTCATTTGGCCATGTCATTTGAGTCATATAAAGTCCTCCTAATGTTATCAAGAACTTGAGGCATCCTCTATATAGCCAACAAGGTCATTCTATGTCCTCTAGAAAATTCAACTAGACCATGACATTATCTTTTTTCATGTCATCTAGGAAACTTGTACATGCCCTGAAACCCCCGTACTTGTTATAAAAACACTCTAGACATGTCATGAGGATAATAAATTTATGTTAGGCCGAGACCCAGGATGTGAAAAACATGAAGAGTTGAAATATTAAGGAATACCACAAAATGTAACTATAAGGACTCTAAATCTTACAAAAAATATGTTATGTAGGATTATTTCTAAAGGATCAATTTCCAATGGGATTCCACCGAGGATTAAGTATCTTTATGACTTATAAACTCTAATTGGTTCTATCCAGAATCCCCAATGGGTATTAGACTCATCCTAATCATTCATATAATTGAAAAGATAACAAAACTATGATGAAAATTATTCCTTATACAAGTAGGATACATAGGACGCCTTCATAAACACTGATATCCATATCAAACACCAAATAAGGGATTTCCTAGTCCAAAAGTTCCACATCCATATTTTATGATACTAATCACATGGTATTATATATTTCTCAAACTGAGCATGGCCCATATGGTCTTAAGGATTTTCAATGATCAAATCATTCACTTCATAAGTATACCAATATAGGGAAACCTTAGTGTGTTATCCATATTCAATGGCATGATATTACTACCCCATGCAAGAGAATCCACCATATAGTTATTCTTGAATGAAAAAATATACTTTGATTAATTTGATTCTTGATATAAATAGGATAGGTTGGATTCCTTCCTAGGGGTCAATCTCCATAACCAATTTCTATGTTCTCCCATATATATTCTTTCTCCATTGAATTTAATTGCAATATTAAAACAAAATATTTCAGAATTGATTCTTGTTATAAATAGGATATGCCTAAATCAACATAAATGTTCAATACTGTCATAGAAACATAAACATCATCATATGAAGGATATAAAATCCCATGTTCTTGGTTATAAATTTTAAAAATATAAACAAATACCAATTTATAATGATAATATATATATAAAGAACGACAAATACATAAAACATGTCTCATTAATATTAACCTTGTCACAGACACTACGAATTTTATCGATGATAATTACATTAGGGTAACAGATCCAATAAAATTATTAGGAATATATTCTTGAATATATCTTTTACCTACCATAGTTTCATGTAGTAGGAAAAAATAACCAAAAACGGTGCGATGAGACAGAACACACATCCTCTAAAAAAATGTGAGTTGCTAAGAGACATTAGGTCTGAATCACTAATTGAACACACTCGTTTAGAAATAAATATTTACCTTTTTATGGATGTAATATCTATTGGTAGTTCATAGAGAATAAAAATGTATAATGGGACTTGTTTATTTTCAAACTAGACTCAAACCCACACAATCAAACCTCAATTGAAAAAATGGAAGACCCAGTGTGAAGGAATGTCGTGACAATATAGTTGAATTATTATAGGAATTAGGTAAATTTTAACCTCATCATGGGGAACCACACATTCTCTATTTGAAACAAAAATTGTGAACTTTATGGGTATAACTGAAATAATAAAATTTATCAGTTGACCATGCATATGGCCATTCTGTTTCATTAAAAAAGAAAAAAATTGTGAACCTGACATGAATATCTCAAATAATAAACATTATTGGTTGACCATGATTAGGGTCACATTTTCTCAATATTCAATTTAAATTTTGTGAACTCATTGAGTCTCTCAATGAATAAAAGTGATCATTTGACCACATGTCAGACCATTTTGTTTCATTTTTTGATTGATAAAAATGGTGAACCAAAAATAAATATATTAAATGATGAAAATGATTCGATGATCATGAGTAAAACCATTTTATCATTCAAAAATGAAAATGTAATTCCAAGTATAAAATATATAGAAACATGGGTTCTAATAAATTAATTACATTCTCGTTATTACATGTCCATGTGATCAAGATGGGAAATCGTGATTAAGAAAGGAAAATTATGTGACCTATGCATAAATGATTGATAAATAATCATACCTACAATGATTAAATGATCATTGACCCTCTTCCATGTTGTCTTAATGACTATATATGTTTTTCTGAAAAATAAGACCCCTACCAGAGATCAAGTTTTCATCTATTGACTACTCTAGAACATTTTCTATGGTTGCACGCCTTGTATGTCAACGAACAACATCACCCACCCAAAATATTAATCTTTCAGTGTTTTCTGTACTGTTTTGGTTAAAAATCAATATGGTATGATCCAGAACATTGAGGATAAATGAGAAGGCCTCCAAACACTAAATCCAATAAGTTCATTCCTTTTTTTGGAATGATAATATTCTACTAGCAGTGATCGTTTCCAGCATCAATTTATTTGGAAATTTTCCTAAAAGTTTCATAATCCGCACTTTATGTATCTGAGGAATGAGGATCAAGGAGTTGACCATGACTCCATTCTTATTCATGGACCACCGAGGATTCTTTTATCAAACATTTAACCAAACGTCATCTCATCGGTTCCCCTTAGTCTCATATTGAAGGAACCAGACTACATATTTCCATCTTGGACACTCATGCATGGGTACCAAGGAAGTCTCATCTAGTGTAGAATGCATCAGATAATGGGAATGGGCTCATATCCAAACATCAACGAACGAATTTCATTTTTAGATTTTGATGGTATCTAATATAAAGGATCTTATCCTAACCCTCTAAGATCACATATACATGCATATTATTGTTGTAATAATGGGGGATTCACATGTACCTACCCCCCACACATGAATCCAACCAGCACATTATAATGGAACAATGAGGAAAAGAGTGAAATTATATCATCACATCAATCTAATATATATTACATGACATATTGTTTATTGAAAATGTGTAGGAACAAATTCCTGCACATATATAGAAAATTTGTTACTACATTCTAGACATAGATACAGAACTCCATCATAATATTCTAATTCTTCAATAAATTATTGTACATTAACACAATTTTATTTATATCATCATAGCATCACATCACCATGATTAGTATGAATAAATGGATAATTCAAAAAATGATTACAGTCTTTCTCCCATTCATGTATATTTTCAACATATTATTGAAAAAGAAAAGGCATAATTGGGGTTCATATCCCCATTCAAATATAGGTCTCACCAAGTGAATGTGGAATATACATCAGGATAGGTTCCCATTCTAATAAAAAAGATCGTTGACATAATCAAAAGACACACGACTAGGACAATATTCCCCTTCTAAATGGGGATTCTCATGTGAAAGAGGAATATGGTTTGGGATATGCTTCTATTAAATTTAATAAATATGAATAGAAACCTCCAATGTGATAGGATTGTCCTCATATCCCCATAATGATTGGGGATCACCATGTAAGAGAAGAGAATTCCTTAGCATATGCTCTTATTGTTTTCAAAAAAGGATAGAAGAAAAATAAAAAGGCAAAGGACTAGTTTCATAATTCTATTATAACTAAGGCTCACCAAGAGATTATAGCATGTTCCTTGGGACATGTTCATCTTCAAGTTAGTTTATATTCTTGTTATATTATTCTTGTCAAATAAAACTGACTCTTATTCATACTTCAACCAATGAAAAAATTAACAAGACTCTATTAGAGGATATACAAGAGGAGGATCAGATCTCTTCTCTACGTTGGGAGTTTCATTGACACATTCTTACAAGGAATCCATATTTTAATAAGGAATATATCCCCACTTCATCCATCATTAATGGGAATATTCCAAAAATACACCTATATGAAGAAACATATTCCTTCCAATAGTACAAAATCTCACCAGAATATACTATAATATTCTTATTATCAGGTTTCTAATCCCCAATCACCAGATGGATATCATCATATTCATAAATCCATAATTGATCTAGCATATAACTGAACTCAACCGCAAAATTATGGTCAACATATTCTAAACACAATAAAAAATGAGATTTATATCCTTGGTATACTAAATTCTGGTGCCCATTTGGTAATTTCACAAAGATCCAACACACCTAAAGGGTCTATCGACTCTTCATAAAAAAATGAAGGTGATCATTACCATGATCTTCTTCTTCATGGTAGTGCATATTTAGATTATAGGGACATTACTATGAACATTAGTTGTTGTCAAACTCCCCATGGTGATATGTCCATTTTATAGGGAAATACTCCCATTTATTAGAATCTTCTATATATGTAGGTGATTAAAAATGAAACACATTCATATAGAGAGTTCTAAAAACACTGGGGCTAACAATATATTGTTCCCCAAAAACTATCTGGAACACTTCTCCATGCTCAACAGGTCACCCAAAGAAGAAACCCCTTCGGTTTGACCATATGGTGGAATTTAAGTCTAATGTAGAGGATTATGATGTGTAATATGAAGATAGATAAATAAAAATATACATGGAAACTTTTTCCAACCCCTCACCAATTCTGATTATGATAACTGATATGAGCTACAAAAGGATTTCATACATTACATATGCCAAATTATATGGTAAACTCACCTGAGGTTAAAGGATAGAAACCACCCCTATCCCAGATATTTATTCCAACATTAGTCCATTAACACACTCAATTATAAAATGGTCAAAAATGATATCTCCATGGACTGAGACACAAAACCATAAAATCAAAACATAAATCTACAACATGTTGTCTTCCACTGTACCACAAAAAATAAAATTTATAGATAACGAAAAATCAGGTATCTAAATATGAGTATGGGGAAAAAATATAACATTTCACTTCACTGATCCCCCATGAATAGTAGTAATCCCCCAATATGGTGTCCAATAATGAAATAGACATCTCAAAAATCAAGGGACCATGTAATGTGTGTGCCGGTTGGTCATTAAAATGGAGTACCCCTAATTAAAATCTTTAAATAAATCTCAATTAGAGGTATATGACTACCAATAAGCCTTTTACATGTGTCCCTTTAAAAAATGAGTGTGTATTTCGAACATGGAGTCTGATATTGTGGCCATACAATTAACTTATGATAGAAAATTACTCTAATCGTAGGCTTTAATTACACCCAACTGATACATGAGAACAATTATTCAAAATCGAACATGTCATAATAGAAGATACCATAGAATGCATATAGGATTAAATCCAGCATCCAAGGATAGAGGAAAATCTTCAACTACATCCACCCGATGAGGTATCAATCCATTATAGTATTTAGTACATATTAGCAAAAACATTATACCAACCCCATCCCATAGGGATCAAGGTGTTTTCATCTCTGTATTTATCACTATGTTCAACACACCCATTTATGTTCCAGGAGAAATCATCATCAGTTCCAAATCAACCAAATCATATAGGGATATAAGAATTTTTATCTTAATTATCTCTTCACAAGTCATTCAACCATTGACCAAAATCATCAATTCCTTAACAAATAGTTTAATAAATACCAATGGTAGCCCCAAATATTACCATTCCCTTAGGAATGGGGTCATTTTTATTATTCTCATCACCTCGTAGGAAATCTATATTCTCATTTTTTGGCTGGTAAATATCAATGGTATGTTTCCCAAATGATCCTCCATTCACAAGATGAATCTTTGATATTCAGTTCCTATTCAAAAAATATTATTGGAGTCTACCTGAAAGAAAATATTCATTGACCCATACTGGAGGAATATAATATTAATGAAATAAAACCCCATAAGGTTATTAAGATGAATATGTTCAAAATGGCCAAGGGTCATAGAAATTACCATGGGGAATGTAGTGTGTAATCAACATATTGCATTGAAAATAATGGTACAACTACCATTTACATATTTATCCATGATGTAAAATGTTTCCCCATGGATATCTTAATCAATTTCACATTAATTTCCAATCCCATACTGTAAGACTGTATACTACAAGAAAACATTTCGCACCACATGACATTAAACTAAATGAAAATTTCCTTGGTCAAGGTTGTATGATCTAAATATTTATCCTTGGATGGTATAAATCACAGAAATATAAAACTAAAATTGAATGTGGTATAAAACCAATCATGTTGAAAACAAGAAAACGACGACCTGAGGAAAATTCATTTCTCTCTTTTCTAAAATTATAGACTATAGAGGTTAGGCAAAAGATACAATATATCTTTTTGTTCTGATTTATGGCCTTAGTAAAAGAAATTACATGATACCTAGACACCCTGATCCATTCCCAAGTGAGAGTAATGATTTTCAATATATTTTGACTGTGAAAATGCATTCACTAGATAGTGACACAACATTTAGTAATTTAGAACCCTCTATCTCAAATTTTTCATAAACAACCTTCGTTTCATTAAATTTATACCTGAAAAAAATATCCATGAGTTAATATACTTCTCATGGATCCCAGCGGACCTTGTGATTCTTTGATCTAGGCACTTCTAAATAGAAATATGGTAACAGGGACTGTAATATCCAAACAGACCCTTGGATCCCCGGATAGGAACCCATAAATGTGGGAGTAATTTACATTATCTCTCAGAACATTCTAGGATCCCTCTTTTTCCAATATTGGGACTATATACATTTTATCCAACCCTAGTTAACTCAAATAATCTTATTCATTGTTTCAAAATCCCCTTGACTCCTCTATTTTAGAGGATTGGACATCCTCGAAATTATGTTACCATGTATTGTACCTTTTCTCAAAGAAGGTATGTGGCAGTCCATTCCTGAATCTTTTGAAGGCCCACACCACATGACTCAAAACCCCATGGAGTAGGTACAGATCTTCCAAACTAAAATCTATACTAACATATGGTTCCATAATCCTTTTTTGGATATATTTATCTCTTCTTCCAACATAAACATGTAGCTATTTGAGTCTTTTTAAATCATCTGAGTACATTGAAAATGATTGGGGTACCCTATACATTATCATTATTATAATACATATGTACTAATGAAAATTGACTTCTAAAATACCCACTACAATCATATCCCCCTTAATTTCAAAGAACATTGATTATTATGAGCCCCAAAACACCATGGAAGAACACAACACCTTAAGGTATTACAGGTCATCTACAATATGTATTCCCCTTTCCATATTCACCGGTTAATGCTAATCAAAACATGAAATAAAGAGCCCTCAATCCAAATATCCATGTGTACATGACATCCATGATAATTTACCATACACCAAATATAATATTAGTTCGGATGTAGGGTTTCACGAACCTTTATGGATACTCATCCCTGATGATTTCTATAAAAACATAGGGTGATTAATACCTTCAAGAACATTCATTATTTTGAATATTTATTAATAAGGAAGTGTATTTGAATGATTCATTGAAACATTTTATTCAGAATCCCATAAAGGATACAGGACTCTTGTGTAGTTCATGAATTCCCATCATTCACTATTGAATGATAGTTTGACCTATATGATCATAAAACAACAACTATAGAAGGTCCAAGGTAGAAGTACTTAAACAAATAGTATAAGGTTCAATATAAAAGACAATAATACTAAAAAAAATAATATATCTTGTATATAATACCCTAAACCTATTATAATATATGGTCCATAGTAGAAAACCCTAAACTACAATAGTATACTTTCATAGATAAAATAACTAAAACAACAACAATTTGTTGTCTAAGATAGAAAACCCTAATGTAATATAGTATACATTCTGATATAAAATAATATAATATAAAACAATATAATTTTCATGATAGAATACAGTGAAAATTTGAAATATATGTTCTGATTTAGATGAAAATAAATTATAGAACAAAAATGGTGTAGTTTAAAGGACAATGAAACAACAAACTGAAAGAGAAAAAATGAATTCTTGGTTTAAAACAAAAAAAATGGTCACCCTAGGAAAAAGTCAATTATCTTCATAATGGACATGCAACATTGTGTGATCCATCAAATATTTAGAAATCAAAAATGGTAAAGGTTCATAAGTTGTTTGGTTAAAAACCTATACTAGGATGGCATATGAAAAATCAATGTCCACACCAATATTCATTACACTATATGAATCTTTTGAAATGGTTTTGAAAAAAATGTAAAACATTTATGGATCATATATTATCCCAAGAAACAAATAACACAGTTATTGCAAGGCCCACTGTCCCAGGAAACAATTAGATCACCCACTATCTAAAAGGCACTCCTATTAGTTATTCATTGTCATTTAGCTTTCTCATAAAGTGTCATATATTTAACATAGAATCATATTATTTTTTTCCAAATGAATCCATTACTATGGGTTTGATTACAACCCAAAAAAATCAATGATCATAGTCATGGATAGACACATGTGATGAGTTTTTGATAGATAATAATGTATACTGACATATACTAATGATATATAGCATGTGAACATAATATTAAAAATTGAATGAAAGTTATTGTTATTATTATTATTATTATTATGTGATTACAAAAAATAAAAAAGATAATTAATAAAATGAAATAAAATGTTACATTTTAATTATATGTAGGATAATGTCACATGACAAATGAACAAGTTGGTGAGTCACCTTCAACATAGCACACGACTACAAAGGTTTACACTGTTCGATATGAACCAATGCATTTTTAAGGTAATAAGAAATCCAATAGATGAGGTTTCAATTAAATGAATAGTGGTAAGGGTCCTTGGATGCGTTGATTTAATTCTATTATGCATCCACACCTCATGTGTGGATGTGAAAAATGGTATAGAACGTGGCTTTTTCTAAAATAGAATATTGCATCGAAAATGAATTTTCCACATTAAAAAGGGAGGATAATATGTTTCTACCTCTTTTTTAGGATTTTATTCCACTTCAGAACCATCAAACATATTAACAACCAAGGAATCATGTATCCTTCAGGTAGAAATGTGACGCTAAAATGTCTTTATATGGATAAGATCAGAGAATGATGTATGTATCGTATGATCATCATCATGGAAGGCTTGCTTGTTTATGATCTCACTACCTGAAAAGATAAGGAAAACCATGTCAACATAGATAGGTACATGATTTAATTCAATGGATAATATCTTTTGAAATGAGAAATTTTGGTTGAAATAATAATGGAAACATGATGTTTTCAGTAAAAATAGAGAATATGGCAATAGCGATATGCAGGGTCACCATTATCTGTGTTATAAGATGCTAAAATTTTGATACATAGTTGTAGGGATAAATTTTCATAAATAATATAAACATAATATAAATGATGATACATATTACTGAAACCCTTTATAAGGTTTTATATTCACAAAAAACCAAATGCGGGTCACGTGAAGAATACAGAATGATTTTGTACTTCAATGGTATCACCCAATGCTGAATTATATTCATTATACAAGGTTGGGTATGTCAATGTGATAAATAACAGAACATGCTTATCATAAATTTTACCTTCCTCAAATATTTATTGGATGTTCAATACGTTCTCTAATAATACTCAAGGGAGATCACGAGTTAGAGGTTTTTCTATTCTACAAAAGAGATCTATCATCTTCCCCAGAAAACAATGTATCCCAACCTCGTATAGGGTTAACAAGACATGAATATATAATAAATCCATCATATAATATTTCATGAAAATAGGTGAGACCCTGTTATCTTACTTCATGTAATAATTCACATGAAAATATAAGGCATCATGTGACAAGTCATTCTAGAGGATGAGGTGTCGCGTAACCAATTATCATAAGGGATGAAGAACTATGTAACCTATCATATAAAGGGAGAAAGCAATGGGAAACCTATCTTGTAAAGGATGTGATACTACGAAATCTTTAGTCTCCCAAACTGATAAAATTATGGTCTCATAAATGTACACTACCATGTGAATATCAGAGAAAATTAATATCACAGTCCAACCTTTGCAAAGGAGATCAAATTACTACATAACTTATTATACGGTGAAATGTGGACATAAAATCAACATCTATCTATGATCAATCCCTAATGAATTTATTTAATGCACCATTAAATCCAATCATTAATAATATTCAAAGATAAATTCCCCATAACAATATGATAGAAGTCCACATCACACACATGGAATATTCATGTCTTCATGAGAATATCCATGTAATTCTAAATATATCCATTTGAATACAATAAGTATTTCATTTATGTGTGTTGTGGGAATGAGGAGTGAAATATTCTTGACACTCTATCACATGACCACTATTACTCAATAACATGAGAATTAGAATGTAATTTGACACCTTCATGTAAACCATCACCATAAAAACACATTTAAACAACATTTATTTCATGTGATAACTTGTAATAGGAAGTCATGTACCCTTTTTAATATGTCTCATTTTCATCATGAAAATCTAGTCTAATGAATCCTTTATAAAAACATGGGTTTCATAATTATCATACACCTTGGAAATTCACCAGTAATTCTCAAATTCATCTCTTTACATGTTGAACATTGTACATTATGTACAAACACAAAGAAAAGTGTCATAGAAAAGAACCCTGGTCATGCAATAAGATTCCTTCATTTAGTGATGACATCATTTTTCATGGGATTTCTCCTTGTTCCAATTACCCATATGGATTAGACAAGCCCCCTTGATTAGTTGATGGAATCCTATTACATTGATCATGTGGGTACCTTTATTCGGTAACATTACACTATGAACATCTTGTGACACCCCTTCGTCTCAACTAATATGCGAAGATATTTTCCTTGATAGTAAATTCATGAAACCATGTGATCCATTACCGATCAAACGACCTAGAATAGAAAAATAGAGTGATTGTACTTGATAATTAGTTCACTTCATCACAATATCGTCTATTGATCATTTCAGTCTCATAAATAACTGATGGGTGGGGGGAAATCCATGAAAATGGTGAGATCTTATTTTGAATGTAATATACATTGGTTTTCAAGATAATTGGTTACGTGCCTCATGTGATCACTATTGATCACATCAACACCCTTAATCAATACTACATGATCTCACAAGGTGACCTAAATAATATGTGTTTATCTTTCCAAATGTGCCCAACAAGTCATCTTCATCTAATAAGGTACCCCAACAAAACTTTCTTCAATCACACAAAAGTGTTTCCATAGGTGTTTTAATCTCTAAAAAATTGTCATACATTTAGGCCTAATGGTAATAATGTAATTTGACATGTCAAAAATATTATCTAGAACCCATTTTATGATCTGATGACCAATACATAACGAGATGAATAAGTTTTATCACCGATTTAATTTTTCAAGTGATTCCAGTAATGAAATATATAAAAAACATGAGATGTGATTGTTGGTGAAATCTCCCACCGACACCAGCTCATATCTAAAATATATGTTCCATTTATGGATGAATAAAAACTAGGTGATGGTTCCTATAAATCAATCTCCCTCAAATAAAAAAACGAGACACACATAGGGATCAGCACGCCCATGGGAATGTAAACGTCCAAAGTTATCAGAGAAAATTATCATGTAATCGCAAGAGTCTTCCACCATGTAAAATATAGGGAATGTCCAATGGGATCCATCATTATTAAAATGTTATTCATATCATCACCCAATAAATTACATGATATACTTCTATCATATCAGCTAGATTATGTGAAGGTTTTTTTTGCACATCGACTTGGTCACACAATATCTAAACAATTTAATTCTTGAATATCCTTGATGATTATATACAATAAATACTAGAAAAAATATAGTTTACTTATTAGACGAAGGACATGATAATCATGCACTTCTTATGACTTATCTAAATCTTGTGACAACACTAGTACATGTTACCCAATTCATGTGAAGTCCTCTGGAAATGACCCCAATGTCTTGATATATCATCCAAACATGTCAACTACGTCTCGTGAATCACTATAAACATTTCAACTAGGTCTTATAAAGTCCTAGATAATAATTCCAAGTCACACAATTCCCTCCGAACATTCTTCCCATTCATATGATGCCCCACATGATTGTCATCCGAGTCATGAATAGTCATACGAACATGTCATTCATGAAATGAGACATCAACCAAGAATGTTATATATATCATGAAATATCCTCATGAGAAGGAAACTAGATCATGTTGTTTTCTATATATATTTCCTCTTGGAAACCTAGACATTCCCCAAAATTTCTATATATGTCCAAAAGATACTCTAAATATGTAATGAAGGAAATCAGTACATGTTAGTAATACACCCATGAATTGGACATCATTTTCTAGTAGACATATTCAGGCATATCCCATAATTGTACAGTGACAACTCTTATTACTTATAGAAAGTAGATATGTTGTATTTCTTACTATGGACCAAGATCTAATGGTCCACCTTAGTTTTAGTACTGCAATTCAACATACACTCTAACTTTTGGGGATTAAAACTCACCTATGGGTTTTCCATTCATCCTCGTCCATTAGTGAATTGAGAAGCTAGTTGAACTTTGATGACTTTGAAATAATATGTGATGAGTCTACTCACTTTTTATTTCACGATTCTCTCTACTATCCTGGCTCACATGGAATTTCTTATTTGTAACGATAAAATTATTTTCAATATAAATCTCCCATGTTTGGGACACCACGGTGTGTAATCCCCATTTTTTTTGAGTAATATGACTTCCCAAATATGTGGTAATCTATTAAATGGTGATTATAGAAGCAATAATTGAATTATGATACCTCTGATTTCTATTAAAACAAGATGTGTGTGACGCCTTATTGAGGCTCGAGCTCCATACCCAATCCCCAAGTGACATAATATATGTCATTATTTTATGAAAATAAACATCTCTATTTAAATGAACTATATGATTTTTTATTCCTATTATAAATAGGAAATATTTTACTCCACATAAATGGTTTAATCACATCCTAGAAATATCAACCACCTCCCTAGAATATAATAAGTACCTAAGTTCTTGGTTATATAGATTCAAAATATAAACATTTACCCATTTAAAATGAAAGGACACTTACTGATAACCCTCATACACATACAAATTGTTTCATTCAAATGACCCCTCATCACATAAAAAATTATTTTTCATCTAATAATTTTATTTGGGTAACTGGTCTCATATTTAGATTATGAATAGATTATTGTACATATCCAAAATATAGAAGAGAGTTTCAAAATATGCATCAATTATTCCAAAAAGGCTGTGATGAGACTGACCTCCCATCCTCTCATCCAATTTGGTTTTCCAAGAACAATTTCATATAAAAATGAAATTGAACACCTTCCTTTACAATGATGGTCTATACCCTGTTATGGAAGTGGGATCCATTGGTAGTTTCTAGGAAATGAAAATGTTGAACTGGGTGTATTTATTTATGCATCCAAATTGATACCAATATAATCAACCCTCAAAAAGGAAAAAAATATGGTAGAAACTGTGTGAAGGTACATATTGATAGAATTGATGAATCATTATAGTCGTCAAGCACCATGTATCATAATCTCGGGGTACCACTCATTCTGTATGAAAAACTCTATCCTATACACATTTCAAAATAGTTATACACGAACATAATAATTCACACTCAATATTTTCAATCATGCCTCTACAACTATTTATCATAGGGGATTATACATCCCAACTTATTTTTCATTGCGAATCAAGCATCGAACCATGTATCCCATATTCAGTCTAGCATCACAACCTATTTTCCATTTTGATCAAGCATCACCCCGTATTTCTTAATATCTCATGAGATATAATGATTTACCCAATGATTTAGATGGATATAGAAGTCCCACAATTCTTTTAAACATTAACAATAAATGTACTATAAAAATAAACTATCAACTCTTGACATTACTAAATCCATATAAAATAATGAGTTCAATGTTATATATTAAAAGGATTAACATAAATAGCCACATAAAGTAGAGCAATAGATGAAATATTCCATCCACCAATTGAATAAAAACCAAAAATATTTTTGATGTATGATTATCAATAACAACATCATTAAAAATATATCCCTCTAGATAAGGAGGAAAATTGATATAATGGTAGAACAATTTATTTCAAAATGAAATCTATTTTTTATATTTGAAATACCTTTTCTGAAAACCCACAATGAAAATGTAGATAATTAAAATATGAATTTTAAAAGAAAAAAGGGATCATTTGATGTTATCTTATTTTTACACATATATTCAATTTAATACTTGAATGAAGAATTGTGATTTTGGTACAAATCATAGACATTAAAGCAACATACAATTAACAGATATTGGATCAATCTGGATATTTTTGTACTATTATGTTAGATAACAATAAATATGGAATAATTTAATCAAAAATTAAATTTCTCTATAAAATATAAAATATAAAATCATAAAAAACGTAAATAAAATTAATAATGAGAATATTGAATACGAAAATTCAATCAGACAAACATTACTAAAATGAATAGATATTTAAGTTACTAAAGTCTGTTACAGAGAACATATATCATGAAGTATGAAACATTTAAAATATGGTTTAGGTCATAAAAATGTTAATATTGAAATTTAAATGATAAAATACCACATAATATAATCATAGGGTAATATTTAACCCTCGTATATTTAATATAATCTAGAATATCATTTATAACTTAATTATTGTGAATTGTGTTATCAACAACCATTATAGATTATTTAGTAATAAAATATTAAAATAAAAGAGGTAGAGATTGAAATTGATCATAAATTTCCATGAAGAAAACAATTTCATTATAATATATCTCAATTTTGTAGTAGTTCTTCCACATAAAATAATTTTGGTGCATAATACAAATAATATCTGAAAAAGAGAAAATTTAGATAGAAACCCTTAACTTGGTTCTATTTCATTCTGAATTTGACACAATCATCCTAAATTGTTAATTTAATTCATTAAATTACATACCTGAAAAACATATTCATATCTATAATAAATTTATAATCTTTATTGATATTACTTACATACAAGTACATATTTGTTAGTTTTTACTTATTTCCCCACATCATGGGTTTATAGTTTATATATGTTTCATAAGATAAGGGTTAATATTTATTTGTTCTCAATATTTTATCTTTCCAAATTTATTAATATTACTATACGATTATTTGAAAAGAATTATTATTTTTAAACGTTATATCATTAGTGTTGTAGTTTTTATCCTAGAAAATGAAATCGACAATAAGAATATTTTGGTGATTTTTGATATTTAAATGGATTTTTATTTTTTAATGACATAAATATTGATATAATTATCAAAGAAAAAATTATTCATAAATATTTATATTACAAAATTAATTATTTTCTAATAATGATCCATGATATAGATTTATAGAATCAGTCATGTGGGTGGTCAATCTTACCCAAACATGTACAAAACCTAAATAATTGATAGTTATGAGGTTATATAAGTAAAATATCATTAAACTAGAAGAATAATGGATTTAGAAATTTTTTAATTATGTGATATATTAAAATTATGAAATGTATTACAATATGTAATTTATTGGAAATAATAACCTAGTATGAAAAAAATGATTCTTCTATTAGTTCACTTGATTAATATGGTTAATTATATAACAATTGTATTTTATTCACACAATTAATATTTTATTGAGTAATTATTACAGTAACCAAAATAATATCATTAAAATAATATTTGATCTTTAATCCAATTCTTATATCTGTCCATTAATTTATGTAGTGAAAAATGAAATTCACCATTCCATGGAGGTGGTAGAATGCTCTTATGAAATGATGATGTTTTAATTTATTAGGGGACAATGAAAAAAATGAATAAGGTCGAATATTCAAGAATAATAAATATGTTATAAATATTATATTTGTATATTATGTTAATTTTTTATACCATTCATTTTATGTATTGAAGTAAAATGAACTCATTTATTCATGGATATAGTAGTCAGCAAATAGCCACATTCCACATTTTTATTTGTTTTATTAGAAAATGGAAAAGGTTGAAAATGATTTTACTGTCACTAAAATAGTATAATAATATTATAATCATACTAATGTTATAATTATAATATGGTGTAATTATATTTTAATTATATGGAGTGTGAGAAATGTAATTGAAATGCCCAAGAGATGTTAGGAACTTATTGCGAACTTCTAGGATTATATTCTATGTTAATAGGGAATATGACTCTTAGAGATTGGATTTTTCCATGAATTGAACTTGTTTATATTGTATAAAAAAATTTAGAAGTTTTTTTGGTAGATTTTTGGACAGTCCTATTGAATATTTGTCGTAGGGGATTTAGGAGATCAGAGCCTCATTTATAAGTTCAAAGTGATGGATTTTTTTCAAATAAACATATCTTTTCTAAACCTTTATCCCACTATCAAGGAATGTGGCATCAAGAATTAGAAAATTGTGATAGGTAAGAGATATCATTGAGGGTTCAATCACTATATTGTTTTAAAAGATCATTAAACATTTTTTAATCCATTTACCCATTGGATTATTAAATTCTCCATTTTATCTTTTATTGTAGTAATTATTTTTTACATAATGTGAATTAATAATTATTCCTAAAAATAAAGTGGTATTTTTTTTATAATTCATAAAAACTGATTATATACCACAAATACGTTTTTATAGATTCAATTTATAAAAGTGATAAAAAATCCAATATTAATGTAAAAAATCTTTAATTTATTAAAATAATTTTGATAAAACATTATTTCAGTACAAAATAAAAAAATATATGCATTTAAAAAATAATAAATATTTAAAAATTCACCATGAAAATCTTAAGACACATACTATATCAATAAAATTGTTTTTTCAGTTTTCTATTTTATAATTATATATTAATTATTAAATTAATGTCATAGAATTAGTAAAAAGGGTTATTGGGATATTCACTAAATAAATTATATGAAAGATCTCATAAAATATATAATTCAATTAATTTTATGAATTTTCACTCATAAATATAAAAAAATTATATTTTATTTTTATAAATTAATTTATAGTGAAAATTTTTTTATTGAAAAATAACTTATTAAAATTAACTATTTTTTTCTTATCAATTAAGAACTGCTCTATTGTAATCATACTATACATAAAATCAATATATCTATATTATTTATTCATAATAATATTTTCCCTTTTAAATAAAATTAATATATCTATGAAATAAATATTTATTTTATAAAGTATATTGTAAAAAAATAACTATAAAAAAAACATCATGAAATATCAATTAAAATAAATATATTATTACATTTTGATACAATCATAATTTCAACTTACATAACCACATATGACCATTCTATAATTTTTAATAATCTTTTAATATTCTGTTTAATTATAAGGTGGTGGTTCAACTATCATTGATTTTTGGAAATTTCCATGATCTTGAACTTCTCTCATATATAGTTATTATAAAACCATAATTAGTTGATTTTTCATCAGATTAGTCCTGGTAAAACAATATAAAAACTACCACAGTTATAATATCAAAAATATGGGATTAATATGGATGTGTTCCACTTCCAAATTCCATTTCTTCATACTTTTATTATAAATGATTCAATAAATGACTTCATTATATTATTTATAATTTAACAAGTAATATTTAATTATCATATTTAATACTAAAAATATATAATGTTTTGTATTTTTTTGGAAATGTCTGTTATAATTTTTATTTAATATATTTCATTAAGATCAAAATATCGTGATGTTTCAAGTTCTTACAATCAATATCTATGAGTTCTATTCTCAAAGGGAAAAGGGAAAAATGGAATAAATGTTATGGTTTCATGGAGTTGGAAGTAGTTTTGAAAAAATATGGTATCACACTTTTCTGAAATCTATACATGCACACTTTATTTTTTCACAATAACCTTTTTCTCCATTCCTTTTGTTACTAAGATTTGTGTTTTAATACTTTTACGTAATTAATTTTCTACTGTGAGTCATGTTTCAAAGATCTTCGCACTTAGATGTGCATAAACCAACATGGAAACCTTATATCAAGGTTCATATCCTTTTAAAGTCTATCACACACACCCTAGAAACATTATCCATTACTCTACATACCCTTTAATGCATTCATCAGTTTAGGATTTCCTGTAAAAGGACCAATAAACCCATATTATTATCTTAAATGTTTGACAGAGAGTATTTGAGAACTCATATATTCTTTATCTATGACATTTTCCTCCTTAGACTAAAAAAGTTTTATTTTTAATAAAAATATAATGAGGATAGATATTAATGACCACACCCATCCCCTCATTATTAGACATGTGTCCTTCTAAATTTCTAGCTCAACTGCCAAGCACCTTCAAACTACCAACAAGGGAACTTGAGCCCATATACACTTATAAAACATTGATTCACTAATCCCAAGACACCTAATTGGGCACCAATTCACACTAGGATCATATTATGGTTTTATTATCCATATTCACATTCTAGGGATAAATTTAAATAATGCCCCCCATATGGAAGCAGTATTTATCCGAGTTTCCTACCTAGGTAACCTAATCATCTAGGCCACTGATATTGTTACCCCATTTACCCATGTCACCAAACAATATTCCATATCAAATATGTCTCCTCACTGGTCTCTGAAAATATAGTAAATGGTTATTTACTCTACAGTTCACCCACTCAATAATTTAATACATTTATAAGATGGATTAATCCTCTAATGTGAGACATTTTCTATGTTTTTATACCAAACTGGTATGATTATTAGTGTTTTTAAAACCATTTATCCCCTTTATAAAAATGATTTGTATAATTAGGTGATTGTTATAACCTCTTATGGATCCTAAATATTTTCTTATCTATTTATTTTATCACCATTCATATTCCTAGATCAATTTATTTTTATCTCACCATTTATAATATAGTTTCATTAACTGCATGATTTTAACTTACATAGATAAGTCTTAAAACACTACATTAGAATATTTAACTCAAGCTATATGATTTTTGATCCTAATTCCAATAACATATATAGTACACCTACTTAATATTCAATTACAGTATAATATCAATATTAAAATCCAATATCCTCATCGAAATACGGTGTATCCCAAACATGGTTATCAATCATATGTTATGAGTATAGGTGCAACACACCTACCCAAATGCTATTTGACCAGTACCTCAGGCTGATGCACCAAAAATCATCAGGGGTCCCTACCCATACCTTAGAGGGCACCAAAAAGTGATAACAGCCTATGAGGTTCTTATGGGGAGAACATTTCCCTATTATTAGTGTATAATAACAATATAAATAATGAGAAATAGATAACATCACGATAAAAATCAATATAAAAAATGCACCAACAAATTATTTCAACCTTAAATAAATTGATATTGAATGTTCTGTATATTCTAGATCTTTCACTATAAGATTATACAAAAGTATTATATATGAAATAATATAATCTATGTACATAGATTATTTGAAACTATTCATGAGTCCTTTCTGATCCCATAAACCAACACCGCCCAAAGAATCCAAACATCATGCATCATCCCAGGGAAGACCCTGAACTTATTTCTAAAAACTATGTAATGGTGTCTATTCAGGTTCCCATGTGATATGGATGCATGAGTAGGGTGTGCGTAAAAATCAAAAATCCACCACCAAGAGTTTACAAAAAATAACTAGTCCAATGACCATGGTATATAAAAATGTTATAGATAAAAAATAAAACATTTAAAATAATTTACAAGATTTAAAAACTAATCTAAAAATATATTATAGCCTCTAAATCATTACTTCCATAGTAACATATCATATAAGATTATACAACTATAGATCTCTGGGTTAGTGATAATTATAAACCATACAATATTTTTCCAGTATCATGGTTTCTATGATAATTTCACAAATACTAATCCAATTATAAATAACCATATAGAATCCATGGTTTGACCAGACATTCCCCAATATCAGGAAGCGATAAATAGAATATAATTTCTCATCGTGACATTCATAATTCTATCCAGTATTTGTGGGTATCCAGATGTTCATTCATGTATTCCACATCACCACTCATTTCATTGATGACATAGAGGTCACCATGGAATTGTAATTGGAATATAATAATTCGTCACAACATTACTAATCATGATGTTTTCTATGGGTCTAAGACACCTCTTGGACTTCTCGAGTGATTAGAAATCACATGGAATCTAATAGAACATACAATAATTCCAATTTTTTTAGTATTATATGAAATATGGATGCTCATATTGGAATTTCCAAGTTTAAAATGTCATATGGAATCTAGTAACTCATCTCAGCATTCCAACTCATCGTGTATCATTTTAGTCATATGATGAGCATACCAACTATTTCATTTTCTATTATTCTCATCATGGTCTAAAAAACAAAATTTCCATAAAAATTAATTTTAATTACACATATTTAAATTTATCATTAAAATTTTTCATATCAATTTATACATTTGGATTTACCATTTCACTTTTCCAAGAACAATTCTTGTTTTTATTATTAAAAAAGATGACATCATTCAAATTCAATGTCCCATTTTATATTAGTATTAATACTTTCTCCATAGATACTATTCAATTATTTCTCATAAAATTCAATTCAACCCATTAATCTATATTTTATACTTTTTTTTAAATTTCCAGTACATTTCATTAATACAATACCAGTACATTAGGCCTCATTTTACGACCAAAACAACTTATAAATACTGAATGTTATGGAATTGAATTTCCAAACAATCATTTAAAACAGAACATCCTATTAAATATTTTAAAACAAAGTTAATAATTTAATGTAATTGATCAATTATAATATCATATACCCCAATAATTATCCTCTTAAAATTACAATTACATAAGTTCCATATAATGTCAAAAGATACATTTAACTATGGAAAACATAAATATAGTCTTTTAAATTTAAATTATGTCATGCATGGAGAACACAATTTCCCATAACCATGAAAAAACATGTAAAATATTTTAAAATATTGGTTGAATTAATTTTACCACATAAAAATATATTAGAGAGTCCATAGGTCTGATATCCAATCTGAGTTCAAGAAAAAATTGGAAAATTAATGTACCAGGAAAACACCCCAAAAATAGAACATATTAGATCCAATGATAAAGAACCCTAAAATTAGGGAAAAAAATGAATAATGGAATGTGGATGACTGTTAGAATTTCTTATAAAATTTTATTACTTTATACCAAGAAATAAACTTTCATGAATGGGGTGAGTTCAATGGAGGAGAATGGAAAAATGGATGGGCTCCATTACTACTACAAAGAGGAACAAACCATCAAAAATATGGTTACGTTGGAAAGGATAAAATAACTATTTATCAACATTATTGGTAATAAAACATGATCCAATCATCTATCCAGTGAACCATGTCATACCATCTACCAAACCGGATGGGCCCCCGATTAGTTGGTGGCATCTATCTGACTAACTGACGGCACTAGAACCTCATGGATATATTACATAGTCACCTACCACTCTACTTGATCACTATAGATTCCCCTCCTAACCTATTGCATCAAAATACATGGCCAAATTGAGTTATTTAGGGATAAAATCATATTAGAATAAGAAGTTTAATTTTCACCGAAAAACTAACCCCACACTAGTTTTATATTTTAAATTTTACAAATATAATGAAATACCAAATGTAAAATAGGTTTTACAATATCCCCCCATTCTGCTAAATGTCCATAGGAATTTTCAGTGGACATCCACCTTTATCTTTCAACTTACATTAATTACCATACCAACCACGTAGCCTCATTCCATTTTAAACTCTTGAAACACTTCCAACGAACAACCTTCAATTCATGGATCTATGACTAATAAATTTCAAACAAATGACTGATGCAAAAACTGATACACCAATATGGTATCTAGTCATTGTAATCTAACCTAAAATAGTAATGTTTTATTCATTAAATTTCTTGAATTGACTACAATGATCATTTCACGAGGGTTCATCTTATAGCCACTAATTTAAATATATGGTGCCTCTACGATAATAATTTTTCATTGAAACTATTGTCCCATATTCCATTGTAACCCCTAGAATTAAACTCCACTAACTAATCCAAAATATCTATGATAATGAAAATAAAAATTTGGTGCCCATGTTTTTCATTTGAAACCAGTAGAGAATGGGTGAAAAATTGTTGTCAATGAGTAATATAAGAATACACAAGCATTTACTCAAATAATATCCTTATTCCAAAAATTATTCTATCTAAAAAAATAAATGAAATATTTTATTTTAAACATAACACATCATACTACATTCATGAACCAGACTTGAATCATCATCAAATCACTCATTTAAAAGATACTCATTTATAACTACTGGAACATTACTAATTCATTTTTTCACACCAAAATGAATCTTACTATCACAAAAACATGTGAATATCAGTATATACCCCACTCTTGTTGGGGTCACCTAATTAAATCCTCAACAAAACCTAACAATTATTGCATCCTCCCAAATAATTACGTTCCACTATTCCAAGAATCCTTTGATTAGTTTAATTCATCCATTATCTAGAACCCACTTCCTAGTCTTGATCAACAAATAAATTGGATTCCGATTTGGAATACCCTATTTAATATAGGTATGAATCTCATCAGTTCCTCATCAGTATCATGATTTCACCAAAAGCACTCAATGATCATTTCACATCACCATGAAAATCCTATAATATGTTTTACAATCCTATAATCGATTCATCACTCCCCACCATAAGAGTTTCTTTAAAAAAATAACTTAATTAACTACTAACTACCACATCACGAGATCCATTTATCAATAAAATGAATAATTATAATTATGAATTTCAAACACATTTGATTGAAAGTAGAAGAATAAACCCCCACAAATTGCTGATTTTTACAAAGATCACACAAGACACCATTCAATATCTTTCCATTAATGAATATTGTTCCCTATAAAGGTTGATGGTATACTATAAGCCATATAGATTTACTTATATATCTCTTTCACTATAACTCAACAAGATATATCATAAAATAAACATGGGGTGCTCTTTTGATCCACATTCAAAGAAAATGAACCCCTGATTTCTCTATCTAGGTTAAAAGTGAGTGTAGTACCACAACACTCCACTCCAATCAATATTTAAACCTTACCTATACAATTTATAAAAAACCAACCAAGGTCTCATGCACCTCTCTTTGGATAAACATCACATCAACTTATATTCACCTTACCAAAATAGGGACTCTTCAACCAACACATATAATAGCCTCATGACTCATAAATACGAATAAATTATTTTATGTTACATTATGTACTACCATAACCACACATATCATGACTGACCAATAACCAAAAATCACATCCTTAGAAGGTATAAATTATGACCTACAATCCACTTCATAATTCCCTTTCAAATATCCCAGCACATCACATTTTGTTAAATGAATAAAAAAATGTTCTTACTCTTGTACCACTGAATAATGAAAGTAAAATGTTACTAAAAACCTCTAGAACATGATTTATAATTAAATATCATCCAAATAATTACTTCACATGATCCATTATGACAATAAAACAAAATCGAATTTGAGTCCCATGGGTAAGACATTATCATAATTAGTATCAAGCTCCCACCTAAATATATAGTAAAAAAATTAGTGCTTTCAAATGCACGAAAAATGAGTTGCCATAATGTTTCCAGCAAAGAGACTAATAATTACACATCAATAATGTATATACACACATCCTCCAATAATCATTTGGATCGTTTAATGATAAAAACGATTCATCATGATCAAGTATACTCAAACTATTCACCCTTGGTCAACACTTAATCTCACATGAGGAAATCATCAGAACATTTGGGTTAGGTATCTGAATGATCATACCTCATTGAAGCTTTATTTAATCCCAAAATTCCAAAAATTATGTTTTCCCTTAGAAATATCCAAGGTATAACCATTCCCTTTTCCATAACGTATTGTAACCTCATTTTAATTAATTCCACATATCAAATCACCAGCTTATTCGACACATGTATTAAACACCCAAAACAAAAAGGTAACCCCTATAATGGTTTCCAATGAAAAATGTGGTGTAAAACCTATCCCCATAGTTTAGGCCATAGCTATTTCACTTATCTTGTATAAAATGTATACCACCATTCCCAACACATTTTGTCTTTCATAACCATGAGAATCACTCACATTAGTATCATTTACCATATATAAAAATCAATTTATAATATCCTCATGATTAATGACACATGATCTTGTGTCTAACCTAACCTGAATGGGTTATAACCAATGAGGTTCACAATAAATTAACACATAAGGAGAGAATTCAAACCCCCAAAATCTTATCCCAATAATGGCCCAATAGGTAGAATTCAACTATCTATCACACCCAAACTCAACAAGGACTCATAATCAATATTCAATTGTATTAGATTATGGTCTTTATATATATCCCCAAACAACCCATACTCTGGCCCATGTCAAGAGCACATATGATACTCACTGGATTGTTCCCTATGAATCTCATAACTTTTAAATATATATTATTTAAACATTACTATATTCAAATCCCAAGTAATCACATTTTTATATAATTTTACTATTCACCATTTTAAAAATGAATAATTTTTTATTAGGTTTTCACATTAAATAGATTGTATTGAAATAACTAATTTAAAAATATTTAAATGGAAACACATTTCTTGTTTTTTACTTCAACTTTATTTAACCAAAACTATATATTTATTACTCATTTATACATACATATTAAATAAAAGTGAATTGAGGAGTTTTTCATGTGAAATATCTCCATACAATTATATTCCAACCATATAAATAGAAATATATAATTAAAATACAAACATTCCTTAATTATTTATAACTATAGGTATGTATACATATTCATAGGAAATAAACCACAGAGAGTGAATTAAACACAGTAACATGTGAATCCTCTGTTTCAATCAATGACATGCGACATAAGAATGACATATAAATGTCACCTTCTAAGAATTATATATGAACACATACACCATATTACCATAAATTCCAAGATTAAAAAATCCCAAAAATCTATTTAATCACACCCATATACACTAATCAAGTTGTTATTTAGTAAACACTAAAAGTGATATGTTGAAATAGTATTTCACATCCCCTAGAAACATGGATTTACCACAACATATGGGGTTGTAGGAACCTAAATAAAATATCATTAAAAAATAAGAAAAAAACCATTTATCTTATATAGAAATTGAAATTATTAGGAAAAAAATATTAACTCTATCACCACTTTGTATCACCCCAACTTGGTGACCACTTGATCGGTGCCCCAGGCCTATGTTCTACAAGACACCAAGCCCACTTGCCCATATACAAGAGGGTTATTAATGGTGGAAGGGACTATAAATATACAATGGGTATACCATGACCTCTTTATTAGAGTAATATAATTGATGAAATAAATGGAAACATTCTTCCATATAGACATCTTAAATAGGAATGTTCAAATAAACAAATATGATGTCATTTGTAATAATACTATTAAAATCTGTAGAAATTAGATCCCCTATGATTCAATAATACATAAACATTATATAAGAAATAATTTAATATTTATCTCCATGTTTATTCCTAACTATTACCTTTTCCATGTTGGTGGTATCAACCTAAATTACCCCAGAAAGACAAATATAAAGCATACAAAAAACCATTAACCCATAACCAAGTGGTAGTGTCTACTTCACTACCCATGTGTTATGGAATCCAGGGAAGGGTGTGTGAATATCTCAGTAGTAAACCACTAACAGTTACCCTAAAAGAAATTTTATGATAATAAATTCATGAAACTGGTATGAAGATAAAAAATTATTCATTTAAAACTACATAAATTATTTAAAAAATATTTTAGTAGAATATAATGGCCCACAGATACTGGGATCCAAAGTGGCACCTATGTTCAGATTATATATTTTTTTGTTATAAAATCATCTATACATTTTATGTATGAGATGAATTTTCTTAATAAAATCCCCCATTTACCTATAGGTTGGTATGTGTTATGAGATTTTAGATGTTGGTTTTAATGTATAAAGGCCTCCAAAATTGGTTGTTGAATATATGTAGATAAGATTTGCCTTGTTCAGATTGTAAGCATCCATAAGATTGCTGGTGTAGAAATTACTGGTCTATAGTTTTCTACATTTACCTCTGGATAAGGATTATTATTCCCTGAAAATAGTTTTCTCTTCCATGTACACCTTCTTGCCATGGTCTAGTCACAGGATAGTCAGTTGTGCCTCTGGGTTTTCGGTGATGTCCACTAGATCATCTATATATATAATAGTCATGTATACAATAAATCCAACCATAGGAGGATAATTACACTATATTTTCATCATTTATATTTAAGAAATACAAAAAACTTTTATTTAAAATCTGGTTCCTCCTCCCTTGATTCTTGATCGCTCCATTATATCTCCTTTGGGTTTCAAGGTTGGATAATTCCATTCATTATAAAACAATATGTTAATGTTATATCAACAAAAAATCTTCTTCATATTTTTAGGATTGTACATGGTACTATGATGGAACGATAATATATACATTTATATGAGGATTAATTATATCTCCCATCATGTATCATGTGTTGATCTAGAGATTTAATGATTTCTCAAGAATAGATACTGATATAGCTTGATCTACGATCGTGTCAACTGTATGTCATTTTGAAACTTCTTCCTAGAGCTATTCATGATAAAATATTTATTTTAGTTTTATACTTTGTTAAAAATATCTTCATAATATTCAAGATCAAATGTGTTATTAGGGATCCTTTGGTAGAGTTTTGATGGATTCTATATACCAATGATACCATTTTTACCTAAGCTAGATCTCTCATTATCGATGGATGTTTCTGGGAAAATATTCATTGAAAGATAATCATTATATCATTTTCTTCTTGAACATCATCTCATAGTTCTTTAATAATGATATATTAATTGTTTATAAATGATCACTAACTACAGCAAAGGTTCACTTCTAGAATCAATGAATAATTCATGACTTGTTCATAAATCAACATTGAATCTAATTAATTGATGTACTCATCTTTGATATATGATGTAACATCTATTGTTAATGGTATATATGAAGTATGTGACACAAGAACCAGTATTTTGGGATTTAATCTCACAAAGTATAATTTCAAAACCTCTTATTTGAATAAATGGATACTAATATAGGAATACATGATGGGAGAACATGGTTATAGTTAGTGTGAAATGTGGTTCAAGCATTGATACATTAAAAAATATTGGAGTACCAATTCGGCGATAGTAAGGTAAGAAGTTCCATACCACATATGTCCTTGAATATAATTTTTTTTGATTTTCTTTATTATTATTGATAAACCTTTATTATATGTATTTCATGTGGGTTAGTGAGTTTCTATTGAGACCCTTTCCTATTGTGTGATCATATAAATTGTGTGTAGAATCTTGAGAAATATTTTTATTATTCCTTATTTTTCATTAATATGATATGTATTTAATATGGTACCAAATGGAATTGGGAATCTAGGTTTAGTATCACGATGATTAGGTAACTAAATATTTGTTTTCAGATGAATTGTAGGAGGATCATGATGGCATGATGAAGGATGCATACTGTGGCTCATGTGATGGAATGTGTTGAATCATGGAGATGTCTATTGACATGGGATTACAAAATTCAAGGAAATAGACTTTATTATGCCTAAAAGCTGGAGTAACAGAATGAAATGAATGGGTGATGTGGTTATACAATTACATCAATCATGTTTTGTGCGACTTTCCATAATATGAGTACATCAACAACTATTAGGTTATAATATTTGGATATGTTGATAATGAACAACATCGAGGTGGGGCATTTATAATTTCATAAAATTAAAAAATGGAAGTATATTCATAGTGTTCCTATGGATGATGGTAAATTTTTAACATTTTGTCATGTGGGGTGAATGAAATTTACTTATTTATTGGTATCATGCAATAGTAAGTTGGGATGTGATTTAAGGAGGCTGAGTTAGTGAATGATGAATTGGTTCACATGTGGCTATTAGATCATTTTAATTTATAAATTATGTCTTGATATAAATTATTATAATTTATTTAGATATATTTTATGGATTCATTGGTGGGTACATACTTTGTTTATTGCTCACACCTTAAAAGGGATTATCAATGCATGTTTAGAATTCATGATATGGGATATAGTGAAGGGAATATATCCAATGAAAGGGATTTGAAAATATATAGGTTTATGTTAGAGAAAATTATGTTATATTCTCTATTATATTACTTATACCATTATTTTATTTATATTATTTAGTACAAGGTTATATCCAGAGATATTTGGGGAATCTTGGTTAATTTTATTCCTTAATTAAATTACAAACATTTCCATCTTTTATAGATTTGTCTTATTATTCTATAAAATTATTCAATTTTATTATAGTTATTATCTTTTTTTATTAATTAGTACATAGTATCACAATTTATGGTATTCAAATCCTACCTTCTAGTCAAAGTCATCATGGGTAAAGGGTTGTAAAAATGTAGGTATGCGGCACTTTGACTCAAACTTGGTGATCCAGGATTGTGTGATACAAAATTGGAAACAAAGTAATGAGTTTACAAAAAATTATTTTGACTAACAAGTAACAAGGTGTACATGATATGGCCTACGTGGGACTCAGATAAGAGAGATTATTTTTTCCATAATATATCAAGTGTAATGTGTAGGTTCCAAGTGTTGATGAATCAGTGGATAGGGATTTCCCAACTCTAATTTATTCCATGATCGATGATTAATCATAGAATTACTTGAAAATAAACACCTTGATCAAATAAATATAATCAATTAAAATATATAATTGGAAAATGATAAAACCAAATCACATGATCATCACATTTTATTTATGATTAAATATAGAAATTAAAGAATTATTGTTTATGAAAATAATTCTTATTTGATGGATCTAAGAACATATTTTTGTTGTACCATAATTTATCTTTAGGAATGAAAAAAAGATTCCCTCCAACAGAGATCCATGTGTTCCATGATCCTCAGATGGTCATCATAGGAATATCTGAGTTCTAGTGTGACATATACTAATCCCTGAATCATTTTCCTTTAATCGACCAATGAACCACTTCATGGAAGTGTTCTCTTAGAACTCTCTAGATGTGAGTGTGGTGGTGGAGCATGATATCTCTCTATTATTGATAGTGTTCCTTGAAGTAGATATATCTATATATTTGATAGGATTCACCCTCGATCTCATTGTGCCCAAAAAATTTGATTTCCAAATAATGTAATTAATATAATTTTGTTTATATAACATTTGGGTTAGAAAATAAAAAGTTCACATACAACCATATTATTTAACTAATTCCTGTATAACTCTATATATATAATAAAAATAATATTATTATTATTTCACAACATGAACTGAAATCTTAAATTAGTTAAATATATTTGTATTAAAATAAAATTCCAAATATATTACTTATCATTAAACCATTAAACTATGTCATCCATTCATCCACCATAGTTATTTGGCCATGAATAATTTTTTTTATAAATAAATATCACCACATTATTCAATAGTATATAAATAAAAATTATATTCAAAAAATATAATATAAAAATAATTGTTAAATACTCTTCTTGTATAACAGATTCTTAATTAACTTGTGCTTAAATATACGAGGACAATAAAAATTAAATAATTGTTATACCTAATGAAAGAAGAATGTTTATTCATCTTGTTAAACAATATTATTATTTTACTATGATTATTGGATATACATATTGTATGAAAGTATAGACCAATTTCTCAGTGGAATTAGTAAAATTAGTATAATATCAATGGACGGAATCTAGAAACACACCATCGTACCCCTATATAATGAAGTTATTTCATGAATGACATAATACCTCATAAAGACGAAGAAAATATAATATATTATCTTTATCGATATCTCTATAACATTACTTGTTTTATGATGGTTCTACCAACCTATGCACTCATTGAATATTTCATTGAATTTCCAAAAAAATAAATTTTCTATAGAAAACTATGGCCATGTATTTATTTAGGATGTATCATTTCAATCCAACGACCTAATATGAAAAATTCATTTAAATAATGGAGGTAAAAACGCTTTTTATTATTATTCATTAATGAATTATTACTTGTGATTCAATCCTTATATAATACCTCACAGAAAACCTATATAATCATGTATTTCATCAATACATAAAAATATGTCACATGTAATACTCATTAATAGTAATATTTACATTAAAATCAATATACATGTTTTTAGGGAAGAACAACCAATGAAACAAATCAATGATGATGTTATACTAGTGGGAAATGTTTTTATAATATTCTACACTAGAATGTAACAATTGATTGAATTGTGATAATGCTCCTCAAAGTCCAATTATTACCCACCCTAGATTTAATTTGTAGTTTTTGTCCCTAAATGATTTAATATGGCTATAAAACACATATTAATGATTGATTTCATTTCACTTCTGGGTTCTCATCATATTAGGGAACTTCTATCACCTTTTATTATGAAAACTAATCTTAAGACATTATCACATTCTATGCCATATATAAGAACAATCATGATGTGATGACCAGTTTATTTATATTCACAAAAATTAATATGAGATTTCATGGAGTCCATTGAAGTTTGTTATACGAAACCAAATCCAACAATATCCTACTTTCATTAGATATATATACTAACAACCACTAATCCACTTGCTCTCACATGATACTCTTTCTTCTACGAATATATCCCTTTCATTATGGATACCACTCTTTTTTCTTCTACAAGAACATTACTTAATATATCATCACACCTCTAAGAAAATTCCTTCAAGTGGTGATACATCTGGAGTATGTTCTTTGTCTATTTCTTTGACATTGTAGTTTTTGTATGATCCACCGCTATATTATTATCAAATTACAATGTGATATGTTATATACATCTAGGTACCACATCAATACCATAGATAAATTATCTTCACCAAATGGATTTCATGGAAGCATTAGAAGCTTATATGTGCTCATAATTTACTATAGAATCAAATTCAAATAGAAACATTGAACTATCCCTACCCACGGTTCATTCATTGAGAGAGAAAATAGATCCTGACTCGAACATCATATCATTCTAATCTATTTAAAAACTAATATCAATATAACCACTAATGTATGTCTTTTCATCTTCTCAATACTCTTGTAACATATCATACATTCTCTTAAGATAACTAAGGATATCCATTACAATAAACTAATTATGTTATCCTTGGTCAAATTGATATTTTCCAACCTTTCTAAATTCATATTCCATATAATGTATAGTATGTTACATGGAAAACATTATTTATCTTATCACTAAAGTGTAAGGGATCATATATATTATCTCATTCTCTGGTTAGGTTGGGAACCAAATTTCATAGAAAAATGTATACCATATTACACTTGAACCAACCCCCTCTTGGATTGTTAGATACTAAAACCCTTTGGTATTATAACAATTTTTTTACATTGACTGAGTCCAAGAGGCCTCTTATATTTATAAAAAAGGATCTAGATCCCTCAAATACATGCTTCTATACATAAGTCACATTTGGAGAAACAATTGTTTAACCAGTACAATATAGACTATAAGCCTCTTATTTCATGTCCCATAAGTAGTACGACAACAAAATATACTAATATGATAAAGAAAACATTCCCTATAAAACTCTTGTAATTCCATGGATCACATTCATTATTATTGAGTCCAAACTAATTTATAAGTTCATCAAATAAATTTCTCCCTGACATAAATTCTTAATTCATTCAATAAATGGATATATTACACTTTCAAATCCATTTGGAATCACTTGGAGTCACAAACCCTTCTTATTATTTCATATAGTCATCTTCCAGAAGGTTCCCATTGGGAATGAATTCTTAGACATCAGTCTTCAAAATTTTATAGTCATGGTAATATTCCTTAAAATGTATAATCATGATGAATAATGATATAGATTTTTTTAAAAGGGTGTCATTGTATTCAATTCCAGGAAATTATTTAAACCCTTTATCAATTATTAATTCATTATAGGTATTTAATATACCTTGTATGTCCATTTCTCTCTTTAATTCCCAATTTATCCTTACATGAAATTTAACACCTTGAACATCAACCAAAACACAAATGTCGTTTTAATATATAGATTCTATCATTGAAGTCATGGATTCATTCCATCTTTCTTATTTTGATCTATCTATTATCCCCATGTAGTTGAGTGGTTCATAATTATCAACCAACAATGAGTCAACTTATGTAGTCATTTGAAATCCATATCTCCTTTGTTCTGTTACTCATCAAGTTATCTTATGTTGTACACATGTTTTTTGAACTATTTCATTGATGAGGACCTATGGAATAAATTCATTTTACAAATCATGTATATCTCGAGCATCAAAATCAACGAATTCAATCATTCTCACACTATCATTTTTAGGTATGTTCTCCAACTCAAGAAATAAAATTATTTATAGATAGTTACTCATATATATAAGGGGGTATATAGAAATATCCCGTTATCTTATTAAGATATCTTATAATGATACACTTTGTTCCACATGGTGCTTGTTTGTTTCCAAAAAAGGCCTTAACAAATTCTACAGAAACCTATATGTGAATATGACAAAATAAGTTTCTTTCCACTACATAACTCGAAGAAACTATAGTTTTCCCCATTATTTAGTACTCAGTTTATAGTTTAAACTGTAGTTTATAGTGTATATCCCCATGAAGAAAATGAGTGGTTTGCCTCCCTCATTATTGACCATATCATTTCTAAAAGGGTATGATTTCGTAATTCACTGAACCCATTCCACTATGTTTTTTCTGGTGGAGTGAGTTGAGATATATTCCCAAACACTCATATATTTTCAATAAACACTTGGGTAAGTTATTCACCCCCCAATATGATCATAGATTCATTATCTCTTGTCCATGTTGTTTCCCTATATCAATCATTAATTCTTTTAATTTATGAAAGGGCTTGGATTTTTACCTCATCAAGTAGATGTTGTCATATGTTATCATGTAATATTTAAATGATACTATGTACAAATACCCACCTCTATCTTCTATTAATAATAGTCCACAAATATTAGAGTTTATCGATCCTATAATCTCTATGTCCCTTTTACATTATTCATATAATGGTGGTTTGGTCATTTTTCCTTGTACAAAAGAATGATATCTTTCATTTGGTGTTTTCTAGAATGTATCTAAATAACCATCTTCACATATATTTTTTAAAACCCTCTTATTTACATTATCAATATGGTGATACCATAGCTTGGTGTTATATGAGTTGTGTGAACATGATTCAATGTCAATTTTCAATACTTGGTTTTCATAATTTAATACATAATGACCTTTATTTAAGTGATCCATACAACAACATATTTTTTTGTTATAAATGAAACAAAATTTATATTCAATATTGAATATAAAACCATATTTATATAGGTTGGATTTATAAATTATATTATTGGTTATAGTTGGTACATAAATAAAAAATCTTATTACTAGTGAAAAAAATGTTGGCAATGAAATATGGTAGTTTCCAAAGACTAGAGTATCTAGCCTCACACTATTGGAAGCTTACAATTCCACCAATCCGGTGGAATACTTTTAGAATATTCATGGTTCATATATTTGGATATCTATATGGGAAAAACAATATATATCATAAACCCATATTATAGATAGAAAATTATTTCACTAGATAACAAATTCTGCATTAGTTTCCCCTTATTTATTGGTGTTTTTCCTCTTATTGCATCCTTTCATGCAACATACAAAAAATAATTCCTATTTTTTAAATTCCATAACATAGGATCATAGACTAAATATGAGGATGTTTTTTAAGAGATTTATGCATGTTACAAGTCTTAGGTCCCTTCAACTTTACATTTCATTTCTTACTCACCATAAGGATCATGGGTTTTCCACTTCCCATGAACTTTTCAAACTAGTGAATTAGAGTAAATTGTTTCGAAAGGATATTCTCATTTTTTTCATGTTATAATTAACAAATAATTTATATAAGTCTTGGACAATGAGGAGTGTATGAGATCTATGTGTATGAAATCAGGGTATTTAATCCTTACAAGGTATAATAATGAAATGTACACAATAATCATGACTAAATGATGCATATATGTTGATGAATCTCCAATAATATATGTCAAAAGGGAATAGGATATCTCATCAAACTAATGTATCACATTATCTATATATAGATCCGGATGATGAGGCATCATGAAATATGCATCAATGTCCTCATGTTGCATCAAAAGATGATTGGTGGTGGATGATATAATGAGACACTAAACATATTTTGAATTGTTCAATTGTTTCTCTTAGAGAGATTACTCTTAATCACTATCCACTTTACCAGGATGGATAGCAACACATTCTTCCATTGCATACAATTTCTTTTCATGAAATATTATTGGGTATAATTGCCTTTGACACTCATGGAAATTTGTTCCACTGAGAATGTTATCATTATCATTAATGGAACATAGTGATATTTTAGAATTCAATTTTATTATTATTTGTAAAAACAATATGATTAGAGTTTTAGTACTTTATCTTATAATTGTTTTCCAAATAAATAAATATTATGTTTATTAGTATCCAACTAATTTATCAAAACCGAATCACCCTCACCATTGTCTTAGATATATTTTATTTCTTGGAAATTCATAATAGAAGGGATATATATTCCACTCCTCATATCAAATACTTTTCTGGTAAATAAATTTGATAGGGTTAAGGTTTTCATTCCAAATGATAACTGTATTTACACTTAGTTTCTATATATTTGTATTGGAATCCCAATTCGTGATATCCTTAAAAATTATTTCCTCAACCCTTTCTTATAAGATACAATTTTAACACTATGGTTGTATAACCATGATGTGTACTATGTTATGTTATTCAAAAACCTCATGTTATAATTCCCTACTAATTGAATGAACCCCAACATTGCGTATTAAAGCACATTGAACTATGGTTAGAATTTAACTAAAGTAATGGGAGGTTATAATGACATAATATATATTATTGTGGATTTTTATATTTTGTGAATAAATTTTCAATTTTTATCATTATTAATTTCTTGTTAATATTAATAAAATTTACTTAATTTATAAGCTTAACATTAAATAAGGTATTTGATAAATTTAATTTAATGTAGTTCTACAATGCATTCTTGTTAATTCATTAGTTAAAGTGATGATGAAAACAAAAATATAATTAAATAACAATGAAACATGAATGAAATAAAATAATGAAGTGTTATTAAAATGATATTCTACTAATTCTCCATTCATTAAGTAGATGAAAAACTGACAGTCATTCTACAGGGAAAAACATTTTGAACCATAAATGGTCTATGTTGGATCCTTCAATCTTTTCACCTTTGTATCTTTAGTAGATTGGTTTCTCCATATATCCAAACATGAATGACATACACTATCATGGGATCTCTAACCATTATATATTATTTTACTTATAAATAGGTGAGGGGAGACAAATGATTAGTTAAGGTCTTTACATAAATGATACCATGGTCACCGAGACCCTTTCATAATTATATGAGAGATGAGATGTATGCCAGTAATTAAAAATAATAATAAATTAATAGAAAAAAAATAAAAAATAATGGTTTGGCCAATGATCATCATCATCTACATAAATTCATTGAATTAGACAATTAATAAAAAATTTATTCAATTCGAATCAATCATATTTAAGATAAATCATACGAGAGTAAATTAATTATATTCCTTAATTTATCTATTATTTTATCATAATTATCATAAATGTTTCTAAAGAATCTAATCCATCTTAATTTTAATCAAATAAAATAAATTAAATTAAAATTATCATTATACAAAAAAATTTCTTTAGAGGAAACACAATGAGTACCCATCCAAACAACCAAACATGTGTTATAATCATATATAGTTTACTCTTGAGACATGTGTAATACATGAAATGTCACATAATTTCATGGGGTGTACTATCAAATTAATGAACATGTGAAACACTTGGTATTTACATAGTACAGTATGATTCAATGCATGTCTAGTAATAACTATAATACGACATTTACATGATATTTAGAACTGTAAAATACCCAGAATTTAAATATATATATATATATATATAACCCATCACATTGAGAGTACTATCAATGTAATCACTATGTGTAACACATTTTTATAAGGTTAATATAGTATAATAAATTAATTTTCATAATAATTCATAATTTGGTCAAACTAATTGGTGTGTACATTAGAGATACAATTCATGTATTATTCCCAACATTTCTTAGGGACAAAATGTGTAAGTATGACATGAAAAATTTCATAGTACACAACATGAACATAAGCTCATGACATATGGTCTCCAAGTTAAATGGTGACTACACATGTAGGCCATGTAAGAAGACAAATTCCTCCTCTATGAATAAATGACTATATGTCATTTATGGAAGTTACATTGTGTGTACTCTAGATGATTTTGTTCCAAGCTAGATCAGTGAATAAATAGTGAGTAATTATGTTCACCAAGTGTTACAAAATCACACATCTTGAAGTAATTATGAATTAATTCAAGGTGAATTGAACACTTGTATAAGGAGTTTACCTCTATGTTACTCAGCTTGTACTCTTTTTATGCATAGTAAGGCTCCTTGGAAAAACCAGATGATATATTCTAATTTAACTGGTTCATAAAATTAATCTATTTGAAAATATTTTTTGAAAAATTTAGTAGAAGAAATCCAATTTAGAAATTAATATTTAAAAATGATGACAATGGAATGGAAATATAATAAAAAATGAGTAAATAAATCAATTATATTTAAAAAATTATAAATAATTATGTTACCCCTATGACACCACATATAGGATACAGAAGTAGTGGAAGTGTCATATGGGGGATTCTGAACTCGATTTCTTTCTTGATAGATGATTAATTTGAGATATATATGACGATTAACTATAAAATAAATGTTTTTTAAAAAATTAATATCGAAAATAGAAAATTTATGAAATGAAAGAATAAGATAATAAAATATTATTTATAATTGATTTATGAAATTAAGGATATAACTTGAAATAAATTATATATTCATTGATAGATATAATAACATCTATGTGTTGTAAAATCATTTCGTTGTACAAATCATGAATACATTCCCTCTAGAAAGGATCCACATTTGTTCCATGAAACGCTGAACATTTTTATATGAATCTATGGTTCTAGAGAAATAGAACATAATTCAGGCAGTATTCTTCATTTATCACATAGAGTACCCCCTTCATGGAAGTGTTCTCGTTAATCTATCATAATTGGTGAGTGGTGTCAGAGGAGGAGTTCACTCCATATGGAGAGAGATATGAGTAGTAATTTAAAAGGATTATCTGCAAATCTCATTTTTAAAAACAAATCAATTCCCTCTCTTGGAAAAATAATATACTTTGGTTCGTATACCAATAGGGTTAGAAATTAATAATATTACATATTCCATTATTATTTAATTAATCCATATGGAATCCCATGTATATAATAATAATTAATTATTATTATTATCTATTGAGTTGTGATAAACTCTCAAATTTTATTAAATGTTATTTATTCAAATAATATTCAATATATTTAATTTATCTCCAGACTACAAAATATTGTTCTTCATTCCTCAACAATGTTAAACCGATGATGAATATTTTATAATTATTTAATTAATAAATATCACAACATAATTTAGAAATAAATAAAAAATTATTAGGTTAAATAAATATTAAATAAATAATTATTTTATATTATTCTATCATAATATTATCTAAAATAACTTATGACAAAAAATGTGATACCAAGAAAACCTGATTGATTACTAAATCAAATGTTGTAATAATATATATTTAACTGGATAAATAATAATATTAAATGACTTATATTCGAGTTACAATTAGCATTCTGACCCTCTAGGCATTTATCTTAGTGGAAATGGAAAAGTATCCCATTGTCTATGTTTAGAATGTTGAAACATTTCAATAGCCACATATAGAATGAAGTGAAAGTCTATATGAAATAATTCCTCATATGGATGATTAATATTTAATATAATACCTTTATCATAATATCTCTAATCAAGCAGGTTGAATGTTGGTGAAATCAACCAATGAGCTCGAGCACCCTTTCATAGAGTTTTTTCAAATAAATCCTACCAACATAACACCATAAAAATTTATTTATCATTCCTATATCAATTTATTAAAGGGATTGACATATCAAATTTTTTTATGTAATAAAAGAGAAAAATCATTTTTCACATTATTCATTAATGAAATATTACTCATGATGTTCCCAATGTATCCTACCTTTCCCAAAACATATTTTTCCACTTTTATTATTAATATATCATCGTAAATGAAATGTAATACGAATTAATTATAATTGTAATTTATAATGATCAATACACTTTTCCACAGATAAGAACATCCAACACAACATATAAATGTGAATTCCATAATAGGAGGGCTCGTTCTCATAGAATCATACTTCGGATATTACCAATAGTGAGAAAAATGAGAAGGTTATTAAAAGTCCTATGAGTGTACACCCATGATATACTATACCATATGGGTCCCTTAAAATATTTATACATCTAAAAAAACATATATTTAGTAATATTTTCAGGGGAATTTTCTTGTTGTCATCATAGCGAAGAAGTAATATGACCTTTCATTAAAAAATATACTTAGAGAACATTACTGCATGATACAACACAAAAAAGGATAATCATGAGTTGATATTAAAATAAATAAATATATGTTTTCATAAAATACACAAAACATGGTTCCAGAGAACCATCTTCAACATAATAGACTTATAGGTTACCATTTATGGGAATATTCTTATAATTTTAAGGTATCTAGGGCGAGCTCATGATTTATGAGTATTCATATAGGATCATATTCTATATATATATATACTTGTTATTTGATTTATACTAGTTATTTAATTTAATTCCATGAATTGTGGTATCTATTTTTGATTAAATTTTATTCCCTCTTGAATAATATAATTTTTCATCTTTGTTCTTTGATATGTCTAGGTTGGAATTAGTCAGTTCAAAATGATTATAATTTTAGGTTTTGAATATATTTTATTGTGACTAATATAAGTGGATGAAAACACTTGTATAGAGTGATTTATATTGTGAAATGGGTATCCCCTATAGAGAACCATTATATGATCCCATTGATTGACTAGTATCAATAATGTGTAATGGATTTTGGTGTTTTAAATATTCTTTTTTGTGTTCTTAAATTCCACAATAGAGATGTTTTTAGGACCTTTTATTGTGGAAACCCAGGATTCCCTCAATAGATATTACGTTCATGTACCACCATAAGAGGGGAATAAAGACATACCCTAGAATACTCTTATACCCTTATTTATGATTCAGAATATAATGCCTCTTTATCCAGCAATCTTTTTAATAACTATATATCAAGGAGAAAATATTCTGATGATCATGATCATTCATAATTGTTACATCCAACTCCATCATCCATCATCTATTTAGGGTAATGTTTCCCACATGATACTTTATAATGGTTGGATATTATTGGGACAAATTTAAATCTAGTCAGGGCTCCAAAGTAGGGGTGAGTGATCTAGGAGACCTTAATATTCTATGGACCTTCTAGGAGAAGGGGAATTACTATTAATATATATGGAAGATGAAATGGTTTTAAATTGGAAACCATCAAGGATATATTTCACATGATATATTTACACGTCCCGATGAATGTTGATAATTAATATAAAATCAACTAATTGTAGTAGGTGTATATGAAATTTTTGTGTATTATTCATGATCCATGAACACACTCCAATTATATCTTTTTTTATTGGGAATAAGGAAAATAAGTAATATAAGTTCGTCTATATCATTGATTTTATGTTTTTGGAATTCACCTAAAAATATATACATGCATGTTATTCACAAGACTCAAAATTTTTAGAAGGATCAATATGAGTACAGGTGTGTACACTTATATAATGTATATTGTATACCATTGGCTGACATTCCACTGAAAACTACTGGATCCTCTTATGGTAGTAGAAATAAGATGGTTGATTTGGTGAAATAAAGATGTTGAAAAATGATTCATATCGGATCTCTCTCAATATTTTTTGTGGGAAATTACTCTAGAGAGTTATTAAATTGTAGGAAAGGGGGTATTAAAGAAATTAATACATTAATCTAACTTTTAAGGGGGACTATTATAGAATTTATACTCATATTTATCATTTTTCTCAAGGTATTATCTTATTATTGATTGTTGATTAGTAAAATTCATGTGTTGAGGACCTCATTAGAAGAAGTGTATTTTTTTATTTCAATAAATTATTGTCAAGGGAACAAAGACGAATCATCTCGAGTAGTTACTATGGATCAGGTTCCATATGATTATAAAGAGTGATTGTCTATTGTTTGGGGTGTGGTATTTATATCTTCAAAAAATTATACTACTTTTTTTAAACTAGGGAATCCAATTTAATTATATATTTACAATTTTTTACCATATAAGACTTACTATTAAATTTATCTTCAAAGTTTATTTCAATTAATAAAAAATTGTTCTTGAGTGTTGTGAATATTTAGGGATACCTTGAGTTTCCTATATTCATTTTATACTGGGAATATATATGGTCCATCATGAATCAGGACATTATGAGATATGATTAGATTCTTAGAATGGAATTCTCTATAATATTAGAAGGCTATATTAAATGTTATCTGAGATAGGTATCATATTTATCACTAAATGGATAGATGTTTATGTTGACTATTATATGGGAGTTGGGTGTTGGTAGAGTTTTCTTAGATATGTCACAACATAAAATGATTATCAAATTGATTATAGGATTTCCTATTCGATTAGGATCAGTGGAAGCCTCATTGTATTTTATGCCACTTTTGGATATCTATCAAGAAATTCTTTTAGAAGACTTGACAAGACCTCCCCTGATAGAGGAGAAGTTCATGATTAGCCTCTTGATGAATTTTTATTTCATTTTCATACATCCAAATTGTATTGTTCCTATAAAGTTGAGGGAGGTCATCATATATAATGGGGCATTGTAATATAATGGATTTATCCAGGTAAGTAAGTCACCAGGGTGTCCGCTTATTTTTCACAAGGATAATAGATAGTAGTCATAGACTCTATGTAGATTACCAAAATATGAATAAGGTGATAGTGATGAATTGATATCATTTTCGTTGGGAAAATAAATTTTTTATTTAGTTTCATGGAGCCTCGTGGTTCTTCACTATGGATCTATGACAAGGCTATCACCTATAGTATTTTATCGAGGAGAAAATTCTGCAGATGGTGTTTTGGAGTAGGTATCAGCTATACGAGTACTTGGTAAATATATTTAGACTTCTTAAGTCACAATAATTGTTCATGAATATAGTGAACAAGATTCTACACCCATATCATTACTCATTTATCATAGTAATCACTTGAGAAGTTTTAATTTACCCACATTCCATAGAGACACAAGCTAGAAATTTGGAGATTTTTGTGGGTATCCTTTAAGCACATAATAATAAAGAGAATAAATCAATGTGTCACTTTAGGATTGAATTTTTGTAGATATTAAAGAATTTGGATTCTATGGAATGTTAATGAGGGAAAACCTAGAAAGTAGATGAAGTGGCATTCTAAAATGTCTGGAAATCATATTTTAGATTGGTGGATTTATAGGGTTAGTGGGACAATTTCAATGTTTTATAAAGGGGTTCAGTAATTTAGTATCACCCCATGACTACACCAATGGGGAAAGTAATGAATATTTACCTGTAAAACTAGTGCAATGAGGCTTTTTTGAGATTATGAAGAGGTTGAGTGTAGCTCCAATATTGATTCATCCAAATTATGTGAAAATGTATTGAATATGTTGAGATGTATTATGAGTTGGTTTGGGGGTAATAATAATAGATAATAAGATGGTATAAGCTTAATTTTCATGAAAGTTATGACACCATGAGAAAAACATGTCTTACCTATTACATTGAGTCAGAAAATAAGGTCCCTATTTTGAAATGATGTTGATACTATCTCTTTTGTGCGATGTTTAATATGTTTATGAACCATAATGGACTTCAGTATATAATAAATTAATATAATCTATGTTTTATGATTTTTCATAGGTTATTATACCTAAATACATTCTAAATTTAGATAACCTATAAACATTGTAATGGTAACATCGTTTTATGGGATCCTAAACGGAAGTGGTTATAGCTCAACTGAATGGTGAATGGACTTTGGAGAAATAGTGGAGCCTGATGAGATTCTTTTTTTATTGGAGGATTTATGAATTAGATCACTAGGTAATGATGACATATTCCCTATCAGTTATCATATATTATTTATTAGAGTATGAGAATTATAATAAACGATTTTACCTAGAGTGTGACGTAATGTTAAAGAATCTACAAGTTGGTAACCCCATATTAGGGTTTCCATTGGATGGTAATGAATTGATTTAAAAAAGTGGGAGAGTTTATTAGATGCTTCAATCAGTGAAGATATGATAAGTCACTTCCTTAACACTATATGAAAAATGAACCATGGAATTATTCTGATGTATGGTGACTTTAGAGGGATGTTTTCGTGTCTTGGGATAAAGTTCCTCGTTGTTCGATTTTATATTCAATAAATTTTTTCTAGAGGATAATGTTTGAGAACCAACATCACAGTCACCTTAACCAACCACTTCATGTGACCATGTGGATGTGGAGGGATGTCATCCAGGGAGTTTTTATGGGGTTAAGAAATACCCCAAGGATTTGTGATGCTGTTTGGGATAATTTTTATTAGATAATAATATTTTCACATTTCATACTAATGCATGAGGCTCATTCAGTAGATGATATAGGAAATACATATATCAAAAAGATAGTACACTTGTATGTAGTTCCCAAGAAAATTTTATCTGATATAAATCGATATTTTAAATCTCAGAGTTATAATTCCATACATAAATATATGGGAACTCAGCTGAGACTGAGGATAATTTACCATCCCAATATAGAAGGATTGCCCGAGCAGTCTATTATTGTATTACAGGATATGGAACAATATTGTGTCCAAAATAATTAGTGAAATATGGGATGAATTCATATCCTTGGTTGAGTTTTCAAAAAATAATATATATCAAGAACCACATTATATAGAATATTATCATTTTCTATATGGTATTTAATATCACTCACTATTTTTTTGGTATGAGGTTAGAGAGGATGTATTTTTTGAGGCTATCTATAGTAAAAGTGACCTATGTGAGTGTGAGTCAAATTAAAAAGGGGTTTATCATATCTCAATGATGATAGAAATATTTTTTCAATTATAGGAAGAGTCCTCAAGAGCTTAATTTATGTGACCTATTTTTTATGATTGTCAATCATATGTTAGGTGGCTAATTTATTTGGAAGCAAGGAAATCTTGCAAAAAAAATTTGTTTTAAAAATAAATATCAGTAATTGTATTGGAATTGTGGTGTAATATCATGATATTTCATCAAACTACTAAGGTATTGATGATTTTCACTATGTTTCTTAGCGATAGAGGTATATTCCTAATCATACACAAGTAATAATCTAGGTGCATGTAGATCCATATCATAATCCATTGTAAATGGAACATCTCATATGGATTGTAGAATTGATTAATAACAACTGACTGGTGATACCGATTCCACCTTTCTAGATTATATGGATTCATAGATGGATCAATTAGGATTCATTAGAATAAAAGGACGAAATTTTGAATTAGTGGCTTTAGTTGGTTGATAAAAACCCTTCATAACACTTCTCAAGGATAATAATTCTTTATTGGGGGAATTGTAGCATTATCTCTAAATTCAATGCATGATATTAATTATAATTATAAATCTCACATATTATTTTTAGGGATGTCTAATTTGTGAATTTTTAAGTGATTATTTTTATAAATAAAGTGTTAAGGAATCATTGGTTGGAGAGATACTTAGAAGCATGGAATTCTTGTGGTAGTAAACTTCTTCCATCCATCTAGTGGACTCCAACAGGTCACCAGTGGAGTTTCTATATGAATGTAGTTTTTCAGAAACATCAGTCATCACCTATTTTGGATGGTAGAACCATGGTGGAACTATAACAAAAACTAGTTTATCAGTGAGTCCCACTAGAACAATGGTACATCCCAACCTGGTGATCATTAAATGAACACTCTGGATTTAAATTCCTCTAAGTTTTCACCATTTAAATTACACAACTATAAATGAAATCTTGTGTTCATACCGGGTTCCCCAAACTTTTAATATTGATCTCTATAAATAATCTCACTATGGTTCTTGAAGGCTATATAAATTTGGCAGTAAAAGAATTTCTTGTTTCCTTAAGATATACTCTAAACTTCTCTTCCACATTGAGGTATGTTCTTGGATATGTGATGGATCTATGATTTTTATATTTTTTCATTATGAATTCATTCTTATAACAAATATAATTATAAAATAATGTGAGTTAAAATGTATCTTGATCCATTCCTAGTCTACCGTTATCTATGATCATTACACTCATATATGATTATGGATCGTCATTCCAGAATATTTAATGATGTTTTGTTGATAGTGGAATAATGATCAATTGGAAATATCATTGTGTTATTCCATGATCTAACTTGATATTATTTATCCTCAATTATATTGATGGTGTATTTGACTTGTCGATTCCATCACGCATAATAGTGTTGTTTATCTAATGATTGGTGGTGTTTGATTTATATGTCTTCATTAGTCGATATTTTTTTGAACTTAATATTATATAATTACATCATTTATATCCATTCTGTAGGTATATTCTTGAGGGATCAATATTTATTAACAATACATTGGGTACTATTCAATATTTAATGAGGAATTAATGATTTTTTCATGAATTTACAATAGCTCTGAGGAATTAATGTTCTCTTATTTGAAATATCCCAAAAATAGTACTACTGATGGGATTTGTGGGATTTGTGAAACTAAAACAACCCTTATTGACATTTAATATTCTTAGATCACTTTTATATACCTCTTCAATGATGAACAAGATCCTAAAATAGGAATCCTAGATATATGAACTAGTTTATTTATGGTTAGGGAATAATATTCATGAACTGATTACTAGAAAAACATTCATGGACATCATCAATGAGATTGATATAAGAAGTTCCTTACCATATAAGGCCTTATATATAAAATGTTTGGGATATTATTTCCTATTATTTAGTACCCATTATTGATATGTTTGTGATGGTTTAATATATTTCCCTTGAGAACTTTTCTTGATGTGTGGTAAAATTGTTTCTATGGATCCTCTTGAGAATATTTGTTCATATTCATTAATTTTCATTTCTATGATAAATTTTTTTTATGGAATTACATAGACTACCGATCCATTATTCTATTATTATTATGATTTCATGTTTTAGATAATCTTACCATTAGAGATAAAAGTGTGATGAAATGATGATAAATATGGGCAATGTCTTTTTTGATGGTATGGGTCAGCTAATAGACACGTCTGTTGACATAAGATTATATGGTACAATGGATTTAAGAAACCACAAATTACAGTATGATGTGGGTGAATTCCATGCAGGTGGGATTTTCTTATCCAATAAAAATAATAATGTTACATTGGACATAAAATAATATGAGGATAAAAAATACTGTCAATATGGTGAATGTAATGTTCATGAAAATGAATATAATTAGTGTGGGTTTGTAGTGATTTCATTAAGGTGAAACTTGTACATGTAAGAATTAGGCACTAACAGAAACTAGGACATGTGGAACATAATAATATTTGTGGTGAAAAGAATTAATTGGTTTTCAAAATTATATATAAATATGTGGTGTTATGGTTAATGTAATCACAGTTAGAAAATTATTACTCAGTGCATGGGTAACTATATATTTATTTGAGAATTTTTATCATAAAATTAAACACACTGACAAATATTTTTGTGCACATATGTTAAGTATTAATTGTCTGTTTCCTATTGGTTTTACTACTCTCACTCTTTAGGGGAATACAGATGTGCATATAGTTTTCATTAATAAGGTTTCAGTAAAGGAAATAGTTCATATGATGGGGAGTTCATGATATGGAGGGCTTTAGTCAAAGGATATGTTATTTCATACTACAAAATATATATGTTACATTTATTTTCATTCATTCTTTGATTACATATTTAGACTGATATAATTTATGGGTCATTGTGTTAATTTCATATCAAACATAATATCACTATAATTCTTTTTGTTACATATTTTTTAATTAGTCTTTTTCATTATAAAAATTTGTTATTTTTTATTTATTTTATTGAAATAGATTGTATTGTATATCCACTAATGTAACTAAGAGGTGCGCTGATAAAAAACTCTTACATACTAGGAGGTGAGAATGAGGTTATGTGGAACTTTTACCCCATCCCAATTATTTAGGATAAGGTGTTACATCAATCACAAATTCAATTTCAATGTTTGATACTGCATTATTTTTCTGGTATTAGAGTATCTCTAAAAATTTATAGATGATCACACTATCCATAAATAATCTCATGGAATCCAATGTAACACATGTAATTCCATATTATCATGAAGTGAACAATTTAATATGATCTATCATACTATAATTCCTTAATAATAATTTATATTGAAGAATCTAGATGCTCTAGAATGTCCCTTCATCAATTGTTACAATGAATCCAATCATCTCATCCTAGAATTCAAATTTAATCTAGGAACTCATCCTATAATTTTGAATCATAATGAATCAAAAGGGTATCAAAAAACCTCATGGAATTACCGTGTAATTATCAATCACATAGAATATGATCCATCATTGCATCATTACAATCTATTAAGAATAATATTGATTCCAGACATCGATTTTGTCATTACCTAGTATCACACGTCATATTGAATCTAGTCATATTTCACTATAGTCTAAGTCATCAAGGATCATTTATGTCATTTTATTAACTTATTATACATATAATTTATTATCATATGGAAAAATAATTTATTTTAAAATTTATTCCAAAATGTAGATTATGTTCATATAACTCCATTTATTATTAATAGTGTTCATGTAAATTTATACATATTCATTTACCAATTAAATATACCCAAAACAATACAAACTACTATTATTATAAAATATTCCATAATATAAAATTGAAATCCCCATTCACATCTGTTTTATTGATTATCCAACAGTGTCCATCAAATTAAATCACGCAATTTATTTTATAATTTGAAATCGATTTTATATATTTTAGGGATCCCACTCCATTTATACTATTTCATTTCGTTACATTTTTATGATTCCTTTACTAAAACCATTTACTAATATCAATAGTTATGAACATTCATTTCACTCCCATTGATTATACCCAGATGACTTATTAACAATTATAATAACACATTTATTAATGTATAGACTCTCTATGATCATTTCTCATGCAAATAATTCTCATGAATTTTGTTTTCTATAAGTTTCAAGGTATGTAATTATGATATTTAACTTAGTTCGACTAAAAAAAGAAATTTTCATATGAATTAAATTAAATATAGTCAAGATGGAATGACTACACCATGAAAGAACTAAAAAAACTAATACAATGGGATAAGTTAAATTTCCTGACTAAAGATTCCTTAGGATATTTTAAATGCATGTTATTGTCTCCTAGTTATAACAAAAATGGGTGAAATAGAATAAAAAGAAAACACTACTGAAATAAGTTATATTAGTTATAAAGAATGAGAACCATAATTACAATGAATAATTTAATGAATATAAGGTTATTAACTCTTAGACTTACCCTAATCTATTTATCACCTCAAATAGAATCCATGAGAATTTGCATATCATTTTATGTAAATAGGGGAAATGGATGTTTTTCTATGATACATTAAATGGTCAAAAACTCTAAAAAAATCATGTTATGAAGAAATTTTGTGGGGGATACATATTAATATTATTCCCCATTATAAAATAACATGAATACACAACTATTTTTTTATTAGAAAAAGAATCCCCCCTTCCCAACTGGAATGGGAAAGAACATTCTAGTGGCCTCTAGCCTGCTAGCATGTGACATTATATCCCTAAGGCTGCATTCCCTGATCAAATATCCCTCATCCCAAAGTGCAACCAAGACCTAAAAAACTCTTATAGAACCTTGTTACAAAAAAAATTGGTCCATTAATGGGGACTCTTAAATCTAAATATAAATTTGAATATTGGATGGAAAATTTCCCCTTTATAAATTTAAAAATTACATTTTTCCTAAAATTTTAAACCCATATAAAATTAGTTTTTACAATATAAATACAAATAATTACTTATTAAAAGTGGATAATATGAACACATATCCAGTTATGATAAATCCAATAGGGACTCCTTCCATCATTACTCCCTAAACATACCCAATTCTATTTAGTTATTGTAAAACTGGATGAACCCCAACGATTTTATTATGTATAAGTCACACACAAATAATTTATTGATATATTTTAATTAGAAATAATATTTTACAAACATTATAATTATTATAATTAATCTTGGATTCATAAAATTAAATTCTATGAAGTGTATCATTAAATATAACTTAACTACAAATGCTCTGATTCATCTTTTTTGGATATGCATGATTCCCTTGGCATGGGCCTGATTAAAACTTCACAACACTTAATATCCACTTTTAAAAGAGCCTAATGCCTCCAAGAATAGGGATAAACTATAATGGGGAAATCTATATGGAAGAATGTGTTATAGGGATCAAATAATTTTACAATCTTGGAGACTGTTTAATCTCTATGTATTGTTTCCTCTTAAATACATTCTTTACGTCCATTAATTTCTTAATGGATTTTTTAAATTTGAAGGATTCATGAATATTTATTTGGTCAATAAGATAATCCCCAAAAAAACAAATCAAAACCCCGTGAGTGATGATCCAACCAATGTTCATAACATCAGATGTGGATCCAAAAGTGTCATTTCTATGAACTGATGACTTCCTACCCTTTAATATCTTTTCAACACTAAAATGAAATGTTGAGGTATAGGGGAATGTCAGAAACATATTTATAGCTCAATAATTTTTTTATGTAATTCACAATTATATGTTCCATTAAATATATAATATTTACATATAAAATAAATAAATATATTCATACATATTTTAAATGAGATTATGTCTATATGTTTTTGAGAACAAAACATTAATTTTTTTGATTAAATAATGAGTACACCTATAAATATTTTATATACTTTTGATTTAAAAAAATAACAAAACAACGGAAAAATAAACTAATTTATTATGTTTTAACATGGACTCTACATTTGAAATTATCTTACACATCAACCATGGATCAAAATAGTAATAATGATAAGCATATCATGTGTAACTCATATAAGTGGAATAAAAATTATAGAGAAAATATTATATCTCTAGAATGATAATCTTTCTATATTCACCACAATATCATTGTGTAACATAAAAAATATAAATACCTTGCATTAGTATAGCAAAAAAAATTATTTAGATCTCTTCTCAACGACTATTTAATATTACATCCTATTAGTATATGAAATGCTCAGTTTAGTATACTCATCAATAACAGAAGATAATATATTATCTTGGTTCCAAATATCATTTTATAAATATATAATTTAATTATTATTTAATTCAAATCACTTAAAAATTATGCTATATATAATTATTTTATTAAATTATCTCAAAATAAATCTAATCCAAATCAAGTAAAAAATAATATTCTAATTTTATTAAATTCATTTCATAATGAAATAAATATATCTGAAATTGATATAAAATAATATTACCCCATGTAGAATTATAATTATGAACCGAATAATTGATATGTACAATTTTATTTAAATTTAAAAACTATAGAAAATTATCATTTCAATATTGTAAAATATGAAATATCCAAAAAAACACACATATTTATTTAATTCAATAATTTTAATGGATTAAGTGATGCTATTAATGATTAATTAATTCTTCTAAAAAATAATATTTTTTTATGGATCATAATCTAGTAATCAAAAATTAAAAATATAATAAATGATATCTCTCAAACCATGCTACCAATTCTTAATTAACAGTACAAAAAATTTCACAGACATATAGTTGATTAAAAATTTATTATATTTAATTCAAAATTTCCTTAAAATATTCCAATAATTATTTCATTTTATTTTTCAATACTAATACATTAATAATTTTAATTTTGAGAATTTATTTTCTTTATTAGTAAGGTGACTAAAAAATTATGACTATTTTATATTGATTTTAATTATCATAAATGGACAAGTAATTATATATTTTTATATTGGAATAATTAAATATGTTATAGATAATATAATGATAGATTATAAATCAAAGGGTTTTTGGAAAACCTATCATGGCACACTAGATGAGTAGATGATACCATTTCCAATGATTGACCACATTTTTTATGAAACTTTATATAATGGGATAACTACAATAGTATATCACTTCTCAAACCCCAATAATTCTATATATTTATTTTATAGTAGTAGCTATTATTATTGTTTACTCTTATAAGAAAGAATATGAGTGGCCTATAGTAGAAGAAATGATCTTGGGATAACATGATGTATTTTTTGGTGCAATTTTTTTTTTCTCGGGACAAGTCGACGGGGGACATGACCCTATGAGATGTAATAAAAGCTAAAACAACCCCAAAATAATCCAATGGGTTTTTCTCATAATGAACCTTCATGGTGATACCTTCTCCATTATGATCATTTATGGTTGAAATAGAACTCTCATGAGCCCAAACATCTCTGTGACCATGTCAAGGTATTTGATAGATAACATCGTGAGTCTGAAGGAGCCACATCCTTTCAATGATCAACCATTTGTTTTATCGAGGACCTCCACGTATCATGACTCTCTATGCCAATAAATAACTAGAAAAGTTTACCTCAAATGCATGACTACCCCAACCTTTCTGCTTTCTATCTCCAAATTCACGAATCACCAGATCATTGTGAACTAGATTGAAAAATGAATCATAAAAGGTACTAGAGAATCACAAATCCCCATTTCACATGTTTGTAAATATCCCCTATTATGTTGGGTATTCCATTCAAAAAAGTTATATTCCCTTCACAAAGGACCACGACTATCTGGGGTACTTAATGTTTTGCAGAGAATTAAGCATTCATGATGAATTATTTTGCAAACTCATGACTTCAGGCCAAGGGAGGGTCACTATGTCTTGTGATTCCCTTTCCTTTTTGTGGCCCATGTTCTCCATGAAGAACCAAATTGTCATGAATAACCTCTTTGTAAGTTCCCCCATAACAAAAAACCCTTCGATTTTTCCATTCCATGTTTCCTCCCTTCAACTAACGCCCCTCCATGAAGGATGAGTGATTTAAGCTTCCCCTCCCATCACGGAACGGTTCAGCTGCACTAAAAATCCTTGTTTGATCTAAAATATCCTCTCTGATGGACAACTCAAATCCATGTGTGGCAAAATATTCCCATTTACCTCTATTTTTAAGTATTGGTATACTAATTCCTCTTTTTTCAGTATAGGTACAGTAATATGGAACTCAAGAGTGATCGTTCATCTACACTGTTACACAATGGAATTGTTGAAGCCATCCCATCCCAAAGGGTTGATGTGTAGAATCTATATATGCCTATGTGGTGAGGATTTAATCCCTCGTGTCCGATCAACAGGACGTAGAACTACCTAGAATCAACGTCCTCAACACATGGTGTTAAACTATGATCTCACCCTTTGTGTAAATCCTAGGATGTCCGTGTGAATGTGTGACCTGAAATCAGATCCTCCTCTCATGGGGTGAAATCCTCCACATATGATCAGAGAGGGTATGGGAACCATGAATCTCTAAATTCATGTACTTCAATCTTCCACCCCTCCCTCCAGTCTTTTTCGCCAAGTGCACCTCGACATATTTCCGCATGTAATCCCTAGTGTACCCTTGATAAAATGATTTATGTATGACTGAAATAGAATGCGATCATACTCACATGGAATGATATCCTCCTCATCCATAATTACATCCTCCTTGGGAATCTTTCATGCATAATCCACATTCCATCTATCACTTACGCTTCATTCACGACACGATCATTAGGTCTATTTCATCCTCTAGTTTCTCACACATTGAATAAATTAATGTAATAGATTTTATTATCATTTATGGAATCCATAAAATCCATAAATGGGAATATTTCCTGGAGTAATCTCAAGTATTAATTTTCGAATGGTCCATTCTTACACATAAGCCCCAACAGGTCCCATTCAATGGGACTCATATTCAGGTGTAATGCCCAAAAATCTTCATGTCCCCCAGGAAACTCCTAGGCGTAAGCCCTAATAATAAGATCCACTTCTATTGGGAATCTTCATTAGTTGTAATCCCTAATGTACAATCTACAAATATATGATTTTTTTTCAAACTAATTGGGATACATAAGAAACCTCCCTGAGGATGAATCTTAACACCCCCCAAAACCCATCAATTCCATCCACTCAATCCATTCCCCCCCACTCCATCGTGATTTTACATGTTTCTCTACATCACAGTTAGATCATTACACCCACCTAGTACATCACTACACATAACCCTTGTACACATCATCACTTCTCCTAGAAGCACCTATGCTGCTCCTATGCATGAGCCCAACATAATTCAACACAATCCAAGCAAGAGAAATCATCTTGTGATGGGTATATCCCATGCGTAATCCATGTTCCATTCATCAAACTATTTAGATGTTGATCACTCTCCTCTATGCAATGTATGTAGGATTATCATTTAATGTTCAATCCCGAACAATGTTAATACTTGGTGCCTCCATCCAAGGGATGTACCACTTAATTGTGTGAAATATTATATTTACGGGACATACCACCAATATTCCTCTCTTATTGGGTGATCAGATCCACTGATCCAGTAAACCATTTAGGAGATCCCTTATAGGGATGCACCTACATGATCTGCCTCAATTGTTTTTATGATCATCATCTCCCTACTGTATAAAGACATTAGAATAAAGACATTCCATGTTGGTATATCATGTTAAACATGGGATTTAAGAGGAATACCTAAGAATATATTCCTTTAGAATCAGTTACCCCATTATCCACATGGGAAGACCTGGTTTCCATGCTCGGAATGCCTCACTGAGATTCCATCCTATGATAAAGAATACAAGTGACCAATATTATGACATCCAAACATGCTAGTGATTTCGAACCTGGATAATATCCTAATTAAAGTTTGATTCCCTATTGTGACCCCTTAGAATGTGTAAAATGAATAAGCATAATTAGAAGTGTCCATAAAGAGTTGGCATCAGGAATGGATTTCTCTATCCACATATTACTCTATGAGGGAGACTGAGAGTAGTTGAAAATTTATAAGAATAAATCTTGGGAAATAAGAACAAAATTTTAATAATCATGCTTAGAGAAATGAGTGGATATTACTAAGATATTTATTAATTCAATCCCCTTTTTGAAATCGAGAATGTGGGGTACAATTCAATATCATTGAATAATAACTGACAAGGGGTGGGACCGAGTGAAAGTGTTAGAAACTATAATGGTCAACCCAATGTGGATATATTCTCATAAAAATGGAAACTAGTAGAATTAGAGACATCAGTTTGATAGATGAGAATATCACCAGATCCATATTTTCGGTGCCAGGTCCCACAAATAAAATAGTGGGCCCATCGTGGAACTCAAAATAATTGGGCAGTTGAACATTGGGCATCGCATTCTATGACATCATAAAAATAGATATCTCTATCTAGACATAGGTGAATGACAATTGGTATGGTATTGGGAATATCATTCAAGTAATTTGTATTGAAGGATTAATATTCTTTCTTTATAAGACCCAACCTACAAGAATCTTCTCACCCGATTCCCACTGACATAGGTCAAGGAGAACTGTCGATGTGTCAATCCCGAATGGCCCCACCTCCACCATGACATTCGATATTCGATCAACTAATGAGAAACCATAACCTATCTCATACTCTAAAATAATCCAGAGGAGGGTGATCATCACCCATTTATTATTGTGTGAGCTATAGGGGATCATTCCTAATAGGGATACAACTCACCAGGACCAAGATGCTTTTGGGCGTTGCCAACACTTCTTCACCCAAGGGCTGCATAGGGAGGTCTTTCTCCCCACTCTAATGACGAACGACTACGGGAGCCTCTCCCTATAGAGATTTTTCGACCCACTATTCCACACTAAGTTATTAGGGGATGATTGATTCACCCTATGAATGACTCCACCAAGAATTAACCCACAAGGTCTTCCTCTAGGCCATGTCAATGCCATCAACGACCAGTATTATAGGACGAGAAGTAGGTAGATAATTACCCAAAACTGACAGCCTCAGTATGACTCACCTGATGCCAATGTCATGCCAAATCGTTGGAGTATTCCTATGAAAAACCATCATCTTCAAGATCTCATGAAGAACCTTACACCATCAGTACATGTCACCAATTCCCTACAACTATAGTCGAGGGAATCATAAAAACTTAGTTGGGATTTGTCCCTTAGCCACTTGAATGATAGGTTGGGTTGAATCTATCAACCGTTGGTGTTTACATTAGTTGTTACAGGACAGTCTATGATAATGAGACTAATCATAGAGGCCTTCCCCATGTAGCTTCCAGTTTTAGTGATGGTAATCCCCACTCTTAATACTAACATGGAGGCTCTCTCAATGTTCCCAGCATCGAAAAAATTTCAGTTCATCCATGCTTCTTCGAAGAACAATATCGAGGTCCTCCCCATGCTTTTGGTTCATGATAAGGAGTTCCTCCCCATATCTCTTACCAGTGATGCAAAGTTTTCCCTTGAATCATCCCCTATTCTAGTGGAGGTCCTCTCTACTACATCTTGCATCAATGTGGAGTTCATAATAACTTCATCATTGATCATCATGAAGGTCCTACATATTCCCAAACCACTAGACCACCATAGGTCCTCCATATACCAAAAACAACCAAAGTGGAAGTCTAATGCACTCCCCTGGAGGACCTCCACACTAACCTGCAGGTTAGTTCTGACCACAATGGATTTCATTTCAAATTTCACAGAAGCCCTCATTTTCAAGGAATTCATGGCCCAATAGGTCATTTAATTCATGATCTCTGAAATCATTTATCAGTTTGGAGTACCTCATGCTATTATCATTTAAAATTAAAAAAATATCTAATCTGATGAGCAGAAGATGTAGTTCACAATATACAACATCTATTCCAACTACACATATCATTTTCATGCGCAAGAAAATGTGTAGCTCGAGATGGTCAATATAACCCTATCCAAAATTTTCCAGATTAAATTTGGACAGAATAAGAATTTTATTTCCAAAAAGATCCCCAACAATCTCTGGTCCCATCGGACAACAATATGTAATTCCAGCCAGTTGACTTTATATTTCTTGTTTCACAAAATAGGGGAATTCTTTCCAATCATGTTCACATTTCCATCACTTCGAAATACTATTTTTTGATCAGTAGATGTCAGAAGGAATATGAAATGTACATCTAGCTAAACTGAATTCCATTTAATAAATTTTGATCCGAACCTTTCATAATCTAAGGAAGCACCATAAAAATATATCCATAGAATTCCATAGGATGGATCACCTCTACTCTTTCCATCAAGGTGATACGTTGTTGGCTCTCCGAACAACCATGATACGTAGATGAAAACCACCAAATATATAACTGATGTGGGAAGGAATTAAATTGTTTTATAAGGTCTATTCTAATGAATCATTGTTGACGCTCCTTTCGTCACAGAATCTAAAGATCGGAAAAGGGAATATCTCAGCTGAAAGTGATTCATCCTTTGAAGAAAACATCAAAAATCAACAAAGGCATGAACAAAGGATCAACAGCAAATCCACCGCGCAAGTTATACCACTGTCGCGCAAGTATACATGCGCGGCTACCTTGGTCACACATGTGACTTGCGCGACCTAATTGGTAACCACCCGGTAACCACCCTGGGTCTTCTTTTGCCTATAAATAGACCCTGTGGGCCCCCCATTCGAGAGGATCTTTTTTCAGAAACTCGGATTGAAGCTCCCGATGCCCAAGTCTCTTCTCAAAGCTTCCGGAACACTTCTAAGGTAATTTCTTACCTAGAACGGAAGATCTAAAGAGAAGAAGGAAGTCCTAAGTGTTGAAACTTATCAAACACTTGCGCGCCAACTTAATTCCTTCAATATAACTTGCGTGTCCCTTTTCAGGAAGAACCTCAAGGGGATTCTAAAGGGTTTTATCAAGAGTCGCTCAAGTATTTCAATTCTGATTGAAAATCGCGCAAGTACACCATGTGTCGCGCAAGTATACTTGCGCGGCCAATACTTGCGCGCCACCGCAGGACTTGCGCGCCTCTCACGACTTGCGCGCCCCTATCTTTTTGGGTGCCCATCTTGCCCATTTTACCCCTCTTAAGCCATTTCACCTTTCCTTTTCAAGATTCAGTCTTCAAGACACTCTTCAAAGCCATTTATGGGATGATTTCTTGATTTGACTTTCTTATCTGAAAGGAATTCTGTGGAATCTCTCTCAAAGTCTAGTGATTTAAATATCCTTATGTCACTAAATTACGGAGAGTTCATTCATTCAACCTCATCTTTAAGATGAGAAAATCCTAACTTGGGTCTCCTTTTCAGGAATAATCCCCAGTTATAAAACCTTTAATATGGGCATCTTCCTCAGGAGTAAGCCCCAATCAAGTCCTCTAATCATGGGAATCTTTCTTAAGAATAAGCCCCAACCTCAAATATGGGCATCCTCCTCAGGAGTAAGCCCCAAACCTTAGTCCCTTAACCTGGGTCTCCTTTTCAGGAATAAGACTCAGTCATAACCTGGGTCTCCTTTTTTCAGGAATAAGACTCAGTTATAACCTTGGGATTCCTTTTCAGGAGTAAGATCCAAGTCCCTTAAGCTGAGTCTCCTTTTCAGGAATAAGACTCAGTCATAAGCTTGGGTCTCCTTTTCAGGAATAAGCCCCAAGTCCCCTTAAACTTCTCTTAACCAGTCATAATTTACCTTTGATTTGGGTTTCCTTTTTAGGAATAAAACCCAATCATAAGTCCCCTCCTAACTTGGGCATCCTCCTTAGGAGTAAGCCCCAAGATTAGAGTATTCAAATCTCCATGAAGCACATATAACTTTATGGACCCGGTTCATGGATTTTCTCCCTAAAAGTAAATCCTAAACCTTCATCTATATGGGCAGTCATCTATACATAAGCCCCAAACAAATTCTTATGATTGCATCTTTTATGGCACAATTGTATAAATTTTATCAATACCTCTTGTTTCTCACACCGAGCATGACTCACGTGATCTTAGAGTGTAAAAGTAATTATGACATTCATCTTAGAGCCATCAATCATAAACATCATACCCCATTCCTCGAACTACGTGGGTTCTGATTCCTTTTCCAAAAGAAAGGATACGTAGGTAGCCCATTTATGGGTTCGATCCCAACATTGAAATAATCTCTGTCCTTCTGAATGACGATAAACTTCAAGTTCCCCACTGAGTGGCTTTAAAACCAGCCTGGTCATCATAATGACCAAGATACTTTTATATAAATGTTTTGAAAGATACCATTGACCAAGAATCTCTAAACAGATATAGATGATTCTCTATTGATGAAGAACCTCGAATACATATAAAAGATTCTCTAAATTTCTTGAATATTTAATCATTGATTGTTAAAACTAAAGGAAAGCACATTTTATACTTGGTAATGTAATAAGGATTCACGAACATAACTTAAATCTATAAAGAGAGTCCCGGAGTAGACAATAATTCCCCTCAAAAAGGTGTGATGAGTCCGACCTCCCATCCTCTCGACCAATGCAAATTCCTAAGTCTCATTAGTCCACAAGCTAATGAGCACCTGCCTTTGGAAAGTAGGTCCAAACGGATGTGGAATCATTGGATGTTTCCGGTTCTACGAACAAACGCGTTAGAAACCGATCGGAACGTTTGAATCTCCCGTCCAGGAGGTCATCCCCGGATTCCGTGCGAAACAAAAATGGTGAACCCGACGTGAATCTTTAACTAAGTGAAAGTGATGTTCTTCTTATTTGTTAGGCCCCTTGGGCCCACAAGGCAATCATTGACATATGCTCATCCAAAAGATGCAGTGGCCGGATTCATCTTGATTATGTCTGTTACATGGAACAGGCACTCTTTTCTCAAGATCTTCTGCAAAAATGGCTTTCCTTAAATTCACCCCTGTGAATACTGCTGCTGTGAGCACCTCTACTGTGAGGTCTGCTGCTGTGAAAACCAATGCTGCTACTCCTGCTGGAACGCCATCCGCTCTGAGGATGACATCACCAACTCAGCGTCTTCAACACTGTGTTTCTAATGCACTGGTTAAGGAGTACCGTCGCAACGGTACTATCCCAACTCTGGAGGCCGCTCGTCAAGCCCTCCAAGTTAACAACTCTACCTGGTCGTCCGGACAACGGCGGCCAGCAATCAAGAAGCAGGCGGTGCTGACTACCGTCTCCAACCGTTTCGGGTCGTTATCCCCGGAACACAATTTCCATTCACTCCCTTACTCCGAGGAAGTGAATGAGCAGGTCCCTCGGGGCCTTAATTCAAAAAGACAGGAGTCCTTCCCGAGGGCTCCCATCAACAATCGCCGCCATACTCGTGCGGTAGTGCGCCCTCAACATGATGAGGGTACCGACTCCAGGCATTCAGCTCAGGTTCCTCAAACCCGAGCAGGAAAGATGAACCGCCAGAGACGGAATCCAGTTAACAATAGGCAGGTTGTCATCCCTACCATCTCCGGAGAAGTCCACCAACCTAACTTGGTGGCAAACAACGAGCAGGCATACACACCTGCCCGTTTTAATTCAGCTGTCCAGCAGACTCGTCTGGCAGCATCAAGCCGATCCCGCCAGGCAATTTCGGCGGAGTACCATGGGCAGGAACATACACCTGCTTATACATCACCAGTTAGTCAGCAGGCTCGTCTGACTACATATGATGGATATCATCAACCGCGTTTGGCGAAGTGTAATCAGCAGGCACATACACCTGCTAATACTAATCAGGCCTACCAACAGTCTCGCTTGGTAGCACCCGGAGAAGTCAGCCGGAATGTCCCGACGACAAACAGGGGGCAGACTCAACTCTCTGCCTCCACACTTGAGTACTGTCAGGATTCACTGACAGGAAAAGGAGGACAGGAGCAGACACATACACCTACTCCAAGCCCGGAATGGACGTATATCCCCATTCCGGCGGATGAAGTCACCAAACATATTTTGTCAATGGTGAAAGAGCAGAAGAAAATTCCTGGTCATATTCTGGATGCTTGCCAGGATATCATAACAGCTTCAGCATCATCTCAGGGACAGACACATAAATCTATCCCTAGCAATGGAGTGACACATCAACGATTCACTCCGGAACAGACACACACATCTGTTCCAGTCCAAGAGGGTTATGGGGAATACTCCCCCATATCATACGGACAACCAAGTCAGGCACATACACCAGATTTGAGTGGAGATCGTCAGCCTAACCTGACCATCTTTCCTGATCAGGCACATACACCTGCTCAGAGCAATCACTTTCGTCATCAAGTGGTTTCTAAAGCGAGTAACAAGGCATCTAAGAAAAAGATCCGCCCAGCACAGGCAGGAGATCAAAGGCCAATCTGCAACAAGGCCTTGCTCGATGCTGGAGTTCTTGAAGCCCTCGGACATTTATCTGTCGGAATTCAAGATTCTACTCCCTCAGTTCCCAAGAACTGGAACATTAATTCCGAAGGTCTTCAACAGACACTTCCTCATGAAGACTTGCTTCATGAATATTCGGTCAATCTTGAAGTTTCTTCTTCAGATGAGAGCCACAGGAACCCTCTGTGTGGTCAGAAGGCCAAGGAGCAAGAGATTTCATCTTTTGCTGTAACCCATCATGACGTTCCTCCTCATGGTGATGAACATCGCTGCGAATGTCCTCTCCGCAGTAGTGATTCACGTTGTCTCGAAAATTATTCAGAAGGCAATGTAGTGACGAGAAAGCCCTCCTATCTCGAGGTACTTGCAAACGTAAAACCAGTCATGTCTGATGCTTTACTATCGGCAGGTGAAACTCTTTCTCCATCAGAAGATAGCCTGGGGTTCAGGTTATTCTCCGAACCACCCCTGGGTCATTCATCTTCCAGCATAAATAGTGATTTCTCTGCCAATCTTGTTGAATCCGATAAAGCAACAAGGAAACACCAACTCTGGTCCAAACAGGTAGAAGAATATTCATTTAATGATAAATAGGAAATGCTGAACATGAGGAAAAAACTGGCAAAAGGTGAAGTACCAGTCATGTTTTGGCCTTTGGATGATTCCCAGTACGACATTCCAAAGATGTTGACGGATGATGGAATCCATGATATTCGTCTCAACATATGGAAAACTCTTTGTCAATTAAAGAAGAAGGTATTATCTTACGATGAATATGAAAATCATCTTAAGATAATAGAAGGGTTACAACACCAGATTGATTTGGCATCTCTATCAGTCTCTCGGTATCCGAAGGCTGAAAAGCAACAGAGAACCCTTCAACGTTCATGCCTTGGCGCACTAAGAAGATTGCGTCAGTTAATTGCCAATGCTCCATCTGATGTTCATATCAGAGGATGGGGTGTTCACGGAGCACTACATTTCACAGTGCTTTCCGGTCAGCAAAGCCCGCCGAAAATGGTCTCATGCAATGTTATTGCCCATGGCCGGCCACAGTCAATGGGATTTGTTCATAATAAAAAGCTTGCTCAAGAACAAGCTTCAACTAGTTCCTCTCAAAATGAAGTATATAGAGAACAGGTTGTTGAATTGCTCCTATATCAAGCAGACGAGAATATTGCACAAGCCTCTCGTCTGGAGCAAACACGTCATCAAATGACAGAAGTTTCGGAAATCATCCAACCGTCTGTTGAACTAGGTGATAAAAGTGGATACAGGTTAATGCATCCAGCTAATTTCCGAACTAAGATTCGCAAGATCAAGAGAGATTTTAAGAAGATCTCAGACATAGCATGTCAAGAGACACCCCAGCTTGCCAGACTGGGGACTTCTCTAACCCAACCCTCAGAGTCAACGAATGGGATTCGAGGAGTTGAGCGGAAGCAGCAGGAACATCCCCAATCCACCGGACTGGGGACTTTTTCAAATCTTTAATCCTTCCCTCAGAGAAATTCAGTATTCTCTCGATTAGGGAATAAGCCTCAAGAGGAACGAAGAGCCAAGCTGTCAGGAGATTCTCTCCAAGTGACGGTTCTCCAAGAAATTCATGAGGGATCAAGTCAACGGAATTCCATGTCTCATCATGGACATAGAAGGAGACAATATCACAGAAATGCTGGTAGAAAGGATTCCATGCAATATGCATCCATTAATGTCATCAATGTCGTTGCTGCTGATTCACTAGATGAGGCTCAATCAGAGGGATCAGACGAAGAGGTTCCTGCTCAAGAAGTCGTGCACACAGACCTAAATGAAGAAGGTGTGCACACACGTAATCAAAGGCTTACCCAAAATCTGGGTATTCCTTCAAGTAACCCACTTCCCCCTCTCCTAAAAGGATCCAATAAGGTGAAAGGAAAGAATCAGGTTACTTCTCACCCTTCCTCTGAAGGAGCTCAATCGCTCTCATTAGAGCAAAGGTTTGCACAACAGGAGGAAGAAATGAAATAATTAAGAAGGTTGAATGCAGAACTACTTCAGAGTAGTCTTCTTCTTAAGAATGCTGAAGTCCGACAGCCGAAGGAATTTGTTGTAACTACTGATATGGATCAAGAATATCCTCCTTTATCAGTACACCCACAGAGGTCTAATCCTACGGGTCAAACGCAACAACGGTTGGCAGCACTACCATCAGTTGCAGCACCAACCACCACGTCTGTCCAAGCTCCATTCATTGCACCTACCCAAAACCCAGTTCAACCTGATGTTTCTCAAAAGTTAATAACTACTATTGAGTCATTAACATCTCGGTTAGAAACTATGGAAGGGAAACGGGCGCAAGTTCAACCTGAAAAGAAAGTTTACCCTGAATGGGTAGATTCAATTTCTCCTCCATCCAGTTTTGGAAACCCTATTTTCCCTACTTTAAATGGATCAGGAGACCCTGAACAACATTTGATGCATTACGTGTCTTGTTGTGATCCTATGATGGGAACTCCAGAGCAGCAAGAAGCAGTGAAACTCAGATGCTTCGTGCGGACCTTGCAAGGACCAGCTTTTGTCTGGTATACAAGCTTGAAATCCCGGTCAGTCATCGGATGGGAGGATCTTCGTCAAAAATTACTTCTTCAGTTTAGCTCAACTTTGCCAAAAACGACAGTTTTCGATCTTACAAACTGCAAGCAAAGGGAGAATTAAAGAGTCTCTGATTTCATTGCTCGTTGGAAGGGATTAACGTATTCCTTGAGTTTATCACTCCCTCAGGAGGAATTGTTGCCAATCTGTGTGGCAAATTTGCGTGACGAATTACGCACGCCATTGATCCCTGTGAAATACACAGGAGGGTTTAGAGACCTTACTTCAATCGCTCAACAGATTGAAGATTCCCTTATACAGGCTAAGGTCAAATCTCGTGTAATTCCATCAGCTCCAGGAAGAAGAATGCGTAAAGCAGAAACTGCTACAGTTATGCTTAAACAGGCACCTGCACCAATTTCTACTTCAAAAACTTCATCTTCTCGAAAGGCTCCACCTCCTGAACGCCAACAACAAAGGCTGTTTCGTCCAAATGATCAAAAAGATCAAGGACGAAAACAATTTGAGGATATGAAGAGTAAAACATAATCTTTCCGAAGTGATCAAGTTCCTGGTTACTTCATTTCAGCTGTGGAAAATAATTTGGTTCAATTACCAGTGCCGAAGAGGCCAAACAAGGAAGGATATGAAGACCGTCCCAATTATTTTCCCTTTCATCAAATGTTGGGGCATCCCATCCAGGAGTGTTTTGTCTTTAAAGACCTCCTGCAAAAGATGGTCGACTTGGGACAAGTCAAATTGAAGGGTTCTTCAGCTCATGTAGCGTGTATTACCGCTACAGATCCAGAAGAAGGAGGCGAGTGGCAGGAAGTCAAAAGCAAAACTGCGAAAAAATATGATGATTGGATGGTCAGAAAGACAATCAATCGGACCCATTCAATTTTGCGAACACAATTGAAGAAGCCAATTGTGTCTCCTACAAAAGCTGCAGTAAAGCCTCCATCAAAAGACAAATCCTCAAAAGAGGCAGTACCTCTCAAATAATTCAGTTCTAAATGCATTGTTAGCTTCATCAAGTCTAACATCATTACTAGATTTGGTGTCCCTCATACCATATTGACGGACAACGACACCAACTTCTGTTCTTCTGAGGTAAAGAAATTGTATCAAGAATACAACATTAAGTCCAACCATTCATCTCGATATCATGCAGCGGCTAATGGCCAGATAGAGGCCTTCAACAAGACACTTTAAAATATACTGCAAAAGATGGTGGATAAAGATAAGAGGTCATGGCCTGATAAACTCTATCATGCTTTATGGGCTTATCGGACTACCACTCGCAATGCAACATGGTCTACTCCATATTCATTGGTATATGGAACAGAAGCAGTCTTGCCAATTGAAGTTCAATTGCCCTCACTCAGAATAGCCATTTGTGATCACTTGTCAACAGATGAGCAATCCCAAAAGCGTTTGAATGAATTGGAACAGTTAGATGAGAAAAGATTGTGCACTTTGCACCACTTGGAAATCTATCAGAATCGGATAGCACGAGCTTTTAACAAAAAAGTTCGTCTTCGTTCATTCATTCAGAGATAATTGGTATTGGTTCTCAGAGCACCAATGATACCAGGAAAGAAGCCTCCCAAGCTTGAACCAAAATGGGAAGGACCTTATTCAATACATAAGGTCTACTCCAATGGAGCGTATTCTCTGATCTCAATGGATGGAGAACACATCATGACTCCAACTAATGCCAGATTTCTGAAGAAGTATTTTGTATAAACACAAAATATTGTTCCTAGATCCAAAACAATAACATTGGTTTATATTTTGTCTGAGATGACATTAAACAATATTTTGTCTGAGATGACATTAAACTATATTTTGTTCGAGATGACATTAAACTATATTTTGTCCGAGATGACATTAAACTATATTTTGTCTGAGATGACATTAAACTATATTTTGTCCGAGATGACATTAAACTATATTTTGTCCGAGATGACATTAAACTATATTTTGTCCGAGATGACATTAAACTATTTTTTGTCCGAGATGACATTAAACTATATTTTGTCCAAGATGACATTAAACTATATTTTGTCCGAGATGACATTAAACTATATTTTGTCCAACATGACATTAAACTGTTATTGTGTCCTAGCAACATGACATTAAACTGTGTGGCACTTCCAACATCCAGCATGACGTTAAACTGTAAAAAGTCCCCAGAACTGATATCCTCATATTGGTTCACCTTAGTCCTAGCTACATGACTTTAAACTGTACATCACCAGTTCGTCCTTGCTATATGACGTTAAAATATACAGTAATGGTCCAGTATGACTTTAAACTGCAACTTCGTCCCACATGACCTTAAACTGTGAAAACGTTCCATAAACCGTCCAGCATGACCTTAAACTGCATCATCCCTTGTCCATGTATATGACCGTAAACAATTTTCAAATCCCTTATGTCCAGCAAGACGTTAAACTGTGACGTCCTAACTACATGACGTTAAACTGTATAAAAGTCCCTCACGTCCGAAAAGACGTTAAACTATATAATCATCAAAGGTCCAGCATGACATTAAACCGCACCATCCACGGTCCATGAATATGACCTTAAACTATTCGCACTTTCGTCCAATATGACGTTAAACTGTATTGTTCCCATCCTCCTAACTACATGATGCTAAACTGTACAGAAAGTCCTTGATAGGTCCTACATGACATTAAACTGTATTTTGTCCCTGCTACATGACACTAAACTGTGCAGCACCAATAGTCCTAACTGCAAGACTTTAAACGGCATAGTCCCTTTTTTATGTCCTACATGACATTAAACTGTGCATCGTTAAGGTTGTTATTACCTCTTGTTTCTCACACCGAGTATGACTTATGTGAGCTTAGAGAGAACATCAACCATAACACTCCCTTTGGTCCACTAACCATGTGTAAGTCCCAACAACATTTTTTATTAGATCATTGTCCCCAGGAACAACTTGATCATTAATTCATTCTTTAATTGAACTACACGGACTTTGATCCTCTCCCTCCAGGCTAGGTATGTAGGCAACCTCCCAAGGTTCAAGACCAAAAACAATCTCTTCACATCGGTTCACCACCATCTCATATGATGTTGATTTGTGAAACCACCCCTGGAATCAATATCTTTACATTGATTCACTTTTGTCCTTGTTATATGACGTTAAACTATACAACACTTTTGTCCGGTACGACAATAAACTACAATAATCTTTGATTTCCACATTAGAGAGAGAACTATTATTGACATTGATTTTTCAATCATGGTTTTCATTTTTAAAAGACTACATGCATACATGGTAATGCCGAAACTTTTTTAGGTTAAACCATCATTGCACTAAAGTCCCCTTTCACCCTTCACATGTACGAACCAAATTTGTACAAAGGGAATTTCTAGAACTACGTGGACTTGATTCCCATCCTTATGGGATACGTAGGAACATTCGAGTGTCCCTCGAATCCAGTCCCAAGTCTTTTGGGCCTAACCCCAAATTTCACTTTCAGCCCCTTGACTGAAAAATCCTCATGAAAACACACACTATGTATTCATTATTATGGTCTGAATTCTATGACCCTAAACTAAGATCACTCATACTTTCGTCCTGCACGACGTTAAACTGCATTTCAAGAACTACGTATGGCTTGATTCTCATTCTTATGAGATTCGTAGTGAAGTCCAAAATTTCAATTCAGGACCCAGCCACAACATGATTATGGTTTTCATTGACCTATGTATCTCTCTATACATTGGACAATACCCATCTTTATGTGTTATAATCCTAACCTTAAATATTTTCAGATCTTCATAACCCTTTTTCATGACTTCTAGTCACAAAAATGTCAAACTTCTGAGAATTCTTTTGCCTGACTATGCAGCACGTGCCCATAGGTGGCCTTGCATAAACAGTCCACATAACAGACTTTCCAGCCAAAAGATGCTATTCATTTGACCATGCAGCCAATGCCCAAAGGTGGCCCTGCATATTTCAACCCCCTAACGGGTTTTGTTAAATAATAGTAACTTCATTCTTGGGAAGAATTCCTCTTTTGTCCTTATTTGTCTTAAACAACAATATGTAGGGATCCGCGAAAAAAAAATAGCCATCCTTAACATATTTGTCCCATATCCTTTTTCATGATCTGAAAGTATTCAAGTCTATGGTTTATTCTTCTTCCCTATGTTTGGGTCAGACCTTCGTAGGAGTGATATTCATCCAGTTCTTCGATATTCTTATTTGGAAATATCTTCTCCATATTCAAGTACCTCTTTCCATACAACAAACTCTATGCTTTAGAAAATTTGAATCTCCATAAACTTTCACTGGCTTTTAGCACTAGGAAAGTAAATTTCTGGGAGTTCTTTTGCCTGATTATGCAGCACGTGCCCATAGGTGGCCTTGCATAAACAGTCCACATAACAGACTTGTCAGCCAAAAGATGCTATTTTATTTGACTATGCAGCCAATGCCCATAGGTGGCCCTGCATATTTCAACCCCCTAACGGGTTTTGTTAAATAATGGTAACTTCATTATTGGAAACTACTTCTTCTAATGCCTTTTAGATCTTTTTTCATATCATTCCTCAGATTCAAATATTCTTAAGCCATAGTTTACATTTTTTCCCTCATACTTGAGTATGGTAATATGTTTTCAGATAAATTGTCAAGGAATTGAATCCATTTTAATCCATTTCGGTCAAAGCTATTTCGACCTTAAACATTAGCCCCTTTATGTCCGGCGTGCATGACTTTAAACTGCCCACACAAAAGACAAAGGAACTCTGAATAAAATTCAAGTTCCAGCTCACTAAATATACATTTTTTGTATGATTTATGTAATATTGAGCAGTTAAATGATTCAAAGTTTGTAGGGTTATTTGTAATAATCCTAGTAAAAATCAAACTATGATTACTGAGCCCATTGGCTTAAGTAAATTTGAAGCAGGTAATGGAAGAATGCAGGTACAAATGATGGAAGAAAAAAGTGTTTTTTTTCATTGATACACAAGAGTTAGAAGGAAATCCACAGACTGGAGTCTCTTCTCTATTTCAAGAAATTACAGAAGATTGTCAACATAAGTCTTCATTTGATGTATAGCATCCTGAGCCTTATCAGCAGTTACTTGAAGCTCGTGCACTTGACCAGCTTCACTCTTTTCAGATTGCTGAAGTGCCTTCTTAGCATCTGCGATGGCTTTCATTCCATTCATATGAGTTTCATCCAATGATTTATTAAGCTGATCAAGTTCCCCAGTAACAGCATCTAACTGTTGCTGGAGTTGCACCTGTCGGACGACCTTTTCTTTGATTTTTTGCTTCAGATCCTTCATCTTGACAGCATAATCAGCTTCATCCTGGGATATCGCAGCCTCAAATTCGCCTATGTTGACTGACAATTTCACTCTGGTCAAATCTTCGCGACTTGTCTGCACTTGCTCCCTCCTGAAAATGATCTGTTTCACTGCAGCATGGATCTTTTCATACCCAAAACCACCAAGTCCCATTATAACAAATTGGGATGACAATCGGGAAATTTTTTATGGTAGCTCTTCTAGAGGCACCCCCGATATGATGTTCCATATGTTATTCCATGCCTTACGTCGTGAAAAGATGAATGCTTTAAGCATATCTGGATCTGATTCAATATCATCGTCAGAAGGGGGTATGTAATCTGGAATTAGCGCGCTTAGGGAGGTGCCTTGTCCTGCTCTTTCCCCCCTGACTTGTGCTTCTTCACTTTCAATTCCCGTTGGGGCAGAGGCTGAGGCCTCATCTTCGGATCTAGTCATTGCAGTTGATGGTCCTGCACGATTAATTGAAAGGTTTAGTTAGCTTCAAAGGATAACAAAAGAATGGATTGTCTTGCGAATAAAGTACAATCACAAATATTGTTATCCATTACCCAATGGTGGTTCAACAACCTGAGAAGACTTCTCCCTATCTTTCCCAGTTTCAACAGGATTTTCAAGATGGGTCTCAGGAGAGTTTATTGGATTTAGCTCTACTTGAGCTAATGTTTCTGCAATGATAGGGTTGACATCAGTGTACACACCCTCTTCGGGCATTGGCAGTTCAGCGGCTTCTACGGAAGAAACTGCATATTATTTTCCATCATGGTTAGAAGTATATTTTTTTAAAAAAAATTTGGGCGAAGGGTAGCACTCACGCCCAAGGTGTTCTAAATCACATGAAAACTTAGCATGATCATAAAATTCTTCAAAAGTCATTCCTTGATTCATCATTTCATCCAATTATACTTCAGAATCTTGGTTAGTCTCACCAGTGGGAACATTTGCTACGTCTTCTTGCCGACTTATGTCTTGCAACCCCTGACCCTGGACAGCATCTTCAGTAATAAGAGGGATACTGGGAATGGATGGTAGCTCTTTTCAAGGAGCAACCAAGTCAGCCTGGGTCTGTGATTGTTCTACAGCACCTTCCACGACCTTTGAAGAAGGATCAGCCCCTTCCCTCAAGGGGCAAATTGAAGAAGCCCCTACAATCCTCAGAAATATGAGTAACCATATGAGTATGGGTATAAACTCATGATTGTTCGAAGGACTTACCACTACTAATGAAACGTTTAGCTATGGATTTCCTCCTTCGTTGCCTTGGCTTCTTTTGTTTTTTCGGAGTATCAGTAGTCTCCCTTATTGGAACTTGGATTGGCGAATGAAAGGCTATGTCCAGTGCCTCATTCATGGCCTTCTGGCCTGGAGATATCTCGCCTGGTTCGCGAGGAGAATCAGCAGCAGCCCCGATAGCAGTACCACCAGGGCTATATTGTGGCGAAGGAACCCCAGTTCCTTTCTTTGCAAGCTGCAAGATGAAGAAAATAACTTCCTTAAGTAACAAATCTTCAACTAAAATCAAGTTGCAAAGAAAATAATGAAAGAAAACTTACATCTTCAGGAGCCACGTACTCTTGCCATTCCTCATCTCCAGAACCACCAGCCCCCTCAGTGGTGCCACGGTCAATCATTTCCTTCACCCGCATGGTGATAGAAACCGAATTATCAGTGGCATATATGAGCATTTCCAGCTCTCTGATGTAAGCTCGCACTTCATTGGGGTTATCTCCGTATTGAAGGTCTTTAGAAGCTAGAAGATATCCTATCCCAGGAAGTTTTAGGCCCTCACACAAATCCAGCCAGGCGGTCTCAGTATCACAGTATAAGCTCTGCCATAGCTGAACAACCTCTGGTCTTAGATATAAAGGCTGTGAGGAAGGTCCTACAATTTTTGATTTTAATTTCTTCCCGACTCCTGCAACTACAGATAGAGAATAAGAAAGTAAGACTTATTACTTTATAAAGTAGCATTGATTGAAGTTATTACAATCAAATAACTCACCAGGAGCTGATGGAGTGGGTCTTTTAACTCTGGACGAAGGATTATATCGGGAACGAAACCGCTTTGCTGCCGGTTGTGCCTCATCATCCCCATCGTGATAATCCGATGAATCAGTTCTAGAAGAGGAGTCTGTTGAACCTATTTCAGGTGGAGAAGCGTCACCTTCATGAGGAAAAGTTTCTTTCTCTACAGTCCTCTTCCTCTTTCCCACTTGATATACTGGGTGATTCAATATCCCTTTAGGATATGATGCTATCCAGTGTTCGGCATAAAATGTAGTCAGATAATGTGCCGCTTTTTCAACTGGTAGATCAAATACTGCCTCAGTCTTATCTCTTGATGTCATCAACCTTAGTTGTCGAGCAACCATCGGATGTTTCTCTATCCTGACATGTACTGGAGGGGATACAACAATCTGTTGCAAACATTTGAATTGGCGTGCAAATCTATATGGAGCATAGGCCTCGCATATGATTTCTCCATCAATCCTGGATACTAACACGCCATCCCTGCAAGCTAGCATGTATGCCCTCAAATCCAAATGGGCTTTCCCATCATCAAAAAACTGCTCGGATGGCGGACTTCCATAAGGAAAGAAGTTGAATTCCTTATACATGCTTAGTCTTACTTTCATGTCATAACCATTAACTTCTAATGGAGCAATTCCAGAGAATGCTTGCACTGACGGTCTGAAAGAGCTTCCAGGAATTTGTAATCCATTCTGTACATTGTAAGTCCTGAAGTGAGTGGCGATCCATCCCCACAAAACCTGGAATGGTCCCACTATTCATAAAGGAGATTTACCCTAGAAGATGTGAAGTAAACTCCTGTGAATCTTTGCTAAAATGGGGGTAGCTAACCCAACCATTTTTCCCTCAGCCAACTTGGCCGCAATGACGAAGGTCCCTGGCCTAACGCCTCCCTTCAAATCCCTGACCGGCAAGAGATAAACACTGAGCCACATTGCCAAGAAACCCGCCAGACGAGTTTTCTTTGGAATTCTTTGATTCACTTCATATCCCCATTTTTCAAACTCTCCTGCTTCTAGAGTTGGCCAGAATGTGCCAGGAGCTCCTCTCTTCTCAGGTTTTGGACAAGTGGTAGGACGTCTGGGCCGGGTATCCTTGGATTTCTTTTTCTTGGATCCTTTTTCTTTTGGCTCTATCGCTTTCTTCTCAGTAAGAAACACATTCATCCATTCTTCCGGATGAATATCTTTTCTAAAATGAGTTAATGAGGTCTCTAAACTCTTGAGCCTGTGAAAGATTTTAAATAATTCTCGAGCCAAAGCAGGAGTCTTCTCTGGATCATTCCAATTCACCTTGGGAGGAATGAATTCATCATACATATCACCCAAGATTGGAGCTCCTAAAATCTTGTGGACATCCCACAAACTGATACCTACTTCTCCATGAGTCAAATGGAAAGAATTAGTCGCTGGGCTCCAGTGGCTGAGTATCTTTGGCACGAAGTTATCATGTCTGTAAATATATGTTTGCCCAACCCAAACAGCCTCATATATTGCAGCTCTCTTCAGATCCTCAATAAACTCTGCGCAAGTCTGTCGCACCCAGTATACCCACATCCAAGTTGGCTTCACACCTCCCCCAGGACGGAAATCCCAACTTTTCTTCCAGCCTTTGGATTGATCCATCTGAGCATTTCGGAATATTGAAGGATGGCAATGTGGTTGAAGCTCAGGTGTATGTTTTTTCAGATCTGGTGTGCAAGGGCTATGATGTATCACATAAGCCTTCTCCATTGTTCCAACAGTTTGAAATACTCCTCCACCTGAGATATTTGCTGCAGAAAAATTGGTATAATTCTGAAACCACGAAAATGGAAGATAATTCTTTACTTCTGGAATAATGACTTTTGCAGATGACCATGACCATACAAAGGTAGATAAGTGCAGTGAGGAAAATCGCGATGATATTTCTTCAGATACTTAGCCAAATCTGGAAGAGTAATGTCTTTGATAGTATAGTAATCAGGGCCAATGATATCCATCATATCATCTATCCGCTTGCTAGCCAGTTCATCAATTAATCCAGGTCTAAGAGCCATTTAATCTGCACAGGAGTTGAATAAATTAAACTCTTAAATGGGTTTATTTTTTTCATAAAATTTGTGAAAGAATTTGAAAAAAATGGCTAAGGCATTAAGGCGCGCAAGTATGGAGATGTCGCGCAAGTGATACGTGTGCCGCGCAAGTTTTTGTCGCGCAAGTATTACCGCGCGAGCCATATTACCTTGAGAGTAGCGCGGCAGTGAGGAAACAGTGAAATCACGAGACTTGCGCGGCGAGGAAGACTTGCGCGGCGAGAGCTCGAGAAATCCGGAAATCCAGATGCATGTAACGGAGGTGAGGCCATGTATTTATAGCCCAGGAAGCCTACCTGCGCGCCACACCCAGAGCGCTTAAGGCCTGCGCGACGCAGACTTGCGCGCCGCCCTCTGCGCACTGAAAGACTTGAGCGCCCTTCCTTTTCCTTTGGAGGGATTCGATTTCCTCAGAGTCAAATCCTCATTTCTCTCCGGATCCAACTCTGAGGGGGGACTTTTGTTGACGCTCCTTTCGTCACAGAATCTAAAGATCGGAAAAGGGAATATCTCAGCTGAAAGTGATTCATCCTTTGAAGAAAACATCAAAAATCGACAAAGGCATGAACAAAGGATCAACAGCAAATCCACCGCGCAAGTTATACCACTGCCGCGCAAGTATACTTGCGCGGCTACCTTGGTCGCGTAGGTGACTTGCGCGACCTAATTGGTAACCGCCCGGTAACCGCCCTGCGTCTTTTTTTGCCTATAAATAGACCCTGTGGGCCCCCCATTCGAGAGGATCTTTTTTCAGAAACTCGGATTGAAGCTCCCGACGCCCAAGTCTCTTCTCAAAGCTTCCGGAACACTTCTAAGGTAATTTCTTACCTAGAACTGAAGATCTAAAGAGAAGAAGGAAGGCCTAAGTGTTGAAACTTATCAAACACTTGCGCGCCGACTTAATTCCTTCAATATAACTTGCGCGTCCCTTTTCTGGAAGAACCTAAAGGGGATTCTAAAGGGTTTTATCAAGAGTCGCTCATGTATTTCAATTCTGATTGAAAATCGCGCAAGTACACCATGTGTCGCGCAAGTATACTTGCGCGGCCAATACTTGCGCGCCGCCGCAGGACTTGTGCGCCTTTCAAGACTTGTGCGCCCCTATCTTTTTGGGTGCCCATCTTGCCCATTTTACCCCTCTTAAGCCATTTCACCTTTCCTTTTCAAGATTCAGTCTTCAAGACACTCTTCAAAGCCATTTATGGCATGATTTCTTGATTTGACTTTCTTATCTGAAAGGAATTCTGTGGAATCTCTCTCAAAGTATAGTGATTTAAATATCCTTATGTCACTAAATTACAGAGAGTTCATTCATTCAACCTCATCCTTTAAGATGAGAAAATCCTAACTTGGGTCTCCTTTTCAGGAATAATCCCCAGTTATAAAACCTTTAATATGGGCATCTTCCTCAGGAGTAAGCCCCAATCAAGTCCTCTAATCTTGGGAATATTTCTTAAGAATAAGCCCCAACCTCAAATATGGGCATCCTCCTCAGGAGTAAGCCCCAAACCTTAGTCCCTTAACCTGGGTCTCCTTTTCAGGAATAAGACTCAGTCATAACCTGGGTCTCCTTTTTTCAGGAATAAGACTCAGTCATAACCTTGGGCTTCCTTTTCAGGAGTAAGCTCCAAGTCCCTTAACCTGAGTCTCCTTTTCAGGAATAAGACTCAGTCATAACCTTGGGTCTCCTTTTCAGGAATAAGCCCCAAGTCCCCTTAAACTTCTCTAAACCAGTCATAATTTACTTTTGATTTGGGTTTCCTTTTCAGGAATAAAACCCAATAATAAGTCCCCTCCTAACTTGGGCATCCTCCTTAGGAGTAAGCCCCATGATTAGAGTATTCAAATCTCCATGAAGCACATATAACTTTATGGACCCTGTTCATGGATTTTCTCCCTAAAAGTGAATCCTAAACCTTCATCTATCTGGGCAGTCATCTATACATAAGCCCCAAACAAATTCTTATGATTGCATCTTTTATGGCACAATTGTCTAAATTTTATCAATACCTCTTGTTTCTCACACCGAGCATGACTCACGTGATCTTAGAGTGTAAAAGTAATTATGACATTCATCTTCGAGCCATCAATCATAAACAACATACCCCATTCCTCGAACTACGTGGGTTCTGATTCCTTTTCCAAAAGAAAGGATACATAGGTAGCCCATTTATGGGTTCGATCCCAACTTTGAAATAATCTCTGTCCTTCTGAATGACGATAAACTTCAAGTGCCCCACTGAGTGGCTTTAAAACCAGCCTGGTCATCATAATGACCAAGAGACTTTTATATAAATGTTTTGAAGGATACCATTGACCAAGAATCTCTAAACAGATATAGATGATTCTCTATTGATGAAGAACCTCGAATACATATAAAAGATTCTCTAAATTTCTTGAATATTTAATCATTGATTGTTAAAACTAAAGGAAAGCACATTTTATACTTGGTAATGTAATAAGGATTCACGAACATAACTTAAATCTATAAAGAGAGTCCCGGAGTAGACAATAATTCCCCTCAAAAAGGTGTGATGAGTCCAACCTCCCATCCTATCGACCAATGCAAATTCCTAAGTCTCATTAGTCCACAAGCTAATGAGCGCCTGCCTTTGGAAAGTAGGTCCAAACGGATGTGGAATCATTGGATGTTTCCGGTTCTACGAACAAACCCGTTAGAAACTGATCGGAACGTTTGAATCTCCCGTCCAGGAGGTCATCCCCGGATTCCGTGCGAAACAATCATGCTATTTGGAAACCATGGATGGAGAGTGCATCAATCTTCCATACAATGTCGCGTTTCTCATGCATTATTTAACATGAACGGGGTCTCTATGACAAGTATCATGATAATAAACAGTGTAACAATATTTTTACTTGTCTCATTATGATAAATTACTTAATAGTCAGTGTCTTATCCATACGGTGATTAACTATAAAGAAACCAACATCCCAGTCCCATAATGTTAAACTGGATGATTGAGTCCCAAAATCATGACATTAAATTATATTGTAGTTACCCTTGGGAATGTATGCTATTCTATGGGGCCTCTCAGGTCCTCATTCACCATAGGTTATAGCATCCACACCATGAGAGTACCTCTGGGAATACTTGATCCATCTCATGCTCATAATATGATGTTAAAAATCATGTTCATCAGATTATCATCATGATATACAACTATACAACATTGATTTTCCTTTTCACATGATTTTAAAAATCACATACCCACATCCTATGCACACGACTTTGAACTGGTCACCCATGTCCAAACATTATAACTTTAAACAATGTGTAACATTCTCTTTGAAGATGTGTTGTGTGGCACTGGCCTCCTTTGTCCCTCGTTCATGGCTAGTTGTTCATTTTATTCTTTATATATAATATTTATTATATATTCATTAACCTAATTCCATTAATTAGGACTTTAAACATTATGTGAAATATTTTTACGAATATTTTGTGTGATGATGGGCCTCTTTGATCCTCATTTACGTTGAGTTTTTTATGAAACTGTGGAACATTTTTCTTTTTAGAATATTTACCTCCAGGTTCCTTCACAATGACTCAAAACATTGTGTGAGTATCCTCAAGATTAAGTGGTGTGGTGTGATCCTCCATTAGACACATTCACATATGTGTATTCCATATAGTCCCATATATTTTTTTGGGTTGGGATGTTTTCCCTCATGTATTGACAGTACAATGATAAACTACACTTCACGATGATGACCTATCATAAGAGGAAATTTACACTACCATCGACCACCTACAATTTCATCTCCATGAACTAAGTATGTATTGATTCTCATCCTTGTGGGATATTTTTTAACACCAAACTATTTTATCTTTGGTCCCACCCATAATCTTATACTATTATCCCCCTAGGATAAGTTTCCTTTGGAAGGGTATGGTGTGGCATTAAAAGTCTCCTTGGATTCATTTACATCATTATTATAATGGTTGTGCCATGAACCACCCATAGGAACACTCCTATCCCAATATACTTCCAGCATGATGATAAACTATGTAGAAACTGATATCCTTACAACGTGAAGTTATAATTAATGGACCAGTTTATTTACATGACCCTAAAATGTTGCACCATCTCCCCTGGCATCAAACTCCTAAAATTTCATCTTTGAGAACAACATACAGATTGATTCATAGAAATATAGGAGGTGTACTAAAGTAGAGACTCCATATGTCGGTCCATCCAATCCAATCACCACTCCCCTATTTATGCATAGATCATATCAACATAGAGAGATTTCATTTAATATATACGTATTTTTTGATTCTCATCCTTATGAGATATGTAGTGATATCGTGATATTTGATATCATACCCTACCATGTCACATAATTTCATTCACATTAGTTCATGTTTTTCCTTACATCATGATGTTAATCTACATGGGATTTCAAGAAATACATGTGGTTTGATTCCACTCCTCATGGGATACGTAGTGATGCCCGAAATTTTTTAATTTCTGCCCAACCCTATATATGTAGATCATCCAACACCTTAGACTTATTATAGTCCACATTACATGACTTTAAACTTTATATGGGGTGTTTTATAGAATCTGTGGTGTGGTATTGGGCTTCCATCAGCCTCATTCATGCCAGGTATTTCATAATACCACACTACATAGACCCATTTGATATATTTCCCATCATGGTCTAGGCTCTAAAACCTTAATCAAGATGCTCATTTTCAGGTATCAAGACGTTAAACTGTGTGGATGATTCATCTAGGATGTGTCATGTGGTTTTAACCCACCTTGGTCTCATTCGTGTTGGGTAAATCATAAAACAACATTATACATGTCCATTTTGGATGTTCCAAAAGATATGATTTGTGGAACCAATCTCCCTTTGGACTCATTCATCTCTAATATTTTAGGATTCCATAGAATATACACCCCCTTGGGATACCTTCTTTTATAGTATGAAATCTATGACCACAAACTAATATATCACATCCTCAATTCACTATTTTAAAATAGAATCATAACTTGAGAAAATTTTGGACGCCTCATGATAAGTCTTGGGATTCATCAATTTCATCTCTATATATGATTTATCCTACCAGTGTCAGTCTCCCACCACACTGTGATAATGAAATACATGTGGATTGATTCCCATCCTCATGGGATATGTATTTATGACCAATCATTTTTCCATTGGTCTTAGCCATAGGATCTTTCCAATCTAAGGCACTGCATCCATGATCATGGTCTGTGAATAAGAACTTAAACTACTTGAAACACCTGGATTTGATTCCCATTCCCTGATACCTATAGATTTAACACTCCAATAAATTATTAGAAAAAGTCTCCACCCTCCTTCGAATCCAGATGGACCCTATTAATACCGATGGTCTCATTCCAACTTTGTTTTACCTCCCTTTTTAGGAAAACATCCTAATGTATTTATGAAAATATATTGCAGATATTTGGTTTTCAAACATGGTAAACAACCACTTTTTAATTTTATTTCCACATTATATTCTATTTAGGTAACTATTCCTATGATTAAATATTGGTCAAACGTCCTCCCTCACTCGTCAATTACCCCTTTAATCTCTGTCTTGAATTTCATGTCATACATTCTTTCTATTTTATATTAACTCACACATGTTTGTAGATCCACAATATCATTCCCCATTTCCTTCACAGAGCATGGATCAGGTAGCCTTATAAATAGTATATGTGTGAACTTACTAGGTCCTCATGGTCCTAAATAGATGACCATTAACTAGAATCACCTATCCAAGAAATCATGAGAGAAAACTGTGTGTGCATCCCAAGGAAAGTGTGGTGTTCCATGAGAGCCTCTTTGTTCCTCAATAATATCAGGTTGTTAATCTATCAAACCACATGTGTCCATTCATGCTACCATCGTCTTGACGTAATCTCTAGGAACATAAAATAAGATCCCCGATATGGTATTTTCTCCTTGTCATATCATGTATACCTCATTACATTTTTTCCCTTGCATATATGTGGTAATGAGGAAATTTTTCTCATTCACTATATTATTCATAACTGTATTGGGAATTAAAATATCCCTGACATCCACAACATTGCCTTGTATTTTTTTCCAAGGTCCTTAAAGTAGGACATTAATCTTTGTGAAACGTCCTAATCACTTGACGATAAGATATAATACATGTTCGGATCTCATGACGTTAAACAATAACATTCATTGTACTCTCCTAATGTCATTAAACCACATGTTCATCATCCTCATTTTCATCATATTAATCTGAATGGTATCCTAGGAGCTCACCTGAGAGGCTTTTCCTAAAATATGGGTTTGATCTTTGTTTAGACCTATGTGCCTACATTAATATTCTCTAAGTTGTAGTGGAATAATTCTAAGAGTGTTGGAATTCATTCAAACATTACATCACTCCACTACTTATATTTTTGTTCCTCTCATTTTGATCCTCATCCTATTTCTTGTCTACGCCCCCCTAAAGGTATAGTTATGCCTCTTTATCTCACATAACATCTTGGTCCAACATTCCTAAATAATTCAGTTGACATTTTGAGTTAGGTACTGCGTTTATAAAATATTATGCGGTCAACCATCATTTTTGTGTCCCCACATCAGGCTAGCAGTATAAATACATTATTTTTAACATGTTCAGTAGTCATCATATACTGCTATGTTATCCTGTTAGTGTTTAAAATTTTGGGATCCATGATTCACATTCATTAGTTTCATTTGATCGGATAAAATGAAACACACCAGGAATTGTCCCATTCATGCACTACCAGGCAAGGGAAAGGAAAATAGCTACTCATAGAGTCCTATTATCATTCCACAACCATTATTAGATTAAACACTCTTAGTGGTTAGTCAAAAGAAGAATACCATGTGTGTTCGATAATTATTTGTAAATCTCACAAATTCTGGACAATAATGTGGTCATCTCTTGTTTCTCACAATGTCAATAACACACATGGGATCTGGAACTATTCAACTTTTTTTCTCACGTATTATTAAGGATTCATAATGTAATAAAGAAAAGGATGTTTCCATTAACATAAATGTTTCATCTAAAGAGCCAGTATTGTGGTAGTGTTAGGGAACATCCACCAAATTCCTTGAAAAAGTACCACAATTGTTATTCTCCTAGGATTGATAACATGTACTCCTCTATCCTTTGAGCTATGGCCTATAGAATCTATTCTTGTCTCCTGATCTCCCTTACCCCCTCATCTACCATTGGGAAAATTTATTATTCCAATATATTTACATGATCGCACTTAGCATAAAAATCATCTTCTTGATAGGTTTACTATATTATATTCTCCACATCCACTACTAGTTGGGTCCTTTGTTGTACGATGATTTTTGATTGGGTGGGAATAAAGGATAAATCTCATTAATGATTTCTTCCATGTTTCAAATATCATGGTTGAACTCCTCGATCTTTTGGATGCTATCAAAGTTCTCAAAATATAATGCTACGTCCAGGTGTTCACTACTCTCCCACATCTTCTCGCTCAGGTAGTCATGGATCAGCATATGAAGAGCTCAAGTGGATTACACATTAGCACATAGAATTCACACATAGTGGAGAATTTATCCCATTTCGATCACCCATTTTCATCTTGTAGTTTTTTCAATGAAACAATTGAAGAAACACCATGCCCAATGTCATATGATCCAATTTTCCTTGACCATAGGGGAATCATATTGATCCATCACTTCATAATCTATAGGCTAGTACTCTGAAAATGCAGCTAGAAGTTCATTTTTCGCATCCTATTCTAGAATAACGTAGGATGTGTTTGGCTCCATGTCCCAAGGATGTTCATCATCACTTTATCCCACCTTGATAAGTTTGTCCCTACCATCTCTAGGTATAGCTCCACCAATTCTACCACCCACCACCACAACCAACTATTCACTAGAGGCCATGGAGTGGTGATCTCAAACGATTGGATGTGTGTTCCCTTGATCCAATAGTGGAAATTTTTTATAGATCACCCATCCATTATTGTTTCATAGAAAATTTTACTCAAATAATTATTCATAAAGGAATTTTCAAATCAACCCGATCAAGATAGAAAAAGATGTGTATTTTTTAGGAAATGATGTTATGCATGATGAGTAGTGGTGTGTCATTATTTTGGGTTGTAATTTTTGGAATACAGGAATGTGGATCCCTATATATGATTTATTGATCTAGAAATCTAAGGTGGAATGCACCAGCTTCGGTCATCCCACCAATTGATTTTTTTCTGGGCACAGATCCCAGAGTATGGAATTATGCACCTGTTGATGTGAATCTTTCCCCATCAGCAAGTGTCCCATTTGAAAGATCCTCCTGTATCAAAATTGATTTTACTTAGGTATTCTAGATGAGACATTTGGGAACATTTATTATGATAGGTAGTAAGTTAAAACTTACTTCAAGACGTTCAGTGATTTCCCCCCAGGATTCTGTGATTTCAATAGCCTTTAGAGGGCTCCCCACATTGTCATCTCCCCCTGGGATTCCTCTGGCACTTAGAATAATGGATACTGCACATCCATCTTAGGAGATTCTATTATTGAGGGGGAGTTATTATCGAGTAGTAATTTCACTTGATTCATCATCAGACATGATGTTCTCCAAGTGATCACTAGTTCCCCCAATGCTTCCACATATATTTTCCCTTTCTCTTGGGACATGTGGAATTCAACTGTTCCATAACGATTCCCCAAAAGTTCTATACAATTATTTTTTAGGTGGTCCAACATCATTTTAGTGTTGAGGAATTGTCCATTGATATCTAGTATCTGAAAACCCTAAGGGTAGATAGAACCATTAAGAATGCATATACAATGTAATAAGTTCCTAGGATATTGGATAAACATCCTACAAAACCCTATTTATTGTTCCCCTTCCTCATAAGTTTGTCCAATACAGAGTGTTGGGTCCATTTCATATACTGCTCCTCCTTAACTTCTATTTGTTACATGCAGTAGCGCTCTTTGACCCACTATTGCTTCACTAACCCAATGTCCTCCAACCCAGATTATGTGATGCTCTCTCACCACTATTCATCCTAGGCCCTAAGGCACTCTTTTATTGGCTTAGATGGTCCATTGCATCAACATTTCTTCTAGAAAGGAAGCATCCCATCTCTTGATGTATGCATAAACTAGATTGTAAATAGTAGTGGATGGAGGTATCTTATTCTACATAATTATATCATTACATGCGATTATGATATAGATCTACCTCATCACACACATGTGATATTCATGAATTAATACCAAATTATACCTTCAAAGTCAGCCTCTATAGACACTTAACAACCCTAAAAATCAGTGTGGGTTGTATGTTTCATAGAACAGCTTGCAATCCAATCATTCCAGCAACAATTCATCTCAGAATCACATGAGATATGATAACTACTCTTCTATTCACATTATGTCATAAGTTATTACTATTATCATTTGAGGGAATAAGTGGAATGTGAATTGATCTAACTGCCTATCTTTTTCAATCTCTATTGTCAGGCCCATAATTGATGGAAAAAATCACTCGATATTCAAAATAAATGGTTGTATTTTTATCTCCAGAGATGATATTGGGTTCAGATATTCATTTCCTCAAATGTTTATAGCCACCCTACTATACATGAAATTTATTGGACCACAAATTCATAGAATATTCTTTTCCTCACTAATATTCCGGAGCACTTTATTCATCTTTTTTAGCACTAGGATCCCAATGTTGATGTGCTACCCTATTTCTAGAATTTCCACCATTAGGAATGGTTTTTAATGCACCCCAATGTGTGTGTCCCTCACTGGAAGCAACCACCCTAAGATAAGTGCCTCAATGGATATGGCCAACCTATCTATCAGTTGATGGTCATTCTTGATATTTTACCCCAACTGTTTCCATTTTCTATCATCCAAGATCCTCTAGTATGATCCTTCTTTTTCATGATGGATTTCTCAAGGGTAGGTGTAGGGATATGTGGGTAGTTTTCTAGAAGCCTCTTCCCCTTTAGGAGGCTCTTCCTATGGGAAGTTGAGTAAGTAAATGAACCACTACTTAAAATAGAAGTCCCTCATCCCACCCTTTTCATTGTCAGTTCCAAACACCTAATCTAGAGGATACTTCACTAGACATGACATCTTATCCTGATCCTCTCACACTTTCTTAGTTGGGAAGAATTCATTATACATGATCTCCTATGGATTATATATATGGAACTGGGAAGCCTAGGAGGTGTCATACAAGCCTACTCACTTTAGTTCTACCATGATCTCAGTAAAACTTGTGTATGCCCAATAGGCATAGGCCCGCTCATTGATGAAGTTTCTACCCAGGGGAAAATCCGAATTATCGTTCCATCTATTATCTGGGATTCATATGCCCTACTTGATGATTTTACCATATTTTGGTGGAGATTACTCAAAATCCAATCATCTCGAATCGATGTTTTTGTTATGGTTTTAGACGTAGTCCACTATGAAGGTCATGTGTTCCTTCTATATGTTGCCTTCAACAGCCTTGTTCTACTAGTACTACCCTAGCGTGCCTTTGAACTAGTAGTCCAGTTTATCCCTATTCACTGATGGGATTAAGACATCATACCTTAGACCAAATCCATATAATTGAAACCTCTTTCATAGAGGATAGTTCTTATGTATTTCTAATAGTAGTACAAGCAGTGATTCATTGTATGAATGTCAATGAACATAGTCACTGATTATGATGTTTTCCTCCATTTCTCCCCTTTGGGTAGCATTCTCAAAAAATCATCAGTGGATTCTTGATCGGCCATTGAATCCAAGACGTAGGTTAATTTATGATATTGTTCACGATATCCTATGTTAAGGTCATTCGTAGGGCCCTAGGTCCTGAATACATAGAGTATTCAATGCATTTGGAAAACCAATTTCAAATCTCAATGCTTGGTTTTCTAAGAAGCGTTCATAGATCCAGGATCCTAAAACACGGTCATCAAAGAATGCATTTGTGTAGCTAAGAATATTTTAAAAAATATAGGTTATATGAGTTGTTTAATGAAGATATCGTGTAGATGGTCCCATAACATGATAATTATAAGAGTGTGTCCAACCATGATTTTAGGTGCCATCTATTACCTCATGAATGCTGATACCATCATGATAAACCATCTTCATGATCAACCATGTTTTAAGTGGTTTCACAATAGTATCTGACCCTATATTCCAATCATCTCTCAATCTTAGGGGAGTATCTGGTTGTGCTGAAATTTGTGTTCTGATATAAGTTGAGGGGGAACGTAGCCATTCAAGATGGAATCCAACATCAAACGGCCCAAAAATCATCAAAATTTTCTTCATCGCAAGGACCCTTCAAGGTGATCCCTTCATGAAAATTAATGCACCAGACAAAGATGGAACTCCAATGAGTTTGACACAATTTGTGACTATGAAAAAGTTGTTGATGGAAATCATCGCTATTATGTTACGGAAACATCCTTTCATGGAGCCCCAATTTTTTTCAGGGAAAACCTCCGACCATTGGGACTCCTTATTCCAATTAATACCTTGCTCATTCCACCTAAAAGGCATGTATAACTCAACTATTCAACATTTGACCTCCCAATTCTTGATGCACCTGGGTGCTATAAACTAGACCATAAATGGAATCATACAACGTACTGGATCCTCGAAAAACCCCATTAACCATTTTTATAAATACCCCCAGATATGTTGGGGGTTTCTTTCACCATATCCTATGCCCATTTGCGGTGGGAGAAGGCCCTACATGGTACATGATGCCTCATGGATAATTATTTTTTCATGAAGCACCACCTTTTCATGATCCTGACTTCATAACAAGGCAGTTTAACCATGTTTCGAAAAGTCTTTCCCATCATGAAGACACTATTCTACGATAATCACTTGTTATTCACAAATCTCCTCTCTGTGAGGCCCCCAACTATGAAAAACCCTTATCTTTCGCTTCTTCATGTTTCCTCCCTTATGGTGACTCCCCTTCATGAGGGTTGAGTGCTCCAACATTACCCACCCATCCAGAACTTGTTCAACTACACTCTAAATCCTCATGTGATCTAGTCTACCCAATATTGTGGCCCACTCCACTCCAACCGTGTCCCAGGGTTCATGTTTACCTCTTTATTTTTAGCATTGGTATGCTAATACCTATTTTTTCATCATAGGAACGCTAAAGTGGGCCTCATGAATGATATTTCTTTCACACTGTTACACCTTAACAATGTTGACTCATTCCCTTAACCAATGTCTTATATGAAACATTTATATAATCTTGTGGGGTGAGGACAAATTTCATCATGCTCGAGTGGTATGAAGTAAAACTTTTGAGCACCAATGTCCTCAACACATGAAATTTACTTATGATCTCACCACATATGGAAAGCACATGATGTCCCAGTTTATTGTGACATTGAATGAGACCCTCATCACATGGAGTGACATCCTATTCATAGGATCATAGGAGGTATGGGAACGATAAATGTCTCACTTTAAATACTCTTAATATGTCATCCACCTCTATTTATGATTTCATCCATGTGCACCTTGGGCAGTTTCAATGCATTTTCCCCAGTAAACCTCTGTTATGATTCATTATTTATAACTAGATAGGAATGAAATTTTACTCATATGGAATGAGATAAACCTCATATAGAATGAAAATAACCTTGGGAAACTTAAAAGAATAAGCCCCATGCCATATCTCTTTAAAACGTCATTCATGATACAAGCATTAAGTCTACTACATTCTCTTGTTTCTCACACTGAGCGGGACTCGCATGGGATTAAAAGATAGTAGAGACACCAAAATACAACCAATCCCCAAATGGGATTTCTTACTAGAGTAAGACATAGTATTTATATTTGGATGGCCCATTCCTACATGTAAACCCAAACATGTCCCTTTCATTGGGCCTCATATTCATGTGTAAGACCCAATCATCCTCATGTCCCCTGGCCAGAACCTATTCATAATCATCGACCTTGTGGAATGCATCCATTGGGCCATCTCTTTAGGTGTGATCCTTATTATTCATCCTCGAACAATGTGGACTTTGATTCAGAACTCAATACTATATGTAGGAAACCTACATGAGGATCAATCCTGACAACCCAACAATCCATCCATTATATCCACTCTATCAAATCCACCATAATACATCCTGATTTTACTCAGGTTACAACATCCATTTGGATCATTCCACCCACCTTGTATGTTCCTACCCATAAACTTCTCCTACCTCATCGCTACTCCTAGTATCACCCTAGAATCTGTCATGTGTAATCTCGACACAATCTCATACAATCTAACCAAGATAAATCCTCTTGAAAAGTGATCCTACCATTTGTATGCCCCATTATATTCCTCAAAATATGAAAGTTTTGATCAATGTCTTCTAAACAAGGTACATAGGACATATAATTGAGGTTTAATCAAGACTAATGAAAAAATGGTGTCTCCCCTAGGTATGTACCCATTCATGGTATGACATATTTTTGTGGTACACACCACCCTAGGTCCACTCTTATTGGTTATTATGATCCAACCATCTAATAACCCTTTCAGGAACTCCCTCATAGAGTATCGCCTACTTGATCAACATCCTCTAGGCATTCTAATTAGCCTCTCTCCATCAACTCAATTTCTTAAAATCATAACCTATCACACTAATACCCCATGTTAATCCTCGAATGAATGATGAAAAGATAGTAATACATTCCATTAGAATTAGTTACCTCATGATTGATATGGAATTCCTTGGGTTCGAGGACATAGATAGCTCCATGAGATTCCCTACTATGTGGAATAAAACAAGAGGAAAATGTTCTAGTGTCTAGATATTACAGTGGTTCCCAACATGACTACTTAGTAAATCAAAGGTTTCATCCTTTTAATTAGCCCTTAGAATTTACCAAATAGTATCAGTATAGTTAACCATAATCCATATATATATATATATATATATATATCTTTTAATGGGCTTTACAAACCATGTCCTAAACTATGAGGGATACATGGACTAGGTGATGGATTGTATGGAGAAATAAATTGAAGGGGGAACATAAATCACATCCACCTGTTTTGATCAAGGATAAGACATATCCTAGAAAGTGATGAATTCCACCCACCTTTGGAAATCAGAAATGTGAGGTAAAATTTAATTTCAGGGAATAATAACATGTTTGGTGTTGAAACCCTGGTGAAAGCATTAGAAATATACTCCTACACCTATTATAAGATTGGTTCTAAGGATCATATCACCACCTACAAAATTTGGATATCACTAAATTACAATGGTTCAATATTTATATGATTTTGGTTATAGACAATTACCATTTCAACAACTCATACTGTATGATATACCCACAGTGGCTCTTCTGATTCGTAATGCAATAAATGTCAGGGTTTTTATATATTATTTGTGGTAAAAAATGGTAATTATAGTATTAGAAATTAGTAGAGAAATCCCATAATATAAAATAATTTGAAAATATAACCATAGTAAGAACATCAAGGATTATGGTTTTATTTTAAAAATAGATTATCTCAAAAATGAAGAATTTTATACTGAACCATGTTTAAATATAATGTAAATATGTCATTACTATATATTAAAATATAGGTAACAAAGTGTAACATCATTAACCTTTTTTAAATCATATCTAATAATGAAATAGGAGCCCAATATGCGTATTAATGACTATTCTAAAATATAAAAATGAACCAAACATTGATTAGAAAAAATGAATGTGGATAAAAATTAATGTACATAGGGAGTACATGCATGGGACCATGAGAAAAAAAAATCTCATTTCCATACCTACATAATGAAATCATGCAATGATTTTACCAACTATAAATATGAAGCATGATAAAGGAGATTGTGTGAAAAATTATGTTCTGAAAAGGGAACATGCATTTGACTGAGGATGAAAGAATAATCTATGTGTGTACATACCTAATCAAATAGTCCCATGATTTAAACAATAAATAAATGTAATCTTGATAAATATTAATATATATAATAGGTTACGTTTTAAAATAAATAAAAAATTACAATAAATTTTGATATAATAAAACATGTATTTTTTGCAAATATTTATAATGATAAACCATGCTATTTAAATCCAAATAGAGTGATCTCCCAACCCAAAGGAACATCATAGAGGTTTTAAATAAAGGAATATCTTTTCATGGGAGTATTACATATTTAATTATATTTGTTATAGTTTTTAAATTTAAATTTTATTTTTTTCCATTCATTTTTAATTTTTGGTTTTCCAATATTCTAAATTTATTCTAGAATATATTTTTAATAAGAACTAAATTCATATTGTTTGTATTTTACAGTAATATATTAGATATTATGATTAAATCAATATATTTTAATTACCTCTAATTTGGTTACCTTACTCTATGTTCACTTTGAGGTTTGTTTAGTGTTAGTGAATGTGGAAGCCTATTAATCATAATACTGTAGGATATCTAAATTATAGGATCATTCAATTTTCCCCATCTAGGAAAATTTATTATATTTAGGATAATGTTTTTTATTGAGGGATTTTTCTATGAATGTGGATATATGATCTTGGGTACACTATATAGGATTAATTTCCAGATGATTTCATACCATAAAAGAGTATGTTCTAGGTGAATAATATAGAGACCCTCTATTTTAATACATTAACATTACATCAAATTCTCGGAATACTAAATACTTTATAAAAAAATATTCCCAAACACTGTATTAATATAGTGGATTTGAAAAAATGTATACATAAAAAGTAGTATATATGTGATAAAAATTACCTCTCACTAGGTTCTTCATAACTAGTAACCTTCCTGGATACATCATACCAAATAAATATCTTCATATCCTGGTGATGGAGCCAAAAAAAGGGTGAGATCAGATGCTCAGTAAGGGTAAACATGGAAGATAAGTAAGAATAAACAAGAGAAAAAGGGTATGACAATGTGATCTTAAATGTAAATAAAGAAATATATATTACTATTTCATATGAAATGAATTATAAGGGAATAAAGAGAATGATCCATGAAAGAATCACATAGGAATAACACATATAATTTTTGTACACACATATCCATGTAATATCATTCGCTATAAGTCATGACACATTTCCAGAACATATTAGGACATTTCATGGGGACTACACCTACTTGATTGGAAACACCACCATCCCTAGTCATAGTTACTTATATATAATGGATCACCCTTCCCCATATTCCCTAGGTGGAGTAGGATTCCCCATATTCCCATAATGGATCAGGGACCCCCATATTCCCATAGTGAATCAGGTTTCCCCATCTACTTTCATCATGGTTACTATACATAATGGATCGTACACACCACCATCCCTAGTTATGTTCCTTTCCATGTAAGGGTTTGGGTTTTATCGTATTCTCATAGTGGATCAAGCCCATTGAATTATTCCCATAATTATATATTTAGATATATATCATTACCCAATTAATTATAGGAAGATACCGGTCCCACCAATCTAATAATTAAATCATACTTACATTATTAAAAATAATTTTATCGTATTCTCATAGTGGATCAAGCCCATTGAATTATTCCCATAATTATATATTTAGATATATATCATTACCCAATTAATTATAGGAAGATACCGGTCCCACCAATCTAATAATGAAATCATACATACATTTTTCAAAATAATAATAAACAATCATAACATAACCAATTAAATTAAATGGGAGTCATAAACATGTAATCAAATATTAAACTATGGAAAAAGATTGGTTAAAAAATTGTTTCATCAACGAAAAATACAAGAAAATATGGTGTATTCTTAGAAAAATAACCTGTAAAGATGAAATATGTTTAATAAACATGTAACCCATTAATGAAATGTGTGTTTCATAAGACTTTTCTTTTCAAATCATAAATAATGAAGAGAATGAATAGGGACGGAAATGTTGGATCCTTTCCCCAAAAAAGAATGAGCAACACAAAAAAATTTATCTAACATGAAAAAATTTTGAAATATATTTTAAAAATATTTCATAAGGATAATATAATTTATTATTAGAAAAAATATCTTTCCAAATAATAAAAACTTTTGAAAATCATTTTCATTGAAAATAATCTGGAAAACATATAATGATTTCTTCAAAATGTTTTAAAAAATGTTTCTTTGAAAATACCTTCAAAACATATAATGAAATATTGAAATATTTTTAAGAACTATTTATCTGAATACACATTGAAAAAATATAATTAAATAATGAAAATGTTTTTAAATCCATTTATTTTTAAAGACATTGAAAACTTATAAATAACTATTCAAAACATTTTAAAAACAATTTCTATAAAAACACTTTGGAAACATATAAATTAATATTTGAAAACCATAAAACTTTTTTAAAATATATTTTCCCTGAAAATGATCTTAATATATCATCATTGAATTTATTTTTGAAAAATTAAATTAATGCATTTTTAAAACATGGTTTTTAATATTCGTTGCATGTGCCTCAAAGAAGGAAGATGGAGACAAAACTGTTTAACTAAACTATTAAATTTTCAAACATATAGAAAATGACATAGAGATCATAAAATAGATATGAAAAATATCATATATTTAAGGATAATACTCATTGAATTTATTCATGGGTATTATATAAAATAAAAAAATTAAACTAGTGCTGAATATAGATTTAATATCACACAAATAAAAGTGATAATAGAAATCTACATACCTTATGTCTTGAATATATTCATACTTGAAAAAACATAATGTATAATAGATATATTTTTATTATAAATCATTAGAAGAAAAATATTCTTATATATAATACCATATATGATTTTTATGACTTCATGTTACCCTCTTAATAACAATTCCATGATATGTTTTCTCTTATTGTAATATCTACATTGTCTTTCTCATGTGTCATAATTTTTAATATTTTTTCACTTCATAAATATATCTTAATTTATATAATTTAAATCTTGATATATATAACAAATATTTTTAGTATATATTTATTTATAATCAAATAGTAAAAATATAAATATGAAATGGAGTATACCATTAATTCTGATAGTAGACTATAAGTATGTATGAACAATATTTCTATTTTTCATATTGAAAGAAATATATGTATATATATATATTTAATATCATTAAATTAGAATTATTTTGTTTCAAATATCATATAATTACAGTATAATCATTCTTAAAACATTCTATAAATTATGGGAATTAATCACAGCACTTTGAGGTGGCGGTAGTCCACACTTCCCCAAACGAAAATATCAAATATACTAAAAATTGAAAGAATGAAGGTATGTGTTATTGAAAAATTTGTAAGAATAAATAAATAGTGTATATATAATATATATAACATATAAAAATATAGTTTTAATTAAAATTTCAATCCATGATGGCAGGTAATGGAAAAATGAAGAACATCATTTTGTGAGGAGTTAGTTCATCGTACACAATAATAGTATGTTCGTCATGAATTATATGGAGTTTATTGAAATTTTAGGTCTAACACATATTATAAAAACAAATTAGTATATTTTCTTCTCCTATGATGTTATGTATTCATTTAATCAAAATATATTAGGTAGAGGAGAATGAAAGTAAAAGAAAGGTTCCTAAGAAAGGATGTCACCTTTTGTTTGGGTAAGGCCTTTCGGTTGGCATCAATGGGTTTTCATGGTTAGATTTATTCCAAAAGGGAGTCTTAGAGGATGAATTTAGGAGTTTTGGGATGTTAATTGGGATTATATTAGACAATTATAAGTGGATTGAGAGTTGTGAATATGGGGAGAGGTGGTGGCATTTCATAATGGACGGAGGGGACCCATTAAATTTTTTAAAAATAGTAACGTTTTACCACATCTGTACCTATGAAAATCCATAAAATACAAAAACAACTCATTAATGGATGTTTTATGACCGAATTAGGGCCGTAAAATGGGTGTTGGGAATGTTTTACGGCAACGTTTACCATTATGTTTAGGGTATTTTCCATTATTATGCATAATTTTATCTTTATTGTTGTAATTATATTTAATCACTATCACTAATCATTGTAGTTAAAAAATTATCTTAATATAATTATAATATAGATATTTCACTGATTAAAACCATGTATTTACATTTTTTAAATTCAATTCATAGAATTCATAAAATTAATTTTACTACTAATCCTAGAGACGTTGTGAGAGAATGACTTTTTAATGTAATAATGATCAAGTATACATTAATATTAAATATATAAATTCTATATAAAAATGATTCAAATGACGGAAATTGTATTAACATGTGTAAAATTGATCTATTTTGACATTAAAACCAACATAAATAATAATGTTTCTATATAAATAAATTAAATGAAGAAGTAGTTTTATAATTAAAAATAAATATTTTTCACCATTCATCCAAAAATGTGGTTTTATAAAAAAATCCCAAATTTTCAACATTAGACAATTTTAAAATTTTTAATTCATAAATGTTGATTATTTTATCAAATTAAATATAAAAAAGTGTCTAAAATTAATTTTATTGTTTATCATATAAGGACATAAAAATAGTACTTTTAAGAAAATAGTATTTTCAGATAAGGTAAGACATTACTAAAAAGTGTATGTCTTTTCAACAGTATAATTAATTTATATAAAATCATTCTAAATAATATTTTAAAATTATTTATTACTATTCATATCACTATGTTTAATTGTTGGTTTATAATTTTATCATTTAAATAAATCTAATAATATAATGATGTTTTATAGACACTCAATGCTGTGTATAACACATGTTTTTTCATTTTTATGTATATTGAATGTTTTACATAGTGTATAACAAAACACATAAAATAAAATAAGATTAATTTATTTTAAAAATAGGTTCAAAAAAGTATTAGTGTTTTTTTATACCCCATATAAAATGTATTTCTCTCTCAAAATGGATCTTTTTGATACAAAATAATGAGGATATTCTTGCATCATAATATCCTCAAGTTCCATTTTAGCTTCCATTAACAAGTGTTTTCTACAAAAAAACATTGACCTCATGAATGGTCTTGATTCATTTAACATTCTCTATATTTTCAGAAATTTAGACAGGTTATTCCTAAAAAAAGATTTGTCTCCTGTGGTATGAACTCTAAGTTTAGTACATGTTAAGATTCAGGAATGTAATTCCTTAGATGATATACATGGAAAAATTTGTGGAATTTAGAGATATTTGGATTTAGTTCCAAGTGATATGAAACTATTATATTGTGATCAAGAATAATCAAGGGGTCTATATACCAATGTTTTATTTTCCATTTCTCCAAAAAACACATAAACTTCTTCCATGGAGATAATTTTAGAGACATATTCTAAAAAATGTAAAATTCTAGTTCTCACTGATGGTTATCAACATAAAATTTCAGCCAACATTGAGCATCCATGATTTGATGCTAAATAGATCTTAAATTCTCTACAATTTCTTCATTTATCTCTTATGTGAATAACTATATTTTTTCAACTTCATCCTTTCATGTTAGAGCTCTACATTTCTTCTCATAGAGGGATTCGTAAGTTTCCATGTGAGTTATTATGGGAATGCAATTATTGTAATAAATATTACATAAAGGTAGGTGATGATGGAAAACACCTTTGAATCCCAATGAACAAGATCTCAATATATCCTCCAAGGTTTTGATTATTCATTTATAATGAACATCCTTTTAATGATGATAAGAAATTCTAAAAATCAATTCTATATCAAGTCCATTCTTCAGGCTTCATCATAACACTTAGTTAAATCTTGGATCCCTATCAGATAAAATTTAATTTGGTACAATGTGAAACCATACCAATTTCTTTATGTAGATCATAGATAACTGTTCTGGATATATGCAATGTCTAATAGAAATGATATGTGCAGACATATTAAGGTGATCTACTACATAAAATATAGAATTAAAACCATTAATGGTTTTAGGGAGTCCAAAGATAAAATCCAGTGTGATGCTATTTCATTTCCATTATGATATTTTAATAGAATCATCATCCCCTTATAATTTTGTCTTTTTACATTAACTATCTAGCATACCATGTACTGAGATACAAAATTAGTGATATCCCTCTTCATTCCATCCCACCAGAATTATTCATTCATGTCTTTATACATATATGTTCTTCTAGTATTAATAGACAATAAATAACTATGAGATTACACTAATATATCTTTCTTCAAATTCAACATGGAAGGAACATATACAAGTTTCTGAAACCTTATAATTTCAACATGGGAAGAACACATACTAATATATCCTTCCCCAATAAATATTTACAATATTTCCATGTGTGTTGTCTTATAAAAATTAGGATTCATAGAGAAAGTTTAATGATACAACTTTATTGGGAATTTTTGATGATTTTCGATGTGATTCAATGAATAATAAATGAAAAGTGATCATGGATGAGAAAACACTCTATATATTTTGATGGAACTAAGAAGGATAGGGTTTTTTTATAAAATGTATTGGGGGGTTTTGAGTTAAATAATTTACCTCTGGAATGTGTAATCCATAGTGAAACAACATATATTACGGTAACTGAGCATGGGGATAAAGTAAAAATATATGTTAAGGAGACATATAAAGGTTAATACATGTACCTCACCAGCATAAAGGTGATCAAAAAATTAGTATGTTAAATAATGGTGATCTAGAAAATAAATGAACATTGTAAAGGTATTCCAAGTGTTAGTCAATGATTATTACACATATCCTAACGTAACACTAATATTGATCATATAACTTCAAATAACGTTTTTATATGATTTATTCTGTTTATTTGACATTGTGTCATATTATATGACTTCATTTGAAGATGAAAATTTACAATGGAAAGATAATTTAATATGAATTCATGAGTCTAATAATCAATCTAATATATTTCTTATTTCATCATTGTTTTTGAAAGGGCATAGAAATACTACGAAATTCGACACATCTAAAAATTTGGAAGAGGACAATGATAATATGTCTTTGAGGTTGATTGTATAACATTTAGGGTATATATAAGAGAATAATCTATTAAGAGAACACTATTGAGTTGGTCACATGAATTTCAATCCGATTTTCACAAACCAGCTCGGATACATAGTACCCTTATACCTGAGCCCACACTATCAAGGCCTATATGGAATTCATGATCCCCACAGATTGGATACTATCAAATAGATCCATATAAGATAAATTAGGAGACATATTTTCAACAAAATAAATGATGTTAAAAGATTAAAACTCATTATGATCACCACTCCAATGGGAGAATGTACCATAATCAAGGAGTAGAACCCCCCCCCCCAATGAAATGAATCATTAAAGTACTCAATATCAACCACGATGAATAATCAATCATTCAAGGAAATTAGTAGAAAACATATCCACCAGTTACCTCTAGAACTCCATGGTCCAAAGGATCAAGAACATCTACCAAATCCACTTGTCTCTTTCCCTTTTCTCAAACCTTGAATAATAAAGTTTAATAATGCTCAAGGTAAATTTAGTGTTTGTTATAAAAATACTAGTAGGGTCTCACAATGTGTATCATATTCAATACTATAAATTTTTTCCTTTTTTTCTTTTAGATAAAATAATATAAGGAATTTCAATTAAATTATAAGATATAAAACCAAAATAGGATTTCATTTCAAATAGATTGGAGATATATCCAATAAACATTCAAACATGATAAAATGAAATTGTTATATAAGACATTTCATATGAATAAGTTTTCATGAAATTTTTTTTTAAATAATATACAACATGTATATCAAATGAAACAACACATACTAGAGAACCATATAGAAAAGCCGCATGTTAAGTCATCTTATCAAGTATTAGGATCCATACATATTTCTTATTGATCACAACACTGGTTAGTTGTGAATAGAAAAAACCCCAAAGGGGAACCCATCAATGGTAGTCTACAACACAATAAGGGTACCCTTAAAAGGTAGTCAGTCCATAGTTTGTTTACTATCAATTTTCATCTTCAATACATTGCTAGGGAGTCAAGGTCCTAACATGATTTTCTTATTACCAATAACTACCCAAGAAAACATGTGATTAAAAAAATCAATCTATTAAATTGTTATTCTAACATTTAAAAACCTTTTCCCAATACCGAATTAGAAAATTCCATTTTCCATTTCAAGAAAAAATAGCAGGTTTCTATTATATCAAATAATTTCAAATTAATTATAAATTAAGATATTTTAAAAATAAATTATTAAATCATTTCTTCAAAATAATTTCCAAATAAAACCATAAATTTTAATAAATCTTCCACTGATGTTCAATCTTATTGAAATTTGGGATTTTCTTAATTCTAATGATATTTTAAAATAAAAATATAAAGTACTCACATATTTATATTTTTTAAACAATTAAAAATTCATATCATATTAATGAGGGATCTAAGGGATTTTGTTATATGGAATTTGATTTTGGAACCACATAATTATTTAATACTGGTATAGAAATCAGCACAAAAAATGGACTCCCTGAAGAAGACCGAAGGCATGAAAAATATTAGAACACAACCTAGAATAAAGATCTAACAAAAAAGATTATAGAACCACCTATTAAATATTGATAAATCAATATATAATGAGGGGATAAATTTCAAATGTAATAAACTATACTATAGGAGATCTTCCTACTTGGAGAGGTGCATCACATCCTCCATGATGATTTATCACTAATTGAATTAATTTGGATGGAATGAAGGTCTCCCAAATCTCCCACTAGATCCACTAGGATGAGATGTTTGAGTGAATCAAATGAAATAAATGAAAATCAAAAGTGAATAACACCTAAAATAATAATTCATTATAATTTCATGGAGTGTAATTCCATTACACGTCATGTAATGCCCGACTACTTTAAATCACAAGAAGCCATCAAATTTTTATTAGAAGATGATTTTTCTATTACATGTCACTAAATCCTTGAACCCAGAGTGTAACCATTAATTCTCTTATAAAATCCTCAAAGTAAATACATATAAAAAAACACATGGCTTGTAATCCCATTACACTATGTGTAATTTCCCACCAAGCTGTAGAAAACACATATTCTACTTCAAACCCAAAACCAAAAGTAATGGAAATTGAATACCTTATAAAAGGTAATATGATATCACAACCCAGCCACTATAAAAATATTTTGTCCACATAAATCTTATCAAGTAATTTTTATATCAAAGAGATGAGGACAATAATATCTTTTTCATGCCTCGTGCTCCCATGTCTCATGAGAATCATACATATGCCTCTGTACCACATGATCTAATGGTATCATACTCTAGAAAAGTACCTTTTTCTTAGAACCAACAATCATGACATGATGCTCAGTCACTAATAAAGTTTTTCTAACATCAAGATCCACTAGATTGATGAAATGAAATGTTCTGAAAGCTACATCTAAATTGAAGACACACAAAACACATCATGTATCGATGTTTTCTGTTTTGGAAGGGATAAATGGAAAGGCACTTTCCCCTCTAATTCAAAAACCAGAAAATACATAGAAGATGGGGAGAATATTTACCTTTCATGACAAACTGTCAATGAATAAATAGATGTTACAATCTCATGAAATATTAATCACTAACTAAAACCTAAAATGGTCACATATGACAGTTTTATAATATTTCTTACATTTCTGTGTTGTCAAAATTATTTGAAGAATAAACTAAATATTTTTTGTCACCTACAGATGAATTTATATCCATCTAAAGAGAATTATCCAATATCTGACCAACAAAATAGAAAATTTTAAGGCCAACTATACAAGCCCTTAGTAGGAGCTATTTAAATCACATAATTTTAATTGGTTTTATATGAAAACTCAACCAGTACCAAATGGATTTTCCAATCTCTGACAAAATTTAAGAATGAGGAAGAAATAATGGCCTAATTATAATGTCTTTTCCATTTTTGTCTTATCATCCTTCGAAAAATGGTATATTGTACTCAAATGAACCGGATATCATATTTTCTACTGACAGCCTTTGTAGGTTTCTTGTGTAGCAGAAGCACGTGGATGGGTGTACACAACATTAATTTTACCATTAACAATAATAAATCATAGATCTTTCATGATGATAAAATGCCAGATCATCAGAATAGAATGAAGATCGAATAGGAACATGGGAAGTCATGAAACCATAGAGAGGATCATCATATGTTGGTTATAATTAATTTATTTAATAGAAAAGAATTACCTTGATAAAATTATCTCTCCATTGATGCTTCCAGTCATGATCCAATATGTTATGTCGTTTCATCGTATTATCCATGTTTATGCATCATCTATTAGTGATGCACATGTGCTCCATGTATCTCTGGACATTGCAGAAGGGATATCTGGGTGCCAGCATAGAAGATCCTTCTGTTGAGATGTTTTCCTTGTATCACATTTGGAGATGCTTCCTAAGATATCTCCTTCATCTGGTGGAGGAGTACTTCTCTCATAACATGAGAGCATTCTTTAAGGAGAGAAATTATGTCTTGGATTGAGATATTTCTATATATCAATCGTGAAAAACATCAACGAAAGTCTAGCTTAATGAGATTAATTTAATTGGGATTTATATTACATAGAATAATAAAATAATGGAATAATTATCCATAGGAATTTATTCATTTCATAAAATTCATAGTAAGACCTTAGGACTAATAATAACATTTGACTATTATTATTTATTGACATGTGCCCAGTGAATTATACTTAGTATTATTTAATTAAAAAAATAAAAGTATTTCTCCCAAATTCTCACATAAACTACATGGCGTGTATTTTTGTTCTTACATTTTCTTTATATCCTCCACCACTATTATTAGACATGATTAGTTAAAAATTATTTCTTTAATAAATATCATTGTATTAATTGATACTAAATATATTATTTCCCACACATTATATTATCTCGAATAAATGTTGTCAAAATAAATGTAATCAGACACCCTTGAATAATTATTAAAACATGATCACGAATAATCATTATTCAACTTGTTAAATGAATATTTAACAAAGATACCTGGATTTAGTTTGTGTGTTACCCTGTAGGCCACTTTCATAGAGGAATTATGTAGATCCTACCTAAGGTCCATGTTTAGTGTCTAACAACATGCCACAGAACCCATAGAGAATGAAGTTAACACCCCAATAATGTGTCACCACCTATAAACACATACTGCGTAATGTAATAAATTTTTCTACATATCTCCAATCTAGTGGGTTTCTTGCTAGTTCCATCAACCCATGTTCCCAATAATTATTTCTTTGACTTCCCAGAATTGAATCTTCTCACTCCTAATAATAGAAAAGGATTTATTTAGGCTATATAAATTCCATCAAAAGTCAGGAGATATCAACTTCTGTTATTGAACAGAAGGGAAAAATACTTTCTCACATTATCTATTTGGTGAAATATTATTCGTGAGACAACCAATATATACTAACTCACTATGAACATTGTGTCTTCATTGTTTTGGACAATTAAACTAGGTGCATGAGTCATAATACCCATTAATAATAATCTTAAGGTTCAATGACCAATAAACATGTCTCAAATAGGAACATCCAATGACACTATGATATGTGGATTTTCTAGTGGAGAGTCTCTTTCTAATAATAACCTCCTGGAAAATAACTAGGGTGCATGCCATGAGAAGGTGACTCAATGTTTTATGACTCCATACCCTTAATGGCTGATATTATTTGGATCTCTAAAATAACCTTATCTAACCATAGAACGTATATCCATGAATAGTGTTTTGACACTTCCAAGTTCTCATCACAGTAAGGATCCTCTCCGATCCTTTAGTGAAACAGCTATTCATAGTAAAATATCACATGAATTTTAATGTAGAAGAACAATCAAGATGTGATAAGGTAATTATTAATATTAAATTCCAAAATATAGATTCATCATAAAGTACAAGGTAGTTTGTTCTAGGATACTAACTCATATAGACACCAACTCAGACCAGACACAACTCCTAACAACCGTTAACCGGATAACTCTCAAAATATAGACATTATTCAGCTGAGATAGGCCATTAGTTATGGGGTCATCCATATTTTCATATATGGGAACATTACTCACTGAAACATCACCCCTTTTAAAGAAATCTATCAAGTGGTGATAATTATTTATAGAGTATTGTTTTTGTTGATGTGACCTTGGTTCTTTTTGTAAGAGTCCCCACTATAGTATAATCACAGTATGATATGATATGATCATTAATATTAGGCACAATGTCAAGCTCTTGGACAAAGTTATGAATTCAAATTGCTTCCTTGCCTATATCAAAGACTGCTATATACTTAGAATCCACGATAGAATCAGCAACATCTGGCTTCTTTAAACTCTTCCATCTCACAACTCCTCCATTGAGATAGAATAAATATCCTGATTTCGACTTCTTATTGTTTTAATCTGTCTGAAAACTGGAATCATCATACCCAATGATTATAAGCACCTCATCTCATCCCAACACTAGTAACATATACATAGTTCTTATTAGATTCTTAAGGATAGTCTTAATAGCAGTCCAATGATACTCTATAGGATCTTCTAGATAGCTTCCTATAGTGCTAAATACATAGGAAACACTAAGCCTAGTAAATAACATGGCTTACATGATAGATCCAATAGACTAAGCGTATTTGATCTTGCTCATCCTATATTTCTTCGGTTGTGTCTGAGGACACATTCTCTTAGAAAGATGTAGGCCCTGAGATAGTGGAACCAATCCCCTCTAAGATTTTTATATACTAAATCTATTTAGTATCTACTCAATGTATGTACCATATATTTGTCCAAGTAGTCTCTCGGATCAATAATGAATGATCTGGATCCCAATAATGTTGTGTGATTCTCCTATGACATTCATGGAGAAAAAAAATTTCAATCATTCCATATTTGACTGTAATTCTGCTACATCATATCCAATAAGTAATATGTCATCAATATGTACAAATATGATAACGAACACATTCCCATTAAAATATTTATGAACACAAGACACACATTCATTCATATTGAGACCAAATTCTTTTATGGATTTATCAAATCTTATGTTCAACGAACTGAAAGCATTCTTTAATCTATAAATATATTTATGAAACATGGAAACCTATTTGGCTTCACCTGGTGTCGAAAAACCTTCTGGTTATGTCATATAGACATCTTCCTGATGGTTCCTTTTAAGGAATGTTGTTTTGACATCCATATTCCAAATAACTTATTCATGGTATGCTTCTATGTATTATATTATTCTTATGGACATAAAGATGGAAACTGGAGAGAAGGTTTCATCAGAGTCAATTCCTTGACTTTTCCTGAATCCTTTAGCTGCTATCTTTACTTTGTAGATGCTAAATTGATCTGTCATGTTCAACATTCTCCTGAACACCCATCTGTATCCAATAGGTTTTACATCAACTGCCTCCTCAACCAGAACCCATTCTTGGTTCTAATTCATGGAATCCACCTCCAAATTCACAACTTCTAGACATCATGTAGCTTCTGATAGCTCTACTTCATCCTTGTAAGATAGAGGTTCATCATTTTCCAATAATAATCATTCACCATTCTTAGTGACTAGGAAAACAATCTCCCTGGTTCCCTTAACTCTCTTGAACTCCTACACAATACCCTTGTTTTCGGAAACTCTTCCACGGGGACGTGTGGATCATGTTCCTATACGAAATCAAATTTATCATGATCATCATCATCGTCAAATTCAAATTTTCTCCCACCGTGATTTATTATGATGTGATCCCTCCTTAGAAATATGGCTTGTATGGAGACAATCACATTATTTAATGACGGGTTATATAGGTAATATACCTTAGTTTTCGAAGGATATCCTATAAAGATAAACATCATTCCCCATGGTTCTAGTTTGTTGCATGATAAGTCCTTAAAAAATTCCTCACATCACAATACATGATTGTGTGAAAAATGGGATTCATTCAATTTCATAATATAGAGGGAATTATATTTCCCACCATTGTTGTTACTCAATATTATGTTTTTACTGCAATTTTTAATTCATATCCCCAAAAGGATAACAGATGAATTGCATGAATCATCATCAACATCACCATTTCCAACAAAGTGTAGTTCCTCTTTTCACTAACACCATTCTACTACGGTGTATAAGGACGAGTGATTTGAGATAGAATCCTAGACTCCTATAAATGGTTGATGAATTCTTGGTTTATATATTATCCACCTCAATCTGATCAAATATTCTTTATATTCCTACCAAGATGATTATATACTTCATTCATGAATTCATTAAATTTCCTCATTGACTTTGACTGATAACTCATTAAGTAAATATAACTATATCTACTCAAATCATCTGAAAAAGTAATGAAGATAGAATATCATCCACAAGATTATACTGGAATTGGACCACACACATATGTGTGAACCAATCCTATATGATTTGTGGTCCTTTCACCATATCCACTGAATTACATCTTGGTCATTTTTCCTTGTAAATAAGTCTGAACTATGTCATGTGGTTTTAGCTTAGAAGTGTCTAAATAACCATCTTGGCAGAACATTTTCAATCTCTTCTGATTTTAAGACCATGATGTTGATTCCACAACTATGTGTTGTATGCATCATGTGAGATTGTTTCGTTATCGATTGTCAATAGTTGTTTTTTTGTAATTTAATACATAAAAGAAATTATTTAAATCCATCATACCATAAAACACATTGTTCTTATAAATGAAACAACCCTTATTTTCAAATTTAAAAATAAATCAATCCATATCCAAACATGATACCGAAATTATGATCATGGTAACACTAGGTACAAAATAACAGTTATGTAAAACCAAAAGTAACCCAGTTGGAAATGATATATGGTAATAGAAAATGGACAATGTGACTAGTCTCACGCCATTTGTAGCACAAATATATTCATCTCCTTTGGCAATTATTCTAATTATACTCAGTTATTACATTTGAATATAGCTTTGGTCCCCACATGATGTGTCTAATACCAAATGTCTGTAAATGGGAAGATTGACCTCGATAACAAATAATCCTTTAGAATCACCATGCTTCATCCTAGAGTTCCTCTTCTAGTGGAATGACTTTCCACATGAAAAAAATAAAGTCTCCCATTCCTTGCCCTACCTATAGATCTTACCCTTCTTGGAGGGACAATTCTCAGGGGATTCAAACAATTTATAAATCTCTAGCCCATTTTCATTGACCATCCATTTTATATTCACCACAAATACTACAGGTTTTTCATGCCCCATATCCTTATCTGCCTGGGAAATCATGGTCAGAAGTTCTGATATACTATTCTCATTATTTATCATGTTTTTATTGACAATAATGATAGATAAGGTGTTGGGATGTAATGATAGGATGAGATCTGTATGCTACTCATCTAGGAACATAATCCCTAAGGTGTGCATGCATTTAATGTAGCTGATAAGCTTGACTACATGAGGCCCAACTAGTTAAGACTCTCCAATGATAGTTTTGAACACAGCGATGGGGATATAATATCTACCATGTCTCGACATCTCTTGATAGATATCTTTATGGTGATACATCATTCAAAATGTGTCCAAGTTTTTCTATTTCTTCAAGAGCTCATTAGACATGGCTGATGGAGTGAAACATTGGAAAAATATGGCATCATCCAAATTTTTCAAATAGAGAGATATTCCATCGTCACTGGCCTCATTTCTAGGTGAAACTGCAATAGGATCCTCATGAACATGACATTTCCTCTCATGGTAAAGGATGAAGCGTAAACACCTCTGCCACTCCTAGAAATGGGTGCTGCTGAGAAGGTTTTCCTTCTAGAGTATAGTTCATAATGATATGTTTGATGTCATCTTTCATTCCATTTCTAAAAATTAAGATGGAAAAATATTTATTACATTATCATGAGAAAAATGAGAGAATTATATAAATGAATACTTATTAGTCTCCAAATATTTTATCAAAATCCAACACCCCTCACCATTGACTTTGGAATATTATATTTTCTGAATATTGTTGTGGAAAGGATCCATATTTTCATTCGAATTACCTTGACTAGGGTTGATCAATAATCTTGAAAGGGTTTAGGTAGACATTCCTAATTCCATCTGCATTAACACACATCTCCTTCAGCAATTGAGTGGACTCCCCAATCATGAAATCCTTTTATTTTGGATTTCCTCACCCTTTGTCAACTGGTCATACCATGTCCTACTATGGAAGTCAACACTTCATTTGAACCATGTCAAGTCAACCCAAATCCTTGAATTAAAATACCTCGACAATTTAAATCATCCCAACTAAGGTTGCTTAAGAACTTTGAACTATGGTCTGATTCTAAAGAAGATTATGGAAGGATATACCGACATAATATTTCCTTGAGGGATTTTGTCCTTATATATAAATTTACATTTTATTATTTTTATTACATTCTTGTTAATATTAATTGGGATATACATAAGTGATTAACCATTTCTAAGATAGTATTTACACATAATCCAATCTTATTTTAGATCCATCTTGTATTATTGTTATTTAATTAGTCTTGTGATCATAACGATACACCCACAATAAATAAACCATGTAATTGATTGAAATAAATAAATTGTATGATCATGAGCTTGTTCTATTAGTTAGTTTTTCTAGCAGTAGATAAACTAACCCAAGACCCAGGATAGAAAAAAACATAACCCATTGGGGTTCGCTTTTACAACTATCAACCTATCAACCTTTTTATCTCTTTTGATTGGTTTCACCTTGGATCCTAACTTGAGCCGCCTCCACAATATTAGTAGATCCATCCGTTACATAATCATTTATCTCTCACACAGTTGAGGGGTAAAAAAGGTTTTACCAATATGAAACCTTGTTTAGACATACCCTACATATTTATGAGATGAAGGATCACATATCAAAAAAAATTAATTTAAATAAATAAATTAAAAGAAATCATCCACATACAAAGGTCCTGGTCCAGCTCATGATGATACATACATGAAATGATATTTACGCATAAATGATACTAGAATTAAATTCATTATGTATTCTTATTTGAGATAAATCATGCACAATTCAATTAATTATTTTTTTAATTAATCATTTCATTTATATTAAACCATTTTCTAAATTTCCTTGAGATTCTCCTCCATCATAATTTTAAACATATAAATTCATTAATAATTATCTTGGTATGTAACTTGTACCTTGGATACTACGCGGTGAATTATCATTCATAACTACCCAATGAGTAGAAATGAAAATTACACAAATGTTAAATAAAAAACATATATATATAACAAATATCACGTGTTGTGCCCCATATTTATGTCTTCTCCATGGTACACGTCTCAAGGGATCGTATAATGTAATAATAAATTTTAACAAATCTATGTAATTTGGATGTGTACACGACATGCAGTTCATACTACATAGAGTGTACTATCGTTCATCATCCATCTAATGTACATTCCTGGGGATTAGACGTCTATATGTACATCACAAATCTTTGGAGTACATGATGTGTCCAATGGGCCACACGCCGTGTAGTATCTGCATTACACGGTCTCCAGCCACGAAAGCCATGTATGGGGTACTTGTTCTAACCCTTATCCAAAGGGACTACCTGTTGTCTCCAGTGGGCCATATAGTGTGTAATCTATTATATATGTGACACATATTCCCAGTAAACACATGGAGTAATTAAGGCTCCGAAAAAATCTATTCACACAGATTGGTTAGGCAGACTTGTCTCAATGCGTTGAACCTTTACTACACGACCTATACTGTCAAATAATAACCGTGTGTTTTAGTGTGGTATGTCCATGAACCTTTGGAACCGATACATGTGATCCTCTATTTTATATAAATCAAAATTAAAATAAATGATCATTTTTTAATGGTGAAAAAAACAGAGGAGGCACAAATCTCAAGATTCATATTTCCATAATGATTAACATGAATTGAATAAAAAAATTAATAAATGATAAAATAATCCACAAAAAAACTAAATAATTATGATAAATGATATAACCACATTGATACAACTTGTAGGTTTAATTCATAGAAGATGTGTGTGGATGGGTATACCCATCATTAAATTTTTCATTAATAACGATCAATCTGAGATCTGTCCTGAGTAAAAAATTCTATATCATTGGAATAGAACGTAGAAAAAAAAGGAAAGGGGGATGTCCCAAAATTTTAGAGAGGTTCATCATATACTAGTTACAATTAATTTAATTAAAATCAAATAAATACCTTGATAGAATTCTATCTCCATTGATTCTTTTGTTCATGATCCAATATGATTCATCATTGCATTGTAGGAGCCATGTGTAAGCTTCCTCTAGTGGTGATCCACAAGTACTTCATGTATCTCTGGAAATTACAGAAGGGATATACAGGTTCTAGCGTGGAAGAGTCTTCACATGTGATGTTCTCCTTCAATCACCTTGAGATCCACTTTCAAGGAAATATCCATGATCCAATGAAAGATGATCTTTCTTGTAACATTAGGGAATTATAGTAATAAGGGAATTATATTTTGGATTGAGAGCTTTCTCCAGGTCCATTGTGAAAAACCAATTATAATTGCATGCTTAATGAGAATAATGTAATTGGGATTTATGTTACATAGAATAATGTAAAAATGAAATAATTACCCAAAGGAATTTATTCATTACATTTATTTCTTAGTAATAAGTCATGTCTAATAATAACATTTGGAAATTATTATTACTTGACAAGCACCCATGAAATTACTTCTAATTTTTTTTAATTAAATAAATAATATTATTTCTCATAAATTTCTAGAAAAATAGAACTATGTGTATATTAATATACACGGTGTGTATTTTTTTCCCCATTTTCTTTATTTCCTCCACTGCATTTTTTAGACCTTGAATAATGAATATTTAATTCTAAAATAAATATCACTTCATTACTCACTGATAAATTTATTATTTCTCCCGTAATATATTTTCTCGAATAACCGGTGTCTAAATAATTGTGATTTGGAATCCCGGAATAATTATTAAACCACAATTGGGAATAATCGTTATTCATCTTATTAAAAGAGTATATAACAAAGATACTTGAATACACTTTGTTTGTGACCCTCTAGGAATATTTCTCAATAGCATTAGGTTGAAAATTCATAAATTCCGTTTTTAGAATCTAGCAACATGCCATGGAACCCAAAGAGAATGAAGTTAATACCATAATGACATGTCACCTCATATGAATGCTTATAGTGTAATGCAATCCCTTTGTCTTGATATCTCCAATCAAAGGGGGATGCAATCTAGTTCTATCAACCCATGTGATCAATTACTCATTCTTTAACATTCTGAAATTGAACATTCCCATTCCTCGCAATGGCCTTGGATTTATTTAGGCTATATCAATTCCATCAAAGGGATTAGGATATCATCTTCCATTATAGAACATAAGAAAAAAATCCTTTCTCGAATTATATATTAATGAATTATTATTCGTGACACACCCAACATATCCCACATTATTGCGAATAGTGCATCTCCAACGTTTCTTAACACATATAAGTGCACGGTTCATAATACCAAATAATAATACTCTTAAATACTAAGGACTAATACACACATCCGTATATAAGAACATCCAATGACACTATGAAATATTGATTTCCTACTGGTGGAATACGTTATCAGAATATCCTCCTAAATATTACCATGGGTACACACCATGGGAAGGTGCCTCAAATTATTATGAGTCCTCACCCCTAATGACCTGTATTATTTTTTTCACACAAATTACATCATCCGAACATAGAAAATATGGTCAAGAATAGTTTTATGGTACTTCCTGGTTCTCATTATAGTTGGGATCGAGTATGACTCTTTAGTGCAACAACGGTCTTTAAGACATTATCACATGGATTTTCAAACATAAGAACAATCATTATGTGATAAGGTATTTATTAATATTAAATCCATGAATTCAATTTTATCATGAAGTATAAATTACACGGTTCTAGGAAACCAACTCCAATAACCTTCCCATAAATGAGATCTAAAAATAGGATCTTTATCAGAGACAATAGTAAATGGAACTTCATGTAGTCGAATAATCCTTTCAATAAGATATTTTCTAACTCATCAAATTTTATTGTATCATGCATGGGTATAAATTGTGATGATATTTTCATCTGATCAATTACTACCCATATCACATTATTCAATCAAGTTGTTTGTGGAAACCTCTCCATGGAATCCATAGATTTCTCATCTCACATTCATGAATGCACTGACACTGGTTGAATAAAATATGAAGGTCTCTGATTCCAAGCCATGGCTTGTTGGAAACTATAAAAATGAGAATGATAATAAGAAATATCACATATCATACATATACATCACAACCATTTCCTTAGGTAATAGACCATCATTGACATTCCCAAGTACACTTCTCAAAAGGAATTATTGAAAAATAGCACGACATCATTTCTCCCAATGAGAAGTACAATATTCTAGTTCCAAAAACATATGATTCCATCAAAATAGAATGAAAATTCACTAATGGTCTCCACACCATAAATAGAGTCTTTATTTCTGTGTAATTAATCATCAAGATGTTGTTCCTAATGAATAATCTCTATAAGATAATACCTCAGTAGAACACTTCTTGAAATATCCTCTGACTCATTCTCCTTGAATCCTAAATGAAAATGTGAAAAAAAAATCATCATGTTCCACTCTTTTGATGATTCATTCACCACATAGGTTGGAATTTCCTTCACAATGTACCTATAATGAAATTAACATTCATTGGTGTGTAAGAAATGTTGATGTTAATATACTGTAGGTACAACACCCATATCCACTACAGATGGATCAATTTTTTTTAGAGAAGATATTACACAGGATATTGAGATAAGAATAGATGTTAAACCCTTCTCCAGAATGGTATTGAAATTTACTCTTAAACTTATGAATCACATCAATGAATTACCAATCTTGGGTTTCATAGTTCTTCTCATGTGGACTAAGCTATAGAGATCCAAAGGCTACTTAGTGTTCACCTTGTATAAGAACAATACCAAGACCTAAAACTAATGCATCAGAATTGACCAAAAAGACCTAATCTACCTTTGGAAGTGTCAAAACCAATGTAGAATTCATCAAACATTTCTTATTATCAAATGACCATTTAAATTTAGCATCCCATAAAATATCACTTCATTTCGAGTGAGAGTGGTCATTAGAGAATAAAAATTTGAGAAATCATTCGTCAACCCTTGATAACAACCTACTATAGCAAAGAATCTCCATGGACAAAAATAATTATATGGATGTTCCCATGTTATAATAGCATCAACCTTTTCGAGGTAAACTAGGATACTGTGTTAAATGTAACATCCCAAGTAAGTAATGAATAATAGATATTTTTATCTATGTCTATTAATGATAAAGATAGTGTTTTAGAGGCTTAAAATGAAAATAAATACAATCTTATGCATGGAATACACTAATATTCTTAAAGGATTGTTTTAGTGCCTTTTGATGGAAAACCATTTTTGAATCTATATTTTGACAATTTTAGAAACTATGTTTGTCAAAATAAAATTATCCTTTATGATTGGGACATCAAAATTTACCTTGTGTGAATTTTTGGTAATTTTCCGACAATGTTCATTTTTAAATGAATAGTGAAAAATACTGCATTTTACATCAAAACTACTTTTTAATCTAATTTATTTATATGATTAGATTATGTTTTGAATTGGTTTTGAAGTGAAATTAGAATATATTTTTACCATTTTATCCAATGGTGGTCATTGGAATCAATTTCGATTTGAAATTAGACTTAAACTGGTGTCAATCTTTTGATACTTATTGTTTTGTAAAAACACGCTATTTGCTCTGGCAGCGGGAATTAATTATTAAATTAATTAATGTGACTTATATGATTTGAATTTTGTAAAATAGACTTCATTTTTTCGTAATATCAAATATAGCTTAGAGTGAATTTTTGGTAATTTTCTGAAAAACTTCAATTTTGATGAATAGTGAAACCACTAAGTGGTAATCAAGCAAACTGTTTTTTTCAGTTAAATTAAAGTTTACCACTAATGTGTATTGAATTTTGAAAATCCGACATACATGGTTGTCATTAAGAAGTAAAATGTGGTTCAATGAGATTAAAATAATTTTTTGGTGAATAGTAACTTATTAAGTTCTTAATCGCGATTAGTGGTAATTAGGGTAGTTTAATGTATAAATAATGCTTTAATAATATAAAATGACCTAGACACATGTCCCAACCTCATTGGTTGTGTCATGGCCGACCAAGAAAAGTCATGGCCTAACATGGGGACCCCATGTATCCACTTTTGTTGGGAAATAACATAAATTACTTTTTATTAAATGTTAAAGTGAAAATGACACAAACATAATATGTTTTGCGAAAACAATTTTTAAGTGGGGTTATACAAGTCCAAATTTTGATTATAAATATTCAATGGAAAGCTAAAACGATTTCCTACATCATAGTAATTTGTTTATAATTTTTAGACATTAAATAAATTTAATTATTTATGACATAATAATGATGCAGCGATGACATCATTATTTGACGATTTAAATAAAATGGAAAGATAAAATAAAATCTATGAACTACACATGTCCAAAACCAATTGGATGAATGGATTTCGATGCCTTATCACCTTATACACGAATTCCATCAATGTGGGACCTTTTAAAACCGAAACACATTTTCAAATAATGTAATGTTTCTTTACTTTCCAAAAGTGCCCCTCCTCTCCCCTTATAAAAGGCCCCCACCTCTACCTCATTTCACACACCTCTCAAGCCTTTGGCTCGGCCAACCCCTGCCCATTTGCTCTCTCACCATCCCTCTCCTCATCCTAGAGGATTCCCTTTGGGCATAATCCTTTCAAAGGAAGCCTTTAGGCTCAAACCAAAAGAAGTTACACTTTTTAAGGTATTTCATTCTCTCATGTTCATTTGTTTTATTTTGCTTCTCCGACCCCCTAAACTCTTTTTATTTACTTCTTTTGTAACAACACCAGTATCTTCAATATACTAGGATGTTGTTATAAGATATATTTGAGCTACACTCTCACACAACTACATCAAATGGTTAAAGAACATACGGTTTCCGTGGATGGCGAAATTCTGCCTCCCGAAACGATGATTGTTCAATACTCATTTAACACCTTCAAAGGTGGCCATTATGATGTCACTATTTTTATATATGATATATTATATGTTTATGTTTTCCTTAAGCTTCTGTTTTTTTCATTTTGGGCATACCTTTATGGTTTCCATTATGGGTAAAACACGATATCTTCATTTTAGGAAGTGCGGACTACCGCCCCCTAAAAGTGATTTGATTCGTTAATACCATATGTGGGATGTGTAAAGGGTAAAGTTAATGATATTATATATGTTATTATACTGGAATTATAATATACTCTTATATCGTTATGATTCCATTCCAGAAAATATGAAATAGAAATGGAAGTAGCGTTCATGCGTACGTACGGCTTACCGTCTCCATGAACGGTGCATTTCATTTCTTACCTCTTAATGTGATGTAATATTATAAATGAATGTATGTACTGGATATATATGACATATATGATATCTACATAATGAATACCATTCTGGATATAATGAAACTTTGACCAAATTAACAACATGTAAGTATAAGAAGTCAATTTTTGACTTAAGAACCAAATACCGACAAAATGAACATTATTAACTTAAATGATTACATGATGTTCATAACATGGTATAAAAGGAATAATGAACTTGAAAAAGATTCATAATCAAGTAGAGATTAACTCAAGTTTATTATTCAGGAGATTAAAGAACGGTCGGGTCAAGTCAGATACGAGGTATGGGAACTTCTTAACCCAATTTCCATTCTTTGGGTTAATCTCCTACTTTCAAATTATGTCATTATGTTATTATGTCGTATCTTGTATTTGTACTTTATTTATGTGTACTTATAGTGAATACACATAATGTATCTATTTTATTTTATAAATTATCTTGGTATGGGACTTCGTCTCAATCTCCTTTCGTTGAGGCATATTTTATTTTATACACAACTTTCTTTTATACGGTGTATAAACCCCTTTGACTTTTACGTTTACTCAAAAGGAATCTTTTTTATACGAAGCGTTTACTAAACGACAAAAGGGAATGTTTTTGTCGTACGTATGCGGCGACAACGACTTCTCCGCCGTCGTAACCGTTATTTGAGTTTTGGCTTCCTCTACAAGCCATACCTTTTTTTTAAAAGAAAAATAAATACCATGTTTTACTTTGGTATTGAAAATGGTTTTCATAATGTTTTTATTATATCAATGTGTTGTATTGATATCTCGTGATTGAAATGTGGAAATGTTATGTTTCCTTTATGCATGTTTTATGTGATATGATTATGTTATGGTTCTTGGGCATTATTATGAAGACGGGTGGTTCCGTGATAAACTAAGGGCGGGTGAGCCCGTTATAGCTCTCCAATGCATTGGGTAACGCGAAGGAGTGAAACGTTAAGGTTTCTCCGAAGAGATTTTAGGGAATATACTGTGATGGGTATTCCAAACGTAACCAAGAGGGTTACCCCCTACGTAAGAATGTTATGAATGCCTCAAGTTACCTTTACGTATTATGATTTATATGATTTATTCATGTTTTTATGAGGTATGTTAAAGTGCCTATGTTTTATGGGTAAAGTATGATTTCATTCTTATGTATATATGAACTCATGTTTCCTTTCCATGTTTTTTTATAACCCATACTGAGTTTTTATGCTCATCCCAAGTTTTTGAAATGTTTTTCACAGGTCAAGGGAAAGGTACATGATAAGATGATAGAGTCAAGGATGTGTCAAGAAATAATCCATGTTTTATTTTAAATGTGTTTCCATTGATGGGAATGAAGAATACTATCTTTATGTAACCACTTTGTTTATATGTGGAATGTAATGCAAGTTTTATGATCTAATTCTCTAAAACTCTAAACCCGAAAAGATCCTCAACGTGTAATCTTGTAATAACTCAAGATTAAGTAAGGTTTAAGGCTGGGGCCTTATAGTTGGTATCAGAGGTCGGTTTAGACAACTTTAGGAGTTAGAAAAGTGTTAAATTATAATATGATTGAAATGATATAGCATTTACGGATTGCCATGTTGCTTCGCCTAAGATATTTCCATGTTCAGAATGGTTTTCCGTAGGGGAAACAAAGCAGCTATGTTGGGACGACATCAGGAGGAAGACAGCCTTCCAAATCAGCAACCTGAGATGGTCGGAATCGGAACTGAACAGTTTGTTGCAGTAATGGCGCAGTTGACTCAGGCTATAAATGGTGGTGGTATCCATGCACGAGATCAGCCAGATCAACCGCAGAGGAACATGTCAGTGGTGGAACATTTCATGAGGCAACATCCACCATCATTCAGAGGATCATCTGACCCTGTGCAAGCTGAAGGGTGGATTAAATCACTGGAGAAGATTTTTGATGTCATGGGATGTTCAGACAATCAAAAGGTTAGTCTTGCTATTTATCGTTTGGAGGGTGAGGCAGATCAGTGGTGGTCTATGGTTAAAAATATCAGGGATGCCGATGAGATTGATGCTCTTGACTGGGATGAATTCAAAGGTATGTTTCTTGAGAAGTATTTTCCTAAGGCTATTAGACTTAGGATGGAAAAGCAATTCTTGGAATTGAGGCAAGAGGAAGACTCAGTGGCTGCCTATGAAGAAAGGTTCACTCGATTGGCAAGGTATGCTCCAAATTTTATCCAAGACCTTGATAGTAAAATCAATCGTTTTTACTCAGGATTAAAGCCAAAATATCGAAGGGCATTAGCTTCTCGTGAGTTTAAAAGTTATGAAAAGCTTGTTCGATGTGCTGAGAAGGTGGAAATGGAGTTTTCCGATGACCAAGTTTTCTATAACAACCAGCAGAAGAAGAGACCGAGGTGGCAGGAGAAAGGTAAGAATTCTTCAAAAAAGTCTGATGGTAAGAAAACTATGTTTCCAGTTTGTGATAAATGTGGAAAAAGGCATGCTGGGGAATGTCTTCTGAATTCTGGGAAGTGCTACCGATGTGGTAAGATGGGACATAAGGCTCGTGATTGCACTGAAAAGGATCAAGCTGAAGGTAAGAACAAATTTGATTTACAGTTAGTGAAGTGTTATAAGTGCAATGAGATGGGTCACTATGCAAACGAGTGTCCAACAAGGAGCTTGAGTGATGGGAAGCAGTTAGACTACAAGCAGAAAGGGGTGGTGAAATCCTTTGCAACTACTTCAGCAGATGTTGGGCCATCGAATGAAGTGGTATCAGCTCCAGGGAGCTCAGTATTTTTCGAAGATTGACTTGAGGTCGGGGTACCATCAGTTGATAGTAAAAGAAGCAGATGTTCCGAAGATTGTGTTCCGTACTAGATATGTCCACTATGAATTTGTAGTAATGCCTTTTGGGCTAACCAATGCACCTGCTGTATTCATGGACTTAATGAATAAAATTTTCCATGAGTTCTTGGATAAGTTGTGTTTGTGTTTTGAGGTTTGTGAAGAGGTTATGTGTGCCTTGTGATTCACAGTTGAAGAGAGAGTTGTTATGTGAAGCTCATAGTTCTCCATTTTCAGTTCATCCTGGCAGTACTAAGATGTATAGAGATCTGCGGGAGTATTACTGGTGGGATGGAATGAAAAGAGATATTGCTGATTTTACTGTGAAGTGTTTGACTTGTCAGCAGGTTAAAGCTGAGCGGCAGTTACCGAAAGGGATGCTTCAGCCTTTACCAGTGCCAGAGTGGAAATGGGAGAATATATCCATGGACTTTGTTGTTGGGTTACCGAAGACATCTCGAGGTAATAATGCAATCTGGGTTATTGTTGATCGCTTGACCAAATCTGCTCATTTCCTTGCTATACGAGATACTTTCTCTCTTGATCAACTTTCCCGTTTGTATCTTAAAGAGATAGTCAGGTTACATGGAGTTCCCCTCTCCATTGTATCTGATCGTGATCCCAGGTTTACTTCTAACTTTTGGAAAGGCCTTCAGAAGTCGTTGGGTACTGAATTAAATTTTAGTACAGCTTTTCATCCTCAATCAGATGGGCAGTCAGAACGAACAATTCAGAAATTGGAGGATATGCTACGAGCTTGTTCTATGGATTATCAGGGGAGTTGGGACCAGCATCTTTCTTTGGTTGAGTTTTCATATAATAACAGTTTTCATTCTAGTATACAGATGGCACCATTTCAGGCATTATATGGGAAGCGGTGTCGAACTCCAACTTTCTGGGATGAAGTGGGTTGATGGGACCAGAATTGGTAGAAGAGATGGCAGAAAAAGTTCAGCTGATTCAGAAGCACATGAGAACAGCTCAGAGCAGGCAGAAGAGTTATGCGGATAACCGGAGGAAGGATCTATCTTTCGAGGTAGGTGATCATGTTTTTCTCAAGGTTTCTCCTTGGAAAAGTGTGATGAGATTTGGTAAGAAAGGAAAGTTGAGTCCAAGGTTTGTTGGACCATACGAAATTCTGGAAAGAGTTGGATCAGTTGCATACCGAGTGGCTTTACCTCCGAGTTTATCTCAGGTACACAATGTTTTTCACGTTTCGATGTTGAGAAAGTATATGCCAGATCCATCTCATGTTTTGAGTCCAGAGGTAGTTCAGCTGGAAGAAAACCTATCTTATGAGGAACAACCGGTCCAGATTCTTGACCACAGGGAGCAAGTGTTACGGAATAAGGTGATTAAGCAGGTAAAGGTTTTGTGGAAAAACCACATGATTGAAGAGGCAACATGGGAATCCGAAAATGCAATGAGGGATAAGTACCCCAATTTATTTGATAAGTAAATAAATTGCGGGGACGCAATTTTCTAAAGGGGGGAAGGATGTAACATCCCAAGTAAGTAATGAATAATAGATATTTTTATCTATGTCTATTAATGATAAAGATAGTGTTTTAGAGGCTTAAAATGAAAATAAATACAATCTTATGCATGGAATACACTAATATTCTTAAAGGATTGTTTTAGTGCCTTTTGATGGAAAACCATTTTTGAATCTATATTTTGACAATTTTAGAAACTATGTTTGTCAAAATAAAATTATCCTTTATGATTGGGACATCAAAATTTACCTTGTGTGAATTTTTGGTAATTTTCCGACAATGTTCATTTTTAAATGAATAGTGAAAAATACTGCATTTTACATCAAAACTACTTTTTAATCTAATTTATTTATATGATTAGATTATGTTTTGAATTGGTTTTGAAGTGAAATTAGAATATATTTTTACCATTTTATCCAATGGTGGTCATTGGAATCAATTTCGATTTGAAATTAGACTTAAACTGGTGTCAATCTTTTGATACTTATTGTTTTGTAAAAACACGCTATTTGCTCTGGCAGCGGGAATTAATTATTAAATTAATTAATGTGACTTATATGATTTGAATTTTGTAAAATAGACTTCATTTTTTCGTAATATCAAATATAGCTTAGAGTGAATTTTTGGTAATTTTCTGAAAAACTTCAATTTTGATGAATAGTGAAACCACTAAGTGGTAATCAAGCAAACTGTTTTTTTCAGTTAAATTAAAGTTTACCACTAATGTGTATTGAATTTTGAAAATCCGACATACATGGTTGTCATTAAGAAGTAAAATGTGGTTCAATGAGATTAAAATAATTTTTTGGTGAATAGTAACTTATTAAGTTCTTAATCGCGATTAGTGGTAATTAGGGTAGTTTAATGTATAAATAATGCTTTAATAATATAAAATGACCTAGACACATGTCCCAACCTCATTGGTTGTGTCATGGCCGACCAAGAAAAGTCATGGCCTAACTTGGGGACCCCATGTATCCACTTTTGTTTGGAAATAACATAAATTACTTTTTATTAAATGTTAAAGTGAAAATGACACAAACATAATATGTTTTGCGAAAACAATTTTTAAGTGGGGTTATACAAGTCCAAATTTTGATTATAAATATTCAATGGAAAGCTAAAACGATTTCCTACATCATAGTAATTTGTTTATAATTTTTAGACATTAAATAAATTTAATTATTTATGACATAATAATGATGCAGCGATGACATCATTATTTGACGATTTAAATAAAATGGAAAGATAAAATAAAATCTATAAACTACACATGTCCAAAACCAATTGGATGAATGGATTTCGATGCCTTATCACCTTATCCACGAATTCCATCAATGTGGGACCTTTTAAAACCGAAACACATTTTCAAATAATGTAATGTTTCTTTACTTTCCAAAAGTGCCCCTCCTCTCCCCTTATAAAAGGCCCCCACCTCTACCTCATTTCACACACCTCTCAAGCCTTTGGCTCGGCCAACCCCTGCCCATTTGCTCTCTCCACATCCCTCTCCTCATCCTAGAGGATTCCCTTTGGGCAGAATCCTTTCAAAGGAATCCTTTAGGCTCAAACCAAAAGAAGTTACACTTTTTAAGGTATTTCATTCTCTCATGTTCATTTGTTTTATTTTGCTTCTCCGACCCCCTAAACTCTTTTTATTTACTTCTTTTGTAAAAACACCAGTATCTTCAATATACTAGGATGTTGTTATAAGATATATTTGAGCTACACTCTCACACAACTACATCAAATGGTTAAAGAACATACGGTTTCCGTGGATGGCGAAATTCTGCCTCCCGAAACGATGATTGTTCAATACTCATTTAACACCTTCAAAGGTGGCCATTATGATGTCACTATTTTTATATATGATATATTATATGTTTATGTTTTCCTTAAGCTTCTGTTTTTTTCATTTTGGGCATACCTTTATGGTTTCCATTATGGGTAAAACACGATATCTTCATTTTAGGAAGTGCGGACTACCGCCCCCTAAAAGTGATTTGATTCGTTAATACCATATGTGGGATGTGTAAAGGGTAAAGTTAATGATATTATATATGTTATTATACTGGAATTATAATATACTCTTATATCGTTATGATTCCATTCCAGAAAATATGAAATAGAAATGGAAGTAGCGTTCATGCGTACGTACGGCTTACCGTCTCCATGAACGCTGCATTTCATTTCTTACCTCTTAATGTGATGTAATATTATAAATGAATGTATGTACTGGATATATATGACATATATGATATCTACATAATGAATACCATTCTGGATATAATGAAACTTTGACCAAATTAACAACATGTAAGTATAAGAAGTCAATTTTTGACTTAAGAACCAAATAGCGACAAAATGAACATTATTAACTTAAATGATTACATGATGTTCATAACATGGTATAAAAGGAATAATGAACTTGAAAAAGATTCATAATCAAGTAGAGATTAACTCAAGTTTATTATTCAGGAGATTAAAGAACGGTCGGGTCAAGTCAGATACGAGGTATGGGAACTTCTTAACCCAATTTCCATTCTTTGGGTTAATCTCCTACTTTCAAATTATGTCATTATGTTATTATGTCGTATCTTGTATTTGTACTTTATTTATGTGTACTTATAGTGAATACACATAATGTATCTATTTTATTTTATAAATTATCTTGGTATGGGACTTCGTCTCAATCTCCTTTCGTTGAGGCATATTTTATTTTATACACAACTTTCTTTTATACGGTGTATAAACCCCTTTGACTTTTACGTTTACTCAAAAGGAATCTTTTTTATACGAAGCGTTTACTAAACGACAAAAGGGAATGTTTTTGTCGTACGTATGCGGCGACAACGACTTCTCCGCCGTCGTAACCGTTATTTGAGTTTTGGCTTCCTCTACAAGCCATACCTTTTTTTTAAAAGAAAAATAAATACCATGTTTTACTTTGGTATTGAAAATGGTTTTCATAATGTTTTTATTATATCAATGTGTTGTATTGATATCTCGTGATTGAAATGTGGAAATGTTATGTTTCCTTTATGCATGTTTTATGTGATATGATTATGTTATGGTTCTTGGGCATTATTATGAAGACGGGTGGTTCCGTGATAAACTAAGGGCGGGTGAGCCCGTTATAGCTCTCCAATGCATTGGGTAACGCGAAGGAGTGAAACGTTAAGGTTTCTCCGAAGAGATTTTAGGGAATATACTGTGATGGGTATTCCAAACGTAACCAAGAGGGTTACCCCCTACGTAAGAATGTTATGAATGCCTCAAGTTACCTTTACGTATTATGATTTATATGATTTATTCATGTTTTTATGAGGTATGTTAAAGTGCCTATGTTTTATGGGTAAAGTATGATTTCATTCTTATGTATATATGAACTCATGTTTCCTTTCCATGTTTTTTTTTATAACCCATACTGAGTTTTTATGCTCATCCCAAGTTTTTGAAATGTTTTTCACAGGTCAAGGGAAAGGTACATGATAAGATGATAGAGTCAAGGATGTGTCAAGAAATAATCCATGTTTTTTTTAAATGTGTTTCCATTGATGGGAATGAAGAATACTATCTTTATGTAACCACTTTGTTTATATGTGGAATGTAATGCAAGTTTTATGATCTAATTCTCTAAAACTCTAAACCCGAAAAGATCCTCAACGTGTAATCTTGTAATAACTCAAGATTAAGTAAGGTTTAAGGCTGGGGCCTTATATTAAATGACTAAATTACCTATGGAGTTTAATATCCAAATACAGATATAAAATTTTGATATTGTCGAATAGTGTCTGTGATATCTAAATACTTCAATAAATTCTCTCAATAAATTCTCTTGACCCTCCTTGGACATAGATTAAACTAGGATATTTTACAAATAGACCACCACAAATGTATCATGATAATCATATATGATCATATTAATAAAATCCATAAATAACATAGTTGAATTTGTTAGACCAAATTGAATGAAAATTACACATAATGTCCCTACTTGCTTTGAAAGGTTAGTTTATGAATATCAAATTCTTCTACTCCCAATTGGTTATTACTATTCTGATGATCAATATTTGAAAAAAATTATCCCCTGTCAACTGATCAAATAGATCATATATCTATTGAAATGGATGCATTTTACTTAATGTAATACCATAAATTTGCAATCAATCAACATATTGCAGATATGCTCCATCAGAATTATTAGTAAACTTAACCGGAACCTTCCAAGATGAAAAACATGGTTGTATAAATAATTTATCAAGATAATTATCAAAATTATTCTTCAACTCTTATAGTCTTTCTCATTCCATACGTTATGAAAGAATTGATACCGATTGAGTACCAGGAACAAAATCAATAGATTACTCAAAATATTGTCTTATTGTAAAGCTAGATAAATTATAAAAAAACACATCAGAAAACCCAATGAAAAATATAGGTAGATCATCACTCAAATATTACCACTTTAGATCAAAAGAAAAAAATTATATTACATTCCCTAACTCTAGATAATATGTTTCAACTCTAATTGACCTCAGGTCTCATTCTCCGTAAATGATATGACACACTCATTCAAGCATAGTAAAAGAAACCTGATGAAGAAACTATTCAGTCTAGGATTTACTACAAATGATCAAATACATCCTAAAAAACACCATCAATGGGTTTCATGTTGAGAATCAGAAAATCCAAGACATATTGAATCTCTGATAAATTATAAATAGAAGAAGGATGATAGAGACTATATAATCTCATCATTCTTAAAGATTTAGTAATATCTATCACCTAAGAAAAAATCTCCCTAAAAAGATTTAGTAACATTCATAATACATGATGATATAATAAAATGTGATAAACCAATATTAAAAAACTATTAATAATGATGTAGCTATATCGATAGTATGTCTCATCATTACTGGACCTATTTAGGATTCCTTGTGCGACTCGTCTACTATGTGATGAAGCATTATTCAGGATGTCTATGGATGGATCCCCAACGATATCGAAGCTTCTGATTACACCATATTACATTTAGGTGTTGATGATCCCATAACATTGTGTGGGGAAGAATATTAATGGAATTGTTTTTTTGGTTTTATATGCAACATCACAACTGTAGATCATTTATTCCATAGTAAAAAACACATCTTAAATTATATTTCTATTAAAGGTGAAGAAAATAAAAGGGGTTCTTCTAGGCACTGTAATAGGTATAGAGTCTCGCTATAATAAATAACTATTTTGAGACTCTTAAAGTTACCTCTATCCCTTAAAGGAACTCAAAGAATCATCATTAAGAGAAGAAGTAACACCCATCATACATGACATTCCTTCCAGGTAATACTCCTCCATCAATACACTATTATGCTTATTAGCATACAAAGGGGGATTAAATGAAATAATATATGAATGAATATTATGTTATTGATCCATCATAAACTATTTATATTTCTTCTTCTAATATAATAAAATATAATTTTAAAATGAAAGAAGATTAAAAATACCATTTTCATACTTCCTAATGGTCCTATCAAGATACTGGAGGTTGTAAAATCCATAGACATAAGGAAGTACCATAGAGATGGGATATAAATGATTATTGAATCGAAATTTAAATTATTTCAAATCAAAACCATCATGATTATTTTCTATTACCATCATATCCCAACATATATTTCTAGGACCTTCCATTATAAAGGTATCCTATTTTCCCTTAATATCTTTGTAGGTTTCCAAGAAATAAAAAAAGTCACTCTACTTTGTTCGACCAATCATCAACCTCTTCAGGATCATTGGTTCTGTGTGATGAAGATGTATTCTAGTTAATAAATTTTTTTTAATTATTTCAAGACACCCTGGTTCCGGTTCCACTACTATATTATGAGTGGTATGGCTATAGGTGCATGTCCCAGAGCTTGGAAACAACACATAGTAATCTCAACACATTTCTATTCAACTGAATTATCTTCATTCTATAGTTCACTAATAGTCCTAAATTACATACAAATGTTTTCTCAAATTAATGATTCTATGTAAAATATGTAAAATAGGAGAATTTATAAAGTACACAGATATCAAAATCGTATAAAATAGAAACATGGATATAAATCTCATTCGATAAGATATCATGATGTTGGTTTCAAAATACAAAAAATCACAAGTAAGACAAAGAGTAGAATTGAATCAATATATTCCTCAATTCTCATATCCCCAAAAAACCATAATTACATAAGGCTCATTATAATGAGATATGGCTATAAAGCACTCATAAATACATCCTATATCTTAAATCTCTCTCCTCTTCACTACTATGTAAACCCAAACTGCATATTAACAACAAGGATTATTGTTGAGCGTAACATATGTTACCAATTTTTTCATGAAGTATCTCGTATAACTTAATACCATAATAAATGTGATGACACTAACATATCCAAAAGGGTATTCCAAATCCTAATGGTTTTTCTACAATCACCAGAAAAAATACACGATAATAGAAGGAATGAATTTTCCACAAAACAACATAAGATAAAAGTTTACATGTTAGTGTTTTCAGAACTCCAAAGGTAGAAAGCACCCTAAAAATGTGATAAAAAACCAAAAACATTACATAATCATGGTACTTAGTATTTAACAATATGAAAACTGAAACATCCCGTACTATAAGGGGATAACATCTTTAATAGTCACCCCCAATGGTCCATCATTCAAAGGATCAAGAACATCCAATACCTTTAAGTATAGATTTCACATTTCTTCGATGTAGCACAATATAATCCACAAAAACTAGAAGGAAATGGTAGTGTGAGACCAATATTCCTCATTTGGATCTCAACCGGTGTTCCACAATCAATACCATGACAATTTTACATTTCTTCTATAATATAAAATACAATTATCATGACATTTCAATTTTCATATTTACAACTAAAACATGGATTACGTTTAAATTAACCGAATATATATAAAAAAACATTCAATGAAATTTAAATTAAAATTCTATATAATTTTTTTTACATATCTGGGTTGGGATGAATAAAATAGTTCAATAATCAATGTAATGTATATCTAATAAAAAAACTCATAGTAAGAACCTTGTAAAAAATCATGGTATGTTAGTTTATTAGGTAATAATCTAAAAAAACATGAAATAATGATATCATCATATGAGGACATGCACAAAAAACTACTCCCTAATAGAGGATCCCATCAAGGCTAGTATGCACCCTAAAAAAGGGATCCTATAATAGATAGTGAGACCGTAGTTTTTTAATTTTAGATATCATCAATAATTCATTGATATAGAGATATTGCCCTTTATTTATTGTCCAAATCACCACTAAGAACCCAATATAACATGAACCTATATCAATAATTCAATCAAATAGGAAATCAATCCATTTAAACCATTATATGATACAATATAACAATTTTATTTTTTAAAATGTAATTTCGATTACAAAACCAAATCATAGGATTTCATCATTACATTCAATTTGAAAAATCATTTCAATTTAGTTTTTTTTTTCATGATCAATCACAAAAACGTTTAATGAAAACAATTTCCAAATCAAGACATATGTTCTAATAAATCCACCAAACAATTTTGATTTAATTGAAATTGGTATTTTTCTCAATTATCATTCCAATTTCAAATCAATAATTAAATCTTGAAGATTCCATTTTCTTATTAACATAAAAACTCATTTCCATTTAGTTAATAAAATACATGTTTCAAATAAATGGAAAATAATTATGGAACTAACTAACATTAAGTAAACGATCCATAAATTGACACCGGCAATGGGACCAGCCAAAGATGAATAAAGGTGTTGATGATCCAGGAAACAAAACATAAAATCACTATGCAACTACATATAGTTTAGATACCTCAATTATTTGATGGTATGAAAATATATAAGGAGTATAGAAAAATTATATATAGGAAAATTTCATATAGTAGATACATTTATTTGGAGGTATGTATCAATGTCTCTATGAGGATCAATCACAAATCGATGCTATTCAGAATGACTGATGTTCTCAAAAATCACCCAATGAACATTTAGATTGGGAGGGTAGGGGATAAAAATTTATGTAATTAATATCATATTTCTATAAATGTTATGGCCAAAACTCATGATAAATACATGACATGAAATCCCATTATATGTCTGGTATCCCACAAAGATTGAAAAGGTTGAGTAATCAAATGATATTAAATTAAAAGATGATGCTTCCCTTAAACATTGATAATTAAACGTACTCAATGTGTAACCATATATTCCCTAAAAAATACTCATGATATCTTTCTGGATACAAATATATGGATTGTAATCCCATTACATGAAATGTAATTTTTTAAGATATTGAAGAGTACCAAAATTCAACTGAAAACCACCAAAAAAAACAAAAGGTAAAGGAATACCTTTTGAAAGGTAACATGATGATACAATGTCCCCACCATAAAAAATTTATGTCCCTAGAAATACTTTAAATAAATACTTATATTAAAGAGATGAGGCAACTCAAATATTATTAGTTCCATAATATCCCATGTCTCTACATAATTAGATCCATTATTTAATAGCACATAGACCAAAGGTATCATCCATTGATGAAGTACCATAATAATGGAATCAATTATAGTAACTAGGTGGCCGGTCTTGTGTAAATTAGCTTCAATATTAGGATCCACCCAGATCCTTACCTAAGATGGGTTTGAAAGATACTTCTGAATTTGTGATACTTGGAACACATCATGTATCAATTTCAATTGTGCTGGATGTGATAAATAGTAATCCACTTTCCCCGCCTTCTCTAGAAAATAAAATAGACCCAAGAATTAGGAGTTCTATTCCCTTACCTCCTAATCCATCAATGATCCATAAGATGTGAAACAATCAATAACACCTGATCAATAATTGAAAACTCCAAAGGTCACTAATGACTGTCAGAATAATATTTATATTAAATCGATGCCATCATCATTTTATGATGACTCAAATGAATCTCTTCTATCATATCTTATGCCAAGCCCATTCCAAAAAATATATATCTTTTCAATATCCAACAATCAAAAAAGAGATTTTTACAACCATCTGAACAATTACACAAGAGGAGCTATTGGAATCATATACATGTTACATTTTTTTATAAAAAAACATAACCGGTACCAAATAAGCATCCCAATCTCCATCAGAATCTAGTATATAACTACAAATCATATTTTTAGGAATATATATAACCATCTATTATAGGTCATTTTTCTTTCAATGGTATTCCATACTCAAATGAACATCATATTCCATATATACATATATTAATTTACCAAAAAAGATAGGTTAAACAAGGATATCACTCCGAGATTAAATTAGAAGGAATTCCTTAAAACTGAACAACATATTTCATACAAATATTTCCCAACTCCACGGATTTGCTTTTATCACAATTGGGTATAATGTGATCTCATATGGTACGATGATCGATCACTACCTATATCATATTATTTTATATAGGATAACATGTAAACATACCCAACAATTCCCATAGAGATCTCATATCACTTCCGTGTCATCACTAGATGTGGTTGATGAACAATCGAAGGTATCTTGTGCATGTCTTTATCCTGTAAAAAAGTATAAAAGAGAGGTAAAAAATCAGTAACGTCTCATCACATACTTTTCCACTAGAATCATCCCTAAGTGTCGAAGAATATCTTTTTCATACATAGGTTCACCACCTACAGGGGATTATAGAAATCATACATCAGAAATTTTATAATAGGAATATGTAAAATGTATTAGTTCTAGAAACATTGTATTCCAACAGATTAAAATGACCATTCACTAATGGTCTCCCCATAATGAAGACAGTCCCTAATCACACAGAAATTCCCAACAAGATACTATTTTGGATGAATCATCTTAGTAAGAGATTTATTGGATAGCACATTAGTCAAAATAGCCATGGACTCATTCTAATGACTCTTAAATGAAAATGTAAAAAAAGTCCCATCATGTTCTGATCTTTGGATGATTATTTCATAGTTTAGGTCAGATTTTTTCCTTCTCATGGAATATTCAATGGCATTCCCCTTCATTAGGGTGTTAGAAATGTCATAATATATATACATTTGTTACTATACCCAAAGACTCTGTTAATTATTAATAAATTTTTGGGGGAAGACATAAATAATTATTTTATATTAGAAAAAATAAAATAATATTATATATTATGGTAATTAAGAAAACTCTTAAGAATACAAATCACAAAAACAAGTTTGATATCATGGGTCAAATTGTTTTTTTTTCTATGGACTTTATTTCCTAGACATATAGGATAACACATGATCACCCTAAATAAGAATTCAACCCACAATCAAAACTGATTCATCAGAAAAATCCATGTAGCTCAACCCTCCCAATAGAAGAGTCCAAAATAGTAAAGAATTCAACAATCCTCTCGTATTAACAAAACTACTCTTGTAATTATCACCCCAAGAAAACATCACTCCTTTCATAGAGGTAGAGGTCATCATTGAATCCATATATGATAAATCATTTACAAATCAGTTATAATACCTCCCTAAACCCAAGATACTCAAAATATTGAAAACATTATGTGGTTGTTACTATGTAATAAAATATTTAACATTTTTAGGGTAAACTGAGATACTATACTTTAAGGAAACATGTCCCAATAACATCAATTATTTAATCCATAAATCATAATTAAATATCATGGATTAGAGTCATTTATTTATCAACATTTCTAGATAATCTCTCATTTGAGGCACATTATGCTTGCTCTCACCCAAATTTACCCATGTTTTTAGAGTTAAGCGATCAATTGTAATTTAGCATGGGTTGTCAAATCCTCATAGACTTAAAAAGAATCCTACAGACATGCAGATTCTATGGAATATTTTTGGATATGAATTAGCCCACTTTAGGTTGATTTTAGAATAATTTTGAAGTGAACTTTGATATCTATGTGATTTTAAATTATTAGAAAATGAGTAGAACCAAGGTTATTTCTTGGGGTGGATTGGTCAAAAAAATTTACAACATAAATTTCAATATCTCTAGAAGGATTCATTCAATAAAGTAAGCTGACATCATCACATACTGGATAAACACCTTAAAAACACATGTTAATCACCTATAAACATACTGGATCATTTTCACAATCACCCCTAGGTAATAGATAATATTAACACATAAAAGTGAGGAAAATAAATCTCATAATAGGGAGGGATAAAATCAATGAATAAATGAAACTCAAATTAATGATGTTAATAAAAATTTAGAGAGTGAGAATTTACATCCAATACAAAACCTTTCTACTACCTTGGATAAACCCATAAATGAGTTATCCCTCCATTGATGACATGTTCTCCCTAGAAGCAGGAAAATGACTTACGAGGGTGGAATTGAATAAGTAAAAACAACAAAATAACAATCACTTTACCATTGTATGCTGAATTTCACAAGGTTTGGTGTTATAAAATTCACATGATGAGGAAAAAATATCAACTTTATGTTGATAATAATAGAATATGTGGATGTGAAGATAATTAATTAATAAACTAAGGTTAATTAAACAACTTACATGAGAATGAAATGAGATCACAGACACAAAGCGACAACAAAACATTAAAATGAAACCAAGCACCAAATATTATCAAATTATCCACCACCACTGCATTAAATATGATTTCTGGAATCCTTTGGAAGATCTCCTAAACATCCATATCATCCCACTTTAGTATGGATTCCCACGGGTGGTGGAATTTTTTGTGGAATTTAGACTTTTACACCATAGACCCAAAATGGCATATAGACTACATCTACAAAAAGTTGCACCTTGTTAAGCATCTAGATGGATAAATTAGAGTGGTCCATAAAGGAAAAAAATTAATAACTAGATTTCCCATTACTGTATCTAATTTTTCTACCCAAAATAGTTTATTGTTTAATTGATGTGATTAAATTTGTAAGCTGTTTTTCTGAGCCGTAGAATCAGGCCCAGGATAGCTTCTTCCAGATGGACTTCTTGTAAATCCATTATAATATCAGAATTAGATTTACTTTTATTAAATATAATTTTGACCTTGTTTTCCTACATATTAAGATAAATTTTTAGAATCATGGTACCTATATCTTGGCTGCTACCATTTCGTTATTAGGCAGATGTCCAGTTAACTTTTCCCAGAATGTGTTGGCAAGAAAGCCCACATTGTTTATCTTTTAATGTGAATATTCATGTACTCAAAGTGCATTAATTTTCACTTATAGAATGTGATACATGAAAATAAAATATAAAAATAAAATAAGGTCCATTGTAGGATTTGTTAGGTGTCCATGAATGTATCAGTAAATCGTGTATTTTTCGAATGAATTACAATCATAATGTAAAATAATGTTAAATGTGTAAAATGAACTATAAATAGTGCTTATGATTAATATAGAAATGAATATTATAATATACATATTAAATATTATCCTTTTTCAATGGTTGATCACACCCCCAACTTTAGTTTTTCTTATCCTGAGTAATATTTAACCAAAAAATAAGAAATATAAATTCTCTTTTCCAAAAACAATTCAACAAACATTTCTCAACCATAGACCTCATAACAAAAAATTATACAACCCATAAAATTCATTTAAATCAACCTAGGTAAAAAGTAATATCCAAAACCCCACAAATTCATTTTTTCAAATTCATTTCAAAATTTTATCTTATTTATATTATGGAGGATGATGTGTTGTGAATCATAATAGACATAGGGGTCAATCATTATTAAAGGGAGAAAAGATAGAAGAACTAGGCGGAATCACATTTAGAAATTATGTTGATTATTCATTTTTTTATATTTTTATATTTTTTGTGTTTTTTTTATTTTGTTATTGTAATTGAAATTGATCTCAATTGAGTCAAACCAGGTAGCAAGACATTAAAGATGACTCCTTGGCTCAATGACCGTAGGGAATCAAGTGAAGGTCAAACACTCGAGCTTGATCTTGAGTTCACTCAATCAAAAAATTCAAATTACCCAACATGTATATAAAATGCGAAACTTTGGGCCATAAAACTATGGTGTCACAATCCCCAAGGGCCGAAATCCACACATTAGGTTAATCCTTTTCTCTACACACAATATATTTTATTTTAATTTTTTATCATGATTTTTTTTAAATTTTAATTAATACTCATGTTAAAGATATAAAGATAACCAAATGTATTATATTTATTATGGGACACCAAAAAAACAAAACTGATACCCCACAATCGAAAGGATGTGCTTTGTTTTTTTTAAATGGATGAAAATATAAATGGTGAAAAATCATATCGGACAACTGCACTTTCAAATGTCTATGCTGATGAACATGAACGTGAATTAAAATCAAAATCAAGGAATGAAATATTATCAGATATTTAATTTGAATTCCTGCAATTTGTATTATCATAAACAATTATAAAAGAATTTCTTAGTCCATTCCTTTTTTTTATTTCAAAACAAAATATTTTTTTTAAATATATATATATATATATATATTGACACAAAAGAATTTTTTTATTTCAACTTTCCCCTACATAAAATAACATTTTCCCTAGTGTAAATAGAAATTATAATTTAGCTGGGTATTGGTAGAGAATAGGAGTTCAAAAAGAAACTTTAAAATAAGTATCATGGAATGATGTCATGGGGTTGTTGACATTGAAATTTTTGTTACTCCCATTAAATACAATAATCTCCATGTCAAACAAAGAATAATAATAAATGAAGATAGTTTTTGTATGTATACCTCATATTTTACTAAAAATCCATCAATCTTAGCAGCCCCAGAATCTTAAACACCACATAATTATAACACCATGTAAACCACATGAGGTCCCTTTAAAAAAACTAAAGGAATGCAAAAAATGGAATTTTTTTCATACATAACACAGTTTATAGGTATATATATATATTATATATGATGTATTCAGGGTATTTTGTAGGTTAGTGGATGGTGTGCTCCATTATCACCTCGAGGTCGGGGGTTCGAGTCCCTCATGGGGTTTTTCACTTTGATCTACTATATTCCATTTTGTGCATAAATAAATATAATCATATTAATATTCATATTTAATTTTAAGAAGTGGGAAGTAGTATGTATCATTGGTCAATGGATTGTGAATGAAAATATTTTCTAAAGGATGAGGGTTGGGGTCCCAACGTGCCTGACTTTGACATGTGAGGCACATTTTACATTAAAATTGAAAAAAAAAATTCTTTTCAAATTTTATTATATATATATATATATATATATCACATAAAATAAAAAGTTTATTACATAAAAAACCCCAAAAAATGAAATAACGAAATTAAAAGAAGAAACAAAAAAGAAACAAAAACAGTTTAAAATATATTTTTTATTCTATATATTTATATATATTGAAATTGATTTTATTTTAAAACAAAAATACACACACAAAAATTATGAAAAAAAAATTAATTTCATTTTGATGATGGTTTTCCTCATAGAGAGATCATATTTTAAATTTGTTAGCTTGACTTGGACCCTAAATCTATGATCTTTTTTCATGAGTCATAGGTTGGCTCAGTTAGCTGCTCCTTTGTTTCTTGTTTATTGAATGATTAAATGAATTATTTTAACCTACGACCATTTAATTTGAATACATGACCACAAGTAGGATCATGAATTCATCTAGCCCATGGGGTACACATAATGTAATATGTATGTTCCTAACCATCACGACCTCAACATTCTTGGGTATAAATCATGTTTTGAACTATACAAGAGCACAAATTTTCCCAGTTAAAAGGGTTTAATAATGAGATTCCTAGATTACTATAGTTGGACTATATTTTTATTTATACATGAATTTTCATTAGCCATTATCCTATGTTCCTTGAGTTAATTAAGATCTAATTTCTTCTATGATTTGGAAAAGGAAATGTCAAAGTTCATTTTTTTATTTCCCAAATGGCCATATGCTCAATTTGAATAGGTAAATGGAATTCATTCCCATAAAAAACATATAAAGGGATATTTCTAGGATGGTTTTGAATGTAGAATGATATTACCAAATGAAATTGATGTGTTTTTCAAACCAATCATTCCTAGAGGGATTGATAGTTTTTCAAGGAGTTTCTTATTCTCATTATTCGCTAACTCATCTTGACCATTATTTTGAGGGGGTACACCTTGTAATAATTATATAGATTTCATACATATAACTAAGTGATGATAATTGGAGGTTTTATAAATGGGTTCCACTATCACTAATTATTGCCCCATGAATTCCAAATCGAGATAATATGTGCTATTTTAGAAATCAAATCACATCATTATTGTCATTGTACTTGGTGGAAATGTTATAAACCCATTTTGAGATATAATAAATATATAATAAGATGTATAGGTATAACCTATAGTTTGGGAAGGGTCCCATGAAATCAATTTCGCATTAATCAATGATTTTGAAGACTAAAATTGGATTGAGGGGCATTTGATTCCAGCTGGTAATGGATTTAAAATTTTGACATTGAAGACAAAATTTTCAAAATTGGTAGGAATCCTTAGTGAGGTTAGGATAGTATAAACCAATTTTTAGGACCTTTTCATTTGTTTACTTTGTGTAAATGTGGCCCCCAAAAGCCTCTCTAATGCAGACTTTTAGAATTGATCTTCCTCTAACTTAGGAACACATCTAATAATTGTTTTATCGTGGTAGAACTTGAAGAGGTAATGATAATAAAATACATAGTGTTCGACATTAAAAAGTAATTTCACCTTATCTTGGGTCCCTAGTAATTTATGAATGTCACGCATCCCTAAATGGTTTTCTAAGTCATCATACCATGGGAATCACTCATAGAACAAAGGTACTAATATTGAAATGAATCAGGCATAAAAACGTGATGTGAGGGGTCTTTGAATTCCATCATAGAGATATGAATAGATACAACATTTTCAACATTATTTTTATTCATAATGGTTAAATTGAACTCTTAAGGAAGAAATAACCACTTAATCAATCTGGACATGGCATATTGTTTTTGGAAAAGGTATTTTAGGGATGAATGGACGGTGAAGACAATGTTGTGCGATCCTAAGAGATTGGACCAGAATATCTCTAAGACAAAGTCAACACAATGAAACTCTTTCTCAGTGCTGGTGTAGTTTATTTGTGCAAAAATTAAGTATTTTCCCATATAAGAAATGAAACATGGAGTTTTCTAAAACTGTTGTTCTAAGACTTCTCAAACATCGAAGTCACTCGCTTCACAAATTAGCTCGAATGGAACATTCCAATTGGGAGATTTCCATATAAGTGGAGAGATAATAGATTACTTTAGTGTAGAGAACGATTCCTCATAGAATTCTGTTTATAAAAATGGACCATAATTCACGATAAGAGCACAAAGTGGACATAAAAGAGAGCTAATGTTCTTAAAAAACCTTCTTATAGTAACCATCATGTCTTTATAAGGACCTCACTTCCTCGACTGTTTTAAAATAGGGAAGGTGAAAAATGATACCAAACGTAGATTTATCAACCTCAATCCCTCTACCAGATCTTATATGGCCAAAAAAAAAGTCATTCCTTTAACATTAAATGGAATTTTGTCTAGTTTTTAATGATATTCTTATCATCTCATCATGAAAAAACTCTTCCAAAATTTATAAGGAATCGCTTCGAAGAATCCCCAAATAAGGATAATTCATGCATGAGGACCTCTAAAAAATCCTCAACCATGTACAAGAAGATTACCATCATGCATCGATAAAAGGTACCATGGGAATTAAATAACCTAAAGGGAATGAAAATGAAAGGAAATGTGCAAAATAGAAAAGTTATGGTTGTTTTTTCTTAATCCTCTACGGATTACTTGATTTATCTATACCCTAAGAATCCATCTAGGATGAAATAGAAATGATTATCCACCACTCGCTCAAGGACATAATCAATGAAGGAAAATTGAAATGGTGTTTTATGGAACATGAGTTGAGATTCCTATAGTGAATTCATACTCTCCATCCACTATTGACCCTTGTGGGGAGAAGATCACAATCCTCACTCGTGATAACATTGATTCTATATTTTTTGGTACACCTTGAATTTGGCTTACCCAACCACTCTAAGAAATGGAGTTGGTGATACTCACCTTCAACAACTTAAGATGTTATTTATTTACCACATCCATAAAATTGGGACTGAGTATCCATTTTAGATGACAACATGGTTTGGATTCAGTTTCTTGAATAATCCTATGAGATCTAATGGGTGGGATTATCCTAGTAATATCATAAAGGGTCCATCTATTTTCATTCTTATTCTTTTCTAGGACATCCAAAAGCAAACTCTCTTGATTGGCTTAAAGAGAGGATGAAATGAAGACATGAAAAGATTTATTCTCACCTAAGATTGTTTACTTGATTGGTGAGGGTATGACATTAAATTAAACATCATATTGGTTAACACATTAGAAAGAATGATGTGACATTGTATCAAACTCACTCTCTTTTTCCAAATTGATTGACAGAATTGTTTATTTTTTAACAAATGTTTTTACCCCCACATTGGACAGATTAGTGTCATTAATGGGTATCAACTCAGTATTTTTGATTTCAAAAATAGAACATTTTTTTGGTGATTAGATAGAATAATAAAAGTATATTTTTGAAACAGATTCTATCCAAAGGGAAAAATTTCCCTCATATAAACAAAGTAAATCAATATCTTCCTTAATTAAACATCCATTAATAATTATTTAATGGTCATTTAGTTCACTATTGACACTACCAATCCAATTTACCTCATAGATCTCTTAATCAAACCCAATTTGAATGTTTTAATTGTATATCTTCATATCAGGACTCATGTTTCCAATGGTTATTGTAACACCCCGAGCTTCCACGATACGCTTCTCTTTCAATAATGCAATGGCTTGCATTGTATGCAAGTTCGAGTTCTAACACACCGCGACTAATCAAAGTAGCCGTAATGAATAGTAATTTCCACTTTTTAAAATTATAGAAATTTTATATTTCAAAATGGACTTCATTTTTTTGTTCTTAATATCGAAATTATCCTATGTTTAATTTTTTGTAATTTTCTGAGAACTTCAAATTTTTTATGAATGGTGAAAAATACTTAAAACAACTTTTTTAATCAAAATAATTTATAGTGATAAATTATAATATTTAGTGGTTTTAATGTATAATTAGAATATATTTTTACCATTTTATCTAATGGTGGTCATTAGAAATAATTTAACATTGAAATTAGACATGAACAATTGTTAATATTTTGATATATATTGTTTCTTAAAAACACGCTATTTGTTGTGACATCGGGAATTAATTATAAAATTAATCAATGAAACTTATATTTTTTGAATTTTGTAAAATAGACATCATTTTTGAATTCATAATATCAATTATAGCTTAGGGTTAAATTTTGGCATTGTTCTGAAAAACTTCAATTTTTGATGAATAGTGAAACCACTAAGTGGCAGTTAAATAAATGATTTTTTGTTTAAATGAAACATTATTACATCTGTGATTTGATTTTAAAAAATCTGACATACATGGTTGTCATTTGGATGTAAAATTTGGTTCAATGGGATTAAAATAATTGTTTGTTGAATAGTAACTTTTTAGTTTAATTACTCGTGATTAAAGGTAATTAGTGTTATTTAAGGTAAAGATAATGTTATAATAACATGAAATGACCATTAAACTTGTCCTACCCATATTGGATGAGTCATTTCCGACCAAGACAATCCATGGGTCAACTTATGGACCCCATGGACCCACTTTGGTAGGAAAATAACATTAAAAACGTTTTATTTAATGTTAAAATAAAAACGTCACAAACATGAGTTGTTTTACTAAAAGAATTTTTAAATGGGGTTATACAAGTCATATTTTTTACTATAAATATTAATTAGAAATATACAAGGATTTATTACATCATGATATTTTTTAATAATTTTTAGACATTAAATAAATTAAATTATTTATGACACCATGATGATGCAGCGATTGCCTCATTAATGAACTATTTAAGTAAAATGAAAAGATAATGTAACATATAAGACATAAACTTTTCTAAAACCTATTGGATGACTATATTTCGAACCCTTATCATTCTATCGTCTAAATATATAAGTGTGGGACCTTTAAAATCCGAAACTCATTATATAATAATGTTACATTTCATGACTTTTCAAGAGTGCCCCTCCTCTCCTCTTATAAAAGGCCCCCACCTCTACCACCTTACCCACAACTCTCAAGCCTTTGTCTTAGCCAACCCCTACCCATTTTGTCTCTCCACATCCCATTTTTACTCCTAGAATCCTAACATTGGACATAAGTCTTCTCAAGTAATCCTTTGGCTCAAATCAAAAAGAGCTACCCGATTTTAAGGTAATGTCTTCTCTTGAGTACTTCTGTATTATTTTGCTTCTCCATCCCCCTAAATTTTTTTATTCCTTTATTTTGTAACAAAAACAGAATATTAAATATACTAGTATGTTGTTATGAGAAGGATTTGATTTACACATACACACACCTTCGTCTAATGGTTAAAGAACATACTATTTTTGTGGTTGGCGAATTTCTGCCTCACGAAACGATGATTGTTTAATATTCTTTTAACACCTCTCATGGTGGCCATTATGATGAAACTATTTTTTATATATGATATATATTATGTTTATGTTTTTCTTATGATTCTTTATTTCACATTTCTGGCAAACCTTTATGATTTCTTTTATTGGTAAACGTGATAATTTCATTTTAGGATGTGTGGACTACCGCCCCCTCAAAGTGATTTGAATCGTTAATGCCATATATAGTATATATAAAGGATGTATTAAATGATATTATATATTATATTATACCAGAATTGTAATATACCTTTATATAATTATGATTTTATTCCATAAAATGTGAAATAGAAATGAAAGTAGTGTTCATATGTACGTACGACTTACCATCTCTATGAACGGTGCATTTCATTTCTTACCTCTAAATGTTATGTAATATTATAAATTCATGTATATACTGGATATATATGATATATATGATATTTAAATCATGAATATAATTCTATATATAATGGATATTTCACCACATGACCAACTTGTAATTATAAGAAGTTTATTTTTGACTCAAGTACCAGAGATCGACAAAATGACCGTTATTAACTTAAATAATTACATAATGTTCATAACATCGTAATAAGTGATATAAAAGGAATAATGAACATGGAAAAGGCTCTTAAGAAAATATAAATTAACTCTAGTTTGTTATTCAGAGGTTAAATAACGATCGAGTCAAGTCAGACACAAGGTAAGGGAACTTCTTAACCCAATTTCCGTTCTTTGGGTTAATCTCTTACTTTAAAATTATGTCATGAAATTATTATGTAATATCTTGTATTTTTACTCTATTTATGTGTAATTATAGTGAATACACATATTAGATCTATTTTATTTTAAAAAAATGATCTTTTTAAGGGACTTCGTCTCAATCTACATACATTGAGGCCTATTTTGTTTTATACACAAATTTCTTTTATACTGTGTATAAACCCCTTTGACTTTTATGATTTTTTCAAAATGAATATTTTTATATGACGCATTTTACTAAATGACAAAATGGAATGTTTTGTTGTTGTACGTATGCGGCGAAAATGACTTCTCCGCCATCATAATCATTATTTGTGTTTCGGCTTCCTCTACAAGCCATAACTTTTTTTAAAATGAAAAATAAATATCAAGTTTTAATTTTCTTTTATTTTGGTATTGATAATGGTTTTAAAAGTGTTTTTATTATATCAATGTGTTGTATTGATATCTTTTGATTGAAATGTGGGAATGTTATGTTTCCTTTATGCATGTTTTATGTGATAAGATTATGTTATGGTTTACGATATGTTTAAACCTGTTCATATGAGGAACACATTGGACTTAAGAAGTGACGGGTGGAACCCGCTATAGCTCCACGATGCCTCGGTAGGTCTCATGAGACAAACTAGTGTCTTGTCATGAGGCCTTGACAAAATCTTATTTGTGGTCTTAGCACGAGGCCTTGGATACGTGGTTATGATAGTCTGGCATTATTCATTCCATCATTATGAAAGCGGTTATTGATATTGCATGTGATTATTCGACTAGTAGAATATCCATGTGAATAAGTAAATGGAATTATTTCATTTTACTTTTTCCATATTCTGTTGAAGTTCATGTTTAAATGGCATTTTTTATTTATACATTTCCTTAAATGTTTATGTTTATTTATGAAAGATTCTGCTATATTTTTATCCTTACTGAGCATCGGAGCCCACCCCTTTCAATGTTTTAATTTTTATCTAGGATGTGAAGAAGTATTTTAGGAATGAACTATAGGGATAGTCATAACGGGATATGAGTGTGGAAAATAAAGACTATGTTATTGTAGTTTTTCACTTTATGATGTAATGTAACATTTATGAATGTTTCTAGTGTTTCCAAGGCTACTAATTTAATCGGTGTTTCGAGACTTGATCTTTTGTGATCATGCCAATGTTACGAAGTAATGCACCAACTCTGGGTAACTGGGGTCAGGGAGTTATAGTTGTTATTAGAGGAAGTTTAATACTAACCTTTGAAGCTAGATTTAGATAAACTCTGATTAGATCACATAACCCGAAGATAGACTTTGAGGATTAGTATAGAAGAACTACCTAGAATTTTGGTATTATAGAGATTTTGTGAGTTTTCTAAGAAAAAAATCCCTGTATGGATACGAGCTAGTAGAGGTGGCTCTGGCATAGATGTACCTAGGGGTAAAACCCAAAAACACCACTTTGAGCTAGACTCGAATGGGAACTGGTGCACAACAACGGGCCTTGCTTTACTCTTTGTTATGACACTCCCGGGGGATATGCTTAGGATAATTCTCATTTTTTAGAAACCATTATGAAGGGTTTATGAGTATATACTTCCTAAAAAACATTTTTATGATTATGGATTATATCTATAAACCGTTCAATTTACATTAAGTATTTTACAAGTTTGGAATTATTCATTGCAATTCATAAACAAACCTAGTTTATTCCATTTTATAGAAATGGTTCCTAGTGGAAGGAAAGTGATCTCCAGCAATACGTATGATCCAAATCGTATGAAGGATCATATATATCATGGTATTAAGCCAAAATTTAGAAGGGAAATAATATCCCATGTGTTCTCAACATATGATGAAATAGTATCATATGTTAATAAGATAAGTAATTAATTCTCTGAGTCTTATGGCTTTGAAGGGAAGTAAGAGAAGAAAAGTATGGAAGAGAGAATGATGGATAAAGAGACGAGGGAAAAGAAGAATAATCCAGTATGTGATAACTGTGGGAAGAAACACCTTGGAACTTGCCTGAAGGGAATGAGAGTTTGTTATAAGTGTGGAGAAAAAGGACAACAAGTGAGTGACTGGAAGGGTAGGAAAAAGGTTTGGAATGTACAATGCTTCAACTGAAAGGAGTGGGGACACTACGCAAACCAATGTCCAAATCATCAGAGTATGCCCCAAATGATGTTATTGGATAATAATCAAGTTATGATACTACCAGAGATGAGGAGGAATGATTAGAGTTTTTGTTAAAGAATTTTGTCATTTTAGTGTTGTATCAATGATGTAATGGTTATAATAATTATGGAGTATATAAGGATTGTACTGCAGTACTATTTCTTCAAGGACTTTAGATTGTGTGGAACCAAGAAAAGTGACTCCATAGTAGGTTAAATTTTTGGAAAATTTATGGTTTAGAGAATGATAAGCCATAAAATTGTTCTGACACTGAGATAGTGATTTCGGAATAATACACGATTGATTTGGATAAATTATATTGGATATTCTTGACTTCCTTGAAACAAATTAATTATTTGTATACATTTTTTGGTAGAAGGATTATATATATTATTCTCTAAGGAATAAGGATCGTTAATGTAATAAATAAGGATTTAAGGTAATTCATGATGTTGTAGTGTTTTAAAAGAATACATGATGAAGGTGTTCACATGTTATTATACGGAAAAAAGGATCTTCATTGTGATTACCTTCCTTTTAAAATCTGGACTATGAGTTGGATAGAAGTATTTTGGATAACTATAAAGGTTAGAATGGATTAAGTTGAACTTTGTATAGTATGGTTTAGGTTAAAACATTTCTTATGATTATTTATGGAATATTATAATACTATAGTTTTAGAAAAAGGACAACCATCAGGTTGGGCGATAACCCATTGCTTCTGACAAAGCTGCAGGAATCGAAACCACAACCATAGTGCGATAGTCCTTTATTACCTACCACTAGCTTACAAGAAGTCCTTGGTTATTATAAAAACGTTTACCTAATATAAATGGTATGTTTTAATATTTGGAACCTTATAAAATTATGATAAATAGAATTTTTTTGAGTTCTATTACCTTTTGCAGTGAAATATGGGTTTGTGGAAAATATTTTTTAATGAATGAAAGTCTACATGACATGTAAGTATATTTCCTTACGTTCTTAGTAAATCTCCTAAATAAATTCCTCAACTTAATGAAAGGTAACATAAAACAAAAATGTTTTCGGTTAACTTTTCCAATTGGGGAATCAATGACCATTTAACCAATCACATGTTTGTGATTTTCCTGTAGTTAACTTTCTCATAATCCTGTTTTATACAACTCTCCATCAGACCTTGATGGTGTTTTTTTCCTCCATATCCATATTTTCATAGAATCCTAGTATGAGTTATCTTAGGTGACCTTTGTACATCTCTTTCTTTCTTTTAAAGATATATTTTTATTAACCTTATTTCCGATGTGGGTTTTCCACAAAGGTATTTTCTATTTCCAACATTTTATTTTCAAAGAAAAATTTCAAATTTTGAGGACACAATTTATTGAATGAGGGGAGAATGTAACACCCTGAGCTTCCACGATACGCTTCTCTTTCAATAATGAAATAGCTTGCATTGTTTGCGAGTTCGAGTTCTAACACACCGCAGCTAATCAAAGTAGTCGTTATGAATAGTAATACCAACTTTTTAAAAATATAGAAATTTTATATTTCAAAATGGACTAATTTTTGTATTCGTAATATCAAAATTATCCTAAGTTGAATTTTTTGTAATTTTTTGAGAACATCCAATTTTTATGAATAGTGAAAAATACATAAAACAATTTGTTAAATAAAAATAATTTATAGTGATATATTATACTATTTAGTAGTTTTAAATTATAATTAGAATATATTTTTACCATTTTATCCAATGGTGGTCATTATAATTAATTTAACATTAAAATTGGGCATGAACAATTGTCAATCTTTTGATATATATTGTTTCTTAAAAACACGCTATTTGTTTTGACAGTGGGAATTAATTATAAAATTAATTAATGAAACTTATATATTTTTAATTTTGTAAATTAGACATCATTTTTGAATTCAGAATATCAATTATAGCTTAGGGTGAAATTTTGGCATTGTTCTGAAAAACATCAATTTTTGATGAATAGTGAAACCACTAAGTTGTACTTAAAAACTGATTTTTCATTTAAATTAAACATTACCACTTCTGTGATTTGATTTTCAAAAATCCAACATACATGGTTTTCATTAGGATGTAAAATTTGGTTCAATGAGATTAAAATAGTTGTTTGTTGAATAATAACTTTTTAGTTTAATTACTCGCGATTAAAGGTAATTAGTGTAATTTAAGGTAAAGATAATGTTATAATAACATGAAATGACCTTTAAACATGTCCTACCCCTATTGGATGAGTCATTTCCGACCAAGAAACTCCATGGGTCAACTTTTGGACCCCATGGAGCCACTTTGGTAGGAAAATGACATTAAAAACGTTTTATTTAATGTTAAAATAAAAACGTCAAAAATATGAGTTGTTTTACTAAAAAAAATTTAAATGGTGTTATACAAGTCATATTTATGACTATAAATATTTATTATAAATCTAAAAGGATTTCCTACATCATGATATTTTTTTATAATTTTTAGACATTAAATAACTTTAATTATTTATGACACCATGATGATGCAACGATTACCTCATTAATTAATGATTTAAATAAAATGAAACGATAATGTAAAATCTAAGACATAAACTTGTCAAAAACCTATTGGATGAATATATTTCGAACCCTTATCACCATATCCTTGAAATATATAATTTTGGGATATTTAATATCCGAAAATCATTATATAATAAAGTAACATTTTATGACTTTCCAAGAGTTCCCCTCATCTCCTCTTATAAAAGGCCCCCACCTCTACCACATTACCCACACCTATGAATCCTTTTTCTCGGCCAACCCCTACCAATTTTGTCACTCCACATCCCAATATTACTCCTATAATCCTCACATTGGGCAGAAGTCTTCCCAAGGAAGCCTTTGCCTCATATAAAAAAGGGTTACCCGATTTCAAGGTAATGTCTTCTCTTCTGTTCTTTTGTATTATTTTGCTTCTCCAACCCCCTAAAATGTTTTTATTCCTTTATTTTGTAACCACACCAGTATCTTAAATATACTATTATGTTTTTATGCGAAGTATTTTATTTACAAATACACACACCTTCATCTAATGGTTAAAGAACATATTGTTATTGTGGTTGGTGAATTTCTGCCTCACGAAACAGTGATTGTTCAATATTCTATTAACTCCTCTCATGGTGGAAATTATGTTGAAACTATTTTTTATATATTATATATATTATTTTTATGTTTTCCTTATGATTCTGTATTTCTCATTTATGGCATACCATTATGATTTCCATTATGGGTAAACGCGATAATTTCATTTTAGGATGTGCGGACTACCGCCCCCTCAAAGTGATATGAATCATTAGTGCCATATGTGGGATGTATAAAGGATGGAGTAAATGATATTATATATTATATTATACCGGAATTATAATATAAATTTATATCATTTTGATTTCATTCCATAAAATGCGAAATTGAACGGAAAGTAGCGTTCTTGCGTACGTACGACTTACTGTCTCCATGACAGGTGCATTTCATTTATTATCTCTAAATGTTATGTAATATTATCAATGCATGTATATAATGGATATATATGATATATATGATATCTACATAATGAATATAATTCTAGATGTATTGGATATTTCACCACATGAACTACTTGTAATTATAAAATGTTTATTTTTGACTCAAGTACCAATGATCTACAAAATGACCGTTATTAAATTAAATAATAACATAATGCTCAAAACATTGTAATAAGTAATATAAAATGAATAATTAACATGGAAAATGTTCTTAAGAAAATATAATTTAACTCTATTTTATTATTTAGGGGGTTGAAGAATGATCGAGTCAAGTCGGACACAATGTAAGGGAACTTCTTAACCCAATTTTCGTTCTTTGGGTTAATCTCCTACTTTAAAATTATGTCATGATAATATTATGTCCTATATTGTATTTTTACTTTATTTATGTGTACATATAGTGAATACACATAATAGATCTATTTTATTTAAAAAAAATGATTTTTTAATGGACTTCGTCTCAATCTCCAATTATTGAGGCATATTTTGTTTGATACACAAATTTCTTTTATACTGTGTATAATCCCCTTTGACTTTTATGTTTTTAAAGGAATATTTTTATACGAACCATTTTATTAAATGACACAATGGAATGTTTTTTTGTCGTACGTATGCGGAAACAACGAAATCTCCGCCGCCGTGACAATTATTTGAGTTTCGGCTACCTCTACAAGGCATAACTTTTTTTAAAATGAAAAATAAATATCAAGTTTTAAATTTCTTTTATTTTTGTATTGAAAATGGGTTTGAAAGTGTTTTTATTATATCAATGTGTTGTATTGATATCTTGTGATTGAAATGTGGAAATGTTATGTTTCCTTTATTCATGTTTTATGTGATACGATTATGTTATGGTTTACGATATGTTTAAACCTGTTCATATGAGAAATGCATTGGAATTAATAAGTGATGGGTGGAGCCCCCTATAGCTCCTCGATGCATCGGTAGGTCTCATGAGACAAACTAGTGTCTTGGAACGAGGCCTTGACAAAATCTTATTTGTGGTCTTGGAACGAGTCCTTGGCTCTGTGGTTATGATAGTCAGGCATTATGCATTCAATCATTATAAAAGTGGTTATTGATATTACATGTGATTATTCGACTAGTAGAATATCCGTGTGAATAAGTAAATGGAATTATTTCATTTTACTTTTTTATATTATGTTGATGATCATGTTTAAAAGGATTTTGTTTTAGTTATACAATCCCATAAATTTTTATGTTTATTTATGAAAGCTTCCACTATATTGTTATCCTTACTATGCATCTGAGATCACCCCTTTCAATGTTTTAATTTTTTTCCAGGATGTGAAGAAATATTTTAGGAATGACCTGCAGGGATAGTCTGAAGGGGATATGAGTGTGGAAAATGGAGACTATGTTATTGTAGTTTTTCATTTTATGATGTAATGTAACATTTATGAATGTATCTAGTGTTTACAAGGCCACTAAACTAATCGGTCTTTCGAGACTTGATCTTTTGTGATCATGTCAATGTTACAAATTAATGCACCGACTCTGCGTAACTGGGGTCGGGGCGTTATAGTTATTGTCATTTTCCCATTTTTAACTCAAATGATTGAGTTTATTATTACTAAGAATGGATGAACAAGGATGATTGTGGTTTTATTCCTAGGACCTATGCATTGGTGATTGTCAAGGAAAATGAATTCAGCAGGGTAAATGAATTTTTCAACTTTCACCATAACATCCTTTAAGATCCCCTTATGAACTTGAACACTACGATCAACAAGTTAAAGGGTGACATATATGGGTAAGTGTTCTTCGAGCCCTAATTGAAAATACATGGAATATGGAATGGGGTTTAAAATAGCTCCTAGATAACCAATTGATATGACAACATTGTTCTCTCTTATCTCAAAATAGATTTATTGACATCCTGGATCTTTCAACTTTGGAGGAATGGTCCCTGAAATTGTGGTACTCACATTAACATCCAAATGGACATCATTTTTGTGAAAAATTATCCTTTTAGAAGAACACAATTACTTATTTTGCATTTAGTATGAATGAATGGTTTCAATTTCATCTAGATAGGTAATGATCAACTTAACAAGAGAGACGATTTTCCTCAATGTTTCATTCTTTTCTAGTTTAGATTTTCCTCTCATTCATTGAGGGAATGGAACAAGTTGTTTGATTTTATGTTGTGGTTGTGGTTCAATAATAATCTCATTGAGTTTTTTTTTATAATATTTTGGTGTTTCTTCATCATTTTCATTCCTTAATGATGCTTTTAATGTATTTGGAATGGTTTTTTCATGTTTTTCAATGGATTTCCAACTTCTTAAAATAGAAACTACTTTGAGTTGTTGTTGAAAGGTTTGTGTGTAACTAGATTCTCCCATAAATGTTGAGGATTTTACTTCATGAGGATGCATGGGTACCTTTCCTATTATAATGGTTTCTGGTACATATTTAAGGGATGATACTTTTGAGTTCATTTTCTTCATTTGTTTACACAACTGTTCAAGGATTGGTAAATAGACTAATTGGAAAAGAGTTTTTGTTTTTTTGGATTATCCCAAGAGGATAACATGTTTTTTGTATTTTTTGTTTAATGGGTTCTTGGTATTGGTTAAGAAGATGTTGGTATTCGAATGGGTGTGGTGGCAACTGGTTATGGTTTTGTAAATTTTTTTGGAGGGTAGGGGTTTGGTTCTTGTGGGTGACTAGGTTGTTAGTGGGGTTATTTTTTTCCTTCTAATGGAATCTTGGATTGTCATGGTACCTTGTATTGAAAGTGTTTTGGTATTATGGCTTATTAATGTTTAGATCATTGACCTCTATTGGTGGTACTCCAAAAGGAACACCATTAATGGAAGGGATGGTTGGGAAATTTTCATGCTTGTGGTCATGTTTTTTCACAAATTGTGAAAAACTCAACCTTCATCTATTCTATGGAAATAAACATCTAGAGGAAATCCTTGATCAAGGGATACCCCAAAAAAAGTGAGTTCATGTTAGTGGCACTATAACCAGATGTGTCCCACCACATATATCACTCTCACACACCATTGATGTGCATCCAAATTTATTTCACATCGAGTTGAAATCACTCATGGACTTGAATGTGACTAACTGTGTATAACTAAAATAATCACTCATAAAAATCTAAAAGAAATCCTCATGAAGATTCTACATATCCACTTCGACACAAATCATGTGTGAGATCATGTGACACAAAGCCCGAGTCCTGCTACAATGAGAAGGTAGTACCTTAAATGATTCCATAACTCATGAATTATAGAAGGATATGAAAATTTGATTTGGAGTTCAGAGAGCCTCACCCATATCATCATAGTTGAAAATTCATGCTGCATGTAAATGTCATATGATTTAATTATGTTTGAAATAAAACTTAAATTAAAAATCAGATCACTCAATTAAATGACGATATCAATTCTATACAATTATCTAGAAGATTACAAATATAAAAAATGGTAAATAACATTCCAATGATATTATTTATTTAATATATAATACGTAGTGTAAATAGAGGAGGGAAATAATTTTGATGAAAGTCATCCTCACTGTGTGAAAGTACGCTTATGAGAGAAGAGAAATTTAGATATTTTTCATTATTGGGTCACTATTGATGAGACGTTTTAGTCTCATGAAGGGGATTCCAGATGCTATAAAACATTTTAATATACATTGTTATGAATTAAAAATACATGTTTTTATATTATTTACAGGGATCTTGGAAGAATCCATAATTTTTCAAATAAAAAAAATAATAAGGAGTAGAAAATTATTAAAGGACCTTATAAAACCCATTTTTTCTATTTTATTAATTAACATTATGTGAGACAGTGTAAAACAACTTATGGGTTTTGAAAATTAATACGTTCAATTTGTCAAATTTAAAAGATAATAATTTCTAATAAGAATCTCTCTAATTCATCTCTCTACAATCTATGGTTAACTTGAATAATGGATTCAAAAGTAGTATTTTTTAAAATGAATATATCCCATATAAAGATCCACAAATTTTTTGGTACTGAGTATGTGGAATAAATATTTGTTTGACAAACTATATGTTATGATGTTTAGAGTTCATAAAAATCATTACTAGAGGAAAATTATGAAACCCCATCTCATAACATTAGGAATTGATGTGATATATATTGAAATAGTTTTAATTTTACCCATTATCGAAGAAGATTCAATGGGCCTTTATTAATGGAAGAATATGGATGATGTTGGAAAATCCAAAAATGATATGATGATGATTCATTCATAAAAATTGATCATAGAGGTGATAAGTCACGAAACTGTAAAAGAGATATGGAATAAAATTATATAGTTTTTATGAAGTAAATATAAATGTTAAAGATGCTAATCATAAAATCAAGAGAATAATATTTGAAGACATAATTTTTGTTAACGATGAGACAATTAATAACCACATTACAATTTGTAATGAGATTATGATAAACATCAATTGGTTTTATTGGATAGTATATGATTAAATCATTATTTAAAATATAATGTTCACATTTTTATATTGTATTGATCTAAAAGAACATACTATCTAAAATACATATATGATTTAGAGTTAATGAGCTATAAAATGTGCTCATAATAAGAAAGGTGAAAATCATAAGACTTTATAGTAGAGGAAAATAAAATGATGGATGTTGAGGATATGTGAAAAAGTAAATAAAAAATAAAATTATTCTATTGAATCAAGTGATTATAGAGGTGAAAATCTAGAAAACATACACCAAAATTTTACTCCTAAATCAAAGAGATTGACGATTGAAGAATGGAAATAATATTTTCTGAGATGTTTTAATTTTGATGATGTTGGAAATCATAAAATATATTTCCCAAATAAGAAGAATTATGACTGAAAAGTAGAAGATAAAGATAATAAAAAAGAAAAAAACATGATCAATATTAAGAACCATTATTGTATAAAAAAGATAATTATTATGATAATGAAAGTGAAACATTACCCTTCAAGAATATTATATAAAGAATTAAATTTCATTTCTCATGATAAAAATGAATTTTATTCATTAATTAGTGATGTTATTGATTATATATAATTGATCATTAGTATGAGATGAAATGTATGTTGGGATCATGTGTTTATCCAATTACACATATAAAAAATCATTGAAACCCATTGGGGGAGAAAAATAATATAGTAGAAGAAAAACATGAGTTTTTTAGAATGGAGGAAACCAATTGTAATGAAATCATGAATCATAATACTATATAAGAAATACAATTGAGTTTACTAATTATAGTAATTCCAATTTTTATATTAATTTCCAGTTATTTATATTCAATTTAGAATATCCTATTCAACAGTTATGAAAAAAAAATGAATCCTTTATAGATTAATAAAAAACTATTATAATTAATCATTATAAAATATCTATTTAAAAAATAAGAATAAGTAATAGTAACAAAAATATTAAAACATTGTATAACGTAGATGTGATGGCATAGATTATTGTAAGAAATCCTTTTGATGATTTATTATTTGATAACGTAATAGAGGAGGCATCATTAGGGTTTTCTCTCGACACAACCATATACAAATTTCAAAAAAATAGGATATGATAAAAATAAAATGTGTAAGAAGTTCATACTGCTGTGAATTTACACAATGTTGATGTCAGTTAAACCACCAACATTTACTATCGAAATATAATATATTGTTTTTATATCTTATTTAGAGTTCTTGAGGTGTAATTATTTTTTAATTAAGAGGATATAAAAAAGTTATTGTCAATGAATCAAATTATTGATACATCCCATTAATTTTATCCATTTCACATACTTCGTTTTAATGAAAAATATTATTTATTTTTAATACCAATTAGTTCATGAAACTCAATTCCGGTGTCTAAATAACTAATAAGATAATTTTATTAATAAAAATATAATTTCCTAAAAAATATCTTTCACAAACTATTTTATTTCATTTTATGGAAAAAAAATTACTAAGGGATGGTATTTACTTGATATGAATAATATGTTACCAAAAATTACATCAATAAGGGATAGTAAATTAAAATAAAAATAGTTATTATCAAAAAAAACTTTTTCATATTCGATAATGTATTTCGTTATTTTTTATATGTTCATTAATACTTTAAATTCATATATTATATAATATAAACATAATCAAATTAAATAATGTATTTATTTATTAGTTAAATATAATTATTAAGTTTAATATTTTATATTTTATAAAATATATTGGTATTTTCACTAATTGTTTCAAATAATATTTTTAAAAATACCACAACTCTTAAATAATTACAATAAATGATGTATGGAATTAAAAAAATATAAAAAAATCACGAGTAAAAATATATTAACTTTTTATAATACATCATAAATGAATTTACTATATTGAATTTAAATAAACCATGTTTAAAATTTATAAATGTATGTTATATTTTTTAGAATGGTCTATTTTTGGTTTGTTTATTTTAATTAATTTTTCTCAAAGTTAGAAGTCAAATTTATATATTTTTGGAAGCAACAAAAATATTATATTTTTAATAATCCAATTATTCTCATATAAATAAATAAAATTTAAAATTTAATCTTATTATTAATTTTTAATCATAACAATATAATTATTTTAAATATCGGTTTGACATGTTATGTGCAGTACTTTTAAAATTTACTAGTACCACAAATAAAAATATTATTTTGGAAGATTAATTTCATCTTTATAATATTTAGTTCCAAATTAATTTAATTTTTCATATTTTATTTTTTTCCTTAACATTATATTACATAATAAAACTCAGTTATAGTGGTAAATTCCTAAAAATATAAAATTGATAAATAAAACATTATTATCGAAAAAGTGATAAAAACATGTCTAATAATGTGTGGTTAATGATTTTACAAACATAAAAGTTTATCACTAAATTATTATCCACTATTGTATCAACATGTCCTTTGACTAGTGACTTTACTTCTAATATTATTATAAAAATTCCTCTACTCTCCATTATAAAAGAAGCCCTCACCCCCCAAAATTCCCTCTCACCAAAATACTATTATTTACGGATAAAATATTTCAAAATAAGTCAATAAAACTAATATGTACATATAATTTCTTTTATTATTTTTATAATCCCCACTTATATAGCCCTTAATATTTTTGTCATAGTATTTCTTCCCTGGAGAATGATCCAATTCTAATATACTACATTATCATTATTTACCATTTCTTTCTTATTGTTCCTCATCCAATTATAATATAAAAATGGTGGAATAATTATATTATCATTATAATTATAAAAATTTATTAGGTTTATTTCATAATTTCTTTTACATTTATCCAAACCATTCAAAAATAGAAAATACCATTTTAGTTACATGATAACTACTACTTCTAAAAGATACATGATCCATTTTTCATAACCACTATACATGGATTTTCATAAATGTATATTTAGTGAATTAAAATGGTCATAAATATATTATTAAGATAATTTATATTTAAACCTATTACCACAAATTTATGTTATATAAAAATAATCATTCCCCCCATGCGTACGTGCTGACTGAACCTCTATGAAAATTACTTATTTTAATTTTCTAGTTGTCATTTTCTATTTATAAAATTATATTACAATTTTTCCAATACCTATAAAATATAAATAATACCATTAATATTATATAACAATGATATTATTATAATATAAAGTTATTTTTATGAACACCCACCCATATATTATAATATTTTCTTGTTTATGTTGGTTTAACCACCTTCGTGAACTATGTTATAATGTCAAATAAAAAATGACTATGCAAACTAATATAATTTATATTATTCACGTTAATGTGAATTTTTTATAGTTTAATAAAGGTTATTCTAACATTAAACTTATTATAATTTTTCCACAATTTTGGTTTATTAAAAATTACTGAAATGATTTCTCCATTAATTTTTCTAGCTACAATCATAACAAAATTTATTAAAAAATGAAATTATAACTGTGTAATTTTTTATTAATATATTAATCCAATACCTATATGATATTGAAATTTTAAAAATAAAATTTATAAAAAGTAATAGACATCGTCATAAAAAACTAGAACAAAACAAACAATTGAGTTTAACAACCATCAATGATGAAAATAAAATAAAAATAACAACTACATTATATGAAAATATTATATATAAAGTATAGAAATTTTATTGGTAAGAAAATGTTTCATAAATACATTAGTAAGAAGGATAATATTTTATATAAGATGTAGTAGAACATTAGACTGTGTGGGATTTAATGTAAGGTTTTTTTCATAACTCAATCTCACTTTATTGAGTTCTAATGATTATTACTCAACACCATTGATGTAACACTATATACTTTAACTTATTATTTTCTAAAATTTTAATTAATAATTCTATTATATATATTTATTATTTTTATCATCAAAACACAACTAAAATTTATTACTTCATTCATTATTATATTCCTAGGGGTACTTAATATCCATTTCATTCTTAGAAACATAATGTTTTATTGAAAAGATATTTTAAATGTTGTTTATAGAATCTATTGGATAAATAATATCACAAATTTTTTTCCATTCATTGTATTTTATGATCAATTCTATTATCTATGTTTTAATGGGGTTAAATTATATCTTTTCATAAGACATAATATATTTTGTGACCCAACATATTTTATTATGTGAAAAATAATTCAATTTTAACTACAGATTTATGATTTTTTTTATTTTGTCATCTTGTGATATTATAATTCATTATCCTCATTTTTATAGGAATGTAATTTAATTTTTTTCATTCATTATAAAATTTGATGAAGTTAAGAATAATTATTATCCTCTCCAAATTATATGTTTCTCTACCATATCCATATTCAATCATCCTATAATGATCCATATTTTGATTTTGCAATAAAAATATTATTAATTTTTATAAATATAAACATTTACCTTTATTTTGATGATATTGTTACCACCCACATTGAAACGTGGCTTTAAATAATGTTGTTTCTAAAATGTTATAATGTATTACCCTTTAATGTCTATATTTTTATCTTCAACTCTACATTAACAATTTAAAAACATTATGTTTTTCAAGGAACCAATATATAGGTTTATTTTAAAGTGGGTTTTAATTAGTGTTTTCATGTTACCATCTTGGAAATAAATTTCGAACGTGATTCCTAATTTCTTATTTTTTATGGAAATATTATTATGGTTTTTAAATTTCCCATTTTAAGTGTATTATCCTTCTTATTTTAAAGACATAAATCTTTTTTGGTTTTGTTTCATTAATCAAAAAATATATTTATTTTCGGAAAAATATTTTTGGTTGATTTATTTTTGTTATAAATCTCTCTAATCATGGATTTTTTCTTATGTGATTCCATTATGAAATGATATGATCCCATATTCATTCAATGGGTTTTTAATGGTATGAGGGAGGATTAATATATTATAGAACAAATATGTATGGGTATTGATTTTGGTGTCTTGTATTTCCCTCTAATTCATTGGTTATGGACTTAAATTACAAAGAATACTAGTAGACCATAGTTGTGTAAAATATATATCAATATTGGTCTATAGTATTGTGAAAGATAGATCAGTAGTTGTTTTTGGAATTTTTATGGCTAAACTATCATGTAATACTTCATTGTGCTTATTATAGGGACATAGTTTTATTTAATCAATATTTACATGATATTACAAATTTTCCTTACTATCATCTTTCTCTATGGATCATGTTATTAAACTCATATATCTGCATTCATATGTGATGGTATATTTTTTCCCATATGAAATTATAAATTTTTTTATCTTGAAATACATATAAATATTATTGTTTTATTATCATGATAATATGTTTTTTCTCCACTAGGTTTTCCAAATGATTATTCCCTAACCACTCAATGAGAGGATGTTTAGTTTTTCTCTAATTGAGCATTTGAGCTCACCCATTTCATAATTTTTAATTCCACTTACTTTTAACACGATTTTAATATATGAGGTGTCTCAAAGGGGTCCATTGTTTGTTAATTATTTGGAAATATTCCTTGGATTTGAAAAGTAAATTTCTCATATAGATACTTCTAAATGACACTATATCATCCATTTCGACTGTTTGAGATTATTATTGTATGTAATTTTTTAGTTGTATATACATTTTAAATAAACATATGTTTAAATTTGAGGATCTGACATGGTATTAAATATTATGTATAAGGAACCAACCTTAAATATAATATAATATTGAATTTATGAATAATTCACATTGAATATATTTTTAGGTTTATAGTTTTAAAGAATTGGGCAATAAATATTACATCTCCAAAAAATACAAAGTAGAAACTTCTACTCAGTTTCCATTTTTTATAAAATAAAATCTCTTGAAAAGTTTCATCTCAAGTTCCATGTTTTAGACAACATGATTTACCATGATCCCATCCTTAACCCTATTCATATGTATATCCCATGATAAACATTTCAAAAAATCATGGTATGAGAATAAAAAACATAGTAAGGGTTATAAAATATTGAATGATAACATAATTTGATAAATACATACCATGAATAATATCATACCTCATGAAATCATAAGGTTTATGAATAACACATAGAAATAAAAATTCATAAATAGTAACTTGTGGCATCAATAATATACTAACGTTGTAGCTTTCACAGCTACATAGGGAGTTACATTTGGAATTCACATCACAATATATTCACTAAATCTCTTAGTTGAAACATTCACTTTTACCTCTGTCACGTCATCCAACACATTGGAAAGATATCTTGGGCTCACCCATACTAGGTTTATCACGGAATAACCCGTATACGTATACAATTTCTTAGAACCATAACACATTCATAACACATAAAACAAACATAAAAGAAAAGATAACATTTCCACATTTCAATAAATATATATCATTTAAATATATTAACATAAAAAATCCATTATTAAAACCATTTTCAAAAAGAAAATATGTAATATAGTATATGGTATTTATTTTTCATTTTAAAATAGTTTGGCATTTTATGGAAGTCAATGATCAAATAATACTCACGGTGGTGGAAAAAGTCGTTGTCACAGCTTACGTGAAAAAGAAACATTAATTTTTTTTCATTTGGTAAAATGATTCATAGAAAAAATTTCCATTTGAATGAAAGGAATATTCAAAGATGTTAATAATCCCTATAAAGGAATGTCATGTATAAAACAAAATATGCCTCATTGAAAGGAGATTGAGACAAAGTCCCTTACCTCATGTCTGACTTGACTCGATCATTCATTAATCTCTTGAATAATAAACTAAAGGTAATTTATACTTTATAAAGAAAATTTTTAAAGTTTATTATTCATTTTATATAAATTATTACCTTACTATAACAATTATTTAATTATTTGAGTTCATATTGTACATTATGTCGATGCTCGGAACATGAGTAATAATGAACATGTTATAATTATAAATTGTCCATGTGTTGAAAATTCCATTATACAAAGAATTATATTAGTGATTTAGATATCATATATATTATATATATCCATTATATATATATATATATTTATTTATATTTGTACATAACATTTGGTGATAAGAAATGAAATGCACTGTTCATGGAGACGGTAAGCCATACGTATGCATGAATGCTACATTCATTTATATTACATATTTAATGGAATAAAAAAATGATACATTGGTATATTATAATTCCAGTATGATATCATATATAATTTCATTAACCCCATCCTTTAAACGTTCCATTTATGGCATGAATGAGTCATATCACAATGAGTGGGCAGTTGTCTGCACTTCATCAAATAAAATTATCATAGTTTCCCAATATGGAAACCATAAAAGTAATATTTAAATGAAAAATAAAGAATAATAGAAACAATATACATATAATTTATATCGTATATAAATTAATTTCCATCATAATGGCCAATAATAGGTGGTAGGAGAATATTTAACAATTATCGTTTCATGAGGCGGTAGTTCATCGTCCACAGAAACAGTATGTTCTTTACCCATTAGATGGAAGTGTGTGTAAGTGTAGTTCAAATAATACTCATAAAAACAAACAAGTATATTTATGATACTTGTTTTGTTATAAATTAAATGAATAAAATGAGTTTATTGGTTTGGAGACGTAAAATAATACAAAAGAATATAAGAGAAGGCATTACCTTTAAATCGGGTATCTCTCTTTTGTTTGAACAAAAAGGATTAGGAGAATTTCATTCTACCTAGGGAAAGGGATCTTAAAGGAGGATAGAGATATTGGTATCTTAACTAGAAAGATGTTTTATGAGCCATGGTGCTTTGGAATTGTGTGGAATGGGTTAGAAGTTAGGGCTTTTTATAATGGGGAGGAGGGAGCTTTAGGAATGTTTAAAAATATTATTTTATTAAATGATGATTTTCAGTTTTTAAAGGTCCAAAAATTATTAAAGTAGATGATAAGATGACAAATTTTTTAAATAAAATCTTCCAATAATAATTGGATAGATTTTGGATATTTTTTAATCATTATAATCTTATTTATTTAAATCATTCATTAATGAGGTAAACACTGCATCATTATTATGTCATAAATGTTTTTATTTCATGTCTAAAAATTATAAACAAAATATCATGATGTTTTAAATATTTATATATTTTAAATTAATCTTTATATTTGAGGTGATAACTCTTATAACCCAATGTAATAATTGACTTACTAAAAGATATATGTTTGTGTCATTTTTGTCTTTACTTAAAATTAATTAATATAATGTATCATTATCACTCCTAAGTGGATCCATGGGGTTCCAAAATAATCCCAATGATGACCATGGTATGAAATGTATAAAAAAAATTAGGATACTTGTTAGGGTAATTTCATATTATTATAACAATATTTTTTTACCCTTATTTACCAAAATTACCATTTAATAATGGTAAATAATATTTTTACTGAATTAAATATAGATAATGCCTAAAAATAATAGTAACCTTTTTACAAAATTTGGACTTCCTGTTTCCAAATATGGAATCCATTTTTCTAAATTTAAAACAAGGATGTGGTAAAAATTAATTTTCATGGTGAAAACAAAAAGTCTATTTTTGAGAAATAACAACAATCCAATTATTGACACTTGTTTATTTCAATTTTCAAAATAAATTTCATCCATTGTCCCACATTGTATTAAATGGTAAAAATTTAATCTAATTATACTTTAAAACCAATTAAAAATATAATCTAACCATATAAATAAATTATTTTGAAAGGCAGTTTTGAATTAAAATATAGTATTTTTCACTATTCATTATGAAATGTATTTTATCAGAAAAATTCCAAAAATATACCCATATAAAATTTTGATATCCTAATTCTAAATAATAAATTTATTTTTTCCAATAGATCATATAAAAGATAAAAAACTATACTTAAAGAGGGTTCTCCATCAAATGGTGTTAAATCGACCTTTAAATGAATATTAATGTGTTTATGCTAGAAATCAAATTCATTATTTTTTTAATCCTCTCAGATTTACTGGATAAATGTAAAAACATTTAACAAACATGTATATTCATAATATAGTTAGTTCTGTCCATTCTTGCCAATACAATGAAAAGAAGTTAAGTACAACAGAAAATAATATTATATTATTATTTTCCAGTGTGACCCAACGTTGTGTGCAATGAAAGATTTCAAAGAAACATGTTGTTGTGTATTGGGTACGCCATCAAACATTGAGTCCCCATTAATGTAAAATTAATATTTAATTCTCAAATATTAGTAAAAATGAAAATATTATAATCATTATTTACCTGGGATGTTACATCCTTCCCCCCCTATGGTAATTACGTCCCCACAATTCTATTCACTTATCAAATAAGTGGGTAGTATTTATCCCTCATATCATTTTTAGATTCCCACATTACCTCTTCAATTATATGGGTTTTCCACAGAACCTTTACAAGATGAACTACCTTATTCCACAACACTTGCTCTCTTTGGTCAAGAATCTAGACTGGTAATTCCTCGTAACAGAGATTCTTTCGAACTGAACTACCTCTGCGCTCAAAACATGAGTTGGATACGGAATTTAATTTCTCTAAATTGAAACCTGAGAAACATTGTGTACCTCAGATAAATGTGGGGGTAAATCCACTCTGTTCGCAACTGATCCAACTTTATCTAGGATTTCTTATAGTTCAATAAACCTCATACTAAACCTTCCCTTCATACCAAAACATATAACATGTTTCTGTAGAGGAACATTGAGAAAGACATGATAACCTACCTCAAAAGAATGATCCTTCCCCTAGTTATCCGTATAAATTTTCTTCAGAATCTGAGAAGTTCTCATATGCTTCTAAATCAACTAAACTTTTTCTTCCATCTCTACTACCAATTCTGGTCCCATCATCTTCCTTTCACCAAAATAATTCTAGAAAGATATAGTTTGACACTGCTTCCCATAAAATGCTTCAAATGGAGCCATCTGTATAATGGAATGAAAACTGTTATTACATGAAAATTCATCCAAAGAAATATATTGGTCCCAAAATCCCGGGTAATCCATAGAGCAAGCATGGCACATATCCTCTAAGTTCTATATTGTTTGTTCTGACTGAAAATATGATTGAGGATGAAAAGTTTTACTAAAATTTCATTCAGAACCCAATGTATTCGTAAGGCCTTTACAAAAGTTATAAGTAATCATGGGATCATGATCAGATACAATAGAGAGGGGAACACCATGCAAACTGATTGTCTCTTTAACATAAAACTGAGAATGTTGATTTAGAGAAAAAGTATCTCTAATAAGAAAGAAATGAGGAGATTTAGTCAATCGATCAATAATAACCCAGATTGTATTATTACCTCGAGCTATCTTTTGTAATACCCCAATGAAGTCCATGGATATATTTTACCATTTCCACTCTGGCCCTGGTAAAGACTGACGTGGACCTTTCTATAACTGACGATCTGCTTTAACCTATTGACAAGTCAAACTATTCACAATAAAATCTACAATTTCTCTTTTCATTCCATTCCACCAGTAATACTACCAAATATCTCTGTACATTTTAGTACTACTAGGATGAACTGAAAATGGATAACTATGATCTTCACATAACAAATCATTCTTCAAATATGAATCACATGGCACACAATATCACTTCACAAACCTCAAAAAAATCATTATCTATGATAAAATCAGGAAACATATCCTTCTGAACCATCTCTTCATTTTTATGCATCTCAGGGTCTTCCTTTTGTATTTTGGTAATTTTGTCAGATAGAGGTGATTTCACTGACACCTTAAACAAAACATAAGAATTTCATATACCGACATCTTCAATGAAAAATTTCATCAAATAAAAAAATAAAAGGATCTCATTCCAAACATAGTGTAGTTAATGAAGTATTATTTTTTCGACTCAAAGCATCAAACACTTTATTGGATTTTCAAGGACGGTAATGAATTATGAAATCATAATCCATTATTAATTCAAACTATCTCCAAAATCTCATGTTTAATTATCTCTTATTGAATATATACATCAATCTTTTGTGGTAATTATATATTTCATATTTTACTCCATACAAATGATGCCTCCATATTATGAAAGAAAAAACCACATCAGTTATTTCAAATCATGTGTAACATAATTTAACTCATGAGGTTCCAATTGATGTGAGGCATTAGCAATTACCGGATCATTCTGCATTAGGACACAACCAAGTCCTTTCAATGATTCATCACTGTAGATAACAAAATCCCTATTTCTGGAAGCCAGTTCCAAAACTAGATAATTCAACAATCTTATTTTCAAGTTCTAAAAACAATCATCACATTCTTTTGTCAAGATGAACATAAGACCTTTTACAGTTAACTTAGTCAGTGGGATAGATAATAATTAAAAATTTTCAACCAAACTCCTATAATAACTTTCTAATCCCAGATAACTATTAATCATGGTATTATTTTTGGGTCTTGGCCATTTTCAATAACTATTGTTTTGGGAGGAACAACAGTTATGGCATTTTTTGAAACAATGTGTCCAATGATTAAATTTTTTTGTAAAAAAAACTCACATATTGTGAATTTATCATGTCACGACCCCACCCATACTAGGGCTCGAACAGCATCTACCCCAAGCTCGCCTCCATAGGCCATAGGCTGGCGACTAGCACCGAAGGTACAAGAAACTCCGGGAGGCCTTTACCTAAAAACATGTATATACACACACAACTAACTCCATGAAAATGTGCAGATAAAAATGAGAAAAAAAGGTTCCACACTACTATAAAAAGAGAACCATACAGAAATGCATCATCCTCTAACAGTACAAGTACACGAAAAGTAAAGAGGAAAGGGAAAGGGAAAAAATGCACACCCAACTAGAAATATTACACAAACCGAAAACAGGTGAAAAATTAAAACAGCTGGAAGAGTCCCACTCCTGAATCCCAAGAAATGACCACTACACGCAGTCCGAGCACCCCGTATCTTGAAGCTCCTATGATGTCATGATCAACCTGTCTGTCCTCTGTTAGGGCATTCTAAATGATGGAAAAGACCAAGAAGGGGTGAGTATAAGAATACTCAATAGGATGCCCCGAAGGCTTGAGGGAGCAACAAGAGGTGTACTAAAGAGGATATCATTAAGTGAGAACAAGGTACAACAAGAGTGAACAAAAAGTGTACATCTCCACCCCATAATAGATATGATCCCACAAAGAAACACAAACGATAGAGTAACGGGGATCTTCATCTCATAGCTCACACTAGGCATATGCCCATACATATACCCAGGGAAACCAGATATACTCGTAACTCAGAACCGTAGTCTAGAGATATGTCACACCACCACATACCCACGCTAGGGATCCAGTTCGAATATTTCCATGAAGTACTCGTTCCGGGAGAACGCACTCCACGAGTCTAATAGCTCCGATGACGTCCGTCCGAGAAGTATTGTTCGTCGGGAAATGTCACAAGATGTAGTTACACTCATTACAAGAGGCACACTCTTGAGTGGGAATGATCACGATAGATAGAATCACTCATTATGGGAGATACACTCCTGACTAGGAAAGATCACGATACACAGATGAGGATCACTGCCAGGGCCATGGCGGATACTGCGACTCATCCGGATTCACTAGCTAGGTAATTCACCAGCTTGGTAGAGGATCAATTCCCGGTAGAGATGGTCACATCGATGCCTGAATCTACCTAGGGTCAGAAATGGATAGAGGATCTCACTCCGGGCCTCTCAGAGGGATTCCGAATCTATCACAGAAAGTCTTGCTAAAGGGATCATACTCTTGTAGATGCAAACGATGCCTGACCTTCAGGGGAACAAGAAGAAGGGGTACTGACCCAGACAAAAGGTGTCCAAGATACAGTTGGCAAGAAGATCAATCCATGTACTGAAAATTACACGATGTGTATAAAGGTTACACATTGTTTCCTCTGACCCCAGGTACTACCCATGTACAACAGCCTGTGTCACAAGACTGGTCATGTAAAACACAACTACACTGCATGTATAAAGGAACACCCTTTGTGTAAAAGTATCAAGGGTCTGCCCCGTGTATCCTGGCCATGTGCCCGTACACAGTTTCAACCCATGTACTCTAACCCATGTATTCTGTACACAGGGTGACCCATACAACCGACATGTTCGGGCCATGTGATGAAGTACCAACTCCAAGTATAGGAAAACCATCTTAGAGGAAAACGAACATGCACTCATGAGGTGGGGAGTCCCATCTCTACCAGAGAAGAGGAGTAAGAAATACCCGCTACTTGAGTCATCAAGGGATTAGATATCTAAGAAACACCCTCTCTCTGCTCATCAGGTCATCAGTCATACCTCAACCACCACGAATTTCCAAAAGGAAGCAACCTGAAGAACAGCCATGTCATAGGGTTTCCAACATTATAGATGGTGCATTAATCAGACGCCTAGTCTGTAAGTTATAGGCATTTTATTACCGAAGGCCCAATTGGATTCATGTTCGATCCAACCCATTCATACTTCAAACGACACTGGTTAACTAAACCGGTCACACCATTACAATTTATACGGAAAAGCACACAAGAGGGACTACCCATTGGTCCAAAATGGATAGTCAATGAAAAAGTTTCATTTCACTGCAACACGCGCGAACCAGGCCTCATGGGGCCCACACCTAAACATCTACTTAACTATACATAATTGGTATTGAAACATCCATCCTAATTTTAGGGTCGCAATGTCACAGATGGTTCGTCATTCTGACACCGTATGAGGGAGATATGTCGGATACAAGATCCAGTAATAATAATAATAATATTATTATTCAGTGTTGCATTGACCTGAGCCATGAACCGGAATTTAGTACCCAAAATTAGACTTGAATCGACCTTCTTAAAGGTAGGGTCATTTCACTGCTGACGGCAAGTCAAACGGACATCGCATGTAGGAGTTATGGCAGGTCGAATATGCAATAATAATATTAAATCTATTATTTTCCGAGCACTTTGGGTACACGATCCAAAAACCCGTAAAAGGCATCCAATATTGGACATGGAATGTCCATCTCATAATCTAGGTCGCACTGCCACAAATGGTTTGTGAAACCGAAGTCGCACGAAGGAGTTGCGGACCAAAAAGTGTTTTACCAACAAATTAATAACATCATTATTATATTATTAATTTTAATCGATTTCTTTGAAGTACCCCATTCATCATGCACAACCATATCTCCCATTTTTCAATCATGGACAACATGACCCACCATGGATTCCTTCTCTCCCTTTTTTTCATTTAATCTTATTTTTTATTTTATATCATTATTGATATATTTTTTTATCTTCTTTCTCCAATCTCATTCTCCATTAACGGTTTCTTCTCCACGAAACCCTACCAGCATGGCATTCCCATGGCTGCCTCTCACACCAGATCTGCCGCTTCCGGCCTACTTCCGTCCCAGCCTCGCGCCACGTCACCCCACCACCCCCAGCGACCCGCGTCAACGCGCCACAAACCATCCACATCGACTGGCCCCCGTCCGCTCGCCGCACTGAAACCGCACCATTATGTTTCCCCTTCCAAGATCCGATGCATCTTTGCTTTAACCCCAAATATTTTGGGGGGCGTATATTCACGATCCTGGGGTCAGGATCTCCCCATTCCCTTGTTGCACTCAACGAAACATTGAATTTTTGATGCACTTAAATATTTTGTGATGAAGAACATGCAAATAATGTGCGAACAACAAATAATGAAAGATCGCGGTCTAAGTGCGGATCAATAGCCGTGTTAGTTTGGCTATCATTTTGAGAATCAAGAACACAATAAATTGGTAAATAAATATTTATCACACATTAATATTTTCAATCTCAAGGTAAAATAGAAGAAATAATTTATTCAACCCATTTTTTTCGATCTTCGAATTAATTCATTTAATTCGCGTTGGTCATGAAAATTTAACCGGGTAAAGAATTCACTATGATAAATCATACCTCAGGTTTGGATCAATAGTTGGAGACTATATCATTCATAAATATCCATTTGGTGTTGACGAGGATCACACTTGAACAAAGATAAGAAGAAGATGTTGCGTTCGTCGATATTCGATTCGATTGGATCCACGACGTCATCGTCGTTCGTTGTTCATCAACGGGGAGAGGAGTAGATGAGAGGAAGGGAGGGTTTACCATCGTTGGCCGAAATGAATTATGAGGCCAACCCCCTATAAAAAAAATTAATAACCTCTCTCTAGGTTAAACTAAATAGATTAAATAAATAAATAAATAATTATTTAATTATTTAATTATTCTCACGTGATGGCGCATATGCCAAACACGTGATGCGGACAAAGGTTATACCTTTTTAGGGTAAAAAATACGTTTTGAGCTCATCAGTGGCTTCAGATTTTTCTTCTGAGTCCCTGTCCTAGAGATATTCCGGTTTGAGCTATCAAATAATTAAATTAAATATTTATTTTACCCGTTTAATACACCGCCAATGAGCGAGGGGTCCAAACATCCCGCATCGACATATTTTATGTCGCTCCCAGGGGAACCACTGTATTCTGGACCCAACCGTGGTCGCGAATTTCTGATCTGATCAACCGTTTAATATATATCTCATTTTCTTTAGTTAACCATGTGTGCATAATATTAAATCAAATAACATTTTTATAAAATTAATTCCGGGCACACCGTGCCTCGGAATTTCACGCCGTCTTAGCCCCCAGCTCAGGAAATATTCATTGAAATATTTCAGTCTTATTAGGCCAAAAACTGGGTCTCTACATCTCATATAGTTTCACTTATTTTAAAGTTATCAAGACAACCCTTAAATGACTTACATGTTTCTTTTTTTACTTTAGAATATTCTAAAATATCATCAATGAACACAACCACAAACTTATCAAGGAACTCACAGAAAATTCTATTCACATGATCCATGAATACAGTAGGTGCATTGGGTAACCCAAAAGGAATGACTAAAAATTCATAATGTCCATATCTAGTATGAAACACGGTCTCCATAATGTCTTCTTCATTTACTTTCAACTGATAGTATCCCGACCTGAAATAAATCATCATAAATTACCGAGAACCCAAGAGCTGATTGAAAAATCATTGATATGAGGCAAAGGATACTTATTCTTAAAAGTGACATTATTCAATGATTAATAACCAATGAAAAGTCTCATTGAAGCATCTATTTTTAACAAACATGACAGGATCACCCCATGTTGATGTGCTGTGTCGAGTGAATCCATTATCTAAGAACTCCTAAAATCTCTTCTTTAACTCTAAAAGTTCAATTTGAGGAATTTGAGAGGGGGTTTTGGAATTGTCTTAGAATGAGGAACTAATTCATTAGTAAATTAAACGTTCTAGTCAGATATTATACCAAACAACTCATTAGGTCAAATATCATGATACTCATTTACTAATGAAACATCATAAATATGAACAAATCCTTTGTTTTCAATAATATATGAATGATAACATTCATTTCCATCATTTACAAGTTTCTCAGCTTCCTGATATGTTATCAAAAGAAAGTGTTCAATCTTGTACACAAACTAAAAATCGTTATGAATAGAAAAATATTTAGCTATGCAGTCAATATTAGCATGATAAACAGAAAGCCAATCCATAACAAAAATTACATCAACCTCTACTAGAAGCAAAACAATAAGATTTCATGGAAGATTTTTTTTCACATATGTATAGGAAGGTTATTATGTTTTCTTTTTTTCTTAACATTTCCTCTAGGTGTTTTTACCGTTAGTTTAGGATTCATTTCTTGAGATGGAATTCCTAATTTACTAGAAAACTTATCAAAAATTGATGAATATGTTCACCGTGCATCAAACAACACATTGGCATAATCTGAAAAAACAAACAGTGCACCTGATATTAATTCATTTGATGTCCAAAAATTTACTGATGTATTTGAAAATGATTTCACCACCCCATTATACTTTTAATTCCACTAAATTCCATCAGTAGAGTTCTTTTATGGACACTCATATTCATAATGACCCATTTCATTGCACATAAATCATTTTAGTAAATGTAAATAATATTTTTTTCATACCATTACCTTGATACTTTTTAGTGTAATTACGAGCCATGTGTCCTATTTTTTTATCATTTTTCAGAAACTGTAATGTTATGTTTTATACCATCATACTTTTTTGAATAATTCATCCATTTCATCTTCCACCTCGACATCTTATTCTGTTTCTTTGCCAAAGAATACCTAATCATCGACAAACACCATTTCCACCTTCTCCGCACATCGATCAACTTTTTCATAACTTTTAAACCCATGAGAATCTTTGGAACTTCAATAATTTTTCATTAATCTAGAGTAAGAATTATTGATTTTACATTCAATATCTCGTATGAAATTTGAAGAATACCTTGCCAGTCTAGTGAATCTTTCTTTTTAATCAGCCATAGAGTCATCCTCCTACCTCAATTCAAGGATTTTTTCCATCCAAAGCTGAAAAACCATAGGAAAATATTTCTCAAGGAAAATACCATTAAATTCATCCCAATTAATTTCATCAATCTCCCCAATATCCCTGATATTTTTCACCATCGACCACAAATGATCAAATTCACCTTCAAAATAGAAAACAATGAGACTAACCTTTTAATGTTATGAACACCCCATGACATCGAAAATTATATACAGTGCTTTAATCTAACTTTAATTTTTCCCATGGTTATATGATCTTCAGAATGATGTGGGATGTTTCTTTTTGAAATGCTCCACTATTGAAATGTTTCTATAAGGGTGATTTGGATGATCTCATCCATGGATCCTACCACCATTTATAGACTGAGGTAACTGTTCCATCACTACAACAAACTATTCAGTTCCAATTTTTCAAATCTCAGGTTGCTGATTTGGAAGGTTGTCTCCATCCATATGTCATCCCATCATTGTTTTCATGTTTTCTTTGTGGACACCCTTCTGAACACAAAAATATATCAGGTGAAGCAACATGTTAATCTGTAAATGCTATATCACTTCAATAATAACATAAACTAAAAATAATTTATTGATATTAATTTAAAAATATCATAACTCTTAATGTTTCCTAAACCGACCTTTGATACCAACTATAAGGATCCAACCGCAAACATTACATAATCTTGAAATAAATGAATAATTTACATTAATGATATTTTCAGTTTTGGAGTTTTAGAGAATTATTCCATAACAATAACATCTCAACAAATTACAAAGTAGACACTTCTACTCAGTTTCCATTTTTTCATAATATAACAACTCTTGAAAAAATGAGTCATGTCCAGTATAATGTTATAGAGAGCATGACATTACCATGATCCCATCCTTAACACTATTTATCATTATGTCATATATAAAACATTTTAAAAAACATGGTATGAGCATACAAATATCAGTAAGGTTTATAAGATTAATAAAGATAACAATAGTCCATAAATACATTCCAAGAATAAGCTCATACGTCATGAAATCCTAATATTTATAAATAACACATAGAAATCATAAATCATAAAAGGTAACTTGTGGCATCCATAACATACGTACGTTGTATATTTTACATCTACGTAGGGAGTTACATTTGGAATACCCATCATAGTATATTCCCTAAATCAATTTTTAAAAACAATCATGTTTACCTTATTCATGATACCAAATACATTGGAGAACTATCTCAGCCTCACCTGCCCAAGGTTTATCATGGAACCACCCATATATGTAAACAATTCCCAAGAACAATTACACATTCATAAAATATAAAACAAACACAAAGGCAAGATAAAATTTTCACATTTCAATCACAATTTGTCATTTAAATATATTGACATAAAAAATCAATTATTAGAACCATTTTCAATACCAAAATAAGTAAAAAATGTATGTGTTATTTATTTTCCTATTTAAAACATTTTGGATGGTTAAGGAATTCAAAGATCAAATAATACTCACGGTGGCAGAAATGGTTGTTATCACCGCTTACATTAAAAAGAAACTATCCTTTTTTATGTCATTTAGTAAAACGTCTCTTAAATTAATATTACCTCTGAATGAAAAAAAAATTCCATGGTGTTTATACACCTTTAAAAGAAATTCGTCTATACAACAAAATATGCCTCAATAAAGGAGATTGAGACGAAGTCCCTTACCTCATATCCGACTTGACTTGATTGTTCTCAAACCACTCGAATAAAGAAATAAAGTTAATTTATAAATTAATAAGAACCTTTTTCATGTTTATTCTTAATTTCATATCAATTATTATCTTTCTATAACAATTATTTAATTATTTGAGTTCATATCAGATATTTTTTTGATGTTCAGAACATGAGTTAAAAACGAACTTTTTATAATTATAAATTGTCCATGTGGTCGAAATTACATTGTCCCCAGAATGATATCCCTGATTTAGATATCATATATATCACACATATATATAGTATATATATGTATTTATAATAATAAATAACATTTGGATATAAGAAATGAAATGCCCCGTTCTTAGAGACGGTAAGCCATACGTACGCATGAACAATACTTTTATTTTTATTTTATATTAAATGGAATAAAAAAAATAAAGAAAAATATGTATATTATAATTATAGTACAACATCATATATAATATCATTAACATAATATTAAATATTTCCCATGAATGGCATGAAAGAGTCACATCACTTTGAGGGGGCAGTATTCTGCACCTTCTGAAATAATATTAACGTATTTACCGACAATGGAAATCATAAAGATATTATATAAATGGAAAATACAGAATAATTAAAAAAATATAAATATAATATATATCACATATAAATATTGTTCAATATTAATGGCCACCATAATAGGTTGTACGATCATACTGAACAATCATCATTTCGTGAGGCAGTAGATCACCATCCACAAAAACAGTATTTTCACTAGCCACTATATGGAAGTTTGTGTATTTTTTGTTCGAATAGTTCTCATTAAAACAGCCTACTATATTTAGGATACTGGTTTTGTTATTGAATAAAGTAATAAAAAATGTTTAGGGGGTTGGAGAAGTAAAATAAAACAAACAAACTTAAGAGAAGATGTTACCTTTAAATCAGGTATCTCTCTTGGGTTTGAACAAAAAGGATTAACTGAATTGCCTTATACCTATGGTATTGATTCTAGGAGAAGGATAGGGATGTAGGGATATTAATTTGGAAGAGGTTGGATGAGCAATGGGGCTTGATAAGTGTGAGTAATAGGTTATAATTGACATGTTTTTATAATGGGAGGAGGGTATCTTTATGAATATTTAAAAAATATTATTTTATTATATAATGATTTTAGCGTTCTAAATGTCAAAAAATTATTGAATCCAAATATAAGATAAATAATTTTCAAAATAAAATCATAAAATAATAATTGGATGGTATTTGTATAATGGTTTTAATATTTTTAATCTTATTTATTTAAATAATTCATTAATGAGGTAAACATTGGATCATTATTTTGTCATAAATATTTTTATTTATTTTATGTCTAAAAATCATAAAAAAATATATCTTCATATAGTAAATCGTTTTATACTTCAAATGAATATTTATAGCCGATGATATAACTTATATTACCCCATGTAAAAATTTATTTACAAAAAGATATATGTTTATGTCATTTTTGTCATTACTTTAAATTAATTAATATAAAGTGTCAGTATCACTTCAAAGTGGTTCAATGGGGTCCCAAAATAGACCCAAGGATTCTGATGATTATAAATATTTCAACCTATAGGATTATGACACATGTTAGGGTAATTTAATGTTATTATAATAATATTTTGTTACCCTTATTTACCTGATTTACCCTTTAACCTTGTTAACTAAAATTTTAACTCAAGTATATATTTATAATGTTGAAAAATAAAAGATAACTATTTAACAAATTTGTACTACCTGATTCCAAATATGGAATCCATTTTTCCAAATTTCTAACACATATGTGGAAGAAAACAATTTAAAATTAATTCATGTTGTCAAAATTAAAAAGTGTGTTTTTAAGAAATAATAACTTTCAAAAGATTAACATTTATTATGTCCAATTTCAAAGGGAAATTACTTCTAATGACCAAATTTTGATTAAATGGGAAAAATATAATCTAATTATACTTTAAAATCAATTAAAATGTTAATATGACCATATAAATAAGATATATTAAAAGGCAGTTTTGAATTAAAATACAATATTTTCACTATTCGTTAAGATAAGAATTTTATCAGAAAAATTCCAAAAACATTCCAAAAGTAAATTTGGATGTCCCAATTATAATGAAAATTTTTATTTTGTCAAATAGAACATTTTAAAGTGTCCAATAATAAATTTAAATAGGTTTCTCCATCAAACAGGGGTAAATCGACCTTTTAACGAATATTATAGTAGTTATGTTTAAAATCAAATTCATTATTATTTAAATCCTCTAAAATTTAATGGATAAATGTAAAAATATTTTAAAAACATGTATATTCATATTGTAGTTATTTCTGTAACTTCATGCCAATACAACAGTAAGGCGTTAACTACAATTTAAAATACTATTATATTACTATTCTTCAGTATGACTGAACATTGTGTGCAACGTACCATTTAAAAAAACACGTTGTTGCGTATCGGTTACACCATTCAACATAGAATCCCCTTTAATGTAAAATTTATATTTAATACAAAAATATTAATAAATATGAAAATCTTATATTCATTATTTTCTAGGGATGTTACAATATTTGTAATGTATATTTTTTTAACTCCAACGCTAGGTATGGGGGTTTGGGTTGCCTGCAGTGGTGTCATAGTAAGGTTTATTTATTTTGAATATTTTTTTTAGTAATGTACTGTGATAATGATGAATTAGGTTTACCAATAACCCTATGAATAATTATAAATATAGGAACACCAGTTGAAATTTTCGTAAAAAAGATATTATGTGGATTCCTAATAAATGACATCTTTTTTTTGGGTAATGCATGTCGAGGGATGCTATAACAAAGATATAATTATAGATAATAACCCTAAAAGATACAATTTTTATATTATCTTAATAACCACTCACTGTATAATAAAGGTGTCTAACTGTTCACCTAATTTTATATAAGTAGAGGGTATAAATTGGTAAAAAAATTATATTTAAACACCATTATGAAAGATTTATTTTGTTATATAATTGGCTTATTGAGTAGGATATTTCTAATTTTAAAAATGTACTAATTGAACAATGTGTAATTTAATTTCAATTAACATCTAATGTGATATTTTTAATGTATTATAATATTTGGGTTTTAGATTTTAATGATGTTGTATATGATAATTATTTTATAATGTTAATTTTTCATCACTCACATTAAACCATTTTTTTCAATAATACCAATAATAGTGATGAAGATTTAAAATCATGGATGAGATTATAAATATAGATATTTTCCCAAAATATATCCAAGAGAGATAAGTGTTGGTGTGAGAAGTCTTATGGTTATTATTAAACATCTATTAAGATTTATAATCAATAACATTAAAATTATTGTACATATAAACACAAAAATGAAGAGAATTATAGAGACTCATAGTTGATCACGTGATAATAACCGTGATTAAAGAAAATCCAATATCCCATAAGTCCAAAATAAAATAGGAATTAAAAATGAAAATTAATTAATTGAAAAGGAAATTATTTTAAGTCCAGGAATAGTGGGAATAAAATGTAAAATTTTAGATGAATGATATAGAATTTGGTTAATGTGGTGTATGGTAATAATATTTTTAAAAAGTACCATGAACTACTTAATATCTAAAATTTGGGAAACCTGCGAATTATATAAATAAATTACCTAAACAAATAGCTTAAAATAATTGTATTTATCTAAAATATTTAAGACAATGGGAGGAAGGTAAATATTATATAGCCACAATTACTGATGTGGTTTTTAAAAATCATGTCTAGTAAAGAGCCCTATTCATCCACACATGATTTTTGTTTTATGTATTTTTTCCCTTATTATATACCATATTGTTCCTAAACATATTTTTATTCAAATCAAATAACAACTTTGGTCAGTACATATTAAATTATCAAGAGAAACTTCTAGTGGTGTTATCATTGTATCCATGTTTATGTTTATGATAATGTTATATGTTCACATCATATTATCCATCCAGTTTATGAAATTAATATGAATTTCAAAATTTATTAGTTCTCCATACATAGAGAGAAATTAATTTTATGGAATAATGAAATAATATTTCATATAAACCATTTAAATCATAAAAATTTATTTATAATTATGAATATAACTACATATGAATTTATCAATGGAATTTCACTTATTAAAATTATGATATATGGTGTAAAAACATACATAGAATAGTTATACCAATAAAAACACCATTATTATAATTTAATAATGAAATCAGTGGTGTTTATAGAAATTAAGCAACCTATTCTCATGGAATAGTTACATAACCATTGGAATATTAATAGGATAATTAGGAATAGTAATCATTCTTATATAATAGTAACCTCATCTTTGAAAGTTTAAATATAATATAAGCATGTTATAAATGAAAAATTTATATATTATAATCATAATATATGTATATAAGTTTTTTACAAATTATAAATTAAGTGATGGTATTTTAGGAAAAGAAAAACATTTTATTTACAATTTTATAATTAATATAATGATTTTAGTGTTTTTTTTTTCATAAAATGGATCCATAAATTGATATTTTTATTTTTCATAATTACATGATATTTTTATGATACCATATATAATGTTTCTAAGTTTCAAAAATTGTATTATAATGTTAAAGATGTTATTGTTGAGTTAATAAGGTTTCCTTATGACTTTCCCATTCTTATATGTTTTTAAAATCACAAACACTCTATCTCAAGGAAAATTTATCTCCATATGTTTTATCTTAATAATGAAAAATATTCCTTCCCCAATGAAATTTATCTGTACCATGTTTTTATTCTTCATATTTTAGTTTCTCTAAATCTAACTTTTTTTATTCAGAACTGTTAAATTTAGTTTCATATCTAAAACATCAGAATTCATTAAATACTTAGATATAGAGTGTTCTGTTTTTAGGATAAAAATTCTCTGAATTTTAGACATTGAATTGATTGAAATTTAGACTCTGAATTCTCTAAAATGAATATTCCGAATTCTATGAAAATCAGACTCTGAATTCAATGAAATTCAGAGTCTGAATTCACGGAAATTCAGACTCTAAATACTCTAAAATTCAGATTCCGAATTCTCTAAAATTCAGACTCCATATTCCTTATAATTTAGATACGGAATTCCATAGAATTCAACTCCAAATTCCCTAGAATTCAGATGCTGAATTCCCAATAATTCAGGTTCTAAATTCTTTAGAATTAAGACACCAAATTCTTTAGAATTCAGACTCTAAATTCCACAGAATTAAAACTCCAATGTCTATAGAATACTAATTCTGAATTCCTTGACAAAAAAAATCTAAGTATCCATATAATATTGAATCTGAATGTTCATTCTCTTGGACTTGGAACTATATTTTTACTTTGACTCCAGAAAATTTGATTTCATTGAGAAAAATATTTTTATTAATATTTTTATTATTATAAAAGGATGTCGTGCATTCTATTTCTAACTAACCATTGATTGAGTGACACATGTACCAGTTCTTCCAAATATCATGGAAAAATATGACTGTTGCAGGAGGGAGTCAATCGATGGAAATGAGCATATAAATAAGATCCCATCTGAAGGATCTCAAAACACGTTGATCAATATAGAGATTACACATTTAGAAAGTGATTTATAGAGAGAGATAGTCTCATTCTTTGTTCATAATGGACATCTTGTTCATATTTCATTGTGTGACTATTATTGTAGCTATGTAAAATCAAGGGCTTCTGGGGATAAGAAGACAGAGGTGCTGAATACCTTGAATTTTGAGGGATTGCAAGGATATAAAGACAGACTCTAATATTCTTATCGAGGGCTTACCCTGGTGTGGGTAAGACCGAATTTCTTGAAATTATAAATCAAGGGTCCTTTATCCACGATTATTGGATAATGTACTCTTTGGGTTAAAATATTACTTACTTGTTACTTGTATTATTTTATGTTTTTTTTATGCAGCATTTAGATTGATAAGGAAAGTATAACAATCTTATAATTTCTTGTACTTGTATACTCTGATTAGTAATATTCAATACACTTTTAGGTAGAAAATTTTTCCTTGTAAAATTTTCTTAGGTTTCATTTATGAAACCATATTTTCAGAATCTAGAATGTTTTTTGAACTAATAGGTTTTGTGAATTTACCTTGTTTAACATCGTTAAACCATAGAAAGGTTTATATCGTCATTAGAAGATTCATTTCTTTAAAGTATACAATTCCCCCCTGCTCTTTTATATCGAGCATCTAAATTCATCTTTTCGATCCTACAATTGGTATCAGAGGAGGTATCTGAAATAATAATATTCACATAAACGGTATTTGTGATCAATTTTCCATTTTCCTATATTTTCCTTGCTTAGGATATTTATCTTAGTTTACATACCTCTTATTACTGACAAGATTGTGTGGAATGATATTTTCATTGAGATGGTAGGAATGGAGGTTTGTTCGATTGAAAATCCTTATCATTCTAGACCACCTATATTTAATGGTAATGATTATGAATATTGGAGAGATCATATGAGGACATTTTTCATTAATACTAGAGTGGAAAACATTGTAATGCTTACTGGATATTACAAGAATCTTGATAAAAAAGTCAGAACTATTACTAATCAATAAATGATAGAATATCAACCTAAATATAAGGAATATAATACATTGTAGTGCTACATGACTAAGAATATATATAGTCATATTTCTTCTTCTGAAGCTACAAATTTTATTTGGAAAGATAATTGTAGGTTACTCAATTTGGTACATCCAAATTTATCGAAACTAGAAGTGCTATGCTGAGAGATGAATAACATGGTTTTTTCATTTCTTATGGTGAACCAGTTTGTATGGTACAACCGAGATTTATGACCATTGTTTATAGTTGACTATATGTGGGTGAAAAAGGATTAGATGATGAGGCACTTGTGGAATAGATTATAGAAATCGTCCTAATAAGTGGTAATTGAAGAGAACAACTATAGATGAGAATAAGAAAGTCTCACAGATTACTCTTGATGAGTTTTTTGGAACTCTTCTTGAACATGAGTTTATAATGATAAGCGATGTTGATTTAAATAAGAAGAATAATGGGAATTAAAGTGTTTCTTTTACAATTAAATAAAATCATATGAAATCCAAGACTCATGAGAGAGTTCCAAGATCCAAATCAACTCGAATTTTTATTCAATCCGAATCTAGTGAATGTGAACATTCTGAGAATGAACAATATAATATTACTCAAAGTATGAACAAGATAGTCGAGAACAATGAATGTCTTTATGGATCCAAGATGAAATAACGAAACGATAATAAATAATATGAATTCACTTGTTATGAATTCAAGAGAGCAGGGAGTATAAGGCCAGATTGTCATATTCTTAAGAGAAAAGAAAGAAAGGGAAATCATTCTGAGAGGAATAGAAAGAATTACTACAAGGATAAATCTAAGAATGTTTTGATAGGTAATGACACATGGAATTATAGTGGTGGGGACTGTTATGAAGAATCCTCATAGTACTAATCATCTAGTCAATATAATCTTGGTCTATTAGCCAAGTTACCTATTAAACAGAATTTTTTAATAGCAAAGGTACACATTGCTGAATCAAAGACCTATGTATCCATGAATTATAATTATAGTGATAGTAAATATTATGAGTCATCGGATGAAAAATCTTCTTCTAATAGAGATAATATTTTACCTTCAAATGGAGAAGTCTCTTGCTTTTCTAAGGTCCTTGAAAATAAAAATTCTAAATTCAAGAAAAAGTTTGATATGCAAAATTCTAGGATTACTATTATTACTAAGGAAATATCAAGTATTTCCAAATATCTTGATATGTAAATTTAGAATTTATAATTTTTTTCAAAAACCATTGACGAAGTTAATTCTGAGAAGGATATACTTTCTAAGGATATAGAAAATTTAATTTCTAAGATAAATTTTTTGAGACTAACTCTAGTGATAAAAATAATGTTTTTGAGGATAAAAACTTATTTATTAAGATAAAGTCTGAAATATTTTATTTGAGGAATTTTTTGTAAAACATTACCTTAAGTAAATAAAATTTTGATAAATGTATTCACAAATTCGACCTCTAAGGAATAATTCGGGTTTTGGTTATAGTATTTCAAAATCAAATTTTATAACAATTATTTTGTTTCTCAAAGTGATCCATTCTGCACTATGTGTCAATGTGGTGGGAATATTTCAAAAAACAATTCCTTAAACAAAAACTAGTCATTAGGTTTTTAAAAATCTTATTTTTCAAAGAAAATGTGAATTCATAAAATTTTTCATTTTGATGTTTCCGGATCTAATAATTTTTGGGTTCTGAGAGTCCAACACCCTTATTTTCAGGAATGTAAAGAAAGTACCAACATCAATACATGTTACATGGATAGTGGATGTTCTTTACACATTAATAGTAATGAAAAATTGTTTGAAAATATTATCAAGATGAATGGAGGAAAGGTAAATTTCAGAGATAACGCTTAGAGAGAAATTATTGGTATAGGTAACACTATTCATCTTGAAAAAACATTGATTTCAAATGTTTTAGTTGTTAAGGGTATTAAGAACCACCTAATTAGCATAATTCAAATATGTGATGAAGGTTACGTTATGAATTTTAGGAATGACAAGTGTTTAGTTCACAATTCCAAGGAAGAGTTTTTTTATTCTGCCCATAGGCAAGAGAATTTCAATACTGTAAACATAGAAGACTGTAGGAGCCAAGATCTAACTTTTCATAGTGTAATGGAAGATCATTCTTGGTTATTTCATAGAAATTCATGACATTGTAACCTTAGGAACCTATTTCCACTCACTAAGAAAAAAAAACTAGTTAAGGCTCTACCAGAGCAGAGATTTGAATCTTCAAAAGTTCTTGATCCTTGTCAAAATGGAAAGAAACATAAATCAAGTTTTAAATCAATCTTTGAAGTCTAAACTATAGATGAATTATAGTTAGTGCATATGGATCTTTTTGTTCCAACACAAACAGAAAGAATTGGAGGAAATTATTATGTGTTTATTCTAGATGATGATTACACTAGATTTACGTGGGTCTATTTTCTAGCAATGAAATATGAAGATTTTTATTATTTAAAAAGTTTTAGAGCCCAAGTTAAAAATGAGAAAAACCATCTATTGATAACTATTCATACTGATCATAGAGGAGAATTCCCAAATTATGATTTTGAAACGTTTTGTAGTAGAAAATCCATTACCCATAAATTCTCAACACCAAGAACACCTCAAAAAAATGGTGATGTTGAATGAAGAAATTGAATTCTTAAAGAGATATAAAGAACCATGTTGAATGAATATTTGGTTGCTAAACATTTTTGGGCTCAAGCTGTAAGTAATTCTTTCTATACTATATATCGTGCTTTTATTTGACCTTTTCATAATAAAACTTTTTAATTGTTATGGAATTGTAGAAAAACTAGACATTCCTACTTAGAGGATTTTGGTTTCAAGGTATTCATTTTGTATACTAAAGATAATCTACACTAATTCACTCCAAAATTTGATGAAGGAATTTTTTTAGGCTACTCCACAACCTCTAAGGCCTCTAGATTTTTCAATAATAATACTTGTACTATTGAAGAAATACTAAATGTGAAATTTGATGAAACTGGTCATTTTTTTTAAAAAACCTCTACCTACATCCTCAGATGTGTTTTCAAAAACTGATTATCAACCCTTGATAAGAGATCTTTCTGATATAAAAAATGTCCAAGAAAATATTTCTGAAGCATTTACCCCAGTATAATTCCTACCGTATGTTGATGAACATGTTTTACAAAACCCAAATCAATTGTTTTTTAAGAATCACCCTAGTGATAGTATCATTGGTGATGTAAATCAACCTCTAAGGACTAGAAGTTCCTTAAGAAATGAAGTAGAACATCTAGCTCTCCTTTCCCAATAAGAACCAAAAACCACTGATGAAGCGTTAGGTGATGATGATGGGATAAAACCTATGCAAGGTGATCTAAATGAATTCTAAAGGAATAATGTCTATACCTTAGTTGAAAGACCTAAGGAAAATACTATTATTGGTCTATATTGGGTCTTCAAAAATAAGTGTAATTAAAATGGAATCACACTAAGAAATAAAGCTGGATTTGTTGCTAAAGGTTGTAATCAACAAGAAGTAATAGACTATGAATTAACCTATACTCCAGTAACTAGACATGAATCTATTCGTATTATACTTTCCTTTGTATCATTATTTAATTTAAAACCTTTTCAAATGGATGATAATTGGGATTTCCTTAATTGTTATGTTCAAGAGGATGTTTTGTTGAACAATCTCCCTGTTTTGATGAAAAAAATATCATAAACATGTTTTTAAACATACCAAAGCTTTATATGGACATAAAAAATCCCTAAGAGACTAGTATAATAGTCTTACAAGATTATTACTTCAAAATATTTATGTAAAGGGAAATTCAGATCCAACCATTTTTATGAAGAAAGATAAAAAAATGTTTTGAATTTTTAAATTTACATTGATGAAATTATATTTCTTTCGACTCAGCAATCATTAACTGATTCCATTGTGGATCTAATGAAATTTGATTTTGAAATGAGTATGATGGGTCAGTTACCATTTCCAAGGTTTTCAAATTTCACAAAAACCCAAAAGAATCTATATATCTCAATATAAGTATATGAATGATCTTCTTAAAATGTATGGATTTGACTACCCTAAGAGTATAAGTATTCCCATTGGTACCTCAAATCCACTTGATGTAGATGAAGTTGGGAAAATAGTATATCAAAAATATTTTAGAGGAATGATAAGAAGTCTACTTTACTTTATACCTAGTCATCCAGACTTAATTTTTTAAGTATGCATATGTGCAAGATATCAATCAAATCCTATGGAATCTCATTTAATGGTAGTGAAAAGAATTTTTCACTACTTAATGGGAACCAGGGATCTTGGAAAATATTTTACTTATAGAAATGAATTTATTTTAAATTGTTTTTTGAATGATGACTTTTTTGGATATAGAATGGATAGGAAATGTACATCCAGAACATGTAATTTATTAAGAGATTCATTAGTTTCTTGCTCTTGAAAAAAAAGCAACACTCAGTATCACATTCCACTACTAAAGATTAATATGTAGCAGTTGGAGGATGTTGTGACCAAATGTTTTGGATGCAACAAACACTCACATATTATGTTATGAGTTTTACCAAAACATAAATTTTGTGTGATAATACTAGTGACATTGCCTTAAGTAAAATCCATTCACATCACTCTCATGGAAAAACATTGATTTTAGGCATCAATTTCTTAGGGATCACAGGCAAAAAAGAGTATCATTATTCAATTTATCAGAACGCAATATCATCATGCTGATATTTTCACAAAATAATTACCATCCAATAGAATTGAATACATAAAATATGAAGTTAGAAATGATAACCTTGAGGTAATATTACATATTCACTTTTTTTTCAAACCTATTTCCTTACAGTGATATACTCCATTTCATAGGGGGAGTACATTTCGTTGTTAGTGAAAAAAATTCTTAGTTTAAAAATTTTCATAGTCTATGTTTTATTATAACATTTTCCAGAGTCTATATTTTTTTGTAGTTTAACATTTTTTGTAATCATAAATATTTTTTGTAATCTAAATTTTTTTAATCAAATATTTTTGTTAGTTAATTTTTTTTCCTATAGTAAAAATAATCTTAATTAAGATTTTCATAGCTAATGATTTCATAATCATATTTCTGGAATTTGAAGTTCTTTAAAAATTATTATTCTCATGATGAATAATGTTCCTGGAAAACTAAAAGGTTTGTTTCCCTTCTAAAGTCATCATATCCATTTTTCTTTACTGGTATTTCATTTCGTTTTAAAAAATTTCAGATTCAGTTTTCCTTAAATCCAAATTTTTTGATTAAAAACATCAAAAGATCGTAATCTATTAAAATCCTTCTTCGGGTATCATCTCAATCGTCAGATATTTTCAAGAAGCTTTCAACCGTTGGATAAATCATGTAATCTGAACCATCACTGCTATTTCCTATATAAAGGACACCCCAATGGTTGTCCCACATCGAATTCCAATTCTTCATTTGCTGAAGCTCTACATCTATTTTTAAGGTCATTCTAATTCTTTAAAGATTATTTACTTCTAAGTTTCTGATGAAGCCTCTTCTCAGAAAGAAATATCATATGTTATGAAAATCTCCAAGTGGCAGATCTACCGAGAATGATTAGTCAATCTGAAATTTTATGCAAATTATGATTCCGTTATTTCTATGAATATCAAGATGAATATTTGGGATAGTTTATATATATACAATACAATATCAGATGATCCAGTATATTCGTAATTGCTAGTTTAATTCTATGAGACGATTATTTTTTTAATAAAGGAGGAAGAGATAAATTTTCTTTCAATAGGTATGGATGGGCATACCATCTTTCTTATTACGTGGAATAATATTTGATAGGAATTACATATGTGGGAGAAGCAATTTTTTTTTCACACAAGCTACCTGATAAAATATTATCTTTTGACAAGAAAAAGGCTTAATATTATCTTGGTCATTTAGAGATAAATACTCATAAAATTATCCATCTCTCTACAAATCTTCAGAATCATCATCTATGGGATCAAGGTTTTCTCATTATGAGAAGAGGTCACAATGATACTCTCACAAAAAGTGATATGTATGTTATGGATTTCATGGTGAACCTATGAATGATAAACCTAGTTACAAATATCTTGGTTACGATTGAGAATATAAATAATGGACATATGAAGTCTTAGATTATCATGTATCAAGCCATTCTTTCAAAGGTCATTGTTCTTTGTTTTCTGTTTATTACGGTTCCTTGCAGTTCTATGCCAAAAAATTGAATTTTGATGCTCTTGAGTGATGATACTCTAAGGGGGATGAAGATTTTCATTAATAGTCAATCCGGAGAATTTCATAAATTTTTGGAAGCAAAACTAGAAGCTCTATAAAAAATTCCGAAAGTGGTGGAAACCTCTAAAAAGTGAGGAAGGAAGAGGATGGTCATGGAACAATTAGAGAAAGTAAAATCTCCAGTGGATAAGGAAACCCAGTCATCACCTCTAAAGCCAAAGAAGTAAAAAGCTTATCATGATGAAGTAGCAGCTATGTAGAGAGAAGATAAGAAGAACATGAAGGAAGGGGAGCCTAAGTATGGCCTAGACCCTGCTGAGGCAAAAGCATTGAAGGAAAAGGCTGATTATAATCTTGAAAAGGAACAAAAAGAGAAGAAGCGAAAGACAATGATTTTTGAGATAGAGATAGTACAATCCCTTCATAAGGCTGCAGAAAAATTCTTTGAAAAAATTTGAGTACTGAAATCATTTTCTATAGAACCTTTACCATAGACTCTGGGAAAGAATTTAGTGATTCTAGAACAACACCAATAAGTTGAAATAGTGCAATAAGAATAAGTGGAAAAAGTAGATGAAGAAGATAGTGGTGATTCCAAATATATAATAAAGAATGTATAAGACTATCATGAGAAGGAGAGTCTTTTTGAGATGTTATCAATCCAATCTTCTGAAGCAGAGTCTTCAAAACATGATACCCCATGAAAAAGATGAGAAGGGGGAGGAAGAAGTGAATAAGATCTCTGAAAATGAAATTAGAAATCCTTATTTCATTCACCTTGGGGATGTTCAGGCAAAATCCAATAAGTAAGAAGTTGATTAAGATTAAATTGTTCAGCTATCATATAGTGAACATGAATATCCTAATCAAGAAGGTTTCATTCCGAAATATGATAAGGTATAAGATGTGATAGTTGAAACACGTAAAAAAAGTCTGGTAAAGAAGAAAGAAGTTGGTTCTTCATTGAAGAGGGAGGCTACAAAAATAGAAAAAAAATCCTCACCAACCAATGACTTGGATTCAAAATAATCTTCTCTTGGCCATGATTTTGATGTTTGGTATTTGAAGAAGCTGATTGCAACTATTCCAATATTTCCTAGTATATTATCAAGATGTCAGATGCTTTAGCATAATTTATATAAAAAATCAGATTCAGTATCCATGGTAATGGATAAATGTGTCATTCTCAAGGCAGACATTATGACTTTTCTCATTGGATGAGGCTCATAAAAGATCATGCAAGAATATGACTAGCTAGTAAAGGAAGAAAATAGAAGAGATGAGAATATTTGATGAATTTAAATATTGTTTCAGGGATTCTTTTGCAACCGAATATGTGAAGATGGAGGATCTAATTAATAGTTTTGAGGTAAATATATCTCTTCAACAAAAATCTTGGAAGAAGTAAGTGAAACATCTGAATGGGAAGATAAAATTAATTCCACATAATTATAAGAGATAATGGGACCTCAGAATTGAGATATAAGAGAAGCATGTTAAGCAGGACGATGTCTTCAAAGCCCATAGATAATATCTTATGGCTCAGGAAGATAAAATTTAATCCTTAGAGAATAAAGCAAAAGATTAGGATCAGTTACTCAAGTGTGAAGAAGAGGATCACAAGTATCTCAAGAAGCTAAAGAGTATTGTGATGAAGATGATGCCGAAGGATAAGGAAGGATAATTTTTTACAAATCCGGTCTTTTGTTATATTTTCATTTTGTTTAAATTCATTCAATTCTAACGAAATTCTTTGTGCACATCAAATTTTTTGTTGTTTAGTACTAATCATTCAGGTACCAAATTTATTTTCCATTATCTTTATTCATTTTTGAAAATCACAAAGGTGGAGAAAGGAATGTAAAAAAATAATACTTAGTAAATAAGAAATTTCCCCATGTAAGAGGGTGATCATCCTTGTTGGATCTCTTATAATGAAGATTTTCATATGCAAGAAAATGTAAAATCACATTCAGTAAATTAACAATATGATCCTCAATGTTTCCAAAGCCTAAGGGAGAGTTATTCATATTCCCTATGATCCACAAGTAAATGGGTATAAGTTTTTTTAGATTATAGAAATTTCAAATTTCATAGATTCTTTTTAGTTAGGATGTTTTTTCTTTCAAAAAATGGGGAGATTGTAGAGTCTATAAGGTTTCCTTATGACTTTTCCATTCATACATGTATTAAAAATCACAAACACTCTATCTCAATGAAAATATTTCTCCATAAGTTTTATCTTAATAAGGAAAATTTTCCTTCCCTAAGGAAATTTATCCTTTCCATATTTTCCATTATTAATATTCTAGTTTCTCTAAATATAACGCTTTTTATTATGATGTTTTAAATTCAATTTTGTATATAAAACCATGGAATTATATAAATACTTAGATATAGTGTATTTTGTATTCAAGATCCAAATTCTGGTTCCGAAATATCATAATTTTGGGCATTGAATTCCCTAAAATTCAAACTCCGAATTCTATGAATTTCAGATTCTGATTTCTCTAAAATTAAAACTCTGAATTCTATGAAATTCAGACTCTGAATTCTCTGAAATTTAGACTCCAAATTCTATAAAATTTAGACTCTGAATTCTCTGGAATTCATACACTAAATTCCCTAAAATTCCGACTCCAAATTCTTTGAAATTCAGACTCAAAATTCCTTATAATTCGGATGCCGAATTCGTTAGAATTACAATTCTGAATTCCTTATAATTCTGATGCCGAATTCCACAAGATTCATGTTCTGAATTCTGTAGAATCCAGCCTATGAATTCCATAGAATTCAGACTCCGAATTCCCCTGGATTCAGACTCATAAGTCTAAAAAATCATAATTCTGAATTCCTTGATAAACAGAATCTAGATATCCATATAATATAGAATCCAAATGATCATTTACTTAGACTCCAAACTTTATTTTTCCTTATACTTCGGAAAATATGATTTGGTTGAGAATTTTTTTTACTCTTGTTATTGTTATACAATGATGTCATGCATTATTTTTGTAACTAACTAATGTTTGAGTGACATGTGTACAGGTCCCTCTAAAATTAATAGAAAAATATGACCGTTGGAAGAGGGAGCCAACCGTTGTAAATGCACCTATAAATAGGAAGTTATTTGAATGATATCAAAAAAGATTGATCAATCTAGAGATTACATGCTTTTGAATAGATTCCAAGAGAGAGAGATTCTCATGATTTTTTCATACTAAACATCTTCTTCAGATTGCTTTGTGCGACTCCAATTGTTGTTGTGTACAATCTAGGGATTCTGGGGATATAAACACATAGGTGCTAACTACTATGAAGTTAAGGGCCTATCGAGGATAGCAAGATAGAATCTGATATTCTTATTGAGGTCTTACCCTAGTCTGGTTAAGACATACTTTCTTGAATGTATAAATCAAGGTACATTTATCCAAGGTTATTAGGTACCATACTCTTTGGGTTAAACGATTTCGTACTTGTTACTTTAATTGTTTCAAGTTTATTTTCCACTAAAATTTGATTAATAAGGAATTTATAACTGTATTATACTTTCTTGTATTTGAATACTATAATTAGTAAGATTCTATACCCTTTAATGTAGAATCATTGTCCATGTAAAATTTTCAAAAGTTTCATTTCTAGAACCATATTTCCGAAATATAGCATGTTTGTAGAACTAAGAGCATATTTTAATTTACAATGTTTAACATTGTAAAATAATAGAAAGGTTTATACCATCACTAAATGTTCCAAAGTAACCTTTAAATTATACAATTGACCATCTCTAGTATATTTAGCATCTACATTCATCTTTTCGATCCTACAGTTATTTTTTGAATATATTATGATTTTAATTGAAATTAAAATTTCTTGTAATTTAGAAAATAAGTTTAATAATATTTATTCCATTTTTTAATTCTACTTCTATAATAATTTTTAGGCCTATTTTTTGGTATTTTTATAATTTTTTTTTGTTTTTAATGGATAGTAAACACATATAATTTTTTTTATTTAATATTTTAAACGAAATACATGATTTTTTAGAAAATAATGATATATGAACCATAATTTATAACTCTCATTCTCTAATTACTTTATTTAATCATGGATATCAACACTATTGATATTCTTGATCTATAATAATAATCTATTTAATAAAATATTCAAAAAACACCCCTATCCTCCAGCAAAAATATCACCTCTCACCACCTCCTTTCCTCACACATTATAAAACATAAATCTTTCCTAAATTATTCCCAGTAATCATCCCAATATTATCCCCCATGTATAGGATCTTCTCGTCTAAACACAATAACAAACCTGAGTAAATTATAGAGGTTCTGAAGGATAATATATTCAGGTGGAAAATTCATATTTCATTCTATTTTAATTTATTTCCAATTTCATTTCTCTTCATATTCTATTTTATCCTCCATTTAATAAAGTGGAATGATTACTCATTTATCTTATATTTAATGTAATTTTACTGTGTTTATGGAATAATTCACAATCAAATATATGCTTTCCTCCTTTTATTCTAGAAATGAAAACATTGTTCATGTTGTGTTGATTCACCACCATCATGGATGATAGTTTTCATTCTCCTGTACCACCTTCAAGTATGGTCCTATGACCATGCATATTATTAAAAAAATCTATTATGCACATAATAATTGATATTATTTTCAAGAATAATCATATTTTTTTATAATGAATAAAATTATACATGTTCATTTTTGTATTAAAAACATAAAAATAATTTAAATCATTTTCATCAACATTTTATCTGTGGAATTTTTATCGTACCATTTAACAAAATGATATATAATTCCATATAAAGATATGTATATTAATTAATAAAATAAAATTTCTATTTTGGATAATTGGTTTAATTTTAAAATAACTTTCATACTTATTTGCAAGTGAATTATTCATTAAGATCAAAACAATGAACATTCTATGAATGATGAAATTAAAATATATAACTCATCAAAATCCCCACTAAAGAATTTAATAAACGTATAATAAATCCAATTAACGTTAAAAATATTTTCATTTTATTAAATATTTAATATAATTTTATTACCTACGATAATAAATTAAAGAATACATTCATACATAAATTAAGGGGATTCTCGATCCCATCAAATTTTCAATGGGTTATTCCTCAATCCTGAAAAATTCAATATGGTTATTCTATTAATATTCCATAAATATAAATTCATAAATCATACCTTTCATTTTCTATGATATACATGTTTGCAATATAAATTTTGGACAAGTAAAATAATTTATCGAAGAGTTCTTATTTCCCAAAGAAATTTTGACACGTTTTGAGTAATTTCGTCATCGCTCAAGAATGACAAATATTATATGAAATATGTTTTCCCATTTCATTAAGGAACCAAATGTTTATTTATGAATGATGATATCATTTTGAAGATAATTCATTTATTTGTTTTACTTTTTAATATTGATTTATATACATTCAATGTGACCGGCATGATAATGAAAATGTTATGATGTTATTAGTGCACCAAGATTTATATAACACTGCAATGCATTAGGTATTTTGTTCTATCTCATGAGATAATGTCTAATATGTGTGAACAAAATTCTATATTTTTTTCCATAAAGATGATTATATGATTATTCACAAGTGTTATGTATGAACATGTTCATATCTTTGTTCATAACTACGTGTTGTATTTGAAAACTAAGATATGATGTTTCATTTCTATGCATTTTTTCATTCCATTCCTTTATCCAATTATTCCTCTCATGATAAAGATAACATAACTATTTTTATTTTATACTGGTGAGGCTTATTTTCACCCATTTTATATTGATTCATTTTCATATCTATCATATTACAGAGATTTTCGATCAACCCATTCATTAATATATATCCTTACATGACTTTATGAAAGAAAAATATATTATTGTTTAGAAGGATAAAGAGATATATTCATAAATAATATTTTTCTTTTTTATTTTTTATAAGTGATATATGGTGATAATTTTCCTAATACATAGTAGCTATGATCCATGATTTTAATGATTTTATGTTTTTTATCTTTAAAATGACGTAATTTTTGTAAAAGAAAAAGTAGGATCTCTATTATTGGTATCATATAATGGTTTTGTTAATTTAGTAATTTGAATTTGAAAAAAATTTTAAAACCCCTTAGTATAATAATATGTATATATAAACATACATGAATAATTGTTTTAAGAAAATTCTAAATTCATAGATCCCATAAGACACACCTCTAGAGATAATGGATGAAAGGAACAAATTATTTATTCATGTGTTGTTTACTAATGTTTTTTTTGAAAAAAATTATATTTTATAAATTCATGTGAACAATGACAAACTAGGCCAACAATCTATGATAGGGACAATGAAGATATATCTCGAATGACATCCCAAATTCAATGGGAGGTCGAGTTCAAAATTTCGTCATAATGGATACCTAATTGTTCTAGGCTACATACAAGAACCAGAATAATGTGACATGACTTAACTCACCTATTTTTGATAGAATGTATATCTAGTCATTTATGCAGAAACAACCACCAAAATTTAGTATATCATACGATCCACTATTTTTTGAAGAGTGGCTTAAGTCAAAGGAGAACATATTTTCTATTCATCACTATTAAGAGAAAGAGAATGTGACCCAATCAATCTACCATTTAATTTCCGAAGCAAATCAATGATGGTAATTGATTAATAACACAAATAATAAGTATAAAATAGAAGTGATGGGTGTGGATACTTTAATTAAATATTTCATGAAAAGTATTTCCATGTAACTCTTTATCCAAAGATAAAGAGATAATTAATAGAGATGAAGTAAAATGTAGGTGAGTCTCTCTCATATAATGAAGAAAGCAACACTATTATTACAAGGTACACCTTGGGTTTTGTTATAAACAATGATATTAAAATCAATATATTCATAATCGGTTCAAAACCACACATTCAAAAAGCTGAAAAAATATGTGACCTTGGGAGATATGAATTAGTGGTTCAATGTTCTCTCTGTGTGGGGATGGAGTTTGGAAAATGATCTTATTGTTATAGATATAATATGTAAAGATTTTATATTCATGTTTGTTGGGAAAATGAAAAAGTAGAAAAGAGGACCCAACCATCCACATATCAAAATGTGGGGGGAATCATAATCGGAATATCATCAAAGGGATGTAGAAATACTTCAAGTGTTGGAGAGAAGGCCATAACGCTCATAAAATTTGAATATAAATAATGATTATAGACAACATGATGGAGTAAAGTATGTGACAACCATAATTAAATCCATCATCTATAGGGAGTAAGGGGACTATGCAAGTCGATGCACTAAACCTATATTCCTCAAGGTTAAAGAGCATCAGCAATCACCAATGCCAAATGAAAAAGGTAATGATTATTCCATCACTACTATAGAATTAGAGTAAGAAAACAATGCCATACAAGGTTAAGTTACTATTACATCATGAATGGAAGAATTCATTTTAGATTCTGGTTCTTTTAATTCCATTATAGCATTCATTTTTGATTTAATTATTGAATCAGAGCCCCAACCCATTGAATAAGATATGTTTGTAAAGACTCACAGTGGTGAGATCATTGTAATCTATGTTCTAAACTCTTTTCATATTAGTGTATGTTAGAATATTATTCTAGATAATATATTGATACTTCCCTTTGTGTAATTTGATTCTATATTGTTCAGGTATTGTCTCTAATTATATATAAACCACATCTACTACCAGGAAAAGAAAACATCTTTTCAAATTCTGTTCCATCCCATTGTCCTTTATAAATTAAAGGTGGACCATGAATCATTATTGAAAAATCCCATTGCGGTGTTGGTGTTGATTCCCCATGAAGAAGAAAACATCAATGAAATGGTTGTTTCAATAGAAGTATCAATCTGGTAAAAATTCCCATTTTGAGGGAATACATGGATGTATTTCCTGAAGTGTTACTCGGAGATCCCCCAAATTGAGAAGAAGTGTTATTAATAGAACATATAACCAAACATACTCCTATTAAAAAACATCTCTATATAATGGCCTCTATCAAAATATAGTATTCAAAGAATTTTCTAAATGAGAATTTGAAAAAGGGTTCACACACACTAGTGCATCACCATGAAGTGTTGTAGTACCCTTTTTACAAACAATTGATGGATCATAATGATCGTGTATAGATTAAGAGGAACTCTATAAGATCACTAGAAAGAATAGGTATCCTTATGAAAGGAATTATGACTTGTTACATTAAATAAGGGAAAATAAATACTTTTATAAGGTGTATATATGTTCTAGATATCACAAACTGAAGGAGAAGAAAGAATTTATTTAGAATACATATTTCTATATACAGTATGGAAACTATGAATTTATTGTGATTCTCTTCAGATTTAATAAGGACAATGAAAACTTCATGGATTCGATAAATAGAGTATTTAGACACTACCTTTAAATAATTTTGGAAGTATTTATCGATGATATTCTCTTCTATTCCAGGATATATAAGGAACATGAATAATAAATAAGGGTTGTTTTGGTGACATTGTGAAAGGTGGAATTATACTCCATGTTCATAATGAGTGAATTTTGGATGAAATAAGTCTTATTCATGGGAAATGTGACCAAATGTGTGGAAATTTATGTGAACCATTCTAAAATATAAGAAATATATGAATGGACAAAACCCATTCATGTCATGGAAATAGATAGCTTTATTATATTTTTAGGTTACTAAAAACATTTTGAGATAAATTTCTAATGGTTTTATTGTTTGATAACTATGTCAATTAGGAAAGGGGTAATGTATGCCTATATGGAATAATGTAAGGATAACTATGAGGAGATAATGAAGACGATTATCACTAAAGCCATACTCACACTTCCAACATGAGTATAAATTTTTGTGATATACAGTTCTTCATCCAAGAATGTTTTGATATTTTTACTCATGTCGAATGATAAATAGATACCATATGCCTCACTACTATTGATTATCCATGAATAGAACTACGCTATGCATGATTTGGAGCTAGCATTAGTGACTTTTTCCAGGAAAATCTAACAGAACTTCCACTATAGTGAGATGTGTTAAATATATACCAATAATAAAATTAAAATGTATTTTTTCATAGATTAGGATTTTAGCATGCATCAAATATAATGGTTATAGTTAATCATGTACAATGATTTATCTATTCACTAGAATCTAGGATAGGCGAATGTGGTAGTTGAAGCACTTAGTATGAAATAACCAGCCAAACATTCTATGATGTGGATTGAGAAAAACCATAAATTGTTGGATATGTAAAGGGTGGATTTTTAAATTATAATTTAATGGAATACATCTTACATTACATAAATTATTTCCAAAACATCTATAATATAGAACATAAATTAGGCATAAATGGCTAATGTAGAAGTATAAAATAATGTGTATTCAATAAAGGATGGAAATATAATTTATTTCCTAATCAATGTTGAAGGTGTGATTAGGTTTAGAATGAGGTTATCTGTGTCTTCATCATTAGAGATAAAAAATGTTCCATTGGATAATGCATGTGTCTCAACTTTCTCTATACACCCCAAATGTACTAAGATGTACCATGATCTTCAATAACACTCTTGGTGGGATAACAATAACAAGTGTTTTATGTATAATGCCTCAAGGTGATTGATATATCTGAAAGATAAGGAATTATTAAAGGATTCAAATGAAAAAATGCATTTATTTTCTATACCCATGGAAAAATGGGAAAATGTCAATATGGATTTTTTCACTGGTCCCCCTGAAGACATCATGTTGAAATAATGTGATATATGATTTCGTGGATCTAATCCCCAAAACATCTAAATTTATCACTAATTTTTATGTCTTTCCACTTGATCAAATTTACAAAATATATTTCCAAAAAGTTGCATGGATGCCTGGGACAACACTTACAATTGTATCTATTAATTAACCATGGATATAATTTAAATAATGGAGAAGTCTTCAATATTAATTGAATACTAAATTGAATTTCATCTCAGTCCATCAAAATTAAATTGATGGCTAATATAAAAGGAATATTTGGATTCTAAAGGACATGCTAAGAGCCTTATAAACGGAATTCAAATGTGGATGGGATACGTATCTACCATTGGTTGAGTTATAATACATCAAACACCCCACAAATGTTTTTAGATAGAACTATATGATGTTCTATATGAAAATATTTGTAGAAATCCAACGTATTGGGATTATATGGGGGAGCAAAAATAATTAGACCTAATCATGTGAAATAGATTTCATAGATGGTTCATGCTAACTATAAACACATAATATATTTTTAATGTCTCTAAAATACCTATTCTTCCAACCATTGATAGGACTTATACATATATTTTGGAGATATTTTTTTCCTTTGAATATCTCCATTGAAGAGAGTAATGAAGTTTGGATAGAATGGGAACCTTAGCCCATGCTACATTGGACCCTTTCAGTTACATGATAATAGGGGAGAAGTAGCCTATCATATTATACATCCACTAAATAAGGTTCATGTTCATGATTTGGTCCACATATAACTATTATTTAATTAAATACCTTATCCCTAAGATGTACTTAATTTATAAGTGGTTCTACATGATAACGATATCCTTCATGAGATGCAATTGATAAATATCATGGACTGAATATACAAATTCATAAGAAATAATAAAAATCTCCTTTTAAAATTGTTGTGGAGGAACCATAATTACAAATATGTGACATGGTATCTAGACGATGTGATGAAGGAAAATTTTCCTCACAAATGTATAAAATAGTTTAAAAAATGAAATTTTGTGGGGGAAACTTCAAAAGGGGGGTAAAGGTAACAACAAAAATTTTTATCATTGGAATTTACCTTCATATACTTTTCTTATATCGTATAAAAAACATTTATATCATACGGATTCCAACAAAACCGAATTCTTATAAGGGAATAATGAAATTAGTGGTATTTATAGAAATTTAGAAACCTGTATAGTTAGAATAGTAACCTGACTATTGGAATAGTTACATGACCATTAGGGATAGTAATCTGGCTACTTGAATAGTATCCTCACATAATAGAGTAAAAATAAAATTTATGCTTCTTCAAATTGAAAATATTATATATCTATATAAAGATATAATTAATATTCTCTAAAAAAGATAAATTAAGTGCTTGTATTTTTGTAAAACAGAAATGATTATAAAAAATTTTATAATTACTATAATGATTTAAAATAAAATTTATTTTCATAAAATATAATGATAAAAAAATGTTTTGTTATTTTATAACAATAATATATTTTATAAAACCTTAATTAAAATTTAAATGTGTGATAAAAATTTTTATAATATTAAAATATTTATTTTTTTGAATAAGTTTTAATTTTAATAAATAAATGAAATATACAATAGTTAGAAAATTATTTAATAAAATTTAATTCCAATTTCGAAATATACATATTAAAAAAATGGTTACGGAGTAATTTTTGGTAATTTTATAAAATAGTAGAATTTTTGTGATTTGTGAAATATGATAATTTAAAGTATTAAACATTTGAAGCCAAATAATCGAATTATTAAGTAATTTATAATGTAAGAACTATAATCAAAAACTATCCTTATCTATTTAGTATATTTATTCCTCAGAATCAACATTATTGATATTCTTGAGCCAAAAAAATAATCAAATGAATAAAATAATAAAAATCACCCCTTTCCTCACTAATAAATTTCACAACACACAATCTCTTATCCTCAAAAATTATAAGGAATTAAGAGTGTATAAATTATCTGAAATAATATTCCCAATTTTATCCACTAAATCATGAAGCTTATGGTTTCATCTTGTTACTAAACCCAAATGCCTTAAGGGGGTTCTCAAGGGGATAAAATTCAAGAGGTAAGTTCCAAAATAATTATCTTTAGTTTCTTTTATTTTCTTATCCTATACTCACTACCTAAACTACAGTAGAATCATAAATTCAGTATGTTATATATAATATAATTGCATTGTGTTATGTATTAATAAATCAAAAAAATATTTTTTATCCTCTTTCTTACTCTAAAAAGGAATACATCATATCCGACATGTCAATTTACTTCCTTCACAGATGATGAGTTTTGATTTTCCTTTACAACATTTACGAATGGTCATAAAACAATTATTATGGTTAAATACTGTTTTAATATACATATTATAATTTATATAATTTTATATAAGAAACTTATCAAAATAATATTAATGAAATTATACATGTTTATAATTTCCATAAAAACTTCCGAAATAAAATAAAACATTTTCATCACTATTTTATCTAATGAATCTAGGTCTTACAATATAAAAAATTATATAAAAGAACTTTTAAAATTATATATGTTCATTAATAAAATATTATTCAATTCTATAAAATTATTACTATTTAACATGAACTTCTATACTCTTGCATAATTGAACCATTGTTGGAAACAAAGAAAAAACACTTCCAGAATGAGGAAATTTAACTCTATAATTCATCAAAATGGACCTAAACAAACTTAATAAAATTAATAAAGAAGAAAAATATATGTATATTAGTTTTTTTATTTTTTTATTAATGAATCTTATTTTATTTTCTATGATATTAATTTGGATAAAGAATTCATATAAAAGGTAAGGTGATACTCAAACCCAACTCCATTTTGTTGGGTTATTCATACTTCATATGAAATTTTTTTGTGGATATTGTTTTAATATTACTAAAATATAATAACACATTCCATCACTTTTTTATTGTGTAAATATATTTTCAATATGATTTTATCCCAATCACAATGATTTAATAAAATAACTCTTCTTTCCAAAACACATTTAGACACCACTTGAGTTGTCTCTTCTTCATTCAATAATGATGAATCTTACCCCAAATACATTTCATCAAATTTCATTCAAGAAAACCATTTTTATACATGATTCATGAATCCCTATGAATCTCATTCTTTTACATAGGCTTCATCATGAATTTTATTGATATAAGTTATATATTCTATACATGATTATTTAAATGTTATGATATGACATGTGTGACAAGAATTATATAGTGCACAAATGAATTGGGTAATATGATATATCTCATGAGATAAATTGAAATATTTATAAAAATAATACCATTCCATTTCAAAAGGATTAAGTTAGGATAATGCACATATTTTATTTTTGAACATGTTTTTATTTTCTTATAACTATGCATCATATTTGGCCACTAAGACATGTGGTTTCAATTTTTTTACAATTCCACATACTATGCCTTTTTAGAATGCTTATTCTCATGCTTATTATGATGTCCCTATGAAAATTCTATGATAATCAGCATTATTATTACCCATGTTATATTGATTCATGTCTTTATGTATCCTTTTATTTGGATTTAATCTCACCCCTTTCAGGTGGTTAAATGTGCTAAGGATATCTTCAGATTTATAAGGACAAAAAATAATATTATTAAAAAAATGTTTATGTTTTATTATGAATATATGATGTATGTTACAAATTTTTACAATACCCTAAACCATATAACTTGGATTGTAACAATTTTATATCGTTTATAATAAAAGTTATATAATAGTTATATATGAAAAATCAGGGTCATTATACTAAAAACCTTTTATAATCAAATAATATAACTTTGATATTGATACTAAATAATGAATAACCCTTGGAAGGCATGTTTGGTGAAAAAACTCAATAATTTGTTGATGATAATTCTTAAGAAAAAAAATATTTCCAAGTATGACCATTATCTTAAAATTGTTTACTATATCCTTTATTTGTTTTAGATATCCTTAGATATTTATATTATTGGCTAATATATATAAACTGTGAGGATGAAATTTATTTATCATGGGAGAAATGTTACACCATGAAATTTAAGTATTAATTTACCTTTCAAAATATAATTGTTGAATATATTATTTCATGCAGAACACATAAATAACCTGATAACATAATATAAAATTATTATATATGGAAATTAAAATATAGAAAATAAAACAATGTTAACAAAATGATAAAAACAGACAATTTAAAAATGTAAAAGACGAAGAATTTCAACTAAAGACTATGATTATTTCTTATGAGGATGACCTATCCAATCATAGAAATGAGGTGGTGTCCCTATGGGTTTCTCATAACAAATATCCATATAAACTCCAAAAATACTGTATAATAAAAATCAAATGGAAAAAGGTTTAATCTAATATAAATATCCACCAGATCCATGCTAGTAGAACTACCAACCAAAACTACCACTAGAGAATATATTTTCATTAGATAATACATGAATATTATAATGGGTCTAGTAAGTATAAATGATGATGACATAAATAAGCAATAAAAAAAGTTAAAATTTTTTATATACAAAATATATTTTATATATTTCACAATTTTACATTTAAATAAAAAGAAATTTCATTTATAATTGTAATAAATTCTAAAAATAAATTAATGTAGCTAAATAACTAATAAAATAATTTTATGATTGAATATTAAGTTTACAAAATAAAATATTTATGAAACAAAAATATTTATTTTGAAAAAAACTATATTATGATTTTAAATAGTTTTTATAATAATAATATATTTACATGATTTGAATTTGTAATTGAACAAATATAATGAAAACAATTCTTAATATATAAAAACACATTTTCCTATTAAAAAATGATTTCATAATATTTTTTAATTTTATTTAAAATTCTAATTGATATATAAGATAATTTTAATTTTCTAAAATGAATATATTTTTTATGTTATCATGTATGTATTATATTAGGATGAATTTTTTTAATTTTTTTAAAAGGATTATTTATAAGTGAATGTTACATAAGACCACATATTTACAATTTATTTTAAGACATTAACATAAACTAATTATGAATTTTAAACCTCTAAATCATTTTTCATGAATTATAATATATTTGAGGGTAAAATAATTTAATTAATCATATATTATATAGAATTTTTAAAACCCCTATTTAACATTCTAAAAAATATAGATATAATTATATATATGAAAAAATTTTGGTCTATTTTTTTAATTATGTTTTACCAAGGTGGAATTAATTTTTAGATTTCTTTTAATCTTACATAACTCTTATATAGTTAATAATTAAATTTTTATTTCATAAAAATAATAAACATTCAAAATTTTATCTTAATAATAATTCAAGACATAAAAATAAACTTTTTCTTAAAAAAACTAGCATGTGTTATGTAAGACAATAATAATATTAAATATTATGAACATTATAAATTTTATTTGGTAAAATGGATTTATTATTATGGATCATAATTTCCATATTATTTAAAAAGGACATTTTGTATGCTTTAAAACTAAATTACGTAGGTAGAAATTTGGTACCGTAGTAAAAACTGAAAAACGTTAGAAGTGAAATATCTAAGAGTAAAAGAGTTCAAACATTGTTAAAAAATGAATAGAGGTATATGTTTGATTATTTATGAACCTTATAACATTATCAACTACATTATTCAATATTATTGGATCTAACTGACCATTTAATAAGGAAATTACCATTAACATTTTTTCAAAAATACCACTCGTCTCTATAATAAAATAATCTATCACCATTCCAACTTTTTTTTCACAACCCAATCCTTTTAGATTTATCCATAATAAACCATAATTACTCTAAATAACTCCCATACACTCCCATTATCTAATGGTATTCTAAATAGACCACATATCAAATCCTTAATCTATTTTTATGTGGACCACTTCATAAGAGTAATGAACAATTATCAATTACACTTTTTTTATATTTCTCTTATCATTACCCTTATATGTATTCAAAATATATTATTATAATGTGGAAAAAATTAAAAATATATTATAATTATAAATAAATTTTATTATTTTACTGTATAATAGTAAATACCCGAAATTTATATGTGATATTCATTTTCAGAAAATTTTGTTTTATATTTTATTTATTTTTATTTTGTTTGAACAACAAAATCAAATTCCAAAAAAACATTATTCCATTATTTTATATTATTATATTTTTAAAAACACATACCCTTGAATATTAACAACATAAAAATTTGATAATATTTCTAAAATAGATAATTTAGAATCAGAATATTCAGAATATTATAATCTTCAAAAATTATCGGTCAGAAAAACTATAATTTGGAAAAGTACCCAAATTTTTTAAAAAAACATTCTAGAAAAGTAAAATATAATACCTTTTGAGTAATTAAGTTTATTGATGAATGAATCATTGAAGATGAATTTAATGGTGGTAATGTGAAAACTACAATATTAATTTGACAATGGAATAGTAACATAATAATCATGAATAGTAACAAATTTTTTTGTAATAGTAACATGACCATTGCATTTGTAATTTGACATAAAAATATTAAATTACAATAAACATAAATAATTTAATTGTTAATTTAATAATATATACGAATATTTATTCCATAAAATATTTAACAATATTAAAAACTGAAACAAATAATAAGATGATTTTTAATATAATTTATTTTTATTTATTTCAAAAAATAATAATTTTTATATTAAAAAATAAAATTCACAATTTTATAATATTCATTTCTTCATATTAATATCATTTTTAGAATCAAATCATTCAAATTTCCCAAATTTCATTTTCTGATATTTTTTTTGAAAAACATTAATTTTTATATAAAAAGTAAAAAGGATGTTTTCAAATACCACATGTTTTATGATAAAATAATGATTTTCTATTGACATAGAAATTTTAAATTGTTTATACCAAGAAAATAACAATTATAATTTAAGTGTTTAATTTAAAATATTTAAACGTTAATTCAAATCCTAAAATATATTATCTAATATATGAAAGTATAATGTGTCTTGTTAAATAAATTTATTTCTACATTTTTCTTATTTAACTTTGATTAAAATAATATATTATAATTATAAAGTGTCCAAAAGTCTTGAAATACGGTTATTTTATTGAAATATCCATTAAAATTTACAAATACTATCATTTCTAGGTTCACAATGTATACAATAATTTATTAATTTTTAAAACCTAAAAATGCTAATCTACCCAACTATTAAACCCCATTATCCCTCGCCTTGGAAAATAACTTATCTATAATTTTGATAATATACATATCTATACAAATACCCTCACTTATTAACATTATAATCCCTAAGTTTATTCATGAGTAAAAAACCCAGAGAATTCACGGAGTTCAGTGTCATAGAAAATAATAAAAACGGAGATGTGGGTAAGGTTTCAACAAATGATTCAATCATTTTCCAATTATTGTCCTCATATTCTCAATCCATTTCAAACAAAAATACAATATGAATAATTTTGTATCATTTTGGCATTATATTAATGATTTTGGTATACTATTTTCATCATCTTTCCATACATAATTCTCTTCCCCACTTTTTGATATTATCTCCTCAACAGTCATTTGAACACCTATTTGGGTTTTTCCAAATTTTATCTTATTAACACCTTCATGGTTGAATGATATAGTTATAATATAGTATATTTTCATTATTAAATTTATTTTATGCTTCTATAAATATTTTTAACTCATGTATAAATTTTCATGAACTAAAATATCAAATTCAAAAAATTATTGAATAACGTAATGAAAACACCACATATGAACAATCCTTATTTAACATATCATTTTAAAAAATAAAATAAAAAATTATAATACTCAAACAGTGAAAGAAATTAATATAACTCACATGTTGTGACATGTACTAAAATCATTAATGTATTAATTAGGACATGAAAATGTGATGGAACATAACTATATATAAGGTAAGGGTATTATAATGACCCAAGATTGATGTACATGAATGTTATATATTTTTTGGGGAATATTTATTACATTACAAAAAATAATTCTTGTGGTCCATAATAGTTTAGTGGCTTTGGAAACATAGAACACACTGTTCTATCATGGGGATAGATCTTCAACATATCCTATAAAGGACTTCTCCTTTAGTACCCTAACATTTATCTATTCATTTTAACCTAGGGAAATGAAACATATGAAAAGATTATCTGAGATACTGAATAAGGGTAAACACGAATGTTACTTAAGCATAACATGAGTATAAGTGTATGAAAACTATAGCATTGAATTTTGACGATCATACCCTATAAATTTAAAATCATTTACACGAGTCATAGAATAAATATTCAAAAATTGTAAGACATTAATTACAATAAAATATAGGTACATGATCCATGAGAGTAGAAAAATGGACTACGGAGGAAAATTATGTCATTAAATTAAGCTTAGAATAACTTATGTCAATGTTTCCTACCACGAAATTCATATTATCTTAATCATGGGATAATAACTCATGTGCCTACTTCAGGAATAGGATGGCCTCCAATGTAACTTCTAGTTTTAGGCATAATATGACCTGATGTGTGACCTCTTATTTCATGATTATGATGACCTCCCCTGTACCTTGTAGTTTTAGGATTAGGATGGCCTACTTTGTACCCTCTTGTCACGGGCTTAAGATTACCACCCATGTACCCTTTTGAGCTCATATAAATTAAGTGATTACCCAATTAATTTGAGGGATATATAGACCCTACAATTGTCATAATTAAAACCAGACTTCTTTGTTTTAATATAAAAAAAATCATTTATCGTATCAGAAACCATGGAATGAAATGTATTTCATAAATATCATTCAATCATAATATAACCCATGAAATGAAATGGGTTTCATAAATATCATTCCGTTAATAAAATAATACATTATTTGAAATAATAATAATTGAATCACTACATGATATCTCTATTAATGAATATGAAATATCAAATAATGTTATCATATATAGAAAATAAATTTTGAGTGACAACATGAAAACAAATCTTAATGAAAATATAATTTCTCCATTGAAAATGTTTTCATTTATTAAAATCATGTTCAATTATAAAATAAAAATTTTAATGGAAAATAACATTTTTTCCATGTAATTTAAGCTTCAATGAAATATGGCATCATAATGAGAGAAAATTCTGTTTATGTTGTATAAGTAAAAAAATTCCTCTCACTCGTTTGCTGAAAAAGTCATAAAGTACATCCTTTCGAAAATGGACAAAATATTCCCTTAAAAGCATGTAGTAAAATTAAAAATGTGTAAAAAGACTATAAACCATCGTAATATCAGATCAAAATTATTTTTGAAAACATATTTAGAAAACATAGACACAAAAGATAAATATACCCCTAGAGATACTTAAAAAGAAACAATACAAAAAAATAATGTGATTGTGAAATAAATATTCATCGTATTATAATCCTTAGACACATATACCCCTTTAATTAATGAAAATTATATTGATATTAAAATTATATAATCATCTATAAAAGTATCATTATATACATTCATGTGTAGTATATATAAGACGTAAAAGAAATAAGTAGCGTATAAGGAATTTTTCCCACAGAAATAAAAGTGAGACATAAATACCTTACCACTTTAGTATCATTATAATCATAAACCCCATGAAATAATAAAATCAATTAAATATTTAATAAAATTAAATACATTAAATTAATTATATATCATTTCATAGGTTAGTATATAGACCATAGAAAAGAATTGTGTTTTTAATATGACATGTATCATAAGAAAATAAAAAGTCAGACTAAATTCCTTTACCTTATTTCTTAAATCTCATCATATTAATGATAAAATCATATATAATAAAAATATAATTCTTTTACATCCATTATAGAAGAATATTTATATATATGATACAATATATATTACATACTTATGAATTTATGTTACATGCCTATTACCTATTCCATGTTTACTGTATGCTTCGGGTAATAACTAAATTGTTTATTGTACATTTTTCGTCTTTCAATTTTTAGTTGTCCTAATAATATTCTTAGTTAATTACATCATGAATGATAACTATGATAAAAATATCATATTTATTTATTAAATATGTATTCATAGTTATCATTCAAATATATAAATATAATATGGAATACACCATTCATGGTGACAGTATTCCATATGTACATATGAACCTTGCATTCTTTTTATTACCACATTAATAGAAAGAAATATGTCTGATATATTTCAATTAAGTAATTATTATTTTTTGTATAAATCATATATATTCATTAAATTATTCTTTTTTACTACCCATGTTAAATATATATGAAAAACTAATCACATTACATTATGGAGATTGTATGTTATACATACGCACATACGACGTTATCATTTGCAAAAAAAAGTTGGTGAAATGGTAGATATTACATTATGATTCTATAAGTATAATAATTTCATAAATATCATATTATCAAATTAAACTAATAATTATTCAATACCATAAATTATAGTGATAGAATATGAATATTAACTCAATAAGGAGGTGGTAAGACGTACGTATGTGTGATTAATACTTTCACTTGTTGTCTAATGCGAGAGGGGTTGTATAATGGTGTGTTAATTATAAAAATAAAATTTCAGAATATTTTGGATATTTATATTATTAGTTTATTTTATTAATCATATATATATATTTGGTATGGAATATTAGAAAAATATATTGATTGGTTAGAGATATTATCTCTTATTTGAAACGACTCCTTTAGATCCCCCCCCCTAATTGACTCTAGAGTGGGTATTTTGGGAGTTAAATAACCACTATATTTTGTCTATGGAAGTTAGAAATCGAATTTTGTAGATATTGGAAAATATATAAGGATAAATTTGGTGAAATTAGATGAGGGGTGAGGTTTCCTTTTATCCTAATGGTGAGGGGCTCTTTTAGAATTTCAATACATATTAATTTATAATAAATTAAATCTCATTACACATACAAAAAAATCATGTATTCAAATATAATATTACATAATGTTTTAACCTCATAATGTAGTTGATTTTATATAATATTTGTTGTCAATGTAAAAATTATCATCTGGATTAAACCTTATTTATCTAATATTAATTTTTATATCGGTAACAAAGTGTTTAATGTTGGCAGGATGCAATTTGCACCTATAAAGTGTAAACTTAACCATAAATGTTCCATTTATTATTTTATTCACCATATCTTACCCCTGGTCCATATTTAATATTTTTTTTATTTTTAAATATTTTATTAAAATATTACTCTCATAGAACGTCCTTAGTGTCAATTTTGACTCAATTCACTATTTTTCTTTTCCTCAAATGTCAGACCAAAATAAAATATTAAAAAATATATATTATGTCATACCTATAATTTAAAATCCATACAAAAAGTATGTTCAATAAAATAATTATATCATATTTTATTTAGTTTAATATTTTGTATATCATTTATTTGATATTTTAATTAATTAAATAATTATTCTGTCATCATTGGTTAAACCATTAAGGGAATTATTTATTTCCTATGAATTAAAAATAAATTACCATGATAGAAAATAAAATTATATTTCAAATGACTAGTTATAGTTAAATTTATTTTTCTATATAACCATATATTAATAAATATATAATTATTAATAATATGAGAATAACAGCATTCTCGTTTATTTAATTAAAATAAAATAAATGACATAATCCCACCAGAGTGGCTGAAAAAAGTATATAATTTTAGTAAAATGATTATTTTGGTCAAAAAACAATAATCATTTGGAATTGGGATATGTTTTAGGATAATGTTATAATATTTATAATATTATTTTCACTCTTAATTACTAGATTTTCCATTAACCATGGTAATAAAAATTACTAACATTACTATTTATATTTTCCAAAAATAAAATAGCCATATTTACTATATTTTTACTAACATATTTTTTATATGGAATCCATTATTAAAAATTACAAACATAGATGTTTTATTAATTTTTATAAAATTAATCCACTAGAAGGGGTGAGAAAATGAGTTTTTAAAGTGTAAACATCTAAAATATTGACTTGTTTTTATAATGAAATTCATTGTGAAAACAATTTAAATGACCTTAATTGGAATGACTGATAAAAATTAAATCTAATTATTATTTAGAACAAATTAATTTTATAACTAATCAATATAAATTATTTTGATGAAAAATCTATTTTCAATACAAATTCAATATTTTCACTTTTCATCAAAACAATACCATAATTGAAAAATACTGAGCATTCCACCATTGTATATTTTTATATCCTTATTTAAAGTATTATTTTATTTTGTCAAATATTATTTAAAAACATGAAAAAAATTAGATTTAAATGGATTATCTATTAGAAAGATATAATATTAACATTTTAAAAAAGAATATTTTTATTAATAAAAGAAGATTTATTCTGATCTAATGAAAGAAAAATTTAATGGATGAATATAAAAAATATTTTATTAAATATATATAATATATATTTTATAATTATGAATAAATAATCGTAGTTATATTAGTTAACTAAAGCAAAATAAATTTGTGTGCATAAAAATAGTAATATTTCATTTCTATTCAATTGTTATATATTTTCATTCCTAAGTGATTACTAAATAATAAATAAAACATAGAAACGCCATATATTCCTATATTAGTTAGTAGTATTCATTATCTCTAATTTAGCATCTATTTTTTTATTTTCATACATAATAATAAAATTATGTTTCATAGAAACTAATAATTGCATGAAACAGAAGATAAGCTAGTCTTGTCTATAATGAAATACATTAAAGAAATAAAATGGTTCATTAAATAAAATTTCATAAATATTTTGGTGTGATACATTCCACCCACATTAAAATTAAATTCTCCATCAAAATTCATCTATGTATTAAAAGGCTTAATATTTGAGGTTTTCATTCATAGGAACCCATATTGTAAAAAATAATAATAAATCACCCTTTAAAAAAATGAAAGTTATAAACAACACGATTAACCAAAATAAATCAAAACTATTTTTCCACAATGGAAAGCATGTGCCAAGATTTGGGTGTAGTGTAAAAGCATAAATAATCCTAGAGACTCATAAAGATCAATGATCATAAGAAAGTGGGTGATCTAGAGAATGTTATCAAACATAAGCTAATGTAGCATGAAAGTGGTCATTAAAATAATCAATAATTATTATAATAGTAAAAAATTGTATTTCAATATAATTATAATAAAATTTATTTCTTTTCAAAAGGGGATATACGTACTTTATTTCAGCTCAATTTCACACATGGATGTCCCTTTAACAATTTCCATCACATCACTTATTCCAAGAAATAAAGGTGAATTTTCCATTCCTTAAGTAATAACAAATCTTGAGATCCATAAAGATAAGGAATTGTTATTCTCTATTTAATTATATATTTTTTTTAAAAGTTATCAAATATGCATAAATCCATATATGGTGACATAATACTTCATTCTAAAAAACAGCATTCAATGATTAACTTAATCTTTCAATAAAGGGATAACCATATATTATTTTTGAATGTAGAATCCAAAACATTAGAAATAATTTCACTAAATTAGCTTAACATTTATCTGCCATATATCATAAGGGTTCACTTGGTGGTCATATTACTATATTTTGAATAACTTCATCATGTATTCTATTGAAAACTGGAAATAACCTAGATTACTATACATAATTTTAGAATCCATCCATGTTTCCTTGATATGAAAATCATTAGATATATTATTTAAATACAATATGTTTTTAACATCATCTATGGTAACATAGAAAAATTTTCCAAAGAGACAACAATAATTTTCATAATAATGAGAATTATCCAATATAATATATCCATATCAATCATCTCTTTATCTAAGAAAACCCCAATTTTCTCAACATCTGAAATACATGATAAATTTAATTCTCTTAATAAAAAAATCGTGGTTCCCATAAATCACATTTTTAAGTCTTCAACATCATTCAAAATATCATTTTCAATAGCCAAAGAAATAAATTTAATAAAAATAACTATATATTTAATTATTCAAATTACTCAATCCTTAAATTCCAAAAAATATAAAGATTATTAACCCAACTTTGTTCATAAACAATTTCGTAGGCTTCATCATCATATTATTTCCTAAAATATTAAATATGAATAATTTAATAAGGTTCCACATCATCATATTAATCTTACTAATATAGTTTAATGTAATCAATATTTTTATATCATCTATCACCTCTCACATGTCATTTGTGACCTATTTATAATCAAATAGTATAAAAATACTTGTTCAACCTTCCTGATTTCCATCATGAGATTTTCACTTATGGATACAATTTTCATAATTCCAATGATATCCAAATCAGAAAAATTCAATGTTAACCATGTTCAATCTAGTTTCGTCTACTGATTAAGACCAGAAATCAATGTTAAAGAAACACGTATCATATCTAACTAATACATAATCAAGGGAAATTAATTATAATATTTCAATTTATGGAAACATATTTTTAATCCTAGGTTATTAATGATCATTATGAAAAATCTAATATTGTAACCTATACTTAGACTTATCTTTATAGGAATCCCTATATATATCCTTAGAAATATCTATAGAGACCTCCCTAACGTTTTCTCATCCTAGTTTACAACGGATGAATAAACCAGTTCTTTGATACCAACTCTAACAAACCATGATTGAAATAAATTGATATTACATCTTTTTATAATAATATTCATTACATTATAAAACCACATGCCTGATGAACATAATAGTTTAGTGCCTTTGGAATATGGGATCACATTCTTCTCACATTGTGAAAGATCATCAACATCACACACAATAATCTTCACCTTTAGTTACCCTACCTAAAACCATTCCTTAAAACCCAAGGAACAGAAACAAATGGAATGATGATATCAGATGCTCAATATGGGAAAACATTTAAGTTAAAAAATCATAACATGAGCATTAGGTTATGAAAAAATCAGCATGAAATTTTCTTATAATAATCTCCATATCAAAAAATAAATACACAAGTCATGAAATAAATATTAGTAGGTCAAAAAACATGAATCGCACGAAAATCAAATCCCAAGGGACATGATAACATAACGATGTAATAATACATTAAAATAGTGGCATACATTTAAGGATAGAATATCTAATGTAAATGATTCCATCTAATACATTCAGAGTATTTTAGGATCAGGTTAATCACTTGAGTAACTGTTTTAGGATTTGTATGACCACCCATGTACCTTCTAGTTTTGGTATTATGATGACCTTATGTATACCCTCTAATTTTAGGCTTAGGATGACCTCCCATATATCTTTTTGTTTTAGTCACATGACTACCTCTAGTACACCCTCTTTTTGTGGACTTAGGATGACCTCTCATGTACCCTTTCGATGTCATACATCAATTATCATTACATAGTTTAATAGAGGATGATATAGGTCCCACACATTACATAATTAAAACCATACATATTTGTTTCACAAGAACATAAATCATTCAACATATTATAACCCATGGAATGAAATTAATTTCCTAGTTATAATTGTATCATAATATAACCCATGAAATGAAATGGGTTTATTAAATATAATTTAATCATAAAAACCCATTATCTGAAATAATAGGAATAAAATCATTGAATCATATCCCATGTAAAAAAATATCAATCAGTAAAATAACATTACCTTATATGGAAAGTACTTTTTACTGATCACTTTGAAATAATTCTTGATTAAAATATCATTTATTCATTGAAAGATTAATATTTCAATAAAATGAAATGATTTTTTTTTTAAAAACATATTCATTGAAAACAAAATCTTATTATTTTAAAGGATGCTTTAAATAATTAAGGCATCATGTCATTAGAAATTTTTTTTCATGTCATATAAGTTAAAAAGCATTCATTTCATACATTTATTTGAAAATTCACAAATCACATTGTTTGGAAAATGAAAAAAATAGTCTTTTCAAGCCGTATAGTAAAAACTAAAAAATTGGTAAAAATAACATTAAACATACATATGAACATATTAAAATCATATTTGAAAACTTATTAAAAAATGTACAATGAAATAAAATATTCCCAAATAAATACCCAAAACAAAATTGATTAGATTGTTAAATAAATACCCATCACATTATTATCAATAAAATCTTATACCACATAAAAAATAAAATTATATGGATATGAATATAAAATATTATTTTATAAAATTCTTATGAAATACATTCATGGTTAGTATATACGCCATGTAGAAGAAACATGTAGTCTATAAGGCATGTGTCCCTTAGAAATAAAAGAGAGACATAAATCCCTTTTAATATGAAAAACACTTGAATATGAACCTCGTGAAATGACGATATAAATTCAAATTTTAAAATAAATAAGCAAATAAAATAATGAATTATTATATCACATGTCAGTATATACAACACAGAAAAGAAGAAAGGTGGATATATAATTAATCTCATGAAAATATAAAGTGAGATGATATTCAATTACCTTATGTCATGAATCTCATCATACTCAAGAAAACCTCCTTTATAATAAATTTATGTTTATTATAAATCTATTAAATAAGTATATAAATATACATAATACTATATATGACATTTTTATGAAAATTTATTTCCCTCTTATTAACAACTCCATGTTTCTGTTATGTCATGTGTAATAACAACATTGTTTCTCATACATGGTTTGACTTGTTATTGGTTATGCTCATACAAATATCATGATTTAATTATCTTATTAATGATATAAATGAAAAAAATATAATTTATATTAATTATAATTTTATATACGGTTATCTACAAATGAAATTAATTGAAAATAAAATAAACCGTTCATGGAGACATCATGTCTAATGTATACATGAACACTGCTTCAATTTTATAATCATTTTTACAGAATGAAAACTATATGATATATTATAATTAAAGTATAATTTATTTGTAATATAACTCATATATATATTCAATAAATTCATCCTTATTACCACACATGGGAAATATAGATTAAACCTGAGTCACATCGTATCTTGGAGATAGTAAGCCATATGTACTCACGAGTGATGTTATCATTTCCCAAAAAACTATGTCGTAAAATGTAGATATGATATTATCATTATAGAAATATAATAATTTCAAAATTTTCACATATATACTTTAAAACCAACATAATTAAAAAAAATAAAATATGGTGAGGGAATATGAATTGGATCACTGTGTGGAGATGGTAGATCATACGTATTCATGAGTGATACATTTACTTCTTTTATGATAGTAAATTAGATGAATAATGGTGTGTTAATAGTAATAATAAAATTTATGAATATTTATTATTATAAATTTTTTATTTTATGATATTAATCATATATTTATAAAAGATATATAAATTTATAAAAAGTCAGTGATCAGTAAGTGTGATTATCTCATATTCGAAACAACTCATTTAGATATCCTATAACGGACCCTAGAGTTAGAATTTTAAAAATACCATACCCTCTATATTGTCTCTATGGAAGTGGATAATATAATTGTTTCTAAAATTTTCCATATATAAGGCATAATATGGTGAATTGAGAAGAGGGAGTAGGTGTCCTCTTATAATGAAATTGATGGGAACATTTAGAATTTCCTAAAAATTAAATTCAATAATATTTATAATTCCATAAAAGTGAAATTTATTAGAATATAACATGATATAGTGTTTTAATCGCATCCCTTAATTATTTTTAGAAGGTTTTTGATGTAATTGTATACATTATATTATTGCTTAACTATTAGGTAGTGTATTCTAATTTTAACTCTGGTAGCCAATTATTTAATGTTAATAGAATATTATCATTAAATTTAATGTTATAATTGAAAAAATGGCCCACTAATGATATTTTCAATTATATCTCATCCACATTTCCTTATTTAAAATTTTTATGATTCTTAATTAATTTAATAAAATATTATTTCAATAAAATATCTTTACTGTTAATTTTGAGGCTTTTATATATTTTTATTTTTAAGAATGTCATTAAACCATTAAGTATTTAAATAAATAAATATATATATATAAAATAATCAATAAGATGTAAAATTCATCCATAAAATTCATGGAATACATAAATTATATCAAATTATATATATTTTAATAATTTTAATATAATTTATTTGATATTTACATTAATTATATAATCATTGCATCAGCATTATGTAAGCCATTATGGTACATATTTATTTGATAAAAACAAAAAATAAATCACCATGATAGAGAAGAAAAATTAAATTTCAAATGAATATTTATAGTTGAATTTATCTTCTGTATAACCCTGTATTAAAAATGGTATAGTTATTAAAAATATTAGTATGACATCATTATCATTCCTTTAAATAAACTATAATAAATGTCATAATCTCTCCCAAGTGGCATAAAAATGACTTAATTTTAGACCAAGGATGATTTTGGATGAAACATATTCATCCAACGATATTATAAAAAAATTTAGGATAATTTTATAATATTTATAATATTATTTTCACCTTTAATTATCATATTTACCTGTAACAGTGGTAATAAAAATTACAAAATTTACTATTCATATTGTCCCAGTAAAAGAGGACTATTTAATAAATTAAGACCCACATATTTCAAATATTTTATCCATTTTAAAAAAATAAAACCACAAAATTTTTATTAATTAATTTAATATTAATCTTGTTGAAGGGGTTAGAAAACATGTTTTTTATGTGATGACATCCAAAAGATTGACATGTTTTGAAATCCCAATTAAATTTGAAATTGAATCTAGTGACCTATATTGGATGAACTGGTAAAATTTTTATCTAATTATACTTTAAAACCATTCAATTATATAATTTAACAGTGTAAACTATTTCAATGAAATCAATGTTTTCAATGGAAATGAAATATTTTCACTAATCATTAATACATGAAACATTAATGAAAAATATAAAAATTTCAACTAATGAAATATTTTATTTCATTATTTCAATGTATAACTTTATCCTTTCAAATATAATTTATAAATGTGTGAAAAATTATATTTAAAATGGGGTTTCCATTAAAAGGTTATAAAATTATCATTTTTAAAACTACAACATTTTTAATAATAAAATTGTATTAATTCCTGTCTTATGAATATAAAATATAGTATATGAATATCCAAAAATATTTTATTTAATTTATAACATATATAATTAATTATTATCATTAAATAATTGTATTTAATTTATTTTATTAATATAAAATGACTATTAGAGAATAAACAATTTCATGTATATCCCATTTGTATATATTTGCATCCAAAAGTGAACTGTAAACAATAAATTCATCTTATAACCATTATATTATCATAATTTAGTTAATGATATTCATAAATTCTAATTTAACGATTAGTTTATTATAATATTTAAATAATAATAAAGTGGGTTTTCATATAAATTAAGTGTTGCGTGTAAAGGAAGATAATTAGCTGTTGGGTATAATTCCATACATCAAAGAAATAAAATAATTTAAAAAAACTATTTCATAAAAATATATTAATTTTATATGATCTCAAGAAAAAAACTCCATTATTTTTGGGGTATCTATCCATCCACATTATATTTAGTATGGGTATTCTATGTTATCATTAAATTATAATTTCAATATTATTTCACTTCTATTTATAATGATATAAAAGTTTTTACCTTGTCCAAATAAATTCTTTACAAAATAAATATATTTTTCTAAGACAATATATTTTATGAAAAGACACATTGACACCTATTGAGTTGATCCTTATCCACTAACTATTTATAATTATTTAGGGTAAAATATGATTTATATATTTAATTTTGGAACCCCATGGATATTATTAAATGTATATTTTTTAAAACCTCTATTAAATTTCTTCAATTACCTGGGATTATGATTGTTTTATGTTCACCTTCCTTGTGTTATTCCGGATTATGATCATTTTAGTAGATGATGGGTGGGACCAAAATTATATATAACTGCAATGAATTAGATAATTCCACATATCACATGTGGTGATGTGATTTATTCCTTTAAATGATAATATATTTTATTCACAATTATTATGTTTTGATTTTTTACATTTCTAATATTCTTACAAGAAGATGGATTTTTTTAAAACTATATGTTCTATTTTAATTCTATGTTATACTGTTATCATTATTATTCATATAAAAAAATCCATATGATTTAAATATGATTCTCTCAATCTTGTTATTATGATCCCTTACATATGATAAGATGATGATGATGATTATTATTATTATTCTCACCCTTGTACTATTAATTCACGTCTCTTGTTTTTTATATTTGTTCCCTCCACATAATGGGATTTTATATCACCCATATCATTAATTTATATCCTCATGTAAATAAAATTTCTATATAATACAAGAGTTCATAAAGTGGGATTTGAATAAGGATTTAATTAATGTATGTTTATTAATTTTCTACTAGAGATTTATGCTCCTAATTATCTCAACAATGTAATACTTGGGATCCAATATTTAATTAATAAAATGAGATATTTTAACAATAAAGTATTATTTATCTATGAAAATGACCAGTCAAAACTGATTGTATTAGTGAATTAGTTTTTATTAATAAATTAGGTTTAGAAATCTATTGTAAAAACCAAATGGATATGTTTAAATTCTAGATGACACATACAGATGTTTGGGTACTGTATAAAAGTGTTATGTTTTCGAGCTATAAATTACCTCTCTTAATAATACTAGTGGATGTGCCATTCCCATATATATAACTAGGTTAAACTACCCTAAAAATGGTGGATTTTTTTAGTAATTGGATCATCACATAGTGCACAACAAAGATTCATTGTCTCACAGCTAGGTTCACACTCCAATGCGATTTGATTTGGTTATTTACTAACTCCATACAAAAAATTATAAATATAATATAAAAAATGTAATTATTAGTTTATATATATAAATGGTTGAATGTACAAGATCCTATATTCAACGTTTGAGAAATAATGAACCATTGGGATCCTATATGACATAAATATTAAATGCAGTTTTACATGATATTAGTGTATTTTTTATGATTCATTTTTTTCATGATACCTTTTATATTTTATAAAATAGTGGTAACCAGGTGAAACCTAACCAATAAACCATGTGAGGAAAATTGAATGATTATTTGAACAATATTTCAATTGAAAAGGGTTGTAGAGTTCAATACCTAACAATGAATATTCCCCATCAATATCAGTCTGTAAACTGTAACATAATCTATGATTAAAATCCTCATTATTGTAAGAAGATGAATCTGACTATAATGTATTTTATGTGGGAATGACCACCAATTTTTAGTTAATCTTCTGATCAACTAGTAGTTGGATAGTGGTTTAACTGATTGGAATTTATATTTTACATGATCCACTATCCAGAGTAGGGGATGGTTACTCAAGTTTTCTATCACTTATTTTAATTATATTATAAATTATGGGTGTCGATAAAGTATACAAATCCAAAATATGAAATTTAATAAAGGTAGTGGAATATATTAAAAATATATTTTATAACAATTATTATCATTGAAATATTTAAAAAAATATGATGGGATAAAGCCAAAATCCAATACAAATGGTAAGTGAACATGTCTTCGCAAAATGGGAAATTTTCCCAATGCATTCAGATTATTAGCCATGTTTTTAATGAAAAAATAAAATAATAGATTAATTCTTATGTTCCTTAAAAACAAACCTTTGAAAGACTCTACCTATCCCAGAAATTTGGAATTATGAAGGGATACTATAATTTTCTCTCAGTATAGATATGGAGTTTGAAGAATGAACAAATGGTAATGAAGATAAAAGAATATTATTTAACGTTCAAACTAATTGATTAAATAAATATTGTTAATTAATATATAACATGAATATAACAATTATTTGGGAAGAAGAATCATGGGAATAACATCTATGGGGAATGTAAATTCTTCTTGTGTGGGAGATAATTCGACTAATACAATGAATATTTATAACTCCCCAATATTTCATAGTACCATTATTTTTATAAATAAATTCAATATTTTTTGTTAAATGCAACACTGAGTTTGAGCACACTATGAAATATCAAACTAGATTTTTAAAAAGCGGTGATGTATAGTATTAGACACATAATAAAGTTTATATATTTTATTTTTCAAAATAGTCATCTTTTTGGAATTAAAATTATCAAAAGTATCTTAGGGTGAATTATTACTATTTTTCTGAAAGCTTTTAATTTTTGATGAATAGTGAACAATAATGAATTGTTATAAGAAAACGAATTTTTAATTTAATGTATTATTTTATATTAAATTGATTTTAAAGTCAAAATAGGAAAATAATACATATATTAATCAATTTTAGGTCATTTTAATCATTTTTAAAACATAAATATATTAAAAAAATTTGAATCTCACTTTTCCCAGCCTTCTAACCTCATTTGCGGGATTAGTATTAAATTTAATTTTACCACTACTGTTAGTGGAATTTTGTAAAATTTAAATACATGGTTGTAATTAGTATGAAATATTTTTTCTAATAGTATAAAATTATTTTCTTGGTGAATGAAAATGTAAGTATTTATTTACAATGATTAAGGGTAAATTGTGTAATTAAAGTAAAAAATAATGTTATAATATTTATAAATTACCCTAAAACCTATCCTTATTTCCTTTGATATGCTTTTTAGACCAAAATCTTCCTCGGGCCAATTTTGGGACCACTTGAAGTCACTTGGATGACTTTAATATATTTATAACATTATATATGACGGAAATATAATTTTTTTATACTTTTGTTTTTAACATCTATAATATTTTTAATTTGAGTATGTAAAATTTTAATAGTTGACTATAAAAATTTACTTGAAATATTATATGTTTTTATATATTATTGAAATTTATTTTTTATTTTAGAAGATAAATAATTAAATTAAATAATGACACAATGATGATGGAGTAATTGATTTATTAAATTATAAATCAAATAAATGATTTTAATTATATTAAAATAAATTTCATTTGAAATATTTTATATAATAAAGAAATTTTTTGGAATAAACTATAATTTTAAGGATGAGTTAATTTTGTTTTCACAATGTAATCAAGTTTTTATGATTTTATAAAAAGTCAAATAATATATACTGTCAAAATTTTCATAAATAAGATTTCAAATTAAATAATATTTTATTAAATGATATAATTTTCATAAAAACAATATTTTTTCCACATTACAAAGATACTATTAAATATATCATAAATAATCTTATTAGGATTATTTTGGAATTTTATTGTGACTATATTAAACTTATAGTGTAAAAAGACATGTTGTTACTGTAAATGTTAATTTGATTAAATAAGGGTCAAAATAGAATGATATGTTTTAAAACATAATAAAAAAATTTCATAAAAATTGTATGGATAATTTTATTACCTTATTACATTATTATAGATTTGGAATCATTTAATAGACACTTTTTTCATCCAAATATCATTTATATTATAAAAATCATAGAATGTGATGAAATGAAACACTCTAATGTCATATATGTATAATAATTTTAATATGGGGATAACCAATAAATGTCTTTGATAATAAATAGTATTTTGAATTATAATTCAATTTTATATATCATAGGAGTTTATTTATAACTTGTATAGATTATCTAATCACCACAGATGACGAAAAAATAGTAAATAAGTAAATAATTTATTCATATAAACCTCAAATAAATGATATTAAATATTCTAAAATAAATATAATATGACAAAATAGATATCATCCTCATATTATTTATGTAATTATTAAATAATTATAATTGTATTAGATGGATTTTTTGAATTTATATTTATATTTAGAGTTTATTTTAAGGAAATATAATGAATAAGTAATTATTTTATTCATTTAAATATCAAATAAATTATATTAAATATTCTAAAAGAAATATAATGTAAGGACCTGACCCCAGTTGCCCGGAGCCGGTTCCTTATTTGATTACATTGGCATAAAAACAAGGAATTCGAATCCCAAAGGACTGAGTAATTTAGTATTATTGGAAACAAGATACATACATGAGTTCATCGTTACAACTTGAAATGAAAAAAAACATAGAAACTCCTTATACAACTTCAATAAATCTTAGGTTATTTCAGCATGTCATTCATAATAGAAATCTTCCTTCCCTAAGAAAATGAAACATAATAATGGGGGTGAGATCAAACGCTCAGTAAGAGTAAGTAATACAGTGGAAGGTAATATAACATTAGACATGGTGAAATATTGAAAACACATGCCTTTAACAAAAAACACGAACACATTGTTGTAGGAATATTAGCTGAGTAAATATTAACATAATAAAAAATAATCAAGTGTATTCTACTAGTCTAATATCCACATGAGATTCCAATTATTATAATCATAATGAGGGAAGTGCATATTCTGTACATTCTGAATCATTTTGTCATGGCCTCAGCCAAGACATCTAGTGATTAAGGCCTCGGCCAAAATCCATATCACATTGGGAAAGGCCACGACCAATTCCACTTCTATTTGTCTCATGAGACTTATCGATGCATTAAAGAGATATAGAGGACCCATCCATCAGATAATAAGTCCAATACATCCTCATATAATATGGTAGTAAAATAAACAACATATACATTCATATTGAAAATATCATATGAAATGTAACTATCTTTCCCCAATCATTAAACATAAAACACTAACCATTCAGAATAATATTGTGAATGGTTTTAGGATAGATCATCTACAATAGAGTTAGTAAAAACCCATTAAATATAATATGGTAGATTACATCTTAAAATATTAATCTCAATAATAACATGGAATCAACAAGAGTGTTGAATTAGATCAAAACAAATCATTAAGCAATTCTGGAGATAGATACTCTTTTATTTTGAAAAGAAGAACTATTTTGGAAATTTTTTTTATAAAACCAGAAGTGAAGTAATATAGTATTTTCATAATAAAATGAGTGATTTTATAAAGATTATGGTTTCCAATAGAATATTATAGAGTACCCTTGAAAATAGGTAAGAACTTGAGAAATTCCCTTGATTTGGGCTTGTATTTTTGAAACAATTTTGAAGGTTCATATTAAAACGTGTAACTATCCAAAAAATAAAGAAGGATTCTGGTTTTTAAAAATTTATATGATACTCACCCAGAATATATAAGGAGAACATAACAATACATAAGAATTTCATTGAGGTATTTAGACAATGAAAGTATCCCAGATGAAAATGGATGTTCGGGTGGAAAAACCCTTACCTTAACTCTAAATGTGTACCTCTCTTGTACTTAAGTTCATGAAATATGAAATTATACATGATAATAACTTATTTAAGAAAATATTATAAATTTATTTAGTTTACCATAATCCTGGTTAGTCCATTTATGTCTTTATTGATAAGTTATTGTATTGAATTTCATCGTTCTGGAGTGTTTGTTTCCATTATTTTAAAATTCGGTTCACTTGTTTTTAAGTAATGATGTTCATATAAAATGGTTATAATTCACCAGGATTGGAATTATATATCATTAATGAAAATAATGAATCTATAATGGTCATTTCTATCATTTTTTTACATAGAATTAGGATGAATCATTAGATGACAACCACTTCGATTATTAGGCGGTATTTGGAGGCGTCTCATCTTCCCCGGTGACGACGTCGGTGGCCGCGGCGGGCCCTCCCCTGCCTGAGGGGAGGGCTCCTTCTTAAGGAATGCGGCATCCCCGTTTCACCCCTTCTCCAACCCTGATCTTCTTCCGAAATATCCGAAGGTTCAATTTGGTCCGAAGGTGCCGGAGCTTCTCGATGGCTGCCCTAATCTCCAGATTTCAAACTCGGAATTCACTGATGCCTCCGCGCTTCTGAAGTTCACCCTAATTTCTAGGTTCAGTCATCGAAGACCGTCGGTCGACGCTTTTGACAGATTCGTCTTCGCTGAATGGGATCTCCAGGAGCGGGCGATGGTGGGACTTCTCGATAAGCTTCACATCATGATCCGGTTTTCTTCTGAAAATGACCTCATATGCGCCTGGTCGAAGGAACCATGGCGTTGCAGCGGAGATCGCTTCTTCTTGTTCCGATGGTTATTCGATTTCAACATGAACCGCGACTCGACGTCTGCGGCCATCTGGGTTAGTTTCCCCAACCTCCCATTGCCGTTTCAAAACCCTGCAATCATTCGCATGCTTGGCAATATTCTCGGTCGGTACCTATGTTCGGATAGCAGAACGGCAGCTGTTTGTCATCCGGTTTGCCCGAGGATATGTGTGGAGATGGATGCATCGCGGGTCCCATTTGAATACGTTTGGATCACAATTGGTGAAGAATACCGGTGCAAGCAGAGAGTTATTTATGAAGGTTGGACGGACTTCTGTTCATCGTGTAAGCGTTTGGGGCACAATGCTGAAGTCTGTCGATGGAGTCCTTCTGCGCTGAAGCGTAGGGGTTTTGGCGTGCTTTCGAGTGCTGGCCAAGACGCGGCTTGGATGGCGAACAGTGGTCCTGATGGTTGTGTTCTGTTGCGGCCAGTGGAAGGAGTGCGCGCTGGTGATCTGCGACCTGTTGAAGAGGTGCGATTGGGCAGTGAGGGAGAGGGTAGATCTGCAATGGGGGTGGATGAGATGTGATCGGGTTGTGAGGCAGGGGGAAGTTCTTCTGCGGGTGTGGAAACTGGGAAGGTGGCAAATCAACAAGTGAACCCTTTGGTGGTGGATGTGTTCAGAAGGCTGAAAAGGGACCTGGCCAGCTCCTCCAGTCGGGGTGCTATTGATGAAGGGGGAGTTTCTCAGCTTTAGGTGTTGCAGGCAGTTGATCAGAGGAATGGGAGCAAATCTATTCTGGAACAGATGTCGGTTGAAGGGACGATGATGAGGCCTGTTGGCCAGCAGGTTGTGGAGGAAGCTCGGCAGGGATTTGGGGGCTCCATGAGCACAGCAGTGGCAGTGGAACAGGGGGACTTCGAGCAATGTGAGAATAATATGAACCTCCAGGATGCTGCTTTGGGCCAGGAGGTTGCATGTTTAGATTTCCAGCTTGTGGGAAGGGGTCATGAGCAGGAACAGAGCTCCCACGAAACCAGAGATCAGAATACATCTGGTATCAGGGCACAGGTAGTTGTTAATGACATGATAAACTGTTCATCAAATCGTTTTGCAGTTCTGGCTGATGGTGAGATAAAGGGAATGGAGAGAATGGAAGAAGGTGAGATAAAGGGAATGGAGAGAATGGAAGAAGGGAGGACTTTAAGCGCCATCATCCCTGAAAACACTTCCAATCATGGTTTAGTGTTAGATGGGCAAGATGCTGGGCAGCAGGGTGCAGAGAGGATGTCTAGTCCTCCTATTGAAAGGATTAGTCCATATGAATGCAATCCTTGCAAGGAGACTCAACTGGGAAGCATGCGGATGAAGAAAAGCAAATCTGTCTCTCCCCCAGTGGCTCAACATAGGCAGTGGGGTGATGTTTCTGACAATGAGAAGGAAAATGGAAACAACATATCTTCCTATAGTGACATTGTGAAGAATGGGAGTAAAGAGATGACGGGCAAGGAGCTGAGTGGGAAAGCACAAGGCAGGAGAAGGCAGAGAAGGGACTATTTGGATCTTCCCAAACCAATGGTGACTAGGTCTTCCCATAAGTAGGGTGGTGGTGGGAGGCCTGATTCGGCCTAAGGCAATGAAGCAAGGAGAACTTTCAAGGAACAACTCACCAAAGAGTAACTTGTCCGCAGGAATCAATATCTGGAACTTTTTAAAAGATATGAGTCCTCTGAATGGGAATCGGCCACACAAGATGATGATGGACCTGATGGTGAGTATGGAGATGGGAATGGGTTTGATGTGATGTAATCTCTCTGTTTTTCTTTGTCCTGAACTTTTCTTTTTCTAATAATATTTTGGGAGATCAGACGTTTGTCTGATCTGTGCCTTCCGGATTAGGCGGTATTTGGAATATTAAAAAATAGTTTGGTCATATAACTTAATTATATGTGCATATTCTGGTACATGAATATTAATTAGGCTATAATACATAAAATATAGTCTATCTCAACCATTAATATGGTTCCATGACCTATAATGGAGAAGAAATTAAAGAACAAAACTTCGTCGTCCACGAAGTTTAAAAAACAGAACTGTATGGACATCGATTTCGTTTATAAAAATAAAAGGGAGGGAATACGAATATTTATGATGGTTCTTACATTCACATGATATATATCCACTATATAGATGTTATAAGAGTTATCATGGTCATTTGGATAGAGGAGGTGAGGAGAGGATAACAATAGCAGAAAAATTGAAATAAAACCAAATGAGAAAGATGGGTGTTTTACCTCTTGAAATAACCTCCTTGAGAAACTCATTAAGGGAAGTTGTTTTGGACTTTTGGAATGGATATGAGCTTTCTGGTATTGGGGAGTGACTATGGAAGGGTAATTGGGCCGAACATTGGGGAGAATCAAGGCTTAGAGGACTGAAGAGAAGAGGAAGTGGTGGGGGGTTTTATAGTGGAGGAGAGGAGTAAATTTGAATATTTAATTTCATTATTTTATTATTTCCAACAAGACAACCAGTAGTATTGTTTCATGTGACCCCTAATAGTAATAATATCATGTGAGTTTGAATCAAGTTTCCTTAAATAACATATTATGTGACAAATAGTTTATTTAACTCATAAATTGAATATACCGTATTTTACCGTATTTCACTATTCATCAAAAAAAATCAAGAAGTTCAGAAAAATCCCAAAAATTTACACCTACCATTTCTCAGCATGTATAATTACAAATTGAAATACATTTTTAAAAAAATAATTTTATAAATATTATTAATTTAATTTTTAAATAAGGTCATAGTTAATTCGAAAAATAACAATCTTGATGTGCAGTTAGTTTTATGTGACATTGAAAAATTAATTAAGATCCCATTATCATATTTCCTTAAGAAAATAAAATAATATCATTATTTACTATTCAAGGGTAATATTACTATTAATATTACTATTTATAATGTTATGTTACTATTCACCAAAAATCATGTTTGTTCTATCAGAATCCAAATGACTTTCTGAACACAACTCTAGATGACCATTTCTTGAAATTCAAAATATAGAAGAGGCAAAATTGCATTTTATTTTCAAAACCGTGGGGTGTTACATTCTCCCCTCCTTAAAAAATCCACCCTATGAATTCTCAAAATATTACCTAAAACGATTTTGGTATGTCATTAACATAAGCTCCTCAGGCACCCATGTTTCTTCCTACATCTTATGGTTCCTCCATAGAACCTTCACCAGAGGAGACGTTCGATTTCTCAATACCTGTTCTCTTGTATCAAGAATCTTGATATGATCATCATAGTAAAATAGATCGATCTCAAGTTCCAATTCATCATAAGTGAGTACATGTGTTGGGTCTTGCATGTACTTTCTTAACATTGACACGTGGAACACATTGTGTACCTTGGAGAGACATGGCGGCATTTGAAAATGGTAAGCTACAGCTCCAATTCGGTCCAGAATTTCAAAAGGTCTGATGTACATAGGAAATAATTTTCCCTTCTTATCGAATCGTATAATACCCTTCCATGGAGATAACTTTAAGAAAATGTGATCACCTTATTGAAATTCAAAATACATCATTTAGTTATCTGCAGAGAGATTTTGCCTACATTGAGCTATTTTTATATGGTTCTGGATAATCTTCACCTTTTCCATTGTATCTTCAACAATTTCTGGGCCCACAAGCTTTCTTTGACCAATATCATCCCAGAAAGTTGGTGTACAACATCGCCTCCCATATAATGCTTCATAAGGTGCTATCTGTATACTTGAATGAAAGATGTATTTGTAGGAAAATTTTACAAGAGGTAAATACTGATCCAACATGCCTTGAAAATCATGTTAACAGGACCTCAACATGTCTTCCAATGTTTGAATAGTCTGTTCTAATTGTACATCAGTTTGTCTGTGGGAGGAAGTTCTCAAACATAGATCAGTATCTAGGGCCTTCAGAAGGGTTTTACAGAATCTTGATGTAAAACATGGATCATGATCAGGAACAATCGATAGGGGTACTCCATGATGTCTCACAACTTCATTAACATATAGTCTTGCTGGACATTGAAGTAGTAGATATTCTCTTATAGCATGAAAATGTGCTTACTTAGTAAGACGATCAACAATGACACATATTGAATCATTCCTTCTAGGAGTCTTTGGTAATCCCATGACAACGTCAATCATGATATTATCCAATTTCCAATCAAGTATGGGAAGAGGTTGCAATACTCCTCCAGGCTGTTTCCTTCCAGCTTTCACTTTTTGACAAACCATAAATATTGACACAAAATCAGCAATGTCCCTCTTCATGTGGTCCCAACAAAAAAGTTACTTCAAATCTCTATACATTTAAGTGCTACCATGGTGTATAGAGAAAATGTAACTATGACCATCATCCAATAATTCCTTTTTTAGATCAGTTATATCAGGAACACAATGTCTCTTCCCAAATTTCAAATTTCAATCTTCATATCCAAAGTCACTCAATCTCCCATCATTCATCGCATTAATCTTCTTTTTGAAACTCCTCATCATCAGCCTGAGAACTTTTTATCCTTTCTAGTAAAGATGGTTTGGAAACCATTTGAAAAAGAATTTATGTTTCACCTTCCATGGTTATTAGCATATCCATCATTACTAGATCCTTAAAAATAGGATCCCTTTAACTATCGTCTTGTTGAAAAATTCATGATCCTTTCTGCTCAAAGCATCTACTACCTTATTTTACGTTCTCTGGTGGTAGTGTCTCGTGCAATAATAATCCTTGAGTAGTTCAATCCATCTCCTCTGCCTCATGTTGTGTTTTTTCTGTGAGAAAAAATATACATAAAACTCTTGTGATCGGTATAATTCTTACATTTTCACCATATAGATAATGTCTCTATATCTTCAAAAAAAATATTAAAAAATCTAACTCTAGATCATGAGTAGGATAGTTTTTCTCATGAATTATTAGCTATTGTGATGCATAAGCAATAACCCTATCATTTTTTATAAGGACACAACCAAATCCTTTCTATGAAGCATTACTATAAATAAAAAATCTATCATTCCCTGGTGGTAGAGTCAATATAAGAGCATTGAATAATCTTCTATTCACTTCTTCGAAACATTCTTCACAAACTTTTTTACAAACAAATTTAACCTCGTTATGTGTGAGATTCATTAGCGGGTTAGCCAGTCTGTAAAAATTCTATACGAAATGCCGATAATAACCTGCTAATCCAATAAAACAGCGTACCTTAGTTACGTTTGTTGGCTTGGGACAATCTTATATTGGCATTGTGTTTGTAGGATCAACTAGGATTCCACCCTTAGAGACAATATGGCCAAGAAAAGAAATCTCCTTAAGGCATAATTATCACTTTCTAAGCTTCCCATATAATTTATGTCTTCTAAGAGTCTTCAGTATAATGCGCAAGTGATTTTCATGATCTTAGAATCTTTTGGAGTATACCAAGATATCATTAATAAATACCACTACAAAATCATCGATATATTCCTTAAAAACGATGTTCATTATATCCATGAAGTCAGAGGCTGCATTATTGAATCCAAAAGGCATCACTATAAACTTATAATGCCCATACCTAGTTCGAAATTCTATTTTCAGAATGTCTTCCTTCTTCCCACACAACTAATGATATCTAGATCGATGATCAATCATTGAAAATAATTGTGCTCCATGTAGTTGGTCAAATAAATCATCAATGCAAGTTAGGGGATACTTATTATTTATTTTAATATCATTGATTTCCCTGTAATCAATGAAAACCCTCATGGATCCATCTTTCTACTAGACAAAGAGGATAGGGGCTCCGCATGGAGAAAAACTAGATCTTATGAATACTTTTTCACTCAAATCCTCTAGTTTTATCTTTAGCTCCACTAATTTCGTAGTGGCCATTCTATAAGGGGTCTTCGATATGGGCATTTTACCAAGAATTAAATCAATGGAAAACTCAATTTTTCATTTTGGAAGATGTCTTTTTAAATCTTCTAGAAACACATCAATATATTATCTCACAATAGGTACATCATCTATTTAAACATTCCTTTCCTCACCCACAGTTATTTCATTCTATTCCTCCCCAAAAATGGAATTTAGTTGAGCTACTGGGGGTGGATTTAGATAGGAATCATGTGGTGATGACTCTGCTCTAATGATAAGGTATTCTTTATCATCATCATCAAAAATCGTAACCTCCTTATTCTTACAATAAATTTTTGGATCATGGTTTGAAAGGAAATCCATATCGAGGACTATATAAAATTCAATCATGGGTATGATGAAGATATTAGTAGATAAAGAACATTTTTATGCCTAATGGGAACTGATTGATAGAACGTTGTAGCAATGATACTTCCCTTTGGAGTTTTAACTGACAATTACCTTATTAAATCAAATTGGAAATATCTAATTTTCATAACAATCTGGGATGATATGAAAGAATGCGATTATCCAGAATCAAATATACCATTGGATAAACTTGGGGAAACAGTTAAAGTACCTTCCACCACATCATTAGGAACTTCAAACTCTGCAGTTGTGAATTCATAAGCTTGTCCCAGATCCCATGACCTTTTCTATTCCATATTTCCTTGACGTTTTGGAAAATCATTAGCATAGTGTCCCATCTCTCGAAATCTATAGCATTTAACATCGTTGGTTTCCTTCTTCCCATTGCAATCACGAGTAATATGGTATTTCTAACAAGATTTGTAGCATAATCCTTTTTCGTTTAAGCATGCAGCAGGGTGATTCCTTCCACAATTGTCACATGGTGGAAATTTGACTCTTCCCTTCTTCCACTTTTCCTTATTTCCATTCCAAAGGTTTTCAGCAACCCTCTACTTTTCTTTCTTTCCCATAAAGTCATAAGACATAGAGAATTATTTTTCTGTCTTGATGGCAGATGAAACTATATCCTCATATGACAAAAAACATTGGGTGACCAGTGCCCGCAAGAGGAATGGCTTTAGGCCATCAAAGAATCGATCAATTTTGCTCCTTGGATTTCGTATGTAGTCTACAACATGTCTTGCTAATCTTGTGAAGTTAGTTTTATACCTTGCAACATTATCATATTCCTTCTACCTCAGATTGAAGAATTGTCTTTCCATATCTACTCAGTACTCACGAGGGAAATATTTTTCTAAGAATATTTACTTAAAATCCCTCCATTCCATCTCTTATATCTCTTCCTCCTCTTTTGTGTTTTGGATTAATGACCAACACAGATTTGCATCTCCCGATAGACAATATACTGCCATGAAAACCTTCCCTCTTTCTTTACATCCCAAAGAGTGAAATATCTTCTCAAGGGAACATATCCACTGCTTTGCTACAAACGGGTTTGTAGTCCCGTTGAATTATGGAAGGTTTTTTCACATAAAGCATTCTAGCATGGCTCCTCCATGTGGTGGATACAGATACTCCAAATGGTTATGTTTAATATTCACAACCTGTGTATGTTATCCTAGTATAGTTATGAGTTTCTCAGCACTAGTCACACCACCAGAGCCAACATCACTATCTTGCGTCAGAGGAAAATCCCTACACGGGACATGTGCATTCGTGCGATTTCAATTCCATACACTAGGATCCATATCTAGATAATGGAATACACTATATTAGGTTATGAATCATAATGTATAATCTTATCATAGAAATACTCAGAAAAATTGAGATCATATGCATGTATAATCCCATATTCACAAAAATGGTTTCTTTGAGGAATATTTTACATTTCAATCCTTCATAATGGATTGTAAAGAAAATGTGAATTATCCTAAGAATATTCCATAGGAGTTCCATAACCTAGAGTGCAGTAAATCCCATTGTCATGCACCTGTTCTCGTTCGAGTCTAGATCAAAGCGGTGTTTTCGGGTTTTACCCCTAGATACATCTGGGCCAGAGCCGCCTATACCTGCTCGTATCCAAATAGGGATGTATTTCTTGAAAGATCCCCATAATCTATTCCTTATCAAAAGACCAGGATTTTTATTGTATGTATAATCCTCAAAGACTAAATTAGGGACTCTTCCCTAATTCTATGTTTTCTAAATCTAGTTTCTAAGTATTCTACCATACTTCCTCTGATACCAACTATAAGGACCCGACCCCTTTTGCCCGGAGTCGGTGCCTAATTTGATTACATTGGCATACAAACAGGGAATAAAAATCCCAAAGGACTGAGTAGTTTATTATTATTTGAAAAAAGTTACATACATGAGTTCATCATTACAACATGAAATGAAAAATAACATAGAAACTCCTTAGACAACATCCTTAACACCTAGGTTATTTCAGCATATTATTAATAATATAATTCTTCTTTCCCTAAGAAAATGATACATAATAAAGGCGGTGATACCAATCACTCAGTAAGTGTAAGAAATATAGCGGAAGATAATATAAACATTAGACATGGGAAATATTTAAAACACATGCCTTTATTAGTAAACTTGAACACAATATATCATGAATATGAGGTGAGTAAATATTAACATAATCAAACATAATCAAGGGTATTATACATGGCAAATATCCACATGAAATTTCATTTACAAGCTTTATAATGAGGGAAGTGCATATTATGGACATTCTGAATCATTTTTTCATGGCCTTGTCCAAGACATCTAGTGATTAAGGCCTCTGCCAAAATCCATATCACATTGGGAAAGGCCTAGGCCAATTCCACATCTATTTGTCTCATTAGACCTACCGTTGCATCGAGGGGATATAGCGGGCCCCACCCATCACATAAGAATTCCAATGCCTTCCTCATATGAGTAGGGATAAACATAAACAACATATACATACATATTGAAAATATCATATGAAATGTAACTATCTTTCCCCAATAATTATACATTAAACATTAACCATTTAGAATAACATGGTGAATGGTTTTGGAATGGATAATCCACAATAGAGTTAGTCAAAAATATTAAATAAAATATGGTAGATTAATTCATAAATTATTAAACACAATAATACCATGAAATCAACAAGAATGAGGAATTAGATGAAAACACTCTTATAAAATCATTATGCAATTTTGGAGACAAATACACTTTTATTTTGAAAAGAAGAAATTTTTCAAAAAAATATTTTTGTAAATCCAGTAGTGAAGTAAGGTAGTATTTTCATAATAAACTGTGTGATTTTATAAAGATTATTTGTTCCAAAAACATATTATAGAGTCCCCATGAAAATAGGTAAGAATTTGAGAAATTCCCTTGAATTGGTCAGGTATTTTTGAAACAATTTTTGAAAGTTCCTTTTAAAACGTGTAACTATAAATTAAATAATGAGGTATTATGGTTTGTAAACATATATATGATACTCAAACAGAATATATGAGGATTATATAGCAATATATAATAATTTAATTGAGGTATTTAGAAAATGAATGTATCTCGAATGAAAATGGATGTTCGGGTGGGAAAAACCCTTACCTTAACTCCAAATGTCTTCCGCTCTTGTACTTAAGTTCCTAAAATATGAAATTATACTTTTTAATAACTTATTTCAGAACATATTTTACATGTATTTATTTTACCATAATTATTTTTATTCCATTTATGTCTTTATTGATAAGTTATTGTATTGAATTTTGTCATTCTAGAGTGTTCGTTTCCTATACTTTCAAATTCGGTTCACTTGTTTTTAAGTAATGAATTTCATGTGGAATGGTTATAAATATGCAGGATTGGAATTATATATTAATAATGAACATAAATATTTAATAATGGTCATTTATATCATTTGTTACATGGAATTAGGATGAATCATTATACGACGACCACTTCGATTATTAGGTGGTATTTGGAATATTATGAACTAGTTTGGTCATATAACTTAATTATATGTACATATTATGGTTCATGAATATTAATTTGGTTATAACACATATATAATATTCTATTTCAACCATTAATATGGTTTCATGATCAGTAATGAAGAAGAAATTGAAGAACAAAACTTTGTCGTCCATGAAGGTTATAAATCAAAACCTTATGGACGTCGATTTCATTTATAAAAATAAAAGGGTTGGAATAGGAATATTTATAATGGTTCTACAATTCACATGATATAAATCCATTATATAGATGTTACTAGAGTTATCGTGGTCATTTGGATGGAGGAGGTGAGGATAGGATAACAAAAGTAGATAAATTGAAATAAAACCAAATGAGAAAGAAGGGTGCTTTACCTCTTGAAATAACCTCCTTGAGAAACTCCTTAAGTGAAGGAGTTTTGGTCTTTTGGAAAGAATAAGAGCTTCCTGGTCTTGGGGAGTGACTAGGAAAGGGTAATTGGGAATAAAATTGAGGAGCTTCAAGGCTTAGAGGAGTGAAGATAAGAGGTAGTGGTGGGGGGTTTTTATATTGGAGGAGAGGAGAAAATTTTGAATATTTAATTTCATTATTTTATTATTTCCATTGAGACTACCAATAGTATTGTTTCATGTGAACCCTATGAGTAATAAGATCATGTGAGTTCGAATAAAGTGGCCTTAAATCACTTATTATGTGATATATAGTGTATTTAACAGATAAACTGAATATATTGTATTTTACTGTATTTAACTATTCATCAAAAATTCAAGAATTGTAGAAAAATCACAAAAATTGACCCCTACCATTTTTCGACGTGTATAATTCAAAAGTGAAATCAATTTTTCAAAAAATAATTTTCTAAATATTATTAATTTAATTTTTAAATAATGTCATATTTAATTCAAAAAATAACAATTTTGAAGTGCACTTAGTTTTTTGTGACATTGAAAAATTAATTAAGATCCCATTATCATGTTGCCTTAAGAAAATAAAACAATACCATTATTTACTATTCAAGGGTCATATTACTATTCATATTACTATTCATAAGGGTATGTTACTATTCAATTAAAATCATTTTTGTTCTATCAGACTCCAAATGACTTACTGGCCATAACTCTAGATTACCATTTCTTGAAATTCAAAAAATAGAAGAGGCAAAATTGCATTTTATTTTCAAAACCTTGGGGTGTTACATATAATTTGGATTGATTATGGTTATACTGAAATTTATTATGTTGTTATGAAATTTTATAAGTGTATTAAATGGTTTTTTTTAAGTTATATTTTTTTAGAGTTTATTTAAATTCAATGTAATGAATTGTTTCCAAATTGACACTGTTGATATTTTTTTAAAAAGAATAATTTATTAAATTATTCTAAAATAAAAAAAGTATATAGCAAATACCAAGTGATCATTATAAGGTATAAAATTTCATTAAATTTTTATTTATGGTCAAATAAAATCATGTAAAATAAATATTTAATAGAGGATAAATCAAAATGATAAGATTTAAAAAAATCAAAAAAATCTAAATATTATTGGTTGAGGGTATTTAATCCCATACTCCTATTATCATATAAATAAATATATTTTGATCTATTTTAAATCAAAAATCAATTTATAATATGTTAATAGTTTTGGAATTTCCAAAAGATCCCCTCCCATCTCTTATAAAAGGCCATCTCTCATACACTTTTATGAAGATCTAAAAAGACCTTTATCTCTGCCAAAACTAACACATTTCTCCCCCAAACTTCATAGAAATCATCCTCGGGGATATACTATGGAAATTTTTCTAACTTAAGGAGTTATTTTGTGAAAATTAAAAGGAGATACTCAAATAATATGTAATCATTTTACAAATTTATTTAAATTTATTTTATTCTTCTAATTTACTTTCATATATTCTTTAAATAATTGTGTAATAAATTCAAACTATATTATATACCAATTTTTTTTAGTATAATGGGACAAATATATTCTTAATTTTACCCATCCTATGAAAAACCATATCATTATACGAGCGTTGGTACAACTCATCGTCTCCATGCCATGGAATGACCTTTTTTTCATCTATACGTTATTTAGATGGGTATATCTATGAATATAAAATACATAACAAAATACTTATGAGATGATATTGTTTCCTTATAATTCATATTATTTTCAATTCATAACAAGATTACAAGGAAACATTAAAAATAAATATTTTCATTTCTAATTTCACAACTATTAAATGTTTTCAAAGTAAAAAAGGGATATTTCTCTCAAAGAGTTTTAATGATTATTTTCATCTATATAAATATCCTTTGATGGATTTTATAGTTTGTTGCGGTTTATTATTATTATACAACAAAATATTTTGTGTTGATTGGTTTTTGGATATGTTTGACTATGGATGTGAAATTTTGATACCATTCAGGGTTTATCAATAATTTATCAAAATTTCATATGCTACTTTTAATACATATGATTATGTTGATTATATTTCACCCTTTTTATATGGAGAATGAATTGTACACAATAAATGAAAGGAGGGGGGTATTATAGCCACTCAATGAATCGTTATGTCTCAAGAGACAAACTAGTTTCGATTTTTACTAGTTTATGAATGGTCATTGCATGAGGCATTGATAGTGTGGTTATGACATCTAACATTATGCACTCCATAATTATGAGATTAGTTTTTGATATTACATGTGATTATTTTAATAGTATAATTTCCATTTCAATTTTAAAATGGAATTATTTTATTTATTATTTCCATAATATGATGAATATTATGTTTTAATGGCTTGTGTTTTAGATTTATACCTTTCAATATTTTTCTAATTTATGACTGATTACACTATCTTGTTTACCCTTACTTATCATATGAGCTAACCTATTTCGTTTGATTTTTATTCCCAGAATCTCAACAAGTGTTTTATGATTTATATACAGGGTTAATATAGGAGTGTGATGAAATTATTAATGTATTATATATGTTTTATATTATGTTTTCAATTGTAATGTAATGTTCATTCATGTAATATGTTTTCAAATACTAGAAAACTAATCCATACATCATGATTTAATTCTTTGTAATCAAGATATTGTATTAATATAATGCATCAAATCTCTGATTTTGGGCTCAGGGCATTACAGTTGGTATCCAATAAAGATTAAAAACAAACATGGAAACTCGATTTACAAAACATAGATTAAGGAAGATAACCCTAGGATAAACTTTGAGGTAATGTATATAAAAACGTAATATTTTTTTTATAATGTTGATATTATAAGGGTATTTCAAAAAAATAAATCCCTTTCTAGATATTACAAGTGTATGCGGTTCTAGAGCCCATGTACATAAGAGTATAAACTCTAACAAGGTGTTCCAACATTGACTCGGGGTGAATTGGTTCACGAAAATTGGCCTTAATACACACATGGTTTGAAACACCAGGAGGATATTCTTAAGATAATTTGCATTATCTTTACAAAACATTATGAAGGATTTATGAGTAAATATGTCCCCAAAGAAACCATGTTTATGATTATGAGATTATAAATGAATAAAATTTTAAATTAATGTTATGAATTTTTCTATTTTATACATTATTATATAATCTAATCTAATATATTCCATTTTTTAGAAATGATACCTAGTGGAAGGAATGGAAACTATATCAACACTGATAATACAAGTAGGGATTCCCCTTCTACGAAATATAATGAGGTTGGGGTAGGGGCTTCGACTGGTTCTAAAAAACATATATCTATTATTAGAGAACTGAATCCGGTTAGGATTAATTACCTAACCTATATGAAGCAGCCTAATCCATAGTGAATAAGATAAATGTTAGGATGATTCATTATTGAAAAACCTACAACATTCAATGGGACTACAAATTTATTACAGCTGATCAATGGATATGTTCTTTAGAGAAAATATCTCTTTCTTTGGGGAGTAATGAAATACAAATAGTTTTAATGGGATTTTTGTGTCTCTCCAGAGTTATGGATTAATGTATGTCACTGAATCAAAATAGGAAAGAGGACGAAGAAATTATAATTATTGAATCAAAATATTTTAAGGGAAGTTTATTTTAATAGTATCTCCCTCATGATTAGAGAAAGAATATAGAGATAAAATTCATGAATCTGAGGAAAAGGAGGATATGAATGCTACAAAATATGAGGCCAACATTACTAGGTTTGTAATTCATTCAAAAAAGTACATGTGTAAACCAAGTAGTAATATTGATCATTTATTTTTTTGATTAAAAACATCTCTCATAATGCCATTGGTCTCCCAAAAATTTTCATAATATGATGATATTTCCTCATGTGTTATCAAGATAGAGAATGAATTTTCAATGTCTTATGACATTAAGTGAAAGTAGAAGTAGAAGAGAAAAGTGGAGAAAGATATAGATAAAGGGAAAAAAGGGAATAAAGTACTATTATAGATGTGATAATTGAGGTAAGAAACTCTCTAAGACATTCCTGAAAGGAATGTGTGTTTGTTACATGTTTGGAAGGAAAAATCTCTTGGCTAATGTTTTTAAGGGAAAGAAAGAAGCTATAAATGTGAAAATCTATAATTTTAAATAGATTGGTAATTATAAAAATGATTTTCCAAAGAATCAAGGAAATATAACTAAAAAATATAAAATGGTTCACGGTCAAGCTTATGTTGTTAATTCGATCGAAGTGAAATAAATAATGTATTTGTGTTTTTAGATTGTAGAATTATGTTATATGAATAATGTTATATATAAGGATTGTACTTCCAAAGACCATTTTTAGGTATTTGGGGGAATTAAAACTTTAATTAGGCTTTTTCTGGAGATTAAATATTTGGTATGTATCAATAAAGGCTATATTAAGTTGTTTGGGGAATCTAATGTTATGATTTATTTTGGAAATTTCGAGATATTTTTGGAGTGTTAATTTTGATATAAATGTATAGGATATGACTTAAGGTTGAAATGGAGTAGGATAAACATTGGGTATTATTTTCTGAGCTGAAAGTATGATATATTGGATACATTAGGCTAAATATATTTTTTTAGTACACATTTGGTGGACGAATTAAATACTTTCAGGCCTTATGATTTATCTAAAGTGATTCAAGAATGAAATATTCATTTTGAACATTCATTTCTATTGGTAAAATATGATGTGAAAATAGATCGAACGACAACCAAAGGATGATATTATTCATAAGAAAAGAAATAAATCAATTATTTGTTTATCTAAATTTTAAAATAATTCTCCAACTGTAGGGAAAGAATCTTGAAAAAAATGATATCCTAGTACATTTTCAGATGAATCAAATAGTTCTTTATATCATAGTATATTTATATTTTTATGATTGTTAATTTTTTCCTAGTCATTTTATCTATCCCTCTATACCAGAACATGATTGTTATATTCTTATTTCACGTCCATTTTTCTTTAATGGAACCCCTGTATTTGTTATCCTGGGTAATTTTCATACATCTTATTCTTTATATTAAATTCTACCATTTATCAACCCTTATTCTGATGTGGTATTTCAATAAAAAAAATTTGAATAGTCAAACCATAGTTACAAAACATGTATTCAAAAATTGTGAGGACACAATTTATTGAATAAGGGAATACTGAAACACCCCATGATTGCATGGGAAAATTATTTTTAAAAAAAAATTTAATATATTCTCTTGTAAGCAACACCATGTATGAGTACACTATGACCTATTAATCTATCCATTTAAAAAGAAGTTATGAATAGTGTAAACCAAATAATGAAATTTATTAAGTTTATTTTACGTGATAAATTTAATGTTTTAAAACTTAATATCAAAATTATCTTAATGTGACTTTTTGGTACCTTTCTAAATGGTTTCAATTTTTGATGAATATTGAAAAACACTTTTTTTAAAAAACTGACTTGTTCATTTAAAAAATTATTTTACATTAAATTTAATTTAATTTCATAATAGATAAAAAATAAAAATATTAATCCAACATAGGTCATTTGAATAATTTTTATCATATAAGTTGATATAATAATTTTGAATGTCTCTTTTACCTTCCCTCTAGCCAAATTTACAGGATTAGCATTAAACATGATTTTACCCCTTGTGTGAATTGATGTTTGAAAAAAGAAGTTTATAGTTGTTATTAATATGATGTCTATGTATAAATGGAAAAACTTATTTTATTTTATAATAGTAACATTAGAAATTTTTCATTTATTTACCACAGTTAAGGAAAAATCAGGTAATTAAATGTAAAAAAATATTATAATAATTAAAAATTACCCTAACACATATCCAAATTTAATTTCTTAAGTGTATATAATTAAACTAAAAATTGGGTTGGATTTGGTACCACTTGGATCCACTTGGGTGACTTTAATATATGTATAATATTATATTTAATGAAACTCCAAACGTGTTACACTTTTTTAACAAGAAAAATATTTTTATTATGAGGTTATATAAGTGATATGTCTGACTGTATATAGTCATTATAAATATAAAATATTTATCTACATTATGGAAATTTATTTATAAATTTATTAAATTAATAATTAAGTAAAATGGAGACACAATGATGATTCAATAATTGATTTATTAAAGTTATAATCAAATAAATTATATTAATATTATTAAAATAAATATTATTTTAAATATTTGATTCCATAAATAAAATTTTTGGATGAAATTGACATGTTATAGATTATTAATTTTATTTTATGAAATAATGTTTTTATGATTTTCATGAAAGTAAAATAATAAATATTTTCAAATTTGACGTAAATGTGATTTTAAAATAAATAGTATTTTATTAAATTATAAAAAATTAAAATAATAAATATTTTAGTCAGATCATTTGGATAATGTTAAATGTATAGCATGTGATACAATTGGGATTATTTGGGTAATTTTAGTAACTATATTAACCTTATAGTGTGAAAATAAAAGATGTGACTATAAGATCTACATTATTTAAATAAGGGTTAAAAATGATAAGCATTAAAAAAATATGAAAACATGCCCAGAAATTTTGGATGGATAATATTCATCCATTATCTCATTATGATATATTTTTAATCATTTAATGGAATCTTGTCATTGGAAATGATGTAGATATTATAAAAATATGTGAATGTGACTGAATGCCACGCACCCATTTTATATAAGAATAATAATTTTTTTATGGGGATAACCATGAGATAACATTGATCATAAATATTATTTGGAAATAAAATAGAATTTTATACATAAAAGGAATGTATTTGTCTTTTTTGATGTTAAATAACTACAAAAAATAGTGACACAATAGTGATGAAGTAATTATTTTACTAATAGAAATGTCAAATAAATAATTTTAAAAATATTTAAAGAAATATAATTTGACTTAATTGATGATATGCATTGATTTTATAATTGAATACGATATGTTTGTAGTGTGTTTTTTGTTTTTTTATTTTATTTTAATTCAATGAAATCAATAGTGTCAAACATGACAATTTCTCTATTTTCTAAACAAAATAATATATTAAATTATTCTAAATTAATAAAAATATAAAAAACTTCCATGTGATAATTATATGGTATAAAATATCATCATCTTAACATTTATGTAACACCCAAATATTTTATGAAAAATATTCTTTTAATTTCATTGATGACTTGTGTTGTATGCTACACCAAAACTAGCTTGTACTATATGCAACACCATATTAGCTTACAGTATATGCAACACTATTCTTGGCTCGTGTTACACACAATTTGACATTCATTTTGTGTAAATTATTCTATGAAACATTCTGTATAGATTTTTGTAATGTGTAAATTAAATAAGTTTTGATTATGTTATATGCAACACCAAGGGGAGATTTCACTACACGTTGTCCTGACTTGGCTTGCATTACACACAATCACGACCTTCCTCGATAGCTTGTGTAGTACACAATACCGTGTTCTACTAAACAATAATATATTATTATAATATTATTATGTACTAGCAATTATGAATAGTAGTAACTAAATTTTTAATTTTATGACATTATAATTCATCTTACACATTATATAGAATATGGTATGAGAACAAAATAATATTTTCGGGTAAAATGACTATTTTTAAAAAAATGTAGTTTTGGAACCTTTTGATGGCGCTCCCATATTAAATCTAGTTTTGGACATGTTTATATGTTCCATTTGACAAAATAAAATTCTTCTTTTGAATATTGACATAAAAATTTACTTTGGATAAATTTTTGATATTTTTCCGATAAGTTTCTTATTTTGATGAATAGTAAAAATACGCTAAATTTTAATTAAAAAAATATTTTTTCATCGAGAAAATTTATGTGGTTAAATTATAATATTTAATGGTTTTAAATAATAAATATAATATATTTTTACCATTTAAAATAATTCATGTCATTACCGTTAAATTTATATTGAATTCATAGGTAAAAACATTTCAATCTTTTACAATGCTTTAACTTTTAAACCTCGTTTTCTTAACAACAGGATTAATTTTAAATTAATTACTGCAACTTATATGTTTTGAATTTTGAAAAATTGATTTCATATTTGGATTCAGTGGGTCCAAATTATGTTAATAGGTTACATTTATTTGTTTGACATTATGAATAGTAATTACGGTAATTTTTATTTACTACAGTTAAAGGTAAATCAGTTAATTAAGGGTAAAAATAAGAATATAAAATTACCCTAACAGCTGAAAAAATTTAATTGGAAGACTAAAAGTAGTCTCATATTACATATGGGTCGGAATAGATTCATTTTATGGACTTTTGACCATGAAAATAATTTAATTATTATTAAAACCAGTGAAAGCGACGACATGTCACTCACTGAAATCTGATAAGTATAGTAATTTTAATTTAGTGATAAACATCAGGAAAATTCAAAAATGAATAGTCTCAAAAACTCTAATTAAATTATATACATCAATTAAATTTATTATGAATTTTTAGAGATTAAATAATTATCATTTAAGGTGACACAATAGTGATGTTGAAATTATTTTATTGATTGAAATATCAAATAAATGGTTTCAAAAATATTAAAATAAATATTGTATGAACTATTTATTTTTATACATGAATTTTATAGATAAATATGACATGTTATGAATCTATTAAATATTTTAGTTCTAACATATATTCTGTGTGGATTTTATTTAAATTCAAATAAATAAATAGTGTCAAAATTGACACTATTGTTATTCTATAAAAATAACATAATATAAAATATTTTAAAAATAAAAAAAATATTTATAAAATTATAAAATAAATTTATATGGTATATAATGTCATAATTTATCCAATTATGGACAATTCACAACACATAAGTAATTATTTATTACAATTTAAAATTTAGAATCTTATTACCACAAATGAGATTAAATAAATTAAATACGGAGAAATCAAGTTGATGAGGTTTAAAATAAATTTACAACATGTCTAGGTTTCATTGTTTAATGATATTAAATACCCATCTCATATTATATTCAAATATGAGTCATTTTTGGAGGTTTTTAACTGGGTTTTCATTTATTATAATTTAATATTTTTGAGGTTTCCAAAGGTGCCCCTCTCCTCCCGTATAAAAGGGAACCTCCTCCCTCTCCTCTTCAAAAAACATTCAGCCTTAAAGCATAGAAAAACCATACCCATTTATCTTCTCCACTTCCCTAGAAACATTCATGGGGTTTTTGTTTTCTCAAAAGACCAACTCTAATCCCTTAAGAAGAAGCTTAAAGGAGGTGCGTCGAAGAAGAGGTAATATCTTCTATCGCTTCAATCAAGTTTCATTCTTCTTCAACAACCTATTATTTAGTTGTTTCATTGTAAATTAACACAATTAGTATCAATTATATACTGATATAATATTATAAATATGAAACAACTACATTTCACCTTCTATCCATCCTACGGAAAATGAAATCACCGCACGTGCGTACGTACAAAATGTCGTCTCCACGTCGTGGTGTAATTAGTTTTTCCACCACCACCTTACATGGATGGGTATAATGGTGAAAAGAATAACTATATATGGTTATTATAACATCATACTGATTCTGATATATTATATCATTCAATCTAATTCTTTTCAATTTTTATGGGAATGATATTTTCGCTCGTGCGTACGTACGGACTACCATCTCCACGAACATGGTGAGATTCATTTTCAATGATTAACCATTAAATTATGATTATAAAGTATGTAAATAATAATTAATAATGAAATATATTACATAATAATGATACTATATTTATTTACAAATATGTTTCATTTACTTAATTCCATTCCATTCAATAAGGAAATGAAAACAGCGTTCACGCGTATGTACGGCCCACCGTCTCCATGAACGGTGTATTTCATTCCATTTATCGATCAATCATATATATTTATATACTTAATTTATATTATATAAAAGTCAAGTTTTACATTCTAGAATTAATTAAATCAGGATATGAGTACTAATATCAAGAACAAAAAATCGAAACACGGACGATTAATGATACGATTTTACCCAAAATGCTGATTTAACATAGAATTTACAAAAGAACGGGTAATATAAAGTCCGAAGTGAATCATATGTGATATAAAAGTAATTAATATTATTCTGTAACAATTCAATGGAATTATTTAAATCATTATACAGGAGGTTCATATACATTGGATGAATATCAGATATATGGTAAGGGATAACTTTTCCAATCTTGTTTTTATCCAAGATTGTTTATTTGTAAGTATTTACTACGAGAAGAATGTTTTTTTAACTTATCCGACATGAACAGATTTTTATGGTTTCATAACACCTTATTTTACCAGATCATACTCTACAATATTTCATGACTATTTTAAAGAAAAATACTTTCTTTTAAAATTTCATGGAATTTTGAGAAAAGATAATGATTTTGATGAAGAAAGGATATTTTCCTCAAGAATTCATTTCAAGTGTTTTATCAAAAATATTTTCCATCTAAGATGAAATTATTTAGCATGTTTATATTTCAATTATAATTTCTCTATTATATTCATGGGGTGAATTTCTTATGATGAAATTATATCCATTTCATTTATATGGATTATGTTATGATGGGATGATGTTTATGAAACCCATTTTATTCGTTAGATTATTATGAATGATGTATGTTTATTTTGTGTCACATGCAATAATGATATCATTATGAGATTGGTGGGACCTATATCTCCCTCTAATGCATTGGGTAATGATTTGTATCTCATGAGATAGACATGGTAGGAATGACAAAGATAATCCGGTTCAGTGATACAGGACTGGAACGAGGAGTGAACTCGATTCAGTAAGGTACTTTGACCACTAAGATGGTCTTGGTAGTAATGCCTTGGAAACTATTGAAATAATATCAAGTGATTAATGGTTGTCAACAATTACATATTTTATTACCATGATATTTTATCATGATTTATGTTCCATTATTATCTATGCCTTACATATTGTCATGTTTTATTTCATTGCTCATGATTTTGATGTTTAAACATTATGTTCCTGTTTTTAAGTTCAAATGTATATGGTATGTTTAATTTTTTCCCTGATTACCCTAACTGATCATTTGATATGACCCTTTATATGTTTTCTTTTCACAAGGATAAAATGAAATGTTTTAGGTATGAAAACAAAAGGGGAAGATCTTTATGGGAGATGTTGAAGATCTTTCATCGTGATTAGAAGATTTTGTTCCGAGTTTCCAAAGACACTAAACTATTACAGTCCTTGAGTGTTGGTTTTTGTTATGTATTAATTATTCTGAAAAAGTAATGAAATTTCTATGTACGTCATGTTTGGGGTCTCTATAATTTATGGACAATTGACAGCATAAATATAAATATTTATAACAATTTAATATTTTGAATATTATTTCCATAATAAAAATTATATAAATTAATTAAGGATAAATAATAATAAAAAGTATAAAAATAAAATTAAAACATGTCTAAATATTATTTATTGAGATTATTTCGAAACATACTCATTTTTTCATCAAAATAACTCACTTGGAAGATAGTTTAAAACCAATATCAATTTATAATAAATTAATAGTTTTCGTGTTTCCAAAAGTTCCGCTCCACGCTATTATAAAAGGGTTCCTATCCTTCTATTTTATTTACACCAATAAATCCATTTTTCTCAGAAAAACTCTACTTATTTCTCCTCCCAACATACCTAAATTCATCTTATGTGTCATACATGGGGAATAATTTCAATCAAATGATTCATTTTTTCAAATAAAAAAAAAGATACTCCATGAAGAAGTTATTAGTTTACAAATTCAATTAAATTTATTTTATTGTTATAATTCATCTTCATAGTTATTTCCCATAATAAAGTAATAACTAAATAATCTAATATATACTGAGATTTTTTTTTATGATTAGGGGATAGCCATATTTATCCTTTTACCTATCATATGAAAAACAATATCACCAAGCATGTGTAAATATGACATACCGTCTCAAAATCGTGGTGTAAACTATTTTTAAAATATAATTTATTCAGATGGGTATAATGATGAGTTCAATGGATATAAATAAATCAATATGGAATGATATTTTTTTATAATTCATATTCCTTCCAATCCCATACCCTTTACCATTACGAAATGATATTAGCGCTCGCACGTATGTACGACCTACCGTCTCCACGACACGATGAGATTAATTCTCCATATTAACCATTCAAGAATGATTATAATATACATGACTAATAATTATTAAATATATATGAAACAATAATATTAATTAAATAATATATATACATATAAATGATTTAATTTCTACCATTCAATATGATAAGAAAACGGAAACAACCTTCATGAGTAAGTACGACCTTCCACATCCTGGAGTATTGTATTCAATTCCATATATCTCTATATTATATTTACATCTATAGTAACAATATATGATATATAAATAATTTTTTACATCATAGATGTATGTGAAACAATATCTGTGTCTAGAGATCATTATATCTCATTCTTGGATTATTTTTTTTGATATCATCTACTAAATGTAATGATGGAAGATATTTCGAATGCATATTTCAAAAGATGATATAGACATTATGAGTTTATAGTGAAGAACTTCAATCCTAATAATACCCTTTAAATAATTATGAATTTTATTTATAATGACTTTAAATATTACATTGGGAATAATTTGCTAGTATTTGTGGATAATATGTTCATTTTCTCTATGATAATTGAGGGGTCTTAACTGTATCTAATGATTCAACTGAATATATTTAGATATTAGATATTTTAAGAAATGATCATAAATTTATACATCTTTCTTTAGATAGAAAAATTATTGGGGGAATGATACCATATGTGGAGGAATATATATAGACCCTTCAAAAAATACAAAAACCATGGAATTTCATAGATTATAAAGGGTTATAGAAAATCATTGTTTCATGGATTTGATTGGTAATGTGGAATTTTTTTGAGACATTTCTCAGGATTATACTAACCAATAACTAAATTATAAATGAAATAGTTACTGTATATCAGGATATAAGAATTAAATATAATTTTAATGGAGATCATGAAGTTTCTAAATACTACCCCATACAAAAATACCATCCACTATAGAAGGGTTTGTGGTATAAATTTATTCTTAAAATAAATGATCATATTTTTAATCATGTATAATTATTAAATTATAGAATTTACCTCAGGGATGTTGATTATCTATGAGAAACGCTACCTGACATATGGTTTGGAGAGAGAAACGCTAATATTCCCTTTGATAATTTATTAGTACCACCTATTTGGTTTGATTTGTGACATATATATAATTAACATGTGTCCCACAAATATATTGAGACAAAAAATAAAAAAAACATAAATACAAGAAGATGGGTAGTGAAAATAATTGATTATGATTCCTTTATTCACTACCAGCTTATAAAGGTAAATAAGGAATATGATTCTCTTAATAGAAAAGTACATGATATTATATTCTGGAAATTTTTTGAGAAACAACATATCTTTATGGATATAGAATTTATAGATTGAAAAATCGAAATAATAATGATTACATCCAACCTTTCTTAATTAATTAACCAATGATACACCCACGGGATGATCAATGAGGCATAATTTGATGACATTGAGCATCAAAAAAAGATAAAATCCAGAGGGGAAGGGAACAATCATCATTTCAAAAACGATGAAGATTTTTAAATTCAGTACAGAACCATATGTTCCCTGCCCTCATCATGTGATATAATGAATTAAATATAGGATAATGGTAATATATCATAATTATCAGTTGATCATTGATGTGACATAACATATTGTGATTTTCAAGAGAATATATGCAAGGACTAAAAAATGAAAAATATTGTGATTACACCTCATTGTGTATATTATTCTAGCACGATAGAGCATAGAGGTCGATTTCCACAGGTCGATCCTACAATTACTCATATGAAAAATAAATTGATTAATATCACCATTGATATTTTCAATAGAATCCACAATACATTAAAATGATGAAATAAGATATTAGTTGTGGTTAATACAATGAGAATATATCAAAATATATTCATCAAATGTATAAGATATATGTAAAGAAAGTTTTTTGGATTAATAGTGAACTAGAATAGATTGTTTGTGATCATGCGCCATGAATTATCTCTAAATCTATATATTTTGTCAATAAACATAGAATACTGAATTGAACTTCAAAAAATATTATCACCCTCAAACTATTGTCTAGTCAAAAAGGTTTATTTAGATACATGAGGAAATGATAAGATCATTCTAAATAGAATTAGATGTATGGTGGGATCCATATCTCCTATAGGATGAGTTCTCCTAAAAAAACATACATTCAAGTATTAAAAATTCTCCATATGAGTCTTTATTTGGGAAGTTAATTAAAAATAATATGTGTTAGTTTGAGGTTTTTTAACAATAACTACTTCGACCTAAAAATTTACATGAAATGACATGGAAGGATCAAGCCATCATTATACATATAATATATGATTAGAGTCATCTGAATATCTATACTACAAACCATAAAATAGAAATAGAGATTAAATTTTGAGATAAATATTTCTTAATGATATTATAATTAATGAGAACCATGAAATTTAGCATAAAATTAAATAAAAACTATATGTATGGTGGTAGCTTTTATATCATGGTATGAAATAGGATCATTATCCTATCATATTTAACTCAAACCAAACATGTTTCATATTAATTATTTTTAACATGTATTTCTCTGGAGAATGTACACATATAATTTCTAATTGATATGAATATAGAGGTTGTATAAATAGATCATTACCTCTATTATGACAAGGATCAGTTGTAAAACAGGAACTGTAGATATAAACCACTTAAATATAGGACAAGTCTCCCTATCAATGTTTTTTAGAAGAACCATAAATATAGTTTTGTGTCATGCGAACTACATAAAAAATGAAATTGAATTACCATCATGTATTCCCATCATACTATATCATTATAATTTTTAAGGAAAAAATTTCTAAATGGGGAAATAATGTAACCACGCTTAAATTATAAATAATTTATTTTTCCAAATAATTATTTCTCATATTATATTTTTATAGTTATATAAACAAATATAAAAAAAACCAATATCACATTATTTCACTAACATATATCAAAAAATCAGTTTAAAATTAAACCCATGAAAATTCAAAACATTTCTATAGTAAAACATATATAAAATAATGATTTTATGATGATAAAATTCAGATCATTGAAATCTATTAAAATTATCAGTCCCAAAAAATACATAGTGGAAAGAAATTAATAGTAAAACAATAAAAAAATGGACAATATTGAACCTTAGTATGAATTGAGTACAATGATAAATGAATGATCAAAGATGTATATATAGGAATAAATGTGAAATTTGGAATAATAATGTCACTATTAGAATCCTAACCTAACCATTTTAAGATTAATTTTTTAGTGAAACAAAAAAATTAAATATAAATAATATTTATAATGAATAACATAAGAAAATATTAATATTTTAATTCCATAATGTAAATATCAAAATTAAAACACAATTAAACTATAAACACATTGACAATAAAATATTTTTCAGTGAATTTAAAATAATAAAATTTATAATTTTATAATTTAAATAAGAAATCTTCAACACAATTATCTTGATAAATGTAAGATCAGATTTTTAATCATGACATTGCAATCATAAAATGGTGATTCATTGACAATTATTGAGGAAACATCAATAGGTATATGAATAGTAAATAACATTTTTTCTAAAACCACGTGTTTTATTAATTAATAATGCTGTACTAATGAAATTATAAATATTATATCCTTTATATTGATAGAAAATCAATAAAAAAAGGTGTATTATTTATAAAAACATTACATTAAATCTTCATGAATTATTTCTTCTACACTAAAAAATCATAATTTGTTATGAAAAAAATATCACTTCACTTATTAATTTTTTCACCCAAATTCTTATTAATGAATGTTGGTTACATAATACCTTTATGAAACTCATTCCTCTACATGTGATTATTTCTAAAATAAGATTGTTATATGTGGTATTTCCATGAGACATGCATGATTATAATCATTTATGATGTGATTTGTGTGTCCATAATAATATATTTCATTAATTAATAAGTTAATATCATATATCACATTGGATTATTTGTATTATGTATGATCATTGTTCTATATGTTTTCAAAATTATTACATTATGATTTAAGCATGTATGTTATGTGTGATAATGATGTTAGATTTAATAAAAAAGATGTATTCTATTTGAACATTATGGTATGATGTTTTATTGTTATTAATTTTACAAATTATATTTATTTTTCAAATTAATCACTCATGTTTATATTATTGATCCCATTCTTAGGATCTGAGGATGATGATATTTCTAATAGTTAATATTTCATCCAAATCCTTACCCTTTATCATTAAGAAATGATTTATCGCTCGCGCGTATGTACGACCTACCGTCTCCACGACACGATAAGATTAATTCTCCATGTTAACCATTAATAAATGATTATAATATATATAAATAATAAATATGAAATCTATGAAATAATAAAGTTTAGTTAGTAATATATATATAAATATATTTTATTTACTTTCCTCCATTCAATATGATAAGAAAATAGAAACAACCATCATGAGTATGTATGACCTTCCATCTCCATGAACGGTGTATTCAATTACATATATCTTTCTATTGTATTAATTTATATAGTAACAACATATGATATATCAATAATTTTTTACATCATAGATGTATGTGAAACTTTATTTATGTAATAAAATAAAGAATAATAAGTCAAAACACATATGATAAACAAATAGATAACTACTCAAAATGTAATTTTTGTACATTGAAATTGTTAATAAACGAGTAATGTAAAGTCAGAAATGAATCCTATATGATATCATTAATATTATGATGATTCTATTACATGTTATTAATATGTTTAGAACCAATATATTGTTGTTTTGTACACGTGTCAGGGAAATCGGACCTACGGTAAGGGTTAATTTTACAGTCGTATTCTTATTCGAAGCTATTTGTAAATTAGTAAATACATGGTCATATAGTTCATCCATGTCCATTTTTTGTAAAACATTATTTCGAAACATTCAAAATATTTCTTTAAAATATATTAAATTAAATTTTACTTATGTTTGACTCTTTATAAAATGTATTGAAAGGAATATTTTTATTATTTTACAAAAAAGGTACTTTATGAGAATTTAGAAAAATTAAAGAATGAATGTTTTTCTAACATATACAGTTTCAGATGGTTTTCCCACCATCATGTTTCCTTACCATTTTAAAAAATACTATATAAGCTTATATAGTTATTTTCAAAAGAAATGTTTTCTTTTTATGAATGTGATCCTTTTAAAAGATTTCAAATGAAAACGAGGAATATCTCTCAAATTGTTTTAATGATTATTTTCATATATCAAAACATACATTGTTGGTTTTTATATTTATTTTGAGGTTTCTTTATTATGATACAATATACCATTTTTTTATTGGATTGTGATATGTCTGACTGTGTTTGTCCTATTTTGATACCATTCAAGGTTTATGGTTGATAAATCACCATTTCATATGCTAGTTTTAATACAAATGTTTATGTTGGTTATGTTTCACCCTTTTTCTAGGAGGAATGAATTGTACTTATTATGTGATGGTTGGGGAATTAAATTTCTCCTTGATGCATCAGTGGGCTCCATGTGAAAAAATAGAGAGGTTTTCAACCCATTTATGTATGGTCTTTTCACAAGGCCTTGATGGTGTGGTTATGATTTCAGACATTATCCATTCCACCATTGTAAGATTATTTATTGATATTACAAGTGATTATTAAAATATTATTATAACCATGTGAAATTTTCAATGGAATTATTTTATTTAATATTTCTATATTATGTAGAATATTATGTTTAAAAAGGACTATGTTTTTCTGTACCATTTCTCAATAGTTTGTGTTTATTTATGATAGCATCATAAATTTTATTTACCCTTTCTGAGCATTTCATCTCATAACTTTCTTATGTTTTATTTTCACAGGATTCCATTTAGTGTTTTATTTTTGATATTCACAGTTAACCTAGGAGAATAATGGAATTATAAAAGTAATATCTAGGTAATATTTTATGTTCTTAATTGAAACGTAATGTTCATATATGTAATATATTTTGCATGAATGATAAAATGACCAGTCCATCAGGATTTGATTTCTTGTAATCATGTTAAAGTATTAAAATATTGCACTACCACTATGCTTCTAAGGTGATGGCTTTACAATATCAATGAGACATAATGTATACCACTATCATGATATAATATATGAAGAAACCTCCAAATGCACCACCCATGGTTTAATAACAAAATTATAAGGAAAAGGGGAATTTTTCAAGAAAGTTCACTAACATTGAGAAATTAATGGTAATAATAATATGTAACCAATAGTTTGGATAGTGAAATGGAAAGACTATTCTACCACTACCATTGGGATAGAACAGGAATATGACATTGTATATGTTACAATTCTTATTGGATAAATAATTGAAAATGATTTATTTTATTCTGGTTATATGAATTAAATTATATTCAATATGTTTTTCAAGAACTATTAAATCAAATCAATGTTACCATGAAGTAATTATATTTTTAAAAACATTATGTGGATTGTTCTTTTCATCCCAGGTGTGGCACTCATCAACTAATATTGTTTGCAGGGGGATTCTTTTAATGAGTTTTTTAATCTATCCCTTGTTGGAATTTGATGCCATATTGGTCATGCATTGGATCTCATTATAAAGAGACCAGATCTACAATTAGTAAAAGGAAATATATTTCTATAATATAATTTATCCCATGCTCATATATAAATGTATTGAATATGTTGAATATAATTTTGAATATCCATCAATCTTACGTGTGTTGATACTGAGTAAATATATATATATATGACCATAAAAATAAATGGAAGATAATGAACATATGAAATTTACCATTATATGGGAATTTAAAGATATAATTATCAATGTTGTTTAGACACCCCCTAAATTTTGTTGTAGTGTCATCAAAAAATATATAATTAGATATACTAATTTATTAATAATCTCCAATAGGATGGGTCTCATATAAATATTAGAGTTAATAAAGTAATGACAAGAGTTTTTTGAAAAAGGTTACATTATCTGCAGTGCATCACTTTTGGCTGTAACTGTGGTATTTTTCAAGAAAAATGATTGATTAATGCAGTCTTTAATCAATTATCTGATTCCCAAAAAGATCACTATAATGAAAATCTATTAACTTCCATGGATTTATGGATCATTTGATTATGTGTTTAGAGATCATTATATCTCATTGTTGAATTTTATTTGGTATATCATATACTAAATGTAATGATGGAAGATATTGTGAATGCATATATCAAAACATGATATATACATTATGAGTTTATATTGAAGCTCTTTGATCCTAATAATACCCTTGAATTATTTATGATTTTGATTAATAATATCTTTAACTAATAAATTGAGAAAAAAATTGGAATATTTATTGATAATATTCTCATTTACTCTAAGGGAATGGTGGTGTGTGAATTGTATCTAATGATTTAGCTGAATATATTTAGATAGGAGATGTTTTTTGAAATGTTCAAGAAATTGATATGTCTTTATTTAGACAGTTACATTCCAAGGGAATGTTACCATATATAGAGGAATATATATAGACCCTTCAAAAAAAAAACCATGTAATTTCATAGATTATAAAGTATTATAGAAAATCATTGTTTCATGGATTTGATTGGTAATGTTGATTTTTTTAGACATTTCTCAGGATTATACTGACTAATAACTAAATTAACAAAGAAATGGTTATTTTATTTCAGGATACGAGAATTAAATATAATATTTATGGAGATCATGATGTTTCTAAATTCTACAACATACCAAAAAAACCATCCACTATAAAAGGGTTAGTGGTATAAATTTATTCTTAAAATAAATGATCAAATTTATAATCATGTTGAATTTTTAAATTATAGAATTTACCTCAGGATAGTTGATTATCCATGATAAATGCAACCCGACATATGTTTTAGAGAGAGAATCACTGATATTCCCTTTGATAATTTATTGGTACCACATATTTGGTTTGATTTCTGACATATATATAATTAACAAGTGTCCAAACAATATATTGACATAAATAGAGAAAAACATGAATAAGTGAAGATAGGTAGAGAAAATAATTGATTATTATTCCTTTATTCACTACCATTCTGTGAAGGTAAATAAGAAAAATGATTCTCTTAGTAGAAAAGAACATGCTATTATATTCATTCCAATTTTTGAGAAACAAAATATCTTTATGGATATAGAATTGATAGATTGAAAAATCATAATAATAAAGAATACATATAATCTTTCTTAAATAATTACCCAACGATACAACCTATAGATTATCAATGAGGAGTAATGTGATGACATTGAGAATCAAAAAAAGATAAAACCAATAGAGGAAGGGAATAATCATCATTTAAAAATCGATGAAGTTATTTTAATTAAATATAGAATCATATGTCGTGTGCCTTCATCATGTGATATAATGAATTATATATTGGATAATGTGAATATATCATCAGTATCTATCAATCATTGAAGTGCCATATCATATTGTGAAACTCAAGAGAAGATATTAAAGGAATAAAAAATTAAAAATATTGTGATAAAACCTTAGTGTGTTTATTATTCCAGCACGATAGAGCATAGTGGCCAATGTCCAAGGGATGATCCAACCATTACACCTATGAAAAATAAATTGAAGAATATCACCATATACATTTTAAATATACCCAAAAATATATTAAAATGATGAAATAATATCTTAGTTTTGGTGAATACATTGAAAAAGACATCCCAATACATTCCTACATGATAATATTTCCATAATAAAAAAATTTATAGGATATATGTAATGAATGTTGTCTAGATTCACAGTGAACTAGAATAGCTTTTTTGTGATCATGAGCCATGGATTATCTCTAAATTCTACAGATTTTGTCAACATACATAGAATACTGAATTGAACCTAAGAATACATTATCACCCTCGAAATATTGTCTAGTAAGAAAGGATCATTTAAAATGATGCAGAAATTCTAAGATCATTCTTAATGTAATTTGATGTATGGTGGGATCCACATCCCTTATTGGGTGAGTTCTCGTAAAAAAATCATACACTAAAGTATTAAAAATTCTCCATATGAGTCTCTATTTGGGATGTGAATTAAAAATACATTGTGTTAGGTTGAGATCGATTTACAGTAACAACAATGAACTAATCATTTACATGAAATGACATGGAAGGATCAAGCCATCATTATATATATAAAATATGATTAGAGTCAACATAATATCTATACTAAAAACCATAAAATGGAAATAGAGATTAAATATGGAGATAAATATTTCTTAACAATTTTACAATTAATGATTACAATAAAATTTTTCATAAAATTAAATCCAAACGTTATATATGGTGGTACCTTTGATATCATCAAAAGAAGTAGGATCAGTGTCCTATCAGATTGAACATAAACCAAACATGTTTCATATTAATTATTTTTCACAGTTATCTCTCTAGAGAAATTTCATATAAAATTTGTAATGGATATGAATATAGATGTTGGTTAAATAGATCATTCCCTCTATTATGACTAGGATCTTGATAAAAACATGAACCTTAGGTATAAATATATTAAATATAGGACAACTCTCCATATCAATGTTTTTTAGAAGAACCATAAATATAGTGTTGTGACATCGGAACTACATAAAAAGTGAAATAAAATTACCATCATATATTCCGATCAGACTATATCATGAAAAATTTTAGGGAAAACATTTCTAAATGGTAAAATAATGTAACCACCCATAAATTATAAATAATATAATTTTCCAAATATTTATTTATCATATTATATTTTTATAGTATTAAAAACAAATATAAAAAAAACAAATAACACATTATTTCATTAACATATAACAATAAATCAGTTTAGAAATAAACCCATGAAAATTCAAAACATTTCTATAGTAAAAAAATATGTAAAATAATGATTTTATAATGATAATATTTAGATCATTAAAATATATTAGAATTATCAATCCCACAAAAACATAGTAGAAATGAAAATATTTATAGTAAACCAAAAAAAATTAAAAGGACAATATAGAACCTTAGGATGAATTGAGTACAGCGATAAATGAATGAATAAAGAGGTATATATAGGAATAAATGTGAAAATTAAAATAATAAGATGACTGTTATAATCATAACCTAACCATTTTAAGATTATTTATTTAGTGAAACAATTACTTTCAAAATAAATAATAATTATACTGAATAGCGTAAGAAAATATAAATATTTTAATTCCATAATGTAAATATCAAAATTAAAAACACAATTAAACTATAAACACATTTACAACAAAAACTATTTTAGTGAATTTACAATAATAAGTTTTTAAATTTTAATAATTAAATAAGAAATTTGCAACAAAATTATCTTGATAAATTGAATATCATTTTTATAATCCTGACATTGCAATCATCCAAGGGAGATTCAAGGAAATTTTTCGAGGAAACATCAATATTGATGTGAATAGTAAAATAATTTTTTCTAAAACTTTATGTTTTATTAAATAATAATGATGTACTAATGAAATTATAGATATTATATCAATTATATTGATAGAAAATCAATTAATTAATATGATTAGACAATTTATAAATAATACAATTTCATTCCAACCCTAAAAAATAATTTCTAAACTGTGAAATATATGGTGTCCCTTTAAATAACCATTTTTGTTTTCAATTTTCACCATTTTTTTATAAACTAAGAATTTAGAATCATATTTTTAATTAAAGTAATATATTCATGTTATATTATTAAAATATATTACATAATGTTAAAATTATTTTGACAGAGTGGATTATATTGTATATAATAATTTATTAATTATAATAACATAAAAATTCCCTTCTCATCAACTACAAAAACACCATATCATTCCCCACAGAATACCATTTATAACTCACAAAAAAAGTGTTATTTTCAAAAACATTACATGAAATCCTCTTGAATTTTTTCTTCTACACTAAATAATTATAATTTGTTTGAAAAAATATTACTTTCATTATTCATTTGGTAACCCAAATTATTATTAATGAATGTGGGTTTCATAAAAACATTATTAAAATCATTCCTCACCATGTATTTATTTATAAAATATGATTGTTATATGTTTCATTTTCATGGGACATGCATGGTTATAATCATTTATGATGTGATTTGTGTGTCGATAATAATATATCTCTTTAGTTAATAAGTTAACATCATATATCTCATTGGATGATTTGTATTATGTATAAAAATTTTTCAAAATTTGTTCACAGTTATGACTTTATGATTTAATCATGTATGTTATGTGCGATAATGATGTAATATTTTATCAAAATTAAGTATTCTATTTGAACATTATGTTATGATGTCTTATTATTATTAATTTTACAAAATGTATTTCTTTTACAAATGAATCGATCATGTTTATATTGTTGATCAGATTATCATGATCTGAGGATGATGATATTTTTTTATAATTAATATCTCATCCAATTCCTTACCCATTACCATTAAAAAATGATATTATCGCTCGTGCGTATGTACAACTTACCATCTCCAAGACATGATGAGATTAATTCTCCATGTTAAACATTCAAAAATGATTATAATATATATAATTAATAATAATAAAATATTTGACATAATATTGTTAATGTAATAATATATATATATATATATATATATTTGATTTACTTTCTTCCATTCAATATGATAAGAAAACAGACACAACCTTCATGAGTACGTAGGACTTCTATCTCCATGAACGGTGTATTCAATTCCATATATCTCTGTATTATATTAATTTATATAGTAACAATATATGATATATCAATACTTTTTGACATCATAAATGTATGTAAAAAATTATCTATATTATAAAATAAAGGATAACAAGTAAAAAAATCATACAAAAAACAAAGAGTTTATTACTCGAAATGTTATTTTAACATTGAAATTGTTAATAAATGAGTAATGTAAAGTTATAAATCAATCATATATGATATCCTAAATATAATCTTGATTCTATTACATGTTATTAATTTGCTTAGTACCGCTATATAGTTGTTTCATTCATATTCCAAGGAAATCATACCTACAGTAAGGGTTAATTTCACAGTCTCATTTTTATTCAAAGCTGTTTGTACATAAGTAAATACAGGGTCATATTTTTCATCCATGTCCATGTTTCTAAAAACTATATTTCAGAATAATTAAAAAATTACTTTAAATTATATTAAATTCATTTTTACTTATGTTTTACTATTTATAAAATGTTTTGAAATGAATCTTTTTATTGTTTTCCAGTAAAGGTAAATTATTCACTTTTAGAAAAGTTGAATAATGAATGTTTTTCTAAAATATACAGTTTGAGACAGTTTTATCTCCATTTCCATACCATTATAAAACATCCTATATCATTTAACATAGTTATTTTCAAAAGAAATGTTTTCTTTTATAATTGTGATCCTTTTTAATGTTTTCAAACCAAAAAAGGGTCACATCTCTCAAATTGTTTTAATGATTTTTTTCATATATCACAACATACATTGTTAAATTTTATATTTATTTGATATTATTTTATTATGATACAATCTACCATTTTTCGGTTGATTGGTTTGTGATATGTCTGAATGTGGATGTCCTATTTTGATAACATTCATGGTGTATAGTTAATACGACACAATTTCATGTGCTCTATTTAATAAAAATGTTTATGTTGGTTATGTTTTACCATTTTTCTATGGGAAATGAATTGTACATATTTTGTGACAGGTGTGGCCTTAAATTTCCACTTGATGAATTAATGGGCCCCATGAGATAAACAACTTAGCTTTTCTACCCATTTATGTGTGGTCTTTGCACGAGGCCTTGACGATGGGGTTATGATGTCCAACAATATCCATTCCACCATTGTGAGGTTCGTTATTGATATTACATGTGATTATTAAACTATTATAATAACAATTTGAATTTTTATTTGGAATTATTTTATTTAATATTTCTATATTATGGAGAATAATATTTTTCATAGGACTGTGTTTTTTTTCTATACCTTTCCTTAAATTTTTATTTTTATTTAGTATAGCATTCGATATTTTATTTACCATTACTGAGATTTTGTGCTCAACACGTTATTATGTTTTCTTTTCACAAAATTCCATTTAGTGTTTTATATCGGTCAAGAATTCTAATTTAATTCACGGGAAGACAGGAAGAAGGCGGCCCCCGCGTCGGCCCCTCCTTCTCCCGGTGACGACGGTGGCCCCCCCGTCGGCCCCTCCTCCCTCGGTGGGGGAGGGCACTTCGTTTCCCTTTGGGAGAGTAGGGTCATATTTTTTCCCATTTTCCAACCACGATTTTCTTCCCCCATTTCGGAAAGGGACTCTAAGCCCTAAAGTTCCGGATCTCATTGATGGCCTCCTTAATCTTCATATTTCAACATCAGAGTTCTCCGAAACCTCTACCCTCTTAAACCTAACTTTGGTTGCTCGATTCAGGTTGAGAAGACCTTTAATTTATGTGTTAAATAGGTTTATCTTCAGCTCATGGGATCTCCAGGAAAGGGTGATTGTCGGCTTGCATGACGGTTGACACCTCATGATTCGATTTTAATCAGAATCAGTCCTTATCAAGGCATGGTCGAGAGCTCCACGTATTGTCAATGGGTCCAGGTTCTTTCTCTTACGATGGTCATTAAAATTCTATATGAATTGAGATTTTCTATCTACTGCAGTTTGGGTTAGTTTTCCAAATCTCCTATTTCCGTTTCAGAATCCTTCTGTGATTCGCATGATTGGTATTCTCGTAGGTAGATTTCTGTGCTCAGATAGCCACACCGAAGTTGTTTGTCACCCGGTCTATGCAAGGGGTGCGTGGAAGTAGATGCATCGCCAAAAACTTTTGATTATGTCTGGACTACTATTGATGAGGAGTATAGGTGCAAAAAACGGGTCATATATGAGAGCTGGACAGACTTCTGCTCCTCATGTAGTCGTTTGGGTCATGCTTCGGAGGTCTTTCATAAGGGTCTTTCACTCCCAGAAGTCTTCCATCAGGGGACACAGTCTACAGCCAAGAAGCAAGATAGTGTGAAAGGTTAGGCTCATGTTACTAGTGGCGTAGTTGGTCAGTCGCAGTTGAAAAATGGTGGAGGTAGTGGTAGGGATTTCCTCTCTCACCATCTGGTAGAGATGGATCAACTGAAAGGAGAATTTAGCAGGACAATTGAGGTTACACATGGGTTGGAATTGAGGGGGAATACTATGGAGATTTCGGATGAGTTGGGAGAATCATCCGAACCTGCGGGTTGTTCAATGCAGCAGACTAAGGTGCATGTTTTTACCCAAGTGGTGGTGCAAATGGACTCAGTGGAGCCAGAGGCAGGCGGTGTGGTGGACTGTCATGCTGAATCTTCTGGTGCGGATAGCGATGGCTCTCAAAGAGGAGTGGGAGGTCAAAGGGAGGTCATGTATCCAAGTGATGGTAAATTATCCCAGCATAGGTCTGATTGTAGTGATGTTAGGAAGACAGAGGGTACGAACCAAGTAGAAAATGCTGAGGAGGATCCTAGCAGAGCATCTTGTGGGGAGATGGTCAGAGGCAGTGAGGACCTTCACATGGACAAGCAGAGGCATTCACTAGATGTGGAGGTCTGTAATCCAGCTGGTATGGAAGGGAGATAGTTCTCAGGGAAGCAATATGCTATCCAGGTGAAGAATAGCTTTGATGGCCTTGGTAATTTTGAGGAGTGTATAGAGGGGACATTTGAAGGCAGTAGGAGTTCTTCCGCAGGGGAAATAAGTCTGAGGAGCAGTATATGTATCAGGTGGAGGAAGGGGAATAAGGACTACTCCACCCTTCCACCCCCTTGTAGACTCGGTCAGCCAAACAGTCAATGGAAGAGAAGGTGGAAAATGAGGCCATGTTCCAGGATTCCCCTAAACAACCTGAAGATAACTTGGATCTGATTTTGTGTTCAGAGGATGAGGTGCCAGAATAGGTGTTGTATCTCAATGCATCGGAGGAGAATGCGGCCAAGATGATGGGCCAAGGAATTGGAAAAAATCTAACTGAGGACCAATATTCTTGGGTTGACAAATAGGACACGATACTGTATGGGGGTTTCAATAAGGGGTTGATCGTAATTGAAGAATATAAAGAGGTCTAGGATAAACTGACCTCTTCTTTGGAGGCTCTTTTAAGTGGCGATCCACTCACTCAGGTAACAACTATTTCCTGGAAGTTATTTAGGGATATGGACTCTACAAGAATTTTATTTTCCTTCAATGATGATGCTTTAACATTATCTATTTAATACATGGTTTTATACTCTCACATTTCTTATTCCTATGTTGAGGATTACCCTCTGCTTGTATTCTGGAGATGTTTTGGTATTTTGTTTGCTGCTTGTTACATGGATCTACTTCAAAGCAGTTTTAGAGCGAAATACCGCCACTACTGCATGGTACATGGAGTGGAAGATTGAGAGGGTATGGCCTGGCCATCGGTTCCGTGCCCATCCATCCTTGCACGGGACTGGTTGCCGAGTTCTTATCCATGGTGGGGGGCTAATATCCAGGTAACTGCTGGGGTGAGGTAGGGCATGTCATGTTTTGTTCGGGTTATTTTTATTGTTCCTTTGTTTGATTTTTTAGACATGGTGGTTCTCACTTCCCTGTTTAAAGTGATTCAATAATCAAATAAAAAAATAATTTTTAACCATTTAGTGTTTTATGTGTGATAGGCATAGTTAAATTTGGAGAATAATGGAATTATAAAAGGATTATTTATGTAATATTTTATGTTTATAATTGAAATGTAAGGTTGATATATGGAATATATTTTGCAATATTGATAAAATAACCAGTCCATCTGGATTTGATTCCTTGTAATCATGTCAAAGTAATATAATATTGCACTGACACAAGGCTTCTTGGGTCATGGCATTGCAATATCAATGAGACATAATGTATCCCACTATCATGATATAATAGATGATGGTACCTCCAAATGCACCACACATGGTTTAATACCTAAATTATTTGGAAAAGGGGAATTGTTCATGATTTTTCGCTAAAACTTGAGATATTAATGGTAATAATAATATCTAACCAACAGTTTGGATGGAGAAATGGAAAGACTGTGTTATCATTACCATTGGGATAGAACATTAATATGACAGTGTGTAAGATACAATTTATATTGGATAAATGATTGAAAATGATTTATTTGATTATGGTTATATGAATTAAATTATATCCAACATGTTTTCAAGAACTATTAAACCAAATAAATATTACCATGAAGTAATTATATTTGAAAAAACATTATGTGGATAGTTATTTTCATCCCATGTGTTAAACTCATCAACTAATACTGTATGTGGGGGGATTCTACCAATGAAATCTGTAATGCATCCCTTAGTGGAATTTGATGCCATATTAGTCATGAATTGGATCTCATTATAATGATACCAGATCTGCTATTGGTAAAAGAAAATATATTTCTATAATAGATTCTATCCCATGATCATATGTAAATGTGATGAGGATCATGAATATAATTTAGAAGGTCCATCAATCTTACGTGTGTTGATACTAAGTAAATATGTATATATTACCATAAAAATCAATATGAAATAATGACCTTAAAAATTTACCATTATAAGGGAAATTAATGATATATTTATCAATGTTTTTTAGGACACCCCCATATGTTGTGGGAGTGTCATAAAAATATAGATAAATAGAACTACTAATTTCTTTATAATCCCCAATAGGATGGGTCGAATAGAAATTTTGGAGTTAATAAATTAATTACAAGAGTATTGGGAAAATGGTTACATAATATGTAGTGCATCACTTTTGGTTTTAACTGTGGTATTTTTCAAGAAAAAGGTTCGATAAATGCAGTTGTTCATCATTTATCCGATTCCAAACATGATCACTATAATGAAAATCTATCCACATCCACAGATTGATGGATCATTCGATAATGTGTTCAGAGCTCTTTATATCTCATTGTTGGATTATTATTTGGGATATCATCTAAAAAATGTAATGATGGAAGATATTTCGAACGTATATTTCAAAACATGATATAGACATTATGAGTTTATAGTGAACCTCTTTGATCCTAATAATACCCTTGAAATATTTAGGAATTTTATTAAAAATCTCTTTAAATAAAACATTGGGAAAAAATTTCTATTATTTATTGATAATATTTTCATTTTCTATATGAAAATGGAGAGGCATGAACTCTATCTAATGATTCAGCTGAATATATTCAAATAAGATATGTTTTATGAAATATTCAGAAATTGATACATTTTTATTTAGATAGATACATTCTTGGAGAATGTTACCATATGTAGAGTAATATATATATACCCTTCAAAATATTAAACCATGGAATTTAATAAATTATAATGTGTTATAGAAAATCAGTATTTCATTGATTTGATTGGTAGTACTGTATTTTTTTGAGAAATTTCTCAATATTATACTGACTGAAAACTAAATTAACAATGAAATGGTTATTGAATATCAGGATACAATAATTATATATAATATTTATGGAGAACAGGAAGTGTATAAATACTACACCATACCAAAAATACCATCCACTATAGAAGGGTTTGTGGTATAAATTTATTCTTAAAATAAAGGATCATATTTATAACAAATTTTAATTATTACATTATATAATTTACCTATGGATACTTGATTATCCATGAGAAATTCTACCTGACATATGATTTGGAGAGAGAAGCATTGATATTCCCTTTGATAATTTATTGGTACCACCTATTTGGTTTGATTTGTGACATATATATAATTAACAAGTGTCCAACAAATATATTAACACAAAAAAAGAACAACATAAATAAGTGAATTTGGTTAGAGGAAATCATTGATTATGATTCCTCTATTCACTACCATTATATAAAGGTAAATAAGAAAAATTATGTTATTAGTAAAAAAGAACATGCAATTATATTCATGTCAATTTTTGAGAAACAACATATCTTTATGTATATAGAATTGATAGATCTAAAAATCATAATAATAAGGAATACATCCAACCATTCGTAAATAATTACCCAATGATATTTCCAAGGGATGATCATTGAGGCATAATGTGATGACTTTGTGGATAAAAAAAGGATAAAATAAATAGAGTAAGGGAACAATCATCATTTAAAAACTGATTAAGATGTTTTAATTCGGTATAGAAGCATATTTTGTGTGCCTTCATAATGTGATATAATAAATTAAATATAGGATAATGGTAATATATCATAATTATCTATCAATCATTGAAGTCCCATAACATATTGTGATATTAAAGAGAAGATATATAAGGAACAAAAAATGAAAAATATTGTGAGTACACATGAGAGTGTTTATTATTCTACATGATAGAGCATAGAGGTTGATTTCCAAGGTAAAATCCTACCATTACTCATATGAATAATAAATTGAAGAGTATCACCGTAGATATTTTCAATACACTATAATATACATAAAAAGATGAAATAAGTAATTAGTTGTGGTGAATAAATTGAAAAAGTCATCCCAATCCATTCCTACATGGGAATATTTTCTTAATCAATATATTTATAGGATATATGAAAAGAATTTTTTTTGGATTCATAGTGAACCAGAATAGATTTTTTTGATCATGAGCCATATATGTTCTCTATAATCTATAGATTTTGTCAACTTACATAGAATACTGAATTGAACATCAGCATATATTATCACCCTCAAACTATTTTCTAGTCAAATAGGACCATTTAGAAACATGAGGAAATTATAAGATCATTCTCAATGTAATTTGATGTATGGTGGGATCCACATTTCCTATTGGGTGAGTTCTCATAAAAAATAATACACTCAAATATTAAAAATTATCCATAGGAGTCTCTATTTGGGATGTGAAATAAAAATACTATGTGTTAGGTTGAGGTTGGTAAACAGAACTACATTGAAATAATCATTTACATGAAATGACATGGAATGATAAAGGCATCATTATATGAATTGATATTATCGCTCGTGCGTATGTACAACCTCCCATCACCACGACACGATGAGATTATTTCTCCATTTTAACCATTCATGAATGATTATAATATATATAATTAATAAATAAGAAATATATGATATAATAATGTTAATTTAATAATATATATATATACATATATTTGATTTAATTTATTCCATTAAATATGATAAGAAAATAGACACAACCTTCATGAGTACATACGACCTTCCATCTCCATGAACGGTGTATTCCATTTCATATATATCTGTGTTATATTAATTTATATAGTAACGATATATGATATATAAATAATTTTTTACATCATAGATGTATATAAAACATTATCTATATAATAAATTAGTGAATAAAATGTCAAAAAAACATACACAAAACATAGAGATTATTACTCGAAATGTTATTTTAACTTTGAAATTGTTAATAAATGAGTAATGTAATGTCATAAATGAATCATATATGACATCATAAATATTATTATGATTCTGTTAAATGTTACTAATTTTTTTAGTACCACTATATAGTTGTTTCTTACACGTACAAAGGAAATCGGATCTACGGTAAGGGTTACATTCACGGTCTCATTCTTATTCGAAGCTATTTGTACATAAGTAAATAAAGGTTATCTTTTTCATCGATTACTATGTTTCATAAAAATTTATTTCCAAATATTCGAAATAATCATTTCAAATTTTTAAAAAAAATTTTTACTTATTTTTGACTTTCTATAAATTTTTTGAAAGGAATATTTTTATTCTTTTCCAAAAAAGGGACTTTATGTACATTTAGAAAAAATAAAGAATGATTGTTTTTCTATCATATACAGTTTGAGACGGTTTTCCCACCATCATGATTTCTTACCATTTTAAAACATCCCATATTATCTTACATGGTTATTTTCAAAAGAAATGTTTTCGTTTATAATTGTGATCCTTTTAAAAGATCTCAATCCAAAAAATGGTCATATCTCTCAAATTGTTTTAATGATTATTTTCATATATCACAACAAACATTATTGGGTTTTATATTTATTTGATGTTTAATTTATTATGATACAATCTACCATTTTTTGTTGTTTGGTCTGTGATATGTCTGATTGTGGATGTCCTACTTTGATACCATTCATGGTTTATGGTTAATACGACACCATTTCATGTGCTAGTTTTAATAAAAATGTCTATATTGGTTATATTTGACACTTTTTCTTCGATAAATGAATTGTACTTATTATGTGATGGGTGGGGCCTTAAATTTTCCCTTGATGCATCACTGGGTCCCATGAGATAAACTAGTTAGGTTTTCTGCCCATTTGTGTATGGTTTTTTCACGAGGCATTGAAGATGTGTTTATGATGTCCGACATTATCCATTCCACCACTGTGAGATTAGTTATTGATATTACATATGATTATTAAACTATTATAACAACCACCTGAATTTTTAATTGGAAATATTTTATTTAATATTTCTATATTATAGAGAAGATTATTTTTAAAAGGACTGTGTTTTTTTCCTATAACTTTCCTTAAATGTTTATGCTTATTTAGTATAGAATCCGTTATTTTATTTACCCTTACTGAGCTTTTGATCTCAACATTTTCTTATGTGTTATTTTCACAGGATTCCATTTAGTGTTTTATGTTTGATATGAATAGTTAACATAGGTGAATAATTTACTTATAAAAAGATTATTTATGTAATATTTTATGTTCTGAATTGAAATGTAAGGTTCGTATATGTAATATATTTTCCAAGATTGATAAAATGACTAGTCCACGAGGATTTGATTCCTTGTAATCATGTCAAAGTATTAAAATATTGCAATGGAACTAGGATTCTTGGATCTGAGGGTTCCAATATCAAAGACACATATTGTATCCCATTATCATAATATAATATTTGATGGAATCTATAAATTCACCACCCATGGTTTAATACCTAAATTATAAGGAAAAGGGGAATTGATCAAGATTTTTCAGTAAACCTTGATCCATAAAAAGTATTAATAATATAGAACCAATATTTTGGATGGAGAAATGGAAAGACTATGCTTTCACTACCATTGGGATAGAACATGAATGTGACACTATATAAGTTACAATTCTTATTGAATAAATAACTGAAAATGATTTATTTGATTCCGGTTATATGAATTAAATTCTATCCAACATGTTTTCAAGAACTATTAAATAAAATCAATGTTTCCATGAAGTAATTATATTTTTAAAAACATTATGTAGACTGTTCATTTCATCCCAGGTGTTTCACTCATCAACTAATACTGTATGTGGGGGGTTTCTACCAATGACGTTTTTAATCCATCCCTTGGTGGAATTTGATGCCCTATTGTTCATGCATTAGATCTCATTATAAAGAGACCAGATATACTATAGGTCAAAGGAAATATATTTCTATAACATAATCTATCCCATGCTTATATATAAATGTAATGAGGATCATGAATATAATTTTGAAGGTCCATCAATCTTACGTGTGTTGATACTAAGTAAATATATATATATTACCATAATAATCAAATTTAAATAATAACCATAAGAAAATTTCTATTTTAAGGGAATTTAATGATATATTTATCAATGTTTTTTTGTAATCCCCCCATATGTTGTTGTAGTTTCATAAAATAATAGATAAATAGAACAATTAATTTCTTAATAATCCCTAATATGATGGGTCTCATATAAATATTGGAGTTAATGAAGTAATTACAAGAGTATTTTGACAATGGTTACATAATCTATAGTGCATCACTTTTGGCAATAACTGTGGTATTTTTCAATAAAATGGATCGATAAATGCAGTTGTTCATCAATTATCTGATTCCCAACAAGATCACTATAATGAAAATCTATCCACTGCCACGAATTGATGCATCATTCTATTATGTGTTTAGAGCTCTTTATATCTCATTTTTGGATCATTATTTGTGATATCATGTACTAAATATAATGATGAAAGAAATTTCGAATGTATATTTCAATACATTATATAGACGTTATGAGTTTATAGTGAAGCTCTTCGATCCTAATAATAACCTTGAAATATTTATGAATTTTATTAATAAAGACTTTAAATACAACATTGGGAAAGGATCTCATATTTGTTGATAATATTTTCATTTTCTCTGTGAGAATGGATAGGAGTGACCTGTATCTAATGATTCAGGTGAATATGTTTAGATAGGAGATGTTTAATGAAATGTTCAGAAATTGATACGTTTTTATTTAGATATATACATTCTTGGGGAAAGTTACCATATGTGGAGTAATATATATTGACCCTTAAAAAACCATGGAATTTTATAGATTATAAAGTGTTATAGAAAATAATTATTTCATGTATTTGATTGGTACTACTGAATTTTTATGTGACATTTCTCAAGATTTTACTGACTAATAACTCAATTAATAATGAAATGGTTATTATATATCAGGATAAAATAATTAAATATAATATTTATGGAGATCATGAAGTGTCTAAATACTTCCCCATACCAAAAATAGCATCCACTATTGAAGGGTTTGTGGTATAAATTTATTCTTAAAATAAATGATAATATTTATAATCATGTTGAATTATTTCATTATAGAATTTACCTTAGGATAGTTTATTATCCATGAGAAATGCTACCTGACATATGATTTAGAGAGATAAACATTCAAATTCCCTTTGATAATTTATTGGTACCACCTATTTGGTTTGATTTGTGACATATATATAATTAACAAGTGACCAACAAATATATTGACACAAAAAGAGAACGAGATGAATACATGATGTTGGGTAGAGAATTTCAATTATTATGATTCCACTATTCACTACCATTCTATAAAGGTAAATAAGGAAAATGATGCTCTTCGTATGAAGGAACATGCTATTATATTCATGATAATTTTTGAGAAAAACATATCTTAAGGGATATAGAATTTATGGATTGAAAAACCATAATAATAAAGAGTACATCCAACCTTTCGTAAATAATTACCAAATGATACACCCAAGGGATGATCATTGAGGCATAATGTGATGACTTTGAGCATAAAAAAGGATAAAATCAACATAGGAAGGGAACAATAGTCAGTTCAAAACTGATGAAGATATTTTAGTTCAGTATAGAACCATATTTTATGTGCCTTCATCATGTGATATAATGAATTTAATATAGGATAATGGTAATATAGCATCATTATCTATCGATCATTGGAGTACCATGACATATTGTGATATTATAGAGAATATATACTAGGAACAGAAAATGAAATATATTGTGAGTACACATCGGTGTGTTTAATATTCAGCACGATAGAGCTTAAAGGCCAACTTCCAAGGGACGATCCTACCATTACTCATATGCTAAATAAGTTGAAGAATATCACCATAGATATTTTTAATACACTCCAAAATACATTAAAATTAACAAATAAGATATTAGTTGTGGTGAATACATTGAAAAAGACATCCCAATCTATTCCTAAATTAGAATATTTACTTATTCAACAAATTTATAGGATATATGTAATGAAATTTTTTGTATATTCCTAGTGAAAAAAATAGATTTTATTAATCATGAGCCATAAATTATCTCTAAATTATATAGATTTCATCAACTTACATAGAATACTGAATTGAACATCAGCATATATGACCACCCTCAAACTGTTGTCTAGTCAGAAAGGACCATTTAGAAACATGAGAAAATGTGAAGATCATTCTCAATGGAATTTGATGTATGGGGGGATCCACATCTCTTGTTGGGTGAGTTCTCATAAAAAATCTTGCACTAAAGTATTAAAAATTATCCATACGAGTCTCTATTTCGGATGTGAATTAAAGATACTATGTGATAGGTTGAGGTTGGTTAACAGTTACAACTATGACGTAATCATTTACATGAAATGACATGGAAGGATCAAGCCATCATTATACGTATAAAATATGAATAGAGACTCAAGAATATCTATACTACCATCCATAAAATGGAAATAGATATTAAATTTGGAGAGAAATATTTCTTAATAATATAACTATTAATTAGAACCATGAAATTTCACACAAAAAGAAATTCAAACTATATGTATGGTGGTACCTTTTATATCATCGAATGAAATAGGATTAGTGTCCTATCAGATTGAACACTAACCAAACATGTTTTATAATAATTATATTTCAAATGTATCTCTCTGGAGAATTTACACATAAAATTTTTAATTGATATGAATATAGAGGTTTTATAAATATATAATACCCACTATTATTACTAGGATCCTATGTAAAACATAAACCTTAGGTGTAGACATATTAAATATAGGACAAGTCACCCTATCAATTTTGTTTAGAAGAACCATAAATATAATGTTTTGACATGGGAACTACATACAAAATGAAATATAATTTCTATCATTTATTCCCACTAGACTATATCATTAAAAATTTTCGGGAAAACATTTCAAAATGGGGAAATAATGTAACAACCCTTAAATTATAAATAATATATTTTTCCAAATAATTATCTGTCATTTTATATTTTTATAGTATTATACACAAATATCAGAAAGAAAAACCAATAACATGTCATTTCATTAACATATATATCAATAAATTAGTTTACCACTAAATCCCTGAAAATTCAAAAAATTACTATAGTAAAACATATATAAAATAATGATTTTATAATGATAAATTTTAGATCATTCAAATCTATTATAGTTATCAGTCCTATAACATACATAGTGGAAAAGAAAAAATTAAAAGTAAACCTATTAAATTTTATTAAAGGACAATATAGAACCTTATGATGAATTGAGTACAATGATAAATGAATGTATAAAGAGGTGTATAAAGTAATAAATATTAAAATTTGAATAATAACATGACTATTTGAATCATAACCTAATTGTTTTAAGAGTAATTGTTTAATGAAACAATAAATTTCAATATAAATAATATTTATAATGAATAATGTAAGAAAATATAAATATTATAATTCCATTGTGTACCTATCAAAATTAAAAACAAAATTAAACTATAAACACATTTACAATAAAATATATTTCTGTGAATTTACAATAATATTTTTTAAATTTTAATAATTATATAAGAAATTTGCAACAAAATTATCTAGATAAATTTAATATCAGATTTATAATCCTGACATCGAAATCTTCTAAGGATAATTCATTGACAATTTTTGAGGAATCATCAATATTTATGTGAATAGTAAAATAATTTTTTTCTAAAACCTCATGTTTTATTAAATAATAATGATTTATTAATGATATTATAAATAATATATCTGTTATATTGACAAAAAATCAATTAATTAAGATGAATAGACATTTTATAAATAATACAATAACATTCCAACCCTAAAAAATAATTTCCAAACATTGAAATATAAAGTGTCCCTTTAAATGCCAATTTTTTTTTCTTTTTTCTCCTTTTTTTATAAACTAATAATTTATAATAATATTTTTAATTAAAGATATATATTCCTGTTATAATATTAAAATATATTACATAATGTTAAAATTATTTTGACAGAGTGGATTATATGGTATATAATAATTTATTAATTATTATAACTTAAAAATTTATTTCTCATTAACTATAAAATCACTATATCTGTCCTCATGGAATACCATTTATAACACACTTAAAAAAGAGAATTATTTCCTAAAATATTACATTCAATCCTCTTGAATTTTTTCTTCTACATGAAAAAAATTATAATTTGTTATGAAAAAAATATTACTTCCCTTATTCATTTTGTAACCCAAATTCTTATTAAATAATATGTGTTCTATAAAATATTTATGAATCTCATTCCTCTTCATGTGTTTATTTCTAAAATATGATTGTTATATGTTTTATTTCCATGAGACATGCATGATTATAATCATTTATAATGTTATTTGTGTGTCCATAATAATATTTATCTTCAATTAAAATGTTAATATCAAATATCTCATTTGATTATTTATATTATGTATGAACATTGTGATATATTTGTTCACAATTTTGACATTATGATTTAAGAATGTATGTTATGTGTGATAATGATGTTAGATTTAATGAAAATGTTGTATTCTATTTGAACATTATGTTATGATGTATTATTATTATTATTTTTACAAATTATATTTCATTTTAAAATAAACCGCTCACATTTATAATGTTGATCCAATTATTATGATCTGAGGATGATGATTTTGTTTACAATTAAAATTCCATCCAATTATTTACACATTACCATTACAAAATGATATTATCACTCACGCATATGTAAGACCTACCCTCACCACGACACAATGAGATTAATTCTCCATGTTAACCATTCAAGAATGATTATAATATATATAATTAAAAATTATGAAATATATGACATAAAAATGTTAATTTAATAATATATATATATACATATATTTGATTTACTTGTTTCCATTCAATATGATAAGAAAATAGAAACAACCTTTATGAGTACATATGACCTTCCATCTCTATGAACAGTGTATTCAATTCAATTTATCATCTCTATTATAATTATTTATATACTAAAAATATATGATATATCAATAATTTTTTACATCATAGATGTATGTGAAACATTATCTATGTAATAAAATAAAGAATAAAAAGTAAAAAAAACATACAATAAACATAGAGATTATTACTCAAAATGTTATTTTTACATTGAAATTTTTAATAAATGATTAATGTAAAATCATAAATAAATGATATATGATATCATAAATATTATTATTATTCTCTTACATGTTATTAATTTCTTTAGTACCACTATATCGTTGTTTGATAAATGTACCAAGGAATGTGGACCTACGGTAAGGGTTAGTTTCACAGTCTCATTCTTATTCGATGCTTTTTGTACATAAGTAAATACAGGGTCATATTTTTCATCCATGACCATGTTTTTTAAAACTTTATTTCAAAATATTCGAAATATTCCTTTATAATTTATTAAATTCATTTTTACTAATAATTGACTTTTTATAAAATGTTTTTAAATGAATATTTTCATTGTTTTCCAAAAACATTCTTTATGAAATTTTAGAAAAATTAATGTATGAATGTTTTTCTAACATATACAGTTTGAAAAGATTTTCCTGCAATCATGTTTCCTTATAATGTTCAAACATCCCATATAATCTTACATTTTTTATTTTCAAAACAATGGATTACTATTATAACTGTGATCCTTTTATATTATTTCAAATTAAAAAAGGGACATATCTCTCCAATTGTTTTAATGATTATTTTCATATATCACAACATACATTGTTAGATTTTATATTTATTTGGGGTTTTTTTATTATGATACAATATACAATTTTTTGTTGATTTTTTTTGATAAATATGACTGTGGTTTTCTTATTTTGATACCATTCAAGTTTTATGGTTAATACATCACCATTTCATATAGCAGTTTTAAGAAAAATTATTATGTCTGTTATCATTCACCCTTATTCTATGAGGAAAGAATTGTATTTATAATGTGATGGGTGGAGAATTAAATTTCCCATCAATGCATCAGTGGGCCCCATGAGGTAAATTAGGTAGGTTTTTTGACCATATATTTAGGTTCTTTGCACAAGGCCCTGATGGTGTGGTTATAATGTCCGACATTATCCATTCAACCATTGTGATAGTAGTTATTGATATTAATGTGATTATTAAACTATTATAATAACCATGTGAATTTTTAAATGGAATTATTTTAATGAGTATTTCAATATTATAGAGAAGATTATGTTTAAAAGGACTGTTTCTTTTTCAAAAACTCTCCATAATAATTTATTCTTATTTATTATAGCATTCACTATTTTATTTTCCTTTACTATGCTTTTGAGATCAATACATTGTTATGTTTTGTTTTCACAGGATTCCATTCAGTGTTATATTTCTGATTTGCATAGTTAACCTATGAGAATAATGGAATTATAAAAGGATTATCTATGTAATATTTTATGTTCTGAATTCAAAAGTAAGGTTCATATATGTAATATATTTTTCAAGAATGCTAAAAGGACCAGTCCATCAGGATTTGATTCCTTGTAATCATGTCAAAATATAAAAAAATAGCACTGGAACTAGGCTTCTTAGGTTTGATCAATACAATATCAGAGAGACATAATGTATCCCACTATCTTGATATAATATATGAAAGAACCTACAAATGCACCACCGGTGGTTTAATACATAAATTATATGGAAAATTTAAATTGTTCAAGATTGTTCTCTAATCCTTGATCCATTAAAGGTAATAATAATATGTAACCAATAGTTTTGATGGGGAAATGGAAAGACTATGCTATCACAACCAATGTGATAGAACATGAATATGACACTGTATAAGTTACAATTCTTATTGGATAAATAATTGATAATGATTTATTTGATTCTGGTTATATGAATTAAAATATATCCAACATGTTTTCATGAACTATTAAATCAAATCAATGTTACCATGATGTAATTATATTTTTAGAAACATTATGTGGATCATTCTTTTTATCTCAGGTGTTGCACTCATCAACTAATACTATATACGGGGGGATTCTACGAATGTGTTTTTTAATCCATCCTTTTGTGAAATTGGATGCCATATTGGTCATGCATTGGATATCATTACAAAGAGACCATATCTACTATTGGTAAAATGAAATAAATTTCTATAATATAATCTATCCCATGCTCATATAGAAATGTAATGATGATCATGAATATAATTTTTTAGGCCCATAAATCTTTTTTGTGTTGATACAGAGTAAATATGTATATATTACCATAAAATTCAATGGAAAATAATGACCTTACTAAAAATAGCATTATAAGGAAATTTACAGATATATTTATGAAATTTTTTTGGACACCCCCATATTTTGTGGTAGTTTCATCAAAAAATATATAAATAGATATACTAATTTCTTAATAATCCCTAATAGGATGTGTCTCGTAGATATATAGGAGTTAGTGATGTAATTACTAGATTATTTTGACAAATGATACATAATCTATAGTGTATCACTTTTGGCTATAACCGTGGTATTTTTCAAGAAAAAAGATTAATAAAAGCAGGTGTTCATCAATTATCTAATTCCCAACAAGATCACTACAATGAAAATCTATCCACTACCACGGATTGATGGATCATTTGATTTTGTGTTCAGAGCACATTATATATCATTGTTGGATTATTATATGGGATATCATCTATTAAATGTAATGATTGATGATATTTTGAATTCATATTTCGAAAAATGATATAGACATTATGAGTTTATAGTGAAGCTACTCGATCCTAATAATACACTTTAAATATTTACGAATTTGATTAATAATGTCTTTAAATACTATATTGGGAAAAAATCTAATGTTTTTTGATAATATTTTCATTTTCTCTATGAGAATGTAGGGGCATGGACTGTATATAATGATTCGGCTGAATATATTTAGATAGGAGATGCTTTATGAAAAGTTCAGAAATTGATACATCTTTATTTAGGTAGATACATTCTTGGGGAATGTTACTATATGTGGAGGATTATATATAGACACTTCAGAAAAAACCATGGAATTTCATATATTATAAAGTGTTATAGAAAATAATTGATTCGTGGTTTTGATTCATACTGCTGAATATTTTTTAGACATTTCTCAAGATTATACTGACTAATAACTAAATTAACAAATAAATTGTTATTTTATATCACGCTACACGAATTAAATATAATATTTATGAACATCATGAAGTGTCTAAATTCTACCCCATACCAAATATATCGTCCACTATAGAAGGGTTTTTGGTTTAAATATATTGTTATAATATAGGATCATATTTATAATCATGTTGAATTATTACATTATAGAATTTACCATAGGATAGTTGATTATACATGAGAAATTCTACCTGACATAAGATTTGGAGAGAGAAACACTGATATTCCCTTTGATAATTTATTTGTACCACCTATTTGGTTTGATTTGTGACATATATATAATTAACAAGTGTCTAACCAATATATTGACACAAATAGATAACAACATGAATAAGTGAAGATGGATAGAAAAAAATCATTGATTATGATTCCTTTAATCACTACCATTCAATGAATGGTAATATATAAAACGATTCTCTTAGTAGAAATGAACATGCTATTATATTCATGCCAATTTTTGAGAAACAACATAGCTTTATGGATATAGAATTGATAGATAAAAAAATCATATTAATAAGGAATTAATCTAACGATTCGTAAATAATTACCCAACGATACACACAAGGGATGATCAATGAGGCATTATGTGATGACTTTGAGGACCAAAAAAAGATAAAATCAATAGAGGAAGGGAACAATCAACATTTCAAAACCGATGAAGATATTTTAATTCAGTATAGAACCATATGTTGTGTGCCTTCATTATGTGATATAATGAATTAAATATAAGATAATGGTAATATTTCATCATTTTCTATTAATCATTTTAGTACCATAACATATTGTGATAATCAATAAGAGATATGCAAGGAATAAAAAATGAAAATAATTCTGAGTACACCACATTGTGTTTATTATTCCAGAATGATAGATCATAGAGGCTGATTTCCAATGGGCCATCCTACCATTACTCATATGCAAAATAAATTGAATAATATCACCAGAGTCAATTTCAATATGCTCCAAAATACTTTAAAATGATGATATAAGATATTAGTTGTGGTGAATACATTGAAAAATACATCCCAATCCATTCCTACATGGGAGTATTTAATTATTCAACAAACTTGTAGGATAAATGTAAAGAGAGTTGTGTGGATTCATAGTTAAGTAGAATAGATTGTTTTTTATCGCGGGCCCTGGAATATCTCTAAATTCTCTAGATTTCGTCAATATACAACGAATAATGAATTGAACTTTAGCATATATTATCACCCTCAAAATATTGTCTAGTCCGAAAAGTCCATTTAGAAACATGAGGATATTATAAGATCATTCTCAAAAGAATTTTATGTATGGTGGGATCCACATATCTTATTGGGCAAGTTCTCAAAATAAATCCTACACTTAAGTATTAAAGAAATTCATATGTGTCTCTATTTGGGAGGTGAATTAAAAGTACTATGTGTTAGGTTGAAGTTGGTTAACAGTAACTACATTGACCTAATCATTTACATGAAATGACAAGGAATGATCAAGCCATCATTATACATAAAAAATATGATTAGAGTCCTCAGAATATATATACTACAAACCATAAAACAAAAATAGTGATTAAATTTAGAGGTAAATATTTCGTAATAATATAACTATTAATGAGAACCATGAAATTTTGCATAATATGATATCCAAACGTTATGTATGGTGGTAGCTTTGAAATCATTGAAATAAATAGGATCAGTCTCCTATCAGATAAATATAAACCAAATATGTTTCATTTTAATTATTTTTCACACGCATCTCTATGAAGAATGTACACATACAATTTGTAATTGATATTAATATAGAGGTTTTATAAATAGATCATTCCCTCTATTATGACTAGTATCCTGTGTAAAACATGAACCTTAGTTATAAACATTTTAAATATAGGACAACTCTCCCTATCATAGTTGTTTAGAGGAACCATAAATATATTCTTGTGATATGAGAACTACATAAAAAATGAAATAGAATTACCATCATCTATCCTCATCGGAATATATAATTAGAAATTTTAGGGAAAATATTTCTAAATGGGGAAATAATGTAACCACCCTTATGTTATAAATAATATATTTTTTCAAATAATTATTTATCATTTTATATTTGTATAGTATTATAAACAAATAATAGAATGAAAAACAAATAACATGTTATTTAATTAAAATATATCAATAAATAAATTTACAACTAAACCCAAAAAAATTCAAAACATTACTATAGTAAAACATATATAAAATAATGATTTTATAATGATAAAATTCAGATAATTAAAATCTATTACAATTATCAGTCCCACAAAATACATAGTGGAATAGAAAAAATTAACAGTCATCCTATCAAAATATTTTAAAAGGAGAATATAGAACCGTAGGATTAATTGAATAAAATGATAAATGAATGAATAATGTGGTATATATAAGATTATATGTGAAAATTGGAATAATAGCGTGACTATTAAAATCATAACTTAGACATTTTAAGATTAAATTTATAGTAAACAAATAAATTTCAATATAAATATTATTCATAATGAATAACGTAAGAAAATATAAATATTTTAAATCCATACTGTAAATATCAAAATTAAAAACACTATTAAACTATAAACACATTTACAACAAAATATATTTTAGTGAATTTAAAATAGAAATTTTTTTAATTTTAATAATAAAATAAGAAATTTGAAACAAAATTTTCTTTATGTGTTTAATATGAGACTTATAATCATGACATTGCAATCTCCCAAGGGTGATTCATTGAAAAGTTTTTAGGAAACATTAATATTTATGTGAATAGTAAAATTCATTTTTTTAAAACCTAATGTTTTATTACATAATAATGATGTAATAATGAAATTATAAATATTATATTTGTTATATTGACAGAAAATCAATTAATTTAGATGAATTGACAATTTATAAATACTAATATTACATTCCAACCCAAAAAAATTCAAAACTCTGAAATATAAAGAGTCCCTTTAAATAAACATTTCCTCATTTTTTGCCTTTTTATTATAATCTAATAATTTAAAATTATATTTTTATTTAAATTTATATATTCATGTTATATTATTGGAAAATATTACAAAATTTCAAAATTATTTTAATAAAGTGGTTTATATTGTATATAATAATTTAATAATTATTATAACATAAAAATTCCCTTTTCATCAACTATAAAAACAACATATCTATCCCCATGGAATAACTTTTATAACTCACTTAAAAAGATCATTGTTTTAAAAAAAACATTACATTCAATCCTCTTTAATTTTTTCTTCTACACCAAAAAATCATAATTTGTTATGAAAAAATATTACTTCCCTTAATCATTTTGTAAACCAAGTTATTATTATTGAATGTGGGTTCCATAAACCCCTTATGAAACTCATTCCACTACAAGTGTTTATTTCTAAAATATGATTGTTATGTGCTGTATTTCCATGAGACATGCATGATTATAATCATTTATGTTGTGATTTTTGTGTCCATAATAATATGTCTCTTTAATTAATAAGATAATATCATATATCTCAATGGATTATTTGTATTATGTATTAAAATTGTTCTATATTATTTCAAAATCATGATATTATGATTTCAGCATGTATGTTTTTTGTTATAATGATGTTATATTTAATAAAAAAGGTGCATTCTATTTGAACATTATTTTATGATGTTTTATTATTATTAATTTTAAAAAATATATTTCTTTTTCCAATTAGTCGCTCATGTTTATATTGTTGATCCCATTCTTATGATCCGAGGATGATGATATTTGTTTATAGTTAATATTCTGTCCAATTCCTTACCATTTACCATTACGAAATGATATTATCGCTCGCGCGTAATTACGACCTACCTTCACCATGACACAATGAGATTAATTCTCCATGTTAACCATTCAAGAATGGTTATAATATATATAATTAATAAATATTAAATATATGACATAATAATATTAATTTAATATATTTATATATATACCTCTATTGGATTTACTTGCTTCCATTCAATATGATAATAAATCTGAAACAACCTTCATGAGTACGTACGACCTTCCATCTGCATGAATAGTGTATTCAATTCCATATGTCTCTCTTTTATATTATTTTATATAGTAACAATATATGACATATAAATAATTATTTACATCATTGATGTGTTTGAAACATTATCTATATAATAAAATAAAGAATAACAAGTCCAAACACATACGATAGACAAAGAGATTATTACTCGAAATGTTATTTTTACATTGAAATTGTTAATAAATGAGTAGGGTGAAGTCATAAATGAATCATATATGATATCATAAACATTATTATGATTCTGTTACATGTTATTAATTTGTTTAGTACCACTACATAGTTGTTTGGAACACGTACCAAGGAAATTTAACCTACCGATAGGTTTAATTTCACGGTATCATTCTTATTCGAAGTTGTTTGTAATAAGTAAATACATTGTCATATTTTTCATCCTTGTCCATGTTTTGTAAAAATTTATTTCAAAATAATAAAAATATTATTTTAAAATTTATTAAATTAATTTTTACTTATGTTTTAATTTTTATAAAATGTTTTGAAATAAATAATTTTATTGTTTTCCAGAATAGGTACTTTATGATCTTTTAGAAAAATTAAAGAATGAATGTTATTCTAACATATACAGTTTGAGAAGGTTCTCCCGCCATCATGTTTCCTTACTATTTTAAAACATCCCATATAATCTTACATGGTTATTTTGAAAAGAAATGTTTTCTTTTATAATTGTGATCCTTTTAAATTATTTCAAATAAAAAAAGGGACATATCTCTCAAAGTGTATTAATTATTATTTTCATATATCACAACATACACTGTTGGATTTAATATTTATTTGAGGTTTTTTTACTATGATACAATCTACCATTTTTTTATTGGTTTGTTATATTTATGGTTGTGGATATCAAAATTTGATACCATTCCTGTTTTATGGTTAATACATCAACATTTCATATTCTATTTTTAGTACAAATGTTTATGTTGTTTATGTTTCACCCTTTTTCTATTAGGAATGAATTGTACTTATTATGTGACGGGTGGGGCCTTAAATTTCCCCTCGATGAATCAGTGGGACCCATGAAATAATCTAGTTAGGTTTTTTACCCATTTATGTATGGTCTTTGCACGAGGTCTTGATGGATTGGTTATGGGGTTGGACATTATCCGTTCCACCATTGTTATATTTTTTATTGGTATTACATGTGATTAATAAAAAATTATAATAACCATGTGAATTTTTAAATTGAATTATTTTATTTAATATTTCTACATTATGGAGAAGATTATGATTTAAAGGACTGAGTTTTTTTCAATACCTTTCCTTAATAGTTTATGCTTATTTTTGATAGCAGCCACTATTTTATTTACCCTCACCAAGCATTTGATCTCAACACCGTATTATGTTTTATTATAATAGAATTCCATTTAGTTTTTTATGTCTTATATGCACATTTAGCCTAGGAGAATAATGGAATTATAAAAGGATTATCTATGTAATATTTTTTGATCTGAATTGAAATGTATGGTTCATGTATGTAATATATATTTCAAGAATGACAAAAAGACCAGTCCATCAGGATTTGATTCCTTGTAATCAAGTCAATGTATTCAAATATTGCACTGGAAGCAGGCTTCTTGGGATTGGGCGTTACAATATCAAAGAGACATAACATATCCCACTATCATGATATAATATATGAAGGAACCCCTAAATGCACCACCCATGGTTTAATACACAAATTATAAGGAAAAGGGGAATTGTCCAAGATAGTTTGCTAAACCATGAGCCATCAATAGTAATAACAATATCTAACCAAATGATTGGATGGGGAAATGGAAAGACTATGCTATCACTACCATTGGTATAGAACATGAATATGACATTGTATAAGTTACAAGTCTTATTGAATAAATAGTTGAAAAGGATTTATTTGATTCTAGTTGTATGAATTATATTATATCCAACGTGTTTTAGAAAACTATTTAATAAAATAAATGTTAACATGAAGTAATTATATTTGTAAAAACATTATGTGGATTGTTCTTTTCATCCCAGGAGTTGCACTCATCAACTAACATTATATGTGGGGGGATTCTACCAATGTGTTTTTTAATCCATCCCTTGGGGGAATTTGATGCCATATTGGTCATACATTGGATCTCATTATAAATAGACCAAATCTACTATTGGTAAAAGGAAATATATTTCTATAATATAATCTACCCCATGATCATATATAAATGTAATGAGTATCATGAATATAATTATGAAGGTCCATCGATATTACAAGTGTTTATAACGTGTACATATGTATATATTACCCTAAAAATAAATGGAAAATAATGAACTTAAAAAAATTACTGTTATAAGGGAATTTAAAGATATATTTATAGATTTTCTTAGACACCCCCATATGTTGTCATAGTGTCATAAAAAATAGATAAATAGATCTAATAATTTATTAATAATCCTCAATAGGATGGGTGTCATAGAAATATTGGAGTTAATGAAGTAATTACAAGAGTATTTTGAAATAGGTAACATAATCTATAGTGAATCACTTTTGGCTGTAACCGTGGTATTTTTCATGAAAAATGATCGATAAATGTAGTTGTTCGTAAATTATCTGATTCCTAAAAAGATAAATTTAATGAAAATCCATCCACTGCCATGGATTGATGGATAATTCGATTATGTGTTTAGAACTCATTATATCTCATTATTGTACTATTATTTTGGATATCATCTACTAAATGTAATGATGGAAGATATTTCAAATGCATATTTCAAATCATGATTTAGACATTATGATTTTATAGTGAAGCTCTTAAATCTTAATAATACTGTTGAAATATTTAAAAATTTGATTAATTATGTCTTTAAATAATACATTGGGAAAAAATTTCTAATATTTATTGATAAAATTTTCATTTTCTCAATGATAATGGAAGGGCATGAACTGTATCTAACGATTCAGCTAAATATATTTAGATTGGAGATGTTTTATGAAACATTCAGAAATTAATACGTCTTTATTTAGGTAGATACATTCTTGGGGAATGTTACCATATGTGGATAAATATATATAGACACTTCAATAAAAAAACAAAAGCTATAGAATTTTATAGATTATAAAGTGTTATAGAAAATCACTGTTTCATGGATTCTATTGGTACTACTAATTTTTTTTTGAGACATTTCCCAAGATTATATTGACTTGTAACTCAATTAACAATGAAATGGTTATTTCATATCAAGATACAACAATTAAATATAATATTTATTGAGATCATGTAGTGTATAAATACTACCCCATACAAAAATTACCATCCACTATTTAAGGGTTTGTGCTATAAATATATTCATAAAATAAAAGATTATATTTATAATCATGTTGAATTATTACATTATATAATTTACATTAGGATAGTTGATTATCCAAGATAAACACTACTTGATATATGATTTGGAGAGAGAAACACTGACATTCCCTTTGATAATTTGTTGGTACCACCTATTTTCTTTGATCTATGACATATATATATAATTAACAACTGTTAACCCAATATATTTACACAAAAAGATAACTACATGATTAAGTGAAGATGGGTAGGGAAAATAATTTATTCTTATTACTTTATTCACTACCATTATATGAGGGTAAATAAGGAAAATTATGCACTTAGTTGAAAGGAACATTCTATTATATTCATGCCAATTTTTGAGAAACAACATATCTTTATGTATATAAAATTGATAGATAAAAAAATCATAATAATAAGGAATATATCCAAACTTTCGTAAATAATTACCCAACGATACACCCATGGGACGATATATATGGCATAATGAGATGAAATTGAGCATAAAAAAAGATAAAATCAATACAGGAAGGGGACAATCATCATTTCAAAACCAACAACAATATATTAATTCACTATAGAACAATATGTTGTGATGCTTCATCATGTGATATAATGAATTAAATATAGGATAATGGTAATATATCATCATTATCTATCAATCATTTATGTTCCATAATATATTCTAATATTCAAGAGAAGATATGAAAGTAATAAAAAATGTAAAATATTATGTGTACACCTCAGTGTGTTTATTATTCCGGTACGATAGAGAATAGAGGATGATTTCCAAGGGATGATCCTACCATTACTCATACGCAAAAAAAATTGAATAATATCACAATAGAAATTTTCAATAGACTAAAAAATACATTAAAATGATAAAATAAGATATTAGTTGTCGTGAATACATTGAAAAAGACATATCAATCCATTCCTATATGAGAATATTTACTTATTAATCATAATTATATGATATATGTAAAGAAATTTTTGTGTATTCATAGTGAACCAGAATAGATTTTTTGTGATCATGAGCCATGGATTATCTATAAATTATATAGATTTCATCAAGATACGTAGAATGCTTAATTGAACATCAGCATATATTATCACCCTCAAACTATTTTCCAGTCAGATAGGACCATTTAGAAACATGAGGAAATTATAAGATTATTTTCAATGGAATTTGATGTATGATGGGATCCACATCTCATATTGGGTGAGTTCTAAAAAAATCTCACACTCAAGTATTAAAAATTATTCATATGAGTCTCTATTTGGGATGTGAATTAAAAATACTCTGTGTTAGGTGGAGATTGGTTAACAGTAACTACTTTGACCTTTTCATTTTAATGAAAAGACATGGACGGATTTATCCATCATTATACATATAAAATATGATTAGAGTCTTTAGAATATCTATACTACAAACCATAAAACCAAAATAAAGATTAAATTTAGAGGTAAATATTTCTTAATAATATAACCATTAATGAGAAACAAGAAATTTCACATAAAATGAAATCCAAAATGTATGTATGGTTGTACCTTTGATATTATAGAAAGAAATAAGATCAGTGTCATGTCAGATTGTACCTATGCCAAACATGTTTCATTATAATTATCTTACACATGTATCACTCTAGAGAATGTACACGTACATTTTGTAATTGATATTTATATAGAGGTTGTATAAATACATCATTACTTCTATTATGACTACGATCTTGTTTAATACTTGAACTTTGGTATAAAAATATTAAATATAAGACAACTCCCCATATCAATGTTGTCTAGAAGAACCATAAATATAATGTTGTGTCCTAGTAACTACATAAAAAATGAAATATAATTACCATCATCTATTCTCATTATACTATATCATTAGAAATTTTAGGAAAAACATTTATAAATGGGGAATAATGTGACCACCATTAAATTATAAATAATATATTTCTCGAAATAATTATTTCTCATATTATATTTTTATAGAATTATAGACAAATATCAGAATGAAAAAAAATAACACATTATTTTGTTAACATATATCAATAAATCAGTTTACAAGTAAACACATGAAAATTCAAAAACATTAGTATAGTAAGATATATATAAACTAATGATTTTACAGTGATAAAATTTCGATCATTCAAATATATTACAATTATCAGTCCCAAAAAAAACATAGTGGAAAAGAAAAAAATAAATATTAAAGCAATCAAAAAATTTTAAAAGGACAATGCTAAACCTTAGGATGAATTGAGTACAATGATAAATGTATGAATAAAAAGGTATATATAGGAATAAATGTGGAACTTGGAATAATAACGTGACTATTATAATCATAACCCATCCATTTTAAAATTAATAGCTAGGTGAAAAAATAAATTTCAATATAAATAATATTAAAAATGAATAATATAAGTAAAAATAAATATATTAATTACATGATTAAAATATCAGAATTAAAAACACAATTAAACTATAAACATAATAACAATAAAATCTATTTTAGTTAATTTACAATAATAATTTTTAAAATTTTAATAACTAAATAAGAAATTTGCAACTACATTATATTCATAAATTTAATATCAGATTTATAATCATGACATTGAAATCTTCCAAGGTTGATTCATTGACAATTTTCAATGAAACATCAATATTTATATGAATAGTAAAATTTATTTTATCCAAAACCTCTTTTTTATTAAAAAATACTGATGTACTAATGAAATTATAAATATTATATCCTTTATATTGAGATAAAATCAATTAATTAAGATTAATAGACCATTTATAAATAATAAAATTACATTCCAACCATAAAAAATAATTTCCGAACTCTGAAATATAAAGTGTCCCTTTATATAAACATTTTTTTTCATTTTTTCACTTAATTTATAAACTAATAATTTAGAATTATATTTTTAATTAAAGTTATATATTCATGTTATATTATTAAATTATATGAAATAATGTTAAAATTATTTTGATAGAGTTGATTATATTTTATATAATAATTTATAAATTATTATAACATAAAAATTCCCTTCTCATCAACTATAAAAACACCATATCTGTCCCCATGGAATACCATTTATAACTCACATAAAACAAGAGCATTATTTCAAAAACATTTCATTCAATCCACTTGAATTTTTTCTTCTACACTAAAAAATCATAATTTGTTATGAAAAAAATATTACTTCCTTTATTAATTTTGTAACCCAAATTCATATTAATGGATGTACGTTCCATAAAACCATTATGAAAATTATTCATTTCATTGTGTTTATTTCTAATATATGATTTTTATATGTTGTATTTCAATGATACATGCATGATTATAATCGTCTATGATGCGATTTATGTGCCCATAATAATATATCTCTTTAATTAATAAGTTGATATCATATATCTCATCAGATTTTTTGTATTATGTATGAATATTGTGCTATATTTGTTCACAATTAAGACATTATGATTTAATCATGAATGTTATGTGTGATACTGAACATAGATTTAATGAAAAAGGTGTATTTTATTTGAACATTATGTTATGATGTTTTATTGTTATTACTTTTACAAAATATATTTCTTTTTCAAATGAATCTCCCATGATTATATTTTTTATACCATTCTTATGTTCAGAGGATGATGATATTTTTTATAATTAATATTCCATCCAATTCCTTACCACTTATTATTACAAAATGATACTATTGCTCGGGCATATGTACGACCTACTGTCTCCACGACACGATGAGAATAATTTTTCATGTTAACCATTCATGAATGATTATAATATATATAATTATTAATTATGAAATATATGACATAATAATGTTAATGTAATAATATAAATATATATATACATATATTTGTTTTACATGCTTCCATTTAATATGATAAGAAAACGGAAACAACCTTCATTAGTACGTACGACCTTCCATCTCATTGAATGGTGTATTCAATTCCATATATCTCTGTATTATATTTACTTATATAGTAACAATATATGATATATCAATAATTTTTTACATCATATATGTATGTGAAACATTATCTATGTAATAAAATTCAGAATAAAAAGTCAAAACATATACGATAAAAAAAGATATTATTACTCAAAATGTTATTTTTACTTTGAAATTGTTAATAAATGAGTATTGTAAAGTCATGAATGAATCATATATGATATCATAAATATTATTATGCTTCTGTTACATGTTATTAATATGTTTAGTACCACTATATAGTTGTTTCCTAAATGTACCAAGGAAATCGTACATACGGTAATAGTTAATTTCACAGTCTCATTCTTATTCGAAGATGTTTGTACATTATTAAATACAAGGTCATATTTTTCATCCTTGTCCATGTCTGTTAAAAATTTATTTCAAAATATTCCAAATATTCCATTAAAATATATTCAATTCATTTTTACTAATGTTTTATTTTTTTATAAAATGTTTTGAAAGGAATCTTTTTTTACAACAAATGTAATTTATGATCATTTTGAAAAATTAGAGAATGAATGTTTTTCTAACATATTTTTTTATAAGGTTTTCCCACCATCATGTTTCCTTACCATTTTAAAACATTCCATATAATCTTTCATGGTTATTTTCAAAATAAATGTTTTCTTTTATAATTTTTATCCCTTTAAATGATTTGAAACAAAAAATGGGACATATCTCTCAAATTGTTTTAATGATTATTTTCATATATCGCAACTTACATTGTTAGATTTTATATATATTTTATGGTTTTTTATTATGAAACAATCTACCATTTTTTGTTGATTGCTTTGTGATATGTGTGATTGTGGATTTCCTATTTTGATACCATGTAGAGTTTGTGGTTAATACATCATTATTTCAAATTCTAGTTTTAATACCAATGTTTATTTATGTTATATTTCCCCCTTTTTCTATGAGGAATGAGTTGTACATATTATGTGATGGGAGGGGCCTTAAATGTCCCCTCGATGTATCAGTGGGCCCCATGAGATAAACTAGTTAGCTTTTCTACCCATTTATGTATGTTCTTTGCACGAGGCATTGATGGTGTTGTTATGATGTCTTAAATTATCCATTCAACCATTGTGAGATTAGTAGTTGATATTACATGTGATTATTAAACTATTATAATGACCATGTGAATGTTTAAATGGAATTATTTTATATCATATTTATATATTATGGAAAAGATTATATTTAAAAGGACTGTGTTTTTTTCTATACCATTCCTTAATAATTTATTCTTATTTTTGATATCATCCGCTATTATATTTACCCTTATTAATATTTTGACCTCAAAACTTTCTTATGTTTTATTTTCACAGGATTCCATTTAGTGTATTATGTTTGATATGCATAGTTAACCTAAATGAATAATGGAATTATAAAAGTATTATCTATGTAATATTTTAGGTTTTGAATATAAATGTACGGTTAATATATGTAATATATTTTTAAAGGATGATAAAATTACTAGCCCATCATGATTTGATTATTTTTAATTATGCCAGAGTATTAAAATATTGCACTGGCACCAGGCTTCTTGGGTCAGGGAATTACAACATCAAAGAGACATAATGTATCCCACTATCATAATATAATATATGAAGGAACATTCATATGCACCACCCTTGGTTTAATACCTAAATTATAAAGAAAAGGGGAATTGTTCATGATAGTTTGCTAATCCTTGAGCCATTAATGTTAATAATAATAGGTAACAAATAGTTTGTTTGGAGAAATGAAAAGACTATGCTATCACTACCATTGGTATAGAACATGAATATTAAACTATATAAGTTTCAATTCTTATTAGATAATTAATTGAAAATGATTTATTTGATTATGGTTATTTGAATTAAATTATATTCAACATGTTTTTAAGAACTATTAAATAAAATCATCATTACCATGAAGTAATTATAATGGTAAAAACATTATAGGGAACGTTCCTTTCATCCCAGGTGTTTCACTCATCAACTAATACTGTATGCAAGGGATTCTACCAATGACTTTTTTAATCTATCCCTTGGTGGAATTTGATTTCATATTGGTCATGAATTAGATCTCATTATAAAGAGAATAGGTCTACTATTGGTAAATGGAAATATATTTCTATAATATAATCTATCTCATGCTCATATGTAAATTTAATGAGGTCCATGAATATAATCTTAAACGTATATCAATCTTACCTATGTTTATACTGAGTTAATATGTATATATTTCCATAAAAATCACTCGTAAATAATGACATTATGAAAATTAACATTATAAGGGAATTTAAAGGTATATTTATCAATATTTTTATGGAAACCCCCCATATGTTTTGGTAGTGTCATTAAAAAATAGATAAATATATCTACTAATTGATTAATAATCCCTAATAATATGGGTCTCATTGAAATATTGGGGTTAGTAAAGTAATTACAAGAGTATTTTGAAAAAGGTTATATAACATTTTTTTTATCACATTTGGCTATAATCATGGTATTTTTTTAAGAAAAATGATTGATAAATGCAATTTTTCATCAACTATCTAATTCCCAGCAAGGTCACTGTAATGAAAATCTATCCACTTCCATGGATTGATGGATCATTCGATTATGTGTTCAGAGCTCATTACATCTCATTGTTGGATTATTAATTGGGATATTATCTACTAAATGTAATGATGGAAGATATTTCAAATGCATATTTCAAAACCTGATATAGACATTATGAGTATATAGTGAATCTCTCTGATCCTAATAATACCCTTGAAATAATTATAAATTTGATTAATAATGTCTTTAAATTCTCCATTGGAAAAAATTTCTAATAATTTTGATAATATTCTCATTTGCTCAAAGTGAATGGAGGGGTGTGAACTGTATCTAATGATCCAGTAGAATATATTTAGATAGGAGATGTTTTATAAAACATTCATAAATTGACCTGTATTTTTTTAGATAGATAAAATTGTGGGTAATGTTACCATATGTGAATGAATATATTTACCCTTCAAAAAAATCATGGAATTTCGTAGATTATAAAGTGTTATAGAAAATCATTATTTTAAGGATTTGATTGGTACTGCAGAATTTTTTTGAGACATTTCTCATGATTATACTGACTAGTAACTAAATTAACAATGAAATGGTTATTTTATTTTAGGATACAAGAATTAAATATAATATTTATTGAGATCATGAAGGAAATAATCGATCAGGTTTATAATAATGTTGTGTTATTACTTATTGAATTTACCACAGTATAGTTTATTATCCATTAGAAGATCATCCTAACATATGATTTGGATAGAGAAACACTGATATTCCCTTTAATAATTTATTGGTAACACCTATTTGGTTTGTTTTGTGACATATATATAATTAAAAAGTTTCCAACCAATATATTGACACAATAAAGGAACAACATGAATAAGTTAAAATTGGTAGAGAAAATCGTTTATTATGATTCCATTATTCAATACCATTCTATGAAGATAAATAAGGAAAATGATTCTCTTAGTATAAAATAACATGCTATTATATTCATGCCAATTTTTGGGAAACAACGTATCTTTATGGATATAGAATTGATTGATTGAAAAATCATTATAATAAGGAATGCATCCAACCTTTCGTAAGTAATTTCCCAATGATACACCCAAGGGATGATCAATGAGGCATAATGTGATGACTTTGAGCATCAAAAAAAATATAAAATCAATAGAGGAAGGGAGCAATCATCATTTCAAAACTGATGAATATATTTTAATTCAGTATAGAACCATATGTTGTGTCCCTTCAGCATGTGATATAATGAATTAAATATAGGATAATGGTAATATATCATTATTATATATTGATCATTTAAGTGCATTAACATATTGTGATATTCAGGATAAGAAATGCAAGGAATAAAAAATGAAAATTATTTTGAGTAAACCTCAGTGTGTTTATTATTCCAACATGATTGAGCATAGAGGCCGATTTCCAAGGGACGATCCTTCCATTACTCATATGCAAAATAAACTAAATAATATCACCATATACATTTTCAATAGACTCCAAAATACATTAAAATGATGAAATAAGGTATTAGTTGTGTTGAATACATTGAAAAAGACATCCCAATCCATTCCTCCATGGGAATATTTACTTATTTAAAAAATTTATAGGATATTTGTAAAAAAAAGTTATGTGGATTCATAGTGAACCATAATTGATTGTTTGTGATCATGAACCATGTAATATCTCAAAAAATCTATATATTTCGTTAACATACATAGAATACTGAACTGAACATTATCATATATTACCACCCACAAACTATTTTCTAGTCAGAAAGGACCATTTAGAAACATTAGGAAATTCTAATATCATTCTCAATGGAATTTGGTGAATAGTGGGATCTACATCTCATATTGGGTGAGTTATCGTATAAAAAAAATACAGTCAAGTATAAAAAATTCTCCATATGAGTCTCTATTTGGGAAGTGAATTAATAATACAATGTGTTAGGTTGAGGTTGGTTAAAAGTAACTACTTTGACCTAATCATTTACATGAAGTGACATGAAAGGATCAATCCATCATTATACATATAAAATAAGATTAGAGTATTCAAAATATCTATTCTACAAACCACAAAATGGAAATAGATATTAAATTTAGAGATATAAATTTCATATAAATATAACTATAAATGAGAACCATGAAATTTTTCATTAAATGAAATCCAAACTGTATGTATGGTGGTACCTTTGATACCATCGAAATCAATAGAATCAATGTCCTATCATATTGAACATAAACCCAACATTCTTCATATTAATTATTTTTCACATGTATCTCTCTGGAGAATGTACACATACAATTTCTAATTGATATGAATATAGATGTTGTATAACAAGATCATTCCCTCTTTTATGACTAAGATAATGTGTAAAACATGAACCTTAGGTATAAAGATATTAAATAAAGGATAACTCTCCCTATCAAAGTTGTTTATAAGAACCATAAATATAATTTTGTGATAGGGGAACTACATAAAAAATGAAATAGAATTACCATCATCTATTCCCATCAGACTATACCATTAGAAATTCTAGGGAAAGCATTTCTAAATGGAGAAATAATGTAACCACCCTTAAATTATAAATAATATATTTTTACAAAAAATTATTTCTCATATTATATTTTTCTATTATTATAAAAAAATATCAGAAATAAATACCAATAACAAGTTATTTCATTAACATATATCAATAAATTAGTTTACCACTAAACCCCTAAAAATTAAAAACATTACTATAGTAAAACATTAATAAAATAAGGATTTCATAATGATAAAATTCAGAACATTCAAATATATTACAATTATCACTCCCTCGAAAATATAGTGGAAAAGAAAAAAATAATAGTAATACAATAAAAAAAATTAAAAAAACAATTTATAACCTTAGGATGAAAATACTATAATGATAAATGAATGAATAAAGAGGAATATTTTGGAATAAATGCGAAAATTTCAATAATAACGTGAATATTAGAATCATAACATTACCATTTTATGATTAACTATTTAGTGAAAAAATAAATTTCAATATAGATAAATTTTTTAATGAATAAAATTAGAAAATATAAATATTTTAATTCCATAATGTAAACATCAAAATTTAATATTAAATTAAACTATAAACACATTTACAATAAAATATATTTCAGTGAATTTACAATAATAAATTTATAAATATTAATAATTAAATAAGAAATATTCAAAAAAATTATCTTGATAAATTTAATATCATATTTATAATCATGACATGGAAATTTTCTATGGGTGATTCATTGACAATTTTCGAGGAAACGTCAATATTTATGTGAATAGTAAATAAATTTTTCTATGAACCTCATGTTTTATTAAATAATAATGATATACTAATGAAATTATAAATATTATATCCATTATATTTATAGAAAGTCAATTAATTAAGATAAATAGACGATTAATAAATAATACAATTATAATCCAACCCTAAAAAATAATTTCTAAACTCGAAAATATAAAGTGTCCCTTTAAATAACATTTTGTTCATTTTTCTCCTTTTTTTATAAACTAATAATTTATAATTATATTATTAATTAAAGTTATATATACATATTATAATATTAAAATACATTACATAATGTTAAAGTTATTTCGAGAGAGTGGATTATTGTCTCGACCCGTCCCTTGTGGCCCGTATCGTGACTAGCCCAACTCCGTCTTCCATAGGCCAGGGGATGGCGACTAGAACCAAAGACGCAAATCCCTATATTGGGAAGTCATTACCTTTATAATAGTAAAAAAACAACAGAGTACGCAATTTGATGTTATACACTAATTAGAACTATATACAAAAGAGTGTGTTGAAATTAAAGGGGCCAGAAATACAATCCCAACAGTAAAGAACAATATAACAGAAAAGCTAGTACAACTGAAGTAAAGTAGTAAAGTAGAAACTGGGTCATCCTTCGGAATTACCACCTGAATGGTGGGTATAGATGGACACCTCAATACCCCAAGTTGGTCCGTCCGCTCCGTGTACATCTGGCCAAGTGGTCCACCTCTTAGTACAGTCCAGTTCTGCTACTCTCTTACCCGATCAGCGCTGTCTGTCGTCTAAAACAAACACAACGATGTGCAGGCAGAAACCATGCTAGGGTGAGTATAACAATACTCATTAGGGATCCCAATAACATCATGGTCTCAAAAAATTCAAACAAGTATAACCATAAAGTACTGAATCAATGGATAACCCTTACTTAGGTATATGGCCATACGTATACCTAAGTTATTTAGTAACCCATCTGAATCCTGAGGAAAACACAAAATTCATTATCTTAGTTCAAACTATGATTTAAGTGATGTATATAAGTATCGATGACTTTTCGCGAAGCTAGATCATCTTATTCTGTCAAGAGGCACTGCTTCTTACCACACGGTGTCTGACCCCCAAAGGATCGATAGGTAATAACCCCTGCAATGACCCACATAGGACCGGTTTTCACTAACCTACATAGGATCCCTAAGCGCTAAACCACATAGTATCTGACCCACATATTATTGGTATGTGTTGAATGACACAGGATCACTGGGCGCTAACCTCTGTATGATCTGTATCCAACCTCCGCCTCACTATCAACCATTGGATTCCTCGCACCCAGTGCACATGAGTTCCGTAGATTCTTTCCTTGGGATATCTTTTGTACACAAACTACCACAAAACACCAAAAAAGAGTAACCCAAAGATCTTCCATATCGTAAGGGTTCTAAAGCGACAGACAATGCGTCAATCAGACGCCAGGTCTGTGAGTTATTGGCATTTCTATCCCAGGGGCCTGGTTTGTTTTTAGGTTCAAACCAACCCGACTGTACACGAATTAAGTCAAATCCTCAAGTGGGTTATTCCAATAGAACCTTCTCACTATATGATTTTTTGTCTCCATATTCGGTTCATCAATCGGACCCACCATATCCCATGATAGGGGGAAAATGGTGTAAACTGACCAAATGAGTTCGAGTCTGGTCCAACCTAGTCGGACTGACCCTATCCAAGGAAACGGCCCAGCCGAGGGCGGCCGGATAGAAGGTGGCCCGACGGCCTTCCTTAGCCTTACCAAGGTGGGAGACACACTCCCCCTGGAACACCCGAACTCCTTAGCTGTTCGGGTGGAAACCCTATCATGCACTAGGTGGTTCCGATCTAGGTCAAGAGGGACCCTAAGGGTCCCACTCCTCCCGGCTAGCCATGCATCCCACCATTTGACTCCTCCAGCGGCTGGCCTGGCCGGCTACCTTGGCTCCTTCGCCACAGCGTGATGCCACTGCAGTCCTACTCCTTCATTTGGTGAAACGATGCCGCACGACCTCCGTCGCGGCCTGGCATAGCCGTGGCCTCCAGCTCTTCGGTGCGGTGCGACGGCGTCGCACCGCATCTGCTGTGGCCAATCTTGGTTGCCACTCTCCTTCCGCACAGCACGATGGTGTCATGCCCTCTTGGATACCAAGCAGCCTTGCACCACAAGTTCCTTCATTGACGGCCCAATTCCATCCTTCTTTGCTCCACCTCCGCCGTCAACACAATGAGAAAAAAAACTATGGGAGAGGGTCGGACCGTGTTTGTGCGGTCTGAGCCCTCCTCATTAAGATGATATCCATCGGAAACATGTAACAAAAAAATGAATAACGTAAGATAATTCTCATACATAAATCATCCCCAACTTCGTATGATGATCGTTGACGGTTGAAGGAGAGGAAAAACGGATGTCGGTTCGTCGACGTCAGGAAGCGTCCGGGGAAGAAGCATCATCAGCATTCTTCATGTTCGGCTCCTTCTTTTTTTGGCTTGGTTGAAGATCAATGAAGATGTTTGTCATTCATCAGTGGTCTGTGGAATTCTTTATTGGAAGGATAAATCTCTCCACTAAAAGCTCCACCAAAAGATTTTCCATCCCAAAAAATAATAGATATCTATTATTTTAATGGTTGGAAATAATTCAAAAGGGTTCCAATTAATTAAAATAAGTTCAATTAATTAATGGTGAGGGTTGGCACAAAACATTAATTGGGGGGAAGGTGGGTTGTTGACATCCCACATTAATGGGGACTTAAAAGTGGTGTTTAAGCTCGTGTGGGCCCCACCAATGATATCCTCCCAAGGGAGGTTATGTCCGGGTGGGCCCCACCACCATAACCTCCCATGTGAGGTTTGGGTGTCATGGACCCCACCTCCAACTTCCCCTTGGAGGATTAAACAACCAGAAATAAAAATAATTTAACACTTTATTTTCATTTAATTTAATTAAAAACCACAAAAATTAACTTCCATTCTCATCATAACGCAACTGCAGTGAAGGTATCACTAAGTAATCACTAATGTTGCGAGTTCAACGATGCCTTCAGATTTAAATCTTGAGCACTCGTTCAAATGATATAAAACCCCTCTGGTACATTTACTGAACGTACCTGAACAAAACTGTAGAAAATTATTTCAAACACACCGTTCCTCGGAATCAAGCACCGTAAATATTCGCGGACTCGTAAAAATCCCATGAATTTAAGGGAAAAAAAATTATTTGGAATTTTCAGGTCTTTACACTCTCCCAACCCCAGGGATTTACATCCTCGTAAGCTAAAACTCACACTAAGGGAACATATGGGGGTACTAAGTGTGCATCTGGGCCCCCTGGTCCTATGTGCTCTCCTTGAGGTTCCTGTGGTGCCAGCGAATGCACACCAGAGGTATTGACCGTCTATGTAGGACCTTATCTTGTTGTTCCTCAATATCCAATAGAATCTCTGTAAAAGTCGCCCCGTCATCAATGTCCAACTCCCCATGGTTGATGATGTTGGATAGGTCATGCACGTATCTCTTCAGGTGAGATATGTGGAAGACGTCGTGCACCCAGTGCAACTGAGGTGGAAGAGCGAGGCGATAAGCCACCTCGCCTACTCTGCTGACAACCTAGAAAGGACCGATGAATCGTGAGAAAACATGCCACCTCTAACAATTCTCTGTAGACCTCATCGAGGTGAGACCCATAGAAAGACGTGGTCGCCATCCTCGAACTACATAGGTCTCTATCTCTTGTCAACATAAAACTTCTTCCTTCTCTGTGCAGTTTTCATCCCCTCCTGAATGATCTGCACCTTCTCTGAGGTAGCCGGTACCATCTATGGTCCCACTAGTGCTAACTCCCCTAGGTCTGTCTAGCACAGTGGCGATCTACAAGGTCAGCCATACATGGCCTCCAAATGTGACATACCGATTGAGGAGTGATATACATTTTTGTAGGCGAACTCCACCAAAAGCAAGTGATCCTCCCAGCTACGACCAGATTCGAGGACACATGCACAAAGCATGTCCTCGAGGGTTTGAATGATCCACAAAGTCTGACCAGCTATCTAAGGATGGAAGGCGGTGCTCAAGAAATGTTGTGTCCCAAAAGCCTCATGTAACCCCTTCCATAACCGGGAAGTAACCCGCGCATCATGGTAGGAGGCAATAGAAGAAGGTAATCTATGTAAATGCACAATCTCCTGCACATAGATGCATCCCATGCTCTTTACTGAGCCCTACTCTCTAATCGGTAGGAAGTGGGATGACTTGGTGAGTCGGTCAATGATCACCCATATCGAATTGTGACTCCTAGATGTACATGGAAGACCCATTACTAAGTCCATGGATATCCCATCCCACTTCTACTCAGGGACCTCTAAGGGTTGTACCAAGCTTGCTAGTACCTGGTGCTCCACCTTCACATGCTGACAAGTGAGGCATCGTGAGACAAACTTTTCTACCGCCTTCTTCATACCTGACCACCATTGTTGTCTTCTAAGGTCCGGATATATAATCGTCATTCCTAGATTTACCGCTAGAGGGGAAGTGTGGAACTCCCTCAACACTTCCACTGGATGTCCTACTGGTACTATGCTACGTCTTCTAAAGAGGATGATGTTTTCCCCACCTTCATAAAATCAATCAGGTGCATGCCCTGTGGATATCTGAGCACGTCGTGTCTCGCAATCATCATCCCCATGATGCGCCTCCCTCACTATTTGATGAAGTGGATGAGTGATTGTAAGAGACTGTAGAAAGGTTTCTCCATCTCTATCCACAAAGGTTATCTATGAGGCAGCCAGCTTCTCAGTCACCTCTCCTTGCATCTATATACCAGATCTCTTGCTGATTTCATTCACAACAATGTTCTCCTTCCCATGAGTATAGACTATCTCGAAGTCATATTCCTAGATGAACTCAAGCCAACATCATTGTCTCTGGTTCACATCCTTCTGGGAGAAGATATACCTGAGACTATTGTGATCAGAGTAGACTATAAAATGCTTTCCCATCAGATAGTTCCACCACATCATCAAGGCGAAGACCACTGCTGATAACTCCAGGTCAAGGTGTATCATAGTTCTACTCATGCTATCTCAACATCCGAGAACCATATGCGATCACAGCTCGCTCCTGCCTCAGGACACACACGTGTCCCGTTCTAGATGCATCGTAGTAAACTACGTACCCTGCGCCCTCCTCTGTAAGCCTCAAGATGGGGGCACTAGTCATCCTCTACCTTAGCTCTTGAAATCTCTGCTGGTATCTCTCCGACAACACAAAAGGTTACTCCTTCGTCATCAAGGCTGATAGTGGTTCTGCAACTCTGAAGAAGTCTGGAACGAACCTCCAATAGTATCGAGCCAAACCCAGGAAACTTCGTACCTCAGTAACACTCCTGGGTGGATCCTAATCAAGTACTACCTCAATCTTCACTGGATCCACCGCAACTCCAGCCTCCGAGATGAAATGTCCGAAGAAGTGAACTTCTCAAATACAAAACTAGCACTTCGAGAGATAACCCTAAAGCTGGTTCGTTCAGAGTGGGTCTAGTACTACATGAAAATGGTAGGCGTGCTCCTTCTTAGTAGTCGAGTAGATCAGAATGTCATTTATGAAGACCACGACAAATTGATCATGGTATGGCTAGAAGATCTTGTTCATCAGACACATGAACACTGTTGGAGAGTTTTTTTATGCCAAAGGGCATAAACTTGAACTCATAGTGGGTGTACCAACATCGTAAGGCCTTCTTCTGCACATCCTTGTCTCGAACATTGAGCTGTTGATATCCTAATTTGATGTCTATCTTCAAGAACCATCGAGCTCCCTTGAGCTGATCAAAGAGGTAGACAATCCCTAGTAGTGGGTACATGTTCTTCATAGTCACCTAGTTTTGGCAACAGTAGTCAACAGAAAGCCGCAAGCTCCCATCTGCCTTCTTGGCGAATAGAATCGGGGATGCCCAGGGAGAAACACTGGGCTGAATGAATCCCTTTTCCTACAAGTCCTTCCAGTTGTACCCACATCTCACGAAGCTCAGCACGAGACATCCAATATGATGGAGTAGATATCGGTGCAGTCCTAGGATACAGGTCAATGTAGAAGTCCACCTCTCTATGAGGAGATAATCCTAGAACATCGTCAGGAAAAACACCCGTGTACTGATCCACCACTAAAGGATAACTTGGACACTCCACGTCAACTGCTCCGAGGGTATGCCAGGCCAACTGATGAGTGATCGGCTACACCCTCCTCCCAGTAAGTATGTCATGTGTTGAAAAGGATCCCTTCTCGCTGGTGAAGGTAAACATGGTCCCATCCTTGCAGACACACCGCACATTGCGCCTAATACAATCAATCTGATCATGAAGTGCAGATAACCAATCCATACCCAAGATGACGTCGTAGAGCCCCAACACCACTACGAGGATATCCCAGTCGATGCTCTCGCCTCCTAGACTATGCTCACACTGCTGGAACCAGTGCATAATCATCGAGTCTGCTCCCGTAGAATTCACTAGACATTAGGATCAAACCAACGGCTCAGTTGGAATCTTTGAGCTCTGAATGAGGGAAGTGTCTAGGAAATAATGATTCGAACATGTGTCTATAAGAACTGAAGCTAAGGTGGATTTTACACATATAGTACCTCGAATCACCTCTGGAGTTCCATGGTCATATGACTCAGCTGCCTGAAGCTGAGCTCTCCCCTGACCACCTGCTCCCCATGGTCGGGGTGGCCCTCCTGGTGGTGGTAGTGGAAACACCTCAGAATGTCGTCCACTACCAGTTGCTCGACCAGCACCTCCTACACGTCCTCTTGTTCCCTACGGACCACCTCGATTGAACCTCTTCCATTTCTTGGGAGTTCCCTCCACTGACTGATGATCGTCTAGGTGGTGGGTCGGATAGTCACATTCCATTTTACCCTGCCCGCCTCATGAGTAGCATTGTCTACTCCTGGCATATAAATCTCTACTCTGTGTGCCCCGTACAACCAATCCTGAGTCATAAGGTTGAACAACTTTGGGTCTAGTCCTCTTGGACCTCTACGTCATCTATCTACTGCCTGATGTAGAAGACTCCTCTATATGTTGACTAGTAGTGGGTCTCGCTGCTTGTGACTGCTCAGTAATGAAGCTATCTACAAGGAGAGTTCTCTCTAACACCCCCGCCAACGTCGGGATGTTGAGGGAGGTCATCGAGGCTATGATATCTTTCATGTGTTCCTACATGAAGTTCTGGGACCTGAATAATGGGTCCCACACCATATCTGTAGAGTATTGCGAGAGGTCAGTGAACCTCACTGAGTACTGTGCTACTATCATGTTGCCCTGATGGAGATGAAGTAGCTCCTGTATCTGCACCGTTTGAAGGGTGGTTGGTACAAACTCTGCCTAGAACAGGCTCACAAAGTCTATCCAAATTAACGTCACATCGTCGTGTACCCAAACCATTAGGCTCCACCATCTGGATGATTCTACCTGAAGGAGAATGGCAGCAAGGATCCCCATGAGGTCTGTGGGTGTCTCTACCAGCCTAAAGACTCTCAACATAGCATGTAGCCAATCCTCATCCGCCAATGGTTCTGTCTCTCACCGAAACCTTGGTGGCCTCTGGAGCAAGAACTCATGCAATGTGCTCATACAGTGTGCATCATCAGCTGCTAGGGCTGGTGGAATCTATGGTCTAGTGGAAAGTGGTATCACTGGTGCCTCCGCTGGTAACGGGTCCTGCACTGAGGCCTTTTTACTCGGTGGGTTGTTAGATCATACGAATCTTGGGGCTCTAACTGGTTATCCACGGGGGAGGGTGGCATCCTGAAAGGAAGATATGTGACATGATCAAAAGTTTATACCGAATGAGATGACCTGGCTGGGATGACTTAAGAAAACATTTAAAGAAAGCACAAAATTAGTGTTTTCGTGCACAAAGTCAGAAATCAGTAGTTAGGGTCCTTGTGTATGGATACATTATCCCCCACACAAACACTGGACCCCCTAATATTAAAACCACACCTTTTACCCTTAACACTATTGGTTCACAGAAAAGAAATATCAGAGTCCTAATTTATGTGGTAGAACCGACTCCTCAGATACCAATTTCTCATGACCCGTCCCCTATGGCATGTATTGTGACTACCCCAAGCCCGCCTTCCATTGGCCAGGGGCTGGGGACTAGAAAAAACGGTATAAATCACTATACTAGGAAGGAATTTCCAATATAATAGTAAAAAATCACAACAGAGTTTGCAACTTGAAGTAAAACACTAAGTAAAACAGTATACAATAGAGTGCGCTGAAAGTAAAGGGGCCAGAAATACATGCCCCATAGTGAAAAACAATATAACTAAAAATCTAGTACAACTGATGTAAATAAGTAAAAAAGCTAATGGTTTGTCCTCCAGAATTTCCACATGAAGGGTGGGTATAGATGGCCACCTTATCACCCCATGTCCTTCCGTCCACTCCGTGTACATCTCGCCGAGTGGTCCACCTCCAGGTACCATCCAGTTCTGCTACTCTATGCCCCAGTCAATGTTGTTTGACATCTGCAACCAAAAAAATGAGGTGTGGGCATAGCCCGTGAAAGGGTGAGTATAATGATACTCAGTAGGGACCCCAAGACCCTTAGGGTATCACAAAATACCAACATGGATAACAAAAAAGTATGGATTCAACGGATAACACTTACTTTGGTATATGACAATACATATACCTAAGTTATTTAGTAACACATCTCAATAATGAGGAAAACATGAAAGTCATTGTCTCAGCTAAAACCAAGATTTCAGTGAAGTATAGAAGTACATATGATTACTCATGAAGCTAGATCATCATATTCTGTCAAAAGGCACTTCTTCTGACTATACAGAGTCTGACCCACACAGGATCGATTGGTACTAACCCCTGCATTATCCCACACATGATCTGACCCACATAGGATCTGTATGCACTGACCCACATAGGATCGCTAAGCGCTGACCCACACAGGATCTGACCCATGTAGGATCGTAATGTGTGTACCCACATAAGATCACTGAGCACTGACCTCTATATGATATGTCGCCAACCTCCGCCTCACTATCAGCCATTGGATTCCTTGCACCCGGTGCGTTGGAGATTCATAGAATATTCCCTTTAGATATTAGTTGTACCTCAACCAACACTAAACTAAATAACAGAATAAACCAAAGATTCGACATGTCATAAGGGTTCCAATGTGATAGACGATGCATCAATCGGACTCTCTGTCTGTGAGTTATTGGCATTTCCGTCCCTGGGGCCCGGTTGGTTTTTAGGTTCAACAAAACCCTGTCATACACCAAATGTGTTAAAAAATCATGTGGGGTATACCAATAGAATTGTTAGGCTCTAAGAATTCTGTGTCCATAGGCTGATCATCAATCGGACACCTGTAGCCCATGATAGAGGAGAAATTGTGTAAACTGGCCAAACAGGTCCGTGTCCGGTCCGACCCAGTCAGACCGACCCGGTCCAAGGAAGAAGCCCGCCCCGAAGGTGTGGCCCAGCCAGAGGGCGGCCTGGCCATCAGCATCCCGACCGATGGCGGCCCGGCCGAATGTGTCCTACCCTCGCTGCGCCCAGGGGGAGACAAATGCCCCCCTCGAACACCCGAACAGCTTAGTTGTTCGGGTGGAAACCCTAACTGGGGCCAGGTGACACCGGTCCAGGTCACACGGGACCCTGAGAGTCCCACTCCTTCTGGATGGCCAAGGAGATGGCCCGGCCGGCCACCTCAGATCCTCCTCCACAGCGCGACGGCGTCGCAGTCCTGTTCCACCTCGCAACACGATGGCACAACACCTCCTCTGCGGCGGCCCGACATGGTCGCGTCCTCCAGATCCGTGCAGCACGACGATGCCACAACCCGGTATAGCTTTGGCCCCCTGCTGGCCTCCACGTGACGTGACGGTGCCGCGGGCCTCTTTCATGGCCCATCGTGGCCACGAATCTCTTTCTGGGTGGCACGGCAGTGCCACGCCCTCTTGGTGATCCAGTGGCCTTTAAACACTGGTTCTTTTATGGTCGGCCCAATGTCGGCCGCCGTTGTTCCTCCTCCGCCATCAACGCAAGGAGAACAACAATAATGGGGGAGGTTTGGACCGTGTTCGTGCTGTCTGAGCCCTCCTCGTTAAGATGATATTAATCGGCAATAGGGAACACAAAAAAATGTCTAAGAATGAAGGGTAAATCTCATACATAAATAACCCCCTACCTTGTATAAATATTGTTGATGGTGGAATGAGAGGAAAAGAAGACATTGATTCATTGACGTCGGGAAGCATCCAGGGAAGAAGCATCGTCGGGGTTCTTCAGGGTTGGATCCTTCTCTTTTGGATCGGTCGAAGATCGATGAAGAAGTTCACCATTCTTCGGTGGTGTGTGGCATTCATCGTTGGAAGGATGACGTTCTCCAATCAACGATCCACCAAATGAATTTTCGGCCCAAAAATTAATAGACTATATATTATTTTAATGGTTGGGAAGAATTCAAAATAATTCAAAAGGGTGCCAATTAATTAAAAGAAGTTAAATTAATTAACGGTAAGAGTTGGCACAAAAAAATAATGGGGGAATGTGGAGAGTTGATATCCCACATAAATGGGGAGTTAAAAGGGGGGGATTAAAGCTCATGTTCTCCCCCACCAAAGATATCCTCCCAAGGGAGGTTATCTGCGGGTGGACCCACCACCATAACCACCCTTGGGAGGTTAGGGTGTCGTAGCCCCCACCATCAATCTCCCCATAGAGGATAAAACCACCAAAAATAAAAATAAAGTAACAAATTATTTTTATTTAATGTAATTAAAAACCCCAAAACTAACTTCCATTTTCATCAGAACACAACTGCGGTGAAGGTCTTCATATGCAATCACTAACGCTATGAGTTCAACGATGCCCTCAGATTTCAATTCCGAGAACCAATTCAAAAGATCTAAAATCCTCCTCGCACGTTTACTAAACGTACCCGAACAAAAGTTCAAAAAATGATTTCAGGCACACCGGGCCTTGGGATCAAGGGCTGTAATGTTTCACGGACTTGTAAAAATCCCATAAATCTAAGAGAAAAAAATGCCACAGAATATTTGGGTATTTACAATTATATGGTATATAATAATTTATGAATTATTATAACATAAAAATTCCCTTCACATCAATAATAAAAACACCATATCTATCCCCATGGAATACCATGTATAACTGACTTAAAAAAGATCATTTTTTAAAAAATTACATTCAATCCTCTTAAATTTTATCTTCTACACAAAAAAAATCATAAATTGTTGTTAAAAAATATAACTTCCCTTATTATTTTTATAACCCGATTTTTTTAATGAATGTTGGTTACATATTAACTTTATGAAACTCATTCCTCTCCATGAGTTTATTTCATAAATATGATTGTAATATGTTGTATTTCCATGAGATATGCATGATTATAGTCATTTATGATGTGATTTGTGTGTCCATAATAATATATCTCTTTAATTAATTAGTTAATATCATATATCTCATTGGATTATTTTTATTATGTATGAACATTATTCTATATTTGTTGAAAATTATGACATTACGATTTAACAATGTATGTTATGTGTGATAATGATGTTAGATTTAATCAAAAAGGAGTATTCTATTTGAACATTATGTTATGATGTTTTATTACTATTAATTTTTCAAAATATATTTGTTTTTGAAATGAATCTCTCATATTTATATTGTTGATCCCATTATTATGATCTAAGGATGATGATTATTTTCACCCATGTACGATTTATTTAGGTCTTTTATTAATTCTAGGTAAATCATAAAATTTACCACATTTTAGCTCACCCTTCGATTGATGAATATCACAAGGAGAATTAATGTCCAAAAGAGGCCATGGCTGATTTATTAGTTATATAAAGATGAAATTATGTAATATTTTGGTTTAATTATGTACAACTAATTAATGAGATGAATTTTATTAAAATAATAAACCTGTGTATCCTTAATTGTAAAAATATAATGTTATTTATATTATTATTTAGTATTTTTCATGTATGAAAATTATGGGAAACTATAATAAAAAGTTTATCCTTCCCACCAACAATTAAAAAATCAAAACTTGCTTATGTCACTTTCATACCACCATGGGAATAACTGACATATATATTTTTCATAGCCACCATACATGGTTTGCTAAATAGGGTCATTTAATGAGTAAATATTATATTTAATAAAATATTATGACTAATTAAATATAATTATTTCATAACTAAATTTAATTCTATAATAACAAATACATCAACCATCCATAGTTTTAGAATAAAACCTATATGAATGTGACATATTTTTTCTGTATAGTCAATTGATAATTATATTAATATTTTAGAATGTTATTTAACACCTTAAATACATGTAAAAATATCATTAAGATTTTTTGATTTTGATATTATGCTTGGAGAGTCAATTTCTTGACCAAACTCACCCATATATTACATATTATTCCTATTTTTTTGGTTTAACTACCTAGTTAAAAAATAATAAAAATCATTATCATGGATGTCTATGAAAAAATAAATAATATTATAATAATAATTTAAGGACCAAATAATTTTCCATGGCTATAAAATGTTTTTAATAATATTTAACTTATTTTTATTATACCAAAAGGTTTACTCATTAAAAATTATCACACCAAGATCACCATTATCCTTCCCATCACAAGAATAAATTTTTTTTTTGAAATTAAATTAATAATTATAAATAAATAAACCAATTATACTACAGATAATTATATCATAATGGAGAAATTTTAATATATAATCATGAGTCAATATCATGATTAAAAAACTATACTAATGAAACAATTATAGATAAAAACATATAATAATGAGAATAAAATGTTACAATAAATATTCATGTCATAAATTATTGTAAATGAAGTTTCTTAATGTTTATAGGATAGAATATGGTTATGAAATATGTGATTATCGTAGTAATTTTTGTTATGTAGGATTTTTATGACATTTTTTTATGTTGGAGTAATAGTTATCATTTTTTTGTAACTGTATCTCCTTTCATTTAGTTTTAATGATTATTCCAAAACCCCATTATTCTATGTTGATTTATTTTATACTGATATAGTATAAAATTATAAATCAATATTTTTTTTAAATTTTCAATTATTTCACTTGATTTACATTCTAAATACTTATTAAATCAATGATAATGATATTGGTAAGGGCGATTCTAAAGAATTTTTTAATTTTATATAATATATTTGTTATACAAGTAATTTTATATTTATGGTGTATATGCTACATGTCAGATATATAATATCTTGAAATTTAGTTTATTCTTTGAATTTGAAGTTTAGATTCATGTATTATCAGTTAATGGGTTTTCAATTAAACATTTCATAAGTTGTATGGGATTTTCTTGAGTCAACAAATATTCCTGAGTTAATATAATTACTATTTAGATAAGGTATTATAATAAGATTTATTTTCTATTATATGATGGAATTATATTTCTATTCCACTTTCTTCGTGTAGAATTTAATTTATGGAATTATTTCTCCATAAAAGTTACTAGGGTTATGAATAATTCACATCCTCCCAAAATAACCAATTTCTATTCCATATATATATTTAGTCATCATGATCATATAATCTTTTGTTATTTGAAAATCCAAATATGCTTTATTTATCTAAATAATTATTTTTTAATTACTGTTTTTCAAAGGAAATATTTACCATGCTCATTAAGATATGGGTTTTAATAAATAAATTTTAAAATTATTAAATAGAATTTCTAATTCATTTCAGTATTTTAGTTTTCAACATAATATTTCTAATTAAAATCTTTTATGTATTTTCATGGATCTATTATTTTTATTTTATATACATAATTTTTTTAAAAAAAATCAAATTATCACATTAGATATGAATTTTTAATGTCATTCATAATCACATCATTGTAATACAATTTGAATAGGTGTTTTATAAAAGATCGTTTTTATGGTTTCACGTCCATTTTAAACATTAAATAAAGAAGCTATAATGGGTTATTTTTTATGACTTTTCCAATAAATGAATATATGAAAAAATCATTCTAGGTAATTTAATGATGGTATAAATAAATATATTACCTAATTTTAGTTTATATAATAGTATTTAGAAATTATTTTAATCCATTTTTATTCCATTGGGTTCATTATGATATGAAGAATAATTTATTTAAAATCAAAGAATTTTGTTTGGATATTGATGGGTGGGGTATAATATTTCACTCCATTTATTTGGTAAAGGTTATCTATTTAAATTTATAATAATATACTATAGAATTATAAAAATTATTCCACTAATAGAATATAAATTTATAAATTATATATCAATAATTATTTTTATGTTTGTGATGTCTAAATTACAATGTAATGATTCCATGAACATATTTTTTTCAATAGTTCATTATCAGGAAACATTTACATGAATGTCTATATTTTTATGTCAGTTATTATTATATATGGACATGGATTATTATCTAATGAATATTCAAATTATTCCATGGATGATATATCATTTGAATTTATAAATATTCTTGTCATTTCTAGTAGAAAACTGTTATTAATTAATTTTCTTCTTAAAAATATATTTATCTACTTCTCTTATTTATTCATATTTATATGATACGACCCTTAAATGACATGTTCATAATTTACCATTAATTAGATTATTATATCACCCAATTATTATGATTTAATTCCCACATTTTAAGATGATTATTATAACATATTATAATTATATAAAGGAACATATTGTGGTTTAATTGTAGAGAAATACCCAATAAATTTTTAAAATAAATTACTTATATATATATATAATTCCAAGACACCAAACATTTAGTTATTTTTGTTTTTATATAATTATGATATGTAATTCTCATGATATTAAAATAATTTAATATAAATATATAATTAACCTAGTACATATCCCTTAGTATGAAATAAAATGTGTAAATTATATGTTTTATTCACTGGACCCATTATTAGATGTATGGGATGTCTTAGTGACATTAAAAAAAAATCACTACATGGGGAGACGAATTGAGGGAGACTCGATCAACGTATATTAGTTTTCAAAAAAAAATTAAACAAATTTAATTAATAATGTTACAATGCTACTGAGGTTAAATCTGAATTATTACATGTTAGTTAGAATATGATTTCATTCGTGATTTTAAAATATTCACCTTATGTATTTCAATATAAATATTAAGTTCCAAACATTACATATGAAATAAATGATATTGAAAAAATATAGACAAATAAAATTGAATGGCTATTATCTATATGAAAAAATATATATTCCATGAAGAAAAATGCCCAAATCAAAAACAATTCTTATGGTCCAGTACGACAACAATATAAAATGTATAGATAAATTTATAATAATAAATTAAAGATCCAGTTTTACAGTCTTTTTAAGGAATGGTTTATGTTATATACAAAAATACTATTATTTAAATATGTTACTTCCAAAAAAGATGCAATATCCTTAGGGGGTTATATGGGAATGTGAAGATATATTTTAAAAATAAATTTACTCTCACAAAATCCTTCTATGATATTTCAAAATAGAACACATTTTAATGATTAAATTATTTTCATGGTAAACAAAGACGAAAAAATCTCATATATAATTAATCTCTAAATATTAAACAATATAAGTTTATAGTGGAGTAACTTTAAATAATAATCTAGAGATAGAAAAATATAAGTCACGTGTTGATGAGGATGAAATCAAATCAAGCGAGAAACAAAAAGATATTATTCACCCAAATAAATAATTTTGGGACCATTACTCATAACCAACCATATATGGATCAAAAAATAATAGGGAAATTTTGAGTACTATGTAAAAATTTTAAAAATTGGTTCTAGATAATGATATTTTGTGTACAAAGTATTTTATAAAATATTGATCTGAAAATTAATGGAAAAGGTAAAAATGGTAAAAAAAACTATTGGTATCAAACAAATTATTATTTGAAACTCTTACTAAACCATGAAGAGGGAATAAATAAAAATATTCACAAAAATGGTATGCAACTTTTATTGATTTTTTTGGAAAACATACTTCCTCATAAATTTGTTAAAATGATGAAAAATTTATATATTTGAAAAATACAAATTTTATGAAAAATTAATTAGTGTTGGGTTTGGAAACCATGTAAATCCTAGTATGAATGAAAAATTTTATCATTATTATTATTTCAATGAACCAAATAGGTCCATCCCAATGATATTATTTTTCTTTTAATGTACTAATATATATGGAGTTGAATGTGTACATTTAGTGATACAAACCTAGTAAATTGAATGATGTGTTATCAATGGTTTTTTATAACTACCATGGGAATAATTTATGTAGGGAAACTTCATACGGTGAAAAATAATGAGTTAAGGCTATTAAACCATCGAAAACTATGTGAGTCTTGAACATTGAAATATATGTACAATCCAATAAAATATGAATAAATAAACCCTAACTAATAGTTAGAAAGTCTATTTTTATGTCAAACATATTAGTAAAGGGTGAGTGTTAGTTGATGAATATTTTAGAGAAAGAGGGAGATTTACCAAATAAAATTAATTGTAAATATGAATTTTTTGGGATATGTGAAGGTTAAATATTTTTTCGGATAATTTTTTTATTTTTGTAACACCTAGAATATGGGATGATAAGGGTATCATATTATTTATTGTTTATTTAAAACACTGAAAAATATGGTTTTGATAAAAAATTCAAAAAATTAATAATCTAATGATGAATTAGAGTTTCTTTACTAAAGGCTCATATATTAAAAATACATTAGATTTTATAGTTCTCTCAAGTGTAACAAGATATTATTTATATTTTTGAAATATAATAATATTTTTATTAATTTTTTATTGAAAAATGTTTAATTGAGAGTACAAACTCATATATTCTTCAATATTCTTTATAAATAAGGGGGATAAAACAAATAAAAAGTATTAATTTTTGTTTCTTGGAGGTATTGAAAACACACACAAATGGGGAAATTTTCATTCCAAACTATTTGAATTGATTTTTTATCAATAACTAAATATTTTTTTGGTGATGGAGATGATGTTTCTTGGAAGATTATTCTATATACATCCAAAAGGTGAAATTTCTATGATTATTTATTTTTTCCTGAAAATTAATAATAAAAAAATATCATAGATTAAGGAATATATTCCTCAATAGTTAAAGGATGGTGGAAGGCCTCATCATTTATTATGAATTTTATGATGTGTTATCGATTATAAACAATTATCAGTGTAAAATCAATTAAATTTTATTTTATTATCAATGAAATTTGTTTTAGATCATTAATAATGAAACAAATAAGATAGTGATTTCTGTAAGGGTTACTCCATGTTTGGGACCTATGAGAAGGTGATATATAAAATAATTGAGTAACCTAATGGTTAGAAAATTATTTAGCTATATAAAGGTAGTTTATGCACCATGTAATGTATATGGGACCAATTTCATGGTATCTATAATTTTTATCATAAGAAATAATATTTCATTTCTTTTAGAATTGTTCTAATTTTATTCAATGGAGATGGATGATTTGAATTTTTTTGGGAAAGAAAATTAACGAATGAATAAAAATTTCATATGACGTAATGTGTTTCATAATCTTTTTAAATAATTCATACGAATTCAATAATTTCATAAGGATTCCCAAATCATATAAAATTATTTATAGAAAAATATTTTTAAATGGACTATGATAATAAGAAATTGAGTCTGATAGTATGACTATGATAGTGAAGAAATGAGATTAAGCCTCTATGAGTTTGATTTTTATTAGATACATTGACATTGAACAAGACTGAATGACTTATAGTGATTGTATGAATTCACTGATAATTATAAGGCATCATGATAATATTAATTCAACATATATAAAAATTATTAATCATCCAAATTATTAATATTATGAGGTGATTACCTTACCAATATATAGGATATATATCATAGTGTATTTCACATGGAAATTTTGAATGAGTTTGGATAAGAATATCACGACCCATCCCCGGGGGCCCGTGTCGTGACTACCCCAAGCCCGCCTTCTATAGGCCAGGGGCTGGTGACTAGAACCAATGGCATAAATCCCTAATCCGGGAAGGCATTTCCTTTTTAAATGTAAACACGCACAATATAACACACATATGGATACAAAACACTTTTCAAAAACCTTATACAATGGGGTGATTGAAAGTAAAAGGTGCCGGAAATACAAGCCCAAATATGAAGTACAAATACAACTAAAAGGAAAAAAACAGCGGAATGGTGATGAGAGGCTCCTGGATCGTCCACCACAAATCCTACAAAATGGGTAGGTAGAGATAGCCTCCATAGAACTCCACGTCCATCTGTCTCCTCCGTGTAACGACTCATCATATGGTTCACCTCCACGTACTGTCTTCACCTTCTACTCTGATCCCCAATCAAAGTTGTTTGTCGTCTGAAACCAACACAACGAGGTGCAGGCATAACCCATGTAGGGGTGAGTATAACAATACTTAGTAGGGACCCCGAGACCCTCATGGTCTCACAAAATCCACAATGATAAAATACAAAGTATGAAATCAACAGATAACCTCACTTAGTTATATACCCATACATATACCTAAGTTACCAAGTAATCCATCTCAATCATGAGGTAAACCCAAAAGTTACTGACTCATCACAACTAGGATTTTATTCTAGGGATTATATCAGTTTGAACCCTTGGTTGTGGGAGAACTCCTCCTAAATCGAGTACAGTGGGCCTTCTACATCACACATAGGTGCTTGCCACTAACTTGGACTACTGTGGTACTCCTCCTGTCGAGTATTGTGGATCTTTCGCGCTCACATTGAGGCGCTTCCCCTCGGGGGTCTACTCGGCTCACATAGAGGTGCTCTCCCTCATAGCCTGCTGAGGTACTCCACATGTAGAGTACCATGGGTCTACCATACTCACATAGAGGCACTCCCCATCGTGTGTATTCCATGACACCAAGGTGCTCCCCACTGGGCTAGTCGAATCACTCTGAGTTGAATCAGCCAGAAGTATTAAAATCTCAACCAGCTACTAGGTTCCCGCAAAACTATCTTCTCATATCTGGAAGATCTGATCCAGAAGATACTAGTCAATACTCAAACTATCAATAATTCCCACGTATATGTATCTCAACGGTTCGCCACGTCATAGAGGTCTCAATGCAACAGATGGCACGTCAATCGGACACCCGGTCTGTGAGTTATTAGCGTTTTAGTCCCAGGGGCCCAGTGGGATTCCTATAAAATATAACCTATCTGAAACTCAATTAAACCTTGAACTCTTGTGGGGTATACTCAATGGGACCGTCATGCTCCAAGAATGTCAGCGTCGCTCACGGTTCGTCAAATGGATGTACATTGCCAAAGATATGGGCAAAGAAATTACAGGGGTCTGTAGTGGGCCCGAGTTCGGTACGACCCGGTCAGACCAACTCATCCCACACCAGTTTGGGCCCTCCCGGTCTGGGTTGACCCAGTCTATGTCAACCCGGTCCTCCCGCTCAGATCGTCCTAGTCTGCTGGGCATGGCCTAGCGGACTGCAGGGGTTGTTCGTCCCGTTGGTCGCTGCGTCGACAGCTCAGCCCGGAGGTTGGGGCCCGGTTTAGCCAGCGCTGTGAGGGACGCATCTCGGGTGACTCGGCCCAGAAGGATGAGCCAGTATGGCCAGCGACGCTAAAAAGGATGCCACGGCCTAGCATGTGAGGATGGCATGGCTCGGCCCATGCTGTGACTAACCCAAGCCCGCCTTTCAAAGGCCAGTGGCTGGCGACTAGCACCCAAGGCGTAAATCCCTAAACTGGGAAGGCATTGCCTTTATAATGTGTAGACACAAACAGTAGATAACGATTTGGAAGAAAAACACTATGAAAAAATGTATACAAAGGAATGATATAAAGTATAAGAGTTCGGAAATATAAGCCCAACAGGAAAGTACAAGTACAATAGAAAAACAAGTACACCTGAAGAAAAGGTAGAGAAACTACTGGGTCATCCTCCGGGGATTCCAACCTAAATGGTAGGTATAGATAGCCTCCTCAGCACTCTACATATGTCAGTCTACTCTATATACCAACTCATCGTATTATCCACCTCCGGGTACCATCCAGTCCTGCTACTCTGATCCTCCATCAGCGTTGTCTGTCATCTACAACCAACACAATGAGATGAGGGAATAGCCCATGTAGGGGCGAATATAACGATACTCGGTAGGGACCCCGAGACCTTCAAGGTCTCACAAAATCCAACAAGGATAAACCACAAAGTAAGAAAACAACAGATAACCACACATAGGCATATGCCCATATATATACCTATTTTAACAAGTAATTTGTTTCAATCAATAGTTAAACTCAAAAGTTACTGACTTAGATCAACTAGGATTTTTATTCACATTGGTGAAACCATGGCTGCTGAAATAATCCTCCTCTGTCGAGTACAATTGGCTTGCCGCCACAACCAGGTGCTTCCTAGTAACCTTGGACTACTAAAGTACTCCTCTTATCGAGTACTGTGGGTATGTCCTGCTCACACAGAGGCGGCCCCCACTGTGGGTCTGCCGCCAACTACCAGGCACTTCTCCATCGTGGGTCTACCACCAACTACCAGGCACTCCCCACTGGGCTAGTCGAATCACTCAGAGTCAAATCGGTCAAACAGTCATCAGGTCTTAGCCAACTACTATGTCTCCCTACTCCGCTCACTCCTCTTTGGGATGGTCCACTCCACGAGCTACAGGTCGTTATTCCAACTATCTAGAAGTCAAACGTAGAAATATCTCAATGGTCTGCCACGTCATAGAGGTCTCAATTCAATAAACGGTGCATCAATCGGATTCCCCGTCTGTGAGTTATTAGCCTTTTCATCTCGGGGGCCTGATTGGATCCGTGTACGATCCAACCTTACCGTATCTGAAATTTACCCAGAACTCTAGTGGGTTATTTTCAAAGGGTTCATCGCGTTCGAAGAAAACCAACATCACTGACAGTTCAATAAACGGACGTATGGTGCCAAAGGTATGGCCAAAGAAATAAAGGGGTCGGTAGTGGGCTTGGGTCCAGTCTGACCTGGTCGGACCGACTTAGACCAACTTATTCTTGGCCGACCTGGTCAGACCTCCTAGGTCTAACTTGACCCATTGGGGGGTCAGCCCGCTAGGTTTTTCCTAGTTCGATGGGCCCGTCCGAGCGGACATCAGGGGTGGTTCAACCCGGAGGTCGCAATGTAGGATGCTGAGCCCGGAGGCCGGGGCTAGTTTGGATAGCATCGTGAGGGGCGCCGCTCAGCCCGGGTGGTTGGCGGGGCACCGAGAGGTCGTGCGAGATGCGTTCATGATGGTTGGGGGGCAGGCAGAGCGCTGGGAGGCCGTGCGGGGTGTGGGCATGCCAACGGGGCGCTGGGATGGCCGTCTGGGAGTCAGGTCGGGCGTGCGGGAGGTCGTGTAGGGTATGGGAAGTCTGGCGGGGCGCATGTAGGCCGGCAGGGTGTCGGTCAGGCCGTACGGGGCCGCGGGAAGGCTGCGGGTAGGTCGGGCCATCCAGTTCAGTGCGGCATGGGCCGATGCGAACGGATTATGGTTTTCCTGGAACATCGTTGTGTCGCGGGGTCGGCGCGATTCGCAGACGTCGCGGGTAGCATGGCCTTTGTCATCGTCTCCTCCGTCGTTGTCGCCTCATCGCCATGCTGAATAAACAATACAAAATATCGGCAGAGGGAGTCAGGCCATGTTAGTTTGGCCCGCACCCTCTATGTTTAGAGGTGATAGAAATTGGATCATCAAAGGATAAAAATAAACAACAATTTCTTACAAACCTTCGTATCGATTCCTTTAAAATGAAGATAAGGAAAAGAATGGTATATTACTGAAAGTAAACCCCATGCCTGTTGATTATCAGTCGTTGATGGTGAAGTCACAGAAAAAAGATGAAGTTTCACTCATCATGTCCGCCACACCCTTCCACTTCCAAATACACAAGAAGGTAGTGAAAGAAGATTCACGTCGGTAGGTGACTGGGGAAGAAGTCTAAGGAAGAAGTCCATGGAAGATCATTGTCGGCATTCTTCATTGGAAGAACGTGTTCTTAATTCTTCATTCTTCGTTGGGAGAATGGTTCTTCAATGGGAGCTATCTCCCAATGATCCTCTAATATTTTTTTTCCAATAAATGAAAATATATCCCCTCTAAATAAAATATTGTCTTTAATTTTAGATTATTGGGTTTAGAATTCAAATTTTGGAAATTAATTAAATGAGATGACTCATTTAATTAATGGGGTTGAGTTGTCATAATAACCTATGCATTAGCTCAAATAATTAATGGGGAGGTCAAGAGGCTCCCCACCATTAATGATGGGTGTTGATAGGTTTTCCTCTCATCCCATTAATTGGGGGTTAAGCCCCGTGTAGTCCCCCCCTCATTAATCCTCACATGGGAGGTTGAGTTAGGGTGGGCCCCACAACTATAACCTCTCATGGGTGTTTAAGGTGTATTGGACCCACCACCAACCTCCATGATGATTTTTTAACCACCACACACCAAACGACGGATAAAATTAAAAAAAATTGTATCACACTATAGTTTATTTTTATTTTTAAGAAAACCAAAAAACTATCTTCTACCCTCAACTCACTGCCATCGAAGTGAAAGTCTTTCTAAGCGAATACCGGTGCTGCGAGTTCAATGGTGCCCTATGATTTCAATTTTGAGAACCGGTTCAAAAGTTCTAAAATCCCACTTGTACATTTAATGAACACACATGAACACAACTTAAGAAATTGATTCTGGGCACACCGGTACTCGGAATGAAGCGTCGTAAATTATCGTGGACTTGAACTGCTAGAGGCCGTGGGTAGGTTGGGAAGGGCACGCGGGTGGCCGCAGTCTGGTCGGTGGGGAGAACTGCATGCCATGGGTATGCCAGGCATGGTGCACGGGAGGACGCCGGCAGGACAGCGGGGCGCACTGCAGGTAGTGGGCAGGCCGGGCAGGGTGCCCGAGAGGCCGCGTGCAGGCCGGAGGGGCACGCTGAAGGCCGCAGGAAGGCCGGGAAGGGCACGCTGGATGCTGCGGGCAGGTTGACCGGCCACGCTAAAGGTCCTGTTTATCACGAACCATCCTTTAGGTCCTTTGCCTTGACTACACCAAGCCGCCCTTCCATAGACCAGGGGCTAGCGACTAGCACAATAGGTGTAAATCCATATATTGGGAAGGCATTGGCTTTATAAATTTTAAACACACACAAAAGAGTACAAGATGGAAGTAAAACACTTTGAAAACTGTATACAAAGGTGTGATGAAAAGTAAATGGGGTCAGAAACACATGCCCAATAAGAAAATACAAGTACAACTGAAAAACAAGAACAACTGAAGAAAATATGGAAAGAAGGTCCTGGATTGTCCACCAAGGATCCTACCTGAAGGTTAGGTATATATTGCCTCCTCCTCACTCCACATCCATTTGTCTCCCCACTATACCGACTTGTCATGAGGTCCACCTCTTGGTACCGTCCAGTCCTACTACTCTGATCCTCAGTCAGTGTTGTCAGTCGTCTGCAACCAACACAATGATGTGCGGGCATTTCCCGTGCATGGGTGATTATTAAAAAACTTAGTAGGGACCATGAGACCCTCATGGTCTCACAAAACCAAACAAATATAAACCATAAAGTATAAAATAAAAAGATAACCCCACTTAGGTATATGCCCATACATATACCTAAGTTATCATGCATTCCATCCAAATCATGAGGTAAACACAAATGTTCCTGACTCAGCTCAACCAGGATTTTATTCTAGGGATAGTAACAATCTGATCCCTTAACTTCTAGAGAACTCCTCCTCTATCTAGTATAGTTTTCCAGCTGCATCACACAGAGCCGCTTCCCACTAACATGGACTACTGACATACTTCTCCTGTTGAGTACCGCGGATCTGTCATGCTCACACAGAGGCACTCTCCACTGTGGGTCTGCTCTGCTCACACAGAGGTGCTCCCCCTCGTAGCATGCTGAGGTACTATATGTGTCGAGTATAGTGGGTTTTCCTCTCTAAAATAGAGGTTCTCCCCATCGTGGGTATTTCGTGACACTAAGGCACTCCCCACTAGGAAAGTATAATTACTCCCAGTCAAATCGGTTAGTAGTCATCATGTCTCATCCAGCTACTAGGTTCCCGCACAAATTCCTTCTCCTCACTAGAAGATCCTCTCAACAAGCTACTGTCGATACTCCAACTATCTCGATGACCCAGGTAGAAGTATCTCAAAGGTCTGGCACATCATAGAGGTCTCAACGCAATAGATGGTGCGTCAATCGGACGCCTGATCTGAGAGTTATTAGCTTTTTAGTCCTGGGGTTCCGGTTGGATTCGTGTTTGATCCAACCTGACCGAAACTCAACTAAACACTGAACTCTAGTGGGGTATAATCAAAGGACTATCGTGCTCTATGAAATCTAGCGCCACTAACGGTTCCACAAATAGATGTCTAGTGCCAACGATATGGTCAAAAAAAGTATAGGTGGGTCGGTAGTGGGCCCAAGTCCGGTCTGACCCTGTTGGACCGACTCAACCCAAAATAGTCTGAGTCGACCCGTTCTAGGTCACCCCGGTCATACCCGCTGGGTCTGACCCAGCCCATTGGGTGGGTCAGCCCGCTAGGTTCGGCCAGATCTGCTAGGCCCGGCCCAGAGGACTGCGGGGGCCGTTCGTCCTGGTGGTCGCCTCGTAAGCGGCTCGGCCCGGAGGCTGGGGGACAGTTCATCCAATGACTCCATGAAGGATGTCGTGGTCCTACTCCCTATCTTTGATTCGTCATTCGTCGTTCATTGACGGAGTCCCAGAAGTTGGTCGTCGATGACGTCTCACGACGGTTGAAGCTTCGAGTAAGATGTTGAAGATGGATTGACATCCTTAGTTCTTTGTTCTTTGTTGGAAGTGGAGGTTCTTCATTGGAGAACTACTTTTCTACTAAGATCTCCTCCAAAAATGAAAAGATGTACCAACCCAAAAATAATAGGAGATTGTGATGTCTTATTATTTCATTAGAACAACATTAAAAAAAATTAAAAAAGGCTCCACCTAATTAATGTAAAGGATTTGGAATAATAAATAATGCATTGGACCAATTAGTTAAAGGGGAGGTGGTGGCACCATAAATGATAAAGGAGTTCAAGGAACTCCCCCCTCATTAATAAAGGGGAGTTGATAGATTTTTCACTCCTCGCATTAATTGTGGGGTTATAGTCTCATGTGGTCCCAATGTCATAACCTCTCATGGGTGTTAATGTTTGGGAGGGCCCCACAAAAATAACCTCCCATGGGATTTTAAGGTGTGAAAAGACCACCTCCAACTCCCATGATGAGGTTTTAACCACCAACCCCCACATAGAGTCTTAATAAAATAAAGTATAGCTCACTTTATTTTATTTTATTTTTTATAAAAAATACAAAAACTAACTACTATAATCGACTCACTATCGTCAATGTGAATGTCTTATTAAGTGAATATAGGCACTAGTAGTTCAACGGTTCCCTCAGATTTCAGTTCTGAGCACCGGTTCAGAAGTTATAAAAACACGCTCGTTGGTTTTCTGAACGTACATGAAAAAAACATCAGAAATTGATTCCGGACACACTGGGCCTCAGAATCAAGCGCCTTAAATTTTTACAGTCTCATAAAATTACCATGTATTAAAAAAAGTACCTGGGATTTCTAGGTCTTTAAATTATCCCCGCCTTAGGGATTTATGTCCCCATATGCTAAAACTCAAAATAAGGGAACAAGTAAGGGTACTGAGCACACATATGAGCCTCCTGGTTCCATGTGCTCCCCTAGAAGTTCTCAAGCTGCCAGTGAATACACACTAGAGGTATCGACCCTCCACGTAGGAACCACTCCTACCAATCCTCAATATCTACTGCAAACTCTGTGAATGTCACCCCATCATTGACGTCCAGCTCTCCACAGTCGATGATGTGAAAAGGTTCATGTGCGTATCTTTTTAGCTGTGATACGTGCAAGAAGTATTGCACCAGGTACAACAGAGGTGTAAGATATAGGCGGTAAGCCACATCTCCTACCATGCTGAGGACCGGGAAGGGTCCGATGAATCGTAGAGATAACTTACCACTTCATCCAAATCTCTGTAAACCACATTGAGGTGAGACCCATAGAAAGATGTGGTCTCCATCCTTGAACTCTAGAGGTCTCTGTATACTATCAAAATACAACTTATTTCTTCTCTGTTTAGTCTTTATCTGCTCCTAGATGATTTGCACCTTCTCTGTGGTAGCTCTTACCATCTTTGGTCCCCCCAGTGCTGACTCCCCTGGGTCTGTCCACCATAGTGGCGATCTGCAAGGTCGAATATACAAGGCCTCAAAAGGTGCCACCCCGATGGTGGAGTGATAGATGTTGTTGTAGGAATACTCTACCAAAGGTAAATGATCCTCCCAACTAAGACTAAAGTCGAGGACACAAGCATGAAACATGTCCTTGAGGGTCTGAAAGGTCTGCTCAGTCTGACCATCTATCTAAGGATGGAAGGTGGTGCTCCGGCAAAGCTGTGTCCCAAAAGCCTCCAGCAACCCCTTCAATAGCCAAGAAGTAAATTGTGCATCACGATCAGAGAAAATTGTCGATGTTATACAATGTAACTGCACAATCTCTTTCACATATAGGTGTACCAAGATCTCTAATGAACTGTTCTCTCTGATCGGTAGGAAGTGGGATGATCTGGTGAGTCGTTCGACGATCACCCAAATCGAGTTGTGACCCATGGATGTATATTGAAGACCCATCACGATGTCTATGAATATCCCATCCCACTTCCACTCTTGAACCTCTAATGTCTGGACCAAGCATACTGGTGCCTGGGGCTCCGCCTTTACTTGTTGACAAGCGAGGCATTAAGAGACAAAGGTGCTACAACGTTTTTTATTCCTGGCCACCAGTGCTGTCGCTGAAGGTCCTGGTACATATTTTCCAATCCTAGATGTAACGCTAATGAGGATGTGTGGAACTCCCTCAACACTTCCTCTAGAAGTGAAACTTGTACCAAAGTACGTCCTCTGAAGAGGACGATGTGTTGTATACCTTCAGAAAATCTAACAGCTCCCCGACCTGTGGATATCAGAGCGCGACTTGTCTTGCAGTCATCGCCTCCACGCTGTGCCTCCCTGACTCACTGAAGAGGTGGGGGAGTGACTGCAAGAGATTGTAGAATGGATAATCCATCTCTATCCACAGAGGATCACTATAAAGCAGCTAGCTGCTCTATCGCCTCGCCAACCAGCTATATACCAGATCTCCTGCTAAGTGAATCTGCTACAAAGTTCCCCTTTCTAGGAGTATAGACTATCTCAAAGTAATAGTCCCAGAAGAACTCAAGCCATTACCTCGTTGTCTTAGGTTCAGGTTCTTCTGAGAGAAGATTTACATGAGAATCTTGTGATCAGAGTGCACGATAAAACGTTCATCCATCAAATAGTGTCTCGACAAATTCAAGGCGAAGACCACTGCTGATAACTCCAGGTCATGGGTAGAATAGTTCTTCTCATGATGTCTCAAATATAGAAAACCGTACGCGATAACTGCACACTTTTGCATCAGGACACACCCGAGTCCGGTCCCTGATGCATCATAATAAACTATGTACCCTATGCCTTCCTCTAGAATCCTCAATATGGGGGGCACAAGTCAGCCTCTGCCTCATCTCCTGAAAGCTTTACTGACATCTCTCCAACCACTCAACGAGTTTCCCTTTCTTTTTCAACGCAGATAGTGGTGTTGTAACTCTGGAAAAGTCTGGAACAAATCTCCTTTATTATCCTGCGAAACCCAGGAAATTTCATACCTCCGTCACACTCCTAGGTGGCTCCCAAGAATGTACCGCCACAATCGTTGTTGGATCCCCAATAACTCCAACCTTAGAGATGATGTGTCCCATAAGGTGAACCTCTAGGTTCCAAAAATGGAACTTAGAGAGCTTACCATAAACCTGGTGCTCTCAGAGTGTGTCCAGTACTACCCGAAAATGGCAGGCATGATCCTCCTCAGTAGTCGAGTTGATCTGAATGTGGTTTATGAAGAATAAAACAAAGTGATCGAGGTATGGTTGTAAGATCCTTTTCATGAGTCCCATGAACACAAATGGATTATTGGTTACACCGATGGGAATAACCGAGAACTCCTAGTGGTCGTACCAACACCTGAAGATCGTCTTCTCCACATCCACATCTCAAATTCTGAGCTGGTGATAGCCTGATCTGAGGTCTATCATCGAGAACCACTATGCTCCCTTCAGATAATAAAAGTGGTCATCAATCCTAGAGAGTGGGTACATGTTCTTCACAGTCACCTAGTTCAAGTGATGGTAGTTGAAAAAAAATCCTCAAGCTCCCATTTTCCTTCTTGGCAAATGGAATCAGGGCTGCCCAGGGTGAAACACTGAGATGAAGGAACTTCTTCCCCTGCAAGTCCTCTAGTTGTATCCACAGCTCACAAAGCACAGTGGGAGCCTTCTGATATGTTGGTGTAGATATCAGTGTCATCCAAGGGTACAGGTCAGTATAGAAGTCCACATCTCTGTGAGTATCTAGTCCTAGAATATCATTAGGGAAAACATATGCATACTAGTCCAGCACTTCAGGATAGCTCGGACTCTCCACATCAACTTCTCCAAGGGTAAGGAAGGCCAACTGATGGGTGATCGGCTACACCCTCCTATGAGTAAGTCTGTCATGTGCTACAAAGGCTCCCTTCTCGCCGGTGAAGGTGAACCAAGTATCTTCCTTTGGGGACACACCACACATTGCACCTAATACAGTTGATCTGGCCATGGACTGTAGATAACAAGTCCATACCCAAGATGACATCATAAGGCCTCGATGCCACAATGAGGATATCACAACTAAATATCTCACCTCCTAGTGTATTATCACTCTACCGAAACCAGTGCATGATTTTCGAGTCTACTACTGAAGGAGTCTCTAGCAGTAAGGATCGAGCCAACTTCTATGTTAAAATCTCAAAGCTCCGAACGAGGGAAGTGGCAACAAAAGAGTGACTGGTACCTGTGTCTATAAGAATTGTAGCTATGGTGGAGTAGACACAAATTGTACCTCAAATCATCTCCGGAGAGTCGTGATCATAGGCCTTAGCTACCTGGAGTTGAGTTCTCCCATGTCCACCTTCCCCCTTCGGTCGAGGTGGACCGCCTATTGGTGGTGGTCGTAACACCTCGAAACGTCGTCCACCGCAACATGTAGGGACATCTCCTTTTCCACGTCTGCATGATTCCTGTGGACTGAATTGATTGAACCTCTGCCTCTACCTTGGAGGTCCCTCATATTTCTACTAATCATCTGAACAGTGGTTCAGACAGTCATGATCCATGTGACCATGCCCGCTACATGAGTAACACTGCCCACTCCTGGAATGTGTGTCTCTACCCCGGGTGCCCTGTACAACCGATCCTGAGTCATGTGGTCATCCACCCATGGGTTTGGTCCTCTTGGATCTCTGTGTCATCTGTTTAATCCCAACTACATAAGACACCGATGTATGTCGACTAGTGGTGGGTCTTGCTTCTGGAGGCTGCTCAGGAAAGAAACCCTCCACTAATAGGGCTCGCTCCAACACCCATGCATGTGTCAGGATGCTGAGCGAGATCACTGAAGCTCTGATCTCTCGCTTGAGTTCCCGCTCAAAGGTCTGGGCCCTGAAGAATGGGTCTCATACCATATCTATGGAGTAGTATGAGAGGTCGGTGAACCTCCATGAGTACTGATCTACCGTCATGCCACCATGCTGTAGATGCAGTAGCTCCTGTGTATACACCGCATGATGGTGGCTGGGACACACTCCACCCAAAATAGTCTCTTTAAGTCTATCCATAGTCGCATTATCTCATCATGCACCTAGAGCATCAGGCTCCACCATCAGTCTGCTACTGCCTGAAGGAGACTCATGACAAGGATGACCATAAGGTCTGCTGGTGTCCCTGCCAGTTGAGAAACTCTCACCACAACCACTAGCGAATCCTCACCAACCTATGGGTCCATCTCCCCCCTAAAACTGGGTGGCCTCTGGCACTTGAACTCATGCAACACACTCAAACGGTGTTCATCGTCTGCTACTGGGGATGCTAGAATTAGTGGACCAATGGGTAGGGGTACCACTAGTGCCTCCGCTAGTAAAGGGCCCTACACTGAGGCCTCATCACTCAATGTGCTATCTGTGTGTATGAATCTCAGGGCTCTAGTTGGGAATCCACAGGAAGGCAACCTAAATAAAAGCGACACGATCAAGTGATTATACCTAGTGAGATGACCTGGTTGAGCTCACATAATGAAAAATTTTGGAAACACACACGCTATCAGTGTTTTCATGAACTGAGTCAAAAATCAGTAGTAAGGGTCCTAGTGTATGGATATTTCGGTCGTTGCACCAACACTGGACTCCCTGGACTAAAAACCACACTTTGTACCCTAAAAAGTATTTATTCACATGAAACAATGATCATAGTCTTAGATTCTGTGGTAGAACAGACCCCTCTGGTACCGATTTGTCATGACCCTTGCTGTGACTACCCCAAGAAGGCCTTCCATAGGATTGGGGCTGTCGAATTACACCGAAGGCGTAAATCCCGAAGTTGGGAAGGCATTGCCTTTATAAATTGTAAACACATACAACAAAGTACAATCTAGAAGCAAAACACTATGTAAAACTTTATACAAAGAGTGCTGAAAGTAGAGGTGCCAGAATACAAGCCCAACCAGAAAATACAAGTAAAACTGAAAACAAGTACAACTAAATAGGTAAAAACAGCTGAAAGGTGAAGAGAAGCTCCTGGATCATCTACCACAGATCCTACCAGACAGGTAGGTATAGATGACCTCTACAAAACTCCATGCCTGTCAATCACCTCTACATACCAACTCGTCTTAACATCCACCTCCAGGTACAGTCCAATCCTGCAACTCTAATCCTCAGTCAACGTTGTCAATAATCTCAAACCAACACAACGAGGTGTGGGAATACCCGATACAGGGGTGAGTATAATGATACTCAGTGGGGACCTTGAGACCCTCAAGATCTCTCAAAATCCAACAAGGATAAACCACAATGTATGAAATCAATAGATAACCTCCCATAGGTATATTCCCATACATATTCCTAGCTTACCAAGTAATCCATCTCAATCATGAGGTAAATACAAAAGTTACTGACTTAGGTCAAACTAGGAATTTATTCTAGTGGTTGTATCAAGTAACATCCCCAGACACACTATCAAAACTTCGGCTGCTGGAGTACTCTTCCTCTATCGAGTATTGTGGTCCTGTTGCATCACATATAGGTGCTTCCCACTATCCTAGGACTGCTGAGGTACTCCTCCTATCATGTACCATGGGACTTCTGTGTCACACATTGGAGGTCCCCACCATGGGCTTACCACATCACAGAGATGTGCTCCCCCTCGTAGCCTGATAAAGTACTCCATGTGTGTGTATACATTTATAAAGGAAATTCCTTCCCATTGTAGGGATTTACACCTTTGGTTCTAGTCACCATCCCCTGGCCTGTGGAAGGTGGGCTTGGGTTAGTCATGACATGGGTCCCGGGGGACAAGTCGTGGGAAATTTGTTTCAGAGGCTTGTAAGTATGAAGCATAACAACCCCCGTTCTTCTTTTTAAGTGAAAGGAAGAACATGGGAAAATGTCATACTTAGATAAAATTAAATCCCTACCTTTGATTCACCATTCATCGTTCATTGACTGAGTCGTGGATGTTGGTTGTCAAAGATATCTCAGAATAGTTGATGCTTTGAGGATGAAGTCGAAGAAGGATTAGCTTCCTTTGCCCTTCGTTCTTCATTGGAAGTGGAGGTTCTTCGATGTAGAAATACTTTTCCCCCAAGATCTCCTCTGAAAATGAAAAGATGTGCCAACCCAAAAATAATAAGAGATTCTGATATCTTATTATTTCATTGGAACAACATTAAAAATAAAAAATAATTAAAAAAAAGCTCTACCTAATTAATGTGAAAAATTAGGAATAATAAATTATGAATTGGTCCAAATAATTAAAGGGTAGGTGGAGGTACCATAAATGATATTGGAGGTCAAAGAACTCCCCCAACATTAATGAGGGGAGGTGAGAGATTTTCCACTCCTCCAATTAATTGTGGGTTTTAGTATCGTGTGGTCCCCACGTCGTAACCTATCGTGGAAGGTTATGTTCGTGTGGGCCACACCACCATAAATTCTCATGGGTTATTAAGGTGTGGCGGTCTTACCTCCAACTCCCATGATGAGGTTTTAACAACCAAAAATCACATGGAAGCTTAATAAAATAATGTGGTGCCCACTTTATTTAATTTTTTTAGAAAACATAAAAATTAACTTCTATCCTCAACTCACTACCGCCGAAGTGAAAGTATTATTAACCGAATACCAGTGCTATGAGGTCAACAGAGCCCTTAGATTTTAGTTCCGAGCACCAGTTCAAATGTTATAAAAATCTACTCTTACGTTTACTGAACGTACCCGAACTAAACATCAGAAATTGATTCGGGGCACACCGGGCCTCAGAATCATGTGAGTATATTTTCGAGCACTTGTAAAATTCCATGTATTAAAAAAATATTTTCCACGGGATTTAAGGGTCTTTACAAAGAAGATATTGTTGAGGAATTAAAAGAAACAACACATTATTTTTTATGTAATTTAATTGATTATACATGAATATTATTCACTAATGTATTAATGGGAAAATAATTGGGATATATATTTATATATAAAAAATAAAATATCTCATTAATTAGAAGATCATATTATTTCCAAATTTTAAAAATATAAAATTATATTCATATAATATAGTATTATGTGAATATAAAACATGATAGGGAAAATAAGATAATAAATAATATTTATCAAACCATTTATCACTATGTAATAGGTTTAAATAGAGATAATAATTGAAATGAATTATTGGGCCGGTTTTTATAAAAAATAATAATTGGTATCCATGTATTAAAAAAATACCATAATTACTAATTATGGGACAAAAATTATCGGAAAGTGTTAGGATAATTTGGTTGAACCTTGTAAATAATATGTATTGAAATTTTACTTTTAATTCATCACATGTGGTGGGTTTTTGAAAAAACGTATTAATTGGATTGAAAAAATTTACCAGTTCAAGAGGTTCAATTTAATATTTACAAATTCCTAGAATGGAAATCACAAATTAACATCATATATTTGTGGTTAATCATCATTGGGGAATCCCCATATTTGAAAATGTCTATTTATTTATTTAATATATTAAAATTAATTATTTTTCAACTTATAAATATAAATAATTGAGAATAAACAATATTTTATTAATAATTGATGTTAGGAAAAATGATTTTCCTCAAAATTGATTAAGATATGTATATAGAAGAGAATTTTTTAGAATAAAATTTTTAAAACATGTTGTAAAACAAGGAATGTGGAATAATTTTATTCTAAATTATAGTTCAAAAAAATTATACTATTTGAAAGGAATTATAAAATTCTTGTAGATATATATATATATATACAAGAAAATAGAGTATGATAATTCATGGTACTTAAATATAAAAGCTATTAAAAAATATTTAATTATTACAAAATATTATTCATTGAGACCAAATTTAGACATGAATCTATATGAAATATGGTTCAAAATGAATCCAAATTAGTAATATATAACATGTTCGAATTTCTATTAATTATTAAAATGAAATTATTGATTGGTAGAAAATTTAATGAGAAATATGTAAATTTAATATTTAATAATTTTACACCAAATAGAAGTTTATATAAATTATACAACAATAAAAATGAGAGGGTAAAAAAATATGATGTTTTAGAGTACATATAAAATAAATATTTTCAAAAATATAGTTTTGGATGATAATGAGGATGATTGTTTTTTCTACTAAAATGGAATCATGGTATGATGAAAAAGTTTAAATCAATAACATGAAAATATTTTTTTAATATTAAAGATATGAGGATATGATTCGAGAACAACATGGACAAATAAAAAATTGATTAAACAAGTTGATGCTGAAAACATTATTTTATATTAAACTAAATTCTATCTAATAATATATGTTTTTGGGAAAATGTATCAAATAATATTTTTTCAGTGTTTGGGTGTCAACTATTAATAAGGGGTTCAATAAAAAAATATTGATGTTATAAATAGGGAGTTTATCCAAACTAATGGTAATGATTCAAGGGATGTTTTACCTAGTCTTATAGATAATAACAACACTACAATAATAAGTTTTATTTGAAACTATATGGAACCAATATGTCTAGTCTTAATGAATAATGCTTGATTGTTTTCTAGATTAATTGAGAAATTAAATAAATTAAATTTGAAAAAACAATTTCCCATGTACCTATACTTGATAACAGAATTAAATTTATTACTATTACAGTAAAAAAGAAATAGTAGATACTAACATATAGATGTAAAATATGAATGTTTGAATGATGATATGGGAAAAGAAAAATACAAGGAAAAACCTGATGGATTTATGATTAGATAATATGGAAGGAAAATATTAAAATTAAACTTTTCACTATGATTGTCAAAATATAAACCAATATATTGATATTTCATGGTAGAAAAAAAAATTTCATATATGAAATTTCGAAAATTCAAAAGGGACAACAACGTGTATTTATCAAAAATTAATACAACAACAATTCATGTGATTATAAATATTGATGAAATATTCATTTATAATAATGAATAATTTTTTTTAGGTTTTTTTCAAAATAGATGTAGGAATTTTATTTTTCCATACACGGTGGGATAAAATTATTCTAGGGTTTGAATATTAATCAAAATATTGGAAACATTTTTATCTCTGAAATAAAAACATATCATGGGGTCATTGAAAACATTTTGCATTGAAGATTCTAGAGGGGTGACAAAACCATTTCAATTGGGAACAAAATTGAGTTTGGATGGAAATAATTAATATTTAAATTAGAATAGATTTATAAAATTGATTATTAACCTTTTTTATTTGACTTCCTCATGGAAACAAATTATTTAATCCTTTTCTCCCTCTTTTTCATATCAATCATATCCATAAAAGTAACAATTAATACAATCCAAGTGAATTTTGAGGTATATGGGATTATATAAAACATTAATCATTTTTTGGGATGAATGGTTGTCTATATTATATTCCATAATTTAAATTTAATGATATATTCATTTTGATGAAATTTGCATATAATTTGTTTCATTAATATTCTTAAAATAATTATATTTCACTTTATTCCAATTATACTATTTCAATTATGGTATATAAAGTACCTATAAAAGTGATTTGGATAATGATTCAATAGGAATATATGAATACTATGTTGGATTATTCACAAAATATCAGTTCTTATATGCATTGTAAAATAAAATTTTCCAACAATCTATTACAAAATTCAAGATCAAATCACATAGTAAAAAAATAAAATTTGTCAGGTAGAAGTATGATAGAGAACATTGAAGGAGAAATTTTTTACAACAAAGGATAGTGATTTTAATTATTTTCTAAAACTTATACCAAATGAGGGTTATGGGATTTTTTCTAGAACTAAGTAGGTAACCCATTTCTCAATATCACTTACATTTGTTTCTACATTAATTCCATCTATTAATTATGGTCTCTTTTATATAATGGAGGTGATACCACCTTTCGATCAAAAAATTGATTTTTTATGAATTTTTTTAAAATCATATATTTATTTGTAAATATGAAAAAACATGAATTAATTATTGAATATTTCATGAAAGATTTTTTGATATGGTAACAGTTCTTTATATTATTGGTGAATAAAATTTTATTTGGAATTAATATCTCTTTTTTTCAAAAGATATTTTTCTGTTTTTGTACATAAATATGATTGATTAATTGATAATTAATTTTACAAGAAAAATAAAACTACATTAAAAATAAATAATAATTTATTTTCAATAATTGGAAGTAAATAATAAATCAAATATTGCTCTTCTAGTTTAGGAGAGGATAAAATTTTAGAATAAATCAACTATAGATGATATAAAATAGAAATAGATTTTATTTATAAAAAATAAAAATGGGTAAAATTTTTATCACATCATGTATGATTCTATAATTATCTAAACAAATGTGACATTGTATCAATACATATGAGGTAGATTAAAATATTGTTGTTTTTATTGTTTATAAAGGAGCATTAATGGTGTTCTAGGTTAGTTTGAGAATGTATGAGTTCATAAACTATATAATTTATTTTTTATGAAAATACAAATAACCCATTTTTAATGACTCTTATATATATAATTTATAATATGAATATATAAATAATAATATCCATAATTTTACACATTTACATGAAATTACAAGTAAAATGATATATATGATAAATATTTTGAAATGATATATTATCTATAATGTTTAATAAGTAAAATAGGATTTATTTAAAGCATACATAAGAGTAAAAATATGATTATAGATTTTATATATGAAGTAAAATGACTCTTATTTGAATAAATTTAATTATATATATGAGTAAATTGATGATTTCAATGGATATGTATTGATCCATCTAAAATTAAAATACGACTAAATAATTTCTTCAATATGAAACATATATTAAATTAAGGAATTTTGTATTTTACCTCAATTCACATATTTTATGGTGCATAAAGTATTAAAAAATAATTTAATAATTATATGATAATATGTTGATGTTTTTACTTTATCATATATCTTTTCATTTGTATATTTTTATTCTGTGTCTGCATCAGTAAATATAAAAATAGAAGTAAAATTTGTTCAAGAGGAAATGATATAATATGCTTATCCATATAGAAGAATTAAACTATAATATCATTAAATGAAATTGATGGTGGTCCAATAAATATGTATTTTTTATTTTATTTGATAAAAAAGGGATAATTATTTCTCATAATGTTATCTGACCATCGGAAAAAGAGTTTTAATATAAATTTATGTATTATAATTTTAAAAAGAATATGCATATTTCTATTGAAGAAAGTTATACACATTATATTAATGATTTTTTATAATAATGAATGGTTATGTATTTTAAAATTTTAATTGTATGTTTTGAAACAATATGTAAAAAGAAATAATGGTGAGGGTTTGACAGTCTAAAGAAAGTTTTGTAAATAAATATGGGATGGAGATCAAATTATTCAATTCGATTTGGGACATATCATTCCATAGTGATATTCAACAAGAATAGTTTTTATGATATTATGTAAAGAATTTTTCTTTGTTTGAATTGATCGATATGAGAGATATATTTATATAAAATACATATCATTTATTGTAGTTTTATTTAGATAATAAAATTTTAATAGTGTGTGTGTTGGATAACAACGAATGTGAACATTAAATGCAGTCATGTATATTACTGGTGAACCACATTAACAACAATACTATTTAATATGTTTTATTTATTCATATAGTGTGTTGATATTATTTTTTAAACAATCATGAGTGTAATTTTTTATGTAAAAATTCATGAATACTAATTCACATCCCCAACAATCATAGTTTCGTTCATCCTCACATGTCATTATAATAAACATAGATGTAAAAATCCCATTTCATTCCACGATGAAATATATCCTGTAGGAAACATATCTTTATCTATTCCATTACAAAAAACAATGAATAAACAACATGCTCAATATTAAATATTTACAAGTAGATTATTATTATAACTTATCTTATATCATAAACACACATTAGAAACATAACATAGATAAAATTCATTATGTATATAAAATAAAAAATATTCATGTGATGTTATTATATAATCACCTCAAAATTCATCACATCTATATTTATTTAAATATTTATATTTATTTAATTTAATATATTTTCATGTTTCCTAATGAATTTTATCATTTGAATTATTCATACTTATCTTGTACATAACTAAAAAATAGATTCAAATGTATTAAAACAATGTAAATAATAAAAAATAAACCCATAATACCACTTGTATTCTTATTTTATTAGTATCTAAATATTTAATATAAAAATATAATTTCTCTATATAAAATATTAAATTATCATAGCCACACTTACAAAAAATGATTTTAGGTGAGGTATAAGGTAATATATAAAAATTAAATTAAATATTCTCCAAAAAAGTAATAACATCTAATTGATCATTAATGGTTTGAAAATCTAATATAATAGATGAAATAATCTCACCATTACTAAACACTATTGAATTATATCTTGTATAATGTAAAATCAAATGATTTACCTTACCCGTGATCTATGAATCAAAAATAAAAAATGATTCTTAAATCCCTTATGAAAGAGGAGTGCATAATTATAATAGGTAAAATATAAATGAGATAATTTCCAAATATACTATTACCCCTTAAAATTGAAATGGAAAGAAGAATATAATTTTACTAATTGTTGTATTCCAAATTAAAAACAATAATTATATTTATAATGATACAAAATAATGCCACTATTGTTTCCTTATAAATTTAACAAAATTTTGGTGTTAACTAGTGTGTCATTGGCTACCTCATGACTCTTGGTTATAAACTAAAGAAGTAACTCCACATAATCTAAATGAATTAATGGGGAATTTCATGTAGATATAATGTACCAGTATTTACTATAGAGAATAATCATTGGGACTACCATACTCTTTTCTTGTTCTATTAGAGGTTGTTCGATATTCTATATTATCAAATCTAAACAGTCCTTCAACCATGGAAATACTCATACAACACTACAAAAAAATTCCTTTAATAATTCATATAATATGAATATATTGAAATATAAATATACTATAATTAAATTAAAATAAATAACCATGGTAACTTGGGTCAATACATTGATGAAATCAAAGAGAATAACTAAGTTGAGATTTTCAATTAAGATAATTTATCAGGATTAGACTACATGCCTATTTTCCCTCTATGGTAATTAAGATACATAACATTGTATGATATATATATAATTTATAAATGTCAGGATTTATGTATCTGTAGTAATACAAGTTGTTTTGATTACTACTTACCTGTTAACTAAATTTTTCAATTGGGGATTCATTCTAAGAGTATCATATATCAGAGGACATCCAATTAATATAATTTTATTAAATCCCATCCAATTGTAGAATAAATAGAGAAAAACAATGTGATTTTATTACCATATTCTAAAACATAATAGTAAGATACAATATTATTCATATGGATACTAATTTATTACATTATCAAGATAGGTAACATATGTATAAATATAAAAATAGATTATTGAGAAAATAAATTAGGATATAGAGCTAAAATCTAGTAACAAAGGTTGTATCACCACACCCTATCCATAACAGCCAAATTACCCATAAAAGAAGAACAAAATCCCAAAAATGTCACCTACTCCCTCATTACATGCATTAATATATTATTTACAGACACCATTATTCTACCATATCAACTCATATGACATATTTTCACCATATATGAGTATATTTGTCATCCACCATGAGTAATGATTAATATTACCTAGTTGATGTTTCACCATATTAGTTTCCCAGTACTTAATTTCCCCATTTTTACTCCAACTAAATGATCCTAGAATGAGAGAAACCCCAACCTTAATCATATCCCACTACTAGGATAACATCATTTCACTTATTTCTAGTTAATATTTTCATCCAACACCACAACACTATGGACCATACCCAATGTAAAAAATAGATAATAAAATTTTTATATTTAAATATTTTCATCCACCATTGACTTCACAATGTATATATAATCCCCACTATATCATTAAACCCTTATATTTATGACACAGATATGTATATATGGTTTTCCAATTGTATTACATAGTTATTACCTTCACTTAAACATTATTATACCAAACATTAAAAAAGCACAATGGCATCACCATATACACTATACAGACACCACATATCATGAGATATATGAGCTGTCATTTTTCATATATACTTATCCACCCATCTTTTAGTAATTATATAGAAACAACTATTTTACCATTTTTATTTTTAACCATATATACTTTACAATATTATGAATTGTTATAGTATTACTACTAATTCTTCCTTGAACATTCCATGTGAAAAATATATATGGAATTTGTTCCACTTCCCCACCAAATCATCCCATTATAGGTTATCACTTATAGGTTCCACCAAACTAGTCTACATTAACAATATTAACAAACTACTGCAACCTTTTTACTCACCCATATTTCTACAACTAATTAAAATTTAATAATTAAAGGATTTATCATATTAATGAATTTATATATGGGTCTTTAATACACAACTTATAGAGATTAAAATTTTCACCACCATTTGTATAAAAATATTTGGAAAATATTTGTTGTGTCATGACATGACACACCGAGGCCTACCTGGCTTACGGTAAGCGGATTATGGGACCCCACGCATGAATCCAATAGGTTTTTGGATGGTAAAGAAACCATGTATTCATAATAATGTAATTATAGCCCATCACCAATATACATTAACACTGAAACACATCCATCTCCATGAATTAGTGAAGATATATAAGATTTCTTTAAATAATTAGATTGTTAAGAATAATGCAAATAAATATAGGAAATACATCAATTTAAAATAACATAAAAATGATATAATGGGAAAAAAATACTTCTAAAAATAAATATGTTTTAAACCTGATAAAATTATAGAAATTGTTTTTTATAGATCCCAGCTTATAATCTCAAATTTCTACCACTAAATATGATCAACCCTAAGAAACACTATATTCCACCAAAACTAGGTCCACCATGGTCACTCCCAATCATTATTTCTTCTTCATAAGTCCAAACTCATGCTAGAAAACCTTATTCAAGATAGAATATATACATATCCCGAAGGGAACCCTGATAACCATGAAGACGAAGTAATAGGATTAAGTAATAGTCTACTCTGACCATATGTGAGAGGGTAAAGGACACTGAACATCAGATAGTATCAATAGAAACACAAGATAATAGAGAAATGGGATCTCCAGGGCCATAAAAATTTTCAAATGATAAGGAATCATAATGATCCAAATGCCTTATAGAACAAAAAATAATACTTAGAATCCTATCTAGAATAAAGAGGTCTGACACCTCGCCACAATATAGCACAACTAAGGGAGAACGAAAACAATGGAGGAGCCAATCACAACATAAGATCTAGATTTGGTGTAACATTGAACATAAAGGTGTTAAACACTCATTAATTTGGTGTGTTTATATACCATCATGTAAGAACTGTATCAGGGATGAGATACCTAGAGATATTTTTGATAATACTAACATTGGTACCTCTCTCAAGATCACACAAGATCATTACTAATGATATTGCATCACTAAGAGATGTTTATCACTACCTCCACATCACATCATATCAATGCATCTAAAAAAATGTCCACCATCACATTCTTCATTGAAAACCACTATGGATAGGATACTCTTGGGAATAATCATGAGTCCCAAAGAAAGATATATTCAAGGTATCTATATCATTAAAATTTACAAATGTTATACTTGGGGTCAGATAAGGTGTGACCACTCCAATACTCCTGGGAATGTACTATATTTCACATAGATTACCTAGATATGTGGATATACATAGGCTGTATATGAAGTATATGGTGTGTCATGGAGACTATGAGTATCCACATTTCTGTTGGGCATTTTACCATATATTATGTCGTGTTCCCATGTACTATAATCAGGCTTTTGTACCCATTCAATAATGAGTACATGGAAGTGCTCCTCTACCTATTGGTGGAAGCATGCCTAATTGTGGCCATTTCTATATACCCTGGGGATACATGCCAGTACACTAACATTCAATCACATATATTTTGGAAATCCCTCACATTGTGTGATATTTAACTCACCCGAGACATAATCCACCACAACAAGGGACCTGTATAGAGTGTGTTCTTATAAATTACAAATGATATATTCATTTCATGGATATTTTTTTGTATTACAAAACATTTATTTTGTGAATTAATGTTTTAAATAATTCTAATATATTTAATTGAATTGTTTATATTTTTCAAGATATGTTATTTTGTGGAAAATGAAAAAAACGATCTACAATGGAAATAATTTCATTAAAATAAGGATTTCCACAACAAAAAATGATCATATAATCTTTTGGGAGGTAATTACATAATATTGTAGATGGAAAATTCATTTATTGGTTGGAATTTCATAATTAACATTATAAATGTACTAATTTTGACATAAATTTTGTGGATAACAATGTGTAAAACCATGGAAAGTAGATAAAAACCACCTGAAGGAAAAACTATATGGGTCGTAGGCTGACACATATGGGTATCATCGCACAACACCTAGAAAAGATTCAAATAAAAATTTAAGCAATAAAATAACTTATAAAGATCTATCCAATGAATAATTATGTCATAAAATGATGGATTTTGATGTAAAAAAGATATGATGGGGATACCAACCAATAAATTTGATGAAATATTACGAAAAGACATATCATTATTATAGAAAAAAGATAAGACTACCATTTATCACCTAATTCACATTATGAATGCATTTATTTCTTATTTCATTGTCTCCAAAGCAACCATAGAGATCTAAAAATAGTAGACCATGAAGTTACAGAAAAAATAATGATCTAAAGATCAATGTCTTCTGAAAATGTAATGATACTATAGGTCTTTCACCCTTCTTTAATCTCCTTTATTATTTATATTTTCTATTTCACTTTAGTCCATCATTTCTAGGGTGAGGGGGTAAATACGGCCTTATTATTTGTAATGATGATATATGGTGAAGGTGTGTATAATGTATTTCATTATTTTATCTATGTAATTATGTTCCTAGAAAAAATTAATAATCATATTTTGTTTCCTTTATCTAAAACATTATCATTTAATGGGATCTATATATATCATTTTCCATTTGAGAATTTAATTTCCCAAGGATTTTTTATGACTTGGGAAAGTATGGGTTAAATAGGTTTAAATTAAGTATCAATATTAACAAATTAAAATATAACCTTAAATTATTGAACCACGTTAAATTGTGTATTATCTTACTATTGAGGCCTACCCTAACCATCATATCCTTCTTATCAAAACATTGATTCCATTCATAAACATTAAATCTAATTTCTATATCCAATTATACACAAACTGTAAACCATAAATACCCCATATTTCCTTCTAACTATATACTAAAAACACAAATATGTTATCTATCTTTTCATCCAAAACTGATTTCAAAAACAATTACATATTTCACTTCATCTGAACTAGTAAAAATCATTTTTAATTTCTCAATAATTTTTTTCCACTTCATGTGGTTTTTACATTTGATATACCATGTAATATATTTTAATAAATTGGTAAAAACCCTGTGAGTTTTATATATTTTTAAATTAACTTATCCCTGATGGGAAATAAAGACACCAAATGAGAGATTAGTCAAGAACTATTATCATGGATGGTGGCAATTAAGTTTCTTATATTTTTTATTTGTAAAATAACATTATTTTAAATTTTTTATTTCAATTTTACATTTTACATGATGGATTTATTGTTTTCACTCTCATGTTTCAAAAACTATAGCAGACAACTACAACACAAGTGATAAGGGGATAAAAAACCATAAATTTATCCTAATGTAGAACAACATCGGAGGAGAAATATGATACCGTGGACCATGGATAGAACTGGTAAAAAGAAACAAATGACTGCTATAGGAGTTCAACTAAGGGATCATAGTCTACATGTACTAAATGATTTTCAAATGCCTTTAAATACAGTCTCTTTACCAAGAGTACTCATTAAACTACTAGCCACTAGATATCTTTGAAAAAAAATCAATTATCCTTAATATTATTTCAAACACATTACACATTTTAAAATTCCCCATGAAGATCCAAACTCAAATATAAAGTGTTTTCAGGAGCTCATAAACACCTTCCAATTATATAATGTTATATTTGATATGGTAATTCTTCATTTATTTTTATTTTCATTATGGGAGTGAGCTATAAAATTGATCTAGTGCCTTCAAAATTATATTATCACTATATTGGATGATCATAAAAGAAACATTCAAAATTATTTCTTATACAAATCAAAATCATTTGAATTCATGGTAAATATTTAAAATTAAAAAAAATTGAGGATGTTTCTCTATATAGTGAATGGGAGAAATATAATTATTTAATTAATAAATTACCACATTATATAATATAGAGTCTAAAATTAATTCAAATATTCAATAATTGTTTTCAATCGGAAATAGGTTAATTCCATAAACTATAGTTGGAGGATCTTTGGGGAATAAAATTCTAGAAGGGAGCTATTGTATATTGGGAAAAATGGGAAAAATAACTTCTAATAGAGAATTTAAGGTTCACCACAAAGTGGTGTGAACATTGTCTAAAAGAATCATGATATTATGTTGAATATTTAATCACCTTCCTAGAATATAGAAATAATTATATTCTAAAAACAACACCTAGGATTATGTATTGAAAATGATAAAAATGATCCCTATAACAATAGAAATAATTATAGGGTTAATGACCAAAATAAAAATAGGGTGATGGGTATCATCATAAAATATTGAGTTCTTAAGATTACCAAGGAATAATAATATAGATCGAATTCCACATAGTACTCTTGAATTTGGACACTTTAATTACTAACACCATTATTATATTCGATGAACTAATGGACTATTTATTATTTCAATGATCAATAATTAAGGGGATGAAGGATGAATCAAGTGGTCCAAAGGATTCAATCTTGAATCATGTATTTAATATATGTCATATTTTAGAGAAACACAAATAGAGTCCATTAGAAGTAACATGAGGATGCCTCAAAGTACACTAATGGGATGATTTAAATGTAATTACACTGAAAAGTGGTAAAAAATATAAGAAAAATAAGTTGAAAAGAAGATTGAAGGTCTATAAAATAATTAGCAAAATGTATTTAAAATAAATTAAGTTGACTAACTGATATATTTTTAAATGAGGCTACCTTTTAAAGATAATCTAGAATAAGGAAGAATCCATTCACAAAAATAAAAATATGTAGAATATTTACATAATTCAGATATAAAATTCCCTTTTTTGGGCCCTCACCAAAATAATAACATATTTAAAATTTATACATGTGATTATGATAAATAAAAAAAATATAGAGGAAATTATAACAATACATGTAACATGGGAATTATTAGTGATAATTTTAAAGGACCTATTACACAAGAAGAAAAGTCACAATGAGTTTCTGAATTTCAATTAACAATATATCTATCAACTTTGGACATGTGTTGTATTATTTAGGTGAATGAACTAATATAATGAAATAAATAACATTCATTATTCTCATACAAGAACGAATAAAGCCTATAAGAATTATCCTTTAATTATAAGACTGAACAGACAAACTCTCAAATGTAATGATAATAAAATACTGATTAATGATAATAAATTCATCTTTTATAGGGTTTTCATGGTTTTAGATATATAATAAGAGAAAAATACTCAAGGTATGGGAGGACTGTTCATGGATACTAGATGAAAATAGACATAAGTAATAAATTTGGGAACTCAATCTATGATTTGGATGTTAAAAAATATCTTTTAAATTTTATTAGGTGAAAAAATAATAATTTCAAAGAAGATGATGATCTAGTGGGTAAAAATAATTGAGGATGATGATATTTATCTAATTGAATAATTACATGAGGTATACACTTTCATTCAAGTGGAAATTAAATTTTAACTTAATGAAACGATGAATGGAAAACAGTGATATCAAACATTGATGAAGGGTGAGAGTACTACGCCAATACATTTAAATAGAGATACAATTTATTCATGGGACCCGACCTTCTATTATCTTTTTTCAGTATTAATGAAACAATGGAGGATGGACCCAATGAAAATAAATCAAGTTTAACTTCCTAGAAGACTCATGATGTTGTCAGATTAAGGAAAGTGTTATACTTACATGATTAGGTTTGGTCTGATTCCATTTAATGTCCTCAACTAGGTATAATTATTTGAATCATCTATCACATTATTTAAAGCTTAAATGGAAACGTTGAAGTTGATGGTGTTTAAAAAAGTGCTTTTGAGCAGTCAAGAGTGTTTTTTTAAAAAAAATTTATTTAGTTTTAGGAAACATAATTCTCCCCAAATCAAGAAAATTTCATTAATAATGGCTTGTTCATTTACTTTTGTGTTCTTATTTTCTGGATCATTAATACACTAGTAGTCATCATACTGAATATAAGTAAGGATGAATCATATCAGGAATATGTTTTGGATAGAACCTACATTGAAAAAAGTAAATAATTATTTAAATGGGTTTTAGAATATCAATTCAATAATTTCTTAAGTAATCTAAGCCTTTATTTATACAACATTCATATAATAACTACATAATCTACCTTTATTCTTGAATTTATCTAGTGAAATATGATACATAAACTATATAGGATTATTTTCATCAATGTTTTAAAATTTCATTCTTAATAAATATGAATTAGAAAAATGGTGGAAATAATTACAATGGATAAACATGTTGATTATAATATCACTAATAATTATTTAAGGAGACTTATTTATTTTTATAAATGACATTTTGTAGAGAATTGACAAGGATTCACATTCATATATTTTCATCAAATAAATATATTAATTATATGTATCTCCTTGAGTAGGTGTACCAAACTTTAATCTCATTCCTAATTTATTTAGTAATCCAATATTTTATATTCTTTATATATTATATTTCTTCAGGTTATTTTTAATGTTAACTTATAGATAATTATTAGAATCTTATCGAATGTAGGATATAACAAAATAAACAACAATGAAAATGAGGTCATTTTCCATAAACATTTATCATTGGACCCACCATACATTAATCTTTTTTAAGCACATAATTTCAATTAATGGACTTGTAATAAAATATCCCATGTGGAAAACTAATTATATCAAATATTACCCATCTCTTAATGTGTTTCATGATATCTTGAAGAATATATATGGGGTAGAAATTATCCATAGTGGATGGGGATGTACATGATTAAGAATATATTTTGGGATTCCATGTGATCTTGGTAGAGGTCATGATATTATTCATTACACTTTAATATTAACATATCATGATAAAAGAAATAAAAAATATAACTGGAATAATTATACTAAAAAATAAATAATCAGTTGTGTCATGAAAAGATCATAAATTTCCACTATGAGGCCACTGATATTTTGACCGTATTAGATTAGTTGGCGTATTTGAGATTTTTCATAGGAATATGATTTTGAAAAAAATCCTTAGAGGACGATTTATTCTTTGTGATTACTTATAGTATGACCCCAAATTGATATTTTTTGGGTGAATAGAGAGATGACATATATAAAGGTTTATTTCTATAGATGATATCATTTTATATCATCAATTATTCTATATATATATATATATGCTTTATTTTGTTATTTAAATGTTTTCACACCATTAACAACCATCCCTTAATACTTGGAGACATTTGAATCGTGATTCAAATCACTCATAATTAGCTGTAATATCTACCATTAGATAGTGTAACTACTAGATTCATAAAATTCATATGGGTAGTGACAAGTTTTTTACATACGTGTTGAATGAAAATTTGAAATTTTACCTCTATAATCAGTGAAAAATTTCATTGTGAGGTAAATTTAAAATTATAGTACTATAAATAATAAATTGGAAAATAAAAATGGGTGAATTAAATGACATGGGAATTTCAAATAATGAATTTTAAAATAAATATTTTATTTTTTTCTTTATTATGGTACAAATTCAGAATATTCAACTATGGTGATTGAACGTTTAAATACCCATTTAGTAAAAAAAAATTACTGACATTGAATTTCAAGAATGATAACGAGAGAATCCTCTATAATAGGATAAAATTCCATCATTAGTCTGAATTTATTTAAGGAAATTTTATTCAAACATTTCATTCATAAATTTCATTATTAAAATTTATTGATTTTATGGATTAGAATTTTATTTAGTTTAAAAATTTGAAATATTACTATTTATATTTTGATCAATAAAACAATTTTTGGAAAATGAGAATGTTTCCAAAATATAAATTAAATCCCTAAAAATATAGAATTCAATGACAAATGACGAACTAATGAGAATCCAAGGATCATTAAGGAATATTAACAATGAAATTGAGCATTCAAGACAAGAAACTAATTATGTTTATTGTTAAAATACAATTTATAATAAAAAAATATTTTGGAGACAAATCATAAACCTATTAGAAAAAGAGACAAAGAACCTAGGAGAAGAACAATATGCCTCACAATGTGACACATATGTGCCACACTTAGAACTAGCTCAAAAGGATTCAAATTTCTTTTTAATCATTGAAATCACGAATGAGGAGATATTCTATGAGACCATATGGAATAAAATTATGGATTATGATGTAAAAAGATTTTATGGGTCTGGGAATATGTAAATTTGATGAGAAAAATCATTAATATGTCACATTATGGCCTGAAATGGTCGATCATTCCTTTTATGACCTCATATACTATATGAACATTTTTTTTGAAAATTAATCATAACCTAAAATTTAATGTCCCATCCCAGTGGGACCAATGTCATGACTACCCCAATCCCACCCCCAATAGGAATGGATATGGTGATTAGCACCGTGTAAGCATATCAAAAAAATGGGATGCATTAGACTAATGTAATTGTATGCACACTCACATCTTTAAGACAAAATTCTAAAATGTAAAAACACTAAGTAAAATTGAATAAAAACTACTATATCCTACAAACATAGTAAAATAATGAAGGAAATGATATGTAGTTGGGTGAAAAAAAATCCCACCAACAAAAGTCTATAACCACAAGTCCTCTATACAAAGTAAGTGATTCCGGGACTGTCATTTGAAAAGATGATTTGAAACACCTATCCAGTTTCACAAGTCACCCCTGGTCCTGGTCTTCCTGGAAGTCTGTCAAAAGGTCGATCATCTTCACAAGGAAAAATAAATGTGTTCAAATTCAATATAGGGGTGAGTAAGACAATAATCGTTAAGACACCCCAAAACCTCAAGAAAACACCACAAAAAAAATAAACAGTCATCTTTGCACAAGTGTTTATCTACCACAAATGTAACAACAATATATATATATATATATATAACAAATCCTTGAATAATTTACCGGAGGTAATCCTCAACAAATTTCCAGCCATATGATTCAACCCAATGTATACTTATTATGATAGATTTAACTCCTTGAGCCATTATATATTCATAGAAACTCACAAAGATGTCTAAATCATTTAGGACCCCACCGAATGATAACGTATTGGTCAAGAAATATTATGATACATTTAGAGGGGATCGAGCCCATATATTCATTGGGATACCGTAAATCATAATCAGATACACCAGGGGATACCAAATACCCAATCAGGATCAACTCACAATGTAGGGGATCATGCCCAACACATTTGGAGATACCACATATCGTGCCCAGATACTCCAGGGGACACTACATTCCAAATTTATGTGGTACACTATGTGTAGGATCTGTGCCCTACACACAGTGGTTACAAGATTCCACATACACATCTATGGGGGATATAGGATCACACTCCAGTCATGGGGAGGGATACATTACTCTATTTAGCACTGAGTCTCTCAGGGTGATTACAATCCAATGATGTGGACATAATAACATATTGAACCCTCAAGGAAAGGACCAAATAGAACTCACTCAACCTATATTAGTGGATGATAAAAACTCACCACATTATTTCTAAAAGGTCTATCTCAACGTTAGGGTCCCAATTCCAGATATGGTTCATCAAATGGACACAAAATTTGAATATTATGATTGTTTTTAGTTTCAAACAATGGGTTTCACCAGACAAATTATCCATTCCCAAACTGGGCCTACTAATTGTGGTAGCCAACCACCCCTGGTTGACCATCCGTGGTCAACCATGCAATCACCCCGGGTCGACCAGACGTCCGACCTACGTCCAACTAGGATCTAGCCTAGCCCACTCCATCTAGGACATCCCGAATCTCTCCTCCAAGGATCGACCCACTTCACCTAGTCCCAACCACACTTTTATTCACATGGTTTCCCACCGCCATTGCACGTAGATAGCAGCACGTTCCCACAACCGTCTTTTCCACATCCTATGTGCCTTCTCATACCTTTCTCTACAACCTCTGTATCACACAACATACATCGCCACATCCCACATGGCCTACTCAATCGCCACATCTATCATCTGCAACCACCGCCATGACCGCTAAAATTCAGTTGTCTCAACACCCTTCCACACTACCGCACTACCCTACTATAATATCACACCACCTTACTGGACTGCCAAACTAGATACGTGTCTGTGGTCTCTTCTACAGACTCCTGAGCTAAATCTGGTCCCAAATCATGAAATGGATGTAGATTCAGGTTTCTCGGGTCATAATATACATATATCTGACCTTTAAAGTTAGTTTGCCTCTAATATAGTGGTATTATCATGTTTAGAGCTACCTTGTAAGATGAACCATGACCACGAGGGTCCCATATATAAGAACACAATGAACGGTGCAGATAAAATAACATGAACACCCTAAGGAATGAACATCATATTTTCTTATGTTTACCTCAATCCGTTATCATTATATGAGGAATGATGAACTAAGAACCAATTATGAAAACTCCCCAAAATAAAACACAAATTTATAACCATCCCACAACGATTGAACCGTTAATCAATTTGTTTCTTGATTAACCTGTTTTCATCATGAAAATAATGAATGGGGAAAGATCGTAAATAAATAACAAGATTTCCTCAATTTTGATGAGTGGCTAGTGTCGGATCATTGCATCGTCATCGTCCTCATTGATATTCCTTCAAATCAGTTGTGTGTTGATCCTTGATCCATGATCCATCATTGTCTGTTTGAGAAAGTTCTTCTAAAGATCCCCTAGAGATTATTTGTCCTTCTAATTATTATTCGGCTAACCATGAGATTTATTTATATGGCTAAATTTGAGGGTAATGTCACTACATCAAAATAAATAATTTTTATTTGAATTATTTATTGATGATTATGTCCTTTTAGTGTTTTTACATAGAAGTCCTATTCTAACAAAGATTACATCATAGCTAGAGAGAAACCACATTATGAACTAAACAGTAGTCTCATATTTCGTATATAATTCACTGTTCATGAGTTATTAGGATTTTAGAAAGAAAATAATTTTCATTCATTATCTTATTTATTAGTACTCTCTTGGTGACATTTTCTATAGATAACACATCCCAACCAAAGATAGTTCACACCTAGGGTAAATCTACCTTTGTGAGCTCAATAGAGACCTCCTATTTTTTTATCCTACCACCCATATAAGTGTAATTCCACATTTATTGTGAAACATTGCACGTGTGATAGTAACATTTTATTATTTTTAAAATCAAATCTGGGCACACTAGGAGTCAGAATCACATTGTGTCTCAACTCCTAGCCTCAAAATAAATTTGTGAGATAACAAAAAATAGTACATTTAAAATCAGAGATGTTATATTCTCCCAACTTGATGGTTTTCATCACTGAAATTCATATCAAAAGGCTATTCAAATAGATATGGAAGTGATCATAAATATGAGCCTCTCACTCTGATGTTCCCTCTTGATGATTCTCGTGCTGACCCAAAACATGAAAAAACGAAATGACTACCCATAAAGGATCCTCTCTTTCTGATCCTCGATCTCCATTGGGTACTCTAAAAAAATCCACCCATCCTCAATGTCCATCTCACCCCATTAAATGATGTGTGTTGATTCATGCAAAAAAACACTCATATACAACATGTGGAAGACATTGTGTACCCACTCTAATTGTGGAGGTAGAGCAAGGAAGTATCCCACCTCACAAACTATACACAGTATTATGAATGGTAAGATGAATGTTGAAGAATGATATCCACCTTGGACAAATCTCTCTACTCTGCATTGAGGTGGGACCAGAACGAACATGTTATCCCCTTCCTCAAACTCTAAAGCCTTTATTCCCTATCATTATAATACATATAATTGATATTTTTAGTATTTATCCACTCATCGATGATCGTTACCTTTTTGTATTAGTTTCACCATCTTTACACCCAAGACTTCTGAATCTCCTTGGTCAGTCTTGAAAATTGGTGACCTGTAGCTTCTCACTTACATGACATCAAATGGTGACATACCAATGGTGGGTTGATAATTATTTTTGAATGGGAACTTTAATAGGGTTCGGTTATCATTATAACTATAACCAAAGCCTAACATGCATGCCTAGAGTATGTCTTGTAGAACCTAAATGGTTCTCTTACCCTGGTCGTCCATCTATTAGTGAAACATTGTTCACAAGTGTAACTGAGTACCAAACGCCTCCTAAAATCCCTTCATGAACTAGGATGTAAAGTGGGAATCATGATAAGAAACTATCATCTAGGACTCTCCATCAAGTTAAACTATCTCTCGTAAATAGGGAATTCCATTCTCTCTACTGAACACCACTCCCATATATCATGGAATTGTGCTGAATTGGTTAGTCAGAAAATAATCACGCATTTTGAATCTTGTTACCTTGATGTTAATGGTAAACCAATCATAAAGTCCCTATATAACCCATCCCTCTTCCATTTCTGAACTATAGGGATCTATGCTAAACCCTATAGAACCTGGTTCTCAGCCTTCACTTTCTGATTATTGATGCATCATGAAGCAACTTTTGAAACTCACATCATCATTCATTTCCACCAAAAATATTTTCAGTGGTCTTGATACATCTTTTCCACACCTGGATGTAGTGCTAAATGGGATTTATGGGACTCACTCAAATCCCTTTCCCAGAATTCCATTGGTACAATTGTGAACCGTCTGAAAATAATTACATGCTCCACACCTTTTGAATATCCATCAGGAGAATGACCAGTGGAAATTTGAGCATGTAAGGTTACACAATAGGTGTCCTTGATCTATGTCTCCCTAAATAATTGTATGAGTGGAGGAGTGACAACCATTTACATAAGGGAAGATGCACCATCTCCATCCCCACAATATATCTTCAATCGGACCAACTTCTCTGATGCCTCATTCAGAAACTACAAACTATATCTCTTACTAAGAGAATAATCCACCACATTCTCCTTCTTAGGATTATAGAAAATGTCAATGTCATAGTCATTGAAGAAATATATCCATAATGCCTTTCTCAATTTCAAATCCTTTAGAGAAAATATATAATTGGCACTCTATTGATCAGAGTATATGATAATCCCCTCACCCATTAGGTAGTGTCACCACATATTAAATGTGAAGACTACTGCTGATAGTTCAAGATCCTGGGCTGCATAATTCTAATGAACCTGTTTCAACTAGAGTGAAATATAGGCAATAAATGCATTCCCTAACATCAAGAAACAACCATGTCTGGTCCATGATGCATCAAATAATACCATATACTCGATAGCTACCTTTAATAAATTTAGGATGGGATAACTTCTCAACCTCTTCCTGAGCACCTCAAAGAACATCTGACACTTCTTTGTCCAAACAAAAGGTTGGCTCCATTATGTTAAAGCTGTTAAGGGTGCTTATACTCTAGAGAATTCAAGCCCAAACCTCCAATATTATCCTAACATCCTATAAAAATTCTCCACCTACATAATACTCTTTTGTGGCTCTAATGATAGAACATCTACAATATTCGCTGGATGGACTATAACTCCAACCTTGGATATGACAGGTCCTAGAAAATAGAATTGTTGAATCTATAATTGACACTTCAAAATATTCCTATATATCTTTTAATCTCAAACTATGTCTAGGACCATCCTTATGTGTCTTGTGTGCTTCTCCATAGATGCTGAGTACCCTAGGAATTCATCGATGAAAACAACCACGAACTACTCTAAGATAAGTTGAATGATCCAATTCACGATTCCCATGAACACTACTAAGTAATTCATCATGCCAAACAACATCACTATGTACTTGTAGTGACCATAATGACCAACCAATTATTGTCTTCGGTTTATCTGCATCCCATAATCATAGCTGGTGATAGCCTGATCTATGGGCAATCATTAATAACAGCAGCTCCCCCCTCATTTAATAAAACAATTCAATGATCCCTAGTAGTGGAATCTTGTTCTTAATGATGACCTAATTTAGAAATTGAAAATCCACACATAACATCAATCTCTTGTCTGCCTTCTTGGAAATTGAAACTGGGGATTCCCAAAGTGAAATACATGGTTTAATGAATCTTTTTCACTTTAAGTCCTCCAAATAACACCTCATCTAGAAAATCACTATAGGCGCCATCGTATATGATGGTGTAGATATAAGATTTGTCCCATGGTGTATATCATTACAGAATTTCATCTCATTATGAGGAGGTAAACTCGGATAAACTTCAAGAAATACATCCCCAAACACCACCACCACTACAGGAAACTGAGGACCCATATTATTCACTACAGTGATGGTGAGGAAATCTAACTAATGAGTAATAAACTGCACACTCCTTTTTGTGAGTTCATCTGGTGCTGCATGAGATACCTTTTTCACCATCAGATGAAAACCTATTCTCATTATGGAAGACACACCACACTCTACACTGAAAACCTTCAACCTGAGCTTGATATGTGCATAACCATTCCATGACAAGAATAACTTCATAAAGACTCAATTCAACTACATTGATATCCCAACCAAAACATTCACCATCAAGATCATGGTCACTCTTTTTTCCCCAGTGTATTGATATAGAATTTTTTATTGTTGGATTCTCTATGAGTAAGTGTCGTTTCAATGATTCAACCGAAAAATCTGGGTCTTGTACAAGGTTCATGGAAATAAAGTTAGGACTATATCATATGTCTATCAAAACTATATGTAAATAGTATAAGATATATATTGTACCATCATTCATCCTTAGAGTGTTTGGATCATTAGTGTCCATATCTTGTAGCCGAAATTTCCTTTATTCACTATCTACCTAAGCATGGTGTAGATAACCTATTGGTGGGTGTGCTAATAGATCAAATCTATGACCGGATCATGTTTCATGACCTTCTGTTATTCCATGTATTCCTTCCTAAGGACTACTCTTCTCCTATCTCTACCTCATCCTCGGTGGTCACTCAACCATCTCCCAATTAGCTGTATGATTGTTTGGGAAAACATGTTCTAGATAACCCTAACTGTTTCATATGTAACATCTTCAATCCCTTAGATGACTCAAGCCACCTTCGTAGACCTGCACTACGGACCCTATATCATGGGATCGTCTCCTAAAGTAGATAACCTACTTGGATCTCTATGATCATCATCAACTACATGCTGGTGGAGTGTCAAATATCTAGCGCCCACTACTAGATCCTATATTCGGTGTCTTCATAGGTATAAAACATGCAACTAATAGGGATTTCTGACGTACCCCACCTTAAGTTGGAATTATAAGGGATACCATGGATGCCCTGATGTCCCAGAGAAAACCTAGCATTAATGTCTGATCCCTAATGAAATGGTGTCACTACATACCCATGGAGAATCATGATGGATCAGTAATCCTTGTTGACTACTCCACCATGGTCATACTACCCTCCAATAGATGTAGATGATCTTATATGTGTTCCAATCACAACATGATTGGATAGAACTTCTCCATGAATAAAAGCTCAATGTATGTTTAGAAGATAAATGTATCCTCACGTGACTTTGTCACCATTCTCCAAAATTGACCCATGGCTCTCTGAAGATGGCTCCAGGTGATTACTTATATCTTCTCGGAAGGCGTCCCCACAAGGTGGAAAACATGGGTGAAGACCTCTAGCCAATCTTCATCTAACTGGGGTTCTGTAGCACCCTGAAACTTTGGAGGTCAATGCTAATGAAAATTGAACAACACACATTTCCTATGTGTATCCATAGATACTAGTGATGGTGGTAGTTGCAACATGATGGGAGGCGGTATAGCTGATAAGTCACCCAGAGGTGCAACCATGGTACATGACCATTTAGTTACACCTAATCCCTATGTAGATCATCCTCATGATCTCATAGTGTAATCATGGTTAACAGTATTCATAGGTGAATCATGAAAAAATATAATATTTACCACGGTTAATTGAGTATATCTGGAGAGATGACTCAAGAAAGTCATGGAAAAAACAACCATTCCAATATGATGCATGTATCATTATTTTTTCCATAAACCAGGGTTTTTATGTACCGAGTTGAAAAGTAGTTAGTCAGAGTACTATGGTATGGATTATTTTTTTACTGCACCAACATTAGAGAAACTGACATGATTTCTAACCATGAAACACTTAAAATTGTTACCCCAAATCAACCTCGAAGACTTCCAACCATTAAGTAGAACTGACCTCCTCTTATACCACATTGTCATTGCCTATACTAGTGGGTCGTGTTTAGTGACTATCCATACATCATCTCTAATAGACTAGGTTCTACTATCTTGCGCCCAGTAGAAATATCCCACAAATAGGTGGAATTATCATATAGGACCTATACACACACACACACACACGTCTCCAGGACACATATAATGAAATGTAAAAACACTAAGTAAATTGATTACACACCACTATATTCTATAACCGGAGTACAATATTAAAAGAACTAGATAGTAAAAAAAGGCCAAAACATGCCCACCAACATGTGCTTGTAAACACTAGTCCAACCAGAAAAGTAAGTTATACCGGGACTATCGCTGGAAAATCCGTCGGGACACACCTCAGTCTGTCTGGTCTCAGATGGAACCGCCTGGTCCTAGTCTACCTAGAACTCCAATGAATGGTCAATAAACTTCATAATACATGTTATATTCATGCAATTATTATGAAGGGTTGATTAATACAATACTCATTAAGACACCCCAAAACCTCAAAAGAAATTCCACAAAGGAAATTTCATAGTCATCTCCACATAGTTGCAGGTCTCACAAACATGTATTAATAACACCTTGATTTACTCATTACTAGATTGAAATTTTATAGGTACGCTACAACCAATTTCCAGCCACCTTATTTTACTCGAATCACACTATTTCTAGGATAAATCACTCCACAATCCATTATATCATTGGAGACACTCATGAGAAGGTCTAACTCATTTGGTCCCCACCAAAACAAGAAATTATTGGTAAAATAGGATTATGATACAAAGAGTGGGGATCGTTCCCAAATATGTTGGGGGATACTAAGCATCACACCTAGATACACTAGGGGTTACCACATACCCAATCCGGGTCAATTCACAACATAGAGTATATTGCAAAACGACCTGAGGGATACAAAAAATTGAACCCAGACACTCTGGGGGATACTATGTACCATATCGATTATTCCCACAATGTTTGGGTCATATCCATTATCACAAAGGTTACATGATTTCATATACTCTACTGTGGGTGATAAAGGATCTCCCTTCAGTCTAGGGGAGGGATACCTGACTCTATCATGAACTCAAACTCTAGAGGGGATTACAATCCATAGATATGGAAAAAATACCATGCTGAACCAAATCATAAAATATCCAAGGGAACAATATAAATATATACTTTTACAAGATATAACATTGCCACACTATCTTAAAAATGAATGTCTCAATGTCAGGGTTTCAATTCTGTGACGACTCATCAAACGGACATACCATTTGAAGGTTATGGGGATTTAAATTTTCAAAAGAAGATGGGTCACTAATTAAAACAATTTAATTGAAAATTTTATTGATTATAAATGATATAATTTACTCACATTGTGGTAAATGTTTTCATTTATGAAATATTTGGGATTAGATCATTCATTTGAAAATTTGATGAAAATTCCAGTTTTACCCTTAAAAAATCACTGTAGAATTTCGGACATAAATATTTTAATATGAATTATTTTAACATAAAATTCATTAAATATGTTCAGGACTTAATTGAATAAAACTTTTATTTTGGAAATTGGATCTAAATCAAGCATTTGGTTGGTCCAAATGGGCCATGAAGTCAATGTTGTGCTGGACTCGCCAGATTGGACGTGGGTTTTGTCTTGGGCCCATAACCCCAACATAAATTCATGTATTGGGCTTAAAATTTGAGAGAACATGGGAAAAAATATTCCCATCACCCTATCTTCTAGATTTAGAGCTGGTTCACACATTTTTATGGAAAATGGGTGGTGGAAATTGGCTACAAATATTTGGCCGAATTTCCCCATTCCCACTTGAACCCACTTATAAACTAGCATCCCCTCCACTCAATTGATTGGTATTTTTTTCATTTAGATGATGTGGGACTTGAATTAGTATGTTTTGGGTAGATTATATTGGGTTCCAGTCCAATTATCCAAGAAATTCAAAAAGGGTCTCTCTTGAAGAAAGGATCCCTTCGTCGAAGCCCTCTTCTTCTTCCTCATGTTGTAATGTTTGTGTTTTCATAATTAACTTATTTGTTCTTATATTATTTCTTCTCTTTTATTATGTTTTTTTAAAATTTATTCTTCTATTAATATTCCTAATTGGTCTAGAACATACATTAGAAACATGACTGGGTTCTACCATTTCTAAACCATTTCACATGTAAAATGTATCTACGATGACTACACCACCCATGAAAGAGTAGTTCTTTTTAGTAATCGGTCTACCTATAAAATTATTCATTCATATACTTTAAATAAATGAGATACATTAATACAATTAATATGGTATATTAATTGAGTTTTTAATTTAAATGAAACTAACAAAGAAATTGAACAATTGAAACAAAAAAAACCGTGGTCGAAAGTTATATAAATCGTGTGGGTGTGATCTTAATCGGTGATAAAAGACTACATGAGAAAAAAAAATTTGAGATAAAATATAATCCATACACTCAACTAATCATCATTTCTTGAGTTTATATATGCTCTAATTAACCACTTAACATAAGCTAACCTAAGAACATCAATTCAATAAGGGTGATGTGATTTCATGTTCCGAAGCTACGCTAGGGTTTATGTAATTTCATCTTTGTGGTAAAGTTAACTCTCGTAGGGTTTGAGGGTTAAAAATTCAAAGGATTATAATTAATTTGATGTTAATTTAAATTATAATGAAAAATAATTGAGTGAATAGGTAGTGTTACATCGATTACGCCTTTTAAATATTTTGTAAAAAAATCATCTTATAGTGTCATTTTAATCGAACTTCATTTGAAAACTAGAAACAAAAAAAATTATACAATATTTTTCCAAAAAAAATCTTCTAGATTTATAAATATTAAAAAAACCCCATAATTTTAATTAGTGATCTCATTTTTGTTTATATTATTTTAAAAATACCTATAATATGTTGTTAAATTTACTTCCTCCATTGAGAGACGACCTTGGTCAGCCACTCTGCTTCACCTTAGAACCCAAAAAACTATTAATCATTTCAGGGTGCCCACGAAAGATACATCCAATATGGAATCATTTTTAAGGAGGAAAGTAATTATTTCAACCATTTATAGGTATTTGTTTTATTTTATATTTTATTCTCTTCTTCACTTTTTTCTACATTCTTTACCCAATCTGAATTTTTCTTCTTCTTTAGTTTTCTTCTTTTCTAATTTTCGGACCATCAACTAAAAAATATCATTTTTCTTATGGTATACTTTCCTTAATTTTATTTTTATACAATTTTTCACTAGAACTAATGAAAAATATCTCTTAGATATTGACCCTGAGATTGAACGCAACCTTATGGCTCGAATCAGACATTCTCAGTCTACAAGAAGTTTCAACATTCAACAAGTTGGAGAATTCCCCCACTATATGAACATTAAAATTGGAATAAATTCAAATTCAACCCTAAAACAAGATCTAATGGATGAATATACTGGAAACTACCTTAATAGAACCATTTGATAATTTGTTGCACCTGATATTAATTATCATCCAAATTGCATTTCATACCCAAATCTTGAATCAGACATTGAGCTGAAATCTGGATTAAGTCATCTTATTCCAATGTTTCATGGATTATCTGTTAAGGATCCAAATAAAATTTTGAAATAATTTAATTTGGTTTTCTCAACCTTAAAACCAATAAATGTTTCTGAAGATCAAATCAAACTATGATCATTCCGATTTTCACGTGATAGAGATGAAAAATTATGAATGTATTTATTAAAACCTGAAGATTTAACATGTTGGAACGATTTGAAACATCTTTTATTGTATTGATTTTTCCTAGTATCAAGGACCACATCCATTCAAAAAGAGATCTATGAGATCATGCAGGCACAAAGAGACTCAATGTATGATTACTAGGAGAGATTAAAGAAGTTATGTGCAAGATGTCCACATCACCAAATCAGTGAGAAACTCTTTATCCAGTACTTCTTTGAAGGACTCGCACCTATGGAGAGAAGAAGGTGGAATCTGTAGCTGTAGTGGAATAGGAATTCAAGACACCAAAAGCTGCACGTGCATTGATCGATAAGATGGCATGAAACTCCCAACAATTTGGTGATCGATGTATATCACGTGTATGGGGAGTACATCGGGTAAGTCCTTCCTCTCTTGAAAATCCATTGACTAATACTAAGTTGAAAGAATTGACCACTATAGTGTGGTAGATTTCTCTGGAACAAAAGATATCCCAACCCCCTACTTCATGGAAATGTTGAATTTCCCCTGAGACAAGCCCCCTAACTAACTGCCCCCCACCCCAACTACAAAAAACAGAAGATTATGAAGTAGTGTTTCCTAGGAGACCATATCGGTAGCATCAACAACCACATCTCCAATAAAAGTTTGGTTCCTTTGCACCATCAAACATACAAGGGAGTAATGATCAATCATACATTAGGTATGCATCTGAACAACAACTAAGGCCCCCCATTAAACAAAACCTCCAGTATCCTCCACCTTTCCAATAGGATTTCTGTCAACACCAAAGGCTATTTGATGCTCAAGAATCAATATGTCTACAAAAAGGGAATGCTAAACCAAAGGTAGATACTATGACTGATGATCATTTGTAGAAAATTGTTCTTAACCAAAATAATTAGTTGAATAGTTGAGGTTCAAAACTGAGGGAGTTGAATACTAAAATGATCTAGATTACCACTGCCCTCCATGAACAGGTAAGTACGAACTATGGAAATATTCCATCCCAATTTACTCTAAATGTGAAGGGTAATGTCAGTGCCATCACATTGGGAAGTGGGAAGAAATAAGCTGATATATCTACTGGTATCATTCCACCAGGATTCACCTCAACTCCGGAGAAGCCCTATTTAAAACTAGGTGATGAGAAAACCAAGGAGAAATATAAAATGAGGAAAAATATTAATGTTGTTCCTCTTAAACCCCATCATTTTCCAAAATGGTTTCTTCAAATCAAGAATATGGCTAAAAAGGAAATAAAAAAGAAGGTTTCAGACAAATTGAATCATGTGAATATCAACAATCCTCTATATGAATCCATCATGAAAATACCAAGGTATGAAAAGTTCATAAATGTACTATGTACCAATCGAATATGAATCATGTTAAATGAGAGGATCATTCATGGAAGGAATTTTCCATCGCTCATTACACCAACTCTAGTAATTTTATCAAAGTGCAAGGATCTATGGACATTCACTATCCCATGCACCATAGGGGAGTTTCAATTTTATGATGCTCTTTGTGATTTTAGAGATTCCATAAATTTGATGCCTCACTCTATATTTTATTCTTTACAGATTGGTGAGTTGAAGCTGACAAGAGTAGTGGTGCAATTGGCGAATAGTAATATATCATATCCAGCGAGAGTTATTGATGATGTACTTGTCCGGGTAAGAGACATGATCTTTCTATGATAATTCTACATGCTTAACATGGAGGATGATTTGGTATGTTCTTGTGCTCCCATTATCTGAGGTAGAACCTTCCATTAAACTGCAAAAACAATAATAAATGTTAATGAGGGTACAATTTCAATGGATATTTGGGATGAAGTTGTGATATTTAATGTTATGGACTCCATGATGTATCCCTCAGAGGACCATTCTGTGTTTGTTATCTCCAATTTAGAACCCTCAAATAAAAACCCCATGGAATTTGATTTTCCAATGCCTAGGGATATTATGAGTATTGGTTCTAGTTTTATGTCTAAGAGTACATCCACAACTATTCATAATGCACAAGTATCTCTTAGATTTGATTTTGAAATGGAATCAAATTCTAATTTTGATCTTGTGAACTATGATTATGACATGGATGTTGAGTATGATGATGGATTTGATGTTTTATTCTCTGATAGTGATGATTTATATTCTAATGATAATGTAATTTTTACACATATTTGTTTCCTTCAATGTATCCTTCCATACACCACCACCCTACACTGTAAATGAAGCCATTGCCACCAAATCCAAAATACTCATAGTTGTTGAGTGGTGGGAAATTACCTATAATTATTGCTAACAATATCACTTTTGACCGTGAAGAAATTTATTTGAATCTTTTTTGGGACAACATCTAGGAAATTTGGTGGACCTTGGCTTACATATTATGTATTCGCCCCTCCATTTTCTGGAATATGATTCTTTTGGAGGATGAGTCTAAACTAGTTAGGTAGCCAAAAAGAAGACTTAATCCAACTATTTTGGATGTTGTTAAAAGAAGAAGTTGAAAAATTGACCAAGGAAGGTATAATATTTCCCATTTCAAATTCAAAGTTGGTAATTCATATTCTAGTTGTGCTTAAGAAATGTGGGTTTATAGTGGTTAAAAATGAGAATTATGAGTTAGTTGTAATGAGGGTACAAAAAATTTAGTGTGTGTGTATTGATTGTAGGAAACTAAAATAGTCCACCCATAGGGACCATTTTCCCCTCCCATTTATTGATCAAATTCTTTGGAGACTAACTGGGAAGTCACATTAATGTTTCTTGGATTGATTTTCTCGATATATTTAGGTTTCTATTGATCGAGAGGATCAGTATATAACAACATTTAAATTCCCATTTCATATGTTTTCCTATGAAAGGATTCCATTTGGACATTTCAATGCCCCATGTACCTTCTAGATATGCAGGGTGAGTATTTTTTATCATTTTATTAGGACTTCCATCGAGGTATTTATAGATTATTTTAGGTGTATGGATCCTCATTTGATGAATGTGTGAGTAATTTGGGAGAGGTATTGAAACGTTGTATTGAGAAGAATTTGGTCTTGAAATATGATAAGTGTCATTTCATTGATGAGCATGGAATTGTCTTAGGGAACGTAGTGTTAAAACATGGGATTGAGGTTGATAGATATAAGGTAGATATATTTCATCCTTACCATATCCTTCATGTGAGCATGATGTTAGATCATTCATAGGGAATGCATGATTTTATCGGCGTTTCATTAAATATTTTAGTAAGATTTCTCTTCATATATCACGATTACTTGAAAAGGATTTTGATTTTTTGTTTCATTATTATTGCAGGACATTCTTTGATGTGAGAAAGATGTTTCTGACCACCCCACTGATCATAAAACCCCCATGTTGGGAGCCTCGTTTTGAGATTATGTGTGACGCCTCTAACATCAAAGTTAGAGTTGTCTAATCTTAGACGGTGGATGGACGTTCACATATGATTTACTATTCATAGAGGACACTAGATTCTTCGCAATCAAACTAAAAACCACAGAAAAGAGTTTCATGCTATCATATTAAATTTAGATAAACTCCATTCACATTTATTTTCCTCTAATGTGGTTTTTTTTTCTGACCATGCATCTCTGAGACACCTCTTGAAGAAGCTGGATGCAGAGCCCAGGCTAATCCAGTGGATACTCTTTCAGAAATTTGATATTAAGAGAAAGGATAAGAAGGGATTAAAAACATGGTGATGGATCACATGAGTAAGATTACTCACACACTACAGGATCACACCATGGACAAGGTACCACTTCAGGACTCTTTCCTGATGACCATATTTATTTCATCAGAGGTATGCATCCTTGGTATGCTGATTTAGTTAACTACCTTGTTTGCTCTGAAATCCCGACAAAATTTACGATACATAAAGTTCAAAAGGTAAATTGTGTGTGAAGATTTTATTTTTGGGGTGATACATACCATTGGTGCATGTGTAGTGACCGAGTTATTAGGAGGTGTATTCTAGATCATGAGTTGGAGTCTGTTTTACATTTTTGACATACACTTGCTTGTAATGGAATCTTTGGGCCCCAACTGATAGCTAGGATCATTTTGGACCCTTTATTATGTTTTCCGTGCTTATTCCATGATTCATGTGTGTTTTGTAAGTCGTGCTCTCATTCCCAACACTCTAGGAACATTTTTAGGAAACATGAGATTCCCCAACAACCAATACTATTCTGTGAGATTTCTGATGTATGGGGAATTGATTTTATGGGTCATTTTTCTAGTTCCATTGTTTTTATTTTATATTTTTTTAGTTTTTTATTATGTGAGTAAATTGGTGGAGAACAAGGCCACCAGAACTGACGATTTTTTATTTTTTGTGGTCTTTGTCAAAGTACAGATTTTTTTTCTGGTTTGGAGTACCGAAGGAATCATTAATGACCAAGGGACACACTTTTGCAATAGGAATCTTTCTTCCCTTATTCAGATGTATGGGGTGACACAAAATACATCAACACCATACCACCCCCAATCAAATGGCCAGAAGAAGGTTTCACTTTATGAGTTGGAATAAATTTTGGAGAATACCGTGCAGCCAAATATGAATGATTAGAGCATGTTCTTGGATGATGCATTGTGGGATTATAAGAAAACATACATGACACCCATTGGTATGTTCCCATTTCTGTTTGTTTTTGGGAAAGTGTTTCATCTCACAATGGAAGTTGAGCATTGGCCTTATTGGGCTATTAAGAAATGCAACAGGGATTTGGCTCAAGATGAAATCCAACAGAAGTTGCAAATTCAATAGTTGGAGGAGATTCGATTGTCTTTATATGAAAAATCAAGCCTCTAAAAGGAAAATTCCAAAGCACCTCCGGACAAAATGATCAATAAAAGATAATTTCAAGTTGGAGAGAGAGTCTTTCTCTATAGTTCATGATAGGAGATGATTCCTGGTAAGTTTCATTCCTAGTGGTTAGGTCCTAATGTTGGGACTAATGTTTTCCTTCATGGTTTTATATAGATCACACAAGAGGACAATGGAAGGAGCTCGACATTCAATGGGAAACTTTTGAAGAAATACATTGAGGGACTTATTACTGATGTAGTGAATTTCATCACATTGCATGACCTAATTATCAGTTGGGCTTACCTGGAAGTTCCTAACCCTTTAACATTTATATTTTGTGTCCTATTAAAAATTATACATTTCATGTGCATATATCATCTCATAGTTTAATATTATGGAGAATGAAATATTTTCATTGTGGGGGATGGGGAAACATATTAAGGTATATATTTAGGATTTTCAGTTTTGTTTTTTTGTGTATTTTCTATAATGTATTGGTTAAAATTTTCAAAAACAAAAACAATAAACCCAAAAAATCAAAAAACAATCAAAAAAATCAATAAAAAAGAATCAAATATATCTGGTAACATTATCATGTGAAACAAATGAAAAATTCCTGTTTCCAAAATTCATTGGTAGAATGATAAGAATGAGTAAAATTTATTCCATAAGGGTAGATTTTTATAAAAATTGAATTTATCAATGATATTAATGATTCTGTAATTGTAAATCCTTTTATATTTTGATATCAATATTTATGATATTTTTTCATAGTAAATTTTTTCATTGATTTCTCTACAGAAAATTTCACTCAACCTTGACTTTTGAAATTTTTCCTACTCAATTGAATGTATAGTCAAGTTACATAAAAAAATTCATTGGTTGATTTTTATGTTCATTTCAATTATGATCGGTTTCATTACTATACAAAATTGACCTATGTGTGTGTACCTGTTATCTGATAGTTGTACACCCTCAAAAAAATTTGGTGGGTCTTGGACAGGTCAAAAACCACTCTTCATTGAAAATTGGTATTGTTATAACTATTACAATTAGTGTTAGGAGGATATCAAACACGGGTAGAGATATGAGTGTGAAAAATTTTCCATGTATAACTTAAAAAACAAAGTAATAATAATAATAAATGAGTTTTGTGATGAAATGTACAACATATGGGGATATCTAGGTCGGGAAATTATGGTTCGACTTTCATGAATTCTTAAGTGAGTGGGTATTGAAATTTTATTACAAAGGAATATAGAATAGGTTCAGTGAATCAAACCAAGTATGAAGAATTGTTTTACATGACCTGAATATACTGAATAACGAGTGGACTTATGAGCTTGGAATGGTTGGTACACACATATGGATAACATGTGGCTTTGTAGACCCCTGAATTATTTCTATAATATTAGTGTTATGCATCTCATTGGATTTTGGTTTGAAATCATTTATGATACACTTACATTAAAATTTATTGATATTGACTCTTGATAGAATTATTACCCATCTTATATATCTATTCAGAATTGAGAAATATGAACATGCATATATTGTCACAATTTTTTTGAATAAATGATATGAGTATTTGCCCCGGAGTGAAAAAGGGTAAGTTTGGGGGAGTTGATAAAACACATTTTTATTGAATATTTTATTGATAATAAATGAGATAATTTCCTCACATTGTGGTAAATGTTTTTATTTAGGAAATATTTGGGATTAGATCATTCATTTGTAAATTTGATGAAACTTCCAGTTTTACCCTTTATAATTCACTGTAGAATTTTGAACATAAATATATTGATATGCATTATCTGAAAAGAAAATTATTTATATACGTTCCTGACATGATGGGATATAACTTTAATTTAGGTCATTGTATCAAAATAATTCACTTGGTTGGTGAAAATTGGACATGAAGTCTATGTTGTGTTGGCCATGCTAGATTGGACATGGGTTCAGTATTTGGGCCACAACTCCTACATCCATTCTTGGATTGGGCTCATATTGGGAACAATGATCAGGAACAAAATTAAACCCTTATCATATTTCTAGAAGGGGAGTTGGATCACATGTTTTGAGGGACAAATTGGCCGTGAAATTTGCCTTAAAATATTTGGTCGAATTTCCCCATTCACACTTGAAACCACTTATAACCTAGTCACCCCTCCACACTATTAATTAGTATTTTTATCATTTGGAGGGGGTGGAACGTGAATTATAAAGTTTAGGGAAGAGGAAAATAGGTTCCACTACAATTATTCAAGCAATTCAATAGGGGTATCTCTTGAAACAATTATCCCTTCATTGAAGCCCTCTTCTTCTTCCTCAGGATGTAATGTTTGTGTTTTCATAATAAAAATATTTGTTCTTCTTTTATTTGTTCACTTTTATTATGGTTTTTTTAAAATATGTTATTTTATTAATATTATTAATTAGGATGGAATCAAGAGTAGAAACATGATTGAGTTATACCCTTTCTAAACCTTTGCACATGAAAAGGTTTCTACAACGACTATACCACCCATTGGAGAGTAGTTATTTTCAGTAATCAATCATCCTCTAAATGTTATAATTCATTTATTTTGAATAAATTAGATACTGTAATTTAAATATTATGCTATATTAAATGTGTTGTAAATTGAAATAAAACTAATCATGAAATTGAAGAATTGACCCAAAAACATGTTGGGTCGGAAGTTTTGTAAATTCTTAGAGCGCAATCTTAATCGGTAATAAAAGACCACCCAGGATAAATTTGTAGAGTAAAATTATAATCCCTAACTCAATTAATCCTCATTTATATAGTGTATATTTACTCTAATTAACCACTGACCATAATCTATCACAAGAACAAAAATAAATGTAGGGTGTTGCGATTGCACGTTCTGAAACTAGCCTAGGGTTTATGTAATTTCATCTTTTTGGTCATGTTAACACCCATCTTGTCCGAGGGTTGAGAAATTATACGATTATAATTTAGTGGATGATAATTGAAATGATAATGAATGATAAATGAGTGAAAAGGTAGAGTTGGATCAATTATTCCTTTTAAATATTTTCTCAAAAAATAAATCTACTTGTGATGTCATTTTAATCGACTTCATTTCAAAACTAAAAAAATATAATATCAATATTCCGAAAACTTATTCCAGATTTATACACGATAAACAACACCCACAATTTTATTTAGTGTTCATAATTACTTATATTTAAATTTAAAAATTCCTTTAATATGTTGTTAAATTTACATTCTTCTTTGAGAGACGACTTTGCTCAGCCACTCTGCTACTTCTATGTACCCCAAAAACCATTAATCCTTTGAGTGTGCCCATGAAAATGCCTTTAAATCACAAGGCCTATGGACCCACCACACAGGTGGTCCACTGACAATGGTTTTTGACTATGCCATGATCTACCACCCAAAGGTCAACCTTCCGATAGTTGATCCATGCAACCGCACCACAACAGATCAAGCTGCCATGGCGTTTGACCGTGTGCCTACCCTGAGTAGACTAGATGTCTAACCTCAAAAAAAAATGTTTCGATGGGCCGACCCGACCTGCTCCATTTTGGCGTACCCAACCCCCTCCTCCTAGGATATACATTCTCTATATGGGCCTAGACCTATTCTTCCAACCCAGCCCGCTTGGACCATCTTTTCTCTACTCCCCACTATCACCCCCACAACCACCGCCTCAACATGTAGTCAGACACCTCATCCCAGTGCCTGCTTCACCGCATCCAACTCAATCCCCCTGTCCTTGACTCCACTACATTAGTTCCCTGAGGCATAATCCTCCACATCCATTATGGCCCACCTTGTTTCCATCACCGTCATCCATGGTGTCCTCCACGACCACATCCTCTAGTTACCACAACACCCTGCCGGACCGTGGTGCCACCATGCCAGGCCGCCACGTCGGACCCGTGTCGGTGGTCCCTTCCACAGACAACCGAGCATGATATAAATCCCAAATATCAAAACGGTCATAGATCTAGTATTCTCTAGTTCCGAGCTACCCAAAACTGGCCTCTTCTATGAGTTTGGCTTCAATCTGGGGGTCCGATCACATTTAGAGCCACCTGACAAGTCAAAATGTGGCAACAGTGGTCCAATAGTTGAGAACATGGAGAAAGTGGGAGGGAAAGACACTATAAAACCCTAAGGGGTGAAAATTATCCTTTCTCATGTCATCCTAAATCCTTTCTCATAGTAATACGAATGAAGTACGAAGATCAAATTATGAATACTCTCCAAACATATACCCCTCAACTATATCCATCCCACTACGATCGAACAATAGATTAATCTATCCATGGATTGACCCACGTTGTTCATGAAAATCAATATTATGGAAATATCACAATGAAAAGACCACCCTACCTTGATTATGATAAGACTCTGATAAAGGATCTTTGCATTGTCATCATCCGTGATATTACTCCTAATAATATTCATGTTTATCGTTGATCAATGATCTGTCATCGTTTGTTCGATAGAGTTCTTCCCAAGATATCACTAAAAAATATCTAGTATACATTGGGTTATGAAGCTAACCTTGGTATTTATGCATAAGGAAGAATTTATTGCAATTATTTTTGCGTCATCCAAAGAAAATTTATTTATATTATTTATTGACAATTACTTTATTTTCGAGTTTTTTCACCGAAGACGCACACAGACTTAGGTTACATCAAACCTAGAGAAAACACCACATTATGAACAGAATGGATGTATCAAATTTCCCATTCGAGTCACCATTTATGTTTTATTATGATTTAAAAAAAATTATTTAATTATTTTATTTATGGTTACTCCCTTGGTGACTTTTTTGACTGATAACCTGTGCCGATCATTTTTTGGTTGCTCATACAGTAAATCCACCATCTTGAGCACAATGGTGGCATTATATTTCATATACGGGAACCCGTTTAAATGATATATCAATTTATCAGGAAAATGATCCATGCATGCTATTAAATGTTTGATATTTTGAAACAATTGTTTCAGGAACACTAGGTATCAGAATCGCACGCCGTTTTAGAGATCGTTCACGAAATCAATCCGTTTAATATCTAAAAAAAATTAATATAAAATACATTACACTACAAATCTACCCCTTGTGATCATTAAATATAGGACTAAGAAACATCTTAAATGGATCATTATAAAGAACAATGTCTAGGGAAATATGTTATGCTACTATAGGTCCCTCTCCATTCACTCCACTTCTTTATTTAAATTTTCATTCAATTTTATTCTTTGCTAAATCATCCACATTACTAGATTCATGGTTACTTTACAACATCTAATAGGGTAAAATATATTAATGGGTAATGAGTGTTTCATTTATTTAAATTCATGTTATTTTTTTTCCAAAAATAATAAACCATCATATTTCATTTACTTATTAATTTTAAATTATCATTAAATGAAATTATAAAATTAATTATTCCATTCATGTAACTAATTATAGTTAAATATTTCATAACAATTGAATAGTCTAGTTTAATTATGTATTAAAATTGTTTTTAGGAAATTGTTGTGAATTAAAACCCTAAATTAGAGGACAAATAGAAATAGGGAGATTTTTTACTATAGATTAAATTTATTGACCATTAATTATTTCTCAAACAAAAAATGATTCGACAGAAGAAAAATAAATATAATTTCTATTTCTAATTTCACTGAAACCATAAATTTACAAAAACCCTTACATTCACTAAATAAAAGATTTCAAAAACATAATTATGTTTCATCTCTTCACTTATGAAACAATTACCAAAAATTCTTCTGGTAACTTTTCATAAATAGAAGTCAATAAATAATTTTTATGTTCCAAAAAAATAGTTTCACCATCCCATGGGATTGACCATGAACTTACCACATGATATATTTCAGTAATTTAATATTTTTTATACATTTTATAAAATTTTTTAGACCCCTAGGAAAAACATGTTGCCTTATGGTTGATCAAAACAACATGTAGGGTGGTATATTCAATCACTAATCTTCATTAATGTTTTTGATCTCTCTGCTCAATAGAAAGAGGTAGGCGTGGATATTGTGCAATCTCTGGAGCTGCTCATGCATTCTGGATATGAAATAGTAATGTAATTTCTTGTGATAAATTCCACAATAGAGAATGTAGATAGGATTATTGGAAGGTTGATTAATGTGGATACTAACCGTGAGAAATTTACAAGGATAAAAAAAAGAACATATACTATTAAGAGGATTCATTTATGGGAAGATAAAATAATAGGTGTATTTCCAAACATGGGACGATCTACTGAATCACATTGAATACCTAATGGAGGATGATCTAGAAACACTGGTAACCTCTCTCTCTCTCTCTCATGGAAACTATTTAGAGATAATGATTCCAATAAGATTATGTTATCCTTCAAAATAATATTTTTTTTATTTTATGTTCTGGCATAATTGTTGGGATTATTTCTTTTCCCCAAAACTGTTTTTTATAAAAGAAAAGAATTTTTTTCATCTGATGTCCAAACAATTGGAACTCCATTCATCGTAGTGATGTTGTAATGACATAACTTACCATATAGGGTTCTAATCTATGATTCTATTACTTTAATCCTATAACACAGTACAATTAACAAGAAAAATACTAATACTATTTTTTTCTCACAACCATTGTGAATTTTGGGGATCTGATCACACTTGAATCTTTCCTTTTAATGATGAACCACCAACCTCAATGTAAATAAATTACGAACATGAAGAAAAACATAGAGAATGAATGAATAAGATTTAATATAATCATTCACTAATTTGTTCCCATACAAATACCATAAAATTATATAATAATATGTTGTATAATATGGGTGAAATGAGGATAATTAGTTTCTATCAAGCACACCAAATTAAACTTGGATCATGAAAAGAATGTTAATTGCAAAAAATATGAATAAATATAATCCATTCATACATATGAAATCAAATATGGAGTAAATATATGAAATAATATAACCTATATCAAAATAGTACTGATCTCTACTGAATAACATGTTAACTATTATTGATAAATTTGATCTCACTATAATCATTATCCATCTCACAATTCTACTTGACTGTTCATCATCTCACCTAATTTCCGGTCAACAAATTCTAGTGATGCATTTCTCACCCTCTATAATATCCTATAGTTATGTTTCTAAACCTAGGAATTGAATATATAATTATATTTTAATAGAACTAACTAATATGATCTCATTAATAAAATTAGTTAATTAAATTAACAAATTCACCAATTATCTTTCTTAACTGATTTCTCGACGTTGAACAACATTATGGTATGCATATGATAAGCTGAATTTTACAAAAAAATGTATTTTTTTTCCTCTAATATGATTTGATTAGTGGGAAATACATATATTCTAAATATTATTTATGCATGATATTTAAAAAATAATAATATTTTCTATATATTTTTTATCTGATAATACTCAAACACAAAAAAAAATCTTATGATGAATCCAAATCCAAATTTTGATATATTCAAAGGATTAGAGTAAAAATCTGAGGTAATTATATTCTCCCCTTCTTCATGAATTATCAACTAGAATTTTAGAATCTTAATGAAATTTGGGGATACTAAGCATATATATAGGTATCATATTCATTAGAGATTTTGTGGATTCTCCTACAATTCCAAACCACTTGAACAGGGGGAATGTTCGACATTTTTATGATCCACTGAAGCTGATCCTATACATCTACATGTTACTCATAGAAGGTGGATTTATACCTAATGTCAGGATCACATGATTCAATAAAATTTGATGGGTCGTGAACATATCTCATTTTTTTGATACATGGAATGTGTCATCCACATGTTTTGACTATGGAGATACCAAAAAGAGATAAGATACCTCTCTAACCAATCATTAAATCCATAAATTCCCAGTTAAGGTTTAGGATAACATTTTTTCGAGAAAATACTCGGTGATACTTATATTGAGGAGATTGTATAAAACATGATCTCATTTATTTAACTCTAAAGGAATATGATTTCGATCTATGTTATATTTCTTTTGACTATGGCCTATCATCATACATTCACAGATCACCTAATATTTCTCTTTATTTTCTTTCAATGTCGCACACCCAAAAATATATCCCTCACCAATTCCACCCTAGCACATGTGTGACATGCAGTTCCTAATACAAGTCTTCATAATTTTTCATGGAAATAACAGAGTGATAGGAATTATTATAATTCAACACTAAAAAGTGAAATTGGTCATCCTATATTAATATTAATTCAAATGAATATGCTCTTAATATGTACTAAAATATATATAACGGTTCACTCGGGCTATTTATGCATCTAGGTGTCTAATGGATTACTCACCTATACATTGGCCTGAAATCCTCTTAAACAGCCCTCCAAAAATATTATCTTTACTGGTTATCCCAATCATTAAAAATAAAAAAGGGTTCCCGTGAATCTTGATGCTCTCTCAAATATACAACTGCACCAAACTATCGACCAAATTATGATCCCTGGTTGAGTGAAAATGTTATTTATATTTGGCTCAATAAAATATAACAAAGATAACATTCTTTCATTATAAATGTATTCCCTATTACAATGTCCATAAATATATAATACCACTTCTATTATAGGTTATCAATAGGTTGATGTAAACATGCTAGAACCTGATGTTCATCCTTTACCTACTAATATTTGAGCTTCCATGAAAAAAATCTATATGTGTTCCATATTTTTTAATCACAAACAAAATACCGTGGAAGGATTATATACAACATTGAAACACCCAGATGTACTAAAAGTGTGAGGTTTTAAACTCCCTTATCCCATCTTTATAAAACTTGAACAAAACATACATTCCCCTATATATAATGATTACATTCTCCAAAACAATTTAAAATTAAAATGGGGCATCCCCTAAGGATATATTGTTTTATTGGACCTCATTTATATTGCCTTCCAACTGATCCTACCTAAATAATTTAATAAGTGATGGATTCACCATAATCCACTGATAATATATTTCACCCCTCTCCACCACCAGGGACATCATTAATAAGTATAATTGATGATATTTCTCATCTACCATTTGAGAATTGAATTTCTTTTTAAGAACGTCTATATTGGAATTTTCCTTACATATATTATTTAGTATCTCAATGTCATCATCTTATAAGAACAATAAATGGGGACTCTTTATTATATTAAGATCATTCTATATGAAGATGTAACAATTTCTCGTAAGTACTATTTAAATAATAAATCACTCACCAATAATAAAAACCCTCTATATATTTGATGTGATGAATATCCACAAAAAATACAATACATGGATTGTATAATTATTCTCATAGAGAACCAATGAATTTAACCCATATTCAATCACTACCTTCTATTTCATCACCACAAAATGAATCCTTACTCCAGAGGAATCGTAAATCTCCACATAATCAATTCTATCCCATGGTAACCTCAAAACAAGATCACAGATCAACCACTACCAGAGCTCCTTATAGACTCTCTATCACTTCTCATTCCAAGAATAAGATTTTCCTTCCCACATCATATATTTATATGTTATTATACTTATAGAGTATTTTTCCATGATCATTATGTTGTGGCCTTAGAAATATAGAAAACTAATCACCTCCAATAAGATCTTGAATAGTTCCAAAGATTATAATTAACCAATATTTTTCAGATCAAACGCTACAGAATACCTAAAGATAGACTTCCTCAGAAATTTAATCTCACAATTCTACTACAAACACATTGAGATCTTACAATAAATATGGTTTCATTAGAGTATTTCATGGACAACTATAAAATTCTCTACATGAACCTCCAATGATAGTGAGTATATGAGACAATCATCAATGATTTCAGTAATGAATTAGTCCATTTATTGTGGGAAGATCTGGTTCTTATGAACCATTAACATAGTGTTGGAATTAGTCACACCAAAATAATTCACCCAAAAGTCATAGTGTCCTTTGTAAAATTGGAATGGAAACATTGGAATATAATTATATTTAGTCTACAACTAATGGTATCCGAACCATGGATTGATATTTGAGAACCAAATTTCACCTTATAGCTTGTAAAATAGGTTTAAAATCCTCAATCAAGGGTAGTTGTTTTTGTTCATTTATATATTCAATAAAATAAAGTAATGATAATCCACTAGCTATCACATTTATTAATAATAATTGAAACTAGTAATTCTATGGGGTAAATAGTAGATCAGATAAAACCATTCACTCAAGGTCCATTGAACTATAGATGTATATCTAACATCTTGGTTGGGCCATATAAGGCGGAACATAATATATGATTGTATTTGTAGGATTCATATTGATGGAGAACTCAATATACTAATATAGAGGTAGTCCTAGAAAATATTTGGTAAATATATCCACATAATCATAAAATATATCTACAAGCCCAATGTCAGAGGTACCTGTTTTTTAGGGGGTAAACATGTCTTATGATGGGTCTTTAGATGCATATTATTGCACAAAATTCATACTCACTCTAGGGAATGATCTTTCCCACTCGTAAAGGTGAATATAATCGCATATATATAATTAAATATTAATATCCTATGACAATATTATATATTCTCATGAACATTCTAAAACTAGACCGTACCCATAATAATAAAATATGGTTTTCGAGAAACACTATAAATGTGCCATGATAGAATCTCTGCACTGAATGCTAACTCTCACTATTGGTCGACATGCGATATATAATTATATGTCCTTATATGAATCTATATCCATAGTTTTTGGGATAAGAACACAAATGGTAGATAATACTCTTCTACAAGGGATATAAATATAATAATGACTCACACATATGTATACAAAAACTAGGTCAAGAGTAGAAAATATAATATCATAACCTGAATCATCTTATGATCAGTATGATAATATACATCCACAGCCCATAACATCCCAAGACCTCAGCCACTATACATTAGAGCATTGAATGGGATAATTAATAATAGTGGTGGAATATCTCATAGTTTCTTCTCATACTATCAAATCGTACCTCTGGATCTCCACATTCCCCTCTATCAACAACCCTTCCACATGACTCACTCTGAATATGCTTATGATATCCCTAATCATGTTGCTCCATCTTCCATTGTATTTCATGAAATGAATATCTACCTTCATTAGAATAGTAAGTATATCAATCAAGATTCACGTGACATATCACATAACAAGAATATAATCACTTATAATTGGGTTCCCAAGATCCTCTTTCAAAACCCTAAAATTAATAATCGTGTTTCTATTTTTTAGGAATCAGTATGCCCCCTATGACAAGTCCCTGATGTCATATTCCTACTACATTTTAAAGAATACTCATCTATATAATTCCCATGTTAGTATAATAATTCCGATCAACCTTATTATTGGAAATTCCCTTCAATTAATGTTATCAATAAAACTATAAAATATGTGGTAATGAATTAGTTGATAATACTAGCATGGATGTCTTTGTAAAGTCACTTGTCAAACATCTGAACCTGGAAGTATCCATCCCAAACCATGTCGAGTGGTGAAAATGCGAGTTTAGTAAACCTTAATGCTTAATCATAAAAATTATAACCATGTGGTAGGTTTAGATTCATGTGAATCTGCATAGAGTGCAAGTTATAATTGTAACACTATTCAAAGAACAACTAGTGGAATTCCATCATGTGGATGATGTATCATCATTGGTATAAGTGACTAGACTCAACATGAACCCTACTACTCCATATTGAAGACTGGTGATAAGCATACTAATATGATCAATCAGGGTCCAGGAATTCTTGAATATTATGACCAACACTGTGATCCAATATTCCCCTTCATATGGTTCAGGATCTCCAGGAATAATATGATTTCTATATCATTAGAACTCATGTAATATAATAATTGTATGGGTATCGATATCCATATCATATAGATCTATCACCCCTAGAATATCATTGGCTATCAACCTAAACCACTAAATGTTGATGAATTTTCCACTCAACATGAGGTAGAACTACTCTATGCCCTCAATGAGGAATGACCAAATTAATATGCCCACTAACCAAGGAATCATTAATCAAATTATCATGATCAAAATTCAATATTGATATCCAAGATGGATGTCCTCATGGAGGCATCATGAATGTTTACAAGATTTTCCCTGGTTATGTTTTAATATTTATTGATATTACAAGGTAATGAAAAGAATGTTGGAATACCGGATACTATAACATTAATGTATCATTGGTTTCCTTACAACTAATTCCTTGATCAACTAAATTGATAATAATGTAGTCATTTTCCATATATATGGATATGTTGTACATTACACCAATATTAGGATCCCTATTTTGGGAGATGAAATCAATACACATCGACATATTCTCTATAATATTTGATGACAAATTTCCTAAAAATTGCAAATCTATTCACCAATAGAAAAAAAACCCACCTTTCATACCACTCTATCATGACCAACCCACTACGGTCTACCTGACCAGGGGTAAGTTGGGTGTGACACCCCAATACCACCTCCAGTAGGCCAGGTGATGGAACATTTTTAATGACTAAAACTGAAATTGGAATCCACTGGCTATGTACCTATAATAATATAGATAACCATAACCATGAAACATTGAAGAGATTTATGAATAACTAAAACATCAGTAGTATCAAAAATTCATGGGACTAAATTTATGTAATATATCAACACACATCCACATAATACATATTATATAATGTGGAAAAATATTTCTCAATTATAATTGAAGTCTCTACGTAACAAAAACTGGATATCAGATTAGTCTGTAGAGATTATGGATTACAATCTCTACATTCGAATACTAAACATGGTCACCACAATGAATAAATGTTCTCTTTGAAAAAAGGGTTAACTAAGATCACTACTGATATATTACATCATCATAACACATAAAATAATGTTAAATCCATTTTAGGAGTGATTATATACATACTTAGTTGTATTCCTTAAATATAATGAAGGTGAAGTAAAATAAACAAGAAATTATTATCTAAACCAATAAGAATTTTTTTAAGGAAACCCATAATCATATATGCCCAAAAAATCACATGTGAAGAGAGAACATGGATATCTATCCCAACAAACATCTATGAATAATGTGTCCTCCTACATCATAAAAGGTTGAATATCATAGATTGGTATCATGTTTAAAATATGATAAATCTTGATTAATTTCTCATTTCCAATGCAAAGAACAACGAATAAAGAACCACTCTGATGGTGGAACCATTCACTACCTAGTCTCAAGATGTGAACTCCACTCAATAGATAAATAACCTAAATCAATGTTAATTTGGGGATATTTTTATATCTATTTTTATAAATGATTTCATTGAACATCCAACTAGAGAGATTTGGTGAAATATTGACCGCAGTAACACCCAGATGATTAAACATGATCATTTCCACAATCTATGATTCATTAGAAGAATAATTATATTAGAAAGAACCACATGTTGTATATATTATTCCACATGTTATGGTTCCATAATTGACTTTTTAAAAACCCACTTCTGATGGGATACTTATAGGACTAAATTAGATTCGTGAGGATCAAAAAACAAAATGATTAATTGTCAACGATGTGTACATGTATGTACATAAGGTCACATGATTTGGGAAAATTCATCAAACATGGGTGTGTCCTTTCATATACATGGTTTACCTAATACTATAGAATATTTGGTGTGTACATTGATTAAAGTATCTGTCTGGCTAGAGCAGGTTATTCCCATGACCCCTAGTATTATTCACGTGTACTTTGGCCAATTCACATGTACTCTATCTCACCATGTTTGTGGTGATGCCCTAGAACCTAGCTCTATCTGTGTATCTAGTCAATCCCATTCCAATGTATCACATGGTACTAAGTCGAGCCACAATTATTTGATAACGTGACATGTGCTAGTCACACATGCAGTATTATATTAAACTCTCCGAAAACCCTATATTTCATAATAAAGTACATAAAAATTATGTACTCTTCAAAAGTAAACATCATATATATTGGAATTATTAAAAAACCAATGTTCCTTTTCATGGATTCCATATCCACCAATTTAACTTCTTCCAATAGTGATTGGCATTCACAAAAAAACCCAAAATAGGTGGATGGGATTCAATAATGGATTACATGCCTTGCGTAGGGTATCCATCACTCATCGTATCACCACATAGGGTTTCGATCCCTAATTACAACTCACACATCACAAACCACACCATGATACATCCCCAATAGAATGATTACATGTCATTCACACATCTGATTGAAATTTTCAGATTAGATCATTCTTGAAATCATAATAAAAATGTCAAATCCCCTACACCAAGGTATAATGATGAACAGAATAGATAACGATGGGGTAATAAAACATGGATGAATTAATATCATCATTATCTGATGCGATCTCATCAAATGACAATATATTTAGGGAAACCACATGTGTGAAATATGGTTTTAAGGATGATTAATTTTGTCATGAACACCATATAAAAGAAGGCTCATGAAAAAATGTAAGTCACTAAAAATATGTATATCTATAATAAATTAGTATAAATATATTTTAAGATGAAATAAAAATATGAAATTGATTGTTCTACCTTAATAACAGATCTATCACTTGTGAATAAAATGTCCTCTAGTGAATAAGATTAGTTACCATCAATATTCTTCTTCTGTCTCGCGATTCTCTTTAATCGTCCGTCATCAATTCTCATTCCTGATCTACCAACCTTAAAGATTATCCCATCCTACTCAATAATGTACCATTTATATTCATCTAATCCATTTAATTCATCATAATGATGTATTTTTGGAGAGGAAACACTGATTAGTTTAATTACATAATGAATGAATGAATGGATGGATGAATTAATTAATTAATTCACATAACATAACTACCAAAAGTATTCTTCAACTGAACATGCAATGCCAAATGGATTTATATCATTCCTAGGATAAACCCCATGTTTTGAAAGAAATTTTAGACTCATGTTTTCTTGGTTTCTGTCTCTGGGCACTGAGGAAGATATTTGTGGTTTGAATATTGGGTGTTATCTTGTGGCATTGTGGCCATGGTGTATATGAGATGGTGCATCAACTTTATTTTAATGATACCCTTCTACAAAATCATAAGAGAATAGACCATTCTACTCATCATCATTATCTATAATTGGATGTTTTGAGAGGGTATGGTGCTTTCCATCGGTACCAGACCCATTCATTATTGAACGATATAGCTAGCCAACTAGCGATGGGAATGTGGACACTAAATGTGTTGTTTTTGGTGCATGGGTGGGGCTCTTCCTTGATTTTGTATTGGATTGCATATGGTATTGATTATCTTGGTCGTGGATGTATGGTTATATTTTTTTTCTTTGATGTCATTATGGTTTCCCACAGTCTCCTCAAAAGTTCTTTTGAAATAAAAATTTAGTTTTCATCACTATATTGAATAAATGAAAATTATGGGATAAGATTTAAAATGAATATATAATAGTACTATCCAGGGTCCTATAATGATCTAGAAGATATTTCTTAATTGACTTCATAAAAACAACATCATCACCCTCTCCCTTTCCTCTTAGAAGATACCTCTATCATAAAGAAAGCCACAGTCATGATCTTGTACCCATCTATGGAATATTATCCCTATCCTATTATTTAAAAAAGACAACATATCAGTGTCTTAATCACCATCTATATTTATTTCCTCTTTCCCTCCCTTATTAGAATAAATTAAATACATTCATCTTTATTTTATCTTGATATATTCTCCTCACTTTCCCCTCTAATATTCCCATCAAATTTATTCAACTTTTCTCAATTTAATTAAATATAATAAAAATTAAAGGATTATTATTTTTAAATTAATATTCATAAAAACAACATAATTAAAGAATTAATAATAATTAATATAGTTATATTCATGTTTAGAATATAATAAATTGACAAAAAATTTATGATACATATTTGAAATCAGTTTCTAATGTTAATTCTATATCGTTATAAATATTTAATTAAAAACATTCAAAATAATACATTATTCAGTTGACTCATGTTATATACATTTTTAATAACTACTCATTAAAATCCATACATTGAAATGATACTCACAATGTACTTGTTTTATTTTATAGTTGCATAAATTGTTTATCAATTGTATCAGTGTAATGCTACTAATATATATATATATATATCAATTTTGATAGTTATATATCATTTAGGATGTTTATATACCATCATACATTGAGATTAAATATTTCATAAATAATTCTTGTAAAACCCATCCCATAATCACTCACTATATAACATATATATGTTATTTAATTTATTAAAATATATATTGTATCTAGGGTCTAAAATATGACAATTATTCGATTTAATAATTGTGTATATCCTAATAAAAAATTTATGTTATGAAAATTTAAATGGAAATTCTAATAAACTTTAATCACCTTTATTACTATATATAATTGTAATTAAATATTTTTTTAATATATTTAATATTTTTTATTACATTATTTTTAATATAGAGAGCCATATAGGGGCACCTAAATTAAGAGAAAAACTATGAAGAATCATTAATAGCAACTAAATTCTATATATCATCATTGTAAAATATATAGAAAATTTAAAAAACAAACTTTTCATGCAATACTAGAAAAACACTATATATGAAAATGTAAATTATTTACAAAATAAAAACCATTTCATTTTATATAATTAAAAAATAGGTATTTATCTTTACTGTTTTTAATATAATGTCTATATTTGAATAACACATGCCAAAATTCATTAAACATTTTTAGAAATATATTTTACATATATTATTATTTAGTGATTATTTATATCCAGATATAATTTATAAACGGGATGAATAAACACAGATCAAATTTATATTTCCTTATATCTAAATAAATTATTATTTATTTCATTAAAAAATTAATAATTTAAATAAATGATAAATTCCTTAATACTTATAGTTTAGAAAAAAATAATTTTTTAAACAAATATAAATTTTTACTTTTTAAAATAAACACAAAAAAACTTCATTTCATGTTAATAATATAATATATTTTTTTAGAAAAATATTGTTAAATTTATATTTATTTCATTTTTTTATAAAAAATAATATAATAATCATATATTGATAAAATATATCTAAAATTTTACTATCGTTCAATATATAAATGCTATATTTATTGTTATATAGTAGTTATAAAAACCATATGTTAATGAAAATTTTATAATATATTTTATAAAATTAATATAGTCATCAAATATATTTTAATTAATACGTATAAATAATTATTGTGGTGATAAAAGAGCTATTTTCAATGAAAAATAGATTTTTTTTTCAATACATTATTGTTCATTATTTTTGATTAAAGGTAAATAATTTAAGTTGAGAAATTTTTTTTTATAATTTTCTCAAAATTGAGTTCTAACAAGTTAGATAAAATTTCATCGAAATTGATCCCATAAATAATTTAAAATATATGATCTAAATTATTATGATAAATTTTTTACTATCCGTGAAGTTGAAAATATATTATAGATTTTTTTATTAATATAGTTGACAGTTTTTTAATATAGTGTTTTGAAAAATCATTGGATCCAAAAGTCAAAAATTACGGGGTAATTGATGAAAAGTAATCACATTAAATATACTTATTTTTATTGTTTTTAAAATGAAATAAATCACCCATTACAGCTTTATATTATTTTCTATGTGTCTTCATTCATTTCCCTAGAATCGATTTTTAGTTTCTAAATATTATATTATTGATAGATAAAATATATTTTACAAGGTAGATGATAAGTAAAATAAATGAACCACATGGGAGGTGATATATACCTTCATTATATCATTTTATTATTTTCATAGTTATCATGTTTTCAATCTAAAACAAAAAATATTTTCATAATTTACACATGATTTTTACATTGGATGAAGAAATGAACTCTCCTCTCAAGGTTGACCAAAATTTGATCCACTATATTGTAAAAAATTATCTCATAATCATTATAGAAATGAATTATATAACAAATAAATATTAATCACACTTTCTTATGGTTTTAATTTGTAAATTTTCTATGAATATTTTTAATGGCATTTCTATCTCTCATATTATAAATAATTTTCAAGGAAAATATATTTGGAATATAAATATATCAAATTGAAATTTTCAATTGTTTTTATAATAGATATACATGTGATAGTTTTGAAATAAATATATCATATTAAAAACTGATTGGTCCCAAGGATTAAAATATATATGATGTTAGTGAGTTTTGTCCCAAATAAGATATAAAAATATTAATCAATATAATATATTATATAATGAGTATAAAATTTCAAATATATTTTTCATTAAAATAAATTATACTTTGTTAAATCCATTAAAAAAACTTAGTCATATTATTCTTGTAATAAATGGTATACTATTCAAATAAATGATTCATAAGTTTTTTATTCTCAAATTATATAATAAACACAAAGTTATGTTTTTTATATGTTAAAAAAACTTTTTATATAAAATAAACTACTCTTGTCAAATACATTAATTATTTTTATCCATACGAATAATAATACCATGATGATATGATTCATATGAAAATTATTTTTTTATATTAACATATATTTGAAGAGAATAATTTTAGATGAAAATAATCTAAAATTATAAATAACCAAGGAAAATTCATATAATGTATTCCTATACTTAATAAATAATTTAAAATTACCTTCTACCATCAATAAATATTTATTTTAATAAAACATAAATGATAAAATATTTCATTATGTGTCATGTACCAATATGGGAAGTGAAAAACGTGGTGTTTTATAATAAATAAAATAATAAATGTTTTTTATTAGTAAATTATTAAAAAAAATATGAAATCATTTTCAGAATAATATTTTCTTGATGTATTATATATATCATCAATATATCTGAAAAATATTTATAAGAACTTGATAATTTATGATTTATTTCATTTTAAAAAGCATAATCTCTTGGATATCTTGTGATGAATGAATCATCGGGGTTAAATGATACATGATAGTATATAATAATATTATTTTTAAAAAATGAGCATTATAACCTAGTTATTAATATATTGATTACTACTAGGGATGCCTAAAATTTTAAAATTATATGTTTTAATAATATTTAAAATAAAATAAATTTTAATCAATTTAATATAAATAAATTTAAACTTCTTGAAATATAAAGAAACATTCTCTGGATGATTATATTTTTCTAAAACCATGTGAAGTCACTTTTTGGGAACGTAATTTAAAATTAACTTTTAAATAATTTATAAAATTATGTTTTGAAAATATTTTTCTAAATATATATTTATAAATTATATTTTGGTTCATTATTTATAATATTCTGAAAAGATTGTTTTTTGATGAATAGTGACAATACTAATTTATATTGACAACTACCATTCTGTTATAATTATTTATGGAGTAAAATTAAAGTTAAAATTTGTTTTAATTTTAAATTTACTTAATTATATTTAAATATAACTACTTTTTTCATTGGAATTAATTTCAATATGAATTATTATAACAATTCATTTTTATATGTTATAATACATTCTCTAGAAAAAAGTTATTTTTTCAACACATTGAAAAGTTTAATTTTTAATTGAATTCTTCAAATTGTAGGAATTATTGATTGATATTATATTTTGAATATAAACAAAATTAATTTCTAATATTCCCAAAAAAAGTTTTTTCCATTATGAAAATTAAAATCATTAAAATTTCATTACGTCAATTAATGTAAAAATTATTCTATTGGGGGGTTATACTAACATGATATGCATTTAAAATGATATGTCACTTTTATAAAACAAATTATATTATTATATATAAAAACTATTATATATAATTTTCTATTATGATCCATTTTGGATTCATTTTTCATTATAAAAACAAGGGTATCATTATATATTTTAAACCAATTTCATGTGTGTCCACTCCCACACCTCTAAAGACCACCCCACTCGTCCCAGATTCACACATATAAATCCCTATAAATCAAAAAATCCATGAACCAATAATTTCATAATTTCCATTAGAAAATTTAATTGGACCTCATTTGATTATAAAACCATCCTATGATATTTATTTGTGAAAACCTAATGAAGTTCTCTGAATAAGATTTAAAGTTGTTAAAAATAGGATTTCATTTTATTTATTTTTCAATTTTAGTTAAATTTTATTAACTCATGATAATATTATAAAAAGTGTATAAAATATAATGATACATAATAATTTTAATGGAGTTACCAAATATCCATGTCTAGTTCTCTCAAATAGAAAACGAAACCCTCGATATTGTTTACGGGGGACCACCACCTCATGAACCGATGTAAATCATTTTCCTTTAAAACATATAACATTTGGATATATTTATTCATTTATTGATTATATATAATATTTATTATATTATTATACCAATGTAACTATAATATCACATAATAATCCTTAAATTCAATTTCATTTAAAATAGGATATCTTGGCTAGTTTTTGCAACATCCAACCACCTCACAAAGCGATTTGATTAGATTTTCATGAAAACATTACATATAAAATAATAAGGGCAAATTTAATTAATAAAATTGATATATATTGTAAGATATAAGTTTTTTAAAATTTATATCTCACACACCAACATACCCTTTCACATGTTTAATGAATGATATCGCTGATGTTGTGTATGTACGGCCCACTGTATCAATTTAGTGACGCAACACATATTCCAGGACCAAAAATGATGAATTGTTTTAATAATATATTTAATGAGTAAAAATTTTATTTATAACATTATTATAATTAGGGTGTTAATTATTTTATATCTTTTTTCAAATATTCATAACTTTCATAAGAATATGTGAATGAGAAAACAAGGCAATTTACATTTGAAACAATGATAATAATGAAATATTATTAAAAAATGGGTGGTATAATTTCATAAGAATATAATATGTGATGTTATAAATATTATTATATTTTCATTATAAATTAATATCATTCGTACAACCATTATAATGTAGGACAATCCACGTTCATCTAACAAAAACCATGCAGTATGTGATTCCATGTCAATTCTTATTTAATGGGACACTTTTTTTGTATAAAGTTATTTAATATTATGTGGTGTATATAGTTACACATTAATGTATTTAACATTAATATATATATATATTTTATGATTGTTTTTAAATTTATTATTTATGGGGATCTATATTTTAATATGCCAAAGAGGGAAATATTATTTCACAATCTTGCTTAAATTTTATTAATGCTATATTTCTACTTAAACAATCAATTTTTTTGAAAAAATTTAATTATTCATTAAACTTAAAATAAATATCTATTTTATTTTTATAATCAATAATATTATTTCATAAATTATATAACATTTTTAAAAATGGTGTTTATATTGAATGTAATTTGATTAACTAGGGAAATGTTGATAAAGTTGTATCCTTTACAAGGAATGGATATTTGATGATAATGAATACCTATTCACTAACTAATTTAATTATTTGATATTTAATCATTTATTTTGACATGATTTTATTTGTGGTACAGGTTAATGATAGATCCAAAATGCATCTAAATGACTCAAGAGACAAATAAATTGGAAAAATTAGATTGGTTATTACCCACTGTTTTAAATTGTGTTATTAAAGGTTTTGATAGTTGATGAATCATGAGGCATGATATCATGATTTACAAAAATTAAGAATTTCTATCATTTGAAAATATGTAATTTTTATTATCCATGATATTTTTTATATATATTATCACGCCATGCATTCATTATCATTTTATTTATTAACTGACATGTGTTTTCTATTATTTACATGAATTTATTGACAATGACTATCTCATGCTCAAATTCCGGTTTAAAAGGAATGTATCCTTGTTAGTTATCATCATATAATGATGATTATTTAATCACTCGTGATTTCCTCCAATATATGTAGTTGTTACTGAGCATTAAATATCACACTTATGTTAATTATATTCTTCAGGATATGATGAATAATTTATAGAATTATTTAAAATGATCACTTGGTTTTCAATTACTATGATTTATATTTTATTTTCAAACGTAAAATCACTATCTCAGATGTCTCCATTTCTTCAAATAATCTAAACCGGTCACCTGTTTGTTATTATAACCGTTGTATCTATTCTAATGACATGGATTATATAATGGTTATATTTTAAAAAACATGGGGTCATTATAATTGGTATCAGAGGTAGTTTAGTAGAACTAATGGGAACTTTATTAAGGAAAACATAGGTTATAGAACACTATAATATGTTAGATTTTGAAGATGATTATAAAAAAATACACAAATTTTGGTGACGAATATATTTTCTAGGTCTTCATAGAAACACATCCCTATTTAGATACTATATATAGAATGGGTTTTAGAGGTTATTTCTCTTAGGTAGTTACTCTAAAAAATGTGAATTGGGCCTGACCCAATCATCACCCAGTTTAGAAGAATGGGCCTTCCTACACCGCTAGTTTGACACACTCAGAGAATTTTGTTAGGATAAATCATATTTTACTAACAAAAAATTCTGATAGATTTGAAATTATGATACCCAGATAAACAAGTTTATGATTTTGATATTAACAAATAATAAATATAATTAATTTATATTATGTTTTACACAATATTTAGAATTATAAATTTTGATTTAAAATTCAGTAGTTTATAATGTGAAATAGTATATTTTAATTTTTTAGAAATTATTCATGGATTGATTAAGGGTATCAATACTCTAAGATGATGTATATATTGCACTACTGAGAAGTCCTATACAATGTGAATTAAAACTAAACAGATCATAACTATATCAGTGTAGCTTAATACTGTTATAAAGTAGTATCTATTCCTAAATGGATTAACATATTTTTACACTGTTTGATTCTCATATTTTGGATCACATCAAAAGATTGAATCCCACATTATTTGGTAGGACTAGTAAAATAATGGATGTTAAGAACACATATTATGTCTATTGAGAAGATATTTATGAAATTGGGATGCGGTGAAAAAACATTTTTTAGACATATAAGGAATTGAATCCAATGTGATGTTGATCATTTGTGGGATTTCATCCATAATACAAGGGAGGATGAATAAATAAAGAAATCGGAATGTTAGGATTTTAAAGAGATAGTCTTCGACAAATATTTCCTTCATGAGAAACAAACAAAAAACAACAGAATTATTTGTATCATAATGGAAATGTAATAAGAAGGTATTCCTTATTATTATACTATATGTTCAAGGCTATCCAATTCTATTACCGATTTCAAATGTAACACAAAATTCCAAATTTACAATTTAATTAAATGGATTGAGACTAATATATTAAGGGTGTTGGTATCTCAATCCTTTTCAATGATTGATGAAATCATTTTCAATGAAATAAAAAAACGAAATTCTCTAAATAATACTTGATAAAGGGAAATAATGAAAGTAAAATGGAAAACAAGCACTAAGAAAAAGGGATTGCGTAAATAAAGATATCGATAAGGATCTAGTTTTCCCTCTTTTAAAAAATAAGGAAAAATCATTGTTGAAATTTTTTCATTAGAATGTGAGTTTCTTATAATTTTATAGGCAAGGGTCATATTGAAAAATAATGTAGATTGATGAATGAAAATATTGTTATTCTTTGTTTCAAAAATAGAGAGATCATAATCTAAGAAAACCATTTCCCTAAAAATCATGTGAATAAACCACATATGAGGCCTATAGGAAAAGACCAAGATTATTTGATTACTATATATGAGGATGATGTTACCCAATAGGTGGTGGAAGGTACTTTAATTCTATCAATAAATTAAAAAACCAAATTTATTTTATTCTATATCCCTACACTCTTTTATATCATTATTTTGTCACATTTAATTTACATATTTCACTAGAAATTTATTAAGGGATTCTTTAGTAAAAACACAAAGTGAAACTCTCTCTTTGATGAAGATATTTATAGTATTACTCATTATGAAATACAAGTGTGCTTTAAATTCAATCCTTATTGTCATACCTATGGATTCAATTAAAACATTTTTTTATGTGGATTATATTTCAAAATATGACAACAAAAATTGATGCATAAATAAAGAAACTACAAATCATGATGATGACGTAGAAGTACTTTTCTTTTGAGAAGATTCATCATCTTCTAATATATGTCAAGATGCAATCCTAACAGCTCTATTGAATGATATTCTTAAAGTATAATATAATACACTATATAGTGATGGGGAAGGTAATAATAAAATTGATGATGTGTATATTTTATAAGAGTTCATTAATATATTTACTAAGTTATTACCTGGTCATACAACAAATGATGATGTTTCATTTTATATTTATTTAATCCTCTATTCAATATTAATATCAAACACTCCTTATAGAAATTCCACTATAAAAATGTTGGAGTTTAAAAAATACCCAAATTATGTATCAGATAAGGGACATATTTTCAATTTTATTTTTCCATAGTGTTTCTATGTTCTCTTCATTAATTAGAAATATTGGTCCCTGAGGCTGTGCATTGATTAAAGGAAAATATATTCAATTATTATAAATACAAATATGATCCGCCTCACATTAATTATTTATTTATTCAGCTCCAGGAAGCTCAATATTTTTCAATGATTTACCTTTATTCTGGGTATCATCAATTGATGGTAAAGAGAATATTAATTATTAAGATAGAATTCCAAACAAGGTTAAGAAATCATGTGTTTTCAGTATTCATTTTGGAATTACTAATACACACTCTATTTTTATGGATTTAATGAACACAATATTCACAAAATATCTTGATGCTTTTGTTTTGGTATTCATTACAAAATAGTAGTGTATTATAAAATATATGAGGACCATTAAAATCACATGATGATCATTCTTGAGTTTCTTAAAAGAAAATAGTTACATGGAAAATCTTGTACTTGTGATTTCTAGGTTCATGATGTTTATTTTCATGGTAATATTATCTCCGTGGAAGGAATTGTAGTTGATCAAATGATAAAAAAGAGAGTTAGATAATTACATACAACCACTAAAATAACTAGTGAAAATATTTTCACTAGTTTTCTAGGTTAATATCAATTATTTATTCATAATTTTTCCTGATTAGATAGCCTATTAACCAAGAATACACATAAAGTGGTTATGTTCATTATGATAATAGAATGTGAATAATGGTTTGTTAAACTGAAAAAGAGATTGGTTATTGTCCTATTTTTTGTCACTATTATCTATATATTATGATTTTTTGATCTATAGAGAATAGGATAAAGGAATTATTGTTCAATAATGAATTTTTTTAATGTTAATTAATGTTTATCAAAGTAATTCAACACACATTAATAGACAAATATTACTCATGTTCTTCAATTTTTTTCTATAATATTTTCTTTGAATAAATAGAATTTTTTATATATGGTGATGAAAGTGAGATATGCATGGATCGTAAAATTAAAAATTACTTCTTTTCATTGAATGATCTCAATATGAAACAATGTTGATGACTGGAGATACATAAAGATTATAATTTGTAGATATAATAACACCTAGTGAATGGAGATATGTTAGTAGATGCATTGACTAAAAATATCAGTTACTTCTAGTATATATGAGGATTGGGAGGGATCATCATGAAAAAAATATTTAATAAAATAGATAAAATATTTTTTATATGATGATGCGAATCTTATGAATAAAATAAATTTTAATAAAAATGAGAAAGTAGATGAAATCATTTGTGAAGAAAGTGATCATAAATTTGGACTCATATTATGTGTTCCATATATACTTGAGAAAAAAATAACTATTGGATGATTCCCAATGCTGGAATTTCTCTATACATTATTGTAGAACATAGGGATGTGAGGGAATATTTCACAACAGATTACATTATGTATGAAATTATGGATTATGAGTGTACTTGTTTGGTTTTTATTAAATTTAATATTACGAGAGGGTATCCTAGATGAGGCGTATGTGGAAATGGAATGAAATTACTAATGAATTTTTCAAAAGAATACTAATGATGTAGAGATCAAAACATCTCATATCTAAATATTAAATATTTTTTAGATTAATATTCTATACATGTCAAAAAATTCACCCAATGAGTGTAAAAGGTTTAGTTTCATTAGAGACTAAATAAACAATTATTTTATTTCTTGAATGATCTTCAACATATCTCATAATGAAAACAAAGCATCATGATATTCGTAGAAGTAACCTAAATAAAAAAATCATTGTAACACAGGGAAAGAAAAAATAATAAAGTTTAAGATCAAATGATTAGTAAGGGTAAAAAGGGGGATATCAAATTAACATGAGATTAAGAATATGAGAACATGATGATAACAATTGAAAACAACATTCCTCTTATTATATATCAAAAACCTGAGTTATGTCATGAATCTTGGGAGTTTGTAATATGTTAACCATAATGGAATCAAGTTATATAATCCATGAGACCATGAAATTGTCAAAAGACATAATTTTTTGGTATATAAGTAATCATAAAAATTCATTTCATCAGTAGTAAAGGCCCATTTTTAATACCATTATAGTCGAATGAGTTCACTCAACAAACTATCATAGTAGTCTAGGTTTACTCTATATACTATCAAATCATACAATTCCCTTCACTGAATTGGGTTTACACCACAATTTATTACTTTTTTCCATATATGATTACAATAACATCACAATGAATTATTGGGAGATATACCACCCACAAATAACAAAATTAAAATCGTAAATAAAAATTACAAAATATCACAGAACATTCATTATATCAAAACAATAGAAAAGAAATGAGCCGCATAAACATTTCATCATAGAATAAAATGTTGAAAAGAAACATTATTTATTATAATTTATCATTTCATCATATAATATCATATAAAAACATGGGGGTTTCATAATCATTTTATATTTTTTAACCCATGGAAGAGATATTACATTCATAAGAATCTTCTCATATTTAACATAAGCCTTATAAAGAAAAAATAAAATTGGTATCTTTTGATCATATACCCAGTAGAGCAAAAATTACATAAAAGGTTTCCATCATAGATGTAAATTTATTTTTGAAGATTACACGAAATAAACATCAATGAAAATAAATTATTCAATTCGAAAAAAAATAAGAATGGAAATAATTTCCATATCATTTTCCTTGAAAATGACCTTTGAAACATATAAAGTAAGAATAAAAAATTAATTCAATCATTTCCAAAAAAATTATCATGATCTCTTTAAAAAAATTAAATAAAAAAAAACTAAAAATACATTTTTTTAAAATAAAATTGTAAAAAAAAAAAAAAAATTGAAATTAAGTAATGGAATTTCATGAAGAAAATATAATTTATAATTTAATGAACACATTTGAAATCATAAATTATTTTCAAAATTAATTTCATTAAAATAACTATGAAAACATATAAAGGAAGCTTAAATATTCATTTTAATTATTTCATGAGAAGACAATTATTTCCAAATTTAAGAACACATTTATAAATAGAAAAAAATTTAAAATTATTTTATTCGAAAAGAACCATGGAATCTTATAAAGGAATAATTTTAATTAATGTAAAAGACATATTGTAGAGAAAACCGTTCACTGAATATAAATATTTTAAACTAAAACTACATATATACATTTAAATTAATTTTCATTAAAATTAAACATGAAAATTTGAATATATTATCCAAAACAATGGGTGGCCACGATGGTTGGAAATTCCTTAGATATTAAAATATTGAATCCTTCAACAATTTTGTTACATTCAAAAACAATGATTTGTTTCTGAAAATGAAATGAAAATTCCTTTTAAATATATTCGAAAAAATATAAAAACCTTAAAAATAACTTAAATCCCCCAATAAACATTAATTTAATTTGTAAAATATTTTTAGAAATCATTTTTATGGATGAAAAACGTTTATTTGTCTAAATAATGAAATAAATATGGGTTTCATTAAAAAAAATTTTGAAACATTAGTAAATAAGTAGATTAAAATTAAGGGAAGAACTTTTTTATAATTAAATATAAATTGTAGAATAAAATTCATCTATTTTTTGATATATATATATATATATATAACAATATTTAATCATTATAAATATAAACACAAGAAATCCCCGTAATCATGGAGATTGTATCATAAAACCCTTAACACTAATGTAGCTTTGAATTATAAGCCCCATATAGAAATAACATTAATTAAAACTTAATATATCATCATATTAAATAAATATATTATATTATATGTTAAATGGTCTGTATATAACACCCAAAAAAGAGGATCGGAGCATAATATAATGTATGTACCAAAGAAGAAAAATTGAGTGTCCAATACCATACTTATTTAGTAATCTTTTAAATCATAAGACTAGTTAAATAATAATATTAAAATTAAGATTAAATATCATTAAAATAATTATATTCATGATATAAAATATCAATGGAGTAGTATATTCACCCCAAATTAGTAACAAGTGGTGTATGCGGAGCATCATTCCCATAAATAAAATAGAGACTGAAAATCCTTAACCTTAATTTTTGAATTCCTTCAAACATGTTTTAACCAAAATTTTAATTAATATATAGTTATTATTAATATATTATAGGAAAATAATTATACAAATTATACCATATATGATTTACATATGACATCATATTATCTGTTAATTAAAAAATCATTGTTAATATAATTTTTCGATTAATAATTACTTTGTGTCTCAAGTATGTTTTAATCTTTTAATTTCTATAATTTTTCATAAATCGATGATTAATCACCTTCATAATTTTATCAATGATATAAATATCCTATATATAAATTACAGACTTATTTATAATAATCCATATAAGTTTGATATGGTCAATTAAATACATTATTCATGGAGATAGTAGGACTCATGTACGCATGAATGTTTTATCCATTTCATTAATGAATGTACGAAATTAAATGTAAATAAAATTTTAAAATTATACTATAATTATGATGTCATATATATTATATATATTTATTTCATTAATATTTACTAACATCTAAAAAATTTGTTAGTGAAAAATGTATCACATCGCTTCGTGATGCGGTGGTCTGCCGTATACATGAGGGATGTTTTCTTATCCCACATGGAATGGAATGCAAGAAGGTATATTTTATTTGGTAATATCATAGGTATAATAATTTTAATAATATAATATATATTATCTAATCCATACTTATTACGATTCATGTAACATGGAACTGGAAAAACACATCACATCGATTCGTGAGTATTTAGTCTGCCGTATATAAGTTAAACATTATGGTTTGACAAAATGTTAAAAGGTATGAAGATATGTTTGATATAATAAGTATATAATTATAATAGTATATTTATATATATTGATAAAAATTAAATCCATAATTTTATCTTGCCATTATATGTGTTTATCAAATAATAAACAACATCTATTCGTGAGGGGGTAGTATAACATGCACATGATAAACGTTTTTGTCTCTCCATTTTGTAGAAGAGTAGAAGAATATAAGCTATTTCATTAACATAATGTCATAAAAATATATCTAATAATTCAATATTTATGATATAAACATGATTTTATAAAATTAATGTAATTGGAAGAATATGTTAAACGAAAACATGTGATTAAGTATAATACCTCTTCATCTGATATCCACTTTAACGTTACACCCAACGCCTTCATAGGATGGATTATGAAACACAATACAAATATATTATGAGGGGAGGGAGGTATGGATTTTAATATTTGTTATATTATATAAAAAAGTGTTTTGTAACTATGATGTGGATAGTTTATGGGTAGCCTTTAATAAGTATAGTGTGTGTAACACTTGTAATTTTTGATAGAAACAAGATGTACCCAATTGTATCACATGAAAAAGGACAAAAATGTAAAATTATAAAACCATATTGGTGATACGGTCAAAATAGTTTCCTAAATTGGTTTTGGAAACGTTTAATGTCCATTTTATCACTTATCTATTTAATTTATACCCCAATAAACATGTTATAACCAAAATATCTCTAATTATTTGTTACAATTTATATTATTTATAATTGGTAGAAATTATGTTGGAATTATTTGATAATATTAATTATTTTGTTTCCAAATATTGAACCCATTTTTTTTATTTCTATTTTTTAAGCAGATATACTTAATTTATAAATAAACAAGAAGACTTGACAATAATTCAATTTCCAAATAAAAAATGTTCAAAAGAAAATAAATTTTGTAGATCATAAAAGAAAATGAAATAGAACAAAATGACCTGAATTGGATTAATATAAATATATTTTTTATAATTTTACTATTAAATTCATTTAAAAGAAAATTTTATTGCTTGAAATGCATTAATAGAAATGATAATTCTTAATAAAAAACAATGTTTTCACAATATTTCGAAAATGGTATCCTTATATAAAACTAAACAAAAATCACTATAATAAAATATATAAATTCTAATTTGTTAAATTATTTTAATTTTTTCAAATAAATTTTCTAAAATTTGATAAATTGAATAATATATAAATCGAAAAAAAGATAAAAAATCACTTTTTTGAAATATACAGTTTCTAAGCGTAAACAATGGTTTTTTATTATCTATTATCTATAAAAATTAAAATCTATATAATGAAAATTTTTATATTCAAAAATTATTAAAATATCATTAAAATAATTCAATAATATTTATTTAGTTAATGTATTGAGATAAAAAATATTTCGAAGCATAAAAACTATTATTGAAAAAAGGGTTTATAATTTTTTTAATTGGTTTTTATTCATATATATAATTAATTGTTCAAAAAATAATTAATATTTTATACTTGTTTAAAACATATATTTTCTTAAATTTTGTAATCTCGCTCATTCTTAATATTTCAATGGTTAGAGGATAACTATCATATTAAATGATAATATTTTAATGGTATGATTATTTTTTTGACAACGAAGTGATTTATATAGGGAAAGATACAAATGAAATTAATATAATTTGAAAAGTGTATTTGACAAATCCAACATTATAAAAAACACAACATAATAAAAAAATCATGATAATATTGGATTGTTACCGTCTAATTAATAAAAAAATCTATCCTAACAACTTCAACATGATATTTGTAGTCAAGGGTTTGATATTTGAAAATTTATTTTGGAAAACCTATATAATAAAAGGGTTGATAAAACATACTCTGGAAAATTAAGGGGAAAAAATACAAGGGACATCTGGAATGAACATAACATGGTTTGCATGAAGTAGAAAATTGGTGGGAAGTGAAAAAATAAAATTTGATGAAAACAATAACCCCCAAATACTAATATACAGTAATAGAAAACAAGGTTAGGAGAAATTTAACAACAAAAATATCATGAACATTGATAGGTAAAACAACCAATTACAAGTCAAAATGAATTTTAATATATAAAATTGTATTTCAAGAAACCGTTCGAAAAATTGAGTAATTTTAATGATAAAATATACTTAGATGATTTCATTCAATTTAATAATAACTATATCATCATTTTGTTATTCCTTGATCGATTTCATCTTTACCTCTTACTCATAGGTATGATTTTATCATACATGAAGCAATAGGGTGCAATAAAATCCATAAAATAATGATATTTAATTTTAATAGATCTATGAGTAAGAGATGGAGTGTAAATCGATCAAGGAATAACAAAATGATGAAATAGTTATTATTAAATTGAATTAAATCAGTAAGTATATTTTATCATTAAAATTACTCAATATTTGGAAAGGTTGCATGAAGCAATTGGGTGTAATAAAATCCATAGAAGAATGATATTTCATTTTAATATCTCTATTTATATATCAAATGAAATATTATTAGCATAGTATGTCCAATATTCATATATATACATATAGTGATGTAATACATTATCCTATAACACCTCATATAGTGTTTAACATAAAACATTCCCTATATAATTAACCTCATGATCCTTTAAAAATTCAATCATTATAATGAAAGATAAAAAATTTCCCGAAATAAACTTCAAATTATTCACCAAAATATCATTATGTATCTCATAATTATCATATAAAAAATTTGTTAATATATTATTCATATATTCTATTGAATCGTGGTAATAATCTTACTTACCATAAAACATCAATGAAACCATTCATGGTTTCTAATTCCATAAACGACACTGTATATTATTTTTTATAATCCATAACTCCTAGATTTGTATGAAACCCATCAATGTTAATATATAAAACATTTTCGATAAATAATTATTCATCTCTATAGTAATCCATACGATCCAATTAAAATTATCGAAATCAATGTTCTCTTTATGAAAACTAAAAAAATTGTAATATCAAAAACATATTAATGGTTATCATCCCTTAATCATGTATTTTACATGAAATATAAAATTTAAATTAAATTAAATTTCATTATAATCAAACTATTAAACATGTTCATTAAAATACATAATGAAAAACAATAATGTAGAATTATTCTATATTCAATGATCCATATACCAAAATTCATGATTTTTAATACATAAAAACCTATTTTATCCCATGGAATTCTTAATCAACCACCTAAGGATCATAATTAGTAGCCTTAATACCTATTTCCTATAATATGAAATAAGAAAAATGTCTTACCACTCATCAAAAATAATTAAAATTTCTTCTTACATTAAATATAAGAAACACTATTAGAATAACACATACCATTCATGACATTCATACTCATTTATTCATAAAAAATTCTTCTCTTGTAACAATTTATTTATACTTTTCATGAGATTTACCATTAAGACAACAATTTTGTAACTTCTAATGTTTTCACATATAAAATAATCAACCACTGATGATTATATATAGAAACCATTATACTTATCCATTACATTAACTGAATGTGTTAATTTTCCTCATATATTGTTAACTCTATATTCTTGTTCTCCACACATAAAACATAGTCTTATTTATTTGATGCATTTTATTTAGTTCTTCTTCCCACATTCTCAAAATAAAAAAAAACTACAACATCATTCCTCTAAATTCATGTCTAACTAAACTCACAAAGAACTATATCCATATCTTATTTGGTGAGTCTATGTTTTGGTTAATGAGGATGTTTTTAATCATGTATTGTGATAAATTAATAGTCATATTCTCAATACTAATCCCTCTAGTAATCGTCTTAATTAGTTTCACATTAAAACAATTTATTTCAAATTCAACATCACCATAGTTCCTTGTGGTTACCACCATTTACTAAGATCAAAAATCCTATTGTGAGAAAAATTAATCATAGTGAAAACTCACATAATCATGTAAAAAAATTATAGGATGTCTAAATATTGAAACATCATTTTTAATAAAAAAAACCCATGGTATTAAACTATTTCATGCATGGTTTCCTTTTATTAGTATCTATAATTATGTTTTATTAATGGTTTTGAATTTATATTCATATTCTAATGAATTTTCTAAATATGTGTGATGAAATTATTGTTTTCATTCACCAATTGATAGTCAAAACAAGTTAGATGCACCATTTTATGAGTTATTACCTCAGTTTACTTCTATTGTAGATACACATACACATATAGTATCAATAATGTAATGTAATTTCAGGAAAACTACTCTCTCTATCCTAGTCCAAAATTTAATGAATATTATTTACAATATGACTCATCCATAGACTTATCCTATGAAATTTAGCTAGATAGATCCTTAATTAAGTCCATGGGAATGTCGATAAAATTTTATTATACTAGTATTCATAAGATAAAAAAATATTTCATTTGAATCCAATATTACAGACCTAGAATTCTCATACAAAAATATTTTATTATTTTAGATGAATATTGAAATCATTTCACAAAAACTCTCTCATAGACCATAACGGATTATTGTATAGTGAGACTAGACACACAATATGATTAATTTAGAAATTATCTTAAATGTCAACAATATAGATCTATACATATATTACTCATCTTAGAAATTCCTTAAATAAGAATATTTTTCATAAATTATGGAATGCAAATAATATAAAGTTTCAACATAGAAACTTGGTAAGGGTAAAAAAGGTAGATATCGGCTTATCATGAGAAAAAGGTTATCAGAACATGAGAATAAGATTTCTAATCAATAGCCTGATTTTTATATATCTTAAAAATGAGTGGAGTATATCTTGGCAGCTCATAACACATAATTAATATTAGAATCAATATACATAATGCATGAGAGAATAAAATTGGATCAATACATTGATTTATGGTATAAATATTCGAATAGAAAGTAATTTCATTTGTAGTAAAATATTATCTTCAATATAATCATAGAAGAATGTTTTCATTCCCAAACTACCATTGTTATCAATGTTTTCTCCCTGGAAAATCATAGTGGAAAAAATATCAAACTAAAGTAGGATATCTTCTAATTCTAGTATTTTTTTTGCAAGAGATTTAAATATTTACCTAATGTATATGAGGGAGATATAGGTCCCACACATCACATAATGAAAAAAATATGTGTGTGAGACCCAATATCATAAAAATTATTTCATATCAGATCCTTTGAAAATAAATGGGTCTTTTACAAATTTTATCAAATCTTAACCTATAAAAAAAATAAAATTTTATAATTGTTGTATCCTTTCATCAGATCATTACCCGTTTTAAAATATGTGATTATAATAATAATTTTATCATGGAAAAAAACTTTGGAGAGAAATATGTGTCATAAAACTATTTTCATCATAAGCATAGTCTATCTAGAGAAATAATAAGAATCATATCTATAGATGATTTCCCAACTAAATCATATGTAACATCAATGAATTCCATAATAGATGAAATATGATTTTAAAAGAACTATTAGAAAATTTTATAAGGAGAATAATCTTTTTAAAAGTTAACAACACTTTTAAAAAAATAAACCATTTTTAGAATTTCTTTATTTAAAAATAACCTTTGAAAAATATAACAGAAGATTTAAAATTAATTAAAAACAATAAAATGTCTTTGCAACTTTGCATATAACACTTAAAAAATGTTTTGCAAAATTCGTTTCATTGAAATAACCTTGAAGATGCATAATATAATATTTAAAAATCATTAGAATATTTATTAGGGAAAATATATATTCTTCTTTAATTAATAGTTTTTAAAATATACTACATCTTCAAAATACATTCCCCATTAAATAAACCTGAAAACATATAAAGGATGATTTAATAAATATTTTTAATATTTCATGAGGATAATATCTTTTCATCCTTGAATAATTTTTTTTAAAAAAATTTCCAAATAATTTTTCAAATAATGATTAAATAATACAAATGATTATTTATGAATAATATAAAACTTTTCCTTATAATAATATCCTTTTTATGAAAATCACAATTTAAAATTAATAAATCATAAAACATTTTTCAAATCATTTTCATAGAAAATGGAAATGATAATTAAAAAGGAAACATTATCAAATTTAGTGGTCATGATGGTGGGAAATTTCAATCAAATTAAAATGAATATTTTATTCACATTTTAGTATAATCTAAATGGGACTTGTTTTTAAAATGACATAAAGATTAAGTTTTAAAAAGTAGTAAAAATGTTAAAAAACAAGTGTAAAATCACTTATAAAAAATTAATATTAAAACATGTTTGAAATTTTTTTTAAACATTGTTATGGAAGAAAATTTTGTTTTCGACTGAAGGGAGATATAAATTTGGTTTTATATAAAAAATATATTGTGTAATAAATATTACATAAATTGAGGAAAAAGAATGAGAAAAAACTATTTCCATGAAATAAATACTAGATAAAAGAATTAATTATTTTAATTAGAGATGAATCATAATATTTCTTCAAGAGAATAAAATCACAAACAATACCGATAAATGTTGATATTGTATTGTAAATCCATGTTCTCTTTGTTCACGTTGAATCTTAAAACTCATTATGGAATTATTTTAAATGAAATAGAAAACCCAATGTGGATAAAAAAAATAAATTTCTCTGATTTAATAGGGGATGTATATCCAACCCCTAAATGATGATATGTGCATAATATAAAATATTTCCCAAAAGACAAACAATTCAACAATAAATACCCTACACCTTTAACAACCATTTGAATTATTAGGTACATTAAATAATAAAATTAGAAGAAATAATAAATATAATGAATATAAATATATTAATAATATAAGAATTCAATGAAGATATATATACCTCATAAAAAGAAATGACTGCAAATATGGATCTTTTCTCCCCGAAATAAAAGAAAGGCCAGAAATATCATACATTAAATTTCAACTACCTTCATACACAATAGAATACCCTACATAATAAATATAATTTTTTATATATATATTCTATAACCACACATATAAATATCATAACCTATATTATTTACATATGACCTTTTATTTCCCCTTTATTAATAAATATATGTTAAAATTATTTTTTGGATAATAGATACATTTATTTTCATGTAGATTTTGATTTAGTAATTTAGAGGAATTTTTTAATCATTGATCCAAAATCAAGATAGTATTAAACATTATAAAAATATCACATATATTCAATATATATGTATTTAAATTATTCTATAATAATTAGTTTTGTAAAATTAAATGCACTATTCATGGAGATAGTAGACTCTATGTATGCATGAACACTACATCTATTTATTTAATGGATGGAACAAAAGAATTGTAAAAAATAATTCACCTCTGTAGTATCATTACGATTTCTTATATATCACATGTATTTATTTTCGTTATCCGTATAACCCTTCATGAGAATCATTAATGTCTCTCCCCAAGTAAGATTCACTAGGGGTGAATTAGTTGATACTTTATGAATTATTATTTTTCATCCCAACAATGTGGCTTGTTAAGGACTCAATATATCATTCCTTGAATTAAAACTTATTTTTTATGAAAAAAATGAATAAATTTTAAAGAACACTAGAATTTTTAAAAGGATTGGTACAAAGACATATTTCTTTCTAGGATCAACAAATGGGGGTATCATATATTTTCATATCTCTGTAAAAAATGCAATAAGAAAAAATTCATATAACTTGGACACAATAATAATACATTAGAAAATTTATTTTTTAATTTTTTAAGGAATTATTTATAATGGAACCACAAAAATTCAATGGAGTTTTTTATACTGGAGCCACAAGTTCATAAATTATGTTGATTGTCTATTCATTGTAAGATGATTTCCTAGTCTTACTCCACAAGGATTCTGGATCAGTCGGGCCTATGTACATCCTCATGAAATTAAGAAAATATATTATTTAAACACCTATTCAAATTAAAAGGTTTGTTTGATCAACATATTAAATCAATACCTTTCATTGGGTCATTTTATTCGATAAAAAGTCGATATCAAGATATCCAAAAAGTATTACAATAAGTGTATATATTATCAACAATGAAATTCAAATGTTAATACAAAAACGTGGTGCATTTGGATCTCAATAATCTTATTGATTTAAATATTATTATTTAAATTATCTATAAAATGTTTTCACAATTAAATACATTTAATTTCCTTCTTCAAATAGTAAAACACGTATGGTTCTAGGTGTTATATTTATTAATTTTTAATACACCAATATTTTAATGGGAATTTACTTTCCTCATGTATGCCTCTTATGAATATATAAATTCTAAATGGTGTATCATTTTAATTACTCATAACAATTGGGTATAAGAATCTCTAAACAATCCACTCAGAATACATGAGAGTGATATATTTTCTTAATTTAATCAAGCTATAAATTAAAATGATTTCACATCAGTTATAGAAATGATGGATCTGGATTTCCATTAATCTCCATATAGTCTTTCTATTATTTAGTAATTTTAGATTCCATATTTCAACACCTTAAGGATTCAGGTATTTATATTCTTCTACACAAAATCTATTTCATTTTGAGATCTTAAATTATATGCATGACCAACAGTTCATTGTGTTTCTTCTTTTAATAAATTCTTGATGACTCAGGATCTATTTATTCTACTTTCATCATGTTGATAACATATATAACACAGCTACATAATCACTAGTGGATTACTATTCATATATTTTATATTATTTATGTTGGTTCAGAAATTTTTATTTCTATCCACATAAAAGAAATTGACACTACATGCATATATATTCATTTATAACATAAATGTGAATGTATATGCGAATTTGATTCTTCCATAAGAGTATTCTTTATTAGGTAACTAACACTCTTGAATTTATTCTGATTATTAATGTCTATTCATGAAACATGTTGACAACACATCTATGGATTATGGTCAGATTAATGAAGATCATCAAAGCATTTAGTTAAACATAGTGGATATGGTATATATATTTTTATCTTAAAAATTTGATATAGATCTGTATTCTACAGATCCCGCAAGAAAGATATATAGAAAACACTGCCCCATCAATCCTACATCCTACATAATCCATATCTTACAGTCTTTATTATTTCCATGTTTTTTAATTAAGATGATTATTTCCACAATTCTATTGTCCTATATTGGTGCATTCTAATGTTAAGGTCATGGTATAACAATAAATATCCACCATTGACTACCTAGAAATATTGAACCCTTGCTGGAACCACTCATTGTCAGCTCCCCTTCCATTGTAACTCTCTATATAGTTGTTCCAATACAATTCTATGGTCTCTATATAGGCCTTATACACGATCCTATTGTTCACTGTTTTCTAGTTTCAGTCCTGGGAAGGATCCCTTAGGCGTGGTTGACCTATCAACCCCACATGATCCCTCAATCGAGCTGGAGTATGAAATCATGTTTGTTAGCTTAATTTTTATAGATAAGACCACCAAATAATACTTCGAAATTAATTATAATCAATACTAAATTAAGATTCAAACCAATCAATTGTTCATTGGAAAAAAATTATTTCAAATGGTCTTTAATAAATTATTACGTATAACTCATTATCTCTTTATATTCTTCACGTAATGAAATAAAATATTTCTATACATTCAAATAAATTTCTCAGGAATTAATAAATTAATTTTTTATGGTCATATTCAAATTTTCATTTATTTATACAAATTATAATTGAAAATCATCATACCAATATCATCTTGAAATGTAGTAAATAATGTGTGATCTCATAGTCTTATTGCCACATTTTGTTTAACATAATATCAGTAAAACAATCATTATAGTTACAATGATAAATTTCTGATCATGTCATCCAATTCTAGTTAATGGATCCATAACAACATTCCTAGTATGAATAAAAACCATGGTAAATTATTTTACAAAATTAAAACAAAGGTGTCTATTACAACCCCCTATGCATAATCCCCATCCTTCATGAATATTAATCAAACTATGTCAAACATTATTATTCCATTATTTATCACTAATCATATAAGACATCATTATACACAAAATTATGATTTATAAATATATAATGACAAAAATACAACTATTATCCCCAACCATCCAGATGGGACATTCTATATCCCCATTTTTATTTTTATTTAATTCCATTTCATTATAATAAATTTCTCATTCTCTGGATTATAAATAATAAATGGAAAGTATTAATGAATGTGTTTCTTTATATCCTTCAAGGATTTGGATAATAACTTCATCTTTTTTATAAATTAAGATGGTAACACATCGTTCCATTATAAATGATCTGTTAGTTGGTCAACATTAAGTCTATGTGGTCCATCATGGTTTAAAAAGTAAGAGAGATAAACCCAATGAAATCTATGATATCAATTAACAACCACACATGTTATATCATGCTCATTAGTCAATGAAGGGATATGAAAAACAAATTTAACAAGTAATATATTCTATTAAAGACATTGGAATCTAAATCATAAATTTCATGTAAAATAAAATTTTACTTATCCTATCTATGAGTGTACTCATCTACCAGCACACCCCACGGTGAAATATTTGGCATAATCATGATAATGGATAAATGAATAATGGGGTTACCTTTATTTTTAGCATCTGTATTATTGGGAAAAAATAACTCGATGTGTCATCTTAGTGTGTTTTCGGGGTGATTGTCTCTATTGAAAATAAATGACGATCGTAAATGAATATGGTTAGAGTTGGTCGGAGATAGGATTTAATGGTGGCGTAGTTTCCCAATGTTTTCCAAATGTATAGGCCTCAAAATCTATAATTTTTGTTTGTAAATTTAAGGTTATCATTGTAGAAATGAACCATGTTAATAATGAAAAATGAAATTAGAAAAGGATGCAAAACGCGGTTCCCAAGACATGGATTGTGTACCATGTTCGAGAAGGGTTCATGGCTGCATACCAGACAGGAGGAACAATACATGAGAGGGGTTCAAAAAACCAGTAATGACTCTTGGAAATGAATTGTGGAGAAGGGAATGTGGTATACAGAAGGTGTGATGGTTCTAGTATGGTTAAAGATATTTCTCCACGTATGAGAATAGGAAATATGCAGACCATCGTAGAAAAATACTTCATGAAATATATCTGGTTTGTGGCTGGAGGATTGCTAAATGGGGAATGTTTTACCAAATCAATTATTTGGTAAATCATGGATTAGTAGATTTTGCATATATCTTTTCCAATACAAGGATTTACAATCCAACTAATTAGAAAACCTAAAGAATATCATTAGAGAACATCTCTTGGATCAGCAAATTTAGTGAAATATGAAAGTGGTTCACGAGGAGGATTTCACATAGGAGAATTAGTTCATGTGGAAGAAATTCTACTGATTGTTTTTGCAGGAAACATAAATATTCCAAGGAAGTTGTACATAAAGAAGGAAGTTTGGAAATAATAGGGGAGATGGTCTCCATAAGCAAATGCAATCCACAAATAGAGAAGAGTTCGCAGACAAATGGTGATTTGCAGAGGAAGGCTTCAGAGACTATAAAACCCCAAACAATTTAGGTTATACTTATCATAAATATATTTTATTCATAGCCATTATATCATAAATCATTTTGTTCCTTTGAAACAACACTTGGTTATAACCTAGCCATTAAACATAAATTTTCCACTTCTAAGTTTTGAATTTTGAATAACGGTCATCTAGAGTTGTGACCAGTAAGTCATTTGGAGTCATATAGAACCAACACGATCTTTTGATGAATAATAACATGAACTTATAAATTTTAATATATATAGTAATATGAAAATTATGAATAATAAATATTGATAATGTTTTATTTTCATAACGTAATAAGATAATAATATATTAATTATTTTTCAGTGTGATATAAAACTAATTATACCTTAAAATTTGTTATTTTTCGAATTAACTATATTTTTATTTAAAATATAAATTAATAATATTTATAAAATTATTTTTGTAAAATGGGGTTATTTTTGGACCTCTACACATCGACAAATGGTACGTGGGATATTTTTAGAAATTTTAGAATTTTCGATAAATTGTGAAATAAGATAAAATACTGTATAACCAAATTATCAGTAACATACATTATTTATGACATCATATGTGAAGTAATACCACTTAGTTCGAGCACACATTCCATTATTACTATGTGGGGTCACATGAATAATGATTATTCATATTCTTGTGAAAAACATATTATATGAATGAATAAAATAATGAAAATTACCCCATGTCCTCTACTATAAATTCCACCCTCATCTCCATCTTAATCCCACACCTCTCAAGCCTTGATCCTTAACTAAATTCTGCAAAATAATATTCCCAAGACCACTTCCCCACATCCTAGAGATTTTTGTATCACCAAAAGGGAAAAACCTAAGGCCTTAAGAAAGATCTCAAGGAGAAGAGATCAAAAGGTAATCATCCTATTTAGTTTTCTCTCTTTTCATTCATTTTATATTATTTTTTTAAATTTCCATTAGCTTATGATGGGATATGTCATTCAATATCTCCATTAATATATATATAATGTATTATTGATGAGATACCACCATTTTCTCATCAAACTATTTTATGAAATTTTAGGTGACGTTATTGGGTAACATATTTTTTGCAAGAGATTTCTCAAATTTTTATCTATTTTGGGTTCCATTCTTTTATTCTTCATTTCTCATCTAAACTCATAAAAATGCTGTGATAATTATATTACCTTAAAATAACATTAATTATATTATGATAATTTAATATTTCATCATCATCTCTCTTTCCCAACTCTTCTTATACTAAAAATAATTACACCTTTTGAGATTTTTTAATTTATAACATTCAAGGATGACAGGTTATCAATTTTCATTACAATCGTCAATTATGGTAATGAAACCATTTTTATGGTTTAACCAGAATAGAATATATTTATTTCATATCATTAATGTTCTGTAATCCTTGAACACTAATAATATATAATAATAATACAAAACTAGTTCATTTTGAATAAAACCACCATGTTAATCCAATCATTTTTAATTAACATTTATGTCACGACTCGTCCTCGAGGCATGTGCCGTGACTACCCCAAGCCCACCTTCCATAGGCCCGGGGTTGGCGACTAGCACCAAGGCGTAAATCCCGGTAAAAATGGAAGGCATTGACTTTGTAAAGTAAACAAACACCACAGAGCAAGCTAGCAGTAGAAGTAAACACAAAGTAAAAAATGGGTACAACAGTAAGTGCGGAAAAGTAAGTGGGCCAGTATACAAAACCAAACTGAAAGTAAAGTACAACTGGAAGGGAAAAAATCAACTGAAAAGTAAAGTCACAACGTCGAGAAGTCCACAAAAAATCCCACCAGAAAGGTGAGTATAGATAGCCTCCACAGCTCCTGGGGTCCAGCCGTCCGCTCCGAGAGCGTCCCACCCAGTGGTCTACCTCCATGTACCGTCCTGCTCCGCAAGCCTCAACCACGATCAGCGTTGTCTATCGTCTATAACCAACACAATGTAGTGCGGGCATAGCCCATGTAGGGGTGAGTATAAGCTACTCATTAGGGACCCCGAGACCCCCAAAGGTCTCCCAGAATCCACAAAGGATAAACCACAAAGGAAAGATACAATCACGAAGTAACATCTGACACTGCTTAGGTATATGCTCATACATATACCAAAGTCATCAATTCTCGTTCGGCTCAAAAATCTAAGCCTATGTACAACCCAGTCCACACAGGAAAGAAAAACGTAAATCCACACAGGATAGCACAACAGAATCCACATTGGAAAGAAAAACACGTTTTCAGCTCCCACAGGTATACTTCTTCGTATGATGATAGAGATGATCCGATGTAGCCACTGATTAATCTAAGTCGTCGGACCCAAAAAGGATCGATAGGTATTAACCCCCGTAATGACCCACAAAGGATCGATAGGTAAGTAACCCCCGCAAAGACCCACATAGGATCAGACCCACACAGGATCTGTAGGCGCTTGCTCACACAGAAATGATGAGCGCTGACCCACACAGGATCAGACCTACACAGGATCGATAGCACTGATCCACGTAGGATCAATGAGTGTTGTAGTTTTCACTGTCGAATCCAGTGAGGATCTCTATACAGCCGTCATCGTTGTCACAGTCGCAAACGCAGCGAGCTCTAGGGTTCCCGCATACAGCAAGCTCGTTCGGGAGGGTCCGCTCCACGAGCCGAGAGGCTGATACATCAACTTACACAACGTCCAGAGTTGATGTATCCAAAAGTTCCATATCGTCAACAGGAACTCAGCATCATATACGGCACGTCAATCAGATGCTCGTTCTGGAAGTTATTGGCTTTTTGTCCCAGGGGCCCGGTTGGTTTTTAAGGCAAAACCAACCCGACCGTACTCCACCTGTGTCCAAACCTCGGGCGGAGTAAGTCAAAAGATCCGTCTCACTAAGAGGAATCCATCAAAGTCGACGGCAGGTCAATCGGATGTCCGGAGCTCAAGATAAGAGTGTTTCCGCTCCGAGGGCCCGGTTGGTTTCGTGTACGAACTAACTCGGCTGAACCCAACGTATTCTGAAACCTTATGTGTGATATACCGAAACGACCGTCTCGATCCAAGGATCGCATCTCAACTAATGGTGCGTTGATTGGAGGCTCGTAGCTCAAGTTATGGATATCCGACCGGAAGAGTTTTGGTATTAAGGGGTTCGGGCCCGGTCCGACCCGGCCGGATACCCCCAGGGTCGGCCCGAACCAGGTCGACCCGCACCGGGTCTAGGTCTAGCCCGCTTGGGTGTGGCCCGGCCTGGCGGACCGGCCAGGTAGCCGGCCCGGCCTGGGCGCGGCGTGCTGGCCAGGCACTCGGCCAAACGGCCGAGCCGTTTCATGGGGGGGGGGGGTGTCTGCCCCCCTGTCTTTTGTAACCGTGGCCCCCATTATGGGAGGTCGCTTGAGCTAGCCACCGGGGGTTTCTAACCCAGAGCCTCCCCTTGTCCGGCCAGCCCACTATGGCTGGCCGACATTTTCCGCCACGGACCGGCGACGACCGGTCCCCCCTACTCCGACGCCAGCGGCCCTGAACCGGCCGCCGGTCACCCTTCTCCGCCGCGGCCTAGATCCGGCCGCAGCCTTGGTTCGTTCGGCGCGGTGCGACGGCGCTGCGTCCCTCCGTCGCGGCCCCGCTTCGGTCGCGGTGTCTTCGGGTTTCTCCGATGTGGCGCGACGGCGTTGCGTCCTTGTTCAATTTCATAGCGTGGTGCGGCGGCACCGCGCATTCCTTGCCACATGATCCCGCGCGGTGCGATGGTACCACGCCATTCCCGTTCCAATCCAAATTAGAAACACAACATAGATAAGAGTGGAGGGTTGGCCGTGTTTGTGCGGTCCGTCCCCTCTCGTTAATCGATATCAAAAGGTCAAACTCACTAAGAACATCAAGGTAGTAATCACGAAATAAAAACACACATAACCCCTACCTCGTTGAACAAGTTTGGTGAGGATTAGTCACGGAGATAACCGTCGTGGGAAGAGGCCTCGCGGAAGGAGACGTCGAACTCTGAGAAATCTGGCGTTCTTCGTGTTCTTCGAATTCTTCGTGTTCTTCTATTAAGAGGATGAATATAATCAAGTCTCCCTTAGCTTTTCTCCCAATGCTCCCAAGCAACAAGCCTCCAACCCAATATAAAATAAATCCCCTACTTATTTTATTAACACAACATAAGGTTTGAAATTCAAAAGTTTGAATTAAACCACATAATTAAATTACACAAGATGTCAAATTTAATGAAGGGTTATGGAAGGTTAGGGAAGTTGAAGGGTTAAGGTTCGTGTGGGCCCCACCACCCTCATAACCTCCAAATGGAATTTGGGTGGTTTCCCCCAACTTCCACCCCAAACTTTAAACCACTTAGAGGAAATAAAAATTGTAGTTAAATTTTTATTTTAACCTCCACAAAATTTATCAACTACTCTCGAGAAAGCGCAACTCCGGAAAAGGTGTTCCTAAGAAATTACCAGCGCTGAGAATCCATCGGTGCCCTCAGAATTTGATTCCGAGAACCGGTTCAAGAGTTAGAAATTCCTGCTCGTTCATTCACTGAACGTACCTGAGATAATCTTCGGATAGAAATTCTGGGCACACCGGGCCTTGGAATCCAGTGTCGTCAGATACTACGTTCTTGTAAAATCCCAAAGAAAAATATGAAAAAAATTTCCTTGAATTTTATGGGTCTTTACATTACTCCTACCTCAGGGATTTACGTCCCCGTAAAGATATATCATAAGCTATGGAAACAAATGTGGGTACTGAGCACGCATCTGAGCCTCCCGCTCCCAAGTGCTCTCCTGGAGATTCTCGTGCTGCCCTCTAGAGCACACTAGAGGAATCGACCGTCCACGTAGGACCTTCTCCTATCGATCCTTGATCTCCACTGGGACCTCCGTAAAAGATTCCGCATCATCAATGTCCAACTACCCATGGTCAATGATATTTTTCGGGTCATGCACGTATCTACGTGGAAGACGTCGTGCACCCGATGCCACTGTGGTGGTAGAGCCAGGCGATAAGCTACCTCCCCAATCTTGCTGAGAATCTGGAATGGTCCGATGAAGCATGGAGACAACATGCCGCCTCGGCCAAATCTCTGTAACCCATGTCGAGGTGAGACACGCAAGAAGACGTGGTCACCATCCTCGAACTATAGTGGCCTCCTCCTCCTGTCAGCATAAGACTTATGCTGGCTCTGAGCTGTCCTCATCCGCTCCTGGATGACCAGGACCTTCTCTATCGTGGCCTGAACCATCTCTGGTCCCAAAAGTGCTGACTCCCCAGGGTCTATCCAGCACAAAAGAGATCTGCAAGGTCGGCCATACAACGCCTCGTATGGTGCCATCCCGATGGTGGAGTGATAGCTGTTATTGTACGCAAACTCCACCAGGGGTAGGTGGTCCTCCCTGCTACGACCAAGGTCGAGGACACATGCGTGGAGCATGTCCTCGAGAGTCTGTATGGTCCTCTCAGTCTGACCATCCGTCTGAGGGTGAGAGGCAGTGCTCAGACGTAGCTGCGTCCCGAACGCCTCCTGCTACCCCATCCAAAGCCGAGAAGTAAAGCGAGCATCCCGATCAGGGACGATATATGATGGCTCACCATGAAGTTGTACAATCTCCTAAACGTAGAGACGTCCTAATATCTCCACTGAGCCCTGCTCTTTGATGGGTAAGAAGTGAGCCGACTTGGTGAGTCGGTCGACAAACACCAAAATGGAGTCGTGACCCCTGGAAGTTCATGGAAGTCCAGTCATGAAGTCTATAGATATCCCGTCCCACTTCCATTCTGGAACCTCCAAGGGTTGTACCAAGCCTGCTGGTACTTGAAGCTCTGCCTTCACATGCTGGTAGGTGAGGCACCGAGAACCGAACTCTGCACAACCTTTTTCATTCCCGACCACCAGTGCTATTGTCTGAGGTCCTGGTACATCTTTGAAACTCTAGGATGTACCGCCAAGGGAGTAGTGTGAAACACTCTCAACACCTCTTCCCGTAATGAAATGTGTACCAAGGTACGTCCTTTGAAAACGACGTTGTTCACTCCTCCTAAGGAGAACCCATCAGGTGCCTATCCTGAGGATATCTATGCACGCCACTTCTTACAGTCAGTGTCCCCACGTTGTGCCTCTCTAAACCGCTGTAGTAGTGGAGGAGTGACTATGAGTGACTGAAGGAAAGCTGCTCCATCCCTATCCACAAATGATATCCGCAAAGCAGCTAGCTGCTATGTCACCTCCTCAAGTAGTTGAATGCCCATCCTCCAGCTGAGAGCATCGGCTACTAGGTTCCCTTTCCCAAAACTATAGACTATCTCAATGTCATAGTCCTGGAGGAACTCAATCCATCGTCGCTGTCTCAGATTCAGGTCCTTTTGAGAGAAGATGTACCTGAGACTCTGATGGTCAGAATAAACTGTAAAGTGCTCTCCCATTAGATAGTGTCGCCACATCATCAGAGCAAATACCACTTCTTCTAACTCCAGGTCATGGGTAGCGTAGTTCCGCTCATGCGGACTAAAATGACGTAATCCATAGGCGAGCACCACCCACTCCTGCATCAGGACACATCCGAGTCTGGTCCCTGATGCATCGCAGTAGACTACATATTCTTCTCCCTCCTTAGGCAACCTCAAGATAGGGGCGCTGGTCAATCTCCGTCTCATCTCCTGGAAGCTCTAATGACATCTGTCTGACCACACAATGTTTTTTCCCTTCTTTGTCAAAGATGAGAGTGGTGTCGCAACTCTGGAGAATTTTGGCACAAATCTCCGGTAGTATCCAGCTAGTCCCAAGAAACACCGCACCTATGTCACGCTCCTGGGTGGTTCCCAAGCTAGCAATGCTTTGATATTCGCAGGATCCACCACAACTCCCACCTCAGAGATGATGTGCCCCCATAATTAGACCTCACATATCTAGAACTGGCACTTCTAGATCTTACCATAAAGCTGGTGCTCTCGGAGTGTGTCTAGCACAACCCGCAAGTGGTAGGCGTGCTCCTCCTCAGTTGTCGAGTAAATCAAAATGTCGTCGATGAAGACCACTACAAATCGATCGAGTTATGACTGATAGATCCTGTTCATGAAGGCCATGAACACTACTGTGGCATTGGTTACACCGAATGGAATAACCAAGAACTCATAGTGGCTTTATTGACACATGAAGTCCATCTTCTGCACGTCCTTGTCCCGAACTCTAAGCTGATGATAGCATGACCTAAGGTCTATCTTTGAGAACCACCATGCTCCCATGAGCTGATCGAAGAGGTCATCAATCCTCGGAAGCAGATACTTGTTCCTCACTGTCACCTAGTTCAGGCAACGATAGTTAACACAAAGTCGCATGCTTCTGTCCGCCTTCTTGGCGAACAAAATCGGGGAAGCCCAGGGTGAAACCCTGGGTCGAATGAAACTCTTGCCCGGAAAGTCCTGCAACTGTACTCGTAGCTCTCAAAGCGTAGCGGGGGCCATCCGATATGCAGGTGTTGATATCGGGGCTGTCTCGGGGTACAGATCAATATAATATTCTACCTCTCTGTGAGGAGGTATCCCTGGGACGTCGTCGGGGAAAACGTCCACATACTGATCCACCACTGTAGGAAAACCAGGACTCTGCACATCAACTACTCCTAGGATGAGGCTAGCCAACTAATGAGTGATGGGCTGTCCTCTCTCCTGCGAGAGTCCATCCAGTGCTGCAAAGGCTCCCTTTTCACCGGTGAAGGTGGACCTGCTCCCGTCGGTGCGTACACATTTCACCTTGCGCCTAATACAGTCGATCTGAGCATGGACTGTAGATAACGAATCCCTACCCAAGATGACATCGTAAGGCCTCGACGCCGCTACAATAAGATCCCAGCCGATGCTCTCGCCTCGTAGAGTAAGCTCACACTGCCGGCACCAGTGTGTAATCGTCGAGTCTTCTCCCGTAGGAGTCTCTAGCCGTAAGGATCGATCCAACAGCTCTATCAGAATCTCTGAGCTCCGAACAAGGGCAGCAGCTATGAATGAATGACTCGCTCCTGTGTCTATAAGTACTGGAGCAAGGGGTAATAGACACAGATAGTACCTTGAATCATCTCGGGCGCGCCGTGGTCATAGGCCTCCGCTGCCTGGAGTTGTGCCTGTCTCTGCCCGCCAACTCCCTGTGGTCGGGGTGGACCTCCTGGTGGTGGTTGTGCTAGTGCCTCAAAGCATTGCCCACCACCTACCGCTCGGCCAGCTCCTCTGCCTCATCCTCCTGCTCAATGAGGACCGCCACAGTCGACCCTCTGCCTCTGCCTGGGTAGTCCCTCAACCATCTGCTGCTCCTCGGCACAGCGGGTCGGGTAGTCACGAGCCATGTGGCCCTGCCCGCCTCATGAGTAGCATTGCCTGCCTCTCGAATGTCTGGCCCCGCGCTATGTGCCCCGAACAGCTGTGCCAGTGTCCTGAGGTCGTCTTCCTGAGTGTCTGGTCTGCCTGGACCCATGATTCATCTGTTGACTACCTGCTGCAGAAGACTCTGCTATGTGCCGCCCTACGGTGGGTCTCGATGCTGATGAAGGCTCAGCAAGAAAGCTCTCGATCAAAAGGGCTCGCTCCAATACTCATGCCTGGGTAGGAATGATAATGGAGATCAGCGATTCCCTGATCTCATGCCTCAATCCCATCTCAAAGTTCTGGGCCCAGAAAAATGGGTCTCGTACCATGTATGTCGAGTAGCGCGAGAGATCGGTAAATCTCGTCGAGTACTGGTCGACCGTCAAGTTGTGCTGCCACAGCTGAAGAAAATCCTAGATGTGCACCGCACGGAGGGTGGCTGGGAAGAACTCCGAGCAAAAGAGTCTCTCAAAGTTCATCCAGAGGACAGATGCCTCGTAATCCACCTAGAGTATCAAGCTCCACCATCTGCCTACTGCCGCGTGCAGTAGGCTCGCTGCGAGGAACACCCTGAGGTCTGCTGGTGTCCTCACTAACCTGAAAACCCATACCACTGCCTCCAGCCAGTCCTCGGCTGCCTGGGGGTCCATCTCCCTATGGAACCTGGGTGGTCGCTGGCGCTGAAACTCGTGCAGTGCACTAAGGAGACGTGCATCGTCATCGGCTAGGGCTGGTAGCATCGGTGGCTCGGCGGGTAGCGGTACCGCCGGTTCCTCTGCTGTCAAAGGGCCCTACACTGAGGCCTCGTCGCTTGGTGGGCTGTCATTACGCACAACTCTCGGAACCCTAGCTGGCTGCCGTCGTGGGGCCATCCTGAATAGAAACAGGTGCACCACGGTCAATAGTATACCTGGTGAGCTAACATAAAGTAATCACAATGACAACTTCAAACACACATTCAATCAATGTTTTTGTGCATTATGTCGGAAATCAGAAGTCAGGGTGCTGGTGTACGGATACGTCGGTCGCCGCACCAACACTGGACTCCATGGACTGATAACCACACCCAATACGCTTAACACTATTGCTTCACATAGAAAAAGATAAGAGTCCAAAGTTCTACGGTAGAATCGAACTCCTCTGATACCAATTTGTCACAACCTGTTCTCAAGGCCCGTGTCGTGACTACCCCAAGCCCGCCTTCCATAGGCCAGGGGCTAGCGATTGGCACCAAGGCGTAAATCCCATTAAAAAGTGAAGGCATTGACTTTGTAAAGTAAACAAACACCACAGAGAAAGCTAGCTGTAGAAGTAAAAACTAAGTAAAAACTGGGTACAACAGTAAGTGCAGAAATGTAAGTGGGCCAGTATACAAACCCAAACTGAAAGTAATGTACAACTGGAAGGGAAAACAGCAATTAAAATGTAAATCTGCAACGTCGAGCTATCCACTAGACATCCCACCTGAATGGTGAGTACAAATAGCATCCACAGCTCCATGGGTCCAGCCGTCCGCACCGAGAACGTCCCGCCCAGTGGTCTACCTCCAGGTATCGTCCTGCTCCGCAACCCTCAACCACGATCGGTGATGTCCGTCGTCTGCAACCAACACAATGTAGTGCAGGCATAGCCCATGCAGGGGTGAGTATAAGCTACTCAGTAGGGACCCCGAGACCCCCGAAGGTCTCACAGAATCCACAAAGGATAAACCACAAAGGAATGATACAATCTCGAAGTAACATCCGACACTTCTTAGGTATATTCCCATACATATACCTAAGTCATAAATTCTCGTTTGTCTCCAACATCCAAGTCTAAGTACAACCCAGTCCACACAGGAAAGCAAACCGTAAATCCACACAGGATAGCACAACACAATCCACATAGGAAAGAAAAATAGGTTTCAGCTCACATAGGTATACTTCTTCATATGATGATATATATGATCATATGTATCCACTGATTCATCTAAGACGTCGGACCCACAAAGGATCGTTAGCTATTAACCCCCGCAATGACCCACAAAGGATCGATTGGTAACTAACCCCCGCAAAGACCCACATAGGATCAGACCCACATAGGATCTGTAGGCACTATCTGACACAGAACCGCTGAGCGCTGACCCACACAGGATCATAGCCACACAGGATTGGTATCACTGATCCACGTAGGATCGATGAGTGCGGTATTCGTCGCTGTCGAATCCACTGAGGATCTCTGTACAGTCATCGTCGTCGTCACAGTCGCAATCACAGCCAGCTCTAGGGTTCCCGCACACAGCAAGCTCATTCAGGAGGGTCCGCTCCATGAGCCGAGAGGCTGATACATCAACTGACACAAAGTCCAGAGTTGATGTATCCAAAAGTTCTGTATCACCAACAGGAACTCATCATCATAGACGACGTGTCAATCGGACGCCTGGTCTGGAAGTTATTGGCTTTTTCGTCCCAAGGGCCCGGTTGGTTTTTAAGTCAAAACCAACCCGACCATACTCCACCTGCATCCAAACCTCAGGCGGAGTAAGTCATAAGATCCATCTCACTAAGAGAAATCCATCAAAGTCAACGACACGTCAATCGGGTGTCCGGAGCTCAAGATAAGAGTGTTTCCGCTCCGAGGGCCCTGTTGGATTCGTGTACGATCCAACTCGGACAAACCCAAAGTATTTCAAAACCTTGAGTGCGATATACCGAAACGACTGTCTCAATCCAAGGATCGCATCGCAACAGACGGTGCGTCGATCGGAGGTTCGTAGCTCATGTTATGGACATCCGACCGGAAGATATTCGGTATTAAGAGGTTCGGGCCCAGTCCGACCAGGATCGATACCCCCAGGGTCGGCCCGAAAGGGGTCAACCCGAACCGGGTCCGGGTCTGGCCCGCTTGGGCGTGGCCCGACCTGGCTGGGGTGCGCTGGCCAGGCTCTCGGCCAAATGACCAAGCCGCTTGACGGGGGGCGCCTTCCCCCCTGTATTTTGTAACCACGACCCCCATTATGGGGGGCCGCTTGAGCTGGCTACCGGGGGTTTGTAACCGCCGGCCTCCCCTTGTCCGGTCGGCCCGCTCTGGTCGGCCGGCTTCTGCCGCCACAGACCGGCAATGGCCGGTCCCCCCTGCTCTGATGCCGGCGGCCCAGAACCGGCCGCCGATCACCCTACTCCGTCGCGGCACAGATCCAGTCGTGACCTTGGTTCATCCGGCATGGCATGATGGCGCCGCGCCCCTCCGCCGCGGCCCCACTCCGGCAGCGGTGCCTTCGGGTTTCTTTGACGTGACGTGACGGCGTCGCGTCCTTGTTCGATTTCACAGCGCGGTGCGACGACGCCACACATTCCTTGCCACATGATCCCGCGCAGTGCGACGACACCGCGCCATTCCCGTTCCAATCCAAATTAGAAACACAACATATATAAGAGAGGAGGGTCGGCTGTGTTTTTGCGGTCCGTCCCCCTCTCGTCAATCGATAGCAAAAGGTCAAACTCATGAAGAACGTCAAGGTAGTAATCACGAAATAAAAATGCACATAACCCCTACCTCGTTGAACAATTTTGGTGAGGATTCGTTGCGGAGATAACTGTCGTGGGAAGAGGTGTCGTGGAAGGAGATGTCGACCTCCGAGGAATATGACGTTCTTCACTTTCTTTGCATTCTTCGTGTTCTTCAACGAAGAGGATGAAGATATTCTAGTCTCCCTTAGCTTTTCTCCCAAAGTTCCCAAGCAACAAGCCTCCAACCCAAAATAATATAAGTCCCTTACCTATTTTATTAACACAACATAAGGTTTGAAATTCAAAAGTTTGAATTAATCCACATAATTAAATTACACAAGTTGTCTAATTTAATGAAGGGTTATGGAAGGTTAGGGAAGGTGTAGGGGTAGGGTTCGTGTGGGCCCCACCACCCTCATAACCTCCAAATGGAAGTTGGGTGGTTTCCCCCAACTTCCACCCCAAGCTTTAAACCACGTAGAGTAAAATAAAAAATGTAGTTAAATTTATATTTTAACCTCCACAAAATTTATCAACTACTCTCCAAAAAATGCAACTCCGGAAAAGGTGTTCCTTAGAAATTATCGGCGCTGCGAATCCATCGATGCCTCAGAATTTGATTCCGAGCACCAGTTCAAGAGTTAGAAATTCACGCTCGTTCATTCACTGAACGAACCTTAGAAAAACTTCGGATAGAAATTTCAGGCACAATGGGCCTTTGATTCAAGTGCCGTCAGATACTGCGTTCTTGTAAAATCCCAAAGAAAATTAAGCAAAAATTTTCCTTGAATTTTACGGTTCTTTACAATTTAACTAATGATTCATCAGCAAGGTATATAACCCCAAATAATTATTATAACTTTTATATCTCTAAAATTTCATTATGTTCAAGATGTTTAATCACACATCAAATGAATTTCCATTCATGAATACCGAGGAAATAAATACTTCCAAAACAGTAAAATTAAACCTATTAAACCCAAAAAAGGCCACGAATGAACCTAATAAAATTATCAATAAATAAATTACATGTATAGTAGATTTTGGAATAATTAATTAATTAATATAAATTATATTATTCAAGTCATTTTAACAAATGAAGAACACTCTCGAGCATAATGTAAGGGGCTTCTCATCTCACTTTTTTTTTCGTGAGATTTCTATTATTCTGCAAATGGTTTTCATGTATGTCATGTATGTGTCATAAAATATTCATAAAATAACTCGATTATATTTATTTTAGTGGTATTGAATGATTAATTTGATGAATTCTATGTTTTGGTCATATGATTCAATTGATTACAATATGTTAAGGGGCTTTGTCTCAATTTACGTTTCATTGAGACCTTTTTGGTATTGTGCACCTAATATTTCTTATGTGGGGTATCTACTGCCCATATGAGGTAATTTTTTATTTTAAATTGTAAATATATTTTATATCAATATTCTGGTTTCATGGATATGAGTATTTTCTTAAGGAGTATACCCTTTTACATATAATGATTACTTGTAAAGTAATATTAACAATGTAAATATTGATGAATCCTTATTCTCTAATCTATACAGATATTAGGAAGGAATATTTTTCAAATATAATATCAATGTATAAATAATTATATGGACTTAAAGTGATGTGTGTGGATTTCTATAACCCCTCTATGTATCAACACATCTCATGAGACCAATTTGTTGGTCAAAACCCCTGTGAGTTTGTTTCCAAATATTAGACAGGTTTCTACCCAAATAACAAAACATTTTTAATGGTATTATGGTAACATCATCCAAACACATGAAGTAAAATTAATAAGAATTCAATTTATTCATTATCAGTTATAACTATCGGTGAGGTTTTCACTATTAAAAAAAATATGGATGCAATTTCATTTCTCAGTTTGAAAATGATATGAGTTTTTCATTTATTCACTATGCCATATTGATTACATTAAATTGTTCACTTGTTAATGAATTAATGCCTCCACTATTTTTGTATCTTAATGAGATTTTATGATCATCCCTTTCATTTGTTTACCTTAAATGTGTTATAAAGAGAATATTAATTACTGTGTTTCTATGGATGCGGTTTTTATTTTTTTTATGTATTGTATTTTGTAACATTTACCAATGTAATTTCAGTTACATCTATATATTTAGTTTCTTAAAAAGTACTAAACTGATCATTAATTAAATATTTCTTTCCTTCTAACTATGAAACTGTATCAATTAATGAATTGGATCCGGTCAAGAGGGGTCGGGTTGTTATAGATGGAATCTAAGGATGTTTAGTAGAAAACATCAAAATTGGATTAAAAATTGTAGATTAGGGAACAACAACCAATGTATTTCAGGATAAACATATAATAGAATCCTGGAATTTTGGTAAGCAATATATTATGTGTATCATTATAGAAATTACATCCCTGTTTGTATACAATCAGTTATAGGTGGCTCTTGCAATGATGTACCTAAGAGTGAAAACTCTAACAATGAGTTCTGGGCATGGAACAAGGTATCCTAGTGAATGAAAACAAACCTTGATGAACTCTTGTTATTGTCACTCCTTGGGGATATGATTAGGATAAATCAAGAATTTTTTACAATCCATTATGATGGATTTTAATGTACATTTTTCCTCAAAGAAGCCATGTTTATTATTTTAGCTATGAATTGAATTTCTCTCTCTGTTATGAGATTTCTATTTGATATTATTAACCTAATATAGTGTATGTAATTATTTAGAAATGGTTCCTAATGTAAGAATGGGAATTAATACTCAAGGGAAATTTTGGGATACCCCACTGAGCAAGTCCACATATTCAATGATGGACCAGATCAAATCAGGACCATATTAGGAAAACCTACGCATGTTGTGATGAATAACCATGCAACACCTATGTTAGATCATTTCAGGATGAAGAAGCACCTATATTTTAATGGGACTACTAATCTGGTGGTTTTTGAGTGATGGATCAAGTCTCATGAATAGATATTCATGGCATTAAGGTGAAATGAAAATGCAAAGGTAGTGATGGCAGTATATTGTCTCAAGGGCGATGCTGATCAATTGTGGTCCTTGATCCAAAATACCACTACGGAAGAAGAAATAAAAGATATGGAATATTGTACTTTTAATGAAATATTATTTGAAAAATATTCCCCTTGTGAGCAAAGAACCAAAATGAAGAAGAAATTACTTAGCTTAATGTAAAGGGAAGAAGATTATGTTTTAGAGTATGAGGATACCTTCAGAAGACTATCCATGTATTCCATAGATTATGTATGTGACTCGAAAGACAATATTGATAATTTCTTTGATGGTCTTAAGCCATGTATTCATAGAGAATTGACTTCTCAATCTTTTTTAGCATATAATATAATTGTATTAAGCACCATCAAAATAGGGAAGGAATTTTTTAGAAGAAGTTTCATCAAGTGAATCTAAGATAAGAAGTGGTACTTTGATAACCAAGGAAAATGTGAAGCGTAAAAGAAGAACATGGGAATGAAGAAATTAAAATTATGTGAGAACTGTGGAAAGAATCATCTCAATAAATAATTGAAATGCATGAGGGTATTCTATATGTGTGGAAAAAGGGTCATCGATCAAATGAATTCAAGGTGAAGAGGCAATTTGATTTTTTTCAGTGATACAATTTTTGAGATATAGGACACTATGAAAATGAGGGTCATAAGTGCGAAGAAAACCGGCCCCAGAAATGTCCATGAGAGAAATGGAAAGAATATTCGATTACAAATGCAAAGGTTGAAGTTTTTAATAATGTGTTGGAAGGTACCTTAATTGTTTCCTTAGATATAGCAAACACATTATTTGATTCTGGATCATTTCATTATTTTATATCTTCCATGATTCCATAAAAATGAGACATGTCAAGTTTAATTTAATAAAGGAGTTGTTAGTCTAAACACCTATGGGATGTATCATTACAATAAAGGCATGTCAATTAGCCCCCCTCATGACACATAAATGTGCATTAGTTTCTAATATTATCATCATATAAATGATTGAATTTGATATAATTCTTGTTATGAAATGGATGTCAAACTATGATGTGATTATTTATTACAAAAAGATGGAAGTTACAATTTTTGAAAATGGTGTAGAATCCCTAATTTTTTTACCACAAACATCACAAACTGATTCTCATCTAGATCCACCCGCAGTAGATCTACTAAATTAAATTATTATAGAGGAATAGAACCAAATATCTAAGGGATAGGAAATAAATCATTAAATTAAAGTTCACCAAGTAGTACAAGAATATGTTCATGTCTTTATAGAGGATTTACCTTGAAATCCTCCAGAGTGGGAAATTCAGTTTTCCATTGACACAATTCTTGGTTCATGGCCCATATCAAATACCCTTTATAGAATTTTCATTTTGGAATTTGTGGAGATAAATAAACAACTATTGGAATTGTGTAATAAAGGATTTGTTCACCCTAGTGTTTTTCTATGGTGAGCCCCTGTTGTTTTCATTAAGATGATAGATGAGTCTATGAGGTTTTGCATTGATTATAATGAAATAAATTCCATTAAAATAAATAATAAATATCCTCTACCCTGAATTGATGATTTATTTGATCAACATCATGGAGCACAATATTTTTCAATGATTGATCTTCGATCTAGATATCATTAGTTTCTTGTGATGAAAGAAGACATTCCAAAAACTACATTTCAAACCAGGTATGGAAATTATGAGTTTATATTAATGACTTTTGTAATGACTAATGCACTATATTTTTTAATGGATCTGATGAATAGTGTTTTCATGGAATATCTTGATGACTTTGTAGTGGTGTTTATTGAGGATATTTTGGAATACTTTAAAAGCTATGAATATCCTAAAAATCACATGAGCACTATTCAAAAGACTCTTAGGTGAAATGAATTATATGGGAAGTTTATAATGTGTGATTTTGGGCACTAGTTAGTTTTCTTTTTTGGGCCACATTATCTCTTAGAATGGAATATATGTAGATCATGCAATGACAAAGGTTTTTCATGAATGGCCTAATCCGAAGATCATAACTGATGCACGTAGTTTTATTGGGTTAGTAGGTTATTATCAGTGTTTTGTTCAGAACATCACCCATTTACCCAACCCAATGAACAAGCTCAAATGAAAAGGGGTTATGTTCGTATGCACAAAGGAATGGGAAGAATTATTTATAGAATTGAATAGAAGGCCAGTGAAGGCTCCAATCATGACTCTTCCATCAGATAATGATGGGTTTCTAATCATTAGTGATGCATCAAAGAAAGGGCATGGATGTTTCCTTTTACCGAATGATATAGTGATTTCTTATTCATCTTGATAGATAAAAATTAGTGAAGAAAAGTATCCAACTCATGATCTTGAGTTGGAAGATGTAATATTTTTTTGATGATATGGAGACACTATATCATGGGTGAAAAATCTGAGATATATACCGATCCAAAGAGTTTGAAGTAAATTTTCTCACAAAAAGAACTCAGCATGATGCAAAGATTATGTCTTTAACTACTCACAGATTATGATTTCACTATACAATACCACCCGGGGATAGAAAAAAAGGTGGAAGATTATTTGAGGTGAAAGAATCATTGGGTTTTGAACATGATGAGAGTTTATAGGGATCCTATGTCCATGAATCTAGTAATGATGGATATGGGAATAATCATGGAAGGTGAGACATCGATACTTTTAAAAATGGTTTCCAACCCATCTTTACTAGAAATTATTAAAAGTTCCCAAATTGATTATGAGTAGTTTAAAAAGAAAATTAAAGCTTTGAATTATGGGATGTTAATTGAATACATATATGAAGAAGGAATTTTGAAAATTTTTATGAGGCTTTGTGCTCTTGATATACCCTATCTTAAAAGGGAATTGTTGGATGATGCTCATATCTCCAATTTTATTATACACCCTGGTAGCACTATGATGTATATAGGATTGAAAGAACAATTGTTTTTGGAATAAATGAAGAGGGCGATTACAGATTACATGTCGAGATTTTTTGTTTTTCAATAGGTGAAGGATAGAAGTCAACATCTTGGTGGATTCATGCAACCCCTTACTATTCTTATGTGAAAAAAAGGATGATATTAAAATGAAAATTTTCATGGGACTACCAATTACTCCAAAAATAATAATGCGATATGGGTCATTGTTGACAGTATTACAAAATTAGCACATTTTATTTCTATAAGTATGATTATCCACTTGAACTTTTTGAAAGACTATATATTAATGAATTTTTCAGACTTCATGGCTACCCTTATGATTTTTTTTATCTTGACCACTATTTATATCCTATTTCTATAAATGTCTCCAGAAGGCATTGTTTACTAAGCTTTTTATGAGTACTGGTTATCATCGCCAAAATAACAGACAATCTAAAAAGACTAATCAAACTCTGGAAGACATGCTGAGATCCTTTTCACTTGGCTTTCATGGTCTGTGTGATCAATAATTCTCCTTTGGTGGAATTTTTATACCAAAATAGTCGTGTTTCATGTAATCAAATGGCTCCATATGAATCATTATATTGAAAGAGAATTCAAACTCCATCTTTTTGGGATGAATTTGGTAAGAGGAAACTTATAGGCACAATACTTTTTGAAGAGATCATGAAATAGGTGAAAAAACTCCAGGCCCATTTTAAAGCATCCCAAAGTAGGAAGAATAATTATGCTAGAAACCATAGAAAGGATTTTGAATTCCATGTAGTAGATCATGTCTTTCTAAATGTATCTCCTTGGAAGGATGTCTGAAGGTTCAGTTAGAATGGGAATCTGAGCCCTAGGTACAACAGACCATTTTGTAATTTTGGGATGAATCTGAGCTATATATTTTCATTTAAAAATTCCTCCAAGTATCTTATAATTTCATGATGTGTTCCATGTTTCATTATTGATGAAATACATTCCATACCCAATGCATGTACTCACCAATGAAGAAATAGAAATGGAACATGATTTGTCACACTGTGAAGAGTCTATCAGAATTCATGACACAAGAGAGTAGGTATTAAGAAATAAGACAAATCATCTCGTAAAGGTTCTTTGGAGATACCATAATATATAGAAAGAAACACGTGAACTAGAGGATTATATGAATAATAACTACCCACATCTTTTTGGTTGGATTTATATATAAATTTGCAGGGGAAAAATTTCTGAAAGAGGGAATAACATAAAGAACCAATCATTATATGGTATGCATTTCTCAAATATATTTTATTAATATCCTATATCTCATAATGAAGTGAGTTTCTTTGATACAAAACTTGGTTATAACCTAGCCATTAAATATAAAATATCCACTTATATGTCTAAAATTTTGAAAATCAATTATCTAGAGTGGTGAGCAGTAAGTCATTTGGATCCTGATAGAGCCAAGTTGATTTTTTGTTGAAGAGTATCATACCATTATGAATATTAATATGAATATTAATCTGAACATATAAATATTAAATAATTATAATATTTAAATTTCTTAAGTTAATATGATAATTAGATCTTAATTAATTTTTCACTATGATATAAAACTAATTATACCTTAAAAATTATCATTTTCTAATTAACTATGATTTTATAAAAAAATAGAAATAAATAATACTAAGAAAATTATTTTGGAAAAGTGGAGTTCATTTATGAATTCTACATGTCGAATAATTGTTGGGGTGGTGTTTTTGGATTTGTCTGAAATTTGACAATTTTTGATGAATAGTAAAATATGGTATAATACCGTATAATGAAATTATTAGAAAAATACAATACTTATAAAATCATAAGTTATGTAAGACCACTTGTTGTGAACTAAAAATCCATTATTACTATTTTTGGAAACATGAATTAAGATTATTCATATTCTTGCACAAAGATAAGATAATAATGATTACAATAATGAAAAATACCTCCTCTCCCCCACTATAAATACCAGCCTCATTCCTCTCTTCCTCCCACACCTCTCAAGCCTTGAGACATACATAAATTATACCAATAAATCTTCCCAAACTCACTTCCCCGTGACTTGGAGCTTCTGGTCTCACCAAAAGGCCGAAACCAAATCTCTTAATAGGGATCTCAAGGAGAAGAGACCAAGACATAAACATCACCTTTTGTTTTCTTTCACTTCATTCATTTTATAATATTCTTTTTATATTTTATTTATATAATGTTGGGATATATCATTACATATACCCCTTACTGTACATATTATATAAGAGTGATGTGATACAATCATTCTCTCATCAAACTATTTTACGATATTTTTTGTGACGCCATTAGGCTGCTGAATTTTGGTGAGATATTTCCCAATTTTTCATCTATTTTGAGTTTCTTTCTTTTATACATATTTTCTCATCTCCCCTCATCCAAATTCTGTGATAATTGTTTTACCTTAAATTAACAAGAATTATATTATTTTTATGGAATATTTCATCATCATCTATCTTTCCCCACTCCTCTAATAATAAAAATGGAAACATTTTCTACGATGTGTTAATTTATCACATTCAAGGATGACAAGTTCTAAATTTTTTTTAAAATCATCAATTTCGGTCATAAAACCATTTTTATGATTGAAAATGATCAGAATATATTTATTTCATCTCATTAATGTTCTGGAATCATTACAAACTCAAAATATAAAATAAAAATACAAAACAAGCTCATAATGAACAAAACCCCCCAAGTTAATCCAACAATTGTAATTAAGTTTTCACTACTGATTTATCATCATAGTATATAAACCAAGATAATTAGAATATAATTTATATACCTGAGATTTTTTTTCAATTATGGATTTTTAAACACACATCAAATGAACATCCATTCATGAATATGAGTGAACAGATCATGATAACAAAGGAAGAAAATGCCTCCAAAACAATAAAATTGAAACTCTTAAACCTAGAAAGAAACATGAATGAACCTAAAAAGGATATAATAAATCAATTAAAATTATATGAGATTCAACACTTATTAAAAAATGAAGCTAAATTTTGTTATTACAATCATTAAAACAAACTGACAACACACTCGAGCATAAGGTAAGGGGTTTCTCATCTCACTTTAATTTCCATGATATTTCAAGGGTTCACAACTTATTTCTTTTATGTGGTGTATATGTACATCCATTTATCATATAGTATCATGATTATAATTATATTCATGGTATTTAATGATTCATTTGATGGTTATTATTTTTTGTTCGTATGGTTAAATTGATTACAATATGGTAAGGGACTTTGCCTCAATTTCCAATTCATTGAGACAGTCATGGTATTGTGCATTTTATATTTCTTATGTGGTGTATCTACATTACATTTGAAATCATTTTTTATTTTAAATTGAAAATATATTATATATCCATATTCGGATTTCATGGATTTTACTATTTTCTTAAGCTGTATACCCTTTTACATACGGTGTTTATTTGGAATGTTATTTTAACTATGAAAATATTGATGAATCTCTATTCTATAAACTATATGGATATTGAAAAGGAATATTGTAATTGTATTAAATCTATGTATAAATAATGTTTTGGACTTGTAGTGGTGGGTGGGTCCCGCTATAGTCCCTTGACAAATCTCATGAGAAAAATTAGTTGGTGGCAAACCCTTCGAGTTTGTTTCCAAAAATCATAATGGTTTCTAGCCACAAAACAAAACTGTTTTAACGGTATTATGATATCATGTGCCATATACATGATGTATAATTAATTGTAATTATCTTCATTCAATATCATTTATTACTATCCAGGAAATTTTTTACTTTGACAAAATCTATGCATGTTGTTTCATTCTCAGTTTGTAAATGGATTGAGTTTTTAATTTATTCACTACACCATATTGATTACGTAAAATTGTTTAATTATTTTTGAAATCATGATTTGGATATTTTTAACCCTTATTAAGAATTTTATATCACTCCTTTCATTTTTTACCTTCAACATGTTATAAGGAGGATATCATTTATTGAATTTATTCAGATGCAGTTTTTAGTTTTTGTTATATGTTGTATTTTGTAACTTTTCCCAATGTAATTTGAGTTACATATATGTATCTAGTTTCATGAAGAATTATAAATTGATTGATCCTTTGATATTTCATTCTTTTTAACCATGCCAATTTTAATGAGTAATTCACCCTCTATGGACTAGTGGGGTTAGGGTGTTACAAAGTTGGTATGAAAAAGTGGTACACGATAGAAATGGAAGAGGAGTCCATAGATGACGGGGGGTTCATGGAAGTGGAATTAGTACACGTAGGATGTGTTCTATGTACCAAACCAGGTTCTCAGTAAGTAGTAGAATAAGTTGATTCATGTTTTTCTCAAGGAGGCCATTGAAAGCATCAAATCAGTTGTAAAAGTATTTATCAGTACCTAACAGTACATGGGAATGTGGACTTCATCTACGGGTGAAAAAGAAACTTCAATAGAGTATCTAGATAAAGATGAGGATGTATGAATTCATGAAAATAAAGGGACCTACATGTACATAAAAAATGTTTTACCTACAAGACTATTAACATTGGGTGGATTTCTTTCTAAGAGAAGTGACAAATCAAAGATGAAAACAATGACCCTGTCAACTAGAAGTGAGTCAGTGAAAAAGGAATATGGAGTGTCCCATGGGAATGATATTAGAAGACACTAAATTTAGTAAAGGTAGTGAGAAAGGACATAGAAAATATATCCCATGCACTGTACTCACTATTTTTGGTGAGCCTTATTGAATTTATAATATCGACACATTTTCATTGTATGCTCTTTAGTCATATCCCAACAGGGTGAACCATGGAAAAAGTTGGCATACCATATGGATGATTTATTATCTTTTCATATATTTATATGGGAGGAAGAGTGAATTGAATTTCGTTTATCAATGAAACTAGGTCCTAAGGGGAATATGATTTAGTCCATCATACCCGAATTCACCCCCCCCCCCCTCAGGTTATTCGAACTTGTAGACTTAAAATTTGGTATTAGAGTGAAAAGATTAAAGTTAGTGATTATATCTCTGAAGAATAAATGGAGGTGGTTCATCATTAAGGAATTATGATCATCATTTTTTTCAACTATCGAAGAATTGGCTGCATCTCTACATTCGATTAGTAGGAATGAATGTCTTCACAACAGCGATGGATTGTATATCAGCTGACATCAATAGTGATTCATTATGATAAGAAAAAATAATGGAATTAGATGTTAATGCAAAAGGGATCAATTATTTATGTAGATCACATTCAAATTAAATTTATTTTAATATGATATCTTGTAAAACATCACATGCTACGTGGTAAAAAATTATGAATATTTTTTAGGTTGACATAAAAGTCCAAAAATTAAATCAATAGTTTTTGTGGAACAAGTATAGGGATCTCAGAATGGAACCCAATGAGACTGCTGAGAAATTCTTTGAAAGGGTAATTTTAATCGTGGAAGACATATAGTGTCTTGGAGAAGTCATTGATGATATAATAATTGTGAAACGTATTTTGAGGAAATTTTGATCATGGTTAAATAAGAAATATTCATTGTTGGAAGACAAAAACCCAAAAGAGACGAAACTAGATAACCTACATAGTACCCTTGTAGAATATGTAATGAGAATCAATGATAATAGTTCAGTGTAAAAGGGGATTTCCAATGAAGTGGAATTCAGGTACATAAAGAATATCTTTATTAATGATAGTCCATAAGAGAAAAATTTGGAGAAATTAATGTCATTTCAATCCTCAAATTTGTAACCATGAAAAGGGAAGTTCAAAGGTAAACTTCTATTTGAAAGCATTTGATGCAGAATGATTGGAATGTTTTTAGAAAAAATATCCTAACAAGTTTTATGATGACAATGAAGAAAATGATGAAATTCCCTTAAAGAAATATTTATCAAATGTAAATGTTTGGATATGTACTAAGAGAATGTTCTTCCAAAAATAAGAATCTGGTTTCAAAATAAGATAAAGGCTATGATGAATGTAAGGAAGAAGCATTAGAGGAATGTAATGATCACAAATTAGATTCCATGGTGGAATTTTTAAAAAATTCTCTAACTAGTTAGTAATGTGATAATGAAGAAGGGGGGATTGAAGGAAGAGTTTATCATCAACCAAAAATAGAGTCTACCTTTGATGTGGTTGATATATCAAGATCCCAAACCATGACATCTAAAAAAATATCAGGATGACAAAAAATATATATATTAGTTGGAAGAAGTGATTTTTGAGCCGAATATAGAAATTAGAAATTTTAAGTATTCAATTCTAGAAATCTATAAAAAGGGGATTGAGTACAAAATAAAAATTGAAGAAATGATAAATTAAATTTATGCTTTGATTAAAATTGGAAAAGATAAAAACTAATGTATTGAAAAACTAGAAAATGAAGTCATCAGTCTACAATAAACTATTAAAGATATGGAGAAACTGTTATGTCTCTGTTCTCCCATAGGAAAGAAGATCATGCAAGAAGTAGAGAAGTTAAAATATGAGAAGAGTGGTCCATAAGAAGAGAAGCAACACTCTAATTTGATTGATAAGGATTTTGTGGGACATGATCTAAAATATATAATTTTGTTATTGATCATGTTAGTCCACAAGCACCAACTCTAAGATTTCATATTGATTGGGATATGAAGCATAATAGGAATACTCATTGAACCCAAGGAACAACAAGGGGATCATAATTGCCTCATAGGAATGTACCTCAAATTGAAATCTATTTTTTTGTAATGATGTGACACTTTAAAAATGTATGATCTATAACATAGAGATCCCAAAGGGGACAAGACAAAAATAAGTGGTTATAGAGAGCATAAAATTCAATGTCATCATTTGAAGGTCATTGATTCATGTGTAAAGGACTCGAACATATGGTATGATATTTCACATAAATATTTAGAGGAATGTGTGGAAGAAGACTGTATTTGTTCATAAGAAGTATCCAAATATATCATCAAGAGAGATAAAAATTCAAAACTGATTTTTATATCTGTGGGTAGTAGCTGATTTGCTATATACTGAGAAAGATCAAGATTATTATTCCATGTTGGATATGATGTCAAACAATTGGGTCAAAATGAAAAGGTAAGAGTAAGAATTGGCTGTAGAAATAATTTCCATGACATTAGATCACATTGGGATATAGATCATTGATTGTAGATTCACTTCCTATATGATAGAAAATAAGGATATAGTTACTAGAATCAGGTACCATAAAGATGATATCTTTACACATGGTAATGATGAATGATTTCAATTTATTGGTTCATGAAAATCCATGTTTGGGGAAAATACATGAGATGAGCAAATTCCTTGGTTGTTGGGTGGATTAGTCACAACATGATTAGTGTTAGTTATTTGTGTGACTCACGACAGACAATATTTTTTTCCAAAAAATTAATGTTCGGGGTTGGTGTTGTTGTGTTTCAAGGAAGGAGTGTAAAAATTAATCTCTACCTCGTGAGTGGAGAAGTAGATATGTAATTTTTAACTAGGGATGAATAAAGTACGATATTGAATAAGCATATAGGCCATATAATCCAAGAATCCTTGGAGGATCTGGTTAAAAGAGATGATTCTCAAAATCTCCCTAGATTATCATTTCATCGTACTCATACATGTAATTCCTTCTAAAAAGGTAAGAAAGATAAAAATTCATATAAGACAAAGGAGAAAAAGTTAATAATACTACTTGAGTTGGTGCATATTGACTTATGTGAGCCAATTTCTCGAAGGGATATTGATGGGAGGAGATATTATGTTTTCATCATTGATTGCTATAGCATAATGAAATTGGACTCAAAAATCACTCAAAAATATGATATGTTTAGTTTCATTACAAGATATTTGTGGGAATGTGAAATGTTGCATGGTTAGAAAACTTGGATGATTTAAATAGATAATGGAATAGTGTTCATAAATAGCCAAGTGTATGATTATCTTGAGAAACCAGGGACAAGGAATCATGTTTTACCAGTAATAACTACACAGCTGAATGAAGTAGTTGTGTGATGAAATCTAATTGTGGAAACCGTGGCTATAAAAATGCCCATTTGGAATGATCTTGTAATAATAATTTGGAAATAGGTAGTAATGATAACATTCTACACATCAAACCAATCCTTATTATGACTAAAATAACAAAATACTCTATATGGGCTATGTTATGGAAAGAAGGAATCATTGAAATACTTTTGAGTCTTTAGAAGTAAGTGTTTCATTCTAAATAAGGATAAACATAGGATGTTTGAATCATATGGGGATGAATGGATATTTTATGGATACTTAATGAAAATGAATGCATATAAATTATTAAATAAGTGAACATGAAGGATAGTTGAAAGATATGAATTAACTACAGTAGAGAATGAATATAATATTCATCAAATACATGATAAAATCTATATGATAGTGATAAATAGTTGAGTGGGTCAAGAGATTATCCAAATCCAATGGATGATTTAGAAGAAGACATAGATTATGAGAATGAATTTGTGTCTACCCAATGACCTGCAATAAGAGCTGAAATTGACTGGATGAACATAATTGGTGATCAGACAACACCAAAATATACAATGATAATGAAGAGTCTTCCACAAGAAACATACTTATAACCAGTGGAACATAAATGTTTTGATGAAGCTACCGGAGATAAGAATTGGGTATAGGAAATGAATTATGATCTTTTCCAAATTTAGAATAATAAAACATTAGAAATTTTTTGGAGACTAGAAGACAAGAATAATGTAGGAAAAAATGGGTCATTAACTCCAAAATGGATGAATATGGTGTTATGATTCAACACAATACATGATTGTTGTGCAATGGGTACACTTTGATAGAGGTAATTTATGTTGATGCGACATTTTCACTGGTAGCAAGGATGGAGACAATCAGATTACTTTTGACCATAACAGTGAAAAAAAGGTTTTGGTTTTCCAAATGGACGTCATGTCAGCATTTAGGAATATAGTACTAGAAGAAAAATTTTAAATTTATCAAGAAGATGGTTTTATCATTCATGAAGATGAGAATAAAGTTTTCAGCTATAGAAGGATTTATATGGTTTGATGAGTGAACCAAGATCATGTTATTCAAGGTTTGGTCAGTTTCGAATTAATATTAGTATTTAGCATGGTGGAGTTGATTAAAATATTTATTACAATAATGCAAGTAGTCCTGGGATGATGGTGTTGGTATATATTGATGACATAATATTTAGTGGATCAGATGAAGTGCAATGTTGATATTTTTTTTAATTCACGAAAAGCGAGATCAAAATGTGTATGATTGGAGAGCTAATATTTTTCTTTGGCTTACATGTAATTCGTAGTAGGAATGGAAATTCTATTTCTCAATATAAATATTCCACGGATGTTTTGAAATGTATTGGAATGGATAATTCAATAGATATGAAGACTACAGTTACTACTCAGTAGAAAATGTCACAGGATGCTGAAGGCAAGGAAGTTAATATCACATAATATAGGCAAATCATTTGAAGTATGTTGTTCATGACAATGACCAGGAATGATATTGTATATACCACATGATAAACAGAATGATATCTAAGCTATCCTAGGGGGATACATGTGATTTCGATGAAAATAATACTTCAGTATATCCAGGTCATAATGGATTTTGGTTTAATGTTTAATAAAAAATCACCACAAGGGTTATTTGGATACACAAATTTAGATTGTGCCTGATCAAATGATGATAGGAAGTCAACGTAACGACATTCCTTTTTCGTCAAAAGATTTTGCATTTATTCATTGATCAATAAACAATATTTCAATTCATTGAGCAGTGCAGAAGCAGAATATATTTATACTAATCAAGCACGCACGCAGCTATTGTGGATAAAGTATTAGCTTGAGGATAAGGGAGTTACAGTGAAGCATCCGATCCTAATTAACTCCGACAATTAATGGTCTATAAATCTTAGAATAAATAAATTCCATCACTCAAGGAAAAATATAATTGAAGTCAAATATCATTTTATCAAGGAGATGGTGGAGAAAGTTCATGTGATGTTGGAGTATGTTCCTACTAACCAACAAGTTACATATATTCTAATAAAGGGCATGCCCAAAGATATTTTTGAAAGGCATCAACTAGGTTTGGGAGTCCATCCGACTCCCCACACATGTCAAATTTTAGATGTGGGATCCTCCTCTCCATGAGGTATGATGTTTTTTCCATAATGTGCTGATATGATTTCTTTATCATGTTGTAGACATCCTTGAAGTGCCCTTCGGGTTCGTTTACAATGATGGATAAAGTGTGACTAGTTTTAGCGGAGAAAAGACAGGTGGAGAAGCTGTTAATTAGAGAAGGGAGATAACAGGAGTTTAAGATGATATGAATTATTTTATAATAACTGTAACATAAGTGGTTTAATAAACCTGATGACGCTAGAATTGGTTGATCGTATACTACGTATCATGACAGAGGAGGTTCTTGATGAAAGCCAGTGACTAGTATGAAGAATTAGGGTCAGGAATGAAATGATTCGTTGATTAATGTTTCATTATACTCTTTTCTCTCATGCCAATCATTGATCACGTGGTCATAGGGTACATTTTTTGTAAATCCTTGATTGATATCTTAATCACATGAAGCCAATGGTAGTTGAAGATGGATGGATTTTTAAAAAGGTTGAGAAATGTGTAGAATTTTTTGAGAAGATACAGAATCAAAACCATAGGGGGTTATTGTTGGGAAAGAATACATCAATGTTTCCTATCAATGTGTTTTTGGTTTGATTGTGTTTGTTGACAAAGAATTATTTCCACAAATTAGTGTGGATGGTGTTTTAGAAAGATAAGTTTTTAAGGGGGTGTAGTATCAAATTGTTTTCCAAAATTCTGGGAAATAAAATTGGGAATTTGTGTTTGGTATTGTAATGTTTTATTCATAATAATGAAGCATTAGAAGAAAATAGAATGACATCATAAATGGAAGAGAACAATGGTTCCCAGGACTTGGTACATGTACCATTTTTGGGAAGGGTTCCCAACTGCGTACTAGGCAATAAGAACGGTATGCTAGAGCCCTTTGTGAAACCAGAAATTATTCACGGTAAAGGGTGTGCGATATGCGGAAGGTGAGATGGTTCATAGTATGGAAGATGCGAATGGTTCCATGTTTGATAAATGAAATTATGTGGTCCCCTATGAAAAAATGGTTTGTGGAATATGTGTGGTTCACTACAAGAGGATCGTTATGCGGTGGAGGATATACTGAATCAATGTTTTGGTAAATCATGGATTAACATATTTTTGCAGATACCATTTCCAATATAAGGAGTGCTAATCCAACTGACTAGAATATAGTTTGAATATCAATAGAGAACATTTTTTTTCTTCGGGATTTCGGTGAAAACCGAAAGTGCTTGATGAGAAAGATTTATGTTAGGAGATGTCTTTGGAATGAAAGAAATTTTGGAGATGGTTTTTATAGGGAACATAAAACATAAAATGAAGTAGTATGCGGAGAAGGATATTCGGTACCCAGAGGAGATATGGTCTACTGAAACTTATGAAATCTACGAATTGATAACAGTTTGCAAACATATGGTTATTTGAAGAGGAGGATTGCGGAGTCAGAACACAAAGGTGGTATGCGACAAAAAAGAATGAAGAGTCTATAGACAAATGGTTGTTCCTAGAAGTAGAAATAATATGTAGAGGAGTGTTCTGCATAACAAACTAGGTTCTCATTATGATTGAGAGGAAGGTGGTTTGTAGTTTTCTCATGGTGGTTTGTGAATGCTTCAAATCAGATGGTGAATGTATTTTATAGTATCTAACAATACTCAGAATGGTGTACATCATCTATGATTGAAAAAGGAACTCAAACAAAGAATCATCCTAATGTTGAGGATGCAGGAATTCATAAAAATTAAGTGACCTACATGTCCATAAACTGTGTTTTACCTACAATTATATAAAATTTTAGTGCATTAATTTCCAAGAGAAGTGAGAAAAAGAAGAGGTAGAGAGTGACCCTTTCCACAGAATGTTTGACAAAGATAGTGGCATAGGGAGTGACCATTGGGAATGCAATGAGCAGACCCTAAATATTATAAATATAGTGATCACGGGAGTAGAAAATCTAGCCAAAAAATTGTACTCTTTATTGGTGGTGACCTTTAGTAAATTCAGTACATCGAAATGTTATCGTTGTATACTCCTTGGACGTAGCCATGTGACAGTGAACCATGTAAAAATCATTGTTTCTAATTCCTGAGTTTATATCTCTTCATATATTTCTCTGAGAGGCAGGATAGAATGGAATTTTGATTAATTATAAAAAATGAACAAAATAGACAGTAGTTTTAATCCTTCATACCCGGATTCACCCCCCCCCCCCTCATTGGGTATTAGACCTTGTGGATCAAACATGAAGAGATAACATAGTATTCAAGTATTAAAAGAGACTCCATTATGTTTTAAACCCCTAAAGTGGTATACTATATTAATTATTCATTGTGGATAGTTTCATTAGATTTTATGTCAAATTTTTATAATCCACCATTGTGATACAATTAATATTTTAATAATTTGTTCATTAACCATTCCAATATTTTCTTTAACATTCCATATTAATTTCTCATTTTGAGACTAAAATTCACAATCAATTCTCAAAAATGTATGAAAACATATGATACATGAATAGGGAATACGTTATAAGAGTTATGAACATTTTAATGTGGACAAAAAGGATGAGATATTTATCTCAAACAATATTTTCAACATGCACCATTATTCTTTCTCAAATACATATAATTTATTTTGATTATTCATGAGGTAAAATGCATCTAAACATTCACTCAATTTACTTGTGTGTAGTTTTTCTTTTTTATAATAGATTTGAATGTTCTTCTGTACCTTGGTGGAATATTCAACCTTTTTATAAACTCTCTATGTCATGTAATTATTGTGGAACATTCTTCAGAAATATGTTCATCTATGTTACACCTACCATAAAAACATATTTAAAATACTAGTTTTTCAGTGAATAATTTCTCAGATGAAATGTATCTTCACATTATGATATCGTATTTTTCTCTTCCGCAAAAGCATTTAATTTTATTCATTGAAATTAATTTCAATATACAAATCAGTTGGCCAAAGAACTAGTATATATTATATTTTTTCGGTGGAATTAATGGAGTTTTCAAATGGATTCACATGAGTTCCTTTATTCATATATTTATTCATAGATTTATCACAATTTTTTATATTAATTTGGGGAATATTTGAAATATTTTATTTCATTATGTTTTCCATGGATGAATTCTTCTGAAACATAAATGGTATTATATATTTTGAATCATTATATTAATTTATTTCTATAGATGACTCTTCTTTATTAAGTGGTCTTACCTTCTCATTATATTATTATAAATTTTTAGATATACATTAATTCCTTTTGTGACCACTACTTCTACTAACATCACAATGAGATTTGAGTGTATCAAATCACTATAAGGGTGATAATTATAATTTCTATACAAATTATTCATCTTCACTAACATTATCCAACTTGTAATAGGAATCCTCTCAGAATTATAATTTAACATATCGTACCATAAATCTTTTGAAAAATGTATTAATTTATTGTAGAACAAAAATTTACACAAAAATCAATATAATCATTTATCTAATGAATGTTGTTTAAAATTTACAGCTAAAACAACATACTATTTTTGGGTCCTTTATAGCACCAATTATTCTCTAATTATAGAAATTAATTACACATTTCCTCCACCCACCATAGACATCATGGAATATTATTATTCATTTTTTCCCATCCCAATTTGTAAATAATTTTTATTTAAACCTATTTCTTTTTTAAACAGATTTTCAACAATATTTACATTCAAATTTGGAGGATAAAATTTTCATCACAGCATATTTAGAGAGATAATTATATATAGTAATGATCTTATTTCCATATTACAGAGTAATTGTTTTAGTAGAATCCTAAAAAGAAAACAATTTGGTTGTGGTCACATGGTTATTTGATTGTGAAGTCTCATCAAGAGTGTTTTAATCATTGGCCAACATTATTTTTGATGTAATAGATCTCAGACAATGTTAATTATTTTGATATTTAGTTAATTAATTTATTTAGTAACATAATTTTCTCATTTTACCATCACCAAATTCATATAAATGACCTTTTCATATTTCAGTGTGTCTCTCTTTGATATTATTCACTATTATTTCTAACTAATCATTCTTGTTATCAGTGTTGTTTTTTATATTTCATACAATTCATGGATCATATAGTAATGTTCTTTAGTGGCCTTAAAATTTCCTTGTATTATGTTGACCTTATCTTCACAATTTTTGGAGTATGTTCATTTAATCTTCTCATTCAACTTTTTACTGACTGGAAATTACTTTTTTATTAAAAAAAACTTTGAGGAAAATGTTAGAAACCACATTCTACCAAAGAAAACAATTGGACCAGCCCATCCCATCAAGTGAGCCAACAACAAGCCTTCGCTAACACAAGCCCCCTCGACAAGCAGTCCCATGCAAAAGCAGGGGCACTGAACTGATGGCGAAGCCATACCCTTTCAAGCATCCAAATTCTTGGTCATGATTGTCCACATTAATTTATAACCATCACCAGAAAAAGAGTTTTCCTTTTTCCGGTTTTCTAAAATATCTTAGATAATACAATTTTTTTAGAAAACAATGTATCATTTTATTAAAATAATCAATCGAATAATCTATTGTCATTTTATCACATTTCAGTAGTTCATGACTCATATTTAGGATAGATATTAAAACATACCTCATGATCACATGAAACCCTTGATCATTATAAGGTAACAATAAATTCCACATTCTTGGTTGTTTAATTTTTTATCTCTAATAATATCATATATGGCTTCATTATTTCCTGGTTTTAGTGAAACATATTGTTCCTCTCTTCATACGAATAATATCTTATTCAATTTTTATTATCCTTTTTATTATTGTTCATAAATTTCCTACAATTTTAATTTTTTATAATGTATAAAATCCATCTAAAGAAAAAAAATTTACTTATACCACTTGTAATGCCGCATACCAGATCAATAATGGGGTTAATTAGTGGTTACTTTTCAAGAAATATTCCTTTTCATTTTACCACTATGGATAGTAATTGCATATATCAATCTTTCTTTGAAGTACCACTTTCTCCCGTATGCAATGAAATGAAAAAAATGAAAAAAAAGGATTTTTACAAGGATTGTTAATAATACCTACTGTTATCCATGATCAAACTATGGTTGTTTCTTGTAATTTTCTTATCATTGTTAATTTTTAAATGATGAAAAATCACTATAACTGATGCACAATGAAAATATTAGAACTGATTAATTTTTCATGAGTGTATGTGGTTCTTTATACTGGCACCACTAGTCCACAATGGAATCGTTCATACTGGAACAAAATTTTCTTCAATGATATTAAAATTTGATCCCATATAGTATTATTCTATGAAATTCCTCCAAAAGATTATTGGTTCACAAATTCTTCTATTCAACCAAATGAAAATAAAAAAGGATGGTCCTAAAATGTATCATAAAATTCTTATGTTTATGTGATCAATTTATTGAATAATTACCTATCATTACCTCTTTTTATTCTATACTACGTCTATATCTTGGTCTTTAAAAGATACTCTAGTTTGTGTAATAATTCTCAATACCTATATTCAAATTTATATATATAGTTTTTTTCATGGGGATATAAATTAATTCCATGATTAAAATTATATTATTTCAATCCATAATAAATTTTTTAATAATTAAAAAAATTGACAATCATTCATTAAATATTATTACCTATATAGTTATAGGTAATATATTTCACAATTTTAAATACAAAATAATTTAATTGGTTATTCACATTCATTATGAACACATCCTATGTTAATAACAATAACTGAGGGTAATTCATTTGAATTTCCCATAACATGTGGATGTAACTGACTCCATGGAATGCACACAAAATTTACAAGAGGGCTATCCTATCTTTATTTATTCAAGATATAAATTAAAACATGCACACTAAATTTACATACCCAAATGATCAATATTATTATTATTCTTCACATTGTATTTCCATTATTTATGAGGTATAACATAAATCATTAATCACCCGATGAATTTGTATATTTAATTACCTCTTCTTGTGGTACTATTCATTTGGAATGATAATATATTATGCATGACCTATAGATCATCATATTTTATCACACTTTAAACTAACATAATTAATGAGAACCATTTTATCAGTATTCATCATGTAAATGTAATTATTCATGAGTCATCATAATCCAATGTGTCTCCCTAATCAAATATTTCATTCCACTAATGCCACTTCTAACATTTTTGTTTCATTATACATGAATTAATGTGAAATAAAAAGATTATAAATTCATTTTGAACATACTTGTGAATGTATCTCGACATTAATTTTATCCATGCGGCTCTTCTTCTTCAGGAGACCATCATGTATGTTTTCATTTTCTTCAATAATTTTTATGAAAGAAATAAATTTTTAAAAAATGATTAGATCATAGTTGGATCATATGATATTATCAGGGGCTTTGGTTAAATCCATTAAATGAGTCTTAGAGTTTTTCACACTTGAGAAGTGTTCAATATGACCTATATAATGATCCCTCATGAAAGATATTAATAAGACACATCTCCCTCGATTGGATACCCAGAATATCGTGATCCTGAGGCTGTCGTATGGTCTATTTTTTAATAGAGGTGAATAGTGGCACTATTTCTATGTCCAAAATAGTTCCTTCATTTGTCTAGGACATAGTATAACAATCAACCACCACCACTGATCATATATAAATCATGGATCACATCTAGAACCACCTAATCCAAACTCTCTCTCCCAACCCACACTGTGGCGCGATCACTACTAAATTCACTTCTCGTATGCATTATAAATGATACCACCTTCACTTCTACCCAATGTCTTTCCTAGGGTGTTTCCCTTGGGTGTGGTTAACCTCTAGACTCCACATGATCCCTTAATCAAGCTGGTTTAGACCGACCTGTTGGTTGGCCCAATTGTTTTTAAAAGGTACCCCAAAAAATACATAGTAAATAATTATATTACATACTAAATTAAAATTACTACCAATCCTTTAATCATTTAAAAAATAATATTTTTCAAGGCCTTCAATAAATTTCTAGGACTAACTCTTTATCACATTATATACTTCACATCATGTAATAAAATATTATAAAATTAATTCCTCAGGAATGAAAAATTATTTTTTGAGTGAATATCACCAATTCATCATATATAGAAAAAAATACCAATCATAATCCTCATCATAAGATCTTTTACAAATTATTTAAATAATGTGCAACCTCATAGTACAGCTGAAACTTGTCTTTGAACATAAGATCAACCCAATAATAATTATAGTACAAAAGATAATTTTACAAGTGTGACATATAATTCCAATAGATTAATCCATTAAATTTTTTCAGGAATAATCAAATATACATTATTAATTGTTTTACCAAATGACAATTATTGGACCCATAATAATTCTCTCGGTATCATCACTATCCTTCATGAAACATTTTCACACTCATTCTTCTTTATGTTTCCATGATTTATCACTAGTAATAGAGGAATTGAACCTACAATTAATTTTTAGTTATTATTATATATTGAAAACAAATAAATCCATATTAATCAACCATCCAAATGGTATTTTTAGTTTGTAAAAAACAAGTGACATTGCCTCATGAAGAGGTAGGCTTCCATTCACCTGAACGACATTATCATATCCACCAAGGAATGGAATGTAAGAAAGATTATTTGATATCATAATTAAATGGTATAATTATTCAAAAATATTATATATTTTCGTTCAATATATCCTTATTATCATCCACATTAAATGTAAAAGTATAAGACACATCACATCGGATTTCAGGGTGGTAGTCTGATGTGCGCATGAACGACATTATTCTTTTCCAATGGATTGGAAGGTATGAAGTTAGATGTGAGATTATAATAAGAGATGTAAAATAATATAATATATATATATATATTACAAAAAATGTATCCATCATTATATACATATTTTATAAGTGGTGATGGAAAATTAATATCATTGGATCACGATGTGATATTTTTTCCTACACAAAATTGATAGTTTCATTTCATGTTTTATTGATGGTGAGATTGGTAAATGTTATGGAATTAACATAATAAAATTTCATTATATGGTAGAAATATGATTTACTATATCCATAAAATTTAATTTCATTGAAAGAGGAGAAATAATAAAGTATAAAAAACATAGGTTTAGGAATCCAACCTATTCATCGGAGATCCTATATTGGATTACCTCAAACACCATATTAGGCGGGATTAACACACCACATAATGGTTATAAAATGAGTTGATGGAACTATGAAATTAATTTTGTTGGTTATTGGTTGATCCAAATTATTTAAGAAGTTTGAATAGTATAAGATATCTGGTTTTCTTTTATATGTAATGTGAGAGGCACACATGAATACTTGAAAATAAAAAGGTGTTTAAATATTTTTCACATTAAAAAAGGATCCAGAATTGGATATTATTAAACTATATAGTGTAAAATGTCTATATATTCCCATAAAAGGGGCTTTGGACAATTTATAGTCCATTTTATTTCTTATCCTTTTAGTCTAACCAATGAAAACGGTTTTAACCTTATCATTGATAATTAATTTTTGGTGTTTTTACTATTCATTATTGATATAAAGTAATTTTTAAAAATTTAATAATATTAATTATAATAATTTTAATTATTAAATTATGTTTTCTATGTTCAACTCATAAGTGAGCAATTTGAATTTAAAAAGAAATATCCATATGCAATGAAAATGTGATTTTCCAAAAAGAAAATAATCAGAAGTTGAAAAAGTTATTATTTTACAATTCAATATGAAATGGATTAAAATTAAATAAATTTTAATATTATATATATATAAATAAACTAATTTTATATTTTAAACCATATTAACATAATTTGGATGTTTTTTAATGCACTAATTGATACAAAAATTCTTAATAATAACTAGAATTTTTATTATTCATCGAAAAAATATATTCACAAAAAAATTATAAATAATTCACCATAATAAATTTTTTGATCTATTATTTAAAAAAAATTCATCTTTTTGAATAAATATCGTAAAATTTTCTATATTCAATTTTAAAATTATCTCACAATATTCTATAAAACTACCTTTTGGAAAAAAACATTTTTAATAGTAAAATTGGATTTATTTATTTCACATTCCATGAAAAACAACAATATAGTTGTTAATAAGTTTTAATAATTATAAAATATTTAAATTTCTTTAAAATACTTGACCAAAATTTAATTTTTTAATTTTCTGACAATAAACACATTTCTTCACCTAAATAACTTTTTTAAGAAATTTATTTCCTTTAATTTATAATTGATTTTATTCTTATTTATAATAAATTGGTCATAAAAAATAAATGTATATATGTTCAAAAGATATATATTAATATATTAATTAATAATATGTGTACCTATAATTATAATTTATATCTTAATACTATAAAAAAAATATTTTAATAGAATGTATTTCTTCGTTAAAACACATTGTTGCGTATAATGTATCATATTAATGAATGTGAAATTATTTGAAAAAATATTTTTATAATTTATTATGGAGTTAAAAAATAATCCTATGAATAATGATGAAATATGTTTTATTAATGATATCCTTATCAAATATATATATTTCCATACTATAAGTGAGGATTTACTTCAAGAGTTCCTCCCAATACTATATATTATTGTTGTTGTCAAACATCATGGTAGTCATATTTCAATGATGTCTAATTAGTATCCTTGTTTTATAATGAAAAAATAGAATAGAATTTTGAAGTATCAATATACTGAGAATCATTTAATTACTTCTTACCACCTGCAATCTTCTTAATAGTCCAATAGGACTATTCAAACAAATGAAGAAAAGTTGAGTTAATGTTTACTTTACATTCAAAGCTATAAGATCTGTATCAAGCATTATTAGAGTTTTACTAAAATAGTTGTTTCCATTAATGTATTCAAATTTATCCACATAATGAATTTTATGGAAAGATATACATAAATATGAAATGATGGTGTGAATTTGGTGAAATTAATCAAATAGAGAAAAATACGTTAAATAAACAAAAAATGGTAATAATTATTCAGATTCATATCTAAAAAGATAAATTTATGAAAAATAGTTATGTTGATAATCAAGGGAAGAGTTTGGAATTGTATGTCGGAAATAATTTTATCTTGAATATATCTATATTTAAGGGTGTCATAATGTGTAGTGATAAGGAATAAATGAAACGCAAATATATCAATTGCTTTGATATTTAACAATAAAATGGTGTTGGGAATAATCATTTGGAAATACAATGTGGACTCTCTATTAAAAATTATGTGTTCAATATATCATTTATATGGAAGTACATTCAAGATCCAACACACATGCTCACCTATGAAAAGATATAATTGGAACCCAATCTATCATATTGTGAAAAGATCGTCCAGATTCCAAAAGATACTGTTTTAATGAATCATATGACTACATTGAAAATGTTCCCTTAGAGAAAACAGAAAACAGAATAAGCTATATGGGAACATAAGGACATATTGAATAAGAAATACATTCATTTGTTTAAATATAACATCCATGAAATTTAGTGAAATAAAAAATTTTAGTTGGGAATAATGTCACTTCCTGACACACTACAATTTATTTCATTTAGATAATTTTAATCTGACCATTATTGAGTGATGTATGAAACACTAAGTTTAAAATAAACACAATACTATATTAAAATATAATTATTTAAGCATATAAATTATAACCTTGATTTTGAGTGGGAGTTTATGAATATGAATTTGTCAATTATGAAACTTATATGATTTAAACATGTATAAAATATATTAATTGTTTATATATTGATTATAAGTAAAATAATGTTCACTTGAAATAATATTAAATGTTCTATAAAAAATTATTTTTTTCAAATTTAATGTTTAATAGTGCTTTGTGCATGAAAATTAAAATTAATTTTTACCATGTATTGGAAAATAATTTAAGTAAATAGTCTACAATTTTGGAAAATATATATGTAATAAAATCCATGGTTGAATAGTAGAGAATTTTCTAAAAAATTTACTTCTTATGAATATTGTGAAATAGTTATTTAATTGAAACATTCTTTTTCCATGAAATTATATACAGGGATAAATTGTATTTTGAAATTATTTTCTATTAAAAGTAGTTTCATTATATTAATATTGAAAACATTTATGTTATTTTAGTCATTATTATTTTTATTTAGTTTTAAATACTTTTTAAACATTAGGATGTCTTTCTTTGGAAAAACAGTTTTTTCGACACTACTACTTGATTAATTGTAAATTGAATTCAACTACATATTTGAATTGAATTTATATGAATGAGTTAAAATTTTAAAATAAGATTATTTTTTTCTTATTTTATATGGTAAAATTAATATTTTTTCATTTTATACTCTTAAAACAGTTAAAATTATTTACTGTGATTAAGGTAAATATGGGTTTACCTAAGAGAGAAACTAAGTAAATAATGGTTAAAATGACATAAATAATTATAAACCCATTGTGAAGATATATTATTACCCCATACACTATATGGTTATATGATAATATATTTTTTTTTGTCTTTTTTCATGATTAAATATGGGTATAACTTTATGTTTCCATAAAATTCCATGTTTGTCTTTTCTCCCTCCTATAAATGTCCACACACTCTCCACCCATATTCACACAACCAAATATATTTTCCCCAAACTTTACTACCCATATTCCTTAATTAGTCCTCTAAAAATTTCCTATATGTAATTATTGTATTATAAATTGATCCTATTACGATATTTGGTGCAAGCCTAATGATGTTCTCCAAAGAAGTAGTAATGTTCTAAAACTAGGATTTTCATTTTATTTCTTCTTACACATAATTAAAATATTATTAAATATTTATAATGTAATAAAACCAGTATAAAAAATAAACATATATATTCTTATGTTAATTTTATTACCTATATACATCTCCACTTGGATAAAATAGAAAGCAAAACCATCGATCATTTTTATGAAAGGAAACCAAAAGGAATCGATATAACTTATTCTGTAAAAACACACACGATTGTATATAATGATAGATATTATTTCTATAAATAATATTTATGATAAAATTATATTTATTTAATTATAATATCACACATATATTATTATAGTCTATCCCTTTTAAACTAAAATAGTATTTCACTCGTGTAATGCAGATTACCACCTCGTGGAGCAATGTGATTCATTTTTCATAATCACATTTCATAGAATGTAATAAGTATAAATTTAGTGAATATATTTGATACATATGATATTTATTAAATTCTATAATATTAATATGTCATAAATTCACTTTCGCATTCACATATTATGTAATGATATCGTCACGCGTGCGTCTATACGACCAACCATCTTTAAGATGGAATGCGACTCATTTTCCAATCCCAACATTCAGGAATGGTTTGAATAATGTATATAATTATTAAATATTATATTTTTTATATTATTATAATTTTTTTGAAAATATATTTATATACTATATAAAATAACCCAAATATTCACAACAAAACATGAATAAGAAATAGACAATTAAAACATAAAATAGTGAATATATAGAAATATTATTGAAAAATAGTTGAAAAAATGAAATAAAAATAGGTATGATATTATAAATATAATATAATTATTCAATAAGTTAATAAAATTCCTAAAACCAATATTTACGTGGATAATGAACATTTTACTACAAGAAAGAGTTAGGTAAGATATTTGGTCTCAATTCCCATTTCATTTAGAAAATTTTGTTAATTTACAAATATTAAATATTATGCAGTATATATACTTGGAAATTTATTTATTTAATTTGAAAAAAATTAATTTTTTCTCAATGATTATTATTTTATTTAATTTTTAATTTTTAACAATTTAAAATCGAAAAGTTTTAAAAGTGGCAAATATTATTGTTTAATGTCACCTTTTTGTGAATGTTTAATTTCTATTGAAAAAACCTCATTCGGGGGAAAATGTTTCTTTGAAAATATCATTTATATTAAATATAAATTTTCATGTTATGTTTTATATAATTATTTATTAAATATTAGACAATTTTTACATATGGTGTTTACATTTACTGTTATTTTAATAGCTGGGGAAATATTGATAAATATATATTACATAGTCATTAATGATATTTGATGATTATAAATATTGATTACAAAATTAAATATTTTTTTCAATATATGTGGAATGATTTTTACATGATGTTATTGGTTGGTTATAGTAATAGATAACCACTCTATGAGTCAATAGGTATCATAAGGAAAATTCGATGGCCAAATTAGATGGGTTTTTACCTGTAGTTTTAAATTGTCTTGTGACAGGTCTTTCAGTAGATTCATCATGATTCATGAGGTCATAATGTCTAATAATTAATCATTTCAATTTTTGAAAGATTTTTTTATTATTTTCCATGATATTTTTTCATATAAATAATCTATGGATGCATTCATTATCAATTTATTTATAAAATGGCATGTGTGCCCAGTGTTTTACCTTACCATATTGATTATGCCTTACGTCATACACATATTTTGATTAAATTGTATTTTTTTCATGTTATTTTCCTTTCTAATTTGATTATTCTTCATTTCCTCATTGTTTTATTCACTATAAGTATCCCCCGCTAGGCATTCAAATCGCCTTTATTTGGTTTTTTTCAACTAGAATATGATAAATAATTCATGTAATGAGTTCGAGGACAAAAATGGTTTTCCATTAATATTATTTTTATTTTATTTCCCTATATAAAATTGATATCATGTGTGTATCAAGTTCCCAAAATCTGCTAAAAATATTGGTATTTTGTATTTTTAAACATAGATCTATGATAATGTAATAAAATATACAAAATCATTGTGTTAATAGAGTCAGTGAGGTTACCCAATTAAAATATAGTATTTATTAATGATATATTATTTATACCAAAAATTTAGACCTCATCCAATCAAACACCGATAATCATTTTATAATCTTTGGTGAGATAATGTAAATGATCTTATCATGTATATTTTAATTATATTTTCTAATCACTTAATTAGTATATCATTTTAGTTTATTTATGTAAAAAATAATCTACTTTCACCATCTAAAAAATTATATTTATTTATATTTTAATGTAAAAATTTAAAAACATTATCAATATTATTGATAATATTTTCTCTTAAAATGAGTTATAGAATAAAGGGAAAATAAATAATATATAAATGATAATGAAATATTTATGCATAACATGTCTTAATAAATGCTTAATTGATATTAATTTTTATAGTCTTTAAAATTATAAATACTAAAAACAATCATATTAATATTGGTTAATATTTTTTATTCTGCAATAGTGAATTAAAACATTATAGAACCATCTATAATATAATGAATGGAACATAATAAATATTTACTTGTTAAACTATTATAGGATAATGAATAACATGATGTCTCATTTATTTTTATTTAATAAAGAATAGATTATAAAATCCCTTTTTATTGTATATGACTCAACTATATGTATTGATTTTTATCCTTATAATAGTTGAGGAATAAAAATATAACTATTTTATGAGCCCAAAATAGATTAAAATTTTTCTATATAATTTGATTGATGGTGTGTAAAAAAAATTCTCCCTCTACCATCGATTTGTTTTCCATAAATTATGTAATCATTGAATCAAGAAACTCTAAAAATAAATATTTATAACATTATTATATATATTGTATTCTCAATGGTAATGTATGGTTTTATTTTTATGTAGATGGATAAAAAATATTCAACTATAATAACATGATTCTTTAATGAATATTTTATGATACTAATATCATTAAAATGATGTTTAATCACACAAGTATCCAAGAAAAGTTTCAAAACATATTTAAGGGATTTTTATAGATGGAATTTTTTTTATTTGATCTTACATTTTGTATAGAAAACATGTTTCAAATGTCCATATCTAAATTTGAATGACTAAATTTTATAAATAAATGTACTGTTTCTTGAAGATGAATTTTTTAAAAAATAGTAATAACTAATAAATTAGATACTATTAAATTTATTTAACAAAATAATTAGAGAATATATGTTAATTTTATTTTCCTTACATATAAATACATATAAAATGATTATTAGTATATGAATTTGAAATTTTGTGTATTTTTTTATATAAGTTAACATTTGAATAATAGACAAGGTGTTTCTGAGAAAAATCAATTCTCATTTATTTAAAAAAAACAAACATCTTAAACAAGTCTAATAATAGGAGTCTTATCACAATCACATTAAGAAAAAGTAAAAACTCATCAAGAAGATGAGCATACCAAAGAAAATCACCATTGTAAAAACCATTATTTTATAGTCCATCCACCACTGAATTTTCATTACGATAAGTGTGAGTAATAATATGATGAATGGAATGAAGAGAATCCATGATATAGATTCAATGATTAGTGAGCTTTCATGATATGTAAAGAGATACCAACCTCAATGCTGAAACAATAGTTATAGATTCAATCCCTATACACATGTTATGCCACCCATGTCCATTAGTTTGCACCACAAAAATAATTACATGTAGCATCTCATCCTCATTTGAAGAGGAAATACCATAAGAACCATGAAAACAGTTAATAAAACCTCCTTGGTGATCTCTAAAAATAGCACCATATCCAAAGGGACCTAGATTTCCATGAGAAGCCCCAGCACAGTTGACTTCAATATATCCAAAAAAGGATGATTCCATTAAAATGACAATGTACCATATATAGGACAGAAAGAACCCTTTACTCCAATATGATTTAGAATAGTAATTTCATGAATTTAATTGGAGACAAAATTTTCACTTGGAATGATATCCTCACATACTGATGTGAGAATACGAGAAAGTGTATTGTGGGATGAGAATGACTCTCTAGAAAGTATGACCTGGATTCATACATACCATATGTAATGCATAAACTCTGACGTCACAACCGATAATATATTGAACATATGAGTGGAAAGATAGAGGGACTTGTTGCTCTATATTAAATCTCGATTCAGAATCATCTATGATTGTGAGATTTAAAACATGTCTTCAAAGACTATCCACATCGAAGCAGTTGAAACATAGATAAGAAAATGATGATCTTCATAATCCTTATGATGATGGAAAAAAACATATGGAGCACAAAAAGATTCCACAATTTCAAAGATAATAATATTTTGGGATTTTCTCATGAGAAACTTTCTAAATCAGCATAGACCGTGACGGCCTAATGAAATTCTTGTCCAACCCCTTCATCTAGTGAATGTCCACATATCAATTAAAATAGAAAATGAAAAACTTTTTTGAAAAAATCAAACCATTACCAACATGTTTCCAAACCTAAAATCCTCCCTATTAAAGAAAAAATACATGTTAACAATTTTAACAATATTATTCAGTTGATACTTAATTTTTAGAAGCTGGTCCTTAATTGAAATATCCAAATCCAAGGTAGTGGCTTCACCCATGACAAAATCAAAAATCGGATTACCACAACAAATTTATTTCCAAAAATCAATAGATGAATTCATTGAAAAATTCCATCATGAGTGAGATTCAATTGAAGAAAAAATAATTTTGAAGGCAGTCCATACAGAGGAATGAAGATGATTAAAAGCATCAATCATTAGCATATTCTTAATTTTACCACAAAGGAAAGCTAGGGACTCATAGTTTCTATTGAAGAGTCACCAAAAATCATCTTGTACAGAATCATTGAAGATCTCAATATTTTTGTTATACATAATCCCCCATCATCAAAATGTTTACAATAGTTATTCCAAAAAACCCTAGAAAATTTCATCTATAAAATGATTCCACTCTTGATAAAGATATTTATAGAATCATTTATATTACTTATGATAGAAATAGTCTATTTTACACCATAAAGGAATAAACAATCTTGGAGACAGTAATACATTTGACCAGACAAACCCCACCGTCCATTTGAGAGAGTTTTTCCATTCCTAGTAGCAAGTTGCCTTATGACCATACAAAGAATATCTTAGAAATAGTAAGCTTAAAGCCTCGAAAAAATGCACCCCATGTAATTGAAAGGAAGATCCCACTCATTAATAACCAACTGTCTAACGATATCATTCTTCATGTGAATATATATTTTTCTGGAGAAGTAAATGAATGATTGTGCCTAATAAGATTCTTGAATAGATATTGACGAATAATGAGTGTGAGATAATTTTATATAATTTATATTACTCTTATCTCTCTGGGTGAATAGAATAATATCATCATCATATAACAAGTGACTAAGACCAACAAGGCCTCAAGTTTCATTAATCGCCTTAATTTTCTCGTTGCCTTCCCTAATAGAGAGATGTCTTATAAGGTAGTCCCCCACAATAGAGAGATTAATACTAGAAAGAGGATAACCTTGTGTTAACCCTATCGAACAATCAATGAACCCCTCAAGAGACCCATTAATCATGACAGAGATATGGGAAGATATAAAAGTGGAAAGGATCCAATCAAAAATGACATCATTATTCCCAAACTTATCAAGAACCATGAATATGAATCTCCAGGTTATTGTGTCCAAATAATTACATACATTAATATTAAGGGAAATATATCATCCTCTAGTGGATTTCTTTAATAGTTTAACACATTTTAAATTAGTGATGTGAAAATCCTGGATTGATCTCCCTTTAATGAAAATAAACTGATTGGGAGAAACAATTTTTCCAGCAATCAAGGCCAACCTTGTGGAAAAATATTACAAATGATTTTTAGATAGTGTTTAGTAATGCAACTAGCCTAAATAGATGTATTTCATTGGAATTATCCTCTTTCAAAATTAGAGCTAGAAACTGAGCATTCAACCCATGTGTATTGGTACCTCCTTTAATTAAATGAATGAGAATCCACCAAACGAATATTTCAAGATAAAAAGGACCACAAGGTTTTGATATTCGTACCTATAACATAAAAAAATAAAAAATTAATGTTTTTTTAAATATATAGTAACAATGAAGAAAGAAATATTTAAATTTTCAACACAAATTTCCTTATATATCTTTCTTTTTATCAGTATATTTTATTGTGTTACATGTGTTGGTTTAAAATGGAGTAAATTCTCAATAATTTGTAAAAAACTTTTAACAAAAGTATGATAACGTATATAAACAATATATTTTTAATAGTATAAATTAATATTCGGAGATAAAAAATAGTTAAATGTTTTTTAAAATGATGAAATTTTGAATTTATTAAAAATAAAATCTGGGAAAAAAATAAATTATACGATAATCATATATAATTTAAATAAATAGAATAAATAAACAGCATTCACCTTAAAAGAAGTATATAAAATGTTTGTAATTTTCTAATGCTTACTAAATTAATAATATGATATATGAGAAATGTTTTATAATATCTACTAGTTTTACCATATAGGAATGAATTGAAAATATTTTAAATTTGTAGTTCATAAATCATTCTCAATAAAATAATTAATCATAATTGAACACAATGTGACATAGACAACTATAATAAAATTATATTAGTATCAATGGAAATAATTCTTCAAAAAACCCAGTGAAACCCAATCATAATTTTAATAATATATTATAGTAAATAATGAAATGTAAAAAAACTTATAAATAAAAAATAAAATATTAATTTAACAACAAATTATACTACGAAACCAAAATTACTATCAATTTATCAGTTAATATCTATAAACATTAAATGATACATTTTTTGTGGTATTGTCCAATTTTATATTTTTTAACATTATTAATTTTATAATAACTCAATGTATCATAATTTTCTAATTGATCCACTTTTTATTAAAATACTATTTAAAATATAGAATTATGAGATATACAGAGGTAAAAATATCCACTCTTTAGATTTTATGTAATGCCCAAATCTAGTACGATACACTTATTTCTAAATAATTCAATATCTTTCTCTATATGCAATATTGAGTTTGAGCTCACCATAATATATCAAAATAGCTATTTCAAAAGCAGTTATGAGTAGTCTAAACCAAATGAAGAAATTTATGAAATTTTTTTCAAAATAATCATCATTTTTGAATTCAAAATATCAAAATTTTTGTACAATGAATTTTTGGAATTTTTTTGAAACATTTCAATTTTATGAATAGTTAAAAATACTACATTATTGTAAAAAAATGTTTTGAAATAAATTGATTACTATATAAATTTTTAATGTCACAATAGATAAATAATAAATATATTAATCCAATATAGTTTATTTTAGTCAATTTATAATCGAAATAGATATAAAAATTTTCTGAACTTTTGAACACCTCTTTTACCCACCTTCTAGCCACATTTATTGGTTTTGTATTAAACGCAATTTTATCACTTTGGATAATTTTATTGAGAAAAATATACATACTTGGTTATAATTAATTTTATAAATTTGGTCTTAACGGATTAGAATAGTTTTTTGGGATTAGTAACTTTTGGATTTTATTTTCCACAGTTAAAGGTAAATAGTGTAATTAAAGGTAAAAATTATATTATAATAATATAATATTACTCTAACACTTGTCTTAATTTCATTGGATAGATGTTTATAAACCATAAAAAAATTATTTCTAAAATAGGTTCCTTTTTATGAAAATAGTGTTAGATTAAGACATTTATTATATTTTATTTAATGAAAAATTAAAAATGTCATATAAAAATATTATTAACTACATAATTTTTAATACATGGTTATATAAGTTATATGGTTAGAAATAAATATTATTTAGAAAATATAAAATTTTTATTTAAATAATGTTATTTAATTTTAACTTTAATAAATAAATAAATAGATTAAATGGCGACAACATAATGATGGAGTAATTGAATTATTTAAGGAAAAATCAATTAAATGATATTAAAAATATTTAAATAAATATAATTTGACTTAAATAATGATTTAATTGAATATTATAGATAAAATAGTAATGTTAGTGGCATATTGGGTGTAGTTTTTTGATGTTATCATTTTTTTTATATTTTTTAAAATAAAAATATTAAGTGGTATCAAAATTGTAAAAATTGATCTTTTAAAATAAATAATATTTTATTAAATGTCATAAAATTAATAAAAATATATGGTTCATAAATTTAACTATTATAATGTTAAATATATCATAAATTATCAAATTGGGTCTTGTTTGGTATTTTATAGTTACTATACTAACCATATATTATAAAAATACATGTAACCATAATAAAAGTAAAATTGTTTAACGAAGGGTCAAAACCAAAATATAAGGTTAATTTTCCACCCTAAACATGTATAAAAATAATTGGTTAAGATTATTTAGGCTCATAATCATAATATACTATATATAACTAAATTTTGAAAATTTTGAAATTTAAAATTGATATACAATAATTTAATTGTTTTAGTGTTTTCAAAAGTGCCCCTCCCATATTTAATAAAAGAGCACCCAACATTCACTTTTATTCACACCACTAAAGATATTTAAATCGTCCAAAACCTACCCAAATATCCTATAAAATTCCCTAAGATCATCCTAGATATAAGGCCCTAGCCTTAATCCTTATTTAATCATGAGTTATTACAATATTACACCCTGAAGATCTTTTCAGTTTTAGAGTTTTAGAGAATTAGACCATAAAAACATGCATTACATTCCACATTTAAACAATGTGGTTACATAAAGATAGTATTCATTTTTCCCATCAACGGAAACATATTGAAAATAAAACATGGATTCTTTCATGACACTTCCTTGACACTATCATCTAATCATGTACCTTTCCCTTGACCTGTGAAAAACATTTCAAAACAAAACATGGGATGAGTACAGAAAGCTCAGTATGCGTTATAAAAACATGGAAAGGAAACATGAGTTCATATATTCATAAGAATTAAATTATAATTTAACCATAAAACATAGGCACTTTAACATACCTCATAACATCATGAATTAATCATAGAAATCATAAGACATAAAGGTAACTTGAGGCATTCAAAACATTCTTATGTAGGGAGTAACCCTCTTGGTTACGTTTGGAATACCCATCACAGTATATACCCTAAATCTTTTTGGAGAAACCTTAACGTTTCACTCCTTCGTGTTACCTAATGAATTGGAGATCTGTATCGGGCTCACCCGCCCTTAGTTTATCACGAAACCACCCGTCTTCATAACAATGCCCAATAACCATAACATAATCGTATCACATAAAACATGCATAAAGGAAACATAACATTTCCACATTTCAATCACAAGATATAAATACAACACATTGATATAATAAAAACATTATGAAAACCATTTTCAATACCAAAATAAAACAAAAGTAAAACATGGTATTTATTTTTCATTTAAAAAAATGTATGGCTTGTAGAGGAAGCCGAAACTCAAATAATGGTCACGGCAGCGGAGAAGTCATTGTTGCCACATACGTACGACAAAAACATTCCCTTTTGTCGTTTAGTAAACGCTTTGTATAAAATATATTCCTTTTTAATATTTGTAATATTCAAAGGGGTTTATACAATGTATAAAACAAAGTTGTGTATAAAACAAAATATGTCTCAATGAATGGAGATTGAGACAATGTCCCATACCTCGGGTCTGACTTGAATCGATCGTTCTTTAACTTCCTGATTAATAAACATGAGTTAATTTATACTTGCTTAAGAACCTTTTTGATGTTCATTATTACTTTTGTAGCACTTATTACCATGTCATGAACACTATGCAATTATTTAAGTTAATAACGGTCGTTTTAACGATCATTGGTACTTGAGTCAAAAAATGCTCATTATAATTACAAGTTGTTCATGTATCCATTATATCCCGAGTTATACTCATGATGTATATATAATATATATCATATATATCATATATATCCAGTATATACATGAATCTATAATATTACATAACGTTTAGAGGTATGAAATAAAATGCACCGTTTATGGAGACGGTAAGTCGTACGTACGCATGAACTCTACTTTCATTTCTATTTCATATTTTTAGGGAATGGAATAATAATTATATCATGGTAAATTATAATTCCAGTATAATATCATATATAATACCATTAATTAAATCCTTTATACGTCCCACATATGGCATTAACGAAATCAAATTACATTGAGGGGGCAGTAGTCCGCACATCCTAAAATAAAGATATCGCGTTTACCCATAATGGAAACCATAAAGGTATGCCCAAAATGAAACATACAGAAGAATAAGGAAAACATAAACATATCATATATCATATATAAATATAGTGACATCATAATGGTCACATTTGAAGGTGTTAGAAGAATATTGAACAATCATCATTTCATGAGGCAGAAGTTCTCCATCCAGGGAAACAGTATGTTATTTAACCATTAAATGTTTGTGTGTGTACGTTTAGCTAGAATAATTCTTATAACAACATACTAGTATATTGAAGATACTGGATATGTTACAAAAGATATGAATAAAAAGAGTTTATGGGGTTGGAGAAGCAAAATAAAACAAAAGGACTCAAGTGAAGACATTACTTTCAAATCGGGTAACTCCCTTTGGTTTGAGCTCAAAGTCTTCCTTGGGAAGACTTCTGACCAAAGTGAGGCTTCAAGGAGTAATAGAGATATGTGGAGAGACAAAATGGGTAGGGTTTGGACAAGCCAAAGGCTTTGAATGCGTGGATAAGGAGGTATAGGTGGGGGCCTTTTATAAGAGGTGTGGAAGGCCACCCTTGGAAAGTAAGGAAATGTTACTTTATTTTCAAATGGGTTTCCAATTTTAAAGGTCCCACATTGATTTATTTTGAGGATAAGGTGATAAGGGTTCTAAATACACCCATCCAATAGGTTTTGGACATCTTTAGGTCATATATTTTACATTATCTTTTCATTTTATTTAAATCGTTAAATAATGAGGTCATCATGATGTCAAAAATAATTTAATTTATTTAATGTCTAAAAATTATGAAACAAATACTATGATATAGGAAAAAATTTTAGATTTACAATGAATATTTATAGTCCAGAATATCATCTATGCAGACAAAATTAAAAATGTTTTAATCAGGTGATACATTCTTGTTATATTTATTTTCTTTAAAAAAAATAAAAAGATAACAAGTCACTTTCCCACAAAAGTGATTCCATGGGGTCCCCAAGATTGGTACATGGTATTCCATGGTCGGCCATGAGATATCCCGTAGCATTAGGACACATGTTTGTGTCATTTTTTATTATTATTATATTATTTTATTATCCTTAACTACCCGATTACTCATTAATCAAGATAATTAAAAATAATTACCGTCGTTACTATTCATAATGTCCAAAAACAAAAGAGTCTTGATAACATAATTTGGAACTTATGATTCCAGAAATGTAATCCATTTTACCAAATTCCAAACAAATAAATTTCAATAATTGATTTAAAGATAATTCCAGTTGTCAAAACAAATAGCGGGTTTTTTTTAAACAATATCTATGAAAATTTTGGCATTAGTTTATGCCCAACTCCAAATTGAAATTAATCCTAATGACCACCATTGTATTAAATGGTAAAAATATATTCATATTACACATTAAGACCATTTGAAATAATAATCTAACCATATAATTAAATTAAATGAAAAAGCGGTTTTGATGTAAAATGCAGTGTTTTTCACTATTCATTAAAAAATGAACATTGTCAGAAAAATAACAAAAAATTATCCAATGTAAATTTCAATTTCCTAATCTTAAATAATATGTTTATTTTGACAAATAGAGATTATTAAATTGTCAAAAGTTTTATTTAAAAAGGGTTTTCCATCAAAAGGTAGTAAAACAATATTTTAAGAATATTAATGTATTCCATGCATAAGATTGGATTTATTCTCATTTTAAGCCTCTAAAACACTATCTAAATCATTAATAGACGTAGATAAAAATATCTATTATTCATTACTTACTTGGGATGTTACATCCTTCCCCCTTTTAGAAAATGTTCCCCATAATTTATTTACTTATCGAATAAGTGGGGGTACTTATCCCTCATTGCATTTTCAGATTCCAATGTTGCATCTTCAATCATGTGGTTTTTCCACAAAACCTTTACCTGATTAATCACCTTATTCCGTAACACTTTCTCCCTGTGATCAAGAATCTGGACCGATAGTTCCTCATAAGATAAGACCTCTTCCAGCTGAACTACCTCTGGACTCAAAACATGAGATGGATCTGGCATATACTTTCTCAACATCGAATCATGGAAAACATTGTGTACCTGAGATAAACTCGGAGGTAAAGCCACTCGGTAAGAATCTGATCCAACTCTCTCCATAATTTCATATGGTCCAATGAACCTTGGACTCATCATTCCTTTCTTACCAAATCGCATAACACTTTTACATAGTGATACTTTGAGAAAAACATGATCACCTACCTCAAAAGAGAGATCCTTCCTCCTATTGTCCGCATAACTCTTCTGCCTTCTATGAGCTGTTCTCATGTGTTTCTGTATCAACTGATTTTTTCTGCCAACTCATTTACCAATTCTGGTCCCATCAGCTTCCTTTCACCCACTTCATCCCAGAAAGCTGGAGTTCGACATCGCTTCCCATATAACGCCTCAAATGGTGCCATCTATATACTGGAATGAATACTGTTATTATAAGAAAACTCAACCAAAGAAATATGTTGGTACCAACTTCCCTGATAATCCATCGAACAAGCACATAGCATATCCTCCAAAGTCTGAATTGTTTGTTCTAACTTCCCATCAGATAGAGGATGAAAAGATGTACTAAAGTTTAATTCAGTACCCAACGACTTCTGAAGGCCCTTCCAAAAGTTAGAAGTGATCCTCGGATCACGGTCAGAAACAATGGAGAGTGGAACTCCATGTAACCTTACTATATCTTTAAGATACAAACAAGAAAGTTGATCTAGGGAAAAAGTATATCGTATAGTAAGGAAATGAGCAGATTTAGTCAAGTGATCAACAATAACCCAGATTGCATTATTACCTCAGGGTGTCTTCGGTAATCCCATAACAAAGTCCATGGATATATTCTCCCATTTCCACTCTGGCACTAGTAAAGGAATAAGAATCCCTTTCGGTAACTGTCGCTCTGCTTTAACCTGCTGACAAGTCAAACACTTCACAGTAAAATCAGCAATATCTCTTTTCATTCCATCCCACCAGTAATACTCCCTAAGATCTCAATACATCTTAGTACTATCAGGATGAACTGAAAAACGGAGAACTATGAGCTTCACATAACAAATCTATCTTCAACTGTGAATCACAAGGAAAGCACAATCTCTTCCCAAATCTCAAAACAAAATCACTATCAATGTTGAATTCAGGAAACTTACCTTTCTGAACCAGCTCTACCTTTTTCTACAACTCACTGTCTTGCTTCTGTGCTTGCATGATTCTGTTTGATAAAGATGATTTCGTTGATACCTAAAACAAAACAGAAGAACTTCCTGTACCAATAACTTCTATGCCAAAGTTCATCAAATCAAAAACCAAAGGATCTCATTCCAAATGTAGCACAGTTAATGAAGCATTACTTTTTCGACTCAAAGCATCAGCTACTTATTTTCTTTTCCCAGATGGTAATGAATTGTACAATCATAATCCATGATTAATTATAGCCATCTCCTCCATCTCATGTTCAATTCTTTCTAAGAGAATATATAATTTAAACTTTTGGGATCAGTATAAATTCACACTTTATTCCATACAAATGATGCCTCCAAATTTTTAAAGCAAAAAAAAACAGCAGCTAATTCCAAATCATGTGTAGGGTAATTTACCTCATGAGTTTTCAACTGTCGTGAAGCATAAGCAATTACCTGATCATTATTCATTAGGACACAACAACGTCCTTTCAATGAAGCATCACTGTAGATAACAAACTCACCATTCCTGGAAGGTAGTGCCAAAACTAGAGCATTCACCAATCTTCTTTTCGGTTCCTGAAAACAATCATCACATTCTTTTGTCTTGATAAACTTTACACCCTTCCGAGTTAGCTTTTTCATTGGACTAGATAACTGTGAAAAATTTATAACAATCCTTTCGTAAAAGCCTGCCAAACCAAGGAAGCTACGAATCTCAGTTACATTTGTGGGTCTTGTCCACTCTTCAACAAACTTTTTTTAGCAGGATCAACAGTTATCCCATCTTTAGAAACAATGTGACCAAGGAAATAAATTTATTGCAACCAAAACTCACAGTTGCTGAATTTTCCATACAGTTTCATTTCTTTTAATGTTTGAAAGAAAACCCTTAAATGTCGATCATGCTCCTCTTTACTTTTAAAAAACACCAAAATATCATCAATGAAAACATCCACAAACATATCCAAGAATTCATAGAAAATTCTATTCATTAATTACATGAATACATTTGGTGCATTGGTTAGCCCAAAAGGAATTACTACAAATTCATAATCGCCATATCATGTACGGAACGTGGTCTTCGGAATATCTGCTTCATTTACCTTCAACTGATGTTACCCTGATCTCAGGTCAATCTTTGAAAAATACTGAGCTCCCTGGAGATGATCAAACAAATCATCGATATGAGTCAAAGGATATTTGTTCTTAATAGTGATGTTATTCAAGGCTCTATAATCAATGTAATGTCTCATAGAACAATCTTTCTTTTTAACAAATAAAACAGGGGAACCCCATGGTGATGTTCTAGGTCGAATGAAACCTTTATCTAATAACTCCTGTAATTGATTCTCTAACTACAAAAGTTCAACATGAGCCATTCGATAAGGGGGTTTTGAAATTAGCTTAGCATCAGGAACTAAGTGAACATTAAATTCAACTTCTCGATCTGGTATTATTCCAGGAAACTCATCAGGAAAAACATTAGGATACTCATTTACCACTGGCACATCATTAATCTGAACAGTTCCCTTGTTTTCAACAATGTGTGCAAGGAAACATTCATTTCCATCTTTTACAAGTTTCTTGGCCTCTTGATATGTTATCAACAGTAAGGTTTCATTCTTTCACCCAAACTGAAAGTCTTTCTGAAAAGTAACTTCTTTAGCTCTACGGTCAATCTTAGCAAGGTAAATAGAGAGCCAATCCATACCCAGGAAAACATCAAACTCTACTAGAGGTAAAACAATAAGGTTTTTTAGTAGGTTCTTTCCACGGATAAAGATAGGAAGGTTCTTATAAATTCTTTTTTCCTCAACATTTCCCCCAGGTGTTTTACCCCACGTTTAGCTGTCATTTCTTGAGATGGTATTCCAATTTTACTAGAATGTTTTTCAGAGATAAAGGAATGTGTAGACCCTGATTCAAATAACACACTGGCATAATCTGAAAAAACAAAGTACCTCATACAACCTCATTTGATGGCCTGACATCTGCTGATGTAGTTGCAAAGGATTTCACCACCACTTTCTGCTTGTAGTCTAACTACTTCCCATCACTCAAGCTCTTTGTCGAACAATCGTTTGCATAGTGACCCATCTCAATACACATAAAACATATCACTAACTGTAAATCAAATTTGGTCTTACCTTCACCTTGATCTTTTTCAGTGAAATCACGAGCCTTATGTCCCATCTTACCGCATCGGTAGAACATTCCAGAATTCAAGAAGACATTCCCCAACATGCCTTTTCCCACATTTATCACAAACTACAAACTTAGTTTTCTTACCATCAGACCTTTTTGAAGAATTCATTCCTTTCTCCTACAACATCGGTCACTTATTCTATTGGTTGTTATAGAACACTTGATCATTAGCAAACTCCATTTCCACCTTCTCAGCACATCGAACAAGCTTTTCATAACTTTTAAACTCACGAGAATCCAATGACCTTCAATATTTTGGCTTTAATCCTGAGTAAAAATGATTAATTTAACTATCAAGGTATTGGATAAAATTTGGAGCATACCTTGGCAATCAAGTGAACCTTTCTTCTTAGGCAGCCACCGAGTTGTCCTCTTGCCTCAATTCCAAGAATTGTTTTTCCATCCTAAGTCGAACAGCCTTAGGAAAATACTTCACAAGAAACATACCTTTAAATTCATCCCATTCGAGAGCATCAATCTCATCAGCGTCCCTAATATTTTTAACCATCGACCACCACTGATCTGCTTCACCCTCCAAACTGTAAATAGCATGACTAACCTTTTGATTGTCTGAAAACCCCATGATAGCAAAAATCTTCTCTAGTGCTTTAATCCACCCTTCAACTAGCACAGGGTCAGATGATCCTCTGAATGATGGGGGATTTTGCCTCATGAAATGTTCCACCACTGACATGTTCCCCTGCGGTTGATCTAGCGGATCTCGTGCATGGATACCACCGCCATTTATCGCTTGAGTCAACTGCGCCATTACTGCAAAAAACTGTTCAGTTCCAATTCCGACCATATCGGGATGCTGATTCGGAAGGTTATTTCCTTCTGCATGCCTTCCTAGCACTGCTTCCCTGTTTCCTCTACGAAAAACCATTCTGAACAAACATGTCTTAGATGCAGCAACATGGCAATCTTCAAATGCTATATCATTTCAATTTGACCATTAAAAAATATTTTTGGATAATCATTTAATAAAATTCTAACTCCTAATGTTATCTAAACCGACCTCTGATACCAACTATAAGGCCCCAGCCTTAATTCTTATTTAATCCTGAGTTATTACAAGATTACACCCTGAGGATCTTTTCAGGTTCAGAGTTTTATAGAATTAGACCATAAAAACATGCATTACATTCCACATTTAAACAATGTGGTTACATGAAGATAGTATTCATTTTTTCCACCAAAAGAAACATATTGAAAATAAAACATGGATTATTTCATGACATTTCCTTGACACAATCATCTTACAATGTACCATTCCCTTGATATGTGAAAAACATTTCAAAAAAATATTTGGGATGAGCACAGAAAGCTAACTATGGGTTATAAATACATGGAAAGGAAACATGAGTTCATATATACATAAGAATGATATCATATTTTACCCATAAAACATAGGTACATTAACATACCTCATAGAATCATGAATAGATCATATAAATCTTAAGACATAAAGGTAACTTGCGGCATTTATAACATTCTTACGTAGGGAGTAACCCTCTTGGTTATGTTTGGAATACTCATCACAGTATATTCCCTAAATATCTTCGGCGAAACCTTAATGTTTCACTCCTTCACGTTACCCAATGCATTGGAGAGCTATATCAGGCTCACCCGCCCTTAGTTTATCACGGAACCACCCATCTTCATAACAATGCCCAAGAACCATAAATAATCGTAACACATAAGACATGCATAAAGGAAACATAACATTTCCACATTTCAATCACAAGATATCAATACAACACATTAATATAATAAAAAACATTATGAAAACCATTTTCAATACCAAAATAATAAAAAAGTAAAACATGGTATTTATTTTTCATTTAAAAGAAGGTATGGCTTGTTGAGGAAGCTGAAACTCAAATAATGGTCATGATGGCGGAGAAGTCATTGTCGCCGCATACCTACGACAAAAACATTAACTTTTTTCGTTTAGTAAACGCTTCGTATAAAAAAGATTCCTTTTTAATAATCATAAACTTCAAAGGGGTTTATACACCGTATAAAATAAAGTTGTGTATAAAACAAAATATGCCTCAATGAAAGTAGATTGAGACGAAGTCCCATACCTCGGGTCCGACTTGGCTCGATCATTCTTCAACCTCTTGAATAATAAACTTGATTTAATTTCTACTTGCATAAGAACCATTTTCAAGTTCATTATTCCTTTTATATCACTTATTACCACGTCATTAACACTATGCAATTATTTAAGTTAATAACGGTCATTTTAACGATCATTGGTACTTGATTCAAAAAATGCTCATTATAATTACTAGCTGTTCATGTATCCATTATATCCAGAGTTATACTAATGATGTATATATCATATATATCATATATCTCTAGTATATACATGCATTTATAAAATTACATAACGTTTAGAGGTATGAAATGAAATGCACCGTTCATGGAGAGGGTAAGTCGTATGTACGCATGAACGTTACATTCATTTCTATTTCATATTTTTATGGAATGGAACAATAATTATATAAAGGTATATTATAATTACAGTATAATATAATATATAATACCATTAATTAAATCCTTTATATGTTCCACATATGGCATTAACGAAATCAAATCACTTTGAGGTGGCGGTAGTCCGCACTTCCTTAAATGAAGATATCGCATTTACCCATAATGGAAACCATAAAGGTATACCCAAAATGGAAAATATAGAAGCTTAAGAAAAACATAAACATATTATATATCATATATAAATATAGTGACATACTAATGGCCACCTATGAAGGTGTTAGATGAATATTGAACAATCATCATTTCGTGAGGCAGAAATTCACCATCCACGGAAACAGTATGTTCTTTAACCATTAGATGTAGGTGTGTGTAAGTGTAGCTCTAATACTTATTATACCAACATCCTAGTATATTGAAGATACTGGAGGTTTTAAAAAATAAATGAATAAAAAGATTTTAGGGGGTTGGAGAAGCAAAATAAAACAAAAGGACTCAAGTGAAGACATTATCTTAAAATCAGGTAACTCCCTTTGGTTTGAGCTCAAAGGTTTCCTTGGAAGACTTCTGTCCAAAGTGACGCTTCAAGAAGTAAGAGGGAGATGTTGAGAGACAAAATGGGTAGTGGTTGGCCAATCCAAAGGCTTCGGAAGTGTGGGTAAGGAGTTAGATGTGGGGTCCTTTTATAAGAGGATAGGAGGGGCACTCTTGGAATGTAAGGAAATGTTACTTTATTTTCAAATGGGTTTCAGATTTTAAAGGTCCCACATTGATTTATTTTGAGGATAAGGTGATAAGGGTTCGAAATCCACCCATCCAATAGGTTTTGGAAATTTTTAGTTCATAAATTTTACATTGTCATTTCATTTTATTTAAATCGTGAAATAATGAGGTAATTGCTGCATCATCATGATGTCATAAATAATTTAATTTATTTAATGTCTAAAAATTATGAAAAAAATAATATGATATAGGTAGTATTTTTAGCTTTACAGTTAATATTTATTGTCAAGAATATAATCTATGTAGACAAAATTAAAAATGTTTTAATCAGGTGATACATTCTTGTTATATTTACTTTCTTTAAAAAAAATAAAAAGATAACAAGTCACTTTCCCACAAAAGTGATTCCATGGGGTCCCCATGTTTGGAACAAGGTATCCCATGGTCGTCCAAGAGACAACCGGTAGCATTAGGACACATGTTGGTGTCATTTTTTATTATTATGATTTTATTTTATTATCCATAACTACCCGATTACTCATTAATCAAGATAATTAAAGATAATTACCGTCGTTACTATTCATAATGTCCAAAAAACAAAAGATTCTTGATTACATAATTTGGAACTTATGATTCAAAATATGTAATCCATTTTACCAAATTTCGAAAAAATAAATTGAAATAATTTATTTAAAAATAATTCCCGTTGTCAAAATAAATAGCGAAATAGCGGGTTTTTTTGAAACAATATCTATGAAAAGTTTGGCATTAGTTTATGCCCAATTCCGAAGTGAAATTATTCCTAAAGACCCCCATTGGATTAAATGGTAAAAATATATTCAGATTCCACTTTAAGACCAATTAAAAAGATAATATAACCATATAATTAATTTAAATGAAAAAGCATTTTTGATGTAAAATGCAGTATTTTTCAGTATTCATTAAAAAATGAACATTGTCAGAAAAATACCAAAAATTTATCCAATGTAAATATCAATGTCCCAATCATAAAGAATATGTTTATTTTGAAAAATAGATATTATAAAATTGTCAAAAGTTTGATTTAAAAAGTTATTGCCATCAAAAAGTAGTAAAACAATATTTTAAGAATATTAATGTATTCCATGCACAAGATTGGATTTATTCTAATTTTAAGCATCTAAAAAACTATCTAAATCATTAATAGAAATATATAAAAATATCTATTATTCATTAATTACTTGGGATGTTACACTAGATTCCATATGTTGGGAAGAAATCCAACTTAAATAGTTTGTTTTGTGAAAATAAAAAAGAGATGCTCCAAAGAGAAGTAATTGTTTTACCAATTCCATTAAACTTATTTTCTTCTTGTAAATCCTCCAGGTATGTCATTTTTATATTAAATAATAACACTATAATAATATATATTTTGAGATGTTATTATAATTATGGGACTACCATGTTCCTCCTTTTATCCACCCTATGAATTACAATATCACCACGCATGCGTACGTATGGCTTACCACCTTCACATCATTGTGTAAATATTATTAAACACTAGATTATATGGTTGAGTTTAATGATGAGTATAATTGATATAAATAATGATTATAAAATGATAATTATTCTTTATACTTTATATTACATAAAAATCTATTCCATTTTACCAAATATTGAATGATATTGTTGTTTGTGCGTACGTACGTTATACTGTCTCGATGACGTGGTGGGTTTCATTATCCATGTTAAACATTAAAAAAAGATTATAAAATTTATATTGTGATTATAAATAAAAATTATGAACGTTATAAAACTCTGGATAAGAATAAAATACATCCTATTCATAAAAAATGACTTACACAACAATTAATGAATAGGAAAACGAAACAGTTAACACCAAAAATAATGGTAATATAAAAATATTAATTACAAAATGATATGAGAGGTTCATATATGATATCATATATATTTATATGGTTATGGTGTAATTTAATAACATATATTAACTATTATACATTTGGTTAAAACACTGTATACTAATTGAAAGATCATGTTAAGGGTTAATTTTTCACAATCTCGTTATTATCAGATGATATTTAAACGAAAGTATCTATAGAGAAAAATTTATTATCAATGTACATGACTTTTAAAATTTATTTAAAATATTCAATAAATATTTTTAAATTCAATTTTTCCCATTGTTTACTTTTTTAAAAATATTTTTGAAATGAATCTTTCTGTCATTTTTGAAGTTATCTTTTTCATGTCATTTTCAACAAATTAAAGAAAGAATGTATTTTAACATATACATAGTGAGTTGCAATTTTATGTTTCTATTCCACCATAATATTTTGAAGAATATCTTACAATATAGAAAGGTTATTTTCAAAATAAATATTTTCTTTTATTATATTTATTATTTTAAAATATTTCAAAGTAAAAAAAACAATCTCCAAGTGTTATAATGGTTTTATTAGATTATTTTCACCTATGTAAAAATACATTGTTGGATTTTATGCATAATATAGATTGATTTATTATAATATAGTATTACATATTGTATTAATATTTTTATAATATTATTGAATTCGGGGTTCCATTTTTATACCATTCGTGGTTTATGGTTAAGGTATTAACAAATTATATGCTAGTTTGAATACGAATGTTTATGTTTTCTTTCACCCTTTTTATATGAGGAATGAATTGGAACCTGTAAGTGATATGAGGGGCCCTATATATCCACATTATGAATCATTAGGCATCATGAGACAAACTAGTTTGGAGTTTTACCCATTTATGCATGGTTTTGGCATGAGGCCTTGATGGTGTGGTTATGATGTCTTGCATTAGGCATTCCGTCATTATGAGATTAGTTATTGATATTTCATGTGATTATTAGACAAATAGTAATTCCATTTTAAAGTTTAAAAAGAATTATTTTATTCATTATTGACATATGATGCTGAATATTTTGTTTAAAATGCTTGTTTTTTAGTTTTATAACTTTTCTTAGAAGATTATTATTATTTATGATAGCTTACTCTATATTTTTTAACCTTAATGAGAATCTGAGATCACCCCTATATTATTTTTCATTTTTCCCCAGGATGAAAATATGTATATAATTTCTGAATTGTAGGGATAATATAAGGGATAAGAGTGTTTTAAAATGACATATTGTGTCGTTTTTCATTCCAAGGTTCAGTGTAAAACTAATCGTTTTCTATAGTTTTTCAAAGGTGACTAAACTGATTATTCCATAGGAATTTGGTTTCTTATGATCATAAAAATGCAATAATATAATGTAATAACTCAATGAAACTGTGGATGGTGGGATACAGTTAGTGTCGAAGGATTTTTAGTCCAAACCTAAGAAACTGTATTTTGAAAATATTTTAATTAGGGGACACTACCCTAAGATATAAATTGAGGATAAGTATATATGAACATCAAAAAAATTTGGTAATGTAGAGATTATATGGGTATTTCTAGAAAATACTTAATTATATGGAAACTAGATGTGGGAGTGGTTTTGGAACAGATGTACCCATGAGTAACAACTACGATTAGGTGTTGTGGGTTTAACATGAGGTAACATGGTACACAACAACATGCCTTTATGTGTATCTTGTATTTCATTCCTGGGGTATATTCTTAGGATAATTCACATTTTATTTACAATCCATTATGAAAACTTTATTACTAAATATGTCCCCAATGAAATCATTTTTATGATTATGGATTAGATATGCATAAAATATAGAATTTATGATATGTATTTTAGTAGTTTGAAATTATGAATTAAACTCAAAACCCAATCTAGTGAATGATGTTACTTAGAAACGAATTATAGTAGATGAAATAGTAATCATATCAGCACATGTAATCCACGTTGGGATTTCCATCCTACATACGATAATGATAGTAGAATTGGTGATAAAATATACACTAAGCTTCTTATAACCAGACCAAGAAAAATGATACCATTTATAAATAATAAACATACCCTTATGATGAAATCTAATCCATAATATGGAGGATCAATGTTAGATTTATTCATGGAAAAAGAACATCTAACATTTAATGGGACCTCTAATCTAGTTTTTTTGGAGAAAGGGATGAGTTCCTTATAGAAACAACTTCTTTCTTTGGGGTGTAATGAACGTGAAAAACATGTTATGGTAGTGTATCATATCTCAAGATATGACGATCAATGGTGGTAATTAATTCAAAACAAGAAGTTGGTTGAAGATATATAAAATATGGAAAGGAGGTAATTTAAAAGTCTCTTCCAAGAAAAATACTTTCCTCGTCATTCTTGAGCAGATATGGAGAGGAAATTTCAGATTCTATGGAACAAGGAGGATACTAATGTTACAATGTATGAAGCAAACATAAATATTTTATCATTTAATGTTTTATACTACATAAGTAACCCATGAGGTATGATTGATCAACTCATTGATGGGTTAAAACAATTCCTCCAGTAGGAATTGGTCTCACAATCAATATCATCATACAAAGATATCGTATAATGTTCTATAAACATATAAAAGGAATAATTTACGCCTTATGAATGTAATATAATGCAACAAGGGGTCTTCTAAACAATCTGGAAAAGTAGATAACGGGAAGAAGGGAAAAGTTGTCTTTTTCACCCAGTAGTAATTATTGGAAGACACACCTATGTACTTTCCTAAAGGTAATGGGAGATTTTTACATTTGTTGAGAAAAGGGCCACGATACTAATGATTAAAAGTGAATGAAAGAAGATACCAATATTCATCGGTATAATTGTAATGATATAGTACATTATGAAAATGATTTTCCTAAGAAACACTGAAAATTGGCCCAGATAATTTCAAATGAGAAAGGCCAAGCATTTGTGATCACAACTATTGAAGTTGATGTACCTAAAATGTTGCGGGAGGTTCATTAATAATTTCCTCAAATTTTTCCAAATATTTATTTTATTTTGGATCCTTGAATTAGTTTATATTTCCCATATTTATTTAAAAATTAGATATTTCTAATTCACATTAACTAGGTAGATTTCATTCAAACCCCATAAGGGATGTCTCATTGAAATAATGATATGTCAGGAAGCTCCCATTATGTAATATATGCATGATTTATCTATTGAATTTAACAACATAACTATTTTCTACTTTGATATAATCCTCGGTATAGAATAGCTATCAAAATATGTTCTGAATGTTTACTTTAAGAATAAGAACGTTACAATTTTTGAAGAATATGTGGAATCTGTAATAGTTATTGCAGAAATATCATCATATGATTATTATCTAGATCCACCTATATTAGCTATTATAAAAGTTATTATTATGGAATAAGAGAGGATAAAAGATACTAATTTTTAATTAACGGATGTACTTATTTTACAGGAATACACTGATGTATTTCCAGAGGATTTACCTGGAAAAACTCCATTACTAGAGGTTGAGTTTTCTGTTGATTTAATCACTATTGCAATGCCAATATCAAATATTCGTTATAGAATAGACACTGTAGAAATAGTAGAGCTGAAAAACCAATATGAGGTGTTGAGTAATATGGGATTTATTCTTACAACTGTTTCTCCATGGGGAGACATGGTTATTTTTGTTGTGAAGAAAGATAGATCAATTACATTGTGCATTGACAATATAGAAATTAATACTATTACAATAAATAACATATATCCACTTCCTTGAATTGATGGTTTGTTTGATCAACTTCATGGAGCTCAATAATGTTTTATGATCGATCTTCATTATCTCTATCATCAATTGTGTATAAATAAGGGAGACAATAAAAAGGAAATATTCCAAACCATGTACAGGTTTTATGAGTTTACATTAATGCCATTCATATTGACAAATGCACCCTTGATGTTTAGGGACATAATGAATAGAGTGTTCATGGAATCTCTTTATGATTTTTTCATTGTATTTACTAATGATTTATTGTTATACTCCAATATCTATGATTTCTAGTAAAATCACTTGGGGATTATTCCTATGACTCTTAGAATAAATTGACATTATGGGAGGTTTAGAACGTGTAAATTATATATTTAGAAAATATATTATCATTCCCATATTGTCTTCCATGATGGAATCTCTATTGTTCCTATAATGAAAAAGGAAATAAAATAGTTCCCAACATCAATGAGTATAACTGAGTCATGGAGTTTTATTGGTTTAGTAGGATAATATTGGCATTTTGTCAAAAATATTTCTTGATTGTGAAATACATTAACCAAGATCACATGTAATGTGGTTAAATTAATTTGCAAAAATTATTGTGAAGAATGTTTTAAAGAAATTAGCAGATGATTAGTTAGTGCTTCAATCTTGACATTACCATTTGGGAATGATCGGTTTGTTTGTTATAGTGATGCATCAACGAAAGTACATGGATTCATTCTTATAAAAATTCATAGGATTATTTCATATTAATCAAGGTAGTTAACAATTCATGAACAGAAATACAAAACTCATGATATCGATTTAACATAAAAAATGTTTTCTCTTGTGATATGGGTACCTAATATCTATAATGAATGATGTGAGAAATATACTGATCACAATAGTCTTGAAGATATTTTATAATTGAAATAAATCGACCTGGGATAAAACATATGGATTGAGCTAGTCATGGATTATTATTGCACAATACACTACCACCCAGGAAAGGAAAATAAGGTGAAAAATTATTTATATAGGAAGGAACATGGAGTTATAAACATAATGAGAGTCGAAAGGGATATTTTCATCATGGATCTAGAAAACTAGATTTGATAAATACCACGGTTGGTAAAACATAACTACTTTATGAAAAGGTTTCCAAACCATCGTTAATATAATGGTTAAAAATTTCTTAGTCTGATGTTGAGGAGTTTCAAAAGAAAATTAAAATTGTGAATGATATGAGACTGATTGACATTGTATTTGAAGATGATATTTTGTAATTTGGTATGCGGACTTGTGATCCCATTATAACTGAGCTAAAAAGTGAATTATTAGATGAGGATAATAGCTCAAAATTTTCAATAAACCTTCATATCACTATGATGTATAAATATTCAAAAGAAAATTTTTTCTTAAGAAAACATAAATTGTATGATTTTTGATTATGGGTCAAGATATATGGTTTGTCAATAGGTGATGTCTGAAAAAAACATCCTATAAGAGTCATGAATCCCTTTTCTATACCTGTGTGGGAAGGGGATTATATTATGATTGAATTTTTCATGGGGATTCCAAAGACTCCTAGATGAAATTATGTTATTTGTGTTTTTTTGGTTGTCTTACCAAATCAACATATTTTCATGGTATAAGAGATGATTTAACACTTGAACCATTATATATATTTTACATTAATGAATTTTTAAGACTCCATGGTATACCCATATCTATTTTTTTTGACAGTGATTTTCATATTACATCATGATTCTGGAAATTTAATCACATGGCCTAGATACTCAGCTTCATTTGAGAACTGCCTACCACCCTCAAACTGATGGACATTAAGAAAGTACTATTAAAATTTTAAAAGACAAGTCTAGATCACTGTCATATAACTTTCTAGGTATGTGGGATCAATATTTTCATCAAATAGAATTTTACAATAACAATTACATACATTAAAGTATTTATATGGCTCTCTATAAAGGGTTATATAGAAAGAGATGTCGCACGACAACTTTTTTGGATGATGTTAGTGAAATAAAAAACATAGGCCCATATATTATGGTGGAAACAACATAAAATATCAATATTATTCAAACCCAATTCAAAACAGTGAAAATTTGGAAAAATAGCTGTACAGAAATCTAAAGGTAGCATTGAGAATTTCCCGTATGAGGTGATGTTTTCTTAAATGTATCATCATTGAAGGGTGTTATAAGAATTAGTATGAAGGGTAAATTAAATCTCAAGTAAATTAGACCTTTATAAATTTTAAAATAAATTTATTTGTAGCTTACCGTTTGAAATTTCCGCGAAGTCTCTCAAATGTTCATGATGTGTTTCACGTATCACTGTTAAATAAATACATACCAGAACTAACACATGTACTCACATATGATGAAATATAAAGAGAAAATGATCTGTGTTGTTGTTATGATCCTATCAATATTCTTGATACCAGAGAACAAGTGTTGAAAAATAGGACGACTCGTCTGGTAAAAGATCAACGGAGAAACCATAAAATAGAAGAGGAGACATGGGAACCTGAAGAACATAAGATGAAGAAGCACCCAAAAAATATTATAATGTTATATTCAAAAAATTTTGAGGAAAAAATAATTTGAATGAAGAAATAATTTGACTCCCCACGATTCCACAAAACTTCTATTTTTTAATAATTCAATATTATTCTCTACATGCAACACTATGTTCGAGAGCAACAAAAACCAGTATATTGAACTAGATGTTTAAAAAGTAATTATGAAAATAATTTACCACATTGAAAAAATTTAAAAAATATTATAAAATATACATTATATTAGAATTCAGAATATCAAAATTACCTTATGGTGAATTTTTTGTTTTTTTCATAAAACATTCAAATTTGGTGATTACTGAAAAATAATGTAGTATTGCTAAAAATAAACCTACAATACTCATTTAATTGTAAATTGATTTTAAAATCACAATATATAAATAACATATATTAATCCAATATTGTTCATTTCAATCCTTTTATAATAGATTTAGATATAATAATTTTCAGAACATTTGAATGCCTCTTTACCCACCATCTTGCCACATTTGCAGGATTTACATTAAACGTTATTTTACATCTTTTTTGAATATAATTTCAAAATATTTACATAAATTGTTGTAATCATTAAAAAAAATTTGTTCTAATGGGATCAAAATAATTTTTGTTGAATAGTAGCTTTTGAATTTCATTTACCACTGTTAAGGGTAAATAAGGTAATTAAAGGTAAAAATAATAATATAATAATATAATATTTCTCTCACAATTTTCCTAATTTCATTGGATAAGTGTTTTTGACCTAAATAATCCATATATCGAAAATTGGATCTTTTTTAATCCAATTATTATAGATTAGAACATTTATTATATTTTATTTGAAGAAGAGATAAAAATGCCATATTCAAATTTTAATAACTATATCATTTTTAATACGAGGATATAAATGTGATATGGTAGAGTATAAGTAGTATTTATAAACATAAAATGATTATATAACTAAATTTAATTAATTTAAAAATTTATGAAATAAATTATTATATTAAATGGTGACACAATAATGATGTAGTAAGTGAATTATTAACAGAATAATCAATTAAATGATATTAAAAATATTTATATAATTTTAATTTTACTTAATTAATGACATTCAAGTATTTAATTTATAATTTAGGCATGTTAGTGAAACATTGGAAATATTTATTTCATGTTATCATGTTGGTTTAATATTTTAAAAAAATAAGATTTTGATTAATATGGAAATAGATAAAAATAATAATTTAAATAAATTAAATTTTGTTAAATCTTATAAAATTCAAAAAAATATAAGGATTGGAAAACTAATTAGGATAATGTTAAATATTTCATAAATTTTCTAATTGGGATTACTTTTTAATTTTATAGTAACTATATTAAACCTATATTATAAAAAACTAGTAGATGCGGTAAGAGTTAAACTATTTAACTATTTGTTAAATCTAATAAATAAGGTTAATTTTGTGACCTAAACCTATATAAATATAATTTTTTGTAAATATTTTGACTCATACCCTTATTATCATTAAAATAAAATTATTTATATCTATTTTAAATTGAAAATAAATTTATATTAAATAAATAGTTTTCTAGTTTCCAAAAGTTCCACTCCCATATTTTATAAAAGAGAACCTCTCATTATCTTTTATTCACACATCCAAAACACTTTCCCTTCGAAAAACCCAAACCAATTATCTTCCTAACTTCTCTTAATTCATCATATAGTCCATAAATTGGGATGAAAGCCTTCCTATGGAGTCATTTTTTCCAAATAAAAATGAGACACTCAAGGAAGAGGTAATTGTTTTACCAATTCCATTCAATTTATTTTCTTCTTATACATCCTCATCCTATGTTGTTTCCATACTAATGTAATAAATCTATTATAATCTACATTCTGATATATTAGTATTATGATAATACAACCATGTTCCTCTTGTAATGAACCAAACATTTATCAATGAAATTGCTATCTTTTTAAAGTAATATCATCACATAAAATCACATTAGGGAACACAATAAAACATCATGATTAAATGAACTACTAAAATATAGGCATCCATAATGAATAATTTTTCATCTTCAGTGATTTTAATTTCAAAAATGTGACATACATGGTTGTGATCAGTAATTTTTTTGGAGTCTGAAATGAAAAAATGTATCTTTCAGTGAATAGTAACTTACCCTCATAAATAGTAATGTTATCCTTAAGAATATTAATATGAAACTTATTAATATTGAATAATCCATGTGAATAAAAACATTACCAATCAGAGTATAAATAAAATTTATCCATCATATAAGTGAAAATATGATATAATTATATTGTAGTGTTTTTATTTTTGTAAGACATGGATATTTGATTATTAATTCAATAATTTAAAAGAAAATTTATTTTCATAAAATGTATTCATAAACTCATATTTTTATGTCTTAAGATTATTTTATGAGACGACAATTAATTATTCAATGTGATAGAAACACAATTTTAATTTCAAAATTTGTATTTTTCCAGTAATTTATGATTTACTTTAAAAAATAAAAATAATCATAACTAAAAAAATATTTTAATAAAATTGAGTTCATTTTTTAATTTGACACATCATGAAATTGTTTTTTTAATTTTTTATATTTTTCTGAAAAATATGAATTTTTACGGAATAATAAAATACATCAGTTTACAGTAAAAATACATTATAAGTTAAATCCACTATTTCTGTCATCATTAGTGATGTAAGCACCAAAATCTAGAACTCACATGCCCTCTTTACTGAATCTAGTCATGAAAAACATAATTATTTCATACCTTGTGGATAAATAATGAATTAATGAATATTATATTGAGAAAATCTCTCTCCCTTAATCAATAAATACCACCCCACACTACATCTTTTCCTCAAACCTCTAAAGCCTTGTACAAACTATAAATGTTTCTCAAATCCTATCCCATGCTCTTCCCACACGTCCATTAGCCTTAGATTTCATAAAAATACCAAAAACTCTCCACCAAAAATCCATTAATGGAAGATATATTCAAGAGGAAATTTCTCTCTATTGTTTTCAATTTCCTTTCAAATTTAATTTATTTTCTTCTATTATCCTCCACATATCTTATAAAAATTTCATAATAACTCCAGTATTATTTATATACCAGTATGATATCCTGTTAACTGAATATTATTCAATATACACCCTTTTCCTTTTTTATAAAAATAAAATACTCACCCGTGATGTGTTAATTTTCCATCATCGTGGATGATGCAACTTCATTTTAAAAAATATTTTTCAAGTATATAAATAAAACAATTAAATGAGTGAATATTAATTTTATTATGTATTTTTTATCCCCACTTATTTTCTTGAAACAAAATTTCTGCAGAATACTAAATGACAAAAAAACTTGTTCTTTGTGATCTAAAAACTGCCCAAATTAAACTAAAGTAATCATCATTGAGTTTTATATAATGATACATCTTCATATTTTATAACCAACATAATTATAATATATTTTAAACTAATTTAATATCATTAAAAAACATTTTATACCCATTTTTTGTTTATCCTTTTTCTACACAAACATCCATTCATGTGTACAAGTAAACAATTCATGAATACTAAGAAAAGAACTATCATGAAAAATGAATTTAAACACTATAACACTTACACAGGGCCAAAACACAACTTAATAAAACCTTAATTATACATATTAATAAATAAAATGTTCTTGAATTTTTAAATAATGAATATAATTTCATTATACAGGGCATTATGGTGAAGAAAGCATTCAGACACAAGGTTAGAGGATTTCTCAAACCCAACTCTCCTTCTTTGGGTCTTCCCCCTTTCACACAATTTTTGGCATGATTATTCATTAATATAATTTATTCATAAATATCATTACATTTCTGATATATACATGTTTTCCACTAGAGTTTATTTCAAACACAATGTTTTCTAAATGAACTATTCTTTCATAAAAACATTTTACTTTTCAATAAAGGATGATGGTCATTTTAACTTGTATGTTATTCCATCGTTCATTTGGTAATCCAAATTTTAAGAATGTGTGATTTATGAAAGGAAACCGATTACATTATCTATTTTATTTATGTCCATGATTGATATAAATTCAATGTGGAATTCCAGGTAATGTTAATGTTATGATGTGATGGGTGAGCCCATAATTATATAGTGCAATGTTGATGTTATGATGTGACATGTGCGCCCATAATTATACACGGCTTAAATTAATTTGGTAATTTGACGAACCTAATTATTAAAGTTAATAATTAATGAACATGATGATAAATTTTTTTCATAAATATGTGTGGTATATGACCAAAAAGACGTGATGTTTCATTTTTATGCATTGCACATTCCATGCTATTATCCAATGCTTTTTATCATGGTTATGATGACGATTATATGAATATCCTCAACCCATGTTACGTTTTTTCATGTTCTTATCTATAAACATACTATGATTTTAGGTCATAATTTTTATGTATATCCTCAGGTTATCACTTGTAGTATGGGGGTGCCAAGATCCAATAAAAAAACATAGAAGAAGGAATTAAATAAATATTTTGTGATGTAAATGTTACGTACAATCATAGTTTTCCAAAGACAATAAACTATTGGATCCTTTATTTGTTGTTTTCTTATGTTTTTTATCATTAAAATAATTTAAAATCAATTTAAAAATAGTAGGGTCACTATAGTTGGTATTAGAGGCATGATTTTGTTAATTTTTCATTTAGTATTAGAGAACCGTAATGAAAATCCAAGTATAGGGCTATGTATATGTAAGCACGCAAGATGCTTTTCTAAGCAGTGTGATCCCCTAAGATATGATTTTAGTGTAAATTGCAGAAATGAATATACTATTTTTTTCATGAATTTTTTACCTATGTTTATGTTCTACCATTTTATATTTTAGAAATTGGATGGACCAGGAGAAACCCGGCCAACAACCCATGCGAGGGACAATGCTGTGATTTCCAGAATGATATCCCCAATTATTTTGGAGATGGAGTTCAAAAATTAATGGAAATTATTACCCATTTCACCTATTTTATTAATAAAAACATGAATAATTTTTAACATCCTCATTCACCAAAGAGGGTGAAACTGGTTGCCAAGTGTTTTATTCTCCAACGACCACTGATGTTTTTTGGATCTTGCAATCCAATTGTTGTGGAAAAGTGGGACAACTCAGTAGAGAATATATTTTCTATTCTTCAATATTCTAGGATGGATAAGGGGAATCTATCCTTTTATCATATTTATTCATATCCCAACCAATATTGGTATTTGATTAATAACACCAAACAGATAGAAAAAATTGATGATATGGAGTGGGAGGACTTTAAGATAATTTCTCTTAACAAGTATTTCCCACGAAAACATTATTTGAAGATAGATAACGAATTAATAGAGATAAATAAAAAATATAAAGAATTTACCATGTCATATGAAGTGAATTTAAAATGGATTCTAAAGTATTCATTAAGATTTTTTATCAATAATGATTGAAAAATAGATAGATTCTTTAGTTGATTAATACCACACCTTTGAAATGCTGATACAATTTGAGTCATTGGGAGTTATGAAGAAGTAGTTGGATGTTATCCCAAAGTGGAGATGGTGTTCAAAGAATGGTAACCTGGCTATGGTGATTTGAAAATAAATATAGAGTTTCATCTAAAGGATCTAATGAGAAGGTTGGAAAGAAAACCCAACCAGCCACATGAATTTATTTGGGAAGAATCATCCTGGGAATTAACTCAATGGGATGGAGAAATGCTTCAAGTGTGGTAGAGAAGGCCACCAAAATCAAAAGTGATGAAAAGGAATGAGTTTGAAGGAGAATCTTGTTGAATAAATGATATCACCACCCATAGTCCAATGATACATCTGTATAGAAAAGGATAACTATTCAAGACAATGCACTAAACCTCGATACCTTAATGCTAATTAGTTTCATGAACCACAAAATCTAATGGAGAAAGTTATGTCATATTCCATCACTACTACGGATGTTTAGAAATAATATGAAGTCATACAAGGTAAACATCCAATTCACACCTAAATATAAAACTTTTAATTGGATTCTAGTTCTACATCTTCCTTTATATCTTGCATGTTTTCTAGAACTATATATTCAAATACTAGAAACCATGATGTAGAGATATCTATAAATACACCTTGTGGTTTTATCATTGCAACCCATGTATTGGAGTCTTCTCATGTTGGTCATCGTTTCATGATTCTTCCATCAAATCTCGTGATATATCCCTTGGTGTATTTCAACACTATAAGGGTAGTGTATTGGCTCTTGTTATACAGAGCACATATCAACTATCGGGAAAAGGAATTATCTTTTCATATTCAAAACCATCCCATGATCCTACTAAAATTAATGAATGATCATGAATCTCTATTATAGAATCCTTTAATGGTGTGGGTGTTAGATCCCTATGAATAAGAATACCACACTAAAATGGTTGAGTCAAGGGAATATGTCAACCTAATAAAATTCCCATCATGAGGGAAAATGATGATGTATTTCCCAATGAGTTACTCGAAAATCCCTCAGATCGTGAGGTAGAGTTATCCAATGAACTCATACCTGAATCCCCTCCTATATCAATGTGTCCCTATTGGATATCTCCTATCAAACAAGAGAAGTTATTGACTCATATGAAAAAACATTTGGAAAAAGGGTTCATACACCCTAGTGCTTCACCTTGGGGGTGCACATGTGCTCTTTATGAAGAACAAGGATGGATCAATGATGCTATGTATCGATTATCTGGAACACAAAAAGATCACCATAAAGACCAAGTATCCTCTCCCAAGTATTGATGACTTTTTCTATTAGCTATAAAGATCTCAGTACTTCTCAAAGGTGGATCTACGTTCTTGATATCATCAACAAAAGGTGAAGAATGAATATACTCAGAAGACTGCTTGATGTAAAAGCTTTCAGAACTATGAGTTTCTTAAGATTCCCTTCAGACATAATAAATCGTCAACAATATTCATGGATTTGATGAACAGTTTCTTTATACACTACCACGCCATTTTTTTTTTGTTTTTATCAATGGTATTCTTATCTACTCCAAATGAATGTAGGACAATAAAGAAGATATATTACTTGTGTTGGATACGTTGAGAAACATGATGTTGTATGAATTGTTTATAAGGTGTGACTTTGGGATGAAGAAAGTCACATTCTTGGGACATGTGATCATAAGTGATGTAATTTCTGTGGACCCTTCCAAAATAAAGTCAATTGTGGAATGGCCCAGACCCTCTTGTGTCATAGAAATATTTACTTTTCATGGATTAACTAAGAACTACCAACATGTTTTGATAACATTCTTGTGATTTACAAGCCCGCTAACTACATTGATAAGTAATGGGGCAATGTATGTCTGCACAAAAGAATTTGAGAATATATTAAAAGAGATAAAGTTATCTTTGATCACCGCAATTGTACTCACATTACCAAAAATTGGAGAATGTTTTGTGATATACAGAGATTATGAGAAGTAATTATAGAGTTTTTTACTCATGAAAATTGATAATTTGATAGCATATACATCACAAGATTTTAATATCCATGAGAAGAACTACCCAACGCATGATCTGGAGCTAGCAGCTGTGATTTTTGATATGAAAAACCGGAGACACTACCTCAATTGTTAGATGTGTGACATATATACTGATCACAAGAGCCTAATTTATATATTCACACAAAATGATATCAAAATTCTTCAAATGATATTGTTATATCTAATCAACAACTACAATTGATCCATTTTTTTGGAATCCTGTTAAGGGGAATAAGGAATCTGAGGCTCTTAGCAGAAAAGAACCTGCTACTCTATCCATGTTCAAAATTGAGGAAGACCATATCTTCAAGGAATTAGAATGGATTGATTTGTAAATCATAATTGAATGGAATACATCCAAAATTTCCCATATTATTTCCATACCATATATCTATGAGAATATTAAAGAGGAAAAAAGGGATGATCTAGAGTTACAATTAAAGGTGCATGCTGTAATGTAAGGGAAGATGCAATAGTTCTATATCGATGATGATTGTGTGATTTGGTTTGGAATAGGGATTTTTATACCATTATCACCTAAGATAAATATAAATCTATTTGAAAATCCACATGGATCAAAATTATGTATCCATCCGAGTAGAAACATGAAATACTGAGATCTCTAATAACACTTCTTGGGGGATAACAAGGAGAAGGATATTGAAAAATATATACCAATGTGATTGATATGTCATAATGTTAATGAAGAGTGAAAAAATTATAATTGTATGATGAAACAAATACCTATTCCTATGTGGAAATAGGAGAATATCAATATGGACTTTGTCATGGGTCACCCGAAGATGTCCAAAGAAAAAAATGTAGTATGTGTTATGGTGGACCGACTCACAAAGAATGCCCACTCTATCAATATTTGGGAAGATATCTCGCATCAACAACGTGAAAATATATATGTGACGAACGTTTTGAGATATCATGTGGTTCCACTATATATTGTCTTGGATCATGATCCAAGGTTCACATCTAAATTCTTCAGGACTCTCAAACATTCCTTGTGTACTTAATAAATTTCAGCATGGCCTATCACCCCCAAACAGATTGCCAATCGGAATTTACTATTCGAACACTCAAAGATAATCTATGATCATTCTATTTATAATTTAAAGGGGTATGGTATCATCATATCCCATTAGTTGAGTTCACATATAACAACACCTTCCACTCGAGTATTCAGATGGATCCATATGAAGCCCTATATGGAAAGTGATGAAATACATCAACCTGTTTGTATGATGGTGAGATAGAAATATGTGTGGACCTAATCTTGTACAAGAGATGAAAATAAATGTTGAAGTCATCCAGAAACATATCAAATCTTATTAGAGTCAATAAATGAGATAGGCCAAAATCTATCGAAGGGACACAGGGTTGGATATGAGAGATCATTTCTTTCTTGGAATATCACCCTAGAAGATTCATGTAGTTTGGAAGGAATGTGAAGCTAAGAATATGGTACATGAACCCTTTGAGATCCATGATAACATATGAATTGTGGCATATTAGCATGAACATCCACCGAATATGGCTCATGTTCATGATGTGTTTCACATATCACTCCTAAAGAAGTATATACAAGATCTCTTACACATACTGAACTCATAGGTGGTACAACTAGAGGATGGTCTATCCTTTGAAGAGTAGCTAATAAATATTCTGGATATGAGAGATAAGGTTTTATGAAACAATATAACCCACCTTGTTAATGTTTTGTGGAAGACCCATTTGTATGAAGAATCAACATGGGAACTGGAAGATGTGGGGATGGAGAAGTACCCTCACTTATTTATATAAAATGAAATTTTTTGGGTGAAATTTAAAACTGTTGGTAGAATGTAACAACCCACACTTTTATGAAAGCAATTGCTCTTGTATTATAGTAATATAATCACATAAAATCACTATAGAAAACAAAATGAAACATCACGATTAAATGAAATAGTTAATTCTAGGTGTCCTTTAAACATAATTATTCCACTAATGTGATTTGAATTTTGAAAAAATAACATACACAGTTGCTATCAGTAAGATGTTTGGAGTCTGATAGAACCCAAATAAATTTTGGTGAAGCATAACATAACCTTACGAATAGTAATGTTAACCTTATAAATAGTAATATTACCATTATGAATACTACATCATCAAAGTGAATAAGATCCTTAAAAAAGATAGTATAAATAAACTTTATCCATCTTATTAGTGATTAAATGATATAATTATATTTTAGTGTTGGTATTTTTGTATGACATGATTATTTAATGATTAATTTAATAATTTAAAAGAAAATTTATTTTCATAAAAAGAATTCATAATCCAATATTTTTATGTCTTATGATTATTTTTTGAGACCTTTATTAATTTTTCCAAGTGATAGAAAAAGAGTTTCAATTTTTAAATTTTTATTTTTCAAGTAAATTATGATTTTATTAAAAATTAAATTAATCATATTTAGCAAATTATTTTTATAAAATTGTTTTCATTTTTGACTTATAGAATATGGAAAATGGTTTGGATTAATTTTTTATATTTTTCGGAAATACATCAATTTTGATGAATAGTAAAATATGATAATTTATCGTATTAATACATTCTATGTTAAATCCTTTATTCCTAACATCATGAGTGATTTATGTATCCAAATATTGAAATAAAATTCCCTATTTACAGTATCTAGTAATGGAATCACCACTAAATCTTGTATTGTGGAAAAATAATAAATTAATGAATTTAATATAGAGAAAACCCATATCCCCGATACTAAAAACACCACCTCTCACAATACCATTTCCTCACACCCCTAAATCCTTGTTCCTAATAATTTTTAAAAAAAAACACTTCCCAAGATCCACCACCACATATAATATCCCTGGGTATCAAAAAATGAAAAAAACATCTCACCAAATGATTCTTTCATGGAAGATATATACAAGTGGTCATTTATTTATATTTTTTATTAAATTGTATTTCCAATTTCATTTGTTATTCTATTATACTCGACATCTCTTAGATGAATGTCATGATAAATCTAGTGTTATTTATATAATGGTATGATATCATTTTAATATAAGATTAATCATTATACTCCTCCCACTATCTCTGTTTTTATAACAATGAAGCCATCGTCTATGATGTGTTAATTTACCATCACTATTGTCGATGAACCTCATTTTTACATAAACTAATTCATGGATGAAAATAAAAACATTAAATGTTTTAAATTATATTTTAATATTTATTTTTTTACCCATTTAATTTTCTGGAAACAAATTTTTTACATAAGACTAAATGATAAAACAAAACTTGCTTTTTGGGATCCAAATATCACCCAAATTAACATAAAATGATCAACATTAAATTTATCTAACGATTCATCCTCAAGGTATATAATCAAATTAATAATGTGTTAATTTAAATTCATGTAAGAACACTGAAAACATTAAATATTCATTATTATATGTTTAACCATGTTTTACATGAACTTCCATTCACATGTACAAGTAAATCATTCCTGAATACTCAGAAAAGAACACCCACGAACAATGAGTATAAACACTATATCTCAACAAAAGGACAATAAAATACCTTAATAAAACATAATGTGTCATATTAATATATACAAGGTTTGGGAATTGTTAATTAATGAATCTTATTTAATTATATATGATATTAAGGGGAAGAAAGCGTACAGACACAAGGTAATAGGATTTCTCAAACCAACTATCTTTCTTTGGGTCTTCCTTATTTCACCCCATATTCATTATGATTATTAATAAAAAATAATTTATACTTCACTATCATACCATTTATGGGATAAATTTTTTTACCCCTATAGTTTTGGACAAGAAAAATGTATTCCTAAAGAACTCTTATTTCCAAAACACACCTTTTACTTATCACTAAATATTGATGGTTATTGTATCAAGTATGTTATCCCCCATTTCATTTGGGAACCAATAGTTTATTAATGTATGATTTATGAAATTAAACCAATTAATTTAAATGGGTTATTTATTTCTACGATTTATATAGGTTCTATGTGGAAATCATAATAATGTAAACATTATGATGTGACAGGTGCTCCTGGGATTATATTGCGCTATGTTGATGTTATGATGTGATGGGTATTCTCAGAATTATATAGAACCCCAATGCATTGGGTAATGTGAATAAACTCATGACTATGTTTATGTATGCATGAAAATGTTTATACCATATTTCAAAACTATTTGTGGTATATTACCACTAATACATATTGATTCATTTTTATACATTGCCACCTTCCATTATATTATATAATGATTCATCAATTTATTATTATGATGATGTTATAATTATGATCACACCCTGTTACATTGTCTCGTGTTCATATCTATCCTATTATTTGTATTTTATCTCACCCTTTTTATGTCTATCCTCAGGTGAGTAGTTGTACTAAGGAAAAGTCATGAGACAAAAAGAAGATATAGAAGAAATAATTAAATAAATATTTTGTGATGTAAATGTTATGTATATTCATAGTTTTCCCAAGACACTAAAAAATTGAATCCTTGATGTGTAATGATTTTTTTTATTAAAATGATTTAAATTTAATTTAATATAACCAGGTTCACTATTCCCCTTTTTATCCAACCTACGAAAAACAATATCACAACACATGGATATAGAAAACATATCGTCTCCATGCCATGGTTTAATTTGTAATTCAACCATGATTTATTTGGATGGGTATAATTATGAGTGTAATGGATATAAATAATTAATATAAAATTATAATTATTCTTTATAATTAATTTACAATCTAATTCCATACTATTTAACTATCAAGGAAATAACACTATTGCTCATCTGAATGTATGACCCACCGTCTCCATGATGTAGTGATATTCATTCTATATATTAATCGTTAAATAATGATTTAAGATTTAAATTATGATTACAAATCATATATATGAAATTCTTATAATTTTTTTATGCATTAAATACATCCTATACATAACAAACATGACTTAGACAATAAAACATGAATAGGAAAATGAATCAATTAATACCAGAAAAAATTGTAATACAAAAATATTGTTAAAAAATTATAAGAGAGGATCATATAAGATATCATAAATATGGATATGGTTCAATGATAATTTAATAACAATCATTAACCATTACATATAAGGTTAACCCACCCTTGAATACTTAAACGTTTAAGGAATGTATTGATTTTTCTTAATCTCATTATTATATAATGTTATTTAAATATAAGTATATATTGAGACATCATTATCATACAAGTGCATGATTCTTAAAATGTATTTAAAATTTTATCTATATTTTTATGAAGTAAATATAACCCATTATTTACTTTTTTTATAATGTTCTGAAGTGAATATTTCCATCATTTTCTAAACAAGGTTGTTTATAATATTTTTGAAAAATTTAGAAATAAATGATTCTTTATATTATTGGCTGTGAGTGGAAATTTTCCACCATTATGCTACCTCAACATTTCGAAGCATCCCTTAAAATCCAACAATTTTATTTTAAAAATTAATGTTTTATTTTAAAATTTTTCGGCTTTTAAATGATTTCAAATTAAAATAGGTAAATTTCTACAAAAGACTTTTAATAATTTTATTTTATTATTTTCAGCTATGTCAACATCCATTGTTGGATTTAATTCTTAATTTAGGTTGATTTATTATGATAAAATCTTCCATATTGTATATATTTTTTTTGATATGTTTGACTATGGATTTGATATTTTTAAACCATTAATGGATTATGGATAATGTATTAAAATTTCATATGCTTGTTTTAATAGGAATGTTTATGTTTTGTTTCACCCTTTTCATATGAGGAATGAATTATACTTAGTATGCGATGGGTATAGACTACTATAACCCATCGATGCCTCGATAGGTCTCATGAGAATAATTAGTTTCCATTTTTACCCATTAATAAATAGTATTGGAAAGAGGCGTTAATGATGTTTTTATGATATCTGACATTATATAGTTCCTCATTAATGGATTAGTTATTGATATTTCATGTTATTATTTAATGAATAGAATATTCATTTTAATGATTAAAATGAATTATTTAATTTATTCTTTCCACATTATGATTAATATTTGGTTTAGAAGCCTTTTGTTTTATTTTTATGCATTGCCTTAGATTTTTATTTTTTTTTATAATATCTTTACCTATATTGTCTTTCCTTAATCGCCATTTGATCTCACCACTTTCTTATATTTCATTTTTACTAGGATGCGCATAAGTATATTAGGACTAACCTACAGATATAATCTAAGAGATGTGACTATTTTCAAGGGAGATAGTATGTTTCATTTCATTCCAATATGTAATGTAAAAAATATATTTGTATCTAGTTATTTAGTCTTTTGGGATTTGATTTCTTATGATCATTCCAATGTAATAATATATTGGACTGACTCGAGGAAACTAGGATCATGGCATTATCTTTGAGCTCGATATTGGATTCTATTTGACAAAGTCATTTTGATATATAGTTAAACATGTCACCCTATACAATATATAGAATAATACAAATACATATAATATTATTTCTAGAGAAATACCAAAATAATGTTTAGTCACTTTCTAGTAATGTAATAATAATATAGGACAAAAAATGTGAGATATCACGTGGGGGTGAGGAACTATATCAATGAATGTGTCACCCAGGGATCATAGATAGTCCAAACGAGGAATGAAAAAAATGAAATAATCTATGATGGATGTATTGCTTTTGAATTAAAATTTAAATGAATTTAATGTATGTAAATTTAACAGACATATATATATTGCTTGTATTATGTACAAATATAATGAACATATTATACATGTATGTGATTCATCAATATGGATATAACCATGATTCGGGTAGAGAATATGAGTTTTATCTATGTACTCACGTTGATAGTATCATGCAGTATGTATGCCTATGATGCATATGTACATGAAGTGAAAATTATAAATAAAGGCTTATTACATGTTAATTTTCCACATGGAATCGAATTATACCAATACGTTTTCATCTAGAATAAAATATTTTCATAAGTCTCACTGAATATGTTAAATTGATTAATCAATGAGTCAATAATTAGGGGAATATTTTCGTAATACCCAACTACTATAAATGAAATTATAATTTATGATGAAGAGTTATGTTTTTAATATATAATTTGAATATGATAATCTTTAATGATAGTAATGGTCGATATTTCAATAAATGTTATTTTTTATAATTTGTTTCATGAAAATATTTCTATAATACCTTTCCTCATGAGGCTTATTCCTCAATCATGATAAGAGGTTAGAACCCCTTGGAGTTGTTTTGCGGTTCTTTTTTAGATATAAAGATTTTTTGACTGATGTGTTCCCCCCACTCAGAGGAAGTTGGCCTTGATTAGATACTACATGAATAATTCCTCAAGACATCATCCAACATCTTGTAAGTATAATGAATCTCCATAAAAAACATATTATCTCCTATATTATAATATTTTAACAACATTGTTATAAAAAATACATATCAACCTATTTTTGGGATTAATTTTTATGTAATGGATTACATGATTATCCTTTGAAACCCATCAATTGTATTGGATTATTATTATTATTTAAGGATAAATGATGTTACAAATATTCATTCCCACGAATACCATAAAAATAAACAGATCATGTCAACCTTTATATAAGCTGGTAAATGTAAATTTATTCAGGGATAAATCATTGTAGATATTTTCTATGTAATGGTCATATAAATTAACCTTTATGATGATAGTTGTGAATAAATTTAATCATAGTTTCCCTTTATATAGATGGTTATGTATAGAATACGTAGATATATAACCATATGTAGAATGGGTTTTCTATGATATCATCGTGATTTATATTTACAAATATTTTTATCAAAAATTAAATGATGAATAAATGTTTTTATAATATTCAACATAAGGGTCATTGAAAACTGCCTTTATATTGAGTATTTTCATAATATTTGTCGATGATCACCCTAATTCATAATATGATTCTTTGTAAAGGTGAAAATAAATTTCTTAGATAATGGTTTATCACATTTTATTTCTTAGGGTTGGTAAAATGATCATAATTCATAATAAAAAGTATTTTCGTAATATTTTAATTTTTAAATATTATATAATTAAAATAATTATATTTTTTTTATAATTTTTAATACAAATGTTTATATAACATATTTATTTTCCACTATTAACTATGAATATGTAATATAACATTAACATAAATACATGTAATAAAAAACGACATTGAAATAATGATATTGTTTTGAAATAAAATATGTAATTTAGTAAATTTTTATAAATTACATATGTTATATAATCATATTAAAGGTTATAAATTTATTAATATAATTTTTTCAAGATTAATAGAAATTTTAAATTTTCAAATAAATAGAACATTTTTTAAGATATTATATAGAACACCTCTAAGATATTTTGATTCTTGATTTGATCAAATAATTAAAGAATGGTATCTATATAATATTTATATAATATAAAAATTTCTACATAAATTATATTTATCAATACAATGTGTATAATCCATAAATTATAATATATTAATTTAATGAGCCACATAATGTATAATATGAAAATTTCAGATTAATTATTATTCTTTATAAAATATAAATACATTCCCTATTTTATGTAGTAGAATGAAATTAAGAATTTAGGTAGTTTATTTATCCATAGCATATTAAAAATGAAAAAGTTTTTTAAAATATATTTAATACCTCTAAAATGTAGTTATAAAAATTACATAATTTTTAACTGATTATGGTAAATGGTTAAAATGGTTTAAATAATTTATTACAAATACTTTTTTAATACTAAATAGTTAATATTATGTTTAACTTTTTTCCAATTAAAATACTATATAAAATTTTTACATGTCATGTTAAAATGGAATAAAATTCTATCAAATTATATAGATTTTTTGAGATATTGAAATAAAAAGTAAATTGAAAATTACAGTGATAACCATTTCAATAATTGTCCCCCTACCACTTGCATATTATAACATTATTTAAGCGGATTCCCTCAACCTCCATCACATTCAACACACTGACCTACTACCCTTAATTCATTGTACCATGTCTCATTGTGTTTAAATCTAAATAAAAAAATTCTCATTTTTAGTTATTAATAATAATTTATGTGATGCACAATTGAGGATTTATTAAACCATAATTTATAGTTTTATTTTTGAATTTTTCATTATCATTTAATTTTTTTGGAAAAATTATACAATCTATATTTTAAAGATCATATTTTTATATATCAGAAGAATATAATAGAATTTAGAAATAAAATATGTCATTAAGAGTTCACATTAACAATGAATTTGAATGGGATGTAATGATAACACATACATTGTCACTAGATTATCCATTAGAGAATTAACCTTCCTAATTTTATTAAATATGGTAAAATGAGAGTTGGTAATTCTAATCTATGAATGAATCATATAGAATTTTATTCACATATTCTAAAATTTATATTCTTTTAATTTTATATTTTAAAAAAATATGTAAATACAATTGATTTCAATTGAAAATGTAAATAATTGAGTAATGACTCCTGATGTGAGATAGTATATTAGTTCTAAATATATGAATTAGATAACATCATGTAGAGTTTATGTAACACCTAGAGATTTTATGAAAAAAAATCTTTTTAATTTCATTGATGTCTTGTGTTGTATGATACACCAAAAGGAGCTTGCACTACACCCATCTCGACTTGGCTTGCATTACACGCAATCGCGGCCTTCCATGATAGCATGTGTTTTACGCAATACCGAGTTTCGCTAAACAGCGATATGTTATACAAACTAGCCGTTATGAATAGTAATACCCACTTTTTGAAATTTTATAAATTTTATATTTCGAAATGGACTTCATTTTTGGATTCGGAATATTGAAATTAGCCTAGGGTGAATTTTTGGTATTTTTTAAAAACATTCAATTTTTGATGAACAGTGAAAAACTGAGTTACTATTTAAACACTGAATTATTATTTAAATAATTATCTATTTTATTTAAATTTATTTTAGGTAAAAATTGACACATAATACCTATATATTTTCAATGTAATTCATTGGAGTCATTTTATAACAATTTTTGATATATAAAAAGTTTATTGAACTTTTCATCGACTTTTACCTACCTCCTAGGAGCTTTTTGCAAACTTACATAAAATTTAATTTTACCACTTATGTGAGTGGAATTTTGAAAATCCGAGAGACATGGTTGATATCAAAGAAAAAAATGTGGTTCAATGTGATGAAAATAATTTTTGGTGAATAGTAACTTTTTACTTTTAATTACCACGATTTAGAGTAAATAGGATAATTAAGGGTAAAAATGATATTATTATTACCCTAACACATGTCCTAATTCTATTTGATAAGTTTAATTCGACCAATAACAACCTTAGGAATAAAATATGACCATTTATGTCCACTTTTATTAGATTAGGACATTTATTTTTAATTTATTTAAAGAAGGGTTAAAATATTTAAAATGAAAGTTTAATAATTAAATCATTTTTAATATAGGGTTATACGTAAGATAAAATCGACTAAAAATATTCCTTATAAAGATAAAAATATTTTCTACCTAATGGTACTTTATTTATAATTTTTATACATTAAATAATCTAATTTATTTACAACACAATCGTGATGCAGTAATTACATAAATAATAAAATATTAAAATAATATATATTATAAATATCCAAATAAATGTAATTTGAAACTTTTTATGAATTCAAATAATTTTATAGGTTAATATGACATGTTAGTATTTCTTTAATTAACATTTTTCGAACTAATCAGGCTGATATGATTTTCGCAAAAATCAATTACCTAATAGTGTCAAAATTGACATAAAATAGTTTTTAAAACAAATATTATATTATTAATTGTTATATTATTTCTAAATATCTAAGGTTCAGAAAAATGACTTATATAAGGTTATATATATTAATAATGAACAACTTGGGGTTATTTTGGCTTGTTATAGTATGTTTATTAACCATATAGTGTAAGAAAACAAGAAGACACAGTAAAAGATAAATTATTTAACTTAGAGTTAAATTTAGAAGATAAGTTTAAAATAGTAACCTAAACTTGTCTAAAACCTATTTGTTGAGAGTATTTTGACACATCCCCCCTTTATCTTCGAATTAAATCAATTTTTAATTATTATAAACCGAATATGACTTTATTATAAAATAATATTATAAGTTCTTCCTAAAGTTCCCCTCTCCTCCCTTATAAAAAGGGCACTAATTCACTACTCTCTTCAAAACCTTTTGAGCCTTCAATCTCGGCCAAAACCTGCCCATTTCCCTTATAATCTTCTATATCAACATTATAGTGGTTCCGGTCTCCTCAAAATACTATCCCTAGTGCCTTAAGAAGAGGTTAAGAAGAGGCACGTCAAAGAAGAGGTAATATCCTTTACCGATTCTTTCCAATTTATTTCTTTTTCTACTTCTTCTTATTTATTTGTTTCATTATAAATTAATAACATCAGTATCACTAATATACTTATATTTTATTATAAATATGAAACAACAAAATTTCATCTTCCATCCTTCCTAAGGAAAAACAAATCACCGCGCGTGCGTACGTATGGAATACCGTCTCCACGCCGTGGTGTAATCTATTTTCCACCACCACCTTACTTGGATGGGTATAATGGTGTAAATAAATAACTATATATGATTATTTTAAATTGATATTTATTCATAAATATTATACATACACTTAAATACAATTCCACAATCATGGGAACGATATCATCGCTCATGCGTACGTATGGACTACCGTCTCCACTAACGCGATGAGATTCATTTTTCATGATTAACCATTAAAGTATAATTATAAAGTATATATAATAAATAATAATGAATTATATTACATTATAATGATACTTTATTTTTGTACATATATGTTTCATTTAATTAATTCCATTTAATTCAATAAGAAAACGAAAATAGCGTTCATGCGTACGTACGACCTACCGTCTCCATGAACGGTGTATTTCATTTCATTTATAAATCTATTATATATATATACTGAATATATATGATATATAAATCATGATTTAAATTCATTAAGTAAGTAAATAAATATGTAGTTAATAATAATATAAAGAACAACAAGTCCAAACACGTACAATAAATAAAACGATTTTTACCCAAAATGCTGGTTTAACAAGGAACTTACAAAAGAACGGGTAATATAAAGTCATAAGTGAACCATATATGATATCATAACAATGAATATGATTCTGTAATAGGTCAATGAAATTATTTAAATCATTATATAGAAGGATCAGATATGTACGAAGCATATCAGACAGAAGGTAAGGGATATTTTTACAATCTTATTTTTATCCGAGATTGCTTATAAGTAGGTATTTACTAGGGTTATGTTTATCATCCATGTCCAAGTTTCCTCCAAATGTTTTCATAAAATGATTAAAATTCTTCCATGAATGTTTAAATTCATTTTTATCCCTTTTTTGTCATTTACCAAATGGTATGGAAGGAATATATCTTTTATTTACCCTACGAGATACTTTTTGACTTTTCTGGAAAAGTATGAGAAAAATATTTCTTTTAACATATTTGGCATTAATGGATTTTACGGTTTCATAACACTTAATTTTCATAAAGCATACTCTACGAGATTTCATGATTATTTTCATGAAAATCATTTTATTTTAAAATTGAATGGCATTTTTTGAAAATAAAATGATTTTGAAGAAGAAATAATATTTTCTTCAAGAATTCATTTCAAGTGTTTTATCAAAACCATTTTCCATATAAGATGAAATTATTTCATATGTGTGTGTCTAAAGTGTAATATCTCTATGATTCACATGGTTTCACTTTTCTTATGTTGAAATGATATCCATTTTTTATGGATTAATGTTATGATTGGATGATGTTTATAAAACCCATTTTATACTTTTGGTAATGATGAATGATTTATGTTCATGTTGTGGCACAAGTAAGATTGATTTCATTATTACATGGGTGGGACCTATTTCTCCCTCGAATGAATTTGGTAAAGATTCATATCTTATTAGATAGACATGGCTGGAATGATAAGTTAATCTGGTTTAGTGATACATGACTAGAACGAGGAGTGAACTCGATTCAGAAAGGGACTTTGTCCACTAAGATGGTTTTGGTAGCAATGCCCTGACTACTATGGAAATCATATCTGGTGCGTAATGATTTTCCACAATTACATGTTTTATTACAATGCTCTTTTATCATGATTTATATTCCTTTATGATATATTCCTTATGTACTTCCAAGAGTTATGTCTTTTCTCATGATTTAGATGTTTTAATTTTATGGTCAAGTTTTTTCATTCAAATGTTTATGGATTGTTTTATGTTCTTTATGCTTTCCCTTACTGAGCATTTGAGCTCACCCTTTATATGTTTTCTTTTCTCCAGGATTTAAAGAAAGTTTTTAGGTATGAAAAGAAAAGGGGAAGATCTTTATGCGAGATGATGAAGATCTTTCAACACGTTTAGAAGATTATGATCCGAGATTCCAAAGACACTAAACTATTACGGTCCTTGTGTTTCTGTTTTTATTATGTATTATGTATTCTACAAAAATTAATGTAATGTCCATGTATGTCAAGTCATGGGTCTCTACAGTTGGTATCAGAGGAATGGTTTAGTTAACCTTTGGAATCTAGGATGTGAAAACTTTAGTGTAATCCCTAGAGATATTTATAAGGTATGCCTAGGGATGTCCATAAGGATAAGTATACATATAGGTTATAGTCCTTGAATTATAGTAATGATCGTAGAATTAAACCTAAGATGTTAGATATTGAAGGTACTCCCCCTTTATTATGTTGTTTTCCTAGTATGATTTTTGCCTCTCACACTATTCTTTTTGGGTTTTAAAAAATGGCTGGAAATGGGAAGATTCATAGCGATGGAGGTTATGATGGACAATGGAATGATATTCTTCATAAGACACCAAATGAAATGGGATTTGGAAGTCCAAAAATCGTTATTATTCCTAATCAGTAATCATATAACATGATCAATAATCTCAACTTTGGTAAGTTTCCGGACTCGGCTAATAAGAGAATGATGGAGTTTCGTGATGGTCATAGAAGAGAGAAAGTTCAATTCCCCTCATGTAAATAATGTGGGAAGAGGCATCAGAGAGAATGTTTTAAAGGAACTGGAAGATGATTTGTGTGCGGAGAAGAAGGACACAAATCCAGTAAGTGCAAAGGAAAAGGTCCAGTTAAAACCATGGAGAAGGATAATTTTATTACTATGACATCAACAATGATTAGATTTTTTAAATGTGGAATGTATGGGCATTATGAAACCCAATTCCCTAAGGTAAAATCTCATGAAGAGAATCAGCATGGCCATATGGGTAGTATTTATGTGGATGATGATGAGGATACTAAAAATGATATATGAGATGAAATATGTGTTGATGCTTGGTCAATGGTTTAATAAGTTCATGGATTGATTTATTTTTATCAAGAGTTGTGTTGTATAGGTAATGGTACTACGGAATAAAGACACATATAAGGATTATTACACTATTGTTTTTCCTATAGTATTTGAATGTATATGTTGAATGGTACCGGTAACCATGAAAGGATAATTGATATATTTTTGGAATGTAGATGATATGCGCCTAATGAATGGATAAGTAGATAATGAGATGTTTTACAGTATTGATGAGCTCATGGATGATATAAGTACAATGTGATATCATGGTTTGAGTATATACAAATTTTAGGATTTTGGTATGTGGAAAGAGTTAACTTTTGATAGCATTCATGTTTTACTAAGGTTCAGTGGGTATTCATTTTTCAAGAGAATACATGATTAAGGTATTCACATGTTTGGAATGTAACCAACAAAATATATCTTATATTGGGGATAAATGAAGGTATTCATGTGTTTGGTTGATGAAATTTCTAGTAATCATTTTCATTATACTATAAGATTGGACAGAAGTATTTTCGATAAGCACAAAGGTTGGAATGCATTAAGTTGGACATCAGATAGTATTGTTTAAGGATATAACTTTTTTCGATATTATTTTTGGAATGTTATAATAGTGTAGTTTAAAAAAAGGGACAACATGTAGAATGGGCGACAAACCATCGCATCGGACAAGGCTGTGAGAATCGAACACACAACCAAAGTTCGATAGGCCTTTATCGTGTACCACTGGCCTACCGGAATACCTTGGTTAGTAGGAAGTAGTTTTATTTTATTAAGCGGTATGATCGATGATGTATAAGTGAATTGATGGAATCATATACTATTAATCTCACCATAGATGGACTTATGTATATTTAATAACTTTTGTTAACCTTTTTGTGATAGAAACAGATGGGATGACTTATCCTTCTATCGCATGATCTGCTAACACTTCATGAATGAAAAATTCACCTTCATTTCTTTAAATAGAGATGAAGTGTAAATTGTTCATGGAATAACCAATGATGATATTACACTGAAATCATGTATGTATTTCTCGATCCTTATGTAAAAGTTCATCAATTTTAGGGAAATAATCTTGGAAAAACCAAAAATGTTATCCTAGTACTCTCATATATGATGAATCCGATGGTACCTTAGATCATCACAAATTTACGGCTTTGCGATTGTTGGATTGTTCATTGTCATGTCCTCTACCACTCTCCATCAGAACATGACGGTTATTTTTCTCTTCTATATCCATATTTTCACCTATATACTCCTATGTGGGAACCCATGTGATGAGTTACTTTGGGTATCCATTTTGTTTCTAAGTTTCCTTTTTGAAATGTTGATTTATTATTCCTTTTTACGATGCGGGTTTCTATGAATGAAACATTCATGTAGTAAATGATTTATAACCCCGAAATATTTTGAGGGTGAAATTCATTTTAAGGGGGGTAGAATGTAACACCCTAAGATTTTATGAAAAATATTATTTTTAATTTTACTGTTGTCTTGTGTTTTATGCTACATCAGAAGGATCTTGGACAACACGCATCCCTGATTTGGCTTTCATTACACACAAACGTGACCTTCCACGATAGCATGTGTTGTACGCAATACCATGTTTCGCTAAACAATGATATGTTATATAAACTAGCCGTTATGAATAGTAATACCCACTTTTTGAAATTTTATAAATTTTATCCTTCGAAATGGAATTCATTTTTGGATTCGGAATATCGAAATTAGGCTAGGGTAAATTTTTAGTATTTTTCTGAATACTTTAAATTTTTTATGAATAGTGAAAACACTATGTAACTATTTAAAAACAGACTTTTTATTTAAATAATTATTTATTTTATTTAAATTTATTTTATGTAAAAATTGATACATAATACCTTTATATGTTCAATGTAATTCATTGGAGTCATCTTATAATAATTTTAGATATATAAAAAATTTATTGACCTTTTCACCGTCTTTTACCTACCTCCTAAGAGCTTTTCGAAAACTTACATAAAAATAAATTTTACCACTTCTGTGAGTGTAATTTCTAAAATCCGAGAGACATGGTTAATATCAACAACAAAAATGTGGTTCAATGAGATGAAAATAATTTTTGGTGAAAAGTATCTTTTTACTTTTATTTAACACAGCTAAAATTAAATAGGGTAACTAAGGGTAAAAATGATATTATTATTACCTTAAAACAAGTCCTAATTCTATTGGATAAGTCTAATTAGACCAAAAACAACCTTAGGAATAAAATATGACCATTTAGTTCCACTTGTTTTAGATTAGTACATTTATTATTAATTTATTTAAAGAAGGGTTAAAATAGTTAAAACCAATGTTTAATAACTAAATGATTTTTAATATAGGGCTATTCATAACATAAAATCTACTATAAAAATTAATTAAAAAGATAAAAATATTTACTAGTTAATTTTATTTTATTTATTATTTTTAGACAATAAATAATTTTATTTATTTATGACACAATGGTGATGTAGTAATTACCTAAATAATGAAATATTAAAATAATTGATATTATAAATACCCAAATAAATGTAATTTCAAACTTTTTATGAATCACACTAATTTTATAGGTTAATTTGACATGTTAATATTGATTTAATTAACTTTTTTCGAACTAATCATGCTGATATGATTTTCACAAAAATCAATTACCAAATAGTGTCAAAATTGACATAAAATAGTTTTTTAAAAAAATATTATATTATTAATTGTTATAATATTCCTAAAAATCTATGGTTCGTACAAATGACTTCGATAAGGTTATATATATTAATAATGAACCACTTGGGATTTTTTTCCTTGTTATAGTATGTTTATTAACCATATAGTGTAATAAAACAAGAAGACACAATAAAAGTTAAATTATTTAACTTAGAGTTAAATATAAATGATAAGGTTAAAATAGTAACCTAAACTTGTCTAAAACCTAATGTTTGAGAGTATTTCTAACCATACCCACTTTTTATTCGAATTAAATCTATTTGGCGCTATTATAAACCAAATATGACTTTATTATAAAATAATATGTTAAGATTTTCCTAAAGTGCCCCTCTCCCCCCTTATAAAAAGGGCACCACTTCCCTCCTCTCTTTGCACCCTTTTGAGCCTTGAAGCTCTTCCAAACCCTGCCCATTTCAATTATAATATTCCATAGAAACATTATAGAGGTTCTGGTCTCCTAAAAATACCATCCCCAGTGCCTTAAGAGTAGGTTAGGAAGAGGCACGCCAAATAAGAGGTATTATCCTTTTCCGATTCATTCTAATTTATTTCTTCTTATACTTCTTCTTATTTATATGTTTCATAATAAATTAATAACATCAGTTTCACTAATATATTGATATGTTATTATATATATGAAACATCCCAATATCATCTTCTATCCATCCTACGGAAAATGAAATCACCGCGCGTGCGTACGTACGGAATACCGTCTCCACGCCGTGGTGTAATCTGTATTCCACAACAACCTAACGTGGATGGGTATAATGGTGTAAATAAATAACTATATATGATTATTTTAATTTGATATTGATTCTTAAATATGATACATACACTTCGATATAATTCCACGATCATGAGAATGATATCATCACTCGTGCGTACATACGGACTACCGTCTCCACAAACGCGATGAGATTCATTTTCCATGATTAAATATTCAAGTATGATTATAAAGTATATATAATAAATAACCATGAAATATATTAAATAAAAATGATACTTTATTTATGTACATATATGTTTCATTTACTTATTCCATTTAATCCAATAAGAAAATGAAAACAGTGTCCATGCGTACGTACGGCCTACTGTCTCCATAAACGGTGTATTTCAATTCATTTATATATCTATTACATATATATACTGAATATATATGATATATAAATCATTATTTACATTATTTGAGTAGGTTAATCAAGATATAATTAATGATAATATCAAGAACAACAAGTCCAAACACGTACGACAAATAAAACTATTTTTACCCAAAACGCTGCTTTAACATGGATCTTACAAAAGAACGGGTAATATAAAGACATAGGTGAACCATATATGATATCATAACAAAGAATATGATTCTTTAATAAGTCAATGAAATTATTTAAATCATTATACATGAGTTTTGGATACGTACGAAGCATATGGGACCTAAGGTAAGTGATATTTTTACAATCTCATTTTTATCCGAGATTGATTATACGTAAGTATTTACTAGGGTTATGTTTATCATCCATGTCCAGGATTCCTCATATTGTTTTCAAAAAATGTTTACTATTCTTCAATGAATATTTAAATTCATTTTTACCCGTTTTTTTCTTTTACCACATGGTATGGGAGGAATCTTTCTTTTATTTACCACACGAGATACTTTTTGACTTTTACGGCAAAAGTACGAGAAGATTGTTTCTTTTAAATTATTCGGCATGAAACGATTTTATGGTTTCATAACGCCTAATTTTCATAAAGATTACACTACAATATTTCATGATTATTTTCAAGAAAATCCTTTTATTTTAAAATTGAAGGGAATTTTGTGAAAAGAAAATGATTTTGATAGAAAGAATATTTTCCTCATGAATTTATTTCATGTGTTTTATAAAATTTATTTTCCATCTAAGATGACATTATTTCATATTGTATGTTTCAAGTATAGTATCTCTATGATTTACATGGTGCCAATTTTCTTATGATGAAATGAAATCCATTTTTTATGGATTATGTTATGATGGAATGATGTTTATGAAACCCATTTTATACATTGGGTAATGATGAATGATTTATGTTCATGTTGTGGAACATGTAAGAATGATTTCATTATGAGATGGGTGGGACCTATATCTCCCTCCAATGCATTGGGTAATGATTTATATCTCATGAGATAGACATGGCTGGAACGGTATGTTAATCCGGTTCAGTGATACTGGACTGGAACGAGGAGTGAACTCGATTTAGAAGGGACTTTGTCCACTAAGATAGACTTGGTAGCAATGCCCAGACTACTATGGAAATCATATCATGTTCATACTGGTTTTCCACAGTTATATGTTTTATTACCATGCTATTTTATCATGATTGATTTTCTTTTATGATATATGCCTTACATACTTACAAGATTTATGTCTTTTCTCAAGATTTTGATGTTTAGATTTTATGTCCAAGTTTTTGCATTCAAATGTTTATGGATTGTTTTATGTTCTCTATGATTTCCCTTACTGAGAATTTTAGCTCACCCTTTATATGTATTCTTTTCACCAGGATATAATGAATGGTTTTAGGTAAGAAAAAAGGGGAAGATCTTTATAGGCGATGTTGAAAATATTTCACCACGATTAGAAGATTATGTTCTGAGTTTCCAAATACACTAAACTATTACAGTCCTTGTGTGTCTATTTTTGTTATGTATTAAGTATAACAAAAAGAGTAATGTAATTTCCATGTATGTCAAGTCTTGGTTCTCTACAGTTTAAATTTTTAATGGATATATATTTGGTTTCCTCATTCCCAATAGTTGACATAAAATATGAGATATTTGTTTGATATAGATTTTCATCATTTAATTTCTATAAATTTTTATAGATTATTTTCATTGAAAATCATAATAATATTAATAATATTTCTAAATATATAAAAGTGGGTAAACATTTGATAAAATATTAAAATTTTAATATGTTCAAATAATAAAATATTATAAATATTATTTTTAAGTCTCAATAATTATTTGAAAACATATTAAATTAAAACTATTTCTTTCGAAGAGGTTACTGTGACTATTCTACTAGAAGGTAACATAAATATGAGAAAATAAATTACCAATGTATGTAATGAATATAAAAAATCATTACAATGGTGAAAAAACGAGAGTCATATAGAATCTATGGGTCATAATTACCTATAAAATTTCTCTTAATTGTTGAAAATATATTATTATTTTGTAATGGTAATATTCCTTTATGATTCATTCATTTACATATAAATAGTATTTCACAAAAAAATATCCTCAAAGATAATTATGAGTTATCACAAATAAATGATTCTCAATGAGTATAATAACATTTAATGGTCTATAAATTTTATCAATATTAGATTTTTTAACTCATTAAAACTTTTTGTAATGAATATATCAAAACTACATTGATGAGATACCAAGTGCAGAGTTATTAAATGGGCTAAACTACCAATGCATATCTCATGGAATGTCATACATCCATTGTTATGAATAGGATAATTTTCTTCTAATCATTCTTTCATACATTATTTTTATGAGATAAATTTAAAAGGAAACTTCATGTATTGTTACCATACATAATCAAGTATAAATATGAACATATCCAATATAGAGTCATACGATTTATATCTAAACATTTCATCAATTGAAATGCAACCAAGATGTTATTTTCCAACTTGTATGGTGAATTAATGTATCTTAGACATTATTAAGTTAGAGTGATGATTTTATTTGCATGATTATTTTATTTACATCTGATATATTATTCTATTTAGATATGGATCATGATATGTTCTCGCGTCTTAGGAGAATGAAATGTGAAGTATTTGTCAACATGGTATCTCAATTTTGTTGAATGTTGATGAATGAGTAGGAATATAATATATAGATGTGATTATTATATTTCAGTAAACTATATTCATTAAAAATTGTATTTTATTTATGTAATTATAATTATTATTATTAATATTGTAGTGGAAAAGTTTTTTTAATGACAAGTATGTTTTTATAGAGATTACACAAAAACCAATAGTTTTTTGAGTAGTAGTGATGTTTTTATAGAGGCCTCTCATGGAATACATCAATGATATTTGGGTTTAAAATTTTCATCATTTCTATAAGGGATTATGTGGTAACAAAATTAGGACCTTGTATGAGGATATAATTTTATATAGATTTTATTTTGGGATATTTTGATTTAAAATATAAATACTAAGGAGAGAGAAAATTATTAATATTGGTGCTTTCTAAACATTAATGGACGACATTATACCATCATTAATGGATATTTATTCTCAATAATAATTAATGTAATAATGAATGTTGACTGCATTAATTGGAGATATTTTCTAGGTGTATATAGAAGAATATGTGGTAGCATGTTTTGGATGGCTATGTTGACAATGATATTGCCTCAAAAAGAGAATGAGGAAGGGGTTGTCATGTTTCGTATAACTATTGCAAAGCGAAGATTGTGATAATGATTTAGAGGTAATTATGATAATAATGATGTAGTTTCAACCACGGTGAAAGAAATTGTGTGCATGAAAATAAAGGCGTGCGACGATGCATAGAGAATTTTTGACAACTACGTGCAATGAGATTCATGATGCAACCATGTATCGAAAGTCCCATTAGTTGTGGATATTAGGCAGTATATCCCCAGTTGTTGTGATTAGAAATACAAAACAATGGTAAGTTCGTGGGTGTCGGTTTGTTGAGAGATAAACCCTCCAAGTGCATTATAAAAGGCCTTTGGTTGATGTTAAAAATATTTTAGGTGATGTGTAAAATTAATTCGGTTGATATAATGAATTCAAGTGACAAAAAGACTTCGGGTGAATATGATCTTATGGTTATTGGTTGATATGATGATCACAGAGTCCCAGATGAAGGAAATTACTAGGAAGTATTTGAATTCTAAATCAAGGTGCATATTGTTGGGAGTTTTGATTTAAAATTTAAATAACGATGAGAGAGAAAATTTGAAATGTAGGAACATTCTCCACACTAATGAAGGATTTTCATCTATCATTAATGGAGAGTTATTATTAATATTAATTGATTTAGTAATTAATTTTGACATCTTTAATAAGTGAAATGACCTGAGAAGTTAATAAATGAGATGTGTCATATGGTTTTGGAAGTCAGTGTCAGCAATGATGTGGCCACATTGAGAGAATGAGGAAGGGGTCATCCCATTTCCTGGAACTGGTGCGAAGTGAAGCTGGTGATAATGAAAAATATTTAATGACAAATATGATGATGGGTGGTCAATGATGGAGAATAAATTCATGTGCATTACGATGGTGGCATGTGGTGATGAATAGATAATTGTCGACAATGGCGTGAAAAGATATTGATGATGGTGCCATGTATCGAAAGTCCACTTGGTTACGGAGATCAATCAGTATGTCCCATTTGTGATGATCGGCGGCACAAAAAAATGGTACGTTCTTGGGTGTTGGGGTTTTGGGAGAAAAATATTTCAGAAGAATTGTGAAAGGCCTTCAGGTGATGTTAAAAATCTTTCGGGTGATGTGTAAAAATCATTCAGGTGATAAAATTCCTTCAGGTGATAAATGGCATTGGGGTGAATTTTCACATTTGTATTTTCTACAATTATGTCCGCTACTACATTGTGTTATGCCCCAACAATATGTTCAAAATGACTAGAACTTGATGAAACCTTATCCCAATAAATTCAGATAGACAAAAAACGAGTTCTAATTTTTGAAAATTAATCTATATGGTTTTATTGTGTGAATGTGGTAGATTATTGGTTTTTTAGTAATATATATATATATATATATAAATGATACATGTACATTAATTTTATTATATGATATAATTTATATTTCTAAATATAATTCGCATAATATGCATTCATATTGTATAGGTATATAATCAGGTATATCATGAATGAAGAGTACATGAACATTTTCATTGCATTCATGTAGATCCATGAATATAATGCATTCATACATGGAATTAATACTAAAAAAATGGATTTCTTCTGGAATTTGTTTTCATGGAAACAAAATACCTCGAAAACATTTCATGGAGATTAAGTTATTTTTATAATTATCATAGAGCATGTTCAATGGATTTATTAACAAGGAAACAAATCAAGGGAATTACTTGTTAATAACCAATTATTGTAATAAGGTTTCATTTATTATGAAGCATTATGATTTGACTATATAAAGAGAATTTCAATCTATTAAATAAATTATTTGATCATTTTTTCATTTGATTATATTTCTAGTCATTGTTTGTAGACAAATATTTTCATATACTTATTCAACATTAGAAATATTCATATATCTCATGATGTTGATAGAGACCCTTCAAGAGAATTAATTTTCATACAATCTCGGTCAATATCTAGCCATTATTGTGCCCTAATAATATAGTATACATTTTTATATTACTCCTCATGAACATCATTTATCCATCTCTAAGCTCCCAAGAGGGAACATAGAACACTATAATGGAATCTGGAAGGCACTATTTTACTATATTTTTATAAACATTATTTATTAATAATATATCAGCCTACATTTGGGTTATCCATCACATCTGATTATTTTTTAATGGTTAATTGAAACTCATTGGTATGTTCATTGGTAAAATATATTTAGTATTAATAGATCATTTCATATATGAGGGTGAATCTAATGTTATGTGTTTGTACTTTTATTAAAAAAAATACGATCATTTCAATTTTTTCATCTATATAGACACATAAACACACAAACAAAGATATATATATATATAGCATGATCTATATATTATTTTTTTTAAAAATCATAAAATATTATAACATCCCACCCATCATTATAGAAAATAAAGGAGGATAATATTATAAAAACCTTTAGTGAAATCCCCAAGATACACAAGTTGCGAATATAAATTCCAATGTGTTGGAATAAATTCGGTTGATGGTTTTCCTTAATGAACCAACCAAACCAAAAAAATAAATTTCCAAACTATCAAAATAACCATTTAATTAATGGATAATAGCAATACAAATAAATATCCCAATGAAAAAAACACATCAGATAGGAATCAACTTGATTTCAAAATACAATAAATGATTCTATAGATAAACAAATAATATTAACACCAAATGATAATCATTCAATGGAATCAAATCCCCAATAAATAAATAAAGAGAAAACATCATGATTCACCCCAAGAAAAATTTGACATATATCCTTTAAATATATTTTAAAATAAAACATATTAAATAATTAAAAAAATGAAAACCCGAGGTGAGTATAACATTTTTAGTAATTCAAAAATCACATTCCAACTCATTAAAATATGATAAGAACGTGTTATAATTATTTATATAAAATATAAGTGAATTATTTTAACATTATTTTCTAAAAATAAGAATAAGTTAGAATTGAAAAAATAGAAAAAAATGTTTTTATTTTAATTATTAGCATTAGGTATAATCATTCCATACTTATTCCCACAAATTCACACAATTCAAGAAATAATGGACCTCTATATACTCTTGAGTGGTGACTCATCCTTTCAACATGTAATGTCTTAGTGAATCCTTTTAGAGGGGTTTTTCACACATATATCCATGCCATGTTGACAATGGTACTTCTTGAAATTATTCATCCACCTATAATGCTTTTACCCCATGACATAATAATTACCAAATCTACATAAACACATTTGACCATGTTAGCTTTGTTATCATATCAAATTGTTCAACATTAAATATTTTTTACTAATCCACATTCTTACAAAAATTTTATCAAACAATTTGAGAGATTCATTCCAAACCCAAGGGTTTTAGTACAAAAACGAATAAAATTTCAAATAAAATAATATATAAATAAATTTATACATCAATACATCATGTTATATAATGAGTAAAATAATAGAGAACCCCTTCATTTGAAAAGATTACTGAAATGGATAATGGTACAACAAAATAATTTTATCTTATCTCACAACACCTTCCTTGAAAATATCAAAATAAATATCCTTAAAATATTCTTCTTAGAGTATTGATCTATGTATAGATGATTATATTTTTATCCACAAGATAGTATGTAATAATATATATAAGAATAAAAATTGAACATGGACTTACCATTGATTCTGGAGATCTAACACTCATTGATTCACCAAGTTACTCATCATGATCAATTGGATATTCCATGTGAACGTGGTGAGGGATAATAGTTCAAGAATGACTAATTATAAAGGATAAATTACTTTGGCTAACACTAGTTACCCTGGTGAAATCTATTGTAGTAAATTTTTTTTACAATAAATACAAAAGGATTATCTTGTTTAAAAAAATGTTTGTTTTTTTAAAGAGGAGGTGGGTCTCTTCGTTATATTTACTAAAGTATATAATTTTTCAATTGTTGATACAGTTTTTTTGAGAGTAAATTCCTATTAATTAATACATTTGGGTTTTTATATATACACCACCCCTTATCAATTATAATTTAGAACCGTCTATAGTATACAACCTCACAGTAAAAGTATTTTTTTTCAACTAGTAACTTTCCAAATACAATAATTACCTCCCTTATAACACCCTAGAAGAATTTTAATTTATTATAGAAACTTACTAGGAATAATTTTGGTATATAACAAGAACGAGTTATCAATCATGCCTGAGAATTAATTTTTTATTTGAGGAATTACAAGTCGTAATAAAAAACCATTAAATGGGATGGAAATGTTGATGCACAAGTGAATCACCTCTATATTTGGGAATACAATCACTAGGTAAATACACCGAACTAGTGTACAATTTCAGACGCTCACCGGGACTCCCTTTTTTGGATAGAGAATTAGTAACATAGTTCCCTTCCCACCATGAGTGACTGATTAAAACACCATGATTGAAAAAATATCTACAGCTTCTAATAAGATAAATCATCTCCCATCGAATAATATTTTTAATTTTTAGAATACAGATTATCAAAGATGAATCAATATCAATATGAATAATGTAAATGTTTTTGTAATGACCTAGAAATTTCAAGGAATTTTTTTTTCTTAATTGCTTTGGAATTTTAAAAGTATGTGGCTTCTGACGGCGCTTGATTCCGAGGCCTGGTGTGCCTCGAATCAATTTCTGAAATTTATCTTGGGTACTTTCAGTAAACAAATGAGCTAGTTTTTCTATCTTTTGAATAGGTTATCGAGATTAAAATATTAGTTCAGCGATGAACTCGCAACATAGGTAATTTATTAACGTGATCCTTACCGTAGTTGTGTTCGCAATGAATGAGAAGTTAATTATTGGGGGTTTATTTAAGAAGTAAATAAATATTGTCGGAACAATTTTTATTTTATAAGGCGGTTATTCCCTCCCATGGGTAGGTAAGGGTGGGGCCCACATCCACCAAACTACCCATGTGAGGATGTTAGAGAGGTGGGGCACACATGAGCCCCAACCAGTTAATTTCCTCTAAACTCATTAAAACTCGCTCATTAAATTGTCAACCCCACATTAAATGCCAATCTCTCCACCTCACTCCATTAATTCATGTCAACCGATAATTTATTGAGGATCCTTCCTATTTCACCCTTTTTATTTATTTTCCAACGGGTTTAATAAACGGGGACCTTCCTTCTTCCTTTCTTAATTGATTGTCAACATTTTTTATTTAATGTGGTGATTTATTTTTGAGAGAGTAGCTTTGCATGTGTAATAAATTAATAGGAGGAGCCTATTATTTTTTAAGGGGGAGAGATTTCATTGTATGAGGAAGATTGAGAGAACTCTTGAGGTTGTGGAAGAATGTAGGCCTCCAATGATGAACGACAAAGAACATAGGTTCCTCGAAGAACAATGACACGCCACCAATCCTCTTCTCTGTGAAAAGAGAGGAGACATCACTTCTTCCTCGACGCACTCCGACGACGCTTATGAACCCTTTCCTTGTGATTCCAACGTTCATCTTCAATTATTGAGGTAGAGGATATTTTATATTTCTTTATGTGATTTATACCCTCGACATTCCATGTATTTGTTGGGTGATATTTTGAACCACTAATGTGGTGGGTATGGACTAACGAACAAGTCTGAACCCACCGCTATTTTGTTCTTGATGAGAAGAATATTTGGTGATGATGAAGAGGGACCAAAATGGCGATTGGAGGCCTTCGTAGTGATGTACAGGTCCCGAGATGACCGTAGGTGCAGACGAGAGCAAAATCGGTCCACCGGAATGAGTCTGGGGGCCCGCGAAAGCCCACGGCGGTGCAGGCGGCCGGAGGCGGCAGCGCCCCGATGCGCCACCGGCAGAATCCCGCTGTGGCATCAGCCACGACGGTTGAAGCGGGATCCCATGGTTGTGTAGGATCCAAGGGAGACCACTGCGCCAGCCTGGCACTGTGTCCGCAGGACAGGGGGGCCACGACTCCCTGCTCGACTCGCTGGCCGAGCCCGCGCACCCCCCGGCCGGGCGGGGGTGGGTCGCACGGACTGGGAAGCGCCGGCCTCACCGTGCCGCACCCTACTGGGCCGGACCGGGACCTAGGTCAGGCCAACCCGGTTCGGGCTGACCCAGGGGGTGTTGGGGCAGGTCGGACTGGGCCCAGACCCCTACTTCAGACTCTTTTCGGTTTTTTTCCCATAACATGAGCTACGGGACTCTGATCAACGCACCGTCAGTTGAGTAGGAATCCTTGGTTTGAGACTGTCGATTTGGTATTTTACACTCAATGTTTCATAAAATTCTTTTTATGGCCGGGATGGTTTGAACCCGAAACAAACTGGGCCCTTGGAGCGGAAACGCTTATAACATAAGGACCAGACATTCGTTTGACGTGTCGTAAACTGAATTTAATTCCTCTTGATAAGATGGTTCTTTTTGATTAATACACTTGAGGTTTGGTCAAATATGGAGTACGGTCGGTTTTGTTTTAGATTAAAAACAAACCGGGCCCCTGGAATGGAAACATCAATAACTCTCAGACCGGTTGTCCGATTGACACACCGTCTGTCGCGTTGGGGTTCATTTGAAGAGACGGAACTTTAGGATAAATAATCTCTAGACATCGTGACAGTTGAATTACCGACTCTTTTTCTCGAGGAGCGGACCCTCCCGAAATCAAGCATGATGTGTGCAGGAACCCAAGAGCTAGCTGCGATCCGACGATAATGACTGCACTTGGATCCTCCGTGGGTTAGACAGTGATGACGACCGTACTGGGATCCTCTATGGGTTCGACGACGATGACTACTATTATTGTATCCTACGTGGGTCTAGTAGTATTGGCCTCTGTACTTGTATCCTGAGTGGGTACGGCAAAGTAGCTGGTCTTGTATTTTATGTGGGTCCGACAGATTAGTTGGTCTTGTATCCTTTGTGGGTCCGACAGCTTAGATGATTCAGTGGCTATATCTGATTCTCTCTATCGATATATGAGTGATGTATACCTGTGTGAGCTAAGTCTTGATTTTAAATCATTATCATTAATGTGATTGACTTGCTTCCTGTGTGGACTGTATTGTGCTTTCTAGTGTGGACTAGGTTGTGTTTTCCTGTGTGGACTTGGATGTTCTTGGCTTGAGATTTGGAACTGTTTTTTAATTTATGACTTAGGTATATATATGGGCATATACCTAAGTAAAGTCGGTTGATACTTTGTGTTTGTATCATTCCATTGTGGTTTATCCTTTGTGGATTCTGAGAGACATTCGTGGGTCTCGGGATCCCTACTGAGTATAATATACTCACCCCTGCATGGGCTATGCCCGCACTACGTTGTATTGGATGTATACGATGGACAACAATGATCGAGGTGGAGGCTTGTGGAGCTAGACGGTACCTGGAGGTTGACCACTTGGTGGGACGTACATGGAGCAGACAACTGGACCCGAGGAGATGAGGGGACTATCTTTACCCACCTTTCTGGTGGGGTTTCTGGAAGACAACTCGGTGCTGCTATTTTACCTACTGGTGTTGAACATTCCTTTCAGTTGATCTGTACTTTCAGTTGGGTTTGTATACAGGCCCATTTACTTCTCAACACTTACTTTTGTACTCAGTTTTACTTAGTGCTTACTTCACTTGCGTACTCTGTTGTGTTTGTTTATTTTATAAAGGTAATGTCTTCCCTTTCTTTTGAGATTTACACCTTTGGTGCTAGTGGCCAGCCCCTGGCCAATGGAAGTTGGGCTTGGGGTAGTCAGGGCACGGGCACTGAGGACAGGTCATGAAAAATTGGTATTAGAGGAGTCGGTTCTACCGCAGAACTCAGGACTCCGATCCTACCTTTTTGTGAAGCAATAGTGTTAAGAGTATTTTGTGTCGGTTTCATTACAGGGAGTTCAGTGTTGGTGTGGTGGCCGACGTATCCATACACCAGGACAATGACCTCTGATTTCCTACTCGGTGCATCAAAACACTAATTTCGTGTCTGTTTCCTTTGAAAAGTTTTATTTGTGATTACTTTGTGTCATCTCACCAGGTATACTGTTTGACCGTGGCACACCTGTTTCTTTTTAGGAAGGCCCCATGAAGGCAGCAAGCCAGGGTTCCTAGTTACGTGCAGGATGGCAGCTCACTGAGCGACGGGGGCTCGGTGTAGGGCCCCATTTCAGCGGAGGCACCAGCAGTACCACTACCCGCTAAGCCACAGATGCTACCTACCCCAGCGGCGGAGAGAGCACGCCTCTGGAGCACATTGCACGAGTTTCATAAGCTAAGGCCGCCCAGGTTCCGTGAATAGACGGATCCTCAGGCAGCCAAGGATGGGATGGAGGCAATCTTTAGAGTCTTCAGATTGGTAGGGACACCTGCATACCTTATAGTGATCCTTTCCACGAGTCTCCGGCACGCAGGAGCAGGTAGATGATGGAGTCTGATGATCCAGGTGCACAATGAGGCATCTGTACTTTGGACAGACATTGAGAGCCTCTTTCGCTCAGAGTTTTTTCCAGCCACCATTCATGTGGTGCACATTGAGGAGTTACTATAGCTAAGACAGGGCATCATGTCAGTAGCCCAGTACTCGGAGATATTTACCGACATCTCGCGCTACTCCACGGACATGGTGCGAGACGCATTCTTCCAGGCTCGGACCTTTGAGCAGGGACTGAGGCATGAGATCAGAGATTTGATGATTCCATCTCAGCATCCCGATGCAAGTGAGGGTGCTAGAGCAAGAACTTTTAGTTGAGAGCTTTCGCGCTGGCAGCCATCCACAACGAGACCCACCGCAGGCTGGCGTGAAGCGGAGTCTTCTGCAGCCGGCAGTCGAAAGATGTCACAGGGGTCCAAGTGGAAAATGCTATCTGGTGGGTGACCTCAGGATACATGTTCGGCTGTGTGGGGAACATGGAATAGAGCCATCCTTATGAGGAGCAGAGTGTGATATGCATGCGACGGGCAGGGCCATATGGCTCGTGACTTCCCGACCCGCCATGCAGATGAGAAGCAGATAGTGGAAGGACCTCCCAGGAAAAGGCAAATGTTCGACCGTGGTGGTCTTTGGGGAGTAGGAGGACGAGGCGGAGGATCTGGCCTAGTAGTTGGTGGTGGACGACACTTCGAGGCTCTTCCACCACCACCCCCAGGAGGTCCACACTGACTACAGGGAGCTGGCGGGAAGAGGCAGGCTCGACTACAGGCTGCAGAGGCATACGACCACGGCTCACCTGAGATTATTCAAGGTACTATCTGTGTCCACTGGACCCTTGCTTCAGTTCTCATAGACATAGGTGCGAGTCATTCTTTTATTACATTTGCCCTTGTTCGGAGCTCGGAGATTCCGACGGAGCCGTTGGCTCGATCCTTACGACTAGAAACTCCTACGGGAGCAGACTCGACAATTACGCACTGGTGCCTGCAGTGCGAGATTACTCTAGGAGGCAAGAGATTCGGCTGGGATCTTCTTGTATCGGCGTTGAGGCCTTATGACGTCATCTTGGGTATGGATTGGTTATCTACATTCCATGCTTATATCGACTGTATTAGGCACAATGTGCGGTGTGTCCGCACGGATGGGACTAGGTTCAACTTCACCGGTGAGAAGGGACCCTTCGCATCATAGGATAGACCTATGCATAAGAGAGGCCAACCGATCACATATCAGTTGTCTGGTATCATCATCAGATCAGCTGATGTACGGAGTCCGAGTTTTCCTGTTGTGGTGGATTAGTATGCAGACATTTTCCCAGACGACATTCCAGGATTACCTCCTCATAGGGAAGTATATTTATACATAGACATGTACCCTGTGAAATCACTGATATCTACTCCAGCGTATTGGATGGCTCTCACCGAGCTTCGTGAGCTGCAGGTACAACTGGAGGAATTATAGGGAAAAGGTTTCACCCGACCAAGTGTTTCACCTTAGGCTTCTCCGATTCTATTCGCCAAGAAGGCGTATGGGAGCGTGAGATTGTGTGTCGACGACCGTCTCATAAAACCGGTGTCTATGAGGAACAAGTACCTTCTTCTGAGGGTTGATGACCTCTTCGATCAACACATGGGAGAACGTTGGTTCTTGAAGATAGAACTCAAGTCAGGCTATCATCAGCTCCGAGTTCGGGATGAGGATGTGTAGAATATGGCCTTAAAGTGTCGGTATGGCCATTATGAGTTCTTTCATACAAAAAAACCGGGTTTAGCAGCGGTTTTGTGGCGGACGTTCACAAAACCGCCGCTAAACGTTTTCACCGAAATGTTTCGCGGCGGTTTATTAAAAACCGCCGCGAAACCTGAATTTTTTTTAACAATCGCAACCCTTCCCTACCCCCACCCCGATCTTTCCCCCAAACCCCCGCACCCTCCCTTCTTCCCCTAACCCCCCAGTGACCCGCAATCCTCGACCCCAAACCGTCTGGCGACCCGCGACCTCCAGCGACCTCGCGACCTCTGGCTACTCCGCGACCTCCGTCTCCGGCGACCCTGTGACCTCTATCTCCAGCAACCTGTCTCTTCCAGGTATGTATCCATTTAACTAGGTTCGAAATATAGAAAATCTTGATAGAGATGATGGTTATGGTAGGTCTTGTGTTATATTTGAATATTTGGATTAATTTTTAGTATTGTTTTTTTCTTTGATATTCAGTTTTTGGATGTGCTGTGAAAATCATATTATGTGCATAAAAAATTATATTTCCCTAGAAAACATTCCTTTGGTTAAAAATCAATGCCATATAAATTGTTTGTAAAATGTGCTTGGTTTGATGAAATATTTTGAAACCATTGATTTTATTAGGAATTTAGAAAATAATTGATGTGATTGTTGTGTGAAATGTGTTTTTTTTCAATGTATGTTTTATAGAAAATCATTCTAATTTGATAGGAATCCTTTGGGATTTTTTTGCTAATTTTCTGTTTTTTGGAAAATTATTGTGATTTTTTTCTTATTATAAATCATTTGAATTGGTTTCCTGTAATAATTTTTTCTTTTAAAAACCAATTCAGTTTTAAAGGAATTTGGAACCCCTTGGGGGTTTGAAAAACAAACTATTTTCATTTTTTGAAATTGATATAGTAAATGTTTTTTACATTAATTAAATATTGAGATTTGAGAATCTTAGGTGGTATCAAGAAATGGTTGATAATGTTTTAGGATTTACGTATGCAATTTGGTTCTTTTACAAGAACATGTGTTATTTGAAAATTTTATTTTTGGAAAATGCATTTTTTGAGAATGGTTTTTTTATTCTATTGTGAATTTTGTTGTTTTAAAAGAATTTATAGGAGAATGTGATGTTCCATTTAGGATGTTTTGGGATATCTTGGTGTGATTTTGGGGAAACAAATACTTAAGGGTCTATGCTTTAGTTTATTTGATGTGATCCCCCCTCCAAAAAAGATCTATTATAAATTTCGAGTGTTCATATTATGGGTACTTCCGACTTTTTTTGACCATGTCTATAATCCAATTGGAGTGGATGGTGTGGTTTCATTTTTGGGGTGATGTGATTTAGTTTACTTAAGGAATCACATCATTAGTGGCTCTATCAAGGATTTTCTAGTCTAGTAGTTTAGAAACATGAACCTTGGAATAACTATTAGATCGATGAGGATATTTTTTTCTTGGAGTCTACTGGGTGATAACATGGAATGATAAGCAGTAATGAAATTTTATAGAAAATACGGGTAAACATTTCCCATTCTCCTAGTTCTAAACAAAAATAGGTACATAATGTATATCAATTATAACTCAAAAATCCAATCAGTTCAAAATAAAATACGTAGCAGAGGCATAAGTACCAAGGAACACTATAGTTTTGACTAGAAGAATACTTATACCATAATAAATCATGTGCACAATCCAATTCCTATAACACATGCCTAGGAAGAAGAGAAATACCCCATGAGTAACCCCCCCACCCCACCCGAAAATGCTATGTTGTCCCCTAGAACAATGGGACTAGGAAACCAAGGAAATACCCATGACAAAACCTCCTAATAATCACAAAACATGGACGATGGACTGAAGATAAACCTTCATCCTAAGTACCCAAGGTAACCTAAGTGCTCATTTTCACAAATCAATTTCAATATTTTAAAAGTACCCATTTCATTTTCATTTATCAAATATAATGGAAAAAATTTTCTCTCAAAAAACCCTTCTTAAACAATTGAGAACAGTCATTTCAATTTGATAAATCAACTTATAAATTAAGAAAAATTAGGATAATTATCATAAGCTAGAGATGGAACCACCTACCTCAAAGCTCAAGTCACACATTCCCGTAATGGTATCCACCAACAATGAAACCCCAATGATGAAAACGAAGGCCCTAGAATATAATAAAAACATTAATATTGATATAAATTAGAAAAGAACGGGTTGGTGGAAAGGGAAAACAGCAAATACCTCAAGAACGGACATCTGCCGCACCACAACTAACCAAAGAATGTCCTCCATAATGAGATCTCCCAAAGGATATAGAAGAATACACAAAGATTCAAAAACATGGGCCACCGGATCTGATAATATTACCCTAGGGTGCCACCATTATCAGGAGAAATTAAGAATCAAAAATATTTATTACCCAGAGAGATGCGCCATGACTATAATAAAATATCCAATGTTTAATGGATCAATATAGATGGAGAATAGTCTCCCAAAATAACCTGATAAGATCTCTATGTAGGGATCCAAGGGCCTAGAGAAAAGAACTGAAACAAAAATAGCGACATGCCTATTTTAAAAACTACACGAGGGCCATTTGATGATGTGTAATACTATTACCTGCTATGAAATCCATGGTGTTCTAGTATGTTGAAAAATCCTTCACCTCGAATTAAATATCCGTTATTTTAAAATTTACGATGTGAAACCAATCCTCCCGAGGTGTAAACTTTCACAGCATGAATACCCTTTCATGACTTGTATCTAGTAATAGTTACATGGTGTGTAACCTAGTTATACAGTGTGAAAGACTTTTCAATCATGTAGAAAAATCTGGTTAAAGATGAAATTACAACAAATATCTGACTTCACCATTTTAGGTATATTACCAATTCTTTCCTAGTCCTTTACAGACAATGGAAAAAAGGAAAACCATGAAGAGGATAAAAAAATACCTGATAGATCAGTAATAGGATCTTATAAACTCCCCACTATAAATAATTTTTGTCCTCAATAAGTCATGTAAAAGTTGTAATCCATGGAAAAATATGAGTTCACTGCTCCTTCATCAACGACTCGTGTTCTCTATCTCCAACTCGACGACACCCTCATGAGAAACTCATGGAAGGTACAACCATGTAATATATATGGATAATAGATATATGAATATTTTTCTTTGGATTATGAGGATAAATGGGACTGAACCATTTAATTCTTTTAAAAAAAGTATCATCACTCAAAATAAAAGATCACTTGAACCATATGATTATTATATAAATAAAAGGTACTTGATTATATGTAATGAAAAGATAATAATTTATAGTAATGTTGATAAAGACCAAAAAAATATAACTCATCTTTTTAATGAATTAAATAATCCTTGTCCATCTTTGAAGAATAGGTAATCACAACTAAAGAAATGGTTAATAGATGAAAAAAAATTGAAATTAAGTGGGGGAATTATCATAATGTGTTATCACTGTGTTGGATCTAGTGAGAAGAATATTCATTGGATTATAAACAAGTATCAACAACATTGTTCAAATTATGAAACAAAATATGGTAAAAAAATATTCCATATTATTTTTATTGATCTATAATATAGATAAGTGAAGGTAATAATTATTAAACATAATCCAGTGAGGGGAAACCCTAGAAATGGGAACCCTTGCATTGGTATTCTATATTAGTGATTTTGGATGGATTTTATAAATACCGATTGGTATCCCATTTCTAGATATGGAAAATAAAATAAAACATTTAATTGAGATGACCAAGCACGTGAGTATGTGAGATGTTTAGGAAAGTTGTAGTATTTTTTGTGAGGGTGTGGAAGTAATCTGAGTGGACCAACATATATCATTAATGTAGTGGGGATAGAAATTGTTTGAGGAAACATAAATGTGTGATTGGCAGTGTCATGATAATTTTGTAACCCGATATTCTTACTGCTCCTCAATGAGGTGTTCACGCTGTCTCCTAGGGAGCAGACTTGTTTGGTTTGTCTGGGAATGCTAAGTAAGTGGTAAATGTGATCAATGAATCATCTTTATTATATTATGAATACATTATGATCAATGGGTCATCTTTATTATATTATGATTCTGCAATCTTACACTATCGTATATTTTGTGTAGGCACATTGTGATATACATGAATAAAAGTTGGATCACATTACCGAGGAACACACATCAGTATGTTAAGGGTTTGAATGAGTTTTTAGATTTTGCAATTTCTAATCGATCCGTTGAAGGGATAATAAAATTTACATGTCCTAAATGTAAATTTAGAACATGGTTGATAGGAGATGAGGTTTATGAACATTTAATACTGAAGCAATTCCCCAATCAATATTTGTGTTGGATTTGGCATGAAAAATCGAACGTTATAGATAGATTGAGCACTGATGTTAATCAGTAGAATGAGGTCCCAAGTTCGTCGACAATGGAAAATGAAATGAAAAACCTAATAAATGATGCATTCGGCACTGCAAGGCACCACTATTAGCATCAAAACATATCAGAACAACCAGAAGAGGGTGCTACCAATTGCAACATGACAAGTGATGTTATTGAGACTGTAACCCAGGATGATCGAGATTGTCACATATCATTGGATGCTCCTATTGATTCTGTGGGGCCAAATGTAAGAGAAAACTTCACTGAGGAAAATGCGTTTCATGATTTAGTTGACGATATAAATCAAGAGTTTAATTGTTCCTGTCTGAAATATTTAAACCCTTCATTTCTGCTGAAGTTGTATCACATCAAATGTCTATGTGGAATTACAAATAAGGCAATGTCCTTGATATTAGAATTGATACGTGATGCATTTCCTGAAGCAAAAATCCCAGTATCATTTTATGATATGAAAAAATTGGTTAACAATATTGGTCTAAATTATACAAAAATACATGCATCTCCCAATGATTGTATGCTTTATTGGGGAGAGGATTCAAGTAGACAGAATTGCAAGAAATGTTCTTCTTCTAGATGGCATGCAAAGGGTGATGTTGGAAGTCTGAATGAACATAATTTCATGGAGAAGAAGAAGAAAAGGAGCACACCTGTAATGGTATTGCATTACTTTCCTTTGAAGCCTCAATTACAAAGATTTTTCATGTCAGCGAAAACCACCGAACACATGAAGTTGCATTCTTTAGATAATAACAATGATGGGTTAATGAGACATCCATGAGATTCCCAATCATGGAAGTCATTTGATTCATTACATTCAGATTTCTCAGCTGATCCTAGGAATGTTCGATTGGGATTGGCTGCCGATGGATTCAACCCATTTGGGACTTTGAGTACAAGTTATATCATTTTGGATAGTTTTTTTGATCCCTTATAATATGCCTCCATAGATGTGTATACAACAATCATCTTTTATCATTTCAATGATTATTCCTGGAAAAAAATGCATGGAAATGAAATTGATGTATACTTGCAGCATTTGATTGAAGAATTGCAAGAGTTATGGAGTAACAGTGTTGAGACATTTGATGTTTCTTCTAAAACAATGTTCAAAATGCATGCTGCTTTACTGTGGACCATTAGTGACTTTCCTGGGCTTGGGAATTTATCTGGTTGGAATACCTATACGGGTTTGGCTAGTCCCATTTGTAACTTTGATTTTGAGCCCAAACGACTACCTGACAGTAGAAAATGGTTCTTCTTATACCATCGACGATTTCTCGATGCATCTCATAGATTTCGGCTGAACAAATCAAAATTCAATGGTTTCATTGATCGTAGACCACCTCCAAAGTTGTTAATCAGTTCTGAAATATTAATACAGCTTCAAAATGTTGAAACAGAATTTGGGAAGGTTCATCATTTGAATGATAGCAGAAAATGGGTCTGAAGTGCATCGTCAAGTGAAATCAGAATGCAACAACGGAAGAAAAAAAGTATATTCTTCAATCTTTTGTATTTGGAATTTAATTTGTTGCGCCACAATCTTTATGTGATGCATATTGAGAAGAATTTTTGTGATAATTTGATTTTAACATTACTTAATGAGCATGGAAAGTCAAAGGATCATCTTAATGCTTGAAAAGACTTACAAGTAATGAACATAAAACGCGATCTCTGGCCAGATGAGAATGAAAAGTATGGTCCATCAATTTTCACAATGAAAATTAGGGATAAAGAAACGTTCCTTCAAATTTTAAAGAATGTGAAGGTATCTAATGTGTATTCTAGTAACATCTCGAGTTGTGTTGACTTGAAGAATCATAAGTTACATTGATTGAAAATTAACAATTCACATATTTTTTTACAACAGTTACTACCATTGGCATTGCGTACATTATTACCTGAAAAAGTTACTGTTGTTGTACTCCAATTCTACACATTTTTCAGGCAATTATGTGAGAAGGATGTACATCAATTTCAGCTTGACAACCTCCAGGAGAGGTTTGTATTGACTCTTTATGCAATGGAGATGATCTTTCCTCCATCGTCTTTTTACTATCATGATGCATTTAACTGTGCATTTGGTTGAAGAAGCTAAATTAGGAGGCCCTGTTCATTATCAATGGATGTATCCAATTGAGAGGTATTTTATTTATATGTTTTCCAGTTAAGTAATCAATTTTTGACATTTACATAAATGCATAATATTATTATTTTATTTCACAGATATCTTGGGAATTTGAAATCATACATGAGAAATAAAGCTCAACCAGAATGCTATATTGCTGAAGGCTATTTGGTTGAGGAATGTCTTAACTTTTGTTCCAGGTATTTAGATGATATTGAGATAAGATTTAATCACGTTGGACATGTTGACAACACATCAAATCAATCTCAAATGCATCAGAAATAAAAAATATTTCCTGCTATTGGCCAATCAGTTGGGAGGAACTCAAATGTGACACTAAAAGAATTGGAATTATTACAGGCACATAGATATGTGCGGCTAAATAGTGAAATTGCAGATCCATTTATTGAAGAGTTGAGGATACAAACAAAGAGACGAATGAGAGGCCAAACACTAAATGAGAAAGATATAACGAAATCTGTGAATAAAGAGCTTCTAGAATGGTTAGCACGACATGTAAGTTCATAAATATTGCAATAAATATGAATATTAGTTTGACACATACAATTTGTAAATCTATTAAATTATATTTCTTCTTTCAGATCATGAATACTGATACTCGAGCAAACTTGTCAGAATATTTGATGTTTCTTGCTTGAGGTCCTATAAAGAATGTTCATAAATATTGCAATAAATATGAGTATTAGTTTGAAAAATACAATTTGTAAATCTATTAAATTATATTACTTTTTTCATATCATGAATAGTGATACATGAGAAGACTGGCCATAATATTTGAAGTTTCTTTCTAGAGGTCCTATAAATAATGTTAGAATGTTCGATGCTTATAATGTGAATGGCATTAGATTTCGTACAGTCAATCGAGAAGTGGGTTTGAAAACACAGAAGAGTGGTATATTTACATTTGCTGAAGTGGGATACTTTGGAAAGCTACATGATATTATTGAATTAAACTACCATGGACATTTTTCTGTTGTTGTATTCAAATGCAAATGGGTCGATATTATCAGAGTTGTTAAAAGAGATTCATTGCAATTTACTTTTGTGAATTTCTCTCACTTGATGGATGTTGGTGATCGTGAAATGCATGATCCATATATCTTTTCATCGCAATCAAAAATGGTATATTATGTGAATGATGTTGTGGATGAAGGGTGGAGTGTAGTTACTCACGTAATACAAAGATATTTTTATGATATGGGTGATGAAGTGGAAGATTTGACCTCTGAAATTGAATGTCATCAACAACAGGAAGCAGAATTATTTGTCCATCATGATATTGAAAATATTAGTCTTGCATGGATGAATGAAGTGGATGAAGCAATGGGGCAGGAAACCGACATGATTGAAGGGGAAAATTATTGTATGTACAATTATTCATTCCTGAAGCAACCACTTGTTTCATTTCTACAATCATTCATTATCATTGTTATATATATTTTGTTTGTTAGTACTGAGCATCTATTATAATTTTTAATTTTTTTATGAATAATTTTTTTGAAATATATATTCTGAACTTAATTTTATTTGATTAAATGACAGGAATGCTAAGGATGAAGCGGTATACCATTACTTCTAGTTCTGTGACGGATGTCGATCCATCCGGGTCACACCATACGACATCTGAGGCACCAGCTGCCTACACCCCTGCACCATCTCCCCCTGCACCATCTCTCACACCATCAGAGGGCCTCCCATTAGAGGATGAGTTGTCGACTCCCCCAACAGGTGCCTCATCAGTTGGGCGGCGATAGACCCCTTCCAGTTCATCCCGAACATACTGGAGGGTCATAGTCAAAGGTATAAATTTTAATTAAATAAATTTATTGCATTTTGTTTATACTAATTGTTTGATCATTGAAGATGACAAAAATGAAACCGTGGAGAAACATTTAAAAAGCTCAGATGTTTGGAACTTGAATGGCGAAAAGATAGTCATGCCATTTGATTCTTATGGGGTCCCTACGGATGATGTCGCGGGGTTACTTGGCCAGATTATAGGTGAGATGGCATCAGATCCCATTTCATATGATGATTGGAGACATATGCCTCCAAACTAGAAAAATGAAGTTTTCGATTCTCAAATAAAGTTAATTCTATTAAATTATAGTTTAATTGAATGGAATGTTACTAATATGTTCAAAATGAATTTCTGTATATAGGTGTTCTTCCACTTCACTGTTGCTGATGTGATAGCATGGAAGTGGACTTTGAAAAATCTTGGTAGAAAATGGAATGATTTCAAATGGAGAATGTGGTCTGATGTCAACGATACTTTGTTGACCTTGGAACAAATGTATGACAAGCTACCCAGTGGGGTACCAAAAGAGCAGTGGAATGTTTTTGTTGACAGGCATCGTGATGAGAAGCGGATGGTATTGAAATATATATTTTTATATTATCCTCATTTTCCATTAATACATGTTTATGAAGAGGAAATGACATTGGATACATTACTATTAAATTGGATTTTATTTATTTCAGGATCTCTCACGACAGAATGCATCAAACAGGGTGAAGCAAGTCATCCCTCACACGACGGGCTCAAAAAGACTTTCTAGAAGCCGAATGTCATTGGTAATATTTTAAATATTTTAAATATTTATAAAACAATATTATCTATTTAATATATTGAACTTTTGATTTATCATTGCTTAATGCAGTCACAAGGTTTTGGTCACAAAGCCTCCCGGACTGAACTGTTGTTGGATGTTCACAGAAAATCAGATGGCTCTTTTGTTAATGATCCCACCAAAGAAGTTGGAGTATGAAGTCAAATTTTTATTATAATAAATTATTATCAGTTTTTGCTGTGTTAATATGTATTGATATTTTATTTATAGGTAAAAATTAAAGAACAATGGGATGCCAATTCTGGGATGTCCTACTCAGTCTCCCAGGATGACCCGGTTGCTCAAGTCCTTGGGATGGAGCATCCTGGTAGAGTGCGTGGGATGGGTTTGGGACCCGTACCATCTGAGGTCTTTAGCAGGCCCTCAGGGATTCCAGCAGCATCTACTCCTAGTTATTGTCAGCCCAAACCTGAAGATGCTCAGAGGGAGATTTCTTCGCTACGAGCCACAGTTCAAGACCAAGGGGCTCAGATATCCACTATACATAAAGCGTTGACTGATTTATATCAGCATATTCGCAGATATGCCCCCAGTGGTAGTGCACCGAGTGGTGGTGAGCAGGTAAATCACAAAAAAATAAAAAATCATTTAGTTTGCAAACTTTTATTGGTTTTATGTTTAATTATAAATATGCATCAATATTTAATTTTCAATATAATGTTCTTACAGGTGGCAGCAGGAGATGGAGGTAGAGAGGGTGACGATGCATCATCATACCATGAGTAGTATTGTTGATTTGTTGAACAAATATGGGAAAGGTTGGTTTGTATATATAACTTGTGTGGTGTATGGAACCTTTAAAAACCCATTGGTCATGGAGGAGCATCAATGGCTAACCATGAATGATCACAATAACCTCCGGTGTCAAATAGAATTATGTGTTTGTTTCATTGGTTAGATGATCTATGGTAATAAGCTCTTTGATGTTTCTATTGAAAATTCAGCATTGGGAATTGGACTCATTAGGGTGTTGCATGTCCAAACAGCCATGTTGAATGGATATCTCTAGATCAAGATGGTTTTCTAAGGTGATTTTCATGATCATTAATAGTTTTTATGAGGAACGTAACCACATCACATGAAAACCAATGCAACTCCCTTCCCATGAAGCTTCCCTATTTTCTAACTTTTATTTTATGAACATATTGGGAGATTGTTAGATGACATGTTATATGATAAAAAAGAATAATCAGAGGGTTTTTACATGATTAATTGGGATATTTTATGGGTCATCACATGATCAGGAACAGATCACATGAATTTCGTAACCCCTTTGCATGATGTTCCTAGGGTCATGTGATCATGAGCCTCATTGACGTTCACATGGTCCTTGTGACCTGTGTGATTAATCTATATGTATACTTGCTATAATTTTATTTCCATTGAGTATATATTAATACCTATGCTTTGGGTATTTCTGTGTTCCTAAAATATACAATTCTTATTTGGCTAGCGTCAAAAAATGCCCCCTCCCAACAAAAGGGATGTTCGAAGGAACAAGGACTCAGTTATGAGGTAGGAAATGACTTCATTAGTCTCTTATGCTTTCTCTAGTTGGAATCCAAAACATCATTTATTCTTCTATAAGTCCATTCATATTCCTTGAGGTTCCCTATAAATAGGTGGTGAGAGGCTGGTCAATTGACCGGTGACAGGAAACTCCATAGCTCTCAAAACCTCCTCTCTTGTGCGATTGTTTTGCAAGAAAACATTGCATGTCCTCATCACAAGAACCATACATGAGACCTAATCATATGATCATGTCACTTCACCTCTTTGTGTGATCACCTTGTCTAAATATCTCACATAATAAATCCATGAACTAATCAATGGTAATTTATTTGAACATTGATGCACACCCTTGGCCATTAGTCTATCTTATGTGATTCGGTTGTCTCTTGAGGATTTTTTCATGATCTACTAATCTTTATGTGATTCATGTGACCTTCACATGGTAACATGATTATATGTATTATGAAAAATCATGTTATCAAAAGATTTTTTATGGGTTATGTGATTTTTATGACCTATAATGGATCATGTGGTCCACGTAATGTTTTCCATGTTATGCACTTATTTTGTTTCATTAGCACAACTGATTCTCTCTTAATGGTTACATATCTTCTAATATATTATCTATTCTCTTTAAATATGTCCTCTATTTCTCAAATGTATTCTTATGTTGTAGACTTGAGAGACCTTATTTCCTAGAACCATAATTTCAATCATCGATACAAAGTATTTTATAACAATGATGTTTTAAAGGTTCTTATTCTGAATGAACGTCAACCCATTTAATCCTCGTTCCTCCTCCTTATAGGACAAACGACTAGTAGTGATCCCACCCCTCTCTTCATTGGAACATTTTGATCCATACACTTTAATCCATTATGGAATCAAATATTTTCAATTTTGATAATCTCTAAACTATAAGTATAAATCCATGTGAACCCCAATCTCTTGTTTCATTTGATGTTATCTTGTGTTTCATTCTAAATCCATAATTTTAGTTATTATTTATGCTTTAGTTATTCTTATTGAATTGGATCAACTTTTTCATCAACATTAAATGAAAGGGTGTTTATGAATATTGCGTAGGTGGTTCATAAATTTTCTCCTCATTATATATATGTTGTATGTGTTGTTTGATGCACAAGTGTAGAAGGGAAGGTAACAATGGATCAGGATGGAACAAAATTATATTTCCTCATAGATGTGATTCAGGAATGGTTTTTTAGGGGTGTGTAAGGTCCTCTGGTTTATAATTATTAATCATGTACATCCATGAATTAAATTGAAATTGGTGGTGGATCTTGGAATGATAAAAAAGAGGGGTATGTATTAATTTGAAATGATAATATATTAAAAGTTATTTAAAGAAATTCCTCAATGATATTGAATTATACACAACATAATTTATGGTGGAGATCTTATCCAAGTAAGAGTGACTTGAGTAAAATGATGTATATTTTTGGTTTGGTGTAATTAAATTCTTGTTATTACATGGTACTTTAGTTGGGTTTCATTCCAATGATGTTTCTATATTGTTAATTAGTTTTGGCATAATGCTAACCATTTCTTTGGCATGCTATATAGGTTGGCTATTTTTTAACCATGTTGAACACTTTATAATAAGTTGTATAAGATTCCAACTATCATTCTTATTGGTATATGGGTTGGGTGTGATTCCAACCAAATGTTTGTGGTTATGTAGGTTATACATTATTCTGACATTTTATTATGGTTTTTAAATAGATTGGGCATAATTTCAAATATTCCTATGACTTCTTATATGGGTTGGGTGCAATTAAAACTATTGTTCTTGTTAGTAACATGGGTTGAATGTAATTCCAACTATTGTAATTATTTATTATATGGGTTGGGTGTAATGTTAACCATTGTTATCTTCATGTATATATGTTGGGTGTAACACAAAAACTACTCTTCTTTGATAGTTTTGTTGGGTGTGATTAAAACCATGAATGTTTTTAGTACTTGTGTTGGTAGTGATGTTTACCATGTCAGGTGTATCACCAAACCTTCTCTTCTTTGATAGTTGTGTATCCTATTCATCATTATGAGGAGACATATATTTTTTAATTTATCATGTACCATAAAACATAAATCCATATTGAGTTGATTAGTTGATGGTTTCTAGGAACCAAAACTATTTATCTAGCCCATGGTGAGGTAGAAATTGGCCTATGAAATATTTTTAAGTTTGGGGGAATACTTCTATTAGTGGAAACATAAGATGAATTCTCTCCTGTTGAGAATGTTTGGCATGATAAATGGTTTCTTGGTTGGTTTGTTTTCTAGGGAAGTGGTGCAGTATAAGCAGAAATGCTATTTTTTTCGGGTTGGCATTTCACGGCGGTTGTAACCACTGCTAATGTTTTACCACTTATATATTTAGCAACCGTTAAAACCTCCACGAAATCATGCTGGAATTAGCGGCGGTTTTAATCATTGCTAAGAAGGCGCATGATACGCCTGAATTTCGCGGCGATTATAGCCGCCACTAATTAAATAGCCCGTAAAACCGACGCTAAATTTATCGAAAACCACCGCGAAAATAGGTACTACAACACCTTTCTTTGACCGCCATGGAATACATAAAACCACTACTAATATATTGCTGACGCCCAGTTTAGCGGCAGTTTCTGTAAACTGATGCCAAACCATATAGCGGTGGTTTAAACCACTGCTATATAAAAAAAATTCACCGGTAAGAGGCGGTTTTCTTGTAGTGTTGGTCATTCCCTTCGGTGTGACCAACGCTCAAGCAGTGTTCAGGAGTCTCATGAACAGGATCTTGCATCCCTACCATGATCGGTTTGTCGTAGTTTCATTGACGACATACTGATTTACTCGACCACCGAGGAGGAGCACGCCTACCACTTACGGGTTGTACTGGATACACTCCAAGAGCACCAGCTTTATGGTAAGCTCTCAAAGTGCCAGTTCTAGATTCCAGAGGTTCACTTCTTCAATCACATCATCTCAAAGGCGGGATTTACAGTGGATCCCGTGAAGGTCGAGGTGAGACTTTCTTGGGGGCCAGCCAGGAGCATGACAGAGGTGCGAAGTTTCCTAGGTCTGGTTGGGTACTATTAGAGAATTGTTCCAGACATCTATAGAGTGGCAGCACCGCTTACATCTTTGACGAAGAAGGGGAAGCCCTTTGTGTGGAAAGAAAGGTGTCAACATAGCTTTTAGGAGCTGCGGCGGAGTTTGACAAGTGCGCCCATCTTATGGCTGCCAGAGGAGGGCGTAGGGTATATAGTTTACTGCGACACATCAGGGACCGGACTTGGGTGTGTCCTGATGCAGGAGCGAGTAGTGATCACTTACATCTCACGACAGTTGAGGAATAACTAGAAGAACTATTCTACCCATGACATGGAGTTAGCAGCAGTGGTATTCTCCCTGAAGATGTGGCGACACAATTTTATGGGCGAGCACTTTACTATATTCTCTGACCACTAGAGTCTCTTGTAAATTTTCTCACATAAGGACCTAAACATGAGACATAGGCGATGGCTCGAGTTCCTCTAGGATTATGACTTTGAGATTGTCTATGCTCCTTGAATGTGGAACGTTGGGGAGAATTCTCTCAGCAGGAGATCGAGCATTCAGCTACTTGGAGAGGCGATAGAGCAGTTAGCCGCTTTGCAAATATCGTTCTTGGATAGAGATGGGGAAGCCTATCTACAGTCCCTCACATTCACACCTCGACAACATCAGTGGGTCAGAGAGCCATAGGGTGGGGACGTTGATTGTGAGGCACGACGTGCTCAGATATCCTCAGGGCTGGCACCCGATGGATTTTCTGAAGGCGGGGAGCACATCATCCTTTTCAAGGGAAGTACCATGGTACCAGTGGCACTACAAGAGGAGTGTTGAGGGAGTTCCACACATCCCCTCTAGCGGTACATACAAGAGTAGAGAAGATGTATCAGGACCTCAGACGATAGCACTGGTGGCCGAGTATGAAGATGGTTGTAGCGGAGTTCGTTTCTCGATGCCTCAGTTGTCAGCAAGTGAAGGCAGAGCACTAGGTACCGGCAGGCATGGTACAACCCTTAGAGGTCCCGGATAGGATGTGGGATGGGATATCCATGTATTTTGTGATGGAGCTTTCACGTACATACGGAGGGCACGACTCTATATGGGTGATTGTCGACTGACTCACCAAGTCAGCCCACTTCCTACCGATCCGGGAGCAGGGCTCAGTAAAGAGCCTAGGATTCCTCTACGTCCAAGAGATCGTGGGAATTCATGGTGTTCCATCATTTATCATCTCCGATCGAGATGCTCCCTTTACTTACCAGCTTTGGAAGGGGTTGCATGAGGCTTTTGGGACGCAGCTACACCTCAGCACTGCCTTTCACCCTCAGACGGTTGTCCAGATGGAGAGGACCATTCAGACACACGAGTACATGCTCTATGCATGTTCCCTTGACTTTGGTGGTAGGTGGGAGGATCACCAAGCCTTGGTGTAGTTTGAGTACAACAACAGCTAACACTTCACCATCGAGATGGCACCATATGAGGCATTGTACGGTCGACCTTGCAAATCAGCTCTATGCTGGACTGACCCTAGGGAGTCAGCACTCGTGGGACCAGAGATGGTTCTGGCTATGATGTAGAATGTGTAGATCATCCAGGAGTAGATGAGTACTGCACAGAGCAGACAAAAGTCCATTGCTGATAGGAGACGGAGGCCACTGGAGTTCAAGGATGGCGACCACATTTTCTTATGGGTCTCACCTCGGCATGGATTACGAAGGTTTGGTAGGGGCGGAAAGTTATCGCTGAGCTTCATCAGACCATTCTAGGTCATCAGCAGGGTAGTTGAGGTGGCTTACCACTGGACCCTTCCACCACAGTTGCATCGGGTGGACGACGACTTCCACGTATCTCAGTTGGGGAGATACGTGCACGACCCGTCGCATATCATCGACCACGGGGAGCTGGACATCAATGACGGGGTGACTTTTGCGGAGGTCCCGATGGATATTGAGGATCTACAAGAGTGGGTCCTATGTGGACGGTCAATTCCTCTGGTGTGCATTCGTTGGCAGCATGGGAACCTCTAAGAGAGCACATGGGAGCGAGAGGCTCAGATGCATGCTCAATACCCACATTTTTTTCCTAGTTTATGATGTAGCTTTACGAGGAAGTAAACCCCTGAGGTGTGAGTAATTTAAAGACCTATAAATTTCAAGGAACATGTTTTTCTTAAATTCATGGGAATTTTAGAGTATGTGTCTTCTGACAGCACTTGATTCCGAGACCTAGTGTGCCTGGAATAAATTTTTGAAGTTTAGCTCGGGTACGTTCAGTAAACGAATGAGTGGTTTTTTCTATATTTTGAACCACTGCTCGGAATTATGTTCTGAAGGCACCGATGAACTCACATCACCAGTAATTTCTTAACGTGATCCTTAACGTAGTTCCCTTCACAATGGAGGAGAAATTAATTATTGGGTGTTTATTTAAGAACTAAATAAAAATTCTTGGAACAATTTTTATTTTATAAGGTGTTTATTCCCTCTCATGGGTAGTTAAGGTTGGGGCCCACATCCACCTAACTTCCCAAATGTGGATATTAGATATGTGGGGCCCACACGAGCCCCAACCAGTTAAGTGTTTCTAAACTCATTAAAAACACCTCATTAAATTGGCAACCCCCCATTAAATGCCAATATCTCCACCTCACTCCATTAACTCATGTCAACCCATAATTTAATGAGGATCATTCCTCTTTCCCCCATTTTTATTTAATTTCCAATGCATTTAATAAATGGGGACCTTCCCTCTTCCTTCCTTAATTGATTATCAACACGTTTTATTTAATGTGGTGATTTAATTTTGGGAGATTTTCTTTGCGTGTGTAATAAAATAATAGGAGGAGCCTAATATTTTAATAAGGAGGAGAGCTTTTTTTGTGCTAGAAAGATCGAGAGGACTCTTGAGGTTTTGGAAGAATGCCAGCCTCCAACGATGAACGACGAAGAACACCGGTTCCTCAATGAACAACGACACACCACCAATCCTCTTATCCACAACAAGAGAGGCGATGTCGCTTCCTCCTCGGCACACTCCGATGACGCCTACGAACCCTTTCCCCGCGATGCCGACATTTGTCTTCAATTGTTGAGGTAGAGGAAATTGTATATTTCTCTATGTGATTTAAACCCTCGGCATGGTATGTAATTGATGTGTGATATTTTGAACCACTAACGCCGTGGGTACAGACTAATGAACAAGTATGAACCCACCACTCTTTTGTTCTTGATGCGTGAAATATTTGGCGATGATGAAGCGGGACCGAAATGGTGATTGGAGGCGTTTGCAGTGATGTACGGGTCCTGAGACGACCGCAGGCAGAGACAAGAGAAAAATCAGACCACCAGAACGACTCCGGTGGCCCGCGGAAGCCCCCGGTGGCACCCTGGCGCGCCGCCGGGAGCAGCCCACCACGACATCGGCACGTCGGTTGAAGAGGAATCCCATAGCCACATGGGATCCAAGGGAGACTGTGGGCCAGCCTGACACCGTGTCCGCAGGAAAGCCCCCCCGCCCACCCGCCCGGCTCGCTAGCCGAGCCAGCGCACCCCCCGGCCGGGCCGGGGCGGGTCGAGCGGACCGGGCCGGGCCGCGCCCCACTGGTCTGGGCCCCGCCCTCCCTGCCCAGACCTGGGCACGGGTCGGGTCACCCCTGTTTGGGCCAACCTGGGGGGTGGGGGGGGGTGTTGGGCCGTGTCGGACCGAGCCCAGACCCCCACTTTGGACCGTTTTCGGTATTTTTTCCATAACATGAGCTACATACTTCTGATATATGAACCGTCAGTTGCGTAGGAATCCTTGGTTAGTGACGGTACTTTCGGTATATTACACTCTAGGTTTCAGAAAAGTTTAGGTATGGCCGAGTTGGTTCGAACTCTAAACTAATCGGGCCCTTGGAGTGGAAACGCTTATAACTTATGGACCGGACGTCCGTTTGATGTGCCGTCAACTGCATTGAATTTAGCTTGATGATAAGGTTATTTAGGATTTCTACACATGAGTTTTTGATGCAATTGGAGTATGGTCATGTAGGTTTTACCTTAAAACCCAAGTGGGCCCTGGAACGGAAAAGCCAATAACTCTTAGACCGAGCGTCTGATTGACGCACCGTCTGTCTCGTTGGGTTTCATTTGATGAGACGGAAATTCGGGATACATAAACTCTGGATTTAGTTATAGTTTTTGTATTGAATCTTTTTCTCGAGGAGCTTACCCTCCCGGAATTGAGCATGCTGTGTGCGTGAACCCTAGAGCTGGCTGGGTTGCGACGATGACGACTGCACTTGGATCCTCCATGGGTTCGACATTGATGGCGACCGTACTGGGATCCTCTATGGGTTCGACATCGATGACTAATATTCTTGTATCCTACATGGGTCCGACAGTATTGACCTATGTACTTGTATCCTGAGTGGGTCCGGCAGAGTATTTGGTCATATATCCTTTGTGGGTCGGACAGCTTACCTGGTCTTGTTTCCCATGTGGGCCCGACATCGTAGATGATTTAGTGGCTACATCTGATCATCTCTACCGCTATACGATAGATGTATACCTGTGTGATATGAGTCTTGATTTTCAATCATTATCATCGATTTGATTGACTTGCTTCTTATGTGGACTGGATTGTGATTTCCTGTGTGGTCAGGGTTGTGTTTTCCTTTGTGGATTGGGCTGTGCTTGGGTTGAGAGTTGGAGCTGTTTTGTAATTGATGACTTAGGTAAATGTATGGGCATATACATAAGTAAAGTTGGTTTATACTTCATGATTGTATCATTCCATTGTGGTTTATCCTTCGTGGATTTCGAGAGACCTTCAGGGGTCTCGGGGTCCCTACAGAGTATCGTATACTCACCCCTGGATGGGCTACGCCTGCACTACGTTTTCTTGGATGCAGACAATGGACAACACTGATCGAGGTGGAGGGTTGTAGATATGGACGGTACCCAGAGGTGGACCAGTTTGCGGGACGTACACCGAGCGGACGGCCGAACCCGAGTAGCTGAGGAGACTATCTGTACCCACCCTTCATGTGGGGTTTCTGGACGATGACTTGGTGCTACTGTTTTACCTACTACTGTTGTAATTTCCTTTCAGTTGTACTGTACTTTCAGTGGGGTTTGTATACTGGACCATTTACTTCTCTGCACTTACTTTTGTACTCAGTTTTACTCAGGGCTTACCTCACTTGCGTACTCTATTGTGTTTGTTTATTTTATAAAGGCAATTCCTTCCCTTTCTTTTGGATTTACAACTTTGGTGCTAGTCGCCAGCCCCTGGCCTATGGAAGGAGGGCATGTGGTAGTCACGGCACGGGCCCCGAGTACATGTCATGACATTTGTGATTTCTACAGAGAGTAATACCAGTGTCCATGGCCATAGCCTTGGATCATAATGATGATCCTAGACCTTAAAAGGAACTGGATCCAAGGATAATAGAAACCCCCCATGTCCCATTTGATACCAGCTCCTCTCATCAATCCATCACTATAGAATCTATATACATTCAATTTCAACCCCATAGAAGGTGGTTTACAACAAACACAATATCACTCATTACCTCATTCATTACCCGAACTCTGGGAGTACACTAGAATAATCCTTATCAAGGTGAATGAATCCATTATGCCTTTGATCAACACCCCCAAATATGCCATCATAATATTCACACACAGATGCAAAAAGATGAGTGACTACTTGGTACGTTGTCTTTCTATATTTATTTCTTCTTAGATAACCCATCATATCACCGCAAAAACCATTCCCTAGGCCCTGTGTTCAGCAATTGTTATCTCAGCACCTTGGATGCAAGCTTCTATAATTTCTTGGACTGAACCCCAACCACCGGTGATATTTAATTCAGACCTTATATAACCCAAAAAATATAATGAGATGAGTTATGTTAATATAAAAACCTATATCAACATCCCCATTCATGAAATGAAAAACAGAACAATTGTTCATGTGTACAATGAACTACCTCCTAGTGAACTGATTTCATTTTCTTCAATCAACACCTCCACAAAATATTTATGATAGTAAATTAATTATATATATATATATGTAATTAATGACTTATTTATAATTTTATAAAATTAATGTATCATATTTTTTACTACACTTCCATTCATTAAAATATTATAATTCCATTTATGGATACATGTGGATTACCACCTTCACAATTCAATGTGATTTGTAATTTTTTACCATATAACACAAATGGTATATTGGACAATATTTAATGAAATAATATCTTATTTATTGTATAATGAAAATTTTATAATCAAAAAATAACACTTACCTTCTCCACATCATGATTTTTTAAATATAGAAACATTACCCATAAATGTGAATGATCTATCATCACTATGATTTTAATGTACTTCAATTTCCATAACCAAATTTCATGATAGTTTTTATTATTATGTTTTATTTATAAATATGATAATTATGTTGGGATTATTATTTTAGAGATTGTGACCTAATGAACTATTTGAATTCTTTCAACCTATAGAATCCATTCTAGACATATATACAGAATATCCTCAAAACATCTGATGAAAAATTTATCGATTAGTAATTTAATATAACATGGTATGAAAAAAATTAAAATGATTTTTTTTTTAAATTAAATTATAAATATAGTTTTTTATTCGGGTTGAAAATTAATTTAAATGACCTGTCCGACTCAATATATGCATTTTCTTAAAATTTCTCATTTCATCGGGTTATGAATATTCTCTCTATAACTCACTTTATCATTCTATTTAATGTTATAGAATGATTCTAGATTATGTATATATGTCTCTTCCATATATTCCTATATTATTCTCCCATCTTTTTACAAGGAAATACATTCCAGATGTTCTTTTATCAAATAGAGTCCATTTCTTTCTATGGGTAATTTTTTTGTTCATTTCTTATCATTGAAAACCATTTGGGGAAAACATAAGGATGTTCATATTCCGATGGATGAGAGTAGAGATGACTCAAATGAATTTCTTAAATTTTTTTCACATGTGGCAATTTAAAACAAGAATAGATAGTAAACCTAAACTATTATGTGACATATTCCACCATGTGATATTGTATATGAAGTTTGACTTGAATCATTTTTATGTCTTATTATATGTTATCGTAATATTGAATATATTTATATGAAATTGTGATACTATGTTAATTATATTATTATTCCATGTTACTATTAAGGATCTTTATAGTTTACTATATCATGTTTTACCGTTGAATCACATGTTATGTTTCCAAATCGTGGTTAATAACTTTCTGAGATTACAATGAATACCCATTTTTTTATATGTTCCTCGGGTTATTTTATGAATTTTGATTGTACAGAAGGGACTTTGGAATTTAATATGGATAATAAAATAATTATGTCTTGTATTAGTTTAATTTTTTGGTATTTTGAACATAGTCTTCCAAACACACCAAGACTTAGGATCTTTGGGATGTACTTGTTTCATATTTATATTTAGAAATAATGTAATAATATATCAATATGGCTTGGGTTGTTATAATTTGAATAAGAAAAAAGTTAATTTTTTTGTTATATTGATCAGAAATCTATCGTGAGAATCCTAGGTATAAGTCAATTTATAAGAAAATATTTGGTATTTTTTGTAAAGGATCGAGTGTCTAGAATCAAAAACAATACAACTCTATCTAGACACTAAAATTGGTTGTGGATCTAGAACAGTAGTTCCTAGGAGTAATTACTTCAAAAGGGAATATTGGATTATGGTTTGATTATTACTTGGTTAAATGGACTTGATATACACTTGATTTGACACTCCAGTGGGATATGTTTTTGGAATTTAAAACTCTCTATGAACCTATATGAAGTACATTTGACACTCCAGTGGGATATGTTTTTGGAATTTAAAACTCTCTATGAACCTATATGAAGTACTTGAACAAATTGTTCAGTTAAAAACACTAATAGAAAAAATTACTATAGATAACCATGATGAAAACCAAGAGACTCATAATTATAGATATAATTAACTACTATATGTTTTCACTTCAATGATTCTATTTTTTCCCTTTTATTTGTTAATTTATTGCTATCTTGTGTCTTTTCTTTTAGTTAATTATGGGAAAAAATAGAATATATGTTTTCATACAATTTGATTGGAAATTTTTTATTTCATATAATGATTTCTCAACCTTATGGGTGTGTTAGATAATAAATTCTTATATATAGTAGCTCAATTATCTAATATTATCAATGATAACTTGATTCTTCTGGAACTCCCACATCATCCTATGAAATAGAATGTTGTAGTCGTTTCATTTATGATACTATTGCATCTTACTTTTACTGGATGTTATGATACCTTCATCATAGAATAGTTTATTAAATCAATTTACTATGTAATATCTATCAAAGAATTCTCAATTTTTTCAAATGATGTATTGGATATTTCACATAGTATGGGGAAATCTAATCTTTGGTGGACACTGATTGAAAACATAATTCCCAAAGAGTAAATAGATTCCATGGAATGGTAATGCTTCATGAAATTTTTTTTCAATAAAAAATTTCCCAGAAACCTCATTCATAAAAATGATAGAGATTTCAAAAAACTCAAGGGAATGTATGATATGATTATTAGGTGGAATTATTCAAATTTTAGAAGGATTTACTAATATAATTATATAATTATTTTCATCACTGAATTTATTGTGAACAGTTTCATTAGAGGGTTAATATAAATTCTTGGAAAATGATAAAATATCTGGGATATTGAATACTATAAATTTTTTTATTTTTTGACCTAAAAGATGATATGAAAATTGATGACTCTCTATGGTATTATGGAAATAGATACAACAGTTATAAATAAATTTTTTTATGTGAGTATCAAAAAATAAACCTCTTAGAGGAATGAAATCCTAATATCCCACATGCTAGAGATTTTGGAATAATCACCCTAGAGACTTTTTCAATGGAACATGAACATGATAAAATATAGAAAAGTGGGGTATCAGGCTAATCAGTTTTTAATGGAAATGAGGAAGATCCCTAATGTTGAATAAGAAAACAATTATCATATCAACACTAACAATTATGTGTAGTGATTTAACAGCATTGAAAATGGGAATTATATAAGATAATTTTCTAATACAAGGGTTATAAGATACAATCAACAAAAACTACATCAATGACTTATAGGAAAAGGAAGGGAATATTCTATCAAAACTAATTATGGGGATCCTAAAAATGGTGTAGAGATATTTAAAATAGTTATTCATTTATGAATAGAAAACACAATCTTTTTTATTCTAGTTCTACATATTATTTCATGTCATGATTTTTTAGTATAACTAATCAAAAACTACCTAAAACCATTGGGATTGAGCTTTCTATTAGAATAGTAAACAATTTAATGGTTGTGTCCTTGGTATAAAATTCCTCCATAGTCAAAATTTTTTAGGATTGAATATATAATAAAATATCCTAATATATATTTTTAATGTATTTTATTCAATTTTTGGATCGAATTAAAATTCCATTTAAAAAATAATTTCAACTATTGGAAGATGGAGATAAATCATCATGTCCCAAGTCATTTAATGATTTAATAAAACTATAAGGGGGATGATGACTCTCCCCATTAATATTATGTTCAACTATGGATATTATTTCCTTATAAACAATAATATCTATCCCATTGATTAATATAAAGGCTAAAATAACTCTTGAATAGAATTTCATTATGGGGAATTATTCTGATTTATTCACTAAATTGTTTCCTAGTCTTCCGTAAAAAAATTTGGTTTATTTCTCAATTGATATTATACCATAATCAACGGCTATATCAACGTCACCTAAAAATTACCAAAATTTTGTTGGAAGAGATATAAAATATCTTACATGAGAATAGAGAATTTTTTTTATTCCTATGTTCTTTATCATGGGGTGAACATGTCCTCTATGTCATGAATAATGATGGGTCAATGTACCATTATGTTTATTATCACAAACTCAAAAAATCTTGAAAAAGAACCAGAATCAATAATAATAAATGGAAGACTTGTTTGATGTACAATATGGTGCATAGAAATTATATATGTTGGAAATTGAGTCTTGATATAAATAATTAATGGTGAAGAAGAATGATATTCCCAAAAATTCCCTTTGAATAAGGTATGGAATCTATGAGTGGGTAGTGATGTCTTTTGGACTCAGTCACATTCTAGATATAAATTTGGAATTAATGAATAGATTCATTAGAGATTAACTCGAAATATTTTTGGTATTTATTTTAGATTATATTAAGATATTATCTAAAATCATGGAGGGTCATTAGGGGATTTTAAACAATTTTCAAATAACTTTGAATATAGATATCCTAATTTTTAAGTATAGTAAATGTGTGTTTTGGAAGAAGGATGTCTCATTAATGGGGAATATTAACACTAGAAAAGAGATATTTGTGGACCCTTGTAACACAATTGAAATTCATAGATGGCCTAGACCAACATCTATAATAATGATCCATAGATTCCATAGACTAGGCTAATATAACCAAATATTTTTTTGAATCCCCTCATAATAATCAATCATGAAAAGGACGAAATGTCATCATTCATTTATCAAATTTTTTATTAACCATACATACTAGAGAATATAAAAAATTATCAAAGAATTATTATGAAATTAAAAAGAAATGTAAATTTATAATAAAGTTAAATCCTCTGATTTTGTAATTGATTAATATGTTGCTTTATGACTTGGGTAACAACTATGTGTACTATAATATTATGATATAAATAAAGAGATATTGGATAAGACTCACAGATCATCCCACTCTATCCACTCAGGGAGCATAATTATGTATTAATATATCTTAGAGAACTATTGTTGGGATAATATAAATATGGTGATAATAAAGTATGCATCAAGGTGACTATTATATATGTAATTTCATGGTTAAAAGTAAAAAATTCTTAGTGATTTATAAAGACAATAAACATATCTACATGGAAATGTGAAAATATCATCAGGGACCATTTCACTATTGTTAAAAAAATCAGGTGGAAACTATTACTAATGGGTAGTGGTGAAAAATATGAAAAAACATATCAATATATTCAAATTAAATAATACTTATCACTCAATCAACTGGCTGGGTCATACCTCATAGAAGTGGTGAGCCTACATGAAATAGATCAATCGGTTATATCTAACAATGATATGAAATATACATCCTCATTCTTCAATATATTCCAACATGATATAAATATTGAGTTGAAATTAATTACTTCTCATCAACACAAATTGAAGAACATTATGAGTGGAATGTTTAAAAACTAGATGTTATATTGAGAGCAGGTTTGGAGGATCTTAATGGGGTATTATAAAAAAGTATTTATCTTAATAATTTATTATACAATAATAGATTCCACTCATGAATCCAAATGGATATTTATTTATACACTTATGGTAACAGATATATAACACCTATGTTTTGGAATAAAATTGGTGAATGTAATATTTTGGGACGTAAAATGGTAGAGGAAATGATATAGAAGGATAATAAAATTCATCCACATTTCAAGAATTCATATATTTAAAAAAAATACATTCATAGAATCAATGATGTTACCTATAATTTTTGTTTTGGAATAAATTTTATCTCTAAATTTTATCATGGAAGAGATTCATGAGAATTGTAAAGAAGAGGAAGTTAATCCCTAAGAACAATATACCTTATTACATTATCAATCATTTGGAGGTATATATTTTCAATGAGAAATACCACTAAACCTTTATCATTTACACAATATATTCCACGTATCCATCATGAGGATATAATCCCCAAATACCATAAAAATAATAAATTTATAGGAAGGGAATCATTGAAAATACCTCTCATATGAAGAGAATCTTACTAAGATCATGAACAATAGATATAATGTTCTATGAAATAAGCCAACTCGTGTAGTTAATATTCTATAGAGTAACCATAAATACGAAGCAGAAACCCTACAATTGGAGGAATTAATGATGAATAAGTACCCTAATTTGATTGAAATTATGCTTTAATATAAAGTATAAATTATTAAATTCATTAAAAATGGAAGATTGTATCAATCCATTTTTTATGAAAAACAATGTTCAATAGGATATTCAACTTGAAACAATAATCCAAAATAAACCATGATAATTATAATAAAAAATTTATAATCTAGCCATTTACTTGGTTGGTATGAATTGGGTTTACTACATTATGACATATAGATAATGTTACAACTATAGATAAATATTTTCGTAAATTATTAGTAAATATTCCATCCATTTTTAATAATGATAAATTATTTTTAATAAATTTATGTTTTAATAAATATATTATTTATTATTATAATAAAATATAATAAACAAATTTTGGAAAATTTTGATTTTGATTTAAAAAATTTAATTAATTTTTAAAATTATAATATGAAAATTAACTTAGTTAGAAATTTTATAATATTTCTAAAATGATTTATTTTTCAGTGAATAAAGAATAAGTAATGATTTTATTTTCAGTACATCATTTAATTAAAAAACACATTATATTATATGTTTAGAATTAATTTTAAATAGAACCATTGGATTAAGATTATTTTAATTAATTTCATATGGAACATAATTTTTCATTTTTTTTGTATATGTTATTTATGCAAAAAAATTTGGTTTTCTTCAAACTCTATTAAAGTGCATAATGTGTTTCTATTTTAATTAATTAAAATAACCCTAAGAAAGTGAATATATAATAAAATATATAGATATTATAACTATTTATATTAATTTCAAACTAACATAATTATTATTTCTTATCACAGTGTTAATATAAGATCATCTATTTCTCGAAAAATGTATTTTTCAAAAACACCATTTTTCATCAAGTTTTTAATTTTTGTTTTAAGTTCAGTTATGCCACTTATTAGAATTAAAATTGATGAAATAGAAACAAAAAAATTATTAATGATAATTAATTTTATGTAATATTTTAATCTAAATATTTTTGGTATAATGAATATTATAAATAGGAAAAATTAATTACTCTTATTAGGTTTAAAATAGGGTTTTGGGCCTTACATGCAATTGTATTAAAAATATTTGTTGAAAAAGATACCAGTTTTGTTTGATAAATTTATTTTCATAATATTAATCAGTTTCACTATTTTCTATAATAAGGATCAATTTGTTATTAATCTTAATGGATAAATTTCATAGTTAAAAATAAGTTAACATGGTAAAAACAAAAATTTTAAAATTGAGCAACTGTAAAGTTAAATGGAATAAAATTTTTAAATAAAATATGTTTAATGTTTAAGGTTTATATTAACATTGTAATATATAAATTACATCATTTATCAAATTTTTTGAAACATGGATTGATTGTTAATTCCAATTATAGAGTTTTTATAAAAAAAATGATACTTCATCTCAATTATAAATGAGAACAGCTTATGCTGTCTTAACCATTGTTGAAAATACATTAGATTTTCCCAAAAAATACATTAATAAAATAATATCCTCCCTTATAATGATGATGAATTTTTTCATTAGACGCTTCTATAAATTATATTGGTACAAACATATTGTGGTTCTCTAAAGATAATGTATTGTCTTTAATGAGTGTTTATTTATTTATTTATTATTCCACCAGATTAAAATCATTTAATACTATAATGATATAATAAAATGAATATATAATATACACTATAATGTTATGATGTTAATTTAAAAATTTAAATCCATATTCTCTTCATTCAAATGGGAAATAAAACCATCATTCAACATATGCCAGAGTACCACCTTGTGAATCGATATAATTCATTTTCAATCATCTTCTCTTATGATTATCAATCATGATGGATTTTAAATATATTTATTATATTTATGAAATTTTAATAATTAGTGAAAACTGATATTTTTTTTTCTTACCATTTAATTTTTTCATTGTTGATAATGCCTTTCGTTCTTATATGTGGATTTCCACCTCTACAAAGCAATGTGATTAATTTTCAATTACAGAATCCCATGGATTGTGTATATAATGGTGTATAAAGAAATATTATTATATTTATTTAATTACTATTATAAGTGAAATAAAAAATGACAATAAAATTATTTCAATCATGATCATTCTTATATATGACCTACTGTACCCATTACTGTAACATAATTCATTTTTCATAATAATATTTCATGGTTGGTTTTAAATGTATCAGTTATTTAGTATAATAATAATTATTTCATTATTATTATTCAATATATGATTAATTCATTTTCCCATGGACCCTAAAAACCATCAAAAACCCAATTTTGATATATAATTAGAATATCATCAATGAAATTTATGTCAAATTAATTTATTTTGGAATTGAACATGTCATGGTAATAATTTAAATTTATATGATAATAAACATGAAATAAAAATTAAGAAATTATATATTTAACATATGTTTATTCTAAAGGATGATAAGTTATGTACGTGAAAAGTATAATTTTGATTAATGGATCTCTCTAAGAAAACCATTTCTTATAGTTAGTAAAAATATATCTCTAACTCACATTCTCTATTTTTAATTTTACAAAATGATTATAACATTATATATATGTCTCTCACATATATTCCTTAATTATTATCTGTTACATTGATGGGTTCATATATTCCACAATTTTATTTCCCAAATTGAAACCATTTCTTTCAAGGGGTAATATTTTTGTTTATGCAATAGGATTTATTTCATTTTTTAGTCTAAAATAACAATGAAAATGTTATGATGGATTCTCATAGATAATTCTCCAATAGGTTGGGTAATGCCTTTAGCCCATGTGATATTATTTATTCGATTAGGGGGAATTCATAGTCCATTATGGGTCATTTCCCACCCTGTGATATTGTCTAAGTAGTTATCCTTAACTCATGTTTATGTCATGTTATATGTTGTTGACACATTTCATATATTGATATGACATTATGAAACCATGTTAATTATGTTATTATTATAAATGATTACCCATGAGCCTTCCATTTTATGATATCATGTTTGATCATTGACTCCCACATTATTTTTACGGATCACGTATATTACATTAAAATATTTTTTACCTCACCCATTTATTTTATGTATTCTAAAGGTATTCCTATGATATTATATAAGCTCAAATATATTTAGTATCCCAAAATGGGGAATAAATAAAGGATCCCATGTTATATCCATTCGATGTATTATTAACTATGTCAAATAAATACACTAAGATGTAGAATTATTATGATTTACCTATCGGATATATATTTTTAAAAGTTATGTACTAATATCGGTAAAACGATTTGGTCGCTAAACAACTTACATGAAACTATGTAATGATACATATATTAATTTTTACATCCAACTTCTAAGTATTTTAGAAATTTCTATTTTAATTTAAAATTAAAATATAATAATATATGATGAATTTAAAAATACCTTCATTATTATTTCAAAGTTTAAATACCATAAAATATTATATATTAAACTTTTTTTGTGTTTAAATATGACCAATCAATAGTTCACCCTTTTAAAAAATCATTCCATGATCATAATGAATTATTTTTTCTATAATATTAAATAATAAATAATAATAGTAATATAATTATCATGTTGCATTAAAACATAATTTAACCATTATTATATGATTTTTTAAATCATTAAATTTAGTGTGTTTATGTTTTTAAACATAAAAAACCATGGATGGATTCAAACAATATTTAGGAAGTTATGAAAAACTCAAACTAATTTTTATGAATATCATAAATAATTTGGGTAAATCTAACTTGATTATTTTTTTAATATTTCTTATATAAATTCATTTTTTTTTATTTTTTATCAATTTAATAATTTTTTTAAAATTTTTTATTTTAATAATTACCCACATTCTAATGAATAAATACTGTAAATAATTTTTCAAAAAAATAATTTTTACCAATAGATTATTTATTTTACAATTTTTTTCTCTAATTTTGTAAATAATTCTATAATATTTTATTCCATTATTTATACTTTTTGATTTTTATTTTAATATTTAAAATATTATTCATAATTTTTTTAATATATTTTTCACATTCTTATTCATTATGTTATCATTTTCAATTTAATTTTTTTCAAATTTCATTCACATTGTAGTATTATAATTCCTTTATTAATAATTATTTTTTGATGTCAATATTATTATAGGTATATATATTTTTTATGGGTTTAATTTTATGTATGTATTAATAAATAATTATTTCTATATTTATTTAAAAATTAAACAATTAAATTAAATATAATATTTTTCTTATAACAGAACCATATTTATTAATATTTTAAATTTATTAGTTTTTTTCACAATTAATTTTCTTAATCTTTATTACTTAATTTACATATTATTCATTAATACTATATAATTTAAAATAGATATATTAGAGAAATTTTTATTATAAAAATTTATCAAGTGCATGAGTCAACTAACTCTTCTCAATTATTAATAATTTTTTTAATATTGTTAGGTCTATCATGTTTGAGTTATGAGATAAATTTAATATTTTTTTCTCTATGAATAATAATTTCACAATATAAAAATAAAATTGAAAACATTGAACTATATTTCCATCTAGGGATCGATTCATGGGATTAACATAGTTAAAATACACTTCTAATAGTATCTTCCAATATTAAAAAATTATTAATATTATAATTATATTCCATTAGTATAATAATACAATTAAAAAAATTGTTGAAACAAAACCACTTTCTTATATGATCTTTTAATTCTGATACATGTTTCAAAAAATTATACACATGGAAATAAAAAACCATTTTAATTCTCTATATTCATATGTATTTCTTAAATAATGTGTATGTACATATACAACCATTATAAAAAAATTACAAAATAAAACCAAAAATTTAATTTTGACAAATTTTTTAATATTTTATAAAATAAAATATATTCTTTAACAATTAATGTAATATAATTTTTTAATGAAAATTTTTAAGCAAAAATAATTACAGAAAATATTATTATATATTTCTTTTAAAAAAATACAAAATTTTATTATTTATTTTAAATAATAATTCTTAGATAAGGAGTCACATTATTAAGTAATTTTATGTAGTTGTTTTATTCAAACATATTCAAAATGATATATGAAAAATCCGGGAATTAAAAAATCTATGATGTTTGTGAAATTTTTTGTATCGAATTAACTGTGTTTCCTACCCCAATTTTTTGGGTTAATATTGACTATATATTTGATTTCACTATAATCAAATAAAAACGTTTTTGAATTTATATTTTTTTTAATTTTTTTCTATTACTATTATTAAAACATAATGATTATATATTGTTCATTCAATTTTAATTTTTATAGATTAAATTTATTTCATTTACACCATTATCACGAAATAAATTATTTGACAAAAATATTTTTAAATTATGATGACTAGAAGTATAATATCTAACCAATATCTAAAAAAGATGACTTATTTTGGTTAGTAGTGTCGATGGAATAATTGTAAAAAGTTATAGTATGCAGACATAATTTCATAGTGAGATAATTTTTATCAAGTCTTTCACTGAACGACAATTATAATTTTCTAATATGAAAAATATAAATAACAAGAACATTGATGCACCTTAATTTAGAATATGACTATTTTACATATTGTTGATTGGTTTTATATAAAGGTAATGTATGTAATTTCATGTGTGAAATAAACATAATTAAATAATAATGACGGTTGTAAACATTAAAATATCTTGAATGATGAAGTAATATTTAATAACTTGTGTGGCTGTGTTCCAAATAATATTAGAAGTGAGTAATTTTTTCAACTTATATGTGGAATCCGCACTTGGTTTCACAAATCATTCCTTCTAAAACCCCTCCTTGGATGATAGGGATGATAACTATAAACCTTGAATACCACCTCAATTCGGAAAAGAGTTGATGACTAGAACTAAAGTAATAAAAACACACATATGGTTGGAATTAACGTCATAAATCCCTTTATAAAAGAAATAACCACAAAAAAATTCCCAAACATATTTTATATACCACTACACCAAACTAAAACTGTAATATATAAACACCAAATTTAGAAACATAACACTAAAAAATAAAATAATACCGAAAGAACATCCCAAACACTTTGTAACTCCAATGACCTCTATAATCTATTAAACCTCATCAAATTCACAAATATCTTCCCACAGACCAAAAACAAACATGGAAATACAGAAACACACAAGAAAACATATATATACACACACATATATATATATATGGGAGAATACATGTACAATTTGTAGGATATATACAAAACCACTTATGATAATATATAAGAATCATATTAAAGCGTCAACATATATATAGAAAACATGTATTTTAACATTAAATATTTCAACCTAATTCACATCCTCACTTGAGATTAAATATTCACATATGTTGTAGAAGTACAATGGAGTAAATATTGGAATGAAATATAATAATAGAGTTTCCTTGTATCTATATTCCCACTAAACTAGTTACCCTACACCACTAACATATAATACATGGTTCTTCTATACCTTCCATAAGTAGGGTCATAATACACCTATAATCTCCATATCCATATCAAAACCACTTCCTCATCATTACCATATCAATATCTCTATGTATTTTAACCTAAATCCATGACAACAACATTTCATATGAACAATTAATCATTAATCCCAAAGAGCTATTATAAATACATATCATAGCTTTAATCCATTAGAAGTTATATATATATATATATATATATAATATACTTCAATCATTAACAACTATACATATATATGTAGTACTATTTTAAGCCATTTTATCCATTACATATGGATGTGTCATAGTTGTAAACAATTATATCATGCACATAACATAAAATTAATTAATTATACATTGTACGTATATATATTTCACACTAGATCATTAAAAGAGATTGGGGTAGGTTGAGAAGGAAACAAATCATATCCACAATAACCAATATTTCATGTAATACAATATAAACCCTAGACAATGTATTGGGATTAACTGTGTTACTCAATATGGGAAGTGGGTTATAAGAAATAATAGAACCAAAATGGTTATATAATAAAAATTAATTATAATTAATATGCACTACATTATACAACACACTGGTGATATAACTAACACTTATATGCATCAATTATGCTAACACACATGGTCGTTATAGAAACAAATATCTCCAAACACAACAAACATCACCGAATCCTTCATATCTTTTCACATTATGTGATTATCAACAAATTTGTTTGTTCAACATTATCAATTTATTTTAATTAATTTTTTAATTCACAAATAATCACAATAATATTCAATGAAAGAGTTAAATTTTATTAATATATATATATAAATATGTAAATCCTACTATTATTAATAAACCACTTCCCTTCCAATCCATTAATTTAGTTATCACATCTATGAATTAAAAATATCTTTATTTAACCAGAACATTAATATTCATTGTATTTATACATAAAAATTTTGTTACCTATCCATAAAATCATTCCTTCTTCATCATTATATAATATCAACCCCATCCAATCAATTTATTCATACATTTTTTACTATTATTCACAAGAAAATATAACATACATATTTTTATCTATAAGATATTCTAGAATGTCCTAAATTTTTTTGGCAAATACATTGTGTATGTAGGGGTTTTTAAGTATTGTGACAAGGTTATAGGAAGGAATATGGGGATTTATTTAATCATTTTACTACTTTTCTGTGTTATAATGTGTCATGGTGAGTTGTTTTATGAGGACTTGGATAGATAATAGATATCCATTCATTTTTGTTTGTCATCCCTTGAGTAGTTATGTTAGGATAAGTTTTCCATATTGGGAAATTGGGGGTTTGAGGTTCACGAAGGCACCGTTAATTACTCAAGGTATGAAAAAATTATAAATTTATATCAACATGAAAAATACTAACTATAATAATATAATATAGCAGAAGTGTAGGGTCGAACCCACTGAATGTGGGGAACACATCAATGCCAAATCTCCACCAGATGTTAGGGTGTTCCAATTTATGGTTGATTTTCCTAATATAATTGTGAAATTAAAATTTAATGAAATAAAATATAGAAACAGATGTGTGGGGAATCAGTTTCCATGGGAATTTTTTCAAAATAAATTTATCCTTGAATAAAAGATAAACATAATAAATATCTACACAACCAAACAAATTCGTAGATAAAATATACCTCTATTCCCTTTGAAACAACCCTAGAATATAGATTCATCACAGTTAGATGAGTCAATATATCTAAAGTCCATTGATTTCATATTTTTATAAATAGATGGGTAATTGAATTCAATGATATGAATATATAATCTCAATCAATTTGGGGTTCGTTCATTATTGATAACATAAGGTTAATGATTCATTTTTTAATAAACTATAGGTGCATGAACGACATTATACAATCATATAAAATCATTTTTACGATCAAAATTAAATCAAACTTTGATAGTGTGCACCCCATTTTACTGATTCTACTCTCCTCTATGATTTTTATCTAACCATCATTGGGGGATCACCAACAATGACTAAACCCAAAACCAAATGGAATATAAAAGAATGAAAGGAAAGGATGGGAATAATAAAAGCAGATATATTAGAATTATATAAATATATCATCCAAAAATTACATGAATTAATGAAAGGAGAACAATAAATAATGACCTATTTACAATGAAATCCAAGTCAAAACCCTGTGGATTCCTCTTATGGTCTCTCTTACAACATAAAATGAAATTACTTTATATTGGTTGGAATCCAACTTTTATAATTCTTGTGTTCATAAATAGGGGTTTATCATGTCAAAAAACTCATTTAATCTTTTCTCTATGAAATGAAAGGGAGAAAATAAGGTCAGAAGATATGATTTAAATTTATGTTTTTATAATGTTTTGTGATTATACCTAACTTTCAATCTTCTTACACATCGTGTAATCCTCATACTTGTTTTCTTCTTCAAACGACCTATATCTATTTGATGTCCATTAATATAATTTCATGTAATGACTTTTTTATGTTGTCTAATATGTAATTTCAGCACAACAATCTATTTTTCATCATGATTCTTTAGTTTTTTACCTCTAGAAGTGCATCGTGATCTTCCTAAACATATGCTATTTTTCCGCTTCATAAAGAATGGAAATATTTTCATTGGTAATTATGTAAAAGTAAATACTTACAAAGATTTTTAAAAAAATTAAATCTATGAAATTATATTAATTAAAATCAATTAATATTATATTAAATTTCCTATAAGAACACACCAAAATGTGTATACAAAATAGAGTTATCAGGTTTTAAACTGGAGATTTCATTATGTTTTTGTCTCAATTTATAAGTTCGGTTATAGTGAAATGTATTATATTATTTCATGAAGGTAATCATGTAGTTGTTTTAATCATACATGACAAATATTGTGGCAAGTAACATTTTAATTAAATATTACATTATCCATTAACAGTATGAAGAGTTTAAAGGTAGTACAAAATCATGTGGGGGTACTCTTACATAGAAGGAATCCATGATTTAATTTGACATGATATCCCATATAAAAAATAAATGGGTGATTATTATGGAATAGAAGTACCCAATTTGTGGTAGATTCCTATGATTTTTGTTTCAATTCTCTTTTTATTTGAGGTATTTTGTTTTGTTAAACCATTCATTACATCTTGTTTGGGTTTTTGGTACACTAGGATAAAGGTGAAAAGTTTCAAGAACTTCTTGTGATCCTTTCAAATTTGTGTTTTGTGATTTTTGTCACCATGGTCAATACCTGAGATTGTCTAATTGAACTACATGGATTCAATTTTAATTTTTGGATTTTGGGTGATATAAAATCAAAATTTTTATATCATCGATGTGTTGTTGGGTGGTATAGAATGTTATACCATATTTATTTATTTTCCTAGGGAAATTAAAATTCTTGTGTTTTCTCTAATTTTACCCTACATAAATAACTTCCATCAAACCCTTGGAAAACATGGATTCATTATTAGTTATCATTACCTGTACTTATATAAAGATTTTCCCTCATCTAATAGATATCAATGTCATTATAGTCTATGTTGATTTCTTTTTTTAACCATTCTTCTCTCATTCTTTCATGTTTATTTATTTTGAAAAATTAATGATTAATTTGTTTTATTTTATTTAGTAATTTTTTAATTATTTTAATAGAGACATATGTTTTAAATGCTATATGCCTTCTTTGTTTCTTCTTAGTGGTATGTATTTCTTATTATTCATTAGAAAAGAAATATTTCATAAGATTCTATTGATGTATGAGATATAATGCATCTAATAATTTATTTATTAGATGGATTCATATTTATTAATCGATTCCATTAATTGTATTAATGGTATGTGTCAATATAATAATTTAATGAAATATAATATTTCAAATTTAATGGATGTTAGTGATTCAAATATTATTTATATAATATATAAAATTAATTATTTATTAGGTTTCTCAATCGATACGTTTTATTCATTTTAAAATGTTTTAATTTTTTAGACATTTGAACAACATTTTATAAAGGGTATAAATCCTAAATGTGACAACATATAGTTAGGATTATGAAAATAAAATATACGTTGATAATTTCTATGTGTAGTATGATGAATTAATATTGGACAATGAATATATAAAATGGTTTTATATGGTTGGATGTTTGATTCATGTTATATGTTTTTTTATAAAACCTCTCACATTCGTAGTTTAATAAAAATTAAAATATGGTAAAGAAGTGGTAGTGTCTCAATTAATAATTAAAATGTTTATGTTTGAATATGAAATTTTTATTTGAAAAAAATAAATATTTATAAGTTTCCATTCAATGTTATTTTTTAAGGATATCCATTATTATTTAATATACAGTGGGTATTTATTATTTTGTTTAGAGTTGTAATGGATTCTTTTGGTGGTTTTTTGGGATAAAGGGTTTTTCATTTTCTATATTAACAATGATGGTTGAATATATAGATAGTGTTCTCATTGATTGAATGGTATTGAGGAAAGTATAATATTAAATTATTTATACATTTTTTGTGGGGAAGAGTTTTCTATAGGTTTATTCGGTGATGTGTTTTGAATTAATGAGTTGTAAAATTGGAACATGATGGAAAGAGTGATGTTCTACTACATGAAATTTGTAGTGATTGTGGGATGAAATAGGTAAATTATGGGAAATAAAATGAATAATGTTAAATGTTGTAATAAATTTTATCAATGATTGATGATATACCTGAAATTATATGTTTCATAATTATTTCATTGATCATAAATATGGATAATTGAATGTAATGTTGATGGTAGAAATATTTCATGTTTTTCTTACATTGATTAATTAAATTGTATTTTAAGAGTCTCATTATAGATTTTTGTATAGAGGGTATGGTTATGTTATTGTTTGGTGCAAAATATGATAGAATATGGTTGTGGTTAGGTATGTTATAAGGTAATTTTGTTATTTACTTTGAATGTGAACCCTTTGGTTAGTAATGTGTCCAAATATTGTATTCTTTTTAATTTTTTATATAATTATTATAAACCATAACTAGAGCTATATAACCTTATCTAATTATATATTAGTTTTGGTTCTGAGTGACTTCATTAACATCCAGAATCGGATAATGAGTGATGATTAGATCTACATCGGGTAAATTTTCTACAACAGATTTCCATAGCATGACATCCATCTCAAGGAATAGAGAAAACTGAGATGATTTTCTATGGTGTAAGAAGATCCTTGATAATTATAATTTCATTTTTTGGAGAATAAGAAACTAGGATCTCTCCAATGATGATAACATTAATTGTACTGGAATAAATGTGACCTCTAGATGTTCATGTTTCAGGAATCATTTGGAGGAAACCTCGAAAAACAATTCTTTTAAATAGATTGGTCTCACACGACCTGGAGATCCACTGAAAACATTAATGGATTTTCCACTGGGAAGCTATGGGACATTCTTATTCTTATAAATTAGTCTAGAATATGAGTTTTTGGACTAGTGACTGAGAATATTTATTTCTGGAATTGAAAAGAGGGAATATCATTATGTCTGTCCGCACACCTCCCTCATGTTTTGATCTTTTGGTGGTTTATATACTTGATTTTTAGAAATATATGGGATATATAACAATGAAAAATAATATTTTGTTTAGAAATGACACAAGGAATTTATTTTTTCATGATAATAACTATCAATCACATGATCTTGAGTTTCCTAGAGTGATCATTGTATATAAAATTTGGCAGCATTATATCTAAGTGTTGGACTATATAATATATGAGGACCATATATTCCAAGAAAAGGATCCTAAAATTAACTAGTGATGATAGATAGAGATGATCAATTTATATTACTAACCATTCTACTACTAGCTAGGAAACAGATTGAAGAAGAAAATTTTATAGGTTGAAATGATATATAAATTTATAAATTATGAAAATTCTAAAGGATCTAATTTCATAGAAAAGATTAGTTTAATATGCTCAATTTTAAAAATGGAACATTGTTCTTTATAGAATATATTATAAGAAACTTATTATAGTAAATATAGAAACAACCTAGTTTTTTAAACATTATTTAATTTTAAAAAGATTCAATCTCTTTTATAACTTCTGGAACACACATCCTTGAGTCTGAATGATCCATAATATAGAATAATATTATAACCTAGTTTTTAAATTAAATGATATGAATAATGAAAAGTGAATTATCAAAATTATATCATTATCACTTCTATAAAAAAAATAAAATGGCTATATACTGATTAGAAATAAAAGAATAACTATTTGAATTAAAAATATGTGTTTTATGATAAATTGAAATTTTCTAAAAGGGTGTTTAGTTACCCTTTGTAGAAAAAATTTAAAATTAATGTATACCACTTTTATAAAATCTATTTTTTCAATCCAACATAATTTTTAGAAATAATCATATTAAATTTTATTTTAGGAGAGATTTTATGATTTCTCATAAAATATTGATCATTCAGTGAATAAAAAAATACACCAATATTTGTAAAAATATTATTTCAATAATAAAATTATGTAATTTAAAATGAACCATATAATTTTAATTTATATAATTTGTCATATTGTTTTTATTAATATTTAATCCAATTAATTACATTTGAAACACCTTTATACTAGATTTTATTATAAATCTATTTTTGGTTTTGATAACTCCATTTTCTAGAAAACAATTAATGTACTTTTTGCATATCAATTTCAATTATTGAAAATAACCCCAAGTGAGGAATAATTTAAATAAAATTTTTAGATTATACATATTGATTTTAATAATTTATTTACTTATTGATGATATATATTCACAATGTTAATATTGTAGGTTCTGGGCGCATTGGAAGAGCGTTGGTGGGTGTACCCAATTTTAATTTTGACATTAAAAACGATCAATCCGAGATCTTTCATGATAATCAAATCCCAGATCTTTAGAATATAAGGAGGAATGAAAAAGATAAATGGGAGTCTCTGAACAATATATAGGATCATCATATGTGTGTTATAATTAAATTAATTAATTGACAAGAATTACCATGATGGAATTTTTTCTTCTTTGATGTTTCTGGTCACGATATGATGTGATCCATCATTGTGCCGTAGAATCCAAGTGTAGGATTACTCTAGTGTGGATAAACACATGCTCCACGTATCTCTAGATGTCACTTAAGGGATCTTCATGTGCTAGCGCATAAGATCCTTCGCTTGTGATGTTCGTCGTCGATCGCCTTGATCCGGTTGAGGTGGATATCTCTCTTGTAGCTTGTGGGCGTTCTCAAGGGAAAAAAAGAATCATCAATTGGAATGAGCTCTTATCCAAATTCGTTGAGCACAACCACAAAAAAAATTGAAGGGCTAATGAGAAATATATAATGGTGATTTTTAATTACATACAATAATAAAATGAAATAATTACCCGAAATCTTTTATTCGTTTCATTTAATTCTTAGTAATACCCCATGTCAATTAATAATAGTTGACTATTATTATTACCTGACTTGAACCCATCAAATTACACCTAATATTATTTAATTAAATATGAAATATTTGTTTCTCATATATACATAGAAAATACTACACATCGTGTATATTTAATATACACTTCATGAAAATTTATTTGTCCATTTTTTCCTCCATCACATTTATTAGACCTTGAGTAATGGATATTTATTTCAAAAATTAATATCACTGCATTACACGCTAATAAATATATTATTTTTCCCACAATATATTCTCTCAAATAACTAGTGTCGAAATAAATGCGATTAGGAATCCTTAAATAATTATTAAACCACAATCAGAAAAAAAAATTACATGTTAAGTAAATATTTAACTTAGATAACTGGAAACACTTATTGTGTGACCCTCTAGGCCTCTTTCTCAGTGGCAATAGGCGGATCCTGCCTAATGTCCAAGTTTAACATCAAGTAACATGCCGTGGAATCCATAGTGAAATATGTTAATTCTGCATTGACGTGTCACCTCCAACAAACCCTTACTGTGTAATATAATCCCTTTATCTCGATATCTCAAATGAAGTGGGTTTCATGATAGTTCCATTATCCCATGTGCTAAATTATTCATTCTATGACTTTCCGAAATTGAAAATGCCGATTACTCATAGATATTACTAAGGGAGCACACCATGAGATAATGCCTCAAGGTTTTACGAGTCCTCACCCTAATGGATTGTATTATTTTTGTCTCTCAAATATCATAATCCAATCATAAAACATATATTCATGAATAACGTTATGGAACTTCAAGGTTCTCATCATAGTATCGATTGACTATGACACTTTAATGCAACAGCTATCCTTAGGACATAATCACATGCATTTTCACACAGAATAACAATCAAGATGTTATAAGGTATTTATTAATGAATAATGTACAGTGTAATTAGTTCTAGGCCAAACTCGAATAGACTCCCTCTTGGACTAGAGCCAAATTCTAATAGCCTCTAACCTTCTAGCTCTAACATGATATTCATGCTTCAGCTAAGATAAGACTTTAGTCATAGGGTCACCATATTCTCTACTGTGGACACTCTACTCACTACAACTTCACCCCTTTGATAGAAATTCCTCAAGAGGTGACACTTCTAGAGTATGTGCTTTGTCCATTGATGTGACCATGGTTCTTTTGTAAAAGCAACCACTGTAATATTATAACAATACAACATGATAGGATCTTTACTACTAGGTACCACATCATGATCTTGGACAATGTTCCAAATACAGATGGCTTCCTTGTCTGTATCAAAAGCCTCTATATATTAGGACTCCACTGTAGAATCGGCGACAAATGGTTGCTTTGAACTCTTCCAGTACACAACTCCTCCATTGAAATAGAAAACATATCCTGATTGCATCTTCAGATTGTTATGATATATCTGAAAACCAACATCAAAATGTCCTCTAATAACAAGCTCATCATCTCCTCCATACACTAGGAGCATATCCTTTGTTCTTCTCAGATACTTAAGGATAGTCTTAACAGCAGTCCAATGTTGTTCTCTTGGATCAACTTGATATCTTCGTATCATGCTCAGTGCAAAGAGAAAATCCATCATGGTACATAAAATGGCATACATGATATATCCGATAGCCAAATCGTATTGGATATTACTCATTATATCATTCTCTTGTTGTGTTTTAAGACACATTTTCTGAGAAAGATGTAGTCCATGTGACCCTAGAACCAATCCCCACTTGGATTGTTCCATACTAAATCTCTTTAGTATCTATTTAATGTATATACCCTGACATAGGCCAAGAATCATCTTAGATCTATCACAAATTATCTTCATCACTAGAATGTATGCTACTTCACATAAGTCCTTCATGGAGAATCAATTGTTCAGCCAGTCCTTAACTGACTATAAGACTGATACATCATTTCCAATAAGCAACATGTCTTCAACATATACTACTAGGATAATGATCACATTACCATTAAACCTCTTATAAACATATGGCTCAGATTCATTCTTAATGAAACCAAATTCCTTTATGGCTTCATCAAATAGAATGTTCCACGACCTGGATACATTCTTTAATCCATAAAATGGATTTCTAGATCTTGAAAACACTTTTGGAATCACCCGGTGTCACAAACCCTTTTGGTTGTTTCATATAGACATTTTCCTGAAGATTCCAATTAAGGAATTCTGTTTTGACATCCAATTTCAAAATCTCGTAGTCATGGTATGTTACTTTGGAAGGTATGATTCTTATAGATTTAAACATGCAAACTAGCGAGAAAGTTTCATCAATGTCAATTACAAAATGTTATCTGAATCCATTAGAAAGTAGCCTTGCTTTATAGGTACTAACTTAACCTTCCTTGTTTAGATTTCTTCTGAATACCCAATTCCATTCAACTGGCTTTACATCAACTGTCTCATCGACCAGAACCCATACATGGTTCTGATACATGGAATCCATCTCAGAATTCAAAGCTTCTACCAATCTTAAAGCTTCTGAGATTTCTACTGATTCGTTTTAGGAGAGAGGTTCATCATAGTCCAACAATAATGATTCACCATCCTTGGTGACTAGGAAACCAAATATACTTAGTTCGCTTACCTCCCTTAAGATCCTACGCAGTACTTGTGTTTCTGGAACCTCTTCCACGGGGACAAGTGGAAATTTTTCCTATACCAACTAATGTGTATCAAGAGCATCAACTTCATCGAATTCAATATTTCTACCACTATCCTTTTTGGGGATGTGATCCCACTCAAGAAAGATGGCTTCTCTAGCGATAGTAACTTTCTTTTCTGAATGGTTATATAGGTAATATCTTTTCATTTCCATGGGATATTCTATAAAGTTACACTTCATGCCCCGGGGCGCTAGTTTGTTTCCAAGGAAGTCCATAAAAAATTCCTCATGTCCCCATACATGTGTGTGCGACAAAATGGGTTTCTTTCCATTCCATAACTCTGAGGAAATTCCTTTTTCTGCCTGGGTTGGAACTCGGTTTTACGTTTATACTATAGTATGTAATGCATATCCCCAAAAGGATAATGGAAGATCTGTATGACTCACCATCAACCTCACCATGTCCAACAATTTTTGGTTCCTCCATTCACTATCACCATTCCAATGTGGTGTATAAGGAGGTGTGAGCTGAGATATAATCCCAAACTCTTATAGAAGATCAATGATATCTTGGTTCAGATATTCTATTCCTCGATCCGATCGAAGCTTCATTATCTTCTTACAAAGCTGATTCTGAATATCATATTGGAATTCCTTAAATTTATCTAAGGCTTCTGACTTCTACCTCATTATGTAGACATAGCCATATCTACTCAAATAATTAGTATAAGTAATTAAGTAAGATAATCTATCTCTAGATTCTACTAGAAATGGTCCACACATATCCATGTGCACCAGTCTTAGATGCTTTGTGGCCCTTTCAATCTATCCATAGAAAGGAGGCCAGGACACTTTTCCTAGTAAACATGTGTGACATCTAACTAGTGGTTTTAGCTCAGTAGTGACTAAATATCCATCTAGGAATATCTTTGTCAAGAACTTCTCGTTTACATGACCGAGATGGTGATGCCACAACTATATGAAGAATGAGTCATGTAAGTTTTTTTCAATATTGATTGCTAACGCTTGGTTTTAGTAATTTAATACATTTAAACCTTTATTTAAATTATCCATAACATTACATACGTAGTTCTTATAAAAGATACATCCCTTATTTCAAAACATGAAAATAAATCCATCCATATCCAAAAAAGATACAAATATTATGTATTTGGTAACACTAGGAACATAATATAAATTATATTAAAAAAATCATCCCAGTTGGTAATGAGATGTGGTAATTTCCAATGGCTAATATAGCCAGCCTCATGCCATTGGATGCTCAACGATCCCCCTCTCCTCTGGATATATTTTAAAATCTACTTGGTTACTGCATTTGAATAAATATGTGAGCCCCACAAGTTGTATCTAATACCCAATGTGTAGAAATGGAAAGGTTTAACTCGATGATGAACACACCTTTAGCGTCCCCATGCTTTAGGGTGTAGTTAATCTTCTAGTGTCCTTGCTTGCCACATTCAAAACATAAAACCTCACATTCCATACCCTGCCTCTAGAGCTTCCCCTTCTTGTAAGGACAGTGCTCGGGGGATTCAGACCATTTATAAGTCTTTTGTCCTTATGCGGTGTCCTATGTTTCCTTATTCACCATAGGAATTGTGGGTTTTTCATGCCCCATATCGTTATCTACTTGGTGAATTATGTCCAGATGTTCTGATAGACTCTTCTCATTGTTTCTCATGTTGTAGTTTACTATGAATCTCGAAAAGGTCGTTTCCAGTGATGATAGGATGAGATCTATATGAAACTGATCCAGAAACATAATCACTAAGACGTCTAAGAATTCAATGTAGCCAATAAGATTGAGTACATGAGGCCTAGATGGCACAGACTCTGGAAGAATAGTTGTAAAAAAGAATTGGAGATCTCATATATCTCCTATCTCGCCTTCTCTTGATAGATATCCTTATGTTGAGACATCATGTTATACACGTCCATGTTTTTATATTACGACAAGAGATCATTAGACAAAGATGACAACAAGAAACACTATACATTAGTGGCATCAACCATTAGATTTAAATAGAGAGATAGTTCCTCATCACTAGCCTCTTTTCCTGGCGCTACTGGAAATGGATCTTCTAGAACATACAATTTCTTCTCGTGGCGAAGGATGACGCATAAACGACTCTATCCGTTTTGGAAATCGGTGCCATTAAGAAGGTTTTCCTTCTCGAGTACGGTTCACAATGATATGTTTCAATTCATTTATCTTTCTCTTTCTACAAATTAAGCTCAACAAATGTTTATTACTTTATTATGATAAAAATGAGACAAATAAATAAATTAATACACATTACTATCCCACTATTTTTTCGAAATCCAACATCCCTCACCATTAACATAGGTATATTATGTTTCCTGAATATTATAGTGGAAATGATCCATATTTCCCACTGCATTACTCCAACATGGTTTGGTCATGGAACATGAAGGGTATTAGATAGTCATTCTAAATACGAACTACATTACCTCATAGCTCCTTGATCCATTGAGTTGACAACCCAACCCAATTTTTATTTTATTTTAGATCTCCTCAACCTTTTCCTCTTGGTCTCAACAATTCCCACTTTGGTAGTCAACCCTTGATACAAACCAGGTCAAGTCAACCAAAAAACATGAATTTATAATTTACCAATAATTTAAAACCCCTCAACTAGGGTTGGTCAAGCACATTGAACTATGGATCAATTCTAACCAAGATTATGGAAGGTTATACCGACATAATATTTGTTTGAGAGATTTTATCCTTATAGATAAATTACCTTTTTATTATCTATAATTACATGCTTATTAACATTATCTGGGATATAATTAAGTGATTAAACATGGTTAAGATAATATTTACGCATAAGTAGGTCTTATTTTAGTTCTATCTTGCATGCTTGTTTAATTCATTAATTGGGTGATCTTTAAATCATAACCACAATAAATAAACAATGAAAATGAAAAAATTTAATATAAATGGTATGATCACAAGATTTTTATATTGGTTAGTTTATCTAGCGGTTTGAGAAACTAACCCAATACCTAGGGGAGAAACACCTTGAACCTTTCAGGATCTTGTTTATAGCTTCCCACATGTCCACCTTTGTATCTCCTTGGATTGGTTTCACCTTGGCTCTTGACTTGAGCTGCCTCCACTAGCTTGGGAGATCCTTTTATTACATATGCATTTATCTCACATGCAGGTGAGGGGTAGAAGGGGGGATTTACATAAAAGAAACCTTTGGCACGCATGCCCTACATATTAATGAGGAGAAGGCTCGTAGGCCAACACATTTAATTTAAATAAATATATTAAAATACACCATTCATATACAATGTTATTGGTCTATCACATGATCATCCATAAATGCGACAATATTTACAAATAAATAAAACTAGCATTCAATTCATTAATCGTTCTTATTTAAGAAAAATCATGATCAAATCAATTAACTATCTTTAATTAATCAATCAATTAATCATAAACTCTTTTTCTGAGTTTCCTTGAGATTCACAGACATCATAATTTTAAAAAAATAAATTTATTTAAATTTATATTTGTACTCAACTTGTACCATTGTGGGAACCTAGTGAATTCCTGTTCATAAACACCCAATGAGTAAAAATGAAAATTACGAAGATGTTAAATTAAACACATATATATAAAACACTTGTCACCTGTTCTGCCTCAGCATTATGAATCCTCTATGGTACACATCTCAATATTTTGCATAATATAATATTAAATTTTAATAAATCTATGTAATTTGGATGAGTACACGGCGTGTAGTTCTGACTGCCCAGTGTGTACTTTTTCTCATCGTCCATATGAAGTACATGCCCAGGGACATGTCATATAGATGTACTTCAGAAATTTTCGGAGTATGCGACATGTACAATGGGACACATGCTGTGTAGTATCCTTGTTACATGGTTTCCATTCGGTAAAGCCGTGTATAGGGTGCATGGCCAAACCCTAGCCCTAAGGGACTACACACTGTGTTTAGTGGACCACACAACATGTAATCTGGAAATCATATGCCACATGTTCCTGGTCAAAACACGGTGTCATTTATGACTTATGAATGCTCTAACACACAACCTGATTTGGAGGACCAGTCCGATGCGTTGAACCTAGATTACACGACGTGTAAATCTAAATACATGCTTTGTATTCTATTTTTGTACGGCCCGGAATTTTTTCCCCCTCCTGTTGAGATCCATTGTTTTATTTTAATAAAAAATAAAAGAAAAAAATTATTTCTATAAGGTGAACGAGAAACATGAGTGGATTAATAGTTCATGAGATTCGAATTTTAAAAAACTATTAACATGAATTGAAACAACTAAATTATTAAATGTGTAAATCACCAACAAAAAACATAAATAATTATAACCAATGATATGAACCCTCAAAAACCACTTTTCGGTTCTGGGCACAGTGGAAGCACATTGGTGGGTGTGCCTAATTTTAATTTTATCGTTAACAATGATCAATTTGAGATTCGTCTTAATAATAAAACATCAGATCTTAGGAATATAAAGAAGAACAAAAAACAAAGTGGGGATTCCCAGATCCATAAATTGGATCATCAAATATTGGATATAATTAATTTAATTAATTTAAAAGAATTAAATTGATGAAATTATTTCATCATTGGCGTTTCTGATCACGATCTGATGTGATTCATCACTGCGTCATAGGTTAAAAGTGTAGTATTCCTCTAGTGGTGATCCACATGTGCTCCACGTATATTTGACATCACAAAAGGGATCTCCAGGTGTTGGCATGGAAGAGCCTTCACTTGTTATGTCCTTCATCGATGGCCTTGATCTGAAGGAGGTGGATCTATCTCTTGTAGCATGAGAGTCTTCTCGGTGGTAAATGAATTCTTTCTTGGATTGAGAGCTTTTCCAAATTTGATATGCACAACCACAGAAAACTGGATAGGCTAATGAGAAAATATATAATTGATAATTATAAGTGCATAGAATATTAAAATGATGTAATTACCCAAAAAAATTATTCATTTAATTTAATTCTTAGTAATACCCCATGTCTAATAATAACAGTTGACTACAATTATTACATGGCATGCACCCACTGAATGACCCCAAATATAATATAACTAATTAAATAATATATATTTCTGATAAATTCCCAGAAAAAAATTCACAGCGTGTATATTTAATATACACGGTGTGTACTTTTATTTATCCATTTTTAATTATTTCCTCCACCACATTTATTAAATCTTGAGTAATGGCAATTTATGTGTAAATAAATATCAATGCATTAATCATTAATAAATATATTATTTCGCCAACAATATATTATCTCGAATAACTAATGTCAAAATAAATTTGATCAGGAATCCTTAAATAATTATTAAACCACATTCGGTAATAATCAATATTTGACATGTTAAATTAATATTTAACTAAGATACATGGAAAAACATAGTGTGTGACCCTCTAGGCCTATTTCTCAGTAGAATTAGGAGGATCCTTTCTAAAGTCCAAGGTTAGCAACTAGAAACACACCATGACACCCATAGATAAAGTATATAAAGCAACAATGACATGTCACCTCCTAAAAATGCTTATCGGGTAATAAATTCCCTTTGTCTTGATATCTCGAATCTAGTGGGTTGAATGCTAGTGTCATCAACCCATGTGCTCGATTATTCATTCTTTGACTTTCTAGAATTGAACATTATCATTCCTCGCCATTGCCATGGTTTTATTTAAAATATATAAATTCCTTCAAATTTCATGAGATATCTACTTATGTTATGGAAAAGAAGGGACAACTCCATTCTCGCATTATCTAATAATGCAGTATCACTCTTGACATACCCAACATATCCCATCTCACTATAAATAGTGTTTTGTCGCAGAATTCATCAATATATCTAAGTGTGTGAGTTGTAATACCCATTAACTATAATAATAAATTGTATGGACCAATACACACATCCACGGATAGGAACATCCAATGACACTAGGAAATGTGGATTTCCTACTAGCGGGTATCGTTCTCATAATATTTTTCTAGATATTACCAAGGGATCACATCGTGAGACGGTGCCTTAATGTTTTATGAGTCCACACCCCTAATGGACAGTATTATTTGTGTCCCACAAATAACATCATCCGGTCATATAATATATAATAAAGAACAATGTTATGGCACTTCCGGGTTCTCATCATAGCAGGGATCAGCTATTACCCTTTAATGAAACAGTTATCCATAGTACATTATCACATGCATTTTCACACAGATGAACAATCAAGATTTGATAAGGTATTTATTAATAAATAAATTACAGATTAGTTTTTTCTAGGCCACCAACTACAATAGACACACACTTTAATTAGATCCAACTTATAAGAACCATTAACCCTCTAGATCTCACATGATATTCTTGCTTCCAATGAGATATGGTTATAGAAATGGGGTCTGCCATGTTTTCTTCCAGGGAAACTATGATTACTAAAACCTCACCCCTTTGATATAAATCCCTCAAGAGGTGAAACTTATAGAGTATGTTCTTTGTACGTTGATGTGACCTAGATTCTTTTGCAAGAGACACCACTGCAATATTATAAGAATACAACATGATTGAATATTTACTACTAGGCACCACATCAAGCATCAAGACAATGTTCAGAATCCAAACGGCTTCCTTGGATGCATCAAAAGTTGCTAAATATTCAGACTCCACTGTAGAATCAGCGCCAACTAGTTTCTATGAACTCTTCCAGCTGACAGCTCCTCCATTGAGACCAAAAACATATCATGATTGTGAATTCAGATCATTCTCATCGATCCAAAAACCAAAATCAGCATACCCTCTGATGAAAAGATCCGCATCTCCTCCATAAACCAGGAACATATCCTTAGTTATTCTCATATATTTAAGTATAGTTTTAACGTCATTCTAATAGTTTTCTCCTGGATCTGCATGATATCTTCCTACCAAGCTCAGTGTAGAGGCAACATCAATCTAGGTATATAACATAGAATACATGATAGATGCTATATCAAAATCATATGGTATCACATTCATTCAATGTTTACCTTGTTGTGTCTAAGGAAACATTTTCATTGAAAGATGTCGGCCACGTGACATTGGAACCAATCCCCACTTTGATTTTCCCATACTAAATCTCTCTAGTATCTTGTCTGTGTATATTCCCTGACATAATCCAAGCAGCCTCTTTGATCCGTAACAAATTATCATGATCATAGAATGTAGGATGCTTCACCTTAGTCCTTCTAGAGAAACAGTTATTCAACCAGTCCATAACTGACTTTAAGACAAGTACACCATTTCCAATAAGAAATATTTCATCAACATATAGTATTGGGATAACGATATCATTCCCATTAAACTGCTTAGAACCACATGGCTCCCATTCATTATTAATTAAACCAAATTCCTTTATGGATTCATCAAATCGAATGTTCCACGCCCTGGATGCTTTATTTAATCCATAAATGGATTTCTACAACATAAAAACTCGTTTTGCTTCACCCGGTGTCTCAAACCCTTATAGTTGTGTCATTTAGACATTTTACTATGGGTTACCATTAAAGAATGATTTTTCTACATCCATTTTTCAAATCTCATAGTAATGGAAAGCTAATATGGAATGTATGATTCTTATGGATTTACACCTGGAAACTTTTGAGGTGGTTTCATCATAGTCATTTCCTTGATGTAGTTTGAATCCGTTAGCCACTATCCTTGATTTTTAGGTTCTAACTTGACATGCCATGTCCAATTTTCTCTTAAATACCCATTTTCATCCAATAGTCTTTACATCAACTAACTATTCAACCAGATCCCAGGCTTTGTTTTGATACATAGAATCCATCTCAGAATTAATAACTTTTAACCATCTTGTAGCATCTGGGCTTTCTACTGCTTCCTTTCAGGTCATAGGTTCATCTTTGTTCAACAATAATGATTCACCATCCTCGGTGACTAGGAAACAAAATATCTCAGGTTCCCTTATATATCTTGAGCTCCTACGCAATACATGGGATTCTAGAACCTCTTCCATAGGGACCTGTAGAACTTGTTACCGTACCAACTCTTATATATCATGAGCATCAACTTCATCAAATTCATATTTCTCCCACTATACCTTTTGAGGATGTGCTCCCTCTCTATAAATATGTCTTGTCTGGCGACATTGAAGTTATTTTCTGAAGGGTTATATAGGTAATATCCTTTATTTCATTGGGATATCCTATAAATATACACTTTGTGCCTTGGGGTGCTAGTTTGTTGCCTCAGAGGGCCGTAAAAATCCCTCACATCCCTATAAACATTTGTGAGACAAAATGGGTTTCATTCCATTTGATAACTCTGATGGAATTCCATATTCTACCTTGGTTGGTACCTGGTTTAATGTGTATACTCTAGTTTGTACTGTATATCCCTGTAAGTATAATGGATGTTCGACATGACTCATCATTGACCTCACCATGGCCAACAATGTATGGTTCCTTATTTCCCTAACACTATTACATTGTGGTGTATAAGGAGGAGTGAATTGATAAAGAATCCCAGACCCCCATAGAAAATTGATGAACTCTTGGTTCAGATATTCTCCACATCGATCTGATCGAAGATTCTTTATCTTCTTAACATGATGATTCTCTAAATCATTGTTGAATTCCATAAAGGCGGCCTATCTACTTTTCCTAGTAAACCTGCATGAAATATAACTAGAGGTTTTAGCTCAGTAGAGACTAAATATCCATCTAGCCAGAGCTTTGTCAAGTGCTACTCATTTACATGACCAAGATGGTGATGCCACAAATGGGTGATGTATGGGTCATGTGAGTTTGTTCCGCTATCGATTTCCAACATTTGTTTTTCATAATCTAATACATTCAAACCATTATTTAACTGCCCCAAACCATAACATAAATTGTTCATATAAAAGGGACAAAAAATTTCTCCAAACATTAAAATAATTCCATCCATATCAAAATAATATACATAAATTATGTTCTTAATACAACTAGGCTCATAATAGTAGTTATGTAAAACCTAAATCATTCCAGTTGTCAATCAGTGGTGGTAATCGCCAATGGCTAATACAGGAAGCCTCACTCAATTGGAAGATCGACGATCCACCTCTCCTATAGAAATCATTCTAAATCTACTTGTTTCCTACATTTGAATAAAAATCTGAGCCACTCAAGCTGTATCTAATACCCAATGTGTAGAAATAGAATTGTTACACTCAATAACGAACACACCTTTACTCTCCCCACACTTATGGGTGAAGATCCTCTTCCAATGGCCTTTCATTTCACATTAAAAACAACCACCTCTAGTTCCATAACCTATCTATGGATCATCCCCTTATTGGAGGGATGGCGCTCGAGGGGGGGGGGGGGTAGGTCGTTTATATGTCTTTGGCCCCTTTGGCTTGTCCTTCCTTTTCTTATTCACCATAAGAACTACAGGTTTTTTCACGCCCCATGTCATTATCTACCTAAAGAATTAAGGTCGTATGTTCTGCTAGACTCTTCTCATTATTTCTCATGTTGTAGTTCACAATGAAGCTAGAGAATTTATTCGGCAATGATGATAAGAAGATATCTGTATGCTACAAATCAGGGAACTTAATCCCAAAGATGTCTAGGCTTTCAATGTAGCCAATGAGCTTGACAACATGAGGCCCAGCTAGCACATAATCTCTGAGAATAGTTGTAAACAAATAATTAGAGATCTCATATATCTCATGTCTCACCTTCACATGATATATATCCTTAAGTAGAGACATCATGATATACATGTCAATGTTTTCATGTTGCTTCAAGATTTCATTAGACATGGATGACAACATGAAACACTGGACATAATTGGAATCAACCATGTGTTTCATATAGTGTGATAGTTCCTCATCACTAGAATTTTTCTAGGACAAACTATAATAGGATCCTCCAACACATAAAATTTCTTCTCGTGGAGAAAGATGACGCGTAAATGCCTCTGCCGTTCTGGGAAATTTGTGCCGGTTAGAAGGATTTCTTTCTCGAGGGTGGTTTTCAATGATATGTTTGAAGTAATTTTTCATTCCTTTTCTAAACAATTATATGAGAAAATGTTTAGTACATTATTATTTCTAAACTGAGACAAATAAATAAAATAATACTTATTTGTCTCCCACTATTTTTTCAAAATCCAACAGCCCACACCATTGACATCAGAATATTCTATTTCTTGAATATTCTAGTGGAAAGGATCCATATTACCAATAAAATTACCCCAACAATGGTTAGTCAATAATCAAGATGGGTTTTGGGTAGGAATTATAAATGACAACTTCATTAACTCACAACTCCTTGATCCGTTGAGTGGACTCCCCAATCCTGAAATCTTTTTATTTTGGATTTCCTCAACCTTTGCCTCTTGGTCACACCAAGTCCTGTTGTGGAAGTCAAACCTTAATGTGAACAAAGTCATGTCACCCAAAAACCTTGAATTTAAAATTCTCTGTTAATTGAAAGCACCCCAACTAGGGTTGTTCATGCACTTTACACTATGGTTCGACACTATCAAAGATTATGGAAGGCTATACTGATGTAATATTTCTTTCAGGGTTTTTATCCTTATACGTAAATTTCAATTTTATTATCATTGATTACATATTTATTAACATTATGTGGGATATAGTTAAGTGATTAACCTTGTCTAAGATAATATTTATGCATAAGATGGTCTTATTTTAGTTCCATCTTGCATGATTATTTAATTCAGTAATTGTGTGATCGTGAAAACACACCAATAATAAATATACAATGCAAGTAACATAAATAAAATAAATGGTATCATCAGGGGATTTTCCAATCAGATATTTTATCTAGCAATTGGATAAACTAACAAAGGACCTATGAGTGAAACTCCTTGATCCTTTCGGTTTCATGTATATATTTTTCCACCTATCCACCCATGTATCTCCTCAGATTGGTTTCACCTTTTCTCTTGACATGAGCCTCCTCCAATATCTTGGGAGAACCATCCATTAGATATGCAATTATATCACATGTAGGTGAGGGGTAAAAGGGGGTTTTTTACATAAAAGAAACATTGGTCGCACATTCCTTATATATTAATGGGGAGAAGGCTCGCAGGACAAAAAATTTAATCTAAATAAATAAATTAAAAGAGACAATTCATATACAAAGGTCTTGTTCAAGCTCATGATCATCTATAAATGCATCGATACTTACACATAAATAAAACTAGAATCCAATTCTTTAATCGTTCTTGTTTAAGATAAATCAGGCTTAAATAAATTAATTACCTTTAATTAATCAATCCTTTTATCTGAACACATTTTTCTGAATTTCCATGAGATTCTCATCCAGCATGATTTTAAAAAAACAAATTCATTTAAAATTATAATTGTACCTAACTTGTACCATGGAGGAAACATGGTGAATTCATGTTCATAACTATCTAATGAGTAGATCTGAACATTACACATAAGTTTAATTAAATACACATATATATAATAACTATAAAGTGTTGTGCCTCAATGTTACACCTGTAGTATGGTAGACGTATCATTGGTTTGTATAATATAATAATAAATTTCCATAAATCTGCCTGATTTGGATGAGTACACGAGGTTTAGTTCTGACTACATGGTGTGTACTTTTTTTCACAATCCATCTGAAGTACACGCCCAGGGACATGGTGTTCTATATGTACTTTATAAATTTTCAAAGTACATGGCATGTTCAGTGGGAAACACAATGTGTAGTATTTGCATTACATAGTTTCCAGCCAGCCAAGCCGTGTACCATTACACGGTCCAACCCAAGCCTAAAGGGACTATATGCCATGTTCAAACCCCACACGACATGTAATCCAGAAACCATCTTCCACCTTTTCCTGGTCAACACAAGGTGTCATTTATTACTCTGGAAAACTCCAACACCCGTCTTGATTTGGCGGACTAGTCTGATGCATTGAACCTAGACTACATGACATGTACTTCTGAATACATGCTATGTATTCTAGTGTTGTCCGACCATGAATGTTTGGCACCTCCGGATCGAATCCTAGATTTTATTTTAATCAAAATTAAATGAAAAAATTGTTTCTATAAGGCGAATGAGAAATGCGAGAGGAGGAACAGATCTCGAGAATCATATTTTAATGGCCGATTAAATTGAATTCAAACAACAAAATTATTAAATGCATAAATCACCAACGAAAAACATAAATAATTATAACCCACTTTATGACCCCTCTCATACCACTTATAGGTTCCAAGCACAGTAGAAATGTGTTTGTGGGGTTACCCAATATTAATTTTGGAATTTACAGTGATCAATATGAGATCCTTCACTATAATAAAATTCCAAATAATTGTAATAGAATGAAAAATGAAAAATAAAGAGGGGAGTCCCGGAACAATAAATAGTATCATCATATGTTGGTTATAATTAATTTAATAAATTGATAAGAATTACCTTGATAGAATTATTTCTTCATTGATGTTTTTTATCATGATCATATGTGATCTTTCATTGCATCATAGAATCCAAGTGTAATATTCCATTATTGGTGATCCACATGTGCTCCATGTATCACTGGATTTTGCTGAAAGGATCTCTTCATTCTAGCATGGAAGAGCCTTTGATTGTGATATCCGCATTCGATCACCATGATTAAGTGGAGGTGCATCTCTCTCTTGTAGCTTGAGAGCATTCTGAGTGGAGAAATAATTCCATATTGGCTTGAGAGATTTTACAAATTCATTCTACTCAACCACAAAAAAATGGAAAGGATAATGTGAAATATATAATTGGGAATATTAATTACATATAATAATAAAATGAATTAATTATCGAAAATCATTTATTCATTTCATTTATTTATTGATAATACCCCTTGTTTAATAATAAAAATTTACTATTATTATATCCTGACATGCACCCAGGGAATTACACATAATATTATATATTTAAATAAATAATATTTATTTCTCATAAATTCCCAGAAAAGAAATACATGATGTGTTTATTTAATATACATTGGATGTTATTTTATTTTTCCATTTTTCATTATTTCCTCTAACAAATTTATTAGTCCTTGAGTAATGACTATTTATTTCAAAAATAAATATCACTGCACTACTCGATAGTAAATATATTATTTCGCCCAAAATATATTCTCTCAAATAACTAGTTTTGAAATAAATGTCATCAGTCATCCTTAAATAATTATTTAACCACAATAGGGAATAATCTTTATCTAACTTGTTAAATCAATATTTAACTGAGATACTTGGACACACATAGTGTGTGAACCTCTTGGCCTCTTTTTCAGTGGCATTAGGTGGAGCCTGGCTAAAGTCCAAGGTTCGAATCTAGAAACACGCCAAGGCACCCATAGAGAATGTAGTTAACGTCTCAATGAGTTTCACCTTCTATGAACACTTCCGTGTAATATAATCCCTTTCTCTCGATATCTCGAATCAAGTCGGTTGTATTCTAGTACCATCATCCAATGTGCATGATTATTCTTTCTTTGACTTTCTGGAATTGAACTTTCCCATTCCTCACCATGACCATGGATTTATTTAGCCAATATAAATTTCATCAAATGTCATAATATATCTACATTCGTTATGGAATAGAAAGGACAAATCCTTTCTCTCATTATCTATTAATGTAGTTTCACTCTTGACACACCATATGTATCCTACCTCGATGCGAACAGTGTGTCATCATAGTTTTCATCAATACATATAAGTCTGCACATTGTAATAACCATTAATAATAATAATAATGTTTATGGATCAATGCACACGTCCACAGATAGGAAAATTCAATTACACTATAAATTTTGGATTTTCTAATGGCGGGTGTCATTCTCATAATATCACCCTGGATATTACCAAGGGAACACATCATTATAAGGTGCCTCAATGTTTTTTGAGTCCTCACCCCTAATGGCCAATATTATTTGTGTCCCTCAAATATCATCATCTGACCATATAACATATATTCAAGAACATCTCTATGGCACTTCCGATTTCTCATCATAGTAGGGATCCGCTATTACCCATTAACGAAACAACTATCCTTTAGACATTACCACTTGAATTGTCACACAGAAGAATAATAAAGATGTGATAATGTATTTATATATTAATTATGTACAAATTAGTTAGTTCTAGACCACCATCTCTATCAAAGATATTTTCAAATTTTTCTGAAACAAATTTATTTTTTGAAATCAGATTTCCCATCGGGCCTGTGAGATCAAATTTAAGATAAATTATGCCACATATATAAATTGGATTTGGAGAATTTTGTTATTAATTTTTATTAAGAAAAATAAATATTATATAATATAGTTAATATAATTATTTACTATAATGTATTGTAAATAATGTGAGCATTAATTAATGTGGTTACGTTTCATATTAGTTTAAAGGGGAGAAATCTAATAAAAAATGGCATAAAATGACCTATAATTTTTAAAAATTAATTATATACATATGTATATACTTCATCCTCTAGGGGATAATAGTGATCAATTTTTGGGGCTTTCATAATGATAAAATTTTGGCATAACATTATCTTTTTAAAAATTCAATGTCTGCCCTCAGCACCACTTATACAAGGCCATCCAATCTCTACCCTTATTAAAACATCCCAAACATTTTGTTCCAGCTAATTACATCCAATATATGTTACATAAATCCCTCACCACATCATAGAGTCATTATTGTTTTTAGGATTCCCTTCTATGAATTTGTATAATATAAACCAAGAGAGACTCTTGAGAGAAGAGGTAAATTATTAAACTTCTGTATTTTTTTCATTTCTCCCTCAAACTCTTCAAATTAATTGTAAAATATTATAACATAATAATAGAAATATCAAATATATACTAATATTTTATTATCATAATTTCATATCCTCTATCTATATCCACATCCATAAAATGTGAAATGAAACTGTCGATCTTGTGTATGTTAGACTACCACCTCAAAAAATGATGTAATTTTCTTCCCATCAACACCATTTAGCGAAGAATATATTTGATATTTCTCAAAAATAAATAATTAAATTAATATAATAGTGAAAATTACATTCTAACATCCAATCAATTGGAAAAGAAAAAACATATGTCATTAGTAAGTGTTGACTAGTTTAACAACATAGCGATGCGAAATATTTTACATTTTATTTTTTAATGGATTGAAATAAGGATGTGTTTGGTTAATATTAATTATATTTATGATAAAAGAATGATTATATAATGGTGAATTAATATTTAATTTCATCTTATTTGATCTATTAATAACAATGGAGAGAACATTCATGCGTACGTATGAAAAACTATCTCCATTAAATGTGTAATCCATTTTCTATCTCTAAATAGTATAGATTAGTATAAATAAATAAAGATGATATATGTAAATATGATATATATATTTATATATATATCATTTTTATAATTGAAGATATTATCTAACCATTATCAATATAAAATGACAAATATTACAAAACAATAATATACAATAAATACTGATTAATTATATCCTCGAACATTGCTTTTAACAAAAAAGTGTAAATAAAAATGAAAAAAAGACATTCACATAATAATATAAGTTATTAAATTTATTAGTATAGATATATAGTAAATTTATTTTAAATATTTATTTATTGTTTATGTGGTAAAGATTAATAGAAATTAATTCATACCTTAGGTAAGGGTCTCTCACCACACCCTTTCCTCTGTGAGACGTATACCATGTTCACCACTTATATCGTTAGTGTGCTGTATATACCAACAATATCGATATTTTATATCATAAATTATATTTTATTGTTTTTATTATTATATAATCTTTCGTTATATTTTAATTTTTTCACAAGGCTTATAATTTAGCAATTAAAAAAATTAATGATATATGTTATAGTTCGATTGTTTTTCATGATTTTTTTTAAAATGAGTTTGATGATGAAATATTTTGATAAGAATCACATGAAACTCATTGATTTTATTAAAAAAAGATTATTATTGAGCCTTTAATGTATTATTACCTTTCTTAATCTCTTTTGGGACCTAAAATGATTGATAAAATGTTTTCTATGAAAATTTGATTTTATTTTTCTATTTTGTAGAAATTCATTTTTCTTTGAAACCAATTTTTATGGTAATAGAATTAAAATGGATTTAAATATTTTTAGAATAATATCATAAAGGCATTATATTATATGATTATATTTTTAATTATTATGTAATGTATTCTTTATTTAATTTTAAAAAGTTTACTTTTCCTTTTACAGAAAATTTTAATGGAATCATTTCATATTTTTTATGGAATGTAAATAATTTTCCATGTTTATGGACAGATTATTGTTTGATGATTATTTTACTTATTTACAATTTTATTTTCAAAAAATATATCTCTAATTGTTTTTTATAAATTTTATTTAAAAAATTAGATTTTTAAATTAAAAGGGTTATTTTCTTCAAGAATGTTCATAATGGAATTTTTTGTTATGTCTATATATAAACAACAACAACCATAATTTTAACTTATAATATATTAATAATATATTTTAATGATACTATATTTATTTTTTATCCTTTTTAATGATTATTTATCTGGGATTTATAATTTTGTAATCATTCACCATATTAATCTGGTTTATGATTATGTTTTTTGATTGGGAAATTTATTAACATTTGGTAATATAGTTTTTAAAATATGATTATTTATATTGATTTTGTTTCACCTCTTCTATATGATCAATAAATTAAATATGGTGTCTGATGGATGAGGCCTCTGACAACCCCTTGATTATTCAAAATGTTACATGAGGCAAACTAGATTGGATTATTTTTCTTAGTACTTTCCCATTTATGTGTGATGTATTAGATTAAGTCCGTTGACGATATGGTTATGATGTATATATTTATAAACTATCAAATTCTAAGATTTGATATTGATTTTACATGTGATTATTCAAGTAGTTTGAAAATCTATTGTTATGTTACCAGATCGTGTGATTATTTATATAGAAATATTTAATCATCACTTATTCCTTCCATATTATCCTCATGTAATTGATTGAATTTCATGAGTTTTAGTTATTCCTCTTTCTATATTATTTATTACATATTTATTCATGTTATTATCCTCTAAATGATACACTTACATATCATTTTATTTCACCTCATTCATATTTTTCATTCTATATGATTCCAAAATTTGTAGTATGATTGATACAAAGGGTTATACTAGTATAAATAATGATGAATTCATTAAAATAATATGTTGTATGTTATGTTATAAATTTTAAACTGATATAGAAATATATATTTAGTTTATTAAGACTAATAAACTATTTGGTCAATTAGGATGTTATTTATTTTATTTAATTACAATGTAAAAAAGTATACACTGACTCTGGGCTAATAGGTTTAGGGTCGTTACTGTTGGTATTAGTGGATGTTTAGTAGAATCCTTAAAAACTATATTTAAGAGAACATAGAATATAAAATGTAATAATAAAATTTACTTTGAGGAAAATCATATAATAATATCCTAAATTTTCATAAAAGAATATATTATCTAGATCTTCCTAGAAATACATCCATGTCTGGATATTGCAATTACATTTGGTTCGGTCATAACTATACCACGGGGTAATAACTCCGAAAAGAAGTATATGTATTCACTTGTGAGATACTTGGTGTATGAAAATATTTTATACATAACACATTTTTTGACATTCATGTGGGATATACATGGGATATTTCAAAATTTCATTCAAACCCATTATAATAGATCTAAGCATTTTTTTATATTTTTAAAAAATTACGACAAAATACCATGTCTCTGCTTTTGTGATTTTATATTCAGAAATTTTACAATTTATGTTATGTTTTAAACTAATTTTAGAAATATTCATTATGATTCATATAGTTAAGACCTACGATAGTATATTATATTATTTATTAATGGAATAAAGAGTAATTAATGGTAAAATTTTAAATTCATTTACTCTAAATAAGGATTTTAGTAATAGGAAAAGATGATGATGTTGGATTTAGACAAACATATGGAAGTAATCAAATTATAACCATATCATATCAAATTACTCACATTTGGAGAAAAAAAATATTCTATATGGGGAATCCTATTGATCCACTACATGGTTTTACAATTTTAGACTACATTATGTTTTATAATCCTTCAAAATTAAATGCATATATGAATCCATTTATAACAACGAAATAGATAAAGAATGCATTTATAACAAAGAAATAGATAAATGGGATAGCATTTGTACCCACTAATTTAATATATAAATCCCTATTATGATATAATTTTTATTACATATAATGTTCTATAATATCTTGTTTTAGAGGATTTGGTAACGAAAAAAACATGGGCATCACATTATATTTTAAATAATTATTTGTGTGTCGCCTCCTCCATTTAGAAATGGCCTCCCCTCTCCAACCCTATTCACAATTCCAAAACCCTTTTGTTCTAACATTACCTACCCAAATTTAATCCTTAATTCCATCACAAAATCTTATATTACATACTTTATTTCTAAATATATCATAATAGGGCTTTAGGTATTCACAAAATAAAGCTCTCTGAAAAAGTGGTAAAATTCATAAACTTGAGAATTGGTTTAGTTTCTTCTTTCACCACCTTAAAATCATTATATAATCGTATTATATAATAAAATAATTATATATTATATAATTAGATATTATTATGTTAATGCATATCAAAATATCTATATCGATTTCCAAAAAATTAGATATGAAATCTTTTGATTTACTATATAGCGGACCGACGTCTCACGAGATGATGTAATTAATATTTAATAACAATATTTATAGTAATGGTATAATGATGGAGTAAACATATTTATATGAAATTTATTATAGTAATATAATTCAGGATTTATTATATCTTATATACTTTGATACGTTCTATTCTATGGGGGATATGATGATGTCTCTCGTTTGTACGACGGACTACCGTGAAGCAAACTGATGTAATTAATTTTTTGGTTACACCTTACAAGCAATGTATTAAGTATAATTAATATTTAATTATGATTTAAAATATATTTTTATCTATCTATCCATCGAAAAATGGACCAACATTCATGCCCACGTAAAACCTACCGTCTCACAGAAGTGTATAATCCTTTTTATATAAAACACAATATAGATTACATTAAATACATTTATAAGTAATAAATATAATATTTATTTCATAGTTAAGATTATTTTGATGAATAAAAATTGTTCAATATTAAATAATTTGAATTACTACACCAAACCATACATGAAAAATATAGCAGGTATCTCTCAAAATAGTGTTTTCAATAATGAATCTCTAATATAGGGGACAAAAAATTCTAAATGATAATAATTCATGTTATGAAATATATTATTATTTTTCTATAATAGAATTATTTAAATATATATTTATTATATAGGTTTTATAAAAATATATAAAAGATGTTTAAACATAGGTATGAGTATCTCAACTCATTTTATCCTTTATTATATGCATGCCATATTCACCATATTTTTTTGAGTGGTATATATACTTCCAATTTTAAAATGATATATCTTGAATTTATTTTTTATTTGAATTTATGGATTAAATTGATGTTATTTATTTCATGGATCTTATGGGTTATAAATTACTGAAGTGGTACTGATTTATGTCAAAATATCATTGTGCATGGGTGTTGTTTCTGACTTAGTTCACAATGATAAACTATTACGATATACCTTAAAAAACATCCTAAATTTTATTTTCAAATGGTTAAGTGTTAAAATTCAAATTATTATTGCCATTTTTTATCATTATCACAATGATTTACTAAGAAATGGTTTCTATGAAAATTAAACTTTGTATCTCTCTTTGGTTAAAAGTACTTTTTCTTCTAAAACCCTATATCATAAAAAATTACAAATTTTCATTCAAAATTATCAAAATTAATTATTAAAGGCATTTTTAGCCATTTATTAGTTTTCATAATATTTTTTAAATTAATTCTCATGTATTTTTTTCAATCAAGGGTATGTTGGATTTTACGGAAAATGTTAAAAGAATATTTTTTATTAAATTAAGCATGCACATAATTTCCCCCCTTCAAGACTACTAAGTGGTTTTATCCTTATTTTAAAATTATTCAATTTTATTTTCATAGGTAATCATATTCAAATTTTTTTGATAAATTTTACTTATTAAATGTTGAATTTGAAAGTGAAATTGTTATTTTCCTCAATAATGTTGATAATATCATTTTTATGGTGTTACTATTTATTAATGATGATAACCATCAATTTACATTCTGATCCATTAGGAATATGTTGAAATGATACAACCTTGATATTTCTGTATATGGATTATGATTTGTTAATTGAGAATTATTATTTTGTTATAATTATCCATATTACACTAAATGGATTATAATTGTGTTTATTGACAAGGGAACATATATGAATTGTTTATTATAGTTTTCCAAATACAATGCTTTAGGGTTGACACATATCAAACATTTCATATGTGGAATGAATATGACTTATTACGTGAAGGGTGAGTCCCTATATATCCCCACGGTAGATTAGTATGTCTAGTGAGACAAACATTCATTGATTTTCAGATGAGGCTATAAACATTTAAGTAAGACGTCTTGATATGAAACCATAATTATATGTTTATGATGTTATGAATTAAAAAATATCTCATTATGGGATATGATATTGATGGTCCATGTGATTATATTATTAGATATATTATCCTTGGTTAAGTTTCAATATCATTTGATTACTTATGTGGTACTATTTGATCATCATTCATTCCTACCATATTATGCTCAATTAATTACTTGAATGTAATGTGTTTTATTTATTTACCATTGTACATATATTATGACTTATTTATGCATTATAAATATCGTTGTATGAATACCCTTACTTAGAATTTTAGGTCCCTTGTTTCCTTCATTTATTTCCCCATGTTTCCATTATGTGAATAATGATTGATATGTATGATTATTATTGAGGAAATAATGATTCTATTAATGAAAATTCTATTTTTAAGTTTATATTTCAAACTATTAAATTAGATTCAGGTATGTATTTAGTTTACCAAAACAACTAAAAAATTTATCCATTGAGGTTCACATTTTTGTATCTTGTTAAAAAGTAATATATATTTTCCCAAATATAGGGTACCAGGGTCATGATCATTACAAAGAGTATGTACATTGTAATAATAAATAAATAATAACTATGATTCCATTGTAAAAAATTTTATCAACCATCACATCAGTAGAAGATAAAAAATGCCTAATTTGATGATATGGATATTCAAAATATGGTCAAATGTTTATTAAAAATCGATATCCTCAGAGATAAACATTAATAAAGAATCAGTTGTCTGATTTGGCTCATGACTATGTGTACTATCATATCATTTGATAAAGAATGTTTTATAGAAGTATCCACATAGTTTTAACATCTCCATCCACCTAGGGAGAAATGATGATGTATTAAGATCTCTGTGATCACTATTGGTTGGAAAATATGAATAAGTTTATTAAAAAATATTAATTTTAGTGTATGTTTTTTCACAATGTTATAGGAAAAATGAAATGTATAAGGGGATGATGAAACCATTAACTATACCTATATTAAAAGGGGAAGTCATCATTATGGGGTTTTTCTCTAGCCTTCCAAATACAATTTGAGGAAATATTTTTATAATGGATATGTTGCATTATATTATAATGACTTCCCATTTTATACCAATTTCATAGGACTTATCACATGATAAACATACAAGGATATACATTAGAGTGGTTGTGAGGCTATATAGAACATTAATATCAATTGTATCTAAATGATATATGAGATTCACATCAATTTTCTAGAAGAATATATAATATGGTATGAAAACCTTTTTTTCATCAGTTTGGGTAAATTCCCGCAAAATAATGGAATATATGAAGAAACAATCCAAACTCTATAATACATGTTGACTGAATTCTTGATGGATTATAATGGATTATGGTATCATTATCTACCTCTGGTTGTGTTCTTGTACAATAATAGTTTTTCATTAAGCTTCTAAAGGGCTCGATATGAATTACTTTATCAGAAGAGTTGTAAGACACCTTCATGATCAGATAAAGCCTTTGTATGTAATATTATAATTCATTAAATTATAATATAAATGGTATAAATATTCAGCATTATTCATCCAAATATCAGGACCCCTTAGAGAAAATAGAAGAGTTATGAAAACTAATTATGAGACTGGATGTTTGAGGTCAGTGATAAAGCCTTTATATAGATATATCTATGTAATAGAGTCATATGATTTTGGATTAATGGAAATAAATTTTTAAAGAAGGAATTTCACTTTTATATTTTGGATAACATTGGAGTTTTTTTCCTATCGAATAGAATGCCCACTTAACCTATCTCTTATAAATGAAATATTCCACGAATACCTCTTGAGGAAGTATATAAATGATCCATCACATGTACTCAATCTAATGTATGTATAGATGAATACTTATCTCTTTAATTAGGGATAGCTATTGATGTTCTATGACCACAGAAATAATGTTATATGAAACAATACAACTCACCCAGTTAAGGCACTACGCAGAAAACATAATTACAAGGTGGTGACATGGGAACTGGTGGAATCCATGAAGAATAATTACCCTCTCCAATTTTCATCTTAGTATTTAATAAATACTTCAATGGTGAAATTTGTTAAGTCTGGTTGATTGTGTCACCCTGATATGTTTAAATAATAATTTATTTGACACCATATATAATACGAAACACTGAGTGTGAATCAACTATTGGATAATGTAATATTAATAATCTAACCATTAAATTAGACGGTAGAAACAGAATGACCCACATAATATATATATATATATATATATATATATAAATTTCAAAACTAATAAAAATATACTAATTAATGTGTTGGTAATATTTAGATAAATTTTAAAATGTAATTTTATTTATTAAAAATAATTATTCTTCGTTTTATGAAAATATTGTTTTATTAATGAATAGTTAAAATCGGTACTGTTATATTCAAAACTATATTTTATTTTCAAGTATTTAAATAATAATATTAGATAATTTTTTAGTTATATAATTAATTTTTATAATTTTTAAAATTTAAAATACAATTTTATATTTTAATTGAAATTTATATATGACAGTTGTATAAATAATATTTTTATACATAAAATTAAATTATTAAAATAAAATTATTTGTTGTGTTTTCATTTATTTATCCTATTATTTCCTCCCACACTAATAAATTAAATCATGAAAAAATGGTTTCGCATCTAGAATCATGTGGTCCATCATTGGATTGTAGGCCCCTTCTAATTTGGGTTCTTATGAATAGTAACCATATCAAATCATTTCCATTGTAGTAATGGTAAATTGGGTAATATGAGTTAAAATTTATATTATAAGGCCTAAATAGTTTCAATGGCACTTGATATTATTTCAGTGGATGAGAATTATAAAAAATATAATTCCATATTTAGAAAATTTTGAATCTTGGGGCCATCTATTTCCTATTTTTATCTTTATAATATTTAAATAAAAGTTAATGTCATAATGTAACATTTTCCAATAATTAATATAATATGTTGTCCTTGGGATAATGAGAACTAATGTTTTATGATAAATAATTAATTTAAGGGTAAAATATTTTTTTTATCATGGTGATTTATATTATATTTTTACAGATGAAATAAATACATTAAATGATTACAAAACTCTCACACAATATTTATTAAATTATAATAAAAATAAAATATTTATTTTAAACATGTAAATGGTATTATAATTTTATTGAATTATTTTTAAATAATTTTTTAGATAAAAATAATATATTAATGTTCTTTCAAAGTGTCTTATTTTAATTTATTTTTTACATGTTTTTTTCAATGTAAAATTGAACGAATAATAAGAAAATAATATTATTGTTACTACACAATTAGTTAAATGTTATTAAATGATTTAATATTACAGAAAATGAAATAATTAGTTAATTTATTATTAAATTATTCAATATAAAAAATATTTTTCTTTTATATACCAATTTTATATTAATATAAAATATATTGACACCTATATAATATAAACATTGATATCACTGAATTGCCAAAAAAGGGTTCCGGCTTGTTAATTCAGAGTGATAAGGATTAAAAACTAATATATAATTCTAAAAATTTAATTTTATGATATTATGTTTACACAAAGTCATATCATCATCGAATCATAAAATTTTAGATCATTTTAAATGATTTTTTTATTTCATGATATTCTAAGAGTTCTACTCCCCTCACAAATGAATGGGAACTTTTTATCATCCTTTGTTAACAATTAATAATAAATGTTTTATAATAATTTACATACCAAAATCACTTCATAAAATACATTTCAATTTTCTAGATGATATAGATTGTGTATAATACGAGATATAGATAGTTAATGGGGTAAATCAAAGTATGTTGTCTAATGAAGAGGAACAGTCTTTAACAAAATACAGTAGTTTTATTTATTCTTACAAATCATTCAAATACTCTTCAATAATCACAAAATAATAACATTTTTTCATCTATATAATTATATTTTATTATTTATGTAGAATCACATACATATATCGTCTCTTCCATCACATGTGAAATGAAATCATCATTCTTGTACATTATACTACCATCTCATTAACCGATGTATTTCTTTTTCCATCACTATATATCACAATTTTTTATAATGATATATTAAATATTTATTTACATTTTTGTTATTTTTATTTATTATTTTATTATGATTTATTAATTGTGAATTTTTATTTACCTTTCTTTCATTTCATGCATCGAAAGTTAAAAACAATGTTCCAGCATTCATATGACATGTTTCCTCCATGAACGTCATATTTCATTTTTTTCAAAACATTTTTGTGGTGAATATAATTGTATATATATAAGGAATATATTTGTTATAAATATATTGTATAAAAATGGATTCTATTTAACCATTAATAATGAATATATACAAATACTGATAAACCAATACATGTTGGAAAAATGAAGCGGATGTCACCAAGAATAATGATTTTAATAAAAAATTTCAAATAATTGGGTGGTAAGATGTTATAATAAAATATTATTTCTAATAATATATTTTATAGTGGTTATTAAATACATGTAAAATAATACTATATTTATTATATTGGATTCTCTAATACATTTGATGAAATATGCAACTCATAATAATGGATCTCTCTAAAAAAACCCATTTTCTTTGGGTTATGACCATTATATCTCTAACTATCATTCCCTCTCTATTGTATTATATGGAATTGGAATATATTTTTTATATATGTATCTACCTATATAATTATCAGTTTAATTAATATATTATTACATTCTATAAGTCTATTTCACAAAATTCTATTTTTAGGATCAATCTCAATTAAGGAGAACATTTATATCCCATAAAAAATTTATGTCACACACATTTAAAGTTCTTATTCACAAGATAGATCATTAATTTGGGACCATTAATTATATATTCACATATGTGCATCCATAATATTTATTTCTTTCTTCTATTTGGAATCCTAATGAAATTTCATTTAATTATGATATGTGGAATGAATATGAAACCAATTTCATTTAATGAGTTATTCTTATGATTATGATTTATTATTGATTTTTATTTTGTAGAGAGCATAGTCTTGAGAATGTTATGATGTGTTTTCCTCGATATCACTCTGTTTTCGATGCTTTTGTCGGGGCGCGTGCATTTGTCTGTAGAGGACGCGCTGCCTATTGCCCCGCATTCCCGCTTTCAAAAGGCGGGCGGCATTCGCTCCTTATTCAGGGACGTCTGCTCATTGATCAAAACGGGATGATGGGATGTTGGTTCTTCCTTCTGTGGATTCTTCCTCAGAACTCGTCACCTAGTCTGGGTCTCCCTCATAGATTCAATACGTTGTTCGTGAAACTCTTCCCAGTGCCATGTTTACATGGACGCAGGTTAATTACACTGCTTCTTTCGGGACATTCCAAAGGGTGCGGTCAGGGCAGTAACCTTCAGTCGCAGGAGTAGTCACGTTGAGGCATCAGTAGCGTGTCTGGATACCGGGGACCTGTCATGTCTGTCTATTATCCATGGTCACAGGGCTTCTCGAGGGTGTGGAAGCCCGATGCATCCCACATCGAGCGTGGGGAACTATATGCCGTAGACGCATATCTATGGTTTTCCTCCGCTTCCCGTGTTTAATACATGGTACGCCGTGAGTTAAACGTCCAGCGGAGACGGATCAGACCGATCTTAGCATTGGATATAATATATCGAATTGAGGGATTTCTCTCGAAGGGGTGGCAATACCATGACCAGCCCATGAGTGGATGTGAAGAGGAGCGTACCGACATGGTCTCACCGGGATATGACGGTCTGGACAATAATCGGGGTGGATGATGGATGGATGAACGAATGAAGTGGAGGGGGAATGGCAAAGACCATTGCAAGGGTGATGGTGAAGTTGGGCTTGAGCCTTGAAGAGGCTTCCTAAATATCCCCGTGGTAGAGAATCAAAGTCCGCGTAGTTCGGGATGGTGCTGGTGAACCGGCATGAGAGTGGACCTTGGTCCGATGGGCATCATCAACGAACTGGCGTGAACGGGGAGGACTAGGAGGGTCCTAGTGGTGGTGGGTGTGGACCTCGTGGAGGCTTCCTACGTACCATGTCATGACATGGAACAAAGACAACATAGTTCATAGGGGCTTCGTCGGCGAACCGACGTGAAGGTGGACCATGACCCGATGGATGTCGTCAGCAAACCAACGTGAATGTGGACCTTGGTCCGATGGATGTTGTTAGCGAACCGACGTGAAGGTGGACCTTGGTCCGATGGATGTCGTCAGTGAACCAATGTGAAGGTGGACCTTGGTTCGATGGATGTCGTCCGCGAACCAACGTGAAGGTGGACCTTGGTCCGATGGATGTCGTCAGCGAACCGACGTGAAGGTTGACCTTGGTCTGATGATGGATGGGCTTGGACCACAGGAAGGTTTCCTACGTACCATGTCTTGACATGGATCAAAGACCTCATAGTTCATAGGGTTGATGGAATACAATTTAACATCTTTCGGGATGGTAGCGAACCCTGACGTCAATAAACGACGGGCGGTGGGCTTGAACCTCGTGGAGGCTTCCTACGTACCATGCCTTGGCATGGATAAAAGTTCTCGTAGTTCGGAATGGCGGTGGATGTTGGAAAACTGACGTAAATGAGGGACCTTGGTCCGATGGGAGATGGGCTTGAACCTCTGGGAAGCTTCATGTGTACTATGCCTTGGCATGGATCAAAGTTCTCGTAATTCAGGGTGTGACAACGGCATGCCGTCAGACTAGAATGTAGTTTAACGTCGTGCTGTACACTGGAAGAACTTGACGTGAATTGGATAATGGGTGGGCTTGATCCTCGTGGAGGCTTCCTACGTACCGTTCCTTGACATGGATCAAAGACCTCGTTGTTCAAATTGAAAATGGGAGGGGGATTGGCACACTGACAAGTAGACGGTCTGGGCCAATGTTTGTTGGGCTTGAACCTCAGGGAGGCTTCCTACGTACCATGCCTTGACACGGATCAAAATCCTTGTAGTTCAGGTTGGGTGAGTCACAACAGCTTGCCGTCGGACCAGAATGCAGTTTAACGTCATGCTGGACGGGGATGGGACCCGACGTGAAGAAATGACGGGTAGGCTTGAACCTCATGGAGGCTTCCTACGTAAAATTCCTTGACATGGATCAAAGACCTCGTAGTTCAAATGGGTGTGTAGTTTAATGTCATGCTGGATGGGGGCATGCAGTTTAACGTCATGCTGGACGAGGGCATGCAGTTTAACGTCATGCTGGACGAGGGCATGAAGTTTAACGTCATGATGGATGAGGGTATGCAGTTTAACGTCATGATGGATGAGGGCACACAGTTTAACGTCATGCTGGATGAGGGAATCATGGCCAATACCAACTCTAAGCCCACGTGAGTCATGCTCGGTGTGAGATACCAGAGGCAGCATGGACCTGACGATCACGCCACGAAGAGTGCGTCCGTGAGAATCGATGAGGGGCTTATGCGTTAGGCGGCCCATGGTGCTGGGACTTACTCCAGGATGGAGGCCCATGGTGCGACATAACGCAACAAAAGAGGGGTTTGGGACCAATGATGGGAGGTGCCTCATTCACTATCACTCCCTCCACTAACCTTGGATGTGGGGAAGTACGGAGATGCAGGGGTGCAACAATCTGTTGGGGAACTAGGGTCTCCCTTCTCCTAAGAACATACGCCACTTCAGTAAGGAGGATATCACCCCTTGTGGATGGGTGATTCCGCTCATGTGGAGACGAGTGGCGTAAACAAATGTTCGAGCTGGGGGGACCCTTTGCAAGAGGCACGAGGTCGGGTCACAGTTTAACGTCATGTGTTGAGGACGTGGTGCATGGCAATTTAACGTCCTGCAGCTTGGACGAGGTGGGTTCACTCCTCACCACTATGACTTACATAACTGGTACCCTCTGTTCTTTGGGGGGAAGGAAGGTACTGGAAAGGCCATGGTCAAGGGGGGTTGTGGAGAGAACCATCGAAGGGTCCACGTTAGCATGGCTATGCGATGAATCAATAGCCATTAGCGTTCCTATACAAAGAAGCATTAGGCGAATCAACGCTACAAGTGGTATTATCCGTGGGACTTCGAAATCACATCGTGCATACTTGGAGGGTCGCACGGGAAGAGGAATTGCCAAGCAAAGGAGTGTTCTTCGCGAAGCGGAGTGCCTTGGCCTTAGCATGGGGTATAGGTGTGAGTGGAGGGTGCTTCGCGAAGTGGAACAGTCTTCACGGAGCACTGCATCGCGGAGAAGAGGTGCCTCGTGAAGCAAGGTTCTACTAAGTAGTGTGCTTCGCGATGTGTAGCGATCCTGCCTTAGTATAGGGACCACTAGTACAGGTTGGGTGTTTTGCGAAGCATAAACACTCTACGGCTGCCCGGGTTCCCTTGGGAATCCCCTTCCTTCGCGAATTTCCTTGAGCTTCGCGAAGGGCATCCCTCTCGGAAGAGGGGCTCAAAAAGAGACAATGAAAAGGCATCACGTGAAGTAGATGTACCTCGCGGAGCTTATGATTTCCGGGGGCAAAGGGAACTTCGTGATTCGGGGGAGGAGAAGCTGAAAGGTCGGATTGTCCGTCTGTGGGACTCAGGGGGAGCCCCGTATTTATAGGCAATGGGCACCGTGTAGCCGAACGCGCACGCCGACTCAGGTACTTCGCGGCGCGCTGGCAAACGTCAAATGCGATCGCGGAGAGTTACCGCCTCCAAAGCTTCGCGGCGGGATCGCGAACGTCAAACGCGTTCGTGGAGAGTTACCGCCTCCAGAGCTTCGCGGTGGGCTCGCGAACGTCAAATGTGTTCGCGGAGAGTTACCGCCTCCAGAGCTTCGCGGCGGGCTTGTGAACGTCAAACACGTTCGCAGAGAGTTACCGCCTCTGGCGCTTCGCGAGACCGCGATTCTCGGGGTGCTTCGCGGCAGTGCTTCGCGAGGCAGTGGGCCGGCCTTCTTTTCCGGCTCTTCCTTTCGTGAAACATTTTGGCGCGAACAAATGCCCCCACTCAGACTTGGAGCTGCAGAGGGTAAAGTGTCGAAGTCTAAGGGAAATCCCCAAAATTGTCGGCAGTTTGCGATGCGACTTCGCGAAGAGGGCCCGCGGTGCTGACCGGGGCCACGTGTCCGGATGCGCCGTGATGCTCTGCGCGGGTGAGGCGCGTCGCGATGCTCTGGGGTCGCGGCCTATAAATAGGGGGTCAACTTCTTTTTTCATCACGCAACTTCCTTGTCTTTTTGTTCTCTCAACTTTGCGAAGCTCCGCGTACTCCACGCCAGCCCTCCATGAATCGAGCATCGCGGCGAACCGCGGGTCTCCGACTCCGCGTCCGCGCCAAGCGAACTTCTGATTGTCAGCCTAGGCCAGACTTCGCAGCTTTGTCTTGCGACCGACCTTCGCGATCTGGCTCCGCGATCAAGCTTCGCGATCCCTTCTGAAAAAATTATTTTATGAGGGCCGAAATCGAAATGGCCCATCAAGAAGCTGTATTGGGGGTGCTTGTAGATGTCGCCCGTCGGGATGAGATGGCCAACCATCCAGGCCTTGGGGAGATGATCTGAAGCCATTCGGACCACGCTTCCTAGACAGATCTGCTATCGGAGGGTCAGAAAGATTATCCGTAGGGTAAGAAGCTGCCATTGTACGAATTCGGGTTGAGGGATGACGTCTTCATCCCTGAGGCGAGTAGGGACGAACCGACTTGTTGGTTCAGGAGTACACCATGCCAGCACCAATGGTTCAGGGTGGCCGATGGTTACGCATGGGAGGACTTCACACCCATCACCGCTGATTGTCTCTACAACCATGTAAACGATATTGATGGGAAGCCATTGCAACCAGAGACTTCCCCTCCTCTCTATCATACCATGATGAAGCCGACATTGTAGGATTCGAAGAAGGGATGATCCGATGAGTGGGACCTGCACCAGGGCGGCAACATTACTGATGACTGGGCTTGGAACTACTGGGTAGGCACCTCATGTGAGGAGTTTGGGGCCGAGCTGAGGAGGGTGGGGTTATATGAGGCGTCATGGGCCTCCCAATTCCACATTTACCAATCAATGAAAATGGTGCCGGAATTTCTGAGCAGATGGTCGTCCAGGACCAATACTTTTCACCTACATCACGGGGAGGTGAGAATCAGCCTGTGGGATGTCCAGCAGATTTCTGGGGTTCCGATCCTGGGGGCCATGTATGATGAGTTCCTCCCTATCATGAGCGCTTGGGAGGATACCGAGCAAATTCCATGACTGGCGTCAGTGCTGATGGCATTTGTCCCTAGAGAGGACAAGGAGGCAGTGAGGGATGTCCACTTTAGGAGATGGTTCAAGTGCTTCCTGAATTTCCCAGAGAATAGAGAGTTCCCTCCGAGGCCTCGAACATGTCCGAGGGCGGCTCTATGAGGTAAGGTGAACTCGTATTGGCGAGTCTTGGAGGATATCCAATGGAAGACTTGGGGTTTCAGTGTCAGGAATGAACAACAACCGATAGTTAGGCTGGTAGCGTTCATCGCGTCTCTCTTCTGTGGTTGGATCCAACCGATGAGGGATACAAGCATGGGGGTGCGTCCCAGCTCGTTTATTATGGTGTCCATGTTGTCCATGGGCCAACGGATCAATATGGGAATTCCAATGCTCTCCAAACTGTACAGAATGTTGCGGCACATTGGCGAGGGCAAGAAGTCTCCAAGGATATGCGGGCCCTTCCACCTCCTATATGGGTGGATCGCAGTGCACATCAGGGGGATTTATACGTATCCAAACCCTATTTCGCCGCTGAGATCAAATTTTTTCCCCTCCATCCTGAATGCGGTTAGGAGCATTCCATTCATACTAGCCATGCCGATGGTGCTGAATCGGGCGTGGAGGGCGGATGAGTTTAATTTCCACCCCTTCCCATTACCGATGGGGAAACTTACTGACGACGGGCGGGGACCAGAAGAACATCAGACTTACCTCCTGGCCTTTCAAGGTGGTGTTTTGGTGGCACGAGTAGATCGTGAGAACCTTTGTGAACCGTACACCCCGCATCGATTTGCGAGGCAGTTCCGGTGCCTCTAGCGGCTGACACCGCAGGTCTACTTGGAGGTGCGCCACGAGGAGCACCCATGCATGATGAGGCAGTTGTGGCTCATGTTCACACGAGAAGATGAGAATATGTGAATTGCATTGCCTCCATCCACCGCAGCCTTTGGATTGGTGTGGGAGTATGCCATATGACCACATTGGTCTGATCATTGATCATTCCTTCTTTGGGACAGGGCCTCCCCGGAGAGGGGGCCTGCCGCTTCCCAATGGGATCTTGGGGCATCCTGAACTTGTTCAGGGAAAAATTGCAGCTACATAGTTCCCCCCAAGGGGTCAGGCCAGAGGGCTGGAAATGGGGAGGAACATGATTTTGCGATTCTTGGGGCTGGACCCTAGGTGAAATGCCTGGGTGTCCCTACGTATCCCATGAGGATGGGAATCAAGCCATACGTAGTTCTGGGGATGCAGTTTAACATCATGCGGGATGAGGATACATGGACTCCTGTAGTTTAACTCCATACGATAGGACGTCGAATAAAAGGGAATATCCCAGGGAACGTGTGGTGCGGTAGATATGAAACCGACGTGAGTGGGGACATGGAGTCCAAATCACACCACGTACTTCCGGAGGAAACTCTTCAGGTCGAGGGACCAAGAGTGAGGATTAGGCTAGGCCCGAAGCATAGTGGTCGGGCGTTCCTACGTACCCCATAAGGATGGGAATCAAGCCATACATAGTTCTGGGAGCGCAGTTTAACGTCATGCGGGATGATGAGAAGCCTGACGGTGTTGGTACACATCCCGCCAAAACTACTAAGCCCACGTGAGACATGCTCTGTTTGGGAAATAAGAAGTAGTGGTGGGAATTTCCCGACACAAAAAGTGGTAGGTTATGGAAAAGGGATGATCGGTGAATACCGACCCAATGACACTAACACGGTCATTTAGCGCACCTAGATGCACGAAGAGAAAGAGCAGGGTATGATGGAATTCCACTTGAACATGAGGAAGTGGAAATGTGTTAATCATGGCGCTTGAGAATCAGATCACGATGATGGCGGCATGACGATGGATGATAACGGTTGACCGTGGCGGAAACCCAACATCCATATCACGTCAGCCTAGAATGGGGAAAAACAAATGAGGGTTGACCGTTGACCATGTTCGAAACACAGGACCATGTCACAAATGTTGGCAGATATCCATAGGGACGTTGGCCCGAAATGATTGGAGGGCCCTTAGGTCCAGCATTCATGGAGTGCCCTTAAGCCTAGTATCCATGTCATCCGAGGGTCCTTTTGGATGTGGAAGAGGATGAGGATCCAAATAGCGAGCTCACGAAGCATGGTCATGGGATGAGGAGGATATCCCTATGAAAATCCCACACTTCGGGCTCTTTGTCAAAAACACATCTGAATACGGCAACGAGACGTATTAGATAGGGGGAGCAGAGTCCTTTCCTATAGGGAGTTCTTAGTTTAGGGTCATAGAATTCGGACCATGGATGGGAGGAGACATAAGAGACACATAGTGGAGTAACTAAAACACCTGTCATGAATGAGGACGTAATCTCGCACTACGCATGACCCCCTTGGGAGAGGTTTTCGGTCAAGGGACCAAAAACGAAAGTTAGGCTGGGCCCGCGGGGAAGTGCCCGGGCGCTCCTACATAACTCATAATGATGAGAATCAAGCCTCACATAGTTCTGAAGGGTGACATGGTAAGGTACCAGTGGAAGGGGAAAAGGGGAGCGCGGGCGTGGCCCTTGCACTAAAAGAAGTGGAATTTGATGAATCTTGTTTGTTCTTTATGGTGAGTGGTTTGTTTTTGAAGCGATAGGCCTAGAGTAGTAGGCTGTGGTGCCGCCACAAGGATCAAGCCGTGATGGGCGTTGAAAAATGGAATGGCACGTGACCAATACCCAACGTGATGTACTCTACAACGAGGTCACCACAATGCAGTGTCGTTTTTCGTCATGCGGCCAGCATGATAATGACATAGTTTGGGGTCGTATGATAGGACCAAGCATGCATTTTATCATCATGCAGCGCAGACATAGCAGAGACGATGCTAGGCGGGAAACGTGCATAGTGTTATAAAACACAATTGATGGAGACATGATCCTGCATCACATTGTACGCCAATCGGAGAGGGAGACCTTAGGAAGAGGAGCCTATATAGAGGTAAGATGTGAAACAGGGGGAGAGACTGGCTCCTTAAATGGGCTGTACTCGAAGACAGAGTGTTTGGGCGGTCCTACGTATCCCATGAGGATGAGAATCAAGTTGAACGTAGTTCCAAACGGATCTTAGTTTATGGTCTTAGAGCTTGGACCATGGGAGCCCCGAAGGACGCCTTATTGTAGCTTTGTCCCCCTGACATGCAAAGGTGCACAGAGGGATAGCGCCAAAAGTGTCGAGATTCCACCTGGACATGATGGGGGGGGGGAATGATGTGAATCATGCAACCAACATTCGAGGACTGAAGGGGCTGGAGTGACGACAGAGGATTACTGCTGACCATGTTCGCAACACAACGTCCTGTCACGTTATCCTTAAATGGGGACAAACAAATGAGCATCGACCGCTGACCATATTCGCAACGCGGTATTTTATCGATTTATTTGTCCAAAACCCTCGGGGGCGTTGTCCAGTAACGGTAGGGGAGCCCTTGGGCACTGTATCCAGGCTGTTATTGGGGGGCCCTCCTGGTGTGAAAGGTAATGGAATCCTGAATGGAGGGGAACATGAAGCTTGACAAGTGGACAGAACTTGGTCAAGTTGAATCTGACACTCTTGGTCCTAGACCAGAGTACTCTTAACACATTTGTGAACCACTTCATGGGGTCAAGAGACTCAACTTGAGGGTAACCAAGAGATGGAAGGTTCCTGGGAGAAGGGTCATGGTTCCCAAAACCTTGTATAATACCTACATATCCCCCTCCTGGAGAGGGATAGACCAAGTGGCCTAGGTGACCGAGAGATCAGGAGATCTCTAAGAGGTGGGGCTGGGTCCGAAGTCTGGAAATTCACGTGGTCCAACATATCCCATGAGAATGGGAATCAAGCCACACGTAGTTCTGAAGGGTGCCTTTTAATGTCATGCAGGACAATGAATATGAGGGATAACTCATAGAACAGGGGTGCGCGTGGTGCAGCTATTGCAAACCCGACGTGAATGAGGACATAATCTCGCACTACGCCACGTAGTCCCGTAATTGGGGTCCTGAAGGCAGGACCAGAGAGGTGAATTAGCTGAACTCAAGATGGACCCAAAGATAGGGGGTCTGGGCGGTCCTACATATCCCATGAGGATGGGAATCAAGCTGAACGTAGTTCCAGATGGATCTTAGTTTATGGTCTTAGATCTTGGACCATGAATGGTAACCTCCTCCCATGTTAGCACAGACGGAAACCCGGTCCCTAAGCCAACGTGAGTTAAACTCGGTGTGGGAAACAAGGGGGCAAATCCTCATCGCAATGCTTGGGGCGTCCATCAGAAGAGAGTCGGCAGAGAGCCCCGAAGGACACCTTTCACGCGGTTTGTTTCCCCAATGCGCAGACGTGCACGAAGGAAAAGTACCGAGAGTTCCAAGACTCTACTTGGACACGATAAAGTGATGAAGGGTGTGAATTGTGTACCAGACATTTTGGGCTTAATGGATTGGAGTGGAGATAGAGGAAAACTGTTATCAATGGTGGAAACGCAGCGTCCACATCGCATTAGCCTGAGGTGGGAACAACAAACGAGCATCGACCGCTGACCATATTCGCAACGCGAGATTTTATCGATTTGTTGTCCAAAACCCTCAGGAGGCATTGGCCCGTAACGGTAGGAGATCCCTTGGGCATAGTATCTAGGCCGTTCTTGGGGGTCCCTCCGGGTGTGATAGATGTTGGAAGCCCTGATGCAGGGATACACAAAACCTGGAAAGTGGGTGAGGACGTGTCCTAGTAGAGCTTGACATTCCAGGTAATAAACCAGAGTTCTCTTAGGCACATTGGTGGCCCGACGGAAAGGGATAGACGAAACAACTCAAGAGGGAGAGATACATGGCGTGGTCATTACAAGACCGACGTGAATGAGGACATAACCCCACACCACACCATATAATCCTCTCATGGAGGAAGGGTAGACCAAGGGGCCATGGTGGGATGATGATTCCCGAGAGATGGGGCAGGACCTGAATCCTAGACATTGAGGTGGTCCTATGTATCCCATAAGGATGGGAATCAATCCACACATAGTTCTCCAGATGCATTTTAACGTCATACGGGACGAGGGGAGAGTAATATACCTCCAAACAAGGGAGTTGTACGGTATGGCATATAAACCGATGTGAATGAGAAAATAATCTCACGCCAAACCATACACTCTTATAAGAGAAGAACTGGGCCAGGGCCCGAGAAGGCCAGGGGGTCTAAGGTCAGGCATCAGTCAGGAAGGCCTGACTGGTTTGCAGTTTAACTTCTTACATGAGGACGAGGGCCGGGGACCCGAGGAGGACAAGGGGCCTGAGGCTGGGCCTCATAAGGGAAGGCGTACGGCATGGCACCTGATCCCTACGTAAATGAGGACATAGTCTCACACCACACCGTACTCCCCTATAAGAGATTCGGGGCCGTGGGCCCAACCGCTAGCACCAACCGGGGGGAAGTTTGTCACTTCGGGATGGGGTAGAACGAAACACTGCACTCGATGTTTGGGACAACTCGCGGTGGACCCGAAGATCCAGGACACTGTTGACCATATTCGAAACACAGTGTTCCTATGGTGACTTGATATGGGAGTAACAAATGAGCATCGACCATTGACCAAATTCGCAATGCGATACTTGTATCGGCTTGTTGCTTGAAAACCCTCGGGGGCATTGTCCCGTATCGGTAGGAGAGCCATTGGGCGTAGTATCCAGGCCGTTCTTGGGGGTCCCTCCAGGTGTGAAAAATGATGGAATCCCAGTCAAGGAGTGGGTGAATCATATCTGTATCCATCCACAAAAGGGGAGAACGTCTCTAGGGGGGACATGCATCCTGGTCGAGGCTTGCTCGACGTGATTTGGGGAAAAAGTGTGCACCCTGCCATATGTCTTGACCCGAGGAGAAGATTTTGGATTTCGGGCTGGGCCAACGGACGAAATGCCCGGGCGTTCCTACGTATCCCATTAGGATGGGAATCAATCCACACGTAGTTCTTAAAGGCCATGCAGTTTAGCGTCATGCAGTGAGGATGGGGGAGGACAGATGAACGGGAGTGGGCACATGGTGCGACCCATAAAATCCTTGTGTGGGCGGGGTTGTATGAGCGGGATAAGAAAGACTACTACCTTATACACAACGATCCTTCAAGGAAACTATTCCCAGGGGGTAGTGGAAGAGAAAAGGTTGGGGCTGGGCTCAAGACGAGGCGTCCGAGCGTTCCTACGTATCCCATCAAGATGGGAATCAAGCCACACGTAGTTCGTGAGATGCAGTTTATCGTCATGCGGGATGAGGATGCATCTCATTTGAGGATATGTATGGTATGGCAAGTAATCTGACGTGAATGAGGACGTGATCCCACACCATACAGTACAATCCCTCAAGATGGTAAGTCGGGGCCTGAGGCCGGACCTCGGCCAGGGAGACCTGACCAGCTTGTTGTTTAATGTCTCACGGTGAAGACGGTGGCCGTGGGCCTGAGGAGGCCGAGGGGCCTGAGGCTGAGCCTTGCTCAGGAAGGCCTGACTAACGTTTAGTTTAATGTCTTGCAGTAAGGACATGGGAGATCTTAGTTTAAGGTCATAGAACTCGGACCATTTTGCAGTTTATCATCTTGCAGGACGAAGATGCAGTTTAAGGTCATGTAGGACCTTTTAGTTTAAGGTCGTGTTGGACTATAACATGTAGTTTAAGGTCATGCGGGACCCTGCCATACTGTTTAAGGTCATGTAGGACCAAGATGCAGTTTAAGGTCATACAGGACCAAGATGCAGTTTAAGGTCGTGTAGGACCAAGATGCAGTTTAAGGTGGTGCATGACCCTTTTTACCTAGGCAAAGTATCGCTTGAGGAACTTGGCATTGGTGGGAGGAGTTATGCGCTCTCCATCAGTGGTCACCAAGGAGTATGCTCCATTGGAGTAAACCTTATGGATGATATAAGGCCCTTCCCATTTGGGTTCTAACTTGGGTGGTTTCCTACCGGGAATCATTGGCGCTCGAAGGGCCAGTACTAGGTCGCCCTGTAGAAAAGAACGGAGATAAACCTTCTTTTTGAAGGACCTCACTATCTTATCCTGATGCCTTTCAAGATTGTGTAGGGCACGGAGCCGGTTCTCGTCCAGCGCTTCTAATTCATCTAGACGGATCTTGGCTGCCTCATCTGATGTCCGGTGATCGTAGACTATAGTGTGTAACGATGGCAGCTGGATCTCGATGGGTAGGATGGCCTCAGCTCCATATATCAGGGAATATGGGGTCACCTGGGTAGAGTTGTGAGTCGTCGTCTGGTAAGCCCAGAGGGTGTTGGGGAGCTGGTCCGGCCAACTTTTCTTGTTTTGACCAACCATCTTCGGCAGAATATTAGAGAGGGTTTTGTTGAATGCCCCGATCTGTCCGTTTTCTTGCACGTGGCATTGAGAGGTATGGTTCGAACGGATGTCATACATGGCATACAATTTATTCAGTTCAGCCGCTCGGAAGTTGGTGCCGTTATCGGTGAGGACGGCATGAGGGACCCCAAACTGGTGGATAATATTGGAGCTCAAAAATTCAATTATGTAACGAGCCTTGACCTCTTTGAGTGGAACTTCCTCTGCCCACTTGGAGAAGAAATCTGTAGCAGTTAGGATGAACCTACACTGGCGAGTTGTTGCCGGTGGATACAGTCCCACTACATCAAGTCCCCATACCGAAAATGTCCAAGAGTACTTGGTAGGGTGGAGGGGCTCCGACGGCCGATGTAGGAAGTTGGCGTGAACTTGGCACGTGTGGCATATCTTGGCATACCCAATACAATCATGGATCATAGAGGGCCAGAAGTACCCCAACCTCCGAATTTGATGGGATAGCTTCGGCCTAGCTTGATGGGCGCTACAGGAGCCGGCATGAACCTCTTGCATTAATTGAGGAATCTCTACTCCGTGAATGCAACGGAGGAGGACGCCATTGAAGCTCCTCTTGTAGAGGATCTATTCAAGACTGGGGCCGCTCTGGAGGGTAAATTTCAGTGTGCGGCGTCGGATTCACTCCCACTCGGCCCGATCATTCGGGAGGTGACCGTTTTGGATATACTCGACAAAAGGTGCCCTCCAGTCGGAAGTGGCTTCAACCACTGTGTCTGACAATCCCAGGACCTCTGACGTAGAGGGTCCAGCAGTGAGATGACTTACCCACAGGCCATCATTGTCCTCTTGGGTGATGGGGGAAATGACTCGCTGATGTTCCACATGTATGATCAAATCATCTTGCTCGGGGTCTGCGAGCGACGCGGGTAAGATAGCCAAGGCGTCTGCATGACCGTTCGGTGACCGTGGGACATGGGTAACCTCTGGTCGAGAAGAGAAATGGGCCATTAAGTGGAGGGTGTACTCCAGCAATGGTACAAACTCCGTCTTCCTGACGACATAGTCACCAATAACCTGTTTGATTACCAGCTTGGAACCTCCTTTCACATGTAGATGGGGCACATGGATCTCAAGGGCCAACTTGAGACTGGTGATGAGAGCCTGGTACTCTGCCTCGTTGTTCGTACAACCTTCTGACAACAGGAACGAGTATGACAGGATGGCTTACGCCGGGGTAATGAAGACAATACCCAGGACCACTCTGTTGAGCTTAGGATGGTTGAGCCTCCTACCGGTGGGGCTCCGGGAGGCGCTGTCGAAATGCATTTTCCAACACGGGACAACATGATCGACTGAGAGGATCGTCTCACCAGGAAAATCCAGGTCTAGGGATTGATCCGCGGAGGATGGATGGGCAGCTAAAAAGTCTTCCAGTGCCTGTCCCTTAATGGCCTTCTAAGGTACAAACCTGTTATCAAACTGCTGGAGAATCACTGCCCACCGTGCTAGTCAGCCAGTCAACATGGGGCGGTTCAGGATGTACTTCAGTGGGTCTACCCGGGAGACCAATTGCACCTCGTGGTGCTGCAAGTAATGTCGCAACTTCTGCATGGCGAATACGAGGGCAAGGCAGCTCTTTTAGATAGGGGAGTATCTGACCTCTGTATCGAGAAGCATGCGGCTGAGATAGTAGAGACTATTCTCAGTACCCTCGTTATTCTTCTGGGAGAGCAGTTCACCGAGGGATCTTTCCTGGGCGGTCACGTAAAGGATCAGCGGCTTTCCGGAGATGGGTGGAATCAAAATCGGAGGTTGGAGCAGATACTACTTGATTTCCTCGATGGCGGTCCGACACTCCTCATCCCATTCGTAGGCGTCTCCCTTCTTCATGATCCGGGAAAAGGGCTTACACTTGCCGGCCAGATTCGTGATGAATCGACATATATAGGCTAAGTGGCCTTGGAGGCCTCAAAGTTCCCAAATGTTGCTCGGGGGAGGCATTTGGATGATGGCCTTGATCTTCTCTGGGTCGATCTCAATGCCTCAGTATCTAACAACAAATCCCATAAACATCCCAAAGGTGACCCCGAAGGCACACTTCAACGAGTTCATCTTCAGGGGACGGGAACAGAGGAAACCAAACACCTTCTCGAGGTCTTTGAGATGGTCCTGGCGCTGACATGATTTGACCACTAGGTCATCTACATAGCATTACACCAACGTTCCGAGAATCGTCTTGAATATGTGGTGCATGGCCCTCTGATAAGTGGAACCTGCATTTTTCAAACTGAATGGAATAACCTAGTAGCAAAAGGTACCATGGGGAACCCTGAAGGCAGTGGACTCTTCGTCTTCGGGGGCCATCTGGATTTGGTTGTACCCAGAATACCCGTCCATGAAATAGAGAGCTTGGAACCCGGCTGTGGCGTCAATCAATAACTCTGTCACCGGGAGTGGGAAGTCATCCTTTGGGCAGTGACGATTAAGTTTGCAGAAGTTGATGCAGACTCTGATATTCCCATTCTTCTTCCTAACTAGAGCAATGTTGGAAAGCCACTTGGGGTACTGGACTTCCTTGACGAAGTTAGATTTGATAAGCTTGTCAACTTCGGCCTCAACCATAGCACCATGAGAAGGGTGCATCTTCCTGGGAGGCTGCTTAAATCCATGATGGTTTGCCGGGAGGCCCAGACGGTGAACGGCTACCTGGTGATCTAGTCCTGGCATCTCGTTGTAACTCCAAGAAAACACATCACGGTGTTGTCTGAGGAAGTCTACGTACTCCTGCCGCTCCTCAGGGGACATGGCTATACTAATCAATGTGGGTTTAGGATCTGCCTCACTACCAAGGTCAACCTGTACCAGTTCATCAACCATGGTAGAGACGCCTTCCTCAAAGGTGGGGGGAGCATCCTCCAGGTCTCCCTCTCCACCCGTGGGGGGATTTCCCGCGACAGGAGATACTTCTTGGCTATCAAAACCTGAGGGGAAGCTGGTGCCGGCTTGGGCAGCAGTGGTCATAATATCAGGAGACTTACTTGCCATCGAGACCATAACAATGAAGGCAGTCGACCCTATCCCATCTGGCCTTCAGCCTAAGGGGACATATTTGATGATATCGAAGCAGTGGTGACGTGTCGGCCTGAGTCGGTGGATTCCAGCCCGACGGAAGAGACACGTATGGCGTACCACCATTGTCATTATCTTGACATTCCGGTACCATACAGGGGTAGGAGGTTCCGGGATCACCTGATCCTTGTTGATGTAGGAGTACGAGGTGATTTTCTGTCGTCGCTTGGACACGGGAACATGCCTTCCTTGTGTACCTGAAACAACAAAACATTGCCCCATTTCGGGGGTCGTGGCCTCCAATCGGTGGATCAGGAGGATGTAGGTGTCATCCATGCTTTCCCAGGGATCACTTGTGACTGGGGCAGGTTCATCCTCGCTTACTAGGATTTTCTTATCCTTACTTTTGTAATAACCCACATCCAGATAGCGGGCCTCACAAGAGGCGAAAGGAGATGCATCTCCTTGGAGGACCCCTACTCGACCGTTGAGTGAGTATTTGAGGCACTGATGATACGACGAAGGGACCACTGCATGCAGATGGAGTCATGGCCTACCCATCAACACTTTGTAGGCGGTGTCCTGAGAGACTACCATGAACTCTGTGCTGGAAATTAAGCCACCGAACTGAGTATTCAGGCGGATCATGCTGACTGGGGGTTGCTCATTCTTGTCGTACCCCTGGATTCAGAGGTCAGAGGGAGTTAAATCACCTTCATACAGACCCAGCTTTCGCAACGTCCGAGTCAGAATTAGGTTGATTCTAGAAACCGTGTCAACGAGGAAGCGACGAACATCGACACTATTAAAGAGGCCAGTGATGTACAGCATGCGAATGTGTCCCTGTATAGGAGGGTCCTCATATTCACCAGAGAACGAGATAACTGCCTGACATTCTGTGTTTTCAATCGTCTCGGTATGGAAGGCTTCTGCAGCTGCTACCTCCATCTCAAACTGGAGGGGTCTCCATAGGGTCTCGGCAAGTGCCTCGTGCATTTCGGATGACAGGATAAGGGGCTCAAGGATAGAAAGCCTTGCCGGAATTCTGGCCAGGTGCTTCAGGACATCATACATTCATTCCAAATGCGAACCTCAGCATACAAGAGGTCGTTCGGCAGTTGGAGGCATAGCGGGTCCTGCCAGTTGAACCGGCAATCAGCTAGTACTGGGTGAAACCTGCTGCCTACTGGTTGAAGCCTGGAGAGGAGTCTTCAGACTCGGATTGGACAGCGGAGGCTTGACTGTAGCCGGGCAATACTGACAGTGATACGAACAAGGCATCTCTACCTGATCTAGTAGCACGAACAACGGTGGAGGTAGAGCCGACGGCGTTAGATGGGGTCGCGCGTGCTGAGCTCTGCACTGAGCCTGCTGTCTGGTCTCAGTAGCGTGCACGACATGGCCGAAAATTCCTGTTGACGTACCTCGATGACCGGTGGGGTTGCGATTCTGCTGACTTTGACATCGGCTGGAAACATTTGGGAGGTTCGCCTGGCATTCCCCCTCGTCAGGAGTCATATAGTCCTTTACCAGCTCCATGGTGTTAACCGAAGCATACCCCTAACTGTCACTCGAGGATTCATCCACCATCGGGCGGATTCTGGGAGGAATCACCATTTTAGGGGGCATAAAGTCACTAAGAGTGCGGGATGATGACGGCTCCGCCGGAGCACGTTGCTTCTTCTTGCGTCGTCGCTGCTTTCCCTTTTGGGAAGTGGTCGACTGTGAAGGCGATGCAGAGGTACCGACAACTTCTTCTGAAGGTTCTGGGTGCTCTAGGCATGCTTGGAGAATAACATGGGCATGAACGACATTTTTTCGAGCCAACCAGTCGTTGTATTTCCGGGACCCGCAGCTGCAAACCTGCTGCCACTCGCCTTCGCTGTCACTGCCGATCTCTGATCCTGCAAAGACACCCACCACTTGTGCTGGTGGCAGGATCAACCTGACTATGTTGTTGTTGACCTGGTTATGAATCCAATCTTTAAACACATAGTATTTCTTGAGGTTTTTCCCCAGAATCCGATGATAAAAACAGTAATTTGGGTGATCGGTGAGATGCACCTCTGCCGGCCTTCTGCACTCGGGCAGGCGCACAATCCCTTTCTCTAGAGAACTTAGGAAGTAGCCAGGGACCTGATTTTCGTTGAACGAATAAGTCTAGTGCCTTCTTTCTAGATAGGGGGGCCTGGGGGCCCGGCCCTGACGAGGGGCCGGAGGGGACTGCCGAGGGGGTGGCACCTGATTGTCTCGCCTGGGTGGCGGTGGCGCATTGCGCGGGGGAACCCTTCGATTCTGAGGCGGTCGCTGCTGGGCGGGAGCCTGTGCTTGAGTTGGAGGACCTCTGTGGGGTTGCGGGGACGGTACCACTGGCAGTAATTCCAGCTGCATAGGGGCTTCTATTTGGGCCACCATGGCGGGTTCATCCCTGGCGGTCCTCCTGGCTGGGATCATAGGTGGCAACAAACGTGCCTGACAAGCCTGATCCAGAGCTTCCTCAAGGCGCTGAGCCTTATCTGAGAAATCTTTGAACCCTCTAGGGTAGTTCTGGGTAATTAGGGAGGGTACCAGCTTCTTGTTGACATTCCCCACACACATCGTCAGTAATTGTTCCTGAGTGAGTGGCATATCGAGGGAATACATAAGTCCCTTCCACCGGGCGATTAAATCTATGACTCGCTCATCAGGCCTTTTCTTGCACGTGAAGAGGTCTGCAATGCTAGTCTTCCGCATGGTGGATCTGAACTGGTATAGGAACTACCGACGAAGATCCTCCCAACCGGTCACTGATCCGATAGGGAGTTGGTTGTACTAGACGAATTCTTGACCTTCCAATATCTGTATGAAACATCGGAGCTTGGCGGCTTCTTACTGAGCTGGGGTCCCTACCATGGGGCCACAACTGGAAGAAAAATGTTCCAAGAGCTGCAGCGGGTCTTCTGTCCCATTGAAGGGTGAGAAAGTGGGGTTCCCAAATACTGGGGGCGCGGGCATAAAATCCACCCATGCGGGATACGGCTTTCCATCCGGTGGGACCGCCACCTGCTGCGTTTCCAATGCTTCAAGGCGGGCCGCGACTGCCACTATCAGATCATCCGGGTGGGGGTCCCTGTCTTGACGAGGATCCCTGATCACAAGTGCATTTCCAGGTTCCTCAACACGGTATATGGATTCAGCATCTGGTGGATCAACTGGCGGAACGACCTGCGGGGCGACTGGGGGAACCCAGACTGGATTCTTCTGATTGCCCCGTCGCTCGGGGGGGGGGGGGGGATTGGCGAGACGTATCACGCCCTCTTTCTGTATGTTCCGGCTTCTGCCCTGTATGCGGAAGTAGCATGATCAGGGTTTCCCGGAGGCATCTCACCGAGGGGAAATTGTTCCTGCCCCTGCTGCCCTGGCCTGGGATTACCATAGTCGGGTCGCCGCTCTGCAGCGCACTCATCCATGAGTTCATCATCCAGCCTCTTCTACTCAGAAATCTGCTGGCGTAATGTGACCTTCTCGGGATCTTCGTTCGTTTTGTGCACAGAGGAAGATGGGTCGGAGTTCTTGAGAGTTCCGATGTGCTCCTTACCCTTGTCGCTATTTCGCCCGAGTACCAGTGACTCGGTGGGTACGGGGAGGCCTAGCAGGTTCCTCTGCTAATGGGTAACCCTCCCTGATGGGTCCAGCAGTGGCGGTACGCCCTCGGGGGGTACGTCTCCATCAAGTAATTCAAGGTCATCTTCCTTGTCCACTACGTCAGCCATGTGGACCGCGACCCCTCTTAAGGGAATGTCCTCAATGTCGCATAACGAATCGGGTTGCAGTCAGATAGGGTCGAAGAGGAGAGCGGCATAGTGTCCCCAACCATGGAATTGCACATGGGGGTAGCTTCCCTGACGATTCTGTGGAGTACTTTGAAACTCTGAACACATTTCTGTGGAAGGGCGCTATGGCGGCCTGGCGACTCAGGGTGCGGGGCCACAAGGAGTGCGGCCAAATCGATCAGGCGGCATTTCTTACCGATTTCTTCGAAGTGCTCTCGACTCCTGGGGTATTCCACCCGCTCGTAACGAAGGTGGAAGTGTGTCGGCCATAGTGTTCGACAAAAGCACCCCTCTTCTTTAGGGGTAAGGGGCTCTGGTGCACGAATGTTCAGCACTGCCGTCGTCCAGAATTTCTCTGGGAAGTGATCCGATGTGAGAATTATCTAGAAGCTCCGGGGTTCGGACTTGGGGTCTGGCCCTGAATTGCCCCACTCATCAACCGGGGGCGGCTATGGGACCGGTAGTGGTACCGAGACGATCCTCTGGGATAGCAAACTCAGCGGTGGAGAATGCGGCGAACGAGCTGACTGGCCGCCGAATTCTAGGCCATCCTCTGAAGAGTGAGGTGACCTGGACACGATGTCACGGTATGATGGGCTGATAGCCACAACTTCCGGCATGGGAGTCGCGGCTACCGGCGACATGTCATGTTGTCGCTCTACCACCGTTGACCCCCGAAATAGCTCTCTGTGATCTCTGGTAGAGGTAGAGGGCGCTTCTGGTGACAATGACGGTGATTGCACGGTCGAGAGCTTCAGAATTCCCAAGACCTCTTCCTCCTGGATGTACCTGCGGAGAGAGATGGGAGTCTGGTGGACCTCATATTCTGGTAGAATGAGGCAAACATGCCGGGTTCCCACCCTAGTCCATGATACAGAGGAGAGGGGAGAAGGTTCCATCGCTGATTCGCATTCCGCTTCGGAGTCAGAGAAGCGGGAAGGTTTGATCTCCACCCGGGCCTTCACAGGACTCTTCTTGTGGCGGTGACGACCCGTTATCCTGCCTCGGGGTGGCTCTTCGGGACAGGGTTGATCCCCAATAGGTATCCTCGGGGCGGCACTGGCACCGTGGAAGAGAGGGCCCCCACTCGAGATAGCCGAAGTGCGAGGGGTACCAGGGAAAATGTCAAAGGGTACATGGGGGGAACCTCCATGGACAACACCCATGTGGGCGGAGCATCTGTTGGAATCAGCAGGAGCATGGAGAGGACCTCAATGGTCGATGCGGGTGGGGCGAGGCTGACCTTCACTCCCCGAGTTGCTGGGGTGAGGAGGACCTTCACAGGTTGTAGATAGAACGTAGGGAGGGCCCCCATGTTAAAGAATGACCGGATGGATGGTGCCTTCCGATCGGTGGTCAGGGGCAGGAGGATGGACTCTGTACCCTATATAGTGGGCCCGTGAAAGGTTTCCGCGCCGAGCATCGCAGCCGCGGGGCAGGTCTTCTTTTGGGATAGGGGTAGCACGAGGCATACCTCCATGACGCGCTTCAGAGCGGGGAAGGCCCACGCTCTATGGCGCAGTGGTACGGGGAGGGCCTCCGTACGGGGTGACATCACCGTGGGTTAGTTCGCGGCAATCACCACTCAGGCCTGCAACCCGGAGAGTCAACCCAGCCTGCACATGGGGCGGTTGGGGTCTTGATCCATGTTGGGTGAAGGAGTTCCCCTGCTCCACGAATACAGGGACCGCATGATGAACGTCGGCAGTGGCTCGGGCCACTATTGTTTTTGACGTCGACGCACCTGGGAAAGCGTCCTCAGCCCGGGCCCGGTGCTGATGTCAGGTAAGATGAGCTGGCGCAGGTGGTGTAGGGGCATGGACTGCCTACTCCACCTGCGGAGTCGGACGACGGCGCTGACGCGGCCGAACGGGAGCCCTTTCCTAGAGCACTAGGTCGGGAAACTGAGCGGGATGAGCCGGGCGATGCCCTCCTCGTCGGCGTAAGTCGAGGAGTCGTCAAGGCGTTCCGGGGACAGGCTCCCGAAACGGTTGAACGTTGGAGTGGGGAGCAGGGGCTCCCTGCACGGCCTGTTAGGGCGGCATTGACAGGGGGCCTAGAGGCCTCCATGTCCAAGAGGGCCATATCCCGAGTTGGGATGACCCCTTCCTCCTCATACCTGCATACGAGATTGTTGATCACCCTTCACTGGATGACCTCTGATGGGGAAAGGGGACATGGGCGCCCTATATTTCGCGATGTGGTGGAAATCTTGGCGGTAGTGGCCCCATGTGGGGTGGCTGTGGTGGTGTTGCCCCTGCCCCTGCGTTGGCGAGCGGGCGGTGATCGTGTCTCTGTAACAGGAATCTGGTTCCTGAGAAACGAAGGGATCAACTCATTAGCACTGAGAGGAAAAGGACTGACAACCAGTGCCCCAGCGTCCTTCCATTATCCACGTCTGTAAGAAGGATCCACGCCAACACGCTGCAGAATGGAGTGCCCCACGTTCTGCTGCCCCGACTTCCGGTGAGTTTCACGACAGGCCCGCTATTTTCATGGCGAGACCAGGCACCGAATATCTGGATCCGGTGACACGTCAATCTACTAGTGTCTCGAGTGCTGCTAATCTCTACCTTGAGGAGACGAATTTCACATTGGGTTCACCATTTCTGTTTCCGACGCTTTCACCGTGGCGCGCACATCCGTCTGTGGAGGGTGCGCTGCCTGTTGCCCCGCATTCCCACATTCCAATGGTGGGCGGCATTCACTCCTTATTCAGGGTCGTCTGCTCCTTGATCGAAACAGGATGATGGGATGTCAGGTTCTTCCTTCTGTGGATTCCTCCGTAGAACTCGTCACCTAGTCCGGGTCTCCCTCATATATTCAATACGTTGTTCGTGAAACTCTTCCTAGTGCCATGTTTCCATGGACGCTGGTTAATTACACTGCTTCTGTCAGGACATTCCAAAGGGTCCAGTCAGGGCAGTAACCTTCAGTCGGGGGAGTAGTCACGTTGAGGCATCATTAGCGTGTCTGGATACCGGGGACCTGGCATGTTTGTCTATTATCCCTGGTCACAGGGCTTCTCAAGGGCATGGAAGTCTGAGGCATCCCACATCGAGCGTGGGGAACTATATGTCTTAGATGCATATTTGAGGTTTTCCTCAGCATCCTGTGATTAACACAGGGAACGCTGCGAGTTTAACGTCCAGTAGAGACAGATCAGCCCGATCGGAGCATTGGCTAGAATAGATCGGATTGAGGGATTTCTCTCGAAGGGGTGCCAATACCGGGACCAGCCCATGGGCGGTTGTGAAGAAGAGCGTACCGACATGGTCTCACCGGGATATGACGGTCTAGACAAGAATCAGGGTGGGTGATGGATGGATGAACAAATGAAGTGGAGGGGGGAATTGCAAGTAACCGTTGCAAGGACGATGGTGAAGTTGGGCTTGAGCCTTGAAGAGGCTTCCTGCATATCCCCGTGGAAGAGAATCAAAGTCCGCGTAGTTAGGGATGGTTCCGGTGAACCGGCATGATGGTGGACCTTGGTCCGATGGGCGTCATCAGCAAACTGGAGTGAACGGGGAGGACTAGGAGGGTCCTAGTGGTGGTGGGATTGGACCTCGTGGAGGCTTCCTACATACCATGTCATGACATGGATCAAAGACCATGTAGTTTATAGGGGCTTCGTTGGTGAACCGACGTGAAGGTGGACCTTGGCCCGATGGATGTCGTCAGCGAACCAACGTGAAGGTGGACCTTGGTCCGATGGATGTCATCAGCGAACCGACGTGAACGTGGACCTTGGTCCGAAGGGTGTCGTCAGCGAACCGACATGAAGGTGGACCTTGGTCCGATGGCTGTCGTCAGCGAACCAACATGAAGGTGGACCATGGTCCGATGCATGTCGTCAGCAAACCGACGTGAAGGTGGACCTAGGTCCGATGCATGTAATCAGCGAACCGACGTGAAGGTGGACCTTGGTCCGATGAGGGATGGGCTTGAACCTCAGGATGGATTCCTACGTACTATTCCTTGACATGGATCAAAGTCCTCATAGTTCAGAGGGTTGATGGAATACAGTTTAACGTCATGCGGGACGGTAGCGAACCCTGACGTGAATAAACGACAGGCGGTGGGCTTGAACCTCATGTAGCCTTCCTACGTACCATGCCTTGTCATGGGTCAAAGTTCTCGTAGTTCAGAATGGCAGTGGGTGTCGGCGAACCGATGTAAATGAGGGACCTTTGTCGGATGGGAGATGGGATTGAACCTCTGGGAGGCTTCCTACGTACCATGGCTTGGCATGGATCAAAGTTCTCGTAGTTTGGGGTGTGAAAACGGCTTTACGTCGGACTGGAATGCAGTTTAACGTCATGCTAGATGCTGGTAGAACTCGATGTGAATTGGATAATGGGTGGACTTGAACCTCGTGGAGGCTTCCTACGTACCATGCCTTGACATGGATCAAAGACCTCGTAGTTCAAATTGAAAATGGGAGGGGCCTTGGCACACATACAAGGAGAGGTTCTGGGCCAATGATTGTTGGTCTTGAACCTCAGGGAGGCTTCCTATGTACCATGCCTTGACACAAATCAAAATCCTCGTAGTTCAAGTTGGGTGAGTCAGAACAACTTGTCGTCGGACCGGAATGCAGTTTAACGTCATGCTGGACGGGGATGGGACCTGACGTGAAGAAATGACGGGTATGCTTGAAACTCGTGGAGGATTCCTACGTACCATGCCTTGACATGGATCAAATACCTCATAGTTCAAATGGGTGTGCAGTTTAATGTCATGCTGGACGGGGGCATGCAGTTTAACGTCATGCTCGATGGGGGCATGGAGTTTAACGTCATGTTGGACGAGGGCATGCAGTTTAACGTCATGATGGATGAGGGTATGTAGTTTAACGTTATTCTAGACGATGGCACGCAGTTTAACATCATGCTGGATGAGGGCATCATGGACAATACCAACTCTAATCCCACGTGAGTCATGCTCGGTGTGATAAACAAGAGGCAGCAGGGACCTGACGATCACGTCGCGAAGGGTGCCTCCATTTGAAGTGATGAGGGGCTTATGCGTTAGGCGGCCCATGGTGCTGGGACTAACTCCAGGATGGAGGCCCATGGTGCGACAGAATGCAACGAAAGAGGGGTTTGGGACCAATGATGGGAGGTGACTTGTTCCCTATAAATCCCTCCACTGACCTTGGTAGTGGGGAAGTACGGAGATGTAGGGGTGCAGCCATCCGTTGGGGAACTAGGGTCGCCCTTCTCCTAAGAACATACGCCACTCCAGTAAGGAGGATATCATCCCTTGTGGATGTGTGATTACGCTCTTGTGGAGACGAGTGGCATAAAAAAATGTTCGAGATGGGGAGACTCTTTGCGAGAGGCACGAGGTTGGGTCATAGTTTAACGTCATGTGTTGAAGACGTGGTGCTTGGCAGTTTAACGTCCTGCATCTCGGACGAGGTGGGTTCACTCCTCACCCCTAGGACTTACATAACCGGTACCCTCTGGTCCTTGGGGGAGGGAAGGTACTGGCAAGGCCATGGTCAAGGGGGGTTGTGGAGCGAACCATAGAGGGGTCCACGTTAGCGTGGCTATGTGAAGAAGCAATAGCCGTTAGCATGCATATGTGAAGAAGCATTAGGCGAATAAATTCTACAAGTGGTATTGTTCGTGGGACTTTGAAATCACATCGTGCATACTTGGAGGGTCGCACGGGGAGATGAATTTCCAAGCAAATGAGTGTGCTTCGCGAAGCGGAGTGCCTTGGCCTTAGCGTGGGGCATAGGTGTGAGTGGATGGTTCTTCGCAAAGTGGAACAGCATTCGCGGAGCACTGCCTCGCGATGAAGAGGTTCCTCGTGAAGCAAGGTTCTAGGAAGCAGTGTGCTTCGCGATGTGTACTGATCCTGCCTTAGCATAGGGACCACTAGTACATGTTGGGTGTTTCGCGAAGCATAAACACTCTGTGGCTGCCCGGGTTCCCTTGGGAATCCCTTTCCTTCACGAATGCCCTTGAGCTTCGCGAAGGGCATCCCTCTCGGAAGAGGGGATCAAAACGAGACAATGCAAAGGCGTCAGACGAAGTAGAAGTACCTCGTGGAGCTCATGATTCCCGGGGGCAAAGGGCGCTTCACGATTCGGGAGAGGAGAAGCCGAAAGGTCGGATTGTCCATCTGTGGGACTCAGGGGGAGACCCGTATTTATAGGCAAGGGGTGTCGTGAAGCCGAACTCACGCGCCAACTCAGGTGCTTCGCGGCGCGCTGGCGAACATCAAATGCGATCACGTAGAGTTACCGCCTCTAAAGCTTCGTGGCGGGCTCGCGAACGTCAAACACGTTCATGGAGAGTTACCGCCTCCAGAGCTTCATGACGGGCTCGCGAACGTCAAACGCGTTCACGGAGAGTTACCTCCTCCAGAGCTTCGCAGTTGTCTCGTGAACGTCAAACACGTTCGCGGAGAGTTACCGCCTCCAGCGCTTCGCGAGACCGTGATGCTCGGGGTGCTTCACAGCGTTGCTTCGCGAGGCAGCGGGCCGACCTTCTTTTTCGGCCCTTCCTTTCGTGCAACATTTTGGCGCCAATAAACTCAAATTCATTGGGTAATTTGTTGCCTCATTAGACGTTATCTATGAGATTTGGGAGTAAAATTAATCAGCACATGGATTATCTCCACCACTTGATGTTGTCTTCGAAGTTATCCATCACTAATGTTAATGTCATATTTGTGGATTCATCCAAATTTCCTAAATATCCATGATAATATAATAAAATGTTCATAATTTTATGATTACATGTGATTAGTGATGATCCTTATCTTTTATGACGCCATGTTATACCATTGATTGGCAGTTTATGCATCTTTATTATGTTTATTCAGTTATTCATATTTCAAATTTAAATAATTCTCAATGTATTACATTGGATATACTATATACATTAATGTGAACCATTATATGTAGGTTCTCATTTTTAATATTAAAATAAAAAACATACTTTCATGTTGATGTATTAGTAACTAGTTATCTAAAGACACTACACCATTTGATCCTAGTTTTGTTTATAATTGTACGTTATGTTTATAATAATGTATTTATATCTGTAAAATGGCATTAGTAAATATGGAAAAACATTTCTATTAACATGAAAATTTAAATTGAAAATTTTTGTTTTTTAAATTAAAAATACTCTACATAATAATCTATATAATCATATCAAATATAGACTGTTTTATTAACATTGTGTCTGCTGCACTTTGAAAGGTTAAATAAACTTATTATATCTATCTCTGTAATTCCTGAAACACGTCTATATAACTAGAAAATAGAACCCTCCATCAAAACATATCTAGTATATAACAAATATTAAATAATACAATGTGAATAATGGTTCATTTTAGGAATAACATCAGTAATGTTGATATTATTTAACAAAAAATAAAAATTCTTTTAACATTACAACATCAAAATTTATGATTCTAAGATATTATTTTACTACCAACAAATCATTATGAATTTATCAGCATCACTAATCTTAATGCCTTTTCAATCAAAATGCTTTTCCTTCTTCTGAGTATTGAAACAGTACATCACAATTTACATTATTTTTTTACTATCACATCCCAATGTTCAAATAGAATATATGGATTTTACAAAAATTATAGAAACTAATTTAAACTTTTTAAATTTATTTTTATTGATATAACCTATATCTATTTTAGGATATCATGTGAAATTTACATTATATTTTTACTTGAATAATCATTTGTTTTTTAATTATGAAATTCTCAGAGTCCAATATTCCCCAACTAGTCTCTCTGATTCAATATTCATTTAGAATATTTTTAATAGATATAAAACATCAATATTCTAAGAAATGGGATTTATTTACTTATTTAATAATTTTTAACAAATATTCCATTTTATCCATATCACATATGGTATTTAATGTGTTTTGGGTGTTTTCTAAAAAACATATATGTTTAAAATATTTAAATGATATTTTTGGTGTGGTCATATCTCTAACATTAAAATAGATAGATTAATGAAAAAGATCATCTTGGATAAATAAATTTAATCCTATCTTCATCAAAAACTATGTTATTGACCATGGTGAATCAAAAACCATTAATATTAACTACATCATTTCAAATTTTTCTAAAGAAAATATTAATAAAAATATCAACTTATCATATATGAGAATTTAGATAATTTTTGGTATCCTTCATGTAGATTAATGATTGATTAATATATTCCATTTAAATTATAATTATTAATTAATTACCCCATTGTTTACCCATTAGTATGAAATAAAACATTTATCAATTCTCAGTTTTCTTAATCACACACACATATATAATCTTGTAATATATACATTGGGTATTATATACCATTCAAAACTATGTATTTTTTTTTAAATAACATTTACACCATTAAGGGAAATTCCATATAGTTTTTCAAACCCATTTAGATATCCCAAATAAATTTATTCTATAGAAAATATTCCCTCCATAATTAATGTATTTTTTTTCAATAAACATGGATGGATACCATGAAGATACATTATTTGATATTCCAACAAACTTTTATTCATTATATTTCAACTCTTACACACATGTTCAATTAATACAGTATTAAATACTAGGAATTATATATCCATATCATACATCCTAAAATCTATTATAATATTGGGTAAATGTTTCCATAACATATTCATATTCTCTTCACATTTCCCATTAAGAGAAAACAAATCATTCCATGTGAAGAAAAATCCATAATAGAAACTTATTATTTAAAAAATCATTAAGATACAAAATAATAAACAGTATATGGGAGTATGATATAGTTCCTCGAGTTATCAGCCATCAAATTATTTTGAAACATTAAAAAGTAATCTATTTATTTATAATAATATATATTAATTTTTTTGAAAAAAATTAACAATATTTGTTTCAATAATGTGTTATTAAAACACAATGATGGGAATTATGAAGCTGATGTATTAGCATATTGTTGAAGGCATAGAGAGAGTATGATTCATTATACTTTTTTTTACTCATTACCTAATGATTATAAGTTTATAGTTAGGATATAATCTCCCATTATTCATTACATCTAGCCACTATTAGTTTGTGATTCCATTTATTCTTTCATGCTTGGATTAATTTTCAAAAAACTGTAATATTCTGCCAATATAAAATAGATTATTTTATCACATGAGTGTCATGGTTTTTCATTATTTAGTATTTAATTTAATTAAGTGTGTTTCAATATAAATCTTGTCAACTTTTTGATTACATCATAAAAATTAGTTTCACAAGATTCATCAGTCATTTTGAAATGAGTCTAATTTTATATTATTCTCACAACATACGTATTTAGGTAGTAAATTAACACCTATTAAATTAAAAAGTACTTCTTTATGGTTTAATATAAAAAATTTTCACATCCACTACACGGATAGGTTAAACTATATTTCTATAATATTCATTTTATGGTGTTCTATGTTATGTGTAACCTGATGATCATAATACTATTTGGTTATGAAAATAAGTTCAATCACTTTTGTATAATGCTTTATATAAAATATTCTATGGGAATATTGTTTGTAATGAAACTACATTGTTTAATGAATGATGTGAGGATATACATTTTATTTTGATGGAATCGGAAACATTTTATTATTTTAATGTGGGTTTAATCTCAAAATATTGTCTCATTAACTCCCTTAATTGTATATAGGCTTCTAATGATTTAATCTTGAGTATAATTCCTTCCTCAAAATCAATATGTCTAACACTTTGTAATGAGTTACTCTTTACAAAAATCACATTTCTGTTATTAAACACTATTATACACCAACCATATTTATACACACGTAAATCCATAACATGAAAAATATCAATAAAACACTTTCGTGTAATGGAATATAATAATATTAAACTAACAATCTTTGAAAGAGTTAGGTGGTTATGATAGAAAGACAATTTCCACATTTCTAGAAAAGGTATATTCCACCCCAATAGTGAGAAGTCTAGACCATAATTCATGTACTCAAGGATACTTCATGTTGGGGGGGGGGGTACAAAATATTTCATAACTCAAGTACATAATTTTTATAATCCAAAATTAACTTTTTAATTCATGATCATAGACTAGTATAAGCCATATTTATGGTAGAAAAAACTAAATCAATTATCATGAATAATATTTTACTCTTTATATACATATGTCATAAATTATAAATTTATTGTTACACATCAAACTATGTCATAAAAATAATTATAATATCTATATTAAAATAATTAATAAAATAGGGAATAAATTAAATAAATAAACTATTCATATACTTAATCATTAGATAAATTATTTCTCAATAATTAATATATAGAAATATTTTGAAAACATTTGAACCTAATCGCTCACTATTTATATCCTAGGATTAATTTCATACCAAATCATTATATTTATACTCAATATTAACTCCAATATATTATTCATTTTATAGGATTTTTTGAATCATATAAAATAAAAAATATTATGATTTTATATATTAAAAATTTAATAATTTTTTAAATATAAAAAATTTAGTTTCATTCAAAACCTAATAATATAAATTATCAAAACTTATTTTTATTTATTTTAAATAACTTTACAAATAAAGAGTTTTTAATTTGGAAATTCTTATTCATTATTTATGAAAAAATCATTTTTATCAAAATAATCTCCATTATAATGTGAATTATTTTGTAATATAAAGGTATTTTATAAATTAAATATATAATTCCCATATGAAAAAATTATATCTAGATAATAATCCATTACGTATAATTTCAACGGTATTTAGTATTAATTATTATTATTTTATAATATAAAACTATTAATGGTTTAAAAAAATCCTAAAAATCATTCAAGTATTATTAAAAAAATTATACATTAAATAAATATGCTAAAATACATTTTTTATGATTTAAAAATTTTTATTGAATTTTTTATTCAATATTAAATTACAATATAGAATAAATTTGTCTATATATATCATATTTACCTATAAACCTACTATCATATGGTCTTGGTGAGCCTTCATTAAAATTGGTTTAAATAATTAGATTCTAGTGGCTTGATATATATAATAAGAGGTGATATATATTATATATTATGATAGAATTATCAATCATAAGTCAAGGTTCCATCCTAAAATTTTTATACTCTAATTTAATGATAGGTATCGATATAGGTAATGTGATATCGTGCCTATATTTTCATTCGTGGCACATTTTTTCCAACTATGAATGCACATGTCATATGTATATCTACAAGATAGAAACTATAGTACTTAATAAGGTTATCGGATACAATATCCTATATCAAAAAGGCAAATCTTTTATGTAATATAATATCGTATATTTCAAATCAAGACCATTTCAAAAATAAATTCATTTTTATGATATGAAGTATTTAACCAATGTAAAATGATATTTGTTTACTAATAAAATGATATCAATAATAAATATATCATGTCACATATCTAAAACCATTGATCAATTTCAATTTATTGATTAACACCTAATGAAACCATAATAAAATATATAAAATCATTATGCTAATGTTCAACCAAACCAAAATTCCAGAACCATTCATAAAAAAAATGATGAACTCATGAGTCATTTTCCTTAGGTAAAACCACTATTGTATACATAAATTAATTCTATAGATCTATATCATTAAGAGGAAGGTGAAATTACCCCGTATATGTGGTGTATCCATAAAAAAAATAAATCCCAAATCACATGGTCTGTCCCCATTTTCGCTACATAGAATTCCAGTACATCACATACTAATGGATGAGGTGAGAAATTGATATCAATTGTGTTATAATTGATTATTGATTTTTTATTCTAATTAAAATTATCAATAGTTTTAATCTTTATTCTCTAAGTTCCTAGGAAACACCCCATATCCCTTTAATTAACATGTACATTATAAGTCATACAAGTAAATTAATTTAGTTTATAATATGTTGTCACTAATGTAAGAACCAACACCCATGTGTTTCAACAAATTTTTTATTCAATAACACATATGAAAAATATAGGATATCCGAAAAAAAAACATTTTAGTATTATATTTCCATGTCAAACAAGTATCCATGATATCACTATATAATATCCAATTATATGAAAAATAATATTTTCATATGATATAAATTAAAAACCTGTGTGTAATTATATACAACAAAATCTTATCATTGAATATAATATAATTTATTTTTGTAATTTCACTTTTATTTGATCCTTAAAGTTAAATATTGGTAAAAAGGTGTTGAGGTAGGATTCAAATTAATGAGGAATCTGGATTGATTTAGTGTAAGCCAAACTTTGGGTTTTCAAAGAGTAGTATCATGAATTTATTTGGAGAAGGTTTTTGGTCAATAAGGAGAGGTTACATATTAATGATTTATCATCATGGTTAAGATATATTTGATTTCCCTTATGAATGTTTTTAAACATATCATGATTCTATTAGTGTTCTTGTAAGGGGAATCAGGTGTGATGGATCTTGGAGGTCATTTTCATGTATTAATTTCCTAAATTCATGACATTTTTTACAATTAAAATGTAATAGTGTGAAATACTAGTCTATATTAAGGTGAAGGTTTTGAATGTGGTGGAGGAATTTTAGCTCATGTATTATCTAAAATAATGTGATTTCTCTATGGTGATCGAAGGTGGGTTTATCAAGGATAGAGATAAGGATATATATAGATCATCCATTTACTCATATTATGGTGGGTGAAGGTGGGGGTAATGTTTTTTCAACCGAGTGTATTTTTGAGTATCGAGGTTGATAATATCATTACATCATTTATTTTTCCAGATAATTTTTTCATATATATTCATAAACTATTAGATGTTTGAGTTCCCTATGATTTCTTGTGTTTCTTTGTTAATGTTAGGTTTTTTCTACTTTATGATATAGTGGTTAGGTTCAAATGATTTTTCAACTGGGTTAGATTATGAAAGGTTGCATAATTTAATTGTAATCATGTTCTCATATAGATAACAAATTTATTCATTAGGATTTAATTCAAAATAGAATTATAAAAATAGTTTAGTATATTTTCCTTGATATATTCTTACATTACATAAATTTATGTGTTTTTTATGTTGGAATTTTTTTTTCAAAGGGTGTTTCAATTTATCACTAATTGATTAAAAAAATTTGATATGACAGGAAAAATCAATTTCTAGTTTACATTAATTTTAAATAGTTTTCCAAATATATTATAATTTACAATAATCATAATTCATTTTTATAAGAATGAAATATTTTTTAAAACTAATTTTCATTATTATATGATAAATTTTTATTAAGAGGGTATAGCTTCATGATAAATCTATTGATGTTTCCTTCATCCATACACATTTTTTTAATCCCATTTTGAAATTCTAAAATTTTGTAAAGGTATCTCACATAGTTTTCAGGTTTTATGATATAACATTTTATAGAAGGTTGGTTGTTTCAAAAAAAATTCAATTGTGGTTTCTATGATTTTCATGGACACTTCTTTGATAATATTAATCCTAATAGATGATGGAATATTTACTGTTTTATTCCTTCTCAAGTATTTGGGAGTATTTACATAGGCTATTTTCGGGATTTTCATATATGTTTATCCCATAGGGATTTTATTTTTAGTAATTTTAATTTCCTAATTTTGAATCACTGTTGAAATGGATTATTTTATAATTGTTAAAGAATAATTCATATTATGTATTGATTATCATTCAATAATTATATAATGTTTGTTGTATAGGTATTCCCCAAGGATATTTTTCTATTATGTAAGTTTTCAAATTTTTTTGGATTATTTGTGATACCATAGGATGAGAATAACTAGAGATGTATCTAGTGTAATGAATTATACGTTTATAGAGTATTATTGTGTACCATTAATTTTAATACGTTATGTGATAAGGTTAATTTACGTAATATTATGTATGATTAAAAAATTCATCTGGAGTATTATTTTGCAGGATGACCTTGTAATGCATATTGTGACCGATTAATGGATTTTAATTTTTTCCTTATACTGATGTGTCACTCCAAGAAAATTATGTATCTATAAGATTTTATTTATTTTAGAGTTAAGGGGGAGACATGAGTTTTTAGTGTCATTTTGTTTTGATTATAAATTATGGTCTTGTTGTTTCATATTTAATTAAATCATGAAGGGTTCCAGTATAGTTTGGTTTAATCTTACATGGTATAGATTGTGATGATGAAACTTTTATTCTTATGAAAGTTTATTGATGGTGTTAATAGTTTGAATAATATATGAATTAATACAGTTTATTCATATATATAGGTTTACTATGTATTAATCTTACTTGAAACCCCCAATCTTTTTTATATTGAATAATATTATTATTTAACTCTACCCACTATTTTATTGAGTCTTGGTTGGTAAATTACATGTATATATTTTTCATATTTGATAGATTCTAGTTCCTTTTATTGTGTATTGTGATTATGTTTTGGGTGAAGTAGTCTTGGGGAGAGATGATTAAGGATTATTTCATGATCCTTAGGTATTCATGTGTGTGGGAATGGTAACCATGGTCACCAACTGAGCTTCTTTAATAATATAATTTTTAATGATTCATGACACAATGATTTCAAGAAATAACTTAATAAACAATTCAAATAGAAAATTATTTTCAATATGGTGGGCCATGTCTTATCATGAATATTCACATTCCCTGAGAAATTATATGTTTGATTTTATTCCTAATTCATATCTAATTTCTCAAAATTCATTTGAAACCTTGATGACTATTGGAATATCCTTAAATATCTTTATCCAGCCATTGATGGGTTTTTTATTAAAAAAGGAGTATTAAACATAAAATTTAATGCCCTTTTGAGCATAAAATCCCATGAAGGAAAAAGAGAAAATCTAGGAGTCTAAGATTTTTTCGATTAAAAACATATTAAATATTAATATATTTTAACAAATAATTATTATAATAACTACAATATAATCCAAAACTCAGTGAATTTTTATTACTACTTTGGATAGCTATTTTATATACATAACGAGAAGGTTGAGCTATAAAGTTTAGTAAAGAAATAAATAGAATTAATACTGATAGATAATTAATAGTTGCAAGTATATAAGAGTGTCATGATGTTATAAATACAAGGATAATTTGAATGTAAACATGGAATAATAAAAAAATATCTTCATATAATTGAATAAAATGTATGTGGCAGAATCATAAAACATGAAAGCATTATATAATTCAAAGATCATTTCATGAAAAATATTAGTTTCATGGGTTAGATACTAGTGCTCCAATATGGTATATCATGATATAAAAAAATATATAATTAATTATTGGGTTGTATAATTTTGGGCCCACATAAAAAATTTATATTTAAATGTATTTCAGTTTTTGTTAAATAATTCTCACATATGTAATAATGAAAATAAAATACCAATAAAAGGTAATTTGTTGCATATTATATTATGAAGATGTAACCAAATGATATATCATAATGATACCAAATAAAAGAGGGAATTAATTTTTTTAGATATTAAAATTTTAAAAACATTTCATATGTTATATAAAATTAGTTGAAATTAAAAAATCATAGGAAAAGAGTTGAGAGGTATGTATAAAAATCCACATCATAAGTGAATAAACATTAAATGTATGTAATTTAAAAAGGAATAATGAAAAGGAAAGTTCCCTTTAAATATGTTTATTTGAATTAAATTTTTAGAAGGGTTATTGGAAGAAATTGTTAACCAGGAAAAAACTAGAATATAGTTTTTTTTATATTTTAATAAATATATATATAATATATAAAATATGATCATAAGAATATTATAGAGATAAAGATAACCTAAGAGGGAAAATTTATAACCATAAGTAGAAAATGATGGCTTAGAAGTTATCTTACCTCTAGTCCCTACTTACATGGTATGCATGTATAACATCCTACATAAAAAAATTAATATTATTATATAAATTATTCATAATAATATACATGTATATATCATAGTTTAAATTTCATTTATTATCAAATATAAATAATTTATTTTATATCTTTTTCTCACACTAATCACATTTTGTTTTTCTTTTACTTTCTCTAAATATGAAATTTTATTTTTTCCATCATCATAAGGTTTACAAAATATATTCATAATAATAATAATTATATAGTTCTAAATAATATTTAATTATAGTTATACTAGATATATATAGTAATAAATATTATCACTAATAAATTCAAATTACGATTTTTTCCTCAGTATTCTTGTTTTTTATGATTAAAATTATTATGACCATTTATTATTAATATATTAAATATAATTCTGATTTCAACATTTAAAACAATTAACCATGTAACAATTACATGTTTTATTCATTAATTTTAGTTTTTGGAACTATATATATAAGGGAATGATGAAAAATAAATTGTTTGTCTATGGAGATAGAGAACCAACCAAAACATAGGCAATGATTTCATTTTTGTAATTAAAGGTATGGAGTATATTTTATTATTATTACAATTAATATTTTAATATTTAAGAATAAATAAAATAATTATTTTGTTCAAAAAATATATACTGATGATATTTGGAATTGGAATATGGAAAAATAAACTTAAAATAACTCAGTTAAGATAAATACCTCTTCCTAGGATATCCTAATTTAGATGGAATTGTAAGCCTTAAAAGAATGTTATCTTGGAGATACTAGTTCCTTTATGTTGTAATAAATATGTTAGGGTATATATTTAATCACTTTTTGGTTGAGATGAGCATCATATAATTTTTTATATATATTTTTTTTTCAAAGGGTTATTTATAAGTTGATGAGAGGGATGTTTTAGAATAAAAAACATAATAAATTATCAATTATGCCATTTTTTATTAATTTTAATGATTCACATTAATTTTTTTGATATTATTTTAAAAATAGAAGGATTCATATACTTTTAAAAAAACCCAATACCAAATGAATCCTTTTAATCCCTAAACGAAATATAAAGAACTAAAAAACATTATGAAGATAAAATAAATTTTTAATTCTAAAATTGCATGTATTGGTTTTTAAATTCAAAATAATATTTTTAAAAGCATTAGTTTACTAAAAAATAATTTTTTTTAATAATTTTTTAATGTTTTGTTTCATAATTATATCCAAGGTATTTTATTAGAAGAAATTCGTAAAAATTTTTTTTTTACAATTCATTAAATTTTATACTCTTTCAGAAAATGTCAAAAACAAACAATATGATAAAATCATTGTGACGATTCAAAACATGATATTAACATTTTAAAATTAATTTTATTAGTATTATAAATTTTATTTTTTAAATCTAAAATCATTTTTACCACCATGTTAATATAAAGAATGATCATTTTATTTGATAACGTGAATGAAAAACAGTGCCAAGTGTGTAAAGAAATATAAATAATTTCTTATTTGTATGAATTTCAGGTTACCTTTCTCGCTTCCATATTTGGAGATCCAATTTAAGGACTCACAGTGGACACTATGGATGGATCTCTTTCAATTGTATTTACATGTGATTCATTCATGGAGGTTGTTTACTTGCATCATTGGATGCTAGTGTAACAGTTTAGGGCAGAAAATCCACCTAATAATTTATTCTAGAATTTCATTTCCTCTTCAGTCTTGGATTATATAGAATTCATGTCCCCTATAAATCGAATTTACTTCTATGTGGTGGTCTACTATAGTGAAGATTTTCTAAAATATTTGACCCAAATCACATGATCTCTAGGAAGATGGAATTTCAACCTCTTTTAGTGTTCGATGGACTCTCATTGTGTTTGGGACTCTCCTCAATAGATATTTTGGATAAACCACTCATGTATTCCACTTCCCATTCACAACATTTTTTTACTATGATCTATAGGTGAGACTATAATATATTTCCTTTGTGATAATGATAGATCGATTCAACTTCAACTTGCGCGTACGACACTAATTTTCATTGATATGGATCTAACCTATGATCTTCCTTCCCACATTCTTCTCATAAATTGTGAAGAAGTCTCTTGGTGGAAGACATTGGTATTTCTGATCATGTGATTTTTTTTATAATTCCTTCATCAAATACATTCAATCTAGGTGTGTGGAAAATACCATGCCAATATATAGATTACGCCTTTTTTGGAGCATCCTGATGCACACCCTTCTCCTGTGAAGCCATGACCTTTAACTATAGTGGTAGAAGCCCTCTCTACTCTTCCTCTACTTCGTTGTGTTCCCTTATTATATCCACTTATATTGTCCTTGGGTCTAGTGATCTATGAAGAAAAGAATATATGGATGGATAATGTGGGTTTTGACCCTTTATCCATTCCTAGTACATGGTGTATAGAGATTGGCAGCGAGGTTTTTCAGCCATTAGATCTAGGGTAGGAGACCTACTACCCTACAGATGATTTTTTCTAACCTTGAGTTGTAATATGATATTCTTCCTCCTCACAGTATTGTCTCCGGTTACTCTAATAAATCATAATTGGTTCATAATTCTATTGTATTGAGTTTGGATTCTCATAATGGAAAAGAATACATTTGTTTCAATATATTTCTTCTCATTAGGATTTCCAATGCATTTACCTCTCCTGATCATCTCCAATATTCCTTCAACTCTCAAGAACCAGTGGATCCAGACATAGTTTCCGTCCACTCTCTACATACTTGTGATGCTCGCACTAGAGTCCATGAAAAATAAGAGAACTCTACTGATTCAATATAATCTTAAAGCATGTCTACAATAGGTGAAAATTCCAAGTGCCTTTAGTTTGAGTAATACCCTTCCTCATACGGAATTATCGAGGCTGGGAGCCATGATAAAGGTCGATTTCCTTGATTCTGGTATTCAACATAAATTTTTTTTATTGTGTTAGCTATCATGGTCAAGAATAATGCTTCGAAAATACCTGACTTCAGTTTTGAAATTGGGATCCATAGTTATATGCATGTAGACACTAACAATCAAAATATCTAGATTTTATGGAGTGACCATATTTCTGTTGAGTTAATGTTTGTTTCCAATCAACCCCATTCCATGAAATTATGTCCTTAAACATAGTTTTGATTCATATCCATAATTTTTACCAATGTGATGTGAAGGAGGGGGAGTATCGTTGGTAATATCATAGCAGCTTCAACCTAGGTGTTGAGCCATGGATCCATTGAGGATACTTCAGCAACATATGGGATCCTTCAATAAATAAGGGGGTATTTTTACACCCCCTAAAAGACAAAAAATCACTTGAATGTTTTTCATACTACAATGGTCTCTTTGACTTTGGACATTTAGGTGGAAATTATACATGGTGCAACAATCAGAATGTGAGTCGGAATACGTAGAGAAGATTGGATTATTTCTTTTATAACCTATATGTCATCACTTCATACCCAATTTCTAATGTGGATAATGTTTATACCATTATCCTCTTCTTATTCTCCATACATGTGTGGTTCAAGAAATGAGCAATTTTTATATTAAATAAGATGTAAGTAAGATCCTACATGTCAAAACAAGATATGTATATCTGGGAATAAGAACATGAAGAATGGTTATTGGGTTGTATTTTATAAAAAACATAGATGGTTAAAAGTGGATCTTTGTATTTGGGACTCTGGGAAACCTCCTTGATCACATGATGTGGATGGACTTATAGTTGACATTGAAAATATTTTTATGGATTTTGATGTGCAATGGGATGATTAAATGTTCAATCTACATGGTGGACATAAACACCGATTAGATGAATTTCTTTTGGAATAGTGAATAGTTGTTAGAGAGATATCGAGGATGATATGGCTAAATTTAGGGGTAATAACACCACATATTTGAGGCATGCATTAAAGGGAGGAGGAGGGCTTATATTCCTAATATTCCCATTGAGGATGGCACATTCACTAATGTTCTTCAAGTTGATGGAGGTATAGATAAATCTCATTTTTGTTCCTTATTAGTGGATGTTAATCCTCATATGCAGTCATGTTATAGTCAATGTAAATATGATCATTTTGAGTCTTTGCCACATGTTTTCACTACATATATCAATGATTTTTTTTGGGAAAGTTATATAAGAGAATGAGATATAGAGGTTGTTGGTATCCTTAATAAAGGGAATTACATGGGGTCTGATGGATTCTCGGGTTCATTCTATATAGCTTCCTGGGAAATCATAATAAATATCAGATGTATATTATTCATGAGTAATTCCATAGAAGAAATATACCTACAGTTTCATGTTTTACTCCTTTAATTATCATTCCCAAAGTTAAATATCCTTCATCTCTGAAATAATTCAAGATAATTAGTCTTTGCAACTTCCCCTAAAAACCCTCAATGTTGTTCTAAAAAGAAGACTTTCAGTTTACCTTAACTCTTCGATCTTTAAAGAAGAATAAGGTTGTTTTTCATAGGAGGTCCACTCAAAATACTATTTAATTTTCTCATGAAATGGTTCATGATATCAATAATAATACCAGTAGATCTATCATTTCCATTATGATGGATATGAATGAAGCCTTTGATAGTGTGTAGTGGAAAACATTCATTAGAGTCATGAGGTTCATGGGATTATATGAAAAGATGATAGATCTTTTCTTCAGAAGCATTAGTTCGTCATTTTTCTCTGTTACATTCGTGGGGAAAAGTTATGGTTTCTTCTAGGTGGTTAGATGGATTAGATAAGGAAACCCCATATATCTTAATTTCATAATTATGGTCAATCATTACATTATATATATATATATATATATAATTAAAATCATTGACGATGGGTGGTTCCACATTTTATGTTTTAGGAAAAACTGCATCTGTCTAACCCATCTTTTTATTACAAATGGTTGTATAATTTTCTATAATGGAAGTAGTAGTTCAATTCATGAACATAACCAATTTCAAAAAAAATTATAGTCAATGGGGTGGGAAGCTCATCCATTTGGATAAGAGCAGTTTATTTGTTTCATTATCATGCACAAAGAGAAAGTATAAGAAGATTGATGTGAAGCTAGGAATCTTCAAAATCCATTTCCAATAAATTACATATGAGCCCTGATTTCACCAGGAAGGGTTCGTAGTCACCACATTGAGAACCTTTTTGAGATGATCTCCTTGCATATTCTTAACTAGAAGAACTGTTTTCTATGATTTAGGGGGTCGAATTACACTTGTTAAGAGTTATCTTTTCACAATTCATAGACACAAACTAGCAGCCCTCATTTTCCCCCAAATGTTCATATGAAATATTGAATGTGTCACTACAAAGTTTATCTCAAACTTTCATGATGAAGGTATGTATCGGTGGGTTTGATGGAATGGTTATCCCATGAGGTGAGGGAGGGTGGGATCAATATCAGATGTTTTGGGGACACAATTAATTTCATTCATGAAAATGTTTACTATGACATTATGAAAGAAAAATCCCTTTAGGAAAATTTCATCATTATGAAGTAAGGGAGATACATAGTTGGTGGGAAGGTCACTAATCCAATCTTGGAGATGTTATTCATCATCATGTTCCCTCACATAAGCAACCATCATGGTGGATTTATGGGTGTATAAGGTTCCATTTATAGCATTATAACGAGGATAATAATTTACTAGATTTTACTAGATAACTAGGGACTGAAATTTCTTTTGGTAATGCTTTTTTACTTTTCCTCCTTCATTGAAGCATTTATCAACTGACAACATATTTATTTTTTCCCATGGAATCTGAATTTCTAAATACTTGTACAGACTTGCGTATACCGGATCATCATCTAGGTTTTTTTTCATTTAAGAATTATCAGTGTGTTATTTAATAGAAAAGAGGATAAAATCAGTTTGCAAATATTTTATTATATAAGGCTCTTTCAGTTAAACATAACTTTCATGTATGGAATCTACCGAGTCACGTGATCCCTTCAGAAGAGGGAATGTGAAAAAAATTGTGATTCTGTCATCTCCAAGCGCACCTATTTTCATGCCCCTAGAGAATAATCAAAATAGAATTTATTCGTTAATGGGGATTGGGTATCCATGATCTTGAAGAATTTTATTAGACTCGTTGGGTGGTTATTTAGGGTATGTCCGGAAATGCATACATCCACTAATAGTTTCTGGGCTCCTCTAATTACATTCATGAGTGTAAGGAAAGGGAAATTCTATTCAAGGTAGGTTTTTGGTGGATCTGGTAGGCACAGAATAAGGAAATACATGAAAGAGGGTCTTGTTCCCAACTTGATATAATGGATTAGTCTAGAATTATTGTGGATAATCTCCTTTGATTATTTATTAACTGGTAGTAATCTCTATTTTTTCAAAGGCTCGTGGATGGTAAAGGAATTCTTTTAGCTTCTAGATTGTATAGGATGGGTTATTGGGTGATTTGGAACACCCCCTTCAATAGGACTTAAACTGAACATTGACAGATCCTGCATCGAGGGCCACATGCGGGGAGGAAAAAATACAATTTTCACGGAAGTGTGGACTACTACCCCACCCAGTGATGCGGTATTTTAACACGATAAATGGAATGTAAACTGATGGTTTTTATTAATTATATATGACATAAGAGAATATATATTCTATTAATGATGTAATCATTTTTCTAAAAATATAATATATAACTAACTTTATTTCCCTTTCACAGACTTAAAAAGATTGAATGTCATTCGTGGATGTGTGAACTACTGCCTCCTCAACATGATGGTATTACCTTTACAACACAAGAATTATATATATAATTTTATATGAATAAATAACATTTTATTTATGAATGATGATAATTTTTCCAATTTTAATGTTACATACCTTTTTTCATAGAGATCATTGAAAAATAGGAATGATACTCATGTGTACGTATGACATATCGTCTCTATGATTGTAATGTGGGTTCATTTTTCAAAACCATATATAATGATTAGTTTTAAAAGTATAATTGATGTAAAAATATAATTATTATTTCATGATAATTATTCTTGAGATGTTATAAAATGTCCCCTTTGACCATATTTGAATTAAAATGTTTTTTTGACACATAAACTAAATTTGGTCAAACCAACCGAAAACATAATGATTTTATAGTTGTATACATCATGGGAACAATTGAAAAACAATTAGTGATATAAATGAAAAAGGTTCTAATAAAGGTAAATAATTAACATTAGTTTATTATTCTTGATTGTAAAGACATGTAAGATATGTTAGACTCACTGTAAGGGATTTCAACTCAATTTAAATTCTATTGAAATTTATTTGTTGTTATGAAAATTATTAATTTTATATAGTATTTATAATATCATTTAAAAATTTATATCATTAATATATTTATCCAAATGTTATTATAATATTTATTTATTGTTTTTACATCATGGAGATTTTGTTTAAAAATTTTTAAAAGTGGTATGGAACACATTGGAATGTTGAAATATTAATCTCCTCATGAAATTACAATGATTATATTTTCAATATCACTTGTTTCTATGATGGGTAACATTATCTGGAAATAATAAATTTATTTTTCCCAAATAATTTATTATATCTAGTGTTCATACGTCAACTTTTTCATATTATATCATGATTCTTCCATTAAAAAATTTATTTTGAATTTTAATTTGAAATATTTCATCTAAGCGGATTTGAATTAAAAGATACGTAATCGAAAATAATTTTGTAACACATTTTAAATTCATTAGGATATACTAGTACTTCAATTTCATTAATATTTTATGGTTATTTGTTTAATTGAATTTTATATCAATTAATGTATTTACACTTAATTTTACTTACAGTTGAAACATAGAATATACTCATTGATTGATTCTAACATCAATGTTCTTGACTTTTCAAAGGATTTGTTAACAATATTATTTTTCCAGACTTATTATACATCAATTGATATAAGAGGAAATTGTGGATAATTTTTTAGTAAAACATTTTATTTAATTACCCTCTTGATTTTAATAACCCTTTTCAAGTATTAGTTTCATTTGTTTACTCTTTTGTTCACAATTTTTATTTGAAAATTCTTTGTAAGAAAACACAACTTTTTTAACTATTTGGTCAGATAAACTGCTTTCTTCGGAAAAAAAAAATTTCTAAGAAGTTTTTAAGTAAATAAATATTAAAATCAGATTAATTATTTTTATTTTTAAACCTTTTATCTTTTACACTTGTTTTTAATAGAATGTTCTTGTCTGTTTCTAAACAAGCTTTTGTCCTATCCTGTTTACTATGATAATGGACTATACTTTTTATCTCATTCGAAATTTATAGATTTACCCATTATCATTAAATTGAGTGATACTTTTCATGTTTTTAAGGTGGTAGTTTAATGATTTTTTTTTTCAAAATTTACATGTAAAAAATATGTTTTTAGATTGTTTTTAAAAATAAAAGGATATTTTCTTCAAGAATTTTTTTAAATTTTCATTTTATAATATTTATCTTCGTCAACGACAATAACTCTTTATTTTACTCCACATGTTATATATTATAATGATAACATCCTTATTATTTGTTGGTATAGTTTATGATTGATTTGGATAGGGATAATATTCACACTATCTTTCATATTTCTTTGTAAAACCCCTTGAAATTATCAGTTTAACATGATCATTGGACATTGAATTTTTCTTAATTATCCATATCATTTACCATGGATATGTTTACTGCATAAACCGTATACCATTCATATATATGGTACTTATTTGATAGTTATTTTATTAATAGAGAAAATATTGATAAATCTATATTCCTTATTCAATACAGATATTTGATAAGGAATATTATTTGTTTGATTATTCGATAGAAGTATTTCTTTCGACTTCCAATGATGGGTGGGACCCAAACATTATATAGCCCCTCGATTCATTGAATGGTTATCTTGTAAAAAAATTTATTAAAAAAATGGGTTTCAAACAGTAGTTTTAAACATTCTTATGAATGGTCATGATAGTATATGTTTTTATATAACTGGGTCATAACATCAAATAATTAATAATTTCTATCAATTATATTCTGGTATTCTTCATCCATGAGATTTTTCATCGATATGTTAATAGATACATTTCATTTTATGTTCATTGCTTAAATGTAATGTTTTTCTATGTTTTTACCTAGACATATTTATTCTTCGATATCTAGTTATTTATATGAGATGTGATTTAGTTATTTTCATTTTCATATTATTTACACACTTGTTTCATATTATAAAATTCATGTAATTTTTTCTTTTTTATTTACCTTTCCATATTAATTAATCTCATTAATTAATTAATCAATCTATTTTTCATTACTATAATTGAGCATTTCAGTTCACCCATATTTTTTCCCTTTCTCAAGGAACAAATGAAGTGTATTGAGAAGGTGATGTAAGGATATTCTAGATGGAATAATGTTATCATCCTCATTGAAATTATGAAAAAAAATTATAAATGGTGTATTATTTTCCCATGTATGTATCTAGTTTTCCAAAACATAAAAACTTTTTGGTCCATTGGGATGTGATTTAGATGTATCATATGCCAATGTAATTGATAATAGACACAGACTCTGAGCTCTCTAGGTTTGGGTCTCTACTTTTGGGATCCGATCATGTTTAGTATAAACCGTCAAATATATATTTTAGAAAAAATAGATTCGAGAACATATCCATAAGGTTGTAATTGAGGGTAATTATAGAAGAAAACAATATAATTTTGGTAAAGTAGATATTTTTTGGTTCTTCTTAGAAACACATCCCTTTATAGATACTATATGTGGATGTGGCTCTAGAAGAAATGTACCTAGGGGTAACAACTCCGACAATGTTCACCGGGCCTAACATGGTGTAACTTCTTACACAAAAATGGGCCTTACTGCACGCTTGGTTTGACACATACAGGGATACACCTAGGATAATTCACATTTTTTTACAAATAGTTATATAGTATTTGAAAAGAAAATGATAATGAATTAACTATGTTAAACCATATACCAAGGAAGACATTATGTGGAAATAAATGAATGAAGTATTTATGTATTATGCTTGTACTGAAAACCAACTCTAAAAGGTTATTTATTGATTAATTTTATTTTAAGGATTTAAATTATATATATCTTGTAAATTATCTTAATATGGTTATAAGAAATGACAACCTATATGTTGGATAAAAAAATATAATATCTAGCTAGGTTGTGGGTCTTGAACCAAGGACATAAGGACGATAAGGGTTTAATGCCAACTACTAACATAGATAATTTCTATTTTAATATATCATTGATTTTAGTTAAATTTTAAAAATAATAAATATTAATGTAGAATAAGTACTATATATTTTAAGGTTTTGAAATTAATTTTATAACTATATTGGAATCAAAAAAATATTTTGAGAGAAATTTAATGATTGTTCACTCTTTTATGGGCCTTATGATTCATTAAATTTTTCTTATAGTGATTCATGAATCCATGTTAATTATTGGATATCCATTTCATAATGTAAGTGATAAATTATAATTTTATAAAATAACAATTAAAAGATCAAATTATTAATATAAAATCTAAAGTTATCATGTAAGTAAATTCTTTTATATTCATAGGCAGTAAAATAATAACCCATCATTTTGAAATAATTTTAAAAAATATTTGTTAATACCATAATTATTATTGAAAATATGGTTTTTTAAAACATCAAAAAGTTATATCTTTGAGGCCCTCAACATTCTATCAATCACTTTGTGATTTGTGATTGATTAACTCAATCACTCCCTATAAATATTTATGATTTTCAACCATATCTATATCTATACCTGCAACAAATGTTCTCCTATATAGATACCAAGTTACATGTTATTCCCTATGACCATTGTACTTTTCATTCTCACTTTTCTAGAAGACATATTACAAACCTTTTTCCTGTTGTGGGATATCTAAAATTGTAGATTAAAACAATATATCACTAAGATTGAGTTTAAATTGTAATAAAAAAATTTAGTTAAGGTGGGAGAATTTAACTATACCACCATAGAATTGATGTATGGAGCCTTTTTTATGCCTTTTTATGTGTTTAAAGTTCATGGGTTGAGTTGGGAAGAGGTTGGTAGAGTGTGGAATGGTTTTTGATGTGTTTTGAGGATTTTCTATGGGTGCACGGTTTGAGCACGATCAGGGGAAACCGTGTAGATTCTCTAAGAAACCATGTAGGGAGGGACATTAGGATTAGCACGACCTGTGCAAAGCTTTCCAAACCGTGCGAGGTAACCATGCAGACCCTTGCTCCCGAGGAAGTAGCGTGTGCATGGTTAGCACACGGTTTTCCAAACCGTGTGGGCTAACACTATGGCCACTTAAAATAGGGTTTTAAAACCCAGGCTCACATGGTCTTGCCTAATTCCTCTCAAAACATTCTCCCACTCGATTCTCACTCTGGATTTTCAGTTATCAACGGTTGGAGAGGCTCTCCCACTCGATTTGGAAGCGTTTTGAAGAGGTTTCTTGGCCGATTAAAGGTGGTTTCTCCCGGGTAAGTCTCTCCTATTGATTCACTTGTTTTTTCTCTAGATCTACATCCCTCTCTTTCTTGGTTTTCTATATCGACAATTTTTGTGTGTATATCTAGGGTTTTGGTTGCCTTTAATGTTGATTTAAAGGCTTGTGAATGTTAGGGAAAGGGATTTAGAGAGGTTTTGGTGGTGTGTTCGTCGTATTTGAGGTGCGGTTTCTTGTGGGTCGATTTCTCAGGAACCTTAAAGGTATGTGGATTCACTCTCGACTCCACATGGTTAAAGCTTGTGGTTTTGGTTATAATTAATTTGGTTGGATTGAAATTAATTTTTTTTTGATGTGAATTTTTTTTTGAAAATCCATTTGGGGATTTTTGGGAAAATGGGGGTTTTATGGTGAAATGCTTTTGTTGTGGAATTTAAAATGGAGATATTAAAATGGTACTTTATGGTTGATTTGTGAAAATAATTGATGGAAATGGGTTTCAATAAATAGGTTGTTTTATTGAAAAGTGGTTTGGCATAGAAAATGATTTTCAATAAATGGGTGATTTATTGATGTGGATTGATATGCAATGGAATTTGGTTGATTGCATGTTGTTGTGACCTTGGTGGGTTATATTCTTGGTTTGGATTGATTGGAATTTTTTGTGGAAGTGGTGATAAGTACCACTATAAAAAGGGGATGGATAGTTGATAGAAGGGCCACCATCGAAGGATATGTGGACGAGAAGTGCCAGTAGTTGTGAATGGATGAATGAGTTGGATGGAAACTCCACCATTTTTTTGTTTTGGTTGTTTGTTGTGCATTTCTTTGCAAGTTGGAAATAGTTGTGCTAGTGTGTGAATGTTGAAATGGATTTGTGGCATGATTGGTTGGCACTCCCTTGGTTTCTTGTTTTGGGTGTGATGGCTTGGTAAGGGCATGATTGTCTTATAGAAAATGGATGTACTTGTGATTATTTTATATAAACTATTTTATATAAATGTGATAACGTTTTTATCATAGTGTCATATGTAGGGAAGTCAATTAGGGAAATCCAACTTATTTTTAGTGCTTACCCTTTTCATTAACATGTTGTTGTCTTTGTAGATGTAGTGTATCGTGACATGGGAAAAGGAAATGCATCTCCATCCTTTAGTGGTGCATTTTCATGTCTTGGTGGAGCCTGGATCATGGAGCCTGGTGCTTGGTGGGGGTATGTGGTGGTGTCATGGCTTGTAGTGTTATTTGATTGGTTTGCTATTGTACTCTGATGTGGTGTAGACATGTCTGGTTGTATTGGTTTTGGGTTGTATTGTGGTACAACTTGGTTGTCTTTTGAGAATGCATATTTGGCTGTTTAATTGACATGCATCATATAGTGGTGGTTAGTGGATTGTTGGTTGGTTTTTTCAAGGTAAAATCATTCCCCAAATTTTTCTCGAAGCACTTGACATTTATTTCTAGCCTTTGGTGCCTTGGGAACATCGCTTAAGGCCAAGTAACACTCACATCCTCTTCAAGACAATGAGGTAGGGGCAGGGTGTTACAAGTGGTATCAGTTTTTTTGGTCCTTAGCTTTCAAGTGTGAGAAGTAGTTCAATCATTGGCTTTGATCATTGGTTTTAGTGTTGACATTTGTTTTGGAATATTCCATGAGTCGGAATGGTAGAAAGACATAGGAATGTCAGAACATGGAATTTATTGTATAAAATGATGTAGCTATACCATTTATGATGAAATACAAGTTACCAGGGAGTTGGGTACATTGGTGTTTTGGAGACACTTATAGGCATTTGATATCTCATTGTAATGGGTGTATCCAATGAGAGGTGCATGGAATGCATGATAGAAATGACTTTCGACTAGGATACATATTTCATTGGCCATTATAATTTATGGGATGAGTTGAGAAATGGTTTTGAAAATGTGTGAAATCGTAATGTGAAAAAATTTGGTATTTTGAAAATGGTTTGGTTTTCATAATGGTGAACCATTGTAAATGTGGAAAGGTGGAAAGCCTTGTTGTGATAGTGTTGTTTAATGTGATTTGAAATGGTATTCCGTGATGTCTACGTAAGTTAGACTAATGGGTGTTTGTTTACTGTTTATAGAAATAGAAACAGGTAGCTGTTGTAGAGACCCACTAGAAGTGGCCAAAGACAACATGGTTGCACCTGAGCCTGATGAGAACCAATAGTTAGTGCAAAGTATAGGGCATTCTTTCTAAGCTATGGAAAGTGGAAACATGGTGGATGAACCAAGGCATCTGGATCATGCAGTTCAGTTTCAAAAGCAGAATCCACCCATATTCAGGGGTGATTTAGAGCCAGAGAGGGAAGAAGCATGGTTGAATAGAATGAACAAGATCTTTGAGTTCTTGGGAACAACGGTAGAGTAGAAAGCGATGTTGGAAATGTATATATTGGAAGATCTTGCCCTTCAGTTTTGGGATTTGGTAGTCCAAGTGGGGAAGGACCAGGGAATGATGTGGGAAGGCTTTTAGGAATTTTTTAATAAACAATTCTACCCACATATGTTCAAAATTCAGCATATGACTGATTTCTTCTATTTGAAGCAACAACTTATGTCTGTGACGGAGAATGCATCTATGTTTATGAACATAGTGATGTTTTCAGATGAGGTGGAGGGAAGCACATTGTTGAAGGAAAGGATCATTGATGTGGGATTAAGGAAATAAATTCATTCAAAGATAGTTGTACTGGGTATAGATGATTACACAGAGATGGTGAATGGAGCCTCGGTGGATGATCAGGATTTGTTGGGAGCTTCGGGGGGAGGAAGCATAGTGGTACCCATGGGTAATAGTGGGAACACTAACATTGGGTTCAAGCAAATAAGGGACACTTATTCCCACAGCAGGAATATGGTATATAATCCGTCGGCAAGATCAGTGAATCTTCCTCCAAATCTCTAGAGCAAGTCAGGATGTTTTCAGTGTGGTTCGACGAACCACATCAAGCTGGATTGTACGGAACAACCTAGAGAAAGTCATAATTGTAAAAATATGGGGCATCTGCAGTGTTATTGTTAGAATGCTCAATGTTCATGTGTGTGTGACACTCCTCAGGGATCACAGACGTCACATGCTTCGACGGGATGTGGACAGCATAACACCCCTCGTCAGTGAAGTAAAGTGGGTCATGGTGATTATGATAAAACCATGACTCCTTAGAAAAGCAATAAAGTGCAGAGTGTGGCAATAAAGGCATTGTTGGGAACTGAGCAGGTTGTAGTGGATGATTAGTCGGGACCATCCACAATGCATGGTACTATTCATTTAAATTCTACATTGATGCAAGTGTTGTTTGATACGAGTGGTTCACACTCTTTTATTATTTCACATACGGTTGAGTTGTTGTGTTTAAGGATAGACATGATGCCATTGGTTTTAAAACAATAAAGCCATTTGGTTCGAAGAGGGTGTCAAACCTTCTTATGTACAACATGTGGTATTGTTGTGGGTGAGGATGCGATAACCTCTAATTTCTCAGTGCACGAGATGGAAGGGAATGATGTAATCCTGGGAATGGATTAGCTGGTGGAGTTTAAGTCCCACATCGATTGTAATGCATGGAAAATTTATTTCACAACACACGATGGTGTTATACATCTTTTTAGGGGAGAGAAGCATGAAGATAAGGGTTAAATGCGCTTTTTGGCACCAGTGGTAGGCACATTATTGTATTAGTTGGTGGTGTTATCCTTGTAATCAGTTGACTGTGTTTAGCAGAGTGTTCTTCCAGTAGTGGTGGATTGGTTCCTAGGTATTTTTACTGAATAATTCTTTGGGTTACCTCCTGAATGAAAAGTGGAGTTTACGATTGATCTCCTTCTGGGGACCAGATCGATCTCACTTCTATCGTACCAGATGGAACCTACTGAATTGAGGGAATTGAAAGTCCAGTTGGAAGAGTTAGAAAACAAACGTTTTTTTGGCCTATCACATCCTCATGGGTAGCGCTGGTTTTTTTGTGAAAAATTCATATGGAACATTGAGACTATGTGTTGATTATCATAAACATAACCATGTTACGATTAAGAATAGACATCCACTTCCACAAATTGATGATTTGTTTGTCCAGTGAAGGTGAGACCAGTGGTTCTCCAAGATCGACCTGAGGTTGGGATATCATCAATTGCAAGTGAGGAAGGATGATATTCCTAAAACAGCTTTCAGAAGTGCATATAGCCATTATGAATATGTTGTTATGCCCTTTGGTCTAACGGATTCTCCTTCGGTGTTCGTGGCATTGATGAATCTGATATTTCAGAGATATCTGGATTCATTTGTGGTAGTGTTTGTAGATGATATTCTGGTTTATTCAAAGACAGGGGTGGAGCATGAGAATCACTTGGAAAAAGTGCTGGGGATCATGAGGGATCAGTTGTAGTATGCCAAATTTTGAATGTGAGACTTTTGGATACATGAAGTTAGTTTTCTTGGCCATGTGATTTCTGAAAGAGTTGTTTTCGTGGATTCGGAAAATGTAGATGTTGTTATCTCATGGAAACCTCCGATGAATGTGTTTGAGATATGGAGTATATAGGGTCTATCTGGGAATTATCAGCATTTTGTTCATGATTTTTCATGTTTGGATTCACCGATGACAGCTTTGAAAAGAAAGGATGTTCTATTCTAGTGGAATGAACAGTGTCAGTAGTGTTTTGAATAGCTAAAGGGTCACCTTACATCAGCACCAATCTTGGTTTTTCCAGAACTAGGAAAATGGTACTTGGTATATTGTGATGCATCGGGATTAGGGTTGGGGTGCATTATCATGAAAGGGAATCATGTGGTTGTGTATCACTCATGGAAGTTGAGGGTGCATGAGATGAACTTCCCATATCATGATTTAGTGTTGTCAGCGGTGGTCCATGCTGTTAAAGTCTCCCTTCATTATCTCTTCAGTGAGAAATTCACGGTATATATAGATCATATGTGCTTGAAACACATTTTCTCAAACAAGGATTTGAACATGAGGCAAAGGAGATGGATGGAATATCTCCATATGTTTGATTTTGACTTAATGCACTCATGATGTAAGGTAAATATGGTGGTGGAAGCATTAAGTAGAAAATCATATGCTCATATGGTGAAACATTCATTAGACTAGTGGCAGTTGATATCAATTAAAGCTGATATGTGGTTGGAATGTGAAGACCAGGTCGATAGAGCAGTCTTCTTTACATTTTTTTTTGTTCCTGACTTGGTTGGCCTGGTTAAAGAGGCAGAAATATCTGATTATGAGTGTGTTACCATGGGGTCTAGAATCAATGGTGGGGAGACCATTGAGGGTTGGAAATTAAATGGCGATTCAGTTTTGTGTTTCCGAAATTTGATGGTTGTACCAGTTGCTTTTCAAGAAGATATTCTTATGTCGTATCATCATTCCAGGTGGGATGCTCATCCTGGAATTCAGAAAATATATAAATTGTTGAAAGACCAATTTTGGTGGGATGGTATAAAAAGCAGAGTGGATGAGTTTGTTTCGAGATGCTTGACTTGTCAGTAGGTCAAGGAAGAGCGTCAGAGGCCAGCAGAAATGTTGTTTTCTTTACAAATCCCTGTTTGGATGTGGGAACAAATAGCAATGTATTTTTTCATTGGTCTCCCAGTAATAGTAAGAAAGAACAATTCTATTTGGGTGATAGTGGATCGACCAATGAAGTGGGCCCATTTCATCCTGATTAGTTAATCTCATACGCTAGAGAATATTTCCAAAATCTATATCTAATAGGTGGTAAAGAGGCATGGTGTTCCAGTTTCGATGGTTTCCTATAGAGATCCGAGGTTTACATCTAATTTTTCGAAATGCTTACTACATGCCATTGGTACACAGTTGACTATGAGAACAGTGTATCACCCTCAGACAGATGGTAAATCTGATAGGATGATACAGACTTTGGGTGATATGTTACAGGCTCAAGTCATGGATTTTGGTGGCTCGTGGGAGGAGCACTTGTCTTTGGTTTAGTTTTTTTACAATAACACTTATCAGGCATCCATATATATGGATTCGTTTGAAGCGTTGTATGGGAATGTGTGTAGTTCTCCACTATGTTGGGTGGAAACGAGTGTGTCCTCGATGGTTGGACAGAGCCTTGTCCAAGAGACTATGTAGAATATCAAGTTGATCAGGAAGAGAATGGAGATGGCTCAGAGTCTTCAGAAATCGTATGTGAATCATCATCGACGACCATTGTCATTCGAGGTGAGTGATCATGTTTTCTTAAGGATCTCTGCTAGGTTGGGAAATCGTTAGTTTCGGAAGCAGGGAAAGTTATCTCCAAGGTATATTGGACCTTTTGAGATTCTTGAGCGTGTTGGTGAGGTGGATTATAATTTTCCTTGGCCACCTAGGTTCAGTGCGGTGCATAATGTGTTTCATGTGTCACAGTTGAAAAGCTATCATCCATATCGTGACCATGTGATTCGATCGGATCATGTTGAACTAGAAACAGATGCTTCGTTGATGAACGTGACAGTGCAGGTTTTGGATAGGCATGAGAAGGTCTTGCGGGATAAAATCATCAGTTTAGTTCATGTTTTGTGGTTGCATGGTCAGATTCAAAAAGAGACTTGGGAACAGGATAAAGAGGTGGTTGAGCAGTGGCCCGCGATCTTTTTGTAATGGGTGGGTTCACCACTTTCCGAGGACGGAAAGTCCAATGGTGGGGAGAATTTAGAACCCCAACATGAGGTATGTATCCTTTGAGTTTTCAATTTTATGTGTTTAAAGATCATGGGTTGAATTGGGAATATGTTGGGTGAGTCTGTAATGGTTTTGGATGAGTTTGGAGGCTTTTCTAGGGGTGCATGATTTGAGCACGGTTAGGGGAAACCCTGCAGATGATCCAGGAAACCGTGAAGGGGGAGAGAGTTGGCTTTGTACGGCCTCTGCACAGTTTTCCAAACCGTGCGAGGCAACCCTTCGGACCCTTGCTCCTGAGGTAGTAGCATGGGCATGGTTAGTACACTGTTTTCCAAACCGTGCGGGCTAACCGTGTGACCACGTAAAAATAGGGATTTGAAACCATATCTCACTTGGGCTTGCCTCATTCTTCTCCATACATTCTCCCACTCGATTCTCACTTCATATTTTTAGTTCTTAAGGGTTTGTGGGGCTCTCCCACTCGATTTGGAAGCGTTTTGAAGAGGTTTATAGGCGGATTGAAGGTGGTTTTTCCGGGGTAACTCTCTCCTCTTGATTCCCTTGTGTTTTCATCTAGATCTACATCCATATCTTTTGGGGCTTTCTATATCTATACTTGTTGACTTTAGATATAGGGTTTGGTTTCGTTGAATGTTGATTTTAAGGCTTGTTAATGTTAGGGAAAGGGATCTAGAGAGGTTTTGGTGGTTCCTTCACCAGATTTGATGTGCGGTTTCTTGTGGGTTGATTTCTCGGGAACCCTAAATATAGGTGGATTCTCTCTCGACTCCACATGGTTAAAGCTAGTGGTTTTTTGTTATAATTAATTTGGTTGTACTGAAATTATTTGTGTTTTTATGTGTATTGTTTGTTGGAAATCCATTAAGGGATTTTTGGGAATGTGGGCGTTTTATGGTGAAAGGCTTTTGTTGTGGATTATAAAATGGAGATTTTAAAATGGGTTGCTATGGTTGATTTTAGAAAATGATTGATGGAAAAGGGTTTTGAATAAATTGGTTGTTTTATTGAAATTTGGTTTGTCCTGGAAATTGATTTTCAATAAATGGTTGATTTATTGAAATGGATTGATATGTAATGGAATTTGATTGATTGCATGTTATTGTGCCCATGGAGGGTAATATTCGTAGTTTGGCTTGACTGGAATTTTTTGTGGAAGTAGGAAGAAGTACCACTATGAAAAGCGGATGGATAGTGGACTGAAGTGCCACCTTCAAAGGATAAGTGGACGATAAGTGCCACTAGGTGGGAATGGATGAACGGGTTGGACGGAAGCTCCACTGTTTGGTTGTTTTGGTTGTTTGTTGTGCATTGCTTTGTAAGTTGGAAATTGTTGTGCTAGAGTGTTAATGATGAAATGGCTTGTGGCATTTTTGGTTGGGTTTCCCTGGGTTGTGTGGTTTGGGTGTGATGGCTTGGCAAGGGCATGGTTGGCTTACGGAAAATTATTGTACTTATGATTATTTTATATAAAATGTTTTATATAAATGTGTTAACAGTTTTATCCTAGTGGTGTGTGTAAGGAATTCATTTGGGTAAATGCTACTGAGTTTTAGTAATCACCCCCTGATTTGGAACATTGGTGTCTTTAAAGATGTTGTGTATCATTATGTGGGCTAAGGTATGACATCTCCCTCATTTAGTGGTTCATTGTGATGTCATAGTGGATCAATGATCTTGGTGGGGAGCTGTGGTGGGGTCATGGGTCATAGTGTTTGTTGTTTGGTTTCCCATTGAACTCATATGGGGTGTAGACATGTCTAGTTATATTTGTTTTGGGTTGTACTGTGGTACAACAAGTTTGTCTTTTGGGAATGCATGGTTGGCTATTTTAATTACATGCATCATATATTAGTGGTTAGTGGATTTTTTGTTGGTTTTGTTTTAAGGGAAAATCATTCCCCAAATTGTTCTCGGAGCCCTCAGCATTTATTTCCTGCCTTTGGCGCCTTGAGAACGTCACATAAGGACCAGTAACCCTCACCACCACCTCAAGCCAATGAGGTTGGGGTGGGGTGTTACATTAACCCCATGAAAATATAAAGTTTGTACATTTTATTTGATAGCATGTATGAAGTGAAACACCAAGTAGGTAAGGGAATTTAATATCTCAAGAATTTGTAAGTTATTTATTATTTTAATTAAATTAAATTTATTTTTTAACATTAAATGGAATTTAATTTGAGTTAGCGTATGTTTCACACAACAAAAAGTTTTTTTAATAACATATGTTACGCACAAGGATGATTTTTATCAAAGAAAAATATATTGTTAAAAAATTATCCTTCAATATAATAATACATGACACAGCTATTAAATTTAAAATTTCGAATAAGATTAACTAAATTTTGAAAATATATTGTTTAATAAAATATAAAACTAAATCATTTTTTACTAAAAATGAGGAATTAATATAAGAAAAATTTGAATTTAAAGGAAATATAATAAATGAAAAATATTTTGATGCCCAAAATGATATTTTAGCCTAATAAATTAAATTTATACTATACCCTAGGACATTTCGGTTTGGCTTAATAATTATTCAATTTCCTATCTATTATTGATATAAAATGTATAATATATTTTCACATAATCCCCTACCTCCTAGTTTCCCAGACCATCTATTATGTCAAAATCCTGGTGCGCGTATGCCTAACTGTCTTCCAAGCCCCTTGTTCCCCACTTGAAATTCAACAAGATAGATTAACATCAATGATATATGGTACTTGTAACTCAAGGGGTAAATAACACACATTATTTTTCTCTGCATCACCTTGCATCCTTGGTCATTTTAGAGGAACTTGAGCAGTTCATTTCCTGATGAAAACATACCAGAGCACTTTTTGTTTACAACCCAACTTTCAATAAGATTGTTTTATAGTTCATGACAACCTTTACTTATTATGAAAGCTATATTAAAGATGGGGCAGTATTATTGAGTGAGGTAAAAGGTGAAATAAAATTTCACAACATGAACTACAACTTCAGTTTCTTCCTTAATGAATCTTCCAATTTTATTGGGATTTATGATTAAGAACATGTTTATACAATTTCCCATATCGAGGATCCCCTCAAATTGGACCCTACATCCACTCATGAATTCTAGGATTCCATTACCCAAACTGATGAGACATCTTGGCCCCAAATATTCTAGGCATTTGGGCTTCTAAATCTCGTCCCTATAATTATCCTCAGAATAAACACTACATGCTTCACTACCCAATATTATAGTAAAGGAAACAAAATCCTTTGGGATCTGTTTCTCATTAATTCCATGATCACCACCATCGAGGTCATCCCATCCATCCTCATTTCACAGGACCTTGTACATATTTTCTCCATGGCAAAGTGGGGAATTTTCATTAGGCCATTCATCCCTCTCTGAATAGACAACCTGGATAATGTCTATGAGGATGATTCTTTTACCATACTGGCAAAATATCCTACATTTGATCTAACCCTATTACATCGCACGAGAATGAAAGAGTCTGATAGTCACCATTATTTTTTCTGCCACTAGTGCATTGAGGGACCGACTCACCCACCACATGAGGCTATTGATGAAGATCCCCCCCCATATTACACCATCATCCACACACTACTTATCTCCCTAATATATGGACTACCCAGCACCCACCTGTCCCATCTCATTGTCACCACATCAAATTCCATTATCCCTCATATCCCCACCTTCGTAAAACCCCCTATATGAATCAAGATATTTTATAAAATGGAATCAGGACTCCTATTTGAAATTTTATTAGATAATGGAGGATACTCAGCATCAAGAGGCATGCCTCAGTATCGACGACCTTCCCAAGCCTGATATTTACCATGCAGTGCCCAATCAGTGTCCCACTTTTTATATGTATATTGATTCACCCTTCCATCCTGATTCGGCATGGGGCTCATCTCCATTAGGAATTCCATCTGTATCCCCTTACACCATAAGCATGGACACCGATCCTTTTCATACCGACCCATCATGGGATTCAACTTCATGTAATTTATTCAATGAACCCACTAATCCCTATGTGTGGTGGAAATAGTTCCTTTTTGTTTCTTTTTTTCCATCATTATCTATTGTGACTGTGTTATTTCAATTATATTTTCTATGCCTATTGTTTTATTTCATTGGATATGATATGATTGTGTGCATTTCTTCTATTCCACTTAGTACTACTTTTACTTTTATTGTTTCGCTTGTTTTTATATATTTGATACATAGCCAGGTGAATCCAAACCTACATCTCAAAGACACTCTTCCACTTTTTGGGATCATGCATGATAACCACATGTTGGCCTTTATTGATCCTTATTTTAGGGGAGTTTCCCGATCCTTTATTCCACTTTCACTTTTTCTTTGATTCTCATTCCCCTTGAATATCATCTCACTGCCCACCAAACTCTCCCTTACCACCATCCCGGAGGACCGTGCATTGTTTTATGTTCTGGGGAGGGATCCCTCATTTGGAACTATATTTGATAGTAACCTTGATTGTACCTAGGATTACATTATTATCTTAGGGGCCAGCTATATGGATGTTATAGGTTTTACACAAATATATCAACTGGATAAAATGAATTTTGGAGATTGTAGAATAAAATTTATATTATTTCTAGATTGATAAAACATGTTGGTGATATGAATGAACATTATGAAACATTAGGTGAAAATTTTAGTTAGCCATTTAAAAAAATTATTTAAAAAGGTACTGGTGATAAAGTAATTTGTATTAAGTATCCCCTTTAAATGGAAATTTATTTTTTAAGTAAGAGATCTAATTTATAGAAATTATTGTTTCCACAATATATGTTATTATGATGTCTTAATTTTATGTACTCTTGAGTAGTTCCAAATAATCATCCTGATATGACAGGAGAGTGGCCCCAATTTTAATGTCAGTATCTCAAAATAATAAAAATAATTTAAGATATAAAAATTCGTGCACAAATTTTTCGATGACATTCATTATTTTCCAAAAGATGTACATAAATGAGATTATGTGACCTAAAAAAGTGGAATACATCCAATCCACGATGAATAAATCTATGCTTAACTAACCTAAATGTATGATGATATTGAAATGTAGGTTGAAAAATTCATTAAATTAAGAAATAAAATTTTAGTTTAACAAATGATTTATTAATGATTGGTTGGAGTTTTGAATTATGTCTTCTTTGATAGAAAATTTCATAAATTTGCTAAGTCATAAAGGATTGATGTAGCAATTTTAGAAATAACATAGTCAAAATACACATTCCTATTGTTGATATGAAATGTGATACATGTACCATTTACATTGGTATCATTGAAATTATTTTCTAGCCATTTTTAGGACAAAAAAAATATCACGTGTGGGGGAGTTTGATGCACTTATATGAATTGGTAATTTCCATTAATTTATGTACTTTTTGAAAATGGTTGTATGGATAGATGGTCATGATTTTCCTAGAATGAACATGTCTTGATAAGGATTTCAGTCACCAAAAGAAGGCATTGAATACATTGAATTATTGGGTGATTACAAAGGAAATTGGAGATGTTTGGATCCTTTTTTCATGGTGTATGGCACGACGAAATCACCCAATAAAATAAACCAAACCCAGATGTCCAGACCTTGTATTGAATTTTAGGGTAGATCCTCCTTAATGTTTTCCACATGGTTTTTCAAACTATTCAGATCATCCAGGAAACGGTTCATATAGTGAAATTTAGAGGCAATGTATCCCCACACTGTCTCTACATAGTTCATCAAACAAAAAAATCCGCCTATGAAACTGTGTTCCAGCTCATATGACAAAAAACTATCTGTATATATTGGGCATGGTTTTCCTGACCGTGTGCAGAAACCATTGGAGAGTAATAAAACACCCACATACATTCTATGTACCCCTCATACAGATACATTAACTTAGGATTCGGACCCCATAACCTCATAAGGATAGGGGATGACAAATTAAGAGGGGATATACTCTTAGGAAGAAAGAAAACCATATAGAGGATGAACATGTTGGTGGAGGGGGAGCTTGAAACTCATTATAGGGAATTTCTAATATTATTCTTTTGTGACCATTCGATGTTTTCTTTTCCATTTTAGTTTTAATGAAAACATCAAGTATTAAAATCTTATTTGTCTTCCTTTATTCAATATATATATAATTTCATAATTTGTTGGGGATGTGGTTAAATATGGTTCATTATGAATCAATTGTTTTACTACATTTACGTTGTTCTATCTTCCTCTCATAACTTAATATAGAACCCCTTTCTAAATCTCACAAGAAACCTCATATCAGTTCCAGAAGGGATTTTTCAGGGATATTAGAGGAAGTTACGACAATATTAACCCATTACCATTACTTTCACATGTCACCTATGAAGGGGTTCATCATTGAAAATGATAGTAGATGTTAATTTCGAATCCAGGAAAATAATCATGACGAATTTAATTAGAACTCGTTGGACCAAGGTGGTTTCATTCATTCAGAACCCTGAGATGTGTGTTTTTATAAATAACATGACAAAATAAGAAAAATGATTTTTTAATGACTTTGAAAACCCATATCCTTGACACATCCTTCCAGTTTATCGTCAAACCCAATTTTCTACATTTTTTGGTCATTTTGAAAAATCACCAATTAAATTGAAGAATAAGTAACCCAATTAGAGGAACTTCTTATAAACATCAAACATCTACTCTAAATTTCATCAATATTCACATAATAAATAAAAAATCTAAGAAGCATTCTACATTAACTCTATCTCTCTGTGGATTGATCCCATACTTACAATACACTTAGTTGTAATACTGTGTAATTCTTTTGTGTCACCGAAATAAACACTTAATCTTGGTTGATACCGATTTTAATGGTATTATATGTTTCATTAAATGTTATTACTTCACATATATTATGAGTCATATGTTTTAATGTGGTGTGGGACACTTTGGAAGGTTTACTGATTATTTTACCCAAGAACATTTTAAGGATTTTGTTTTCAATCTCACTTCCTTTTTTGACTGTTAGCCTTGTCCTGAAGCATGCACATTATTTTCATGCATATAATCTATTATATATTGTTTAACAACATATATTTCTTTATATAATTATTGATTCATTAATCCTTAATTATATTTTTAATTTCAATTTTTATAATTTTATCTAAGAATATTTTAGTTAAAAGTTACCAAGTTGAAAATATTTTCATAACCCAATTTATTTTCATCAGGATATATTACTACCTCAATGTCATTAATATTCAATGATTTTTTGTTTAATGACTTTTTATATCTATTGATATATTTCCAATTATGTGGGTTCTTACTTGATATACAAAATCTACTCATTAAGTGATTCTCCCAACAATGCTATGGCATTTTATGGGTTTATATCACAATCTCATTTTTGTTTGGGATTGTTTAAACTAGAATTTCCATTAGAGGAAATTATTGGATAATTGTTAATTAAACCCACTAATTTACTTCATATATTGTAATTATTGACCTTTTTAAGTATTCGAATCATTTTTACACTCTTTGGAACTCAAACAATTATAGAAAATTCATTTTAAAAAAACATGACATTATTTCTCTCTTCAGACAAAGGATAGGATTTCTTCTAAAAATATTATTTTCTAAAAAGGTTTTCAAAGATGAATTTATTATTTAGAAAACTACTTATTAAATATTTATTTTCACTTCTTTCCAATGTTATTAATGAAATATTCTTGTCATGTTCCGATCAAGCCATTTTTATATCATTTTATCCATGAAAAATAAATTTTTTTTTACATCATACGCCATGTAAAAATTTGCCTACATTCATTACATTGAATCATCATTTGAATTTTTCAAAAGTTTCTTTTTAAATAAAATTTTTTCAAATTTTATTTTCATTAAAAATGTTTTTTTAAATGTTTTTCAAATCAAAAGGATAAATTTCTCAACAATTTTTTAAATGGTCATGTTATATTATTTTTATTCATCAATGAGAACAACCCATTATTTTAATCCACATAGGACATGTGGTAATGATTGTATCTTTATTCTTTCTCTACATGTTTTATGATTTATTTAGACAAGGATAATATTTACATTCACCTCCTTGATTTCATTGATAGTTCACTTCAAATAATAAATTACATATGATCATTAGGCATTTAATTTTGAAAAATTGAATATATAATTTATCTTGGATATGATTATTGCATAAAACATATTCCATTACTATAGATGTTATATACATTGAATAGTATTTAAATAATTAGAAAAATATAGAAAAATAAGTATAATTTATTCAATATTTTCCTTTGATAAGGCATATGATTTGTTTTTATTATTCAATATAATGAAATATTTAGATTTGAAATGATGGTTGTGTCCAATATATTATATAGCCCCTTGATTCAATGAAAGTTTCTCATGAAAAAAAATAATTTGGAAAAATTAAATGGATTTCTACCTATAGTTTTAATCTATCATGTGGATGGTCTTGATGTTATAGGTATTCCTATGCCTAAGACATAAAATCTGGTTAATAAGAACATACCTCGTTTAGTTTGAGTTATTCATCAGCCATGAGATTTCTTATTGATGTTTCTATTGATACATTTCATTTTCAGTTCATTAATTAAAAGTCATGTGTTTCAGTTTCTAATCATTCCCAATTTATTTATCCTAATATATTTATTTTAATAGAATGTGTTTATATTCATTTACGTTGAAATATTATTTACTCACTTTTTTATTAGTTATTGATTACAGGACATGTGTTCTCAGTTATATATCATTCCATGTTGATTATTCTCATTCATTTATTATTAATTCCACTATAATTTATCATTAGTATACATTTGATCTCTCCCTTATTTTTGTTTCCTTTATCCAATAACTCAATATGTTTTAAAATAAATATATTAAAAGATATTCTAGATGGAATAATGTTATTTCACAATATTTTATTTGGAAAACAATTTTTTGTAATTATTTTATTATTTAATCATTTACATGTCTGGTTTACCACGAATAAATTTTTTTTTGTTCCTTTAGGATTAGATTTATTCATATCATATGAAAATGAAATTGATATTAGATACTGAATTTGAGCTATGTGGTTTCAGATTTCAACATCATTATTTACAGAAGAATACTAATTTTTTGAATAATCAAGTTCCAAACCCTTAAAATAATTACATATAATTCAACATAAATATATTTTCATTTATATAAAAATGTATAAAATATTTTTATTAAAATATTTTTTTCTATATTTATTTTAAATTTACCATAAAATTAATGTTATTTAAAATAAAACATATATGTATTCATAAAAATGGAATTATTTAGTCATTTTTACAAATGTGTTTTATTCTTTTCAACAAATATATTTAATATTATAATAATATAAATTTATAGAATTAAGGGAATGCATATTATAATATAATTGGCAATATAAGAAAAATAATAATTCCAAAGGGAAATTCTATTAATAATATTCCATATCGTTTAATTTAATCCTCAGATTCATGATATCAATCTATATATGGTCCATCATTATTTATCATCTTCATCATCATTCTCTTCTCTCTTTTACTTCTTCATTTATATGGGGGGGAAGCAATGAAAGTGGTTTTAAAAGGGTTTTATCATTCAATGGTCATTTATTTTATGGATACTAGTGTGTTATATTCTATTTTGGAACTACAATTAGTGTTCTAGGAGTGGTTCTCGTGGTCTTATTTTTCATCCTATAAATGTGTTGAATCTGTAATCGAGTTATGATATTCAATAATTTTCACTATTTAGTAATGATTGGATGTTTATTTATCATTATTTTTCTTTCATTGGGTGTATAATTTGTATATTTTTTAAGGATGAACTGTCAGACTATATAAAATTTAACCTATGTAGGTGATTCACAATTGGTTTACAAAATTCATGGTATTTATATCTTGTTGTTATTTCTGGATTTATACATGTTACTATGGAAACAGTATAAATAATAATTATTTAATAACATTATGTTAAATTTTCAAAATATGTAGTTAATAATGAAATGTGTTTCATGGAAATATAAAATTTATATTTGAACTTTCTTTGGATGGAATGATAAAATAATAAACTAAAAAAAGAAGATAATTTGAGGTTGGTTATTGTGTGATTCTTATTACATGTTGTTATTATGAAACATTAAATGTTTTAATATTTGATAATTACATAATGATGGTAATGAAATTATTGTATTGAAATATATAATTTTAGTGTTTTTGTATTAATAAAAAGATCTATTTGGAAAAAAGGAATTATTGGTAAATAAAAGATTAATGTGAGTGACTAATATGATTACAATTATTTACTATTACATTTAGGGTCGTTATTATTATTTTTATAGTAAAGATGGTTTTTCATTATGGATAGTACCAATATTAGATCCCCATATTTTAAGGAAATATATTTTCCCCTAGAACTATATGTCTATAATTAAAAAAAAATATTTTTTCTATTTGATTAAAATATTTAAAATTTATTATGTATTATCCACACATGTTTTGTATTATATAATCAACACTTTATTTAATCAATGTATGAAATTAAAAGGAAATAATATGTAACTATGTGTTATTCACAATGGATTATTACTCCCCATGGAATATTATATGCCTTATAAATGTATAAATTAGAATGGATAACCAACAAAAAATTTTATAATATTAAACACTAAGAGTCCTATATGATAATACTCATAGTTTAGGATCACCAATGAAAAATAATAAACTATAACAAGGATGATAAATAGGAAATGAGAATGCATAATCGGACATCTAAAATTAAAACAATGTAAATTAGTAATGTGACATACTTAATGTCACTAAAATAAATAGGTTCTATAAGTTTGTCTAATGGAATGAAATCTATCCATTATAATAAGTCTTTAGAAATATAGTCTTTGGATATACCTATATCTAATAGGTAAATTAAATCCAAATAATAGTAGTGGTAATTTTTAAATAATTTACATAATGAGTAAAATATTGTGAAATAAAAATTTAATATTAAAATATTATATATATATATAGATGAACTAAAAATTGATATTATTATAAATAATATATGATTTAACATTATTATAAAATATGAAGATATAAATTAATATCAATAGATTATTAATCGAAATATTTTTGAATAATTATTAATTAACATTATTTAGTGATGATTATTTAATATAAAAGTATTATCTTTCATAAAATACATTTTTTAGAATTGTTATAAATTATATAAGAATAACCTAAAATAAAATTTTTTAAATAATATTATATTTGTGGAAATATATTTACATTTATTAATTAGATGTTGGTATTAAATAATATTCAGAATTCATAATGATTACGAATGAAATTTTTTCAACAAAATCTATTTTTCTTTACATGTTTAAATACCATTTAAAATAAAACATTATAAATATTATAATGTTAAGAAAACAAAATGAAATCCATTTTTGTAAATTGATTTATATAAATATTATTTATGTAATTCCAAGTGTGTTCTTACCCTGATTTTAAAAGGTCACATCATATCCTCTATTTTTATAACATATTCTTCCACTTATCTCAACCATCACAACCTAAATCCCTTATAATCCATCCTCCCCAAAACCTAAAGGCAATGGTTTTAATGATCCCAAATCTATTATTCCAAATTCAATATTTAATTTATTACACTTCAATTGATACAAGGGGCAAAAGAAAAGGGACTGACCGTTTAATATTTTTTTGACAATTATACAGATAAATAATGAAAATTTTATATATTAAAATAAAAATAAATTCATAGTAGTGAAAATCAACTTTTATCCTTGAACTATTTATAAAAATGCTTCTTCATATCCTTGGGAATGGTAATAAATTAATGGTTGGATGAAATACTTAAGATGGAAAAATTTCATTGAAATAAATCATGAGTAAATAAATCATAATAATCATGGGAAAATATATTTTATAAAACATATTACACTAAATAAATAAATTGAGTACCATATAACAAATAATAAATATATAATGGAAATTAATAGAACGAACCTTCAATTTAATTAATAAACATAGAATCAATGAATCCATATACAATATAAATATGAAAATCACTAGTATTATAATAATAACTTAATTTTAAATTATTTAAATGAATAATTATTTTAAATTTTGTTCTTATGAAACTTCATACCTCTACTATCATGTCCATTAATAATAAAAGTTAAAATTATTGGTAAAACACCATCAGATTCGGCCAAATGATTTGTCTCATGACACCAGTAGATGCATCGAGGGGATATCTAGAAATTGGTACCAACTATAACGAAATTTAAATATCAATCCGCATATATTTAATAATATGTTTAATTTTTGAAAAAAAATTTCACATCATCAAATACCCATATTAAGTAAATGATACATATATATTAATATTTCCCCAGTAAGTCAAATACCATTCAAAGTAAAAAAAGTATTTTTAAAAATAGAATATTATTTTATAAAAAATAAAATCCATGTTATAAATAATAAGTATACTTAACAAAATTTTTATTTCAAATGAACAACGATAATAAGAAAGTGATTTTCTGAATAGGATCTATAAAATAAAAAAATAAAGTGACATTTTTATGTAAATATTTTTTCATTGTTAACATTAAAATTTAATCCCATTAAATAATATCATGAAATGAAACATTAATCATCACGAATAAAAATGTATTCTTTTTAAACACATGAAATGGTAACAATATCCAACTTGTAGAACTTAATAGGTACATATTAACAAACATTTCTAAATGAAATTAGAATTTAGATGAACCCCATTATCTGATGTTTTCCCATTGGTGAATATAATTTATCGTCCCATATAATGGTTCAAGTAATGGTATAAAATTATTATTGAAAAATAAAAATATTTATAATATTATAATATATCTTCGGCAAAAAAATTTCCACCCATTTGTTTAAAATATTTCATTATTTTCATTGTTTTGGAAGTAATTTCATTTTTCACATGTGTGTTTTTTCATTAAATATCTTGATCTTGTATATAGGTCATAAATATATTATCTCAATAATGATAATAATTTTATAAATATAATATTTAATCATCATTATAATAATTTTTCTTCAGTTTTGGTCCTAGAAATTGAGTCGCACTACATTTTGCAGACGAAAGGTTGCACTTATGCATGATCGAAATAATCATTCTTATAACTGGTTAGAGGATAAGGGATTGTACGATATATTAATTTTCAAAAAATTATATAATGTAATATATAACACATATGTTAATTAAACCTATAATTATTACCATCCATGTAATGATTATGTGAAAAATGAAACATATCTCTTCATTGGTTGGTAATCTTACATACACATGAGTGACATTATCATATTGTAATCGTAATTGAAAGTAACAAGGTATAAATTGTATTACAATTACATAAGTATAATTATATAACTAATATATATATATATATCTAATCCATTGTTACAACCATCTAGGATAGGTGATGATGGAAAACAAGTTACATCATTTCGAGATGTGGTAGTCCACTATACAAACAATTGACAGTTTAATTTACCATTTCACTAAATTAAAATGGATATAATTTATCAAATTTACATAATAACATCTAATAATATGGTATATAATTGTCTTAATATTTTATAATTATTTAATATTATATTATGAACGTGGAAGATGATATAATATTAATGTTCTCGCTGAAGAACACTACCTCTTCTTCATGGAACATATATAGGTTAGAAGATAGAATAATTAGATAGAATGTTTGGTGATAAAACAACAAAATATTGGATGTTGGTATTGGAATAAATAATGTATTTAGGAAATTATTTTTCTAAATTAAATGGATTTGGATAATTTAATCATAGAGGATAGTGGGTGTCCTTTTGTAAGTCGGAGAGATGACACTCATGAAATTTTTTATAAGAATAATGAGTTCCCACAATTTTCCCATTCCAAAATCCTAAAAAATTACACATATCCTAACCTATGATATTATAGGATCTAAATTTTTCTATAATTGGGGTTTTCATAAATATATTGTAACCCTTGATAATTATTTTCATTTTTTAACACCTCGTTTTGTTTAAGTAAACTCGGTAATTAATATTTAATTCTTTTAATATTTATTATGGATAAATATTTATATTACCAAATTAGATAATATAAATTATTATAATTAAAAAAATTGAATACTTTTTTTGAAATTTAATTCATAGAATTTATAGAATGATTTTTAAAATTAAATCCACAGATATAAATAAATCGTTACTCTAATGAAAAGAATATAAATGCATAAAAAATTATATTTCAATTCAACCATTAATTTATATCAACCACCTAAATTAGAGAAACTTTAATACAATTTTATTATATTTTACATTAAAACCAATTAGAAATAAATTTTATCATTTATAATAATTTTATTAATTTTTTTAAATAAATATTTATAAACATCACAATTAATAAAAAAATATTTTCATAAATTTCATAATAATTAACCTAAGTATATTTTTGCTTTTTAAATTTCAATAAATATTTTTTTTTCAATAAAATTTTATAGAATTGGTAAGAAATATTTCTAAATTGGGTGTGTAGAGTGTAAGAAGGAGCCTTTTAGATTGACATAGTTTTTTTGAATGCCACTTTTTCTTTCAAGTTGTTATTTTACTTTTGATCAATAGATAACAATTGAATTTATTTTACAAATCTATAATTCATATAATTTCTATAATTTTTCAGTCTTATTCAAACAATATAATATAATTTTTAGTTTATTATGGTAGTGTTTTAAAAAAAATTAATAGATTATCATGTTTCTCTTATACCTAGTATAAGGCCCCAGCCTTAACCCTTACTTAATCTTGTGTTATTACAAGATTACACATTGAGGATCTTTTCAGGTTTAGAGTTTTAGAGAATTAGATCATAAAACTTGCATTACATTCCACATATAAACAAAGTGGTTACATAAAGATATTATTCTTCATTCCCATCAATGGAAACACATTTAAAATAAAACATGGATTATTTCTTGACACATCCTTGACTCTATCATCTTATCATGTACCTTTCCCTTGACCTGTGAAAAACATTTCAAAAACTTGGGATGAGCATAAAAACTCAGTATGGGTTATAAAAAAAACATGGAAAGGAAACATGAGTTCATATATACATAAGAATGAAATCATACTTTACCCATAAAACATAGGCACTTTAACATACCTCATAAAATCATGAATAAATCATAGAAATCATAATACGTAAAGGTAACTTGAGGCATTCATAACATTCTTACGTAGGGGGTAACCCTCTTGGTTACATTTGGAATACCCATCACAGTATATTCCCTAAAATCTCTTCGGAGAAACCTTAACGTTTCACTCCTTCGCGTTACCCAATGCATTGGAGAGCTATAACGGGCTCACCCGCCCTTAGTTTATCACGGAACCACCCGTCTTCATAATAATGCCCAAGAACCATAACATAATCATATCACATAAAACATGCATAAAGGAAACATAACATTTCCACATTTCAATCACGAGATATCAATACAACACATTGATATAATAAAAACATTATGAAAACCATTTTCAATACCAAAATAAAAGAAAAGTAAAACATGGTATTTATTTTTCTTTTAAAAAGAAGGTATGGCTTGTAGAGGAAGCCAAAACTCAAATAACGGTTACGACGGCGGAGAAGTCGTTGTCGCCGCATACGTACGACAAAAACATTCCCTTTTGTCGTTTAGTAAACGCTTCGTATAAAAAAAGATTCCTTAGAGTAAACGTAAAAGTCAAAGGGGTTTATACACCGTATAAAAGAAAGTTGTGTATAAAATAAAATATGCCTCAACGAAAGGAGATTGAGACGAAGTCCCATACAAAGATAATTTTTAAAATAAAATAGATACATTATGTGTATTCACTATAAGTACACATAAATAAAGTACAAATACAAGATACGACATAATAATATAATGACATAATTTTAAAGTAGGAGATTAACCCAAAGAATGGAAATTGGGTTAAGAAGTTCCCATACCTCGTATCCGACTTGACCCGACCGTTCTTTAAACTCCTGAATAATAAACTTTAGTTAATCTCTACTTGATTATGAATCTTTTCCAAGTTCATTATTCCTTTTATACCATGTTATGAACATCATGTAATCATTTAAGTTAATAATGTTCATTTTGTCGGTATTTGGTTCTTAAGTCAAAAATAGACTTCTTACACTTACATGTTGTTAATTTGGTCAATGTTTCATTATATCCAGAATGGTATTCATGATGTAGATATCATATATGTCATATATATCCAGTACATACATGTATTTAAAATATTACATAATCATTTAGAGGTAAGAAATGAAATGCACCGTTCATGGAGACGGTAAGCCGTACGTACGCATGAACGCTACTTTCATTTCTTTGTCATATTAATGGAATTAAAACTAAATGAGAGGTATGTATATTTTAATTCCAGAATTATATTCATCATTTAGATATATCATTAATTATATATATCCATTATATACATGTACTTTTAATAATACATTACATTTGGGGATAATAAATGAAATGCACCGTTCATGGAGACGGTAGTCCGTACGTACGCATGAACGCTACTTTCATTTATATCTCATACTTTAATGGAAATAAATGATAATGATATATATAGGTATATTATAATTCCAGTATAACATCATATATAATAACTTTAAATCCATCCTTTACACGTCCCACATATGGCATTAACGAATCACATCACTTTGAGGGGGCGGTAGTCCGCACTTCCTTAAATGAAGATATCGCGTATACCCATAATGGAAGCCATAAAGGTAAGACAGAAATGAAAAATACAGAAGCATAAGTAAAACATAAACATATTACATATCATATATAAAAATAGTGACATCATAATGGCCACCTTTGAAGGTGTTAAAGGAGTATTGAACAATCATCGTTTCGGGAGGCAGAATTTCGCCATCCACAGAAACCGTATGTTCTTTAACCATTTGATGTAGTTGTGTGAGAGTTTAGATCAAATAAATCTTATAACAACATCCTAGTATATTGATGATATTGGTGTTGTTACAAAAGATGTATATAAAAAGAGTTTAGGGGGTTGGAGAAGCAAAATAAAACAAATGAACATGAGAGAATGAATTACCTTAAAAAGTGTAACTCCTTTTGAGTTGAGCCTAAGGGCTTCCTTTGAAAGGATTCTGCCCAAAGGGAATCCTCTAGGATAAGGAGAGGGATGTGGAGAGAGCAAATGGGCAGGGGTTGGCCGAGCCAAAGGCTTGAAGAGTGTGTGAAATGAGGTAGAGGTGGAGGCCTTTTATAAGGGGAGAGGAGGGGCACTTTTGGAAAGTAAAGGAACATTACATTATTTGAAAATGTGTTTCGGTTTTAAAAGGTCCCACATTGATAGAATTCGTGGATAAGGTGATAAGTCTTAGCAATCCACTCATCCAATTGGTTTTGGCCATGTGTAGGTTTTATATTTTACATTATCTTTCTGTTTTATTTAAATCGCCAAATAATGATGTCATCGCTGCATCATTATTATGTCATAAATACTTTAATTTATTTAATTTCTAAAAATTATAAAACAAATACTATGATGTAGGAAATCGTTTTAGCTTTCCAATGACTATTTATAATCTAAATTTGGACTTGTATAACCCCACTTAAAAATTGTTTTCGCAAAACATATTATGTTTGTGTCATTTTCACTTTAACATTTAATAAAAAGTAATTTATGTTATTTCCCAACAAAAGTGGATCCATGGGGTCCCCAAGTTGACCCATGGCTTGTCTTGGTCGGCCATGACACAACCAATAAGGTTGGGACATGTGTCTAGGTCATTTCATATTATTAAATCATTATTTATACCTTAAACTACACTAATTACCACTAATCGCGATTAAGAACTTAATAAGTTACTATTCACCAAAAAATTATTTTAATCTCATTGAACCACATTTTACTTCTTAATGACAACCATGTATGTCGGATTTTCAAAATTCAACACACATTAGTGGTAAAATTTCATTTAACCGAAAAATCAGTTTGCTTGATTACCACTTAGTGGTTTCACTATTCATCAAAAATTGAAGTTTTTCAGAAAATTACCAAAAATTCACCCTAAGCTATATTTGATATTCCGAATTCAAAAATGAAGTCCATTTTACAAAATTAAAATCATATAAGTCACATTAATTAATTTAATAATTAATTTCCGCTGCCAGAGCAAATAGCGTGTTTTTACAAAACAATAAGTATCAAAAGATTGACACCAGTTTAAGTCTAATTTCAAAGTGAAATTGATTCCAATGACCACTATTGGATTTAATGGTAAAAATATTTTCTAATTTCACTTTAAAACCAATTCAAAACATAATCTAATCATATAAATAAATTAGATTAAAAAGTAGTTTTGATGTAAAATGCAGTATTTTTCACTATTCATTAAAAAAAGAACATTGTCAGAAAAATACCAAAAATTCACACAAGGTAAATTTTGATGTCCCAATCATAAAGGATAAGTTTATTTTGACAAACATAGTTTATAAAATTGTCAAAATATAGATTAAAAAAATGGTTTTCCATCAAAAGGCACTAAAACAGCCTTTTAAGAATATTAGTGTATTCCATGCATAAGATTGTATTTATTTTCATTTTAGGCCTCTAAAACACTATCTTTATCATTAATAGACATAGATAAAAATATCTATTATTCATTACTTACTTGGGATGTTACATCCTTCCCCCCTTTAGAAAATTGCGTCCCCGCAATTTATTTACTTATCGAATAAATGAGGGTACTTATCCCTCATTGCATTTTCTGATTCCCATGTTGCCTCTTCAATCATGTGGTTTTTCCACAAAACCTTTACCTGCTTAATCACCTTATTCCGTAACACTTGCTCCCTGTGGTCAAGAATCTGGACCGGTTGTTCCTCATAAGATAGGTTCTCTTCCAGCTGAACTACCTCTGGACTCAAAACATGAGATGGATCTGGCATATACTTTCTCAACATCGAAACGTGAAAAACATTGTGTACCTGAGATAAACTCGGAGGTAAAGCCACTCGGTATGCAACTGATCCAACTCTTTCCAGAATTTCGTATGGTCCAATGAACCTTGGACTTAGCTTTCCTTTCTTACCAAATCTCATCACACTTTTCCAAGGAGAAACCTTGAGAAAAACATGATCACCTACCTCGAAAGATAGATCCTTCCTCCAGTTATCCGCATAACTCTTCTTCCTGCTCTGAGCTGTTCTCATGTGTTTCTGAATCAGCTGAACTTTTTCTGCCATTTCTTCTACCAATTCTGGTCCCATCAACTTCCTTTCACCCACTTCATCCCAGAAAGCTAGAGTTCGACACCGCTTCCCATATAATGCCTGAAATGGTGCCATCTGTATACTAGAATGAAAACTGTTATTATATGAAAACTCAACCAAAGAAAGATGTTGGTCCCAACTTCCCTGATAATCCATAGAACAAGCTCGTAGTATATCCTCCAATGTCTGAATTGTTCGTTCTGACTGCCCATCTGATTGAGGATGAAAAGCTGTACTAAAATTTAATTCAGTACCCAACGACTTCTGAAGGCCTTTCCAAAAGTTAGAAGTAAACCTGGGATCACGATCCGATACAATGGAGAGAGGAACTCCATGTAACCTGACTATCTCTTTAAGATACAAACGGGAGAGTTGATCAAGAGAGAAAGTATCTCGTATAGCAAGGAAATGAGCAGATTTGGTCAAGCGATCAACAATAACCCAGATTGCATTATTACCTCGAGATGTCTTTGGTAATCCAACAACAAATTCCATGGATATATTCTCCCATTTCCACTCTGGCACTGGTAAAGGCTGAAGCATCCCTTTCGGTAACTGCCGCTCTGCTTTAACCTGCTGACAAGTCAAACACTTCACAGTAAAATCAGCAATATCTCTTTTCATTCCATCCCACCAGTAATACTCCCGCAGATCTCTATACATCTTAGTACTGCCAGGATGAAAAAACAACTCATTCTTCAACTGTGAATCACAAGGCACACATAACCTCTTCACAAACCTCAAATCACAAACACAAACTTATCCAAGAACTCATGGAATTTGTTTTTTCATAAGGTCCATGAATACAACAGGTGCATTGGTTAACCCCAAAGGCATAACTACAAATTCATAATGGACATATCTAGTACGGAACACAATCTTCGGAACATATGCTTCTTTTACTTTCAACTGATGGTACCCCGACCTCAAGTCAAACTTTGAAAAATACTGAGCTCCCTGGAGCTGACACCACTTCATTCGATGGCCCAACATCTGCTGAAGTAGTTGCAAAGGATTTCACCACCCCTTTCTGCTTGTAGTCTAACTGCTTCCCATCACTCAAGCTCTTTGCCGGACACTCGTTTGCATAGTGACCCATCTCATTGCACTTATAACATTTCACTAACTGTAAATCAAATTTGTTCTTACCTTCACCTTGATCCTTTTCAGTGCAATCACGAGCCTTATGTCCCATCTTACCACATCGGTAGCACTTTCCAGAATTCAGAAGACATTCCCCAGCATGCCTTTTTCCACATTTATCACAAACTGGAAACTTAGTTTTCTTACCATCAGACTTTTTTGAAGAATTCTTACCTTTCTCCTGCCACCTCGGTCTCTTCTTCTGCTGGTTGTTATAGAAAACTTTGTCATCGGCAAACTCCATTTACACCTTCTCAGCACATCGAACAAGCTTTTCATAACTTTTAAACTCACGAGAAGCTAATGCCCTTCGATACTTTGGCTTTAATCCTGAGTAAAAACGATTGATTTTACTATCAAGGTCCCGGATAAAATTTGGAGCATACCTTGCCAATCGAGTGAACTTTTCTTCATAGGCACCCACTGAGTCTTCCTCTTGCCTCAATTCCAAGAATTGCTTTTCCATCCTAAGTCGAACAGCCTTAGGAAAATACTTCTCAAGAAAAATACCTTTGAATTCATCCCAGTCAAGAGCATCAATCTCATCGGCGTCCCTGATATTTTTAACCATAGACCACCACTGATCTGCTTCACCCTCCAAACGGTAAATAGCAAGACTAACCTTTTGATTTTCTGAACACCCCATGACATCAAAAATCTTCTCCAGTGCTTTAATCCACCCTTCAGCTTGCACAAGGTCAGATGATCCTCTGAATGATGGGGGATGTTGCCTCATGAAATGTTCCACCACTGACATGTTCCTCTGCGGTTGATCTGGCTGATCTCGTGCATGGTTACCACCACCATTTATAGCCTGAGTCAACTGTGCCATTACTGCAACAAACTGTTCAGTTCCGATTCCGACCATCTCAGGTTGCTGATTTGGAAGGTTGTCTTCCTCCTGATGTCGTCCCAACATAGATGCTTTGTTTCCTCTGCGGAAAACCATTCTGAACACCGAAATATCTTAGGCAAAGCAACATGGTAATCTGTAAATGCTATATCATTTCAATCATATTATAATTTAACACTTTTCTAACTCCTAAAGTTGTCTAAACCGACCTTTGATACCAACTATAAGGCCCCAGCCTTAACCCTTACTTAATCTTGTGTTATTACAAGATTACACATTGAGGATCTTTTCAGGTTTAGAGTTTTAGAGAATTAGATCATAAAACTTGCATTACATTCCACATATAAACAAAGTGGTTACATAAAGATATTATTCTTCATTCCCATCAATGGAAACACATTTAAAATAAAACATGGATTATTTCTTGACACATCCTTGACTCTATCATCTTATCATGTACCTTTCCCTTGACCTGTGAAAAACATTTCAAAAACTTGGGATGAGCATAAAAACTCAGTATGGGTTATAAAAAAAACATGGAAAGGAAACATGAGTTCATATATACATAAGAATGAAATCATACTTTACCCATAAAACATAGGCACTTTAACATACCTCATAAAATCATGAATAAATCATAGAAATCATAATACGTAAAGGTAACTTGAGGCATTCATAACATTCTTACGTAGGGGGTAACCCTCTTGGTTACGTTTGGAATACCCATCACAGTATATTCCCTAAAATCTCTTCGGAGAAACCTTAACGTTTCACTCCTTCGCGTTACCCAATGCATTGGAGAGCTATAACGGGCTCACCCGCCCTTAGTTTATCACGGAACCACCCGTCTTCATAATAATGCCCAAGAACCATAACATAATCATATCACATAAAACATGCATAAAGGAAACATAACATTTCCACATTTCAATCACGAGATATCAATACAACACATTGATATAATAAAAACATTATGAAAACCATTTTCAATACCAAAATAAAAGAAAAGTAAAACATGGTATTTATTTTTCTTTTAAAAAGAAGGTATGGCTTGTAGAGGAAGCCAAAACTCAAATAACGGTTACGACGGCGGAGAAGTCGTTGTCGCCGCATACGTATGACAAAAACATTCCCTTTTGTCGTTTAGTAAACGCTTCGTATAAAAAAAGATTCCTTAGAGTAAACGTAAAAGTCAAAGGGGTTTATACACCGTATAAAAGAAAGTTGTGTATAAAATAAAATATGCCTCAACGAAAGGAGATTGAGACGAAGTCCCATACAAAGATAATTTTTAAAATAAAATAGATACATTATGTGTATTCACTATAAGTACACATAAATAAAGTACAAATACAAGATACGACATAATAATATAATGACATAATTTTAAAGTAGGAGATTAACCCAAAGAATGGAAATTGGGTTAAGAAGTTCCCATACCTCGTATCCGACTTGACCCGACCGTTCTTTAAACTCCTGAATAATAAACTTTAGTTAATCTCTACTTGATTATGAATCTTTTCCAAGTTCATTATTCCTTTTATACCATGTTATGAACATCATGTAATCATTTAAGTTAATAATGTTCATTTTGTCGGTATTTGGTTCTTAAGTCAAAAATAGACTTCTTACACTTACATGTTGTTAATTTGGTCAATGTTTCATTATATCCAGAATGGTATTCATGATGTAGATATCATATATGTCATATATATCCAGTACATACATGTATTTAAAATATTACATAATCATTTAGAGGTAAGAAATGAAATGCACCGTTCATGGAGACGGTAAGCCGTACGTACGCATGAACGCTACTTTCATTTCTTTGTCATATTAATGGAATTAAAACTAAATGAGAGGTATGTATATTTTAATTCCAGAATTATATTCATCATTTAGATATATCATTAATTATATATATCCATTATATACATGTACTTTTAATAATACATTACATTTGGGGATAAGAAATGAAATGCACCGTTCATGGAGACGGTAGTCCGTACGTACGCATGAACGCTACTTTCATTTCTATCTCATACTTTAATGGAAATAAATGATAATGATATATATAGGTATATTATAATTCCAGTATAACATCATATATAATAACTTTAAATCCATCCTTTACACGTCCCACATATGGCATTAACGAATCACATCACTTTGAGGGGGCGGTAGTCCGCACTTCCTTAAATGAAGATATCGCGTATACCCATAATGGAAGCCATAAAGGTAAGACAGAAATGAAAAATACAGAAGCATAAGTAAAACATAAACATATTACATATCATATATAAAAATAGTGACATCATAATGGCCACCTTTGAAGGTGTTAAAGGAGTATTGAACAATCATCGTTTCGGGAGGCAGAATTTCGCCATCCACAGAAACCGTATGTTCTTTAACCATTTGATGTAGTTGTGTGAGAGTGTAGATCAAATAAATCTTATAACAACATCCTAGTATATTGATGATACTTGTGTTGTTACAAAAGAAGTATATAAAAAGAGTTTAGGGGGTTGGAGAAGCAAAATAATACAAATGAACATGAGAGAATGAATTACCTTAAAAAGTGTAACTCCTTTTGAGTTGAGCCTAAAGGCTTCCTTTGAAAGGATTCTGCCCAAAGGGAATCCTCTAGGATAAGGAGAGGGATGTGGAGAGATCAAATGGGCAGGGGTTGGCCGAGCCAAAGGCTTGAAGAGTGTGTGAAATGAGGTAGAGGTGGAGGCCTTTTATAAGGGGAGAGGAGGGGCACTTTTGGAAAGTAAAGGAACATTACATTATTTGAAAATGTGTTTCGGTTTTAAAAGGTCCCACATTGATAGAATTCGTGGATAAGGTGATACGGCTTAGCAATACACTCATCCAATTGGTTTTGGCCATGTGTAGGTTTTAGATTTTACATTATCTTTCTGTTTTATTTAAATCGCCAAATAATGATGTCATCGCTGCATCATTATTATGTCATAAATACTTTAATTTATTTAATTTCTAAAAATTATAAAACAAATACTATGATGTAGGAAATCGTTTTAGCTTTCCAATGACTATTTATAATCTAAATTTGGACTTGTATAACCCCACTTAAAAATTGTTTTCGCAAAACATATTATGTTTGTGTCATTTTCACTTTAACATTTAATAAAAAGTAATTTATGTTATTTCCCAACAAAAGTGGATCCATGGGGTCCCCAAGTTGACCCATGGCTTGTCTTGGTCGGCCATGACACAACCAATAAGTTTGGGACATGTGTCTAGGTCATTTCATATTATTAAATCATTATTTATACCTTAAACTACACTAATTACCACTAATCGCGATTAAGAACTTAATAAGTTACTATTCACCAAAAAATTATTTTAATCTCATTGAACCACATTTTACTTCTTAATGACAACCATGTATGTCGGATTTTCAAAATTCAACACACATTAGTGGTAAAATTTCATTTAACCGAAAAATCAGTTTGCTTGATTACCACTTAGTGGTTTCACTATTCATCAAAAATTGAAGTTTTTCAGAAAATTACCAAAAATTCACCCTAAGCTATATTTGATATTCCGAATTCAAAAATGAGGTCCATTTTACAAAATTAAAATCATATAAGTCACATTAATTAATTTAATAATTAATTTCCGCTGCCAGAGCAAATAGCGTGTTTTTACAAAACAATAAGTATCAAAAGATTGACACCAGTTTAAGTCTAATTTCAAAGTGAAATTGATTCCAATGACCACTATTGGATTTAATGGTAAAAATATTTTCTAATTTCACTTTAAAACCAATTCAAAACATAATCTAATCATATAAATAAATTAGATTAAAAAGTAGTTTTGATGTAAAATGCAGTATTTTTCACTATTCATTAAAAAAAGAACATTGTCAGAAAAATACCAAAAATTCACACAAGGTAAATTTTGATGTCCCAATCATAAAGGATAAGTTTATTTTGACAAACATAGTTTATAAAATTGTCAAAATATAGATTAAAAAAATGGTTTTCCATCAAAAGGCACTAAAACAGCCTTTTAAGAATATTAGTGTATTCCATGCATAAGATTGTATTTATTTTCATTTTAGGCCTCTAAAACACTATCTTTATCATTAATAGACATAGATAAAAATATATATTATTCATTACTTACTTGGGATGTTACACCTAGTGTGTAGTTAATCCCACTATATCGAAAAGATTAAATTTATTTAGAGGGAAATAATTCATAATTTATATATTCGTTAAATTATCCCCCTGTAAAAATTTCAACCACTACATTTCAAGGGTATAAATTTTTAAATAATTTAGGGAAGTTCATCTTAATAATATCTTATGATTCCCACATTGCATCCTCTATTGTTTTATTTCACTTAAACACCATTAACAATCATTTCATTTGACTCCCATTAATTTATCTCTTGTAACAATAATCTATGTTGGGGTCGTCATAGTATTATATAATGTGTTCTAATGAAAACTCGTTTTAGGGTATCTCATGTGTTGGGTATAGCTTATAATTTTTTAACAATGATTATGTAACACATCATATACTTTAGGGAGGCATAGACAAATTTACAATTGATAATCTATGGGTCCAATTATATCCAAAATTTAATAGGATATGATGCACTTACGTTTGATTTCTCCCATATTATTGAAACTTATGAAACCCTTCAATGGATATAATTTTAGGAAAACATGATCTACAACTTTAAATTTCAAATTGTTCCTAAAATTTTTAGAATAACTCTTTTTTTAAAATGTAATTTAATTTGAAATGAGGTCTTTATTAATTTTCTTTTCTTGTTGTTTAGTAAACATTATCTTGGTGTAAAATATTTTTTTTACCAATATCATATAAAAATTTAGAGAACAAAATATCTTTCCATGTAATAATTCATATGATACTATTTGAATATTTTAATGGAAACTATTATAATAGGAATACTCAACCAAATCTATATAATGATATTACATTCCTTGAATGTCAAGTGATGTTGACATCATTATTTCTTCCATTGATTGAATAGTTTCTTTTGACTATCCATTGATTTGAGGATGATAAGTAGTAATCAAATAAAGATAGATATCAAAATACTTACAAATACTCTTCCATTATTTTGATATAAATTATGAAACACAATCCGACATGATCGAAATATGTGCACCGTGAAATATTATAACATTATAAAAACAATACTTTTTGTTTCTAATTACATAAATTTTATTGTATTGTGAGGAAATTTTCAGATTTGGTCATTCAACAAATGATATCCCATATTGCATAATTCTTCATGGAATTATTTGGTAGTCCTGTGAAAAAATACAGAGTAATGATATCCCATTTCCTCATAAAAATTGTAAGAGTTTACAAGACTCATCTTTTATGTTATCAAACATCTTTCACTTATTATAAAACCAATCATCTAGACACAAAATTGAGTATTTTCAATTTCATGTTACCTGATCAAATTATTTCCTCAAATATCTATATGTAACATCCTGAATTTTAAAAAGGAATCACTCTCCCTGATAGGATACATGATGTGCCACATCGATGTTAAACGAACAACTAAACATAATTATTTAAAATAGAAAATTGAAACCCATAAATTAGAATTGTGGGAATAAAAATTTTTATCATAAATAAAAAAATATTCTTTAAACAAATATATATATAATTAATTATTTTGTAACCAATTAACACTACATGAATGTAAAACCATTTTAAAAATAAAAGTAATATTTTTTTGAAAAACAATTTAAATTAAAAAAAGTATAACAACATTTTTGGATTCTATTAATGATATATAAATATTAATTATACATTTTAAAATTTATATAATATGTTTTCTAGATTTGATATAGATTGAAATCCAATTTTATGCATAAAAAATACTTTTTTAAAAAAGGCAATTTTCTACCTTTTTATGTTGCCCATATTATAAATATATTTTTTAAAAAATTTCTAAAATAAATTTCAAAAAAATATTCTTTTTATTTTAAAATTTTTTAACTAAATTTATTTTTGTGATTTATTTTTTGATCAATAGTGAAAAACACAGTATTTTAATTAAAAACTAGTTTTTATAGGGATTTATTTTTATTTATATAGAATAATTTAGAATGTTTTTAATGCATAATTATATCAAAATTTTATCATTTGATACAATTATGGTCATTTAAGAAAGTATCATATTGAATTTTGATCTAAAAATATTTCAACATTTTGGAAATTTTTATTTTAAAACCTGGTGTTCTCGATCAGTCAAGAGATTAATTTTTTATTAATTTATAAAAATTATTTATTTTAAATTCTGAGAAATAGATTCCATATTTAGAAACATTGGTTCATAATTTAGTAAATATGATGTTTTATTATTTTGAAAATATGTATAATAACTTTAGTAATTTTTTTACCACCGCTAAGGGTAAATCATGTAATTAAGGGTAAATCAAAGATTATAAATATTATAAACCTTTCATAAAACTTTTATTTATTTTATTTTAAGTCTATATTTTCGACATAGGAATTTAATTATTGTTTATGAGAACATTTTTGAACTTTTGCATGAGAATATAATAATTATAATATTATATTCAATGGAAAGTCATTTTTTCAAACATTTCAATTTTACAAGAGAAGTATTTTTTATATGTGTTCATATATTGGATATATTCAACTATAAATAGTATCTAGAAAGTTAATATTATTATACACATCATGGTAATTTATTTATAACTTTTAGTGAAAAAAAATTACATAAAATTTTGACAAAATGATGGTGGAGTAATTGTTTAATTAAAAGAAGAATCAAATAATTGATATTAAAAATATCAAAATATAATTTTATTTTATTTTATTTATGTAAAACATGAATTTTTTGGATTCATTTTACATATTACATATTCATTAATATATTTTGTTAGAATTTATATTTTTTTTATGATATTTTTAAAAATCTATGAAATGAGTAGTGTAAAAATTAACATTATTGATATTTTAAAGTAAATAATAATTATTTAAATGATATAAAATTAATAAAAATATAATATTTGAAACAATTATTTATAGATGTCATAAATTTCATAAATGACTCATTTATTGGGTTTTTTCTGACTTTTATATTAATTATATTAACCCTCTAACCATTAATTACATGTTATCATAGAAACAACTAAAAATGTTAAGTATGTTTTAAAATAACATGATAAGGATTAGAAAATATAAAAAACATTAATTAATATTATTTAATGAATTTATTTACACCCATAAAAATACTATATTTTAAATAAATCTTTTTTTAATTATTTTTATTAGTAAAATAATTTATATTAATTTAATAATTTGATGAATTTCAATAGTGCCCCTCCCCTCTTATATAAAAGGCCACACATTCCTCAAATTTTAGTAAACATAAAATGATAATTTGGGTTAAAACTATCTTCCCAAATACCTTCTTATAATCCCAACACACATTCTTGATATCTTATTTTAGACATAAAACCATTCATAGTGATCATATAGTGTGATGCATTGATGTTTTTTACAGAAGAGGTGTTGTTTTTATTAATTGTTTCTATTTTATTTACTCTTCCATAACATTACAATATTATTAAAACATGATGAAATATTAATTATAGTATACTAGATATATTGGTATTTTATTATGTTAATATCATCACAAAAATACATCTTCTATTCCATCTAATGGGCACAAAATCTTCGTTTGTGTGTACGGTGAACCACCGCCTTACAAACCGATATATTTTGTTTTCCATTATTGTCTCCCTAAACTGGTTATAATGATGGAACTAAATTATATGTATAATATTAATGAAATATTTATCATTATTAAATGACAATATAACATTTATTTTATTACCTATCTATTCATGGTAAAATGATAATGTCCTCTTTACGTACGTGTGAACTATAACATTCACAAAGTGATGTTATTTGTTTTTCATCACCACATCTCAAAGATAACATAATGTGTATTTAAAATATTAATAATATATTAATTATATAATTTAGATTATATAAAAATAATATAATACTTATCTTATTTCTAAAATGATAACTAAAAATGGAAATGTTACTAATGCGTACATACGACCTATCATTTCCATGATTATAATGTCGTTCATATTTCATACACATTTGTAATGGGATCATATAAAATTAAAATTTATATATTAAATTTATTATAATTTCATGATTATTATTTTTTATATGATGTATTTATAACCAGTTTGTTTTTTACATCATAACATGTTCTTTATGGACTCAATTACAGAATATCAAAAAAACATCAAACATGAACTTAAATAATAATGTAATAGATATAACAGGATAATAGGTGATATAAAATTAATGATAGAGATTATAATGCTTCTAAAAAAATTATCAAAATTTTATCATTCATGGATATATTTTCCATACATAATGGTTTGATCTCAAGGTAAGGGTCTATTTTAGTAAAACAGTGTTGATAATTTTTTCAATATTTATTCTTTTAAATATTTAACTTTGATGTACATGTTTCCAAATTATATTTTGAATGTATATATATGGACATGACTTTTTTAAAATTATAAATTTTTTATTTCCCTAGTTTTTCAATGTGGTAGCGCCGACATTGATGAAAAAAAGTCTTTTTAAATGTTTTAAATTATTACTGAAAATGGATTGGTAATCGAATAACATGATATGTTTTCTTAAGAGTGAAACTACATTTTTATGCCTGACATGTTGGTAATTGAATTATTTTATATGTTATAACTATATAATGGTACAAAAAACTAGATGGATGGTTACATGATAAAAAAAGGATGAGTGATATTATTTAAACCATGGATGGGTGGTTATGTTATATCTTCTTATGCATTGGATATAGAATTCTGTCATAGGACTATTCCATTTTTAAGAATAACATATACGTAATTAGATCTTTTGGTTATTCCATTTTAGTATTATTATGCCCCATATTACCTTATTATCTTTTATATGCTTTCATATGAGTTTTCATGTAATCAATTTTATTTTAAAAAGGTATGATAATGATCTTTGGGAAATGATAATCCCTTTCATAGGGTAAAAATGTTTGTTTTTTGGAAATTTTGTTAATTAGTTTAACTAGATTAATCGTTTCCATTCCATTATATCCCAAAATATATTTTGTTTCAATTTAATGATTTATAAAAAAATCATAGTTTTTAAGGTATAGTAGGATCAAAGATGACATTAAGTTGAAATTGTGATTATATATTAGTATTAGAAATCATATTTTTCTTGTGTTTTGTATTTTTGATACTGAGTATAAGTGTATCGTTGTAATATATGGGTTTAATATGTACGATTTTATCCTAATAATATAAAACTATAAACATAAAAGCAAAATGGGGAAAATGTTATTTATAGTTTTAATATAAATACAATAAGTAATTTTTAAGAATATCTCCTCACATTTTCTATCTCGGTAATGTTTAAAAACCATTGGATATTTTAAATATTTTAAGGGTTAGAGGTATCATCATGTGTTTATAATTTTCAGGTTGATAATATTTTTAGTGTCTTAGAAACCATTTTAATGCTTTATGTGATGAAATTTTATAGTGTCTAAGGGTATATCTGGAGACATTTATGTTTTAGTTATTTATGGGTTATTAATTTTTGTGATTCAAAATTAAATATATGAGTTAAGAATTGAGTTTAAAACATGTTATGGTTATTTTTTAGGAATTTGTCTTATTTTTGTAATTTCAAAATAATTATTTAGTGTTATAAAAAATGGACAACTCGAGGTATGTATGAAACACCATCGCCTCTATAATGTACGTGAGTTTTGAACACGTGACGGAAGGGTGACTAGGGTTCTCCACCTTCCATTAGCCTATGTATATTCATTGTCAGTATCACTATATATTTTTAGATAACTTATTTTCTGGATGGATGATAGTTTGATTTTGTGAATATATATTTTATATAATATAAAAGGATTATATTAGACAATCCATTTGTGATTATGTGGTTAAAGTTATTTTCAAAGACGTTCACTATTTTATGAACCTTATATGATCATGGTAAATAGAATACCTTGAGAGTTTTTCTATAAGTAAATATTCAATTATATTTTGGAAGATTATAAGATTTTATTGTGGACTTATGGTCACTTGGGTTAGTTAATAAATATTTTGAATATCTTTGAATATTATTTGATCAAATTCTTTTAATTATTGTGTTGTTAGTCTTATTTTTAATATTTTATAATAATTTAAGGATATTTCTTTTTTTTATGTGGAACATTGGGTATCACAGTTAAATTTTTGAGAATAAAATAATTTTTTTCATCATACAGTGGTTTTTTATTTTTGGAGAACTGTTTTATCATATACCAATCCTTTTGGTTTTAGCAAAATTTTTACAATTGTAGAAATATAAATTTAATAAATAATGTATAATGCAAGTCATTAGATGTCGATTCTAGTGCTTTAGGTGGGAAAATAATGAAATTAAAATATACTTTTTTGGAGAACAGTTGAGTTTAGGATGAATCTATATTTGTTATGTAATTATATTTCTATATGTTTTTAGTCTATGTAGTAATATAAATCCTCAACTATATGAAAATAATCATAAAACAAAAAGTTTATCCATTAATTTTTTTAATAAGAAGTAAATTAAATTTTTAACCCATCACATGTTTATGGTTTTGGGATTGTTAGATTTCTCATGACCATTTTATATATCACAATCAATTTTAAATTTCATTTTTTTCCTTATTTTATTTCAATGTTTCTTATATGGAGCCCTAGTAAGTTTTATCGTGGGTGACCATTATAATTCCCTTTCATTATTATAATGTGTATTTCTTATTAACCATTTATTGATGTGGGTTTTTATAAAGATATTTTGAATATTCTTACCCTATTATGCATTCCCATGTACAAATTACAAGAATTCAATTTATTAAATTTTGGGATAATGTAACATCAGATTTTTTCAAAAGGAAACACTATGTAAGATATCATACATGATACACCACATCGTGTATAAAAAAACATATAAATATTATTGTTTAATTGTTGACATTATAACATAGCCGTTTGAATGGAGGGTATCAATTTTATTATCTGAATTATGAAAATTTAGTTAACAAATTTATATGAAATTAGTTATTCAGTGACAAATTAACTATATATAAATGTAAACCCCTTTTTAAAATAAAAGTATTTTTTTTCTAAAAAACTATATGAATAGGAACAAGTTTGATAATTAAAAAATCAAATCCCTATTTTATAATTAAATAAATTATATCTATATACTGTTAAATATAATTTTTATAATTCACCTTATATGTTTTCATTGCATGATAGATGAACAAACCAAATTTTAGGTATAAAAGAAGTATTTTTCAAAAAAAGGTATTTTTGCAGCCTTTTGAGGGGGTGCTTATTTTAAATACGATTTTGTAAACCTTTATAAGTTCTATTTTATGAAATAAACTTATATTTTTAGATATTTTTATAAAAATTTAATATTGATGATTTTTTTTAAAATTTTCAGATTTGATTTATTTGTTGATAAACAGTAAAAACAATACTGCGTTTTAATTGAGAACTACTTTTTCATATGATTTATTTATATTTTTATATTTTAGATTATACTGGTTTTAAGGGATAAATCCATAAATATTTTACAATTGAATATAATTATGTTCTTTGGAATAAATATCATATTGTATTTGTTTATAAAAACATTTCAATAATTTGGATATTTTTTTGTTAAAAACTAGTTTTCTCGATCCACAAATAAGATTATGTTTTAATTAATTTTTGTTAATTAGTTTTTTTTAATTTTAATAAATGGATTCCATATTTCGAAACATAATGAAAAAAATTATTAAAATGTCTCTATTGTTATTGGAGAATATGAATAATAATTTTTTTATTTTTAATTACCCCTATTAAGGGAAAGTTTTGTAATTAAGGGTATGTCAAATTTTATAAATATTATAATATCACCATATCACATTTTATAATTTTATGGGATTTTTTTCTAGTTCATAAGAATCAAAAGATTAGTTATGAGACCATTTATGTATTTTTTATGATAATATAACATTTATAATATTTAATTCCAAGGAAAGTAAATTTTATCGTACTTGTGTTTTTAAGAAGAGAAATATTTTAAATATGAGATTATATAAGGTATAATTTCAACAATAGGAATTATGTTGAATGATAAATTTTTTATCATTATCATGGTACTTTATTTATAATTTTTGTTGAAAAAATAATTAACTTAAATGGTGACACTATGATGATGCATTAAATGATTTATTAGTGAAATAATAATATAAATGATATTTAAAAAACTAAATTAAATATAATTTGATATAATTGATTAAATAAATAAATTTTATGGTATATTTTTACATGTTATTAATGAGGTATGACAATTTTAATGGAATTTATGGTAATTTTATGATATTTCTAAAAAGGAAGTATATGAATTGTTTCAAATTTAAAATTTTTGATATTATATAAAAAATAATGTTTTTTAAAATATATAATATTCATAAAAAAATTATAATCTTTAACAAAATTATTGGGGTATTTCTTATAATTTTATTAATCCCTTGTTTATTGGTTTTTTTTTCATTTATGAAAATTTTATTAACCCTGAAAATGTAAATGATGTGAAATCATGGTAAAAATTAGAATTGTTAAATATTGTTTAAATAAAATTGATAAGGACTAAAAAATATAAAAATATTTTCAAATATTTATTGGATGAATTTATTCTCATCCATGATCATCCTATATTCGAAGAAATATATTTTCGATACATTTGGAATTGAAAAATAATTTTTACTTGTTTATGAATTTGAAGAATTCCAAGAGTACTCTTCCCCTCTCATATAAAAAGGAAAATATTCTTATGCTTTCAATAAACATAAAACCCTATAGGTAAAAAATAGCTCCTAAAAAATCCATTCCAATAATACCACCCCACATTCTATATATATTATTTCAGTCAAAACATCATCCTTATTGATCATAAGGTGTTCAGAAATGAATGATTTCCAAAGATGTTGTGTCATTTTTATTAAGTGTTATTATTTTATTTATTGATACACATATTTAAAATATTCTTAAAAATGATGAAAATGTAACTATAGTAACAAAAATGTATTGATATTTGACTATGTTAATATCATCACTTAAATCCATATCCACTTCCATTAAAATTAAAAAGATTTAGCATACATGTGTGCAATAAAATAGCGCCTAACAAACCGATATAATTCATTTTTCATCATAGTATATCAAGAGAGGTTATCATATACTTTCTATATTTATAAATTACATTAATAAAATGATCATAATTCTTAAATTACAATATATCATATACATTATTACCATTTCATACACAAAAAAATTGATAGTGTCATTCATGTGTAGATTAGAACTGTTGCCTCTATGAAGTGATGAGATTAATTTTTGATCGCGTCATCTCATGGATGATATATATATATATATATATGTTTATTTAAATTATTAATTTGATATTAATGATATTATTATAATTATTTAATGATAGAATAATACATAACTATATTCAATAATGATCATTAAAAAAAGTAAATTATACTCATGCGTACATACGACATAAAATCTCCATGATTGCATCAATGTTCATATTTCGTAACCATATGTAATGGATGGGTTAAAAAATATAATTCTCTTAATAATTTATTATTTTTTTGAGAAGATTATTCTTTTCATGATTGATTGAGGACCACTTTGACTTTGTACATCATACGTGGTCCATTTTAGTCCATAGTACGGAATATCATGAAAATGACTGTTATGAAAATAAATAATTAAGTAATTGTTATAACATGATAATATATGATTTAAATGGGATATTAAAGTTGAATAAGGTTCCAAATTAAGTCAATAATTTTATTATGTTTATTATTCTGGAATATGATAATATTACATGATAACTCACATTCATGGTAAGTGGTTATTTTTGAAAAACATAGTCTTTAATGTTTTACACATATATTATTCTCAACATTTCCTTTTCTTTTCCATGTTTTCATTAAGGTTATTATTTATGTACTTTTATGTACATTAATGTTTTAAAATTTCAATTTTCATATTTATATCATTGTTTTGAATGTATTTTGGAATGCTTTGATTTAAAATAACATTATAAAGGTTTTAAATTTGTTTTTCTTGGTAATTTAGTAATTGAAAATGTTTTCATATGACTGAAAATGAAATTTTATAATTTCCAGGGTTCTAGTTGAAGCATTTATGTGTTATAATTATATAAGTATACTTTTACATTGGACATGTATTTATATGATTAACTAACTATGTGTGCTTCCAGGATAATCTAAGGACAGGTGGTTACGTTAAAATCTGAAATGAATTTGGAATGGAAGTCAGCCGTATTGATATTCCATTTGTATGAGTGACATTTATGGATATTTACTATATGGTTATTGAATTTGAGTATAACTATATACCAATTTACAGATGATATTTTATATTCTTTCTTTGTAGTTTTCATTAAATTAATTTTATTTTCAAAAGGTAATATATTGGTTTTTTTCAACTAAGGGACACGTTTCAAGGTGATCATGTATAATATTAAGGAAATGTTTATTGGGATTTTACAATAATAATTAATTCCTTTCTTTTAAGTCCCTTTGTAATTGTTTTTTCTCAAACCATGTTTTAAAATGTTTTTTATACGGCTTTATGGAATATTTAGTTCACGGACGAAATCAAAGGGAAACTGTGAAGTTATGTCAACATATAAATAATATTTTATTTTAATGATTTTTTGGAAAGAAATTTTAATGAGTATAAGAGTCTAATGGAAATTTATGGGTTTACTATGTAAGATTTCATACAAATTATCTCAAACTATCAACCTAAAAAATATTTTATAAAAACTATGAATTATATTTTTAAAATAAATAGAATATGTAACATTTATGAATAGTTTCTTACAATATAAATCATTGTACTACAAGGGATAATTGAGGAATTTGAGCTATTATAATCATCTAACAATTACATTATTAGATCAGGTGTTCATAGAAAAAATAATCAGTTTTTAAATTTTTGAAATCCACCTTCACCAACATTTTATGAAAATTTTCCATTATTCAGAGCTTTAATTTTCTTCATAAAATTTTCATAATTATATAGAGTAATTTTTATATTTTATTATAAATTAGGGTTCTATATTATTATCAAATGTGTGATGAATATAATTCATTGATAATTATAATATTTTATTTACTAGATTAATGATTATAATATCCATCTCATACATAATTGGGGTCATAACACCAACTCAATTCCTTCTCAATCCATCCACTACCTTATTTTCATTCCTTGGGTATTATTGTATCGATAAATCATAATCCTAAGGGGCTCAATTCATGTCCTCTATCCCATATTGAACTCATTCTATAGGAATATATATATTTAGATTTTAAGATATGTGGATATCTCACATATTTTCCCACAGAGATAACATCTCCACATCTTCCAAGAAATGATTAAATATTACAACTGAGGATCCTATGTTGGATAGTTTATGTCATGATAATTCAATTTCCATTAATACATATGTAATAAATTTATCTTTTCTTTTCATTATCACACAATGATGTAGCTTTTTCAATGAATAACTAAATATAAAAAAACTATCCTTTCCAGTTGGTCGAGCCAAAATCATATCATTGACCAGTATCATATTTGGTTCAACAATATATTCTTTTTATTCCTTTATTTATAAAAACAAATCCCCTTCATGTGTACGATTGGTAATCAGGTTAGAAAATCATAAATTTTTTTAAATTATCTCAAAAATAATTTACCAACCTAATGAAACTACATACCTTCTATATGGTCATTACTGTAGGCCTTTCTCTATGTTAATTTTTTTTTTCAAATGACCAATTTATATTCCATCCTTAATTACAGTATATCAATAAAAAGAAATATATTCAAACCAGAAATAAAAGATACAAAACTACTCATATAAAAATTTTCTTTTATGACTTTCGTTAATTATTTGAATGAAATTATAATTGTCCACATAGTTTCTATAATACAACAATATAACCCACATTAATACCACAATGATATCATAATTATATTTCTTGAATTCTATATTAATTTGATCTATAAAAACATATGGTTCATTAGTTGATCAAAGTGGAACTACTTTTAAAAAATAATATTTAATTCCCCATTCATAATATAGTATTTATAATTTATTCCATATTTACTATCAGTTGATGATACCCAAATTGATGTAAAATCATTGAAATATATTAATATCTATGAAATTGAATGAATAATTAATTATTGTGAGGAAGAGGATATTTTTTTCTTTATCCTAATTGCATTGATTTCTCTATAATCATTGTGTATGTTGGAACCATGGTGTTCTATGCATGATTTGGAGTGTGGTTTGTGTTTGTTGTCAATCATCAATGGAAGTTCGGATCGTGTACCAGCAAAGAGATCATACCGTCCAAGCAGACAACAGATTTGGAAATCGCGAAGACCAGAAGAATGGAGGCGGTGAGTCTTCGCGATTACGTCAAGCTTCGCGAACGGTAGAGGGTGAAGCCCAACGCGGCGGAGAAGGGCTTTGCGAGGGAGCTTCGCAGCGAAGGCACGAAGGAATGTAGATGGTGATTCTTCATGATTACGTCAAGATCCGCGAATGGAAAATTGTCGTGGTGCTTCGCGATTTGGACAGAATTCTGGCGGAAATTTTGGAGCTTCGCGATTTGAGCTGACGTGGGGCTGACTTCGCGCAGAAGGTTAGAGGGTCAGTGGAATCACCTATAAATTAAGGCCGACCCCCTCAAGAGAAGCAGAGAGAATTTCAGAGAAAGTCCTTTTCTCTCGGTTCGCAACGGTCTCTCGCAAAGGCAGCGTGCTTCGCGAAAGAGGAGCTTTGCGGCGGCTATTCTAGCTCCGTGAAAGACGGGCGCCCCGCGTTGGCTTAGTGAGCATCGCGAAGAGGCAGGAGCTTCGCGATAGCCAAGCATTGCGAAGGCTGGAGCATGACAAGAGTGCTTTGTGACTGAGCTTCGCGATTGAGCCTCGCGAAATGGCAGGGGCTCCGCGAAGGCTTGTTTGAGCATTGCAATATTGGGAGCCTCGCGAAGTAGGGTACTTTGCGAAGGCCTCTTCCAAAGGTTGTTTGCCCTGTGGACAAGGGAAAAGGGGGTATTCATCAGTGGTTGGAATTTGGATCTTAAAAGAGCATTAAAATTAGGACTCTGATGCAAGCAAAGTCTTATGTTGAATAGGAGACAATGAACTTCATGACTGTCAATTGAAGAGACCTTCACGTCTATAAACTGAGTGTGACTTCACCAACGGTAGTGAGCCGGGGGGAGTCAACGGGAGTGACCCGAGGGAAGCAGTGAGCTATCTTAGAACCTTTGTAAAGGCAGTGAGCCTAGGACAGATTGACTGTGCCCGAACAATTGTAATATCCAGCTAGTGAAGTTTAGTGGTTTTTGGTACGACCGACAACTTGTCGGCGTATGCTCCTTGGACGTAGCCCTTAGTGGAGAACCAAGTAAAAAAGGGTTATGTCTTCTCTGTGTATGTGCATGTTTTCTTTTTGATCTTTCTCATCTTACTGGTTCAACAAGTTCCTAACAACGTGGGAACAAGATCCACATTTTTAAGAAAAAAAGTTGTCACCCTGATTCACCCCTCCCCTCTCAGGGTGTCCCGGGGTCCTTCAAGTGGTATCAGAGGGAGGTTTCTGGTGTTGAATCTGACCTTTTTTTGTCATGGAAAATTCGGTCAATGTCAGTGGAGTCCCTCCCTTCGATGGAAGCAATTTCTAGATCTGGAAAAACAGAATGAGATCTTATCTGAGATCTCTTGGAATGGAAGTTCTCTTTTCTACTGTGCAAGGAATACAAGTCACTGATCCAACATGCCTTACTATGACTGAAATAGACATGAAACTTTATGATGCAGATGCTAAAGAACAAAACGCACTCACTGCAGCCCTTTCTGATCAGATCTACCTAAAGGTGATGAATTTCACCTCAGCAAAATCCATGTGGGATAAACATGAGAATATTTATGAAGGTGATAGCAAGGTGAAGGAGGCGAAACTACAAGTGCTGCACAATCGGTTTGATGATCTGAATATGCATCCAGACGAGAATGCAGACTCTTTCTCCAATCGAATTACTAATGTGGTTGGAGCTATTCGGGGTCTAGGAGAATAAATCAAAGACATTGATATTGTAAAGAAAATATTGAGAAGACTTCCACCTCTTTATAATGCGAAGGTGTCAACCCTTGAGGAAAGAGATCTTTCCAAACCTTCTCTAGATGATCTACTGAGCAGTTTGGTAGAAAATGAAATGAGAGTCAAACCTGAAGATGCTACGACTCGGGTGAGCAAGGAAATGGAATTCAAGGCCATGGATAAACTGAAAATCTCAAAGGATAGTAGCGGTGAAGATGACGAAGAAAAATAAATTCTTTCTCTCATTGCAAAGATGATCCAGAAGGGGAAAGGGAAATTCAAAGGGAAGTTACCTCTCGCGTGTTTCCGTTGTGGAAAAGTTGGGCACATTGCTTCGTAGTGTTTAAAAATGATCAATGATGAAGATAGTGAGGATGAAAACTTCAAGTAGCCTTAGGGAAGGTTCTTCAAAATGGGAGACTTCAAATCTGGTAAGAAAATGCAAAGGAAGAGTTTTGTCTATGAAGAGGAAGAAGATGATAATGAATTCTGTGATGAAGAAGAACCAGAATTCAAAACTGGGAACCATGCTTATATGATGGCCGCTGTTGAAAAGACAGAAGATACTGAAGGAGAAAAACAACTGAGAACTTGTGTAGATACTGAGATGAAACTTAAGGATGTGGTTAGAAAGCTCAAGATTAAATTTAAGAGCTGCATTAAGTGGAAATCAATTGTAGAAGAATCAACTGAATACGTTGATCAACTTGAAGCTGAAATTGAATGACTGGAAGAATTTGTGAAGGTACAGTCTAAAATAATTGAAAGTAATAATGATGTAGTAGATCTGAAGCTAAGAATTGAAGAACAGGAAAAGGTCATCAATGACCTCACCTCCAGACTGGATGAAAAATCCAAGACTGCTGATGGTCTTGAGGAGGAATTAGTTACTCTAAGGAGTAAACTGGAGACTGAATCAGTTCCAAAAGAATCAAGGAAGAAAATACAGTTTGGAAGATTCTCAGATGCAGAATTACTAGAAAGAGCCAAGTGTGGTTCATATGGGGTTGGTAAAATCTTGAGTGATCAAAGACCCGCTTGCATGGGAAAGAGTGGAATTGGCTATGAGGCTGAGACATCAACTGCTGGAAGTGAAAAGATCCAAAATAAAGATAAGATGAAAGTTGAACATCTTGAAACGTTGCCTAGAGTGCCGAAAAAGGAACCCTCAATCCAAACTAAAAGGGGACCTAAAAATTATCCTCAAACATTCATAAATGACAGACAGACTTACTATTCTCCCAAGGAAGAAGTTTTGAGGAGAAATTCAAGTGATAAGACATTTCATCTCATGAAGTGTCAGTTATGTGGCTATCTGCGCCATACCATGTCATATTGTGAAGAGGCAAGAAGCTATCTGAATGGATAAGATATAGAAGCTCAACAAAGGAGAACAATTTCATATCCTAATTCTTATAGAACAAATAATTTCTATGGATATTGTTTTTGTTGTTCTAACTTTGGTCATAAGGCCGCTAATTGTAGGTAGAGAAGGGACATGGACACCTCATACCGAAGTTCCAGACAAGTCAAGTCTTGTCAGCAAGACAGTGTTGCTCTTTCAAATAGGTTTTCACCTCTCAGAGAAGACTTTGACTATGAAGAACCTGGGTATGTGGAAGAGATAATTGAAATACCATCAGTTCTTTATACTTGATCTAATGTCTCATGGAAGGAATGGAAGAAGATTGAGAAATCCAACCTTGTAGAGGTGTCCCTCAAAGCTAAAATGAACAACAGTACCTGGATTCTAGATAGCGGTTGTTCATCCCATATGACAGGTAATGCCGGCCTACTAATGAATATCATAAGGAATGTTGATGGTACCGTATGATTTGGTAATGATGGGGCTCTAAAAATCAAAGGGAGTGTGAGTAACAAATTATCTAATGGAGAACTAAAGAAGACTGAAGTCCTTTACATAGATGGCCTATGTCATAATCTCCTCAGCATGAGTCAACTCTGTGACTCGGGACTTATAGTCATGTTTAATCAGAAAGGCTGCACTATCATGGGAAAGTCTGGCAATTCACTTATGAAGCGATGTAGAACAGAAGGCAACTTGTATCAGGTCGATAGTGAGGAAAATGTATGTTACATGACTGTTGAAGAAGAAAACAATTTGTGGCATCGGATACTGGGACACATCAATCAAGAAGACATGGAGAAAATATCAAAATTGAGAATTGTCATGGACATTCCCAACCTAAAGCTTGAGTGTGAAAAAAACTTGTGATGCTTGTATTTGTGGGAAGCTGGTCTGCAGTTCATATCGACCAAAGATAAAAAGAGCATCACACCTTCTTGATCTGATTCATACAGATGTTTGTGGGGTAATAAATGTTGCCGGAACTCATGGAGAAAGGTACTTTGTCCTTTTCATAGATGATTGCAGTAGAATGTCATGTGTGATGGTCATTCACAGGAAACGACATGTCCTTGACTGCATGAAAACATATCGGCGATTCACCGAGAATGGTACTGGATGAACAATCAAAGTGTTGCGATCTGACAATGGAGGAGAATTCACATCCAATGAATTGGAGAATTACATTGAAAAGAATGGGATACAGAATGAGGTATCTGCTGTGAGAACTCCACAACAAAATGGAGCTGTTGAACGTAGGAACCGAAAGGTGAACAACATGGAACGAACCATGCTGATTGAGAGTTGTATTCCACGACAATACTAGATAGAGGTTGTTCAAGCTGCAGTGTACATTCAGAATCAAACAGGACTTTATATGGGTGAGACGAAGACACCATATGAATTGTGGCATGGACGGAAGCCTTCTCTAAAATACTTTCGTGTCTTTTGAAGTTAATTCTTCATCAGGAACAAATAAGAAAATCAAGTGAAATATGGCGGCAATGAAGATGAAGGAATTTTCCTCGGTTACTCAATGAACAACAAAGCCTACAAATGTTTCAACAAGTGTTTGGGAAGGATTTTGGAAATTAGTGATGTTAATTTAATTGAAGAGAAAACCAAAAATGCTTCAAGGACGTCATATGCTGATGTGATAGAAAGTCAGGAAGAATGTGAACGTGAAGAAAATACAAATGCAGAAATAGAGGAAGCTGTTCAAAACACTCAGCAGTCACATCAAGATGTTGACTCAGAAGCAGAATCTAAAGAAGAAACTATGGCTGAAGAGAATACTACTGAACCTCGCAGGAGAGATCGAAGAGCTGAGATTGATCCATCCAAAATAATTGGGGACAGGATTGCACTCACTCAAACAAGAAGGATGAGGAATACCACGCAATCTGCATTTCTATCAGTTGTAGAGCCATCCTTATTAGAAGAAGCTGAAAAAGATAAATCTTGGGTGAAAGCTATGAATGATGAATTAGATCAGATTGAAAAGAATCAGACATGTGATCTTGTCCAGAGACCTGAAGGTCACAATGTGATTGGTACCAAATGGATCTTCAAAAATAATTTTGATGAGCATGGAAGTGTCATCAGAAAGAAGGAACGACTGGTATGTAAAGGATACTCCCAGATTAAAGGCGTTGATGTTGAAGAAACTTTTTCTCCAGTGGCTAGACTGGTGTCAATCAGGATTTTCCTTGCCATGGCACTCTAAAGAGGATATAAAGTATATCAAATGGATTTCAAGACAACATTCTTTAATGGTGTACTCGAAGAAGAAGTCTACATTGAACAACCAGTGGGATTTGTTTTGGGTGCTGATGAAACAAAGGACTGCAAACTGAAGAAAGCTCAATATGGTTTGAAGCAGGCACCACGGGCATGGTACTCAAGGCCGGACTCATATATCAAGATGTCATAATTCAAAATAGGAGGAGTTGATCACAATCTCTATGTGAAGAATTCTCCAAAAGATCAATTCATGGTTCTTCTCTACGTTGATGATATCATATTTGGTGGCAGCAGGCAGAAATCAGTGGATGAATTTTCCAACCACATGAAATCTGAATTTGAAATGTCTATGATTGGGGAGCTCACATATTTATTGGGGCTGCAAGTGATTCAAAAGAAGGAATACATTTTCATTTCTCAAGAAAAATATGCAAGAGAGCTGCTGAAGAAGTTCAATATGCAAGACTCCAAACCAATGTCAACTCTGATTGCAGTTGGAACTAATCTTGGAAAGCATGAGGATGGGAACTCTGTTGATCCCACCATGTACAGAAGGATCATTGGAAGCCTACTGTACCTGACAGCGACAAGGCCAAATATTGTCTTTGTAACATGCCTTGCGGCCCGCTTTCAGAGTAATCCAAAGGAGGAACATATGGTAGCAGTAAAAAGAATCATGAGGTACATTCAAGGTAAACATAACTTCATGTTATTTTTTGCTGAAGGTAGGGACAATGAATTATCAGCGTTTTTTTGATGCTGACTGGGCTGGTGATGTAGTAGACAGAAAGTCCACTAGTGGTGGAGCTTTCTATGTTGGACAGAAATGTGTTGGCTGGTTGAGCAAGAAACAAGAATGTACTTCTCTTATTACTGCTGAAGCCAAGTATATCTCTGCCAAAAAGGCATGCACTCAACTGCTATGGATGAAGTATAAATTAACTGACATTGGCAATGAGGTGACGCAACCAATGGTGATTTACTGTGACAACAAGAGCGCAATTGATCTTACGAAGAATCCTGTTCATCATTCTCGTACAAAACACATTGAAATTAGGTATCACTTTATCAAAGAGAAAGTTGAGCAAAGCGTGATTAGATTGGATCATGTGGGAACAGATGAGGAAGTGGATGATATCCTGACAAAGCCACTGTCAGCGGCTGTGTTTGAGAAGCATCGGTTGAACCTCGGTGTTCGACCACCTACCAGTGCATAAAGAGGTTACGAAATTACCCCTCTCCCCATTTGTTATAACTGTTTTAATCTGTTTATGGATATGACGCAGGTTTATGGGGGAGATACTATCCAGGGGGAGTATGGTTTGGGATGAACATGTAAAAAATATACTGGTCTTTGGATTTATTGTCAATGGGGGAGAAAGGAGAAGGCATAAATTCAGGCAACTTCTGTGATGAGAAGAATTTGAAGGAAAACAGTGGAACCCAATTCAAGCCTCCTCTCTTGTTTTCTACACCGAGCATTGGTCCCGTAGACTTAGAGTGTTGGCTGGGTTGATTCCTGCATTTTTTGGTTTTCACATTGATAGAGATCTATTGAATTTTTCTTCTGATTGCCAACAAACCCAAAGTGGGAGATTGTTGTAACCATGGTCTTCTATGCATGATTTGGAGTATGGTTTGTGTTTGTTGTCAATCATCAATGGATGTTCGGATCGTGTACCAGCAAAGAGATCATACCGTTTAAACAGACAACAGTTTTGAAGGTCATGCTGTTTCCCAGTGTTTGCCAAATTTTCTGGGTCCAAAATTTGGAATTTGGTGAGCACCATGAAAATAGGATTTCCATGAAGATCATGATTTAATATGGAAAAGTCATGATTTTCGCGATGATAGGATTCATGGTTTGGAAATCGCGAAGACCAGCAGAATGGAGGCGGTGAGTCTTCGCGATTACATCAAGATTCGCGAACGGCAGAGGGTGAAGCACATCGCGGAGGAGAAGGGCTTTGCGGGGGAGCTTCGTGGCGAAGGCGCGAATGAATGTTGACGGTGATTCTTCGCGATTACATCAAGCTCGGCGAATGGAAAATTGTCGTGGTGCTTCTCGATTTGGACAGAATTCTGGCGGAAACTTTGGAGCTTCGCGATTTGAGCTGACGTGGTGCTGACTTCGCGCGGAAGGGTCGAGGGTCGGTGAAATCGCCTATAAATTGAGGCCGACCCCCTCAAGAGAAGCAGAGAGAATTTCAGATAATGTCCTTTTCTCTCGGTTCGCAAAGGTCTCTCACGAAGGCAGCGTGATTCATGAAAGAGGGGCTTCGCGGCGGCTATTCTAGATCCATGAAGGACGGGCGCCCCGCGTTGGCTCAGTGAGCATCGCGAAGAGGCAGGAGCTTCGTGATAGCCAAGAATTACGAAGGCTGGAGCATCGTGAGAGTGCTTCGCGATTGAGCTTCGCGAAATGGCAGGGGCTCCGCGAAGGCTTGTTTGAGCATTGCAATATTGGGAGCCTCGTGAAGTATGGTACTTTGAGAAGGCCTTTTCCAAAGTTTTTTTTCTCTGTGGACAAGGGAACAGGGGGTATTCATCAGTGGTTGGAATTTGGATCTTAACAGAGCATTAAAATCAGGACTCTGATGCAAGCAAAGTCTCATGATGAACAGGACACAATGAACTTCATGACTATCAATTGAAGAGACCTTCACGCGTCTATAAACTAAGTGTGACTTCACCAACAGTAGTGAGCCAGGGGGAGTCAACAGGAGTGACCCGAGGTAAGTAGTGAGCTATCTCAGAACCTTTGTAAAGGCAGTGATCCTGCGACAGAGTGACTGTGCCCAAACAATTGTAATCTCCAACTAGTGAAGCTTAGTGTTTTTTGGTACGACCGACAACTTGTCGGCGTATGCTCCTTGGACGTAGCCCTTAGTGGTGAACCAAGTAAAATGGGATTTGTCTTTTCTGTGTATGTGCATGTTTGCTTTTTGATCTTTCTCATCTTACATGTTCACCATGTTCCTACCAACGTGGGAACAAGATCCACAACTTTAAGTGGAAAAAGTTGTCACCCTGATTCACACCTCCCCTCTCAGGGTGTCCCGGGGTCCTTCAGTGTATCCTAAAGGATCCGTCTATGTTCTTAGAAAATATATCAAGGAATACTCTTATGATATATTGGTGTATATAAATCATGTATCACACAAATCCCTTAGTGATTTCTTCAACTCCACTAATTCTATGAGGGTCATTTTATAAGGTGTCTTTTATATAGGTTTTCATCATGGAGGAAATTAATGTAAATCTCAATATCATGCCATAATATATGACCAATAATTCAATCCTTAAATACATCAATTTGTTCATATATAATAGGTACAACCTCCATTTAAAGATTGCGTTCTCTATCAATAGATTGTGTCTAGTCTACCTCCATAAGAATCTCAATCAGAAGAGATATTTTGGGTGAACATATACAACTCATAGATGATTATGTATATACTAAAATGATAGGAAATTACTCATCTTCATCGCTAATGATAATTTATATATTTTTTCAACAAATTTTTACATCTTAATTTGAAACCATATCCCAAAAAATTATTATATAAAATTATACCATAGGTATAATAATAATGTTGGAAAATAAGAAATTTTTATTTTTTATAATGGGGAATCCCTAACTCATCATTATAAGATTGGTACTTTTACTAGAATTTTCTTCTCACAAATCCATTCTTAATGCGCTATGGAAATATATTAATTTTTGAACTCATAGAATATATAAGAGTGTGATAATCATGAAAAAAATAAATTTGTATGTAAATATTAATAAAAAATAAAAGTATCTACAACTTAATCATTGGCTACTTCCACTTCGGTTTTAGTGATCAATTTAGGCTAGCCTTGTCACTATGGCCTCATCTATGATAGATTCTGTTGATTCTTAGGGAATTAATTTTCATTGTTACTCGAATCTATATTGTTGAATCGATAAATAGATGAAATTATTATTCCATTAACATTTTTTATGCTGATAAACAATATCATCACTATTATAAAAAATATATCAATTCTTTTAAGAATTTCCTAAGATGATTCCTTCCAGATTTTCCAAATGATATAAATTACACCCTTTTCATATTCTTAATTGATGTGTTCCCTTTTATTTATTACTATTCTGACCTATTATATATATATTTTTAGAAAAATGAATCTTTTTCCGAACAACTAAAAAATCACTCTAAGTTAATTTTTGTATCCCGATTTCAAAAATAAATTTTATTTTTTCAAATAAATATTATAAAAGTGGTTAAAATTAATTTCAATCTTCGTGTTTAATGTTGGATTAAACCAAATTCTATAAAAATTATTTTTTTTTAAGTATTACTTTTTTATTTTAAATTATTATTATTTTATATCCATTTATCATTTATCAATTTATGTATGTTAATTCCATATATTTTTCATAATTTAGTTATTTCTATACATTCCCTATAATTTCATGGATATGTTTTTATGATAATATATATCATCTCTCGTCAATGCTATATGTTATGTATCCTTTATTATATAATATATAATATTGTTAATTTTTAAAAAACCCTTGTTGTTACATCTTCCCCCTTGTTAATAATTCCATCCTTCATATTTTACCTTTGTCTTGGTAGAAAAATGATATACATATGAAAATAATTTTTTTAAACCCTTGTCATAAAAATGGAAAATACTACATCCTCTTACGAAGAGATAAATGGATGTACAAAGGTTATATAGAATAATACATCACTGGTATTCCAAATAAGATAACATATCTGGTGATGGAATAAATGAATGAATAATTATAGTGAGTAATTGAGTTCGTTGATCACAATAAAGTGAATGATCAATGGAATTTTATGTTTCCGAAAAACATAAAAATGATATGACAAAATTAACCACCAATTCAATAAAATTTAAGGCACTAGGATATCTTTTCTATTTCAATTTTAATTTTCTGGAGTTGAGGAATTATACCACCATATAAAATAATTGAATATGGATATATACATGCTTGATGAGTATAAATCCATAAATTATCCAACGTCAAAAAAATTATCATAATTATCTCTATTTGATGTGTATTTAGGATCAATTTTCAATGTTTGAATCATGAGAATAAATTTTTATAGGACCACATATACCTTAATGGCATAATAAGATATTTATCCTTTTTTATAATTTATCCAAAAACTTAATTTTATATCATAGTAAAATATTCCATTGTACATTAATCTCAAAATTTAAATAGTAATACCAAAAAATCAATAAAAAATCCATAAATTATTATCCCTAAAACATATTAATCACATCATTAATATGTTCAATACCCAATAATCTGAAGGGTTTTTTCATATATCCTTATGAGATATGTCGACCATTATTACTGAAAAAAAATACAATAGGATTCATAAATAAAAGAAATCATTACTTATAAAATTATTCTATTTTAACCAAGAAACCACATAGTCCAGTGGTACATGTGAAATCCTTTTCATCCCTCTATTATGGGTTCAAGCTCGACCGCTATGTCGAATGTGTCTGGTTGACACCGAGTATACTAGATATCATTTTTTTAAATAATTTTTACATAATTATCAATACACGTTGGTAATAAGGATTACAAATTTCTCAACCCAATGAAACATATCCAGTAATATCATTAATATCCTAAAATATTTTACTATATAAAACACTAAAATGAGGTGTTTATGAATTTTAAATTATGATCAAACTAAATTTTATATACCTATAATGTTATCCATAACTCTTTAGATGACATCACATGAGAACAAACTAATCTCAATTGTTCTCTAAAATGACCTATGAAACCTATAATAAAAAACCCAAACCCACACTCCAAAACATCATGTTGAAATTTTAAATAGTATATTTTCATATTTTATTCAATTAATTGTGACCCAATTTTTTTCCATCCAAACTATACAACATCACATGGATAATTTGGATCACATACATTCTTGAGAACCATTATGTATTATAGTTTTATAGAAATGGTATAATCTCCAAAATTAAAAAATATACCCAAAATTAAATGATCATTTTCTCATTTAACCATGAGTTTCTTATTTAAGATGATGTAATCATGATCATCCATTTGAATTCCCTTATATAATGTTTTTATAACCTAATTATTTATAACTCATGGAAGTGGAAAAAAATGGGTATCCCAAATCCTTATTATTTTTAAACATAATATATAAAAATTTAATATCCTCAATTAGAATAAAGAGTGATTAAGGGTCTGATGAAATGATCCAAGAGAATGATATGCTACTAAAAGAACCCACACATATCAACTATTGAAACTTAATTAATGAAACCTGGAATATTGAATTAACAGAGTAATGAGTTATAGAAATCAGTAATGGGACCAATTAGAAATTTTTAGGACACACTGTTATATATGTTCTAACAGCTCCACTCAATGCTATCGGATCTTCCCCAATGTATAAAATGTAATAGGTCCAATTAAAACAAAATTGGCCACACCTTTATATAAGATATAATGAGATCACCATGAGCTATCTATTCAGCCCCTATTATAATTTGTAACAGTATCACCTGAAGCTATATATAAAAACCCATCATATATAATGGCCATGAACCACAAATAAAATACATATATTATATAAATTATCATAAAATAGATAAAACAACCATTATTCCATTAATAACATAATTAAAACATGAAAAAATGTGTTTCATAACTATATATTGTAAATATAATTAACTTGTGGAAGACAACTGGGATTCATAACAATATATTTATAAGATGATTAAACCTTGAAAAAGAAATGAGTTCTACAACAATCTATTTTAAACCAGATTACTATGTTTATAGGAAGACATTTGATGGCAACAATAAAAAGTATATCAATTAGAGTAAAAGTAATACAAAGGTTTGAGGACATTGATGAATTTAAATATAATTATAAATTTATTAGATAAATATTACATAAAAATTATTTATTCATTTTGATGATGCATTTAAATACATAAAAATTTGGAAAAAATATAAAAAGGGGTTTCGATAAAAACATTAGAAGAAATATAAATGAATATATTAAAATTATTTAAAAAATTTCATGAAGAAAATATTTTTATATATTATAAAAACAAAATTAACATTAAAATGTTTAAAACCCCTCTTCTTTTATAAGCACTATTAAAAAATGATTTAATACAATATTCAGGAACAATTTTTATTTAAAAATATTTTGATAAAAATTAAAAATATGATTCAATGAATTTTTACTCATATTGGATGTTAATTCCATAAATTCCATAAAAGATAAAAATAAAATTGTTTTTTACACAGTAAAAAAAGTTACAAATGCTCCCTTTTGTAAAATGGTATGAATATTATTTTAATTGCTTTTATAAAAGCTATTGTGGCATTGTTGGGAATATGAGAGAATGATTACATTTATTTTTTTTGAAAAAAAATTAAACAATGGTTAAAATGATTTTTTATAAATCAATGGTGAGTAATAACATGTTTTTATTAATCATTGTTTTGGAATAAAGTATATTTCCAATCAGGGAATGAAATAAAGTCAAATTTTATTAAAAACATCTCTATTTATTATAGTACCAAAGAGTTGAAAATGTTACTATTTTTTAAATAATATTAATAACTATTATATAATAATATTACTACTTTCCATGATATATAGATCATAATATCTCATAATTTGAAGTATAATCTAAAAAATAAATGATAAATGATGATACTGAAACATATAACTTTTACAAATTTGGAAACATTGAATCACTATCCCCATTATTTAATAAAATTAAATGAAAATTATAATATCATTAATCCAATGATATTAATGATATAAAATTTCAATGGGAAATTTTGTACAAATAATACAATACAATTGGTGTATAACATAATATATATTGAAATGAATGAAAATCATGACAAATATTCATTAGCGCTTTGATAACATCGAAACAGTAAACCTTATAAAAGATAGAAAAATGATCCTAAAGATATGTACAAGAATAATAAAATATATTAATGGGTAGTATATATTCTAACACATCATAATATTTGATCAATATGTAATACATCTCACAAAAGTAAAATTTAGATGAGAAAACACTAATTTGGAGTTTGATTTATCACGCTTTTTCTTTATCATCCTGAATAATAGAAATTTTTTTATTATTAACCATATTTAAAAAACTCTCTTTTTTTCTATTACTTTTATTTCAAATATTACCATGTTATATCTTATTGTAAAATCAGTTAGGTGTATGCCATATATTTGGTTGATATTTGTCTTATTTGTCAAAAAATACTTTCGCAGTTTCACTATGGTAAAAGTTTTCATTTGTTAAACATCCCAATTAAAATAATTTTTAAATAATTATAAAATTTATAAAAAAATTAAACTATTATGGAAATAAATGAAATATGGTTATGAAAAATGAACTAACATTTCAACCATGGGAAAGGTAGGCCATGCGTATGCATGAGAAACATTTCCATTTTTCAAAGTTCATTATGGAAATAAGGTAAGTAATATTTTAAATTTCTGTTTATTTAAAAATATTTTAAATAAAATATTATTGAATAATTAATACTTATATATTGAATTATTATGATGAAGTGGTGAAAAAAACTATTACATCACTTCGAAGGGGCGATAGTCCACACGTCTATGAACAACATTATCATTTTATCAATGAGTGAAAAGATAAAAAATAAATGATATATTATATTAACATAATTTTAGATTTCTCAAGAATATAATTAATATTTAATATATAAACCCTAAATAATTATATGTACCCCTATTAACTTACATGTAATGTGTTAGTGAAAAACGAATCACATCGCTTCATGAGGCGGGAGTGCGCCCTACAAATGAGAGATGTTGGTGTATTTCTTACAGAATGGAATATAAAAGGTTATAGTTGATATAATTATTAAAGAGCTATAATTATGTCATATATATCATATATAAATTTTAAATCAATCATTATACCCAACTATGAGGTGAGGTAATGGAAAAATGAATGGCATCACTTTGCGAGGCGGTAGTCCGTCGTACGCAAGAATCAGGATTTAATAACCTATTTGATGTAATTGTACATTTTTTTTGGTCTATAACATAACTAAAAATCATATAAAATTAAAGATTATAGTATTTTTGTTATATTTTCACGGCATATGATGCTTATTTAGAATTTATAATCAAATAAAACAAAAATAATCATTCATGCATAATAACTCTTCTTCAAGTAAATCCATTTTGATTTCACCAAATTCCTTCCTTAAGAGGATTCATAAAAAGATTGAGTATTATAGTATTAAAATAGGGGAGTTTATAATTTTTTTGGTTAGGTATTGGCAGACCCAATGTTTCCTGATTCTGTGAACATGGGAGGATAGATTGTGGCCTTTTATATATGAGGATAGTGGAACACTTGTAATTTCACTGAAAGACTGTATATAACCCATGTTCTTTTCAATTCACCAGTCCCAAATAATGGTGGTTTAGAAAACCTAGAAGGAATATGTTCTAAATATACTCCAAAAAATAAATTATGGGAATCCACTTTTAACAATATATTTTCAACCCTGTAAAATTTATTTTTTACTTTAACTACATTAAATAGGATAACTAATATTTTTACAATTATGTTAGGTAAAATGATAATTTGACTTTAATTTAATCAATAAATTATTATGATTATAAATATTTAATACATTTTTTTAATTCAATTCAAATATTTTGAAAATTTTATTTTAAAATTAATAATGTAGACGCGACAAGAAAGCAGTTTGTAAAGATAAAATGATAAAACATTTATAATGTTGTTATATCAAAATTATAAATGAGAATTATTAAAATGGAATGTATTGTATTATTTAATATAAAATTTACCTAATTTACCTTATAAAAATTAAAATTCAGCTCTATCTGTATATATTATTTAAACCAAAAGAGATGTTTCCATTAAAAATATATATTTATCATTATTCATCAACAAATTAATCTTTTCAGAAAAATACCAAAAAATCACCCTAATATAATATTTTTATTCAAATTTAAAAAGTTATTATTTTTTAAATATAATTCAGAATGTTATAGTAATTAATTTTAAATTATGTGTGTGAAGCACGATTAAACCATCCTTTCGAAAAATAATGTTTTTTAGAAAACATTAATTTTTTAAAATGATTATTTTACATATATAATAATGAGATATACATTTTATTTATATATATAACATATAATTGTCATAATATATTTATTATTGTTAAAATAATTATAGCTTGAATATAATGTATATATATCATTGTGTGTTTACGCTTTGTGATGTGTGTCTATTACACTATCGAAAATTAATTTCAACCTTTAATAAATCAAATTATTACACTGAATATAAGAACATTAGTACTGATAATAAATAAATTAATTATAATAAAATCTATTTATTATGGTTTTGAAATAGAACCATTGATATTAATCGTATTAATTAAGATACCATCATTTCATATTTAAAAATATCTGAAACATTTTTATCGATAATTTCTTGTATATAAACCATAACTAAAACTAACATTGAATTTAGTTATAAGATAAAAAATAATTATTGATAATTAAATATAATAAATTTTAAAATATTGTAATATTTAAAATTTTGAGAATGATAATGTACAAAACTATTATTATGAAACAAGTAGTAACAGATTGATCTAAACTACATAAAACCCAATTTTGATTGAAAATACAAAATAATTATCATGAATGATTAAAATTATCATAAATATTGATTGTTAAAGTTAATATATATGAATATATCTATGAAATAATTTTTGGTGATATTTATGTTTAGAATACATGGGGTTAAAGAGAAATCATGGAAGTCAGAAACAATGGTGTGTGGTTTCTTTTTCTCAAATTCTATTTCATGATTAATATTTCTTATTATATTCCATGATATTTTTAATATTGTGTGATTACATCTGAAAGGAAATATTTTTCAATATTTATTTAATTCATTGTGTCTAATGATATGTATTATGATCTCACTTTAAATTTATTTTAATTCAAAAGAGACTAACATTGTAATGGATTGTATTAACTCAACTCCATTTGTTAAATTATAAATAATATTTTAACTTTTTTGTTCCAATATTTGTTTCCCCAACAAGAATTTTTTGCTTCATGTGATATTTACTTTCTCGATATTTGGAAATTAAATTTTAAATCTATTATTTTACCTAAAATAATTTATTTCCAAAATATTTATACCATTGTTCACAATAAATAAAATCTTATTTAATAATAGTTTCCCCACCTATTCCATGTTTTTAAACTTTTCAATTTTATCATCTATATTATGAAACCCAATTTTGTATTAACAATACATTTACAAAATTCCTTCATAATGATATAAAATACATAGTTAGACAAAATTGGTAATTTTGTTAAAACACCGTAGTGAAAAACATTATAGATGTTTGTGTGAAAGTATAATGTATTTTATTTTTTCACACATAATTTTTATGCCACATTTTATTATGTCAATAATAGTAATAAAGTTCACTTGTTTGAATACATATATTACACACCATGTTTTACACATGTTTTTATTATCCTATCATACATAAATCTTCATGTTGAAATCCTAAATTGAAGATTATTGGTTTATAACTCCATGTTTTATTTGGTATGAATCATTTTTATGTGTAAATTTTCCATGAATAAACTTTTTTATTGATATGTTCTTCTTATTCTCACAAATGATATGATATTTTTATTCAGTATGCTTACCTTTACACAGACAATGAGTTTTCTTCTTTTTATGTGTCTATTTACCTTTGGTAAAAATAAAATTCAATATCTATGATGCACCTAAAATGTTCTATTGTGCGGATAATTTATGATAATTATTAAATATTCATTATTATAATATTTGTTTTTAATATAGTGGAAAATTTTTCCACTAGTTAAATAAACATTTTATTATTTAAATAAATATTTTAATTCTATAGAACATATTGTTACCAGGATTTACATACAAGGATATTAGATCATTTTAGATAAATATTTATAACATTGAAAAAATACATTCCAGGGGATCGTAAAAGTTTATTGTCTTTGGAATCATGGAAACAAAATTTTATATCCTAGTGATAGATCTTCAACATCTCCCATAATTATCTACACTGTTAGAACTTCTACACATATCTTTTCTTCCTAACCTAGATAAAGGAAATACAATAAAGGGGTGAGCTCAAAATCTCAATAATGGTAAACAATGGTGACATGTAAGCCTAAACATGAGCATAGTAGTATGATCAGACAATCATAACAATAGGAGATCATACCTTTCATATCAGTGGTCCTAAACATGAGCTATTGGATAATGTTTTGGAGTTCCTAAGACCTAAATCATAAGGATATAAACATCAGGATCTATGAAATCATAACTAAGGAATAAGACATATAATTTTTACACTCATAAAGAATAGAAACTTTTATGTCAGTACTACCTACAAAGACCTTTATATCATGTTATGCTTGGGATACCTCCCATGTACCTACTTTGGGTGTGGGATAACAACCATTGTAGCCAAATTTATTTATAAATGGGCAATAACTCATATAACATATTGTTTTCAATCTTGTGCTACTACCTTTGTACCCTCATTTATTTTGTCTTGGGCCAAAAATCGTACACCCACATTGTTTTTGGGATTGGTCTATAACCAAAACACCCCATTTTTTCATCCTTGGGTTAAAACCCATGTACCCTATGAGCTCATATAAAACATATCATTACCCAATGAATTTAAGGGATATAGAGGTCCCTCCTATCTCAATGTAAAATCATTCAAAAATGTGCCACAAGATAATAAAATATTCATTATATCATGACACCTTAAAATATATAGGTCATATAATCAACAAACCATTATCCATAAAACAAAATGCGTACGATTAAAATTTCATCACATTATAACCTATGTAATATATATGGGTGTTATATCAATTTTAGAAAATCATATCCTGTCAAAGAGAAATGTATTTCATAAACATATAACCCATGAAAGAAAAACAAGTATAACAAAGACCATTTCAATAAGCGTGGCACATTGATAGAAGGGATATAAATGGAAACTTTAAAGAATTTCAAAAAAGGGATTGAGTAACATCAATGGATGACATCATAGATGGAAATTATTTTTGAAATATCTATAAATTTTTTTAATTAGGGATATTCCCTTCTATCTTTGAAAATGTCTTGTTAATACATAAAACCATTTAAAAATAATTTTCTCCAAAAATACCTTGAAAACATATAAGAATAATTGAACCCATTTTTAAATTATTTTTAATTAAAAATTAAATTAAAAAATTTCTTCAATATAATTCTTTTATAAAATAAAATGAATCTTCAAAGGAATGATGTTGTGAAAATACAAACTTGTCAAACGATATATAAATGAATATTCTTTTTTCAATTTTCAAAAGGATAGAAAGAATGCCTTATTTGAAAAGGGAAAATAACATTCCACTGAAGAAATTGGAAATATAAAAAAATGTGTAAAATGGATCTAAAATCTTAAAGGATAGTGGTATAATATTCTGGGAATCCCTTATTTGAAAACATAGATTTTTTTCTGAGGAATGAGTAATGTTGGGATTTTCTAAAAACACTATCTGGACAATATTGTTTAAAAAAGAGTACAATAAAGTAATAATACATGATTATATCAAGAAATATCATAGTATATGTAAAATAATTAATATAATTGATATATGGATAATAATATTCCATCAATGTAATAATAAACATAAACAATCTCGAAAAGCAATGATATTGTCTCAGTAAACTCTTATAACATGGTATATTGGGATCATTCTCTTCATGTAAGAAAATTTAATTACATAAATTATATAATATCATTTAAATATTGGGATTCAATATATTTCATGTAAAATGGATGAAAATTCCCTGTGAAAAACAGATTTTTGGTTCATAACAAAACATGCATCTCAAAAAAGAAAATTAGTGAAAAAAACATTTTATACCAATTAGGTAAATTTGGAAACATGAACCCCATGAAATAAGTTAATAAAATGAGAATGTAATCACCCATAGATTAAAGTACAAGGAACATATAATATAATTCTCAGAATTATACACACCACACAAAAGTAATGATTGGTGGATAAATATTGTATCTCAAACAAATTAAAAGTAAGATGAAACCCCTTTATCTTGTCTCGTGACTCTCTCCATACTCATACAATATTACTATATATTTAATATATGTTTATTATGCATATTTTCCAGAATCATAATTATAAATAAATTACCACATATGGGTTTATTATAACCTTATACTTCCCACTTTTTAACGATCCTATAATAATGTTTCACTTCGTGTAATATTCACTTAGTTCTTCACACGTGTCTTAATTTGTTATATCATTAGTCATTATACTTATATACTAATTCAATTATATTTATAATGATATAAATATCAGGTATATCTATTATATTAATATTATTATAATTTATATAATATAGAAGTATATAATGGAATACACCGTTCAAGGAGACGGTAAGCCGTATGTGCGCATGAACGTGGATTCTGTTTTTATTGTCTTATTGGATGAAAGTAGGTAAATGAAATATGTATATATAAAAATGTATATATATATATTTATTATAGTTTCATTAATATTTCATATATGTTCATTATACCCATCCTTAAATCATTTTATGTGGTGCGTGGATGAATCAAATCGCTTTGAGGGGGCGATAGTCCACATTTTCTCAAACGTGATTATCTTATTAACACTAAATATAAGGTAAAAATATGTGTTTTTTAAAAGTAATACATACTATTAAATAAATAATAAATATAATATGTTACATATATAAATATAGTGTCCAACATAATGGCCCCAACGATTGGTTGTAAAGGAGAAATGAACAATTATCTTTTCGTGAGGCAGTAGTTCTCTGTACACTGAAATAGTTTGTTCAACATCCATTAGATGATGGTATGTGTACGTGTAGGTCATAAAAGTTTCATAAAAACGTCATATTATATTTATTATTTATTTTTTTCACAAAAAAATGGAATAAAAAATAGTTTAGGGTTGATAAGTAAAATAAAGAAAATAATCTTGAGAGAAGACATTACCTCATAATCAGGAAACTCTTTTTGGATGGTGGCAAAGGATGCATTGAGATGACTTTTAAAAAAATTAGGATTCAAGGTAGATGGGAGGGTTTTGGGGAGTCTAATTTTTTATATAATATAATAACATAAAATTATGGAGAGGAGTGATAAATGGTTAGAGGTGGTGGGATTTTATAGGGAAGTAAAAGGACTCACATGGAATATTTAGAACCAAATTTGGTGTGCACTTATTTTCACTTATTCTATCTCTTAAAAAACAAACAAAACTCAATAATTGATTTATTATGGATGAAATATATACATAAAATGGCTTTTAAGAAGTTTTCATGGTCATTTATGTTCTTAATGTATATTTTTAGAACATAATTAAATTTAGTTGGCCCTCAACCGATGTGATTAATTTCATTACCTTTTAAAAATTATTTGGGTATGAAAATAACATCATTTTATTAGAATATAAGTATAATAATGAATAAAAATTTTTATGTAATATTTTTAAAATTATGATAATAGAAGAGGAAAAATAATAATTAGTTTTAATCCCACTGACGAGACAAAATGATAGGGATTTAAAGTTGGAAAAATTTCAAAAGGATGATAATATTTTTTTATTCAGTTTCCAAGTGAAGTTGATTTAAATGGAAATAATTGTATTAATATATTTAATATTAATCTAATATGACATAAAAATATGTTTATAATATAATTTTTTATTAATAATTTATTATAAAAAAGTATGTTATTAACTTAAAAGTAGTATTTTTCACTTTTCACCAAAAAAATGATGTTTCTCAGAAAAATCCCAAAAATTTCCCTTATGATTATTTCGACATTATGAATCAAAAAAAATAATTTTATTTAAATGAATTGAATTTGTAAATTTTTCTAGAATTACATTTACTTTTAAAAGTGATCCATTCGAGAAAAGAATATTTTAAATACAAAAGGACTTTACGAAAAATATTATCATTAGATATCAATTTGTTTTATTTATATAAAAAAACAATATTTGAATATTAAGAATAAATAAGTTTTAAATATAGGTTATAATATTCTTATTTTATTAATTAAAATATATAAAATAGATATTTAATAGAAACTCAATGTTGTATGCATCATATGCCACGTCGGTGATGCATGTCGTGCAAGGAAAGTTGGTATTGTGTGCAGCACAAGACAAGTTGGAATTTCATGTGAAATTAGTTAATTAATTGTTGTTATAATATATAAATATATATATTTACTATTTCCAATTTCATGTGAAATGATAAATTTTTAATAGATAAATTAATTCCGAAAATAATAATTCTCAAAATCTCAAGATGTTACATTCTACCCACATTAAAATGAATTTAGCCATTGAAATTCATCTTCGTTATCAATGGTTTAATATTTTAAAGATTCATTCTTATAACCCCACCTCATAAATATGTATACTAAAACATCACTTAAATAGTCAAATTTGGAACCATAATGGTTACCCAAAGTAACACATCATTGGGTTTCAACATACGAGAACATAGTTTGAGAGTGAATATTCTTTATGGATGAAAGGTGAAAATATTTATACAGTGTGATTTATTTCATCAATCATTAAAAAATTACCGATAAAAGAATTTTTTTGGCACACAAATCAATAAATCAGTAATGATTTTAAAGGCCAGAAGCTCAATGAAATTGAAGGTATTAGGACAATAATTGTTTTCCAATTAGATTCAGAAGATTGAGTAATTCATTAAAAATTACTATAAAAATTAATTATTGGTTTTTTCAGTGAAAAAGAAATTATACATCCATTACCTACTGAAATGAATTTCTATAAATTATGTTTGATGAATAAATCACTAAAAAATTCTTTTAATAGAACTTAAGTCCTAGAAAGATTAAAAACATGCATTAATTTTAAAAAAAGGTTACACTAATAATTCATCATAAATATATATTCATAAAAAAATATAAATTATTGAGTAAATCTCATTGTCCAGTGGTAGGTGTGAAACCCTTATTGTCCTTAGGTCATGGGTTTAAGACCGACGACCTTAACATACTTGATTAGTTGTCACAAAAAATACATGATGTCATTTTTTAATCCACACTAATATAATATATAAAATGTACATATTGGTAATAACTTTAATAACTGATTATCCTTTTACCAATGTTTTTCAATTCAAACATATTGAAAAAATACTCCCTCTTACATTTAACTTAAAAATTTCATGAAATGATAACCATATAAACCTTGAGAAAAATGAAAATCCCAAACAATATTATGAATGCCATGAAATAATATTAACACTGATTCCCTTGTATCAAAAAGGTATCTCTTGGTTGTAACATTCCAAACATGTGAGTACCCTTATTGTAAATTATCATGGAATAAGATAAAAACATGAATTACCATAAATTCGTTTTGTAAAACATGCATGCTTCCTCATTCCAAGGTATATTGGATTTACTCCTAAAATTAAAAATTGTTGTATAAATCATTATTGGTAGTAGAAATCACTTATAAACACGTCCTTACTTTGTTCCAAGATTAAAATTGTTGTCCAATTTACATATTCATACCTCGCATACATTATCCATGAAACATTATCTTATCATAACTAAAATATTAAGGGTTGCCTTACCTTATTCAAAATGTTAACTTTATTGAGAAATCCTTTCTAGTTCTTATTTACTATTCAACATATTCTAGTTAATCCTTAACAAAAAATAAACTAGAAAATCCATAAATAATTCACAATTCATAATTTTGGAATCCAAATACATAAATACTTTGATGAAATCTTCCTTAATCCATTAACAATGTTGTCGGATCCTATTACATAGTACATCTTTACTTTCACAATTCATCTATAGTATCATCATCATTAGTAATGTAACCATTAATCAGACCACCCTGCAGATTCTCTTTAGGAACATTCATCATTGGATATTTAGTTTCATAATTACCATTTATTCCACTCTTAAAACACTTAACCTTGGAATAAGACAAGGGGAGGAAAAATTTCCCATCCATTTCATTAACCAAACTCTTCTTTTTTCCCGTGCATTAACATGATTTGTGTTCTTATTTTCCAAATTAATAAAACTTACATTTTCTATAACATATTCAGTTAGGTGAGTCCTTCAACATTATATACATAATTTAAACTATATCATCTTCCCTCAATGGTTTCCATTACCCAGACCACCAGAAAACTCTTTATTTCTCCTCAATAAAGAGTCTAAGAGATGTTAGACGTAATCATTGTTATCCATGTTCCGTGAAAACAAGTTAGGCATGATTACGACATCGTTCACTCTAGAGATGAACCCCATTTACTTCCCATAATAATGTTTTCCTTCATATTCATCATTATTCTAGTTCTTTCCAGTTCCCTCCATTGAACAAAATAAAAATATAAGTGTGTTCATTACTTATCGTAGCAGAAAATCATAATCATGAAAAGAATTAGTTATATGATGTCTAAATCATGAATCCTTCTATAATCTATGACACCTTGAGTTTATCCTAGTTTATTTATAGTTAAATTATATTTAAATCCATCATGATGTTTTAGAAAGTGTTTTTTAATTCCCAATGCATATCCCCTAGGGGTGTCAAAATAAATGTGTAGTAAGGCCCGTTGTCATGTACCAGATTACCCCGTGTTAAGCCTAGGATATCTTATCAGAGTTTTTAACCCTTGTACATATGTTCCAGATACACATCCAGTAATATTATCCTAATAGAGATGTATTTATTTGAAACCAATCACATTATTCTTTACAAAAATTCCATGACATTTTCTTAAACGTTAGCTCATCCTTATACTTATCCATAGAGATATTCTTCAATATATCCGTAGAAATAATCATAGAGATCTCAATAGGATTTAGTCATCCTAGATTCAAAAGGATGACTAAACCTTTACTTTTATACAAACTATTGCAACCAACGATTTACAAATATGGATGTTAAATAATTTTAGATGAATATTTATAACATCACAAAAATACAATTCAAAGGACAATATTACTTGGAAACAAGAAAACAAAATCTTCAATATTGGGGAAAGATCTTCAACGTCTCCCAAAAAGATCTAAGCCGTTAGAACTTCTAACTAAAACCATTATTTATATCCTAGAGTATGGGAACAGAAGAAATGGCTAAGCTCAGATGCTCAATAAGGGTAAACAATTGAGTCATGTAAGCATAAACGTGATCATTGTAATGTGATAAAGCGATCGTAACATTAGGATATCATAACCTGCATATCAAAGGTCATAAACATTATCTATTTGATAAATTTTGGTAGATCATAAGACAAGAATCATAAGGAAATAAACATCATGATCCATGATTTCATAACTAAGGAATAATAGATTGGATTTGTATAATACATATAATAAGGTAAACTTTTATGCCATGGCTCCAACTATGAAATTTATAACATGTCAGTCATGGGCTAGGACCCATGTACTTACTTTTGGCATGTTCTAGTATCCATTGTACCCAAATTCTTATAGTCTTGGTGAAAAACCCATGTACCTTCCAGTTTTCTGGAATGGGCTACTACTTGTGTACCCTCTTTCGTTGAGTAATGGGCTAATACATGTACATTGTATTTCTTTTAGGTCATGTGATACAACCCAAACACCCTCCTTCTTTTTGGACCTGGGCTACAACCCATGTACCATTTGATATCATTAAAGATATATCATTACCCAATTAATTGGATGGAGATATATTTCCCACCGATCTCATAGAAAAATTACTCACACATGTGCCACAAGTTAATAAAGAATTCATCATATCCTGGCCCCTAAAAAAATACAGGCCTTATAAAAATCAAATCATAACCCCTAAAATGAAATGGGTATCATTAAAATTTTATCACATCATAATATTTGGAAATGATAGAGGTTTATAAACCATTTAATCCAATCATAACCCATGAAATAGTAAGGTATTTCATAATCATATATCCTTTGAAAGAGAAATAGGTTTCATAAAGACTATGACATTTATCTTAACCCATTCATAGAAAGGATATGAATGGATCCTTTAGAGAATTTCAAAATCTAGAATGATTAAAATCAATTGATGTCATCAAATATGGAATAATTTTTCGAAATATCATTCAAAAGCATTTCTTGAGTAAAATATACATTATTCTTTGAGAAAGGATTGTCAATACATAAACCATTTAAAATTAGTTTCTCTAAAAATACCATGAAAACATATATAGAATATATGAAACTATTTTGAAAATATTTTTCCGTGAAAATAAATTTTAAAACAATTTCTTAAAGATCAAACATTTAAAAATGAAATGGAATCTTCAAACGAATGGTGGTGGGTCAATATGTACATGTCGTACAATGTAAAAAAATGACATTCCTTTTTCCTGATAAAAAAGATTGAAAGAATTACTTGTTCGGAAAGTGAAAATAGATATTAACTTTAAGATATTTTTAAAATAAAAAAAAAGGAAAAATTTTATTTCAAATATTTATGTATAATGGTATAATATTCTTGGAATCCCAATTTAGAAAACATAGATTTCCTACCGAAGAATGGGAAATATCGGGGTTTCCTAAAAATACGATATTAAATGTATGACGTACCAAAGAGTATAATATGGTACGAATAAATTATTATATAATTAAATAATATAGGAGAAGTAATATCATGAATATTAATCATATATGGGTCATATTATTTGATCATATGAAGCATAAACTGAAACAATCTCGAAAAGCAATGAGATTACCTCAATAAACTCACATAATGTGGAATATTGGGATCATGACATCCATGTAAGAAATGGTTTTTACATGAATAATATAATACAATTAAAAGATTTAATTTCAGGATATTTAATGTTAAACAGTAGTATATCGTCTGTAGAAAAATAATTTTTGTGCATAACAAAACATGAGTCTAAAAGGTGACTAATTAACAAAAAACATTTTTTTAACAATTTGGTAACATTTGAATCATAATACCCATGAAAGAACACTAATAAAATGAGAATGTAAATACCCATAAATTTATGTAAAATATATATTTAATAATTTAATGTAATGTACATGCACAACACAGAAGGAAAGAATGACAAACATAACTTTTATATCACATATATTGAAAGTGAGATGAAATCCCTTTACCATGTGTCTTGACTCTCATCGTACTCATAAAATCATAATTTATAATAAATATATATTTATTATAAATAATTTTCAGAAAAAAATTCTTATATCTACTACCATATGTTGTTTTATTATAACCTTATATAACCCTCAGGTTTATTATCCTATATTAAAGTTTCACTTCATGTAATATTAGCTTTGTTCTTCACAGGTGTCTTATTTGTTATTTTGTTGGTCCTTATAATTATATCATGATTGAAGTATTTAGATTAGGATATAAATTTCAGGTATATCTAAAAAATTAATATTATACTAATTTATATCATATATATGTATTAAATGGAAAGTACCATTTATGGAGACGGTATGTCGTACGTACGCATGAACGGTGTTTTTGTTTTTATTATCATATTGAATTAATGTATATAAATTAAATATGTATACATATTTCTGTATATATATATATATAATTGTTAAAGTAGAGTTAAAATATCATTTATATGTCATATAAGTTCATTATCCCTATATTTATCACATTTTATATGGTGTGTGAACAAATCAAATCGCATTGAGGGGCGGTAGTCTGCACTTCCTCAAAAGAGATATTCGTGTTAACACCAAATGGACGGTAAAAAAGATGTGCATTGTAAATGGAATAAATAATCTTAAATATATAATAAATATAATATATGCAATATATAAAAAAAATTCTAACATAAGTGCCACTATGATTGGTGGTAAAGGAGAAATGAACAATCATCATTTCGTGAGGCACTAGTAAGCCTTACAGAGAAACTATATATTCAACATCCGTTAAGTGGAGGTGTATGTGAGTGTATGTCGAAAACATTTCTTAAAAACAAACTTCCATATGGTGGATACTGGGTTTTTCACAAAAAAAAAATTAATAAAAGGAGTTAAAGAGGTGGAGAGGCAAAATAAAGGAAATGAGCTTGAGAGAAGACGATGTCACTTAATCAGGTAACTCTTTTTGGTTGGTGGCCAAAGGCTTCCTTGGGAATATTTATAGCCAAAATAGGGTTTTTAAAGTATAAGGGATGATTATTTTAGGATACTTTTGTAGATCTTGGAATATCGTAAATAGTTTTTGTTGTGTGAGTAATGGGAAGAGGTGGAGGTCTTTTATAGTGATGGAAAATGACTCACATAGAATTTCTAGAAAAAAATTGGGCGTGAAAATATTTTTACTTAAAATAACTGTAACATAACCAACAAAACTAATTAATGGATGGTTTATAGAGGAACTATGGAAATATAACGGATTTTAGAAAATCTTATAGGTCATTTGGGCTCTTAATTTTATGGTTTAGTCACTAATTATTCTTAATTTGGCCTTAACCACTATTTTTAATTTTGATCACTTTTACAAATAATTTTGGTAGAAAACTACCATGGTATTATTATAATCTAAATTTTAGACTAAATAAAATGTTTTTTTAGGATTTTTGAAAATCCAATAAAAAAGTGTAAAATTTATGATTAGTTTTAATCCTACAAATGAGACAAAATGATGACGTTTTATAGTCGGTAAAAGTGGGAAATGCTATTATGATTTTTCATTATGTCTCCAAGTATATTTAATCCTAAATAATGTCAATTTATTATTAGATGAAATATTAATAAATTTTTAACTTAAAATATATTTATAATATCATGTATCATTAATAGTTAATTAGAATATAATGTAGTTCTTAACAAAAAAGAATTATTTTCCAATATTCGCCAAAAAATGATGTTTCTGAGAAAAATCCCAAAAATTCATCCAACGATAATTTAGACATTTTGTATCCAAAAATGATGTATTTAATTCAATTAAATTTATAAATGTTTATAAAATTACATTTATTATTAAAAGTTACGAATTTAGGAAAACAATATTTTCCTCAAAAAGTGACTTTAACAAAAATATTATCATCCATTTTCAATTGGTTTTATTTATATAAATAAAAAATATTTGAAAAATATTGATAAATAATTTTTACATCTATTATATAATTATCTTATGTAGATAATAAATTCAATAAAAATAATTTTTTCTTAGAAACTTAGTGTTGTGTGGATCATATGCCATGTTTGTGTTACATGTATTGAAAACCAATATGGAATTGCGTGTAGAGCTAGCCAAGTTGGTATTTCTTGTGAAATGAATGTTTCACTCAGTTTTTAAATATATATATATATATATATATTAATAAATATTTCTAGTGACATGTGAAATGAAATATATTGAAAAGATAAATTAATTCAAAAATAAATAATTCTCAAAATATCGAGGTGTTACAAAACTCAAAAAAATGCACTAGTGCAGAAAACGTTTTTTACGTCACCATTTTTTACGTCGGTTATATAAAACCGACGTCATAATATGTAAAACGAGGTTTTTTACGTCGGTTATTTCTTAACCGACGTAAAAACCTGTGTTCCGTACACATTTAACGTCGGTTATTTTTATAACCGACGTTATTAATCGCGCGGCTTCGTTTTTTACGTCGGTTATTTTTATAACCGACGTAAAAAACGCGGTTTTCGAAGGCCCTTTGACGTCGGTTATTGAATACCCGACGTAAAAAACGCGGGTTTTGAAGGCTTTTTTACGTCGGTTATAAAATAACCGACGTAAAAAAAGAATCCGCAGATGTTTTTGACGTCGGTTATGGAATAACCGACGTAAAAAAACGCGGATTTTGAGCCATTTTTTACGTCGGTTATTATATAACCGACATAAAAAATGAATCGGAGGAACGTTTTTACGTCGGTTATTGAAATAACCGACGTTATAAATGTTTTTAAAACAATTATCACGTCGGTTATTGAATAACCGACGTGATAACTCATTTAAAAATTTACCCAGACCCGTGGATTGTCATTCGCGAGTTTACCTTCGACAGTCGCGACTCGTCTCTCTCGCGCGTAAACCCGTATCGGCTCGTCCATTTCGTTGGTTTAGATTCATTTTGCGATCATCGTTTCTCATATTTAATCTCCTCGGATCAATCATCTAAACTCGCAGCACTCAGGTAATCCTCCCACTCGTTCGTTTTTTTTCGCGGATAGTAAATATATATGTGTTGTGATTTTTTTGTTGAAACTAGCTAAGATTCTTCGATTGCGAACCCTTTTAACTCGTTTTGGCACCATATTCTTATTTATCATCCCTAGATCTATTTGTTCGACTTGCAATATTGAGTAATTTTATGATTTCACTAATTTTTCATCGTTTTCTATAAATCCCCGAGAGGGTTGGGGCGTGTCCATTTGGATGGGTTGCCCTTTTACAGTTGTTACTACTTTATTCACACACAACCATGGCATAGGTGCATGGATTTGTGGTCGGGGGGTGTCCAGGGGGGTTTACAAGGGGGTGGGTGGGTGTGGGGGGCTGTCCAAGGGTGTGGGTGGGTGTTGGGGGGTGTCCAGGGGGGTGTCCAAGGGGGTAGGGGGTGGGGGGTGGTGTCCAGGAGGGGTGGGGGGGCTGTCCAGAGCGTTGGGGGGTGTCCAGGGGGGTGTCCAAGCAGGTCGGGGGTGGGGGGTTGTGTCCAGGAGGGGTGGGGGTGCTTTCTAGAGGGGTCGGGGGCTGTCCAGAGGGGTCGGGGGGTGTCCAGGGTGGTGTCCAAGGGGATGGGTGGGTGTGGGGGGCTGTCCAAGGGGGTGGCGGCCTGTCCAGATGGGTCGGTGGGGTGTCCAGGGGGGTGTCCAAGGGGGTGGATGGGTGTGGGGGGCTGTCCACGTGGGTGGCGGCCTCTCCAGAGGGTATTTGGGGTTGTCCGGGTGGGTGGGGGGGCTGTCCAGAGGGTTGGGGGATGTCCAGGGGGTGTCCAAGGGCGTAGGGGGTGGGGGGTGGTGTCCAGGAGGGGCGGGGGGCTGTCCAGAGGGGTCGGGGGTGTCCAGGGGGGTTTACAAGGGGGTGGGTGGGTGTGGGGGGCTGTCCAAGGGCGTGGGTGGGTGTTGGGGGGTGTTCAGGGGGGTAGGGGGTGGGTGGTGGTGTTTAGGAGGGGTGGGGGGGCTGTCCAGAGGGATGGGGGGTGTCGAGGGGGGTGTCCAAGCAGGTCGGGGGTGGGGGGTTGTGTCCAGGAGGGGTGGGGGTGCTTTCTAGAGGGGTCGGGGGCTGTCCAGAGGGGTCGGGGGGTGTCCAGGGTGGGGTCCAAGGGGATGGGTGGGTGTGGGGGCTGTCCAAGGGGGTGGCGGCTTGTCCAGAGGGGTCGGTGGGGTGTCCAGGGGGGTGTCCAAGGGGGTGGATGGGTGTGGGGGGCTGTCCACGTGGGTGGCGGCCTCTCCAGAGGGTATTTGGGGTTGTCCGAGTGGGTGGGGGGGCTGTCCAGAGGGTTGGGGGATGTCCAGGGGGGTGTCCAAGGGCGTAGGGGGTGGGGGGTGGTGTCCAGAGGGGTCGGGGGTGTCCAGGGGGGTTTACAAGGGGGTGGGTGGGTGTGGGGGGCTGTCCAAGGGCGTGGGTGGGTGTTGGGGGTGTCCAGGGGGGTAGGGGGTGGGTGGTGGTGTTTAGGAGGGGTGGGGGGGCTGTCCAGAGGGTTGGGGGTGTCCAGGGGGGTGTCCATGCAGGTCGGGGGTGGGGGGTTGTGTCCAGGAGGGGTGGGGGGCTGTCCAGAGGGGTCGGGGGGTGTCCAGGGGGGTTTACACATCGATTTGTTTTATATTTCAAAATTGTTATATTCAAATTATGATTTTTTTCATATAAACATATATTTGTCTTATCTAAAAAATATATATATTTTTTCTATTTGTTATAGGTAATAATGAGTCGAAGTTGGATTACGGCACATCGAATGAGCAATGAATATGAGGAAGGTGTTGATGCCTTTTTGGAATTTGCTAAACGAAATGTTCCAAGTAGTGACATTTTTTTCTGTCCATGCCTGAAATGTCTGAATATGAAGAAGTTGAAAAGTAGAGAGATAAAAGATCATCTGATTTGTCATGGTTTCAATCCGAGTTACAACCCTTGTATTTGGCATGGCGAAACTGGACAGAATGTCACTGATGATAATGAATCGCAAAATGGTAACTCCGATGGAATTGAAGAAATGATTCGCGATATTGTAGCAGAACAAATTGAGATAGAACCGAGAGTTGCACGTCTATATGGTGATGCCGAAAAACCATTATATCCTGGTTGTACAGATTTTACGGTTTTGTCGGCGGTGTTAAGATTGATTAACCTGAAGGCGAAACATGGATGGAGTGACAGAAGTTTTACAGAGCTGCTACAATTGATGAAAGACATTCTTCCAAAAGATAACGATCTTCCAGATTCACATTATAAGGCCAAAAAAATATTATGCCCGATGGGATTGGGATACAGGAAAATACATGCATGTCCGAATGACTGCATTATATATAGGAAGGAATATGAATTTCTGAAAGAGTGTCCCAAATGTGGGACATCACGGTATAAGGTGAAAGAAAAATCACAAGCTGATGTAGAGATTACAAAGCTCCCTTCAAAGGTATTTTGGTATCTTTCTATAATTCCTCGTTTCAAACATTTATTTTCTAATTCACATGATGCAAAAAGGTTAAGATGGCATGCTGATGAGCGGGTATGTGATGGAAAAATACGTCATCCAGCTGATTGTCCACAATGGAAGAAAATTGATGCCCAGTACCCTACATTTGGAAATGAAATTAGAAATCTGAGACTAGGCTTGTGCACAGATGGAATGAATCCATACCGAACCCTCAGTAGCACACATAGTTCATGGCCTGTTTTATTGGTAATTTACAACCTCTCTCCTGAAGTTTGTATGAAGCGCAAATATGTCATGTTGAGTATCATGATCTCTGGTCCAAAGCAACCCGGCAATGATATTGATGTATACTTGTCACCGCTGATTGATGATTTGAAACTTTTATGGGCTGATGGTATTAGGGTGTATGAATCTTATAAAATGGAATATTTTCAACTGCATGCAGTGCTTCTATTCACTATAAATGACTTCCCAGCATATGGAAATTTGTCTGGATACAGTGTTAAAGGGCATAAAGCATGTCCAATTTGCGAACAACAGACGTCATATTGTCAATTGCATCATTGGAGGAAAACAGTGTACATGGGTCATCGAAAGTTTTTGCCTATGGATCACCCTTATAGAAGACTAAAAAAGGCATTCAATGGCTCACAAAAATTTGATACTGCTCCTCAACCTTTATCCCCAGAATTGTATTTTGAGAGGGTGAAAAACCTTGATGTGACATTGGGAAAGACACAGAAATCTGGTAATGATAGACATATTTGGAAGAAAAGGTCAATATTTTTTGAGCTACCATATTGGAGGTATCATGAAGTCAAACATAATATTGATGTCATGCACGTGGAGAAGAATATCTGTGATTCTTTGATCGGAACATTGCTAGATATTAACGGGAAGACAAAAGATGGGTTGAATGCAAGGTTAGACCTACTGTCAATGGGAATACGTTTGGAGTTAGCTCCCACTCCTAAAGGAAGACGAACATTTCTTCCCCCGGCTTGTCATACATTATCGAAGAGGGAGAAAAGTAGCTTCTGTCAGTGTCTTCATGATATCAAAGTGCCTCAAGGTTATTCTTCAAATGTAAAAAATTTTGTCTCATTGAATGACTTGAAGTTGATAGGTATGAAATCACATGATTGTCATGTCATGATGCAACAAATTCTACCAGTTGCACTGCGTGGAATATTGCCCATCCGTGTCAGAAAGACTATAATGAGGTTGTGTTAATTTTTCAATTCAATTTGCAACAAGGCGATTGATGTGAATGCTTTGAACATTTTGGAAAAGGATGCAATTATTATACTTTGTCATTTGGAAATGTATTTTCCACCAACTTTTTTTGATATGATGGTGCATTTACTGATTCATCTGGTTCGAGAAATAAGGCTTTGTGGACCTGTATATCTTCGTTGGATGTATCCTTTTGAAAGGTATATGAAAATATTAAAGGGATATGTTAAAAATCCATATCGACCTGAAGCCTCCATTATTGAAAAGTATATTTCTGAGGAGGTAGCATAGTTTTGTACGAGTTACTTGGCTACGGCGCAACATATAGGTTTTCCTCCATCTCGCCATGAACGGGTTAATAATGAGGGAATGGGGATTCGTGGCTTGAAAGTCAAATCACTGTCAGCTGAACATATGAAGAAGTTAGAATCATACATCTTGAATAACATAGCTGATGTTCAACCGTATATCACATTGCATATTAATGAGTTGAAACAATGTCATCCAAAGATGAAAGAAATATGGATTCTGAATGAGCACAACAAAACTTTTTTTCCATGGTTTAAAAAGACCTTGCTTGGTAGATCAGATGTATCAGAGACATTAAAATGGATAGTGGGTGGTCCATCTTTAAATGTGATAACATGGTCCGCTTATGACATTAATGGCTATACATTTCATACGAAAGCTCAGGACAACAGAAGTGCAGTTCAGAATAGTGGTGTATTGGTGTTTGCAGAAGCAATGCATTTTTCGAGTGCTAAGGACAGAAACCCAATTTCGGCATCAAGTGCATATTATGGAGTGATTGAAGACATATGGGAGGCTGATTACTTTAAAATTAAAGTTCCCGTTTTTAACTGTAAATGGTTTATCGGTAACAACAGTGTCAGACACGATGAATTTGGAATGACACTTGTTAATCTGAATAGATTGGAAGACACAACTGATTCTTTTATAATGGCAACACATGCCAAACAAATTTTCTATGTAGTAGATCAATCAGATATGCAATGGGCTGTTGTTTTACAAGGGAAAAACCAATATGTTGGTGAGGATGAATTTGATGAAGATGCTGATTTATGTGAGATCCCTACTTCCATGGAAAGATTAACAGAACATAATGATGAGTATGTTGAAGACATGGTTTGTGCCATAAGGAACGATCACGACGAAGGAATTTTGGAAAACAATCCAACTGTACATTCCTAAAATTACAGGTAACACAAGTTTATTTCTTCTTTACATTTAGTTTTTTCATATAATGTTAGATACTGTAAATTTTTTACTTATTAAAATATGTATCAAACCAAAACAATAAAACAATAAAAACCGTAAAGAGGAGAAGTCCTGGGCGCACCGGCAACCGGTCCTCTCTGTCTGAACCACCGGTCGGCCGCTGGCTCACCACCGGCCGGCCGGTGGACCAGACAGAGCCTTCCTCTCTGTCTGGATCACCAGCGGCCGGCCGGTGCTGAGCCAGCGGCCGGCCGGTGGTCCAGACAGACAGAGCCTCTCTGTCTGGATCACCAGCGGCCGGCCAGTGTTGAGCCAGCGGCCGGCCGGTGGTTCAGACAGAGAGGAAGGCTCTGTCTGGTCCACCGGCCGGCCGCTGGATCACCACCGGCCGCCCGGTGGACCAGACAGAGAGCCTTCCTCTCTGTCTGGATCACCAGCGGCCGGCCGGTGAGGAGCCAGCGGCCGGTCGGTGGTTCAGACAGAGAGGAAGGCTCTCTGTCTGGTCCACCGGCCGGCCGGTGCTGAGCCAGCGGCCGGCCGGTGGTCCAGACAGACAGAGCCTCTCTGTCTGGAGCACCAGCGGCCGGCCGGTGTTGAGCCAGCGGCCGGCCGGTGGTTCAGACAGAGAGGAAGGCTCTGTCTGGTCCACCGGCCGGCCGCTGGATCACCAACGGCCGCCCGGTGGACCAGACAGAGAGCCTTCCTCTCTGTCTGGAGCACCAGCGGCCGGCCGGTGAGGAGCCAGCGGCCGGCCGGTGGTTTAGACAGAGAGGAATGCTCTGTCTGGTCCACCGGCCGGCCGGTGGTGAGCCAGCGGCCGGCCGGTGGCATCAGTGATTCCACTTTTCAGCTTTCTTATGCCAACTCCTTGGCAACATTTTGCCTGTGTTTACCATGTTTATCATTGTTTAACATGCTTACCATATTACCGATGTTTACTATTATGTAATTTAGTACACTTTTCTATTTGTGAACTAATGTTTGTTTTTTTGATTTGAAGGAAAATGACAGATCAATCAGTTGATCAGCCACATGATTCTGGAGATGAGCATATTGGTCATACATCTGGGGAGGAACATTCACATGCTCCTATTACGAAAAAGAGTTCAAAGGTTGGTAAGCGTGGGTGCACACGTTTACCAAAATTATCACTTGCCCGTACGAAGGAGGAGAGGATAGTCGTGGAGTTTGATGAGGATGATCTTCCTAGAGGTCCAAATGCTAAAGATTTTAAGGGTTTTGTAGCAACTCAGGCTAATAGCAAAGTAAGCATTCTCTATGATGATTGGAGAAGTGTGGATAAGGCGATAATTTCTCAGCCGTGGGAGACCATTTTGGTAAGATCTTTTTCTATTGTTTGACTGTTCTTTAAATGTTTCTAGTATATATAATATTTTTAACCTTTTTTTTATCAGATGACATTTGATATTCCTGACACTGGAGGAGTCAGGAAGAAATGCTTATCGTTGGCTGCTAGGAGATGGAGGGATTTCAAATCTACCCTCTCATCTGATTTCATTTATGGTCATAGGAGTCGTGAGAATCCATGTCGTATATATCCTTTTATAGATGAAGACACATGGAGAGAATTTTTTGAAAATAGAAGAAAAGAATCATTTTTGGTAAGGGCAATGTAAACTTTTATAAGCTTTCTTATATAAATGATCTTATTATTGTTTTGTTAATGATTACTTATTCTTAATTTACAGAAAACAAGGAAAGCTCATCAAGAGATCCAATCTAAAAATGTATACCCTCATAGTTTATCTCGGGGAGGGTATGCATTATTGGAAGAACAAATGATGGCAGAAAAATTTCAACAACTAAGAGCTGAGTCTTCAAGCTCTGGAGAGGTGGCCCCTCCATCCCCTCCATCTAGACATGAGAAATGGAAAAGAGCTCGGAAGGGCAAAAAAGGACAATATCTTTCGGAAGAATCGAGACTCGTAGTTGAGAGGATTGTAAGATATCTATTTTATTTATTTAAGTTTACTATTTTCGTCATATATTTCCAATCATTATAGAAAAGTTCAATTAATTATTACAGGACTCTCTTGAGGAGAAGAGTTCACAGGGGACATTTACACCATCTGGGAGGGAAGATATTTTATCTGTGGCATTGGGAAAGCCCGAACATCCTGGCCGTGTAAGAGGATATCCGGCAGGTGTATCGGTAAGAAAAGTGTTGCCACGTTCCTCAACTTCTAACGATGAGGGAGTTTATAAAAAAAAAATAGAATCATTGGAGGCTGAAGTCCATAATATTAATGCGACAATGGAGGACAAGATTAGAGCATCGGTGTAGTTAATGTTTGCAGACTTGCAAAGAAAATTTCAGGGTGCAGCTCCCACTCCACCTCTCCCAGTAGCTCCCATTCCCCCACCTCAGCCTGCGGACCCCATTTTTGATCCTCCTCCTCCGCCGCAGCTACCTACTTATTGTGAGTTGTATGTTGATGATCGTCAACATCATATAGTTGCATATGGGATGGTATATTGTATAGGAGATACAGTTCATCATCAACAGTTAGAGGTAGAGAATCAGAGGGTCACTGTACAGGATATTATAGATAGATCAGCTCGGATACCATTACCTACAGATGAGGTGACGACAGTTGGACATAGTATCGGCCATTTTTTACTTTGGCCATCCAGACTTCTTCGACTCATTACCATAGAGGTATGGATGTTATATATTTTATTTTATATTTTTATTAATGTTTTATCATTTGAAAACTAATATATTTTTCAATTTATTTTTACAGGAATACTTCAAAGGTAAAGAAATACTGTATAGACAACAACAAAGACAGATAGCTATGACATCAGATGCAGATACTAGCAGTCTTGACAAATTGTCAAGATATTCAAATTTGTTGGCGGATCATTATGACTTTACAATGGAAGCTCATGTCTGTGGACGTGAACTATGTGTGGGGATTATGAAAACTGATATCATGGAGTTTGTCACTGGAGATAAGTTGGGCATCAACGTGGTGCAAATTTTTATCATGTAAGTCTTAACTCCTTTTCCTTGCGTTATATTTATTAAAAATGTATACTTATGTCTGCTTTGTATTAGGTATATGTATAAAATTTGTGAGAGGAATGAGCTGACAGATGTATATGGATTCGTGGACCCACAATTGATTTCCCCTGAAGCATGTGCATTGGATGAGGAACAAAGAATGCTTTATATTGCTGATAGATTTGAAAAGAATGTAATCACACAGTGTTGGATGATGCCTTTTTGTGAGAGGTATGAAACACATCCCTCTCAAAGAGTTAATTATCTTTTAACATAAAAAACCACTAACGTTAAATTTCCTTTTCTCAGGGATCATTGGATGTTAGGGGTTTTTTGCCCTAGGGAGAAAACACTTTATTGGATATGCTCTCTCCATGATGATGTGCAAGAAAGTTTTAAGAATATATTGGAAACGTAAGTTTCAATTTCACAATAGTTTTATATATTATAGTGAATTTTAAATTTACCCCATTCGTATTATTTTCTAAGAGGGCATGGGTCCACTTTCGAAAAAGCGCAAAGAAAATGAATTACAAGATCAAATATGTACATGCGAAGGTAAATATCCATTTATAATTTGTACATTTTGATTTATTACATAAAAATAATATATTGAATTTACACTCATTCAAACAGAAATGTCATGAGCAACAAGGCATCATCGAATGCGGATATTACATGTTAAGATTTATGTATGAAATAATAACAACTGGGACAGTTCTGAGTTTTGACCTGGTAAGATTTCCTTTTTCTAATAATATTTCAATTTGATTTATTCATTATACACGTTGACTACTATCCTTTTCCTTTGTAGCTTTTTGATGACCCTCAACCCTTTACTGCTGAAGATATCAAACACTTACAAGTGGAGTGGTCAAATTATTTTACAGGTTTGATTGACTTTTAGTTGTTTGTAATGTAAAATGTAATTTTGAATATTGTCAATGTAATTGTGTATTTCGTAGGCATTTAGGTTGGATTTAGTTTTTTTTGAAGTTTACATTGTATGTTTTGAATGTTATATAAGTGAATGTTTAATTTTTCTCTACTTCTTGTTTTGGTCTACTGTTGATGGTTTTTCTGGTCTGGATTTTGGTATGGGGGGAGAGGTTCCAAGGGGGTGGGTGGGTGTTTGGGGGGTGTCCAAGGGATATGGGACGGGTGTCCAAGGGATATGGGACGGGTGTCCAAGGTGTGTTTGGGGCTGTCCTAGGGGTCGGGGGGGGGGTGTAAATGAGGGTGGGGGGTGTCCAAGGGGCGGGGGGTGTCCAAGGGATATGGGAGGGGTGTCCAAGGTGTGTTTGGGGCTGTCCAAGGAGTCGGTTGGGTGTAAATGAGGGTGGGGGGGGGGGGCTGTCCAAGGGGTGGGGGGGTGTCCAAGGGATATAGGAGGGGTGTCCAAGGGGTGTTTGGGGCTGTCCAAGGGGATGGGGGGGTTTCCAAGGGGTAGGGGGGGTTTCCAAGGTGTCGGGGGGGTGTCTAGGGGGTGGGGGGCTGTCCAAGGGGTGGGGGGGTGTCCAAGGGGTGGGGGGGGGAGTGTCCAAGGGATATGGGAGGGGTGTCCAAGGGGTGTTTGGGGCTGTACTAGTGTTCGGGGGGTGTAAATGAGGGTGGGGGGGCTGTCGAAGGGGTGGGGGGGTGTCCAAGGGGCAGGTTGGGTGTAAATGAGGGGGGGGGGGTGTCCAAGGGGTCTGGGAGGGCTGTCAAGGTGTGGGGGGGTGTCCAATGGGTGTTTGAGGCTGTACTAAGGGGTGGAGGTTTTCCAAGGGATATGGGAGGGGTGTCCAAGGGTTGTGGTGGGGCTCCAATGTGGTGGGGGAGGGCTGGCCAGGTTGTTAGGTGGGTATAGATGAGGGTGGGGTTCAGTTGGGGCTTGGGGTAGGGCTGGCATGGCTATTTTTGTATGGTTTCTGGTTGCTTTTTGGTGAGAGCAGTGCAATTAATTAAAAAAAATAATAATTTCTTTCACGTTAGTTATAAAATAACCGACATGGTAAATAAATCGGTAGGGGTTTATCACGTCGGTTTTTTCTAGAACCGACGTGATAAACCGTTCCCGGGGATTTTATCACGTCGGTTCTTAATATAACCGACGTGATAAAAGGCCTGGGAATCGATTTACTACGTCGGTTATTGAATAACCGACGTGCTAAAACGTTTCCCAGGCCTTTTTATCACGTCGGTTTCCTAAATAACCGACGTGATAATAGGCCAGGGGAAGGGTTTATAACGTCGGTTATGACATAACCGACGTGATAAACGATATCCCAGGCGTTTTATCACGTCGGTTTAGGGAATAACCGACGTGATAAAGCCCCCCGCGCATATTTATCACGTCGGTTATTATATGAACCGACGTGATAACCACCGTGATGTTAGGGATATTACGTCGGTTTTAAATAACCGACGTAAAAAACGTTATTTATAACGTCGTCCGTATTAACGTCGCCTAAAAACCGACGTAAATAATAAAAAATAACCGACGTAAAAAACGTTTTCTGCACTAGTGATGACATGTTAATAAATGTAATGAAAGATTTTTCTTTATTTATTGTAATTACGAAATGGTCATGTTCAGGTTGTTAAATTGGTAATTATATTAGGGTTATGGTAATGTTGGAGACTGATATTTCATCAGTTGAGCATAAAAATGCCATTAATGGGTGATAAGTTAATGATGATCATAATATCAAATTTATATATTACACTTTAATTTATTTTATAAAATATTGAATATCTTAGGGATTGAGAGAAGATTTTTTAAATCATTTGGGATATGTTTAAGGGATGGTTCTATTTATTTCATAACAACCCAAAATTTTGGAAATTTTGAGATTTTTTTGTTCTTCTTTAAATTTGAACAATATGTAGATAATGTCAATTAGATCTGAATGTGGAATAGATAGAAATAGTCTTAATCACCCAGAAAAATACGTTTTTAGTATCAAATCTATATTCTCATAAGTGAATTATTAGTGGGACTAATTCTACTGAGGGGTGGGCTTTAATTATTCACGTTCACATTATAAGCTATTATGAATTTTTTAATAAAAAATTTCATTAAGGGATTAGGTTAATAAGTATACAATAAAACAAATTATTTTAACCTAGGATAATCCAAATGAGTTATAAGGTGATATATGATTGATATATTTTAAATTAAAGTATCATTGATTGAGATGATTATTTAACTGGAGAAGAAATATTTGGATCGATATTTTATATTCATATGATAATTGACTAGGATTCAATTGGATGTTAGAAATGTAAATTTTGTTTTAATATTTGATTCAAAACATGTTCTTGAAAATGAATCTATATAACTTTTCCCTCTAGAAAAAACTAAGAATTATCTATAAAATCATATTTCTTATAAATTATTGAGAATATAAATATTTCATTAATATGGGGGAAAAGACATAATACCAAGACATTCCAAAGATAAAAATGTTAGTATCTCTTATAAAGTAGTTTTTTATTCGTCATTATATTTAGATACATTAAAGTATTGTTATTAGTATATCAATATTATATTTTAAGAATACAAATTTCTTCACATTGGGGGATGTCATTTGTAATGTTTTTATGAATCCTATTCATTATATTTAATATATTTTAAGGATTATTTTTAATATTATTATTTTAAAAAATGAATTTAAATATATTTTGTAATAAGTCATTCAAGATATGAATTAATATAACATCACTTTATCCATCTATGGTTTAAATTTAGAATAAAATAACATGAAACTATGTGGGAAACAATGTTGATTATTACCCACCATGGAATATTACATTCATTAAAAATGAATTAATTAATATGGTTAATAAATAGAAAAGAATATAATCTTCAATAGTAGGTGATCACCTTGATCGTATTCTACCATAAGGATCACCAGTGTCAAAATAAAACCAATAATGTTGAATAAAATTAGGAATGGATAAAGTGTATTTTGAAATATAAAAAGAAAACTATGAAAATTATTAACTGTGACATATGAGAGTTTTTTTAAAGAATTTTTTTTAAAGAATTTGTTTTTAAAATAGGCTAGGTTAAAAAAATTCAAAAATACGCCAGAAATGCGGCATCCTAGATGCCACCTTTCCGCTAAAACCGAAGAAAATCTTGAAATTTTTTATTTTTATTTATGATTTTTTTTGTTTTGTTTATATATATATATATAAAACAAAACAAAAAAACAAAAATAAAATTTTCGACAGAATTTATCTGCACATTAAAATCTAGCAGTTCTACCATTACAAAAGTCTGGATTCTGATAGAAGCTCTCACCCATTGCTCATTTTTATAAGAGTGCTTACCCTTGAAATCATTCTGCATTTCCGATGTGGGATTCTGGTTCTCCATTTCCTGCCCACATCATTCTGCATTTCCGATGTGGGATTTTGTTTCAAGTATGTGACATTGAAAGACTATAAAATATAAACTATATGTCCAATATAAATGAAACTGAAAACATGTATTAAAAATTTAAAAAATAGTTGTAATCAAAAATAATTTCATAAAAAACAATGATAAAAATTTATTTATAATTTTTCAAAACCATTTTCTTGAAACATAAGAAGTTTCTAGTACTTGATTTTGAAAGCTTATAAGATATAAATTATTAGACCAATATAAATGAAACATAATACCTGGATTAAACATTAAACAAATAGTTTAAAATAAAAATAATTTCGTAAAAAGTATTGATGAAAAATAATTTATAAGCTTTCAAAATGACCAACTCGAAACATAAAAATGTTTCAAGCACGTGACTTTGAAAGCCTATAAAATATAAACTATACGACTGATATAAATGAAACATAAAACACAGATAAAACATATTACAAATTGTTGAAAATAAAAAGAATTTCATACAAAAAATTCATGAAAAATAATTTATAAGCTTTCAAAACCACCTACTGGAAACTTAAAAATGAATAAAGTATGTGGTTTTGAAAGACAATAAAATATAAACTATAAGACCGATATAATTAAATGTTAAAACATGGATTAAACATATAATAATTTATTAAAAAATTAAATTAAAATTATTAATAATTAATTATATAATAATTAATTAGTTAATTAGAGATTATTAATAATTAATTATGTAATAATTAACCAATTAATTAATAATATAATTATTCAGTATATAATAGTTAATTAGTTAATTTGTAAAATTATTATAAATTATATTTATTCATTATATTTAATAATTAGTAATTATTCAAAATTATTATATAATAATTAATTAGTTAATTGGTAATATAATTATTAATTATATAATAATTAATTAGTTAATTAGTAATATAATTATAAATTAAAAGTATTCATTATAATTATTCATTATAATTACTAATTATAATTATTATTTATAATTACTAATAATAATAATTTATTATTCAGGATTAAATATTAATTTGTCAATTAATAATATATTTATTAATTATAAAACTATTAATTTTATAATCATTAGTTAGTTAATTAGTAATTATTACTAATATACTATATAATAAATAATTAGTTAATTACTAATATAATTATAAAATTAGTAATATAATTATTAACTATTCATTAATTAACTAGTTACTTAGAAATATAATTATTAATTATATAATAATTAATTAGTTGATTAGTAATATAATTATTAACTATATAATTTGTAATTTATTAATTAGTGTTTATTAATCATTAATTAGTTAATAACTAATTAGTTAATTAGTAATATAATTATTAATTATATAATAGTTAATTAGTAAAATTTTTGAGAAAGATAGAGTCGAGGCCCTTTTTATAATTAGTTAATTAGTATTATAATTATAAATTATAATTATTCATTATAATTATTAACTAGTATTTATAAAAAATTTATTATATAATAATTAATTAGTTAATTGGTAATGTAATTAATAATTATATAATAGTTAATTAGTTAATTAGTAATATTAGTAATTATTTTTTACTTAATTAGTAATATCAATATTATTTATAATTATCCATTATAAATACTAATTAGTAATTATTAATAATTAATTATATAATAGTTAGTTAGTTCATTAGTTATATAATTATTAATTATATAACAATTAATTTGTAATATAATTTTTAATTACATTTCATAATTAAAATTATAAACTATTAATTAATATTTTATAATTATTAATTATTAATTATTAATTAGTTATATAAATATTAATTGTAAATAGTAATTATAATTATTACTTATTACTTATTACTTATTAATTATTACTTATTAATTATTACTTATATAGAAATTATTTAGTTAATAATTAATATAACTATTAATTATATAATAATTAATTAGTTAATTATTAATGTAATTATTAATTATATAATAGTTAATTATTTAATTAGTAATATTATTAATAAAAATAATTATTATAATTTTTAATTCGTAATTATTAATAATTAAATATGTCATTATTAATTAGTTAAATAGCAATATTATCACTAATTATATAATAATCAATTAGGAATATAATTTTTACATATATAATAATTATTTTGTTAATTGGAAATATAATTAATAATTATAACTAATTATTCCGTAATTAGTAATTAGTAATTATTAATTATTAATTAGTTAATTAGTAAAATATATATTAATTATAATTATTCATTATAATTCATAATTAGTAATTAAAAATTATTAATAAGTAATTAGTAATTATAAATTAGTTAATTAGTAATATAAATATTAATTATAACTATTCATTAAATTAATAGTTATTAATTAATAATTATTACTTATTACTTATATAATAATTGTATAGTTAATTATTAATATAACTATTAATTATATAATAATTAATTAGTTAATTAGTAATATAATTATAATTTTTCAAAGTCACGTACTTGAAACATTATTATGTTTCATGTTGGCGGTTTTGAAAGTTTATAAATTATTTTTCTTTATCATTTTTTTGGGAATTACTTTTGTTTTAAACTATTTCTTATATGTTTAATGTATGTTTAATCAATGTTTAACGTTTCATTTATATTGGTCTTCTATTTTATGTTTTATTGTCTTTCCCATTCACATACTTGAAAAGTTTTATGTTTCAAGTAGGTGGTTTTGAAAGCATATAAATTACTTTTCATCAACATTTTTTTGGAAATTCATTTTGTTTTAAACTACTTATTATATGTTTAATAAATGATTAAAGGTTTAATTCTATTAGTTTTATATTTTATATTTTATATTTTATAGTCTTTCATATTCACGTACTTGAATCATTTTTATGTTTCAAGTAGGCGGTTTTGAAAGGTTATAGTTTATTTTTTATCAACATTTTTTAGGATATTCTTTTTTGTTTTCAACTATTTATAATATGTTTAATAAATGTTTAAAATTTCATTTATATTGGCCTCCTAGTTTATATTTTATTTTATTTCGAAGTCATGTACTTGAAATAGAGGCCCACGTCGGAAATGCAGAATGTACTTCTCGAGAAAGGAGAACCTGAACCCCACATAGAAAATATAGAATGATTTACAGGGCAAGACCTCTTCTAAAAGAGGGGCCTGGGTAAGGGTTTCTGCCAGAATCCAGACTGATGTAATGCCTGTAGTGCTGGATCATTAATAGCAGAGAAATTCTGCTGAATTTTTTTGTTTAGATTATATATATACATATATAAATTAAAAAAATTAATAATAAATTAAAAAAAATTAGGGGAAAGGCGGCATCTGGGATGCTGCCTTTCGGGTGCATTTTTAAAAATATTTTTTCCCTAACCATTTTCAGCAATTTTTTTAAAATGTAAAAAAAACTCGACAAATGATGTTTGAGTAGAATGGATGATTTTAGTAAACATTTTTATATTAAATAAATGTGGGTTCAATATATATGGTTATTGGAAACATAGTCATTACATGTATGGTCATTTGAAACACATTTCTCAAGTAGATAAACTGAAGTCCTCTATTACGAGTAGTAAATCTAAAATAATAGTATTCCAGAATAAAAAATAAAAACTAAAATTACAATATAAAAATATTATAAAAAATATATATTTATGGCATATGTATTTAAATTATTGTTATTAGTGTAAAATATGATATATTTATAAAACTCAAAGAAATATATTAATATCAATAGATTGATGCAAATTAATTTTTATTATAAGAAATAATTATTTGTATCTTATAACAATTATTAAATTTAAAATTCATATTTTTCAATAATAGTTTTTAATATGATTTATATTTCATCCAAATAAATTATATTTTATACATTTATTGTTTTATTCCAATTTTATGAATATTGGCCTATCCAAATTATATACATTGGGACCATTAATCAATAAAATTATTAGTCATTATTTTTATTGGATAAAAAGATGCAATAAATTTATAGTTTATATTAGAATTGAAGAATGAATATTTTTATTTCTAGAAACTGTAAATTTATTTACATTTTAGTTAAATTATTTATTATGATACTTATTTATATTATAAATAAATTTCATTTTCCTGTATTAAAATTTTTGAAAACTATTTTATTAATAATATAATTTAAGGAACTCATAAGAAATTTTACAATGATCAGACAACGAACTACGTACAATAAGATTTTAATTCGCGATAAATAAGTATTATTATTAATGTGATAAATGTATGTTATTTAAATATATTTTTGGATAAAATAAATATCATTTTCAAACTAAACTTCTTACAAATAACATAAAATTACTTTCCAGAATTTTCTGATAATATTTATTTTATTTGAAAAGGTGAATGTTTCGATTGTATCATTAAATTAATTTTATGATATTGTTATGATGTGATAATGATTAAAAAAGTTAATGAAACTTATTATTCATAGAAAAATACATTCAATAATTATAATATTTTATTTATAAATATTATTTTGAATATATAATTTTGTACAATACATTTTGGAACCAATGAATTAATTCTCATATAAAAACTATTTTTTCATTTGGTGCATTAAGTGGGATAGTTTAAAGGTCAATTTATAATTAAGATGACATTGTGAATAAAAGGATCACTCTAAGTAAATAATTTTGATTAATATTATTTAACATATTTTACACCCATAAGTTTTTTTCTTGTATAATTAATTAATAAAATTATAACAATTAAAATCACCAAACCAAATTTATAAATAACTATATTTTATCTTATTAATGTCCAATAAACACATTGGGAATGAATTCAATCTCTTTCTGCCCATATAAACCCCCAAAGTTTTCTGTAGAACTCTAAGGATACTCTCTCTAGCTATAAAAAAATACTACCATTGTAAGTGTTCTTGTTCTATTTGTTTTCAATTCAGGTAATTATTTTCTAAATGTATTTTTATTTTTTACTTTAATATTCTTTCACATGTTTAAAAACACCCCCATTTTTTACTATTATTTAATTTTAGTGGGATATTTCCTTTCAATATCTGTAACCCGTTTTATGATCCCTTTTTCATATCCATTTTTCAGATGAAATCATGCCTTCAGTTTCCATAATATATTTTCAATTCATGAATAAAAAAATTATTTTAATTCATTTGTATTCATTTATATGTAAAATATAACTATTTAATGGAGGAATTAATTTAGTAATCTAACATTCCAAACTTTTTGGTTACCAATGATATGTATTTACTATTGTTGATCAATGTGGCACACATAATCTTAGACATATGATGGGTGCACCCTGATACCACTCAAATGAATTGGAAGGATAATTAATCTATAGAGATGAAATGTTAATAATACAATGAAGTCATGATATGGTAATTTATTTTCATAACTTGACAAAATTCCTTGGTAATATCCATTATGAAAATATAGCGATGATCATCAGATATATGATTATGAATTTCTCATCTTTATCTTATTTCCACATTTTTGTGTTATACCTCATGTTATTATATTCAAATAATAATTTTATTCCTTAATTTATTATTTATATGTCTACATGTCAAGCCTCATGTTTCATCTATGATGCTCTATTACATTGTATATTCCATACTATGATTTATGATCAGTTGTTTTATTTAACAAATGTCCCGAGGATTCCATATGAAGATGGGTGATCATTTAAGGGATAAAAAAAAATTATTTTAAGATAAATATAAATTTCTATGTGTATTATTTTTTTATCATGAATTTATTGTAACATATACCTATTTTACTTGAATGAAAAAATAAATACTTTTCTCATATTTACGTATTTAATATTTTTTCATGAAATAATGTGTAATTATATTTCATAAAAATTTAATGTCATCTAATTTTGTTTCAATTTCTGATTTAGTTATTTTTCAAAAATTATAACAATAATATATAATTAATAAACCTATAAATATATCTACATTTATGAAAACCTCCAAAAACATTAGTGATCTAAAATCTGAGTTATTTTAGAGAAAAAATCACTGCCTTGATACTACAAGTGGATGTTGCTCTCGAACAGTAGTACCTAGGTGTAATTATACTAAAATGGGATAATAGTATATTTACTAGATCATAACATATTTCATGATGAAGTGGAATTGTTTCACACCTTGGGTGACACAATTGTGGATATCATTTTTTATTTATTTCATTTTATGAACCACCATGAAAGGATGTATATAATGATTAACCTATTCTATTTGGGGAAATAAATGATTAAAGTATATGATTGCAAAAGCCCTAAGTTATAAAAAAATTGGATTAAACACTAATATGGTATATTTTATTCTTTATTGTATCCTAAATATTATTTATTTTCATATTTTAATTCAATTGATAGAAATTTGAGGTAATTAAACAGGTTATAATTTAGTTACAGACAATTCATATCATGATTAAACATTGTCATTTCAATTGATCCAATATATTTTATCAAATAAAAGGAAATAAATCTAACACAACATTATTATCCCTTTTAAATGATTTAATCATAAATAATATTATAAAATATTTTATGGATAATTTAAAATGTATTTAGAATATTCATCACAAATTAATGAAACTAAATTATATATAAAAAACCCAACCATGATACCCTCCTAAACTAGTACTCAACCCAAAAAAGTTACATACCGAAAAGGAGTTCTTAATCCACATAGGATGGATACTAGAAGTTGGGCATAAAAACAACCAAAGGGATAAATTTCACAAAACATGAAATAGAGAACATGATATATATATATATATGATGAGAATATATAGGAATGTATAAATAATAAATATATGACATAATAATGAAAAATAAGATGTGGTAATACTAAAACAATTCTAAATGACTAAAAAGTTACTTGTGAAAAGAAAAAGGGAAAACTAAAAATTATATTGATACTTAATGTGATAATATAGGAAAAATCACCCGATCCAACCACCCGATACCCATAAACAATATACAGAAATAATGGTGTGTCCCTATGGTTCTAGATATTTTCCTATTTCAAATAAATTTTAATGTTTTACATAACACTGAAGTCGTGTGAAGGGTGTCATAAAAATAGTCTCAATAGGGTCTCACTTAGATGTTATATACATGGTATCTGTACAAAAATCCTAACATTACCAATTTTACAGAAATTAAGGAATGATAAAAAGAAAAAAAATATATTAAAAATCGAAGAGTAATAATTATCCAACTTCTAAATTTTAAAATTAACTATATTTTTTAAATCACATGGAATATATAAATAAATCAAATAATGTATCACATATCATATAAAATTAAAAATAATTACAAACCAAATAATAGTTATCAAAACAACAAGTATGACTAATGACCAGGATAGATAAAACACTCAAACCTAAACATAGGAAATCATGTGCATCGGGTCTCTAAGTATATGATTCAAATATAGAGAGTAGATGAAAACCACCAACAATTGAAATTCCATATAGGTATTATAATACCCAAATAAAATGTTCTTGGAGATCTTAGGAACACCCCATTTATGAACCCCTTGAATGTATCAACGGATGAGGCCTATGAAAAAAAATCCAACCTATGAACACATGGATTCCCATGTAAAAATTTGTAAAAAATATTTCATCAAAGTCATTATTTAAAAAAAATTATTTCACTATGATAATAGAATAAACTATTATTTTATGTAGATATGGGTAAACCCATTTTATCTCAAAATTATGTTTCCATACAATAATTAAATCATGAAAAAAGATTTATAAATAAATTTATAAAACTGAAAAAATAAATGATATCCATCATAGTCAAAAAATTGAACCACCAAACCCAATATTAGGCCACACAACCCAGTAATGGTATCCAAAAACACTTAAAAATTCATGAATAACAAATGGGTCCCTAGAATTAATCTCTACATCTAAAAAAGTATACAATATGTATGATGGCCGGATGAGATGATAAAAAGACATCATAATTAAAAAATCACAAAAAATAGCACAACTAACACTTTGGTCATCCACAGGAGGAAGATCACATAATATATCTTGAAAGTATTACAAAGAATAAATCCACAAGAAAAATATATCATAAAATGTATTTCAACTATGCAACAACTACCAATTGAAATGAAGATGCAGAAAGATTACATACCTGAAAAAATTTAATAAAACAAAAATTTTAGTCAATTGATTAATGAAAGGCTCTATATGGATTAGAAAATTCCAAAATATCCTCAGGGATATCATAGGTTTGTGAAAATATCCACTATACCAAAAGAAAATAAAATCAGATGCCCAACATGGTTGAAACCATAAATCCTGAAACATTACTAATGTAAAACCCTTTTACGATATGAATTTCATGATTGTTAATAAACATCATAAAACATGACTCCTAATATTAAAATAACAATATTCTACTATTACATGACATGGACCAATTTCATGACATGTAATAATTTCACAATATTAACCAGTTCAAGTAAACATTTTAATTACATATTCACATTGTGTAACTTTATCACAACATGAAACTATTCACCTGATGGATTCCTTAAAAACACAATGAAAATTCCACATTACTATCCTAAACCCCAAAGTTATTCTGTAATTATTTGTTTACATTTATACCTAGACTCCATTAATTTCAAAAAAAAACAATATATCCCCAAACATTATAAAATTTCCCCTAGTAAACTCTTCCCTTCTAAGGAGTCCCAAATGCTCAATAATAATGATCGAAATAACAATATAAATGATTAATGTCTATAATAATGTAACAAGATGTTATAAACTACCCACCTTTTCTCTATATGTCCCTGAGAGGCCATTTAGATGAATAGTTTATAGAAAGAGGGGATATAACAACCATGATCTTTATTACATACTTAAAAATCATTTATTACATAAAATTTTAATTATTACAACTCTAAGGATCGATAGGTCTAGTATATTGGGAAATTAAGAGCATTAAATAACATCTTAGAATATAAAACCCAACATCATTATTGAAAACTTCATTTACATGACCACAACATTCCATTGTACTTAGCATTGTATGGGAAAAACTGAGGACACATATAAGAAAAGGGTGAGCTATAAAGCCCAGCAAGGGTGTAAATAAATAATAACATGAATAATATAATACATTTTAGTAAATATGAATATCAATGGAGCTCAAGAGAAACATGAACATAAATCCCTGATATAACATGATTATCAAAACATGGAAATGTGGAAACAACATTTATCATGATTTTAGCATAACCAAGGTCATTGCACATAGAGAATTAGTAAAGCATCATTCCACATAAATTGTCATGTGTAACCCCTCATTTAACTTGAAATATCATGATACTAATCTTTACGTAGTGAATTGGAGTGTTATCTGGGCACACCCATTGTAATTATTTAATTTCATGCATAAGTGTGCCACATGGATCATACAAACATGGAATCATTCTACATCATAATTTATTCCATGATAATGGAATGGGTAAAACATACTTGACACTATATAATTGATAATTAAATGTTCGTAAAGGTGAATACACTTGATAGAGAAAAGCTAATGGTATTCCCTACACAATGACATTGGCTTGGAAAATCATGCTGCAAATTCGGCAACATAACGACCTCACATTAGAATTCAAAAAAATGGTTTATGAGAGAGAAATGGTTATCTAATCATATATAAATGAAATAAAAAGTAAGGGGGTTATATAGATACATGTACCAGAATATAAAATGGATGTTATATGCATGATATTCAAGAATTGCTTGAATGTTAATGAGGAGAGAGAAATCTCTTACAGAATTTTGGCATCGTAATAGGTGTACATAGGATTCATTAACGAGCGATAAAGGGGTCTATAATGATTCAAAAATAAGGAGGTAAGTATAGTGGAAATGTGAAATCACACCACAATATTTTTAATTGAAAATAAAGGGGCATAATAACATAAATTAATTTAGAAAAAAAAAGAAAGGAGGACATCCCTTAGTTGAAAGTGTCATCCCAATGGCTAGAGAGAGGCCTGAGAGGGGCTTAATGGGATCTTAGGGAACCTTTTGAGGATTATAGAGCGAGGATGAAAGGGTTTGGAATAGCTCAAAATGGTTTTAGTTTGTAGTAGTGGGATATTGAGTGGGTATATATTCGAAAGGAGAGGTAATTCTTTATTATTTAGGTTTCAGACACCACACATTAAACTAATCAAAAACTCAAACCATCCTTTGATTTTTTCCCATGTTTTTTTCCAAATTGGAGTGGAAAACATTATTTTATAAGGTTAAAGTTATTAAATATTATAATATTAGGTTTCATTATGTTTAGGAGAGCCACACTCTCAAGAAAATCATTTTAAAATGCTAAAATGACTTATAAGCATTGAAGGGTCCACTGAGCATTTGTAAAAAACATAAAAATCAAATTATTTTAAATTTAAAACCATTATTATCCTAAATTCCCATTTATAGTATTTTATTACATCACAATTGGTTCATTATGATGTCATAAACCATATTATATAATTAAATGTTATTTAATTTCTACCCACAAATTTGATTTTCTCATAAAATAATGGATCCTTTACGGTTAGATAATATTTTCATCCTGATTCCAGAAATAATATTTATTTTATCTAAATAATTTTTATATATGTGAATTTTTACTTTTAAAATAAAAAATAACATCTATAAAAAATTAATGGGTTTTGACATAAATAGCTTTCAAGCCTAAGTAAAAAATACAATTCTATTCGTAAAAATTGTATGATCATTTATATTTAATAAAAATTAATTTAGTTATAATATTTTATTAAATTATAATTTAATTTAAAGATCCATTAATTCATCAAAATATATTTCTAAATTTAATATTAACTAAAAATATTATTTGATCTTTAAAAACTATTTTAAAAGTGAAAATAATAAAATGAATGTATATTCTTTATTATATAAAAAAATATTTCACATAATCATAGTGCTAGGGTCTGGTTAAATAACCACTTATAACACCATCATATTATATAAGGGTAATCTTTTGGATGGTGACAGAATCTTGGGGCGGCTCAGATAACATTTCGTAGGTGGTATTCACTATCAAAGTCTACTTCTCCCATAAGTGATTCTGTTCAATTTTAACCTGTTAATGCTCAGCTTGGGATTGGTCATGAGTGAATCCTATGATGCCAACTCTTTTCAAGGATCTAACAAATGGGCTTCATAAGGATAAATTCTACTTAATGAGGCCATCACATCCTTTTTCTGAGTAAAATGGATTTGTTAAATACCTATATTTATACAAATCATGTGATCATTATTCAATGTCTATATTATATATGGTTACAATTCATAATGGTAATTTAAAATACAAAAAAATAATACAAAATAATTTCATATGATTTATATAACCATTTTACTTAATAAAAAATTTAATTAGAATAAGTGGAATTTTCATTAGTAAATGTCTACATCGTTAAAATGTTCACACCTTTTGAAATTTCTCCTATGAAATTTAGTTTCTCCACACTAAAACATATGCGGTTAGATTTTCTGCATCAGTTCCTCTGATTACCATGTTTCTTCTTCAAACTTGTGGTTTTGCAACATCACCTTAATGAGTGGAATTTTCATATTTCTTAGAACGTTTTCCCTACATTCTATGATCTACTCCGGATTCTCTTCGTAGGAGAGGTCATTCTCTAATATTACAACCATTGGATTGAGTGTTTGAGAAGGTCCATGTTTGTACTTCCTCAAGAGTGATACATGAAATGCATCATTTACTTAATATAGGTTCAGCTATAGTTCTAGTTGATAAGACACTACTCCCATGTGATCAAGGATCTCAAAAGGGCACATGTACATTGTACAAAGATTTCTCTTCTTCCCAAATCTAAAAACTCTATTCCATGGTGATATGTATAGGAAAACCATGTCTCCAACATCAAACTCTCGGTGTCGTCGATTATTATCAACATAGCTACTTTGATGGCTCTAGGAATCTATGATATGCTGCTGGATGGTCATAACATTCTCTAAAATTTCTTTGACCATTTCGGGACCAATGGGTATTTGTTCCCCAACTACATCCAAACATGCACATGTTCTTCAACTCTTACCATAAATGGATTCATAAGGAAGAATTTAGATTTTTGAGTGGAAACAGTTATAGTAATTGAACTCAACCAGAGAAAGTTGTTGATCCCATCCTCCATTGATGTCCACTGAGCATTATCTCAACGTGTCATAATGTTTTTGGATAGTACTCTTAGTTTAGAAATCTGTTTTGAGGTTGATAAGTCGTTCTGATGTTTATCCTATTATTCAGAGCATGTTGAAGTCTCTTCCATAACATAGAGGTGAATATAGGACCTCGATTAGATACAATATATAGTCGTACTCCAAGAAGCCTTGCCACTTCTCTGATTTATATCTGTGCCAATTGATCTAAAGTGAAATCCCCTCGAATTTCAATGAAGTGTACAATCTTTGTAAGATGATTCACAACAACCCAAATAGAATTGTTTCCTTTGGATGTCTTCATAAATCCTGTGATAAGGTCCATGGTGATGTTCTCCCATTTCCATAATGGTATGGGTAATTACTGCATCATCCTGTTACATTTCTTCCTCTCAGGCTTCACTTACTGACATTCCAGACACTTTGATGTATACTTAAGGATCTCATTCTTCATGTTATCCCACCAATATTGATCTAAGAGATCTCAATACATCATTGTGTTTTCTGGGTGAATGGAGAAATTCTAAATATATATATCATCCAAAATTTCTTTCCATAACTCCAAATTTTATGTAACGCATATTCATGACCAAAATCACACAATTCCATTTCATTAACATTAGAATACAAGAATTTCCCTTATTTGAGTGTTTCTACATTCTTATGAATTCCCACAACATACTTTTGAGCATCCTTTAACAATTCCAAAAGAGATTTCTGAGTAATAATTTTTGAATGGATTGATTAAATATCGTTATTTAAAATTCTCATGACGATTTTCATCAAATATAAAAAGATTTGATCAATTTTAATTCTCATCAATGATATAATCCTTAGGTCCTTTCATCATAGAGAATCTTCCACATTGTTCACTTTCTTGGGGTGGTAATGGATTGAGCTGTCCTAGTATTTCATCAGCTCTATCCATCTTTATTGGAAAATGTTTATCTATTTCTATGTGAATATATACTTGAGGGGTTTCTGATCCATCTATATTTCACAATTCTCCACAAATAGGTAATTTATCCAATTTTTCAAATGAAAAAATACTGAATCCAACTCCAAATCATTTTTTGGATAATTTTTCTCATTAATTTTCTATTCCCTATTAGCATAGAAATTGACAATGTCATTTTTCATTAACACACAACCCATGAACTTCTTCTAAGCATCACAAAAAACCTCAAATGTTCTCCACATGTGGGTAGTGTGAGCACGTGAATAGTTATAAGACTCCATTTCAACTCAATGAAGCATTCTTCGCATTCATCACTCAATGAAAAAATGAAACCCTTCCGAGTTAGCATGTTAAGTGGGTTTGAGAATTGTGAGAAAATTCATAAAATCAATGATAATATCCATCTAATGCTAGGAGGATATGAATATTTGTCACCATTGTTGTCCCCGTCCATCTCTCTATTGACTCTATCATGGAGGGATCCACAGATATCCCATTTCATGTGATTATATGACCCATGAGTGAGACTTCATTCAAACTGAAATCACACTTGTTAGACGTTAAATAGAGAATATTTTAATCAAGGTATCTAGTACATTAATTAGATTCACCTCAAGCTACTCCTTATATTTTTAGTATATTATAATATCACCTATAAATAACACCACAATGTTTTTAAGGTATTCAATAATTTCTCTAATCATCACGACCATGAAGATTTATGGAGAATTAGGGAGTCTCAAAACTATTTCTATGATTTCAATATTCTCGTACCTTTTATGAAAATCAGTCTTGTGGATATCTCCCTTCTTCACCCATACTTGGTTATATCCTGACCACACATCCACATTAGATAATTATTTTGGTCCATGTAGCTGATCGAACAAGTCATCAATTTGGGAAGGGGATACTTTTTATTTATCATGATTTTTTTGAGCTCACAAAAAAAATGTAATTGTGCATTGAACCATCCATATTCTAGAAAAAGTGGACTGGTGCACCCCATAGTGAATCACTTGGGAGTATAAACCCTTTTTCCAGATTCTTCAATAGTTGTTTCTTCAGCTCCTCGAGCTCTACAAAGTCCATCCTATTCAAATTCTTGGATATTGGAAAGGTTCTTGGTATAAATTCAATTGAGAAAGCAAATCATTTTATAATTGGAAGACCATCAAATTCCATGGGAAACACTTCAGTGAATTCCCTCATAATAGGCATGTCTTCAAGGATGGCTTCTTCCTTAGGCATAATAATTGGAGCATGATATACAATCTCGTAAGGAATTAATATCAATGCTTACGATGATGGTTCTAATGATGATTCATCATCCTCATTTCAATTGTATAGAATTGGTGGTGGATTCATTATATGAAGAGTGATTTCCCTCTCACAACAATTTATGTTGACTATCTATAAGTATATCCCATCTGTTCCATGAATGGAATCAAATCCCTCAAGAGAGAGTATAATGAGTTTCGTCAAGAATTTAAAACCAAAATTTGTTGTAGGGGAGAAGTTATATTCATGGGATTAATTATTTCCCCATTGGCAGTTCTCCTCGACATCTTTACAACCAATATTTTTGATGGTGTTGGGTTGTTCTAATGAAATTTTAGGATATTAAATAATTCCTAGAAACAGAATCAAAAAGTATGTTCACAATTATTGAATTAATAACTTGAATAATTGTAACCACATCATTTTTGGCGTTCTCTTCAGTGGTAATGATAGAAAAAGATAGCCCTTTCTTCCTTGGAAGTTTTTTTGCCTTTGAAACCCATTTGTTTAGGTCACTGGTTTGCAAGTTTCCTTGGTTCTTGGTCGTTGAAGAAATGAATAAATAATTTAAGGTTCAAATGGAGAATTCCTCTCTTTTGTTGTTGATTTTTTTTCCTTGTCAGTATTTAGCAGCAAGGTTTCCTTCTCTTTCATACCGAAAGCATTTCCTCACACGCTTTATGAAATTTTTGGGGTTCTTTTTTCCGCAGATTTAGCAAGTGGGGTGATATAATTTCATAGATTCAATGGATTTATCCACCAAACCATCTAAATTAAATTCCATATTACGCTTCTTATCTCCATGATAACACTGAGATTCTCTGATCTCCAATTTTTCTATTAGGGCACACCAGACAATTTTCTCATAGCTCTCGAAGTCATGGATCCATGGGGCTTCCTTTAGGATAGTTTTTATCCCACCAAAAAGTGGTAAACCTTGCATTTTAGAGTAATGAAAAATCTAGAGGCATATCATTCTTTCCTAGTGATGTTTTCCTCGTATTCTTAGAGGGATTTGTCATCTTTTTTCTTGATGGAAAAGAAGTCCCCTTCCATCTTATGTCGGAGGGTGTGAGGAAAATATTTATCAATATTTTATATAAATCCTTCCATTACAATGCCTCAATCTCCTTTTTAGGAATCAGTTTTTTTTTATAAATGTCCACCATTGATCTGGTTCACCCTCGATATGATATACATCCAGAAGAACATTATCTTATTTATGAAATTGATGGATGGATAAGATCATCCCAATGGAGTTGATACATTGTTCGGTGATTGAGGTATTAATTGATCCATTAAAAGTAGGAGGCCATTGTCTCTTGTAGCTCTCAATAGTGTATTGTTATTTTTTGAGGTTGGGAATTCTTCGTGACCCATGTTTCTATTAAAAACATGAGTTAAACGAGAGAGTATCTTGACAATGTATTTTATTACTACTCTCATATGATTGGAAGTCTCATTAGAACAATCATCACATGAATCTATACATAAGTTGTTAGTATGATTCCTCCTATTACTATCCATTAGTAGAAATAAAATGAATGTTATGGGTAACACATAAGTGGGAATCCAGTGACAAAATGGTATAACATATCAATTACAATTATTTCCTTATATTATCTATGTTATCCATGATGTACATTTGAAAATATATTATTAGGGGATTTTTTTTAATTACATTAATAATGGTTAATACTAAAATTTTGAATTTACTAAAGCATATCCCCCGAGAGTGTCATAACCAAGAGTGCAGTAAGGCCAATTGTCATGAACCAGTTCCCGTTCACGTCAAGCTCAAAGAAGTGTTTTCCAGTTTCACCCCTAGATATATCTGTGCTAGATCCACCTCTATATACTCATATCATGAAAGGGTTTTATTTTATTTAAATACAATTTACTCCATACCCACCAAAATTTAGGGATTTTTTATTATAAATATTATTACTTTTAAGGCTTCCACAGGTGTTTACTAATCCTAGTCCCAAAATAACTAAACCTGTGACTTTAATACCAACTATAACAACCCTTCTCTTCATTACACTCATAAAAATTATTTATTACAAAGACTTTCACTTTATACAAATCTATGGATTGATAGGTCTATAATATTGTAAAATTAGGAACATTACATAACAATATAGAACATAAAACCCAACATGTTAATTGAAAACTTATTTTACAAAACCCCAACACTCCTTCGTACTTAGCAATGCATGGGATAACCTGAGGACATGCATAAGAAAAGGTTGATATAAAAATCCCAGTATATGAGTAAACAATTAATTCCATGCAGAATATATTACAAGTTCGGTAGTTGACAGAACAATGGATCTCATGAGAAACATGAACATAAAGGCAATATATAACATTATTTTCATAAAATGGAAATGTGTCAACAACACATAACATTATTTTTGCATGATCCAAGGATAATTTCAAATGTAGAAAGAGTAAAACCATAGTTCACTTGAAATAGAATTAGTAAAACCTCATTGCACTTGATGTATCATGATACAAATATTTACCCAATGCATTGGAGCGCTATCGGGTCACACCCTTCATAATTTTTATATTTCATGCATAAGTGTGCCACATGGATCATACAACATGGAATCATTCTACATCATCAATTATTCCATGATACAGGAATGTGGAATAAATAAGAGAAACTATATATTAGATATGTAATGTTCTGTAATGGTGAATACCGTTGATAGATAAATGGTCATTGTATTTACTATACAAGGACTTTGGCTTGGAAAATCATGCTAAAAATTCAGCAACATAACGATGTGACATTACTATTACGTAAAATGGTGTACGAGAGATAAATGATTATATCATTATATTTACTTAAAATGGACAGCAATGGGGTCATATATATACATTCCCCAACATATCTAAAGGAGTTTAGATGCTAAATATAATATTTTATCTTGAATGTAAAATAGGACATATATATCCCACAAGGAATTTTGGCATTGTAACAATTGTAGATGGGAGAATTTAATGAGTACGGAGGGTTATATAAACATTAAAAAATAGTGAGGGATGTATTAGGGATGTTCTCATACCACAAAAGTTTTAATTGAAAATAAAAGTACATACAACATAATGAAATTTGGACAAAAAATAGAAAGGAAGATATTTCTTATTAGGAAGTGTGATCCCAAAGGCTTGGGAGAGGTTTGAGAGGGGATTCATATGAGCTTGGGGTGCCTTAGGAGGATTATAGATAGATGAGGTCAATTATTGGTTGAGATAAAAATGGTTTTAGTTAAGAGGAATGCGATATTGAGTGGTTTCATATAATAAATGATGGGAATTCATTATTATTTTGGTTTTGGACACCACACATTAAACTAATCAAAACCAAAAACCATAACAAGGTTTTTGCCCATCATTTTTGGAAATGTAGAGTGGAAAATACTATTTTATTTGGAAAATTTAAGAACATATTATAATATAAGGCTTTCATATATGGAAGTGAGTCGCACTTTCTAGGAATTCATTTTATAATTTTAAAATATTTTATAAGTGTCGGAGGGAACACTATGGCTTTGTAAAATAAATAAAAAAACCCAAAATCACATGATTTTAAAGGTAAATCATGTAATGGAAGAAAAACCCATTTATATTATTTCATTACATCACCGTTGGGTCATTATGATGTAATAAAACATATTATATAACTAATAGATATTTAATTTTTTACCAAAAAATTGACTATCACATTAAATTATGAAAAATTCCTCATTGCATAATTTTGACAACATGATTCCTAAAATAATTATAATTTTATCTAAATAATTTCATAAATATATGAATTTATTTACTTTTAAAATATAAAATGAAATTTATAAATAATTTATGGGTTTTGACAAAAACATCTTTCAAACCATAATAAAAATTACAATTGTATTCATAAAAATTATACAATCTTTTAAATTTCATAAAAAGTAAATTAGTAATAATATTTTATTTTAATTTTAGATAATTTAAAAATAAATTAATTCTTAAAAATAGATTTCTTAATTGAATATAAACTAAAAATATTATTTTTCCTTGAAAAAACAATTTACAAAGTAACATTAATAAATGAATGTATATTATATATTATATAAAAAAAATACACATAATCATAGTACTAGGGTCTTGTTACATAACCTCTTATAACACCCACACATGACCTATGGGTATGGTGTGTAATGGAGACAAACTGTTGGAGTGTCATGGAAAACAACACTCAGGTTGTAATCTCTATCCATTTCTACTTATCTCGTAGGCAGTTTTGTTCAAGCTTATTATGTAGAAACTCAACTTGGGAATAGTCTAGAGCTATTCCCAATGAAACCTCCTACTTTCCAGGCTCCAAAAAATGGACTTCGTACAGAGCAATTATATTGGTTGAGGCCATTTCTTCATTTTCTTGAGTAAATTGGATTTTTTAAAAGCCTTATATTTATACTAATCATGTAACCATTGTTCAATGACTATATTGGCAGTAATTACAATTCATAAATTTATTTTGAACCCAAAAAACGTAAAACAAAATAAGTTCATATGGTTTATATAACCATTTTACATAGTAATAAATTTAACAGATCAAGAGGAATTTTCATTAGTAAAATTTTGGGTCGTTAGAGGTGAGGCCACTTCGCCCTCATCAAGTAATCAGGCTCCAATGTCTCATGATAATCTAATTTCTATCACAACAAAACATTGAACAATAGAATTTATTTTCCACACATGAATTCACCTTAAATTCAATGATTTCCAATTTTTCTCTACAATAGAAACATATGGCTCTAAATTGATATCTTCTGACATCAAAACATGATTTTTATTAGAATAGTGCATTATGAGATGTGATATGTGGAAAACGTCATTAATACCTGTCAACTAAACTAAAAATTATAACCAATAAGAAACCTGCCAAATCAGCTCGATGACATAAAATAGTCAAACATATCTCAACGTAAAAATCCCATATTTACATAGCTGACAATGACCCAAACAAGTAGAAACATTCAGGAACAATTGTTCAGCTTTGGAAAATCCAAAAGTATAATTCTAAAGATACAAATACAATTTGTACTAACACTATGATTTATCATTTCACTAATTTATATCCCAAATCCTCATCGTTATCTCATAAATGAGACTTGTTCTATAATGGATACCTCTAGAACATCATTCAAAGTCTATGTGACCTCCATTGATGACAAAGGAAATACTCAATCGGAGGAATTATGCTTTATGAATGAAAAACATGTTATAAAAGAACTCAAATTGTCGCATATGGCTATACCATGATCCACAAAAACCCATGTTCATGGCATGGATCATATCATATATGATAAAAATGTAATGATGTTTTTACCATTCAATATGTTGATGGTAATCTATAATAAACATAACATGAATCCATTTTACCTACAATAGACTTTTTGAAAACGTATAGGTTATCCTAGAATCCATGTTCTATATAACTGTAGAGAATAACCAATGTAACCTCACAACCTCTTATACATATAACATTCCATGGTATTTAACAATTGTGGTGTCCCCGATTAGAATGAGGTGAGCCATCTCTTTCAACTGATCAATAGCCACCCATATAGCATTCCTCCCAAAGGGATTATATGGTAATCCAAAAATAATGTCCATATAAACTTCATCCTATTTGAAAACTACCAATTAAATAGGATGTTACATCCTCAATGATTCTCTTGCTTTACCTGTGGGTTGTTAAAACAGTGGCACATGTAATTTTCAATTTCATACTCCATTACCGGACACCAAAATTTTTGTATCACAACATAGTATAAATTTTCCTTTCCTGGATGAATAGCCTAAGAAGAAAATTGATATTGAAACAAAATTGAACACCCAACTAAAAATAGAATGAAAAACCAATCCCCAAAATTGGGAATACCATATGAATTGTGAGATAAATTAGAAATGGAATTCCCACTATATAGGGTTTCCAAATCCTCCCGGAAATCATTATCCTCCAGGTAATTCTATAAATTACACTCCTATAGAGATGACGATAACAAAACACTAGTCCGAACCATTCATAGAACATTCTATTGATCATTCAAGTGTAACTAATTGATGATCTCAATATGGTTCCACTCCTCATATGATTCAAGAATAGCATGTTATGGTATATCAACAATGAGAGCATCAACAATTACATTCCCCATCCCCAAGGAATATGAAATGACAAATTTAATCATTTGAATCTATTCCACCCAACTCCTCTTTCTGATATTCATGTCTTTATGAGATAATATATTTCTTATAATCAAATTACCTGAACATACTATGATCGTTTGTAAAAATTTTGTTCTCCATGAAATTAAGTGAATGAATAACCATTTAAATATCTATATCTGTAGTGGGGTAGTTCTTCTCATGTGTTTGTAACTAGATAAATCCATAATCCTACACATTAACATCCTTAATTAGCACACAACCCATACATTCACTAGATGTAATGTATAAAATCAAATAATCTCTACCATGAATATTTAACTTCAAAATACGATCAATAGTCATAAGGCATTTTAGATCATCAATTGAAGACTAAAACATTACATATCATATGAATTTCACCCCTTTCCAGGTAATAGAAGTCAATTGTTATTCCATCTTAGAGGAATCTATGAAATACCATCGATAGAATCTAATTAGTCTAAGGAAACTATAAATTTAAAAGTTGTTACATGGAACATTCCAGGAAAATATATCATTCACCTTATCAGGATTATCAAATAAGTCATTCTAAAAAATCATGTCCCCTAAGAACATCACTTATTGGTTCTAGATATTTTATTTCCATGTAATTCATTTGAAATGGTGACCCCTCTGTATTTCCAAAACCAAACATAAATTGATATAATCCTCATGATAGAATATCAAATAATCTAATATATCATCCAAAAACACTACAGAAAAAGTGTCAGGATAATCATAGAGTATTAATTTTATAAATTCCACAAAAAGTATAAGATTACTACTTATAAAAAAGGAATTATAATATATTTAGAGTAGAAATACCAACTTATGAATGAAATAGTTGTTATTTCATACTACTAAACTCTATAATAATGATAAGGTGACTGAATGTCATTCTTTTAAAATAATTTCCCCCGGGAAACTAGTCAAAAAAATCATCCAAATCATCCAAATGGTGCTTATTATTTACTTTTATCCAATAAAACATCTGATATTCCATGAACAATCAGTGTGTACCATATGACTTCATGGAATATAACATAGGTTATTTCCCAAAGAAAATAGTAGGTTGAATGGAAACTTTTCGCCTCACATCATCCAACTAAATCATTATGTCTATTATCTCTAATGGCTATATACGATAGGACGTTATTTAGTTCAACTACGTACCTAGAACAAAATATATTATAATGTATACCTCTATCTCTATAGAGAAATATTGATTTAAAATTATGGGAAAAAATATAGAAAATTAGAAACAAAAGTGGGAAGATACACTACAATTATTGAGAACCAAATCATAATCCCTATGTGGGATGGTCCTGGATAAACAATCATTAGATCCAACTATCCCTTAAGAACTCCAATCTCCCATTAGATTCCAGAAACATGATGTGTTGATTATATAAATCATCATCTACAAGATGATAGAAAATGCAATTAATCATAATGTTGACATTGAGTATATCAAGACTGAGAACATTGAAATCCTAGACTAACTCATCATATATTTTTGACTGTGAATTAGGAAACTGAAACCCATGATATTTCCATTTCTATGAGGTATCTTTCACTCCATAAAAATACTTTTGAGTTATTTTGGAGGATTAATAATATTTAAAAAATGTGTATATATATATGGATAATAAGAACTATTATCAAAAAGATAAATATCCACTGCAGATTTATTAAAGATGAAACAAAAAATTATTGTTACACCCACAACCACCTCCACTAAACACTGATACAATGCATGATGGATATTAAATAATGATGATTTTTGAAGACCCCTTTATACAATAATTCATATAACTAAACTGTATTAGCCTTAGGATCTAATTATCTCTAACTGTTATAGGTTTTAGACATAGCATGACATAATGCAATTATATTTCCATAGAACCCAAAACAGTTACACATATTTATAGTTTTAGAATATGAACATCAGGTGTTTCAAACATTAAAACACTATTTCAATTTAATTATCACACTAAGGGATATAACTAAATTTTTATAGGAGGCCCACTGACAATAATCCTCACCACCACGCTTTCTATGTTCTTGTCATGTACACTTTCTTCACTACACTTCATAGAAGCTACCACTGGGTGGAAGAGTATGGAAATAATAACCATAATTTACTAACATAACCATATATTACATTGTTTATCTATCTAATATTTTTTAATAGGTTAAAATATTTATTATAAATACTTATGACCTTACATCTAGTCAATAACATTGCAGGTACATCTGAACATTCAGCTGGTCATTCTTTACTATTGTTTCTGTTCCTTTCTATGGGGCCTACATACGCCTTACAAAATGTGATAATTCAATTTCCTCACATTCACACCTTCAAAAAGGTGGGATTATTCCATTACATTAATCATTTATGTATGATTCTTGATTTAATCAAGATGACGGGATGTCCGTTCCTCATTCCACGGATTCCTCCTGGGAGCTTGTTTCCTAGCATGGGACACTCTCATAGATCAGGTCATATTTGTTGAATTTTTTTCCAATTACACCATTCTATGCACATTGGTTATTTATTATTATTTTTTCTTGAAAGGTAAATATTCATTTGTTAGGATAGTAGTCACATTGGGAATTTCTAGGCATCTATGTACATTAGGCACATTGGTCACCAATAATTAATCCTCATAAGAGTGCATATCATATTAGGAATATTAGGCATAAAACCCAAGGAATAGTTTGTCTATCATGATATAATTACCTCTAAGGGAGTATTTTATACATTTTTTGTTACCCTATTCATCCCATGTTTTGCTTGATGTTGGTGTCTAGGGTTTGGTCACATGTTCTACATCATATGGAGACTGAACATACTGTTTATTTTAGAAGGATAAGGAGAAATGATTATTGTATTTTGAGGATGGATTTGGATGACCCCAAATACCCATGGTGGTGGATCAGGGAGGTGTATCCCTTGGATGTATGATCTCACACCTGGATGGTTTATTGATGGGTCAAAATGACCCATGGAGGTGTATTCACATGTCGTGTCCCTAAGAGGTAACACCAAAATTGCTTACAATTTTCAGGATTTATCCTCAATGTGGTATCCAATGTAGATTATTATGAATAAAGGGATAAAATCCTATGTATTTTGATGCCATAGTTTATGGTAAATTTATAGGACCAATCCATACATTTTATCATCATGTGGTAAGGAATAATATTCCTAAAATAGAGTATAAACGAGGGATGGTGTGGGGATTACCCATAGAAGAATCCCTTCAGAAAAGGATTTCTCATGTGGGGAATTATGTGGGAAATAAACATAGATGATTCATTTAATGAGAATCTTTTTAGTAGAGGTGGGGGAGGGTAGAATCCCATGATGCTTGTAAATGAAGAATAATGTGTTTTCCAAACATGGTAAGGAAATAGTTTAACATCATTTGGTGAAGATTTTGTCATGAAAATTAATTTTTTATAATTAGGATGTTAAACTATGAATTTTCAAATAATTTATATTAAATTTTGGGTGACTCACTCCACACACCATGGAATTACATGACCACCACTCAAGTGCATTGGGGGTGCATTTGTACGACCATGGTGGAGTGTTCAATCAGGAGTTCCACCTTATGGCCATTATTTATAAATGTAAAATGGGTTACATTACTTCTTATTAGAATAAAAAGGTATGTGGGAGGTTTTATCCACATATGGATTGAATTGGAAAGACATAAGAGAGGGTTGAACTGGTCACATTGGGTGTCAGGGTGTATGTGAATTGGTTATGGTTTTGTATGGGGGTTTTGAGAAATCCACCATCATAATGAGATGTTATTAGAAGGGGTGAACCATGAAGAGCCCTAGTAAAGATGTTTTAGGATAATTATAGATTCATGAATGAGGGTCATGAATGTCTTGGGTTCTTCAAAGATGTCAGGGGTTTAACAAACGAGAATGATTTGTGAAATAGGGTGAGCCTTCTTTATGATGAATACTTTATTTATAGGGGTATTGATTTACATTGGTTGAATTATTCACAAATAATCAAGTTCCTTAGAGGGAATTATTCTTTCACAAAGGGTTTAGGACTTCACAAAAGTAATATCTAATTCAGCTGGATTCTTTCAAGAACACATGGGATGAGGTTTCATGATATTTAGATACCATGGGCAACAGAAATTCACATTTCTTAAGAACAATCATGGGGTTCATGAAAAGAGAGAAATTTTAGAAGTTAAAAGGTCAAAAGAATCCCTAAAATATCATCTTTGAAGTATTATTTTTAGGAAATTGTTTTTTTAGAGATTTTACTTCATTATGATGTTTTTGGAGCTATTTAAATGGATAGTCATTCCAAGTCAGAATGTATGTTTCATGTAGATTATCGTCAACCCTTCGTGTGTTCGTGAATCCCTCCATGACTACAAATGATTCATTAAATGAAAATACCATTCGGAGTTCTTCAGTTTATGAAGGGAATTCACATTGTTAGATCTTCATGATCCTAATGCATTCATGATAGATCTATTCATTGTGAATAAAACCCTTAGATGTATTTTTGGGGTTGTTTTGTCTTGGATTTCACTATAAACTAGTTCTTTATTCTTCAACCTCACTTGTCCAACTTGTATTTATAGAAAAATCCACCCCTTTTAATTATAGATAATGGGTAATAAGGTGGCTCAGATTCAGAGGGATAATATTTTAATATTGTCTATTCACGCCTGTTTTTGAAGAGTATTCATGGATCCCATTAATAAATCTCATTGATGATACCCATTTTTAATGGCCATCATGAATCAAGGGTGAACTGAAAACCTATAAATAACATATGGGTCACTTTAAAGGATCACAAGAATCATACGATGTGAAAATTTGATGCTATCATTTTAAAAATCTACAATTGGTCATGTGCGTTCATTGATATTTATCCATTCAACTCCAAATATCACCATATCTATGATTAGTTAATCATAAAATATAATCTAAAAATTCAATTTATTGAACAAAATTATTGTGAATGACCTCTGTGAGTTTCCTTTGAGAACCACATAGATGAAACAACTAAATTTTGAATCAAATGGTCGCTTTATGATTTGACACCGCTATCATTAGTTGAGAGGAAATGGATTAAAATGTGGTTATTTGGGATATATTTAGAAATCAAATAGACTAAAAATATCTCATTGAAATATAAATACAGTCTCATAGAAAATTGGATCCATTAAAGTGATAACTTCTTTATGGCTTCAATATGATTGATGATTATTTATCCCTGTGGTGCGTAGAGAAAAATTGTCCTACTGTTTAAAAAGTATGTTGGAATAGTATTGGTGGTATGGAGATAATGGAGGTCACATCCAGAAGGATCATTCGTCAATCATAAAAAAACACTCTCTTGAACTGTGCCAATAAAATTGATGGAGAGATGATGAAGTATGAGGTATCCACATACAGTATGAGTCGATCCTCGAGGAAGGTAAAGGGGATCCCCTAAAAAGATGGAATGAAAATGTCGACCTATTCCATAGAGAAAATTTTACTGATGAATGGATGTATAATTATATTTAATGTTATTCATGCCATGAATTTGGTTGAGATCTAATGTGAGTGTGTATCTATAAGGCAATATTATAGTCAAAGTATCACATTTAACAATATAGGTTTATCAAGCAATAATGGTTACCATGTGGATCAGAAGAACAAAAACATATATATTCATCATGCGGTGGTTGGAATCATACTAAGGAGCTTTCACAAAATCCTTGTGATCCAAATCTATTGGGTATTTATGGCGAGTTCCTCTCTATAGAGAATGTGTGGGATGTCTAGGAGAAAATTCCATATCTTTTAAGGGCATTTATATGTCTAGTAGTTGGAGATAATGAGGAAAAATTGGGGATGAGGGACATCCCATTTAAGAAATAGTGTAGGAATTTTATGAAGGATCTAGTAAATTAGGATCCACACAATGGAGATGATTCAGTATAGAACTTGTTGGGGGCACACACTTTTTCTACAACACACCAGTGAGATAAAGAGAATGCTTACTGGTGGAACATGGAAGTGATGTTCTTGAATATACAAGTATGAAAATTAATTCATCATGCTCTAATGTTTAGCATCATATGGTATATTTCCATTCTTAACTATGATTGGATTCTCCCCATGAGGGATGAACACATGGGGGTGACGTTGAGAACCTTAATTATGGCATAGATTTTAGCGACGGGGAAGAGTGTCAATTTAGTTGTATCAATATTTTTTATGTTGTACAAGGGGATTTTCCATATGATTTATGGGAAGACTCTAATAAATGTGTGTGGGAAATTCCATTTTTTTGTACATTTGGGTGCAATTAAACATGGGGGGACCTGAATTTCACAACCCCATTTACCTTCCCCTTACAACCTTTGGACCGATGATTCTTAACATTGTGGGGATTTTCCTTCTCAAGATGGAACTAGTGGGTGTATAGGAGATGGATCTTGCTACCAATACCCCACATCAAAATTCTAGTAGGTAAAATCTATTCTCTATGGTCCTCACACCATAATTAATAACTATATACTTCCTAAGGTGTGATGGTTATAACATAAATAATTATTCTATCACATCCATCTCCTATACACCCACTAGTTCCATCTTGAGTAGGTTAATCCCAAAAATGTTAAGAGTCATCGGTCCAATGGTTGTAAGGGGAGGGTAAATGGGGGGACCTGAATTTCACAACCCCATTTACCATCCCCTTACCACATTTGGACCGATGATTCTTAACATTGTGGGGATTTTTCCTGCTCAAGATGGAAGTAGTGGATGTATAGGAGATGGATGTTATATAATAATGATTTTTGTTATAACAATTCCCCCTTAGGAAGTATATAGTTATTAATTATGGTGTGAGGACCATAGATAATAGATTTTACCTACTATAATTTTGATGTGGGGAACTGGTAGCAAGATTCAACTGTAGGTCAATTTGTGAATTATAAAATCTACCTTGGTTCATAAGACTATTCAGATATCTATAGTGACTGAAAACAATGTTAAATGGAGAAGTTTTCCCTGAGCTCTTACACATTCCTCCAAATCATATCTTTATCACATACAAACACTAGGATGGAATGGCCGAAATGAATTTACACAATGTACCACTACATGTTTACTCATCCAGGACTTTGAGCTGATCTAAGAGAGTTCACATCCTAAGAATACAATGAGGTGTTTGAATAGGTAGACCAAATAAGTTCAATCCCTATAGAATTAAGGTATATATAAAGGGAGGATGGAGTGCACGATTCGTTCATCGGCGGTGAGGTAGGGTTACATTCTGAAAAAGGTGTCCTTCCACATCAGAAATCACAATCGAAGGGTGAAGATGTTCGTGATGACGATGTACTTCAGTGGAATTTCGGGTTGGTGATGCTACAGGAATTACTGTGATTTGTTTGGAAGAGAAGGTGGGTTTAACTTTCGTTAGGGTGTGTATCGCGAGGCCGTGTGCATCCCGAGATGATGGAAACCGAGGCGGATGTCCTGACGGTCTATTGAATTTAAAAATTTGAAATGGTTTTTTTGTTTTCTGGCATTGTGGAGTCATGGATGACATTTATGGTGGAGGATGGTTTTTCCATGGACCTCAGGTTGGCACATGATGCAAATTCTACATAGATTTTAAAATTATATTTTTGGTTGATGTTGTCTTTGTTTCTGAATTTTGAAGTTAGTGGGTTTTGTTGTTCTTAAACCTATTGAATGATTATGCTGGTTAGAACTTTGTAAAGGTTCAAACTTATCCTTTAAAAGTGTTATTATAAAATAAAAATTATGGATTTGTGGTAGGCCAGTTGTTGGGGGGACAAGTATCCTTAAACAAGTATCGGTGGATGATGGATGGAGAGGAACGATTTTAGGCATGTATCTCTTGGGAAGTGGTCATGGGAAAAATAAAATCCCTCCAGGATAGTCCCGAGAGATTTTTTTTAAAATGCTCAGTTAAGCAGGTATGTCATCCAAATGTTCCCAACAACACCATTCTTCTAAATGCCTCTATGGATTTGTGGATTTCACTAGTAGTTCACTACCCCTGGGGGTTGTGAAATTATATCATCACTAATAGGTTGTAAATCACTAGGATGGGATGTGAAAAAAGTTTTCAATTATACACATGTCAAGGTGATGAGATAGATGGCTGGTATTGAGTATGTGGTCTACTTCTAGGGCATTGTGCATCATTTGTCAGATTGGGTGAGGATGTCTCTGGGTATGTATTCCCATCCATTTGACATGGTAGGTCATGCTACTAAATGTATAGTTGAGGGTGAAGTATCAAAAAACTCAGGAGGAAGTGAAACCGAAATATTTTTAGATAGAGATCCAATTTTTTATCATGTAAATATTTTTATATTTTTTCACATTCGAACATCACCCTAACATTAAACCTTTTTTCAGATTCCTTATTTCAACATTGATGGAATCAGTGAGAACTAAAGAATGATATTTTTGAGAAAATCCAAATGCATGGGTTGAGGGAACCTCGACTATTAAAGAGTCGAGTGTGGGGTATCTTCTGGATATTACATCCATTGGATCCCACACTTATTTTATGGAGTGCATGTGATTTAGGTGACAACTACAGGGGGAATTCTATCACAAATGAGATTTCTGGTGAACCTCTGTGAAATCCTCACTATGTTGTAATACTCTTGTTGGACACTACCCCCTTTTGTAATTTTTCATCAATTATCTAAAAATATGAAATATTACCAACATGATCATCAATGGAAGTTAATTTCACATTTGGGGCCTATGAATCAGTACTTGAACCTAATTAAACTATTGTTCTAGATGCGGATATGGTTATGGTAGACACATGTCTTTTAACAGTGATTTCTAAAGAGGTTTTGGTAGTCATGCAAACTTTGGAGGTTCTATTAGAAGTGAATGTGGATATCATTCCCTCACATGAGAGGAATGAGACGATGCCCATTATGGGGTTAGATGAAGGATCCATGGAAAATGAGCTAATCAAAGAGGCTCCATAGGAGGTGTTTGTTAGAGATTATTTCATGATGGAAGAGGCATCAATTGTGATGGCAGCTAAAGCCGCAAAGGGATTTATTACAAGTGCCTAGAACAAATGTTCCACTGGTGGTGGTTGTAGAAGTAGTGAATGATTTTATGCAATTTAAATGGGTTGATGTGTTATTTTGGAATGTTTCATCCATTATAATGGAGCCACATGGGGTTGTAGATGATTCCTCTTCTATTTAGGGGGATGGTGAAGACATGTTCTCTATTATTGTTCTCTATCTTCTCATGCTCAAGGACATGTGCATAGATGATCCAGCATATGATGTATTGTAATTATTAACTCATTTTGAGAATATTCCAAATAAATAAATTTATGATTATATCATGGATGATATCGAGGAGAATCGAATCTTTCACCTCAAGGTGATGAGTTATGTACATAATTTCAACACATGAACTCAGATAGATGAACTTCTATAGTGGGATGGATATCTATGCTACTTGCTAGTTATCTTTTGGTCCAGTGGTGGGGATTATAAAATCTTTCATGCAAGGGATTGGGAAATCTCTTAGGAGTGTTCCCATCATTATTGGAAGCTGATCGACATTACCGAGAGGACAACTAATTATGAAGGATCAAAGGAACCTGAGGGAGTTGAAGGGAATATTTTATACATAAAAGGGATGCCCCAAGATCATAAAATGGTATCTTCTATGTAATATGAGATTTTTACCATTCTAAATAACCATTTGGTGGTCCCAATGACAAGTAATATAGGTAAAATCCTTGGTGGTTGGGTTCTGGGATGAATAGAACTATAAGTGGATCGTAGAGTAAGAAGTCGTCCCTAAAGATAAATAATTGATATAATCCATGGTGGAGAAATAATAGACCCTAGAGGCCCCGCATCAGAGGTTGGTTAAGATAAATAACATGATATTTAGGGGTCAATAATTGAAGGAATTTCTATAAGGAGAGGCTATAATAAGTGGGTAACCCATTGAATTTTTAATTTTTTAACTTAAACATTAGTATGCTTGAATTGTTTTCCTCGTTTTATTTATTATCCTTTGATATCATTTCTGAAATAACAAAATATGAATCCCTAGGCTCAAGTGATTCATTGATAGTGTGATAAAAAAACAATGATAATGGAATTGTTCGTTCATATGAGATTGTAAGATAATAATAGAGAAATTGGGATGTGAATTGGATGACTAACCACTAAGAGTTACTATGCCAATATCTGCTATGGATGGGGAGTGAGGATCTCATTAATAGTTGAATTTGTTTTCCAACATGAATTATTTCCTGAGTGTCAAAATGTGAGTGTCGGTGAACTCTACCCATGTAATGGTAAGTGAAATGTTTGAATCAGAATGCCAAAATTTGGAACACAAGGGGAGTAGCATGGAATTACAGGATAAATGAAAACCATGATTGACACACAACATCATCCCCATTAGCTAAAAATGGGGATAGAAAAAATGAGGGGAGAAAATTGACCATGATTTAAAAACATAGTACATGTCTTATAATAACATCCAAATTCTTTTGGGGTATTCTATATTGATGGTAGGTGAACAACTATGCCCAGAAACCATTCTTTTAGGGGTCCAGGGAAACATGGTGGATAAATATGATCTAAATAAGGGCCAAATTAAGTGTGAAGAATATGTCATTTAATATACAAATGGATTATTTCACTCTAGTAATAATGTCACTATGACTAAAAGAATGTTGGGTTTTAATATTGGTCTGAAAAAAAGTAAAACATGTCTTCTTGGGGAGTATAATCTAAGATTCCAAACAATGGTTAACGAACATGGATAATGTGGGAGGAGACAAACACTATAAGAAATGTATTTCTGATAAAATTACTTAGAAAACCATAATTTTTACATAATGCATTGAGGATGATAGACATGCAGTTTAACATCATACAGTGAGGACGTTAGACACACTATTTAACATCATATGGTAAGGATAGTGGGCACATATTTTAATGTTATATAGTAAATTTGATGTATTACATAATATAATTTCATGTGAAATAATATGTTAATCGGCATGAATGATGAGTCTTAGAGGCCCCACTACCTCGAATAACTTGGAGACACCTTTTATAAACAGAATTAAAGGTAATAATGATTGGACCATGGATTAGGTTATAAATCATGGACCTTAGGAATTTTTTTTGTGGCCATAATTCCTAGATCATGGAATTATATTTACAGTCTTGAACTCTAGACCAAAAATCTCATTGAACAGACATGTGAAGCACATGGATTTGACCATCCTGATGTGAATGGGGGTCCAAGGAGGCCTCACACCAAACAAAATATTATCAAATATTATTGTATATTATTTTGAGTCAAAATGTATAGACTTGGGCAATGATGTTAGATTGTGGTAAAATATTTCAGACCAACAGTTGGTTTGTCTCAAAAGAATGGGTGTGTCATCGAAGTAAAGAAACTCGACAATAATTGAGGTGCTACGAAGGCCACCAAATTTTGTATAAAAATTATTTCAGATATATCAAAAATAAATTAGGGTAATGGTGTTTATACCATGAGATATTTTCTAATTGTTATAGAGATAGTACCATTAACATTTTAAGGGGTCTGATGCCACATAATGGAATGCTAACCATACATGGACTAAGTTACGAGGCCACGTACCACATGAATCATGATTGGAATTTTGAAAATATTTTATGGACATGATGCTTGGATGATGAGTTTTAATTATGTTTCTAGAAAGATTCTTGTGTGGCCTAAAGAATGATAATCCGATGTGAATGAATGTTTGAAGGGATCCCCCTCCACTAAAATCTTGAAAACCCACATCCTAGGTCGATATCATGTCACTGGGAATGTAAAGACCCCACAGTGAGAAAAAATAGAGGGATAGACCCTAGATATGATACATGGGAATCACTATGTATCACAAAATTATGTGAATAAACCTACACATTGTTAAAGAACACAATGTGGTAAGACACCGCTATCAGAGGGGATACCATCTCAAATAAGTATATTGAATCTTCTCACATCAGTCTCTCAAGAATCCTAAATCTATACATGGTAAGTCTATAGATTAACGTCATGTGTTGAGGATGTTTTCTTATCCCTTGTTTTCCATATGAGAAATCATGGATTTATACTTGGTTAAATCATATCTCATTTAGAGGCATATGAGTCTTTTTTGGGTAAGATCACATGTTAACATCAAGCGATGAGGATGATGTTGGGATTTCACCGGTAAACTACCCATTATTTCCTTCCCTAGATTGGGATATAAGGGCATCAGATTCCGCTGATGGGTCATGGTATACAAATTATTCTTATAATGAGAAAAGTTCCATATGAATGAAATTAGGGGTGATAAAATCACAAATAATTTGCAGTATTGTAGTTAATCTATAGTTTTCTTGAAGATGAAATGTATATTCATCACTACGTATTCCATGTTAATGGGAATCAGGCCACATATTGTAATAAGATGCACAAATTTTAGGGTCATAGTGCATCTTGTACCATAAGATAAAATAATAGAAGTTGTTTTTGTGGTGAAAGAGTTAAGACCAATCATGAAAGCATCCATGGAGGCCCTTCACAACATGATGAAATCCGAAGAGTGTTTCACAAATATTATAGTTTATATGGTTTTTACAAAGGAAATTAGATTAATTATATATTTATTGGACTATGAGGAGAAATATTTATTCATGGGAATATGTGTGGAATGAAATATGTAAAACACAACATGAATGGAGACAAAAGTGGTTCAGGTAAATCATAAGTCCTAGAAAGAAATTGGTACATAGTTTAAGTTCATAATTCCTACAAAAAAAAAGAAATAGAATAATTTGGTTCATAGACATGAGGCTTAGACCAAGCACTGATAAACTATTAGTTGGTCATATTGATGTAAAATTCTATCATTGCTATGTTTCTCAAAAAGATTAAAATATAGAAACATCTAATTATAGAAAAATATGTCATTTAAGACCAATATTTATGGGAGAAATCCACACTAGAGAGGTAATTGGGGCATCCAATGATCTTTATGGGGAATTCATTTTTTTCGTATGGAGTAATGTTTATTCCCTATCCCATGCATATCATATTAGGAATCCTGGTTTCGAATAGGGTAAAAGACAACTCTTATTAAAAGGAATCCTATTTTTGTACATCATATGATCATAATTTAATGTTGTGAATTGACAACATCAGGTTTTTTAGTTTAATGTAGTACAACTCAAACTATAGAAGGATAAAATTGTTTTTGGCCTTAGATGATGGAAATATTAAAAACTTTTTAGATATGTGATGAATATACTTTAGAGAAGCTAAATGTTTAAGGTCATAAACATTGGACCACAGAGTTGTGTGTATGAAATGATTATTTTCAGTTTGAAGGAGTGAAAAAATAAATGTGAATGGGATATATATATAAGAATAATTCCACACACCACATCCCAAAGATTGATCATATAATGTTTAAATTCATGATTCTTAGACTATTTATTCTTTTTGAAAAGTACATCTTGAAACACAAGGCATTGGTGGGAGGTGTGATACAATATCCTTCTATGATGGTAACATTTTATGATCTGTTGTAATAGAACTTATGAATGATAAACAGTCCATCCCACATTGGATCCATCCTTGGGGTATTTTTTCCAAGTATTATTTATGTTCTTATAGCTAGTACCATGTCACCTTTGAGAATGGATAAGATATTAACTTTTTTGTCAAATGATATCCCTATAATATTTTTATGCTTATATAGATTGTGCAATTCATGGGGTCTATTTTATTTGAGTAACTACAACTCTAATAGGTGTACATGTAATATTTATTTAATGTAATATACTATTTTTAGATATCTAGTTAGAGAAAATTTTGTTGGACATCGATGAACAAGAAAACCTAAATTCCATAAACTTGGGATTAAGGACTCAAATGGGTGGAATTATAAGAAATTTTTTTGTAAGCCCAGATGATGTTGTGGAGGATACACGACCATATCTTCTTAATATAAACCACTATCATTTGAAAAACGTTTGATATGGTGTGGTTAAACTTATTTATATGTCTATTTTATTAGGCATGGTAGTGGGATGTGTGGTTGTATCAAATGTTGTATTTATTATAAAATATATTCAGCTCATCGGCCTAATAGTTGGGGAAGTTGTATAAGGTAATGATGTGAGTAAATCCAAATCAATGAATGTTGTGTGAGATAAAATCATTGATCATGTACCATGTTTTTACTTCTTTAAGAGGAATCACTTCTTCCCATTTCAATAAAAAATCCATCATAGTCAGAATGAACCTTCACGTGTAAGTTATTGTTGGTGGATATACCCCCGTACTATTGAACCCATATACTATAATGGTAGAGAAATACTTGGTGGAATTTATAATCTCTAGATGTTAATGAATAAAAATGGAATAGATATGACATGCACATCACATCGTGGAAAACTCGACGTAGTCATGGACCATGGTGGGTAGTAGTGGCAATGCCTTCAAATATGGTGGGAGAGCTTCAAAATTATATCATGTGTTCCATAGGACCCAACATGGATTATTAAATTATATGGGGAAAATAGACTAATTAGATAAAATTTTTGATAATTCCATCAAACCCATGACTGTAGAGAGTCTTCTTCAAATTATTCCATCACTATAGTGTAGAATAAACAACAGAAAAATGGATTCTCTCATGATCTTCTCAGTCTAGAATAAGAATATCTCATTATAGATACATAATGAATGTATTTTTCTAAAATTTCTTTCATATATTGTGGAGGAACTTTATGGTCCTGATATAGAAGAAATGACAGCCATCAATTTTAACAATTCATTGCCATTCTCATTGAAAATGGAAAGTGCAATGACCCAACAATGTGACACATGAATGAACATGTCATTATTGTCATGTTCTAAAAGAGATTAGGCTATGATGTCCAAGGAATCAGTGAAAACGTTCTATGATAGAAAGAGATGATTCTGTTCCTTCTAGGTAGGAAACTAGTCCATTAGATGATTGTTGCACTCCATAAGGGTCATGATCTATAGATTTATCCTGATTTTTTCACCATTTATATGTTGGATGACTAACATCGAATAATCTATCATATAAAAGAGGGAGACATAAATCTCGAGTGATATCTTGATACTAGAAGTGAGTATCTACTACTCTGCCTCAATATTGGGGAAACCTTCTAATTGCAATAATGAGTTCATATGGATGACTTATGATGAAGTTTTGCAGATGATCCACATACTCACTATGTTGATCTTGTGGTCGTTAATACGTCTACTGATCCTTCCCTATGAAGTACCATAAAAATCAATCAACCAACATGGAATATCTTGATCCACTAAGAGGATATCCTCATCTACCAAATAAATATTTAGGGATACCTTTTCAGGTCCCATATGGGAATCTAGTAAGTCTTCCAGTTTGTAACCCCCAATTGCCTTTTGAGGAATGATCCTTTTGTCAAACTATAGAATGATCACATCAAAGTGCAACAACCCTACTTTAAACATAGGTCAATTTATGATATAATTCATATGGTCTTATCAAGAAAAATGTTCTATCTCATGATTTTTCATATATCTATGTTCCTTATGTACACAAAAAACCAGCGTAAGTCTACTTTTTTTAATAGGGGAGTAACTGGTTTCCATGTAAAAAATCATTTTGAAAATATAGAACAAAAATTCACTACCCTTGCTGTATAATGGGATGGGATGGGAACCCGAGGACGATTATTGGGTGGTCATATATAAGACGTATAGATTCCCTGAGATGGTGGCATAAAAACTTGAGGTTAAACCAGATACTTCCTGATCTCTTCAAATGTGTTCTAGAACTCCTCATTCAACTCATAGGAGGTGTATATTTTTCATCTTCCCCAAAAATGTATCACACTTGACATCCAAATTTCTGATGAATTAGTGAATATAAAAAATATATCACTGAAGAACATGAATATATATAGAAGGTTTCTTAAGGGAAGTATTTAGCTGATGGCCATGATGATCTCTTATTCATTCTCTATACCACATTATGTAATATCGTGGTAGAAAAATTATAAAAAAGTAACTTAAATTGAAAACTTATAAGGGTTCCTATTAAAATTCCAATAGTGGAGGAAGCAGATCACTCTTTGAAGGTCTCTGCGATTGAACAAACCCTGGTGAGATTTGACAACCAGGTCATCCATGTATCCTTTCAACCAGTTTCTAGGGAATTTATATTAATATGTATTTCATTTATTGATGATAGGTGTTTCATGAATTCATTATCCCCAAGGGCATCACCGGATAGAATAAGGTCCTTTGGGGTTTACTGATGGTGGTTTAATTCTCATCCTCGTGGGACATCTAATTATGGTTTATCTAGAGTATCCATCTAGAAGAAACAGTTTATGTAACTTAGATATATGATTTATCAAAACTCTGTCACTGTAATGGAAAATTCATCCTTAGTACAATGTATGTTGACGTACCAGATGTTGATATATTCTCTGATCTACCTTTTTATATTCCTCAATTTGATGATATTTCCTAACAAACTAGTTTATCATACTTCCTTGATGATATTGGAGTTGATAATCCTTTCAACATCAACCTATTCCATGGACCCAAGAGATAGTTGAATCTTTCTGGGAGGCTTTCCCTATCTGTTATGACTCACTCGGAACCCTATATGGATGATAGATACAATAGGTTATTTCCCTAGATCTTCATTATAGTGATAATTGAAGACCTCATGGTGATTCTGTTTGAAAGTCACATATTACAGAAGCTCTCCTTGAGGAATGTCTATGTAGATTAGCAAAGTCAACAGATTTTCCTATCTACTACGGTTCACCTAAAATATATCATCAACATTTTTGGATAAACCCTCTTCAAATAATGAAGGATAATCATCCAAATCCTCATCATCATCATAGGTGCGATAAATAGTAGGAGGAAGTATTTCATCCATGATACCTCAATCAGTGTAAATACTATTAATTTATTTATAGGGTAGACAGAAAATCATAATATAGGGGATCATTCTCTTTTGAAACTGTGGTGGAAGAAACTGTCCAACTAATTCAATGCATCATCCTACCATAGGGTCTATTCATGATGTCCAAGAAATTTCAGTGAGTCTTCTTCCTAATTATTTCTATTTGAAATGTGTAGGAGTTCCAAGAAATTTTTTTGTAGGGAGAACCACTAAATACATCATAGTATGGGGTGATCTTTAATGACTTATATAATAGATGTTGCTGGCTGAACCATTAGATTTTAGATGGTACTGGATGTATCATACTTCCGAATAGATGAACCACTCTAAAACACTACTATTTGATATTGGATGGATGAGTAGTGGGACTATATAGTTTTTTTTTTCTATCACGACATGGTGAAGGCTGATCTTCTTGTTTAGTTAACATAGTCGTTGTAACACCCCGAGTTTTTTAGATTTATTTTTTTCGAATTAATTTATATTTTAAATATTTATCATTTAAAATGTTATTGGAAATAGTTAGTTATATATATATATATATTAATGCATTACTTCCATAATTCCTATCACATGAAATACCTACATGGCTTGTGCTACATGCAATAAAAACTTGGCTTTCTCTAGAAGCAACACCGACCCAACATACGATGGACACAATAATGAGTTTCAATGAAACATCTCTTTTTATTGTTTTTATTTTTAAATAAGTTATTTATAACCAAGAGCATAAATATAGAAATAAATACTTTTCTAATATTTTTGTTGTATATAAATAAAACATATTGATATTGAAAGAGAATATTTTTGGTAAAGTCCTTTTATGTTAAGAATATTGTTTTCTTTAATGGATCAGTTTTAATAATAAACATAATTTTAGAAAAATTTTGAAATTGATATTTATAAAATAAAAATAATTTTTGGATTCATAATTTTTAATTTATCCTTGGGTGAATTTTTTGTATTTTTCTAAGAAACATCAGTTTTTGGTGAATAGTGGTAAATACAGATTTTTAGTTAAAACCTACCATTTTAATAATTAACTATTACCGCTAAATGATATTATAAATATTTTTTAAGGAAAAATTATATGAATATTTCATCAAATAATACAATTAAATTCATTAGAATCAACTTTACATTGAAACTAAATAATAATTCATAACAACCTTTTTAACATTTTCCTAATTTAAAACCCAATCATTTCATCCAACTGCAGGATTGGAAGTAATCTTCATTTTCACTCTTATGTGTTTTAAATTTCAGAAAACCAATATATACCACTTTCTTTATTCCAAAATTTTCACTATAATAATACCATGTTAATTTTTGATGAAAATGAATAGTAAATGTGATTAAAATTAATCACAATACTTAAGACCAAATAATGCCTAATTTGGTACTAAAACATAAATTTAAAGGCCCAAATTACCTATAAATTTCTCTAACATCCATTTTATATTCATATTCCGCCACTAAACCTTCCATTATTGTGTTTTTAGTTTTTAATTCTTTTTTAGGAAACAACACGTGCAAAAATAATTTTTTTTTCTAAAAAAAGCATTTGATTCATTTTCCTTCCCTATAAAAGGACACCACTTGTACCCATTACACACACCTTTAAAACACTTTATGTTCATCCAAGATCATCCCAAGTAGTATCCCAAAAATCCTCATGTATACCCTAAATGATCCCTTTTTCCAGTATGATTCTCAAGGATTTATTTTGGCACAAACCAAAAGGAGTTACCCAATGAAGAGGAAAAGACTTCTCTCAAGATCTATTTCTTTATTTTTATTCTCCACACCCTAAACTATCATTATTAACATATTTTGTCACAAAACCTATATAATCCATATACTATGATGTTTTTATGAATAAGTTCTGACCAACACTTACACACACCTCCATCTGATGGTTGGTGAACATACTTTTTCATTGTACGATGAACAACTATCTCACAAAACGATGATTTTTCATTTCTCCTTTACCAACTATATTGTTGGCCATTACATTAGAAACTATATTTATATATTTAATATATTATATTTATTATCACATTATGCTCTTGAATTCCTTTTACAACAAATATATTTTTACCATCCATTTTGTGTTAATACGATAATCTCATTTGAGGAAGTGTGAACTACCACCCCCTCAAAGTAATGTAATTTGGTCATATACCACATAAAATTTATTAAGGATGGGTGTAATGAAATTATATTATTTATAGGATATATTGATGATAATTTTATAATTATATATATACACATACATATACACACACATTTCATTAACATACTTTCTTTCAACATGACAATAAAAAAAGAAACAACATTCATGCATACATATAACATACCTTCTCCATGAATGGTGTATGCCATTTAATAATTATATATTATATAAATTATTATAATATACATATAATAGATATAGATTATATTTATATCATTATCTACATTCTGGAATCCTGATATAATTATAAGGACGAATGATATAACAAATTTTGGGACATGTAAAGAACAAAGCGAATATTACACGAAGTGAAACATTAATATAGGATCATTAATATGAGTATAATATAATGTCATAATGAAAACATATTCAGTGATATATATAAAAATTTTATTTGGTAAAATATATATAATAAACTTATATTTATTTTATAGGAAGCTTGTATGAGTACAGAGAGAGTCAAGACACAAGGTCATGGGATTTCATCTATCTTTTAATTATTGGGAGATACAAGCTATGTTCACCACTATTTCATTGGTGTGGTGAATGTACTACGAATGATTTTATTGTATTTATATTGTAATTAAAATTATGTTTATTCACATTCCCATTTTGACGATCCTTCTATCATGTGGTTTAGCTTTCAATAGTAACTAAATCGGTAAAATGGATTTGTCTCAATTTTCCTTATTTGAGATTTTTGTTTTGTAATGAACCAAAACACTTAATCAAGAATCTTATTCTTACAGTTTAATTGTTATATAATTAATATAAATCTTTTCATTATATATTATTCCTCACGTAATTTCCTTTTTTAAAAGAGATTATGAACTCAAATTACCAAGTTATAAGAGTTTATTGAGACAATCTCGTCGCTTTTTGGGATTGTTGATGTTATTGATCCCCTTGATGAAATAACATGATCCATAGATGAAGAATATTCATGAGTTTACTTATCATATATTATTTTAGGATTTAATCATGTATTATTACTATATTCTACTCTTTAGAATATAATATAGTTATGAAAGTGTTTTTTGGAAAGATTAACTTAACCATTTCATTGATGGAAAATCTATGTTTTCTAAAATGGTTTTCAAATAAAATTATACCATTACCCCATAATATTTTAAATACATTTCCCCATTTTTTCCTTTTACCAATCCCTATATGGAAATGTTCTTGTCTCTTTCCAAACAATTCATTCCTTCTATCTTTATTACATTGCAAAAGGAATGTTATTTTTTTTCTTCGTACGACATGTATGGATTTACCAACCATAATTTCTCTTATGATTACTGTTCAACTTCAAAATTTTACTATTTAAAATACTTTTTGCATTGTAATATTCAAGGAAAAATAGTTTCAATATTATTTCATGTCATATTTATATGTTTTCAAGGTATTTTTTGGGAAAATTATTTTTAATGGTTTTATGTATAGACATGTATTTTGCAAAGTAGAGGGGACATTTTTCTCAAGAAATATTTTTGAAATAAATTTCAAAACTATTTTCAATCTATTATTACCTAAATTTATGTTAATCGTGACCTTTTTGAAAATTATCTAATTGTTAAATTTTTATCCTTTCTATAAATGGGTCATGCTTAATGTCATGGTCTTTATAAAACCTGTTTCTCTTTCACGGGTTATATATTTATGAAATTATTTTCTCTATAATTGTTTATTAATCAATAAAATGATTTTGAATGAAATATAGTTTCCACTGGTTATGAAATGATGACCTTTTAATGATGCCAATTTCATTTTATGGATTATTATTTTATGTTTATAAGACCTATATATTTGTGTGGGTCATGATATAATGAATGTTTTAATATATTGTGAAACATGTGTGAATGATTTTACTATGTCATGGGTGGGACATATATCTACCTCCAAGGAATTTAGTAATTATATATTTCATATGAACTCAATGGGTATATGGGTTGTATCTCTTGCCTGAAAATAAATAGGGTGTTTTGGTGGTAGCTGAAGCCCAAAAATAAAGAGGGTGTACAGGTTGTAGATCAAGAGTAAAATACATAGGGTACACTGGTAGTAGACGAAGCCCAAAAAAATAGGGAACATGGGTTTAAGCTGATTCCTAATATAATGTGGGAACACGGGATTCAATCCCATGCCCAAAGTAGGTTCGCAGGTCCTCGTCAAAGCCTAAAATGTTATAATGGTATTGGTTGGTATCCCTAACATAAATGTTTTTATTATTATAGGTATACTACAAATCCTATTTCATATTTCAATGTTAAGATTTCATGGCTCATGGTGATTATTTCTATATGATTCATGTCTTATGAACAACTATGAATTTTCCCTTGTCACGTGTTTATGGCCTTTGATATTCAAGGAATGATCTCTTACTGTTACGATCACATTATCATACTGATATATTCATGTTTTTGAATACATGCTTCCCTTGTTTACCCTTATTGAGCATTTGAGATCACCCCTTTATTATGATTCCTTTCTCTATGTTATGAAGAACAGTTTTAGGTAGAAGTTATAATATTAAAGAACATTATGGAAAATGTTGAATATCTTTCACCAGAAAAAAATATTTTATTTCCATGTTTCCAAGGACAATAAACTATTATGGTCCTCGGCATGTATTTTTTCGATGTAATAAATATTCATCAAAATTGATGTAATTTCCATGAATGTTATGTCAGGTTTACTATAGATGGTATCAAAAGAATGGTCTAGTTAAAAATTTTAATCTAGTATGAGAAAACCTTAGTGCGATCTCAAGGATTATTTACAAGGATATCTCTAGGGATGTCTCTTTGGATAATAATAAGGATGAGTGAATGTTTAGGATAATGTAATATAATTTTGGAAAGGGTTATAATGACTGGTTTCAAAAAAGAACATTCCGATCCAGATAATTCAAGTCTATGTGGATTTGGAACAGATGTACCAAGTTATAAATACTCTGAAAAGATGTTCTCGGCTTGACTCAGGGTGATATAGTACACAAAAAAGGGACTTGTTGCACAAATAGTTTGAAACTCTAGAAAGATATTATTTGGGAATTTGCAAATATGTCATAAACCATAATGAAATATTTAATTATAATTTATCAGTTAATATCCTAAGATAAAACCATAGTGTCATAGATTTTGAAAGGTGTTTGGATTTAGACATACAATATGTAATTATTTTCATAACTATGTATTTATACTATGACAAGTAAAACTCACACTATGATTTTGGTTTTTGTCAATAGAGGGAACTAGAAGGAACATGATTAATATTGAATGTGATAGAAGAAAGTCTGATGGGATGTCAAGGGGGATGATCATTATTGTGGAATATGTAGTGATCATGCATAAATAGTATTCTTGGAACATGAATAACAATTTTTAACTTAACCAACTCTTAGACTCACTAAGGATGATAAAGAAGGAGTTCACTTAGAGATCGAGTAATGGAGACCATGGTGGGAAGAAGATTTGGTTTCCTTTGATTCAGAAATGTTGAAGGAATAACCTAAGTGATTTGTATTAGAGGAATAAGAAGGTGTTTTGACTATAAAAAATATAAACACAAATCAAGTGACTGTAAGGGAAAATAAAAGGTTTCGGTTAAAAAATGGATAGTAATTTTAGCCTCCCCGAGAATTCATTAACTGTTTTCTGTATTATGTTTGGAATAAATGGTAATTATGCAACTCAATTCCCCAAGATTAATTCTCCGGAAGAGAATCAACATGGTTATGTGAGTAATTGTTACATTTATGATGATGAAACAAAATATGAAATGTGAATGTAAAGAGGCATTATGAAATAGAATGAGGTAACATAGTTAATGTATTAAGGATGAAGTAATTGAAGTTTTTATATATTTGGATTGTAGAATTTATAATTTTGAATTATGTACATATTGTTTTGTATATTTTTTCAATAGATTTATAAAAATATTTTGAATGGACAATAATGACTATAAAGGTTATCTTGTGGAAGTTAACGTTTTGAATAAGGTAAGTTAACCCTTAATATATTATTTATGATAGGATAATGTTTTACAGATAATGATATATAGAATATTAATAAGTAACTTGGATAGAATTGATTGTCATGGAACTATGTAAGGAATGTTTTATAGGTGGTTTCAGCAACCACAAATTAGGTTTAAAACATTTTTGAATTTAAGGAATAAATCCAATATACTTAAAAATAAGGTAGTATGATTGTTTTCCAAAATGTATTTAGGTTAATTCTGGTTGTTACTATGTTTAAATGGAATAAATAATAACGGTATTAACATGTTTGTAATGAAACAACCAATGGATACATTCTGATATAGGGTTATCAATGTTATGATAATTTCATGAATCTCTTTATAAGTATTTGGATTTTCATCAATATTATGGGTTATATGGTTATCCATTCATGATAATTTTAAGTAAATCATTGGAGGAGGTTTTCGTGGACTAAGTTTTTATTGAGAACCTTGGTAAAAAGAATAATCAGGGATTAACCTTATTTCAACGATGTTCATCTTATAATTTATATTCGTGTGTTTTTTTAAAAAATGAAATAATGTATGTTTGGTGAAAACCAATCTAGTCTGGTAAGGTCGTGGATCTTGAACACATGACCAAAGGATGATAAGAGTTTCACAAATACCTATGGTCTACACGATGTATTGATTAATTTATATTTATTTGTAATGAATAAATATTTATGATGAACTATTTCTGTTACCTTTTATTTTTATAGATTAATTCATGTCGTTTTTTATTCATTATAGGCCTTAATATCATTTAAAAGAATATTTTAGTTATTTATTCAAAGATGATAAATTATAGACAATCATTCCATGTGGTAAAGTGTGTATTAGAAATTTTTTAATAACTACTAATGAATGAAAATTTGTTTATAGAAATTTATCAATAATTAATCTACATTCTTAATGTGGTCGAAAAATATTTATGTCCTAATACCATTATTTTAGTTGAATATATGACCTTTTAAATCATCACAAATTTATGTCATTGAGGACCTCAAATTTCCTTTTATCATTCTCATTTTTGTGATTGATGACCTCAATCACTCTCTAAAAATATTTATGCTTTTCCACCATGTCTAATCATCACTCCCTACATATGTTCTCCTATGTGAAAACCCTATTATAAGTTACGCAGGGAACTATTAATGTTCCAAATTTCCTTTTTTAGTGATGTTTTTGTATCCATTTTTTTGATTTTTGTTTCTATAAATTAATCTAAAAAGTTTTAAACATTTTATAACCCATACAAAATATGAATGAAGATTTCATTTTAAGGGGGGTAAAATTTAACTCTCTATGATTTTGAGAAATGTATTTTTTTCTAATTTATTTATCATTTAAATATTTTTCATTTCATATAAATCTATAAAAAGATATATATATATATATATATATATTAAAACAATAATTAAAGAAATTATTTCACATGAAATTCCAACATGGATTGTGTTACACGCAATACCAACTTCGCATGCCCTACAAGCAACACTGACTTGGCGTACGATGTACACCACATGAAGTTTCTATGAAATATATATTTTTTTCACTTTAATTATTTAAATAAGTTATTTATATCCTATACGTTAAAATTAGTAATAATTAATTTTCAAAAATTGTTTTTTATAAAAATGAAACATATTGATAATGAATGATATATTTTTGGTAATGTCCTCTTATATTAACAATATTCACTTCGGGAATGGATCAATTTTAAATATAAAAGTAATTTTGGAAAAATTAATAAATGAAATTGGATAAAATAAAAATCATTATTGGATTTTGAACATTGAAATTACACTAGGGTTATTTTTTATATTTTAATGAGAAACATTATTATTTGGTGAATAGTGGAAAATAATGCTTCATATTTAGAAGCTGCCTTTTGTCTAATTAAATATTAATGATAAAATATATTGTAAATATATTTTAAGGTAAAATTAGATTAATATGAAATCTAATAATACAATTAAATTCATTAGGATAAAATTCACCTTAAAACTAAATAAAAAATATTAACATCCTTTTAATCTTTTTCCATCTTTAAATCCCTATCATTTCTTCCCATCTACATGATTAACACTAATAATAATTTTTACACTTCGGTGATTGGAATTTAAAAAATCCAAAATAAACCATTTCTTTCAGTATAATATTTATTTTCTAATTATACAAAGTTAATTTTTGAACAAAATGATTACCAAAAGTGATAAAAATTAATCAAAGAGGTTAAGGAATAATTAAGAGTAATTAAGAATTAAAACAAAACATTAAGGACCAAAATGACTTAGGAATATGTATAACACCAATTTTTTATCCATAGTTTGACTATAAGCCTTAAATTATTGAGTTTTATTTGACTATGAAGACTTTTTAGGTAATAAAATGTTCATACATATTTTGTTTCTAAATGTACCACTTGAGTACTTTTCCTTCCCTAGAAGGCCAACCACTATACTCATTCCTCACACCTCTAAAACCTCTTATTTTCATAAAATTTCTTCCCAATTAGCCTCTATGAAATCATACCTTATACATTGAATCCTCTATATTTACAGAATGAATCATAATATATTCATTTGGAAAAAACTAATAGGGGTTACCAGATTAAGAGGTAACATCTTATCACTAACTCATTTCATTAATTTTACTTCTCCACCCCTTTCCTATATTTATTCTCCAATTTTGTGAAAAAACAATTATTATACATATAGTAGGATATTTTTATGAATGTTTTATGACCTAAACATACAAACACCTCCATATAATTGATGTTGAACATACTGTTTCTGTGTACAATGAACTACTGCCTCACGAAACAATGATTGTTCATTTCTCCATTACCACCAATCATGGTGGAAATTATGTTAGAAACACTTTTTATATTTGAAATAATTTATATTTATTATTTATTTATTATTCTTTAATAATTTTAAAACACCCATATATTAACCTTCCATTTGGTGTTAATACAATTATCTCGTTAGTGGAAGTGTGGACTACCTCCCCCTCAAAGCGATGTGATATGTTCACAAACCACATATAATGTATTAATTTTGGGTTTAATGAATATATATAATATACATGATATATTAATTATAAATTAATAATTAAATATATATATATATATACATATATAAATAAATATATTATTTACATACATTTATTTAGTATAATAATAAAAATGGAAACAATGTTCATGTGTCTATACGACTTATCATCTCCATGAACAGTGTAATCAAAATTGTAATTGTATAAGAAATAGATTATTATTATAGTATGAATATATTTTATGTAACTTATATTAATATATGGATCTATATTATATAATCATTATATAATTATAAGGAGCAACTATATATCCAATTATAAAATTTGTGAAGAACAAAGTGAATATTACCCGAAGTAAAACATTAATATAGTATAATTATCATGTTAGTAAAATAATTTATAATGAAACTATTAAAGTTAATCAATATAATAATATTATTCGGTAAAATATTTATACTAAATTTATATTTATTATACAGGAATCATATATGAGTACAAAGACTGTCAAGACACAAGGTTAGCAGATTGCATCTCACTTTTAATATCTATGAGATATAAGCTATGTTAACCACACTTTCATTTTAAGTGGTGTATGTACTAAAAATTATCATATATTATGTATATTATAAATATAATTTTGGGTATTCACATTCCCATTTTATAATCCTTCTTTTGCGGGTATTATCTTTTAAAAGTTACCAAATCGGTAAAACAGTTTTGTCTCAATTTTCCTTCGTTGAGATTCATGTTTCACTATGAACCAATAATCATTATAAAGGTTCATAAACATAAATTTTAGATATTATATCATGAATTTAGTTATTTTCAAGATACATAAAGTTTTATGTAATTTTCTTTTTTTACATGGAGAGTATGATCCGAAGATACGGAGTTACAAGGTTTATCGAGACAATCTCATCGAATTCTGAGATTGTTTATGTTAATGCATCCGTTGATGAAAACATATAATACATACCTCAAGAATATTCATGATTTTCCTTCTATTATGTGATATCAAGATATAATCATGTATTACTACCATATTATACTAATTGGTGCATAATATAGTTAAGAAATATTTTTTAAATAATCCCTATTTTACCCTTTCTTCAATTAGAAATCGATGTTTTTTATGAATGGTTTACCATAATATTATCCCATTATCCTATATGATTTTTAAAGAAATTCCATTTTTTCATTTACCAGTATATTCAAGGGAATATTATTGTATTGTTTTGAATAAGACACTCTTTATAGCATTTTTACCCTATAAATGAAATGATTTTTTAGCCAATAAGACATGTAATGATTTTACCACCATCAATCATTTTATGATCACCATTTAATTTTTAAACGGTTAATTTTTATTATATATTTTTAAAATTATTTTTCAATGAAAAGTATTTTGAAAATGGTATCATGTATTCTTTATATGATTTTAATGTACATTTTGAGAAAATAATTATTTAATGGTTGTTTGTATTAGTATGACTTTTTGAAAGAAGAAAGGTCATTTTCCTTAAGATATATTTTATAAAGATAATTCAAAACTATTTTCCATATAAGTCGAAATTCATTTATCTTAATCATTCCATTTTTGTGAATTCTCTAAAGGTTCTATTAATATCCTTTCAAAAAGTTGGTCACACATAATGTTATTTTCATTATGAAACATGTTTCACTTTCATAGGTTATATGTTTACAAAATCCATTTCTCATTCATGTGTTATGATTTGATTAAATTTTATGATACCAATATATTTTACATAGGATAAGATGTGATGAAATGTTATTGATACCCACTTCAATTTATAGGTCTTGATTATATTTTATAAGACCTGTATCTTTTAATTGGTTATGATATGAGGAATGATTTATTATATTGTGGAACATGGGTGAATGATTTTACTATGAGATGGGTGGGACATATATCTCCATCAAATTAATTCGGTAATGATATGCTTTATATGAGTTCAAATGGTACATGGGTTGTAGCCCATGCCTGAAAAGAATTGGGGTTTTTGGGTTATTGTGAAATCACAAAATGATGGATGGTGTATGGGTTGTAGACCAAGCATAAATGAAATAGTGTAAATGGGTAGTATCTAAAGCCCAAAAACAAGAAGGTACATGGTTGGTAGACCAAGCCTAAAAAATATTGGGTACATGGGTTGCTAGACCAATCCCAATGTAGGTACATGGGTCATATCCCAAGCCTAACATGTTATAAAGGTCTTGTCAGGTATCCCTAACATATATGTTTCTATTATTATATATATGCCACAAATCCAATGCCTTATTAATTAGTTATGATTTAATGGATAAGGATGTTTATTTTGTTGTGATTTCTGTCTTCTGAACTACAAATATTTATACCATACATCAATCTTATGAAAACTGATATGCATGGTATGATCTACTAATATTACGGTTGTGTTATCATTCTACTATATTCAATTTTATACAATCTTGAATCCCTTTAATACACTTACTGATCATCTGAGATCACCCCTTTCCCATGTTTAATTTCTCGAGGTTATGAAATAAGGTTTTAGTTAAATGTACTAATGGTTTATTTCTTTTTGGGATATTTTGATGATCATTCACTAGGAAAGAAGATTTTTTTTCCATGTTTCCAAAGAAACTAAACTATTATAGTCCATGGGAATGTATTTTTGAAATGTAATAAATATTGATCTAAAATGATGTAATATCCATATATGTTAAGCCTTGGTTTTTATAAGCATCCCAAGAAGATCATCTGATCGAGTGGTCTGGGAAGGAAATGCATTCTGATCCCTTCGCAGAACAATGTGTCTGGTATCATTATCATGAAGAGGTTATCTTGATGTGATATAATAATCATCATGGTGATTTGTATGTCATTATCTTTTTATTTGGTGGAATCCATCATTGGAATTCATGGGGGGTTTTGGGGATTTATTCATCATTATACATCATTATTTGGTCCAAGAGATCAACAAATTTTATGTATTTATAGTTTATTTCATCTTATGTGAGTTAATATGATGCTGGGCTGACCTTGGGGGTGGTTCCCAACTGAAGAGGCATGAAATCACTGAGAGTGGGAGATAGATTCAACACTAGTGGGGGACTTGGATTTCACTTACATCATCATTTAATCCTTTTACCTGATTTACATGGTTGTGATGTATATGTAGAGATGGTGTTCGAGGAAGATGCAAGGACAATAGAAGTCTAGATCCTAACTATGTGGTCCATGATTACACTGTCGACGTGACAAACTAACATGTGATCCAACTAGTTATCATACTTCTACCTGCCAGGGTTGGGGTCTCGCTTTCATTCACCAAATCCTTTACTATCATTGTCAATTTTAGTTCAGATATGTGTTACATATGTCATGACATCACTAATTTTGACCAAACCACAATATACTTGAGCTTATAAAAAATACATGATCACATATTATTTTTTGATGGTATGTCTAAGTAACCTGTTATATGAGTAATGGTGGGTGTGGCCAATGAGTCTGGGGTCCTATGGACACTTTATTTATGGCATAATCAGAATCTCATTCTTTAAAGTATATATTAAATAGCCTAGGAACTCTGAATCCATGAAGAATATGTTTAGTTTCTTCTATCTAGGATGGGTAGTCTAGGGTCTGAACCTTGAAAAGTGTTGGAATGACATTTTGTCACATAGGTGGCTATAGCTGAAAAGAGCATGCTTGATGGTTCTGAGTAAGGTAATTATGCACTTGTAATGGCCACCAAACTCAATGTGGTTCAATAGGTAAAGGGGAAAATAACAATATTACGTTGGGGTATTTTACCTATACATTTGAGACAGTCCCTCCTTTGGCGTGGCTTCTTGAAATAGATGTAAAAGGATACATGTCTTCCTATATAGCATGTTGTATGGCCTCAAATGAGTGATAGGTATTATAAAAAATCTCTTAAAACCCACCTAGAGTAATTTGGTGGATGATGGAGGGGACCATGTTATTCTTAAAATTCAATTCAAACATCATCTTAAGTTGTTACTTAGTCCTTAGTATGTCGAGTTAGTATGTGAAGACTTTCTACCATGTGATTAAATACGTGATTCATTTATAAGGAATATTCTCTCACGTATAGAGGTCCGAAATAATTGTCTTATGCATGGTGTAGTTGAACTAGTAATGGAACTATCTGAGTAGGACTTCTAACCATGTAGTAGACCCTATGGGTACCTGGATGTACCATATGAACTTGTATCCTTCCTAGGTCTAGAATAAACATGAAATCATGGAAGACTCCTACTACTATTGGGATCCCATCATTTTTCCATACCATTATATGAAGTGGTACAAATGATGTAGTGGGCCACCCATCTATTGAATGACTCAACAATAGGGTTCGCAACTGATAGGGTTATAAGGATGTCATCCACCCTTGTTAGGTGTGTCTTTTCCTCATGTGGGGTTACCACATGTCGCATCTCTATGGCATCAAGGTGATCCGTGAGATTGACTATCATTAAATGTTAACAAGATTCTCTAATTTGGTGAGGATTTTTAAAAACCAATGTGTTGACAAGATCATCAACTTGATGTGTAGTCTCAACAACATGTAATTCTAGTTGTCTTGGATCCTAATGAGGATAATCATGTTTCATGATAAATTTTTCCAACTGAAATGTTGCTTATTTTGTATATACTACTACCACTGCACTTCCTATATGTTTTGGGTTATCGATATCTATGTAGGACGTCTATAAAATATGGAATTCCTTGCCCACATAAGTTGAAATTGGTTCCCAAGGAGCATTGTCACAATCTAGGCACATACTAGAAATGAAATCCGTAATGATATGTTTATACTCTTTGATTTCCTAGAGTAATGGGGACACTCTGGGATCCTCCTAAATCATTGGTGTAAAATAAATGTATTAGAGGGTCTAATTTTCTCATTTCCCTTACTGAGATACTGACCAAAAGGTAATTTATCATTAAAGGGATCATTAAGGTTATGTGATTTCCACTACTGATGAGTAAGGACACATGTATGATGTTCTGTCTAGTATTATGCCTCCCCTGGGGTGGGTTTTCCTTATCAATCCCTACATTGGAGCCATAATTATTATTCTTCTTAGTAATAACCTTCTTAATCATAATTGAATTTAGAAAGGAACCCTAATCATCAGTAATAATTTCTAGCAAAATCAAGATAGGGATGAAGTCAAGAGTGGCATACAATCTACAGCCTCTGAGCTGAAAATGTGGAAATGCCTAACCCATAATCTGATGGAGCACTATGAGGCTTATGAAACATCACTAACGGTGGTCTTGGTAGTATCCCGATGACTCTGGGCACTAATACTCATGGAGTGATAAGAAATAATTTTCAATGACTTCGTGATTGTCATGTCTTTAACGATATGTCAATTGACTATTTTGGATGTTGTGAAAGGTCACCTAGAATATCAAGTTATAAAAGATAAAATTGCATTCAATAAGGGACTATGAGATGTCAGAGTTTCGTGCTACAGGTGTCAAAAACACCTCGGGCAGCTAAAGTGTAGAGAGAGCCTCCCACATCTCTTCTTAATCAGAAGAGGGGACATGTTCTTCATCTGTCCGAACTCCAATTGAGAATGAATGATAGGTGGGTGGTAGAAAAATTTGGATTTGTTCTAAAGATGGTGGACATATAGAAGTTGATTCACTACATTTGTAACCTTTTCCCTGTATTATGGGATGTCTCTCATGGGTAGTAGAAATCATATCATCAAATCCATATAGGACAGGGTATTTACAAATACCCCATGCACAATGGTGAATACATTCATCTGGGGCTCAATAAAGAGATCACAATACAATGGGTTTATCCCAAACCCTAACATCTCTCAAACATCTTTTTTATAGGTATAGAAGGGGGAAACTGGATGTGACAGTGATGGATCCACTATGGGCCTCAAGAAGGGAGCCAGAACTTCTTCGGCCTACAAATACCTATGCAGGGATCTAAGGATCCATTGGTACTAATCTCCCAAAATTTTTACCCATTGATATAAGACCTTTACTCTAGATTCATGGAGTTGGGGTAGACATCCCATTATCGATTAATTTGTCCCCTTAGAATCTAAGTCATTGTCAATGATAACGACAACTTGGAATATCTTATTATTTATCCTTTGATGGTGAGAATTTCCCCTTATTCTATGGGATGGTTATTTATGATAGGATATGTCTACATGATATGGAGGAAATTCATGTAGGTTTTTTAATGTAAGAATAACCTTCAAATTGTTTGAAAAGAAAATGGGGATGACCTTTGTGTTGGATATTATTAGAGCAAGGGGGGTGTACACTTTGGTTGGTTCTAATATGGGACGAACATTTTCGTTGGTTGTCGGGATCATGGGGGGAAATAAATGTCAGTTATTGCTAGACTTGGGAGTACATCATATTTTACTAGTGATGGAGTGAGAAGGAACTCCACTCTAGTAGGTGATGAAAGGGTCGGACCTCCATGTTGTGGTGATGGATTACAAGGGTTCCTCCATACTAGTTATCGAAAGAGTGGCGAATAATTCCACTTTAATTGTAGACTATGTAGTGAGATCCTCCACTTAGGTTCGTGATTAAAAGGGTAGTGCCTTATCTTTAGATGGCGACAAAAAAAGGTGTACCTCTGTGATATTTGTTGTAAGAACATAGATGACCTCTTCTTGGGATGATATTTGAGTGGGTAGGAATTCCACTATATCTATCATTGTTATGGGTTAGCTCATATCATTTTTCGGTGGTTCTAGTGATTGAATGATTCATCTGGCCATGAATATGAGTTAGTTGGGGTCTCGATATTAATTGTGTGAAGACACGTACCAGTTCATATAGTGCATGGATCTTGTTGGGTTCACCAGTGGTGGATGCGTCTACTTGAGCTATAGAATATTCCCATTATTGGGATGTGTTTGGGGAATACCACTAACACTTTTGTTGGGTGTTTCAAACTAGAGTTAGTGAAGAAGGAGGAAATTCCACCAATGCATTAGCCATTAGAACTGGTTGGGGCTGTAATTGGCGAGGCCAAGTGGGAGCTCTTTATGAACTTCCCAGGTCGTTTTCACGCATGGCATTACTCGAACAACCCTAAACAATTAAGCATACAGGAGTGAGTCATAGGATCTCTCTGAGGAGAGGTTCATGAAGTAGTTTTCTACTATAATGGGAGTTTTTTCTTCAAGATTTTCCCTCAATGGAGGCTTTCCTAGGGAGGCATTGATGCCTCCAGGTCCTAGCAGTATATATTTGTTGCGGTAATAAAACCCCCATGTTCAAACCAATGTATGATGTAATTTATTTCCATCCATTGGATGATACAAGTGTGTGATGTGGGACATGGGTTCCTGTTAGTTTTAGAAAAGAATCAATTTCTGAAAGAATCATGTTTGTGCATGGCTGATCCATCATTTATTTGATTCCATGATGCATGTGGGCATTGGGTTGCTGATTATCCATAGTTGGGATCCTATATGGAATGTTTATTTTTTAACAAATATAGGTATGAGAAAATAATTCTCAACTCCCCAACATCATTAATTCATCTAAAATATATTTAGATCCATGATGGAAGACCAAAAAAGACCAAATTTAACTGCCACAATTCACATGTGAGTTCCATGCTAGGCCCACCGTTGGGTTGGTGAGACATGGAGCTAGATATCTAGATCTGATGACATTCTAATATATTAATATCTTGAATTATACTAGTTCTCATTATTGAATATGTTTATTTTCACACCGGGTTCACCATTTTTATTTCTAATGCTTTCATCAAGGCTTACATGCATATTTATATATGATGGAATTACTTCCCCACATAACCAGTTTCTGAATGTGGGAGGCTTTAATCACTTTCATCCGCAATTTATGCTTCATAATTGAAACATGGCGATGGGAATTTGGTTCCTCCTTCCTTGGATTCTTCAATGGATCTCATTTCCTAGTCTTGGTACCCTTTATAGATCAAGGAAAGTTTGTGAAATTCATTTATGATTCCATATCATTTTGGATATTGGATAATAAATCAACTTTTTTTTGAATTTTCAGCATCCTGTGGTCAATAGAGAATTCAAATTGGGAATTGTTGGTCTTTTTTGGACATTGGGAACATTATCCACCTACATTTCATCCTTTTTGGAGTTCCTCTCATATTATGGGTTTTAGGTTAAGAACCCAAGGAATCCCATATTGATCATGTGGTATATAACACTAGGTTCATAAGTATTCTAGTATTTTTACCCACTATCATTGCATTTTTTACACAATGTATATATTTTTTATTAGCTCAGAAGCTTTACATATTATGGGAAAGGATCAGAACATATCTCTAAGAAAGATTAGTTAACAAGTTTAACATATCATGGAGATTAATTTTGGTGACCAAAACACCCCATGGAGGTGGATCAAGGAGGCGTGTCTCTAGGAGGGAAGTGGTCACAACATGATGGTTTAACGATGGATAAAATGTCATGTAGACGTGGATTCAAAAGGTGGATCCCTAGGAGGGAAAACCTGAATCATTTACCATTATCTAGATTTATCTTTAATTGGGCATCCTATGTACCCTGTTTAGAACATTGGGAACAATACACATGTATTTTCATGTTTCAATTTAATGTCATGTTATAGGACTGGTCCATGTAGTTTAACATCATGTGGTATAGACTCTCGTGTCATGAAAGGAGTGTTGATGTGGGATGGTGTGGGGATTATGGATAGACATTTCCTTAGAATAGAATTTCCCTTGGGGAGATTTTTTGGGGATTAAAATGGAAGATTCCTAGAATGGAATAATTTTGGTTCCTGGCGGGAGAGATTGAAATCCCATGATGATCAAACATGGGGCATCATAAGATTCTCATAATGGGTATAGTTGTAGATCCACAAAAACTATTAAGGATATTGTCATAATTTCTAAAATTGCATGACTATGATGTGGACTATTTAGTTTTACGTCCTGCATCATGGGAGTGTTGGGAATCACTCCTCACAACATGGGATTTCATGACCACTTTGCATGCACCAATGGTTAGGTCATGGTGTTGTGAAGACCACAGAGGAGTGGTAAATCATCAGGTCAACATTATGGTCCCTGTGTTTAGAATAAAATCGGATAATAATACCTCTTCATAGAATAAAACGTTATTTGGGAGGCTCGAACCACACTTTGAGTGAAGTGGGTGGACACAAGAGGAGGTGGTACTATTTATATGGGGACTCACGGTATAGATGAACATTTCCTGGATTGGTAAGGGTGTTTTCAACACTACACCATAATCAAGGGGTGTTAACTAAATATAGGAACCATGGATAGACTAATGAATGTTTCCTGAAAAGATATAAGGTTAACAAAACAAGGTCTTTCAAGTGATGGATTCATCACGGTAGTCTGGGGATTTGAAAAAGAGTATGCTTTTTGAAATAGGGTGACCATTTCTGATTAAGAAATCTTGATCAATGGGGGGTTTTTTATTATGGATGAATGATTTGTGAATCCTCAGTACCTCAGAAGGTAAATCTTCTTTGATGAAGTTATTGGGCCATCTCAAAATTAATCTCAACATTAGCTGTAGTTTTTCAGGAATACATGGGATGAGGATTCATTTATTCTAGATACCCAGGGTGAACCATATATTAATTTTTACATGACACTCTTGGGTTTTAAAAAAAGCTAGATATTTTTTTATTCTCAAAGTTTCCATCATGCTTAAAATGATGGACCAGAGAATGTGTTTTTTGGTAACAGGATTCATGAGTGTTGCAGGTCATTGCAATGTTTTTGAGCATCCTGAATGGGAGGGATTTTTTATTCCCAATATCACATGAATGAAGAATACTGGTGAACCTTTTCAAAATTTGGAATAACTTGATGACTTAGATTATCACTTTCAGAAACATTACCATCAGTCCTTTTCATATTTGTAATGGATCTTCTTATCTTAATGGATTTTTGAGATCAAGGAATTCATGAATGAGATGAACATCACAAAATGGTACCTTAGTTGGATTATTGGGATGTTTAGACACATATTTTCCCAAATCATCCAGAGAGTTCCTCAACCACACCCATTGCTTCTTTGTTTCTACTTCAACAACTACCTTTGATGTAAAATGATCGAGCTCCACAAATTGATTGGTGCATGCCGACAATGAACTCTCACCCTACGTGAAGGAGTGGAATTCTAGAGACTTCTTCATCATGAGTGAATCTGAAAAAAATGCAAGAATTAGTGGTTCTAGAAATTCATCCAGTCTAAGACCATGTGACCTTATTTATTTACCATGGAATTCCACCATCATTTTTTCGAGACCTTGAAGATTGAATTCCGAAAACATCTTTCTGATATTATCTGTTGTATCCATGAGTTCAAAGATATACACAATCATTAATAGCAAGTACTCTACTTCTTGAGGTACAATACTACCCTTTAATGATGGAGGATTCTCTTAAAAATACTCATGATTGATGTCTTCCCCCTATAACTCTTTGATGTACATTAACAAATGTATTTTTTACATTCAGTATATTTTGATCTACAACATGATCTTTCACCATGTTATCATTGAAAAAATTATGCTATAGAGGTGGAATCTATTATAATGGATATATTGAACCCAGCTATGGTATTGATGGAAGTTGACTCAGAGGCATACTACTTCACACAAAAGTAGAAAACATTATACTATGATAGGATAATAAAAATTTAATCTGGAGTCACATTAAAAAAAAGAGACTAAGATCATGAACTCAAAATATGAGACACACATTCCATCATCCAGTGATAACATGAGTCATGTTATGGAAATAGATATCCATTAACATACAAAAAACTATGTATCAAGTCCCGAAAAACCTATCTATAGTCCACCAACATCCCAACACTAAGGAAAACCTTCCACTAATACCATACATTAAATAACACGACCAGAATAACCTCTCAAATTAGTTCATGGCCAAAAGCATCACATACCTGAAGTGAATAATGGATCCTCATAGGCTGGTGATTGTATCCAATTAATCAACATGAACAAAATGGAATATTTTATCCATTCCAAAATAGAATAAATGAAATATATATACATGAAGGGAAGAGACCATGTATAAAATAAGAAATATATCTCATATGAAAAAAGGAGACATTAGAAGGGATACATATCAAAATTAGATTTCTAATATCAATGTTTCATATTGAATAACAATGTAAACCTAAAAAATAAACTACTAGTCTATGTAATAGCATGGTAAAATCCTTATCATCTCACCACCAACTCCCTAGAAAAATATAAAAGAACCTTCAATGTATCACTATGATTCATTTCCATTTACATCACCAAATGTCATAACATGGTCTATTTATTGATGAATGGATGCACATGGTGTGAGCTATAGAGACTCAGCAGGATACCACCTAGGTTTTCCATTTTGATTTATCAATAAAATATCCCAATATATATTAACATTATAAAAATTGAAAATATAATTAGTAAATATTATTTATATCAAAATATTTAAAAAATAATAAAATTCCCTTTACATATTTCTAAATAAACATGGTAAGATATTTTCAATGCATATAAAATTTCTTATGTATCCAAATCATTTATCAAAGAGTGCTTAAAATAAAATTTTTTCAAATTAAAGAACATTTAACAAAACATTAATGATCACAATAGGTTAGGATAACAATAAAACATGTACCCAATCATAGATAATCATTTACATAAATTCTGAAGAGATATGCATCAAAGATATAAACCATAGAAACACCCAAGAATATGAACATGCTAATACGTCTAAAATGTCACAAGAAGAAATGTAATATGGAGAAAAGGAGTAACCCATAATTGAAGCCCCTAACATTATCAACGGAAAATTCCTATTAGTACACCTTCCATTGAATTACCTAAGGTTTACCGTCTCTAATATTTTACAAACCATTTCATAAATATCGTATTGTAAATCTATTTCAATTTGATTTGAAAAAACCATTTCTTTAACCAAAACATGGGGAAAACCATATATTTTTAAAAATCCATTTCCACACAGACAATTAAAGAATAGAAAAAATTATAATTTAATTTAAAAATACAAATAAATAAGGTTCACTCATTATTATAAAGATATGAAAACTCTTACCAAAAATAATAGTTTCACAAACCTAAAATGGGATCCACTAATATAGATGAATGAAAGGACTACACCATCGGATAAAGAATCTATCATTTCATCTCAAAATCAATTCATCAAGAAAAATGGATTGATAATATTATAAAAAAAATCACTCAAGAAACTTAGACAACTAACTACAACCAATAGAATAGTAAACCTATGGAGGAAGATCACATAATGGACCTAGAAAGGGCCGTGAAGAATAATCCCCATAGGAACAATAGATCTAGAAATAAAATGAAATAGTGATGTTGTGGACAATATAAATAAAGAATTAAAATAACACTAAAGTGGACACAAACAACACCACTAAAAAAGAAAAATCACTAAAAAATGATATAGTAGGAGTGAAGGTCCCTAAATTTCAATGGGAGGGGTCCTAGGTTTTAATAGAAATTTCTACATGAATAATAAAAATAAAATTAGACGTGTAGCATTTTTAAAAACTAAAATCATTAAACATTCATCATGTGGAACCCTTTCATAATAGGAATTCATTGTTTTTTATGATATAATAAATAACACATATCCATGGATTAAAATAACAGAGATCTAAATTTACACAACATGAACTAGTTCCACGATCAGTAGTTATTTCATGAAAAAATCTAGTACATGACATCATACCAACAACAGATTCATGTCTTGTTACCCATTCATGACATGAAGTAGTTTAGTAGGTATATTACTTAGAAAATAATAGTAATATACACCTCCCCTAGTCTCCGTATACCGAAAAATACATTCTCTTAATACATTTTCACATTTATAACTATACTCTATGAAATTCGATAATGATACATCCCCAAATATTATGTCATTTCCCCTTGAAAATTCCATTAGTCCTTAGGTGTCCTAATAAACACCCAAATAAATTTGGAAACAAAAGGAGATATAATAAATACCTAAAATGAGGTAACATGATACTATATGATATATCTTACACCTATTCATCTCTGTAAACACTATATTGATCATGGTGTATTTTCAAGTTGATTTTCAAATCCATATTTTGTAATATTTTTTGAAATAGAAAACACCATATAGACATTTCCATTTTTTTGCATTGGAGGTATGGAAATAATAATTATGGTGAAGGATATATCAATAATTATAGAGACTTCCATAATTTTTTGAAATAGATATATGAATTTAATGTTATAAATCAATAATAAAATATTTTTAGGACATTGTATCATAAGAAGGGATAATGCAACGACTTAAAAATTCCACAATTTCATTTATAAAATATCTCATAAATTTATGAAGAATTTTTTATTATAAGTATATAATAGGAAAATTACATTTTATATGAACCATAAATATCATGTGTTGATATGGACTACAGTAACAAAACAATTGTAATGGAACATACAAAAATAATAATATTACATTAAAAAACAATATATTCTTTTATTCCGCCATAATTATCTCCCCACCATAATGACTATACAATGAATGATATGTGTTGACAATATAAATTATTAATTATTATTTATAAACCTTTGGCGGTACTTAATGATAAACTAAGAATGATATAGAATTTCTAGGGAAATATGGTTATTAAAAATTATGAATTATTGAATTTATATATAATATTAATTGTTACCATTGATCAATTTGACGCTTGTTTTTTATTATAGTGGGTTATAAAGAACTAATAAAGTAAATTTTGCGATTAGTAAAGATGTAACCAAAATTTAATTTTTTTAAAAAAAAATATAAATGTATTCAAATTATATCAATTTATTTCATGACAAATATATAATTTTTAAATAACTATTTCCCATGAGATAATTTTATAAAATTATTCTTAATTTATTATATAAATTAATAAACACCTATTTTTATAACATTCAGACGAGTTACATTGTCAGAAAAAAATTTATTTTAAGTAAATATTGATTTTCAGTTCAAAAATAAAATTATCATAATTAAATAATTATTTTGATAACATAAATATATAATTTTCAATCATCACATAATAATTAACATTGGTGATTTTTTTAAATATTCAAACAATAATTATTTATTTCGTAAAAGAGTGGGAATTACCATTTTATAATTACTATGAATATATGAAATCATGATTTTTTTTTCAATGTTCAAAATTTACGAAACATTTTTTAAGTATTATTTAAATTAAAAAATTTTAGAAATAATTTTAATTTTTTGTTATTATTTTAGAAAAGTGTACATTACATTATATAACCAAAAATTTGACTATTGAGGTAAAAATTATTTTTGGATTTATTGTATTAAATGTGGTAGTTGAATAGTGTAATTTTATTTTTGTAGTAAATAAAAAATATCCAACTACCAAACACTCACTATTTAACGGTAAAATTAGTTTTAATTTATTTAACACCCATGGGGTTGTCTTATGTAATAAAATAACTAATATTGTATCCTTGTAAGAAACCACTCCAAAATTATAAATAAACTCACTTTCTCCCAATCTGATACACTAAAATACTATTTATTATGACATTCCTTTAACCTTCCCCCAATATTTACCTCAAATGGAATTAAAATTAATCCAAGAGTATCTATATTTTTTTATAAATAATCCTCTCAAGGAAAAGTGTATCTTTCTATAATATTCGATTATCTTTCTTCTTTTGTATTATAATTTTAAATAATAATTTTTTTGTAAAGTGTTTATAAATTAAAACCTTATCATGAATGTAATTTATTTTTAATGGAATAAATCATTTGAAATTCATAAAACCCATTTCATGATCCTTTTTTACATAGACTTTATGATTCTAAAATCATCCCTATATTTTCTATGATATATTTATTCATCATAAATATCCACCAATATTTTAATTCATGGGTGTTTATTTAGATTTATAGTGTATGTATTTATTTGGGAAATTTAATTACAAAAAAAATTCCATTCTCTTATGTTACAAATTATATGTACTTTTTATTCTTGATTTAGGCATCCCATGTGATTTTAGAAATTCCAATGGTTCACCCTGATTACAATATACTGTATGGATTAAAAAATTAATCTCAAGTGATGAAATGTTCATGATACAATGGTATCTTGGATTGTTAATTATTTATGAAACATTGAACAAAAGTTATTGAAATATGATTTATGATGCCTTAGTAATGAATGTTGGCTTTATGTTTATGAAGGTCTCATATTTATTTTATCAACACAAATTTATTTTATGATTTTTATTATTATGTTCATGTACTCTCAATATGCCTAATGTTATTATATTCATATTCTTATATGAGGAATTCCATTTCACAATTTCTTTCTTATTATAATTTTTTTAAAATGGGATTTATTCCCACCCATTTAATTTTATAAATGAAACTATGTGCTTTTATTATGTGATGTTATCTGGGATGGGATAATAATAGATCATTTCATGAGAATTTTAAAATTTTCAATGTGTTTGTTTATGTACTATGTTTGGATTATAATATATATCTAGATTAAAAGACACTAAACCAATAAGAATCCACATGAGTTTACTATGTAAATTTGTTTTTGGGGAGTAATGTTCGAAATACTATAATAAAATGGTGAGTCTCTATATAGAAAACCAATGTTTTTCAATTTACAAACATATGTAATATTATTAATTAAATTAAAGGATTTTTTTTCACTTATTTCATTAAAATATTACTTTTGTAAAATTAGGTTTTACCTTAATTTAATTGGATACATATATTTTAATCATTTTATAATAATAAAATTCATTTCTTCAAAATAAATTTTATTCATTACGAAAATATATTTTTTAAATGGTTTATTTCTATGTTTCATGTGTAAATATTAAAAGTAGGTTTTGTTAGACATTAATGTATTATATGATAAAATAGATTTTATATTTTGGATTAGTATATAAAAATCGTTTATATTGTTTCACTCTATTATTAAGAAAAAATGAAATACTTATACAAAAATTAGTTATTACCAAACAATACAGATGGTTAAAATGGTTAAAAAATTATTAAAGGATGAACATATAATAAAAATATTTCTAACTGATTTATTTATGTTTTTCTAGAAAAAAACATCCCCAGAACATCATTTCCTCTTATAGTGTATTTAAAACATGAGAAACATTATCACATTTGTTTATTAATATAAAATAATGAACAAAGTCACTCTCAACACATATAAAAGGGTCTCTCACCAACACTTTAAAAAAAATTATACATTTCCGTTTACCCCATTACACTCCTCCCTATTTTATTAACATATAATCATATTTTACTTCACTAAGCATCTGAGAACATGAGTTCAGACCAAGTCCTCCCATAATAATGAATCCCCCAAGAGAAGCACAAGGTTCCTAACATTATTACTAATGGTTCCATCACAATATTTATTTATCTCAATCCATTTCATATTTTTAAAAAAATATATGAATATTAATAAATTTATATTACATGTAATGTTTTAATATTTTATGAATAACCAAACATCATGTTTTATCGTACCCCAAAATGAAAAATAAATTTTAATTTATGCATTTTTGTGGACTACCTTCCCCTTAAATAGTCATGTTTTGTATTACATTACCTTGTTTTATGTATTTTTCTAATAGTAATTTAATGAAACAATTATTATATTTATAACATTTATTAGATTAAAAATTTTAATAAAATATTAAACATTTATCCCTTAATATGAAAATGAAATCACCATACATGCATACATAGAGTCTATGATTTCCATTAAACAAAGTGTTAAAATTTTCCCCAAAATCATTCCTTGATTCTCATGAGAATGGGTTTAATTTTATAATATTAAATATCTAAAATTATTAATGTTTTTTATGAATAAATTTTATATCCCATTAATTATATGATAAAAAATTGATAATTGTATATTTATTGGTCTAAAATGAACAAACTAATTGTATTTTTTTAATATTATATAATATCAATGTATCCATTAACAATTATTATAATAATTATAAATTTTGATATATAAAAAAAATAAAAAATTAATTATACTATCATGCATCATTAAAATTGATGTTACAACTAAATATATTTATAATCATCATTTAATTATTGTATGTTCATGTTTGGGTTAGTGTATCAACCTATATAAAAATATTTATCTAATTATAATATATATCAGTATGGGAATAAATGTAAAGATAATATATTATTTCAATAATTGAAAAATAAATTAATTTTCATATATAGATTTAACATAAAAATTCAACTAATTTAATTAGTTACCATCATTTTTCTATCAAAAATCTGTTAAACAAGCTTGTGTCCAATTTAATCTATAAGAATTATAACTAATAAAAAATATTATAAAAATAAAACACTACAAATAATATTAAATATTATATTTCCGTACTTTTTATTATATGGAAATGATTAAATTTGGATAATAAAGAAGAGAAACACTTCCATTTTGAAATAAGCAGTAAAAAATGATCGAAACTACTGAAAACTGATAATGAAAGTTAATGACGACTAAATACTACACATATAGAATATTATAATAATTTAAGACTATATTAGGTGATATATATGAATTTGGTTCATAAATAAGTGATTATTACAGTTATTTTATTACACTAGAGGTTAACATGTGTTATTTTATGTTTTAAAATAAATTATAAAGGAGTTTCTATGTTAATTTTTACGTATTTGGAGTTATTTATCATAGTGTACAAAGATATATAAAATGTGTTTTAATTTCACCCTAACGAATTTATTTTAACATATTATTTTAATTTTTGGTTTTTGAAGATCTATAACATATTCTCCCATTACATGGGTTTTGTTTCAAAATATTCAAATGATCTAATATTTTAAAAATAAAATAACAATAATTGATTGATTTTAATTATTATTATTAAACATCATTCTTCCAATATTTATTTCATCCCCTTATATGGCGGTTTCCCATCCCTATCCATTTTCTCCCTCTTGGGAATTTTTTACTATATATTTTATAATGAAATTATGTATTATATCAATCATCCTTCATATATCCCTTCTCTACTTTCTAGAAAAATGTTTTATAAATTTTTTTATTATGTAGGATTGTAAAAATGTTATTTTACCTTATTAAAAATGTTTTACTTTTATGATAATTTTTTCTGAATTATAATCCATATATTTGTGGGGTGTTCTTTTTATATAATTCATGTATATATTATTGAAGATACCTATTTATAAAAAAATAAACGTCCTTCAATGGTTTCAAAAGATCATTTTGAAAATGATGTGTGAAAGCTCCCAGTAACATCATCATTTACAATACTATTTAAAATGTTTTCTAGAACATATTTTTAAGGTTTCTCCTTGTTAACATATACATTTATATTTTTTTCATTTTCAATAAAGAGTCATTTCCTTTTTTTAAAAAGGATTTTATAAATAAATAAAATTTATAATTATTTTAAAATAAATATTGGTATATCCCCTTTCTATTCAAATTTCTTTATCCAATAATCATGAATATGTATTTTTTCTTCTATATCAACATCCTCTATTAGTTCAAAGGTAGTTAGGTTATTATACCATCCATCTATTTATAATATAAGGATTATTATTAGGATTCGTATAAAAATATAACCCATTTTCTTATTATGTTAATTATTCATTCATGGAATTATGTATTATTTCATTATATGGAACATATAGTCGTAGAATTATGAAAAGTGGGCACTAATAGTGCTCAGATGCATCATGAAAAGAATAAATCTTTCAGGATTCAATTATTGTGATTCCATAGGTGGATGACTTGGTATTGTTTTATGATACCTTTGTAAATATACATAAAAAATAAATGGATAAACTAGATTTCCCTCTAATTTAGTTGGTAAGGAATTAATCTCTAGAGATGAAAATTTCATAATAAATGTAAATTATTCCAGGATAATTATTTATGATACGTCAGTGAAAAACCTTGGTAATTTTTTTGACAATATAGTAATGCACAACATATATATTATTTTTAATTTATAAAGTATGATTTTCATCCACACATCCATGTTATGTCTCATGTTATTATATTCAAAACGATCATCGTGTTATTATGATCACATTCATATGATTCACCGTATGTTTTACCTATTATTCTATGTTTATATGATATCTATTTCCTAATTTTAAATATTTAATTAATTTATTCATTTCATGTGACAACATGTTTTATTGAGTATCAATGCTTTATAATTTGTCCATTTCCTAGATTATATTATATTAAATATATGTTCATATTATTCTCCATTATGATGTTGTTTTATTACAACATATTCTTACACATACTGGGTATTTATGTTCATACCTTCTTTAGTTTTTTTCCACCATTATATAAAGAAAATTAATTTTTATGGTATTTATATAATAGTATCTTGGGTGGATGTTAAATTTTAAATGTTAAATACAAATTATGAGGAGAATAATTTTTATTATATAGTGGAACAAATAACAGCACTGGGAAAAGGAATTTGTATTTTTGTTACATTATTCTACTGAATCTCGTAAACTATAATCATAAAAGGTGTTGATAATTCATGGAATGTTGTTTTTTTCTTTATTTCATGTAATTATGATATTGTCATATTAGAGAATTTGATGATGTTATTAGATTAGTATTAAAATAGAATTCCATCTTTGGATGTTTTCAATTGAGGATATAAATTTCATTAAATGGTGATAATTTAAGATTAATAATAATTTTAATTTTTTTATGACTGTTTAGGTTATATTAGTTAATATTTAATATTTTACGGTTTATATTAACATATTTTTTGTAAATAAATTGGGGATAATTATATATGATTAGTCTATGTTTATGATAACATCTCGATGATTGGGTAATGTAATGATTTTTCAGTTCCCTAAAAATTACATCCATGTTTGGAAACTAGAATGTGAATGTGATTATGACACTAGTTCTCTTAGGGGTAATCATAGTAAAAACAAGGGATGATTTTAAAATCAATATACACTATGGTGCATGACGAGTGGGCCTATGAATTCATACCTTGCTAGAGAATCCCAATTTATATTATTCAGTAAATTTTAATCTATTTATAATCAATTATAATGTATTTAATTCCAAATTACGTTACAAGATTACATTATGAATTTTAAGAGAACGTAACATTATGTAACCAAAATGGGTAAAAGAGAGAAATAGGAAAATCCTAGTGTGACATAGTTTAAATGAAAGTATAATATATTTAAATTTAGGTTTCATTGTATAATGCATATTATGATTGGTCTTTCATGTTCATATGATAAATAAATTAGATTCCATTTAATTTTATCATAATAAATTTTTTATAATATTTTGTTGGGAAATATAATAATGATAAAGAACAAGTGGAATATACTTTTTAAGAATCTATACATACAGATCTATAATGGCCTGTATAGAATTAATAGTTTTGAATCACAGTATTTTCCTATTATCAGGTATAATATAAGGTATGCAGTATTCAATGTGATACAATTTTTTATCTCCTTAAAATTATATATTGATTCATGAGTATCTTTAAATACACATAACTAATGTTATAATTAATTGATAATAATAATTTCTAATACAATGTTTATTTTTAGAGGTACAACATAATTCCCAAGCATTTTAGTAATTATATTCTGTCTATACCATATTGGATTATAACTCTAATTTATATATATTAAATTTTTTCAATGTAATTGAATTATATTTGGTAATAATTAATAAAATATACTAATTAAAATTACAGCACATTATTCATATATGATAAAACATTATGATAAATAAATAGAATCTAATTATTACACATCATGGGTTATTACTCAACATATATTATTAAATCCATTAAATGTGACCGAATTAAAAGGGGATAATAAATAGAAAATAATAAATTCATCAATAATATGAGATCTCCTAGATCATCTTCATCATTGAGGATCACAAATAAGAAATTAAAATATACAATGAGGAAGACCATCATGATAGGATAAGTCGTATTTGATGTCATAATATAAAAGATATGGAAATTAGAAGAGTGAATTATGATGTGTGAATATAATTAATGTGTTTAGTAAATCTATATTGAAAAATTAAATAGGGATACTAACAGTATGGTAAGTGGACATAAGGTATTTGTAATTATGGTCATAGGATTTGATTGTATCCAATAGGTATACCTACATTGTGTATTTTTAGAAGTAAATTTAATATAAAATAATTCAAAAATACTAAATATAGAAATAAATATATTATATTAAAATATTATAAATATATATATATATACCTTTTTTAAATGATATTTATTAGGATAGTTTTTATTAAATTATGGTAAGATGTTTTTAGGATATAAAATTAATGATGTTAATATAAATTTATTTGTATAATTAATTTTATATAACTGCTATAATTTAATTATATTTTACAATACTATGAATTAAAAAAATAGTTATGTTATGTGTTATATATTTTACCCCAAATAATTAAATTTCCCACATTTAAAATTTTATTATATATGAAACAACATAATTTAAACCTCATATTATAAGATGATATGTAATGATATTATGAATAATTAATGATTATGAATGTAATTTTTCAATAAAATCATGCTTTTTTTATATTTACAATGTTCATCTAAAAAATAATTTATAAAAGTTTTTTATTTTTCTTTAATTACATATTATTTTAATAAATTATTTGTTATATTTAATTTAAATTCTATTTACATATATTTTGTTTTTATAATAATCTGTTTTATATTATAAAAATCAAAATCATTGAAAATTTTACCCTATAAATATATTTTATGCTGGAAAATTCTATAAATATATTTTTCTACCTTACTTTAACAAATGTTAAAATTTATTTTCTTAATAATAAAACTATTAACTCATTAAATGGATAACATATTTTGGAATTAATGGGTATAAATTATTTAGTAATCTCATGTTTATTTTAAGGTTCAAAAAATTATTTACTTGGTTAAAAATTATTTACTGCCCCAAATGTCAAAAATGGCAGAAAAGGTTAATAATGTGTAATAAAATTATAAACCTTTTAATAATTAAGTTATTAAGGTTTATACCAACCAAATTATATCTAACCTTTTTTATTTTAATTTTTGGAGTCTTCCTTACATGTGATACCAGTTCTCTCTTTATATATAGATGAAATAATTACAAAATTGATGTTTTACAACATATAAAAGCGGCCCATCTATACCCTTTAAATAAAAAAAAATTTCTGTTTCCTATTGAAACTAATCCCTATATACATTACATATGATCATATTTTTCATATTTATTCATTATGGCACATTAGTTTGGACATGTCTAACTAATTTTAGGTTTCATCCAAGGGACACACAATGTTTACAACACAATAACAATATTTACCTAACATTGTTACTTTTATCCCAACCAAATTAAATTAAATTTTTCTTAATATTACACGATAAATAATATATTTATATTTAAATAAATTTTTTATATATTTGGACTAACCATTAATCATCTTTCTACATTTCCCTTATGGTAAAAAAATGTCAACTGTGTGTTTTTTTGAATTGCCACCTCCACGAACTGTCATACATTATTTCCCTTCAATAAATTATATGGAAGGTAATAATGTGAAATTTAATAAATAAAATTTAAATTTATATCACTTACTAGATTCTATAATAAAAAAATATATTATACATTTCTACTATTGTATGGAAGTTGAAATCAACATCTATATTTTTGTGTAAACCACTACCTTTAGAGAGCGATTTATTCATTTTTTCATAAGAGCCAATCAGGGATGGTCATGAGAATGGGATTAGTGGATGAATATCAAAATTTTGAAATTATAAATCTTATATTAAAAAGTAATTTGATAGCATATTAATTATATGTGAATGAACTTTCCATTGGAAATTTAATAATGTAATATGAGAAAACTAAGAAAATAACAATAATAATCAAATTATGTTATAGTTTTATATATTAAATATTATTATAATACTTATATATTATAATCTAGAAAATTATTAAAAATAAAATAATTTAAATATTCTTCTCGGATAGTTAAATTATAACTAAATCCCTTCATAATTATTTGTTAATTATCATATGTTCAGGTTTTGGTTGTTCTAACAACCATCCTAAACAATGTTATCAAATTATTTCATTGATAGATATGAGAAATTAAATAATAATAATATATGTTATAGATATGTAAATAATTATTTTATTCTTGTTAATTAATTGTATGATTAGTATAAATGTAATAAACTATGATACATTCATTCATTTGTTAAAAAATCATTGAACCATGATCATCGGCAATTTTATGTACAAAAAACATATATATATCTTCTAATAAATGAAATTATAGAAAAATAAAAAACTGTTAATCATCAATATCAGTACCATGTATGATATTGGAATGATTAAAATTTTTGGAAGAATTAATAACAACCCCACAATTACAAATCTAGTAGTAGATAAATGATCAAAACTACAAAAAATATATATTAAAAGAATATAACAATAAACTAATACATATATTGAAAAATTATAACAAATAATGATTATATAATATAATATATAAATGTAAGTCAAACAAATATGTTCTTATAATATATATTAACGATCATACTTGGAATATAGATCCAAAACTAAGCGGTTCATTGTCTCGAATTTAAATTAGTAAGTCTTATTTCTTATTACACACCATAATGTCTTTAATATTTCATTATTACTATTTAATTAATGAATTTTAAAATTTTAATTTAATTAATGGGGTTTTAAGATTCACATAATTATCTCTCATTAAATGTATTTTGATTCAAAATACACCATTTGTGTAATAGTGTTTGTTATCTAAACTCCCTTCTGTGAGTTATAATTCTCCCACATGAATTTATTTCTTCCATGATTGGTTACATCCATAATTATAATTTATTTTACTGTACATTATCTTCATATCTAATGAAAAATAATTTTTATTTCATTTTATTTACTTTGATGTATTTATTTCTCAAAAATTATAACATTGATGATAATAAATAACAAGTTTTATATGAAAAAAGTCTCCTACATTTAAATATTTTAATTCCTTCCAATGGTATCCCTTATGTTTTGATATTTCATTATGTTTTATCTATTTGTATTTTCATATTTTCTTTATATGGTCTTCAATAAGGCTTTTTATTAGTCTTTATAAGATCTAGGATGATAAAAAATATATTTTAAATAGTGGAAATTTTTTTACCTTGAAAATAATTTTTTTATCATCCAATCGAAATTGACATGGGATATTCATTTTGTATTTTATAATAGCACATTAATAAAAGTTTATTATTTAAAAAATAATTATAATTCGTCAAAAAAATATGACTTAATATTTTTGGAAATTATTTTTAAATGTGATATGTATCTTTGTATTTTACAATACTACATAAAATGATTTAATATATATATATATCTGTGTGTGTGTGTGTGTGTCTGTTTTTCCGGGTGATAAAATCCATTCTCTATTAATTATACTCCTTTAATTGATGATTCTTATACATATATTAAACTAATTTCTAAATATCCATATTTTCTTATTTTATAATGAAATTTTTTTTAGCCATCCATTTCCAAGTGATTTTTCCAGTGATCATATGAAGGTATTTTCCATATGTTTAAATCACATATTCATTCCTATGATTTTATATTATGATTACACACACCTTATTAAACATGATGTATTATTCTCATTATGAGTATTATGTTTTAAACCATTTAATTTATAAATTAATTGTATGTTTCGGTAATTATTTATGATTTCTTTAGGGGGAACAAATAATGATAGACATATAAAGGGAGATCCATGATTTTTCACCAAAGCCTTATGTATAAATTTAATCACTATAGATTAAATTTTTATTAAAAAATTGGAGAATGATTGAATATATTTTATGACACCATTGTAAAAATCTTGTATAACGTGATGAGTGAGACCTAATAGTGCTCCAATTAATTTGGTAATTAATTAATATTTTTAGGTGACATGTTCATGATACCTTTGTAGAATTCCTTGGTAATGTATTAGGATAATGTGGTGATCATCCATGGTTGATATTTATGATATATTATTGATGAAATTTGGTAATATTATTATGAATGTACTTTGTTTTCTTAGAACAAATTCAATGTTATTCCAAATGTTATTATGTTCATAATAAGACTTATCTTCTTGTATGGAAATTCATAATTTACAAGACATGTTTTACTTATGATTCAATGATCCTATGAAATATATCTCTTTATGTTAAAAATATTATTCAGTGACTCATTTCTTATGAATCCATATTTTATTTTGTATGAATACATTATATTGTGTTCATGTTCCTTTATATAGTTTTCTTACTAAAACATTCGTCTTATATTCACTTATATTTATTATGATTAACACTATTGAGAATTTGATCTCAAACATATTTATGTTTTCATTTCCCAGGGATATAATTAAATTTGAGAAGTATAACATATATAATGGTATCATGTATAGATAAGTTATTGTAAATATTTAGGAATCAATTATGAATGAATATTTTTTATATAGATTAAAAATTTGTATTAGTTGAAAAATGCTTGGGTTTTGTTTGATAAATTATTATCCTACTCCTCAAAAACATAAACCTAAACGGAATTAGTAATGTTTTTAATGAAATATTCTCATTATGTAAATTTATTATGAGATGGTCAAATCATGGATTTTATATTTCTAATATGTTCCGTTATTCGTATTGTAGTGGTATATGGGTTATTTCATTGTTGTGGTAGTGATTACATGATAATATGCGTATAATGGAGATAATTTCATTGATGTTATCAATTATGTTATGATAAATTACGTGATGGTTTATACTGAGATACATCTTGTAGTAGTAGGTTTTGTCATAGTTTTCTGATTGCATGGAATTATTCATTATAAATGAAATTAACATAGTTTTTGTGCTATAATTGATAAATTTTTTGTCGTTAAATGGATTATTTAATGGATGAAATAAATGATAGTAACAAATAATGAGTTAAATGAATTTAGAATTTTTTTTATTGGTTGTTCTGACCACAAATATTTCTAATTGAATGCATTGTGGATGGTAATATTAATTTCTATAATTTAATTTTGAAAAATAAACATTAATGTTAATAATATTATTAAGGCTATTTTGTGGTTATAAGAAAGGTAGGTTATGTTTTAGTGGGATGGAAGATGTTAGAGGTAAGTGGTTATAGTGAGGTGGTTCTTAGGTATTTTTGGGGTATTTATTTTCAATGTTGACCCTTATGTAGATAATTTGGGTAAATACTATATAAGTTTAATTTTTATTTATTATTTCATACACACTGTCTCTCCGTCAGATAACCTTACCAATACCCACATGGTTTTGGTTTTTGAGTTTTTTTGCAAATATTCTATTTATAGAGGGAAGGAATGGTAGATTTATTACGCATTCCCACTTTTCCATAAAAAATAGTATATATCATCAGCGTCCATGGTTGATATATGTATATAGTATTTAATAGAACGACAAGATATTATGTACAAACTACTTAAAATGATTACAGGTTTTTATGTCTCATGGTATATATATATTTGTTATAATAGAATTAGGTTTGGGTGTGTATATATTTAATGTTTGACATGATTATTTTATAGTGATGTGGTTTCATGGTGGTAATTTTTCAAAGAATATTGGGATATTAGGTTGTTGTCCTTCATATTCAAAGTACCCTATTTGGATAGGGTTTTAATATACAAGTATGAATTATTGGGTATTTTGGTACATGGTTTGGAAATGTGGTTATGGGAATATATATATATATAAGGTGTCAATGAATTTGAATTTTATTGTCGAGGATTTAGAGTGGAAATAATAGTATGGAATGATTGTGGTGTTCCTTCATGAAATATATTCTTTTATACTATGTTCTTACATATGGATGAGATATTTGGTGATTGATCCATTATAACAACCCACTAATTCTCATTTCCTTTAGAGCCCAATGAGTCATTACTGGGCCTTAAAAGACAACCCTACGACTCAAAAGGATGGAAATTAATGTTGAAGGGATTCATTTATAAGTATCAGACAATTTACCATTCAATGAATAAGCCTATAAAACTACAATCCATAGCCAAAAAATTCTCTAAATGATGCAGGGACAAATAAAAAAACCTATCAACTTCATGTATCTCTATACAAAACAGAGTGTTATATAGTGGAAGACAAACCCAATATCGAAGTAAATATAGGATAAACAAACTAGGACTTTAAGAAGACCACCAGACTCCATGACTACATGCTACATTCTCCATAATCACTAAACAGCCAATGTATCTTGAGGTAGTGCTAAAAATGAGTGAAACATTACCTTTGACCTAGTCTCATAAGATAACATCTACAAAAGAACCAAAGTTAAAAAGTTGGGGTGATTATAAAACATAGTAGGTATTCCCCAATGGAATCCCTACTGACACTACAAGGATAGAATAGTTAGCCAAATTTATATAAAATAGTTTGTATAAGAAAAGTTACCAAAATAGTTAATAACCAAATATAAACAAGTTCAAAAACCATTTCCAACATAGTGAAAACAAAACATAATGAAATCAATTTCTAATAATTTTTTATTCCCGAAAAACAACAAATTAATGATTAAACCCATTTCCTAATATCATTTTCAATATCCATTTCATTGTTCACAACACACTGACATGTGCATAAAACATTTGACAGTTCCATACTCATGTGCGGTCTCTCGTCCAGTCACCTTATGTCACAATGACACATGCCCTTAATCAAGGGTAACATACCTTGTTCCCTAGTGGTACCTATACCGTATTAAGGGCCTGTTAGAAATGAAATCACACCAACATCATTTATGCAAAATATTTCCATTAACAAAACAATTCAGTTCCAACCACTTCAAAAAAACTGTATTTTATTAAAAATCAAAGCAAAACCCTATATTAAAAAACTTTTTGATTTTAATAAAACATAAAATTTTATTCAAAATCTATAATAAAATCCATGTGATTCCATTCCATAAAATCCACATTTTCAAATCCATCTTTTAATATAATGAACAAAATCACATTACTCAAACACCCAATTCCCCAGATTTCACAAATCATCACTCAAGAGGGTTTCCATAAAGTGTTCAGTCAACCAAGTCACTATATATTCATCATAACACATTCAATTTGAAAGAATGAAAATTATTTCTACTATGAGGAGTTGAGAGTGAAGCCAGCTAATTAGATGGTTTTGATGAAAATCACAACGAATGAATAACACACAATAAAACCAAGTTTGTCCCCCAAGAATCCACTATGTATCTGTTTTCCTAGAATGATCCATAAAAAAACTCAACATATTTGGAATCCACTAAGATTGATATAACAATAACACGTGTATATCTAAGAAACCAATAGAATAAGATATGTATATCTAACTAGATCAAATAAACTGATCAAGAACGAAGAAGAACAATCTCATACCACAAGAATTTGGCTTTGATTATCCAAAGGGAAGTCTTTGGATTTCCTTCAGACTGATGAGAGATCCTTGTTTGGCCATAGGAGACGTAAAATACCGAGTTAGGGATGTTTTGGATCAAAACAAGGAAGTTATGGCAAAAACATGAGATGTCCTATTTTTAAGGATCTCATTCTAACATCGTGAATGGGTTGACTACACGGTTAAAAAAAATGAGAGTTAACTATGTAGTAGGCACCGCATGCATGACTTCCCCTTTCATGGTCTCCCAAACTGTGCTCCAACCATTCGTGAACCACTACCTCAACAGGACCACTGCACACAATTTGGCCACACGGTTAGGCAACCTGTGTGCCGCCCGTACAATTTCTATTTTTCACCAAAACAATTTCAATGTTCAACCAACTCTCCCATCAATCACCAATACACATTATGACCAAAAAAAATTAAATTAAGGGATATATGCCATAATGAGGTGGTGATACATTCTCACCCTATTATATTTTCCATCCTTAGAATGTAGAATACGATTATTGATCTGAAAGTGTTCTGGCCATTTCTCTGTCATCTCCTTTGTGAATTCCCAAGTCTTTTCTTGAAACATACCATGATGCTATAGAACCCATAACAAATCGATTATTTTTCCACACAATACATTCTCTTACATATCCACAATCGATACAAGTATAGGTTTCTGTGAAGAGTCATTCTCTATGTTAGTGTGATCCCATCAAAATATGTAGTCTGGATTAGGTTGATACTCTTTCAACTAAGATACATGGAACACATTATGCTCTAAACATAAATGTGGTCATAATTCCAATTGATATGCCACCTCTCGGACTTGTTCTATTTTCTTGAAATGGACAACATTTATTTGAGATAACATTCCATGTTTCCTGAAAAGAATATTACCAATACTTGGAGATATCCTCAAGAAGACATGATCAATCATAGAAAACGACAATCATATTCAATGGTGATATGCATATAATTTCAAAAAACTGTGAGTCGTATCCATCATCATTCTAAGAAAATAGATTTTCTCTATTTTTTATTAGACAAGGCTCGACCCAACTCATGAATTTTCACCCTATTTATGGAATGTAATCCTCACTTCATGCCTTTTTGGTTATAAAGCATAAAAGTAAGGGATGGGAGATTTGGGAGAACTTTGGAAGTGTTTTGGGGATAAATGGGAGTCACACAAGCAGCGCACAATTTTCTTAACCATGCTACCAAACCGTGTGTAGTGGCCGTATTGAGGTAGTATCTTCAACACAGTTGGAGCATAGCTATGGAGGCTGTGCAAGGGGATGTTGTGCAGGTAGTGGCTACATCATGGATAGCGCACAGTTTTCCAAACCATGCGGTCAAACCATGCGCGGATTAAGAATATGAACCTTAAAAATGAGATATCAATAATTATTCCATAACAACCACATTTTTTACACAATCCAGCCATAAATTTGTATTTTTCATGTCCAAAAGACAAATAAGGCTCTCCCATTAGTCCAAAGGAGATCTGAAGTCTTCCCTTGGTGAATGAAAGCAGGATTCTGGAGATATGTGATCATTCATTTTCATTCATGATCAGTTTCTTAGATTTACACGGATTTAATTCTCATCTTCTCTTTATTTCTTATATTGACTCCCATTACGTTTATATATAGGTAGGTGGATTCTAAATACATTGAGTTTTGGGCTTGATCTTTATAGGAGAATAATCCTAAGGTGGGTTCATGGAGAATTGACTTGTTTTTCTTGTGTTTTCTTCGTTTGTTGTGGTTTTCATCAAAACCATTGAGGTAGGTTCCTTCACACATGAATCCTATTATCATATGTTATTGTTATGATTTCAAATTCTATCATAACATTGTATTCCAAAAACAACCTTTTAAATTTCCACTATTTTAAAAAAATCTTATTTCTGTTTTTGAATGTCAATCAATTTTCAAAATATATCAACCATTATTTTTCAAAGTATCTCATTTGAAAATAGTTTCATACTATTCATAAATCTACACTTTATACCCAACCTGAATTATTACATGAAAATATGTATGCACAATTAGTGGGAATTCATTCTTCTACAATACATGTCATTATCATCTAATTAGTTAAACCCATGACAATGATATTTCAATCATTTTAGAAGTTTACCCAAAATAATTATGTACTCAACTTCTTTGTAACATTAATTTCATCATAATAGGGTTCGATAAATCTTTTTATGCAATACATTTAATGTTTTGACAATCTTACTCTGGTATAATATTTCATCCCAAAAGATAGACAATTAGTAATTTCAATTCTAATAGCAAGAAAACTTATGATCACTTATTATGTAAGGATTAAACAAGATGATAATATTTGTACATCAAAGGAAGGACCAGATTGATACCATTTGTAATGACCTGTTAATTATCATTGGCTTAAGAGAACAACGAGTTACTACTAGTCCTTAAGCGGCATCCCCAAGATGCAAAAGTCTGTAAATGAGTGCCGAAGGGTTTCAAATAAAATTATGTAAGGATTTACCATTTAATAAATAATCCAATAAACTATAAACCAATAACCAACCCATTAACAAAATGATTCTAGAACCAAAGAGAGAAAACTAAACAACATCATATATCTCAGAACCAAATCAGAGTGTGCGACAGTTGAAGACCAAACTAGTATCAATGTAAATAGTGGATAAACAAATCTAGACTCTCGAGAAACTAGAAGAATACAAGCTCCAAAAACTCCAAGATTTGCAATCATTGAACTGTAAATGTATCATGATGTTGTTCTAAAAATGTGCAAAACATTATATTTTCCCATTTCCCAGATGATAAAATCTGCCAAACCACTTACATTCCAATGCAGGGGTGAGTTTAAAATTAAGTAGGTTTTTCCAAATGACTTCCCTACTCACACCACTAGGATTGAAATATTTTCCACATTAATATAAAACTTTTTAAAGAAAATAATTCAGAAAAATAGTTTATAACCAAATATCAACAAGTTCCAAAAACCATTTCCAACCATGTTAAAACAAAACTAAAAGAATCCAATTTCGATAAATTTATTTTTCCCATAAAAAACTAATAATATATTAAAACCAATTATTATTATCATTTCGCATAACCATTCCATAGTTCACAACACACTCACACATTCATGATTCTTTTGAAAGTTCCATACTTATGAGCGATCTCTCATCCAACCACCTTGTGTCCCAATGAAACATGCTCCTGATCCAGGGTAACTTCTCTTGTACCCCAATGTTTCTCATCCCTTTATAATGTCTTGTTATGAATGAACTCACAAATATACTATTTATTCCAAATATTTACATTACCAAAATAAATGACTTCCAACCATTTCAATAAAACTATACTTTTATTTAAAACCAAAGAGAACAACAAATGAATAAAACATTTCATTTCAATAGAACATTGAATTTTACTAAAAAAATAAAATAAAATCCATGTTCCATCATTCTATAAATTCCCAATTTTCAAATCCCTCTCTTAAAACCAAGAATAAAATCACTTTACTAAAACTCCTAGTTTTCTAGACATCACAAACGGTCCATCAAGAGGGTTTCAAAAAATTTTGGAATCGACCAAGTCAAAATAAATTCAACACAACACATTTAATTTGATAGAAATGCAATCATTTCTTCCAAGAGGAGTCAATAGTGAATCCACATACCTTGAAGGCATTGATGAAAACCACAACGAATAAAGAATGTACATGAAACCTGGTCGATTCTCTAAGAACACACATTATATATCTTATCCTAGAAATAACAAGACCAAAACATAACACTTTTTCATCTAACAACCTTGATCTACCGAGAAGAATGGTAGATATGAAAAACATAGAGAATTTGAGAAGTATATCTAAGCAGATCTAAGAAAATGATCATCAATGAAGAAGAACAATCACATACCTCAAGTATATGGCTTCGATTCACCAATGAAAGACTTCTGATCGACTTCAGACCCATGGGAGAACCTTCTTTGGCCCTAGGATAAGAAAAATCCCGAGTTAGGGCCTGTTTGGGTATGAAACAAGCGAGTTATGGAAAAAAACATTGAGATCCTATTTTTAAAGATCTCATCAAGACTCCGCACAGAATTTGACAAACCGATTAGAAAAATCATGTGCTAATCATGTAGTAGCCACTACCTACACTTCTTCCCCTTTAATTATATCCAAAAATTTCCTCCAACCGTGATAATACTAATTCCTCAACAGTACCACTTCACATTTTTGGCTGCATGGTTAGGCAAACCATGCGATGCCCGTGCGAATCGCATTTAGCCGCTAAAAACACTTCTAATGTTCTCCCAAATCTCTCAACCATCAACATTAATCTTTATAACCATAAAAAGAATCAAGTAAGGGGTTAATATCAGAATATGGGGGTACTACATCCATAATGATGTGGGGTGATAGTTTACCATGATTAAGTATGTGATTTTTCAAATATTTATGCTTTGAAATGTTAGTAATCTTTTTTTTGTTTTCATATAGTTTTGGGAGAATCCAACTAAGTATACTTTAATGAACACTCATTTCTGTATGTAGATATATATATTATATGTTCAATGAAACTATATGGATTTTTTGAGCCATACCATCAAAAATAGGATGTGATTTTTGTGTTTTTCTCTACCATATAAATTACTTTTTGGTAGACTAATTTAGAGAAATTATTTATTCTTGAAATTTAAATTAATTTTATATTTAGATAAATTTTTGTATATATAGTCTATTTTGATTGGAAAAATTCATAAATGAGTTTTTTTTATATCCATGCATATCCCAAGTTATAATTTTTTCATTAATGTAAATATATTGTAGATTATTGAAAGGATAATGTAATTATATTTTCAGGATATATCTAAGGCTATATATAATCATGATAAAAATAATTGATGAATTAATGAATCTGTTAATGTCATAATACCTTAAGGATTATATTTTGAATAAATTTATTTATAATTATAAGTATTGGTGAGATAAGCATCATATATACAACAAAATCAATGTTATTTTGAAAGAACATTTTTATGAAAAGATATCATTTTTTGAAGATTCCATGAGGATTTTGTCTATGAAGTTTGGAAGGTCGAACCAAAAATGTGTCATAATGTAATAGTGATAGGATAAATATTAATTATGGTGTTTCAAAATTATTTCAATTTAAAAAATGAAAAAAAAATCCATAAGAAAATTTCATAAAATGATTCACAATACAATGCACCTGTATAGAAATGGGGGTTCCAAACTAAATTTAGTAGAGAATTACGATATCACCAAAATTCCATTACTTGTATAAGGGTAATCAAATAGTTAGGTAAGGGTAACTAATATAAGGTTAGTAATAAATCTACACTATTTTATAGAGTTAATATCATCGTATAGAGTTCCATTATATGTAGTTTACCCAAAATATTTCTTCGGATAGATTATCCATGAGAAATGCTAATATATGTAGCCTCCTTTAGAAAAACAAATTCAAGTTATTTAGAACTATGTTTATTGTATATAGATGGAAAATCAATTGAAAATTTCATTTATGGGTTCATAAGACATTTAATGATTGGAATAAAAAATCAAGTTATTCTAATTAATATGTTTTTCAAAAATAAAACATCACAATTCAGTGTGATTATGTTTCAAGATGATGTTTTAAAAAAAGGGAAAAGTCTTTGAATAGTGAGTTGAATAATATTAATATAAATGGGATATTATTAATATTCCATGAAATTTTCATTTAATTAAGATATTCTATTGAAATATAACATAGTGGACTAGTGTCTTCTTATCATTGCAATATTCTGATAGAAGAAAAATGATTAACCATACAAAGACCATTAGATGGACATGTAATAATATTAATTAGTGAATTATAGTATATGAAATCATTATATAGAAAATCAAAAAATCAATTGAAATTTAAGGATCAAAATTTTTGGGTACATATAATTTATTAAAATAATTTATTATTTGTTGTACAATATTTGATGTGTAATAATATGTAACACCCCGTGATTCTGAGAATTATTTTTTTTGAATTAATATATATTTTATAAATTTTTCATTTCACAAAACACTAAAAATGTTTCATTATATATATATATATATATTAAAACATTTTGTTAATCATTCCATTCACATAAAATACCAACTTTGATTGTCCTACACACAATACAAACTTGGCTTGTACTGCAACCAACACTAACTTCGTGTACGATGCACGCAACACTAAGTATCTAAAAAACAACTATTTCTATTTTTTAATTATATAAATAATATAATTATGACCTAGTATTTAATGATAGTAATAAAAAAATTTCTAAATTTTTTAATTTATATAAATAAATCATATTGATAATGAAAGATAATATTTCGGGTAAAGTCCTTTTTTGTTAAAATATTGTTTTCATGAATAGGTCGCTTTTAAAAGTAAAAGTACTTTTAGATAAATTTATAAATTTAATTTTATAAAATAAAATTTATATTTGTATTTAGAAAATTTAAATTAGAATAGGGTTATTTTTTATATTTTTCTTTGAAACATCAGTTTTTGGTAAATAGTGTAAAATACAATTTTTTGTTAAAAATGCATTTTTTTTAATAATATATCACTGATAAATGAGATTATAGGAAATTTTAGGTTAATATTAAATATAATAATACAATGAAATTAATTTTTATTAACTTAACTTTGAAAATGAAAATAATCCTAACAACATTTGGAACTTTTTCCTCCTTTAAAACCACTTTATTTCGTCTCATCTGCGAGGTTAACTTTAATATTAATTTTTACTCTTATATGATTGGAATTTAAAAAATATAACATAAACCATTTTATTCTGTATAATATTTAAATTCTATTAATTCCATGTTATTTTTAACAAAATTATTATTAAAAGTGAATAAAAGTTATTGTAGTGGTTAAAGCCAAAAAAATCTTAATTAGGGACTAAAATGTAAAATTAATGGCCCAAATGAATTAATAAAGTGTCTCACAATAATTTGGTTTCCATTGTTCTATAATAATCATTCTATTATTATTTTTTTATATTTGGTAAGATTTTTTTAGAACACAATCAGACCAAATTTGTTTCAAAAAAAACCATGTGGGTCCTTTTCGGATCATATAAAAGGCCACTAACTCAACCAATTCATCACACCCCAAAAACCATTTAATTTATTGCATTATCTTAATAATTATTCTCCCAAAAATTCATCCTTATACCTTGAATCATTATTTTTGGAAAAATTATTCTCATGGAATCCTTTTTGCATAAACCATAAAGAGTTAGCCGATTATGAGGTAACATCTTATCTCAAGTTCCTTTCCTTTATTATCCTTCTCTAGCCACTAAACTATATTTATTCATTTATTCTGTAAAAAATTCATTATAATACTTAAACTAGGATGTTTTTATTCAATTTTTATTACCTACATTAGAACACACTATCATCTAATGGATGATGAACATACTGTTTTTCTATAAGATGAACTACAACCTCATGAAATGATGATTTTCCATTTCACCTTCTCCACCAATCGTGGAGTCCATTATGTAAAAAACTATATTTATATATGTATTATATTATATTTATTAGTTATTTATTCTTATTTATTCTTTTTACAACACACATCCTTTTACCTTCCATTTGGTGTAAATATGATAATCTTGTTTGAGGAAGTGTAGATTACTGCCCCCTCAAAGAGATGTGATTTGGTCACCCACCACATGGATTGTATTAAGGATTGGTTGAATGAAATTATATGATATATATGATATATTATTTCAACTATAATAATTATATATATACATACTTATATATACATATGTCATTTATATACTTTTTTAAATATAACAATTAAAACAAAAAAACATTCACGCATACATACAACTTACCATCTCCATAAATAGTGTATTCCATTTCATACATCTATATGAAATAAATTATTATAATATACATATAATATATATACCTGATATTTATATCATGATCTATATTCTGGAATCATGATATATGTATATGTACCAACGATATAACAAGTTAAGAAACTTGTAAAGAACAAAACAAATATTACATGAAGTGAAACACTAATATATGATCTTTAACAAACGGTTCATATAAGGTTATAATAGAGCTATATGTGGTAACAAAATTAACAATATAATTCTAAATAATATATTATAAACATATATTTATTATAAATTATGCTTGTATGAGTACAGAGAGATTCAAGACACTAGGTAAGGGGATTTTATCTCACTTTTAATTTCTATGAGATACACTCTTTGTATTACACTTTTTTGATTTGTGTTCTGTATCTAATAACCATTATTTTACTCTATGTAAATTATAATCATATTTGTGGGTATTAAAATTCTAAATCGGTCATCCTACATTCATGGGGTTTATGTTTAAGAAGTCACCAAATGGGTAAAAAAACGTTTTTGTCTCAATTTTCATTCATTGAGACTCTAGTTCTGTTATGAAAGAAAACACTTTTTTGGGATGAATATAATTCCATTTTACATGACATATAATTCATCTAAATATTTTCATGATATTATATTTTTTATTTAATTACCTTTCCATACATGTGGTGCATGATCCCATGATACCATGTTATAAGTGTTTATTGAGACTATCTCATTGCTTTTCAAAATTGTTTATGTTGATGCTTCTGTTGATGAAATATTATAATCCATATCTCATAAATATTCATGATTATATTATACTCTTTTATTTAATTATATAATCATTTATTCGTTCCACATTTAACTCATTGATAAATAGTATAGTTAGGAAAATGTTAAGTGGTTGCCTGACTTTACACTTTCTTCAGTTGGAAGTCTATATTTTCTAAAAAGGGTTTCCAAGAATTTTATACCAATATCCTGTAATCATTTAATTCTATTTGTAACCTTTATTTTTTTAAACAATATATTCTTGTCACATTCCTACCAAGGCATTCCTTATAACATTTTTAGCGTGCAGAAGAAATGTTATTTTTTTTACTTTGTATGACATGTACAAATTTAACCACTGATATTCCTTTAAAAATTCCTTTTCATTTTTAGAAGTTTATTCATTAGTAAATTGTTTTAAAATTAATTAGCAATGATAGAAATTTTAAAAATGTAACCAAGTATTCTTTATATTTTTTTCAATGTATTTTTTGAGAAAAATATTTTTACAGTATATTTAAATGGTTTTATGTATTAACAACCAATTTTCAAAGAAGAATGGAAATTTTACTCATGAATCATTTTTGAATGTTATTTAAAAATTTATTTCCTTATAATATGACATCCATTGATGTTACTCGCTCCTTATATTTTTAAATTATATAATAGTACCACTTATATCCCCTCGAAGAATGGGTCTTTCTTAATGCCATTATCTTTATAGAACCCGTTTCTCCTTCACGGGATATATATTAATGAACTTAATTTCTATTTTATGGGTTATGAATTGATAAAATGGTTATCATTCCATTATCTTTTCCATAGGTTATGAAGCGATGAAATGATAATGATACCCATTTCATTATAGGGGTTATGATTTTATGTTTATATGACATATTCCTTTTTATGGGTCATGATATGATGATTTTATTATCATCTTTTGGCACATGTCTCAATGATTTTACTGTTAGATTGGTGGGACCTATATCTCCTTCCAATAAATCAGGTAATGATATTATTAATATGATATGAAAGGGTACACATGTTGTAGCCCAAGCACCAAAATTGGGTGTTTGGGTTGTAGCCCAACCCCAAAAATAATGTGTGTGTTCTAGTTATAGCCTATCCTTAAATGAAATAGGTTACATGGGTAGTTTCCCAAGCCCGATAACATGAATGTTCATAGGTTGTATCCTAATTCTAAAATAATGCGGTTAAACAGGTTTCTAGGAAAATCTTAATGCAGATACATGAGTCATAGAAAAATACTTACATGTTATAATTCTCTTGGTAGGTATCCCTAATATAAATGATTCTATTCTTATATGTATTACACAAATACTATGTCTTATTCCTTTGTTTTTATTTTATGGCTCATGATGATTATTTCCTTATGTTTTATGTCTTATAAACTGCTATGATTTATCCCATATATCATTTTTATGTCCTTTGATAGGCAGGGTATGATCTCATAATTTTATGACCACATTATCATAATACTATGTTCATGTTTATGCTTACATGTATCCTTTCTTCAACCTTGTTGATCATTGAGATCAGCCCTTTATTATGTTTCCTTTAACCATTTTATAAAAAAAAGTTTTAGGTATACATTCTAATGGTGTAGATCTTTGTTGGAGATGTTGTAGATCATTCACCATTATAGAATATTCTATTTCCATATTTCAAAATACACTAAACTATTACAGTTATTTGGCATGTATTTTTACAATGTACTAAATAATCATCTTAAATGACATAATATCCATGTATATTAATTCTAATTCACTATATTTGGTATCAAAAGAATTGTTTAGTCCACCATTTCACACTAATATGATATAACCTTAGTGAGATACCTAGTTTTATTTATAAAGATATGTATAAGGATGTCTCTAAGGATAAGTATAAGGATTAGTTAATATTTTGGAAAAAGGCCTGGAATTTTGGTAAGGGGTATAGTGAGTGTTTTCCGAGAAATACATCCATTTCTTGATACTAAAAGTGTATATGGATCTGTAAAAAATTTAAATAGGGGTAAAAAATCTGAAAATATGTTCCAAGATAGACTTGGGTTAATGGAATACACAATAATGAGACTAGCTTCACACCTGATATGATGCTCATAAGGGATATGCTTTAGGAGTTAAAAAAATCTTCATGAACCATCATGATGGATTTAGATAGAATTTATTTATGAATATCCAATGATGAACCCATGGTCTCATAGATAATTGTAGGTGTCATTATTCCGACACACTATATGAAATTCTTTTCTGGGCTATGTTTTATTATATGGTAAATAATGCTTAAACTATGATTTTGGTTTTAGTAAATGGAGTGAATTAGGTTAATGTGGTATGTGATGGAAGAACTTCTGATGGGAAGTAATAGGGGATGATGACATGAGTGTAAGATTCCATGATAATTTCTAACTAGTATTCACGGTACATGATTATCAATGATGGCCTTAACCAACTCTCGGACTCACCAAGGAAGAAAGAAAAGGAGTTTGATGAGATTTCGGGTAATGGAGAATATATAGGGAAGAAGTTTTGTTTCCCTTTGTGTCATAAATTTGGAAATAATAACGTAAGTGAATGTTTTAGAGGATCCAGAATGTGTTTTTACTATGGAAAAGAAGGACCCATATCTAGTGAATGCATGGGAAAATGAAGAGTTCAGATAATGAAATTGATAGTAATTTTGGCCACCCCATTTCATCATCAAATTTTATTATTTTTAAGTGTAGAATAAGTTTCCATTAAACATGTAAATGTCCCAAGAAGAACATTCTTGAAGGGAATAATAATGGGGGTGTGAGTAATGGTTACATTGTAGATAATGATGTGACTATAGATGAAATTTGAAAGTAAAGAGGCACTATATTATAGGATATGGTAACATTGTTAATTGATTAACTATTACATAATTGAAGTATTTATATATATTCCTCCATAATTAAGTATGGAGAATTATTTATTGATTATTAAGATTATTTTTTTCTAAGGATTATCAAGCTTATGTTGAATGGTCAGAAAAGACTAGGAAGGTTATCTCAAGAATTATAGCATTTTTAACAAGGGAAGGTAATACTTAACATATTAAATATGAGATGATAATGTTGTATAGATAATGATATTTGAAGTATGAATAAGTAAATTAGACAACATTGACTATCTGGCAACAATTTAAGGACTATCCTAGAGTTTTTTTCTACAATGACTAAATATTTTTAAAAAATTTTAAGATTTAAGGAGTAAATACAAAATAAATTGGAATGAGGATGCATGCATGTTTTCCAAAAATTATTTAAGCTAGTTCATATTGTTACCATGTTTCAAGGGAAGATACAATAAGGGTACTCACATGTTTGGAATGATACAACCAAGAGATACTTTTTGATAAAGGGGAATCAATTTTAATCTAATTTCATGACTCTCTTAATAAGGTTTTTAATTTTATTTTATCTTAAGGTTTATAAGGTTATTAATTCATTAAAAGTATAAGTTAAAAATCAAAGGAAGTATTTGTGTACATAGTTTATATAGAGAACCATGGTTAAAAGGATAATAAGTGATTAAAATTATTTCAATGATGTGTATATTATATATTATATTAGTGTGGTTTAAAAAAAATACATCATGAATGTCGGGTGACAACCAATAATGTCTGGAAAGGCTGCAGGTCTTGAACCCATGAACAAATGATGATGCTGTTTTCACGCCTACCACTGGTCTACGCGTTGTCCTGGATAATGTATATTTATTTTTAATGAAATAATATTTATAAATAACTATTAGTTTTACTAGTTATTTTTATAGATTTATTTATGTTTTTTTTTTCATTATAGGCCTTAAGATCATTTTAAAGTATATTTTAGTTCTTTATTCTTCAATGTTAATTTCTAGACATTCATTCTATGTGTTAATGGTTTTGTAAGAAATATTACAAAGAAACCCCCAATAATTAATATTTTTTTTAGAAATTCATCAATAATTACTCAACATTTTGAACATTATCGGAAAAAAAATTCATAATACATTAATTTGTGTTGTCCTGATGGCCTTTGAAATCATAATAGATTAATGAATTTGAGGAACTAAAAATTACATTGATCATTTAATTGATTTTATTTATGAGCCAAATCACTCCACATAACTATTTATGATTTTCCTCCATGTCAAAACTTTTCACAGAAACTATGTTCTCATATGTGGAAACCGAACTATATTTTACTTTGTGTAACTGTTATGGTTCCAAATTTCAAATTTTAAGGGTTGTTTTAGTAACCATTTTTAGAATGTGGGTTTCAATGAATGAACCATTATATTATTAAAACTTTGATAACCTATATTAATTTTAAGGGTGAAATTCATTTTTATGGGGGGTTGAATGTAACGCCCTCAGATTTCTAAATTTATTTTTTAGAATTAATTTATATTTTCAATATTATTGATTTCACATTAAATTGGAAATAGTTAAATATATATATATATATATATATATATATTAAACCACAAAGTAAAAAATTCCTTTCAGATATAATACCAACTTGGTTTTCATCGCACACAATACTAACATGGGATGTATTATTAGCAACATCCAGGTGGCGTACAATGTACGCAACACTATGTTTCTATGAAACATATATTTTTATTATTTTGATTGTTTAAATAAGATAATTATAACCTATCCATTATAATTATTAACAACTCGTTTTAAAATATTACTGTTTTATATAAATAAAACCGATTGATAATGAAATATAATATTTTTGGAAAAGTCATTTTAATGTTAATACTCTTGTTTTCTTAAAGGGGTATCTTTTAATAGTTATTTTAATTCTAAAGAATTTTATAAATTTAATTGGATAAAATAAATTTAATTTTTGGATTTAGAACATCTAAATTAGGCTTGGGTGAATTTTCTTGAATTTTATTGGAACTTTATTTCTTGGTGAATAGTGGTAAATACTACTTTTTAGTTAAAAACTGTTGTTATATCAAATTAAAAATTAATGATATATGATATTATTAATATTTATAAGTTATAATTATTTGAATATTAAAAATACATATACAATTAAATTTATTAGGATCAAATTCACCTTGAAATTGAATAAAAAATCATAACAACCCTTTAAACAATTTCTAAATTTAAAACCAAGTCATTTCATCCCATCTATGGGATTAACACTATTTTAATTTTTATATTTGTATGATTGGAATTTCGAAAATCTAACATAAACCATTTTATTTAGTGTAATATATATATTTTAATTATACCATTTCAAATTTGTACAATAATATTTAGTAAAATTTATTCAAAATTATCATAATGCTTAAGGGTTAATTAAGATTTATTAGGGACTAAACACTACAATTAATGGACCAAATGAACTACTAACATTTTTAACACCCATTTTATGTCCATATTATCTCCATAAATCTTATATTATTGTGTCAGTTTTTTTGTTGTATAACTTTTATTAGGTAATAACATTTTCACACCTAATTTGATTCTAAAAATTTTATATGAGTCATTTCCCTTCCCAATAAAAGGCCACCACCTCTACCCATTACTAAAACCACTGAAAACATTTATTTTAATACAATATTTGCCTGTGTAGCCTCCTAAAAATCTTCCCTTAACTCTTGAGTCTTCCATTTTGGGTTGAAAATTTCTAAAGGAATCCACCTGGCTCAAACAAAATGGAGTTAACCGAATAAGAGGTAACGTCTTCTCTCAATCTTCTTACCATTATTTCCCTTCTCCAACCCATACAATCTCATTATTACATTATTGTGTGAAAAAATGTATCCTACATATACTATCATGTTTTAATGAAACTATTATAACCTACACTTACATGCTCATCCATCTAATGTAGGTTGAACATTCTGTTTCTGTGTATGACGAACTAATTCCTCATGAAATGATGATTGTTTATTTTTTTCCATTACCACCAATCATGGTGGCCATTATGTTGGAAAATATATTTATATATTTAATATATTATAATTGTTATGTCTCTATGATTATTTATTTCTTTTAAAACACACATCTTTTCACCTTCAATTTCGTGTTAATACAAAAATCTAGTTTGAGGAAGTGTTGACTATCGCCCCCTCAAAGCGATGTGATTCATTCACACACAACATTGAATGTATTAAAGATGGGTTTAATGAAAATATCTGATATATGTGATATATTCATGATAATTTAATAATTACATATATATATATATTATTTACATATTTTTTCTCAATATGTAAAAAAAATAGAAACAACATTCACGTGTTAGTACAGCTTACCATCGTTATGAACTCTATATTCAATTTCATACTTCTATATGATATAAATTAATTGAATATTCATATAATGGATATATATGATATTTATATCATTATATAAATTCTTTAGTAATGAAATAAGTTTATGGACCAAAAATATTAAAATTAAGTCACATCTGAAGAAAAAAGTCAATATTACCCAAACTGAAATTTTTACTATATAATCGTTAACAAGTGGGAAATATGAAGTCATAATAAATACATATATGTTAAAATATATAATAATATTATTTTTTATAACATTTATAATTAGATTATATTTACTACATATGAATATTTTATGTGTACTAAGAGTGTCAAGTCACAAGGTAAGGGGATTTTATCTCACATTTAATTTCTATGAGATACAATATATGTTCACCAATTTGTCCTTTTGTGTGGGGTATGTAATGATACAGATTATATTATATGTATATTTTAATTAAATATATGGGTATTCACATTCAAATTTAATGATAATTAATTCCAGAGGTTTATGCTTCCAAAGATAAAAAATTTGTAAAAAATGTTTTTTTCTCAATTTGTTTTCCGTGAGACTCATGTTTTGTTAGTCACCTAAACTATTTTTTCAGGGTGCATATACTTCCATTTTACATTCCATATCATTAATCGAAATATTTTAATGATATTATATGCTTCATGTAATTACCTTTACTTATAAGGTGATCATGATCCCAAGTTACCAAGTTATAAGAGTTTATTGATACAATCTCATTGCTTTTTAAGATTATTAATCATTATGCACAATATGATGAAATATTACGATCCATATCTCAATAATATTCATTAGTTTCTTTATACTCTATTAATTCATTATATAATCAAGTATTAGTACTATATTATACTCATTGGTACAAAATATTGTTAAGAATGTGTTTTTATGAATGTTTGACTTTAACATTCTTTTGATTGGAAATCAAGGTTTTCTAAAAATTGTTTCAAAGAATATTATACCATTATCCAATAAGATTTTACAAATACTTTACCACTTTTTTTCTTATACTAATATATTCAAGAGAATATTCTTGTCTATTTTTGAACAATCCATTCTATCTAACATTTTTACAGTTCAAAAGAAATATTATTTTTTACATCGTATGACATGTATGAATTTACCCACCATCATTCCTTTGATGATTATTATAATTTTTAAAATGTTAAATGTAATGAAATTTTTTTAAAAGTAATTTTCAGGGGGAAATATTTTTCAAATGTTTTCACATATCCATTAAATGATTTCAAATTATTTTCCGAGATAATGATTTTTATATGGTTTTTTGTATTAACAATTCTTTTTCATTAATGAATGGATATTTCCCTCCGGAATCATTTTGAAATATATTTCAAAACTATTTTCCATCTAAGATGAAATCCATTGATGATACTCATTCCATTTTTATAAATTCTCTAAAGGATCCATTAATATCCTTTATATGAATGGGTAATTATTAATGTACTGGTTATATGAAACCGATTTTTCTATCATCAGTTATATGTTTATGAAATACATTACACTTTCGTGTGTTATGCTTCGATAAAATTATTATGAAACCTATCTCTTTTCCATAGTTTATGATGTGAAGAAATGCTAATGATAACAATTTCATTTTATAGGTTATGATTTTATGATTATAAGACCTACATATTTTAATGGGTTTTGATATGATGAATTTTTTATTATCTTGTGGCGCATATATGAATGATTTTACCCTGAGATGGTTGGGACCTATATCTCCCTCCAATTCAATGGGAAATTATGTGTTTTATATGAGAAAAAGGGTATACCGGTTGTATCCAAATTATTAAAAGAAAAAGGGTGTTTTGGTTGTTACTGAAGCCCAAAATGAAATAGGGTGTATGAGTTGTAGCCCATGCCTATATGAAAGATTGTACATAGGTAGAATACCAAGTCCAAAAACAAGAAGGTACATGTTTTTTATCCCAGTCCTAATAAAATGTGGGTACACGGGATGCTAGCCCAATACCAAAGATGGTACATGAGTCGTAGCCCAAGCCAAACATGTTATAAATGTCTTGGTTGGTAGCCTTGACAAAAAAGATTAAATTACTATATGTATGTGAGACATCCTACGTTTTATTCATTGGTTATGATTTAATGGATCGTGATGTTCACTAATTTATGATTCATGACTTATAAAATTCCAAGCTTTATCCCATATCTGTAACGCCCCAAAAAATTGATTCCTAGAATATGTGAATCAATTTAATACATTTCCATGATAACAAGGAATCGTGTCCCGAAAGATCGATCAGTTTTGCAGTCTTGGAAAATAGATTACAGTCTTGGAAAATAGATTACATACATGAACGTTACATTACACTTTCTAACATACAACACAAAACAAATATTTTGATAATTCCATTGTTTCTTTAGCTTAACCCTGCATATCAAACATAAAACCCATCTCAAGATCCTGGAAAATAAAACATAATAATGGGGTGATCATAGATGCTTAGTAAGGGTAAATATTTCAGCAGATGGTATAAAATTTTGAGGCAATATTTGTAAATAAAAAATTAGCCTTTTAAACATAAACATGAACATAATATGGAAACAATAAATCAAAAATTACCATATAAACATGCACATTGATTTTCTACTAGTCGAATAATAACATGTAATAACTAATTTAATATTGAGGGAATGTATAATGCTGTAATTTAATTTCCATGTTAAGGACATGTGCCAGGACCTAGGGGCTAACTGTTATTGGAACCCAACCTGGAGTGCCTCTGTAACTGGAATCCAACTCGGAGAGCCTCTATAACTGGACTCCAACCTAGAGAGCCTCTCTAACTAGACTCCAACCTAGAGGGTCTGCTTTTACCATACCCCAACCCGGATGGCTTACTTTTACCGGTCCCCAACACGGAACATACTAGTCCGATACATTCATCTTAATAAATGGTTGAAATATAACATAAACATTCATATTAAAATTATCATACAAAATGTACATACTTTAACCTCAACCCATGAATGGCCTATAAATAACTCATCCACAATAAATCATATCACAAAATGTTAAATAATATATTGTATATTTTTATCATAATAAATCAACTTCAAACAAGTTTAAAATCCATCAATGGATGTTGACATAGATGAAAATGATCAGTAAAACGATTTCAGAAAAATAACCCATTTTCATGAAATCGTTTAATAGTCTCACAATTTATAAAGGAAGTCATTTAAAATAGATTTTTGAATCAATGTTTCCCATAAAACTTTGAAACATTTTAAAAGAAATATCATTTCAATACAATCATGTCTATATAAATTAATCCTTAATATCATTTTGAAAACATGGAAATTAATTAAAAGAGTTTTGAAAGATAAATATTTAATTGATTTAATATGATGATCTAGTTAAATACACCCTCCCTTGAAACTTTTAAAGATTCCTTTTGAAAACATTTTTATGAATTATGGGTATATATGATAAGTATTTCCTAGTAAATGCTTACAGATAATCATTATCAGATAATAATGAGATTGAGGAAATAACCCTTACCATGTACGTTTCCTTGGTCTAGGGTACATTAACATCTAATATAATAGTTATATAGTTGTTGTTAAATTATACAAGAAACATATACATAATTATGATATCATATATGATATTATAAAAATGCTTTGTTAATGTTATTTTAGTATTATCGTCATTTCGAGTGTTAACTAATTTGTTTTCCTTTATATTTGTTTGTTACGTGAGTCATGTTTGTTATAGATGGTATGTTTCTTATTCATATCCAGAATGATATCAAATATTTAAACATTATTTTTAATTATAAAATTAAAATTAGTCTTGAATGGTTATGATGGCTAATGAATCTCATTGTGTTCGTAGAGATAGTAATCCATACATACGCACAAGCGATAGTATCATTCTTTTAATATTGAAATCGTATATAATTGAATGTTATATCATATATAAAGAATCATTATCATCTTATATTTATTATTTAAATCAATTATATATCATTATTATACACATCCAAATAATAATGTATTGAATAACAACTACACCACAACATCGAGACAATAAGCTGTACGTACACATGTATGGTGATATGTCATTAAAAAGATGGATAGAATAATTAATATGGTTGTTCAATATTTATAATAACATCACATTATATATAATATAACGGTGTTATTATTTTATAATAGAAACAACAAGGAAATAAAAGTGGAAGAAGAAAAGAACTGGAAAGAGGTGATGAAATATTTACCACCTCTTCAGGTTCTTCCTTTTGATTTGATCAAAAGAGTTCATAGGATGTATTTCTGACTAAGGTGTGGCCTCTAGGATAATGGAAGGATAGTTGAGAGGATATTTGATCAGGTTTTGGCCATGCCAAATTGCTTTTAATGTGTGAATTTGAGAGAAGGGGAGTCCCCTTTTATAAGAGGGGTGAGGGGCACCTCAGGAAATGATTGAAATATTATATTATAATAAAATAATTTTCTATTTATAATTGATCCAAATTGATTTATTTTGAAGCTAAATTGGTTATGGGTCTAAATCTTCTTAACCAATAGGTTTTAGACAAATTGGGTTACCATTTAACCTTATCATTAAGATTTAACTCAAAGTTTAATAATTTAACTATTATCGTGTCTTCTTGTATTCTTACACTATGTAGTTAATGAACATCCAATAAACATCCAATAGAACCTCATGTGTTTAATTAATTACATATATAATATTATTTAATCCCCTTATCCAAAATTATATTTTTAGGAATATTATATCATCCAATAATATAGTATTTGTTTAAAAAAATAAATTAATATCAATTTTGACACTATTAGGTATTTTGTTTTTGTGAAAGTCATAACAACCTAATAACTTTGAAAACAATTATCTAATGTACCCTAAATGGTCTTATTAACCTAGAAAATTAGTTTAAATTATCAAAAGTCTCAAATTATATTTATTTGGATATTTTTAATATCAATTATTTTAATCGTTCGTTAATAAGGTAATTATTGCATCATCATTGTGTCATAAATCAATGTATAAAAATTGTAAATAAAATAACATTATGGAGGAAATATTTTTATATTTCTAATGAATTTTTATAGTCGAATTTATCTTATGTATAACCCTATAGTAAAATGTTGTAGTTATGAAAACATGAATTTAACACTTTTAACTCTTCTATAAATTAAATAATAATAAATGTTCTAATCTAATTCAAGTGGACTTTAAGGGTCATATTTTATTCCTAATGTAGTTTTTGGTCGAATTAAACTTATCCAATATAATTAGTACATCTATTAAGGTAATTATAAAATCATTTTTACCCTTAATTACCCTATTTACTTTTAACTATGGTAAGTAAAAGTCCAAAGATACTATTCACCAAAAATTATTTTCATCTTAGTGAACCACATTTTACATACTGAGGTTACCCGTGTCTCTCGGATTTTTGAAATTCAACTCATAGAAGCGGTAAAATATTGTTTTATACATATTTTCAAATGTTTCCAGAAGGTGGGTAAAAGACGGTAAAAAATTCAAAAAAAATTTATACATATAATATTCTTATAAAAAAGATTCCAATGAATTAAATTGAACTAATATTGTAATTATATTTCTATTTTGACTTAAAATAAAAAAACAAGTAATTTTTTAAATAAAAGGTGTTTTTTAAACAATAACGCTGTATTTTTCACAATTTTTCAAAAATTGAATGTTTTCAGAAAAATCCCAAAAATTCACTCTAAGAAAATTTTGATATTACGAATTCATGAATGAATTATATTTTACCAATTTTTACTACATAGATGTTTCATTAATTAATATAAAATTAAATCTTGTTTTCATAACCAAAAAAACATATTTTTAAGAAATAATAACTACAAAAAGATTGACACTTGTTTATGTCAAATTTTAAAGTGAAATTACATACAACAACCAAAATTGGATTAAATGGTAAAAATAAAATCTATTCAAACTTCCCAACCATGAAAATGTATAATTTAACACTATAATTTATTTTGATTAAAAACGTTTTTTCAATTAAAATATTGTATTTTTCACAATTCACCCAAATATAAAATTTAACAGAATAACACCAAAAAAATTATTGAAACTATATTCTTATGTCTCATTTCAAAAAAAAATTATTTTTTAAAATTGAATATATAAAATATTCAAATATTGGATTTAAATAGCGTACTCCATTAAAAGGCAGTAAAATTGAATTTTTTAAAAAAAATATTTCATTTATCTGAAAATAAAGAATTTGTTCTTCAATTGTGTCTCAGAAACTCATAATATGGATTCCAAAATTATAATGATTATATAAATTTCAAAATTCAGTTAATACTATTCAAAACCTCTTTTTAATGGCTAGATTGGTATGTCTTGGTGCGCTTGAACTCAGTGTTGCATGTAGTGCACATTATTGAATTACTTGGAAAAAATAATGTACTATTAAATCATAGGGTGTTACATTATTCCCTCCTTCAAAAAATTGAGTCCTTGCAATTTTAAATCATTCTTTCGAAATAAAATATTGAAATTATAAAATACATTTGTGGTAAAACCCACAACGGACATTGGGTTAATAAAATTTAGTTTAAATAAGAGGAAAAGGGAAATGAAAGGGTCACCACCAATTTATGATCTTGATTAAGAGAACCTTGGTGTCAATTAGAGACACATAATTGGAGGGAAAACAAAAATATTTATTAGGTGTGATTGAGGTCATCAATCACAAACTAGTGTGAAATTGAGGGCCTAAAATCTATCAATCTATGATGATTTAAAATACCATCAGTTCAAAAAAAGATAAGGTATTAGGATAACACATTATTATTTTTAAGATCCCTTTCCTGAAGATTATTAATTAATTTATCCATAAAATAATTGGAATATATATATTTATATATATACTTGACAAGTAGGGTTTCATCCTTTGACAAATTACAACAACAAACTCATCTTTCACTCTAAAAGATTTCAAAAAAAACTATTTTTCCTAATCATATAGGGTTTAAAAAATAATGAATTTACAATTCACCTATCAGACCTTTTTAGAAAAATACATTATACAATCCAGGACATCACATAGGCTAATGGAAGGTGATGCACCCTTTTCGCCCTTTGGTTGCGAGTTTAACTCTCGCGGCCTTACCAGACACGACTGTTTATCACCCGACCTCTCAGTTGTCCTTTTTATAACAATTAAAAAATAACCTTTACAATAGCTTCCAATTTCAAACATAATCAATTCAAACCTTTATACTTATCTAAAATACTTTTATCCAAACACATTAACCAAAATTTATAAGGAGGTTAAACACAATGAAGATAATTTTTTCCATGTAATAACATGTGAACACCTTCATAATGTATTTTTAAAAAACATTGTAACACCCATAATTACCATAAAACCTTATTGATTACATTCATGCTCCCTTATTCTTTATAGAATACTCAATATATTCTCTATTTCCAAAAATTATGAATATTCCAACAATGATGAAAAAGAAAATATTAATCAGGTCCAAGGAAGTCAAGAATATCTAATATAATTTATCTAAATCAACCATCTCTTTTTCCAAAATCACTACCTCTTTATCAGGACCATATTAAGGATTACCTTTCCTTCGACCATGTATTTTCCAAAAAGTGTAGCTTTCTATTAATTCACATTTCATAGAATCATATAATCTCAAATCCTCAATAAAATCATACTACATTACAATCCATATTTATCTCTATAATTCATATAACATGTATATTGTTGATGCAACACTCAAATGAAATAATTCTATAATAACAAAATAATAACTATAGTCATTCTTCTTCATTAGAGGTACTGTCATAACATGATTATTATCCAATATCATCATTTTTGGTATACTCTGATGACTGGGACATTGATTCACGTAGTCTCCCAATGCCTTGGAAATGAAGAATTTTACATTTGAATCAATTTTCTTACCCTTGAAATCACATACTTGGTGTCCTTTTTCTACACACTTATACCAAACTCGTATTCCTTTCAATCATTTACCATGGAGATTCTTTCCACATTTATCACATATAGTAAAATCTTTCTTTCCCCTCTTCCCTCTATACAAATTTTTATCTACCATCCTTTTCTTCTCTTGCTTCCCTTCAAATCCATGGGACTCAAGGAATTCTTTACTTATCTTATTATCACATGTTATTTTTTCTTCATATGTTGATAATATATGGTAGATTTTTCCCATAAAAATTTTGTCTTAATTCCATGAATGATATGATCCTTCTTACTCTTTGGATCGTCTGTATTGTTGGAGTTCTCATTCCTTCCACTTGATGCCATCTCAATACAATGGAATACACTAGGTCAGTTTATGAATCACAATGAATATTTCCATACATGTAAAATACCAAACGTAAATTGGAGTGTTTATGGATATAATCCATATTCATAAAAAATATTTTCTTTGAGGAGGTATATACTCATAAATCCTTTATAATTATTTGTAATGAAAATGATAATTATCCAAAGTATATCCCCCATGAGTGTCGTAACCAAGAGTGCAGCAAGGCCCGTTGTCATGCACCAGTTCCCATTTGAGTCCATCTTGAAGCGGTGTTTTCAGGTTTTCACCCTAAGTACATTTGTGCCAGAGCCACCTCAACCTTCTCGTATCTAGACAGAGATATATTTGGTTGAAAAACTCGCAAAATATCAATATTACAGAAATTCTAGGAAGTTATTCTATATGAATCTTCAATGTCTATCTTTGGGTAATGTGCTATAATTATATTTTATACAAATCTTGTTTCTAAGTTTATTTCTAAACATCCTATGATACAAACTATAATTCCCCCACCCTAGATTCCTATAATTGGTGCCTTATTTTAAAACATTAGCATGATTATAAGGAATCAAGTCCAGAATAACCGATCAGTTTAGCAGTCTTGGAAAATAGATTACATACATGAACGTTTCACTACACATTCTAACATGAAACACAAAAAAATCCTTTGGGAATGCCATTTTCCCCTCAGATTAACCCTGCATTTCAAACATAAAACACTCCTTGGGATCCTGGGAAAATAAAACATAATAAAGGGGTGAGCTCAGATGCTCAGTAAGGGTAAATATTTTAGCCTAAGCTATAAACCATTGATGAAAGATGTGTGAAAACACAATATCCTTTTAAACATAAACATGAACATAATATGGCTTAAATAAATCAAACATTACAATATAAACATGAACATGGATATTCTACTAGTCGAATAATCACATGTAATAACTAAATTCATAATGATGGAATGTATAGCACTGGACATTAATTTCTATTTCAAGGAATCATGCTCGGACCTAGTGGCTAACTGTAACCGGACCCCAACCTGGAGAGCCTCTGTAACCAGACTCCAACCTGGAGAGCCTCTATAACCAGACTCCAAACTATAGAGCATCTATAACTGGACTCCAATGTAGAGGGCCTACTGTAACCAGACCCCAACCAGCCGGGCTTACTTTTACTGGTCCCCAACCTGGATCATACTCGTAAAATACATTAATCATAATAAAAGGTTTAAATATAATATAAACATTCATATTAAATCTAGGTTACAAAATGTCAATACATTATCCTTAAACAATAAATGGCCTAAAACTAATGCATCCACATTCAAACATATCAGAAAAAATTAAGTACAATATGGGACATTTTTATCACAATAAATCAATTTAAAACTAGTTTAAAATTCATAAAAGGATGTTTACATAGATGAAAATGATCAGTAAAATGCTTTGAGAGAAATACCCATTTTTCATGAAATATTTTAAAAGTCACACAATTTATAAAGGAATTCATTTAAAAGAGATTTTTTAATCAAAGTTTCCCATAAAACTTTGAATCTTTTGAACGAAATATCATTTTAAAACATTCATGTCTACATAAATAATTCCTTAAAATCATTTTGAAAACATGGACATTAATAATAAGATTTTAGAAAATAAAATATTTAAATGATTTAAAATGATGATATAGTCAAATAATACCTCCCATAAGACCTTTAAATATTACTTTTGAAAACATTTTTATGAAATATGGGTATTGATGATAAGTATGTCCCAATAAATATTTTCACATAAACAATCTCAAAAAATAATGAGATTGAGGAAATAACCCTTACCTTGTACTTTTCCTTGGTCGAGTATATGTTAACATCATGTATAATAGTTAAATAATTGTTATTAAATAATAATAAAAACCATATACATAATTATGATATCATATATAATCTTACAAAAATGCTTTGTTAATGGTATTTTAGTATTATCTTCGTTTTGGGTTTAAACTGATTCATTTTCCTTTATATTCATTGTTACGTGAGTCATGTTTGTTATGTATGGGATGTTTCATATTCATATCCAGAATGATATTAAGTCTTTAAACAATCTATTTAATCATCAAATTAAAATTAGTCCTGAATGGTTAAATTGGGGAATCAATCTCATCACGTTTGTGGAGACGGTAATCCTTACGTATGCACGAGAAACAATATCATTATTTTAATATTAAAATCTTATATAATTGGATGGTATATAAAATATAAAGAATCATTATCATGTTATATTTGTTATTTAAATCAATTATATATCATTATTATACCCATTCATATAATAATATATTGAATAACAACAAAACCACGATGTGGAGACGGTTAGTCGTATATACGCACATATGGTGACATGTCATTAAAAGGATGGATAGAATAATTATGATGGTTTTACCATATTTATAATAAAATCATAGTATATAGAAGTTAATGGAGTTATTATTTTATAATGTAAACAACAAGAAAACAGGAAGTGGAAGAAGAAAAGAACTTGAAAGAGGTGATGAAATATATACCTCTTCTTTGGGTTCTTCCTTTTCATTTGATCAAAAGAACTCCATAGGTTGGCTTTTTGACTAATGGAAGACCTATAGGAAGAAGGGATGAATGTTTAGAGGATATTTTTTCTGGTGTGGCCAAGCCAAATGGCTTTGACGGTGTGAATTTGAGAGAATGGGGACTTCCCATTATAGGAGGGTTGAGGGGCACCTTAGGAAATGGTTGAAATATTATCTTACAATAAAATCATATTCGGTTTATAATGGATAAAAATTGGTTTATATCAAATCTAAAGTGGTTGTGGGTCGAAATACTCTCAACCAATGGGTTTTAGACAATTTTAGGTTACCATTTTAACCTTATCTTTTTTATTTAACTCAGAGTTAAATAATTTAACTTTTACCGTGTCTTCTTTTATTCGTACATAGTATGGTTAATAAACATACTATAAACATCCAAAATAACCTCATGTGGTTCATTAATAAAATATATAATATTATTTATTCCCTTTTCTTGATCCTTATATTTTTAGGAATATTAAATCAACCAATAATTTATTATTTGTTTAAAAAATTAATTTAGGTCAATTTTTACATTATTTTGTATTTAGGTTTTTTGAAAGTAATAAAAACCTTATAACATCGAAAAATATTTATCTAATCAAACCTAACCTGACTTATTAACGTATATAATTAATTAAATTTATCAAAAGTCCAAAATTATATTTATTTGGATACTTGTAATATCAATTATTTTTATCATTCATTAATAAGGTAAATACATTGTCATCATTGTGTCATAAATAAATTAAATTATTTGAAGTCTAAAAATTGTAAATAAAATACCATTATGTAGGGAATCGTTTTATATTTATAATTAATATTTATAGTACAAATTATCTTATGTATAACCGTATAGTAAAATGTTTTAGTTATGAAAACATGAATTTATAACTCTTAACTCTTATTTAAATTAAATAATAATAAATGTCCTAATCTTATCCTAGTGGACCTAAATGGTCACATTCTATTCCTAAGGTTGTTTTTGGTCGAATTAAACATATCCAATAGAATTAGGACACGTGTTAAGGTAATTATAATGAAAGCTTTATCAAATGAATTGGAAACCAAAAAACAATCAGGGTTTCAATAGTCAGAAAATGTCTAAAAAATTGATATTCCACAACATGAAGTTTATTAAAAATATTTTCAATATTAAAAAAATTATTAATATTATATTAATGTTACCATTTTTTGTTTTTTATGATTTTAATTCTGAATATTATTTTATAAAATGAAAATATTCAATGTGTTTTCATGCATATCATTGGTCTATGAATATATCTAGGAAAAGACATGAATAATGTTACTATAATTTCTTTTTGAGAATATCATATAGACTCTAAAATAATTTATTATGTATAATTAATATAAATATATATTTTATATATATTGATTTATATAAAAATGTTTCTAGAAAATACTGTTTAAAATGAGAATTTTTTATGGATTTTACAAAACCATTATAAATACATAAATTGTGGTGATTATAATTTATTAATTAAACATTACCATATCCCATGAAAATGTATCTAATTAGAGAAAATATTATTTTAAAAATAAGAGTTTATTGATTTTAGGTTTAGGGATGTTTGTGGTAAGGTGGATCTTTCATGAAAATCCCTGAATCCTGAGGAACATTCTATAATAGTTTTGAATCTCCCCATGAATTTCATTTTAGAGAATTATTACAAATTCAATAGTATGTTTGGATAAATAATATATTTTAATTCACCATGAATGAAACTATATAATGTGTTAATTGGATTCATAATAAGATAATTTTGTATACGTGAAGAGAATCTGTGACATTGAGGAATATATCCAATAAGAAAGATCAAACCAAAAAGCATTCCTATAATTCTCATTAGGGTTGATGTTTTGGGATTAACATGATTTGAATGTGGTATGTGGTAGAATAATGGGATAATTTACTAAAATAGAATAAATTACTAGATGAATAAAATATGTGATCAGATGGACTATAATCAAAATAAATATATTTGATGTACAATTTTGTTCATGTAATTGTTAAAGGTAATGGTAAAGTAGGATCAAAAAAATCGATAACAGACGAATTGCGTTGGAATGTTATGGTATAATAAATGAACCATAAAGATAAATAACCAAGGAAGAGGGTAGAAATAAATATAAATTTTTAGTTTTTTATTGTGAAGAACATGAAGAACTATTGATCTACCATCAAAATGAAATCACTTGATGTATATAATCAGATATAATAGACAAGAGAGATTGGATTATATTGTGGACGTTTAAGGAGGTTTAATTCCTACTATTGTGCGTGACACAAATTGAATAAGAATAATTGTATGAACAAATTATCACTTTGATATCCTATATAATTCTTATGTGGGGGAAAACATTCTTTGATTTAAAATGTATCTCTTGATGATTTTGGAAACAATCAACATATGGTAGTATAGGGAAATGTTAAGAGTATAAACGTTTTAAATGTCATACCCAATCCAATAATACATGATTTATCCATTCCCCCACCTAATTTGTATTGACTCGTAGATGGATAATGATTGTTCTCCAGTGAAACCCATGTAGCGTGGTATCATCATTAATGTGGAGAATCTATTAAGTGTCTATAACAATACTTGACAAGGACATGGTATAATTATTGGGATGTGAACCTTATTAGAATAACATGTTTCATAATTACATTATTTCATTTATAGTAATTAGGTATGGAGAATAAAATAAGATAATTATGATCCAAAAAATTCAAATAGATAATGGCATAATGTTTTATCAAATCTTATGAATTTAATAGCATATATCCACATCCCCTCTCAGTGTTTGTACTTCTCAAATTCGTCCTCCCAGTTGTTATTATATGGATAGATCAATTCTATTATATTATATATGTTTGTGTTATTCTCTTTTGAATATATCAATTCATTTAGGTTATTTACCATGAAGAATATTTTTTTTGTTAATTTTCAGTTATATATGGGGAGTGTTATATTTACACAGAAGCCATGATAAATAATAGAAAAATATAATGGAAAGAATATGATGTTATCCCTCTTGTCTAAGGGATATGAATTATAAATTTCTATATGAATTGATAACAGTGATGATATATCGAGCAAGTAAAATTAATAGTAGCTGGATAATGTTTCCACTAATGAGAATGACAACATTTATATCTCAAGTGAATCAAATATATTATGTGCTCATGTGGTTTATGAAAATTATTTCACAAACAATACTCAGGATGATGAATCTTATAAAATCGGTGATGAATTTTAATGTAACAATTCACAAGTTATATCAATTGATATTTTGAGAGAGATAATGTATTGTGTTATTGGTGAAATACTCTCTATCCTTCTAGGTGTTTCATAAAGTATGAAAAATGATAATTATGCAGCTGGGTGTAGGATTTTAAATTATTGATAATGTTTTAAATTGAATTGTAACAAATTTTAAAATACTTTAAAAAAATAATGAGTACATTGAATTATTAAATTTGTAACATGACATAATTTTCTAAAATGGAATAAATAATTTGTAAGAAAAGTGTGACTAAAATAGACTCTGGGTAAATCAATCCACGAGATTGAAGATAACCCCAGAAGTTGTCTTTAGAGAAATAAATCTAAATTGGTTAAAAAATACACTATGATTAAGGAACATGAAAAAATGGTATAAAACAATTTTATTTTTCATGAAGTGGATACTAAATGGTTGAAGAATGTATATTGTAAAAGGGTAGTTATGATTTAATATAAAAAATACACCCTTAATATATGATGTCTATAGTTGGAGGTTCAGATGAAATATAGTCATAAGAAACATTTTATGACCTAATAAAAGATGATGAATGTTTATACTATTATAAATTATTTTTATTATAGAACAATAACTTTCAATATTTCCACCTTTATGATAAGGACATCATGACCTATTTTTATGATATAAATCAATATGTTGTGCATAAATGGGTATCATTCATGCAAAATTTTAATGGTTTTTCTAAATACATCCAACGGTCCGAATGCCTTAATTTTTTTATTATTGATAATCCCCCTTTTATGGGAGTAAGGGGGAAACTCCAAACTCAGGACATAGGAAAAAACCACAACCTAAATGTGAAAGAGATAAAATCCAGAAAAACTACATAGAGAAGCCCCACCCAAGAAACTGATCGTGATGAAACACTTCACCATTATATGGCAGTTCAGCAGACAAGTGTCTTGTGTCAAAGAACAGGACCGATCTGATGGCTGACTCCATACCTTCTCAAACAATACAAATCCAAAAAGCTCTGCAAAGGTGAACCGCCAGATCTGAAACTTCCTTGTGGGATGTTCCATGTAGTCAAGACTAGTTGAAGCACCAACTCATATGCATATATATCATGAAGAATCCGGCCAGGAGAAGACAACCCCCGCACCTAGAACACCCTAATGCTCCTTCAAAAACGTCATCCATTGCCTTAGAAGCCAAAAGTGAACTATACACTACCTTTAATTGAAAATGAAAATCATCCACTATAAACAAATTCAAATGAAAACTAGTGGCCTTCCATTCCAAATCTGAACCTTAACAAACTAAAACAACAATCCATCAACAACACAAAGTCCAATCACCAGTGTCAAATTCGGCATCACCCCACTGCCACCACGATCATCTTCTAGCCGCATCAACAACAACCCAAATAAGAGGATGATCCAAGGATTATGAAGTCGGGTCAAAGTCACCCAAGATTGGAAGAACTAGCATCACCTCAAGGGAAAGTCACCATTGAGGGGAACTGAGCATATTAGAGCCTACAACACCTCTCTGGGCTAGAGTCGGACAAATCGCTAACACAGAAGAACTATCAATGGATTCTTAAACGAATGATCCCTGGAAAGTAAGAAGAGCCATTGATGCAGAAGGAAACACTATAGAGACATCGACGTGCGAACTTGAGAAAAGTGGCACACAAAGAAATACTTTGAAAAAACCCTGAAAAACAATAATCAACAATGCCACACCCCCCCTCCACACCATACCAGGGCTGACGGTGAGCCACTTAGGACTAATTTCATCACCCGCATCAAACATGTCTTAATCATCCACCAAGATGCCTCTGCCCACCATACCGAAGCCTTCTCCCACCAAGACAAGACGAAGATGACAATTGAGCCACAGAGGATCACCAAGTAAGAGGACGTCGATGCCAAGATGACTGAGGTTGGAGGAGGGAAGGGAGCAAAGCCATGGATGAAACCCTAACACTCGAGGGAGAGGAAATGCCACCGCTCCAAGGCTTTTATAATATTTCTTCGAAATCTATTTTATATAATAATTCATGATAGAATAAAAATTCATAAAATGTTTGGATAATGAAATGTGATGAGAAACCTAAAACTATTACTAGTGTGTATTGAAAAAATAGTGTGGAAGTTTCATCCCCATGAATATCTAAACATGATATGAAGAAGATCAAAAAAATCCTACAGAATATATAGGAAGATAAATGTTTATGGGTAAATGATTTTAGTACAACAATTTTATAATTTAGGCATTATTCTTTTAGAAAATTAATCAAAATAAAAAAGATGAAGCTAATGTGAAGGTATATTAAGCTATATATAAAGAATAATCATTCAAAATTTATGAAAAATATTGTAAATTATAATGGGTTTTTATTTTCAAAATAATCTTATTATATTGGAAAATATTATTCCTCCAATTGTAGTATATGATATTCGCAACATATATCAAAATATGAGAAGAAATATATATCCCAGAATCAAGTTAATTTATAAAATATATACTTTGGATGAATTTTTGAGAGTAATGGAAACAACAATTATGTAAATAATGTTACATGTAAAAAAGATGAAAGGCCCCTAGATGAAAAATCCATGTGGTTAATTAAATGTACACCATAAAAATGAAAAAATAATAATAACTTTGGATCTCAGAAGAAGTCATGTTGAAAACACACCTTACTTTCAATGATCCAAATGGTATATCATTAATCTACAAAGAAAAAATATATATATATATAATGAAAAAACCTAAATAATCTAATACTATTCATAGTTCTAATAGAAAATAAAATATTTCACAAGAAGAAAAATAAGTTTGGTGCATATGGGGAGACATTTTTTGGACACACTCTAAGAGCTCATTATATAATAACTCTAGAAAATTTCATGTTCTCAAATAAGATGACTGTTTCACTAATTGATATAAGTTCCTTAATATGTATTGAAATTAAGTGAACCAAACACATGGATGTTATAAAAGTTATTAGTTCCATGAAGGCTTAATTAGAATTAATGGTCAAAAGTAAAGGCATGCATATTGGAGGAAATGGAGGAAGAGGTTTAAGAAAATTACCACATCATTAATGTTTATATTAACATGTAAGGATCATCCAACTAATTACACTAACATTTATGTTTTTTATACCTTATCTTAAAACAAGTAATTAATTTTTTTTCATGTACTCGTGGGGGATATTGAGTAAGAAAAACATTGCAAACATTATTTATGCATTTTATAAACTCTCCAGTTGGGAATGATTCCCATGATATTTTATGGGACATTTTATGAATGGATCATACTTGATGAAGTGTTGGAATACTTTTGTACATCTAAATAAGAAAATGACCATTTGAGAGTTATCAAAATATGGATTTAACTGATCTTATCAATTAATTATATTAATTAGTTTTAGGATTTTATGGAATGCATCCTTTAAGGTGATACATTGGATTAATGATTCAAAAATATTCTAGAATCATTTCCATATGAAAATATTATTATTTTAGAAATTTATTGAATATCATATCATTTTCCATGTATGTTTCTTGTAAACACCCATCCTTGTATTTTTAAGATAAAAATAATAAGATAAATGTTAAAAAATTGAAAAATATAACAGTCATAATAAAATTGGAATTATAAATACTATCTCATCCACACATAATCTACTTATGTAATTTTTATTTTTTTGATGTATTTAATGAATTGAGTGTATGAGTTTCAGGTTTATCTTTCACAAAATATTTTCAAATGATCTTCATCCAAGATTAAACTTTTAAATACCTATAATGAAATATTAATATTTATCATTCCATAAGGTATCATGATTAGTTTAAAATAGAGTACTCTATTAAGTAAATCAAATCCTCTAGTTTTCTAAACTAATCATTACTCATGTCAACATATACTGAAATGAATTTCGTAACATTTAATAAGAAAGATCTTATAATCTTTTCCATCAGAAAAAATATATCTTGTGAATAAGGGTGATATAAGGTCAAATGATGTTTGGAGAAGTAAATTGGAGAAAATTCCAAGCGGTAATAGAGAGATAGAATCATATATTTACATATTCATTTGAATAAATATTCTTAGTATTAAAGATATATATAACGAGGTATATTATTGTTTCTACTATTTGTATGAGTTTTTAAAATAAATATTTACTTGGTTTAAAGTGGTTCATTGATTTCATTATGTTTTATAAAGAATAATGTTGAAACCGTTAGAGGTTTACAATAAGTATCCAAGGCTAACTATTAAATTTGATAAAACAAATAATGGTTGATGTAAATAATTTTCAGAATAATTAATATATAAAGGATGATATATTTAAATAATTGATTAATATTTATAAATATTAATGATTTTATCACCATTACCATAACTATTTATATGATTATTGGATGTGAACATTTGTTATCAACATTAAATATTTGATGAAAATTCCATAATAAATTTTTATAAGAAGATTGGATAGTCCAGTGGATAATGTATTCTTAGCTAAAGGTGGTCAGATGAAGTTTACATTTGGAGTCTTTAGAAATAATACTATTAAACAAAATGAGTTTATATTTCACTAAAATGTTTTTATAAGAAGATTTAGAGTATAAAATCACCAAAAAAAATAAGGTCGGTTCAATGGAAATTAGATGAATATTTTTGCGGTTTTATAATTCTATTTCCCACATAAATATAATAATATGGTTAGGGAAGCAGAACTTGTGTAAACTTAATAAAGAATAAAAACTGATGGAGATAGTGAATATCGTCCAATATATTTCAATTAGGTTGATATTTTCAATATAATTCCATATAATGAATAATCCATCAAATGAAGTCCCTCCATATGTATGTGGTACAAGAAATAGAACTATATATATATTACATATTGGTTTAGTGAAAAACCATTCTCTGATTTTTTTTTGTAATGATGTAGTAGTAAGATGTTCTTTATGAATTATTTGTTGAGATATGAAATTTGATTATCCTAAGATTATCATTCAATGTTTCAATAATCATGAATGATGTTTGATATTTTAAAAATGTTATAGAAGATAATACAATTTCATTAACATTGTGACAGATAAGGCCTAAAGAAATGTATATTTGAATGAAAAGGATACAATCCCTGAGAATATTCCAAAATATTTGAGATGTTCCTCATGAAATTGAAATGAGGAAAAGATTAATAATTAAATATTAAGTAGAGTAAGAAAATATATTTGAATTCCCATAGAAGTGAACCTATATAAATTAGGGTGATTGATTCAAAAGATGATTACTAGGAATATGTTCATAGGTGTTTAAATGATAATGAATTTTAATCATAAGAAAGTGTCTTCCAAAAACCATGGGAGCCATTAATTTTAGAGTAATAGTCATTTCTAGTGGATGAAAAAAGTAGATCATTTTGTATTAAATGAATATATTGATATTAATGAATCTAATGTTTGGATACCAATAAGGATGTGATCAGCTAAACTACCATCAAAAAACATATTTTTAAAGAAAATTATAAATGAAAAAGTGTGACATGAAATTGAATAGAATGTTTCATCACACTACTATATGATGAACATGATCTCTATTAAAAATTTGATTCACATATCTCATACAAATTGAGAATAAATAAATAGTATCATATAGAATATTTGTGTTAAGAAGAATAATATATTTCTGACAGTCACTGTATTGAGATTATCGTATGGAAATCACAAGAAGAACCTCACCATTTGTAGAGGATCAGCTAGACTCGGTCAGATTGAGGAAACCTATGAAAGATTATTGGTTTTTGATGTCAATGAAAAAATCAGGGATTAAAAAAATAAAATAATGATGAAAAACTATGACATCATATATAATTCACTTCTAGTGGAATAATTTCTTAGTGTTACAAAGAATATCTAAATGAAGATGTAAAAAGTCTACACCAAAATGTATAAAGAACCAATAAATATATGAATTGAAATAAAAGGCCTTTGAATGTCCCTAGATAATAGCTTTTTTCTAACTACCCCCCTAAATTAAAGGTACTAAAACATTTATAAGGATTTTTATATAGTCAGACCACTACATAATGATATCATATTTACTATGGGAAAATTTTGTAGGAATAATCACCAAACACAACATTGATATACTACAGTTATTTGGTAGTGAACAATATAAAAATATTTTTTTCTATATTTAATTTCGTTCATATATATGCATAAGATATGGAAAATAGAAAATGTTGATCAATATATTAATAAATAAATGAGGTAAATTGTTATAAAGTTAAAAAGTCTTAAATGTTCATAACACTAATTAACCCCCACCCAAACATAAATGTATAAAATATCTTAATTTGGTCCCCATATGATAATGTGTTTTTATTAAATCATATTTTTACATGGGTAATTCATCTCAATGTGTATGATTATACCTTCAGTGCTAGTGGACAATGGGGTTATATTGGATGCAGTCTTTATGGGTCACCCATATATTCCCTACAAGATAACAAGGGTTTCCTTGTAGGGTTGGGATGTTTCAAACAATGATCCTAGAAGCAATACAACTATTGAATCATCCTATACAATATTATATTCCAATATCCATAACATTAGGCCTTTACTACACTACAAAAATAATACCATTCCACCATCTATCACACCAAGAAACTACTGAAACTACATAAATATGTCAACACTATCCACAAAAAGAAATCATAGTATAACTATTTATTCACAAAAGGGTTTTACTATAATGCTTCCAACTATTCTTTTAACAAATATTAATATATATAGTATCTAAAAAACAAAATTTCATAATTGAACATAATAAAAAATAAATAGAACTAAATTACCTCATGCATATTAAAGCACATAATTTTATTTATAATCATTGATTATTAATAAATTATTGTGGTATTACTAAACAATTAACCACATTATCACAATGATTTTGAAAAAAGTAATGTCCACCAGGGGTTACAAACAAGGATAAATTATATAATCAACTTATGATTCACCCATAATAAAAACATATGTGAGTGATTATCAATAAATATCAATCCCATGTTAATTATTCAATTCCTCATATCAATAATCAATTTTCAACCATTTATAAATGTGAAAGAAAGACTATACTGACAAGATATCAGAATGGTAACCTAATCAATGACTTGAGATCAAAATAATGACAATTTAATATCATATTTCAATGTCACATAATTTATCAAAAGAAATGAAATCACTTATCCAGTCAATTTTTGTTGATATAATCAAAGGTTAATTTTGACTCTTTAAAAAATAAAAAATAAACATGGATAATTCTATATTCTCAAATAATATATTTATTGATGTGTCTCAAATCCCCTACCTAGGAATGATTTTTTTATGAACACGATGAGAGAAATGATGAACAACAATCAAAAAAATAAATAATTCACATAATAAACCCACAAATCCATAAATAAAAAGGAATCTTCTACAAGAATTAAGATATTATATATTGGTCTCATGATCCTCATGACACCAAGAATGGCTATAAAAGGTACCTAGAGTTTAATAGATTAATGGAAAAATGAAATGAAATGAATTGATACCTCAAATTTATAATAATACTAATAAAACTATGTATCATGACAGAGCACATAAAATCTTAATGAAACATTAGCGAGGTTTTATATTCATTTTGAAATTATCCCATATGTTTTCACTCATTCTCATAGTTATTGAAAATTTTAGTTGGAGATAAAATAGTAAATTAGGGAATAAAGGGTTGAACCATGTTATAGTTATTGAATCCATTGAAATCACTATGGATTTCCATCTCATATCTATTAAACATTATCAATCACTAATAGAAAGTACTATAAAATGGCTTGTTCAGATTTCATTATTACCAAAAAGATATATCCATGAAATTTTGAAGGAAGATCCATTAAGTTATACACCTAACTATATAAAATAATAACCCTAACATAGGATCTAATCAAAATCATGAAACTAATGATAATGAAAAATTTCAATGTAGCATCATGTAATTGGTTATAAATCACCATTATAGAATCCCACCAAAATTTTATGGCTTAATCCTCATTCCATTATATAAAATCTCACACTATAACCTGAAAATATCACAAAGTAATTGACTAGGAGAATCTATATTCTCCACAACCAATTGACCAATAATAACACAATACACTAGGATCATGAAAAATTTCCACTGTTAATATGGAATTAAAAAATATCATCCCCTATTGCATTAGGGAATTTATAAAAACTCTCTGAATCCTTCAAAAAAATTGAAAATTTACATGTCTAATAATATATATGTTTTTAATTAAATACCTCTCAAGAAATTATCATACCTGATAATCAATATAAAACACATAAAAATAGCCAAACACAACCTTGAATCCAAAAATCTTTTTGATAACACCATATAAGATTCTTTCAATAAAAATTAAAATTTCATTATATCACTACATATGGAGGTTAAATTAAAATCATTGTATCAGAAATCAATCACAACACACCTTTCATAATAAAATAGAATGTAAAACATAATCACAATCAGAATCAAGAATAACAAATTGTCATATTGAGCATGAATCATTGACTCACGATCCCTAGTATATTATTCTAAACAACCATGTAAAAGTAAGAAATGAATCAATGGTTTTACTTACATACTAAATAGTTTATCTTATAAATCAAAAATATATATTGCATGGTTAATGAAATCCACATTATCCTCTAAATCTAACTTTGATAAATAAATTACATGAGAGTGATCATAAAGATATTGATGAAGTTATGATAGATTGAAAACATATTTGATCTAATATATCTTTAGATTAATATCCAACTAATACACAGACAAAAAAATGATCCTTCCCCAAAAAAATCCAATATATAATAAAGAACAGTTACTTAAAAAATAATCCAATACGACCCATAATATGTAAAAATGATAAAAAAACACTACATCTTCATTACTAGACTCCAAATGTATCCTCATATAATAATAATAGTTCTAATTACAATGAGAATCCTTTATCCTAACATGAATAACATATACATTTTCATTTTCTATTTTCATAAATATATATCCATGTCTCTCTAACTCAATCTAGCTCATTAGGGATATATAAGATTGAATATGTTGAACAATTAAGGGAGGAATACTGATGTATTTCTTTTAGATAATATTATATGTGGAATCGACCAGTAAAATATTATTTACTAGTGATCCTCCAAAAACATAATCACATACGCACAATATATCCTTCAATGTCTATATTTTCTTCCATATACAACATTTCATATATGGATAAAAATCAGTACTATGAAAAATATTATAGGAAAATCAAGATAAAGGATATCCTTTCATATGTGTAAAATGTGGATAATTATTAGAAATGATCTACTTTGATACCTTTTAAATCATTAAAATATCATCAAATTTCAACCTTAATAAAGTATCCATGATGATTTAATACTTAATCTCAAAGAAGGGAACATAATTAATCCACTAATCAAAAACCACACCAATAAAATGATACACAACATGATAATAGTGCGAACCCGAAATGAAATCCAATGAGATGCCCAATAATATGTATAAAGGGTATTCCACTTACTACATAAATCTATAGGAACATGATTTTAAACCATCACCTCATTGGTGACCAAACAACAAGACACAAACCTCACTTATGACATCTTTATTACTGATAATTAGATATTACTTCTCATGGTATAAATAATATTAATCACAAGAAGATACACTGTCAAGGGAGAGTTGTTATTATAATAAAAAACCACCTCATTCATCATTAATATAATGATATTTCTCATCTAGAATAATATTCAATGTTGATCATCCATTGAACATCTGTTAAGGGAATCATCATAAACATAATGATCCTACCAAAACACCACCTAAAAACCACCCATTTATGATTTCTTTACCTATTACATCAAATATTACTTCACTGTCATTTAATAAAGACAACCTATACCACTGGATTCCTATTTATAAATATATATATATCACTATAAGATGCTACATTTATCTCCATATATATATATAGTGTCATGAAGATCAAATAATCATACCACATTGAGTCATTGGTTACATAGGGTCATTTGACCATATTAGAATTTATAATATCCCAACCAATACTCCTATAATAAGTCCTAATATAGTGGCTATGTGGGGATCAACCCACATGGACTAGCTAGTAATAATTTAACCTAGAAATTTTAAATTTGACGTATTATTCCTTAGGAAATATCATTGTTTTGGTTTTACTAAAACTGTATTTTCTTGTTTTAACTCATATGTATATAAGTGATTAAGGTAAATTTTTATGTTTTTGGAAAATTATAATCCTATATTTTTTTGGGATATAATGACAGATTAGGTTATAAAGTGGTACGATGGTCACAAATTGGTTGTGGTCAAACCAATTGCATCTAACTTGGAAGAAAATATTATTGGGTCCATACATAGAAAAAAACCTAGATGTTATAGTATTTTCTTGATGTCTAGAAAGTACCATAGTATTTTGGTCCTAGAATTATTAAATCCAAATGTTTAAACTGTTTTCAAATAACATTACCATGACCAGGTTAATGATCGAGAATGGGATAAACAATTTTTTAACTAATTACTAACCATTTGGTTACAATGATTTTATTTAGAGATTTACAACGTTTAAATGCACCATTAATATTGAAACCTAATCCTATATAGATTTTTCATACACGGATGTTTTAATTGGAAGTAGTGATATAGGTAGAATACCTAATGTTATAGTTAAACAATTTAAATCAGTTAAATACACACATGAATCTATATAAAATTTACCCAATACTATCTTTAATAAATAGACAATGAAGTATTTAGAAATTAATGAAGTTGAACAGAAATCAAAATTGAAATTTGAATATTAGAACAAAAAAACACAAATGAAGAATCATGTAATAGTAAACAGTTAAGAGAGATTAATAGGATAGGAAAATTATATAATTATATCTAACTTTAGAATAAATTAACAAATAAATGATGAACACAAGAAAAGGATCTAATTCTATTCCCAATATGTATTCATCATATGTGTTCCCTCTTATATATAAATATCAAAGTTTCATGACCTTTAAACCAGTCAAATCATCTTAGATCATTAAGTGAATTGTATTATGATAATTCCAAAATTTTAATTTTTGATTCATGTTTTTACCTCATTTCCATAATTCTCTTCGATGATTTTTGATCTCTCTGATTTCCTAACTTATATCTTTGATGGTATTTAGGTTTGAAACATTGCATGTTCTCTCATTTGTTCACATAATTAACTTCATCTCGCTATATATTCTAATTATATAATATCATGTAATATATTCATTTCATATAATTTGGATTCATATCATTCAATTGGATTTATAGTATTTAAATTGTTTCATGGGTTGATCAATGATTTTTTTGAGCTATCAAAATCATGAATTTTCCTTTAAAGATATGTAATTTCGGTTTTTTCATTTTTTTTCCACTATCTCATCCACTAATTTTTTTGTTCATAATTCATGAAAAAAAATCAAAACCCTATATTTTATCAAATAATTATTGATTATACATATAATAACTTCATCCAAAAGATATATATGAATCTTTTCTCACCAAATTTCCCCACATTTGAACAATTTCTAGCTTCCAAGCATAAATGAAACTCAACAGGGATTCCAAATGAAACAAATTTATTTAAAAAAATGTGAATAATAATAAATAAAACAAAACTTATTCCATGAATAAAAAACATCTCCTCAAGAATATTTATTAAAAAGAAAATTAGTCATGAATTATAGTAATGTTCTAAATTTATATTATTTCTTCCTTTAATTAAAAATTCTCAAATGTTCTGTAGGATTTATACACATATTGTTATTTATCACACCATAAATTCTTTCTCATCACTTGGGGAAAGATATAATTTGAGTTATGGTAATAACCTAAATACATGTTCCTAAACATTGGTTTGAATATTTTTAACATGTCTACTCCATAGAGATTAATAAAATATTAATCATGAGGTCTTATGAAATATAGTTCAAATGACTATGAGGTTGATGGCCGGTAGGTAGATAGTAAAAATAATTCTTAAAAATGGTGTTAAACTCTAAATTATAATGCATGATAATCATGAATAGTGTATTAAACTTACCCGTCCTAAAAAAAAGTGTCTTCATTCACCCAATAGCTAAATATGGATCTTCGAAATAGTTAATAAATTGTTAATAATTTAACTTTTTCATTTCTATTTTTCATTTTATAGAATTTATCAATTCTTTATTTGGATATTCCTCATATCCACCACAAAAACAAAAATGTTTTTGTGTGTGACTCATTTGTCTAGAAATGGTGAATTTTGATCATCCTAATACACAATCTATTTTTCCTTGAAGGAAAATGGAATACATTAAAAATTAAAAAGGTAATCATGAAACATTTAATATAAATATTCTTAAAATACCACCATGTGACTCCTTGATATCAATAATCCATGTATGGAAAAGATAAAAAATAACCCATAGTTGATCAAATAAAAATCAGGAATAACACCCAGAGTACGATATGAATGTTTAAAAGGATTGAAAATATTCAATCATAATATGATCAGTCATTGATACAATGGGATGTTGAAGGATATATGTATTAGTGGGTCTTATGAAAAATGGATCAACAAATATTCCCTTAACCAGTTTAATAGGGTTCTTGTTTAGTCACATTATCCATAATAATCCAATGTGTGTTCTGATAGTTTTACATTCCTCATGTATATCTTATTAAATATGATCATAAAATAATATTTCAATGTTGGTCTATAATAATTATTGGAATTAGAATATGAAATTGGTAATTCAATAGAGGCATATAATTCAAAAATAATTCAATCCAAAGTAATTGAATGATTTTAGAATGTTAATTTAATTACTCAAATTATAAATCATTATAAAATTATAAAAAATAAAAAAAATGAATTTAGAAAACATAAAACCAAAATTATTATTATATTGTATGGGTGTAATTGAATTTCAAGTAAGATAATTCTTTCAATGAAAAATTTCTCCTTGAAAATTTACAAAAATAAAAACCCATTATTAGAGGCCATAAAGATCAATAAGGACCCCCCCCCCCAACAAAAAATGGAATTGTGTCCACACAATTCAAGAACATGATGTGGGAGAGATATAAATATTATCATAGGTAGTTTGGTAATACAAGTTATGAATTGAAAATCCAAAATCAAGAGCTCCTTGTATTAATGGTTATTCAATGGGGAAACATATTGAATTGTGATGAGAAATTATGATACCTTTAATAAATATTATAAAAAATATATATATATACACTAGATATACCATTAGTAATACAGGATAGTCAACATTTTTGAAGAAAAATGGGATGATTTTCATAGTCAAATGAAGGATAAAAGTGATTTGATAAATGCATGAATTGACTACAATGATTTTGTGGAAAACTATTTTACAAAAAGTTATAAAACATAAAAAATTTCCTAAGAAACATAATGAAAATTTTGAATGAAATAAATATAGGTTACAACCCAAAAATGTAAACAATGTCATCATCATCCAAATGGATGGAAAAAATAATCAGCCAGTGTCATCCATTGGATCATAGGTCTATTTGCTCACACATGTACTAGTGGTGGTTTCTTCAATATCAAGTGGTATCTTGGTGGATTTAACCACCTCCGAAATAGCTCAAAAAACACAAATGTATGATATTTTTCATTGGTATAGGTAATTGAGGGGTATCCAAAACAATATAGATCTAGAGATCCACAATTCATCAATGTATGTCATGAAATCAATGATATAACTCCCGAGATATTCTATATGTTGGCCTAATAGACTTATCAATGATAATGCATGATATATAAGAGTCGTACGTGAATAAATTAATGTCGAAGTAAATATGAGTAAATGAAACACAATAGTGTAGTAAAAATAATTTCTTATCCAAATATATGATAAATAATACATCAGGGAATATGGGATACATAGAGAGTACTTAAATAAATACCCAAAACAATGTACAATAGGTGTTGTGTACATGGGAATAACTTAATGGTCTAGGAAGTTCCACCCTTATCTACATTGATACCCCCTACTGAAAAATCTATTCCTAAATCTTATCAACCATTTCTATATTAATTATAAAGGATGTCGTTGGAGGATCAACAGTAGTAGTGTTCTTCTTAGTGATGGTAGTTAGATCATTTGGGATGGGTGTAGGTGAGGTGTTGATCGATACTTTGGTCGATAGTTTAGTAGTTGGATCAATGTAATTCACCATAAAGGTATATGGAACTATGGGGTCATTTAACTCTTAATACATCGCATCAATGAACTACTACAAAATTGATGGGTCTGAATGCTCTTGGGGAAGGCTTACCTAGGTGGGAAATGTAGTGATAATGGAGTTAGAATTAGGGTCTAAAGAGGAAAGTGTGTGGGTAAATGTATTGGCTAGTGATGGGGTGGGGTAGGTGAACTATGATCACATAGTGAAATAAATATTAAGGTGGAGATAAATCTATCACCTGATATATAGAATACATTGGATAAAAGACCATATATATTATGAAAATGGCGGGATAGGTGCATATTTGGATCAGGGGTGGTGGTGTAGTGGTTGTAGGTGACAAAACTATAGCATTAGAGTAATAGGGGATGAAATAGATGTTGTGTCTACGGATGGATCATAATGGGATGTGGCCTCATGAAATGTTGAATGTGATGGTGCAGTGTGAGCTAGGGTTTCATTAGCTTCTACTATATACTCAAGGGCCCACTGGTGGCTCCCATATATCTTCCTCAAGAGCCCCATCTTGGGGTATATTAGTAGACCAATCGACTTCATCATCAAGATAAGGGAAAGTAGCCATGAATTATATAATATGATTTAATTATGGGTAATGGGGGTGTTATAGATACATACCATAAGTTTAAAAAGAAAATCGCTCTAACTAGGTCTCATAGTAAAGCCCAAACTGGGTCTATAGTGGTGCTATGGCCACCGATGGCTAAGGCTAGGATGGTAACCTCAATATGGTATATACTCAAATGAACATCTCTACTGGAAAAACAGGCATGGGTGAGATGTTGATTTATAATTCAATGAGAATAACCCCCATTTAAGGTGCTATTTTTTATGTAGATTAGGGATGCTTTGTGGGTCCCAGTTAATCAATACTCTTCATTGTATTGCATCTGCCTTCTCCATGTCCATCTAAATAAAATCATAGGTATAGTAAGTTATGAAACCATATATTTAGATATATATCCTGATACCAAAATATCATACAGTGAGTTTGAAAGGCCATCCACCAAGGTTAAACGTGACATGAGCAACAATGAGCTCTAGAGTTTCTATAAAGTTTATTAAGAGCTCTTGGTATGTCAAATCACCTAAATATATGATGAAAAAGATTTTAATCCTTAAAATTATATTGATGAACTCGTATTGCACGTGGATATTCTTGATAATGGCTATTTCTAGAGTCATATTGGTCTACATCTGCTTAGCCTAAAGACAGACCAACCTAACCGAATACTCTAGGGAAGAAAAGTACTACCATAGAAAATTAGATATTGATATACACATTATTAAATATTTATTGAAACACGTCGTATTTTACATTCATCATAACTTGTAGCATCCACTCATGAAAGGGGACATGGAGCTTTTATGACGGTGGTTCCATATATGAATATTCCTTTTCAGGCTGCTCTAATATAAGATTTTGTTTTCTATTGGTTCTAATTCTATATATTATTCTTGAAAAAAAATATTTTTTATCATTGTCATCTTTACTAATTCCTATCACACTCTTTTTTGGATATTCAATATTATCATTCTCAGCTATATATGGAAAAATAATGTACAAAATGTTTTCACTCTAAATAAGGAAATATTTATCCTCCCATATCAGATATGTCTTAGTATAATTAAGAAATATACTCTGTAATTAATATTATATAGTTTTAGATATTATACCAACATAATGATAAATGTTTCGAAACGTATCCATTTGTGTTTTCATTTCTTTTTCTTAGGTATTAATCCTCTTATATTCTTTCTACATTATGGTAGTTAGTAGGTTCCCAATATTGTATTGATGAGACGGTTGTTGTTGATGATTCCTTGGAAGATATTATTGAAACTTTTTTTCCTGAGTGGGTGGGAATTGATGAGATATAGGTAAGAATGTTCATTAATAAAATTATTATTGTATATGATGAGAAAGATTAGGTTGTGGTTACCCAAGTGGTCATATATTTTATCATAACAAATGACTATAATTTGTTATAGTGTTGTGATTTGTTAACTACATATGATGATACAACCTCTTTTTGTAATACTATTTCTGATATTATTAATTTTTCTGAAAATATTGATTTTTTATTTCAATTTACATAATTTAAATGTTGAAAATGTGGTTCCTCAATACATTACCTACAGTCATGATATGAGTGCATGCCTCCATACATTTCACATGTTTTTATCTCCATAACAAGTGTAGGAGGTGCTGGTGGTGTAGAAGGTGGATAAAAAAATCAAAGATTCATTGTAAGAAATTATATATTGGATAAATGGAATTTTTTTCTTTCCTATATGATCAATTTCATATAGGGGCACTCCTCAGACACTTTTCTATAGATAGGCATTGAGTGAGAAAGTTTCTTATAGTACATTCCCAAATTTTAGATTCATGAAAATCATACTTCCATAAATAGAAGAATCGAAAACAGTATGGGTGGTTGGTTGTAGTCCTTGGTAGAACAATTTCATCTATAGCCACATGTCAAGTCTGTGATATGGGGACTTACGGTTTAACTCATTAAAATTAACCCAGTCCTCCCATGTTAATTCTCTATCTATATTGTTTTATGTTTGGATCTCATTTCTATGATTCCATATTCATATCTTTATGCTGTATTTGTCTGTTATTTTCTTGTAAAATCATCCAATGTATTGGTGGACCCAGGATATTGGCTTTTGAGACAATCCATTTATATTTATCACAAGGATAAAGGGAAGAAATAATGTCTTATGACATCAGAAGATACACCGTACTTGAGAAAGTTTTCATAGACTTCAAAATAAGTTATGATGTGTTCATGGGGATCTTTACATTGAATTACACTACAGTAACCTATGTTTGGATCATGTGTATGATCCTACTATTAATTTCAAATTAATGTACCTAGATATGAGGACACAGAATGCTGGGTGCAACACCACTATTTTATGGGAAATCCATGTACACAATGTTGTGTTTCTATATCAATGATTCATCTCCATGATGTTCAGGTAGTGTATAATGGGTGTTTTGAGGCTTATGTGGTTCATGGAATTTGTGATTGTCCATATTTTATTAAATGCGGCCATCTATATAGATTTTGATCATATGATCAGAATCTAGATGTTATTGATCATCAATGCCCCTTTTTCAATTCAACGTGTCTAGAGGCATGCACTAGGAAAAAGAAGAGATGAAATGGGTTCTAGTTCATTTAAAAAATATGAAATAATAATTTGGTTAAGTTGAAGGAGTAAGGAAATATAAGGTTTACACTAAAGGTTACTGAGATAAGGAACATCAATATCCCTGAAAAAGGTTTCAAATGTTGATCGGACTACACACATACATTTTTTAAGTGTGGGCAATTTTTTAGTTTAGAATTTATAATAACCCATACTACACTCATCTACTATTGATTATAACTATGGTAGACCATGGTTTAACCCACAATGTCTACCTAGATGGTAGGAAACCTAGCGATTATATCCTTGATGTAGGATTACTCATTATTTCTATTAGGATTAGTTTTTCTAAAACTATGGGGCATGGGTTTTAATTCAGATTTATTGAACTAATCAGTGACAGTTTTAGGGTTTATGGAAAATACAGTAAAAAATATATCTTAGGATAGTCTTATGACTTGCTTTATGAAGAATTGTAAAGGTCAATATTTTTTCATTATAAAACAAACTGGAGCTACCGAAGAAGAAACTATTCATTTTCCTAGAAGTAGTAAATATCCATGTTTAAGTATTCATGGATTCAGGTCTAGAATGTATAATAATATATATTCCATGTATTTATTAGCTCCCTCTAAGTCATAAACATTAAATTACACTTTCCCGTATTAGGTTTATTGAAAATAATGAGAAAAAAAATTACTCTAATTACTAGTAATATTGTTACCATGTTTTGATTCATAGATTCATTACATTTAAATAAACCCTTACTCTCAACCCTAACCCTTTTTGTATTATTTGTGAATGATGGTGTTAATTGGGGGAAGTAAAATATAATTAATGTTCAACAGGTAAAGTTAAAAAATTGAAATTATCAGAATTCATAATTGAACACTCAGAAAATACAAAAAAGTACTAACTTGAATTAATGAACAATGAATATCAAAACAATTGATGATATTTAAAAAATAGAATTTGAATTAGAATATTGTAATAGAAACACTAATATAATGAATCATAGAATAGTAAAAAACAATAAAATAATGATAAAATAGAAAAATTAAATCTAAATAACAATGTTTAGAATATAATTTAAAAAAATGAAGAAAAAAGGAAAAAGTCACATATTTTCCCCTATTACTATTCACCATATGGGCTCCCACAAATATATAGAGTTCTTATTTTTACAATGATTAAATAATTCATTTCAAGTAGCTTCTTTATGTGTATTTTATTATAAGAAATTAATGATGGGGAAGTTATTTTCTCCTCACTTACATCAGATATCAAAAGGTATCCCAAGATCATGGATCGCCTTAATTTCATGGATTTAATCATCAGTGGTATTTTTGTTTTAAACATTGAAAATTATAAAAAAAATTCATATCATGTTCAATATCATGTTTTATATTCTGAATATTTTAATTCATGTAATATATTTACATATTGTAGTTTGGATTCCTGACATGTAATTGTATTCCTGGTATGTAAATTATTTAATGGGTTCGTTGATAATCTCCTTGATGAATACATGTTGTGAATATATGTTTCTCAATGGGTAATGCTATTTTTTCTATTTTTTCCAACATATTCACTTTTGAGTATGTATTTCATATTTTTTGAAATAACAAACAAAACCTTGAAGTATAATAAAATAAATCAATATTAACCCTTCATGAAATTGATGCAGAAGTAATATAAGAATTCATCTTATCAACTTCTTAATGTGAGTTACTTCTCTGTGCATCAACCACTACATTTCCATTCCCCAATCTATATAATCATTCTAATTAATAATCTAATAAAACCTTCATGAAATTTCATTGATTTAGTTTCAAAACACACATATAGAGAATATATCACATTCTTATGACCTATAAATATAAAAAATTATAAAAATGACAACATACCTTCATATCATCCTGGAAAACACATTTTTCAATAGCATTAGTTTTGGGGTGGCGTAACTATGTTCATGAGGCTATAAATTTTTGGACTCAAAGAAGTTGACTTATATTTTTTTACTTAATAAAAACCCAATACAATATTTGACCAATCATAATGAACCTAAAATATAACTCCCACATGTTGTAAATATAGAATCAATGAAAAAACACATTCTCCATTAAATAGTTATAAATAGAATAACACTAGTTTATCCAATGTAAGGCCCAATCCTTCCTAGTAAAGTATATCGAAGAAGTATTATTTCCATAAAAATTGGAAATTATATTCCTATATTATCCTATATTAGAAAACAATATCATAACTAATAGATCATTCCTTTGAGAGACAAATGACATAATTTCACAAGATTCTAAAGGATCCTTATCTAATACTTATTGATAAACAATGTGACTTGAAAAATGAACCCCTTCAACAAATATCCTTAAGTTAAATAACATCAAAAAAATATAATTATATTCAATAAACTCAAAAATTGATCTCAATTGCTAATTGTGGTCTTCTTTGAATAGGAAATACATAATGACATTGTGAGTGAACATAATCACAACCCAAAGTAGGAACTCATTGAACATAGGATATATGAGACCAATAATTAAATCGAATTAATTCATGATACGAAAAGGTATAACGATAAAATCAAAGTCTACAAAAAGAAACCTTAATGTAATCATTACCATATTCATATCCTTCACCCTTACCTAATGAAACCCTGAATATAGATAAAATATATAGAATCATCCAGATAACATAATCTAATTAAATTAATCAATAATCATTTGCAGTGGATGTTAGATCTTCATCATAACATAATTCCACGAGTATAGATCCACAGTAATCCAAAAGCTATTACCTTTCCCTTTCACAAACAACACTAGGGATCCCTAAGGATACATACTAAGTTGTATGAAACCCGTCTGAAAAATATTATATATATGAATCCACAACTCTTAATCCTCATAAGGAACTATTATATATGGAGGAATCATAATCCCTTAATAATATTTATATATCTTTATTAATTATAACATAAAATTATAATTTGATAAAATCACCACCAATTCATGATATCTATCAGGAAACACTTCCATGACCTTAAGAAATCCCATTTTCAAATCATCAATTTTACTCATTATCAAATCTAATTTTATTCATGATAGTCTATCTATGTGTCGATAATACATTTGATGCTCCCACTCCTTAAAAAACAATACATGTTTGCCTTAAATATCCTTGAACATGACTATACTATTTATAAAGTAAATAATAACATATATCAATTATAAAAAATCCATTAAAATTATGGAATTATTTATTTATATCTGTAAATATACTTAATCTCATAATAAATGTTATCATTCTAATAAAATATCAATATTCTTACACACATCATACAAGAAAATCTAGTCTTCTACTAGTGTGTTCAATACTCTGGGTATTATGTGTCTCTCAACATTAAGACCAATAGGTTGGACTAAGATATGTGAAATATGGAGTGAATATATCACATAAATAATATACCATACTCCATATTGAATTAAATTTATATTATAACTAACATTTGGGTTTCCCCTACATGCTATGGAAACCTTATATAATGTGTTGGACCTCTGATACCTCACCTATATCATTGTACCTATTGATAACCACCACTATGACAGTCCTCATTTATTTATGTAAACCTTCATATAAACTCACTAAATTATAACAACGTTAGGATCCATAAAAACATCAAAAATTCCTCCCTATACATGAGAGGATAATGATTACCAATATTGGAAAAATCATACTTTTGTGATACTATACCATCAATAGCATAACCTTAATAAAAAATATATATCCTAGAATAATTTATAATAGAGAATCATAGAATGTAGTAATGTAATCACAACAAATGTGAAAAATTAAAAAATTAATCATTTTAAAAAATGAGTCATGTGATCATATAAGAATGAATCCCAAATTATCACTCATTAACTCATTAACATATAAAAAATAAAAAACGAATTAAATTATATGGACGTTTTAATATACGGATGAGCCTTAGTGTAATCCCACATCTAATCAAAAATTTTTTTCTTCAGCCCGATCCCATGTAAAACCATTTCTCACACATGTATCCTAAAAATATGGTCTAAAAATTCACTTGGATTCTTATGAATAAATGGATATATCTTTATTAATCTTGAATCCTATATTAATCTTCTTATTTTAGACCCTATATAACATGGTATGAAACACAATATAATTTGTTGTTACTTTCTAACATGTGAAGGAATTAACTAATATCTTCATATATAATCTATCTTCTACATCTAAACAACAAACAACAATAATCACTACATGATGATCTCATGTCTGTATTCCCAATATGAATGTATTTTCAAGATGATAGATCTAATACCTCATCCAATTCCAACAAAAACATCCCACATCTACTCCATGTGGTCTATACCATATTTATTCCTAAAATTCGTCTTGGAAAATGATTACCAATCCCTCAATGAATCTCATATATCCCCTTTGATAACTCTCAGGACCATCATATTGAGGAAACATGCTTTGACACATCGAATATAGCCTTGGAGGATGTATCCCACTAATATAACATTCCAAGACACTAATCCACCCAAAAAATTGAATTCCCAATAATATGTTATATGTATAGATATATATTTAATAATACATATACATAATTCAATTATAACAACAATATTAATCTTATGGGGTACAATCTAGGACACCTAGGATTTATCTCTATCTCGATGCATACCACTAGAAAAATATAAATTCAATGGGAATCCTATACAACTTTTACAATGTAGTCATTATGTTCTTAGAAATCTACCAATATGTAAATGACCACATCCTCACACAGTAGAAGTCAAAATTACCCTATATTACCATACATGGAATTCTATCAATAGTAATCCATTTAACAGAAACACATATTCTCATGAATAATGCACAATGATGAATCAATAATTAGATAGTTTATAATTATTTAGATAACATACCTAAAAAAATCGCTAAATATCATTATTATTCTACCACAACAATCTAAAGTCATCACCCAGAACCTTTTTTAGATCATAAAAAATTGGTGAGAAATCCCCAAGAGGATGAAATATGGGAAAAAGCCAAAATCATACAACAAATAATGAATAAAACCATTTTTTATTAACAAGGATCAAGGAGGTTGAATTCGGGATGATGAAGGAAGTTAGATCATGTATTCCCACTACTTTCATATAACCTAATTCATGTAAACCAAAAGGGATTCAAATTATAAAAAATAAATAATATCTATTCCTTTGTATAATTTTTGGAAAATTATATAAAATTTGGTTAAACCGTTTGTATTTTTCCATTAGAATCGTACATAAAAATTTAATATAACTATGTAACCCTTATATGTTATATTATTCCCATGTATTAGTATCATTATGTATAGTATGACCAATTTAATATCATAGGGTGACTATGGAATGTTTACTTTTAAAAAAAATTAACCTAAGAATTTAATTATATATTATGATATCTATTATATAATAGGTTGTGGCATTGAAAAAAACATTTAAACTTGATATATATCATATTCTATTATTCCAACTAGTCATAACATATGAAAAGTGACATAAAAGTCTAGAAACCACAAAAAAAAATTCTCCGAAAACACCAACACATAAATTCATGGGTCCTTATCAACCCTCCCCGATAAGGCTTTTGTCCATATGAATATCTCAGAAACATATTATAAATTTGAATACATCAATATAAATCAGATATCACTCCTCATTCATAATTACAAATAGAACTAGAAATGATTCCATATAATGCACAGAAAAAATAGAAACACGTGATTTTTTCTAGAAAAGTCCCCATCGGATTCTAATAAAATATCATTTGTATCCCAAAAAAACTTCTGATGTGTTTTCAACTACAACACATCCAATTATGTTTTAAACTCTTATCAGTCCAACTATATATGTCTTCTCCAAAAAATTCCCATCCATTCCTACCGATGCCTCATTAAATCATTAATTAACAATCACATAATTCTTGAATCCAACATAAGGTCTTCCTAAATGTTAAAAAATCCATGAACTATATAAATATTCTAATTCGACAATTTGATTCCAACTTAGTAAAATATGGTATCATACTCTACCCTCAAGAACAGACACAATTCCAATATTACTCACTCTCAAATAATCTAAAAATCCTCCCCGAGCCTAATACTGAATCTTAGACTACATGAAATGATATATTTGAATCCCTAATATTTTATTGACAATGTAACTAGATGAAATCACATCATCCATCTCACTAGAGTCCCAATTCAATCTCTACTATAAAAATTCATTCCCAATAGTAATATAGACCTTCTGAAATGATGTCCATACATCCTTGAATGATATTATTCCTTCCATCATAGATGTATCATCATAATTTCTCTTTCCTAACAATAAATTTTTTCATTTTCTCAAAAGATTATTTATGGATTAGTGGTAACGAAAAATTTCAAAATAACTGGACAAAAAAATAGCAAGTCTATGATATTCAAATTTAAAAATTCATAATTCATCATCCCCCATCGGTCATCTCGAGTCAATGGAATTAATCAAGTCGTACACTAATCGGTTTGAACTTTCGGAAAATACGCCTCCCATTATCACAACATGAGAGAGATATCTTCATCATCGTCTCACATGATTCCACATTATCATCATCACTGTCGTCATCCCCGATCTGTTTTCAAATCACCATCTAGCCCTTCAATTGGAGTCCATCTTTTCCTATTTAAAACCATCATTGTCTTCTCAATCATCAATGAATACTATGTCGATCATTGAATACCTTCATAGACCAACCATATCAAAACACCACTATTGTAGATAGCTGACTTCCACCACCATAAAAAAACTAGAAAAAAACCTTACTAGAGAATAGATTGAAACATTTCCCATACAAACATCAAAATATATATCCAATTCATGTCACGTAGTAAGAATCCTATGACGCCAAAACCCACCTCCCAAAACCTTAATGAAATGATGCACTAGAACCAACTTGGAGAGGAGCAGAGGGTCTCAGGGTCAGGGTAGGGAAAAGAGCATTTGATGCCTTTGCAACGACATTATGGAAGGACTGGAATCGGAATCCAGACCAATAACTAGCCTACATGAGAGAATATGAAAAACTGTGACCACCATCCCTCAAATCGCAAAACATCATAGTAACCTTTTATCCATCCAGCCTGGAGAGGGGCGATGGAACGCGAGGTCAGAGAGGGGAAGAAGCGGTCAGGGGCTTTTGCAACAATCGTTAACCCTGTGAGGAAAACACCAAAAGGCTTCACCACCTAAAAAAATATTGATTCCACAAATAGAGGAATGAAAGAGAGGAAGTGATGGAGAGGGAACATCGGTCTGACGTGCCACAAAAATTGAATAGGAGGGTTTCGAGTGGAAACCCTAGGTCAAGAGAGGAGAAGGGGGAGATCTCGGGGAGAAGGGATCCATATCTATGATTTTCATAATCATTTCTATATTATAGACAAAGTCATGATCATTATAGCTCATGTCATTTATATTATCAAATTTAGTTACTCGAAATGATGAGCCCAGTCATATCCAATCACCAAAACAATACACTAATCACAACCATTTCAGGATTTATTTTAAATATCACCCATGTAGTTCACTAATATTCCACAACAATAAGGGTCCCTCCATTGGATTTCCAATGGTTCACTCCCAAATATATGGATTTACATAAATACTCTATGATAAAATGTTAATGAAAAACATTGGATCAACAATTACATAGTACTCAAAACAATATATGATGATTCCAAATTCCATCAAGGCATCATTTTCAATTATAATCAAAAATGAATCCAACTATTCATGTACGAATGTAACCAATCATCCTGGTCAACTCACACCATGAATGAATTTAACAACCCTTTTGCTTAATTTATATTTAAAAATAATTTATTACATAAAATTACACATAATAAAACTCATAAGATCTAGATTTATTGTGTTATTTGGGCATAGAAACATTACATAATAACTTCAAATAGAAAAAACACATCTTTGTTGAAAGCATCTTTTACAAGACTATAAAATTCCTTTATACTTAGCACTATATATGATAACATTTGGAAATACATAAGAGAAGGGTGATCTGTAAAGTCTAGTTAAGGTATAAAAATTGAATCACATAAGGAAGACAATAAATATTAGTTAGTAAGAATATCAATATAGAACAAAATAATCATTAACCTAAAGCCATGATATATCATGATATTAATAACATTGATGTGTGGAAACAACATACGAAATGAAATTATCATGAGATAAGGCACACTAAACATGAATTATCATGATTATACCATCATTGAACATGAATTAGAATGAGTAAACCCTCATTGTCCATGGTAAATCATGATACTAAACATTACTGAATGAATTGGGTCACTATCAGTGAGAACCCTTCATAATCATTTCATTTTCATGAATATGTGTGCCACATAGATCATACAACATGTATTTATTAAACATCATAATTTATTCCATGAACATGGAATGTGGAAATCATTCTTGTAATTCCCCAAAAAATAATTACATGATAATAAAAGTGAATACCCTTGATATAGAAATGGGTATGGTATTCACTACATGATGATTTTGGAAATGAAAATTGTCGTGCATTTTTTACAGAATAACAATGTGAAATAGAAATCCGTGAAATGGGTTATTGAGAAAAAATTAGGTATCATATCATTTATACAATAAATGGACAGTAAGGGTATCATTGATAATAATATTCCAACACATGAAATAAAATTTACTTGTATAATATAAAATAAATTCTTTAATGGAAATGAGAAGAGAGAAATTCATTACGGAATTTCAACATGGTAACCGATGTATATGGGAGGGATTAATGAGGGAGAAATGGGTATAAAATCATTAAAATATAATATGTTAAAAATGGGAGATGTGGGAAAACATACCCCATTATTTTAAATTGAATATAAAATGATGTAACAATATAAGAAAACATGGAAAAAATTTGGGAAAGGAAAGAACCCTTACGATGTTGTGTTATCCAAAATGATTGGGAGAGTCTCTTTGGGGGTCTAGTGCACCTTTTGAGGTCTCTATGGAGTATATTTAGGTGTTTTGATTAGGTTAAAAGTGTTTTGGTGAAGAGGAAGGGGTGATTGGATTGGATTACATAGAAAAGGAGAGGGATTCTTTATTTTTTGGGTTTTGGACACTACACACTATAATATTCAAAACAAAAAACCATATCATAGATTTTGTCCATAGTTTCTAGAAAAAAGGATTGGTATACATTATTTTATAAGGATTAGGTCCTAATATAATAAAATATTTCTATTTTTTATGGGGAGGTAATTCACACTTTCAAGGAAATTATTTTTAAAATATTTACGTATTTTATTAGTTTTTGAGGATTCACTAAGGGTTTATAAAATAAATGAAATAATCTTAAAATTACTATATTTTAAATTAAATTAAAATATTCTGAAGAATATTCCTTTTATAGTAATTTATTAAATCACTATTGGGACATTATGATTTCATTAAACACATTATATATGTTTACGATATTTAATTTGTACCCATAGATTTTACCCCTAGATAATTTTGAAAAATTCATCATTTGATAATTATGACATCTTGATTCCAATAATAATATTAATTTTACGTAAATAATTTTCTACATATTTGAATATTCAATTGTTAAATTAAAACTAATATTTATTGAATATTTATATATTTTGGAAACAATAATTTTGAAAACGTAATAAAAGTTACTTTTGACTTCAAAAAAATTATATGATCCTTAATATTTGAAAATTGGAATTAAATAATAATTTTTTTAAATTTTTTTTAATTGAAAAATACATAAATTCATCAAAATAGATTCCTTAATTGAATTCCAATATTAACAGAAAATATTATCTGTGTTTTTGAAACCATTTACAATTAAACAATAATAGATTGAAATTATATTCATTATTTAATATAAAAAAATATAATCATAATGCTAGGGTATTGATAAATATCCATTTATTATACTAGAATACTCCCTAAGAATAAGGTGTGCGATAATGGGTCTTTTTGGGGTCGTTCAATGAACATTGATTGGACGTGATATCAATGAGTGTTAACTTCTCACATAAATGGTTTCAATAATGATTATGTTATTATATCTCTACTTGGTATTGTTCTAGGGTAAAGTACAGAAATTATAACACCCATAGAACCTCTGATAAATTGGATTCATAGGGTAAAATCCTACTATTTGAGGCCATCACTTCATTTGACTGTGCCAAAAGGATTTGTTAAAATCCTATATTTGTACTAGTTATGTGATCACTATTCAATTGTTATATTATCAATGGTAATGATAGTTAACATTCATTTTAATACAATTGTATATAATTAAACAAAAGGAGTCCATGCATTTTTTATATCCACATGAAATTTAATTAAAATAAATGCAATTTTATTCATTAATCTTCCGGTCATTACAACCATCCCCCCTTAATAAATTTCACCCTAAGACATTCTTTTTCACAAATTAAAACATATGAGAGTAAATTTGCTTCATCACTTCCACTGGTTCCCACGTTGCTTCATCAATCATTTGGTTTCACCACAACAAATTTATAAGGGGCATCATCTTATTTCATATAACTTTTTCTCTATCATCTGAGATCTTCATCAGCTTATCCTCATAGGAGTGGTCATTATCAAATGGTGCCACTTATGGATGGAGTACATGTTATGGGTCATGTATGTACATCCTCATGAGTGATACATAGAATACATTATCTACTTGTGACAGGTTTGGATGGAGTGCTAGTCGATTGGCCACTACTTAGAAGCGACCAATGATATCAGAAGGGCCGATGTACCTTTTACTATGCTTTACCTTCATCTCAACTATCATAACTCTCTAACAAGGTGATATATGGTGGGATAAAATGTCTTAAACATCATAATTTATGTCTTGTCGATGATAGTTAGTATAACTCTTTTGTTGAATCTTGGAAATTTTTATGTGTAGTTGGATAGTCTTAACCATCTACACTATTTCATCCACCACTTCTAGACATAGAAGTTTTCATTAGACTACATCATCCCAAAATGACAGTGTTTTTAACCTCTTCCCATAAAGTTATTTATAAGAAGACATTCTGATTCTTGAGTGGAAGCTATTTTTGTAAGATAACTCCACCAAAGGAAGATGTTGGTCCCATCCGCCTTTTAAGACCATTGAGTAATACATCCACATTTCCTCAAGTGTCTGCATAGTCTACTAAGATTTGACATAATTTTGAGGGTTATATATCATGTTAATGTTCAACTCAGTGTTTAGATCATATTGTATACTCCTCCATAACGTCAACTTCAATTTTGGATCTCAATAAAATACAATCGATAGTGGTGCTCTATATAGCCCTACCACTTCTTTGATGTATATCTATTCCAGTTGATCGAGTTATAAATCATAAAGAATTGAAATAAAGTGTGCAGTCTTTATAATATGATCCAAAACAACCTAGATAACATTTTTTCCATTGAATGTATTTGAATGTTTGATGACATATTCTATGGTGATGTTTTAGCATTTCCATGTTGGTATGGTTATTTTTTTTATCATACCCTTAGTATTCTGCCTCGCAGCCATCAATTGAAGAAATACTAGGAACTTTGTTGTTTATTTAACAATCTCCTTCTTCATGTTACCCCAAAAAAAGAGTTCTCCCAGAAATCTCAAAACATCTTCATGTTTCCTCATTGAATGGAGAAATTAGAACTATTTGCATCATCCAAATGTTATTTCTATAAATCATAATTTGATAGAACAAATATCCTTTACCAAAATCTCGTAATTCCTTATTCATTATCATTAATCACATAGTATTTTTTTAGTAATTTTTACATTCTTCTGAATTCCCACATTATCTTTTTGAGAATTCATTTACATTTACAAAAGAATCATTTGAGAAATCAATTGCGAAAGGATTGAGGATGTTCCCTTATTTATGATTCTCATGTTCATCTTCACCAAATATAAGAACATTAGACCCTTTTCAATTCTCATCAATGGTTGAATTTTAGGGTCCTTTAATTACAGATACTCTTCCACTTTGTAAGATTTTCCAATGTTTTAATGGATTCATAATTCATAATTCTTGATGATCTCTAACCATATTCTTTTGTTTATATTCATCTCTTTCTATATAAATATATATATGTTTGATACTTTTTTGATCCATATATATTTAACTCTTATCCCCAATGAGATAATGCCATCGTATATTCAATGTAATGATCATAGCTTCCAACTCTAGATCACGTGTGGGGTAGTATCACTCATGAGTTTTCAACTACCCTAATTCATAGGAAATTAATTTGTCATTTTGCATCCACAAAAAACCCATGCCCTTTTCGAATCATTACTGAATATTATGATAAGCGCCCTAATTGTGGGAAGTTTTAACACAATGTATGTGAAATGACTGATATTCAGATCCATGAAATTTTTTTCACATTCATCATACCATGCAAACATGAATCTCTTATGATTTATCTTGGTAAGTGGGTTTGATAATCGTGATAAAATTTTCACAAATCAGTGATAATATCTAACTGACCCCAAGATGCTACGAATATCCATCATAGATGTCGGCCTCAGCTATCCCTCAATTGAATTTGTCTTGTAATAATCCACATATATCCCATCACATATGATGATATGACCCATGAATTGTAATCTCTTCCACCAAAACTAACACTAGTTGAACTTTGTATGGAGATTCTCCTTTTGTATGGTCTCTATCAAAGTGCTCAGATGTTCCTTATACTCCTCCTTTGTTTTAGAGTATATTAGAATATCTTATAAATATACTACCTATGATTTGTCGAGGTAATCTCTAGAGTCTCTATTCATTAGGTTCATAATGATTTCTGGAGCAATAGTGAGTTTGGCTGTCATCCCTATGAACAAATAACGCCTGTACCTTTTAATAAATAAGTATTGGGGTTATCCTCCTTCTTTACCCTAAATTTGTCATATCCAAACCAACGATCCACCTTGGAAAATTATTTTTCTCCACATAGTTTAGAGAATAGGTCATAAAATCATAAAAATGATACCTGTTCTTTATCGTGATTTTGTTGAGATGATGATAATCATTGCAAAGGATCATTGACTCATCCTTCTTTTTGATTAAGAGGATCTGCTGCACCCCATGGTAAAGCACTTGGGCATATAACCACTTTATCTAGAATCTCCTACATTTGTTTCTTTAGATCCTCAAGCTACATAACTACCATTTTACATGGAGTCTTGGATATAGTAATTGAACCAGGTTGAAGATCAATCAAGAATTCAACATCTCTTCTAGATGGAAGACCATGAAATTTTTCAGGAATCACATTAGTGAATTCCCTCACAGTAGGTATGTCATTGAGGATGGTTCTTTCCATAAACTCAATCCTCTAAGAAAGATACACATGCACATAGGGTAGTAATATTAATTATTGATATGATGCAGATAATGAAGATTCATCCACTCATTACACATGTATTGAATTGGGGGTCGATTCACTATACGGAGAGTGATTTACCTCTCACAAATAATTTTGTTCGTCTCTATATAGGGAAAGTGATTCCATGAGAATAATTTAATAAAATTCCACAAGATGGAGTATGATGAGGTTTTTCCATAATTTCAATCCACAAATTGTGATAGGGGAAGAGTTATAAATATAAGATGCAATTATTTCACCATTTTTCATTTTCACCAACATCTCTACATCCATGCTTTGTGTTTGTGTTTTGATTGTCCTACTAAACATTATAGATATAAAATAATGTGTTAAACCAGAATCAAAAAGTACATTCCCTATTCATGAATTAATAACCAACATACCTTCCACCACTTCATTTTTGGGATTCACTTCGGTGTAAATGATGGTAAAATCTCACCCTTGCATATTTAGAGGTTTTTGGTTACCTTTAATTAACCTTTGCAGAGGGAACTGATTCAAAATGTGCCATGGTTCCTTGTAGTTGTAGCAATGAACAATGCTATGAGTGTTGACATAAGAATATCATTCATTTGTCACATTAATGGGGATTCTCCTGTTGGAATTTATTGGCCATGTTTTCTTCTATTCCACCAATATATCATTTCATTGATCCCTTGAGCAATTTTCAGGGTGCTTATTTCTTCGCTTTTGATATGTGTGGCGCAATAATTTCATAGCACTTTTGAATTTATCCATCAAACATCCATAATTAAATTCAACATTCAACTTATTATCCCCATAATACCCCTGATAATCGTCGATATCCATGTCATCATTGAGGGAACATCGATACAATTTCTTCACATCAATCAAATTATTGGATTTTAAATGGTTTCCTTGGCTATGTTTTAGCCCACCAAATAATCATTGAGCCTCTCATTTAGGCTCAAAACAAATTTGGAGGTGTATTGTGAAAGCCCTGTGATTTTTTCATCATATTCTTTGATGGATTTTTTATCATTTTTTCTTTAGGGAAAGTAATTCCCTTTCCATATTATGTTGGTGGGTGTGAGGAAAATATTTTTCCAAAAACATTTTCTAAAAATCCTTCTGTTACCTCACCTTGATCTCTTCCTCATGATTCGAGATTTTTATCAATGTCTGACATTGATCATCTTCATCCTCCATATGCTAAGAATCTATAATAAAATTCTCTTGTTTGGAACATTGAATATTTGATATGATCTTCCAAACATAGTTTACCCATTGCTCATTGATTGAGGGATCATATGATCCAATGAAACTATAAGGCCATTGTCTCTTGATGCTCTCGATTGCGACCAATTATTTCTTATGTGGTTTTTCTATTTCTCTACATTCTAAATTCTATTAAATAAATGAGTTAACTAAAATAGTTTTATGGGAAAAAAAATTTGATTCCCTCTCCCATCGGATTGGTCATCTCATTAGAGTAGTCATCACATTGATCTTCACATCTGATGATAGCCCAAATCCACTTATTACCGACAATGTGATAGAATAAAAGTAAAATTATGGGTAAGAATATTAAACTATTAAACATATAATGGGGATTCCAAAGACAAAAATTATATCTTATAAGTTAAAATTACCTCCTTAAATGATGAATTTCTAGAATTTGGTCTATGTTATCCACACTCTACTTCCTAACATATATTCTTAATGGATTTTTTTGTCCCCTTAATAATAGTTTGTACTAAGAATATGAATATACTAAAACATATCCACCAAGATTGTCGATCCAATAGTACAGTAAAGCCTATTGTCGTTCACCCGTTCCCATTCGAGTATAGCTCAAAGAAGTGTTTTTATGTTTTACCTTTATATATATATATGTGCCAAAGACACCTACGCATGTTCATATCTTGACATTGATGTATTTAAATGAAAAACCACTTACTCTATACTCACTGATATTTAGGTATTCATTTCATATACATAGTCTTATCCTTATAACTTTTACTAGAGTTTTCTAGCCCTAAAAATAACTAAACAGTTCATATAATACCAACTGTAATAACCCTATTCTTTAATTCATATTTAAACATGATTTATTATATATACTTGCATTTAATACAACATAAATGTTCAAGAGGTCTATTTTCTTTACGGATTAGTATCATTACATAACAACTTCAAACATGAAATACAAATCTTTATTGAATATGTCTTTTACCTGACCACAACATTCCATCGTACATAGCATTCTACGGGATAACATAAGGACATACATAAGAAAAGGGTTATCACTAAATACCAATATGGGAATAAAAATTGAATTAAATGAGAAAGAAAACAAATTTTAGTCAATAGTAATATCAATAGAGAAAAAAACAAACATGAACATAAAGGCATGATATTCATAACATGGAAATATGGATACAACTGACCACATGATATTTTCTTGAGCCAAGGATCATTGCACATGGATTAGCATGAGTAAATTCTAATTTAACATGAATTAGTGTGATTATTCCATCATTACAGATGGATTATTAGGATACTAAACATTACTTGATATATTGGAGTGCTATTTGGGTGCACCCGTCATAATCATTTGGGTTTCTTGTATAAGTATGCCACATTGATCATACAACATGAATTCATTATAAATCATAATTTTTTCAATGAATAATGAATTTTGAATAAATACATGAAATTCCCCAATCAATAAGTACATGAGAATAATGTTTAATACCCTTTATAGAGAAATGGTAATGGTATTTACTGCATGATGATTTTGGCGTGGAAAATCGTGGTGCAGTTTGGGCAGCACAACAACGTCAAATTGAAATTCATAAAATGGGTTGATGATAGATAAAGGGGTATTTCATTATTTATACATGAAATGTATTCTATGTATAACATGGACTATAATATCCCAATATATTAAATGAAATTTAGATGCCTAATTTAAAAGAAATTCATGAATGGAAATGAGAAGAGGGAAATCCATTACAGAATTTCAGCATGGGAACAAGCATACACTGGATAGATTAAAGAGGGAGAAAGGGATATCACATCATTAAAAAATAATAATATATATATGTGGAGGTATTAAAACATACCCCATAATTTTTAATTTAATGAAAAAGGATGTTACAATATAAGGAAACTTGGACCAAAATTGAGAATGGAAGGATCCTGACTTGGATATATGATCCTAATGGCTTGGGAGAGGATTATTGGAGGATTAAGTCACCATGGGAGGAATATAGGTTGTAGGGAGAAGAGATTCGACGAGATTCAAGGGGTTTTTTTTTTGAAGAGGAATGGGTTCATGGGTGGGTTTATATTGAAATGGTTGTGGAATTCATAATTATTTTGGTTTTGGACAGTACACAATAAAATATTCGAAACCACAAACCATCTAATAATTTATCCCATGGTTTCTAGAAAAGTGGATTGGTATAAAATATATTATAATTATATAGTTTTAAGATATAAAAATTCATCCCTTTCTTATGTGAAGGTGAGTCACACTTTCAAGGAAATGATTTTATAATCATAAAATATTTTTTATGTCTTGGAAGATTCACTAAGTCTTTATAAAATAAATAAAATAAACCAAGAATTTTATTATTTTAGAGGAAAAAAATTATATTTGGGATAATATACTTTTTTTTATTTTATTACATCACTGTGGAGAAATTATAATGTCATAAAACACATTATATATTTATAAGATATTTAATTTTTTTCTAAAAATTCAAATATATCAGAATATAATAAAACATTAACCATTGTATAATTTATATGTCATGACTCAAAAGATAATATTTATTTTATCAAAATAATTATCTAAATATTTGATTTTTAACTTTTAAAATAAAACCCAACATTTATTTAAATTTGACAGGTTTTGGAAAAGATAGTTCTTAAACCTTAATAAATATTAATGTTGACTTCATAAAAAATATATGATAATTATTATTTAATAACTATAATTTAGTGTAAATATTTTATTAAAATATATAAAATTTCAAATATATATTAATTTATCAAAATATATTCTTTAATTTAATTTTAATAATAACCAAAAATATAATTTGTGCTTTATAAAATATTTACAAAGAAACAATAATAGAATAAAAATATAATCATTATTTTATAAATAATAATAATAATAATAATATTGTTAGGGTCTTGATAAATATCCCTTTTTTATACAAGAACACACTCTAAGATTATGGTTTTTGATGGTGGGGCTTTCATTGTGTTGTTCGGTGAGCATGGACTGGGTCGTGATATCGATGAGCTTGAACTTCTCCCGTAAACAGTTTCACCCATACCAATGTTGTTTTCTATCATCTTGGGCATGATCTTTTGAAAATACCAATAATGCTATCTGCATTGGATGTTTTGATAAATGGGATTGACGGTGTACGATCGTACTGGTTGAGGTCATCACTTCCTTTGTTTGTTCCAAAAGGATTTGATAAAACCATATAATTATACTAGTAATGGGATCATTATTAAATGGATATATTATCAAATGTAAGGATACTTAATGGTCATTTAAATCAAATAATTTATAACAAAACAAAATGAGTGAATTTTTTTTCTATATGCATATGAAATTATATTAAAAGAATGGTAATTTTATTCATAAATGTTTGGGACGTTAAAATGACTTATTAAATAATTTATACTAAAATTTTCACAACTCACCTATGTCCAATTGGTATTAATAGGAATTTGTCATCATTACATCATGTATAAACCACTTAAGAATCATATATTTTATTAAATTATTTGTGTAAAACACATAAACTACACATTTTTTCAGAAATTGAAGAATAATAACATATAAGATGTCCTCACTTCCCCTCACATATGAAGGATTTAAACAAAAAAACGTTCTTACTCCCACTCTCCACACCAATGAAGATTCATCCCACAAGAAAATATTTAAAAATTTATTATTTCTTCATCAATATTAATATAATCCAATTCCAAATTTTGAATTCTCTTATGTCACCAAATTACATAGGCTAGGTAAAGATCCCATCATGTATAAACCATAAAACCATGGATCCTTCCCCAAAAAAAACTGACTATGTGTAACACCACAGGTAAATAAAAGATATGACATTTTCATATTTATCCATATTTGTGAATAAAATATTAATATAACTTTAAAGGGGACGCTATGCTCGATGGCGTACCCAACAGGCAACAACGAGTTTCCTGGGAATCTTATGTTGCACTATAATAATAAAATAATATTATTTTAAATGGTAGTTAACATGTAGTCATTGTATTGGCGGGAATGGATAGAAATAACTAAAATATTATTATATATGTTTGTTAATGTTTTTACATTTATCCAATAAAAGATAAAGGCATAAAATATGGATATAATACTATTTTAGGCGTATATGCCCAAGTTTTCACTAAAGGTTCACTTATCGCCTTTTGATAAAGAACCGTCATTAAATATAGTTTTGTTCACTCTTATTCATCCATTTGGACCAAATAAAACTCTTATTAAGAATTGGGACATCAAAATTTACTTTGTGTAAATTTTTGGTATATTTCCGATAAAGTTCATTTTTTTAATGAATAGTGTAAAATGTTGTATTTTAATTCAAAACCTCTTTTTAATCTAATTTATTTTTATGATTAGATTATCTTTTGAATTGGTTTCAAAGTTAAATTAGAATATATTTTTACCATTAAATCCAATAGTTGTTGTTGGAATTAATTTCACTTTGAAATCCGACTTAAACCAGTGTCAATCTTTTCATACTTATTATTTCATAAAAACACGCTATTTGATCTGACAGCGGGAATTAATTATTAAATTAATTAATGTGACTTATATGTTTTGAATTTTTAAAAATAGTCTTCATTTTTTAATTCGGAATATCCAATATAGCGTAGGGTGAATTTTTGGGATTTTTCTGAAAAACATCAATTTTTGATGAATAGTGAAACCACTAAGTGGTACTTATAAAAACTGATTTTTCTGTTTAAATAAATTTTTCCATCTTTGTGTTTTGAATTTCAAAAATCAAACATACATGGTTGTCATTAAGAAGTAAAATGTGGTTCAATGGGATAAAAGTAATTTTTTGGTGAATAGTAACTTATTAAGTTTTTAATCGCGATTAGAGGTAATTAGTGTGGTTTAAGGTAAAAATAATGTTTTAATAATATTAAATGAACTTTACACATGTCCTAACCTCATTGGATGTGTCATGTCCGACCAAGACAACCCATGAGTCAACTTGAGGACCCCATGAAGCCACTTTGGTTGGAAAATGACATTAATATCTTTTTATTTAAAGTTAATGTAAAAATGAGACAAACATGAAATGTTTTACTAAAACAATTTTTTACATGGGGTTATAAAAATCATATTTTTGACTATAAATATTCATTGGAAAGATAAAAAGATTTATTAAATCATAGTATTTCTTTTATATTATTTTTAGACATTAAATACATTAAATTATTTATGACATCATAATGATGCAGTGATGACCTCATTATTTAACGATTTAAATAAAATGAAAAGATAATGTAAAATATATGTCCTACACATGTCCAAAACCTATTGGATGGGTGGATTTAGAACCCTTATCACCTTATCCTATAATTATATCAATGTGGGACCTTTTGAATCCGAAACTCATTTTAAAATATAGTAACTTATCTTTACTTTCCAAGAGTGCCCCTCCTCTCCTCTTATAAAAGGCCCCCACCTCTACCTCCATACACACACACCAAAAGCCTTTGGCTCGGCCAACCCCTGCCCATTGTGTCTCTCCACTTCACTCTCTTACTCCTCGAAGCCTCACTTTGGGCAGAAGTCTTCCCAAGTAAGCCTTTGAGCTCAAACCAAAGGGAGTTACCCGATTTTAAGGTAATGTCTTCACTTGTGTCCTTTTGTTTTATTTTCCTTCTCCAACCCCCTAAACTCTTTTTATTCATTTATTTTGTAACAAATCCAGTATATTCAATATACTAGGATGTTTTTATAATAAGGATTCGAGCTACACTTACATACACCAACTTCTAATGGTTAACGAACATACTGTTTCCGTGGATGGTGAATTTATGCCTCCTGAAACGATGATTGTTCAACATTCTTTTAACACCTTCAAAGGTGACCATTAAGATGAAACTATATTTATAAATGATATCTAATATTTTTATTGTTTACTTAAGCTTATGTATTTTTCATTTTGGTCATAACTTTATGGTTTCCATTATGGGTAAACGTGATATCTTCATTTAAGGAAGTGCGGACTATCGCCCCCTCAAAGTGATTTGATTCGTTAATACCATATGTGGTACGTATAAAGGATATATTTAATGATATTATATATGATACCATACTGGAATTAAAATACTATTATGTATCATTATGTTTTAATTACATTAAATATGAAATAGAAATGGAAGTAGCGTTCATGCGTACGTACGGCATACCGTCTCCATAAACGGTACATTTCATTTCTTATCTCAAAATGTTATGTAATACTATAAGTACATATATATAATGGATATATATGTAATATATTTCATCAAAATTATGGATATAACTCTGGAATTATAATATATATATCTCTCTCATTTTGTTTTAATTCCATTAATATGACAAAAAATGAAAGTAGCGTTCATGCGTAAGTACGGCCTACCGTCTCCATGAATGGTGCTTTTCGTTTTTTATCTCCAAATGGTATGGAATATTATGAAATGAATATTTACTGGATATATATGATATTTTAATCATTAATAATATTCTGGAAATTATTTACATATAACTACATGAGCAATCTTTTTTTTAAACAAGTTCATTTTTGACTCATGTACCAAACATCGGCAAAAACGTCTGATATGAACTAACATTATTAAACAATTATTATAACATTATAATATGTGATATTAACTGAATAATAATCTCTAAAGGAGGTACTTTGGCAATTAATAATTTACCAACATTTATTATTCAGTTATATAAAGAAACGAACAAGACATGTTGGACATGAGGTAAGGGATCCTACTCCTCTCTTTCTTTTTAAGTACACTCTTTTATGTCATTCCTTCTAAGCTCATCTTTCTTGTTATTGGGATGTTATTTTATATTACTCTTACTGTAATCTTTATGTTCGTATGATGAGAGAGCCTATTCTCTCTCATCAACCCATTCTGGAAGTTTCGACTGGCGCCGTTAGGCTGCCGAATTTTCGTAAGAGATCTAACCTCTCTCTTTCTCTTTAAGTACTCCCCTTTATGTCACTTCTTTTAAGCTCCTATTTGTTATGATAGGGGATGTTATTTCATATTCCTCATGCCGTAAATTTTGTTTTAATGTGATGAGATACCCTATTTGATCTCATCAATCCATTTTTGGATGTTTTAAGTGGCGCCGTTAGGCTACTGAGTTTTCGTAAGTGATTTTTCATCTCACTTTTATTCCCGTGAGATTTACGCTACATTGCCACAATTTCCTTTGAGTGCTGTATGTACTGAAAATTATTTTACTCATTGTGTAATATTCTTTCATTTATGAGTATTTACATCAATGATGTATTGTCCTTCTTTCACGGGGCGTATGTTTCGAAAGATACACATGTTGGTAAGGGAACCTTTCACCCTCCTCTTTTTAAAAGACTTCTTTTGTTGGGTCTTTTAATTTACATATTTTTATGTTGGGATATGTTCTCATATATCCTCATTGATGTAAATTTTATGTCCAAGAGATGAGATACCCTTTTTTTATCTCTCATCAACTCATTTTGATGTGACGCCGTTAGGCTGTCAAGGGAACTTCTTAACCCAATTTTGATTTCTTTGGGTTCAACATGTAGTTATTGAATATGTCATACTTTGAATATGTGTGATTGAAATTTGATTATTTTACACATAATATCCACTTATATTTGGTGTATTCGTTTGTCACACATAATTATATAATTGATTTATCCTCAAACCAAGGATACCGTCATTATAAGGGACTTCGTCTCAATCTCCATTCATTGAGGCATATTCTGTTTTATAAACAACCTTCTTTTATATGGTGTATAAACCCCTTTGACTTTTACGTTTATTCTAAAGGAATATTTTTTATACGAAGCGTTTACTAAATGACAAAAGGAAATGTTTTTGTCGTACGTATGCGGCGACAACAACTTTTCTGCCGTCGTGACCATTATTTGAGTTTCGGCTTCCTCTACAATCCATACATTTTTTTTTAAAAAAAATTAATACCATGTTTTACTTTTCTTTTATCATGGTATTGAAAATGGTTTTCATAATGTTTTTATATCAATGTGTTGTTTTGATATCTTGTGATTGAAAGGTGGGAATGTTATGTTTCCTTTATGAGTGTTTTATGTGATACGATTATGTTAAGGTTCTTGGGCATTATTATGAAGACGGGTGGTTCCGTGATAAACTAAGGGCGCGTGAGCCCGATATAGCTCTCCTATGCATTGGGTAACATAAAGGAGTGAAACTTTAAGGTTTCTCTGAATAGATTTAGGGAATATACTATGATGGGTATTCCAAACGTAACCAAGAGGGTTACCCCCAACGTAAGAAAGTTATAAATGCCTCAAGTAACATTTTATGTATTATGATTTCTACGATTTATTCATGATTTGATGAGGTATGTTAAATTGGCTATGTTTTATGGGTAAATTATGATTTCATTCTTATGTAAATATGAACTCATGTTTCCTTTCCATATTTTTATAACCCTTACGGAGATTTTTATGCTCATCCCAAGTTTTTGAAATGTTTTTCACAGGTCAAGGGAAATGTACATGACGTGATGATAGTGTCAAGGATGTGTCAAGAAAGAATCCGTGTTTTATTTTAAATATGTTTCCGTTGATGGGAATAAAGAATACTGTCTTTTATGTAACCACTTTGTTTAAATGTGGAATGAAATGCAAGTTTCATGATCTAATTCTCTAAAACTCTAAACCTGAAAAGATCCTCAATGTGTAATCTTGTAATAACTCAAGATTAAGTAAGGTTTAAAGCTAGGGCCTTATAGTTGGTATCAAAGGTCTGTTTAGATAACTTTAGAGGTTAGGGTATTCTTTAATCATAAGTGACATTACCATAATGGTTTGGATTTCAGAAAGATTCCCAGTTTTAGATAAAGTGAATGAGTAAGTATATCTTAGTGTTTATATTACTCATTAGTACATAATTGTTTTGTTGATATACTCAGACTGACCTTTTTGGTTTTGGTGAATGGCTGGATCTAGGAGGCACCAAAGTGACAATTGGTTTGAAGGAAACTGTGGTGGTTCTTTGATTAAGAGACTGGATGAAATAGGGTATTCAATGAGGAAACTCGTGGTTGTTCTAAACCAACTATCAAGGAGTCATGATCAACCACTTGAACCTTGGTATGTTCTTTAATGCATCATGTACGAGATGACCAATCGATGTGGAAGTTCAGGAAATAATTATAAAGGTAACAATTAGAGTTTATATGATCCATACTTTTGAGGTAATTATGGGTTATTATATGATATGCTGGAAAATGAAAGGCATGAGATAAACATGAGGTTAAAATATGTTATGATCATTTTTGATGATTTTATCTCTTTTTGGGGAATTATTTAAGAATTATATAGTTTTGGAAAAAGGCCAACACACAGACCGTGTGACAACCCGTCGCGTCGGATAATGGTGCGGGAATCGAACCCATAACCAAAGTGTGACTAGTATTTATCGCCTACCACTGGACTACGTGAAGTCCCTAGTCAGTTTGACTGATTATTTTATTTATATGATTTTATTAATTATGAGTAAGTTGATTTCGGGTTATCTATGGATATTTATTAACCTACAATGGAGGACATGTGATTAGGTTAACTACTTTTCAATACGAGACATTAAGAGCAACTGATGTTGTTTGAAGATAAATGTTAAGATTTATTTGGAAGACTATGTGACTAAATCCTTCAAATATTTGGGTTTCAATCTTATATTGGTTTACTTTGAAGAATTTTATGGACAAATTAGTTATCAAATGGTCCTTGTTGAACTTTGGGTTTTGTTGGACAAATTTTGAGATTATGAATAGATTTTCTTTTTATAAAGGGTTATCTTTTTTTGGATTAACTGACCTTGTACTAACCTTTCGGGTTTTGGTTTTGGTTAAAGCCTAAAGACATGGGATGTATATAGTTATCTTTTGTGGATTAGGTGATTCTCTAGAAATTGATTATAGTACTCTTAATGTGAACAAGTCTCCCTAAATACTCATCTTTTGGAAAAAAATATGAGTTTGATTAAGGAATCTAGTAAAAGTTGGAAGTCAACATGACAAGTAAGTATGTTTCCTTATGTCTTATTTAAGCTCAAAAATAAATTCCTCAATAAAAAGTTACTTAAAGAAAAAATGTTGTCTATTTACTTTTCCAACTGGGGAACCCAATACCGTTTAACCCATCACAAGTTTGTGATTTTCTTATTGTTAACTTTCTCCTAAACATGTTTTCTATCACTCTCCATCAGAACATGACCCTAAGTTTTCTCCTCCATGTCCATATATTTCTACATGCAATCCTAGTATGGGTTAACTCGGGTGACCTTTATACTTATCTTTCTTTATTTTAATGTGATTGTTTTACCGACTCTTGTTCCGATGTGGGACTTTCAAGGATGTTTCCAAACGCAATTTTAAAATTACGAGGACGCAATTCCCAAAAGCGGGGAAGGATGTAACACCCCAGGTAAATAAAGAATATGAAATTTTTTTATTTATCCAGATTTTTGAATAAAATATTAATATGACTTTAAAGGGGACGATCTGCTCGATGGCGTACCCAACACGCAACGAGGAGATTCCTGGAAATCTTACGTTGCACTCTAATAATAAAATAGTATTATTTTAAATGGTAGTTAACATGTAGTCGTTGTATTGGAGGGAATGGATAGAAATAACTAAAATATGATTATATATGTTTTTTAATGTTTTTACATTTATCTAATAAAAGATAAAGGCATAAAATACGGAAATAATTCAATTTTAGGCGTATATGCCCTAGTTTTCACTAAAGGTTCACTTATCACCTTTTGATGGAGAACCGTCATTAAATATAGTTTTGTTCACTCTTATACATACTTTTGGACCAAATAAAACTATTCTTAAGAATTGGGACATCAAAATTTACTTTATGTAATTTTTTGGTATCTTTTCGATAAAGTTCATTTTTTAATGAATACTGTAAAATGTTGTATTTTAATTCAAAACCACTTTTTAAAATAATTTATTTATATAATTAGATTATCTTTTGAATTGGTATTAAAGTGAAATTAGAATATATCTTTACCATTAAATCTAATAGTAGTCGTTGAAATTAATTTCACTTTGAAATCAGACTTAAACCAGTGTCAATCTTTTGATACTTATTGTTTCATAAAAACACGCTATTTGATCTAATAGCGGGAATTAAATATTAAATTAATTAATGTGACATATATGTTTTTAATTTTGTAAAATATACTTTATTTTTGAATTCAGAATATCAAATATAGCTTAGGGTGAATTTTTGGGATTTTTCTGCAAAACTTCAATTTTTTATAAATAGTGAAACCACTAAGTGGTACTTATAAAAACTGATTTTTCTGTTTAAATTAAATTTTTCCATCTTTGTGTTTTGAATTTAAAAAATCCTACATACATGGTTATCATTAATAAGTAAAATTTGGTTCAATGGGATAAAAATAATTTTTTGGTGAATAGTAACTTATTAAGTTTTTAATCACGATTAGAGGTAATTAGTGTAGTTTAATGTAAAAATAATGTTTTAATAATATTAGATGAACTTGATACATGTCCTAACCTCATTGTATGTGTCATGGACGACCCATATAACCCATGGGTCAACTTGAGGACCCCATGAAGCCACTTTGGTTGGAAAATGACATTAATATCTTTTTATTTAAAGTTAAAGTAAAAATGAGACAAACATGAAATGTTTTACAAAAACAATTTTTACATGGGGTAATACAAATCATATTTTTGACTATTAATATTCATTGTAAATATAAAAGTATTTCCTACATCATATTATTTTTTTTATAATTTTTAGACATTAAATAAATTAAATTATTTATGACATCATAATGATGCAGCGATGACCTCGTTATTTAATGATTTAAATAAAATGAAAATATAATGTAAACTCTATGACCTACACATGTCCAAACCTATTGGATAGGTTGATTTCGAACCGTTATCACCTTATCCTCGAATTATATCAATGTGGTACCTTTTTAATCCGAAATTAATTGTAAAATAAAGTAACTTATCTTTATGTTCCAAGAGTGCCCCTCCTCTCCTCTTATAAAAGGCCCCCACCTCTACCTCCTTACCCACACTCCCAAATCCTTTGGCTCGGACAACCCCTGCACATTTTGTCTCTAAATTTCACTCTCTTACTCCTTGAAGCCACACATTGGGCATAAGTCTTCTCAAGGAAGCCTTTGAGCTCAAACCAAAGGGAGTTACCCAATTTTAAGGTAATGTCTTCACTTGTGTCCTTTTGTTTTATTTTGCTTCTCCAACCCCCTAAACACTATTTATTCATTTATTTTGAAACAAATCCAGTATCTTCAATTTACTAGGATGTTGTTATAATAAGGATTCGAGCTACACTTACACGCACCTACATCTAATGGTTAAAGAACATACTGTTTCCGTGGATGGTGAATTTATGCCTCCCGACACGATGATTGTTCAACATTATTTTAATACCTTCAAAGGTGGCCATTAATATGACACTATATTTATATATGATATCTAATATGTTTATGTTTTACTTATTCTTATGTATTTTTCATTTTGGGCATAACTTTTTGGTTTCCATTATGTGTAAACATGATATCTTCATTTAAGAAAAACTGCGGATTACAGCCCCCTCAAAGTGATTTGATTCGTCAATACCATATGTGGTACGTATAAAGGATATATTTAATGATATTATATATGATACCATACTGAAATTAAAATACTATTATGTATAATTATGTTTTAATTCCATTAAATATGAAATAGAAATGGAAGTAGCGTTCATGCGTACGTACGGCTTACCATCTCCATAAACGGTACATTTCATTTCTTATCTCAAAATGTTATGTAATACTACAAGTACATATATATAATGGACATATATGTAATATATTACATCAAAATTATGGATATCATTCTGGAATTATAATATATATATATCTCTCTCTCTCATTTTGTATTAATTCCATTAATATGACAAAAAATTAAAGTAGCGTTCATGCGTACGTACGACCTACCGTCTCCATGAACGGTGCTTTTAGTTTTTTTATTCAAATGATATGGAATAGTATGAAATGAATATTTACTGGATATATATTATATTTTAATCATTAATACTATTCTGGAAATTATTTACTTATAACTACATGAGAAATCTTTTTTTAAACAAGTTCATTTTTGACTCATGTACCAAACATCTGCAAAAACGTCTGATATGAACTAACATTATTAAACAATTTTTATAACATTATAATATGTGATATGAAATGAATAATAATCTCTAAAGGAGATAGTTAGGCAATTATTAATTGACCAAGGTTTATTATTCAGGAATATAAAGAAACGAACAAGACAATTTGGACCTGAGGTAAGGGATCCTACTCCTCTCTTTCTTTTTATGTACACTCTTTTATGTCATTCTTTCTAAGCTCATCTTTCTTGTTAATGGGATGTTATTTTATATTAATCTTACTGTAATTTTTATGTCCATATGATGAGAAACCCTATTCTCTCTCATCAATCAATTTTGGATGTTTCGAGTGGCACCGTTAGGCTGCCGAATTTTCGTAAGAGATCTAACCTCTCTATTTCACTTTTAGTACTCACCTTTATGTCACTTCTTTTAAAATACTATTTGTTATGATGGGGGGTGTTCTTTCATATTCCTCTTTCTTTAAATTTTGTTGTAATGTTATGAGATACCCTATTTGATCTCATCAATCCATTTTTGGAAATTTTAAGTGGCGTTGTTAGGCTGCCGAGTTTTCGTAAGTGATTTTTCATCTCACTTTTATTACCGTGAGATTTATGCTACATTTTCCACAATTTCCTTTGAGTGGTGTATGTACTGACCATTATTTTACCCATTGTGTAATATTCTTTCATTTATGAGTATTTACATCATTGATGTATTGTCCTTCTTTCACGGGGCGTATGTTTCGAAAGATACCCATGTCGGTAAGGGAACCTTTCACCCTCCTCTTTTTAAAAGACTTCTTTTGTTGGGTCTTTTAATTTACATATTGTTATGTTGGGATATGTTCTCATATATCCTCATTGATGTAAATTTCAAGTCCAAGTGATGATATACCCTTTTTTTATCTCTCTTCAACTCATTTTGATGTGACGTCGTTAGGCTGTTAAGGGAACTTCTTAACCCAATTTTGATTTCTTTGGGTTCAACATGTAGTTATTGAATATGTCATCCTTTGAATATGTGTGAATGAACATTGATTATTTTACACTTAATATCCACTTATATTTGGTTTATTTGTTTGTCACACATAATTATGTAATTGATTTATCCATAAACTAAGGATATTGTCTTTGTAAGGGACTTCGTCTCAATCTCCTTTCATTGAGGCATATTCTGTTTTATACACAACCTTCGTTTATATGGTGTATAAACCCCTTTTACTTTTACATTTATTGTAAAGGAATATTTTTTATAATAAGAATTTACTAAATGACAAAAGGGAATGTTTTTGTCGTACGTATGTGGCGACAACGACTTCTCCGCCGCCGTGACCATTATTTGAGTTTCGTCTTTCTCTACAAGCCATACTTTCTTTTTAAAAGAAAAATAAATACCATGTTTTACTTTTCTTTTATCTTGGTATTGAAAATGGTTTTCATAATTTTTTTATATCAATGTGTTGTATTGATATCTTATGATTGAAAGGTGGGAATGTTATGTTTCCTTTATGCATGTTTTATGTGATACGATTATATTAAGGTTCTTGGGAATTATTATGAAGACGGGTGGTTCCATGATAAACTAAGGGTGGGTGAGCCCGATATAGCTCTCCAATGCATTGGGTAACGCGAAGGAGTGAAACGTTAAGGATTCTCTGAAGAGATTTAGGGAATATACGATGATGGGTATTCCAAACATAACCAAGAGGGTTACTCCCTACGTAAGAAAGTTATGAATGCCTCAAGTAACCTTTTATGTCTTATGATTTCTACGATTTTTTCATGATTTGATGAGTTGTGTTAAAGTGGATATGTTTTATGGGTAATGTATGATTTCATTCTTATGTATATATGAACTCATGTTTCCTTTCCATATTTTTATAACCCTTACTGAGCTTTTTATGCTCATCCCAAGTTTTTGAAATTTTTTTCACAGGTCAAGGGAATGGTACATGACGTGATGATAGTGTCAAGGATGTATCAAGAAAGAATCCGTGTTTTATTTTAAATATGTTTCTGTTGATGGGAAGAATGAATACTGTCTTTTATGTAACCATTTTGTTTAAATGTGGAATGAAATGCAAGTTTCATGATCTAATTCTCTAAAACTCTAAACCTGAAAAGATCATAAATGTGTAATATTGTAATAACTCGTGATTAAGTAAGGTTTAAGGCTAGGGCCTTATACTATGAATTCCATATATACCAAAATCATCCATTAGAATGTAAACATGTTGTTGTCCATAATTATCCAAATTCATCTCAAACATACAAATTAAAAAATATGATATCCCACCTATCAATAATCATATTGAATTGTGATGTTTTTTTCAACATTTTTTCAATCATTGACTAACTATAAATATTCATGATCCATTTCCAACCAAAAACCACAACTAAGACCAACATTGTTGGGAATACAAATAATCTAATCTTTTGATAATAGCTAGAACATTATAATCACTCAACGTTATTCACATAAAAATCACAATTCAATCCCCATATATGTCCTCTAGTCCCTCACAATGGTATCTATCCCAATACAGAACCTTATTCCCATTCGAAATATATCTCATGAATACCTCACATGTATTATAAAATCACCAAGGCATACAATTTACATAACTATCCACAAAGGGTAATAACAAATTCATTGTACCTAGGTATTGTACTACAATCCATAGATAATGTCATGTCTTATGATCTATATAAAATGTTATCAAAAATTAAATAATTTTAAAATAGTTTTTTATACATTAAAAAATGAAAATCACCATTATAATCCAACATCAATCCCATATAAGAAAACTTATATCATGTGAATTATATTTTCCAAACATGATTCATACTAACGTGTCTCTATACACCATGGTTGAATAGAAAAAATGAAAAAATATCAAATAAACAAATTATTCTTATATAAAATTTTTAATAATGAACATGAAAACTCTATATATTATACATAACCCTATTAACTTGGATATCCCTAAAGATGGTGTTCATGAATCACCAGCTTGATGTCCATCACATGGTCTATCATATCCCTATCTCTGTCTACCTATCCCATAATTGTTATTCAAAATAAAATATTATATGATATCAGTGTTTGTGTCTTTAAAAAATATCTATTTATAATAATATTTGGAGTTCCAAACGACCATAGGATGTCACCCCCTTATGAAAAAGGAAATTGACTAGTGGGGATGTTCTAAATCATCTGTTACGGAGAATATAACCTCAAATATCATAGTAATTAGTAAAAAATAAATAAATATATACATCATTCATGGTATCTAATCATAGTAATTCCATATGGAATTTTATCCAAGGAAACAAATTAAAAAATTAACAATTCACATTATATAATAACATAAAAATGTGTTCATAAATTCATGCAACTGAACAGATCTCCCACTAGTTTGTTAAAATATTCAAAATTAACAAATAATAATTGATATAGGAGGAAATAATATAGCCTTTATTCTCACCTCGACACTACATATTTCCCCATCAATATTATTTAGTCTCATCCACTATGAATCTTGTCGCGTTCCAATAAAAGAAACATTAGGTTTTAATTAATACCATGTTTCTGATATAGTTTTTGAGAAACATAGTTCCATTAGGTCTCATAATGTACCCCAAATATATTAAATCATAAAAATTTGTATATGTAAGGAATGAAAATAGTCATAAAATAATTAAACATAATAATGTACATTGTGTCATTTTTTTTAACAAAGAATCTAGTACATATGACCATACATTGATTTCACCATAAATGATGAAGTTACATAATGAAAAAAATCCCATATCATACCCTATAATAGATTACATGGTGTCATAACATGTCTCAACAATTACAGTAATATAATGCCAAACCTCAGATAAAGCCTCAAACAAATTATATTCTATTAAGGTAAAAGATTAACACTATCAACATTTTATGTGTTATCTAACTGGGAATCCCCTCACAAGGTAGTGATCCTTATTATACTTTGGTATAATGAAAACTAGTGGTTTAACAACCATATAACTATTCTATGGACCCATTCAAAAAACATCACTAAAATACTCGACATAGTCGACGTATCGTATAGGTATAAGATAATGGGTTACCAAGGTTATTTACATTTTCTAGTATTATAGATAGAAATTTATAGAAGGAATAACTATTGTGAACTTCTCACATAAGATTAAAAACAACTTTACTAGGCAATTATGTTGTCCGAAAACATATACCAGTATCATAATAACCGATTAGATGACATAATCAAAATATATATCCACTTAAAAAAGTTAAACCATATAATCACTTGGTTGGTCCCATGTGAAATCCCATATCGTGAGCATCATTGAATGATATTTGATATGGAAATTTCCCAAAATCCCCTAAAATCCAAAACACACCATCGTAATGTGGGTCCAAGGTCTACTCAAATTTTTCATGGTAAACCCTGAGTGTGATAACCAATCTTATTGGGTCACAACCATTATAAATCATGACTTTTAATAGTATCCCATATATCTAGTGCATCTCACCCATTTCATATCATATGTATTATCCACCTAATAAAAAGGGTCATGTGTCAATTAATGTATCATTATAAAACTGTCTTATTAAGTAAAAGAATGTGTACTAGTACCTATCACATGGGTTGTGACACATTGAAACCCATATGTGTTCTCATATCAACCATGAATGTATCCAATATGATCTTAAAACCTTATCCTCTATCTAATCATTGATAAAAACTAAATTTTTCACATGAAGGATACACTACAACACATAGTCTCTACATGATCCCTACAACATGTGGTAAGATATAAAACCTCTTATAATTAACACATAAATGTACTATTTTTAAACCCAAATGAAAATTACATACCCATTCATTCTAATAATCATGGAAACATATTCCATATCAATAATGTTCAATCCTATTCAATATACAATGATCTATTTTAGTTCCAAAATCTCATCTAATACTTCTAACGACATGTATTTGGTGAACTGACCATATGACATCCCATAAGGATCATTTCGGGTCTAACGAACATGTTTTTCACAAGTTTGAGTGACTATGTGAGAATATGTAATTTCTCATGAAAAAGAAATGTGTGAAAAAGGTGAAGTATAGTTCCATGGATTTTTTCAAATATTAAGTCATACCTAATGTCCATTCACACGATAGAAACGTGTTGCATGAATGAATGAATTCATGCACACATCCTCAGGGCAAATCCATCCTATTGCTCAAAAAATGAGTTTTTAGTATAGAAATTATTTGTGGATATGAATTAATGAAAAAGTAAAAGGAAGTGAAAAACTCTATTCAAAAATCAATGATTTTCTCTCCCACAATGGATAGTTTAAGCTATAAATAGAATCTCACCCCCACCCTTAGTGAGGCTCTCAAGAAGAAGTGATACACTTCAACAGAAAACTACTGATCTTTCACGATAGCACATAACACCATCAATCATGGAACCATAAAGGTAGATTATTTTCATTATAGCATTATTATGAGACAAAACATAATATGGAAAGCGGTGGAGTTTTTCAAGTGAAACTACCCCTAAGGCTAGTTAATTGTGTTTAAAAAGACACTTACATTACAGAACACCAGTCATTGTGGAACAAAAAATATTATGAGAAATTATGCCCCTTCAATCCAAAATTTTAACTTATAATTGAGTCCCTAGATCTCTAAAATGTATCAAATATCCTTACCCTTTTCCACACAACCACTTTAGGATTCCCTACCCAGTTCCCTAAAGACTCTTAGTCATTCCATTACCATACCTATCACATCTATGAATATGTACCCTAATTCTTATTACATCTATGAATAAAGACCCTAACGTCCATATCGTGATTGACCTCACCTCAATGAAAGTAACAATGCCATTTTAGGTCTATTGGTAGATGACTGGTGGTCACATAAGGCCTAGGAGTGGTATCCTTGAGAGATAGTGTGTAGCTATCTTGGTTGAGGGTTCTAATGTTGGATTGACTATTGTATTAGACATGGTTACCCATGAGGAGTGATCCTAGATATGTCTTAGTTTCCTGAGGTAAAACATAAAACCTCAACGTCCTAGTCACGTGATGTTAAAATACATGAAAACATCCTCACTGCATTATTTAATACTATATACATTCCATGTGTGATCAAGAAAATATTCATTATGTATGATCTTCATGTGATGAAATTCACTCCATCCATAGAGTACAAGACACCCTCTAAGGATTTCACATATGTTTAAGCCCCACACCAACCCTCATGAACACTTCTTCAGTGATAGGAGTATCCTTTTCAAAAGATATTAAACATCATTGAATGGTCCTGTCACACTACCATAAAATATACAATCCAAATATGTAGGTTTTGTTCTTTATCTTCTATATAGGGTATGTAGGATTCATCCTTGTGGTTAAATCCCACCAAAAGATAACAAACGTTTGAAATTTTCCTTCTTTGGGACTCACATCCAGAGTTCACCTCCATAGTGAATTATGATCAATCCATTTCTGATCACCCTTTATAAGTAATTATAATACATCCATCATTTCTCTACATAAAATTAAACTCACACACCAATCCATCCCAGTAGAACATTCAAATCAGTATTTGCAAGATATAAAACTTGTGGCGTCACCCAGAATACCTACCCCATGATAAAAATTGGATTCCAATGATATAATCCTTGAAAAACTTGTTCCCCGAACATTAATTATCATGTGATATATACAATCCACCTTGGGTACCATTCCTAATATTACTCATATGAGATTAACTCCAAAAGTGGAATATTTATAATTGAAAAATGTGAAAAATATTTGGAAATTACCTTAGATACATAATGTGACTACACTCCGTCTCAATGGATTCATCCCTTTTAATATAGAAGTAGTGTAATTAAACAACATCAACATAGAAATGGGTGAGGGAATTATTTCCACAGTAAAAAATTAATATTTTAGAGAGATTTGGAATAGTTGAAGATATATAAGGGGGAATCTAGGGTATGAGGAATTCAGATCCCATAATACTATTTTGATCAAGGATGATACATCAATATCAAAATTGATGAAACCCACCCTATTTTGGAATTTTTGAATACATGGAAACAAATTTGTGCAACACATATTCCCTAGTAATTGCTTTAGAAGAAATAATGGTAAACCTAATGTGAAACTATATTCCTCAATATGGGGAATAGTATAATCATAAAAATTATCATAATATCATGTAATCAGATTCAAACATTATTCTCTAGATACCACCATAGAAATGGTGGGCCACACATTAAACTCGCCAACACATTTAGACAGTTATCATTGGAATCCTCAATCTAGGACATCATCATCAGGGATCACATTATTCATCTCATTACTAGATGACTGTAGAAAACATGAAATGTATTCCATGAACATCTCCACAAAATTTAATATTTTAACCTCACTATGACACCAAATGCTGAGTTTAAGCTGAAATAAATCATTATACCAGACGAAGGAGCAGATTTTCAGGGGTCACGATAGAGAATTAACACTATACAGATAAACAATGTCATAGTGAGACTCTACTTTTTTATGGTTTTCAATGATGGTAGTGAAGCAACGTGCCCGATGGGATATGAATGAATAACGACACTTATCCTGAGCAGGGGTGAAGGGTTCACCCCCACGGTATGTAGCATATTTTTCTCCCAAGTCCCCCAAAATACTGTCGACACACATAGTACATACACTCAACCATCTTGTGGTCCATCAACGTTCATGAAACCACACTTGAGAGATTAGACACCTTATCTCTGGGTCTCATATATTCCTATAAATAGTCTATTGGGGCGTTCATTCGTATGGATGAATTTCCGCGATGGAAGATTGATGCTCTGGTCGCACTAGTACTTTATTCAAGTGCTATGGAACCTTAAAGGTAGTTTCATAACAAAAAATAAATCTGGAATTAATGTGATATAGTGACACTTATGTACAATCAATGTTATAAATAAACAACATTTGAATGAATTATTCACCAAACACCCTAAAATTAGAAGAGTAGAGTGACTTCCCATCCTCAAATAGGAACTTTCCCTCCCCCTTATAGGAATAAATATGAAGATACTTGAATGCTTGACCAAATATTTGACAAAGTCTAGTAACACATGTTGTTATTCACACATGGTGTAACCAATTTTCCAAATCCAACTTGCACGAAGACCCCTTGCGTGGATCACCCCTTGTGTGGTCCTTCATGATTCACCTAAACTTTTAGCCTATGTGATCCTTTCAAGAATTATCATTCAAATCCATTTATGGAATGTATTATCCTTCACGGTCGTCCTTTTCTGAAGGGTACTATTGGTAAACCTCCACTAAGAACTACTGATTTGTAAAATATTAGGGAAAGACACATCAGTGTGTCTCCCATATGGATTTGGATTTCGATGGTATCAGGATTCCCCCACTTATCCTACCATAGGGTATAGATCTTCAAGGAATATTTTGATTTGTATACTATAGTCTCAAGAAACCTTACCCTAGGGACTATGTTGTTGAGTCCCTGGTCATGGATTTCATGGATAAGGCTCACTCCGACAATTCAAATCTCTAAGACCCGAAGCCTTTGATTCCTAACTGGGAGGGTAAGGATCCCACTTGTTTTCCCCATCCATATGGAATGAAATCCTCCTACTATATAACCAATTTCACAGAAACCATCCTTTTGTAGGCCACTATACTTTCATGTAAAAGGTTGAAATATTTCTCCACTCTACATCCATGACCTTCATTTCTTTCTTACAATGGACCCATTTCCAACGTAGATTGAAGAGTTTGAAGCAACATAGCTAGGACCTCTTCCACTATAGCCCTGCCGACTTCCACCAATGAAGGAAGAAAATGTATGTGGTTTATTGAATAATTCTCATTTTATTGTCTCTCACATGAAGACTGTCTCGATGGGGCTTTGAGGTTAGTGATGATCATGAAAAAAACACAAAACCCCTGAAGGATTGAACATTGACAACTCTGATTCCGGTTTACCATGATTTGTAGGAAACCCACATAGTGTCCGTGCTCAATTAGAATCCTCTTTCAGAATATTCCCCCATCATAATTCCCTTGATAAGGGTATCCTTCTTAGGAGTAAACCCCGTGTTAAGCCCACAAATCATCATGAGTTAAAACATCAATAATGGTCCATTCACAAGGGATATCCATCTCAGATGTAACCCCATATTATCATCTCAATGGTCCATATTCCATTAGAGATTTACAATTGGGGGCCTCCGTCGTTGTGATACCTCATCAACGAACTATGTGGGTTTTTATTTCCATCCAAATGAGATATGTTGGAAGACCCCCTAAGCATCAAACCAAATTACTCAAACCAAACCTGTTATTTTGGGCCGTATCCCTAGAAAGGCATAATTAATCTTGGAAACTCATATCCCTTTGATGTTCCTTGGGATGCTTTGGTATAAGTACCACACTAAAATTTGACAAGGAACCTTCCACGGAGATGTCCTTCTCACTAAATGTTAAACTATATGGTTAGATCCTTATAACACGAACATAAAAGTATTATGTGTCCTATTAGGAATCACCATACTATGTGGGCTATGATTCCTTTCACAAGGATATATAGAAATCCCAATTATGGGTTCAATACCAACATCATAATAGCTTCTATCTCCATAGATTCTACTAAATTTCAGAGTGACATTTGTTAATAGGATGACCATAAACTCCAAAGATCACTCTTATGTGGCTAGAAAAATGGAATCATCATAATTACAACCAATGAATCTATTATTAGTATATTATATGATTTCATTAGTGAAGATCCTAATATACATACAGATATCTCCATTGATGATGATCATCAAATACAAACAGAAGACTCTGAACTCCACATATGCTTATAATTGTTTATTAATTTGGGAAGAACAAAATCATATTTGGGATTTAATGAAGGATTAATCAACATATCTGAAATATATAATAGATTCATGGAGTATTAAATAATTCCCCCTAGAGGGGTGTTATAAGCAAGACCTCTCATCCTCTCGACAAATGAGAGTTCTTAAGAACCATGGGACATAATCTACATTGAGCACCTACCTTTTGAGAACAGGTCCCTTTGGATATATAATCATCGTTTGTCTTTGGTCCCATGAAGAATCACTTTGGAAAACATTCTTTAATAATTAATTCCCCAACAAAGTCTCATTTCCATTGGAAACAACGATGTTGGGGAATTTGGGGTTTATTTTATTGAACTAGTAATCTTGGATAATTACACATTACTAATAGGAATCAATATATTGGAAACCAACATCCCATCACCCTCATGCATTGTGGAATAATAAATATTTATGTTGAAATCCCAAAAACATCCACCTTTATCAGGAATATGGAAACCCAATGCCAATATCCCATATCCCCCTCAAATATCATCTATAAAAGGGTGATTGATCCCCTGATATGCTGGTACAATCAAGAGTGGGTCATTCTATCCTCGGATATGGCCCACTAGGAGTTGGATTCATCAGTTCCTCATCAACATGACAACCCTAGAGGGCCACACAAGGGATAACCACATGCCTTCCATTCCAAATATGAACCGCTTTGAGATCCTCTCACCAGTGAGATCTAATCCTCACTACACAATATCATGGAGGTTGGGGATGTTCATGTCTCACTAACAATGAATATAACATATGATATTCTATGTAGGTCACTTATGAGTCCTTGTCAATTCCAACAGCAACAAATACTACAGGATGAAGAGAAGGTGTGCATCACCTCTACTATAATATCCTTAATCTAAAGCATATGACACCATCATCAAGGGAAAGATATAGATGATTTTCTATGGGGTAATCATTTATGGATATAGGGTACCCTTCCACTATCGTTGTCTCTCACCAGATCCCTACAAGAAAAAAAGAGGGATCCATATTTTCCAGATTAGGATAAAGACCTCTGCTTCCTCAAAGGCATGTCGGGTTGACACATCCAATAATTTTAACCCCCAAAAAGTGTTAGAATCCATCCTATGATGAGTATAATTAGTGATACAGTAATCACACGCTGTCAATAACCAAAATCTTGGTCCTCCCCACTCATACGACAATCTAAGTGGTTGTTCTCCCCTCTTTATCTAAATTCATCATGAAATATTTCCTCCTGCTCCTACTAACTAGCGTGGAGTCCATCCCCAATCCTAGACAAAAAAATGGAGGTCATCACCATGATGTTAATATCATAGTGAAGGTCATACCTACTATTTGTTCAACATGTATAGACATCCTCCAACAACTCTTCCTTCTGAACATGTAGGTCATACTTCTGTCACTTCAAAAAATCTTGTAATTCCTCCCCATGTTTTTTCCACTTAGAGTGGTGTCCATGCCTACTCCATCACCAGTAAATTTAGAGGTACTCCCCACAGCAATGATAGTTTTTATAGAGTCCCTCTTCATATCCAAATGTACTAAGGAGGAGGTCCTCCCCTCATTAGAACCAATATGCATAGATGTCATCCCTTTGTCGAATACATACTCTACCTTGAATAAGTGTCATAGGGATGGAGGGATAATACTATACATCAAAGGATACTTTTTGAGATGCAAAGTCATTATTGACCTCATTGATATCTCATATTATGAGGGAAAATATGAATTGAAAATAGAGTCTCCAAGACCATCCAAAGTCTAGGGTATGATCCATAATTATGATATTCACAATACTAGATGATAATGTCAGCATGATACCTATATCCATCCACAATTATTTGTATGTGGATTATGTTAAGAATCCATTCATGGATGTCACATTGAATCCATCCCAATGGCCAAAATTTTCCATCCTCTCTCCCTCTACAACATTTATTATAAAGATACTAGGGTTCAGACTGAAACCTTCAGATGGTGAGCATTATCTTGAGACACAGATGGACATCATCTCCCTCGCACATGTGTAATTATTGAACACTGCATGCTTTAAGGATTCAATGAGGAGGATGGAACCCCCTCCAAGAGATGTTCCATTATGTAGTGAAAAATTTTCATGTGAAGTGGCTTCTCTCTGAGAAAACGTGTAGAAGAGACAATTTACATCAGTGATGGAACCCATATCTTGGCCTATATCTATTAGATATTTTATCAGCCAATAATGGGATACCCCCCTGATAAATATTTCATGTAGGATATTTTCGTTAATGGTCATCTTTCATTAGTTTTATATTCAAATTAAACCCCAAGAATCAATTTAAAAAAGAACCTTTCCATGGAACAGGCTATGTGTTTCCACCATATCACCAATGGGATGGTCCACCACATCTATGATCTATTGTTAAACTATCAGGTATTCCATGAGTGATATGATTCCTTCAAAAAATAGTGTCTAAGGGTAGATATTGTTGTGATACGAGTTCTACTACTCATATTTGTATTCTCAGACCCTTCCATATACCAGTGTCTATAGAATCACATATCTCCAACGAGTCTTGAAAGAATCATCTCCTCCCAAGAAGATTAGAGACTGGGGATATTATGTTACTCTCCATTTCATTTTTCTCTTGATATAGTCCTTCGTATCAATTAATTATGAATATTATGTAATAGTTAAAAGAATTTTTAATATTGTTTATTCTTAACTACATCAAGATCATATGAATAGGGGCACCGACATGGGTCAGGATAGGGAAGATCCCCCTCAAGGGGTGGCATTGTACTAGGAAGACCTTCCATCCGGTGTCCTCACATGATGGTAGAAGAAAGCATTGTGCCTTATTCCCCTAATTGTATGATTCTTTATAGTTAGAACTTTAAAAAAGGTAAGGGACATACCCTAAAATTTGATCCAATATCTATTTCAAAAAATGTGGAGCTAGAACCTACAGTATTTTCAATGATCGAATACATCAATGATCATAAAATGCTCATCAATGATTTTATTTTTGATTGGTGATTTTTTTGGAACTACCCCATGAGAACCTATCTCTTTTATTGTGGGGAAACATTCAATTTTTTTTGAATTCATCAGGTTAAGCATGGTTCCCCCAAAAATACCTTTAGGGAAGAATCCAAGGTATATGGAAAGTGCACAGAATAGAAGTCACAAAACCTACTACAGAAACATGATTATCTATATCTGGAACCAAGTCATGTTTTTCTATAAGTTGATGCACCCATTCCTAAGGTTAATTGTGAAATGAATTAATTACTGTCTAGATACCCTTACCACAATGACATGATAGCGGCTCTTACCAATCACCTTGTGGACTAGAAGACAAAACCTATAGTAATAAATCATCACATAAATTCATTCAAAGCTAGGGTGGAAAACATCCATGAACCCTAAATGTTTAGAAATCTTATTTTTTATAGTTCAATAGGGTGGGTGACCTAATTTTTTAAATGAACAATTATATTTCAATATGGGTACCCATATTGGGGACCCTATATTTATAGAATGCCAACAAGATCCTATGTTTTGTTCAGAGAATAGGAGGACCCACATTAATTTGGTATATCCAATCATCCATAATGTCCATTTCTAGTTGGTAGACCTTCATAGATAGTTTCATTAAAAACTCTACTCCACTGCATGCAAGGCTTTAATTCCAGACAACATCATGTGAAAACAAAGACTTTATTATTGCGTAATAGACCATTTCACCTAGTGAAAGGGACTCACAAATTTAAATGACATCATTTTCTGCCATTTTATGTTTCTAAAATGAGTTTGGGGGGACATAAAAGGTGAGATAGTGACCACCCCCACCACAATGTATATTAATGGTGGATTTCATGAATTGTTTGATAAGGACGACTATCTGGAAGAAGCCTTGTAGTATGTCAGACATTAGATGCACCTGTCACCTCTTCAAGATTGCATGAGATGGACTTCAAAAGTTGGGGCTGTCTTCATAGTGCATGAAAAGAAGCATGATCTTGTGGATTTAATAGAACATTTTTTATTGTATCCTCAATTAGTGAGTTATAATAATTAGTAATAGTGTCACCCATCATATGAACACCAGGAACTACCTCACTATGTGTAGATGCCTTGAAGAGGATATTTGGTTATAGTCCCTTGTCAATGAAAGGCTCAATGAGTTCCCTTCCCAAATAGAAGGAACCTGACCTATTCCATCCATGATTCACAGTTCCTAGATAAATTCATCAATGACTTTGAAAAGGAAATTATACCACTTCCATATTGTAAGAATCCTCTAGAGGTTGTTCTCACTAGTCATACCAATCATTTTCCATACTATAGTATACTCTGATACACAATGTCGTTGTTTTCCAAGTCCCAAAAAGTACAAGAACGAATGATGCAAGGGAAAATAGAGTCCCCGCTTTTTCTAAACACATATCACACTCTTGGATATTTCTGTCCTCCTATGTCGGAAAATACACCTAGAGTCCCCATAAAAATACAATACCTCACAGATAATGATCAAGAGTATGACTCAATAATGGTTGTTGAGCTGTTGGATTGCTTCATGATGCCCGACATTGAGATATTCCATTAAAACTCCCCCTGAGCCTCTGACTGACAAAATCAATGGAATGACCGAGGAAATGTGATCCTTCAGAATAATTAGTTTCGTTCAAAAAACTAGGTTTTACAAGATACTAAGTACATAAAGATGGTTTTTCATAGAGTTTATTAGGTATGATCTTCCCATAGAACTTTTTCAGGTACGCTTTTCTAGCTATTCGATATTGTTTACCATAACAATAAATGATGGTTGTACCATGTTTAGACTCATAAAACTATGGATAGAAATCAACCAAAAAATATTTGCAAAATTTTTTTCAAATAATTTAGTTTTTTCAGAATAAGAATGTCTCCACCATTATCCAGACCACAATGGTTCATCCAGTAGAATACATTGTACCCCATTCTAAGGAGTAAACCTCTATAGGAATAATATTCCCATATCACAAAAATATGATGTGTTGAAAAAATCACTGGAATAGACATGATTATTTTCATCCTTCAGGACATATTTTTTTCAAATTAATTGTTTGAGTCCCTTGTGGAAACATAGAAATTCCTTATCCAATTTGAAGTAGGTGTAGATGTCATAGAAACCTATTATGCATAAGAGGTCGACCAAGTGGAATTCCAATCCATCATCTTATTCTGTATGTAATCCTAGGGCATTCTCATGTTCGGTACCAAAAATTGAAATATGTTACATGACAGTTCAATGTTATGGAAATCTTCTTGTTCCTGGTCGACACTACTCCAAGAATTAATCTCATCCCAACTCGGATGGTACATATGATGGGACATCCTCAATTTGATCTTACTCCCTCTAAAATTCTAATTTGTTGTATTATAATATTGAGAAGTAACATTGTTGAAAGGATTGAAAAAATACCTTGTTTTTTGGATTGATATCGAGCACTAAATTCATTATAGTCTCATAGGATAATGCCTATAAAACACAACTAGATACGCCCTAGTTTAATTTTTATGCATCAGTCCTCTTATCACATCAGTAGTGCCTCATGTACTCCATAAATGGTCATGTAGGGGTGATCCATGATGATGTGTCTCACATTTACTCATGTCAATCAAACTATATGTATTCCTTATATAACCTGATAGAGTGGAAGTAGGTTCATACACATGGGATTTACTGTATCCAAAATAATCTGACTTCCACCACATCAAATTTGGGGGAAAATCTATAGAACACATTCAATCTACCAATTCATTTCTCGGTGACCACAATGTTAGGCAATGGAGGTTTCTTCATTGTCTCCAGAAAAAATAATTATACTACAAAAAACTTAGCGCTTGTAGATTAACTAGTACTCGTATACAACACAAGCTCATCTGATACTACAATCACATTCTCTATTGAATTATCAATATGTTATCCATATGAAAATAATAAAGGAAATCCAACATGATTTATTGATACGGGCCAAATCATTGGAATCTGATTCTCCACAATTTCTTTGATATCAATCAGGGACCCATGCTCTGAGTCCATATGGATTTGGAATAATAGATTTTGCAGTCATGGCCTTTGCAGAGTATAAACCACATAGAAATATTTTTTCATTTAAGAAGGAAATGATGATTCCCCTATGTTTTCTAGCTGGGGACACCTTCCTCCCCCATCTGGTTCACCAATATTAGGTGTCAATGAGGATTTTGATGATTCCCCTTCTTTATTTGAATAGTGTGTCTTCACCACCATCGATGTGACGGTCAAGGTGAACTATGATAATGAAGAAGAACTAAGGTAGAAATTGATAATAATAGACATGTATCTAAGAGAGAAATAGTATTATGTGGACTTCCTAAAGAAAAAAAATGAAATCTTATACTATAGTAATGATGAGACATTGAGACTAGGACCTCATGTCTCTTCCCCCTATCTTGGACTCCCAATGAGTCCTCATGGGTTGAAGTAGCCACCGATAAATATTCACCCCTCTCATGGTGCTATGTTTGAGGCCATGTTTGATAAGATTATAAAGTCCAACATCATTAGTGAATTCATATAATATATATTTATAGTCAACATCTTCCTATCTGGGAAGAAAATTTGAAATTTTAGAGTCTGTATTGAAATATGGGATCTTAACCACTATTTCGCATAGAATTATTTTCCCCATCTGGTGACAAAGCTACTGAATGATTCCACCATTGGGTTCCATTCCCTACCCTTTATAAATGGATATTATGTTACAACTAAATTTGGATATCCATATAGGATGAGGATTCAACTACCTTCATATCACAATGAGGAACATTTTTCAATCAGTTGATCCCCTTATGTTTGAAAAAAAGAGCCACTTATCTGTGGGCTATGAACCACAAAATCAACATGATCCTAAAGATGTTGGTGAAGTAATATATAGGCAACATGGTGGAAAAATGTCAACTACATCATGATAATATCTAGAAACCTAATAAACTTATTGGAATCCACTAATCCTATAACTTAAATATCAACCCAATAATGTATTAATTAAGGATAACCTTGGGGATGTTTCTGGGCTTCATAGTATGATACAGAGGCATTGATTCAACCTTGAGAAGATCAATCCCGTCATAAAAATACCACCCAATGGAAACCTCCATGAGTTGTGATTCCTCTAAGGACACTTATGTTACATACATTGATTTATAAAAAATATTGACAACAAGTGCAATTCCGTCACTAGGGTCATGAAGAATGTAAAAATTTACCAGTATGATGAGGATTTCCATACTGCATTAAAGGACATCATATAGAAAGGTCCCTTGGAAACATTCCATCCAATAATAATATTAATTGATGATAAAAATCTTTATACAATCATAATTTTTTGTTCCTCGACATGGAGACTAGTTAACTTCCTATTATGTAGATATGCCTCTTGAAGGATTTCATTGTCAATATATTCGAACATTATCAACAAAATCATTATACATAGCTGGTGTCCCAAGTGGAGCCACTGATGTATGTTTCTAATTTACATATGTTGGTATGATACTTGTTTTCTTAGGTAGTGATGCTCCGGTATTTAGGAACTCAGTTCATTTTGTAGAAATCCATTAAGGTAAGTCTTTGGAAGATTTCACAGATGGTCATATGACCCCTGAAGTATTTCCTCTAAATGTTTATTTCATGAATTAATTTTTCCTATAAGGGTATAAAATAGTTTCATATTGGGATATTATTTTCTATGGTGCCTCTAAAACTCTGTATACTTGAAGGATCAATCATCCCAATATAAATAATGTAGGCATGGGTATTATCTTCATCATTCCCACACAGTCCATCCATACAAACTTGTTCATACTGTTAGAATACCGCACAACAATATGGCATATTATTAGTATCTAAACTATAGTCTCAAGTTCTCTCTCAATATTGACATCCCCCATTTATATGTTAGGGGATACTCTATGTTAGTCATCAAATATATCAATTGTGGCTATGTAGTTAGAATAAATAGCTCATTCATGTGTTGATGTAAACCCATCAGCTGATAGACGAGTTCCATTCTCAAAAGTAAGTTACTCATATCCCTCAGTTGTGAAATGATCATACTGACCCCTAGGAAAATTTGGATGGGTATCTTGTAGAACCTGACCTTGTTAATCTGATCATCCATTTGGATAATCAGAGGATCATTTCCTTCACCATTTAAGATGATTATGGCATTAAATAAGTAATCCAACTATATACCATTGCTTTTGTTCCAGGACCCTCAGGTCCCCCAAAAAAGAAGAAACTCTATATTGGACCACTGCCTTCATTGAGTATTTCATGTGTGGAATTCTCTCGCCATACTAGGATGAACATTAGTGAGTATTTCAACGAGCAGTCAAGTTTACACTCCAATGTGGGCCTTACATTCTCTACATATGTGGGTCTGATAGATTTATCATCTTTTTAATCCAACCAAATGATATATCTTTTGTTATGAAATATATTTATGATGGGTCATGTGGCCCACATCATGTGGGATTGACACTCTTCCACCAGATATGGAGGTAGTGATACTTTGGGCCCACTAAGGGATATGAATGCATCAATTTCACTAAGAGTTTTCAAGAAAGTTAGATCCACACCAACATTCTACATTGATTTCAAATTTTTTTCCACACCACCATGTTTTGTCATCCCTTTTATGAAGGGGGACAGGTGTTTTGGGGTTATACCCGCACATCAAAGATCAGATGAGATTAATCATTATGAATGTGACATACATCTTATTTATGGGGAAAGAAGGAATACACCTCACATATGTTAAATTCCAGAATATGATCGAGTTTATGAGCTCTTTTATATATAATCTATTCATATTCTCAGACACAATTCTATTCGTCAATTTCACCAACTTCTAGGATACACAGCTGAAAAATTATATTCCACATACAATATTCAATCCAACCATAAATTTAACTATCATACATCGGAAAATCGTTATATTTACTCATTCAAAAAGACAATCTATAACATTCTACAAAATATAATGGGACATAATAAGGAAATTTTCTAATAAAATTTCCCTCAACACCTTATAATCCCACTATAGGACAACATAGAATTTCTTCTGCGTGACACCAAACTCTAGGTTCCATGATAAATTAGTAGTCTTTCATATTCAATTTTAATTTTAATTTCTCTAAACATCTACTTCAGGACATAAAATATCAGATACTATGGAAAAATTTCATTCATTTTAGCTAGGATCTATTTAATATAATCTGATAAAAACCTTGAATAATCTACATAGGCAGCAGAATAGGGTTACAAGAGTGTTTAACAGAAATTTTTTCCTCCACTCCATCCCCTAGGGTGACATGGTGCTGCCTCTTAGAGGTATGGTTGTACGAAAAAAGCCACTAATATTAGAGCCTGGATATTAAGGACCTTACATTATTCATCACCTCTATTATAATGTAGCACACTCTTTTATCACCATGTATAGAGAGTTTTTAACACATCACACCAACTCAATGTTTATCAATAAGTACATCACAAGAGGCATCTAGGACTATGATTCATTAAATTAAAAAGGGTTCATATCCCCTTATAAATGTTTTGTGTGACATCGGACCCATTGGCCCATAATTCAGGTTATTTTTTTTATTTCTCCAAACTATAAAAATCTATTTGGGATTTCACACATTATGTCCATAAAATAATTTACATTGGTCCAAACATTTAATCCTTATGCTATTTTCAATTGGTCCAAGAATTATGACCTGAAAATATTATCCCAGTTTTCCAAGCTCTATGAACATCAACTAAGACACCATTGATTCAAAATCTATGAACATAAACTAAGATACCTCTTTTCTAAACTAATCCACCTTATTCTAAAAGTCATGGTCAATGTAAGGAAACCTTAAACTATTTTTAATTATTCCATGAATTATGAACCAAACTTATTTGAAGCCCCTATAGTCTTAATTATATGAAATTAATCTACAAATCCTATCATCCTCAATAAATAAAATTAAAATATTAATATATCCCATGTAATAACAAGATACCTCTTATTGAGAGATAAGTTTACCCCATAAAACTATGATGTCGTGTATGATTTGTATGAGAAGATCCAAGATTTCATACCCTTTTTATAACCCAGATACCAAATTAAATATATATGGGATGGTAAAAAAACCTTACTACATTCCATGAACGTGGGATTCCCCATGAAAATAAATGGATGACACAATCCCTCACAAAATATTTTTTCTCTAATCGGTGCTTGTATTAAACCATTCCATGTTCAAGAAAAATGTGTGGATTGATTCCCAGACTCATGGGATAAATAAATACTATTGGAGTCTATATCATTAGGACTAGTTGGACATTTAGTAACCCTTTTACCCCCTTGAACACAAGTATGATCCCAACATCATAACCTTAAAATGTAGGAATTGGTCTCAATGGATTTATATGGTACACAGGCCTTCTAGGATCCTTTAATGTTGGGATTTACATCTTCTAAGCCATAAATATACAATTGATACCAACATACCTCTATTAAAAGAATCATGGAATTAAATAACATTATACCTTCTCCATGTTGCATGAATTGAATCCTTAAATAATTTAAAGATTATTTCTCAGTTCTTGTAAAACATGTGGTCCCACATGCCATCCGTTACTACTAGGATCAGCCTCTGTCATGCACTGTAAATTACATCATAGAAAAATAGTCTAATAACTCTAACATTAATATTTTTTCAATAGTATAATAATCATGACATTTAAATGTTTTCTATGGTCTAGGTAGTATGAACATATACTATATGGAACCATCATTATCATTTATTTTTATTGTTCATTTCTTAATTAGCTCTATTAATATTGGGTTTTAACTCTCTTTCACCGTACAAATATATCTGAACCCCCCTCTCCATGGTCTAATCCTTATGACCATAAAATATTTGAAATTAGTAAAAACACTATGATCCAGAAATGTATCTGTTCACCACTCTTTTTCATGGTTTTCTTCATATTCGGAATTCCAGTGATCCCATGCTTCCATCATTTTTAAGAACTACATGTCACTTTTTTCCAATACTTATGGGATTCGTAGCTACTACTAGGATTTTTGTCTTAGGACCTTTCCCTAGATTCATTACAAAACCCCATGTTACATGTAGTGTTGTCATCACAAAATGCACTCATGGGATTCCTTATAGGTATAATCCTCATTCACTAAATTGGTCCCATTAGTGGGTCAATATCCCCTCATAACATGATAAAAGTAATGAATAAACATACCTCTCAATATAAAATCTCTATAGACATCCTCAATGCATGATGTCAAACTGTGTTCTTACACCATATAAATTAAGGATGCCTCTTAATGGGAAATTATTTTACCCTGTACCAAATCATGATGCTCTATATGAAAAATATAGGATGAATAGACACTTATTTCCATAGAACATGATGTTAAACTATGTACATACCTTGAATTGAATCAGTATTCCTCATATATGAGAGTGATAGGATTCAATATCCTCATTTTAGAGGGTATCCCCTATCGATTTTGATATTTTACTGCGTTTTATTCCTTAAATATGTGTTTCTTGATTCCCATGATCATGTTAAAGATTTTGAAACCCAAATATATCATCCTAGATCTAGTCCCCATCATCAACTCACTATGTGTCCTTTCCCTCTCTGGTGTCATCATGTCAACAGAAGGATTAGTTTGTGGATTTTTTTAGGAAATAGGGTTTATTTGACCCCCCCCCCCATTAACATTAGGTAATCACTCCGTCATGATATTCAAACATCCTAGAGACAACCATACACCATGTTCAATTCTACATGACCTAAACCAACAATATTCCCCACATTATGATATGTATGACTATAAAATAGTATAATCCACAGTCCATGTTGTATGACATTAAATATCCAAGCCCTTCATCCTTATTTCTTGAAATTAAATTACGACATTCCACATATGAAACTATGATGCATAAAAATATATGTATGGTATATTTATAACTTCACCTCATATATAACTAGGATTCCTTTCCTCAAAAGTAATATATGAACCACACATTACCCCGTGTCAAATAGGTATTCCTCGTAATGTGGGAAGATCTAATATCCTCATTATAGAGGATCTCATCATAACAGTTTCTATATCCTACCATGTCAGGTCTCAGAACTACATATGGCCTACTTACCATCCATATAGGATATGTATTGACCCCCAAATATTATAACTTGATTCCTTCCCTTCCACTATCTTTACTTTGGGATGTTTAACATTTTTTCTTCGAGATTTATATGTACTACAATTTGGATAAACAACATCCTTGAGGTCTAAACCAGATTTAAAATATAATCATATCATTCCATGCTAGCTCTCCTGCTTTCCTGGTATTTTGCCTCAAATTATCATCATAAAAAAATAGTGTATCCTATGTTTCAAACTCTTTCAATGCCTGTTAATATATTTTTTCACCTCTTAACCAATGAACGTGGGTATAAAACCTATGTTTCAGACAAGTTGAATGGTTGTTCCCCATATTTCAGTTATTACCATTTCACTATATATGTCTAAAAAGTCAAAATAGCTATTTTGGGATTTATTAGCCACTTCCTCCCCTCATTGTTTCCACCCTCTAATCAATGGGAACCTTATATTTCTTCTTATTTATCGCCCCAATTATTCCTTATATGGGTTTATGAGTAAGGATTGGGCTACCCCGTGAATGTTTGATACTCATGATCAACCCTTTGTATAAACACTATAAACTAAAACAATGTGTTTATGTTTAGCAATAATGTCTCTAAATTGTGTTCTATTAACATATAGAATGTGTTTTGTGAAATAGTGACACCATGGCCCTACTTTTACATCGTATTCATCACTCTATCTCACTAAACATACCCATTTTTATGGGCAATGTGGTCCAATAATTATGACCTTAACCTATTTTTCATTGGTTGGAAATCAATGACCTTAGAAATAGTGTCAATGTCCATGAGTCAAAAATTTAAACTATTTTTTAATTTCCCCTGGAATATATTCTACCACATTGGTATTTATTATCCCTAAATTACCATCTATTTGTCACATTTCCATGATACACATTTCCTTATATTGTATTCAAAATATGGTCTAAACTCAATCACCTTAAACTAGGAGAATATGTCAAAGCTTCATGACTTCAAAGTGTGTGGGAATCACCTTGTGAATGTGTTGTAAGGAATTGGACCCCCTTGTCCCTTAATTCACATCATGTTGTCACTTTTCCATCTTTCACAGGTCTTTATGTGTTATTCACTCTATATTATGAACACTCTGGTAAAAAAAAATAATATGAGGCCATTCATAAAGACTCTAATGTATTTTTAATTCATTTTATGGAATTGTTTTCATTAGGCCTTATAATCACTAAATTAATTCCGATTTTATCATTATTTCACACCACATATATCCTTTTAGGATGATCGACCAACTTTTTTTAGAATTAATGACCATAAAAACATTAAAATTTTATCATAAACATATTCTATAGATTCAGGTGGCCTCATAGGCCTCTCAATTCACATCGGGTAGCTTTCTATGATGTATCCCATGTTTCTTTGAGATATGACACACAATGGTCCACTAATAGCTGATGTCCTATCCATCTTATTCTTAAATATTTTCAACTTTACCTTCATGTTCTTAATGGAAAATGTCCCCTCTAGTCCCCCCCATATATCTCAGGTTTATACTCTTTCACGATAATCCAAAAACATTATGGACTATAAATTTGGAATGTAGGTCTTTGAAATGGGACCCAAGATTGATTCCAATCATCATGTATTTAAATTATAATTTTTTCCTATTCAAAATGTGAGTGGGTCTCATTGGGTACTCTCGATTCTCCATTTAAATCAAGATACCACTCTTTTATTCCACACATATCATCAAAGAGACAACCATTCAGTCCAATTCAACATTACCTAAAACTATATTCAAATCACCCCAAATTATTTTTCATAGTGATGAGTCTCTTAATATTTTCTTGCCTCGTGAACCATTACTCATATTACAACTTTTTTATACCTCCTATTCCATTCCTAATATGGTTGGGTGTGTTTAATTAATGTCATTTCATAATACATCCTATTACATGACATTGATTTGAAATTAATACCAATGAAATTGAAAAAGGATTCCATCTTGACCTGACATGATGACGAAATGTTGGGAAAGTCAATGCATAGGTCTCATACTTTACAACCCAATCACACAATGATAAACTATGATTTAAATTATCCTTATAGTATGATGTTAAACTTCATGTCAAAATTCTTCACCATACGACATTTAAAAATGTGTCACTCGTCATTATTTCATGATGTAAAATTATGATAAATCTAAGGTCCTTTCCCATGATTACATTTCCTTCAGTTTCTATCACCATACACATTGTTCAGTTTCTTTAACCTCACTTAGCATAAGATTCAATGCCCCCTAGGAATGTGATTTTGACTATTGATCAGATTGATAAACTTACCCAATGTTCTCCATGTCATGGACTTGTAATTCTGAGACTATTGTATTCCTTTATAACATTCCATAACATCATCTACACAATTTGTGTGCCCCTTTATCTATATCATCATCCTCTTTCACATTCAAACATACCCCCAAATGGAAATTGTACCTATCCAAAATGACCTACCTTCCCTCCCCGAACAACACCCTATAAGGATCTGTATGATAGTTTGAGACATGTTCCATTTTTTGAAAATGGTTTGTGTCCAACTATATATTTTTCATCTCCATCCATAAATAATCGACATGGATTCTGTGTTTGAAAATGGAAGTTAGTTATCCATTATTTCCACACCCCTCTTTTGTGTCCCATATGTTGGGAATCCTGATTAAAAATCATTATTCCCATTTTCTAGTGTATAATTAAATTCTCATGGACTTGCCCTATTTGAGCAGTAGTGAACAATGGAAATAAAATTAGGTTTCTTGGAGAGCCATGTTCTCCTTCCATTGTTCCTCTCTGTCTGAACTCCCTCTACGGTCATTCAACAAATTCATACCTTGAGTTGTTGAATGTATAACACTCTCATATAAATGATTGAGTATGTGACCATACCTTGGTTATCACACATATCTTGACTCTCATGAACATAGGGATTGGATGTTAGTTTTATCACAAATATTATTGATGTGTGATAATGAAATTTTAAAAAATAAAAAATTTCATGCATGTTGAATGTTTTAAATAGTGAAATCATTGGAAACTAGTTTGGGTCATCCACATCATCTATCATCACTTATGTCCCGAAAAAAATATTACCTTGTGGCTCTAACTAATCAATTTTGTTTTCCATTCATGTCAGTATCTAGCGTATGGATTCAAGGAACTGCTACAACCTCTATAGATCTACTTCGTCCACTATAGAAATAGGATGAATCTCATCAAACATGATCTTCACATAGTCCCACTCAACATTATACTCGGCTATCTGAGATAACTCAATCTTTTTCATTATCCTCATCCAATTTCAGCTGAACAATCAATAAGAAAATAAAATTTTAAAATTACACTCATTCTCTTTCTCCTACAGACATTAAACTTGATGATTCTCCTCTAGAGCATCTTGGTGATATAATATTTCTCCATATTCCAGGAAACATATAGTTTTTAGATATCATATTGTACCTTCTCATCATGAAATCACATACCATCACATCGAAATCACTAGACTGCAATAATTTAGAGCCTAATTTGAGAATCTAGTAGTGAAGAGTCCCTATCTCGGTCCCCAATTATAGATTTTGGTTCTACTCAAAGAAACCATTCATGATCCTACATGCTATGCGATTTACAATGGGGTTATCTTCAGTGACACAAGAAGTAGATTCTTCTAGCTCATTAGGTGGTGTTGGATCAAATTCATCTAAATTCTCATGAATGGAAGATGCAGGGTCCTCTTTTGGGGTCCTCTCGGATGAGTTGGGATCCATGTCATGTGGTTAGTTAATTTACTCTAACCCTTCCTTGTCAACATCACCTCCAACATTCATGAGACCCTCTTTACCAGTGGCTTTCCTCATAACTACAATAGTCTATTCTCCCAAGACCAAGATAGGATCATCAAAAAGAAATGGATTCTTCTGTTTTAGAACCACCATTAAAAAAGGCACCCTGAATACTCGTGCCACATGAAGATAGACAGAACACATCCATTTGATAAATATTTTAAATAATAAAATTTAACACAGTTTTATCATTATTGACATGTTGGAAAAAATAAATAATGTGACAGAAAAATACATACAACGAATGAGGATTAGAAGACATTGTACTTGAACACCGGTAAGAAGCTCTACAATTGGAGACCGCTCGACTCCAGTTGGAACTTTGGTAGCCGGGACCAAAACCCCAATGTTGGTTTTCTAATATTTTAATTTGAATAAACAAACATATTGATGAAAATAGTCTATGACACATTTGAAAAGATTTAGGTGGATTAAGATTCAGCCTTATCTTAAGGAACCTGGATCTTAATAACATGCCACCCCGAGAAACCTACATCATGAAAGTGGATACCTATGTTCAGATTCAATGAATTGTTACCTTATTGATATACAAGTGGATTATAGGATTCAGAACCACCACTTTGACCAATTCATTAGGCCCTCTATTTGTAGAATCCCCGGTCACAGTCCTCAGAGTGTGCTCTCCAGTAGCTGATGGAGCACCATATCCCAATCCAATAGGGGCCCCTATCCATTTTATGATTTCTCCCATAGACGATAAATTTCAATCATACCTTATGAAAAAATATGGATGGATTGGATGTTACATGTACATTTACATTTACCTAATTACCTAAATAAAGTAAACAAATTCAATGTCATCTGAAGTTGTGATATCATTTCTCTCTCGTTGACTCACTTTCTTATTTTATCATGCCCATGGTTCTCATTCACTAGAGCCGCATTTCCCCTCATCATATGAATCCAATATATTGAGTCATTATCATGTGGTTTATAATAATTTTATTCATCACCGCTAATAATTACTTTCACTAGACCAATAGTAATATTAGGTTTCCCATGTTGATGCGAGAATGCATCCATGGATGCCAAGTATTTGAGTGTCTTCTAGAAGGAAACCTTGGAAGTGATTTGGGTGGTCCCATCCATTGGTATCTCAATATTTTCATTGTTCAACATATTCCATGACTTATCCCTCATCATGATCATCCTCCACATTCCCCACACCATCCAAATTGTAGGAAAAGTAGCATCAATGATTATCTCTAGAAGATACCACAGTTTCATTTCATGATCCTATTTGGCTCTAGTGGTTATATCCGAAGAGAAACATACGTGTTTCTTGGACATAGTCATTCTATTTCCATCCCCTAGGATGTGAGGGAGAACCAGTGCCTTAGGAATTAAAAATTTATGCTTTATCTCCAGCTACTCTAGGCTCCAAGATCTCCCTTCTAATTTAATCCCACTTACCTCCTTTCATTTCTAAGGCCTGTTTTATCAGCAAGAACATCCATATATTTCATTGAAAAATAATGATTGACAGAAAAAGGACACAAATATTCTACTCTATATGTACCTCCATATATACTATCCTCATTGGTTATAAGAATCATCTAAATTTCATTGTGAGTAGAAAAAGTGTTTATGGATAACATTATGTGTTTCTGTCAATCCAAGCCACCATAACTCTACATCATAAGGACTCCACATACTCTCTATGTTCCAATATTTTGTACAGGTTATCCACAATTCTTCCAATTGGGGTTGAGAAAGGATGTAGGATGAAATTCTTATTTTTTCCAATCCAGATCATGACCATGGTCTTATTGAACGTCCATGCCTAGACCCCAATGATGTTGACTAGGGATGGCCATAAACAAGATGTTTCTAGGATAATGGACTTGATAACAATTAATTATTTGAAATAAGTCATGATTAATCTATAAAAGAATGATAATGGGAGAAAATTATCTTAGGAACATATCCCTTTTCTGCATGTCCCATCCAACTGTAGATCTAAGAAAGCCCTAGAACGCACATTTTCACTTGGTTTTCAACCACCATTGTCACTGCCATCATATTATCCCATAGAAAATGATAATGGGAGTGTCTCTGATCAAGGTTTGATAATAACAAAGGTATGATGAGATTAATGTGATTTACTAAACCAATGGGTTTCAGTACACTATCATACTGTAGCCCCAGTGTTCATAGTCTCACTCCACTTGAATCAATGAATATGATCCTGGATGCAACCTTTTAATTTTCATCAAATATAGCTTTATCAACCCTAAAATCTTCAATTATATATCCTAATTCATTAATATTTCCATCTATGTCTTGAACAAAATTTCCTTATGGAATAGGGGAGCTTGATAGAGCATCACCTTCAACACCTCATGAAAATTCTGCAGCAGGAGAGAGTCTAAATACAATTTTCCCAAACACTAATCACCATAATAAAATCATCATTCAATATTCAGTTTTATGGGATTCCATCAATGTAGTTCACATTCCACAAGGTAATTTACCAATCCTCATGGTGAAGGTGGGAGGTGTAGGGGTTGAGAGACCAACAGGTGGGGAACTATGGAAGTAGGTCATGTTGGCGGTACATTTGAAATTGGGATGTCCACAACCCCTAATATTAACCAATTTGTCCTATATCATCCCCATAATACAAGAAGAATTATCATGCATATTATTTTAGGCCCATTCACCATTGAAATTACCTCGAATCCTTTAGTCCGAGTCTTTATGATAGTCATTTCTATTGTCTTACAAACTCATTTGGAATATTATTTTACCGAAGGCCAATAATTCAATAATATCTAGTTTCTCCCTCAAGTTTTTATCACTTTTTTAGTAAATATGTACGTGGTATTGTCCCATTGATCATAATATTGGTCACCGTGAATGTCAATGTTCAAATGGTTATGATTTTAAACCGGTGTGAACCACAAGTTCGTTTTGTTGACTTTGATATCTAGGATGGCCTCTTCTTCCATTATCTCAAAAATGGGTAGGGGAGGTTGTTTTTCAAAAGATAATTCTTCTAGGCCTCAATCTTCATGCACATAATATCCAAGTTGTATGATATAACACTCTTTGATCAGGGTATCTTGTGATTTCTTCCATTTTATCCCTCAAGGAAGCAATAGTAGCATCCTCGATCTCGGTAGGGATTTATTGGTGGTTGGTTTTGGAATATTTTTGATTTTATATTACATGTGAATAATAATTCAACATATAACTAGGAAAAGAAATATTATATGCACAACGTTTGATGTGTGTGCATAAAAGGTATCCTTAGTCACAGAACTGGTTTCATAAAAGTGGAATTTTTGTGAAATACATAGAAAAAGCTATAGAGTTCACTCATAGTTGAGTTTCGTGAATAAGGGCTCAAGATTATCTCATGAGAATTTTGAGTACTATACCATGAGGATCAACCTCTGATTTATAGGTACAGACCACAAGTTCTCTTGTAGTGTGAAAAGATAATGGAACGAAGGGATATAAAAGTTCATAGACGCCTAGAAAAAAATCTATTCCCTTAAAAATTTGTCACTCAATCCATCCGTCATGACCCCATTCTTCTCATATTATGACGGGAGAATATTTTTTACTAGAAATATTAACTTAGAAAAAAAAATTACCAGTATTTTCTGACCATGTGAAATGCCCCAAATGACCCTTTTGGGGATAATGAAAAAGTTGTATGCATGTATGAGAAAGTTCACATAATAATGTAATTATACATGCAATAGACTTTCATGACAATGATGGTGTATAGTTAAATAAATTTTTTCCAAGTGGATGGAATAGATAAGGCCCATGTGGACATGAAAGTTGAGTCACATATAAAAAATAATCTTTTCATAAAACCCCAGTGTACCACGATCCTATTGAATTACAAATGAGAATTTAAGGAAGAAATATTTTGAGGATAATACATAGTGGAAAATTATAGATCTGTGAAAAAATTAGTTTTATTCCCAAGGATTTTTACACAAAAAAAGGATTTTGGCATTAAATTTAATCTCACCCCCACACTTGAAGAGTCTCTTCAAAAGAAGAGCTAATGCTCTACCACATGAAACTCATGTGATTATACGACAACATGAAACACTAGTAATCTTGGAACCTCATAGGTAGAGAATTTTCCTGAAATTACAATTTGGGACCAACCATCTCTTGGATTTTGATGGAGTGATCCTCATACACTACGTCTAATGATGGTCTACTACATGTATAGACAAGCTTACATTGTGCAAACTTGATTTGCACAAAACTACAAATGTTTCAGGCAACAATGTTACAATAATCCATAAGTTTACCATGTAGTAGAGATCCCTTCTCGCACAAATTTTTAATACAATCAAAAAATAGTTCGGAAAAAACTTCCTAATCCCCAACATAGTGCTCCCTATTCATCAAAGGAAGCCATTACCCAACCAATTGCTTCTAATCAGAAGGTCCCTAATTCAAAATTATTTTAATCATAGAGACACTAACATCAATATCTTAATTTACCACACTATTTTGGTAGTTAGAATGACATTTCCCACCCAAAGAAACATGATTGGTGGTCATGTAATCCCTTAGAGTTTCATATTCAAGGGAAACTGTGAACATATCTTGGTTGAGGGTCCATATGTCAGATCATTCACTAACCTTGACATGGGCCCCCGTGAGGTGTGGGACCTCCAAAATATGATCTTTATGATGTAAAACATCTATATTACATGTCCTTATGACATAAAATGAAACTATAAAAAAATTTATTTAGAAACTAACATAAAATTGTAGTATTAACCTATGTGACAAAAAAAAGATTCCTCAAGTATGATCATAATGGGATTCCACTTATACCACCATGGAATAAACTCCACCCTAATATATAAGTTATTACATATAATACCTAATAAATAACTTATCAAAACTCCTTCCGCAAGATGAGAATCCTTAATATATGATGTTTAACTGCATGGATTATTTATGTCACATGTCTTTAAACTATAATATTGAACTATGTGGGTTTTGATCTATTACATATAAACAGGGAATACAGGTCACCTCCCTGATGTTCAATCCCAGTTATATAAAACCTATTTGTGAAATTTTTCCTCATAGGATCATACCTACCGTATCTACGTCCATGGGGCATTTTAATCCATCCATTCTAGATCATACACCATAGGGAATACTGATCCATCCATATTTTCTACAAAATATGTTAAATACATACCATCATCCATCCCAAAATTAAATTTTGTTCTGTCTTCATAGGACATAGAACATGTGACCTACACCTGATTACCCACCCCATTATAAATTTGGGATTCCTGATATTTTAAAACTTAAAAAACTGACATACCTAGAATTAATTAAATCATGATTGAAATGTGATTCCTTCAGATTTTTTCACAACATTACTGACCTGTGATTCCCTCCTAAGGAGGAATATTTAAATGTGACCATTGTACCAAGTGTCCAAACATGCATATAGATTTCCAAATAATTTACTCCCCTGACCGTAGGATTCTTCCCTACCAATATCCCATCATCCCATTTCGATCAAGGAGTATACATCATGAATGAATGTGATGAAACACTCCCATCTTTGGAACGTGAAAATGTAGTGAAATGAATTTGAATAATGTACGAGCCCTAGTGAAATATTTAGAAATATTCACAAAAAAGAAATATGTTATGTGATTATTTAATCACATTAAAAAGATAAAAATCACATTGACATAGAATATCAACTCTCTAAGGACATATCCCACTCATAGCACTCCCCAATTATCTAACCCAGTATCAAATGTGTATTCCAAATCATTCATGATATGTATGATAATTTCACCCATCCTCCCAAGGGAAAACACTCCCAATCCTATGATAATAACACTTTAAATTCTAACATTTTATTCCAATAATTTATCGCATTCGTAATATTGTAGTTAAATAAACAATCATCCTCTCACCCTTTGGTGATGCACTCTCCAAGAACATTCAAGTACTAAAAATTTTATGGATCACTTTCTCCTACTATAGGATGATCAATGCCACATTATTTCCCAACTTAGAGAATTCTATGAACATATCCATTTTTCAAAAATCATAGATTCTCAAGCAATCTTGATCAATAATGCTTTAAAAATCACATATTTTTTTTTATTTTTTAGATATGCTTTATTAAAACAATCATGCTATGTTTAAAAAAATTCAGCCACTACCACATATTATAATCCTAGATTAAACAAAATTTAAAAATTTAGAGTATATTCTAACTCAATCCAAAACAAAATAAATTATTAATAAAAAAATATAATTAATTGACACATTAAACCAATATTAATAAATTATTAATTATTTGAATTATAACGAAACAATACACAAGTGATCTATCTTGAACTAATCCTTAAAAAAAGGGATTTGTAGCACCCATGAATCCATCAAGACCATTATCATACAAATCCCCAATTTATCATTTCATTTCATTGTATAAATGTACCTAGACTATTTTATTCCATAAATAATACAAGTATTGACATACCTCAATGAACATTCAAGAAACTGGTAACACACCAAGCATTTAGGTATATGCTCAACTTATAGTTATCATAGATATACCATCAAGAAAAATCATACTAAATTTTTAAAAAATTCATTAATATTGAAAATTAAAAATACAAACCACATTATAATATTTATATATGATACAATAAAAGGTAATATTAATAATGGAATAAATATACCATAAAATAAAAAAATTTAATTTTATATCATCATAATATACAATGAAGAATATTTTGTTGATGAAAACTATATAAAAATATAAAAATTTAAACATATGATAAATATCATGACATGTAAATTAAAAAATAAATGAATTATTATAGAAATTTATTGAATAAATATATAGTAATGCAATATTAATGATTTAAAGATGGTCATTTGGATTATAGTTATTAGACATATAGATATGTGATTAAATATTCATTCATATTACATTGTTATTGATACGATCATTTGATATAAGATTAATCACTATGATAAATTATATGTATTATTTTAAAAAAAATGAGAAAATATAGTCTTTGAATTGGAGGGTATAATTAAGATTCACGACATTATGATATCTATTTACAATTTAAATGGAATGTGAATAATTAGTATAATACTTCATAATTTGGATTATATATCTAATCATATATAGGAGGTATAATCACTATTTTCGTTCCTAGTACAATCCTAAATTTAACTTTATTTTTTATGGTCTGGGTGAAATCATCTATTGGAGGAGTTAAATGCTATGTAAATCAATACGAGATCCATACGAGCTAAATCATTACTCATGACTACAATCATTTTTAATCGTAAAATAACATGTAATAATGTGTTGATGGGGGTTTAATGTATAATTTTTGGAATATATGAAAACTTATTTTTTAATTTAATAAATGATATTTTGATATTATGTATGTATATTTACTATTAAATGATTTTTTTTTGTAAATTTAAATTTATTTTATAAAATTTTGTCTTAAGAAATAATTTTTTTAATGAGAATGTTTGATTTTTATTAAAATTTCCTGAAAAAAATAAATTAATAGTTACTGAATAAATATTCCATTTTGATGATTTAGTAATAATATGATTTATTGTCCAAAATATATATTTTAATGAGAAAATTTTATGTATAAAAGGTATATTATTCATAATTAATTAAATAAACTGCTACTAAATAATTATGTTAATGAAATAAATTGATAATATATATGTTCATATAAATAAATATTATCTAAATATTATTACTTGTTAAGAAATACTAATATATTCCTTTTTAATATTAAAAATTGTATTTCCAAAATATTTTTTAATGTGTTATGTGATTTTATATTAAAATTAAATTATATTTATTGGAAATAATTGACCCAATAAAATGTATTTCAATGTTATAATTAGTATTTACTAATTATTTTCTAATAAACTTTTTATTTTTAGGGATAAAAATATGTTACCAAGGTGATTTTTGAGATCACCTAGAAATGGTAAATGAGTTAAAGGGGATAAATTATGGTATAAATTTATATAATTTAATAAAATATTATCATTATAGATATGTATGAGGGGGTTATCAAACTCATTATATATTATATCAATTTTATTTCCTCATTAGATCCGTATTAAATGATTAATTAACTTTGGCATTCATTAATTATTTGGAATTTTGTGGAAAATCCACTCAATCTTATCTATAAAAGAAACCAATCAATACCACTTCTAAACCAAAACATTTATTTTATATTCAACTAAATATATTCTTTTTTTATTTTAACAATAATAACTCGTTTTTGGTAGCCTCTAATTACATGTAATCCAAATCATTCATTTACACAATATTATTTATGAGAATATTCATGTCTTCAATGTAAGGGTTAGAACCTCATTGATAATTATAATTTATCCTCATCATGCATGTATTATTAAATATAATATATAAATTAAATTAAGTACTTTTTAAAACATTAACTTTTTATAAAAGTTATATTATAATTATATAATAAAATACTCATAATCACTCAGTCGTTAGAACATCTTTCCGTTTTATTAGTTTTACAAGAAAAATGAAAGATTTTATTTGTTTAGATAATGAATTACTATGAAAACAAAAATTATAGTAAAATATAATGTCTAAATTATTAATCTCTTATTTTCATAATTAGTGGATATATATATATATATAATTATATTTATTATGAAAATCAAATTTTTATTGAATTGAAATTCAAAAATGTATGTAATTTTAACCATTATTTACAAACTCTCATGATAACATCCAAAAAATAATCATTATTCTCTATAAAAATTAAAATTATCCTACATAATCTCCCATATAATTAAGAATGTAATGAAATAATGATTGAGTATCAATAAATAGAACAACCATACTAGAGTTACCATTGAAAAAAATATGTAGTTAACCCCAGAATATTAATTTTTTTGATAAATGATTAAAATTTTTGAAATAGAAAATAATAAATTAATTAAATAATTATTTAAATAAATTTATGTTTCTTATATATATGTTTAATAAATATAAATTTATTATAAATGATTCTAGATAATGTATGACCATGCAGGAATCCAAGGTATGTGTTTTTCTTAACTAAATCTTTATACCTTGAATCATAATATCACATGTAAGACTATGTTCTAGTAATATTGTGATATTCAATCATTTACAAATTTTATATTATATTTAATATTTATATTTTGCGGAATTACATTATAATTTCATAATCATCATCTTTGATTGATATCTCTATTTATAAAAATATGATTTTGTAATGAACAATATAAAACTTATATGATATCTATTACTCCCTAATGAATTTGATATTTCATAAAAAATGTTTTCTTTTATTATTTTGAATTACAAATATCTATAATATTTTATACTAATCATAATTAACTTTATGATTTTTCAAAATGATATTTTATCACACTTTTATCGATGTGGGTTTTCTTTTAAAAATACAAAAAACATAAGAACATTTTACTTTTCACATTAATATAATTTATATCAAATACTATGCATATATTATTAATTAAATTTATTTAAATTCTTGGTTCCATAATTTACACTTTTTGGATTTAAAATCCTTTTAGATATATATTTTTTCGGGACAACATTTAACATAACATCAAATCATTGTTTTTATGACAACATTACAAAATACCAAATAAAATTCCTTTTATTATTTTTAATTAATTTTTAACTCTATCACTAAATTATTTATCTTCAATGGGGTTATGTTTCATAAACTACACTATAAATATAATTGTGATATAAATATTTTAGTGGATGGTCTTTTTGTTATCAACCTACCCATATCAGGATATTATCTTATGAGATACCATTTGATAATGTTATATAAAAAATATTATTTCTATAACCATTTAATAGTAATATATATGATTGATTTCATGTGGAAAACTTTTGTTTTCATTATCATTATGTTTAAAATTTGTATGATATGTACTCCAATGCATTCAGTAAAACATTATATATCATAAGATAATTATAGGATGTGAGGAATGATGCTTGATCCCCAATAGGATGCAAGTGGTGATACCTAATATACTATGATACTAGGTACATATAATGATTTATAATAATCTATGTTTGGATGATCATGGAAGTTAACAATGACATATTTTATTTATATATATATATGTTCATGGAACTTGTCTATTTTAATACCCATGGAACTTGATTATTTTCCCATGTTTCTACATTCCTATTTAATTATATATGTTATTTTTTCATGATGATACTTTTGAGATTATATTTCATTCAATAATTCATTGTGGATAACAAATATGATTCTTTTTTATTTGTAATTAGGTATGTCTCCCATTTTAGGGTTTTTATATGTTAATGATGTAATCCTTTATTTATCCTAGAAATTTTATTCCCATCATGAAAAATTTAGAACCCTATTTATTATATATTCCCATTTATTGTTGATTTAATTATTTGAATATATCTAGGAATAATTCCTACGTAAACATTTTTATCACTTATTTTGAAATAATAATGAGTTGTTTGACTTTTTTTAATGGACATATAGTGACATAATTTGTATCCCCAATATGTGTCACATGACTAAAATATCATAAAAATATCTTTTGGATTATGAACATAGATTTTCCTTCTCTTTTTCTTAATGAACCAAAATGGTATATAGATATCTTAAACTAAACTTTTTTTATGGAACATGAATATATATATTAATGATTTTATATAACAATGTGCAGTATTATAACGTGTAAATGATGAACATCGTGAATCTAAGGGGATGATGAAACCATTACAGATACAATTTTGGAAATGGAATAACATCATCAAAAATTTAACCATAGGTTTTTACAATACATTTAAATGATATAATTCCATCTGGGTTGTGATTTAACTACTTATAAAGTCATCAAATATCAATTCTAATCCAGAGTACTTCTCACTTGATCAAATTTTTAAATTAAGCATCAAGAAATTAATATGGATAAGTGGAGTAAATCTATATGTTATATATAATCAAGATATGAAGTTTACATAAATGTTATATATACTACTTTGAACATATTTGGAAATAAAACTAATGATTAACATATATTATCATACTCATAGTGAAATTTTATCATGAAATTACCATTCATGATTTATGTGAAATTCTATGATCTTACTCAGTATATTTAAATGAATTTTTTGATTAATATATTTCCACAGTTGTGTTTTCATATAATAGTGATTCCATTCCAGAATCCAAATGTCTCCATTTAAGTACATGTAAGGGATGACATACAGAACACCGATATACAAGGATAAATATAGTGAGATAAATTTTGTTGGACCATATTACGTTCCTGAAATGACATAGAAGGTTCAAAAAATTTGGTAGCACTACATTTATTCAAACAACCAACAAAACATCTATAATGATAATTGTTAATGAGATTTGATGATTTATTTTTCATGGAAAGAATTTATAAAAATTTCCCTATAAATAGAGTAATGATATTTGGGCTGGAATTTAATACCCCACAATTATAGTAATAATAATAATTTATAGATATGATAGATTATCTTATATACAACATTAAACTAAAATACAAATAATATTATTTAATTAATGTGTATATTTAAAATATGAAAATACAATAAAATAATGAAAAATGAAACATAGTAAGGAAAAATAAAAATGGAATAAATTATAAAATAAATAATAATGCAACAACATTTATTTTATCATCATAAAGATCTTCTATAAAGATAACAATACTTATGATTACCATCATAAGAGTAAAAAATTTAAAAAAATGATGAACATTTTTTAAATTAAATTAGGGAATAATATGAATGAATTTTTAAATGCATGAAAGGATATATATATATATATATATAATTTCATTTATATATACGGATGTTTTATATATGGTAATTATATATATGGTTATTAGACATATGGTCATTAGGTATATTTCATTTTAACAAATGGAACTTAGAAATATGGATGTTGGGATTATACCATTACTATTACCACCATTGTATATTAGATTAATTAATATGATAAATTATAATCTATATTAGATTAAAAATTTATTATTATAAAATAAATAAATTGGTGGGTATGAAGATAATAAACATCATAAAATTGTTTTATACCAAGTATAATCAAAGAAAAAAAGTGTTTGATGAATTTCTAATAAATCAAATTTTTTAGATCATGGAATGGCTGTATATTTTTCAATGTTTTCCCAAGAGAAATATCAAGGAGAAATTAAAAAATTATATATTGAGTGATTTTTTAGTTAGATGATATGGATCACAAAATTTTTATAAAATCATGATTAGTTGAACCATAGTCTCTGACAACCAATTTTTTTTATCATAGAAAATAGTATAATGTGGACATCTTTAGGAGTATTTTATGTATATGAATGGTTGAAAAAAGAATTTAATAAAGAATTTAATAAATAATATGTAATATATATATACATTATTAGGTGTATTTTTATATATTTCAAATGTTGGTATTATTTATTTTAAATGAAAGAATTATTTAATTATAAAATATTTTAAATATTTTTATAATGATAACATTCAATTAATGGTTAATAAATAAATTATAATTTCTGAATAATTTATAATAATATAATGTAATGTTAAAAAGCGGATATTTTCAGACATTAATTTTTATATGTGTAATGTATTTTTGTTTCAATAATTTATATTAATCACTACTAACTATTTATTTTAATGAAATGCATTGATAATGCATAAATATATATATTTATATATTTATTAAGATAAATTAACATACCTAACAATATTTTTACATGCCAAGGGATCAAAATAATTTTATTCTATGATAAAAAATACATTCTTCTTTAAATATGATTCTATGTGTTAGGAGATTTTATAATTAAATGTGTTTTAATATATTTTATAAATTGAATAAAATAAATTGTATTTCATTTTTTTATTGGAATTATCAAATTAGGTTATATGTTTAATTTAATATTAGGAATTAAAATATGTTACTGAGGTAAAAATTTTGTTTTCATATTGAAGTTGAATGTAGTAAAAGGAAAATTTTGTTGGTTAAAATCAAAAAATATAACATAAAATCATCAAAAAAATTATGAGGGAATTATATACCTAATACTATCTTATATCATATTTGTGACCACATTGGTTTCAATTTTCATGTGAAATTAATATATATATTCTTTAATGAGTACGTATTTGTAAAAACACTACACAGTCACACCAATAAAAGGACACATCCACTACCCTACATAAAAATACAATTTATTTCGTTTCCACTTAAATACCTACCTAAATTATCTTTATCTCTAATCAATATGACATGTGGTATTTGATGAATAGAATTTGTATCCACAAAACATTTATTTTCAAGATAATCATTAAGAGAATATTAAAGGCTTCAACTTATGTGCAATTTCCTTATTAATTATTATTCATTATATTCTTCATAAACCTATAATTAAATGTTTTTTATAATTTTTATAATTTTTTAAAATAATTTAACTACTATTAAAGGTATATTATTATTCAAAATATTTCGTAGACTTCTAGTCAATATAACATGTTCATTTTTTGGTCAGTTTTACCACTTACATGAATGATATTATAACCATTACATCATACACAAATAAGAAATCATTAATAATTGTACTATTTTATTACATTTATTTATATAGAATTTTTTTTATAATTATATAATAAATATATATCTATATATTATAAATTCTACTTATTATAAAAAAGAAATATTTTAGCCACAACTCATTATCTATCACTATAACATTAATCAAATGAACATTGATTTTCAAAACATTATCAAACAAACATATATTAACCCATATGTAAATTATATAGGTGATGAGAATATGAGTAATGATCTTGTATTTGTACTTAAATTCAAAATATTGCACAAAAGAGAGATGGAAACTAGAAATCCAATTTTATGTATTATAGATAATGATTAATAAATGGTTAGTATGAACTATAAATCTTTATAATAAAGTAATATGAATATAGATCTAGTTTTTATATATATGAATAATGTAATATATTTATTTTATAGGAGTTTATTTCATATTCAACCAAGCAATATTCCAATACAATGATTTTTCATTGATAAATCACTTTTCCTAGATTCAAAGTCTCTCTTATGAGACTATGATCTAATAAGTATATCATTTTCTACCATTTGACTACGTCATACATTATTTTCCAATTATATTTAGAGAAAATTTTTTGTTATTTCATAATAATATTCAATTATTGGTTTCTTTATTTTTAATAATATGACATTTCTTAGAAGAAATTGAATCCAATCTATTAGAATATTCTCCTCCATTCGAATATTATTTCTCAGAAAAAATAAAAAAAATTATAATTTTGATTTCCAATTTTTTATAATCATTAAAACTCTATATATAAGTTTTTATATCCATTCCTTATAAAATTGTTTAAATCTTCATAATAATGATTTTCTTCAAAACAACCTAAAATGTTTATAAATTTGTTTCTCTTAGCATTAAAGAATTTCATATATCTAGATACACATTATTTCCTCGTTACCATTATTAAAAATAAAATATCAATAATTGGAACTTATTTAATGGTTTAAATAATGTTTTGACCCGTTTTTTTATGAAAATAGAGCTGAAAGTTAGATAAATTCATCATATTCAATATTTCTTAGCATTTTACTAGTTAAAATTATTCATAAGATTTAACTATAATTTTCTTATTATATAATATTGTTCTAATTTTTATTGAGTAATTTTTCAAATGAAGCCTTTTAAATTATATGATAATATTTGTTTTTTGGATGACAGAAATTATAACATGCCAACATAAATCACTAGGTTTGAGTCAGAATGCCACAAAACCCCAAGAACCCATCCTCCAACACTAGAGGCAATTGACTAGCATCGAGGGTGTAAAGTGGAATCATCGGAAGAAAATAACCACAATTGAAGAATGAAAAAAATAACCAAATATGTAAAATATACAATAGATTATATATAAGAACAAATCACATATATTTAAATGATATTCAATATTGTATATACTCAATAATCATATGAGTAAAATAGTTTATCTCCCACTGGTCCAATCACATATATTATTAATCAATGGTAAAAAAATTAAGCAGGCTCTAAAAAACCATGTGTCACCTCATCCCATTATCTAGATTCATAGTGACATATGATACTATATAATAAACCAATGCCTCAGCTATGCCCATACCTGCAACAATTCAGGGCTACTCGGGTACCCAACATCAATTCTCACCTGAGTAGGGTGTGAGTATAACTCAATAGGACACCACTAATGGGGTCCAATACCCACCCAATATTACAAAGTGCACATGTATGTGATAACATAAACAGAATAAAATATATAAAATAAATAAATCCTATAAATTTAATAATTTCATGTTTTATATACATGAAGAAAAAAAATAATGTATTAAGTGGCCATGCGATTATGATGTTTCTTCGAATTCTCAGACATACCTCATTCATATTCATGAATTAAAGATAGATTGAGTGGTTGTTTTAGTATAAAAGAGAACATCACAACAAAATATTTTTCCCTAAATCTAATCAATAGATGTAAAATAAAAATTCCCCTAGGTTATACCACATAAAAAATTATACCATGTCTCCCTCCATAGATATATAAACAAATCCTACCAAGTCAGGCCACACATGAACCGCATTCTTTATATCTACCTATCAGGGATGATCTCATAGTACATAATTCCACAGAATCCCCTCTCGGGTCGGATCCCATATGAAAGTCATTCCCATTAGTTAGTTCTCTATATCTCATCATGTTTAATCATCTATCTTGATCAAATCATCACATCATATTCAGTGTATAAAAATTCCCCCCTCTAGTTGTACCCTACCAAAATGAGTCTACCTATATATTAGTAAAGTTGTAAAAAATAGAAACAAAACACTATAGAGAATACAAATCATATTGAAATAGTGGAATCATATTACTCTGAGAAACTTAGTTCCATGATAAAACATTGTTTTCAAACATAGGCATACCATATCATATATCGGGTATCAATATTATGCTTTTAGAGACATATTTAATTACTATCATGAATATTCCACAAACTATACTATCCTTAGTATCTCATAAATGAAATATGGGTAACAAATAAATAGATCATGGAATATCATCAAGAGTCTTAATAGTTACTCATGTGATGAAATATAAATCATTGTATCACAAGATCTATGTCAAATGTATCCCATCAATTCTTAGCAAGGTTTCCAAACATCAAACAAGGGCTCCATCAACTACAGACACATTATGATCAATCATCAATTATTTGTATTATATGTTGGAACACTATTAGATAATATAACATCTATGGTTAAGAAATAGTTTAGCAAACAATTTTCAACATGGCCTTTGTCAGCTTGTCAGTTTATAAATCATGATTAATTTTTTTAATTAATAATTCAGCCTCATTAATTAATTCACTATTTTTATTACTGATAACCTAATCGGAAAATTGATGTCCATTTGGTAATGAGTTGAAATGAATTCTATATTCTAATAATCTTTCTTAAAAAATCATGGAGTACAAAAGACTACCAACCATAATGTAGTTGATATCAATGTTAATGTTTTCCTTGAGATCATCTCTTAAAACACATCCACATATTCATCATCACAATACTATATCTATGGATTCCTAAATTAAAATCCTACTATTTTATTTGTAAAGGAAATAAAATATCACATATTATAATCATTACTTACTCCTTAATAACATCATATTGTCCCATTAAGCTATAAAAACTATTATAAATTTTTTTGATAAGGAAATAATTATAACTCCCCTTGTCATGCTAACCCCTCTCTTTTGGATAATCCTATAAACTAATTGTATTTTTATTATATTTTTATTTTAATTTATGTATTGTTAAAACATAATAAGTATTGTATCATTAATCTCTAGAGGACATTATAAAAACATTATATTTAGATTATTTCATGTAGAATAATTAAATAATTAAATATATGATGATAAACCCCCTCTCATGAATAACTATTTATCAACAATAATAATCCTCGTCACTCATTTCCATTTTTTGGGGGTTATCATCATCTAATGATATATTATCATTCTTTCAAAAATGAATGATATTATCTTAATCCACCGTTTATTTGAAAATGAATCCCACATGGTGTTATCCATTCAAAATTATGAACTCAAGAATAGAGGATATAGAATGTTATTGTGAACATAACAACTAAAGGAAAATTATTATTTATTCAATTAAAGCTTCAAAATTCATGAATGATGGAATTTTGGTCTTCCCAAACATGTGAAAATAAGTAAAACTAGGTAAATAATGGTCTAGGTATTTTTCAATTAGGGAATATTACATACATTTTTATAGTATTAAATTCACAAATTAAATTTACAATTTTATTTTTCATCTATATATTTCATAAAAGTGGATCAATGAGAAAATGAGTCAAAACAATTAAATTCAATGATTATTACTTTGAAAACCATTGAAAAGCATTACTTGGTTGATCTATGAAAGGGAAAAAGAAAAAACATTGTTATTAATTTATTTTCTATAATAAAGGACATTTCGTATGGGTAACATGATTTCCCATTATGTAGATCAAAATTTTTATGTATAGTTAATGAGTTCTACCCACTCACTATATAAGAATCCCCTTCCACCCTTACACAAATCATGTTACATATACACATCCTTTAGAACCTAGGGGAAACCCTTATAGAGTTCATCCATTACCCTTACATTTCAACTAACACCTATGGGTTTAACCTTACATAGCAGTGCACTACAATTACATAGCCATTAGAAATCAGAGATACACAATTACAAAACATTAGGTTCTATTACATATAATATGGACTACCCTTATTTAGGCTATAATAAATTGGGCTGCCCTTACGCCACACTAGACCACCGTTTCATATCCATTATTGGATAAATTATACAATTTTTTAGCACTGACCTACACTTACGATGCCTATCAAGTACCCTTACACAACACACGAAATCTCATTATATAGTAATGCAGTGTGTGTGAATATAACAATAATATGGAACCATTGAAACCAAACTATCCACATTGAACAAATGAAATATCCTTATGTAACTATTAGAAATTTTATTTTGTAATAGTAAAGTGCACATAACTGTATAAATACACTACTCCCTAACTAATGTCACAAAAAAAATTAAATTTATAACATTTTCACATAAAGCCATTAAATTAAAAATAATAATGGTTTATAATGATAATGATGTCACAATTATTCCACTATGAATAATTCCATCCTCAAGTAGTATCCTTAATGGTCATTCCTAACACCTTATTCATACCTAATTCAATGATCTCAATGAGGCTCTTGATGTCACACAATTAGGATACAAGTATCACTGAGAGGGAGAGAGGGTGAATCAGTGATATCTTTTTATTTTATGTTTCATATCCTTTTGAAAAACTCCTTCGTCTACAATTGAATAGTTATTTCCCTACTAATCACACACAACCATAGGAACACAAGATTTACAAGGTTCACTACTCAACAAGAGTAGCTACGTTTTTTGTATGGTACAGATATAATCTAATACCACACAAATCCACTAGAAAACAATCCTTTTATGTGAAATACTATGAGTAAGATATGTCCTTACACTCGTATAGCACATAAAAGACAATATAAAAGTGTGTGGGCACCCTCTTTGCAAAAATAGGGCAATAAAACCTTTCAAGGATTCTTTAAAATTCAACATGTTTATTTTTTGATGTACAAATATTCACTTTCCTAACAAGATTCTTGTAAGAATTCCCATACACACAACTAAATATGAAAAAAAAACCAAATTTTTCTATGCAACCATTAGGGTATCATTCATGCAATGCAAACGCCTTTCATGTAATAATTCATTTTTGTTGTGGAATAACTATATCATGTATCTTTCTTTTTCGGGAAACTTTTTACTTTTTTACGCAAATTCCTATTTTCGAAAAACATCCCGCTTTTTCATGAAATTTACTAAACGTATTAATTTATGCACTTTAGATCTCATGCTTTCTCTTCTTGTTTATCCTTAACAAATGAGAGGGGTTACCTCATATTTATAGGAACTTTTTCCCTATGTGAAAGACATTATTCAGTGCATAAACCCCTATTCATGCGTGTAAAAACTCTTTTGTGCAACATCATATTTCACACACATTCATGAGTTTTTTGTGCACTTCAGGACTTTAACATTTTTCTCCATTCTGATCTCAAATCACACCTTGTGCACTAAATTATAAACATCGTTCCATATTCCACGTGAATCTAATATTTTGTGCATCGTCATTTTTTGTGGACTTTGTCCAATTTTTGGCACATTCTATACCTTTTCCAAAATTCGATGTTCTGATCCAGAAACATAAATTTTGTGAAACTATTAAAACCCCCATTAATTTATAAAGGAACATTATATAAATAAACACATGTCTTCATCTAATGATTTTCTGGCCAAAAAAATATGTCAAACACTAGATTACAGTGCCACCTTCAATATATGATTCGGCCAAAACCATCAGGCTTCTTTTTTGTGATTTGGATTCGTGAACAACCCTTCTTATTTCATCACAAACTCCAATATTGTGATATATATTCTTTGATAGATCATCTTTAGCATCATTATAGTTTCCATGGAAAGTACTAAATCTTCCCTATATTATACTAGTACCATTCCTTCCAATAAAAACATTATATGAATATAATCACCTTACATCCACCTTCCATCATAAGGCTTTCATCATAATTTCTCCTAATTGATGATATTTGCAAAATAAAAATTATTATACAATAATCTGATTTAACCACGACTTTTACAATGTGAACTGATTTATCCTCTTTGACAACAAAAGACAACACTCTGCAAAAGAGAACACTTCAAACTTATTTCTCCGTCCAACATGATCCCAACTATTCTAACCCTCCACATTTAAGAAAATTTCGAAATATCTGTAAGAATACATCAATCTACATTCTTCTAATGCTAATAGTCCTCAAAATGAAACTATATGAATCACTAAGAATAACGTATATCTCAAAACAAAAACTCAAAAACATTAAGAGGAACCATAAAAATACAAAAAAAACACTATAGATATAGAATTGGTATCTCTCTCAATTAAATATTTACCTAAATTTTATAAATATGAGAAAATAATATCCCAAAAAACATCTCTTCATCTAAAATAAGAAAATTTAATCACACACCATAATGAAACTCCTATGAGAAGATTTTGAAACATCAAGTAACCGAAATCCAAAATAGCAAAATGATTCACAAAGAGACAATTGTAAAAAATTATTTAATGATCCGACCATCCATAAGAATGATATGAAACATACAAGGATTTATTCCCTGGGAAAATAATATATGTTATCCTTTAATTTTTAACATCAAGATTCAACCATTGATAAGATATAAAAATAATACACTAGAAACTTTGGTTTAGTAGACAATAAATAATCCATAGCATCATATCAATCAATGTACATTCCCATTTCCTATCTATATCCAAACAAAAATATATTGAAACAATAATTATAATTCAGAAACAGGAAGTACAATCTCTTGAGGAAGATCAACAATCACATCACGATTGAGCTTCAGCCCTCATGGAAATAACAAGAGGACACTATATAGAAACATGATTATCAATATAATAGGTTTTCATAACAGTATTTTATTTAATCCCCTAGAACCAAAAAACCCAAAATGGTTTCGAAACCATTCATCATTTAGCATAAAACTGTTCAAGATTACCCATACTAAACGAGTAACATGGAGATCATTGGTGAATGAATTTATTATACTAATCCCTACCAAGGTCCACAAGAGAACATATATAATGTATTAAAAAATCCACAAGATATCCCTTAACAAATACTTTCTGAACCATATTCTTATTGTTTTTTCCATTGGGTCCTTCATTTCACCATCCGCAAGCCTATCAGTTATTCGTAAATTCATCAATGGTCAGAATCCTTCATAGATTTCAATAATTTTTATCTCAATTCCAATTCCTTCGTCAAGTTCCCATCAAACACAATATCTAATATATAAAAATTACAATCAACATGGAACCAGAAACTATCAGCTCCACTACACATCAATTTCTATAATCTCATTATAAGAAAAATGTTATTCTTACTTTGACCATGACCTTATATTAGAGTGTTCATTTTGCACCTGACCATGTCGATTCTCCCCATGATCATAATATCCTTATTATATAAACCCTAGAATCCATATTGTAAATCATCCCATAAACAAATCATTTAGAAAAATTATGACTATGAGTTCCCCTTGGATCAATAAATATCTTAGTAAACCACAACTCTCTATCGATATCATCATCTATAACAGAGGAAACTCTATAGTCATTAGCCATTTTGACTTCAAAACCTATTTAACTACATGCCTAATATAGAAGTTTATAATAAAAATGGTATCCCTGTTATTAATTCACAAGAAACATACCGTTATTTTTTCCTCTATATTAGTTAATTAAAATAGGAACATCCTCAATGGGCATCTCACCACCCTACCACAAATGAGTCAACTAAACATATTCTCAAACCGAGTATGAATTATCACCTACTAGAACTCATGGTTATTAATATACAAGGCTATAGAAAAACATGAGAAGTCCATATTCTATGACATCCAATGTTTACTCATAAAAAATATCAGTTTCAACATTGAGAAGAACCCTTCGAAATTAGCATTAACTACTCATTCACAAAGAACATTCTCACTCTGGATACATCTAAGAAGAATGAGGCACTGAGCATATAGTAACTAGAGACACATTAAAATGAACACAATTTATTTTTCTCCACTCATATATTGTTTCACAAGATAATGACAACACGTAGAAAATAATCAACATACATCACCAGGGAAACTCTGTGATAACTTTTCTATTATAATAACAATGTCCAGAGAAAATGAAGCTACATTTAGTTAAATAAGATTCTACTAGGTAAAATGTTGAATCATATACATAGGCTATTGTTTGAACAATAATTATTTTAAATATCTATAGGACATTCTCATGATGTTTATTACTAATTCAATTAATTACTGAACACAATAAAATATGACCACTACACAAACTATGCATAGAGGGACCACATAAACATATTTTTTGGCGTCACTCTAATATTAACCTCCATTTTCATTAACAAGGTGAACCATATTGCATTATAACATGATATTCTTTAAAATGTTGACATACAAGGGATTTTAGCTAAAAACATTTCATCAAAAATTCATATGGGTTATGTGGTAACGATATAAACACTAAAACATCAGTGTTCATTTTCTTGAGTAAAATCACAAAACAAATCACCTTTTATGTTATTAAGAACCAATATTTTTAACATTATGCATGAATTTCCTCTTACTTCATTATAAAAGACTAATATCTATGTGAAATCACAACCTAAATATCAATGCGTGTGATATGAGGTGAAAAATATGATAATACTATAAAATATGAGCATCAATCCCTTGCACTTCTAACATGGGATTCCCGAGAAAATGGTTTCACTATGCACATATCCATGTTAGATCACAAACAATGACACATTACTATAACACATAAATTACAACATCCCAAAATAGGGAATAATGGTAGTCATCTCTAAAACTATTTTGTATCATCCTAACATGTATTATTGGTTTCATATCAAGATTACAAATTATCTCAGGCGCACCTCCTCAAATTCCAAAGACTTATAGTAAGTTTCAAAGATGTGAGTGGAATCGTGGTGTAATTTTTCCCTCAATCAGGGAATGGAAAATCAATAAATAACCAAATATATAAATATTATACAAAAGATTTCATGAAATAAAAAAAATATCTATATTATTGAGTTGTAATATTATAAATAATCAAGAGTCATAAAAATGTGAATGTTTATCACTCCTAGGATTATCACATATAAAAATAATGAATGGTACAAATGTACATGGAGGATCCACAATACCAAGCCTCATCTCATTCATGTCTATAGAATCACAATAATTTATAAGACAATGTGATGAACAAAGACCCCATACAAAACAATACATACAACTAGTGAGGGATGACAGGGAAACCACATGTTGTATTTAACTTATCAGGGTTTCATTATAACTGAATATGACACCACAGGTGTGGTATTGTAGTGAAATATTAAAAAACATTGTCTATTTAATTGATACTATCTATGAGATTTAAATAGAAAATACATTGTTGTGAAATATCTAACTATATCACCAAGTACACATAAGAATTTAACAACCATGTGTGGAGTAGTTATTATCTTACGAGGATACCATAAACCCTTGGTCAAAATGTATTCAACTCTCTAATGGAAGGATAGTTAAAATGGGATTTGAGAAAAATTTTAAATTCACATCATGGATGAAGGATTGAATATGCTTAATGTTTATAGTGGGACATTTAAACTAGATCAATAATAAAAAAACATCATGCCATATCTACATCCACATCATCATTTCCCATATGACTCCAGGGAAGACCATACTAATCTGTCATTTCCTACTGCTATCTCTCGAGTGATAGCACATACACCATCACTCCCCACTACTAACTCTCTTGTTAGATAACATATGATAATCATTCCCCCATGTCACAATATTTATTTTAATCAATCCTTTTCATCTATTTCATTATGGTCATCACATATCAGGTAACATGTAATGTAATGCCCCAACCCCAGTTACCTAGAGTCGGTGCTTTATTTTAATACATTGGCATAATTACAAGGAATGAAGTCCCGAAAGACCGATCAGTTTAGAAGTCTTGGAAAATAGATTACATAAACGAATGTTACATTTCATTTTAAGACATACAAAACAAAAAAAAATATTTATGAATGCCATTATTACATTGGCTTAACCCGGCATATCAATCACAATACACATCTTGGAATCCTGGGAAAAATAAAACATAGAAAGGGGTGAGTTCAAACGCTCAGTAAGGGTAAGCAATACAGTGGAAACTTTCATAAATAAGAATAAACATTTAAGGCAATGTATAACTAAAACAGTAGCCTTTTATACATGAACATCAATATAATATGGAAAAGATAAAGTGAAATAATTCCATTTACTTATTCACATGGATATTCTAATAGTCTAATAATCAGAAGCAATATCAATAACCACTTTCATAATGATGGATTGTATAATGCCAAACTATCATAACCACATAGCCAAGGCGTCGTTCCAAGACTGAAAATAAGATTTTATCAAGGCCTTGTGCCAAGACACTAGTTTGTCTCATAAGACCTACCGATGCAACGAGGAGATATAGTGGGCTCCACCCGTCACATACTAAGTCTAATGCATTCCACATATGAAAAGGTCTAAACATAACATAATCATTCGTATTAAAACTAGCATATGAAATGTCAATACATTACCCATAAACCATGAATGGTATAAAAATATCACATCCACGTTCAAAAATATCACAAAACTTTCCACACACTATGGATGATTTTTATCATGATAAATCAACTTCAAAATAAGTTTCAAGTCCATTAAAGGATGTTGACAATGATGAAAATGATTTGCAAACCCTTTAAGAGAAATACCCCTTTTGTCATGAAAGAATTTAAAAGTCACAAAATTTGGAAAAGAAGTCATTTAAATACATTTTTTAATCAACGTTTCCCATACCACTTTGAAACTTTTGAAAGGAATTAACATTTTAAAAACATTCATGTCCATATAAATAAATCCTTAAAAACCATTTTGAAGACATGGACATAAATGATAAAGATTTAGAAGAATAAATATTAAATACATTTTAAATGATGTTTTAGTAAAAAGTCCCTTAAAATAATCCATTTTAAAACTCTTTCATAAAACATGTTCATGGATAATAAATATGTCCCAGTAGATACTTATGTATAAACAACCTCGGATAATAAAGATATTGTGAAACTAACCCTTACCAATTTGGAAACTTATGAAACATTCACCCCATGAAAGAGGTATCATACAATGAATATTTAAATACACATAAATTAATGTCTATTACACAAAGAATACAATTATGGGCAGTACATACACCACACAAAAGGTAATAGTGGAAATATAGCATGAATCTCACTGGAATAAGGAGTGAGATGAAAACCCCTTACCTTGCACTTTCCATTAGTCGAGGGTATGTTTAAACTACTGTAAAAATATCTTAGTATGTTATTAAATTATACCAGAACCATATTAATATTTATGATATCATACATGATTCATTTATGACTTTATACAACCCATTTAATAATAATTTACATGTTAAATTAATATTTCGGGTAATAATCGCTTTCTTTATCGTACGTGTTTTAACATGTTACTCTTGATTGTATCACATAGATCATGATTTAAATACTTCCATAATATAAAACATTATAAATATATCATATATATTCAGAATATAAATATGTATAATAAAAATTATTATGAAATGGAAAGCACCATTTATGGAGACGGTAGTCTGTACGTACGCATAAACACTGTTTCTGTTTTCATATAGTATTGAACGGAAGTAAGTGAATAACATATATGTAAGTACATAAATACTTATATATATAAATATAAATATATATATCCAGTATCATTTTTATTTCATATATTACATACTTATTAGTAATATATATTTTTTTAATCGTCGATGAATGGTGAACTTGGAAATGAATCTCATCACGTCGTGGAGACGGTAATCCGTACGTATGCACCAGCGAAAATATCATTCTTTTGATATTAAAATAATACATAATTGGATGGTATATCATACATACAGAATAATTATCATGTTATATTTATTATTTACATTAATTATACATCATTATTATAACCATTTAAATAATAATATATTGAATAACAATTACACCACAACGTGGAGACAGTAGGTCGTACATACGCACGTATGGTGACATGTCATTCAAGGTATGGATAAAATAGTGAATTTGTTTGTTATGTAATTATAATAACATCACAGTATATAGAAGATACTAGAGTTATTATTTTATAATGGAAATAACAAGTAAAGATGAAGTTGAAGAAGAAGAAGAAAGGAACTTTAAAGAGGGTGATGAAGAAGTTACCTCTTCTTCAGGTTCTTCCTTTTGATTTGATCAAAATGGATTCATAGGTTGGCTTTATGACTAAATTAATGCCTCTAGGATGAAGTGAGGGAAGTTAAGAGAGTATTTGGGCAGATCTTGGCCGAACCAAAAGGCTTTGAAGGTGTGAAAATTTGGTTAGAAGTTGGGTCCTTTTATATGGGGGAGGAGGCGCTCTTTAGGTAAAACTAAAAGTATTAATTTATAATAAATTCATATTCGGTTTATAATGGCTCCAAAGTGTATTATTTAAATTTTAATATTTTTATGGGTCGAAAAACACTCAACCAATAGGTTTTAGACAGGTTTGAGTCACTATATTAACCTTATCTTCTAGTTTTAACTATTAGTTAATTAGTTTAACAATTACCATGTCACTTTGTATTTTCATATTATATAGTTAATAAACTTACTGTATACATCCAAGAGATCCCCAAGTGGTCCACTAAGGATTAAAATATGATTATATGAGTGTATTGGCCGAACCGTAGATTGGTAGGAATTTAATATCAATTGATAATATAATATTTGTTTTAAAAACACTTTTATGTCAATTAATACACTATTCAATAATTGATTTTTTTAAAACTCATAACAGAATTATTACTTCTAAAAAAGAATATTAAATCAATACTAACATTCCATATTAACCTAGAAAATTATTTTTATTTATAAAACGTCCCATATTAAATTTATTTGGGTATTTATAATATCAATTATTCTAATTTTTTACTATTATTGTAATTATTGCATCACGATTGTGTCATAAATAAATTAAATTTGATTAATGTTTAAAATTTATAAATAAAATAACATTATGTAGGAAATATTTTTATATTTCTAATGAATATTTATAGTTGAATATACATCATATATAACCCTATGTAAAAATTGTTTTTCTAAAATATATAAGCTTGTGTCATTTTTGTATTCATTTTAACTTAATTAAAATAAAGTGCCCCTATCACTTAAAAGTGGCTCAATGGGGTCCCAAAATCGACCCAAAGATGCCCATTTCCAGACATGTATCAGCCAACAAGGTTATGACACGTTTTAGGGTAATTTGTTGTTATTATAATATTATTTTTTAACCCTTATTTACTGGATTTACCTTTTAACCATGGTAAATAAAATATTTACCGAAGTAATTATTCAAAATATCTAAAAATAAATGTTACCTATTTACACAATTTGAACATCCTGATTCCAAATATGGAATCCATTTTTTTAAATTCAAAACACAGAAGTGGCAGAAATTAATTTAAAATTAATTCTCGTTGTTAAAACAAAACGCGTGTTTTTAAGAGATAATAACTATCAAAAGATTTACAGTTGTTTATGTCCGGTTTAATTGTGAAATTTTTTCCAATGAAAAAAGTTTATTAAATGGTAAAAATATATTATAAATATACTTTAAAACTACTCAAATTCATAATTTATCACTACCAATTATTTTGATTTAAAAAACTGTTTTTAATTAAAATTTAATAATTTTCACTCTTCATCAAAATATAAAAGTTATCCAAAAAGTACCAAAATTTCACCCTAGTATAAATTCGATATTCCGAATCCAAAAATGAAGTCCATTTTGAGAGATAAAATTTATAAAATTTTTAAAAGTAGGTATTACTATTCATTATGGCTAGTTTGATTGGTTGTAGTGTGTGTTAGAACTCGAAGTTACATACAACACACGCTACTGTATTATTCAAAGAGAAGCGTACCGTGGAAGCTTGAGGTGTTACATTGTAATTTTTTTTATATCCCCAAAAATTAATTTAGTAAAATTGAATATATAAAAGTTTAAAATATTGGATTTTAAAAGGGTTCACTATTAAAGTTGGTAAAAGTGCATTTTTGAAAAATAGTTCTTTTATCTAAAAAAATAATTTGTTCTTACATTATGTCTATGAAACTAAAAATATGGATTCTAAAATTATAAGGATTATATAAGGTTCAAAATTTAGTTAATACTATTCATAACCTCTTTTGAACGACTTGTTTGTTATGTCATGGTGCGCTTGAACTCGGTTTCACGTGTAGTGCAAGTTATTGAATTGTTTTGAAGAAGTACATACTATGAAATCTTGGGGTGTTACATCTAATCACACTCACCCTATAGGGATACCAATCATATATGGATCTCCCTAGCTCTAAGTTTTCTTTCCTAAAAGAAAATGTGAATAACATATACTACAAAAATCAGAGCTCATAAAATCATAAAACTAATCACAGTTCTCTAACGTCTTAATAAAATACGACTCAATTAAATTAAAATACAATATAATACAATTGGTCTCTATATTATTCTTTAACATAGACTTTTGATCACTATGAATAATTTCAACAAATTTTTTCCATCACTTGAATCGCATCATTGAGACACAAGTAAAATAAATTTTTTTGGTTATATTATCAAGAGTGATAATTCTTACTCATGCTATATAAAATGAAACATACTATAACGAGCTATAGGAACCAAATAGCACAAAAAACACCGCAAAATGTCTACAAATAAAAGATAGGTTCCACTGGAAACACACACACACACAAACACCATTTGATCAATCATACCCAATATGTATAATGTGATACAAAAAATGTCAATACTCTGTAATCAAAGGTCAGGAAATAAAAATATGAGAATGGTTTAATATGGCCCTTGGGACCATATCAATTTCTTAGAACTAATTTTTATAATTAATTAATGATTGATGATTAGTAAATAGTTATTAATTATTAATAGTCATAACTCATTGCGAAAATAGGGTCCATTCTCTTATGGGGTGATAACCATGAATCATGCCAATTAACATGCATAAAACCAGAGGGTATAGTACATGGAACTAACTACATAAATTATTTTGATGTCAAAGTCACGTTTTTTCTATGAATCATCACCCAAAATACATATAAATATCTATCACCTTGAGAGGCATGTCATTGATTCCTAAAAATTAATCCAAATATTAAATTTATAAAAGAAATAAATTGACACCTGCGATTATCATTAATCCTTTCTAGATAAATGAAAATTAAATCTATTATCCATAGAATATGTAAATAGATTATTTCATAGGGAAATAGTAAAAAAATCTAAATGGGATGATAGACCATATCTCTAGGATAATTTGAGACTGTAATGATAATAATTATATGTATATTTTTACAATTTATATATTACTATAATTTAATAATTATTTTATCCTCAATATCCATAGTGCACAATAATAACTATATTTATATATTATTTCATAAAGAAATATTTATAACAATAAATACGATGAAAAACCCCTACTCAAAAATATCCTTAGATAAACATAAATAATTAAAATTGTTCATTTTCATGGTTTAGTGTGGTCATCTTTAGAAAAGTTACTATCCATTTTCTATAAAGGATCATAAAATGGTCATAGAAAATAAAGGGAAATAGAAATCCACAAATGTTAAACCATTTATGGATAATCCCCCAAAAAACATGGTAGATATAATATTCTTGTTCACCTAAAAACCGAATAAATAATTAATTTTAGTTCAATGAATTCTTCATCAATCTATAATTGTGGATGTTTCTACTACCCAGACTCTATAATAGCTCAAAATATTAAGGTAGAAAGATCCATGTATTATTCATCAATGTAGAACTTCATACAGATCTATTATATTAAATCCAAAAATTCATTTAAAATTTTAATTTTTCATCTTACTCTTTCCTAAAATAATATCATAAGGGAAATGATCCAAAAAGTCATTTCCATAACTTTTTCATTAAAATAGATGAAGAAGCTTAAAATTTTGATCTAGGGATGGATAAATCTGAAAAGGGTTTTAGTTAGGATTCTCTTAAAATGGGTTTCATGTATGGGTGACATGGTCTACCCAAATGAATCCAGTTTCTTTTTTATTAGGGTATATATTTCTACTATTATGTATTAACTAAATCCAATTTTTTCTTTTTTATAACTATTATTCCCCTTACATATCATTTATAACTGAGGATCTACCCACACACAACATATCCTTGATCATTATACAGCCTTTAAAAAAATCTATCATCCAATCAAAGAATAATGTTACTTTTAAATGGTTTATAAAAATTAGGTTGTTGTTGTTATGTAAATCTAGATACCCTTATATAGTGTATAACATTCCCTTACAAAGGCTATCTAAAAATAGGGATACCATTAAATAACTCCATGCTACACGTATGATTCCTTTATAAAAAAATGATCTACCATTATAGAACCCAATATTACCCTTATATGACACCTTAATTACACTTACGCAACACATGGATGTTCCTTCTACCCATACACAACATGTGGATTAGCATTATGAACCACCTTAAAAGCCATCCTACCCTTGCAGAAAAATCGATTTACAATTATATATCACCTAAAAATTTTCTCTAGTAATGGTAGTGCACACTTTTTTATATCTATTCCTTAATAGATACTTAAGTTTAAAAATAAATATTTAAATTTTTTTATTTTCACACAAAAATCCATTATATTAAAACCATGAATGGTTTACAAATATGAGGGCGTTACATTCATTTTGGTATTGATGATTCCACTTTTTATTTCAATTTATATGATAATATTTAAAAATATTATGTGACCCATATTCTTTCCATGAGTTTTTCCTCATAAGGTATTTTATGGATTTCTTGAGGAACAAACTTTTTTTAATAGTATATGACAGGTTGAAATTATTCATCTCTATAAAGAATTCGGGTTATGTGTTTTTTTCTTATTAAATAATTATAGAAAATTATTCATGAATCATGACACCATATTAAACATATATTTTTATGATAGATCTAAAACCTTATGATATACTAGAATTTAATCCTCGTCCACTATGTTATGGTTGTCTTGGTAGTTAACCATGAAATAATTCACAATTTCTATAATTATTTTCTATCAACAACCGAATCTAGTTTCCAAAAATACCGTCACCAAAACTAGACCATGACAAGGCCCTAAGGGAATTACCTATCCCCATATGATGGAAAATGTGCCCTATTATCATTGATTTAGGTTTGGGAATGATTTACCCGGGTATGAAAGCTTCAAACATTAAAACAATCCATAATATAAATCTGAAATTTTTGAGCTAAAAAAGTTTTAACCAAAAACCATAACTGAATAAATTGGTTTAAATACAATAAAAAAGTTCCAAATAAAAATAAATGCAAAATCAAGATAGCCCCATGGACTCCACATGATAATTGGTAATCACGCACAAGTCGTATCCACAACTCCACACCATGGATGGGAACTAACACCCTGAACCGCCATCACCCTTAGCATTTCCTTTACCTGTGTCAAACATAACCAAGTATAATTACACCCAAGGGGTGTATGTAGGGTGTTATCATAATCCCAATAGGATACCACCCAATAATTCCAATGATCCTGCAATACAATTTGAAAAAGAAAGCTGTTTTAATAGGCAAGGAAAAGCAGTGTTAAAATTCCAAGAAATGTAACCTTCATTTGAAAATAGTTTTCAATCCAAAATTTTCAGAATGTTCACAAATTTAAATAGAAATTTTAGATACATTAATTACCTACCATAAAAACCCTAATAAATTTTTAAATACTAAAAATCCAATGGGCATCAACACTGGGAACACCCCTAGGCACTAGGTTGTCATGGGCGTTATGTACCTCGTACCTCGGTGTAAAGTAACCATAGAAGGGTCCATTATTATGCACAAACCACTAGTATGGAACATAAATATAACATATTGGTCCCCAATAATAATCCACATAGTTTAGTTAGAGTTGTAATTATCCATATTCTAAGTGAAACAGGGACAAAACCCAGCTGGTCCACTAGCCGTACTAGTACTAATCAACCTCAACTAGGTACTCGGGCATCCCCTTTTGTGCTCAATCAATTTCAACATGAAAAATAAATCAATATTCATATAAAACACCATTAATAGTCAAACACAACTTTTATAGTATCTAACACATTTTATACCTCTTAAAACACGAAACAAAACACATAGATTTTTAATAAAACAATCCCTCAAAATCCGGTAGTATTTCGGACACAAAACTCCATAAAAACCCCACATGAACCCTATGTCCACATTTTTTAGTTTAAAAAACAGAAAGGGAATACAAATAAAATTCAGTGAAAACACAAAATCATTTTTAGGGCACCCCATATGGTTCAAGAAATGACATTATTGCAAATCTTCCATTTTTACACAACACAGCACATAGAATTTCATGTGGTTCACAAAAACCATTAAAACCAGATTTCACAGAAACAAACACAAGGTATAATCATTCAAATCAATATATTCATCCCTATTACAGTTCAATAAAATCAACTAATTACTTCTAGGGTTTCCTAAAATAAACTAATAAAACATTTCTATGAAAATCCCCCAATTTCATATGAAATTAGCATTTATGATTCATTTGAAATACAAACACCACTAAAACTATTTTTCTCAACAATAATAAAATTAAATAAGCATGAAAGTAACATAAAAACAGTGTTCAATTCACAAATACTACATACACAATAGAATCATCTACCAAATTATGAAAATCCCTTGAATCATCGTGCGAAAATTAATTCGCACCACCGTCGGACCAATAAGGACCTAGAACAAATCTAAAACCACAGGATTTGAAAAAAAAACCAAGGTTAATCCTTAGGTTCTAAACCCCACCCCCTGGTCATTTGGGACTTCAAGTAAGTGGTAATAAACCCTAATAAAAATAAATGAACCCTTAAGCAATTTGAAAGAGGATTGAAATGGACTCACTTACTTGAAGTATCTTGAAGTAATCACTCCAAAACAACAGTACATGAAATTTAAAACTTCCAAAATTCAGGGTTAGTTTTAGGAAGAATAAGTAGGACATTTAGGAACTGTAATGGATGAAAATTATTCAGAATTTAGATAGTTATGAAAGAAAGAAGTTACTTCTTCAAATCTGGACGATTTGAGGAACCCTATGGCGTTCTGCACCACTTCATGTTGAACCCAAGCACCAAAGAGGGAGTAGAGATTTTAGAAGCGTTTCTGGGTTCAATGGTCTTATGTGAGACTTTGAATCACCAAAAAAGACCAAAAATTGTATATGTTATAAATCAAACAAAATTTATTTTTAAAACTAGAATTGGCCTTTTAGGCAGGCCCAACCCCTTAAATAAAAACCCAAATAAACCTTGGTTATGGAATTATAATGGCTCCAAATTGACCTTTCAGTGTTAATATGTTATGGAAGGCCATGTAGGAATTTTAATGGATGAAATTTTTGAAAAATGAATAAGTTTTAAAAGAAACAAAATTTATTTTTAAAACTAGAATTGGGCTCACTGTTTGGCCCAATTCATGAAAACTCACCCATTCCTCCATAAAAAACTTAGGAAACCCCCAAAATGAATACTAAATAGAAATTAAATGAAATTTACCTTTAAAATAAGTCATGTATGTGACAATTCTCCACACCGTGAAACACCTTTCGCCAAAGAATGTCAATATGATGCTTGATTGGAAAATAAGAATGGGTACTCTTCCTCGACCAATGACTTTCACTCCCATGTCTCATGTGTATCATTACCATGTTGTCATAGAACCCAGACTAATGGAATAGAATTCCCTCAATGTATCTTCTCTTGGTAGTCCACTATTTTCACCAGCCTCTCAACAACAGACCAGTGAGTCTCTACCTCCAATTCCTTCCAACTCAACACATGGGATGGACCCGGTTTATATTTCTTCAGCTTAGAGATGTGGCAGACATCATGGATGGATGTTAACTGAGAAGGTAATTGTTGGGAAAAAATCCCTCAAGGTATCATTGAAGCATTTTTGAGGTGATTGTGTTTGTTGACAAAGAGGACAACTAAGTGGTGATTGTTGACAAATAGAAACAATGTCATAAATTTTTGTTGACAAGGAGGATTCCATGATGGAATGTCGAGTTTAAGAGCTAAGGTCAACAATCCATGTTTGATTGAAGATTGTCGACAAAAGTAATGGATGATCTAGAGGCGGTACAAAATAACAGATAAAAGGTGGCACAATTTTCCAGTGTTTTCCAAATTTAAAGGGCTCAAAATCAACAAATGAAGAAGAGTGATTTTGGAAAATGGACTTGCGCTCCGAGGACTTGTAAGAGATGAAACTTTCACGTCATATGTGTTTCAATATCAGAACATCCAAAAAATGGAAAAGGAAGAAGGGTCGCGCAAGTATTGTGTTTTGTAGCACAAGTACTTGCACACCGTGAAGAGACATGCGCGTCGATACCTTGAAATCTTGGGAACTTGCGCACCTATGGTTTTTCAAGATCAGACGATCAAAATATGGCAAAGGAAAGAGGTTCGCACAAGTTTGGAATTTGGTCATGCAAGTGACTTGTAGGAAATGAGACATGTGCGCCGAGATATGCGCGCCGAAGGGAGAGTTGTGCGCCATCGCACAGGGGTGAACAAATGCCTATAAATACTGGACCACCCCTCTTCATTCTTTACCAGAGTTCAATACTTGGAAAAACCAGAGCTCCTGTCATGAATGTTTGGAAGTCACGCAAGTGGTGTGTGGTCGCGCAAGTAGGGACTTGCGCGCCAGTTTTGAAGAAGCGCAAAAGTTGGTTGTTGCGTGCCAATGTTGGTTTGGGAATAAAGGGAAGTGTGTCGCGCAAGTTTGGATAATATTAAGCTTGAGACGTGCAATTATTAATAAACACTTGCGCACTAGTGTTGACATGCACTCCGAGACTTCCACGCCACCTTAGAGGAGGGCACCGAGTAAGGTTGATTTCTGGTAGTGATTTAGGGCTGTGTGGAAGCTGGGGGATTGCCCGATACCTTCAGTGCAAAGAGATATTCATCTACGGGTGAAGGTTGAGCTTCAATAGAGCATATACATAAAGAAGAAGATGCATTCCTTCATAAAAATGAAGAGACCTACAGGACTATAAACTATGAGTGGATTCTTTCTAAGAGCAGTGAGTGAAGGAAGAGGTAGAAGGTGATCCTCTCCACCGGCAGTGAGCCAGAGAGAGAGAAACAGGGAGTGACCCTTGGGAAAGCAGTGAGCGGACCCTAAACATTGTAAAGGCAGTGATCCTGGGAATAGAAGTGATCTATCCTGAACTATTGTATCCAAATATAGTGAAGAATAGTGGAAATTGGTACGACCATCAACATGTCGACGTATGCTCCTTGGACGTAGCCCAGTGAGGGTGAACCAAGTAAAAATCTATGTGTCTTCCTGCATACTTCCATGAATTTCATTTAAAGCACCATCATCAGATAAAGATGAAAATAAGTGATCCTAATAATCACACAACTGCAGACAAAGTGACCCTTATAATAAAGAGGTCAATATCCAGTGGGACAGGAAGAACTTTGAAAAAGAAAATCTATAACCTGATTCACCCCCCCCCCCCTCTAAGGGTATATAGGCCCCTATTGGTCCTAAATATTGGTATTAGAGGGAAGGATGATGTTATCAGATTTGTTTTCTCCGACTTGGTGTAGTCGATCTGTGTGGATAAAGAATTTGTCTGCTATTATCTCAGTGTGCCATGGCAAAGGGAAAAACATCAAAGAAGCATCAGAATTTAGGTGGTATTCATCAGTGTGGATGTCTGTATGTAAAAGGTGTGATTCAATTAAAAGAATCAAACAACATACTGAAAGAAGTCCTGGATGAATCTGATAGGGAAAATATTGATTCACTCAATCATGATGTAGGAATGAGTGAATTACTTTAACATCAAAGTGATGCTGAACCAACTGATCACGATGAAGTTTCCAGAAGGAGGCCACCAGTAGATGTTGTCAACATGAAAAAGGATGTGGACCCGAAGTTGGATGAAGAAGTCAAATCTAAAGGTATCTAGATCAAAGTATTGGAGATTGAGGTCATCAAGATAAGAGGCTTAAATATAAGGCTTATTTATTTGGCTACTGACCTAATGGATAAGAATGATTCTCAAAGTGTATATATAAAAAATATGGCTAAAATGAAAGGAAAACAAAAGGCTGGTGACTATGAAGAGGATCAAAAGTCATATGATGTTCAGAATCATGAAGCTAGAAATGATGATCTAGCAACATAGTTGTCGGACGAAGTTCAGAATAATCAAAGGTTACAACAAAAGAATGAATCTGTCTCTGAATATGTTGCTCAAGAAAAATTGAAGGTGAAGTAGAAAAGTGACATGGTGGAAAAGCTCACACTGGACCATGAAGATGAGTTCAGTAGCCAGAAGAATTTCAGAAAAAAAACATAATGCTCAACTTGAATCAAGAGATACAAAGATTCAGCAAATGGAGGAAAAAATAGAATTAGTCAAGAATGAAATGGAGAAATCTAAATCCGAAGATAATCCCAAATTGATGGATGCACTGCACTTTTTATTTGATTATCCTCTGGCAGGTGATGATAAAATTCAAGCCAAATATGCTACAGAAACTCATTCACTACATGAGGTAGTGCACCATTAGGGGAAATTCCATCCTCTATCATGAGAGAAGATAACTTGAAGATAACACTTCCTAACTCTGGGAGTGGAGGCCATACGCGACCTGTCCGAGGATCCCATTCTCCTTGAAAAACCTGACGACTCCCATCAGGTGCCGTGAAACTCACACGTCGTCTGTAACAATAGATGTGTTCCTAGAACTGTACTATCTAATACCTCTTGAGTATGAAATAAAAAAGGTCCATATCTAAGACCAAGGGGTCCCACTCCATCTCAACCCCAGACACAGAAAGCACACACGACAGGCACCTGAGACCCTTCTCTTTCTTCTCTCCCAGTGCGGTCACCAAATCCATCGCAAAAGACATCAAATCATTTGGAAAATATAGAATTTCCACAGAATGGGTAGAAATAAATGAAACAAAGTCACTGGTATCAAAAAGAGCAACAGTTACAGAAGATGTGATCAAAACAGTACCTCGAACTGTCGACAGTCCCACCTCTGATCATGCTAGTGCCAGATCCACCAGATGGAGATGTCCGGTCTCTACCTGAAGACAACTTCTAGTCTATGGATGTTCCCTAAACTGGATTTTCTGATAAGATGACCCATCTCTACCACCACGGGTGCCAAATCGAGATCCCCCAGTCCTCGACGGATCAGACTATGCTGGCACTCCTCTTGAAGCCAATGACCGTGCCCCACTCAGAAGTGAACATGCCACAACACAGAAATGATGAAAATGCCCCATACCTCCTTCGTAGTAACAAGGATTCAGAGGAATTAGAAATTCTGGTCAGATGAGCCTGGGATTCGCACACTGGTGCCACAAGACCGATCTCACATCAGATGTCACTGATGAAGACTGACTAGATGATTTCCTTGAACCGTATCCTCCTTTCTTCACAAGATTCTTCGGCTTCCTTTTCATCTCTAAGGAGTTACCACATTCCGTAGCTGATACTGAATCATAGAAAGAAGCCCTTCCATTCCAATAAATCTTCACCATGCACGCCCGATCAACAATCTCAACATAGGTCCTAAGATTAAACAAGGACACCTGGGAGTATATCTCTAGTCACATGCCTTTCTCAAACCTCTAGGCCTTCGCTTTCTCATTAGAGACTATTTATGGAGCATACCAAACCAAATCAGAATTTTTTTTGGCATAATCCATCACATATATATTCCCTTGAAAAGCTCCATGAACTATCTAGACCAAGAATAAGCCAACACCTCAGGGTAGTATTGTTCATTGAAGACATCCTTGAAATCTCCCCATTGCATCTGCTCATTATTTCCAGCCTAAAGCACTGAATCCCAACACTTATGGCTAGGACCTTCAAATATAAAGGAGGCACACTTCACCCAGAGCTCCTCAGGTGTATCTAGTAACTCAAAAATACGCTCTATCTTCTCGAGCCATTCTTCTGCTTCTTGGGGTTCTCTGCTACCTCGGAAGGTAAAAGGTTTGTTTTTTAGAAAATCTTGTGCATTATATTTTCTAGGACCTATCTCTTCTACCCTAAAAGGAATAAGAGTAGGATTTGGTCTCTGTCCAAAAGCATGGATATCCCAAACTATATCCTCCACGAGCATCTCATCAATCGGTGTGGGAGAACTCTCTCCAGCTTCCTCCTGTGGGCACGTGGGAGTTTTCCTGGGAGGCATGTTGCTACAAAATGAAACAGTCACAAAAAAATGTTAAATAACACAATTCTGAAAATTGTAATCAAATACATCAAATATAAATAAACTAAAAACATTTCAGTAATAAAAGAAACAACTACTCCACATCCAACTGATGTCCACATGTGGTCTGCAACCCACATGTCTCACCAAGAAGTGAAGTCAATCTGTAATTTACAACAACACCTGGTGACTCAAGGTCTTACATGAGAGGTGTGGGTCAGGCACCCTACTCAAATCCAAAACCCAAAGCCCTGACAGTCCTATCTCATGTCTATCTCGACTCATCGAAAAATAGAAATATAACCCAAAAACTGTAACCTGCTCTAAAACCATTTTGTCATGAACCGAATCTGGTTGCCACCAATATCGGCACCAAACCCAACCCATGACAAATACCAAAGGGTTTTACCTTTCTCCATGGGCTGGAATAAGTTTCCGGGTATCATTGATTTAGGTTTGGGAATGATTTACCTGAGTATAAAATCATAACACATTAAAATAATCCATAATATAAATCTGAAATTTTTGATCCAAATAAGTTTTAATCTAAAACTAGAACTGAATACATTGGTTTAAAGGAAATAAAAAAGGTCAAAATACAGATAAATATAGCATCCAGACAGCCCCGATGGCTCCACATGACAATGGATAATCACCCACAAGCTGTCTCCACAATTCCACACAAAGGATGGGAACTAACACCCTGAACCACCATCACCCTTAGCCTTTCCTTCACCCGAGTCAAACATAACCAAGTCCACATTCACTCAAGGGGTGTAAGTAGGGTGTGAGCATAAGACCATTACGATACTACTGAATGATTCCAAAGATCAGGAAATACAATGTGAAAAAGCAAGCAGTTTTAATAGGCATGGAAAAGTTGTGTTAAAATTCCAGGAAATGTAACCTTCATTTGAAAATAGTTTTCAATCCAAAATTTTAATAATGTTAACACTTTTAAATAGAATTGTTAGATACATTAATTTACTATCAAACACAGAAAAAGACATGGGTAAATCCTACAAATCCAATGAGCAAAAACATTGGGAACACCCCTAGGCACTAGGTTGTCTTGGGCCCTATTTACCTCGTAGCTCGGTGTAATGTAACCATAGAAAGATCCATTCTCATTCATGAGCCACTAGTAGGTAACACACCCATAACCTAGTGGTCCCCAATAATAATCCACATAGTTTATTTAGAGTTTTTGTTTTCCAAATGCAAAGTGAAATATGGACAAAACCAATTTGGTCCACTAGCCGTACTAGAACAAATCTGCCCCACCTAGGTAACCGAGTTACCTCTTCTGTGATCAATCAATTTCATTTTGAAAAATAAATAAATATTTGTATTATACACCATTACTAGTCAAATAAAACCACAATAGTAGGTAACACATTTTATACCACTCAAAACACGCCAGAAAACAATTAGATTTTTAATTAAACAATTCCTCAAAATCATGTAGTGTTTCAGAAACAAAACACCTTATATCCCCATATGAACACTATGTTCACATTTTTATGTTTCAAAAACAGAAATGGAACCCAAATACATTTCAGTGAAAACAAAAAATTGTTTTTAGGGCAGCCCAATATGGTTAATGAAATGCCATCATTGAAAAACCTCCATTTTTACATAGTACAACTCTTAGAATTTCATGTGGTTCACGAAAAACATTAAAATCCGCTTTCGCAACAACAAACAGAAGGGATAATCATTAAAAATAGTATTTTTATCCCTATTATAGTTCAATAAAATCAACCAATTTCATATAGGGTAGCCCCAAATAAACTAATAAAACATTTCTATGAAAATCCCCCAATTTCATTCGAAATTGGCATTTAAGATTCATTTTGAAATAAAACACAACTAAAAATATTTTTTTCTGAAATACTAAAATCAAATAAACATGAAAATACCATAAACACAGTATCTAATTCACAAATACTGCATACACAATGGAATCACCTACCAAATTATGGAAAACCCATGAATCACTGTGAACAAATTAATTGCCACCACCATCGCACAAATAAGGACCTAGAAAAAACCTAAAACCACAAGAATTGGAAATGAAAACCCATGGATAAACCTTTGTTTAGAAACCCTACCCTTTTTTCATTTGGGACTTCTAGGAAGAGGGAATAAAACCTAATTAAAATAAATGAAACCCTATGCAATTTAAAGGAGGAGATAAATGGACTCACTTACATGAATTATCTTGATGTAATCACTCTAAAAAAATAGAAAATGAAATTTAAAACTTCCACAATTCACTGTTAGTTCTAATAATAATATGTAGGCCATTTAGAAACTGTAATGGAGGTAAAATATTATGAATTGAGACAGTTATGAACGAAATAATTTACCTCTTCAAATCTGGATGATTTGAGGAACCCTAGAGTGTTCTGCACCACTTCGTGATGAACCAGAGAACCAAAGAGGGGTTAGAGAGTTTAGACGTGTGTCTGGGTTCAAAGGGATTGGGTGAGATTTGGAATCACCGAAAAAAACAAAAAATTTCATAAGTTATAAAACAAACAATATTTATTTTTAAAAAAGGAATTGGGCTTTTGGGTAGGCCCAAACCCTTAAATAAAAACACAAATAAACCTTGGTTATGGATTTCTAGAGGCTCCAAATTGAATTGGTGGTGTTAATAGGTCAGGGGAGGAAAAATAGAAATTTTAATGGATGAATAATCTTTAAAATGAATGAGTTATAAAAGAAACACAATTTATTTTTAAAACTGGAATTGGGCTCACGGTTTCGCCCAATTAATGAAAACCCACTCATTCCTCCATAAAAACTTAGGAAACCCCCAAAACAAAGAATTAATAGAAATTAAATGATAATTACATATAAAATAAGTCATGTATGTGAAATTTTTATTTCACATTCCAATGTTATGCCCCATGAATCATGTTTATTATAAATCCATTATATATGTTATTATTTCCCGATGGTTCTTTTTATTTTCAATGTTCTTTTATAAAACCTTTTTTAAAACACATTTGATTCAATTGTATTATTAATTCATTATTTATCATGTATTCATGTTTTCCACATGCTTTTAATCTAATCCTAAAACAATCATTGAGATATTATTTTCTTACTACGAATTTGAGAACATTGCTTTTTATGTCTTCTCATTCACATATGAAAATACATATTGGATTATTTCTATGAAGAATATAGGTTTAGAGAATTTATTGAGAGTTATATATTTCCCCATACCCACACTCCCCAAATCTGGTTTAGATACCACCTTCCTTAGATACCAAATTCAAAATCAACCACTATTACCCCATTAAATAATAAATAATTAGATTATCAAAAACACATTTTCAATCACATTTATTTGATTGATTATTTAGTTTTATTATTTTAGATTTTTACTAAAAATATTTAATATAGCACATGGATATTTTTCCCACTGTATAATAAAATACAAAATCCATTGTAATAATTTAACATATTCATCAAAATTATCCACATATTTTACTCTTCTAGAAATATCATTTTTAATAATTTTCTATATAACTATCATAAATGGGAACATAATTAGGGGGATATCAAATTATAAATAGTGGTAAACATATATTAAATGCTATCTAAAATGTAATAAATAATCTAAATAATTCCATAATCAAATGAAATTGTCACCATAACATATTCTAGGTTTATAGATAAATAAATAAATTGATAGAGAATGATTACTCCTTCCATAGTGATGAGATTCATAATTTTCATCAACTAAATACTTTCCTTAAACGACCACATCATTATCTTAGACATATTGATCCTTCCATTAGGTCCTATATTTTGGAAATATTTTATTCTTCATAGGTACACACCGAAATAGCAAATCTAGTTTGTCTCATAATACCGATAGATGCCTCAAGGTGATATTTTGAGCCTAATAAATCTATATTTATATATATTACATTCACCTTATGAGAAAATTTAACAATATATACATTTCTTAAAATTATCCCTTAATAATAATAAAACACGCATATTGAAAAAAATAATAATAATGATTTTCAGTATTTTCACAAACAATAAATGTAAATGATTTCTATAAAAGCATCCCTATAACTTTATTTTTGTTAATATCCTCTATATAAATAATTCATATATTTTTTTTTATTTTTTTATTTAAATAAAATTGATGTTTCTGGTAGAATGATTTATATAAAAACAGAAGTCTATATGGGTCATGATATAATAAACCATTATAATATATCTATTAAGTGCATGGGTTTGAATGTTTATAAACCCATTATGAATAAATATTTATTATTTTTGGAAATAAATAAAATTTACTTATTAATTTCTAATATGTACGTGTTGAATTTTCAGTAAAGTAAATTTATGCGTTAAAAATGTGTTTTATTCAACAAATAATAGTTTTTTTATTTTATGCATTTGAAAGATAAAATAAACTACAACCATTTATATAAATTTTATTTAAGGATACTCATATCACCATTTAAAAATCCATATAAATATCATTATAGGTTTAATTTTTAGAATTTTTCTTAAGGATTTATTTATCATTGAATAGTGAAAAAAATACATTTTTATATAATTTGTCATTTCATTTCCTATAAATGTCCTATAATGTATTGAATTTGATAATAATGTAACATATGTATAATTTATATAGAAATATTTTATTTAATTACATAATAATTATTATTATAAATTATTTTGCATTAATTTAATTTTTGGGCTTCAAATCATATTGTTGAAAAATCAATTATTATGCACATAATATATTTTTATATTCATAATTTAAAATAATAATAAATATATATTTATTTCTAATAAATTTATATATTATATATGTAATAATATTTTTAAATTCATTTTATGGTTATTAAAATGTATCAAATATACGCAAATTGTGTTTTATGCTTAAATATCCATTTATCTAAAATGAGTTTTAATTGTGGGTTGTGTAAAAATTTAAATTTAAAACATCAACATAAATAAATTAAATCTATTAAATTGTATTCCATATATTTAGTCATTCTAAATAATTAAATATAATAGTTATGAATACATTTTTGTCATAATTAATAGTAAAAACAATAATATTTTGTCCACATGATTAAGGTAGAAACATGTGTATTGAAGGGTTATACCAAGACGAAATGGTAGGATTGACACAAAACCCAATCTAAATCTTATTTTATGTAGATTTAAACACATTTAAATTATTATACATTTTAATAAATTTCAATTTGGATCCACATTCACTTTAATGTGACATTATATAGTTGACTAATTTTTAGAAATTCCATGTGTGTCCATATACTCAATCATATAAGGGAAACACTCCTACTCCATTAATAACTACATTCTACCCTTACAGATCATATAATACCTACTATATATAACTTCTATATTCCATCACATAATTAAATTAAGTCGAGAATTCTCATAATATATAACCTTCATGTATTATGGTGTAATACAAAGGAGGTCCATAAAAAAGTGGTATAATTCTTTACAAGGTTATTTCACATTTACTTATTCTTACACCTTCAATAAACATATTAAGACCAAAAAAACATGATTAATATAGTAGAGTTCATATATTTATATGTTAATATGATGATTTATCCCCAATTTACCAGAAATTATCAACAAATAATGATATGATTGTGTCAGTCATTTGTACCATTGGACTATCCCCTCCACGTAGAGATACAATTCATTTTCCATCACCAATATTAATGATTTTTTATTTTGAAGTGTTTAATTTTTATATAAATATATTTTGAAATAATAATAATTAATAATTATTATATCATAACTAAATTCTTACCATATGATCCATCGGTAAATATTAATATTCGTCGTGCATATGTGTTGACTACCACATCCATGAAGTGATGTGACCTATTTATCATTTCTTGATTATATTTAAGGAAACAATGATTTTTTTAGTAAAACTATCTAATATAAATTATATAATAATTATTTTGGAAAGGATTATTCTCATTTAACTATTTTTTCAATATATAAAAATGTAGAAACATCACTCATGTGTACGTATGAATTACCCTATCCCTGAAGTGATATAATATATTTGTTGTCAACACATAATATGAATGGTTTTTTATAAATATATATATAATATATATGGAATTTTTATCACTGTTAAAATTATGGATAGATAGGGTTCAAGATTAATGTGAAACGACCATAACTATTGAACAATCACATAGATGAAAAATATTGTAGTTTACACCCGAATAGATGATGCTAATTAGGGATTGATAATAGACCGATGATAAATTGATATAATTGTAACATATATGATATTATTCATATTAATATGGTTATTATATATTTGGATAATAAAATTTTATTTTAAATATATTGGTTTATAATTTACCCAATGAAAGGACGACTTATGCTAAGGGTTTTATATCATTTTATCTTCATCGAGACATGATTTAATGTTATGCACAAATTTATCATTTTTAGGGTGCATATAAGTCCCAAGGAAGTAATTTTTCATAATAAGTTACTTAATTCATGTTAATTATAGAACTATTTGATTTTTAAAAAAATGGATTTATATAAAATATTAAAAAAGTCATAATGGTTCATTGTCTACATTTTTATTGATTTAGACATGGTTGATATTACCCATCTATATTATTTTCTGAGGTTTATTAACTTCACAAATTACTTTGTATACATGAATATACTTATGAATATGATCATCAATTGTCAAATTTATGTAATTTTTTTTTCATTTGAATTGTGATTCAAATGTTAACAAATTGTTAAGTGGTTTGTCTTTCAATAACTTTTTACCTTGATTATCTATGATTAAATTTTATGATTAGTTAATAATATTATGTTTATATCTTAAATTATTAGTTATTTTATTATTATATTTTGTATTTATTGATATTTTTTATCTTCCTTTTATTTCACTCAAATTAAATAATCATGATACTAAACTGTAGTTTTTAATGAAAACATACCTTATTTTTTCCTTTGGTAGAGATCCTTATCATCTATGTCAAAATGATCATTAAAATATTTTTTGGAATGGATTTTACAATTTTCAAAACATTATTTAATATAATTTTTTACCATATGTTAATTTCCTTATAATATTTTTGAATCAACCATCATCTCATTTTCAAAATAAAGATCTTTTAAGTCTTTACCAAAAATTTGAATGGGTTTTTTAAGACCCACTACATGAATGACTTTACTCACTATCATGAATACTCGTTTCATAAATTATTACTATATATGATTTTTTATTTTTAAAATGATATGTTTCTTCAAAAATATGGAAATATATAGAATCAAATTAATTGATTTAAAATAAAAAGTTTATTTTCATTAATAAATGTTCTTTTAATATTTTAAAAGGTATTCTAATCTAGAACAACATCAGTTGATATTTTCTATGATTTTTTAGGCATACAATACAATGTCATTATCAATATTATATTTATTGATGGTTTGTGGTAATGGTAATGAAATTTTTAGGATTCCCCTATCATTTCAAACTTTTGTGATATAATGATAATATGATAGTTTTATGATCATAAGGAACACATATTTGTGGAATTAATTATGTTATGTGTAGGATATGAATTATTAAAACCATCTATGAATTGTGTAATGTTTTATATCTCATGAGATAATATCAATTTGAATGGAGATTGAACCTATTTTAGTAAGGTAATTTTTCTTATAAGATATTATTGGTGGTGTCCCTTGATAAATGAAATAATGCAATGTGGAGTGAAACCTATCCAGTATGTCAGTTTTATAAGTAATCATTGATGGAGTAAGTTATTTTCATATATTATGTATGTTCCAAAAATTTATGTGTTATTCTTTAGATATTTGTGCATAGTTAGTTACTAATTATTGATGATTACACACTCTTATGTATTATGTCTTTTGATTAAATAAACATTATATCATGTTTCTTGATTATGATGTATGAATTCATTCGTATGATTTTATATTTTTTATATCATGTTAATATACAATAATGATTATATTTTGATAATTTATTTAAATTTATATTAATTGACCTTATTGATCATATGAACTCACCCATTCTTCTTTTTTTCATTCCCTTGGTTATTGATAAATGTTTGATGTTTGATATATCTTAGAGGAGATAATGTTTTAATGAACTATAGAGAAAAAGATGATGTACTATTATGAACCTATTTGTTATGTATCGAAGTTTCCAAAAAAATGAACCATTGTAGTTATGATTTAAATTTTATTAATATATAATATATATCCCAGAACAATGATATAGTAATTATTTAAGAAATATATTGTCCATTATTCAATGACGACTTTTCAAAATAAAAAATGTATAAAAAGAGAAGGACTATGAGCCCCTCAATGTTCTTAGATGGCTCCTACTAGGTATCATATGATCTACAGATCTACCTCACCAATGTTATCATTTTCCTCTTAGCGTACATAAACCAAGTTTACATATAACACCCCACTATCCTCACATAGATCACCATTTCTTACCACCATCCCCACATGACCTACATCACCTAGCCTTTAGGATGTGTCTGCAAATAAAATCCCTTTTATGCCACATAGTTTAATTTCTCCCACATCTAGGAGATAAGAAAATTCTACTAAAACTATTTGTTGAGGCCTCCAGTAACTCTCCTATGAAAACATAAGAATTTAACATAATAATGTGGTTGTCATCTAATTTACCCATCTTGGTGACCAACCACACATGTTCCCTAACATACCAGACCATCCTCATAGGGTAAATCACTAAGGAAATCAACCATGAGGGGTTTCTCACATGGGAGAATAACTACATAGGGTTATTCTCATAAGAAATCACCAAACCATGGTTCCTTCCTATGTAAAAACCATCTTTGGGAATCTGAACTTAGGGACAATCCCCCTGAGGTAGCCCACCTTAAAATCCATATTCATATGTATTTACACATTTGTGATTGTACACCCATAGAAACCAACCACAGCTGAAATACTCATTATTTGTTCACCTAAAAAACAATCATCCTTAGGTAGTACACCCTGGTGGTCATCTTCACATGACATCCAACCATAGTATCCATCTACCTAGGTATTTACAACATAGGGTCATTCCGGATGTTAATCAATCCTTAGAGGCCATTATCTTAGGGTTTCTTATTTCCTCAAAATTGCATCCCACATTTCTGAAGTCTCCCATTTGAGAATGTTGTTTCTAATACCTCTCCCTTGGAAACCAAATATTCATGTACATGGTGTATGATATACTATAGTTCCCATAATTATATCATTAATTAATTTATATGAAGGATGTAACCCACTTAACCAATCATTTTAAGAGGGTCCTTGTAAGATATAATTTTAAATCTTCTAGTTAATGGGACTCCGAGGATGGAGGAGGTGATCAGAAACATCCCTATTCAGGTAGTAGAATTCACTCCCTACGTGCTACCTAAAACATGTAGGGAATATGGAATAATCAACACCATTTCCCAATAATTGTATATCGTATCCCATAAAATGGGTTTAAAAATAGATACAATGATGAAACCATGTTTACATCTTGAAGTCAGCACCTAGTCATCCATTCATGTTACCTTAATGTTTCCACTACCACATCCATAAACTGATAGAGAGAATGTTCCTACAGGGTATCCCACCATATGTAACCCCATATAATGTATTGATGGATTTCTTATCCTCCATAACATAAATATACACTCCATCATAAATCAGCAGAGGGGGAATTAAATTCAACCCAAGGATTCCAATTCCGGTGTAGGTCCAATTTGAAACCAGTAATGAAATGTTAGTGATCTTCTTATGTTCCTTTTTACCACCACGATCTTGATTCACATGCTATTAGGGTATAAATTCATAAATTTCCCTAAAAAAATAAAAATACCAACATTAAGACTCATCCTTCGGTTTAATCCCTAAAAAATTATACTTCACGTCCTTAGATTCTCTTATTGATGGGATATATAGGCATCCTCCTTAAGGTAAAAAACCAACCACATCAAGCCATCACTATCATCATTATTACATTTTTCTATTAATATAATTTCCCCATCCACAAGTATTAATTTCATTTATGAACATTTTACTATAAACAGTGACTTATGTTTATCTCCCATACAATTTATTTACTTTAAATATTCAACTATAAGTCATGGACACATAATGTTAGACTACATGATTTAGTCCATTTCACATTACCTTAAAAGGTATTTTATGTCCCACTAAATGCAAATGAGGTATATGTGTTATGATTTTATTCATGATTATAATAGGAAATACCATAAAGGTACTAAACCAAATATTAAAACAATGATCATCTTCGAGAAAGATGATAAATTACATAACACATAACTTTTAATATTTGAACTATAGTTACATATTGTTAGGAAAAAAATTATAATTAAACTATATATAGAACCTATGAAACATATATATGGGTCCATTGATTAATAAAATCCAATCATATAGATATTCCCCTCCTAATATGTTTATAAATTAATGTTAATATGGGGTGACCAATCCATTACTGGAATTTGGGAAAGATTTAAAGACATTATTTAAATATATAAGGGTGTAATGTATTATTAAATAATTCCCCCATACTATTATGATTATTATAAAATTCTACCATCTTTACCAATGTTAGTTATTAAGAATCTTTTTCCAAATACCACAGTAATTGCTATCTTTTAGAATGAAAGTGCATAGCCTGTTAGGGATGTGGGAACCATTTTTTTTATCGAGATTCATAAATTAAGAAAATTTAATAATATCTAAAAATGAATTTAATTAAACAAATATGATGAACAACATCCCCCCTTTAGGTCTGAAATAAAAACAATTTAATTGTGAGGCATGAACCTTCAACAATTTTCACCATTTCACCTTCAAAAATCATTCAATGTAATTTTTCATTCCACAAAAATAATAGATAATTTGATGGTAATCATTCATTTAACCAATATTATTGATTCACCCTCATGCTAGACCATTTTTTATTTTTTAAATTTTAATAAAATTAAAATGGGCCTAACATATTTATTTTAAAGAAAAAATCATGTATGGGTTTATTAATTTTTGTTTAAAAATTCATTTATATCGTTATTTCATTATTTATTTCCTTAATAAGAACATCCAATACAACTCTATTCATTCTAAATAGTGTATCGTCATTAATGAAATAATATTTAATGATTAATCAATCCACTTGAGTCTTCATAAAACTATAGGGCCCTTTACCAACCTAGTTCTATTTACACAAGGTGGATAAAACACTTATCATTGAGTACCATTTGAATGGTATCGTACAAAAATTAGTGGTTATGCATTAATCTCTCTAGAAAATTATTCCCTATCATCTATATTTACAATGGTGAGAGATGGTAAAGAATACAATTTCAGCCATTAATGTTTCTAAATGATTTGGGAAACTATTCACGTTGTATAGTTGAAAGTTCCTCATTCACCAAAGGGAGGTGCACTGGGAGGTCAATAATGGACTCAATACCACATATGAATCACCTTGAAGGGATATTGACATCAATTTCCACCACCAACATTGTGCATCACTAGTCACTTTTATGGTCAGAGTAGAGTACTCAAGAAGGGGTGAATTTAGTATCTATAAAAATTTATCTTTAAATGTTATTAATAAAATAGTTTCCTAATAAATTTAAATACATCTGAGTTAATCATAGTAATAATGTTATGAATGATTGACTATTTGAATAACTTATTATAAGATTGAATAATTCCCAGAAGTCTTTATATCAATTATTAAAATTACTTCTGAAACTATTCTAATAAGGAAAAAAATTATAACATCTTTCCAAGATTAACTATAAAATTAAATTTAGTGATTTATGGCTTATACAGTAAAACAGAGATAACTAAATGGAACTTCACAGCAGATATAAAACAAGTTGTTCAATTTCAAGCCAAGACCAAATCCACTCTACTTGGTGATCTCCCACCACCATGCAGTTTATATAAATAATCTTGATAAACACATTGGATTAGGGTTATCAATAGTACACAAGACTATCTTGGCCACATGACATATTCCAAAGTTCATAATGGGTATGAACAATCAGGTCACACAGGGACTTCTTCCACACTTATCCATGAAAATACAGAAGTGTAGAAAGATGTAAGAGAAATTATATCTTGTATCCTTTAGTTTAATGAAAGATACAATGAGAGAATTTATACAGACACACAGACACTTCATGAAAAATAAAAATAATGCACAACAAATCAGAAAGGATGAAATACAATAAGAAGTCCTTTGGCTTTTAGTCTATGCAGCACTGGACTTCTAGGATGATGCAGATGTAGAAATTGAGTCCCCATGGAGAAAACTGAGTATCATATGTTATCTAGATGTGCCTCGTGTTCTTCTTGGAGTTGATAGTGAGGAAATGTTCTCGAAACTAGGTTTTGATTATGATTCATGTGTTCTTTATTAGTGTTGGGTTATATGTGTCGGTTCATCTTTCATAAATGCTCATGCTTCTTCGTTATTGTGGAAAGACATGTTTTTCTGTTGACACTATTTTCACTTTACTTTATTGTATCCTCACTGTTCTATCTATTCTTAGAATGAATGTGTTGGAGCCGAAAGGATGCATGTATTCTACACCCGTAACTCGTACTGTCAGGTGACATGTCAACAATGAAACGTTAATTATGTCAGTGCATTTAAAATTTTCAAATATGAACATTACAAATTAAAATAATGAATGGAAAATCGAATTAAGAAATGGTGCCACAATCTGTCTAGAATATGTGTCTTCATGGAACAATGTCTCAATGAAATGGTGTCTCCTTGAAATAATGGCTCCTTGAAATAGTGTCTCTTTGTTTTCCTTTGATCAGTGAGAAAACATTGGTGGGATAGTTTTATAGAGATCAGGAACAGATAGAACATATGCAGTGATTGATCAGAGTGCATGGTCACTATGTCTGGATGGTCAAAATGTCAGGATGATCACGATGTCTTGATGGTCACTGTGCTTGGATGGTCACAATGTATGGATGGTAATGGTGTCTGTATGGTCATGGTGTCTGGATGTTCACTATGTCTTGATGGTCACGGTGTCTGGGTCACGGTGTCTAGTCACGGTGTCTTGGTCATGGTGTTTAGATGGTCACAGTGTCTGGGTAATGGTGTCTGGTCATGGTGTCTGGGTTCTATGCCAGAAAAACACAACTAGTGGAAGTTTCATGGTTTCTAAAACATAGGAAAAAATCATATGAACACATGACTTTAGATAGATTTATCTTGATTAACAAGTTTAACTAAATGTAGCTGATTTTTTGTAATAGAAACATGATTAACACCTGAGGAGTCCAACAATCTCTCCATTTTTGAGGATCACAAATCATGTGAGTGAGATATCTATTGTCAGTGAATTTTACTCTTCCTTAGTGTGCATATAGAATACATTTTTCTCCGCCTTTTTGGATTATCAAGAAGAAAAAATTATAAATAGACAGTAAATGTGCACAATGCATTAGATGGATAAAAGGTGTCATTACAATAATTATGTAACACAAATACAGAAAACATCCTATTAAAAATATTTTATTCACATTTATTCAACACTGTATTGTTTTCTCTTTGTCATTGGCAGCAACATTAGAATATGAAGCCATAGGATCAGAGGTATAAGTAGAAAAAAGGAAGTGAAGAAGTTTCCAGAGAAGGTAAATGGTGTCCTTCAAAAATAGAAGGCGTCAAGTTTGGTGTAGTAGAAGACAGAGGCAGTTGCTGATCAGGGATACCTGGCCTGATCTAACTCAGTGCCTGAGAGACGGAAATAGATGTAGTGTAAAGGGTAGATGTTGATAAGGTAGGAAAACCAGATCTCATGGATGCATGTGGAGGAGCGACAATTACAGTACTCATGACATGAAGATAAGGCCTCAAAAGCTTGATAATGTAAGCAATAATCTCCCCACCATAATTAATGGATTTCTCAAAGTCTTCACTGTTCTACATAAGCATATCCATCAATGGAGTTATATCATTGTTCTATTGGACTTATGTTTCGAAATATTGAGTGACAGGAAGAATTCTCAGAATCTCTACAAGTCTCATGAAGAGGTTGTTCATGTCATTCTTAGAGAAGATCCCATTGAAATATAAATACACCATCATAACAATTTCTTGTGGAGCATCATTGGAAATCAAGGAATTAATTCTCAATAAAATCTAGAACTTTGTCACTATTCTAGATAACCTCATATAGAGATTCCTTGTCAAAGACACTGAGCACAGATTAATGTTTCTCATTGACAACTGTTCTAAGAATATCACTATCTAAAGAGGGTTGAGAAGAGTTTTCAAATGTATGAGAAGCAGTCATAGTATATTTATGTTATTTAAGTTGATTTAGAACTTTCTAGATACAACCTTTATATTCATCAAATAACTTATCAAGACCAATGACAAACTCATGCATATCAAGAAAAATCATCTTGCTTCTTTTAGCTACATTGTCAGCCACGGAGGTTAAATTAGGTTGAACTAGTGATGCTACTTATTATGGAGTCTGACTAACAATATCCTCAATAGGATAAGAAATAATTTATGTCCTTGAGTTCATCAATATCTACCTATCTTCAACAATACCTATTAGAGTATTTAATTCATCACATAGCTATTTGTTCTCAACTCTGACTTCTTGAATCTCATGAAGCATCTTAGGCTGAATCTGCCTTATGATCTTTCCCAACAACAGGGCATCATCACTTTCACTCAAATTTGATACAGGAGACGACTGGGTATTGATGAGTTTTTCAACTCCAACCAATATAGTATCTTCAATTGATTTTAGATCATAATTATTTACAATGTTTGGATGTTCTTGTGAAGGTTCGTGGATATAGTCTGAGATAGGATCAGGTTCCTTGGTTGAGACTGCTTCAGGATTAGATTCATGTTTCCAATGAAACATTGAAAACATATCAATTCCATTAACTTTGACTTCCTGGGAATCTGTCACATCAAAATAACTAGGGAATTTATACCAGGTGTTCGTGGAGCTTTGATCCATCAGATTAATTTTTTCAATACTTTCCAGACATGGAGGCTGCTCCCCCTCACTAGGTGCATCATTATTAGGACTTCGAGATTTAGATCCTTAATATACTTCCATGATTTCAACCATGATATCGCCACACATTTCATTTCAAGCCAAGAGAAATGATTACTCCATTCCCTCTTCAGTAGAAGGAATAATTTTAGGAACAACTTGTTCTTTTGGATGTTCCTCAAGAGTAGTGTCTTGAACCACATAACGATCATTATCTATATTCTCTTCAACAAAATACAGTTCGTGTACCATAGCAACAGATTCTTCTTCAGCAGGTGGTTGTTCTTCCAAATCAACAACATATTTAGGAACATGTATTTTATTCTCAATTAGGACTTCAAGAGAATATTCACTATCTTACTCAACCAGTACAGTTTCTCTTGGTGGTACAACAACCTCTTCCTCTTCTTCCTCTTCAGAATAATCAACAATTTCATCTGGTTCCAAACTAGGATCAAAATTATTCTTAGGTCTTGTAGAGTGTTCCTCCAGATTAAACTTTTCATAAACCCTATCATTATCATCCACCCAAGATTTTCTCCTTGGATTCCAAATTATATTCATTCTCTTTACTATAAATTCTGAAAGACAAAACTCATAATCCTTAATAGATTCTTCATCTGGTCCAACCAATCCCTTAGAATGATTCATAGTAGAGATAATCATTTGATAGAATAGGGAATTTTACATGGAGGTTGTCTTGATCAACTCACAAATATGGAGTATAATATATTTTCATAGTTTAATCTTATATACATTCTTCATGAGGTGTATCAAAATACATCATGATACATGAGTATAAGAAAATAACCTTTTCTAGGGATAATCGAATTCTGATCAAATTTAAATAGATGTTCGGTTTCACCAGCTCACTCAGTAGCTGTGGAGATTTTCTTTTCTTTCATTACAAATTATGCTTCCCAACTCTTCATCGAAAACAATTATCTCACTTGGAGGTGGAGGACCTCTATAGTAGTCCTCAAAAATACCCTCATGAGGTATCCTAAGGCATGAACCCTATAAAATCGAAGAAAAGGTACAACTTTAGCCATTTATCCAACATTACACAACATAGCCATCTTTAGTATCAAAAGATAATTGAACATACTGGTAATACTCTACAACTAGTTTCAAGTAAATTGGCCTATCCACCTTGGTGAACCAATCCAGCCATCCTTGCTCTCTATGTACATTTAATACCAAATACATACTTGATAGAATCCACATAGGGAATATCACAATTTTAGGTACCACTATTATGTCTACCAGATTCGGATTTAGAGGACATTCGGGTGAAAACATCAGCTCTATTTTTAACTTCTTCTTTGAACTACACTACTCAGGAGTTGACGACATTGGGCGTTTCATCCTGAGCATTCAATGATAGTTCGAGTGATAGAGATAAAAATGTAGTTTTGAGAGAGGTGTTATGATTTTTGAGAAGAGAGCTTGAGTGAAGAAAGAGTGAAACTTCTTTTATTTTATAATTTTGGGATATCAAGAATCATGAGATCAAAAAAAAGGGAAAGTAAAAGGGTAAAATAATTAATTACCACGATATGGGTTATAATGTATAAATAAAACAATAATGCATCTTTACATTGAGACTGTAATCAGCATTCACAGTGAGAGCATAATTGGCATCAATGGTGAGGCTGTAACTGACATTCATGGTGAGATCATAAATGTGTGATTTCTAAATTGTGTGATTGTATTGTTTGAGATTGTATGATCTAGACAATAACTGAGAAATAGTAAATATGAGGCCGTTAACAAGAAATGGTAAACAGTGAAACCGAAAAATTACCACATAAAATTTGTCATTCCCAATTCATTTATGATTTAATCAATTCCTTTAAAATTTAATGGTTCGTTGAATATATCTGTAAAATGATATTCAGTTCCAATGAATTCCAAATTGATGTCACCTTTTTTATAATGATCTCTTTAAAAGAGATGTCTCACTTCAATAAGATTGGTCCAAGAGTGTGAAAACAGATTTTTGGAGATGTTAATAGCACTTGTATTGTCACTATTTATAGGTACATGTCTGAATTAATATCCATAATCTCGTAATATGTGTTTCATCCATAAAATTTTTGGACAACAACTACCAAGAGCTATGTATTCTGCTTCTGTAGTAGATAATGAAATATATATTTGTTTCTTACTACCCCATGATACTAGTGACTTGCCTAAAACGTGACATGTTCCATATGTGCTTTTTCTATCTAACTCACAACCACCGATATAATGATCTATACATTACATACATGGTTATTACTACAAAAATTGAAGCATAATTTTTACAACATATAACAAAACCATGAAAGGACCATATAGGTATAGTTATGTAAGAAACTAGGAAACATAAACAACTGGTTCATAAATCATCTATGTTGTATCCCATTTATTTCATCATATCTAAAGTCCCGTTTTGGAATATTCTACTTAATACCCTTCATCTAGACCTGGGGAAATGAAAACATACCAAAGGGTGAGCTCAAATTCTTAGTAAGGGTAAACAAAATAAATTTCAATCATATCATATTCATAGGAACATAACATTTTGAATATCATAACATGCAAAAGAGATCACAATATCATAACATGGGATAAATCATAATGGTGAAATGTAATCCCAAATAATCATAACATAAAGCATGATACTTTTTGGAATACACACATAATCATATAAAATCATTTCATATTAGTCAAGACTCATTGCCAAGACTATCAAAGCAGACAAAGTCCATTACTGAACTGAGTTCACTCCTCGTTCCAGTCCTGTATCACTGAATCGGTTTAACTTGCCGTTGCAGCCATGTTAATCTCATGAGATATAAATCTTTACCCAATGCATTGGAGGGAGTTATAGGTCCCACCCATCTCATAATGAAACCATTCTTATGTGTGACACAAAATCAGAATTCATACATCATGTCATAACCCATGTAATAAAAATGGGATTCTTAATGGTAATGTCATCCTAACGTAATACATATAAGATAAAAGGACATCAAAAAACGAATTCCATCATAACATTATTAAATCAATAAAAAAAATAAGGATTGAACCATAACCCTATATTATCCTACATGGAAAATAATTTTGATAAATCCCTTGAACTCCATTCTTGAGGAGAATGTCCTTTCTACTTCAAAAACCAATTTTCCTTTCTTAACGTATCATAAAATTTTAAACTAAAATAAGTTTATTAAAAATAAACGTGAAAACTTGTAAAGGAAGCTTCATGGAAATAATTTTTTATGAAATCATAAAATCCATTCATGTGTTATAAGTTCAAAAAACATTCTTCTCATAATTTGGCCGGAAAAGTCAAAAAGTACTTTGTATGAAAAAAAGAAAACATATTCCTTTCATATCTTTTACTAAAAACTCACCGAAGGGTAAAATTTGATTTAAACAATTGTAGGAGGATTTAAATAATATTACATATTGAGGAAACATGAATGTGGATGATAAATATTCCCCATTAAATTCCGATGTATAAACAATCTTGGATAAAAATGAGATTGTGATATTTTCACTTACCTTAGGTCTGATATGCTTCGTATGAATCCTAAACTCCTGTAATATGGTTTAAATAATGTTAATTGACTTATTACAGAATCATATTCATTGTTATGATATCATATATGGTCATATTTGTATCTTCTTAGTATTAATATTTCATTGCTACTTGTTATTCGGGTGTTTATTGCTTTATGTTCTTATGTGTGTTTTGTCGAATAAATTCTTATTCCTATTTATAGGATATAGATACATAATGTATAGAATGGAATTAGTGTAATATATATCATATTCATTTATTCATTTAATTTATATAATCATTATTCAATGAAGATCATATAGAACGAGTCGCATCACATCGAGGAGACGGTAGGTCGTACGTACACACGAGCGATGATATCATTCCCATGATCGTGGAATTGTATTGAAGTGTATGTATAATATTTCAGAATCAATACCAATTTACAATAATCATATATAGTTATTTATTTATACCATTATATACATCCATGTAAGGTGGTGGTTGAAAACATATTACACCACGGCGTGGAGACGGTATTCTGTACATACGCACGCGCGGTGATTTTGTTTACCGTAGGATGGATAAGAGGTGAAATAGGGTTGTTTTATATTTATAATAACATATCAGTATATGAGGGATACTTATGTTATTACCTCATAATGAAACAACTAAATAAGAGGGAGTAGAAGTAGAATGGAACTTGAAGAAAATGGTAGAAGGTATTACCTCTTCTTCGAAGTGCCTCATTTAAACATTCTATTAGGGCACTAGAGTTGGTCTTTTGAGAAGACCAGTACCTCTAGTAGGTTTATAAGGAAGTGGGAAAGTGAAATGGGTAGGGGTCGGCTGAGCTTGAAGGCTCAAAGTGGTGTGAGGAGGAGAGGGAGGAGGTTCCCTTTTATAAGGGAGGAGAGTGGAACCTTTGGAAAGTGTGAAAATATTATTTTATTATAAACATATCTTCGGTTTCAAAAGGTCAACAAATCATTAAAGATGAAGATAGGATGACTAATGGTCGAAATAAAATCATCCAATCAGAATTGTAAATGTTTTGGAAAATATTTTAATCATTATAATCTTATTTATGTAAATCATTTATTAATGAGGTAAATACTGCGTCATTATTGTTTCAAAAATAATTTAATTTATTAGATGTCTAAAAATTATAAAAAAATACCAACATGTAGGAAATATTTTTATCTTTCTGATTAATATTTTTAGTCAAAAAAATAATTTATATAGCCCCTTATAAAATTAATTAATAAAGGATATTTTGTTAATGCCAATTTTGTCTTTACATTAAATTAATTAATCTAATGTGTCATTGTATTTCATAAGTGGCTCCATGGGGTCCCAAAATCAACCCTATGATGCCCAGGGTCGACCATTACTCATCCAATAAGGTTTGGACAAGTGTTAAGGTAATTTTGAATTATTATAATTTTCTTTTAACCTTAAAATACCCTATTTTCTTTTAACATTGGTAAATAAAAGTAAAAAGTTACTATTCACCAATAATTATTTTTATCTAATTGAACCACATGTTACTCCTTTATAATAACCCTGTCTTTCGTATTTTCAAAAATCAACTCACAAAAGTGGTAAAATTAAGTTTTATGAACAATTGCAATAGTTCCTAGGAGGTTTGTAAAAGACGGCGAAAAGTTCAATACAATTTTTTATAAATCTAAAATTATTATAAAATGATTCCAATGAATTTCATTGAAAATATATAAGTATTATGTATCTATTTTTACATAAAATAAATTTAAATCAATAAAATTATTTTTTAAATAAAAATTCGGTTTTAACCCAAAATTCAGTGATTTCACTATTCATAAACAATTGATGTTTTTCAGAAAAATAACAAAGATTCAGCCTAAGCTATATTTGATATTCCAAATTAAAAAATGATGTATATTTTTCCAAATTCAAAACATAGAAGTGGAATTAATTAATTTTCAAAGTAATTCCCTTTATCAAAACAAATAGCGCGTTTTTAAGAAACAATAACTATCAAAAGATCATCACAGTTTATGTCCAATTTCAAAGTGAAATTAATTCCAATGAACAACATTGTATTAAATGGTGAAAATAAATTCTAATTAAACTTTAAAAACAATTAAAAAGATAATCTATCCATATAAATTATTGTGATGAAAACAGTTGTTTTTTATTAAAATATAGCGTGTTTTTACTATTCATCAAAATATGAATGTTACCAGAATAATAGGAAAAATTTATACAATGTAAATTATTATATCCTGATTCCAAAGAAGAATTTTATTTTCTCAAATTGAACTTATAAACATGTCAAAAACTAGTTTAAAAATGAGTGTTCCATCAAAAGGCAATAAAACTGCATTTTTTGAAAAATACTTCTTTTATCAGAAAAACTGATTTTGTTTTCATACCTCATTCTAGAAAATTTGTAAGATGAATTATGATGTTATGAAATTTAAAATTCAGTTAATACTATTCATAAATGCTATTTCATAATATTATAATAATATATGGTTGTTTAGTGAAACTCGATATTGCGTACTATACACGCTGTCGAGGAAGGTCGTGATTGCGTGTAACGCAAGCCAAGCTAGTGTTGTGTGCAGTGGAAGATTCCTTTGCATATAACATAATACAAAAAAAAATATAATTCTCATAAAATATCAGGGTGTTACATTCTACCCCCCCGTAAAATGAATTGCACCATCGAAATTCGTCACATCGTAACAAACAGATGAGGATAGCTCTCCCTCATCATATCATCAAGCTCCCATGTAGCTTCTTCTAATTGGAGGTTCCTTCATAAAAATTTCACCAAGAGAGTGGTCATGTTTCATAGAACTTTTTCGCTACGATCCAGATTCCCTATCGGTTGTTCTTCATAAGAATTATCTTGCTCTAGTGGTACAACTTCTGAGTTTAGTACATGTGAAGGATAGGGTATGTACTTTCTAAGGAGAGATACGTGGAACACAACATGAACTTGAGATAGATTCAGTGGAAGCGCCAATCGATAAGCTACCTTCCCAAAATGATCCTGTATTTCGAAAAGACTGATATACCTAGGGCTCAGCTTTCCCTTCTTCCAAAATATCATTACTCTCTTCCAAGGAGATATTCGTAAGAACACATTATCACCCACTTCAAACTCTAGGTCTTTTCTTCGATTGTCGGAAGAACTTTTTTGTCGACTCTGAGCTGCTCTTATGTGTTCTTGAATAGATCGGACATTTTATGCCATCTCATCAACAAGATCAGGTCCTAATATCTTTCTTTCCCCAACTTCGTCCCAACAAGTTAGAGTTCTACATTTCTTTCCATAGAGAGATTCATAAGGATACATCTGAATACTAGTGTGTAAGCTATTATTATAATAAAATTCCAGCAAAGGTAGGTGTTGATACCACCCAACTTTGAAATCCATAGGGCAAGCTCTCAACATGTCTTCTAGAGTTTGAATTGTCCTCTCAGACTGACCGTCTATCTGAGGATGATAAGAAGTGATGAAACTCAACTCTATATCTAGAGTACGCTGCAGAATTCTCCAGAACTTCGAGGTAAACCTCGGATCCCGATCAGATATAATGGAATGTGGTACTCAATGCAATCTTACCACTTCCTTTACATATATCCTGGCAAGCTGATCCAGAGAGAAATCCTCTCTAATAGTAATTAAGTGTGCCGACTTTGTAAGACGATCAACTATGACACAAATAGCATTATTGCCTTTGGATGCTTTAGGAAGTCCAGTGACAAAGTCCATAGTGATGTTTTCCCATTTCTATTCGGGTATGGGTAATGGTTGTAACATCCCCTTAGACTTCTGTCTCTCATATTTAACATGCTGACAAACCAAGCATCGAGATACATATTTAGCAACATCTCTTTTCATGCCATCCCACCAGAACTACTCTTTTAGGTCCTTATACATCTTCGTGCTTCCAGGATGAATAGAGAACGAAGAACTATGAGCTTCATCTAGTATCTCCTTCTTTAATTCTGGGATGGGAGGAACAAAAACCCGATTCCTAAACCTTATTATTCCATCACAATCAAGGTTTAATTCATGAACATTTCTCACATTATTTTTTAACACTACATCTTCTTTTTGTGCCTCTTTGATCATCACATGTATAGATGGTTGATCATTAATTTGAGAAAGATAATATTTTCCCCTTCCATTATAATTCCAAGATCCATCCTTTGTAAATCCATAAATATTGGATCTTTTTTTATCCTCATCATGGATAATCTAGCATGGTCTTGTTGACTTAATGTGTCTGCCACCTTGTTTTCTTTTCCAGGGTGGTATGGAATTGAACAATCGTAATCCTTAATCAGATCCAACCATCTCCTTTGATTCATATTCATATCCTTTTGTGTGAAAATATACTTTAAACTATTATGAATAGTATAAATATCACATCGTTTAGCATAATGATAATGCCTCCAAATATTTAATTCAAAGATTACCACAGCTAACACCAAATCACGAGTTGCGTAATTTTGCTCATGGATTTTCAACTGTCGTGAGGCATAAGCTATCACCATATAATTTTTCATGAGAACACACACCAATACCTTCTTGGATGCATCATTGTAGATCACAAACCATTCTCCACTACAAGGTAGTGTGAGCACAGGTGCACTGGATAACCTTCTTTTCAACTCCTTGAAATTCTCTTCACACTCTTCCATCCACACGAACTTAACTCCTTTTCGAGTCATCCTAGTGATTGGATTAGATAATTGCGAAAAATCATTCACAAAATGTCGATAATAACCAGCCAAACCAAGACAACTTCGGATCTCAGTGACTATTGTTGGTCTCGACCTTCTTTCGATAAACTTTGTTTTTGCTGGATACACAGATATCCCCTCTTTTGAGATTATGTGGCCCAAAATTGCATCTTTTTGAAGCCAAAATTCACAATTGGTAAATTTGGAATAATTCTTCTCCTTTATCAGGGTCTTCAATACAATTATCAAGTGATATTCATGTTATTACTTTCTCATTGAATATACAAGAATATCATCTATAAAGATTACAACAAACTGATCAAGATAGTCTCCAAAAACTCTATTCATTAGATCCATGAAGATAGAAGGGGAAATAGTAAGACCAAATGGTATCACTGTAAATTCATAGTGTCCATTCCTTATACGGAAATCCATCTTTGGTATATCTTATTTTTTGGCCCTTAATTGATGAAACCCTGAATGAAGATCAATCTTGGAAATGTATTGAGCTCCACGTAGTTGGTCAGATAAGTCATCAATGCGTGGGAGGGGATATTTGTTCTTGATAGTGATCTTGTTATGTTTTCAATAATCAATGCAGAATCTCATTTATCCATCTTTCTCCTTAACAAATAGAACATGTGCTCCCGAAGGTGATGCACTAGGTCGTATGAATCCCTTATCAAGATTCTCATGGAGTTGATTATTCAATTCATGGAACTCAATTGGGGCTATTCAATAAGGTGTCTTTGAAATAGGCATAGAACCTGGTATGAGTTCTATTGAAAACTAAACTTCACGATTTGGTGGAAGACCTGGCAGTTCCTTTGGAAAGACATCATCAAACCCTGGTACAATGGGAATATTCTTAATCATGAGTTTCTATCCCACCATTTGAGATAAATAACATTCATTTAGTGGAATCGAGACCCATAAGATGGAAGAAATTTCCATTAGAAGGTTATGTTCATCCTTGCATCCATAGATGATCAAAGATTGATCTGGAATATGAAATGTGACTTCCCTTATTTGGAAATTGATATGAAATCCATATAAAGAAAGACAATCCATGCAAATAATCACATCAAATTCCAATATAGGAAGGATCACAAGATATGCAGGAAGCACATTCCCACAAACATTAATCGGAGAAGGATTGTGAGCTTTTGATGCGACTGTTGTGCCATTAGGGGTTGTCATAGCTAACTCAACATATAATTGTTGAGGTAATTCAAAGATACCCTTTAAAAATTCTTCAGAAAAAAAGAGTGGGTGGATCCAGAATCAAATAAATCATTTCTGACATTAGATTGGATGGCAAGTGTACCTTTCACCACTTCGTTATCGTACTCCACATCGCCGATAGTAATTGCATGTGAGTTTCCTTTGCCTTTGGCCTTAAGAGTTTTTTGACGTCGATCATCATCAACAACCCTTGGATTTGGGCATTGATTAGCATAATTCCTAATCTCCTTGCACTTGAAACATTGATGTGTAGGAGGTTCATTCTGTGTATCCATTTCTTTGTTCGCATCATTACACATCTTCTTCCCATTATTTCGAAATTCAACTGCCCGATGACCTTCTTTTCCACACTTAAAACATTTGGCTTTACCTTTAGGACAATTCCCTCCATGTTTCTTTCCACAATTTGAGCATAAAGAAAAACTCATATTATTTTCAGTGTGGTCTTTATATTTTCCTTTGAATTCCATTTTCCTCTTCTTATTAAACCCATATGACTGATGGGTTACTCCAATATCCATCTCAACCTTGAGAGCACATCGAACAATTTCCTCATAGCTATTGAAGTCGCTTATGACTAATGCCCTTCAAATACTTTGTTTTAAGTCACTAAATAATTGATCGATTTTACTTTCATGTTGGATAATAATTCTGGAAGCATACCTTGCAAGTCTTGTAAAATTTGCTTCATAGGTACCATCAAATTCATCATCCTTTTTCTTCAGTTCAAGAAACTACTTCTCCATATTTGTATGATGAATATGAGGGAATTACTTATTGAAAAATAAGTTCTTGAACTCTTCACATTACATGGACACAATTTCATCTCTTTTCCTCGTATTCTTGATAATATTCAACTATTGATCAGCATCACCTTCCAAATGATACACTGCTAAGATGACTTTGTCATGTTCAGAACATTGTAGAACTGAAAATATTTTTTCAGTGGTACAAATCCATTGTTCATCCACGAATGGATAAGAAAACCCACTAAATGAAGGTGGACGCTGCCTCATGAAGGGTTTAATAGAATGTTGCTCCTTCCTTTTCTAGTTTGGAAGTCATTAATGGTTCATATCTTGAGAAAGTTTTGTTATCATGGCTACAAAATTTTTCATTCCAACTCCCATAAAGTTTGGTTGCTCAGGGGGACAATCATTGCATTTCCCATCACATTCACCATTAACAAGGTTCCCCCGGGTTCTAGCCATTGACTAAAACCAATAATCATAGTGTGAGAAACACTAATCATAATAGGAAAACCACATAATCAAGAATAAAATTTTACCCTTAAGGTCTTATCATAGGTTATTCATGGCCATTTCTAAAGAACAAATATTGTGTTCTATGCTTAGACATATCCTTAGGGTTCTTACTGGGGCTTTCACATCCTAGTTTCCAAAGGATGACTATACCTTTCCTATGATACCAACTATAACGACCCATAATTTACATACATGGTTATTACATCAAAAATTGAAGAATACTTATTACAACATATAACAAAACCATGAAATGATCGTATAGGTATAATGTCTTTATAAACTGGGAAACATAAACAATTGGGTCATAAATCATCTACGTTGTCTCCAATTTATTTCATCATATCTAGAGTCCCTTTTGTCATATTCTACTTAATACCCTTTACCCAGACCTGGGGAAAATAAAAAATACAAGAGGGTCAGATCAAATGCTCAGTAAGGGTAAACAAAATAAATATCAATCATATCATATTCATATGAACATAACATTTTGAATATCTTAACCTTCAAAAGAGATCATAATATCATAACATGGGATAAATCATAGTGGTGAAATGTAATCCCAAATAATTATAACATAAAACATGATACTTTGTGGAATACACACATAATAATAGAAAATAATTTCATATTAGTCAAGACTCATTGCTAAGAATATCATAGCGGACAAAGTCCATTACTGAACCACGTTCACTCCTCATTCCATTCATGTATCACTGAACCGGTTTAACTTGTCATTCAAGGCATGTTTATCTCATGAGATATAAATCTTTACACAATGTATTGGAGGGAGATATAGGTATCACCCATCTCATAATGAAACCATTCTTATGTGTGCCGCAAAATCATAATTCATACAACATAGCATAACCCATGTAATAAAAATGGGATTCTTAAACGTCATGACTTCATAACATAATCCATATAATATAAAAGGACATCATAAAAATAATTTCATCATAACACAATAAAATCAATATAAAAATAGGGATAGAAACATAACACTATATTATCTTAGATGGAAAATAATTTTGATAAAAACCTTCAACTCCATTCTTGAGGAAAATATCCATTCTAATTCAAAAAACATTTTTCATTTATTAACTTGTCATTAAATTTTAAACTAAACGAAGTTGATTAAAAATAAACATGAAAACTTTTAAAGGAAGCTTCATGGAAATAATGTTTTCTGAAATCATAAAATCCATTCATTCCATATAAGTTAAAAAAATATTCTTCTCGTACTTTGGCCGGAAAAGTCAAAAAGTACCTCGTACGAAAAATGACAAAATATTCCTTTCATATCTTTTACTAAAAACTCAACGAAGGGTAAAATTGTATTTAAAAAATTGTGGGAGGATATACATAATATTAAATATTGATGAAAAATGGATTTGGATGATAAATATTCCCCAATAAATTCTGAAGTATAAACAATCTTGGATAAAAATGAAATTGTGATATTTTCCCTTACCTTAGGTATGATATGCTTCGTATGAATCTGAACCTCCTGTAATATGGTTTAAATAATGTTAATTGACATATTACAGAATCTTATTCATTGTTATGATATCATATATGGTCATATTTGTATCTTCTTATTAGTAATATTTCATTGCTACTTGTTATTCGGGTGTTTATTGCTTTATATTCTTATGCATGTTTTGTCGAATAAATTCGTATTCATATTTATAGGATATAGATACATCATTTACATAATGGTATTAGTGTAATATATATCATATTCATACATTCATTTAATTTATATAATCATTATTCAATGAAGATCATATAGAACGAGTCGCATCACATCGTGGAGACGGTAGGTCGTACATACGCACAAGCGATGATATCGTTCCCATGACTGTGGAATTGTATTGAAGTGTTTGTATAATATTTCAGAATCAATACCACTTTAAAATAATCATATATTTTTTTTTATTTACACCATTATACCCATCCAAGTAAGGTGGTGGTGGAAAACATATTACACCACGGCGTGGAGACGGTATTCCGTACGTACGCACGCGCGGTGATTTTGTTTACCGTAGGATGGATAAGAGGTGAAAAAGGGTTGTTTAATATTTATAATAACATATCAGTATATAAGGGGTACTGATGTTATTACCTCATAATGAAACAACCAAACAAGAGGGAGTAGAAGAAGAATGTAACTTGAAGAAAATGGTAGAAGGTATTACCTCTTCTTCGAAGTGCCTCCTTTAAACATTCTCTTAGGGCACTAGAGTTGGTATTTTGAGAAGATCAGTACCTCTAGTAGGTTCCTAAGGAAGTGGGGAAGTGAAATGAGTATGGTTTGGCTGATATTGAAGGCTCAAAGTGGTGTGAGGAGGAGAGGGAGGAGGTTCCCTTTTATAAGGGAGGAGAGGGGCACCTTTCGAAAGTGGGAAAATATTATTTTATTATAAACTTATATTCGGTTTCAAAAGGTCCAAAAATCATTAAAGATGAAGATAATATGACTCATGGTCTAAATAAAATCATCCAATCAGAATTTTCCATGTTTTGGAAAATATTTTAATCATTATAATCTTATTTATTTAAATCATTTATTAATGAGGTAAATACTGCATCATTATTGTGTCATTAATAATTTAATTTATTTGATGTCTAAAAATTATAAAAAAACACCAAAATCTAGGAAAATATTTTATCTTTACAATAAATATTTATAGTAGAAATGATAGTTTATATATACCCTTATAAAAATTAATTACTAAAGGATATTTTGTTAATGCCAATTTTTACTTTACATTAAATTAATTAATCTAATGTGTCATTGTCTTTCATAAGTGGCTCCATGGGGTACCAAAATCGACCCAAAGATGACCATGGTCGGCTATTACTCATCCAATAAGGTTTTTACATGTTTTAAGGTAATTTTGAATTATTATAAGTTTCATTTAACCTTGAATTACCCTATTTACTTGTAACCGTGGTAAATAAAAGTAAAAAGTTACTATTCATCAATAATTATTTATATCTAATTGAACCAAATTTTACCCTTTTATATTAACTGTGTATATCAAATTTTAGAAATTCAACTCAGAGAAGCGGTAAAATTATGTTTTATGAACAATTGAAAAAGCTCCTAGAAGGTGGGAAAAAGACGGGGAAAAGTTCAATACATTTTTTTAAAATCTAAAATTATTATAAAATGATTCCAATGAATTTCATTGAACTTATATAAGTATTATGTATCTATTTTGACATAAAATAAATTTAAATCAAATAAATTATTATTTAAATAAAAAGTCAGTTTTAACCAAAAACTCAGTGTTTTCACTATTCATCAAAAATTGATGTTTTTCAGAAAAATACCAAAAAATTAGCCTAAGTTATATTTGATATTCCGAATTCAAAAATGATGTCTATTTTTAAAAATTAAAAACATAGAAGTGTCAATAATAAATTTTAAAATTAATTCCCATTATCAAAACAAATTGCGCGTTTTTTAGAAATAATACCTTTCAAAAGATCATCACTTGTTTATGTCCAATTTCAAAGTGAAATTAATTCCAATGACAAACATTGTATTAAATGGTAAAATTATATTATAATTACACTTTAATACCAATTAAAATGATAATCCATCCATATTAATTATTGCGATGAAAAAAGTTGTTTTTAATTAAAATATAGCGTGTTTTTACTATTCATCAAAATATGAAAGTTACCAGAATAATATGAAAAAATTTATTCAAAGAAAATTTTTATATCTTCATTCCAAAGAAGAATTTTATTTTGTCAAATTGAACTTATAAACATGTCAAAAACTAGTTTTAAAATGTGTGTGCCATCAAAAGGCGATAAAACTGCATTTTCTAAAAAACACTTCTTTAATCTGAAAAAATGATTTTGTTTTCATACCTCATTCTATAAAATGTGTATGATGAATTATAATGTTATAAAATTTAAAATTCAGTTAATACTATTCACAATGGAATGTTCATAATATTATAATAATATATCATTGTTTAGTGAAACTCGGTATTGTGTACTACATGCTATCGAGGAAGGTCACGATTGCGTGTAACGCAAGCCAAGATAGTGTTGTGTGCAGTGAAGGATTCCTTTGCATATAACATATAACATAAAAAAAATATTCTTCTCATAAAATATCAGGGTGTTACAACCGACTTCCGAATCTGAATAACTCACTATCTCAAATGATTGTCCTGTGGTATAGAACACTCTTAGATTGAGTGTGTGCTTTAGGTATTTGAAGATTATTTTAATAGAATTTAAATGAGATTCCATTGGATTTTATTGAAAATGAACACACGTACACACATTAAACATAATTTTAGGTCAGTTAAAAGATAAGTTGAGTAATTTTCCAATCAGTCTTTTATAAGTGGTTTGATTAATAGATTTTCTATATTCATCAAGATCTAACTTACAAGTAGTACACATTAGATTGTCTCTAATTTATTTCTATTGAATCCAAAACTTTTTATAAGATATATAGTATATTTTAATTGATTTAAAATAATACCATCATTATATTGAAGGATTTGAAATCATAGAATGAATTTTTGTTCACCCATTAGATGCATTTCAAATTTGTTTTGAATCATTTTAGAAAGGTCAATACATAATGAATTTTATGAATATCCAAAGATAATGCCATATATATATATATTAAATAATAAAACATTAGTGTAAATTATTTTATAAAAAGGGAAGGATCAACTATTCCTTTTTCAAATCCTTTGAAAATTAGAAAATTACCCAGTCTATCATACCATGCACTTGGAGCCTGTTTTAAACCATATAAAGGTTTTGATAATTTAAAAAATGGTTCAGAAAAAGAGGGTATGTAAAACAAGGGGGTTTCTCAACCAATACATCCTCAACTATATACACATATAGAAATGCACTTTTGAAATCAATTATATATAGTTTTAAATTAAGATGTGTAGCATAAGAAATCATATTTCTAAGGGCTTCTAGTCTAGATACGGGTGTAATGGTCTCTTCATAGTCAATTCATTCTCCTTGATTGTTTCCTTGTAGTCCCAATCTATCCTTATTTCAAACCATATTACCATATTTAGCTTCCATATTTCTAAAAATTCATTTAGTGGCTATGGTGAATGTGTCTATGGTTCTGTCAACAATTTTCCAAATAGTGTTCCATTAAAATTGATTATGTTTTTTTTCACATATCCAATACCCAAAAATCATCATTTATGGCATCATTAGTGTATTTAGGTTCAAGTTGTGACAATGAGACTTGATGTTGAACCTGATTTATAAGAAAATCTCTAGTCTTATTTCCTTTATCTATGTCTCCTACAATAACATCTAATGGATGGTTATTAAGAGTTTTAACATCTCTAGAAAAACAAGGACATGTGATTTCAGGTTCTTCAATAGGGTCAGGTTCTTTATGACTTAAATCTAAATAATTTCTAGAACTATATTTTTTAATATATTACTTTATAGGATGGTTAGAGGATCTTTAATTAATGTCTATATTTGATACATTATATTCCAGGTAATCTAGAGTGGTCTTAGGCCCATGTGGATCTGTTTCATCAAATTTTACATGGAAGGATTCTTCCACACATTTAACTCTTTTATTAAACATTCATTATGATTTAATAGATATTTAATATCCTAAAATGATTCGTTTATCACTCTTGGATGCAAAATTTTAATGATTTTCCTTATTATTAAGGATATAGACTTTTCAACCAAATTCTTTAATGTAACTAACTCTGTATTTTCTATTGTTCCACAACTCATATGGATTTATTATATGAATAGGTCTAATAAACACTCTATTGATAATATATCATGTTGTATTTACAATGTCATCCCAAAAATAAATATGTAAGTTATATTCACTATGCATAGTCGTAGATATATCTTGTAGGGTTTTATTTCTTCTTTCTACAACTCCATTCTGTTGAGGTCTTCTAGGGGTAAAGAAATTATGACTATAGCCATTTTATGAACAAAATGATTCAAACTCCTGATTTCCAAAATCACGGCCATGATCACTTCCAAAGTATTTATATCTAAGTCCATTAAGATATTATATAACTTATGAATATTTGGTAAAATGAGAGAAATCATCCCTTTTGTGATCCAAAATAAATTCTAGGTATATATATAAAAGTCATCTACATTAACAGAATCATAGATCATCCCATTTAAGATTGAAACTGTAGATGGTCCAAACAAATCCACATGAACCAATTAAAGAGTTTGAGAAGTTGACACTTCTTAAATTGGTTTGAACGATATTTTGTGCCGCTTGCCATTTTGACATGGATTGCACACTTTATCATTTTTCAACTCACGTTTGGGTAGGTCATTGTATATAGTTTTTCTAGTTATCATTCTAACGGTGTGATTGCATCAGTTTCCTAGTCTCATATTCCAAATCCAAAAATCTTTGTGAAAAAAACATAAACATGAATCTATTTGACAATCTAAAGAATTTATGTTAACAGAGTAAACATTTTTATTTTTTAATGTAGAAAACAATAATTAATTTTATGAAAAAAAAAACATTGCATTAATCATTTTCAAATTTAACATGAAATCCATTATAAAATTGTTGTGAAATACTAAGATGATTACATTTCAATACATCAACCAAAAGTACTTTGAAAATCAAAACTGAGTTAGAGTAACTAATTTGGCCAAGGCCAATAATCTTTCCATTGGCATTATCACCAAATGTGACATGTCCTCTATCATTTTTTATTAAATTATTGAAGCCTAAATAGTCTCTTGTCATGTGTTTCTAACACCCATTGTACATATAACATAAGCTTTTATAGGATCTCATTAGGAAATCATCCTAAAAATAGTCAAATAAAAATATATTTTGGTACCAAAACTTGTTTAGGTTCAGTAATATTAGTGACTGATGCTCTAGGAACCCATATCTGCCTTATTGGTTTCATATAAGCATTGTGTAAAGTACATGAAAAATAAGAAAAATATGGTATTAAGATGCATGAAACATTATAGAGTGTATCATAACATTAACAAGCTGAATGTTTTCCCGAACTAGGAGTAAAGCCACATGTCTTAGATTTAGACACAAAATTAGTTCTTCCAAAAATTTATTTTAGCAGGTTGATAGCCAATACCAGTTGTATATTTAAGAGCGATCTTTTTACCTAGAATTTTTACCAGGTTATCATTATCATTAGTATACCATTGAAGATCATTTTTCAATTTCATATTAGATAGTGTTAGTTTATTATTCTCTTTATGTAATTGAACATTTTTCCCATTTCCACACCGAGTTCGGTTTTAACAGTTGAGGTAATAGAATGTTTTTTCTTCAAAGACTTGTATTTATCTTTCAATTAATTTCAAGTCTCTTCACAAATATTACATTAATCAAACATTTCTTCATTAGACTTATTTTTATAGTCACTCTCATCTCTAGAATAATAAGAATTGTGGTCAAGAGATTCCAGTGTTACCTCAGATGTGTTTTTCTGAAAACACATATTGGATTTGTTAGCCTCTTCATAATGTGATGATTTTCGAGTCAATTGAACAATCCTCATAATCACTCTATACTGCTTTTATTTCATTTTTATACTTTCTATCTTTGTCCTCATATAACTTTTTTTACGTAAACTTGTGATGCTCAGCCTTGATATTTCCCTTTTGCTTACATTCATAACATACTTTCTCATCAGACATGTCACTTCTTTTCCAATCATTCTTCCAACATAATTTTTTATCAAATCATCCCATAAAGATAGGCTTTGTGAAAAACATCTTCTTCTAGTAGAATCCCATAAACATTCTTGATAATTGAGCCATCATCTCATCACTTCCAAGTGATGATGGTTCACTACTAAAATATTCTATATAAACTTCCAATTTCCTGTACTCTTTATGTTTAGAGGTGGTGGTCTTGAATGTAGTTGATTTTTTTGGGTTTATCCTCCTCTTCCATTTAGACTTTCTACTCTTCTTCATACATCATCAGTTTTCCAATTAGTTCCTTTACATGTAGCTTGATGGTGTTTCATGACTATCTAATAGAGACATAGGTTTCTCTCCATCTATCATATAGGCATTTGAGAATCCTCATGATTTGTTTTTAGGCAGTGACTTCTCCTATAAGAGAAATAATTGTGTTGAAAATTTTGTTGAACCTGAGATACATGTGAAGAATAATTTTTTAATGTTTCATTTTAAGATTATCATATTTAATTGTATAAGTATTATGTCTCATTTTTTGACATTAGAATTTCCTTCATGGGCATTTTTACATAGAAAATTTCTATTAAATTTATCATCTTTAAAAGGGAAATATAATGCATCCATGGATTAACAATTGTTATTATAGGTTGTCTTGGTAGGGTCTTTCGATTTGATTCTATCAGTAGCAGGAATCTTATACTCATCTATAACAGAAGACCATATTTTAAAAATAAAACATTTTTAAAACATTTTCATTTTAATTTTCCATTGAGCATAATTGGTTCCATTAAATAATTGTGGTCTATTTGTTGTTACACCTTCCAATATATTATCCATTATAAAGAAATTAGTTATAAATATCTATAAATTTAGAATTAAAATCAATTTACATATATTAATAGTTCAATTATAATCACAATTGAATTGTCTGAAAAATATAGTCATAATAATCAACCCTCTGATACAGAATTTTTGTCGGAGTAGAGTTATCAAGAGGGGGTGAATTGAGTGTCTATAAAAATTTATGTTTAAAAGCTGTTGTTTAAAAATTTCAACAATAAATTTATATACATCTTAATTAATAAATGTAATATGGTTATGAAAGTTTGACTATTTGAATAACATATCAGAAGATTGATTAATTCCTCATAATCTTATTATCAATTATTATCAATAATATTGAACCTATTCTAACATTGTAAAATAATTATAACTTATTTAAATTATTAATTATTAATGTAAATTTATTGATTATTGTCTTATATAGTAAAAGAGAGAAAACTAAAATGATCAGCACAATAGATAGAAAACAGGTTCTTAAATATCAAGCCAAGACCTAATCCACTTCACTTGGTGATCACCATCCATCGAGCAGTTTATATAAATAAACTTGATCCACACCCTAGATTGGGGATAACTACAGTACACAGAACTATCCAAGTCACACTACCTCTTCCACAATTCTTCGTGGGAGTGAACTATTAGGTCACATATGAACCTCTTCCACACTTATCTGTAGGAATACAAAAGTTTAGAAATATGTAAGATAAATAATATCTTGTATCCTTCAGTTTAATGGATGATAAAGCACATGTTTTTATAAAGACACACACACACACACTGCTCAATAGATTAAAATTATTCACAACAAAGAAGATATGATTAAATAAGGTTAGAAGTTCTCTAAGTGTTAGTCTATGTCGATATCGATATCTATGATAAAGCAGATGCAGAAATCGAGTCCCCTTGTGGATAACAGAGTATCATAAGTCAGCTGGATCTAGCTTGTGTTCTTCATGGAGATGATATTGAGAAAATTTTCTTCTCTCTAGGATTTGAGTATGCTTCATGTGTTCTTCAGAAATGTAATGTTTCATGTGTCGGTTCTTGTTTTATGAATGCTCATTCTTCTCTATTATCGCGCACACTCTTGTTTTTCTGTTGCCACTATTATCGATTTTTGGCTTCTAACCATGAAATTTAATTTATTCTTAGAATGAATTTTTTGAAGCTGATAGGATGCATGTATTATACACCTCATTCCTCGTACTTTCAGGTTACATGTATATAAAGAAACTTTAATTATTTCAGTGAATTTAAAAGCATCAAATATGATTGTTTGAAATTAAATTGAAAAATGAAAAATTAGATTATGAAATGGTGTCGTAGGTTTTCTGGAAATGTTGTCTTCATGAAATGGTGTCTCCTTAAAATGGTGTACACTCAAACCAGTGTCTCCTTGAAACAGTGTCTCCTTGTATGACTCTGAGTGGTGAGATAGCTATGATGGGATTGTTGTATTGATTTTAGGAACTGGAAGCACATATGCGGTGTTTGATCATAGTTTATAGTCACAGTGTATGAATGTTCATAGTGTAGAGATGTTAACTTTTTTTGGATGGTCGTGGTGACTGGATGGTCATGGTGTCTGGATGGTCATTGTGTCTGGATGGTCACAATAAATTGATGGTCATGGTGTCTGGGTTACGATGTCTGGTCATGGTGACTCAGTCATGGTGTCGGGATGGTCACGGTGTCTGGGTCATGGTGTCTTGTTACAGTGTCTGGGGCCTTTTTTAGAAAAACAGAACTGATGGAAGAATCATAATTTCTAGGAATTTTCCAAATATCATATGTACACATGATTTTAGATAGATTAAACATGAATATCATGTTTTACAAAATATATATGACATGTCATAATTTAAACATGATTAACACATGAGGAGTGAAACACACATAACCCAGGGAATACCAAACCTAAAAGGTCCTAACATAATTCACCCAGACTCAAGCACCTTAGATCACCCATCATAGTTGGTGAATCATAAAAAATTTAGTGAAAAACCCCACTCCCATTTTTATTAATAAATTCCTCAAAAATATTATGGTAGAAACCTAACAGATGGAAAAAATATCCTACATCCATCAATTCAACTAACAAATTTTGGGAGGAAATTGTTTTTTCAGTATATCATAATAATAAATAATATAATGCTTACCATCCTTCCCCTTCACATTAACCCTGTGAGAGTATTATTGAAAGAACTATTGGGTAGGAGTAGGAACATATATTTGATCCCAACATGGAGGAGATAAAATTCAAATTCATATTATAGATTCATATTGGAACAACATAGAAGTCATAAGTGGTTATGAATACATCTGATCATACGTTATATAAATCTTTCATCATATATTGGATGTAGAAGTTGGTAGGGTGTAGTAACACAGTGTCACGTCCAAAAATGATGTATTAAATCAATACACATTATATGCTAGTGAGTAAAATGAACACATTCCAACTCTTATACATAAGGATTATTGAAACTTTACCACCTTTTATAGATTTCATGATCAGTAATAAATTGTTATTCCAATTGTAGATTAGCAGACTATTCTAGTGAATAATTAATTGTTGGTTTACATTCCTACCAAAACCATAGAATATTTTCTATATATATCAGTAATACCATTGTATTTATACTAAATGGATCCCATACATAAAGTTATATGTTCAAAAGATGAGAATATAACCACATAATAGATAGAATATATGATATAATCCCACTGAGGGATATCATAAGTCATGATGTATTCCAATATCTCTAATCTAATAAATATTATTTTTTATAAGGCCCTCACACATTTAAAAATGGAATCCCACAATCCTATTGTCTTATTTCTATATCATTGAAGAACTAGTTGTTTTCATGAAGGTCCTCCCAAGAATTTCCCCACCAACAGTTCTGGAGGACCTCCCCAATGTAATTACCAAGAAGCCATCATTTGTGGTTATACTGAGATCAATCATGAAAAATAATATCTTTATGAGTTTCACAAAATAAATCTATACGATCAGAAGTTAAAATGGTATCAAATCCTCCCCTTTCAGTTATCCACCTTCAATGTCCTGCACATGGTATATATAGGAAAAATACTCCCTATGTTGGGGTAATGATTTTTGATGGTATTCCTCCTCCTGATATAATTTGTTGTGATAGTCCTCCTCATAGTGAAATTTCAATTTAACACGAATTCCCTAACCATTCAAAATAAAATATATGAAATTTCATATATCACATGGTGTTTGAAAAGATGAGGCTGGCCAAAAATGTTGTTTTTCTTTGATATGAATCGTTCTTTATTTAAGAGAATATAATCCTTGTTAATAAATATTCTTTAATCCACCCTTGAACCACTTAACATCCACTAAAACACAGAATATTCCAATAGCTTTAACTTCTACAAAATGTAATATAATAAAGAACAACTATAATCAATGGTAATGAAGGAATCTCTCAGAGAATACAATTATTGCACATCAATTATGAAGAAATAATGGGCTAAAGATAATCTATCTGTCATGTTTTCCCCCTATCCACTCGTCCAATTAAAATTCTGAAAACATACATAGTGGAATACATACATCCCATTCACCTAAATCAAATTTTTTACTCGTTACTATTAGAATGTAATATTTTTTACTTATAAAGGTCATTCGGATCACATCTAAGAAATAAATTTGTTTTTCTAACAATGTAATTAGGATGCCTTACTAGTCAACTGATTCTTAAAACGAGGAAGTATCCTTGCAGTTCTTTAATTTTTCATATCATAATGCTATGAGTACCCTTTTTTAATTATTCACTAACAATCCATCTGAAATATATATCAAAGTATGGGGATAACATGGGGAAATGAATTTCACTTCCTTGTTAATTCAATAAATCCATACCAAAAGTGATATCACTCAATATCATTTCAGATGGATAAATCATATAATCTAAATCTTTACACCAAACCTCGTATAATGTTAATGGAATTTTCATGACCAAATATTAGATGCAATAAATCCAATAAGATGATGTCATCAAAATCTTATTGTATCATGCATCTGAGAAGATTGAACATGCTTCTCGATTAAGGAAATCCCAAAATCAAATAAAAAACATTCTTGTAATAGAAATTTTCTCACCTTTAGAATATACATTTCCCCCATCACATGATCCAATAATGATCTACATGATCCAAATGGATGAGGTGACAGTTATTATAGTGGAAATCCAAGAGTAATCCCAGCCAATTGGGATGGAGAAATTATTATCATAGATAACTTCATAATGTTCATCAAGTATGTCTAGATATTTATTATCAAAAAATGAGGAGAACATCCATCCTGTAGGGAATGAGAAATTTTTACCTTAATCATCATCTAGTTCATGTATGTGTTTTTTTGTTTTGGTGATGTGTCACAACATGAGTCTGTGAGGTTTTTCTCATCATGTGACCTTTATTTCTACTCTAGGATATATACTATAGGGGTTTTTGGATACTCTATCATGATTACCCCCTATAAAATATACTTTGGGGAATCCTGGAAAGAAATGATGAAGCCTCATTGAAGTCACATACCAATGAGACCTTTCAGAAATGTAACCAATATTGAAGATTAGAACTTTTAACAAAATGATAAATCCATGGGTGATTAGTCCTCCTATATTTATTGTGGTGATGTGATGCCTACTATGAACTGTTTGTTGGTAAATGTTACCAACATGATTCCTTCAGAAGTTGTAGAATATGAAGATTGTATTGGAGAAAAGGAGGAGGCTGATTTTGTTTAAAACACAGTGCATGCCAAAATGACTGAAGATGGTTTTCATAAAATAAATAAATGGAAAACTAAAAATTTTGGTTCTGCTAAAATGTTTAACTAAAACCTCTTTGGAATGATACTAATATATAAAATAAAAAAGGGGTATCTATGTACCAGCCTTTAAATGATGGTGTTGATCCTCTTAAAATTAATGATTGATTATCCAAACATAGGAGAGAAATAATGTAGTTAAAATGAATTAATAATGAATTACATATAGAAAATAAACCTACTTGGAATTTATTCAATAGATCCCCACCACTCTATTTCAAAAATTCATCATCAATAGTAATATATCGTTATTCTTGAAAAATAAGATCTATATAATTTCATAAATATGACATCTATAAATTGAAATTAATTGGATCAAATTTAAGAATGATTTGCTCAGTATTATGCATTAGGAAAACAACTATATATATTTCATGAAAATTACCTCAGACCATCCCACATTGGTTTACTGCTATAAATTTTGATAGGTCTTCCATGTATGACTTTTCACACTACTACAATTACTCATGTACATGCTTAACTAGGTAAACCATTAGAACTCATTAAGGCCATCGATTCACTAATAGGTGAAATTAAATAAATGTAATGACTTAAAAAAATTATGTATTAATACAAAATCCTTATCTAGTATTTTTATATTCATATGTTCCCCCTATCATTACTAAAAACCAATATTCCTAACATTGAATGTCCTAGAAGATGCAAAACAGTACTTAACACACATCTTGTCTATGTTTGGTCCCATGATTAGAACCCCTGAGTAACAAGAGGTATCCAAAAAAATGTATGGTATAATTTTTTCGATACCAATTTAACATAATGATAAATCATGGGATAGGAATACCTCTAACATTAATATCATTATTAATTCCACATAACACTGTGAAAGAAAATCTGAATCCTTTTAAATTGAAAATATTGTGACAATGAATGTGTTGTATATTTAATTTCATATTGGGTAGGTTTTACCCAATCCCTTAACATTAATCATCTCTAAAAATATTTGTTTGACCCATGTATATATAACACCCATAAGGATATGAAAATATCACTCAATATATTGAAATATAAAGGGAGGTATTTTGAACCTACCACACCTCCACAAAGATTGGAAGACAATATTCAAAAACCAAATATCTATTTTTTACCAAACCTAGTAGGAAAAGTGAGATGAAATGGTTATCTGATGAAAATTCATCACACAAGATCCAACCTCGAATCTTACTCTAGTGGCCATGCTCTCATTATATCACGAAACACCCTATACAGAACGATAATAGAAATAATAAAAATTCTTTTCCATGAGGGAGAAAAGAGTAGATATATCATTCACCTGATGAATTGAATAATAGTATATATTCCTTATATGATTAGCAAGAACATGGAGATTACATTTCATAAATCTAAAACAATTTTTTCAAATGTACGTGGCCTAAAATACCATATCATGTTGGTCTTAATGATCTCCCTAACCATTTCCTCATTAAATGAACATTGGAGGACACCATAAAGGTGTTATTTTTTTAAATGAAATTATCTATAATATAGTCAGTTATTGAAATTTAAAACGTGGAAGGCCAAAAGAACAAGCTTCATAAACTAGTACTAATGTTCTATATGAATAACATTAATGAAATGAATTTAAATGTATGGGTGAACAAAAGTATAATTATTGGATGAAGAAAAATACATTCAACTAAACCCATGATTTAATTTGAGTATAACTCAAACATCTATTTTTGACCCAAATCTCATAATTTAAAATGTGACCAATCTTGTTGACTTCATAGTCCTATAAGAGATGATCCTCCAAAGGGAAGGCATACAAGAAATCCAAGAATAATGAATTGGAAGACGAAACCATACCAATTCCTAGGATAGTCATAACCCTCCCGTTACTCATGATTGTAATACAAAATTAAAGGGAATCATCCCACCATGATTTATAACAGAAATAACCCAAAGAAATTGTAAAATGGCCACTAACCAACCATATTGAATCCTCATCACATGAGGACTTACTCATTGTATTCATTAATTCCATTAATATAATAAAACTATTATTTTATTATTATTATTATTATAAACTAGAGTTTCCCCTTCCAAAATGGGGGTCAACAGGTATAGGTTTCATGAGATGAAGGAATAGGGGAAGTAATAGTTTTGGTTTAGTCCAATATCCTAACCATATCCTCAAAATGTTGATTTATGTGGCAGTGTCCCACATGAATAAACTTCAGAAATCCCAAAAAATGTGGGCATAAAATTTAATATCTACCAAGAGTCAAATAAAAACTTTTGTTTGAGGAATGGTTAAAATGATTAAAGTTGTTTTACTAGACCATATGAGTGGCCTAAGAAGTTTTTCTTAATCTACCATTAATAGAGGGACCTTAAACTATTATTCATGTTCATAGCCCACATAACTCAAACATTTAATCCCCTAAGAACATGATAAGAAGAATATTCCACATTATGATGGAAAACACATGATTTTGGATGGAAAAATATTATATCTTCAATTATATGGATACAATTTACCATATTCTATAAATATATGGCTTCTTTACATAATTATAGAATGTCCATGACGCACTTGTATAGTCAATGTTATGCCCTCAAATGTTTAATTACTAGGTAACTGGTACTATGATTTATAATTAGTGAAAATTTATTAAGTGTTTTATGTATTGATCATGCTATATGAATAATAAAAAGTAATTGTTATGTGGGGGCAGAAAAAAATTTTGTATCTCTCTAAAACCTTCATTGATATTGAAAAATGATGACCATTCATTGACAACATCTAAATAATAAACCTCCTTATACTTTATATTATTGGACATTGGGGTTATATAGAGGCTGATATGTCTCTATTTTCGTTACCACTTAAATGTTATGGAATGAATGATCATACACCTCTTTGATGAATCATGATCGAGAACTAATTTTGAGGCCCTATCTCTGAAAATGAGTTCTTCTTTTTCTAAAAAGATACAACTTTAAATGTCCTATTATAGAGGTAATGGATGTATCAGCATCGGGAAAACCACTCATAATACAGTGAAAGTATCTAATAATTTTTATGGGAAAAATTGTTATATCACATTGTAAAAGGGAATGATTTGAATCCAATGATTCCGAATAAAATTTTGTAGGGTTGAAATAGAGTAAGGGATTGGAATCCTTATTTGATAATTTCTCTCAAGATACTTCCCCAAATTGTTTTTTAATTGTAATCTGCTAATCCATTTAGGGATATTGGAAATTAATATGTATTTTCCATAATCCAAATCAAATACGTGATGTATGATTGTCCCTATATTAATCATCTATCATGATATCAATAATTTTAGTTGAATGTAGTAACATGAAAGTGGAAAATATTATCTTTAAATGTGGAATCACCCTATGTGAAATTTTATTCTCTTTTTTCCTTGGATACATTGAATATTCCTACATCATTATAATAATCATAATATACTCTCATATCACTAATAAATACTCAAAACACCCATTATTATTCTTTAAAAAAATTGTATATTAATGCTTGATCTATCTTAACAGATTCCCCTAGCCCACTCGTACATCCTTAGATTTGTGTAGAGAGAGTATATTATGAGGATCTCAGATATCCCCCCCCCACTATTTCATGATGATTTCTCTAATACAATTGCTATGATCCATAATATTAACATGGACACAATGGATGATCCATGACCTACATTGATCGATGTGAACATGTCTTTTAATAAAAATAAGTGCAAAATTATTTTAGAAAGATTCCTGAAGTTGTTTTCTCTTGGAATTAAAATAACACTTCCAGGACATGACCATATTGTTTTTGCGAGTGACTTCTACATACCATATGAACAACATAGTTGCATGTCTGCAGCTAGAAGAACCCCTACAAATGATGCTACCACGGATGAATCTGGTGTTGATAAGATTATAAAATATAAAATCATTTATGAGGAATAATAATATAGGATTCCTAATGACATTTTTTTGTATATTTTTTTATTGAGCATTTAAAATTTTTCATCAAATAATAGATCCAAACATATTTTGATTGAAAAATTATTCCTGAGACAAATTTATAGAACATAAAATCGATGAAACTACTTGATATCAATATAATTCCGTTGTTGATGTATATTTGGTATACAACTAAATATTAATGTTTCCTAATAATTATAAATATTATAGACTCAAAAAAAGAATATTCTACTTTCCATTTATTTCTTTTGGTATGGATATCACACAAACCAAATATTAAGGATCCATACACTATATTTTCGAGCACTTCTTATGGAATAACATTGGGTGTTATTTCAATGATCTTGTAATAAAAGTATATATGTTTTTAATAATCTTTAAAATCTTGAAACTATTTTAAGAAGTCTAGATCAGTATAGAATTATGAATAACCCCTTGAAATACACATTCATTGTCACCTTTGGGATGTTTCTCAGCCTCTTAGAAAGCCACCGTGGAATTAAATATGATCTTGAAAAAACCATGGATATCCTTAAAATGTCTCCTCTAATTAACTGAATAATGTTTTTATATATTTTGTGACACCACATTAACATCTAATAATTCAGATAAAATATTGTAGGAAAATGTTTACCCTTCTCTAAATTAATGAAATATGGTGTTTCATACCTTTATAATGATTCCTGAAGTGAGGCATTTGAAAGTCTCAGAAATTTATTTTTATACCACCTGTTATAGTTTCCCCAATTGAATGTAATAAAAAATTTCTATATTTAATTACCTTAGATAAATCATCAATCACTTTTCTTGAACAATATAATGATACAATAAATAATAATAATGAATATTTTATTAATATAACTATGATTTGTACCATTATTTTATATTAAGATATCATGAATAGTTTATTTGAATTCATATTTTTAAATCATATATTAAGACACTATATGAAACACCTTGAGGTTCACCTAGTCTAGAATATTGATCTACTCATATACATCTTTAATATTCCCATGATAACTAGATGTTCTACATAGTGGGTAGTAAATTTATAATAGATTAAAAATTTGGTCATACCACAAATGGAAATTATAGTAAAAGTGTTTTCATATTTTCATAAAAAGCATCCTTCTATAAAAAATGCACAACTGAAAATCAAATTTACAAATAATGAATTATTTTTTTCCAGGAATTCCACATACATGGGATATGTACATTGAAAACAATTCAATGATCAAAATAAGGAAAATAATGAAAGACCACCAACTCAAAATAGTCATATATGGATTCATCTTTATCCATCCTTTTAATGTAGTTCTACCTTATTACTCATTTTTGATCAAAATTTACACTAACAAAATATTGAATCACACTATTGATACATTTAAATTAATTTTCACTTTATGAACAATAATTACATAACATAATGATCCATGTCTAAATATTATTGGTTTAGTGCCTTTGGAATACTGGATACATAAACTGTCAGTTTAGAATTGAAGTAAATTATATCCATCTATGTTCATCATAACCAGAACCCTTCATAGAAATATCTTATATTATAACATTCCTCATAAAATGGGGAATGGAGACATAATAAGGGTTAGATAAAATTCAATGAATGGGTAAATGAGGTAGATATCATGAAAACATGAGCATAAGGTTATGATAACATGAGAATGAAATTAGAATAGCATACCCCACATATCATATATCATAAATATGTGATGTGGAATAAATCATGGAAGTTAATAAAGAATGAATAATAATGGAATCCACATGCATAATCTATGAGATAATAACATTATCACAATACATGAGTTTTTGGAATACACATAAACCTAGAAAATCATTTGTTAATGAATACCATGAAGACATCCATAACATGTTAGGCCACTGATAACCAGCCATTTACCTACTTAGGGCTTGTGATAACCACAATATTACCATCTTTCAGGCATTTTATAGCCTCCCATGTAACATATATCTAGGTTGTTGAAACCACTACTATACCCCCTTGATAACATCTAATATTAATCATTACCCAATGTAGTGAAGTTAGATATAAGTCTCACCCATCCTTAGTTATAACATGACCATCATCCCTGTTTATAACATAACCACCATCCATGGTTATAATGTAACAATTGTATCATAATAAAAACCCTACATATATATTCCATAAGATCGTAAAATATTCATCATTAATGAACCTTATAAATTAAATGTGTCCCATAATAATTTCATAATATCATAACCCATAGAAAATAATGGGGTTTTATAAACAACATTTCATCAAAATTATTAACCCCAAATAAAATAAATCAAGGTGGTATTATATTATAATATCCATAGTAAAGATTATATTTTATTAATCGATTGAATCTTAGATAGAATATTGTTTTCATATATCATATAGATAATTTCTTTAGGAAGATAACCATACATTGAAAGTAACCTAATTAAAAATAAATTATTATAAAATATTATGGAAGTAATTTTCCTTGAAATTGGAATTTTAATTATACAAAGTAATATTAATGGAACATATTCTTCATAATTAGGGGGAGTTATATTCATTTCATTAAACATAAAACAAAACATTCCTTTAAAACTATGGGTAAAATTCAAAAATTATCTCGTTCGGAAAAATACTTTGATAATAATTTTACACTATTTTTTAAATTACGAAAAATTTAAAATTGAATTTAAATAAATTTTAGATAATATTATATTCATTATTCAAAAAAATAGAACAAATGGACATGTAGTATAAATTTTTTCTCACCTAAGAGAGAAATAAAGTCGATTTTTCTTAAAAGAATTAATTTTCACTCTTGGGTACATAATGGGATAAAAATGGAAGATTTTTTTTAATTTTAATGGTATAGGTAGAGGATAATTAAATCTGTGATTTTCATTTGAAATTTATCATAATATATCTTCCACTAAATCATAATCATAATAAATCGTGGAAAGCATTTAGATTATATCATGAAACCCTTATCTTTTCAATAACATTAGAATTATAAGACCCATTGAATAATTACATAAAATGAAATAATTAGTTTGATTATAATATTTATATTCATGATATAAAATTTCCAATGGGTAGTATACAAACGACATAATAATTAGTGTTGAATATGACATATGTCTCCCATAATTTAAAGAGAGACTTTAAATCACATACCTTATGTCTCTACATCAATAATACCCATCGGAATCTATCATAAAATAAATATAGCTTTATTTTACATACATTACATAAATATTCTATTTTATTTTATAAAATATTATTTACTTCTATCCTTTTAAATCATTTTTATAAATAATTATTTATTATAGTAATTTTTTTTGATGATAACTGCTCTGTTTTCCATGTATGATTTGGTTTGGTATTTTATATAATTTTACATTTATCATTATTAATTCATATTTATAATGATAAACATGATATAAATATTATATATATACATTATATATATATTTAGATTCATCCATAATATTTATAGATAAAAAAATGATTTACACTATTCAGGGAGATGGTATGTCGTATATAATCAAGAATATTGTTTCCATTTCCATGATTGGTGGAATGAATCTATGTAAATATAAAAAATTATTTATAGATTAATTATTATATAGTTTATATATTTTATATTAATAAAATTAGTCCTTATTGCAATCCATTTAAAAAAAATTAAAATTTTAACATCACCTTGTAGAGGAGGTGGTCCACATGTACGCACGGGTGATATGATCATTTTCCAACAGATTGGAAGGTATAAATGTACATATGATATTATAATTCATAATTATGATATTTTAAAAATTGTGATATGTAAAAATTTAACCCATCATTATATCTATCATTGAGAGGTGGTGATGGAAAGTTAATTACATTGGTTCATAAGGGCATAGTCCATCATTCAAAGGTTCGACAATTTTATATCCCATTTGATAGAATATGAGATGGATATAAGTTATTCTATTGAAATAATAAAACATAATAATATATTGGATACTAATGTTTTTAAATATTTATATTTTAAATATATTTTTAGTGTATTTAAGAATATACAATAAAAAAATATAGCTTGTGATTTTACCTCTTTTTCAGAAAACACTTACCGGTTTATTCCTAATTCATTTTTAGAGGGATTCCTAATCAAAATATGTTCTATATGAACTTTTTATAGAATTAATTATGGTATCATGGTAGTTAATGTTCTATCCATAGGGTGTCGGTTGTTTTTAGAGTATATGAGAGTTTTAACCTTTTTAAAGTGGGTGACAGAACACACTTCGAATTTCTAAATAGAAAATTTATTAATCACTAATTAATCATGAAAAAAGGCTCCAAAATGGATATTTATAAAACCTTATATTAAAGTAGGTTGAAATATTACATATAATTTAAATTGGAATGGTTTTAGTTCATTTTACTCCCTGTTTTTTTATTTGAACCCCCAACAAACAATTTTAACCTTAACCGTTGAAATTTATTTTCACTTTTTAAAAAGTCAATTATTACAAAACATTATGTAAAAATTATTACAAAATATTTATTATTACAAATAAAAATATGGAATCCATTTTTCAAAATTAAATTAACAAAAGTGTAATAATATAAATTTAATATATATATATCACCGACCCGACGAAGAATCAGTTTTCCAAAGAGATAATTTCAATAGTATTGAATGTTTTAATATAAAGTTTCAAAATGAATTTTATTACAATTATCAAAAATATTTTAATAATAAATTAATTGAATTATTTTTACATTTGAAAAATTTTTAAATATTATGTACCTTTATATATTCTCTAAATGGAAAGGCATATGATATTGGAAAACAATATATCTCACTATTCAAAAAGCAAATAATATTTTGATAAAATTATAAAAACGTCAAAAAAGAAAATTTTGGATTTTGGATTTCAAAAATATAGTTAATTGTTTCCAATTAAATTTATAAAATTTTCCAAAATCATTTTTTTTAGTTTTTTAAAAATTAAATAATGATCAGTTTATTAGAAACATGTATTTTGGATACATATAATGATTTTATAAAAAATGAATGGATTATTTATAAATACAAATAAATTTTTTAAAAAAGTTACATATATATTTCAAAATAATTTTATAAATATTTATACCAAAAATAATAATGGCTATATTATAATGGAAATACTAATAGTATATCATGGTCTGAAAAAACCCAATGTTGTGTGTAATGCAAGCTAGCAAAGAAATTAAATTTATTTAAAACAAAATTCTTTCAAACATAATGTGTAATATTCAACCCACTTAAAATTAATTTCACCAATGAATTATATCACATTTTTATGAACTAATGAGGATACTTCTGCCTCATTACCTCCTTAGGTTACCATGTGGCTTCCTGAAGCTAATGGTCTCACCAAAAAAAATCATGTAAATGGTCTTATTTCACAACACTTTATATATACAATATAAAATATCCATAGTTTTTTTATAATAAGATAAAACATTCTCCATATGTATGAAATATCAGTTTAGTATATGTTGAGGATCGAGTATGTACATCCACATGATAGATACATGGAACACATAATGAACTACAGATAACTGTGGTGGAACTGAAAGGTGATAAAAACCCATCTCAAGTATATCAATATTATATAAAGGAAAATATACATATGGATCATATTTTTATTCATCATATATATCAAAACCATGTTTCATTGAGAAATTCATTTAAACCCATTATCACCAACATCAAATTATATATCACATCGACAATTGTTAGTATCACTTTTCTTGGGAATCTTAGATTCTTCGAGGTGATGTTGAATGCCATCGAATTTCTTTGTTATTTTCACATCTATATGAGGTACTGAAATATTTATTTATCCTATTTCATCCCATTAGGATTTATTTCTACACTTCTTCCCATATAGGGATCCATAAGGAACCATGTAAATGATTGAGTGAAATCTACTATTTTTATAATACTCGACTAATGGATAATGTTTATCCCGTACTCCCTTGAAATTCATTGAAATATATCTCATAATATCCTCTTTGGTTTCAATTTTAATATTTTTTTTTGACATATGAATGAGGATGATTCATTGTTAAGAAACATATATCGATGTCTAGGTCAAGTGTAAAATATCACTAGAAAATCAATGTAATCCTCAAATCATGATCAAATACAACAAAAAGCGGTACTCCATGAAATCTTACCAATACCTAAAGTATATCTTGGATAGATGATCTAGAGGTAAATATTTTTTTATAGTGATTAAGTGTGTGGATATTGTAAGGTGATTGAGTACAACTGATATTGTATTATTCCTTATTGATGTTTTTGGTTATACAGCAACAAAATCCATAGTGATGTTTTTGCATTTCCATTCCTCTATGGGTAATGGTTGTAACACACCATTAGACTTTTTTCTCTATGAATTGTCATTATGACATACCAATAATAGAGTTATATTTTCAACGATATCTTTATTAACATTTTCCCACAATAAGTATTCCTTAAAATATCTAAAAAACATTGTACTATCAGTATGAATAAATTATAAATAAATAGGAGCCACCTATAACAGCTCCTTAATCAAATATGGTATGGATTGAGTATATACCAAGTTCATGATCCTTATCATTATATCATATTCATGGTTAATCATTGGACCAATTTTCACCTTCTTATATATCCATACATATTCCTTTTACAAATCATTAATTTTTACTCAGAGAGTTAGATGTGAAAACATTAAATAATTATGATATTTTTACCATTCCATCATGATTTCCATATCCATAATTTGTAAATCCATAAATATTAGATCATTTGTTATCCTCACTCATGATAATCGGACATGATCCTTTCTAGCCATTGCATTTCTCACCTTGTTCTCTTTCTCAGGGTGGTAATGTATTGACCCATCATTTTCGATAATTGGCACCAACCATCCTCCCAAGAAAATTTTAAACACCTTTTGTGTGAATATATAATTTTAACAATTATTTTTAGTATATATATATACATCACACATTTCATTAAAGTGATAATTTATCCATATATTTAATGAAATAGTTACTGATGCTAACTCAAAATCATGTTTACCAAAGTGTTTCTCATGATCCATTAATATTTTTTTGGAAATAAAAAATCACCATGTCATTATAAAATAGGATGCACCCCAATCCATTATTTAATTCACCACCAAATATTAGAATTCATTTTCCAATGTACGGTAATGTAAGAACAAGTGTGTGGAATAACCTTCCCTTTAGTTTATTGATATTTTTTATCACATTAGTCTGTTCAAAGGAAATTTGATCCCTTATTTGTAATCACAGTGTGTGGATTAAGAATTTGTGGGAAATTTTAAAAAAACCATCAATCATATTCTATAATAAAAAAAAGAAAACTATGGTTCTTGGTCACTATGGTTGTTTCGGTCCAATATTTAATAGACATCTTTCTTAATGGATCTAATGATATACCCTTAATGAAATTTATATGTTCAAATAATGATACTTTGGTTAGATTTGGGTATCACAAACCTTCCTTGAGGGTCCCATGTGGTGACTCCCCAATCTCACCTCCAATAGACCAGGTGTTTGTGACTTGCACCGAGTAGGCTTACCACTAAAATGGGAGACATTTCCTTAGTACCTGTACGCACACACACATCTCCTTTCCCACAACAGTTGTAATATAAACATACTATGTATGACATTAATGGAAACCACAATAAACCAAATCCATAATACAATAGTAAAAGTTAATGAATTTAAATAGTGATAGAATATAAGGCCACTAAAAAGGAGGTTTGTAAACCAGTTCCTAAAACTCATCCACAGAAAACCATTCCTAAAGGAAAGGTATTGGGGGTAATCTCTATAGACATAGGAAAACCATGGTCTGTTTAAACTCACAAGGCTTTGTCTGGATCAGTTCTACCCTAGAAATTTCAAAAGGTGACTCATCTACACAAGACACAACTTCTTCTAGAAAAACCTATATAGGGTGAGTATAACAATACTCAGTTAGACACCCTGAATCCACATTTCAATACACACATAGAGATATAAAATCAGATCAATACAAGTATATTTCTATAGAATATATAACAAGAATATCCAGATATACTCAAACTATACCATACACCCAAGGGTAAGGCACAACAATCACATACCACACGAATGCATGTCAGTGGGTCGGATGCACATGGTCCGCCCTAACAGTGTGACCCATGGTCTCGTTGTGTCATAAAGTGTCCCAAAAGGTCAGCCCACCATGTACACACACTCCATGTGTGACCCAATTTCTCAGGGCCTCACCACAATTGTGATCCCCTACTCCATGGGTGAGCTACATTCCACATGGGTGTTGCCACCCATGTAGCATCGTCGCATCATGCCGCGGGTTCCATTTCATCCAAGGGTCACTGATTGTCCTTTAGTGCTTCAATTTATTAATATAAAATTCTTCCATTATCCTTCTATCACATTATAAACATCATTGGGATTTTATTCATCTTTCAATCACTCTAGGGGTTCAATCATGTTCGGAGCCTCTCAGCAAGTTGTGACAAAACCACGAGGGTATAATAAAAAAGTATTCCTTGAATGGTGGTAATAAAAGAACAATGAAACCCTTGAAAAATTAACCCAAAAATGTTTTCTTATTGGCATCAATACTCTCTCATTAGAATCAAGAAAGTGGAAACAATAATGGATAACAATAATCCCAAATGATTTCCGGCTATTAAATCCATCCTACAAGAATGATTGAAACCTGGGTCAACCTATTCGTTGGTTGATCTGTGTTCATCAATTATTCTAGAATCTTGGAAATGAAATAAAAAACACAATTCCCAACTTAAATTCATTTTAGTCATGGATGAAGGATTGTTTTCATTTCCAAAGTTCCTTTGAATTTTTGTGTGTTGTTGATCATCATTCCATGATCTACCGATGTTCATTTGAGAGGGCATTGTCTCCATATCACAGCGGAATTATTGGGTTATTTCATAACCTTGAATCCCAGAAAATGGAATATCAAAAGAAAACCCAATGCTACAAAAAAGAAAATATTATTATTTAAGTAATTATATTCTCATTATGTCAAAAAACTACATTTCACAGCTGAGCTGCACTGATTGATGTTAGGCCTTACCATGGATAAACTCACTGCACTATATTAAATAGTGACATCATATTTATTCTCTATTCAATCATGTAGTTTTTTTTAACTTTATTATTAAATCTAATCTGTCATTCTATTTAAGTATTAATATTTTTTAAACATTTATTATGTGCACACTGAGTCTCAAAATCACATAGCATCTCACTACTTTGTCTTACATAATTTTATATAATATCTTAAATAATAAATAGAAAAATATTTGACATTAAATACTCCCAACCTTAGGGCTTTCTGTCACTGAAAATACAAAAAAAATATACTAAAAAATATGGGGGTATGGAAGATGAATATGAGTCTCCCTCTCCCATGTGCTCTCCTGGACATTCAAGCTCTACCACCAAGAATGAACCAATGGAATCACTCTCCCATGAATGATACTCTCTTACCAATCCCCAATATCTACTGGGTACTAAGTAAAAGTCTCCCCATACATGATGTCCATGCCGCCCCAGTCAGTGAAGTGAGATGGGTCATACATGTACCTCCTCAATTGTGATACAAGGAAGCAATCATATACCTAGTGAAACTTCTGTGGTTGAGCTAGGTGGCACGCTGCCTTTCCAACTCTATGATGTATATTAAAAGAGACGATGAACCTTGAAGATAACATTCCACCCTAGCCAAGTCTCCAAATTCAATGTTGATTTAAGACCCAAAGGAAACATGGTCTCACTCCTCAAACTCTCTGGGTATCCATATTCTACTGTAATACAACTGATTCTAGCTTTTCACATTCAAAATATGATCTTGGATGATATTTAGCTTCTTAGTAGTATCTCACAACAACTCTAGAACCATTAGTGATGACTCTCATTGGTCATTTAGGAAAAGTGGTGACCTGAAGGGTCGCTCGTACAGAGCCTCGAATGGTTCTATACCAATGGTGGAGTGATTGATGTTGTTTGTTTAAAAAAACCACCAGTGGTAAGTGATCATTCCAACCATTACCAAAGACCAATATATAGGCCTTCCCGGTATGTCCACAAGAACCTAAATGGTTCTCTCCATATGGAAAATGGACCAGGGATGAAACCTTGTAATCAAGAATAAATGATTCTCAAATGCCTCATACAATCCCTTCCACAACTGGAATGTGAAATGATTGTCACGATAAAAATCTATCGTTGATGGAACTCCATGAAGACAAATTTTCTTCTATGCATAGAGGCGTCCCAAGATCATTATTTAAATCTACCCCAAGATAGGTTAGAAGTGGTCCAACATTGAGAGTTGGTCAATGATCACCCAGATGGTATCATGTCACATGGATGTTCATGGTAAACCCATCATGATGTCTATCGATATCCCATCTCACTTCCACTATGGCACCATAAGGGTTTTGAGATAAACCCTATATAATGTGGGGCTTATCCTTCACCTTATATCATGTAAGGCATCGAGAAATGAATGCTTCATATTCCTTCATTATCCCCAACCAGAAAAACTGATGTTAGAGGTCAAGGTATATATTTTCCATAGTAGGATGTAATTCCAGAAGGGATTGGTGAAACTCCCTCAAATCCTCCTTCAATAACACCACTTGTACAATTTGTGCATCAGATGAAAAAATGGTGTTCTCCCAACCTTATGAATAAACATCAGGAGCATGACCTATGGATAATATAGCACATTGAGTCTCGCTGTCATTATCCCCAATATTTTCCTACCTGATTCATTGTAATAGTGTAGGGGTAATGACCATTGAATAGAGGTATGACCCCCTATCTCCATCCATAAAGGGTAAAAAAAATAAGTATAACTACTCTGATGCATCTCAAAGCAACTAGAAACTCGACCTCATACATAGATCATCTGCCACCACGTTCCTCTTCCCAGGAATATTGACAATCTCAAAAGTTATAATCCTGAAGGAACTCTTTCCACTGACTCTATCTCAAGTTTATATCCTTATAAGTGAAGATCTGAATGATAGACTTGTAACCATATTAGATGATAAACTACTATCCCATCAGGTAGTGTTACGACATTGTCAACGTGAAGACAACCATTGTAAGCTCACAATCATGGGTCATGAAGTTCATCTCATGTGGTATCATATGTGGTTAACCATAGTCAACAACCACATTAACATATATCAGGATGTAATCAATATTGGTTCCTAAAGCATCGTAGAACTCTACATACTCAACACCCTTCTCCAAAAATCTCAAGATCAGGGTGCTCGTCAAAATCTACATCAACTTCTTAAAACGATTCAGTAACTTATTTGTCCACACGAATGGTTGCCCCTTTGGGTCAATGATTTTATAGAAGATGGTATCCTATAAAAATCAGGGATTAGTATACAATAATATCCTACCATTCCAAGTATTTGTTTCACCTATGCCATGCACATAGGTGGAACCCATGCTAGCACTGCCTCAACCACATCTGGGTCCCCAACCACTCCATCTATTGAGATAACATGTACCAGAAAGTAGACACATTGAAAACATAACTTGCACATTGAGTGTTTCCCATAATCATGGTGCTCTTGGAGTACGTCTAGAATTGTCCGTATGTGTCTCACAAGATCCTCCACGGACTCTGAGTAAACAATGATATCATCAATGAAGTCTACCACAAACTGGTCTAAGTAAGGCTAGAAGATCTGGTTTATGAGTCTCATGAAAAATATTGGGGAGTTTTTCACACCAAATTAAATCCACAAGAACACATAATGATTGTATCATCACCTTAATACCATCATTGGTATATCCTCGTATCGTAGCCACATCTTTTGATAGCTAGATCAAATGTCGACCTTCGAGAACCATTGTGCCCCTCTGATCTGGATGAAGAGGTCATCAATCCTTCGTAGTGGATACTTGGTCTTTACAATAACCTATTTGTGGCACTGGTAGTCACAAAAAACCTCAAGATTGTGTCTTCCATTTTGGAAAACCACATTGGGTCCCCCATGTTGAAACATTAGGTCTTATGAAGCCCTTCCAATGAAAATCTTCCAATTGTACCCTTAGATCATGATGCTCTGTGGCAGACATCTGATATGATAGTGAGGATATTAGTGTCGTCCTATGGAGTAATTAAATGTAGTAGTCTATCTTAAATGTGGAGGTGATCCTAGTACATCTTATATGAATACCATATTGTACTGTTCCACTATTGATGGGTAGTGGAAACTTATAACATCTGCAACAATGATGGTAAGGGTAGCCATGTAATGATTGATCAGCAGTTCCATCCAATGATTTATTCCATCATATTATTTCTATGTTTAGTTTTCTCTAAATATTTAAAACCTTTTTCCATAATTGTGGACACACCAAACAATTTTCATAAAACAATCAATATGTGCTAGGACCCAAGATAATAAATTTATACAGAGAAAGACGTTGTAAGGAATTAATGCATCCAAAAAGAGGTTCCAACCCAAAATATCACCTCCAAAGGTAAGTTTTCACTATCGGAATATATGTGTGATCATTGAGACTCCTCCGTTAGGTGTCTCTAAGTGTAATTATCAAGTCAATGGTTCTATATAAATCTGAAGGACCCAAACAAGATATGTCCTGAAGGTGGAATTACAAGAACCCATGCCTTTAGGTACTGCATCTTGAGTAGAAAAGACACATATAATTTCTTGAATCATCCCTGGACCCCCTGAGTCATAATCCTTGACGGGATGCAGTTGTCCCCACCTGTATCCTCTAGCTCCCTGATCTTGGAGCGAACCACCTGGGGTGGTGGTGGTACCAAGTCCAAATGTCGACCACCTCCTACTGCTCTCCCATATCCTCTTCCACATCTTCAACCTTGATTATCTTCCTAGTCCTAACTCTGCCTCTACCTCAATGGTCCATCCATTTTCCCCTTATCATCATTGTAGTGGGTTTGAAAATTTCATGCAAAATGTCCACTAACATCACATGAGTAGCATCCCCTCTCTCTAGAATAACTAGACCCACCCTTTAAACCCTGAACTATAAATCCTTAGTTATGGTCCCTCCTCCTAAAACAGCTTCCACTTTTAATTCCCTGAGACTGACGACAGATCCTTTATGCTAAGGTCTCTTGACCTTCTCATCCGTTGCATATTATCACCATCTTTCTTTGCTCCACCAAGAATCACTCAACCACCAAATACATCTGAAGCTCCCCAACATAAGTTGGAATGATAAGAGGGATAATATTGGATCAAATTTATCTACAAAGACCTCACTCGATGGTCTGATCCCAAAAGTACTGATCCCTAACCATATCCATCGATGTAATGCCCTGAACCCAGTTACCCAGAGTCAGTGCATTATTTTATAACATTGGCATGATACAAGGAACCATGTACCAAATGACTAATCTGATTAGTAGCCGTGGAAGAACTAGATACGCACATATGTTTAACATTACATTATGAAATTCAAAAACAACTACATTGTGTCCCCATTTAACACAACAAAATCCCATTACATATATTTCCAGGTCAAACATAATATTCTTTTTCACATGATGTGACAAATAAAACATAAGAAATGAGTGAGCTCGGATTCTCAGTAAGGATAACAATATAGTGGTAAATTTCATAAATATTCATAAGCATTGAAGGAATTGTAAGAGACTAAAACTCATGTCTTTTAAAAATTTTATGACAACCCTGCTTTTTATTACAACATAAACATGATTTATTATATAAAACATCACTTGATACAACAAAGAAGATCGAGAGTTTTAGTGTCTTTGGGATTAGGCTCATTACATAAAAACATAAAACATGAAATTCAACATCTTTGTTGAAAACTTTCTTTTCATGACCACTATATTCCTTCGTACTTAGCATTGCTTGGGATAACCTGAGGACATGCATAAGAAAAGGGTGAGCTATAAAGCCCAGTAAGGGAGTATACATGGAACAACATGAGGAGTACAATACATGATAGTCAATAGGAATAATCAATAGAGCATAAAAGAAACATGAACATAAAGGCATGATGAAGCATGATAATCATAACATGGAGATATGGAAACAACACTTATCATGGAATTAGCATGAGCCAAGGATCATTGCACATGGAGCATGAGTAAACCCTCATTGCACATGAAGCATGAGTAAACCCTCATTACACTTGAATTATCATGAGTCAACACTCATTTCACATGAAGTATCATGATACTATACTTTACCCAATTCATTGTAGCGCTATAAGGGTGCACCCTTCTTAAACATTTCATTTCATGCATAAGTGTGCCACATGGATCATAAAACATGGATTCATAAAAATTAATCATTTATTCTGTGATAAAGGAATGTGGAATTCATACATGATACTTTATAATCAATAAGTAAATGTGAATAAAATTGAATACCCTTGATGGAGAAATAATATTCACTACACAATGACATTGGCTTAGAAAATCGGTGTGATTTCGGCAGCGTAACGGCGTGACATAAAAATTCATAAAAACGTTGATGAGAGAGAAAGGGGGTACACATCATATTTACATGTAATGTATATTAAAGAGTTCATATAGATACATGTCCCAAAAATTGTAATGGAATTTAGATTCATGATACAGAATAATTTGCTTGAATGTAAAAGAAGAGAAAGATGTTCCTTTCAGAATTTCGGCATAGTAACAGGTGTACATGGGAGGCATTTAATGAGAGAGAAAGGGGTCTCCCATAATTCAAACAATAAGAGGGAAGTATGGGGGAGTTGAGAAACCATACCCCAACATTCATAATTGAAATTAAACGTTCAATACAACTTAATTAAAATTAACAAAAATGAGAAAGGAAGAAAAAAACCTTACTTGGAAGTGTGCTTCCAAAGTCTAGAGAGAGGCTTGTGAGAGGCTTCTTGGGAACTTGGGGAACCTTGGGAGGATTCTAAAAAGAGTAAGGCAGAGTTTGGATGAACTCCAAGGGAATTTAGTGAGTAGGAAGTGGGAGCTTGGGTGGGTTTATATAGGAAAGGTGAGGGAATTCTTTACTATTTAGGTTTGGGTCCCCTTACATTAAATTAATCCAAAACACAAACCATCCCATGGTTTTTGCCCATGGTTTCTAGAAAAGGGAAGATGAAAACAATATTTTATAAGGCCAAAGTCCGATATTCTTATAATAATAAGGTTTCTTATGTGGAGGTGAGTCACAATCACATGGAAATTAATTTAAAAAGGCAAAGTGTTGAATATGTCTTGAGGGGTCCATTAATTATTTGAAAAGTAAGTAAAACAAACCCAAAATCAAATTATTTTTATGATAAAACATATATTGTAAGAACATAATTATTATGGTATTTTATTACATCACCATTGGGTCATTATGATGTCATAAAACACATTATATATTTAAACGATATTTAATTTTTACCCAAAAATTTGATTGTCTTAGAAAATTATGAAAAATTCACCGTTGGATAATTTCTACATCATGATTCCATAAATGACATTTATTTTATCTAAAAAAATTTCTAAATATGTTAATTTTTACTTTTAAAATAAAAACCGACATTTATCGAAAATTTACTGGTTTTGACAAAAATGGCTTTCAAACCATAATAAAAAAAATTAATTGCATTCATAAAATTATAAGATCATTTATATTTAAAAAAATAATTAATTTAATAATATTATTATTATTTTATTAAAATATTATTTAATTAGAAAATCACATAATTTAATAAAATAGATTTCTTAATTAAATAATAACTAAAAATGCCATTTGTACTTTTAAAAACTATTTACAATGTATCAAAAATGACTGGAAATTATATTCATTATTATATACAAAAATAATTTACATGAACATAGTACTACTTATTTGTTACATAACCCCTTAAAACAGCTGCATAAGCCCTAAGGGTAAGGTGTGCGATGGTGACAGACTCTTGGGGCGGCTTAGATAACATCGCTCGAGTGGTAATTTCAATCAACTTCCACTTTTCCCGTAGAAGGTCACGTTCGAGCTTGAAATGATGAAGATCAACTTGGGCTTGGTCAAGGGTGAAGCCCAAGGATGCCACCTATTTTCCGAGCTCTGACAAATGGGATTCGTATGGAGAAATTCTACTGGATGAGGCCATCACTTCTTTTGTCTGAGTAAATTTGGATTTGTTAAAGCCCTATATTTATACTAATCATGTGATCACTATTCAACGACTATATTAGAAACAGTAAAAATTCATAACATAAAACCAGAGAAGTTGACATCTTATAAAAACATTTTTCATAAAGAGACATTTAATTATATCAAGAGGGGTTTCCATTAATGTAACTTTGGGTCGTTACAACATTCCCACCTTAAGAAATTTCACCCTCAAAATTTTTCCTTTTCCAACACTAAAACAGATGTGGGTAACTCAGCTTCATCTTTTTCTCCGATTCCCAAGTCGCTTCTTCAATCTTGTGGTTTCTCCACAACACCTTGATGAGGGGCATTGTCATGTTTCGTAGAACTTTTTCTCTACGATCTAAGATCTTCACTACTTGCTCCTCTTAAGAATGATCGCCTTCCAATTGTACCACCTCAGAATAAAGTACATATGAAGGGTCCGGTATGTACTTCCTTAATAGGGATACATGAAAGACATCTTGTACTTTGGCCATAGTAGGTGGAAGTGCTCATCGATAGGCCATAGCCCCAACAAGATCAAGAACCTAGAAGGGGACGATGTACCTTGGACTTAACTTCCCATTCTTTCCAATCCTCATGACCATTTTCCATAGAGATATGTGTAGAAACACCATTTCTCCTACTTTAAATTCAAGGTCTCGTCGACGATTATCTGCATAACTCTTCTATCGACTCTGGGATGCCTTGATATGCTGTTGAATGGTTTTCACCTACTACACCATTTCTTCGATCATTTCTGGTCCATGCAGCTTACATTCACCGACCTCATCCCAACATGCTGGTGTTCTTCACCTTTTCCCTTATAGGGCTTCATATGGTGACATTTGGATGCTCGAGTGGAAACTGTTATTATAAGAGAACTCAAACATATGAAGATGTTGTTCCCATCCTCCTTTAAAGTCCATTGAGCACGCCCTCGACATATCCTCAAGTGTTTGGATAGTCTGCTCGGATAGGCCATCAGTTTGAGGATGATAGGCCATACTGAAGTTCAATTCAGTATTCAGAGCATGTTGAAAACTCTTCCAAAACATAGAGGTGAATCTTGGATCTCGGTCAGACATAATAGATAGTGGTACACCATGCAACCTTGCCACTTCCCTGATATATATCTGTGCCATTTGATCCAAAGAGAAATCCCCCTGAATAGAAATGAAGTGTGAAGTCTTTTTAAGATGATCCACAATAACCCATATTGCATTGTTGCCTTTGGATGTCCTCGGAGGTCTGGTGACAATGTCAACGGTGATGTTCTCCCATTTTCATTCTGGTATGGGCAATGGTTGCATCATCCCCTTATACTTCTGCCTCTCTGCCTTCACATGCTGATACACCAGGCACTTTGATGTATATTTAGTGATCTCCTTCTTCATATTATCCCACCAAATGTTTTCTCGGAGATATCGATACATCTTTTTACTTCCTGGGTGAATAAAGAAATTTGAACTACGTGCATCATCCAAAAGTTCCTTCTTTAGCTCGGACATGATGGAACACATAGTCTTTTCTCAAACCGCACAATTCCTTCTTCATTAACATTAAACTCTGAGGATTTCCCTTTTTTGATAGCTTCCACCTTTTCTTGAATTCCCACATCATCCTTTTGAGCATCCTTTAACATTTCCAAAAGAGATGGTTGAGCAATCATTTGTGAAAGGATTGATGATGTTCCCTTCTTTATGATTCCCACGTCTATCTTCATCAAGTCTAAGAATATTGGATCCTTCTCAATTCTCACCATTGATGGAATTGTTAGGTCCTTTATACTTAGGGCATCTGCCACCTTGTTCGCTTTCCCAAGGTGGTAATGTATTGAACAGTCATAATTCTTGATGATCCCTATCCATCTTCTCTGGCGCATATTATGCTCTTTCTATGTGAATATATATTTAAGACTCTTGTGGTCAGTATATATCTCATATTTCTCCCCATAATGATAATGCCGCCAGATTTTCAAGGCAAATATCACCACCGCTAACTCCAGATCATGCGTTGGATAGTTTTTCTCATGTATTTTCAACTTCCTTAAAGCATAAGATATCACTTTATCATTCTGCATCAGCACATTTCCTAATCCCTTCTTTGAAGCATCACTGAATACCACAAAAAGTTCACCACTTATGGGTAAAGTGAGCACGGGCACAGTGATAAGCCTCCTTTTCAACTCCTTGAATCTTTCTTCGCATTCATCACTCCATGAAATCTTTACTCACTTTCAAGTTAGCTTGGTTAGAGGGTTAGATAATCATGATAAATTTCTCACAAATCGTCGCTAATATCCCGCTAACCCCAAGAATATATGGATATATGTTACCGATGTTGGCCTCGGCCATCCCTCAATTGCATCTGTTTTGGAGGGGTCCACATATATTTCATTTCTTGTGATGATATGGCCCAATAATTAGACCTCCTTCAACCAGAACTCACACTTGTTGTACTTTTCATAGACTTCTTCTTGTGCAAAGTCTCTAGTACAGTTCTTAAATGCTCCTCATGATTCTCCTTGGTTTTGGAGTATATTAGAATATCATCTCTAAAGACTACCACAAATTTTTCAAGGTAATCTCTAAAGACTCTATTGATTAAGTCCATGATGATTGTTGGAGCATTAGTGAGCCTAAAAGTCATTACTATGAAATCATAGTGCCCGTATCTTGTGCGAAAAGCAGTCTTGGTGATATCCTCCATCTTCGCCCTTACTTGATAGTATCCTGAACACAAATCTACCTTGGAGAAGTATTGTGCTCCACACAGCCGATCGAACAAGTCATCAATTCATGGGAGAGGATAATTGTTCTTTATCGTGATTTTTTTAAGTTCACAATAATCAATGCAAAGCCACATTGACCCATCCTTCTTCTTGACAAAGAGGACTGGTGCACCCCATGGTGAAGCACTTGGGTGTATAAACCCTTTATCCAAATTCTCCTGTAGTTGTTTCTTCAGCTCTTCAAGCTCAACAACAACAATTCTATATGGAGTCATGGATATTGGTAGCACCCTAGGTATAAGTTCCATTGAGAACTCAACATCTCTTCTTGGAGGATGACCAGACAGTTCCTCGGGAAACACTTCAGCGAATTCCCTCACAATAGGCATTTCTTCAAGGATGGTTTTATCTTTGGACTCAATCATCTGATCCAGATACGCGTTCTCATAGGGCAGTAATATCCATGCTTGAGATGACGGATCTAAAGGAGATTCATATTCATCATGACACTTGTAATGAATCGGAGTTCGATTCTCCATATGGAGTGTGATTTCCCTCTCCCGACAATTTATGTTGGCTCTATATAAGGAAAGTCAATCCATGCCAAGAATTGCTTCAAATTCCACCAGAGGGAGTATGACGAGGTTCTTCGGGAAATTCAATCCACAGATTATAACAGGGGAGGACTTATACTCAAGGGATGCAATGATTGCCCCATTTTCCGTACGCACTGACATCTTTACTTCCATGATTTGTGGTGGTGCTGGGATTGTTCTACTAAACATTCGAGATATAAAAGAATGCGTAGAACCTGAATCAAAAAGTACGTTCACTATTCATGAATGAATAACTAGCGTACCTGTCACCACTTCGTTATCGGGGTTCACGTCGGCAGAAGTGATGTAAAAATCTCTTCCTTTCTATCTTGGAGGTTGTTGGTTGCCTCTGATAACCCTTGGATTAGGGCACTGATTTGAAAAATGACCTGGTTATTTGCATTTGTAGCATTGAACAACGCGTTGGGGTTCGAACGGAGCATTCCTCTCCTCTATCGTAGCTGTGGGTCCTTCTTGCCGACAGTTAACAGCTAGGTGCCCTTCTCTTCCACACCCGAAGCATTTTCCTGTCCCCTTAAGGAAATTTCCAGGGTGCTTCTTTCTGCACTTTTGGCAAGTGGGGTGGTGGATCTTCTTAGCACCATTAAATTTTTCTATCGGATCCCCAGCATTGAAGTCCACCTTACTCTTCTTGTCCCCATGATACCCATGTGATTCCCCGATCTCCATTTCAACCTTGAGGGAACATCGGACAATCTCCTCACAGTTGTCGAAGTCACGGATCACTAATGCATTCCGCAAGCTAGGCTTTAACCCACCAAAGAAGCGGTCAACCTTGCATTCAGGGGTAACGACAAAGACAGAAGCGTATCGTGAAAGCCTTGTGAAGTTTTCCTCGTATTCTCCAAGAGATTCTTTATCTTTTTTCTTGAGGGAAAGGAAGTCCCTTTCCATCTTATACTGGAGGGTGTGCAGAAAATATTTATCAAAAAACATCTTCTAGAAATCCTTCCATTCCAAAGCCTCGATCTCCTCCTCAGGCTTCGTATTTTTTATCAATGTTCATCATTGATCAGCTTCACCCACCATAAGATAAGCATCCAGGAGAACCTTCTCTTGTTCAGAACATTGGAGGATGGAGAATATCTTTTCAATGGAGTTGATCCATTGTTCAGCGATCGTGGGATCGGATGATCCACTAAAAGTAGGAGGCCTTTGTCTCATGAAGCTCTCGATAGCGACTTGTTCTTTATTAGAGGGGGTTGAACGTTCCTCATGACCACTGTTTCTATTAAAAACATGAGTTAGCTGAGAGAGAAGCGTGACAAAGTTCACGATTCCCGCTTCCATTGGATTTGGCATCTCATTAGTACAGTCATCACATTGATCTTCACAACAGTTGTTAACCTGAGTCCTCCTATTACCGGCCATTGGCTGGAATAAATGTAAAGTTAGGGGTAACACATAATGGATAATCCAAAGACAAAAGTTGATGACTCATAAATATAATTTTATTTCCTTAACTCGTGAGACTATAGGCTTCAATCTAGGCTTTTCTAGATCTACTTTCTAACATATATTCTTAGGGGAAATTTTCCCTTAATAAGGGTTCATATATAAGATTGTGAATTTATCAAAACATATACCCCGGGAGTGTCATAACCAAGAGTGAAGCAAGGCCCATTGTCTTTCACCATTTCACGTTCGATTCTAGCTCAAAGCGGTGTTTTTGGGTTTTACCCCTAGGATACATATGTGCCGGAGCCGCCTCTACCTGATCGTATCCAGACAGGGATGTATTTGTTTGATAAACCACTTACATAGTATTTACCAAAACTTAGGGATGTTTTTATTATACTTAGTCTTGTATCTAAGGCTTTACTATGGTTTCCTAATCCCAAAAATAACTAAACCTATCCTCTGATACCAACTATGACAACCCTATTTTTTATTACAACTTAAACATTATTTATTACATAAAACATCACTTTATACAACAAAGAAGATAGATAGGTTTAGTGTCTTTGGGGCTTAGGATCATTACATAAATACATAAAACATGAAATACAACATATTTATTGAAATCTTCCATTTCATGACCACTACATTTCTTCGTACTTAGCATTGCATTGGATAACCTGAGGACATGCATAAGAAATGGGTGAGCTATAAATCCGAGTAAGGGAGTACACATGGAACAACATGAGGAGTAAAATACATGATAGACAATAGGCATAATCAATAGAGCATAAAATAAACATGAACATAAAGTCATGATAAATCATGATAATCATAACATGGAGATGTGGCAATAACACTTATCATGGAATTAGCATGAGCCAAGGATCATTGCACATGGAGCATGAGTAAACCCTCATTACACACGATTCATGATTAAACCCTAATTTCACTAGATTTAGAATGATTCAACACTCATTACACATGATGTATCATGATACTATACTTTTCCCAATGCATTGGAGCGCTATAAGGGCGCACCCTTCTTAAACATTTCATTTCATGCATAAGTGTGCCACATGGATCATAAAACAAGGATTCATAAAACATAATCATTTATTCCGCGATAAAGTAATGTGTAATTCATACATGATACTTTATAATCAATAAGAAAATGTGCATAAAATTGAATACCCTTGATGGATAAATGGTATTCCCTACACAATGACATTGGCTTAGAAAATCTGTGTGATTTGGGCAGCGTAACGGCGTGACATAAGAATTCATAAAAAGGATGATGAGAGAGAAAGGGGTTCCTCATCATATTTAAATATAATGGATAGTAAGGAGGTCATATAGATACATGTCCCAACAATTGTAATGGAATTTATATTCATGATACAAAATTATTTTCTTGAATGTAAAAGAAGAGAGAGAAGTTCCTTTCGGAATTTCGGCATAGTAACAGGTGTACATGGGAGGAATTTAATGAGAGAGAAAGGGGTCTCCAGGAATTCAAACAATAAGAGAGCAGTATGGGGGAGGTGAGAAACCATACCCCAATATTCATAATTGAAATTAAAAGGGCAATACAACTTAAAGAAAATTGACAAAAATGAGAAAGGATGAAAAACCCCTTACTTGGACGTGTCCTTCCAAAGGCTAGAGAGAGGCTTGTGAGAGGATTTTTGGGAGCTTGGGGCACCTTGGGAGGATTCTAGAGAGAGTAGGTCATAGGTTGAAAGAACTACAAGGTATTTTAGTGAGGAGGAAGTGGGATCTTGGGTGGGATTATATAGGAAAGGTGAGGGAATTCTTTATTATTTAGGTTTGGGTCCCCTTACATTAAATTAATCCAAACCACAAACCATTCCATGGTTTTTGCCAATGGTTTTTGGAAAAGGGAAGAGGAAAAAAATATTTTATAAGGCCCAAGTCCAAACTTATTAAAATAAGGAGGTTGCTTATGTGGAGGTGAGTCACACTCCCATGGAAATTAATTTAAAAAGGCAAAGTGTTGAATATGTCTTGAGGGGTCCATTAATGCTTTGAAAAGTAAGTCAAACAAACCCAAAATCACATTATTTTAATGATAAAACATATATTGGCCGAACATAAGGATTATGGTATTTTATTACATCACCATTGGGTCATTAGGATGTCATAAAACACATTATATATTCAAACGATATTTAATTTTTACCCACAAATTTGACTGTCTCAGAAAAATATGAAAAATTCACCGTTGGATAATTTCGACGTCCTGATTCCAGAAATGACATTTATTTTATAAAAAATTTTTCTAAATATGTTAATTTTCACTTTTAAAATAAAAACCAACATTTATCGAAAATCCACGGGTTTTGACAAAAATGAATTTCAAACCTTAATAAAAAAATTTAATTACATTCATAAAATTATAAGATCATTTATATATAATAAATAATTAATTTAAAAATTTTATTATTATTTTATTAAAATATTATTTAATTCCAAAATCCATTAATGTAATAAAATAGATTTCTTAATTAAATAATAACTAAAACACCATTTGTAATTTTAAAAACTAATTACAATGTATCAAAAATGATTAGAAATTTTATTCATTATTATATACAACAATAATGTACATGAACATAGTACTACTTATTTTTTACATAACCCCTTAAAACAGCCGCATAAGACCTAAGGGTAAGGTGTGCGATGGTGACAGACTCTTGGGGTGGCTCGGATAGCATCGCTCGAGTTGTAATTTCAATCAACTTCCACTTTTCCCGTAGACGGTCACGTTCGCGATTAACATGATGAAGCTCAGCTTGGGCTTGGTCAAAGGAGAATCCCAAGGATTCCACCTCTTTTCCGAGCTTCGACAAATGGGCTTCGTATGGAGAAATTATATTGGATGAGGCCATCGCTTCTTTTGTCTGAGTAAATTTGGATTTGTTAAAGCCCTATATTTATACTAATCATGTGATCACTGTACAAAGGCAATATTAGCAATGGTCAAAATTCTTAACATAAAACCAGAGAAGTTGACATCTTATAAAAACATTTTTCATAAAGAGACATTTAATTAGATTAAGAGGGATATCCATTAATTAAACTTTGGGTCGTTACAATTATCCTTCCACATAATGTGGAAAAAATAAATCAAATAATTCATCAACATATTCACATGGATATTGTACTAGTTGGATAATCACATGTATTATCAATAGCTAATTTAATAATGATGGAATGAATAATGTCAGACATCATAGCCACATAGTCAAGGCCTCATTCCAAGACTAAAAATAAGATTTTTTCAAGGACTTATTCCAATACACTAGTTTGTCTCATGAGACCTACAATGAATTGAGAAGCTATAGCAGGCTCCATCCGTCACTTAATATGTCCAATATATTCCTCATATGAAAATGTTGAAACCAAACATAGACATTCGTATTAAAACTAGCATTCTAAATGTTAAAACTTTAACCATAAACCATGAATGGTATAGAAATAACACTTCCTAAGTAAAACATATCACAAAACCTTAAATAAAATATGTAATATTTTATCATAATAAATCAACTTCAAACAAATGTAAATTCTATAAATGCAAGTTGACATAGATAAAATGAAAACTATTTGAGTGAAATATCTCTTCCTATTTTGAAATCATTTAAAAGTCACATAATTATAGAGGAAAAAGTTTTTTAAATATTCTTATAATCTTGTAGGGGAATCAATGAAGGTGTTATAATAGAAAAAAATTTCTTCACTCACTGTATAAGATAAAAAAAACATTTTTCCTTAATTTTGTTGAAAAGGTCATAAAAGGACTTGTTTGGAAAACGAAGAAAATATTCCTTCATAAATATTTTCTAAAAAGTAAAACTAGGGTATAAATAAATTTAAAACATAGTCAAGGATATAGTAATTTTTTTTAAAATACATTTTTTGGAAATACGGATGGGAATGATAAAGATGTCCCAGGATGAACTCACGTATAAACAACCTCAGCTAATGAAGAGATTGTGGAATTAACCCTTACATTGTACTTTTCCTTGGTCGAGGGTATGTTAACATTCCGTATAATTGTTAAATAATTGTTATTAAATTATAAAATACCCATATACTTAAATATGATATTATATATGATCATCTAATATTGTTTCGTTAATAATATTTTAGTAGTATCATTGTTTTAGGTGTTACCTGATTCGTTTTCCATTATATGTTATGTTACGTAAGACAAATTTATTAAGGATATGATGTATTTTATTCATATCCAGAATTATATTTAGTTCTTAAATATTATTTTTAATCATAATGTAAAAATTATTCATTAATGATTACGATGAGGAATGAATCTCATCGCGTTCGTGGAGACCTTAATCCATATGTATGCACGTGCGACAATATCACTCTATTGATAGTGAAATCGTATGTAATTTCTTGGTATATTATATATATCGAATCATTAATGTGTAATATTTATTATTTACATCAATTATACTCATTATTATTCCCATCCAAAAAATGAAGAGTCGAATAACAAACAATACCATGATGTGGAGACGGTATGCCGTACGTACACACGTATGGTAACTCGGTAATTCATAGGATGGATAAAATAATGAATATGGTTGTACCATATTTATAATAACATCATAATAATTACAAGTAATATGATTTATTATTTTGGTATGGAAACAACAATAAAAGAAAAAGTGGAATAAGAAAAGAACTTCGAAAGAGGTGATTAAATTGTTACCTCTTCTTCACGTGCATCCTTTTGATTTGATCAATAATGATCCATAACTCGAATTTTCATCAATTTAAGGCCTCTAGGTTAATGTTAGGGTATTTGGAACGATATTTGAGCAGGGTTTGGATGAGCCAAAAAGATTTGGAGGTTCTATTTTGGGAGAAGGGGAAGTACACTTTTATAAGAGGGGTGATGGTCACTTTAGGAAAGTCTTGAAATATTATTTTATTATTCAAGGATATTCGAATTATAAATTCTCCAAAAGGATTTTTTTAGAGGATAATGTGGGTAATGGTCAAAAAACTCTCATCCAATATGTTTTATACCGGTACAATAACCTTATTAACCTATACTTTTTTTATTAAACTTCTAGTTAAATCTTTTACCTTTTACCATGTATTCGTGTATAATTATAATAAATTGTTAATAAACATATCATAAAAAATCCATGAGAACCCCAAGTTTTTCATTATAGATATATATTATTTTATATAATTCCTTTGGATGAACCTTATATTTTTAGGAATATTATATCAATTAAAAATATCATATTTGTTTTAAAAACTCATTTATTTCAATTTTGACACAATTTTGAATTTTTTTTTTAATGTCATAACAACAATATCGCTTCGAAAAAAATTTATATAATCAACCCTAAAATGTCATATAAACCTAGAAAATTCATGTAATACATAAAAAGTCTCAATTTAAAATTCTATTCATATTTATAATATCAATTATATTAATCATTAAAAAATAATGTAATTACTTCATCATAATTGTTTCATAACTAAATTTAATTATATAACGTATAAAAATTATAAATAAAATACCATTATGTCGTAAATATTTTTTCCCTTTCTACTCAATATTTATTATTGAATTTATCTTATCTATAATCATATATTTAAAATGGTTTAGTTATTAATCATTGGATTTTACACTTTTAACTCTTCTTTAAATAAAATAATAATAAATTTCCTAATCTAATCCAAGTAGAGAAAAAACACCATATTTTAATTATAAGGTGGATTTTGGGAAATATACACTAATAAATTAGTGTTAGAAAATGTGTTAGGGTAATTATAATATCATTTTTAACTTTATTCATCCAATTTTTTTAATGTCGTATATAAAATTCAAAAGTTAATATTTGCCAAAAAATTATTTTCATCTTAATAAAACACATTTTACTTACTATTGTCAACTATGACTCTCGTTGTTTTGAAATTCAATTCACAGAAGCGGTAAAATTATGTTTTATACTAATTTGCAAATATGTTGAGAAGGTGGGTAAAATACTATAAAAGTTGAATAAAATTTTATATAACTATTCTTATTATAAAATGACTCCAATGAATTAAATTGAACAGATACAGGTATTATGTATCTATTTTGACCTAAAATAAAATTAAATACAAAAACTAATTATTTAAAAAAAATCAGGTTTAAACAATAATGTAGTGTTTATAACTATTCATCAAAAATTTAATGTTTTCAGAAAAATACCAAAAATTCACCATAAGCTAATTCTGATATTCTGAATCCAAAAATAATGTCCATTTTATAAAATAAAATTTATAACATTTCAAAAATTTGGTATTACTATTCATAATGAATAGTTTGATTGGTCATGGTGTGCTGGAACACGAAGTTGCATACAACGCAAGTTGTTGCATTATTCAAAGATAAACATAACATGGATGATTGGGGTGTTACATTCTTCCCTCTTTCAAATACTTTCATCCTCAAAATTAATATAATACTACTGCATAAATGGATTTGAGTGGTTCTTCATCATAAGTTCCTTGGGATCCCACATTGCCTCTTCCACTTTATGGTTTTTCCATAGATCTTTTAGTAGATGAGTCATCTTGTTTCTCAACACTTGTTCTTTGGTATCAAGAATCTTGACAGGATCTTCACAATAAGAATAATCAAGTTCCATTTCTATTTCATCATAGGTGAGTACATGTGTTGGGTCAGGCATGTATTTTCTCAACAGCGATATGTGGAACACATCATTAACATTGGAGATACTGGGATGCATTTCCAAATGGTAAGCTACAACTCCAATTCATTCTAAAATTTTGAATGGTCTGATTTAACAAGGAACTAATTTACCCTTTTTACCATATCATAATACACCATTCCATTGAGATACCATTAAGAAAACATGATTTCCAAAATTAAATTTCAAATCCATCCTTAAGTTATCAGAATATCTCTTTTTCGTACTTTGAGCTGATTTTATGTGGGTTTGGAAAATCATCACCATTTCCATTGTTTCCTCAACATGTTCTTGGACAACAAGTTTTAATTCACCAATACAATCCCAACAAATTTTTGTGCGATATATATTTTCATATAACGCTTCATATGCTCCCATCTGAATACATGAATGGATTCTATTATTATTGGAATATTCTACCCAAGGAAAATATTGATCCCACATAACTTGAATGTCAAGAGTGTAAGATCTCAACATTTCTTCTAAGGTTTGAACAATCCGTTCTGATGGTATATCGATTTGAGGATGGTAGGTTGTGCTCAAATGAAGTTCAATATCTAAGGCCTTCTCATGAATTTTCCAAAATCTGGATGTAGAATGGGGATCACAATTAGAAAAAATCTACAGGGGAACTCCATGAAGTCTTACAACCTCAATAATATATATTCTTGTTGAATGCTAAGGTGGTAAATCTTCCCTTATACCAATAAAATGTGTTGACTTGTTACGAAGATCAACAATGACCCATATTGCATCATTCCATTTAGGAGTCTCTGGTAGCCTAATGACAAAGTGCATCGTAACATCATCCCATTTCCACTCAGGTATGGGAAGTTATTACATGGCACCTCAAGGATGTTGTCTTCCATACTTATCTTGTTGACCAAACATACATATTAACATAGAATCAGCAATATTCCTTTTCAAGTTGTCCCACCAAAAAACGTTCCTTCAAATCACTATGCATCTTATTTCTACCAGGGTGTATAGAGAAATTGGAGATATGAGCATTATCAAACAATTCTCTTTTTAGATCTTATATTTCAAGAACACAATGTGACTTCCCAAATTTCAAAATCAAAACATCATATATGATGTCGATCAATCTCCCATCATTCATAGCTTCAATTTTCGGTTGAAACTCATCAACATCAGTCTTAGAACTTTTTATCCTTTCTAGTAATTATTGTTTGGAAACCATTTGATAAAGTATTGATGTCTCATCTTCAATGACTATTCTCACATTCATCTATACACTATCCATAAACATAAGATCCCTATCAAATATTAACTTGTTCAATACTCCATGATCCTTTCTTCTCAGAGCATCTTCTCCCTTATATTCCTTCCCCCGGTGGTAGTGTATAGTGAAGTCATAATCATTGAGTAGTTCAAGACATCAACTTTTCCTCTTGTTGAGTTCTTTCTGTGAGAAAATATACCTCAAACTTTTTGATCAGTATATATCTCACATTTTTCTTCATATAGATAGTTTCTAAATATCATCAAACCAAATATTACAGCTCCGAACTCAAGTTCATTAGTGAGATAGTTTTTTTGAGAATTTTTAGTTGTTCTGAGGCGTAGGAAAAAACTCTATCATTCTGTAGAAGGACACAACCATTTCATTTCTTCAAAGAATCACTATAAGTAACAAACCAATTAAAGAATATATCAATATTACTCCTTGGGTTACATATATAATCAGTATCATGCCTTACTAACCTTGTAAATTTAGAATCATACATTATGACATTCTCATCCTCTTTTTTCCGCTGACTCATAAATTGTCTTTCTATATCTTCTCGATGGTCATAAGGAAAGAATTTTTCTATGAAAAGTTATTTAAACTCCCTTATTTCCACATATAATACATCATCATCCTCCTTTGTGTTTTGAATTAATGACCCCCATTGATCTGCATATCATGTGAGGTGATAAACATCCATGACAACTTTTTCACATTAGCTACTCCCCAAAGCATGAAATATTTGTTCTATGGAACTTATCTGTTGCTCAGCTACAAATGGATTTGTATTCCCATTGCATGTTGGTGGTTTTTTCCTCATGATCCAGTATAAACATGATCCTCCATGTTGTGGATCAGGGTTCTCCATATGGGTGTGGTTATTATTCATAACCTAAGTTAGTTGTCCTAGTATTCTTATAAGTTGTTCAACAATGGTTGCGTCACAAGCTCCAGTATAATTATCTTGACTATAAGGTAAATCCCTACATGGATTACATGAGTTGTTACGGTTTCCATTCCTTCCACTAGGAACCATTTCTAAACAATTTAATATTGTAACACCCCAAGATTTCATAGTACGTTATTTCATCAAAGTAATTAAATAACTTGCACTGTACACAACACCGAGTTCAAGCGCACCACGACAAAACAAAACTAGCTTTTCAAAAGTGGTTATGAATAGTATTAACTGAATTTTTAACATTATATGATCCTTATAATTTTATAATCCATATTATGAGTTTCATAGACATAGTTTAAGAACTAATTCATTTTTTTCAGATAAAAGAGGTAATTTTTTTAAAGCACTTTTATGACCTTGTAATGGTGAACCCTTGTTAAATACAATATTTGAAACATTTATATATTAAATTTTATTAAATAAACTTCTTATTTATAATAAGGACATATGAATTTATTTTCAATAAATTTTTGGTGTTTTCTGAAAACTTTTATATTTGGGTGAATAGTGAAAACACTATATTTTAAATTAAACCAACTTTTTCATAAAAATAATTTATAGTGTTAAATTATATATTTTAATGGTTTGGAAGTATAAATAGATTATATATTTGCGATTTAATCCAATTATAGTCATTTTATGTAATTTCAATTTGATATTGGACATAAACAAATGTCAATCTTTTGATAGTTATTATTTCTTAAAAAATACGGCTTTTGGTTTTGACAATGATATTTAATTTTAATTTAATAAATTAAAATTACATGTTTTGAATTTGGTCAAAGAGACTCCATTTTTGAATTCATTATAACAAAATTAGCTTAGGGTGAATTTTTGGTATTTTTCTAAAAATAATAAATTTATGATTAATATGGAAAAACACTGAGTTTTTTATTAAAACTGACATTTTATATAAATTATTATTTATTTTATTTTAATTTTTTTTATGTCAAAATAGACACATAATACTTATATATGTTCAATGTAATTCATTGCAGTTGTTTTATAAAAAATTTAGATATATATAAAAAGTTTATTGAACTTTTTACCTTCTTTTACCCACCTCCTAGAAGCATTTGCAAATTTTCTTAAAACTTACTTTTAGCGCTTCTGTGAATTGAATTTCAAAAATCTGAGACACACGGTTGATATTAGTATGTAAAATGTGGTTCAATAAGATAAAAATATTTTTTGGTGAATAGTAAATTTTGACTTTTATCTAACAAGTTAAAAGTAAATAGGGTAATTAAAGGTAAAATTGATATTATTATTATCTTAAAACATGTCCTAATTCTATTGGATAAGTGTAATTAAACCAAAAAAAACATTAGGAATAAAATATGATCCTTTAGGTCCACTTGTATTAGATCAGGACATTTATTATAATTTAATTTAAAAAATAGTTAAAAGTCTTAAATTCATGTTTTCATAACTAAAACATTTTTAATATATGTTTATACATAATTTAAATTCGACTATAAATATTAATTAGAAAGATAAAAAGATATCCTAAAAAAATTTATTTTATTTAAATATTTTAGACATTAAATATTTAAATTTATTTATGACACAATGACGATGCAGTATAGCCTTTTTAATAAAAGATTAAAATAACTGATATTATAAACACAAAAATAAATGTAATTTGAGACTTCTGATTAATTAGAATAATTTTATAGGTTAATATGACGTCTTAGGGTTGATTAAATCAATTTTTTTAGAAGTAATCATGTTGTTTTGAGTTTAACAAAAAAACAAATATCAAATAGTGTTAAAATTGACAAAAAATGGTTTTTTTGAAAATATTATATTATTAATTGATATAATGGTCTTAAAAATATAAGGTTCAGCCAAAAGACTTATATAATAATATATATGAAATTAAGGAACAAATTGGGGTTCTATTGACATTTTATAGAATATTTAATAACCATATATTATAAAAATACAAAGAGACATGGTAAATTTCAAACTATTTAACTCAGAGTTAAATCTAAAATTTAAGGTTAATATAGTGACATAAAAATTTCTAAAACCTATTGGTTGAAAGGTTTTCGACCCATACACACCTTATCGTATAAATAATTAATTTTGGTACCACTAAAAACCGAAAATTATTTTATTTTAAAATTATATTTCAAGCTTTTCCTAAAGTCACCCTTACCCACTTATAAAAGGGAACTCCCCCTTCTCTGTAATTCACATCTTCAAAGATATTTGGCTCATCCAAACCCATCCAGAATACCCTCTAAACTATCCTCCCTTCATTCTAGATGCCTTTCTTTTGTTAGAAATCCATCTTAAGGAGCTATTTTGATCAAATTAAAATGGAGATGTCGAAAAAGAGGTAAATATTTCATCATATCTTTCAAATTATTTTCTTCTTCCACTTCCTCTTTCCTTGTCGTTTCCATTAAAAAGTAATAACTCCAGTATCTTATATATAGTTTGATTCTATTATAGAAATTGTACAATCATATTCATTATTCTATCCATCCTATAAATGAAAAATTCACAATACGTATGTATGTATTGATTACCATCTCCACATCGTGGTGTAGTTTGTTATTAAAACCATTCATTATTTGGATGGGTATAATAATGAGTATAACTTATGTAAATAATAAATATATCATGTTAATAATGATGTATATATTATATACCATCCAATTAAATACTATTATTTATCAATATAAATATATTGTTGCTCATGCGTAGGTACGAATTACTGTCTCAATGACGTGATGAGATTCATTTCCACGTTCAAAATTCCCCGATGATTATAAAATATATATATTAATAAGAATTTAATATATGACATAATAATTCTACCGGATATATATATATATATATATACTTACATATATCTTATTCACTATGTTCTATTCAATACGATATGAAAATGGAAACAGTATTTATGCGTACGTACGGACTACAGTCTCCATAAATGGTGTTTTCCATTTCATATATATGTCTATTATAAATATTTATAGTATAAATATATATGATTCATAAATCATGATTTATATTATTGATCTATTTAAATCATTGTCTAAGTGATACAATCGAGAGTAACAAGTAAAAACATGTACGATAAAGAAAGCGATTATTACCCAAAATGTTAATTTAACATGGAAATTATTATTAAATGGGTTGAATAAAGTCATTAATGAATCATGTATGATATAATAAATTTTAATATGGTTCTCGTATAATTTAAAAACATACTATGGTCTACATATATGAGGTTAAACATACCCTCATCTAAAGTAAGGTGCAAGGCAAGGGTTAATTTCACAATCTCTTTATTACCCAAGGTTGTTTTTATGTAAGTATCTACCGGGACATGTTTATTATCCATGTCCATGTTTCATAAAAGAGTTTTCAAAGGTATAATGTTTAAGGGAATTATTACTAAAACATTATTTTATATGTTTTAAATATTTATTCTTCTAAATTGTTTTCATTAATATCCAAGTTTTCAAAATGGTTTTAATGATTTATTAATATGGACATGAATGTTTTTAAAATGATAATTCATTTCAAATGTATCAATGTGGTATGGGATAAATTGAATCAAAAATTTATTTAAATGCCTTCCTTTTTAAATTTTGTGACTTTTAAATGTTTTCATTAAAATGAGTTATTTCTCTCAAAGAGTTTCACAAATAATTTTCATCTATGTAAACATCCTTTAATGGATTTAAACTTTTTTGAAGTTGATTTATTATGATACAAATCCTCCATATTTCATTGGAGGTTTTGTGTTATGTTTGACTGTCGATTTTTTATTTTTATACCATTCATGGTTTAGGGATAAAGTATTGACATTTCATATTCTTGTTTTAATTGGAATATTTAGGTTATGTTTAAACCTTTTCATTTGAGGAATGCATTGGACTTAGTAAGTGACGGGTGGAGCCCACTATAGGTCCTCGATGCATCTGTAGGTTTCAGGAGACAAACTAGTGTCATAGAACAATGCCTTGACAAAATCTTATTTGTAGTCTTGGCACAAGGCCTTGAATATGTGGTTATGAATTCTGGAATTATTCATTCCATCATTATGAAAATGACTATTGATATTTCATGTGATTATTTGACAAGTCGAATAACCATGTGAATAAGTAAATGACATTATTTTATTGTATCTTTTCCATATTACACTAAAGTTTATGTTTATAAGGCTTTTGATTTAGACCTATACATTTCCTTAAATGTTTATTATTATTTATGAATGTTTATACTATATTTTTATCCTTACATAGAATCTGAGCTCACCCCATTCTATGTTTTAATTTTCATAGGATTACAAGAAAAGTATTATGATTGATAAGAAGGGTTAATCTAGGGGATTAATGGAATTGTAAAAGTATAATTTATGTTGTGTTTTATTTTCTAATGTGTAATGTAACATTCATTTATGTAATCTATTTTCCAAGACAACTAAACTGATCGGTCTTTTGGGACTTGATTCCTTGTAATCATGCCAATGTATTAAAATAATGCACCGAATCTAGGTAACTGGGGTCAGGGTGTTATAGTTGGTATCAATGAAAGTTTAGAAACAACCTAGGAAATAGATTTAGTTAAACTCGGATTAGAGAACATTACGCTAAGATATACTTTGAGGATTACAATAGAATAAATTCCTAGAATTTTGGCAGTGTTGAGATTCCGTGAGTTTTCCAAGCAATTCTTCCTTATCTAGATACGAGCAGGTAGAGGCAGCTCTGGCACAGATGTACCTAGGGGTAAAAACTTAAAACACCACTTTGAACTATACATGACCAGGAACTGGTGCACAAAAATGGGCATTGATGAACTTTTCATTACGACACTCCCAGTGGATCTGCTTAGGATAATTTTCATTTTCATTACAAACCATTATGAAGGGTTTATGAGTATATACTTCCCCAAAAAAACATTTTTATGAGAATGGATTATATCCATAAACTATTCAATTTACTTAAGGTATTTTAAAAGTTTCTAATTATTCATTGCAATTGATAAACTTACCTAGTGTTTTCCATTGTATAGAAATGGTGCCCAGTAGAAGGAATGTGAATTCCAGCAATACATATGATCCAATGAGTAAGAAGGATCATATCTTTCACAATATTAAGCTAGAATTTATAAGGGAAATTGTCTCCCATGTATTCTCAACATATGGAGAAATAATATCACGTGTTAATAAGGTAAGTATAGTATTATCTGAGTAATATGGCTTTGAAGGGAAGAAAGAGAATAAAAGGATAGAAGAGAGAAAATGGATAAAGGGAAGAGGGAAAATAAGGATTTTATCATATGTGATAAATGTGGAAAGAATCACCTTGATAAATTCATGAAGGGAATAAGAGTTCTTATATGTATAGAGAAAAAGGACAACAAGTATGTGATTGCAAGGGTAAAAAAAAGTTTCAAATGTACACTGTTTCATCGGAAAGGAGTTGGGACACTACAAAAATCAATGTTAAAATTATTAGAGTATGCCCAAAATGATTCTATTGAATAATAATAAATTTATGATACTACCGCAGATGAAGAAGACCGATTAGATGTATTACGTATTTATAAAAGTATTGTGTCATTTGAGAATTGTATTAATGATGTAGATTTTATAATAATTATAGGGTATATAAGCATTGTACTCAAGTACTATTTCATTATGGACATGAGATTGTGTAGAACAATGAAAAGTGACTCAATGGTAAGTTATTTTTTTTGGAAAATACATGGTTGAAGGAAAGACCAAACATTAATATGGTCTTGATACTAAGTTATTAGTTTTTGAATAAGAGATGATTGATTTGGTTAAATTATATTAGATATTCTTGACTACCTTGAAACCGATTAATGATTTGTATAATCCATCATTGTTGGAGTTTAAAACCTTTTTGGATAGAAGATGTATGTCTAGTATTCTATAATTAATAAGAGAGAATGAATGTAATCAATATATTTTTATGGTAACTCAGGATGTTGCAGTGTTTTAAAAGAATATATGATGAAGGTGTTCACATTTTATTACATGGAAAAAAATCATCATTTTGTTTACCTTCCTTATAAATTTTGTACTGAGGTTTTGGACAGACCTATTTTGGATAAGTATAGTTTTAGATTATTTTTTTATTTCCATAGAAAGGACAAACCAGAGGTCGGGCGACAACCTATCGCATCCAGCAAGGCCACGTGACTTGAACCCGAAACCAAAGGGAAACTAGGGTGTATCACCAACCACTGACCCACGTGATGTCTTGGATTGAATAATTTAGTTTTTAAAGGGTATGGTAGATGAATTATAAATTCATTTTTTTTGGAACCCAATACGAATTGGATAAATAAAATATTTGTTTAAGTTATGTTATCATTTAGAGTGATAGAAATTTTGGGGTAGAAATTAGTTAATGGAATGGAACTCTACTTGTAAAGTATATATATTTTTCTTCCCTTATTCTATGAAGAAATTAATTCTTAAACTTTAGGTAAGGGTTCTTAAAAATAAAAATGTGTTATCCTGATAACTTATGTTTTGTTAAACAGATTATCTTTTAAATCATTCTAGATTGATGGATTTGAGGCCCTCAATTATACAATTGTTTAGGACTATTGACCTCAATCACTACCAATAAATATTTACATTTTCCCCCAAATATGTGTCTCTAATTATCACCAATTTCCCCCTAATCGAGATCATAATTTGGTGGTGACTTTTTCATTCCCCTTTTCTTATTATTAAGAGAAAATTTTATTAACCAAATTTTTGATGTGGGTTTTCCCATAAAGGTATTTTCTATTTTCAACATTTTAATTTTGAATAATAATTTCAAATTGGGAGGACGAAATTTATTGAAGGAAGAATGTACCACCCCTAGATTTCATAGTACGTTATTTCTTCAAAGTAATTTAATGACTTTTACTACACACAACACCGAGTTCATGTTTACTACAACTTACCAAACCAGCTATTCAAAAGTGGTTATGAATAGTATTAACTGAATTTTGAACATTATATATGACTTATAATTTTATAATCCATATTATGAGTTTCTTAGACATAATGTATGACCTAATTCATTTTTTTCAAATAAAAGAAGCATTTTTCAGAAAAAATTCACTTTTAACACCTTGTAATGGTGAACCCTTGTTAAATCCAATATTTGAAACGTTAATATATTCAATTTGACAAAATAAACTTATTCTTTAGAATTACTACATAAGAATTTAGTTTCAATAAATCTTTTGTGTTTTTTCTGATAACTTTCATATTTGGGTGAACAGTGAAAAATACTATATTTTAACAGAAAACAACTTTTTTAATAAAAATAAAACATAGTGTTAAATTATACATTTTAATGGTTTAGTAGTACAAATAGATTATATTTTTATCATTTAATCCAATGCTGGTCATTGTAATAAATTTCACGTTAATATTGAACCAAAACAAGTGTCAATCTTTTGACAGTTATTATTTCTTATAAAAATACGTCTTTTGGTTTTGATAACAGGAATTAATTTTAAATTAATAAATTCAACTTCTATGTTCTTAATATGGTAAAATATACTTCAGTTTTGAATTCTGAATATCAAAATTATCTTAGGGTGAATTTTTTGTATTTTTTGAAAACAATCAATTTTTTATGAATAGTGAAAACACTGAGTTATTGTTTAAAACCGACTTATTATTTAAATAAATATTTATTTATTAAATTTTTTTTAATTAAAAATAGACACATAATACCTATATAAGTTCAATTTAATTTATTGAATTCATTTTATAATAAGTTTAGATATATATAAAAATTTTATTGAACTTTTTACCGTCTTTTACCCATCTCCTATGAGCATTTGAAAATTTGAATAAAACATAATTTTACTGCATCGATCAATTGAATTTAAAAAATATTATATACACTATTGATATCAGTAAGTAAAATTTGGTTCAATAAGATAAAAATAAGCTTTTGGGAATAGTAAATTTTGACTTTTATTTACCATAGTTAAAAGTAAATAGGGTAATTAATGGTAAAAATGATATTATTATTACACTAACACAAGTCTTAATTCGATTGGATAAAGGTAATTAGACCAAAAACAACATGAGGAATAATATATGATCCCTTAGGTTCAATTGGATTCGATTAGGACATTTATTATTATTTAATTTAAAGAAGAGTTAAAAGTGTTAATTTCAAGTTTTCATAAATAAAACATTTTTAATATAGGGTTATACAGAAGATAAATTAGAGTATAAATATTAATTAGAAATCTAAAAATATATCCTACATAATTGTTTTTTATTTATAATTTTTAGACATTAAATAATAAAATTTATTTATGAAACAATGATAAAGCAGTAATTATGTTATTAATAAAAGATTAAAATAATTGATATTATAAATAATGAAATAAATGAAATTTGAGACTTATAATTATTTAAAATAATTTTATAAATTAATATGACATGTTATTTTTTATTAAATCAATTTTTTTCTAAGTTATCAAGCTGTTATGATTTTAACAAAAAACAAATACAAAATAGTGTCAAAATTGACAAAAAATAGTTTCTTAAACAAATATTATATAATTAATTGATATAATGGTCCTAAAAATATAAGTTTTGGCCAAAATAAATATATAATAATATATATGACATTAATTAAACAATTGGGGTTATATTGGATTTTTATTATAAGTTTATGAACCATATAATATAAAAATACAAAGAGACATGGTAAATATCAAACTATTTAACTAAGAGTTAAATCTAAAGGTAAAGGTTAATATGGTAACATAAACCTATCTAAAACCTATTGGTTGAGATTTTTTCGACCCATTTCCACCTTATCCACTAAATAAATTATTTTGGGAGCCATTAGAAACCGAAAATTATTTTATTATAAAAATAATATTTCTAGATTTTTCTAAAGTGACCCTCACCTCTCTTACAAAAGGTCCCTCCCCCTTCTCTCTAATTCACACCTTCAAAGCCATTTGGATCAGCCATACCCTACCCAAATACCCTATCAACTATCCTCCCTTCATCATAGAGTCATTAATTTTGTCATAATGACAACCTATGGAGCCCTTTTGAACAAATCAAAACGAAGAACCCGAAGAAGAGGTAAATGTTCCATCACATCTTTCAAGTTCATTTCTTCTTCCACTTCCTCTTTCTTTATTGTTTCCATTAAAAAATAATAACTACAATATCTTATATATAATATTATATTCTTATAGAAATCATACAACCATATTAATTATTATATCCATCCTATAAATGACAAATTCACCATACGTGCGTACATACGGATTACCGTCTCCACGTCATGGTTTAGTTTATTTTTCAAACACGTCATTATTTGGGTGGGTATAATAATGCGTATAATTGATTTAAATAATAAATATAACATTTTAATTATTCTGTATGTATTATAAACCCTCCAATTACATATTATTTCTCCATCAATATAATGATATTTTCCCTCATGCGTACATACGGATTACCGTCTCCCCGACGTGATAAGATTCATTTCCACATTCACCATTCAACTATGATTTTAAAATATATATCATTAATAAGTATTTAATATATGACATTATAATGCTAATAGAAAGATATATATATATATATATATATATATATATATATATATATATATTTGTGTACTTACATATATCTTATTCACTTAGTTTCGTTCAATACAATATGAAAACCGAAATAGTTTTTATGCGTACGTAAGGAATACCATCTCCGTAAACGTTGTTTTCCATTTCATATATATGTCTATTGTAAATATTTATATAATTAATATATAGGATATATAAATCCTGTTTTTTATTATTGATGTATTCGAATCTTGATCTAAGATATACAATCAAGAGTAACTAGTTAAAACATGTACTATAAAGAAAGCAATTATTACCCGAAATGTTAATTTAACATGGAAATTATTATTAAATGGGTTGTATAAAGTCATAAATATATCAGGTATGATATCATAAATATTAATATGGTTCTAGTATAATTTAATAACATACTACAGTCTTTATAATGAGGTTAAATGTACCCTTACTAAAGGAAAGTGCAAGGTAATGATTAAGTTCAAAATCTCTTAATTTTATGAGGTTGTTTTTAATTTAGTATCTACTAGGAAATATTTAGTATCTAAGTCCATGTTTCATAAAAGGGTTTTCATAGGGGTTATTTTTAGGGGAATTTTTACTAAAAACAATTTAAATGTTTTAAATATTTATTCTTCTAAAACATTCTCATTAATGTCCATGTTTTCAAAATGGTTTTTAAGGATTTATTTATATAGACATGAATGTTTTTAAAATGTTAATTAATTTGAAAATATTCAAATTTGTATGAGACACATTTATTGAAAAATGTCTTTAATTATGTTTCTTTTTATATTCTGTGATTTTTAAATGTTTTCATGAAAAAATAGATATTTCCCTCAATGAGTTTTACAAATCATTTTCATCTATGTCAACACCCTTCGATGGATTTTAATCTTGTTTGAAGTTGATTTATTATTATAAAAATCTTTTATATTGTGTTGAAGGTTTTCTGATATTTTTGGCTGTGGATGTGTTATTTTTATACCATTCATGGTATATGGATAATTTATTGAAATTTTGTATGCTAGTTTTAATACGAATGTTTGTGTTATGTTTAAACCTTTCCATATGAGCAATGCATTGGACATAGTAAGTGACGGGTGGAGCCCGCTACAGCACCTCAATGCATTGGTTGTTCTCATGAGACAAACTAGTTTCTTGGAAAGACCTTGAAAAAATCTTATTTTTATCCTTGGAACAATGCCTTGACTATGTGGTTATGAAGTCTGGAATTATGCATTCCATCATTATGAAACTGGCTATTGATATTGCATGTTATTATTCAACTAGTAGAATATCCATTTTAATAAGTAAAGGGAATTATTTTGTTGTATCATTTCCATATTATATTGAAGTTTTAGTTTAAAAAGATTTTGCTTTAGTCTTCTACATTTCCTTAAATGTTTATGCTAATTTATGAAAGTTTAGGCTATATTGTTATCCTTTCTGAGCTTCTCAGCTCATCCATTTCTATGTTTTAATTTACTCAGGATTACAAGATGTGTATTATGATTGATATGTTGGGTTAATCTAAGGGATTAATGGAATTATAAAAGGAAAATTTATATTGTGTTTTATTTTCTAATGTGTAATGTAACGATCATGTGTGTAATCTATTTTCCAAGACTGCTAAACTGATTGGTCTTTCGGGAATTGATTCTTCGTAATCATGTCAATGTTTTAAAATATTGCACCAACTCTAGGTAACTGGGGTTGGGGCATTACACATACAATATATTAGTTTATCAATCGTAATATATAATTCCAAACTACTAAAATACCAAACATAAATTGAACAGTTTATGCATGGAATCCATAATCTTATAAAATTGTTTTATTTTGAGAGGTATATTTACTCATATATCCTTCATAATAATTTTAATGAAAATTTGAATTATCCTAAGCATATCCCGGGTAGTTTCGTAACAAATAGTGCAGTAAAGCATGTAGTCGTGTACGTGGATACCCCAAGTCAATCCCAAAACAACATGTCAAAATTTTCACTCCTAGGTATATTTGTGCTAGAGCCACCTCTACCTCCTCATATCCAGACATGGATTTATTTCCTGGAAAATTCACAAAATATCTACATTACCAAAATTCAAGCAATTTCTTCTATTTTAATCCTCAAATTATATCTTATGATAATGTTCTCTAATCAATGTTTTTCTAAATCCAGCTTCCAAGGTTTGTACAATACTTCCTCTGATACAAAATGTAAGGCACCAACCCCAGTTACCCAGAGTTAGTGCATTATTACCTAACATTGTAATTATACAAAGATTTCTGTCCCGAAAAACCGATCAGTTTAGTAACCTTGGAGGTATTAGATACATAAATAAGTTTTACATGACATTATGAAACGAAAAAAACAACTACATTGTGTCCCCTTTGAAAACACTAAAATACCATAGCCTATTCCTGTAGTTCAAACATAATATACTTCTTTACATCCCGGAAAAAATAAAACATAAGAAAGAGGTGAGGTCTGATTCTCGGTAAGGATAATAGTACAACGAAAACATTCACAAATAAGCATAAACATTTATGTCAGTGTTTAAGACTAAATCACATGCATTTTAAAATTAACCTTCTCCATAATATGTCAAAAATAAATCAACTAATTCCATTTACATATTCACATGGATATTCTACTAGTCGAAAAATCACATGTAATATCAATAGCGAATTTTATAATAATGGAATGCATAATACATGACATCATAACCACATACTCAAGGCCTCATTCCAAGACTATAAATTAAATTATGTCAAGTACTTGTTTCAAGACACCAGTTTGAATCATGATACCTACTGATGCATTGAGAAGCAATAGTGGGCTACACATGTCACTTACTAAGTCCAATGCATTTCTCATAAAGAAGGGTTGAATCAGAACATAAAAATTCGTATTTAATAAAGCATACGAAATGTTAACACTTTAACCATAAACTATGAATGGTATAAAAATAAGACATCAACAGTAAAACATATCACTAAAAATTCAATAAAATATAGAAGATTATATCATAATAAATTAATATTTAGAATGTTTTCCCTAATCCATGACTCATATGAGCTCCAAATAGTAAAAACGGATATTGGTGATTTGACTGGGGTTCTTAGATTCAACTGGGATTTAGAATCACCGAAAATTATTAAAAAATGAATAATATATAAAAGAAATAAATTATTTTTCTAAAACATTAAATGGGCCCTTGAGATGGCCCAATACCTAGATAAATAAACCAATTTAACCATGATTATTAATTTTTATGCAGTAAAAAAGGATATGAAAGTTTTATAATACCAGTTGAGTCGATGTAGAATGTGGAATGGGTGAAAAAGGATGAAACAAATGTGTTATAAAATAATCAAATTTGGTTTTTAATATTTGAAATGAGCTCACGGTTTGCCAAAATCATGAAGTGACAACCCTTTCCCCAAAAACTCATAAAAAAGAAATTGGGAACCCAAATTAGAGTGATTAGACATATATGAAACATAAAATATCAATATTCACCTCATAGAAGTCCCATTAAAAGGATCAGGATTTCAAATGAACCGGATAAAAACAATGACATGAAAAATCGGGTGTGACAATTCCCCCACCATTAAAGATTTTCGCCTCTAGAATGACATAACACATTACTGCTGCCATAAAAACGTCCAAGGATTCCTTATTAGGATGATGAAAACTATAAATCTTGTGAAAATTCATTTTCAATAAACATAACATAATCCTATTTCCCAAGAAAACACCAACTCACAACCACACTGTGAAAATCAACGGAAAGGTCAAACCACCACCACCACAACCATGATGAGAACCCGATTGTTGGGAATTCTCTCAATGAACCAAAAAATCACCCAAACAAAAAATAACTCAATAAAACCATGGAATGCAGGGGATTCCATAATGGAATCCCAAAAATTAATGAACAACTATCACTAGACATGTTTATAGGAGGGAAAATCAACGAGATCTGTGGTGGTTCTCCCCACCATTAGAACCCAACTAGAAATGAAAAAAAAAACAAGAACCAAAAATTACCTCACAATGACAAGTCCAAAAAAACACTCCCACAAAAACCCTATTACCCATGTTAAGAGTGTTTTAACACGAACATCTAATACAGCGACTCCCAAACGGAGGGGACAAGAACTAGGCCAACATTTTCTGCATGGATCCTGACCCCCGCCACTTAAGGAGGGGAGAGAAGGGGACATAATAATTATTCCATTGAAACCAAAAAGATACAAAGGAGCTAAGCAATATTATCCACCTACGAATAGGTAACGCCAAGACCACACCATATTTAGAGAGGCGGTCCATAGAGGGACATTGATCGGAAACCCACATCCATGAAGGCATAACCATAGACACTATGTGAGGGGTAAGTCCGCCAAACATGTTTTGAAAAATGGAAATTCACAGTAATGAGGAACCAAAACATAGACATAGAAACTACCTAACCACAATGGTGGAGGAATGAGCCTGGTCATGCACCCCTCACCTCTGTAGATTTTCTTACTGTGTGAAAAGATTCACTCAGAGGCCAGTAACTGGAGCCCTAAATCTAGAAGCATATACTGCACCATAGTAAGGTTATATGGATCACACCACTCAAAAAAAAACTCACTTTCTCAAAAAAACACCTTCATCTAAATAGGAACTCATAGATATATATCAAAATTTGTTTCACTCGGAACAAGGAGCAGAATGGATAAGGAATACTACGAAATGCATCAACATCAACGAGCACAACTACTATGTACATAAGAATTATCACAAATTGGATTCCCTTTAATTCGATCCCAAACAGCTCTCTATTTCATCTAATAGGATGAGGAATTATTTTAGGTGGTGGATCTAGCTTGTGAAACATGTGAAAAAATCCTTATGTTTATCAATTGGAAATCTTTCAAACATAGAACTATTTGTGGCCACATCAAAATATCCAACACGTCTTTAAAAACCCAGAAAACATTACTCCAAAACCAAGCCACCAACAAGATCTCATCTAAAGATACAACAAGATTTTGACTTCTAGATTACAAGGAAGCTTACTGAATAAAAAAACTATTCTATGATATAGAAAAATCTATCCACATAACCGTCGGTTTTAAACAAAGGACACAATTTTTTAGCTCAAAACACTTTTGAAAAACAAACTAATTTGGTGGGTTTCCACATTCACCAAGGGGGTTTCATGAATACTCATTCACATGCACATTTCCATGCCCCTCCAGGCTCCCAATCAGCATTCCATATACGAAAACCTTCTAGATATCAATAAAACCATGCATTTGAGAACCCATGAAAACACCAAAGGATAAAAAAACAACATCATTCCAAAAATCATTTACCTTCCCAAGGAACACTAACCACCAATTCAAAAACTATTTTCATATTTCACAAAACAAACTACACCTAATCAAGAACCATATTCTTAAAAAACTACCACTTTTCATTTTTAACAACTTTTTAAAGAACCAAGCTACTCCAAACAACCCCTTCCCATTTTTTAAAATTTGACAAGGTTTCTTTTCATAATCTGATGCCCATTGAGACCAATACCCTTTCTAAGAAAATGACAACCACTCAAAAACAATTCACAAAACTAATTTATCAGATTCAAAAAAATTTAAAAATTTCAAAATACCCCATATAAAAAAAATATTCAGAAATAATTTACAATTATTCACACTTTAGAAACATTTTATTTGAACAAACCACAAGTTTATATTTGGGAAAATATATTCCTTTTAAATCATTTCCACTTCCTTCCCTAATTTTTTTTAAAAAAACACAAACTTCTCAAAACTATTCTTATATTTTATTTTTTAAAACCCATTTCACACTTTTAAAAATCCAATCCTTCCTTTAAAACCCATTTCCATAATTCTCACATAAGGATTTTGAAAAAAAAAATCATAATTCATGAATGGTCCAATTAACCCAAAAAAGGATACTAGTTTTGCTGGGTGACTTGACCAGATGGTTGGCGGCCATATGTCAAACACAACACCGACACAGAGATACTTATTAAGACCATTCCCCAGCTCCACATGGCTTCCTAGGCCCTATGAGCTCACGGAGGCCATTAGGCAGACTCCCCTTGTCATATCCTAACACCAAACAATAAACAAGAACAAAATACACCAATAAAACAGTACATCCCATGGAAACCCGAGGATTAGAACGAGAAAGTGTTCACGATGCAATTCCCACACTTACCAATAAAATCCCAAAAATCCTACTCCATATACCTTGACATCCCCCAATAAAAAATGGAGCTCTTAATAGAATGGTATGCTAAGAGATGACCTCCTCGGATACCATTTTGTCATGAACAGGCCCGAGTTAACCCTGAACCCGTAACTCAGGCTAGCCCGCGACAAGTACCTAGAGGAGTTGCTGATCCTCCCGGGATGGGTATAAGCACCAAGGGAATCAATAGAGTACACAACGTAATGATTTCACCCATATATAAACAATCAAACAAATAGTGAAAATAAATGGACAACCCCAAATACATTTATATAAAAATTGAACTAAACCATATTTGTACAAGAAACTAAAAGTAGAACTAAACCAAAAACTCAATTAAGTAAACCCAATAACCAACTAACTCCATGTGAAACAACTTTTAACTCTCCAACACAATTATTACATGTCACCCAAGGAAATAAAACTCTATAGGAAACCTTCACAATGGTAATAAACAGAAAAAGTCTATAGGAATGAGTATTAAAACTCAGCAGGTTAACCTGATATTCTATTCCCAATGAACTTCCATTAAAATAAAAGAAACATAAATTTCATGTTTTAAATACAAGATATAAATGTATGATTTTCAAATGAGGTTCCATGCTATAATAATTATCAGACAAAAACTAGCATGTTTTATAAACAAAAATGCAAGTATCAATTTTTCAAAGAGGTGAAACTTCAAATTGAAAGTAGTTTTACTAAGAGAGGCATTAAAGATATTAAACTTTCAAATAAATAACACAAACTACTGAATTTACCAACCAATTATACCATATTCTGATGGTGACTACAAAATATCCAATGAGCAAAACTCACTAGAACACCCCTAGGCACTAGTTAGTTGTGAGCCCCAGGTACCTCATATCTCGGTGAAAGTAACCATAATAAATATAGGTTCTCATGCACATGAGTCACTAGTAGGGATAATACCCATAACCTAGTGGTCCCCCATCATAATCAGCATTGTAGTATAGTTAGCGTTGTCATCTTCAAGCATTCTATGTGAAGTAGGGGCAAACCCCACAGAATCACTAGCATACTAGTACACGTCTGCCCACCTAGATATTAGGGATTCCCTTTGTGATCAATCAAGTTACACATATTATCAAATACAATTTTCACATAAAAAGTACATTACCCAACCATAATCACAAAAACAACCCCCAAACATACTTCACATTTCTTTCACGAATCAATAAACCACTAAAAAGTTTCACAAAACAATCTCACGGAGTATAACGAGGCCTTGCACCTAAAACCCATCCTAAAAAATATATTAAGCCCAAAACCCCCTAAATAACATATAAACCCGGATTTTTCAGCCCCAAAACCATTTAATAAATCAATTTAATGGACCATAAAATGGACCCAAAAGATAGAACATAAAATACACATTACAACCATTTTTAAAAAAATGCCAATGGTGCCTTTAAGGATTTTTCAAAACTAACATTTGACAAAGGTTTTCATTTCAATTTTATTAAGGATGTGTATTCACACCATTTAAATTAGAAAAACACATTCATAAATCACTTATAATACTCATGTTATATATTCAAAACATAACCATTTTCATAAAGATGTGAAACAATCCATTTTCCGGCAACTCGGGCCAAAATATGTTGTCAAACAAAACCCATTTGTTTGTAAACCCAAATGCAAATTGGAAATCCATATAAGGTCCCCAAAATAACATTTTTCATTATTACAATACATTTATGAATCCAAAAAAATTATTTTTAAATCACACTTAACACATAAAAGCCAACAGGGAAATTTACCGAACACATGACAGGAACTTTTAAAAAAAATAATTTGTTTTAGGAAGATAAAGTGGAATAAAACCCCATTTGCATAAAATATTTTATTCAATATTCTGAAAAATGTTAAAAACAACAAAAACCAGGTTCTCAAACTCACAAAACATGTACAAAAGACAACACAACATTTAAACAAACACTTGGTGTGCACTTTCATGACAAAACAACAATACCTTTCACAAAACAAGGCTTAAACAAGCATTTTACAGACCAAGAAAATTATAAAAAGACTTAAAAACAATAATAAACATATATATAACTTGATTAAAATATTAAAATGATAAAACATGAATGATAAATTCATGTTCAAGGGATATCCTACCTCAAATCCTTGGCGTAATGGAAACGCACACATGAAATCACTCGTCGCGGGTTTATAAACCCTAAAACTATGAAGACCAGACCTATACGAACAAAACCCCCTTAAAAAACATTGTATAAAAGAAACCTAGGTCTATCATGACTAGGGGAGATTATAAATCCAATAAATAATGAAAGGAGGATGAAGATGGAGGAGAAAGGAAGAGGAATCTCACATTTTCAACTAGAAAACTCTTCATCTTCCATTTGATCTACACCCATAGTGAAAAGGGAATGGCTTGAAACCTCATGGAGAGTCTCCAATGATCTAGAAGAAGTAGTTAAAAAATCATTGTGGTAAAAATATTACTAATGTATTGATTAATGTATGAATCAATTTACCTTCTCAATTATGGACGATTTGAGAGACATTCAAAAAACATTCCCTAATACGAGACTCATATGATCTCAAAATAAAAAAAAACAAATATTTTTATTTGAATAGGGTTTCTAAATTCGAGTGTGAGGTCGTAAGACCAAAAATTATTAACAAATGTATAAGATATAATAAATAGTTTATTTTTTAAAAACAGTAAATGGTCACTCCGGATGGACAAATACCAAAATAAATAACCCAATTTCACCATGATTATGAATTTATATGGTGTCCAAAAGGATATTAAAGTGTTAAAATATTATTTGAGGCCATGTGGTAAGTGGAATGGGTGAAAAAGGTTTTAAAAAAATGAGTTATAAAAGAAAAAAGTTTGGTTTTTAAAATTAGAAATGGTCTCACAGTTGGCCCAAATCATGAAGTAACAACCCTTTCCCCAAAAACATCTAAACAAGCAATGGGGAACCCAATTTGGAGTGATTAGACATAGATGAAACATAAAAACTCAAAATCCATCTCATCTAAGACCCAAGAAATGGATCATGATTTCAAATGAATCGGTTTAAAATTTTGACATGAAAAAACATGTGTGACAAGATATATGGAAATGAATTACATTACTCATGGGAACGGTAGGTCAAACGTACACATGAACATTGTTTCAATTTTCTCATCATATTAAAAAAGGAAATTTAATATTATGTAGACTTTATAGAATATTTATTATTTATATATATCATCTATTTTAATCAAATCCACCATTTTTATCATCCATTTAAAAATAAATTGAAAAATGTTTCACATTACTTCGTGGATACAGAAGTCCAAACCAACCCCATACATTGTTATAGATTTCCAATGGATTGAAAGATAAGAATGACTATAAGATATTATAATCCATAAGTATAATGATGTGATAAATAACATATAAAATCATTAAATACATTATTATTTCAATCTGTGAGATATAGTGATGGAGAATGAATTACATCAGTTCACGATCATGTCGTTCTCCATACACGGTTCATAGTTTCATTCCCCATTACATGGAAAAGTAGATTGATATCCACTATAATATTAACATAAAAATTTAATTATATGGGATATATTATATTTATTATTTTAGTATATTTGATTTATAGTTTAATATTGTCGGAGAATAAAAAAATAAAAACAATTTTAATAATTTTGCATCTTATTTAGGGAACATAGTTTGATTTATCCCTAAAACCTTCATATGTGGATTCTAATATAAAAATAAAGCCATTGTTATATGGATAGGGAATTATAGAAGATATTTTGGTTGGTATTGTCCTATAAAAAGTATTTTCGATATGTTAAAAGTATCTGATAGTTGATTACCTTTTACAAGTGAGGGAGAGGACACAATTGAATTTTTTTTAAATAAAAAGGAATGCCGACATTTTGAAACATTCAAAAGGATTTAAAAAGACTCAATAGAAATCCATATTTTATTTAAGGTCCAAAAAATGGCCACATGGATGTATTTATTCTAGATTTATGTTCATTTAACTCATATCATATAGTTTATCCCCTTGGTAAACTCGTTTTAACCTTATCCTTGGGAATTATTTTTTATTTTTTTACTTGTTATTTTAACAAAAAAAATTATCCTGTTATATAAAATTAATTTTTATGATTTGGAATATGTAATCTATTTGTTCTAATTCTAATGCCCAAATTTGAAAAAATTAAATTTAAAATTAAACTTGTAGATGTGATAAAAATGTGGGTTTCTATAGAGAAATGTTCTCTATGAATAGAAAGAATTAATATCCTAAGTAAATAATAATTTTTTATAATATTAAAAAAAATTATCATAATTTATTAAAATAATTTACCCTTTTATTTTTTGAATAAATATATCATTTTGATTTTTTAAAATGTAAATAAACTTTTTAATGAAAAATAGTATTTTCACTATTCACTGAAAAATTAATCTTTTTTGAAAATTATAAAAAAATTTACTGGAAGGTAATTTTGAAATTTTGATTTAAAAAAAATTAAGTAATTTTTCAAATAAAATTTATAAAAGTGTTATAAATTAATATTATTTTCTTAAAAAAACCCAAAAAATGTTTTTTTCATAAAAAAATATATTCAATGCATATAACGATTTACTATCAAATTATGTACTTATTTTTAGATATATTTTCATTAACTAAAACCTTTACAGATAATATTTATAATATTGAATATCTATTCACATAAAAAAATTTAATGGATATGTTTTAATTGTAGTATTGATAATATATTTTAGTTTATTAAAATTGATTATTTCTTGTAATGAAAGATATCAATGAAATTAAATTTATTTGAATAAGAATACTTCATAAAATTTTTGGTTGTTAAATACATTAAAGGAATATAATGACCCCTAATTATAGTTTTTTAAATGGTACTACAAATAAATATGTCCAATTAGAAATTCAATGATGATCTGAATCAAATAATAAAGAAGATCAATGTTGATTGTGCCATAAAGAACGAAGATATAATTACCCAAAATGACTATGTCAAAGGATTAATGGGAGAAATACCATTATAATAAACACATACCCACATATATCTCTCACATAAAGACCCTCAATTTGTATTAACTAATGCGTCTGCATCCTTGGAAAATCCCGATTAGGATGAAGTAGTCATTGGAATGGCACCTCACAAGATGGTGTCACAGATATTTGGTAATAGTAAGAAAGTGATCAATGAGATCAATTCCTTTCTTACAAAATATGATTCTTTAAATGGATGGATATCCACCAAATTGGAATAACTATAACACATGATTCACCCATCAGACTGAGCATCAAATGGGGAAACATAACAACTTTGCCCTTGAAGATGGTTCAAAATCTCAAAAACTATATTATAAATGAAGATTGGATGGATTCCTCCTTAGATACATTAAAGTATGGGAAATTATTATTTTCATTTATGTGTATCTAGTAGGTTATTATGGTTCTCATCAATCAGATGTCATTATTTCCCATCAAATGAGGTAGCATGGGTATTTTTAGCCTTCAATGACACATCATTGTATAGAATTAAAAATGAAATGAAATTCTTATCAGATACTTGTCAACATCATCCATAAATCCCAAAAAACAATTTGTACTATAAAATTTTAATGGATGTTTTATCATTTCTGAATAGATATCATGGGTCCATATACCTCAATAATACCCAAACATTTCATGTATGACATTACTACCACTGAATTACTCTCCACGTTATCCAAGGAATTATATCTCAATGAAGTAATGATAGAATAAATCATATGTTTTATTAAGACAATAATATTACTAGATTTTATGTGACTCTTATAATATTGATGGATAATAGATATAATTTCTACTATTACGAACAAAAAATATTTGACCATAAATATGAAATTCACTCGAAGCCATCATCTCACAACCATGATGTGGAAAATAGATAGATAAATGCTAAAAAATGGATAAGTCGATTCTTTAAAAAACCATAATCATATATACTCAATAAAAATTTGGATAAATGTATGAAATCATGAAAATAAAACAATTTATTTTTTTGTGTTCCAATCGCTCCACTACCTATATGACTATGCTGGTAAACCCCTCAGTCTAATTTTTACTAGAGATAAGTGGTATTACCTCTTGAGGTGTCACTACCATTGGTCCTCAATTCCAATTGTCTTAGATTTTTCATTGAAATAAAATCTCAAAATAAATTATAGGATTTGGAATAAAATAAAGAAAAAGGTTGTTCACCCTAAACTCTAGATAGGAACACCAAAATTAATTACTAAAAATCTTAAAAAATAAATTAAACATTTGGTCACCTCTCTAAGGATAATTGGTATTTTTTCACAGGACCTTGATGATGTCTTTGATGAATCCACAAAAACTATACCAAAAATGTGATTATCCCTTCCTAATTTATATGTTAACACCAATGGTTCAATTTAATTTATTTCTATATATGAAGATCATATCACACCCCCATCAATTCTAGAATCCATAAATGATACATTGTAAGAACTACACCGATCTCAAACAAATGATGCAAAACTATTTGACAACATCGAGGTCACATGATGTGAAATTTTTAAACATCATAACAAAATTTTTGTGGTAATAAGATAGAATATCCCACATCATTATCACAAGACAAAAAATTTATGAACCACTCCTATTATAAATAATAATAATACTAATAACAAAATGATAAAAATCAAGTGTTGTGCGTCATATACAACAGATGAAATGAATTTAAATAGAATATTGGTAATATTTTATTTTCCTATTAATTACCACATCTAGTATAACTCAGGTGATTATAGAGGTTATAGGTGACAATTATGTTTTCATGATTATGGTGTTCTAGGGAAAATTTGGTCAATCTTGAATAATGTTTAAATAATTAGAGTGGGATCTATTTTATGGACTTACTTACTCATTACAAATGAGTAAGATGTATGGTATGAACATCTCAAGAACTATGTTTGTCTTGATTCTCACTATTACGAGTTATACAGTGACTCTTGATGACCACATCTTAGTCCCATTAGTAGACTCATAAAAATTTATTCAACATGTCTCAATAATTATGTTGGGTCGTTATTAATCATCATATAGATAATATAAAATGTTTTACATGAATATCGAACCCATGTGAATCCAAATATCTATTTCTATGATGAAATTCCTTGCACTATATAGAACTCATGAGCACACCCCCTAATAATAATCCATGAGTTAGAAGTCCATATGGAATTACTCTAAAACTACTTAACGAATCTCATTCACTATTTGGCCTCCTTCCCCCTACACAAGAGTTGGATCAATGTAGAATCCTTTGGTGAAATGCAGGTTCACACCGTAAAAATTAAACTCTCCCTCTACCCTTCTTATTATATTTATCTATATTGAATGGTACTTATAAATAACTATATATGGCTTCATTCTAATTCTGATGAAATATATAATTATGCCTTTATCCCATATTTTATGATTGTCATCAAAAATAAAAAATAACCTTTCTCTATTATACAATCTAGACCCACATAGGAGATTCTAATTTGAGATCAATCATTAATATATCAAAGATAAAATTAAAATTCCCTTTCCCCTATGAAAAAGAAAAAAATTTGATAGGGGAAATCATCCTTGGGACCATATTTGGACTGATTATTTTTCCAATGATATATGTAGTATTTATTGGATACCTTACTCTTATCCTAGTTGTGAATTATAACAAATTCTACCAATAATATAGATTGACCAATTCATGGGACTTATTCTTAAAAACTAAAAATATATTCATTCCCATTATGATTGGATATATAGTGATTCCCCAATTCATTATAGTACACTTAACTATAAATATAAATATGTCCTTCTCAATGAAAATGAGTCTGAAATATGGATGAAACCCCTTACAAGGTCCACATGGAGATCAATATCTATATATCAATAAGACAAAAACCACCCATTCCTGGTATGAATGGATATAAATTATTAAATCACTGCTTATATAAGTATTCCTATTATCATCCACACTACACTTCTTGTGAAATTGTGATCATTGAGATCCTTCTCTGGTTATTTGGGAAGAGACCATCTGACACTAAATCAAAACTCTATTTTCAATATGAATACCATACACATAGTGTGGATCAATATATATACCACATTACATGTCTTATATTTATGATTCCTCATTATCCCAGAGGGAAAATACTTATATCCTCTTACACCCTTGAATCCGCGTACACCCATGAAAACATTGAAACTAAATTTTCTTTTTGATCATAGACTACAATTATTCAATAAAGTCCAATACCATACCATATTTCTATATCTTATATCATCATGTTTGGATTTACATAATATCGCCAAATTTTTAAGAAGTTTTTGTAGAATTATTATCTTTTAAAACAAAATTTGTTTTATTATTCCCAACATTTTTTTCCACAAACTACAAATTTAAATTCTTCTCAAACAATTATAGGAATTATTACTCATGAAATCTTCCTATCATGGATATATTTTTGAAAAATATTTATTTAGTTATAAAGTTTATGAATATATTATTCAATATTTTTTTCATTGGGAATCCACTTTATATCTCATATATATAATTAAAAAGAATCCAATAACTTGATTAAATTACTAATGTGGGAATTCTCTTCTAGTAAAAAATTTATAACATGGATGGACTTATATTGGAAAGGGTCAGCCTATTGTATCCAATCTCTATTGACTAATCATTGTACTAGTTTTCCATGGTTACTAATTTTATTTTACTCCCACTGATATCTAAATGAAAATTTTATTATACACCTAGACGTATAGTGGTAATAACCAATATAATCCCACCAGAAAACATTGAATAATCGCAGTATTAGATTTCCTATTTTTTATTTATGGTTGTTATATTCCATCCATACTCCATTTAAAATTGACTTTGAAATTAATTTTTTATATTTAAAAAATTCAATAATATAATTATTTTGATAAATTCATCACATAATTTATTCAACACTTTAGTATGATATTAATTTTTAGAAAAATACTTATGGTTATAAGAAATAAAAAACTAATCTATAGCTATAATAGTTTATCAATAATGAAAATTAAATAAGGAAATGGAGATATGACTAGAAAAATTGAAAACTACGAGGAGTGTTATAGAAAAAAGTTAGGTCTCCACTCTCTAAACACACACCTTACATAGTCTATGTTAAATACAACACCTGATAAAAAAGGGAAAAATTATGTTCAAATTAAGAAAAAGGGTGTCCAAAGAAAAATACAATTCTTACCTACAATGTCTTCACTATATCAGGATCATGAGAAAGTGAGTAAAATAAAATATAAAATTTGAAAAGCTTATATGGACCATTATATAGTAGTCATGCAATGCCTTATAGTCCCCCGACTAGTGATAAGTTTCAACTAATTATTGATGGAGCGTTCATTGAATGGTTTCAACATGATCCAAACAATGCATCTCTCCTTATAGATTAGAAAAGTCCTATATTTTTATCATGGTCAACTCAATATCTAAAGTTACTTTTAATCATTAAAAACATGAATTAAATATTATAGCCTTATAATTTGTTAATTCAAAACTCAAGGATGATACCCTTTTGTGGAGTCCCATTCCTCAATGGTTTGTTGAGTTGAATCCATTATAATTTACTCCATCTGTCTTGTTTGGTGATTCATTTTTTTCTAAATAGATTTCTTGAGAGTTAGTAATTTATAATGCATAATCAACATATTATGGGTGATTTATTCTAAAAATCGATTTTCAAAGATACATGTGTTGATAATGGTGAACAGATGATAGATATTTCAAGAATTTCTATTAATTTTTTGAAATAGAATCTTGAGTGATTGGAATTTATAACTATTTCTGGGATCATTTGGGAGATGACCATATTATGTTAGCTACCCTATAATTAAAAACCAATTAGTCCAAATGAGACAAAATTTAATCTAAAATGTAGCCACACATTCTTTCACACCATATCACTTGAAGGGAATTGAATATAAAAGGATTTGAGGCATCTCCATCTTGAGGAACATGGCCTAGATAATCTTAAATATCACTATTGTATATAATCAAAATAGTAATATATATCCATGGGGATTTAATTTTCATCACTTAACCACCTAAATATTGTAAATTACTATGTAATATCCATTACTAAAAATTTTGTCTTCATTATCTGATAAATAAAACTAAATGACACCAATGTCATTAAAAGTGTCTTCTTAAGATTAATCAATAATCGAAATTGGTGGTCCATATATTCATGAAATAACTCCACATAGGTCCATGTTATAATGATTTACAATTTGTTCATGGGAATAAACCATGAATATTCCAACCGTATCTTTAATTATTTGTAGAGTAATCAGGATGTTTCTATCAGTCTACATCAATATTATCCAAAAATTACATATATAGCCTCATAAATTCCAAATACAAATAGAAAATCCTCACATATTATACAACATTATTTCGCTAAATAAGGCCAATCCTAGTCCTTTTAGGAATTCTATCCAGGAATAGTCTCCTGTTGAAAACATTATCCATTTCGATGACTCTACATTGATAATTTTCTAAACCTTGAATAGATAATAAATTCAAACTCCATTATCAAGGAAGCAAGAAAATGATGATATAGAATTTATCTATTGTTTTCTTGTATGATATCCTTATTAATGTAAGTATTCACTACAAGAGTTTCCCTTGTTGAAAAAAATATGAATGTTATAAAGAGACACTTTAGTGAGTTTGGTTTCAATATTAATGATAAACCCATACAAGGGACGTATATTCGACAATAGATAGAGAATAAAATATTAGTTTAGAAGACATAATAGATATCGATGACATTGGTTGATTATGTAAAATTATTTTGGATCAGCATAGATGATCATTTCATTGCTTCAAATGGTATTATTATCATACGAAATAGAATTATAAGAGGATTCCATTTGTAAATGGTTAAATTATTTTGAAAAATATTTCATCACAAAAAATCAAGAGAGGAAAAAAGGTTAAACCCTTATAAATTTAGGGTAAAAATTAGTGTGACAAGGTGAAATTTTGATAATGTTAAAAAACCCTTCCAAGGGAACTTTGAAAAGACCCTCTTTCTCAGGTAAACCCACTTGGGAAATTAAGAACATGTTCTTTCCTCATAGAAGTCAATATATAAATGGGAAAGGAGAGAAGGACTAACATGATATTAGGGATTGGGTTAGTACCTCAATGTATATGTTTACCAAATCACTTACCCCTACCAAAATGCTATGTGTGTACCAACTAGCAGACTTTTCATAACCATATCAGTGTGTTCTTATTAAATAAAATAAAATTTTCTCTCCCCAATAACCATACTGAACAAGCCATGGAATCTTTTTCCTCACAATAACACCATATCAGAGGATTTACCTCTGAATAGGATCTTTTTCATTCAACATGAATAATATTATATGTGGGTAGGGGTGGTGCTCTCATTTTAATATAAGTTGGGATTGAAAGAGAAGTCTTGGGATACCTTCAAAGTAGTAGGATAACTCCACCAAGTTCTCCTCTAGGTTCTTGGTAAACCACACCCATATTATCATCAATCACATATCCTAGCTCACTCAAGCCCCCATAGAGCACTCGTATATTCTTGCTACTATCACCATTGTGCACCACCTTCCTATCAAGGACTATCTCACTATGTATTTGGGTATTCCATATAAATATATCCCTGTGCCCACTAAATAATATATTATTTTTCCTTTTAAGGGAATTGAAATATATTCCCATTGGGATGATTCACAAATGACACATAAATATCTCTACTATACCATATTTCACTATATGACATAATAGAAAAAACTTTTTTTGGAAGTGGTTATCCAAAGTACTCACAGGCTTGGATATCCACCTGTGGTCCCGCCCCTAGGAAGAAAACCATCTAAATTATTTCACATGGATGACTGACCAACCATTTCCTTATCATTAGTAACCATTTTCCTAGGGATAAACACATATTCTTCTAGTTTCTTTGGGAATTCCACAATATAAACCATCCACCAATGTCTTCCCACCCCAACAGTCATTTACTTAGGGATTCCCACTTATGTGACTAGCCACTTGTTGCATCCACCAAAGCCTTCATCCATGCATGGTATCCATCCTAAGAGACTAACCACTAAATATTTACATCCTATGAAGTCATCCAGCTAGGGTATCCTACCCAAGAGTTCATCTACATAATGATTCTTCTTAACTAAAAATTTTATCCTATATTTACCACAATTCTTATTTGATAATTATTTCATTAAGGCCTCATTAACAACCCCCAAATTAATGTGTATAGATTATAGGAAAAACTATTGGGCCCCTATTTTAATTATTTATTCTCATGGAAATGGATTTCCCCCACATAACATTGCTAATAGATGGGGTAATTATGGTGTTCAAAATTTTTCATAACCTTGGTTTGTAAGATTTATATCCTGGTTGTATAGGTGGGAAACATCTCAGATCAGGAAGAGGTATAGACCCCCACATGACTCCTGAAATGTTAAATAAATTAGTTACCATATATGAATTTTTTTCTAATTATATGACATGTAATAAAAAATTTGGTGTTCATGAAACTGAAGAAGATGAATATTGGTATCCCTCCTTGAATATTCCTACAGTCATTCCTTCTATAAACTCCAATATATCCTCTAACATTCCCATCAGCGGGAAAGGAGGATCATCATCAAGGAATCCCAACTAGAGTAATCTCCGATGTCATAATATTATATGTTATAACCCTTCTTAATTTTATAACGCATTCAATATCCCTTTGGTTACAATGGAGTATTCTTATCCCTAGAACTTCAATTTAGGTTTATATCTTATTTGACAATTGTTATGTAGTGAAACTGATCTTATAGTGTTTTATGTTTCTCAGCCCAAGAATTTATAACATGGACATATGGAAATAAGTCTAACATGGAACTAAAAATACTAAAAATACCATCATTGGGAGTCCTATATAGATTAATAAACCAAAAAAATAATACAATGTTGTATTTTTTCTCGACCTAATGATATATGAAAGACAACTATCTATGGTTCAAAGCCAATATCTCAATGAAATAATTATTTATTACATATTCCCAATGAGATATTACACACCCCTCGACAGATAAATTACTTCCGGGACTATTAAATATTAAATGGTCACTCATGTATAATTCTGACAACAATAATTTCTAGATATGTTTTTCTTTGACATCTCTAATTCATGACATTAAACCCCATGGTCTGATCAATTCCCTATTAACTTAATTGATATGGTGTGTCTAATTTAGTGGAACTAAAACATTTGTTAGTAATTTATTTTATGACAACACATAGGAAACCGCATCATGGGCCTAATTCGAAATACTAGAAAACAATCTTCTCCATAAAGGATGATAAATTCATGATTACCTAGCTCTGTGGATTTAAACAATAACTATATAATCATATGCATAAAAAAAGGAAACATGACGGATAACCTATTATACAAAAATATTGTTAAATAGATCTAAAATCATTGATATATACATATGATCCCATCCACATATGTTAATTACTTATGGAAAATATTGGTTGATCAGTCCCTTTTTTTAATTTTGGAAGGATTCCAAAACATGAATTTAATCTATAGTACAGTCCTTGAGTGGGAATAAACTCATCCAATATGGTATTATGAGTCCCTCATCCCAAACAATAAGCCAATGTGAGTTCCTATAAAAATTTTACAAATACACCCAAAGATTAGAAACCATTGGGAAGTAATTCCATAACCATTCACATATGTGGGAATGGGTGGGTGTTTACAGATCTATGAATAAACCATGTACGAAACTGCATGAATAATGTATGTAATCCAAGACATGTTAATTATGGCATCTATATTATATTTTGTAACATAAATTAAACAATATATAGGTATTTAAATAATTTCTATAAGAAATTCACGTATGGATTCTAGGAAAACATGAATCCCTAATGTTAAGTAATTATACAACATTAATAAAAGAATATTATGGGAAATAAAATTATACATGTAAAAGGTGATGGTTTGACAATATAAGGGAAATGATTAGACATATCTTTCATAGAGAATAACACCATGTAGATAAACATGAGAAATAATTTCAATGATTTTATTTAATGATTTTTCTTTTTCATGAATAATTTGCATCAAATGGAAATAACTTTGATGAAAAACACTTTTTAAAAGATTTATAAAAATCACTTTGAAAAAAAAATATGCATAATCATCTAAAAGAATGTTTTTAAAACATTGAGAGTATAAATTTCATTAAAACCCAATATGTCATTAAGAGGGTGATTAAATGATATGATAACGTTAGTGGAATATTTTTTCATATATAAGAAAATTTAAAATGATATTTTAGAAATAATTTTTCTATTCATCAAAAATTGATATGGTAAAAGTCGCGTTCAAGAGTAATTTTTAAAAAAAGTAATTGAAAATATTGAAAAAGTTTACATTTGAAAAATATATATCAATATTAGACCCTAAAAAACACGATGTATAACACGATTATTGTAGGGTGGATGAAAAAATAGATATTTTTGAATTAGTGGAAACCCCATTTTAATGTTTTGAAAAATCTATGTTGAAAACTCATATTATAAACAGAATAACATTACATCTTTTTTTATGTGGAGAAGGGAAATATAGAGTACTCGTGAGATAAAAAATACAATGATATGAATATTAAAAGTTAAATAATGTTTAAAAGGAAAATATATACAAGGATGGGAAACCATAATTAAATTGGATGATAATTATTCTAAACCATGGAATACTTCTTGGGGAATGAATTTATCCATTGAAATCATTGGATTACGTTTTTATTATAAATAATTGGAAAATAAAGATCTATTAAATATAATTTTAGGATATAAGAAACCACTCATTTAATATATAATTTCAAATAAAAATAAATTTATAAGAATGTAATCACAAAATATAAATGAAGTTATGGTATTTAATATCAAACATATCTCATGAATTTAAAACTGAGACCAAAAAACACTTAATATTTATATACAATTGAGTCATTACCCCATAAAGGATATTATTTCAAATTTATCATTAAATATGATTTATAATGAGATGATAATGAGATAAATTATTAAAGGGGGTTTATATGCATAATTAAAAGGAACATACTTTGTATGAAAAGAAATATACCTCAAGGGATGAAAATTTGGGATAGAAACCCCATAAATGTAACATGATCAATGAGGTAGGAACGACTTCATAATTTTATCACAAGGAAGGGTTTTGGATCCCTATAAAATTTTGATATAAAATACAAAGTATCAATTAGGAATAATACATAAATCATGGAACAATAGTGTTCAATAAGAGTTATTGTAACCAATGTAATAAAATTGAGTAAGCACAAAAACCTTACCTTAATTCATGATATCCACTCTAGAGCATGTAGTAGTTGTATACAAAAATAACTACCTCAATCACAAATTATATAATAATTCCAAATCAATAATCCTTACCTAATATAATTTATCATTAATACCTTTTTTTATTAAAATTGTTTTATCTATTTTTAACATCTAATGTGTGTAATCTTGGATGTTTAAAAAATTATTCATATTATAACTATTTTTTTTCATTATAATATAAAAACAACATTCTCATTACATATAATGTATATAAATTGAATTTTTGTAATTATTTGTAATGTTACAATTTGATTATATGGATGTTTATTTCATGACACTAAATGATGTAATTAATGATGAGAATGTTTTAATTTTTTTTTACTAAAAATATTTTAGTATCAAAATTAATGAGTTTAAATTAATAATAGATTTATAGAAAAAAAAAATTTTTATATCATGTAATATTAAATATAAAAATTACAATATTATTCCATGATATATGTTTTAATCGTTGTTCATGTATGTGGTTACACTGAACAAAAACAAGAACATTCTAATTCATAGATTATTATAAAGTGGTTTAGTAGTAATATCATTATAATAAAATGATAGTTCCATTATTAAAGATGTATTTTTGTGTTAAATTATAATTTCAAATAATTAAAATAATATTATAACCTGTATAATGTTATAACAAATTATGATGAAATCATATTTTTCTATTAAAACAATATTTTGGATGATTGAATATTAAAAGTTTTTTATCACTCAAATTTTCAATAGGAATTCATATTTCATATATTTGACCCATAATAATTTCCTAATTATATTATTTATCTTTTATAACAATTATCATGATCATCTACGAATGGTTGTAATGAATTAAAATTTGAAATAAATCATTCTATGGAGGTTGTAGTTTGCACGTACACACAGATAATGATTTCATTTTCAATAGAATTGAATAAATGTATAATATTTTTTCACATTTTAGAATATAATATATATTTAAAATAAAATATTTTGTTTATATTTAATATGAGTACCATCCATGTGTCGTGGTTTTGTGAAATGAAACTAAATGCTTCATGGAGGTGGTAGTCCCCACACATGCATGAATATCATTTTATTTTTATAGGGAAATAAAGAAAGGGGTAAATAGTTATTCTTTTACAATAATATAATTTACTATGCAAACAATATATATGTAGATATAAAATAACGATCAAAATATATTAATAAAATTAATATAAAAAAAGAATACTAATTTGATAAAATTATCCGTCTTGTTGAGGACTTGTGCTTTCCATTTGTAAAATCCTTATAAAGGGAGGATATGCGTTAATATCATGAGACCAAATTCCTAATAGGGTGAATGAATAATCTTGGGGAAGTAAAAATTAATTATTTCAGATGTTAAAACTATTTTTTATGGTATTCTCAAGGTTTTGACCCGACTGTTTTTATAAACCATGCGAACATCATTTTAAAATTATTTCAATTTAATGTAATGAAAAAATAGGGTTCACATGTATTATTGATTTAAAAATATAAATATTTTGAGAGGGGTGAAGAATAGTTTATAATACATTAATAACTCATTTAAATATATATTTTGACAATTTTTGTGTCCATTTTATTCTTATATTTTTCACTTTCAAATTTTTTAGATTGACCTTCTTAATTAGTTATTACCAATGTAATTAAAATGTAATGCCTAAAAATATAACAAAACGTTCTAAATAAATTATCCTTATAGAATCTATATATATAATCCATTCAAATTTATTAATTTTTACGTGTAATAAAAAATCACTTTTAATATTATACCATTTAAGGAATGAAAAACTGTTTTTAAAAGAAATGAATTTTTAAACATAAAAATTATGTATAAAATTAAATTACCCATGTATTAGGATTTCATTAAAAAACTATTATACTATCTAATTTTTTTTGGTTTCCATATAAATCAAAAAGATAATTTTCCCAAAATAATATTTTATTGACGTAGTGTACTAAAATGAGTTTCTTTTATTGGAAAATATTACTTATATTCATAAAATTTAGAACATAATATCTATAAATACATATTAGGTAGTTTAAAATTTATAACATTTCTAATTAAGTAAATATATTATTAATTTTGTGGTTTTATAAACATTTAGTTCTTATTTATTTGAATATAAATTCTGAGATGTTATAGTATTCATGAAAACCATATTTTTCACCACTCATATAAAAACTCAAAAATTTATGAATAATATAAAACATTTATCATAAGATAACACTAACAAGATAATTCTAAAAATTTGTTTATTTTAAGAGATTAATTTCTATAAATTTATATATATAACATTAAAATAATAACATAAAATTATAATGAATTTTCATTCATAGAAAAATATGTTTTTTAAAGAATAATAACAATTATTATTCATATTTTATATAACATACTAATCAATTTTTTGTTAATATGTTATTCCATTCAATGAAATATTTATCCATTTTGTAATTATTTTCTAAGAAATCATATAAATTGTTTTGTTTAGAAAAATTAAATTTTAATGTTTAAATTGGTGTTGTTGTTTATTTTTCTATAGTGAATTTATTTTTCAATGCCTTAGAATTGAAAAAGTTGGTTTATTATTTTTACATATATTTCATAATTTAGATAAATCTATTTTACTTGCAATTATACGACTTTATTTTAATGGTGATATATTATTCTTGGTTTCATTTTTTTTGGTTTTTAATGCTTTACAAGCTATCAAACACATAATGATTTAATAGAAAATATATTATTTAAAATCACTGTTTGTTTTATTATACCTCTATATAAATTTAAAACTCACCAATTTAATTATCAATTTCAAATGTAATTAGATGATTGAATCCAAATTATAAGAATAAACCAGGTTATATTTTCAAATGAGTTGTCTACCTCAATATAATCGGTATGACTAGAAAACCGATATTATACCTTATATTCTAATATTATAGAATAATAATTCATCAAAATATCATTTCACTTATTCTTACTTTTCTCCACATAGATCATATTCTAGTTCAATTGGGACATTTCCCTTGGGATTCTTACCTCATTATTTTACATGAGGGAAATTGAATCTTATTTATTTAACATCTTAATCAATTTTAATTACATGATATTTCATCCATAACTTCTTTGGGATGTTTTGTAACTCAACAATACTCAAATTGTTAATAAAAATTATTGATGGTAGATTTTGGTAATAAAAATATTTCATACTCCATCTATTATCTTCTTAGGTTTCTTATTATAAAAACCCCCCAATTATCTTTGACAAACATTTTTTATTTTTTTATTGGGATTCAATCATTACTATAACCAAAAGGATTTATATATTAGTATTCAATACCATAATAGAGTTATTATGTGTTAATTACATGAAAAATTCAAAATAAAATTGTCTTAATATTAAATATAATTGTATTGTAATTATTATTATACTAAATCTCTCTCAGTTTAATCTAGGTAAGCTTATAATATCTCATATTTTCATTGTATTATTTTTGGATGTTATATAGATTATTTTCTAGACCATGCATTGTGAAAACTTTCAATTCTGAGGCCCAGTGTTCCAAATACAAATGTTTAAAATATATTAAATATATTATATAGCACGCACAATCAGATTTCACAAAAATGGAAATTACTCCAAAACGGCTACACCAATCAAAAATATAAGGGCATAGTTGTGTCAAAATGTAGGTTTTACCCTAGTCATGATTTATCATTATTTAGTTGGAGTCATATTTGTAAAAATTCAATGTTGGAACATAAATGAATATATATTTTAAATAAACTTATTTTCTTTTGTTTGTTTGATGCAGTGATTAGTATATCCTTAAAGAAATCCTTATGCTTTCAATTTAGGTTTATTTTCATAACCCTATAACCCCAGGAGAGTGGTTAGAGAAAGGGAGAGTGACTTGAAAAATCCCCTCAGTTAATAAATAGATCGATGATCAAAGCACCTTGGTTTTAATGGATCATTATAATGAATATGACATAATAATAATTATTCCTAATCAATATATCCAAATCTAGGTAATTCATGTGTTTTATTTGGATTTCTTGTTGATTAATTATTTTTATGATGATTGTGTGTTAATATACACATGGATTGGTTCATGAATATTTTTGATTGTGGGGTGGGAATATTAATATAATTTTATTTGGTTAATTACTTATGATTATTTATTTTTTTTAGCTTCAATGGAATTGGATGAAGATAAATACAAATATAGATAAAGGTTTGTTCGTCTCTTTTGGATTTTACATTCTCACCCAATTCACCATTCATCAAGGGGGTTTTTTTGGCCCATGGTTTGATGCTTCACAAAAAAATCGATAGTTGTGGACACATTTCATGGTACAATGAGCCAATATTGTTGATATAGACCCTGTAATATGCAATAGGTGTGTGATGGTGGTAGTGGAGAACAAATTAGACAATTATTACAAAGAAAACTTAAGTGGGGTACGTGGGTGATTTTAGAGTCAAATAAAACTAATTTTATGAATATATTTGAAGAACAAATTATAGTTAATGGTCGTAGCAGGGTTCAGATGGAGTTGATCCATTATTTTCGGTGTGATTGGAGCCAGATTTCAAGGAAACTGAAGCATGGGAGAGTGTGGGAGGAAAAAGGGTTTTAGGAAAAACTTGATACATATTCTGTGTATTCCTTTACTACACATCATGTATCGCCCCTTTTTGGCTAACTCAGCATGCACTTGGGGAAGTACACTGACATGCATTAGATTACACGGGTTACCGAAATGGCGTGTATTCCCCTACAGGTCATGACCTGACCAATGTACAAAAGATTACCCAAGTATTGGTACATAGAAAAATATACATGGTTTGAAAACATGTACTAGATTATGGTTGGAATACACTCTGGGGAATCGGGATAAAAGAACACTACATGTGACACGTACTACATATCGTGTATTCTTTTTTACATGGCTTCAATATCTTGTCCTTCATACCTAGGAAATATATTATTAGTGTATGTTTCAATTATTCTTTCAATAAAGGTTGTTATAGTATCATTTCCTACTCCTAAAATTTGTTCCCTTCGACAATTCTTCCTGGATAAAGTTTTTTGAATCCCCCCCTGAGAGTCCCGGAGTGGGATCCTTTATTCATCATCGTGCCCTATGTGGAGTGAATGTTATCGATGAGGCCAAAAATACCCGGGAACCAGTCCTATACATTTCAAGGTAAACCTAGATTTAGCTATTGGTCTCACCCCATGGTCATAGATATGATCCTCATCTATGTATCATATTCTCTTTAGATCATTAATCACGTATTCTTGCTCGTGATGATACTAGATGAGTGATACCTTATGAATAGATTCTATAAGTGTTATCATGATCATTAGTGTGTTCTCTTAGATGAGTGATATTTGTATACGTTGATCTAGAATCCTACGGCTATTATACTATGGTTGTGGCTTGCCTCTATAATATGTTTCTCATTTTAGTATATCTATAAATTCTTATTATATCTGCCATATAAATATAAATATGTATGGTGGATTGTATTCCCTTTTTATGTTTTGTGGTTTTGGGGTGTGATACTGAGTATTAATATGCTCACCCCTACAAGGGATTTGACCACTTGTTTCATTTCATGTGCAGATGATCGACCTTTTTATGTTGACCTAGGTAAACCCAAACCAGATGGGTCTTTTTAAGACCAGACAGAATGTGGTTTGTTCATGCAGATTTCCGAAAGATGTCCCATTAAATATACATTCAGGTTGGACTTTGGTTACATACTTCTATGTTGGGTTCTTGTATATGGAAAATTTTAATTTCCTTTAATTTTTGAAATACTATGGTTAAGGGATACAAATTTATTCATGCATTGGATGTTTAGTTGTATTTACATTTCATCCTTTTATGGTCTTTGGGATGTTTTTGTGTGTACATGTACATAAGAAATCCTTCCCCTGTTGGTGATATGCCTACTTCGTTCTAGTAACCAACCTCTAGACAATTGGAGGATAGAATTGGGATTCATGACATGGGACAAACTGGGATTGGCCTCGTCAGAGTGGTATAGTAGGATTTTATGAGTTACCAGTTTCTTGAAGTGTTGGCAGAGTACTAAGACTTCTTTCTGAAAGATTTTGTTTATATAACTCCCCACCGAGAGAATGATTTATTAATTTATCTACAGCAAGAGGAATCACCGATATCTATTTCATCATATTGAATTGATCATGTAGAGATTCATGAGAGACGGGTATAGTTGGGGGATTATAGAGAAAATGATTTGTGAGACGTAGTGTTTCAGCCCAAGAAGCCCCACTTTTGTTTTCCAAGAAGGCATATGGAAGATTCGGGATGTGTGTGTAATATTGGTGCATGAACCAAGTGACCGTGAAGAAAAATTATCAACTACTAATAATAAATGACCACTTTGATCAGTTGATATGGGCATGATGGTTCTTGATGGATTAACTCAGATCAGGATATCACCATTTATGAGTACACAATGGGTATATTTTGAAGATGGAATTCATAATTCTCTATTGAAACTATGAGTACATAGTGATTCCCTTTAGAATTATCAATTCCCCATTATTTTTCATGGGAAACATGAACCTAATCTTATATCCATTATTAGACTAGTTCATGGTAGTCTTCACCAATAATATCCTTCAGTACTAGAAATCTGAGGAGGAGCACACAAGACACATAAGAATAGTTCCGGACGTACCCTAGGGGCACATGTTTTATCAAAATATCTAAAATTATCAATTCTAAATTCATATGATTTAGTATCTGGGACATGTTATCTCAATGGATGTATTTTCAATAGAACTATCCTAGTTTGAGGCGGTGTTCACATGGGATCCACCTATGAATGTGATGGAGGTGTGGATCTTCCTTGGGTTTCTAGGCTATTGTCTGATATTCATACATTATTTATCCAGAGTTTCAACACCCATGATTGATTTCACTCTAAAGTGTCAATCTATCATGGGGATGGAAATGTTCCAATCATATTTTCAGTAGTTTAAATAGTGTATTTGGAGAACTACCATATTGATATTGTTGGGTGAAGGTGTCGAGTACATAGTGTTTTGTGATGCATCTAGAACCAGTATTGGTTGTGTTCTAATGGAGAGGATTTTGGTGAATGCATATGGTTCTCTGTAATTGAGAACACATGAGTAGAACTTTTTCATCCACAATATTTATTTTTTAGTATAATTATTATCTTTGATGATGTTCTTACACTTCTTGATGTACGGCTAATTTATCGTCTAATCTAATCATAAAAGTATCAATAATATAATATCTCAGAAGGATCTCAACATGCGACATAATCCATGGATATACTTCCTCTAGGAATATGAATGTGAAATTATCTCTACTTAATGGAATGAAAAAATATTATTAGATTCAATTAGATGTAGATCATTTTCATTGCTGATGAATTATGAATTTGATATGTTTTCCATGTTATAGTTATCCTTTGTGGATGGAGATGGATCATCATACCACTAGTTTATCATTGTCACCCCACTAATTTTTCAGGGCATCAGGGAGGCACAACTGGGGGATATCATCTATGAGACCCTATGTACGCACATATATAAAGGGATTTCTCCTAAAGTATTTTCAAATGGTGGGGGAATTGTTCTTTTTAGATGATGCACGATGGTACTAGCAATGTTACATGAAGAGGTTCGGAGAGAGTTTAATACCTATCCAATGGGGGTATATCTAGGTCTGAAAATGAAGTAATAGGACCTCTAAATTCATTTTCGGTGTCCATGAATGAGGAAAGGAGTTGTAGAATTCATCTCTTGATGCCTTACATTTCATGAAGTTAAGGATAAGCACCAAGTTCCATCAGGTTCAACCAAACCCCATGATGTGGAATAATGGTAGTGTGATTTTATATCTATGGACTTTGTGATGGGCATACCACATACATCAATGGGACATGATTCCATATGTGTGATCATAAACTGTCTCACAATTTTGGACCATTTTCGTTCTATATGAGAGAAGAGTTCAATAGAGAGCTTAGGACGCCTCTACGTGTGAGAGATATTCCAATTCCATAGAGTTCTATCAATGGTTTATTCACATCACAACAATATCTTTACATCTCTATTGTGGAATGGATTATAAGATGAGTTTGGTACTCAATTATGCATGATCATGGATATTCACCAACAAATAGATGACCAATTTTAGTTGATGATTTAGGTTCTGAAGGAAATGTTGCGAGCATTAATGTCAGACTTTGGATGTCATTGGGAGGATCACCTATCATTGGTTGAGTTTGTATACGACAACAACTACCATTCCACCAGTGGTATGACACCATTCGATTAATTATACTGGTGAACCTATAGGTCACTAAATTGTTGGAAACACCTAGATGATTCAACACTCATGAGACAAGATTAGGTCAAATCTACAATATAGAAGCTGAAGATCACCCAAGGGTAGTTGAAGAGTAGAAAGAGTTGTTATATGCCTTATGGTAATAAGTGAATGAGGTCTTTGGAGTTCTATAAGGGGTACCATGTGTGCATAAGGTTTTGAACCTGATGTTGATTATATATATCAGGCTGGAGAGACAACCTATATATGAGGATCATTAGCCCTTTCTTTGTACTGTATAGATCTGGTGAGGTGGTTGACCACTTAGCACTACCTACATAGTTAGGCCAAATACACAAAATCCTCCACATGTCATAGCTGATTAGATACGTGCATGAAAAATAAAATTTTATCAAATGGGGTGAGATGGACATAGAATAGAGAGTAACATTTTTTGTGTGCTTGATTGAGATTGAGAATTGGTAGGATATGATCTTTCGGGGTTGAATATTCCTTTGGTACATGTATAATGGTAGCATAGGAATATTTATGAGAGCACATGGGAGAGGGAATGTCAGATTCACACTCAGTACCGACATATTTTTTAGTAGCCCTAGTTTTGGTTTTTTTGGTATGTAAATACCTAAGGAGGGGAGAATGTAATGTCCAATATTTTCAATGTAATATTTTTGGATATTATATGGGTTATTTTTTAGACTATGAACATAGAAGGTGTGTATTTCCATGTCTTGGTTTTCCCTAGAAAAGTGTTTGAAATGAATTAAATATATTAATTTTAATGTTTAAGAAGTATTCCCAAAAAGTGTAATATCTCGTAAATGGGTTCATAGATCATAAATTTGAGAAAATTGTTGAGTTTAGATTCTAGGATTTACCCTATGCATGACTTAACATTACTCGGTATGGGTCATATAAGGAAAAAGTTATTTTGGGCATGAATATGAATAATATAATTAAATAAATTTATTTCATTTAATTTATTTGATTTATTTATTTTTGGTTCATTAAATATAACATTATGTTGGAAATATATGGTTATTCGCATAACCCTGTAACTTTTGGAGTGTTCTTGGGGAGAGAGATCAATAAATAATCCCCTCATGTGAAAAATAGTGGATAGATGATCAACACACATCATATTATATTGATATTACCAATGACAATGATACATCCATCGTTGTTCATCAAAAATATATCTAACTTGAGGTAGGGTGTGTGTTTTATTTCGATTTTTCTTTTTTCATTATTACTATGATCTATGTGAATCAATCGATTAACAGATTGATTCACGGATCTTGTATATTGTGGGATGGGATTATTTGTGGGGTTTTATAAGGGAATTATTTATGATTATTTATTTCATTATTTTTTATTCTAACATACAAGGATCATGATAAAAAAACATCAATCAAGGTTAATTTCTCACTTTGGGTTTTTGTTTTAACCTCTGATTCACCGTTCATTGTGGTAATTCTTCATAAACCCATAGTTTGACTCTTCACATATAAATTGATATTTGAATCACCCATTTCTTGGTAAAATGATTAAATATTGTAAATCTTTACTTGGTATAATGAAACTTTTGTTCGATGAAGGTAGCGGTGATTGAATTTGTCAAGTTTGAAAACCCAATGTTGAGTGGGAAGTGTGGGTGATGATCGAGATGAATGAAATTCATTTTAGAAATGGATTCTGATAACATATTTCGTCAAACATTCATAATATTATTAGTTCATCAAATATCCATGGGTTTCATCATGAATCGAGCCGAATTTAAAGGTGATGACAGTGCAAGCATGAGTGGGAGGAAGAACAAGGGTTTCTAGAATAACCCAATACACAGGGTGTATAGTCCAATACTACATGGTGTTTAGATCCATTTTTTGGATGACATGTCCGATACATGGAGAAGTACATAGAAATGTGGTAGAGTACACATGTTGGATACCTGACGTGTACTCCCCCCCATGGAATGGTCTAGATAATGTACATGATAAGCCTCATGTTCGGGAAAATGGACATAGATACATGGTTTGACGTCTTGTAGTAGTGCACAACTAGAATACATGGGTGGGACCCAAGATATTGGAACACATCAAGTGAACCCTATAACATTCTTTTTACGCATTTATATATGGATTGATTCTCTTTTCCTCTATATCGTGGAAATTTTGGTTTGGGTTTGTTCTCTATGTACATTCCATGGATCATGGTATTGTTTTCTATCCAACTCTTAGAAATATGACACCTTTAGTATAACATCATGTACATAGTTGTTGGAATCCCCCCTGAGGGTCCAATAGTGGGATCCTTTATTCATCTTTGTACCCTAGGAGGAGTTCTTGGCGTCGACGTGAGAAACACTACCTAGGGACTGATCCTCAACATAGTAGGGCTAATCTATTTGGAGTTCTGTCTATTACCCCATGTCCCTCTATATGATCCTAATCTTTATATCATATTCACTTTATAATTTTAAACATGTATTATCTCTCTTTATGAGACCTATCATGTGGTACGGCTCAGAATAATATCATCAGTGTGATCAGGCATAGAAGTATGTTTTACTATATTAGTGTGTCGTAATTCATTTGAGAAGGAATCTTAAGTGTAATATGATATGGTTGTGGCTATCCGTTTTACTATGTTTATTTCTTGAGTATATCTGGATATTCTTATTAAATGTGATGTATACATTTACCTGTATAGATAAAACTATTTTCCACTTCTTATAGGCTATCTTGATTTGGGGTGTCCTACTGAGTATTTTAATACTCACTCATGCTTGGGTTTTTCAAGAAATATTCATGTCTTGTGAAGATGATATTCTTTTGGAAAAATTCCTAGGAGAACCAATAATAGATAGTGTTTTTCAACAATGAATAGACTGAGGTCTGTTCTTATGGCTTTCAGATGATATTCCTAGTGCCTTTACATTCTGACTGGGCTTATGTTACATATTCATTTAGCCGGAGTTGTATTTTTCCCTCTTTACTTTCATTTAATACATATCATTCTCTAGTTGTGGGTTGTATATGTATGCCCACATTGTTTTCTTAGTTTTTTTTTAACATTTCGACATTTTTTGGGCTTGGAGATGTGTGTGTGTGTACAAGTACATATACAGTTCCTCCCATGCTAGTGATATGCCTTCTCGATGCTATTCATAAGCCCCTAGCCTATTGATAGTGGGTTTGGGGTGTCGTGGCATTGGACCCACAAGGATGAGTCATGACATTTAAGTCATTAGGTTTTCTTATATTCCTTAACATGATTCCTTATCATAAAAAATCATTCATAGTAGATTATAAACTGAATGTGATTAACCCACACATATCCAATAAGCGTGTCTCTCCAAATGAACATTCTCTTAAATTCTCATAATTATCTAATGTGATGATTTAGTTTATATAGAACCATGATTTTTTAGGGTTACTACCATTATGTAAATTTGATCCAAAATCACTTCTACAATCTGGAATTAGGGCTAGGGAAGTAACTTATTTTATAACCACACACTATCTACTTTACCAAAACATTGGGGGTGTTATTATATATATATAATTATAAATTATATTTCTCCCTAGGGTTTTAAATAATGTTAACTTATCATAATTCCCAAAATATGCAACACTTATTCAACTAATGAAAATTGTTTTCAGTAGAAGAATATTAATTTTCAACCATAACATATCAAACATAATACCATTTATAAACAATAAATTATCCTTATCAAATATTGTACTATTTTGTAATGAAATTTTAAAACTATTTTGAAATCAATAGCCTTGCCGCAAATCCACAATCCTAGAATCCAATGTGAATAAATACTTCATTTACTTGTTGGAATTAAAATCCACTACACTAACACAATTTTAACAATCAATTACTAATATATAACTAAAAATACTGATCCACAGAAACATAAATTGTATTTAATGTTTATAATATTTGATATTTTTGAAGGCTTTTAAAAAACAAATATCATGTCTTTCACATCTAATGAAAAATGTCCACTAAATATGAAGCTACAAAATCCGTAATATGTTTTCATCATCTCCCAAAATGTTCTCCACACATGCCACCCTTCAAAACTTATCTTATGTAATAATTTTCTTCATAACCAAATTTAATGGAAACATTATAAGTGTGATAAAAAATTATCAGTATGGTAAAAATTATTTGAGAATCTATCATAGTATGAATAAAATTGTAGTAATAAATAATCAATAAAATTGATTCAATTTGTATGAAAAATATAACCATAGTTGATATATTAATATTATAACATATGGAAAATACTATCTAATTACATAGAGATGAAATGAATAATTATGGATAGAAAATATCATTCCATAATATAACATATAATGATGTTGAATATCATTATCTTACCTTCATGTCCATCCATTTAAGAAATATGTTATTTTAGTTTGGAATACAACAAATATACCCACGCTAGTATGTTTCACGAGACAAATCAGTTCTTAAGGGGCATATAACGGGCCCTTCCCATCAATAGTAATGTAAAATTCATTCAACATATGAAGGAATTAATATTGTTTAAATTAAATGAAAAATATTCCTAAATAATATATAAACTTCCATATTGGAATAATAAGTATACTTATTTATGATATTTCTTTTTTTTAAAATAGATGATCTTTTTATGTAAGTATCCATATAATTAAAAATTATGTAGAGTATGGGGTGTATTATTTGTGAAAGAATTCCTTTAATTAGTCAATGAATGAAATATAGATGGACACCTTTAAATAATAAGAATTAAATATATAGTGTTCACAAAATATGAAATTCAAAGAAAAATTAGGCTTTTTATAAAGGATGATTTGGAAATAAAATAGTATTGATGGATAATTTCATTGATAGAAAAGAACATTACATATTCCATATATAGAATGATGATACGTGAAATTATTTAAATAATTTATTTGAATATTTATAATACATGTTAAAAGGAAACAACTTGTTCAAAAAACACTTTTTATAATCATTTATAAAATCACATTGGAAATAGGAAATATCATGGATCATATGAATGAATTATATTAAAATATTAAGTTAATAATTATTTTTATTAACCCTCATGGTGTAAAAAGGATGTTTGGTAAAAAAGGAAACTATTCTTTATTGATGTTTTCAAATGTATCAATTTATAAAATTGAATTTTACAAAACAAATAGAATAATCATAAAACGATGAGCTTACGAGTCACATTCAATTGTTATTTTCAAAATGGATAATTAAAAAAATTTACTTATGAAAACAAAAATCAAAATTAGATCATTAAAATACATAAATTATTTAAAAAGAAATTCAACTTAGAAAATAGTGATTTTTTATAGTACATAAAACCCATCTTAGTATTTTTTTATTATTTTGATGCTCGCATCATAAAAAATTTAAAAACCGACATTTATAAATCTATAGAAATGATATATATATCTCCCATGATGTGAAAAATAATTAGTTTTTGAATTATAAAATAGAATATTAAAGGGAATGGAAAATATGGAAAAGGAGAGTAAAATGTTCTTATGTTTGATGGGAATTATTCTCAACCATCATTTTATTTTTTGGAAGATATTCATTTAGAAAAAATAATTGGAATAAAAATTCACTCCCTCGTAGTATAATATATTTTAAGATGAAAAATATTATGTTATAAAAAACCAATATTCAAAAAAACATCAAATAGGTGCATTAAAAGTCAAAATGGGGTTTGAAACCAAAAAACATTACTACATTGGAATACCCACTGCAGTATTCAATTTATAATCCCCCTTTTCAATTTGATGCATGGAACCCATTATTGAATTTTAGATGATCTTGTCAATCTTATCTCGTTGCCTTATACTTCTTACTTATAGGATTTATTATTCTCAATGAATAATTTATCACCGACCGCGGTGAATATAAAACCATCACCATGGTTTCATTCTTCCTACGTAGTGTGTGTCTCTAGAACATTCATATTCCACATGTACTTGTGGAACTTGTTCCCTATGCCAACCATTTGTGCATCTCGAGCATTGACTAAGTCCAAGTCAATTCAGCTCCCACTATCTCTAATAGATATGTGGACCCTTGTATAGAAATGTATTCTAATTCTTGACTACATCTTTTCTATCTTAGATATTTAGGTAATATCTTAAGCTACTGTTTGGATAATTACCTTAGATGCACAACGTGTTTAACTTGATGCATGTTTGTTTAAATCCTAACAAACGCTTTGTATCTAAACAGGTCTTATGACATAATGGCTTTTCCACCATACTATGACTTGTATAATATCCATTTGTCATTTTAGTTGGCATATTGGTTATGGGATTACGCTGTTACTTTCAAATCACATTTTGAAATATGATGGAAGTTTCTGCAAGTTGAAACATTGATACAACTTACATCATAACTTTGATGTGTAACATATGTGTTTAGGAATTGCTCCACGCTACATGATTGTTGATCAATGTTAATATGTAATAATTTATCATTTATCCTCCTTATGAACGTCAACACAGTAATGTAGGTATGGTAACATGCGTTTAGGAATTACTCCACGCTACATTATAATGATCGATGATTGCTTGGTCAAGATATTCTTCGGGCTTACGATCCAAAGCTACTCATATCTTATGACCAAACCTATATTTCATTGGTACATTCCTTAATGACATAAAGGAATCTTATAAAGTATCATTACGTCTATCTTTCTTTGGAACAGTTCACACTCTCGTGTTGAACCGACCTCGGATGCTTTGTGGAATACCTTTATTTCTAAAGGTTTCTTTGTCTAAACTAAAGATGTCAATTATACCGTAGGTGTTTAGTTGTGCCGAGCCTAAATACCATACTGGGTATATAGTTGATTTCCATTTTTAGTTTTACTTGTCAAATAATCACATTGCCATAACTGGGTAGGTCTTACATTTTATATTCATCGTGTATTTCCATTGATTCAGATAGTATTGAACTATTTGTTTAGTATGCTACCACAAACAACATTCATTACAAAAAATGGAATAATGTCTCATCATGTCCAAATGGGGACATGAGAAAATTTTTTGGGTTATAATCCACTTCTTGTTCAATTTGAATCAATCACTTGGCAATTAGAAGTTATGTGTTTATCACCGCTGACTTAGAAATCACCCTTTATTAGCTGCTTGGAGAAGACACTTTACTTCTAGTAATGTTTCTCTACTTTCTTGTTTATTTTATTGCAATACATATATGTGGAAATCATATTGTATTTCAATACCCAAGAAGTATGAGAGAAAACAATACTTTTGTTTGATGAATCTTAACTGAACAAGGAGTGGGAACTTGCTTCTTGTATTTCAATTTTTAAACTTCCATGAATTCATTTCATTATGTTATGCAAATAACCTCCTGTTAAATAACCAACCACTTTTCATTGAAGGACATGATGAATGTTCCTTTGGCATAACCTGCCATAGGCCTTTTCACCTTGTCATTCAATGTATTCTCTATAAGAATAAAAGATGGTGTTATCTCTAATATAATTATTACTTGGCGAAATGTTACCTTAGCAGTAATGAAGCACTTACTCTATGTTGTTCGGTTGTACCTTTAAACAAAACTAGAGTAATTGGGTGTAAAAGGTATAACAATGGGATGACATGAAATATTGTGATCTTTCTTTCACTTTACACATACCGAGTGCGACCATCACAATAAAATCTTGTTTCTCTTTCTCCTTGAAAGGATCTTGGAGATGAGACTACATGTAACATCATCCAAGTCTTGATGTAGCGACCACAACTAACATCAGAATTTGATGATAGTATTATGACAGAACCATCATATTCTTTATTCATGAGTCTCATGAAAGTAGTTTTACACCCTTGCTTCCTGAGTTGGCTTAACTGGTTGGGACATAACCACCTTGAATTTACATTGTAGTAGTAATGTGTGCAAGCACCTATACTACATTTAGGAAATTTATGCATAGTTTAGACATTAACTTTGTCTAATATTTATCGCAGTTTTAATGTGGTATTACATGTCATTATCTATAAATATACTTTAGCAGATTGTACTTTTATGTGATTACCTAATCTAACATTACTGATTATTTAATCATTAAATGTCTCCCACTAATTTTTCGAATTCTAGGAACCCTCTGTACTAGAATCGGAATACTCTTGAGTATTCTAGTGGCAAGGATCCTTGAACCTCCCTCATATTCTACAAGTTAGGGCTACACCACTACTCGGAGGGTCCAAGGTAGGCTTTTGGCAGGCCAATCGCATTAACTCGCGGATCATTGATCTGTTGAGTGAAGTCCCAGCTTCAAAAATCATTTACTGATTTACTCAATGCTTGCCTCTAAAATTACAACAATCTAGATAAGGTTATATCTTTACTGCAATCTTAGTTAAGTCGACCCACCACACAAATAAGAACTCCCCAGTAGTAAGAGGCACCCTCATCTAAGGAATGAACCGAAACCTTGAACACCCGGTTTTGTTCAAAATTGAATGATGGAAGGTTGTTTGTTAATCTATGTTGTCACGCTCACAACTGAACTTTAAATGAAATCAAACATCACTTCTTTATGCATTTTATAATTTATCATTTTATGTATTTTTTTCCACTGTTCTAAAATGCATAAAATAATAAATAAATTCATAAATGTTAAACTACTACCTGACTGGTCTTGAGCATCTAAACGACCTAAGCGCATCATACTTGAGTCGTATACTTGACTCTGGATGAAGCTTGCTCGTTCTGTATGTCTGCTTCTCATATGGATCATTGCCTCATCTTGGAGAAGTCCACATCACATCTTGGATTACCGCCTCGTCTTCGTGTAGTCCACATGTCGTCTTGCACCTTCGTACACCGCCTTATCATGGCGGGCCCTACGTCGCTCGTCGTCTTTGTCCGAAGTACAACGATACTCACACGCGCGCGAGGGGAACTCGTGAATAAATTTTCATCAGGAAAATTGGGTGCGTAGGCCCTTATACATTTTAAATAAAAACAAAGATGATGTGCAGAACGTCATTTAGTTAATTACACACATCACACAAAGTTTAAATAATTAATTAAATAAATAAATGAAAAAAATGAGGTCGGTGCTCAAGACCAGTCGGCAGGTATAAAATGCGCGATAAAAAAATTAAAATGCATAAATACGTATGAGGGTTATATAATTAAATTAAATGAATTACTAAATTCAAATAATTTAATTAATTGTCTGTACTTTAATTTATTTAATTTTAATACTTAAAATTTAATGAATTAATTAATTTAATTTAATATCCAAATTAAATTCATTCTAATAGGGTATTAAAATATATTTCAGTACAATTAATATATTAATTAATTTAATTTATTAAAATAATTAATTATATTAATTATTTTAACGAAACTTGGGTCTTGCCTTACCTGCCCGCTAGAAGGACCGGGCGGTGGCCAGGTGAGCTTGGTCTACCGCTGCTGGAGGCGACACCTTTCTCGGTAGAGCACGGGGCTTCGCGCCAGGGAACCGACTGCTTGAGGAGGGTGCAGTCTAGTGGGAGGGATCCTCGGTGCATGGTTGGGCCGCGAAAACCATGTGGTTCGACATCTTTGTGTTGCACCCGTGCACTACGATGGAGGAGGAGAAGCAGGCGGCACCTCTAGGTGTGCGCGCTGCACGGAGGCCATCAGGCTGCTAGAAGGAGGGGGCACTGAACAAGGCCCTGCGGTGGGCTGGGAGTAGGCCGAAGGGGTGCGGCGGCAGGCCTGCATGGGTGCCCTCTTGTGCGGTGCAGTACGGAGGTCCTTCCAAGCACGGGGTGCGGCTGCCCTTGGTTGCGGTGTTCTGGTGGAGAGCATCCGGATGAGAAGGCCGAGGTGGGATGGTGCTGACTGGGAGGGTCGGCGATCCACGGCTGCTGCGCGGCGGGCTGAGGGCGGCGACCAGGAGGGAACGGTGCCAGTGGAGGGGTGTGACGGCCTGGGTGAGGGCCTCGGCTGGAGGTGGGTGCATTCGTTGCGCCGGGGAGAACTCCGGGAGGCCTGCATCGCGCCGTGCGGGAGAGGAAGGGGGTCCGCTCGGACCCCCACTACTTTCCCTCTTTTTTTTCCTCTTACTTTTTCCACACGGAGCAGACCCCCTCCATTTTTTTCTTTGCTCTCTTCCACACGGTGTGCACCAGCCACAGGTCCTCCCCTTCCTGTTTTTATTTAAATAAGACTTCGTGTCTTATTCCACCATATTATTATTATTATTTTTTTATAAAAAACATTTTAAGAATCACATTTAAGTGTTTATTCCACCCTCTTCAATTATTTCAAAGGCTTTGTGATAGCCTTTTAAATTTAATAATAATAAAATTATTATAATAAAATAATAATTTATTATTATTATATTATTATTATAATAAATAAATGTGAAAATAATAAAAATATAAATTTCATAATTTTCACAATTAAATTTATTTAAGATGAACCAATTGAAACTTAATCGATTCACTAAGATGAAATAAAATTATAACTTGAGATCAAACCGCACCTTTGATCCAATCCGAAAAATTAAACTTGCCGTAACTTGGCCGTTCGAAATCGGATCGGCATGCGGTCAGAACAGTTGTGACCGATTATAAACCCTCTACATAATAATTTATGTAAATTAATTTTCTAGACTCAAATAAATTTATGTGCTCCCTCTGATACCACTATTGGGTTTCAGGGGCCCGCAGTGGAAGCCAGTGGGCCGGGGATTTTAAAATTTTCGGTGGCACAACGACGGTACTCGTCGTCGCCGACGGTCCGATCCCTGGAGAGGTCCAAGTATCTCACTTAGATTGTTAAGAGCACTGAAATAAAATGATAACAAATTGATTGCATGTCTGAAGCCTTTGTCGACCGCTACTTGTCGACGGCAATCGTTGCACGAAGCATCCATAGCAGGATCCCTCTAGATCGTCCACACGCACCTCAAAAATCCATGGGAACACCGATCGTCGAACCCCGAGTGCTAGCGCAGTGATTCAACGATATCTTCGACATCCCGAAGATCACCGCATCGTCGATCTTGCGATGTGTGAGGAGAAACTTGATCCAAACTCTTGGATTGAGTGCTTTTCTCTCTAAGAAGCGAGAGGAGAGAGAGGCTCTCAACTCTCATTCCATGAAAATGAGTGAATAGTGAATTGCACATCAAAGAGAGATATCCTCCTCTCTTATTTATATACATGTTGATAAATACCTGGTAGGGTTCCCTGGCCCCCATTAATATCAACATTCTCTAAATAAATAACTATGACGACTTATAACCGATTCAATATTATTTATATTTTTTATCACATACTTGTAATATATAAAATATATTATGTGATAAAACCGAGCCTTTTAACTCGACTCGCTTGTCCTGCTTAATATTAAACAAACCATGAATATTAACATAATATTTTTTCGATTAATATTTTCTCGTATTTACTGAACTCGTAAATACTTTTAATAAATTCAATCCCAAATATTCTTAACTTGAATATTAATGAATTTATTTAATTATTTTGGTGATCAAAAACTTGGACAAAGCTCGGACCCCGTGGCGGGGCCCACTATGTCCATATACCTATTCAACTGAATAGATGCGGATTCTTGAATATGCTATTGTGTGTGACCTTCTAGGACCTTATCTCGATATCAATGAATAAAATTCACAGACCAAGAGCGGGGTCTAGCAATCCATCATAGCCCCTAAAGTGATAATTATAGTTATAGCAATGACTACCATCCTACGAACACTGACTGTGTACTATAGTCTCTTTTTTATTTGATATCTCATAAAGCAGGACGCACTCTTGTGTCATCGTCCTTATCTTGATTTTTTATTTATTGATCTATCCAGATGGATTTGGATTTCTACTGCTTTGGCCAAAATCTTATGAAGGCGGCACCATCCTGATCAACCATACCTGATATATACAACTTCCCAAACATGGAAGAGACAAATCCTTTCTTGACCATCCAACCAACATCATACCACTAATGATGCACCCGACACAAACTACCTTGCCACAACATTATTGCCATGGTTTTCGCCTTGCAACAATGTACGTAATTAAATGATATACATTGGTAATGGTCTCAAGTCAGTAGACCAATACACATGTCCGTAGATATGAACAACCAATGAAACCCAAAACATGTGGTGTTCCAATTGACGAGTCTGTCCTCATGATCTAACTACTATGGATCACCATGTGCAAACTTCATGAGAAGAAGTCTCGATGATTATGAGCCCCCAGCACCTAATAGTCAGACATCCACTGTGTCCAGTAAGTAAGATGTATCTAGACTATAGAACAGATATTTATGATCAATTTCATTGTATCTCTAGGTTATCATTATATCCTGGGATCTACTATAACCTCTTGACATGACAATTGACCTTTGGACATTACCATTATTATAGTGGATGCAGAAAAGTCTGCACTATAATGGTAAGATGCCATCATGCATATCTAACTGTACACATGATACTATAATAAAAATAACTACATAGTTGGGTCCAGGGAACCCACAATTTCATCAAGCGCTTCGTATAGTTCATCGTCATTCGGTAAGGACACTGATTTAAAGTTCCCTCTTCATTAGAATGTAATTGGGTCCAAATACCCTAAGATTTCCAATATATGAGAAGGATACAGATGCAAAATCTGATTCTGGGCCTCTTGGATTGGAAGAAATGATATGAGGGATCTAGGGTTGTTGAGCCTATTAGGGTAGAAAGAGTGTTTCCTGATGACGACTTTCCTTTGGGTGACTAGTCTGGGTCGATCAATATGTCGAGCCGTAGAGGGAATGGAATTCATATTCATGCAAAGGTGTCTACAGATCGATGGCCATCCATGTCCGATGGCCTTAGATGTTTATAAAGATCCACGACTATCAGGGTCAGGGAGTCTGATGTATTAAACGGTATGTCTGGTCAGGTTGGAGATGGTAGGCCACAGTTGTCTTTGAATCTTAAGAAGTTCCCTTCACATATTAAGCATTCCCATGAGGTACACTTTTACTCAGTACATTTTAATGTTGTACAATAAGGACGATCTTCTATTAGTTTAATATTCATTGAGTTTAGACCACTGTTGGAAGATGTTATGGTTACCTATGGGATAATAAAATTAGGATGCTATGGTAAGATCTGATCAGAAAGAGGTTTGAAGGTGTAAACTGTAATCATGGGGTTTCTCAAATTAGGAGATGTGGTGTTGGGGTTCATGGGGCTAGTAAGCGTACATAGATAGGAAGTGCATCGCCTGTGTATGACTTTCCATTGGTAAATGGGAAAGGGGTGATAAATATGAAGAGCCACTGAGGGCATGGTTTCCATAGTCCAAAAAAGGTGTATGTAGGTCTATTACCTTCCACTTCTGATGGCCATGAATTATTATGAAGATCCGGGATCGCTAAACGGATTTCAAGAATGAGAGGGTATGGCACCTGCCATCAGGACATGCCTTTGTAGGAAAGGGAATGCTTAGCCGAACCGCCATGCAATGGTCGAGAGCTGATTTCCTGATGAAGATGCTGGGGAGGAGCAGTTCCAAGTAGTTAGTTTGGATTGTATTTAATGATTGAAGCCTACGGGTAATGAATTTCTCTAAGGCCTACATGCCATGTAATACATATGCCTTCGGGCCTTGTAGGGTTCCACCTCACCCCCGGAATTGTGGATGATCAAAAATTAATTAAAAATGAAGGCCTTCTAGCCATTGGAGGAGAATTTTGTCACGACCCGTCCTCGGGCCCGTGCCGTGACTACCCCAAGCCCGCCTTCCATAGGCCAGGGGCTGGAGACTAGCACCAAGGCGTAAATCCCAACAAAAAGGGAAGACATTGCCTTTGAAAAGTAAACAAGCACCACAGAGTAAGCAAGCGAAAAAAATAAACACTAAGTAAAAACTGTACAAGCTGTGCTGAAAGTAAAAGGGGCCGGAAATACAAGCCCAACTGTAAAGTACAACTGAAAGGAAAAACAACAACTGAAAGGAAAAACTGCAGCGTCGAGCCGTCCTCTGGAAGTCCCACCTGAAGGGTGGGTACAGATAGCCTCCACTGCTCCTCGGGTCCACCTAACCGCTCCGAGTACGTCCCGTCCAGTGGTCCACCTCCAGGTACTGTCCTGCTCCGCACGCCTCCTCCACGATCAGCGCTGTCTGTCGTCTGCATCCAACACTACGAAGTGCGGGCATAGCCCGTGCAGGGGTGAGTATAAGCTACTCATTAGGGACCCCGAGACCCCCGAAGGTCTCCCTAAATCCACAAAGGATAAGCCACGAAGGAGAGATACAATCACGAAGTAACATCTGACACGGCTTAGGTATATGCCCATACATATACCTAAGTCATCAATTCCCCGATCGGCTCCAACGTCCAAGCCCTAGCACAACCCAGTCCACACAGGAAAGCAAAACGCATACCCACGCAGGATAGAACAACACAATCCACAAAGGAGAGTAAATAGTAAATCCAAACAGGATAGATCAACACAATCCACAAAAGATAGAAACACAAGATTCAGCTCACACAGGTATGCTTTTTCGGATGACGGTAAAGATGATCACTGAACCATCTAAGTCGTCGGACCCACGAAGGATCGATAGGTACTAACCTCGCAGTGACCCACACTGGATCGGACCCACACAGGATCGGGCCCATGCAGGACCTGTAGGAGTTGGCTCACACAAAACCGCTGAGTGTTGACCCACACAGGATCGGATCCGTACAGGATCGGGCCCACACAGGACCGGGCCCACGCAGGACCTGTAGCACTGATACACGTAGGATCGCTGAGTGCAGTAGTCGTCGCAGTCCACAGAGGATCTCTGCACAGTCGTCGCCGCAGTCCACTGAGGATCTCTGCACGGTCGTCGTCGGAGTCCCCGGAGTATCTCTGCACGGTCGTCGTCGGAGTCCACGGAGGATCTCTGCACGGTCGTCGCCGTCGAGGGAGCAGTCGCAGCCAGCACTAGGGTTCCCGCACACAGCAAGCTCGTTCGGGAGGGTCCGCTCCACGAGCCGAGAGGATGATACATCAACTGTCATGAAGTCTGAAGTTGATGTATCCAAAAGTTCTGTATCGTCAACAGGAACTCAACGTCGCAGACGGTGCGTCAAACGGACGCCCGATCTGAGAGTTATTGGCATTTTCGTCCCAGGGGCCCGGTTGGTTTTTAAGGAAAAACCAACCCGACCGCACTCCACCTGCGTCCAAACCTCGGGCGGAGTATTCCAAAAGATACGTCTCACTTAGAGGAATTCAACAAAGCTGACGGCACGTCAATCAGACGTCCTTAGCTCAAGATATGAGCGTTTCCGCTCAGAGGGCCCGGTTGGTCTCGTGTACGAACCAACCCGGCCGAACTCAAGGTATTCCGAAATATTGAGTGCGATATTCCGAAACGACCGTATCGATACAAGGATCATGTTGCTGCTGATGGCGAGTTGTTTGGAGGCAAGAAGCTCAAGTTACGGGCGTTTGAAAGAAAACGTCCGAAGAAGGGGGGTACGGGCCCGGGCCGACCCGGCCCGACCCCCCCTGGGTCGGCCCGAACCGGGCCGACCCGAACCGAAATGACCCGACCTGGGTCCGACCCGGTGGGACCGGTCCGGCCCGGCCAGGGCGCGGCCCGGCCGGTCGGACCGGCCTGGATCGGCTCGACCGAGCGGCCGAGCGCCGCGGGCGTTGACCTACGACCTGAGAAAGTCGTGGCCCGCGTGGGCCGCGCGGGCGAACCGCGGACGCGGCTGAGCCGCGTCCCGCCTGGGAGAACCGGACCCGCGCGGCTGCGGGTCCGTTGGCCGCTGCCGCCGCGGCTTCAGCCGAGGCGGCCTCGTCCGGCGGCGCACCAGGGCGCCGCCGCCTTCGGCCGCCGGCAGTTTCTGCGGGCCGCCGGCGTTGCTCGGGTGGCCCGTTTTCCTTCCCTTCTGCGCCGTTGCTCCTCCCGGGATCCGTTCATTACTGCGGGATCGTGAAACACCTGTTGCAGCATGTTCCTTCTTCGCCCGCCAAATCCTCACAAAACGAAGAACGGCGGAGGGTCGTCGGGCCGTGTTCGTTTGGCCCACACCATCCGCGTTAGAGATAAACAACCGGGAGAAATTGTTCAACACATGAACCGACAATTTTAATAAAATAAAATTGTTCATTTGAAACCGGCTCTTTAATTTTTCAAAGAACGTTCACGGGAATAATTAAAAAGGGGTAATTTTCCAAAATAAATCCCTACCTCGTCGATCGTCGCGCGCGGGCGTTCTTCGCGGAAAAGATCCTCGCGGAAGAGAGGGATCGTCGCGTCGTCGTGGGGAGGCGTCGCGTCGTCGCGGAATCCGGTGTTGAGTTAGTGAACTAAACGCACCATGAAACAACTGATTTAATTTAATTAATTAAATCCGTGTTTTTGGTTAAGAACCACGAAGGAGATTAAGGAAGCTCCGAGACTCTTACCTCAAGAAGCCGATCGAAGATCCGTCGCGGAAGAAGAGACGTTGCAGAAGAACGTTGTCGGCGATGCAGATCAAGGTGTCACGTCGTTGACTTCTGGGTTCGGCATTCTTCGCGTTCTTCGCGTTCTTCGCGTTCTTCGCGAGGGAGAAGAAGAAACAAGGATCCTCTCAAATCTTCTCAAAAGATTTTGGGTTGGTCTTATTTTATTAATATGCCAACACACGAAAACCGGTTAAGAAACGATTGAATTAATTCGTTGAATTAATTTAACGAAAGAAATAGGCCATTTAATTCACGAAAGAAACAGCCCATTTAAATGGTCTGTTAAGAATTTAGAAAACGCGTCGGTTGACTTTCATTAAGACGGGTTTTCACGGGTGCGTTTCTTAGCAGAAAGAAATGGTGGGGCTCATGCGGGCCCCACCTCACAAATATCCTACCAAGGGGGTAGGATATTTCAGGATAGTATCCTATCCATTTCAACTCAGTTCAAGCCGCCTTTAACTGGCTTCAAGTGTCTTCCAAGTGGCTTAAGTGAAATAAAATAAAGTAGTCGCAAAATTATTTTATTTCTTAACTTTAAGCCCGAAAATTAAAAACCGCACCCGAGCAAACGCAACTCAGGAAGAGGCGTTTCTAAGAGAATACCGGCGCTGCGATTTCATCGGTGCCCTCAGAATTCGATTCCGGGCACCGGTTCAAACGTTAGAAAAACTCGCTCGTCCGTTCACTGAACGTACCCGAGCCAAACTTCGGAAAATGATTTCGGGCACACCGGGCCTCGGAATCAGGTACCGTCAGAAACTGCGCTCTTGTAAAATTCCAAAGAAAATTAAGAAAAAAATTTACTTGAAATTTACGGGTCTTTACATTACTCCCACCTCAGGAATTTACGTCCTCGTAAAGATACATCAAAAACTAGGGAAACAAATGTGGGTACTGAGCACGCATCTGAGCCTCCCGCTCCCAAGTGCTCTCCTAGAGGTTCCCGTGCTGCCATCTGATGCGCACAAGAGGAATCGATCGCCCACGTAGGACCCGCTCCTGTCGATCCTCTATCTCCACTGGGACCTCCGCAAAAGTCGCTCCATCATCCACGTCTATCTCCCCATAGTCAATGATGTGGGTCGGGTCATGCACGTATCTCCTCAACTGGGATACGTGGAAGACGTCGTGTACCCAGTGCAACTGAGGTGGCAGAGCCAGACGATAAGCCACCTCGCCAACCCTGCTGAGGACCTGGAAGGGTCCGATGAAGCGTGGAGACAACATGCCGCCTCGGGAAAATCTCCTCAAACCACGTCGAGGTGAGACCCGCAAGAAGACGCGGTCGCCATCCTCGAACTCTAGTGGCCTCCACCTCCTGTCATCATATGACTTCTGTCGGATCTGTGCTGTCCTCATCCGCTCCTGGATGACCTGGACCTTCTCTGTCGTGGCCCGGACCATCTCTGGTCCCACAAGTGCTGACTCTCCAGGGTCTGTCCAGCACAAAGGAGATCTGCAAGGCCTGCCGTACAACGCCTCGTAGGGTGCCATCCCGATGGTGGAGTGGTATCTGTTGTTGTACGCAAACTCTACCAAGGGTAGGTGGTCCTCCCAGCTGCGACCAAAGTCGACGACACATGCGCGGAGCATGTCCTCGAGAGTCTGAATGGTCCTCTCCGTCTGACCATCCGTCTAAGGGTGAAAGGCGGTGCTCAGACGTAGTCGCGTCCCGAACGCCTCCTGCAACCCCTTCCAAAGCCGGGAAGTAAAGCGAGCGTCCCAATCGGAGACAATAGTCGATGGCACACCGTGAAGTCGTACAATCTCCTGAACGTAGAGACGCCCCAAGCTCTCCACTAAGCCCTGCTCTCGGATGGGTAAGAAGTGTGCCGACTTGGTGAGTCGGTCAACAATCACCCAAATGGAATCGTGACCTCTGGAAGTGCGTGGAAGTCCAGTCACAAAGTCCATAGATATCCCGTCCCACTTCCACTCCGGGACCTCCAAGGGCTGTACCAAACCTGCTGGTACCTGATGCTCTGCCTTCACCTGCTGGCAGGTGAGGCACCGTGAAACGAACTCTACCACAACCTTCTTCATGCCCGACCACCAGTGCTGTCATCTGAGATCCTGGTACATCTTCGCCACTCCAGGATGTACCGCCAAAGGAGAAGTGTGATACACTCTCAGCACCGCCTCTCGAAAAGCGACTGGTACCAAGGTAAGTCCTCTGAAAAGGACATTGTGCTCTGCACCAAGGGAGAAACCATCAGGTGCCTGTCCCGAGGATATCTGTGCACGCCGTGTCTCACAGTCGACGTCCCCACGCTGTGTCTCTCTGACCCGCTGAAGAAGTGGAGGAGAGACTGTGAGAGACTGAAGGAAGGCTGCTCCGTCTCTATCCACGAAGGATATCTGCAAAGCGGCTAGCTGCTCTGTCGCCTCCTCAAGTAGCTGGATGCCCGTCCTCCTGCTGAGGGAATCAGCCACCACGTTCCCCTTCCCAGGAGTATAGACTATCTCAAAGTCATAGTCCTGGAGGAATTCAAGCCAACACTGCTGTCTCAGGTTCAGGTCCTTCTGAGAGAAGATTTACCTGAGACTCTGGTGGTCAGAAAAGACTTTGAAGCGCTCGCCCATCAGATAGTGTCACCATGTCTTCAGGGCAAAGACAGCTGCTGCCAACCCCAAGTCATGGGTAGCGTAGTTCTGCTCATGAGGCCTCAACTGACATGATCCATAGGCAATCACGGCCCGCTCCTGCATCAGGACACACCCGAGTCCGGTCCCTGATGCATCGCAGTAGACTACGTATCCAACTCCCTCCTCAGGCAACCTCAAGATAGGTGTGCTGGTCAACCTCTGCCTCGGCTCCTGGAAGCTCTACTGACATCTGTCTGACCACACGAAGGGTTTCCCCTTCTTCGTCAATGCTGAGAGTGGGGCCACAACTCTGGAGAAGTCCGGCACAAATCTCCGATCATATCTGGCTAGGCCCAAGAAACTCCGCACCTCTGTCACGCTCTTGGGTGGCTCCCAAGCTAGCACTGCCTCGATCTTCACGGGATCCACTGCAACTCCCGCCTCAGAAATGACGTGCCCCAAGAAGTGGACCTCACGTAACCAGAACTGACACTTCGAGAGCTTTCCATAAAGCTGGTGCTCTCGGAGTGTGTCTAGTACAACACGCAGGTGGTAGGCGTGCTCCTCCTCCGTCGTCGAGTACACAAAAATGTCGTCGATGAAGACCACGACAAATCGATCGAGGTATGGCTGGAAGATCCTGTTCGTGAGGCTCATGAACACTGCTGGAGCGTTGGTCACGCCGAATGGCATAACCAAGAACTCGTAGTGGCCATATCGACACCTGAAGGCCGTCTTCTGCACATCCTCGTCTCGAACTCTAAGCTGATGATAGCCTGACCTGAGGTCTATCTTCGAGAACCACCGTGCTCCCATGAGCTGGTCGAAGAGGTCATCAATCCTGGGTAGCGGATACTTGTTCCTCACTGTCACCTGATTCAGGCGACGATAATCGACACACAGTCGCAAGCTCCCGTCTGCCTTCTTGGAGAACAAAATCGGGGAAGCCCAGGGCGAAACACTGGGTCGGATGAACCCCTTGCCCTGCAAGTCTTCCAACTGTACCCGCAGCTCTCGAAGCTCAGCGGGGGCCATCCGATATGCTGGAGTGGATATCGGGGCGGTCCCGGGGTACAGGTCAATATAAAAGTCTACCTCTCTGCGAGGAGGTAGTCCTGGAACGTCGTTGGGAAAGACGTCCGCGTACTGATCCACCACTGCAGGAAAACTGGGACTTCGCACGTCAACTGCTCCCAGGATGAGGCTAGCCAACTGATGAGTGATGGGAAGACCTCTCCTCTGTGTGAGTCCATCCTGTGCTGCTAAGGCTCCCTTCTCGCCGGTGAAGGTGAACCTGCTCCCGTCGGTGCGCACACATCGCACCTTGCGCCTAATCCAGTAAATCTGAGCATGGACCGTAGATAACCAATCTATGCCCAAGATGACGTCGTAAGGCCTCGATGCTGCAACAAGAAGATCCCAGCCGAAGCTCTCGCCTCATAGAGTAAGCTCACACTGCCGGCACCAGTGCGTAATCGTCGAGTCCGCTCTTGTAGGAGTCTCTAGCCGTAAGGATCGAGCCAACGGCTCCGTCGGAATCTCCGAGCTCCGAACAAGGGCAGTGGCTATGAAAGAGTGACTCGCTCCTGTGTCTATCAGAACTGCAGCAAGGGTGGAATAGACATAGATCGTACTTCGAATCATCTCTGGCACACCGTGGTCGTAGGCCTCCGCTGCCTGGAGCTGAGCCTGTCATTGCCCGCCAGCTCCCTGTGGTCAGGGCGGGCCTACTGGTGGTGGTGGTGGCAGAGCCTCAAAGCGTCGCCCACCACCTGCTGCTCGGCCAGCTCCTCTGCCTCGTCTGCCTCCTCCCTGCGGACCGCCACGGTCGACCCTCTGCCTCTGCCTGGGTGGTCCCACCACCGTCTGATGTACCTCGGTACGGCGAGTCGGGCAGTCACAAGCCATGTGGCCCCGCCCGCCGCACTCGTAGCACTGCCTGCCTCTCGGAATACTGGCTCCGGGCTGGGTGCCCTGCACTGCTGAGCCAGTGTCCCGAGGTCTCCTGCCAGAAGGTCTGGTCCGCCTGGAACCCTGAGTCATCCGCCTGCTACCAACTGCCGATGACTCCGCTATCTGCCGCCCTGCGGTATGTCTCGCTGTGGACTCAGCCAGGAAGCTCTCGATCAGGAGGGCTCACTCCAGTACTCCTGCCTGGGTCGGGATGCTGAGGGAGATCAGCGATGCCCTGATCTCGTGTCTCAATCCCTGCTCGAAGGTCCGGGCCCGGAAGAAGGGGTCCCGTACCATGTCTGTCGAGTAGCGAGATAGGTCGGTGAACCTCGCCGCGTACTGAGCGACCATCAAGCTGCCCTGCCGCAGCTGAAGAAGCTCCTGAATGCGCACCGCACGGAGGGTGGCCAGGATGAACTCTGAGCGGAAGAGGCTCTCGAAGTCTGTCCAGATGAGGGTGGCCTCATCGTGTACCTAGAGCAACAGGCTCCACCAGCTTCCGGCTGCTGCGAGCAGTAGGCTCGCCACGAGGATCACCATGAGGTCTGCTGGTGTCCTCACTAGCCTGAAAACTCGGACGACCGCCTCCAGCCAGTCCTCGGCTGCCTGGGGGTCCGACTCCCCATGGAACCTGGGTGGTCGCTAGCGCTGGAACTCGTGCAGAGCTCTGAGGCATCGTACATCGTCAGCTGCCAGTGCTGGTAGCATCGGGGGCTCAGCGGGTAAAGGTTCCGCCGGTGCCTCTGCTGTCAACGGGCCCTGTACAGAGGCCTCGTCGCTCGGCGGGCTGTCGTCGCGCCCTACTCTAGGAACCCTAGCTGGCTGCTGTCGTCGTGCCATCCTGAAAAGGAAACAAGTGCACCATGGTCAAAACAGTATACCTGGTGAGCTGACACAAGTAATCACAAAGAAAACTTGAAACACACATGCAATCAATGTTTTCGTGCATTAAGTCGGGAATCAGAAGTCAGGGTCCTGGTGTGTGGATACGTCGACCGCCGCACCAACACTGGACTCCCTGGACTGATAACCACACTCAATACGCTAAACACTATTACTTCACATAGAAGAAAGATCAGAGTCTGTGGTAGAACCGACCACCTCTGATACCAATTTGTCACGACCTGTCCTCGGGCCCGTGCCGTGACTACCCCAAGCCCGCCTTCCATAGGCCAGGGGCTGGCGACTAGCACCAAGGCGTAAATCCCAACAAAAAGGGAAGGCATTGCCTTTGAAAAGTAAACAAGCACCACCGAGTAAGCAAGCGAAAAAAATAAACCCTAAGTAAAAACTGTACCAGCTGTGCTGAAAGTAAAAGGGGCAGGAAATACAAGCCCAACTGTAAAGTACAACTGAAAAGAAAAACAGCAACTGAAAGGAAAAACTGCAGCGTCGAGCCGTCCTCTGGAAGTCCCACCTGAAGGGTGTGTACAGATAGCCTCCACTGCTCCTCGGGTCCACCTAACCGCTCCGAGTATGTCCCGACCAGTGGGCCACCTCCAGGTACTGTCCTGCTCTGCACGCCTCCTCCACGATCAGCGTTGTCCGTCGCCTGCAACCAACACCACGATGTGCGGGCATAGCCCGTGCAGGGGTGAGTATAAGCTACTCAGTAGGGACCCCGAGACCCCCAAAGGTCTCCCGAAATCCACAAAGGATAAGCCACTAAGGAGAGATACAATCACGAAGTAACATCTGACACGGCTTAGGTATATGCCCACACATATACCTAAGTCATCAATTCCCCGATCGGCTCCAACATCCGAGCCCTAGCACAACCCAGTCCACACAGGAAAGCAAAACGCATACCCACGCAGGATAGAACAACACAATCCAAAAAGGAGAGTAAACAGTAAATCCACACAGGATAGCTCAACACAATCCACAAAGGAGAGAAACACAAGATTCAGCTCACACAGGTATACTTCTTCGGATGACGATAAAGATGATCACTGAACCATCTAAGTCGTTGGACCCACGAAGGATCGATAGGTACTAACCTCGCAGTGACCCACACAGGATCGGACCCACACAGGATCGGGCCCACGCAGGACCTGTAGGAGTTGGCTCACACAGAACCGCTGAGTGTTGACCCACACAGGATCGGATCCGTACAGGATCGGGCCCACACAGGACCGGGCCCACGCAGGACCTGTAGCACTGATCCACGTAGGATCGCTGAGTGGAGTAGTCGTCGCAATCCGCTGAAGATCTCTGCACAGTCGTCGCTGCATTCCACTGAGGATCTCTGCACGGTCGTCGTCGGAGTCCACGGAGGATCTCTACACGGTTGTCGTCGGAGTCCACGGAGGATCTCTGCACGGTCGTCGCCGTCGAGGGAGCAGTCGCAGTCAGCACTAGGGTTCCCGCACACAGCAAGCTCGTTCGGGAGGGTCCGCTCCACGAGCCGAGAGGCTGATACATCAACTGTCACGAAGTCCGAAGTTGATGTATCCAAAAGTTCTATATCTTCAACAGGAACTCAACGTCGCAGACGGTGCGTCAAACGAACGCCCGTTCTGAGAGTTATTGGCATTTTCGTCACAGGGGCCCGGTTGGTTTTTATGGAAAAACGAACCCGACCGCACTCCACCTACGTCCAAACCTCGGGCGGAGTATGCCAAAAGATCCGTCTCACTTAGATGAATTCAACAAAGCTGACGGCACGTCAATCGGACGTTCGTAGCTCAAGATATGAGCGTTTCCGCTCCGAGGGCCCGGTTGGTCTCGTGTACGAACCAACCCGGCCGAACACAAGGTATTCTGAAACCTTGAGTGCGATATACCGAAACGACCGTCTCGATCCAAGGATCGCGTTGCCGCTGACGGTGAGTCGTTTGGAGGCACGAAGCTCAAGTTACGGGCGTTTGAACGAAAACGTCCGAAGAAGGGGGGTACGGGCCCGGGCCGACCCGGCCCGACCCCCCTGGGTCGGCCCGAACCGGGTCGACCCGACCCGGGTCCGAACCGGTTGGACCGGTCGGACCGGCCTGGCTCGGCTCGGCCGAGCGGCCGATCGCAGCGGGCGTTGACCCGCAGCCTGAGAAAGTCGCGGCCCGCGTGGGCCGCACTGGAGAACCGCGGATGCGGCTGAGCCGCGTCCCGCCTGGGCGAACCGGAACCGCGCGGCCGCGGGTCCGTTGGCCGCTGTCGCCGCCGGCAGTTTCCGCGGGCCGCCCGCATTGCTCCGGTGGCCCGTTTTCCTTCCCGTCTGCGCCGTTGCTCCTCCCCAGATCCGTTCTTTACTGCGGGATCGTCAAACACCCATTGCAGCATGTTCCGTCGTCGCCCGCCAAATCCACACAAAACGAAGAATGGCGGAGGGTCGTCGGGCCGTGTTCGTTTGGCCCGCACCCTCCACGTTAGAGATAAACAACCGTGAGAAATTGTTCAACACATGAACCGACAATTTTAATAAAATATAATTGTTCATTTGAAACCGGCTCTTTAATTTTTCAAAGAACGTTCACGGGAATAATTAAAAAGGGGTAATTTTCCAAAATAAATCCCTTCTTCGTCGATCGTCGCGCGCGGGCGTTCTTCGCGGAAAAGATCGTCGCGGAAGAGAGGGATCGTCGCGTCGTCACGGGGAGGCGTCGCGTCATCGCGGAATCCGGTGTTGAGTCGGCGAACTCAACACACCATGAAACAGTAGATTTAATTTAATTAATTAAATCCGTGTTTTTGGTTAAGAACCACGAAGGAGAATAAGGAAGGTCCGAGACTCTTACCTCAAGAAGCCGATCGAAGATCTGTCGCCTAAGAAGAGACATCGCAGAAGAACGTTGTCGGCGATGCAGATCAAGGTGTCGCATCGTCGACTTCCGGGTTCGGCGTTCTTCGCGTTCTTCGCGTTCTTCGCGTTTTTCGCGAGGGAGATGAAGAAACAAGGATCCTCTCAAATATTCTCAATAGATTTTGGGTTGGTCTTATTTTATTAATATGCCAACACACGAAAACCAGTTAAGAAACGATTGAATTAATTCATTGAATTAATTCATTGAATTAATTCATTGAATTAATTCAACGAAAGAAACAGGCCATTTAATTCACGAAAGAAACAGCCCATTTAAATGGTCTGTTAAGAATTTAGAAAATGCGTCTGTTGACTTTCATTAAGACGGGTTTTCACGGGTGCGTTTCTTAGCGGAAAAAAACGGCGGGGCTCGTGCGGGACCCACCTCACAAATATCCTACCAAGGGGGTTGGATATTTCTGGATAGCATTCTATCCAGTTCAACTCAGTTCAAGCCGCCTTTAAGTGGCTTCAAGTGGCTTCCAAGTGGCTTAAATGAAATAAAATAAAGTTGTCGCAAAATTGTTTTATTTCTTAACTTTAAGCCCGAAAATTAAAAACCACCCCCAAGCAAACGCAACTCCGGAAGAGGTGTTTCTAAGCGAATACCGGCACTGCGATTTCATCGGTGCCTTCAGAATTCGATTCCGGGCACCGGTTCAAAAGTTAGAAAAACCCGCTCGTCCGTTCACTGAACGTACCCGAGCCAAACTTCGGAAAATGATTCCGGGCACACCGGGCCTCAGAATCAGGTGCCGTCAGAAACTGCGCTCTTGTAAAATTCCAAAGAAAATTAATAAAAAAATTTCCTTGAAATTTTCGGGTCTTTACAAATATGATAAATATCCATATTGCAATTATTTTTTGGGTTAATGAAGAACAACTATAACATTATCATGTGGATTTAGACCATTATAGGAACCACAAGTAGATACATAATCTAACAAGGTAGGAGCACACTGGAAAAATATAGTCGTGAAGCAGGAAAAAATGTAAACCATTACTCCAGAAATTTTTTGATCAGGAAATGTGATATGGGGGCTCTGGGGTGGGTATGAATACAGAGCTATTAATAGTGTTTCCTAAGGAAGACTAGCCTTTGGTAGATAGAACAGGGGAGATCAATATGCAGAGCTGCTAAGACCATGGTATGAATAATCATGAAAATGTTTCTGCAGGTCGATGAACATACACTTCTGATGGCCATGTGTGATTATGTAAATCTGCAATCATCCAGGTCATGGAGTCCGATACAAGGGAATTATGAATACAAACATTCAAGGAGTGTTATATCCATGGTTTACAATGTATATTTAGTGAATTTTTAATTGTACCATGATCTTTATTATCATGAGGTAAGGACGATTGACGTGGATTGTATCGTCATGCAGTCTGGGTGAGGAGTATTTTTAAATTCATGTATTTTAACATCATGCTGTAAGAATGGTGTTTTACTGACATGGAAAGGTGGTGTTGTGTTGTTTAAAATCTTGTATTAATGATGAGGGAAATTTTTAAATCCATTCTATTTAATGTCATATGGTAAGGATGAGCTCCATGGAGTTTTTCATCATCTAGTAAGGATGAGGTGAATTTTTCATTAAGGGGTGGTTGGGCCAAGATAAAAAAATTTCGGTGTCTCTACGTACCCTGCAAGGCCAAGAATAAATGCACATGTAGATCTCTATGAATCACTCATCTTTTGTTCAGGTGATGGAAGCATTCTATAATTCCTAATCCCACGTGAGTAATACACATTGTGATAAACATGGAATGATAGGGGTTCCTACTACGTGGCACAATCAATGGTGTTCCAAAGGGATTTTTTAAATGTGGTGGCTAGACCAGGATACGGGGTCCGGTGTCACTATGTATCTTTCAAGGGGAAGAATCAAGTCAAATGTAGTTCTCAAAACCCATGAAATTAAAAGGGGATTCGTATGCAAATCTGACTCATACACTATAGGTGGAAATTTTTACATGGTGGGTGGGCCAGGATACAAAAATCACGTCATTTCTACATATCCTGCGAAATTCAGAATCATGCCGTACACAGTTCATTGAACATGGAATAGTAGATGATAAATGTCAGGAGATCGATGGTTTATCATGTGAAAACATTATCTCATTATGCAGTTTAATGTCGTGAAACTATGACATATTTCTCTTATTTTAGGGGCATAGAGTTCCGAAAGGCATGACATAGTTTATTGTCATGTCACAGGGATGATGTACCGTGCAGTTTAATGTCGTGCAATAAAGATGAAAGGCATTTTTAATTTAATGTCTTGCATCTCTAATGATTTACAATGTAGTTTATTATCATGCAGTAAGGAAATATTTCTCTTAGTTTGGGGTCATACAGCTCAGACCTATAGTAATTGCTTCCAAACATAAGTACATGCTAAGATTTTATAGCAGAATCAATGTGAATGAGACTGGGAGCCTCCAGAACGCACCTTAGGGAGAAAATCCTGGATAGTTTGAGGTCATGGTACCAAGATTATTGGATCTTAGTTTATGTTCAAAGATTTTGAACCAATGTGACACATTTTATTGTTATGTCAAAGGGACAATGTACTGGGAAGTTTAACGTAATGTGGTAACAACACTCAACTATGCAGTTTTTTGTCAAGCAGTAAGGACATTCAGTGCATGGAAGTTTATCATTCTGTATCATTGAAAAAAATTACTCTTATGGTTAAATGAAATATTTCATTAGAAATATCACGTTTTTAAGAGAAGTGGTGATCTACCCATCTATGGATATTCGGCCATATGTTCCATTGGAGAAGAAATTGTGTATGACATATGGTCCCCCCAATATTGGATCCAGCATAGGTGGCATCTTCCCAGATATCAACAGGGTCCTGGGGACCAATACCAATTCTCTTTCAACGAAAGACTGAAGAAAAACCATTTTATTGAAGGCTCATGAAATATAATTTTAATATACATCCAGGCAGTGAAAAGTGTGTAACCACTTATCATCTAGTCACTCCAATTCATCCAGTTGCTTTTCGACATCCTAATTGTCAAACAGTTGATCACAAATGGCAACACTGAGTGATGGAAATTGGAGTTTAGTTGGATGAACTGATTCTGTTTCGTATACTAATGAGTACAGAGTATGATGGGTTGTGGTTGGTGTTTTGGTTTGATAAGAACATAAGTCATGGAAGAGTTTTTCAGGACATGAATTTTTGCTTTTTTCCTCCATTTTCTAGAGTATGTTAGATATGGTCTTATTGAAGGCCTCTATCTATTTATTGGCCACAACATGGTAGCATGATTGATGGTTGGATTTGATTCCATATAATGGTATAGTTTCTCTAATTTGGCAGAGCAGAAGTTGTTTTTGTTGTCTATCAGTATTGTTTGAGGGTCACCGAATATGGTGATAATATTTTCTTTCACATTGCTGACAATGATTCTTTCCCTAACATCCTTAAGGGATGTAGCTTCTGCCCCATTTGTAAAATAATTCAGTCTCTCTGAGAATATATTTGAATTTTTTTACTCTGGATGGAGGATATGGTCTCACGAAATCCATTCCCTAGATGATGAATGGCCAAGAGTACTTAGCATGGTGATATAACTTTGGGGATGAAGAATGAAGTTGGCATGAATTTGGAAGGTGGTATATTTCGCACTGAAGTTCATGCAATCTCATTCTTAGGTGGGTCAACAGTATCCAATCCTTCAATTTTGATGAGAAATATTGGATCCTGGTTGATGTTCTCCACACACTATGGCATGAACTTCATTAAGGATGGCAATAGTCTCTTCTCCCTCAATGCATCTGAGAAGGACCCCATCAAGGCCTCACTTGATGAGGACCTTCTGTTGGCTCGTGCCGCTATATTGGACAAAATTGATATCCCTTATCTGTATTTGATCTCTTCTAGTCATGTCTCATGCATGTTCTCCCCTCGGAAGGTAGTTTGTAATAAAGGTCATTCAACCGGTAGTATGATCATATGACTTAGGGACAGGGTAGAATTTATCGATTTCTTCCATGTTTGTTTGAACAAATGACAAGACCATTCGAAGATGACCAATGAAGATAACTATTTCATCCTGTTCTGGGTTAGATAGAGTTATGGATACATTGGCTAACATATCGTCTTGGGAATTCTAAGACCATGGAACATAGGTAAATATCGGTTCTGTGAGAAACTCCTCCATAAACCCTGGGACGTGGTCGAATATGGGGATCGTCTCCCCCTTCATAATAGCATAGACACCATTCAATTGCTTGAGGACATGTTCTGAGTTGCCTTTTACTTTATGGTACTAAACTTGTTCCTAGAGTGCAAGCTCAACACCTACAATGAGGGCCTGATATTCTCCCTCATTATTTGTGCATCCTTCTGTCAAGAGGAAGGAATATAAAAACTATTCCTGCTCTGGGGATATGATTTTGATTCTTCGCACCACCTTGTCAAACATGGAGTCTTCCATTCATTTACTCATCATGCTTCTGGATGCACTATAAAAGTACATTTCCCATATTCAGGAATCCTTTTTCACAGAGACGACATCTTCTTTGGGTATTTCAACGTCTGATGATGTGTTCTTTGTCAAGTGATGCTATGCAAGAACATATTCCAATGCATGGCCCTTGATTTCTTTCTGAGGAACAAACCAGAAGTAAAACTATTCATGGATGACTACCCATAATGATAGTCATCCAGAAAACAATGGAAGGTGGAGGATATACATCAGTGGATTACTATACGAGATCAGATGGACTTTATAAAGAAGAAAATAATGTCGCAACATTTGGACCGTGAAGAACATATCCAAACAACTATTCATGATATTTTAATACTGGTATCATCATCAGTCATTATTTTCATGAGATAATAAAGGTTGTTTTCACTGTGTACATCATTCCACTACACGAGGAAGGCTCCTAGTTTCCACACTAAGGCCAGCACATACATGATAAGTGACATTCCATCAATAGGAAGCATGAACACCCGTGGTCTTAAGAGGTGCTACTTGAGGATATCGAATGACTCATAGATATCATCTTTCCATTGGTAAGTAACTCCAATCTTCATCAACCTGATAAAGAGTAGAAAATTATTTATGAGGTTGGCATTAAAAAGCCTGATATAGCCCAAGTGTACTTGGAGTCCTCTCACATCAGTGAGTTTTGTGGGGAGGTGGAAAACCAAGGATTTCCTTTTTCATCTCTGGGTCTATTTTGATGCCTAAATGTTTTACGACAAAGTCGATAAATTTCTCTAAAGTAAACCCGATGGTTCATTTCAAGGGGTTCATCTTTAGTCTATATTGACAAAGTTTTATAAATATGGTTTTAAGGTCTGACAGGTGATATGAGTGATGTTGTGATTTCACCACAAAGTCATAAACATATCATTCGTTGAACTTCTCCATGAATGGGTTGAAATTTTGATGCATGACATGTCGATATGTGGTTCTAGCTTTTTTCAGACCAAAGTGCATGACCATGTACCAAAATACTCCATGGGCCCTAGAAGGTATTGGAATATCCATCTTCTCAGGCCATCTTGATTTGATTATATCCAGAATAACTATTCATGAATGAGAGACCCTCATATCCAGCCGTCACATTGATCAATAGTTCAGTGATTGGGACCGGGAAACCGTCCTTTGAGAAGCACCGATTGAGATCTTTAAAATCCATGCAGACACAGATATGTTTGTTCTTATTTTTGATGGGAGCTATTTTGGCCCACCAGATTGGATATAAGACCTCTCGAATGATGTCTTCATTTATGAGATGGTCGACTTTTCCCCTATCATCACCGCATTAGTGAGGTGCATCCTTTTGGATGCTTGCTTATAGCCTCAATGATCTTCTAAAAATCCTAGGTGGTGTGTCACCATATCAAGATCGATTCCTATAATTACAATATAATTTAAAGAACAAAAATCTCAATACTTCATCAAGAAAAATGTGTATACCTATTTTCTCAGAAGACATGGATACACTAACGAGAGTGGGTCTTGGGTCTTCTTTAGTACCCAGGTTTATTTCCCAGAGCTCATCAATAGTGGTAAAGATACAATCTTCGAATTCAAGAAGGGAATATATAAGATCATCTTCCTCTTCTTCACCCAAATACTCCTCATCTTCCCTTTCTAACAAGGATAGAGCTCTTGATGTGGGCTCTCCAGAGCTCGGAGGCAAGATGTCACATGTGCGTTCTCTGGCAGAAGGGACTTCCTCTAACTCAATTGGTTTTAAGGAAATATCTATATAGGGAGAATCATGGTGGTGCAAGAGTCTTATCCTTATTCATCATCAAAGAGTGTGGTAGATATATCTTGAGATTCCAAGGATGGGGCATCAGTAAATTTTTCAAGCATTCATCCTTGGATTGAGGGTTAATAGTCACTTCTGCTTTGTCAGACTCAGCTTCAATCACTGATATAATGTGAACTACTGAATACACATCTAGACTCAGATACCTTCCCTAACATGCTTGATGGGAAACAAGTAATCATTACCGATATACTTTAGGGGTTCATCAAGAAAATTTTAAAGACCATTTGGAGTGGGGACCCAATCAATACCATCAATTGTAGATTTATTCCCTTTATTGCTCGTAAAATCTAGCATCGATGTAATGTGACATCGATATCTCAAAAACGGCCTTAACAGTGTGAAGTGTCCCACTTATTCCATTTATTCAATATTTGATAAACTGGTTATAGGTGGAAGGAATGGCCATGAGTTGATCCAGCCATGGCCTTCCTAATAGGGCATTGAATTCTGTGTTTTTATGAACCAACAGGAAATGTAAGTGGGTCACAAGGCCTCCAAAATGTGTTCTGAGCATGATTTGTCTCATTAGATATTTTTCTCTCTTTTCATAACCCAATAAATTTTTGGCTATGGGTGTTAGATTATCCTCATTGTATCCCAACCAATGATGTTTTCACAGTGGGAGAAGGTTGACTCCAGATCCATTTTCGATAAATTCTTTCTATAATTCAACATCATTTAGCATGCCAGACACATATAAAGGTTTCATGTGTCCTTTCATGGTGGAATATTCATCCTAATCAGTGATAGAAATCACTACATTAAATTTAGTAGACCTAGTCTCCATTTGATATATCTCAGTGATCGCAACATCGACTTGAAATTCGTAGGGGATGAGGATGGATTCTATGAGTGTCTCCATCAAGTATGTTGAGAAACTCAGGGCATCATGGATTGATAGCTTTACTGGTGCTGAGGCCATCTATTTTAGGATATCATACACATTCTCGATGGGGTAGAACTAATCCATTTGTGGTATCTCTTTAACAAGCACTTTATGGCCTAGATCATGAGATGGGGAGGGACGAGTCGTAGGGTCTAGAGTTGGTGGTGCCCCTATGTTCTAAGGACTTGACCTGGTAGGTTCTCTTGTACAGCCTGGCCAGCTAGACACTTGTTCCTCCTTGGATGGGTACCGTAGAACAATGAGGTCTATGTGGCTGCTCATGTAGGCAAGGGAATATTCTCAATACTACTGGGTCCATTGAAGTCCACTCCTGTTAGTTTCTACAATATTGATGTTTGAGATGGGGTATAACTGTTGGGTGCATTTTGGTCCTGGATGCATCTTCCCTTGTATCCCTTACTTATGCAATTTCTTCCTCCGATCAACAGATCAAGTGTTGGGAACTCATGTTCATAAAAATAATATTTGTCATAGAATATTTCCATTAAATGGAAGACGTTGATGGATCCAGAGAATTGTTCCTCATTTGATGACAAATTAGCATGTTTGGCTACCTCTAATGGTGTTGTTTTGAGGGTTAGTGCACATTTTTCATGTCTGGCCGAATGAAATTCGAATGTTTCAAGGGTAGATTTGGCCCTGTCACAGACTGCTTTTTTAGGACATATTTCATCTGTATCTAATTGTGTCTAGATGAAATGCTTGTGGAGGGTTGTTAAGTCATGGACAACGACTGTGTTGCATTAGGAGCTATTGGCGGCACAATCGATGCTTCAATTGAGGTCAGAGTATGCCAGGAACTCGATTGACTATCTTCAAATTCATCTAACCATAAAATAACTTCTCCCTTTTTCTAATGACTTTTGGCCACTTCTCCCCCTCATCTAGGTCAGTGTCAGAATCATATTCTACATGTGTCGTAGGTGTTCCTAGCTTTAACGTCCCTGAGTACACCATCCTTTGTAGGAGTTCTTTGAAGATGAAGCATTCCTAAATATTTTTTTCCAACATCCAATGGTAGGGACAATAATCTTATCAATTATCGAGGATAAATTCATCTATATTTTGTGGTTCTGGGAAGTAGGGCAAGATGCAATTCTTGGAGGCTATGAAATAGTCGTGTACACGGTCCTCTCAGAATGAGTTAACTCTATTTCATTATTCCTCAAATTGGTTTTTCCAGGGTCCTCTTTGATTATCCTGCTAGGGTAGAGGAGGTCATTGATATGTAGGTGGCCCTTTGTGATTTAGCAGAGGCATAAGAGGAAGATTAGTTTCGGGGGGTGGATTGAGAGTGACAGAGGACGCTTCAGCTCTACCTTTCCACTTTTCAAGAGCCTGTGAGTCTATTTGGGACTTGATGTTAGTCCACATCAAGGAGTATTTTATTCTCAGGGTAATAACTAAGAATTCCTAGAATCTGGTGGTGTATTTCAAGAGTATGAGTGGTGTTCGTATCTCATCTTAGAGGGTTTCGATGCATATAGTATGAATCACGTATTGGGGAATTGTCATATTCAGAGAGTAGGTTAGTCCCTTCCATTTGTCAATGAAATCTGAGACCCTCTCATTCATAATATGTTTACAATTCACGAGGTCTCTAACCATAGTCTTAAGAAATATTGAGCGGATGTGGAATTAGAATTGCTGCAGAAGATCCTCCCATCCTTTTTATTTACTGAGCTGAAAAACTTATATACCAGACGATGGATGATCTTTTTATGGTTTTCATGAAGTATATGAGTTTCACTGCTTCGTGTTATTCTGGTGTTCCCATCATAGGGTCTCAATAATACGTGTAGTGTATCAAATTATGTTTCGGGTCTCCTAATCCATTGATTATATGGAATACAGGGCTCCCAAAATTTAGTGGAGGTGGTGTGTTACTCACCCAGTCTAGGTAAGTCTTTCTCTCTAGCAGTATCAGAGCATGTTAGTCTTCCATTGCTTCCAATCGACCTGTCAGTGCATCTATGGTGTTGGCCAGACCTAGGTTTACATCTTGTGGGGGCCTGATCCCAAATAGGTATAGCCTAAGGTACTACATGTGGTGCTGGATCAGCTCGTACCTGAGGCACATATGCCATCATGGGAACACTCAATGGATTTAGATGTACTCACTTTGGATGCTTTCTATGTGGAAGGTAATTTGTTATATGTTTCAAAATCTAGGTTTAGGTAGTTGGATGGGCCAGGTGCAACACTGGGCAGTGGCCCTGACCTTGTTTCATTTTATAGGGAAAATATGTGTTGTTGAGACGCACATACAGGAAGGTTGTATCATGATTCATCTTGGGGGATATATTTGGAAGGGCGGTTCAACTGGAGTAGCTTGGATTTAATCCTCCTTAATTCCTTCATTTCATCATCCTTCTGAGTGAACCTCTCTTTGAGTGAGAGAGGTTCTTTTGTGTTGAGAGAAAGAGGAAGGTTGAGGAGAACTATGCTTTTGTTCTTATCTCTACCGGTGACTCATGGGGAAGTGGAATAGGACTTGTTGGTGCAGCCAGGTTCAGGGCGGCCCTCTGGTTCCTAGTGTGCATGCCTACTAGCTTATTGTGAATCACAACCTGAACAGAACAATCTTCTCTTGATCCATCTAGATTTTCATCATCGTTGGTGCCATCTGTGGGGTTAACATCCACGATGTTGATAGATGCGTAACACGAGGTGGAGGAGCTATCATCATCCAAGTATGAAGAAGACATTCAGTTCCATGTACTAGTTTTCTCCCTTCTGTGTCGGGATTGCCTTTGGGTATTTTGATAAAGTGTGATGAGAAATAATCCTTGGTGCGACCTCATGGAATGCCTCTCCCTTGGTTGGGATGATGTTTCAATGGATGGTACATGACATGACCTTCCTCTTCTGAAAATCCTCCACAAACGATAGAATACTCAATCACATGGGGGAGGTTGTTGTTGAGGTTAAAATACCCCCATCCCTGGGGGATGGGGTTGGAACCATTCCTTTGGAACTACATCTATTTTCATTTTTCATGGACATACAGGGGAAATTTTTCTAAAAAATCCCCCCAAACCTGCAGGCTGTGGTTGATCCCATTTGGTGGCAGCTACTACTATTATGGCTTCCTACTTGATCTCATGTGCTCCCATTCAAGGGTTATAGAAACCTGGTGTCGAGTTCACCTGTGAAATATTTCTCTCTATGGAGGCATACACTGATCGTTGATTGTCTTTTCTTAGGTGAGAAGAATTCCAAATGTTTTTGGTAGCCAGATTCAAGAGTTTGTGAATGTATTTCTCTCATTGGACTAGATGCTTTTGAGACTTAGTCAAGGAATTTTTCTGTCAGGTGTGTCACGTCTCTTGAGTAGGGACTTATATTATTTCCCTTCAATGTGATAGCATTGTAAGACCTTACGGTGAACGGGTTCGGTTGTATAGGAGGTGTAGTGAAATGAAGAGATCCATGTTTTCCCCATTCTTGGATTTGAACTACCGTCGATGCTTCATCAATAAGGTGATTCAATTTTTATAGTAAATGGAAGCAATTTAACTCAAATACCCTTTTTTCCTCTCTAATAGCGGTTGTCACACTGACGGAAGGGCTTCAAGGTCAACGTGACATAGGATCTCTCTTATTGTCTTGACCTGATCTACATACCCTTCATATGGTGGGATGTGTAATTTCAACTGGTGAATATTTTTCCAGATATTGTAGCAGATTTCATGTACGCTTCCTTAGGAAAACACACTAGGTATGTCAAACTAAGAAGTGGTCATGGGCCAAATCATTACTGGTATATCATCCATGGGTTTCCATTTTATTAGGTGCAACCCAAAAACCATACCACCGCCAGCGATTCCTCTACTTGATCATCCTAGTTGAGACTCTCCTTGATAGTATGATCGGAGTTTGTGGGGATGAAAGGGATAGAGTCGTTATGTGGGTAGCTTCGGGGTGCCGTAGAGGATGAACGTGGTCCCAAGCCATCTCCTGATGAAGAAGGATGTCATTGATAGTTGACTAGGAATATGAAAATCGTGATTCCCTCCTTCTGAGTTCCTCATAATAAGAGGGATTTTTTGTACATGATTTAGTAGGGGGAGGACCTTCTTGTCGATATGATATGTCACCATGGGGAGTACCTATGCAGTTGGCACTACAGTGGCGAGGATGACAATCACATCTTTTACTCTGATTTCCAAAATTTATTCTATAGTGCATACCCTGGGGAGGACCTTCAGAGTGGAATGCAGTAATGGGAGGACCATCATGATGTTCAAATCCATTGAGGGGAGGGACTTTGTAATGGCTATAATGGTGGCATGGAATGCCACCATTGCTGTTTTTGGGAGAAAACTTGTGGGGTACACCCAAGGTAGGGCCTTCAGAATGAATAACAATAAGGGGAGGGCCTTCTCATTTCATGATTACTTTATGTAGAGGACCTCCGCTTTCCATGATATAATGGAAAGGACCACCATTACCATCTGACACATCATTAAAAAGATGACTTCGGTAGTGTGTACCCTAAAGAGGACCTTCACGGAAAACTACAGAAAGTGTAGGACCTTCTGGAAGCATAGTTCCGTTACAGGGAGGGCCTTCGCAACAACCTCCATCATAATGAGGATGGCCATCATTGTTGGATGTTCATTGTACATCTTGGGGAGGACCTTCAGGACACACTGCTACATGGGTAAGACATTCTTGTTGCTTAATTTCATTGCAGGGAGGACCTATGCAATGACAGCCATAATGGTGAGGACTACCATCATAACTATCGTGATGGAAAGGACTACCATCATAGTTATCGCAAGGAGGATATATGTTGGGATAACCTCATGGAGGGCCTTCAGAATGTACCACAACTAGTGGAGGACCTTATCATTGCTTGATGCCTATACAAGGAGGACCATTTCTATTACAGTAGCATAGACTGCCTTCATGATTTGATGCCTTTCTACATGAAATATTGGTGAAATTTAACCACTAGAGAGGACCTTTAGGGTAGTCCAAAAAAAGGGGATGTACTTCTTGTCAGGATGAGACATCACTGCGGGGAAGACCACTGCAGTTTTGACTATGATGGTGAAGAATACCATCATAATTTTTGGTCCCACTGCACAGAGAGTGTTTGTTGTGTGTACCCCGGGGAGGAAAATCAAGGTGGACTGTATCAAGTGGAGGACCTTCTTACATCTCGTTCATCTGGTCATGCAGAGGGATTCTATGACTCACATCCTATGAGTAACTCCCTTGATTTATCATTATATTCCCATGAGGGAGGCCCTCATGGGTGCTCTAGGTAGGGCCTTTAGAGATGTTGGTAGCGACATTGTTGGAAGGTCCTTCAAATCCGCTACAGCTGCTCTCATAGTATGGTAATGGGTTGGGAAGATTACAAGACATGGAGACATGTTTGGTGGAATTGAGAACCCCAACTTCTAGAAGAGTGGAGTAATAGACCCACTCTTTATTTTTCAACCACCTTTAGCTCATTGGAGAACTCTCTTGAAGGTAGTAGGAACCATCTGTTGTTGATAACGACCGTCACCTTTGGGTGCTAGTCTAATTGGGACCTATGATGCTTCCGCGATACGATGACAAACATATTGATTTTTGGAAGGGATATATGTATTTCCTAGAGCATCCACTGGGATGGATGGTTGTCCCCTAGTTGGAATGACTGAGTATGCTTGATTTGGTTTCCCTTGTATCTTGGGATATAGCCGAAGAACCTCTAGGGTAGAAACATGGATGCATAGCTATGTTGAGGTGGCTGTCTCATCTCTTAAATGAGTCAAATCATTTGGGGAGACGAGGTCATGCGCCAGAGTCCATGCTGTTTCCATCAATTCAATTACATTTTGGAATGTCATCATGATTTTATATGGGATCGATACATACTCTTCTATCATTTCCATGATTTGCAGAGAGACATAATTGGGGAATAGGAATGAGGGCCCATTCTGCAGTCAGAGTAGGAATGTTTTGCTCCAGTCCTCCAATGGTCAGTGAATACTATTGATTCTCCTCTTTCGGGGTTGGTGAATGATCCTGACCCTGTGCTGGGATATTCCAGCTTACTTCTCTATTTTCTTCCACACCAGGATGATAAACTTCACTTGGATCCATTGGGAGATAGAATTACAATTTTCGGTATACTACCATATAGATTTGGTGGACCATGTTGGTAGGGTGATGTTCCTTCCTATTGATTTCCACCATATCAGGATGGCGGCTGTCAGGATCATTTGCCGGGAGAAGGTCCTGCATGAGCTAGATTTCCACCACATCTGGTTGGTGGGCTTCATGGTCCTTGAAGGGAGAGGATCCTATCGAGTAGGTTCCATCATGTATCAGTGACGGGCTTGACAAGACATGGAGGGGATTTGAACCTACTCATATATTGTCGTTATGTCAGGATGGAAGGATTTGGATAAGTAGATAGGTGCATGGGCATGCTCATGATATGTCTCTACGTCTGATCATCATAGTTCTTCCTCAAGAATGAGGGTGATTACATGTTCTTAGTTGTATGTTATCAGCCCTTGGCAGATGGTCTGAGGGGGAGGATCTCGAGGAACATGGGTGTAGATCCTCGAGGTGGTATCCTCTTAAAGGTGAGGATACGAGGTTGCTATCTATATGTGGTGACATCATCGTGTTTCAGCATTGTAGAATAACACCATTTCAATAGAGATGACTCATCCACCTCCTTACAATAAGGGAGGTATTCATTGTCTCATTTCGGGGACAGGCTCCCGAAATATTTTCAGACGACTACAAGGGCCACCTAGATCTTCTCCCTCCATCACTGTTAGGCATGTGGATGATGGGACTTATACGACTAGAGGGTTTACATAGCTTCCTCCACAGTTGAGAGAGCACTATTCAGGTGGTACTCCTATATAAGTGTGTCTGAGACCCAAAGTTGACGATGATAGGTGGGCGACGGGGTCTACTGCCCATTAAGAGGGATGGTCTTTGTGTTTATCATTGTGAATGTCAGTGAATTCCTTTGTGAATCCATTGGATTGAATTAATATCTATTTTGTACCTATAAAACATTTGGAAAATATAAATTGAAAAAATCATCAATAAAGAATCTCATAATCCCATGCATACTTAATGACCTTGCATGACCCTCTTTTTTAGCATGATATATGGTGAAAAGGGTTATTATTTCACCACCTCAGTTGAAGGCTCGCGGCCAGGTCCATTTTGGTTTTGGATGCAGAAGGAACAAGATGGAACGTCAAATAATAATCATCCATTTATTGTTATGGAGAGATTTAGATTAGGGTAAACCAATCATGTTGGTTAATGATTCACATCAAGTTCACTATTTCTATTTCATGGCATTGGGACGTGGTTGGTTCACATGTCTGATTAAAGGGAGTCAGTGTTGTTAAATCATTTCTATTGGGTTCGCTATCTTTGTGTCTATTCGTAATCTCAAACGGGTTTATTCGCAAAACTAGAAATTACCAACGGTTCTTATATCCTATGATCCATGGACCTAATTTTCAAATGTAGGGTCTCATTGGGTGATATGGCTGACGAAATGTAAGAACTCACATTGGTCTTGAGGATGGGATGTCAGGCCTAGATCACCCTTTTTGGGGGAATAATTTCTTATTTTGTAACTCTCTTATAGACTTAAAACATTTTCATATGTTTGAAAATATTTGGATTATCACAAAGCATAGTATCCACAGATTACCCCATGGTTTTAGGTCACATGTATACGCCGGGATATAGAACCATCTACATCTGTGGATTATCATCTCTCTTTGGATTCACGATTCTAGGGACGTTTGAGTTTGTTTAGACAACACTGGTGTCATGCATTATAATTGGGTGATTTGGTGTTTATTATCATATAGTGGGATAGATAGTGACTTGATCATATGGATAAAACCCATAATACGGGCTCACAACGTATCCTTGTGAGTGGAATCAGAATCCACGATGTTCGGATCCACTTAACGGGACACATCACCTTTTACGGTCGTGTGACAAGGACCCAACCATACAGTTTAACATCATGTGGCAAGGAAGTCTAGGAGACATATGCCTAGTCATGGTTGGTGCAGGACATACACTAAAACGGCCCAGAGGACATGAGGGAAATGATTTATTGGGAACTTGTACAGAAATGATAGGGGCATGAGGACACAATCTGATATGGAGGGATGGGTATCAGACTAGGATGTTGGGCATGCACCACATATAGGTTTCTTATGTATCCTAGTTGGTTGGGAATCAATGAGTTCGTACTTCTGTATGGTCAAGGCTTACACGTGATAGTTGTCTTCCAAGGGCATGATTAGAATCCCATGTTGAGGTATGATTGGGGATTACATGTGGTTGGTGGCCTGATTTGGGATTGAACCTCAGGGAGGTGTCCTCTGTAACCTATTAATGAGGTCAGCATCAAAACCCACGTAGTTCGTTCTACCGATGTCATTGTACGGATGTTGTAACCACCAAAAATCTCTAAGCCTGCGAGAGTCTTTCTTGGTATGAGACTCAAAAAAATGTGAAAGATTCATCTAGAAACATAGTTTTTCCTTACTTAGAGGAGATGAGGAAGACGATGGAAGAGGGAGTGGGTTGAGACCATGATACATTCATTCCCCCTAGTGTTGAGGAGGGAGCAAAGGTATAAGTCACATTGGCAGAGGTCGTGGTACGACGGTGGAGGGAACGAAGCAATGAACCTTCTGGGATGGAAGGGGAAAGGTTATTTTTGTACGATGAGGATGGTGTGGTGCTTACTCTATGAGGTATTCCATGTTACTCTCTTCAGTGTATGGGAGAAGTGCTCATCGTAGTCACTCTTTAAATGTAAAATCAAGCTGGATCCCTCAATCCTGAAGAGTGGAGATGCACAATGGGGCTCCTGGGCACGGAATTCGGACTACCGTGGGAATATGAACCTAAGAATGCTCCTGATGTCCGTTCAAGGGATGGGGTAACCCCATTGTCACATCCTACCATTGTTAAATGAAATCAGGACGGTGCGCTAATGTGCCTATATTTTTTAGAATGCCAGTCTGGTGGAGTTGGGAGAGGCCTTGGCTTGGTGGTAATGGATAGGCTACTGATGGGATTCTGGAGGATTGGAATTAATTGGATGGGACTTATCTGACTAGGGGTTTGGAAAACCAAATTCCTTTGGGGGACCGCATATCCATATGGGAAGTGGTTCCCTTCACGTAGGTAAGTTCTACATGGATGGAGAGGTCGTGTGCATACTAGTGTGGTACACGGACGGAGGGGCATCCCACATAACAGAGTGGTGCGCGGCTTCGGGTTTGGTCCACATACCAAATTGGTAACTGGTGTTGGAGTCTGCTCGAACGGCGGCGGCCGGGGGCAGCACTGGCCAAATCTTAACCCGCGTAAGAGGGTGTTATGCAGCATGCTGGATCATAGAAGGGGCATAGGCAACCTGGTTCGTGGGGAGTGAAACTGCATAGGGGATATGGTTCGTGGTTCACCAATATAGGGTTCGCAGTTTACCAATTTATATATTCTCTCTTCAGTTCTTAACAATTCATCCTAGGATTATACCTGTTACTAGTTTGCAAATCAGAACATCGCGGTATGGGAAATCTGAATCTCCTAAAAGCCTCTTCATTCTTCAAAAGTATGATTCCATCATTCAAAAAGATGATCGCTAAGAATATGATCTTCAAAAAGATGATTCTTTTATTATCCCCCTATATGTCATTTTATACAGGGGTAGGGGGAAGGGTCGTATCTATGGTCATGCAACACCTTTTTCAGAGTCCCATGATAGAAATCCAGGCCTACATATGACTTAGCCAACCTGAGGTTCGTGTGGTATATTGAATGCACCTCATATGTGATCCAACATGGTCATGGGGGTGTTACGCAGATTCATAGGGCTCTGCCTCTATTTCATGAATGACACGGTTTGTGGTGGGGGCTGGCATTCCTTGTTTGTAGCCGGCGCGGTTCCCGACTGCAAGCCGGTCCGGCCTAACTTGGCGGCCATTTGGTTCGCACCTGCATAGGATCTCCGCCTCCATTTCACGAACTATAGAGTCAGCAGGGGGTGGGGGTGGAGGTCACTGAACTAGCCACGCACCACAGATGAGGAACCGATATGTAGACTGGTTAGGGCCTTTACCATTTCTTTTAAACAGCCTTTATATTTTTTCAAAATTATTAATGAAATTTGGGTAGATTCTTCCACAGATTTTATGGGATTATTTTCTGTCTCTTCTGCAAATTTTTCAGGACCCTACATGCATGGATGTTTTTTATGGATTCATTATATCTTAATCAATAAGAAAACTTAATGAAATTGACGTGATGATACCTGTAAAATTTTTATACTCTTAGTGGTTGTCCTTTGGTAGAAAAATTTCTATTTTTATTTTTAAAAATCCAAGATAATTTTTATGAATTTCAGGGATCTCATTCCTTAAAATAATTAAACAAGATTGGTGATAATTCCTTGATAATTTTTATGGATTCATTTAATAAAATTTGATTCCATGCATGAAAATTATCCATGTAAAATGATACAATGGTTTTTCAAATCTAAATGAAAAAGAAATGTGTCAAAGGAGGAAATGTTTTTGCAACATGTTGAAGTTGAGAGAAGACCGTGATGATTATTTTCTTCATGAGGAATTTTAAGGTCTTGAAAAGATGATTCAATTGAATGAAATGAAAAAAATTTAATTCATATATATTTTTTCATGAAATTTTTGTAAAAAAGAGAATGTGATTTTTAATTGCATTTTGATATGGATTGATTTTGTAATTATATTTCATTATTTTTATATAATTTGTATATTTGATATATGTATATTGACACAAAATGGAGACCAACATCTATATGGAAAGAAGATAATTTTACACCACATTGTGGTTGGAGGAACCTCAGGTGCGTTCAGAATCCAGCTCACATGCCCCATATTGCCGAAGTGGAAGCAAGAGCCATTGTAAAGGTTTTATAGAGTGATCTCTCAAAGTCATGAATATGCTCATTTATAATTCATAGAGAGTATGTCAAAGGGATAAATCCTAATTCTAGTGTGTGAAGTGTTATGCAAGTGAAAATCCTTAATGGCCATCTTGAATCAGTTCCTGCACTAATTGGTTAATAAAAAATGGCTCAAACACATGGATGAATTGACGTGGGATTATAAAGGTTTGGTAATTTTCACTTGTAAATCAAAATTTGGATATAATATCATCCACATGATTTGAGGAATCTAAACCCTCATTTGGATCTCAAATGATGAGTATTCTTGATTTATCCTTGACATCTTCAGTCTACAACATTCATCGAAGAACTGTACGAGACAGTTCATGAAATAGAGAGATTTTATGATCTTACCAAACATGAGATCAGTGCATGTTTGATATCATCATAAGAAGATGATGTGTTCCCACGCATGGAATCCTCTTCATTAATTCTTTATAATATATCAATGGATGATCATTGTCCAAATAAATGTTAATTTCATGAACGCCAATAATAAATAGATAATATATAAATGATTTATTGGATATGCACACACATGAATGAAGAAGAATATTTAATGTGAATATGAAACCATTATCAGCATAAAAAATCCATTCCATCAGAAGGAAACCCTTTCCCAAATTTTTATGAGATATTAACCTCATTGAATGGGTCTTCGACGTAGAATATGATTCAGAGGCCTTGAACCGACATTCTTATGGTAGATGTGGTGATGGATTCTTCCTATAAATAATGAATCACTACGGATTAGAAGATGGGTAATATTCAAGAGATATCTAGTCTTTATTGAAATAGGGCACTCTGAAATGTGTTTTATGATGAGTAAGTTCCATGAATCAACTTCGTTTCATGAATGAGGACAACTGACATCCTGCTAAAATGATATTCAAGGACACATGATTAGCGTTAGTACACTCTATTCATCCTTGTGAAAGAACATAGGTCATAAAATCCACTTAATATCTTGATACACTTATGAGTTCTCCATGGATTTCATGAATAGTTTGAGTTAACCATGGAATAATTTTTATAACATCTGAGTTAAATGAATGAGGTTAATAAATTATGAACTAACTTTTATTTGAATGACATCTTTTAGAAAGAATAAATTTATGATAATTGGATAGTGTGTGCATATATGGTTGTGTGATATAGCAGTGTGTAGGAGGAATAAGTGCAGTCACACCGCTTTCTGGTTGTTTGAAGGATTGTGTGCATTCTCTATGCATTGATAAAAAATAAGAAGAATGTTGTGTTTGCGAATGTATCTATGTGAAGGAAGTAAGTGGAAATAATTGGATAGTGAGTGTATGATTTTGTGAGAGGGAATTTGTATTAATGATAAAATAAATACATGAAAACCCACATAAATACCCATCCTAAACATAACACATTAGTGAATACATATAATTATTTGAAATATAATTTTTTCATTTTTATATTTTAAATATGAATTATATACAAATTTTTTTCATTATTTAATGTACAAAGTTATTTGATATTTGGAAAATATTATAAAGATGAATGTATTTATCACAAGTAATTGAATATGGTAAAATCATTGACCTAAGGTATTTCTAACCGTGTAGTTGATTATTGATTAATAAAAAATCATGCAGTATGTTGAAAAACTCACAAGTTGATCATTATGAATATGTAGTGAGTTGGTGGGTAATTTGCATATTATACTTATTAAAGAGTAGTGGGAAAAATTCATACAATCGTGTTGATTCATTTGTACTCCAATACCCACAATTAAGGGACATGATTATTCAGATGAATCAAATCCATCCAATATAGTGTTTTTTTAATATCTTTGATGAAATTGTGGTACCAATATAAAAAATTCAATTGATGAATAGTTTTAACAGTGTAAATAACACCACTATCTTATAATGATTGTTTATTTGCTATATAATTTTTTTTCCAATTCTAGGAATTTGTATTCACTATAAACATATATTGATATGATAATCCTTAAAACAACCACATGTTGATCATTTCAATTAGTATATCTGGGAATTTAATCATGTAAAAATATTTTTGTGACGTTTTTTCTATTATTATCTTAATTAAATTATATGTGATTATTTAGAGATCACAACAGTTCAATTCCTCTAAACCTGGGTAGGGGTTTGAGAGTACGATGGGATAATTTAAAATAATGTAAACCCCAGTAAAATTATGGTGCAATGACCCCCCCCCCTCAGTGCCTCTACATTATCTGTCTAGGATCTATAAGTGGTAACATATTCCAGGTTTTCCTCTCATTGGATCAAAAATATTCTAGTTATTTTTACAATGTTTATATAAATTGAATATTTTAAGCTAATTCTAGAGTATCATAGGCGTAAATTTTAATCACCACTCAAATTGCAGAAACCCTGAAATTTTCAACCAAGACCAAGAAAAATATGATTATGGATGAAAATAGAAAGAGAAAACTCTTAACTAAGGAATATAATGTAAAATTTACCTCTATCAAATTTTTTGACAATTTATCCTATGGTAGATTAAGTTGCCGAGAGTATGAGGAAGATAAGCCTATAAAATTTTTGAGAGACATATAATCTCAAAATCATTGATATATGAATAATGTTATTAATGAATTGATTTAATATATATTCCTTTCCCTTTCAAATATCATCATGATGATATATCAAGTCATTAATAGGAATGAAATAAATTTAATTATTCACTTGGGATGAAATTAAAAATCTACATTTATATCATAGACCTCATTAATGAAAATGAAAAATAATTTACACTTTTCCATGAAAATATTTATGAAATTGAGGAATTATTTAAACATAATGTCTATGAGTGAATTGTGACTAATAATTTTTTTGGTTATGTATACCATGAACATGAAATATTATTCAATGATTCAATGAATGTATGAAATTATTAGATTGAAGAAAGTAAAAATAACCTCAAATACCATGACAAGTTAATGGATGAAAATAATATGATGCGTGAAGATTATATCCATAATATCCATTATCTTGAATAATCATATAAATCTAATGGCAGTGAAATGGTTTCTCAGTTGGAAGTTAAGAAAATACATATAAAATACCACGAAAACTATTTGAATGAAGGTGGAAATCAACATGTTGATTATTTTATTAAAATGAAATGTGAATGGTATGGTTGGATGAAATCAGTTCAAAATGATTTCACCACTTCAAAAATGTCATTTAACATCGCTTGATGTATTGAATTGGATTTTATCAGTTATATTTTTAGAAGTTAATTTGAAAAATTACGAGATCAAGTGATTGTATTGAATTCTATTAAAAGGCTCGGTGTTCCCGAAACAATCCATTGAAAAATGTTATTTTTTAATAGTGAACATGGGTGTTTTTCATGAAAAAGTGCAATAACATCTAAACGGTATCCCAGATCAGAAATCTGAAGGCATCGTTGCATTCTGAGGAGTGGGTTTACTCCAGGCGGTGCATAACCTCGGCTGACGTAGGCCAAAAGTGAAATTATGTTTTGGGACATAATCATAATTAAAATATTTTAAATCAAATATTTTCAACATAGTGTTTTCCTTTAAAAATACACATGGAACAAAACTCTAGGTTATTATAACCCTATAATTCTTCAGAGACCGCGAAATATATCAACACCACCTTGGGTTATTATACACATGGAAATGATAGTGGATCGACACCACCTTGGGATCAATGAATCATAGATCAAGGATAGATGAACAATGAACAGAGACCGCGAAATATATCTTCATCAATGATCGATCAAAAACATCATGGTAGGTTTTAGTTTTGATATTCTCCATTCCCTAATTCTTAATATTCTGCGGTGAACGTGGACCAATCAACAAATATATTGTCCCACGGATCTGTCATTTTTAGGGTATGGGTCTTTTCTATTAATAAGGTTTGTAGGAAAATGATCATGAAATTTTTGTTGGATTATTATTCTCCTTCAAAGGGAAATTAACCCTGATAGTCAAAATCATTGATTGAGTGGCATTTCTATTTTATGTTTCACAGTTTTTCTCCCTTCATTCTTCATTCATCACAGACATTATTTATTTGGACCTTGGCTCGATGACCCACAATTAATCGATCATTGCACTCCTATTTCTAGAAACAATGATTTGATATTGAATATCTGGGATGGACACATTAAGAAGGGGGTGCGATGGTGACATTGGTGAATAGATCGATGCAGTGTGGGATATATTGTTTCTCGAATGATGTTGACCCAGGATGGGATGTGGCATGGATATGAGGCCACAATATTTAAGTTGGCGACCTGAGGATCGAATAACATCCTTTTGATCAAGAGTAAAAGAACCAAAACAATCCTGGGGGTCTACATATTGGGCCACTGATGAATTTAAGTGGCCCACAACAGTGGATATGTGTCGGTGTGGTTGAGGATGGCCACTCGCATCGATGAACATGGGAACACACAGTGGATGTTTTGGGGATGGAAGGATGAATTGGCCCACCATATTCAATGTGATTGATATTTCATTGACAGGACACATGCGGTCAAGACCTTGACGGATCTCTGGTCCGCATGAACAGACAAGGATGGATGCGGGGCGGTGCACCCCTGCGCTCGGGGTGACACAACAGTGGGTCGGACCACGTGTTAGAGGAGCCTACTCGCTCGAGGTAGGAGAGATAGGGAGAATCAGGACACTGAGAGGCCCAACATGTTGGGTTGGCCCGACATGTCAGGTCAGGTCAAACTAGACCTGGTCATAACTGAACCCTTTTCACAAAAGATTCATAACATTTAAATAGATCAATCATTTTATTAGTCGTCTAGGGAATTGCGGTCCTTCCGACTAGAGGGTCCTCTGAAGATAATCAAACTGATTTTTTGTAGATGTTGTAAGGAGACCTTATTGTTTTAGGAGTAGTCCCTCTCAATATGTGAAAACTTTGTGCAGAATAGGTGTTTTTCGTATAGAGAGATTCTACAGCAGTTACTCCACTTACAATTTAGGGCACGAGTATTCCTTAACTCTTTACCCAGGTAGAGATGAGAATACTCAAATTGTTTGTGCGGGTTCCTTCCCTTTGGGTAGTTTTCTCTTGGGGTTCTATAACCATGATGGACTGGGGTGTAGGTTTCCCAGAGATGTTCATTTGTTTGTACAGTTCTCCCCTATCTTGATATAGTGTGGGCCCTCTATTGACATAGAAAGATTGAGAAGGTACTCTCCTATCAGACCAATGTGCGGGTCCTCTATCCTAGGAGTTGGTACTACCCTATCATTCCATGGTGAGGGAAATCTATACACATACTGATAGAGTAGATACTCCCCTTCAAATATAGGGAGTGGGTCCTCTAGCCCAGGTTTGATACAACCCTATCATACAACGGTGAAAGTCCCACATAGTGAATGAAATGATAGAAAAGGTACTACCCTGGCGTACCAAGGTTAGGGTCCTATAGTCACCGAGTGGCAGTCCCCTACTCAGTAGGGTGTGGGTCATAAATTTACAAAGAGCTACTCCTCTATCATATATGGTGTGGGTCCTTCAGGCGTCGTACTCCCCTATAGGATTCAGGTGTGGGTCCTCAATTAAGGAGTTAAACTCCCCCATCTTTGAGAAGTGACAGGGAGCAGGTCCCCCATTGGAGATGAATCCCCCACGCTTGTTTGGCAAAGTTCGAGGATCATATCTATTCTGTTGGTTTGAAATATACATAGATAGGATTTAGTGATCCCTTAATGGACTGAGAAGCAGGAAACTCTTTATGAGAGTGATTTGGGTTTCACGGGTTAGTTAGGAGTAGTGATTCCTCATATATGGCCTAGTGATGAGGGGTAGGCCTCTTCACTTGGAATCCATATCATGAACTGGAAAAAAGATAGTGATTAATGGACCTCTAGTGATGATCACTAGATTTGGACCTTATAAGATGTTCCAAATAAATCACATTCTCTTAGTAATACCATTAATAATGGTAGTGTTTTTATTAATGGTGTGTATTTCACAAACAAGTTCTATTAGAGTTGTTTGAGTTGGTGGAGTGTGTTCCCCTAGTTTTTGTTATTATAATTTTATCATATAATGAGAATCTTGATTTTGGATATGATATTGGAACCCTATGATTCAAAGGGCCTGAGAGGAGTATATCTAACCATTTCTGAAATATCTGTCATAAAATAATATCTTTATAGAGTTGGTTGAACTTTTATTTTTATTGTGGTATACTTCAAGTCTTATATTTGTGGTTTTCCATTGTGTTTCGGGGTCCCCTTCTGAGTATTGATTTAGTCACCCACACAAAGGTTTTGTATGCGCATTTCGTGTCTTGTTCTAATGATCGACTCTTTTGATAATGTTCCTCGTAGACCCAGACTAGCTGGGTCCTAGTATGATTAGTCTGCTTGTGCTTTGTTCTAGTGGCTTAGAGTACATCAATCCAGTGTCGTAACTTAGAGTTGGATCAGGTGGAATTTTTTGCGTTAATGCTTTGGTACATGTGTTACACGATACTTCTTTTTTGTAGGCTTGTATTTCTGGCCTGATTGTAATTTTCTTCTTTAAAACCTGTCGTACTCTGTTATTGGGTTTTAGTGGTATGCATTCTTGTTCTTTACTTAGTGTTTTTACTTTCCAACATCTTTGGCATGGAGTTGTGTGTGTTTGCATATGTTCTTTGGAAAATTCCACCCATTTTTGGGGTATGCCTACATAGTGCTAGTCTCTAGCTATCATCCTAATAGAAGAAGGCTTGAGACAGTCATTGCATGGGCCCTAGGTGACCGGTTGTGATAGAGTGGTATCAGAGGGTGTCGGTTATACCTTAGGACCATAGTGTTGTGATTTTTGTTTGGGTTGCATTGTGGAAGTGTTAGGATGTTTCATGATCGGCTCTCATGCCAGAGGTTCTAGTGATTGGTGTGTTAGATAACGTATCAATTCAGTAGGACACTGATAACCTTCTTTTCAAATTGGAGAATTAGGCCACTAGTCATTGAAAATTCAATGGTTCATACATCATGTAGGAGTGATTTTTTATATTTCATGTCCTTCTTGGGTCAGCTCCCTAGATATACTCTTTATACTATGGTACATTATGATTCTATTTTAGGATGCTTCCATGATGACAGTAAGATTGGATTCTATGGTGTTATCATGATAATTATCGGCTCTGTCAAGATCCATAAGTGCCAGGAATTAACATCGAGGTGTTACCTCTGAGTGGTCTGCTGGTGGTACCACCACCAATAGAACCGCACATTTTACCAGTTGTGCATACCATGGATGATTTTGTAGGATCGGATTACAACATATATACACAAGAGGGGGGTGAATTGTGTCTTCTCAAAAATCTTTGAGTGATTGTGTTCTGCCTTTTAACTTTAATAAGATAATATTATGCAGCTGAAATTTAAATAGCAGAAACACAAGATGTATAGTGGTTCAGGGATCAAAAGGCCCCTAATCCACTCCACCAGTGATCTACTCCACGAGCTTGGTGATTTTCACTATCTGGTCCTCTTTTCAATAGACCGTTTCACAACTGAGTACAGGTAGTTGACACCTTTACAATCCAAGGAAAAACAAATCCTTCTGGTTTAAACACGAACCTACTCAGCTTAGTACGAGAAGCTAGTTACTCAAGATAAAAATAATTTTAGAAAGAAATTTTCTAGTTAATCATCACAATTGTAACAGAATTCCATTGACAGCAGATGGATCGTCGTCTCTAAAAATATTTATTTTCAAGTCGATGCAGTTCTGAGTCGATCTGGTTGTAGTAGGTATAGAGATATAATTCACAACATTAGTAGTAGTAGATCCATAGTAAATATTTGATGTAGAATAATTGAATCTTCTATCGAGTTCCTTATTCTTAAATAAATAGAGCTTTGACGCTCCTTTTGAATCAGCAGATCGGTGTGATTTTTTGCAGTCTCTTTTTTCTACCTTTTTGAATAATAGATTGATCACCACACACCTGTTCCTGGTGTTTTAGAGAAAACATATATAATAAAGCCGAGCATATTCCCTACACATTTAGATCTATAAAAGTCACCTTCTTACTCGTAATATTCAAAAATTTGAATTTATAGAGCAGCCGTAACTTCCCTGAAGACTCTTCATTAAAAGCTACTTTTAATTCGATCTTTAATCCATTGATAAAACGGTTTTGGATCAGTCAAAGTCGTATTTTTAAATTGACTTTAAATCCAACATTAAATCCACCTAACAATCACCTTGCTGACCGTTGCATAAAAAAATACCGTTTTTCAATCTTTCTGATGCCAAACGTAAGGTTGATGACATGGCCACCAAACGTAGGGTTGACAACGTATGGTTGAACATAAACGTAGGGTTGATGTTATTTTATTCAAATGTAAGGTCGATCATAAATGTAGGGTTGATGATCCATACTTTTTCTTCAACATTGAAATGTACGGTAAAAGATCCATACTTTTACATGATCCATACTTTTCCAAGAACATATGTTTGTTTACAAAAGTAAGGTTGATGAACCATACTTTTGAGAAACAAATGTAACATTTAGTACTTACGTACGGATCTCCTTCCATACTTTATTGATATCCCAAATGTAGGGTTCCTTTCTAACGTAAGGTTCTTCTTCTATACTTTGCTGATAACGTACGGTTGATTAACCATACATTTCTCATATCTCAAAAATTATACATGCTTTTCATCCTTACTCTACATTTATCCACGTAGGGTATGAACAGTGATTCTATAACATGCTAAAGAAAATTCTGAATAAGTAGTGCATGAACAGTGTTTCCAGAAGGTGCTAAAATACAAATACATTAACAATTAATTCCCATAATTTCAAGAGAAAAATAAATTAATAAATTCCTACAAAATACTAAATAAAATATTTAGAAAATAATTAAGGGTATTTATGAGCATCAAAATTATCATAAAGAGACAGAGTATTATTTTCAATAATCTCCCCCTTTAAATAACATTATTATATATTGTTTAAAAAAATACATTGCTCAATAATCTCCCCCTTTTTGATGATCACAAAACCCATAAAATAATAAGACGAATTAAATGAAATTAACTTTCAAAATTATTTACATAATGTTTTAGAATTTTGAGAGGATAAAACAATATTTAATTTTAAAAAAATCATTTCAATAAATAAAAATTCCTCCCTCTTTATGAAAATAAAATAATTTTTCTTTAGAAATAAATGTGTCTAGTTTTATCCAAATTTCTCCCTCTGAATAAAAAGTAAAAGAAAATTTCCCTTTATAATAAACGACTGTTAATAACATAAAATAGTTTTCTGTATAAGTATAAATCTGTATAAATCCAAAACATTAAATATACAGGAAATCATGTAAATAAGGATTTTATAATAAAATGTTGTGTTTATCCAAATTTTTCCCCCTCTTTGTGATATAAAAATTAATTATAAATCATGGATTTTAACACATTTAATGTTGCACCGAATTGTAGGTAAATTCTATTATTAACTGTTTATCAATAATTAAATCTGGAGTACTGGAATATCAAAATAAAGACAGTAAAACAAAGAGAAATAAAGAAAAATATTTTCATTAAAAAATCAAAAATAGACACAAGTATGATAAACAAAAGAATCAAGGTTTGGGTAAGGTAGGAAATAGGTTTTATCTTCTCTAGATTGAAGACTTGATTTTTGTAAACTATCCCCTGAGTCTCTTCATCATCCCATATCCATGTTTGATAATGAGCTCTCTCTTCTCTTGAGTCATATGAATATCCTCGATTAAATTGACCCTGAAAAACTCATGCATCCTTTCCTCTTCTTCTATAAATACTAACATCTTCTCTGACATTTGATTTAATATTGTTCTGATTGGTGGCTCACAAAATGTCAGTTGATCCACTAAAATTTTCTGATTGTCCAGCAACACTGATAATTGAGCACTGTTACATTGATGATTTTGAAACCTTTCATTCATGTTGCTCATCGTGGTTGTGATAGATTTAAATCTTTTGATTAAATCAGGTGAAGTACTTGATCCACTAACAACACTATTTGCAACTGATGCAAATTGGTTCTCCATAAACAATTTTAGATCTGACAAATCTGACATCATAACTAATTCATATTTTAACATGAAAACTGCATTCAGCATATCCTCTTTAAACATTTCAACTTCTTGCCTTGAGAATATACTCTAATTTAGTTTTTAAAATCTCAATTGTTCTAAGTCTAAGGCATTTCTCAGAGTGATATTCTCATATTCCAACTGAGACACCTTTTTGTACAGTTCTTCAACATCTTTTTTCCTTGAATCAGAGGCACCATATTCTTGATTTGCATTCAGAGGCTCTGGATGATGCAGCAGTACCAAAGGTAATAATTGAGCATCAGATTTATCTTTCTCTTTGTTCTGAGTGGGTTTGTCCACATATTTTTCCACAGAGACCTTTCCAGACTCTTCCATAGAAAAATACTCTTGAAGAACTTCTGTGTGAGCTTCAGGAGTTTCTTGACGACTAGAAACATCCTCACTAGGTTATACCTTCTTATCTTGTTCATGTTGAAGTTTAACATAAACATTAGCTACAATCTGTTCCGGAGTCTCCCTTTGAGCTTCTTATTGAACTCCTGATCCCTCTACTAGTGTTGTCCTTTTACTAACAGATTTCCTGGTCTTATCAAAAGAATCTTCTCTTACAAAAGTATAAGAAAATAAAGCTACTTTTATTGCCAATATAGGGGAATTAATTTCCTCATTAATATTTCTAGTTATTCGAGACTGAAGTCCCTCCTGAATTCTTTCATCCTTAGCATCTTCCACTTCAAATCAGATCTTTCTTGCTAAATTGCTGACTCTTGATTCAGCTTGTCCCTCCTTGGACTTAGCAGGTTGAGCCTGAGCACTCTCTGAGTCATCCTCAGCTCCTACTGGCAATAGTTTTCCATTAATGGCACTCCAGAAATATCCAATTTTTCTTAGAGTTCCAGCATTGAATACATTGTTGTGATGACAGTGTACTCGTGCATCCACTAATCTCACCATGTCCTTTTTAAGCAATAGCTTGGAAATGAATCGACCGAAAGGGTAAAAGTTCGTCCCGGTATCACTTCGACATCAGCAATTGAGGTAACATACCATGTAACTTGGAAAGTTTAATTTGATATCACTTAATAGAAGATACATTATGTATATATCAGGTTACAAAATCTTTTCCATTTCTACCATTCTGGGAGCTATTCCAGTCTGAACAAATTTGACCAAAATTTTCTGATCAGGATCCAAATCCTTGATAAAATTTTTCTTTATAGTCTTAGTACCAAAAATAAATGACATTATTTCCTCAGAGTTATGAACAGAATCTCCAATATTTTTCAAATCGAAATGAAAAAGATCCCTCATGAGGGCAGTTGGGAATCTGACCAATTTCTACTTACAAGATTGAGAAATCCCTATCCTCTATCTTAGTCATCATACTATCCTCAGTATCTCCCAAACTAAACTATACAGATTTGATGAAGTATTTATGTTATACCTCATACAGAAATTTCGTATTTTCACTTTTGAACATCTGTTCAAGGATCTAAAATGACAGCGCTTGTTTCGACAGTAGATTTGTCTAAAATAACCAATCAAGATCTATTACCTTGCCCTCTATGATTTTTACTCCTTCAGAGCGTTATCTCTTGGCATTTCTTGTCTCGACTTCTCTTTCTCTTTTAGTCCTTATCATCTCTACGAGAATCTCATAAGGTCTGAAGGTTAGGGTTTTAGAGGTTTGAAAATTAGGGTTCACGAATAGTGGTGCGGTTTGCGGATTCAAAAAGGATTTGATAGAAATGAAACGACTGAGAAGTTGAAAGGGTTTTTGACAACCTTGATTCCCATGTTTTTAATAATAATTATATATATTTAAAAATAAATAAAAAATATTACGTGGATAAAAGAAACTTATTCTGTCTGAAAAACAAAAATAGAAAAAGTATTTTAAGAAGAATTAAAATATAAAACTAGAATTGTAAAATAAAATTTTATTTAAAATCAAATAAACCTAGATCACCCTTAATAAAATCAAACCTTTCAGAGGAAAGTGGATTAGTAAAAATATCAGCTAATTGAATTTGAGTATTTATAAATTCTAAAAATATATCCTTATTAATAACATGATCTCTTCAAAAGTGACGCCTTGTATCAATGTGATTAGTTCTAGAATGACTAATATGATTTTTTGAAATATTAATTGCACTTGTATTATCATATAAAATAGGTGTATTATTAAAATTAAATCCAAAGCCCATGAGAGTGTTTTTCATCCACAACACTTGTGCACAACAACTACTAGCAGAAACATATTCTGCCTCAGCTGTTGACAGGGAAACTGAATGTTGTTTCTTACATGACCATGACACTAAAGATTTTCTTAAAAAGTGACAAGTTCCTGAAGTGATTTTCCTATCTAATCTACAACTCCCAATGTTTGCATCTGAATATTAAATCAAATTGAAATAATAATTTTTAGGATAATGAAGAGATTGAAAAACAATGCCTTTTAAATATCCAAAAATTCTATTAACATCAGTTAAGTGAAACTCTTTAGGATTTGATTAAAATCTTGCACAAAGACATACTGAATACATTATATTTGGCCAGCTAGTAGTAAGATATAATAAACTACCAATCATACCTCTATATAACTTGTTGTCAACTGATTTTCCATTTTCATCCAAATCATTTTTTATATTAGTACACATAAGAGTTGTATATGTCTTGCTGTTTTCAATTCTAAATTTCTTCAAAAATCATTAATATATTTGCTTTGATTCAAAACATTTCCAAAATATTTTTGATAAATTTTAATTCCTAAAAAGAAATTTAGTTCTCCCATCATACTCATTTCAAATTCGTTTTTCATTAACTTTGAAAACTCATAAAAAATGGTTTTATTAGTTGATCCAAATATTACATCATCAACAGAAATTTGAACCAATAAAACATTATTTTTCACAGTTCTCTTAAAGAGTGTTGGATTTTCCAATCCAACAGTAAAGTCAATTTTTAAAAGAAAAGAACTTAATCTTTCATACCAAGCTCTAGGTGCTTGTTTAAGGCTATAAAGAGCTTTATTACGTTTAAAAACAGAATCAGGATTTTGAGAGTTTTCAAAACCAGGAGGTATCTCAACACAAACTTCCTCCATTAAATAACCATTTAAAAAGGCAGATTTAACATCGATCTGAAATAATTTAAAATTCATATAATATGAATAGTCTAAAAGGATTCTAATGGCTTCTAGTCTAGCTATAGGTGCAAAGGTCTCATCATAATCTATACCTTCTTCCTGATGATATCCTTTAGCTAATAATCTTGCTTTATTTCTATTTATTGTGCCTTGTTATTCCTATTTATTTCTAAAGACCCATTTGGTACCTATTACTGGATAATTCTTAGGTCTTTACACTAATTCCCAAATGTCATTTCTTTTAAACTGGTTTAATTCATCTTGCATTGCTATTACCCATCTTTCATCATCTAAAGCTTCTTCTATAGTCTTGGGTTCTTGTTGGGATCGGAAGGCAGAGAATTCCACTAGGTTTCTTAAGTTTTGTCTAGTTTGAATACCAGTTTCTAAGTCACCTATCACAGTTTCTAAAGGGTGATTCTTTAGGGTTCTAGACTATCTAGGAAAAATATTTAAAGGTTCCTGGGTATCATGTTATTCTGAACTGGACTGAATCTCTTTTATATCATTTTCAAAATCATTCTTTAAGTTCTCAAGTCTCATGTTATAATGCGAGTTAGGTTCATCCATTTGATCTGTCCTTTTCTCAAAGGGATCAGATTTATCAAATTTCATATGAACTGATTCTTCAACAATCCTTGACATTTTCTAATAGATTCTATAAGCTTTAGAGGGAGCAGGATATCCTATGAAAATACCGTCATCATATTTTGGATCGAACTTACCAAGATTATCTTCGGTGTTCAAGATGTAGACCATGCATCCAAAAACATTAAAGAAATTTACTTTAGGTTTTTTGTTATTCTATAGTTCATAGGGTGTATTTTTAAAAATTAGTATAATTAAAACTCTATTAATTATATAGAAAGTTGTATTTACATCTTCTTCCCAAAAATATATAGGTAGGCTATATTCATTTAATATAGTTCTATCCATTTAATGAATTGTTCTATTTCTTCTTTCTACAATCCCATTCTATTGAGGTGTTCTTGGTGCAGAGAAGGTATATTTAATACCCATGTTTGACAAAAGGAATTAAATTCTTGATTCTCAAATTCTCCACCATGATCACTCCTCAATGAGATTGTATTAAAACCTTTTTCATTTTGAACAGATTTGGAGAATCTTTCAAATAATGTAAAAGCTTCAATTTTAAATTTCAAAATGAAAGTCAAAGTAAATATAGAATAATCATCAACTAATACAAAAAAATATAATTTACCAGCTAAGCATGCTACTCTGGAAGGTCCAAACAAATCCATATGGATAAGTTCTAGAGGATTAGTTGTAGCAACTTTATTAAAAGATTTGAATGATGATTTTTTTTCTTGCCAAGTTGGCATGCATCACATAATCTGTCACTTTCAAATTTGAGACTAGGAATATCAAAAACTATATGTTTCTTAGATAATTTATGTAAAACACATTCATTGAAATGTCTATGTCTCCTATGCCAGATCCAAGATTCACTTATTTTAGCAGTCAAGAAGTTTACTTGTTGTTTACACATGGAATTTAAATCCAATGTATAGACTTTAACAGTTCATGGTGGCTTAAATTTAAACAGTTTGTCTTTGGAAACAGTACAACAATTGTTAGTAAAATCAATAGTATATCCATCATCACAATGCTGAGAGATACATATCAGGTTGTGTTTTAATCCTTGTACATAAAGTACATTGTTGATTGAGACTATTTTTGGATCTCCAGTAGTTCCAATGCCATTGATTTTTCCTATGGCATTGTCACTAAATGTGAAAAGTCCTTCCTTTTGAGTGAGTAAAGAAAAATTCAATGAGTTTCCACTCATATATTTTGACCAGCCACTATCCATGTACCATATATTTTTTCTACTTTGGTGGCCTACTACCTGTAAATAAATTCAAAAAAATTGCTTTGTTACCCATATTCTGTTGGATCCAGGGGTGTTAGCTAGCAATGATCTGTGTATCCAGATTTGCTTTGTTCTTTTAAAATGAGCGGAATCATATAAGTCATTTGAAACATAGGCTTTCTTAATATCAAAAATTTGAGTTTGTCTTAAGAAACAATTTTTAGCTATATGTCCCTTTGTCCAACGAAAGTTACAATTAACCCTTTTAGAGCTAGGAACAAAATAATTTTTATATAGCTTAGGTTTTTCTCCTTTACTGCCAATTCCAAATATCTCCTTTTTAATGATAGTTTTTCTAAAAATTTCATTTAATGAATTCTCTCCTTTTGTAAAAACTAATGCATCCAGTTTGTAGGATTCTACTTCATCCTGTAGTTTTTTTATTCTTTATTCAAAATTAATATAGTTATTGTTAATAGAATTGTATTTATCAGTTAATTCCTTATATTGTTTCATCATTGTATATCTTTCATCATAAACAACCTTATGAACATTCTTTAAAGACATATGCTTCTTAAATATAGAGTCATATTTTCCTTCAAGCATATTGTAGCAGGCTGCCCGTTTTCCATTAGAGTAATTAGATTCAAAACTATAATTAGAAGTGTAGTAAGATTGTACCTCATCTGTTTCTGCCATAAAAAACATGTTGGATTTCGTATTTTCTTCTTCTTTCTCTAAGATTGATTCAAGAGATCTGCTGGAGTCTTTAGATACAATCCATGTGGATTTCATAGCTTTCTTGTCTTTCTTCTCATAGTCATTTATTTTGAAAAATTTCATCTTGTTTGAATTTTTTAATTGTGGGAAATCTGGTCTGATATGTCCCATCTTCTTGCACTCATAGCATCTTAGTTCCTTATCATTTCTCTTAAAGGATTTTTTGAAGACTCTTTTCTTGCTGTAGAATTTTCTAATTTTTGTCCAGCTGAGCCAGTTCTTCATCTGAGTTTTATGAGTCCAAGATCTCTGATTTAGCTTTGACTTCTCTGTTCTTCATATTTATATTCTTTTGTTGTGAATTTACCTTCAAGGCAGTATCTTCTCTTTTGATAATCACTTTATGTTCATTAGCTTCATTTTCCATCTCATCTTCATACATCATTAATGTTCCAATCAGTTCTCCTCTCTTATATCAGTCATCATGATCTGTGTATAATCACTTTCATCTTGTTAAAGCTTTGTCAGAAATCTCAACCTCTGATACCAATTGTTGGATTGGATTACACCAAATATACACAAGAGGGGGGGGGGGTGAATTTTGTCTTCTCAAAAAAAATTTCATGATTGTGTTCTACCTTTTAACTTTAATCAGATAAAATGATGCAGTAGAAAATTAAGTAGCAGAAACACAAGATGTATAGTGGTTCGGGGAACAAAATGCCCCTTGTACACTACACCAATGCTCTACTCCACGAGCTTGGTGATTTTCACTATCTGGTCCTTGTTTCAACATACTTGATCACAACTGAGTATAGGCAGTTGACACCTTTACAATACAAGGAAAAAAAATCATTTTGGTTCAAACACGAACCTACACAGCTTGGTACGAGAAGCTGGTTACTCAAGATAAAACAAATTTTAGAAAGAACTATTCCAGTTAATCTTCACAATTTCAACTGAACGCAATTGACAGCAGATGGATCGTCATCTCTAAAAATGTTGATTTTCATGTCAAAGCAGTTCTGAGTCAATCTGGTTGCAGTAGATATAGAGATATAATTCACAACATTAGCAGTATTAGATCCACAATAAATATTTGACGTAGAATAAGTGAATCTTCTATCGAGTTCCTTCTTAAATAAACAGAGCTTTGACAATCCTTTTGAATTAGTAGATCGATGTGCTTTTTTGCAGTCTCTGTTTTCCACCTTTTTGAATAATAGATTGATCACCACACACTTGTTCCTGGTGTTTTAGAGAAAATATATATAATAAAGCCGAGCATATTCCTGGCACATTTAGATCCATAAAAGTTTATTTTTTACTCACGATATTGAAACATTTGAATTTATAGAGCAGTTGTAACTTCCCTAATGACTTGGCATAAAAAGCACATTTTAATTCGATCTTTAATCCATTGATAAAACGGCTTTGAATCAGTCAAAGTCGTATTTTAAAATCTACTTTAAATCCAGCTTGAAATCCACCTAACAATTAGCTTGCTGACCATTGCATAAAAAAATATTGTCTGTCAAACATTCTGACGCTAAACGTGAGGTTGATGACGTAGCCTCCATACGTAGGGTTGAAAACGTAAGGTTGAACATAATCTTAGGGTTCATGTTACTTTATTCAAACGTAAGTTTGATCATAAACGTAGGTTTGATGATCTATAATTTTTCATCAAATTTCAAACGTATGGTAAAAGATCTATATTTTTAATTGATCCATACTTTTCCAAGAACGTAAGGTTGTTTACAAAAGTAAGGTTGATGAACTATACTTTTGAGAAAAAAATGTAACGTTTAGTACTTATGTACGGTTCTCCTTCCATAATTTTTTGATATCCCAAACATAGGGTTCCTTCCTAACGTAAGGTTCTTCTTACATACTTTGCTGATAACATATGGTTGATTAACCATACTTTTCTCTTATCTCAAAAAGTATACATCCATTTCATCATTATTCTACGTTTATCCACATAGGGTATGAACAGTGATTTCTGAACATGCTAAAGCAGATTCCGAATAAGTAGGGCATGAACAATGCTTCCAGAACACGCTAAAATACGAATACTTTAAAAATAAATTCACATGATTTCAAGAGTAAAATAAAATAATAAATTCCTTCAAAATACTAAATAATATCATTAAAAAATAAATAAGGGTTTTTGTGAGCATCAAAATTATCATAAAGAGATTGTGTGTTATTTTCAATAATCTCCCCCTTTAAATAACATTATTATTTATTGCTGAAAACAATACATTTCTCAATAGTTTGAAGGTTGAGTGTGCTACATGTGTTCATGAGGCAGTGACCCTTAAGGTACTAGGATGATCTAGACCCCCAAAAAATAGATTATTGGATTGAGGTTTTCACATTGTCATTCAACTTAGTGAGCACACCACCCAATCATATGGTGGTCCTAGCTGCGAGCCTTCTATAGGCTTCTATCTGTATATGGTGGATCTTGGTGATACAGTCCCATAATTAGGTGATTCTCGCATGGGATAAATTCTAGTGACTATTTAGGGCAGATTTTTACTCATTAACATTGAGAGCAGTGCGTATACAGGAGCTACTAAAGATTCGACAGGGTCAAGTAATAGTGTGGAGTTTTTCTCTAGGATTATAGACTTTTCATGATACTCTCTAGACATGGTATGAGACTAGTTATTTAGATCTCAGACCTTCAAATTGGGCTGACTATGAGAGATCAGGGTGTCCGTGGTTGCTCAATGCATTCCCACCATTACTAGTGTGTTGGATAGAACCCTCATGGTGAAGAGTTTTCTGGTTGATTAACATGTGAATGTGACCCACAATAGCAGTCATGAGACATAGGAATATACAAGAGCTAGTTGGTGATATGTGATATGATCGCGACGTAAGATGCATACCCATGCTCAATCTTAGGCTTGTGGGTCTATGGTGTAGGATTAGCCTCAAGGATCAAATATACTATAGGAGAGGTGGTGTTATTCTTGTGACACTGGGGGCATCTCTCTAGAGATTGTCCATCCAGTCGTGCTGCCAAGAGGTAGTTGGCTGACAAGCCGCCTTGGTAGAGACAATGCATGGAGCAAGGATTTTCACAAGGTAGTGGGAATATAAGAGGATATTTAAGTGGTGTATTTGAAGGTAGATGGTTTTTGATGTTTCCACAACCACCCCTGGGAGGTTTGTGACATGCTGAGGGAGCTAGAGGACCTGGGCGAGGACTGCAACATACGGACAGGGATTATGACCCAGTGGCTCTAGGAGAGATTCAAGGTACGATATGTGTATTTTATTTTAGCTACCATATTAATGGAAATAGGTTATAGTTATTCTATTCTTACTTGGAGTTTTGTTCGAGGCTTATAGGTTTTTCTTGAACCATTGACTTGACCCTCATGTTTAGATACTCTTACTAGTGGAGACCCAATGATCACACATTGGTGCTGATAGTGGACCTAACACTTGAAGGTGAGAGTTTTAGTTGGGATCTCTTTGTCATCTAATTGAGGCATTAAGATGTAATTCATGGTATGGTTTACTAATGTTCATACTATGATATTCTTTTTTTGGAAATGTTTGATGTGTGCCTGTGGGGATAAAATGATATTTTCCATTATTAGTGAAAGGAAAAACTAGGTTGAATAGGGTAGACTCTCTCATAGGTATTGTAAAGAAAAGGGTTTTTTACCCAATTTTGATGTATGGTGAGTGTGTCCCTTCAGCCTATGTGTTCATGGTGAGGTGTTTTGGTGAATTGTGAGAGTTTATAATGGCCCCACTGGGGGACTTTTTCCTCTCGACCTATTTTGCTTCATGGCCCTGAGAGATGGAGATCCATGCTTTCGATTGTTCTGTGGTGGTAGAGTTAAACCTATAATGATTTATTGGTATGGAAAGTTTTCCTAGCATCCATACACAACTGGGATTCCACTAGTAGGTGAGACAGTGTTTCGGTTTTGTGAAGTTGTGTGGCGGCATGAGGTTTTCGATAAAGGGCCCAGTAAGACCCATCAATCGCTATTAGGAAGCCTTGTTTTGTACATAATTACCCTTGCATGTTCTGCATCAACCTTGAATGTGTAATGCTGGAGGAGGATGTAGTACTGTTCATTTAGGGGTGAATGTGAATTGAGGGGTTTAGTTAGTATACCTTTCAGTTAAGCATGGGGATGTACCACTAGACGCCATGACTGATGATGGACACTGGTGCTTAGTGATTTCCTACTTATCATAACTATATAGACATGTTCCTATTGTTTTAGAGTGTCGACATGGAAGAAGCAGGACATAATAGTTTTTGATCTTGGTGGTTCCTCTGAGTGCATGCTTGTAAGTAGAATAGGGATCCTTGGTGAGAACGTTGGTGTTAGAGTCTAGTAGGGAGTTCAGTTTTCCTCTCCTGGATGTAAGCATTTTCTTTTTGGGGAATAAATGATCAAAGGTGGGTGGAATGTAATGACATGGATTTTCTCAGTTTTTGTTGTAATTAATTGTGAACTTTTTGAGGTCATATGCTAAGATTGCATGCGATTCCAAGGGCTGGTGTGACTGGAATAATATGTTGAAAAAATTTATGTTTTTAAAAGAACGTCTGAACAGTTTTTCTAAAAAAAGTGAAATAACTTCTAAATGGGTTCCAAAATTAGAAATCTAAAGGAACTTTTTTTTAGAGTAGTGGTTTTACCCTAGGAGGTCCTAACCATGACCAGATAAGGCTGACAGTTAAAGTTACTTTGGGATGCAATAGTTATTAAAATATTATAAATAAATCATGTCAACATAGTTTGTTATTTTAAAAAGACATTTGTTGAGGAAATCAGGATTACTGATACCCTATAATTCGTCTGAGTTGAAGAGACGAACATCCAGAGAGGGTGTTGGCTGACAAAAGTGGATTGACACCACCTTAGTTCTGGTGAATCGAGTATTGAGGATCATTGAACGATGAAGAAACAATCTCTATTCTTTAAAAATAGAAATAAATACTCGAGGTAGGGTGTTCTGTTTTGATTCACCTTTCCCCTATTTTTGATATTCTACGATGAACATACTATAATCCACAAACCTATTATCCCAGTGATCAGATGTTTCTGTGGGATGGGTTTTACTTATTTGTAGAGTTAATGGGATAATGAACTTTTAATCGATGTTGGATTTCTATTGCCTTTCTAATGTAAATAATCCATGATCAACATAAACACCGATCATGTTTTGTTCCCCTTTTCGGACCCATGATTTTTCTCCCTTCATTATTCATTCATTGCTAGCATTCTTCATTAGGCATGAAAATCAACGACTCAAGATTAATTTATTACTACGCTCATGAGTCTTGCTGCAATGATCAGATAATGAATATCTTGGATGAAAATAGCATAATAATAGTGTGATGATGGCAGTGGAGAATGGATCAAAGTGGTGTGGGAGATATCATCACTCAATATAATTTTAAATTGGATTGACCATGACATTTATCTGAGCCCACATTTGTAAAGGGGGTGACCTGAGGATTGGAGAACAGCCTTCAGATGGGGAATTAGAGAATAAGAGTGAACCTGGTGGCCCACTGAAGGGGACAAAAGAACGCCAGTGGTGGAACACGACAGATCACACAGGGCAGGTAGGAGGTGGCAGTCCACCAAAGTTCAACGTGTTGGCTCCCAAGGCTAAGCCGCATGTGAGATCACTAGTCCGCATGAGCTGATCGAGCTGGATGAGGAGTGGCTCTCCCCTGCATTCGGGGTGATGCGACATGTGGTTAGGTCGCATCCTAGATGAGTTGGCCCGCATTATGCGGGCTGGATTGGGAGAACCAGACCATTAGGTAGCCCAAAGGGCTACGGTCCAATGACCTAATGGGCTAGGATGGAAACATCCGGTGCATTCCAGGTTGAGTTGATGGGGTCGACTCAGTGGGCCAGGTCAGTTTGACTGGTCAGACCAGAACTAGACCCGACTAGTACCTTCTCACAAAAGGCCCGTAACATTCAAATAGAAAGACTGTTTGATGAGCCATCTGCGGCGTTGGGACCCTTTCGATGATATAGTCATTTGGAGATAATATAATATAGTTTTAAATATGTTTTATGGATACCTAATGGTTTGAGGAGTAAGCCCTCCTAATACAATCATGTTTTGGGTAGAATTAGTGTGGTTTTTATAGAGAGATTCTAGTGCTGTTACTACCCCAATGATTTTGGGTGTGGGTATTCCTTATCTCTCTACGAAGGTAAAGATGGGGATCCCCATATAGTGGGAGTGGGGTTTTCACCTTTTCTATGTTTTCTTAGGGGGTGAAACTCCCCTAATAGACTAGGACACACGTTTCCAATAGAGGTTTGTATAGTTGAACGGTTCTCCCCTACTGTGATATGGTAAAATCCCTCCGTACTTATGGAATGGTATGGTATATATTCCACTATCAGAATAGGGTGAGGGTTCCCTACCCTAGGAGTTCTTACTCTCCTTTATTTCCATGGTATGGGTCCTACACACAAATTTGGGCATAGATGGTACTCCCCTATCGTGTTAGGGAGCGGGTCCTCTAGACTAGGGTCTGTACACCCTTGTTATTCTACGGTTTGGGTCCCCCATAGTGAATGAACTGAATGATTTAGTACACCAATATTGTACCAGGGTGCGGGTCCTCTAGACAATGAGTGGAACTCCTCTACTAGGTAGGTTGTGGGTCCTCAATTTATAAAGTGGTGCTCCCATATCATATCGGGGTGTAGGTCTTAGATGTTTCGTACTCCCCTATGGGATCTGTGTGGGGGTCCTCACATAGGATGTTATACTCCCCCATCCCTGATTAGTGGTGGGGAGCGAGTCTTCCATTGGATATGGATCTACCTCGGTTGTTGGAAACAGTTACAAGGAGTGGGACCATTTACTCATTGTGAACGATACATTGTTAGGAGTTAGTTCTCCCTCAACGGACTGACGAGTGGTAAAATCCTAACTGGAGCGGCTGGGGTTTCTCCTATCAGTTAGGAGCAGTGCACCCACATCTAGGGCATAGTGATGAATAATATACCTCTTCACATAGGTCTCCTTATCATGCACTAGGTGAAACATAATGATGGCTAGACCTATGGTACAGTGAACTAGTGTTGGACATAGTAGGATGTTCCTAATGGTGCATGTTCTCTTGGACGTACCATTAGGAATTGTAATTTAGTTCTTGATGGAGTCTATTTCTCGGACCAGCACCATTAGAGAGAGATAATCTTTTGGAGTGTGTTATCTTAGTTTTACTTATTAAAACTTGGGCAAATGATGAGGATCCTATTTTTTGCTATGTGATTGGAACCTTATGATTGTTAGGGTCTGAGACGAGTATATTTGGGTATTCTTGATATATGTGATGTATACAAATATCTATGTGGAGCTGACTGACCTTTTTGTTTTCCATTATGGTATACTTCGGGTGTTATCTTTGTGGTTTTAAATTTTTTAAGGGGACCTATAATGTATTGTTTTACTCACCCCTGCATGAGATTTTCCTACATGTGTCGTGTCTTGTGTAGCTTATCGACTATATGAAGGTCTTACAAGGAGACCAGGACTTGGTGGAGCATAGTGTGATCAGATAAGCTGAGGTGTGTTCCAGTTGAATATAGTAAAACAGTCTACTGATATACCTTACAGTTGGATCATGTGATTTTTTCAGTAGACGAGCTTCAGTACTTGTGTTATAGGAACGTTCTTTTTTGTGGTATTTTATTATCATCCTTGTTGTAATTTACTACTTTACTTTTCGTTGTACACATTTGTTGGGTTGTAGTGGTATACATTCTTTTTCATTTCTTACTGTTTTTACTCTCTATCATCATTATAATAATGTTTTTTGTGTTCATATAGTTTCTTATGAAAATACCATTCATTCGTGGGCTATTCCTACTCGACGCTAGTCACCCGTCCTTGACCTACCAGAGGGGAACATGGGGTATTCACAGAACGGGCCCTGGGGGATATGTCATGACTCTAAAAATGCCCTTTATTATCACTTGAAAAGCATAGACTGCATGAATGACGTTAAAATCCCAAGACTTTAATTAGTGCTGAAAATACACTGATAAAGGTGTAATTTTTCATTGCTAAAAAAATTGTTTATAAATAGGATCATGATCAATGAAATTAAATGTGTTGATAAAATATCCATGTATCACTATATTAATTTAGCACCGCTAAATAAACCATTTACCAAAACATCTAAAAGCACTGATAAATGGAATTTTTATGAGATATTTTAAAAGAAATGATAATGTTCCCATTTACCAGTGCTTTTAAAAGCACTGATAAAGGTCCATACTACAGTATGCTATAACAGCACACTAAAGCACTAGAAAAACACCAAAAACACATTAGATATAAAACAACAACTCAGAAATAGATAATTTAAATGAAATTAAATTTAAAACAGAATTCCTTGAAAAAAACTATATTATAAACATAACAAACACTTGTTTATGCAATTAAATAAATACAAATTAATAGATAAATTTAAAAACAATTCTAACTATGAATGTTACCATGATTTCCATTTGCATTTTGGTCGAACTGCCAGCATTACATGAATAGATTCAAGCAAACCTCCTCAACTCAAAAAATAATAATTCAACCATATAAGAAAAAAATTATTAAGGGTAATACTAAAAGAAAATAAATTGAACATAAATATAAAATAATACATTAATTCTATGGAAAAATGATTTTATAATTAAAAGAAAAATATTTCTTATATGACTGAGTAGTGGAGGGAACTTGATAGAATGTTTTAAATGTCAACACTACATGGTTGAGAGGTTTTGTGAGAGATGAAGCCTTTTGATGTTTTCATGTAGAAAGTGATGAATGTTAGAATGAGCCCCCCAAACTAAAACAAAATAACACACCAATAAAAGAAGAAAATTACTATGTGAGTAATATTAAATTGAAATAAATTTACCAAACAAATGAAATAATACATTTCTTCTATATAAAATTATTTTACTGTAAAAAAATAAGATTTACTCTATCATTATGAATATTAAAGGCCTTTTATCTTTCTACAGAGGTAGTGGAGGCAAATTAGAAGATTGCGATAAATGAACCACTATAGGGGTGAAAAGGTTGTAAGGGATAATGAGCATGAAAGTTGGACAGAGAACCCCCGACATGAACAATTGAATCCACCTATATAAAGAAACAATTATTCTATGAGAAGTAAAGAAAAATAAATTAAACATACATATGAAAAAATACATTAATTATATGGTCAATTATAATACATTTAAAACATAAAAATTACCTCTATAATTGAGTAGGGGAAGAAAGGTCTATCTTACTACAATGTTGGTGGAGATAACATGAAATAAATTGATAAATGAACCACTACAAGTGTGAAAATGTTTTATGGGAGAGAGAGAATGATAGTTGGATAGAGCACCCCTAACTAGAAAAAAATAATCCACCTATATAAGAAAATAATTATTATATGAGTAATATTAATAGTAAATAAATTAGAAATGCATATGAAATAATAAATTAATTCTAGGGAAAATGAATTTACAATGAAAAAATAAAGATTATATTTTTAATGAACTAGAGGAAATTTTTCTCTCTTACTACAATGACATTGAAGGTAACTTGAAATAAACTGATTAATGCAAAATTATAGGGGTGAAAATACTTTAATAGAGAGGGAGCATGAAAGTTGGATAGAGCACCCCAACTATAAAAAAAGAGTCCACCTATATAAGAAAACAATTATTATGTCAGTAATACGAAAATAAAATAAATTTAAAATACAAACGAAATAGTATATTAATTTAATGGACAATGATTTTACTATGAGAAAATCAAGATTAACACTGTAATTGACAACAGATAACATTGTTTCTCTTCTTTAGAAGGCATGAAACAAGGACATAATTATTCTAAAATAAATGAACTCTACAAGGAATAATGAAAATTAAATCAATGTTCCATTATATAATTTTTTGGTAAAATTTTATAATGTATATCATATTTTTACTATTGCATCAATATAAATAGTTTACTATATTATTATTTGGTCTTTCGAGTGATTGGTAACATCATCATGTGTAGAAGACATTTCGAGCAAGATTGGTCAAACATATAATTTAGATTATGGTAATAAAGTAGAGAACATTTAATATAATGATGAAAAACAAAATATATTAAAAACCACATTTACCTTAAAATTGAAATAAATTTAATTTTGATAAAGGTTTCAGGGATTTGGTTCCACTTTCATGAATAGTAATCTACTCTTTGTGGTCCCATCAAACTTATAATACATTGTCTATAGTGGGACCAATATGAATTGATTTTTATATCCCAATGAAAGGGTCATCCTCAATTTAATTTTCATCAAACGAAAATTTTTTCTAGTTCACAAGAGGAAAATCAAAAAATTATTGTTTGTTGGATAATAGAAATAAAATACTTGCACTGTTTATGATGCCATTATGAAAAAATATTCCTATTCCCCTTCTATACTAAAATTCAATTTCCTAAACCCCATTTCCTCAATATTCACTCCATTGATATTGTAAAAGAAATCTAAAAAGAAAAGTATCACTTTAAAAGATATATAATCCAAATTTTATATCTGTTTGATAATGGTAAAATATTACATACTTTCATAAATTTAATTTCAGTCCTTGGAACAATATATGTGCATCGCTTCATCCAAAAGTGTAACAACACATTTTTGCATCATAATGAAGTCATAGTGGTCATTTTTATTGAATGTATAACCATTGATTACAAACCCATTATAAGACACAACTTTTTAATTTTTTCCTCTGGATATATATTAAATTCATAAGGAAATTGAGTTTTTATTTTCAAAAAACTCCTTATCAGTTTGATCTCTGAACCATCCTCTAAATTATTGATTTTGTGTATATGATATCAATATTTCATCCCTTGATGGATTAAAATTTCTATGAATTTATTTATGGAATTCAATTTAGGGATCAACGTCTTCACTATTATGTAATATGTAAATATGTTCTTTCTCCATCTGTATTAAGATAATTATAACAACATCTCTTCTAGAAATCACTTATCCTATATGGAATTCCTTGTGAAGAGTCTTTGGGAGACTACTGATTTCAACATCTAATAGGTAATATATAGATAATTCAATAGCTTATTCAATAATATATAATTATTCAATAAAACTTTCTAGCAAACTTTTATTCTTGATATACCCTTTAAAAATTATCATATACCGTTCAATGGGGAACATCATTCTTTAATGGAAAAGACCATATATTTGAACCTCTCTGACCAAATGAACCATCAAGTGGACCATTTAATCATTGAATGATATAGGGAGGAACATTTATAATTCACATAATATGATGGAAATCTCCTTATTCATTATAGTAAACTTCTTCGTTCTACAACATTACTATATATGGATTCAAAAAAGAAGTAGATGTGGGTTAATTTTTTTTATACATTTTGAGGCAGAATGCAAGGGAAAGCACAATGCGTTAAATCCTACATCAAAACATAAATGTTGTGTGATTTTAGTCCTTGTAAATCCAAATTATTCATTGACATGAAATTCATGATATTTGATGGATACACCAGTGGAACTTTTACACTCATAAGGAAAAGAAAAAATTGAAAATTTTCTTATCTAGTAAGAGCGAAAGATGCTGGAGAAAGAAAAGTCATCCTTTTACCCTTCATCATGTCTTGCGTATATTATTTTTAATATCACGAAACAAATCCATTCCTCTTAACATGGGAATAGGTTTGAGTGTAGGAAGTTCTTATTGAACATATAGTAAAACATGGTAAAATATGGGTACACTAATTCACACCTTCTCTCTGTGTCCCTAGATGGTCCTTATGGGAAACAAATTCGAATATCACGAATAAAAGATAAATAAAATAAACCAAAATTTTAAGGGAGAGAGAGAATATGTATTAATATCATGAAGAAGACATTTTTTCTTTATGGTTTATGGATGAGGCCAAAACAATATTGGATTATAATTAAAAAATGTTGCAACTAAGAATGTTCTTAAATAAAGAGTTGATTAAAAGGATAGTAATGTGACACCATGATATTTCAAATGATGGAAATTATATTAGATAACATAATGGAATTGAAAAAATTTATTCATATTGTGTTACTTTCAAAAACCTTTTTAAATTGATCAACACACACCACTATGATGTATATAATCGATTGCACATTCTATACGTGACACCAAACCTAAATGACCCATGAAATATATTATAGTTATAACCATGGGGTTGAAATGGATGGTATGAAAAATATTAACATATTTATTAAATGGTAGAATACTCATGTATATATAATTTAATAATTGGTGGAAATTTGTTTATAAATAATAGCAAACACCTTTTAAATATAAAATTAAATCAATTTCTAAAAACAATTTTAATGAAAAAAAGAGGATTTCATACCAACAAAATGAACAAATAAACCTTGTTGGATTATATTAATGATATTTTTAAATAATAGAATCTATATAATTTTTAACAGTTATACTATGTGTTTTACATATTAGATATTCAAATAAATCCAACTTTGTGCCTAAAATTTGTATTTTTTCGAAAAATTCATTTTGTTGACTTTTTGGTGAAAATATTTTAAATCTAATTTTTTTAAAATTTAAAATTTATATTTGTCCAAAAAAAATTTAAATATTTATATCAAAATTATATTTGTGTTAATTTTCTTTTTGAATTTTCGGAAAATATTAATATTTCAAGGACAACTGAAAAATAATTTCTTTTAAAATGTCATTTATTATATGGAATTAAGTAATTAAAAAGACTCAACATTTTTTAAATAAATATAATTATTTATATTAAAACCACATAATTACTTTTTAATAATTTTTATATTGGTTTTTAATATAATATTTTTTTGGGGGTTTATAGACGGGTTTTTTTATTAAAAAAAATTAAATGTGTAATGTTCCTCATTTTTAATTAATTTGGATTATCAATAATAGGGAATGTATTTAAAAATGTATAGATTATTTATCGTTAAATATAAATTTTGTTTCATAAAATTATTATTATAATTCTTATAGTTAATATAGTATCATCTTCTTTTTATAAAAATACACTTTTTAAAAATGTGTTATCCCGCAACGTATGCGAGATAAAAAATAAATTAAATTTTTTTTATTTTTATCAATTTTATTTCTTAAAATAGATTTAATATTTATAATATGGGTAATTTATAAATTATAATTTTTTCAACATAATATTTTACCAAATACATTATTGAAATAAATTAAAATTTATTTCAGTTATTAATGTTGAAATGAGTTTAGTTAGTGGTTAGAAATTAATCTTAATTGTCTAAATGATCTAAAAACATATAAAAACCCCATTATATGGACATAATTCGACGTTATTCCTTGAAAAAATCATTTTTTTTATTATTAGTTTTTTTTTGGTCGGAAAAAATGTTGCTCTACCAAAAATTATATTGAAAAATATCAACTGTGTCATCTCCCTAACATATAAAATCCCACACCTATTCTCTACTCCTCAAACATATAAATCCATTAGGATTGGAAATTACAAGCCAAAATAACTTATCTAATTCATTAATATATTAAATAATCCTTACATTTTGCATTAATCCAACCATAGAAGTCCATTTTTGCAAACCAAAAAGTGATACCCAAAGAAGAGGTAACGTTCACCCACGAGATTTTTTTATATCATCCTCTACCCCTTCAATTATTCCAATTTAAACTTATATAAAAACCAAAAAATCGAATGTATACATATTTTTTTATGTTTAGGTTAATACCTATAACCTCACACACTTCCATCAAATTGGTTACGAAAGCAGAATTCTTGTGTGTGGTGGACTAGTTCATCGGGAAAGAATCTCATTAGGTTTTCCATTAACACCTCTCAAGGTGCATAATAATGATGGATATAATGTTTATAAATGATATTAATACAATTATTATACATTTTAAACCATTATATCATATATTCCATTTTTATATTCCTTTTTGTAATGGATACGAGAGTGTCGCTCGTGTGTACAGTGGACTATCGTCTCAAGAAGTGATATGAAGTGTTTTTCACTAACATGTTAGAGGTAAGATAATAAGGGAAAATATAATAAATATATATTATATACATGAAATAATTATCATATTCATGACATAATTAAATTTATATAAATATAAAAAATAATTTTCCTTATTTCAATTTCAGAAATAGAAAAACATATAACATCATTTGTGGACATGTGGACAACAACGTCCTTAAATAGATGTGATTCATTTTAAATAAAAATTATGATATATACAAGAACACATAAACAACATATAATTTTATTATTTAAATAATAATTATTTTATAAAAAAAATTATTACTTACCATCTTTCTATATTGATCGCTGAAAAATAAAAATGTTACTCTTGTGTATATGTAGCATACTGTCTCCACAATCATAACATTTGGTCATTTTTCATACCCATATTTAATTATTGATTTTCAAATTATAAATGAAATATAAATCTAATATTAATATCATTATTGTTATTATTTATTTGTATAAGTAATTACTTATTATCCTAGTCAACCATCAAATCTTGTTCTTAACACATAAGCTGAATATGGAAAAACAATCTGACATAAACCTTATTGATTATGTATTTATATATAACACGATAATAAATAACGTAAAATAAATAATAATATTTAAAAACATTATCAAAAAAATTAAATAAATAAAATAATTTTATTATTCAAATTGATAAAAAACAAGCATGATGAATCAAACACAAAGTTTGGGTTTTCTCTTATCACTTTTATTTCTGTGATATATATTCCATAATCAAGAATTGTTTTTATCATGTGGTTTATATAAATCACATGTATACATTTTATGAATATTATTATTTATTTTTTTAGGATTTACATATCAATTTGTTTATCTATCTTTTATGGGGTTTATGTTTTCAATGATACCATCGCGGTAAGGGATTTTTCTCTCTCAATTTTCCTTCTTGAAGAATACTATGATGTTATAGAATTATCTTCTTTTATAAGGTGTATATAATTCCCATTTGACATTTTATATCAATAATATCAGTATTTTCATGATATTATATGTTTAATTTAATTTTATTATTTCAGGAGGAGTAATATTCATTATTACAAAAGTGATAAGATTATTTTGTTATAATCTCAACTTTTATCGGGATTGTGTATGATTAAGTCTCTGATGTTGAAATATTATAATTATCATGATGTATTTAATAATATTTTTAATAATTATAATATCAATTAATTGATCCATTTTTTACTACTCCTTATATATATTGTATTATAAAGAGTTTTAAGAAAATTTCTATCATTTGTCTCTTTGGATGGAAATTTTTTTCATCCAAAAAACTGTTTTCTATATTTTTTTCAAAATATTTTTAAAAGGGTCTTCCAAATATGAATAGATTTTATCCTCAATAAATGATTAATTTATTTTTAAAACATTATTTATACATTTCCATGTTTTTCTCAGTGAAATTAATTTTCAAAATGTCATATATTGTGAAAAGTAATTTTAAAAATGAGAATGATGTTTCCCTTAAAAACGTTTCAGTAATATTTTAATGATATCTTAATTCATCAGTGTAAAAAAACTTATGGTTAATTATACAATATTAGAAGTATTTGGTATTGAAATTATCCACATTATTTCATGTTATGAATTGTTATTAGTTCAAAAATAATTTTATGGAATCTAGTTATCTTACATGGTTTAGCCATGTTTCAATGAGATTGCAATAGAACCTATTTCTTTTCTAATGATTAATCATATTTCAAAGTAATTGGAATGAAACCCAGTTAAATTCTATGTTTTAATAAGGTTATAATATAATATTTTGTTTTTATGATGGATGATCTGTGGGCCTTGTTAATTATTGGTTTCTTGGACTTTATATAAAATAGGTGTTCCCATATCGCATAGGGTTAGCCTTTTACAGCATACAGAATATGTGATCCAAATTAGATATCCATATCATTATGTAATGATTATTTTTTCTATTTAATTATATTGTAATTATGTCATATAATAATTCAAATTTAAAGTGTTATGTAAGGGTATTTGAAGGGTTTTATGAGATGTTGTTCTACGATATCAATATGTTTTATCTATTCTTGTTATGGGTTCATGATGATTTGTTCGATCAATATGGATACCACCTAACACTTTATTACATATTATATTGATTTTTTACATTTTAATTCGTTATTCCATATTTTCATATATTATTATCCATGTATTGATGGGTATGAATATTCTTATTTTATACTCACTCTCTTTGACTATATCATTGTACCCTTATGATCTTCATATGATCCCTACTAAAACTCATTTATTAATTCTTATGTTTTCCTCAAATATCCATTTGAGGAAACCATCTTATATTTCCTTGTATATAATATATAATGACAAAGGTTTGGATATTTATTTATATAAGAGGAATCTTATGGATGATGATGAATAATTAATGTGAAATAATAAATGAATGGTTAAATGGGATAAATTCCCATTCAAAATCATGCGAATTGTTTAAGTAGATGTGTGTACTAATTCTATGAAACTTTAAATCTAATAGGGTTTCAATGATTTTATTGATCCAATTTTTCTATTTTATGTTTTATGTTTTGTAAAAAAACATTGGGCCAACATTATCGACATAAAATATGACAATGTAAAAATTATGATTTTAGAACAAAATCTAAGAGTGCAGGTTTTGAGATGTTAAAGTTTGTATTAAGGTAATGGTTTAAACACATTAGAAGATTTGGGAATTTTCATGTAATATTATATTAAGAGTGATGGATACCATCATAGTTCTATCACGATTTCAAATTATAGAATACCCCATTTAATGGTTTTAATTATTAAAATATTAAATGTTATTAATGATATTTTGGGAGATATTTTATTGGGTTTGGGTATTTATAACCCCTAGGATCAACAAGAACTAACATATTGAGTGGAATTATATTTCATATTTTAATAAAGTTTAACCTATATACTAGATGAAAAAATATCATATCAAGATTGGAAATGGGGATTGAACCCATGACTGAAGGATAAAAAGGTGTTCAAGCCTACCAATTAGCCTACATGTTGTCTGAGTTAGCATGAAATTTTGTAGGAAAATATTTTGTTTATTTTAGATTCACAATGGATTTTATTATATGAATAATAGTTGAATTATCTTGAATGAATATATTATCACATACTATTAATAAAACGGTTCCAAACAATTCCATAAAAAGATATATGAATTTTAAGGATAGTTATTTAAAGAAAATTTTAGTTTGAACAATGGATATTAACATTTAATTTTGTATATTCATGTATCATTGGATGTTTCAATCATATGGGTAAGTATATAAACTTGTTCCAACCATTTTGGTTTTGGTTAATATATAAATAAATGAGTAATAGTATTTTTATAAATCCTATGGTTATGTTGTCCTTAAATCTTATTTTTGTGCATCGAGTATCAAAAATTTACCCAGAATACACATTGTCAGGAGAAAAATATGAGATTGAAGTGGAATTTTATTAATGAATGAATTTATAATAATCTTGTAAGTATATTTCAATATTCACTTTGTCAAGATGTTAAGAGAATTCCTATACACTATTAAAAGGATATTAAGAAAAAAATTGTCATACAATTGGAATTTATGATGAACCGATGAACTTTTTAATCATCAAATATTTATGTTTTTGGGGAAAATAAATTTCCATTGATCATTAAATTTCTTGTCATCAATAACCACAATGACCCTCAATATTATTCTTTATTTTCCACCATTCCCACCTATGTTCTCCTAATGGGAAACCTAGTTATGTAATATTCTATATATACTTCATACACTCTTTTAAATCATATTAAGTGGATGTTTTATTATACTTGTTTATGATTTGTGTCTACAAAAAATTATTTTTTATTTCCATATTTTTTTTACCGATATAATCAATAAATTATAATAAGGAAATTTTTCAATAGGGGGAGTATGTGACACCTCGAGATGCTAATATAAGAAAATTATATTTCAAAATATATATGAAATGAAATAATATATTCAGATTGTGTTACAGGTAACATATAATTTATCTTACATTACACTCATCCCCGATATTTCAATGTTTCATATATTATTAAAAATGTTAAGGAAAACATAAATGAACCAGGATATATATTAAAATTCATCCAATAATATTTTTAGACATGAAATTAAAAAATATACAATTTCACATATAAATTTTGTATTTTTTTACGTAAACACTTTTGTCACCTTTTTTGGTGCACTTTTTTTAAACATAAATTTTGATATATTTTTTAGTTTTATTTTCGAAAATAAATTTAATTTGGTAAATAGAAATATTATAACTATAATTGGCTGAAAATTTTGGATTTTTTATAAAATATTTATTTTTCCATTAATATTAAAAAAAAATTAAAAAATACATTAATTTTAATAAATTAACTAATTTAAAAGTATCAAAATGTTTGGATATGTTTTAAAGTAATTTTACTATTATTTATTTATATTAAATTCCATTACTTAATTTATAAAAACTATTATATTATTTCTTCACATACCTTTGTTTTTAATTTTTAGAGATGGGTTTCTCTAAAACCTGGTTTTAATGTTTTTAATGATTCACATTTTTAATGAAGACATATAATACCATATATGGAATTTTTTAAAATAAATTTATAGTTTAAATATCAGTAAATAGTTATATAGTTATATAAAATGATTATTTCTAGTCTTATAGTTAATATAGAATCATCATTTTCTATATATATACTATTTTTAGAAACTCATTGTCTCACTACTCCTATGAGATTACTAATAGAATTTAATTTTCCTCATTAGTTATTTGAATTGGTAGATATAGAATCTATTTTTGGAATTATAGAAATTTATTATTTAGTATAGGTCCAACAATTTTTTTAAAAAAATAGATTAGTGAATGTAATGAAAATTAATTACAATGATTAAGGTAAAAACAAATTTACTTAGTGGTTAATCATTAAACACAAGGAAAACAATAACATAGAATATTTTTCAAAAAAATAATACATGGAAATATTTATACTTTATCCTTACTATGATTTTTTTGATCATTATTGGATCATTTTGGTTGGAAAACATGGGTTTACCTAATATTATTTTAAAAAAATACCAAGTGTGACATATCCTCCTCTTATAAAAGGCCACCCGATGTCCTCCTCTCATAAAACCTCAAAATTATTTTCGATCCCAAACATTATACCAAAATTAATATTAAAATTAAATCATATCATACTATAATCCTTAATGTGGGTATAAATTCAACCACGTATGTCCTTTAGTGGAAACCAAAATGAGGTACTCGAAGAAGAGGTAAAGTTCTTCAGCTATCATTTTTTTTCCTTATTCAACCTGTAAATTATTCTTATACCATTATTATACAAAACAATTAGTATCTTAAATTATAATTTGGGTTTTTATGTTTATTTTATGATAGACACCAACATACAAATCCATTAAATGGGTTATTAAATCACCATTCGTGTCTTAGGAGGACTACCACCTATCGAAACTACTTCATTTGTTTTTCAATTACAACCTCTCAAGGGTGATCATAATTATGTATATAAAGTTTATATATATGATATTTATATCATTATTATACCTTATGAGTCATTATATCATATATAAAATTTTATATTCCATTTCATTAAGCAGTATGATAACATCGCATATGTGTACGGTGGACTACTACTGTACGAAGCGATATGAAGCAATTTTCAGTAACGTGTTACATGGAATGTAATAATGAAATAGATAATAAATATATATTATATACATTAAATTATTATTATAAACATGAAATAACTATATTTCTAGAAATTTAATATATCATTTTCCCTATTACCTTTTGGAACACTAAAAATGTGATAACATTTTTCATGTAGGTGTGGACTACAGCCTCTTCAAAGTGATGTGATACTTTTTAAAACAAAATAATTATATATATAAGAATATATAATTTAATATAATGGTAATTGTGATATAAAAATCATTCATTAATGATGAATTATTATATTCCATATTTCCATAATGATCGTTGAAAAATTAAAACGTTACTAATATGAAAGTACAAACTACCTTCGTCATGATTGTGACGTTAGCCCATTTTCATTACCATAATTCATGATTGGATTTAAATGTTTTATTTATCTATAAATATTATAATTATATCATTATTATTATTCTATATATGTTTAAATATTTACCTTTTGACCATAGTAAACCTAGATAAGCTATTTTTTATACATATGTGGAATATAATAAAAACTCTTGATAGAAAATTAATTGATTAAATAATTATATATAACATGAATATATATGAAATAAAATTAATAATAATCGTGAAAGATTGTCTCATTAAATTTAAATAATTAACATTATTTTTTCATTAAGGATGAAATAGAACAATCATGATAAATCAATTTGGTGTAAGTGTTTTTATTGTCTTAATTCTTTTTCTAGGTGATATATGCCATATTCAAAACAAATTTTTTTTGTGGTGTATATAATACCCATGTATATTTTATTATTCATATATAAAAATTAATGAGGATTTACACATACATTATTGATCTATCATTCCTGTGATTTATAGTTTTTTTGTTTATAAAGTGGTAAGAGATTCTTATGTCAATTTTTTTCTTCGAGAAAATTGTTATGTTATACACCTAGATTCATTTATGCAGTGTATATAATTACCATTTAACGTGCTATATACTGCATATCCATATTTTAATAAATTTTTATTTATTATTTTATGTTATTCTTTCCTATTGATTACAATTAAACGTTACACATGTGGTAAGTGTATTTTGTTATGATCTTATCATTTATTGAGATTATGTGTGAATAATCAAAAAATGTTGAAATTTAATAAATCTATTGAAGCACCTTATTATATGGATAATCATGACATTTTAAATTAATTTTACGAATTTTATAATTTTTGGTAATTATAATTTTTTAGAAAGTGTTTTTAAAAAAATACAGAATCATTTTTTCCTCGGTCAAAAATATTTTTTCATCCAAATTTTTTTTATAAATAAGTTAATTTTTATAAGAACCCAAGAATTTAGAATGGTTCTATAATCCCATCCATATTTGAATTTTTTTACGTGTTTCTGAGAAAATTTTAGAAATAGGGCAGTTTCTAAAAAAAATTAGATTACACACCATGTACCCTTGACTGTGTAGAGGATATACATAGTGTGTAGTCCCATTGTAAGGGTTGAATGTTTTTGTAGGTACACACTAGGTACTATTGTACATGTCTTGTAGTGGGGCCATGTTTGGGGATATACATGTCATTCTGGGGAAGTCGGTCGGGTGAAGAAGTACAAGATGTGCACACCTGGGCACATGCCGTTTACACCTAGGTTCATGTCGTGTAGTCAGTAGGCAAGTCCTTGGAAAAATATCAGCCGTTATATGAACAGAAAAATGAGTCACATCATGTAGTCTAATGTAGATGTCATGTAATTTTTTTTTCTAAAATGAGCAGTAGCCCCGTTTCGAGGTAGGGGAGAGGGTTGCATCAAGGAGACATTAATAGCCAATCAAGATTTCAAATACTTCCAGTTTCTTCATCCGAAATCCATTTTAATCAATGTCTGATGATTTAGAACCCCCTCAGTAGGGCCTTGATTACTTTTGTGTCGTTTTTTATTTGTTTTCTAAGACGTGTTATAGGGATTTGAACAGTTTTGATTCTTTTATAGACCTACACATTTTAGACCTAATTAGATGTTGTTATCAGAGGAGTATTATCATACTAGTATGAGGTAGGTGGTGCGTTCCTTTATTCATATTTTTAAAGACTTTTGGAATGGGCGTCCATTGTCGTGTTTTCAGGAATTTTAAGAGAGACATTGATTTTTTTCCTTTTTCATATCAAACTGATTATAAGACCTGTGGGAATGCCTTTGGGTATGCCCTTTTTTTAATTATTCATGAGCAAGGCTAGGCATGGGGCGGTTTCTATTGGAGGCATTTTGGTCGGGGGGCGCCAAAATAGTTATAATTGGATTGTATGGTTTATACTGTTGAGTTTAGTTTATTAAACCATGACATGACTTGTTATAGGATTTCAAGATCTTAGTGCTAGTATGGGACCACACATGTCTAGTGTAATTCCACTATTTGGTGAGTCTCTCATATTTAAATATTTCACTATGATTAGAAATGGGATACATTTCATTACATATGATGGAACCCCTGGGGTTGTGTTGGGCATGGCCAGATATTCTGGAGTGATGTTGATCACCGTTTGGGCATGGAATGACATACTTTGGGTGGTTCTGACCACGAGATTGGGCTTCTTGGACATCAACTTGAGGCAGTGTGACTGTAAGGTAGGGCATGGACCGAGTTTCGTGGATGGTAAATCCATCAGACTTCAGTGACATGGTTACAAGGGCACGAGTTGTAAGAGATGTTATGGCTTGGGTACTGTTTTTGTGATTTACGCTCTCCCAGAACAATGATTAGTTTGCAAACAAAGAGACTTCGTGATGAGGTGCTTCTAACCACTCGTGTGGATAGAGGTACATGTCAGTTGTAGTTTATGTACTATTGGTTTGGAGGTGCTTATTATAGGAAGCCACATGGAAGGTGAGGAGCCTTCAGGGGATAGAATTTAGGCTATTATATTGGGGGAAGAGGCTCACCATTATTTGAGGGATGACATCGTTGTCCCTCCAGTTACTTTTTTTGAGGGCAGTCATCCCTTTCCCTACGGTTACTTATTTGAGGATTGGTATCATTGTTCCTCTGAGTTGCTACTCCTTGGGCATGCCTTCGGGATTTTGGTACATTAGACATGTGTTGTCAGGGGGCACATTGTGCTGGGAAACATGACGGAGATTCCGACGTTGGCCAAATTAGGTGACACTCCATGGTGGATTTTGAGAACTAGTAGAGTTTGAGTTTATTGAGCATTGTATTGTTTAATGGTTTCTTTATAACTGCATTCCTTCTTATACACATATATTAGGTATGCACTATTGGGTGGTATCCAACTATGATTGGTCTCACACCCTACCCAGGACCTTCAGGACACTAGTAGACTTTATGGATTTACGTGCAGGAAAGAAGTCAGCTTCAGGAGCTGGACTGCTTTAGCTGTTTCAAGGAGATGATATGGACCTTGAGGTATTTCCTGGATAGAGTTTTCATTATTTAGTTTCCATTCTGTATCATCATACATTCTTTTTTATCGTAGCTACTATTGTTTAGCAATTGTATCCCATTTTATATATTGAATTGATATGGATGCATGACTTGTCAGTTCTGGTAGTTGTTACAAATGGTACACCATGTTGTTTTGATTACATTCCCATGATTTTGTTTATATTTATTTCTATTTTTGTTTATTGATATTGGATATGCATCTGCTCTGTGGGTCTGGTTCGAGTCTGCAAAGTCGTTTACTTCTGTTGAATGTATTTTATCATCACTCAAACCGGTACCATTGTTATCCTTCGCGAGGGTATAACCTCTCTACTATACCGATCAGACCCTCGCTACTAGTTGGAAGCCTTGGCATTCAAGGTGTTGAGCCTAAAGAAGTAACACTTTAACCGTTTTACACTCTTTGGGTTGTTGTTCAGGTTCAGGTCGTTACAAATTTGTATCAGAGGAGTTCCTTACAGGGATTTAGTGGCAGTGTTTTTCTTGATACTAATGAGATTAAGACTTCTCTGATTGTTTCTGCCAGTTTTACTATTTAGGATATGGTAGAATGGAGATTTGTTATTACTGGAACTAGGTTTCTAGCTTGTTCTTGGGTGTCTACAACCATAGATACGACTGATGGACCATGTTTCCAAGGGTGGGAATTGTTTTCTTCTTTTTTCTCAGATTATTGTTTACGTGATTTACACCTCAGCAGCTCACATTGTGTGTGATGTTATTGATTTTCATATAGAACCCTTGACACAGTGAGGGAAGTAAAAAAATTTTATTTGGCTCGGTATGTAAAGGCTTGTTTTTTGGGCATTTGATGGGAACATTTTTAATGTATTTAAATTTCATAACTACACATATTCATTGGGAAGTGATAATTCCATGTGACTAATATCATCTTCCATACATTATAGGCTTTGTAATGTGAAATGGTGAAATTCCTAATTGAATATCTTATTTATTGCAATGTGTTATGACAAACTTTATATATTGTATAATTTCACGTGCATGGTATTTTGGTTTGGATTTTATAAGAGCAGGCTTGTTCTATGGTTGGGGTGATTTTGATTATCAGGATTGGGTGACTCAGTCATCGATTTGAGGAAATAGTGGTTGTCCAGACGGGTGTGGCCCAATGTATTTTGATACATGCCTCTGTTGAGGGTTGTTAAGGAGTCCATGAGGTCAAGATTCTATGGGCATGGGTTGTGGTGGGGGAGTGTAAGGGTAGTAGTTAAGCTCTTCCTTTTACTGATTTGTTTATCTACATTATATATACAATGCTATATATGTGGTCTATCTAACCATTTATGGAATTCAGTTTGTTCCTCTTAGATGATTTAGATAGAACGTCAGACGGGTGATGGTAAAGTTCCACAGGAGCATGATCCGGTTTATAATAACGAGGGACTGGAAGAGCATGAGCAAAAGGTATAGGCTAAGGAACTTGATCAAGTATAGGATATTGTGCTGGTAGGACAAGAGCTGGGTTTGGAAGCATTTCGACCATCGCTAGATGAGCAACTCCGAGATAGCCTGGTACAAGTCTTGCAGGGAATCGACGGAGGTGCGCAGGGTACATATCCATCAATGGAATATCTAACACAGGAGTTCCAGTCACAACACCCACTACTTTTTCAGAGTGACTGTGTTCCACAGGTGGCTGAGAACTAGATTAAGAGCATGAAATTATATTCAAGCTACATGAGATGCCTCCAGGGGGGAGGGTCAAGCTGGTGACGTACATGCTGCGAGGACCGGCGAAGCGTTGGTGGGATGTGTAGGTTCAGGCTCGTATGCATAGGAAACTAGCATTGAAATTCGTTGAGGATTGTTTATTTAAGCACATTTACCTACAGACACTAAGGTCAGAGAGAGCTTGGGGGTTCTTGAGCCTTTATCAGAAAGACATGTCTGTCATGGACTACATAGCTACTATCACTGTGCTATCTCACATTGCACTATATATGGTCATAGATGACATGATAAGGGTGAGGCTCTTCGAGGATGAATTATGACACTCTTTTTAGATCCAGGTGAATGTATTTAGGCTGGGTTATTTTTCAGAGGTGGTGAACCATCCACACATAGTTGCGGGAAACCAGAGGGATATGCCTCATGTTGGCCTATCAGTAGTATCAAGTGATGTTTCATACAGTAGGAAACGAGGACAAGATGAGTTCCCGTAGGGAAGTCAGGACAAGGACTCTGCTAGACCACCTCGTATTATTTCATAAGAGGTTTTATTTTATTTTGGGAAGCCATAACTTGTTTAGTATCCTTGCGATTGGCCTCCGAAAGGAGTGTTGGGCATGTGTACTGGTTGGGCATCTTGAGAGGTTCTGCAGGTAGCCTTCTCAGACAGTGAGCACGTAGGGACCAGGACTGATGGTGGCATCTGTAGTTGGTTCAGGTTTGGTACCTGAAGTTGTTAGAAGAGGTTCAACATCACATGGAGGACACGATATTGATAGATGGACCCATATGATGGGTCAGTGGTCGGTGATTGGAGTAGCACTGCATGGAGGTTAGGCAGCAGGCTGTCGTACTTCAGGCCAAGTGCAACTTGTGGAGCTGCTGAGGCTGAGAAGGTTGGAGAGCCAATGATGGTAAGAGGTAGACCATGACTGTGGCCATGATTTTCTGGTTTTTATTTTGGTATGGTCATTTGGGGCATGTCCTCTTTGAGTGTGCGCGCGGCACAAGATTTATTTTGACTGACTAGATGTCGGTCAGTAACATTTGCAGCATATCAGTAGCGTGATATATTAATATATATGTATGATATTCATAACATCAGGGGAATCAAGAATGCATTTAACATGCAGTGTCGTGGGAATCAGGGCATCGAGGATGTGATTTACATGAGGTTTCATTTGCATCGGGGCCTCGAGGATGCGAGTTAATTGAGGTTCTAGGCACCAGGTTCATTTTGAGCATCCATGGGATCAATGACCTCATGGAGGTGGACACCAGTGTGGTGCGAGATACGTTTATGTGTTAGAAATGACATGGGAGCACCAATGAGGTATAGGGGTGACGATGTGTCATGATAGGACCATTAGTCTACAAATAGGTTAGTGATCCATTTCTTGATATGAGTTTTTTAGGGTTAATATCTTGTTAGGCAGTTTCTAATGTGGGGATCCACTTGAGAAATTTAACCATAACCTTTATGACTATGGAAATTCATGTTACATTGATCAGGGTGGATTGTTTGGTTCCATCTCTGGGTTTCATTTGATAGCACAAGGATGATCTAGGTTAAGGTGGGGAGATTGTAAGATCTTGTGTTTTGATAATGGGTCAGAATCCCGACCCTGTTTTAATTTTTATGACATGTTTCTGAGAAAATTGGAGAAACATGGATGTTTCTGGAAAATTCCTTATTACATGCCATGTAACATTAGTACATGCCAAGTACCCTTGATTGTGTGGTGTCCATACATAGAACATAGGACTGTTGGTGGGGTAGAATGTTTTATCAAGAACACGTCGTGTACTATTTGTACATGCCAAGTAGTGGGGATGTGTATGGTGATATACATGGTGTGTTGGGGATATCAGTTGGGTAGGCTTGTACACACCGTGTACACATAGGTACATGTCTTGTATTCAATTGGCATGTCCTCAGTGAAATATTATTTGTTATATGAACAATAAAATGATACACCCCATTTAGTTTTATGTACACTCCATGTACTTTCTTTTTTCACTAAAATATGGAGTGGCCAGTTTTTAAGGCAAAGGGTAGTGGGTTTCATTTGGGAGACACGAATAGCCAGTCGAGATTTCAAATTCTTCTTATTTCTTTGTCTGAACTCTGTTTCAATCACTATCAAATGCATTAGAACCCCCTCTGTAAGGTCTTGATTCTCCTTGATCCGTTATTCATGATTTCTGTAATATGATTAGTTATAGGGGTTTGAGGGGTTTTGATTATTTTGTAGATATACAACATTTTAGACCTAATTAGAGGCTATTATTGGAGGAGTATCATAGTACTAGTACGGGGTAGGTGGTTCATACCTTCATTCTTGTTTTATCATATTTTTGGGTGGCGCGACCTTTGGAATGTTTTCGAGTATTTTTAGCGTGACCCTATTTTATCGTCTCTTTCACATTGAATTGATTATTAGACTAGTGGTATGCCATTGGGTTTGCAATTTTTTCTATTTTTCCTGAGCGAGGTCGGGTGAGGGGTCATTGCTCATCAGGGAATTTTTTAAGGGGGACACCAAAATGGTTATAATTGAATTGTACGGTTCTAAAATGTTGATTTTAGTTTATTAAAACTTGTTATGAATTATTATAGTCTTTCAATATCATAGTGATAATATTGGACAACACATGGTGAGTGCAATTCAACTATTTAGTGTTTCTTGCATGTTTAAAATATTTCATTCTTATTATATATGTGATACATGTCATTGCATATTTTGGAACCCTTTGTGTTTTGTTGGGTGTGGATGTATATTCATGGGTTATGCTGATTACAGGATGGGCTAGGCCTGTGTAACATTTGGTGGTTTTGACCACTGGATTGGACATCATGGATGTTGACTTGAGGAAGTGTGACTATTAGGTTGGTAATAGCCTAGGTTACATGGATGGTAATTCCATTGGACCTGAGCGACTTTGTTTTAGGGGTACGAGGTGTCAGAGATGTTGTGGGTTGGTAATATTTTGGTGATTTCCTCTCACCCATAACTTTGAGTAGTGTGCACATAGAGACACTCCGTGATGAGGTGGTTTTTACAACTCATGTTTGTAGAGGCCACTATTAGTTGTGGTTAATGTACGATTGGTTTGGGGGTGCATTCTGTAGGATTCCATTTGGAAGGTGTGGAGCCTTCAGGGGATAGCATTGAGGCTATTCTGTTGGGGGAATATGATCACCGTTATTTGATGGTAGAAATCTCCATACGTCCTCTTACATTATTTGGGGGTAGACATCTTTGTCCCTCTAGTTACGTATTTGAGGACATGTTTTACTGTTCCTCCACGTTGCATATTCCCGGGTTTACCTTTGGGACATCGGTACATGAGACATGAAGTTTCAGGGGGCACATGGATCTAGGATACATGATGGATATTCTGGCATTGGCTGAAGTTGGTGACACATCATGGTGGCTATTGAGCACTAGTGGAGTTCATGTTTAATTGTGCATTGTATTGTATACTAGTTTTCTTATAACTGCATGCCTTCTTAAACACTTATATTATGTACGCATCATTGGGTGGTATCCTACTGATATTCATCTCACACCCTACACAGGCCCTTCAAGACGCGTGTAGACTATATGGATTTACGTATAGGAAAGTGGTCAACTTCAAGAGCTAGACTACTTTAGCTGTTACATAAAGATGGTATGGACCATGAGGTCTTTCCTGATTGGAATTTACCTCGTTTAGTTTCCATTATGTATCCGCATTCTTACTTGTTTTCATAGATACTACTAGTTATCCATTGGCACCCCTTTTAAATCTTTACTTCTATGGATGCATGACTTGTCATTTATGGTAGTTGTTAAAAATGGTTCATCATGATGTTTTTTTTACTTTCTGCCACTATTTTTTATATTTATTTCTTATACTGTTTATTATTATTTGATATACTCTTGCTCTGATGGTCTGGTTCAAGTCTGTTTGGTCATTTACATCTATTGTATGTTATTTATCATTACTCAGACCAGTACAATTGTTTTCCTCTATGAGGGTATATCCTCCCCACTATACCCATCAGTCCATCGCTAGTAGTCGTAATCCTTTAGGTGTTTGGGGAGATGTGCCCAAGGATGTAACACCTACCCCATTTAGCATTTTTTGTGTGCATGTTCAGGTCCAGGTTATTACATTTTTTAATTTTTTTCCAGAAAATATTGTATATTTACAGAATTTAATGATTAAATGAATTTTAAAACATAATTTATATGTTTCCATGGTTTTCTTGTAATAATTTTTATTCATATTTTTTTAAATGTTATTTGAAAATTGAAATATATATTTTCTTTAAGAATTTATTAATGGAATTTCCATTCATCGATGTGAAAACCCATTTTCTTACATATATTCCATTTGGGATATTTGGTACTTATACAATCCTCATATTTTCTCTGAATAGATTAATATTATTTCAAAAAGATTTTTATTGATCATGTTTATTTTCCACAAGTTAACCATGTGTAAAATATATTATCAGGGAGCACACTTTTTCCATAAGATAGTCATATTTCAAATTTATTGAAATGAAAAACATTTAATTTCCAGGGATTCATCATGTTTTAAATGATTAAATAGATTTCCCGGTTTTTTATGATGAATTATCTATGTACTTTATTCATTTAGTAGTTTTTGGATATTATATATGATGGGTTCACCTAGATAGCCTCAGGTGTTTTCATTATATATTAGATGGTTGGATTTCCAAAATAGAACTCGAATACATTAGGTAATGATTATGTTATCTAAAAAATTTATATTGGATGTTGTCCTTATATTTATTCACTTTTTATTTGTTTTATAATGGTTCATTAATGGTTCTTGAGATGATGTCCCAGGAATCTAATATGTTTTATCTATGCTTGGTATGGGTTTATGATGATTTATTTGATCATGATTGATATCTCATGGAACATGATTGTTAATTATTTTGAATTTTTATTTTATCAATAACCTATTCCCTATTTTCATGTTAGGTGATCTAGGTATTGATGGGTTTCAATTTTTTTATGTTATACTGATTCACATAGATTTTTTCATCGTACCCCTATTCTCATCCAATGAACAAAAATGACATTTACTTGTTAATTCAAAAATATTATTTTATTGGTCATTTGGGATCACCCTTCTTGTGTCTAATTTCCCTATTTTACAATGAAATAAGTTGAATAAGTTATGTTTATAATGGATTTTATAAGGATGATGATGATGAATTACTAGGAAATAAGAAAAAACATGTTAAGTGGTATAAATTCTCTATTAATGTCATGTGTATTTTTTATATGGGATTTTATACTAATTATATAAAACTATAAACATAAAATTCCCACAAGGATTTATGTGATCCAAATTTTTTTTATTTTTTATGGTTTGTATAGGAAAAATCAGGTCATGAACATCATTAGTAAGGTTGGAATTTTAAAGCCTACAATTTATCACTAAATTGAAGAGTGTGGGATCCAAGCCATTACTTGTAAAAGGTACACAAAGTGTTAAGAATACAACAAATTTTTGTAGTCCTAATACTATGCATACCATTATACTAACATGTGAATCTAATACATCAATGGAAGGTTATAATTATATATTGAATAAATTAAAATATAAATCATGTGAAAATTTTCAATCCCCAGTTTAATTTTTATAGTTTATAAAATATACTAAAGATAAAAATATTTTTATATCCAAAATTGATAAAAATATCATTGATAATATTCCAATATTTTGGGTTTCTTGTTTATACAATGACCGGGTGTAAGGATTTGGACATATTTTTGGGATGTAAGGCTTACAAGAGTTTATAATAATATGAATATATCTTGTATCATAATGATTAATTTATTATTATATGTATTTTAAAAAATAAAATATAGGTTATAAGATAACAAGTTATAAAAAATGGATTACCCAAAATTTCTATAATTAAATCTAATCGATATGTTTTTATAGCTACCAAGTCCATAAACACATATAATTTTATAATTATTAACTAATTTTTCTAATAACTACAAGTCAAGGATATACATTTCTAGTGTTTTGAGATGATTAATCACAAAAATTAACTAACATAAACAAATAATTTTCATTATTATTTAATGATCCACATTTTATTTCTTGCTCACATATATATTGTAAAATTGCAGGATATCCTACAAATAATACATAAGAAAATCGGTGATCTAGAAATCCTAGTAAGAGGATAATCCTGTAAAGAAAGCATGAAATGAGATCTATTAATCATAACATTATATCATAAAGAGTATTATCATAGGATTGGATATGAAGAATAATTAAATGATGACATATGATAAAAACATTGTTGATAAAAAACATTATACCATAAACATATGTAAAAGTCACTGCATTTGAAATCATCACAAATATGTAAACATCCCATGGTGGATTAAGTTCACTTCTTAATACATTATATAACAACTAATGATATAAACATCATTAAAAAAATTATAAGGATATATAATTATATTTAATCCCATAACATGAATTAAAATCATTTATATGTGTGTAGTGTGGGGAAAATAATATTTAAATATATCCTTAGCATGATCAATCCTATTTGAAGGAAGTGGGTTTCATAATTATTATTCAAGTCATGACTAAAAGAAAAAATATATGGATATAAAATAGAAGAAAAAATTGAATCATTTGGGTTTTTTAAGTGAGGATTATTTTTCGTGAATTCCTCAATCAATAAATGTTTCCCCAAAAACAATGAAATATAGCAGTCCATGGATTGTCTCTCGAGAATGTTGCAATTTGAGTTGCAAAATTGTCACTTTTTTTTGTTTGTTTTCACACGAAATAGAAAAATTGGGGATTTGATTAAAGACTCAAGAAAAAAAATAAAAAAATGAAAGAAAATTTTCCAATGAGCTAGAAAATTGATAGGAAGTAAAATAAGTTTGAAACTAGAATCAAAACAGCGGTTACATACTAGCTTTAACCTCCCGGACAATCCCCTCTTCCTTTTTTAAAAATTATCTCTCTACTGAATCTCTCAATGCCTACCCAAATACCTCTATATAAACACCTTATTTTGTAAGTATAACATTTAAAACATCAATATGATTATTTCCCCTACTATAGAAGTGATCCAATTACATGAAGACCTTCAAATAATCAAACCTAATTGAAATCACTATGCTTAATGACAAGACCTCACCGAAGAAATTTAAATAGTGAAATTTACTATATTACTTCATAGATTGGGAAACAATCTAGAATAAAAAATATGAAAACATATTCATGAAATAAAACAACCATTTTCATCCAAGAAATATATTTTCAGGAGGGTTTCAATAGAGATTACACATGAAGATCAAAACTCGGAAGGGTGTGTCTATTGGTTGAAGCTATCTGCAACCACTTGGTGCTTAGCCTCACATCACTTGAGTATCCCACAACATATCAATTCAAGAAATATTGTACACCATCTTCATGACGGATTCTACAATGCCAACACCCCCGTGAAATGAAATAAAAGATAGGGAGAATAGGGGGGGAGGGCTGGAATATCTTCTGTCCAAATTCTGTCTACCCAATGTAGTCATCTGTTTGTAAACCTCCCTAGGCGAATCAACCTATAGACTCTTCTAAATAGTTTTTCAAAATTTTATCCTTAATATCTAATAAAACTTTTAGCTTCTTTGGAGACGTGGTGAAAAAGTTATGATTTAATTACTCATCATCGCTTGCTCTGCCCGAGAAGACTCTTCATATTCCACTTGTTTGACTCGCTCAAAGTGTGAAATAATGATCGAATTTGACCTTGAAATTAATCATTAATGCGCACCTTGGAGTCTTATTTCACTCCCAGTTGGAATTAATTAATTGGAAAATAGCAGCCGACGTTATGCTTCATTGATTTAGGTAGGCTCCACATATCTGAATGTAAAAACGTTTTATAAATAATTTTTTCTTTGAGCCTCTAGATGGATGATGTAGAACTTGGTCCAGTTGACATATATGAAGATCATATTTTAGGGGTTCCTTCAAAAAAATAATTAGTCGAATTAGATCAGTATTTAAAAGGATATGACCAAATAATAAAACTAGTCAAAAACTGTTTAAAATCCAGAATTAAGGAATTTTCACAATTTAGCTCAAAATACAACATAAATCCAAAAATGATGTAATTTCACACATAATGAATCATTGGTGAGGATTAAATTATTTAAATGTAGATAAAGTATATTGAAACATTATCTCTATCAATTCCCCCACACTTAGAACTTGGTCTCCTGGACTAGTGATCATCAAAACCAAATCAATGCAAATTCAAAACACAAACTAATGAGGTTCACCAATCAACCACCAAGAATAAAATGATATCATGCCTCATAAAAAATGATTCAAGTTTTAAGTTAAGTTCATTCAATCCATTTACACTCCTATTCTTCTCTCATTCACAGAACACAGTTACCTCACAAAAAATTTCTCTCAACACAAATATTGATTTCCAACAAAGCTTCTCTCATGGAAACCTGCAAGTTTCATCATAAGATTGAAAAATTTCTAAATCGCCACCCAATGTGAGCCATGAAAAATGTGATCATCATGAGGACTTGTCAATTATTTTTCTGAGGCTAATGGTTCGTGGGTTTCAAGTGTCAAATCTTATGGGGCCGAATAAGGAGGGTTTGTCTCATTTTGGAAGCAAAAAAAATTCATGAATATAATCTTCACTCATGTGGGGAATCCTCCTTACTGTCCTCAAATGAAATTCAGATTTTAGAATCTCTGAGAGTATCTTTTCCACCTCATTCCATCAATATTTTACCATCAAAAGTGACATTTCTCTTCTTCTTATTTTTTTTCCAAAGCTCCATATAGGTCATGACTTTCTTCCATTAAGATCTCTAGATAGGCACAACTCTTTTCAATTGAGAGCTCAAGATAGGTAGAGCTATCTTACTTAAAGAGCTCCTGCTAGGAACAACTCTAAGAAAAAACATCATTCAATAGAAATAATATCTTTTTAGATTTTTGATAACCACCCAAAGCAACACCAGATGAAGTATCACACCACAAGTCATCTCCCCCACACTTATGTTCAACAAGATCATGAATTTATACTTCCAGAGCAGGTTGGAAATGGAAAATAGATTGTAATGTGGCTATTTAGAAGGAAGTACATGGATACTAAGGGATCAAGAAATATAAAATCTATAAGGTGGTTCATAATAAAAAGGATAATCATAAAAGGGGGCTTTCAATCACAAAAAAATTTCCTCATTCATTTCAATCACACTCACCTTAGCCCTAAAGTTTTCATAGAAATAGATCATCTTCTGGTTCAATCAGACATGAATTCTTCGGTTCACTCAAGAAGTAGGGTGAATGGGGAGAAGATGAAAAATGGGTTCAAAATACTCACAGGAAACTGATTCTCTATATTAGAGATCACTCATGGCATGGAATTCAAAATTCAATGGTTATTTTAAAAATTTTGAACTTAAAATAGTGTATTTTTCAGCATTCATTTATTACCAGAATCAAGGGATCAATTGGCTCACTCATTGATAGGGTTTTAAAAAATTACAAATATCATCATGTAAGCTCACAAGTTGTTTTCCAAAATTTTAAATAAAACACACAATGCTTGAAAAATACAATAACACACAAAAAAATGAAAGAGAGAGAAGAGAAAAAAAAGAAAAAAATTGAAATAAAAGCACACAATATCCTAATCGACCCAGCATGTTCCTCACCCTACAATTTGTTTTTGCAATGTCATCATTTTGAAATATATATATATATATATATATTTGAATATGAAATTAAAGAAATTAATGAAATTACAAAAAAAATTTGATAAGAAAATACACAACCTGGCATCAATTGTATTCTGCTTCAGTAAAGAGGGATATCCTCCCCCAGAGGATCTTGAAAATTCTCTCAAAAGAGCTTCAACATATGGCCATTGACTGTGAATGGTATCCATTTTCTTGGTTCTTTAATCTGGATTCCACCAAAAGTAAAAAACATGAGTAACAATGAATGGAACAGACAATTTGGAATGAAATTTATCCTGGAACAACTTCAATATGGAATCAAACAGAATCACTTTGCCTCCTTCCTTAATGTTTTTTTGTGAATCATCTCATCATGAAATGCTTTGGTCCGTTCCTTCTACAACCTAGAACATTCATATGAATTCATTCTGATCTCCTCCAGATCCTACAAGAAAATTTTTGTTTCTTCTCCATCAGAAAACAGATTCATGTTAAATGTTTTAACAACCCAAAAATATATGTTTTATAACTCATCCGGAAAGTGATAAGGCATTCCATAGACTAATCTAAGTGGTGAAATTCTAATTGGGGTTTTGAACTCAATCCTATAATCCCACAGTGCATCATCAAGTCTCAAACACCAATCCTTTCTATTTGGGTTCACTTTTTTTCTAGAATTAGTTTGATTTCACTATTGGACTACTTAGCCATTCCATTTGTTTGATGGTGATAAGGTGTAGAGGCCATATTATGAACTTCATACTTCATCAATAGTGATTCCAACGTCTTGTTTCAAAAATGAGTACCTTGATCCATAATCAAGAACTTTGTACATCCAAACCTTAAAATATATTTCCTTTCACAAACATGGACACAGTTTTGGCATCATCAGCTCTTGTAGGAATAGATTCTACCAACATAGATACATAATCTAAATCAAGAAAAATGTAAATATATCCAAAATAATTGAGAAAAGGTTCCATCAAATCCATACCCCAAACATCAAATAAATCACAAAACAACAGATGTTGTTGTGGAATTTCATTCCTTTTGGAAATGCTCCCTTGAAATTGACAATTTCTACTTGTCCTGTAGAAATCAGAAGCATCTCTAAAAAATAGTAGGCCAATAAAAAATAGAATCAAGCACCTTTCTTGTAGTTTTATGAGGCCCAAAGTTTCCTCCACATCTCAATTTGTGACAAATGTTTAGGACAGATTGAAATTCAGAATTTGGAATGCATCGCCTAATCATTTGATCACAACCATTATGCGACAAGTAAGGATCATCCCAAATGTAATTCTTTGAATCACTCAAAAGTTTTGAAATTTGATTCGTGGAAAACTAGTGGGTAACATCATCAGAAGCTAAATAATTCACCAGATCAGAAAACCATGGCCTTTTAGTTTGACAAGCACACAAATCCTCATCTGGAAATTATTCCTTAATTGGATGATAAATCTAAGGATCCCCATTCAAAACAGATGGTATCCTACTCAAATTATATGAAAAAATGTTGTCACTTATTTTCTTTTCCTTTATTTCAACATCAAACTAATGTAACAACAAAATTCATCTCAAATGTGTTGGTTTTTCATCATGTTTATTCATCAAAAAATTGATTGTGAAATGATCAGTGAAAACAATGACCTTAGAGCCCAGTAGATAACATCTAAATTTGTCTAAATCAAAGACAACAGCAAATAGTTCCTTCTCAATTGTTGTGTTGTTTGATTGGGCCTGATCTAATGTTCTAGAGTCATAGGCAATCACATGAGATCTCTTTTCCAACCATTGATTGAAAACTGCCCCAAGAGAAATGTCAGATTCATCAGTCATGATTTAAAAGGGAAATTCCCATTTGGGATGTTGAACAATGGGAGGAGTTATCAATTTTTTTAGCTCCCCATAAGCATGTTTACAATTTTCATCAAAGACAAATGTGGTGTCTTTTTGGAGAAATCTATACAATGGATGTGTAACCTTACTAAAATACTTAATGAATGTCTTATAAAAACCAGCATGACCAAGTAAAGATCTCACATATCTGACTAGTTTTGGGTATGGTAATGAAGAAATGAACTCAACATTGGACTTATCAACTAGAATTCCTTCCAAAGACACAACATGTCCATGGAAAAATACATTAACCACCATGAAATGACATTTTTCATAATTAAGAACAAGGTTCTTATCAATGCATGTTTCAAGAACATCATCCAGACCTTCCAAACAACTTTCAAATTATGAGCTATAAATAGTGAAGTCATCCATAAAATCTTCCATGGGTGATTATAGAAAATAAGATAAAATTCTCATCATACACCTTTAAAAAGTTCCAGGATCATTGCACAAACCAAAGGGCACCCTCCTATAAAAAAATGTTCCAAATGGGTGTGTGAATGTGGTTTTTTTTTCATCCTCCGGTGCAATATGAATTTGGAAATAACCAAGGAATCCATCTAGAAAACAATAATGGGTTTTTACAGCCAGTCATTTAAGGACCTGATCAATAAATGGTAGTGGGAAGTGGTCTTTCTTAGTATCCAAATTGAGCTTCCTGTAATCAATGCAAATTCTCCATTTATTTGGAAGCCTAACAAGAAAAATCTCACCAAATGCATTCTTTGAGATTGTGAAGCCAACTTGTTTGGGAACTATATAGATTGGACTCACCCATTGTCTATCATAGATGGGAAAAATAATTCCAATATCTAAAAGGGTAGTAACTTATTTCTAAACAACCTCTAAATGGGTTGGATTCAACCTCCTTTGAAATTGTCTCACCGGTTTAAAATTTTTCTACATGAAAATTCAATGCATGCACACTGAGGGGCTGACTCTAGTTAAATCAGATTGATTCCATCCAATAGATTTTTTTGTCGGTTTTGAGGACTCCTAAAAATTGATTCTCTTGGTCCTTTGACAAATATTTTGAAATTATAACATGGAATATTTAATTTTTACCTATGAAATGATATTTGAGATTTTCAGGAAGTGGTTTCAACTCTAACTCAGCTGGGGTATTTTCATTGATCAAGGAACATTGCTCACAGGTGTGGTTGTTTAGTGTGGCTCCATATTTTAAAGGGAATTCACCATTATGATCAAATTAAATGTTCTCAAAATTTGTTTATAGTGGAAAATTTTCAATTTCTCCTGGGAGACCACTAGCAGCACTATGGATTTACAGGGAGACATATTCATAAATGTTGAGATCAATAGAATCTTTAAAATCCATATCAACATTTCAAGACTCATCACAAGCATCATTTTTCCTCTTTTTTTGATCATATTTAGCAACAAACGAATTTCCATCATCAAAAATAGCTGCTGGTTTCTCATCACAGGAAAAATCAGGGAACATATCAGTGGAAAACCAATCAATCATGTTCACTTGGGGGAGATGAATGATCCTCGACTGGGTGTTTCATGGACTGAAAATTATTGAAATGAAAAACCTCTCCTCCAAACTCCAGTGAAAGTGTCCCCTTATGAACATTGATGAATGCTTTTGCAGTTTTCAGAAATGGTATCCCTAGAAAGAGAGGTGCATGGGTACTAAACTGATTATATTTAATATCCATGACATAGAAATCCACAAGAAAAATCATGTCTCTCACCTGAATGAGAACATCCTCAATAACTCTAGCAGGATTGGTGGTACTTCAGTTAGCAAGTTGAATGATGATCCCAGAGGGTTTCAATTATCCAACATGAAGAGATGAGTAAAATAATGTGCCATAACATTGATGGAGGCCCCTAAATCAATCATAACATCATCGAATTCACATTTCCCAATGGTGAAGGGAATTTTATAGGTTCCTGGGTCCTTACATTTTATAGGAAAGGCATGCTAGATCATGGATGATATATTCCTCCATAAGTTGACCTTTTCACCTCCTTTGAATTTCCTCTTGTGGGTACACATTTCTTTCAAAAACATTTCATGCCTTGGAATGTGTTTCATAGCATCAAGAAAAGGTATATTGACTTTAACTTTCTTAAAAGACTCCAAAACCATCTTATCCAACTATCTCTCAGCACTCGACTTCACTGGTGGTTCACTCCAAGGGTAAGGCAATGGTTGTTTGGTTGTTTCAAGGCTATTCTGATCACTTATTTGAGAAAAAAAAGATCAGACATCCACTTCCAATCCCTCTTTGTTCTTTCAAGCAACATTTATTCTCTTCACATTGTGTTTCCCTTCAAAGAACATTCAAAATTTCTATCATTTCCATCAGTGGTGGGATTCTCAACAACAGTTTCAACAATAGGTTTTGGTTTCTCCATTTGAAGTGTATTTAATTGTTTTCCACTCCCAAGTTCAATTGCACTAACATTTTCATTCCCTTTATCTCTCGGATTCACTTGAGGCTGTGAGGGAAAACCTCAACTCATTTTAATTTTTATGACACTAAGATCAGAGGAATGTTGACCCATTTGATTCATCAGGGTATTCATCATGTTTTGTTGTTGGTATTGTGCTAGTTTCATTGCCTCTTGTTGTTTCCTCCTTGCTTCTTCAATATTACTCTTTAAATTTTGGGTGGGAGGGGCAGGGTGAATGTTTCTTCTAGAATGATCATTGGCTTGCTCATTGAAATATCTTGGTTGTGAATTGCTTGATTGTCCTTGGAATAAGCTTCTAGGATGTTCAAGTTGTCGAAATAATTCATTAGATCGGTTGTTCTAGCCCTGATTAAAATTTTGATTTGATTGAAATGGCCTTTGTTGGTTTGATTAAATGGGTTTTCCAGGAAAAACAGCATTGCAGTTCTCAGAAGGATGCTGCATTTGAGGTCATTGATCACTAAAATGGATATTGGAAGAAAAAATCCCACAGTAGACTTGCATTTAAAATGTTGCTTCTGGTTTGGGTGGTGTTGGTGGGTTATTTGTTAACATCATTGACCTCACCATGGTGGTAAGATCATAATGTTGACTCGCAATCATATTGTTTTTAGTACTAGCACTGGGGAACTCTCGGGCAGATTTCACATCAATAGGGACTCTTGTTCCGAACTGTTGAGCGTTTTGGGCCATGTTTGTAATTAATGTCCTAGAAGCAGTTGGTGTTTTTTCAACTAGTGCTCCTCCTGCAGCAGCATCAATAATGCTTCTATCAGTAAGACACAATCCCTCATAAAAATATTGAATCAAAAGTTGGTCATTAATTTGATGGTGGGGGAAACTGAAACAATGTCTTTTGAAGTGTTTCTAGTACTCATACAATGTTTCACCTTGAGTTTTCTTAATTACACAAATATATTTTCTAATGGAAGAAGTTCTAGAAGCAGGGAAAAAAATTCAATGAAAAGTTTCATCAATTCATTCCAATCCCTAATCAAAGTAGAATGCGAATAGGAAAACCATTCTTTGGAAACTCCTTCTAATGAAAATGGAAATAAACTCAATTTCATTTGATTAGCATCAACTTTTGGGGGTTTCATGTTCACACAAATATAACTAAATTCTTGAAGGTGTTTATGTGGATCTTCCCCTGGAAAACCATTATGTTTTGGAAGTTGGGGAATGAGTCCAGATTTAATTTCAAACCTAGAAGGTGCATCACGATATTCAATAGGATTTTCTTGATTTTCATCATAAGATAAAGCCAATTCGTTAAAGGTTCTATTTTCAGCCATTGGAATTTCAGCTTCAACCAGGTTTCTTTTAAGTGCATTATTAGAAGATTCACAACTTGGGACAACGGGATTTATAGTAGATCTATCCCTAGAGTGAAAAGTTATATCAATTTCAGAATCCAATGGGAACAAATTTGGGTTAGAATTTTGGGTCATACAAAAACAATTTCCACACATATCAACTAAAGAAACATCCCCGGCAATGGCCCCAGTTGAAGTGAGGATAATTTGTTGTGAAATACTCAATCAAGAAATTTTTACCCAAAAAAATGCAATATAGAAGTCCCTGGATTGTCTGTCGAGGAGGTTGCAACTTCAGTTGCAAAACTGTCACATTTTTTTCACATGAAATGGAAAAATTGGGGATTTTATTAAAGACTCAAGAACAGAAAATAAATAAAAAATAAAGAGAGGGAAAATTTTCCAATGATCTATAAAATTTCTAGGAAGTAAAATTAGTATAAAACCATAATCAAAACAGTGGTTACAGACTAACTTTAACCTCCTGGACACTCCCCTCTTCCTTGTTTAAAAATTATCTCTCTACTGAATCTCTCAATGTGTACATAAATATCTCTGTATAAACACCTTATTTGGTAAGGATATCGTATTAAAACCTCAATATGATTATTTCCCCTCTTATAGAAGTGATCCAATTACATGAAAACCTTCAAATAATCAAACCTAATCGAAATAACTATGCTCAACGGTAAGACCTCACCGAAAAAAAAAATTAAATTGTGAAATCGACTATTTTACTTCATATATTGGGAAACCATCCAGAACAAACTAGTTGAAAATATATTCGTCATATAAAATAACCATTTTCATCCAATAAGTATAAGTTCAAGAGAGAGGCAATATAGATTACACGTGAAGATCAAAACTCGAAAGGGAGTGTTCGTTGGTTGTCGTCGTCCGCAACCACTTGGTGCTTATCCTCGCATCACTTGAGCATCCTACATCATCTCAATTACAGAAATAGTTCACACCATCTTCATAAAGGATTATACAATGCCGAACCCCCTAGAAATGAAAGAAAAGATAGGGAAAATAGGGGAGGAGGGCTAGAAAATTTTCTGTCCAGATTCTGTCCTCCAAAAGTAGTCTTCTGTTTGGAACTCTCCCTGGCCGAATCAACCTATGGCCTCTTATAAATAGTCGATCGAAAGTTTATTCTTCATCTCTAATAAACACTTCAGCCTCTTTGAAGATGTGTGGAAAAAATTAATGAATTAATTACTCAGCATCGCTTGCTCTTCCTGAGAAAACTCTTCATCGTCTACTTGTTTGACTCGCTCAAAGTGTGCCATAATTATTGAATTTGACCTCGAAATTCATCATTAAAGCATACCTTGGAGTCCTCTTGTATGCCCAGTTTGAATTAATGACTTTGGAAATTGGAATCAATAGTTATGTTTCATTTATTGAGGTGGGTCCACATATCCGAACATAAGAACGTTTTATAATGAATGATTTATTTGAGCCTCTAGATGAATGATTTAGAACATAGACCAGTTGATATATATGAAGAGAATAATCCAGGGGTTCCTTAAAAAAGGAATCAGTCAAATTGGATTAGTATTTAAAAATATATGACCAAATAATCAAACTAGTCAAAAACTGTTTAAAATCCAGAATCAAGGGATTTTCACAATTTAGCTCAAAATACAACAAAATTCCAAAAATGATGCAATTTCACACATAATGACACATTACTGAGGATTAAATTATTGAAATTTAGATAAATTATATTGAAAACATCATCTCTATCAGTGTTCATTTATTTAAATTAAACATAAGTATTAATTATTGAGTTCCAATATAGGGATTTCATGAGAATGATCTGTGATAAAAAAGAATAAAACATACTTCTTTGGGTGGATCTTTAAAAAATACATCATGGATTTTTTAAAAGTAAAATATTAATTATTTCCAATTAAAATTGAAAACCCATAGTTTTCTAAAAAATATTGAGCGTCTATAGATGCTATTCATGAAATTAAAATATTTGATGCTGGTTATTGTCTATGTGAGAGAAATAATATAGACATTCAATTAAATATAGTTTAATCAAAAGTGGGAATTAAATGTGGATCTAAAAACATTTATAACCATAGAAATGAATATAATATTTTAAAAGGAACATATTTAATGGTCACATATAAAAATAGCATATGTACTTTAGACGATTACATTATAAAAGGACATGAAAAGAAGATGATGTATTATTGATAGATCATGAAGGAGGTATGCATGATCAAATTTTAGGTTTTAAAACTACATCATTCAAATCACAAAACATAAAAAACTAAAAAAAAATATTTTAAAAGAGCATATGGAACATATTAATTTCACATTAGATATAAGTTATCAATGTTTCCAATTAATAAGAAGAATGTAACATCAATTTTTTTTAAATGATACTCACTATTTGAATGAATAAATACCATTTTCAACACAGATGGAGGCATAAGTTGGTTACCCAACCTATAAATATGAACAAATTATTAAATAAAAAATAGATAAATTGTAAACTTGATGTGTAATGGTTCTACAACAACTAGAAATTGACTAGGTTAATCATCAACAGGCAACCCTATAAAAATGTGGAAATGAAAAGGATCAGACCATATATAAGAGTTTTCATCCTTAATCATTGGTATATCTAATTACAGATATGAAAAATTGAATCCAGATAGAAAAATTAGAAGATATCATTTCTCTCATTTGAGAATTATAAAAAAACTATCATTGTTTAGATTGTATTCCATTTCAAAAACAACACATGCTGATCATATGAGAGTTTATGATCATGTATCGACTACTCTATAAAAAAGATAATTCAACATTAACACCAATATCACAATTCATAAAATAGGACTCTAGAAAAATATAAGAAATTAAAATCTATGATGCCCCCATTAAACACTATAGAAACATCTCATCAAAAAAATCCCTAAAAATCATTATGCCACACTGAAACACTTCTTACAAGGCACAAGGTGATAGACATGTAGTCAACAATGAATAAACCCATGGAAATGGTTATTTTGAACTTCTATATATAATATACCATTGGATTTAAAATTTGATTTCGAATCATATCTAGTTATAATTTAATGTTTATAAAGGGATTGTATGATTTTTATATATTTAGTGTTATGATACATCAAATTAAGATAGACAAAGGCAGTGATGACCTTGACTAGTAGTATCATATCCTTTGAATTCAATTCAATAGTGATTTAGAGGGAGATAGAATCACATGGATATGTAATTAATCAATTACAAGATATGATCTAACAACTAAATTATGACTGAAACCATTTATGGTATATGTTCAATCTCATAGAGATGATGACAAAAATAATAATCACCGAACAACCCCAAGAGAATATCACTATTTTACACATTACACTTAGGTAACTCATGTATTAAAGGGATATGCAATAGACCCTAACAATATGATTTTATATATTTTAATAATTAATTTTCTTATACGAAATTATCTTATAATCACTAAATAATATGTGTTACAAATTTATATTTATATATATATATATATGATGAAACACAAATGGTATTTTTTAAGACATTCTATTTGATGAATTCGAGAATTTTTTAATTGATGTATATTTTAAAAAAATATTATTATTAAATCATATTTATTAATTTTAAATGAAAATATATTTTTATTAGGTCAAATATAATTTTTATAAGGGTCATTAAACTGTTAATGTCAATGTCACAACCCATAGTTTTTAAATTACATTTTTCTCTTCAAATAAATGTTTTTTATAATATACTATATAGTATTGTACACAAATAAAATTGAAAAAATTGATTATTTTATTAATAATTTAACTTTAATCATAAACTAAACCAATTAAATAACTAAACATTACAATTGGAGAAAACTTATAAAATAGAATAGCCAAAATGGTATAATAAGGACCCCCAAAATCTTCTAGATTCTTCCCCACCCCAACTTCAAAAAATTGATAAAAGAATCAAAATATTAATAAACCAATTTAAAATTTTATTTTATAAAAATCGAAACATGAGAATAAATCATTTGAATATTGTGTGAATGATTTATGTGGTATTTTTAAGAGGTATCCCGACTGTTAGTAACAAAAACCTGGTCATTATGAATAGTAAACTCACCATTAGAATATTAATTCAACCTCAAAATATTATAATATAATATTAATAATATTTATCATGTCTAATATAAGAAAATATAAATATAATAATTCCAAAAAAATACCATTATTAAAAAACTCAACGAAAATATAAGAACATTTTTAATAAATTGTAGTATAAATCTTTTTTGTAAAACTCAAAAAATTAAAATTAAAAAATTTTATTTAAATATGATATACAATATATTTATTAAATGAATTTAAATTTTTAATCAATTTTTCAAAATTTACCAACATTTATTTTTTTGGGAATTTTTTAAAATAGAACAATTTTTTAGTAAATAGTAAAAATATAGTTTTCCCAAATAACTGGTGTATATTAAATTACATTATTAATGATGTAATAATGAAATAATCCTCTCAAGAAATTTACATTCAGCCATGTAACATTATTTTTTATATATGAGTTATTGAAATAAAATAAACTTATTATCCAAACATAAAAAAAACATTACAAAACGTATTTTCAGATGTGATTCCTTAAAATAAAAATTAGACTTTCATTTCAATTTATGTTTTAATTAAATACTTATTAAAAATTAAAAGGTTATTTAAATTAATAAATACATTATATTTTATTGATATTTTATTTTTTTAAAAAAATTACAATTTAATGTTTTCCCTTCGATATAATATTTTATTCAATATGTTATTCTAAAAATAAATGTCATCTCATGTCTAAATAACCCCTCCCTACCCAAGTAGAATCACTCATCCCACAATTACCAAATCCAATACTATATGAAAATACTCTATATAACGTACCTTATAATACCTTGGGATATTCTTGAGTAAACCAACTCAAAACCTCAATATATATTAAGGGGCGTATAAAAGAAGCCACACCAAGGATTAAGTATGTTTCTATAAACTCTTTTTCTTTTTGTTTCTTCTTCTTCAAATATTAGATTTTACACCCCCCCCCAAAACAATATAAGATTAATTATTCAGAATTTTTACATCACGTTATTTATTTAAACCAACATAAAATTATATAATTTATAATTTATATATATATATATATATATATATATATATATATTTAAAAACATTCCATTCACTCTCTTCTAATAATGTCCCGTCAAGGATCAGTTCACCACATATAGAGACATTCCCATGTCAAAAAGTATATCCATTGTCATGGATAACTTTTATAAACTATAAATAACATATAATTATATAATTATATTTATTATAAGATTATATAATTAATTATACTACTATGTAATGTAGTTTATACAAAGTTATTAAATTAAGAAAAAATGGGAAAATTTTAATTAAAACATGATATCAAAATGACTTTCATATAACCAAGGAAATTAATAAATATAATCAAACTACTATTATTGATAAATAATTTTGAAATTTAATGTAATTAAATTTTGGATTGTGGTATTAAAACATCGATGTTTACTATTTAGGAGGCACAAAATTGGTTAAATAAAGAATCATAAATGTAAGGGGAATATCTTACCGAACTACCTTTCTTTGGGTTATCCATATTTAATGAAATTATTGGTATGGATATTCCTATTATATTTTCCAAATATTATCTCATTATTATTCACTTTTAATTTACTGGATATACATGTTTCCACCTTTAATTAAATGGAAAATATAATGATTTTCAAAAATATACAATTCCTACTCAAACCTATCTTCTACCCCTCTTCATTTGTTTCTTATTTACACAAGAATTAGGATTGTTATTGGAAATATGTTTCCCATTTTTTCACTTGGTATCCTCGATTTTGTTTAACAAATCCTTTTATAGGAAATACTTCTTCATTAAATATTTATGAAACCCATTCTTTTACATTGGTTATTTCCTTACTATGATTGATATACATTATATGTGGAATGATTGATTATGTAAATATAATGATGTGATGGGTGGGACCTTAATTATATGGACACTAAATGACATTGGTAATGTGAGTATATTTGGAGATAATATGAAAAACGGGTGAACATGGTGATAGATTTGTTCATAATGGTGATTTTATGATTAAGTAAATATGTTATGAGTGAAATTGATTATATATTTGTTATAAAATATGTGTGGTATTTAACCTCTATGACATGATGTTTCTTTTTTATGCGTTTCCACATTTCATTACATTATCACTGGTTTCCCATATTATAGTAATGATGACCCTTTTATTATGATATTATGATTATGATTATGCTCCCCATGGTATATTTATTCTCGCCCATCATTCAAATTTTTTTTAATAATTTAACTCACCCTTTTCATTGATGTTTATATTTAGGTGGTTACATATACAAAAGTGATAGTTAGATTATACCGATTTTAAATAAATTTTTATGTTTTATTATGTTCAGGTTATGTATGGCCTATTTAAAAATGACACTAAACTTGTTAGTCAAATATTTTTATCTCAATAATGTATTAAATGTTGACAAATATGTAATAGACAAGTAATGAGAAGTAAGGAAATTATTGTTGGTATTATTGTATGGTTTAGTAATTATGGGAATTACAGTTAGAAAAAAGAGTCAAAATCATATGTATAAGCCTATTTATACGTAAAACATCCTATAATAATATCTTCAAAAAGGGATAAACACATTGATCGCATAAGTAATTCATTTATTGTTAATTGGAAAATAAAAATAAAAATTCTCAACTACCATTCTTTTCAAACCATTTGAATTTAGAAATGGTGGGAAACAAGATAAACCAATCCAAAAACTAATTTGAGGTACATTGAAATGGTTATCTGAAAGACATCCCCAAATCCATGGGAGGTTCATTTAAACACAATATGGTGATGATAACCTAGATGTTTCAGGTTATAAACTATAACATAAACCACATGGAACAACCATCATCTCCCTAGAATGGGCAACTATTCATTGATTCCTTCATTTGGAAACAACCTCCGACATTCAATAAAACTTTTTATCCACTTCCACGGAGGAGTGAGTCATCTAAATTGGAAAGATCTTTTTTGTGATCCATTATCATGAGAATGGAATGGATACTATGGTCATTTATCATTTAGATTGAGTCTATTTGAAAGAGGGTGTTGATTAAGAACACTAAGACGAAGGATGAAATAGATGTGATGGAGTGGATGCCTTTAAAGAAAATATATCTTGAAATGTATTTCCCTCGAACTATTTGAACAATTTTAGAGAGATTATTCATGGAGATGATGAAAATTTAATGTGAATCTATCATGATATATTAGGAAAACATTCCAAGGATTAAAATCATTCCCCATGTTCTGTTATCAACAATGACAGAAATATATGTTGATCTATTAGTGGTTTAAAACCCTCATATAGAATGTATTAGGATATATAAAACTTCTGGAGTTATGAATAATTGGATCTACATGATCTCAGTGTATAGATATAGTTTAGAGACTTTTCCCCCAGTTACTGATATTAGAAGGTAATAATTGTGTTTCTTGCTTGTGGGTCAAATGAAAGAAGGGGTAAAGGGGATCCAACTACACTTATTTCAAAAATTTTTGTTGAAAAATTAAGGGAATTGTCTAAAATGGATGTAGAAATAAATTATCTATAGGAGATAAGTCCACCAAAATCATGAATTTTTAAGAGACATTATGTACCAGTCATAATAGTATAGGGATAAAAATAACCTCCTAATGAACCATTGATGTTTCATGATTCACTTTTAGGGATCAAGGGAACTGTAAAAGCCAGGGAAGTAAACAATGGGTCCCTGAAGGTAATCAGCATAATCAAATACTAATGATAAAGTATAAATTTAAATAATATATCATCACTAATGCTGAAGTGGATCATGAAAAATAAATCATATATGGTATAATTTTTATTCTCTCAATAATGGAAAATGTTTTATTTAATTATAGTTATAAAAATTACTTTTTTCATAAACGTTTTATATAACTGTTGAATTAGAGACCTAATACCATAAGGGGTAGATATATATAAACACACCAAGTTGTGAAATCATTCCAATCCCAAGTGTTTGAAACGTATATTGTAATCATATCTGGGATGATTATACCATCAAATATTATAATAATTTGCGTACTGAAATTTGATGCTATAGTAGGCATTGATTAACTCTCGTTATTTTGAGCACACATCAATAGTTGGTAAAAGGAAATCACTTTTAATATTTTGACCATCCAAAGATAATTTATAGATTAATGGAATATCATGAATCACTTTTAAAAATGTCTATAAATGTTGTAGGAGTTTAAAACCTATGAATAATAATACATTGTCGAAATGATTGTTTCAATTGTATGTAAAAAATTTGGAGGAAATTGATATTTTTAGGTCATAAAATAATATATTTCCCAAATATTTACCAATAATTCCATGAGATAATGAGACAGTTATTTAAATAGAAATTATAAATTGTGTTATTCCTATCTATACATGCCCATATAGGATTTCTATGATCAAACAGGAAATTTAAAGAAGCATATTTAAGATCATTTTGACAAAGGGTTCATGAACCTTAGTGCATCACCTTGGGGTACTATTTTGCTCATTTTCAAGAATAATGATGGATCAATGAGGCTATGTATTGATTATTGGGGTCTTAACAAGATCAATTTAAAGAACACATATCCTTACCCATGGATAGATTACTTGTTCGATCAACTATTAAGATATTAGTAATACTCAAATGTGTGGCTCTGTTATGGATATCACCCACTAATGGGGAAGAAGGATGAAAATCAGAAGACTAATTTCCATGCATGATATGGGAACTATGAATCCAGAGTTACTCCCATTAGACTTTATAATTACACTAAAATCTTCATGGATTATATGAATAATTTCATTAGACACCATCATGAATTTGATTTGGAGGTTTTATTTAGGAGAATTTCATTTACTCCATGTGGATAGAGGATCATGAAGTCAATCTATGGATTGTTCTTATGATATTATAGACGAATAAAAATTATGCTATGTTCTGAAAGTGAAATATTTGGATTCAACAAATTACATTCATGGGGATCATGATCAAAAGTGGTGTATTTTTTGTACAACATTAAAAGTAAGTGGAAAATGTAGAATGGCCTAGACCCAAAACTTTAAGTGAAATTTGTAGTTTTCTTGAATTATCTAGCTACTAATGAAATTTAGTGACGAATTTACAATTATTTTAAAGACCACTAACTACGTTGTCGTGGAAAGTGTAAAATTATGTATAGATATAAGAGTTTGAGGAAATATTTATGGAGCATAAAAAGAGGTTAATCAATTCACCTATACTCACACTACCAATAAGTGGAGAAGGTTTTGTGAAATACTATCATTCATTAACAAAAAGATTCAGTTGTGTACTCATGAATAATTTTCAATTCATATCATATGACACATGGAAGTTGAAGATCCATGATACTAACTTCAAAAATGCATGATCAAGAGTTAGAAACTGTGATTTTTTCTCTAAAGATGTGGAGGAAATACATCTTTAGTGAAAAGTGTTATATATATACTAATTACAGTAGTCTATTGTATATATTATCATAGAAGGATCTCAACATCCATAAAATAAGATGATTAAAGCTACTCGATGACAATTATTTCTCTATTCACTGCAATCTAAGAAAGGTGAATGGGGTATTTGATACCCTTAGTATAAAATAACATGCTACTCTATCCATGATACGGATTGATAAAGACCTTATATTCATGGATAAGAAATGGATGGATCTAAAAAATGTAATAGTAGGGAATAAATAATACATTTATCAAAATATTTCCCAACCATTATTCATGGAGAGATCATGGAAGCATAAATAGATGACCTGGAGCTACAAAATATTGTGAAATTATTAAAAGGAAACTACCTGAGTACAACATTTATAAAGATAGTGTGATTCAGTTTGGAATGGGCATTGTTGTGCCTAGATAACCAGATATAAATAAGGATTTATTGGATACCACTCATATCTATTATTTCATTATCCATCCAAGATATAACAATATGTACTATGATCTTATAGAACACTTCTAGTGGAACAATATGATGAATGATATTGTAGGTTATATTTCAAGGTGTTTGGTATGTCACCATGTTAAATTAGTGTGATGTAAGTCTAAAGGGTTGAGGAAGTTATTTCAAATAACCACATAGAAATTATAGAATCTCACTATGGACTATTTCACTCGTCTCCAGAAGGCATCCAAAGGAAATAATGTAATATGGTTTGTGGTGGATTATCTCACCAAGATTTTACACATAAATAATATTCACAAATTTTTCAATCATGAACAACATACCATGATATATATGATGTAAGTTGTGGGGATACATGGGATTCCACTTTTTATAATCCTAAATCATAATCCATGGTTCAAATCATACTTTTGAAGAAGTCTTCAACATTCTTTGAGTGCTGAATTGATTCCCACAATGTCCTATCAAACCGAAAATGACGCCTAATCTGGAAGGACTATATATTTTCTCGAGGAAATTATAAGATCCTTATCAAAGGAATTAAAAGGTAGATTGGAACAAAATATCCAATTGGTTGATTTATCTTATAATAATATCTTCCAGTTGAGGATTCAAATGGATCTATATAATGATCTTTATGGGAAGTGATGTATACCATCAAATAATTGGGATGAAGTTATAGAATTAAAGTTACTTCGTCCTGAACTTGGTTATTAGATGAGAAACAAGGTTTAACATGAAAAAAACATATAAATGTTTCTTAATATTGGATAAAGAGAAATACTAACAATAGTAGAATGAATTTATAGTTTGATGTTGGAAAAATTGTTTATTATGAATTCGAACTTGGAAGGGATTCATGTTTTTTAGAAATAAAGGGAATATTATCCCACGGTACATTATCCCCTTTGATATCCTTGATTGAATAGAAGTAGTGGAATATTGGATAGAACATCCACTAAGTACGATTAAACATCAAGTTTTGTCCAATGTGTCACTTCTGAGAAAGTACATAGTTGATCCCTCACTTGTAAGAAATAATTTTATGGTATAACTAGATAATTACATCTCAAGTTAATAGCATACAGTGACGATATAAGACTGTAGAGACAATGTTCTACACAAAAATACGACTCACATGGTCAATGTGTAGTGGAGAAACCATAAGATTGAATAGGTGACATGGTAACCAGAGGAATCAATGAAACTGATGTACCCTTTCCTATTCCCAACTTGAAATATGAGTTGAAATTTTGGTGATGAGATTTCTAAAGGGAGGAAGAATGTAAAAACATAGAGATTATAAATGATATTTGTCTTTTGAAATAAGTCTGTGTTTTAATATATTATTAATTATTATAAAAATGATGAAACTAGAAAAAAAATAATTAATAAATAATATTACATTAATCATCAAAAAAACCAATTAAAATTAAAATCATTATAATTATTCCAAATATTTAAAGAAAAAATTCTATAATGGGAAAATATGGATCACAAAAATCTACAAGAATCATCTCCCCAACTAAAAATAATATAGAAATGAAAACAAATATTCCTAAACAAATCATCATTTTTGAAAATGTTATTATATAATTTTGATATTAACTGAGTTGAATATTGAGGGAAATAATGTAGTGGTCTTTATAGAAGGTAACCTGACTGTAGGGAATAGAAACCTGAAAATTTTGGAATAGTAACCACACCATTGAAAGAGTGATTTTACATCAAAATAATAAAATATAATATAAATAATATTTATCTTGGTTAATATATGTAAAAATAAATAATGTAATTCTGAAAATTAAATACGATGATTAAAAAGCTCATAGAAAATATACACACATTTTTTTTAAATAGTATATTAAATTATTTCCTAAAAATTATAATTTTTTTATTAAAAAAATACAATTAAACATCTTATAAATTTATTTTGAAAAAATTCATATTATTTTTGTAATGATGACGTTATATTTTTCTATGAATTATTTTTTTGTAACTTTAAGAAATACTTCAATTTTCAAGTGAATAGTAGAAATACATTTTCACATAACTAGTGTATCTTAAATTACATCATTTATGGTTTAATAATGAAATAAACCATTATAAATCAGGATCCTTATTCATAAAATATTTTATCTCGTAAATGAGTCATTAAAATATAATAAACATTATTTCCAAATATAAAAGATCTTTCTAAAACATAAAGAAAAAATTGAATCCTTAAAAACAAAAATTATATTTTTTCCAATTTGAATTTTAATAAAATAATGAATTAATTTTATAAAGCGTATTTAATGTAAAAAACCAATTATATACCATTTATATATGATTTATATTGTAAAAAATTCATTATTACATGTTTTAACTTTGATATAATAGTTTATTCAGTATTCTATTTTAAAAATACTTGTATCGTCATGTACAAATAACCCCTCTAACAAAAAAATTGTATAATATTAAGTAGTTTGTAATTCAACATTATATTAATATGTTTATTATACTATGAGTATTTTATTTACTATATATATAAATTTTCCAAAATTTATTTCCCTTTCTCTTGACAATGCTTGTCAAAGATCAGTTAACCAACTATGGTAGCATTTCCATATCAAAAAATATAACCATCAGAAAAGATGGATATCATAATAAATATATAATAATTAAACATGTAATTATATGTATTATAACAATATATAATTTATTACACTAATTTATAATGGTAATTGAACAAATTAGCGAAATTAAGGAAAATCAGGGTTTTTAAGTAAAACATGTTATAAAAATGACTACACTATAATAAAGAAAATTAAGAAATATAATAAAATAAATAAAATTTATAAATAATGGTGATAATTAAAATAATTCCCTTATATATCTATTTTCTCAAAAATATATGTTTATTATTCAGGTGGTACAATAGTAATGAAATAAATCCAGAATAAAGGTAAGGGGATTCTTGAACCCAATATCCATTCTTTGGGTTATCCCTATTTTTGCATAATTTTCAGTATGTATATTCATATAATATTCCTTAAATTTCACTTAATTACACTAAACTTTTATTTTATCTGATATTAATGTTTCCACCATGAATTATATTCCAAATACAATTATTTTCCAAAAATGCCTTTCTTTACATAACACATATTCTACTCCACTTGTGTTTTTTCTTAATCACTCAACAATAATGATTTATACGAAAACAATATTCTCCTTTTTTGATTTTTTAACATGAAGTTTTTCTAATAAATCATTATTTATAAAATTATTAAGAAACTCATTTACTTAAAAGGCTTATTTTTTGACTATTTTTTATATACATTCTATGTGACATGCATGATTAGGTAAATATAATAATGTGAGGGTGGGATTTGAATTATGCATCCCTCCAATTCATTGGGTAATGTTATGTATCAAATCACATAATATGAAATAAAAAATAACATGATTATATCTTTGTTCATAATTATGATTTTATGATTATTGGAATTTGTTATGCGTGAACACGGTGGTATATTTGTTCACAACTTTTGGTTCTATTTAACTACTATGAAATGATGTTTAATTTTTAACAATTTCAATATTCCATTACTTTATCACATGTTCCATTCATTATAATAATGATTATTAAATTATTATGATATGATGATTATGATTATTCCCACCCATGTTATGTTGATTCATGTCCCATCTTCATCCACTAAATGAGCTTTAAACTCACCCCATTCATTTATGTATATCCTCTGGTGATTATATGTTCTAATTAAAACATGATATTTTAAGAATAAAAATGAAAAATTTACGTATATTTCTATGTTTTATTATGAAAATTTTATGTATAACCCTCATTTCACCAGGACACTAAACCTTTTTATCCTTGATTTGTATCTCTATTATGTTTTTTTTCTTATAAATGATGTAACAAACATGTCATGATATGTAGGATTGCAATAGTCAAAAATAGTATTTTTAAAATAATATTTATTTTTAATTTAATTGAATAAATTCACATATTTAGAGAATTATTTATACAAATTAAATATTATTTCAAATCATCTTGTCAAAATTATCCATTTGTGATTTTTTCAAAATTTTTTGATATTGAATATTTTTTGGGTGGAAATTAGATAAGGAATAAAGATATAGTATGAATTATGAAATCATAATGATAAAAAAGTGATATTATAAATTACATACAATTTTTAATAAAAAAAATTTATTTCCCATTTAATATATTGTTTTGTGGATGTTATTTATTTAATATTATAAATCCTTAATAAATCCTACAAAACCAATATTATATTTTAAGGATTTAAAATAAAATAATTATAAACATGACTCACTTCTACACCAGCAAATGTAATATTTTAATTATTTATATTTTCAGACATATAAAATAATTTATTCCACTCCAATTAGGAATAAACCATGCGAAAACATTATCGTATAGTGTGCGTGTTTTGGATTAATTTATCATATAGATTACCAAATTGAAGCATAAAATTTACAATAGAATCCCCCCTATATTTTGTGATATAAAACCACAAAGCCTCACATCCATCTATAATAAGAACTATTATACCATGATTTTTCTCTTCCCTTTCATCTTAATTGGCCTCTTATAGTTCCCTAATGCACTTATAATGATCCTACTATTATTTTAGATTCACCCTCACATGGTGAGAGACCCTCTCCTCATATTTATTGAATCAAATTGGTTTAATTGAACCATTTAATTTTCAATTTTTAATGTTGGGTTATATTCGATCCTATTAAAAATATCTTCTTTATTATTTCAATGTGATGAGAAACACATTCCAATCAAGTTAATCCATTTTATGAATCATTATGTTCCATCGTTATGCTATTGAAATTAACCTATAGTTTTTTATGAGACACAAATATGTGGATAATACCCATCCCAAATACCACTCGTGGTTATTCAAATAGATTTAGCCATAATTATTTGTTATTTTTTTGATTCCATGAATGTATATCACACTCTTAAAATAATGTATTAAAAGTGTTTAATGGTACCCTTATGTTGTATTATCTTTGCAGAACACTATATAAAGTAAAAAATTGCAATGTGATTGGTGGGGCTATAATTATATAGAATTATATTTCATCGGTTATTTTTTTGGTCTCATGATATGTTATGTATTTGATTAGGGGATAATCTAATCTCCTATTGTAATTTTCCCACCAAGTGAAATTGTCTTGGATGTTTCATGAGTTGTACTTTTGTCATGTTTTATGTTTCTTCCACACACCTATATTGCGTTTATATTACCATGTTATGTAATTCATCATTCTTCAACAATATGATTATCACCACTTTTATGTCTCTTTATTATCCATATTTACTCAAATGTATTTTTTTCATCATGTTGTTCTAGGATTTTACCCTTAATTGGATTTATATCTCACCCATTTCTTATTGACCTCCCATGAAATCCCAAGCATTTTTAGAAGATCTATGGAATATAATTACATTTTATTATGTTTTCATTAATGTTGTTGAATTTATTTTTGACATGGTTATGTATTATATAAAATTACCAAAACTAAAAAGGCCCCATGATCTATTGGAGTTTTATTACTTGTGTTATTATTTAATTAATCATGAATGAGTGACTATTAAAATATGGGTTCTCATAGTTTCTATGAGATAAAAGTCTAGTAATTTATTGTATTATGTTTAGAAACCCCTAAAAAATCCATAGGGATAATATTAATCATTGTAAAATAAATATAAATTTTGGTAAATTATAAAATAAGTTTATTAAATTAAAATACATCTTTAAAAATATACTACAAGTTTATCAGGCTCTAGAAAATTTATTCCTAGGGGTAAAAACCATAAAAATAGTGTATTAAAATTAACACAATCCTCACATTGTGTATGAAAATGGGCATTTATGCACACCAGGTATGAAACTCATTGGATATATGATATTTTTAATTTATGTGATCATTATAAACCATTGTTAAGGGGATATAAATTCCCATAAAACATTATGTTGGAAAAATAATCGTAGATATCATAAATTGAAACATAGAAATTCATTTGTTAAATAATGTAAGATGTATCCCTTTTATGTTCACGGTTTCTCGGTTTGGACATTAATAGTTTAAATATTATCATCCCAAATTTCTATTTTTTTCAAATTAAATGGTGGAAATATGAGAAATTATGTTAATTACCTATGTGATGACTTCCCAAATGGTATACCTAACTTGGTGGGATTTGGATTCCAAAACTTCAGGATAATACATTCTCAATTAACACTTGTTTTGAAATAAATCATAAATAATGTGGAATTGTTCAATCCACTCATCAATGTAAAACATTCAATTTTTATCATTTTGAAACAAAGAATCTAGAATTTCAATGAGGGATAATGGTAAAAATGAGAAGCACAAGGAAGAGATCGATGTGATGGTGTTGAAATGATTTGAAAAACTATTTTTGGATAAATATTTACCAGAACACTATTAATTAAAATGAATAGGAATTGACATAGCCTTAGACAGAAAGACAAATATTCTTTCGAGTCATAGGAGGGAAACATCACATGACTTTCTAAATATTCCTCAAACTTTTCCAAATTCACTAATAGAAATATTTACCGATTATTTGGTGTGCTAAATATGATTCTATGAAATATTTTTTCAATTAAATACTATTCCAGCTATAAGGATATTTTTTATGTTCCCTCAATGACTAAATGATGATAACTAATACTCAAGTGTTTCCAAGGTATTTAGATAAGATGTATAGAAATTATTTTGATCCATGAGGTACAATAAAAAAATCGTAATGGAAAGAAAGTAAAATATCTCACCTGTCAATAGTGTTGTAAGAAGAATCTAAGAAATTTACAAAATGGGATAATGAAATTATTTAAATCATGAAATTAGAGATCCTATATACAAATTACCAATGATATAAACCCACTAATAAGATTGTATAAATTAATACTACATTAATCATATATTCTATTTTCCAATGTTTCAACTATAAGGAAAAATGTTACAATATGAATCAATGCACAAAGTCAAGTGTTTTCTATATAAAATGATGAAGATAGCCTATAAGGCCTATAGACCAGGAGAGAGGTAATGGAATCATAACTACATAGGTGGACCATGATAATGAAGTGTTGATTGATCTTTTATTTATTCAGTCAAGGATATAGAAAATACTATTTCATTATAATTTTATTCATTCATTTATATCAGGAAAATTTGGTTGAATTCATCAAACACCACCTCAAAACATGGAATTCTTGTTATTTGTGAAGAAAATTATTGTGTAAATGGTTTCATTCCATGAATATAACTCATTCTCTATCAATATTTGTATTCTGGATTTTCTATTGAACATTGTGATACTCCCATTATAGAAATTCAATGTTATTATGTGAATGTATTACCTTTCCATGAATATATCCAAAATTAATTACTAGTAGAAGTAATTCACCCACTATATCGCAAATCACCATATGATTATATACAATTTCAAGGATTAAAATTAAACACCTTTGGTATCATCATATCAAGAATGGATATTATTTCCTTATGGGAATGAATATCTAGCTCAAATGATTATTACAAAAGAAAATATCATCCTTGATGACATGATCTATGTACGGTAATTCATTGATTTGTTTCCCAAAGAATTTCCTGGACTTCCTCCTAGAACGGAGGATTTGTTCTCAATCAAACATATACCTAGAGATTTTTAAATATCCACATATCCATATAGGATAGTCATTGTTAAAATTGTGGAGATGATGAAATAATTATATGATAATAATGATAACAAGTTTATATTCCCAAGTGATTCACAATGTTGTATACCAGTCCATTATTTCATGAATAATGATTGGTCATTCTTCTTATAATTTTTAATCATTAGCTCATGAAGATAAAAATAATGAAAATTAACACTAGACCATGGATTGATGGATTTTTGAATTAGCTACAAGGATCTTACTACTTCTATATGTTGGATCATTAGTTGGGATATTATCTATTAATGGTGGAGAAGGAGGATATCCCCATGAATTCATTTTTCATTAGGTAAAAGAACTATGAGTTCATTTTGAGGCCATTTAGACTTAATAATGCTTCAACAATATTTATTGACATGATAAATAAACTATTTAGGGAATACCTTGATATGTTTTTGTAAGTCTTCTATGAGGATATTATTATCTACTCTAAACTAAAACATGAAAAACACAATCGTTTTAATATTGTACTAAAGAATTTTTAAATGAAAAAATTAAATTAGAACAATTGTAAATGGAATTTTTGCATGAATAATGTGACCATCATGGTGAATTTTATCACTATAAAATAGATATCTATGGATACTACAACATTTCAGTCAATTTAAAGATGGATAAGACCAATATTTGTGATGGAAATATGTAGTTTCATTGCATTAACTAAGTACTATCATTGATTTGTGAGAATCGTTTTCTTATTTAAATTACCTTTATCCATGATAACTCAGAAGTGTTTCATGTTTATCTAGACTGATGAATATGAAGAAATACTAGAATATCTTAAAAATATGTTAATCACAACACCTATACTCAAATTACTAACTAGTGTTGAATTATTTCTGATCTAATCTGATGTGTTGGAAAAGTTCTTTGGTTATGCACTCCTAAAAGATGAGAAAGTGATAGTCTATGCCTTCCATAAATCAATGATTCATGAGTATAACTGCCCAAATAATGATATGTATTTAGTTTAATTGGACTTCACATTGATAATTTAGATATATTATCACTATAGATATAATTGTAAAATATATATGGATAATAAAATCCCCATGTTTATATTCAGAAAAAGAGCATAATATGAATCAATAAAGGTGGTTTGAGTTAATTAAGGCTTATTATTGTTTAATTAATTAATTTCATTAGAATTTGAATAATGTGTATGATCCACTGAGTAGAAAGGATCATTTAACCCTATCCGTGATGATGATATAAAGGGATAAAATCTTATTGGATGTGCAATGATTGTTCAAAAGATAATTAAATGTATATTAATCATACCATTACCAAATAACACATTTACCATCCATTAATGAGAGGATAATAGATGTGCATATAGATGATGAGGTTGTAAAGAAGATGATATTGATAATTCCATAGGTAAACATTGATAACAATAGAGTTATATGGTTTTGAACCTAGATATCACAGCAAAAAAATGGATTATATCGAGAGAAATCTATTGAAATATAATAAATCTTTTTGTACAAATGATCATTTCCAACTGATATTAAGTTTTATTAGTATTAATTTTTAATAACTATTTTTTTTTAAAAAAAATATTTCTATTGGTATTGATTGTTTGATACCACCATATAATTAACCAATATTTGAATATATTCCGTTAACATACTAATAAAAAAAGTTTTTTACTAACGTAGTCATCTGTTATTGATGACCACTATTACCATGAAATAATTTTCCATCCATACGAATTTCACAATAAACTATACAATAAACCATAAATTATTTTTCCAATAACCAATTAAGGGAAACATAATATATATATATATATATATTATTTCTATGAAAAATGTAAATTTTTATTTCCCATGATTTTGTTAAAAAAATCATAATTAAATTTAATTTTCTACTTTCTTGAAATATTATACGTTTTTAGATTTTTCATCATTGAATATTTAATTTTCTTTCAATATTAAATATTTTTATATTTTTCATAATTATTTACATAATAAATATTTAAATACCTTTTTAATAATAAACACTACCCAAATTTTCATTTCTTATGTTTGGCCTAGCCTCCCACTATATCGTCTCGCATACCCCATGCCTTACTTCAACCTCACCTCCCATCATCCCACCTCACATCCCATTGACTCTTTCTCATCTTATGTCCCAATACCTCCTCATTTCTTTCTTCACCCATGTTTGGTGGTGTTCTTCTTCTCGTGATTCTATACAGTTCGATCTTGTATAGTTATATCGGTATTGATTGTGTTTCTTTTAGTGTTTTCTCTTTAGTATTTATTCCCCCTCATTTTAGATTGACCCTATGGATTTGATGTTCCCACTCCCAATCTGGCATTTTTGTATGTGGATTTATGCTTCATTACTATATGATTATTATTATTTTGAATATTTTAAATCATTGACATTGTTAATAAAACTCATAACCCCAATATTTACCCAAGTGGAAAAAAGTCATAAACTGACCTAGAGTCCCAAACACTAAACCCTAATATTGAAACCATAATCTATTTGTTTGAATCACCATTTCGATAACAAACTAGGCCGCCACCATCAATAAACCTGGATCCCACTGTGTAAACCCCATCACTGTGACTGCCTCCACCATTCCACAGAAAACCACCAACCTGATCCAATAAGCAGGGTCCTCATCCACTAACTTTAGCCACCAATGAACTTTCCAAACCCCACTGTCAAGCTAGGATACTCATCCACTTATTCCAGGAACTAAAGTGGATAACCCTAATTATTTCCAACCCCCGTATTCGATTGGTGGTCCTTGTTGGTAGAGATATGTCACAGTCTATTGTTGCTTCGGAACCATATATGTAGATTTGGAAGATTTTGAATATTTTTTTTAAAAATTCCAGTACTATGTAAATGCATCTACTTGATTGAATAATTTTACTCAATGTATGCAACTTAGTATATTCATCTTGATTTGATCTTATCATTATTTGGTGGCTTATATGTTTTAGGATTTTTTTATCATCTATAATTTCCCATTTAATTTTTTTTGGTTATGGAGACTCTTCGAGATTTTATGAACATAAAACTATATCATTCCGTTAATATTGATTACATGAAGGAAACCTGATCCTCCTCAAACCTCGGGTGTATCTAGAATGTACGTATTTCATGTTTTTCATTATAATTTTTCGCTTAATCATATGACATGTGCTAGTGGTTTCGAACCAATTCAATTTTTTTTTAAATTTTTATAAGAATTCAGGGTTATTGATTTTGGGATCTTAGACTCCACATGAATTTATTCATTTTTGGGATACATAGATTCACATATGATTAGTCAAATTACTGACTAAATATCTATTGAGGATGAAGTTTAAAATAAAACATTTCTAGAAAATGATACAGTGGTAATAGATTTCACATATAGAACCATGAGAAGAAAAGAATGACTGAATCAAACTAGTATATATTGTAACATAAATAATGTGAAGATTGATAAAATTTATTTTAAAATTATATTTTCATTCCCATACTGTGTATCCACTAGCTTGAAAAACACATTAAATTAGAAAACTGAAAAGGTTTCATAATGTTTTCATGCTCATTATATCATTCATCTTAACTTATATTTTATACATTCATTTATTTCTATTTTAGATTAAATTCATACAGAAATGTTTCATATATTTGTGGTAAATCTCTATGGTTTTGTTTGGTGTCGATGTTGGAGATGATGGGTGTAAAATAACAGTGACGTGAGGTTCCTCTCTGGTACGTGAGCTAACTTTATTTGTTGAGATATGAAAGATAACCATTATAGGAAAATCGTTTTTTAATATTTTCATTTATTTATATTTTTGTTTCAATTAATTTAACATTTTATAAATGCGTGGGTATGCTCTTTGGTTATGTGGTTTATATCATGAAGTTTAATGGTATGGAATATAAGAGACTTGAGAGTCCTCACAGGTACTAGAGATGACATGATTTGATGAGATGTCAATAGGGTTAAAGAATGTACTTTATCTCTTTTTACATGGTTGTACACATCTTGTTGTAAAATGACTGAATGTGATGTCAATTTTATTTCATTTTTTGGTACAGTAATGAGAAAAACTAGATTGAGTACAGTTTAAAAAATTGAAGGATGGATGGTTCATTATTTTCAAGATGGTGACACCCTATCATTGTCGGGAACTAAATTCTTCATATAATTTTAATTTGAATCAAAATTATCATTCATTTTGTTACCTATTTGAACTCCCTTTGTTATTATGGTTGTGTTATAGTGCCTAATATTTTCATTCAAATAATCACTACAATATGTATGTACAACATGATTATTACAAAAATAATTGGTTTCTGGTATAACATTCTAGGTGTACAGTCTAAAGGCATGTTGTTGTTGTTGTAACGTGTATTTTTCATGTATTGTTTGTTGAAAATAAGATTTAATATTAATTTTTTAAAATAATTTATGCTAAAATACCTTCCTACATAGTTTTAGAGCACTGTTACAAGATGATTTAATGTGATATGTATGGTAAACATAATTTCATGCAAGTGGAATTCATGCTTGTTGGATATACTCATGTTCTATAATTATAACATGATATAATATACATGGATTCATTTCTAAACAATTGATGTTTTTGAACTAAAGGATCCATTATGATAAATTCAATGATGAAATGAATGAAGATGTTGTTAAATTTTTTCTTAAGAATTATGCTTACTGTTTTGTGAATCAGGTGAAGCATTAAATATCATTCTTTCTTAGCCTCAAGCTTTATGCTCATGGTTTTAGTAATATCTATGATGTAATTAATTTTTTCAATCATCTTTTACTTTTAGGTGTTGAATGTAAGAACCATATTTAACATTAGAAAATGGAAATGCGGATGAAACTCTTAACATTAATTCAATTGAAACAACCCGGTGCTTTGATAAAATTTGAAATTTTTTAAGTGATTAATCTATTATTATTGTTTCCATGAAATTTTTAGTTCTTATTTGGTTAAATTTCATGTTGTGTTTATCAATATTTTTGCATGCTGGTTAACTAAGTAATGTGCCTTCTGGCAATTTGCAGATAGCCTAGTTGGTGTAGTCTTCATTTTCATGCTGTTATTTTGTATTCTTTTCATACTATTTTTTGTGTTTATGTGTACTGAAATAGTAGGTTTCTTTCTTTTATTTTTAGTTATGTTTTGTTGAAGTTTGTTCTGAAATATTTTTGTTGACTCATTTATCTGATCTGTTTGTATTATAGTTGTGTTATGTCATACAGTATACTCCATATTTATATTATTTAATTTTATTCTAATTTTGAGGTTAAACTAAATCCAGATGGTGTTCTCCCTAAATCTATCTTTCAAAGTGCATAATGTTCAACCTTTATCATTAAAATAATGTTTTTTACCTTCCAAATTTAGAATTTTGTGTAAAACTCATGGTAAAACATCATGTATATTTTCTATTTGTGAATATTGGTCTCTTGCATTGGCTTCTAGAACTCATAGTGTAATCATTACTCCTCCAGATGAAAAAATTACGGATCATACTGATGTTACTGAGGATCTTCAATATATTGATCTCTATGGATTAGATTTCAAAGCATGATGGAAGGTTCCTATTTTTCGATTTATTGTTTATATAACAAATTCCATTGTTGTTAGAAGTATCCCTTCTCAAATTGGAAAATTATTGTCATCAATAATTGGATACAACATTGATCTTTTTGGATTCTCTTCTCCCTTTATATTACATAATAGATTCATTAAATTATTATAATATTTTTTATAAATTTCTTTCAATACTCTATTGTGTATGTGATTTGATGTAACCGAATAGGTTGTTTCACTCACGATAAAGGTGGATGTTTTTGTTGACTCATGCATGAGGAAAAAGCTACACTGTTTAGGGGATTAGTTTTTTAGACCCTTTTTTCTTCTATCTTTCTTAAATCTTTTGCTTTAATTTTATTTATACATTATTTTTTTTGTTTTCAATTCATGAAGATATGTTTCTCTTATTTGTGGGAATGTTTTTTATTGTTTGTGTGGTGTAGATATTGGAGCATAAGGGTGTGGGATAACATCAACTTGAGGATCCTCATTGGTACAAGAGTTGAGTTGGTCTTTCATTTCTAGTGGCCAACATAGGGGGAGAATAAAGATCTTTTGATAATATAACCATTATTCTACCATGATGGTTGTGGTAGTATTACAGTCTAGAGACAAATGTTCTAGAGGATTGTTTTCAAGGGATGACATGAGTGGTGGGGTGTGGTTTCTACAATATTATAGATAGATCTTAGGTTTTATTATTTTATGGTCTTATCAATCAACATAAACTATGTATTGATTAATTTTGTATTAAATTAAATAATTAATATAATTAAACGTTTTCTAAGTGTGAATATGTGTGAAAATCATCATCATATTGATTATTAAAATCCATATTTCATATATGATAAATTAATAAATATAATACTAAATTTTAAGGTCAATAAAAATTTATATTATTTATTTTAATCTAATTCAAAAAAGATAACATATGGTGGTAATATTACTCCCAACATCTTTATTTGTCATATTAGTATATTTCTAAACACTTTGACCAACTTTTATTTTATATTTTTTTGTTATTATAATAGTAACATAATTATTTAATCCTTCAAAATAACATTTAGCGACAGAGTTTTTATAGACTGTCTTGTAATATGACAATTTTTGTTGGTAAAATGTTTTACCAATATAAAATTCACTTTTACCAATATATTTTTCCATGTTTGAAAAATGTAATTATTTTGTAATGTATGGATCCGATAAAATTCCGAACTGTAGAGGAATCTTCTGGACAATACACATAGTTATTACTAATACAATTCATCCAAAATCTATAAGATTTATAATTAGATAAAGAAAAGCATTTAGTGGTATAACATAAAGGGGATATTTTGTAATTTTTAACTTGATTCAAGTATTAATAAAAACAATTCAAGGCTCAATGAATGAATTATATGGGTATGATGAAAACATTCTCATACTCATATGGGAAGGAGAAAATATAATCAAGTATTTTATCATTAGACTCCCTATAAAAAATAAAGGATAATGCATAATCTTGTCGGTAGTTTATCACCTTACCATGTTATAAAATTTCATTTAAATCATGTAATATTTCTCTCTTAACCAACATTCATATATGAAAATATGTAAAATGGTAAGACTGCATGGTGTTCTTCTCTCTATTGTAACTGTCCAGAAAGGATTCCCTTGATGTTTTGGAGAATTTTCCAACAAGTGTTGGATTCATAACTAAACTTTAACACTGCTTGTCACTGTCATACTAATTTTCAGTCTAAGAGAGCCATTCAATATCTAGATGTTATGTTGGGATCATCTTCAATGGATTTCCTTGGATGTGGGGATCAACAACCTTCCCTGGTAGAGTTCTAATTTAATAATACTATCCATTCTACCATTAAAATGAAAAATTATGAGGCTCTATATGGTTACTTGTTTCAAAAATTTGTATACTAAAATGTAGTAGGAGAGAGGAAGATGGTGGTACCTACTATTTACCAAGAGGGGACTGATAATGTTCAAATAAATCAATGTAAAATGAAATCTACACAATTTTTTGAGAAATAAAATAAATATAATTGTCAATAAGTCCAAATGTTTAAGGAAAGAGATCATGTAATTCTTCAAATAATACCATAAATAAATAATGATCATTGGGAATAAGGGAAAAATAGTTGAAGATACATTTCTCACTTTGGGATCCTTGGTCACATCGAAACTATGGCCTATCAACTAGCACTCTCACATAACCTAGATCATGTACATGATGTGTTACATGTATCCATTTTGAGAAGTACATACAAGACCCCTTAAATGTTCTGAATCAGGTGGTGGTACCATTGGAGGTACATAATTTATACGAGGAGAAGCTAGTGAATATCATAGATAGAAGGGAAAAGGTTCTATGAAAAAAGTAAACTGTCCTGGTAAAAATATTTTATTAGAACTAAAATTTTAATGACGAAACAAGGGAACCAAATGATGCTATTAAATAACAATTCCCCCGTATATTTTAATTTATTAAATTAAAATCTAAATAGTGATGTCTTTAAATTGGTATGATTATAATTAACCATGGTACTATAAATGAAACTCCTTTTTTGAATGAAAGGAATCCTTATCAAAATATGTAGTTACAAAAAACACATGAACATACTTTTGTTTTTTGGGACAAAAACAAGTTATATCATTTATATTTAATGTTTGTTAAGAACCACAACCAGTTATTATATATCCTTTATATAGTAATCATATGATTATTATGAATTAAAGGTTATGACATATACAATTGACACATAAAATGTTTTTGATGGCATAAACCATTAGGATTATACCATATGGATCCCAATTATCATTTATTTGATAAGAGATAATATCACTAATATTTTCTCTTGACAAATCCTATGTTGATATTTAATATCTAAAACATTAGAGAATACATTTATTCTATAATTTCAAGCTCATTGAGATCATAGTGCAAAAAAATTTCATTGAACCACCCCAACTATATCTCACCATCGCACACCTTACCATTAGAGAATTCATGGTTGTAATAGTGGGATACGGTTCTAGACCCTAACAATAATAATTTTTATATTTTTATAATGATTATTGTTATATTTTATTAATTTATAATTATTTAATAATATGTTTGGTAAGAAACCGATTTTGATATGATGAAACATGAAATTTTATATTTGGGAAATATATAGTTTCAATACACTGTTTTTTGATGAATTCGTGAATATTTAAATATATTATATTTTTATAAAATATTTTTATTGAATAATTTTTATTAAAAATATATATATATAATTTTATGAATTAAAATGTAAAATTTTTACGCTTCTAAAGAAATGTTTTGTAATAATTCGTTATTTTTATATAAATTGGTATTTTTTATTTAAAAGAACATATTTTCATTGTTAAAGTGTTTTTTTATGATAAAATTTTATTATTGAAATCCTGTTGTGGAAATTATTCAATATATAACTCTTCATTGTTTTGGTAGAGAGTATAATGTTTGGGTAAAAATTAAACAGGGTATAAATATTTGGTATGTATTATGACATCATAATACCCAAAACATGACATAATAAATGACATACAATATATACTTGATCAAATATATATTAACCCTTTAAAATATTTTTTCTTGATATTATTTTATTAATTTTTATAGCCTTAATGAATCATCCAAAACATATATTATATGTTATTGTTTTAAAATAAAATCTTTATTAGCATGACCCCGATCCAGAACACCAAGATTATATTTGTATGGTGTCAGATCCAAATCATAATGAAATAATGAATTACAAACCTCTTTAGAAGAAAAATGGGTAAAACCATGGGATGAATTATGTTTTGAAATAAATTTTCATATATGTTATAAAATATATGTTTAGAAATTGGGAAATAAAACCCTTCACATTTGAAATATAATCCCAATGAACCTTCAGTTTCTATTAGATAAAAACACATAGAGATTGATGTTACTATAACCATCCAATCTAGATTCCTCCCAAGATGTAACTAAGATCCTAAGAAGATTGTTCCAAGATTTATGAATCACCAACACAATGTAAGGTATTCTCCCCTTCTCTGATTTATTTATGAAACTTCTTTGAATTATGATCTTTAATTTTTGATAATTATTCTTGAGTTATGCTGTTAAGTATATCTATTATTGTTACTATAATTTCAATTACTGATAAACCCATTTCAATCACATCTAGTCCTTCTATGAATATTTATGTACCACAATTATGCTCCCAAAATTATACTATAAGTATTTTATACCAAACTATTCTGTATTGAATCGACGTCACTATTTATACACTAGGTTATTCACCCCTATGAACCTGTCCTTTATTTATTAGAAAAATATATGTTTTTCAATCACAATATTTAATCATGGGATTAAAATTAATGAAATACTACCTTATGTTTTATCATATATGTAGAAAAATTATGCGTGTATATATTACGAATTTTAGGAGCAGGAATGGAATTATATATCCCCACAATGAATTGGATAATGTTATTTTCTCATGGGGAATTCTGTATGGTATTGTGTAGTGAAACTAATTCATTATCATAATTATTACACCATTTTATGATTTTTTGGAAGCAATAAATTTCTTATGATTATGTAATTTTGTATATTATTTCCACATTCCTATGTTTCCTTGATTTTAGCATGTTATATCATGTATCAATATTCTTGATTATGATTCTAACCACTTTTATATATTTTGGATAAGGCTATAGACTCACATGTATTACTCTCATCATGTTATGATTTGATTATTCTCGTACTTGACTTTATATATCACCCCTTTCTTTGTACATCCCTAGGATATCCCAGGTACTTCTATAATATCTATAGAATATATGCACATGTTATGGAGTTTAATTAATATTTATGCATTTATTTACTATGTTGTCTTGTTATGTATCTAATTATCCCATGAAACTATGCCTCATGATATTTCATGGTTGTATTATGTGAATATTATTTTACAAATCATGAATTAATGACTATTAAAATATGGGTTTTCATAGAGAAAAATGGCGGGAAGGGATATTACTTCCAAGGAAGAAAAACTATCGTTTAAGAGGATAATAATTATTTTTAATATAGTTAAATATTGTAGAAGTATTATATCTAATATACAAAGTATTTTTTAATCAAAATTGATCTCCCAATAGGAAACTATGGTTAATCATATGAAATGAAAGATGAAACTCTATGGGATATATTATAATTGAAGATTGAAAATTGAGTTTAGAATGTCCAAAATATTGTAGGGAACTCATCAATCAATGTTCTTAATATTAAAGATCATGAATCATAATGAATTTTCTGCACTAGAAAAATGTATTTTTATGTTAAAAATAAATGAAGCAGTAGTTCCATCATATACTCAAACATTGGTGTATAATATCAACGAATGCCTCAATGAATGTAGATTGAGGAAAAAACCCATATCTTGTGTCTGAATTAATTCTTCATACGCACTTAACATCCTATGTAATCAAATTTTATTTATCAAAAACACTCCTTAGAATGGTACCAAATTATATTTATTATATGGTCTATTAATAAATAAGGGTCACAAATTTAATACATCATTTCTACTTTTTCACGACCAGAAACTACCTGGGCTCGAGCCGCAACTACCCCAAGCCCGCCTCCATAGGCCAGGGGCTGGGGAAAAGCGCCGAAGGCTAAACAACTCGGTGAGGTCTTTACCTATATACCTGTACATAGACACGTAGCCCACTAATTGCAATAGTGTAGAGTAAAAGAGAAAGGTAAAGTACCAACAACTATAAATAAAACACAAAGTTGATCGCCCTCTAAATAGTACAAAGAATGTTCTGAAGGTAAACTGAATAGAAAAGGGAAAAATACCCACACAACTAGAAAAATACAACATCTCGGCAATAGGTAAACAAAAGTAAATAGCTCAGAGAGTCCCACACCTGGAACCCGAAAACGACCACCGCAGGCAGTCCAAGTTCCTGAACTCCTAATCTCCTCTGAAATTACGACCAACCTGTCTATCGTCTACAAGGGCACACCAAGTGCTAGAAAATACCAAGAAGGTGTGAGTATAAAATTACTCATTAGGATGCCCCGAAGGCTCAAGGGAGCAAAAAAGGAGGTACTGAAGAGGTGAGAAGTGGATTGAACAGGGAAAAGTAAATAAGTACAATAGAGAGTGTAGTAAATATTACAATAGAGTAATAGCTCAACCCAACAAGAGAAAGGAAGTAGACTCGTCCAAACACAAGGAGCTATATGCAGTGAGAAGATGATCTTCTCGTAGAGTCTTCACTAACTATAGCAAGAGAGTAGACTCTTCCAACCACAAGAATCTAGACACGGAAAGCCCTTGGCATACCCTGTGCGTCTTCACCTCTCCTGGAGAGAGAGTAACAAACACCCAAGAAGTGGGTACTGTAACAAGGTATACATATATATATGCTCTTTCATGAAACCAGAACAAGATCGTAAGGGGATCTCCATCCCGTGGCTCAACCTAGAAAGTTTGTAGCCAACAGTCCCATAAGTAATCACCATCGAGGCCTATTATCCCACACATCTGCCCCAAACTACAAGACAAGGGTCTCAAATCACCACACCTTGACACTATCCACTTTCGGCAGCACTGACTCATCTGCACGGTTTTAGGTCGCATCACAAGGATGAGTCATGTTGGGGAAAGCGCCCCTCGTACATGAGAGTTCTGGGGAAAGTCAAACCACACCTCGTCACTGCCCCACCGTCGAGAGGTCTTCTCAATGTCAAAGCCATCACATCACTGACCAGTACAACCAAAAGTCTTGCTCTGGTAGCCAAGGAGAAAATCCAAAGACTAGCCTAGTATAATGGTCTGAGTCTAAAAGAAGTCATCGGGTAACCCAATTCCAAGTCCCGTAGGAGGGTAAACCCTAAGAAGTTGTCAGGTAACCCACTTCTCGGTCTCTACTGAAGGGTAAACCCTAAGAGGTCATCGGGTAACCAACTGCTCAGTCTCTGCTGGAGGGTAAACCCTAAGAAGTCAATGAGCAACCCACAGCCTAGCCTCGCTGGAGGGTAAACCCTAAGAAGTCGATGAGCAACCCACTTCCCATCCCCATTGGAGGGTAAAACCGAAGAAGTAGATGAGCAACCCACTCCCCAGCCCCACTAGATGGTAAACCTGAAGAAGTCTATGAGCAACCCATAGCCCAGCCCCACTAGAGGGTAAACCCGAAAAAGTCGATGAGTAACCCACTGCCCAGCCCCGTTGGAGGGTAAACCCAAAAATGTTGATGAGAAACCCACTGACCAGCCCCATTAGAGGGTAAAACCAGAACTGGTCTGGCCATTCCTTCTGAAAACAACCTCCCAGGTAGAGGATCGGTGCCTGTGTGATGTATTGGTCACACTGAATCCTCAAAAACTCTACCATGGAACACGAAGGGACATGATACCGAAATCCCACATGCCTAAAGGTGAAAGGGGAACCCAAACAACTCCGTTGATCAAATCATCGCGAACAAAACCAAGGGAAACCACTCAACCCTGCTAGTCTAAACCATCGTGAACAGGACCAGGGGAAAAACCACTCAAGGATGCTGGATGGAATCATTGAGAACAGTAGGACCCTCTACGTCGCGAGAGGTCAAAGGTACGTAAAGTAGAACACGACACACACATGGGGCCCAAATGACGTGTGGCCCCAACTGATCTTCAAACCAAGTGCACAAACATTCTCAGGTACAAAATACAACATGTACCTCCATGCAATCCCATATACTCCCAGAGTATACCACATTTTTAGGCCAAGGGCTATCGTGCACATGACACCCAACGTCAGCGTGAAGGGAAAAAATGTAATTTCACCAACCCGTTTCATCCAAGGCCCTAGCACGACCATTTGTACCTCTTCAACATCAACTTCACTCACACGGGAGTGAATGGGGTCACCCGCTAAGGGTTCTCTTCCAACCACACCAAGAAGAACCACCACCGGAGCACCTTTCATGCTCTCACATTTAATGATATCTTAAAAGAGACTCTGCACATCCAAACTGATCATACTGTTGTAATCATTGTGGAAAAACATGCGAGATAGACTATTTACTCGCGTCCAACAGACATTCAACGTAAAAGTTTCCAACACCTCTTTACGCCCGAACGGTATCCACTGGTTCTGAGCCTCGGTCCTAAAAACAGTCGGACTCATCACACCGTTGCTATCTCCTCAGAAAGACACGTCAAATTAACTACTTACTTACGTGGAATTGATGTCCAGAGAAAAATATGCATTTCACCGTACTGAAAATGAGCGGTGCTTCGTGGGACCTGCATCTCTGTCCCAAACCACGATGAACGGATCATACCATTATGATCCTCTCGAAAAAGTAAACAAGTTTGACTATCCACATGTCCGAAACGGACACCCAGTGATAAAGATAGCAATCACCGCCCACTCCCAAAATGACCCTCATGGGGCTCGCACCATCTCGCAGAATTAGAGCGGGTGGATTGTTCCACTACAATGCCCTCGGAAAAACACCCAGAATCAACTGCTTGCATGCCCCAAATTGACATTCGATGAAAAAGATTTTAAATGATACTCGCAGCTTAAAAGATGGGTCATGGGGCCCACACCTCAACTTTGGCTTCAAATGTTGAAACCACATCAGAAATCTCCGCCTTGGAGCCAGGGTCCCAACGCCGTTGACGGCGCTCAAATCAGATATTGGATGTGTCTGCGCCATCAAAAACAAGATCTCCCGAACAAACATCAATCTACTTAAAGGTGTGACGTGCCACCGAAGCCCTCCATTTTGTGTATTAAAACCCCCGAAACCATCTCAAAATGTTCTTCTCGATGTCAGAAATGTAGTACCGCAGACGGCCTACAAAACAGACACCGTATGAGATATTTATGGACGAATGATAATTGGTATCGAAAATAATAATAATAATTATTATTATTATTATTATTATTATTATTATTATTATTATTTTAAATCAATCAAAATTAAACAAGGTGGGGCGCATGTGCCTCCCCAACATTAACTCTCACGCGGGTCATGACCCTCCCCCAATTTCCAATTCTTTTTTTATATTTCTTTTCTGTTTATTTTATTCCGTTAATCATTCTCCCTCTCTCCAATCTATCCTATATTCTCATCTTTCTCCCGTCAAACATAGACTCGCTCCGTGGGACTCTGCCTGAGTCATTTGTGGCCTCCATTCACAACCCTGCCAGCCTCACCTTGCCACACCACTGCACCGTTCTGATACACGCCCGTCGTCCCCTAGCCACGCCGATCCAGCCTACTACCATTGTCACCTCATCGTTCAGCCACCTTTGTATGAGGCAGCGCCTTCCGGCCACCTTCACTACACCGATCACCGGCCTGCTCCCACGACACATGGTCGCTGCTGTCCCGGTTCAGCACACTACCTACCATCTCTTCTCCTTCATTCTGATGCATGCTCGCCGGCTCCTGCTCACCCCACCACAACAGCAGATCTTGTTGGGCGCCTTCTTGGTTGGCGCACTGGGCAACACCTCCTCAAATGGTGCACATACGGTATCTATTTTAATGCGGGCCAAGACCGCGTGAATTAATTCACGCGGTGACAGTCTTTTGACGCGGCGACATTATTTTGACGCTGATTCTTTTCCTATATAAGGAGGAATAGGCAAGGCATTTGAACATCACCGGTAGCAACAACACTGAGAGAAAATCCCATTTGGTGATCACCTTTCTTTGATTATCATCTTTCTTGCTCTCCACCTTTTGATCCATACTTTTATTCTTAAGTATTACTTTTGAGATCCCTTCCATTTTGGGAGTCTCTACCGTGTACTTATTGATTTTAGTGGATCCCTCTTTCTGGACTAGGTCCTGTGGTTTTTCCCTTTCGGGTTTTCCACGTTAAAATTTCCGGTGTAAAATTTATTTTTCTGCACATTTAATTTTGTCGCTGCACATCCGCTTCTATTTGGGGGGAAAGATTCAATTTCCGCTGCATGTTCACTTTTTTATTTTGTTTGTGCGTTCGTCGCTTTCCCCTCTTTCCCAACATCTGGTATCATAGGGTTTGGATCTTTTATTTTCATATTTATTATGGAGGCCAACTACAATCAGATGATTTTGTTAAATGGTACCAATTACCATATGTGGCGACTTAAAATGAAGGATCTGCTTTTTGTCGAGAGAATGCATCTTCCAGTGTTTAGTACCTAGAAGCCAGAGAGAATGTCAGACGAAGAATGGGCGTTCGAGCATGAGATGGTTTGCGGCTTCATTCGTCAATGGGTCGAAGAAAACGTGATGAACCACATTGTCAATATCTCTCACGCCAGAACTTTGTGGGAGAAGCTTGAGACGACCTACGCATCGAAGACGGGAAACAATAAAATGTTTCTTCTCAAGAAAATGATGAACTTGAGGTACCGAGAAGGTACGTCTATTTATGATTATTTAAGTGAATATCTAGGATGTTTTGATCAGTTGTCTGGCATGGGAATCAATTTTGAAGATGAGGTTTTTGCTCTTTTGTTGCTTAACACTTTACCCGATTCATGGGAAAATTTACGTGTTACTCTAATCGGTTCGGCTCCTAATGGTGCTGTGACATTTAGTTTTGTCAAGTCTTCTATTTTAAAAGAAGAGGTCAGGAGACGTACTCAAGAGAAATATTCTTCCGAGATTTTGGTCACAGAGAACAGGGGGAGAAGCCAGGTCCGGGGGCAGAGCAGTCGAGATAAGAGTAGAGGTAGAAGCAAATCCAGACAGAAGCAGAGAGATTTTGAATGTCATCATTGTGGTAAGAAAGGGCATGTTAAGAAGTTTTGTTATCAGCTGAAAAGAGAGAACATATTGAAGGAAATCAATAGAAGAAAAATGGAGATGGAGATGATCATGTTGCCGCTGCTATAGGGGGTGATCTTGTTATTGTTTATGATTCCATTAACATTGCTTCTGATTATTCTTGCTGGGTTGTTGATAGTGGTGCCTGTTTTCACGTGACATCGAAGAAGGAGTTCTTTACATCTTACAGCCCTGGTAATTTTTGGATTTTGAAGATGGGAAACGATGGACATGCTGATGTTGTAGGCATCGAGACTGTTTTTTTAAAGACTAGTACATGAAGTAAGCTGATTTTGAAGAATGTCTGACATGCACCCGAGGTTCGTTTGAATCTTATCTCTACCAGCGTTCTTGATGATGAAGGGTTTATCCGCACTTTTGGTGATTTCCAATGGAATCATTCCAAGGGATCTTTGATTGTGGCTCGAGGGAAGAAGAAATTAGGTTTGTACTAGACTAGAGCTTCTATTTATTGTGATACTTCTTGTTTTGTTGAGTGCAGTGCTTCGTCCAAGTTGTGGAATAAGAGGCTCAGTCACATCAGTGAGAAAGGTATCGGTTGTTTGGCCAAGAGAAATCTACTTCCATATTTCAAGAGTGTCAAGTTGGACACATGTGATCATTTCATGGTTGGAAAACAAAGCAGTGTGAGTTTTAGTAGTCATCCTCCACACAGGAAGTCAGAGGTACATGAATTGGTACATTCTGACATTTGTGGTCCTTTTAAGTCGAAGACCTTTAGTGGCAGTCTTTATTTTGTTACATTTATTGATGACTACTCATGAAAGCTCTGGGTTTATATCTTGAAATCCAAAAGTCAGGTGCTCAGTGTTTTTAAGCAATTTCATGTTTCTGCTGAGAGAGAATCGGGAAAGAAATTAAAATGTATTCGCAGTGACAATGGAGGAGATTATTGTGGTCCATTTGATCAGTATTGCATGTAGGAAGGTATTCAACATCAGAAGACGCCGCCCAAGACACCTCAGCTGAATGGTGTAGCTGAGCGGATGAACAGAACTTTGCTGGAAAGAGTTTGTTGTTTTCTTTCAGAAGAAAAGTTGCCTGGACATTTTTGGGGTGAGGCTTTACTTACTGCTGCTTATATAATCAATTTATCACATGCGGTTGCTTTGCAGACAGACACTCCCAAAAAAATTTTGTATGGAAAAGAGATAAGGTACGATCACTTGCGCATCTTTGGTTGCAAGGCTTTTTTTCATGTTCCTAGAGATGAGAGATCCAAGATGGATGGTTAGACACGCCAGTGTATTTTTATTGGATATGGACACGATGAGTTTGGGTATAGATTCTATGATCCTGTTTTGAAGAAACATGTTAGAAGCCGCGATGCAGTGTTTAAGGAGGATCAGACTATTGCAGACATCTATAATGGAGAAAAAGATGCTTCTCCATCTTCTGATGGTTTTGTTAGTCTTGAGCCAGGTTCTAATTCACATTTACCTCATGTTGTTGATTCTGATGATCATGTTGATGTACAGAATGATGCTGAAGGTGAACAGGTTGGAGTTGAAGTTTCTGATGCACCTTTTGTTTCTGATGATCCGGTTCCAGGGGTTATTAATGAACCCGTAGTTCCACTCCAGAGGTCATCTTGGCATCGCACCGTTTCTACTCGATATTCACCTGATGAGTATGTGCTCCTCGCTGAAGGGGGAGAACCAGAATTGTTTGATGAGGCAATGGAGAGTGAACAGAAGGATAGATGGGTTGCGGCAATGGATGACGAGATGAAATCATTGAACGACAACCACACTTTTGAGCTAGTGAAGTTACCAACAGGGAAGAGAGCTTTGCAAAATCGGTGGATTTTTCAGATTAAGAATGAATAATCCAGTTCTGTTCCACGATACGAGGCAAGGTTAGTTGTCAAAGGCTTCCGTCAGAAGAATGGAATTGATTTTGATGAGATTTTCTCACCTGTTGTCAAAATGTCTTCCATTCAGGTTGTTCTTGGTGTGGCTGCCAGTTTAGATCTGTAGATTGAGCAGATGGATGTGAAGACAGCTTTCCTCCATGGAGATTTAGAGGAGGAGATTTATATGGAGAAACCAGAGGGTTTTGTTCAAATAGGTAAAGAAAATCATGTCTGCAAGTTGAAGAAGAGCTTGTATGGTTTGAAGCAAGCTCTATGGCAGTGGTATAAGATGTTTGAATCTGTCATTTCTCATCAGGGTTTTAGGAAGACATCTTCTGATCATTGTGTTTTTGTTCAGAGATTTACTGATGATGATTTTATTATATTGTTTCTTTATGTTGATGATATGCTCGTTGTTGGCCATGATACTTCTAGAATTGACAGATTGAAGAAGGATCTTTGTCAGTCTTTTGAGATGAATGACTTGGGGCCAGCACGGCAGATTCTTGGCTTGACGATCTCCCGTGACAGGAAGGCCAAGAAGTTGTGGTTATCTCAAGAGAGATACATTGAGAAGGTTCTTCAGAGAGTTTCTATGGATAGAGCGAAAGTGGTTAGTACTCCTCTTGCTTTACATTTTAAGCTCAGTTCTAGTCAGTCGCCTTCTACGGATGAAGAGAGAGAGGAGATACAAGACATAACTTATTCATATGCTGTTGGATGTCTGATGTATTCAATGGTATGTACTAGACCTGATAAAGATCATGATGTTGGTGTGGTCAGTTGTTTTCTATCAAATCCAGGTAGAGAGCGTTGGAGAGCATTGAAGTGAATTTTTCGTTATCTGCGTGGTACTTTTGATCTGAGATTGTGTTTTGGAAAAGGGGAACCAATGCTTTGTGGCTTTAAAGATTCAGATATGACAGGAGATATTTATTCGAGGATGTCTACTTCAGGCTATTTGATCACTTTTGCAGGGGAGCTGTATCTTAGCAGTCTAGATTGCAGAGATGTGTTGCTTTATCTACCACAGAGTCATAGTTTATTGCAGCTACTGAGGCGTGCAAATAATTGTTATGGATGAAAACTTTTATTCGAGAGCTCAATTTAAATCAAGACAGGTATGTTTTATTTTGTGATAGTCAGAGTGCTATTTGTTTGGGAAATAATTCTACTTTTCATGGCAGGTCGAAACATATTGATGTTCGATATCATTGGATTCGCAATGTCCTTGATTCGAGACAGTTAGAGCTTGAGAAGTTCCACACTGATGATAACGGGTCAGGAATGTTGACCAAGAGTTTACCCAGAGGAAAATATGAGACTTTCCAATAGATTGCAGGGTTGGCGGTGATCCCCACTTCAGTCGGAGGGGGAGATTGTTGGGTGCCTTCCTGGTTGGCGCACTGGGCAACGCCTCCTCAAATGGTGCACATGCGGTATCTGTTTTAATGCGGGCCAAGACCGCATGAATTAATTCACGCGGTGACACTCTTTTGACGCGGCGACATTGTTTTGACGCTGATTCTTTTCCTATATAAGGAGGCAGAGGAAAGGCATTTGAACATCACCGACAGCAACAACACCGAGAGCAAATCCCATTTGGTGATCGCCTTTCTTTGACGATCATCTTTCTTTCTCTCCACCTTTTGATCAATACTTTTATTCTTAAGTATTACTTTTGAGATCCCTTCCATTTTGGGGAGTCTCTACTGTGTACTTATTGATTTTAGTGGATCCCTCTTTCTGGACTAGGTCCCGTGGTTTTTCCCTTTCGGGTTTTCCACGTAAAAATTTCCGGTGTCAAATTTATTTTTCTGCACATTTAATTTTGTCGCTGCACATCTTCTTCTATTTGGGGGGAAAGATTCAATTTCCTCTTCATGTTCTCTTTTTCTTTTGTTTACGCGTTCATCGCTTTCCCGTCTTTCCCAACAGATCCACTCCCGTAGATCTCGGATCTACCCTCTTCGTATGTCGGCCTCCTTCCCCAGCCACCATGGCTCACCATCGCGGCTTACCGAAGCCACACACCCCTTCCCCAAGCTCGACCGGTGCTACACCGACATGATTTCATTTTTTCACTTGGGTTTGACATAGCACCAAATAACACACCCACCAAAAAGGAACGCATGTATAATATACGCGAAGCCGATGGAGAGAAAGCTCCAATATCGGGAGGATGATTTCACAGATGCAAATATAACAAAGTGGAAATTAATTTAACATCTCTCTGTATTCAAACTATAAGATGTGTGATGGAGTCGTAAACTAAATAAATGAATTTAAAAATAACGAAACAAGGGGTGGGGAGAGCAAAAACAATTAATCATAGGTCCTACCTCAAGATTTGATTCCTTGACGATGAAAAAAATGCCCGCCAAAGAATCGTTGAAGGCTCTTCATTAATCCACCAAAAGGGTGAGAGCTTCGTGTGGTGGGTGGTTTAGGAGGCAACCCCAAATCAAGAATCTATAACCACCTATTTATATCCATGTAATTAGGTTAATGCTAAACTGTGTAACAACACTTGCCAAAAGTCGCAGTATGAAAAACTGTCATGTCCTCTCATTTTACGTTGTGCATAGGTAAAACACTACATTATGAACTCAACAATGGTCTCAGATTTTCAATCCGAGTTCCCGTTCAAGATTTATTTAATTTAACGTCAAAAATAAAATAAAATAATTTAATTATTTTATTTATGGTTACATCCTTCGGGACTTTTTCTACAGAAGGCCCACGCCCGCAAAAGTTAAACCCCTCCTAGGGTAAACAGCACGCATCGAACTCAACGGTGCCCCCAGTTTTTCAATCTGAGCTACCATTTATGATATACATGACTTAAACCATTAAATGAATAAATAAATTAATTTATTTATCAATTTAATGTACTGTTTACGGGAGAGGGGTCCAAACATCCCGCACAGACATATTTTATGTTGTTCCTAGGGTAAAAACCCCATTTCGGATCCATCCATACTCTTAGATTTCTGATCCAAAACACCGTTTATGAGTTATCTAATTTATTTTGCGTGCCTAGTGTGAATGCACTGGAAATTTAATTCCGGCTATATCGGGGCTCGGAATCGCATACCGTCTGAAGCGGCTGCTCTGGAATAACATCAAGAATATTCCAGTCTTTTATAGCAAAAACCGGGTTCTTACATACTTATGTCAGTTATTTTGATGTTCTCTGGAAAATTAATTAGAATCATTCAAGGTATGTTGACCAACATCAAAGTGTTTTTAAATTGATACTCAATATGAATAATTTTCAATTAATATAGCCTTTATAATTCCATTATATCCTCAATTATACTAGTTTGTAGGTTTTCCCATAATGAACTCAAATCAGAAAAGTAATATTGATATGTCCTTTTGCTGTCAAATTTAGTAATATTTTTAATTATTTATATGGAAATGTTTACTATTATAATTATATAATGTTAATGGATTATTATTAAAAATTTATTACATTACATAAATGTTTTATTTCACCCATGTCATTGGTAAAATAAAACAAACACTCTATGAAAAATGTGCATTTGTGATGGTTCATTTGCGACGGGTCTGTGTCCCATTGCAAATAGTTCATCAGAATGGTTTTCTGGATGGGGAAATGGTTCCCGTCACATATACTCGAAGACATTTTTAGTATTTGCGAGGAGATTTCTATCCTATTACAAATACATTATTGACAAGTTGTCTTCTCTGACAGGCCTCGTCATTAGTCTTTTTAACCACCTCCCATAATTAATAGGGGTGGTGGATATTTGTGATGGAACCTCTTGCAAATAATTTTGTCGCAACTAATCTTACATATATATACCCCACCCATTTTTTCATCATTTCACTCAATTCTATACTCCCTCCCGCTCTAGGGGAAAACATTCTCTCAAAATTTTTCATAGGTTAAAATTTAAATTTGGGGCATTATTCGCAGCTTGTATCCTTTGAAAGCTTCAGTTTTGAGGAATTTATCTTATAAATTTATTTTTTACTAAATTTATTTTAATTTTTTTTGTTATAATTATTGTTAATTTCCTACAGTTATATTAAATTAGAATTGGATAGTTTTATTTATCACAATTTATGTTTATTTTTACAAATAATTATGAGTGACAAGTATAACTTATCATTAATTAATTTTTATTATATTAATAATTATAAATTAGTAATAATTATTATTAAATTGTAATAATTATTATAAAATTATTATATTTAGTATTAAATTATAATCATTAGAATTAATTTTTAATAATTAGAAATAAATAGTAATAATTAGTAATAATTAGTAATAAATTGAAATAATTAATAATAAATTGCAACAATTAGTAATAACTAGTAAAAATTCTAATAATTAGTAATAAATTCTAATAATTAGATATAATTTGTAATAATTTGTAATAAATTGTAATAATATGGAATAATAAGTAATGATTTGTAATAATTTTCAATAATTTGTAATATATTGTAATATTTGTTAATAATTTGTAATAATTTGTAATAAATTGTAATAATTAGTAACAAGTTTTAATAATAGGAAATAAATTGAAATAATTGGTAATAAAATGTAATAATTATTGATAAATTGTAAAAATTAGTAATAAAATGTGATAAATTGAAACTTGTATTAATAAATTGAAATAATTAGTAATAAACTGTAATCATATGTAATAAATGGTAATAATTATTAATAAATTTTAATTATTTGAAATAAATTGCAATAATTAGTAATAAATTGTGATAATTAGTAATAATTTGCTATAATTAGTAATAAATTGAAATAATTAGTAATAAATTCTAAAAATTTATGAGAAATTGTAAAAATTAGTAATAAATTTTTGTAATTAGTAATAAATTCTACTAATTAGAAATAAATTGTGACAATTAGTAATATTTAGTAAAAAATTTTAACAATTAGTAAAAAATTATAATAATGAGTAATAAATTCTAACAATATGTAATAAATTGTAATAATTAGTAATAAATTGCAATAAATAATAATAATTGGTAATAAATTATAATAATTTGTAAATAATAAATATTCGTAATAAATTATAATAATTAGAAATAAATTATATTAATTAGTAAAAATTAGGTACAATTAGTTAAAAACTCTAATAATTAGATATACATTATAATAATTAGAAATAAATTCTAATAATTAGTAATAAATTCTAAAATTAGTAGCAAATTATAATAATTAGTAATAAATTCTAATAATGAGTAATAACTTGCAATATTTCGTAATAAAATCCAATAATTCATAATAAATTGCAACAATTAGTAATAATTTGAAATAAATTCTATGAATTAGTAATAAATTCAAATAATTAGTAATAAATTGTAACAATTAATAATAAACTCGAATAATTAGTAATAAATTGTAATAATAAGTAATAAATTGCAATAAATTGTAATAAATTATAATAATTAGAAATAAATTTTAATAATTAGTAATAAATTTCAAAAATTAGAAAAAATTAGTAATAAATTTTTAAAATTAGTATTAATTATTAATAAATTCAAATAATTAGTATGAAATTATAAAACATGTTGACGAGTTCTAATAATTAGTAATATATTCTACCAATTAGTTATAATTTTAAATAAATTCTAATAAATAGAAAAAAAATTATAATAATAAGTAATAAATTATTATCATCACTAAAATTCTAATAATTATTAATAAATTCTAATAATTTGAAAAAAATTCCAACAAATTATTAATAAATTGAATTAATAATTAATAAATTGCAACAAATATTAATAAATTTAAAAAATTAATAATAAATCAAAAATTTTAGTAATAATTAGTAATCAATTCTAATAATTCTTACAATTAGTAATAAATTATAATAATTATTAATAAATTGTAATAAATTTTAATAATTAGTAAAATTTTGTAAATATTACCAATAATTTGAAATAGTTAGAAATAATTACTAATAATTAGAAATAATTACTAATAATTTGATATAATTACTTATAATTTGAAATAATTAAAAATAATTAGAAATTATTAGAAAGAAATGTAATAAATTATAACAAATTGTGATAAATTGAAACAATTTCCAGTGAATTAGTGGCTCCATTTTTCCCAACTCCGTATATCATTATAATCTTCTCCCACAAAAATCACTATGAAAAATATGTCCCCACATTTGGATATCCATTTTTTATGTATGAGAACGCAGTGCAGCGTGGTGGGGCCTACTTGATCTCTATTCATGTGCATTCAAAAATAGATATACATACATCATAGTAGATTTTTCATACTAATTTTAGGTGGAGAATGTTTAAAGGAGATGAGTCATCAGGAAAAAGAGGATATTTTCCTGACGACTTGTCTCTTTGAAACATTTTTATATTGAAATCACTATTAAAAATCTCCTCAAACATACGTATAAGAATTTTTACATGCATGAGAATGGAAAGTAGCTTTGTGATGCCTCCTTATTCTTTATCACCGTGCACACTGTAATAGATATTCATTTGTCGGTGTGGATTTTTTATAGTAATTTCAGTCAGAAACATTGGATATGAATCAATAGAAAAAATAGTTGCACCAATCTGCTAGAAATTATGTCCCCGATAATTAGAAATATTAGAAAAGAATTTGGTGTAATTAATAATTATATTAATTGGTAATTAATATAAATTAGTTTAATTTAGTGAGGATTTTTATAAAAGTTATAAAAAACTATAAAAATGTATGATATAATAGAAATTGTTATAATTTTATAGAAAAGGGAATTTAGTTGTCTTTAATTTTTTGATATTGATTTTCATATAAATAAATTATACAAATAACTAATTATTTTATATTTTTTAGAGAAATATTAAACATGGAAGTTGAATAAAATAATTATTATATAATCTCTCTAGGATAAATCACTACATGAATGCAATCTATTCTGGTTTACATCCTTCATATATAGAGGTTGTTGAAACCTTCTAATCATTTATATCATCAAAACAAAAAAAAAATCAGAAGGAAAAATTATGTGTCCATGTAAAAAAAATCTCTCTAAGGACGTTTGACACATTTGACTACATTGGGGTCATTTATTATGTTTTTGTTTTCAACCAGATTATGTTTTTTGGTATCAATATGGTGAATACAGTTTCAGATAAGATACTAATAATTTGGTTTGGATATAGCATAATTTAAAAATTTACTACATGATGTAGAAGGTATGTCTTTTCAACATGATGAAACTCAAGATGATATTAATTTAACTCTTAAGTTCTAACCATCTCATTTTTATGATTTGTTGAGGTCTACTGTGGATGCCTTATATCTTAGTTATAGGATAAGAAAATTTATTGGGGTTGATAAATTTATAGCTTTTTAATTAGATAATGGAATGTCAAATAGATATTTTTATCAGATATTATATTTGATAAAAACACTACTATCAGAATTTAATGTGTTGCCTTTCAATTTCAATGAGAGTAAGAAGTCAGTTCATAATATGGTTACTGGTTATCAGAAAATTCATGCATGTTCAAATGATTTCATATTATTCTATAGTGAAAATGATTCATTGGATAGTTGTTCCTCATATGGATAATAGAGAAATATGGAGGCTCAACAAGGTAATTTTGGATTGGATCCTATTAAAAATTATTATATTTCTCACATACACGCAAATTGTAGCATTTTTTATATCTCAGAAAACATAGATATTGATTTCATGTCACAAAACAATTATTCCACTTGGTAAAACATAAAATCATCCCAGTAATGGTGATTCATGGAATTATATTGACCAACTCGTCTGTCTATTTCTTTTGAAAGCCCGAAACGGGCGAACGAGTAATTCTACTGATGGTTTCTGTCCATTTGGTTATTACAAAAGTTATTATCCTTGTTGGCCTATCATTATAACATTGAAAAATTTAACTCCATGGATGTTGATGATGGAACCATATGTATTTTTGACCATATTAATTCTAGGACATTCGAAAAATAATATTGATGTTAATTTGAAACCATTAAATGATGTGTTAAATACATTATCGAGTAATGGTTTCTGTTGGGAAAAAAATGTTCGATGTGTCCTATTAGTGTGTTTTCAGTGTGATTGTGTTTATTGACAAAGATAAATGACCAAAAATGTGTATGGTTGGTATTTGTGAATGATAGGTTTTTAAGGTGGTGTAGTTTCCCAGTATTCTTTAAATTTGAGGGCCACAAAACCAGGAACTTGCTTTTGGCAATATAAGGATTTCTCCATAGGAATGGATGGTGTGGGGAATGTCAAAGGAAATAGGAAAAGGAAGATAAACGTGGACCATAGTACATGGATTAATGTTCTGCCTCCGAGGTGGTGCGTTTACCGGCAGTGCAGATATGGAACGATGATGATCATCAAATATCCCTTTTTCTATAGAGATGGGCTATCATCAAATTTACCATACAATTGTTTCGAAAAATTTAGTATCATTATCCTTTAATGAAGGTGGAATTAACCCTGTGGGGAACTGTTGGTCCTATTGGGTGATTGAGTGGGGGTAATGCACTCATGAAAGTGCTCCTTCTCAGATATATCATCCGTAGTTGGTCTCCAACATGTTTCTTCAGGGAGACAAGAACACCCAACAAACCTGGTATTCCAAATTCATGGACATTATTTCCAAATGTAATTTCTCATTGGATAATGATTTGGCTAACGAAACTTGAGGACTCCATTGTTCAAGAGGATGGGAGGTCAGGCGCACCATACCCTTCTAGGGGAAGATTTTTTCTTGTTTTGGGACTCTCTTATAGATTTAAGTAGTGTTAATATGGACATAAATCCTTGGTTCATTCCAAATGTGCATTTCTACTGGATACCATTGGTTTGGAAGATTTCCTTGAGCATGCATATGTTTAGTGCCCCGGAGGTGATGCATACATAACTATATTATAAGGCGCTCTAGATTTTTTCGTCATCCAGGGATGACAGAAGGTGACTTGATGTTGGGATTAGCCCCACAAGAATGGATTCCTACAAATCATCCATAGAGGAATCAAAACCCACATAGTTCGAATGTGTGGGACTTATGCATGGAAGCTTCCCTTCCAGTAGAAATGATTGGCTGCACTCTTTTCGGATGGGCACCCTTTTGAGCTCGGGTCTTCTGGTAGGCATCCTATGTATCCTTATTTGGTACGTAATCAAAGTTCTCATAGTTCAGATCATTTGCAGCTTATGTATGGAATATGTTGATTTGAAAAACATGATTGGGTGAACCCTTCAATGGAGGGAACCCATTTGAGCTTGGGCCTTCCAGAAGGCGTCCTACATATTGAGATATGGTCCAGAATCAGAGTTCTTATAGTTCAGATTGAGGAATAATTTGACAATCCTCACTAACATTTAATCCCAAGTTAGTGATGATCATTGTGAAAAACAAGAGGATTTGAAATATTCAACAATTCACATGACTCTACCCCTATTGGTGTGGGATGGACAGACCATTGTTGAAGTGGTCGGGGCGACTATGCGTGAGGGTGTAGAGAAATGAACCTTTCCATGTGAAATGGAATTAAAGGTCACACGTCCCGACCTCAGAAGATTGGGGAATTACCTTAGTGGGAGGTCCAAAGAGCATTTTCTGGGAAAGGTATGCATTTCTATTTCATCAAAGGGGGGAGGGAACATAACTCGTTCGACTGATCACTATTCCTCATGGAATTGAAAAGCAAGTGATCACCCAAAATCATTAGAATGGGGCAGTTCATGTCAGTATATCATGGTTGGAATCCGAGTAACCATGGGAAGGTAGCCTTACAGGCACTCCCAAAGCCTCCGCCATTGTTTGGAGGGCCTTTGTGACCCCGCTTACCGCCGATATGTAGATTTAATGGGGTGCGCAGATGAACTTGATGACCTGATCATATGGGTCTGGTGGCTTTGGAGGAGGCTTTGGCCTAGAGCCGTAGAACTAGTTAGCAGAGGGATTATGGAGGATTGTACAGTAGTTGTTGGGTGAGGTTGGATGTGGAGGGAACGATTCCCAAAACACCCCATTTTTCATACTAGTTTCTCATGCAGGGTGAAAAAGGCTCTACATACCATTGTGTTATGCGGTTAAGAGGGCTATTCACATACCGGTGTGGTATGCGGGCTTGGGTATTGATAAACGTGTACAAAATTGGTACACTATATACCGTGATGCTTTGGGATATATCTGTGTATCGATTAGCTACGCGGCGCAGTGTTTAGTCCACATATCAGTACACTAAACAGAGCACCATATTAAAGGAGGGTCAGGGGAATTAATATTTGTGGGAAATTCATTTATGAGAAGTATTCGGTTTTCATTTCAACTTTTGGGTTCATGGTTATTATTATTATTTTTCAATTCCCCCATTTTTATGGGTTTCCACTGGATGTACCTATGCAAGAAGTGGTTCCTGATTCGTGTTATACAGATGATACAAGACGAAATCTATATTGTAACCTCTAAGTTTCTCTCAAGAATTCTCTGTCTTCCCTTACCTCTATCTGTCTCTTATATGTGTTTTTTTAATCTTCAACTATGTTCCTTTTATAGAGCATCAGAGTGGTCGTATCTACTAGGAATGTGGAACCATTTGTAGAGACCCATTGAATCAATTTTCTAACTCAATGGAATACTTGGTCAACCGTGGTTCGTAGATACATTGGTTTGTGATAATGGTTCCCAGAACCATGCTTGTCCTCTTAATCTTTGAAATAAGGGGTTTGCGGTAAGGTACACGGATAGTCTTCCATGTATAACTCCTTTGTTAATGAGGTTCCTAGTTTTCCCTACTCACTGGCCATCGTTTTGCAGGCCAGCGGTTCATGGACCATCCCACCTACCTGGTGGTTCATGATCCATCTTCTTTGGGTACCTTTCCTGATGATGGTACGTGGGCCATTAGAAAACATTAAATCCTTCAAGTTTATTCAAATAAATACAACTCAATTTTAGTCCCTTCTTCTTGATAAACATATATAAGATCTTGATTCCTTCTTCAATGCGATTACGGGGATATTTCTTCTCCTTTCCAAAATTTTTAGGACCCTAAAAATTCCCCCCAATGGAATGGTTTCCGTTTGGAACAAAAATGGGACTATTCCAATATAAAATCGGTTCTAAACTGAAATGGTTCATGGTAGAATATATAGACCTATTAGGAGGGGACCACACCTATATATAGGAGCCCGTGTCATTTTACTTTTTACTATTATCATAGAGAAAATTCCTCCCAATTTCCCAATATAATTTACATTCATGTACTGTTCTCCTTGCGAAAACCATGTTCACTAACTGCTCTATGCGTTTCGTGATTAGATTTCCTCACCATTTCCCCATCCACATACCATATTTTGGTTTCTGTGAACGGGAATGTGGGATTTTTATGATTTAAAATCCATATTCCGAATGAAATAATTCTATGAGGCTAAATTGTTCCCAAACTGAACTTGAATTGGCAAACCGAGCCTCAAAACTATTAACATGATCTTAAATTTAAATCCATAACTTCTAAACATAAACTTATTTGAGGATGAGGTTCATAGTTTCTATATTTCGCGGTCCATTCTGTAAGCCGACCAACAGTTTGTGGGCATTCACCTCATGGCCATTATGCATACCATGGATATATGTAGAGGATAATATACACATACAAGAGTTGTATGCAGAGTATCTTCTGCAAGTTATGATGTACGTGGAAGGATCATTTCACATAACGCTTTTATGAATCGTACATAGAGCCTTCTGGGGTCTTTTTTTTAATTCCTGTAGCCATTTTTTAAAAATCCTTTACCCAAAAATTATTATTGGACTAAATTCTCATCGTCTTCTGGATCTTCTTGTACATGATACAATGGCTGATTCACATACTGCTGACAATGTTGATGCTTCTTCTAATGCTACTATTGATGCCCCTCTCTATACTGTTGATGAAAGATCAAGGCATATGGAAGATTCAGTTAAAAATAATACTATGGTCACTCTCTTTCACCAATACCTTGTGAATCTTCTCAAAGTGGTTCAAATGAAGTACCTAGTGTCATACAATGTTCCTTCGTACGAGTTTGTCCTTTTTCTGACACATTGATCCTGACCCCAAAACTAAATGATCATCCCTTTACCTATATAATTAACACTTCTATTCAGAAGGCCGTATCTACTCTAAGGGAAGGTACCCTCTAGAGAGAGACCACTTATGGTCCCATTTCACATTATACGCCTCAAACCATATAAGGTTTGCAACAGAAACCTGATCATATGGTCCACTTTTATCAGAGCATCGGGTGGGTCCCACATCGAATGAGCAGCAGGGATGATCATCTTGATGGTACCTTCACTTCGGTGGATAATTTGGCATTGATTGGGGGTATCCCTTTTGGGTTCACTAGGGTTTTGATGAATTATGAGCTGAGAAAAATCTTATGGGATTGTACGAGGCTTCCTGGGTTTCTCAGACATATACCCATCATCCTACAACCCTTATTTAACATCTTTTAAGCATGTAGAGTCTAGATACAAACACTTTCCATTTGAACCACAAGGAGGTTGGCATCATACTTTGGGACATTCAGTTGATTTTGGGATTCCCTATCTTTGGGAACATGAACGATGAATTTCACCTCCAATCCATTATTTAGGATGATGAGGAAAGAACCCCCCACCCCTGGCCAGAAAACTCATCATCTTAACAAAGACGCCTTTGAAGGAATGTGATCCCTATCTGAAATAGGATGCTCTATTTGATGACTGGTTTGGTTCCTTTTCTAAAAATTCGGGTCTCGAGCCTGATTCATGGTGACCCAAGGCATGTCCAACCAAAGCCACTTGCAGGAGAGCAGGTACTTACTGGACCACCTTTGAAGAGGGGGATTTTTGGAAATCGGTATGGGGTATCGTCCCTAAAAACGATCAATTATTTAGATTTGAGGATTTAATGGCCATGTTCCTGAGCTGGTGGTTTCTACCAGTGCGAGAATCTAGTGGTGTAAGAGCCTCAATATTTATCAAGGCCACTAAGTTGGTCACCAGTGAATGCATCAATTTGGCTATCCCTGTGTTTTCCATGATATATCGCTTGCTAGGCCGCATCAGTGAAGGGGGGTAACCATGCATGATGGTTGTCCATTTTCAAATTCTTATTGGATGGATGGTAGCCCATATAAGGGCATATTTTTTCATCTATTCCTTACCAATCCTGCATTCTACCCTTTACCATACCTTCAGAGCACAAGCGGGTTCATGCCATCGACTTGGGCCTCACATGATAAGCAGGAGGAGCAGACCGAATAGAACGAGCAAGACTTAATGGATTTTCTCAATGTTTATTAAAGTTTTTCTTACCACCCTTATGATTCCCCCAAACTACCATTACAAACAATGCATCAAAAGACTTTGTCTACTGAGATTACTTCCTTTCATTATGAGAAGGAATTTTGGTTGCTAGTATTGGATGGAACACATCTGTGAGGGCTATGCACCCTACATGTTTAGACAAAAATACAATTACGTTAAGAAGTTATGCCCTCCTGCTCTTAACAATGCTCGCGAAAAGAAACAACATATGATAGATCACCAATAGTGGCTAATGTTCCCCTGGGAGGACACGCAGAAAAAGGAATCTGTTCAGCAACCTCAACCTGGAAAATTTCATCAAATGTACCTTCTCTCCCTCCTTGGTAAAGTTGTAACAGATGGGGCTATGACCTCATAGGTAGCCGAACAAGCTGATGGGGCTATTGTAGGGAGTACATCATCCATTCCATTGAAGAAAATTTTTCTATGGCCTAGAAGAAATGCTAACTTTTGAAAGGTCATCAATATTATCATGGGTGATACTGTTATGATTTATGGAAGCTTTTCTAGACTAGGGGTGTTTCCCCTACTAATATTGGTTTACTGTCAGCACTGACTGATGTTTCTTTAGATGAGTATTCAGATGATGTGTGTTATTACCTTAAGGACCTAGAGACCCTCATACCCTCCCAAAGTGGTTAGTGAAGTTACTTGCATCGGGTGATTTTCATGTGATGTCCAGAAAATGACGAAGACGATGATGATGTTTTTGACTTACATACTAAAACCTCCATGAAAAAAGGATTCTTTCACACCCATTATCTCATAATCTCTCCTCTTCTCAAGGTCTTGAGCTTGCAGGGACACCTTGGGAACATTTACTATTGTCAAATCCCACCCTGCTTTCTCATGTCCACCCCCAATGTTGTCCATCCCAATTTTGGCTATGTTTCTAGGGGATTGGAGTGTCTGGGAGGAATTGAGGGCAATCATCTCAGATAGAGATATATGCAGATTTCTTCAGAGGGAACGCTTCAATATTCCAGGTTTTGGCGGAGCCAACACCCCTACCAGCATTTTAGCTGATGAAGATTCTGATGAGGTGGCTTCTCACCTGAAACAAATGGATAAGTTCCCTCAAGCTATTATGGATAGACATTACTAGTCAGACCGTGGGGCATTGGTGGTAGAATTCCCACAACCGACCGAAGATTTCTTATCTTCAGCCTTCATCCTTAAATTATTTTTTTGCAAAGAAGCTGAATGAATCCCACTTTACTTCTAATTTTTTCTCTAGGGGGGTGTTGGGTCTCGAGAGACAAATTTTTCCCCAACTTATTCCCCCGTAGGAACTTTATCTGGGGAGCATGCACCCTCACCAATAGGGGAACTGTTGAAGGATCTCTTGGAGCCCAATAGCATAAGAACGCAGTGATTGCTGACAATTCTAGGGCTTTCCTCCTCTATCTTTACATAGTTGTCTAATTTAGGTGTCATCTCCCCAATAGTCCACTAAATGCAAGAAGGCTTCCCATCTATCAAAAGGCATTCGATGGGGGGTCACAATTAAGTGTCAACTCACCTGGTGAATGTATGAAATATACTTACCATGTTGGATCATTTGTATGTATATGTAATTTGAAGAAAGGACCATTGGTGATCAAATGATTTTTTCTTGTGCATCTATATCCCCTATCCTGTTATGGGTAAAGGAATAATCTCCATCTATTACAGCTAATCAGAATAGGGAAAAAGGACACATTAAAAATAATGAGTATGTTACTGACCCCATGGATGTGTCTTCCATGCTCAAACAATTTCCTACCCATTAGTGGAAGGTTGTAATGCCCTGAACCTAGTTACCTAGAGCCGATGCATTATTTTAATACATTGGAATGATTAAAATTAATCTAGTCCTGAAGGACCAATTCGTTTAGTAGACTTGGAAAATAGATTTTATACATAAACTTCACATTAAAATTTCAAACATAAAACAGAACATATATTTTTCATTGAGAATTCCATTATTCCCTTTTTCTTAACCCTGTATATCAATCATAATACAATTCTTGGAACCGAGGAAAATAAAACATAAGAAAAGGGTGAACTCAGATGCCCAGTAAGGGGAAATAATTTAGTGAAGGATAAAAAATTTTAAGGAACGATGTGTGATAAAAACAAAATCTTTTTTAAACATAAACATGAACATAATATGGAAAAAATAAACCAAACATTACCATATAAACATGCATATGGATATTCTACTAGTCGAATAATCACATGTAATAACTAATTTCCTAATGAGGGAATGCCTAACACCGAACATCATTACCACATAGTAAATTCTTTATGCCAAGAATACAATTAAAACTTTTTTCAGGGACTTTTTTCAAGACAATAGTATGTCTCATGATACCTACCGATGCATCAAGGAGCTATAGTGGGCTCCACCTGTCACTTACTAAGTCCACTGCATTCTTGATATGAAAAATTTGAAACATAACATAAACATTCGTATTAAAACTAGCATAAGAAATGTCAATTCATGAACCATAAACCATGAATGGAATACACATAGAACATCCACAGTCAAAAATACCATAACTCATTCAACACAATATTGAAGATTTTATTATAATAAATCAACCTCAATCAAAAATAATATCTAGTGAAGGATGCTGACATAGGTGAAATTTACGAGTAAATATTTTTGAGAGAAATATCCTTTTTTGTAAAATCATTTAAATGACAACCATTATTAAAGGAAGTAATTTAAAAGAGATTTTTGATTCAAAGTGTCCCATACCACTTTGAAACTTTTCAATATAATTATCATTTCAAAACATTCATGTCCATATAAATAAATCCTTAAAATCATTTTGAAAATATGGACATTAATTATAAAGATTTATAAAGATAAATATTTGAAACATTTAAAATTATGATATTGATAAAGAGTACCTTTCAAAAATCCTTAAAATATTCATTTTGAAATCATTTTATGAGAAATGGACATGGATGATAAAATTTTCCTAGTAAATACTTACACATAAACAATCTCCGATAATAGGGAGACTGGGGAATTAACCCTTACCTTGCACTTTCCTTTAGTCGAGGGTACGTTTAACCACTTGTATGCAGGATTAAGTATGTTATAAAACTATAACAGAACCATATTAATATTTATTATATCATTAATTATTCATTTATGACTTTATACTACCCATTTAATAATAATTTCCATGTTAAATTAACATTTCGGATAATAATCTCTTTCTTTATCGTACATGTTTTAACTTGTTACTCCTGATTGTATCACTTCTAACAAGATTTAAATTCATACAGAATATAAAACATGATTCAAATATCATATATATTTGGAATTTAAATTTGTATTATAGACATATATATGAAATGAAAAACAACATTTATGGAGACGGTAGTCAGTATGTATGCATAAACGTTGTTTCCGTTTTCATATCATATTGAACAAAAATAAGTGAATAAGATATATGTAAGTATATATATATATAAATATATATTGCCAGTATCATTATTATTTCATATATTATATTTTTATTAGTAATATATATTTTTATAATCGTCGATGAATGGTGAACGTGGAAATGAATCTCATCGCGTCGTGGAGACGGTAATCCGTACGTACGCAAGAGGGACAATATCATTTCCTTAAAAGTGTGTAATTGGATGGTATATTAATTTTACCGAGACATTAAAATGTTATTTTCATTATTTATATACATATTACTCATTATTATATCCATCTAAATAACATAGTGTTGAATAACAAATTACACCATGGCGTGGGGACGGTAAGCCGAACCTACACACGCATGGTGACATTATCAATCATAAGATGGATATAATAATGAATATAGTTGTGAAATATTTATAATAACATAAGAGTATATAGAAAATAATAGAGTTATTATTTTATAATTGAAACAAAAAATAATGTTTAAGTAGAAGAATAAGAGAACTAGAAAGAGGGTGATGAAATTATTACCTCTTCTTCGGGTTCTTCCTTTTGATTTGATCAAAAGGGTTCTGTCGGATGGCTTTTTGACCAATTTTAGGCCTCTAGGATGAATGTATGATAGTTGGTAGGATATTAGGGTAGGGTTCGGCTGAGCCAAATGTATTTGGAGGAGTGAATTTGAGAGAAGGTGATGTGTCCTTTTATAAGAGGGGTGAGGGGAACCTTAAGAAAAAATTAAAATATTATTTTATAATAAATTCATTTTTTGTTTTTAATGTCTCAAAAATACATTATTTGAAGTCTAAGGTGGGGATGGGTCAAAAACCACTCATACAACATGTTTTAGATAGGTTTAGGTCACCATATTAACCTTAACATTTAGATTTAACTCTTAGTTAAATAGTTTGACATTTACCATGTCTCTTTGTATTTTGATATTATATGCTTAATAAACATAATATAAAATTCCAATAGAACCCAAATAGGTTCATTAATGTCATATATATTATTATAAAAGTCTTTTGGACGTTCCATATATTTTAATGACTATTATATTAATTAATAATATAATTTTTTTAAAAAAAACTATTTTATGTCAATTTTGAAACTATTTGGTATTTGTTTTTTTGATAATATCATAACATAATGATTACTTATAAAAAATTTATCTAACCAACCCTAACACGCAATAATAACCTATAAAATTATTTTAATTTATATTAGTCTCATATTACATTTATTTGGATATTTATAATGAAAATTATATTAATCTTTCTTTAATACGGTAATTACTGCATCATCATTGTGTCCAAAATAAATTTAATTATTTATTGTATAAAAATTATAAATAAAATAAAATTATGTAGGAAATAATTTTATAATTCTAATTCATATTTATTGACTAATTTATCTTATGTGTAACCCTATATTACAAATGATTTAGTTATTAAACTTTTATTTAAACTCTTTTAACTCTTCTTTGAATTAAATAATAGTAAATGTCCTAATATAACACAAGTGGACCTAAAGGATAATATATTATTCCTAAGGTTTTTTTTGAATGAATTACACTTATCCAATAGAATTAGGACATGCGTTAGGGTAAGAATAATATCATTTGTACCCATAATTACCCTTTTTAATTTTAACCGTGGTAAAAAAAAGTAAAAAGTTATTTTTCACCAAAAATTATTTTTATCTTCTTGAACCACATTTTTTACCAATATAAACTGTGTTTCTCGATGTTTTGAAATTCCACTCACAGTAGCGGTAAATTTGAGTTTTATGAAAATTTTCAAATTCTTTTAAGAGGTGGGTAAAAGGCGGTGAAAAGTTCAATAAAATTTTAAATATCTATTATTATTACAAAATGACTCCAATGGATTACATTGAACATATATAGGTATTATGTATCTATTTTGACAAAAAATATATTTAAATTAATTGAATAATTATTTAAATAAAAATTCAGTTTTAAACAATAACTTGGTGTTTTTCACTATTCATATAAAATTGAATGTTTTCAGAAAAATTACAAAAATTCACCCTATGCTAATTTTGATATTCCAAATTCAAAAATAATGTCTATTTTACCAAATCCAAAATATCTGCAATTCATTTATTAATTTAAAATTAATTCTCATTGTAAAAACCAAAAGGTGTATTTTTATGAGACAATATCTATCAAAAGACTGACATTTGTTTATGTCCAATCTCCAAATGAAATTACATACAATTACTAGAATTGGATTACATGGTAACAATATACTCTATTTATACTTCCAAACCATTAAAATGTATAATTTAACACTATAAATTATTTTGAATAAAAAAGTTGTTTTAAGCTAAAATATAGTATTTTTCACTATTCACCCAAATATGAAATTTATCGAAAAAAACACCAAAAATTTATTATAACTTAATTATTATGTCCAAATTCTAAAGGATATGTATATTTTTTCAACTTTAATATATAAAAGATTCAAATATTGGATTTAAAAAGGGTTCACTATTAACAGGTGGTAAAAGTGCATTTTTTGAAAATTACTTCTTTTATCTGAAAAAAATGAATCAATTCTTAAATAATGTCAAAGAAACTCATAATAAGGATTCTAAAATTATAATTATTTTATATAGTTCAAAATCTAGTTAATACTATTCATAAATGCTTTTGAACGACTAGTTTGGTAAGTCGTGGTGCACTTGAACTCAGTGTTGCGTGTAGTGCATGTTATTAAATTACTTTGAAGTAATAACGTACTATGAAATCATAGGGGGTTATATTATTCCCTCCATAAATAAATTGCATCCTCAAAATTTGAACTTTTTCTTCGAAAATAAATGTTTTAAAATAGAAAATACCATTGTGGAAAAACCCACATCATAAATTGGGTTAACAAAATTTAGTCTCAATAAGAGGAAAATGGAAATGAAAGGGTCACCACCAAATTATGATCTCAATTAGGCGGAATTTGGTGTAATTAATGACACATAATTGGAGGTAAAACATAAAAATTTATAGGTAGTGATTGAGGTCATTAATCACAAACAACTGTAAAATCGAAGGCTTCAAATCCATCAATCTATGATGATTTAAAATTCCACCGGTTCAACAAAACATAATGTATTATGATAACTCATTTTTGGTTTTAAGATCCCTTCACTAAATTTAAAGAATTAATTACCCATATAATAAGAGGAAATATATATATATATATATATATACTTGTCAAGTAGAGTTTCATCCTTCAACTAATTCCTACCACAAACTCATCTTTCACTCCAAAATATTTCAAAAAATATATTCTATTTATCCTAATCGTATAAGGTTCCAAAAATATTGAATTTATTATTCACCTATCGGACCCTTTAAAAAAACTAGATTATACAATCCAGGGACTTCACGTAGTCCAGTGGTAGGCAGTAAATCCCAGTCACACAATAGTTGTGGGTTCGATTCCCGCAGCTTTTTCTAACGCGATGGATTATCACACAGTCTGCATGTTGTACATTTTATAACAATCCAAAAATAACATTAACACTATTATACAATTTCAAACATAATCCATTCCCACTTTTAGACTTATCCAAAATAATTCTATCTAAACTCACCGTCCAAAATTTATAAAGTAGTTAAACACAATGAAGATCATTTTTTTCAGGTAATAACATGTGAACACATTCATCATTTATTATTTTAAAACATGGTAACACAATGAATTATTATAAAACCTTATTGATTACATTCATGCTCCATTATCCTTTATATAATAATAGATATATTCCTTAAGTCCAAACATGGATGTGTTTCTTGGAAAAATCATAGAATCTCTACAGTACCAATATTTTAGGATGTTTATCTATACTAATCCTCAAATTTTATTTAGGTTAATGTTCTCTAATCAGACTTTAACTAAATAAATTTCCTAGGTTGTTTCTAAACTTCCTATGATACAAATTGTAACACCCCAACCCTGGTTACCTAGAGCTGGTGCATTATTTTAATATAATGGCATGATTACACGGAATCATGTCCCGAAAGACCAATCAGTATAGCAGTCTTGGAAAATAGATTACATACATCAACTTTGCATTACAATTTCAAATATAAAAAATAACATAGATTGTTCTTTGAGAACTCCATTATTCCCTTTATCTTAACCCTGCATATCAATCATAATACACTTCTTGGAATCCTGGGAAAATAAAACATAAGAAAGGGGTAAGCTCAGATGCCTAGTAAGGGTAAATAAATTAGCGAAATCTATAAACTTTTAAGGAAATATGTGTGATAAAAACAACATTCTTTATAAACCTAAACTTGAACATAATATGGGAAAAAATTAAACATTACCATATAAACATGCACATGGATATTCTATTAGTCTAATAATCACATGTAATAACTAATTTCATAATGATGGAATGCCTAAATCCATACATCATTACCATATATTCAAGGCCTTGTTCCTAGACTACAAATAAGATTTTTGTCAAGGACTTTTGCCAAGAAACTAGTTTGTCTCATTAGACCTACCGATGCATCGAGGAGATATAGTGGGCTCCACCCTTCAATTACAATGTCCACTGCATTCCTCATATGAAAAAGATGAAACATAACATAAACATTTATATTAAAACTAGCATATGAGATGTCAATACATTAACCATAAACCATGAATGGTATAAAAATATAACATACACTGTCAAACATATAATAACTCATTCAATACAATATGGAATATTATATTATAATAAATCAACCTCAATCAAAAATAATATCCAGAAAAGAATGCTGACATAGTAGAAAATGATGAGTATAACTTTTTGAGAGAAATATACTTTTCTGTAAAATCATTTAAAAGTCACACATTTATAAAATAAGTAATTTAAAGGATATTTTTGAATCAATGTGTCCCATAAAACTTTGATACTTTTGAAAAGAATTATCATTTCCAAACATTCATGTCCATATAATTAAATCCTTAAAATCATCTTGAAAACATGGACATTAATTAAAAAGGTTTAGAAATGAAAAATCATTAAAACATTAAAAATTATGATCTTGATAAATAGTACCTTTAAAAAATCATTAAAATATTCATTTTGAAGTCAATTTTATGAAAAATGGACATGGATGATAATAGTGTCATAGTAAATACTTACACATGAACAATCTCGGATAATAATGAGATTGAGGAATTAACCCTTACCTTACACTTTCCTTTTGTCAAGGGTACGTTTAACCGCCCGTATGAAGATCGTAGTATGTTATTAAATTATCCCATAACCATATTAATATTTTTGATATCATACATGATTCATTTATGAATTTATACTACCAATTTAATAATAATTTCCATGTTAAATTAACATTTCGGGTAATAATCGCTTTCTTTATCGTGCATGTTTAAACTTGTTACTCATGATAGTATCACTTAGATCAAGATTTATATATTTTCAGAATATAAAACCTGATTTATTTAACATATATATTTACAATATAAATATCTCTAATAGACATATATATTAAATGAAAAACATCTTTTATGGAGACGGTAGTCCGTACATACGCATTTATGATGTTTCCATTTTCATATCATTTTGAACGGAACTAAATGAATCAGATATATATAAGTACATATATATAAATATATTTCCATTAGCATTATTATGTCACATATTACATACTTATTATTAATATACATTTTTATAATTTTCGATGAATTGTGAACGTGAAATGAATCTCATTGCGTCGTGGAGACGGTAATCCGTACTTACACACGAGAAACAATATCATTTCCTTAAAAGTGGGGAATTGGATGGTATATTAATTTTACAGAGAAATTATCATTGTCACGACCCGTCCTTGGGGCCCATGGTATGACTACCCCAAGCCCTCCTCCCATGGGCCATGGTCTGGTGACTAGCACCAAAGGCGTAAGTACCGACAAAAAGGGGAATGAATTTCCTTTATAAAGTAAACAAACACCACAGAGTAAGCTAGCAGAAGTAAACACTATGAAAACTGAGTACAAAAGTAAGTGCAGAAAGTAAATGGGCCAGAATACAAACCCAAACTAAAAGTAAGTACAGCCAGAAAGAAATTATAGTAACTGAAAAGTAAAGCAGCAACGTCGAGCCATCCACTAGAAGTCCCACCTGAAGGGTGGGTACAGATAGTCTCCCCAGCTCCTCGGGTCCAGCCATCCACTCCGTGTATGTCCCGCCCAGTGGTCCACCTCCAGGCATCGACTTTCTCCACAATCCTCAATCGCGATCAGCGCTGCCTGTCGTCTGCATCCATCACAACGTAGTGCGGGCATAGCCCATGCAGGGGTGAGTATACGCTACTCAGTAGGGACCCCAAGACCCCCGAAGGTCTCCCAGAATCCAAAAAGGAATGATACATCCATGAAGTAACATCCAACACTACTTAGGTATATGCCCATACATATACCCAAGTCATCAATTCCAGTTCAGCTCTAACATCCAAGCCCGTGTTCGATCACATTCACATAGGATAGTACAACCCAATCCACACAGGAAAGCACAACCCAATCCACATAGAAAAGCAAGTCAATCATATCAAAGATAAAGATTGAAAGTCAAGACTTAGCTCACACAGGTATACTTCTTCGTAAAGTGATAGAGATGATCAGATTTAACCACTGATTCATCTAAGCTGGGACCCACGTAGGATACTAGACCAGTTATGCGGTCATACCCACGTAGGATACAAGACCAGCTACTCTGCCGGACCCACATAGGATACAAGTACAGAGTCATATACTACCAGACCCACGTAGGATACAATAACAGTAGTACCGCCGGACCCACGTAGGATACAAGAACAGTAGTCATCACCGTCAAACCCAGGGAGGATTTCAATACGGTCGTCATCACTGCAGAACCCACAGAGGATTTCAGTGCGGTCGTCGTCGCTGCCGAACCCACGGAGGATTTCAGTGCAGTCGTCATCGTCGTCGCAGTCGCAGCCAACTCTAGGGTTCCCGTACACAGCATGCTCGTTTTCTATAGGGTCCGCTCCAGGATCCAAGGAGTCGATACATCAACTGACACATAGTCCAAAGATGATGTATCCCAAAGATCCGCCTCGTCGATAGGAACTCCATGTGACAGACAGCGCGTCAATCGGACGCCCGATCTGAGAGTTATTGGCCTTTTTGTTCCAGGGGCCCGACTGGTTTTTAAGTCAAAACAAACCCGAATATGCCAACTGCATCCAAACCTCGAGCGGAGTAAGCCAAAAGGTCTGTCTCACTAAGAAGAATCCAACAATGTCGATGGCACGTCAATCGGAAGTCCAGAGCTCATGTTATAAGCATTTCTGCTCCGAGGGACCGGTTGGTTTCATGTTCGAACCAACCCGGTCATACCCAAAGTTCTCAGAAACCTTGAGTGTAAAATACCAAAACGACTGTCTCGATCCAAGCATCGCATCACGACTAAAGGTTTGTTGTTCTGATGTCTGTAGCCCAAGTTACGTGCATTTAAAAGAACACGTCCAGTTTTAGGGGGTTTTGGTCCCGGACCGACCTGGCCCTAGACCCCCTGGGTCGGCCCGAACCGGGTCGACCTGACCGGGGTTCGGGTTCGTCCCATCAGGGCACGGCCCGGCCCAGCCCGGCACGGGCGGCCCGGCCCGGTGTGTCCGGTCCAGCCGGCGCGGCCAGTCCCAGCAGGCACGGGCGCCGCGCGCCACGGGAGCGTGGAAGGGGGGGAACCGCCACCCCCTTCGACGAAACAGCGGACCAGCGGGGGGTCCGCCTAGCTGTGCTGACCGGGGTTCAAACCTCTGGTCTTTCTGAATCTGGGCAGCAGTAACGGCCAGCCACCTCACCACGCGGGACCGGTTGGTCCCGCCCACCACAGCACCGGTGGTCGGCGGCTCCGGCCGCCTTCCCTTGCTCCGCCGCAGCCAAGGCCGCAGCCTTGGTTTGGCCGGTGTGGTGCGCCGGCGCCGCACCCCTCTGTCGCGGCCCCGCTCCGGCCGCAGCCCCCTCGAGGTTCACTGGCTCCGCGTGACGGCACCGCGCCCCTTCGTCGCAGCTTGACTCCGATCGTAGCTTCTTTCGGCCTCAACGGAACGGCGCGACAGCGCCGTGCTTCTTCGCCGCATTCCTCTTTGTTTCGGCATGGTGTCGTTGCACCGCAGATCCTTTGTTCGTGCCACAACAAGTACAACATCAATGGGGGAGGAGGTTCGGCCGTGTTCGTGCGGTCCGACCTCCTCCCGTTATAACGATAATAGGCATCCCAGAATAAAATAACTTCGAGAAAGAAAGCACAAATTTAATCCATTAAATTTGAACTCAAACCCCTACCTTGATGAAGTCGTCAAACGAGGTTCATCGCGGGAAAAGGACGTCGCAGAAGACGGCACCGTATACATAGTCGGTTTTCTCCCGAAGAAGGATTCGGCGCGTCGTCGTTCTCCGAAGAAGGCGTCTCTTACCAGCCGCGGATAGTAGATGAGATGACATGGCGATTCCCTTGCTGTGATGGAGTTCTTCGTCATAGACTCGGCATTCTTCGCGTTCTTCAACGAGGAAGAATATGTTCTTTAGAGCGCAAAAGTCCTCCCTTTTTTCCGCACAATGAATCAACCCCTAATAAAATAAGACACTGTCTTATTTTATTAACACACATGCATGCCAACATTAAATTTGAAATTTAAAAAGACCCCATTAAATTAATTAAATTAATTTAAGAGCCTTTAAACGTCCATTAAATTGGGAGAGTTGACCTTTCATTAAATGGGGGTGCGGGTGTGTTACACAATTAAATGCACGAGGGGGGTTTTAAGTGTTTTGAAGGGGTGGGGCTCGTGTGGGCCCCAATTCACTAATATCCTACCTAGTGACGTTAGGATGTAGTGGGTCTCACTCCAACCTCCATTCATAGGTTATAAACTACTTAGAATAGAAAATAAAAATTGTGGCACAAATTTTTATTTCATTCTTTAGTTAACCCATTTATTTAATAATCTCACCTGATCAAATGAAACTCCAGGAAAGGTGTTCCTAAGCAATTACCGGCGCTGCGATTCCATCGGTGCCCTCGGATATCGATCCTAATCACCGGTTCAAAAGTTAGGAAAACCCGCTCATTTCTTCACTGTACGTACCCGAGTTAAACTTTGGAAATTTATTCCGGGCACACCGGGCCTCATAATCAGGTTCCGTCAGAAACAGCATACTCGTAAAATCTCAAAGAAAATTAAGAAAAAATTTCCTTTGAAATTTATGGTCTTTACATTACTCCCACCTTAGGGATTTACATCCCCATAAAGATACATCACAAACTAGGGAAACAAAATAGGGTACTGAGCATGCATCTGGGCCTCCCGCTCCCAAGTGCTCTCCTGGAGGTTCCCGTGCTGCCATCTGATGCGTACTAGAGGAATCAACTGCCCATGTAGGACCCGCTCCTGTCGATCCTCGATATCCACTGTGACCTCTGCAAAAGTCACACCGTTATCAATGTCCAGCTCCCCATGGTCGATGATATGCATCGGGACGTGCACGTATCTCCTCATCTGAGATATGTGGAAGAAACTGTGGACCCGGTGCAACTGAGGTGGTAGATCCAGAAGATAATCCACCTCGCCTATCCTGCTGGGAACCTGGAATGGTCCAATGAAACGTGGAGATAACTTGCCACCCCGTCCAAATCTTCGTAATCCATGTCGAGGTGAGACCCACAATAATACGTGGTCGCCATCCTCAAACTCTAGTGGTCTCCACCTTCTGTCAGAATAAGACTTATGTCAGCTCTTCACTATCCTCATCCACTCTTGGATGACCTGGACCTTCTCTGTCATGGCCTAGACCATCTCCAATCCCACAAGTGCGGACTCCCCAGGGTCTGTCCAGCACAACAGTGATCTACAGGGTCCGTCGTACAATGCCTCATATGGTGCCATCCCGATGGTGGAGTGGTAGCTATTATTGTACGCAAACTCCACCAAGGATTGGTGATCCTCTCAGCTACGACCGAAGTCGAGGACACATTCACAGAGCATGTACTCGAGTATCTGAATGGTCCTCTCCGTCTGACCATCCGTCTGAGGGTGGAAGGTGGTGCTCAGATGTAGCTATATCCCGAATGCCTCCTACAAACCCTTCCAAAGCTAGGAAGTAAAGAGAGAATCTCAATCGGAGACGATGGATGATGGTGCACCATGAATCTGCATGATCCCCTGAACATAGCGGCATCCCAAGCTCTCCACTAAGCCTTGCTCTCTAATGGGTAAGAAGTGGACCGACATGGTGAGTCGGTCGACAATCACCCAAATGGAGTCATGACCTCTGGAAGTCTGTGGTAGTCCAGTAACGAAATCCATATATATGCCGTCCCACTTCCACTTCGGGACCTCCAAGGGCAGTACCAAGCCTGTTGGTACCTGGTGCTCCCCCTTCACCTGCTGGCAGGTGAGGCATCGAGAAACGAACTCTGACATAACCTTCTTCATACCCGGCCACCAGTGTTGTCGTCTGAGATCCGGGTATATCTTTGCCACTCCTGGATGGACCACTAAATGGGATGTGTTAAACTCCCTCATCACCTCCTCCTGAAAAGTAGCCGGTGCCATGGTACGTCCTCTAGAAAAGATGTCATGCTCTCCTCCAATAGAGAATCTGTCAGGTGCATGTCTTGGGGATATCTGTGCATGCCTCGTCTCACAGTCAACATCCCCACGTTGTGCCTCTCTGACCCGCTGTAGTAGTGGAGGAGTGATTGTGAGTGATGGAAGAAAGGCTGCTCCATCTCTATCCATGAAGGATATCTGCAATGTGGCTAGCTGCTCTATCACCTCCTCAAGTAGCTGAATGTCTGCCCTCCTGTTGAGATCATTGGCTACTACGTTCCCCTTTCTAGAAGTATAGACTATATCAAATTCATAGCCTAGAGTAACTTATGCCATCGCCGCTGTCTCGGGTTTAGGTCTTTCTGTGAGAAGATGTACCTGATACTCTGGTGGTCAGAATAGACTGTGAAGCGCTCGCCCATCAGATAGTGTCACCTCGTCTTCAGAGCGAATACCACTGCTGATAACTTCAGGTCATGGGTAGCGTAGTTCTGCTCATGATGCCTCAACTATCGTGATCCATAGGCCATCACTACCCGCTCATGCATCAGGACACATCCGAGTCTGGTCCCGGATGCATCGCAGTAGACTACGTACCCTACTCCCTCCTCCGGTAGCCTCAAGATACGTGCGCTGGTCAATCTCTTTCTTAGCTCCTGGAAGCTCTGATGACATCTATCTGACCACACAAAGGGTTTCCCCTTCTTCTTCAAAGCTGAAAGTGGTGCCGCAACTCCGGAGAAGTCTGGCACAAACCTCCGGCAGTATCTATCTAGACCCCAGAAACTTCGCACCTCCATCACACACCTGTGTGGCTCCTAAGCTAGCACCGCCTCGATATTCGCAGGATCAACCACTAATCCTACCTTAGAAATGACGTGTCACAAGAAGTGGACCTCACGTAACTAGAACTGGCACTTCAAGAGCTAACCATAATGATGCTGCTCTCTGAGTGTGTCCAGTACAACCCGCAAGTTGTAGGCCCACTCCTCCTCAATGGTCGAGAATATCAATATGTTGTCAATGAAGACCACGACAAATCGATCGAGGTATGGTAGAAATATCATGTTCCTGAGACTCATGAACACTTCTGGTGCATTGGTTACACCGAAAGGCATAACCAAGAACTCATATTGGCCATACATAAATCTGATGGTCGTCTTCTGCATGTCCTTATCCCGAACCCTGAGCTGATGATATCCTGACCAGAGGTCTATCTTCAAGAACCACTGTGCTCCCATGAGCTGATCTAAGAGGTCATCAATCCTCGATAGTGTATACTTGTTCCTCATGGTCACCTGGTTCAGGCGACGATAATCGACACACAGTCACAAACTCTTGTCCGCCTTCTTGGCGAACAGAATCGGGGAAGCCTAGGGTGAAACACTGGGTCAGATGAATCCCTTTTCCTACAAGTCCTCCAGTTGTACCCATAGATCTCGAAGATCAGCGGGATCCATCCGATATGCAGGAGTGGATATCAGGGCTGTCTCAGGGTACATGTCAATATAGAAGTCTACCTCTTTGCGAGGAGGTAGTCCTGGAACGTCGTCAGGAAAAAACTCCACATACTGATCCACAACTACAGGAAAACTCGGACTTCGCACGATAACTAATCCTAGGATGAGGCTATCCAACTGGTGAGTGATCGGTTGTCCTCTCCTCTGAGTGAGTCCATTCTGCACTGCAAAGGCTCCCTTCTCGCCGGTGAAGGTGAACCTTCTCCCATCGGTGCGAACACATCGCACCTTGCACCTAATACAGTTGATCTGAGAATGGATTTTAGATAACCAATCCATGCCCAAGATGACATCGTAAGGCCTTGACGCCACTACAAGAAGATCCCAGCCCAAGCTCTCGCCTCCTAGAGTAATCTCACACTACCGGCACCGGTGCGTAATCGTCGAGTCTGCTCCCATAGGAGTCTCTAGCTGCAAGGATCGAACCAACAGCTCCATCAGAATCTTCGAGCTCTGAACAAGGGCAGTGACAATGAAAGAATGACTCACTCCTGTGTCTATAAGTGCTCCAGCAAGGGTGTAGTAGACATAGATAGTACCTAGAATCATATCTGGCATGTCGTGGTCATAGGCCTCTACTACCTGAAGCTGAGCATGCCTCTGTCCGCCAGCTCCCGGTGGTCGGGGTGGACCTCCTGGTGGTGGTGGTGGTAAAGCCTCAAAGCATCGCCCAACACCTGCTGCTCGGCCAGCCCCTCTACCTCATCCGCCCACTCTCTGCGGACCACCACGGTCGACCCTCTACCTCTTCCTGGGTGGCCCCTCAACTGTCTGCTGCTCCTCTGCACGGCGGGTTGGGTAGTCACGAGCCATGTGGCCCTGCCCGCTGCATGTGTAGCACTGTTTGTTCCTCGGAAGGCTGGCTCTGCGCCATGTTCCCCGCACCTCTGAGCCAGTGTCCTGAGGCCGTCCGCCTGAGGGTCTAGTCCTCATGGACCCCTGTGACGTCCGTCGACTTCCAGCTACACACGAATCAGCTACGTGCCGCCTTGTGGTAGGTCTTGCAGCTGGTGTAGGCTCAGCAAGGAAGCTCTCTATGAGAAGGGGTCGCTCTAGTACTCATGCCTGCGTCAAAATGCTAAGGGAGACCATCGATGACCTGATCTCATGCCTCAGCCCCTGGTCGATGGTCTGGGCCTAGAAGAATGGGTCTCATACCATGCCCGTCGAATAGTGTGAGAGATCGGTAAATCTCACCGAGTACTGGGCTACCTTCATGATGCCCTGCCGCTGCTGTCGTAGCTTCTAAATGTGCACCACACGGAGGGTGGCTGGGACGAACTCTGAGTGGAAGAGGCTCTCAAAGTCCATCCAGAGAAGAGATTTCTCGTCGTGCACCTGGAGCATCAGGCTCCACCATCTTCCTGTTGCCGCGTGTAGGACGCTCGCTGCAAGGATCACCATGAGGTCAACTGGTGTCCCCAATAGCCAGAAAACTCGAACTACAGCCTCCATCCAATCCTTGATGGCCTTAGGGTCCATATCCCCAAAGAACATGGGTGGCCTCTGATGCTGGAACTCGTGAAGTGCACTAAGGAGACATGCACTCTCAGCGGCTGGGGCTGGTGGCATCGGTGTCTTGGCGGGTAGAGGTACCACCGGTGCCCCCACTATAAAAGGGCCCTACACCGAGGCCTTATCGCTCGGTGGGCTGTCGAATCGCACAAAGCTCAGAACCCTAGCTGGATGCCATCGTGGGGCCATCCTGAAAAGAAACAGGTGCACAAAGGTCAAAGCAGTATACTAAGTGAGCTGACACAAAGTAATCACAATGAAAACTTGTGCAACACACATGCTATCAATTTTTTCGTACACTGAGTCGGAAATCAGAAGTCAAGGTCCTGGTGTACGGATACGTCAGCCGCCAAACCAACACTGGACACCATGGACTGATAACCAAACTCAATACCCTTAACACTATTGCTTCACATAGAAGAAAGATCAGAGTCTTGAGTTCTGCAGTAGAACCAAACTCCTCTAATACCAATTTGCCACGAATCGTTCTCAGGGCCCGTGCCATGACTACCCCAATCCCGCCTCCCATAGGCCAGAGGCGGGAGACTAGCACCAAAGGTGTAAATCCAGACAAAAAGGGGAAGACATTTCCTTTATAAAGTAATCAAACACCACTGAGTAATCCAGCAGAAGTAAACACTAAGTAAACTGAGTACAAAAATAAGTGAAGAAAGTAAATGGGACAGAATACAAACCCAAACTGAATGTAAGTACAACTGGAAAGAAATTACAGCAACTGAAAAGTAAAGCAGCAATGTCGATCCATCCACTGGAAGTCCCACCTGAAGGGTGGGTACAGATAGTCTCCTCAGATCCTTGGGTCTAGCCGTCCGCTCTGTGTATGTCACGCCCAGTGGTCCACCTCTAGGTACCGACTTGCTCCACAAGCCTCAATCACAATCAGCGCAGTCCGTCGTCTGCATCCAACACAACGTAGTGAAGGCATAACCCGTGTAGGGGTGCATATACGCTACTCAGTAGGGACCCTAAGACCCCCGAAGGTCTCCCATAATCCACATAGGATAATCCACAAAGGAAAGATACAACCATGAACTAACATCCAACACTACCTAGGTATATGCCCATACATATACCTAAGTCATCAATTCCAGTTTGGCTCCAACATCAGAGCCCATGTTCGATCACGTCCACATGGGATAATAAAACCCAATCCACACAGGAAGTCACAACCCAATCCACATAGGAAAGAAATTCAATCATATCGAAGATAAAGATTTAAAGTCAAGACTCATCTCACACATGTATACTTCTTCGTAAAGTTATAGAGATGATCAGATGTAACCATTGATTCATCTATGATGGGACCAACATAGGATACTAGACTAGATAAGCTGTCGGACCCATGTAGGATACAAGACCAGCTACGCTGTCGGACCCACGTAGGATACAAGTACAGATTCAAATACTGCCGGACCCACATAGGATACAAGAACAGTAGTACTGCCGGACCCACGTAGGATACAAGAATAGTAGTCATCACCGTCGAACCCACAGAGGATTTCAGTATGGTCGTCATCTCTACCAACCCACTGAGGATTTCAGTGCATTCGTCGTCGCTGCCGAACCCACAGAGGATTTTAGTGCAGTTGTCATCATCGTCGCAGTCACAGCCAACTCTAGGGTTCCCGCACATAGCATGCTCATTTCCGGGAGGGATCGTTCCACGAGCCAAGGGGTCGATACATCAACTGAAACGTAGTATGGAGTTGATGTATCACAAAGTTCCACCTCGTAGATAGGAACTCAACGTGAGAGACGACGCGTCAATCGGATGCCCGGTCTGAGACTTATTGGCTTTTTTCGTTCAAGGGGCCCGGTTGGTTTTTAAGTCAAAAAAAACAAAACCATGCTCCAAATGCATCCAAACCTCGAGCACAGTAATCCAAAAGGTTAGTATCACTAAGAGGAATCCAAAAAAGTCGACGACACATTAATCGGACGTCTGGAGCTCAGGTTAGAAGCGTTTCCGCTCTGAGGGCCCGGTTGGATTCGAGTTCGAACCAACCCGGCCATAACCAAAGTTCTTCGAAACCTTGAGTGTAAAATACCAAAACTACTATCTCGATCCATGGATCACATCGCAACTGACGGTGTGTCGATCGAAGGACCGTAGCCCATGTTACGGGCATTTAAACGAACCTATCCGGTTTTAGGGGGTTTTGGGCCCGGACCGACCCGGCCCAAGACCCCCTGGGTCGGCCCGAACCGAGTCAACCCGACCAGGGTCCGGGTCCAGACCATCAGGGCACGGCCCGGACCTGCGTGGGCAGCCCGACCCGGTGTGGCCGGTCCGGCCGGCGTGGCCAGTCCAGGCCGGCATGGTCGCCGCACGACGCATGAGCGCGGAAGGGGGGGAACCGCCACCCCCATCGACGAAACGACGGACCGACGGGGGGTCCACCCAGCTACGCTAACTGAGGGTCAAACACCTGGACTTTTCGGGTCTGGTCGGCCGTAATGGCCGGCCAGCTCACCATGTGGGACCGATTGGTCCTGCCCTCCATAGCACCGGCGACCGGCGGCTCCGGCCGCCCTCCCTTGCTCCGCCGTGGCCCCGCTCTAGCCGCGGCCTCCTCGAGGTTCTCCGCCACGGCGCGACAGTTCCGCACCCCTTCTCCATGGCCCGACTCCGGCAGCGGCTTGTTTCGGCCTCAACGGCGCAATGCGACGGGATCGCGCTTCTTCTCCGCGTTACTCTTTGTTTCCGCACGGTGTCGTTGCACCGCGCTGCCTTTGTTCGTGCCTCAACAAGTACAACATCAAAGGAGGAGGTGGGTTGGTCGTGTTCGTGCGGTCCGACCTCCTCCCATTATAACGATAACAGGAGGCCCAGAATAAAATAACTTCAACAAAGCAAGAACAAATTTAATCCATTCAATTTGAACTCAAACCCCTACCATCATGAAGTCGTCGAACGTGGTTCATCACAGGAAAATGACGTCACAGAAGATGGCGTCGTGGAAGATGGCGCCGTATACGTCGTCGGTGTCCACCCGAAGAAGGATGCGGCGCGTCTTCATTCTCCAAAAAAGGCTTCTCTTACTGGCTGCAGAGAGGAGAGGAGACGACACGGTGATTCCCTTGCGGATATGGAGTTCTTCGTCATAGACTCGGTGTTCTTCATGTTCTTCGATGAGGAAGAAGATGTTCTTCAGAGCGCAAGAGCCCTCCCTTCTTCTCGCACAACGAATCAACCCCCAATAAAATAAGACATTGTCTTATTTTATAAACACACACGCATGCCAACATTAAATATGAAATTTAAAAAGATCCCATTCAATTAACTAATTTAATTGAAGAGCCTTTAACAACCCATTAAATTGGGAGAGTTGACTTGTCATTAAAAGGGGGTGAGGGTGTGTTACACAATTAAATGCACGAGGTAGGTTTTAAGGGTTTTGAAGGGGTGGGACTCATGTGGGCCCCACTTCACTAATATCCTACCTAGTGGAGTTAGGAGGTAGTGGGTCCCACTCCAACCTCCCTCCATATGTTATAAACTACTTAGAATAGAAAATAAAAACTGTGGCACAAATTTTTATTTCATTCTTTAGTTAACCTATTTATTTAATAATCTCACCCAAGAAAACGCAACTCCAGAAAAGGTGTTCCTAAGCAATTACCGGTGTTGCGATTCCATCGGTGCCCTCTGATTTTGATTCCAGGCACCGGTTCAAAATTTAGGAAAACCCACTCGTTCGTTCAATGAACGTACCAATGCTAATCATCGGAAATTTATTCGGGGCACAACGGGCCTTGGAATTAGGTACCGTCAGAAACTGCATACTCATAAAATCCCAAAGAAAATTAAGAAACAATATTCCTTGAAATTTATGGGTATTTACAATCATGTTAGTTTTATTTTTTATATACATATTACTCATCATTATATCAATCCAAATAACATAGTATTGAATAACAAATTACACCACGGCATAGAGACAGTAAGCTGTACGTACACACACACTTTGACATTATCATTCATAAGATGGATAGAATAATGAATATAGTTGTGCCATATTTTTAATAACATCAAAGTATATATAATATACTAGATTTATTATTTTATAACTAGAACAACAAAGAAAGAGTAAGTTGATAAATAAGAGTACTTGAAAGAGGGTGGTGAAATCATTAACTCTTCATCAGGTTCTTCCTTTTGATTTGACCAAAGGGCTCCTTAGGCTGGATTTATTACCAAAGAAGAGACTCTAGGATGAAGTTATGATAGTTGGGAGAATATTTTGGTAGGGTTTGGCCGAGCCAAATGGCTTTGGGGGTTTTGAGAGAAGGGGAAGTGACCTTTTATAAGAGGGGTGAGGGGCACCTTAGAAAAAACATAAAATATTATTTTTTAATAAATTCATTTTAGGCTTATAATGGAAGAAAAATAATTATTTAAAGGATATGGTGGGTATGGTTAAAAAACCACTCATCCAATAGGTTTTAGATAGGTTTATGTCCCCATATTAACCTTAACTTTTAGATTTAACTCTTAGTTAAGGACTTTGACATTTACCATGTCTCTTTGTATTTTTATATTATATTGTTATCAAAAATACAATAAAATTCCAATAGAACACCAATTGGTTAATTAATTTCATATATATTATTATATAATTCTTTTGACCAATATTGAAAATTTTACAACTACTATATCAATTAATATTATAATATTTGTTTTAAAAACTATTTTATGTCAATTCTGACACTATTTGGTATTTGTTTTTTTTAATCATAACAACATGATTACATCAAAAAAATTGATCTAACCAACCCTAAAATGTCAAACTATACTATAAATTTTGTGGAATTTTTATGAAGTCTCAAATTACATTTATGTGTATATTTATAATGTCAATGATTTTGATCATTCATTAATACCGTAATTTCTGCATCATCATTCTGTCATAAATAAATTTAATTATTTAATGTCTAAAAATAATAAATAAAATACCATTACGTAGGAAATATTATTATATTTCAAATTAATATTTATAGTCTAATTTATCTTGTGTATAAACCTATATTAAAAATGTTTTAGTTATTAAACATTGATTTTAACTCTTTTAACTTTTCTTTTAATTAAATAATAATAAATGTCCTAATCTAATACAAGTGGACTTAAATGACAATAATTTATTACTAAGGTTTTTTTTGGTCGAATTACACTTATCCATTATAATTAGGACATGTGTTAGTGTAAGAATAATATCATTTTTATCCTTAATTACCCTTTTTACTTTTAACTATGGTAAATAAAAGTAAAAAGATTTTATTCACCAAATTTTATTATCTTATTGAACAAAATTTTTCTTAATTATATAAACTATGTCTCATGGATTTTTTAAATTCCCCTCAGAGAAGTGGTAAAATTAAGTTTTATGCGAATTTGCAAATTCTCCTAGGAGGTAGGTAAAAGACGCTGAAAAGTTCAGTAAAATTTTATATATATATTAATATTACAAAATGAATCCAATAAATTACATTGAAAATATATAGGAATTATGTATATATTTTGATCTAAAATAATTTTAAATTAATTAAAAAATTATTTAAAAAAATCGATTTTAAAAAATAACTCAGTGTTTTTCACTATTCATCAACAATTGAATGTTTTCAGAAAAATACCAAAAATTCACCCTACGCTAATTTAGATATTATGAATTCAAAAATGAAGTCTATTTTATAAATTCAAAATATAGACATTGCATTAAATAATTTAAAATTAATTCTCATTGTCAAAACCAAAAGGCGTATTTTTAAGAAATAATATCTATCGAAAGGTTGACACTTGTTTATGTCCAATCTCAATGTGAGATTACATAGAATTACTATAATTGGATTAAATGGAAAAAATATAATCTTTTTATACTTCCAAACCATTAAAATTTATAATTTAGCACTATAAATTATTTTGATTAAAAAAGTTGTTTTCAGTTAAAATATACTATTTTTCACTATTCACCCAAATATAAAAGTTATTTGAAAAGCACCAAAAATTTATTGAAACTAAATTATTTTATCCTGGTTCTATGGAAGATGTTTATTTTGTTAAATTGAATATATAAAAGTTTCAAATTTTGTATTTAAAAAGGGTTCACCATTAAAAGGCGGTAAAAGTGCATTTTTAAAAAAATACTTCTTTTATATGAAAAAATTGAATTAGTTCTTACATTATGTCTAAGAAACTCATAATATTGATTCTAAAATTTTAATGATTATATATAGTTCAAAATTCAGTAAATACTATTCATAACCAATTTTGAACGGCTAGTTTGGTAAGTTGTAGTGCACTTGAACTCGGTGTAGCACGTAGTCAAAGTTATTGAATTACTTTGAAGAAATAACATACTATAAAATCTTGGGGTTTAACAAAGGTCATCCAAAATTCTAGGGTTCATTTGATCATGCCGAACCAATTCTCAGGGAGAGGGACATGGTGGTCTTTGCGGCGGGCACTAAATCCAATCACGACCATTGGGTATTTCCAGATTTGGTTAGGGATTTGAATACCATTGAGAAAGTAAATCTAGAACAAGCGTCTCTTGTCGATATAGACATAATTGACTCTAAATCCAATACTTTTCTTTCTTATTGTGGATCTGAGAAATTAATGGTCAAGGAGGCTGAAGTTCTATCCCCAGAAAATCTAGAGTGGGCAATCGTGCCATTTTTTCTAGTTTAGAGAGGTGTTATGTTTTCTACCCCCAGTATTATAAGACCAATATTCTTATCTAGAATGACTATCCCCACAAGTGTTATAATGACCAGTGACATTTTAAGGGTCATCTTGAGGACTTCAATTCCGACCGGTCAAGGTTCCGTGTCCTCATTACCCACTCATATCCAGGGAGCACGGCTAATGATTGAAGATGTAGTGCCACCCATTTTGGACAATGATTGCATGTTGGGGGATGGGAGGTATTGTTGTCTCATATTTATACTCTGAACCAAAACCATAATCTTTGTAAATGGTAGTTGTCCTTACCTTTCCAATTATTAGGGTTAATAGAGATGTGGTTGTTACAGGGTCAAGTTGTGATGTAGCTACCGAACCATGTCCCTCTATGGTGACATTAATTAATGACAAAATTTTATTGTCAGAGAGTGATTCCGATCATGAAAAAGAAATCCTGACCTAATTTCATCCTTCTCAGCAAAAATTATGGAGGAACATCTTGGGAATAATCTCTCAGACTCCACTAGAAGTGATTCCAGCAAGATTTCCAAGGTTACACTACCAATTTGTAGTCCCAAGTTTCAGTTGATTTATATATCATGGAATTTATGATATAAAAAGGCAATTGGTTGCTATTCAAGATACAATGGGTGCATTTTAGTCTCAAATTTCGTTATAAGAATTGATGAACTATCTGGCGGCTACATGAAAAATCCTCATTGCCGAAGCTGCCACTCATACTGGGACGGTTGCAAAGTGTCAAAATGAATTCACAACAAAATTGTATCTGATGAATCATCTTGACTAGGAAGTATAGAAAAAAAGCTAGAAACTAGAATGACATAAACTAGAGTGGGCTAGGGCTGCATCTATCATTGAGGAAGGGAGATGTAAAATCCAGGAGGGAGAGGCAACTGGCCTCCAAGCCATAAGAGAATCGGATTCACTTTGAGTTAGTGCATAAGATGAGACTATGAACTTATTAATTATTTTCCAAGACATTGATGAATCTCACCAATCATTTATAACGATTTGAGACTCCACTGAATGTCTCTTATAAAGGTCTTATCTTGTTCTCAAGGAGAGGCTCTAGGTAGTTGATGCCAACCATATATTTAATACAATATGATTGAACTGATTTACCTATAAATTCCCCCTCATCACCTTTTCATGTCAAGATCATTTTAGTCAAGCGTTAATTATAAACCATAACTTGAAATTATTAAAACGAGATAACTGAATGGAGCTCTAATTTTTTCCTGAGTTTATGGACTCATCGAGCATAGTTCAACTATTGCAAAGGTTGAATGGAATATCTCAAGAACTTTTATGTCTTCTTCATTATTACCCTAATTTTCACTTATTCCAGCTTAACAAGGGCTTAGTGGCCATAATTTGGATTTTTCTTAGGCCTCCCATTATGGTTTTCCAACCTAACATGTATCACACCTTTTTTGATGGCTCAATTCATTTTTTTCAGAGAATCGATACTCGAATTTTACCCATAGGTTCTTTCAATGAATTTTCCCTCTACAGAGCATAATGTCTCTTCTTTATCTAGGATTCCACAGTCTTACTATTCCAAATTATTAATGATGCTTTAGGTTGAACAACATTGACCAAATTTAACGGGGTTAGGCCCTGACTCGAGACCATTTGTCAGAAATGTACTATTATCCTTCAGACATGGCTTAAAAATTTTTCATGACCATTAATTTGTGGATACTAAACATGCATGAGGCTCAAGAGCTGCTTTAGGTGTACAAAGGAAGGAACAAAATCTCATATGGACAAATTATTCTTTTATTGATGTCCATTTTTGTGGGCGACGTAGGTAGATCCACCAGGGCATGATATGAAATGTAATGAAAAGGTGTCCCCATGACACTGGCCTTCCATTCTCTATGGCCTGGTGGGATTTTCCACATTTTGGATTTATGTTGATGTTTGGATCCACAGTAGGGGGTGGCTTGAGTTTTGTTGTCTGAGAACATTAGGAACATTCACATTGGCCTTGAGTGGGAGATTATTCCCACACATTTCTAAGTTGTGTGAGGAGAGCACGCAAGTGTTCAGTTTAGTTATGAGTATTTTCTATTTCGGGGGAACATGGGAAGAATGAGGTACATAAGCCATCATCCATGAGTTTTCCCAATATTTGGGTGTGACAATATGTGAATGTCATTTGAGTGTACAGAGGATAGAAAGGGATCTCCTAGAGTTGAATTTTCCTTAGATTGAAGGCAATTTTATTGGGTGATGTATGTAGAGCCAACGGTTCTTGATATTCATAATCGAGAAAAGGTGTCCCCAAGACACTAGCCATACTCTTCCAAGGAACATTGAGGGTTATAGAGATTGGGAAAGTTCTGAATATGGTGCATGGTCTTCAACTAGGGATTCTCCTGGTCATAAAAGAAGGCCTTTTTAGCTGAACATTTTTATGGAAACCCAAAAATGAGTGAGGTAACTCTTCCATTTCTTGTGGATCTATATCGGGCATGCAGACATGATATCTTTTAGAAACCTCAAAAAAGACCAATGGTGAATTGGGCCCATATTTTATGATATATCAAGTATGTTTGAAAGGGGAAAAATGTAAACCAGGACTTTGAGGGAGCTTGAATTATGAGGGGTGGAAGGATGCTTGGAAGCCATTGGGCATACTGATATAGAAGAGGAAACACTTGGGGATGAATTTTCCTTTGATTGACATCAATTTTTGTGGGTGACGTATGCAGATCCACCAGGCCGTGATGTGAATAGTCAATCAAAGGTGTTCGTAAGAAACTGGCCTTCCATTCCAGATGGCCTTGGAGGGTTATGGGGATTCAAGATCACTTAAAGAACATATTTTGGAATATTTATGGGGTATACCATGACATATTAGGGACATTTTGGTTCTGATTTACTCTTGGAATGGTGTACCTTATGTATATCATACCCGTACATTGGGTGAGGTATTTGTTCTATCTTTGGGGTGCCCAATCATTTAACATCACATGAAGAGGGCATGTGGTTCCTCTCAGGGGAGGGAAATGTGACAATCCTTTTAGTGTTTTTCTTATAGGACAAAATTCTCAGGGCATTTTTCCATAATGTCATGGTGGGTCTCTTGCTAAGATCCCTAATCTCATGTGATATTTTCTTGGTGTGAAAAAAAGGGATCATAACGTTTCCATTTAACCATCTATGAATTGTTAATTAAACATTAGGGGGAAAATTTAGACCACATACATCACCTTGCAATTTAGAATTTTGTGGTGATGATGATTTTGGCCTTACAGATTAGCGTTGTGTGGTGAGGATGATTTTGACCTTACTGCTTTGCATCGTGCAGTGAACACAATATTGGCCACACTATTTAACATCGTGTAGTGTGGAAAATTTTGGCTGTGTAGTTTAGTGTCATGTGAGGAGTACAAATTTTTCCTTTTAGTTTGCCGTCATGTAGTGAGGATGATTTTGGCCTTGCAGTATAGTGTCAAGTGGTGAGGATGATTTTGGCTTTTCAGTTTAACATGATGTGGTGAGGAAGATTTTTTCCTTATAGATTTGTGTAGCCTAGTGAGGAAGATTTTTTCCTTGAATATGCCTTCAAAATTTCTAGTTTAATCATAATCATGGTGTTCTGGTGTTCCATAGATGCGAGTGATGATTGAGGTGTAAACCATAGTCCTGGGGTGAAATGAATCAGGAGGGATTACATGAGGCTTGAAATACACAGGGTATACTGAGGTAGGATATGAGTCTCATGGGGAAGAATTTTCCATTGATTGACAGCCACTATTGTGGGTGATATATGAAGAGCTATCGGGGCATGATGTGCAATTTCATTCAATGGTTTCCACAAGACACTTTCCTTCCACCCCAGATGGCCTTAGATGATTATGAGGATCTATGTTTTCCCATGGTATGGAGTGTGAAAAATAGGAAAGTTGTGCCTGGGAATGTGAGTATACCCTAACCATCATTAACAGTGACTTTATTGGAGCTTCCCCATAGGTTTGACCTAAGAATGTGGTAAAGGGGCATTTTTTGCTACTCGCTCAGCCAGGATGTTGAATCCAAGCACCAATATGTATCCTATGAGTGAAAAAGTCAACCCACGGGTTGTTATAAATGTTCAATAAAAAGGGTTTTCAATGTGATAGGGACACATGAGGGCATTTTGGTTTTCTAAATATTGGTGATAGTCCTACCATACTCCTCTATGATTTACTTGAGTATGAGAATCCGTAGCATTTTTCCAAAGATCACGCGAGTTAAACTCGGTGTGAGAAACAAGTATTGGTTATAGAGTCTTCATTGAAAATGTGAGGTGACAAAAAATATCATGGGGGCCTTTTAATTTTTATTCCCAATGGGCTTGTCTAGGAATGAAGATCGTGGCATCACTATATATTCTGGGAGGGTAGGAATCAAGCCATATGTAGTTCTGTGTGTGCCCCATGCAGCTTTAGGTCATCCCAACAGGTATGGTGGTTTTCATTCTACCCATAATAGTGGTCAGGTTCACAATGTTTAACCATAGTTGAACTTTAAAGGAGAATCTATGTCACCATTCCTAATATCATAGGAGTTGTACTCAATCTGATAATCATGGAGTGATAAGGGACTCCATTATGAATATGGGTTGATAGGGGGTGTGATTGATGCATTTTTTTATTTATGGGGGATGTGCCAGGATTGAAGATTGGACAGTGTCTACGTATCTTGCAAGAGATGAAATGGAGCCACACGTAGTTCAATAAAAGATCATGCAATTTATTGTTCTTCCATTAAGATGTTTTATCCGTATAGTTTAACGTCTTATGGTGAGGACTGGTTTCTTACTATTTAATGACATCTGGAAAGGATGATGACTCGTATTTTAAGATATTAGAGTTTAGACCATGACATGGGGGACATTTTTCATAACTCATAGTTTAAGGTGTTAGAGCTCATACCTTAATATTGAAGATTTGTCATTACTCATAGTTTAAGGTCATAGAGTTTCAAACATGTCATTGGAGGAAATTTGGACCCCCAATTTGGGGCTGTAGATCTTGGACTTATGATACGAGAGGGAATTTTTATGAATCATAGTTTAGGGTCATAGATTTTGGACCATGATATGGAGACATTTTTATGTCTCATAGTTTAGGGTCTTAAAGATTAGACATTGATATGTGGGAATTCATTATGACTCGTTGTTTAGGTTCATTGAGTTTAGACCGTGGGGATATTTTTAACTCATTGATTATGGTCTTAGAGATTGGACCTTAATATGGTGACATTTTTATGTCGCATAGTTTAGAGTCGTAGAGTTTGTAAAAACACATTAGGGAATTCTTATGCGACGTATTTCTTTATGAACTTCACATTTTTTGGGATCCTCAATGAGCTTTTCATTCATTGATATCAGGGCCTACACTCCATTGGAATAGATATGATGTATGGAATATGATTCTTCCCACTTTGGATCAAGATTCTGGGGCTTCTACCCAAGTATCATCAGGGTTCTGAGGACTAACTCCATTTCTCCATCAAGAAATGATTGAAGGAAAACTATTCAGTTTAAGGCTCATGCAATCCAGTTTTGGTAGATTTACAGATGGTGTAGAGTGTGCATCCTTTTTTCATCTAAGTGCTCCAATTCATCAAACCATCTCTGGGATTGCTCTTCCTTGGAAATATGATCGCAAATGGAAAAAAAAGTGACAAAATTTTATTTCGATAGTTAACACCGCCTCTTCCCCATATACTAGTGAGTACGGGATTTCTTGAGTGGCGGTGTAGGTCATGGTCTGGTAGGCCCACAAATCATGAAAGAGATTGTCTGAAAACTATTTCTTATCCATGTCGACCATCTTTTGATGTGGGTTGGACAGAGTTTATTGAAATCCTCTTTCATCCCATTGGCCTCCATGTGGTAACGGGATGACCGGTTGGCCTTGATTTTATATTATTGTTACAACCTATCCAACACAGCCGAGCAGAAGTTGGTGCTATTGTCTGTCGGTGTAGTATAAAGGACACTAAATATGGTGATGATGTTTGCCTTCACAAAGCTGACGATGTATTTCGCACTGAATTCATTATTGGATACAAATTAATCCGATTTTGAAAATAAGTTGGTTGCTGTGAGTATGAACATGAATTGTTGGGCTATTTCTAGAGGATAAAGTCCCACAACATCCATCACCCATACGACGAATGACCAAGTGTATTTAGATGTATGAAGAAACTCTGGGGGGGTATGAAATTCACATGAACATGGCATGAATGGCACTTCTTAGTGAATATGGCGCAATCCTGTATCATGGTGGGAATTTAGTACCCAAGCCTCTGGATTTGGTGAGAGAACTTGGTAGCTTATTGGTGTTCTCCACAAGGTCTGGAATTCACTTCTCTCATGACAACATCAGTCTCTTCTCCATCAATGCACATGAGAAGGACTCTATGAAGGCCTCATTTATAGAGTAAATTCTTTTTGTTCACCACCTTGTACATGGTATATTTGACGACCCATATTCAGACCTGGTCCCATTAATCCCTAAATCGTGGGAGTTCCCCATTTCGAAGGTAATTTGTGACATGTATCATCTAACTGGTTGTATGACCATAAGACTCAGGAACAAGGCTAAATTCATCAATTTACTCCATATTAATCTAGAAGAATGGAATTAATATCCGATGGTGAGCAATTCTAATGGTTGTTTCATCCTGGTTAGGATCAAACAAGGTTGTGGCTGTATTTTCCAAAGTGTCGGATTGAGAATTTTGTGACTGGATGACCTGAGTCAACATTGGTTCTGATGGGAATTTTGTCATCAGTTCTCAGAAATCATTTATTAAGGGAACTAACACCTATTTCTTTATAAAATAGTCGCTGTTGACCTATTTGATAAATAACAAAAAAACATTATTTTATAGTGTTTATATTCCACCTGGAGTGCTAATTCACAGACTACAATGAGGGCCAGATACTCTAATTCATTGTTTTTCGAAAGCAATAAAGTGTAAGGAAAGATGGAATTTTCGAGAGATACAAGTACGAATCCCATCCCCACTTTTTTTGGATCCTCCATCATCATCATCATCATTATATATTTTATTCAAGGAGGTACAATAGAAGACTAAATATCCTCCATACTTTTCAACATCGGGCTTTGGGAAGCACTTTAGAAGTACATTTCCCACAAATGGGAGTTCATCTAGATGGAAAAAACTTCTTCATCAAGAATATTAGCATCCAATGGTGGTGTTTCTTCCGAGGGGTGCTTGGCCTAGAAGACTTCTAATGGATGTATTTTTTTGTCCTTCTGGGGAACAAACCAAATTTCAAACTATTGCAGAATGACCACCTATAATGATAGGTTCCCATTTCTCATGGTATTGTAGTAGATATACTTGAGTGGGTTTTAGAGGGAGACCAAGTAGACCTCATTGTGCTGCAAGTAATTCCTGAGTTTCTGAACTACAAATATTAGGCCTAGGCAGTTCTTTTCAATCTTTGAATATCGAGTTTCGGGTTTGATCATTTTCCGACTATGGTATTAGAGGATGTTCTAACTGCCGAAATCATTCATCTATGTGAGGAAGTCACCTATTGACCATTCCAAGGATGTTACATATAAAATGAGCGGTCTCCCCTCAACTCGGGGCATGAGCACTGGCATGCATAAGATATAACTTTTGAGGCTATCAAATGATTCTTCACAATCATTTTCTCACTCATAAAAAACTACTTTCTTTATGAGCCTTATAAAAGGTAGGCATTTACATTCTAGGTTGTCTTTGGAGAGCCTAATGTTGGCAAGGTGCCCCTGATGACCTCTCAACATGGTGAGGTTGTTAGGTGGGGACATTCCAAGAATGGATTTCGTTATCTTGGGGTCAACATCGATTCCATGGTGGCGTACTTCAAAGCCTATAAATTTTCTTGAGGTAATTCCAAAGGCGCATTTCAGGGGGTTCTCCTTTAAAAATTGATGTCTCATTTTGTTGAAGATAGTTTCATGGTCGGCCAGTTGGTTTGAACGCTATCGTGACACAACCATTAGTCTTCAACATAAAAATCGACAAATTTTTACAAAAAGGGCTTGAAGATGTGATGCATGGAGCATTGATATGTGGAAGATAAATTCATTAGACTGAAGAGTATCACATTATAAATAACACTACCAGATGGGACCTAAAAGCGGTAGCTTCTTCGTCTCCTCGGGCCAAAAGAATTTGACTGTATCCTGAATAGCCATCCTAGAAGGAGACTTCTTCGTATCTGACTGTTGCATTGATAAAAAATTCTGTAATCGGGACCAGGAAGTCATCTTATGGGAAACACCGATTAAGGATCCTAATGTCGATGTAGAATCTAATATGTCTGTTTTACTTTTTTTCTAGGTACTATGTTTTCCAACAAGATCATAAATTGGACCTCAGTATAAACTTTTCATTCATCAGTTTTTCGACTTCAGCCTCTATTTTAGCAGTTTACATTGGTTGGGACATTTTGGATGCCTATTTATAGCCCCGATGATCTTATCGTAATCCCAGATAATGGGTGGAGACTTCAGGATTGAGGCATGGAATCTCTGTGTAAATCCAAGAAAACACATCTCAAATCTTTTTTATGAAGGATTTATATGCCTCTAGTTTCTCAACAGACATGGACACACTGATTAATGTGGGTCTTGGGTCATTTTTAGTTCCCATATTTATCTCTTTATGCTTATAGATGGTGGTGGAAACACCTTCAAATGCAGGAGGAGAATGTTTTAGGTCTTCTTCCCCTTCTTCCTCTTCATCTTGATCATCATCCCATTTTGATAGAGAAAGGATTTTTGATATAACTTCTCCAATATTGGGAATGAAATCATCTATTTCATAGTGTGTGAGGAAAGGGCAGTTTGATGTCACAAGGATCTTCCAGGAGCACCTTCAATAGGTCATTTTCCTGATAACATGGGAGGCAGCCGATTCTTCTATGTCTTTGGACTTGGTGGTCATAGTAGAGACCATGAAGAAAACTGAGTCTGTATATTAGCTATTAATTATTCACTCAACTTGGATGATGGATATTACGTACTCCCTTCCAAAAAACTAGAAGGGGTCATCAAAATCCATCTCGAATCCCTTTTGGGCATGGATCCAATCAAAATCATTTGCTGAAATGTGTTTTTCTTTTGACTCATAGAACCCTGTGTCGATGTAATACAACTCATCGAACTCAAACAAGGATTTATTGGCAAGCAACATATCAATTTTTCCATAATTACAATATTTAATACACAAATGGTATTAGGATGGAATTTCATTATGTTGATGTAGCCAAGGCCAACCTAACAATATATTGAAGGTCTTACTTTGTCGCACCACCAGGAACATGGAATCTGATATGAGATCTCCAAGACAAATTTTTTTTTGGATTCTTCTCAATGGTTTTTGCTCAATTTTGTGGTATCCCAATAGAGTTTAAGTGCATGGTGTTAAGATTTATTCAAATATCCTAGTCAACAAATCATTATTAGATGGAGGAGTTTCTCTCTAGATCCATTTTCGATGAAGATCCTCCAAACATAAATTCCATTTTTCATTCCAGACACATATAAAATTTTGATGTGACCTTAAAATATGGAATATTCATCCATGTATTTGATGGAGATGAAGACATGACATTATTTGGAATTTTTCTCCATTCAGTAGAGTTCAACACCTGATACTTTATCATTAAACTCATAGGGACTTTTCAAGGATTCGATATGTTCTTCCCTATGATCTGTGAAAAAACTCAACACATCCAAGATTGATAGATCTGCTGGTACTGTACCTAACAGGATTAATATTTCATACATTCTCTCAAAATGATGGTGCTTTCCAGCTCATGGCTTCTCTTTTATGGAAACTTTAGGGGATTGGGATTTATACATAGATGGTTCGACCCCTGTAGCAGGAGCCGATGGTGCTAGAGTTCCTTCCAGGTTTGGCCGGACTGGTCTTTTTTATACCTTGGGATGTTCAGTACATATTCTTTCCCTGATTCATACTCCATGATAAATAGATTTGGTTTCCTAGGGCGGGGTAGAAGGAGCATTCCAGTTCTCGTTGCGTCTACCGGGGGGTCCTTCTGCGGGTTTCTGTGATATTAACAGTTTGACTCATGGCATGGATGGGAATTTGACTCCAATCGCGATCATAAATTTTAGGAATCCTCCAGCCTCTACAGTCTCTTCCTCTAGATCTCATGTTCGGCTCAGGGAATTCATGTTCGTGGCCATAGTCTTCATTAGAGATGGGGTCCATCATGTGAATGAAATTAATGGAACTGAAGATCTATTCTTGATATGATATTATTCCTATCTAACTATATCCTTTTGATGGTACCATTTGGCGGGGCGGTTCTCGTTGTACCATTTGGAGGAGTAGTGCCTGTTGTACCAAGTCTATTGGAATGATGTCTAAATGTGTCAATACTGACTTGGGCTTTGGAATCATCTCATTATCTTGTTTATGGTTTCTTCCCTTATAGTCTTTAAAGAACCATGGGGATAAGGAGGAGGTACGTACTATTTTAGGAGCTTTTGGGGGAAGAGTAGGTTGTTTCAACTATTCCTGGAGGATTCCATGGACTTGGTTGAAGGTGTTTTGGGTTATCCAGTTGTCAAACTATTTATCCTTCATATAAGTGACTGTTTTCCACTCTTCATCCTCTCTTGAGTCGGATGTGGATACATACGCCACTTGTGCTAGCGGCATACCCAACTTGACTTGACTAGAATCTACCATCATTTACATGAGATCCATGAAAACAAAGAATTCCTATATTGTGTGTGAAAGTATCCAGTGATACATACAATAATTTGGATGGTCATTGAGACCCACTTCATCAGCTCGCTTCGGTTCTAGCAACCGGAGTAGATTTAAATTCATGGAAGCTATAAAATAACCAGGGACCTAGTCATCTAAAAACGAATAATCTCTATTTCCTTGTTCTTCAAACTAATTTCTTTTAGCAACTCGTCTCTCATCTTTTCTTGGTGGCGGTGGATGTTGGCATCTAGGGGGTCCCACATGGTTTAGTGGGGGCTTTCCACTAGGGCTGGTGCCCGGGGTGGCTCAAGCATGACAGAAGCGGATTTCGATTTTTCTATTCATTTTCCATGGGATGATGGGGCCACTAAGGACTAAAGGATATTCCTTTGAAAGGAGTATTCTATCCTTTTTGAAATGGAAGATATGTCTATATAACCAATGGTGTACTTCACTAGTTGAGTTCTGTTCACAATTCATCCTGGAGGTTATCGATGCATATGGAGAGCATCTCATCCTGGGGAGTGGCTGATTCAAGGAATTTGTCTAGCCTTTCCATCTGGAAATGAATCTTGAGAATCTATTGTTATCTCACTGCTTGTAATTCATGAGATCACTAACCGTCATCTTGGACTGCATTGAATGGAATTGGAAGATAAACTGACGTTGGAGGTCCTCCCAACATGTAATTGAATTAGCCCATAGGCTAGAATACCATATGAAAGTCAAGACCTGTAGGGTTCATATGAAACACCTATGTATTATGGATTCTTACTACTTTGGAGTTCCCATAATGGGGCCACATTAAGAGGAATAGTGAATCAAATTATGTTTAGGGTCCCTTGAGCCATTTAATTCTAGGAATATGGGGGTCCCTATGTTTGGTGGGGGCAGAAAATTACTCACCCACTCGGGTTAGGGTTTTCACTCTAGTTGTTTTATAGTATGCCACCACTACATGGACACTAGTTAGAATGTTAGCTTCTCTATGGAGTTTAAGATCCCTTGATCTATATCACATTGGGTTTGAGCTTTATCTAGTGTGATAGGGGCCAATATTGGGCATGCTGGTGCAACTTGAATTTGAGGTGGATGCCCAGTCGGGGGCATTGTTTGTGGATTTACCTGGGTATATTATAGATTCCCTCCTAATGGGGGATGTATTGATGTCCTTACAGGTCTTGGTTGAATGGTACTTTAGTATTGTATTCATTCACTAGTATGAGTGCATGTGGTATGAGCAACTCTTAAGGGGGCACTTGCTGATGTTTTGCTGAGGGAACACATCCGGTGAGATAACTTCCTCGATGTTGCTCAGAATTAATTTGTCTGAGATATTTTATTTATTCCTCCTTCTTGGAGAACCTTTCCTCAAGGTTGAGGAATGCACCCTAATGGGGGGCGGCATGTCAAAGAAGACACTGTATTCATTTTTCACTTTGTTGGATTTTCGCAGGGGAGGTAGTGTTGGATTTACTAAGGGGGCACCCAGATGTATTACCATCCTCTAGTTCTAGGTATTCACACCATTAGGATCGGTTTGGAATTTCTCTGGGAGGGAACAATATTCCTTGGTGTCTTCTCCCCCTGGGTCATTTCCTATGAGATCCGTGGGGCTGACACTCACCAGATTCACCGAGGTATGCCACATTGGTGGTGGTGTGCCTAGAGCCGAATGGTAGGAAGGCTTCTTTTGATCTTTATTGGACTTTCACTTTCCATTCTGTGGTATTCATTTGTCTTCTTGATGAATATTAAACCAATGGGAGCTCTTCCCTAAACTCGTAAAATTCCATTGTCTCAGAGGGTGAAAACGACGAGCATGGGTAGAATGGGTAACTCCTCTATCCATCGTTCATCAAATATAGTGGAAGATAGACATCCTTCATGTGGGGATTTGAGGTAAAAATTCTGACGACCCTGTGGGATGGGGTGGTTCCCATTATCCTTTTGATGCGCTATGACTGAGATTTGTTGGTCTTATGGGGGAATTTTTATATAAAAATTCCCCTAGCTCTCTAGGATGGGGTTGTTCCAATATCGAGGTGGTATCTGCCACTTTTTCCATTCTTCCAATTTCATGTACTCCCGTGTAGGTGTAAGATGAGCGTGGAATTGGTCCTGCACTAGTTCTATGTTATTTTGAAGGCAAGATAACTACTTTCTGGTTGGATCACCTTAAGTGGAAGCCTTTTTAATGTTTCTGGTCTCCTAACTCAGAAGTGTTTCGACAACTTGGTTTCTTTAACCCTGACACTTTTGAGACGTACTTCGGGCCAGTTTTTGTTGATTATCCCATATTTTTATAGAAGTGGCTTCGTTTTATTGTTTCCTTAGGGTGCTGACATTACAGGATGTCATTTCCATTGTGGTCTGGTGGGCGGGATGTGGAGGGAAGTGTAAAGATCAATGTTCACCCCACCTCCGAATGTGAACTTTAGATGGGGTGTTTCCAATGAGGTGACCCAATTTATGCAGTGCATGAAGGAAAGCTAGTTAATGGTTTATCTTTCAACTTTCTAACTGGGGTTGCTTTGCGGACGAGAAGCCTTCCATGTCGATCAGACGACAAAGCTCCTCTATTGTGTTGACATGGTCCTCATACCCTTTGTAGGGTAGGAATTTTTCATTCATCTTTCGAAGAATTGTACATATATTGAGTCAAATATCATGCTTTCATTCCCCGGACAATTCCTTGGGCATGTTGAAATGAGAGGTGGTCGTAGTCTAATACATCACTGCTATATTATACCTAGCTATTTTTCCTCTCACAAGAATCATATCTTGCTATTGTGTTTTTGGAGGATCCTCTACTGTATATGACCAGCTCAACTGCTTCATAATGATTTCATTCCTAGTGACCATGCCACTGGGGTTATTATTGATTTTTAGACACCGTGGAGGTGGCTCAAAAGATGGGTGTGGCCCCGTGAATCCTTTGGTTAAGAATGAATATCATCGGTTATAAACGGAGTGCCTAATGTGTCTAAATCCTTTATGAGAGCCTCAAAATTAGAGGGATTTATCATATTTCTTTCAGAATGTTGAGGACTTTATTTCCATCATGAATTTTTATTTTTGGGTGGACCCTCGAAATAGGTGCTATAATGTCAAGTTCTACTATTGAAAATTGATTCCCGGCCATAGGAAGTTTCCTGTCAGCAAATACCCTAAGGACAACATTTAGTTTGGAATATAGCAAGGGGAGGACCTTCCTACTACTTGACATCACTTTGGGGAGAGCCTTTACATTAACTTTCATTGTGAGGAGGGATTTTTCAATGACAGTCGTTATGGAGAGGACTACCATCATGACATGATAATTGGCTACAAGGAAAATTTATACAATGTACATCCTAGGGGGGACCTTCAGGATGTACTACAATGGAGGAAGGACATTCCCATTGCTTTATGTTACCGTGGGGAGGACCATTATAGCCACTGTCATTGCGGGAGGGACTTCAAAATGATCTTCATTATAGTGAGGACCGCTATCATGAATTTATGTCCAGCTATAGGGAGGAGCATATCTGCAGCATATACCCAAAGGAGGACCATCACGACGGAAGATAGCAAGGGGATGACCTTCTTCCTATCTGATCTTCAGGTCGAGGGGGGGTCTACCCTAATGAGCATCAGGAGATAGGCTCCCTTGAATGATCATTCTTGACCCACAGAGTAATCCCCCATGGGTTCTCTTTGGAGGACCTTCAAATCAGCTGGTATCAACTTTGTAGGTAGGAACATTCCAACTGCTACTACCACTTCCATAAATTGGTAATGGAATGAAATTATCTTGATCCATTGTTGATATATGTTTGAGGATGTCCAGACTCCAAAATCCAACAGAGCAGGATTATATATGTTCAGTTCATTTTCCAATTGCCTTTGGCGCTTTTCATTTTTTGGCGCTCTATTGCTGGTAACCGTGGCCATCTCCTGTTTGTAATGGCCATTATATATAGGTACCTATCTTACAGGGTTTCATGATGTTGTTGGGATACACCGATGAGCATCTTGTGGTTTGGTAGGAATATATGGATAACCTAGAGCGACCACCATGTTGGACCAACATCAACCAGTTAGAATGGGTATTTGTTCCCGATTTGGTTTTCTGTATGTCACTGGATATTTCCATCGACCATAGTAGACTAGAGATGGGATGCATAACAACTCCTAAGTGATTAACCCATTTTGTTAGTGAGTCATTCCGTTTGAGAAAATCGAGTTGTGGTCCCAATCTCTCACTTTTTCCGCTGATGCAATTATATCATGGCATATTTAGAGTATGTGGTCTGGAAAGGACGTTTGATCAACAGTCATGGCTAAGATGTGTTGAGATACATCATTGGATAGAATGGGTATGAAGGACCATTCCGATGTTGGAGCAAGAGTTTGTTCCTTCTTCGGTCCTCCATGAGTTACCTATAGATACTCAAAGTTCTCCTATGATAAGATAGAGGAATGAGTCAATTACCGGTTTTATTCTCAGGTTGCCACCGTATTTAACAGGTGGTATTCATATTCATGACCATGGATTTTCAACAGCTCTCTTGCCACTGTATTTGTCTCATCAGATTTATATGCATCCATGGGGATTTGACTCTGCTCATATTTTCCAACCGCCCAATTTGGATGGTGGCCTTGATATGCATCAACAAGTATTTTTTCATGCGTATAGCATGCTGCAGCCCTAATTTGATGGAATGCTTGAAGTGCATCAATAGGTGTTTGTGCCTACGTATATTTGAGTGATACCATATTTGGATGGTGGAATTGTTGTACGTTAGCATATATTTATATCTGCATGTAGTTTACTGCTCTATCTGAACAATAGGACCAATGAGCACTAGCAGAAACGTGTATGTGCTCGTATTGTGCCACCATATTTCTGTGGTGTGTGTGAGTGGAGAGGTTGAAGTCGTATGTCTACCCATGGAATGTATCTGCATTAGTATGATGAAGATGAAAATCAGAAACCCATGTGATATTGTGTCCCTAGTTATATATTCGCTACCATTTGCTAGCAGCCCGAGCGACCCGGATCTCCTAGACATTGGAAGGTCCCTTTGGAAAAAGATCCTCCTTGGTGGGAGGAGTTATGGTCATATTTGTTGACATCATCTTCATCCCTACGGTAAGGGAGGTTTGTTTGTCCCACTCTAGGGAGAGGCTCCCGAAACGGATTGAGATGACCACTGGGGCTTCCATGGGCTGTGGTACCAGCTGCAGCTAAAGAGGAGGCTGTCAGACCTTTTCATACTGGAGGTCTTGTCCTGCAGCCTCTAGCATGGGGAGAGTACCATTTCAGTGGTACTCTTGGATCAGTGTATTGGACACCCAGTGTTGAAGAGGCTGGGTTGGCGATAGTGTCCTGCTCTTCATTGAGGACCCATCCACCAACTGGATTGCTAATGTGTAAATATTCATATATCATAGGGAATCCATTTGGATCGACGTTCACTCTGTGAGAACCTTAAATACATGTATGACATACATACCACTAAACATTGCCAAAGTAGCATTCCTTTAAAAACATTCAAATTTGGTGATTCAACTTGGATTTTTTCCCATTTATTTTGCTACAGGGAAATGGGGCCTCTGTGGGGTGGGACCGCAACCTGGTTTAATGATTCCTTCTAGGTTCACCTTATTTTTTCAGCCTCCAAGGTTGCGAATTTTTCACATATCAGGGTGAACAAAATGGTCCAAGGTGCAATGTCATTTTTTCATTTATCATTGTGGGTAGAACTTCCACCTTGGTTAAAGATTCACGTCGGGTTTACCATTTTTGTTCCACCTATGAGGTGGAGAATTTACATGTGATGTAGATAATGCATGAAAAGAATCATCACATGTCTCTTTTTCCATGGAGACCGGCTCATACCAAATTTTTAAATCCTTTGTTTTGACCTGTACAACATCACTATGCTTTAATGAAGGTGGAGTTAACCTTGTGGGGAACCATTGGTCCTAGTGGGTGATTGTGTGGGGGTCAAGCACTCATGAAATCTACCCTTATCTGATATAACATCCTCATATGGTCTCCAACATGTTTATTCATGGAGCCATTAATTCCCAATGGACCTATTATTCATGACTCATGGATCTGCTTTCCATAGGCAGTTGCTCATTGGCTAACCATTTGGCCAATGATATTTGAGGACTCCATTGGTAGAGAGTATGGGAGGTTATGCCCACCGCTCCATTCAGGGGGAGGATTGATGCCTTTTCTGGGACTCTCTTTTAGATTTTATTCGTGTTAATATGTTCATGAATCCACAGTTCATTCCCATAGAGTGTGTCCACAGTATACCCTTGGATTGCATGATCATCGTGAGCATGCATATGTTTGGTTCCATATAAGTTATGCTAACGTATACATATTATATAGTGTCATATATTTTATCGCCATCTAGGGGGTGGAAGGTGACTTGATGTTGGGATCGGGCCCACAACATGGGCTTCCAACATAACCTTTGGAGAGGAATCCGAACCTACGTTGTTCATATGTGTGGGGCTTTCACACAAGAGCATCCCATTTGATAGACATGATTAGGTGGACCCATTTGGGATGGGTAGGATTTTGAGCTTGGTCCTTCTATTATGCATCCTACGTATCCTGTTTTGGTCCGGAATCAGAGTTATCAGAGTTTAGATCATGTGGGTATTATGCATGGAGGCTACCAATTTGAGAAAAATGACAGGGTGAACCCTTCATTGGAGGGATCCCTTTTGATCTCGGGCCTTCTGATAGGCATCCTATGTATCCTAATCCAGACAGAAATTAGAGTTCTCATAGTACAGATTGAACGATGATGTTGAAAACCTCACAAACCATTAAGACAACTTGAGTCTTTCTCAATATGAGAAACAAGAGTATTTTAATGATTCAAAAATTCACATTCCTCCTCCCATGTTGATGGGGGAGGGAGATCCTGTGGTAGAAGTGGCTAGGGTGACTGTGGGTGAGGATGTAGAGTGATGAACATTTCCACGTGAAATGGAATTAATGGTCATGTGGCCTTCCCTCAGAAGATTGGGGAATTGCCTCAGTGGGAGGGCCCTAGAGCATGTTCCGATAAAGGGTGGAGTTTCATCCTCATATAAGGGGGAGAGAACATGACCCATTTGAATGATCAATATTCCTCTTTGAATGTAAATGTATACGATCACCCCTAATCTCGAGAACATGAAGATTCATGTCGGCATCCCAAGGTTGGACTCTAATTTACCATAGACCTATAGCGTTATAGGAATTTTAAAATCACACACCTATGTTGGGAGGGACTTCATGACTCCACTTACCGTGGTTATTTACACTCAATAGGGCATGATGATGGGCCTGATGGACTGATCATATGGGTCTGGTGGCATTAGAAGAGGATTTGGCCTAGCGCTGGAGAACTAGTTTGAGGAGGGATTATGGAGGATAGGACAACAATGTATCGGTGAGGATGGAACAAGAGTAAACAATACCCAAAACACCCCATTCCACATACTATTTTCTCAAGAGAGATGGGGATGGCTCCAGATACTATTGTGGTATGCGGGAAGTAGGTCCATCCATGTATCGGTGAAGAATGCGGGAAAGGTTATCTCTAACCACGTACCAATGTGGTAGGTGGATTTCCATTCATCTTTGGATATATCCGTGTACTAATTGGGTACACGACGCTGGGTTCAGTCCTCGTAGAGGAACAATACATAGAGCACAATATTGAAGGAGGGTCGGGGGAATTACCATTTGTAGGAAATTCATCTGCCAGAAGTCTTTGGTTCACATTACCCTAGTTGTGCTTGTAGTTATTATTATTATTATTCAATTTCCCCATTTATTTGGTTTGCGACCAACAGTACCTGTGTAAGAAGTGGTTCATGATTTGTGATTCGCCGATGAAACAAGACAGATGCTGGAGTGTAGCATATGAGTTTCTCTCAAGCTTTCGATGTTCATCCTTCCCTCTATCCATCTCCTCTCTGTTTGTTTTTTCTTCTATGGTTCTCCTTTTATGGAGAATTATAGTGATCATATCTACTGGGAACGCAACACCATTTTTAGGCCGATTGATGTAATTTTTTAACCCATAGAATAGTTAGTCAAATGGTGATCATAGATTATTTGGTTTATGATAATGGTTCGTAGAACCCTGCTCATCTGTTTAATTAGTTAACTGAGGGGTCGAGGCATGGTACACAGATAGTATTCTGCACAAAACTCCTTCAGTTGATGCAGTTCACTATCTTCCCTACTCAGTGGCCATCATTTCACGGGCCAGTAGTTTGAGGACCGTCCCATAGACATGGCGGTTCACGATCCATCTTCTTCACATACCATTCTCTACGATGATACACAGGCCATTTGAAAACATGTATTTTAGGACAGCCCTACTTTTTATTACATAATAAAACATAATTTATTACTTAATATTCACTTCATACAACATTGAAGATCGAGAGGTCTAGTGTATTTGGGTATTTGGATCATTACATAACAACATAAAACATGAAATACAACATCTTTATTGAAATCTTCCTCTACATGACATCTAAATTCCCTTGTACTTAGCCTTTTATGGGATAACCTGAGGACATGCATAAGAAAAGGGTGAGATATAAAGCCCAATAAGGGAATAATAATGTAATAACATGAGGAATACAATACATTTTATAAAATAGGCATATCAATAGAGCCCAAGAAAACATAAACATAAAGGCATGATAAAACCTGGTAATCATAACATGGAAATGTGGCAACAACACTTAAAATGGAATTACCACGAGCCAAGGCTCATTGCAGATGAAGCATGAGTAAACCCTCATTGCACATAAATCATGATTAAACACTCATTTCACATGAATTATCATGATTAAACACCCATTAAAAATGATGTATCATGATACTGTACTTTACCCAATTCTTTGGAGCTCTATCAGGGCACACCCTTCTTAAACATTTCATTTCATGCATATGTGTGCCACGTGGATCATAAAACATTGAATCATTCAACATAATATTTTATTCCATTATAAAATAATGTAGAATTCATACATGATTCTCTTTAAACAATAAGTTAATTATCATTAAGGTGAATACTCTTGATATAGAAATGGGCATCGTATTCACTATACAATGACTTTGGCTTGGAAAAGCAGTGCAATTTCCGCAGCATAATGGTGTGACATAAGGACTCATAAAAATTGTTTATGAGAGAGAAAGGTGTGTCCAATCATATTTACATGACATAGAAAGTAAGGGGGTCATATAAATACATGTCCCAACAAATTTAATGGAATCTAGATTCATGATACAAAATAATTTCTTGAATGTAAATGAGGAGAGAAAAAGTTCTTTCGGAATTTTAGCATATTAACGGGTGTACATGGGAGGAATTAAATGAGAGAGAAAGGGATATACCATCATTAAAACATAATGTGGAAGTATGGGGGAGGTGTGAAACCATACCCCAACATTTATAATTTAAATTAAAAGGGAATTCCAATTTAAACAATATTAAAAAAAATCAGAATGGAAGAAAACCCCTTACTTAGAAGTGAGCTTCCAAAGGCTTGAGAGACGCATGAGAGGGGATTCTTATGAGATTAAGGAACCTTGATAGTATTATAGAGAGAGAGGAGGGAATAGGTTGGATGAAATCCAAAGTCTTTTAGTGAGGAAGAAGAGGGATCTTGGGTGGGTTTATATAGGAAAGGTTAGGGAATTCTTTTCTATTTAGGCTTGGGACACCTCACATTAAACTAATCCAAGACACAAACCAGAGAATGGTTTTTCCCATGGTTTTTGGAAAAAGGAAGTGGAATAAAATATTTTATAATGAAAAAGTCTTAACATCTTAAAATTATGGGGTTTTTTATGTGGTGGTGAGTCACACTCCCAAGGAAAACAATTTAAAAAGACAAAATGTTTAATAAGTCTTGAATGGTCCCCTAAGGCTTTGTAAAATAAATCAAACAAACCAAAAATCACATTATTTTAATGTCAAAACATATATTGGCCTAACATAAAGTTTATATTATTTTATTGCATCACTATTGGGTCATTATGATGTCATAAAACACATTATATATTTAAACGGTATTTAATTTTTACCCAAAAATTTGACTGTCTCAGGAAATTATGAAAATTTCACCATTGGATAATTTCAATGTCTTGATTCTAGAAATAATATTAAATTTATCTGAATATTTTTCTAAATATGTTAATTTTTACATTTAAAATAAAAACTGATATTTATAAAAAATTCATGGGTTTTAAAAAAATGGATTTCAAACCATAATAAAAATTACAATTGCATTAATAAAATTATAAGATCTTTTATATTTAATAAGAATTAATTTAAAAATAATAACAATATTTTATTCATAAATCCATTAATTCATCAAAATAGATTTGATAGTTGATCATTAACTAAAAATACTATTTGTGCTTAAAAACTATTTATAAGGTAACAATAATAAAATGAAATTATATTCATTATTATAAAAATAATAATGTAAAAAACCATTGTACTAGTGTCTTGTTACATAACCCCTTCTAACACCCGCATAAGACTGAATATTAAGGTGTGCGATGGTGACAGTGTCTTGGTGTGGCTTAGATAACATTGCTCGGGTGGTAATATTTATCAACTTCCACTTGTCTCGTAGGTGGTCCCGCTCAAGCATAACATATTCAATCTCAGCATTGGCTTGGTCAAGAGTGAACCCAAAAGACACAACCTCATTTTCGAGCTCTTAAAAATGGGCTTCGTATGGGGCACGTCTACTAGATGAGGCCATCACTTCCTTTGTCTGAGTAAATTGGATTTGTTAAAGCCCTATATTAATACAAATCATGTGATCACTGTTCAATGTCTATATTAGAAACGTTCACAATTCTGAAACGTATTTTAAAATCTAGAATCACAAAACCAAATAAGTTGAAATTTTATATAAACAATTTACATAATGAGACATTTAATTAGATCAAGATGGATTTCCATTAATGAATGTTTGGGTCGTAATAAATTCCTTCATGTTACATCAAATAAATACAACTCAATTTGAGTACCATCACCTTGATAAACATATATAAGTGCTTGATTCCTTCATAAAAGTGATTACAAGGGCATATCTTCCCCTTGGCATAATTGTTAGGACCCAAAAATCGCGTATCATGTCCAGGAATGGTCCACAATAGCGTACAAGGCAGTGGTAAAGGTACGTGGGAGTGGTTCTTGAATCCAAAAACGGTTCTTGGGGGATGGAGGTGTGGTATAAAGATGATATTAAGCTAGTGGAGGAGATCAATTTCAAAGAAGAAAATGTAGTATATAGAACAATTATGAAAAATGGTTCCCTGGAAAGATTGCGGTTCATGGGTGCAAGATGATCGGTAGATGGTGGATAGAAGATTTGGTAAATATATGAATACTAGATATTGAAGGTATAATTTTCTATATATGAATTACTAATCTAACATATTAGAAGTGATATCTAATATAATTAAAGAACGTCTTTTTGATTCAGGAATTCAACGAAGTCCGAAGGAAGTTCAAAGGGGATAATTCCATGAAAGGTGAAGTGGTTCGCAAGAGAGGAAATTCAGAAGATGGTTTATGTGGGAAACTATCAATAGAAAAGGACACATAATGTAGAGGAAAATATTGTAGTACATAGGTCATTTGGGAAGTATTTTCGTGAATAGAGAATAGTTACCGAACAATGGGTGATTCATAGATGAGGCTGGTGGAGTTGGTACGCAGAGGCAATACGTGATAGCGAAGGTGGAGGCGGTATATGGGGGAAGAGAGGTTTGTGGTAGCATAAGTGGTACGTGAAGGAGGTATTCCGTGTACCAAAACTGATACTCAGTATGTATGATATGAAATTGGTTCATGATTTATACTAGGAGGCTTTTTAGAGGCTCGAATCAGTTTTCAAGATTATTTTATGGTATCTTGTTGTACATGGGATGGTGGAATTCTTCTGTGGATGAAAAAGGAACATCAATTGAGCATCTACCTATAGATAAGGATATAGGATTTAATGAAAATTAAGGGACATAAATATCAATAAACAATGTATGATCTACATGTATATAAACTCTGTTTGGATTCCTTTATAAGAGTGGTGAGCACAAGAAGAGGAAGATGATGACCCTTTCCACATGTTGTGATCCAGAAAAACAGTGTAACGCCCCAACCCTAGTTACCCAGAGTCGGTGCATTATTACATAACATTTTCATGATCACAAGAAAGATCAAATCTCGAAAGACCGATTGGTTTAGTAGCCTTGGAAACACTAGATATCTTCATAATGTTTTACATTACATCATGAAGTGAAAAACTACTACAACAACATATTGTCTCCATAGTCCACACTATTAACCCCTCATAATATCCCTGCAGGTCATTCATAATTTACTTCTTCACTTCCTGGGAAAAATAAATCATAGAAAAGGGGTGAGTTCAAATGACCAGTAAGGATAAAAATATAGCGGAATCTTTCATAAATAATAATAAACATTTAAGGAAATGTATAACTAAAACAAAATCCTTTCAAACTTGAACTTTCAACATAATATGTCATAAATAAAATGAAATAATGCCATTTACTTATTCACATAGATATTCTACTAATCGAGTAATCACATGCAAAACCAATAACCACTTTCATAATGATGGAATGCATAATGCCAGACTATCATAACCACATAGCCAAGGCCTCGTGCCAAGACTACAAATAAGATTTTGCCAAGGCCTTGTGCCAAGACACTAGTTTGTCTCATTAGACCTACCGATGCATCGAGGAGCTATAGCAGGCTCCACCCATCACATATTAAGTCCAATCCATTCCCATATGAAAAGGTTTAAACATAGATTAAACATTTGTATTAAAACTAGCATATGAAATGTCAATACTTTCACCATAAACTATGGATGGTATAAAAATAGCACATCCACAGTCAAACATATCACAAAACCTTCAATACAATATAGAAGATTTGTATCATAATAAATCAACTTCAAATAAGCATAAAATCCATCAATGGATGTTGACATTGATGAAATCAAAACTATTTGAGAGAAATATCTCTTTTTTTTAAATCATTTAAATGTCACACATTTATAAATGAAGTAATTAAAAATCGATTTTTGAATGAAAGTGTCCCATAGCACATTGAAACATTTGAAAGGAATTAACATTTTAAAAAAATTCATGTCCATATAAATAAATCCTTAAAAATAATTTTGAAGACATGGACATTAATTAAAAAGATTTAGAAAGATAAATCTTTAAAACATTTAAAATTCTGATTTTGATAAAGAGTACCCTTCCGAAATTCTTAAAATATTCATTTTGAAATCATTTAAAAGTCACATAATTATAAAATAAAACATTTACTTTGAAAATATCCATGTAATCTTGTAAAGGATGCTTTGACAATTTTGTAACGGCGGTAAATAGATGCACCCACCGTATAAGTTAAAAAAACATTCTTACCTTAATTTTGTCGAAAAGGTTAAAAAGAACCTTGCTTGGAAAACGACGGAAAGATTCCTTTATACACCTCTTATAAAAATTCAAACAAGGGTATAAATGAATTTAACCCATATTCTAGTAAATAGTAATTTTTTTTGAAATTCATTTTTAAGAAACATGGATGTGGATGATAAAGAGATCCCAGTAGATTATTACGTATAAACAATCTCAGATAATGAAGAGATTGCAAAATAAACCCTTACCTTGCACTTTTACTTGGATGGGGTAGGTTAACCTCCTGTATAATGGTGAAATAATTGTTATTAAATTATTCAATAATAATATACATTAATATGATATCATATATGATCTTTTAACATTGCTTTGTTAATATTATCTTAGAATTATCGTCGTTTCGGGTGTTCACTTACTCGTTTTATTTTATATGTTTTGTTACGTAAGCCATGTTTGTAATGGATAGGTTGTATATTATTCATATCCAGAATGATATCAAGTCATTAGATATTATTATTAAAAATCAAATGAGAATTATCCTTGAATGGATACGATGGAGAATGAATCTCATCGCGTTCATGGAGACGGTAGTCCGTACGTACGCACGAGCGACAATATCATTCTTTTGATATTAAAATAATATATAATTTGATAGTATATCATATATACAGAATCATTATAATGTTATATTTATTATTTACATGAGTTACACATCATTATTATACCCATCCAAATAATAATATATTGAATAACAATTACACCACGACGTGGAGACGGTAAGCCGTATGTACGCATGTATAGTGACATGTTATTCAAAGGGTGGATAGAATACTGAATATGATTGTACCATATTTATAATAACATCACAGTATATATAAGATACTGGGGTTATTATTTTATAATGGTAATAAAAAAGAAAGAAGAAGTTGAAGAAGAAAAGAACTTGGAAAAGGGTGGTGAAATCATTACCTCTTCTTCGGGTTCTTCCTTTTGATTTGATCAAAAGGGATCCTTAGGTTGGCTTTCTGATAAAACTAAGGCCTCTAGTTTGTAGTGAGGGAATTTGGGATAGTATTTGGGCAGAATTTGGCTGAACCAAAAGGCTTTGAAGGTGTGAAGAAATGAGAAGGAGGAGTTCCCTTTCATAAGAGGGGTGAGGGGCACCTTTGGAAAATCTATAAATATTAATTAATAATAAATTCATATTCGGGTTCTAATGGATCCAAAGTTGATTATTTAAATGTTAAGGTGGGTATGGGTCGAACAAAAACTCAACCAATAGAATTTAGACAGGTTTGGGTACTTATATTAACCTTATCTTTAAGTATTAACTCTAAGTTAATTAGTTTCACTTTTACAATGTCTCTTTGTATTTTTATATTATATAGTTAATAAACATACCATATACATCCAATAGTCCCCCAAGTGGCCCCTTAATGATGAAACTATCATGATATAAGTCTCTTGGCCGATCATTAGATTTTTAGGTACTTAATATCAATTAATAATATAATATTTATTTTAAAAACTCTTTTATGTTAATTTTGACACTATTCAATAGTTGATTTTTGTGAAACTCATAACAGATTTATTACTTCAAACAAAGTAAATTAAATCACTCCTAATATATCATATTAGCCTAGAAAATTAGTTTAATTCATTAAATGTTTCATATTATATTTATTTCGGTATTTATAATATCAATTATTTTAATTTTTCACTATTATGGTAATTACTGCATCATCATTGTGTCATAAATAAATTAAATTATTTAATGTCTACAAATTATAAATAAAAAAACATTATGTATTAAATCGTTTTATCTTTCTAATGAATATTTATAGTCGAAAATCCAACATATATAACCCTATGTAATAATTGTTTTTCTAAAAGATATATGCATGTGTCATTTTTGTATTCATTTTAACTTAATTAAAATAAAGTGTCCCTATCACCTACAAGTGGCTCCATGGGGTCCCAAAATAGACCCAAAGATGCCTATGGTCGAACATGTATCAACCAATAAGTTTAGGACATGTTTTGGGGTAATTTAGTAATGTTATAATATTATTTGTTTAACCCTTATTTACCGGATTTACCCTTAACCGTGGTAAATAAAATATTTACCGCAGTAATTATTCAAAATTTCTAAAAATAAAATTTACCTATTTACACAATTTTATCATCATGATTCCAAATATGGAATCCATTTTTCCAAATTAAAAACACAGAAGTGGCCGAAATTAATTTATAATTAATTCCAGTTGTTAAAACAAAAAGCTTGTTTTTAAGATATAATATCTATCAAAAGATTGATACTTGTTTATGTTCGGTTTAATTGTGAAATTATGTCCAATGACAAACATTGTATTAAATGGTAAAAATATATTCAAAATATACTTTAAAACCACTCAAATTCATAATTTATCACTATTAATTGGCATCTTCACAATTTGAAATTGTTCTTCGAAAATAAAATATTGAAAATTGAAAATATCTTTGTGGGAATACCCACATCGGAAATTGGGTTACTAAAATTTCGTCTTATTATGAGGAAAAGAGAAATGAAAGGTCCACCACCAAATTATGATCTCTATTAGGAGAAAATTGGTGGGAATTAGAGACATATAATTGGAGGAAAAACATAAATATTTATAGGTTGTGATTGAGGTCATCAATCACAAACAAGCGTAAAATTTAGGTCCTTAAATTGATCAACCTATGATGTTTTGAAATACCATCGGTTCAAAAAAACATAAGGAATTAGGATAACACATTTTTGACGTTTCAAAATATCTTAGTTGAAATCCCACATCAAAAAAATGAATTAATGAGGCCTCTATTTAAAAGAAAGAGTGGAAAGTATGAAGATTACCGAAATTAACACATACTAGGGTTACATGTAGGAAAAAATAGATATGGAAGAGAAATATAGCCATCAATTATCTGATGGAGAGTGGTAGAGAACATGGCTATGAAAAGTCCAACAATCCCAAAACCATAAATTAGTGATGATTTAAGGTACCATCTAGGACAACATTTTTGTTCAAAGTTCCTTTTCTTAATGTTGAGGAATTTATTTATGAGATTGGCTAAGATCATAAGGAAATATACTTAATTTATCATTAGAGTTTTATCCGTTAATAAATATCTACCACAAACTCATATTTCACTCTAAAAGATAAAAGAACAAAAAAATATATTCTATTTATCCTTTTCGTATAGGGTTCAAAAAAATGAATTTATAATTCATCTACCATATCTTAAAAAAACAACATTATTTAATCCCGGACATCACGTGGGTCAGTGGTAGGTGATACACCCTTGTTTCCCTTTGGTTGTGGGTTCAAGTCTCATGGCCTTTCTGGATGCGACGGGTTGCCGCCCGACCTCCGGGTTGTCCTTTTATGGTAATCCAAAATAATCCAAACTAGAACTATCCAAAATACTTTAGTCCAAAATTTATAAGGAAGGTAAACACAATGAAGATCCTTTTTTTTGCCATGTAATAACATGTGATCACCCTCATCATGAATTATTTTAAAACACTGCAACATCATGAATTATCATAAAACCTTATTGATTACATTCATGATCCCTTATTCCTTATAGAATAATAGATATACTCCTTCAATCCAAAAATGTTGTAAACCCCAAAAATGATGGAATATATAAATCATTAATCATTTTCAAGGTAGTTAATAATATCGAATATAATTTATCGAAAACTATCATATATTATTATAAAATCACTAACTCTATATCAGAACCATATTATGGTTTATCTTTCTCTCAACCATACATTTTCAAAAAATTTGACCTGCTATTGAGTAACTTTTCTTTGTTCTACACAATCTCAAGTCCATATTGAAATAGTACTGTAGTACAATCCTTATATACTCCATAATTATCATAACAAGTACATTGTTGAGACAAAAATAAAATGACATAATCAACACAAGAACTCTAATCATTCCTCTTCATCTGTGGTAGTATCATTACTTGATTATTATCTAATAGCATCATTTGAGGCATATTCTGATGACTGGGACATAGGTTCGCGTAGTGTCCAAACTCCTTGCAAATGAAGCATTGTACATTTGAAACCATTTTCTTACCCTTGCATTCACGTACTTTGTGCCCTTTTCCTCTACACTTATAACAAACTCTCATTCCTTTCAGGCAAGTTCCAGGGTGTTTTTCCCACAGTTATCACATATGGGAAAATTATTCTTTTCCCTATTCCCTTTATCCATCTTTCTCTCTTACATACTTTTCTTCTCTTGATTCCCTTCAAATCCATAGGACTCAGTAAAATAATTACTTATCTTATCAACACATGATATTATTTTTTCATAATATGATAATACATGGGAGACTACTTCTCTTATAAATTCTGGCTTAAGACCATGAAAGATATGATCCTTCTTTCCCTTTGTATCTTGTGAATTGCTAGAGTTCTCATTCCTTCTACTGGGCGCCATTTCTAAACAATGGCATACATTAGATTAGTTTATGATTAACAATACCAAATCCCAAACTTGTAAAACACATAAAAAAAAATAAATAGTTTATGGATATAATTCATAATCATAAAAATGTCTCATTTGAGAAAGCATATACTCATAAAACCTTCATAACTATTTGTAAAGAAAATGAGAGTTATCCTAAGCATATCCCACAGGAGTGTCGTAACCAATAGTGCAGTAAGGCCCGTTTTCGTGCACCAGTTCCCGTTCGAGTCTAGATCAAAGTGGTGTTTTCGTGTTTTACCCCTAGGTACATCTGTGCCAGAGCCGCCTCTAACTACTCGTATCCAGACAGGGATGTATTGCTCGAAAAACTCAAAAAATATATACAATACCAAAATTCTAGGAAGTTCTTCTATACTAATCCTCAAAGTTCATCTTCAGTCAACATGCTCTAATCAGAGTTTATCTAAATCTAGCTTTCAAGGTTTGTACAAAACTTCTCTGATACCAACTGCAACGCCCCGGACCTAGTTACCCAGAGTTGGTGCATTATTACATAACATTTTCATGAACACAAGAAATATCAAATCTCAAAAGACCGATTGGTTTAGTAGCCTTGTAAACACTAGATAAATTCATAATGTTTTACATTACATCATAAAGTGAAAAACTACTACCTCAACATATTGTCTCTATAGTCCACACTATTAACCCCTAATAATATCCCTGCAGGTCATTCATAATTTACTTCTTCACTTCCTTGGAAAAATAAAACATAGAAAAGGGGTGAGCTCAAATGCCCAGTAAGGATAACAATATATCAGAAACATTCATAAATAAGAATAAACATTTAAGGCAATGTATAACTAAAACAAAATCCTTTCAAACTTGAACGTTCAACATAGTATGGCATAAATAAAATGAAATAATCCATTTACTTATTCACATGGATATTATACTAATCGAATAATCACATGCAAAACCAATAACCACTTTCATAATGATGGAATGCATAATGCCAGACTATCATAACCACATAGCCAAGGCCTTGTGCCAACACTACAAATAATATTTTTCCAAGGCCTTGTGCCAAGACACTAGTTTGTCTCATGAGACCTACGGATGCATTGAGGAGCTATAGAGGGCTCCACCCATCACATATTAAGTCTGATGCATTCCCATATGAAAAGGTTTAAACATAACATAAACATTCGTATTAAAACTATCGTACGAAATGTCAATACTTTCACTATAAACTATGGACGATATAAAAATAGCACATCCACTGTCAAACATATCACAAAACCATCAATACAATATAGAAGTTTTGTATCATAATAAATAAACTTCAAATAAGCGTAAAATCCATCAAAGGATGTTGACATAGATGAAATCAATACTATTTGAGAGAAATATCTCTTTTTTTTAAATCATTTAAAAGTCGCACATTTATAAAGGAAGTAATTAAAATGAGATTTTTGAATCAAATTGTCTCATACCACTTTGAAACTTTTGAAAGGAATTAACATTTTAAAAACATTCATGTCCATATAAATAAATCCTTAAAAACCATTTTGAAGACATGGACATTAATTAAAAATATTTAGAATGATAAATATTGAAAACATTTAAAATTCTAATTTTGATAAAGAGTACCCTTCCGAAATTCTTAAAATATTCATTTTGAAATCATTTAAAAGTCACATAATCCTAAAATAAAACATTTCCTTTGAAAATATACTTGTAATCTTGTAAAGGAAGCTTTGACAATTTTGTAACAGCGGTAAATAGCCGCACCTTCAGTATAAGTTAAAAAAACATTCGTACCTTAATTTTGTTGAAAAGGTTAAAAAGAACCTTGTTTGGAAAATGACGGAAATATTCCTTTATACACCTCTTATAAAAATTCAAACAAGGGTATAAATGAATTTAAACCATATTCTAGTAAATGGTAAAAATCTTTTGAAGTTCATTTTTAAGAAACATGGGTGTGGATTCTAAAGAGATCCCAGTATATTATTACGTATAAACAATCTCAGATAATGAAGAGATTGCGAAATAAACCCTTACCTTGCACTTTTAATTGGATGGGATGGGTTAACCTCCTGTATAATGGTTAAATAATTGTTATTAAATTATTCAATAATAATATACATTAATATGATATCATATATGATCTTTTAACATTGCTTTGTTAATAATATCTTAGAATTATCGTCATTTCGGGTGTTAACATACTTGTTTTATTTTAAATGTTTTGTTACCTTAGACATGTTTGTAATGGATAGTTTGTATATTATTCATATCCAGAATGATATAAAGTCCTTAGATAATATTATTAATAATACAATTAGAATTATACTTGAATGGATACGATGGAGAATGAATCTCATCGCGTTCGTGGAGACGGTAGTCCGTACGTACGCACGAGCGACAATATCATTCTTTTGATATTAAAATAATATATAATTTGATAGTATATAATATATACAGAATCATTATCATGTTATATTTATTATTTACATGAGTTACACATCATTATTATACCCATCCAAATAATAATATATCGAATAACAATTACACCACGACTTGGAGACGGTAAGTCGTACGTACGCACGTATGGTGACATGTTATTCAAAGGGTAGATTAAATACTGAATATGGTTGTACCATATTTATAATAACATCACAGTATATATATGATTCTGGGGTTATTATTTTATAATGGCAATAACAAAGAAAAAAGATGTGGAAGAAGAAATGAACATGGAAAAGGGTGGTGAAATCCTTACCTCTTCTTTGGGTTCTTCCTTTTGATTTGATCAAAAGGGATCCTCAGGTTGGCTTTATGATAAAAATAAGGACCCTAGGTTGTAGTGAGGGAAGTTGGGAGAGTATATGGTCAGAGTTTGGGCGATCCAAAAGGCTTTGAAGGTGTGAAGAAATGAGAAGGAGGAGTGCCCTTTTATAAGAGGGGTAAAGGGCACCTTTGGAAAAGCTAGAAATATTAATTAATAATAAATTCATATTCGGTTTATAATGTCTCAAAAGATGATTATTTAAATTTTAAGGTGGGTATGGGTCGAAAAAAACTCAACCAATATAATTTAGATAGGTTTGGGTACTTATATTAACTTTATCTTTAAGTATTAACCCTAAGTTAATTACTTTCACTTTTACAATGTCTCTTTGTATTTTGATATTATATAGTTAATAAACATACAATATACATCCAATAGACCTCCAAGTGGTCCCTTAATGATGAACCTATCATGATACAAGTCTCTTGGCCCAACATTAGATTTTTAGGAATTTAATATCAATTAATAATATAATATTTCTTTTAAAAACTGTTTTATGTCAATTTGGACACTATTCAATAGTTGATTTTTGTGAAACTCATAACAGATTGATTACTTCGAAAAAAGTCAATTAAATCAATACTAATATATCATATTATCCTAGGAAATTATTTTAATTCATGAAATGTTTCATATTATATTTATTTGGGTATTTATAATATCAATTAGTTTAATGTTTCACTATTATGGTAATTACTGCATCATCATTGTGTCATAAATAAATTAACTTATTTAATGTATAAAAATTATAAATAAAATACCATTATGTATTAAATCATTTTATATTTATAATGAATATTTATAGTCGAAAATCCAACATATATAACCCTATGTAAAAATTGTTTTTCAAAAAGATATATGCTTGTGTCTTTTTTGTATTCATTTTAACTTAATTAAAATAAAGTGTCCCTATCACCTACAAGTGGCTCCATGGGGTCCCAAAATAGACCCAAAGATGCCTATGGTCGAACATGTATCAACCAATAAGGTTAGGACACGTTTTAGGGTAATTTAGTATTATTATAATATTATTTTTTAACCCTTATTTAACGGATTTACCCTTAACCGTGGTAAATAAAATATTTACCGCAGTAATTATTCGAAATGTCTAAAAATAAAAGTTACCTATTTACACAATTTGAACATGCTGATTCCAAATATGGAATCAATTTTTCCAAATTCGAAACACAGAAGTGGCAGAAATTAATTTAAAACTATTTCCAGTTGTTAAAACAAAAAGCGTGTTTCTAAGATATAATAACTATCAAAAGATTGATACTTGTTTATGTCTGGTTTAATTGTGAAATTATTTACAATGACCAAAAATGTATTAAATGGTAAAAATATATTATAAATATACTTTAAAACCACTCAAACTCATATTTTATCACTATTAATTATTTTGATTAAAAAAGTTGTTTTTAATTAAAATTTAGTAATTTTGACTATTCATCAAAATATGATAGTTATCCGAAAAGTACAAAAATTTCCCCTTAGGCTTAATTTGATACTCCGAATCCAAAAATGAAGTCCATTTTAAAATATAAAATATATATAATTTCAAAAATTAGGTACTACTATTCATAACGGTTAGTATGATTGGTTGTTGTGTGTGTTAGAACTCGAAGTTGTGTACAACACACGCTACTGTATTATTCAAAGGAAAGCATACCGTGGAAGCTTGGGATGTTTCATTTTAAATTTTTGATGTCCCCATTTAGTCAAAAAGTTTAAAATATTGTATTTAAATAGGTTTCACTATTAAATGTTGATAAAAGTGCAATACTGAAAATGAATTGGTTCTTACATTATGTCTAAGAAACTCGTAATATGGATTCTAAAACTATAAGTATATATTATTTTAAAATTTAGTTAATACTATTCATAACCACTTTTGAATGGCTTGTTTGGTAACTCATGGTGCGATTGAACTCGGTGTTTCATGTAGTTCAAGTTATTGAATTATTTTGAAGAAATTACACACTATGAAATCTTGGGGTGTTACAAACAGGAATACAGAATGACCCTTGGGAATATATAGAACATACCCTAAAACCTACAAAAGTAGTGATAATGTGCATTTATGTACAATCCCGAAAATTGTACTCATTATTGGTAGTGAGACTTGGTGAATTTTTTACATCATCACACTGTCGTTGTATGCTCCATGGATGTATCCTAGTGATATTGAACCAAATAAAAATTAACGTGTCATGTTCACGATTTCATATCTGTTTATATATTTCCACAAGATGAAGAGAGAATTTAGTTTTTTCTAACAAAATAACAATATCTGAAAGGGGGAATGTTTTAATTAGTCATACACTGATTCACCCCCCTCTCAGGGTATTCAACCTATTGGACCTAACAGTTTCAGTATATGTGATGTTTTTGCGAAACAAAATTTCTTATGTAATGATGAATTAATGTGGAGAATTTTTGACTACCCATCATACAGTATATTATCTGGATAAAGTACACATGGTCCAAATTCATGTTTGTATTTTATGAGATACAGTAAAGGTTTTGGGCTCATTAATAAAAAAACCTAATTTTTTAACTTTCATCACAGGTTCCTTCGAACTGATTATCTTTTTAGGAGGACCAAATATCATTTTAGAAAATAATAATTGAAATAGATGGGCCACCAAAAATGATCTCTGGTATAGATTTAAAATCAATTTCCTCTTCATTACATCCCATCACATTTTTACCAATAATAAACCAACAAAAAATTGATATCTTTAGAAAAGAACACAATTGGATAAAACAAATCAATTTTTTTAGATTTTCTATATTGGTCGGATTGGATGGTATGTCACATGTTAGATGTCATGAATGTTGTGAAGAAATATTTTCATAATTTATTTTACATAGTTTTGGGTACTCTTGGTATGACCAATTATAATGATAAGGAATGATTATATCCTTCTCAAATTTACATGCAGCTAGAACATTATCTTTTTGAAAATGTCAGATCACAGAAGATAATGAATCCAAATGTTTCTTATACACTCTCCAAAGGGAAATAATTTAATATTTTGTTTGTGGGTTATATATGTGAAATATCAATATGCATATTCTCCCAATTTGGGAAGATGTTTCAAAAAGGGTCATATTATCAGATTAAAATTTCAGGACCAACATGTTATAATGGAAATAACTCTTCAAATATGATTAATATGTTTTTTTAATTCAATGATTTGGGATGTCCTAGATAACAAATCATATTTTTATAATATATTTGTGTTGAGATAGGTGACTATGTTGCATTAAGCATACTGTAAGACTATGTTGTTTTAATTTAATGTAAACTAGAAAAAATCATCGTAATGGATTTCTTTGTTCAAAAGAACATTTGATATAATATTTTTCCACATGATTATAAATGTGGAGGTCCGGTTCAGCTTTGATGGATATACCCATTTGAGTTATGTTTTCTAAAATTTAAGAAAAAAGTATAAAACAAACATCGAATTACGGTTCAATTACCTAATCTTATTAGCAAGATGAAATTTATTTTTTCTCGTTTTACTACATTAAATCTGAATATCCCACAAAAAACAACCATATGTGATGTAATGTGGGAAATTTTGAAGATGAAATAGAAAATCAATTATCAATTTTCAATCATCTAGAACATGGATTTGATGTAGTTCATGAATGATGGCTTCCATATGATTAACATCATAGAGCTAATAGATATGTTCTGATGAAATTTGAAGAAATGACACCATTTGTACAGTGAGTACTACTATCACTTATTCTATAATTTTTTAATAGTAAATAAATATTATGTTATTTTCAGGTTATATTATAATCATATAAAGAAACAAATTCCACAAATTACACCAACTACTTTTGAAGAACGTCTATAAAAAACATTTCTTAATGGTTTCAGAAACTGGTAACATAAATAATATTTGGTTTAACATATAGAATGAATTTATTATCTGTTATATTGATAATTATTCTAAAAATTTTAAGGTATCTCAACATACTGATAATATTGATAATCTATTGTGTTTGTTGAGTAACCCACCATAAAATATATTTAAATATTATAATTCATATGGAGTGAATGGTTTTCGATTTTAATACATGCGCATATGGGGAATCAAAAAAATAATGAATAGTGGTGTGTTCCTGAGATGATCTCATCATAGAGGATCTGATGTAGACTTTTATGACATGCTACAGTAAATTATTGAACTCTGTTATTTGGACAACATTACAAAATGATTTATAAATATTAGTTGTTGGATAAAGAGATCGCCTTGCATGTTAATCTTACCCATGGAATCATTGATATAAAATATAAATGTATTCTTGGGGTAATAGAACCATTTTAATTGCCTCAAAAGGAACATCCTATTTATTATTCAAAATGTTGTTATACATCAAGAGAGTTGATATATTTGTGGAGCATAATAAAATTTATATCTCTAGAGAACTAGATTGCTGAAGGTGAATGTGGTTCCATTGAAGTAGAAGGAATTGAAATTTTTCAGGAGACTACTCTAAATCCATATTATTCTTAAAGATATATGAATATCAATGATGAAACCAAAAAATTAATGGTCTATGGTGAAGATGACGTTAATGATGTTACATATGAATATGAAATTACAAGAGATGATGAAATTAAAACTCATATGGAAATTGATAATGTTGAGGAAGAATATGAAGACACTAACATCATCAGATATGAATATGAGAATGAATATGAACATTGACATAGTTAAATGGTGGTTATAATAATATATAATATATATCTATATATAATAATTGTTTTTAACTATTTTCGAACAACAACCATTTCTTGTGTCAAATGTATGAGGATATGTATCATATGTTGCTGGAAGCAATCTAGCTATCCATGAGTAGGATGTTGGATCATCTGACCCTTGAACTACTGGTAGTTCATGGGGGACTCAGAGGGGATGTGGTCTTTCATGATTGATTATTCCTAACCCAATCCTCAAAAAATGTCCACATATTGGCTTTCATCCACGTGTAGAATAATTTATTTATATACCATATGTTAGATTATTTGTTATGTTTTTCAAAGAATTATGCATATATCAATTGGATGGGGGGCACTATATTTCCAAATTATTTTTATGAAGTATGGATCTAATGGGATCTGATTCCCATTGATGCAAAGCACCTCATGTTCGATCATTGGCTTGTACATATATAAATAATATTTATTTGGAAATTAATTTAAATAATAACTTTATATTATAAATTATATGTTGGTTTTAATTTATCCCATTGATGAGAGAATGTGTGATGCTATCATGGATGCATGGAAGGGGAATATAAATCAGAATTTCAGTCAGTTTTGGAAAAATTTAAGAAGGAATGCAATAGAGAAAGAAGGAGTAATAGATTTTGATGAGTCGCATCGTGCCCACCGACCTGATTACATTTCATCTCAAGTTTGATATCTATTACATTCATAGTATTTGGGTTGTTGTTTTCAGAGTAGATCATCGATTGTTCAAAAAAATTGTGGGGAGATAGGAGATGGCACATCGATCTGGTAGTCGTACATTTAGTATGCCTATCGAGCATATGGTAAGTAAATTTTTTAAATACATTATATAACATTAAATTTAAAAGGTTTATTTTATATTCATATAGACAGTCAAACATTATAATATCACATAGTTCGACGTTCATAATTATATTTACACTAATCCAACAACTAGATAAAGTAGAGGTTCTTAACAATGTCAGATTGTGGAAAGAATAGTTTTTGAGGAGTTGAAAATTTAACTTAAAAAAATATTTTAACAATTTTAATTTTAAATTGAAATTGAAAGAGTATTATGCGGTTATGACATCTCAGACACAGATTAAGAGATAGGCCGAGATCAATACTCAGACTAGTAACCGACGATTTGATAAGAAAACCTTGAAGTAAGTGACTCGGAATGCCTTCGAGATAGACTGAGTTGTTGGTATCAGCTCTTGACTGACACATGCCTATTATTTTGGCACCTCTGTAATGTCAGCATCCAGCTTGAGAGAATCTTGTAGGGAGTCTTAATCAACTTTTGAATAGTACCGGGAGCAGTTGTGTGCTCCGATTGATCTTATAGAAAGTTTTCATAGGGATCTGGAATAGATGCGCCAATGGCAGACACAACAGTAGGACGAGGTCATAGAATAGTAGTTGCAGCAGTAGGAGATGCAGGAGGAGATGTGTTTATGATATCTGCAGCATGAGCAAGAGATGTTGGAATACATGTGATGTCTTTCTCATGGTTTAGAGAAGGAGTACCCTCTACCATCTCTTCAAGCTCCTCTATCTCCTCCAGACGACCCTCCCCATATGTGATCTCCTTATTTTTTATGTTGAAAATTTTTAATGTAAATTGTGTTTGTAATATTAACTATCTAAACATCTATATAGTGCATTTTTTATTGTGGTGTATGTTTAATTTTTTATTTTTTATTTAATTTTTTATTATTTTATTATTTTATTTAATTTATATTATTTTTTTATTATTTTATTAATTTTTGATTTCTGATTATTTTATTATTATTTTTTCTATATTTTTTGAATATTGAGGTTTTCATTATTTTATAATTTCTTATTATATTAGTAATATTAGTATTATTATTTCATTATTATTATTATTATTATGGATATATATATATTATTTTATTATTTTTAAATTTATTTAATTTTACTAATATTAATATTATTATTTCATTAATATTAATATCATATTATTATTATTATTATTTTATTTTAAAATATTTTATTTTTATTTTATTTTTTACACTTTTTTTGTGATGGGTCTTTTGCAATAAATGGTTACAAAAACATGTAAAGTATTTTTATGTTGGGTATACCACCTCTTCATAAATAGTATTTGCGATGGGTTGGCATAAAAAGGTAATTAAAGACCCATGAGGTATCTATTTGTGACGGATCCACATATCATCGTAATTAGTTTCTTTTTACGATGGGTCATTGCACAAAACTGTATTTGTGATTCCCTTTTATGCAACATGGCATTTCTAATGGGGCCCCATCACAAAATGATATTTGTGATGGGATCTCATTGCAAATACCCTGTCATAAATGTACCAATTTACAATAGTTAAAAGAGATACATAATAATGAGGATGACATAACATGTATGTATTTACCGAAAATCAATACATTTTTACAAAATATATGTAAGGTATAAAATAAAATACATAATCACTTAAAAATCATTAAAATATCATAAATATCATTTTATTAGAGTAAATAAACATTTTGAACTACAATAAATGGAAATGATGAGAAATTTAACATGTTGACCCCGGATTCTGTAGTCGACTTGTATGCATGAAAACATTTTCATTTATTGAATGTTTTTAGAGGAAGATATTAATTACATGATTCTTTAATATAAATAATTACATGATAATTATTAAAATATTTGTTGTTGTACTTTTATGTATAAGATACTATTTCACTATTAGAGGAGGGGAATATGTAAGAAGCCTTAATGGAAAATATTACATCTTTCTCAAGAAGATGTCAATTGGTCACAAACATAATGTAGCATAGATTGGTCATTTAGAAAGATCAATGAATCCTAGAAATGGGGAGAGGGTTCAAGAGGGACTAGGGAAAAATTGGGTTGTGATTAAAGAGATATGAAATTATAGTTTGGTGGATGTTTTGTGGTTTCATATTAAATTGATGAGAGAGAATTTTTGGTACCTAAAAGACTTTCATATAACGAGACCACACTATGGGAAAAATGGATAATAGCGACGGGGTATTTGCGCGGGAATTATTCCCGTCGCAAATACCTTATGCAAGGGCTTATTTCCAACGGGAAACTATTCCTGTCGCAAATAAGCTGTTCTTTGCGACGGGTTTCTTTTACCCATCGCAAATGGTTTGGCACGAAATGCACGCCAAACCGGGCGAAATTTATTTGGGACGGGGTTCTAACCCCATCGCAAATAACCGGCGGCGGTTAAAGACTATTTGCGACGAGTTTCTTTTAACCGTCGCAAATGGTTTGGCGCGAAATGCGCGTGAAACCGCGCGAAGTTTATTTGCGACAAGATTAGAACGCCGTCGTAAATAACCGGCGACAGGGGTTATTTGCGACGGTTCCGGTCGCAAATAACCATTTTAATGCCGCCCATAATTAAATGTGGCCTAGGTTATTTGCGACGGGAATCCCGTTGCAAATAAGCCCGTCGTAATTAATCTAACCTATAAATACTGCCAACAATTACAGTTTTTATCACTCTGAACTTCTTACGTCGATCAATTGTAAAAAAAATTTCCGACTTCGAGGAGTCAGTTGGTGGTGTCCTACAACTACAGCGGCTCGACATTGACATCATGTTTAAAGTTTTTATCTGAATTTTAATTGAATATTTAATTTATTAATTTATTTTAATTTTTTTTAATTTTTTTTTTCTGATTCCTAATTAGAAATAATTATGAATAACTATTAATAATTAATAGTAATTAGAGACAATTAAACACTAATTAATTTAAAATAGTTAGCTATAATTACAATTAATTAGCAGTAATTATGAAAAATTAATATTAATTTGAATTAATTAATAATAATTAGAAATAATTAACATTAATTAGTAATAATTAATATTAATTAACAATAATTATCAATAATTATGAATAATTACTAATAATTAACAATAATTACCAATAATTAGTAATAATTTTCAATATTACTAATATTTACCAATAATTGTCAATAATTGTCAATATTTTTCAATAATTACCAATATTTACCAATATTTACCAATAATTGCCAATAATAGTCAATATTTACCAATAATTAGGAATAATTACCAATAATTAGGAATAATTACCAATAATTAGTAATAATTACCAATAATTACCAATAATTACAAATAATTACCAATAATTAGTAATAATTAACAATAATTACCAATAATTAGTTATAATTAACAATAATTAGTAATAATTAAAAATAATTACTAATAATTACCAATAATTGCCAATAGTTGTCAATATTTACCAATAATTACCAATACATGTCAATATTTACCAATAATTAGGAATAATTACCAATAATTAGGAATAATTACCAATAATTAGGAATAATTAGGAATAATTACCAATAATTAGGAATAATTACCAATAATTAGGAATAATTACCAATAATTAGGAATAATTACCAATAATTAGGAATAATTAACAATAATTAACAATAATTACCAATGATTAGTAATAATTACCAATAATTAACAATAATTACCAATAATTAGCAATAATTAACAATAATTAACAATAATTAACATTAATTATCAATAATTAACAATAATTACCAATGAATAGTAATAATTACCAATAATTAACAATAATTACCAATAATTAGGAATAATTAACAATAATTAACAATAATTAACAATAATTATCAATAATTAACAATAATTACCAACAATTAAGAATAATTACCAATAATTAGGAATAATTAGTAATAATTACCAATAATTAGGAATAATTACCAATAATTAGTAATAATTATCAATAATTTCCAATAATTAGTAATAATTACCAATAATTAACAATAATTACCAATAATTAGGAATAATTACCAATAATTAGGAATAATTATTAATAATTACCAATAATTAGGAATAATTACCAATAGTTAATAATAATTATCAATAATTACCAATAATTAGTAATAATTACCAATAATTAGTAATAATTACCAATAATAGTAATAATTGCCAATAATTAGTAATAATTACCAATAATTAGTAATAATTACCAATAATTAGTAATAATTAACAATAATTACCAATAATTACTAATAATTACCAATAATTACCAATATTTACCAATATTTACCAATATTAACCAATAATTAGCATTAATTAGGAAAAATTACCAATAATTAGGAATAATACCCGATAATTCGGAATAATAACAAATAATTTGGAATAATAACATTATTAAATTATTAGTATATTTTATTATTAATATAAAAATAATATAATTTTCTATATTATATACAATTCTCCTTTCATCTGTGTGTTTTTGTCTCCACATGTAAAATTTGCATTCTTTTTCAAATTTATCAACCTACTCACCAATGGAGAGGTGAAAGTGAATGCAAATGTTACATGTAGAGACAAAATGTTAAACACAAAGATGAAAGGAGAAACGTATATAATATAGAAAATTATATTATTTTTATATTAATAATAAAATATACTAATAATGTAATAATTTTATTATTATATAATTAAAATTTACGAAAAAATAATATTAGTATTATTAAAATAATAAAAAAATTATATAATTTTAAAATTATCAATATTTGTAACAGGTTTTGCTTTATTCTTAACATTTCCAATTCTTAAAGGGTCAATTTTTAGGTCTATCCCAATAAAAAGTTTGCGTCAGTCGTGTCTGATGTAAACTCTATAATTATCCTTGTTTGAGTGTTTTTTCTAACAAATTATGGAAAACCATTAATGTTTTTCTATTTTATAGACAATTATGGAACAACGAGGTCATCAAAAGTCATTATTAGATGAACTCATATGGATAAATCAATGTAGAAATCCAAACAATTTTGGTTTAAATCCAATATGTATAGAGGGTGTGGAGACATTTTTATCATTTGCGGCATCAAATCCAGAATTTGTTTCAGAAGGCACAATAAAATACCCTTGTAGAAAATGTGCATTGAGAACGTTTGACATGTTTGACAAAGTGGGGGAACATCTCTTGCATTTTGGTTTTCAACCAGATTATGTTTTTTGGTATCAACATGGTGAACGCAGTTCTAGAGTAGGTGATACCAACTTGATTTTGGATCCATCCCGGTTTCACGATTTGGTACATGATGTTGCAGGTTCATCTGTTCAACATACAGAAACTCCGGCTGATATAACTTCAAATCCTGAGTTGGAACCGTCTGAATTTTATGAGTTGTTGAGGTCTGCTGAGGATGTAATATATCCTGGCTGCAAGATGAGAAAATTAGAAGCAGTTGCAAAATTTATGGCTATCAAATCAGATAACGGAATGTCAAACACCAGTTTTGACCAGATATTTTCATTGTTTAAAACAATATTACCCGAAGGAAATGTTTTTCCTACAAATTACTACGAGAGTAAGAGGCTGGTTCAAAATTTGGGACTTGTCAGAATATTCATGCATGTTCAAATGGCTGCATTTTATATTCTGGGGAAAATGAGTCGTTGGATAGTTTTCCCACATGTGGGAAACCGAGATATAAATAAGGGCAACATGGGAAGTCTGGTTTGATTCCTGTAAAATAGTTGAGATATTTTCCTCTTACATCCATACTACAACGTTTATTCATGTCTTACAATACAGTGACAATGATGTCATGACATAAAGCAAATATTTCAACCGGTAAAATCTTGAATCATCCAGCCGATGGTGATTCAGGGAAACATTTTGATAGAGTGCATCCATCATTTTCTTTAGAAGCTAGAAATGTTCGACTGGGCCTTTCCACTGATTGTTTCTATCTGTTCAGATCTTATGGTAGTCAGTATTCATGTTGGCCTGTTTTTTTAACTCCGTACAATTTACCTCTATGGATGTTGATGAAGGATCCTTATATCGTTTTGACTTTACTAATTCCCGGACATCCGACGAAGAATATTTATGTTTATTTGAATCCATTGATTGATGAATTAAGTTTATTGTGGAGTACTGGTGTCAGTACATATGATGTTTCTACGAAACATAATTTCATACTGAGACCAGCTTTGATGTGGACAATTACTGACTTCCCGGCTTATGGGATTTTATCTAGCTGGAGTACACATCATCAGAAATCATGTTCTTACTGTATAGGAGAGAACAAAGCATTTATGATCATTCATGGAAATAAACCTTGTTATTTTGACTGTCATCACAGATTTCTTCCACCTGATTATCCTTTTCACAGAAACAGATCTCATTTCAGAAAAAGAACAGCTGAAAGGGATGGAACTCCAAAAATGCTATCAGGTTCAGAGTTAAAATCAATTTTATTTTCATCACCTCCCATCACTTTTAGTCCTACAATAAACCCAAAAAAAATTTCTGGTTTTGGGAAAGAACACAATTGGATTAAACGTAGCATATTTTGGGATTTTCCATATTGGTCTGATTTGTTGGTCCGCCACATGTTGGATGTCATTAATATTGAGAAGAACTGTTTTGATAATTTGTTTCATACAGTTTTGGATACGCCATGAAAGAGCAAAGACAATGTAAATGCATGTTTATATCTTGCCCAAATTTGCAGGCGTCCAGAACTGGAACTGTTTGATAATGTCAGAAAAGTAATGTTACTGAAACCAAAAGCAGATTATACACTGTCTAAAGAAAACTGTTTATTATTTTGTTAGTTGATTGCAGATTTGAGACTTCCAGATGTCTGTGCTTCCAATTTGGGTAGATGTTTAAAGAATGGCCATATTACTGGATTAAAAATTCATGATTGTCATGTTATAATGGAAATACTTTTACCCATTGGATTAAGAGGTCTGTTGAATTCTGTGATTTGGGATTCCATAACAGACATGTCATATTTTTTCGGGACATTTGTACAGCTACAACAGATTATGATGCTCTATGAAAACTTGAAGAAGATGTTTTTGTAATTATATGTAAACTGGAAAAAATATTTCCGTCATCTTTCTTCGACTCAATGGAACTTTTGATATTATATTTTCCATATGAAGCCAAATGCGGAGGTCCAGTACAGTTTCGATGGATGTACCCATTCGAAAGATGCATGCAAAAATTGAAAAGAAAAGTATGTAACAAAGCATCGGTTGAAGGATCTATTGTAGAAGCTTATTTAAAAGGGGAAATATCTTTTTTTCTTCTCCCATTATTTTGAATTTGAGTATCCTTAAAAACCAAACTGAATGGGATGGAAGAAGAGGAATATTGATGAAATCGACAACCAATTATCTATTTTTTCAACCAGCCAGAGCATGGTTTTGGTGGAGTTCATGAACGCTGGCTTTCATATGATGAACATCACAATGCTCATACGTATGTTCTGCTCAACTGTGAAGAGATGACATCTGTTGTACTGTAAGGGTTATATCACTTATTTTATCATTTATGTTACAGTAAATAAATTTATTTTTTATAGGTTGTATGATAATCATATCAAGAAACAAATTCCACAAATTACAGCAGCTGCTCTCGAAGAACGCTGACAGAAAAATTTCTCTCATTGGTTTCAGAAACTGGTAACATAAATTCTTAATCGTTTAGTAACTCATTCAATGTATATTTTACAATATTTATAATTATTTCGCAAATTTTCAGGTGTCTCGACATGATGATAAAATTGAAAAATGGTTTTGTATATTGAGTAACCCACCTTCCAAACTTGTTAAAACTTATAATGCATATGTGGTGAATGGATTTTGATTTCATACACATGCATATGGAGAATAAAAAAAACAATGAACAGTGGAGTTAGCTTGAGAGGATCTCATCATCAAAAAATGAAGTTGACTTTTATGGAATGCTTGATAAAATCATTGAACTCTGTTATCTTGGACAACATTACATAACCATGTTCAAATGTCGGTGGTTGGATACAGAGAGAGGCATGAGTGTTTATCTGACTCATGGAATCATCGATATTAAATGTAAATGTGTTCTCGCAGTAAATGAACCATTCTTATTGGCTCAATAGGTACATCAAGTTTATTATGCAAAGTACTGTACTACGTCAAAAGACTTGACTGATTGATGGAGTATAATAAAAATCAAAATTTGAGACAATCAGTTTAGTCAAAGTGAATGTGCTTTCATTGATGTGAAAGGAATTGAAGTTTTTCAAGAGAGTACTCAAAATCAATCTTTTTTACAAAGATACATCACTATCGATGACGACACCCCACATTTAAGAGTCGGTGATGACGATGATGTTAATGATGTCACATATGAATTTGAAATCGTAAGAGATGAAGCAATTGGAACTCGAATGGATATCGATGACGTTGAGGAGGAATATGAAGATGACATTGACATATATGAAGATGATGATGAAGATGAACACTGATACAATTCCATGGTAGTTATATATAATCATAAATAATATATATGTATATATAATAATAATTATCAACTATTTGATAACAACATTCACATTTTCTGTTTCAGATGGACGACGACGCATTTCATGAGTTGACAGATGCTGACACATCTTTCGATGAGGATGAGTTGCTGGCAGATGACCCTCAGCCTGTAGGCGCTTCAGGGAGTATGCGGAGGGGGTGCGATCTTGCACGATTGATGATTAATGACCCCGTCCCCGAGCGACGTCCACGTCTTGGGTTTGATCCACGCACACGGAGGTGTGATAACATATGTGATATCCTGTGGATTTGACTAAGATTTCATTAATCTCTTCACATAATAAATGTTTATTATTTTTACAGTTTTTTGCATATAACAGTCGCACAGGGCATCGCTATTTTGTGTAACTATTTCTCTCAGCCTTGGACCACATGGGAGCAGATTCCCATTGATGTGCAGCAGACCATGTTCGACCATTGGTTGGTACGTACGTAAATAAATAATTTTTATTTTGAAAATTATTTCATTTCTAACTTGATATTTTTATTTATTTGTAGGGTTTATGGTATCCGATCGAGGATACCATGCGTGGCGCCATCCACGATGCATGGGTGGTGGTCATGCGTGATCGCTTTGATCAGTTTTTGTACAACATGAGGAGAGCGTCCATGAAAAAAGCAGGAGTATCTGTTTTTGATGACTCCTATAGAGTGCACCGACCAGAGTACATTTCATCCCACGTATGGGATGGATTATTTGCGCACTGGATGAGTGATGCCTTTCAGAGGAGATCATCGGTGGGGAGGCAGAATCGGGGGAGACAAGAGGTGACTCATCGATTTGGGAGTTGTAATTTCAGTACTCATAGACAGTATCTGGTACGTACATTATTTATAAATATTTTATATAACTATAAATATTAACAGTTTATTTTTTATTCTTATCGGCTGTCGAGGACCCTGATGTTACGGAGTACAACATATATCGGAGGATGTATAGTGATCCTACTACTGGGGAGCTCAGAGGTGATCATCAGCGTCGCAACATGGTTAGTATTATTTGTTTTCAAGTTTAAAAATTAACTGCATATAATATATTTAAAATTTTAATTTTAAATTGCAACTACATGAGTCATATGAGGCCGCAACGTCACAGACCCAGCCTGAGAGTCAGGCCGAGTCATCAGATCAGACCAGTGGTCGTCAGTTTGATTAGGTGACATGGATGCAGGCCACCCAGTACGCCTTCAATAAGGGCCAGGTAGTTGGTATCAGCTCTCGACTGACTCTCGAAGATTATTATGGCAGTGCTGTGATGTCGGCATCCAGCTCAAGAGGAGCTCGTGCATCTTCTTCTACTACACAGTATGAGGATCAGTTGCGATCTCAGACTACACTGATAGGGTGTCTCCGACAAGAGAAGGAGGAGATTCATCTTCATCAGCAGCAGTAGCATGAGGAGGAGCGTTGATGCCAACAGCAGCTGTACGAGGAGCAGATGAGTCGGTGGCAGCAGTAGTAGCAGCAGCAGATGGAGTACTTGCACCGACTCACTCGTGCTTTAGGGATGGAGTTTCCTTCACCAGCATCTGCAGATCCCCCATTCCCCCTCCCCCCTCCTTCAGATTAGAGTTCGTTTTTTATGTTATAAAGTTTGTTAATTCAAAATAGGATTTTTTTCTATTCGTAGTTTCTGTTTCATTATAAAATATAAATAATATTATATTTTGAAATAACAATATTAATATGAATAATAATATTATTTATATTTTATAATATTAAATTATATATATATATATTTAAATTTTATAGTATTTTAATTTAATTATATTTTATTGTAATATTTTAATTATTTTAATATTTGAATGTATTATAATTTTATTATTATTATATTAATTAAAATAACTTATTAATATTTTTTATTTATGAATTATAATTCTAATATTATTATATTAATTAAAATCATTTATTAATATTTTATTATTTTTTATTTTTGAATTATAATTCTATTATTATTATATTAATTAAAATAATTTGTCAATAATTTATCATTTTTATTTGTGAATTATAAATCAATTATTATATTAATTAAAATCATTTATTAATATATTTTTTATTTTTTTATTTTTGAATTATAATTGGATTATCATTATATTAATTAAAATAATTTATTATTATATTATTATTATTTTTTATTTTTTTTATAGTATTTGCGACGGGATAATATGCTCGTCGCAAATAGTTTTATTATTATATTAATTAAAATAATTTCGTAATATTTTTTTATTTTTTTAAAAAATTATTTGCGATGGGCCTGTCGCAGATAAATTTTTCAATTTTTTATTTAAATATAAAGACTAATATTAGCGACGGGAATATTTCCCGTCGAAAATAGTACTTTTAGCGAAGGGTCCGTCGCAAATAATCGTTGTTGTGACGCCGTTTTCCACAACGGGTTATTTGCGATGGACCCCTATCGCAAAAGCACATTAGCGATGGGATCCCGACGCAAATGGCATGCCGCAAATGTCCTTATTTCCAGTAATGTCACATGTTTTACAAAGAATATGAGGATAAATTAAATAAAATAATGTGTTGGAAGGGTTATTATCAATCATTCCACAAAAAACATTTCCCCAAATGTTTCTAACATGTTATTAAGTCATTTACTTTTACAATTTTTCTTTTAAATTTTTTTGTTTTTAAAAAGGCAACATATATTTTGCCATGTAATTTAATTTTAATGACCATAAATAAAATAATCCTTATTAGTTGTTTCCAAACTAATGACTCCAAATAAATTTAAATTTTCTAAAATAATAATTCTATATGTGATTAAAATAAATTTTAACATTAGAACATGTAACAAGAAAAATAAAGTTTTTTTGATAATGTCTGTTTTTAAGAAAGTAATATATTATCAAAAAAATATAAATGATAATGAATATATTAAATGTAAAATTATTATTATTATTATTTTTATTCAAACAGTATTTAATTAACATTAAAACATTATGAAACCTAATTCCACAATGTCAAAAAATTATTAAAGGAAACAAATAGAAAAACGTTCTTTAAAAATTATTATATATTTTCTAAATCAATATGTGTGAAAAATATATAGATCCGTTACAGAATTAAACATTATAGAATATATTTTTTATTGTAAAAATTATTTTTAAAATTTAAATTTCATTATTTTATAATATTTCTATAAAAATGATTGTATAAGTAAAATATGAATTTTTCATTAGTAAAATAGAAATAAATTATTTTGGAAAATATTTAGAAAATATTCTAATCAATTTTGACATGATGAATTAAAAAATCATGATTATTTTTAAAAATAAAATATTGGATATTTATGATTTTTTTTAAAAATAATACACCTTGAAAATATAACTTTATAGAAAAATTGTCATTTTTACGCATTAAGTGTTATTATTATTATTACCGTTGAATTTAAAATTTAAAGGACATAAATATATATGTTTATATATATTATTTTAATGAATTAAAATTTAATATATTTTGGTAAAATATATAATCATTAAATACATGTTTCTTTGAAAATTTAATTATTACATTTATTCTAATTACGCATTAATAATATAATGAAAAATATTTATTTATAATCTAAAATTTAATTTTTCTAATTCATTTTTATTGAGATATTTATCAGAGTTTTATATATACATCATATAATTGTTTAATAATATTTGTATTAATATTTATATGTAAAACCTATATATATATATATCCATAATATTTTAATATTATATATTTATTTTCGTATGGGATATATAATTATAAATTTTTATCATAAAATCATAAAAATTTAGTATACCTATTTGATATATGGACAACAACTATATATTCAACAACCACATTTGGTTTGACCGTATTTGCAATGACCAAATTTATAATAGCCATATTTAATTCTAATATACAGACTCACTAAATCATTCATTCCTTCCAATATCACTTCACTATAAACATTAATGATTTCATATTATAGTATTTTTGTATTTATTTATCCTTTATTGTTGATCTTACTCATTATTGGATTTTTGGAGATTGGTGATCTTCATAATTGAATACGATCGAGGATATTTTATTGTATATACATTATTATTTTATATCAAATGTTCCCTATTTATTTAAACACTTTTAATTGATAGAATTCATCAATGATTCATAAAAATACTAGATTTTTAGTTCCTATTTTAATGTTATATTCAATTAATTTCCATATAATGAGTGAATAATGGGTATTTGGTTTGTTTAACATCTAATAGGGAACATTTTCATTTCAATTTTCGATCATTCAGAGTTATTGGAGAATCATTCTTCAGAATTATAAATTTAATTAATAATAATGATGATTATAATCTCGGATGATCAGGCATGTATTAAATGTATCATCCATATTAAAATTTGTTTAAAAAAATTGACTCATTTCAATGAGGGATCTGAAATAAGTATAAAAATCACCCCTAGAAAAGGAAAAATTTAATGGATTAATGTGAACATCTAGTGATAACGAAAAAAGTTCATATCCTTTATAGTAGGGTTGTACAAAGCATATGGAACCATGTATGGATCCCTATAAATGCAAGTTTCCTAGAAGTGAATAGTTTCCAAATATTCTAAAAAATCCATCCAACCCTTAAATAGTTTCTGTTGACTCCTATATGATTAGATCCAAAGGAGATTAAACACAAATATTGAATTACATTCAATCCATATATTATCATACCCAAATGCGTATCATAATTCACCAATTGAGTTTCATACTAATGTTCTTCCTTATAGGAAATAAAGGTACCAAGTGATTTCAAGAAAAACAGTAAATTAATCCCTTGTAGGTTCTGAATATAACACCATATGCCACAATTACTGGTGAAAAAAAACAAAACATCAACACCATTAATCTTTATCTAGAATTAGATAAAAGGGATCTAGGATAAACATGGGATGAATGAGATTATAGATAAAATCATTCCCACCAAGTAACCTTTGTGTAAATATCTTATCCAATGAGTTTGGATGCTTCCAAACTATAATTTAGATGCCGAAAAATATCCCAAAACATACACACAATATTTCATCCACATATTGGGTTTGATCCTTAAAATATGATTTATTTTATAACCATCAAAAAATTATTTCACACTGTGGATTCATATGAATATAATAAATTCTTTAATTTCGTACTTACAATTGAGTATAAAAACATACTGCTGAAATATAAAAGTGCTCTATGAGATAGAATCAACAATTTAATATATTATCACTCGATCTAAAATCATCATCGAAAAATAGTTTCTAAAGAAAATATGAATTTCATCTTCACCATTCATCGAAAAATAAATTAACACCATCCCACAACCTATAACATATCGTCATTCGGAAGCCACATTATTGGGAGATCACATTTTTCGTTATAACATGATGGAAGAAAATATTCCATTTAAAAGTCCTCAAACGTCGTTGAAAATAAAAATAATCATAACACAAATATTTGTAGAATAGTTTGGGATCGATAGTTTCATGTATGTAGGGTATCCAAAATTCCATATCCCACCCCTAATATAATCAATATTCATCTTCATACATAATATTAGTATAATTTATGTATTAAATAAATAAAACATGATATGAAGAATAGGAATATAAAAGTGAGATATCACTGAGGAAAACTAACAGTCATCTACATTTAGGAAAATAATATATGTGGTAGTAGAAAAATTTAGGTTATATTAATTGAAAATGGATTCATTGGGGTTTCATCATAATCGGCTATGATTTTATATGGATGATAGGATATTTATAATAATATAGAAATAAATGGTTACCCATATGCAGTATATAAATGTGCCTAGTATTGATAAAATAAGAAGGGGTCTTCTATGATTAAATTAAATTCAGTGTTCAACTATCCCCCAAAGATTTATAAAACAATTTGATTATTAATTTTATCTTTACACCAGTTAATAATTTTTAGACATTTATTTCATAAAAAAATTTCATGATTCTGTTCATGGATACAAATATATCAAATGATATTTTTAATTTTATTATCATGTTAGTGGGTCAATTCCCATAGTCATTTATAAACATAAAAACAGTAAAAAATAGGGCTAATAATTGAATTCATAAGAAAAATATAATATCTTCGGACTAGGTCTTTTTTTTCTAACTAGAATGATATTATGTGATCATACTAGTATAACTTCTAGATTAATGGGTATTAACCAACTAGATAGTGAAGGTATGACTATTTCTGTGAAGGATATTTCTACCTACTTGAAATTAATATAATTTAGTATAAACTGTTTACTTAATGTAGAAAACCAATTATTAAAGATAACCATTGATTAATTATAATAGATAACCAATTCATATCTTGATCGTAATGAGAGAAAATATCCTAGATGGTGTTTGAAGAATAATTATAAGTATCAAACATTAGGAAAATTTAATCAAAAAACAAAATTTGATAGGGGGATCTATGATTGCTATAATCCTTAATGGGGTAGTCTCATTTATATCCATATCTCTATATGGGAATCTGGTATAATAATCCTTATACAGACTAAATTGGAGGGCTAATAAGGGGTATCCTATTCTAACACCTCTATAGAAACTAAAAAATATATTAGGAGAACCATTAATGATAACAAATTTCTAGAACTCTAAAGTAGTGAGTGGATAAAATAGACGATAATCTAAGATATTCTATAATATAGAAATATTGTTAAAATAAAAATTCATTGAAAAGTGTCAAAATATATTGAAATATCCAATTTCATAGATATGAAACCATTATTACTTTTAATTTGAAGGATACTAACACCCTCTCCAGATATATAGAGAATATCTATAGCCTTTACCCCATGTATAAAAGAAAACCAATTTTAATTTACCAGCCCATTAGTAATGTGACCAAATGTATTGGAAATAATTTTACTCACAATCATGGGAAGTGTGTATCGAATGACACTAGGAAAAAATGTGAATTTGAATTATCATAATCCATAGAAAATATAATAAGGTAATACTAATTATAATGATCATATTATATATAAATTTTATTGAGATATCAATATTAAAAAATAGGGAATCATATAACATTCCTCAATATAAGAGTGTCCAAAATTATTTTCTTTGATCCCACTATTTAAACTAAGTATCAATCTCTTTTTGGTATCAATATTCACATTATATAATCTTCTATAGTGGAATTATATTATTATCCTTTAATTTATATAATATCATTGGTTAATATTAAATTTTTTTTACCTTAGTCTGGATTATTTTCCTATAAGTGGAGGGAACCAATCGTTCACTAAAATAATATTATTGATATCTTTGGAATGGATAAAAATATTTCTAGAAGGCATACATCTATTTTCTTCTTCATTAAAAACAATGACTACTTAACTAGATGATTTATTCAACAATAAAATCAATAGGCTGTTGATTTACTATTTATAGAAAAAAACTAAGACATCCTATACTTCCTAGAAATAAAATACTATCAAGACATATACAACATAGTATTGGAGGGTACATGTACCTTAAATAATGTGATCATTTTCAAGAGTAGTACTTAGGAATTCAATTTTCCACTTGGTCTTGGAGGTTGGTTACACTATTCATCATGTTTAGTCTTATATTAGGTAATTATCATAGATAATTCCTACATTCCCCACCCATTAGAAATAGAATTATTAATGAAACCATTGGAAGAACTATATTTATTTCAATTGTTTTGACTGAAATCTTCATTTTACAATGGTTGTTTGATGATCTATTACACCCTTATAGTTAAGTAAATCCTCTTCCAAACCCTTTAATGAAATCTCCTTTGTTCTTATTTCAGAATTTTTATCGTAAATAAAATTGAGTCGTATTTCCTTCTCAAAATTATTTTTCCAAATAATTATGATCCTTATCCTTATATACATATGTTTACTCAATATTTAATATATAGTAACATTTTTATTATTGTCTTATCATATTTGGTTTTCGATATTCAATATATATTCCTATCGATATCTTATTATAATGAAATAATCATTTTGGTAATCATCACGTTGTCCCTCACACCTACAGATATGTCAATTCCTTATAGTTCTTTTAATCACAAAAACAAAATAGGATAATAGGTTTGATGATCATTTAAAATAATAGAGACATTATAAAATGAAATAACATAAAAATTATTCAACCATTAAACTATTAACCCCTTTACATCATTAATATATAGATAAATTATCTTAGTGTATCCTAAATCAATCATATATTAAATTGGGTTACACTGTGTGTGATTTATCTTATATATCTCAAACTAGCCCCACAATGTGACTGGGTATTCAATCCATCATAGTTGTTTGTAAAGAGAATATGAAAAATAGAAGAATATCCTCATAGAGTGTCTATCTAATTGTGTAGATATGCATCTTTTTCTTTCACAATTTCATGTTTAATTTAATACCCAATATTCAATATTCAATGTTTCCACCCATTTGTTAAAATGTTCCAGGGTAAGCATCAATTTTCCAGTATCTATACAACATGGTAATTTCTATTAAAACCATGCAATTTTAACACTGAAATAAATATGACATTCTCATATACATAGACTGATACCCTATGGTTTTCAATAATGTTTCACTATCATAACCTATAATAATATATATAAATTCTTTTGATACAATCTATAGTGACCATATCTAAAGAAGATCATTGTTTCACTATTCATAATAAATCATTCCAAAAAATAATAACTAAGGATCCATATTTATAGTGTATTATGAATAATAAGAATATAAATACAACTTCATAAACCCAAAAAATTATATTTATTTAAAGCATAACTTAGTGATCTTAATTCCAATATATATTCTATAAATACACATGACATCCAAGATAAAATGAAAAATGACATGGGTGAGCTGCAAATCCCAATAAAATAATAAAAATAGAAATAATGTATAACATGTGAGTCCAAAGGGATATTGATTTATATTACAAAGGATGGAACAATAATGGATAAATTGGGTAAGGATATGACTTAATTGGATAATAAATATGTGGAAGCAATATAAAATATGATATGATAAACTTGTTTCAAGGGCCACTCCCATGACCATCATCATTAGGTGGAACAACTCATATGGTGTATGAGCTTCACCACATAAAATATTACATAACATAATATCACATATAAGTCATTAACCAATACATTGGTGAGAGATATATAATTTTCCCACCTTTGACATAAAAAATTCACAAATAATCATGCCATAATAAAATACATAAATCCTATACATGATCAATCCCAACATAGAGATGTGTGTTTCATAATTCAGATTCATGGATTAATTAAAGGAAAAATTAAAAAGGATTAAAAATATAATAAGTAATTAAATAATTTTGTACATCCTTATTTCAAAATTAAATATATGTTTTTATCATTGAGTTCCAATATATTTATTTCTTGATAAGGATTTAGGAGAAGAAAGAGTAAAAATGTACTATATTTTGTGGAGCATTATGGAATAAGTAATGGGTAATTTTAAAGAATTAATGTCATTTTTAGTTTTTATAAATATATATCTAAAAAAAAGGTTCATCCATAAATTAATACAGGTTTTTAGAATACATTGATGGTTTATTACAATTATATAGTATTGATTCTTGACAATAGTCATGATATAGAAACGTTTCCAAATATTAGATTTATATAAAAGTTATAATTTTTAAGGGAATGATAAACTAGTATAGCCCTAAAAAATAATATTACTTATCAAATAATTAATATGTATGGGACATATGCAAAAAATAAGCAATAAATAAAAAAAAAATTTCAGAAAATGAGAAAAGGAAGGAGAATATTTGACCTACATGTCATGAGGGTGTTATGAAAGATCCATTTTTATATTTTAGTTTTTTTTATTGAAATACAATGTTGGAAAAATGTAAAAAAATTATTTTAAATGAGTAGAAGGTTAACATGATTTTCGAATGAGATAACACATAATTACATTTCTAATTAATAAGGAGGAGATTTTTGGGAAGGTCAATTGTTGATAAGGAGGGGAAACCATCATTTTAGAGGAATGGAATTATTTTTAACATAGTTTATTTTCATGAAGGATTAAAATGCATATATTAATAATATTTTAATCAAAATTATATCCCATGTTTGAAATAGGGTATACAATATGAAATTAAAAACTAAACTCCAGTATAAACAACGTAAATCCCGAAACCAATTGAGTTATGATTGACACACATATTCTCATGAAGTAATAAATTGTGGCCCATATAATCTAAGAGCATGAATGGAAGTGAATTTTAATATTTCAAAAATATTTTATAATATTAATAGTCCAAGGGGCTGCAATTACACAATATAAAATGAATATTAGATCATGATACCAAAGAATGAATAAAAAGATTGATTGAGATGGAAACCATTACAACATGTTCGAATTCAATCTACATGTGATAATAAGTACATAAATAATAAAATTATGTCTGGTAAAAACATTACAGAAAAAATTATCAATCTATATTACCTTTTATATTGTCTATTTATCATCATGTTTCACAAATTTATTCCATGGTTTCTACTTTTCAGTTACTTGAATTTCTGTAGTCAATTTCTATGATAATTTTAGGGTATGTTCACCAATGTAAAATGTTTGTACAATAGAAACATAATCAATATAATTATATATTATTATTTTATTTATTATGAATTTTGAACATAATTAATATAGGTAAATTGGATTTCATGTAATAGGCTGAAATTAGAAAATGAAATGTGATATGTTCTTTTTAGAGGTTAAATTTACTATTACCATTTATTATTAATATCAATTAGGGAATGATAATTTTATCATCAATTAATATTTTGTTTTTCTTAAAATAATATATTTATAAATTAAATTCCTTCATTATTCAACATATGTTCCTTAATATTTTAAATTTAATAGAAACTTCATCACATGTTCATGGTTTTCCACACATCACACAGACGATAGATTTTACAATAGTATAAAAAACTAAAAATATTATTTTTATACTCCCATTGACAAAATATGTTTTGGGTTATAGAAGTATAAGATAATTAAGAAGTTGTGTTGAAAGATATAAATTTTTTTGGGATGTTCTCATTTTGTCACATCATTAAGGAACCATATCTTAGAGTTTTAGAAATGTAACTTCTTCAAGAACATGTTTAGAGGGTTTATGATAGACTATGGTATATTTTGCGTCAATAACAAGGGGATTTGGAAATGTGGATTGGTATAGGGTTTGAAGTTCATTTTATAATTGATGAAAATGGAATTTTTGGAACATATAACTCTTTAAAAATAGAACACATGTTTCATATTAAATGTGTGGAAAATGTATAAATTAAAAGAGAATTGAAAGGGGTATGGTTGATAATTCTTCCAACAATACTTTTATAATTTTTGGGTTTTACTAAGTTAAATTATATTATTTTTAGTTTCTAAAAATTAAATGATCCCTATTAGGTAATTTGAACAGATTTAATTTAAATACTAAATCCAATTTAGAAAATTAAAAAACTATGTGTAATAAAAATTAATTTTAACATTAACACATTGAACGAAAATACCACCATTATATAATGAAGTATGGTTTTATGTTTGAGATATATGTTTTGGAAATAATTAAAAAATTTAGTGATACTATTGTAATTAATATATTTATTATAACTCCAAGAATATTTAACAACCATTAAAATAAATCATTAAACTAATTAAATAATGAGAATAATTAATTAGAATAAACAGATGAAAAAACTATTTTCTTTAATAAAATAAAATATTTCCTAAAATGATTGGCCTGAGATTCATATATTGTTCTTTAAAATACAATTTTAACATTATAAAATGTACTTTACATCTCAAGAAGGGTTTTAAAAACATTCATGGCATTCTTTTTTTATAATAATTCTAAAAAAGTGAAATTATTAGTAAAATATAAATTTTTAACTATACACCAAACAAATTATTTAAATTAGAAATATTAAAAATAATCTTACGATATTTTTGAATTTATAAATTAAAAAAATTTGTTGATTTTTAAATGTTAATGAATTAAAATTTATATATTTTTTCAATAAATATAAATTTATTTGGAAAAAATCTATTAAAAAATAATTGAAAATTTAGAAATTATGTTTTAATTATATAATTTCATATATATTTTTTAATTTAAACATAGTAAATATATTAGTTTATATTTAACATTATAATGGTGTTAAATTTAATATATAGGGATAATATATAATACATAACAAATTGATCCATTGAAATATGAAAGATTACTTTTATACTAAATATTTGGTAACAAATAAAATTAAAAATTATTATTTATATTCTAAATATTAATTTTACAAAAATATTTGTGTTGGATTAATTATTTTAATTATATATATCAGAAAATTATATAAAAATAATAATACATCTATTTATTTTTATCATATTATTATATTTGCACTTATACTACTTTAATATCATACTTTAATTTCATTATGGGTTACATTTTTTAAAATTCACTACTTAACAATATAATAAATTTGTATACCAATGGGATATACTACCATATGACATGATCAAAATGACACATTCATAACTTTTAGATTTTATATCTATGTATATACATACTAAGTCATTTTTCCATTCCACTCTTACTTTTGATGGATTGATTCTAATTTTTTATTATTGGTATTCCAAAATTATTTATCCATTTATATATATCTTACATAATATATGATTTGTTTTAATATTCGTGACCCTTAGTGTTGAATATGGTATGATAGAAATCTGAGTCATGAAGATGTTATTATTTTCTATATATTATCCACTATTTATTTTTTTACTTTAAAAAGATTTTATTCTTTCATGGTGAGTAATAATACATAGTGTGAAATACATATTTTTATATTCATTTTAGGAAATGTCTAACTAGCTAAGGAATAATGTGTATTTATATTTGTTCCATTATTTTTTTTCACATTATATATTCTTTTTTTAATCCTTTTGAAATAATAGAGTTTTTTTTAAAATTTAATTCATAAATAAAAAAATATTGATAATAATAATGGATCGTAAAACCTCGGGATTTATTGTTTGTTGAATAGCCAAATTATATTTTTTACAAAAAAAATTATATATTTTTTGAAGTGGTGTAAAACCACATAACATATGATAATGAAAATTAGGATAGATCTCATTGTGTCTAAACTAAACTAATAATATATAGAAAGGATAAGAGGAAGAATAACACGAATCTCATGGGGGTGATTTCTCTGTAAAAAAACCAAAATAATTTCACCTAGATCCATAATGGTGGCACTTCATAACACTTGAAATGAAATGTAACTCAAATGATTAAGATGAATGGTTGGGCAGTTTTAATCATCAGATTTTGTAATAATGGAGCACTTGAAAACATGGGAAATGGGGAATAAAGGAAAGATAAGGATAAACATAGATATAAAAAGTTTTGTTATGTTGAGTTAGATAGAATAAATATTCATATTATGAGTCAAAATTGGGTCTCCCTACATAATGTTTAGTTTCAAAGGAAGGTATTCTCTATGAATGGAATAATAAATGAATATTTATATAATGGATGAAGAAAAAATGTTTATCTATATTAGTGAATTACAAATTAAATAATTCATTTACATTAGATGAATAAATTTTCCTTTGGTGTCAGTGGCTTAGTGGTTTTTATCAATAAGTCAAAATAAATATGACAATGTTGAGAACTACAATATAAATACCAAATATGAGATGGGGTCTACATATAAACGCGGATGCCTATATAAAATGAAAATTTGTGTTAAACCCCTATTAGTTGATGAAAAAGATGACTAAATGTCTACAACATATAGTCCAAATTTATCTGCGTGGATTCATGAATGTTCATTGAATATTGGGTGAAAAATTATTCATTATTTTTATTGAATATTGTATTAGAATGTGTTAAATAATGTTTATGTATGCTAAGAGAGATGTTATTGAAATAATTAAATGGTTTTGAACGATTTAGCTGATTAGAATAAGTAAAATGATCTACATTATTTGATATATTAACAGCATGAAATAAACCTATAATTAGTTAAACAATTACTTTTGGAAGTATGGTCATAAGTATAAATATTCATTAGTCTGAACATCATAATTACATGGGGTTGAGGAAGGTTAAAAATCAATGTTGAATAATATGATGAAAACTTTCATTGAAATTTACCTCTCTCTCATATATTTATAAGAAGTTATACATGATGATTTATAAATACATAATCTGGATTTATTGGGACCTAAAGAGAAGATTTATTAATTCTAGATGTGGAAAATAATAAATACAATAGTGAATCACCTTAGAGTGGTCACGAGAAGTTGATACATTTAGAACAAGAAATGAGTCCATGGAAAATATGGAGATACAATGGATTAATTTTTTTTGGATAATCCTTCAAGAGTAAGGATTATAAATATTTCAATAAATTGATGAATATGATTGTATATATCTTATTTATAAAAAGATGATGAATATTATTTTAATTTATTTAAACCCCTTCAATAATTACTTTATTTGATAAATAAGAAAAACATGATACAAATTAGTGTGTTTGTACACTATACGTCATGTGTGTAAGATTAAATAGTAAAATAAATTGATGAAGATGCTGTCTAATATACTAAACCAATGATTCCATGGAAGATAATATTACTTGAGATCGATGAGTCTAATGTCATTGGTTATAAAATAATACCAACATAATATCCAAGTCTAGGAATATTGGAGAACATAGCTTTATTATCTTAATATAACCAAATTTTTTTTGTAGATATATTAAGAGAATTAGACATATTTCATTTCAAGAAGTAAATTTTTTTATTTTCTTGAGAAAAATCATGTTTGGGATATTTTGGATAGGAAAAATAATCCTAATATCATATGAAGAAATTTATATTTCTGAAATAAACACGTTGTTATTAGAAATGTTATTTGAAACAAATAATTATTTGTCTATACATGCTATACCAATGTTGGGGAAGTTGTTATAAAAGAAAAATTCACATAATTGGGGAGACATTAAAGACAATATAGTATTTAAGGGTGGTTTTTTGGTTTTAGTAGTGGTTTAATCCACAACTAAATTGATCCTCAACAATTTTCTAAAACCAAAGTGATAAGTTGTGTGGAAAAAAATTATTCAGGGTATTAAAAAAGAATCAAGAAATGATTTTGTGGTGTGTTATAATGATCATTGACAAATGATTCAACCACAATATTTCAATATTTTTTTTTATTTTTTTATTTTTATAGTTTTTTAGATTATTGGTTATTCATTTATTTATTATTTATTTTTACTTGATATTTTCTTTATTATTTATTTATTTTAAGTTTGTTTACATTCATATTTATCCTTCCATGTAGGTGAATTTCATGCATTCCACACATACATTCTGTATATATATATATAGGTGTGTGTGTGTTGGGTGACTTTCAAACCCATACAATCTTTGTTATTCTATAAGTACATTACCAATCGAGTAAGATTATAATATTGTGAGTAAACATAAATTAGTGTACTTATATTTATACCTAATAAATAAATAAACATTATTATACATTAACAATACTAGTAAATAAAATAAACAACAACTAAAAAAATATTAAATATTAAATATTAAATAATTAAACAAATAATAAATAACAAATAAATAATGACAAAATTATTAATAATTAAAAAAATAGTAAATAAAAAATTAATTAATTCAAATAAAATAATTAAGAATAAATAACACATTTAAAAAATAAACAATAATTAATAAATAATAATCAACGATAAGTAATAAATAATAATTAGTAATCAATAATTAATTAACCACAAACGATAATCCATAAACCATAATTAATAATATGTAAATTATAAATGAGCAAATAATAAATAATAAATAATATTATATTATATAATACATCCTCATATAATAAATCTGTATTATTTAAAAATAATAAATTAAAAAATAAATTATAAATTTTAAACTTATAAGTATTCAATTAATACTAAATAATATATAAATTTTTAATAAAAAGTTATAAATTAAATCTAAATTAGTGATAACAAATAGATTATTATATAATAAATAAGAAATGAGAAATGAGAAATGAGAAATAGTGAATTATCAATAATAAATAATAAAAAATAAATAATACGTAGAAAATAATAAATAATAAATAAATTTTTTATATATTAATTCATATAAAAAAAATTTTAAATAAAATTATATATATCTAATAAAAATAATTAAATATAGATAAATTTACATAAATATTTATAAATACGGTCATAAAGGCACAAACACAACAACAAACACAATCCATATAAATATATATTCCAAAATCATGTGTATAAATATACATTAATGTATATAAATACACTTATATGGATATAACTATATAAAAATATAGACTAATATTATTAAATACGTATAAATATATATGAACGAATAAAATTATATATAATTTGTATAAAAAATAATGAATAATATATATATATATATATTATAAATAAAAATAAATATATATATTGACATGAATAATATTTTTTATATTTAATAACTAATAACTCACTAATAGTCGGAAACAAACAACAATTGAAATACCAACAAAATAATATGAATTTAATTCAATGGAATAAGATCACAGATAGTACAACTAATATATGAAGACACTATGAATTAATGAAGAAATCATATAGAATTTTCAAAATTCATGGTACCCGAACATAAACTAAGACATGGAGGCCATTGAGACCATTCATAACCACCAAAAAACATAAACCAATAACCAATATTTCACAACAAAAAAATATCTCTTCACATTGTTTGATTTGATATATAGTGGAACTTAAATAGACACTCATATGAAAAATTATAGGAATTCAAGGTTTAATTTAAATTTTCATCTTCTCTTAAAAATTATAAAAAAATATTATACTATATATTAAAAAATTATTTTATATTTTTGATATAGATTATTTCATATGTTTCTATTTGATGGTATCTAGTTCTAAAAAAGTCACCCTAATAAAAATATATGTTCATTTTATTTTAGAATATGTTTTGTATTATTTTTTTAAATTGTTATTGGTGATTTTTCAAAAACAGCTGCTTATTCACTATGGGTTAAAACCCACTGGTATAAATAGATTAAAAAAATTAAAATCATATTAATTATTGGATTTATTTAAAAAAAACTTGTTAAAAATGAAGATGAAATATTTAACGGTGGTTATGAATTCCACTGTATGAAAACATCCACCAATCTCATTTTTTATATAGCATATTGATATTTTTCTTATAATTTTTCACACGTGACATTGTAATGTAGATGTATAACATTTCTTCCCTAATATAAATTTGTTAAAGTTTTGTTTATACAGAAAAAATCTATAATTTAGAAGGATGTAAAATATTATGTTTCACTTGGAGAAGAAAATCCATAACAGTCAACAAATGAGAAAATGAAGAATTCATCATTACAGTCAATACATAAGATTATTCTCATGATGTTACTGTGATGTAATATCTGACACATTAAAATATTTAATTAAGTTAGCATCAACCTATTTTATTGATATCTCATGCAATACATTTTGAACGACTAGTAACATGAATAACATTTTTTCATTTAGATAACTGAAAGAAGAAACTATATAATATTTTTCCTCATAGTATATGACATATTTAATATATCACCCTTTGTGAAAAAATATAGTTATATGATCATATAATTCTCTATAGGGATGTTTGTATGTTTTTTTACCATTTGGGAAATAAAATGAATTGTGCCATGTTATGTAATATTCATTATAAAATAGAGAGAAATATTTGATTATACACTCACATGTATATATGAATAAATTCACCTTCAATAAAGAATAGTGTGAAGAATAGAGAAAAATTTATAAAATTATTCATAGAATAATATCCATTACTAATATTTGTAAGACTGATATTTAAGGAAACATATGTGAATAGGTCACTTCCCAGAACATTAGAGTAACTTCTGTTAAAAAATATTTTAGATTTTTAGAAAATTGATGTTTCATAGGAGATACCAGGTTATGAGTTCAATTACATGTTGAATCCCAATACCTCTATATTTAAAATAAATCGATAAATTTTGGATCTTTTCATGGATTAGTAAATTAAAATAATTTTAATATTTTATAATAGTAATAAAATAGTAAATCATGAATAACATGGTAGACTGTATTCTATTATATGGGATAGCTTGAGTCTCAATAAAGTTGATGATGAATTGTGATCACAACCATGTGGAGATAAATAATGTGATGGGATGATTAGATGACTTTATATAAAAAGATATAGAATATTTTAATTTATATGTATGAATATATTTTAGGTAAAAATTCATATTTATATGATCAATATATGTAATGGGAGACGAAAATAGGATCTATGAAGAGAGGATGATCAACATGATCGAGAGTATTATTCTTGCTATAAAACCTATCCCAGAATTATTTATCCATTTAAATGAAATAACAATTTTATTGTACTTAATTATTCGAGATTATTTGCTAAAAACATTATAGGGTAAGAAAATTTGTTTTAGTATCTTTTTTTTACAAAATTCATGCATTAAAATTGAAGGTTGGACTACCACTATCATTCATTTATCACCTTAAATAAACAATTTCAATAATAAGGATTTTATGAGTCCTAATATTGATTTATTTGCAATTTTTTAGGTAACTCATTTACAAACCCTTTTGGAAAAATAATTTTCAATCAAAAAATAATACACTTTAAGATCATATAAAAAAACAAGTTTCACTGATTTCAATATGATTTTATTTCATTATTGACTCATTTATTTAATTAAAAAATTACTAATTGAGTTAATAGTATGTTCACCTCTCAATAGTTCTATTCAAATCACATTACAGTAGTATATCTAGTCAATATATTCATTTTCAAAATAAATGGAATATATATTACAAAATTTGAAAGTGTCCCAATTACTCTAATCCCAAATTTTAACTACTCATTTAATATTCTTGTATCCTAATTTCACTAAATCTAGTCAATTTTTAATTAATTTTTCTACTCCTTATCTTTTATATACACATCACCCTACCAATAAATAATTTTTTAATATATATATATATATATATTGATGAATATCACAATATCCCTTCCCATGGGTGTGATGAAAATAAAAAATACATACTAGAAAATATATGTTTATAAATAATTTTTTAATTTTAAATTGCATTGATGCTTTATTTCATCCCAAAATAGGTGACGTTATATTCTCTATTTCTTTGTGATTAAAATAAAAAAACTCTTTAAATCTGTTTTGGTTTAGTGAATATATTTTCCAATTATGCATGTTATTTTATAATTTTCATACAATATATTGATTCATGATGATGGAGCTAGAGCATTAAATGGATTGATTTTATTTCCATGATTATACGACTACCTTCCAAAACCAACTAAATTTTTAATAAAGATAAAATATTAGTAAATTTAAAATTTATATATATTGGGGTTTGTAGAATTTTTGTATCTAAAATAGTATGGTATTATACATGTTTACTTATAATTATTTAATATGTAGAAATTCTTAAAAAATAATGTTTATAAATACAAAAATGAATCTAGAATTAGTTAGGTATGATATGTGTGAACTAATCAAATTATAAGATAGAGGTAAAATAGTCTAATTCATTAAATTCCTTGAAGATATTCTAGAATGTAAACGTGAAGTAGAGAAAATTATTAGTAAAAGTTAAAGATATTATAAATGATGGTTAATAAAAAAAATATTTAACACAAGAATTCATGAATCTAATAGGTATTTAATATCTCCCATTACATCATATGATACATGATTTTCAAAAAGGATAACTAACACATAAAAATTTGGTAACTATTATGATAAACGAATACCATTTATATTATTATATAAAATAAAACCATTATGTTATAATTTATTATGTAAATTGTTTTAGGTCTAATTTTAGAAAAAACGTATGACATGAAAACAAAAATTCCATTACTATTAATTATCATAAATTATTAAGGATACTACATTCCCCTATATTTAATATCATTATTCAAGAGAAAATATATTTTTCTATTTAAGGGTGCACATATTTGATTTATAAAATTGGAGAAAATTACACATCATTAATGTATATAATCCATATTCACATGTGTTGGAATATGAATATGAATTCAAAAAAATGAAGTGGGAAAAGTTTTCCCTAAGATGCATATTATGTAGGATAGAGAAATTCCATATTTTTTATATTCAGCGAGAGAGATGATATATATATAAATTATTAATTATGTATAATGGATATTTATCTACAAATGAATTATAAAAAATTATAATATTATATAGATAATAATAAATCAAAAAATATATTCAAATTACCTAAATTGAGAATTTTATATTATTTATTTATCTATTATATATATAGATAAAAATTGGTATTCATGAATATACAACTCACCAATGGTATAATAGGTATACATAAAGGGATTATTGGATTCTAAATGATTAATTAAGTGTCAAGTCATAATCTATGAACAATATTGTGCACTAATTTCTATACTGAAACACATAATATTTATATTTTCATAACAAATTTATATAATTATGAAATTCACAAAATCTATTTCAAGAACAGTTTATATAATTTAAGCCTTGTTGAATATGTCTATATAACAAAACTAGATGTGTCTGTTATTCCAAATAGTTAAAAAAAATTATACAAGTCACAAAGATACATTTTATTTGGTTTAAAGAAAGCCTCAAGATCATAGAATATTACATATGATGAATCTTTAAGATATTTTGGATTCATTAAAAATAATAAAAATCCCTATGTATATATGAGGTTAATTGGAGTGGTATAATAATCCTTGAAAATTACTATTATTGCATTTATAAAATTTATATTATTCATATAATTAGTTAAATCCATGTTAAATATATATTTCTAACTGAATTATTTAAAGAAAATACATGAGTTCCAGGGAAAAACCATTGGATTTTCTTAGATCAAGTCATATTATATGAATTCCATAAGTATTAACGAATTATAGAGAGATTAATTAAAGAATGTATTGACACCTATGTCACATGGTACAAACCTCTCCATGATAATGTTCCACAACACATAAGGATATTATGATCATGAATATAAATATATATGCATTATAAATTGGATTTATCATGAATTCAGTATGAAATCTTGATATCACATTTGAATAATTAATTTTGGGAAAATTTCAAATGGATGTAGGAGTGAATAATTACATATTACTTATATCCCTCCAACAATACTTATGAAATTATGAAGGATAAGATCAAGGTAATTGGAGGTTTGGGAATAAAGTTATCAGGGGAATATTTATCTAGATTTTAATAGATATATTTTATATAATATAACATATAGTATAAAGAAAAAACTGATATAATCTTACTAAAGATGTAGTAATAATTTATATGTATAAATAGTATGGTGAAACTACTAAAGCAAATAATAAATTTTATAAAATATTCACTAATTTATTATGAATATGGAACTGTTCCAGGATAGTAAATGTATTATCATAATATATATTATTATATCATGTGATTATGATGATATTCTGTATATCAATTTTAAAAGACATTACAAAAGGTAAATACTTCGTAATATCACCTATTTGAAGTACTTTTTGATGATGAAAATTTATTGTAAGTAGAGTAGAAACAAAAAAGATGTGGGGTATCTAATGAAACTAGAAATACCAGAATAGAAACATGAATATCATATGAGATGTAACATGTTGAGAATTGTTTGTAGTTGGCTTTAGTGAAATTGGGAATTTGATAGAGTTGGTTTCTTATATCAAATTCAAATTTCATTTATGTTTACTATAATATATATAAAAATTTTATCATATAATGATTGTTCTTTTATGTACCACAAAGGTTAAAATGCCCATAAACTATTTGTCACAGAGAATGGTTATTGATGTTCCAGACTATTAATATAACATATATATGTTATCATAATATTCTTAAACATATATTTTATGGACTATATAACATATTTGAAAAGGGACCCATGTCATATTTTAATATCATGTGATGGAGACTCAAAATACATTGAGGCTTCAAAATATGTTCACACCTGGTGATCTCCACAATGGGAGGTCTTCAGTAGGGAATTACTAATTATAATACCATATGATTTATATAAAATTGTATATTCCTATCTATGAATGTATATATATATTTCATAGACATATCATGACAGTAAATGTGTATCATGAATCCTTAACTTGAATACATGGATAAAACCTAGGGCAACATATTCATGTAGCATAGTAGCTTATTTCATGGGAATTGTTTGTTATATGAAATTAGTTTAAGAATTCAATTAAGTATTTTTCACATACATATTAGTAGAAGAAGATATATATGTCCCTTTGAGTGACATGAAACTACTTAAAGAACACATGGCATGATATATTATAGATGACTTCATTTCATAATGTTAAATAATGATTAATAAATCATATATAATTATGAAAAAAGTATGCATCCTTCTTGATGAGATATTAGAATAAAATTGTATTATGATACACATTAGCATTCATAGAATGGTTTTAGTGGTTGGTGTGGTAATAATAACTTCCTTTTATGGATTGTTTTACATGATACTATATATTAGTCTTGGACATTCGATATTTCACATATTTTCCATGAGAATTAGGCTTAATGGGTGATATGATAAGTGTAACTAGAATCACTTAAAATGAAAATGATTTTGAAAATATGAATTAAAATTATTCATCAGGTATAGAATAAAAATTATTATAGTAAAGTTTCTTAGATAAATTTATCTACAAGATAGGCATTTATAGAATATGTGAGTTAAATTTAATCATGACTATAATTATTCAAACTGTAATAAATAAATAATTATTTATTCAATAACATTGATATAAGATTTAATTCAATATTTATTTAGTTATTTTATTAATAATGAAAATTTTATTATTATTTTTAGTGAATATATTATTTATTTAATTATTTACAAACATATAATTTTTATTTAAATAAAAAATTATCTATTTAGTGTCTGGATGATTACATTGGAGGATAAACAGATCTTCATATACACAATATAGAAATAATATATTTATTTAATAATGATAAAATAAATATCAATTTATTATTTAAGAAATGATATTAGATATTTCATGAAGTTTAAATAATAACATTATTAATGTTATTATGTGATATGAGCAGTTAAATAGAATAAATTAATTGATAGGTCTATATGTACCATTATATATTAATTTATATTAAGTATATAAAGAAAAATATATAATATTTTTATGTGTGAATTTATTAAAACAATGACGAAACTCTGTATAATATTCTCATTCCATGGAGAGAAAATTACTCTCTTACTCACATTAATGAATAAGAAAGGACAAGAGATATAAATGTGATAATGATAAATATCATAAATTACTATATACTACCGCACTAAAACCCAGTATTTTAGGTAAATCATTAAAATATTCACATACCACATTTTGAAATATCTATATGAATCCCACATTGATTATCGATTTTAAAATACATTTCAAAATGAGTAGTGATAAAAATATATTGAGCGAATAATTGGCTACATTGTTGGGGGAATTAACATTTTTTTTATTTTTACTAGTATTTATACAATATAATATTAACAATATGTTGGGTCATAAATAATCCATTGATCAAAATTATCAAAATAATAATAACTTATAGAAAAATAATGATGTTTTGGATGGAAAAAGGTCATGGTATTTTGAAACAATGAATAATTAAGAAGTTAAATAGTGGGATTTCTAATAATTTATAAGAATGCGATAACCGCATGTTATTCCCCTGATTATCCTATATTGTCATAAAAAGGAGAATCACTTGATCTATTGATCCAATTTTTTAAATAACATAATCTATATTTCTATGTTAATTCAACTAGGAAACAACCTAGGATTTTTTCATAAAGGAAAAGTGATTCCCTATCCACAAATTGCGATAGAGTGATAGCTATCGAACATCCTAAACCAAACTGCACAAAAAAACATGAGATATGTGGATAATAAATGATATGATGAAAAAAATAATATCATTGGAATGAATATACAATCCTATTTTGACCATCCATTATAAGGAAGAATATGATGAATTTTATTGACATTTTACATAAGAGAATTTCCAAAGATGTTTAGTGTCTATGTGTAGAGATGATCTATTCATGAATGATTTTATTACTTTATCTAATCCTTATTATTAACTAACATATAAACATATTATTGAATTTATATTTATTTTAGATGTGGGTATTGGAGTTATCCTTCAAATATTGGTAGAATCATCCTAATATAATTATTGATTCCCAATATATGGTGTCATTATAGAAGTTCAGTCCAAACTTGTTGCAAACCCCCATCATCATGAGGAGGGAAGGGATGAAAAGATTATGATTCCTTCCTTTCACATGATAAAGGAGAGATAATGAACCTTTGTCCCACCTCCAATAGGCCACAGGGTGGAGACCAAAACCAAGGTTATATAAATCTCACAAAAATGGGATGAATAACCCTTTTTAAAGTAACACAGATTCAGAGATAAGATGTATCAACCTCAAAAACACCAAGATAGTTATATATACATTACGAAACCAAAATCCATCCCACATGAATATTTTAATGTGAAACTACTATAACTACAAACAAAACACAAAGTAAGTATGAAAATAAAACTAAGCATCAATACAACAATCATCCCAAAAATATGAGATACTAAGGCCTAGCACGGTCTGCACAATCTCATTGGAAACCTAAATACAATTTTATATGTGTATGGTAAGCATGCAAGTATACTCAATTGGTAAAAACAATGTCACACATTCCCAAGGGGGAGAAGAATACTAATTCCCTTGTGAGAAAACAAATGAAACCAATAGCACCTATCAATGAATACTATGAACCCAACCTCACGACGATAGACACACCAAGTAACATAAATTATGTATTGTATTTTAATAAGCACAAAAAAATTTGGGAACCCCACACCAATTCACACAAATTAACTAGAACATCCTGACACATTAACCTCTTACACAAGACCCACTTTCACAACATTTATGTACTCACCTAGGCCACAAACAACACCACATTCCTTCTTGTAGACATCTCTGACACTACCACACCATAGTATGGTTTGCAAAAATCCCGGACCCACACAAACCACACCCTACTCGAAAACACATGGGCTTCATCCTGAGGACATATGGGTAATAAAACACCTCTCACACAACCATTACCGTAGATCAAGAAACAAAGCTCATGCCATTATAACCTTCCCGAAGAGACATGGTAGGTAAATTTATAGAAGAGGGAGTAGAGAAGAGTTAGTAACTAGCTATCCATCCTCCCACCAATATGTTAGGAATGAAATACTCCCCCTCAATAAGGGGGTGCGTAGAACATAGTGATCAACATGGGTGGGGTACATATAAAAAAACAAAAGTATGCACAACAATATAAATAGGTACCAAAAATATTCACAACCTATGGGTTTTCAAAAAAACTACCAACCAACACAAAACTTCCGTTACTTCGAGATTTATAATCATGTATCACCACAAACAAAAATTACATCCGTAATTCAATGTTTACCCCTGACCAATTAATTTTCCCAATTATAATTGTCTACTTTTAAATTTATTCATTTATTTATTCCATCCCTACCTGGGCAGCTAACATGCACAACATCTGCATCCATTTTTAGAAGGATAAATGCCACTAAACACTACCAATTCAAACAATAAATTAGGTAAAATCATCCTACTTCAATGTTATCCCACAAAAGTAATTCCCTCACAACCATCCTTGGAAGCCCTGATGCACAATAGAACCACACCAACACACCCATAAACATGAAATCAAAAAAGTACCCTATCTCACAACCCCACTTCCCAACCAGTACGTAGATTCAATCCCTCTACATGAAAGTCCATCCATTCCAGGATCAATCAATCTCTCAAACTAACATACCATCACACTTCCATTACATCCCCATACACACAGTCACACCCCCGGCCTTAGCACCACACTACCAAAACACACACAAGGCACAAATCGAATAAAACATATCATATAATGACACCTATCCAAAAAGGTTTTCTCTAATTTAGTGATCCCCGTTCTTTAAATTCCACTTAAATAAACATGGGTGATCACATAAAGACATTCATCGTGGGGAATATATTTCATTTATTGAAGTGTACACAATTTATTTGGTTGATAATTACAACAATTATTGATAGTGATGAGTCAACATTTATAAAGAATCACCAATGCACCGATAATGACCACCAACAACCATGATTTTCAGAAGCCACATTGCCACAAAAAATCACATCATCATCATCATCAAAATAACAAACATAATACACATTCAACATCAATCCACTCTTATCCTGTTATAATATTCTTTATAAAATTTATCTTTATTAAAATATTACATTCATTGGTTTTAAAAATGTAAAATTACCAATTCCATCAAGTATGATACACAATTATAAGGGAGGAATAGGAAATCCCTAATTGGAAAAGAATATGATCATTAATTATTCCTTGCGTAAAAAATAGAGGGTTGTGTAATATGTAGGAAGGACTCTAAGGGAAACTAGAACAATGGATGCTACACAATGGGATACTCCATGAAAAGTATTGAATCTATACGTGACATAGGAAAAGGGAAACATGTGGAGAAAAGAAGATTTCAGTTCAGATGGTCTCAGTCCTATATCAACTGAATGGGAAATAGTTTCAAAATTCATTAACGTTTGATCATGGTCAGGATTATGAGATTTTAATATCTCAAAGTAGTCAGAGTTTTAGGATATTAATGAAACAATTAATATCTTATAAAAGGAGATAAATAAACAATAAAATAAGGATTTAAACATGATGTTCGTTAAAAAAATGTAAGAGGGTTGAAAATGGAATAAAATGGGGAAAATGGAAATTATTCATCGATGGGTGAGTCATCGACACTGAAAGCGAGTCACTAATGGCCGAGTCACAAATTATAATCCACTGACGTAACCTACCGATGCCTGACTCACTGATTCCCTAACTCACTGATGTCGTAACTTACCGACACTGTGACTCACCAACATTGAAACCCTGACTCCCCGACACCAACACCACGTGTCACCGACACTAACACATTGATTCACTGAAATAGACACCCTGAGTCACCGGCATCGACACCCAGACTCACTGACGCCAACAAACTGAACCATGTACACTGATGCCCTAAATCCCTAACACTGATATCCTGACTCACCGACTCTGATGCCCTGAGTCACCAACACTGACGCCCAGAGTCACTAATGGAAAAACAGAAAATTTGTAAAACTCTTGAAATGGGATACCATTGCTTCCAAGAACACCCTAATCAATAGATTTTGAAAAAGGAAGGGACAACAGAGGTTTGGACCAGTACATCAAATACCTCTCAAACAATTCATTCCCTTAATAATTTAAATCCAAACCCAGAATAAAGAGTTGTATGAACAACCATATTTTTTTATTCCTCTCAAGGAAAAACAACCTTGTATTATTGGACTAAAACATCATCATCTTGTAACACCTCCTATAACATATCCTATCCCAAATAACTGCAAGGCATACCACACAAGAAACAAAAGACATGCGGCTCAAATAAATGGATTAGGGAATTCCTTACCCCTTGTTAAGATACTATCCTATTTAGGAAGCACTCACTTTCCAGCACAAGTTTAATCACATCTGCATTAATTTACCTTGATTAAGGATTAATTCTTCACCTCCGCATATATTAGGACATTATTGTACGTCATACAATAATAAATCAACTCATCTCCTAGGAAAAAAGGTTTATACAATACATCACATAGAAAAACACATAGTAAAAACTCAAACCAACTCTGGTATTTGGGATGCATCTCCGTCTCTCACCCCCATGGACTCCCCTACAAACCATAATGCCTCTATAACATGCGAACCAAGGGAATGGTCCATCAATTCAATGCCTTACCTATGATCAGGGACCTCAACTGATCACTCCACAAACGTTGTGTCAGCCTCGATATCCATCTCTCCCCAGTCAATGACATGGGAGTCATCATGAAGATATTAAATAAACTAGGAGACATAAAATACATCGTGGATACTCCCCAACAGTTGAAAATACAGCTAATATTCCATCTTTCTTACTTGTCCCAACACAACGAAGGGTCTGATAAACCTAGGAGAAAGCTTAATCCCTCTACCAATCCATTGCTTCCCACAGAGAGGGGAAATCATCAAGAACACGTAGTCCCCAACAGTAGACTCCAAATGAATCCTTTGGTGATTCTCATATGTCTTCTATCGGTCCTCTCCTGCCTTTATCCTCTCACAGACACGTTTCACATTCTCTATCATATTATGCACTATGTTTGGACCAATAACAGCTGCCTCGCAAACTACTATCCCATATATGGGTGAATAACATGACCTCTCGTAAAAATACCTCGAATGGAGAAATGAAAATGGAAGAGTGATAAGTATTATTTTAGGAAAACTCTACATAACAAAAATTTCACAACCAATCCCCAATAAGGAACAGAACACAATCCCACAACCTGTCCTCCAATATATGGATGGTCTTATCTGTTTTTCCATCATTATGTGGGTGGAAAGAAGTGCTGATATATAAATGGGTGACATAGTCATGTTGAAATCCCCTATAGAATCATTATGTAAAACATGTATCCCAATATGAAATGATGGATTTTGGAACTCCATACCATTGCACCACGTCATCCACATATCTTTGAACTAAGTCATACATTTTTCTCCACTCCTTTATTCCATATATGTGAGTCTATTTCATCAACTGATCCACTACTAACCAAATAACATCTCATCCTCCCTTAACCCAGGGTAATCCCATGATGAAATATGTCAATATTTCATCCCACTTCCACTTGTGGAAATCTGGGTGAAGATAAAAATAACTGGGAAAATAGTTCTCCACCTTCACTTTATAGCACCCCATGAACATTTCCACAATCTCCACCACTACCCTCTTCTTCATGGTCAACTAAATATGTTCCCTCATTACCAGGTACATATTGGAAACTCTTAGGTGTACCGCTAGGGGTAAACTATGAAAAACATGGAGTATTTACTCATGCCTCTCCATTGGAACAAACAACTTCCCCAAGAACAACAACTGATTCTAACCCTCCTCCAACCATCCGTTTAGAGCATCACCTTTGTTAATGTGATCAAGCACCAAATAAACCTCGGAGTCTCCCCACATAGACTCTTACACCTTTACTTCCATCCACTTATGCATCTGAGTACCTATAATCCAACTTATCTATATCTCTCCAAGAATATGTATATTCATGAAAAACAAACTTTTGAGACTCCCTTCTATAAGAATTAGTCATGAAATTTCAATTTCTTGAGGTGAATGAGACCTCCAATTTGTAATGATGGAGAGACTCCATCAACCTCCACTATCGCAATTTTAGATCTTACTGGAAAAATATGTACCTTAAGATCTTGTGATATATAAATACCATAGAGTTCTCTTTAATGAGGTAATGTTTCCACAACATTAGTGTGAACATGACCACTGTTAGATCTAGATCATGGGTGTAATTGTTACATTCATGGGGATGTAATTTCAGAGACCAATAAAAGTTCACTCTTAGTTAAAGCACGAGAACTCAATCCAATCATAAACAATACGAATAAAAAACACCTAGAACCTAACCCCATCCTCTGGAACATTGAGTACTATAGCAGCGACCAAATTCCTTTTTAGCGAGTTGAACGTTTTCTAGAAGTACTTAATCCACACAAATGCATGTCCCTTTCATGTTGGTGCCATCAACGAATCAACAACCTGAGAGAAATTAGGTATGAATCTGTGTTATTATCCATCTAAATATAGAATAATATGAAACTCTGCCAAATTCTTGGGAGATACACATGAAAAAACTACCTCCACCTTCAATGGGTCCACTTCTAAACCCTACTAAGACACCACATGTCTAAGGAAGTCACCTCCCTCGTCCAAAACATGCACTTGGATAGCTTCCCATAGGGATGATGTTACCAAAGGAACTCTAATATAGTTCTGAGATGATCGATATGCTCCTCCTTATAAATCAGGTATATTAGGATGTCATTGATGAATACGACAAAAAACTGGTCCATGAACTCATGATATATAGAGGTCATAAGCCCCATGAACATGGTTAGTGCATTGATAACACTGAACGACATAACCATGAACTCAAATTGCCAATAATTTCACCGAAAAATGGTCTTCGGGATGTCACCCACATTCACTATTAATAGGTGTTACCCAAACATCATATCAACCTTAGAGAACCAAACAACTTCCCATAGTTGTTCGAAAATACTATCCACGGGAGAGGGTAACTGATCTTGACCATTGACTGGTTCAGTCTGTAGTAGTCTATGAGTAACCTCATACCATCATCTGCCTTCTTCAAAAAACAAGATCAAATATCCCCACAATGATACACTTGGTAAGAAAAAACCCTTCTTTATCATATCACCAATATGAATCATAATCTATTGAAAATCAGAAGGCTCCATCCGATAAGGATCCCTCAAAATCAGACTAGCACAAGATTGTATGTCTATTCAGAACTCTACATCACATAGAGGGACTAGTGTCACAACCTCCTCAGGGAAAGAATCCTTAAACTCATGGAGAACTCCAAAAACCTTGACATTTTTAGTATCCACTGATCCCACTAGCAACTCTTCTAATAATGAAAGAAGAAGCACCACATGTCTCCTGCCCATCGAAAAACTATGCTCAGCCATAAAATCCCCACGATGGCCTTTCACATCTGAAAACATAACTCTTATCTAGAAGTAGTTGAAAATATCATGTATATATTATAACTAGTCGATGATAAGAATTAAATCGTATGGATGCATCTTTAGCAGAAAAATATCACCACTGGACTTATGTGTCCCCTACATCATTCTACATTACATGAAAACATCAAACAAAATAGTTTGGCCTTCGATGTGTGTACTCAACACAAGGGGCATGGAAAGACTCTCCATGCCTATACCCATGGAATCAGATACATTGCATGCAATGAAGGTGTGGAAAGCTCTCAAATCAAACTAGCTGAATGAAATCATACTAAACAAATTTATCGTACCTCAAACCATATTAGACCCTACTGAAACTGCTACCTCTACGTCATGAAACTACCCACGCCCAGCCCCTAACCCCCTCATCCATCATCCTTCTCCCTTAACACACCTTTGTTGAGGTCCCTAAGGATCACCGTGATGTGGTCCTTCCCATGAATCAACCGCCCATAGTGGATCACAGGACTAACATCCTTAATACTGGAAGGTCAAGGCTGAAGCTACTGCTGAGGTAGGCACTGAACCTTCCCACCACCACCACATTGAGCTCGAGTCAAGAACTTCCCCTAGAGGTTCCCAAGACCATTACAAGAAAATAAAATCAACCCCATGCCCATGGAAAAAGGGTGAGGACCATAAGGTTGAAATTGAAACTAATGGGGTTGGCTCCCAACTAACCGAAACCTAGAAGGCCCTAATGTAAGAGACATACTGTTGACATATTTCCCCATTCAAAAACTCGACTGACCTCATTCTCACCTTACACCTAATCATGAGTGAATCCTTTACACTACATCAGCCTTCTTATGAACCTCTATGTATGTCTGTAGGGTGAAGGGAGTAGCCACATATAAAAGAGAAAGATGTAGTGCTTCCTCTAATCATCTCACCTGAGAGTCCTCATCTAGAGTGGAATCCAGAGAAAAATATAGGAGATCCTTGAACTTGGTCCCGAAATCCCGTAACGACATAATCCTCTATTGGGGGGGGGGGAGATTATATCCTACCAATTCTCGTCTTTCGTCATGGAAGAAAGGAGTTCCACCCGAAACTCCTTCTTAAAGTCGGCCCATTTAACATTTGTCACCTTCATCTTCCCCAGGTAAAGTGTCCACCAGTGATGCACTTCTCCCCTCATCTGGCACACTTCCATGGGAACCCAATACTCTATTGAAGCCCTGATCAAGATGAGAGTGGTCAACAAATCCCTGAGTCATCTATCTATCTCTATATCGAAGACACTTCCCACATAAATTCCCAGAGTCTTATGCTAGAAAGTAGAAAGAATATTCTTCCACTGTTCATCTTTCATTAATGGATTGACCCTCCATCGTCCAACTAGGATGACATGATGAATCTCCACTTCTCATAACTTGCATGGGTAATGTCTTGAATCCATACCTAAAAGGAAAAAAAAATAAATCCTACACCTGGGTAGTATGTAATGTTTCTCTTATAAATCATTTTAACTCTTTATTTGTTCTCATTTTTAAAAAAAAATTCTCAAAACAAACAAGAAAAAAAGACATCGTGATGCATGTACCTTTATTAGGGTACCTACACTATGAACTATGTAGACTCACATGGTTGTTTAGTAATCTCTGAGTCCATGCATCAGATCATAGGGGGACCAAAAATCCCATTTCCTAGCCGATCTTCCCAGGCCTATGTCACACACCTATATCATCAAATATTGTTTCCCTACCAGTCCATGCAATCCCCACTATGCCAAACTCTAAACTCCATCCAATCTCTCAACCATCCCCTCTAATACCAATCTATTATGACTCACCTTCTACATGATGAGTGAAAGGATACCATGATGTGAAGTACTTCATTCCACAATATGATAAAGAGATAATGACCCATGATTCCCACCTATAATAGGCCCCATGTTGACAACTATCCCCAAGGGTATAGAAATTTCACAGAAATGGGATGCATTGCCCTTTTTATAGTATCCAATATCGGGAGATAAGACATATCAAACTCAAAAACTCCAATACACACTCGAATATATATATATATATATATATATATATATACAAGGAAACCAAAATCTATCCCACATGCATGTTTTAAAGTAAAAATACATGATATAAAAACAAAACTCCAAGTATGTAACAAAATAAAACTAAGCAGCAACACAATAACTGTTCCAAACATCTGAGCTAGTAGTGTCCAATATGGTATGTGTAATTTCCCTAGTAACTGGAAAATAGTTTTATATACATAGGGTGAGTAAAAAAGTATACATAGTGTGAAAATTAAAAGTAACCAATGCACAAGTGGGAGTATATTATTAATTCCAATATTGGAAAACCAAACAAACCAACAACACCTATCAAGGAATACTCTCCACCCAACCTCACCAAGGAACACTCACAAAGTAATGAAAATAACATAACACAATTTAATAAGAAAATCAATATTTGGGTACCCCACACCACTTCCCACTGGTTAACTGGAACATCCTGATGTATCTACCTCTACCACAAGACCCACTATCGCAACCTACCTGCACACAAATTGGCCAAAAACCACACCAAATTCTTGCTAGTAGACACCTAGGCCACTACCACTCTGTAATCATAGTCACAAAAAACTAAACCCCACACGTACCACACCCTACTCAAAGACACCTGGGCCTCATCCCGATGACACCTAGGAAACAAACCACCTCTCACACAACCATTACTATAGATCTGGTAACAACCCCCATGCTAGTACAAACTTTCTGAAGAGTCTTGGGTGGTAAATTCATAAAATTGGGATAATAGAAGAGCTAATAACCATCCATCCATCCCCCACTAGGATATTGTTAATGACACCATCCCCCACAATAATGGTGGTGTTTCGCATGTAGTGCTTAACACGAGTGGGCAAATATATAAAACACAATGAACTTAAGTTATATATACACATAATAAACACTCTTACCAACTTATTGGTTTTAAAAAAACTATCAATCCCCAAAAAACATCAATTTATATCACCCCAAAAAGCACATATCACCAAGAACAATGTTCACCTATATAATTCGATGTATACCCCATGAAATTTCATCAAACTAATTATAATTCATAATTTATAAATTTATTCATTTAATTATTCCATACATATCCGAGTAGATAACAAGAACATAATATAGAACAATATTAAGAAGGATAAATGATACTAAACACATACATGTCAAACAATGAAGAAACTTCCAAAATCCTTCTTCAATGTTATCCCACTCATTTCATTACGTCACAACCAAACCCGGCAGCCACACTGCACAACAAAACCTCACCCATCACACCCATAAACATGAAATCATGAAAAAAACAAAATATGAAGTCGCACAACCCAATAGCCTCATATATGTAGTCCCTGTACATAAAAATTCCATCCATTCCATAATCAATCAGTATCTCAAACTGAGATAGCATCACAGGCCTATATCGCCCCACACACGCAATCACACCCCAACCCCAACACCAGACTACCAAAACCAACACAATGATCAAACCAAGCCGAACACATCACATAACCACACCATTGAAATAGAATGTCCTCATAATTAGTGAACACTATTCATTAAATTTCACTTTCATACATAGGAGTGATCACAAAATGATTTTAATCTTGGGGCAACTATTTCATTTAACAAAGTGTATGTGATTTATCATATTGATAATTACACCAATTACTAATATGGAAGAAACAAAACCTATAAAGCATCCCCAATGCATAGGAAAAGACCAACAATGACCCTAATTTTTAAAATCTACAGATTAAAAGAAGATCACAACATCATCAATGATAATAAATAAAACAGTCGATGAACATTAATACATTCCCATACCATTTTCAGGTTTTTATTAGAATTTATCAATATTAAAATAATTCATTAAACTGTTTTCACAAAGTAATACTACTATTCCTATCCCACATGACACACTATTAAAAGTGATATGAAGGAAATACCTACTTGTAAAAGAAGATGATCAACACTTATTCCTTGGGTCAAAAACATATGGTTCTACGAGCAACTTGAAGGACTCCAAGGGAATCTTGATCAATGGATTCTACACAAAGGGAAACTCTACAGGGATTAAAGGATCTAGGAATGAAAAAGGAAAATGGAAGCACACAAGGAAAATAAAATATCAGTTTATAAGGGCTAGATCATATATCAAAAAATTGATAAAGGGATTCAAAAGTCATTAACGTGTGATCATTGACAAGATTGCAAATTTTGAACATCTAAAATTATGCAGAGCATTTGGATAATAAAGATATAATTAATACCCTTTCAAACTCCTTCACAAATGAACAAGAAAGGATTTAAACATGAATTTCATCAAATAAAACATAATAGGGGTAAAACTAGAAAAACCAGGATAAATTGGATATGATTGACCAATTAGAGATTCACAGATGTTGAGCCACCGATGTTACCTACCAACACCCTGACACACCGGCACCCAGACCCCCTGACTCACCGACACTGAAACCTTGAATCATCAACACCAACACCATGAATCATCGACACCGACACCCTGACTCACCTACACTAATGCCATGAGTAACCCACATTGTCACCCTAACTCTCCAACATCAACACCTTGACTCACCCAAAGTGATTCCCTAAATCACCGACCCCAACATCCTGACTCACCAACCCCAACGCCCAGAGCCACCAACACCGACAACCTGAGTCCCCAATGGAATAATGAAAAAATTGGAAAAATATTGAAATGAGTTACCATTTACTCCTTGAACTCAACAAGCACTAGATTTTTACATATGAATGGACCATGAAGGTCTAGGACATTACAAATCTACTTCACCCATATTTTCTTATACTTGTGGGTCTCATTAGGATTCTTCTGATTAGATCACAATTTTAGCCCCGTTGAGTAAATTATATATTTTTAATCTTGTAATCATAATAATTATTTTTCTAGTTTGGAACAGTATATATAATGTTACGATAAAAATATGAACATCTATTCTTATAAGGTCACAACATAGTTTCATCATTTGAAGTATTTTTTTAAAAATTAATCCTATGAAAATATAGAGTTAACATTGTTTAATAATGTATTAATAAAACCATAAAACCTAAATAAAATTCATATGGTTGAAACTAAATAATATACTAAATTTCAATAAAACCCTACACACATATACCATTGTACTATAAGATGAAGTCATATATCAGAATGTAAATTCATATCTAAATCAAAATTAATAAAATTTACAATATTCTTTTCAAATTGAAATTAATTATGTCTCCATTATTAAATACATGTAACTATAATTATCCCTATCTCATATTCATATATTTGTTTATCATAATTCATTCACCCATAGAACATGATGAAACCTACATCTTAATGAATTTTTGATCACTCATCTGTTGAATATGAAAATTATGATAAGTTATACTATTATCAAAATAATGAAATTCAAACCATTTTCATAGTTAAATACAAAGACAATTATGTTTTTTTCCAATAAATAAGATTTTCAAGGAATTTTGTTAATGATTAGGGATGTGGGTTTGATGTGAAAAACAAAAGGTCTTAAAGAAGAGAGTTTATTATTAGAATAATATGCATGATAAATCACCCAAAAATGAATAATATTCTACATTATGTGTACAAAAATATGAATTTTAGAACATAATGAAGATTTTTAAAAAATAATGCCACATGTCATATTAGATAAAGCATAATGAAATATAGAACGTTTTAGTTTGGTATGATTATATATGTGTGTGTGTGTGTGTCTTTCATTTTAAAGTGAATGGGGTGGGGAGAATATTGATCAAAATATCTAAAAATTTTGTGCACATTTTACATTCCCCATGTTCCCCCAAATATAATTTCCCCACACACTGAAGCTCATCCACCCTTATTGGTGGCTTCATCTCCACCTCTTTGAGAAATTATCTACCACCCTTCTCCCTCATTTCTTCCGTATAAGAATGATCCTAATATGGAGGTGTGGTATCATCTTCCTGAAGCACACCATGATTTGGTTGCCCCCTCCATGATGGAGATCCTCCTCTAGCTGGATCCTCCCCATTGGTCTCATTTTCAAGTATTCAAAATATTCTTCTTGGAGATCTTCATGTCAATGTTGTGAATAGATCCCCATTGATAGATTTACCTCCAATATCCTTCAAAGCATCTATGGTCTTCCAGTGGTGAACATTGGTGTAATGTGTTGGGGAATACAAACCTACAATACCTATTATTTAGATTTTATTCCTCTCATGGGGGCTCATGTGAAAATCAGGCATTCCATTTTTTGATTTTCATATTGATATTGAAATTTATTTTCTACCACATTGATTTATATAATATAGGTAATTTAAAAAAATTATTTCTGCTCAACTATATGTGATGTATTTTGTAATAGTTATTTGGGTCATTGGTATTTGGGTGCCACTGTGGAAAACCTATGTGTTTGATGACCATTCAATTTTGTGGTCGTTCAATGCATCCTAGTGGTGCACCTATTTTAGCTATTTCATGGGGTGATGCTGCAGTCAGTTTGTGTTGTTACATCGTGGTTTCTTCTCCAGGGGTGTGTAGTTAGATAGTTATGATTTTGTTATGTCTCCCTTCTCCTTGTAGGAATCTTTGTTCTAGATTTTGAGATATCATATTTAGAGTTCCTCTCACACTCTTGTGGGGTGGATCTGATGCTCATCGAAGACCTACTGTGTTTTGAGATTCCGTTGTGAATTGAGGCACTACCATATCTAAAATTAGGGATCCCTCTCTCCACCAGAAGAGGACCCTCAAGCTGATAGATTTCAACTCACATCATTTTCAGTCGATGCAAATAGATAAGTCAGATCTAGATTTTTTGATCTTGCTCGGTTCATTCTATTAATCTTTTCTACGTCAAGGGTCTGTTGACCACAAAAACATTTTTCGATAAATAGGCATTGCATGATCAGGAACAAGTGCTCATTGAGGTGTTATTGTAAGAAATTAATTTAATACACAAGGTGGCCTTGATTTCATGCATCATGAAGAGATACTTATAGAGTGAACCTACTTGAAGTAAGAATCATAGTCATACCCACGCATCTAATGTTGTATGTATCCCTTTAACCCGGCTACTCAGATTAATTGCTTCAATTTTTGTAGTTTATTCACTATCCATCATTAAACACTATATCTGATTATTCCTTATTGATTTTAGTTTTTTACGATTGATGTATATTGTAATATGGTGTTTTTTCCTTGAGTAATTAATTAAATGGCATGTGTGGGTGATGTTCTTGTCAGGCAGTAGTTCCTAGTGGGACCGAAGTATATAAATTCCTGTGTGAATGTTATATTTTACATTGGTTTTTATTGTATTCCATTTTTTATCATTGTACAATATTGGAAAAAATTTAATTGATATCGTCATTGGTTTTGGGGTTTTTCACTGCACTATTACTATCCAACACATACATCCCCCACAACATTTGTTATCAGAGCCAATTTGATTTTCTATTTTCAAATTTCCTTGATTTCTTACCCTGATGAATTATATATTTCTACCATTATTAAAAATTGGATGTATCTCTGCTATTACATTGAATTTTTTTTGTTTTTTGAATACTATTTTATGTACACTTCTATAGTTTTGTAATATGCTACCATTGATTTATAATTATGAAATCTATTATTGATTATTTTTTCCTTACTGGTTTTCTATTTCTTTTTCGGCCTGTTTGAGCCAATATTATCCATAGTTTTCTTACTGTTAGTGTCTCAAGTTTTGGGAAAGAGGGGTTTGTGTGAGGTTGGTCTGAGAAATAATGTATTGGTTAGCAGTGGGTGTGTGGTAGAGTTCGTCGGTCTTTTTTTGGGTCACCTTTTTCTACCTTTAGTCTTATGAGAGTGAGTTGGTAATTAAATCGGTTTTTTTTCTCTTTTATGTCCTAGTTTTTGGATGGTTTCTCTAGGATGAACCATTACCAGTGGTGATTGATCCTAGGTAGTTTTCAGAGAGGCAATTTCATGTGAATATGTTCTAAGATGATCAGACTACATGGTGGATCTGTTAGGATCTATTTAGTGGTGTTAGATGGTTCCTAGATATCATATAGGGATATACTATGATGGGATTTCAGAGTCGATCATGGGCTGACCTTTGATAATTCGTGTTCTTGTAGGCTTATAGTTTTATCTTAGGACTCCTGGGACAACATGAATTTTTTTTGTGGTAGCCGGTTTTGAGGAACCTCCCTTATTGGATTGCTTTAGGTTGTGCTTCTGTCTAGTGTGCTTCAATGGGGAAGAGTAGTGGGTATAATTCAAGGTTTTCCTTTATTTTTTCCTAGGAGGGTGGGAATATTGGGAGGTAACCAAGATTGAGGATATTATGGTGTTGGGAAGTTGTTAGAGAAGTAAATTAATGAATATATGTCTAGCTAACCACCGGACATTATGATGGTATTGTTGGTATCTCTTTGACAACATTGAATGGGTACCTTGGAATTTGGTGCTTTATGACGTTAGTGGGATAGACTAGGATGGGTTTTTCATTGGTCATTAGTGGGCTTGCCTTTCTTGATAGTTTTGTATCCTATTGCTTACAAGTTTTCCATTAGGACCAGGGTCGTATAGTTTATACAACATTCAAGGTAACGATGTGGTTTCCCCTATTACGTGCTTCTAGTAAGTATCTTCTTCTTAGGTGGGGAATTTCATGGGTCTTTTTAAATTCAACCAAATTGAGTTATTTTCTTTATATGATCTTTGTGTTTTATTTAATGTTTGGTTTCATTTTCATGAGTTGTTTTGTTTACTTCTATTCTCATTTCTGCGCTATTTTTTTAGTTATATTCCTTATCAATTGTTTGACTTTTATTTTCCACTTTTTGTAAAAGGATGGGTACTATTGTGTGCTGCTTTGTGTTGTAGGAAATGGTCAGTAGTATGGGACTTCCTCGTTGGAATGATCTAAGATATAGGTTTAGGTATGTGCATGTTTGTGTTCTATTCATGTTTTGAGTTCCTTTATTCTAGGCCCATTTAAGTAGTATCTTAGATGTAAACGATGAGGGAAAATAGGTATAATATTGATACATATGTTATACATTAGAAGTGTATAGTTTGAATAGTATTGTTTATTAATTATTTCGTTTCACATAAGTTTTTTAACATGATTTCCCGATTCAATTGATAGGATTGATGCAAGAACATCTCCTAATTTTATGTGAAAATGGTCAAGATTTTAGAAAATCGGGTATTGTTTTTTTCATATTAAATTTGTAATTAATTTTCATCCAATTGTAATTGTTAAATCCCCGAAATTTTCATTTATTTATTATGTTCAATTATATATGGTAGATTACGGACTGGTTATTTGGGATATTCATATTTTGGTGTCACCTTGGTAACCCTACGTGTCTGATTGCCGATCAATTTGGTGATCGCCTAATGCATCATAGAGGTCAACCTTTTTTAGTGGTTTCATGGTGTGTTGTTGTTATCAGATCAGGTTACTGCCACGTGGAATCTCATCTAGGGATGAGCAGGTACCTAGTGAGGGTTTTTATGACATTGTTCTCCATATAGTTAGTGTTGTTTGAGAGTTTGAAATATCAGATCTAGAGTTTATATCGTGCTCTCGTGGTGTGGATCTGTAGCTCATCAAAGACATATTGCATTTCATGGTTATTTTTCACATGGAGTCACTACAAGATCTGAAATTTGTGATCCATCTCAACACTAAAAGAATCCCCTTACATTTATGGAGCTTTTTCCACACACAACATTTAGTCAATGGAGACAAACAAGTCATATCTGGATCTTCTGTTCTTTCACAATTCATGCTAGGGATCTATTTTATAGAAATGGGTGTATGACAACCAAATATTATCTATGTTGATGAGTCATTAAGTTACCTAGATACAGTTCATATTGAGGCATTGTAGTTTGATATCAATCTGCTACGTGAGATGGCCTTTCTTTCACACTTCTTGAAGTGATCTAGATAGATCAATCTTACTTGAAGTGATCCAGACTCTCTATCCCAAGCGTCAATCATTGTATGTATCGGTTTAGCCCAGTTACTTAGAATAATTACTTCGGTGATATATTTATGTCAATTGTCTATCATTGAATTTTATATCTTTTTTCTTCCTTATTTACTTTTGTTATACATGATGGTGGTATCTTGTAATGTATTTTTTCCTTGAGAAATTAATAAAATGGAGTGTGTGGGTGGGGTTATTTCTATTAAATAGGTCCCAACAAGACTAGAGAACATAAATACCTTTGTTACTGATCAATTTTATTTATTTTGTATTGTATTCTTATTTCTGTATTCATTTTACTGAATTGGAAAAAAATCATTTGATCACGACATTAGTTTTGGGGTTCTACCATTGCACTATTGTTGTCCAACACATATAGCCCCCATAACAATTCGAATCAACGTCTCATATCTCTATTACCAATAAGAAATAATTTTTACTATTACATTGATCCCAGAATGATATTGTGGTAGAGTGGGATAGAATTCACCAATCTATCAGAAAATAGAGGATTAATTGTTTTTTGTGGTCTATGGAATTTCACTTCAGTGGGTATTCATCTCCAAAAATAGTATGAGTTAATCTTCTAGCCACCCCCTCCAGCTTTCACAACTTCTCCTTCCTTCCCAGTATAGGAGACAACCTCAGAAACATCCTATGAGTGGATGAATTCATAATTAATCATCAAGATATGAGAAATAATGGGATTTGCATTGAAATACATTTATCCCCTACTTTTTTAGACAAAATCCTCCTTCAAGTGGGAGAAAATATTTCATGGTAGAAAATATCTAATCATATTATCTCCTTATAACTTTTACATGACATGTATTTACAAGGAAACTATTTCTTCATGTGGTGAAATCATCCTTCTAGGAGTGCAGACGCAGCTCATGTGTACCCCTTCACTTATTGCTCGACTCAGATGGTGGAAAACATCACTAGGGTGGTTTTCAACCCTGCTCCTCCACCTGTTATGGTTCCTGCTCCCCGGCTAGTGCCTGAATCAATGGAAATAGAATTTTTTCTTCTGATTATGTCTAAAACATTCACATAAAATAATCCCCCCAAAACCTTAATGATTATGTTTACTAATTTGGTGATAGATTTACCACAAAATCATCTTGTCATCTACTAAATTCTTGTGTAAACCTTCCATGTCCTTGTTCGCTTCTGACCAAAGACAATGATTATTCCAAGATGCCAACAGTTTGAGGTTAAAGTATCAAATCATCATTTTGGAAAACATTTGGGGAAATAGGTTTTTATCTCTCATGATTCCCATCCTCTTTCAACCCTTTGGTGATATAGACCCCTCTGTGTTTTTCCATATACCCAATGTGATCAAATTTATGTTTTTATCAAAAGATATACATAACACAAATAAATTTTTTTATATCTATATCTCTCTTTCTTCAAGTGTACTATGTAAATTATTTCACTATAAATGCACAAATTTAAGATCATATTCCCATATAAGGTGTGGAATTTCTGTAGAAATCAAAACTAAACTAAAATACAAAAAATTATACCAACTATTATATCAAATTCCCAGGGCATCGTAGGCATTGTTAAGACAGACTTAATCACCAATGAAGTGTAATGGTTTTTCTAGAGCCTAAATAGAAAGCTTCCATAATCTATATGTTCTGATACTGTTTTCCTTGTGAAACTTCTTTAATGGGGATTATTCAAATAAACATATATTAGTCTTCTATACTTCTTCCATTACTGTGTAACGGATCCATGTCTCCAAACAAAATATTAAAACCAAATCAAGTGTTATTGGTAATATCATTTTGTTTTCCTTTTCCTATGGGAAATGTGAACCGAGGGACCCTCTAATCAGATGTCACTGACGACTGTTGGTTTGGGATGATGTGTTTGGCGTGTCAGGGTGAGCATCTCGAGTGGATCCTGTTTGTAATGTCTTTTGGCTGTCGACAATGGTGGTGTGGTGTAAGAACCTGGATCTTCTTTTCAGGTATGATTTTCCTTTTTCTGGATTTTTTAAGAAAAATGAACATTATGGAAATTTTTGAAGTACACACCGTGTACTTTCTGATTACACGCTGTATACTCTTCTCCAGATTGATGTTGTGTGTTGGCCATGCCCGGTCCACAAACACGGTGTGTAGGGGTGACATGGAGGCTGATTTTGGCAGAGTACGGAAAAGACAAAGTATACGCCGTGTACTCTAAATGCACATGCAGTGTACTTTATTTTTTTTTTACTAAATGAACTGAGGTCGCGCTTGAAGCACAGAAACACCTCCATCTAGGTACCTTTCGTCCGAGAGCGACCCGTACGGCCGAATCTTCGACGAACCCCCGCCCCTTCATCCGTTCTACGATTCAAGAAAGGTTGATTGTGTTGGAATCACATCGGTAAGATCTTCATTGTGCTTGAGCTTCGTTTTCTGATTCCTCATCGTCTCCGAGTTATCATGGGATGAGCGTTCTGTGCGTTTTCTCAGATCTATGAAGTTTTAAGGGGAATAAAGCGCCGTTATTCACATAGATCGATCTCCTAGGATCGAGGTAGGTGGTTTGTGACTTTCTGTTGAAAGTCAATGAGTATTTTGTGGAAATTCCACAAATTCCCTTGGGCGGGGAATTGTGGGTTTCCTGTTTTTCCTTTTTTGTTTTCCTTCTTTGCATGATTGTTTTAGTAGAGGGTTATTCTTGTAAGTAGGGTAATTTATTTTGTGCTCAGGATGCTTTCCATGGTTGTTCTGCCTGTTTGGCGTTTTTACAGATTCCATGCCTAGTCGTAGGATTGTAGAACTGCTACTTTATTGCTGTTGAGACATAGAATGATAGACAAGTAGTTCTTGAGGTTTACTTGGACGATGAATGCACGATGAGCATGTTTATTTTCACTCAGGACTGTGAGAACCTAGCGTAGTAGACCAAAGAGAGAATTATCATAAGGGCTTCTCCAGAGTGTCTTTAAATACGATGTGAGACCATAGGGGGAATTGACGTTGAGTGCTTCCTCATAGAGTGTGTAGTTCCTTGATGTATGCCACATGGGGAATTGACGTTGAGTGCTTCCCCAGAGATCCTTTAGTAAGATATGAGACTATAGGGGGAATTGACGGTGAGTGCTTCACTAGAGAGTCTATTAATTTCATAGCTGAACCAGAGGGGTGAGACTGTGTGTGCCTCCTAGAGGGTTGATAGTGCTTGGGTTGAACCATAAGGGTTAGGATGAGAGAGATAAGTAGAGGGTTACCTATTTTCTTCCTGTTTATGGTTGCGTACTTGTGTACGTTATTTTTTAGGACTATGGATTGTAGTTGTTGTGTGCGTTACTATTTACTGCTTTCTACACTTTTACTTGCCTTGTATTCATTGACCATTATGCACAAGTCATTGGGTGATTTCCTACTCAGATTATTTCTCAAACCCTATTTGGGCCATTCTTTTGGGCCCAAGCAAACTATGTTTCTATAGGTATAGATAAGGGAAAGCGCCCTTCTACTTCAGGTTCTTGATTTCACTGGAGTTGGAGAGCATGGGACCGAGCTGTGGCTCGCGATACTGAGGAGTTTACCTTGTTTTCCTTTGCACTTTGTTTTTTAGTTGTACTTCATCATGTTGGTTGTTTGATGCTTTCCATAGACCTGTGTAACATGTTTCATCATTATTATTTTATCTATTGCTTCCACTATTCAGTTCAATTGTTGTATTCTATTTATTGTTTCTGCTATTGTGTCTGGTTGTTTTTCCGCTGTATACTTTACCGAATGAGGGCATAGTTTCCCCACCGACTCACCAAGGCCCCCGCTGCTAGTCGGCAGCCTCTGGAGTTTGGGGAAAAATGCTTGAGGTCATGTGGCGAATCGGTTGCAGGGAAATAGTGGTGGGGCTTCAGATTCAGGTCGATACAAAGTTGTATCAAATGAGTTCTTTTCTCTTGCTTTACTATTTGGAGACTTTATCCAGGGATAGGATGGATTCGATACTTGGTATTAATCTATGCTCGGGAGTAGCTAACCCATGTACAGGGAAAATCTATGCTACCTCGTTAATTGCAGTTTGCTGATTTTGAGATTTTATGGTGGATATGACTTCACCTAGAGTGATTTTCATGACTTGTGCTATTATTATTTTTATATTTCAGTTCTATTTCTGTCACAACCTGATGAGATGAGGGTATTCCATCTCATGCATCATTTAGGAACTTGTATAATCACATGTCATGCATTCTTTCCATGCCATCTAGGGTGAATTAGCTATTGCATGCTGTTGTGATAGACTTCATGTAGATTATGCATGCTGTTGTGATAGATGCCTGATAGATTATCTGCTGTTATGTTAGAAAACTGGTTGTGTTGTTCTTTTCTTAAATGAAAGCCAAATTTTGATTCTTGAGGTGTTATGGGCCCTTATTAATCAGAAATTGGTGGATCATGATCCTGTTTTCTCTTGTCTATGCCTGTAAGAGATGCCAAGATTTGATTCGCGGGGAGTATGGGCCCTCACAGATTGAAATTTGGCACCACATTGCCATGTTTTCAGTGTTTCTAGGCTTCTGTGTAGTTTCTGAGCTATTGCCCAGAAAAACCCTGAATACACGGTGTGTACTTTTTGGATACATGTTGTGTAGTTTCAGGCCATGTCACTAACCGTGTGAGTAGAACACGGTTTCATAAATGTAACTTTAGGAACACGCCAGGTATGGTAGGTACACTCCGTGTAGTAATGAGCCGTGTACCTGGCCGTGTCACTAACAAGACGGGTCGGGGAAGCTCGAGTAGCACACGCCGTGTTGTAATGGAACACGCCGTGTAGTCCCTTCTAGGTACCTGATCGTGTCACGATCAACATAGGTCGGCATGACCTTATCTCAGACATGCCGTGTTGCTTTTGGAGCACACCATGTAGTCTTGCCATGTATCTGGTCATGTCACGAACAACACGGGACGATATCACCTTACCTATACACACCGTGTTTGTTCGGAGCATGCCGGGTAAGGTTCAGCTGTGTTGAGAGCTGTGTGTTTAACAACACTGGCCACCAAAGCTTTGTCCACTACACACTGTGTCCGTAGGGAACACGCCGTGTAGTCGTAGTTTAAGAAAACTGTGTGGGTTAGCCGTGTAAGGGACTCGGGTAGGGGAACGATATTCAAGTACATGCCGCGTGTGGGGTCAACACGCCGTGTGGTTTGAGGTGTACATGACTTGTATGGCAGGAGTACACGCCCATGTCAGTTGCTTAAGAAGGCACACCGTGTAGTTTTTATACATGCCGTGTAGTCATGTTTTGTAAACTTGTGTGTTTTCCTTCCCCTATTTCTGTTTTGTACTCTTGTGTTCTTTGTCCTTGTTTTCCTGATCTAAGGTGTAGTTTTGATCTTTCAGAGATATGCCTCTGAGACGTCCTTCGGTCGTACGTCTATCGTCAGGTAGTGATTAGACACCAGAAAGGCCTGATCAGGGACTTCCTGTCGATCCTCCAGTCGGGCCAGCCTTGACACCGACTATCATACCAGTTGCAGGCGCTGATTCATAGTTCAGGGAAGGTTTTCTGAGGATGATTCAGACCTTCCAGGGAGCACCGCCTCCTACCATGACTGTGGAAGACTTGACATGAGTTTTTCAGCAGTAGAATCCCCCCACATTCTCGGGGGAAGGAGGACCTCAGGCTGTAGAGTCATGTATGGAATCCATGCTAACCATTTTTGACCATCTAGAGACACCTGCAGAGAGGCGAGTCAGGCTCGCCACCCACATGCTCCGAGACTCCACCAAGAGGTTGTGGGAAGTGATCTCATAGGCGGATCAATAGTAGGCTATGGATTGGGAGGAGTTCCAGCATTTGTTATATGACTACTTCTACCCAGAGACCCTGAGGGCCGATCGAGCCGAGGAGATCATGAGCTTAGAGCAGTGTACTCTCCCTATCATGGATTATTCCTCTCGCTTCACCAAGCTGCAGCATTTCACACCCCTCCGGGATGGATCTAGGGTGTTCTTAGCAAGGAAGTTTAAGGATGGCCTCAGGAGGGAGATCCGATCTCAAGTGAACATATTCCATCTGACTTCCATCACTTTTATCGTCAACTAGGCACTGAATGCGGAGCACAATCTGAGAGACTCTGAAGCTACAAACCAGAGAGGTTCTGCTTCCAAAGATAGTATTCCTCCAGATGACATCATGAAGCACCGTAGAGAGCCTATGCTTGGTGACATGAGGAAGCGTGATGCATCGTCAGGAAGCCAGGTGACATGCTACCAGTGTGGTCGGTCAGGGCACACCAGGCCACAGTTCTAGAGGGACCCCATGCAGTGCCGATCTTGTGGAAAGATGGGTCACCTTTAGCATTTCTACCAGGTTTTCTCACCAGCAGCTGGTGAACGGGGTTCTTCCATGACTCCTCGTTCAGGACTAGCCCCACCAGTGTCTCAACAGTTAGGGAACTGGAGTTATTCTGGCCGTTCGGGCTGAGGTGGAGGTCGAGGCCGTGGCGGTCAGCCACCAGTCCCTCAGTACCAGCAGGGAGGTTCACCTCAGAGTGGTCAGCCAGGGGCGTAGGGCCGCAGTGCAGGCCAGTCCTTTTCCATGGAGCAGACAAATTAGGAGTAGGATCCTGGGCCTTCTACAGTTAGGTGTACGATTTTAGTAGCCTCAGTTTTATCATCAGCTCTTTTCGATACTAGCGCTAAACATAGATTTATCTCTGTTGTTGTCGTGGAGAGCCTTGGGCTCTGCATCTTTTCTTCTGCTGACTTGTTGATACTAGAAACACCTTTGGGGACGAGGATATCTAGTGTACGCCAGTGTAGAGAGTTCCCTCTCAAGGTTGTAGGGTATCGTTTCTTATGGGATCTCTATGTCCTAGAGATGACAGGCAATGATGTCATCCTCGGGATGGACTGGTTGGTTCCCTTCTATTTAGTTGTCGACTGTTATTTCCGCAGAGTGAGTTTCGTTTCACCAGAGGGTGAATCTTTTCTTCATAGAGGCGAATGAGATGTTCATGCAAGTCGAGCTAGACTCGAGTATCATGGGATAGGAAGGGTGACAACCTAGATTTATAGTCTTTATTTGGATGATCAAGGGACTCCATAGCTGGACATTCCTCCAGTGTGGATCGTTTCAGGGTCGTCTTTCTAGAGGAATTTTCAGGTTTGCTTCCGGAGATTGAGGTAGACTATTCTATTGAGCTCGTGCCAGGAGTAGCACCGGTGTCTATCCCTCCTTATTGGATGGCCACAACTGAGTTGTAAGAGCTCCAGATGCAGTTGGAGGAGTTGGAGGCAAAGGGTTTCATCCAACCATGTACTTCTCCTTGGGGTTCGCCTGTCCTGTTTGCAAAGAAGGCAGATGGTACCCTTCATCTTTGTGTGGATTATCAGAAGTTGAACCAGTTGATGGTCAAGAACTGATATCCTTTGCTGAGGATCGACGACCTCTTTGATCAGCTTCAAGGATCCCGGGTGTTCTCGATGATCTACTTGAGGTCTGATTATCATCAGTTTCGCATTAGACCATCAAATATACCTCTAACATCCTTCAGAAGTAGGTATGGTCTATATGAGTATATAGTCATGTTGTTCGGTCTCACGAACACGCCAGAAATTTTCATGGAACTGATGAACCAAGTGTTCCATCCTTACTTGGAATCTTTCATCGTGGTCCTCATGGACAATATCTCGGTGTACTATCACACTCGACACGACCATGCCAAAAATCTTGAGATCGTTCTGAGTACACTGAGAGAGCATCGACTTTATGCTAAACTATCAAAGTGCCATTTCTTGATGGATCAGATTCACTTCTTGGGTCACGTCATCTCAGAGGCAGGAGTATCTGTGGACCTAGAGAAATTGAGAACTGTAGTTTCCTGGGAGCATCCGAAGAACGACTTTGAGGTATGAATATTACTAGGGTTGGATGGATACTACAGACGCTTTATTCAGGACTTTTCTCATCTAGAACCACCTTTGATAGGTCTGACCAAGAAGGGGTCGACGTTCTAATGGTCAGATTCTTGCGAGTCAGCCTTTCATAAGCTGAAAGGGAGGTTGACGTCAGCACCGATACTAGTCTTTAAAAATCCAGGCAAGAGCTACAATGTTTACTGTGATGCTACAAGTAACGGGCTAGGAGCTGTTATTATGCAGGGAGATGGAGTCGTTACGTATGGATCTCGGCAGTTGAGGCCACATGAGAGGAACTACACGACGCATGATCTGGAGTTGGCAGTTGTTTTCCATGCCCTATGCTGTTGGAGACACTATCTACTGGGAGAGCACTTTATGGTCATCACCAACCACAAGAGTCTCAAGTACATCTTCACTCAGTGTGATCTGAATCTGAGATAGCGCAGGTGGGTTGAGTATCATCAGTATTTTGATTTCGAGCTTGCCAGTACGCCAGGGAATGGAAACACAATGGTAGACGCGTTGAGCAGGAGAACTCAGATTCATGAAGTTCAAGAGGCCAGATGTGAGTGAAAACTCATGGATCTGTTCTCTGAGATGAATCTTGAGGTGCACGACTGACAAGGACAGACTTTCCTATCTTCTATAGCTGTTACCTCTAGACTTCTCATTCGGGTACAAATGAGGGAGCTATCAGACCCAGAAGGCTTAGTCCTGCGGGAGGGTGTGCCAGGCGATGACCCTCTTCCTAGATGGACAGTGGGAGAGGATGAGATCTTGAGTTTTCAGGGATGCATATGGGTGCCAGCAGAAATACGTGTGGAGCTTATGCGGGATTTTCATTCCTCTGTTTGGGCAGTTCATCCTCGCATCATCAAGATGTATCAGGATCTTCATCTCTAGTACTGGTGTCCATGTATGAAGAAAGTTGTTGCTGGTTTTGTATTTAGTTGTTCTACTTGTCAACAGGTGATGGCAGAGCACCAGCGACTAGCAGGCCTTTTACAGCAGTTACCCATTCTGTAATGGAAGTGGAACGATGTTGCGATGGAATTCGTGATCGAGTTGAAAAAGGTCACCCCGAAGGAACGATGCTGTTTGGGTTGTCGTCGACAGGCTCAGGAAGGTTGCTCACTTCATGCTGATCAAGGAGACCTTCAGTGTCGATGATCTTGGAGGAATTTACATCAGAGATATCATTCTTCTACATGGAGTTCCATGCTCTATTGTTTCAGACTGGGATGCACACATTACTTCTTGGTTCTGGAAAGGACTTCTTTAGGATTTTTGTACACATGCACTTTTGAGTATGACATACCATCCCTAGACTGATGGCCAGTCCGATTGCACGATCCAGGTACTTGAGGATATGCTCCGAGCTTGCATCCTAGACTTTGGTGGTTCTTGGGAGAAGCATATCCCTCTGGTGGAGTTCACCTACAACAATAGTTTCCAGGCGATCATTCAGATGGCACCATACGAGGCTTTGTACGGTAGGCCATGCTGATCACCCTTGTGCTGGCTGGAGGCAGGAGAAGAAGCTTTGCTGGGACCTCGTCTCATTCAGGAGACCTCAGAGTAGATAGAGCTGATTCAGAAGAGGATGGCAACAAAACAGTCTCGACAGAAGTCTTCTACTGATCAGCAGAGATAACCTCTAGAGTTCGAGGTTGGGGATCAGGTTTTCCTACGTGTCGCACCATGGTTGGTACACAAAAGGATTCAAGGATAGGGTAAGATTTCACCATGGTACATCGGTCCGTTTGAGGTTTTAGTGAGAGTTGGGCCAGTTGCCTATCGGTTGTAGCTAACTCAGAGGTATCGGGCCATGCACGACGTCTTCCACGTCTCTCAGCTCCGAAATTACTTTTCGGACCCGTCTCATGTCTCTCAGCCTGAGGAAGTTGAACTTGAAGCAGATGCGTCATTCGAGGAGCATCCTATCCGTATTGTTGATCGCAGTACGAAGGTTCTCCTCGGGCGATCTGTTCATCTGGTACCGGTGCTATGGAAGCACATGCCTGTATAGGATGAGACCTGGGAAAGGGAGACCGATGCACGATCGCAGTGGCCGAAGCTGTTTAGGGATCCTTCTTCTACGCCACGTTAGGGAAATTAGGGGATGAATTTCTTTAAGGGGGGATGTTTGTAAGAACCCTAATCTTATTTTCAGGTACGTTTTTACTTTTTCTGGAGTTTTTAAGAAAAATGAAATTTCTGGAAATTTTCAAAGTACACACCGTGTACTTTCTGAGAACACACCGTGTACTCTTCTACGGATCGAAGTCGTGTGTTGGCCATGCCTAGGCCACACACACGGTGTGTAGGGGTGACGTGGAGGCCGATTTTGGCAGTGTGCGGAAAAGACCCAGTACATGCCGTGTACTCTAAAATTACATGCCGTGTACTTTATTTTTTTTACTAAATGAACCGGGGTCATTCCTGACACACAGAAACACCTCCTTCTAGGTCCCGTTCGTCCGAGAGCGACCCGTACAGCCGAATCTTTGACAAGCTACCGCCCCTTCATCCATTCTCTGATTCATGAACAGTCGATTGCGTTGGAATCGTAGCGGTAAGATGTTCCTTCTTCTTGAGCTTCGTTTTCTGATTCCTCTTCATTTTTGATTTATCGAGGGTTGATCATTTTGTGCTTTTTCTTAGATCTACGACGTTATAAGTGGAATCAAGCATCGTGATTCACAAATATCGATCTCCTAGAATCGAGGTAGGTGGTTTATGCCTTTTTGTTGAAATTCGATGAGTATTTTGTGAAAATTCCACAAATTACATTGGGAGGGGAATTGGGGGTTTCCTGTTTTTCCCTTTTGGTTTGAATGCTTTGCTTGATAGGTATAGTAGAGGGTTATGCTTGTAAGTAGAGTAATTTATTTTGTGCTCAGGATGCTTTCCATGGTTGTTCTGCCTGTTTAGTGTTTTTCCAGTTTCCATGCCCTACTGTAGGATAGTTGAACTACTACTTTATTTCTGTTGAGACTTAGAATTATAGACAAGTAGTTCTTGAGGTTTACTTGGATGATGTATGCGCGCTGAGCAAGTTTATTTTCACTCAGGACTGTGAGAACCTAGAGTAGTAGACCAAAGGGAGAATTTACGTAAGGGCTTCTCCAGAGTGTCTTTAAATACGATGCGAGACCATAGGGGGGTCGATGTTGAGTGATTCCTCAGAGAGTCTGTAGTTCCTCGCCATTGGCCATAGGGGAAATTGACGTTGAGTGCTTCCCTAGAGAGCCTTTAGTACGATATGAGAATATAGGGGGAATTGACGGTGAGTGCTTCCCTAGAGAGTCTATTAATTTCATAGCTGAACCAGAGGGGTGAGACTGTGTGTGCCTCTTAAAGGGTGATAGTGCTTGGGTTGATCCATAAGGGTTAGGCTGAGAGAGCTAACTAGTGGGTTACATGTTTTCTTCCTGTTGCTGGTTGCTTACTTGTGTACTTTATTTGTTAAAACTGTGGATTGTAGCTGTTGTGTGCATTACTGTTTACTGATTTCTACACTTTTACTTTCTTCGTATTCATTGACTGTTAGGCACAAATATTTGGCTGATTGCCTACTGGGATTGTATCTCACACCCTGTTTGGGCCATGATTGTGGGCCCGACTATGTTGCTGCAGGTATAGATAAGGGAAATCTCCCTTTTACTTCATGTTCTTGATTGCACTGATGCTGGAGATCATGGGACCGAGCCATGGCTCGCGATGCTGAGGATTTTACCTTGTTTTCTTTTGCACTTTGTTTTTTAGTTGTACTTCAGCACTTTGGTTATTTGCTGATTTCCATAGACATATGTACCATGTTGCATCATTATTATTTTATCTATTTCTTCCACTGTTCAGTTCAATTGTTTTATGCTATTTATTGTTTCTGTTATTGTGTCTGGTTGTTTTTCCACAATATACTTTACCAAATGAGGGCATAGTTTCCCCACCGACTCACCAAGGCCCTCACTTATAGTTGGAATCCTCTTGCATTTGGGGAAATGAGATTGAGGTCATGTGGTGGACCGGGTGTAGGGCACCAGTGGAGGGGCACCAGATTCTCGTCGTTACATGTGGCGACCCCTTCTGTGCAGTTTATGTTTTGAGGAGGTTCTTGACATTTTTCCTGCAAAAGCCTGCATTTTTCTCTGGTATCGATCTATATTATCACCTTTCACTCCTAGGTGGAGTTTAGCGGTGGTCTCCATGGTTAATTGGGAATTGAGTCTATGCGGGTGGCTTTGGGAGGATTTCAGTGATGACATATTGATTGTCGACGAAAAGTTAATCTCCTGCATCATTTTTCACGGTGGTTGGTAATGACATGAAAGATGGAGTTTGTATGATGTGGGATGGATAGTTCATGGTTCAAGGCATTGATGATGTTCTGTTTAAAATATGAATCAGGGTTTGCAGAGATGGTGTTTGTATGATGTGGGATAGATCGTTCATGGCTCAATGCATTGATGATTTGATGTTTGAAATTTGAATAAGGGTTCGTGGAGACAGTTTGAGGTGCAATGATGTTGGTGTTTGAATTTTTTGAATTTTGAAAATTTGTTTTTGGATGGTCGTGTATGATGGTGCTCTATAGTGAATGTATTTTAATGGTTCTCAAAATTCCCTAAAGTGGATTTTTAATTAAAAAATAAATTTAGAGTGAACCGAGGGAAAGGGAGATTTTATGGTTAAATTTGGAATCCTTCAACAGAAGAGATCCAACATCATTTATTGGTGGTGATTTTAATATGAATATGGGAGGAATGGAGGCAGTATTAATATGCAAAGATTATAACTGGAGTTTGTATCATTCATTTCAATGATAGGGATTTTGGACATAGGTTTTTTTGAAATAGGAATACCTAGTGCCATACCAAAAAGGGTAACTAATGAACCTGGTGATTCTTGGATAATGTTTTATCCAATCTCCTGAAAGTCTCTATCTTCCAATACATGAATGAAAATTAAATATTTATTATATCAAAAAAATTTAATGAAAATGTGATAAACTAAGCGTTCAACCAAAAATGGATAAAACAGAGTAATTGAAGATAATTTTGAGTTTACCAAAATCAAATTCACAAAACAATTTCTAAGAGACAAAGGTTACCTAAGTTCTTGGTACATCAATTATCGGATATTCAAACTCACATGCTAGCTTATCCCAGGTATTAACATACTCCACAGGGATGTTATTCTTTTTGTTGAAGCCCCCAACTAGAATGAGGTCATTCTTGTCAAGCCATGTGTGTTAATCCTCATTTAGATTCACCTTCAGTGACCTCCCCAACATTTTACCCACCTCTACTTCAGTAGCATTGAGTAAAAAACCAGCTCAACCACTTCTTCATCAGAACTCAATAGAAAATTCTTTGACTAATCACATAGGCCACCTGATTTCCTCTGGAACCCAACCTCATTATCCATCTTCTTGTTGTTTTGCTTTTTTGAAGACCGAGACTGAAATAGAGGGTGTAAGGAGGAGTAATCCTTCCAACCCTTCCTCCTCCTGTTACGACTATCACTCCATGGGATTGGAGCTTCACCTATTGAATGAATGGTTTCTTTTTTATTAGGTTCCTTCACATAGAAACCATCTGCACAATGCAAATCAGTTTCTTCAGTGCTCGTACACTCCCCTATAAGGCCTTAAAAAGTATTTTTCAAAGGAATTGATGTAAGGTTCATTGGGTTAGAACCCAATGACAATCTAGCAATGGTTTTATATTCAACATCCAAAGTAGCTCCCTACCTTCCCTTTCTCATGTCAAAATTACCGAATACAAAACCTCAGCAAAGAAAGTAGTAGGAATAACCAAATCACCTATAGACATAGAAACCATAGAATCTTTACTCCAATTAACATCAGTTTCACCCTCAACATCATCATTCTATCCAAATTCATCACACACTCTCACACATTCATTGGAGTTATGTTCCTTGTGAGTGGAAGGACCAACCAGGTCCTATATCTACCTAGTAAAGATAGATGAGACCATCAAATTATTTTGAGGCACCACTAACTTCTTCACTAAAGAAAAACCTAACTAACACCAACTAGTTGCTACACCATCATGCTGATCCAAACCTTCACATTCCTTAGTTAAAACATAGTCCACTGAGACACTAGCATGGTACCCCTCCTCCACTAACTGCAGCGACTGAGGAGCACCCAGGTCATTCCGCAAACTTCACTAGGCCTCAGTCATTGTAGGATTGACACCCAAACTCTATAATCCCTACACATTGGTGTCTATTATAAAAAATCATCGTCATCGTGAACCTATGATTACATGCTGCTTGTGTTTAACATAATCCTCATAGAATGTTGAGACCCCCACCTATATTTATCCACCATTTTCCATAGCTTCGTGACGATAGAAAAAAAATCCAAACCATGATTTGTATATCGTGAATTATTTGTAATGTTACACCTATCCATCAATAATCGATACAAAGTAGAACGACACTCTTGAGACATCAATTTCAACACACACACACAAGTTAATGGGATGAAAATGAGACTCAGTGTGGCTATCATAACATATATATCATCCAAAAAGGCTCCCAATAATTCTAATAACTTGTGGGTTTTGAAATTGTAAGGATCAATCAGGAAAACACATCCAAATTTCCACCGACCAAGGATCTCGATTAATATGAATGTCGAACGTCGATCTAAATAGATATATGTGGAATATTTTGAAGCTACTGGATTCACCTTACTAGGATCTAATTGAATCTTTCTCTGAATAAAAAAATCAAAATATAGCGGCTGTCCAGAAGATCCATTTTCACCCTATCCTACAGATCCCAAGATCTGAAAACAAACTTGTTGAATGCATTCACAGAGGGATGTCTCTACTTAAACCATAAAATCAATGTGAGATTTAAGAGTTCCAAGGTAACATTTAACTCTATTGTAAATAATGGGAGGTTAGGGTGTCCATCAAAGAAATTTTGGAACTTTTAGGAACAGCTAAACTAGAGGAAATAGATGAAGGAGGTCAAGATTAGAAAATGGGAGGATTCAAAGAACTATTCCATTTGGAATTGGAGGTCCCTCCCCCACCGGTGGTGGAGGGAATGGAACTATGGTTTCCTCGACCATCATGAAAGTAGCTTCCCCTTAGTGGAAACCCTAACTCTCCATGAGTTGTCACCAATGAATATATCACCCATACCATACACGGGAGTTACACATCTGGTCCATTTATTATCGGGCCACTCACATCTCTTTGTTAGAACATCATTAGGAAGGTTGGGTAGTGGGTGTGTTTTCTTCTATAGTCATTGGGTTTCTAACTTGAAATTTCATAGAGTGAAAAGGACATCATGGAATAATCCTATTCTTGGGATTTCAGGTATTGGATTCCATATAAAACATAAATATCTGAAAGGGGGCCTCATGTTTTAGTGTAACAAACATCCATATCTCTTTGCAGTTCTCGATGAGATCAAACATGATATCGAAGGCATTGGGACCAGTTTAGAAGATGTATGGGACGAAGTATCATTCAAGGAATTTTCACAATAATGTATAATCTTAACTTGATACTCCTTTAATAAGCAAGATTGGAACGTGAAAAATAATGGGATACAAGGGTAAAGTAAGGAGATAAGAACACAATATATTTCCATGCCTATATTAAATCATGATACCTAATAAATTGAAATAAACAACATCCTTAAAACTCTTTTATGGGATTATTCATTACAACCTCATTAAAGGAAATATAATGATGGTGAGATCAAACAATCAGTAATGGTTCATTGAATCATTAATAAGTTTTTTAATGTCAATAATTCATATCCATTATGGTGTGGTAAAATAATCTATCAAAAATATTCCATAAATAAACATGGAATGAAAATGTATCAATGGATGTTGTCATTGTGAAAATATCACGGAAAGTAATAACAGAATAATAAAGGAAGAAAATGATTATTTAGTAGATGTCATGTATCTGAATCATGACCCATTATAATATCAATATGGTTGGGGTTTGTGGGTATAAACCTATCTGATTTTGTTTGGAATGAAACACAATGGGTTGGTCACCAACTATGTTGTCTCTTAAGACTTGTCGATAAATTGAGGGGAAATTTCAGTCCCCACTCATCATTGTAATTCCAATGAAATATTTATAGATATATTTAGTTCTATAAAAATATGCCTCATAAATATTGTTATTGAGTAGAGGATAGGAATTAATAAATATTTGTCTATTTAAAACTACATTCAAAATAAATATTGTATGTCAAATTGTTTATAGTTATGAAAATAATAATATCCATGACACAATAATATGGATATTTAACATAAAGGAAATGTCATGTAAAAAAATATCTCATAGGGGGAATTACATACACTCTAAAAAATGATTTGGTGTACAATACCAAGTATGTCTCAATGAAATAGAATTTGAGACAAAATCCCTTACACTAATTGCTACTTAATATTTTCGTGTTTTCACATCCTGAAAAAAAATTATATTTATTAAATGAATGATCCAGAATGTAATTATAGTGATAAATTTAACTATTTATTAATTTTAATAATTTTTTTGTTTCTGAATTCCTTTTCATGAAAATTGAAGCATATGATATCATGTTTTACTTAAAAAATTCCTATTTTGCAAAAAAAAATTCTCTTTAATCTAAATGTAAATAATACATTAATATAACTAATTAGAGAAGTATATAATTCATGTAATTATATTTTTAAATATAATATATAGTTTATAACATCTACCATTTAGTATTGTTTTATGTGTTGACATGTAAATGTCTCTATAGGTGGTTGATGAACCTTTGATGGGACATTGATGGGAGAGTTGGAAGAAGATGTTTTAAAATTATATATATATATGTATGAAAATATTAGAGGGATAACATAATTAATATATATTTTACAAAATGACTAATTTATTTATTTAATTATTGGTTTGAGAATTGTATATGGAAGAAGAAATAGGAAGTGTAACTCAGATGTAAAATTGGGGGTATTGAGAGCAATAGTTTCCTTAGTTTTTATGATCGGTTATCTTATTTATTTGTAATAAAGTTCAAGTAAAATTGGTATAATTATCAAGAAATGGAATTAAATTTTATTAATGAGTATTAATAAGTGAAAATTATTGTATATATTATTTTGACAAATGGAATGGTGATGAATCCATATATAACCTTTTAGTGATAATTGCTTATATTATTTTGGGTGCTTTTTTATAATTGGGAGGAAGTTTTGTTTAATTAATGAACAATTTAAATATATAATGGTCCTATAACATTAAATAAATTTAATACATATTAATAAAATAAACCATAAAAATAGTTTCATGGAAATCCTTGAAATTGAAATTGAATGTTGAGAAGGATTTGTCCATCAAGGTTATAAATCGACACCTCTGGGACGATGATTTCATTTTGAAAATAAAAGACGGGGGGAAGGATTTTCATGAAGGATATTCTATTAATACAGTATATTTATTATATATATATATATATATATATTATATGAGAGTTATAATTATAATTTGAACCAAGTATATTATGATAGGATAGTAAATGAAAATGGAAATTGAGTGGAAATTAAAAGAAAATAAAATGGATTTACCTCATGAATTACCTTCTTTGAGTACCTCCTTAAGGGACCTTGGTTTTTTATTTTTATTTTTTTACCAACAACTCATGGATGTGGGGTAGGTACTTGGAAAAACTATTTGGGTTTAATTTGGAAACATTTAAAGCCTTAGAAGTGTGAGAATAAGTCTTGGTGAGGTGTTGTACTTATAGTGTAGGAGATGGATGTTTTTTGAATATTTTATTCATTTTTTATTGTTTTGTCTCATTAAAATGAATATTTTAAACATTATCTAAAAATATATTTAATTAAATTGGTGTATTTAGAGTTTTTTCATATTACCTCATCCATACATCATCTATGACCCAATAATGCACGTATTTAACATTTATTTTAAATTCTAGAATTTTACTATTCACAAAAAATTCATGTATTTTAGAAAAATTTCAAAAAATTCACCGTAACAATTTATCAATGTTTAGAATCAAAAAATGAACTCAATTTTTTGAAAGTAATTTTATAAATATGAGAAATTTAATTTTTAATTAAAATCATCATTTACATGAAAAATACATAATTTGAATTTCTAACACATTTCATAACACTATAAAATTAACTAAGGTCCCATAAAACTATCCTAAAATCGTAAGACAATAAAATATTAAGTTATTAATATATTTTATAACAAAAAATTTTCATTTAAATTATTTTATTAATTATAAAATTTTAATTAAATATTTATGAATTATAAAAATATCAATACATAAAAAATAATTTTTAAAATATTTATTTAATTATTCTATGATATAATTAGTTCATACTTTTAATTTACTAAATACCTACATTTTTTTATACTTTCGTGGTTGTGGATTATTATCATTTGGATGATTTATTATTCATAAGGGTCATATTACTATTCAAAATGTTATGTTATTGTTTCATCTGTATAGGTTTCTGAACTTAAAGAAAAAACTCATAGATCATTCATTATTCAATTATATGGGTTTTTGGTGTTTGATAGGTAATTTTATATGATTTATAATAAATGAAATAATTTTTTCTTCCATGTAATCTATCAAATGAATTTAAATTATTTTAGAGGATACATTCCTTAAAATCTTGTGATTTTATATTCTTCCCTCCTTCATAAATTTCCATCTCAGAATTTTTCATGTATATTAACCTCTAAAACAATGTTGATGGTTCATCATTATAACATCCCTGGGTTCCCATGTTAATTCTTCCTTTTAATGGTTTTTCTGAATAAACTTAATCATTATAGTCATCATATTTATCAATAAATCCCCTCTATTGTAATTAATGTTGATATGATCTTCACATTAAGAAAATTCATGTTCTAGTTGTATTTTTTCTTAGGTAGGTACATGTGTTCGGTTTTCCATGAACTGTTTTAACAATGTCACATGTAACACATCATTATATTTGGAATGACATTGTGGCTTTGCTAAATGGTATGCCACAAATCCAATTCATTCTAGATTTCCAAGAACTATAATATACCATAGGATCAATTTACCTTTCTTAATTCACCTTATGACACACTTCCAGGGAGATACATTCATAAATACATAATCACTCACTTGAAATTCCAAATCATTTCTCTAGTTGTTAACATAACTCGTTTTCCTACTTTGTGTAGCTTTAATATTAGCCAAAATTGTATTTACCTTTATCTTTGTCTCTTAAACATGTTCTAGACCTTTAGGTTTCCTCAGAAAAACTTCATCCCAACAATTTGGAGTTCAACATCACATTCCATATAATGCTTTATAGGGTACAATTTGAATACTAGAATGGAAATAGTTTTTTGTGGAAAAATACCACCAAAGGTATGTTCTAATCCCACATAACATCAAATTAAACTGAGAAGGATCTCAACATGACTTCCAATATTTGAATAGTCCTTTCACATATTCCATTATTTTGAGGTTGATATGAAAAACTCATGTTAATATAGGTATCCAAATACTTCTAAAGACTTTAAAAAAAGTTATGTAAATCAGGGATATCAATCTGACTTAATCGTTAGAGGTACACCATGATGTTTTAAAACATCATTTATATAGAGTATTTCTAGGTACTGAAGTGGTATATCATATCTCATATCAATGAAATTTGACCATTTTATAATATTCTCAATGATAACCCAAATTACATCATTCCTTCTATGTGTCCTTGGTAGTCCAGTGACAAATTCCATCATAATTTCATTCGAATTCCACATATGAATAGGTATTGGTTCCACAAATCCTCCTGTATATTGTCTTCTGTCCATCACTTATTGACATAATATATACATTGAAATATAGTCAACTATTTCTTACTATGTATTGTCCCACCAAAAATGTTCCGTCAGATTTTTTTACATCTTCGTGCTACCCAGGTTTATTAAGAAATATGATCTATGAAAATAATCTAATAGTTCTCTTTTTAGTTCAGTTGTTGGTGGAACACTTGATATCTTTCGAAATTTTAGAACTCCATCCTCATACATTATGTCATCCAATCTTTCATCATTAACATATTTAACTTCCTTTTTATGTTTATCATCATCAAGATTGATATTTTATTATCATCTCCCGTAATGATTGTTTATAAATCATTTGAAAAATGAATGATGTTTCCACTTAATTAAAAATTCCAATATAAATCATTACTATATCAATGAACATGTGATATTTATAAATCCTCATTTGGGATAGAAGACCATGATATTTCTTTCTTAATGAATCTACTACATTATTTTTCTTTCATGGGTGGTAGTGTAATGACCAATAATAATATTTTAGTAACTTCAGCCATCCCATTTGCCTCATATTGATTTATTTATGTGTAAAATTAATTTCAATCTTTTTTGATCCATATATATCTCACATGATTTACTATAGAGATATTTTAAATATATCTTCAGAGAGAATATTACAGCTTCTAGCTCAAGATAATGAGTTGGTTAATTTTTTCCTGTGTCTTAAACTTCCTTTATATATGGGAAGTAAATTTATCATTTTTCATAAACACAAAACCCATTACATTCTTTGAAGTGTCACTATATATCCCAAACCTATCATTTAAATATTGAAGAGAAAAGTTAGAGTGTTTAACAATATTGAATTCAATTCTTCAAAAAAAATTACATTCCTTTTTCCATTAATACTTAACCACTTTAAGTGTCATCCAGGATAGTGGGATATCTAATCGAGCATAATTCTGTATAAAACACCAATAGTATCCTTCTTGGAAAATAAAACTACATACCTAGATTATGTTCATTAGAATAATTAAAACATGTACTATCTTTTTCTTTACAGGATTAATTGAGACCCCCTCCATATAGACAATATGACAATGAAATGAAACTGTTTGAAGTTTGAATTCACACTTAATAAACATCCCAAATAACTATTTTCATCTAAGAGTCTCCATAATAACCATAATTTGGATTTTGTGGTAATTATAGAAATTAGAATATATCGTGTTTTCATTAGTATGTATTACAAAAAATCATCAAGACATTCCTTGAATAGATTTCTCATTAGATCTATGAAACTGGAGGGTGCATTAGTCTGTCCAAATAGAATTACTGTAAACTATTAATGTGTATACTTGAATTGAAATGTGGTCTTTGGAATGTTTTACTTCTCCACATGAAATTTATAATATCCATATCTATGTCCAATCATTGAAAAATATGTATATCCATGAGTTTGATCAACAAAATCATCAATGCATGGAAAATAATACTTTTCTTTATTTTAATAACATTTATTTCTCTATAATCAATACACCTCCTCATAAATCCATCATTCATCATGACAAATAAAAAAGTGGAACCCCGTAGGGAAACACAATCTAGAATAAATCCCTTTTCACTGAACTCCTCAATTTGAATATTTACCTCCACTAATTCAATAGTTTCCATTCTACAGGGAGTCTTCGATATAGGTCTTTCACCAGGAATTAAATCAATAGAGAACTCAACATCCCATAATGCATTATTTCTAGGTAAATACACTATAAATAAATCAATTTATTCTTGAAAATTATGTACATATTCAATTCAAATATCCATATAGGATGTTTTCTATTCCTCCATATGAATTTTATTTATAATAGATACTCAATGTGGATCTGGATAAGAACCAGATGATGATGTTTATGATTTAATGATAAGGAATTCTACCTCATTCAAAAAAATTGTAGCAGCCTTATTCTTGAAGTATATTATTGAATCCTAATTTTAAAGTCAATCCATTATGATAATTATGTCAAAGTATATCATAGGAATGATTATAATGTTAGAAACTAAAGTACATTTATTTGTAATAATTGGGATTGACCAAAAAGATTTGTCTTAATGATACTTCCCTTAAGAGTTTTGACAGAAAACTCTTTATCAAATAATCTGGGAAATTTCTAAATTTCCTAGAAAAATTGAAATATATAATAGAATGTGATGATTAATAATCAAATAAAGAAAAAGGTAAGTTTTAGAAAATGATTAATTTGAATGCCCCCACATTATTAGGAACTTAAATTTCTGTAGTTATGATCACATAAATGTTTCCTTGCTCCGGTTTCCTTCTCTGAGGAATGGTTCCTTGAATATTAGGATAATCATTTTCACAGTGTCACATATATCTAAAATTATAGCATTGAACATCATTGACATGTTTCCTCCCCTATAATTAATTATCTCATTGGAATATTTCTTTAAACTTTTCAAAAACTCTCATTCCATTCGAGAATTTTCTAAGATGATTCTTTCCGTAGTTATCACATAATGATAATTTCTTCATTCACTTCTTCTTCACTAGTGCTTCACCTTCTCCATATCATTGTTTACCTTGCACAAATTTAATCAATAAAATTTATTCTCCGTTTTGATGGAACATAATATAATTTCATTATATGATGAAAATGTTGGATAAGCCAATGCCCTTCAAATACATGGATTATGACCTTGAATGAAATGATCTGTATTCCCTTATTAATAATGTATGCAATCAATAGCATACCCGGCTAGTCTTGTGAATGTAGCCTCAGACTCAACAACACTATATTCTTACCATTTCGTTAAGATAATTAAATTCCACATTATATCAGTCTGTATCTCATGAGGGATTTACTTGTCGAAGAATGTGTCTTCAATATTTCACAAATCCAGGTCTTCAATTTCAACTTCATATTTAGTATTTTGGATCAGTGACCACTGTTTATCATCATATTCCATGAGAAAATATACTAACAATATACCGTTTCATTTTCATTGCATACAAATGCTAGAAATATCTTTTAAAGGGACTTAATCCACTACTCATCTACCAATGGACTATTAGTATAATTAAAATATGGGGGCATTGTCTACATGAAATGATCCATCATAGGTGTAGTATGTTTAATCACTATAGCCTAATTAACTGTTCCTAATATGTTCATGATCTTCTTAACTCCAATACTAACTGTGCTTACTTTCTCAGTGGGAAAATTCCAACATCATCTATGGGTATTGACTCCCTTGATTCTATTAGCCTCCATCACTAAGAAATGGAATACACAAAATTAGGATATGAATCATAATGAATAATTTCTAACAAGAAAAACACTAATCATAAATAAGAAATTTATACATAGCTAATCTCATAATCATAAACATTGTTTCCTTGAGGACATATTTACATTTAAAATTGTCATAATGGTTTGTAAAGAAAATATGAATTATCATAAGCATATACATCAGGAGTGTCAAACCATGTGTAAAATAAGGATCATTCTCATGTACGAGGTAACCTGATGTCAGGCCTGGGACACCATGTGGAATTTTATTCCCTTAGGAACATTTTTTCCAGAACCACATTCATGTGTAATATCCAGATAGATATTTATTTCAATGAATACCTACATAATATAGACATTACCAAAATTCTAGGATGTTCTTATATAATTATCCTCAAATTATATCTTAGGGTTACATTATCTAATAAATTTTTCCTAATCCTCATTTCCTAGGATGCTGCTAAACTACCATTAACACTAATAGTAACACCCCAACCCCAAAAAAATGGAGTTGATAGATTATTTTATTACATTGGAATGAATAAATGGAACCAACTCACAAAGGAACAGTCTGTTTATCTGTTTGGAAATGAAAAAATTACATTAATTATACCCATAGTTTATTGGTAATTATAGAAAATAAAATCATGATACATAATAAAATGAAATAAAAAAACATCCTTGAAACTCATTCAAAGGATTCTCTTCATAACTTGGGTAATGGAAACACAATAAGGGGGAACTCAAAAACTCAATAATGGTTAAATTATTAAATAATAAGTGAAGTAAATTCAATAAGGCATATAAATTATTGGAAGCTAAAGTAACCTAACAAACACATGCCATCAATAAACTGGGTATCAATATATTTTTCAAAGATAAAATCTCATGGAATGTAATAACTGAATAAAGAAGGACGAAAATGATTATTTAGTAAATGTCATGAATCTAGAAGGTGGTACATTATTACATCAAGATGGTTTAAGTATCTGTGTAGAAACATACCTGATTTTGTTGGAAACAAATATAAACTAATTGTGGCCATCTATTTTATCTCATAATACCCATCGATGCATTGAAGGGATATAAAGGGACACAAACATAAATGAAATTCAGAATAATTCTTCCTACGTAGATTTAATTAATGAAAAATATGTCTAAAAAATATCTTGATTGAATAAATTATATGTATTCATCAATGTATCCCCAATTAAAACTACATTCAAAATAATCACTGTTGGTAAAATAGTATTCAACAAAGACCACAATCATATCCCTCAAAGAATAATATGTATATTTAATAAAATTTTAATTTATAATAAAAATGTTATGTAAAATGGGGTATTATATATAACACATTTTAATTATTAGGATCCCAATAACAAGTAAATCTCAATGAAATAGAATTTGAGATGAAATATCGTTTCTTAATTCCCACATAATTTTGTCGTGTTTGCGCCACCTAAAAAACAAACTTATGTTTATTAAAATACTCATATAGAAGTTAATTATATTAAAGTATTCAACTATTTATTATTTATAATCATCATAATATATTTCATAATTATTTTTCATGAAAATTACTGTGTTTGATATCATATTTTACATAAACAAATCACAGCGTTAAAAAACATTTTCTATTTTTTCAAAAGGTATTTTATACATTAATATAATTAATTGAAGAAGTAAATAATGCTTATAATTATATATTTATATAATATATATAGTTCATAACATTCTTCCATTAATATGGTGTTGTGTTTTGACATGGAAATATCTCAAAAGGTGGCCAACCGACATTTAATGGGATAGTAAGAACAAGCTGTTTTACAATATTATATATAGGTGAATGAAAATTTTATTAAGATTAAATCCTTAATTTATAGTTAAATTTCAAAATAATTAATTATTTTAATGATTTATTATGGAATGGTAGCTGTACAAATATAGAGGAAGCGTAACATGAAAGAAAAATGGGTGGTTGGGAGCATTTGTTTCCTTGGTTTTAATGATAGCTTAACTTCTTTTTAAATAATGAAGTTCAAGTAATATTGGTATAATTGTAAATAATTTTAATAATATGATATTAATTATAATAAATAATCATAAATAATTATATATATAATTTGTTTAGATGGAATGAGGATGAATCATTAGATACTCTTTTAGTGATAATTCCATATATTTTTTGGGCATTTTTTCGATCATTACACACTATTTTTGTTTAATTAAATAAAACTATATATATAATTGTTAGAGAACATGAAATATGATTAAATACCTAATTTATAATATTTTAATCCATTTAAATGGTTTTAGGACCAGATTTCAAAAATAAATTTCAAAATAAAAATTCTTTATCCATGAATGTTGTAAATCGGCACCTCCCGGGCGATGATTTCATTATTAAAATAAAACTGAGAGGGAAAGTTATTAATGAAGGATATTTGATTAACATGATATAAATTTAATATATATATTTTACTATATTTATCATGACCAATTGGTCATAGGTGTTTAGGAGAGGATAAAAATGAAAAGGGAAATAAAAAAGAAATTAAAAAGAAAAGAAACCATATTTACCTCTTGAATGCTCCTTTTTGAGTACATCTTTATGGGACAATGGTTTAGTATTTCGTTGGTCCCAAGAGATTAGGAACGTGGGTAAGGTATTGTAAAATAATATATGGGTTGAATGTGGACATGTTTCAAGGCTTATATGTGTGAGCAGAAGTGGTGGTGAGGGGTGATATTTATAATAGAGTAGAGGGGTGTTTTTTGAATATTTTATCCACATTTTTATTATTTTACATCAAGAATATGAATAAATAGAGAATTATAGACCAATATATTAAAATAAATAGGTTTATTTTGATATTATGGGATTACCTCATTTATACATTATCAATGAATCTTTAATTCAAGTATTTACAATGTATTGAAAAAATATCATATTTTATTATTCCCAAAAAATTAATGTATTTTAAAAAAATTCTAAATATTCACCCTAACCATTTTTTTATTTTTATAATATAAATATGAACTCCTTTTTTTGAAAATAATTTAAAAAATATGAGAAATTTAATTTTTAATTAGTTATAACATTTATTCGAAAAATAAAAATTTTAACATTATAGCTCGTTTGGTAACAATGAGAAATTATCTATGGTCCCATAAAATTATGAAATTATAATAAAACAAAAAAATCATAATTTATGAATTTATTTTATGGGAAAAATATTCTTTTAAATAATTTCATTCATTATAAAATTGCAATTAAATATTTATGACATATACAAAACCCACCACATAAACAATAATATTTGAATTATTTATTAACGTATACTATGATGTAATTTTAGTATGCTCTAATATTTAAGATGCATATATTTTATTTATAATTTCATGGAGGAAGATACTATATATTTGGTTGGTTTACTATTCATTAGGTTCACATTACTATTCTCATGTTCAAGTTATCATTTCATCGGTTAGGTTTCTTTAACTTCTAGAAATACCTCTTAATTCATTAATTCATCATTTATAAGGTTTGTTTTGTTTTCTCTAGGTGATTTTATATGATTTATACTAAATTAAATTTTTTTTTTCTAAAAATTATATTATCAAATTAATTGAAAATATTTAAGAGGTTACATACCATAAAATCGTGTGGTGTTATATCCTTGGTTTCTTAAGGGTAGAACCCCTGAGTGGAAATTAGAATTTCATCAGAATTAGATATGGACATGAAAAAATAATCTCATTTATGTAACATGATTATAAATATCAATATATATAATAAATATGGCAGGATGGAAAGGGGATTTACCCCAAGGGTGTTCGATTGTATGGGCCACCCAAATTGTCCTTGTGGCCTTTTTTAAGATACTTCACATCCGTATGGTTCTCAATGTCAATGATGGGAATAAGAAATGGATTCATCAAATTAGCCAGTGGGAATTGATAGGGTGACACCTTGTCACCTATAAAATTTAACATATTATAAGAGGCACTTAGTAGGATATTTGAAAATTAAATTAATAATGGTAACATTGGTCTATTCAAATGAAGAAACAAAATTTTAGGAACATCTCATCATCTTTAAATAGATCAAATGACATTCCTTGTTAATGTAGGAAGAAGATCGATCATATGCCATAATAGTGTGTTGGAAGAATATAGTATATGGGGTGGAGAGGTAATCAATCATGTTAAGAGTGGAATCTACTTATTAGAATTGTTATATGAAATAAGTTTGAAAAATTGGAAGAAATTAATTGTTTTTATTGAATGAATTTTCACATGGAGAACCTGAGATCTTATTTATGACCTGGGATTTTTTGCTTCAATAATTGTGTGTGGGTTTCCAATAAATTTACCATATATACTAATAATTTTAAGAAACAATTCATATCCATTGGTGGAATTATTATGATGGTGAATTGTGTCTGTATATCCAACCTAGTGCATGTGTTATCGATCCTCTGGTATTTAAAAGTGGTTCTAAATAATCATGATAAGATATTGATTTATTACATATGTGATTCACATGGTGATGAAAGATTTAATTTGGCTAAATAGAAGACAATTTCCCAAATAGTTGAAGACAGTGGAATTAACTTACAATGTATGGAAGGATCAATGTATAGAATTCACGAAAAACTAATATGGGAGGTCCTAAAAGGTTGTTCCATATGAGGAAATATCATCCAAGGAAAGTATGGGTCTAACCATGAGGCTCCACTAGGGAATGTCTCGTGGCTATGGAAGGAGTTGAGAGGTCATGATGTGATTATCATATATCAGTCTGGGTTGATTGTGGAATTCAAAAACATTAATTTATGGATTGAAAATTGGGTAGTTTCAATAATTGGATTCCCATGATTCCCAACTCTAAAACATTCTTTTTCTCAGGCATTCCTTTATGCCACATTTACGCAGGATGTTCGTAAATACTAGTAGGGTTATTTCATTGATAAAATTGCACAATCTTGTTAAAGTAACCATTTAATATTCACTATGTTTTCAACATGGGAATTTACGACAATGGTATATATGTATGTGTATAAAATTTTATTTGGTCTTAGAGGTGGAGCCAGTATTTAAGGGAGTAAAGAGATAATAGTGAAATATAGCTTCTTGTTTTTGAGGATCATTAACCAATATATTCAAATAGATTAAGTGATCAGGAGGAAGATGATTTCCCTAGACTTGAGATTCTGGGGCTTCCACGGAAACTGGATGGAATCGATATACCATCTCTTCTTTGATAGAGAATAGTATTCTGCAATTTGTAGAAACATTGTGGACTTCATTGACATTCACATGTAGGGTAAATCATGTGTAGAATTCCTGGAGATCAGGATACATATGGTTGTATTGAATGATAATGAATGCATGGTGTTATCAATTTGAATGGTTATAAGATTATAGAATATATGGGATACCAGAAACAAATCTCACTGTAAATGAAATTTTCGTTCATCTTCAGATCAGTAGGTTTCTTCCAAATAATTAGAAGTAAAAACTAGATCTCTAGTAAAATATTTGGGAAATAGTATTTCTTTACAGTTGATCATAGAAGAAATATATAGCATCCAATGTCTTAAGGATGGACTCAATCCAGAGAGATGGATTTCTTTGGAATCCTTCTAATTTGTTTCACAAGGTTAATTTTTATTTCTCATGTATCCATGGAATTTTGTGTGGAGGTAGAGTTATTAGAGACCATAAAGTCTTATTTTTTATTTCATTCATATTTTTTATGGTTTTGGTAACTCTATAATGGGGTAGGCCATTTATTTTCTAAATGGTCTACATGGGTTCCTTTCAAATAAATTATTTCCCTCTACCATCAAAAATGATTCTTGTATATCCATGATTATATACCTTGAAAGGTGACCACACCCAATTCTGTTATGTATCATATTTGGTATTGTATAATACTTCTTCCTCATAATGAAAAATTACTAAATACATAAATTGAAAATGACAATGTGGTTTGTTTTATGGCCTCAAGTGGAAACTAGTCTGATCCCCATAATCTTTTCACTAAAACGGGAAGCCTACCACTTGAATGTGTGGGTATTATACATTTGGATTCCCATAGAAAACATTATTTATATCCCCATAATCCACACATTTCCATTTTCATGTTACCTAGTGAATTTAATTCTACCTTAACAATATAATTAATGATTTATTGATTGTATTGTGAGAATATTTATTAAATGAATAATTTCTCATTCCCAAACCATGTGATTTTGGTCATGATTCATATACATGGTGGCAATATAGAATTCAATAACAATCAATAATCTTTTATTTTTTTAAACTTGCTTCCCTATAGGAATAAAATGAATTAAAAAACAACAAAATTAACTTTTGGACTATCCCTCAACATGTAACAAACCCCACCTAACCATACTATATAAATCATTCCATGGAAAACATTTTAAAAAACCAAATTCCATGACATTCATAATGAATTATTATCATCAAATGTATACATGCATGAATTTATGTAGGGAAGTGGTTTATAAATATGGATATATATATATATATTCTTCATTGGATATTAATGATTTTAAGGGAATATATTTCTCAATGTATGATAATAAATAAAGATTAATATCAAATAAACTACCCAATAACATTATTAATTTTTTCAGAAATGTTTTTAAAAATTATTAAACCATGTTTTAAATGGAAAACACAATTTGGGATCACTCGAGATAGAGGGTACTAATATTTCCAATTTTTTTAGTTGTATTTGTTATAAAAGATTTTCAATGATCCTATAAATATAAATTGGAATAAGATGGGTGATGGGATATGTATTTCCCAAATGAATACATTAATGGTTTTTAACATTACTTTGGTAATTTTGTGAATCTACAACCCACAATTTGATGGGGAATGATAATATGAAGTCAAAATAGCCTATAAGGACATGTTTAGATAGATTATAGGTACATTATATTAAATCATAGAATTTTACAAGCATGTATCCATGGTAAAATATGGACTTATGATGTAGTGAGTGTTCTAATGTAGTCTATAACTATTTGTAATAGATACATTGAAACAATTTACATTCATAAAATAAAATTCTATTATTTTTCTAAGAAAAGATGGTTGTAATGTGTTATAGATACCTAAAAAAATCATAAGTTTTTTTGAAGCTGTGATCTCGGATCAATGTTTTTTGAATGATGTTTGATATTGAGCGAAAATGATTTGATATGGATAGAGTTGTATTGGAGAATGATTGGTCATAGATTCATGAATTATAAAAAATCAATATGATTCTTTTGACTTCGGGTTATGATCATAAGATTGTGATCTAACATGACACATTAAATCTGATAACATATGAAATTCAAGATCATATTACTTTACGACAATAATATGAAATCAATATAAGAGATTTTGTAAACATCATATAATTTTGTTCTAACCTAATAATTTCTCATAATACTTAAAAATCAAGAGACATTTAGTGATGATTGAAAGTCATAAGTTATAATTGTATAAATTTTATAAGAATTTAATCAATATTATGTTGATTATTTTATAATGACGATCTGATGTGTAAATGAATTTAATAATGTTGTATATGACATTAAGCTATGTTAAGAAAATGGAAACAACATAAGAATATGACATTCATAGTGATATTTAGAATAAAAATATTCATATGACATGAGGTCGAGTGAATAATTTCATTGAATAAAATTCAGACGGGGAACGTGACTTCAACAAAAGCGTTTAAGATGGATCATATGACATCAATACTATATTAGGAATTCAGATGATAATATCATAAATCATTGAACTTCATTAGACATTTCTATTACCATATAACGTTGTTACATTATATGAAATAAAAGATAAAAAAATATAAAATGAATTGAATCTGAATTTTTTGGAATATATTACTTTTAAATTCATTTGAAATTATATAAATTTATTAATTTTTAAATATTTGTGATTATAAAAAGTAGAAAAATATCAAAATTTAAGGAATAATCCACATATATTTAAATATTAAAAACCCCTATTTTTTTGATTCCATAAAGAGTTTTTAGAAATATACTAGTAATTTATTCAAAATAAATCAATCCTGAAGAAAATAATGAAATTATTTCTTATTTATTTAAATTAAAAAATGATAAATTTTATAGATACTATATTAGAACTCAAATATTTTTAATATCATGCATGAATGTTTTTTAGGATCCAATTGAGGATTGATATGTATATATATATATGATGTTAGTTATTATATATTATATAGCTGAATTTAATTATTTTTTTGGTTTTATAGAGAATTATATGAGAGAAAATATCTTTTTATAAAAGTATCAACGATATCTATTGAGCTCAGGTGAGTTTTTGTGTGCCTATATAGCCAAAAATATTGAGCTCGAGCTAGTTCATGGAGAAAGAATTTGAGAATAATATGATAAACTTGATCAAGATTGAAATATATAAAAGGCTACATTTATATGGGTTGAATATAAAGAAAATAATATTATAAAAGCGAAGGTAACTTCGATAATTTTCACGGAAAAAATGGTTGATGAGAAAAAGAGCCATAATTGTATTGGGGATCACCCAAAAAAGACAAATAAATTAAAAATAGAGAGATATCGTTAGAATCGATTTCAAAACGGTGTTATTATAATAATAATATAGATAATTAACAATTTAGTGACCAATATTTAAAAATAATTATGTAAATAGAGCTATAGTGTATCCCTTGAGAGCCTCTAAAAACAATAATAAATAAAGAATAACTCTAAAGAAAAAAAGAAATCAGATGATTCAATTCTAATATGATGATATTTTCATCTTAGTAACAATTTTAATGTAAGAAAAACAATGTTTTAACAATTATATGATAAGATCAATTGATCCAAAGATGTTACATTAATAAAGAAAAAAAGAATGATCGACCATACTATGCATGAAGAAATTCTAGGTGTCGATTCATTCAATATATGTGGAGATGGTGGAAATATAAATATCATCATAGTTTTATTTAGTGGAGATGACCAGGTGAGGGGGTTTTAAATATCATTGAATCTAATATATATTTAGAGACAAATATAGATGAACTATTATAAGGTAACTTGTAGAATTTAAAGACTCTACTACTATGTTGGAAGGTGAAAATTCTTTGGATCAAAATAAATTCTAGCCCAGATCAATTATAGATAACAAAATGATCTAGATAGAAAATAGTTTTATAAAAATTCTGAAATTTTATAACCTAAGTGACTTAGGGGAAAATATTGAATCACAATGTGAAGCTATTATTGTAGTGTAGATCTATTTTTTGAATTTATGTGGGAGACTTGTAATTGTATGAATGGTGAGATATTGTGTTGGAGTAGTAATCACCAGTGAATGTTGACAATGTTTTATTATATTTTATCATCCATAATGACCTATAATATTCATAAATAAAAATCAAATTACATAAGATTAATATTAAATATATAACATTAATATCCCAGATAGAACTATAAATCCCTTGATTCAACGGAAACATGGAATCATAAACAAATAGTTCATAAAATATTTACATCTGATCCCAGGTATTTCATATTTTTTACCCTTCATAGACATATCACAATTAAAACAATTATTCAAAACCTAGGGAATGGAAACATATGAATTTTTAACATTAGATGCCTATTAAGGGTAAACAAGTGATATGTAGTATAATATATTCAGATAAAATTATAATATGGGAATGAGAACAAGAAATTAATATTTTAAAACTATACCATATATATCATAGAACATAATATTATATTGTGGAATAAATCTAATCAGTTCATAATGTATTGATAATAATGGGATCAAGAACCCGGTCTTTGATAACATTCTATTGCTGTCAGATCAATTCATAAAATGTTTAAATAATACTAATCTTATAAATATTATGCTAAGGATACCAATAATTTAATTAATATAATGATTTTATTGGGATTAATTACCATTCAAAAAATTTAGTATTGGATTATCCTCATGTGTTATAAGGCCCTAGCCTTAAACCTTACTTAATATTGAATTAAATGAATAATTCACAATGAGGTCCTTTTTAGGTTTAGAGTTTTAGAGAATTAGGACATAACTATTACACCTCAAAATATTACAAAGTAGAAACTTCTACTATGTTTCCATAAAATAAAAACTCTTAAAAAGAAACATGTCTAGTTCTATGTTTTAGGTAGCATGACTTTCCCTTGATCCCATCCTTGACCATATTCCACGTTAAGTCATGTGAAAAACATTTCAAAAACATGGGATGAGCATAAAAATCTCAGTAAGGGATACACAAAGAATGAAAACTGTTAGTTTTTCAAAACAACAAGTACACCATGTATACATTATCAAAGTAACACTTTTCACCTTTTCGAAGTAGTAAAAACTCTTCACTGAATAAAAGATCATTACTCACCCTTTTGTAACCAAAAGATTACCATAGAACCCATATAAAGATCACATAACATATAAAGGTAACTTGGGACATAAAGATACTTAAGTGGAATAACCACAAGGTCTACTTCCACACATATCACTTAATGGAATAGCCATTCGGCCAACTTCCATACATAATTAATGGAATATCCATACGACCGTCTTCCATAGCCAATGCATTGGAGGTTATAACATAACCACCCATCCTGGTATTCACGGCACCACCCATCATAATGTCCAAGTACCATTATTACAAATAAAATATTGATAATATAATCATTTCAATAACAACATTTCATTTGCAATCACAATAAGTAATTCCCAGATATTTAATTAAGCAATCCATTTTCAAAAACCTTTTAAAATAGATTTTTGAATCAAAGTGTCCCATACCACATTGAAGATTTTAATGGAATTATAATTTTAAAAGATTAATGTCCATATAAATAAATACTTAAAACCATTTTGAAAACATGGACATTAAATATAATGATTTAGAATAATAAATCTTTAAAGCATTTAAAACGATATTTTTGTTAAAGAGTTTTTAACAAAATGAGAGACTCTTGAATACAAATAATTACGAAATAAAATTTAATCCGAACTTTATAATATCATGAGAATAAAAATATTCATAATATAATATGTCAAAGGACAGTATACACACCATATAATAGTGAATTGGTTCATAACAACAATGAAGTCTCAAAAGAAATGTTAAATGAGATGAAATCCATTATAAAGAAGGTATCCTTAAATTAAGGATAAATCAATCTCATAATTATGTGTGACAAATATAAATACACCCAATATAAGTGGATATTAAGTGTAAAACAATCAAAGGTCATTCACACATATTCAAAGGATTACATATTCAATAACTACATGTTGAACCCAAAGAAATCGAAATTGGGTTAAGAAGTTCCCTGGGTAAAATTCGACAGCCTAACGGCGTCACATAAAATGTTACAAAAAGGGTTGATGAGAGAGATAAATGGGATCTCATCACTTGGACATAAAATTTACATAAATAAGGATATAGAAGAACATATCCCAACATAATAGTATGTGAATTAAAAGACATAACAAAAGAAGTCTTTAAAAAAAAGGAGGGTGAAAGGTCCCCTTACCGAGTTGGGTAACTTTTGAAAAGTACACCCCATGGAAGAAGGGTCATACAATGAAGATGTAAATACCCATAAATGAAATTATACTGTAAAAAGTTTATAGTAATGGGCAGTACATACACCACTCAAAGGAAATAGTGGCAAACGTAGCATAAATATCAGGGGAATAAAAGTGAGATGAAAAATCCCTTACGAAAACTCGGCAGCCTAACGACGCCACATAAAACTTACAAAAATGGATTGATGAGATCAAATAGGGTATCTAATCATATTAACATAAAGTTTATAGAAAGATTAATATAAAATAACATCCCCCAACATAACAAAGAGGAGCTTAAAAGAAGTGACATAAAGGAGAGTACTTAAAAAGAAAGAGAGAGGTTAGATCTCTTACGAAAATTCGGCAGCCTAACGGCACCACTCAAAACTTCCAAAATGGATTGATGAGAGAGAATAGGGTCTCTAATCATATGAACATAAAAAAATTTACAGTAATAGTAATATAAAAGAACATCCCAATAATAAGAAATATGAGCTTTAAAAGGAATGACATAAAAGAGTGTACTTAAAAAAAAGAGAGGAGTAGGTTCCCTTACCTCGGGTCCGACTTGACTTGATCGTTCTTTAATCTCCTGAATAATAAACATGAGTTAATTTCTACTTCCTTAAGAACATTTTTCAAGTTCATTGTTCCTTTTATATCACTTATTACCATGTCAAAAAAATTATGTAATCATTTAAGTTAATAATGTTTGTTTTGTCGATATTTGGTTCTTAAGTCGAAAGTGGACATCTTACAATTACATGTAGTTCATGTGGTCAAAGGTTAATTATATCCATAGTTGTATTCATGATTTCGATATCATATATATCATATATATCCAGTATATTAACGCATTTATAATATTACATAACATTTAGAGTTAAGAAATGAAATGCACCGTTCATTGAGACGGTAAGCCGTACGTACGCATGAACGCTACTTCCATTTCTATTTCATATTTAATGGAATTAAAACATAATGATACATAATAGTATTATAATTCCAGTATGGTATCATATATAATATCATTAAATATATCCTTTATATGTACCACATATGGTATTAACGAATCAAATCACATTGAGGGGGCGGTAGTCGGCACTTCCTTAAATGAAGATATCGCGTTTACCCATAATGGAAACCATAAAGGTATGAAATCAATGAAAAATAAATAAGATTATGTAAAACATAAAAATATTAGATATCATATATAAATTTAGTGTCATCTTAATGGTCACCTTTTAAGGTGTTAGAATAATGTTGAACAATCATCGTTTCGGGAGGCAGAAATTCGCCATCCATGGAAACAGTATGTTCTTTAACCATTAGATGTAGGTGTCTGTAAGTATAGCTCGAATACTTTTTATAACAAAATCCTAGTATATTGAAGATACAGGATTTTTTACAAAATAAATGAATCAAAAGAGTTTAAGTGGATGGAGAAACAAAATAAAACAAATGGACACAAGTGAAGACATTACCTTTAAATCGGGTAACTTTCTTTGATTTGAGATCATAGGCTTCCTTGGAAAGGATTCTGGCCAAAGTGAGGCTTCAAGGAGTTATAGAGGGATGTGTACAAACAAAATGTGCAGGGTTTGGCCGAGCAAAAGGCTTTGGAAGTGTGGGTACGGAGGTAGAGGTGGGGGCCTTTTATAAGAGGAGAGGAGGGGCACTCTTGGAAAGGTATAAAATGTAACTTTATTTTCAAATGAGCTTCGGATTATAATGGCCCCACATTGATGTGTTTCTAGGATAAGGTGATAAGGGTTCGAAATCCACCCATCCAATAGGTTTTGGACATGTTTAGGTCTTAGATTTTACATTATCTTTCCATTTTATTTAAATCGTTAAATAATGAGGTCATCGCTGCATCATCATGATGTCATTAATAATTTTATTTATTTAATGTCTAAAAATTATAAAAAAATACTATGATGTAGGAAATCGTTTTGTCTTTCCAATGACTATTTATAATCAAAAATCTGACTTGTATAACCCCATGTAAAAAATTGTTTTAGCAAAACATTTCGTGTTTGTGTCATTTTTACTTTATCATTAAATAAAAAGGTATTTATGTCATTTTCCAACCAAAGTGGCTCCATGGGGTCCCCAAGTTGACCCATGGATTTTCTTGGTCGTCCATGACAAATCCAATGAGGGTAGCACATGTTTCTAGGTCATTTCATTTTATTAAAACATTATTCTTACCTTAAACTACACTAATTACCTCTAATCGTGATTAAAAACTTAATAAGTTACTATTCACCAAAAAATTATTTTAATCCCATTGAACCACATTTTACTTCTTAATGACAACCATGTATGTCGGATTTTTGAAATTCAAATCACAACGATGGAAAAATTACATTTACACGGAAAATCAGTCTTTATAAGTACCACTTAGTGGTTTCACTATTCATCAAAAATTGATGTTTTTCAGAAAATTACCAAAAATTCACCCTAAGCTATATTTGATATTCTGAATTCAAAAATGATGTATATTTTACAAAATTCAAAACATATAAGTTGAATTAATTAATTTAACAATTAATTCCCGCTGTCAAAATAAATAGCATGTTTTTATGAAACAAAATGTATCAAATGATTGACACTAGTTTAAGTCGGATTTCATAGTGAAATCAATTCCAACGAACACTATTGGATTAAATGGTAAAAATATATTCTAATTTCACTTTAAAACCAATTCAAAAGATAATCTCATCATATAAATAAATTAGATTAAAATGATATTTTGAATTAAAATACAACATTTATCCCTATTCATTAAAGATTGAACTTTTTCGGAAAAATACCAAAAATTTACAGAAAGTAAATTTTGAGGTTCCGATTCAAAAGAAGAATTTTATTTTGTCCAATAGAATGTATAAGAGTGACCAAAACTATATTTAAATAGGGTTCGCCATCAAAAGGCAGTTAATCAATCTTTTAAAGAATATTAGAATGTTTATGCTTAAAATTGGATTCATTCGCATTTTTAATACTCTAACATTTATTGTAAAAAGTAAAAATATTTGACAAACATATATAATCATTTTGTTGTTAGTTCTATTCATTCCCTCCATTACAACAACTAGGCGTTAACTACCATTTAAAATAATCTTATTTTATTATTAGAGTGCAACGTAATATTCCCAAGAAACTCGTTGTTGCGTATTGGGTACGCCATAGAGCATAACATCCTCTTTAAAGTAATATTAATATTTTATTCACAAATATGGATAAATTTAAAGATTTTATATGCATTATTTTCCTGGGGTGTTACATCATTCCCCCCTTTTGGGAATTGCGTCCTCACAATTTTAAAATTGGGCTTGGAAACATCCTTGAAAGTCCCACATCAGAACAAGAGTCGGTAAAACAATCACTTTAAAATAAAGAAAGATAAGTACAATGGTCACCCGAGTTAACCCATAATAGGATTCCAAGTATGAAAATATGGACATGGAGGAAAAAACAAAGGGTCATGTTCTGATGGAGAGTGATAGAGAACATGTTTAGGAGAAAGTTAACCAAAGAAAATCCCAAACATGTGATGGGTTAAATGGTATTAGATTCCCCAGTAGGAAAAGTTAATAGACAACATTTTTGTTTTATGTTACTTTTTATTGAGGAATTTATTCATAAGGAAACATATTCACTTATCATGTTGACTTTCAACATTTATTATATTCCTTACACAAACTCATATTTTCTCCAAAAGACGAGTATTTAGGAAGACTTGTTCACATTAAGAGTACTATAATCAACTTCTAGAGAATCACCTAATCCACAAAAGAGAACTATATACTTCCCATGTCTTTAGACTTTAACCAAAACCAAAACCAAAAAGGTTAGTACACGATTAGATAATCCAGAAAAGGATAACCCTTTATAAAAATAAAATCTATTCTTAACCTCAAAAATTTGTTCAACAAAACCCAAAGTTCAATGAGGACCACTCGAGAATCAATTTGTACATAAAATTCTTCAAAGTAAACCAAACTAAGATTGAAACCCAAATATTTGAAGGATTTAGTCACATAGTCTTCCAAGTTAAATCGTAACATTTATCTCCAAACAACATCAGTTGCTCTTAATGTCTTGTATTGAAAAGTAATTAACCTAATCACATATCCTCCATGTTAGGTTGATAAATATCCATAGATAACCCAAAATCTACTTAATCTTAATTCATAAAATCATCTAACTAAAAGGAATCAGTCAAACTTACCAGGGACTTCACGTAGTCCAGTGGTAGGAGATAAATACCAGTCACACATTGGATGTGGGTTCGATTCCCGCAGCTTTGTCCGACGTGACAGGTTGTCACATGGTCTGCGTGTTGTCCTTTTTTCCAAAACTATATAATTCTCAAATCATTCCCCAAAAATAGATAAAATCATCAAAAATAACCATAACATAATTTAACCTCAATTTTATCTCATTAATTTCACTTCCATCATAACATATAGTAACCTATAATTACCTCAAAAGTAAGGATCATATAAACCCAAATTATAGCATCCCGTCTTTTTATCACATAAACTTTCTTTACATTTTACAAAACCGAGGATCTTTAAGGTTTAGTGTCTTGGAAACCAGGAACATAAAACATGAAAAGAACAAAAACACTCTTCTTAAACACTTGAAAGGCTTCTCCATAAGTTCATCATAGGTTCATTACTGCATCTCATAACCTGGGGACATACATCAAAAGAAAGGGTGAGCAGAAAGCCCAGTAAGGGAAACAAGAGAAACATTTTACATGTGAACTTGAGATACTTCAATAAGGACATGAAAAGAAATTTAAGGCATGAGAATGAAATAATGAGATACATCAAAAAAAATAACATTTTTCATAACTTGAAGATGTGGCTGCAACATTTAATATTGACAATCGTTTCATTTCACCAAGGTCCATCCCCAAGGTGTCGTTAAAAAATTACCAAGGTTATTCACCATGGCGTCGTTAAAAATGGTCATCTCTAGAGATTAAGTCTTTACCCAATGCATTGGAGCACTATCAGGGCGCACCCTTAAATTTGTCTTTATTATCATGTGAGCCACATATATCATCATCAAACATTTCATAGATAAACCATATATTATAAAATAAATGGGTTTCATTTCATAATCATAAAGTTTTAAAAACTGCTTTAAAGACATGATCTTTACGTTACTTTAAACCCACGGAAAGGGAAAGCGGGTATCATATATGTAAATCCCAGAATTTAAAATAGAACATTTTTGTATATATGTGAATAACCCTGTATAAATAAGAGCTTTGAGAATTCACTTAATAACATGAAGTAATTTTGAGAAAAAGAGAGAGGCATTTTGAGACAAAATTTTTGCAGCGCAACGACTACGTTACAAGGTTTTAGAAAACGTTGAAAAGAGAGGGGACATGGGTCAAACAATGATAAATGACCCATAAAACAGTAGAGGGACGAAATATAAGGGATTTAAGAACATGGTAATGAAAATTTTAAATATAACATATGAAATTAAGAACATGAATGGAAGAAAAAAATAAGATTTCTCTTATGAAAATTCGGCAGCCTAACAGCGTTACATAAACTTCAACCAAAAATGAATTGATGATATCAAATAGGGTCTCTTATCATATGAACATAAAATATCAGTATGATAGATATAGAGATCATACCCCAACAAAATAAAAAGGAACTTGCAAGACATGACATGGAATTAGAACTTTGAAAAGTAGAAGGGTGAAAGAATCCCTTAAAATTTTGGCAGCCTAACGGTGTCACTTAAACTTCAACAAAAATGAATTGATGAGATCAAATAGGGTCTCTTATCATATGAAAATAAGATTCCAGTATGATAGATATAGAGATCATACCCCTACATAACAAAAAGGAACTTGAAAGAATTTACATGAAAGTAGAACTTCAAAAAGATAAGGGTGAAGAACCACTTAAAAATTCGGCAGCCTAACAGCGCCACTTAAAACATCAAAAAACTGAATTGAAGAGATCAAATGGGGTCTCTCATCATATGATCATAAAAGATCATTATGATAAATTTAGAGATCATACCCCAACATAAAAAAAGGAACTTGAAAGGATTGACATGAAAGTAGAACTTCAAAAAGAGAAGGGTGAAGAACCACTTAAAAATTCGGCAGCCTAACGGCGCCACTTAAAACATCAAAAAAACTGAATTGAAGAGATCAAATGGGGTCTCTCATAATATGATCATAAAAGATCAGTATGATAAATTTAGAGATCATACCCCAACATAATAAAAATGAACTTGAAATACTTTACATTATAATAGATCTTGAAAAATGAGAAGGAAGAAAGAATCCGTTGCAAAAATTTCGGCAGCCTAACAGCGCCACATAAAACTTCAAAAAACTAAAAAATGAGAGTAATAGGGGATATCTCATTATATTAACATGAAAAGGGTAGTAAGAGGAGTATAAAATAACACCCTTTAACATTTGAACATGGAGCATAAAAGAAATTACATAAAAGAGATTTCTCGAAAAGAAAGAGAAAGATCGGATCCCTTACCTTAAAATGTAACTCTTAAACCTCAAAGGTTGGGACCTTGAGGGCTTGGGGGCACCTTGGGAGGACTCCTTGGGAGGTAATGAGACCATAAATTCGTTGGAAATGAGGTGGGAGTCGAATGGATGAGAGGAGGGCTTGGTATTTATAGGGAAAGTGAGGGGACAAGGCATTAATGGCCAAGGGACACCTCACATGTGCTTTTCTCAAACCCATGTTCTCTCCCTTGGCATTTATCATGGAGTTAGGCCACATGAGGCCCCCAAAACAGTAATTCATCACCCTTGGCCGGCCAACCCTCAAAATATCTCATGAAATCATCATGACACAACTATGATGTCACTAAACATATCGAAACCCTAAAACTGCATTTTTATTATTCACTGAAAATTCAACTTTCTCAGAAAAATCCCAAAATTTCACACTAACCAAATATCAATGCTATGATTTCAAAAATGAACTCCATTTTATAAAAATATTTTTCTAAATATTTTTAATTCAATTTTTAAATAAATTCACTATTCACCGAAAATTAATTTTTTTCAGAAAAAAACCACAAAAATTACCATAACATAATATCGGTGCTCTGAGTTCAAAAATGAAATCCATTTAATAAAAATATTTTTCTAAATATTTTTAATTTAATTTTTAATTAAAAAACACTATTCACCCCAAAAAATAATACTTGAATAATAATTTATGAAACCGTTATTTAACCATTTTATTGAATCACATTACTTAATCAAGGTGCCTAGATTATTTTAAAACTTTCATTAAGTGAGATTACTAATCCATTTGGTCACATTACTAATTCTAAGCGTAAAATCACTCTTCACAATTTACTATTCATCAAAAATCAAGTTGATCTTATTAGACTCCAAATTTTGTACTGAACATAATTGTATAAGACCATTTTTTAAAAATAATTACACATTTTTAATTATTTACGGTTTTGCATAAACATTTTTAAAATAACCTTTTTCTAAAATTCATCACAAATATGCATACTATATTTATCCGGTCATTTGAAAATTCATAACTTCATCATAAGAAGAAATCCCAATTTTTATTTAAAACAAAGGATTACACAAGGTAGTTACGGTCTCCTTACATAGCCTCTTATCACACCAGCATAAGACCTAAGTGTAAGGTGTGCTAAGGTGAGAGAGTCCGAGGGAGGCTCGACCAACATTGCCCAAGTAGTAATTTTAATCAGTTTGAACTTCTTGCGAAGGCGATTCCGTTCTAGCTTCACATGATGAAGTTCAGCATGGGTTTGGTCCAGAGAAAAGCCCAATGGTGCTACCTCCTTCCCAAGTTCTGTTAGATGGGCTTCGATCGGTCCAAGACTACTAGGTGAGGCCATCAAATCTTCTTTCTAGAATAATTAACCAAGATTACTTGTATTTAGAGACAATAATCAAAACATTTTTTTCACAGCGGTCATATTGACCGATGGTCATATAACAGTCAGAAGCCAATGGTCTCATTTTAATTATAATCATGTTTATCAAATAAAACATTTTTGTTGAGTATAAAAATAAAATAAAATAACACATAAAATTAGGAAACAAGATTTATTCAAAATTTCAGGCCGTTACAATCTTCCCCCCTTAAGAAATTGCGTCCTCGCAATTTTTAAAATTGGGTTTTGAAATTTCATTGAAAGTCCCACATCGGAAAAAGAGTCTGTGACACCATTACTTTAAAAGAAAGAAAAGGAAGTACAAAGGCCACCCGAGTTTACTCATACTAGGATTCCATGTTGGAAACATGGACATGGAGGAGAAAACAAAGGGTCACGTCCTAAAGGAGAGTGATAGAAAACATGATTAGGAGGAAGTTAACCCCCAGAAAATCCCAAAATTATGATGTGTGAAAGCGGTCTTTGATTACCTAGTAGGAAACGTAAACCAACAATGTTTTTGTTTTACGTTCCTTTTCATAACTTTGAGGAATTCATTTACAACATAGAACAAAAACATAAAGAAAATATATCTACCTTCATGTAGAGTTTCATCCTTTAATAAGTTTCTACCCAAAACTAATCTTTTCTCTAAACTATGACCATTCAAAACTACTTGGTCTCATCAAAACACAAGAATCATTTTTTAGAGAATCAAATAATCCACAAAAGATTAACTATCTATTTCTTTTATCATTAAACATTATCCCAAAAATCGAAAGGGTAAGGTGAAACAACTCTTCAAAAAGAAAGAATCCCATAGGAATGGAAACTAATTTTAAATCTTCAAAGATCCATGGTACTACCCAAAGTTCATCATAGTCCATTCCATAAATAATGGTCCTTAAAATTCCTCAAAATAAACCAAACTAATATTGAAACCCACATACAAGAAGGATTTGATAACATAGTCTTCCAAAATAAACTTCATTGTTCATCTCCAAACAACATCAACCACTCCTAACATCTTATAACAAAAGTATCTAATCTAAACATATTTAACCCAAGATAGGTTAATAATTTCTATAAGTAACCTAAATTATTATAATTCCACCTTAAATTCATCGATTCTTCAAAATATAAGTCAACCCTACTCTTCAATGAAAATACCGTTGTAATCTATTTACCTAGATCATATAGGGTCTCCAAAATAGTGAACGTCTTCCAAAATAAAAATCATATTTTAATCCCCTGATCATCTCTTTCATATTAATACGGCAATCGTAGCATTTCCTATCACATTAGTTGTTGAGACATGTTCTTCCATTTCTCGCCATTAACTAAGAAAAGAAACAATAATTAGGGGCTTAAATACTTAGCCAATAATCAAGAAAAGAAACTTAAATCATATAAGGATAACATGTAGAAGAAAAGTATACCCTAACTTGTGATCCCCTAGGTTCCCATCTAGGTTATCCATGATCATATATTCTTATGTGAATCTTCATTTTATTTTATCTTTGTTCCTTTAACAATGGTTCATACTAAGCTTATGAATTTACCAAAGCATATCCCCCGGGAGTGTCGTAACCAAGAGTGCAGCACGGCCCGTTGTCGTGTACCAGTTCCCGTTCGAGTATAGCTCAAAGCGGTGTTTTCGGGTTTTACCCCTATGTACATCTGTGCCAGAGCCACCTCTACCTGCTCATATCCAGACAGGGATGTATTTTCTTGGAAACCCCTTACTCAATACTCACCAAAATACCAGTAAGATTTCCTATTTTTAAATTTTTCTATAGGGTTCTTCCTAGATTTTTCATATCCTAATTTCCACAAATAACTAAACCATCCTTTGATACCAACTATAGCATCCCGTCTTTTTATCACATAAACTTTCATTACATTTTACAAAACCGAGGATCTTTAAGGTTTAGTGTCTTGGAAACCAGGAACATAAAACATGAAAAGAACAAAAACACTCTTCTTAAACACTTGAAAGGCTTCTCCTTAAGTTCATCATAGGTTCATTACTGTATCTCATAACCTGGGGACATACATCAAAAGAAAGGGTGAGCAGAAAGCCCAGTAAGGGAAACAAGAGAAACATTTTACATGTGAACTTGAGATACTTCAATAAGGACATGAAAAGAAATTTAAGGCATGAGAAAGAAATAATGAGATACATCAAAAAAAATAACATTTTTCATAACTTGAAGATGTGGCTTCAACATTTAATATTGACAATCGTTTCGTTTCACCAAGGTCCATCCCCAAGGTGTCGTTAAAAAATTACCAAGGTTATTCACCACGGCGTCGTTAAAAATGGTCATCTCTAGAGATTAAGTCTTTACCCAATGCATTGGAGCGCTATCAGGGCGCACCCTTAAATTTGTCTTTATTATCATGTGATCCACATATATCATCATCAACCATTTCATAGATAACCCATATATTATAAAATAAATGCGTTTCATTTCATAATCATAACGTTTTAAAAACTGCTTTAAAGACATGATCTTTACATTACTTTAAACCCACGGAAAAGGAAAGCGGGTATCATGTATGTAAATCCCAGAATTTAAAATAGAACATTTTTGTATATATGTGAATAACCCTGTATAAATAAGAGCTTTGAGTATTCACTTAATAACACGAAGTAATATTGAGAAAAAGAGAGAGGCATTTTGAGGAAAATTTTTGCAGCGCAACGGCTACGTTACAAGGTTTTAGAAAACGTTGAAAAGAGAGGGGACATGGGTAAAACAATGATAAATGACCCATAAAAAAGTAGAGGGACAGAATATAAGGGATTTAAGAACATGGTAATAAAAATTTTAAATATAACATATGAAATTAAGAACATGAAAGGAAGACAAAAATAAGATGTCTCTTATGAAAATTCGGCAGCCTAACAGCGTTACATAAACATCAACCAAAAATGAATTGATGATATCGAATAGGGTCTATTATCATATGAACATAAAAGATAAGTATGATATATATAGAGATCATACCCCAACAAAATAAAAAGGAACTTGATAGACATGACAAGGAATTAGATCTTTGAAAAGGAGAAGGGTGAAAGAATCCCTTAAAATTTTGGCAGCCTAACGGCGTCACTTAAACTTCAACAAAAATGAATTGATGAGATCAAATAGGGTCTCTCATCATATGAAAATAAGAGTCCAGTATGATAGATATAGAGATCATACCTCTACATAACAAAAAGGAACTTGAAAGAATTGACATGAAAGTAGAACTTCAAAAAGAGAAGGGTGAAGAACCACTTAAAAATTCGGCAGCCTAACGGCGCCACTTAAAACATCAAAAAACTGAATTGAAGAGATCAAATGGGGTATCTCATCATATGATCATAAAAGATCATTATGATCAATTTATAGATCATACCCCAACATAAAAAAAAGGAACTTGAAAGGATTGACATGAAAGTAGAACTTGAAAAAGAGAAGGGTGAAGAACCACTTAAAAATTCGGCAGCCTAACGGCGCCACTTAAAACATCAAAAAAACTGAATTGAAGAGATCAAATGGGGTATCTCATCATATTATCATAAAAGATCAGTATGATAAATTTAGAGATCATACCCCAATATAATAAAAATGAACATGAAATACTTTACATGATAATAGATCTTGAAAAATGAGAAGGGAGAAAGAATCCGTTACAAAAATTTCGGCAGCCTAACGGCGCCACTTAAAACATCAAAAAACTAAATAATGAGAGTAAGAGGGGATATCTCATTATATGAACATGAAATGGGAAGTAAAAGGAGTAGAAAAGAACACCCTTTAACATTTGAACATGGAGCATAAATGAAATTACATAAAAGAGATTTCTCGAAAAGAAAGAGAAAGATCGAATCCCATACCTTAAAATGTAACTCTTAAACCTCAAAGGTTGGGACCATGAGGGCTTGGGGGCACCTTGGGAGGACTCCTTGGGAGGTAATGAGACCATAAACTCGTTGGGAATGAGTGGGGAGTCGAATGGATGAGAGGAGGGATTGGTATTTATAGGGAAAGTGAGGGGACAAGGCATTAATGGCCAAGGGACACCTCACATGTGCTTTTCTCAAACCCATGTGCTCTCCCTTGGCATTTATCATGGAGTTAGGCCACATGGGGCCCCCAAAACAATAATTCATCACCATTGGCCGGCCAACCCTCAAAATATCTCATTAAATCATCATGACACAGCTATGATGTCACTAAACATATCGAAACCCTAAAACTGCATTTTTACTATTCACTGAAAATTCAACTTTCTCAGAAAAATCCCAAAATTTCACACTAACCAAATATTAATTCTCTGATTTCAAAAATGAACTCCATTTTATAAAAATATTTTTCTAAATATTTTTAATTCAATTTTTAAATAAATTCACTATTCACCGAAAATTCATTTTTTTTTCAGAAAAAACCACAAAAATTACCATAACATAATATCGGTGCTCTGAGTTCAAAAATGAAATCCATTTAATAAAAATAATTTTCTAAATATTTATAATTTAATTTTTAATTAAAAAACACTATTCAACCAAAAAAATAATATTTGAATAATAATTTATGAAACCGTTATTTAACCATTTTATTGAATCACATTACTTAATCAAGATGCCTAGATTATTTTAAAACTTTCATTAAGTGAGATTACTAATCCATTTGGTCACATTACTAATCCTAAGCATAAAATCACTATTCACAATTTACTATTCATCAAAAATCATGTTGATCTTATTAGACTCCAAATTTTGTACTGAACATAATTGTAGAAGACCATTTTTTGAAAATAATTACACATTTTTAATTATTTAAGGTTTTGCATAAACATTTTTAAAATAACCTTTTTCTAAAATTCATCAAAAATATGCATAGTATATTTATCCGGTCATTTGAAAATTCATAACTTCATCATAAGAAGAAATCCCAATTTTTATTTAAAACAAAGGATTACACAAGGTAGTTACGGTCTCCTTACATAGCCTCTTATCACACCAGCATAAGACCTAAGTGTATGGTGTGATAAGGTGAGAGAGTCTGAGGGAGGCTCGACCAACATTGCCCGAGTAGTAATTTCAATCAGTTTGAACTTCTTGCGAAGGCGACTCTGTTCTAGCTTCACATGATGAAGTTCGGCTTGGGTTTGGTCCAGAGCAAAGCCCAATGGTGCTACCTCCTTCCCAAGTTCTGTTAGATGGGCTTCGATCGGTCCAAGACTACTAGGTGAGGCCATCGAATCTTCTTTCTATAATAATTAACCAAGATTACTTGTATTTAGATACCATAATCAAAACATTTTGTTCACAGCGGTCATATTGACCGATGGTCATATAACAGTCAGAAGCCAATGGTCTCATTTTAATTATAATCATGTTTATCAAATAAAACATTTTTGTTGAGTATAAAAATAAAATAAAATAACACATGAAATTAGGAAACAAGATTTATTCAAAATTTCGGGCCGTTACACAAATGGTTCTTTATAACAATGTCCACAAAAGAACATATAACTATTACTTGAATAAAATTTTCATATACTAAACATCGGGCTTACACATACTATAACTAGTCTTCTAATGTAACCCCATCATCAAAAGAGAATTAATACTCTTAAGAATTTCACCATAACTCTTGATGCCATTATATGTTTACATCTTACTCGTTCAACATTCTTCATGACCAATTAACCATTCCTTTCCATCTTATTATGAAATACTTTTTTCCTACAAACAAAATAATGAATCATATCCTATGATTCCAAAATAGGAAAACAATAGTTATGAAATAATCCATACCTTTGATTGGTCATTTTCAGTTTCTTCATCCTCAATCGGAATGGCATTGGGTATTGGTAAACGAACATTTGTATGATCTTGGTGATCCCATTCACGAGGCTTCTTCATAGGAAATGTGTTTGCATAATGACCATGCACACCGAATTTAAAACATTCAATTGATCCCACAGAAAGAACTTCTTTCCCATTTCCCGAGTAAACTGGATGCTTCCTTTTTCCATGACAGTTTCTTGCTTTATGACCTTCATTTCCACATCTATAGTATATTTCTGTCCCTTTGAAACATTTTCCTAGGTGTTTCTTTCCACATTTTTGACACATAGGTTTTTTAACACACTTAACTTTATGATTATTACCTGTAGTTCCGTAGGGATTTGTTTCTCGCATATATGATGCCTTAGAGAAATCACCAAGGTTTAGGTGGTCAGTCATGACTCCAGATAGTTGGTTGAGGATAATCACAAGAGTTCTCATTGCAGCTCCCATATCATATAGTTGCTTGCTCAAAAAACTGTCACAGTTTCCTTCACATTTACTGTTACTTTGGTGCCTGCTAGATCCAGTCATTTACTAAAACCAAAAAGTCAGTGTGAGTATATCAACAAAACCATCATGTACTAATGAGGAAGATGAACACTAAGATATACTTACTCATTCACTTTATCTAAAACTAGGACTCTTTCTGAAATCTTAACCATTATGGTAATGTCACTTATGATTAATGAATACCCTATCCTCTAAAGTTATCTAAAACAACCTCTGATACCAACTATAAGGCCCCATCCTTAAACCTTACTTAATATTGAATTAAATGAATAATTCACAATGTGGACCTTTTCAGGTTTAGAGTTTTAGATAATTAGGACATAACTATTACATCTCAAAAGATTACAAAGTAGAAACTTCTACTACGTTTCCATAAAATAAATACTCTTAAAAAGAAACATGTCTAGTTCCATGTTTTAGGTAGCATGACTTTCCCTTGATCCCATCCTTGACACTATTCCACGTTAAGTCCTGTGAAAAACATTTTAAAAACTTGGGATTAGCATAAAAAGCTCCGTAAGGGATACACAAAGAATGAAAACTATTAGTTTTTCAAAACAACAAGTAAACCATGTATACTTTATCAAATTAATACTTTTCACCTTTTCGAAGTAGTAAAAACTCTTCACTGAATAAAAGATCATTTCTTACACTTTTGTAACCAAAAGATTACCATAGAACCCATATAAAGATCACATAATATATAAAGGTAACTTGGGACATAAACATACTTATGTGGAATAACCATAAGGTTGACTTCCACACATATCACTTAATCGAATAGCCATTCGGCCAACTTCCATACATACTTAATGGAATAGCCATACGACCGACTTCCATACCCAATGCATTAGAGGTTATAACGTAACCACCCGTCCTGGTATTCACGACACCACCCATCATAATTTCCAAGTACCATTATTACAAATAAAATATTGAGAATATAAACATTTCAATAACAACATTTTATTTTCAATAAAAATAAGTAATTCCCAGATATTGAATTAAGCAATCCATTTTCAAAAACCATTTAAAATAGATTTTTGAATCAAAGTGTCCCATACCAAATTGAAGATTTTAATGGAATTATAATTTTAAAACATTAATTTCCATATAAATAAATACTGAAAACCATTTTGAAAACATGGACATTATATATAAAGATTTATAATAATAAATCTTCAAAACATTTAAAACAATATTTTTGTTAAAGAGTTTTTATCAAAATGAGAGACTCTTGAATAAAAATAATTGCAGAATAAAATTTAATCCGAACATTATAATATCATGAGAATAAAGGGATTCATGATATAATATGTCAAAGGACAGTATACACACCATATAAGAGTGAATTGATTCATAACAACAATGATGTCTCAAAAGAAATGTAAAATGATATGAAATCCATTATAACGAAGGTATCCTTAAATTAAGGATAAATCAATCTCATAATTATGTGTGACAAATATAAATACACCCAATATAAGTGGATATTAAGTGTAAAACAAGAAAAGGTCATTCACACATATTCAAAGGATAACATATTCAATAACTACATGTTGAAACCAAAGAAATTAAAATTGGGTTAAGAAGTTCCACTGGTAAAATTCGACACCGTAACGGCGTCACATAAAATTTTACAAAAAGGGTTGATGAGAGAGATAGATGGGATCTCATACCTTGGACATAAAATTTACAAAAAAAAATATAGAAGAACATATCCCAACATAATAGTATGTGAATTAAAAGACATAACAAAAGAAGTCTTTTAAAAAAAGGCGGGTGAAAGGTCCCCTTACAGAGTTGGGAAACTTTCGAAAAGTACACCCCATGAAAGAAGGGTCATAAAATGAAGATGTAAATACCCATAAATGAAATTATACTATAAAAAGTGTATAATAATGGGCAGTACATACACCACTCAAAGGAAATAGTGGCAAACATAGCATAAATCTCACGGGAATAAAAGTGAGATGAAAAATCCCTTACGAAAACTCGGCAGCCTAACAACGCCACATAAAACATACAAAAATGGATTGATGATATCAAATAGGGTATCTCATCATATTAAAATAAAGTTTATAGAAAGAGGAATATAATATAACATCCCCCAACATAACAAAGAAGAGCTTAAAAGAAGTGACATAAAGGAGAGTACTTAAAAACAAAGAGAGAGGTTAGATCTCTTACGAAAATTCGGCAGCCTAACGGCGCCACTCAAAACATCCAAAATGGATTGATGAGAGAGAATAGGGTCTCTAATCATATGAAAATGAAATTTTTTTACAGTAATAGTATTATAAAAGAACATCCCAATAATAAGAAAGATGAGCTTTAAAAGGAATGACATAAAAGAGTGTACTTAAAAAGAAAGAAAGGAGTAGGTTCCCTTACCTCGGGTCCGACTTGACTCGATCGTTCTTTAATCTCCTGAATAATAAACATGAGTTAATTTATACTTCCTTAAGAACCTTTTTCAAGTTCAATATTCCTTTTATATCACTTGTTACCATGTCATAAACATTATGTAATCATTTAAGTTAATAATGTTTGTTTTGTCGATATTTGGTTCTTAAGTCGAAAGTGGACTACTTATAATTACATGTTGTTCGTGTGGTTAAAGGTTCATTATATCCATAGTTGTATTCATGATGTAGATATCATATATATAATATATATACATTATATTCCTGCATTTATAATATTACATAACATTTAGAGTTAAGAAATGAAATGCACCCTTCATGGAGACGGTAAGCCGTACGTACGCATGAACGCTACTTCCATTTCTATTTCATATTTAATGAAATTAAAACATAATGATACATAATAGTATTTTAATTCCAGTATGGTATCATATATAATATCATTAAATATATCCTTTATATGTACCACATATGGTATTAACGAATCAAATCACTTTGAGGGGGCGGTAGTCCGCACTTCCTTAAATGAAGATATTGTGTTTACCTATAATGGAAACCATAAAGGTATGACATAAATAAAAAATACAGAATCTTAAGTAAAAAATAAACCTATTAGATATAATATATATATATATAGTTTCATATTAATGGCCACCTTGGAAGGTGTTAGAAGAATGTTGAAAAATCATCGTTTCGGGAGGCAAAATTCGCCATCCACGGAAACAGTATGTTCTTTAACCATTAGATGTAGGTGTGTGTAAGTGTAGCTCGAATCCTTCTTATAACAACATCCTAGTATATCGAAGATACTGTATTTGTTACAGAATAAATGAATCAAAAGAGTTTAAGGGGTTGAAGAAACAAAATAAAACAAAAGGACACAAGTGAAGACATTAACTTTAAATCGGGTAACTTCATTTGATTTGAGAACAAAAGCTTCCTTGGAAAAGATTATGCCCAAAGTGAGGCTTCAAGGAGTTATAAGGGGATGTGGAGAGACAAAATGGGTAGGGTTTGGATGATCCAAAGGCTTTGGATGTGTGGTTAAGGAGGTATAGGTGGGGGCCTTTTATAAGAGGAGAGGAGGGGCACTCTTGGAAAGGTATAAAATGTAACTTTATTTTCAAATGAGTTTCGGATTTTAATGTTCCCACATTGATGTGTTTCGAGGATAATGTGATAAGGGTTCAAAATCCATACATCCAATAGGTTATGGACATGTTTAGGTCTTATATTTTACATTATCTTTCCATTTTATTTAAATCGTTAAATAATGAGGTCATCGCTGCAACATCATGATGTCATTAATAATTTAATTTATTTAATGTCTAAAAATAATAAAAAATTTCTATGATGTAGGAAATATTTTTATCTTTACAATGACTATTTATAGTAAAAAATATGACTTGTATAACTCCATGTAAATTTTTTTTAGCAAAATATCTTATGTTTGTGTCATTTTTACTTTATCATTAAATAAAAAGGTATTTATGTCATTTTCCAAACAAAGTGGCTCCATAGGGTCCCCAATTTGACCCATGGATTTTCTTGGTCGGACATGACACATCCAATGAGGGTAGGACATGTGTCTGGGTCATTTCATTTTATTAAAACATTATTCTTACCTTAAACTACACCAATTACCTCTAATTGCGATTAAAAACATAATAAGTTACTATTCACCAAAAATTTATTTTAATCCCATTGAACCACATTTTACTTCTTAATGACAACCATGTATGTCGGATTTTTGTAATTCAAAACAAAAATATGGAAAAATTTCATTTAAACGGAAAATCAGTCTTTATAAGTACCACTTAGTGGTTTCACTATTCATCAAAAATTGAAGTTTTTCAGAAAATTACCAAAAATTCACCCTAAGATATATTTATATTCTGAATTAAAAAATGATGTCTATTTTACAAAATTCAAAACATATAAGTTGAATTAATTAATTTAATAATTAATTCCCACTGTCAAAACAAATAGCGTGTTTTTATGAAACAAAATGTATCAAAAGATTGACACTAGTTTAAGTCTGATTTCAAAGTGAAATTAATTTCAAAGAACACTATTGGATTAAATGGTAAAAATATATTGTAATTTCACGTTAAAACAAATTCAAAATATAATCTCATCATATAAATAAATTATATTAAAATGAGGTTTTGAATTAAAATACAACATTTTTCACTATTCATTAAAAATTGAACTTTTTCGGAAAAATACCAAAAATTTACACAAAGTAAATTTTGAGGTGCCGATTCTAAAAAAGAATTTTATTTGGTCCAATAGAATGTATAAGAGTGACCAAAACTATATTTAAAGAGGGTTCACCATCAAAAGGCGGTTAATCGACCTTTTAAAGAATATTAGAATGTTTACACTTAAAATTGGATTCATTCGCATTTTTAATACGCTAACATTTATTGTAAAAAGTAAAGATATTTAAAAAACATATATAATCATTTTGTAGTTAGTTCTTCATTCCTGCCATTACAACGACTAGACATTAACTACCATTGAAAATAATATTATTTTATTATCAGAGTGCAACGTAAGATTCCCAAGAAACTCGTTGTTGCGTATTGGGTATGCCATCGAGCATAGAATCTTCATTAAAGTAATATTAATATTTGATTCACAAATATGGATAAATATAAAGATGTCATATTCTTTATTTACCTGGGGTGTTACATGTGTACCCTCTTTCGGGATTGTAATAACCTCTCATGTACACTCTTTCTCCAAGCATTAGAAAAATTACCATGAAAAAATTTCAATATTTAATAAATACATATACCATAGAATACAATAAATCAGTAATATTTACCTAATACATTAAGGGATATAAAACTCTGACCCTCCAATCACATAATCAGAATCCATTCATTTGTAAGTCGATATATTATAAAAAAATTAGTCATAACATAAACCATGTTAAAGAAAATGTGTTTCATAGATATTTCATTACCATAACTACAAATCACAAATAGAAAGAATAAATATGGTTTTATTGAAGAATATTGTACTATGGAATATGGTATATCAATGTATTTCATTACATATGACAATTCCCCTTAAAAGTTTAATGGAATATTTCACGAGAAAAAAATCCTATTAATCTTGAAAGAAAATATTTAAAATCTAAACATTTCCCAAATATTAAAGAATAAATTTTCATTTTATATAACCATATAAAAATATTATATATGAATAAAATCAATTTTTTATCATGATGACATGAAATTATTCTAATGTTTCAAAAATTAAAACTAATATTCCATTCACATTTTTGGGTAACTATTGAGAGTAAATCATTCAGAAAACTATAAGATTAATAATTTTAAATAACATTATTGAAATCATATTATGGGTCAAAATTTAATTGTAAAATCATAATATAATAGCCAAAAAAATTCTTGTAAATATATATAGAATTCATGGAAATGAATGAAAATGGTTTTTCAAATGAACGTAGAAATAATGTTGGTTTTCAATTAAAATGTTCTTTTTGAATATTCTGTAAATATAATAAGTAAGTAAACATAATTAAGATATTACAATTAAATAATAATAGTATAATAATATTCATGATTTTTTTTAGATAGATCGTGAAATTTTGTCACAGAAATTTATTCATAAACAACCTTGATAAACAATTATAATGAAGTATAAATATCATACCTTGTGTTCAACTTACATCTAAATCTATTTTACCTCCATTTTTAAAAAATTTATGTTCATTATAATTATATAAAAAATTCATTTACATTTTAATAATATCATATATGGTTCTTTTAAATGATTTTAATACACATTTATTAATAATTTTCAATTAAAATAATCATTTTAGTATATTAACTTTTTCATTTTTCATGAGAATTTGAGTTGGATGGTTTAGGTCCCTGTATATTGATAATGGTTCAACCATATACAAAAATTTAATCATTATGTAAGTATTATTTATATTAAGTAAATATATATATATAGATTCATCCGTAAAGGATAATTATAGAATAACAAATGACAACATTCAAAGAGACGGTGGACCGTACGTATGCATGAATGTTGTACTCAATTTTCGATAGATATAATTAAATAATGGTAAATTAAATATTAAATTTTCAGATTCAATATCATATCATATATATATATCAATATATATCATATATATTCAATAAATAAAAAATTTCTACTATCCATGTGAGGTGTAAATGAAAAACTTGTCACTTTGCTTTGTGGAGGTGGTAGTCTATACATACGCACAAGCGACATTATCATTTTCAAATACATGGGAAGATTAGAAGTTTGATATAATATTATAATTAAATAAATATAATATTTTCATCTATATTATGTATAAATATTAAACTCATCATAATAACCACTAATGAAATACATTGATGGTAAATAAATTATTTCTCTATTAGAGGTGGTAGACCACACATACTCAAAAAGAGATAAATTAACATTCCATTTGATGAAATAAAGAGTGGATAATTGGATATTAGTTATTCGGATAAAATTTTACTATTTTTAATATAATGAATATTTTAATTTATTTTGGAAAACATAAATTTTGATGAGGTAGAATAAAAAATAAATTTAAGGTGGTTTTATAAGTTGATTACCTATTTTCAAGACACCACATTTTTTTCCATTCTTAAGGGCCCTTGTCATATTGTTTTAAGATAAAAATAACAACTAAATTTAGTCTATATCACTTTAGGAAAGAACTATTTTGGGATTTATCACAGAATATTTCTCACTGTGGTTTATGGAAAAGTGAGACATGTGACCTTTTATAATTGAGGGAAAATAGCCACTTGAAATTAGAAAAATAGAATAAAATATAATTAAATATTTCTCAATAAAAATGCTTCAAAATGGATACATATTTAAGTGAGAACACTTTAGTTCAAAATAAAATCATCTAGTTAAATTTGTAGTTGTCTGGGCTGCATTTTTTCACTTTTCATTCATTGTAACCCCTTGGTAAACCGATTTAAACCATTACCATGGTAATTAAATATTTAGTACTAAATGATAATATATCTTTTATAATATATAAATGAGCTTATAAATGAACAAGGGAAGATATTTACGACTATTTATTATCCTAATTTTCTTCTTATGAGGTTTTTATATTTCTTATTAACTGAATAAAATATTTTTTAACATAAAATTTCATTATTGACATTTTTAACACTATTTATTAAATGTGATTTAAAGGAAACATGATTATAATTTAAATTGAACATAAGCCTTTCAAAAATTTATACCATGTTATATGTATCTAAAAAATTCATTGAATGAAAAATTTTCTTTAAAATTTTATTAATTTTATCATTTTATCATTCTTTATTTTTTTGTATTAAATTAATGAATAAAGTGTGAGAGTTGTGTACAATTTTATGGTAAATATTTAATCACTAAAGGCAAGAGAGTGAAATTTTGTATTAATTCTATTCATAATTTATAATTATGGTAATAAAAATAAATATTCAACATATAGACATATATTCTTGAAATAGAAGAAAATGGAAAATATACAATAGTATAATTGGATATGTCTTTATGTTTGAGAAATTTTAAATCCATAACCCAATGTTTCAACCCCATTTAACCTGAATTACCCATACTGAGATTATGAAACCTTATAAAGGTTAATAATTATAACGAAGAAAAATAAAAGGGATCCATTTGAAAAAAATGAAATATACTGACTTAAATGTCTAATCTAATGTTCATGATTAAATTTATCTTTATTTTTGAAATTCATTTTAAATTAAATACCAAAAAATTGATGAGAATCATTTATTTAAAAATTTCATTATTATGAATAAAACATGATTTATTCATAACTTGTTACTAGAAAAATAGTATAAGGAAGAAGAAATATGTTATTTATGACTGAATATATACATTTCATTAAAATCATTCACTTATAGTGATTAATTTAATTTAATAATATAAAAATACACCATACTTATAGAGACAATTTGTTTTAAAAAAATTTACTTTTAATTTTAATTAAATTATATTTTAATTTATAATTAGATAATTAATACAAAATTATTATTGTATATTTTTAAACAATACATTGTTTCGGAATTTTTTAATTTCTATTCATATGGGTCATTCTAATGGGTTGGAATGAACTATCTCCTTAAATATGAATATTTTAGTAGTATATCATGAATTTATTTTACATTATGATGTTATTAAAAAATGATATCAGAGTAATAAAATTAATCTATAGATAAAAATAGTATAAAATCTGAGCATACAACATTCTAACCCCCTTTAAATTAATTTCACCAATGAAATATCAACCCATTGATAGAATTTTTTATCATTGTTTTTTTACATAAATGGGTTCCAATGTGGATTTGTTAAATTTATGATTCCTAGGGATAACTTTTACCATGTTTTTTATCCTATAATGTAGTTATTTATCTATATGATTAATGATTTATAAAAATTCTTCTTCATATTAAAGATCACTCTCTAGAGGTATGAATTCAAAGTATGGTACATGTGTTAGATTAGTTATGAACATCCTCATGAGAGATACAGGGAAAAAATCGTGAACATGAGGGGGGTATTGGAGGGAATCCAAGAGATATACTATCATCCATACTTTATTAGGAATATAAAACAAGAAATTATACATAGATCTCTCCTTCCCCCCTTTTTAACCATCATAACCTTAATTCGTAGATCAATTCACCAAAATTTCATCTAAAGAATATATAATTACCTATTTTTAATTGATTTATCCATTACTTCTCTATCAACTCTATGTTTCCTTAACATGATGTTGAATTATAATAACTTTCTATAACATTTATTCAAATAGCTCACTTCCAAATAACTTTCAATCTCAATATGTTTCCCAATTCCCGGGAGTTTTAAACTTCTTTCCATAATGGGACTCATAAGAAGCCATATAAATCCCCAAGTGAAATCAATTTTCACAATAAAACTCTTCTAAAGGTTGTTTTTCATCACATAGTACATTTATATCCATAGAATAAGAACTCCACATATACTCCAGTGATTGAATTTTTCCATAAGACTGATCATTTTCTTATGAAGGGAATGAAGTACTACAACTCTACAATTTTTTCTTGATCCTTATGAATAATTCACCTGAACATCGAGGTAATACCATGATCCCAATAATATATAATTGAATTCGTTACTCCAAGAAACCATACCACTTCATTAATGTATATTTATTAAATTTGGTCTATAGTGAAGTATTTATTGATAGTAATGAAGTGTGCTGACATCATAGGGATATTGAAAAAAACCCAAAAGTATTATGTAATTTAGATATTTTTGGGGGTCTGATGACCAAATACATGGCAATGTTTCCCATTTCCATTTTAGTATGGTTAATGGTTGTAACATCCCTCTAGAATTCAGTCTCTCATCCCTAACATGTGTCCATGTCAAGAACTGAGATACAAACTATAAAATATCCATCTTCATATTGTCCCCCACATGTATACTTTTTTATATCTAAATGTCTCCATACTTATAGGATTAATATTGAAAGATGTATTATGACCATCACCTATCAGATCAATCAATAAATATATAATTAATAGTACACGTACATTTTTTCTAAAATGATTCATTTAATAGTAATCATCTTTGAACTTAGTAAAAAGAAATACATTCTTCTGAAGGTCCATTTTTCCATTTGGTGTCTCATCAATCATATTTAAGATAGATGGATCAAAAATCATTTGAGAAATATAATATTTTTACCATTCAATATTTCTTTTAGATCCATCCTTTTTAAATCTTGAAATATTGGATCTTATTTCACGGTTATCATAGATAACCTTACATGATCATTTTTACTCCAAACATCGTCCACCATGTTCATTTTACTAGGGTGGTAATGTATTGGGTAGTAATAGTAATTAATCAACTCAAACCATATTCTATTTAACATATTAAACTATTTTTATGTTAATATATACTTTAAAATTTTATGATAAATATATAATACATTCTACATAAGGATATTGTGCCTAGATCTTTAATTGAAAAAATACTTAAACTAACTACAACTCATAATTTCGGTAATTTTTAAAACATATTATCAATATTTATTCGGAATAATATACAACCATAAAATCATGTATGAGGAATCATAAAAATCCCTTCTTTGGTGTGTCAATATATATAAGAAACTCTTCTACACTATAGGATAATGTAAGCATATTTTCACTAATTGACCATCTCATCAATTCCTTGGAATTTTCATTACATACATTTATTCAATAGATGCTGGATTACATATGAGTTCACATAGTGAGTAGATTAGATATCCATGGTTAATTAATCACAAAGAGTCAATAATATGATTAATACCCATTGAGACTATGGATCCGAGTAACAATGGTTAGTCTAGTCCAACAACCAAAAGCATTCTTTATTGTTGGATCAAGTGATATTCCTTACCTTGAGATTATATAACCAATAAATGAATATTTCTATTTCCAAGATTCATAAATTATAAATTTTAAATGCATATTTTACTTCCATTGTACCTTCAGTAAAATACTCAAGTGGTGTCCACACTCTTCATTACCCTTTGTATATTAATGAATATCATTTTAAAACACTACCACAAACTGATCATGGAATTATCTAAACTCTATATTCATTAAAAACTCAATAACAATGGGGTAACTAGTAAGAATAAATGGATTCAAAATAAATTTTAAATCTCCATACCATGTATAGAAAGTTTTATTTGTTATATCATCCTCCTAGAAACTAAATGGGTGATCTCAAGAATAAAGGTCAATATTGGAAAATTACTGATCTCTCCATAATTGATCAAACAATTTTTTAATATATTGGAAAGATACTTGTTCATTATAGTGATAATTATCAACTCTCAATAATCAATATAGTCTCACATTGATCCATATTTATTATTGAAAAAAATAATAGGTCCTCCCCAGGTTGTTTAAAATGGTTTAATGAATCTATAATCATGATTATTCTAGAGTTATTCATTAATTATTTCAATCCAACATGGAACATTCTAGATAATGTCTTTGAAATTGGTGTGGTACCATAGATTAATTATATTTTATACTTGATCAGGATTTAGTGGATGAATTGAAAACTAATTTTAAAAGGTCTATATAAACTCTATAACAATAATTATTTCATCAATGACCATTTTCCCTCCAAACATATGAGATAAAAAACTGTTTAAAATATGAACCAAGAATTTATATTTCATGTTTTTTCAAACTGATGTTGAAATTTATCATTGAATTTATAGATGTTCATAGGTTTATTCAGAATGTCAAACATGACTTCCCATACATGGTAATTAATGAGGAATTTATATAATTTATGATAATTATAAGATAATATAACATCTATTTCAACTAAAAAGTGTGTAATAATATTTTCCAGAAACACATTCCAAAAAATCAAATAGTGAATAATCATAGACTTTTGTTGAAATAATCATAATATTATTTGTTTTCACAAATAATTCAATATATAATCATTGAGAATATTTTTTGATACCCTTTTAATGTTCGCCAGATATAAATGTTTGGGTAGATCAAGAATTAAACAATTCATTTGAAGTTCCAGAGGGGATGATAAGTGTAACTTTCAATACTTTATTATCATAAAGAACATTATACATAGTGATCACATGAGATTTTCCATTATCCCTCGGATTAAGTGGTTTCTAAAATTGATCTTCATAATAATATCTGGACTTGAGAAATGATAATAATAATTCACCTACTACATGCATTTAAATCACCAATGTGTGCATTGGGAATTTTTTGGTTCCATTAATCCATCATTAGATAACTTTTTCCTATCACATCTGAAAAAAATTCTCAATGACCCTACTTTCCACACATAAAACATTTACTTATCTGCATAAGAATATTTTAAACATTTATCCTTTCAATCTTCTAGTGTTATTTATGGATCATAATATTACAAATTTATTTTTAATTATAAAAATTTATATTGATTTCCATCATTGTTTTTTTCATAAAACCATGACATTGATATGTAACTCTAACATCCATTTCTGTGTTGAGAGAATATTGAAACATTTCATCTCAAATAGTGATTTCTCTTATGTGTTACACCATTCAATGAATTTTTTGTAAGAAACTAAAGAATTGAACAACCTTAAATTCATATTTAAAGACCACACCATATTTTAACATTCTTTTCTTGCAAAAGTTTCCTCAGCAGAACATACCAAATCATCACACCTCTTTTTTAGCTCAATTAATTCCTTCTCTATTTTTGTATAAAGAATATGAGGAATGAAAAAAATTCAAATATAATATCTTATACCCACCCCTATATAGATTAGATTTATTTTTGATGACTACTGTTATTTATAAGTGTCCTCTATTCATATTTTTCTCCTTGCAAATGATTAATATATATAATTTTTTTAATGTTCCTAAAAATTGATAACTAAAAAAATATTTTCAATATTACAGATCAATTTCTATAATTATAGTCGATCTAAATTTCCAAAAAAAGAACGTATATGTTTCCACATGAAGTACTAAAAAGAATTCTATTCCCTAATTTTCTTTTTTAGTCTAAACATGATTTTTAGTGATTTTTATGTAAGCATGGAAATGATATTTTTAATTCTATATCCCCATACATTTATTTTATCTATAGAAATATCATTTCATTGATTTTCTCGTTTATCATTAACCCATTATCTTTTGGTTTCATTATTTGACTAAAACTCTAATGCATAATATGAGAAATTTTAATCATAGTGGGAACTAACATAATAATGAAAAATAATTTTTAGGATATTTAATTCATGAAACCATCTTTTAATTTCTAACACCATAGTATCAACCTAGGATATCCATGATCATCTTCTATTATAGTCATTAATTTTTGTTTCATAACAAAAATATTATATAACCCAAGAATAACCCTCGAGTGTGTAAAACAATGTCTGTACTAAGGTAATGATAACTATAAAACATAATGATTCCTATGATATATTCAAAAAACTCTTTTAAGGGTTACTACATAATTATGAATTTATTCCCAATCCATACCCACATTGAATATCTAGAGATTATTTTTTTCCCTATGAAAATAACTATTCTTTACATAATATAACAAATAAATTTCTCTATTAAAAAATTCTATCATAATGGTTCACACTATTATATTAACATCCTAGTCTTAAAATTAAATTAATCAATTATATGATACCAATTGTAGTAACCCCTACATTACATACATAAATCTCACATATTTTTATGTGAATATTCTATACATAACATTATGACCCTCATCAGAACAATAACATTTTGGTACCATTTCAAAATTGAATACATGAAAACTATTTCATAAATCATCTACTGCATATACCATTATGTTCTTCACAACTAGAAACCTTCATAGACATATCATATGAATGAAAAGTTTACATATCCTAGGAAAAGGAAACATAAGAAAGGGTGATCCTATATTCACAATAAATCTAAAAATGAGACATCAATGACCAATTAATATCAAAATGTGTATACATGTATGATAACTTGAGATAATTTTTCTAAAACCATACCATTGATATCATATATTGTAATCATGAAGCATGTCATACATATTGGTAGTTCATAAGAAATAAATCACAAAATTGATCAACAAAATTGATCCATGAGAAAAATATGGAATATGATCATGACATAAAATGGTGTCACAAATCTAGAAATAATGAAAATAATATAAATCATATATCATGGATACCCAAAAAGACATTAAAAATATGTTATCATTGAATAAGTATCCATTGTGCCTAATTCAGGCTTCTAATAACCTCTCGTGTATCCTCTTTCATCATGCATGTGATAACCTATAATCTATCCAATTTTGGTCATGGGACAACCATATATGAACCCTTTTAGTTTATAAAACATTAATATTGACCAATTTATTCAAGGTATTTTCAATTTTGTGCCCATCCATCGTGTAATTTTAAATCGATTCATATGTATTCCATGAGATCATAAAAACATTCATCATAACACAACCCATTGAAAAGAAATTGTTCTTTGCCGATATTATTTAATCATACCCATAAACCATCTAAATAATGAATAATTATTATATGATTATTTTATATCACCTGTAAAGAATAATTAAAATCAATATATGTCATCATTCATGTAATTTTCTTTTAAAATATCACTATAATATTTCTTATGGAAAATACACTTATAATTATTGAGTCACTTATTAAAAAAAATCTTGAATATTATGGAAAAATTTTAATTCATGTTAGAATTGAAAAAATTTATAGGATGATTCAAATCACTGATCTTCCATAATGGAGAGAAATTCACTTCATGCCAGGTGTATGAAAAAAAATTCCATTATAGTTTTTGGTAAATATTAAAAAGTACCTCAGTCAACAAAAAAAGATTAATTTTAATATATTATTTATTAAAAAAACCAGGGGTGTAAATAAATTCATAAATAAAAGAAGAATAATCAAAACATTCTTGAAAGCCTATTTAGTCAATATAGACTTGGAAGGAAAATGATTTTCATCCAAATAAATAAATATTGTATGTTTTATATCAAAATATTATTTTCATCTCCAAATTACATAAAATCATAAAAAGAAAGAAATAGATTTATTCTCAAGAAATAATACCATGATAATAAAATTCATTATTTTCTTGATTTACATGTCTTAAAATTTCATTATCTAAAACATAATCTTAAACAGTCTTGATAAATAATGAGCTTGTAACATAAATCCCTTACCTTGAGTTCAACTTTATTTGAAATTGATTCAACCTAATGTATTATTAATTTAAATTTATTATATTTAAATACCATATAAATTTAAATACTTATAATTTCATATATTTCAAATTATGAGTTTTCAACACCTATTTATTAATAATTCTTTTTAAAATCATTTAATATTTGTGTTACTTGTTTCATTTTTTAGGAGAATTTTGATTTTGTATCTCAGATCATTATACAATTGTTATAGTTAAACCATATAAAAATATTTATAGTGATATATATTTAATATATAATAATAATTATGTATATATATATTCATCTATAAAGGATAGATATAGAAAAACAAATTTCAGCATTCATGTACATGGTAGACCACACGTACACTTGAACGTTATTTGTGCTTTTAAATATATGGAATAAATTAAAGGTGATTAATAATTAAGAATTATTGAATAAAATTTTTATTATTAATATAATATTAATTTATTAAATATATCATTATTTACATCCATATATAGATAAATCCAAAAAGGTATCACCTCACTTCGTGGAGATAGTAGTCTACATGTACACACAAGTGATGTCATCATTTTCATATAGATATGAAGGAAAAAGTTATATAAGATATTCTATATTAAAAATTATAATAACCTAATATATTTCAATTAAAAATGTAAAAATCATTATAATCCTCTCCATGAAATATAGCGATGAAAAATAAATTGTATATCTGCATGGAACTGATAGTCCACACATATATAAGAAGGATAAATACACATCCTATTTAATGGAAAAGAGGGTGAAAATTATAATTTTATGACCATAATAAAATTTTATTATATTGATAATATATAATTAGTTTTTTCAAAATGAATATTATATATTTATATGAGTTATAAGAAGAAATAAATTAAACTTGTTTGTATAAGATGATTTACACTACTTCATGAGAATTCATTGAGATTCATTCTTCTATACCCTTATAATGTAATTTAATGTTGAAAAAACGTATATACTATCTATATTGAAGACAAAGATATAATTTTATTTGTGTTTTTTGAGATAAATGTATCACTATGGTGTATAAAAAAGAGAGATAGGGAATGCCTTTAAGAAAAATGGAAAAAATTAAATTACAAAAAACATTGACTTATAATTTTGTCATTTTCTAGAAAATGATTCAAAATGGAAATATATTTTATAAAAATGTGGATATGGACTAAATATCATTCTATAATTAAAATTATACTCATTTCTGACATAAGTTTAAACGCTATATTGTGGATCAACCCCTTGGTTAACAAATTTTTATACATGTCATGGTTTTAACTGTTTTTGTTAATGGATAATAAATTTACATTTAAGATAAAATATATATAATGACTGACATATGGAAGAAATTTTAAACCAACTATAATCATACTTTTCTTATTACATAAATTTTAGGATTTTAAATAATTTAATAAAATATAATTTAATATAGATTTTCATTAATTTAATTAATTTTATTATTGGAACAATACATTTAATTTAATTTTATAGGTATTTTATCATCAAAAGGAATGTAAATATAACCACTTCACACATTTATAAATTTTTTATTAGTTTTAAAAAAATTGAACACAAAAAATCATCTACTTTTTATTAATTTTACAATTTTTAACAAGATTTGTTGTTTTCTATATTTATTTAATAAAAATTCTGTCGGTATTGTGTAAACATATAATTTTGTAATTAAGTCACATGAAATTAAAAATAAATTACTAGTATAAAAATTTTACCTTATCTTTTAAATAATAATTATAACCAATCTTATTTTCTTTTTGTCATTATTCAAATATTTTATTGACATTAAAGCCATGAGAGTAAAATTTTATATATATTATTTACATAAAATTAGTAATAAATAATAATCAATTTTATAATGTTCCAAGTGACTATATTTATGTTATGGTAATAAAATTTATTAATCAATGTAATAAATTAGTGAACAGAAACGTTTATAGTAAATTTAAAGTTTTAACCCAATGTTTTAACCTTTTTTTTCATGTTTTACGCTTTCTGATGTGACAAAAATATCCAAGGTTGATATAAATAAATATAATAAAAGGAAGATTTTTAAAAAGTTTATTTCCCTGATTACAAAAATGGGATCAATTTTTCAATATTCCATTTTATATATGTGGTACAAATTCATATGCATATTTTTGCTAAAAATGATTTATATGTATAAAATTAGATTCATTTATATAACATTACTTGCAATAATGTTATATGAATTTTAAATTCATTTTCGGAATATTTAATAGCTAAATATTATTGAAATCATTTTCCAATAGTAATTAATCCCCCATTTTAAAATAAAAATACACAACTTGGTTGAAGAATTTTTTTCTGAAAAACAACATGTTTGTTTTAAATGGGATTTATTTTCATTTTTTAATATAATTATAAAAAATTAATTCTATTTAAACAAGTTAAAATAATAAAATTTTAATAAATTATTATGTTAGATTCATACCCACCCTTTAAATGGCTGGGCTATTAGACTCACATTAAATAATAATAATTCAATAATACACCATGGTTTGTTAAAACATACTATTGGGTGTAAACCAAGATGTCAAACATATCAGATTAATTTGTATTAAAGTATATAAACAAATATGTAGGTGTTAAAAAATCCTTGATTGATTATAATATCCCAAAAAGGAAAGGATTATGTCTTTTGAAAAAATGTTATAAATAATTTAGTTGTCTTTATTTAAATTACATAAATTACATATTTTAGGATTACTTTGATGGAAATAAAATTTATCCAATTTTTTTTCTTGATGTAGTGGTTGATTTCCAAAGGGGTGTAAATATTTAAAGGATATTTGGTGATTGTTGAAAATTATTCAAAATCTCGTTCACCCCCTCCAACCTACACTCATGTGCATATATCATTCATCAGGTGGATATAAATTTCAATTATTGTAAAGGAACCCTCTGGTTTGATTTAATATTACTTACACATTTATTTTTAATTATGATAATTATATGAATATTTCTAATGATGTTTGACGAAAAACTTATTATGGAAAGAATTGTGGTATAAATATTTTTTTATATAATCTATATTTTCATGCAAGAAATTGTACAACAGGTGAAGGTTATATGACAAGAGACATTAACGAATCTCAAGGAATCTATAGAATCTACAATTAACATTAAGTACTTAAGTTGTTAGTGATATTGGAAAATTAGTTTATTTTGATTCCACTAATGATAAATGATTTGTTTGTGATGTTTGTGAGATAAGTGAAAATTCACATTATATATTTCATTTTGAAATAAAATTATAATTTAATACAATTAATAATCATACTATTAGATATATATTACCTCATATTAGTGAAATATGGAAGGATAAATCATTGCCAAAAAAAGAAGTTCATGTCATGTGTAATTAGATAGATAAATAGATTAGATGATGCACAACCCTCATAAAAATGGTTAATTTTATGAGGGGAATAATTTTCAATTAAACTAATATTATTTATTTGATTGATCAAAAATTTTAAATAACAATTATTGATAAAGAATTATATATAGCCACTATCAATGATGTTTTGATTCATTTGAGAAACATATAAAGGCCTTAATTAATGTTAAATATGCATGACTATTTGTGAATGAAAAAAAACTAAATAAACTGTGATGGTTGACTCTATGTAATTGAAAATATTCGCGAAGAAAACGTTTTGAAGTCATTGAATGATTTGGAGGAATTGAATAAATTAGTTAGTGTTGAGAAATATTCTACAAGAATTATTTCATTAATCCTATAGCATTGTTGAGAAATATTGAACCTTTTCAATCTGAAGTCTCTAATGCAGTTGATATAATAGTTGATTCAAAAATTTTATCATATGGTATTCATTATTCTATACAGTTTCAAATTAGTGGAAAAAGGAGATTCAAACCAAATAGATACTTTTATCCTACAATAATATAGAAGTGGATAACCCATAATAATAATTGGATATCCTTATCATCTATTTTATAAGGATTAAAATGTATTTTAAAATTATATAATATATGAAAATGCAGGTTAGTAAATATTCATAATTCCCATTATGTCATTAAAGGGGGATGAAATAATTTAAATAGAAATCATCTCCCAAACTGGATCCCAAACGAGTTTGATTTTATCCCATCATTAGGAACGTCCAAAATATGAACTGACTAAATTAAAAATGAATAGAATAATATTTTTTAGAATCAATATTTAGTTTTTATTTATTTTTAATATGTACATTGAATTATGAGACAATTATTATTTAATAAATGTTTTATGTGGCTGGAAATAAGGGGTGTAATTGTTTAATAAGGAAGAACCCATGCTGGATAGAATTTACCAATTTGAAGGAACCTTTCTTTGAAAAAATGTATTTGGGATCCTTGTAAAAACATTTAACTACTATACCCTATAATAATTCAAATATAATTAATTATATTATATTTCAGCTAACTATATCTCTTATACTTATATAGATAAGTCACAAAATCATAGTGAATATATATTAAGGTAAAAATTCCATTGGGAAAAAAATAAAATAATAGAGTTGAACTATGTTCACCATAGAGGAAAAATAATAATGATGTTACACTAGATTGAAATAAATGCTTTTATGATGATATAAAATTCCACACTAGTGGCCATTTCAAATTGGACGATAAGATTTGAAAAAAATTTAATGAAAAATTGGATGAAAAGTGATGTTTTTCTAAGAGATTCAAATGAACATTAGAATTATGGAAGACCAAAAAAATGTATATAATTTAAAGGCTTCATAAAAATTTAATTGAGAAAATATATTTTAGTGTTTAAAAGGGTAAAAAATAAAATCCAGATTTTATACAAATTCACAAATTGAATTCTTGTATAAAAAGAGTTAAAGAGTGGAAAAGGAAAATAAAATTTTGTTTAATGTTATAATTATGTTTTTAAAAATATGTATTCCATACAATGTAATAAGGATGAGCATAATGAAATGTTTATAGAATAATATGGGTAGATTTATTTGAAAAGTCTATAAAAGTTTTAAACTAAAAAAATTGTGCAATAGTTTCTCATGTAATGATGTCATTTCCATCTATGATGATATCTAAAAAGGATGAGTTTCATTTGTATCCCAAGGGATAAAATATTTATAAAGATATAGAAAAATTATTCCATAAATAATACATACATTTTAGAATACAAAATAGTGAAGTTAATAGTATGATAAAGAAAACATTTCCATAGTTTGAAATTTAAGAAGATATGTATGGGACCCATGAGGTCTCTAATTTTTATTTACTATAATTTTCATAGAATTTTATATTTATTTCTAGTTTTTATATGTTCATTGATAGAAAATTGAGAAATTTTGTAATTTATATAGTGATCAAAGATACTGTGTAGCAGAACAAGGTTGTTGTTAACCACGAGTCAATTCATGTGAGAGTGGACTATGGTTTATAATTTTTTTTCAATGGATAACACATGGTTTTTAAAATCATGAGTCAACATACCAAAAAATTGTATGACTTGAACTCATGGGAATGGGTGACCTTCTGGGTTGGCATATGGTTTACATAACCATGTGACCAAAAATGTGTATTTTCTTGTGCACATAAATTTATCAATTGACTAAAATGACCTTATCAAATGTCAATTCTCTTGTCTCACACTTTTTCTCTCAATTCATGTACACACCCCCACTCAGTCATGATGGATTCCTCATCATCCTACCTCATGGGTTTCCTTTCTAATTAAGGCCCATTATTCAAGGAAACATCTTATTCTTCATCGATATCTCCCATCTTCTATCTACATAGCAATATTCTTCCTTTTTATTTGGATTTTGGAAACCTAGGTTTCATGGTGGCCACCCCAAGGGTTATGGGTGATTATCGACAAATTTTTTAGGGATTTTATGTTTTATATTTATCACTAATTACCATTTATTGTGGGTTTCAATGAAGTTGATGAATTTAACATTGATTTAGAGTTTTGTTACTCTACGTGAGGGAAAATTTCCATAGAATACCATTAGTTCATGGTTATATTTTGGTTTAATTTGATAAATTATGTTTCTTGTGAATTATTTTGGGTTTTTGTGTGATCAATTTTTATGTTTCATGGTGTATGGGTTTTAAAATGGTGATTTCAATATATTTTCCTACTATCATTGTGTTTTTTACTAAATAATATTTGAGGAAATATTTAAAAGATATTTTTGACCAAAAAATGAATTCAAATAGTGATAAATTTCAAATTGATTATCTTTAAAATGTGTTTTTTATTTTCAATTATCAATTGATTTCTAAGGGAGTTTGACTCCAATATTATTTTACATGATATTTATAAATAAGTTATCTTTTTCATGTATGGTTATTAATATTTGTAATGATTTTATAGTGTGATTATATTACAATATTTACATTGTAATAAATAAGTTTATTATTTCACATGGGTTACCATAGGTATACCGGTTAATGGATAGGTGTTTCACTAACATTGGACATGATTTTACCTAGTGGTCAATTTTGGATTCCTATATGGGAAAGAGTTATATTAATTGTTTACAACCACATAAGTCATATAGTATACCATGAGGTATTATTAGTTCTCATGAAACCCTTTAGGTTAGATATACCTACTATTTCATCTAATAAGACTGTGATGTTTCATAAATTCTTGGATTTATACATGTGATTAATTATAGACCCATTCACATATGAATATATATTTTAATCATGAAATATATCCTATCGTACATTGATTTTTTGGAAATTTTCTTATCTGGTAAATAGAACTATTTTAATAAAAACTATTTATTTAAATACCCATTTTAATATTAAAAAATTATTTCCCTTATTTTTTTAAACATATACTAGATGTTTTCATGAATAATTCATTATATAGGTTCATGGTGGTATCCTATGAGGATATTGGCCTCACACCCTGCATATTTCATTGGGAATATGTATAATATTTGTTTAAGATACAAGAAGAGTAATGTATTCCATTTGTTCACTGAATTTTATTGATGAACATTATACATAGTGAGTATGTTAGTATCGGTGACCAATGGTCTGATGGTTTTTATGTTCTTATAGAGTATTTAAGATCCTCTATGAGACATTGGGTTATTTTGTATTATTCTCTCCATAAAGTACTTAAGGTTTTGTTTACATTTTATAAATATATTGGTTTCTATTTTGTTTTTACTTATGGTACATTAATTATGAGTTGTTATTTTGTTATTATTACTCTGGTTTTTTTTTGATGAATTTATATGTTACAATTTTTTTATAGTTCAGAGGTCCCAATTATAGGTTTTTGATGCATAATTCTTGGTTGAATCCATGTGCCATGGTTTTTGGTTTCAATAGATGAAATAATTCCAAGATGAAAATATTTTATACCCTAATACTTTCCATAATATTGTGCTTATTGGTAATATGATCAAGGTATTATAGTAGGTCTACAAAGGCGGCATGGTTTTATTACAAAATATAGTAGGTTTTAAAATATAATTAGAGCCACATCAATTTTTTTTATTCTTGTCTATAATCAGAATATGACAATCAAAACTCAATGGGATTGTCAAGGGTGAATATATGATCACCACTTCTCATGATTAATCTTTTGAATCTTGATTGTATTGGGTTTTGAGTATTGTCTTTTATGGATTTTTCTCATATACCACTACATATGTTCATGGAGTAATGATATATATATATATATATATATATGTTTATGGGGTGTTTTGAGAATTTTATGGTTTTAAAAGGATTGTGGAGAAGGAAACAAGGATGAAAATATACCCCACATAATGTCGAAAACCATATGGATCCCATGCAGGTTAATCTACTACTCATCCTGAAGATAATTCATGGAAGGTGTACAGTTCACCAACACATGCTGCTAAACCATATAAATCTCTTTTACTTCCATATATTATTTTTCTCAACTCCTTTACATTCCAATTCATATCGATGGAATTTAATAATGTTGTGTTGTTGTATAATTGATGTTCTATTGTTGAATTCATGACATTCTAATTTTTTATAGATTTTTTGACTTATTGATGATTAAAAAATGGTTATTACTGGTGACACACATTATATTATTATTAAGTATGTATATTCAGATATTTCCTCTTATGGGAAAAATTAAATGAGATGTTATGATTTCAAAAAATATAAATGTTTTTTAAAGAATTAAGTTTTTTTAATGTGATTTTTAAATTTTTATTTTCTATTTAAATGTGTGAAAAATATTTATAACATGACAGTTCCAGTTGTTTTATGAAAAAATGGGATTAGCATGTGGGTTCAATGTGAAATGATGTCTTACAGTTGGTTTTCAAATTTTTTTGGATTCCTATTAAATTTTATAATCATAATAATATTTTTAATGATGTTACGATCATAATTATTTAAAGAAAGGGATTGAAAACCCTTAATGGATCCTATGAGATACGCATGGTTATGTTATTTTTTTTGATGTGATATTTTTTTTCAATGACCAAATTTTATAATGTATTGATCATACAAGACAAAGGGATTATAATGATGATTAAATTTATTCAATGGGGTTTTAGGATTTGTATATAATAATTTTTTTTGTTTTCAATTAGTGTTTGATTTGGATTTAAGATTTTATCAAATATTTAAATCATCATATTTCTTTATAATGACTTCTTGAATAAGAGTATGTTTAAACATATGATTATTGTTTTCAATGTTAGTGCATTTCTTTATCAAAATATTCAAGGTATTTACAAAATTTATTTGTATGTCTTGAAAATATAAGTTTTGGAATTATTCCATTATAAATATGGGATATTATTAAATATGAATTTTGGAATAGTTAATTTCATGGATATTTTTTATGATTTTTAAAGAAGTTTGTGTAACCATTTATGTGATTGTAGATTTAAAAATGATTTGATAATATGGTATTATTTTACTTTTTGGTGTTTTCACCCATTATTTTGTCATGTTAGAAGTGTTATATTATGTTTTTGAGACATAAATTGGAAGGAGTTGTGTTTTGAATTATTTATATAACTCACCCTATAATGGTAATAAAGAAATGGAAAGTGTGCTTTTATTGGAATTGGGAATAGTTTTATTCCTCTCATAGAATGGATTTGGCCAATTTATATTTCAGATCCAAACAAACTAAAACATGATCAATAGAATCATACAAATCATTATCATGGACACCTTAAAATGTATTCTAAATCCCCATTTTCTTCTATATTTTGAGTATGGATTGATTGAAGTTGGAGGTGGTTATTTGAGTTCAACGAAAAATCAATCCCTTAGAAAAACCAAACTATTAAATGGTAGAATTTTATAACTAGCTTGCTTGATTAGTTTATTTGGGTGTGGTAATTATTCAACGTCCCAAATCCCCTATATGATACCATGTTTAGTGAAAATTTCAACATGGTTTATTCAATGGTGGGGAGCTTCTTTAAGAACCCATTTTAATTTTATTACCTTATTAAGGTGGATATACAATATTGTATTCTTTCAATTGTTTCTTATGATTCATATTTGTTTTTTACATTATTGAATTTATGGTTTCCCTTTAATGTTTTTATTTCAATAATGGAGGTACCAATTTATCATGGGGTCTGTATTTTGGGACATAGTTAATCATCGATGATAATTCATCTAGGGGTCCATGGTCATTGTTTGGGATATCTCTTGTTTGGTGTGTTGTTTAAGATTTATAATTATTTATAGTGAGTGGGTTTTTAGACTGATTTTACCATTCATAGAATATTGGGATTATCATTTGGGATATATTTTTTCTTTTATTATTTTAATGAATGTTTTATATGATGTTTCTCAATATTTGTTTCTCTTATTGGGTAATGGGGAGACACAATCTTTTCTAGTGAAATTATTTTGGATGTGACACTCAATTTTTTTACTATTTTAGGTGAATTATAATTGGCAGAGAGAACTTAGTTAATTAATATTTGTATCCCATTTATGAAATTTTCATTGTAAATGGATTTTTCATTCTTGATCAATGAAAATTGAGTTATAGGGATCATGGATTCTTCCAATTAAATATAATTGATTTTCTTGACGTATGGTTCCTCTAGGTAGGACAACTAAGTTCATAAATATTTAGGTGAAATATTGGTATATATTATTTTGTATTAATATTGTTATAACCCTTATGGTAATATTGAACATAATTCATGAATGATCATCATAAACAAATACATATGACCCCCTCCAAAGCCTTTAGGGCTATCATTTTATTCTCCCATGAATTGATCATATTTATGGTGAAAAATTTGTCCAATACCATTTTTCACTTCAAATATGTGAATTAAAACTAAGATTAAATTTTATGTTTAAAAATATCCTTGGATCACTAAAAAGTTTAGTATCTTTTTTATTTTTCATCTTATGGTGTTTGGGGGAGGAAAACTGGTACCCTTATAATGAATTATTTAGATTGGAACCCCATAATTTGAATGTTTTGAGTTGGTCCGTGATGAATTTTTTTGGACCTCCTTATTTTGGGTGACTTTAGAAGAAAATTATTCTATATTCTTATAGATTTTGTTGAGTGGGAGGATTGGGATATAGGGTCTAATATAGTCATTTTAAACCAACTTGTTTATCATTTAGGACTATTACTCCCAATGAGTCATTGAAATTTGGTATTTTGATTAATCTTATAATTAGTATATCTAGTTAGACCTCATAATTTTTAATCAGAAAAACAAGATTAGAGGAAACTATGGCCCAAGAATATTATTGAAAATAAACACTTGGAACATTCTATTGGATGAAATATCCATGGTTGGGAGGATTATAACACCCGCTAAGTCCAGGATTTACATTTCCTTAAATTTTATTTTTTTATGTATATTTTTTGATTTTGGGAGTTCATGGGAAGAATATTGAATGTTTTGGAAATTTGGAAAAGGTTCATGTCTAATACTAATTGTATTGATTTCTATACAAGAATGTGGTATAACAAATAATTTTATTTGAAAAGGGTACCACAAGGTTTTTCAATCTATTTAGAAGTCTTCAAGAAAATTATATTACATGAGTTAAATTGAATTAGTGTCCCATATAGATAAAACATGGTTATCATGATTTCTAATCCATTCCATATGTCTTTTTAGTGCATGTTTATGGGTTAAATAACCAAAACTACCATGTCAAATTTCAACCATCTCCACTCCCTCTCATCCCACAATTCACTTTCACACCTCCTTATAGATATGTGGCATTGTAAGCCAATTCCAATTATAGTTTCCATTTTATATGAGTTTCATACTTATTAGTAACATTTGGTTTCACATGGCATTCTATTATATTTATTCTCAAAATTCTTATTTTTATTTTTTCATTATATTTTTTAACCCTTGGTTCCATTTTGGCCAATCCAAGGGTTATGTGTGTCCTCATATTGAATCTTCATAGTTATTTCTGTGTATGTGTATCCCAATATCCCATTTATTTTCTTTTCATATGAAGGTGATAAGATTAACTCTTATTTAGAGGTAGGTGATGAATGTTAGTGGGAAATTCCCGTTGAATTCATTAATTTCAATGTTTTAATTGGTTTAATTTTATAGGTTATGCATGCCGTGACTTTTGTGGATTTTTTTGTTATCGTTGTATGTGTTTGACTTCATATGATGTTATAATTTGTATTTTTATTTGATTTCCCAAATTTTATGGGTATTATTCCTTAATTGTTTATAATGGAATATTTCATTTAGAATGATGACCCCATAATGATGTCAAGGAGGGTTTAATTTCAAATGGGATTCCTTAAAATTAGTTGTATACCTAGTATTTTTTTGTGAATTATTTTTAAATAGAGTTGGACTATAATGTGATATCAAAGGATGACATGAAATTGGTTTTACTTTTCTTTATTGGTCATTGATATTGAGAATTATTTGATAATTTCATAGTAATTGAATTAGTATTTTTTATGAATTACTCATTGATGGTTGATGGGTGACCTTAGGTATGTGGGAGAGTAGACATGATATTTTCTATCTTTTAGAATGATTCTTTATATGAGTAGAATCAGATTTCCTCAAGGTCCATTTGTTGATATACATATGCAGTAACACATAATATATAGTGTCTGGTTCCATTGGAACCTATGGTTAGAGGCCCCATTGTTTCTTCCAAAATGATAATGATTGTGCACTTATGGTTTGATTTGGGTTTGTGGATATCCATATCCCATTTCAATATTTCATATTTATGTTATTCATGAAACTTTGACACACTTATATTCATGATTTATGGGAGTGATATTTTTATAGAAATGGAACTATATTAAATAAAATCAATGTATTTAATAAAACATATTTTAAATGATAAAGGGTTTTCAAATACTATTTTCATATGAGGGAAATTTATTTACATTATTAAAGTCATTATATAGATTCGTTATGGTATCCTATGAGGATCTTGGACTCATAACCTATAAATTCAATTTATAGCATATATACTTTTTTATATGATATAATTTGGGAAATGTATCCCTTGTGAATGGAGATTCCTCTAGTTGATCATTGTCCAAACATAGTATGTTTTTTGTGGGGACTGACTACCCAATAGGGATTTGGGACCTATGGTGTTTTTAGTATCCTTAGTGATACATTGGATTATTTTTTTTGTCTTTCTAGGTCCTATTTTAGAGTTTTTATATTGACATAAATGTCTATTTCTTTAAGACTTATCATAGATAATATACATGTTTTTGAATTATTGATATTATTATGCTACACGGTTTATAATTTTTTATATAATGATATTTTTTTATTTGTGAGCATGGATTTAAAAATTATAAATTTGTAATGTTATATTATCAATGGTATCCATGGGACATGGTTTCAAGAATATGATAGTGGAATTATTCCAAAATGGTTTCATTTGTTGTCCTATATCTTTTCTGTAACCCATAATGACCGAGAATACATGTTGGGCCAAATGAAAGGCTAACCTTGGTAAAATTATAGGTTTCCAAAGACGCAATCATTATATAATATAGTTAACCTTATTCCCAACTCATTTACTATTCTTGTTATATTAAAAATTTTACTAATGGTAAAAAAATAGAGAATTTGATGAAGTTTTTTTTATTTATACCACTGAAAAAAAACTATGTGGGAGAATATTTCATATGGTATTAATTTTTAATTTGAATCCTAAATTACTTATAATAATAATTTTTGTGAGCTTATTAGTGGAATAAAATTTCTGTGTTGAATACATATGTAGAGAATCCCTTGAGGTGGAGATAAAAACGAATAAATTTTTCCATATATTAATTATTTCTACATGAATCAATAAATTTTCATAGTCTTAAAAATTGATAATCTTTGTTGTATGATACACATTATCAAATAACATGTAGGTTCTATTAATTTCCTATTCCATTAGGGAAGTGATTTTTGATTAAAATGGGGATTTTAAGCATAAATCTTCAGAGTTGTTTGATTTTTTTTCATTTAGTGAGGGTTCATACATATTCCAATAAATAATTCTGAATTTCTTTAAATAGATGAATTTTGGATTTTTTTCACATTAAAAAATTTGAATGGAAAACCTTATTTCTTGGAAAAAACACCCTTATTTTCTATATTATTATTTCCCATGTGAACAGAGATATGAAATACTTATGGCTCGTTATAAAAAATGTATGGGGTCATTATTACCTCAAAAAATTGATAAAACATCAAATTAAATGGAGAGAACATAAAAATTAAAAATATAATGAGATAATATTAATAATTAATTCAAATATATTAGTGGGAGTGTAAGATTTTCCCTATGTAGACTATGCCTAGAATGTTCAGTTTGAAAAAATGGTTGAGAATATTTTATCATCCTATTTATTTTTATCATTAATAGGAGTTAGAAAATTAAGTCTCTATTTAAATTTGATTAAAGTAAAGAAAATCAGTTGTATTATAAATAAAAAAATGGTGTAGAAATAATTGATAAAAATAGGCCAGGTTCTATTTATTGTCAATGGGTTTCAATGATCATGTAAATATAAATGTGACGAATATTAGAGGTGGATTTAGTATCTACACAATATTGATGTTAAAGTCGACTCCGACTACATTAGGTAATGGTATGTGAGGTATCTATCGAGACTCTATTGGGTAATGGAAAAAGGAATTTTTCTACTTATTATGAATACCTAGACGTATATATTTTAGGTTTCAGTTATCAAATAAACTGCATTTATTAGCTAGTGATCATAGAAAAATTATGATATGTTCTGATTGAAGTATTCTATTGTATTAAAAAAAATTTGAAATATGATTTTGTATATATCAACATGGTTATATTATATATCTATATTTTCTATAATAAAATGGATTTACTATGTTGTAAAAACATTCCATTGTATCCAGTGGAACACGACTATGGTAACCTGTAGTCAATGTTTTTGGTTGAAGTAAGAATGTGATTAAAAAATATTTATGATGCATGGAGATGAGTCAATGACAGTTTGGTTAAAGGTTAATGAGGATTATAAAAACTTTATAGTTTAGATGACTTTGGTTTGTGATCATAATTAATAGATTAAATGTATATCTTTGAATATGGAAACATATGAATTTAAAGAGTCAATGAATTAAATTCCATCAAATGAATTCATTGAAATACTAAAATTAGACAATAAATCATCACTTTACAACTTAAGACATCATCATAAGCCTTACAAAATCCAAATAATTTAACTTAATATCATAGTAATTTAGTAAAAATAATATAACATAGTTTAATAGAATATTACATTGATGATGATTGTATTATTTTGAGAATTTTTTGAGTATATATCTTTAGTTATATTGTATATGAACTAGTGATGGGTTAGGAAGCAGAAAATGAAATGCGCTTATAAAGTTTATAATATAGTGTTAGAGATTTATGTATAGTATAACATCAAATTAACTTATGAAATAAAATTATGACTTTAGGATGGAGATAATAACTTCATTTTATGACATCAATATGAATTTTAGGACTTTATGACCATCGAAAGACTTCATATTCTACTATCATATGTCACTGATCGATGTTTAACGTATCTATTTATGTATTACAATGTGGTTTTTTGTGACATTAATGTCACATAAAATGGGATACTAAATAGTTTATGAATTAACACAATGCATTACTTTCAATGAAATATTATATACTAATTTTTTTTAATATTTCCACAATTTATGATTCTGAAGATAAAATTTGATAATGAAGGAACTATTTCTCATGTATTTAATTTTAATGAATTTCCATATAGATTTATGATTCAAGATGGGGTTTTTTCGAAAATTGGAGAACAAATGATGATTAATTTATGAGAAATAGATTAATTCATGATCTAAAAATCATATAATTTTAGGTTTATATAAATAATGTAATAAGGAAATATGTAGATTCTTGATCCTATATAATAAAATTCTAAATATAACTTTTGAATATGATTCATTATACAATGTGGTTTTTACCAAAAAAAATCTTTTCATTTTTTATTTAATTTTATTATATGTTTCCTTATGAATGTTTATGGATGTTTGAAGAATATAATGAGTTAACTAAGCTTGTCAAATAACTATCCACAATATATTTAGTGGTGGTATGAACTTTTGTGTTCTAAAATTAGTTGTAGATGATGATCATTATTTTGTTTAGTAGGAAATATTATAATAATAATGTAATGGCCCGGACCTCTCCGGTCCATTACTTTGTGAAATGTTGGTGTTGGAGGTGTTCTGGGAGGTCAAGAGGACTTATCCCCAAAACTTTGCCAATTTTCTAGTTCTGTGGACAATGTTTCCAGTTTTATGAACAGTAACAGATCGGTCTCACCGATCAGTTTCACAGATCGGTGTGACAGATCGGTTTCACAGATCGATCTGACAGATCGATTTCACAGATCGGTGTGACAGATCAGTTTCACAGATCGGTGTGACAGATCGGTTTCACATATCGGTGTGACAGATCGGTGTGACAGATCGGTTTCACATATCGATGTGACAGATCGGTTTCACAGATCGGTGTGACAGATCTGTTTCACAGATCGGTTTCACAGATCGGTTTCACAGATTGGTGTGACAGATTAGTTTCACAGATCGGTTTCACAGATCGGTGTGACAGATCGGTTTCACAGATCGGTGTGACAGATTAGTTTCACAGATCGGTTTCACAGATCAGTGTGACAGATCAGTTTCACAGATCAGTTTCACAGATCGGTTTCATGTACAGTAACGGTGGGTGAACAGTGCTTCCAGACACCTACAGTTTTGCCCCTTTTTACGTTTCCTTTGACGTAAAATACATTTAAAGCCTTATTTTAAGGGTTCTTAAGGACGATTCAAATTCCCTAAATCCTATATTAATTATTCCTAAGGCTTGGAATGTTTTACTTGGTCAAACCGCGTGGGTTAATGCGATCCATTTTTAATGGATAATTAACCGGATCTTAAACCGTCGCCCCATTAAATCGTAAAAAGGGAAGAGATATCATTCTCCCTTGTTCTTTCCATTTTTTCTCGGCTAATAGATACTAGAACCTTTCAATCCTTTCTGTAGGAGTTGCAAAATCAATCTTTACCCCGAGGATTGGTTCTATTCTATTTTGGATGCAACTGAGCCGTGTCGATCAATCTTCGATATAAGGTATGTTGTATCGTCGTTCTTTTGGGGTTCATCTTCACCTATACTCCTTTCAATAATTATACCATGTATTCTCCAAGATTCTAATGGGTTTTCCTGGGGTTGGTTGGTACTGTCGTACCGCAGCATCCTCCGGTGGATGCAGTTGTCGCGAGGGGAGGATCGTGACCTGTTGTGTGGATAAAGAACATGAGGAACTATTTGAGGTAATGGATTCATGGCTTCTCTAATTGTGTATGTGCAATCGTAGAATTAACATGATTTATCCCTTTGGATCACAATGAAATTGACCTAATTAAATACTTGAACCGGATTAAAAGAATGGGTTGATCGCATGTTGTTGCTTTATACCGTGATAACGGGTTGCCTCATGTTTTCTTAGATATAGTGATATATATGTTTTCTTTGATTTGTTGTTCGTTCATGATTGAAATTGATAATGAACGTAAAGATGGAATTAATTGTTAATTAATTGGAAAGATAAAGAGGCATGTAAATTAATCTGGTTATTTTCGTTGTTGTAGTTATTCTAATTTGTGGATAATCAAATTAGGGAAGTAAGCATGGTTATTTAATTGTGATAGCTTAATGATTAGTTATCCATGATTGGAACCTACGAATAACAAATCTGTTAATTCAATATGGATTAGAGAACAGATTATGTGGGAATTTCTAAAAAGGGTTCTGAGTTACCCTCTTGTTTGTTAAAGGGTCAAGAGCCCATGATGTGATGTTTGTTTTCCTGCTTCTTGTGCTGTGATGTGAGCCTAGTTGGCTGTTGTGATATGTGGAGGCATGGAGACTTGTGGTTGTGGTAGAGGATGACGCCTAGTGTGGAGAGATGCATCAGTTTATGCATATGGGTGTCGGGGAGGACACAAAGGGTGATGGTATGAGATGAATGTGATGGTTTGATGTTGGTGGTTTGGTTTGGTTGTTTATCTGCTTTACTTTTCCCCAATGCTCAAGGCAGATGGTCTTGCTTACCCTCTTTCCGAAGGAGGCGAAGACACGCGGGGTATGCCACGTGCTTTCTGTGTTTAGCCTCTCGATGAAGGATGGGTCTATGCTCTCTCTATAGGCGGCAAAGACTCGACGAGTAGTATATCTACTCACCGTGTTGAGCCTCCTCTGTGTTTAGAAGCATAGGATGTTTTTTTTCTAGAATGCCTGGGAATGTAGAAAAGTAATTCTGTAAGGAATGTTTGATTAAATGGTGAAAATCCACGGGGATGGTGATGCTGGAATTTAAAGGTAATGTGAATCTTAAAAAGGATCAGTTGTTTTTTAATATGATAACAATTCAGTTTAATGTGGAATTGTTCATTCTTAATTAATGTTTAAAGAATTAATTAATGTACAGTGGAATTGATAAAATGAGAATGGAGTAATCTAATAAAGATCATCAATTGGTTGTGTGCTTATAGGATACCTAGTCTTAGAAGTAGCAGCCTGGAGTCTCAGAGATATTAGCTGTAGTTGTATCTAAGACTAGGTAATGCCCATAGTATGGATGTGAGTTACTTATATATTCTGTACTTTTTGTGTTTCTATACGCTACTCCACCCTGTCGGTAGGGGCAACTGACACCCCGGGGATTATGAGCCCTGGGGGGGTGTTTTCCCCAACATTCTGATTGGAGGTTGAATGGCTGACTACCCCTTTTGGCCCCGCTCTCTTCTCTGGTTAGATACTTGTGCCATGAGGAACAGTGGTTAGTTAACCCATATATGAGTGTAGAGGGCTGTAATGGCTTGTGGTTATTCACACACATATATTCTGGATATAGTATCCTACGGACTACTATAGGTGTAATGTGTATAGGCTATGATGGCTTCAGGATCCTTACTCGGAGTATGGGCTGTAATGGCTTGAGGTATTATACCCAACGTATGATACATGTTATGCGAGCTGTGGTGGCTCCCGGAAATTACTTGGTTACTTTTGGTTGTGAGGACGGTGTGGTGCTTCGCCCAAGTGTCTGCGGGCAAGCCTTTGTGGTGCACGAGGTGCAGATTGTGGAGCTTAGCCTAGGTGTCTGCGGGCAAGCCTTTGGAGAGAGATGCACAGGACGTATGTCGTTGGGGTAAAGCAGCAAACTAGCGGGGAAGTAGTAGCGGGGTACCCTTGATATTCATTACTATATGCTATATTCTTTTATGCGTTACTTGGTGAGAGTAGCCATGGTGAGGTTGGGAACATAGTATACCTGTTTAGGTGACGAGTTAGTTTCACTTGTTGTTCACTGGTCTTTAGCATGCTTTCTTTACTTTTGCACGAGAGTCTTGGGGAGGATCCTACTGAGTATTCTGTTATACTCACCCTATGCACATATAAACTGTTTTTCAGGTCACTTGGAGCAGGTTGGAGATCAAGCTGGTTACTACTAGCTTGCGGTTGGAGGAGGAGCTGTTCGGGCATGTGGTCGCTGTCGTTTTACTTTCTTTTGGGTACTTTTAGTTTCCCCTTTCAGTTGTAGAACTTTTCCATGAAATTTCATATATGTACGTGGTTTCCTTTTATATTTCAGTTCTGAGTTGGAGTTGATTGGAGTCTATTCTATCTCTCTCTTCTGCATGTGTTCTCTTAGAGGGTAATGCCTCCAATTTGTATATTATTATACCCTCAGTGCTAGTCGCCAACTCGGGGCCTACTGGAGGCGGGACTCGGGGGTCATTATCTCCCTTTTCACTTTGCCGGCCCAGGAGGGGTACACTTTGTGGGGAGGGGGTCGAGATAGTGTGGTATCAGAGGTCTGGTTGAGGGATAGGATGGAGTTTGGAGTAAGGCACATGTGAGGATGCATGGGATGGTAAGGCAACGATGTCATTCATGTTTAGCAAGTGGGGTAAAAACTGGAGACTGGAAGAGACATAGGTGTTCAGGGCCCCCTATGATCTGTTGCACGGACCTTTAAGTTTACAATGGCTACTAAACAAAGTGATACTGGTTTCAGGGTATAGACCTAGGAAAGGATCATGCATCATTATTCTTTGCACCTATCTTTGAATGGGTAGACCTTGGGATAGGTAACCTAAAATTAATAAAACAAAATAATTAATTAATTAATGTTGAGTCTTCCATATTCTAGGTTTAGGAGCTCTAACGGTTGTTATTTTACAGGTATGGCTCTAGGTCGACGTCCTCGTCAGGTTTCCGCAGAAGGTGCCCAGCAGGCTGTTCCAGCAGATCACCGCCGGGTAGAGGTTGACGACGATGACACATGGAGGAAGACACTCCGAGAGTTTCAGCGCCAGAGTCTACAGAAGTACGAGGGCTCCGTTTCAGATGCATTCACAGAAGACTGGTTAGAGGAGGTCGAGATAGGATTTAGTTCGATTCGTGCCCGGAAGGAACACTGGGTGTCCTTGGTTGTGACGATGTTGCGTGGAGCAGCGAGACAGTGGTGGTTCTTGTTCCTCAGGGAGCGTGAGGAGTCAGTGATATCATGGGAGGAGTTTCGAGACAGGTTTAGAGTCGAGTTTCTTTCATCGACTGCGAAGGCGTCCAGTCGCCAAGAGCTTCTTACCCTTCGACAGGGGAGCTCCAGTGTTCGAGAGTTTGGAATTTGTTTCAGGAACCTCCTACGATATGCTTCAGACCTGTTACCAGATGATGAGGCCAGGGCGAGGCATTTCGAGGAGGCTTTGCGTCCAGAGATCCAGTGCCAGGTCACCCCATTTATGGTGAAGACATATCTAGAGGTGCTGGCGAGGGCAGAGGTTGTTGAGAGGAATTTGGCTAGGACCGGATCATCACGAGAGGGGAATCGTCATGATTCCTCGTGAAGCAGAGCTGTGGTCCGGGGTTCCCGGTTTTCAGGACAGAAGAGTTTCCGTTCAACTGGGGGTAGGTCCCAGCCCTTTCCATCTCGTTTCTCCGGAGGCAGCAACTCTCAGGCCTATGCAAAGGGATCAGGCGCTTGTTTTTCTTGTGGTGGTCATGGTCATCAGCAGCGGGAGTGCCTGACTTTTCAGAGCAGTCATCGTGAACCAGGCACTCCACTCCAGGTTCCTCCGTTGAGGCAGTTCCAGCCGAGGCAGCAGCAGCAGGTTGCACCAGCTTTAGATCACCAAAGGGTAGATGGAGCAGGTAGAGGATAGCCCCATGACGCTCCCCGTCCTCAGAGAGCAGAGCGCGGCTGGGGTGGTGGTCGTCATCTGGGTCAGAGAGGCCATGGAGGTGGTCGTGGTCAGCTTCATGCTCAAGCGTTGCCAGCTCCAGGCGAGCCAGACGTCGTCTGAGGTACCCTTTTCTTGTTTTCTACCTTGGTGTATGCCTTGTTTGATTCAGGAGCGACACACTCCTTTATATCCCCTACCCTTGTCCACGCTTTGGGACTTGAGGTAGAGAGGCTTCCAGTGCCCTTGGCATTGACTACGCCAGTTGGAGGTCGAGCTAGCTTGTTTGAAGTATGTAGAGACTGTGAGCTAGTGTTGGGGCAGCATTGCTCTTGGGGAGATTTCCTATGTTTACGAATACAACCATATGATGTCATCCTCGGCATGGATTGGTTGTATTCGGTGAAGGCTATTGTGGATTTCTACAGGAAGAAGGTTTTTTTCTTTGATGAAGATGGAGAGGAAGTAGTGTTTGTTGGTGAGAGAGATCCTCGGATGAGTCATAGACGAGTTTCATCCTTATCATCCATGATGGCTGGGATGATGCTGAGTTCGTCAGAGGTTCAACAGTTGGCGTTTCCTAGGGTCGTAGAGGAGTACCCTGACGTATTTCCAGAAGACGTTGTATCCTTACCCCATCGACGAGAGATCGAGTTTGGGATCGAGCTACAGCCGGGAGCGTCTCCTATCTCTATGTCTCCGTATAAGATGGCCCCTTCTGAGTTACGAGAGCTACGTATATAGCTCGATGGTCTGTTGCAGCGTGGTTTTGTTCGGCCAAGTGTGTCACCGTGGGGTGCACCAGTTTTGTTTGTGAAAAAGGCTGACGACAGTTTGCGGTTGTGCGTCGATTATCGTCGGTTAAACAAAGTGACAATAAAGAACCGCTATCCTATCCCGCGGATTGATGACCTATTCGATCAACTGAAGGGTGCAAGTTGGTTTTCAAAGATAGACTTGTGGTCAGGATATCATCATATGCGTGTAAAGGATGAGGATATCCCGAAGACTGCTTTCCGCTGTCGTCATGGGCATTATGAGTTTGTTGTGATTCCATTCGGCGTGACAAATTCTCCAGCTGTTTTCATGGGGTTGATGAATGTTGTGTTCTGTGAATTCCTGGACAAGTTTGTTGTGGTTTTCATCGACGACATCCTTGTGTACTCCACATCTGAAGAGGAGCATGCAGAGCATCTACGAGCCGTTTTGGGAGTTCTTCGCCAACATCGGTTGTTTGGTAAGTTGTCCAAGTGTGAGTTCTGGGCTCGAGAAGTTCGTTTCTTAGGGCATGTTGTGTCCCAACAGGGAGTAGCTGTGGATCCTTTGAAGGTAGAAGCAGTGGTGTCTTGGGAAGCCCCCAAGACTGTGTCAGAGGTGCGAAGTTTCCTTGGTCTCGCAGGCTATTATAGGAGGTTTGTAGCCAATTTCTCCCGAGTTGCGACTCCTCTGACAGCTTTGACCCGGACGGATCAAGCGTTCATATGGACTGATCAGTGTCAGGCAGCTTTCGAGTATCTAAAGGAGAAGTTGGTAAGTGCTCTAGTCCTTTGTCTTCCAGCGGAGGGAGTCCAGTTTGATGTTTTCTGTGATGCTTCACATCTGGGGCTAGGTTGTGTTCTCATGCAACAGAGGTCAGTTGTTTCTTATGGGTCTCGGCAGTTGCATCCCCATGAACGCAACTATGACACCCATGATCTTGAGTTGGCAGCCATGGTGTTTGCTCTGAAGTTGTGGAGACATTACCTCATTGGTGAGCACTTTGTGGTTTTCACCGATCATAAGAGTTTGAGGTATGTTTTCTCCCAACGTGACATGAACTTGAGGCAGCGTCGGTGGATGGAGTTCTTGAAGGAATACGACTTTGAAATATCATATACACCTGGAAAAGGGAACGTTGTAGCTGATGCACTAAGCCGAAAGTCACGTAATGATGTTGTGCGTGAATCTAGTGATTCCTGGAGAGTTATGGAAGAGCTATCAGCTTTGCATCTTGATATGGGAGAAGTTGGGGGAAGAGGTTGTCTTTTCCAGATGACGGTGTAGTCATCCCTGATGCAGAAGGTGGAAGAGTCTCAGTTGGGTGATTTAGAGGTGGAAGTTTGGAGAGATAGAGTTGTTTGTGGGGAGGCCCCTGATGGTTGGTCGGAGGATGAACAACACCGAGTGTCGTATCACGGCAGGCTTTTTGTTCCCTTGGCGATGCGCGAGACGGTTCTCCGAGAGTTCCATAGTTCACCCTTGGAATTACATCCTGGTGTGACTAAGATGTATTGATCCTTAAGGAGTCAGTTCTGGTGGCCTGGGCTGAAACGTATGGTTGTAGAGTGTGTGTCTCGATGTTTAGTCTTCCAGAAGGTGAAGGCCGAACACCGTGTTCCTGGTGGTCTTCTCCAACACATAGAGATTCCTCAGTGGATGTGGGGGGACATCTCAATGGACTTTGTTACAGGTTTACCTCGAGCTCCGGGAGGACATGATGCTATATGGGTGGTAGTGGATCGTTTAACTAAATCGGCCCACTTGATAGCAATCAAGGAGTCGAGCTCAGTGGAGGTTTTGTCGAGGCAGTACCTGGAGGAGGTGGTTAGGGTTCACGGAGTTCCTAAGATGATCATTTATGATTGAGATCCTCATTTTACCTCTAGGGTGTGGAGAGGTCTCCAGCATGATTTTGGCTCTCAACTGTGCCTTAGCACTGCTTTTCATCCTCAAACGGATGGTCAGACAGAGCGAACCATCCAGACTCTTGAAGACATGTTGCGCTCTTGTGTTATTGATTTTAGAGGTTCATGGACGAAGCACTTACCATTGGTAGAGTTCGCTTACAATAATAGTTTTCACTCTACCATCGGCACGGCGTCGTTTGAAGCCTTGTATGGCCGGCCATGCCGTTCTCCGTTGTGCTGGACTGGGGTCGGAGAGTCCGCAATTCTCGGACCAGAACTAGTGCAGAATACAACAGAGATGGTTCAGGTGATTCGTGAGAGGATGAAGACAGCACAAGATCGTCAGAAATCTTATGCTGATCAAAGAAGGAGACCCTTATAGTTTAATGATGGGGATCATGTGTTTCTGAAGGTGACTCCCCGTCGTGGGCAGCGAATGTTTGGTCGCTGAAGTATGCTTTCTCCCCATTTTGTTGGGCCTTTAGAGGTGTTAGATCGTGTTGGAGCTGTGGCATATCGAGTAGCACTTCCCCCTCAGATGAGTCAGATACATGATGTTTTCCATGTATCGCAGCTCCGTCGTTATCTTCATGATGAATCTCATGTTATCGATTGGGGAGATATCGATATTGATGATGATGCAACCTTCGAGGAGCGACCGGTGGAGATCCAAGACCACAAGGAGAAGGAGTTGCGTGGGCGTTCTATCCCCTTAGTTCGTGTCTTGTGGCGACACGGTTGCATGGAGGGGAGTACCTAGGAGCGTGAGTCACAGATACGTGCTCAGTACCCAGAGTTGTTCAATGTTTAACTCCTTTCATGTAATGATGTTTCCTCTCTGGTGAGATCTTTCATGTTTTATTTATGTACCATTGATGTGATGTTGTGAATGAATTGTTTGGGTATGGATTGTTTGTTCCCGGATGTCAGAGTTTTATTCCATCTTTGGAACAACTCATGGTGGTTTTCCCCTAGGAGGTATCTTATGGGGTGGTTGTTCGTACCCTTCTTCTCTTCTGGGTTGGTTTTTAATTTGCGAGGACGAGAATGTTTTGAGAGTTATCTAATGTAATGGCCCGGACATCTCCGGTCCATTACTTTGTGAAATGTTTGTGTTGGAGGTGTTCTGGGAGGTCAAGAGGACTTATCCCCAACACTTTGCCAATTTTCTAGTTCTGTGAACAGTGTTTCCAGTTTTATGAATAGTAACAGATCGGTCTCACCGATCGGTCTGACAGATCGGTCTCACCGACCAGTTTCACAGATCGCTGTGACAGATCGGTTTCACAGATCGGTCTGAGAGATCGGTCTCACCGATCGGTCTGACAGATCGGTCTCACCGATCAGTTTCACAGATCAGTGTGAATGATCGGTTTCACAGATCGGTCTGACAGATCGGTTTCACAGATTGGTGTGACAGATCGGTTTCACAGATCGGTGTGACAGATAGGTGTCACAGATCGGTGTGACAGATCGGTGTGACAGATCGGTTTCACATATCGCTGTGACAGATCGGTTTCACAGATCGGTGTGACAGATCAGTTTCACAGATCGGTTTCACAGATCGGTTTCACAGATCGGTTTCACATATTGGTGTGACAGATCAGTTTCACAGATCGGTTTCACAGATCGGTTTCACAGATCGGTTTCACAGATCGGTCTGACAAATCGGTTTCACAGATCGGTGTGACAGATCGGTTTCACAGATCGGTGTGACAGATCTGTTTCACAGATCGGTTTCACAGATCGGTGTGACAGATCAGTTTCACAGATCGGTTTCACAGATCGGTTTCATGTACAGTAACGGTGGGTGAACAGTGTTTCCAGACTCCTACAGTTTTGCCCCCTTTTTACGTTTCCATTGACGTAAAATAAATTTAAAGCCTTATTTTAAGGGTTCTTAAGGCCGATTCAAATGCCATAAATCCTATATTAATTATTCCTAAGGCTTGGAATGTTTTACTTGGTTAAACCGCGTGGGTTAATGCGATCCGTTTTTAATGGAGAATTAATCGGATCTTAAACTATCGCCCCATTAAAACTTAAAAAGGGACGAGATATCATTCTCCGTTGTTCTTTACATTTGTTCTCGGCTAAGAGACGCTAGAACCTTTCAATCCTTTCCGTAGGAGTTGCACAATCATTCTTTACCCCGAGGATTGGTTCGGTTCTGTTTTGGATGCAACTGAGCCATGTCGATCAATCTTCGATATAAGGTATGTTGTATCATCGTTCTTTTGGGGTTCATCTTCTCCTATACTCCTTTCAATAATTATACGATCTATTCTCCAAGATTCTAATGGATTTTCTTGGGGTTGGTTGGTACTGTCGTACCGCAGCATCCTCCGGTGGATGCAGTTGTCGCGAGGGGAGGATCGTGACCTGTTGTGTGGATAAAGAACGTGAGGAACTGTTTGAGGTAGGGGATTCATGGCTTCTCTAATTGTGTATGTGAAATCGTAGAATTAGCATGATTTATCCCTTTGGATAACAATGAAATTAACCTAATTAAATACTTGAACCGGATTAAAAGAATGAGTTGATCGCATGTTGTTGCTTTATACCATGATAACGGGTTGCCTCATGTTTTCCTAGATATAGTGATATCTATGTTTTCTTTGATTTGTTGTTTGTTCATGATTGAAATTGATAATGAACGTAAAGCTGGAATTAATTTTTAATTAATTGGAATGATAAAGAGGCATGTAAATTAATCTGGTTATCGTCGTTGTTGTAGTTGTTCTAATTTGTGGATAATCAAAATAGGGAAGTAAGCATGGTTATTTAATTGTGGTAGCTTACTGATTAGGTATCCATGATTGGATCCTACGAATAACAAATCTGTTAATTCAATATGGATTAGAGAACACATTATGTGGGAATTTCTAAAAAGGGTTCTGAGTTACCCTCTTGTTTGTTAAAGGGTCAAGAGCCCATGATGTGATGTTTTTTTTCCTGCTGCTTGTGCTATGATGTGAGCCTAGTTGGCTGTTGTGATATGTGGAGGCATGGAGACTTGTGGTTGTGGCAGCGGATGACGCCTATTGTGGCGAGATGCATCGGTTTATGAATATGGGTGTCGGGGAGGACACCAAGGGTGATGGTATGAGATTAATGTGATGGTTTGATGTTGGTGGTTTGGTTTGGTTGTTTATCTGCTTTACTTTTCCCCACTGCTCAAGGCATCTGGTCTTGCTTCCCTCTTTCCGAAGGAGGCGAGGACACGCGGGGTATGCCACGTGCTTTCCGTGTTTAGCCTCTCGATGGAGGATGGGTCTATGCTCTTTCTATAGGCGGCAAAGACTCGACGAGTAGTATAACTACTCACCGTGTTGATCCTCCTTTGTGTTTAGAAGCATAGGATGTTTTTTTTCTAGAATGCCTGGGAATGTGGAAAAGTAATTCTATAAGGAATGTTTGATTAAATGGAGAAAATCCACGGGGATGGTGATGCTGGAATTTAAAGGTAATGTGAATCTTAAAAAGGAGCAGTTGTTTTTGAATGTGATGACAATTCAGTTTAATGTGGAATTGTTCATTCTTAATTAATGTTTAAAGAATTAATTAACGTACAGTGGAATTGATAAAATGAGAATGGAGAAATCTAATAAAGCTCTTCAATTGGTTGTGTGCTTATAGGATACCTAGTATTAGAAGTAGAAGCCTGGAGTCTGAGAGACGTTAGCTGTAGTTGTATCTAAGACTAGGTAATGCCCATAGTATGGATGTGAGTTACATATATATTCTGTACTTTTTGTGTTTCTATACGCTACTCCACCCTGTCGGTAGGGGTAACTAACACCCCGGGGATTCTGAGCCCTGGGGGGGGGGGTGTTTTCCCCAACATTCTGATGGGAGGTTGAATGGCTGACTACCCCCTTTGGCCCCGCTCTCTTCTCTTGGTAGATACTTGTTCCATGAGGCACTGTGGTTAGTTACCCCATATATGTGTGTAGAGGGCTGTAATGGCTTGTGGTTATTCACACACATATATTCTGGATATAGTATCCTACGGACTACTATAGGTGTAACGTGTATAGGCTATGATGGCTTGAGGATCCTTACTCGGAGTATGGGCTGTAATGGCTTGAGGTATTATACCCGACGTATGATACACGTTATGCGAGCTGTGGTGGCTCCCAGAAATTACCTGGTTACTTTTGGTTGTGAGGATGGAGTGGTTTTTTTCCCAGGTGTCTGCAGGCAAGCCTTTGTGGTGCACGAGGAGCAGATTGTGGAGCATAGCCCAGGTGTCTGCGGGCAAGCCTTTGGAGAGAGATGCACAGGACATATGTCATTGGGGCAAAGCGGAAAACCAGTGGGGAAGTAGTAGCGGGGTACCCTTGATATTCGTTACTATATTCTATATTCTTGTATGCGTTACTTGGTGAGAGTAGCCATGGTGAGGTTTGGAACATAGTATACCTGTTTAGGTGACGAGTTAGTTTCACTTGTTGTTCACTGGGATTTAACATACTTTCTTTACTTTTTCACGAGAGTCTTGGGGAGGATCCTACTGAGTATACTGTTATACTAACCCTATATACATATAAACTGTTTTTCAGGTCACTTGGAGAAGGTTGGATATCAAGCTGGTTACTACTAGCTTGCAGTTGGAGGAGGAGCTGTTGGGGCTTGTGGTCGCTGTCGTTTTACTTTCTTTTGGGTACTTTTAGTTTCCCCTTTCAGTTGTAGTACTTTTGCATGACATTTCATATATGTACTTGGTTTCCTTTTATATTTCAGTTCTGAGTTGGAGTTGATTGGAGTCTGTTCTGTCTCTCTCTTCTGCATGTGTTCTCTTAGAGGGTAATGCCTCCCATTTGTATGTTATTATACCCTCGGTGCTAGTCGCCAACCCGGGGCCTACTAGAGGCGGGAATCAGGTGTCATTTTCTCCCTTTTCACTTTGCCGGCCCAGGAGGGGTACACTTTGTGGGGAGGGGGTCGTGACAAATAATATAATTAATCCTATCATCATTTATGAATATAGAAGATTAAATGTTTACAAGGAAAATTAGAATGGAATTAATTGAAAAAATGAATGTGTACACCTAGAATTTTTATGTAGAAAATGATTGAGGAGTCGAAAATTATAATGGTGCCTTAGAACACACACATATGAAAAATAAAGGAAAAATATAAAGATCATAAGAACTAAATACACATAATATTTTATATGTTTTAATTATAGAAAATCAATTATCTAGTAAATTTAATATGGAAAAATTAAAGATAGATAAATAGTTATTGTTAGTAAACCATGAACCTATGCACATGATAAGGAACATAGAAGAACATTTGAAGAATAAAACCCATGATTATATTATATTTATCAGATAAGAATATTATTTAATTATTGAAATTAATATAATAACATGAAGTTGGCTATCACTCATTGATCAGATTGAGTGAGCCAAATCTACAAGTAAAAGAAGTATAAAAATATGAGATAATGGGATTATTGTTAATGAATATGTTTTCAGTATAGATATATATAATATTTGAGGTGATTTCATATGTGTGAAGTTCATAATATCTTGAGCCGAGTTCAGATATCCATGTGATTGGGTTCTAAGGATATTTGTAACTGAGATGTAAATGGAGAACAAATTACATGCACCCTTCATAAATAACATAGAAAATTCAAAGGTTCTACTGATGAGTTATAATGAGAGATATATTTTGATATAGATAAATTCAACCACGAATTTGGCACATATTTTTACAAGAATTTACTCAAAATTAAAAATCAAATTAAAATGTAATGATTTTAAAGTCATGTTTCATTGTATGAATATGTATATAATATATAAAAACTAGAAATAAAATAAATTATATTTCTTTTAATCTTCCATAAAGTGATCCATAATTACATTTTACTGCAATATATTCATTGGATAACATGGGAAATTCATAAACAAAAGGGGTCATTATAAATGTCCAGTAAGGGTGGAAACAATGGAATAAGGCAATGTACATGGGTTAGATGGAATAACATGATTACTAAAATGCATGGAAGATGAATAAACATAACGATTAAAAAATATTGATCATGGGGAAATTTGGTCAAAACATCATAGTGCTGTGGAGAAAACATACTATATGACATAGGCATCATTCAAGGCTATCCTCCAAGACCATTGCACATGACCAACAATGTCCTATAAGAGAAACATGTTTACTCCTTGTCATTACATGAAGTCTCATGAGATTATACAATACCTAATTCATTTGAGTGCTATTTGGTATCACCCATCGTAACATGTTCATTCATATGTGTTCCAAAAGAGAAATCAAACAGGGGTTATAAACAAGAGGCTTACCCAAGGAAATAATTAGGCATCCAAATCATGTCACAACGAATAACCAAAGGGAATACCGTAATTTATTTTTGTAATGAAATGATTTAAATCATAAATGTCAATTAATAGATAAAAAATTATATGTTTACAAATTATTTCCAAATTATGTGAAAACATTTAAAAATAGTGATTAGGAACCATTATATATGAGAAACATTTGTGGGGTTTAAGGGAAACATTAAAGAGAATTTAAAATAGAAAAAATCTTAATTGTTTGTCTAAAACAAAAAATTAACCAATATTATATTTAATGATATAATGAGTTATTTTAGAAAAATAATTGGTTTTTAAAATAGATTATGAAAGGTACTTGAAACTGAGTATGAATTTGAGGAGTTCCCTCTAACTAGGCTAGGTTGTCGGAAGGGAATTAGATGGGGGCCTTATTAAAAAAGTATTACCGTAAAAGAATTATGTAATGATATATATAAATTAGTATAGAACATATACATATAATTTATAATAATTATATTAAAATAATTAAGATTTAAATTGGGGTAAATATAGAGAAAGCATAACCCAATAGAGTAATGTGGGTTCGGAAGAAATCACTTACCTTATGTCGGAAAGTTTTCTTCACTTGTTATTAATTTTTAGAAAATAAAATAAAATCCATTAATTAACTAATTATTAACCATTTATACATGTATTTTGTTTATTATAATTTTATTATGTTCATTTATGGTATTTTTGATGAGTTTTAAGATAACATTTCATCGTTCAGGAGTGTTCATTTCATTTGCTTCCATGATTATGTAACCAATATAAATGTATGAAAGAGCATGTAAAATTTGAATAGATATATAGAATTGAATTTATATATTCATAATGAAAATAAATAATATTAAATGGTTATAAAAGTAATTTTTTTATTTTGGGTAAGGATTAATCATCACATAAAGTATTAGTGATAATTTTTTAGTTTTTTATGGTGGTATTTTGATTGTCACAAACTATTGTTGTTTTATTATTTATGACTATTTATAAAAGATAGTTTTAATAATTAAAAAGTGTTATTAGAAAAATATTACAATAATTAACAACCATTATAATGATATATTTTAATCCAAGAAGGTCATAAAGTAAAATAAAAACATATCATCCTCGGAGGCGATAAGTCAACACCTCACGAATGATATTTTCATTTTTATAGTAAAAAGAAGGGGATGAGAGGTTTTATGGTGGATTTTACATAAAAAAAATTAAAATTATAGTATACTTATGATAATAGAGATATCATAAATGTTTTTATAATTTTTTTGGTAGATTATAAGGAATGAAAATAAAGCGAAACTAAAATAAAGAAAGAAAAAGTGGATTTTATCTATTGAATTATTCTTCTTGAGATCCTCCTTTGGAAAATTGGTTTTGGTATTTTGTTGAGACCATAATATCATATAAGTTGGGAAGGGACTTGGGAATAGGATTAGGAATAATGTTTTAATCATATATTCTTATAGGTGTGGGGATAAGAGGTGGTGAGTGGTGGAATTTACACTTGAGGAGGGGGATGTTTTTTATTATTGTATTCATTTTTTTAATATTTTGGATCAATACTAGGAATAGTGTGAATAATGGTGAGTAATTAAATTAACCAGTTTGTGTGGGTTCTAACAAATGTTCCCTACATAAGACAAACATCACTGATAACTCAATAATACATTTATTTAGCAAATATCATAAATTACCATATTTCACTATTCACCAAAAACTCCACTATTTTAAAGAAATCTGAAAAATTCACTATATCTATTTTCTAATATTTAGAAATAAAATATAAAAGCTATTTTAGGAAAATATTTATCTATATATATGAGAAATTTTCTTTTTAATTTAAATAATCATTTATTTGAAAAATACAAATTGTGATTTTATAACAGATTTTATAACACTTTGAAAAAATAATAACGATCTAATAAAATTTACATATACTCATTAGATACCTAAATATTAATTTTTTAATTTACTTCCAAAAATACAAAATTAATTTAAAATTTTATATTTATTATAAAAATTTAAATATACATTTATATTTTAAAAAAATATCAAAACCATAATTTTTCATTTTCATAATATTTGTATACATACTGAGTGAATATTAATTTTTTAATTTTAAAAATTTTATTAAATTGGTATCCAAACACCACATGGGATATAATTATATTGTAATATAAATATGAATTTAAAATCTCATAAATCACATGTGGAATATGTCGCCCGAGGATACCTTGAGCTGAGGGACACCATCATCAGCCAAAGTCGCATCGCATGCAGACCCCTATCATCCGAGTCCCCACCATCATCTGATAACCCCATCAAAATCATTGATCAAGACCACACCAGATCACCCGAATAACTGTTCACCGTAATTCATCATTGACACCGAAAAAACCAAATAGGACACAATAAGATTATAACACAACCAGAACTTCTGAAACTAACAGTAATGATTTCTATAATGTTATTGATGCCGTCTATAAAGAAATCCTCATAAGGGCATGGGCCTCGAACAATGATGATCATTGAACCAAACATACCAAAACCAATGTTTTACCATAGCTCAAGAAACAACATGGAGAGGAATAGTGAAATGAGAGGCAAGAGTAGTGATATGAGATTTCTTGGTATCTGAGCGATGACATTGTTGATGATTAATAAACCAAAATATATTGAAATTAGAAAAATCGATCATAGAGAACCTTGAATACCATAGACTATTGAACCAAAAAACCAAAAGCACTATGAAACACCCACCCCATATCTTACCTAGACTGAGGAAGAGTAATTATATACCAGAGAACAGCATAGAGAATACAATTCCTTCAACAGCATGCAATCTACGAGAGGAACCAAAACCTCTTGATAATGGAGTCATCATCACTGAGGATGAAAACCAAAATCGCCTTCACCCAAGCGGTCCATGATCATCTCCAATACAACATCATATCCTAAACATCAATGAATAAAAATACATAATAGAATCACATCACTCCATCTAGATGTAATCATCAGGCTCATAGACCTCTTGGGTCCTAGACCCCATGTGGGGTGACGATCTTCTGTGATAAACAGATATGTTATTGGAATCCCCAAAAACACAGCACCCCATAAACCTATAATGATGACCCAAAGTGAATTGGTAGAGACTGATATTAGATTAACCCATATTAAAACACTAAGAATATGTGGTTCTCAAAATCCCCTAGATGAAATTTGAAGCCACTTTTTAGGAATGCCCTACCTGGGTGCATAAAGTTGGTGATCTCCCAACTGAATAAGGAAGTCGGCCTTAATGGGAACCCTAAATTTCCATAAAAAAAATATTTACATTTAATATAATATAATTATGTCATATATTAATTTATAATATACCTAAATTTTATTTATACATTCATTTGTGAGGTTACTATTTTATTGGCTGATTTACAATTCATAACAGTTGTATTACTATTCCAAAGGTCAAGATACAATTCTACTAGTATAGGTTCCTTATTTTCTTGAAAAACCTCTTATTTAATTAAAATTTCATTTATAGGTTTTTATTTTGTTTTATATGTGAATTTAGGTGATTTATACTCTATGAGAATTTTTAATAATGAAATGATTCATTGATAGAATTTTGGGGTGTTACCTTATTTCGTGAATAGAAATTTCACCCTCAAAATTTTGTTTTACAAAATTAATACATAACTGGAGAGGGTACTTATCCTTTATTTCATAATTCAGTTCTCAGGTTCCCTATTCATAAAAATGGTTCATCTATAATAATTTTATCAAGTAAGTAGTCATTTTACATAGAACTATATCTCTATGGTCCAAACTCATCATCATCTACTACGCTTAAGAGATATCATTTTCCACGATTACGAACTCAAAATTCAGTACATGTGAGGGATTTGGTATGTAGTTAATCTGAAGGAATACATGTAATTTATCATATACTTGATATATGTTAGGTATAAGTGGTAGTCTATAGGCTAAAGCTCCAACATGATCAAGGATATCGAAGGGGATGATGTTCTTAGGTCGAAGCTTTCCATTCTTCCCAAATATCATGACCCACATACATAGAGATATTTAGAGAAATGCCATGTACCCAACCTAAAACTCATTGTCTCATTGATGATTATCTACATATATCTTTTATTTACTTGGGTATACATTGATGTGTTGTTGAATGGTTTTCACATTTGCCACTATTTCTTAGACCATTTCATGACCTAGAAGATTAATTTGTCCATCATTATCACAACATTCTTGTTTTATGAATCTTTTTCAACTTATGGTTTCATATATATCGATTTTGATGCTCAATTGGAAACTTTTTTTGTCAATTAAATCAACCAGAAGAAGATGTTATTCCCATTATCCATTGAATTTCATAGAATATGCTATCAAAATGCCTTCAAGTGTCGGAATAATCTTTTCAGATTGGCCCTCAGTGTGTGGATAATAATTTTTACTGATGTTCATGCTAGTGTTTAGATCATTTTGAGAATTTTCCAAAACATGGAGGTAAATCTAAAGTCTCTATATAATAATATTGATAGTGTTACCCCATTGGGTCTTACTACTTCACAGAAGTATATCTGTGGATGTTGATTATGTAATAAGTCCTATATAATTGTAAAAAAGTGAGATCCCATTGTGAGTTAATCCAGAACCACCCATATAGAATTATTTCCTTTGGATGGCCTTAGATGTCTTGTGAAAAATTCCATGGTAATGATATCCAATTTCAACTTTGTTATGGGTAATGGTTGCATCACACTCTTATACTTCTTCCATTCAATCTTAATTTACTATAATTCCATGAAATTAATGTATATTATGATATATCATTATTTAAATAACCCCAAAAATTGTTCTTTCCAAGATCTCAATAAATCTTTGTGATCCCTAGGTGAATACAGATCTTTGAGAAATATGTTACATTCATAATATCTTCTTTTCTATGAGTTAGATAGTACACATAGTCATGACACAAATCTCATGAATCCTTCTTCACCAATTTTTAACTTTATGTATTACCCATTTCTAATAAAATTTCTTTCTAAATTTTCACATGATTTATTTGATTCATAGTTATTTTTTCCACCAGGGATGGTTGAGAGATCATTTTATAATTTTTTTATTTTTTTCCTTCCTTAAAAATTCCAATTAACATCATTTCTAGGTTTAATAAGATTATATCCTTCTCAATTATCATCATTGATAAACTTATAGAATAATTTCAACATAGAGTTTATTACACCTTATTTGTTTTACTAGGATGGTAGTGGATTGAGATTTCATAATATTTGATGAGATATAGCCATCTTCAATAGCACAAATTAATCTATTATAATGTGAAAAATATTTTTGACGATCTTATGATCCGTATATATCGTACACTTAACCCCATAATGATAATGTCCCAATATTTTAAATGAAAATATTATAAAATCCAACACTAGATCATGGGTGGGATTTTTTTGTCATAATAATTTAACTACCTTTATGAATATGCTATCAATTTATCATTATTCATAGGTATGCATCCTAACCCTTATTTGATGAAATGTTTTACAGTGCCATGAGTTCCCCACTTGTCAGCAGTGTGACCACTTGTGTTGTGATAAGCCTCTTATTCAACTCTCTAAACTATTATTCACATTCAATACTCCAAAAAACATTACCCCCTTAAGATTAATATTTTTTATTTGGTTTTAAAATCATGTTATGTTCTACATAAATTTTCAGTAATCCCTAGGTAGAACAAGAAAACTATGTATCTCTATTATTGATTTTTTCTTTGGACACTCTTCAATTTCCATTTTCATGGAAGGTTCAACATATATTCCTTTGATGGTGAAAACATTCCATAAGAATGATACATCCTCCACTTAGAACACACATTTAATATACTTATTTTTAATGTTTTTCCCGTCACAATGTCTTCAAAATAGTATTGAAATACTCCCCATCTTCCTACTTACTCTTGGAGTGTATTAGAATATCATGAATAACGACCACTACAATTTTTAAAAGTTAATCACTAAAAAATCTATTCATTAAATCCATGAAGATTGTTTTATAATTACTGATTCTAAATGGAGTCACTATAAAAATATTGTTACCAAACCTTGTTCGAATGGATGTATTTAGAATATCATCCTTCATCGCCTTTAATTGGTGATATATCGGCCGAAGGTCCACCTTAGAAAAATTATTTGTCCCACATAGTTGATCAAACATGTGATAAATATATAGTAGGGGATACTTTTTCATTAACATGATTTTATCAAGCTCCTGATATTCAATTCAGAGGTGCATTGATCCATCCTTTTCATGACGGAGGAGACCGACACACCCCAGGCTCAACCACTATAGGGTACAAAATCCTTTTCCAGAATCCTTGTAAATGCTTCTTCCGCTCTTCCATTTTACAGTGGTTATTTTATAAGGAGTCTAAGATATAAGAAAATATTCAAGAATACGTTCAATTGAGAACTCAACCTCTCGGTCATGAAGAAGACTATGTTACTTTTCAAGGAACAGATGAGTTTATCCCATCCCAATAGACAAGTCATCAATCATGATCCTATCCTTTTATCAATAAGTTGAGATATATATTTTTTCACATAAGGAATTTATATCCACAATTGATACAATGATTCTAATGGATATTTATCTTCCACTATACAGTTGTATAAAATTGGGCCATACCTCGGGATATGAAGAGTGATCTCTCTTTCATGATAGTTGATGGTGGCTTTGAATAATTACAGGAAATTGATGCCCATTATTGCATCAAACTACAATAAAGAAATTTAGAAAAGATTTTATAGGATGTTATGTACAAAAACATTAACCAAGAAAGAGTTATATAATTTGTATGAAATAAACCCACCATTTTGTTTTCTCATTGATAACTAAACCTCAATATTATTAATTAGTTTTATAATAGTTCTACTAAAATTGAATGATTTGAATGAATTATTAGAAAAATAATAAAATTGTATAGTTTCTATTATTGAATGAATAACATGTTTTCTTTCCACCACCTCATTGTTAGGTTCCACCTTATTAGTATTGATATCATATGGCCTTCACTGATGCCTTGGAGGTTGTTTTTGTTTATTTCCACCAACAAAAATTGGTATAGGGAAATGATTTTAATAATTCCCATGTTCCTTGAAATTGAAACACTAATCTATTAGATTATTGTTGATCTAAACCTCCCATATTGTTCCATGACAAGAGATTATTTATATTCCTTCAGTAGTAATTTTCTATATTCACCTATATTCCACATTTTATTTATCTCTTCATTGAAATTAATATGTTTCAAGGATCCTTATTATCATAAATTTTATGTGTGGGATGTTGGTTGTTATTTTTATTACAATATTTATAAGTTGATCCCACAATATTAAAATCTATTTCCACCTTTTTGTCGTTAGTCCTACTAGATAGCTAAGAGTTTCTGATCTCAATTTCAACCTTGAACGAAAAACAAAAAATATTTTCATAACATGCAATGGTTCCAATTAAAAATGATTTTCATAGAAATAGATTTATATAAAAAGAAGTGATCCACCTTACGTTCAGTGTTCATGAAATTATATAGATGTATTATGAAAGCATTGTGTTGTATTCCTTATATGCTCAAATAAACTCATATTCATTTTTCATCAATAAAAGTAGCATAATTTCAATCTTAATATTGAGGGTTCAGAGAAATTAATTACTGAAAAATTATTTTTTTGAAATTTTCTTATTCTATAGAATCAATTTCCTCTTTTAAATTTATGTTCTTGATCAGTCTCCACAAAAAATAAACTTACTAATCAAAATGATATAATGACATCACAACATTTTTATTGTTTGAGAACTAGAGGACAAATAATATCTTCTCAGTGTTGTTAATCTGTTATTCCATGATGCCATAATGGCCCAAAGGACTCGTTTTTTTTACTATTTTTATAATCCATCTCTCAAGGGGTGAGGTGGAACCCTTATAGGGCCCGGAGGCTTATGAGACAATTACATGACCCATAAGGCTTAAGGGAATCATCCAGACAAGACAAACTTGGAACTTTTACCCCCCAACAAATTTCCCGAAGTCCATGCTTCATGTTCGCAAGGCTGGTCGACTAGCTCTATTTGGAAGAGATGCACAAGCCTAGTACTGATGAAAACAACATACCCTCTCATTCTTCCAATTCCGGTTAGCTTTAATATTGTGAATGAACTTTCTCTAAATCCTCATATGGATCCTTTTCCATTGTATTCTACCTGGTAGATCTGCATATTTCATTTTCCCTGAAGGCATTGTGGTGGAATGAAAGCCTTGATGAGTCTTGAAGGTCTTGAGTGACAACTAGCTCGAAGGCCTTCAATACATAGTTAATAAGAATATAAAAATAATCCATTTAACATAGAAGGATAAAATTCTAAATCCAAATTATATCATAACATTTGATAACTTGAGTTTTAATCTATGTTTTTCTTTTTTGATAGAATTATCCCTTGGGTTAATACAAATGTTCTCTATTCAATATAACCAAAATATCTAGACCATACACTAATAGCATTTATATTGACCCTATAATTTTTAAAATATTATTACATGATTTTAAGCAAAATTAACCTTCAAATAACAATACATGGATCATAATGTCTAGTTTCATTTGATGATTATGTAAATAAAACATAAAACATGGAAATAGAATAATACAACATTATTTTACTCATTTTTAAAGAGATACTAACATCCATTAATCTCATACATTTTTAAAGGATAACTTGGGGAATACATGAACAAAAGGGGTGACCCAAAAATCATCATAAGGGTGTAAATATATGAATAAAGAAAAGTAAATGGGATAGATTAAATAATAGGATGACACAAAAATTCATGGTACATGAATTAAAGAGTTCATGAAAGAATGTATATGAATAATAATTGGAAATTCATAAAGGAAAATAGGTATATATAATTATAAATGATGTCCAAATGATGTGATAAAATTTTAAAAAAGTGTTTAAGAAAAACTATAAATGATCCACTTTAGTACTGTTTAAGGGAAACATTAGAGTCATTAAAAAGTAAAAAGTTAATAATTGTATATATAAATCCATAATTGATTAACTATGTTATTTCATGATTAAACATTTTATTTTAATAAAATAATGGTTTTATTAATCAGATTATGTATGGTAATTGAAAATGAGTATGAATTTGATATGCTCCCTTTATTTGGGCAGGGTTATCCAGAAGAAAATGATAAGGGATCATTATAAAACAAATATTTTCCCATAAAATAAGGTTGTATTGATATTGGTACATGATTTTAGAACATATATAAAAATTATAATATGTTTATAAAATGAAATTAGATTATCAGTTTGGTAAAGAGAGTGAAATTATAACTTGATGGAAAATAAGGGTTTGGCCGAAATCCCTTACATTATGTATTCAAGTGTTATGCATTTCAAATTAATGTCATTGATAATAAAATTAATTAAGATAATTAATTAACATAGACAATTTTATACATTAATTTTATGTATTAATATTTTATTATATTCATTTATGGTGTTTTTAGTAGATATAAGATACAATTTCATCATTCAAGAGTGTTCGTTTCCTTGGTTTTCATGATTTCTTCACTTGAATTAATGTATGAATGAACATATAAAATGGTAATAGACATCCAGAATTGATGATATATTTTATTTATGTATATATTGAATATTAAATAGTTATATATGTCAAATTTTTATATTCGGTGAGTATGAATCATTAAATAACGAATTAGTGATAATCATTTAGATTATTTTGGGCTTTTTTGATAATCCCAAAATAGTTCTATTTCATTTTTCATTATTGTGTAGAGATTTTAGTTTCAAAACATTAAAAGGGTTATAACATAAATTTGAAAATCTTTTCTAACCATTATAATTGTTTTTTCCTGCCATAAAGGATTTAAAGAGAATTGAAATCACTTCACCATTAACTGTGATAAATCAACACCTCACAGATGATATTTTTATTTCTAGAATAAAATGAAGAGGAAAATAGACTTGATAGTTTATTTTCCATTAAAGTAAGAAAATTTATATATATATATATATATAATATACTAGAGCTATCATACAAGTTTGGACTAAGTAGGAGATGAGATTAAAATAAAATTAAATAAAGTGAAAATAAATGCAAAAAAGAGAAATAGGATTTTACCTCTTCGATTCTTATCCTTGAGAACCTCATTAACGAAATTGTTTTTATACTTTTTTTGAGACCAGAACCTCATGGATATGGGAACGAGTCTTGGGAAGGGTTTTGGTTATAAATTGGATAATCTTATGTTCTTAAGAGATGTGATCAAAATAGGTGGTGATGGGTGCTATTTTTAGTGGATGAGAGGGGTGTTTTTATTATTTTATTCATTTGTTTATTATTTTGGATCAAATATATGAATTGTATGAATTACTATGAATAAGTATAGAATCTAGTGCTTGTGATTTTGAAACAATGGTGATAAAATCATCCAAATATCATTAATAACTCAATAATTTATCTATATAGTTTGTATTATAAATTATTCTATATAACTATTCAATGAAAATTCAACTATTTTATAAAAATATAAAATATTCAACCGAAATATTTTTCTATATGTAGAATTATAAAATGAACAAAATTTTAGGAAAATATTTTTCAAAAATATATAAGTATATTTTTTATTAAAATACTCAATTATTCGAATAATGCCATTTTTAAAATTATAAATACATTTATAACACTTTGAAAAATTAAATAAGGTCCCGTATGAATATATTATAATAATAAGTAAAAAAATTATTTAATGAATCTATTTTATGAAAATTAATTTTCTTTTAAAGAAGTATATTAATTATAAAATTGTAAATAAACATTTATGTTTCACAAAAATATAAAAACATAATTTATCATTTTCAAATCTTTTATTTACTTATACTCTAAAATAATATATAGTATTTTAATTCATAATATAGATAAAATTTTTTATAATTCCATGTTTGACGTAACAGTTCTATTGGTTGGGTTACTATTCATATGTTTCATATTACTTGTCCAATGTTTATGTTACAATTCCATTAGTACATGTTCCCCAATTTCTACAACTACCTCTTATTTCATTCTTTATTCATTTATAATGTCTTCATTTTGTTTTCTAAGTTATTTTATGTGATTCATACTATATAAAATCATTTTATGAATGGTAAATTTCATTGATATAATTATGGGTGCTTACAATAGATATATCTTAGTGAAAATGATTGATAATTACATTAAGGTTTATATAAGAGTCATTTAACTAAGGGGTCTCATAGTTGGAATTTATTGGTTTGAATAATTATAGATAATTCTTGGTAAAATATTCAAAGATCATTTTAAGACGAATCTAATTCATGGGTAATCTTCATCAACTATTACCATGAAAAAACATCATTACTCTAAATGGATAAATTATACTAATGATATAAGGATTGAGATGTTAGAAAAAAATCATACCTGGGAGGTTCATTAGTCTGGAATAATATGTGAGGAGCATATATCCAAAATATAACTTCCATTTTGAAATCATAACATCTTCTATGTCCCTTAATTTTTGCTTTTAGATATTATGGTTCTCATATTCATCACGTTAACTAACTTCTAGCAACTGAATATTACATTTCAAATAATTAACTACACCTACTAGATTCACATTACATTGTTTAATAGCCTCATATGATTTGTGATTACCTCCACATGGAGGTGATATTAAGTTCCAAATATAATACTATAAGGAGGAATCCCGATGAACATTTTAATAGATGTACATTACACCCAAAGTGAATAATCTAAATAAATATATCAATTTTTACTATTGGTTTGTTCTATGTTTTATTTGATTTTCAAAACTAATTTATTTGAAATGTAAAATATTATATATGTTTCGGGGTGATATATATTACATAAATTAAAAAAATCGCATTCATACAAAGCATGATTTTCATGTAGAAATTATTTAAATGATAAACATGATCACAAATTTTAAACCTCAATAATCTAAATTTTATAAAAGATAAAATTTAAAAATGTTTATAACCACTAAAGAATAATTTATCTAAGATTTCTCTGCATATACTCATTTATAGAAATAATCAAAAATAAAAAAAGCTTTACATAAAAAAAATGAATACAATAAGGGACAATTGAACATAATAACCCATGCATCAAATATCTCAAAAAAACATTTATATTTGTGGTATTTCAATAACCCTTGATATACTATATTTGAATTGACACCATGTTTATGACTTATATAGGTAATGAGAATCACATTACATTTTCATGAAATATATTTTCTATTAAAAGATATTTCAATATATAAACTGAGATCCCATGTGACCCCTACAAGACATAGTGGAGAGGAAGCTCAAAATATATGTGAAATAAATGTTTGGATCACCCAGATGATGAACATAGTAATTAAAAATACACCACACATAGGGCCTTATCCTAAATCATTACGTAATCATTTTGGGGAATTTTTTATGTTTATAGGTTTATATAATTAGTTCATAACATCATACATATAATCTTAAATACTTCATGTTGTCCCTTCTACTCACTATATGTTTTTTCATAGTAATCTTTGAAAATGAAACATGGTTACATTTCATGTTTTGACAACAAAACTTTTCCTTCATCCCGCCAATGACTCTATTATTCACTAAGTATAGTGATTAACATTTAAAAACATGGTTTGATAATAAAAAACGTAGAAATGGATACATAAATAAGGAATACTAATAGTCAAGGGGAACATGTAAACCATTAATAAATTAAAATAAAATTTTCCTTTTCACCTTTATGAACTTGTTAATATTATTCACTGAAAATAAACTTATTTATTACCTTTTTTATAATACAAATAGTAACATAATCCCATATAAATTATTATTTAATATATAAAGGTAACTTGGGACATAAGCATACTTAAATTGAATAACAATATAGTCTACTTCCATACATATCACTAAATAAAATAGTCATAAGACCGACTTTCATACCCAATGAATTAGAGGTTATAACATAACCCATATTACTTTTTTATCATAGAACCGCCCATATTTGGCTTATCACATTACCACCCATCTTATGTTTGTCAGGTAACCACCTGTAAACTGTACACCTACCATTATACGATCATAAAAAATAATACATTACAATTGTCAACAATTCACTCATAAAATTTCATTTGAAATCAAAAGAAATCATTTAAAGAAAATGAAACATTAAATCAACTTTCAAAACTATTTTCAATACCAAAATAAAAAAAAGGGAATAAGGGATTCTTCTTTTTCTTCTAAAAAACATTAAGGAATATAGGGGAATCCAAATATCAAATATCAGTTACTACGGTAGAGAAGTTGTTTTCCCCACATATGTTTAAAACATTCATTTTGTCTTTATGTAATGAAATTAAAAAACTTCATATATTAATATTCATATTTAAAATCATTGATTTAAATTCAAAATATAATAAAATTTCCTTTAAAATAATTTTATATCCTTATAATAAATATGTAAATTCATATCACGAAGAAGATGATTTGATAATTAAATCTGTAAACATTAAAGGTGTCCCATACCACATTGAACATTTAAAATATTAATATCCATGAATTAATACATTAAAAACATAAAATAACTATTTTATAGATAATATATTGATATCAAATGTCTTAGTGTCTTTATATACACATTATAAGATAATAAAGGTTCATATTATCAAGAAATTTCTCAATTAAGGAGATTGAGATGAAGTCACTTTCAAATAACGTATCATTAGATTAAGGATAATTGAAGGAAATAAATATGGGTGACATATATAAATAAAACCAATATAAGTGAATATTACGTGTAAAAAAATCATACATCATTCAAAAATATTATTGTAAAAACAAAACCATTGACATGGATATTTAACACATTGAATGGAGATTGAGTTAAGATTTTTCTTTCCATGAGTGCGACTTGTCTCAAACATTCTGTATTTTCCTAAATAATAAATTTAGGTTAAATAATTATTTCTTGATAACCTTTTTAAATTTATTATTCATTTTATTAAACTTATTCATATGTTAAAAAAACAATATAACGATTTAAGTTCATATTGGATGTTTTGTCGACATTCGGTACCTGAGTAAAAAATGAACAAGATTTTATGTAATTTTTTCTAGTGGTCGAAAGACCATAATCTCAAGAATAATATTCATGGTATAAATATAAAATATTTATAGTATATATGTATTTATAATAATCCATAATATTTGGAGATATGAAATGAAGTGTAGAATTAATGGAGATGGTTGGTCACACATACACATGAATGCAACTTTCATTTAATTGTCTTATTAAAATATAAATAATTATTAAAATAAATTTATATTGTAATAAACTATAATATTAATTTAAATTATTTATAATAGGCTTAATAAAACCATCCTATATACGTTCCATGTAGAGCGGTAATGAGTCCCATCGCATTGACGGGGCGGTAGTCCACACTTCATCAAATGAAATTATCTTATTTACACAGCTTTGAAAGCCTACATGTATGTTCTAAATAATAATTATAGATGAAAATGGAAAATATAAATATAATAAATATCATATGTAAAATATTTTACACTATATTTTCCAAAATGAGAGGTGGTAGGGGAAAATTGGACAATCATCTTTTCGTGAGGAAGTATTTCATTGTTCACATAAACAATATGTTTGTTTCCCATTAAATGGATGTGTGTGTAAGTGTTGATTGAAATAATATAAGAAAAAAATCAGAGTTTATTAATGATACTTGAGTTTTTATGTAGTCATATAATAAAAAGGATTTATGGGAGTGGAGAATGGAAATGAATCTAAAAATCATGAGAGAAGGTGTTACCTCTAATTGAGTAACTACGTTTCATTTATACCAAAATAATTCCTTGGTAGGCTTTCTTCCATAAGGAAGGATTCTGGGATATGGGGAGGGATTCTAGTAACATGTTTGGTAAGGTATAGGATGAAACAAATGATTCATGAAATGTCAGTATTTGAGAAGAGATGGTACCGTTTTATATGAGACCGAAGGGAGCCTATACAATCTCTTAAATTTTTAAATTAATATAAATTAATTTTTTATTCAAAAGTATAAAACTTGAGATATGTCATAGATAAGATGAGTATAGGTCTAAATCCTCTCATCCATTAATTTAAAAATGGATTTTTTATTTTATTTTAAACTTTATCTTTTCTATTTTCCCTTAATTATTCTCTTTTTATTTTAATTTTGGTTATAAAATTTCAGTAATTGAATGGCTATCAATTTTACATATATGGGGTAAATATCTCATAAATAGATACATAATGAACCTTTAGACCTTTTTAGTGTCAAATATTTTTTTTAAAGATTTCAAGGATTTTTATAAAATTTAATAAATTAATCATTTTCTAAAACATCAATTATGTCGATTTTTACACTAATAATTTTAATTAATTTAAATAATATCTAAAAAGAGAGATAACTTCGAACAAATACAATTAATAGTCATAAAATTTATAATTTTCACCAAGAAAAATCGCATATGACATAAATTATATGAAATATATTTATTTTCATATATATCACATAATTTATTTGATTCCTTCATTAATAAAACAATCACTACATCATCATTCTGTCAAATTTAAATTTAATTATTTAAATATTAATAATTATAAATAAAATACCATTGTGTAGGAAATATTTTTATCTTTGTAATTATTAGTCATTTTCTAAGAGATAACTTAAATAAACTCATATTAAAATTGTTTTATTAAGAAGATTTAGGACTATAACATATTTTAAATTACATTATATTAAAAGATATAAGTTTTATAATCACAACCAAGTGGTTACTAGAAGAAACTATTCATCCCAACAGTTATATTGGTCGGCCATAACTCATTCAATAATATTAGTAAAAGTGTTATGGTAGTTTCATTTTAATATAATATTATATTTACACTTATCGACCTGATTTACATTTTAAACGTGGTAAATAAAACTATTATTAATGTTTCTATTAATCATGTCCAAAAAATAAAATGGAATTATTTATATAATTTGGTACCTATGATTCAAATTTTGAATACTTTTATCCAAATTAAAAATAATAAGGATGTTTTAATTAATTTAAAATTAATTCTCATTTTCAAAATGAGAAAACCAATATTTTAAATGAAAAAAACATCAAATGATTAACACGTTTTTATATCAAATTTTAATGTGAAATTAACTACAATGAAAAAAACTTGATTAATTTTTAAATGAATAATACAGTCTAACATTAAATCCAATTTAAAGGGCAATCTGGCTATAAAAAAATTAAAAGAAAAAGCAGTTTTGAATTAAAATGAAAAAAATTCCACTATCCATTAAAATATTATTTTATCTAAAAAATACAACAATTTTAACAAAAGTAAATTTTTTCTATCCCAATTACAAATAAAAAATATTATTTTGTTAAATATAAAATATTAAAGTGTAAAAAATATATATTTAAAATAGGTTCACTATTAAAAGGCGGTAAAAATGTCTTTATGGAATAAAACAAAATCAATTTTAAGAATAAATTCATTTTTTTCAATTTGTATTTATTTTCATTTCGATCAAATTTGGAAACCAGTGAATCATTATATAAACATTTTGAAACTATATTTTCATAATTCATTTAATACTGATAATTCTTGAAACTCCAATGGATAGTTTATAATGGTATTATTTAAATAATATTTTAAAGTTGTTCATTTAAGCTTGATTTTGAATATCATGTATGCTATTGACAATATTGTTTCATTCTTAAAACTCAGGTAGTTACATTCTACCCTTTTTAAAAAATTGTGTCCTCAAATTTTGAATACGACAATGGTATGTAGTTAATGTCTTTTTAAAATACCTCTATTTCAATCTATTATCAGAAAAAGGGTTAATAAAACAACCACATTAATGGAAAGAAAGTTTAATACACAAGACACCTAAGATAACACATACTGGGATTCCATGTAGGAAAACATAGATATGGAATAAAATCTATGTTTCAAGAACAGATAAGGATTGATTGAAAACATGTTTTGGAGAAAGTTAACATCAGAAAACCACTAAAATGTGGTTGATTAAATGGTGTTTGATTTCATAGAAGGAAAAGTAAACAGAGATCATTTTATAAGATTTATTTCATAAATTTAAGGAATTTATTATCAATGTTGACTAAGAACATAAGGAAACATACTTACTTGTCATATAGAGTTCCATCATTTATTAAATATCTACCACAAACTCATATTTTCTCTAAATGATGAGTATTCATGATGAATTGGTTACACAAGAAGCACTAGAATCAACAGATAAGGAATCACATAACCTCCAAAATATTAATTTATATCCATACTATCTTGAAATATTAATGGGAACAAAAAAATTTAGAATACAATCTGTTAATTCCCCTGAAATAATAAACAATTTCATGATGAAAAACTACTTTTAAACTCTAAAATTATATTGAAATATGAAAATTTTAAAAAATTCCACTTGATAAATAATAGTCCTTAAAATTCATTAAAATATTCAAAACTAAGATGGAAACTCAAAAATTATAATGATTTGATAACCTAATCTTCACAGATAAATTTTAACATTTATCCCCAAATAACCTCTAACACTACTAATGTCTCATACCAAAAATTAATTAACCTAATCACAGTTGGACCAAGATATATTAATCACATCCATAAATAACATGAATCTCTATAAGTCCTCTGTAAAAACATAGATTCATACCCAATAAATTTCAACCATAACTCCTAAAATAAAATTCCATAGTATTTATTTTTCCTTTGGCGTATTGGGTTCCCAAAAAAGAGAATTTCTTCCAAAAAAATATGTATCACTCAATCCACATATCATTTTCAAATTATATGGATATCTATTTGATAAAACAAAAGTTCCCAAAATTTATTTCATATTTTTCCATAAACTATTTTTACTAAAAAAAATATACAATATAGGGACTTCATGGAGGCCGGTACTAGGCGATAAATCTTATCGCACATTAGATGTGGGTTCAATTCCCACAGACCTGTCTGATGTGATGGTTTGTCTCAAGGTATGTGTGTTTAAATTTTTCAAATCCATATAATTTTATTAAATTCCCCAAAATAATTTAAATACCTCAATGACAACCACAACTTGATTAAACCTCAATGGTTATTTCATACCTCGCTTTTTGCATCCCAAAAACTATTAATCAACTATTTCTTCAAAGGTCTATATTTAAAAAAATGAAATTATTCACAATAATATTTTAGAACCTAAAGCCTCAGAAGTGGTTTCCAATACAATGAAACTATAATCAACCTTAAAAATATAATCCAATGCTAATATCCCTAACTCTTAAGAAAACATCCTAATCTCCAAAGTTGTCTAAACCATCCTTTTATACCAACTATAAGGCTCCAATCATAAACATTACTTAATCTTACCAGGGACCCTTTTAGGGTTAGATAATTATATAAATAGGTCTTAACATAATAAATAACAACTTACTTATTAGAAATAGCCACATATACTCAGTATCATATTTCTCCAAAAAAATTTAAAAACGATTATTGGATTCTTTTCATGTTTTAAGAACATAACTTTTCCTCAATTCCATACCTGACTATATTCTACATTAAGTCCTGTAAAAAACATTTAAAAGAATGGGATGAGCATAAAAGGATTAGTAAGTGATACAAAATGAAGGAAACTTGTTAGTCTTGGGAAAACATGTAAACCATGAATAATTTATCATAATGTAATACCTTTCACCATTATGTTGTAGTAAATACTCTTACCTGAATATAAGATCATTTCTTACATTTTCTTAACCTAAATATTACCATAAAACCATAGAATGTTACATATAACTTAATAATGTATCTTTTCACATAAAACGACTTAATTGGAATAACCATATGGCTGACTTCCGCACATATCACTAAATGGAGTAGCCATACTGCAAACTAACATACCCAATGATTTAGAGGTTATAACATAACCAAAAATCCTTGGATAATCATTGAACCACCCATATTTGGTTTATGACAAAACCACCAATCTTTGGATTATCATGTAATCACCCATCAAATTACCATGTAACATTATGCAATAATAATATATAATAGATTGAAATTATGAACAATTCACTCATAATATTTCATTTACAAACAATAGATATCATTTAATGATACTAAAATAGTAATTCCACTTTCAAATACATTCTCAATACCAAAATATCAAAAAAATCAAATAAGGGATTATTATTTTATTTTTAAAAAAAATTATGGTTTATACAGGAAGCTAAATATCGAATAACTTTTACGATGGTAGAGAAATCGTTGTCTCCACATTCATTTAAAACAATCCTTTAGTGGTTTTGTAAAAAAATATAAACACTTAATATATAAATATAAATTTTGAAAATATTTTATTTAATTTCAAAATATAGAAAATTTTCCTTTATAATCCTTTTATATCAGTATAATAAATGTGTAAATAAATGTCATGTATAAAAAAATTGATAATTAAATTCATAAACATTCAAGGTGTCCCATACCACATTGAACATTTAAATAATAATATACATGAATTAATAAATTTATGAAAACATTAAATAACTTTATTATAGAAAAAATATGGATATTAAATTTCAAAGTGTCTGTATATACACCATATAAGATAATGATGGTGCATATTATAAATAAATAACTCAACGAATTGAGATTGAGATGGCGTAACTTACGAAGATCGTATCATTAGATTAAGGATAAATAAATGACATAAATATTTGTAAAAAAATAAATAAAATGAATATAAGTGGATATTAAATGTAAAACAATCATAGGGCATTCACACATATTCTTGGAAAAATAAAAACTATGAGATGGGTATTCAACTCAATGAATGGAGATTGAGTTATAATTTCACTTACATTGAGTCTGACTTGCCTCGTACATTGAATATTTTCCTGAATAATAAATTTTGGTTAATTTTCAGTTTCATGATAACATTTTTCATCTTTATTATTAATTTTATATCACTTATAACCTTGTTATATTAATTATATCACAATTTAAATCCATGTTAGAAAATTTACCGATATACTGTGCTTTAGTCAAAAATGAACTTGTTTGAATGAAAATATCCCTTGTGGTGAAAATGAAATCTTATACATATTAGTATTAATGGTTGAAACTTCATTTATATCCAATATATATGTATTTAGAATAATCCATTCTATTTGGAGCTACGAAATGAAATACACCATTCAGGGAGACGGTAGGTTGTACGTACGCATGAAGGAAACATTCGTTTCTTTTTCATATTAAAATAATATTAACTAAATGATATAGATGTTTATTATAATAAAATATTATATTAATTTCAAGTCATTATCATTGGTTTTATAAAAGCATCTTTTATATGATCCATATATAGAAGGAAGGAGTCGCATTGCATTGATTGGGCGTTAGTCCACACTTCCTCAAACAAAATTATCATATTTACACAACATGGAAAGAATAAATGTATTTTTCAAATACAAATTACATAAGAATAAAGAAAATATAAATATAATATATATAATTTTTAAAATATTTTGCATTATAATAACCACCCTGAGAGGTGGTATGGAAAAATTGGACAATCGTCGTTTCGTGGGGCTGTAGATTGTGGTACACATAATCAATATGTTCATTAACCATTAAATGGAACTGTGTGTACGTTTATATTTAAAACATATAATGAAATGATCCGTGTATATTTAGGATGTTTTTTTATTTAGTTATATGTTAATAATGTTTTAGGGAATAGAGAAGAAAAATGAAACTATAATGCTTGAGAGAAGGTGTTACCTCTTAATAAGGTAGCTTTGTTTGCATTACTACTAAAGGATTACATGGGGGGATTTCATCCATAATGGACGATTTCATGATGATTGGAGGAATTCTATGAAGAGTTTTGCATCGTTATTGGGTGAATTGAGGCGTTATTTAAGTGTGGTTATTAGAGAATATAGGGCACGTTTTTATAGGAGAGGGAAGGGAACCCTTGGAAACTCTAAATTTATTAAATCAACATAAATTAGTTTTTTTAAAAAAAATGATCAAAGATGAGATATGGATAATATTAGGTGAGTATAGGTTTAAATACATTCAAAAAATAGAATTTAGAAATGTATTTGTTTTATTTTAAAACTTATGTTTTCAGTTTACACTTAATTATTCTCTTTTAATTTTAATTGCGTTCATAACATTTTAATCATTATGAGGCGAAGCATTTTACTAATATGGGGTCAATTTACCATAATTTTAAAATGAAGTGTATTTTTGACCTTATCATATCAAATTTTTGAAAAATTATATTTTTTAGTTTTAATTAATTTAATAAAGATCAATTTTTATAAATCATCAATTTTGTCGATTTTCATACTATTCATTTTATTGAATTTAACTAAAATCCAAAAATAAAGATAATATAGAAAACAATTTAATTGTATAATAATATTTAATATTAAACTATAAAAATCTTGGATGACATAAATTATCCTAAATAATATTTATTTTAATTTTTATTATAACCTTTATTTTAGTCTTTTATTAATAATGCAATCAAAATATCATCATTATGTCCTAATTAAATGTAATTATTTAATGACTAAAAATTAAAAATAAAATAATATACTGTGATAAATGTAGTTATATTTATAATAAAAATTTATAGTCTAATAGATCACTTATATAAACTAATTTTAACATTTTTTCATAAGAAGATTTATGTTTATATCATGTTTTCATTTACTTTAAATTAAAAGATATCAGTGTTATAATCACACACAAGTGGCTCCCAAAGGACAACCTTTCATCCCAAGGGTTTTATTGGTCACAGATAACTCAAAAAGAACATTATACATGTTTTATGGAAGTTTTATATTATTATAATATTATTTTTACACTTATTTACCAAATTTACCCTTTAACAATTTAAAATAAACATATTTACTAAAGTTAAAATTCATCATGTATAAAAATAAAAAGAACATATTTACATAATTTAGAACTTCAAATTACAAATATGGAATCCATATTTCCAAATTCATTACCCAGAAGTTGTAGTAATTAATTTAAAATTAATTCTTATTGTCAAAATGAGAAAACTTGTTTTTTCAAATTAAAAACTTTCAAAAGATTGACATGTGTTTATTTGAAATATCACTATAAAATTATCACCAATGACCAAAATTTGATTAAGGGTTAAAAAAATAATCTAATTACACTTTAAAAACAGTTAAAAGTATAATCAATCTATATATTAGAAACACATGAAAAAGTTAGTTTTAAGTTAAAATGAAATATATTTCACTATTTATTAAAATATGAATTTTATCATAAAAATACTAAATATAAATAAAAAAGTATATTATTATAAACATATTCCAAATAATAAGTTTATTTTGTTGATTAAAAAATATAAATGTGTCAAAAAATAGAGTTAAAATGTGGTCTCCTACATAAGAGAGTAAAACTTCCTTCTTGGTAAAATGATTCTTTTATGCTTGAAATTGTATTTTCTTATATCTTATCTAGAAAATATATAATATGTATTTTAAACATAAATTTGAGTTTATATTGAATTAATATACTCTAAAAAGGGTGATATGATTTTATAAACATAATTTTCACATTTAAATAGGTTTTTATAAATACACATCCTTACATTCAATTGGTTTTTATTTCCATTTATATTAAATTTGGTAACCAATGAATAATTATAAAAACTCATGTAAACAATATTTTCATAATTTGGTTAATAATATCTAATATATCTATTACAATCTTGGTTAAAGGATAACATTTAAATAATAAAATTTACTTGTTCATTTATGCTCGATATTGCATATCAGGTACTCTATTGAAGATAGAGTTTCTTTATTAAAACACGGGATGTTAGATCACATGTTTGGTTCATCCAAAATTTCAAATCATTAATAATTATTAAAATATGATATTATACTATGGTTCAATAATTTTTTACCCCATTTTCCAACAAAATAATTGAAAATATCTACATAATAAGGAGTATCATATACAACATCCCAAATTTTTTTATCAAGGATGAACTATGGAATATAGTGGAATGAGTTAGCATGGATGTCAAATAGTAGGTAAATCAAACTAATTCAATTAGATAAAAAATTATTCACCTATAAATATTGTTTATTCATTAGGTAAAACGTCTATAAATGTAACATAAAATATATGACGAACATCTTAGCGATGAGATTATTATTGATAAACTGATAGGAAACATAATAAAAAATACATTATTAAATTTATCCCAGGTAGATATAAATTAAAATTATCAATATAAAACAAAATATAATAACATTCATATTTAGTTGGAATTTAGTTTTCTTATGATGGTTCCAGAGTATGTTAGTCAAATTTAATGGCATAAGGATCCATCAGAACCCTTGGTGATAAACAAAACCTAATTGTAAATTTAGGGAAATCAAAAATATTTCCAAATAGGATATACTAGCTATGTGGTTGGATGGTGGGATAGGTTGTTAGATTCATTTCTATAAAAATAAACAAATCCATTCATTTATCATAAAATGAAAACTCAATATATTTGGTAAAAATCTACACATTGGATATTTGTTCTTTCTAAATTAAATAATGAATACATGGTAAACAATTCCATGCTCCATGAAATCCTAAATCTCACGAAAATATTTTACATATATTGGGAACAAAATTATTATAATTTTTTAATTTTTAAACAGGAATTCAATCACTCAAAATGATATTCAGAAGAATCATCCAAATATTTACCATGTAATTCAATTTCTAATAATTTAATATGGGATTTTTTAATGATATAATTGATTACAGAACTCAAGTGTTCTAAAAGAATAATTAAATTAAATGCCAAAATCTATTTAGTAAATCATAAAATATCCAATGTTATACTTAATGTACTTATAAAATATACAAAAAATACAACATAAAAAATTATCATGAGTATTACATTGACCAAATAGAATCTTATTGTATGAAAAAATATTTTATAAATAGGTAAATTATATATTTTTCAGATCCTTATGAGTTATATAGATTTTATAATAACCTGGATATCCATTAAGGAAACAATCAAGGGACTTCACTACAAATATTTCGGATATGTGATCAACAAAGATAGAAAATGGTGTTCATTTATTTTAGATTGAATTAGATAATGCTATTCAATATATAATCTATAAGTATTTTCAACAGATTTTGGAAGAATGTAAATCCTTTAAAATTATAGTACAATTATTGTTATTTTTTTTATGAACTAATTTCTTCGGTCTTTCCCATTTACAATAAGATCAGGGATAAATAATTTGAGTGGCTTGAAATTTTCTAAACTCAATTTATACTACGTCAAGGATGTTTTGATTTACCCGGTGTTGATATTCTTTTATAGGTTTAGCCACATCCTCTAAATTTATTCATCATCTATAATTAGGTGGATTAATCTAGGCAATATTAGGAATTTGAATACTATCTCTTCTATTCAAACTAAAAAACGTCTCATAGTTTTACTTTATACTCTATATATACGGTATTTCTAATAATAATTATATTTTTTCCATAACAATAATATATGGATATTTTAAATTAGAGTTATGTGTTTCTAATTCCAACATAATTTGTTATTTGTTTGAGGGAATGTATTCTTAGGAGTGAGGTCAATAAAACATTGTATTCTCAAACGATAGAGAATTAATGGAAATGATATTTTTATAATCATCTAGAGTTAAGGGTACCTGAGAATTAACTCACCCCTCAATTAAAATAAAAAAAATTACAATTTTAAAACCAAAAGAATAATAAATTTACAACATAAAATACTTTTTATAAAATATTTAATATATGTCAGTGTAAGGGTTAAGAGAATAATGTTGTGAGTGTCTACCATTGGGGAGGATCTGAATTTATAATACAGGAAAAGTGGATGGATACTCAATATCATGTTTCATTGAATCAATAAATCCAAACATAAATTTTTTATAAATAAATACATTTAAAAATTCTATAATGACGATTTATGTTTGTATTTATTATTTTATGAAATAGTATTCAGCATAGGAGTAGATCAATTCCTTGGGTTTAGGCATCTTCCATCCTTTGTATTTAGTATCATTACTAGAATATGAGATTCTTCATTCATATAAAAATATCCTTGATTACTATAGTATGATGGGTTATGAATTGGATGTCTAGTTACATCATGATGAACATTGGTTAAAACATTAAAGTATTTAAATATTTATATGAAATTTAAAAATGGAAAATATTTAATGAACCTAAATAAATAATTACTTAAAAACATAATTCCTCATAAATATTGAAAGTTATAATAAATATCCCCATATCATTTCATTTGATTTTTATAACTAGTCCTAGTGATTTTGATACATTCTATTCAATTATGAATCTCTGATTCCCCTATAGTCTCCCCCTATGGGCGAAAAAATATTTAGAAAATCTATAATAATGATAATGTTTCATAACCACATCCATTATTATAATGATACCTTGTACCATTCGAGAAACATTTCTGGTCCTTTTTTCAATATCATTCCTATACATTTTTTGGATTGAGAATTTATTTTGGGAAAAGTAAAATTAATGGATTGATCAGTGGAATCCTAAATGTTAACTTTTATATATATATTTTTGTTTTACATAACATCTCATATATAATTATGTGATTAGGAATGTGATTTTTCAAGATGAGGACATACCTACATTGGAGAATCATTGGAATGAGAATGGTATTTACCATAAAAATGTGATATTCTAGACATATTTCCTTCCATATTATCATTTATAAAATTTTGGTAAAAATTTCTAGGACCATTCATTTATATCTCAATAATATTGTTTTCTAGCTTCCCCACGTGAAATTATAAGTCATGACTAGCTGATTAAGTGGTTTTTAATGAGTCTTACTATGAGTCAATTTTCCTCTTTACTCCATTATGTATTGGTCCATATTTAGATGGATGAATAAGGTTACTCTAAGAAGGTGAAATATATGAAGGATTCATAACATCTCCCTTTTTAAATCATTTTGTATATAATATCATCTGTTTCTATTATTTAGGAATGATAGTGGTTCTCCCCCATGAATAATGTTTTAAATTAATTTTTATTTTATGGAGTGATCATCAAATTGAAGTGGGTGCTTAGTAAATAATATTACAAAACATATGTATTAATACAGATGTTAGATGATCCAATTAATGAAATATGTTTTATCATCAAAAATACTAAAATTTAGTGGAATGGGTAGAGATTAAAAAATAACATAGGAATAAGATAACTGTCTTAAAAGTGTAGGAATTTAATCATGTATTCCCCATTTTATGGAAGAATTTTTTACCTCATGAACACTTTAATGTGCGGTTATTTCACATGTGTTAATGTTTTTACATTTAATACATGTTAGATATTATGTCATGAGAATCTATAAATTTTTTATGTACTATAAAACCACTATCTTTATAATTTATCATGCCATGATCCATTTGTTAATGTCAATCATATAATTGTTGAATTAACAATTTTTTAATGATTAATTGTTGAGGGAAACTACAGAAAATTCATCTGAATTACTCCCAGTGTTCATGATTTTCTTTCATTATTATTTCATATAATAACTAATTTCATTTCTAATATATATATTTAATAAGGAATGAAAAAAATTATCCAGAATGTGACTTTTAATTTCATTCTAATAACAACTTGTGGTAGGAATATAGTATGACAAAACATTATCTACACCATCAAATGAGAAATAGAAAATCCCAAATTCTTTTATATCCATTGACACATGTTTTGGTGCAATAGTGAATCAAACCACATAAATATTTTTATGATGTTTTGTGTGTGTCAATTTCCACATGGAAATTTAGTTTTGGTGGGTGGAGGATGAGGCATGATATTAGATTTATTTTTTGTGCTTCCTAAATGTTTTTTATAGATATATTTTGGTACAACACATTAGATGAAGTCCACTCATTTATGATAAAATTATTTCCGTAAAAATTTTGGTTTTTTGTTGTGTTATGTATTTTCTTGTATTTATCCTTCACGAGGATCTATAATGAGTTCAAAATGTTAAGTTATTTTGGTACTCTTGGATGTTTAATTATTTATACTATAGTTTTATCAATTTTTTAGTCAATATCATGAATTATTCTTCAACATCATTCCCAGAAAAAATTGTGTGCAGTTATTTTTTTATTTTTAATTAAGTAATACATTATGTAAAAAATATGATAAATAAGGCTTGAAAATTAAATAAAAAAGAAATTATAGGGAAAATATTAACAGACAGTGAGAGAGGAAGTGATGAGAAAAAAAATTGAAACAAAATATGAGTGGTTATGAATAATGGTGGGATAAATTTGGACATGTAAATAAATAAAAAATAAAAATAATGACTCAAAACGACAAGATGATATTTCCTCACTAACAAAAATTCCAAATTTTTTTATATTATTAAATTCAAAAAATTAAATGTTTTTAATAGAATTCCAATAATATATATTGAATCTTATATTATATATCCAACAATATGTAGATATTTATATTCGTATAATATATTAAATTCAAAAAAGGAGAGGGGGATTTGATGAAATGGATGTTTGGGTTTTGGTAATATTTACGAATTATGAAGTCATGTAGTGGTATTTCAAAATATATATATTAATGTGATCACCCCATAAAATTCATTTGATTATCATACGTCATCACTTAAATAGAATGGATTTTACTTTTCAATCCAATATTTTAAACAGTGGTTAAGTCAGTTTGAATAGAAAACCTCATATGGTTTATTTGGAAATGAAAATTTATTCATCGGTTACCACTGATGATGGTGTTATTTGCATCTAACATCATAACCTATACTCCTAAAGAGAACGCCTGAGAAACAGAATGTTTTTTTAAAAATTTGTATATTATATTTTAAATTATGAGACAAAAATTAATTTTAATATTTAATGGTGTACTCATGTGGAATCTATAAAACATTATGATCTACATGAACATCACATTAGAAAAAAAACAAGGTATTCAGAAAGGAATACATGAGAATCAATGCCAAAAAAAATATTATTTTGAATAAGACTATGATATAACATAATAAAATATATTTATTTGGGAATAAATGATTAATTAAAACAATATAAAAACATAAAATCAAAAATATATTTCTATAATGTACTAGTGATGCTTGTGATTTACATAAGGATTATCTTGAGGTGATCATAAGAAGCATAAAACTTCGTAGAAAGGGGGAAACATACAATTTCTTAATAATTGTTTAAATATCTGTTAACCTGTTGTCTTATTGATTGTAATATATATATTTGCAATATTAGTAACTTTTTATATTTTTACTTATGATTATGGAAAACGAAGTCATGTGTTTATAGGTAGTGTTGTGCTGTCTATGAAACACTTTGTTTCTATAATAGATTTTACTAGATAACTAACTAGTACATGGATTGTTGGAATAATATTAATTTTATTGTTATAATATTTATATTTCCTTATAAGGGATGAATAATAATCCACAGTTATAGTTTGTATCCCAATATAATTCTGAATTACATTGATGTGTTCCAATTTGATATTCTTATATTTTATTCTATTTAGGGGACACATTGGGCATATTTTGATTGGATAAATATCTTTATCCCATTGAAATAATTATATTCCATTTATATATGAATCCTAAAAAATAATATTTTCCAATTTTAGATCAATGTATATAATGTTATGGAAAAATTATTTACATCTAATACAATTAGGATAGAGTGCAATTTTTTATTTTTAATCATGTTTTAATAAAATTGAACCAAACTAAATATTGAATGAAAATTTATAATTGTTGGATAATTAAACACATAAAACGTTAATAAACTAGTATAAGGTTGATTATAAATATTAAATAAATTTATAATCATTTATCATAGAATGGTTAATTTTTATTTAAATTAATTGTAAATTAATTATAAAATATACTATCAAGATGATTATGGAGCGTGTTCAACATGTAATTTGGAATTTTAATTTCATATCGATGAAAAAAATTGACATCCTACATATGAATTCCATGTTACCTAGAATTATCACCTCACTCAAAGTTATATTTTCATGGATAACATACTGAAACAAATTTCAAAATAAAAAGAAAAAAATTATCCTTAAAAATTTATTAACAATAATGATAATACGAATATTGTCATTAATTATATTATTTAAATGAAAAAACTAATTTGTATTATCAATATCAAAATAAAATTATGTTAATTGTGTTAACATGATTATAGCTATAACAATATAAAAAAAATTCTAACAATAAAGGTTAAAACAATTTTACAATAAAAAGAATAACAATAATTCATTTAATGTCTCAGATGCTTCAAGAAATTAAACATGAGGTGTATCTATTGGATGACACAGATTAAATCTCATCCTCCCTCACCCTAGGATAGACCCACTTTAATCACAATCCATTTATTTGAATTTTATGGAGACCCTCAGGATTGAAATACATTACGTGGGCCGAAGGAACCATTCATCTTGACCCAAGGGCCTCCAATTTTCATTGAATCACTCCTTACATCATATTGTAAATAATAATACAAATATTAGTTAGATATAAATTTTTCGGGATGGTGGATCATAAATTACAATCAAAATTGACTAGATCCTACAATTTACTTATAGAGACTCTATAGTGATACCTCCACGAGACCCCATAGAGACACAACCACTAGGCTACTCCCTTGGGAGAATTACTAAAATTAATAATAATTAAATTCATAATAACTCACACAATTTAATGATATATGATAATAATATATAGAATTAAAATATTATAAAAAATTATTAATAAATAGTATTAATATAAAATTAACTAAAAACCACAACAATAACTAATACACAACCATAATATATTAAAAACTAAAACACAAACAGTGGTTAAACTAATTAATTAAAAATAAATTATAATTTATAAATATGTTAGTAATTTCTTTGTGAATAATGTATCAAAAAGTCCTTTCAAAAAATGATTTTATTTATAAGTAATCACATCTCAACTAATCGTTTATGTCTCCCAAACATTTTTGTAATTTATTTGTCAGGACAATCATGGATCTGCACCATCTAAACTTGTTTAAGTCCATTCCCTCCATTATGTAATCCACTAGGTTTTGTTAGTGTAAATTTTATACACACCAGACTACCTTATTCCACTGTCTCTTGAGAAATGTGAAACTATAAGCTATTGTGACTCATTATTGAATAAAAAATATATTCTATATAATATGAAGGATCTCAGAATATCACAAAAAATTGAAATACTATCTTATTAATCGGAAAGATCATATAGAAACCATGTAATATAAGATTACTCTTAGCAATAATGTGTTGATATCTTGTATTCTTCATTAGTCATGGATGTATCCAAGATTAACTACATTATTGAAATCTATCTAAAAAATTATCCTCTTAGAGTAAAATAATAAATAGTATTATGGGCGCACAATCGACCTAGGCATATGGGACATGCTCACTAGCATGAATTTGTTAGGAAATATTTACTAGAATAAAATTCACCCAAGATTAAATGGGGGTAAAATTGACTAAAGAAAAAATCCCACGGGATCTAGCGGTCTGGTCATAAAATTTAGAAGCTGACTCATGATATAAGAATAAATTTAAATCTTATTTATTTTAGTGTCAATGAAATTTAATATAAAATTTATATTATTGTTTTTTTATATTTATGTATGTTATTGCATAATATATTTGTTAACAATTATTTGAAAATTATGATTCTATTTTATAATTAATATTTCATTATTATTAATATTTTTATATTATTTTTTAATATATTTTTAATCTTGATTTTAAATTCAGGATTACCCATGGAATTTCCTAAAAGTAAAAAAAACAATTTAGGCCTTATTTATGCATGCATGGTTCTGTCTACCCCAGCCTAGCCTATTAATCAATCTAGTGGAATCATGGATTTATGTCTATGATAATAACCTACAAAATCAGAAAAAACAAGGATTTTACAAGTGAAAACTAATCCTCTATAATATAATTTACCAATTTTTTCTCCCTAATGTACTTATTGATCCTTTTACTTATATTTAAATTATTGATTTTATATTTTTCATTTTGTGAATAACTACTCCCACAACATGTGAAATTTTGGATAATTAGTTCAATCTTTGGTAAAAATTAACATACCTAATATCTAAACATATGATATAAGAGAAATATTTATTCAAACCACATAAGTTCCTTGAAATATCATAGATGATAAATTGAAATAAATTGGAATAGGTGTATATGTAATGGTCCTAAAATTTTATTTATGTATTTTTTGAAAACAAACATGCATGTTCATAGTTTTTCACAAGAAATGGTAAAATGATAATTTAACCTAGAGTGTTACACTAGATATAATTTATTATTGTTATATTAATCTCATGATAGGGTTTTAAAAGTTGGTGGATGTATTAAATGTACTAGGGTAATTTTTATTTTGGGTACAATGGATAATTAAAATACATTGTTATTTAAAATAAATTCAAATGTGTGTTTTTTTATGAAAAATGATTATTTATCATTGAATAATTTATTTTAAAAAATTAAATATAAATCCATTTATCATTGAATAAATCATTTATATTAGTATAACTATTGTTATAATTTAATAAAATGATGAGTTTTAATGATTTATTAAAATTTATTTATTTATTTATTCTATTCTGATAGTGCATGTCTTTTTAGTTTTCAAACAAACCATAAGTCAAACTTATATTCTAACACCATCATGAAATTCAGGATGAAATGTTTGAGTTAAAAAATATAAAACAAGGTTTTGGTATCTTATAATGATCTATAAATAATTTTTTTGTTTGATTATAAATATACAATTCACCACCAAAACATTCATTTTATCGTGTGATTCAAAGAGATTAAATCAATTGGATTAGAGGAAGGAACGAATACCCAAAAAAATAGGATTTATTACCCATTTTATTCATGCATATTCGTTTTGATTAATATGTATAAATTATAAAATTTTGATCTATATTAAATAATCCTTTCTATAACGTTTGATACAATTATAATATTATAATTATTTTAACTAAAATAATTATACTCTTGTATAGTATCATCTTTTACTGGCAATTTAAAAATAAATTTTGGATGTAGAATTATTGTTAATTGATTTCAATAATCATATGAGAAAAAATTATGATATATACCTATTTAGTTCCAACATATATTAGTGATAAAATCATTACAAAAAAATATTTATTGACATGGATATTATATAGATCTATGAATGGAGTGGATGGTAGGTGGTTATAGTGGTTCAGCATGATATTCCAATGGTATTTGAATCAAATTAGTAGTTGTATGGTCGATACCGATTGCAGTATTCTAGTTCTGGACAACAAGTTTTTTATAGGATTTAAATTTTCATAAAATAGAAAATATATTAAGGATTCATTTATATTAATAATTTGGTTTAGGGAGGTGTGAACCTTGATCATACAACTATAGTTGGGGGTGAAGCGAAACGCCATTCACGCATCAATTGAAATATTTACCAAATTGGTGAGAATTGGTTTCACACCTCTTTCTGAAAAACTAGTAAATATATGTCCTTCCCCTACATTTCTTTTTTTTTCACCCCCTTTAATTTTAAAAATTGAACTCACATATTTTAGTTGTAACATATATTTTTGTGTTTTGAGATGGTAAAATTTCTCATTAAAAATTTTATTTCTCTAATTAAATTATTTATTTTGTTGTTTTGATTTTTTTTAATTTATCATTTTACGATAGTATGATGTAATAAATTTTTAAGAATTATATTATCAATGATTTATAAAAAATTATCTAATTTAATTTATATGGAGTCATTTTGAGATTTTAAATATTTTATTTTAAAAATTTAAATATTATGTACAAAATTTAATTTATATTTATGGAAATATCGTCATTTAAAAATAGAGTATCATTAAAACATTATATTTAAATAAATAGATTCAAATATATTTATATACATATATATAAATTAAATTATATTACATTACATTTAAAATGAAAAATAAATTTAAAATAAAATATTCTATACACTTAGGTAAATAAACTGAATCTATATAAATATTTTAAAAAATTATTATTATTTATTATTAATAAAATGTACTAATATAATAATTATATAATAATTATATTTTTTTCTATACAATGTATCATATTTTAACTTATTTAAATAAAAAATATATAATTTGAGATATATATATTTAAATAATCACACTCATGTTCACTAAAGTAGAAAATATTTCTAATAATAATACTTTTCAAATTATATTACATAAAAGAAAGTTTATTCAAAATAATTATTAAAAAAATATAAAAATTTAAATTTTTAGAAGTTTAATTACTTAATATAGTATATACATTATTTAATAAATTAATTAATCTTAAGTAACATAAGTATAAAATATTTTAACTATTATTTCTGTGTAAATTATTTTAAATTATTTATTTACAATTTAAAAAATTAAAAACTATAATATTTATAATATATAGGTATAAATTATTAATATTATTATTTAACACCCATTAGTTTATTAAATATATATATTCATATTATCAAATGATTATAAATAAGGTTGAATATACTAATGTTTATATATAAAGATACATAAAAAGGAAATATAAATATTTGTGTTTATATATTGGATAAATTTTTTATATAATTATAAGTAATTTTATAATATATAGAAAATAATATGTATCCCTAAAAACATGTTACTAGTATTGTGTGATGACTGATCATGGGATGATGGACTGATGTACGATTGAGATTATATGTCGTTTTCCTTTGTATGCGATTATATAATTTGTGATGATTACATTTTCTTCTCATTATTAATGAAATATGTGTATTCAACCTTTCTATGTTTGAGGGGACCAATATTTCCAGGCTAAAATCCTATCTATTCCAAACATATACACCCCATTACTTACATGTGTGTATCTGTGTCATAAATAAGCGTTGGAATAGAGGTGTTTTTGTTTGAAGATGAATTTTTACAACTTTCCATAAAGGGGACTAATGGTTGATAAAATATTTTATAACAGTGGATACAGTAGTTCCCCTAGGTGTTGGTTGGGTTATCAAACAATGATATACTAATAAATAGAAAAATTTTCAGGATTATGTAACAATTATTTAATCATATCTAATTGATACATAATAATAATTTGATAATATAGTACTGATATATATAATATTTTAAAAATATTCTTTTGTAGTAATCATATAAGATTCAATATGATTAAATAGTAATTTTATTTATATTGATCTGTGGTTCAGAAAACTTTTTCAACCAGCAAGAGTGGAATGTTTTAATGAATTTTTTAAAATAAATTTATCTTTATTATATATTTTTATTATTTATTAGATATAGTTATAGGGATTGTTATAATATATTGGAAATAATTAATATCCCAAAAAATTAGGTTATTATAGTTTATTTATGAAGGGCCTAGAGATGATCATCTAATGTATGATTGAATTTTCATGATTTATTTTTTATATATATGGTATTTTAATTTGTAAAAATAGATTGATCCATAGTTGAACAGAAAATTTTGATTAAAATTCCATGTTGATTTTTTTAACGTTATTTTATAATTTTCAATAATTCCATTTTCTTTTCCTCACTATGAACAACTTTTTCATAACACTATCTATATATGTAATGACTAACATGTCCAAATTAAAATCATATGTATCACAAACAGCTAGAACCCCTTATTCTCATATGAGTGACATTTTAATAAAACGGAGTTCAACAAGACACATTTATTTCTGATGATGGATTTTTTACATAATGACTAAAAAGAGTTAGGTTGTTTTTAAAATCATAGAACAAAGTTTCTCCATAAGTTTCTCTAACATTTTGTTTAGTTAATCAACAAATGATAAATCAATTTTCTGAAATTATCTCTAGATAAAGTCATAGTTTTATATTAATAACTAATTAAAAATTGTTAAATATTTTCTAATGTGTTATATAATTATTTTGTAAGAATAATTATAGGAAATCATTTCTGTTACAATATACACCAATGGTGAGGTAATTTATATGAATCATCATTTTTGCTACAGTTTACCACAAACATTATTATAGAATCTTCATAAATACGTGAAACCGGATGGAGCACATTATAAGATTTATAGTCACATAATTCATATGAATTACCTATTGATTACATTAATTACATATCTAAATATTCAATATTCTTATAGTTTATGCTTTGTTGACAATCCAATGCAGAAAAATGAAGAATGGGTAGACACATAATTATCCCATAGGAAATATTATATAAATTGATTAGTAGAAATAAATGTGGATATTTATGATAATAATGAGGTTGATCATAATACTACAGATCTATTATATTCGAAATTTATTATGTCATTCCTTAAATATATTATAATATGTTTCCTTCTCTTGTTTCTCCTGTATTAGAAAACAATGATATTGAAGATGATGTTAGTATAGAAATAACAATAGGGGACATCATTATTGATATTCCATATTTAATGAATGAGGAATTATCTATAGAGTAAATATTTTTTGATGCAGTATGAGATTATTTAAGTGGGGATAATGTTAGGAATGAACCTTATAAGGTTCATTTGATAGATAAGTACTAACATGTAAGTGGTAAACAAACATCATTTTTATCTTCCTTAACAGAAGGAATGTTCCATGAAAATTATTTTGACTAGGATTTCATTACATTAACTAATAAATTCAATATAATTATAGGTAACTCATATTCCTTATTTGATATTATCATATATTTAGGATAGTATTTTAAAAGTAAACAATCAATAAATAATTTTCTATAGTAATTCCACATAGAGATAAATTTTTCATTTTATGTTGATAATTATAGGGAAGAAAAATACCACATTTAGTGTGAAAAATAAGGGATGTAATATAAATTTCAAATCTATATATTATAAATTATTCTCATAATGATAGGTAATGAAGTTTTAAGGCCCATATACTTTTGTATGTCAAATCTTCACATAAGATCACAGTTTACATGGTGTAATTATTATATAGACTATTATAGTAAAGCTGATACAAACAAGTATGTATGTTCCTATGTCTATTTTCTATGAATTAATAGAACATATTTTAAATTAATTATATCATATTGACAAAATAATAAAAAAAGGCCACTGTGAAAATATAGAGTGATTTGGATGAATCAACTGATGCTTTTCTACTAATAATGTCATTATTTTCTCTCACGAATCATGTTATTTATTATTTAGAATTTATTAAGTATGAATCACCAAATCAACATGTTTACCAGACTATTGAGTAGATCCATAGGCTATTTTTTAGGTATTCAGGCAATGTATCATTGTTTTTTCGTATTGTAAACAATACATTTAGGTTGATAAAATGTTTATACTTATCATGTTTAAAAGTAATCAACATATTTCATACACGTATGACCAAAATTATTCTCCTCTACAAATTTCATAATTATTTTTAATAAAATATAATTTTGAATTATGGACAATTTTCCCTATATACACATTCATGTTACAAAAATCTAAGGATACTGTATGATATCTGATCACTAATGAGGGATAATTGATGTTACTACCAGTGATAGAGGTTCAAGAAAGAAAAAAAATATTATCATTGATTTTTTATTATAAATATTTATATTAATGTGTATCTAAAATATAGTTATAAAGAAATAATAAATTCGTTAATCATGTTGATTAATTTTTAAAAATTTATATTTTTATGAAAAAAATAATATCTATTTAAATTAAATTTTTTATTATGGTATGAGTATATGATAGCCAAAAAGTAATGTTTTAATAAATAATATAATAAATTTTAAGGGATATTCTAGTTTCACATTATTATATAATGTAAATAGAAAATGAAAAATAGTCATTAAGAAATGATGTTGGTAGAAGATATGAACATATTAACCATAATATTATAGGGTGTATAAATGGTGTAATTAAGGGTGTTCAAAAAATTAAATTTATTTTTTTAGTAAATGAACAAAATTTAGATGCATTAATTAATTGTTTAATTTCCCCCATATTATTTTTAGAGGATACAACATGGAAAGCATTTGGGTCAGAATCTCTTAAAGGACATTGATATGATAAATCAGGATGCATCATCATTTCCATTTTTTACCTCAGACCTATTCTAGAGATTCATTGAATTAATAGATTACCATTACCCACCCATAGGTAATAATAACATATTTTTATTATTCATACTTTAATGTAAGAACATTGATTATGATTCTTTCTAGCCATTGAGATATCAATGTGCACTTGTTGTTGCAACTTGTGCATTAGTGAACTTATCATTAGAACCATATGTAGACCAAGTGCACCATGTGAGAACATTGGTTTATTTTTATATTTCATATTGTATTCTTGTTGTTTATTTTCTTTTTATTAACTTTCTTACTGTAAAACAAATTTTTTCCCTGATATTACTAGGTTTCGTATTAGAGAATTTTCATTTATGAATTCTTTCATTTCCAGATTTTTTTTCAGGATTTCATTAATTTATGACTTGAATAATTTTTTATTGAATGATTAATAGTTTTATAAAATTTAATAAATCTATCTTTCATAGTTATCACCCCTCTATGGTGGCTAATATTACCTAGTATCACCCTTAAGGATAAATAAAGACTACAATTGTTAGAAATGAGATGGAATGGACTCGAGAAGGATGAATATGATTATGATGAAGCATTTTTCACATAGAATGGAATACTCAAAAATGATTTCCCAAAGTGGTATATAATGTCCACACATAATATAATCTTTGATTGAATTTTTTTAATTTTATCACGACTATGTACTTTTTGTGAAATTCATGATAATTTAGTTATGGATCTTTTTAGTTCTATATTATTTAATTTCCCTTTCTATTTAATATCATTATTATTTCATTTCTATTTTGATTATTTAATAATTATTTAATATTTAAAATATTATGAAAAAAGTTTAAATAAATAAGAACAGGTTAATATATTAAAATAATTTTACTTATATCGACACATGAAATAACAAGGACGATAAAATATATCATGGAGTCGCTTGTCATATGATGGCTTCCATTGTTGTAATTAATCTCATATTAACATATAAAAAAATTGATAATTATTTAATGTTATTAAAACATGAATTTTTAGGAATAAGAAAACATCATTAGTCACATATTTTTTTAAAATCATTTTTCTTCATAATTCATAAATATGAATGTAAATTTTGTACCACATTTTTGAACTTGTATTTTCATAAAAAAAATTACATATAGTATTCAATTAACGTTAAAAATCAATGGTGATATCAATATTATATATGGAGGCCCCCTTATTTCTCACATTCCATTAAAAATATTTAGGGATTTTTATTTTGGGATTTGAGGTTCTTCCTTCGATCATACAAAGGTTTCATCATTTATATCATGTTTCACCACCACCTTTTGTCATCCGACATAATCACGATTATAGGTTATATGGTGTAGTTATCTAAGACTTTATAATCATCGATCATTATCTCATTACTATCCTACTATATAAATATATAATATAGACACATATAAGTCTGTTTATAGGAAAATAGGAAAAGTACTCTTGAGGAGTTTCCCATTTTTTCTAGCCTCCCCATTGAGTTTGAGTCTATGACGGTATGAGCATTTATTTATTGGTTTGATATAGTTAACATAATTCTTGTAATTGAGTTCTAGGCTAATGGTGGGTCCATAATTTAGATACGAATAATAATTCCATAGATAAAATATAACTTCACCCATCTAGTTGATGATACTGTTGATATCACCATATAGGTATTTGCACGTGCATACATTCAGAGAATCATTAATGTGATGATCATCATTGATAATTCCAATTCAATTTTTGACATGATGTATTTACCATTATTATAGGATTTAGACCATTTAGTGTCTTATATCTATGGGTCTTCATGGCATTCCAAAAAATACAATGTGTTATGTAGTTCATGATGCATCGACATGATGCAAATTACGTGATGTGTTATTTCTATCTAGATGTGGATATGAGAGGAAATCCCACACTTCTCTCTAAATGAACACATTCCATTTCCATATGTTATATTATGAGAGAGAGCACATAGAATATTTTATGTTTTTTAATTCCATATAATTGAAAAAAAAAAGAATAAATTCCCATTTTGAAATATATGTATACAACTTTTATCTATTAGTGGAGTCTAGAACACCCATATTTAGATACCACTAGACATTATGTACATAATTACAGACTTGTGTTGGATTTTCCTTGACCAAATGGTAATCATGGGTTATAATTTTATAGTTAAATTATTATTTTATACTACACAATATATCATTTACAAATGGAATCTGTAAATGATATATTGATCCTTTCATCTATTATGTCCCAATATATAGTAGTGAGGTGTTTACTACCATCTCATGATTTTTACCTATGATTGATTTTCATATTATATATTGGCATCATGATAATAATGTTATATGGTAGTAAGTTTCCTTCTTCTCATTCCATAAATTATAAATTTGATTTATTCACTTCAATCCATAAAGAATTTAGGTAATGAAGAGTTGGATTTGAAGTAATATAATTCATGATATATAGATATGTTGTAATGATGAATGTGTCTCAATTATGTGGGTTGGGAAATTTATGTATGAAACTTTCATATCCACTTTATTTTTGGACCTAAAACTTAATATCGGATTTGATATACCATACACAACATAAATGATGCCATCATCTATTGGTAATAAAACATTCATCTACTAGTGAACTATTTTTTTATTAATTTATGTTTACTACAAAATTTGTTGTTGAAGTATGCTCATATCTCCCAACTCATTTACATATTTAATCGCATATATAGAGGTGAATTTGACTAGGATTATTTTCATAGAGTAGTGATAAAATAGTTTCATCACATGGATTAGATTTATTATTGGATTCTCATTGATATTATAGGAAATTTTGAGTATTTTGAGAATGATATAGATGTTCATGGGGGTGAACAACCTATTATGGATACAAATGTGTCATAAGAAGAGGATTTCCATGACCCGATCCAAGTGGGCGCTCGAGCCGAAAAAACCCTAAACCTTCCTCTATAAACCAGGGGGTGTCCAACACCTCCAATGAAATAACTAAATTGGGGAGGACTTTTCCTACATACCTATACGGACACACAAATCCATCTTAATCAAAATGTTTAAATGGAAAGAGTAAAATATACAATACTATTGTAATGTAAAACAAACATGCATGAGCCATTAGACCTTAAAAAAGTACGGTAGTGTAACTAAAAAGTATATTTGTAAAATAAACACCCAATTACAAATATGTCCCACCCTAAAAAACTAACAAATTTAACATTTGAGATAGGTCATCTCCACAATCCCAAGCTATGACCGCCTTACATAGTCTTGGAAACCAGTATCCCTAAACTTCTCTAAATTAACCAGTGACATGCTTGTCATCTTCATAAGAAATGACATGTACGAGAATATACCATACAAAGGTTAGTATATACATTCTCATTAATACCCCAAAAATATTGAAGGGGTTTCATTATGAGATCAAAATAGAAATGATAAACAATTAAACAGTGGATGTATGGTATGTTGAAAGAGAAAAACTCATCCCAAAACCAATAGTGAATGTAGGATCATCATAAGACAAGGTTTTAGACATGGTTAATAGTTCAAGTACTCATCATTGTTTCACCACATATAGTATGAGAGTAGACTCATCCAACAATGTGAAGTTAAACACAGAATGAAAGTGGCATACCCTATCCAACATTCTCACCTGTGAAAGGAGAGTAACCACATTCAATAAGTTGATATATATATACATGCTTAGTAAAATGAATACCAATTGATAGAGAAAGGGAATATTCATCTCATACCTCATCAAATGAAGAAAAATATCATGATGTTCCAAAATTCCATCAATGACACATACCATCTGACGTGTCTGGCCATAAGTAATTGTCTAAGTAATTGCAAACCTCTTCACTCTGTTGCAAAGTCGAGGGCTATGAAACTCAAAGTAGATGGCCCATAACCTTTTACATTAGGGGGGTTCCACTCTGGTATGTACCCATAGAGTACCAACACCCATGATAATGGGGGTTTCCACTCTAGTGCCATAAGCACTCACACCCTATATTGTAAGGGGGTTCCACTCAGTAAGCTAGAGGACCCACGCTCTTACTGATGGGATGTTACACTCTATATGTCAAGGATTGATCCCTTATTTTGATCATGGGTTATAGATTATTCATTGAAGACCCACCCCCTATCTGATACGAGGTTCCACTTGGAGGGTGAGGATCAACACCCTAGTAAGACAATGGGGTTCCACTTTGGTCATCGAGGACCCACACCCTACCCGATTGGGGGTTCAACATTGAAAGTTTCAATAGAATAAAAACTCCCACAGTAATGGGGGTTCCACTATAGTGGATGATTACCTATTCCCTAGTATGATAGAGGGTTAAACTTTAATCATCAAGGACCTACCCCTACTCAGTAGTGGGGTTCCACTCAGAACATGACTCCGGTGGTCGTTCTTAATCACTTCCCTCATCAAGCTTCTCCTAAACAAGAACTATGCCGAAAAAATTTCACATAATATCTGGAAAGCCACAAGAAAGGGATAATTCATGTTCTATGCATAAAAACAATAAGGATAGGATACCGATATTCCAAAATATGAGTTCAATCAAAGGACTTATGGATGACAGATGATTCCTCAAAAGGAACCACGAGGTAAACGACATGTGAGGGGACCCACATAGAATGTGGTCTTATTACAACACCTATAAATGTCCCTATCTAGTACATATATCCTGACCATGTAGTAGTAAATTTTATTTAGGTGTACTACACATCAATTTTAATAAACCCAGGGATTAGGATGGGTGCTGCTGGCCATGTTTAGACCCTATGTTTGTGTACATGTGTACATGATTTGTTTCCTTAAATTTATTTCCGCTAATGTGACGTAGCACTGCCTATGTACATGGGTAAATGGTTTTGTAACTATCTATGTACTCCCACATCAGATCCCTTCCCTTTGATCCACCAAATGGGTTTTCTAAAAATGGTGTGGATACACTGTTATTTTTTGAGCTTACGTGCATTGTCATACTAATGTTTTTAAAATCTCTATTGACTGCCACAGAGGGGGATATATGCTCTATGTTCATCTTTGAACACATAATGTAGTTATTTATTTCTTAGTTTTCCCATATTCAATGTTGAAAACATGAATTTATCTATCCTATTTATATTGATATTTTATTTAACTTATGATTTGTGGATCTATCAATGAACAATTTATTCCATCTATTTAGTGGACAAAAACCAAAAATATAGGTTGATTTAAAGTGAACTTGTTTGTTCACCTATTACAATGCTCATCCTGAATCATCCTCGTTCAGTGATTTATACATTGATAAATATAAAAATCCACTTTACATCACAGATACTCCAAATTCATGATTTGTTCAATGATCCTTTCTTCCTTAATCGATCTATCATGGTTATAAAGGTCCGATCAGGCTTGATACCGCTTGGAAATGTCTAATTTGGATATCATGGTCCTACCGGTGATGAATAAGAATCATAAAGGGATAAAATAACCACAAAAAATTATTATATGATCGAGAATAAGTGTTCTTGTCCATTCAATAAAGAACAGGGAACCCAATGTTAGAAAAAATTTATATTAATCACGATTTCAATACTTGGGCATTTGACAAGGTTGACAACGGTAAAAAATTGAATAAAAATATCAAATTTCAAACTATTTAATCAATAGGGAATAAAATTGATATTTAATCATCATTTGAAGTGATCCACTAATGGAATGAGGATGGATATCATTGTTGGGGATTCTAAGATTATAAGGATAACCATGGGAACCATTCTATGATGATATATTTCTAAAAACAATTCCTCATTCGCAAATGAATTAAATATTTAACTTTATAATTAATTAATCCACTAAACATACCATCAGAAAGTGATGAGATTGAATGCCCCACACTGACCAATTTTACACCATGACTAGGATAAACCATGCGTTTCAAACTCAAATAATCTCTCAGATTTCTGCTCTGAGAATCTATTTTAGAGTTACCCAATTTTCATTAAGAAGTTGTCCATGTGTAATATAAAATACAATAAATATTTATATAAAATTCATTTTAGGAACATCAGGCCATAGAATAATATGTCATATTAGTTCCAATATATATATATATATAATCATTACCAGAATAAAAAAACATCTCTACATCATTACATTCTATATTATCTACTTCCCAAAAAAACAAAAAAAAACAACTTGGGATACTGAGACATCACTTGTTCTCCCACTCATAGGATCTCCCCTAAAGGATTCCATTCTACCATAGCTTGTAATCCTGGGGATGGAACATCGACGTAGGGTATGCCCCATCTTATCCTCGATCATAACTATGTACTCTACAAATTAGTCTACATCCTTGGTTTCCTACTCACCCCAGTCAATAAAATGTGTGGGGTCACGAATGTATCACCTCATCAATGAAACATGGAAGACATCATGAACCCACAATTGTTTTGTGTGGTGGGTGGGTTTTTAATAATTCTCCCCAACACTTGGTATAATCTCTAATGGCTTGATGAACCATTGGGATATCTTTCCTCCTTAAATGGACCACTACCATTCTCATCATAGGTAGACTCTCAGGGAAACATTGTCTCCCTGGTCAATCTCTAGTGGCATATGATGGTGATAAACATAATATTTCTATATTCTAGGTTGTCGTCACAATCTCACTGATGATATATACATTCTCTATCATCACCTAGACCATCTCTGTTCAAATAAGATATTTCCACCAATCTCTATCCAGCTCCATGGTGACATGAACGGACTACGATACAAGTCCTCAAAATTTTCATTGTCAACAACAGAGTGTTTTCTATTATTGTGTGAAAAATACACCAATGGTAGGTGATCCTTCTTGCTCTGGCCGAATTCTAATGCATAAGCCCTCAACATGTCCTCCAAAACCTATATTATTTGCCCAGTATTCCCATAAATATGTCGGTAGAAGGATATACTCATCCTTATTTTCATCCTGAATTCCAAATGAATTTTTCTCCACAACCATGACATACACCATGAATCATAATAAAATACCATATTCAAGGGAATCCCATGAAGGAGAACAATATTTTGTCAATATAGCTGCCCCAAACTCTCCACCTAACTCTTATCCCTGAAACCAAGTAATTGTGCTAACTTCATGATTTCTTATAATCTAACCCGGAAGGTTTAATGTATCTTCCATTTTCATGTTATCCCTATCACAATGTGGATGAATATTCCATCCCATTTTCACACTGAGGTATGAAGGGTCTACGAAAAAATGGACAGAACATGGAGCTTAGCATTCACATGTTGTTAGGTGATACACTAAGAGATGAATTACACTATGATTCATCTCATATAGAACCAAAAATAATTCCACTGATGTTGTCTATACATCTTTCACATGAAGGGAATCTATATCATGGGTAGAAGTGTGGAACTCTTGCAATACCTCCTCCTGCAATGAGACTAGAACCCCTGTCTACACATAGAATAAGATGATGTGACTACCTCATTAAAAATATACATATAAAGAGTATAATAAATTTATATTATCAAATAATACCTCATGATAGATTTATCTCAATTGGGAATATTACATGTGATTGAGAAGTGAAGGTGTTAACAACATCAACCAGAAAAATGTTTTACCCTACTACATGGTCAAGGACTGCTACAATGAGTTCAACTACATTAATTCATAAAAAACTATGAGATCCTAGGACATAATTATAATATCATATCACATAATGGTAGATTTCCCTATTTTATATAAAATCTGAATGTCATATTCCTTTAGTAAAACAAAACACTGTTGTTGTCTCAATTTCAAGTCACTCTACATGAAGATGTACCTAAGACTCTAGAGGTCTGAGTAAAATAAAAAGAATTATCCTATATGGTATTAACTCCACATACTCACTGAAAATACTAAAAAATCAATATCGAGTCCATGATTCAAGTAGTTATTCTCATGGTGTCTCAACTGCCTCAACCTATATGTGATAACTGCATGTCACTGCATTAACACACACCTGATCTCAACTCTGGTGGTATCCCAAAAAACAATGAACTCCACACCATCCTATTGTATTATCAACACTAGGGAACTCATTGAACCCATATAAAAATCCTCTATGACCATCTATCAACTATCAGACTAAGTAATCATCAACCCTTTCCATGTTAGGGTACTCAAAGGGGCTTGATTTTGGAGAAGTTTATCATTAACCACCTATAGTACACCACCATGCCAAGAATGATTTGTAACTCTAACACACTCTCGTGTGGATCTCAGGAGAGTAGATTGATGATATTTTCTAAATATATGGATAAAATGTTCTCATAAGTTACACTCCACATAAAATGAAAGTCATGAATCTTGAATTGAAAGTTCGGGAGATTTCCATAAATTTGGTGCTCTCAATGAAAATATATGGTCATCCCCATGTTCTATTCATGTTCCTCCTCTGATGTAGATTAGATGATTATATATTCTGTGATGGAAAAAAACAAGCCAACATATGGAATGAATTCTACGCTCATCAAATCTATAAACGTGGTAGGGTAATTTATTACACCAAAGTGCAACACTGTGAACTCATATTGTTCATAGAAGCTTCTGAATGTAAACATTGTGATATCAGCCTCATGACCCCTCAATTTGTGGTAAAGGGACCTTAGACCAATCTATGTGAACCATATAGCACCTCACAACTAGTTGTAGAAGTTATAAATCCTCTTTATGGGAACTTGTTAATTATCATGCCTAGGTTCAGAAGATGATAATACCTATAAATTCTCAATCTCCAATCACCAATTTTCAAAAAAAAATAGTAATGATGCCCATAGGGACACACTGGCTCTGATGAAACCATTATCTTGAAGATCCTAATACTACAATTGTGTCTCCCGGAGCTCATTAGGGTTCATTTGATATGTTGTATAATATATGAAACATATTCTGGGACGCACATCAATGAAAAACTCCATATCCCATCATAGATGTAGTCCCAAAACATCCTTGAAGAATATTTCCATGTAATTATCCAAGAATAAAGGAACATAGATTTTTGAAGAGACCCCAACACCAAGGGATATAACCATTAATTGATGAGGGTGAGATTTATCCTCCTACTCCCAAAGCCCATATTACCATCCATGAGATCTCTCTCAAGTGAAAAGTATTATCTTGTCACATTAATATGTTTGCATATGAAATGTATATTATGACATTAAATCTGGTCTAAAACAATAGAATATTGATCCATACTGAATATGAAATCCCAGTGTCTTGTTTTTATGGCCAAAATATCCAATGTGAAACTCTATGCACCATGTGATAACTCATAGTCTTAAAATATATAATATATAGAATAATCATTTCCTATAGGAACTAAAAGAAGAATATTGTGGGATTTTATATCATTTAGGAGATCTAGCTATCACACCCGGAGTATAGAGATAAAGGAATGGCATTAACTAGTTTCTACTAATAATGAAGAAAGAGTTGAATAAACCAAAATTGTACTTATATTCATCTTGTTCACTACAGGATCGTAAACCTCCAAATCCTATTGCTGACCATGACCCTGAATTATATCTCCATGATCCATAAATGGGATGTCGGGGGTGGTTGTGGTGTAAGGATTTCATGATTTCTACCACCACCTAGAGATCCGGTTATTTCTCTCTTGTATCTACCTCCCTTGGGACCACCATGTCCCCACCAAGGAGAACTCTGATCACGGCGCTTCCTCTATCGTGGTGGTCCATGAATTATCTACTTGTGATGCTCATTACATTTGGTTGGGAAATCTAATAACATGTGAAATTTTCAATCACATTGAAGTCATTCCCCCTATACGGGATACCCTATCCATTTATTCCACATCTAACCATGTGAATGATTCCGATAACGAGGAGGTCTCTACCCCCATGATCATAGAGTCTAACTTATGGTAGCTCCAATATATGACTTGACTCCGTGGTTTCCATTTAACTCTCTACATATCTAATGTACCTTTCAAAGAAATCACTCTATCACTAATGGATACTAAAACATCTAGGGATAGGGAGTGCACAAGGGAACAACACCGACTAAGATCTCTCTGTAGGGTCCAATCTCAAACTTCGGTTCTAATATATAGTCATCCTAGACCATTTAATGAGATTAATACATAAAATCTATGTTACATTCTATGTACATAGACACGTTCATCCATCCTAGATGCTGTTCTAGAATCTCTTGGGTCTGAACTGAGTGAGAATAGGATGTGTACTACTCCTTATGAAATACTTGATGGAAGATGGTCTATGTGAATATAACATTATCACACATCTATATAAAAAGGCTCCACCCATGACCAAATGCTCCATAGAAATGTCTAGAAGCTAGTGACACTACCTGATCCATATTGGCCCAAACAAAAATGATTAAATGGGCTACAAACACTATCCAATCCTTCACTGCATTAGGGTCTTTCTTGCTATGGAACCTTAGCAGCCTCTGGAACTAGAACTCATTCTGTGCTCTAAGCCAATACACATCCTCCATTTACTCTTCTCAAACAATATTATTCTTAATAGGCGGATGTACATTTACCTTCTCACTAAATTGAAAGCAGTCACAGGATGGACACTAAACTGAGGTCTCGTCTCTCATCATATAATCATTATGATCCATAACATATATCCTGGAAGGTCCTAACCACAAAGGCATCCATATGATTTTCAAGATATTCCATGTTCAAATAGTCATATATGTTTATACATATATATCAAAAAAATTTGGGAAAACTGAAGTAATATAGTTTGAGAATAATTCCTATATGATTATTGTACCATTGATCCCTCAAAAATTATCTTGGTGTTCTGAGTTAACAAGAAGGTATTCATTTCCCTAGTGAAATTATTCATCTACTACTACACCGTCACTAGATTCCCTAACATATGATCCAAAATCAAGACACATTGACACTATTTCCCTAAACCCAAAAAATACCATTAAGGGGTATAATTGAAAAAATTTCCAAAGGAATGAAAAACGTTTGACACCTATTAGTCCTGAAATGACCTAAGATGGGGATTGATTAAAAACTAATATAATACCACCTTCAAAGTCCAGGGGTGGAATCTAGTACAAAAAAAATAAATAACATACCAATTCCTTTTCCTACACACATGTGTGCACACACACATTCATATCAATGAAATATTGAAGAAGTAAAGGGTAAAAGATGAAACACAACTAGAAATTAAACCAATAATGCATGAATCTTTATATAGAAAACATATATGGTAGAGTAACTAAAATTTAATGGAAAAAAATAACCCACAACTAGATATGTTTCCCAACCAGAAGAAACTATCAAAGTAATCAACTGTGATTTCCCATCTCTTAAGTCCTATTCCACGTCCAATGTATAATTTCCATGCACATAGTATATCTAATCTTCTCTAAAGTCACCATCACCCTATTCCACATCTTCATAAAACAAGAAAAAAGTGGTAAAGCCCATGAAGCAGTGAGTATATACATACTTATTAGAAAACCCTAAAATCTGATGGAAGAGTGTAACAACCCAAACTTTTATTAAAGAAAATTCCTCTTGATCTAATTAAATGTCTGATTATGTAAAATTTCTATATAACACATAAGCATATTTAGTTGTATGATTTTAGATTTCAAAATACCATTATAATTTGTTATCATTTCTAATATATCTATTCAATAGTGATCACATGATTACTATAAATATAGGGCTTTTACAAATACAATTTACCTAGACAAAGTAAGTGATGACCTCACAAAGTATAATTTCTCTGTACGAAACCCATTTTTCAGAGCTCATAAATGAGTTGACATCACTGGGATTTGCCCTTGACCAAGCCCAAGTTTATCTTCAACATGTTAATCTCAAATAGAACCACCTACAGGAGAAGTGGAAGTCGATAGTGATTACAACCCGAGCGATGTTATATGAGCCACCCAAAGAGTCTCTCACTGTTTCACACCATAACCATCGGTCTTATGTTAATGTTATAAGGGGTTATGTAACTAGACTCTAGAACTATGATTATGTGTATTATTTTTCAATAGAATAATTAATATACATTAATTTTATTATTGTTACTTTTTAAATTGTTCATAATGAAAAATAATTTTTTTTGTTAATATAAAATTAAGAAATATAATTTGAAGAATTAATTCATTTTTTTAATAAATTTTATTTGAATAAAATAATATTAATAAATCACTTTTTTTAAATATAAATGATTTTATTAATTTTTTGATTTTCGATTAATGCTTAAAAGCAGTTTCTGAAAAAACCAATGGATTTTCGATAAATGTTAGTTTTTATGTTAAAATTAAAATTTTGAATATTTAGACAATTATTCATATAAAATGAATATTAGTTTTTGAATATGAATGAAAAAATTATCCAATGGTGAATTGTTTATAATTTTCTAACATAGTCATATTTTTGGGTAAAAACTAAATATCTTTTAATTACATATTGTGTTTTATGACATCATAATAACCCAATAGTGATGTAATAAAATATTAAAAATGATATTTTTTGCCCATATATGTTTTAAAATTAAATTAATGTGATTATATATTTGTTGGATTTTTTTTACAATGTTTTAGTGGCCCTCCATGGCTTATAAAACATTTTAACTTTTTTAAATTGATATCCTTGAGAGTATGACTCACCTCAACTTTACCAATCCAAATATTTTAAAAAGTTAGGCTATTTGACTTTTAAAACAGTTTTTTCCACTCACCATTTGAAAAAACCATGCGCAAAAACCTTTGGTTGGTTTTTTTCGTATTATTTTAATGTGTGGTGTCCAAAACCAAAATAATAAATAATTTCCTCTACATACCTATAAAAACCCACAGAAGCTCCCACTTCCACTTCATTGAAAGACTTTAGAGCTTCAAAAACCTCTTTTACACTCTCTCTAGAATCCTTCCATGTTTCCCCAATCTCTCACGTAGCCTCTCTCAGACCTCCCAAGCCTTTGGGATCACACTTCCTGGTTAGGGATTTCTTCCTTTCTCTTTTTTTTCCAAATTCCATTTTTTTGTTATATTATTTTATTTTCAATTAATATTGTTGGGGTATGATTTAAATCCTCCCCTATACATCCTTACATATGTTTTAATGAATAGATTCCCCTTTATCTCTCATTAATTCAACCCATTTACAGATGTTACCATGCCGAAATTCCGTAAGAGATTTCTCTCTCCTCCTTTACAATAAAGAAATCATTTTATATTATGCACCTAAATTCTATTATATATGTTGGTAAATGTATCTATATGATAAAATTACTTTATATTTCTGGTATATATGATGATATATCCCTTTCCCTCTCATCAGCATTTTTTTTGAATTATTATGGCATGATATTATGCAGCCAAAATTGCACCATGATTTTCAAAAATAATGTTAGTGAATACCATGCCAATTTATCTATCAAGGGTATTCACCATTATGAACTTTTACATATTTATTATATAATCTCATTTATTAATTTCCAGTTACTTTATCTTGGAATAAATTATGATGATTAATGAATCCATGTTATATGATCCATGTGCCACACTTATGCATGAAATGAAATGATTATGAAGGGTGGGCCCTAATAACACTCAAATGAATTGTGAAAATATTAGTATCAGAAGTAAAATTAGGGGTTAATCTTGATAATTCATGTTCAATTAGGGTTTACTCATTCTCTGTGTTCAATGTTCCTTGGGACATTCTAATATCATGTTAAAGGTTGATGGCACATTTCCATGTAATGATAATCATGATATATCATGCCATTATGTTCATGGTTCTCTTATTCATAATTGATATGACTATTTCCTAACATGTATTGTATTTTTCATTTTATGTCATGTTTACTCCCATTATGGGCCTTTTCGATCACTATTTTCTTATGCATGTCCCCAGGTTATCCCATCCAATGCATTGTAAGAAGGAATGTGTGTGGTCATGTAAAATAAATTTTCAAAAAAAAATGTTAATTTATTGTTTTAAGTTATTATGTAATGTTCCTATGAATCAAAGACACAAGACCTCTCTATATTCTATGTTTTATCGAGTGACAGTTTTATTTAATAAATCATTATAATGTATGTAATAAAGAGCATGGTTGTTATAGTTGGTATTAGAGGATATGTTTAGTTATTTTGGGATTAACATAAGAATACCCTAGTGATAGCCTTAGGGATAAAACTAAGTATAATAAAATCTTCCCTAGATGTTGTTGAGTATTTAGTAAATGGTTTATCATGAAAATACATCCTTTTATGGATATGAGTATGTAGAGGTGTCTCTAGAACATAGCTATCTAGGGATAAATCCCGAAAACACCGCTTCGAGATAGACTTAAATGAGAACTGGTCGACAAAAACTTTCCTTGATGAAATCTTTGTTACGACACTACTGAGGGATTTGAATTGGTAAATTCATTTTCCTATAATGAACCATTATTAAGGTAATAAAAATTCCCCCTATGAATAAATTTTTGGATATTGATCATGGATAACATAGATTGAACCATAGAAATTAATAAGTTAAGGAAATAAATTCAATTTATAAGTTATCCATTTTGGTAATTGGATAACCCTATATGTGTTACCCCTAAAATTCCATTAATTATTTCCAACAGTCATTAATAGGAGGACTCAGTCTAAGAACCTATGTGAAGAACAATTTAACGACATTTCTAATGATATTCCCAGTCCAATGAGAGAGAGAATCAGTGAATTTTTCCTAATACCCTATTATTAAACTAACGTTATGAATAAAATAATAGGTCAAGAGAACACTAAACCCCACCCCACCCCCATGAAATAACAAGTCTCAATTGGGAGCTTCATGATACAATGGTCTCCTTCTTTTAATAGAACATCTCATCCCTCAATCGTCGAACAATGGATCAACTCCATTGAGATGATCTTATCTATCCTTTAATGTTCTGAACATGAGAATGTACTTATGGATACATATCACATAAAGGATGAAGTTGAATTTTTTTTTAAATTGATCAAAAAATATAAAGCATGGGGAGGATATTAAAGCGTTTTAATGGAAGGATTTCCAGAAAATGTTTTTTCACAAATATTTTCCTTGCACCCACTAACATAAGATAGAAAGGGACTTCCTTGTCCTCAAAAAAAAAAGATTACGGAACCATCTAAGCTTATGAGGCAAGATTCAAAATTAATTAATGATATACCTCTAGATTTTTCATTACCCTAGAATGCAAGGTTGATTGCTTCTTTTTTCGGATAAAACCATGCCTTCAGAATGGAAAAGCAATCATTGACTTTGAGAGTTATATGAAAATTAAATGATTTCCCCCAATGTTGTAATGGATATTGGAGAATCTCAGAGGTATCATGTGGATGAAAAATATAAGGTGGAATTTTATTCCTACGGTATAATGTGTAAATCCTACAGTGCTATGAAAATACAACACCCCTATCCCAAAGGTGCAGAAAGATACACCGTATAAATTTCTTTAAGGGTACAAGGAAATTCTTTAGTTGTGGAAGAGAAGAGAACTTAGACATTAATTCCCAAAGAAACATGAGAGTGCGATAGAGGAGAGGAGTTCTCCATTAGACCCTCAATCTATTGTTCACTGCATCAAATAAAAATAACTATGGCACATTGGAAACCATTTCCCTATACCAATGGATTTCACAGGAAACCAACAAACTCCAAGCCAGCAACGGAGATATTTTTCAATCACTAACACCAAAGTGATCATTTACAATGAAGAGGTTATAGGTAATCTAGTTATTAATTCAATAATAGTGAATGTACCTTTTTATTTTGGTTCTACGCATTATTTTATATCCCTAATGTTGAGTAGAATAATCCCAACACCACCACAAGTTATTATAGTAAAGATGTCTGTGAGAACGGAAAATTGGAAAATCATTGCATTCCTTGAATATAACTCATGCCCAATCATAATTTGTGGTTTTTAATTCCCAGGGAACCTTGTCATACTCCCTTTTGTGGAATTTTATGCAATTCATCGCAAGGATTGGCTTTCCTTAAATAGAGGCAATATAAATTTTTGTGAGAGGGAAATCACTCTCCATATGGTGAATCAACCATTAATTTTGTGAAACTTCCAGGAGAAGGATGAGTCCTCATTAGAATCATCATCTCAATCATGAATATCAATTCCCTATGAGTGCATGTATCTTGATCAGATGATTTCATCTAAAGAAGCAACCATCCTTGAAGACATGCTTGTTGTAAGGGAATTCGTGAAAGTGTTTTCCAAGGAATTTTTTAATCTTCCTCTTAGAAGAGATGTTGAATTCTCAATTGATCTTTTACATGGATCATTGCCAATATCCTAGAATCTGTATAGAATGTCTATTTTAGATCTTATGGTGTTTAAGAAACAACTATAAGAGAATATGGTTAATGGGTTTATATGCCCAAGTTCTTCACCATGGGGTGAATCGGTCCTCTACACGAAGAAGAAAGATGGGTCAATGTGCCATTATATTGTTTATTATGTGCTCAAAAAAATCCTGATAATGAAAATGTATCCTCTACCATGAATTGATGACTTTTTTGATCAACTACATGGATCACAATACTTATCCAAGGTGGATTTTCAGTAAAGATTTTACCAAGTAAGGGTGAAAGAGGATATCCCCAAGGCTTCTTTTTGTACAAGGTATGTGCATTATTTATTCATAGTAATGCCTTTCAGACTCACTAATGCTCTATAATTATTCATGGACATGATTAATAATGACTTTAGAGATCATCTCAACAAAATTTTGGAAGTCTTTATAAATGATATTTTAATATACTCCAAAACCAAGGAGGATCATGTGGAGCATTTAATCACTATACTAGAGACAAATCGAACTGATATTCTTCATGAAAACAACTAAAAGTGTGAGTTATAGTTGATGGATGTCTAATTCTTGGGTCATAACATCACAAGCAATGGGATATCTCTGAATCCCTCTCAGAAAATTGTAATTGATGGATGTCTATGGCCAACATCAGTAAAGGATATCCATAACATCATGGGGTTGGATAGATATTATCACTGTTTTCTGAGAAATTTCACACAATTGTGAAACCCTATTACCAAGATAACTCATAAGGGAGTGATGTTTTATGGGAGTTATTAATATGAATAAAGCTTCATGTAGTTGAAAAGGTGGCTTATCACTATGCATGTGCTCACACTACCCACAAGTGGATAAATTTTGTGGTATTTAGTGATGTCTCGAAGAAGGGAATTGGTTGTTTGTTGATGAAAAATGAAAAATTAATTGCTTATGCTTCAAGGAATTTGAAATATCATGAGAAAAACTATCCAAAACATGTTATAGATTTGGGTGTAGTAGTCTTCTCTTTGAAAATTTGGTGACATTACCTCATTCGGGAGAAGTGTGGAATTGATTCAAAACACCAAATCAACAAGTATATATTCATATAGAAAGAGTCGAACATTCACCAACAAAGATGGATATAATTTATCAAATACTTTTTATGATCAATCCATTAACACCCTAGGAAAGAGAACACAGTGGAATATTCTCTACGTAGATTGGACCCATCAATTATATCATTAATGATAATTGAAAAGGAACCAATAATCTTATATTTGATGAAGATGGACATGAAATTTATAAAATAGGGAACATCGTCAATCCTTTCACAAATGATTGCTCAAACGCCTATTTTGGAAAGGTTAAAGGATGATGAAAATGATGATGTGTGAATTTTGATGAATGTGGAAACTATCATAAAAGGTAAATGCACATAGTTCAATGTTAATGAAGATGTAATTTTGAGATTTGGTATAGGACTATGTGTTCCATCTAATCCAGAGATAAAGAATGAACTTTTGGATAATGCACATAGTACAAATTTCTCTATTTATCTTGGAAACACTAAGAAATATCAAGATCTCTATGAGTATTATTGGTGGGATAACATGAATAAGGATATCACTGAGTATATATCAATGTTCCTAGTATGATAGCATGTGAGGGATGAGAGGCAGAATTCTAAGGGGATGAAGAAACAATTATCCATAAAAGTTCATAAATGGGATAACATCACCTTGGACTTTGTCATCGAACATCTGAATACATAAAAATAAAACAATGCTATCTGTGTTGTTGTGGATCATCTTACAAATACTACACACTTCATTACAGTTCGAGGGTTTTTCTCATTGGATGAACGGGAGAAAATATATATCAGAAAAGTGGTAAGGCTGAAAGGAGTATCATTATCGATTATATGGGATCTTGATCCGTGATTCATCTCTATGTTTTTGTAGAGTCTTCTAAATTCTTTGGATACTGAGTTGAAATTATGTACAACTTTTCAACCTCAAATTGATGGACAATCTAACCGAACTATCCAAACAGTTGAGGACATGTTGAGATCATTCTCAATGGACTTCATTAGAGGATAGGATTAACATCTCCTTCAAGTTCAGTTCTCAAACAACAACAGTTTCCACTCAAGTGTTCAAATGGTTCCTTTTGATTCCCTTTATGGGAAAATTTTTAGAACACCAACATGATTGGATGATGTGTGCATGAAAAAACTCATAGGTCTATAAATGGTCAAAGAAATGGCAGAGAAGGTTAGGAGAATCCAATAGCACATTGAAGATTCTTAGAGTAGACAAAAGAGATTTTCTAATAATCAAAGAAGCCACCTATAGTTTGATGTTAGAGGCATGGTATTCCTTCACATATCACCATGGAAGATAGTTATGAGATTTGGGATGAAGGGAAATCTTAGTCCGAGGTACATTGGCCCTTTTCGAGATCCTTGATCACATTAGAGATTTTTTCTATCCACTATCACTCCCATAAAACCTATCTCAAGTATATGATGTATTCCATGAATCACTCATGAGGAAGTACAAACCTGACCGATAGCATGTTCTCAATCCTGAGGTGGAACCATTTGAGAATGACCTCTTTGATGAAGAGGAGCCAGTAATGATCTTAGATTGTAGGGAAACATTTATACCAAATAAGACAATTCCCCTCATCAAGGTGTTGTGGAGAAACTGAAATTTTAAAGATGAAACGTGGTAATCATAGGATATAATGAATTATAGTGATCCACATCTATTTTATTGTGAGAAAAGGAACTATCATGGGTGAAATTTCTTAAGGGGGAAGATGGTTACAACCCAAACTTTTGTTAATGAAAATTCATCTTAATCTAATTAAATTTCATATTATGTTAAATGAATATATAACATATGAACTTGTTTGGATTTATGACTTTGGATTTTAAAATATCATTTTTATTTGTTAATGGTAGTAATATAAATGTTGAATAGTGATCACTTTATTAGTATAAATATACAGATTTAACAAATCCAATTTTCTCAGACAAGGAAAGTGATGGACCCATCCTATAGAATTGATCCGTATGAAGACAAGTTCTTGGAGCTCGGAAAGGAGGTGGAATCGGTACTCTTTTATCTTGACCAACCCCATTCCTATATTCAACACGTTAAGATCTAACAGAACCGCCTATATGAGAAGTGGAAGTTGATATATATTACCACCCGAGCAATGTTATATGAGCTACCCCAAGAGTCTGTCACCATCGCACACCATACCCTTTGGTCTTATACAGGTGTTATAAGGGGTTCTATAAAAATACCCCTACACTATTATTATGTTCATTGTTTTGTATAGAATAATGAATATACATTCATTTTATTATCATTACTTTGTAAATAGTTTTTTTCAAGCACAAATAATATTTTTAGTTAATATTTAATTATGAAATCTATTTTGAATATTTAATATTTTTTTAATTAAATAATATTCTAATAAAATATAATTAAATAATTAATTTTTATTAAATATAAATGATTGTCTTATATTTAGGGATTTTTGTTAAGTTTTGAAATCTGTTTATGACAAAACACATTAATTTTTGATAAATTTCTATTTTAATTTTATATCATAAAAATTACATATTTAAAAAATTATTTTGATAAAATGAATATTATTTTTGGAATCAGTATGTCAAAATTATTTAATGTTGAATTTTTTATAATTTTATGAGACCGTCAAATATTTGTTAAAAATTAAATACCGTTTAAATATATAATGTGTTTTATGACAAAATAATGTCCCAATAGTGATGCAATAAAATACTATAAATGAGGTTTTCAGATATTATATATTTTCCCATAAAAATAATATAACTTTATTATTCTTTTAATTATTTTAAAAAGAATTAGCGGGCCTTCCAGAACTTATAAATCATTTTAACTTTATAAATAGATTTCATTGAGATAATGACTCACCTCCAGATAAGCAAACCTAATATATTAAGAATATAGGCCATTAGACATACAAAATAATGTTTTAAACTACCTTTTGGAATAAATGAATGACAAAACCATGTGTTGGTTTGTGGTTTGATTAGTTAAATTTGTGGTGTCCAAAAGCTAAATAATAATGATCTACCTCTCTTTTCCTATATAAACCACCCAATCTCCCACTTCCTCTTCACTCAATGAAATTGGATCTAGACCAAACGCCTCCCTCCTCTCTATAGAATCCTCTCAAGGTGCATCATTATCCAACGAAGCCTCTCCCAAGACCCTCCCAAGCCTTTGGGATCACACATCCAAGAAAGGGATTTCATCCTTTCAATTTTTTGTCCAAATTTCATTATGGTGTTATAAAATTTTAATTTCAATAAAAAAATGTTGGGGTATGATTTATCACCTCCCTTATACGTCTCTACTTATGTTTTAATGATTAGAGACCCATTTATCTCTCATTAAGTCCTCTTATGTACACCCGTTACCATGACAAAATTCTATAAGGGGTTTCTCTCTTCTAATTTACTATCATGAAATTCTAAATAATTAGACACCTATATACCTTTATATATGTTGGTAGATGTATATATATAAGCCCATTAATGTATATTTCATGTATTTATGATGATATACCCATTTCTCTCTCATCAACCTATTTTTGGAATTATTATGTCAAATCGTTATGCTGCCAAAATTACACCATGATTTTCTTAGCTAAAGTCAATGTGTAGTGAATATCATGCCCATTTAAATATCAAGGGTATTTAGTTTTTTTTGAATATTTACTTATTGGTTTCAGTGTCATATATATATATTCCACATTCTTTAATAATGGATTAAATGATTATGTTTAATGAATCCATGTTTTATGGTCCATGTGGCACACTTATGATTGAAATTAAATAATTATGTTGGGAGCACCTTAATAACACTCCAATGAATTTTATAATGACTATTATCCTAATAAATCAAGTGAAATGATGGTTTACTCAATATAATTTAGGTGCAATGATAGTTTACTCATGCCTCATGGGCAATAATCCCTCTCTCATGCAAATATCATGTTAAATGTTGTTGCCGCATTTCCATGTTAGGAAAATATTGTTATATGAAGCCTTTATATTCATGTTTATATATTGATTCATTGATATTAATATTTCCTGACATGTATTATATTCTTCATTTTATTACTTGTTTACTCCCTTACTATGCTTTAATGGTCACCCTTTTTTATGCATGTAGTCAGGTTATCCCATGAAATACTAAGTACGAAGGAATGTATTTGGACATGTAAAATATTTTTTCAATAAATATGTGTATTTAATGTTTTCAGCTATTATGTAATGTTCCTAGTCTCTAACGAAAATATACCTTTCTAATTCATTGTTATATCAAGTGATGTTTTTTGTAATATATCATGTTTAATTGTGTAATAAAGAGCTGGGATGTTATAAAGAGTAGTAAGATATACAATAAGAAATATTTATATTAGAACACATGATACAACATATAATGAAAGAAAAAAACACAACCCAAAAACAATAGGGAAAGTAATGTCATCCAATCAAAAGGACTCAACATGGTGATTAGATGGAAAACACGTTGATTATTTACCACATATATCAGGAGAGTAGAATCATCCATCCATGAGAAGTTAAATATAGAAATCATGTTGCATACCCCTGATGTATTTTATTCTCTTGGAATTAGAGTAACTAAATACATGAAATGGACACATATATTTATATATCTATATAATTTATATCAAAATAATCCAACATGATAGGGTATGGGGGACTCCATCTCATAGGTAAACTTAAGAAGAAGTGTACCCAACTATTCTAATAGTCTATCAATGACACAAAATATCTCATTCATCTTCCCATATGATGTAGTCCATGTCCAGCAATGCCTCGTTAGTGTTCCTCATAGTCGAGGGGCTATAATCTCAAAGTAGAGGATTCATAGAGTACTCCTTCAAGGGGTTCCACTATGTTATGTACCCATAGAGTACAAGTTCGTGTGTCGATGGTGGGTTCCCCTCTAGTATCATAAGGAAATGAACCCTTTGATGCAAGGGGGTTCTACTCACTATTGTAGGGGAATAATTCCCATGAAGATGTTGGGGGAGGAGAATTCTGCTCTATAGGTCAAGGTCCCTCTATTTAGTTCGAAAGAGAGTTTCAATTGTTGTCATCTAGGAACTACAAACTATTTGATATGGTGTTCCACTCAGAAGATGAGGATATATGACCTAGTATGAGGGGGGGTTTAACTTTGGTCATTTATTCCCCCACACTTCTTGTTTGGGGGTTCTACAATGAAGGTAGATGTATTGGAATCACATCCATGCTAGAGTGAGATTTTACTTTGCTATTAAAGGAACCATGCCTTGGTATGATAGGGGGTTCTACCCTAATCGTAGAGGACACATGTCTAACAAAATAGGCCAGTTCACACAGAAGAATCCTCTGGTGATCCTGCCAGATCATTTCCATTATCGGGCATTTCATAAACAAGATTTTTCCCAATATAATTCACATAATTTCTTGATGAAAAAAAGGAAGAAACAAGTTCTATGCAGAAAATGGCTTAGGAAAGGCAACTCGTAGGGAAAAATTTGAGTTTAGGTAAAGAATATATGACTGATATAATTTTCATCAAAAGAACCAAAAGGATCATGTAATGAAAGAGGTTCCACATGGTGTGTGGTCCTGTTCCACCTTTTGGTCACGTTCTTAGTTGGGACATGGATTCCAAACATGTAGGAGTACATAACACATTGGTGGACTTCACCTCATGGAAAAAAACCTACATACTAGGTTATGCACTGATAGCCATGTCAGTGTATCGGACAACGTGTTCGTGTACTTAAGAAAACTACGTGTTTTGGTATATGTGGTGCCACCCATGTGACTTGCTTGTCTCTTTGTGCACAGGTACATGGCCTCTTTTCTGGTCATTTACCACCACATAGGATCCGCCCCATGTGATCCTCCTAAAAGGTTTCCCTACATGGAAAGGGATACACAACATGTTAGAGTGTTTACACACCGTGCTATCCTTATGCCTTTTTAAACACTAGCCACCACATCTATGGGGGCTACACCTCATGTGTTCATCCTTGAAAATAGTGTGTAGTATGTTTTTTCATTGTTTTATAAGATACAATGTTTATACTTTTATTCTATCCATATGATTTATATTCGGCTTCAGTTTCCATGGGGATTTGTTGGTCTATTAATCTGTAATAGATTTTAGCACTTTAGTGGCCAGAAACATGAATCCCTATTTATTTATGGAGAATCTGTATGTGCCTCTCATATTACGCTCATTCTAATGCCTCTACCTTCAATGATTTGGGCATCAATCACTAAAATGATCCACCATAGGAAAAAAAACACTCCATATCTATGATCGATTTTCAATTCATTCTTATTTTATCCATTTGTTGTGGTTCCATGTGTACGATTGGGCTCGACGACACTCGAAAATTGAAAAATAAGACCGTAAGGTCCTTCTGAAGATGAACATGAGGCAAAAAATGTGAGAAACACACCAAGTAAATGGATATATGATTGATTATATATATTTTTGGAAAAATTTTCAAGAATGGGCCACCAAGTGGTCAGATGAAAAATAAAATGAATCATGATTTCATTACTCAGGAACATGAAAAGGAAGAAAGGGGACACAAGTTGAACAATAATGATTGTTATGCTCAAAATATTTCATAACAAATGAATAGAAACACTAATTTAATAATCCTACATTGATTATGGATCATTCTTTGAGGTTGAATGCATCCACTAATGATCAAGGGGAAGTTGTTGCGTTCATTGCTTCTTGATATAATCTGATTTAGTGTTTCATCATCGTCCAAGGTGATCCATCAAGTAGAGGAAGAAGACAACCGTTTGTGATTCAAATCTTATGAGGGTATGCTTAGAGAAAGTTTCATTCTGAAATATTTATAAACATTTCTTTTACATTAAAAATTAATTAATTATTTAATATAATAGTTAATTAATCCACTGAACATACCACCAATGAGAATGCAGTGTGAACGCCCCACAGTGACAAATTTTATGTTTGGACTAGGCAAAACACTATTTTTCAAACACAAAAGTGGCTTTAAATTTCTAATTTGATGTTTTGTGAGAGAGTTATCTGATTTTATAGGTGATTATGTTCATGGGAAATATAAATTACACTTAAAAGTTTTATAAGATTAATCCTAGACACATTTGGATTCTCAATCACACATCATCTAAGAACGTAGCTCTGAAAAAATAAATATAAATATTTCCAGCTCGGACACGTAAAAACCTGGGTCTCAACATGGATGTTCATCATGATTTGACAGAATTCTGTCCGCATAAAATTACATACGATCCACATCCATAGCAACATCCATTGGGAAGGATAAATGCAGAGACTAAAGTGCTTTCCCAAATATGTCTATAAATAGAGACATAGGTAATTCATCGATAGGTCCCTCACCCATCCCAATATGTTTGTGTTTATTATTTATCTATAGTGATTAAGGGTGACTGATCTGTTTCGTAGTCTTTATATTCCTCATATTTTTAGATATCTGCTAGGCAACATCAATCTTCTTCAAATGATGGGGAGAGTTCCAATCAGCAACCATTATCTATCCAGCTAATAGATGGTATGGGTGGGGAGATAGTAGATCCGCTGCCTATCAGACGCGATGATGTAGTGGTGGGTTCAATTGACGCTACATTGTAGTCATGTACGTCGAATCGTAGACATACATAGACATGGTGTGGATGGATTTTCTATTGATCTAATTGTATAAGAGAAAGGGACCTGAGACAACAACACATATTAGACTGATACATTTTCTATTTTTGAAAATCATTATTTTTAAATTATTTAAAAATCTAAAAAAACTATTAAATTAGATGACATAAATAAAAAATTATATTTTACTCGACATTAAAAAAATATTTCTAAACTATTAGGAAAAAATAATATTAATAACTACACTAGTTACAAAAAATAAATAGTATTTGTAAATTATATTCATACAAAATTATATTATTATCTATATTATGTATAAGAAATGGTACTCTTATATTTAATATTAAGTATAAATATTACTGTTATTTGTAATTTAAATAATAATAATAATAATAATATTATTATTTTTAATTGGATATGTAATTAATTAAAAAAACCATATAGTAAAAATAATATAATTAATAACTAGTAAATATATGTTTTAATAATCACAATTCTATTTATATTATTAAATAATAAATATGTGTTATAATAATATTATTTATACCTATAATTTGTTTTTTTATAATTTCTTAATAATAAATAATACAGTTGATAATTTATCAATACATTACCTATTAATAAATAACAAATAATTATATCACAAAAATATCCCAGACATTATCAAATTAATTTAAAAAACATTCGTTGTTATATTTTTAATTAATTTATAAAATAATTTTATATTATTAATTAAAATTAAATAATACAATTGACAATTAAACAATATATTACTTAGTAAAAAAATAAAAATATTTATATAATAAATAAAAATGATTTATAAATAAAAATTTAAAATTATTAGAAATAAGAAACATTAATATTAATAACTACACTCTTAATAATAATAATTTCTATCGTTAATTGTCGTAATAACTCTCTATGTTATTATCTATATTATGTATAATATATAATAATAATAATTTTATTATTAAATAATAATGTTAATTTAATTTTCTTTTATATTTTTATTAATGTATGTATTAATAAAAATTAAATTATTATTATTTTAAACAATTTAAGAGCACCCAATTGGGCATTACATTTACAAAAAACTATGTACAAAAAATATGGGGATAAAAATACCAAGTCATCGCATAAGGGTTTAAAAAAACACTAAAACATAGAAATTTGAGTGTTCATCATACTCCTCTTCTTAGATAAGTACATCGACCACATGGGTGATAACCACAACTCCTTTAAATTTCTCTCTTCCAAGGTTCTGGGTCCTCTTCAAAGGATGATGTGAATTTTTCACATTACTTAATCAAGATCCAAGGTCTATTTTTTACATAAACGACCATAATATCATGCTCGAAATTAAGGGGATATTTTTCTTCAATTTTGGAGGAATGAAATTCAATAATTTCAAGTTAGTCGTGATTTGTTAGGGTACCATGACAGAAAATTATAATAATAACCTCAACTTATATATCTACCAATTATTCCATATACTTGATGAGACGATGACGTAAATTTACACCCACAAGAACCTCTAAGAGGATTCTACATTTAATATTAATATCCTTTGACTTGTCTAATTCATCAAGTGTAGCCTTTCCAAAATTGTTGCTTACAGATTTCATAATGTTCGAAAAATGAGAACGATATTCTAAGATTTAAATATGGGAAAAAATATAGAATTATCGAGATCCACAAAACATCTTTAGATTACATTACTCACTACAGAAAAAATGGCCACTTGCGATGGGACAATAGGTCCCTTGAAAATAATAGATATTTGCGACAGGGGGGGGGGGGGTAAGGACGCGTTGCAAAAGGATTGGCGTGAAATTAGAGCCTAACCGTGGGAAGTGCCTTTGCGATGACTTCATATTTCAATCACAACTGTTCGACGATGGTTTTTAGTATTTCAAATGGGATACTAGCCCTATTGCAAATACTATGTCCGCTGGGGCCAATTTGAGATTTGGCCCGTTGCAAATGACATTTTTTCAATTGGTCACTTGCGATGAATCACATCCCTAATAATCCCGTCACAAATAAGCTAACCTACATATACCTCCATCAGTTTTATTCTCATTCTACTTCTTTCACAACTTATATTTCACTTTCTTCTAAAAAAATTCATTAAAAATTTTACTTATTTTATACATTTAAATTGGAGCATAATTAGTGCCATTTATACTATAAATGCTTCCCTTTCAAGGAAATTATCAATTTTTTTATGTTTAGTTAATTTAGTTTTTTTGAATTATTTATAGTTTTCGTTAATTTGATGCAACTAAATTAAATTTGGATTTGATTTCTTTTATTTTTTATTTTTATGAATATTTTTGTATGAGTGTTAATAAGAAATAATTAGAAACAATTATTATTAATTATAATGAAATAATTATTATTTGTAATAAATTGTAATAATTAGAAAGACATTGTAATAATCAGTAAAAAATATTAATAATTACTAATAAATTGTAATAACTAGTAATAAATTTTAATAATTAGAAAAAAATTATCAAAATTAGTAAAAATTGTCAAAATTAGAAATAAATTGTAATAATTAATAATAAATTGTAATAATTAGTAAAAATTAGGATTAAATAGTTATAATTTGTATTAATTAATAATAATTATGATTAATTAATAATAATTAGGATTAATTAATAATATTTCATATTAACTATTAATAATCCGGTTCATTCGGTAATAATTAGGATTAATTAGGATTAATTAGTAATAATTGGGAATAATTAGGATTATATAGTAATAATTAGGATTACATAGAAATAATTTAGATGAATTAGTAATAACATGGATAAATTAGTAGTAATTAGGATTTATTATTAATAAGTAGGATTATTTAGTAATAATTATGAACAATTAGAAATAATTGGGATCAATTAGTAATATTCAGTATCAATTACAAATAATTTGGATTAATAAGTAATCATTAGGATTAATTAGTAATAAATACGATTAATAAGTAATAAATAAGATTAATAAGTATTAAATAGGATTCACTATAATTGTTTACTTATTAATAGGATTAATTTGCACAAAATTGTAATAGTTAGAATTAAATAGTAAAAAGTAGTAATAAATACAAATAATTAGTAATAATTAGTTGTAATTAAGATTAATTAGTAATAATTAGAAATATTTAGTAATAATTATGATTAATTAGTAATAATTTAGATTAATTAGAAATATTTAAAATTAATTAGAAATAATTAGTTATAATTCTTAATAACTAGTAATAATTAAAAATCATTATGAATTATTATGAATAATTCGGAATATTTAGAAATAATTTAGAATAATTAGGAATAATTAGTAATAATTGAGAATAATTAGAAATAATTAGGAATAATGAAAATTAATTATGATTAATTAGAAATAATTAGGATTAATTAGTAATAATTAGAATTATTTCCTAATAATTAGGAATAATTTGTAAAAATTAGGAATGGTTAGTAATAATTAAGATTAGCTAGTAATAATTTGGATTAGATAGTAATAATTGAGATTAGTTAGTAATATTTAAGATTAAAAAGCAATAATTAGGATTAGTTAGAAATACTTAAAAATAATAATGATTAATTATTAATAATTTTGATTAATTAATAATAAATAGTGTATATTATGAATAAATAGTAATAATTAGGAATAATTAAGATTAATTAGTGTTAAATAGGATTAATTAGTTATAAATTGGAATAATTAGTAATAAATGGCATTGATTAGTAATATATAATAACCATTAGTACTAAATAGTAATGAATATTAATAAATAGCAATAAATGGTAATAATTAGTAAAATTAGTAATAATAGTAATATATAGTAATAAAATCTAATAAAAAGTAATAATCATGATTAATTAGTGATAATTAGGATTAATTAGTAAGAATTTGTAAAAATTATAAAAGATTACCAATAATTAGTTATAATATGTAATAATTATTAATAAATAGTAAAAATTAGTAATATTTAAGAATAATTATGAAAAATTTGGAAAAATTTGAAATAATTAAAAAAAATGACGTATAAATTCATTTAATTATTAATAAATAAGAATAAATAGTAATAATTAATATTAAATAGTAATAAATTTGTAATAATTAGGAATGGTTTGTAATAATAAGGACTAGTTAGTGATAATTAGAATTAGTTAGTAATAATTAGGATTATTTAGTAATAGTTAGGAAAAATTTGTATTAATAAGAATTAATTAGTAATAATTACGATTAATTTGGATTAATTAGTAATAATTGGTAATAATTAGTAATAAATAGTAATAATTATGAAAAATTAGGGAAAATAGAAATAATTATAATAAATTAGGAATAATTATTAAAAATTAAGAATAATTAAGAATAATTAGTAATAATATGGAATAATTTTTAATAATTAGGAATAAGTAGGATTAATTAGTAATAAATTATTAATAATTAAGATTAAATAGTAATAATTTGGATTATTTTGTAATAATTTCAATTAGTTAGAAATAATTTGGATTAGTTATTAGTAATTATGATTAATTAGTAATAATCAGGATTAATTAGTAATCATTAGTATTAATTATAATTTATTACGATTTATTAGTAATAATTAAATATAAAATTAGTAATAATTATTAAGAAATACTAATAATTAGTAATAATTAGTAATAATTAGTAACACTTTTGAAAAATTAGGAAAAAATATCAATACGTAGGAAGTATTATGAAAAATTGATAATAATTAGTAATAATTATGATAAATTAGTAACAATTAGGAATAATTAGTAATAAAAAGGGATAATAAGTAATAATTAGGATTAATTAAAAATAAATTATTAATAATATGGATTAGTTAGTAATAACTGGGATTAGTTAGTAATAATTTTTATTATATAGTGATAATTTGGATTAGTTAGTAATAATTTGAAATAATTGGTATTGGACCTGATTAATTAGTTAAAATTAAGATTAATTAAGATTAGTAAGGAATAATTAGTAATAATTTGTAATAATGAGTAATAAATAGTAATAAAGTGTAATAATTATTAATAAATAGTAATAAAAAGTAATAATTAGAAATAAATAATAATAAATAGTAATAATTATTATTAAATAGTAAAAATGATTAATAATTCATAACAACTATGACTAATTATAAATAATTAGGATTAATTATTAAATACTAGGATTAATTAGTAATAATTATGATTAATTTTTAATAATTTGAAATAAATTATGGTATATTGTAAAAAACTGACACAATATATAGTGGATTGGCAGCATTTTGTTTGATTGATACCTTAGCTCCTCACAACTTCCTCCCACTGAAATTAGTTTAAAAAATATTCTAGTTCAGTAAGGTCTCCCTTCTCTCCATCCTAATGAATACAAAAATGTATATTCATCCATCAGAGTAGACTTTTCATAGTTATTTTAGCTATTTAATTTTGAGAGTGGGTGATTCGTTGGAAAAAAGTGTTTCTGTCAATCCGCTGGAAATTTGGTCCCCAGTAATTTACAATAATTATAAAAAAATAAAAATAATTATTTATTGTATTCTCTTGTTTGGATAGTGTTTATATTATATCCAATTATACCAAATAACTAATTATTTTATATTTTTTAGAAAAATATGGAACAATGATGTTGAAAATATTCATTATTGGATGATTGTTCTTGGAAAAATTAGTACTAAAATCCAAATGGTTTTGTTTTAAATCATATATATATTAAGGGTGGTCAGTATTTCTTATCATTTGAATCATCAAACCAAATGTTTTATCAAAATTGAAAATTATGTTTCCCTGAAAAAAATGTTCTCTAAGGACGTATGACACATTTGACAACATTCAAGTTCATTTATTATGTTTTGGTTTTCAACCAGATTATGTTTTTTGGTATCAACATAGTGAACTAAATACCAAAGAAGATACAAGTAATTTGGTTTCAAATCCAGAACAGTTTCAAAATTTAGTATATGATGTGGAAAGTCTATGTTTTCAAAAAAATGAAACTCAGGATGATATTGATTGAACTATTGAGTTGGAACCATATCATTTAAATGATTGGCTGAGGTCCTTCAAGGATTCCTTATATCCTAGTTGAATAATAAGAAAGTTTTAAGAAATTAATAAATTAATGTCTCTTAAATCGAGTAATTGAATATCAAATAGGTGTTTTGAAAAAATATTATCTTCAATAAAAATCTCATATACCTAAAGAAAATCTGTTGCCTAAAAGTTTCTATTAGAGAAAGAGGTTGGCTCGTAATCTCAGTCTTGGTTATCAAAAGATTCATGTAGTTAAAATGACTTCCTCTTATGTTATAGTGAAAATGATTCATTGGATAATTGTTCTACATGGGGAGAAACAAGGTATACTGATGCTCAACTAGGTATGTCTATATTTATTCTTGGAAAACAATTGAGATATTTCTAGCTCACACCAAGATTGTAGAATTAATTTATGTCTCAAAATATATAAAAATTGACGCAATGGAACTAAACCAATATTTAAACCGGTAAAAGCTTAAATCATCCCTATGATGACGATTCATGGAAAAATTTAAACAATGTTCATCCATTTTGTCTTTAAGAGTCTGAAACATGCGCTGGGATATTTCAACTAACGTTTTCTATCCATTTGGTTTTAACCGATGTAAATATTATTGTTGGTTTGCCTTTAAAACTCCGTACAATTATCCTCCATGGATGTTGATGAGGGAGACATATATATTTTTGACATAATTAATTCTAGGTCATCCGAAAAAAATTTATGTTTATTTGAAAACATTTATTGATGATTTAAATTCATTATAGATTAATGTTGTTAGTACATATGCGTAGCTACAAATCATAACGTCCTACTAAAATATGCGTTGATGTGGAAAATTAGTGACTTCCCAACATATGAAATGTTATCAGGATGGAGTACACTTTCTCCAAAATCATCTCCAAACTGTATGAGTGATAACCATGCATTTATATTCAAAAATGGAAAAAACCTTGTCCTTCCAAATTATCATAATATTCAAAAAATAAATATCATTTTATGAAAGGAATAGTGGAAAAATATGGTAATCCAACAAAGATCTCATGAAAAAAAGTTAATATAAATTTTCACTTCATTACCTTCCATCACATTTGGACCAGCAATAAACCATCAAAAAATGATGGGTCTGGAAAAGAGAACAATGGGACAAAATGAAGTATTTTTGGGGATTTTACAAATTGGTCTGATTTGACGGTCTATAACATGTTGAATGTAATGAATATTAAGAAGAATAATTTTGATAATTTATTTTATATAGAATTGGATTTACCATGTATGACCCAAGATAATATAAATACATGATTATATATTGCCCAAATTTTCAAGAGACCGAATCTTGAACTATTTGAAAATATCATATCGCATAAGTTGTTGAAGATAAATGCATCTTATATACTGTCCAAAGAGTTTCACTTATTATTTTTCTAGGGGATTGTTGATTTTATACTTTAATATTATTATTCAACCTATTTGGGTAGATGTGTCAAAAATGGTCATATTACCAGATTGAAATGTCTAAAATGTCAATTTTTCATTGAAAGACTTTTGCCAATTGGATATAGTGGTTTTTTAAATCCTATGAATTAGGAAGCACTAACAGTAATGGAAATGTTTTATCAAGACATTTGAGTGACAAAAATTTACGATGATGTAGTAATAAAATAGTTTAAATAAATCATTTTAAATTTATGTATACTGGAAAAATATTCCCACCATATTTGTTTTAATCAATAGATCATTTGATATTACATTTGCTACATGATAGAAAGTGTGGAGGTATAGTTTAGTTGTTTTGGATGTACACATTTGAGAGATTCATGTAGAAATTGAAGAAAAAATTACATAAAAAATCATTATTTGAAGGCTAAATTATAGATGCTCATTTTCAAGAGGAAATTTCGTTTTTCTATAGTCATTATTTTTTAAATGAATATCCCTAAACACAAAACCGCAGGAGCATTAATGTGGGAAATGTTGGAAATGAAATGAGAATTGAATTATAAACTTTAAATAAGCCCTAACATGGGTTCTTTGGAGTTTATGAACAATAACTTTTAGATGATGAATATCATATAGGTCATACATATATTCATCACAGCTGTGAAGAAAAAAAAATTTATAATGTTAGTGATCTTATTAATTATTCTATATTTTTTGTAAAATTACATAAATATTATATTATATGTAGGTTATATGATATTCATATCAAGAAACAGTTTCCCCAAATTACAACATCCTCTCCTGAAGAACAACATCAAAAAATAATTTCATACTAGTATAAAAAATTGTTAAAATAAATTATTTTTTATTTCACATAAAAATATAAATTTAATTCTTGTTATAGTGATAGTTTTTTTAAAAAAATTAGGTATATCTACATGATGATAGAATAGATAATCGATTGTGTGTTTTGAGTAACAAACCATCCCAAATGGTTAGATATGATTATGAATATGTGGTGAATGGTTTTGGATTTCGTACACTTTCATATGAGGAATATACAAAATTGGATAATGTTTTTTTCATGAGATTATCTCATTAGAGGTAAATAGAATTTTATTTTTACAGCATGCTGGAAGAAATCATTAAACTGTCTTATCTGGGATAACATTACATAAAAATGTTTATATGTCATTGGTTGGATACTGAGAGAGGCTTGTATGTTCATCTGATCTATGAAATTTTTGAAATTAAATATAAAAGTATTTTTTACTAAATGAACCATTTTTATTGGCTAATCAGACACATCAAAATTATTATAAAAATAAATATGCTACTTCAAGAGATTTGAGTGGTTGGTGATGCATAATAAAAATTAAATCTTGAGATATTCAGTTAACTAAATGTTAATGTGGTTCCACTGATGTGAATGGAATTAAATTTTTTTAAGAGACTACCCAAAATCCATCATTTTCATGAAGAGACACAAAAATTATTGATGACACCCCATAGTTATTGGTCGATGGAGACGATGATGTTAATGATGTTTCAACTAAATTAAAAATGATGAAAGATGATGAAACTGAAAATAATATATAAACTATTGATATTGACGGTGAAGATGAAGACATAGACATCGAAATCTATGATGACTAGGATGAAGGTGAACATCGATACAATTAAATACTATTTTAATCAAATACAATATATATATATATATATTCAATAATTTGAAAAGAACAATAATTTTGTGTATTAGATGGATAAGAATCTGTATCTTCTATTTTAGGAGGCTGATCATCCGCTGGATGACTATGATGTTAGATCATCTGATCCCAAAACTACAAAAAGTTTAGGGACAACTTGGATGGGGCATGCTCTTGCCCGTATGATGATTCATGACCCTATTCCCAAGCAACATCTACGTCTAGTGTTCGATCCATGCATTCATATGTATGTTTACCTATGTATTTTAGTTAGTTTTTATTAATTTATTTATATCCCAATTATTTGATTAATTGTTCATTTTTTACAGCATTACACATACTGGTTTTTGAAAAGGGATAAATATATTGCGTAATTATTTTTCTGAGGCTTGATTTCATGGGATCAAATTCCTATTAATCATTATCACTGCCTATTCAATAATTGACTATTACAAAAGTAAATAATATTTATTATGAAATAAATATAATTAATAACTTTGTAATATAAATAATTTGTAGGGAATATTGTTTCATATTGATTAGAGCATGCGTGAATCAATCTGGAAGGCATGGAAGAGAGCAATGAGTCAGCATTTCACCCAGGTTTGGCACAATTTGAAAAACAAAGTAATGTATTATATATTAGTTATAGAATTCGATGAGATTGGTTGCATCCACAGAAAACAATATATTTCATCTGAAATCTAGGATGGATTATGTACACACTGGTTGAGTAGATGGTTTTAAGGTATATCATCAGTAGGTTGGAAAAATCAGGGGAGACAAGAGGTGACTCATCAAGCTGGAAGTCAATCAATCAGAATGCATAGGTAGGATATGGTAAGTATGTTTTTTAAATATTATATATAACTTTATATATAAAGGTTTTGTTTTATATTCATATAGGCAGTCTCACATCCTGATATTACAGAGTTCAATGTTTATGTGAGGATGTACAGTGATCTAACCACCAGAAAAATTAGGGGAGATTTCTAGTTTCATATTGTGATTAGTATATTTTTTCAGTTATAAATTTAACTACAAAAATAAATATATTATTCTTGAAATAAAATTGAATGATTCATATAAGGACACAATTTATGAACCCTTGTGAGAGTTAGGACAAGACCAATGGTCAGACCAGTGCCCCCTAATTTGATGAGGCAGTATGGATGCAGGTGAACTAGAATGTCTTCGAGAAAGGGTGAGTTGTTGGTATTATCTCCCGATTGACCCCAGTGATTTTTATGGCACCACTTTGATGTCGGCGTATAGCTTAAGATAACCGTGAGGAGATTCATCATCATTTTCTGTACAATATCATGAGCAGAAGTGAGTTCAGAGTAAGCTTCTAGAGACAATACAGAGGGTGTTGAAGGAGATGTATCAGTGATAGCAGTAGCAGTATGAATATATCCTCGGATACCAGCAGTATTAGTAGTAATAAGAGATGCAGGATGAGATACGTCGATGCAGACATCAGTAGAAGTTGGAGAAGATGGAGTATATTGTTCGTCTGACTCGTAAGTTATGGATGGTGTTCCGTCCACCATTTCCTCCAACTCCTCAAGAAAACCCTCCCCCTTAGTGATGTATTTTTATTTTATAATGAAACAATTGAATGATTTTTTTGTAATATTAACTATTTAATGTTTTAAAAAGTGCGTTTTTATATTTTTATATTATTATAATATTTATTATTTATTTATCCTTTTATTATATTTAATATTTATTTTTTATAAATATCAATTTTTATTTTTGTGAATACATAGGTTTTTGTTATTTTAGTAATATTAATATTATTATTTCACTAATATTAATAATAATATTATTATAATATTATTTAATTATTTTATAGTTAAATTTAATTTACTAATATTAATATTATTATTTCTTTTATATTAATAATTTATTTTTGTTAATGTAATTTTATAAAAACATTATTGATCTAATATTAATTATATAAAATTATCTATATTCATATTGTATTATTAATAATAATATATTATTTTATCTTATTAATTTTTTAACAATATTTGCAATGGACCCGTCGTAAATAAAAAGTGTGATGGTCCATCCAATTTTTTAAAAAAATCAAAAATAGAATTTGTGATGGGTAGCCAACCCATCCCAATAATTTTTTTTTAAAAAATTTCCAAACCTATTTGTGACAATTTCAGTTCCAATCACAAATAATTACATTTTTTGATAGACTATTGAAAAATATAATATTTTCAACACCTTTTTTTGAAATGGCCCATTTGTGAGGGGACCCCATCGAAAAATATCATTTGTGATGAGAACCCTTAACAAATGTACCATTTCAAATATGATTTTTTAGTAGTGATTGGGCCTATAAATACAAAGAAATATGATATTTTATTGATTAAAAACTGTTAAGTATAGTGCACTCATTATATTGGTTGATACCAACAGTTACAATAGGTAATGCTTTAGAATTCATCTCCTGGATAGTGGTTGTCACAAAATCACATTTTTAGAAAGAAATTCAAAACTATTCAGGTCTCAGCCAAAGTATATTTTCATTGAGCATTGTCCAAGGATCCACCACTACTTTTAGTTTCATTGGTTGGTTTAATTATATTATATAAAATTTTATAATGTTTTTTATTTTTTTTTGTAATGAAACATGATATTCAAGTTTTCTCTTCCATCAACATTAGGTCATGATCTATCTCAGACTCTTCATAGTAATAAATGATTCATTCAATGTATACCATTTATTCCCTTGTGACATCATGTATTTTAGAAGAAAATATATTTCCCAAAGGAACACTAGCCTTATCAATAGGTCGGTATTTCAATAATGGAGCATTTTAAAACCAAGTATAAGTATCCCATGAACACGAGAAATTCACAAATTGTTCTTCTTATCCTTTGATAGGTATATAATTCAAATGTTTGATGAAATCACATACTCCATGGATTATAGGAACATTTTTTCATGTTTCCATTGGTTTTCCACAACGGCCTTCCCTAAAGATGATAATGGTTCTACAACAAAGGCACCAGCCCTCAATGTCATTTTTCTTCAATGGGGAACCTTCTTTTTTCACTATTTAATTTTGAACTTGTCGAAAATATAAAAACACATTCCCAATACACTTTTATATATAATAGATAAGGTTATCGTATTAATACTATATATTATCCTCTAACCTATCACCATTTATTATAATTATGTAATTATAAATATGTTGTTTTAGTAGGTCATAATCCACCATCACTCTCTTATAATAACCCAAACTACATTAAATGGAATTATAATCTAATTTATGGGGACTAAAATTACAATGAGATATTTTGGTAATAATACAGTTATGCTAAAACCCCCAAGTATGACCACAAATCCTGTCCCAGATCTCATCATTAGTGGGGTTTTAATTTTAGGGATTTAAATTATGCTTGAAAATATAAATCTTTGAGATTTTTGGAATGCTTCTATAGAAACTAAAATCCCAAGAGGTAAAATGTTGTTTCTAGGATTAGAAAACAAGAGGATAATATACCATATTGATATGAATAATATTTCCTTTTATGAATCCCCAAAATGAAGGAAACATTGATTGAATGGAATCTCTAATAAATGGATTATCAACTTTTTTTAGGATATGGTGGGTAATTAAGGAAAATCAATCCAGCCTCACCCTCAAAACATGGTGATATACCATGATAAATATTCTCTCATCTTCATGGTTTGGTTTATGACTCCAGACCCATGTCCAAGAAGGGTGTCCCATGTTAAAAATTCCTTGATAATGAGAAATTGTATATGAAGTTCATGTCATGCTTAACCAATTTTTATAAATATACGTACCTCGATTCCATTATTAGTATTTCATAAAACATAAAAGCTCTTAAAAAACTCATGTACATAAAATAGATTCCATGAAAAAATATTTGAAATTTTTTTCATTGTCTTCCTCAACCACATTTTTTTATATGGAAACCCTATAAAGGCTCAGTCTGGGATAGTTATTTTATCTATATTTTTACGAAAACACCAAAGGATTAAAACAATTAAAAAAATTTCCCCAATATTTATAAAACATAACAACATTTATTTATTATAAAAAATTTAAATATATAAGTTATTTATGTTTAAATAAATGATTTATTTTATAAAATACGCAAGGATGATACAAAATTTATTTGTAGATAAAATAAATCAAAACAAGAAGAAATGGGTTAAACAAAGAATAATATACCTCATAAAAAATAGAAAAGTTAATGAAATGTTGTTTTTCCAAGATCTCAATCTAATAATCATTTTTTCATTTTTATGAAGTGGCATTTAGTAGATTCATCTAGGATAGAAACCTAAAACATTAGTATGGCAGCCTATTCTCCATGTCTTTTCAGGTTTCCAAGGTCAACCACGAAATTTTGATCCCTGAAAATCTCCATGATAATCATACTCACCACCACTAGCCCTTCTATGTAGTGCATAAATCACATGTACATTATATTTTTCAACATCTAGAAATAGTCAACTCTTACTAACCATTATGAATGATTAATACTCCAAATGGATTGGGATTATATACATGATCCTTGATCAATAAATTTTTAGATAATTGGGAACATTCAACAATATCTCTCATGGTTTCATCACAAAAATTATCATAAAGCAACGTATATATGTATCATTTTTTACATTATCATTTGATTTTGGTTGTTCAGGTATTCCTCCCTATCATGGGAAGCCATTTCCTTTATATTTTTATAGAGCAATATTCATCCATACTTTTATAATCATCTATTTGGATGAGTGATTGACCATTAAAATTTCACTAATAAAGAATTGAATCAAATAGTATGTAGTGATAAAAGTCATAGTAATGTTCTATTCATATTGGTTTATAACATTAATGTTTATCTTTTTGGAAGGATCCATTTCATTTGATGAAGTTATCACACCTTACTTGGTTATCTAGGGTTTTCATTATGCTAAATCCTCTACATGGAAAGAGGAATAATATCTTATTCAACTTTTTTATTGGACAAAAATAACATCCAATGACCGATGTTCCTCAATGGTTGACAACATGGAAGATGGAAATTAAATTTCATAAGGCCCAGTCCTTGTACACGCAACATCAGGTGGTGATAAATTACATGAAAATGAGCTTTATGTGGGTGATGAAACTATATTCATACACAAACAGTTTCCACTAGTCTTTTTTAATTTTTTGGGAGAAGTGTCAGTGAAATTATCATTGTATTTTAGTTTTATCATAAATGGACATCTTCTCATATCTAATATCCAAATATATCTATTCTTGAGTGGAAGCATAAAAATCCATTTTTTTATCAAATAATCCTTCATCTATGTTCTATAACCCTACACCCTTAATTATCTAATCATTAAATGATATTTATTACTTATATGATTTCCCCCAAAATCATATTCCTTAGTAATAACCTAACAAGAACCACCATGTCTATCCAAGTGAGGTGATGGAAGGCCTGATTGGCTCTATGAATTAATCACATTAGAATCCTTATGACCATGATGACCATAACACTAATATGGAAATTCAATGAAATGTTTAGAAGGATGTGATCCTATATGTATTCTAGATTCCCAAACAATGGATTGAAGACAATTTTTATCATGATATTGACATTACCCACCAGTCTCATCTGGATTACCCCATAAATTTTTAGGTATTCTCACTCTATTACCCTTAAAAATATTTTTATTCTCTTCATGCCTGAAATGACTGAATGAATAAAAAATAAACATATCCAACATGTTCATATTTTGTTACAAACAATCCTGAATAAAAACAGAAGTGGTGGATCATTTTATACATGATTCACAAATATAATTCATATTTATCTTTGGAATGGAACACTTTTACAACTAAAATATTTCAATTTTCTTCTTCCATAGGTTAATAAGAATATTAGTTGAATATGAATATCATAGTCTCAATATCAATTTTATATGGGGCTCTAATAGATAAAGAAATTTCAAAAAAACACTTTCAATTTATGAGTATCCAATTATGTCCATGAATCTGATCCCAAAATTGTGTTGTTTAGTTTCTATACTTATGTGTGATAATGCTAGGGTCCCAATTTTAAAAATAAAGAACCTATGTTTAAGGGATATAGAACCAAATCCCTATGGTCTCATTATAAATTCATCAGATTGGAATAAGAGGTGTATGTATTTTCATCCAAGAAATTTATATCTCTTGGATTTGAATCCCTAGATATACAATAATAAATTAACAATGTGATAAATAATATGTGGTTTATAAACCCTTTTAATAGTTATTAAAGTGAAAATACAATTATTACCTCATTTGATCTATTCGGCAATGTCCTCTTTCTTGTAAATTACCTGATAAATATTTACTTAACAATGAATCTTGGAATGTACCACATCCCTAGAACGAATAATATTATGTTTTAAAAATTCATTTGTACCTTCATATCCTGACAATCCCCCATTGGTAAGTCATTTAGAAACTACCAAAGCATCATATAACTCAATCAATTCATTCTATCATTGACAAGTAACCTATAAAACCCCTCTCAATACCCATTTGAGACTCAAATATTACAAAATAGCAATGAGTGTAGAATATCCCTAATCACCACCAGCATTCCCAAGGGAGATATTCCACCCCCACAAAATGATACATATAAATAATCAAATATTGTACATTAAAAGTTATAACAATTAACATAATATATTCATGGAATTTAAAATATTACATCATTAAATATTTTTAAATTTTAATGGGCCAGTTTGTTTTAAATAATAATTTTTTTTATTTCATTAATACATTAATTGTTTTAAATACATGAATAAAAATGTAAAATTAATAAATTGAATATTTAAAATATAGAATTTATGAATCAATTTGAAGAACAATGTATACCAATAAAAAATTATTTCTTTTAAAAATTTAAATTTTTGATATGTTAATTTTTTAATACATTGAATATTTTATGTTACTAGTTATTAGATTTAAAATAAATTAGTTGATTATTTAAAATACAAATATCTTTTTTATTAAATTGTTTTAAAATAAATTATTATTTTTTTATTTATGAAATATTTTTTTAATGAATATATTGTTTTCCCGTGTTTTTTGGGTTTTTAAGAAATAATTACTTTGAAGGTGTGGTCCAAAACATCACCACTATAATGGATATATCATAATTTAAATTATGAAACATTGTAAGAAAAAATACGTAGGACATTAATATATGAATTAATAACATAATGAAACCCTCCACCCATATATAATATAAGTATTTCCCCACTACATCTAATTGCATATTAAAGGTATCATTATAAGAAATGTTATCAAACATGTTATATCAATCAGATTTTTATATATTCATTCTTATCCAATTAACATAAATATATATAAGAAATAATGAATAGATATATAATAAAAAAATTAGAAATGATCACATTACAATTAAAAAGGTAAATGGAATTTAAATCATATGTATAAAATTTAATCATAAAAAATTATAATGATTCGGTATATCATATCTGAAAATAATGAATAAATCAAAAATCTTATCAGTAGTTGATATATATAAAGATGTGTTTGAACATATTAGAAAAAATGAATAAATTAATAATGTATAGAATTAATGTAAAAAACCTATAAATTAAAATCTAATAGTATAAAATAATCAAAATAATTTATATATATCTTAATATTGTTTTAATTCTCACCTTATAGTTATTTTTTTCAGCCCAAATGTTAATTATTTAAATAGATGTACATAAAATAATTCCAATTATTTACTATCAATAATAGATATATGTTATTAAATACAGGAAAAATATCTATATAAAAATTTACCTATAAAGTATTCTATATTCAGAAATTTTAACTCTATTAATTTATATTAAATTTTAAAAATTGCATATTTATAAATAAATTGTGATTAATAAACAGGGGTCCTTGTATAATCATATAGGTTTCGAATTATCATATTTAATGTAGATAAATTTGAAAATTTTTATAAATTTACACAATAGACCTACAAGAAAATTAAAAAATTATATACATATGAAAAGATGATGTGGGTGATACATAAGAATTGGCAATGACCAAATTAAATTCTAATATTGCATCATATGAAAATTTTCCGATTATTAATGAAATTTTCAGTTAATATATATATATTTATTGAAAATAGATTACATAGTAAATATAAACAATTCCATACGCATTTGTATTTAGACAAAAATTTAAAAATTAACTATCAAATAAAAATCATTAAATATATATAGATATGAAAAATTATAGTAACTAATTTATATGTACATGATTTTTATAAATAGTAATGGAATTTTATTTTATTTATTATTTATATTACTCACCCTCATATCTTTTAATTTTTAAATTTCTGATATGTATATTTTATGGATCATTAACATTATATTTGTATTGTTCATAAAGGTGAAATTATATAAAATAATATGAAATATAAAAATATAATTATTTTAAAAATTCATTAACATCAATAAATCTCACCAAAATGATTAATTTTTCTCTATTGGATTTATTTTTTCTTTATGAGGAAAAAAGAAAATTATATTCTAATATTTTAACGATTTTTATTCCTCTCTCTAATAGTAATAAGGAAAAATATGAAATTATGAATATATGGAAATATATGTTTTCAAACTATTTATCATAATAGATGTGATAATATCAAAATTTATCCATCACATCAGCTTGAATATATTTATAAAATTGAATGGTTTTTTCTCAAAAATATTATTTTATCATGAATTTTATGAAAATATACATATACGATAATTTACTGAATGTAATAAATCATTAATGAAACTCATTATTTATTCATCTTATTTTTTATAGTAAATTAAAATTTTTAAACAATATTATATTTTTAATCACATTGTTATGTGGTGAATGAAAACTATAAAAAAGTACTCATTTTAACAATTATTAATCCTTTTAAAAATTATAAATCTCATTATATCAATTTTTTTAATGTTTTGGTATATTCATTTAAACATAAATAAATAAAAATAAAAGATGAATGGAACTTCTATAGAAATATGAAGTATTATTGGAAGGAATTATTTGTTACAAAAAAAACTTGATGATCTAAGAGGAGATCATGAAATGGTTTTATTTTCTAAATTTATCTTGTGGATATGATGAATGCGTTATTAATATAAACTAATTTTCTACAATATAATTTAATTTTCCCATGTGTGTTATTTTTATTTAATTCTAAAATTAATAGTTATTAAAAAGAAAATTTAAAGAATATCATAATCCAACTAAATCATAACAATATATAAAAAGACTTATCAAAATATAAAATGATTCATAAAATTAAATCCTACCAAAATAACATGGGAAAGAGAATAAAAAATAATCTAAAAATATTAAAAATCCAATTTTCATCACCATGGGGAATGTTTTCTTACCCAATGTTCATAACATTTTTTAAGGAATTCATGAAAAGTATCATTGAAATTCATAGTACTCATACATATTTTATCAACACAACGACTCTTAATGACACAAAAATATTTTTTTCACACACGTCTTCTAAATTATACTCTAATACATACCTACTAGATATTAGATGCAACATCAATATACACCAAGTGTTGAAATTATATTATATTCCCAAATAGTTGATATGTACTAAAATATATCAACATATAAAAAATAATCAATTCACATAATATTATATTTTTTTCAATAGGAATAATGTAAAAATATTATAAATAAATATTATAGTTAATAAATTCAATTTTTTACTCTATATTATTTCATTTCCAAAGATATCACTCATTTCATATATTTTAATCATGTAATTTCAAATTATTATTAAGTTTTCAATATTATATATTTTCATATAAAATATTTTATTGTTGGGAATTTCTTATTATTTAATTAACCATCTATAAAATTACTATAAATAACCTTATATATTATGAAATTTAAAACATGAATATTGAGAGCAATTTTTTTATAACGAAACCCAAAATTCATTTTTACAAATAAATCATCTATTATAAAATATGTGAATATATATTAGAGTTAGAAAAATTACCCAAAGACAAAAGAAATAACTCAGTTGGTCAAATTAAATTATGTATCTACATATAAATTAGAATTTTCATTTCAGAAATGAATCATCCATATTTAATATCAATTATATTTTACATAAAATTCAATATGATGATAGAAATTATATAAAGTTTTTTTACAAAATATATGTTATGGAATCCATTATATATTGTCTATTGGATAAGATTTAGGTTCTTTAAATATCAAATAGGAAGTGATACCATATTAAAAAAATCATGTACTCTTCTATGAGTTAGTGTAAGGAAATGATTACATATTATTATGAAACAAATGGATAAAATGTAAATGTTTGATCTGGTATAACTCACAATGATCTAAATTTGAGTAATTAAATGTATTGATACAAAGTATATCTATGAAAATGAAGGGAAATTATCTTATTAAATGTTTTAGTCATAAAAGGAATAATGATAATGTCGGAAAAAACAATAAGGGTTGGTTAATTAGAGTCTACAATTTTTCTATAAATTTTAATCGCACACAAGGTGTATGATGATCAGATGATAACCTTGAATCAATGAAAAAAAATATTATAATATAATAGAAAATAGTGTAGCTGAATTAAATATATCATAACATAGAATACTATATGATAAAATATTAATCACATCAAATAAAATACAATATATAATTAATCATAGTTAAAAAATAATACAAATAATATCGATTAACAATTTAAATTCTCTTAAATAATATCAATTATAAAAAATTGAAATAAAGAAAACCTTTTCTTTTAGACTATGATAACATGTTGTTGATTACCTAAACTAAGAAATACCCACTACATGACTAGAAATTACAAAATTGTTAACACATTATGAAGTTTCAATTTCAAGTTCATGGATAATGTATCTTTCAAGACACAAGATCCCTTCATCAATGAAATCAAAGACAATAAGCTCATGAAAATAAATATTTATCAATAATAACCTTTTAATAAAGGATAGTTATTTATATCCCTTGAAATTCTCGATCATAGAGGATTATCAAAATAGGATTACATCGCTGGAAGCTATTAAATCTCAATGACTGGATAGAGAGTGATTAAATTGAAATGAATGTGGAGTAATTACTTATAAAAACTCATATAAATTCGTTACATGGAGATCATTAAAAAAAATACAATAAGAATGAAAATTTGTAACACCCTATTTCAATCATCAAAATGATTAGAATCTACACATTGGATCATTAATGAAATTTCATGAGTAACAACTTATATAGATTCGATTACTAAAATCACTAATTTATATTTGTAGACATCAACTACTTTATATTTTCGTTTATTCAGTGTTTCAGTTTGTTAGAGGTAAAATATTATTTGATAAAAGGACACCATTAAAATGATTTTTTGTTAAAAATGGTTAATATTTTATTTTATCGGTGATTTTTTTTAATTGTTAAGAGCCTCCTATTTATCAAAACTAAAAATGTGTTCAAAAAATGAATTATGGATAATTTATCGTATATATATTTATATATTTATATATTTCAAACTGTGATTCATAAAATAATTATTATTTTTATTTATATAAATAATATATATATATATATATATTATAATAATCATACAAATAAATAATATGACATCCATCATCAAGGAAAATGATAACATAAAACAATTTCTCTAGGACCCCAACCTTGTTGAGGGAATCCTCTATCCGATATATATTGTAACACCACAGGTAAATAAAGAATATGACAATATCATATTTATCCATATTTGTGAATAAAATATTAATATGATATTAAAGGGGATGTTATGCTCGATGGCATACCCAACACGCAACAACGAGTTTCTTGGGAATCATACGTTGCACTCTAATAATAAAATAATATTATTTTAAATGGTAGTTAACGCCTAGCTGTTGTGATGGCAGGAAGGAATAGAACTAACTACAAAATTATTATATATGTTTTTGAAATATTTTTAGTTTTTCAATAAATGTTTGAGGATTAAAAATGCGATTGAATCCAATTTTAAGCGTAAACATTTTAATATTCTTTAAAAGGTCGATTAACCGCCTTTTGATGGCGAACCCCTATTAAATAAACATTTTTACAATGGTATGTGTTATATTTGACAAAATAAAATTCTTCTTTAGAATCAGGACATCAAAATTAACTTTGTGTAAATTTTTGGTATTTTTCCAAAAAAGTTCAATTTTTAATGAATAGTGAAAAATGTTGTATTTTAATTCAAAACCTATTTTTAATCTAATTTATTTATATGATTATATTATCTTTTTAATTGGCTTTAAAGTTAAATTAGAATATATTTTTACCATATAATCCAATTGTGGTCTTTGGAATTAATTTCACTTTGAAATCAGACTTAAACTAGTGTCAATCTTTTGATACAATTTTTTTCATAAAAACACGCTATTTGTTTTGATAGCGGGAATTAATTATTAAATTAGTTAATTCAACTTATGTGTTTTGAATTTTTTAAAATAGGCATCATTTTTTAATTCGGAATATCTAATATAGCTTAGGGTGAATATTTGGTAATTTTCTGAAAAACCTCAATTTTTGATTAATAGTGAAACCATTAAGTGGTACTTATAAAAACCGATTTTTCCGTTTAAATGAAATTTTGTCATATTTGTGTTTTGAATTTCAAAAATCCGACATACATGGTTGTCATTAAGAATTAAAATGTGGTTCAATGGGATAAAAAAAATTTTTTGGTGAATAGTAACTTATTATGTTTTTAATCGCGATTAGAAGTAATAAGTGTAGTTTAAGGTAAGAATAATGTTTTAATAAAATGAAATGACCTAGACACATATCCTACCCTCATTGGATGTGTCATGGCCGACCAAGGAAATCCATGGGTCAACTTGGGGACCCCATGGATCCAATTTGGTTGGAAAAAGACATAAATATCTTTTTATATAATGTTAAAGTAAAAATGACCCAAACATTACATGTTTTACTAAAACAATTTTTACTTGTGGTTATACAAGTCATATTTTTTACTATAAATAGTAATTATAAATCTAAAAAGATTTCCTACATCATAGTATTTTTTTTATAATTTGTAGACGTTAAATAAATTAAATTATTTATGACATCATGATGATGCAGCGATGACCTCATTATTTAATGATTTAAAAAAATGGAATGATAATGTAATATCTAAGACCTAAACATGTCCAAAACCTATTGGATGGGTGTATTTCAAACCCTTATCACCTTATCCACGAATTATATGAATATGGGACCTTTTAAATTCGAAACTCATTTTCAAATAAAGTAACATTTGCTTACTTTCCAAGAGTTCCCCTCCTCTCCTCTTATAAAAGGCCCCCACCTCTACCTCCTTACCCACACATCTCAAGACTTTTTCTTGGTCATACTCTACCCATTTCATCTCTCCACATCCCTCTCTAACTCTTTTTAGCATCACTTTCGGAATAATCCTTTACAAGGAAGCCTTTGAGCTCAAATCAAAGGAAGTTACACGATTTAAAGGTAATGTATTCACTTCTGTCCTTTTGTTTTATTTTGCTTCTAAAACCCCCCTAAACTCTTTTTTTTCATTTATTTTGTAAAAATTAATGTATATTCAATATACTAGGATGTTCTTATAATAATTATTCTAGCTACCCTTACACACACCTACATCTAATGGTTAAAGAACATACTGTTTCCGTGGATGGCGAATTTCTGCCTCCCAAAACGATGATTGTTCATCTTTATTATAACACCTTCAAAGGTGGCCATTAAGATGACACTATATTTATATATGATATATGATATTTTTATGTTTTACTTAAGCTTCTGTATTTTTCATTTATGGCATACCTTTATGGTTTCCGTTATGGGTAAACATGATATCTTCATTTAAGGAAGTGCGGACTACCGCCCCCTCAATGTGATTTGATTCGTTAATACCATATGTGCTATGTATAAAGGATATATTTAATGATATTATATATGATAGCATACTTGAATTAAAATACTATTATGTATAATTATGTTTTAATTCCATTAAATATGAAATAGAAATGGAAGTAGCGTTAATGAGTACGTACGGCTTACCGTCTCCATGAACGGTACATTTCATTTCTTAACTCTAAATGTTATGTAATAATATAAATGCATGAATATACTGGATATATATGATATATATGATATCTACATCAGGAATACAACTCTGGATATAATGAACCTTTGACCACACGAACAACATGTAATTGTAAGAAGTCCACTTTCGACTTAAGAACCAAATATCGACAAAACAAGAATTATTAACTTAAATGATTACATAATGTTTATGAAATGGTAATAAGTGATATAAAAGGAATAATGAACTTGAAAATGTTTCTTAAGGAAGTATAAATTAACTCATGTTTATTATTCAGGAGATTAAATAACGATCGAGTCAAGTCGGACCCGAGGTAAGGGATCTTACTCCCCTCTCTCTTTTTAAGTACACTCATTTTATGTCATTCCTTCTAAAGCTCATCTTTCTTGTTATTGGTATGTTATTTTATATTAATATTACTGTAATTTTTATGTTCATATGATGAGAGACCCTATTCTCTCTCATCAATCCATTTTGGAAGTTTTGAGTGACGTCGTTCGGCTGTCGAATTTTCGTAAGAGATCTTACCTCTCTCTTTCTTTTAAATTACTCTCCTTTATGTCACTTCTTTTAAGATCATCTTTGTTATGTTGGGGGATGTTCTTTTATATTCCTCTTTCTGTAATATTTATGTTAATATGAAGAGAGAACCTATTTGATCTCATCAATCCATTTTTGTAAGTTTTATGTGGCGCCGTTAGGCTGCCGAGTTTTCGTAAGGGATATTTCATCTCACTTTTATTCTCGTGAGATTTATGCTATATTTTCCAAAATTTCCTTTGAGTGGTGTATTTACTTCCCATTAGTTTACTCATTGTGTAATATAATTTCATTTATGAGTATTTACATCAATGTTGTATTGTCCTTCTTTCACGGGGTGTATGTCTCGAAAGATACCCATGTCGGTAAGGAAACCTTTCACCCTCCCCTTTTTGTAAAAGACTTCTTTTTTTATGTCTTCTAATTCACATAATATTATGTTGGATATGTTCTTATATACCCTTATTGATTTAAATTTTATGTACAAGTGATGATATACTGCTTTTTATCTCTCATCAACTCATTTTCTGAATTTTGTAGTGACACCGTTAGGCCGTCAAATTTTTGCAAGGGAGCTTCTTAACCCAAATTTGATTATTTGGGATAATCTTGTACTCCTTGAATATGTCATTATATGAATATGTGTGAATAACCTCTTATTTTTTTACACTTAATATCCCCTTATATTGGGTGTTTTCATTTGTCGCACATAATTATGTAGTTGATTATCCTTAAACCAAGGATACCGTCTTTGTAAGGGACTTAGTCTCAATCTCCATTCATTGAGGCGTATTTTGTTTTATACACAACCCTCATTTATATAGTGTATAAACCCCTTTGACTTTTACTTTTATACAAAATGAATCTTTTTCTATGAATCATTTTACTAAACGACAAAAAGCAATGTTTCTTTTAATGTACGCGGTGACGACGACCTTTTCCGCCGCTGTCAGTATTATTTGATCATTGGTTTCCTCAAAAAGCCGTAATATTTTTAAAATAAAATAAATACCATATACGCTTTTATGTATTTTGGTATTTAAAATTGTTTTGATAAAGGATTCTATTTTGTCAATATATTTAAATGATATATTGTGATTGAAATGTGGAAATTTTATCATTACTTTATATTGGTTTTTTGTGTTATAATTTTATAATGGTACTTGGACATTTTACGGGTGGTTACATGATAAACCATATGACGGGTGGTTCCATGAATACCAGGATGGGTGGTTACGTTATAACCTCCAATGCGTTGGGTATGGAAGTCAGCCGTATGGCTATTCCATTAAGTATGTATGGAAGTTGGCTGAATGGCTATTCCATTGAGTGATATGTGTAGAAGTCGACCTTATGGTTATTCCACTTAAGTATGTTTATGTCCCAAGTTTCCTATATATGTTATATGATCTTTATATGGGTTTTATGGTAATCTTTTGGTTACATAAGGTTAAGTAATGAACTTTTATTTGGCGAAGAGTTTTTACTACTTCAAAAAGGTGAAAAGTATTACTTTGATAAGGTATACATGGTTTACTTGTTTTTTTGAAAAACTATCAGTCTTCATTATTTGTGTATCCCTTACTGAGCTTTTTATTCTCATCCCAAGTTTTTGAAATGTTTTTCATAGGACTTAGAAAGGAATAGGGTCAAGGATGGGTTCAAGGGAAATTCATGCTACCTAAAACATGGAACTAGACATGTTTCTTTTTAAGAGTAATTATTTTATGGAAATTTTAGTAGAAGCGACTACTTTGTAATCTTTTGAGATGTAATAGTTATGTCCTAATTCTCTAAAACTCTAAACCTGAAAATATCATCAATGTAAATTACTCATTTAATTAAATATTAAGTAAGGTTTAAGGTTGGGGCCTTATAGTTCGTATCAAAGGTCGGTTTAGATAACTTTAGAGGTTAGGGTATTCTTTAAGCATAAGTGACATGACTATAATGGTTAGGATTTCAGAAAGAGTCAAAGTTTTAGATAAAGTGAATGAGTAAGTATATATTAGTGTTTATCTTCCCCATTAGTACATGATGGTTTTGTTGATATACTCACACTGACCTTTTTGGTTTTAGTAAATGGCTGGATCTACCAGGCACCAAAGTAACAATGGATGTGAAGGAAACTGTAACAGTTTTTTGAGCAAGCAACTGAATGATTTGGGAGCTGAAATGATAACTCCTGTTTTTATCCTCAACCAACTATCAGGAGTCATGATTGACCACCTAAACCTTGGTGATTTCTATAAGGAATCATATATGCGAGAAACAAATCCCTATAGAACTACAGGTAATAATCATAAAGGTAAGTGTGTACAAAAATCTATGTGTCAAAGATGTGGAAAGAAACACCTAGGAAAATGTTTTAAAGGGACAGAAATATGCTATAGATGTGGAAATGAAGGTCATAAAGCAAGAACCTACCATGGAAAAAGTAAGCATCTAATTGACTCTAGGAAAGGGAGAGAATTTATTTCTGAGGGATCAATTGAAGTATTTAAATTTGGTGTGCATGGTCATTATTCAAACACATGTCATATGAAGAAGTTTCGGGAATGAGATCACCAAGATTGTACAAATATTCATTTACCAATACCTAATGCCATTCTGATTAAGGATGATAAAACTGACAATGACCAATCAATGTTATGTATAATTTCATGACTATTGTTTTCCTATTTTGGAATCTTAGAATATGATTCATCATTTTGTTTGTAGGAATGACGTATTTCGGTATAAGTTGGAAAGGAATGGTTAATGGATCATGAAGAATGTTGAATGAGTAAGATGTCAACATATAAGGGCATCAAGAGTTATGGTGAAATTCTTCAGATTATTAAGTCTCTTTTGATGATGGGGTTACATTAGAAGACTTTTTATATTATGTGTAACCCTGATGTTTAATATATGCATATTTTATTCAAGGAATAGTTATCTTTTCTTTTTTGTACATAGTTATAAAGAACCATTTGGGTTTATATGATCCTTACTTTTGAAGTAATTATGGGTTACTATATGTTATGATTCAAGTGAAAGGAATGAGATAAAATTGAGTTTAAATTATGTTATGGTAATTTTTGATGATTTTATCCTTTTTTTGGGGAATGATTTGATAATTATATAGTTTTGGAAAAAGGACAACACACAGACCGTGTGACTACCCATCGCGTCAGACAAAGCTGCGGGAATCGAACCCACAACCAAAGTGTGACTGGTATTTATCAACTACCACTAGACTACGTGATGTCCCTGATTAGTTTGACTGATTCTTTTTAGTTATATGTTTTTATGAATTAAGAGTAAGTTGATTTTGGGTTATTTATGAAAATGATTAACTTATCAAGGAGGATATGTTATTATGTTAATTACTTTTCAATAGAAGACTTTAGGAGCAACTAATGTTGTTTGGAGATAAATGTTACGATTTAACTTGGAAGACTATGTGACTAAATCCTTCAAATATTTGGGTTTCAATATTATATTGGTTTGATTTGAAGAATTTTATGGACAAATTGTTTATCAGATGGTCCTCGTCGAACTTTGGGTTTTTTTGGACAAATTTTGGAGATTAAGCATTGATTTTTTTTAAAGGGTTATCCTTTTCTGGTTTATCTGATCTTGTACTAACCTTTTTGGTTTTGGTTTTGGTTAAAGACTAAAGACATGAGAAGTATATAGTTCTCTTTGGTGGATTAGGTGATTCTCTAGAAGTTGATTATAATATTCTTAATATGAACAAGTCTTCCTAAATACTAGTTTTTTGGAGAAAATATGAGTTTGTGTAAGGAATCTAATAAAAGTTCAAAGTCAACATGATAAGTGATTATGTTTCCTTATGAATAAATTCCTCAATAAAAAGTAACTTAAAAAAATGTTGTCTATTAACTTTTCCTATCGGGGAATCAAATACCGTTTAACCCATCATAAGTTTGTGATTTTCTTATGGTTAACTTTCTCCTAGACATCTTTACTATCACTCTCGCTCAAGAACATGACCTTTTTCTTTTTCATACATATCCATGTTTTCCTACAAGGAATCCTTTTATGGGATAACTCGGGTGACCTCTATACTTATCATTCTTTATTTTAAAGTGATTATTTTACCGACTCTTGTTCCGATGTGGGACTTTCAAGGATGTTTCCGAGCTCAATTTTAAAATTACGAGGATGAAATTACCAAAAGGGGGGAAGGATGTAACACCCCATGTAAATAAAGAATATGAAAATTTCATATTTATCCATATTTGTGAATAAAATATTAATATGACATTAAAGGGGATTATATGCTCGATGGAGTATCCAACAGGCAACAATGAGTTTCTTGGGAATCTTACTTTGCACTCTAATAAAAAAAATATTATTTTAAATGGTAGTTAACGCCTAGCTATTGTGATGGCGGGAATGAATCGAACTAACTACAAATTTTTTATATATGTTTGTCAAATATTTTTTCTTTTTACAATAAATGTTAGAGGATTAAAGATGCGAATGAATCCAATTTTAAGCACAAACATTCTAATATTCGTTAAAAGGTCTATTAACCGCCTTTTGATGGAGAACCTCTTTTAAATCAGCATTTTGAAAATGGAATGTGTTATATTTGACAAAATAAAATTTTTCTTCAGAATCGGGACATCAAAATTTACTTTGTGTAAATTTTTGGTATTTTTCCAAAAAAGTTCAATTTTTAATGAATAGTGAAAATGTTGTATTTTAATTCAAAACCACTTTTTAATATAATTTATTTATATGATTAGATTATCTTTTGAATTTGTTTTAAAGTTAAATTAGAATATATTTTTACCATCTAATCCAATTGTGGTCTTTCTAATTAATTTCACTTTGAAATCGGACTTAAACTAGTGTCAATCGTTTGATACATTTTGTTTCATAAAAACACACTTTTTGTTTTGACAGCGGGAATTAATTATTAAATTAATTAATGCAACTTATGTGTTTTTAATTTTTTAAAATAGACATCATATTTTGAATTCGGAATATCAAATATAGCTTAGGGTGAATTTTTGGTAATTTTCTGAAAAACATCAATATTTGATGAATAGTGAAACCACTAAGTGGTACTTATAAAAACTGATTTTTCCCTTTAAATGAAATTTTGTCATCGTTGTGTTTTGAATTTCAAAAATCCGAAATACATGGTTGTCATTAAGAAGTAAAATGTGGTTCAATGGGATAAAAATAATTTTTTTGGTGAATAGTAACTTATTAAGTTTTTAATCGCGATTTGAGGTAATTAGTGTAGTTTAAGGTAAGAATAATGTTTTAATAAAATTAAATGAACTAGACACATGTTCTACCCTCATTTTATGTGTCATGTCCGACCAAGAAAATCCATGGGTCAACTTGGGGACCCCATGGATCCACTATGGTTGGAAAAATACATAAATACCTTTTTATTTAATGTTAAAGTAAAAATGACACAAACATGAGATGTTTTACTAAAACAATTTTTACATGGGGTTATACAAGTCATATTTTTGACTATAAATAGTCATTGGAAATATAAAAATATTTCATACATCATAGTAGTTTTTTTATTATTTTTAGACATTAAATAAATTAAATTATTTATGACATCATGATGATGCAGCGATGACCTCATTATTTTACGATTTAAATAAAATGAAAAGATAATGTAATATCTAATACCTACACATGTCCAAAACCTATTAGATATGTGGATTTCAAACCCTAATCACCATATACACGAATTATATCAATATGGGTCCTTTTAAATCCGAAACTCATTTTCCAATAATGTAATATTTGCTTACTTTCCAAGAGTGCCCCTCCTATCCTCTTATAAAAGGCCCCCACCTCTACCTCATTACACACACCTCTCAAGCCTTTGGATCGTTCAAACTCTGCCCATTTTATCTCTAAAAATCCCTCATTAACTCCTTGGACCCTCACTTTGGGAAGAATCCTTTCCAAGGAATCCTTTGAGCTCAAATCAAACGAAGTTACCCGATTTAAAGGTAATGTCTTCACTTGTGTCCTTTTGTTTTATTTTGCATCTCCAACCCCCTAAACTCTTTTTATTAATTTATTTTGTAACAAATCCAGTATCTTAAATATACTAGTATGTTTTTATAAGAAATATTCGAGCTAAACTTACACACATCTACATCTAATGGTTAAAGAACATACTATTTCCGTGGATGGAGAATTTCTGCCTCCCAAAATGATTATTATTCAACTTTATTCTAACACCTTCAATGGTGGCCATTAAGATGACACTATATTTATATATGACATCTAATATGTTTATGTTTTACTTAAGCTTCTGTATTTTTCATTTATGGAATACCTTTATGGTTTCCGTTATGGGTAAACGTGATATCTTCATTTAGGGAAGTGCGAACTACCGCCCCTCAAAGTGATTTGATTTGTTAATACCATATGTGGTACGAAAAAAGGATATATTGAATGATATTATATTTGATAAAATACTTGAATTTAAATACTATCATGTATCATTATTTTTTAATTCCATTAAATATGAAATAGAAATGGCAGTAGTGTTCATGCGTACGTACGGCTTACTGTCTCCATGAACGGTGCATTTCATTTCTTAACTCTAAATGTTATGTAATATTATAAATGCATGAAAATACTGGATATATATGACATATATTATATCTACATCATGAATACAACTCTGGATATAATGAACCTTTGACCACACGAACAACATGTAATTGTAAAAAGTCCACTTTCGACTTAAGAACCAAATATCGACAAAACAAACATTATTAACTTAAATGATTACATAATGTTTATGACATGGTAATAAGTGATATAAAAGGAATAATGAACTTGAAAAAGGTTCTTAAGGAAGTATAAATTTACTAATGTGTATTATTCAGGAGATTAAAGAACGATCGAGTCAAGTCAGACACGAGGTAAGGGATCTCACTCCTCTCTTTCTTTTTATGTACACTATTTTATGTCATTCCTTATAAAGCTCAACTTTCTTGTTATTGGGATGTTATTTTATATTAATATTACTGTAATTTTTATGTTCATATTATGAGAGACCCTATTTTCTCTCATCAATCCATTTTAGAAGTTTTGAGTGGCGCTGTTAGGCTGCCAAATTTTTGTAAGAGATCTAACCTCTCTCTTTCTTTTAAAGTACTCTCCTTTATGTCACTTCTGTTAAGCTACTATTTGTTATGTTGGGGGATGTTTTTTATATTCCCCTTTTTGTAAACTTTATGTTAATATAAATAGAGACCCTATTTGGTCTCATCAATCCATTTTTGTATGTTTTATGTGGCGCCGTTAGGGTGCCGAGTTTTCGTAAGGGATTTTTCATCTCAATTTTATTCCCATGAGATTTATGCTACATTTGCCACAATTTCCTTTGAGTGGTGTATGTAGTGCCCATTATTTTACTCATTGTGTAATATACTTTCATATATGAGTATTTACATCAATGTTGTATTGTCCTTCTTTCATGGGGTGCATGTCTCAAAAGATACCCATTTCGGTAAGGGAACCTTTCACCCTCCTCTTTTTGTAAAAGACTTCTTTTGTTATTTATTTTAATTCACATAATATTATGTTGGGATATGTTCTTCTATATCCTTATTGATTTAAATTTTATGTCCATGTGATGAGATACCCATTTTTATCTCTCATCAATTCATTTTCTAAATTTTGTAGTGATGTCGTTAGGCCGTCAAATTCTTGGAAGGGAACTTCTTAACCCAAATTTGATTCTTTGGGATAATATTTTACTCCTTGAATGTGTCATTATATGAATATGTGTGAATAACCTCTGATTGTTTTACACTTAATACCCCCTTATATTGGCTGTATTCATTTGTGGCACATAATTATGTAGTTGATTAATCTTTAAACCAAGGATACCGTCTTTGTAAGGGACTTCGTCTCAATCTCCATTAATTGAGGAATATTTTGTTTTATACACAACCTTCCTTTATACAGTGTATAAACCCCTTTGAATTTTACTTTTATATAAAAGGAATCTTTTTCTACTAAGCGTTTTACTAAATGATAAAAAAGAATGTTTTTTTAACGTACACGGTGACAACGACCTTTTCCACCGCCACGAGAATTATTTGATCTTTGGCTTCCTCAACAAGCCGTAATGTTTTTAAAATAAAATAAATACCATATACTCTTTTATGTATTTTGGTATTGAAAATGGTTTTGATAAAGGATCTAATTTTTTCAATATATTTAAATGATATATTGTTATTGAAATGTGGAAATGTAATCATTCTTTTATATTGGTTTTATGTGTTATAATTTTATAATGGTACTTGGACATTTTACGGGTGGTTATGTGATAAACCATATGACGGGTGGTGCCATGAATACCAGGACGGGTGGTTACCTTATAACCTCCATTGCATTGGGTATAGAAGTCGGCCGTATGGCTATTCCATTAAGTATGTGTAGAAGTTGGACGAATGGCTATTCCATTGAGTGATATGTGTGGAAGTCGACCTTATGGTTATTCCTCTTAAGTATGTTTATGTACCAAGTTACCTTTATATGTTATGTGATCTTTATATGGGTTTTATGGTAATCTTTTAGTTACAGAAGGGTAAGTAATGAACTTTTATTCAGCGAAGAGTTTTTACTACTTCTAAAAGGTGAGAAGTATTACTTTGATAAAGTATACATGGTTTACTTGTTTTTTTTTGAAAAACTAACAGTCTTCATTCTTTGTGTATCCCTTACTGAGCTTTTTATGCTAATCCCAAGTTATTGAAATGTTTTTCACAGGAATTAGCATGGAATAGGGTCAAGGATGGGTTCAAGGAAAAGTCATACTACCTAAAACATGGAACTAGACATCTTTCTTTTTAAGATTTTTTATTTTATGGAAAATTTAGTAGAAGCGACTACTTTGTAATCTTTTGAGATATAATAGTTATGTCCTAAATCTCTAAAACTCTAAACCTGAAAAGAACCTCAATGTGAATTACTCATTTAATTCAATATTAAGTAAGCTTTATGGATGGGGACTTATATATATATTTGAAAAATTTATATAAATATGAATTATAAAATACTATGTTCATAAATTATCTAAATATCATTAAATAAGAATATTTAAATAAAAAATTACTATATATTTTTTAAATATATATATATATATATCATAATGAAATATAAATTAATCAATAAAAATGTTTAATGATATATTTATATTCAATATAATTGTAAATATAAATATGAAATATTAAAATATGTTATAAAAATGTAAAAATATATAAAATAATATATATTAATTTAATTTTATGTAAAATATATGGAAATATATACATGTAAAATTTAATGTTGTTGAAAACAATTCATATATCAATAAATAGGATTTATATAATAGAAAATATATATACTTTTCATTATTCTAGTACACATATTTATAATTATATATAATTATAATTACACTCACATTTGTGTTTTTGTTAAAACATAATGATATTAACTATGTAAAAAAAAGAAATATATATATATATATATATAGAAATAATTTATTTGCGGTCACAAAGGTAACATGAAATGAATTACACCTGCACCCTTAGGCCTAGAGGGAAAGGCTACATCCACCTCTAAGGGTTAGAAAACTCTACGGAAATTCCATTTAATTTATTGGATAGATGGACCAGTGACCCGAAGAACATAACACGGGTTTACACCCCTTCTTGAGTCACTCTTGAGTCACTACACTATGTCGCTACCGATGTCACTACCGGCCTATATCAATGCACATTTTATTACCTACATCATAAATTTTCCAACATGGGATGCTCGAAATCTGTACCTAGTATCTAGGATTTGGAGTTCATCAATGTGTACTTCTCATGTGAAAACTATGAAAAACAAATAAATAAACAAATGCTTTAAATATTGTATATATTTTCATATTTATATATTAATATTCATATTAACTATTGTAATAAATACACATATATTTTTACACATGTATAGGCATGGGTATGTTTATAAATGTATGTGTAAGTTTGTTTGTTATTTTAAGAATGTTTATGTATGTATATCTATTGTTTCTATGTGTGTGTATTTAAATATATATTTATTTATATACATCTTTGTGTTAAGAATCTGTAAATGTATGTTTAGGTGTATGTATGTGTTCTATGAGAATATGTTTATATGTAAATTTATGTATCTATGTATGTGTTTGTTTTTTCATGTTTGAGTCAGAACATGTATATATGATTGTGTATAAGTATGTGTGTGTATGTGCATATATGTGTATGCATATGTATGTGTGTGTGTGTGTTTATGATGTTTCTAAATGATTTTTTTTGTGTCTGTATATGTATGTGTATGTTTTTTTGTGCATATATGTGGTTATGCATTCATGTATATGTAGGTTTATGTGTATCTGTATGTATATGAATGGATGGGAATGTATATGATTGTCTCTATGTATATATGTGTGTTTGTGTATGTATATAGTGTGTGTGTTGGGTTATATGATTATGAATATATCATTAAGTAATAGGAAAATTCATTTTCCCAATCTTACGTAACACATTGTTGTGCACACACACACAAACAAAATAACATAAAAACACACAAGCACATGAGAAATCATTTAGTTTTCCAAATGAAATTAATGAATTTTGTTATTGTTATATGTGTGTGTTTGTACATATTTAGTATTTTTGTAAATAATTATATTTTAAATATATATTTATACATTTTTATTTATCTATATTTAATATTTTTATTATGTTTATAATTCAGATAATTAACATTTATTCATTTTTAATTTAATGATTTCATATTTAAACTTTTAAATAGTTTTTATTTATTCAATTGAAATAAGTATTTTATTTTGAGTCTTTTATATCTAAATGTAATTATTAATATTTTATTATTATTATTTTAATATTTATTAGTTTTTAATATTTTGTTAGCATACATAATTATTATTATTCATTCGTGATAATTTTTCAGTTAATTCATTTTTATTGAATTTTATTAATTTTCATCATTTATAAATTATAAATTATTTAATGATTTTTCATATTTATTTATATAATATTTTGGTCCTATGTTTCTTATTATAGAACCTTATACATATTGAAATATTAATAATCAGTTCTATTAATTTGAATGTAATTTATATAATTAATATATAATCATTTCTATTTGAATATATTTGAATTTAAATAATTCCACCATTATTACACTGATAGTTCAGGTACCGAACATGATTTACCATAAAAACTATTAATAAAAATAAAGTACAATGAGGAGATAATATAAGTGAAGCACAAAAAGCACTACCAATCCACAAAATTGAATGAAAGTACAATCAAAGGGTATAAAAAATGTCCCAAAAACCAACACATCATGTCATATAGACCCTAATATTAAGAAGTCTCATAGAACCATAACAAAAAATCCCTACTGTCCCATGTCCATCTATAATTACCAACTATGAAGGTCTTGTATACCAGACCACAACAATGAGGTTGACCAAAAAACACCACCCGAGGTTATTAGCCAACAAAACGATAATCATCAGACATCAATGTTCCCTTTAAATTCCTCACCCAAATGATTGATTTCAACCAATGAATTTATAGTGGTTTCAATCAGCTCATCATCATCAAGAATTGATCACCATTGACATCCCATACCACTGACAACCTTTGATACTTGAGAATGTCTCACCTATCCGTATCTCATTCCACAACATGTCGTTTTGTAACTATTAGAAACAATCAACACAAAAAAATAAAAAACCATCTACATCCATTATTGTGGTTGAGCCAACATTCATAATATCTATGAAAGAATATACCCTTCAATTATACACTATGCCTCATTGTCCATAGAGTCCACCTACTCCTCCAAGACCATGTTGTACAACATCAGAGGTCGTGTTCCACATTACGCATCACCAAAGGTTATCTGCACCCCCACATCCCTATGTAATCACATGAACTAATGTAGAATCGATCCACCTCATGAGGCCGCCCTTGTCCTTGACCACACAACATCACCATAAAAAATTCAGAACACCACCATCACATCCCTTCATGATTATGCTACTGACCACCAAGATCCCAAACATGTATACCAGTAACTTCATTAGCCTGTATCCAACCATCCCATCACTATCCATCTTACATGCTTGCCACTATCACTTTCTTCATTGATATCCCCTCAAGGAGTCATATCAACATGAGGAGAATGAGGTAACCGACCATTAATAAGTACCATGAAGCAGACCTGCCACCGTCTATCACACCAGGTTCCCAAATTCTATATCCATCGGGGTCCCATGTCCTTCACTGGGATCACAGATCCATGCCAGATAGACCCAAAGTGAGGTCATCGTTGGACCTAGCTACACATCACCACCCCACAATAATTTATAAATTATTTGTTATCAAATAATTAAAAATATATTATATTTAGATGTATTTTTAATATCTTATATTTTTTTAATATTTACTCATTTTTAAATTTTCATTATCATATATTATTAACATGGTCAATGCTTCTTTATATATTTTTTGAATTTATTCATTTGGAATTATTATGTATTATTCATTTTAAATAATTTTTAGTTTATCTTTTTCAATTAATTTTTAATACTTACTTAATTTTTATTTTTTTAGAACTTATTCATCATTAATATTTCAAAAATTGGCTCAAATTAATTTTTTAGATATTTTTTATATATATTTCGAGATAATGTTTTCGATATATTTTTTAATTTTTAATTTTTATTATTTTTTTTATTTCCATAAAAAATATTATATATTCATTTTTAATGTATTTAAAATAAAAATAATTATATATAATTATTTATTTAATATTTTAAATAAATTTTAGTTACGTTTTAAATTTAATATTTATAAATTAATATAATGTAATTTTTATTATTTATTTTTCATTTTTATATAATAAATAATTTATTACAATTTTGAAATTGGATTTTTAATATTTATAAAAAATTATTTGTCAATTCTTACTTTTATGCGGACAAATTTGTAATTTACCACCATCAAATTTAACACTATAAAATAATAATAGTGTATAGATAAAAATATATTTTTTTTATCAGTAATGACAATATGTTTTATCAAGGATTTTTTCCATTACTGATAGAACCCATTTTTTATATAAAAAATACCATAATAGAGATCGCTTATAATAAATATTTTCAAGCTCTTATGAATGATGGGCCCCGCATCCTCCTTCTTCAAAATCGTTTTATAAATAATACATCAATCAAAGGTTTTTTATTGATCATTATATGTTTTTAATTGATCATTCATAGTTTTTCTTATTTGTGTTGTTGGTCCCTTCTTCTCAAATAACACACAATTTTGATATCTTGTATTTTTTGACTCATAAATATATTTTGATGTTTTCACATGGTGTCAGATTCTATGATATTTGCAGTTCATTCTCTAAAACTACGCATAACATTTCAGTATACCACAACTAGGGTTTTATATGGTGGTATATTTTGTGGTTTGGGTCAGTGATGGTAGAATGGTAGGAAGTGTATACTTATTAGGTTGCTGGTACACTATTTTGGATTTCGTGGTGGCCATTACTCTATTTATAATATACGAATATTACCCTATTATAATGTGATAAGCATGTATTTTATTACTTAATTGATTTAAAATAGGCATTGCCTCCAGCTAAAAGTAAATAAATTATGTATGTTTCATTTAGCCAAGTTCATTGTAAAAATTTTATATTTTAAAAAAGTAAAACAAATTTTTTCATAAAGACATATCACATTAAAACATATTAAAACATGATGAATATAATTAAAGCATCATTCAATTTAATAATGGTAATATATAAGAAAAACAACTCAATTCATACTTTTTTATAAGCACAGATATCTCAGTGAAAAATATTATTAAATTTTAATTTTAAAAACTATTTAAAATAGAAATATTCATGACACACATGAAATAATGGAAACACTTATATAAAGAAGAGTAAAGACTAAATAAAATGTAATAATATTAAATAGTAAAATATTTTTCACAATATTACTTCATTTATATATTAAAACACATAAAAAATAAAATAAAATAATATAAAAACTACACATCACCTAATATAATTGAAGGAAAATATGATTCTAAAGAATTCATTATTCCATAAAAAACATTAAATCACACATAGTGACAATTTTAAATAACATTAATGATTAATTGTAATCTTGAAAAAAATTACCACCATTTTGTTTTTTGAAAACATAGTCAATGGTCCAAAAAATCCCCAGTCCCCTTTTTAAAATGATAATAATTTATAATCATTAAAAATATAATGATAAATAAAATAAATAAAGGATATAGATTAACTATCACGAAAACATAAAATTTAATCTTCTCCCCCATGTTAATCAATTTTACTTAGAGAAAGAGACCATGTCCCATTAAAATATTTGAAATGAATAAAAGAGAACGAGTGTTTTTTTCCACCACATATTTTATGTCCCAATTTATCAACACAATGATCATCACAGCCTATAAAAATGGATTCATGGTGGTTTTAGGATTTGGTATAGTCAATTATATCCACTAGTCCTTATTTTTAGATGAGTTTCCATTTGTTTTTATATATTTAAATTCCATTATTTTAAAAAATATTTTTTAATACATTTTTTGTTTAGTCTTCATAAAATTAAAAATTTGGTGGTTATAAATAGAAAATGGAGGGATTCTGATTTTATGAAAAGAATTATGAGGATGGGGTTAATGATTTTATCATGTTTTCAAATTTCCAAGAATATAACCCTTCAAAAATTCATTTTCCTTATATAATTATTGGTATTAAATAATAATAATTCCAGTGGAGTTGGAAGAATACTTGACCTATAATGGAATAGATCCATGATAAAAATGTTATGACAAACACTGGGCAGAACTGAATGTATCTATGATATTAATAACACTATGGTATATAACGATTTGATATTATTACACGTGTGAATGATGATGAAGGTCACATTTTGGAAATAATTATTTGTCTAAATGATGTTGAGGACCGTATCAAGGAAATGAAATTTTTAGTGGAATCCAAAGATTATGATTGTCTAAATCAATTAATGAGGTTAAAGAGTTGGAAAATAGAATAGTTTTTGGTTTTTTGTATGGTATATACAACATCATAAAACATATTGATGTTATACAATTTGAAATTCCACAAAAATGTTTTTATACATGTTTTATTGTTATTCTTTCTCTCTTTATTTATATGCTATGATAAGACAATGAACTTAATTTCCAAACATATAATGTTAATAAAAATCTTTTTTAGATATTATAGTCTCAATAATAATACATGATTTTATAAATTACAAAAAATTGTATCACAAGGAGCATGAATCGGTTAAAAAATTTCCCTGTGAATGGAAAATATTCATAAAATAAGGATATATCAAGTCATCTAAATTTTTAGTGGTACATGAAAATCAATCCATGGTTTTGGAACCTGTATATAGGTGATGTGTATTAACATATGTTTATATGGAACATCAATACAATAAATCATAATGGGATACACCATCATCGATAATACTCTACATAGATGAATAAAATTTGTCAAATTATTCCAAAATTCTGAATAAATCTAATAAAAATTCATCACTAATTATCTATATATAGAATGAATCATTTCAAGAAACAAAATGACACTAAAAGTAGAAGGATAATTATTTGGGATAATTTTTTCATTCCTCTATTGTTATTCATGATATGAAATTACATTATATTATCTCTACTTATATAAAGACCGAAAAAATAGGTAGTGATATTCTTGTATTTTGGGATTCATTGAATGATTTTTTTGGATTCAAGGTTAAAGTTTTTGATTCATAAAGTCATTATGATTTCACATCAAGAGCCATATTTTACCGGATGATAAATTACCTTCCTACTTAGGGAAATTTGTGAGGATATATCATTAATGAATTTTTATGTTCCCCCATTTTTAAAAAGTTATACACTAATTTTGTATGAAAAATTCTGTAAATACTATGTTTATAAGACATTTCATATTTTTAGAGAAAGAATATACATATAGATCTTTGATGAAATAATTTTATTGTAAATAAGATGATGGTAAAACACTATATCCACTAATTTGTTATCACTAATTTGATAATGAAAATAAGAAGGTAAACGTTTTTTTAAACCTTTTATAAATAGCATTTTTAAAACATGTCAAAAAAATATAGGATTATTTTATGATTAACTTTACTACAATTGATTATACATCTCATATATTTTTATTTCATATAAATATAATAAAATGTATGTGATAGAGTAAATATCACATTACTAAATTTCCTAAGAAAAAATGGATGGATATAATGATTGGTAAGGAACGATTAATGTGTGGATAAGGTATTATATGTATCAAAGAAATGATAAAAGATGGAATTGTGTTCATCAAGAAACATATAATAATTCCAAGAAAATATATCTATGTTTTAAAATATCTTTTATGATGACAATTTTCTTGAGGTTTATTCATACCATATCAAGAATATCATTTAAATAATATATTTACATTTAAAATTCCTAAAATCGTATAAATGTCATGAATCTATCCATTATGTCATGGCTATATCATTATGTAGAATCATGTATATAATTTTATGACATATATTAATTAAAATAATAATTACAAAGCTATATGTCGTATACATATAGTCCAAAAAATATTTCTAACTATGGAAAATAATTTTTTCATACTAAATGTTATGGATATTTTCTTCATATCTTAAATATTTTTTATGATGCCCCACTTTATAGTTAACATAGTTAGATATGTCTAACTATGTGGTCCTATATATTATATATAGATGTACTATATTTAATGGTATATGATGATTTTGAAATTGGATATAAAAATAGAATATGGATACAATGTTTTATTATTTAGAGTTTATTTCAATGGAATAAAATTCATCATGTACTAAATAACTATTCTATTTGGATTGAATTGGTTTTTCAAAATATGATCCCAGTTGGAACCTTATGGGTAGAGGAATTTCCAAAATTTATTTCATCACAATTAATGTTATAAAGCGGGAGTAGGCCCACTATTTCATTTTTAAAAACCATAATGAAATCCAATAAGTTATTATTTGGATTTTCAATATGTCAAGTGTCAATTATTGATATAATATACACAAAATAAAATGTTTATAGTATGGTTTTGAAGCCATATTTTTAGGACATATTTATAAATATAAAATCAATATTAATATCACATTGACAGATATCATGGGGAATAATTGACCATGTCTTATCATTTAGTGGTTTTCAAATTTATAATTATATGTTTTATATGACTGAGCATTATGAATGAAGTGTGGTGAAAAATAATTATATTATAGTTATAGTGAAAAATAAACATGTCTCTGGTACTAAGGTAATACATTAATTTGACATGAATATATCATCTATTAATATCAATAGAAATGATATGGTATGTATTATATAAAATTCCATGACTCATTTTGGTGAATAAATTTGTTTATAATATAATAGTATAAAAATTTATGAATTTGAATTAATAAATGTGAATTTTGGTAAGGGTACAAGGATGAACCATTCAAAATAGAATCACATGTAGTATAAATATTTTATGTCATATACCACACCAATTAAAATAGTCTATTGTTTTATTATTGACTAAAATAAATGAAGGGATAATTAAAATTCTATTGATGATGACATATTAAAGGGAATACACCATAATTTAATTGTGGTATTAATTTTTAAACCATGATATATGATATATAGGGCTACATTTAGAGGATTTGTAAATACAATATGGGAAAAAATAACTTCAACAATTGAATAAAAATGGAAAGATATAAATTATTAGGTTAAATATTTTTAACATATAGTATGGTATGTCATAATATTTGTTTGTTCACTACTACATTTACATAAAATAAATTAAATTATAAGATACTACTTTAGATAATATATTCTAAAAATAATGATTCTTCCTATCTCGAGGAAGAATATAATTATATAAAATCAGATGCCACCAATATACTGGAAATACATATTGATAATATTGAACGTGAGGGAATGGAATAAGGTGGATGACTAATGATTATGAAAAAACATGTATTACATTCTATGAACGTCTTATCAAATATTATTTAGGTGAAACTAAATGGATTAATGTTCAACCATGGGTATAATACCCACAAACATCATATTGATATGAACAATTCAATTTTTATTTAGAACATTATGGACACAACTTGAATGCATGTGTCAATTGATATAAAATCATTGAAAAATGTTGTCTCTAAGATAGAGACACTTAATTGAGGTGACAATAATGCATGATTATGATATACTTTCAATATTTTATTAAAAATTAAAATAATGAGACATCTATTTATTATTCATAATCCCTTATATAGTGAATTTATATTTGATGACTGTGAAATTGAATTTTTAATCACAGTGGTCAGAAAGTCACATAGAAAATTTTAGAATATTATTTTGAATTATCCTATCAGGGATATATATTTTAAAGTAATTATCCACCAAAACACATTCTTAATAAAATATGTCAAAATAATAAAACAATAACCATATCAATTTTTCTTTAATCGTCACAAGGTAAAATTATTTCAGGAATATTATAAATGATAATATTTTACCTATATTTATGTGTATTAATTTCATTGAATAAGAATTTTTAATATATGAAATTGATTCTATGTACATAAAATATTCACCAATAATTATAAATAATATACACCTACCATGAATAAAGGATGTTGAATATTCCACTTTATAAAAAATTCTATGTATTTTAAATCTATAGTGATACACTAATGTAATATAAAATGACAACACAATATTTTTATATATGAATATTAATTAATAAAAATATTTAGAATTTTCCACCCCATGATATGTATTAGAGAAGCAGGATCATGTAAAAATATAATACAAAACTGTAGATGAAAAAAACAATGAGTATGTGAATCATGTATATGTATGGTATAATAAAATATTATTATAATTTAAATTGATATAACTTAACGATAACTAATATTTTTTCTATAATTTTAATCTAGATTATAAATAAGAATTGACATATACTTTTCCATGAATGACAGCTTTTATTGACCTTTATGTAGCCATAATGGTTTCATTACATTAGGGGTTTCAGTTTTGGAGTTTCACCTCTAGTATACTATAAGAAATCAATGGCACATGGGGATAAATATAAGAAAATATACGACTTGTAGGAATAGTTAAATTCTATAAAATATAAAAATAATTTGTAGTATACTTTTTTATAATTTTATTGGGAACAAGTCAAGTAGATGAAATAATATATCAATGAACACTATATGAAGAGCCTCCCACACCCAATATTTGAGGCTAATTATTCCCCTAAAAGACCTTCCTTACCGTAGGTAATTAATTTTTTTTAATTTTTTTTGAAAAAAATCGAATAATATTGATTATTACACATTTCTATTATAAATATTATGATGGGTTTAATTGACTGTGATTTATATCTATCAACACACATCCAACTCTATATTCTAATAGGTATAAATAACATTATCCAAAGAGAGATTTTATATATCAAAAAATATCCAAAAGATCACATGTGAGTAAGGGTTCATAGAAATCATTAATTAGTCACTATGATATATGTTACCCATAATGATTAGTATGGTCACACAACTGGACTTATTTTTAAACTTTTGTTTCATTGTCATTTAATATAGTAAACATATATAATGATAAAGAGTTAAGTCCTATTAATTTTTCGTTTTAAAAAACCATTAAAATTTAATCAATAATGGTAAGAATTGGGTGATTTTATTATTTATAGAGAGAGGTAGAATTAAATTCAATGTCCAATCAATAAAATATAATATATCAACAAATAAAAAGAAATGACCTTCTAAGAGTGTATTTATCCCTCTAATTAAATTTATGAATTTACTAATATAAAATTGTCATGATGATACAATATTCATATATAAGAATAAATCATAACTGAAATTTGATGATTTTTTATAGATATTCCATTATAGTCATGAATTTTCATGAGATTATAAATTTTATTCTCATTCATTAATGCTTTAGGGGCTTTAGTTTTGAATTTATACATGGTATACAATTCTAAAATCTATTTTTTAATAATTTATCTATTTTTTATCACTATAATTTCAAATCACATCACTAAAACTTTCCATATAATTAAAATGTGAAATAAAAAAATTAGGAAAAATAATTAGACCCATCAACTATCATATAATTTCTTTAAAATAGGATAAATTGGATAAAGCTGAAATCTTTGAAAATGGAAAAACTGGCCACAATATTTTGATTAAACATATAAAGGATATCATCTTCTTAATTCATTCATTATATATGTAAAACTATTTAATCTCTTCATATAAGAAATATTTTCATTTCATTAATATCTTATTCCCTTTTATAAATAATTTATTACCTCTTTGAATCATTTTTGATACTATATGTATTTAATTTTTTAATCAAAAGTATGGATTTCAAATAAATCCTCTACAAATGATTTTATTTTTCGACTTAGAATTCATTATATTAAACATTATACAAATAAAAATAGAATTATACATTTTGAATTGTATAATGACTTATTTTATGAAAGGGTGGTATTTAAATATAACCATACTCACAGTATGAGGATAACATTTGATTACAAGAAAAATATGTATTTATACAAATGAATTTGTATTAATTTAAATAAAAATATGTCTCACTATCAAAATATATAAAATAAATGACATATTTTGATAAAATTTTATATATAAAAAAAAAATTAAATTATTTACATTATGGTTATTATATTTTTAAATTTAAAAAAGATATCAAATTCTATAAACAAACATTGATACCTAAAGAGATATTTCTAATGATAATTAAAATTTTATTTAAAAATGCTACTTGTTGGTCAGAGTGGATACTCAAGAGGGTGGTGAATTGAGTTCCAATTAAAAATTTATGTTAAAAAACTTTATGTTTAAAATCCAACGAATTAAATAAAAATTAAAATGTAGTGAATTTATAAAGATTGTAAGTTTTCAATTAGTTTCTAAAGAGATTGATTATTTTTCAGTTTACTCAATCTAAATATTGATTAACTTATGGAACTAAATTACTGGATAAATAGTGTTATAAACACTTTCTAGTTTAACTATCAGAGTTACTATAAAATAGATTTGTATTTAAAGTACTTTTCAGCAGAATATTTAATATAGTTTAAAACAAAATAAACAAGAACATATGTTTTAACTAAGAGTTTCAGTCTCAATAAGAGAGTTAGTGCTCTCAAATAGTTTATATAAACTTTTATTCACACCCTGCATCAGGGTTAAACAACAGTACAAGGACTGTATAGGTTCTATGACCTCTACCACAGTTCTACATGGGAAAACAAAACAATACACACAGGCTATCCAGGTCACACTTGACCTCTACCACTATCCACAGTGGGATACAAGAGAGTAGGGAAATGATTGTGTGAGGATTTAGAAATCCTCTAGTTTAGAACAAGAGACAGTGTGTGTATAAAAATACTGACACACACACTGCTCAAAATGTAAATAATATGAATCACAACAAAGATAAACAAGTAGAGATGAGTTTAGAAGGCTCTAAGTGTTGTGAGAGAAGCACTGGACTCCTTGGATTGATGCAGATGATGTTTTGAGTCCTTCTCAGGTTTTTGTCAAGAAACAGAGTGTCGTATTTGTTTTTGACTTCCAGTGTAGGAGTTATGCGCTAGTCAAAAAGTTCTTTGTAACACTTGAGCTTCTTCTTTGAGAACTTCTACCTGATGTGTATGAATTCTCTTTGAGTTCTTCTCATGTTCTTCTTTTTGATTTTCACTTCAGGTGTCAAACACTTGCTCATATATTCCTCTCTCTTTCCTTCCTTAGCTTGTTCTTCCTTTTATACCTTTAGCTCCGGAAATGGGAATGATTACCTTTTTATAGGTACGAGGTGCGGTTCATAAAATTCCAAACACTATCATTAATTAATATCCGATGGATTAAAAACATCAAATATGAACATTGTTAAATAAATAAATATAAATAGAGTTTAGAGAAACAGTAACTGGTTTCCATCAGTAGCTCTTAGTATCAGTGAGCTTGTATCGGTATCTCTTCTGTATCTGTAGATATTACCCTTTATAACGGAAGCTCTATTTATCAGTATCTCTTTCTATTGGTAGCTCTTTTATATCGGTGTACTATGTATCAACAGACCTGTGTCAGTAGACATTGTCTTTTTGTATCGGTGGACTTAGTATCCGTAGTTGTCTATTTCTATCCGCAATTGTCTATCTCTATCGGTAACAGTATGTCTGTATGTATTGATAGCTATCTGTCTATATGTATCGGAAGCTGTCTTCTATGTCAGTGACTATTATGCATACCAGTGGTCTTATGCATATCATTGGGCTTACTCTATTGGTAGACTATGTACCAGTCGACTTGTGCATACTGGTAGACTTATTCTATCGGTAGCTCTTATTCTATCGGTAGCTGTTATGCATATTGGTGACCTTATCCATATCAGTATAAATCTATACCGGTGTACATAGCTTTATTAGTAGCTGTGTATTTGTTTGTCTGTATCAGTAGCTATGTGCATACAGGTAGACTTATGCATACTAGTGGACATAACACTTATCTGTTCTATGCAAAACATATCCAGATTGAGTTAGAATTATTTTAAAGTATGTATAAACATAGATAAATATTTATTAACATATTCCAATGATTATTTTGACATTTTTTATCAACATAATAGCAGGATATCATATATTGAATGAATTAGTATATAGATAAACATTAAATGGAATTATCAATGAATATTAGAACATAATTGAGATTATCAAAACATATTAATGAATAATTGGGATTATCAAACCATATTAAAGCATAATTGGGATTATCAAAACATTTTAAAGAATAATTTGGATTATCAAAACATATTAAAACATAATTGGGATTATCAAAACATTTTAAAGCATAATTGGGATTATCAATAAAGGTGTGGTCAACAATCTCCCCCTTTTGATAATCACAAATTAGGATATTATAATCCAAAAATAATCAGTAATGTATTAGTATAGAATACAATGGCTCTTATTTCTCAGTGTCAGTAATGACATTTTCAAATGTGAGATTTTCAATGTATCAGAGGATATAGTATTAAATGCAATTGTATTAGAGGAAATAATAAAAACAATGTACTCGAGTTAATAAAAAATGTATCAAAGAATAGATTATTAGATGAAAATGTATCAGATATATGAAACAATTGTATCAGTGATATACAACAAATGTATCAGAGGTAAAAAAGTAAAACAAATGTACCAGAGGGAAATGTATTATGCTCATAAAATATAATGATTCTTCATATCAGTTTTCCCCCATTGTATTATTTCTCCCCCTTTGATATTATTTCTCCCCCTTTGTGATTAGAAAATAGTGGGACAAAAAGGAAATACAGGAATAGACAAGTAATATAAGGTAAATGAAAGTAAGATCATACATATTACTTAGGGAAAAAATATATAGAGAAATACATAATTGAAACAAAAAGAGTACAATCGATTCCAATCAAATGTCCTAGCCATTAATAAATCCACCTCTTGAATTTACACTTTGGATTTGGCTTTGGGTTCAGAGGTAGACTGAGGGTGGCTAGCTTCAGTAGAAGGCTTGGGAATTCCAGAAATCGCTACTGCTGGTTGAGAAACAGAGACTGTTCTTGGCCTGTAGTGAGTACTCCTCTGTGTTATCATAGGAGTGAGGCTCCAAATGGCTTGAACTGGAGTCATTTGAGGAATGGAGGTAGACTGAGTAGAGGCGGGCAGGGCTGGAGGTGAAATGATAGGAGTACTGTTTACATGGAAAAATGGAAGCAACAGATTCTTAATGTCCATTAATATTCCTCCTCCTCTTTCCATAGCAGAAATGAAATCATCCTTATTCTCCAAAAACCTGTCTAGGGAAGGATTCAACTCCCTTAGCTTTTTTATTTTTTCTTTAAAAGCATGAGTGATAGGGGGTAGCTTCATTTTTTCTAACATAATATTTAAATGGTTGTTGAGTTGATTCTTGGTATAGACCCTTTAGAAATAGTATTCCACTTTGTCTTTTACCTCTTTCTGAGAAGAAGTGGCTTCTCTCATAAAATTGTGAACATTTTCCCCTATATCCCTAGTGGTATTCACCCCATGGGTCAAGACAACAAAGTCCATAGATCCACTTTTTTATGATGAACATATCTCCTCTTTCATCAAATCTAAAAGTTTATCCAATTTTACTGAAGGTCTGGAAGCAAAATAACCCAGACAAGAATCCACAGTTTCCATGAATCTTTTAGTAAGCCCACTGCTAAGATTTTTCACAAGGGAGTCCTGGGTGCTGACATGTTATTCCTTGAATTTATTAAATCCCTAAAAACATCCACATATTGCCTTACTAAACCTTTAATGTAATTGATATAACCACTCATTTTATATTGAGAACTACTCAAGGTAGTCAGAGAAGCAACAGAATGCTTCAAGGAAACAACGACTCTTGTCCATCTCTCAATCTGAGAATGACAGACTCTGGTCACATTCATCATCTCTGTTATAGGGCCTGAAATCATAAACATAAGAGTGATTTCTAAATATTTTTCCATTTTGCTCAGTTCTTCAATAAAATTGATTTTAAATCTGAAACAGAAATATTCCAAGTCTCATTTAACTCATCCTTGAAAGATTCAAGATCAACCTTAGTAACCAAATTGTCAGGCACAACTACAGGTGCTCTTTCTGTCACAATACTTTCCACAAAGTCATTAATAATATATTGAATGGATGAAATGAAAGAGGTTTCCATTATTCTTATCTCTTCCACAAAGGTGGTCTTAAGATCAGACATCAACTGGTCTTGATCAGGTTTCCTTACCACATCCTTATGTAAAAACTCTGAAAAAATGTTATAGTCAACGTGTGGTCTACTGATGGGTGTATCATATTCAGAATCAGAATAGTCCAACCCACAAACAACAAAACCTAGTTCTTATGCCCAATCTTCAATTCCCTCAGCTAGTGGAATTTTTCCATGTCTGGTAGGATGCTCCCCCTCATTCTGTGCATTCTCCTGTATATGTATAGCAATAGCTCCCGCAGTAGCTTGGTCTTCCTCAGAAGAATCCTCTAAAATCATCTCATTTCTCTAAAGTAGGAGGCTCCTCAAGAATAGGTGCAGGTCTATCTACTTCATCGAGAACAACCTCTAGCACATCATTACTTCCAATCAATGGACTCAAACTCACGGTGGCAGAAGTATATGCTTCAGTTTCAGATCCTTCTTCTTCCTCATTCTCTGGAGCAGGTTGGTCTTCCTCATTAATAATTGCTTCTTCATTGCTTATTCCCATAGAAATTTTCTCTCCAGATGATACAAGTTCAGAAATAGGACTTGGAGGCAAGTCCAGATCCCTTCCATCAGCAATAGAGGTATCCTCTTCTTCAGTATCATCACTATACCAAGGTTCCTCTTCATTAGGTCATAGGTCTGGATCCCTCACATCCTTAGGCCTAGAAGGATGATCCACATGATTATGCGTAACATATAGCTTCTCATAATCACTTACCAATTATCTTCTCCATGGATTCCAATTGATTTTCATATATTTACAAACAGTTCATGTGATGAATTTTTTTTCTTTACCACCACTGTCTCATCCCGAGACTCAGCTACTCCCTTTAATTTGATCATAACTGAAATTAAATTTGCAAAGAATAAAGAATTGGGTTTTGATTTTGGTCTGGTCATATCTTCAATCTGAATCATCAACATTCTACACATATTCACCATAACACCATGTATTAACAGATGAATCAAATAAATATCTTGGTATATCAGATTTGAAAAGTCCCCTCTCCTTGGACATAGCACATTTTGATTAAACTTGAACAACCATATATTTTATCCTTACATCTCTACAGCAACCATTTTAGTGGTGTACCATATACTGTTAATTATTCCAAAGCCGCTTCATATTCGAAGATGTCACTTTTAAGAGGTTTTGATTTCGAGAAATATCCAAAATCTCTTTCATGTGGAACTTTTAGTCACTCATCCCACTCAATAGAATATAAAGATATTTTTTTACATTTAGAGTTGAAACCATTCTATTCTCAACTTCTGATTTCTCAAAGCGAACATACTAATAGAATTATTTTACCAGCTTCGGATAATAATGACCATTGTTGTTCGAGAAGCATTATACCCATTTTTTGATCTTACAGTTCTTCGAGAACTAAGGACATACTAGAAACCATCCATTATACACACATATCTTTTTCAACTACAATGTGACTTTGAACGAGATGCGGATTTTTTGGTTTCTTCACTTGACTTCCACCACTAGACTCTCCATTAAGTCTCTTGGCATTAGGCTCATCATCATTTTCTCTTACTGATGGTCTCTTTACTCTTTCCATTTTGTGAATCGCGAGGCATAGTGTTCGATGATATTGGATGCTAAGACATGAGAGTAAAGGGTTTGAGGTGGATTGAGAGAGATAGGATCTTGTGTTTTATCTTTTTGGAATCACAAAATAAATAAATAAAACCTAATAAGTAAAATATAAACAATACAGATTTTGGAGGCTAAAGATACAGAAGTTTAAAGACATTGCAAACAAAATGGTAATACATACCAGTGAGGATTACTAATGGTGAGGTATATTGGTGAGGTCCATACCAGTGAGGTATAACATTGAGGTTTCTAACGGTGAGGTTTCTAACGGCGAGGTTTCTAAAGGTGAGGTTCATACCGGTGAGGTATAATAGTGAGCTTCATAACGGTGTGGTTTCTAACAGTGAGGTTTCAAAGGGTGAGGTTTCTAATGGTGAGGTTCATACCAGTGAGGTATAACAGTGAGGTTCATAAGGTGAGGTTCATACGTGTGAGGTATAACAATGAGGTTCATAACGGTGAGGTTTCTAAAGGTTAGGATTCTAACGGTGAGGTTTCTAATGCTGGGGTTTCTAACGGTGGGGTTTCTAATGGTGGGGTTTCTAATAGTGAGTTTCTAATGGTGAGGTTTCTAATGTTGAGGTTTGGGTAAACAAAGTCTATTATTCCTAACTCATTTCTAATATAACTTAACCTATCCTAACTTAAAGTCTTGGTGAAAATGTCAGCTAACTGATGTTCAGTACCAATAAATTCAATAGTAATATCACCCTTTTGGAAAAGATCACTCAAAAAATGGTGACTTACATCAATGTGTTTGGTCCTAGAGTGAGACACGTTATTCTTAGAGATTTTTATCGCACTTGTGTTGTCACAGTTTATAGAGACATGTCTAAACTGATATCCATAATCCAAAAAAGTATGTTTCATCCACAGAATTTGTGCACAACAACTACTAGTAGCAATGTACTCTTCTTCAATAGTAGACAATGCAATATAATTAGGATTTTTTACTACACCAAGATACTAAGGACTTAGTAATTTTATATATGTTCCTTTTCAATCTAGTTTGTAACCGGAAAATTCAGAATCTGAATAACATATTAAACCAAAATATTGTCTTTTTGGATAAAAAAATCATATGTTAGCAGTATGTTTAAGATATTTAAAAATTATTTTAACATAAAGAAAGTGTGACTCTTTTGAATTAGCATGAAATCTTTCACAGATACATACAATAAACATAATGTCAGGTCAACTAAGAGTAAGATAAATTAGACTCCTTATCATACCTCGGTAGTTGGTTTGATCTAATGGCTTTCCAGTTTTATCTGCATCCAACTTACAATTAGTACTCATGGGTGTATCACTTTCCTTAATACTATCTAAACTAAAATGTTTTAAAAGATCCTTTGTATATTTATTTTGATTTAAAATAATACCATTTTCAATTTGAAAAAATTGAAATCCAAGAAAGTATTTGACTTCTCCCATTAAACTCATTTAAAATTCATTTTGCATACTCTTTGAAGAATCAATACACAAAGCATTTTTAGATGATCTAAAAATAATGTCATCAATATAGATTTGTATCATCAAAAAATCTTTGGAAAATATTTTAATAAAGAGAGTTGGATCAAAAATTCCTTTAAAAAAAACTTTTGAAATAAGAAAAATACCATGTCTATCATACCAAGTTCATGAGGCTTGTTTCAAACTATATAAAGCTTTAGAGATTTTAAAAACTCGATTCAGAAAATCAGGATTAGTAAATCCAGGTGGTTGTTCAACAAAAACATCATCAATTATAAAACCATTTAGAAAAGAAATTTTAAAATCAATTTGATATAACTTGAAATTCATATGAGAAGCATAGGCAAGTAGAATACTAATACCTTATAATCTAGCTACAGGTGAAAAGTTTTCCTCATAGTCTATTCCTTACTCTTGACTAAATTCTTGTGAAATTAGCCTTGATTTATTTCTACCTATTTTTCCTAATTCATAAACTTTGTTTCTAAAAACCCATTTATTGCCTATGGTTAATGTGTCCTTAGGTCTTTCAAACTAATTCCCAGACATTGATTCATTCAAATTGATTTAATACTTCTTTCATAGCCATTACCCAAAATTTATCATTCATTGCATATTTGATATTTTTAGGTTGTAACTGTGAAAGAGAGGCATGATGTTCAACCTAGTTTCTATGAGAAGCTCTAGTCTATGTATCCCTATCAAGATTAACAACAATAGCATCTAAAGGATGATTTTTATAATCCTAATCGATCTAGTAATTGTAGGACTAGAAATTTTGGGTTCTTCTCTGGGTTTGGGTTCACCAGAAGAGGATTCTTGAATATATCCATAACTGGTTGTCTTTACAAAAAGTTCATTGATTTTATAATTAAGGTCCATAATAGATAGATCTTCTTCAAGATTTTCAAGAGAAGACTTGGGTTCATGTGGATCAGTTTCATCAAATTTGATGTGAACAGATTCTTCCACACATTTGGTTCATTTGTTAATGACTCTATAAGATTTAGTAGTTATAGAGTAACCTATAAGGATTACCTCATCACTTTTAGATGAAAACTTGTTGAGATTATCCTTAGTAGTACAAATATATACTTTTCAACAAAAAACATAGATGTAACTAACTTCAAGCATCCTATTATTCCACAGTTCATAAGGGGTCATTTTGAGAATAGGTCTAATCAATAATCTATTTATAATATAACAAGATGTATTCATGGATTCAACCTAGAAGTAAATAGGTAAATAATATTCATTGAGCACAGTTCTTGTAATTTCTTGAAGGGTTCTATTCCTTCTTTCTACTACACCACTCATTTGAGGTGTCCTATGTGCTGAAAAGTTGTGACTACAACCATTGTATGAGAAATAAGATTCAAACTCATTATTTTCAGACTCATGGCCATGATCACATCCCAAGGTCATAATCTTAAGTCCACTAAGGTTCTCTACTGACTTGGAATATTTAATAAAGTAAGAGCAAGCTTAACTTTTGTGAGCTAAAATGTATACACAAGTATATCTAGAAAAGTCATCTACTAGGACATAGACATAGTGCTTCCCATTTACACTAGAAACTCTATATAGTCCAAACATGTCCATGTGAACTAAATCGGGAGGATGAGAAGTTGAAACTTCTTTATTTAATTTGAATGATACATTATGTGGCTTTTGCTTTTGAAGGGAGTAAAAACATTGTCTGATAGGAATTTTAGTTCAGGAAGGTCACTAACTAAATTATTCCTAGTCAATTTTCTAAGTGAATGAATGTTGCAATTTCCTAAACTTCAGTTCCATATCCAAGAATCTTTATGAAAATCATATAAACAAGTAACATTTTGTTTGGCTAAATAATTCAAATCAACCATATAAACATTTTCATTTCTCAAATTAAGAAATACTAAAATATTTTTATAATTAAAAACATTAGAAGAATAATTTTCAAATTTAACATTAAATCCATCAACACACAGCTGAGAAATACTTAACAGATTGTATTTTAATCCATCAATAAATAAAACTTTAGAAATTAAAATTGAATTAGAATTACCAATCTGACCTAAACTGATGATTTTTCCTTTTCAATTATCACCAAAGGTGACATGTCCTCCATAAACCTTGATTAACTCTTGAGACAAGAGTAATCTCTAGTCATATTCCTTGAACATCCACTATCCAAGTACCATATCTTCTTATGGGAACTCTTCAAGAAAGTCTCCTACAAAACATGTTTCAACGGAAAATGATTTTGGTACCCAGATCTTCTTGGGTCCAGATTGTTTAGCAAGAAAAAATTTTGGTATCAAAATTTGTCTAATGGGTCACATATAATCAAAATATTCAAAATATTTTCAAAAGGTAACCGTTGTTTGATCAATAATCATTTGAATAACTAGTTAAAGCATATAATCTTTCAGAACTAGAACTAACATAATTCTATCTAGATTTATGAATAAATATATTTTTAGTAATCTGTCTCTGTCCAGGCTGATAGCCTATTCCAGTGGTATATTTTGGTTCCACTTATTTTCCTAGAATTTGAGTAATAGTTTTCTTTAAATTCTTCAACTTTTCTATGTCCTATCTTAGTTCTTCATATGGAAAATTTCATTTCAGTATTTTCCTTGAGTAATTGAGAATTCTTTTCCTTTTCTATATCAAGTGAAGATTTAACAGAGATGGTTAAAGCATGCTGTTTCTTCAAGGTCTTATACTTGTCCTCCAATTCATTATAGGTTTCTTCTAGCATATTACAAAATTCAAATAACTCTTCACTAGACATGTTTTTAGATTCAGAATCATCTCTAGAATAATAAGAATTTAGAGAAAGAGTATCCAATGTTACCTCCGATGTGTATGTCATGTAACACATCTTGGCATGATTCTTTTCAGAATCAGAAGTCTTACATTCACTTGTGTTGTCTTCTGAATAAGTCCATGTTGCTTTCATAGCTTTCTTATATTTTCTATCCTTGTAGTCATATTTCTTCTTGAACATCAATTTTGGTCAGTCAGCCTTAATGTGTCTTATACTTTTGCATTCATATCACACTATCTCATCATCATTATCATCTTTCTTCCAACATTTCTTCCAATTTACTCAGTGGTCATACTTACCCTTATAATTTTTAGTTTCTGAAAAATTTCCTCTTCCAATTGAATTTATTGAATTTCATGGCTATTTGAGCCGTCTCTGCATCACTATAAGATACACTCTCATCATAGCTCAAACTATCACTTGCAGTTTGAATTTCCTCTTTGTACTTAATCTTTAAAGCAGATTTCTTGAAGGCTACTTACTTCTTCCTTGGTTCATCATCTTCCTCTTTATTCACATTAAGTTCTTCTTCATATATCATCAACATACCAATCAGCTCATTAACAGACAGTGAATTTATATCACACAATTATCTTATTGAGATTGATGTGCCTCTCCATCCCTCTGGAAGACATCATAGTATCCTCAGGATTTGATCTTTTGTAGGAACAACCATTCCAAGTGAGCTCATTGTATTTATAATTTCGTTGAACATGGGATACATGTCATAAATAGGTTCATCAGGCTTCATTTTGATGTTTTAATATTTAATAGTTCCCGTATTCAACTTCTTTTCCTTAAAATCAATTGTTCCCTCATGAGAAATAGCCAAAGTATCCCAAATAACATAACCAATTTTACAAGAAGATGTTCGATTAAATTATTCATCTCCAAAGGCACAGTATAAGGCATTCATAGCTTTACAATTATTTTTGTAAGCTGTTTTAGTAGGTTCAACCCAAATAGTTCTTTCAGTTTCTATAATATTATACTGAGTCTCTTTAGCAGTCCATATATCAAATCTTATAATTTCTAAATGAATTTTCATTTTCAGTTTCCATTGAGCATAATTAACACCATTAAAGAAAGGCGTCCAGTTGGTAGAATCCCCTTCTAATCTATTATCCATAATTAGATTTTAGAAAATATATTTAAAGTGATAAAATTTAGAACTAACAGAAATTTAAGATCATTACGATACAAAAAAAATCATAGTTGAATAATTGAGTATTTGGAAATCCTTTATTAAGAAAAAACAACCATTTAATACCAAATGTTGGTCGGAGTGGATACTTAAGAGGGGGGGGGGTGAATTGAGTTCTAATAAAATATTTCTATTAAAACATTATGATTAAAATCCTCCGAATTAAATGAAAATTAAACTATAGTGAATTTATAATGATTGTATGTTTTAAAATAGTTTCTCAAGAGTTTGATTATTTCTTATCTAACTCAATCTAAATATTGATTAACTTTTGAAACTAACTTACTAGCTAAAAAAGTTATAAACACTTGCTAATTTAATTATCAGAGTTACTTTAAAATAGATTATTATTTAAAGCACTTAACAGTGGAATATTCAATATAATTTAAAACAAAATAAACAAGCACAACAGTTTAAACCAAGAGGATCAGTCTCAAGGTGAGACTTAGTCCTATAAAATAGTTTATATAAACATTTATCCACACCCTAGATCGGGGTTAAAAAAAAGTACAAGGACTATCCAGGTCCTATGACCTCTACCACAGTTCTACGTGGGAAAAAAACAATAGTACACAGGCTATCCAGGTCACACTTGACATATACCACAATCCACTGTGGGATACAATAGAGTAGGGAAAATATTATGTGGGGATTTATAAATCCTATAGTTCAGCACAGGAGACAGTGTGCGTCTAAAAATACAGAGCACACACACTGCTCAAAATGTAAATAAGATAAAACACACCAGATCTAAACAAGTAGATATGAGTTTAGAAGGATCAATGTGTTTTGAGTGAAGCTCCAGACTCCGTAGATTGATGCAAATAATGTTTTGAGTCCTTCTATGGTTTTTGACAATAAATAGAGTGTCGTATTTGTTCTTGACTTCCAGTGTCGGAGTTCTACATGATTCAGAGAGTTTTTTGTGACACTTGAGCGTCTTCTTTGAGAACTTCTGCTTGATGTGCATGAATGCTCTTTGAGTTATTCTCATGTTCTTCTTTTTGATTTTCACTTCAGGTGTCACACACTTTCATGTATATTACTCTCTCTTTCCTTTCTTAGCTTGTTATTCCCTTTACACGTTTATCTCCAAAAATGGGAATGATTACCTTTTTAAAGGTACGAGGTACAGTTCATGAAATTCCAACCACTATCATTAATTAATAGAAGGTGCATTAACAAAATCAAATATGGCCGTTGTTAAATAAACAAAAATAAATAGACTTTAGAGAAACAATGACTGGTTTCCATTGGTAGCTCTTAGTATCAGTGAGCTTGTATCGGTAGATCTTCTGTATTAGTGGTTGTTACCCATTATAATGGTATCTTTATGTATCAGTAGCTCTTTATATCTGTAGCTCTTTTATATCGATGGACTATATATCGGCAGACTTGTATCAGTAGACTTTGTCTTTCTGTATCGTTGGACTTCGTATCGGTAGATGTGTGTCTCTATCGGTAACTGTGTGTCTCTATCGGTAACTGTCTATCAGTATGTATCGGTAGATGTCAGTCTATATGTATCGGTAGCTATCATCTGTGTCAGTGACTATTTTGCATACCTGTGTTCTTATGCATATCTGTGGATGTACTCTATCGGTAGACTATGTGCCAGTAGACTTGTGCATAATGGTAGAATTATTCTATCGGTAGATCTTGTTCTATAGGTAACTATTATTCATATTGGTGACCTTATCCATATCAGTACACTTCTGTACTGGTGTACTTAGCTTTATCAGTAGCTGTGTATCTATTTGTATGTATCAGTTTCTATGTGCATACCGGTAGACTTATGCATACCGGTGGACTTAATACTTATCTGTTCTATGCAAAACATATCCATATTGAGTTAGAATTATTTCAAAGTATGTATAAACATAGATAAACATTTATTAACATATTCCAATGAATATTTCTATATTTTTATCAAATTAATAGTAGGATTTAATATATTTAAATAACTAGTATATTGATAAACATTAATTGGGATCATCAAATCATATTGAAACATAAGTGAGATTATAAAAACATATTAAAGCTTAATTGGTAATATCAAAATATTTTAAAGCATAATTTGGATTATCTAAAAATATTAAAGCATAATTTTGAATATCAAAACATTTTAAATTATAATAGGGATTATCATAACATTTTAAAGCATAATTGGGATTATCAAAACATTTTAAAGCATAATTGGGAATATCAAAACAGGTGAGGTCAACATTATTTATCATTTATTTTTATATTTTTTTCTAGTACTTCCATGACATTCAACTATATTAAAAATATAAACGGGTAATAGATTTAATTAAAATTGAATGGGTAAAATATAGGATGTCATACTGTTTTTATTTATAATGACGATGTGATTTCATAACATGTTTTTTTAATTTATTATTTCAAAGAGATCAATAGGAGTTAAAAGTATCATATTCTAATACAGTTTTAAAACTGTTAATTTATTTTTTAAATATAGGAAATAATTCAATATAGAATTTTGGGTCGTATTCTAAACATTTTATTCCTATGAAAATCTCATAAGGATATCATATAGAATTTACAGTCATTCTATATGGAAAAAATCGTCACCCCATTAGAAGACCACTTCTAGTCAACTCTTTTAGTATGAAATTAATTAGAATTAAATAAAAATATTGATGAATTCTTATCTATTATAGATTACACATTGATATATTCTAAATTATAGATGATATTAGTCTTCAATAAGGACCCTAAACATTATATGTGCGACCATGGTGCTCTTCATACACATAAAATACACTATGTATAAAAGATTTCGGATGATTTATTTGACATGAACAATACACTCGAGTTGTTATTTCCTCCTCAGAGAGTCTTTATTAAATATTTAATTTTATTTTTCCACTAGTGATGTAATGAATTATCTTTTGGGTCCAAACACATTAATATATTACAAAAGAGAAAACCTTGTTTTTTAATATGAAAACACACTTATACAGTCATTGTAAATAATAATGAAAATGTAAAAGTCATTTTTGGTTTGTATTAATTAGATTCACTTAAATACAATGAACAGTTTGGTTTTATGACTAAAATTACATTTTTTTATATAAAATGTACTTTTAAGTTAAAGAAATTCAACGCATACTCAATTGTGAAACAGCATGATATGATTAACTTAATATATCATGAAAATAATCCACATGTCATTTTTTCAATGTTTAAACCAAGTATAAATCAATCAATCAAATGGTGTTGTTGGTATGAATCAATGATTGTGTTTTTTGTTCAAAAGTATAATTTTAATTCAGAAATTGCATCACTCACTAAAAATAAAGGAATTGTCCTAGAAATTTCATTATACATTCATTAAATGATCCAAAATTCATTTTTCTGTGATAAATTAATATCACATAAATCTGATATATAATGTTCCATATATAACTCGAAGTGATAATTTTCAGTTTGAATCTGACTATTTAATTTTAAACTTGTTTAACTCAATGAAAACCATGAAAACACATACATATAATGTTGATACATTTGTAAAATTATTTTTACAAAATTTCTGAAGTGTAGGATTCTTCCACATGTTAGTCTCACTCACAATGTGTCCGGTATGACTAAAATATAATTTTTACATATAAAAATAACATTTAATATCAAAAGAATAATTATACTCAAAACAATGTAAACATGTTTTTTTTTCATTTTTAACTATTTAAAACTATCCAATGTTCATTTGAATATATAAAAATGAACCATAATTCAATTTTCAACAGTATGTTTTCAGTATAAATCAACATTGGTGTTTTCAGATTAATGGTGACATTAGATCAAAGTTTGTGTCACCAACTAAAAAATAATTAAACACACTCTTTTTGTCATGATAACTTAATAAAATAATCTATACTTAATTTTTTATGTGTATGAATTGTTAACACATTAATCAGACCCATAATGTGCCTGGTATGAATGAATGTTCATGTTTGTATTTAAAATGATAGTTTTATTTTACAACACCTGTGAAATTCTAAAAAATAATAAAACATGATCTTATTGTCTTTATATATTTGGAAAATGATATGTAAATAATTTTTGTTGTGATGGAATCAACCTCATGTTAATTTGAATCATAATGTTCCCAATACAGCTCAAAGAGTGAGTTTTTGGGTTTAAAGTTATATTTTTCATAAAAGATGTTAGCATCAATAAAGACAAAGAAAACACACTCCAATTATTTCGATAGATACAAAAAATATCTATATGATATCTGTGATGCGTAGGAATTAGCCACACTTCAATTTGATTAATTTTGTGTTTAATATGACTATTGTTTATAAAAAATGGTCAATTTAGTTGACAACATACATAATATACTCAAATATTTGAAAAAACAAAATTATTATGATACTTTATGAAAATATAAAAATATAATTTTTCATGTATTTCAATCAACCAAACATTAATATGACACAAGGTGTGGCTTATATGACTCAAATATATTTTTTTCTTTTTAGAAGTGTTATTTTAGTTTAAAAAACGTTTCATTCACTAAAATCATTATATTTTTATTTAATTTTTAAAAGGTCCATAATTCATTTTTGAGGTGTATGAATTATCCACACATCAATCTAACACATAATATCCTTATTATGATTGAAAGTTTGAGTTTTATATAAAATTATAATTTTTTTTGAAATACATATCACAAACTGTATAAAAAAACTCAACCCTAAATATCTTATGTTGTTAATATTTTCATGATTTATTATATACTCCCTTTATTTATTTTATATAAAATTGTCATAATTTTTGTGAAATTGTAATGTATTAATACTAAATATAAATTTTGAGCATTTTTAGAATTAGTCCAATTGAGTCAGTTTAATACTTTATATATAAATATCACCATATTTATCAAAATTTCAAGGTTCTTTTTAATTTCGATTCCTCTCTTAATTTCCTACATATCATTATAATGAATTGGTGGCCAATTGTTTTATTTTCGGGGCCATATGGTCCTCACAAGAAGGCCTAAAGAATATACGACGAAACTAGACCAACCATGAATATTTAGTTACTAGTATCTATCTAGATTAACAAACTTTTTAAAACCCCGCCATATGATATTGATTATTAAAAGGATTCACAGGTAAAAATGTGAAGGTCTAACAAGAAGAACAAGGGACCCAATTGATGCTTTGCAGTCCAGCCCACCATTCTGGATGGGAATTACAATTCGGACAATATTCATGATATTTTCCATTATATAAGAATCATATAAAGATGGTATTATGTATTGTGAAATATAATATATTTTTTTCCAACTTGATTGAAGAAAATATTTTTATTTCAAGGCATATTTCTGTTCAAAAACTCATTCACATTTCAACCTTTGGAGAAGTTTTGATTGGAATGGACAAATTACAATTGTTTACTACAACTACCATAACATTTGTTACATAAGTAGAACTGCCACAATATTTTCATTGTAGAGGGCCTACAGTATTCTCAACAACATTGAAGAAGAATATATCTCGAGTTTTAGCTGTTTGAATGGCCAAGCTGGTGAGACAAGCGGAGGGACAAATTTGGAATCCAAACAGTCCAACTCCTTCGGCTATAAATACGTCCCTCCTCCATTCCTTCAAAAGATTCATCATTTCAAAATAGATGAGAAAAAATTGGCATGAACAAAGCTTTTCCAAATGCATGGTAAAACATTCCATACATCTGTTTTCACAATATATACCTTTAATCTTCTATTTTCTTTAATTTACTTTTGTATTTTTCTTCGTTTTTAATTTCAAAAGTGTTTGTCTTTCTATTTCCATTTTATTTCATTTTTATTATTCAATATATGTTATTCTCCTCCACCTTCTATAGATTAATGATTATTTTCTTAAAATATTTTAATTCAAGTTAAAACCCCTTCCCATCATTTTCTTCCTCATTCAATTGAATGTCTTTTTTAAACTCTCTTAAAGGATCGGGTGTGTTATACGTACTACTCTTTTCATATCCAATTATTTTTATTTGATTTATAATTCATCACCATAATCATATATTACCCGATTAATAACCATCTTAATTGATTATTAAATCTACCATTTGGGTGGGTCATTATTTATATATGTTAAGTGATTGAGAGATTTTTATCGATGAAAATTCTTTAATTTAACATTGTGTATGTTGGACTTAACAAGTCATGGATTAATGACGTTTTTAGTTTACCATGTGATTTCCATGGATTATTGGAACTATAAATACACTACTATCCAAAAGCTCTGATTGATATTATAACCCTAAGTTATGTTAAGTCTTAGATTAAAGCCTTATCCATTAGTCATTCCAATCAACATTATATTGTGACGTGTGTGATAATTTAAATGTAATATAAAGTAAAGGTCATGGTTATCACAATCTTATCTCCAAAAAATGAACCCACCCCAATCATTATCAAATTGTTAAATCAAACACCAATCATTAATCACTTCAATTAAGATCTACAAAAAACCCCCCAATCAAAATAAAATTAACTAAAAAATAAACTTTTAGAAAGTATATTCACCAAGGATTCGACTCGAGTGCTGATATATACATTAGCAGAGCATCAGAAATTTGAACGGTCGATAGGTGACAATCGGTCTTCCATTAACTATCTTTTTTCATTACTAAAATGATCCATAAATTATTTGTGATATGTATAAAACAACTAAATAGTAGTCCAACAGACAATATTCATGGTATTACTCAATGCAATTATTTTAAAAACTATATAATAGTTCAAAATTATTGTCACTCAATGAAAAATGAGAAAAAAATCAAGGTTATATTCGTACGTCAGGAAAAGAATCCATATATAAGTTTTTTCCTATATGAAATAATTTCATTTCAATATAACATAAAATGTTTTCTATTTGACTCAATGTTTCAATTTTATGTTTAGAAATGATATTTTTGAATAAAAAGTGCATCACTCATTAAAATCCTCTAAAGATCACACGAATTGTCTTTATATTTTAGGAAAAAAATTGATAAGTCATTTTTTATGAGTATTCATTAACAATACATCAATCATACCCATGGTGTACACTATATGAATCAAAGTTTATGTTTTTAGTTTTTGTTACCATTTGATTCAAAATGTCCATCACTCCCAGTAAATTGAGAAAACATATAAGGGTAGTCATGATAGATTTTGAAAACAATCAATAAGAAATATTTGTTATGAGTTGGAATTGGAAAGACATTAATCTGATACATAGTATGCTAGATATGGATAAAAGTTTGTTTTATTAGTTTAAGTCAATACATTAGTTCAAAAAAACATCAAATACTCAATTTTAAGAAAACATTATTGAATTATCTAGATACTTTATGAAAATTACTAACAGATAACCTTTAAAATATATGATTAATTATCATGAGAATCTAACTGAAGTTAATATTATTTGGTTTAAAATGGAGAATTTATTAAAACATCATTCTGTCATATTTATATTTCATTTATCATTTATATTATTAGTAACATAAGAAATATTTTTAATAGATGCACCCTCGTCTTTTGATGAAGGTATCATAGTTTGTTTGGGAAATAGATGAAGTATTGGTCCCTTTTGAACGGGGATGCAAAAGTCAACGGAATACAAGGCTTCTATGTTGTTTTTGAATTTCTTCAATGAAATTATGTTTTTAAAAAATTACAAATACTATTTCAGTTTTAAAGTATATATATTTTTAGATTGTTTTTAAAATATATTTAAATGTTTTGTGTTGTTTGAAATTTTATCGATGTTTTATTATTAATTTATTGTACCTAAAATTGCTAAAATTGGATCTTCATTCACACTATATGTTGCACTAATAAATTTCATTTTATTAGTTTAGAAATAGCACTCATAAAAAAATTATATGTGATAACATAAAAAATGATAAACTAAATCAACAACCAATTATTTTTTTATCCTTGATCAAGGGTGTGTTTATCATAACATTATTAGCCCCAAAAAATGTGTTTTCTTTTAAATATTCTCGAAGCATAACACAATTTTCCCACTAATAATATTGATTTATAACACCAATAGAAGATTATTATATAATAATTATCAGTGTAACTATCATTTATAATTTGATTCTATATTTTTTTTGTTCAGGTTCTAGAGAATTAGATGTAGTGTGTGAATTTATCCCATTTTGAGGTATGAAAAAATTAATATTAATTTCTTATGTAAAATGAATAATTAAATGAATTATATATAATATCATGAATAAGGGTTCACACAAAAATCAAATACCACCTTTTTATTGGATAATGAAAATAGGTTTTGTTAAGGGTTTGTGGATTTAAAAATTAAAGAATGATATTAAAAAAAGAGTATTAAAATTATAGATTATTAAAAGTTATTAGGATATGGCCACTATTCAATGTTCAATTCTATCACAATCTTGTAACTAGTATTCCTTCTTTCCCCATTTAATTTATTAGTTTAGGATGATCAATTGAATTTCAAGAACACTCTATATTTAAAAATATTGTTGTAATATATCATATTTTCATGTATATTAATTTTAAATATTATAGGGAATTATTTTGAGATGGGTCATTGTGAATTAATTAAATTCTGAGGCCCAAGGTTCCCTAAATAAATGTTTGAATCCAATTAATCATTGATTTGGTGTGTGTGAGTTGTTTTCTTGAAAGAGTGGAATCATTCAAATGGGTGTCTGGATCAGAAATATGAGTGCGCCATTGCGTTTATAGTAACGACTTTACCTTAGCACATGTCTAACATTAACCGATGCGGTTCGACATAAAATTATAAATCTTTGATATTTAATGGAAATAAAAAAAATCAACAATTTATTTTTGTAACACCCCAGGTAAATAAAGAGTATGACATTTTCATATTTATCCATATTTGTGAATAAAATATTAATATTATTTTAAAGGGGAAACTATGCTCGATGGCGTACCCAACACGCAACAACTAGTTTCTTGGGAATCTTACGTTGCACTCTAATAATAAAATAATATTATTTTAAATAGTAGTTAACGCCTAGCCGTTGTAATGGCAGGAATGAACAGAACTAACTACAAAATGATTATATATTTTTGTCACTTTTTTTTTACTTTTTTCAATAAATGTTAGAGGATTAAAAATGAAAATGAATCCAATTTTAAGCGTAAACATTCTAATATTCTTTAAAAGGCCGATTAACCGCCTTTTGATGGAGAACCTCTTTTAAATCCACTTTTTTACAATTTTATGCGTTATATTTGACAAAATAAAATTCATTTTTAGAATCGGGACATCAAAATTTACTTTGTGTAAATTTTTGGTATTTTTCCGAAAAAGTTCAATTTTTAATGAATAGTGAAAAATGTTGTATTTTAATTCAAAACCAATTTTTAATATATTTTATTTATATTATTAGATTATCTTTTGAATTTGTTTTAAAGTGATATTAGAATATATTTTTACCATTTAATCCAATACTGGTCGTTGGAATTAATTTCACTTTGAAATTGGACTTAAACAAGTGTCAATCTTTTGATACTTATTGTTTCATAAAAACATGCTATTAGCTCTGACAGTGGGAATTAATTATTAAATTAATTAATGAAACATATATGTTTTGAATTTTTTAAAATAGAAATCATTTTAGAATTTGGAATATCAAATATATCTTAGGGTGAAGTTTTGGTATTTTTCTGGAAAACTTCAACTTTTGATGAATAGTGAAACCACTAAGTGGTACTTAAGAAACTGATTTTTCGTTTAAATGAAAATTTACCACCTCTATGTTTTGAATTTCAAAAATCTGACATACACGGTTTTTATTAAGAAGTAAAATATGGTTCAATGATATTAAAATTATTTTTTGGTGAATAGTAACTTTTATGTTTTTAATCGCAATTAGATTTAATTATTGTAGTTTAAGGTAAAAATAATGTTTTAATAATATGAGATGAGGTTGACACATGTCCTATCCACATTGGATGTGTCATGGCCGACAAAGACAATCCATGTGTCAACTTGGAGACCCCATGGAGCCACTTTGGTTGGGAAATGACATAAATAGCTTTTTATTTAATGTTAAAGTAAAAATGGCACAAACATGAGATGTTTTACTAAAACAATTTTTACATGGGGTTATGAAAGTCATATTTTTGAATATAAATATTAATTAGAAAGATAAAAACATTTCCTACATCATGATATTTTTTTTATAATTTTTAGACATTAAATATATTAAATTATTTATGACATCATGATGATGCATCGATTACCTCATTAATAAAGGATTTAAATAAAATGAAACTATAATGTAAAATATATGACCTAAACATGTCCACAACCTATTGGATGAGTATATTTAGAACCCTTATCACCTTATCCTAGATTTATATCAATTCGGGACCTTTTAAATCCGAAACTCATTTTAAAATAAAGGAACATTTCTTTACTTTCCAAGGGTGCCCCTCCTCTCCTCTTATAAAAGGCCCCCACCTCTACCTCCTTACCCACACTTACAAAGATTTTGGCTCAGAAAAACCCTGCCCATTTTGTATCTCCACATCCCTCTCTAACTCTTTGAAGCCTCACTTTGGGCATAATTCTTCCCAAGTAATCCTTTGAGCTCAAGCCAAAGGGAGTTACCTGATTTTAAGGTAATGTCTTCACTTGAGTCCTTTTGTTTTATTTTTCTTCTCCATCCCCATAAAATCTTTTTATTATTTTCTTCTGAAAAAAATCCAGTATCTTAAATATACTAGGATGTTGTTATAAGAAGTATTATAGCTACACTTACACACCTTCGTCTAATGGTTAAAGAACATCCTGTTTCTCGGGTTGGCGATTTTTTGCCTCACGAAACGATGATTGTTCAATATTCTTTTAACACCTTTAAAGGTGGCCATTATGATGTCACTATATTTTATATATGATATATATGGTATTTATGATTACTATATGCTTCTGTATTTTATATTTAATACATAACTTTATTCTTTTCATGTTGTGTAAATGCGATAATTTCATATGAGGATGTGTGGACTACCGCCCCCTCAAGTGATGTGACTCGTACATGCAATACATGGAATGTATGAAGAAGAAAATTAATGAACATATGTGACCTATATATCATATATATTATACTGTAATTATAATATATATATATATATCATTTATTTTTAATTCCATTAATATGACAAAAAAAATTAAAGTAGCGTTCATGCGTACGTACGGCCTACCATCTCCATGAACGATGCTTTTCGTTTTTTATCTCCAAATTACATGGAATAGTATAAAATTAATATGTACTGGATATATATGATATTTTAATGATTAATACTATTCTGGAAATTATTTACTTATAACTACATGGGCAATCATTTTTCAAAAAAGTTCAATTTTGACTCATGTACCAAACATCGACAAAAATGTCTGATATGAACTAACATTATTAAACAATTATTATAACATTATAATATGTGATATGAACTGAATAATAATATTTAAAGGTTTTCCTTAGGTAATTATAAATTGACCAAAGTTTATTATTAAGGAATATAGAGAAATGAACAAGACAAGTCAGACTTGAGGTAAGGGATCCTACTCCTTTCTTTCTTTTTAAGTACACGATTTTATGTCATTCCTTTTAAATAACATATTTCTTGTTATTGGGGTGTTATTTTATATTAATCTTACTGTAATTTTGACGTTCATATGATGAGATAGCCTATTATCTCTCATCAATCCATTTTGGAAGTTTTGAGTGGCATCGTTAGGCTGCCGATTTTTTGTAAGAGATCTAACCTCTCTCTTTCTTTTTAAGTACTCTCCTTTATGTCACTTCATTTAAGCTCCACTTTGTTATGTTGGGTGATGTTCTTTTATATTCCTCTTTCTGTAAACATTATTTTAATATGATTTGACACCCTATTTTCTCCGATCAATCCATTTTGGAAGTTTTAAGTGGCGTTGTTAGGTTGCCGAGTTTTTGTAAGGGATTTTTCATCTCACTTTTATTCCCGTGAGATTTATGCTACATTTGTCACTATTTCCATTGAGTGGTTTATGTACTGCACATTATTTTACTCATTGTGTAATATAATTTCATTTATGAGTATTTACATCAATGTTGTATTGACCTTCTTTCACGGGGTGCATGTCTCGAAAGATACCCATGTCGGTAAGGGATCCTTTCACCCAACACTTTTTAAAAGACTTATTTTGTTATGTCTTTTAATTCACATAATATTATGTTGGGATGTGTTCTTCTATATCCTTATTGATTTAAATTTTATGTCCATGTGATGGGATACCCTCTTTATGTCTCCTCAACTCATTTTCTGAATTTTGTAGTGACGCCGTTAGGTTGTCAAATATTTGCAAGGGAACTTCTTAACCAAAATTTGATTCTTTGGGATAAACATGTACTCCTTGAATATGTCGTTCTATGAATATGTGTGAATAACATATGATTGTTTTACACTTAATATCCACTTATATTTCGTGTATTAATTTGTCACACATAATTTTGTAATTGATTTATACTTAATCCAAGGATACCGTCTTTGTATGGGACTTCGTCTCAATCTCCATTCATTGAGGCACATTTTTTTATACACAACTTTATTTTATACGGTGTATAAACCCCTTTGACTTTTACGTTTATTCAAAAGGAATCTTTTTTATACGAAGGGTTTACTAAATGACAAAAGGGAATGTTTTTGTCATACGTATGCGGCGACAATGACTTCTCTGCCACTATGACCATTATTTGAGTTTCGGCTTCCTCTACAATCCATACCTTCTTTTTAAAAGAAAAATAAATACCATGTTTTACTTTTCTTTTATTTTGGTATTGAAAATGGTTTTCATAATGTTTTTATATCAATGTGTTGTATTGATATCTTGTGATTGAAAGGTGGAAATGTTATGTTTCCTTTATGCATGTTTTATGTGATATGATTATGTTGTGGTTCTTGGGCATTGTTATGAAGATGGGTGGTTCCGTGATAAACTAAGGGAGGGTGAGCCTGATATATCTCTCCAATTCATTGGGTAACATGAAGGAGTGAGACGTTAAGGTTTTTCTGAAGAGATTTAGGGAATATACTGTGGTGGGTATTCCAAACGTAACCAAGAGGGTTACTCCCTATGTAAGAATGTTATGAATGCCTCAAGTTACCTTTTATGTCTTATGATTTCTATGATTTATTCATGATTTGATGAGGTATGTTAAAGGGCCTATGTTTTATGGGTAAAGTTTGATTTCATTATTATGTATATATGAACTCATGTTTCCTTTCTATATTTTTGTAACCCTTACTAAGCTTTTTATGCTCATCCCAAGTTTTTTTTGAAATCATATTCACAGGTCAAGGGAAAGGTACATGATATGATGATAGTGTCAAGGAAGTTTCAAGAAAGAATCCATGTTTTATTTTAAATATGTTTCCGTTGATGGAAAAAATGGATACTATCTTTATGTAACCACTTTGTTTAAATGTGGAATATAATGCAAGTTTTATTATCTAATTCTCTAAAACTCTAAACCTTAAAATATTTTCAATGTTTAATCTTGTAATAACTCAAGATTAAGTTAGGTTTAAGGCCGTGGCCTTATAGTTGGTATCAGAGGTCAGTTTAGATAACTTTAGAGGTTAGGGTATTCTCTAAGCATAAGTGACAGTACCATAATGGATATGATTTCAGAAAGAGTCCTAGATTTAGATAAAGTGAATGAGTAAGTATATCATAGTGTTTACCTTCCTCATTGGTTCATGATGGTTTTGTTGATATAATCACACTGACATTTCTATTTTTAGTGAATGGATAGATCTAGTTGGCACCAAAGTGAAAATAGGTTTGAAGGAAACTGTGGTGGTTCTCTAATTAGGATACTAGATAAAATGGGGGATTCAATGAGGAAACTCGTTGTTGTTCTAAACCAACTATCAAGGAGTCATGATCAACCACTTGAACCGTTGTATGTTCGGTAATGAATCATGTAAGAGATGACCAATCGATGTGGATGTTCAGGTTAAAAATATTAAGGTAATCATTATGGTTTATATGATCCTTACTTTTGAGGTAATTATGGGTTATTATATGTTATGATGGAAAATGAAAGCCATGAGATAAACCTGAGTTTAAAATAAGTTATAATTATTTTTTTTGATTTTATCTTGTTTTGGGGAATGTTTTAAGAATAATATAGTTTAGGAAAAAGGACAACACGCAGACCGTGTGACAACCCATCACGTTGGACAAAGCTATGGGAATCGAACCCACAACCAAGGTGCGATTGGTATTTATCGCCTACAACTAGACTACATGAATTCCCTGGTTAGTTTGACTGATTATTTTTAGTTAGATGATTTTATGAATTAAGAGTATGTTGATTTTGGGTTATCTATGGAAATTTATTAACCTATCATTGAGGATATGTGATTAGGTTAATTACTTTTCAATACGAGACATTAAGACCAACTGATGTTGTTTGGAGATAAATGTTACGATGTAACTTGGAAGACTATGTGACTAAATCCATCAAATATTTGGGTTTCAATCTTAGTTTGGTTTACTTTGAATCATTTTATAGACAAATTGTTTATCGAATGGTCCTCGTTGAACTTTGGATTTTGTTGGAAATTTTTTGGAGATTAAGAATAGATTTTCTTTTTATAAAGGGTTATCCTTTTCTGGATTATCTGATCTTGTACTAACCTTTTTGGTTTTGGTTTTGGTTAAAGTCTAAAGACATGGGAAGTATATAGTTCTCTTTTGTGGATTAGGTGATTCTGTAGAAGTTGATTACAGTACTCTTAATGTGAGCAAGTCTTCCAAAATACTCGTCTTTTGGAGAAAATATGAGTTTGTGTAAGGAATATAATATAAGTTCAAAGTAAACATGATAAGTGATTATGTTTCCTTATGAATAAATTCCTCAATAAAAAGTAACTTAAAACAAAAATGTTGTCTATTAACTTTTCCTACTGGGGAATCGAATACTGTTTAACCTATCACAAGTTTGTTATTTTCTTGTGGTTAAATTTATCCTAAACATGTTTTCTATCACTCTCCACCAGAACATGAACCTATGTTTTCTCCTCCATGTCCATGTTTTCCTACATGGAATCCTAGTATGGGTTAACTCGAGTGACCTCTGTACTTATCTTCCTTTATTTTAAAGTGATTTTTTTACCAACTCTTGTTCCGATGTGGGACTTTCAAGGATGTTTCCAAGCTCAATTTTAAAATTGGGAGGACGCAATTCCCAAAAGGGGGTAAGGATGTAACACCCCAGGTAAATAAAGTGTATGAAATTTTCACATTTATCCATATTCGTGAATAAAATGTTAATATGACTTTAAAGGGGATGCTATGCTCGATGGCGTACCCAACACGCAACAACGAGTTTCTTGGTAATCTTACGTTGCACTCTAATAATAAAATAATATTATTTTAAATAGTAGTTAACGCCTAGCCGTTGTAATGGAGGGAATAAACATAACTAACTTCAAAATGATTATATATGTTTGTCAAATATTTTTACTTTTTACAATAAATGTTAGAGGACTAAAAGTGCGAATGAATCCAATTTTAAGCGTAAACATTCTAATATTCTTTAAAAGGCTGATTAACCACCTTTTGATGGCGAACCTATTTTAAATCCACTTTTTGACAATTTTATGTGTAATATTTTACAAAATAAAATTCTTCTTTAGAATCTGGACATCAAAATTTACTTTGTGTAAATATTTGGTATTTTTCCGAAAAAGTTCAATTTTTAATGAATAGTGATAAATGTTGTATTTTAATTCAAAACATCTTTTTAATATAATTTCTTTATATGATTATATTATCTTTTGAATTGGTTTTAAAGTGAAATTAGAATATATTTTTACCATTTAATCCAATAGTGGTCATTGGAATTAATTTCACTTTGAAATTGGACTTAAACTACTGTCAATCTTTTGATACTTATTGTTTCATAAAAACACGCTATTTGCTCTGACAGCGGGAATTAATTATTAAATTAATTAATGCAACTTATAGGTTTTGAATTTTTTGAAATAGAAAACTTTTTTGAATTTGGAATATAAAATATAGCTTAGGGTGAAGTTTTGGTTTTTTTCTGGAAAACTTTAATTTTTGATGAATAGTGAAACCACTAAGTGGTACTTAAGAAACTGATTTTTCGCTTAAATGAAATTTTACCACCTCTGTGATTTGAATTTCAAAAATCTGACATACATGGTTTTCATTAAGAAGTAAAATGTGGTTCAATGGGATTAAAATAATTTTTTCGTGAATAGGAACTTTTATGTTTTTAATCGCAATTAGAGGTAATTATTGTAGTTTAAGGTAAAAATAATGTTTTACTAATATGTGATGAGCTTGAAACATGTCCTATCCTCATTTGATGTGTCATGTCCGACCCAGAAAATCCATGGGTCAAATTGGGGACCCCATGGCACCACTTTGGTTGGGAAATGACATAACTAACTTTTTATTTAATGTTAAAGTAAAAATGACACAAACATGAGATGTTTTACTAAAACAATTTTTACATGGGGTTATGCAGGTAAGAATATTAACTATAAATATTCATTATAAAGATAAAATGATATCCTACATCATGATATTTGTTTTATAATTTTTAGACAATAAATATATTAAATTATTTATGACATCATGATGATGCAGTGATTACCTCATTAATAAAGGATTTAAATAAAATGAAAAGATAATGTAAAATCTATGAACTAAACATGTCAAAAACCTATTGTATGGGTATATATTTTGAACCCTTATCACCTTATCCTCGAATTATATAAATTTTGGACCTTTTAAATCCGAAACACATTTTAAAATAAAGGAACATTTCTTTACTTTCCAAGGGTGCCCCTCCTCTCCTCTTATAAAAGCCCCCACCTCTACCTCCTTACCCACACTTCCAAAGCCTTTGGATCAGCCAACCCATTCCCATTTGGTATCTACAAATCCCCCTATAACTCCTTGAAGCTGCACTTTGGGAAGAATTCATCCCAAGGAAGCCTTTGACCTCAAACCAAAGGGAGTTACCTGATTTTAAGGTAATGTTTTCACTTGAGTCCTTTTGTTTTATTTTGCTTCTCCAACCCCCTAAACTCTATTTATTATTTTCTTTTGTATCAACTCCAGTATCTTCCATATACTAGGATGTTTTTATAATATGTATTAGAGATACACTTACACACACCTTCGTCTAATGGTTAAAGAACATACTGTTTCTGTGGTTGGCGATTTTCTGCCTAACGAAAAGATGATTGTTCAATATTCTTTTAACACCTTTAATGGTGGCCATTATGATGTCACTGTATTTTATATATGATATATATGGTATTTATGTTTACCATATGCATCTGTATTTTATATTTAAAACATACCTTTATTCTATTCATGTTGTGTAAATGCGATAATTTCATATGAGCATGTGTGGACTACCGCCCCCTCAAGTAATGTGACTCGTACATGTAATACATGGAATGTATAAAGAATGAAATTAAATAACATATGTGACATATATAACTTATATATTATACTGTAAATATAATATATATATATATATATCATTTATTTTTAATTCCATTAATATGACAAAAAAAATGAAAGTAGCGTTCATGCGTACGTACGACCTACCGTCTCCATGAACCGTGCTTTTTGTTTTTTATCTCCAAATGATATAGAATAGTATAAAATGAATATTTACAGGATATATATGATATTTTAATGATTAATATTATTCTGGGAATTATTTACTTATAACTACATGGGCAATCATTTTTCAAACAAGTTCATTTTTGACTCATGTACCAAACATCGACAAAAACGTCTAATATGAACTAACATTATTAAACAATTATTATAACATTATAATATGTTATATGAACTGACTAATAATATTTAAAGGATTTCCATAGGTAATTATAAATTTACCAAAGTTTATTATTCAGGAATATAAATAAACAAACAATAAAAGTCAGACTTGAGGTAAGGGATCATACTCCTTTCTTTCTTTTTAAGTACACCCTTTTATGTCATTCCTTTTAAGGAAAATCTTTCTTGTTATTGGGATGTTCTTTTATATTACTCTTACTTTAATTTTTTTATTCATATGATGAGAGACCCTATTCTATCTCATCAATCCATTTTGGATGTTTTGAGTGGCGCCGTTAGGCTGCCGAATTTTAATAAGAGATCTAACCTCTCTCTTTATTTTTAAGTACTCTATTTTATGTCACTTCTTTTAAGCTCCTCTTTTTTATGTTGGGGGATGTTATTTTATATTTCTCTTTCTTTAAACTTTATGTTAATATGATTAGAGACCCTATTTTCTCTCATCAATCCATTTTTGATGTTTTAAGTGGCGCTGTTAGGCTGCCGCGTTTTCGTAAGTGATTTTTCATCTCACTTTTATTCCCGTGAGATTTATGCTACATATTCCACAATTTCATTTGAGTGGTGTATGTACTGCCCATTATTTTACTCATTTTGTAATATAATTTCATTTATGAGTATTTAAATCAATGTTGTATTGTCCTTCTTTCATGGGGTGCATGTCTCGAAAGATACCCATGTCGGTAAGGGAACCGTTCACCGTCATCTTTTTGAAAGACTTCTTTTGTTATGCCTTTTAATTCACATACTATTATGTTGGGATATGTTCTTATATTTCCTTATTGATTTAAATTTTATTTCCATGTGATGAGATACCCTTTTTATCTCTCATCAACTCATTTTTGGAATTTTGTAGTGACGCCGTCAGGATGTCAAATTTTTGAAAGGGAACTTCTTAACCCAAATTTGATTCTTTGGGATAAACTTGTACTCCTTGAATATGTTGTTCTATGAATATGTGTGAATATCCTCTGATTATTTTACACATAATGTCCACTTATATTTTGTGTATTCATTTGTCACACATAATTATGTAATTCAGTTATCCTTAATCCAAGGATACCGTCTTTGTATGGGACTTCGTCTCAATCTCCATTCATTGAGGTATATTTTGTTTTATACACAACTTTATTTTATACGGTGTATAAACCCCTTTGACTTTTACATTTATTCAAAAAAATATTATTTATACAAAGCGTTTACTAAACGACAAAAGGGAACGTTTTTGTCATACGTATGCGACGACAACGACTTCTCCACCACCGTGACCATTATTTGAGTTTCGGCTTCCTCTACAAGCCATTCCTTCTTTTTAAAAGAAAAATAAATACCATGTTTTAATTTTCTTTTATTTTGGTATTGAAAATGGTTTTCATAATATTTTTATATCAATGTCTTGTATTGATATCTTGTGATTGAAAAGTGGAAATGTTATGTTTCCTTTATGCATGTTTTATGTGATATGATTATGTTGTGGTTCTTGGGAATTGTTATGAAGACGGGTGGTTCCCTGATAAACTAAGGGAGGGTGAGCCCGATATAGCTCTCCAATGCATTGGGTAACGTGAATTAGTGAAACGTTAAGGTTTCATCGAAGAGATTTAGGGAATATACTGTGGTGGGTATTCGAATCATAACCAAGAGGGTTAATCCCTACGTAAGATTGTTATGAATGACTCATGTTACCTTTTATGTCTTATGATATCTATTATTTATTCATGATTTGATGAGGTATGTTAAAGTGCCTATGTTTTATGGGTAAATTATGATTTCATTCTTATGTATATATGAAGTCATGTTTCCTTTCCATATTTTTATAACCCTTACTGAGCTTTTTATGCTCATCCCAAGTTTTTTTTGAAATGTTTTTCACAGGTCAAGGGAAAGGTACATGATATGATGATAGTGTTAAGGAAGTGTCAAGAAAGAATCCATGTTTTATTTTACATATGTTTCCGTTGATGGAAAAAAATGGATACTATCATTATGTAACCACTTTGTTTAAATGTGGAATATAATACATGTTTTATGATCTAATTCTCTAAAACTCAAAACCTGAAAAGATCCTCAAGGTGTAATCTTGTAATAACTCAAGATTAAGTAAGGATTAAGGTTGGGGCCTTATAATTTTGTTTTAAACATTTTAAGGATGTAGAGACACATTTTATGATTTTTTATAACCATGAGCCCATGGTTAGGATCCTAACCCTAGAACTCTCTAGGGCTTTGGAGAGGATCCCCCATAGATAACTCTCAAAGAGAGACAAAATATCAAATGTTCGTGAACTATTGCGCCAACGAAGTTGGTGGATCTTTGATGATGGAAATTCAATTCATATTAATCATTGATTGATCTTGAATCGATGTAGGGCATGTGTTTTTATTTCCTTCTGAAAACTCTCATGAATTATATGGTGGACGCTGATCAACCCACAAATGTTTTGACTTGTAGATCAATCATTTTTTAGAGAGGTATTCTATTTTGGGTTTTGATTTGGGTGAATTGATTATATATTATTCTTTTTCCTTGATACATCTAATGAGATCGAGTCAAGGCCATAATGAACAACAAATGGTGATCATTCCTCATTTTATTATATGATAGTTTTCTCCCCCTTAATATCACTCATTCTTCATTAGTCGAGGGTTTATGAATGATGGATCATTTCACATATGTTTTATAGCACAACAATCTAAAAACGTAGAACGTTCATCGTGATGACCTATGAGTGGTATGATGACAATTGCAGTGGATGAATAGACACAAATCCAGAGAAATATTTCTTCATAAATTCTTTATGCGGTTGATCGAAACAAGTTATTAGGGTTGATCGAACAATAAAAACCTACCAATTTAGTGTTACCATGGTAGGGTGACATCAGATCATTAGTTTAAGAAAAAAATAATGGATAGATTGAGAATCGGAGGATTAATTGATGTTCCGGATAAAGAACGATCGATTCGGGAAAATCATGAAGAACAAGGAGTGTATCCTAAAGAACACGGAGTGTGGGACAGGCTCAGCCGAGGCTAATTTTTTAGTTGATAGAAAGGATGAACATGGAATGTGTCAATTATCACATTGTGTGTGGGGACATACCCAGAACTCTTCATGTATCTTGGATGATACACAAACACAGGGTGGAATACATGACATGTACTCCACCAAACAGCCAGTCCAAGACTGCTATGCAAGCTACCCCATGTATCTATACGTGGGTAAAAAAATACAGGTTGAACTAGTGTACTAGAACATGGCTGGAATACACAGAGAGAAACCTAGATAATTGAACACATCATATGAACCTTACTACATTCTGGGTATGCAATTTCTACACGATATATTATTTTGACTTGATCCATTGCACATGGGTAGTACCCGACATCATAGGAAATGACGTGTGACCCTTCTACACACTATATAATCCCTTCTAAATGTCTTGTTATCCATTTCCACCATACCTTGGAAATGTTTTGTTAAGTTTAGTGCTCCTTTTCTCATTTCCTTAAAGGTCAATGGTATAATTTCTTATCCACATGAGTATGATCCCGTCAACAAGACATTTTGGATAGAGTAAGAGTCCCAGAGTGGTATCCTCTATATTTTATTTTACCCTATGTATTTTAAAGTTATCAACACAACCAATCCTGCCTAACATATATCATCAACATATAAGGTGAATCTGTATGAGTTGTAGCATACAATATGGCCCTTGTAGTGTTCCTCCTTTGTGTATCATGATATTTTCCCACTCAGGAATGTGTTATCAAAGAATGAGTGCATCTCTTATCTATTAAGATATATCAGGGCCTCTATCTATCTCTAGATACACTTCTTAATGAATAGTACATCCTAGATAGATGTCATCAATGCTATGAGACTCGTGGATTGAGTTCTCTGAGAGGAGTGTTTCAATGAATATTTGAACTGAATCCCTATCATCGGTATGCAATCGTTATTACTGAACCAAGACTACAGTTCTGGGTTTTTTTATATATGGATATTTTCTCATGTTATATATTATATAACCATATTCTATTGTAACACCCCTAGATTTCACAGTATGTTATCCCTTTAAAGTAATTCAATAGCTTGTGTTACAGGCAACACTGAGTTCAAGCATATCACAACCTATCCAACTAGCTATTTAAAAAAAGGTTATCAACACAATTAACCACATTTTTTATTTTATATATATCCTATATAATATAAATTTTTTCCTTTTTGGGTCTTAGACATAATATACAGAAAGATTCAATTTTTCTGATAAAAGAATTGTCTTTAAAAAAATTAAATTTTACCACCGTTTAATGGTTAACCCTTTTGAAATCTAATATTTGAAACTTTTATGTATCCAATAAGAGAAAATGAAATTTTTCTTCAGAAACGAGACTTAATAAATTTATTTTGGTTAATTTTTCAGTACTTTTCTGATATCTTTCATATTTTGATAAATAGTTAAAAATTCTATGATTAATTTGAAAAAAAAAATTTATTCGAAATAATTTATAGTGTTAAATTATAAATTTTAGTGGTTTTAATGAATATTTATATTATATTTTTATCATTAATATAGTTTTGGTCATTTCAAGTACTTTTAAACTTAAATTAAACATGAACACATACCAATATTTCGATAGTTTTTACTTCTCAAAGACCCACTTCCTGGTATTGAAAATAGGATTTAATTCTAGATTAATTAATGCAACTAATATGTTTATAATTTAGTAAAATAGACATATTTTTTCAATTTGGAATATCAAAATTATATTTGGGTGAATTTTTGGTATTTTTCTCAAAACATTCAGTTTTTGATGAATAGTTAAAAACACAGCTTTATTGTTTACAACAGTTTTTTTTAAATAATAATTTTTAAATTTAAATTAATTTTAAAATAAAAATAGATAAATAATATCTATATTAATACAATTTAATTTATTGGAGTCATTTTATAATAAGATTAGACATATTAAATTTTATCGATTTTTTAACGTCTATTACCCACCTTCTAGGACAATTTGCAAATTTGCATAAAACATAATTTTACGGATTTTATGAATTGAACCTCAAAAATCCAAGAAACACAATTGACATCATTATATAAAATGGGGTTCAATAGGATGAAAATAATCTTTGTGAATAGTAACATTTGAAATTTATTTACCACGGTTAAAAGTAAATAGGTTAATGAATGGTATAAATGATATTATAATTACCCTAACACAAGTCCTAATTCTATTGGATAAGTTTATTTGAACCACTATAAACATTAGGAATAATATATGATCCTTTTTTATCCACATGAATTAGATTAGGACATTTATTATTATTTTATTTGAGGTTGTGTTAAAAGTGTTAAATTCAAATTTTAATAACTAATCCATTTTTAATAAAGGAATAAACATAAGATAAATTTGACTATAAAAATCAATTATAAATCTAAAAATATTTTTAAATCACGATATTTTATTTATAATTTTTATATATCAAATAATTAAATTTATTTATGATGTAATGATGAAGTAGTAATTACCTTATTAATGAAAGATTAAAATGATTTATATTTTAAATATTTAAATAAATGTAAATTGAGACTTTTGATGAATTAAACTGATTTTATAGGTTAATATGACATTTTAGTATTGAGTTAGTTTATTTTTTTTTTGAATTAATCATGTTTTTTTTACTTTCACCAAAACCAAATACTAAATTGTGTAAAAATTGACATAAATGAGTTTATAAAAAAAATATTAAAAAATGATACATAATTCCTAAAAATATATGGATAAAAAATTGAATAATATAATAAAATAAATTTATTTAATGAGCACTAGGGTTTCTATTTTCTTTTCAATGTATGTTTATTATCCATTTATTATAATAATACAAGAATAAATGGTAAAAGATATACTATATAACTAAGAGTTAAATAAAAAAGATATGGTTAATATGGAGACCTAAACTTGTCTAAAACATATTAGTTGAGAGGTTTTTGAACCAAACCCACATTATCATCTAAATAAATTATTTTTTATTAATTATAAACAGAATATGACTGTATAATAAATTAATATTTCAATATTTTCTTAATGTGACCCTCACATCTCTTAAAAAAGGTACTCCCCCTTCTCTCAAAATCACTCTTCCAAAGCCATTTTTCATAGCCAAACCATGACCAAATATCCTCCAAAAAAACCCTCAAATCAACCTAGAGGCTATACATTGATCAGAAATCCAACTTATAGAGCCCTTTTGATAAAATAAAAAAAACCGAAGAATGGGTAATAAAATCATCACCTCATTCAATTTTTTTTGTCTTCATCCACTTTCTATTTCTTGGTTTTTTATATAAAATAATAATAAATCTAGTAACTTCTACATATTGTGATGCCGTTATAAATATGGTACAACCATTTTCGTTATTCTATCCATCCTATGAATGTTTAAGTCACCATACGTGCATACGTACGGCTTACCGTCTCCACCTCATGGTGTAGTTTGTTAGTCAACACTTCATTATTTAGATAGGTATAATAATCATTATGATTGATGTATATAATAAATATATCATGATAATTATTCTTTATATATGATATACCATCCAATTACATAGTATTTCTCCATCAATAGGATGGTATTTTCGGTTTTGTGTACGTACGGATTACCCTCTCCATTAACGTGATGAGATTTATTACCCATCGTAACCATTCATGAATTATGTTTTTTTGATTAAAAATAATGAATATTAACTTAATATAATTTTTATATGAATCAAATACATCCTATCCATAACAAATATGACTTTGGTAACAAAACATATAAAGGAAAACGAATCAGCTAACACCTGAAAAAATGATTCTACAAAAATATTATTAACAATGAAATATTACAAGATTATATATGATATCATATTTATGTATGTGGATGTTGTATAATTTAATAAAAATTATTTAAATATTATACAAAAGTTTATGATACCCTCGACTAAGTAAAAATACAAGGTAACGGTAAATTTTACAATCTCAGTATTATCTGAGTTTGTTTATACGTGGGTATCTACTGCGACCTCTTTGTCAACCACATCAATATTTCATAAAATGGTATTTCAATAAATTTTTATTAATTCATAGAATATGTTATAAATCCATTGAAACCATTGTTTTACTTTTTATAAATTATTTTGAAAGGAATATATCTGTCATTGTCCAAACAAGGTACATTATCACATTTTCGACAAATTAATGTAAAACTGTTTTTCAACATATATGGAGAGTGTGGATATTTTTGCCCATTATGAAAACTTCAATTATTCCATTTAAATATTATTAGAATATTTTAAAAATAAATATTTTCTTTAATAATTATGTGAATGTTAAATGATTTAAAAATAGAAAGATATATTTCTCTCAAATAGTTTTGATTTCATCTAAGTCAACATCCTTTTTGTATTTTACACTTGTTTGATGTTGATTTATTATGATATAGTCTTCCATATTGTATTGAATATTTTGTGATAAAATTAACTATGGAAGTTTTGTTTCTAAACCATTTATGGTATATGGTTAAAGTATTAACATTTCATATGTTAGTTTTAATAAAAATGTTTATTTAATTTTTAAACCTTTTAAAATGAGGAGTGTGTTAGACTTATTAAGTGTAGGGTGGAGCTCGATATTGCTCCTCAATGCATCAGTAGGTCTCATTAGACAAACTAGTCTCTTGACAGAAGGCCTTGACAAAAATATTATTTTTATTGTTGGCATGAGGCTTTTACTCTGTGGTTATGATGTCCAGCATTATGCATTCCATTATTATGAAATTGGATATTAATATTACATGTGATTATTCAACTAGTAGAATATCCATGTTAATAAGTAAATGAATTTCTTTGACTTATCATTTCCATATCATGATGAATTTTATGTTTAAAAAGACTACTGGTTTATCCATATACAATTTCTTAAATGTTTTTGTTTATTCATGAAAATTTATGTAATATTTTTATCCTTATTGAGAATATGTACTCACCGAATTCTTATGTTTGATTTTTATCAAGATGTGAAGAAGTATATTATGATTGACTTGCATGGATATGCTATATAATATGTTCTTGTTCAAAGGGGACACAATGCTGTTTTTTTATTTCATGATATAATGTAAAACATATGTATGTATCTAGTACATCCAAATATACAAAACTAATCAGTCTTTCAAGACTTTATATATAGTGATCACGCCAATGTTATGTAATAATGCACGACTCTAGGTAATTAGTTTTGGGGCATTACATATATATATATATATATATATATATATATATCCAACTCTTCCTTTACACCAAGTATTAAATTGTGGGTTTCAGGGTGTCCTACTGAGTATTGTCATACTCACCCCTACACAAGAATTACTCGCATGTGTCATTTATTGTGTAGATGAGTATCCTTTTGATGGAGTATAGGGCGGATCAGGATGGGGCCGAGATTTTTCAAATTACCTATAATCTGTGGTGTTTCTTTGGCATCGAGAAGAAATTCCAATAAATTAATTGTTTATAGATTAGACATTGTAGTTTGTGGACTCTTTATTTTTCATGACCTTGTATACTAGTCCCGTTTACTTTTCCACACATTGCAATCCCTTGTACTCTGTTGGTGGGGTTTAGATGTATACATGCATTTTATTGCTTAGTGATTTTTTACAATTTAGTACTATGGGATTTGCGATGTGTCTATGTGTGGGTATATAATATCATATTCAATGCCTCTCAAGTTATTGATATGACTACTTGGTTCAAGACTATATCCCCTATCCAATTGAAGGTGTGAATGGGGAGTCAAGACACATGTCCCATAGGGACGAGCTATGAGAGAGTGGTATCAAAGGTGATCAGTTATATATAAGGACCGTGAGGCTGTGAGATTTGTTGGGGGAATTAGTGTTAATTGTCTCAAGTTCTTCTCTCTGACCAGGGACTCTAGTGTTAGTGTGGGTGACCGACGTATCCATAAATGTGGACTCTGATAACTTTTATTTCAACATAATACCTAAGAATACTAGATACAGGAAAACAAAATAAAGGTACAAGCATCATACAGTAATGGGTCGTGGGTTCCATGTCGTTTTGTGTCAGTTATCTTGATTTACTCTTTGATCATGGTACATCTTGTTTCTTTACAGGTTTCCTCCATAATGTATACCATCTAGGATTCATCATATATTTTACAAGGATGACCCCCATAGTGATGAGGCTCTGATTATGGGGAAGGTTACCCAAGAGTTACCTCTAGGTGGTGAACCATCTATACTAACACCATCGGAGTAACACCTGGTACCTATGGTACCAGTAGACGAGGATCACAGGTTGAGCACACTCTATGAGTTTTATAGATAGAGACCCTTCATGATTCGAGGTGAGCCTGAACCTCAGGTGTCTCAGTACTGGATTGAGGTGGTGACCAATGTTTTTTATTTACTAAGGATGCCATCAGACCAGATATTGATCCTAAGAGCGAGCCTTCTTTATATTTCGGAAGGGGACTTGTGGAGTTTGACCAAATAGTTTCACAATGAGGTGACTCTTTCATGTAATGAGATCGAGTGGCACATTTGGGAGGATTTCTCTTTGGTTAGACAGAGAGCTATAAATATCCTAAAGATTCTTCAGATCCAGCAGGATAGTTTGACAATCATTAACATTTCATTGAGGTTCACCATCCTCCTTAGGTACATGATGCATATGGTTAGATATCAATACATCATAGGATAAAATTTTGAGGGAGGATTATGTCAGGACATCCAAGCTATAGTAGTTCCTCTATGTATTCTGACATATTATGGAGTGATCGAGTGAGATTTGCTGGTTGAGAGCTTCTTGTATAAGCAAAGACAACTTATGGAATCTTGTAGTACAAAACATGTGAAAAGACCTCGGATGTAGGGATTTGAAATCATGTGCATGGATCATGATGTGGGTGATGCCACAGAAGGACCCAGGATAAGGGATCTACAGTCCATGGATCTTCGGCTGAATCTAGTCATCCTACGAAGATGTGATTCTACTCATGCTATAGTAGGGGAATTCTCACTAGGTATTGTTCTACATGTCCGACTAATCATAGGGAGTCGATGGATAGACTATCTAGGGATAGGTATAGAGTGGAGGAGGAAGACCTGCCAGGAAAGATGCATGGAATAAGAGTAGGGAGAGATAAAGAAGGTGGAAGACTCTTTGACATACATCCACCACCACCTGAGGAGGTCCGCACTAGCCACATAGGGTCTGGGACAGGGGTAGGTGTAGCTACATGTGGTCGAGGCATATGACCCATGGAATCCTGGGATGATCCGAGTTATAATACATGTATTCTGTACATTTTCTTCAGTACTTATACACATAGGTTCATGTCATTCTTTCTTCACCACATGTCTTCTATGAATCCTTGATATTCCAGTAGAGGTGTTGACTCTACCCTTAGACATGAAGATCCCTAAAGGAAGAGACATGATGAAAATGCATCTTTTCCGATAGTGTGATCTTCCCCTTATAGGTGAGAGTTTTGTTTGGAACCTCTTGGTGGATGAATTGATTCCTAAATAAGTAATTCATGGAATGGATTGGTTTTTATCGGTCCATGCCGAGATTGACTTATTTAGGCGAAGGGTATTGTTTGTCTGTCGTGATAGTATGAGGTTTTAATTTTTTGGGCAAAGGAGACATAGGCCACACACGAAGGTCTCATGCACAGAAGGGTGTAGCTAATAATTCATTTGTTGGATAGACTTACCCTCAAAAAATTATATGTTATGTGATTTCAGTTTCTAGTAGTAGTGACAGAGTCTGATGACATCTTTCAAAAATATGTTCTAGGACTACCTCCCCGCTATGAGATCAACTTATTCATTTACTTCCACCTTGATATGATAATAATATACTCACTGGATTATCATATAGATGTTGTACAACTTCGGGGGTTGAGGGTGTAGTTGGAGGATTTTGTAGAGGTAAGGCTTTGTATGACCAAGTGATTCACCCTGGGTGGCCCGAGTTTTGATTACCTAGAAAGAAGATGGGATTTTTAGGTTGTGTGCAGATTACCGGTGCCTAAACAATGTAATGGCTAGGAACTTGTATACACTACTACAGATCGAAAACTCTTTGATCTAGTGAGAGGGTAACGATGGTTCTTGAAGGTTGACCTTCAATTGAGTTACCACCAATTACGGGTACTAGATGTGGATTTACTGAAGCGGCTTTTAGATAACGATATGGTCATAATGAGAGCATGGTGGAGTCCTTCGGCATGATTAATTACCCCGATGTGTTCATGGGAATCATGAACTCAATATTCTGTCCATACATAGACTATTTTTTTGCAGTCTTCTATGATGTCATTCTTGGGTACTCGACGTTAGATAAATAGCTTGTGAAACACCTGCAGATGGTCTTGGACGTACTTTGAGAGCACCAAAAATATGGGAATCACTTGAAGTGCTAGTTTTGGATTCTGTAGGTCTACTTTCTAAGACTTTTTATCTCATTAGATGGAGTGGCCATAGACCTAGCCAAGGTTGAGGTGGTGTTTGCATGGGATACACCTTGGATCATGATAGAGGTGTTGAGATTCCTTGTGACAGTAGAATATTATAAGAGATTCGTTTATGAATAATCTCGGACGTCAACACTGATGATCTTTTTGACCTGAAAAGGGAATCATTTTGTGTTGATGGAGAAGTGCCATATGGATTTTTAGTAGTTTATGCGGAGATTGACGAGTGCCCTGGTCTAGAGATTACTAGAGGAAGGTGTCTGGTATGTATTTTTCTACCATGCATCGGGGATTATGCATGGATGTGTTCTCATGAAGACATAGGTATCAATTTATTACTGTTCATGATAGATGTGTCTTCTTGAACAGAACTACAAGACCCTAAATCATGAGTTGGCAGCATTCGTTTTTGAGTTAAAGATGTGGAGACACTACTTTATGGGTGAGAAATTTATCATCTATACTTACAATAAGACCTTCAAGTTCATCGTCTTGCAGAAGGATCTAAATATGAGGTAGAGGTGAACATGAGAGTTCCTCCAGGATTTTTTATTTCGAAATCATTTATACTCATGAGAATGGGAACATTGTGGATGCTAATCTCAATTATAGATCGAGTTCGTAGATAGTGAGTGATGAGTTAGAGAAGCCGACCTTACTATAGATATACTTCCTATATGGATATGATTCCACATTACTTCAGTTGATGGTTTTCGCCTTCCACTCTTATGATGAGTCAAGGAGACACAACAAGGGGATGTCAACTATGAAGAATTACATGCTTAGTTATCGACACAACATGTTCCTAATGGATATTATCATGGTGGAGAAAACATCATTCTTTTCAAAGGATATAAAATTGTACTACTGTCTTTGTGGGAGGATGTTATGAAGTAGTTTTATATATCCCCATTATAAGTACATCCTAGAGTGGTGAAAATGTATGGGGACCTCAAATGTTAGTTCTGTTTCACATGAATGATGAAAGAAATTATATATTATGTTTTTCCATGCATTATGTGCCATCAGGTGATGGTCGGGCACAAGGTTTTAGTGGGATTATCTCACCCTCTGGAGGTGTTAGAGTATGAATGGGATGGAATATCAATGGAATTTATAAATGTTTTTCCATGAATATTTAGGGGACACGATTCCATATGGGTGATTGTTGAATGATTCACAAGTCATCCCACTTCTTAGCTATTAGGGATTAGAGTTCAGTAGAGATCATGAGACACCTATATGTTCAAGAGACAATTTTAATTCTTTGAGTCCCATCGATGATAGTTTCGTATTGTGATGCGAGATTCACATCATGGTTGGGGAGGGGATTGCAGGGGTGTTGGGGACTTGGTTACTTTTGATTACAACATTTCATCCCCAAGAAGATGGATAAGAATAAAGGACCATTCTAGTCTCAGAGGATATGTTGTGGGCTGGTATCTTGGATTTTGGATGTAGTTTTGAGGACCACCTACTACTGGCTCACAACCACATCTACCACTCCACCACCAGTATGGAACCATTTGTATAATTATATGGGAAACCCTAATAGTCACCACTTTTCTGGACCAACCCAGGAGAGTCAGGACTCATGGGTCTTTGAAGTTCCCAGCCAGGATCTAAGTATCATTGAGAGGGGGAGGGGGTGAATCAGTGATAATTTATTTTAAGGTTCCCCCCTTTTTGAAACAACCTTATCCTCCTGTTAATGAGTTTATGCCCTAATTAACACACACAACCACATGAACACAAGATTTAAAAGGTTCACTACTCAACAAGAGTAGCTACGTCCTTGGTATGGTATAGAAACAATTCAGTACCACAGAATCCACTAGAAAACAATCCTTTGATGTGGAATACAACAAGTAGGATATAACCTTACACTCGTGTAGCACATTTAAATCAATCCAATAGTGTGTGTGCTCCCTCTTATCACAAATATGGTAATACAATGGATTAATGCTTCTTAATGAGCTTACACAAATCAAATCCTTCAGAGAAATTCTTCACTTTCTTACCGAGAAGATGGTAGGAACCCCGGGAGAAAAACAAATTGTGCACCCACTTCCACTTGCAAGACCTATACTTGCACGCAAACAACTTGTGTGCCTCTTCTTGCGCACTGCCTACGTGTGCGCTGCCCTTCAGACGCGCTGCCTGCTTGCAGCATGCGCGCCAACTAACACTTGTGCATGCCCAACTTGAGTGCCTTCTAACAGCCCTCAACTTGTGCACCCAACTCCTTACTTGCATGCCCAGATCTCAAAGACAATTCTCAAGTATTGAGGCTCAAAAAAAAAGAGGAGGCTAGTCATCTATTTATAGGCATTTTGGTGACTTGCACACCACATACACTTTCACACCAATACTTTCGCGCCGCTCCATCACATGTGCACCGCTTTAGCACTTGCGTGCTCTTCCATCACCAGAAAGACACTTTCTTTCCTTTGTCATAATTTTATATAATGATTTTAGAATATGACTTGCGCCCAACATGCACTTGCGCGCCAATCCTTGCGTGACAATCATGAATTGCACAACATTTTCTAACATGCGCGCCACATTTTTTACTTTTTCATATTTTGATTAGATGATCTTTGAAATATTACTTGCGCACCACTTATACTTGCGTTCCAATACTTACGCGAAAACATGCATGCCAATCTTGACTTGCGGGCCCCTTTCTTCCATTTTCCAAAATCACTTTTTTACATTTTCCAATTTTCTGGCCAAAAAATTTGGCCAACACTGGAAAACGGCTCCACATTAAACTGTTCTTTTTTGTCACCTTCATATGGCCTAATACTTTTTCATTTCTCTCTTCACTTCTTCCCATATTAATTCTTCATCTTTCATCATGAACTCTGATATCCCGATTTATAACCTTTGATTGATTAGCATTAGAATCATCAGAGTTACAATGGGAAGTACTAAAACCTCCTTATCTTCCATCAATATCATTACTTTCTATCAAAACTATATATGACTGGAATCATAATTTCTCCCCCTTTCCTTCAAAAGGCTTGCATCACAAGTTCTCATAACTTATGATATTTTTGAAATACATGTCAGCAAAGCATTTTCTGGTTTTTGGTCCTTTTACAAAGTGAATTGATTTATCTTCTGTGACAACAAAATACAACACTCGGCAAAGGCTAACTCTTCAAAAATCCTTCACCATCTAACTTGGTCCCAAAAATATCCCCCTTTGGATTTTGTTGTCAATCAAGATTCATAAATCACTGAACTTTGTAACCTTATGTAATGGATTACTTATCAACGATTCTAAGCCTATGTGATCTAGCTCATTATAAGAAACAAGAATTATTGACAGCCAAAAAAATGATGTCCAAAGGTAGTGACTATGAAATATCATGATCATATCTCGTCAACCTTTGTCAAAACTTTATTCAGAACAACGTTCAATCATCTACTTCACCATTATTCACTTTTTCAACATTCATGGAATACAAAAACAAATTGTTTCCTACAACCACTCTGAAAAACAGTTATAATAGTTCACACACATACATACTGGATTCACAGTTACCCACAACTCCCCCTTTATGCATGCATCTATAAGGATAGATTTATGAAACAAGTATCCCCCTTGAAAAAACTATCCAAATGCAAGATGAGAGTGGGGATAGAAACACATACCATAACCTTGATGAGAAGGTGGTTGGACACCGATTTTTAACCTCAATTTTGAAATTGGTTCTTTTGGTAAAGGATTGGTGAATATATCAATAACTTGGTCAGATGTAGGAACATACTCTAGACTTAATTCATTCTTCTCCACTTGATCATTGATGAAGTGGGACTTTATATCGATGTGGTTTGAACCGGAATGTCGTGCCAAATTACTTGTAATATTTATTGCACTCTGATTATCACAACCCAAGAGCAATGGTAGCTTTACTTCAATTTGTAGATCCTCTAACTGAGTCTTTATCCACATTAGTTGAGTTCCATCTTGAGTAGCTGCAATATACTCAGCTTCAGCTATGCTAAGTGTTATTGATTTTTTATTCTTGTTATGAAAACTATCAAAACATTTCAACAAAAAGAAAACTCCACCAGAAGTGGAACTTTGATCATCAACATTCCTTACCCAATCAGCATCAGAATACCCGAATAGATCAATATTTATAGAGACATCATACATGATTCCAAAATTTGATATGCCTTTGATATATCTGAGAATTATTTTTCCAGCAATCAGATGTGATTCTTTAGAAGCACTTTAAAATCATGCACATAAAGTGACATCATATAAAATATCAGGTCTTGAGGCCGTCAAATACAATAGAATTTCAATCAGCTTTTGTAACTCTTTCTGATCAGCTTCCTTTCTTTCTCCATCTTTAAAAAACTTGGTTCCTACTAAAATTGGTGTAGAAACTGGTTTCAATTTTTCCAGGCCAAACTTCTTCAGAAGTTCCTTAGAAAACTTTTCTTGACATAGAAAAACGTGATTCTTCTTCTGTGAAATTTGTAGCCCATGAAAGTACGTCATCTCTCCCAGCATGGACATCTCAAATAACGTATTCATCTCCTCAGCAATGTTTTCACATGATCATTCATTATTTCCAGAAAATATAATGTCATCGACATAAACAATAATGATCAGTGAAAACTCCTGACATTCCTTGATGTAGAGATCGTTGTCAACTCTCCCTTTCTTAATGTTCATCTTATTTAATCAAGTATCAAATTTAGAATACCATTCTCTCAGAGCCTGTTTTATCCCATACAAAGAATTTTTCAACCATCACACATAACATTCATCATTTTCAACAACAAATCCATAATGTTGATCAATGTAAAATTCCTCGTCAAGATCACCATTCAAGAATACATATTATACATCCATTTGAAAGATTTTGTAACCTCGTTGTGCGGAAATAGAAAGAATGATTCTGATTATATCTAATCTTTCCACCGGAGAAATGGTTTCATCAAAATAACTTCCTTCAATTTGTGAATACCCTTTTCAATCCAATCTTGCTTTGTTTCTTATTACTTTACCTTCTTCATTCATCTTGTTCCAGAAAACCCACTTTGTATCAATAATGTTCTTATTGTCCGGCTTAGGTAAACGTTACTAAGTATCATTCTTCTCTATCTGATCAAGCTCTTCATTCATAGAATGAACCCATTCTGTATGTTCAAATGCTTTACACACATAATTTGGTACATCTTTAGAATAAAGAGAAGTATGTGTTATATCATTTGTTTTTCTCCTTGTTTGAACCCTTCGATGTTGATCTCCAATAATGTTCTAAGCCTCCACTTTTTTCCTCATCCTTGGATGAGTTGTTCTAACTTCATCCTCATCACTTGATATTTCTGAGTCAGATTCCTCTTCTTGAGTAGGATTAACACAGTCTGCAGCATTATCAGAATCATTAACAAAATCTTCTCTATCCTGCTCAACTTCTATATCAACATATGAATTATTTTCATTCTCAACATTTTCAATAACTTTAATATCTCAAGATTCAATAATTCTTATAGTTTCTTTTTTGAGACATCTATATCATCCTTCTTCTGGAGCATATCCAAGAAAAATTTCATCATTATCTCTTTTCTCAAACATTCCAATGTTTCCACCTTTCTTCTTTATAATGCACGAACTCCCCAAAACACCTAAGTGTTTCAGACATGGAGTTTTCCCATACAAAATTTCATATGGATTCATATCTGAGTTTGGCCTATAGAAACATAGCTTCTGAATATATACAGTAGTGCAAATGGATTTCCTCCAATAATAATGAGAAAGGCTATGTTCAAGTAACATAGTTCTCCCCATTTCCACCAAACATCGATTCTTTCTTTCATAAACGCCATTTTGTTGAGCTATGAATAGTGAAATGAACTCATGCCGAATTCCATGTTTCTTGAGGTAACATTCAAAATATTCATTCTTATACTCTCAGCCATTATTAGTTCTCAATGTTTTCACTAAATACTCACATTCCTTCTCTACTTTTCTCCTAAAACTCTTAAACATTTTTAGAGCATCTGACTTATGTATCATGTACATAACACAAGTAATGTGAGTAAAGTCATCAATTAATGTAATTAAGTACTTATCTCCATTTGTTGATTTCATTATCATTGGTCCACATATATCAGAATGTATGACTTCCAAGGGTTGTTTTGAATGAATTTCAACTCTCTTATGAAAAGAGTTTGTAATCTTCCCTTTTTCAAAGACAGTGCGACACCAATCTCTTTTTCTTGATAAATCAGGCATATCTCTAACACTGTCTCATGTTGATAACTTAAACATGTTTCTCTGACACATATTTCCTATAATTTTATGCCATAACTAATTTTCATACACCATGCTCATGTAACAAGAATTTTGTACTTCACTAACTTGGAACAAGTTTCCTTTTGTACGTTGGCCTCTTGTAACTATATTTCCATCATTTTCACATTTCACAATGAACAAATATTTTCTAAATATAACTTTTTTTCCCTCATCACATATTTGTGAAACACTCAAAATATTATGTTTTAACCCATCAACATATAATGTTTTCTTATATTTCATTTTTTATTTTCTGATGATGGCTGGTCCAACACCTTTGATTCTCAGAGATTCATCATTTCCAATTGCAACGGTTCCTTCTTTAAAGTCTTTCACATTCATTAGTAACATTAAGTCTCATTTCATATGAGAAGAACACCCACCATCATGAATCGAAGGAAGTTCTCCTTTTGTAGCTTTCAAAGCAGTTTCGACAATAAGAGCATTTTGTTCTTCCTTTTCCTTCACATTCTATTGTGATTCCTCCAATTTCCTAGCCATGTCAATGTGTTTTGGCCAGACTACCACACACTCTTTCTTTTCAGACTTATCATACCTTCCTCTTTTATATTTTTAAAAAAAAAACTTTTGAGAATTATTAAGAATCTTTTGTTGCTCGGGTAATACACTAAGATAGCCTTTGGCAAGATGTCCAGGTCGATCACATCTTTCAAAAATAGTTTCTAGTGGTTGAAACCTATTCTCAACTTTCACACCAGTATTATTAGATATCTTCTGAAATTTATTTAGAGAATTTCTATTTTGAAAGGATTGACTCCCCCTCAATCCTTGTCTTTCAAAACTTATGGAATAGTTGTAATGTTGTTGGTTGAACCAATACTTATTTTCCATTTGTCCTAATCCACCACAATACCCGCAATAACCATAGAAAGAATATTTTCCTATGAAACTTCTATACTGATCCGATTTGTGAACACACTTCTCAGCATCCTTATTAATAGAACGATAATGACTGTCAACCTTCATGTTTTAATTTGTAACTCCCTTTCTAATTTCAGATTTAACGGCACCAGGAGTATTGGAAGTCTTTCTTGACTCGTGATTTTTATGCACTTCTGATTTTTCATCATTGCTGACTTTGACCACATACATGGTATTTTCATCCTTCTTCTTATCAGAATCAGTTCTATCATTCATTTCGACATTTGAAGGTAACTTTTGTGAATCCTTGTTTGGTTCATTCTTACTGTATCATTCACCAACATTAGAGATAAAATTTTTGAAACAGATATTCATTTCTTGAGAATTATAAAGTTTATTTTGGAAACGTTTCTACTCTTATTCTTTTATCATCATATTTACATCAAGATGATCATTACGATTCTTTGTATTCTCAAGTGAATTTTTCAGATCATCAATGTTCTTTTCCATCTATATTTTCTTCTCAGTAAAACCTTCTTGATTGTTTAATGTGGAATTTTCATTTATCAGCTTGTTGTTGTCTTTCTCAAGCCTTCTGATCTTCCTCAAGCATTCATTCAACTCTTCTTTCAGATGGTATTCATGTTGTGTTTCTTATTATTTTGAACTGTTGCTCTTATACTCTTCATTATTCACTTCTACACTAAAGGTATTCTCTCTATATTTCGCAGTAAATGATTTCTCAGATTCAGCTTCACTATCCTCTTCTTCTTCATCTTTAGATAAAAATCTTCTTCTTTTTGAATTGAAGAACTCTTTATCCTTAACATTTGAAAAATATTTGTCTTTTTCAGTTTGATTCTTCCACGACCTTCATGGACTTCTTTTATCATCATCATTGTATTATTTATTCTTTTGAGGACAATTAGACACAAAGTGACCAACCGCTCCACACTCAAAACATTTCAAGGGATGTTTCCCCTTGTATTTCCCTATACCTCTTTTCCAATATTTATAAAACAAGGATAAAATTTCATAAAATGTTTTACATACATCATCTTGAGAATCAGATTCACCAGCATCATCTTCAATAAGGGTCTTCTTTTACTTCTCTCTCTTTGTATACTTGAATTAGATTTCTCTATTATATTTCGTTTTGATTTTCATAGTCTTCTCCCTTATCATTTCATAAGTAATGAGAGTGCTATGAAAATAATCCAGAGATAATGTTTCGGGGTCTCTGTCTTCTAATGAAGACACTTTAACATCAATCTTGTCGGGAATAATTCTCATGATCTTTTCGAAAAATCTATAATCCTTCAACGTTTCACCAAGACATCTAATTGTACTGAAAATGTCATTAATCCTGGAAATGAAGTCCACAACATATTCAAATACTCTCATTTTCAAGACTTTATACTTCAGCCTCCAGATTTGTAGTTTTTCCTATTTCACTTTTGTATTTTTTTCATAATGTTGTTAAACTTATCTCAGATGCCTTTAACTATAGAAACACCATTCACTCTTAAAAATTCACTATCATAAAGAGATGAGAGTGATTCATTTTTATCTCTTCCATCATTCTAAAGGTTCTTATTATCGATAGTAGTAAGAGGAACGTTTTCATAAATAGTAGGAAATCCATCTGTTGTAGTTTCAAGAACTTCATATCCAAGATACATAAGATAAGGCATCATTATGTCATTCCAAATGTGATAGTTCTTTCCATCAAAAAATGGAATCCCCTTATTGTTCAAGCAATTTAGATTCCCCATCACAACTTATCTTAAACCACTTCAGTAAAGAAAAAACGAAGGGAACCTGTTGCTCTGATACCAATTGAAGTTCCCAGTCAAGATCCAAATATCACTGCGAGGGGGAGGGGGTCAGTCAGTGATATATTTTTTCTTTTATGTTTCCCCCTTTTTGAAACAAAATTCGCCTCATGTTAAAGAGTTACTTCCCTACTGAACACACACAACCACAGGAACACAAGATTTACAAGGTTCACAACTCAATAAGAGAAGCTATGTCCTTATTATGGTACAAAAACAATTTATTACCACACAATACATTAGAAAACAACCCTTTAATGTGGAATACAATGAGTAGGATTTACCCTTACACTCGTGTAGTAGTATGAAAACAATCCAACAGTGTGTGTGATTCCTATTAGCACAAATAGGGTAATACAATGAACCAATTCTTCTTATTGAGCTTTCACAAATCAAATCCTTCAAAGAAATTCTTCAGTTTCCTACGCAGAAGCTGGAAAGAACCCATAGAGAAATACAGCTTGTGCGCCCACTTTCACTTGCGCGACCTATAATTGCGTGCCTACAACTTGCACGCCTCTTCTTGTGTGCTGCCTATGTGCGTGCTGCCCTTCAGATACGCTGCCATCTTGCATCATGTGCGCCCACTAACACTTGTACGCCTCCAACTTGTGTGTCCCCAACTTGGGTTCCTTCTAACAACCCTCAACTTGTGTGCCCAACTCTCTAATTGCACGCATAGAGCTTAATGATATTTCTCAAGAATTGAGCCTTAAAAATTGAGGAGGTTAGCCATCTATTTATAGGAATTTTGGTAACTTGCGCACCACATACACTTGTAAGCCAATAATTACGTGCTAATCCACAACGTGTGTGCCGATTCATCACTTGCGAACCCTTCCATCACTAGAGCGACACATTCATTCCTTTTTCATATTTTGATAGGATGATGTTGGAATATGACTTGTGTGCAACATGGATTTGCGCACCAATACTTGCGTGATACTCCTGTCATGCGCAACACTTTCTAACTTGTGTGTCACTTTATTTCCTTTGTCATATTTTTATTGGATGATCTTTGTAATATGACTTGCACGCCACTTATACTTGCGCACAAATACATGCGCAAAAATGTGCATGCCACTCTTGACTTGTGAACCAATTTCTTCCCATTTCCAAAATCACTTCTATACATTTTCGTATTTTCAGGAAAAAAATTTGGCCAACACTGGAAAACGGTGCAACCTTAAACTGTTCTTTTGTGCCACCTTCAGATGGTATGTTTCTTTGTCATTTCTCTCTTCACTGCTTCCCATAACCATTCTTCATCTTTCATCACGAACTCTGCTATCCGGAAATATATTCTTTGATAGATCAACATTATTATCGTTAGAGTTACAATGGGATGTACCAAAACTTCTTTATCTTCTAGAAACATCATTCCTTCCAATCAAAACTGTATATGACTGGCATCGTCATTTCTCCCCCTTTTCCTTCATAAGGCTTGCATCACAAGTTCTCCTAACTTATGATATTTTCTAAATACATATTATCAATGTATCATCTTGGTTCTATTACTTTTACAAAGTGAATTGATTTATCTTCTTTGACAACAAAATAAAAAATTCTGTAAAGGCTAACTCCTCAAACTTCCTTCACCATCCAAATTGGTCCCAATAGTCTTGAGTTGGAATGAGCTACCAATGAGTGGGTAAAGATCATATAGAATTTGATTAAGAATACACATATGCTACAGAAATCTTATGCTAGAAGATGGTGGAGACCTATGGAGTTTGAGGAGGGAGACCATGTATTCCTTCGGGTCTCACCTATATGAGGGTTATAGAGATTTTTCCGAGGAAGAATGTTTTCTATGAGATTTGTCATCCCTTTCTTGATACTATATAGGTTTGGTGAGGTGGTGTACCACCAATCTCTTCCACATTAGTTTCATCGGGTTCATGATGTCTTCCATGTGTCACAACTAAGGAGTTAAGTGCACGATCCATCATACGTCATCGACTAGGTAGAACTAGACATCGAGGATGGAGCGAACATTGTTGAGTACCTAGTGGAGATTGAGGATCCTCAGGAGAGGGTCCATTATGGGTGATCGATTCTCTTAATGTATACTACATAATCATTAAAAAAACTCTATTTCTACATCTTGAAACATCAAACAAGATTCAAATAATATAGAAATTAACAGGAGTAAAAATCTCTTCAATGTGTTGAATTTATTCCTTAGTAATCCTAAATAATTTAACTATCAAGATCCTAAATAAAATTTTTCGTATACCTTTCTAATCAGATGATGATCTCTTCATATGTAAGAAATGAATCAACCCCGTTTTTCTTCGCATCAAAAAAATACTTTTCCATTCTAAATAGAAATAGATTATGAATATAATTCTCATGTAAAATATTGTCAAATTTATCTAATTGCATAGAATCAATCACTTCTTTTTCCCTAGTATTCTTAAACATTGGACAAAAATAATTGGATACACCATCAAAAAATTTATTATCAAGAGTTTCTTTTGATGATTAGGACAACCCATTTTTTAATAAAATTCTACATATTTAGTCCATCCCTTAACATCCATTGGATCATAAGATTCCAGAATACTGAATGGTTTTATCTCATAAAATGATCTAATATAGACATGTTCTCTTTAGTAGATTTAGTTTTTATCTAAGATATATTCCAACACCATTTAATTCCTATTTCAACTAATCCGTAAAATAAATTTGCTTCTTAGATTCAATTAGAACTGTTCATGTTGCTAATTTTGAAGGATATTACATTCTAACTTCCATCCAACTTCATATTCCCAATTTTCACTATTGAAAACCATTCCTAATATAAATACTTTTTAGGAATCAACATTGTAAAAATTATATGTTTTATATTAATACCATGAAAATATAATCTGGTAATCATATATACATAAATTATCATAACCTATAATTTTTTTAATTTTTACTCTCATACAAACTATAAGGACCTAACCATTAACATTAAAACATCCTAAGTTTATGTAAAAATTTCACTATTTTAAATTTAGTTTAATTTTATGAATTATATTTTTAGATAATTAGTTAGTCACCCTTACATAAAAAAATATCACAAAACAGTATAGAAACTTACACTCCATATCCATTTTAACAACACTATAAATCATGAAGGATATAACGTCATTTATTTTTGGGAAACATTTTCACAATTTTTAACTTAACATAATCCTTTTACCTAATTATCTTTATAACCCTATAAATAAAATTAATAAAAATGGAATGGGGGAAAAATATCTGAATGAGAAATGTGAAAATAATAAGAGAACCCTATTATTCTATGAATACTCATAAAAATTTTGTTTTTTAAAAATAAAATCTGACTTAAAATAAATATTTTTATTAAAAAGGTAGGCAACACATCTGCCCAACTATTTTTATGAATCATCTGATACTATATATTAATAGAAAAATAAATCACATTAATTTAAATTTATAGTCATGAAGAATAAATGAAAACGCATTCACAAAATTTTAAATTTCACCTTCATGAAGGATAAAATATGTTCCTTTAAATATATGATTCTTTGCTTAACCTAAGAAATAATAATAAGTCCAAAAACCCATATAAATTATTGTTAAATAATGTATTAAACATCATATATCATTTTCGTATCGCTCTTACAAATATTATTACCAACAGAATAATATACTCGGTAAATTTGAATAATCTCTTAGGGGAAACCTAACATGTTAACTCCATACATATGCTCAATATGTTAGAGGGAAAAATCAGGATAACCCATCATCATGAGATATATAATGGTAGCACATATTTATAAAATATTTCAACGATCTATAAAACAATCATTACTCTTGAAGATTTTAGTTTACATTATTATACTCATAAAAATATTCTGGAACCCATAATAAAAATAAATATTAATATGATAAATCCACTCAAATTAACATAAATTTAAAAAAAAAGATACAATGGAAGGAGGATTATTCCATTAACAAAACATTAATAATTTTAAATGAATTAAAAATTAAATTTACTATTATGGAAGATGTATTTTTTTTTGATTATTTATAGGTTAGAATAGAAAATAAAAATTTCAATTAGTCAAAATATTCTATATAAAATATGAAAGAACATTATTTTTAAAGAGTATGAATTTTTATCCAAGGTGAAATAAATTTTTTTTTATAATTAATTTTTTTTTATATTTTCATAATAATTTGTACATCATATAAAATATTTAGAAAAATATATCATTAAGACATTTAAAATGATGCTTTATGGTAATGTGTCAATTAACCTTAGTATGACTTATCACATATATTAGATATCATCAAATGAATAGGAATCATATGATAGTGAATAAATTTCTGAATAAAATTTCATGTTTATAAATCTGTAAATATTATTTATTAATATATTAAAAAAATTACTAAATCAATTAAGTTCATGTCTGTTGTTTTGATGATATTTTACTCATATGACTATAAATGGAATTGGAAACTTGACCAGTATTAATGAGGTCATTATTCCATCAACTATGGATTAATAATAATTAAATATATATATTTATATATATCATTATTAATATTCAATAATACTTTTAATACCTTCCTTGAAATATGATAATGAAAATAATGTTACTTAATAATCAAGGAGACTGTATGACATACATATGCATGGGTAATATTTCAATTTGTCCACAAATAATATGGAATGAAGGAATGTAATATTTTATTTATAGAAAATTATGATTACATAATAAATAGAATATTATTACATTAAATAACCATATATATATATTTCAGGTGACGTGGTCATGAAAATGGAATCCAAACACTTCATTGAGTTGGTAATGCACACATACGCAGGAATGACATTATAATTTCATAACACATGAAATGGTAATAGAAAATATGATATACTTTCATTATAACATGATATATATTTCATGAATATATATATATATATTACATCCATCATTTTAACCATATGTTAGAGGCCGTGTTGAAATTAATTATGTAGGTTTTCAAGGCGGTAGTCCACAGTACACACAAACAATGGATTCATTTTTCATTTGATAGAAAAATGATATTGAAAAAGATTATTCCATTTACATAAAAATATCTTATTATATTTAAATGATTTTTTAATTATTTCATAATGATTTAATAAGATTTTATGGAGATAAAAAATGAATCAAAAAAATCTCTTGGGAATGAATTGTACCACTTTTTTGTAGACCTCTGTATGTTAATACTTATTACCATTATAGAATGATTTTTGATCAATCCATGGAATCTATGACATGGGAATGGATGTAAGTATTATATTTTTGTAAGTATTTTATAATATGGAAATATTTTTATGTTTCTAGATATGATAAGGTGGATTCCTATTATAAATGATTAAGAATACACACTTGGTATTATTAGAAATATTATAATATATTAATGTATTAATCAGGATAAATAAATCTAAAAATGAAAAAAATACAAATATTAGATGATAAAAGGTCTATATATATGTATATAAAATGGGATTTAGACATGTGGTTATGTAATTTTAACCCAAAGCACTTTAGTTTGACCCATGATAAATAAATTTATACCACAATAGTGGTAACATAATAGACTGTTAATTATTTTAACATTCATTATGACCAAAATATATGTTTTCCCTATTGAATAACAATAATAAATATTTTTATTACAAATATGTAATCAATTTACCATATTAAATAAAAAATTGGGGAAAATATTAATTTAAAATTAAATGTGTAAAACTCAATGAAAAATAGTTTCTCAGAAAAAACACCTTTTATTTTTTAGAGTGTTTTACTACAAAATTGAAGTGTAATGCTGACTCCAATAATATTTATTTAATTATAATGAATTAATGTTAATAAATTAAATTTTATTAATAATACAAAATAGAGTCTGACTATTTACATACTTGAAATGATAAGACAATTTTCAATAATAATATGTATTTTCATTATTCACTGATTTATTAATATTTTCATAAAAATTTAAAAAATATTCATTTTATAATTATTACATGATGATTTAACGAATTATTTTCTTTTTTAATATTATATTTCTATAATTTTGAAATAATTATTTCATATAAAACAACATAATGCATGAAAACCCAATTTGATGAGAAATAAATCTTTTTCCCTTATAGTGAAAAATTACAAAATAATCTTATACTAAAAATAACATTACCAAATATAATTGATTAATATTAATAAGTACTGAAATATATTTATCATACCATTTCATGGTTTGTTACATTCCTCCCCCTTCTGGAAATTTTATCCTCATAATTGTATTCATTACGTAAAAATGTAGGGATGTATTTTTTCATATAATTTTCAACTTTTTTTGTCAATTCCTATATTTTATTAATTTTCAACAAAACCGTAACATATTAAAACAATTTATTCGGCAATAAATACCATTTTTAATAAATAATATAGAATTTTTATTTTATAGAATAATTTTTTTTCTTCAAATTTATCTACTTCTGGACTATTAACATGAGATACAACTAGATAATATTTTATTGAGAACTAAAAATTAAGCATGTCATGTTCTTATGATAAAATTAGATGCAAAGAAACTTTATAGGAAATTTATCCAAAATTCTACAAGATTTAATATGGAAGAATTAACCATGGACTTAACCTTACCTTTCTATAAAACACATAACACTTTTCCAAGGTGATAAATTAAGAAAAATATGATCACCTACCTCAAGGGAAAGAACATTCCTCTGGTTGTTTCTATAAATATTCTACATTCCCCAAGTAATTCTAATATATTATTTAATCATCATTTAATTATAAACCATTTATTCTCTTAATTAATTCCATAAAAACATCTTTTCTCTTACATAATCACAACAAGATATAGTTTGACACTTCAATCTATATAATTCCTCAAAAGTCATCATTTGTATAATGGAAAAAAACTATCATTATAGGATAACTCTACTAAAATCAGATGTTGATCCAAAATTCCTTTATAATATAGGGAACATTATTCAGTCATGTCCTCTAATTTTTGAATCATTCTCTATGATTTTCCATCAGACTGAGAACGAATGGTAGTAATTAATATTAATTCGGTTCCCAATAATTTATGAAGTCCTTTCCCTAAATAATAAAATAAAAAGTTCTCATGATCTGATAAAATATAAAATGGGACTACATTTAATCTTTGTATCTATTTAACATAATGTAGATAAATCTATCAAAATTAATATTTACTTGAATGGGAAGATACTATGATGATTTAGTTAATCAATAAATAATAACCCAAATCATATTTTAAAATAAATATTTATTTTAGTAATTCCAACACGAAACCTAGGGAGGTATTCTCTCATTTCCATTTTGAAAACAATATTTTTTTTAAATCCCATTATGTAATTTTTATTTAGCTTTAACAATATAAAAATTCTAACATTACATAGTAGAATCAATAATATCTGTCCTCATTAATTCCAAAAAAGAATTCCCTCCAAGAACTCTTTGAATTTTTGTGTAGCATGGGTGAAATAAAAATATAAAATTACATGCCTCACTGAATAGTAATTTCTTTAAATGATTGTCAGTTGAAACAAAAAAAATATTTGAACCTAATAACATATTACTTGAAAATGTTAATCAATGGTATGATAACCCTCTTAAATGATTATACCATTTCTAGTAAAACATTATCTTTCATATCAGATTTCATAAGATTTCTAGAAAAGATGAATTTACTAACACAAAATAGAAATTAATGGATATTCCATTCACAATTTCTAAGAAAGCATTCATCAAATAATTAACAAGAGGATAATTTTTAGGATGTATCATAGAAAAAGATTAATTTTCTTTCTAACATAAATCATCAACTACTTTGATTTCCATACAAGAATGGTAAATAATTATGAATTCAAAATCTATTATCAATTTTTATAAAAATTCCCAATCTTTTTGTCAAAATATTTTGGATTAATACATAGATAAAATTTTTTGGGTTAACATATATTTCACATACTACTCTATACTAATGATATATCCCATTATTTAAAAAGGAATCATCTACCACCATTGTAAGGAAATATGTTGGAAAGTCATTCTTATGTGGGTTTAGTTAATATGATTAATTAGAAATTACCAGAACATTCAATATCCTAGAATATTCAGTGAATAATAATTGAAGATAACATGGTTTCTATTTATAGATGATAGGTCCAAAACCATAGAATTCACTAATTTTATTTCTAATTGGATTTAATGGTCATGGCTATTCATGATTCACATTGGTAGGGAAGGATGAATAGTTATTCCATATTTATTTATGATATTCCTGTTAAATGAATTATGATATAACTAAAAAAACAATTTATTACATTTTTATATAAAATATTTTATATTATGGTTTTTATAATAATAGTTAGATATTTTCTATAATCCTATTAACATATTGAATAATCAAAAATATTATCAATAAAAACAGCTATAAACACATCAAACTATTCATGGAAAAAACCATTCATAAGATACATGATTTTGATTTTAATATTCATTAACCCAATGTTAATAATCCTATGTCTGTAATTAATATACCTAGTTTGAAATTTTTCTAATATGAATTTCATCCTCCATCACCATCAATTGATGTTAAATAGCCCCAAGATCATTCCTTCCAAAATATTGACCTCTCTAGAGCCACTAAAACAACACATTGATCTGAGGAAGTATTTACTTATTAATAACTAAAATGTAATAAAATGGTCAATATTTAATAAATATACTCATGTAAGGACTTTTATATTAACAAAAGGATCAACCATATAATTTACAATGATTTTCATATATAGATATGATAAATTAATATATATCTTTTCATTACGTAACAAAACAATCCATTCTAGAATAATATAGTTTCAGTATCGTTGGATGCATGGGTACATAAAGAATTAGTTCATAATTGAACTTCAACATCTTCACCTATGTTCTTAATTTCTAAAACCCTCATTATAAATATAATACATCACCCTTTCTTCATAACTTAGAGAAAGGAAATATAAGAAAAGGTGTTCTCATATTCTTCAAAACGGTAAATATGGGAGATATAAATGATCCCAGAATAAAAACATGATCACAATGGTATGAGAACATAAGAATTACATTTAGAAAAAACACTACATATCATAACTCATTATCATGATTTATTCCATAATGTATATAAGCTTATAAGAAAATTATAATGAAGGAATCAAGGAGCATGATCTATGAGAGAGTAAAATTAGTATAAGAAATATATTTTTATTATATAAATATGTATATAAAATCAATTCAGTAGTTGTCAAGGTTATCTACTAGGACTATCAAAAGGGTATTGGGTTCAATCTTCAAACCATCATTGTTGTAAAGTTTGTCACCCAAAACAATCATAGTGATTTGAGTGCCACACTAAACTAGGTTTACTTCATATTCTAGTCCTATCTATCTCATGTTATATCATTTTTTAACCAATTCATTGGAGAGCTATATAATTCAGGTCCCACTCCTCACATAATGAAAATTATATGTATATATTCCCAAAGATCAAAAAATGTTCATCATATAATCAAAAAATAAACCATAGAATAAAATTGGTTTCATAACCATATTTTCGTAACGATCATAAATCATACCAATAAATAATAATGATTATAACAGTGGTTCATATTGCTTTTTTAAATTTCTATTATCTTAATGGATGTCAAAATATATAAAAAATACATTCAAACGAACAGTTAAAGAATTCCATGGGGATAATACATATTTAAATTTAAAATCCCATATATAACATAAAAAAATCTAAATATTAATGAAAGTTTATAATTAATAATAACCTGATAATTTTTTAAGGAATCATGAAATCATTGATAATATAAGAATGTTGGATGTTTTATTCATTCTGTATATGTTAAAATAATTTTTCCTTCAAACATTTAGTAAATTGTAAACCATACCTTCTTAAAAAATGTTTAGAAGATAAATTTGTAACAATATTGAAAAAAATTACAACATGACAAAAACTGAATTTAAAAAATATTTTTTTAATAGAAACATTTTTTTAATATTTTTTGAAAACATGGACATCAATGAGAAATTATTTTTGAGCAAATATAGATATAATTTTTATTTTCCATAAAAAATTATTTTAGTATATTGAGTACTTATAGAAAGTAAAATGGAAGGAAAGCATGTTTTTTCATGAAATATTAGAATTAGAATAAAACTCTTGAGTTTCATGGGGTTTCGATCATGAAATATTAACATTTCAAACGTAATCTAAAATAATCCTCATAAATATTGAGAATGAATCATTAAACCATTACCTTAAAATCCACTTCAATTAATTCAATAAAATGTATATTATAACAAATTTTAATTTATTATAGTTTATTATATATTCATTTTAAAACTTTAAATATCATATATTTTACTCATAAAATGTTTTACTACACATTTATTAATAACATATTATTAAAATCGTGGTTTCCTAGTGTAAATTGCTTGGTTTTTAATGAGAATTTCTGTTTTGTAGTAACATTCCATGTTATTTTACTATGGATAAATTATTAAAATTATTCTATAAATCTTATAAATATCATATATATTAACTATAAAAAAATTTAGATTCAACAATGAATTTTATATATTGAAAAAATTTATATTATTCAAGGAAAGAGTATAACTTATATACACATAAACAATATTTTCACTATTATTTGGATGGAACCAAGGAAAGATAAATTATATATAACATTTCAAAATTATTATTATATAATATATATAATATATATTTATAAAATATTTCTTAATTACAATCCATGGGAAACCGTAATAAATTGTGAATCAAATTACTTCGTGGAATTGGTAGTCCACATGTTTTCATGAGGGATGCTGTAATTTTATAAAAGACATGACGGTAAGAAGATGAAGAAAATATTTTCATTGTAAAAGAATAATTATTTGAAAAATAATATAAAAAAACATTGAAATCAATATAATAACCATCCATTAATTTTGATGATGAAAAAAATTGTATCACTATGTGGACATAGTAAGTTGTACGTACACACGATTGCTACATTCACATCACATATGATTGAGAAGAGGGTGAATGAAAAACATTTCATGAACATAATTACATTTTGGTACATTTAATATCATTAATTAAATAATTCATTTTAAATATAATTTATTTTTAGTTTCCCTAAGGAGAAGTAAAAAACAAAAATTTATAGGTTGTAGTTGATTCCACATCATTGAATGAACTCCATTAGATCTCATAATAAGTAAATAATTTTTTTCCTTCTAGGATGAAAACAAAATATAGAATGTGGATAAGTATATTAATAAGATTATTTTTATGTATTTTTCTCAAATATAATTCTTAACAAGGTTTAACAAATAAAATGAATTGGTGCTCTTTCATAAGTAATGGGATTTGCACTCCTTGAATTTTTAGAAAGATTAAAAAATTAGAATGAATTATAAAGAAAAATTATACCAAATACATATATATTCATATATAATTTATTATTTTGTTAATATTTCATCAACCAAAGAATATATGATTGGCTAATATTGTGTTTTAAACATAAACATTTGGTTTAACCATTAACCTAACCAAAATTAATTAGAACTATTCTAACATCATTTTTACTATTAATGGGTTATAATATTACTTATAAGATAAAGATGTTATAATTACTAAAAAATGATTAAAATAATTTACCATATAGTGTCCAAACATTCATCTTTATGAACTTTTATGTTTTGATGAATGTGTAATAAAATATTATTTTTATAAAGTATAATGACTTTAAATTATGGTCCTAATCATTTATATTCATTTTGAAGACACTATGAGATGAATGAAATTCAATTATATTATTTTAAGAAAATAATTATATGTGTCATTCGTATATAAATTCATTTGATCCTATAATTCACTAAATTTATGTTATTTTTATTTTTTAAAATCATTTATTTTATTTTGATGTTGAATAACGATATACGATGTTGGTGTTATATATGAATTTAATGTAATTATAAAATTACAAAAAATTATAAGTAAATTAAAATTATTAAAATTATTTCATAATTCTAAAATTTTCTATTAATATGCATTCAAGTAATTCATTTTCTCTCTATGAAAAAATTCGAGATATTAAAAATTATTAGTGGGAAATCTCCTTTATTGAATTACATTAAATATTTTATTGGTAATGTTCACTACAAAGTGTCCAAAAATAAAATTAAATTTTCAGGCTATGGTGATAAAAATTGCTTTCAATGCTTATAATATGAATTAATATGGAAAACGGAAAACTTAACACCTATTTTTATCCTAAGAAAACCTAATTTACCCTTGAATGTGGTGATAAATTTTACCATGGTTACTACTCATAATGGGTAAAAATAAAATGGAATTAATTTTTAAATATAGACCTTATGATCCCAAATTTGGAATACATTTCATAATTCACTTTCTATTTGTGTTACAAAATAATTTTTTCATAATTTTTAAAAATGTGATGCAAATATTTATTTAGAAAAATAGATTTTTAGAATAAAAAAATATTTATTCATAACCAATTCATATAAAAAATATATAGTTGATTCATAAAACTTTGTATTGAATATATAATATATAAATTTAATTAAAATCATTCAGAAATATTTATTAACATAATTTATTAATATAAAATTATATTTTATGCATAATTTTTTTTAAGAAAAATTTATTTTACATTGATATGATTTCATTTTTATTTTTAATAAATTATTAAAAAATTATTTTATTTTATACAAGTGTAAACCATACTGTATTTATAATTTAGTTAGAACAACTAATACTGACCAATTTAATATATAGTAAATAATATTTTATTTGATTACAGTTTGTCCAGATTTAGGGTTGCATGTATCACATGATATCAAAAAACATAATTTGTCACTAAAATCATTTTAATATCATACAAAAAATTATGTTTTTTAATCATATCTGTTGGTTCTGATACAACATCATCAGATTTTTATTTCCTCGAGAGAGAATTAACCGGGTGAGTAGTTCTGTTCTGCATAACGTTTTGTCTACATTCTATGATCTATACTAGTTTTCCTTTACAGAAAAGAACATAATAAGGTGATAAAAACAATTCTTTCATAACATGTAATAAAACTTGTATTTTATTCATTAGGATATATAGATAGAATATATTAAGAACATGATATTTTTTATTAGAAGGACGATGTGGTAGGTTATCATCCATACCCAATCAATAATATTAAATAGAACAATATACCATTGTTCCTTTGTTTACCACATCTTGAATATAATAAACCTATTTTATATTGAAAACATGCATTATAGTGAAATTCACACACGAATCGTCTCACAAACATTGAACTCCACATCACACTGATCATTGTCTTCAAAATATTTCAATCAAATTTGAGCTTCCTTAATGTTATTCTAAAAAGATCAAACATTCTCACCCATTTTAATAGATTTTTTAATCCCAATAGTAGTATTTCTCTTTCTAAATTACATTATATGGGATTTATTCACTACCTATATAGAGGGCCTCAAATTTATTCATCTGAATACTCTTTTGAATTATATATTTTATGAAAACATAGCATTAATTGGGTGTTGATCCATAACATATATGAATTCGATATAATAATATATAAAAATATCATTAATGATCTAAATCATTATCTTAGACAAAACTTATGTTTGGGGATGATAATAAGTACATCAATATTGCCCTATATCAAAATCAAACTAAATATTCTTATAAAACGTCAAATTAAACCTCATTGAACAATCAAATAAAACAGATTTATTTACTCCATGAAACCCTAAAAATATCATAATGTATACTGTATAAATAAGGTCAAGATAGAATTAGTTTTTGATATTAATGAAGTATGATAAATTCATAAGGGGACGTCATATACCCCATATTACATTATTTAAATTATAAATTCTGATGAGTTCAATGAAAAAATACATGGTGATGTTTTCCCATTTCTATTCTAGAATGGTTAATGGGTATATCAACCCATTAGAATTATGTTTCTCTACTATAGCATGCTAAAATACCAAGCACTGATATACAAAATCTTTAATATCACTCTCCATGATTTCCAATTAGAAAAAATATATCCAATATTTATAAGTCTTAATACTTCTTTAATAAATTTAGAATGATGAACTATGAGACTCATCCAATAGATAACTATTAAGATCTAATGATGTGGGAACATATACATGGTTCTTAATCCTTATCATTCCATAAAATCTATGGGTGATTACATTAACATTTCTAACCTTATTCTCTAGTAACATATAATCCTTTTCCACATATTTAATAACAACATAATCACTTTAGATTATGTGACACAAAAAGTAATCTTCTTATATCCAAAATTAATTCTTATTAGATCCTAAATAAAACTTATCCTTCATATAGTCTTTTTGAAAATTTTAATGTGATCATCATTCTCTTAATTTCTCTTTTAAAATTTAATTATGAATTCATTATAAACTACCACAAATTGATCATAGTAATCTAAAATAATCTATTAATTTTATCTATAAATATAGTAGGAAAAATAGTATGACCAAATAACATAATTATATATTCATAGTGTCCATATATTTAAAATAATGATATATTTGAGGTACCCTAATTTTTGAGAATCTATATCTGAATCTAGAATAGTGATTTATATTGAAAAAATATTGATCTTCAAGTAGTTGATCATAGAAATAATCAATATGAGGAAAATGATATTTATTCTTGATTTTGATCTTATTGGCTTCCCAATAATCAATCCAGAGTTGTATTTATTCATCTATCTATATGGAAAAATAATATGTATACTCCAATGTGATTTATATAGATAAGTAAATCCATTTCATTATGATCCTCTATATAAATCAAGTTCATTCTATATAGATAATTGGATATAGGTGTAGCATCAATTTTGTGTTATATTAAGATAATAACTTCAGGATTTATGGGAATATTGGGAAACACTTTTTTAAGGATATCAAAAACTCTGGAACTATAGGAATATCCTCAATGATGTATTTTTTCTTTTCCAACTATTATAAAATCCTTTTGGAATAGAAATAATGTCATAAAAATTGATATAATTTCCATTTCATTGTCTTCTTTATCTTCTCACAAATAAATGATCATCTAATGGTTTTGGAATGAAAAACAAAACATACCTTCCATGAAATGTGCTACTATATTTCTATAGGGAATGCCAATACATGCACAAAATAGAGTCAAATTCAACCAAAGGGGGAATAATTAGATTTTTTTAAAGAACATCCCCAAAAAAATTAATTGGTTAAGATTTATATACATGGGATGAAACTATAGTACCATTATGTAATTTAACTACTATTTCGAAATATAATCATTGATGTTGTATTCTGATTAACTAATAAAATTCATCAAATATAAAATAGTGTTGAGACCTAAAATCAAATATAATATTATTAGTTCTAAATTGGACTTTAATTTTACCTTAAAAAATTCATTATCATACTTCAAATCATTAATAGTGATAACTCAAGATTTTCATTTTTCTTTTGGTATAATAGTTTGTTTACATTGATCATTATCATTATCCTTCACAATTATCTATTAATTTGAATAATTCGAATAATAATTTTATTTTAATCATTGGAGTGTGGGTGGTTAATTCTAGGATTTTTCTCTATCATTATATAATTTATTATTCACATAAATTAGGCAATTAGTTTCCAAATGACCTTCCTTTCTACATATAAAACATTTAACATCAACCTTAAGAGTATTTCCTCCATTTTTCCTTCCACTCCTAGAGAAAAATTCAAATATGTTATTAATTTCTCTATTGTTTTTAGAATATTATTTTATTTCTGTTAAACATTTTTCACCAAAATCATAATATATATGGGTAACTATAATATTTATCTACCCCTTGATATCAAATCAAATGATTTCTTCATAGTTACTAATGGATTCACCATCCTTCTACTTTATCTCAACACATCCATTATCCGTTCATAATAAAATACTACTAGTAATGTAGCTATTGAAAAATACCCTCTCCATTTTATCCCACACAATAGAGTTGAATTATTTTTGGTTCATTACATTCATGAATTGATTCCACCATTGATATTATTCACCTACCTAATGATTATCAAACCAAATAAAATCATCATCTTCTGGACACTAGAGAATGGAAAATATTCACTCAATAGTACAAATCCATTTATCAAAAAACAATTTGAATAGTAGTTAAACTAAAATATGGTGTTTATTGGCTCATTAAATACTCAATGTAATATTATTCCATCCATTACTCATTTATAATCATATCCTAACTAAGTTATTTAATTTTTTCTGAAGAATATAAAAGTGATTTTTCACTAAAAATCACACAAATTTTTGATTCATAAGAGGATAATCCTTGAATTGGAAATCACATACAACATTTACATTGTTATTTCTAGTTCATTTAATTTATTAAATCCAGATATCATATTGTGAATAATAAAAATCGTAAAAGGAAACCACATAATCTGGAAAAATACATTATTGTTTCTCTATATTAGTAAATATTACTTCAAATATATGAAACATTAGGCTTAATCTTTTTCATCAAGGAATATTAAAAAAATGTTATATTATACATTTAATTATCCCTAGTATTCTCACTATTGATTTATCATACTAATTTCCATAGGTTTTTATACAATTATCTAATGAAATCTATAGTGACCCGTTTATTTCAAAAATTTAATTAACTTGTTAATTTATCAATACTCATTTATAACATAATGATACATCAAAGAATGTTATAGTTCTAATATCTTTTATAACATGGATACCCAAAAACTCATTCTTAAGTAAACTAAATATTCTTCCACTATGTTATCAATAATTACCACCCTTCATAGACATATCATACTTAATATATTTCATCAATACCTTTGGAAATGAAACATTAAAATGGTTACCTCAAATTCTTATAACGGGTAGATAAGGGGTATATAAATGCTCAATTAACAATAACATGAAAACATTTTCATAGAATTTGAAAACTATATCCCCTATATCTAATTTCATAATCTTGATTCACGACATAAATATTGATAGTTTATAAAACATGAATATTAATGGAATCAAATAAAATAATCCAAGAGTGAATAAATAGTTAATAATACATTTATATCTTTAATACATATAATAATAAAATCTCACTTACATATATTTCATAGAAAACATTGAAGATTGTAATAGTGGATTAGGTTCACTCCCCAATCCAACGTAGTAGTCTAGGGTCACCCCCAAAACGATCATAGTAAACAATGTCTCTTATTGAATAGAGTTAAATATTATTTATAGTCCATTTAATACCATGATATACACCAATTTAACGAATTAATTATAGGTCAAAATAACACATGGTAATCACACCAAAAAATAAAAAAATACATAAATATAGGAGCCAAAATAACCGAAAACATTCATTGTATCATCACATCATAAATCATAAAAGATAAATGGGTATCATGAACCTATTTTCATCACAATAATAAAAAAATAAAATATTAAATAATGATTTCATAATATGATCATATATATAGTGTAAATTTAGTCCCCGTCAAATGATCTCAAAAAGAATATCAAAGCCTTTAAAATGATGTTGTATTGCATGTCTTGAAGACAATTCCATTTTCACCTAGAATTCTATTATTTAAAACATAAATATTTCCAGAATATTAAACAAACCATTTCCATTGAAAATAAAATTTGATAAATGTAATTTAATCTTAAAATCATTGAACAGTCAATATAATATTAAATTCAGATAATGTTGAATATGTTAAAACCATGATTCCATTAATATTTTTTGTAAAAATTAAAATGATCCTTTTTTCGATGATAATACTAGATTATTTTAATAAAAAAATTAATTATATATTTTTAAATGATTTTATATAATAATTTGGTAATATTAAATTCAATACATAATTTTTTAGAAAACATAGTCATGGAAGAAGAAGTAATTTCGATTTGAAAATATAAATAATGGTGGGTTTTAATAAAAATGTTCTTATGTCATACTGGGTACAGAATTACTGGAATATTAATGTAAAAAATGTATTATAAATAAAATAATATATGAAAAATCATTAGTTTTTTGAGAGTTATATCATGATATTTCAACACTGAAAACACATTCATATTTAATCTTGATAGACAATGAGATTGTAAAATAAAACATTTACTTTGACTTCCACTTGCACCAAAATCACAATACACATCAATATAATACATTTAGATTTATAATAATTATACTAATGAATAATTATCACAATTATAAAATAATATTTAGTCCTATTATAAAATTTTTTCATCCACGTACTCAAAACATATTATTATAATCATCGTATATTGATGTGAATGATTCATTTTTCATGAGAATTTATGTTTGGTAGTTTCTGCCTGAGTAAATTGATAATTGATAAATAATATTTATAATTTCCATCATGATATTATTATCATATAAATATTCATTATATAAATATTTATATCCAATCTTAAATTATATATTTATATATATGAATTACACCATTAATGGAGATGGTATGTCGTACTTATGAATGAATGATTTTTTTACATGATAACGAATGTAATGATATAAAATTAAAAAATAATTCAAAATAATGTATCATTATTATATTGTATATGTAATATATATTAATTATATATATATATCGTATTAATATCCAAGTAAAGTGGTGGTGAAAAACAAATCACACTACTTTGTGAAGATGGAAGTTCACACTTACACATATGTGAAATCATCATTGTCAAATGGAATGGAAAGTAATAATATATATATTATATTATCATTAAAAATTATTTATCATTAATACATATATTTTATAAAAATATAATTCAATATAATTACCATCCATGAATGATGGTGGTAGAAAAAGAATTGTATCTCTACATGGAGACTATAATCTATATAAATGAATGAGAAAAAAAATTCAAATATCATTTCATGGATAAGAGGGTATATAATGGTGGCTCTATATTAATAAAAACATTTATTGATAGTTATGTTGATTAATTTATTAATTTATGATAAATTTCATATATTAATATGTGGTAAAAGATGTAATAACTGATATAAGCTAAAGAGATTTCCACTTATTTGAAATAACTAATATAGATTTACTTTTAAGGTTCATATGGCTAGAAATTTTGGAAGATAAGAACATCTATTATATGTATAAGTATATTTAATTATTTATTTTTTGTGTTTGGATGATGATATTTGGCACAAATTGGTGTAATGTAAATAAATGTGGGGTTTCTTTTTATTAGCGAGGAGATGAGTCCTCTTAGAGTTTTTTGGAAGATTAAAATATAAAAAAGGGGTTCTGTAGAAAAATACATAAAATAGAAATATTTTAGAAAATTGGGTCGGATTTTTTTAAAAATCCCATATCCTAATAGATTATTAATAGTTTTAGGCGGTGTTTTATACCTTATCTTTGGGCATTACAACTTAGATAACCAAAAAAAGTTTAATTGTGGTTATATCATTTTACAACTTAAAGGGTAATATTTTCAACATATAAAATGAAAACTGGATCATAAATGTACAATGAATTATATGATATAACATTTCATATAATCCTTGTCCTCTTTGAAAAAAATTATTATAATAAAATTATTTAATAAAATTTTTTTTTCATAAAATATAATTAATGTAAATTTTCATTGCATTTATTTAATTTGGCATTAATGGAACCAAGATAATTATGTAATTTGACTATAATATTTAAACACAACATTAATATGATATCTAAATATTTAAATTTTGGGTAACCCTCTATATCATGAAAATTGTATAACTCTTTATGTTTTCAAAATTATTGATTTTAAATTTATAATAATTTAATAAATACAATATCAGCGTTGTGTAAGAATTTAAGTTAATTAATTGATAAATTAAATTTAGAAATAAATTACAAAAATTAAAATAATTAAATTTTTATAAAAACAACCAGCAATAATTAATCACTACTTTATTTTTTTCAATTTGATCACAATATATTTAAACAATAGGTAAGAGTGTCGAATTTTGTATTTTTCATTTCATTGAGTATTATATAGGTCATTTTCCACAAATATTTCCTATTAAAAATTCAATTTTATGTGTAAGGTGCTAATGTCCTATTTTATTTCATTCACTAAGATTTTAGAAGGAGAATGGTGACTTTAATAATTATTTGTATCCAAGGTCATCCCAATTTTCCCATTATTGAATTGATAATTTTTACCATGGTTACAATTCAAAATAACTAAAAATAAGAGGGTCATATTTTCCAAATTTAAACCTCATAATTTCAATAATGGAATCTAATTTCACCTTTTTATTTCTATAAGTAGTAAAATTAAATGTTAAAATATTTTTTCAAAAAAGGATGAAATTTTTTTTTTCAAAAAATAAATATAAAAAACAATACATGATTCATTCATATCCCATTCCAAGAAAAAAAAAATTAGATAAATATTAAAATTTCATATTTTATATATTATATATATAATTATTTACAAATTGTATCCAATAGTTATTAATATAATTTTTTTTGATAAAATATTAATTTTGCATATAGAAACATTTTTTTCACAAAACATATCTATTAAAATAAAATATATTCATTTTTATTTCATATATATTGATAACCAATGAATATATTTATTAATTGTGTAAAACATAAATTTTTCATAATTAATTCATACTACTCATACAAACCAAATTAATATCTAGGTTATAATATATCACAACAGTATTATTCATTTAAATTAGGGGATGGTTGTATCTCTAGATATAAAAAAATTAACCGAAGATAAATTTAATTTATAATATTAGTGTATTACACCCCATTTTGAATTACATGGATGAATGATATTTTAATCATGACACTCATATTAATACTTTTAAAATAAAATATGTTCTTCTCAAACTATTCAATATGTGGGTTTTCAGATTATCATAGCATCTAGAACAATTTGAATAGTATACCCAACATTATATGATGGTATCGCCCTTAGAAAATCATCATGAAAACATACTAATATTCCTTATATAGAATCCCTTAATTTATCTTCAATATATCCTTGTTTTCTATAATATGTTTAAGAATAATTTCATTTCAATATTTTAATAATTTTTCACCTTCTTGATATGTAATAATAAGTTTGAATTCATTCTTATTTGGAAACAAAATATCATTTTGGAAGATAAATAAATTGTCTCCATAATAAATATTATCATGATAAAGTTAAATCTAATCCATAAAAAAATTTAAATTTTACATTAGTAAAGAAAACATGATTTATAGAAATAAACCTTCAATGTATTATAATAAGTATATCTTTATAAATTATTTTTTCTTTTATACTACCACATGTATATTTTTCAAAAGTAAAAAAGTCATTTACTGAGGTGATATATTAATTTAAAAAATAAATTTATCAAAAATGTATGATATTTTAGTCTCCAATTCAAAAAATATACTAGATTAATCATAATAAACATGTAATATACCCATTACCATTTTATTTTATTTCACAATATCTATATATGTAATTTCAATTGATTTTACCCAATCCTTATACTTATAGTCGTGCTACTTCCCATAATTCATACCCCTATATAGATTTGGAACTATTTATTTAATGATATCATTTTAATTTAAAATCCTTAATACATATTTATGAAAATTGGTCTTACCACTAATTTACCATATAGTCAACAGTTCCATTGAATGTCAGCAGGCTCGGTCTCATAAAATTATTAAAAATTGACGTGTTTCACTAAAGTAGATCCTTTTTTCACTCTATAATATATTCCACTATATTTTATTTATCGTTTAAACTAATCCATTATGGTAATGTTATTATCACTTCTAATCCTAACCAATATAAATTATAGACTTCGAAGGATGTCATACTCTTAGTTATATCCTACATCAAATCACCTACGTCCTTAGTGAAAAATCATTTAGATATTATCAATATTAGATGATGTAGCATAGTAGTATTAAAATGAAATATCATGATAAAAATAAAAATAAATTTCTTATATGTACATACTTACATAATCCTAACCTATAAATTTATCTAAAAATTTCAATGGATAAATACTATAAGGACACAACCATAAACATTACGTAGTCATGATATTTTTGTCAAGAATTGAAACTCTTTCATTTTGAGGATCATTACACTTTATATTTTTAAAGAATTATTTAATCAACTACTATTAAATAAAAATTACATCATAATGTGGACACTTCCACTGAACATTTATTTTTTACCCAATACAAAACATTTAATTTATAATAATTTTTTGTTATATTATCTATTACCATAATTTTCATATTGACCTCATACATTCACATATATATAATTAAAACCATTTGTAAAATATTATAAAACATGTTATTAACACAAAAATCTCATTGAAGGACATATAAAAAAAATAAACTCAATTATTAATTAATACTTAAAAAATTTTCCTTTTTAAAATAATATTAGTGGTAAAAATAAGTATATTCTATTAGAAGATATAAAAATATCTACACAAAATCATTAATAAATCATTTCATAATAAGTGTTAATTACAAAATAGAACACATATAGGTTCATATGAAATCAGGAAAATCTCCTCAAATCTTTTCACTGAATTAAACTTTCCTCCCTTAGGAAATTTCATATACATTACATTAAACAACAGATCATTATCATCCCTTGTGAAATCATAATATTTCCAAAGAAACCCATAGAAGGAATAGAAAAATCATGTATCTAACTTGGGTCACCATTTTGATACCACCCTTGAAATCACTCAGACAAATAGAACAACATACCCAATAAATTCTAATAATATCTTAGGAGAAACCTAGAATGATTACTCTATCAATTTACCCAATGTATTGGAAAGATATATCAAGTTCATCCATCATCATGATCTATATCAACATCACAATTCATTATAATAGATATACTATAAGCAAAACAAAATTATAATCCCTGAAATTTTTCATTTCAATAATCATGAGACATTAAATATTCCCAACACCCATAAGAAAAATAATTTAGGATATCGAAATATCCATTTAATTTAAAAATATTTTTTAAAATACCCATAATAATGGGATGAAGGTTTACCCTTTTAAGAAACCATGAAATATTATATATAGAATTCAATTAACATATAATGGTTACTGATGTGGGTAAAAATATTTACAGAAACTATGATTAAAGAAATCCATTTTATTTTTTTCAATGAATTACATAAAAAATACATAAAAAATTAATTTTTAAATCCTATTGGATTTCCAGTTATGATTGGAAAATAATCAAGAGGGGGTCAATTGTGATATTAAAATTATCTTCACATAAAAAAACCCTCTTTTGAAAATACTAACTTATTTTACGTATCAAAATAAGTAGAGGAAAATAAAAATTGAAGGAAAATAAATGAGAATTAATATTTATAGTTTTTTGGGCAATATAAGTCACTTACATTACTCTACTAATACTATTCTCCATGACTTTTTTTATGTCACTAGAATTGTCATTTTCTTATGGAATGACAGTCTTTTATATATAGACTTCATAACTGAGTGAAAGCGGTCGACACCTAATAAAAAAGTATAGTATCTTTAAACTAGGATCCAATAAGGATTTAAAACCAATAGAGCATAGGTTATTTTATTAGGAACATTTAAAAAAGTGATATGAAAAATAGTATTTACTCGTTCAGTGTACACTTGTATGATACATCTAATATAAGGATAAAATATTAATTATATTTAAAAAGAAAATAAATAATATAAATGAGAGACTTCTAAATTACAGTATAAATACAGATTGTTTCAAATATATAGAAAATTGAGTTTCTTCTTAATTCTTATAAAAAATATATATTTTTATACATTCTTCTTTTATTTTTTATATATATCTTATTATTCAAATGATCAAAATTTTTTCATATAGAAGAACAAACTAGGTTTTATATAATGCATTAAAAAAAATTCCTTCTATTTCCACATCACACAATCCATATAATATTTTATTTGAGACATGTTGTTTTCTATATGATACATTGAAAAAATTATAGATTAATAAAATATATTTATAATTATATCATGTCTCGTTACATGGATCTTATTATAATATATTTAACAATGATGATATAATTAATATTTTAATGATAAGATGATATAATTAAAATTTCACTCAATTGCTTCAATGGTATGGGCATTAAATAGCTAATTAATACCTATCATGTTGTTTATTGTTACATTATAATCCACACAGCTGATTTGAATAATGAATGATTATTTCACACATATATGAATTAGTTTTATCCTATTGGAATAATGTATCATATTTCAGTATTTATTGGAATCTCATATATTATTAATCTATATATATAATTTTTCTCAACTAGGAAATCTCATCGACATATGTATTTCCAAATAGGTTGTTTACAAAGTTGGGGTCAAGAACCAAATCTGGTATCCATCAAAACTAGCACCCGACTCGGTACATGGTAAGGCCCAATATGTGTTACCTATCCCCACATGCTGGAAATGTGACTTGGAATCATAAGTAATCGTTTGGGAATGATTTACAAGTGTATGTAAGCATTAAAAACCATAAAAAATAAAGAACCCAAATCTAAAAATTCACACCAAACAAGTCTTAAAAAAATTCTGAATTTAATTAAATAGTTTTAAACAAACCTCAATAAGAACATAAATAAAAAGGAGTAGTAAGTAGGACTCAAAAACCACCACACAATATAGGGACAACACCCCAAAACATTATCCAGAATGCTGCACCGAGAAAAGAAGATAACAACCTAAACTTTCATCACCTTGGACCATGACCTCAGCTATGTAAAACATTTAAAAATGTACTTACACACAATGGTGTTTGTAGGGTGTGAGAATAATCCCAATATTATATCACCAATAAATATTCCAAGTGATAAAAATTTTAATAGAAAAACCTTCCATGTTTTTATAAACAAGAAATCCTAGAACATTTACTAAAAGATGCGACATTCAAATTAAAACAGTTTCCATGAGGGTAAGTTTAAAGAATTTAAAATATTAAATAAAACATAGATTCTAATAAATTTAAAACCAAACTCACCATATTCCAATGGTGGGAAAAATATAGTCATTGAGTAATAGTCACTGGAACACCTCTAGGCACTAGCTAACGTTGGGGGCCTAGGTACATCGTGTCTTGGTGTACATGTAACCATTACCAATATCCTTCTATTGTATGATCCACTATGAGGGGAAACCCTAATGGCCTATTTTCCCATAAAATCATAAAAATATAGTTAGTTTTGTCATCGTCAAACTTGCTAAGTGAAGCAAGGACGATACCACTACCGGATCACTAGCATTATAGAGTTAGTCCTCCCACTAAGATTCCCAGGTTTGATTTTTTCTATTAAAAAAAGTTCCACATGTTTTAAAATACCTATTGTATATAAAATAAACATTTGGACATAAAAAATAAACTTCATAATCATAAAAATCCAAAATAGTATACCATCATGTTCCACACCCTCAAGGTAATTTAGTAATACGTTTAATGATTTTATAGACCAATTTCAGATGTTAAAATAAGTATTTTCACTTAAAATCCATTCAAAAATAATATTTTAAGTCAAAATTACCAGCAAAACCACACCCAACCAGTTTTGGAATCCCTAAAAACATTTAAATATCCAATTCCAGGAGTCATAAAATAACCCCTAGAAGACTCAATATAGAATACACATGAAAAACAAATATTTTCATACAAAATTTATTCTTTAAAATCAACCACTTAATCAATGCCACTAAAAATGGTTTCCAAACAAAATAAAATGGAATAGAAACATGAAAAAATGGAAAATAAGTCATGATTAATTCATCAATTAATACCAACACATGGAATCTCATACCATAAATGTAAAAACCTTGAAATCCTTCCAGGAAATATCAATCACACCACCGCCGCACCATAAGGTGATGAAAATGAACAATATTTCACTAGTTTCAACCAAGAAACATAAAATTATACCCTATGTATGAGACCTAGTTTCTGTTCATTTATATCATCAATAAAGAGGGAGTAAATCCAATGGAATTTGAAGAAAACCAAATTAGTAACCACTTAATTGAGGAATATTACTGTTTACCCACAAAATCCCCTTCAAAAATGAGTTCCAAGAGATGTTGAGGGAGAATGGGATCCATTCCTTGAAAATAAGGTCGAATGGGGGGAAAATGTGCGAGTAATGTTTAAAAAAGGAATGGAAAATTGAAATAGTATGACAATTTAATGATGTGGACAGATGTCCATGGTTTTCCCCTCAGTTATGTAAGCCATTGATCCAAACCATGCGGGTTGATCTGGCCACCCTAAAATCCAATTTTTAACCAAAATTCATGGGGGGACCTTGGGGGATTCTAGGGGGAATGTTTTTTCAAGAATATAAGTGAAAAATTGCAGAATTGAATGATATGTATGTGATAATTATCTACACCATGAAAAACATTCCTCCCAAAAAATTCAAAATGATTCTTTATCGAAAATCAAGAATGTGTACTCGTTCTCATCACATGAATTCTACTCCCATACCTCGTGTACATAATTCACATGCTTCCAATAGAACCAGACTCGTGGAATATACACCTCATGGAGATTTTTCAATTTGGAATACTCTATTTACATCAGATGCTCAAACAATAATTAATCAATCTCTATCCCCAACTCTTCCCAATTCTACACGTAGGATAGATCTGGAATGTACTTCTTCAATTTAAGGACATGGAAGAAGTCATTAATAAATGTCAAGTGGAAGGAGAAATCTAACTTGTATTCCACCTTTCCATTGTGCTTGGTTATCTCAAACGTTCAGACATACATTGTTGTTATATTTCCCTGCTTTCCCAAATGATGATGACCCTAACGAGTCACCACCTTCGAGAGTAAATGATAGACCATAGAGAACTCAAGGTCTTGATGCCTCTAGAAAACATATGATTTGGGGTGACTATGTGTTGTCAATAATCTATGTATGATCCATTAGTTCTTCTTAGATGTCCCTTGCACATGGATCGACCCCAATAGTGAGGTCTCACCTACCTCAGCCCAATATAGGGGGGACCGAAAAGGTCGACCATAGGGATCCTCAAAAGGATACATTCAAATCGAGGATTGTTAACTATTATAATCAAAAAAATCAATAAAGACCAAATATGAATCCCACAAACCTTCAATGTCCAAAATAACATGAGCAGAGCTTGTTTTTCAGAATATGGTTATCTTGTTATGTCTAGCCATGTTTTTTAGGATGGTATGTGGTGAATGCTCACCCAGAATGCACATGAACAATGCTCCTCGGTCTCCAAGTGAATCTATTAAAATAGATCTATTGGAGTCCACTCATCACTAGAATTCCTCAAACTTATCACTTGTACTTTCCTTCTCAAGGAGGGAGCCACCACATTACCTTTGTATGAGGTATAGATGAAATCAATATTAAACCCCCATAAAAACCTTATCCAACGAAGCTACCTCAAATTAATATCCTTCTATAAGATGATGTTGGCTATGCTCTTATGATCAGCATTGTGAAAAATCATCTCCTTAAAGAGACAGTGATACCATTTTTTTGAAGCATGCATTACCACTACCAAATCCCAGTCACTGGTTGTGTAATTTTTTTCATGTGGTATGAGTTAACAGGATCCATATGCCACCATGTTATCATCATGCATAAGCACACACACTTGACCCATAACTGAAGCATTGTAATATTCCACATAGCGTATTCTATATTTTATCAAGTTAAACATGAGGGAGGAAGTATACTATCGCTTCAACTCCTCGAAGGATTCCTGACACCATTGAGCCCATTTTTACATCACCCCATTTATGGTGAGAATTGTCTTGGGAGATGCAAGTTAAGAGGAATCCAAAAAAAGTAACATACATTAACATGCCATGGCGAGGAAACATCTGATCATTAATACATTCTTCTGCTTATTCCATGACATAACTACACTAATGTTCGTAGGGTCCACCGAAAACTACTATTCCAAAATTAAATGACCCCAACACATCACTTCAAGGACTAATAATGTAAACCTAGAAAGCATATCATAAAGGTAATGATTTCATAGAGTACACACCATGATCCTCAAATAATTATCATGTTGTTCCTCTGATCCAGCGTAAACTAGAATGTTGTCCATGAATACCACGACGAAGGAGTCGAGATACTAGTGGATCACCCTATTCATGAGTGCCATAAAAACTTCTAGAGATTTTGTCAATCATAATGGAATAACTATTACTCAAAATTGTCATACCTACTTTGCAAAGATTCCTTCAGGATATCAACCTCAGTCACCCTAAAATGGTGGTAACCCGAGCGCAAGTCTATCATGGAAACCAATTTTTCCTATTCAGTTGATCAAAAAAATAATCTATTGGTGGAAAATTATATTTTTGTAATGGTTACCTTATTTAGAATTTGGTAATTAATTCACAATCAGATGGATCTGTTAGCCTTCTTCGTAAAGAGAATAAGAGCATCACAAGGGGAGAGGATCGAGCGACTGAATCTTTTTGATACAAAATCTTCCAGTTTATCTTTAATTCTCTCAAAATGGTGGGGGCCATAGGATATTATGGAAGATATATTTTCTATGTTCTTGCTACTAAATCCATTAGAAAATCATTGTTCCTCTTTGGGGAAAGGGTTGAATGAAAATCTGGAAATACCATTGAAAACTTATCCAATACGTGATGTAATCCACCCTCAAGAGCATAACCATTGTCCTCTAGCACAAATGGCGATAACTAGAAGATTTTATTCACTAAATCTATGAGTGGAGGTTCTATACGAATCAATGAAGGATTCCACTATCCATAAAAAACATGAGGAATCCCATTAGGTTTGATGAAACTCACATGCCACATATAATAATTAAAAGGTGATTGAATGTTAACAAACCAGTACATGAAAAGAATTACATAAAAAGGGTCCATGTCTAAAACAAATAGATCACACCCTATCTCAATCCATAACATAGAAATCGCACACGACGGCCACCTGAGATCTTGATCCTTCTTCCTACTCAATTGCATCACCAAATCCATCACCCAATACAACAAATTGTTTGTAAAATTTTGAAGGTTTAAAATATGGGAAGAGATAAATGAAATGATAGAACTATTGTCTAAGAGAATAATAACTAATGATGATTAATTAAATATTGTTCCATGAACTATTGAAGGCTCTACCTTTGATCTCAGTGGTGCATGATCCACAACATGAAGATGCCTCATCTCTACCAATGAATGGTCGCTCAACTCTGGATCTACCTTGAAATGGAACATCCCAGAAGATGATTCGGACCATTTTCCATAACCAAAAAACTGATATCCCATAGTTCTATGAAGATTTGGCTGACCTGACACTCTACTAGAAGCCAGGAAACTTTCCTCATTCTGTAGTGAGTGCATCACCTTGAAAAAGCACTGTAAGATCCTCATGGCATCACATTGATAACAAGGACACATAAAACATTTTCATAAAGGTCATGTGTGCCCTGTCCTCCCACACTGGTGTCACTCAAAGAATCATTAATCAGAATCCATATATGAAAACTTTAGAGGAGGATGGCCTGAAATACCACATCCCATCTTCCCCTGCACCTCACGCTTCATTCTCTTCTATAATGAACTGCCACTATCCATCGCTGATACTTTCCCATAGAATCCAAACCTTCACATTCAATCATTCCACACCATACATGGCCAATCAACCCCCTCCACATAGTTCTTCCTCCTAAACATGAATATATGTGAATATATTTCTATCCAGAAAACCCTCTCAAACGTCTAGGCCTAAATCCGCTGATTGAAGATCAAATTATGAGCATATAGGATTAGCTTAACAAGGTGGTTAGCATAATACATCACTGAATGATCCATCGGGATAAGTTCCATAAACTCCTAGGATGTGGAATAAGCCAAGATATCATGATTGTACTAGTCATTGAAGAAAACCTAGAAGTCCTTCCAGCTACTACTCCCATTCTTTAAATCTTGAAGAAAATATTCCAACCACCTGTAGCTAGGGACCTCTAACATAAATGTGGGATATTTCACCCTGACCTCCTCATTTGTGTCATGGAACACTAACATGATACTGATATTATCAATACACTCCTCTTCTTCTTAAGTATTTATGCTAACTCGTAAGGTATAAGACTAGTTCTTCAAAAACTCATGGGTTTTTTCTTTCCAAAGACCAAACTCATCTTCTATAGCGGGAGAATGAGAAGGGGTAGGAGCCACTCCCAGTCCCAAAACAAGTATAGCCTAGAACAAAACATCTACCAACCTTTGATCAAGAGGTAACATAGAAATATCTCCAGCTACCCCCGATGGGTTCATGGGAGCTTTTTGGGGATGCATGTAACCAAAAAAATGAAATAGTCAGAAGATAAAACTCTAGTATTATAATTTGGTAATGTTTCAGAAATAAATTCAAATATAAATGAGTCAAACTCATCAAAATAGTTAAATTATCAATAGCCTCACCGCCCTTTATATGACACAAAGAGTTTAACCATCATCTAATAATATTTTTTCATGAACTAGATCTTGTCTCCATCCAAACCAGCACATGACATCGTACATTGCAAGGCCCATAGGCTATTAACTATCCCCACAATATTGAACAACTTATCGAGTATTATAAATAATTTTTTGGGAATGATTTAAATGAGTTTAAAAACATTTAACAATCAGCAACAATAAACAAAACGAATTTGAAAATTCACACCAAACATGTCTAAACAAAAATTCAAAACTAAATTAAAGTGATTTAAACAAAACCCCATGAGGGCTACAAATAAAAAGTAGTTTCATTCCCAAATCATGAACCACCACATGGTAAGGGGAAACCACCCATTAGACATCTCCACAAGACCACACCGAGAAAAGAAGAAAACAACATGAACCACCATCACCATGAACTTTTCCCTTACATATGTCCAACAATACTAAATATAATTACATAAAAAGGTGTAAGTAGGGTTTGAGCTTTAGACGAATAAGATTTCACCCAAGAATATTCGACATGATAAAAATTTTATGAAAAAATTCATTCATGTTTTTATAAACAAGAAATGCTATAATAATTTCTAAAATATGAAATGTTAAAATTAAAATAGTTTTAATGAAGGTAACATTAAATAATAAATAAATTTAAAGAAAAAAATGCTATAATATTTACCATCCAAGCACAACATATTCCGAAAATGGGTATTTTATGTTCATTGGCACTAGTCATGGGAACAACCCTAGGCACTAGCTTACCGTGGGGACCTATTTACATCGTATCTCTGCATATATGAATCCATAATCAAATACTTTCTCAAGCGTGATCCACTTAGAGGGGAATCCCCAATGTCCTTATAGTCCCCCTTATTTTAAATTTTTATTTAGTGTTGTCATATATGAACTTTCTATGTGAAATAGGGAGGATACCACTACTAGATCACTTGAATACTAGTCATAGTCTACCCAACTAGATATTGTGATTTTCCTTTATGTGATCAAAAAAGTTCCATATGTTATAAAATACAAATTACACATAAAATCACCATTTTCACATAAAAATACAACTTCAAATTCCCACAAATCCCAAATAGTACACAAACATATTATAAATCCCACTATTTAATTTATTAAACACTTAATAGATTTTATAAATCAATTTAAAGAGGTATGATAAGGTTTTTCCCACAAAATCCATTAAAAATACTCTATTAAGGAAAAAATCCCAACAAAACCACACCCTACAATGTTTTTCTGCCATAAAAATATTTAATAAAATGATTACATGAGTCAGGAAACAATCCCAAGAGACTCAACATTGACTACACACGAAAAAACTAATTTCAATACAGAAACACTTCTTTATAATCATCCACTTAATCAATACTTCAAAAAATGATTTTCTAAAAAAACACAATGGAATAATAAAATGAAAAACAGGTCATTCAGGAAAGACCAATTCATAAATGAATTTATACACATAGAATCACCTACCTTAGACGTCTAGATGCCCATATATTTGTTCGAAACTTCAACCGCAGCAATACCACACCACATTGAAAAAGAACTATAATCCAAAATATTCAACCATGTAACAAAACATTATACCCTAAGTAAGAAATCCTACTTGATAGATATTCATAACATCAATAAAAAGGGAAGAATCCATATGAAATTGGATGAAAAAATGGAGTAATCACTTACATGAAGAATTTTGAAGATTCCCCACAAAAATTCCCTTAAAATAATACTTCCATGAAATTTTGAGGGAGCTTGGGAACCTTCCATGGGTTCTAGGGTCAAATGGGGGAAGGAAGGGGTTAGTTATCATTAATCACATAATGAAAAAAATTATAATAACATAAAAATTTCAATGATTTTGTCACATGTTCATGGTTTTTCTACATGGTTTAGTAAACCATGTATCCAAACCATGAAACCTATTTTGGCATCCAAAACCCCATATTTTAATTCCAATTATCACTAGTTACATTGGGGGAACATGGGGGAAATGTTAGTCAAAGAATATAATAGGAAAATAATTTAAACAAAGGCTGTTAATGTGATCATCAGATGCTCACATATTCATTTCATCACATAGACAAAATCTTTACGTGGTTGATTACCCCAAATAATTAGAATTTTTAGTAAAGTTTCTGTGAATGCATACTTATCTATATTAACATATAAAAAACATTAAAATAAGTCAAAACTAATGAAAAGACACTATAATAAAATAACCAATAATCTATAAAGCGTATTTGAGAACAGAAAAACCTAATGAATCGGGAATATGTTGGAAAAATATTATTATTTCTACAATATCCCACAGTTTTATGATGAAAAAATATATTTGATGTTAATTATATATATTAATTGTTTTTATCATGATTTTGAACAAAATGATATATAATACATTCTATTTTAAAAAGTAGTGCATATCCTTATTTTTATCCCCTTTCTATGACACTTCTCCCATGATTGAAAAAACTTATCTCCTTATGATTAATTTTTTTGTAAAAGTATATATATGTTATCCCCATTTTTTTATAAAAAATTAAGTGTAGATAGAGTAAGAACACACTTATTGTTTCATAGTTAGAATAATAATCTATTTAATTATGGTACTAAAACTAAATAGTGAATTATGGAAATAGTCGATTTCAGTAAAAAAAATATATATAATAAAAAAGGGGAATTAATTATTAATTATGTGAAATAGAAGAATGATATAAAATGGAAAAAATCACTATGAAACACATGAGAATTGGGGATTTACTTTTTTAATGAAAATATATAATATCATTCTCTATAAAAATACTAAATATTACTTTCAAGACAATTTTTATGAATTTGTTCAAACTAAGATGGTGGATTATTTTTATATTCCATAATGGTAGGTTTAGTTTAATATGTACGTGGAGTAGGAACTAGTGACCGAGTTTATTCATTCTCCATAATAAAAATATCTATAATTCCTAATCCTATATATGATTTTTCATTAGGATATTGTATATGATCCTTAATAATTTTGGCAACATACCTTTACCAATAATAAATTCATGGGTGCATATATCATGAAAATGGAATTTTGTAAAAAGTTTAATGGAAGAGGGTACTCTCTGAGAATTCTTAGTTGCTGAAGAAGCATCATCCATTTCATTCTATTTCTGATATAATAGTTATGGATTGTGATTCAATTAAATTCTCATTTTAGCACCATAATAAGATTCAAGAGAACCAATACCAAGAGTTATACATTACCTTTTTTTAAAGTAACCATCATAAACATGTCGATCCAAGTACAAATATCTAACTTGAAAAAATCTAGAATATTGAATGATGCTTTCTTGTGTAACTGAAAAAATGAAGAAAAACTACTCCTAAAAATACCACATAATGTATCAAGATGACATAATGTGAAACTCATAGGGGAAAAAGGATTTTATATACTAAAAAATGAGAAATTTTTTAAGTAGGGAGAGCTAACATAATATCCCTTAATGATACTTCAAAATCCAATCTACAGAATTCCATATGTAAACCAATATAATATTTATATACTAAAATTAAAATCCATGATCTTGGTTTTCCATATCAATTTATAAACAATATATTTAATAGGATTGATATAAGATTCAAGTATTTAAGAACATACAGTAGAAGGGTTATGGTTAACTCATACAAATGTTATAAGAACATGAGTGACATATTTATAAAAAGATAGATCCTTACCAATTTTTAAATAAATAATTCCACTACTATAACAACTTGAACATCTAGAGATTATTTTGATTCTTAACATTATTATTCCTCTAGTAAAACAAAATAAAGATCCAAAAAACCTAAATATGTTCCTTCAATCCACATTTAATAAATTTGAATTATTTTATTAACATGTTAAATATAGCATGAAACTATATCTTTTTCACTCTATGGAAAAAAACAAATTCTCTTATTCCATACCACCAAGATATTTTTAAAGATTACAAATATAATCATTCATGAACATTTAAATCCTAATACTATTATTATTTAATTATTTTTGAGAATCATGAAATTTATCCATAATATCATTTTTCAGCTCTTGTAAAATAATATTGGAAATGGGATCATCTCAGGAACAACTAATCAGCGGAGGAATATAAATACATAATAAATACACATTTTCAACTCTACTCTATGAAGTGTTTGAAACAGAATGTTCTAAGGATGAAGCAATAGAAACATCTGGTATAATATTTATAAATTCAAACTAGCTTAATACCACACTTTTAATGTGTTTAAATTTTTATTCATCTCTACCCTAGAAGACATCAATACATCAAGAAAATTTTATTGTAGACCTAAATGTATTTAATAAATCGTCTAAAATAAATCTATTTGAGATGTAGCCATATTAATTAGATCATTAAAGTCAACTTTTTATGGACAAGAATCCTTCTATCCTTTCATAGTAGATTTCAACTACTCATGTTCCTTAGAACTATCCACAAAAGTAGATGAAGGAAGAATAAGATGATTATCTTGAATGTTTGAAATAATTTTTTTTTAGTATCCAACAACAACAAATTACTATTTTAATCGAACATAGAAAAATATGAATCATAATGTTCAATATTATCATCATTTCAAAAGAGAATATTCACTATTAGGTAATAATAATATATTCTGATATTATTAGACACATAAATTACAATAGGATTAAAAAATAGAATTTTTATTATATCGAGGAGCATAATATCAGAGTGCACATCCTCATGATCTTTTGGAGGTGGACATGTCATTGGAGGTACATGATCTTAGCATATCCAATAACCGAAAAATCACATTTTTTTATAAAAAATTTTGACCTTGAAAGAGTTGGATCCACTTTTTGAGCTTCAAACTAATCATCATATCCTTTCATAGTATTTATACCACTGGGTATAGACTCCACCATCCTTTCAAATGAAAACAAAAGAGTTTTCTCAAAAATGAGTTCTTCAACATTATAACATACTTTAGTAAAATTAACTACACTGCTTATTTTTTTTAGACATCTAAATTTTGACATTGTGCTAGATCAGCCAAGAAAGAAATTAAAATAGGTACTGATGGTTTATCTCAATTAGGTAATGACTCATACCTAGAAATAATAATAACTATATCAATAGTTTCTATATTTATTAGAAGTAAAGACTAAAAGGAATCCCTCTAACTGATTCCTTATTGATCTAAAACCTTCAAGTAATTTATATTGAACAAAACATCTCAAAAAAATATATTATATAAATAAATATTAATACTAATTATATTTCACAAAAAAAATTCTTTTTGAGCACAATGGTATGGTACATATAGAAAAATGGATACAAAAACAAATATTCCCCAAGTGACCTACGTCTTCTACCAATATATTCATCATAACAATCAAACTTATTAAAAGTATCATACATAATAACTTCCATCATAACCCGGGGAAATAAAATAAAATAAAGGGTGATATAATGTGTTAAATATGGATATTTAAAAGATATATCAACATATCATCACTAATGAATTAACAACATGATGATAAATTTTGAAAATTATACACATCAGATCATAGATCATAAACATGTGTAATGTCATAAACCATGGATGATAATGAGACACGAATCATAATATAATCAAATAACATGAACCATTAAATAAAAACATGTTCATAATATGTATATATGTATAATAAAAATAAGACTTGTATATAATTTTTATAGTCGTTAAAGGATCAATGCCAAGGCTATCATTGTGGATTGGGTTCACTCCCCAAACTGTCATAAATGGAATGGTTCACTCCAAAAAAATATCACATTGGATAGATTTCCTTACTAAAAATGATTTAGTACCCATTATCGTCATCATTATCTTATGACATATAAATGAATTCTCAATGCATCTTAGGGGGATATATGTACCACCGATCATATAATGAAAATCACATATGTGAGTTCCAAAAGATAATTAATGACTCATAATATCACAACCCATGAAATGAAATGTGTTTCACAAATATTTCCTCATAAACTGTAATAAATAATTAGGGTTCATACTAATTACATAATATCATCATAAAATAACATATGGAAATGAAATAGGTTTCGTAATCAATTAACTAATGATAATACTCTGGAAAGAGTAATTGGTTTCATAAGAATCATGTATTCATAAACATAAAACATTCAAATAAATAATACTAATGGAATTATTGCATAATATCCATGTGAAAGAAAAATTAACATCAATGTAGTTAAAAATAGATCAGAAATTATTTTAATGAAAAATCACTCAAAAAATCTCTTGGTGAAAATATCCATTCATTAAAAATCACATTTTTCAAAGATAGAAATTTATAAATTAATTTGTAAATTACATTTTTAAAATAAAAATGAATCATATAGGAAAATATTAAAGAAAAATAATGTTCAAGACACTGGGGAATTATGTTCATGTCATTCACATCAATACAAATATTCCATTAACATTTCTGGTAAAATCGAAATATGTATTTTTTGGAAAATGACCTGAATATTTTTTTGGAAAAAATATTAAAAATTAAATTTTTTTAATAAAATTATATTAATAAATTTTTGGGGTAATTTTAAAATATTTTAGAAATATGATTTAGAGAAAATTAATATTGAATAAAATAGTTTTTCGATTGAAGATAGAAACAAATAAGCAATTTCAAATAGAAGAATAATTTTAAACTCTTGATTACATAAAGAAAATAAAATGAATGGAAATATTTATTCATTATAAATAACTGTAGGATATGAAGATAAATGTGTGTCATTATATATAAATTGTAATATTTCATTATTGGTATCCTAGATATTAGAAATCCTGATAAACAATGAGATTGTAACATAAAAAACATTCCACTTTGGAAATATTGAATCGTAAGACTCATGAAATGATAAAATTAAATACAAATTATAATATCATAAGAAAAAATTAATTCATTATATTACTTGTAAAAGGGGCTTATTATACACCTTATAAAAGAATAAAGAATAAGATATCATATGGCCTAGGGAAGTAAAATTGGGACCAAATTTGTTACTATAATTCTCAACTTCATTCATACCCAATAAAAAAGAACTTATAATTAATATACATTTATTAAAAATATATTTGAGAACCCTACATATATATATCATACAATTTATTATTTTCTTATGTCATTTTTTTACACTATTATAAATATTTCCTTGTTAAATTTACATTTCAGACAATGACAACATTTTTTGTGAATGATATGATTTGTTATTTTTTTGATATTTATAATTTTATCATTATTATATAACCTAAATAATGTAAAAAATTATATAAATATCATATATATTAATTATATATTAATTTATAGTAATCTATTGATGTTAGAGGTAGAGAGTGAAATACATCATTCATGGATACAGATTGTCATATGTGTGCATGAACATTATTTAAATTTTCTTGAAGGATTGAAATAAACAAAGTTAAATAATTTATTTATATCTAAAAACATTTATTATTTTATATTTTTGAAATATTACCATTACACCCTTTCTTATTACCTTCCATGTAGTACGTGAATTAATCACATTACTTTGGGAGGAGGTACTTCTTTGTACACATAAAAGACATTATCATATTCCTATAGAATAGAAATTATATTATAATTTGTGATATATTATATAAAAGGTTATAATAATATCCTTAATATCATATATAAACATTTAATACATCATTATATTATGCTGTGAGATTTTTTTGATGGAAAATAAATTACATTGGTTCGTGAGACGATAGTTTTTCGTACCCAAGAATAATGATTTAACATACCATTTGATAAAATTTGATATTTTTTTGGATATTATCATTACATAACAACATAAATATATATAATATAGATACTTATGATAACTTATCCATGTATTTTAATAATAATTTAATAATTATAAGGAAGAAATAAAATTAGAACGCTCATTGAAAAACATTACTTCTTCTTTAAGAAATGCCCTTATATATGAACCAAAATCATTACTATGATAGCTTTATGGAAAACCTATAGCTTATAAAATGATACTATAGAAAGAAAAAATATATTTGGGTTTTTATTTTCTAATAAAAATGTTTTTTTATGTGTGAATAGGATATCAAAATGGCTTACATGTTATAAGTGATGTTGGTGGCACAATTGTAATATTTGGAATGAAAAATGCGTACCTCCATTTTTTAAGAGGGAAAATGGATCTAAAATTAAATATTGTAGAGTATTATAATCAATAAGGCCTAAATATGGCTATAAAATGGGTGTAAGACAAGTTTTGTTTCATTTTTAACCCATACAATTTCATATTAATCGACATTAAGCATTATTTTACCTTAACCATGAAAATTAATTTTTATTGTTTTTATTATTTATTTTCGTCATAAATTATTTTGAAATTTTTAGATGATAAAAATTATTTTCATTAAAAATATTGAATTAATTTTTCTAACTTTCATTCATATAATTGAATAATTTCAATATATAAATAGACCCACATAAGGTATAGGAAAGCGGTTTTCCAAAACAAATCCTCAAAAGATTAATATGTTTTATATCAATGTTTAATATGAAAATGATTAAAGTGACTGAATTATATTAATTGTTTAATTAGATAAAATCATTTTAGTTCCTGAAATATTTTTTCTTTAAAAATAATCCTTATAAATTCTTAAATTGAGAAGGATTTTGTCTATAAAATATTGTATTTCAACATCCCTAAAGAAATTCATATTTTCATAAAAATCATTACAATTCACCCTTTGATAGTTCTAAGATTATTATTTGAAAAATTGAATTTATTCTAAAAAATTAATATTATTATGTTTTCTAAATTTATTATAATTAATTTATACAAAATGAAATATAAAAAAATTGAGAAATTATAATTTTAGACACATATAATTACATCACAAATAACTAATTAAATTTTTATGAATAATATTTCTAAATATATAACCATGTAGATGATATTTATGTTTTTTTATCCCGATTAATATCAACATTATTTATTTTTAGTTCATAATAGTCACGTATAGATAATAAAATTAATATTTTTTTGGGGTTAATTATATCTTGATGATCCGTACAATACAAGATGTCCAATAAATTTAAATAACTCCAACAAAATATTTCATAAAATATAGGATTGTTACATTATATCCCACTTAAAAATATGTTTTTCCTCAGAATTTAGTCGCAAAAGTATAAAAATATTTACATCCTTCTACATTATTATATCCTAATGTTTACACGTAGATTAATCAAACATGTTGTTTCACCTAAACAATTTGACTAGGTGAGTGATATAATTTCATATAAAATTCAATGTTTGATTCAAAATTCTCACTAGTTTTCCCCTGTACGAATTATCTTCCCTGAGTGGTATGACCTATGTGGTTATTAAATTTTAAGGGTATTGTATTTAATTTTTTATGAGAGATTCATAGAAAACAGTTTGATGTTGATATAGGTTTTCTTAAACCTCAAACTAATAGGATACAATCCTGATATAATTCATAATTTCAAAGTGGCCAATATTCCAATGATTTATTTTTGCATTAATTATGAATCTCTATAACTTATTCTATAGAAAAATTCTAAAAAACACATTTTTATTGGCCTCCAATTAAATATCATGTAATAATTTATTAGCATGACTTTTCCTAAAACATTGTGTCTGCCTTAAATGTTGTTGAATTGATCTAACAATCTCCCCCATTTTGTAAAATATTTTTCAGTCCTAATATTAGTATTTCACTAAATTCAATCCAATAAATTGGATATCAACAATTATTTCTATATAAGTATTCTTAAGTATCCATCTGAATGTTTGAGTGAATTATATTACTTTATAAAAAACAAATCTAGAGGAATGTGTTGATCATGATAATATTCAAACTCTAGATAAAAATATTTCAAAATTTCCTATTGGGTTTAAGTTTTTATATTGTAATGTCAATCTATTTATGGACTATATATAGTAATTAAACTAAACTCTCTATCAAGAACATAATAAAGGCTTCACTGGAATTTCGAGGTAATCCTCAAATCTCAATTATTCACTATTAAATATAGTAATCCATGAAAACATATCGTGTCCATAATTTTTATCCTGGAAATACAATATAGAGATAATTCTTTTCATATTTTAATGAAGTATGTTTAATTTGTAAGGATAGTGACTACAAACCAAATATAATTATTACATTTAATCAATTTGGTCAGTCTAATGACCAAATACATGGTGATTTTACCTATTATAATTAGTTTATGGGTAGTGGATTTAATATCCCCTTAGAAATTTCCATATCACCCTTATCTTTTTTACATACCAAGAAGTGAGATATAAAATCTATGATATTTCACCTCATTATATATAACTAGAAATACAATTTAAAATAATTATACATCATCTTACATCATGGATTAATAGGGAATAAAGAACTATGAGCTTCCTATAACTAATCCTTCTTAAAATCTAGTATGGGTGGATCAAATTCATGGATCCTAAACCTTATAATTCCATCATGATAATAGTTAAACTCAAGAACATTTCTACCCACATTTTACAGCTCTATATCTTCCTTCTTCACCTCCTTAATCATCACATGGAAATATAGTTGTACATTAAATTGAGTAAGATAATATATCCCCTTCGTTAGGATAAGATTTATCTGATTCATTATGATTTCCAAATCCATCACTTACAAAACAATAAATGATTTATCTTTTTTTTATCCTCATCATATATAATATAACATGTTAATTTCAAATCAATACATCGAACACCTTATTGTCACTCCTAGGGTGGTAATGTATTGAGTATTCTTGATCATTAATAATCTATAACAACGATATCTGGTGAATATTGATCTCCTTCTGTGTGAATATATACTTAAAATTTTGTGATCATTATATAAATATATATAATAATTTTCTATAGGATGAGAATGCCTCCATATACCTAACTAAAAACTACATCAACTAAATTAAAATAACAAGTTGGGTTATTTTTCTCAGGAACCATGAATTCTTGTGGTGCATAAGACATAACCATGTCTTTATGTATAATAATGCATCCAAATAACTTTTTGGAGGTATATTAATATATTACGAACCAAAATCCACTATAGGGTAATGTAATAACCTGTGTAATGACTTAACTTCTATTATGTGCCTTAAAGATTTACAAACATTCATCTGTCCATATGAACTTGGTTCCCTTCCAAACCAACATGGTCAGTGGATTATAAAATCATGAAAAATTATCTAAAAACCATTTTTTATTACTATATAAACCAAAAAAACTACAATAATTTTTCATAGTGGTGTGTTATGGAAAAATTCAATATCCTCCATCTTTGATGGACTATAGGAAAACCTGATATTGAGATTATATGACACAAAAATGATACCTTTTTTATCAGACATTCATTTTCTAGAAAATATTGAATATAATATCTATTTGTATAGTTTCTTTAGTAAACTTTTTGAGTGATCTTCATTATTGTACAATATCACTTAATAAATAATAATATATTCACTAAATACTAAAAAACTTAATCAATATGGTCATTAAATATTGTATTCATAATATTGACGAAGGCATATGGGTAATTAGATTATATTAATGGACTCAATATGTATTCATAGGGTCTATTCCTTGTATGAAATGTTGTATTGTGTATATCCTCCTTATTTACCATCAATTTATGATATCTAGAACGAATCGCTATCTTCCAAAAGTATTGATCTATTCATATTTGATCATATAGGTCATAAATAAATTGTAGAGGAAACATGTATATAACCATGATCTTGTTCAACTCCCGATAATCGATGAAGAGTCACATCGACCCATCATTCATTTTAATAAAAATAATAGGTGCACCCCAAGGTTTCATACATCGTCAAATGAATATTTTTTCTTTGTTATCCAATGGTTTCTTATTAAATTATAAATACTCAATTGGGTCTATTCTAAAAGGAGGATTTTGAAAAATTATAGAACCAGGAATAAGATTTAGTGAGGAATAACTTCATGTTTTGATTGAAGGGAATAAACTATTTTAGAAACACATTAAAAAATATAATAAAACTAGTTATATAATTAGTTTTAGGTTCTCATTAAAACCATATAAGATAAATGCCCCATATAAAAAGGAATCATGACCCATACAAAGGATATAATCTCCGAAAGTTGTTAATAGTTATTATCACATTGATATATGGTCACTTTTTTGTTTTGAATATCAAATATCACATCCATTCCTTGAAAATGGATGTTGGATTTATGTAAATAAGTCCAATACATGCCTAATATAGTAGAAAATTGAACCATAGAAACAATGAAAATATATATGGGAAAAAAATTCCCACAAATGATAACCAAATAATAATCATATACTCGAGATGGTATCAACATACTCTTAGGGGTTTTCACAACTAATAATATATAAATCATTTGGTTTTCTTGTTAATGACCTTAGAAAAATCTTCATATACAAAATTACCGGTATATCAGTTTCCAAAAAACACATTAGTAGTTCTTAGTAGATAATAAGTGTACCTTTAACCATGTCATCATCAATCCCTTTTTCTGAATTGTAGTTCAACATATATTTTCCCTTTTCCCTCACCATATATGCTTTCTCTCATAAATCATTATCATTAACATCTGGATTACATCAATGGTTATCACAGTTCCCATGAACCATGCATTTGATACACTAGTATATGGGTTGTTAAATTTGTGTAGCTACTTATATATATGCACCATTAGAAAAATTCTTCTCTTCACCTCTGCAAAAAAAAATATCGATCAACATCCATCCCAAAAATAATACATTTACTATTAAACATAATATAATTTACACCATTTTTTCATCCACTCATTGATCATGAAAAAAATTGATATTATTTTCTCCTTATATTTAGTGTTTCGTTGTGCTCAATCATCTTTTACTTTTTAATAAAATGAGATTTATGGGTAACTCTAATATCCATTTCCACCATAAAAGTACATAAAATTATTTTTTTTTCCTACTAAAGTACCTTTTAGCTGACACTATTCTGGGAAATCGATTTAATCCACTATATAATTGATCAACCTTACTATTAGGTTAGATGATAATTCCATAATCATTCCTTGAAAGTCATTTACAATTTTCCTCATTGGAAACAACATATTCATAATCAGTATTATTTATTTCAAGGAATTATTTCTCCATTTTTTTTGAAATGTAAAAGGGGTGTACTTATTAATAAAAAATATTTTAAAATCATCCCATTATGTGGACTCAATATCATAATATTCCCATGACTTCTTAATGAGATCCAAATATTGATATATTTCTTAATTCAAAAAATATATATCTAATATAACAGTTCATGTTCTAAAAAATAGATAATAGAAATTATCTTTTAGTGGTAATGTTGCATTTCTCAAAAACTATCAGAATTATGGAAAATCCAAAATAAGGTGTACTTTTCATCATTATGGACTAAACAAAATGTTGTTTTGTATTTTTCTCATTTATAGGTTCATCAAGATACATGACATAATGATATTTTTTAAAGAAGGAAACTATATTTTTTATTACATTTCACATAGTTTTTTCCTTATTAGGAGGAAAATCATGGCATTTTTTGTCATCAATTGCATAAAATTAGTTCATTTAAGTTGTAGAAATTAATTAAAAAACTCATTGTTTAAAAAAATCAATGTAGGGGACCACATAATCCTAAACAATTACTTATAAAATGTATTAATCAGGGAATAATATTTTTAATATATAATACCATAATATTATCCTATGTTATAAACAATTTTCAAATATTTATCACCATAATTTTTGTTTATAAATAATTTTTCAATTTTTAATGTATATCACCCACAAGTGTCAAACCTAGTGTAAAGAAAGTAAATTTAGTTATGAAACCCCTTACCTATTGTATAATACATAAAATAAATACATTATATTCTTGAGTAATAAACTATTGTGAATTATTAATTTTATTGAGAAACAAATTGATTTTTTCAGTTTCTTTTATGTTATTTACTACCATGCTTTATATAATTTTTAAACAATTAAATTCACATTAAACATTTTGATGATATTCAATTCATATGTCCAAAATGACTTTGGTAACACTACTACCATAAAAGTGGTCATTATTACATCATCTCAAAAATAATAATATTCAAATAATGGTAAATTTTAATCACGAATTATAAATTTTCTGTAAATTATTAAATAGTAATTAAAAATATACTATGTTATAATCATGGAGATGGTAAGCTGTGTATATGGATGAGTTAGGTTTATATTTTTGAATGATATTCATGGAAAAAAATAATTATTATTTTATAATTGTATAATGGTAATATAACAAAAATATTATATTTTTTCTTAAATTTAATTATATATATAAATCTTGTGACCAGATTATGGAAAATAAATCGCATCGCTTCGTAGACATGGTGAACCACATATACGCACGAATGATGTTATCATTTTTAAGTGAATATAAATTTAAGAAATTATATGGTATATTAGGTTTCCCTGATGATAAATATTCCATAAACATAATTTATATATAATAAACCCATAATTAATGTCACTCGTAAATAGTGGTGATGGGAAAAAAAATTTATCGCTTCGTGAGGATATAGTTCTCTATACAAACTAATCATAGTTTAGTTTCCCATTTGTTGGTAGAGGAGATGTATGGAGGGAATTTACTTAACCAAAAAACATGAAAATATTTTTTACATACTGATTTTATTATAACACCATGGTTGAATATGATTTAAAGGAGGTGGAAGATGAAATAAAAAATTCTTGAGTGAACCCTGCCATCAGACAACCCCTTTATGTTTACACCAAAATCAATCTTATGAGGGTTTTCTAGTAAAATAAAGACCTCTATGATGTGGGAATGAAATTAATGAAGTTATTTTGATTGGAATTGGAAAAACCAAAGTTTCGACCATATCAAAATACCTTTACCAATGATAGAGTTTTTAGTAAATTCAATCCGTTTAATAAATTTTTTAAATACCAATAAAGTCATTTTTAAAACTATTCTTTTATTTTGGCCTCAATAGGATCAATAAACAATATAATTTGAATATACTAAATTAAAACGTACCTAATTTACAAAATTTATCTAAAATATTCAAGGAACATGATAATTCATTCAAATTATTGTATTTTTAAGATTCTTAAAATAATTCATTTTTTTCATATTAATTTTATAAATATTGTGTCAGTGTTTCCTAATAATTTAAGGTACCTATTTTGGAACTATAAATTAGAAGTAAATTTAAAAAATAGAAAATAAGAATTTTTATTTCAAATATATATTTATATTTTCGCATATTTTTTATCCTTGTGACAAAATATTATATAAATTTTACAGAATAAAGTGTTTTTTTAACTTTTATTCATTTAAAATAATATAAGTTCTATTTTAATAGAAAATTATAAAAAAGTCATATATTATGATTTTTAATTGTTATTGATGAAACAGAATAAAAAAATAAAGATTACTCTAATTTTATTATGTTGATTAAGACTTTTTCATATTATTTTTAAATAAAATTTCCCTCTTTACAGTTACTATGGTTTGAATTATTTCCAATTGAAACTATTCATAATGGAAAATAATCAAAGAGGAAAATTTATCAATGTTGGACCGATTGATTCTAATTTCGTGACTGTAATTTATGATTTAACTCCAAAATTTTTTATAATTTAGTTTAAAATTATAGTCACAAAGTACAACAATTTTTTTTATAAATTAAAATTGTTAATGGATAAATTAATTTGCATTAAATTTTTGACTATTAATATACATTATTTGAATATGTATAAATATAAATATGCATATATATATATAATAAATTTCATTTAAATCATTCCCCATTATGGCTTATTTTAATTTACTAAAATGAAAAAACAATATTAAATTAAAAAGTGTATTTTAAAAAATCTATTTTTTAGAATAAAAATAATTTCATTCCAATGTCATGAAAATTTAGGATTTAAATGAAATAAATTAGATAATTATAAATAAAATGGATCATATATCACATTTATTATAAACAAAATATATAATCACAATTTAAATTATTTGATTTAATGAAAATAAATGATAGTTTTACAAATAGTTGATAATTTTTAATATGCAATAAAAACCAATTTTTTTAGAAAAATTAAAAAATCAACATAAATTAATTTTTATATGTCTTTAAAAATTTTATCTTTTTTATGAAACATCATTACAAATATAAAATAAAAAATATATATTTTCTAAACATGAAAATAAAAAGAAATAATTTTTAAGGAAGACATGATTTGAAGTATAATATCACTTTCCTAAATAGTATGTGATTAACTCGTAAGATTAAATAAATAAATTTATATTGATTAAAAAACAAATATATATATATTAATTTGGTGAATCCTTGTTTTACCTTCCAGTTCAAAATCTAAATTATAATAATCACATTTTAATACTATATTTTATAGGTTGTTTAGGCGTGGTGTTTCCGACCGTATATGATATCAAATATAATGTTCTTGTTTTAAAATATCACAGTGTTATATATACATTTAGTTTTTTATTTTTGGTATATTCATCCATTAACAAGAATATTAATTAATATTTTTTTAATAGTTAATCATTCTTGGTTTTGTTTGATATTATCCAAAAAATGATAACAACATGTGGAGAATGATCAATGATTCTATCCAGCATTGATTGAGTTTTGGTTTGTGGATTGTATTACATAGCATATAACTGCATACTACATGATGTGTACGAAGTATCACTAAATTTTGATATATTGTAGGATATAGGTCTCTCCTAAAGGAATCATCATGTGGTGTATAATTACACATAATTTGTTAAAAACAAGAATATAACATTGTGTTTCAATAATTACATTTTGTAGATGGTGTTCACTCCATGTTCTCTAACTATTATCAATCTGAAAATCCTATAATCCTCATGATTAAAGGAATTTCATTTATTAATACATGATTTATGGGCATGAAATCCTTGAAATATGAAGGATAAATGTTTTTTAGTTTGAATACATGGAGTTCATGCAATAAATTTCCATATTCTAGATACATGACGAGTCACTCGGTGTATATTTCAGTTAAATTATAGCTAATATAAGAAATGTTTATCTCATTATTATAAACAATATATCAATTTAGATGCACATTGAATCCCTATATTAACATATCGAACACAAAAAAGAGATATCCATATCGTGTATCTCATTAGTACAAAATGTTTTGTCATCTACTATTTATCATAATTAAATAACATGTAAAAATTTTAATATAGAAGTAAAAACAAATTACACAGCTTTAATTTATTGTGTATAACATATAAAAATGTTTTTATAATAAATTAATGATCCTATAATTCTATTTATTTATCATAATAAATTTATTTTTAATTATCTTCCACAGTCTCATAGATTAGCGTTATCCATAATATGTTTGAAAGTAATATTATATTAAATTAATTAATATTAAAATTAAATTATAAATTCTAGGATTTTATTTTAATAATAAAAAACAAATTAAAATAAATTATTTTTTATTAAAAGTTAGGTGTTTTTTGGATGGATTATCTTGATCATATTAGACCTTTGAATATATTATATTCTTAAAATTAAAGTTTTTACATAGTTATTTTAACGTTATTATTATAAAATTAAAATGATGGATTACGAGTCATTCCCACCACTAATTATGTAAGGATATACATGTCTATCGTATTTCTGCAATCCACCATAAACAACATTTTTGATTCATCTCTCATGTGTGTTAGTAAAATATATGTAAACATGGAGCTTCTGGTCGATTTGAGGTTATTCAATATTGATCCACAGTGAAACCAACCATATAGACACACATGATATTGGTGGAATATTTTAACATCAATCATAAATGATACATGGATTTTTTCCCTTAGGTCAATGGTATTTTTGTTGAACACAAAATAATTAACTGGTAAATAAATATCATGATCATTACTTATATTTATTCTAACTTATGCATGGTTAGCTATTTAAATTAATTTAATTTTATTAATACTAACATGTGATGATCTAAGAAATGATGTGATAAAAAATAATACTTTAATGGAATAATTAATAAATAGGATTAAGTTTGATTTTTTATACATTGTTAATATCTTAATTAAATACATTTATCATTAAAAATATATTTAAAAGTATAGAATAAAAAAAATATAATCAAAATCCCTCATGATAAAATTAAGTCAACAAGACTTCTCTAATTTCAGTTAACATAGACCCATAAAAAATGTTTTTATTTAGCTCTTTAGTGGGGGAACATTATGTTATTAGAAGTATAAAAAGTTATTTAGGTATGAATTAACAAATATATTAATGGTTTTTAACATTGTTCTTCTATTCATTAAAATTTTGGGGGCATGTATTGTTGATTTCCATGTTATAATTCTTGTAATGGAAAGTCCACTAAAAAATAATGGAATGATAGCATAATTGTTCGAGATACCTCCTACCAAAATATCTTTGATTTATTTACATGGAATTTTTCAGGATTATATGATGCTTAATATGAAACTATTTCACAAGATTTTATATTTGATAGTAAATTATGAGTCTAATAGTGTGGGTTGTTGAGAATTCGTAAAATAGTGTCCAGAATAATAATATTATAAAATAATTTTATCTCATATATTTTTTCATCATGTAAAGAACCGATAATATAATTTTAAAATGTTCTATTAAAATGAAATTTTCATCAACCATGTTATCCAATAGATAAATTATTGAGAAAGAAAATATCCACTCTTACTATAAATTCTTAGAATGGTATATGAACTTGTTTACTATATTATTAAATGAATTATAGAATTAAATAACATTTTCCCCATTTTATAATACACATAATAATAAAGTGAGTGGTGATATGTTATATATCTATGAAAAATAATTAGATGATTTTTTATAAGTTCAATGCTTTATGTTATCATCCATGAATAGAAAATTCATTATTTTTCATTATAAGATGGATTCTTAATGTATGATCATGAAATAATATTATCTTTATTTGAATATAGCTATATAATAATTCTTTAAGATTTTCAGGGAGCTCTTTAAGAGAGAGAATAGAGAATATCTAATAAAATATAATCTTGTAGTTAAACATATTGGATTCATTGAAAACCATGAGATTTAAGGGATTAATATACCTAAGGACTCTCTTATTGATCTAAATCTATTAACCCTCCCATAGTGATTCTATATCATTGTGGTGAATTTTTACATAAAAACATTTATAATTCCCTCCCATATCTCCTAACACTATTTCTTTAAATTGGGAAGGATAAAAACAATGAAAATATTTTCGTTCATAATTCGATGAAGAATAATGGTAATGATTAAAATGCCAACACTCATAATAAGTTTAGGTCCATTTTGAAACAAACTTACTAGAGAAGAATGCACATAGGGTAATCCATATAATATTATTTTGTCAACTTCACATCTGAAGGAAGGTCCACTAGAAGAAGAACTGTTTCACAAATAAAAATCAAGGGGAATATTTAGATACACTATTTGTTAAGTTAAATATATATATATATATATATATATCATTTTATTTGGTGATAGATACATCATATATTACCCAAATTATTATCCAATTACATGAACCTTGTATATTTCCAAGAGTTACACAAGGTTAAGTGGATCTATGAGCTGTTAAAGGAGCCAAATGCACTACAATCACTAATAGAGACTACAACCTCACATTAACTATTGAAATGTTCTTAGTTTTAAATAATTTATATTATGTTTAGATTTTACATAAAATAATTATTTATATTTCTAATCTAATTTTTTATGGGTTTAACTTAATATTGGGAAATAAATTTGGCTTCTATTATAAAGGTAGTGTTTGGTACTGTATATCACATTTAAACAATGATCTTTTTATATAAGAATACATGAATAGTGTGGTGTAAATTGATTAAGATTATAATTTTCAAGAATCATATCACACTAAATTATGGAATACCCTTTTATATAATATACTTTTAATGTTATTGACTAAATTATTCCCATATGTATATTAATATTCATTTGAACTAAATCCTCATTAAATATATAATGCTTATTTAGAAGAAAAAATGATTAGATGTGTATTTTGAAGAAAATGTCAAAGATCCATAGAGAATATTGATTTAGATTATTCTATTTTTTATTGACCATTTTCAATTTGATGCATGGGGTGGATACATATTCATATTATTTTAGTGGATATGGATATGTAAAATTAATGGGTATTATTTTTGATTCCTTAGGTAAATTAAATGAATAAAAATATGTAATTTGATAAAATAAACTATGATGATAGTATGTTACATCAAATGAATATAAAAAGTGACAAAGGGAGATGACTTAAAAGAATATGGAAAACACATGAAGAAAATCATGATTTTCAAGGGCTTGAAAATTGGATGGCCTTAGTCCAATCCAAGGATCCTTCGGCGCGCAAGGTACTTGCACACCCAATGCTGGTGTAGAACACACATGCATACCCCCACCATTTCTTCCAAGGTCACTTATTTTCCTATAAATAGACCATAGGGGCCTTCATTTGTATGGATGAATTTACCTAAAGTATAATTTCTTCTCTATTTTCCCTAGTGCTTCACCCAATTCTTCTAAAACTATCCTGGTAGTTCTTTAACATCTAGAGTAGAATAATTGAAGGTGGATCATTGGACGTAATTTCTTTTAGTGTTCAAAATACCTTACATTTTCACTACTAAAGGGAACATCCTCCCTGATTCAGAAACACTTGTGCATGACCTATTCCTATCAATATAACTTGATCACCCAATTTTTTGGATAAGCAATGAATATGCTTGAATGATTGAGTCAAGTATCAGACAAGTATTAGCATCCAGGTTGTTCTCCACTTATGTGAACATCTGGTCACCCAATCCATTTTGATATCCCCTAATTTCACGTCAGATACAAAGGTGGGAGCCATTCTTGGATTCACCTACTCCATTTATTCTACAAGCCATCAAGCCTTCTTCAAATCCATTCATGGAAAGGGTTTCTCTTCATTGGATCCCTTATCTGAAAGGGATTATGTTAAAACCTCCACCAGATCCCCTTAATTTATCAAACCTTTGTGAATCTCAAATCATCAATTCACCTATATAGTTTTTTAAATCCACAATCAGTGGTATCCCAAATTTTTTCATAATGGGGTCTGGATTTGAGGAGTGTCTTTGAGTTGATATATCCATATTCTCATGGTCCTTTCTCCCATGAAATTTTTTGGCAAGTTCCTAGTTTAGAGGATTATAGTTTTGGTTATAAATAATGATGCATGACATACATGTAAAACAAAATTCTTTTATGTAATACTTAAAATATTACACAAATATATGCCCAAATACCCTATTATTATAGTGTCTGGGAAACTAAAAACGTAATCTTCTAATAATGGTGAAATATCTTCTAAACCTCCCATAAATATTATCCATTTTTTTCTACCTAAAACCATTCATTATATCTATGGGAAAAGAAAAAATAAAAATTTTGAGATAAAATCCTCAGTAAGGGTAAAAATGGAGAACAAAAAAAACCATAAACATTTGAATGTAGAAACAAAAAAATAGATTTTAAAAATCAGAATCTTGAGTCATGAAATATATATTAGTAGTATGTAAGGCATGGATCATAAAGAAAAATTTACTAATATAGAATTGAATTTTAAAAGAATAAGTAATTGTGGAAAAATAATAATCACATAAAATGATTTCCATAGAATACAAGTCATTTCTCCCAATACCATATTTGAGGAGAAATTTCATTACTGAACTGGTATTACTTGTCATTACAACCATGTATTACTGAACCATATTTAATTTTCAGTCTAGACCTATATTATTACACTATATTTAAATTCCATTCCTTTAATGTATATATGATGAAATATAAATCTATACCCAATGAATTGGAGAGAGATATAGGTCCCGCCAATCTCATAATGAAATCACGCTTACATATTTCACAAAAACATAAATCATTCATCCTAACATAACCCATTAAATAAAATGGGTTCATTAGACATCATTCAATCATAACATAATCCATTTAAAAGATCATTCTATAAAAAAATACCATAAAATCATAGTAATGATATGTATTGAAATATAACAATATTTAAATGTGTCAACATTGATGGGAAATAATTTTGATAAATCGCTCAAACATAATTCATGAGAAAAATATCATTTCTTATTCAAAAATGTTTTCTTTTCCCAAAATTCCATGAAATTTTAAAAGAAAATATTTTAGATGAAAATAAACATTAAATATTGTTGAGGAATAATTTTGGAAATAATTCATCATGAAACTGTAATATTTTATTCATGCTATATATGAAAAAAACATGATCCTCATAATTTTACCAGAATAGACAAAAAGTACCTCGTATGGTAAAAAAAAAGATACCTTCTATACCTTGTATTAAAAGATATAAATTTATATAATTCACTTTAAACATAAATTTTAGTATAGTAAACATTCTATAGACAAATATTTAGAAATCATGGACATGGATGATAAATATATCCTTATTAAATACAAGCATATAAATAATCTTGGATAAAAATGAGATTAGAAAATTATCCCTTACCTAGAATTTTTTGTTAGTTGAGGTTGTGGTCAATCCTATAATATAGTTAAATCATGTTATAAAATTATTATAGGATCTTATCCATTTTTATTATCATAAATATGATCTTATGTGATCCTATTATATCATTTTGTCAATATTATTCCAATATTACCATTATTTCAGTCGTTAACTGCTTCGTTTTCCCATTCCTATTTTTTCATATAAGTATAGTTTCATTTGAATATTCTTTATATAATCCATGAAATTATGTTAATAATTATTATTTTCATTCATCATATAAATTTGATAATCATTCTTGAATTGATAACGTGGAGAACGAATCTCACCGCGTCGTGGAGATGATAGGTCGTACGTACGCATGAGCGAAGATATTATTCCATTGATGGTTAAATTTTATATACTTGTATTGTATATTAAGTATATAATAAAATTATTATGTTATATTAATTATTTTAATCCTTTTTAATCATCATTATACTCATCATAATAATTTATTTTTGAATTACAAATTACAACACAGTGTGGAGACAGTATGTCGTACATACGCACGAGTGGTGATATTGTTATTCATAGGATGGATAAATGGGGGTATAAGGTTGTCCCATAATTATAATAACATATAATACTATATAATAAACTATATTTTTTTACATTATTATTGAATCTATATAGAAATATGATGTATAAAAAGAAAATAATTTGAATTGACTTAGTAAAAAAATTCCCTCTTCTTTGTGGGACTTCCATTGGATATCTTGCTAGGGACACTAGGGATGTACTTTTTGATAAAACAGGACCTCCCAAAGTAAATAAAAAATTTAAATAATAGAATAGGGTAGATTTTGGTCGAGAAATAAGGCTCAAGGAGGTGTTATGAAATGGTGGAGATGATGCATTTTTATAAGAGATTATAGGGGCACATTACGAATCTCTCGAAATATTAAAATAAAATAAGTATATTATCGATCTAAATAATTAAAAATGTCACATAAATTAAATTTATAATACATGTTCGACCATATATTATCCCCTTGTTATTATTTATCATATTTGTGATTTTGAAAAAAATTAATAATAAATTAATAAAATAAAATATTATTTTTTCAAAATTTAACACTATTCATTTAATTTTACATAAAAATACATAAGACAATGAGTAAATTCAAATATAATGATTTCAAACATCTATTATATATCTTATAGATTTTTTATATCTATTAGACACATTAACTATTCCATAATATACCAAAATTATTATTAAAATTAATTATTCTTATTCTTATATTAACAGAATTAATATTGTTCTAGAATTGGAATGAATGTTATGGTAATTATATAACTTGTAAATATTCAAAATAAATATATATAATAAATATAGTTTCATGTATATCAAAATCAACATTTCGACTCATTCATATATTGATTTTGGCCCTATGTGGACACATATAAGTTATTAAATTATAATATAATTATATTTTGTAACTACATTTGATTTAAATAATATATAATTTATTTTCATGTTAATGTTTAAATTAGACCACTCAAAATAAAAAATATTATGATAATTATTGAATCTTATTCATCCAATAAATTTTTGGACATATTTTGGTATTATGTTTAATAATATAATTTTGATTTACCCTTAATTAATTCCTTTTACTCTTATCATGGGAAGATATCTTCTTTATTTACTAAGGGTTAATATAATCACACTAAAATTCCAAAGGTGAATTAAATAGAAAATTGGTGTCATATTTAAATTTATCATATTTATTGTTTTTGAATATTTAATTTAATTGAATTTTATATAACTTAATAAAATGTTATTTATTTAAAATATCTATAGGGTAAATTTTAACACAATTGAATAGTTGACTTTTTATAAATATCATAAAATAGGTGTATATACAAAAAACACCGTTAAAACCTAACAAACTTGTCAAATTCATCCATAAAATTAGTGTATGTAACTAATTAACCAAAATATATTTATTTCAATATTTATAATATCATTTATTTGACATTTCTATTTATAATATAATTTCAACATCACTATTGAGTCATCATTAATGATAATTATTTAATCTCTTAAAATCATATATAAATTTCTATGATGTAGGTAATAATATTATCTTTACAAGGACTACCTGTAGACGATTTTATTCCCTAGTAATACCTAAATTAAAATTAATATACTTATATAAAATAAGATTGTGACATTTTGATACATTCATTTATTTTTTTATATTCATGTAATATTAATAGGTATGTGGCCATTAAGTTATAAAAATTTGAAAAATAAATTCTAAGGTTGTATTTAGTCATTAGATGGTTTTTTAAAAGTGTTAAGGTAATTTTATAATATTATTTTAACCTTTACTTACCTGATTTCACTTTAACAATGGTAATAAAAATTGTTACAAAAGTTACTACTCATAAGGACCCAAATAAACGTTTCCTAGTAACATAATTTTTACCTACTTATTCCAAATATTGAATACATTTTTCTTATTTCAAAACATAGAAGTTCAATTAAATAATATTAGTTAATATTGTTGTCGAAAAAATGGGTCTTTTTTTAAAAGATAAAACATTGTAAAATATTTAATTATTTTTATATAGGAATTGAATATTAAATTAATGAAAATTAATAACATTGCATTAATCTATACAAATATATTATATTTATAATTTATAACAGTTCAATAATATATTTTATCCATATATATTATTTTGATGAAAAAAGTTTTTTTCAATTAAAATTTATGGTATTTTTAATATTCATCAAAATATAAAAGTTATCAAAAAATCTCAAATAATCACCGAAAGTAAAATATTACATCCCTAATCCAAAGAATAATTTTATATTTTAAAATTTAACTTATAAATATGTCAAAAACTATATTTAAAATCGGTGTACCTTCAAAAGGCGGCAAAACCACACTTTTTGGAATAATACATCTTTTATCAGAAAATTAGAATTTGTTCTTATATCATATTCTAGAAAATACATATGATGAATTTTCTTTTTATAAAATTTAAAATGTGGTCAATACAATTAATAATTTCTAGTTTAAATGACAATAAATAATAATATTTTAAAAATATATCTTCGTTTAGTTAAACATGATATTGCGTACAACACAAGCTATCAAAGAAGGTCGCTCTATGTGTAACATAAGACAAGAATTGTGTTGCATATATTTCAAGATAATACGGTGTTGTTTATAGTGAAAGCTAATATTGATGTAGCGTACAATAAAATACTTATATGAAATTTAAAATAATCTTTCCTAAAATCATGGGGTGTCACATTCTATACCCCCCCAAATTAATTTCTCCCTCAAAATTCATTGAGGTGATAAATTTTTTACAACTTTAATGTTTATTTCACAGAAACCCACATCGTAAAAAAGAATTATAAAAATTAATTTTAAAATGGAATGCTAGAATTTATGGTTACCAAAATTTACTCATCTCTAGGTTTCCACAAAGGATAACATTGGTGATAGGTGAAAACAAGGATATGGAAGAGAAATATAACCATCATGTTCTGATGGATAGTGATAGAGAATACTTTTTGAAGAATGTGAACTAAAAGAAAGATAGAATACATTAGTGAATTAAGGGACAATCTGATTCATTAGATAAGATGGTACTAGGATAACATTATTTGTTTGAAGATCATTTTCCTAATGTTGGTGGCTTTTTTACATGAGATGAAATAATTACTTGATTTTAGTACAGTATCATCGTTGATAGTTCCCTGAAAAATATACATTTAAACTCTTATTTAAATAAATAAAGTTGAAATTGTCATTCCTGATGTGTTAGTACATCAATTGATGGAATGATAGGTCATTCCATCTACCTTAATAAAATGGTAAGAATAGGTTATCAAATATTCATAAGTCCAAATTTAGTGAGATAATACATTAATCTAAGAAAAAACAACCAGAATAAAACTTATACAGTCCATCAATGGATAACACTACAATCCTTAAAAAAATTTAAAATTTAAAACTTTAAAAAGAGGTGAACTATATTTAATTAAAATTTGTCTCACATATCACATTTGTAAGTTCTTGGTTGTAACATTCCAAACATGTGAATAACTTATTCCAGAATTATATTGAAACATTATAATGACATTAATTACAATAGAAACTTAGTAAAAACATACATTCTATCAAAATTAACTCCCTCCACATAATAGAAATAAGAATAATTATGTAATCAAACCATGATATCAATTTGTCCTTATATTATTCATGAAATCATATATACTATCAAACATCTCACTATCTCCATATCTCTACATTATACGCATATCAAATTCTTTACAAAAATATCTGAATAAATATTCATGGTTACTATCCCCATTCAACATATGCATTCAAATAATTAAGGAAGAACATTAGTGTAACAATTCATAGATGTTTATAGATTCCATAGTACCATACCTTATTCTTGATAATCATGCAATAATTCCACTATCTTCTTAAACAATTGACCTAGTTTCATCATGTTATTCCTCAAAACTTCTTTCATCTAATATATCATTTATAGACTCCTCAACGTCATCAACATAAATACTACCCATATGACTATGATGATTCTCTTTATGCACTTTTCCCTTAGGAGATCAATTTTCATAATGTTTGTACATTTCACATTTAAAACATTTAACCATTTTTAATGTCCAAGTAATACCACTAAACATTTCTATTGTGTTAACATATTCATTTCCATTACAATTACTGGATTTTGGCCCCTCTTTTCCACACCCAAAGCATTTTCTAGTTCCTTTGAAATGTTCTTCTGGATTCATCTTCCCACACGATTTAAATGAGGAGAATTTAACTTTTTTTACTCTTAGAACATTGTTAAAATCCATCTGTCTCTTATTAGATACTTCTATAAACTCACCAAAGGTTACATTATTGATCATATCATTTGATTTCTGATTAGGCATAATAATGATGTTTCTCCTTCCAACTCCCATTTCATTTGGTTGTTCATGAATAATATCATCCCATTGTCCACCATATTCTATATTAACATGAATCTTCCTGTTTTGGGACATTTTCTAAAATCCAAAAAGACTAGTGTGAGAGGCAAAATTTAAACTAGGAAAGCAACAAAATCAAGGGGTGTAATTTCAATATATAACATCATAGGTTTAATCCCTGGTTATTCATGATCGTTACTATAATTAACGGACTATGAACTATACTTGTACATAACCTTAGGGACATCCCAAGACATACCATTGAAATATTCCTACAGATCTCCCAAAATTTTTCACTTCAATGTTTCCAAATATTAACAGAACCTTGACTCAAATACCAACTATAACAACTGAATCTTGACGTACATGGAGATTGCATATATTTATTAGAATAATTAATACATTACACAAATATATTACAATATAATTCATTATTTTAGTGTCTTTGGAAACTCAGAACATAATATTCAATTCATGGAGAAAGATCTTCAACATCTCACATAAAGATCATCCCAATTTTATTCTCCTATATAAATAATTTATTTATTTCTTTGTGAAAATAAAACATAAAAATGGTGATCTCAAATCCTTAGAAAGGTTAATCACGAATAAAAAACAACCAACCATAAAAATATGAACATATAAAACATGAACATACAGTTTAAACATCAAAATAATGAGTCATGATAGAGATCATGGTAGTATGTAAGGCATAAATCATAAAGTAACATTATCCATGATAGAATAGCATTGGTATAAAACATGTAATTATAGAAAACAAATAATCACACAATATTATTTCCATAGTATCCAAGGCATTGCTTACAAGACCATAATAGTGGACACATTTTATTACTGAACCAGGTTTACTTGCTGTTCTAGCCATGTATTACTCAAACTGATTTACTTGTCATTCAAGCCCTGTATTACTGAACCAGATTTACTTGATGTTCTAGTCATGTATATATATTGAGATAAAAATATTTATCTAATTAATTTGAGGGAAATATAGGTCCCCCACATCTCATATTGTAATTAGTTTTACATGTGACAAAAATCATGAATCATTCATCATAGCATAACCGAAGAAGTAAAATGGGTTTCCAAAACATCATTCAATAATAACATAATCCATATAAAATATTATTCCAAAATTAATATAATAAAATAATATTATTAATAGGGATATAAAGATAACATTATTTAATATATTCAACTTAGATAAAAAATAATTTTGATAAAACACTTGAACTTTATTGTTGACGAAAATATCATTTGTTCTTCAAAAGCGTTTTCTTTTCTCAAAATGTCGTGAACCATAAAAAGAAAATAATTTAGCTAGAAATAAACGTGAAACAATTCATAGGAATCTTCTTAGAAATAAGGATTCATGAAACTGTAAAAATCTATTCATGCTATATATGTTAAAATACCATTCTCCTCATACTTTTACAGGAAAAGTCAAAAAGTACCTCCTATGGTAAACATAAGAACAATTACTTCCATACCATATTGTAAAAGTATAAAAATGGGTAAAATGACTTGATAAATAAATATAAAAATAAAAAAAATTATGAAAAAATTGAAAATGTGAATATGGATGATAAATATACACCCATTAAATACTAATGTATAAACAATCTCAGAGAAGAATGAGATTGAAAAATTATCCCTTAGCTAGTACTTTTCATTAGTTATGGGTGTGGTCACATTTGGTATCAAGGTGAAATCGTGTTACTAAATTATAACCTGACCATATACATATTTATGATATCATATATGATTCTATGTTATCCTATTATATCATTTTGTTAATAATATTTCAATATTACAATTATTTTTGGTGTTAACTAGTTCATTTTTCTATTCATGTTTAGTCAAGTAAGTCATGTTTGTTATGAATGAGATGTATTTTTTCTAGTTAATTAAGTTCATAATTATTATTTTCACTCATGATATATATTTTATATTCACTCTTGAATTTTTAACATGGAAAATGAAACTCACCGCGTCGTGGAGATGGTAGGTCATACGTACGCACGAGCGATGATATCATTCTCTTGATGGTTAAATGGTATGTAATTGGATGGTATGTTAATTATACAGAATAATTATAATGTTATATTTATTATTTAAATCCATTATACCCATAATTATACACATGTTAATAATGTATTATTGAATAACAAATTACACCACAACCTAGAGACGGTAAGTCGTACGGACACACATATGGTGATATATTTAATCATATGATGGATAAAAGGAGGTAATAATATTTCACATTATTATAATAACAACTTGGAATGTATAATATACTGTATTTATAACTTTAGAATTGAATCAATAAAGAAAGAGGAAGTGGAATATGATAATAAATTGAATTGAATCTGTAAAGCAATTACAACTTCTTCATGGGACTTCCTTCGGATCTCTTCATAGGGACATTAGGGATGGACCTTTTGGAAAAACATGACCTCCAAAAGTTAAATAAGAGTGTTTATATGAGTATTGGGCATGTGTGGGTCAATCTATACGGCTCAATGAGGTGTGAGTAAATGTTTTAGGAGATTCTATTTAGTAAGAGAGGAAAGAGGAACTTTAGGAAACACTCAAAATATTAATATATATAAAGACGATTCTGAAAATAAATATTTAGAAATAGTCCATAATTAGAATTTATAAAACAAAATCAACCATATCTTACCCCGGTTTTATTATTTTACTTTTTTTTTATTTTTATATATTTTAATAACAAATTATTACATTAAGATATTATTTTTTCCAAGTTTAATACTATTCATATTATTTTTCAAAAAATACAGTAACCTGAAGTGGAAATTCAAATATAATTCATTCACACATAAATTTTTTTAAATAAATTCATATAATGAAAATTGTTTTATTTATATCAAAAAATACTTTTAAAATCATTATCGTCATGATTTTGGCCCAATGTGGACTCATAAAAGATATTGAAATACAACATAGTTATATGTTGTAACTATCTTTGCTTTTAAATAATATATAATTTATTTTTATGTACAAGTGTCAATTTAAAAACTCATAATATATCATTTTGTGATATTTATTGAATATTAGTCATCCAATAATTTTTTGGATATGTTTTTTAATATTTTAATCCAAATAATTTTGATTTAACCTTATTTAATTTCATTAACTCTTACCATGGAAACATGTATTTTTTACCAAGGTTTAATATATTCACTCTAAAATGACAAAGGATCCATAAATGGACTATTGGTGACATATTTAACTTCATCCCATTTATTTTGGCAGATGGTTATATTTTTATGAATTTTATATAATTAAAAATATATTAATTATTTAAAATATCAATAGTGTCAATTCTGACACAATTCCTTAGTTGCCTTTTTAAAAATATTATAACATAGATATATGTTAGAAAAAACTACTCTAAAACAAAAATAACATGGCAATGTCTTCTATAAAATTATTGGAGGACATTAATTCACTACAATTATAGTAATTTTAATATTTATAATATCATTTATTTAATATTTATATCAATAAAATTATTTCTCCATCAATATTTTGTAACCATTAATGATAAATATATTTTCTATAAAAATTATAAATATATTTCAATTATGTAGGTATTTATAACATCTTTACATTGACTACTTATAGTTGATTTTATTCTCTAGAAATCCCTAAATTAAAATTAATATACTTATATAAAATGAGAGTGTGACATTTTATCACATTCATAAATTTTTTATATTCATTTTATAGGCATAGGTATGGGGCCATTAAGTTATCACATTTCCAAAAATAAATGAAAAGGGTTGAATTTATTCATCCAATAGGATTTCTAAAAATATTAAGGTAATTTGAAAATATTATTTTTACCTTTAATTAACTTATTTACCTTTAACCATGGTAAAAAACTATTATAAAAGTTACTTTTAATGTGTCCAAAAATAATATTATCCTATTAACATAATTTGAACCTACTGATTCCAAATATGGAATCCATTTTTCAAAATTCAAAACAATGAAGTTTCAGTAATTAATTTAAAATTAATATCGTTGTCGAAAAAATGGGTTTTTTTAAAGTTACAACATTGCAAAATATTGAAATATTTTTACCTATGAATTCAATGTGAAATTAAAGGCAATGAATTACATTTTATTAAAATATATAATTAAATTCTATTTTTTCTTTAAAATAATTTAAAAATATATTTTTACCATGTATATTATTTCAAAGAAAAATGATTTGTTCAATTAAAATTTTGCATATTTTTACGATTCATCAAAATGTGAATGTTATCAGAGAAATATCCAAAAATTAATCCAAAGTAAAATTTGATATCCCGCATCAGAATAAAAAGTTCAATTTTTTAAATTTAATTTATAAATGTGTCCAAAACATTATTTAAAATGGTTGTTAAATCAAATAGTTGTAAAATAAAAATTTTAGGAAAACTAAGTCTTTTATCAGAAAAATGGAATCTGTTCTTACATAATGATCTAGAAAATACATAATATGAACTTTATTTTATAAAATTAAATATGTGGTTAATACTATTTATAACAGTAACTTTATATCCAATTAAATAATAATATTTTAATAATATATCATTGATTATGGAAACATGATATTTCGTACAACGTAAGCTATTGAGGAAGGTCGCCCTTGTGTATAACCTCAGCTAAGAATAGTGTTGTGTATAATGCAAGCTAAAATGGTTTTGTGTATAACGCCAGATAATATTAGTGTGGTCTACAACATAAGACCACCACAAATCATTTTTTTTATTATTTTATCGAATCCAGTTTAAGGAAAACCAGTAACCATACAGAAACTCATACTCCAAGCTTTAAACATTAAAGGAAATTTAAATGAATCTATCTCATAAAATATCAAAGTGTCACATGGGTTTTTTCCTCCCTTTTTCATTTATAAAACCATAATACTCACGTCTCTTGGAGGAAAGGTATGATTCACACTTGATTTTCCATTAAAAAATTGATATGTCTTCCTCCCCTACCAGGGAAAATTTTAGGATAGCCATCCTGGTGTAATCCCATAACTATTCGTACAGGAGGTTGTAGTCTTTCTCTTCTCTACTTCCTTTACCTTCACTCCTTTATTACATTGGACCCTTGTCCAATGTAATTAGAATAGAGGGAAGGCTCTTCTCCCCTCCCACTTCCCCAAATTCCTTCCCCTCTTCCACTCTCGCCGACATATGTGCTTCCACATCCACTAGTGAAGGAGAAAATGTGTGGGTGTGTTTGTTGAATATTTCACACCCTCTTGTTTCTCTCACTGAGAAGGGATTATGTGGGCTTAGAGATACATGATGATCACAGAATTCTTACAAACATCCATAGCTAATGAACTACGAGAAATCATATTCCTGTTATAATTGTGATATGTAGGATGGCTTCTCAAATACCAAGCTCATTAGACATCATCATCAAGAATAAAACCTCAATTCCCTTAATTTTGGAATCCTTTATAGGCATAAACCCCTAATTAAGTCCCCCTAAACTCATGAACTATGAGAACTCTGATTCCCATAGTAATCAGGATATTTTGGAAGCCTCCCTAAGGCCCAAGTACTATCTCATTTCAAGAACAATTGGGAATCCTCCATAAGAGTTATCCCAAAATTAAAACTCCAAATCCCCAAGGCATATTTTTCATGAAGTATTTCTAATATTATTTCACTCAAAGGACCATACACTCCTATTAGACATAAAAAATCACCTGATCCTTGTTACCCAATCAAATGGGATACATTGGAAGCCTATATGAGGTTCAATCCCAACACTTCAAATCAACCATGTTATTCTTACGCCATATTCCCTACAGGGTCCAATATTACATGGAAACCCATTTTCATTCCATGTTCAATGGGTTTCTTTAGAATTATACCCTCACCAAACCATGAATACACATATTTTTATTTGATATCCGAACCACATACCATTAAACTATACTACTAGGTCTTTATCACATGACCTTAAAAGGTATGTTGGGGTTCCATTAAGAGGTACGATGGTACGAGGGTTCTAATTACATTCATAAGGATCCGTAAGTATCCCATTTATGGGTGCCATCCCTACATCAAAAAAAACATTCATCTCCCTAGATGAAAATAAATTAAAGATTTCCCCACTAAGTGTCTTAAAAACTAGTATAATCCTATCCATGGTTAAAATATTTTTTAAATAATATATTTGAGGAAACCAATGATGTATAACCTCGAATATATACAGATGTATCAAATAATTATGAACCTCGAATATATATGGATGATTCCAAAATTCAAACATGAAAATTATTGATTACAAATTACATGGAAAACATATGTTATAATTAGTCAATTAATAGGGATTCAAGAAAATATAAGAAAATTTATAAGATTCATCGAGATGAAAATAATTCCCCCCAAAGGGTGGGTTGGGTCTGACCTCCCATCCTCTCGACCAATGCATGTTCTTAAGTAACATAAGATCACACTCAATAAACACATGAATTTTCAAAGAAGGTCCCTTTTGAATAAAGAACTATGGGATGTTTCTTGTTCCATAAATAAATCCAATGGATACCACCTGGAAGAAGTGATTCTGATGTTGACCACCTGTTCCAAGGAACTATGAAATAAAAATGATGAACCCGTCATGAATCCTTAACCATGTTCAGAGTGTTAGCCATATATCAAGACAATGAAAATTTACAATGGAAGGCCAAACAAAGGAATCAATCATGAATGTATACAATTAAAAAAATTTATATAATGGATATTAATTTTTTTCTCTTGTTTTCTCTAAAATCCCATCACTCCAAATGGATTATGTCATGTTTGCACTTGTGAATGCACCAAATAATGCTCACGATTGATCCTTATCCACTGGAAGAAAGTTGTCACCAAATCAGTGTCTTCAACACTAGGTCTCCAATGCATTGGTAATTTAATACCATCAATACAGTATTATCCCAACCTTTGTGGTTACACAACAGGCTCTCTAGGATAACAAAAATTCTCGATCATTTGGTCAGTGATGATCGATGGTAAAAAATAAGACAGTGTCTACCACCATATTCAACCATTTCAGATCCTCATTCCCATAACACAACAAATATTTCCTCCCATACAACAGGGAGTTGTATCAGGAGGTTAATGATTAACTCAAGTCAAGGATGAAAGGGTATTAGCTGAGGGCTCATACCAATAATCGTTGATAGTAGAATCATGGGATCGTAAACCCCAAACATGATGGGGGTGTTGCCTCTGGTGGATTGGCCCAGCTGCCTCAGACCTGGTCATGCAAGACAAACCAATGGGGAAAATGTCTAATCAAAAAGTAATAGATTATTACCTTCCCACCTATGGAGAAATACATCAACCTAACATGATGGAAAACAACGAACGAGAAAATACACCCATCCGTCCCAATTCCGATGTGCAGTAGATTCACGTGGTAGGGACCCACGAATCCCACCATTTAAATCCATTAGAGTACCGTGAAGATGAATCTACACCTGTTTACAAGCTACCATCTGGTTAGTAGACTCATATATTTTCATTAAATTATGTCATCCAATCAAATGTGGGGGCAAGTAGTAAACAAAAACATACACCAATTTACACTCACCAATTCTTGGAGAAGTCTCATCTATCAGAATAGAATAAATTTTTTCAACCATACATGGAAGAAAATATCCCATAGGCACCTATTCCTTCCATAATTCATTAATCATACCAATAGTCTCATTTGGAAGCATCGGTAGATGTCATTTTGAAAATGCCAATGAAAATTTAGGGGAAAACTCATCTCTATTCACCCATATATGAGTACTCTATGTACCCACTGATAAGAAGGGGAGGACCTAAGAATGAACATACTACTACTCTAGATATATAATGGTCATATATTCCTGTTCTGTCTGTAGAAGTCACCAAACACATCATAGACATAATGAAAGGGAAGAAAACAATTCACACCCATATTTTGGAAGAATGAAAAGATATCATAATGACAATTTTAGAAGTATCGGGATATGATAGTGGTAACTCTATCCCCACACCTGGGATGTCACATTGACATTCCATCCCAGAAAAGATAAAAACCTATGTTCTAGTCTAAGAGTGTTATGGGGCATACTCCCCCATATCATACGGACAACCAGACCAGGAACAGACTCCCTTTCCAATTAGTGATAATTGTACCATTCTGATGACCACTCTGAGGAATACAGATACTCCTTCCCATGATAACCACTTCTCACAACAAGTGGATCCATGTACGTATGAATGAGAATCTAAGATGAAGTATCTCTTAGAACAGTTGGAAAATCATAATCCAATCTGTGATCTGGGTCCTCTTGATGATGGTGTTCTAGAAACCATTAGAAAATTATCTATTGTAGCTGAAGTTCCTTCCCTCTCATTAGAAAAATATGGTATTAAAGTTAGTAATTCCTAACATCACCATTGGATAAATCATCATTAAGTATTTATTCATGAAAATGCGGTCAATCTAGAGAGTCTATCTCTGGATGAGTGACACGAAAACCCTCAATGTGGCCAAAAGACCAATGATAAAGAGGATTTATCTTTTCTTTAATCCACCATGGTGGTCCTCCCCATGATAGAATTCTATGATAATGTTTTCTCTACATTAGTGTTTTTCACTATCAAGATAATTTCCTAATTGACAGCATAGTAATGATAAATCCCTCTTATCATGAGGAACTTTCTAACACAAGGTCAGTCATGTATGAAGCCTTATCATAAATGGATAAAATAATTCCTCAATCATAAGACATATTAAGGTGACTATCATTCTCTGAACGAATAATGGGTCATTTTTCATTTAATATAGAATAGGAAGAAGAAACTAATTCTAGTGTTTGTAATAAAACAATCGAGAAGTGTCCACTTTTGTCATACCAAGTGGATAATCATCTAGTAAAAGATGATGAAGATATATTGAACATGATATTAAAATTTTATAAGGGAGAAGTACCAGTCATGTTTTGGCCTTTGTAAAACTATCAATACTACATTTTTGAATTTATGGTTGAAGATTGCATTCATGATGCTCTCCTGAACTAATAGAAAACTCTTCGTCATATGAAAACCATAGTATTAACATGTGATTAATATAAAAGTCATGTAAAGGTAATATTAGGTTGAAATTACAAATCAAAATGGAATCTCTCTTAGTTTGCCCATATCCAATGGAAGAAAATAAGCAGAAAATTTTTCATCATGCATTGATTGATGCACTAAAGATCCTACATCAATTAAATTCTAATTCATCATCTGGTGTTCGTGTCATAGGATTGGGTGTACACAGTGCATTTTATTTCACTAAACTCTAAAATCAGAAAAGCCTTCCAAAAGTGGTCTCGAGAAATGCTATTGCCCAAAAAATCTTATAATCAACATATTTTATATGTAATCAAGTATACACTCATGAAAAATCCATAACTAGATATCCTTAGAGTCAGTCCTGCTGAAAGAACGATGTTGAGATACTTATGACTCAAGAATCTTAAAATCTTAAGTAGGACTCCCACTTAGAAGATGTCTTCCATCAGTAGGCCCAAATGTCTCAAATAGCACAACTATATTCTGAGATAGATGATTTGAGTGGTTGTTAGATAATCCACCTAGAAAATTTCTAGACTGAAATTCATAAAAGCAATTGATCAGCAGTGAAACTCTTGGCTATAAGAGTTCAAGATCCACCCCATCCTGTAGGGCTGGGGGCTTGTTTAATTAAGACAAAAAATTAAATAAAATTTTTTTTCTTGTTTGAAGAAGAAGAAAAAGAGAGTCACAAACCAGAAGGGCAGGGGGATTTTTCACATCTATAATCCCCTCCACAAGGAAAGTCTGTTTTCTCCTGGTTATAGATTAAGAGATAACGTAAACACACAACTAAAATATCCATAGATTCCCATCAGGTAAATATTCGTCAAATAGTTCCTAGGAATTCAAAATATAGGTGAACAAAGTATCAGTGAAGATACAGAAGGATACTATCATACAAATTTATTGACATAATGCCTTTATAATGCATTATGCATTAGTGAATATCATAAATACAATTGTAGAAGATCCTCCCTTGAATGAGTCTAGTTTAGTGGAGTCAGAAGTGAATGTTCATATCAATAACATGATACACACTTAAACAAATGAAGTAGGTATGGATACTCAAAATCAAAGAGTTACCCATAATCTTGGTATACCCGAATGTAACCAATTCCCACCCCTTTTAAAAACATCTAACAGGGGAAAATGTAAATTTCATGTCACATATCACTTTTCCACTAGAAAATATTAATCACTTTCTCTTGAAGAAGATATTCCTAAGAATGAATAGGAGATTAAAGAAATTAAAAGAATCAATACAGAGTTACTTTAATGAATCATTTCTTCTATATATACTCCTACAGAAGATCCTCAACCTTCTCATCATTTAGGAACTCATCAGAAAAGAGGGTATGTTGCAAATACATATGAAAATAATGGATTCCATCCATTGGGTGTGGAGCTAGGGAAGGATAAAACACATCCTATTAGGCCTGTCCCAGTGGGTTATCCAAGGCAAATTCTAGTAGCACCACCAACCTTGGGTTTTCTAGTTGGTGAACTAGTTCAAGCCCTAACTGTTGTACCTGTACAGGTCTTAGCTCATCCAGATATTCCTTAAATGCTTATGGACACAAATTAGAAATTAACTACATGATCGGAATCTATGTAACAATGGTATGAACCAGTACAACCGAAAAATAAATCAAACCATATATTAGTGGATTTGATCCCTCCCCGAAAAAACAACGAGGATACTACATTCTCAATATTTTTTTGGTTCAGGAGGTCCAAGAAAAACACTTAATACATTTTGATTCTTGTTGTGGTCCCATGACCGGGGCCCCTCAACAATAAGAAGTTGTAAAGCTCAAATGCATTGTGAAATCATTATAGGGATCAGCTTTTGACTAGTATACAAGAATGAAATCTAAATCAATTAATAGATTGGATGATCTTCGTCAAGAATTCCTTCTTCAATTCAACTCAACACTGCCAAAGATAATAGTTTTTGTTATATAAAATTAAAAAAAAGAAAATGAATTAGTTTTAGATTTCATTGCTCGGTGGAAAGGATTAACATATTCCTTAAATATGGAACTCCCTCGGGAAGAGTTACTAAAAAAATTTTGTGGAAAATATATGTGATGAGTTACCCACACTACTGATCCTTGTGAAATACACTGGAGGGTTTCTGAGAGCTTGCTTTATTTTCCAAACAGTTGGAGAATTCCATTATGGAAACTAAAGATAAATCTTATATCATTCCATCCGCTATAGGAAGGAGAATAGGGAAAGTAGAGGCTACTACAATCACACTCCAAAAATCACATGTACCTTCTTTCACTTCAAAACAATCATTATACTATAGGGCTCCACCTCCTAGGTGTTAGCATCAATGATCGCCTCATCTAGTTGATCAAAAATATCAAAGGGATAGATATTTTGAGGTGTTTAAGAACAAAGTATTTTTTTCGAATGAATAGGTTCCCAGTTACATCAGTTCATTTTTGGAAAAAAAATATGATACAGTTACCAAGGCCGATGAAACTAAACAAAGGAGGAAATAAAGATCTTCTGAATTATTGTTCCTTTCACCAAAATTTGGGACATACCATTCATCGGTATTTTTGTCAATGTCCATGTACAAAAAATGATGGAATCTATACAAGTGAAACTGAAAAGTTCATCAGTCCTAGTATCATGTGTTACTGCTACTCATCCAGAGAAAGAAGGCAAGTGGAAAGAAGTCAAAAGAAAAAATGTGCAGAAATATGATGACTCGATGATCAACAAACTGATCTACCAATGTCATGATATTTTACAAACACGTGTGAAACAAAAAATTATGTCTTCTTCCAATTCCTCCAGAGCAAAATCACCTTCATTAAAATATAATTCATTCCAAGGACATTACTCAAAGAAGTGATGTGACCAAAAAGACAAACAGTAATTAGAAAAAGACCAGGTCATTTCATGTACAATGTTTTACTTGAATATAGAAGATTTCATGCGATCTATTTCCAAATAATGGAAACCACCCCACAAAACATAACAACCAGAACTGGCCCCTCAAGAATAGTCTACATCAAATGATGAATGGATATCTGCTTCCATTAACATTATCCACTTAACGGATCCCTATGAAAAATATGATTATGGTTATGATGATCATGAATTCCATGTAGATAAATGTGGAACTAGAGTATTAGTCCAAGGTAGGGGATACATGGAAAGACATGGATATTCTAAAAACCACTATTTTATCTCTTCCCATGATCGAACATTATATGTGGCAAAAAATCCTGAGAGATCTCTTCATAATGATTTGCAAGAACACGGAAGTCCTCCTACACATGACAAGATCAGTCGTGACATGATTATTTTAGAGGACAAATTAGATGTTACACCATCATTATCTGAGCACGTAGATATATCTAGCCTATCTAATATACAAAAAAAACAAAAGTATTTCTAGCTTCTACCCCAATACATGTTACATCCACATCAGGAGAATCAACATCCAAGACACCTGGATGACCAAATCTCATTGCTAGAAAGCACAAAACTCTAGACCAAGAGTATGATGTTTTGAAATAGCTATCCCAAGTAGCAACCAACTTGTTAATCATATATGCCTTGAATCTGTCAAAAGATCTTCGAGAACACTTATTGAGGCAATGTCAAGTCCACAAGAGTTTGAAACTGAGGTTATTTCTACAATGGTTTTTCATATAGAGAATGATCCTACATAATGACATGTAGTTATATATTTTTAAGATAAAGATGAAAATAATGTTGTACATAGACACATCAAACCCATGTACCTATTAGGTAGGGTTAATGATATATACATATGACGGGCCTTTATTGATAATGGCTTAAGAGTCAACCTCATTACCATATGTACACTTCATTAATTATGCCTTACTGAATCTAACCTATCACCATCCGCTTTAATGTTGCAAGGTTGTGTAATTAATGAGAATGAAACTCTATGAGATATTACACTCAGAACACAGGTTGAAGATCTTGTGTCTAATTCATATTTTATGGTTGTCTATCAAGACACATACTATAACATTTTTCTTTGATGTCCATGGCTGCATCAACATGTGGCCATTCCACTATCATATAACCAATGTCTCAAGTACAACATCAATAGTCAAATTATGAAATTTTATGGTGACAAGGATCCATTAAAAATGTGTAAATATTATTATATTAATGCAGAATACTATCACACTATGGGTTCAAGGGCTGTGAAAAAATATATAAAAATAATTAATAGTCTGAATGCCCTGAAAAAGATCCTAGTGAAACCCATTCAAACATTTGAGTATAGATTATGTGTTTTTAATGAATAAAATTTATGGGGTAGAACTATATTTGAGCACTCTTCCAGTGACATCCATAATGAAAATTATGGGAACGAACCTAACATCATGGGAGAAGCTGTCGATTTATCCAGAAATGGTGAATGCCTAAATTAAGATGTCTTAATTTCATCCACTAAATACCAGCAAGAATTTTTATCATCAATTATGATAGAAGAAGTTGTTTCAATACCTGATGAATAAAATGATTTTGATTATGAATCCATAATATCATTTTCAATGCTCTAGGAATACCCTTCATCATTAGTAGGTTTAGGAATGGATGCATCTTCTTCGAGATGTTCAGCTACTGACTCATCCCCAAGATTTGAATGTTTTTCATCAGAACATATTATACAAGAATAAATAGAAGAAGTGAAACATAAGGAATATTAAGACTATGATTTTAGGGACACTCATCCAGCTTTTGAGGAAGGTGCCTCCACCACTATCGATGAGCATAGAGAGATAAATCTGGGTATATAAAATGATCCATGTCCCATTTTAATTAATACTTCCAAGTCATCTATGGGGAAATAGATGCATACATAATTTCTAAAGAAATATAGAGAAATATATTCTAGGAACTTTAAAAAAATTCCATAATCCCATTGTACCTACTTGTCATTCAGTTTTTTCATAAGAGCATTATGGATTCAAGCAGGAATCAAGAAGAACACTCCCAACACATGCATCTAAAATTGAATCTGAAGTCAATAATTTTTTTGAGGCTAACTTTGTTAGGGAGGTTCAGTATCCCAAATGGATGGACAATGTTTTCCCAATAAAAAGAAAAATGGTCAAATCAGAGTTTACATTGATTTCAAAGATCTTAACCGGCAATGTCCCAAACCTGCATATCCAATTCTGATTGATGAAATATTAATTGATGTTACATTTTTCTATGAAGCTCTTTCCCCCATGGATGGATACAATGAGAACAATCAAATCAGCATATCCCAAGAGGATGATGAATCTATGACTTTTTGATCCCCTCAAGGGGTGTTTTTCTATCCGGTAAAACCTATTGTCATAAAGAATACAGGTGCAACATATCAATGTGACACACACCATATCTTCAATCCCTTCTTGGGAAAAATTTTCAACTCTTATATAGATGATCAGGTGGTCAAATCCAGAAATATTTCCAATCACTTGAATGATTTGGAGACCATATTAAATAAACTTTTGCAACAAAGTTTGAAGTTGAATCCCTTGAAATGTTTTATCGAGGTAACCTCATGAAAATTCAACATCTTTGTTGTATGCCATCGTGGAATAAATGTTGATCCTATGAAGATAAATTAAATCATTGGAATATCACCTCCTCCAAATTTGAATATATTATGAGAACATCAAGGTCACATAGCCTATATTCATCACTTTATCACCAATTGGGAAGACAAGTGTTTACCCTTTACAAAATTAATGAATAATGGAGTCACCTATAAGTGTACTGAAGAATACCAAGAGGAATTAAATACCCTCAAAAAAATATTTCTTGATTCCACTAGTATTAATGCCACAAGTTGAATGGAAGAAACTTATTCATTATGTGACTGCATTAGATTGATCATTGGTTTCCTTCCTCACCCAAAAAAGTGATGTTGGGAATGAAAATAGTCTTTAATATTATAGTAGATCTATGATTAACACATACACTCAATATTCATGTATCTAGAAGTGTTTCCTGGAATTAATATTTGCAGTCTAAAAATTGTGGCAGTAGCAGCAATATCACGAGGTCCAATTTTAATCTCGCAATAACCCCGTCAAACTTATCCTCAGTCATAATTTTCTTGTTGAGCACCTGGAATGGTAAAAAATTATTTTTCAACTATTTGATATCCAGTTACTGTCTCATAAGGAAATTAAAGGACACGATTTGATAGATTTTCATTCTAAACACCCATCAGTAGATGATACCTAATTTAATAATTGACATCCCGATTAATAGGTCTTATTTATTTAGGATATTCCCCAAAAATGGGAAATGTACTTTGATGGTACTTTTAAAATTCCTACATTGAAGAGAATGGAAAACCCCAAACTCAACAATGTTAGGTTTGGAATTTAAATTATCTCCCCAAAAAAATAGGGTTTCTATATTCCTTTTTGTAATCATAAGTCACTAACTACAATGTGGTAGAATATCAAACTCTCATAACAGGCCTTGATTTGAAACTATAGGTATAAGTGAACCACCTAAATGTGAAAGGTGATCTATAGTTGGTAATTAAACAAATCAATGGAGATTATGCTGTCATAAAAGAATAGTTAATCCCTTTGTGTGATTATGTTAGAGGGTTAATGAATGAATTTCCATCAGAGCTAATGTTGTCTTATGTCCTGTGACCCCAAATTGACCATGCTGATGCACTGGATAATGCATTCACACCCCTAGAAGATCGAACTCGGATGAAGTAATCCTCAGTATTTCCCATTATCGTGTGGTTTCACCTTTTGTTCAAACTATAATGGTGGAAATTAATGAAATTATTCCTAGTTCAAAGTCGTTTGGTCATACATCAGATGGATGTCACCCATCATGGAATACATTCAAAATGGATACTTACACCAGATCGAGGTATAGAAGAAGAGATCCGATGATGAGTGGCCAAATTCACTCATTATGATGGTCTAGATCACCATAAGAATCTCTACAAATGAATATTTGATGGAATTATATTCAGGTACATTGACAGAGAAGAAAATCTAGCTTTCATGAAAGAATTACATAAAGGAGCATGTGGTGCTCACCGTCTAGGTATATACATTTTGATGAAATCTGAAGGCTTTGATATTTCGGGAAATCAATGATGTTGGATTTCATAGATATCAACTAGAAATGTCATCACTACCAAGTGCAAGCCAACGCAATTCATCTACACTCAATGTTATAATATAAAATAAATACTCCACTCTATTTTCCATATGGGGAATGGGTATAGTATAACCTTAATCTCCATTTACATTTAGCTAGTTCAACTATATTATTACTTCTAATTATTTATTCTCCAAATGGGTTGAAGCAATACCTCTCAATGAAGTCAGAGATAGAAGAATTGTTAGTTTTATCAAAGCTAATATCATCACCATATTTGGTGTCATTCATACTATATAAATTCTAGGTGAAAATATCAAAATGCGAAATGAAATCCACTTGGAGTGCATTTGAGGATAGCTCTAATTACTCGGATTCATAATGAGAATATATAAATGAATGAGTTAATATGTAGTTTATCGATAATTATTGAATTGTAACTTTAATATATTCTCATATTCCTAATGATTCTAAAATATATATTGATTAATTATAAGATTTTTTTAAAATTTTTAGGATTCCATTTTTGAGCTAAAATGCAAATATAAAACTCTGAAAAATATTATAAGGACCTAACCTTATTACATTACATAATCATAAATTTAGTCAAGAATTCACTTCCTTTCACAATGATGATCTTTTAAAGGTTATATATTTAGATTATTGGGACATAACACATACATAAAATTACACATTATTTTAGATTGGATACCAAAAAACAATACTCAATTCTTCAAAAATATAAGCTTTTCAATTAAAAACTAATTTCATGGAAAATTATTTGAAAATTTAAAATGGATTCATTCATTGTCATAAAAATCCTTAAAACCTATGAAAATCATTAAAAAACATGGTATGAGGATATAAAACTCAGTATAGGATATAAAAAGTAGGAAATAAAATAAAAGAGGGAGTTTACCTCTAGACCTCTTCTCCATGAGATCCTTCATAAGGCCATTGGTGTTGGCCTTTTGGTGAGACCAGTGGATCAAGGTGGTGGGGAGGAGCCTTAAAATGAGTGTTGGGAAGATCATATGTAATTCCCAAGGCTTGAAAGGTGTGGGTGGAAGAGGGGAATGCGGGTGGTATTTATAGTGGAGGAGATGGGTGTTTTTCATTATTTTAATAATTATTATAATATTGTTGCTCAATACTATGAATAATCTTAATTAATATGACTTGAAATAATAATAATGGAACCTGAGTTCAAACTAAGTGGGATTACATCACATATGATGTCATAAATTTTGCATGTTCCTGATAATTTAAATGTACGGTATTTTACCGCATTTTACTATTCATCGATAATTCAAGAATTTTGGAACAATCCCAAAAAATCACCCATTCCATTCTTCGACATGTAGAATTCAAAAATGAACTCAATTTTTTTAAAATAAGTTCCTAAATAATATTAATCTAACTTTTATATAATATCAAACTTAATTTAAAAATTAACAAATTTAAAACTATATATGTTTTATATCAAATTAAAAAATTAACCAAAATGTCATTGTCTTCATGACATAAGAAAATAAAATAATATTATAATTTACTATTCATTTGTGACATTGTACTATTCATAATGGTAAGTTACTATTAACCAAAAATCATGTTGGTTCCATTAGACTCCAAATGACATATTGAACACAATTGTAGATATCTGTTTTTTCCAAATTCAAAACATAGAGGTAGTAAAATTATGATTATAGGCAAGTTATTGTTATCAACTTAAAAGAAGATTCATGAATTTCAATTTATTTTTAGAATGCCTGGGGGTGTTATGAATACTTATGTCATATGTGCTGTAGAAAAATATTCTATTAGAGTCGAAGAATAAAAAATGCTGATTTTTTAAAATATATAACCAATTTGTAGTAAGTAAATTATAAATTAAAAACCACATCGAAATTTTTATGGAGAAAAAAAACATTATGAAAATTATGTGAATCTAGTCTATACCAAAACCAAGATCCATATTTATGTGTCAAACTAGAAAAAAATTATATAAAACTAATATATTTCTAGTTCCATAAATAGAGCATTTCTATCTAAGAATACTCATTAGTTTAGAAATCATTATAAAAAGTGGGGACCAAAAATTATTTTAATTCAAAACTTATTAAATATGTTTCATCAAAATATGTAATGAAAATTTATAATCTGAAATATTGTTCACTAACCAATCTAGACTAAATTAGATATATGTATTAAAGATGGTGTCTATATAATTTAGTGGAGGAAATATTATTAATTCGGTATTGTAAAAATCTATGGTTTATGGATAATAATTATTCTAAACCCATGACTTTAAACTATTAATGCTTCAAAAACCTTATAATATTGGATGGTGGGAAGGTCACTTTTGGTGAAAATTACAAGGGAAAGTAATTGTACATGGATGAATTGTTACCTTTAAATATTTCCTTCATATAACATATTTTTCAATTCATTTTTTGTAGTACATCTCATCTTTGTGATGATGTATTCAATGTAAAATTTGTGAACAATTCTTGAAAAAATTGTGATTATACACATTCTTTTGTATTTACTGCATTTTGAAATGATACAATATATCCTATTAATTTAGATTCATTATTTTATATAAAATTCATTATTCAAAATATTTTGATTTTTAACCTTGGTTATGGAAAAGGATACTATGATATTTCAATATACACTCTCTTATAATGATTATTATGCATGATCTTGTCAAAGATCTTCCTAAGCTAGAATTTACCAATGACCAAGAGACTAATCACTTTCAAAATGGGAAGTAAAAAAATACTTTCAACTGAATGAAATAGGTATCTATCTCCAAACAACTATAATTGGTGAAAATGGATTTATTTAGACCCACTAAAGACTCAATTATAATATGAAAAAACTAGGAGTATGTTATAGTTTATTTTTTATGATATACCAGGGGTTTTTGTAAAGAACTAACCCCAGTTACCTAGTTCCTCATTTGATTAAATTTTCATATAAAAAATGAATAATAATCTTGAAGGACTGATTAGATTAGTAGTCTTAATGAAAATAGATACATACTGGAATCCCATTTTACAATTTTCAATTAAAAAAATACGCTACTTAACAAAAGCTATTAAACTCCATCCTTGAAAAATCAATAAATGATCTATTCTTCATAACCTGGGGAGGAAAAATAGATGGAAGGGGTGGGGTCCAATGCTTATTAAGGTTAATCAATACAGTGGAATATATCATAACATAATCATTAGGAATGTTGAATACATAAAAACATGTGGATTAAACAAAAACATGAACACATTGTGGAAGGAATAAGAGCTCAGTATGTAATTACATAATAAAACATTATCATGGGTATTTCACTAGTCAAATAACCACATGAACCATAAATTATATTTTCATAATTAGGGAATGTATAATGCTGGACAACATAACCATACCATCAAGGCCTCATGCTAAGACCATAAATAATAATTTTGTCAAGGCCTTGTGCTAAGACCATAGTTTGTCCTATGAGACCTACCGATTCACCGAGGGACTACAGAGGGCCCCACCTGACACTTACTATGTCCAATATATTCTTCATATGTAAGGGGTGAACATAATAAAAATACACAGTCATATTGAATCTAAAACATGAAATGTAAATAACATTCCCCAATAATTAAACATAAACACTAACTATCCGGAATAATATGGTGAATGATATAAAAATAGAACAACCATAGTCATAATAACTAGAATGAATTCAGAAAAATATTTTATATGACATCATAATAGATAAACCACAATTATGTACAACATTCAACAAATGATGTTGACAAAGAAGAATATATTTATAAATGAGACGGCGGAAAAATTCTTCAGAAATAATCCATAAACATTCCAAAGTGTCCCATACCACCTTGAAACATTAAAATCATAATCCCTTAAAAAATCATGAGAAAAAAGATACTATTGATATGATATACCTAAGGGTAGTACATAAGCATCACGAAATAAATAGGTTTTGAACAAGGAATATATCTCATAAAAGTTAATGAGAGATGAGAGAAAATCATTATTACTTTTGAAAGAAGATTCCTTTTAGAGAATCATTTCTATTTTATCTAAAATCATATTTTTAACCTAAATATCCCATAAAATAAAATACTAGAACAATGAAATTATATTTTAGGTATAAATTATCTCCCACTGAAGTTAAATCTAGTAAAAATAGTTCTTATGATTCTTACAAAATAAAACATTTTATAGAATTATAAGGAAAGTGTTAAAGAGAATATTAAAGTGGAAAGACACATTTGTTATCATAAATCAAGAAGTGATCCAGGAAAATTTTAATGATAAAATGATCATTTTTATAAAACAAATCGTGGCTTAAAAATATATTTGAGTACACTTGAAAACGGGTATGAATTTGAAAATATCCCTTGAATTGGGTTTGTATTTCAGAAACAATTTTGAATGATCCTTTTAAAACATGTTACCATCCATAAAATAAATAATGATTATGGTCGGTAAAAATATATATAACACTAACATAGAATTAATGAATAGTACATTATAATACACAAGAGTTTCATTTTTGTAATTATACAATAAAACTATCCTGACTGCAAATTGACATTCGGGTGGAAAAACCCTTACCACTTTGCAATCAATCGATTAATATGACCAAAAATTAAAAATATTAAAATGATATATTTACTACCATGAAAATAAATAAATTCATGATATGTAACATCAATGTGAATTATACATACACCATACACAAGTATTAGTAGTGAATTTAGGAAATCTCACATAAATGGAAGTGGGATAAAGAATCCCATTACTATATGTATGAATGTGTTATGCTCTTGAACATATGGTCCAAAAATATGAAATTTGAATTATTAATAACATATTTCATAACCTATTATAAATTTATTTAGGTCTCCATTATTTTTTTAGTTCATGTATTCCCTTTTTGATAAGTTATTATAATGATGTTTTTCATTCTACAGTTTTCATTTTATTTATTTTCATATTTGGTTAACTTTTTATTAAGTAATGGAGTTCATGTGGAATGAATGTAAATCTCTAGAATTGAGGTCGTAAATTATTTATGATAATATATAGTTTTTAGTGTTCATTTATATAATTTTTTTACATGGAATTAGGATGAATTATTAAATATAACATTAATGATAAATGTTTCAGTTAATTTGTTGGTTTTCATTGCATCAAAATCATTTTCCTTTATAACATAATAACATTTGTACAAAAGAATTTTAGAACCTTAAATAGGGTATATTACATATATAATAATCTATTTCAACCATAACAACAATGGTTTCCAGATCATAATTGAGAATTATACTAGAAATTTAGTGCCCATTGTCCTTGAATGTGGTAAATTGACACATCTCAGATTGTGTTCTTGTTACTAGTATAAAAGAATGTAAAAGGAAGATAATATGATCAATTATTCCAAAATCATGGAAAATTTATATTACGTGTAAGGTACTAGAGTCATCAAAACATTTTAATAAGTAGAGTTAATAATAGAAAAAGAAAACAAATGAACATGATAGGAAAGATAAATAATTTAAAAAAGAAATTTAACTCTTGAACCAAACATCATTGAGAACCTCTTTAAGGGAGAGGTTTTGGACTTTTTAGGAGACCATGGATTTATGGACGTCGGAGAGGAGGTTTATAGGATATTTGGATAGAATTTGGAGATGGTACAAGGCTATATAGGAGTGAAGAGAATAGGGATTTATTGGGGGTTATTATAGTGAAGGGGAGAAGGGATATCTAAATATTATATTCATTAATTCATTATTTCTCCACAAGTTATGGAATAATGAGTCTTCCATGAAAAATAATAGTAGTGTCATCATGTGAATCTGATTCAATTGGTCTTACATCAGCATAACATCAAACACGACTCTATAATAATTGTATTTAGCTTATTCTGTAAATTATGGTAATTCACTATTCATAAAAAATTCCAGAATCTCAAAAAATCCCAAAATTTACCTGGACCATTTTTGGATGTGTAGAATCCAAAAATGAAGTCCATTTTTCAAAAATAATTTTCTATATAAGATTAACTTAATTTTTAATTAAAATCATAATTTATTCTAGAAAACATTTTTAAAACATTTATTTACTTATTAAAAAACATTGGTATATCATAATCCAACTTGAATATTATTTATATACTATAATAGATAATGATAAAATTAATTAGGGTATATAAATATTCTTAAGTTTAAGTCACTATTTATAAGGGTAGTTACTATTCACCAAAAAAATTATGTTTTCCCTATTGGATTACAAATAACTTACCCATCACAACCATGTATGTCAGATTTTCGAAATTCACATCATAGAAGTGAGAAAAATATGTTTAATTGGATAGATTATAACAAAGTGGTGTTTTTAGAGAATCTGTGATCCATGCATTCTATAATAAATCTTTTTTTAAATTCTTGGGGTGTTACATTATCCCCTCTTTACAAAACTTTCATCCTCAAAATTTGAAATAGAACATGGAATGTTAATGTTTAAGACTTGAGAATTCCCTTATGGAAACCCACATCTGAAATAGTCTTAACAAAATATCCTCCTAAAAATGGTTAATGGAGATGGGGTGGTCACCCCCAAAAGAATGCTTTCAAATTAGGTGACATTAGTTGGAAGAAAATAAACTCGACATGGGAGAAAAATCTAACTCTGATGTTCTAATGGAACCTGATAGAGGAAAAGTTCAGATGAATATTGATTACTAAAAAACTATAAACTAAAAAAATTAATCAATATTATCAATGATTATGATAATATGAACTTTTATATTAAATACTATTTTTCTTGAGTCAATAAATTATTCCACTGTATAAGAGTATGAATATACATTTCTACTTATAAACTCATCCTTATATTTTAGTTTAACAATATACACCTCATCACATAGCATGGGTCACGACATTTGATGATGCAACACATTTACCTTTAAAATCTCATACAATGATCAAGCTAAACCATTTCACAAATGGTTAAAAATTCCAAAATATAATGATTCAACACATTATAATGAAGTCCCCTAAATTCCCAAGATGAACTTGTCATTAAACCTTAATCTGCAAGAAGTTGCCCAAAAATTCACAGCCCAAATGTATGAAAAACTTCATCATGTATCCAATTGAAATATCTTAAAAACGTGAATTACTGTAATACCCATATTGGAAACATCCATTCTTCCATATTCTATAAGTAAGATACAAGTTAATGGATATATTCCATCAACCCAAAAGTGTTGTAAATGTAATTGATGATAGCATAGGCAACTTCATGGAAAGTAAATAATGAGTTCCAAGGTAGTGTGTAATTATCCATGTCAATCATTTCTTCATCATTATCTCAAAATCAGATATATATTAAGGGCTTGTCTTTCCCTCAAACATGTTTTTTCCAAAAATATTAACTTTTCACTAAATCACTTTTCCTTTATACTATTCATCATAAGACCTCAAATCCTTAATTAATGAGTAATGTAGTACAATCCTTATATATCTCATAATTCAAAGAATAATTACAATACTAAAAAAATATACAAATGGAATGATTCTTGACTAGGAATATTAATCAGTTTACATCATCTGTGGTAGCATCATAAATTACTCATTATCCAAAATAATCATTTACTGTATATTCCTTTGTTGATTGGTACATTGATTCGCATATTGTCCCATCTCCTTGAAATTGAAGCCTTGTACATGGAAACCATTTTCTTACACTTCAATCATGAACATGGTGTCCGTTTTCTCCACACTAGTTGAAAACACCCATACCCTTCAAGCATATACCAGGGTGATTCATTCCATAGTTTTCACATGTGGGAAATCACTTCTTTCCCTTCTTCCCCTTATCCCAGGGTCTCTCTTCCACCATATTATTCTTTTTCTACCCTTCAAATTCATTGGACTCATAGAAATATTCAAATTCATTGTTAACACATGATATTATTTCATCATATGATGAGGATAAATGGGAGACAAAAATCCTTTGAAAAGATAGATTATGACCATTAGAGATATTATCCTTCATACTCATTACATCCCATGAAATATTGAAGTTCTAATTTCTTCTTCATGGAGTCATATCTAATAAATTCCATATTATATATTAGCTCACAAAATTATAACCTCTCGATAACTCTCAACATGGTATTGGACATAGCATAAGTTTGTGCATCGTAAATCCTAGAATGATAAACATTGGTTACTTTGGGGACATAAATCCCTCACAATTATGGGTAAATAAAATGTGAATTGTCCTAAGAATATCCCCCAATAGTGTCAAACAAAGAGTGCATAAATGCCCGTTGTTATGTACCAGGATACACCGGGTCAAGCCTGGATATCTTTATTGTGGATTTCACTACTAGGTACATTTGTGTTAGAGCCACCTCTACTTGTTTGTATCCATACAAGGTTGTATTTTATAGAATCATACCAATAATATATTACTTACCAAAATTCTAGGATGTTATTTTTTTTTATCCTCATATACCATCTTAGGGATTTGTTCCCTAACCTACATTTTCTAAATATAGTTCCCATGGTTTATACTAAACTTTTTCTAATACCAATTGTAAAGACCTGACCCTTGTTTCCTGGAGTCGTTTCATTATTTGACAACATTGGTATATAAACAACAACAAAGAATCTCAAATAGCAGACCAGTTTAGTATTCTTGAAGAAACTATATAAAAATGGATCCAATTTTACATTTTGAAATGAAACAAAATATGATACATAAAAAATCTAATAAACTGCATCATTGAGAACACAATAAATGATCTCTTCTCCTCAATTTGGGGAAGTAAAAACAAATTAAAGGGGTGAGATCAAAGGTTTAGTAAGAGTATGAAATAGAGTAGACGATATATTGAAATAAACATTAGGCATGTTGAATACATAAAAATATGTGCCTTTAACAAAAACATGAACACAATATGCGAAGAATAAGAGATGAGTAAATAATTCCTTAATAGAGCATAATCATGGGTATTCTACTATTCAAATAACCACATGCTCCTTAAATTATACTTTCATAGTGAGGGAATGCATAATGCAGGGCAACTTAACTATATATCATGGCCTCATACTGAGACCATAAATAATCATTTTGTCAAGGCCTTGGGTAAAGACCATAGTTTGTCTCTTGAGACCTTCCAATGCACCGATGGGCTATAGCGGGCCCCAAACTTCACTTAATATGTCCAATACATTCCTCATTTGAATGGGGTGAACATAATAAACATATGCATTAATATTGAAACTATCATATTAAATGTAAATAACATTCCCTAATTATTGAACATAAACACTAACCATTCGGAATAATATGGTTAATGATATCAAAATATAACATCCACAGTCAGAATAACCAAAAAACCTTCAACAGTATTTTTTATAAGTTATAATAATTGTTAAACCAAAAATTATGTAAATCATTTAATAAAGGTTGTTGACATTGATGAATATATTTATAAATGATACAATTGACACTTTCTTGAAGAAATAATCCATAAACATTCCAAAGTGTCCCATACCACCATGAAACATTAAAATCATAATACCTTAGAATATAATGAGAAAAAGGATACTATTGATATGATATAAAAAATGGAAGTACATACACCACAAGAAATAAATATGTAGTGAACAAGGCATATATCATATGAAAGCTAATGAGGGATTTGAAAAATCCTTATAACATTTGAAAGAAGATTCCTTTTGGAAAATCTTTTATATTTTCCATGAAATCATATTTTAAACATTAATATTCCATAAAATAAAATATTGAGGAATTGAAATTGTATTTTAGTTATAAATGTTTTCTCGCTGATGTGAAATCATGTAAAAAGATTTCTAAAGATTATTTATAAATAAAACATTTCAGAGCATTTTAAGTAATGTATTAAAGAGAATTTTAAAGTGGAAAGGAAAATTTGTTATATAAAATCCATAAATGATCCAAAATCATTTTAAGTATAAATTGACCACTTTTTATAAAACTAATGGTTTCTTAAAACTGATTTTTTAGTACTCTTGAAAATGGGATAGAATTTGAAAATATCCCCTGAATCAGGTTTGTATTTCAGAAAAAAATGAATGTTCCTTTTAAAACATGTAACTATCATTGAAATAAGGAATGATAATGATTGGTGAACATATATATCACAATAAAAGAGAATTTATTTGGAGTACTTAATAACACACATGAGTTTCATTGAGGTAATTAGACACTAAAATTATCCTAAATGAAAATGGATTTTCGGGTGGGAAAACCCTTACTACTTTGTAATGAATCGATCTATATGCCGTAAAATTAAGAATTTTAGAATAATAAATTTAATACCATGAAAATAAATATATTAATGATATGTTACATCAATGTTCATTATACATACACCATACACAAGTATTATTAGTGAATATAAGATACCTCACAAATATCGAAGTGAGATAAAGAAACCCCTTACCTTAAGTTTGAATGTGTTCCACTCTTGAACATAATGTCCTGGAATATGATATTAGAATTATTAATAACTTATCTCATAACCAATTATAAATTTATTTAGTTCCTATTAATTTTTTAGATCATTTATTCCCTTTATTATAAGTAATTATATTGAATTTCATTGTTCGACAGTGTTCGTTTTCTTTATTTTAATAAATGGAACACTTGTTATTATATAATGTAGATCATGTGGTATTGATGTAAAACCCTATAATTGAATTAGAATATTATATTTGTTCATATATTATTGTTAGTGTTCATTTATATAATTTTTTTACATGGAATGAGGATAATATATTATATATAACTTTAATGATAATTGTTTTAGTTAATTTGTGGATCTTGATTGCAACGAACTCATTTTTCTTTAAAACTTAATATAATTTGTACAATGAGATTACAGAAACAAAAATAAGGTATATTATATATATAATAATCTGGATCAACCATAACAATAATGGTTTCATGACCATAATTGTGAATGATAATAGAAATCGAAAGATCATTATCCTTGAATGTGGTAAATTGGCACAACATGGATAGTGTTCTTGCTACATGTATAAAAGAAGGTAAAAGGAAGATATGATGATAACTAATTCCACTATCATGACAAATTTTCATTACATATATGTTACTAGAGTAATCAAAAAATTAGGATAAGCATAGGTACTAATAGAAAAATAAAACAAATGACTTGAAATGAAATACAAAGAATTTAAAAGAAGAATTTACCACTTGAAACGAACTTCGTTGAGAGCCTATTTAAGGGAGAGGTTTGGGACTTTTTATGAGACCAAGTATTTTAGGACGTGGGAGAGGTGGTTGGGAGGATATTTGGATAAAATTTGGTGAAGGAACAAGGCTTGCAATGAGTGGATAGAAGAGGGAGTGATTGGTTGTTTTTTATAATGGAGGGGAGAGGGGATTTATCAATTGTTTATTCATTAATTTATTATTCCTCCACAAGAAAATGAATATTGAGTATTCCTTGAATAAGAATAGTACTTTTATCATGTTAATCCAAATCAATTGGTCTTACATCAGTATAACATCATACATGACTCTATAATTAGTGTATTTATCTTATTTTGTAAATTATGGTATTTCTCAATTCATAAAAATTTCAATTATTTCAAAAAAATCCAAATAATTTTCCACAACCATTTTTAGATGTTCATATCCCTAATATCAAGACCATTTATTCAAAAATAATTTTCTAAATTTGATTAATTTCATATTTAATTTAGTAATAATTAATTCCCAAAAACAGTTTTAAAACATTTATTTACTTATTCAAAAACATAGGTATATAATTCTAAAAATAGTGTATTATTTATATACTATCATATGAAATGTTACTATTCATTAGGTTATGTCACTATTCATAAGGTTAAGTCATTATAAATAATTGTAGGTTACTATTCACTGAATATTATGATTTTCTTAACGGACTCCAAATAATTTGTCCATCACAACAATGTATGTCAGATTTTCGAAATTTACATCACAGAAGTTACACCCTTATGTTTACATTTCTAGGTTATAACATTGTGGTGTTTGTAGAGACTCAATGATCCATGAATTCTATAATAAATCTATTTTTATATTCTTGGGGTGTTATTGTATTTATATTTTTATAGAATGTAATATCATTATTCTATTTGATAGTATGATAAATATGTAAAGAAAATTACTAGAGAAAACAAAAAGCCTTTAATAATTTATCAGGACTGAGATTGTGAAAATCAATAATTTTATTCTCCCTCCTTACAAAATGGATATACTCACAGTTTCTCTTCAACACAGAAACCTTAAAAAATGGGTGTTTTGAAAGGAAAAATAAAACTCCTTAACAAATTAAAAGAATAATGTTGATTGTATGTTACACTTCTATATATTTATGACATTGATTTTTTCATCAATATTTCTATTTATTTAATAATTTCATTATAATATATAATGTCAAAAAGAATATTCATGAGTTTTGTAATTGTTGAAACCCCATGTAAAATTAATTTAAATTGGTGACCTAGAAAAATAAACTCCAACCCAATCCTCACTAAGAATCCAAGCTGAATATCAGGATTTCTGTTCATATCTCGGATCTAATAACATTAATTATGTAATATATGATGAACACTAGTCAATAGAAATGAAATAAAAATAGAATTTTTATGAAAGGAATATTTTTTGAGAATTAGTAGAAATACCTAAAGACTATGTAACTAGTATCACTAAATTGTTTTATAGAAACAATGTTGATGAGTATATAAATATAATTAGAAACAAAGATATATTTGTTCTAGAAGTGAATAATACAGAATAATTTCATGACTATAAAGAAACATATTTACCAATATCGGTCCGTGATTCTATTATAATATTTCTTTCCATTATTGAAAATATTAATTTTAAAATATATCAAATGGTTGATAATATCAAAATACTAAGTGGATATATTACTCATGATTTGTTTTTTAACCAACCTCAAAGATTTTAAAATAATAAATATTCAGATTTTAGTTTTAATTTTACACAACTTTTTAATGGTTTAAAATAAGATCCTAGAGTATTGTTTTAATAGAATAACACTTTTCTTATTTCAAATGGTTTTATAAATTGTGTTTGTGGTCCAACTAAAGTTATAGATATTATTAAAAAGGATGTTTTATTAGTAAAAATATATTTTGATAAAGTTATTTTTCGATCATCCAAAATCTCAAGATGTATTTAATTATATAAAAAAATTAAAAATAAATTGAAATTAAATTAAGGGTGATTTAAAATACATTCTGGGTATTTAAAATTTTCAAAACAAAAAAATGAATTGTTTCAAATCAAGTAAAGTACATAATGGATATTTTACAATTTATGGGTATTTATATCACAAATGTTAGTGAAATTTATATTAGTAAAAGTTTTAATCTAGATCTTGATGAAACAAGAAATATGGTAGATCAAACTATATTGAGGTCTGATTTAAAAATAACTACAGGATAACTTGATATTATGTTTTGTATATCTATATTTGAATGTTTTCATGCAATCCCAAAAGATTATCATTTAAATTTAGTTAAAATAATTTATAAATATATAATGAATACAACCTATTTTAGATTATTTTCCTATAAAGGATATCAATTTGAGATATATTCTAAATTGGATGCTAATTTTGGTGGTCGTATGCTTGACAGAAAGAGAACATGTTGAATATGTCATCTTTTGGTGAAGTCTCTAGTTTCATGGTTTAGTGAGAAATAGAATTATAGTTCACAATTTATTGGTGAAGCTATGTACATATCTATAGTTAGTTTTTTGTGAAATTATTGTTTTTGATTAAACACACATTACTGAAATATGGATATAATTTCAATCATGTATTTATAAATTACAAAAAAAATTTATAAACATTTCTAAAAATATTTTGTCTCACTCTATGGAAAAAAATATTGATATATTAAACCAAATTTTGATATTTAATTTTATAAAAGGTGATATAACTCTATAATTCATTGGTACTGAACATCGATTTGTGAATATATTAAGAAATTGATTGAATATTGAGAGAACAAACTATATCATACACGATTAAGGAGTTATTAACTATGCATGAATCCTTAAATTATTTCAACCTCTTTATTTAGTTTAATAATGGTATTATTTATGTTTGGCTTCTCAATATATTCCTTATATATATTTATGATATGTTTAATATGTTTTTTATATAAACCATAATGATTATCACACATAGTAAGATAATTAATTGTGATTTCCTATTTATTGGTTAGCATAACAACGAGGACAAGCGGGTCATACTGTCATTATGAATTTAGTGGAACTTAACTAACTTTGACCAAATACTTACTATTATTCATTACTTATATGTTTAGTATATACAAAATGAGTGTGTGGTTATTATACCTACCACTTCCCATCTAATTATTCAGTATGTCATTTTTTAATATACCAACAAAGACTATTTCTAGAATTTGTTTTTGTGAATACATTTTGGATGCATTTTCCATTGTGGTTGTTATTATTTTAACCCTAAAATATTGATTCTAAAATTCAAATAATAATTATAATATATTAATTTATCTATCCATAAATACCTTTCTTCCTTTCTAAATCATTCTTGTTATTGAAACCATTATACCTTGAATCTGTCCTAAACTGGAACGTTGTGATAAATAGACATGTATGAGGAATGCTACCACACCCCATAACAAAATTCATAATGAATAAAATCATGAATGGATAAAGGATTCCAATGTGTTGTAGTGGTGTCTCATGACCAATATCTTATTGATCATCTAGTATGTGATGAAAAAATGTTCATGTTAATTATCTTCAATCAAGAAAAGTGTTGGTTTGGTAAGATATTTATAAAAAATGTTGTGGTTCATGGTATAACAATAATGGAAAACTATTTTATCCATGGTTTTTTTGATAATTCAATATTCATATTGAATTTATTGGCTGAAAGAAGTGAGCCATAATTAGGATAATGGTGAATGAAGAATATATCATGTTTTCTTCAAATCATTTGGCCAAAAATTTCTTTGTTCTAGACATTGGATGGACATTTGGACTTCCAACCTCTTTTTCCAATAAATCATTCTCATTTAGAGTTTTAATATACCTTGGTGGAAATTAACAGGAATGGAACACAATGAATTAAAAAAAGATAGAGCTCTATGGTTACAAAAAGATTATGGTTGAGATTATCCAACATCAGATCTGTCCCAAGATATGGGATGTTAGTATCTTGAGATACTAGGAATTTTTTTTTGATCATGATGAAAAGTTGGATTCATATCATTGTGTAACGAAATATGATGAGGAAAATGAATGAGTTGTTTTTAGCATATTGAAAATATAATTTTCTTCAATATCAAAAAAATTATTCCATATTGGATTATAAGGGTTTAATAATGAATTTGGTTGAGTTGATTTCTTCCCCATATTTTCATTTCCTAAATTAGAGGATTTATTAAAAGATGAATGATAATTGTAACCATTCAAATAAAGAATAGGTGGATGACCCGTAGAATATATATAAACAAATTTAATCATATTTAGAGTCACATTATACCAAGTGATCTAGTTAATCAAGATATTTTTTTATATTATATTCATTATTATTATTTTTATGAGAAATAGTTTAATGATGTTGATGATGGTGTGGAAGAATAGGATAAGGAAATAAAACATGTTGTGGAACCTAGATATGTTCATGAGGATAATAGAGAATCATCTCCCATTATATAATATTGGACATTTATACTATAATTTTCCATTAACATCTCATGAATAATAGTTACAAAATAATTTTGTTATTAGCACTGAGGTTTCTATTAGTGTTTGTATGGAATAACATAATTGGGATGAATCTGATAAACCGGAAGAGGATATATATAGTTCATATATATCTCCTAATATTGGTATAACATCGATAAAAATTACAATAGGTTCATATTATAAGATGGATAAGTCCCAATTATCATCAGTCTTAGTTCTACAATACTCATACTCGGTGGAAAATGAAAATTTGGGAGGTCCCTCTGGAAATGGTGGACCTTCCATCCCTTATTATCCAAGGGTGATAAATTGGTATTTAATAGTTGAAATATATTTTTATAATGTACTTATATTGTCTTATCTATGGAACTATATGGATCCTTTTTTATGGAAATTTTAGTACAACTCAATAAAAAAATCTCGGTATACTAAAATGAAAATGTAACAACTCATATTAAATATCCTCATACATCGCAACTTGTTGTTGCATAAGAAGTTGATGCTGGTGATAAAGTTGATTTTTGATCTATGAGATCTAAATATATGGATGTTGAGAATGATGAAAGTTATTCATCTTATGATCCATCTTCTTCAATTCCTCCATATAGTCCTTCAACATCATATTTCACTAAAGTGGATTTTAATGTGCTCAACATAAATTTAATGGGGGTCATAAAATAATTTTCCCATGGTTATTATAAATCAATAGATATTAATAGTGAGTATTATTATTTTAATGATGTTTCATTAGTCATATACCATATTTTGAATTTATTACATATTATAATGCATGGAATTAAATAATGAGATTTGATGTTTAAAAGAATATATTTGTGTATTGATAAAAGTTTCTTTCCATTATGATAATGATTTATGATTAGATATAATTGGATGCAGTGTTTCATCCTTCTTATCTTCCATTTTCTTTTTTAGTGCATACTCCTCCTCCTAGTTTGGTTAAGGAATAAAGCATCATACAATTCATAATAGCTAATTTGAAAATTATTCTTGATGAGTTTACGAAGTCTTAGAAAATGATTTTCAATTGATTTAAAACATATACATCCATTATATTTGAGTTTTTTATGAACAGATTTACAAAATATACATGATATAGAGATGAAACCAAAAAGAAAATTTATATATATACTAATATAATATTCTATTAGATAGACTTTAATTACACTGTTATAACTCTAACATTTTGTCACAACCAACATTCCTTGACCGGGGCTTTAATGTCTCATGTTGAGAATCCCATTGTGATTAATGTAGTATTGGGTTATTTTTGGGAGAGAGAAGATGATTTTTTTCGTCATTTAGAACATGGATCTCATGAAATGAGTGTATTTTCCAGGATAATGGAACCCTACATATATAGTACCGGTATAATAATTCTAGATCATCTTTCCATAATTATGTCCTTAAACACAACAATTACTTCTTCTACCAGCAATCCCTTTGAATTTTCTCTTCTGTTAGAAATTGAGCATCTAGGGACACATTCTATATGTGTAGTCTTTGATGACAGTTCTACCATTTCTCCTCATACAACCTCTTATGATCAATCATATACCACAAATGGAAAGTATCTCTTTCTCCCTATATTGATCAAAGATGTTCTATAACAATATTATGACTAGAATTCCAAATAGTGACTCATTGTACTCATTTTTTAAACTTTTTTAAATCCGAATGGAATATTATTTTTGTATTTATTTATCTATATTAATTTTTATTTAATTTAAGTATAATTACATATGATTAACTTTTTGATAACATCAAAATAGAGAGGAAAGAATCAATGAATGATAAATACTACGTTGGAAATATAATAAAACCCAATGTTTTAAATGAAATTGTTAAAAACTATGATGTATACTCATTCCAATTCATATTTCTGTTATTTAATTCTTTTAATGCATCTGTTGTGATTTTTTATCATAAAAAAGGAGGATATTGTTTATTATACCATTACAACCATAATTTAATGATCCAAGATCAATTTTTTAAAAAAATAAATGAATTTTATATTATATGTTAGTCACCTATTTTTTAGAACATTTTTTAATAAAATTTTTATATTAAGAAGTATTTATTCCTAAAAAAATATGAAGAAACATATTATTCATGAACATAAAATGAATATCTGGTACTGAACACATGAACAAACTACCTACCATGTCCCAATTCTGCCTATAACTTGTACATTCAGTGATTGATGTTTATGTAACTTCATGTGCATTGAACAAAAAATATTTTCAATGCAAAGTGACCTCATGGAAACTACCATATGCATTCAGAAACCTAGATATACTGCAATGGTATGTGAATTTTATCTATTTTTTATACTAAAAAAATGAGTTATTATAGTTACCCCATAATGAAATTTAACAACTTGAAGGAAAAAATTAACGGATCATGAGATAAATGATTCATATGACATGAAATAATAAAGATATTCTGTTAATAAAATTTAGTGGCTGCATGAATGAATGAAATGATCGTTTTTATTTTTCATTCTTAGTAATCATGAAAATTGACTATGCCAAAGTGGTGACCATGTGACCATGTCTAATATATGTGGTGGATTCTCTTAAAATCTGAAACATTTATACTTTTTTAGTGAATCAATGTCAAATAAATTAATGGATGATGACTATGATGATTAATGTATAAATATTATTAAAATGATGGTTTTGGGAGATTTTCTATTAAATATGATGATCGACTAATATACAAAAGTGTGATGGGATAAATTACCACATAAGAGATCACTTGGAAAAATTGTTACATTGAATAGACTAAAGACTATGCTTCTAGGATGCAATGTTTTACTTAAAACCCTATTAAAACATGGTTGAATCTTTTTAAGGACTAATCTAATGATAATTGATAAATTATAGATAATTAAAATTTTATTCATTAAACCTTCCTAGTCTCTATTATTTTTTATATCTATGTTCTCTCCTACATTTAATGTTATTTTTATTATTGCCTCTTTATTTTATAATATAGTATTCTATATTATATATTAGATTATGAGACACTCTATTCTCTATTCATTATTTTTCGGGATCCCATGTATTATATTAAAAGAGGATGGGTGTAGTTTCTTATTAAAATGTGATCCTGGTTGTGGATCTATTTATTTTTAAACAATCTTATTAATAGTGATTAATTTCCATGTGGATTGGACTAGGTATAATCATGAGACAAAACCACTTATTTTATTTCACTATTTTGTTTTCTTATATTTTTTAATTTTTTTAAACAAACATGGTTTATTATTGAAAAAAATATTGAAAAATATTTCTTTGATTATTGGATAAAACAATTTATATATATAATGAATATAATGCAATTAAATTGGTTTCAAAATATTAAAAGGTATAAAAACTTGATTTAACTGAGTTATGATCTGTATTTTACATAATTTACTAGAAATATAAAATTATATATTACTGTTATTTTTGTTAACGGTTTTTTGTTTTATATTGGGGAATTTATTTTTTAAATATATTTTAAAAAATAAATTTTTATTTGGGGGGTCAAGTCACCCCATCTTATTATCCACTGAGACCAACAAAGCGAACGAGTACAATATCATATAGTGTTTCTCATTCATATCTTCAAAGATTTAAATAATAAAGAAAACCATTTTGAACTTCTATACACAATAATGAATGAGAGTTATGAAATCCTGAGTTCCATGTGACATCATCCACCATTCTTTTGTGGCCCTTACAATCCATATTTTATGGAGTAATGGAAATGTGATGGAGAATATATTTTCCAATGCCAAGTCTTCAAAACATAAAAAAGATTTCAGGGCTATTTCTCATCTAGAAGGTGAGGTTGACTAATGATGGAATATCGATAAGAATAAAATTAAAAAAGAGGATATAAACTATTGAATGTTGGAAGATATTAACAATTCTTTATCAACCAAGTATTTCCCCTATACTCTATGTATGAATATAGAGATTGAATCTTTGTACATGAGAAAAAAGTGTATGAATCGATCTGCACATACAAGGGAAACATTATTATATTTTAAATTCATTATTATGGTTTATCTTTATTCATAGAAGTAAAAAAATCATTATATTAGGTTTTTATTTCATTTATTTGAAATTAATTTCCTATAAGAGACTTTAAAATTTGTGAATAGATAGTCTAATGTGTATAGAATATGGATATGGAAATTGAAGGCAGTCATTATTCTCGAGAAATAAAATTGAAATTAGAGAATCATGGATGGTTAGAAGAAACGTATTCAATTATAATGAATGTTCAACTAAAATTATGTAAAAAATATATGATGAAAAATGTGGATAACTACCTCAAAGGAATATGAAATTATTTCATGTTTGGGAAGATTTTAAATAAATATATTGATTATCACTAAGGGATAAAATGACCTGTCAATACAATACAGTAACAAAATTTACCAATTAATGTACATATTAAAAATAAATGTTTAAAAATTAGGGAGTTTTAGAATTATTCAAATTTGTGAGTGAACCCCATAGTTATTAAAGAAAATAGACCATATGAACCTCACCAAAAAAGGGTATAAGGAAGAGTTTTTTCTAACACTATCACTATAGAAGATAATGATAATGAACTAATTCATGATATATTCATTTTATATAGTAAAGATGTTAATTTCTAACATGATTATGGTTCCAAACATTCATTTATATAATACCTGTTTTTTATGAATATTGATTCACTACCTTAAATGATGGACATTAAACAATTTTTTAAAACACCTGATGAAACAATTATTTGGTATAAGATATATTACTATTATCCAATTAAATTTTATTGGAATGTACTTTCAATAGATATATTTGTTTTTACATTGGTTGAAATTGATATAATATTTTTTATGGATTGAACATCCTTGCATAAATAACATACTAGTTTTTTTGGAAAACTGATTCCCATTTCATATCCAGAGTAATCTTGTTGTCAAACATCCACATAAGGATTATCATGAACTCAAATTATAATAGAATTCAACAATATGTTTTAGAATTCCCAATAAATAGGTCTTTATTCCTCAAATGATAATTTCTGTATTCAATATTGCTTACATGATAATTGTCTTAGAATATTCTGATTTAATTTTAAATGAAGTACCTACTATTACCAATGAGCATGAGGTTAATTTTGTAACACCACATTCTTCCAATATATGATTTTACATAATAATTGAGTAGCTTGAGCTACATGCCATATTGAGTTTACGTGCACCACGCCCTATCAAACTACATGTTTAAAAGGTGGTTATAAAATGTGTTGACCAAATTTTTTATTTTATATATCCCATTAAATTTTTAGATTCATTATATTTGTTTCTTAGATATAATATAAGGAAAATTATAAATTATAATATAAAATAATAAATTTTCAAAAAATTCTATTTTTCTATATTTTAATAGAGAACTGTCTTTAAATCCAATATTTAAAACTTATATATATTATATTTGAAAAAATGAAATTCTTATTTAGAAGTGGTACATAAAAATTTAGTTTTGATAAATTTTTGGAGTCTTTCTGATAAAATTCATATTTTAATTTATAGTGAAAAATACTGCATTTTAACTCAAAACTGCATTTTCTTGTAAATTAATTTTGTAGTTAAATTATCATTATAATTGGTCTTTATGTGTAATTTGATTAACATTGTATAATTTAAACCAATATGGATCATTGGATGTAATTTCACATTGAAATTTAACATAAACAAATGTCATTCTTTGTAATTAAAATATCATAATTTTTAAATAGGTTTCATATATTTTTGGACAGTATGAATAATAACATAAATAATTATTTTTATTTAGCATGGTTAAAGGGTAAATCAGGTAAATAAGGGTAGAAAATAATATTATAAATTTTTTAAACGACCCTAACACATGTCCTAATCATATTAGATGATATATTTCCTACTATTATCATCATTAGGTCTATTTTAGGACCCCAATGAGCCACTTTTGTGTGAAAATTTCATGTAATAATATTTAATTTAAATTAAAGGGAAATATATCATAAACATGTTTCTTATTAATTTTTTTTAATTTGAGTTATATAAGAGATATATTAAACATTAAATTTCAATTAGAAATATTAAAATATTTCTTACATAATGGTATTTTTTTGTAATTTTGAGATGTTAAATAATTAAATGTATTTATCATAAAATATTGATGTCATATTTTTATTATTAATTAAATAATCCAATAAATAATATTATAAATTTTAATATAATAGTAATTTGAATTTTTTATGACATTTATGATTTTTAAGGATTACTATGATATGTAAGAATAGATTTAATGTATTTTTTTAATTGAATAAATTTTTTTATGACTTTAACAAAAATCAATTACTAAATAGTGTCAAAATTAACATGAATGAGGTTTAAAAACAAATACAATTTTATTAAATAATACAAATATCCAAAAAAATATAATATTCATCAAAATAACATATATAATGTTATAGATTTCATTAATGATCATCATTATATTATCTTGAAATTTTATAGTAAACATATTAACCATATAGTATAAAAATACAATAAGACATATTAATAGTTAAACAGTTTAACTAAGGGTTAATCCAAAAAAATAAGGTTACTTTCATGACCTAAACATGAATAAAAATAATTTAATAGGAGGATTTCTACCTATCCACTTATTAAACTCTATATAAATCACATTTTAGTAATTATAATCCTTAAATAAATTTCTAATAAATTAATATTTTTGTCTTTTCATAAAGTGCCTCTCACCTCTCTTATAATAGACCAATCGCCCTTCTCTTTTATGCACACCTACAAATACCTTTGGCTCATCCAAAACCTGCCCAAATAACCTCAGAACATCCCTCGATTAATTATATAGGCCACCCATTTTTCATAAAAGCAACATATAGAGTCCTTTTGTGCAAATCGAAAGGAGACACCCAAAGAAGTGGTAATAATTTTATCCCTTTTTTCCAAGATTGTTTCTTCTTATACATCCATTTACTATGTTTTAACTATACTAAAATAAGAACTACAGAATATAATATATTTTTAGATATTTTTATGATTACGATACAATAATATTACTCTTTTTACCCAGCCCATGAATAAAAATATCACCATGCGTGCTGCATACGACTTACTGTCTCCACGCTTCGATGTAAACTATTTTTCATCCATTATTTATATAGATAGGTATAATGATCAATATATATTAAATAAATTATATATATACCATTATATTTTATAATTAATATTAATATTCCTTCCAATTCAATACCATTTATCCATCATGGAAATGATACCGTAGCTCGTGTGTATGTATGACTTACTGTCTCCACGATGTGATGATACTCATTTTCCACATCCACCCTAGAAGAATGATAATAAAAATATATATATTATTCATAATTATGAAACATATGATATAATAAGACTACTAAAATAATATAAATATATTAACATATATTTCATTACCTTACATCTATTCAATACGATAAGAAAACAGAAATAATGTTCATGCGTACGTATGGCCTACCGTCTCTATGAACGATGTACTCCATATCATATATCTATCAATTATATATATTTATATTATTAATATTTAAGATATTTAAATAATATTATAAATTATATAAGTAATTAAATCATTTTAAAAGTAATATAATTAATAATAACATGTCAAAATAGGTATGATATACAAAGCAATTATTACCTCAAATGTTGTATTAACATGGAATTCTTAATAAACGGGTAATATAATGTCATAAAAGATGCATATATTATATCAAAAATATAATTATGATTCATATATAAGTGAATAATATCTTCAAAACATTATACATAAGTTTTGGACAAATATAGAGATTATCAGACCTGAGGTAAAGGTTAATTTCTTAATCTCATTAATATCTGAGATTGTTTATGTGTATGTATTTAAAGGGACATATTTATCATCCATGTCCATGTTTCCTAATAATTTATTCAAAATGAATATTTTATGGTCCTATGGAATGTAATATTTAACTAGAACATCATTTTAAATGTTTTAATGATTTATTTTTCTAAATATTTTTAATTAATATTAATTTTTTTCTAAAATGATTTTAAGGATTTATTTATTTTCAAATTATTTTTTAAAAATGATACTTCCTTTAAAATGATTAAATGTGTTAAATGAAACAATTATTCAAAAAAATATATTTTAAATGACAACTTTTACGAATTTTGTGAAATTGAACTAATTTTATGAATAAACTATATTTTTCTCAAAGAGTTCTACTGATTATTTTCATCTATGTCAATATTCTTTATTGGATTTTATTCCTGACTGATATTGAATTATTATAGTACTCTCTATCATAAAATATTTAATATTTTATGATATGTTTTAATGTGGATTTGTTATTTTAATTCTATTCATTGTTTATGGTTAATGTATTGAAATTTTGTTTAAATATTTTAAAACAAATTTTTTTGTTATGTTTCACCCTTTTCATAAGAGAAATGCATTGTACTTATCAAATGATGGGTGAGGCCCACAATATCCCCTCGATTCCTCAGTAGGTCTCATGAGGCAAAATAGATGTGGATTTGGCTGAGTTTTTTCCCCTTTATTTTCAATTATGAATTTCGCTGAGGCCATAAACAATTATTTTTAGATGCCTTGGTTGAGGCCTTGATGGTATGTTTCAGATGTCAGACATTATGAATTCCTTAATTATGAGATTATTTTTTTTGATATTTCATGGATTATTTTACTATTAGAATATCGATGTGAAATTTGAAATGGAATTGTTTGATTTATTATTCCCATATTATACTAAATATTTTGTTTAAAAGGAATGTGTTTCAATTTTATACCTTACCATAAAAGATTATAATAATTTATGATAGCTTACACTATATTTTTTATCCTTACTGAGCATCAAAGATCACCAATTTCATATGTTTTATTTTCCCAAGATACAAAGAAGTGTTTTATGATTGATTTATAGGGTTAAGCAAAGGGAATAATGGATTTCTCACAGGATTATATATGATATGTTTTATGATATAAATTATAATGTAAAGTTCATATACGTAATCTATTTTCCAAGACTATAAAATTGATCTGTTCTTTAGGACATGATTCCTTGTAATCATGACCATTTTTAAAAATAATGCACATGCTCAGGGTATTTGGGGACATGGCATTAAATTATTTTTCATTGAACACACACTTGGATCCATGAATATATCAATGTGTCCTTATAAAATGGAACTTGATGATTTGGAATAATTAAATATAAAACCTTAATAGAATAATTACCCGGGTATTATATGACCTAGTGAATTACTATTGGGAGAAACAGTCACCTTTATCAGAAAAGGATGGATAAATGATACATTTAATTTATTATTAAAAGATAAATAAAATAAATATCACGAAGTACTATCATATAAACCATCTCAATTTTCCATTTGATCAATATATAAATTCACAAAATTATCATAAATTACCCTTTAATCAGGATATCATCATCCAAGTGTTAAAAGGGATTATATTTCCAAGATAGCTTTCCATGTGAGGTATGGACATTATGATCTTACAATGATTTCATTTGGACTTGTAATTTCTCCCACTTATGTCATTTATGTAATTAATATAGTCATTATATAATACCTTGATAAATTTTTAGTTCTATACTAGGAAAATATTTATATATATTCAAATATAAAAGTCTTTAATTAAGATCATTTTAAGATTGTTTTAAAATCCATGAAAAATGTGAAACTTTATTCCAAATTTAGAAAGTGGGAATTATTTTTATAAAAATTACAATTACATGGTCATGTAATCATATGTGAGGGAATATTTATATATCATTAAAATATGGATATTATTGAACAACTGCCTAATCCATCCACAGTAATAGGGATTCATAATTTTCATAGATTAGCTAGTTACTATATCTACATTGTGAGAAATTTCTCTTGGTGATCAAATCCCCTAACCCAGTTAACATTATTGGGAGTAATGTTTCTTTGGATAAAGGAATGTGAATAAATATTCCATAAAATAATAAAGAGGTTGGTCACTACACATTTATTTATAATACCTTATTTTGGGGAAGTTTTTTTAATATATAATGATTCTTCATTAATGATCATGGGATTCATCTGCATGTTACATATTATGGTAATCTCTTTTACCCCAATCTAATTAAGTACTTAGGAGTAAAATTACACAAGAAATTATTTGGAGTGGGAATTAGTGATCTTTTCAATAATGATTTCATAAATTATCTCTAAGGAAATAATTGTGATTAAAACATACAAACAGTAAGTAGTTAGAATATATATTCAGTTAAAAAGAGTTGAATATATTGAAAAGTAGATGTATCTAATTGATAAAATATTATAAATTCTCAATACTTTAGTTCTCAGTGAAGGAAAATGAAGTGGTTAATAGTCTGATCATAGAAGATAATTCTACATAGTTAATGATGATGAATTAAAAATATAGTACTAATGGATTTGAATAAATGAATATTTAATTTATAAGGGGTGATAAGAAATCCAATCATTTATATATTACTTCTAAACCTACCATCCACATGAATATTAATGAATATTGGAATGATTAAACTGATCTATTGGAAATGAGTAAAAATATTTACATGTTTAACTTTGATGAAGTGAATTTATATGGTTTGGAATTCATATTTTTTATTCCTAATAAAAATCAGATTATAGAAATATATTTTAGATGATTCTCATTTCTCATCCTTCGGAATTCATCCTTCCAGTATGAATATGTATTGGTATATAATGTGCGATATCATGAAGTGATAAATAAAAGAATAAGTATCTCGATAGTCATTATGATGGAAATTAATGACTAAATGAAAAAGTTAAAGGGTAAATTGAAACCAATTCACATATATGTAGATAAATGGGAGAATATCACCCATGATTTCAGTCTGTTTCTCTCCAAGACATATAATGGCCATAATATCATCTGGGATATAGTATATATCCATTAAAATTCATTACATATTATTTATTTCGAGGAACATTTACCTATTGATTTAATCACTAAGATAAACCTAAGTGAAGTTGTAATTATAAATATGGTACCATCATACATTGTATCTAATAAGAATTTGAGTTTTACCTAGATATTCTAGAGATGAATTAAAAAATCATTATTGAATGGGAAATGTTTTACATTACTATTCACCCTCAGTTATATGGTTAGTTTATGAAAACCATACATACTCATCAGGATATGTTGATATCTTCATAAATATACATCCAAAGATATTTGACTCATAAAATCTCTATAGAAATGTTCTAATATAACAGTGATTTCCATTGTACAATTAATATGGAACCATATAAGGATTATTTTGGGAAGATATATATGACTTTGATATATATTGATAAAGTAGGGGAGGCAAAACTTATAGGTTTTGAAAACATTTAAGACATGATAGAAAGGATTTAAACATTTCAGTGCAATCTAAAATAATTAAATAGATAATAGAATAATTATTTTTATAATAAAATATAAGTGATAAATTATTAAATTAAAAAACATTTATTTCCCTCGATACATACCAGGAAATTGGTTAGGATAATTGGGATGAAATAAAATATTAGAAAAAGTTATATTAGTCCCTTTGAGATCCATATTCATGTTATAGAGGTATCATCTTTCTTGGAACATCCTCAAGAACTTCATATGTACATAATGTGTTTCATGTGTTTAATTTATGAAATTACATACTATATCCCTAATATATAATAATCTTAGATGTTGTGAAATAATTTCATGATCCCTAATATGAGGAAAAAACTAGTGGAAGTTATTTATCAAAAAGATAATGTGTTGTAGAACTGGACCACCCCACCTAATCAATGATCTATGAAGTGACTATATGTTTTAGTTAGACACATTGAAACTTGAGGATTTAATGGAAAAAAGTAACCCCATATTTTTTATCCTAATAAAAAAATTTCATTGATGGAATTCCTTCAGTGGTGAAAAATGTAACAAATATTGATTTGAATATCCATATCACATTAAATAAACATTGTTTTATATAGTGTCCTTCACACATAACACTGAATACAAATGAACCATGTAACATTTTAAATATTAGAATTATAATATATTCAGGTAATTTGTATGAATAAATATAGGTAAACATAATATTATACAATTTTGGTTATATATATATTAAAATTAATTTAACTATTAATTGATATTAAATATGAATAAAACCCATTAATATTCTGAAATTGTAATTTCCTATAAAAATATTTCATTATTATATTTTTTTATCTTATTTAAAGATAAATTATCATAATTTAGAATGTGAATTTTAAAAAATGCCAATAATTTTATTACTAATCAAAACTATATTACCTAAGTATTATTTTTGGACTTTTTTCTAAAAATATATATTTTTAGGTGGATAGTGAAAAAATCATGTTCAAAAAAAATTGTGACTTTTATTTTATTATTATTATATAAAATATTTCATTTAAATTTTTTATAACATTTATAATAAATATGTTTATTTATATATGATGAGTTATTAATTTTAGTCAAGAAAGATAGGACTAAAATTTTACAAATTCATTTAAACTATTCCCTATCACTTTTTTTAAAATAGTATTCATTTAATATTTTAAAATTTACTAATTATCAATTTTATATAGTTAATATGATTATATTGATTTCATATTTTTAATTATAAGGTCTATTTTGTGTTTTATGTTCCATTTTTTTATACGTGATAAATTAATTATATAAGAAAAAACTAGCTATAGAGGGAAAATACATAAATAAAAATGTGTTCGGAAAAGGATTAAAAAAATCCAAAAATGATAAATGGTGATTTTAATTTAATTTTTTATGATTTTTTTCTACAAATAAATCTCACCACTTGATTATATTCAAATTATGGGTCTTCTTTACATGTAAACAATTTTCTCTATTCATATTAAGGTTAAATATAAAAAATATTTTAATTGTCACCTCTTATAAAAAGTGGTTTTCCACCCCCCCCCCCATCAAGACCGATATAAATGTTAGTTTTCTATAGAAAACGTATCTTATCTAATCCCCCTAAAACTAATTTCCAATTCATTTAGCTTACATTAAGAATATGTTATCACAATCCCTCCATTTTCAAGGAATCCCCCATGGGAACAATAATGTTCTCAATATAAGTAATAATTTTTTCTTACATTTTTTATTTTATCTCTTTCAAATTTAAACATATTTTCCAAAATATAATTTGATAAATTATTTATTTATTATATATTTCAATTTATTATACAGATTAAATAACCATAAGCCACCTTTCCCCTTTTTCTTTAAGAAAATTGAAATTTTTATTCATGAATTTTTATTAACAAACACTTCCCTGAAGTATCAAAACATATTTTTTATAAAGAATCAGTATTATTTATTAATATATATATAAATATTAATAAAAAATTAAATATATATTTATATTTTTTCCTTATTCATTTGTAATGAAAATATTTTTCCCAAAAATTACATTCATGACCATACTAATCCATTAATTATGGTCAACACTTGATTGGGTGATTCTAACCTCCCACATGAACAAAATGAACTATAATGGATAAATATTTAAACATAATTACTTAGAATATTTGATATAAATAAAGAAAAACTGTTTAGTTTTCAGTCTTGAAATGTATAATTTATATTAAACACAATAATAAAGATATCAATTTTTATTCATAAAAAATCACTAATGTTTGGTAATATTTATTTTATCTTTAAGGATTGGAAAAAATAAATTAAAAATTTTAAATTTATAATTAGTTATATAAAAAAAATTTAACTCCCTTGAAATAGATTGTAATGATTTTATTTTTGAGATGAACGAATAACAACATCAGTATTTCGATGGTTGTTCAAAGCGGTCTAGATTACACACACAAGATATTGAAAATTGATTTAATTAACTAATATGCATGTTGAAAATATTTACCACATATTTTTATAAATGGTTTTCTGTATAACCAATATGAAATCACTGCTCAGAATAGTTATATTCTCATATAAATGATTGGAGGATATTTTTGTATTTATGGAATAATGGTAATGGATATTCGGGATTCAGCATCTTTTCTAAAATCAAAATTAATCTTAACTATATATATTACAATATTTTTTTATAATATTTGATAATCTTATTATTTTTTTCTATCCTCTTCTCTAGAGAATTAAAATAATGAACTTATTATTTGAAAAAAATAAGTTTATGTTATACAAAAATTTCTTCCTTTCCAAATGAGATATTTTTCATACATATTCATATATACTATTCAAACTAATATTCCCATAATCTTATTATAAAATCATGGTATGATTTATTTCTCTAAATTTTAAATTTTAAATATACCACATCTCAAATGAATTATTTTTCACTACATTAATTTTTTTTCAGTATTCGTATTTTCAAAACATTATGTTCAATTTACCATTCATGGTTGTATTTTAAATATTTTAATTCACATTTATAATATAAAAATTTATATATTATTATGGCCTCTAATCCATGGGTTTCATTTAGAGTATTGTATTAATAATTTTTCCAAATTACATTCTTGAAATTTATTTTTGAAAGTGATTCAAATTTCCATCACTATAAGACAATGTGAGGTAATGTTTTATAAAAGTATATTTTTTTCACTACAATTTACATAATTAATGATCTAACTCTGGTGTAGTTTTAATTCATGAATCACCTACCAATATCATAAATTTAATAATAAATATCTTTGATTGAAGTTTTGGTATCATTCCATGAATTTTTGATATCATATTATATGAAACCATTTGAAATTACATGAAACCCATATTTCATTACATGGGACTTCATGATATGTTTAAAAATTTATATATTATAGGATACTTATGTATGTATGATGAATATTGTGTCTAATATCCCAATCCAAATAATTATTCCCTGTTTTATATCTAATGAAATAACATACATTGTGCCTTATTAGAAATGTTCATGAATTTAAGGGTAAAAATACATAGATTGTACTCACAAAATAAAGGATGTAGCTTGTTGGATATTCTTAAAATATGATTACACCAAGTGCATATTACTTTGAAAATATTCAATTTTTGATATGTATCATGTGGGTGTTATATTGATATGTCATGTCCCTATGATTATACCCCATGTAATATGTTTATTCAATCAGTATTCTTCACCCTTTTCTATAGTCTACGTATGTTTGGTTGAGATTTAATATCCTTATGTGATGATTTATGGACAACTCTTATTATCCATTATTGTTTTTAATATGAAATCTCCCATACTAATGTTTTTTCATAAGAATGTTGTTTAACCATTTGATAACACGTTGAAACTTTTTTCCATTACTTAGCATTTTAGGTCACTATTTTATTATGCTTTCATAATTTATGTTAAGAATATTATTAGAAATTATATGGTATTAGAATAGATCCAAGTGTATTTAAATCCTACTGGAATGTATAAAAATATTTTAAAATAGTTTTATTATATATCTAGTCTTTAAAGGCACTAAAATTTTTATTCGTGGGATTACTTGATTATTTATATGTTTTAATGTTTTAATTATGGAAATAATATAAAATAAATTAATGTTAATATTTGGTTAAAATAATACTGAAACATATGTTTCCAAACTTTAAATAATTAATATGGATTTATTTTCATCTATTAAATGGTATTTCATAGAAAAAATCATGGAAACCATGTGGTAAAATAAGAATAATTTATTTAATACCCAATGAATAGGGACTAAAAGTTACAAAACTAGGATGTTACATATAATTCTACTAGAAAAAACACAGTGTGCCTTATAAATTACTACAATAAAAAAATACTTACTATATTCTTGTATTATGGATATAGGGTGAGTAAATAACAATTTTATGGATTTTATTCACATGTCATCTATTTGTTACCAGTATACATAATAGTTACGAATTAATTAATTACCCTCTTAATCATCATTAATACATTGTTATGTATCACTAATTTATAGTATGCACTAGGTAATAGATTTTAAGAATATTGAATTCGTTATTATTATTAAAATTAAATTCAGTGGTTCAATCCATGGGTGGTCATCATTATGGATTACGTACTCAGTGTGAATTAAATGACGTTCACAACATTTAAATTGTAACATATCTATATTTTATTTTTTCATAGTACACATTATGTAATTTTTTGACATGTCATATATTCTATATGTTGTGTGAGTGGAAAATAAACAATGATGACTATACCTGTTTATTAGGGTAGGTACACACAATGATTCCCCCATTTAATAACCATTTAAATAAGTAATTTTAAATATAATAAATTTAACAAATTTTATAAATTTAAAGTGAATGAAAAACGTTAAGATTATTGTTTTTGGATATTATGAAAATGAATTTATTAATTGATTATAAAATTTAATATTCAATTTTAACAATTTATCATAATTAAGAACCATCAATGTAAATGTAACCAAACTGTTTAGAAAATGTATGCATTGAATTTATGTTAGTAATTATGACCTTGAATGACAAATATATATATATATTTTGGTTAATTTATATTCATGGGATTTATTATTATTAATTTATAATAATGAAATGTGTGTGATCCCAACCCATTTATTTTGTTTGACATGAGGGTCTATGGATAATCCTATGTAAACCTCTTATATATTCTAAGGATTACCCTCAACAACATTTGAAAAATAAAATTTAATATATGGATATAAAAGAAGTTAATGTGGGTTAGGATCTAAGGTGAGGTGAAATTAACGTAGAGGATAAAAAAGTATATGGTGGAATCTTACAACTCAAGCCAAGGTCAACTCAAAGAGTGTATTATTCAATGATAAGAGGTTTATTAATTATACACTAAATAAACTAGACATTGGAAAGCTAGTGATCATGTAATTTTATTTATATTTTTTATTTATGTCCATGGTTTATTTTAAGGATTATTTATCATTATACCATAAATTTATGAATGATCAAGCCTTCATGAATTTATAAAAAATATAAGATAGTTCAAAGATTATTTAATAAACAAAATATTTTAGTAAAAATGTAAAATCCACATAATATAATATATTCAATTTTATGTAATTTAAAAAAATACTTTATTAATATAATAATTCATAAAATGCATCCTGTATCTTAGTTAAAATGATCTAATAGTTAAAGTGTTTGTTCAGGCCTTAGTCAATAGTAAAATTATTTTTTATGAGTATAAATAACATGATTGGTCAAACTAACTAAATATATATTTAACTTTAATACCATAGTCTACTCAGTAGAATATTTGGAGAAAATTATTAACAAAATTAAAATTAGTATTTTATGACAGGGGTGTCTTATCAAGGGATCAAGAATTTACAAACATGATGTTGGAAATATCTATTGAAAAAATTCCTTGTAATTATTTTTACATCCTTGATCTAGATAATTTTATATGAAATATCATTCATGGATAATAGGATTTCCATGGGATGGAAAATGACATTTAATGTTATGAGGAATATATAGCATTAGAAAATTCATGGGAGACTAATAATAAAATTAAATAACATAGCCCTATATAATTTGGTAATCATGATAATTTATTTACTTATAATTTTATATTATTTTGATAAAAGGTAAAATCCTCCAACCACATTATCCCTAAATTCGATAATAGATAATGAAAAACTTATCACTAGATTAAACATTAATGAATTTTTTATATGTTCTTGTGAATTTTATTATGGAATGAATATAATATTTCCCTTATATATTTATCGACTTCTAATATTACAACTATGTATATGGAAGAGGAAGAGCTTCATGTCTATAGAATACCCACTAATAATGTCTTATTTTTCTATTGGTTCATTAAATCATCCATGTTTTATGAACTCATGAATGTTTATGGGATCTTGGATGCATATTTTATACTCAAGAATCTCTGTGAACTTTACCATGAGAGTTCTAGATAAGACAATTTTAAGATATATACTAAATTATTTAAATGAAATCCTTGATATGTGATAATTGATAGAACTCAGTTAGTCTAAATTAATATATAAAATGATCATATTTACATTCTATTGTTTAAACCACCATATCAATTACACACTGATCCAATTATCCCTTTACTCCTATAGATCATTACTATATTTATTGGAAAAAATCCGTGAAAATAAATAATAATTCTCTCCCATATATCTATACTCTAATTTTCTTATTAAATAAGAGAATGAATCATGAAAATAATTATGTTTTAATTTTGAAAAAGTTGAAGGGAAAAGGGAAAATTCCCAAAACATGCACCAATTCAATGGTTTATTTTATAATTGTACATGATAGGGGAAATATCTAGGGGTATGTAGAGGAAGTATATGTTATTTTCTTCTCATATGGGAAAAAGGTCATTGAAGGTTAAAAATTAATGAGTTAATGTAAATGTATTAATGTAATATATGTTCATTAAACAATTTTTAACATACCTTATATTAGATACAATACAATTATTCTTGTATATTAAAACATAAATATATTACAATAATTTTTTTGTATTCGTAAAATAAAATGAAGAAATATGATTCCATGATTGGTATAAAGTTGTTTGCAACTTTTTAGATTCCCATTATATTAATGTAAAATTATTTATATATATATATATCAATATATTTTATCAAATCATATATATAAGTGTCTTTTTTTGGAAATAATCAGTGTCACAACCTCATATTTTAAGAAATAAGTTTTCAAATAATTTTAGTTTTTTGATAGCTTTTTATACACACGGCCTCATTTCAAAAAAACCATAATATATAATAAATTGAACACTTAGCTGTTAAATTGGTGGTTCTAAATAGTACTAATTAAATTATGAAAATTATATGATTTATAAAATAATAATATAATTAATTAGCTATCAATATAATATAAATAAAAATAAAAAACATTCAAAAGTAAAGTAAATGTATTTTTTTAAAAAAAATTATATTTCTACTCACAATGTGTTTTTATGTTAAAAAAAATAAATCAGAATTGGTAAATTATTTTAAAGAAATTTTATATATCATATATGCAATAAAATGTTATATTATTCATGTTGTTTGTTTGGATGGCATGGTATAAGAGTAAATTATATTTTATCCTTAAAACTATATTTTTCAATAATGTTTTTTCATCAAGTTATGAGGACAGAATTTAAAAATTATATATTCTAATTTTAGAAATTTTTTTGTAAAATTAAATAAATTTATAAACTAACATTTCAAAATTTTCTTATAATTAATTTTTTAGAATTTATATAAAATATTAATTTTTCAATAAATAGAAAACAATATTGAGTTTTATTGAAAATTATTCTACTTTTGATGATTTAAAAATGATAGATTTAATTTTATTTTTCTTAAGTATAAGTAGTCATATATTAATAAAATTAATGAAATTTGGGACATTGTAATGAATTTTTTTTTAAAATTTGTTATAAGAACATTTTATACTAGGGAAAAATCATTAGAAAACATATTTTTATCACGTTTATTGGATTAATATGAAGTTAAATTCTGACATTTCTAAGAAATGAATTTAAAAAAAGTATGCATAAATATAATCACCATAATTAATTTTAGTTAATCTTTCTAGCTTTATTTTTTGTCATAATTAAAATTTAAAACAGTAAAAATATGGTTCTATGATGAAATTTAAAACGAGTTTATCGGTTATTAGTCTATCATGATAAAGGGTAAAATGAACTAAACACTTTAGTATCCCCAATTGTATTGTTTTATATAGAAAATACACATATAAAAATCAAATATGAGTTATTTTTTATTCATTTTTAGAAGAAATCAACTTATCATTATTTTAATGCATTGAAAAATTACAAGTGTGCCACTCACCTCAATTATAATAGGGAAACTCTTACCCTGGAATCCCCACACATCATAAGCACTTTATCTCAAAAAAATATATGATATAGTCTCCCCTAAAATCCTTATCCACATTCTATTGAAATTATTCCTCCCAAAATACTAACCACGTGGTTCTTAATAAGAGACTCAAAATAGGGTTCTCTATGCAAAGGTAATTGTCTGCACCAAAAGAATTTATTTATAAATTCTTCTATTATATCCATAAATTGGGTATTAATATTTACATTACAAATACACCATATTATAATATAATATTAATTTTTTTTATCTATTCAATATCCAATATCCATCTTCACTTTCATCAAATGGGAACTAAACTATCATTTTTGTATATTGTGGACTACATTCTCGTGAACAGATGTGATTCATTTTCTATTACTAAATTTCAAAAATAGGAATAATGATGGATTCAAAATATATATAATATATTAATTAAATTTATGTAATTATATTACCACATCAACTTTTTTACCTTCCAATACTTTATAAAATGATAATGTCGTTTTTACGTACATGTAGACTGGCACCTACACAATGTGATGTGATTAATTTTCCATTTTTACATTACATGGATGGTAATAAGGATACATTTATTTAATATATTCAATATATATTACATAATAATTATTATATTAAATTTAATTAATATTTACCTTTATATTCTTCTATATTTCAAAAAGTTATAACATAGTTCATTATTACGTACCACTTACTGTCTTTATAAAATGTGTAATTTATCTTTCTTTATCTATCCTTTAGGTATGTCACTAAATATATACATGTATATATATATATATATATATTATAAATAATTCATTTATTTGAAGATTAGAATTCAAGATGGTATGGAATTGTGACCAATGTTCAACGACCAGAACAACAAAACCCAATCCCTTAACAAAAATGAAATAGTTTACACTTTAAAACAATGATTATAATAATGAATTATAAATAAATAGATGTTTAAATATTATAAGTGGATATTTTATAATAATATTTGTATGTAAATTAGTCTTTTATACAATTTTAATAATTATAATTTTACTATAATTGAGATTATAATTCGTTCAATGAATTTATAACTCGAGTTAATGGATTTTCATATTGCTTTTAATTCTATTCGGAGCATTCCATAATTAGCACTGGTTTCTTTTATATGGTGTATGTAATTACATTAAATTTCATTTATTATGATTTAAATCATATTATCAGATATAAACATCAATCTAATTTTATTTATTTCATAGGGATTATGATTCGAAAGTTACCAAAGTTGATAGGGTTTTAGGTTGTAATCTCATTGTCAATCAATATTGATCACAATATTATTTTAAATGATGAAATTTTTCTATTATCCTCTCCATAATACCATGAATTGTATTATATAATATTTTTATATAGATTATACATTCTTTATTATTCTTTTCCTCTATTTAAGTAGATCTGATACTGAAAGGATTTTTAATGGTTAATCGACATTATTTCCATCTAAGAATGAAATTCATATCTCTTTCATGTCCATTTATGATAAAAAAATCATCAATATATTTAATATTATATATTGATTGATTGATTTAATTTTGGACATTTTTTTTATTTTTAAATCATTTTATATAAGGAATCATCTTTTCATTTTCCCAATTTTGTATAGTTGATTTTTTTTCCAAAAATCTAAAATGAATCATTGTTTAAATGTATGTGGAATGAATGGAATTTCCCACCATCATGAATTATCAATGATTCAATTATTACTTTAAAAAAAATCAATGTTATTTTCAAATAAACTATTCTTCTTTATAATTGTTAAAGTATTACAATTTAATTTATTTTTTTAAAAGTGAAAAGGGTATCTTCCCCGTGAAAGGTTCCAGATAATCATCAAAGGAATTTTTTACATCAGCAATGACATCATCTAATGTTATATATGTTTTATTAGGGATTTTATTTGATGATAAATTCTTCTTTTTTTATATTTAATGGTTCATGATTAAATTGAGATGTTTTTTATAAAACCATTTTCTTTTCCATGATTTAGTCCATGATTAAATTCATATAAACTCGATTTTTTCATGGTTGATGGTATGATAAAGGTTTTATGGTCTTATGGAACACATCTATTTGATTTTTGTTCTTTATAGTGGGACTAGAAACATATTTCACACAAATTCTTTGGGTAATGAGGGATATCTCATGATATAAACATGACAACAATGATGAGGTATCCCATTTTATTAGGGGACCATTACCACTATGATAGTATTGGGTGTGAACCTTTACTAATAATTTTTTTGTTTTCTAAAGAAAACCCATTATGATAGTCTTTGAAATAATACTTAATTACTATGAAAAATACTTATTATGCTTATGTATATTATACATAATCATATTTTATGCCTATTTTATGCTATCATTACTTATTATATTTAATTACATTATGATTCTTATGTGATGAAATTCTGAGATATTTTCCATGACACAATATTATGATCTATGATATACATGGCATAATATTAAAATATAATACCCATGTTTACATAAATGTATGCTATTTTATGTTTACAGAATCCTTTATATATAACTTGTTTACCCTTACTGAGCATCTTATCTCACACATTCAGATGTTTACTTTTTACATGTTATGGAAACATGTATTTTGGAGTATATTTCTACAAAGGGTGATATTTATAAAGAACAAGTAGTTGATAATATAGCTCACTTATGAACCAGTTTTTTATGTAACCTTGTTTTCAAAGGAACTGGAATAACACTGTTATAGCATGGATCAATATGTTATTTATTGTAAATTCATTAATTAAGATGTGATGTTTGTGTTTGAGAAGTGTAGTTCTCAATAGTTATCATCAAAGTAATTTTTATTTAACCATTGGGAACTATGGGGGGGAAATTTTATTGATGAACCCTAGGATAATCCTATATATAGAGGAATATCCCCTGTTATGGTAACAAAATGATTCTATTTTAAAAAAAACCTTATCTAGATACTACAAGTGGATGTGGTTTTTGAATATATGAGTCTTAGGGTATTAGAGGAAAAAATAAATGGTTTTGAAAATCTCATCTACCATTTTATTGCACACTGAGTGTTCACTTACTTTTCCTTTATTTTGAGACTCTCAGAGATATGTGTTGGTCAATTTACAGTCTATTTACAAATAAAAAAAAGGGAATGGAATATATGATCGAAATAAAAGAACTATGTTAAAAATAAGGTTACATATATTGAAAATAACCTATTAAGATTTATAAATGATATATATGTTTTTTTAGGATTATATTTTTTTAATATATTCTTATTTTTTTTGAAATGATAATTTTTTATCAATGGTTGAAACATGAAATATATTTTTTAATTCTTAATATGACGGGAAATGCATTTTATCCTTCTATGAGACCAAATTTTATTAGATGTTTAATGAAAAATCATTTTTCTATGATAAATTTTTTCCCATGTAACTAATCATGTTAATATTCCAAACTAGGAATGTATGGAATGATATTCTATTTAGTCCTCATGATAAAACTTTTAATTTTTTTAGTTGGTCTAATAATGTTTTAGTCATTGATAAATGGATCAGTTCCTCTAAAATTATATTTTCAATTCTCTTGTGCTCAAACCTAAATGATTTCTTTTATGAATATATCATTTTGAAAGGATAATCATATCAATAGGAGACTCTTATTAATAATACAATCCAGATGGAAGATATTTACTATGAGGATTGGGATGAGTTTAAGAGCATAATTTTCAATAAGTACATTCCTAAAATTCTTCTCATGAAAAATTATATTTAAGATAAATTAAAAGGACAACAAATATTGTTGGTTATTACGAGGACATTTTAATAATAATTGTGAGATTTGGTACTAATATCATCATTTAATCTGAATTTATGGTTGATCTATCATTCAATAGCTTAAAACTAGTTCACTAACTAGCCTTAGACATATGTGACATTTGTACCTATGAAAAAAACTTATGTGATATATAGGAGAAATTTTTTATAATAGTTAACTGTATATCTCATTGTTTTGATAATAAAAGAATGATGGAATCAAAATGATGTTCGAAAAACCATAGAGTGAGAATGATGGGATATACATATGCATCAAAAGTGGAATGAATCATGGAATAAATTATCTTAAAGGGAAAAATAATTTTATTATTATTTGAAAAGTATGGAATAAAAATGTTAAACGTATATCTGATGGGAATATTTCATCTAATGATATGATTTTGTTGAAATATCAGTATAATTCACCACCCACATTCTTATGTTTCAAATGAATTCATATGGGAATTAAACATACAAAGTGAACAAATCCAAAGTATAATATCATTGATCAAATTCAAGATCCTATAAATCCATGTAATGAAATGAAAATATCATGTGATCACTATTTTAATGAAAGATATAATTATGAAGTGCTGAAATTCACACACATTATTCACTATAAAAATGATAATGTCTTTTTTTATTTTGGATCCACCCATTATTTTATATTTGAATGATTTTCAAAGGATATCACAATAACACCAAAATGATTATATGTTTAAATAGAATTGAAAACCCCTAAAGGAATAGTGATCACATCTAAATTATTTGATTCATATCCCATTGATGATGGTTGGAATATGCTTCCGGTAAATTCTATTATTCTCCATTTATTGAACTTGATGTTATCAAAGTAATATGACGAATTTATCTAAATAAATCCCACATCAGTTGATCTGTAAGGGATGTCAAAATGGATATTAAAAACTAATTTATGATAATATATCATTGTGATGATAATTATAATCCTAATAGGTAAGTCACATTAATTTTATGTGTCCTAATTCATATTCAAATGGGGTTTTTATCTCACAATTTTGGGGGAAATCTCAACTTTGATTATATTATTATTGTGACAACATTCCTTGATGAATTTATAGATGTATTTCCTTGTATTCAACAAAATAATGATGTCATGTTCTAAATAATAATAATAACTGGTGATATTCCTATTTCAAAGACTCCATATAGATTAGTCCAAATAGAGTTTCAATAATTAAAGAAGTAATTCTTAGAGAATATTAATTATTGATTTTTAAAAAAATTCCTTGGGATACAAATGTTATTTTTTAAGAAGAAATATGTATTAATTAAACTTTTCATCGATTATTGAGACATTATCAATATCACTATGGAGTGAAATTATCCTCTACCCCATATTGGATTTTTGATCACTATTTTTTTGTGCAAGAATTTAAGATGATACTATTTGGAGAGGATTTTGGTGCTTGATTAGTTATTGATTATTGTAGTGGGCATGTTTTATATCACACTATACTCTAGAATCCATGTCCATTGCACCCACCCAACTCATCCAATTATGATAGATCCTAAATAAGTTTTGGGATGTGTTTGCAAGTGTGATGGGATTTTCCATGAGGTGCGACCTTTAGCAGCATATTCATATTCTTGGGGTTCATTCTGTAACAGTTCTCAAATTTTCTAATTTTGAATTATTATTTTTTTATTTTGGTGATTTTTTTCATTTTTGAATAATTTTCTATATCATTATATTGAAAATGGGTATTTGTTTTGGGAAATTTGCTGAAGGAAATAGAAGTGCGATGATTTATCTTAAACTTTTGACAATGTTTTATGGTTCCCTATAGTGATGAAAATGGCTGGTATTCATGAACATGTTATGTGTTAGTGATTAGATGAGTGATTATGGGATTCCATGAAATGAAATCTGTTGTAATATCACTGGAGAGGTACCGAGTTTCACTATTAGGGTGCATGTATCAAGCTGGTTCACGATTCGGTATCTTACTACCCAAGTAAGATTAATAGTGCATGAATTGATATAAACTTTTTCTGTTTGAAATTAATTTTTTAATTTCAATTTTGAATGTGGGTGAATTTTTTTAATTTTCAGTAAAGGTGACTTATTTTGAATTTTGATGTTGGGTGACCTGATTGTTTAATAATTCTGTGTTTTCCCCTAATCATTACATTTTCTATAGAAAATTTGAAAAAAAATTAGAGTGAGTGGTCTTATATTTCACCATAATAATGAATGGTTTCATACCATTAGTGATACATCAAGAGGGGACTCATATGTGTTATCATGTATCATTATATGGTTATTTCTTATGCCTTATAAAAATTGAAGGTTAATGCGAAAAATTACAAAAATAATGATTAGGATTAATCTCTAATAATTTTCCTTAATGATATGGAGGTATGATCATTATGGATAATTGTTTGATATGTATATAGATCATCCATTTTTAAAGTCTTTTTTCACTCAAACATTGATGAATACATGATAGAGAATACTATTTTAGATAACTTTAGATTATGTATTTTCAATAAATTAAGACCATGGGAAACAAAAAAATGGTGGAAAATGATCTGAGGTGAGAAGATTTTTATATATTATCTATGATGAGCATCAAAAAAATATCTTATATTTATAATTTTCCATAGGATTTATCTTGAAATCTTGATAAAAGTGGAGAAATAAAATCTTCATAGAATGAGTGTTTAAAATTCTATCAATTTGAAGATTTAAGATGGATTAAATCAAGATGTACTGTTATAGAAAATGGCGAAATTTTTTCTTATGTTCCACCATCATTATGATTTAATGATAAGGTTCATGAACCATGTTTGTGTTGCTTCCTTACAATAATTTTTGATTTAGATATTGGATGAGCCTCACAGTTCTCATTATTTGATTATATTATATATATGAAGTTGAATTGAGATCTGATAAAGAATTTATAATGGGAAAAAATGAAGAGATATATTTTAGAGTCTGTTTCTTAGTGAATGGTATACTAGCATGTAACATATGAGAGACAAAATTATATAGGAATTTCATAAATATTACCCATACAAGAATTGAAATTGACAATATTCACTATTGAATTTGTTGTGGGACTCCCCAAAATCTATAAAGGTCATAATACTATGTAGATTATAGTCAATAGCTTTAAGAATCATCAAAAACAATTTCAATCAGAAAATTTTATCGCTTAATAATTTTTCAACAATTTTTATTTATATATTTCTATAGATTCATGGAGTACCACATTATTTTGAATATTATTAGGATATGAGGCATAAATCAAAGTTTTGGGGAAGTCCTCTACAAGATCTTGATAGTGACTTATGTTTCAGTAGCATTTACCACCCTTGTACAGATAGTGAAACTAAAAAAAAATTCAAACATGGGAAAATATTTTGAGATCTTTTTATATGGTTTTCATAGGTTTTTCAGATCAACACCTTCTTCTGGTCGAGTTTTCATACAACTGTAGATTTCAATCAATCATTCATATGGCTCTTTAAGAAGACCTTTGTAGAACAATGTGTAGAACACAAACATACAAGTATTATTTTTTAAAAGTAAATCCATATGGACTTGATCCAGTTAATTAAATAGAAAGTAATGTCAAATCTATTAAATATAACTTTATTGTATCTTAGAGTCGAAAGAAACGATAATCATACAATAGTGAGAGTTATCTGAAATTTGATGTTTGTGAGAAGATTTTTCTCTGAATTTATTCATGGAATGTGATTATGATATTTTGAAATAAGGGAGATATGATACATATGTATATAAGAAATGTTTTATTTTTGTTCGAGTAGATAAGATATATTTTCACATAGTGCTCCCACTGGACCTCTCAAAAGTCCATTGTTTGTTCAATGTATTTATCTGGAGGAAGTACACACCCAATCAATCACATTTACTGAATAAAGTTTTCATTCCAATAGAGATTGATCTATCCTTTGAATAAAAATAATTATAAATATTTTATCATATGTATAATGTTATATGAAACAAGACTAGATATCTAGTTAAAGTTCTATTACGGAATCAAATATTTTATGAAGAAACATTGGAATGTGAGGATGTAATGAAACACAGGTGTCCTCATTTTTTTATATCGATGTGATATGTTTTGATGGTGAAATTTATTTAATAAGGGGTAGAATATAACACTTAAATATTTTATGACATAATTTTTTCATATAAGTTTAATTTCATTGATAGCTTGCTATACATGCATCCAAGATTCTAAAAAAGAATAATATATAGTGTACAACTATAACCTAGTAGATAAATAAGTGGGTGTTATTAAGACAAAACAAATATGAAAATTATATTATTTTTCAATTTTATAAAATATATTCATTTTTTATGAATTGATTATTATTGAAAATAAATATCATTTGAATGTAAAATAATTTTTTTTATGAAAAAAATTAATTTTAGGAAAAAATGTGTTTATGATCTTGATAAATTAAACTAATCACTATTAATGGATTATATTAATTATATTTATATATTATATACTCAATTAATTTTTTTATAATTCATCTAATGTTTTTTCAGTGCATGGGAATAGAATAAATTTGGTTTCATACATAAAACAATATTTTACTTAAAAGTTTCTTCATCTGGTTTTCCATAATTATCATAAGTTTGATTTCTTCATGTTTTATAAAATATATATTAATATATTAATTTAAATGTAAAAATAAACACATTAATGATATATTATATTTAAATTTTTAGAAATTTTTTACGGTTTTGATTTTTTTAATAAATTGAATAGTTCTTATTTTTAATAAAATTTATCCTTTTCTTTAAAGAAGTTTCAATGTTAAATTTTGTTTTAATGTCACACCTGATTTGTCATGTTTTGGATTATGTTCAGGTTCATTGGGAGTACCTATATTTTCATTGATTTTATGTGTGAAGGGTGTTGATTATTAATTTATTTCTTAGTCTAGTCATTTCCACAGGGTTTATCCTTGGTTCGTTTGGGAGTTTTTGATGAAAACATGGATGTTAGGCCTAAAAAGGCCCTATGAACGGTTGGTTCATGGCTCGATAAACCATGTGGTCGAACATAGTTAATGGTGTTATAAGTATAAAACCTACAATATCATTGGCCCATGGACGTGTTGTCTCTTAGGAGAAACTGTGCAGTCACTCTTAAGTCTATTCCATGGTTTGGCTCACAGTTTAATTTACCGTGCACGTCTTCCGAAAATTAAATTTTTTAAAATTTATATTATACCATTTTAAAGATTTTAACCTAATATTACAATAAAATTCCTTAACCTAGTTCATCCATAACTATGGAGCTATCACATCACGTACCAAGCCATTCTTCCTCCCCTTATGGTGTAGATAAAAGAGCAGTTGAAGGGTTGTCTTGTTTCCATGGTATTTTCCTTCTCTTTTCCTCTTTATCTTCCTCCTTCTCCCATCAATTCATGGTTGTTCTTCTTAACTATATAGGACTGACCAAGGGATATATTTTTCCCATTTTTATAATGGGGTTTAGGTTGTCTAGGGATTTCATTCATAAATCTAGGTTTTTAGAACCCACGACGAGCAGTTTCGGGTGTCCGTTGGTATTCCGACATGGATTAGAGGTACGTTATCCATTGATATTTCCATGAAAATTTATAATTCATCCCATTCATGTTATGTTCATATTATATATTTTAAAAATATTTTTATACGTGACTTGAAAAAAAAATTTGCTCTAAAAAGTAGTGGTTAATGTTTCCTTTTAGAGAAAATCGTGTTGTTTTTCTAAAATTTGTCTCACCACATGTTTTTAAAACATAATTGTTAGCTTTTGCACTTGTTTTTTAGTATTTTAAACATGGTTCAATCGTAATAATAAATTTATTGGATGAAAATTGGTGTTTTATACCTAATTTAGTGTTAAATGAAAAGGTGTTGTTAAATGTTCCGTGCAATGTGTTCAATATAATTTTTGGTAGGATTTTATGAGTTGTTAGTGATATAAATTGATTTTTTTGGATTTATAGATATATTTTATGAATTTGAAATGTTATTTTGGATCCCTTAAATTGTTTCAATAGTCATATTTTTTTCTTTATAAAGTAATTATTTTTTGTTTTAAATGTGATTTGTCATAAGCTCCAGGAGAATGGCCTATTTAGAATTTTAAAAAAAATGGTTCTATTTTGAATGTGTATCCTGAATGTTATAATAGATGCATATAAATGTTTAGATAATAAAAATGGTTTTTTTACACCTATTTATGAATTGATATATATTTACTGTTGATGAATGTTGGTTTTTTGAAATGCTTAGAGGCACATTTGGCAACTTTGTGAAAATGTTTAAATTGATTATTATGGAAAACCGACTTCGGATGTTCTCATGCCTAGTATGTATATATAATGAGTGGAATGTTCTCACTATATAATCATTAGGATCCAATATTATAGTCCATTGTGCTGGAATCTTTATGTTCCACTTGTTAGGTGGTGTGAGACCAGTCCTTGGAGTGACTCGGGGTGATGCATGTTGATAATAATAATAATTATTATTATTATTATATATGTTGTGACTGGACGCTCGACTAGAATTAGATGGCTCGAAAACATTAAATACTAATGACATGGGAACCTGGAATATGGAGAGAATTTTTTAAGAATGATTGAGGCACTATAAGGTCTCTATACTAATCGTTGGCCCATTGTAGGTGGATATATTGGGGTTATTGCTATAGTATTTTCCCTCAATATATCATGAGAAATAGTGGATTATCATATTGAGTGTTCTTATTTCATTATGTGGGACACAGTACCATAGATGAGGCCTTTGGTATTAGTTTCTTCTAGATTATTATCAATTTTCGATGTTTACCTATATCTGTTAGCTCTTGGTATCTAAAATTGATAAACATGGTACAATTATAATTAGTTTCATTTAGATTGTTTTGTGTTTACTATAGTTCCTTATTGTGGAATGAATTTCTTGGAATGTGATGTGTTTCTTTCATAGAGTTTTGATTTATTTTCAAGAAATTTTTTTTACCCTCTTTGTGAAAGATGAAAAATATAGACAACATTTGCCATCAGAAAATGATAATGGTTTACTAATTAAATGAAATTAGATTTGGAAATGATTAAGAGATGGGAGTTGTACTTTGTTTTTAAGAAAACTTTCTTGAAAATAATACTATAATATATTGATGTTCAAACATGAAGTTTATGTTTCTTTTATTTTATAGGAGGTTCACTAGGAATATTTCATCGGGCTAGCCTACCGAGCATTAATAGTCACACCTATTGTTCTATTGTGTGTTTAGCCTTTGTTTTTGTATCTTCTTGAGTTCAGTTACCTTTGGAAGTGAGCGATCGTTGTGTTGGTGAGTGACAAAAAAGGTTACGTAAATATAGTGTTGTCTTCTTGTCTGTTTGGTTATTTTGTGCAGTTGTTGTAATTTTTTTGATTTTGTATAAAGGATTTTAATCTAATTTTTATTTTTCTAATGGGGCATGTGGTTTATTTATTTCTTGTTTATTTATTTATTTTTGGGATAAATCAATCTATCTTGTACTTTGTTGATTCTCGACACTAGTTTCCAGCTCATGGGGATCATGAACACCATTCAGGCTTTGCCATTGATTGGCTTCAGTGACTAGTTCAAGGTCAACTCAGATTAGTTTATTAGGAAATAGTATCATAGCATGTCCGATATTTTTAGGAAAATTAGTTTCAGAGATCCCTCTATTATTTAGGGATGTCAAAGTAGTTGCAGTAATATTTTCTTGACTCGATAGGTAGGTGCGAGCAAATCTTTTTGAACTCTTTCATATTCTAAAACATATGTTTCTAGTGGAAGTCCAGTTTTATTAGTTTTCTGGGTTTTTATGAAATTTTGGGTGATTAGGATAAGATAAGTGGAGTTGGACTAATTGTCTATGTGAGATCAGTGGGACTGGCATGCCATGTGCAATCAGGGCATGGTCTTAAAAGGCAGTTTGTGCTGGTGGTGGGTTTGGCATATGGCCTCCAACCATATATTCATGTCACCAACTAAAATTGGGTTCCCTTTATTAGTTGTTTTGAGTCTTCCTTTCATTCTTAAATTTTTTGTGAAATCCCTGATGTTCGATTTTTTGTTAAATGGGATTTTAATGGTAATATATGGATTTTGGAAAGTGGAAAAATTGATTTTCAGAATTTAATTTTTGAAAACATTTAGGAAAATTAGTTTTATAAAATAAAGTCTTTGGGGTCTATGGTAAGTTGATATTTTTCGTGGAAGTTGATTTAAATTAAAAGGAGTGGGTATATAAGCAATGAATTTTTTTGGAGAGTTGTTTTTTGATTTTTTGGATAATTTTCTTGCTAAAGTGAAATATATTTTTGATGAAAATATATGAAATTTCATTCTCACATATTGTGAAATTGTTTCATAAGTGAATCTGGAAGATCACTTTTTATTTGGTAGACAGTGATCCATTGAAAGGTTCATGATTTTTGAAATGGGGTGAATGATTTGGTTCGAAAGATGATAATGATGTATTTTAGCATTTTGTGTCCATATTATTTATCACAATAGTGGTGGTACGTAGTAATATGGAAGAAAGTCAGGCATGGCATAGTAGATGGGTTCTTAAGGTTGCACAAAAACATTAATGTGTGTGAAACTCTAAGGAATAGCTATGGTGAGTATTCAACCCACCAAGATTATTTTAAATTAAAAAAATAGTAATGTTTTGATAATAATAATGGATTTTTTTACTATGTTCAAAGAATGTCGCATATTCTGTGTTTGAGGATCTTGATATTGAGTTCACCTTGACATGGTTCTTGGAATTTTTCTTTATTCAGTAGTTTTCCCTATAGATATTTGATTATTGATCGTTGTGTGATTGTGGGTGATTCCCAATTAAAGGGATTTAATGTTGATTAGCCTAATAATTTTAAACATGAGTTTTTATAGTTGGATCAATCTCCCTTTTACGGTCAAGAGGATCTTCTTGAGGTAGAGGAGTGGATGAGAATGATTGAAAGGAACTTCAAACTCATTGAGTTTCCCATGTAGATAAAGGGTAAGTTTGTAACATTCGTTCTTAAAGGCTCACCAAGGATGTGTTTGAAGTTGGTGTCTCGAAACAAGTCACATGAAGACCTCACTGGGGATCTCTTCAAGGATTTATTCAATAGATAGTATTTATCTGAGAGAGAAAGAGTAAGAATGAGATGAATATGGGATATTTGTAGTAGGGTGATGGTTCAGTGTAGGATTATTTCTATCATTTGTGGATCTAGTACTTTATGATTTAGGTTATTTCGTTGATGACTCCATTAAGGCTTGGAGTTCATAGGATGGGCTCTATCCTGATTTGTAATCACAATTTCTAGAACCCAGTTTAACATTGTCCTTAGATGTGGTGAGGAAATCTTTTCATGTGGAAGTTGTGATGATGGGAGTGCTCAATGTATTCCTCCCTCCTGTAATTCCATGGCGAAGTGGTGAGGATTCTAAAAGGGAGGTTGGAAAGTAGTTGAATGTTGATGGAGTGGGTCATGAAATCAAAAATCCCTTGTATCACATGTGAAACTCTTATGTGCATTGATTTTGTATCTTCTATTATTTTTTAATGGTGGGTCATAAAAGGTTGTCACGTCTTAGTACTCTAAAGCCCTTCCATAAATGTGCACGCTTGGGTCACTTGATGTGATTCTCATGAGGCATTTCTAGGAAGCGTTATGGTGGAAATTCTTATAAGTGACATGCTATTAGAAAGTTTTTATTGGTTTCTTTTTGTATGATTCCTTCTATTGAAAGGGACTTTTTTTGGTGGTTGTGTTGATAGTGTTTCGGTTTTTGTAATGTAATTTATATTGTGGGTCTTTTTATGAACTCGTGTTTTGAATGGATGTGCGGTTTCTATTCCATAAATTTTTTATCATTCTCTTTTATCTAACCATTTCATGGATGATCTAGTTTGAGATTAGTAGTTCCTGATAGCAGGGTAGTAAATGCTTCATCCATATGATCTCCATCCATAGGTCATATAGTGAAGTTGTCCCATAGTCAGGAATCTCAATGGTTTATGTAGTTTGGTTAGGATTGTGCCTCCACCATTACGGCAAGGCAGTTCTAATTTATTTATTTTTTCGCAATGTTTATAGTCCCCTATCATGTTTCCTAGAGTAGAGGCTAGTTTTCAATCGTGGTTTTGGTAGTCCAATCATTGTTCCCCTTCCCTCTCAACCCATTGGATGGGTGTTTATTGTTCTTGTGGAAACTTTTAATTCATTTTTTTGTTCTAACCATTCAATGGTGGGTGTTTTAAATTATCTTTTAATTTCTTTTATCATTGTTTGAAAAGAATTTGAGGACGGGTTTTGGTGGGCCCATGTGGGAAAGTCATTATTCTAGTTCATGTTGAATTCACTTTTGTTCACTAATAGATAAATCTTAATGGTTGTAAGACCCAGTACAGGTCTCATTATGTTTTATTCTAAGAAATAATCATATGTTAGTTGGTCTCTAATAGTTGGGAGTCTATTCCCGACTCCCCCTAAAATCATTAGCCTTTACAAGTACTATTGGTTTGAGTGATCAATAGGGTTATTAAGAGAATTCCCAACAGTCTGATTCTTAGTATGCTTATGGATGTGGTGGCTTAACTTTTTACAGTTTAGGAAATAGTTTCTAGTAGTGGATCAATTTCAAGAAACAGGCATATGATTTATTTTTATAGGGGGGATATAATATTTGTTAAGAGGTTGGATCTTGTTGTTATTGAATCTTGAGGTGACGATGAATCAGCTATAAAGACTTATGGCTTTTCAAGAGTGTAAAGCGTCAATGGTTGAGAAAATTGTCACACAAAGATTTTTCATGATTTTATTTTTGTTACGGTTCATTGGAAATAACAGTATTTTCTCTAATAATTGGTGTTATGGGTGTTGATTTTGGATTTATTTCTTTGTCTATTCATTTCTCTATGGTTGATTCTTGGTTCTTTTGGGAGGTTTTGAAGAGAATGTAGATGTTAGTCCAAAAAATGACCTACAAAAAGTTGGTTCAAAATTTTATAAAATGTGTGGCTAAACCTATCTAATAGTGTGGTATGTATAAAACTTACTGCATAGTTGTAATAGAGGCATGTAGTGGCTTATGATTGATCATGCGGTCGCTCATGTGTCCACTGTACTGTTTAGCGTACAATTTAATTAACTGTGTGGGTCTTCCAAGAATTAAAAAATTGAAAAATAACAAATCTACCCATTTTGGGATTTTAACATAATCTTCCCAAAAACCCCTTCCCCTAGTTAATCAAGACCTATGGGGATCTCACATGGCCTCCCAAGGAATTCTTCCTCCTCTCATGATGTAAATCTAAGAGAAGACGAATGGTTTGCAAGTTCCCAAGGTAGTTTTCCTTCTCTTTTCCCATCCATATTTCTCCTCCCATTATTTCATGATTTTTTCTTCTTCACTGGTCATGATCAAACTATGGATTTTTTTCCATGTTTATGATGGGGTTTTGTTTGTCTAAAAATTTTCATCATCAATCTAGGTTTTTTGAACCCCCGATGAGAGGTTTCAAATATATGTGGGTATTCTACCAGGGATTTGAGGTAGGTTATCCCATGCCCTTGAGTTTCTAATTTATGATTCATCTCATTTGTTCTATTTTCACCTTATTTATATTTTGAATATCGATATAAAATACTTGGATAAATTTTTGGGTGTGCAACATAGTACTTAATAGTTTGTTTTATGGAAAATCATGTAGTTTTGTTAGAATTGTGCACACCACATGTTTGTTAAAATGATTTGTTACCATTAACACATGGTTTGTAGAATTTTGAACATATTTTATTAGCAATAACAAATTTATTGCATGAAAATTGGTGTTTTATTCCTCATTGAGTTCAAAATGTAATGGTTTTGTTAAATGTTTCATGCCACATGTTCAATAAATTTTGTGGTATAACTTTTTGGTTTTTCATGATATAAATTGATATTTTTGGATTTATATACATATTGGAATCATGTGATATTTTATTTTTGATCCCTTAAGTGGGTTTCAAGGTTGTTTTTGGCTTTGTAATGTAATGCATTTTAGTTTTAAAGGTGATTTTGAATGAAGTTCCATTGAATTACCCATTTGAAATATTTATAAAAATGGTCGTGCTTCAGAATGTGAAACTTGAATATTTGAAGGGGTTTATGTAAATGATTATATGATAATAAATTTGTGTTTACACCTCTCTATGAAAAGTGAAATTTTTACTATAGATAAATGTTGGTTTTGTAAAACTCTTAAAGTGTTCTTTGGTTAATTTAAGAAAATAGTGAAATTGATTACTCTTGAAAACCTCCTTTGGATGTTCTCATGTCTAGTATGTGTATATAATTTATGGGATGTCCTCACTGTAGAATCCTTATGATCCATTATTAGAGTTCATTGGGTCGGAATCATTCTATTCTATTTTTTATGTAGAATGAGATTGTGTAATGTCCCGGACCTCCCCACCCCATTACTTTATCAAAAAGAAGGTCATGGAGTGTTCTGGAGGGTAAAATAGACTTTTCCCACACTTTTCAGAATTTTGAAACTACACGCCGTGTAGTGTGAGTGCACGCCGTGTACCCCCCTCGCTGGGTATACCCCGTGTTAAAGGTCGTGTCCTTACCGTGTGAAATAAATGAGTACACTCCGTGTATCCCATACTACACGCCGTGTAGTCCCACCCCGCATATGTGTTACCCCCAAACCATGTGTTGACCAGTCAATGGCCACATTCCATGTTGATTTTGTGTCCTTACAGTGTGAAATAAATGAGTACATGCCATTTAGCCCATAATACACGCCGTTTAGTCCCTCCCCACATATGCGCTACCCTCAAACCGTGTGTTGACCGGTCCACGGTCGCATTCCGCGTTGAAGGTCGTGTTGGAAGCCGCGTGGTGACCGTGTGAAATAGTCGAGTACACACCATGTACTAGAAATTACACGTCGTGTAATTTTGTTTTTCTTTCCTATAAAAGGCGGGGGGTCTCTCCTCCCATTCACCTCACTCCTCTCCTCCCCATTCCCTTGAGAAGTGCTCTCCAAAGAGACTCGAAGACTCTTTTCCTTCCATAACTTCTCCGTCCGAGCTCCAATTTACGATCCGCCAGTGGCCACGGGATCGTAACGACGAGATAGAACTTCTGATCTTGGATCTGTTGTCTTCCCTTCGGTGTTTCCTTTCCTTCTTCCACCTGAGGTGGGTTTTCCGGGATTTGACATAAGCGACGGACGCCGACGTACGTCTTCTAAAGTTGATCTAGGGGAGCATTGTGACCAGAACATGTGGAGGTAGAGATCTTACCTTCGTCTTTCTAAATTGTGCATCATGTGGGGTGGGTGTCCTCTTTTTTACGTGAAACACATTTGAACTGGTTTAATAAAGATAATAACTGGTATAAAGAATGGGGATGGGGAAGTTATTATGTTTATCATTATTTATCCTATTGTTATGTTGTGAATTGAATAGGATTATGCCTACAAAAAATCACGGTCATTGGGGGCCTTTGCTTGAGCGGTTAAATGCTGCCCTATCTTTGTAGACTATTTATGGATGGAAACATTGTTTAATGTGGGAATTGGTTAATCACTTAAAGTTGTCTGATTAAATGATTAACCAGAAGCTTTGTGTGATCACCCCGATTGAACAAAACTGAAATAAAAAACATGTGGGTGCTAGTTGGGGTTTATTTATGTGAAAGGAGTGTTTTGTGGGTTGTTTTGGATCGGGTGAGCAACAGGGCTAAAGTTGGATTGGTTGTGGGTTGGTGTGAATTCTATGTTGGTGATGGGCAGTGGGGCAGTGATAAATGATATCAAGGGATGATGATGTACGGGTTTCAGTGTGTTTGCAGTTATGATGGTTGGTAGCGGGGCTACAGGGATGGGATTGAATGTGAACGAACAATGGGTTGTGAATAATAGATAAAAGTGAAAGATTTAATGAATGGTGGGGCATGGTAATGGAACGGGAATAATAATCAATGAGGTTGGTCAGTTAATAATAAGGGACTTGTTTTTGTTGCTTGTGTTTTCATAACATTATTTGTGGATGGAAGGGATATTTTTTACGAATGATCGGTATGGTTAGTTGTGGATAATTGCCCAGTAGTTAAGGAACTATTAAACTAATTCTGTTGAAACATGGAATCCTAAATGGGGTTGGGGTTTTTTTGTTGTATGCATGCTTCGTATTAGCAGTGCTGAGGCACGTGCTTAGTTTCTGTGTTAGAATCCATAGTTTGGGTTGTGTGTCTGATATATATATATATATATATATATATATATCAGTATCTTTGTGTTTTGTCACACCCCACACATGGTGATAACTTAGTGTGGAACACACCCATTTCATGGGAGGGGGTGTTTTCCCCTTAGTTACTAGCTCCTTCCTGCTCATTATTCCATAGGCAGTGATGGCTTGAGGCAACCTTACTCCTAAGACTCTTCAGGTAGGTTTCGATTGGGGAGGTGTTATCCCAAGACTCTTTGGGCAGGTTTACTATTTCCTAAGATTATTCGAAATAAGGCCCAAGTGTGTGCGGGAAGGATACGTGGTTGTGTGGCCCAAGTGTGTGCGGGAAGGATACGTGGTTGTGTGGCCCAAGTGTGTGCGGGCGGGATGTGTGGTTGTGAGGCCCAGGTGTGTGTGGGTGGGATACGTTGTTTTGAGGACCAGGTGTGTGCGAGAAGGATGTGTGGATGTGAGGCCTAGGTGTGTGTGGGCGGGATCTGTGGCTGTGAGGCTCGGGTGTGTGTGGGCGGGATATGTTGTTGTGAGGCCCAGGTGTGTAAGGGCGGGAAGAGTATGGTTGCATCAGGACGTTCACCATTATGAAGAGCAGCAAACTAGTGGGAAAGTGGTGCGGGGTACCCAATAATCTTGTTCTTATATACTACTACCTGTTGTTTTGTGTTTTGGTGAGTGTGGCTGGTGAGGTTGGGTGGATAGAATTCCTCGATAGGTTTTGGTTTCTTCTATTGTTCTCGCGGGACATTAGGATGTCTCCCCACTTTTTCACGAGAGCTTTAGGTTTCCCTACTGAGTATACTTGTATGGTCACCCTACGTTTACTTCGAGGTTTCCAGGAAAACTACCAGGGTTGTGCTGGACCCTACTAGTCGGAACAGTTGGAGTTGTTGCAGTTTGTTATACCCTTGTTTCTTTTGGTATTTTACTTTTGAGTTTTCTTGTACTTGTACCTTGTTTCAGAACTATTTAAACATGCATGTGGGATTGGTTTGGGTTTATATACATTTCTTTCCTTTATTTTTCTTTTGGTTTTTGACTCATTCAATTTCCAGATCTTAAATAAATAAAAAAGGGTAATGCCTCCCATATTGAGAAAAAACTCATTCCCTTGGAGCTAGTCTCCACCACGGGGTCTACTAGAGGTGGGACTCAAGGGTCATTATCTCCCTTTCACCATTTCTAGCTCGGTTGGGGAATCTTTTGTGGGAGGGGGTCATGAAAGAATGGTATTAGATCCAGGTTGAGAGATAGGATGGATTCTGTAGTTTGGCACAGTGAGGATTGCATGGGATGGTAGGGCAATAATATTGGCTGATCTTGGTGCGTGACATAGGCCAGGGAAGACCGGCTAGGACACATGATTTTTGGGCCCCCGTGATCTGATGCAAGGACTCTGAGCCTACCGAATGACCAAGTGAGACTACATTGATTTCAGGGTAGAGACCCTATGTTAGGTACATGCATCATCATGATTTTGTTTTACTTGATTTGTGTATTCTGAGAAAGAAATTCAAATAAAAATGATAAAATAAAAACCTTCAGAAATTTCCTCACTACTTGGGCGTAGGCTATCTTTGTTTACTGTATAGCTATGGCACCTAGATGATGTCCCCGAGTGGCTCAAACAGCCGAGGCCTAGCAGATTCAGGCGGTCGATCAGTTGATGATTGACAGAGAGGAGGAAGATAGCCAGTGGCAGAAGACTGTCCGTTATTTCTAGTGACAAACCCTCAAGAAGTATGAGGGTAGTACTTCAGATATGGACACGGAGGGGTGTCTTGAGGAGATAGGGATCAATTTTACTTTTATCCATGCTCCGAGGAAGTACTGGGTTCCCCTAGAAGTCAGTTAGCTGAGAGGTGCGACATGTCAGTGGTGGATGCTCTACCTCAGAGAGAGGACAGAGACAGAAGTTTTTTGGTCTTTCATTGAAAAGGAATTCCAAGAGGAATTCATTTCTTCCATGATCAAGGTGGAGAATAGGCCGGAGTTACTCTCCCTTTAGTATGGGAGTATGTTAGTATGAGATTTGGGGGTCAAGTTCAAGGATATCCTACGGTTTGCTCCGAATCACTTTCTAGATGGGGAGTCTCGGGCGAGACATTTGGAGGAGGCTGGCCTTAGGGTACTCCTCAGGGACCTCGACCTGGACGTGTTCGGGGAGGTGTTCGACATCAGAGAGGCAGAGGAGCTGGGTGTGGACAGTTGCACGCAGTAGAGTTGACAGCTCCGGCATGACCAGAGGTGTTGTGAGGTAAGATTTTTTTGTCTAGCACTCTCGTTTCTACTTTGTTCGATTCAGGAGCTTCGCACTCCTTTGTTTCACCCGGTCAAACACATGATTTGGGTCTAGACGTAGAGAGACTTTCTGTACCCTGGGTGTTGAGTACACCAGTTAGAGGCTAGACTAGTGTATCTTGTGTTTGTCGGGGATGTGGGTTGACGTTGGGTCCGCATCGATCTAGTGGGGACCTTCTTTTTCTACAGATGTAGCCATAAGATGTCATCCTTGGAATCGAATGGTTGTTTTCTTTTAGTGCTGTTATTGACTACTTATGAATAAGGTTCGTGTTCTCTGACATGGATGGGCAGCATGTATCTTTTGTTGGTGAGAGGATCTATTGGGTGGGAAGCCGGCATGCGAAGCCTCTCATTTCTTTGTTAGGCTGGTTATCCATAGTTTTAATTGATACAGAGATGATGGATGTCCTAGAGGTTATTGGGGAGTTACTCAATGTTTTTACTGAGTAGTTTGTGACTCAACCCCCCCCCCCCCCCCGACGGGATGTTGAGTTTTGGATAGACTTACAGCCTGGTGCCTGCCTGATTTCGATGTCCCCTTAACGGATGGCACCTTCGGAGTTGCGGGATTTGGGAATTCAGATTGAAGATATGATGGAGAAGGGTTTTGTTCGACCCAACGTGTCGCCATGGGGTGCTCCAGTTTTGTTCGTGAAGAAGTCAGATGGTGGCCTTAGGATATGCATAGACTACTGAAGTTTGAATCAGGTAACAGTCAAGAACCGTTACCCCCTTCCAAGGATAGATGATCTCTTCGACTAGCTAAGGGGATAAGGTTGGTTTTTTAAGATTGATCTACAATCTGGATATCATCAGCTGAGGGTAAAGGACAATGACATATCGAAGATGGCTTTCAGGTGTAGGTATGGGCACTTCGAGATTGTAGTGATGCCCTTTGGAGTTACAAATGCACTATATGTGTTCATGGGACTTATGAACCTTGTCTTCTGAGAGTTTTTGGACCGGTTCATCGTTGTGTTTATCGATGACATCCGGATCTACTCAATATCATAGGATGAGCATGTTGAGCATCTCAGGGCAGTCTTGGAAGTCCTTCGACACCACCAGCTTTATGGGAAATTGTCAAAGTGTATGTTTTCGACACTTCCTTGGGCACATAGTGTCTCGGAATGGAGTGTCAGTGGAAACGTCGAAGGTGGAGGTAGTTGTTTCTTGGGTGGCACCCAAGAGTGTGGTAGAAGTTCGTAGTGTCCTGGGGTTGGAAGGTTATTATCAGAGGTTTGTTTCGGACTTCTCTTGAGTTGCTGCTACATTGAAAGCTTTTACTAGGAAGAACCAAGTCTTCTTATGGAGCGAGCAGTGCCAGAAAGCATTCGACTACCTGAAGGAGAAGTTTGTCAGTACTCCCGTACTCAGGTTTCTAGAGGAAGGGTTATTGTATGAGGTGTTTTGTGATGCTCCTGGCCTTGGTTTATGGTGCGTACTAATGCAGAAGAAGGGTGTTATCTGTTATGGGTCTAGACAGGTGTTCCCTCACAAGCGTAACTATGCCACCCATGACCTAGAGCTTGCAGCAGTAGTGTTCACACTATAATTGTGGAGACATTATCTATTTGGAGAGTGCTTTGTGGTCTTCTCAGATCACAAGAGCTTATGTTATATATTCTCTTAGCGTGACCTGAACTTACGGAAATGGAGATGGGTCGAGTTTCTCCAATACTATGACTTCGAGATCTCTTACACTAAAGGTAAGTGCAATGATATGGATTATTCCCTGACCAGGAAGTCGCATAAAGAAGTGGTTCCAGAATCCACTGATGGTTGGAGAGCGATGGGGGAGTTGACTGTCTTGCACGTGGATCCAAGGGTAAAGGGTGTTAGAGGCTGTTTGGTCCAAAAGACAGTGCAATACTCCTTGTTGCAGTAGGTGGAAGATTCTCAGTGGGGAGTCTCCAAGGAAAAAGTAATGTGGGGTCGTATCGATTAGGGAAACGCTCTAGAAGGATGGTCAGAGGACAGCCGACATTGGGTTCTTTTCCATGGAAGGATGTTTGTCCCAGAGGCGATGTGTTAGGGAGTTCTCCGTGAGTTCCATAGCTCAGCCTTGGCGGGATATCCAGGGGTTTCAAAAATGTACCGAGGCCTGAGGGAAGAGTTTTGGTGGCCCGGGGTGAAACGGGCAGTGGCAGAGTATGTGGCTAAGTGCCTAGTGTGTCAGGAAGTGATGGTTGGACACCGTGTTCCTAGCGGTTTGTTGCATCCTTTAGATGTCCCCAAGTGGAAATGGGATGAAATCTCAATGGACTTTGTCACAGGACTACCCAGATCTCAGGGTGGTTATGATGATATCTGGGTAGTGGTGGATCGACTGACGAAATCAGCTCACTTCTTAACAATTAAGGAGTCAGGCCCGGTGTGTACCTTAGAACAAAGGAATGTAGTGGAGGTGGTGTGTTTTCATGGAGTTCCAAAAACTATCATCTCAGATCGGGATACTTGGTTTACCTCATGAGTTTGGAGGGGGTTACAACATGATTTTGGCACCGAGTTATTCCTTAGCACTGCTTTCCACCCCCAGACTGATGGGCAGACAGAGCGGACTATCCAGACATTGGAGGACTTGCTGCAAGAATGCGTTCTGGATTTCAGAGGATCATGGGTGTGACACTTTCCTTTAGTAGAGTTTTCCTACAACAATAGCTTCCACTCTACTATTTTCAAGGCATCGTTTGAGGCTTTGTATGGAAGACCATGTCGTTCACCCATTTTCTGGGCGGAGGTTGGTGAGACAGGTGCTCTTGGGCCAGAGGTAGTACAGAGCACCACATAGTAAGTCCAGCTTGTGTGTGAAAGGTTGAAGGTGCATGAGGACCGACAAAAGTCTTATACGGATCGTTGGAGGATGCCCTTGTAGCTCGAGGTGGGAGATCATGTGTTTTTGAAGGTTTCCCCTCGACGGGGGCAGCGGAGGTTTGGGAAGGGGAGTAATCTCTCCCCTAGGATCATCGGACCTTTTGAGGTGCTGAGGTGAGTCGGCGAGGTGGCATATCAGCTAGCCCTACCACCTCAATTGGAGAAGGTTCATGATGTCTTCCACATTTATCAGCTTCTTCGGTACTTACACGACGACTCTCACATTATCGACTGGGGAGAGTTAGATATCGGAGATGACACGACCTTAGAGAAATGACCAGTCAGAATCGAGGATCCTAAAGAGAAGGTGCTCTGTGGATGAACCATAGCCTTGGTTCGTCTGTTGTGGATGCACGACGGCCTCGAGGAGAGAACTTGGGAGCAGGAGGCTCAGATGCACGCTCAATACCTGAAGTTTTTCTAACTTGTGTTTTGCTTTGTTACTCTGAGCCTTCTTTTCATGTTAATCTTTGTACCATAGTTATATGGAATGCTTAGCTTGTCGGTTGTGAGACTTTTTGTTTTCTTGTTCTATGGAAGTGTGTAACATGTCTAGATGTGTGGGGAAATGGAAAAACCTTATCTTTAATCAAGACGCATTAATGTGGATGCGATTGAACTCGTGCGAGCGAGTCATTGCCGCCTAATGTGGATAATATCTCGACATAGGAGAATTAATTTACCCAAACCACATGTTTGGGAAGTGTGTTGGTTGTAAGGTGTTAGGGGCAGTGCAAGTTGAAATAAAATCCTAATTTATTGAAGTGGGAAGACCCAATTCTGAATTTAGGCGCATTAATGAGGATGTGATTAAAGATGTGCAGGCATGACAGTGTCGTCTAAAGCGGATAATATCTCGACATAGGAGATTGAATTCATAACACATATGATTTGGGTTGTTGGATGGGTTCCTGTTGTAACGGGACCCCTAAGAGGTATCTTGTTGGGTTCCTCTAGGTTGGATTTTGAATTCTCGGGGACGAGAATGTTTTAAGAGGTATCTGATGTAAAGGACTGGACCTCTCTGGCCCATTCCATTGTCAAAAAGAAGGTCATGAAGTGTTCTGGAGGGTAAAATGTACTTTTCCCACAATTATCAGAATTTTGAAACTACACGCCGTGTAGTGTGAGTACACGCCGTGTACCCCCCCTCGTTGGGTATACCTCGTGTTGAAGGTTGTGTCTTTGCCGTGTGAAATAAATGAGTTCATGCCGTGTATCCCATACTACACGCCATGTAGTCCCTCCCCGCATATGCATTACCCTCAAACCGTGTGTTGATCAGTCAATGGTCGCGTGTCGTGTTGATTTCTTGTCCATTCCATGTGAAATAAATGAGTACATGCTGTGTATCCCATACTACACGCCATGTTGTCCCTCCCCGCTTACACGCTACCCTCAAACCGTGTGTTGACCAGTCAATAGCCGCGTTCCGCATTGAAGGTCGTGTTGGAAGCCGCGTGGTGACCGTGTGAAATGGCCGAGTACACACCATGTACTAGAAAGTACACGACATGTACTTATTTTTCTCGCATATAAAAGGAGGGGGACTCTCATCCTATTAAAATTACTTCTCTCCTCCCCATTCCCTTGAGCAGAGCTCTTCCAAGAGACTCGAAAGAACTTTTCCTTCCATAACTTCTTCTTCTGAGCTTCGATATACGATCCACCAGCGGCCACGGGATTGTAAAGACGAGGCGGAACTTCTGAGCTTGGATCTATTGTCTTTTCTTCGGCCGTCACTCTCCAGCTTCCACCAAAGGTGGTTTTCCGGGATTTGATAGAAGCGACGGACGCTGACGAACGTCTTCTAAAGTTGATCAGGGAGAGTGTTGTGACCAGAACCTATGGAGATAGGGATCTTACCTTCGTCTCTCTAAATTTTGCATCATGCGGGGTGGGTGTCTTATTGTTTATGTGAAACACATTTGATCCCATTTAATAAAGATACTAACTGGATTAAAGAATGGGGATGGGGAAGTTATTATGTTTTTCGTTATTTATCCTATTATTATGTTGTGAATTGAATAGGCTTATGCCTACAGAAAATCATGGTCGTTGGGGGCCTTTTCTTGCACAATTAAAAGATTCCCTATCATTCTAGACCGTTTAGGGATGAAAATGTTGTGGAATGTGGAAATTGGTTAATCACTTAAAGTTGGATGATTAATTGAATAATCAAAACCTTTGTGTGATCACCCTAGTTGAACAAAATTGAAATAATAAACATGTGGGTGCTAGTTGGGGTTTATTTATGTGAAGGGAGTGTTTTGTGGGTTATTGTGGATCAGGTGAGCAGTGGGGATGCGGTTGGCTTGGTTGTGGGTTGGTGTGAATGCTATGTTAGAGATGGGCAGTGGGGCTGTGATAAATGATATCATGGAATGATGATGTACAAATTTTGGTGTGTTTGTGATTATGATGGTGGGAAGCGGGGCACCAGGGATGGGATTGAATGTGAACGAACTATGGGCTGTGAATAATAAATAGAAGTGGAAGAGTTAATGAATGGTGGGTCATGGTAATGGAATGGGAATAATAATCAACGGGGTTGGTTGTTTAATAAGAAGGGACTTGTTTGTGTTGCTTGTGTTTTCCAAACATGATTTATTGATGGAAGGGATATGTTTTACGAACGATTGATATGGTTGGTTGTGGATAATTTCCCAGTGGTTAAGGAAATAATAAACTAATTCTGTTGATACATGAAAACCTAAATGGGGTTGGGGATGTTTGTTGTATGAATGCTTCGTGGTAGCAGTGTCGAGGCATGTGCTCAGTTTCTCTGTTAGAAGCCATAGGTTGGGCTGTGTGTTTGGTATATATATATCTGTATCTTTGGTTTTTGGCGCACCCCACCCATGTTGAGCACTTACTGCCGAACACTCCCATTTCATGGGAGAGGGTGTTTTCCCCTTAGTTACTAGCTCCTTCCTTCTCCTTCTTCCATAGGTTGTGATGGATTGAGGCGACCATACACCTAAGACTCTTGAGGTAGGTTTTGATTGGGATGGTGTTAGACCAAGGATCTTCGGACAGGTTTACTATTTCCCAATAATCATTGGGATGAGGCCCAGTTGTGTGCAGGTGGGATACATGGTTGTGAGGCCCATGTGTGTGCGGGCGAGATGTGTGCGTGTGAGGCCCAGGTATGTGCGGGTGGGATACGTGGTTGTGATGCCCAGGTGTGTGAGGGCGGGATGTGTGGTTGTGAGGCGCATGTGTGTGCGGGAGGGACCTGTGGTTGTGAGGCCCAGGTGGGTGCGGGCGTGATATGTGGTTGTGAGGCCCAGGTGTGTACGGGCGGGAAGAGTGTGGTAGCATCAGGACATTCGCCATTAGGAAGAGAAGCTAACTATTGGGAAAGTGGTGAGGGTTACCCAATACTCTTTTTGTTATATACTACTACCTATTTTTTGTGTTTTGGTGAGCGTGGATAGTGAGGTTGGGTTGAAAGAATTCCGTGATAGGTTTTGGTTTCTTTTGTTGTTCTCATGGGACATTAGGATGTCTCCCCACTTGTGCATGAGAGCTTTAGGTTTCCCTACAGAGTAGGATTATATGCTCACCCTAGGTTTACTTTCAGGTTTCCAGGAGGACTACCAGGGCTGTGCGGGACCCTACTAGTCGGGAAAGTTGGAGTTTTTGCTGTTTTTTGTACCCTTGTTTATTTTGGTATTGTACTTTTGAGCTTTCTTGTATATGTACCTTGTTTTAGAACTATTTAGACATGCATGTGGGATTGGTGTGGGTTTATTTACTTTTCTTTCCTTTCTTTTTCTTTTGGTGTTTGAATCATCATATTTCCCGATCTTAAATAAATACAAAAAGGTAATGCCTCCCATATTGAGAAAAACTCATACCCTTGGTGCTAGTTACCACCCCGAGGCCTACTGGAGGCGGGACTCGAGGGTCATTATCCCCCTTTCACCATTGCCAGCTCAAGAGGGGCATCTTTGGTGGGAGGGGGTCGTGACAGATTGGTCCTTTTACTAACTTGATGTGATACCTGTAGTGAAAAATTATTATTATTATACATATGGTGTGATTGGATGAACAACTGGAATAAGTTATGTCAACCCCATTTAAACCTTGATATATGGGAACCTGGAATATTGAGATAATTTCTTGAGAATGTTTATTGTACTGTTTGGTCATGGTATTGACTAGTGGCCCATTGTAGGATGATATATCAGGTTTACTCTTATGGTATTTTCCCTAGATCTGTCATGAGAAAGGGTGGTTGAGCATATGGAGACTTTTTATTTCATCGTGTGTGACATGATACAATAGATGGGGTCTCGGGTATTGGTGTCTTCTGGATTATTCTTGATCTATTAGGATCACCTATGTCTATTAGCTCTATGTTGCATGTTGTGGTGACATGATATTATTATAATTAGTTTCACTTTCCTTGTTGTGTTTTTACTATACTTTCTTCTCGTGGATAGTTTTTCAGGTAAATTAATGTGTCAATTTAACATGTTTTATGTTCATTGTTTTTATTTAATGTGTTTCGTCCTCTTTGTACAAAATGAAAAATATAGACATCAATGCCCCTTGAAAATGATAATGGCACACTAATGAAATGATACTGGTTTTGGAAATGAGTATGGGAAATTAGATGTACTTTTTTTAATTAAAAGGTGTTGAATGTATAATTTAATATATTTTAATTAAAACAGGAAGTAAATGACTATTTTATTTTAATGGAAGTGCACTAGGAATAGATCGTCGAGCTAGCCTTCTGAGTTTTAATACTCACGCATATAGTACATTTTTATTTTTCCCCTTGTTCTGGATTAATCTTGATTTTGGTCTCTTTGGGTAGCAGGTGACAATTTTTTATATTGGCCAATTAGGTCACATAGAGATAGTGCAATACTCTTTCCTAGATAGTTGTTTTGTGTAGTTGCTGTAAATTATGAGATTGTGTATAATGGATGTTCAGGTCATTTTTTTTATAATCAGATTTTTTTTTATTTTGTTATTTTTTTTCTATTTATTTATTTTTTGAAAAATCATTCCTTCACATACTTTGTTGAATCCAGGCACTAGTTGTTAGCTCTTGGGAATTAGAAATTCCCATCAGGCCTTTCCATGGATCCAATCAGGTGACTGGTTCAGGGTCTAATTAGGCTGGTCTTTGGTAGTTAAATTTTCTTAAAAAGTAACAGTACTACTATAAAATTATTACAAATAAAATGTTTGTCATTGCAATAAATTTTAGATTGAATATTGATTTAAATATTTCATACTTAATTTTTTTTGTAAGAATGTTTTCATCACATTTTTATGTCAAATATTAAATGAAATTCTAAAATTTATATGAATTTAATTCAATTGAACATATTCAATGAATTTAATCATCATAAATAATATTAATTAATATTTTCCACATTGTTCTTGTTCATAATTAATAAAAAAATAGTAAAAAAGTTAATATAGTTAATGATAAAACAAGTTTACTCGATGGTTAATTTATAATAATTGGGGTTAATTTAACTAAAAACATAATAAAAACCATTGTATTATTGTATTTATAAGTTACCCTTATCAAAATATAATATTATCTATTTTGGAGACATTTATCTAGGAATGTGACATGATATTATTTTAAAATAATGAAAAATGAAAAGTGTGACAGTCACCTCTAATATTAAAATGACACCTCCTCTACTTTCTTATTTACATATATTAATAAATTTATCTCAACCAAAACCTACCAAATTCTCTCCCCAAATTTATTTTACATGTTATTTTTTTATTTTTTTTATCAAAATACAAATCCCATGGTCCTTAATAAAATATTCATAGGATTTAATTCTATATGAAGGTAATTGTATTCACCAAGAAATTTCTTTTTAATTTAACTTTTTCCACCTTCAATTATGTCTTTATAATTGTAATGAAATGAAAATATTTTATTAAAAATAATTGGAATTTTTCCTGTTTTTTCATAACCTATATCCTTCTACTCTTTCATTAAAAAAGAATCAAAATTAGTGACTAAGTGTATGATAGACTACCACCTCTAGATCTAATGTAACTCGTTTTCCTTCAATACCTTTCATTAATAGAAAAAATAATTTATATAAAATATATATTTTATTTTTACGAAAAATATTGAATTAATGAATCATGTACACCCTCTAACATTCAATTACATTGGAAAAATGCAACGTCACTCATGCATACATGTGGACTACCACCTCAACAAAGAGAAGTGATTCATTTTTCATTTTTGGGTTATATAGATGGGGATAAGGATATATTTAATGAATATATATGATATGTGTGATATATATGATATAATAATTATTCTATAAATATTAATTATTAATTTTATATAATAACTTTTTCCGTTAAAAAGTGAAAACAACATTCAAGCATGTATACGGCTTACCATCACCATGAATGGTGTTATTCATTTCTTAATCTCTATCATTTATGGATGACTCAAAATATGTATATATGGAATATATTTTTTATTTATATAGAAAAACACATTCTTCAAAATATATATCCATAATTATAAAAAAAGGAACAAAATTATTAAATCGAAACACTTACGAAAAATGATATAGTTAACACTAGAAAATGAAAATTTTAATAAGAAATTATTACAGAATAGATGTGAAAATATTCTATGTAGATAGTTACTGCTATTATATGTATTTTGAATCATTATGGAATATAATTATAATATAATATAATTCATTATATAGGAGGTTATAGTTAATTCAAATAAATTGGAACTTGAGGTATGATATTTTCATCTCACTTTTACTTTTGGGAGCACTATAGGAAAACAGTGTTTTAGCGACAATTTTTCACAGCGGTTTTCAAATATTCCGCAATATGTTTTTCAATAAAAAATTTACCCTCTCTTTAATATTAGTACTTTTAAAAACCGATGCTATATTTTTTCAAATATTTTTAATAATTATTTTTTAAAAAATTGAAACAAGAATTTATAATTATTTTTAGAGGGGGTTTTTAAAACCTACTGTGAAATAGTAGCAGTTTTTTCAAAACCACCGTAAAATTGAAGAAAAATAATTAAAAATTATTTACTAATTAAATATTATTTGTTAATTAATATTTAAAATAAAATACTATTTATTATTTATAATTTTCATTCTCTATATGGTGTTAATTAATAAATTTTTTAATTACTAGTTAATAATATTTTTAAACAAGAAACAAATCATTAATAAAATGAAAAATATACTTTTCCATCAAATGATCATAAATTTTGATCTGAGAGTCATTTTTAGATCCAAAACACCTAAAATTGAAGCTTATAAAATAAGATAAAACAATGTTATAGTCAAATTGGGTAAAAATAAAAGGAATAAATGTTAATACAGTTTGAAAATGTTTGAAATCGAACTGGAACATCAAACAGACTATCCTTCGATCTGGGAGTCTGTTTGGGCTCTACTACCTATCAAATCAAGGCTTACAACATCATCTACATCGTGTATGTCTAGGACTAGCACATTGATCATTTTCCCTCTTTTTTGTTCCCTAGAAAGGCCAAAAGTCCTCAAAAATAGTGTTTTTTGTCACCAACCCCGATTTATGAAAATTAAATTGGTTATCACATCTGATCCCAATGTCTGTTAGTCCTGTATATATACCATATCGATCCTCGTTTCATGATCTTTGGTTTGAATGGGTGTGGAACTGAAAATTGTGCCTCAGATTAGATTTTATGGTCATTTCAATGTTTTTTAGCGTCTTCGAAGGCTCATACCATTTTGGGATTTATTTATTTATTAATTTATATATATATATATATTTAAAATTTATTAATTTTTTTATATTTCATTAATTAATTAATTAATTAATTATTATTTATCTATCTGTTATTAATTGTTATTATTTTTCTTAATTTTTTATATATATTTATTTCTTTGTTTAATATTTTTTATTTTTTATTTTTTAATTTTTTATTTATATATCATGTAGTTATTATGAACACAATACTTATTCATAATTTTATAATTTTATAATTAATTTTTCATTAGTTATTAATTTTTAGTTATTTAATTATTTATTTAGTAATTATTTATTTATTCATATTCATTTTTTATTAATTATTTAAAAAATATTAAATATTGAATATTAAATATTAAATATCATATATTAAATATTAAATATTAAATATTAAAAAATTTATATTAATTAAGAATTTTTAACTATAAAGTAAAAATTATTAATTATTAATTATTATGTAATAATTAATAATTAATTATTTTTATTAGTATTTTATTTGTTATTATTAATTATTAATTAATTAATTATTTATTTATTTATCTATTTATTAATTATATATTTATTTTTTCATTAATTTTTTATCTTTCATTTTTTTATTTTATATTTTTTATTATTTATTCTCTATAATTTTGGATTTATTAAATATTTATTTATTAATACTTTATTATTAATTTATAATTTATTTATTTATTAATCACATATTATTAATAAATACTCGTTATCTATTAATTATTCATTAATTATTTATTAATATCTTATAAATTATTTAATAATATTTAATAAATTATTTAAAAAATATGTATAAATTACTTATATATATTTACATATTAATTAATATTTTATATTGATTAATTATTAATAATAAATAAGTATTTATTAGTTGTTTTTAGTTATTAACTATTAATTACTTATTATTTAATATTTACAATTTTTTAATTATAAATTTAATGTTAATTATTTATTTATTTATTTATGATTAGTTTATTAATTAAATATTATTTAATCAATCATTTTTTTATTTTTTATTATATTATTTTAATATTATTAATTTATTATCAATAAATTATTGATTACAATTTTTATATAATTATTATTTATTTATTATTTATTATTTATTTATTTATGTACGTTTATTATTTATAATTTATTATATATTATTTTATTGTCTGTTATCAATTATTTGTTATTTTATTATTAATTTTATATTTATAATTTATGTAATTATTATATGTTATTTATTATATATAATATATATTATATATTATACTTTTTATATTATATATTATATATTATATGTTATATGTTATGTATTATGTATTATGATATTATGTTTTATTTAGTATTTTTTATTTAGTACTTATTATTTGAAATTTAAAATTTAAAATTTACAATATTCAATATTTATTTTACTATTTACTTTTTAATATTTAATATTTACAATTTATTATTTATTATTTATTATTTACTATTTTTTTACCATTTATTTCCATAATATATATTCCATTTTTATTTTAAATTAATATCATAATTATTAATAACTAATTAGTAATTTGTAATTATTAAATAATAAAAATTACTTATTAATTAAAAAATATGTAATAATGTTTATTGATTAACAATTATTGATTTATCATCATTGAATAATCATTATTTTTTAATCATTATTTAGTGTGTATCTATTTGTTAAGTATTATTTGTTTTTAGGATTAGTATATATATATATAAGTATATTTAATTCGATTTAATAACCACATGAAGAGTTTGTCGTAGTGGTAAAGTCTTTGGAGAATCATCATGAGGTAAGGGGTTCAAATATCACCCAACGAAGCATTTCATTATACGGCTTGGGAATGTGCATTGACATGTGCTTGTGCGTAGAGATGGGAATAAAGAAGATAATAATAAATAAATACAATAATAAATAATCATTTACATGAAATTTTCTGGATATATATATATTCATATAAGGTGATTTCATCCATGTGGATTGTGATTCAACAGTTACCAGATCTATAGGGATTTTTTTTTACAAACTTATTCTTTATTGAGATTATTTACGAATATGTTTTTAATGATGAAATTTCATGATCGACCTCTCATAGATCTAATGAATTTTATTCTCCTGTATATTTTTTAGAATATATTTTTTCTTTCATTTTTCCTCTCCTGATTTACTAAAGAGACCAAAAGAATGTTATTAAGAAAAATCTATATTATTTCTCTCTTTAGTCAAAACTTCTTTCTATTCTATATTTACTTTTTCTAAAAAAACATATTTTTTTACTGATATTTATTTTTTTCATGTAATTTTTAACAATGTTTTAGTTTTTTTTAAAAAATTTAAGAGGGATCTTCTTGTCATTTTCCAAATGAGGTATTTTTTTATTTTTATTTAAAATGTGAAAGGAATTTTTTTTAGACTTATACAACCTGATTGGAATTTCCCATTATCATGACCACTTGATTATTTTAGGATTCATTCTTATTTAACAAGGTTCATTTAAAAGGAAATATTTTCCATAATATTTTCAAAAAAATTAGATTTAAAATATGTGACTATAAAGAGAAACAATTATTTTCCTCATGAAATGTTCCAAGTGACCATTAAAGGAATTTTCCTTCTATGATGTCATTCATGGATGTTAAATATGTTTTATAGTACTAACCATAACAGGTTTCTCATTTCTTTTTATGGTGTATAATTATGATCACATGTTTTTTATGAAACCCTTTTCCTTTAACTGGATTACACAACAACAAAATTCTTATAGCCCCATTTCTTTTCAAGGATATTGATATGATGAATGCTTTATTCTATTTTGTAATAAATCATTAGAATATTCATTATGTGATTGGTGATTCTATAATTATATATCCCTATAATGAAATTGGTAATGAGGCATATAACATGAGATAAGCTATACAGTAATTCAGAATGAACCTACGTCAGTATAGGTCTTTGTCCTCTATGATATTTTTTGCAGTCAACCTTGAATACTTCATTAGTTTGGGGAATGAATCAAATCCACAATGATAGTCTCCATAATAATCCTCACATAATAATAAAATTACATTCTATTCTTATCTATAAACCACAAAACCCAGTCTTATTATTGTATTTTTATCATGTTGTTTATTTTATTTGATTCCATTATGATTAATTTCTTATGAACATCCAAACATTATTTCGTGACTAACGATTATGAGATAAGATATGCAAGGAATAGTTTTCAAATTCTATGATCGTGTTCTCATACAATTATTCTAATGTTTTTTAATTTATCATTTATATCTATTTTTTCCCTTACTAGGAATATGATCTTACGCTTTCATATGTTTTTCCCATATTGTGAAGAATGGTTTTATGTCTAATATGACATCCAATTGTGCTAATTATGATGAAAATGGTGGGGGATGATGTAGCTCAAATATGAAGAAGTTTTTTATACACCCCATATTCAAAGGCACAAAAACTTTTAGTTTCTATTATGTATAATTATAGTATGTAATTAATATTCATCTATTAAGTTATGATATGTATATATAAAAAGTTTCTTTCTATATAATGAGATGTTATTTCACTTATGGAATAGATGTTTTATTGTATTTCACAAACAACAAATTATTCAAAAATTATATAATCCAAACTATTCTAAATCAAGACTCATTAACGAATATAAATATAATAATCAAAATACCTCTTTAGTGAAATATAAATCCAAAACAAATAAAATTGATTTGAATTTACATGTTTATATCTAAATGTGCGTTATATTTTATTTTTGAACAATGAAAATGGGTATTCTAATTAATATATAGTATTATGGTTGAAAAAAGAAACCATTAAAAATAATGGAATGCTACAACTACAAAAGTGTAGGTTTATAAGAACTTATTGAACTATTATATTTGTGTAAGTAAGAATAAAGTTCATTACTTCAAGGGATTCCATTAAGAGATATTTGGAATTGAAAAGGAAGAAAATAATACACATGGTAAGGGATTCAAGAACCTCTATGCAGGGTTTTAATTGTTTAGACTAGCAATATATTAAATGATCATTAATATACTGAGTTAAGGAAATCCAAAACTCCCACTACCTTATTCATAAATATTTTTATCATAGTAAGTGGGGGGTTTTTTTTGAAATTTCTTATATATATTTAAAATAATACAATATTTTGATCCTAATATATTTTTCAAAAATCGAATAAAAATAATTTTCCATGTGTTAATTATATTAATTAATGGAAATAATATTAATATTATAAGTTATCCATTAGTAATATACTATACTGTTTAATATAAATAGTTCTTTTAATTCTGAAATTATATATAAGTAAACATCAATGAATCTTTAAGTCTATATCCATAAATTATCATATATCCACTAATGATATTCACCTCATATATTAGTTTATGATGACTATAATTCTATAAGAGGAATTAATTTCTCATTTTTTGAAATAAATAGTATCCAAAACTTTTATGAAATATAGTATCATGATTTATATGTTTTGGTGAAGAAATATGCACACCAATAAATTTAATTAGAGGATGTTTTTTTATAAGCACATACTTTTTTGAAATTCAAAACCAAAATTTTGTTTTTGTATACACCCTGAATGTATTCGTATTATTAAGTAGGAATAATGAATACTATATCGAAGAATTATATTGAAATCTACTGGGATTTGGATGTAATGGAGTCCATATGAAAAAATATTGTGGCACTCTATTTTTTGGTGTTTCTATACTCAAAATTGTTGGTGAGTATTCAACAAGAACATTGTAAGTATGATATAATTCAATAAAAATGAAGCATGATACATTATTAAAATGATTTATAAGAAATTTTCTATAGCACAACACTAATTTCCAATACCATTATAATATCCATTTGAATAATACCTAACATAACAATATTATATGATTATTTTATAGACTAATTAAATGCTGATGCTAGTTTCCTTAGTAGATATCTAATGATACATGTATGAATTACATAACTAAATGGGTTTGAATACCAATGAATGCTAGTAAGATATAGAATATTTACAAATCCATTTTTATATTGAAAAAACCATTGTGATCACAAATCCTTTTTTTTTGGAATGAGAGATTTTCCTGAGTCTAAATAGGGTCGGTAGGAGCACTAATTTCTACCAAGATAGTTATGTTGATGACATATGAAAATAAATAGTCATTCTTTAAAGAATTCATATACTAAAGTAATAAAAATCTCAATTAATAACCGAAAAAATACTAAAATCTAGGAAATAAGGTCTACAAATTTGTATCCAAGGGATAACTCAATTAATTCACGGTACATATGCAGACTATATATATTAAAATAAAGAATATGAAAGTTCAAAAAAAAATTGTTTCCTCTCTCTCATGGTATGAAATCTATCTATGATAATGTGAATGGGAATTTGAAAATATTATGAAACTAATTTTTAATTAATGTTGTAATGTAATTTATTTAATACTCCATGATATGTAATAGTGCTAGATATTAAATAAGAATGTTATATAAATTTGAAAATATAAAATAATGCCTGTGGAACTACATAGAAATATATTTAGAACTATTTGAAATTACATGAAAATGTTGAAATAGATGGCTTCCTAATAATATGATATATGGGAATACTACCATTTAAAGGGATATAAAACATGTTTTTTAGAAAATTTTTTATTAAATATTTTATTGAAGAAATTTTCATATATATTAAAAAAATTATTATAACTAAGAGTGTTCATATTTAAAATAACCATGAACATTGTGGATTCTAATGTAGCATAAGAATTATTGTATCCAATAGTTGTTAAAATCTTCATTATACCAAAATACTAATAGTCATAAAATATAATGATAATATTTGAATATGAATTAATACAAGATTTAAAACATATAATAAGGGAGTAATAGATACTTCAAAATATTACAATATGATGGTTTTTTCCTATGTAGTAAGGTCAGGGATAGAAAAGATACAAAACTGATTTTTTTGAACAAAACATATCCATAGAGACATGGTACGCCAAGTAGATATATCTATACTCAATGATAGAAACTTTTATATGAGAGATATAAAAATTTAGTTAGAATATGGTTCAAATATAAGTGGGAGTATATTGTTGACGGTTTCATAGAACCATGTAAATTATAATTTAGATTTCTAATATATTCATAGACCTGCATATCAATACATACCATATAGAATATTTATTTTAATTTTTTTGTGATATTTTCAATGAATATATGTCTCATTGAAATGTTATAGTAGTTTCCCACTATGATGAAAACTATGAAAGTCTATGAGGATATTCATATACTATATATCCTATAATCACATGAGATCATCTGATGTGACCCAGATGATGGAGACTACCAAGTGTGGGGAAAATTCAGTAGATGAGACCTTATTTCATGTTATTAACTATTGGTAATCTCTATGATAAATGTTTATGAGGATATACTCACCTTTCAAGGTTCCACCTGTTATTTTCATTGAATAATTTTATATTTGAATATTTTTAATGATTTTAATACATTATTATTGTTATTATTATATATCATGAGTCGTGTACTTAGAATAATTTTTATAAACAATAATTATTTTTGTTCAAGAAGAAGTTATAGATGTTGCGTGCTACAAAAATGATATATTATTCACAATACATGGAAAAATGATTTTTATATTCCATAATTATGGATGTTTACATATAATAATATTTATTAAAAGGATACATTCAGACCAAATTCAATGTTTATAGTGTATTTATGGGTTAATTTTATGATGTCAATGAAAAATGTATCAATCATTTTGGTTGATGAATCATTTATGTATCTAGGTCAATGTGATATCTATGAAAATTTATTATATTTAATAATGATAATCGATATATTTTTTACATTATTGTGAAATTAACTTCTTTCACTATATATCCCTTTTTGTGTATCTATATATTGATATTGGTATTTTGAAAAAACTGACTAATTCCACATAAGAAGTGGCCTATAGAGTCACTAAAATACTTTATTTTACATTAATATTAGTTAAATTCTATATGAAATTAATGTTTTTAATGAATATTAGTCGCTAGGATATAAAATAATATTTATTTAGTATTTATTGATACCATATATTCTGTCATAATTTCATTTTAATTGGTAGTAAGAAGTATATATTTAATCCCTAGACTATGAATATTATGTTAAAAATAGTGAATAATAATTTTTATTAAAGGTTATGGAAATGTTGATTATGATGGCTGGATCAATTTATGGATCTTGGTAATGGGAATGATATATTAAATATTCTCTAGTAAATATTATTTTATTAATTATTATTTATATTTATCAGGAAACATGTCCATGTCCAAAAAATAATAATATTATTAGTTTTATTTGTTATATGATTTTATAAGTATTATGAGGTTGGTCAAGGGTATTTTTAAAATTACTAATTCAATAAACCTAATCATATATATACACCAAATTATATCATTTTTTATTAATAGAAGTCATGTGTCTCTACTCTACTATTTATTCTCTATGGAATTAAATACAAGAAGGACATTTCTAGGGTTTTACCTCAATCTGAAGAGAATATCCTTCAATTTCCTCATCCTTGTAAAGAATTATATAACAGAAAGAAATTCTAAAAACCGTTACATGTTGAGTTACTATCAAATGATAGTGATGCAAGATGATTGGTGCCTTTTTTATTGCACCCGAAGTACAATAATCATCATGTAGCGATCAAATTTTCTTGTGTTGATCGTTGATTGAGGGATTATATTTGTATCATCTCGATGGAATAGAGATAAAAGAGAACATCTGATTTAATTATCAGTAAATTCAATGAAAAATAAATCATTATGAAGGTAATTTATTGTTAAAATATTAATAATAAATTTTATATCAAAATTACATCAATTTCATTATGAGCATAATTCTTTGTGGTTCTTAAAATATAACCATGAGATATTCTGTTTTTCTTAATGTATCATTGATTTATTCATTGGATTCAAGGAAAAAATTACATTAGATATAGGAATGATGTACCTCCATTGTATCCAAAATGTTTAGTATTAGGAACCCGTTTAGGTGGAATGGATTAACCTTTATTTTTTTCTTCCAAGCCAAAATGAGTTTTTCTTTACGATCCACATATGGGTTGTGATTATAATGTGTATGTTTGCATTTAATCAAGGGAATATATGGTGGTCCCACATAGAACCTAACCTTACATGGAGGTGTGGGTGACGCTTCCACTTACATAAAAGTGATAATAGTTTTTTCTCACTTCTGTATTTCCTATTCTTTAGTGACGTTACATGCTTAGATTTTTATTCAATTCAATTGAGTACATCCTATTGGAATTTTTTTCATTATAGTTAATTCTAAAAAACTAACTAGGTACCTTGGTGTTATTTATATGGTAAAAAACTCATTCTGAATGTTTTTCATTAATATATCAATAAATTTTTACATTAAAAATATTTCTCAATTTTAAAATGATCAAATACAATAATGTATAATTCATATCATCTCAACTAAAAATATATGGGGTTTCTAGGTTAGTATAACAACAAAATGGGACATCCCATGGTTTCAAAATAAATCTATGTTTTGTTCAATCCTTATATTCAATGATCCTAATATTAATCCACCCAAGGAAGTGTAATATGTGCGGTTCAAATTTTGTTATCTTGGCACATTAATTGATGTAAAGTAGGGATTTCCAAAATTTAGGTTTTCAGGGTTCGGGTAAATAAGATTTGGATAATGTTAATTAAATATATGTACTTATGTTTAATTTCATTCCATTACATCTAATTTATAGATGATGGAGTTTTACAACTTAAGGGGTAGTTTCACCGTATTTTTATAGGTGTGTCATAGGTTTCATTCCTGAGCCAGGTTTTAGAGACCGTTCAAGGGAGGTTACATTTATTGTTATACCAGGGATGTGGTATGTCGAACAAATTTGTGATTAATAAGACCTATTATGTTGGGATTATAAAGTATTGAGGGATGAGTTTGTTCATTATGTTGGGATATTCTAACTGATAACTATGAATCCATGAACAATATATGAACAAAATTTATCCCATTTCCCTGTAACCCATTGGAAAACAACTTTTTTATCTCATTTTATTCATTCTATATTTTGGTGAGTTATTCCTCACTCAATAAAAGATCTAATTTTTTAGGTATTATGGAAAGTAATATTGAGTTCATAAATATACAAGGAATTAAGTAACCATTTGGTATAAGAATTTAAAAATTCGGTCATGGGTCTTGATTATTGCTTCTTTAGTGAGTATGTGAACATTCATTATTAATTTTCAGCCTCAGGTATTAATTAATCTAAATATATATTGTTTTAATGAAATATACCATTGTATATTTCATGGTAACTACTTCCTCATCCATATCCTTATAATAAGTAGCTACATTGGGATAAGGAAACCTGTAAAAGATTTCATTTTCAATGGTTATATTTGTTTACTCCTATGAGGGACTTTCAATTTCATTATTATTTTGAAATTTCTTCAATAAATGTTAGTATTATATAATTTATAAAATGGAATTTTTCACCTGGAATTTTTTTTACAAGAGTTCCATATTAATATTACATATCAAAATCCAATATAGAAAAAATAATTCACTACTCAAGGGGTTTCTCCCAAAAATGTCAAAACCGATCTCCTAAAAGGAGGATCTCTTTATACTATGTCTGTATTAAGATCAACCTAATGGTTTATTAATGTTGGATGGGATATATATATATATATATTCTTAACTATATGGGTTGGGTTTTTTCTTAATTTTGCGTTAAAAATTCCCCCTATCATGTTGACTGGTTCCTCCCTTGAATCCCAATTGCCAACAATGATTTTACTTTTCATTCCACTTGAGCCTCAATTTTATTATGTTTTGGATATAGTATTCATTGTATTGGAATTATTTCTGTTGTCTTATATGTTCAACTAAAAATATCAAATATAAGGGTGGATTAATATTATTAGGTCTCTCCATTGTCTACTCCACCCTTTACATGTAGACTTGGGTACTTTGTATGAAATAATATCATTAAATTTTGTATAATCCAATCATATTATTTGATAGAATATAATTATTATGTCATATCATTGCACTTGTGTGGGGAAATATGTCTCCAAACGACTAAAACATACTCTTCTAAGCTATTATTTAACTCAAAATGATTTATAGTATATTATATTATCCAATCATTTTTAAAAACTGCAAAATTATTTTAAGATATTATTAACCCTTGTAATTATCTTCTGTAATTAAAATTAATAAATTTAGAAACCAAAAACTTCTTTTATACTAAAAACACTTTTTTACTCTTTGATGAATAGAAATAAAAATATATAAGGATCCTTGATAATTAAACAATAGTAAAAACATCAGAAACACATTTCATAACTAATTTAATTCATCATTTTTATATCAACCATTAAATATTCACTCTCTATTGATTACTTCTTTTAAAATTTATATATATGAATAGATATACATTATCTCTAATTCTATCAAGTTTAACTTCTTCCACAACACATTATTATCCTATTTCTCACACACTCTGTGCAGTATTTTTCCTTATAAAAACACCATTCATATATAACAATTGAATAATGAAATTAAACATTAAATTTTTTCTCTAATAATGATATTCCACCTTATCGTGCTTAATTTTCAAAGTTTATATTGAATCTACTCTGTCAAATCACACTTGATGTGTTCTATTGATACAAACAAATTTACATGGATAATTCTATGAGTTAAAAATAATTTCAAATCATTAAAAAACTTAAATATATATTTTTAGTTAAACCAAAATTAGGGTAATTGGTAACATTTCATGTTTTGTTTAAACTATGAAAAATGGTCTTATCCATTTTTAAAACTAGAATAAAAAAGGTATACCATGTGGTTTTATTTATTTCTTAACTTTCTTTATAATCATTCTCACCATTTCAATTTTTACTTGAAGATGTACATTTCCACATTAATTTTCCACAACCAAAATAGTTATGCTTGGTAAACACCGTGACCCTCTAAATAAAACCATGACATGGTTTATCATCCCCAGGGGAAACAATGATTTTTACACAAAACATTTTCTTCACTAAAATAATTTTCCTTTGTAATTAATAAAATATTTTTCTGATAAATAAATCATAAAGGGTTTTAGTTAACACCATGGAGTATTTTAATAACTTTCACATAATATTTCTTCTAAACTAAAGGTATATTCTAATATTCCTTCAATTCTTCTAACATCACATAATAAAATTACACACTAAATTCAACATCTATATATCCTTATAATTTAACTTTTAATATAAATGATATATGTATTGAAAATATAATCCAATACTAAAAAACTCACTCCATATAACACCTCCTTTAATGAACACATCTACACCTAGAATATAAAAAACTTCCCCAAAATGTTCAATATTCTCGAGAAGAATTTATATTAAAAAATTTATTTCTACAGAGATTTAGTCTCACCATAGTTTTTATAATATATTAGATAAATTATATCTCTTGTAATACCTATTTAAATATTAATTCTTCAATTGATTTAAATTTGATTCCTATAATATTTTGAAATTTAATATATTATAAAAATATTAATGAATAAATCTTTATGAAACTAATTATTTGGGTTTATTTCCCAAAATATAGGCCAATTATATCCATATATATATATACTAATGTATATATATATGAGGTTATCATACCATTTCTTATAAATTTCTAGAATAAATTTAAAAAAAACGTAATCATTGTGAAGTATAGTGTGATAGGTATCCAAATAATAACCTTTGAAAAAAACTATAGTCCAATGTACTACAGCTTGGACAAAATTCTTACTATCTGTAGATAAATAGTTTAGTGGAATCCTTATTCTAATACAACTAGTAGATATTATTTATATAAATTATAATAAACATTTATTATTTAGTTCATAACCAAAAATAAATAATTGACATGGATAAATGAAACTAAATTTTATGTTGAACCTAGAACAGAACTCTTTGGAAGCACGATAATAAAATTAAAAGAGTTAATTAAAATATGTTTAATTTAAAAATCAATATTTTTGTTGTTAATAAATTATATTAATGAAAAATAATGTGGGATTCATATAAATGAAATAAATATTTGAATATTTATCATGTGATTTAAAACATTATGCAAAGATAATTTTTATTGTAAAAACATTTTATAGTGTCTAAATTAATAGTAATTCGGCATGGGCCATTACTATGAAAAACTAAACAATATTTACCCCAAACATTAGTCGAGATTCCACTAACCTCATTGTACCCACATAATTCCTAATTTTTTATGATATGTTATGAGAAATGATCATAAACTATAGGTGGAATGATTCAACTAAAACAACTAAATACAAAAATTATATTACATATACCTAACAAATAAACCATCAGTGTGATATATATATACATGGTTATTTCATATTTTAGAAAAAAAATGGAATAAATATAATATAATCCATTATAAAATAATCTTGATCAAAATAATACTCACAACCAAAATGGATGACATCATCTTTATACTACCATGAACCCATCTCCAATATTTATATGAGAATACTTATATATAATAAAAGATATTACTAACGATAGATGTGTTTTTCAAACAATATTGAAAATAAGAATAAATATTTGAATATGATCTAAAATTTATTTTCATAGGTGAGTATAGACAAATGTAGTAGGAAATTATTTGAAGGGTTTTATAAGTATTGTTTAAATAGGAAATCTAGTCATCATAGAATGAGGTATAAATATGGAAATAATTTTTTATTGAAAAATATATGTAAGGTTTTTGTATAAATATTCCATGAAAAAAAATTATATTTATAATGAAAAACATACATGGGATCAGAAGATAAATTTGAATATGGATAAAATTAAATAAATCAATAAAACTTATAAAAAACCAAAGTTAATGTGTCATGGTAAATTGCATATGGGCCTAAGTTAGTGAGAATATGGATTACTATAATAATCAAGTAAGTAATCATTACCAAATTATTTTCCATAATCAATCCTTATAATACAATTTTCATATATATATATATATCCATCTATGTATAGGCCTCTAGCCATAGTATAAACCTACACGGGATGGAAGATCCAATATCTATAGAAAAAGAAAAAATGGTTGGTGAGGTTATAATGGATATAGTCTGACTGTTATTGTAACTAGTCCACCCTAGTTATAGTTTTATCCTAACTATGTTGTAATTTCCTAGATAGAGTGGCACCATTTACATGGAATTTAATTTTCATCAACCCAGTGTTCAACATTTACCCAAAATAATATCATAGTAAACAAAATTATGTGAATTTTGACCTAATAATATCAAATTTGTTTAAATGATTTAAATAATTCCAATGACCACTATATTTTTTGGGAAACCATCTATAAATACTTTAATATTATTTTGATGATTTATAAAAATCATCCCATGAATACACATTATTTATAACTCTTAAAATTAAATTTGGAATTCTCACAAACACTGAGAAAGATTCAAATTCATAAGTTCATATTTTATACACTCAATATATTACCTACATCATTTCAATACTTATATAAGATTTAATTATCATATGATTTTAAAAAAATTATCATATTAAAATTTTTTATCATTTATATCAATTAAAAATATGGAATCAAAAAATGTTAAATCCAATAATTGAATAGGAATAGAATCACATACCTAATGAATTTTAGTTATATATGTGAAATAATATATAAGGACAATAGATAATCAAGTATTGTATCATATTAAACCTTATAAAATTAGGATCAAAATTTATTCAAATAAATAATGTCATTTCACTATGGTGTGTATATTGACATACTCTCTTGGAAGAAAATTGAACTCAACTTATCCCCAAATCAATAGTTTGAGGTTATCCATAACCATGTATTCCATTATAGGGGGTATATCTCTCCAAAATTTATGGTTTCATCATCCAATAAAGAAACCATATTATAAAATACCTATGTTTATAGAAAGTCTACACGAGGGAACATAAAGAAGGAAAAGAGTGATTGATAGATGGAGAAGGTAAAAAATAATTGGTTTCTTCCTTCCTATTTCTCCCACAACCACACATGACCGAAAAGAGTGGTTCCACACACATTAATTCTATTTCCTTTATATCCCACTATTTCTAATGTCAGAATATGTCTTATTTTATTATTATTAAATACAATTATATGATTAATAGAATATATTCTAATGAAATTAATAAGACTAAATCAAATTAGAATTATCTCATTACCGATTTTTAATCATATACCATGTATATTAGAAATATAATTAAAAAATTTATACATATCCACACTTTTATAGAAAATAATTTAAAAAAACTCATATTTATAAATAAATTATAAAACCTTCATCAACCACCTAGAATAATGACTCAGTACATAAATAGAAAAAACACATCATTTAATTTCCTTTTATGTTACACCATTTTAAATATAAACAACTTATTAAATCAAAAATAACATCTTACTAACATTAACTAAGGATAAAATTATAATATTTTTTTTAAATAATTACTAGAATGTTGGGCGCTACTGTTTATTACTCTATAAATAATTTCATCCTCAAAACTTTATAGAAATATAGTTAAAAATAACTCTATTGAAAACCATATTTAAAAAACCTTTTATATTAAAACAGATAATCCCATATGATGAAAATAAAATACATTTTTAGGGGCCATGATCAATTATAAATCCTATTATAGAAAAACATTAAAAACTATTTTATATATTGAAATTTTCATTTGGAAACATCTTTTTTCCATAATAATATTAAAAACAAAAATCACATAAAACTATAGAGAATGGATAATTCACTACCAATAAGATATCTCATTTATTATTCATGTAAATATAATAACTATATAATTTAAAAAATTACTCCCCAATATAAAAAATTTCCACGAACCCTAATGTATAACCATGAAATTATCTGATTATAACCCATATCATTATAATTATGAAATATTTATGGACAATAAAGTATAACTATTAGAGATATATTTGTAAAATACCTTTAATTCATTACATAACATTAAAATAAATTGAAACAAAAAAATATATCTCATGAGAAACATCACTAATCATTAAGATTTGTAATGGAATTATGAATACACCCAAGCATTTTTTGGGGAATAAATTTCAAGCATAGATTATAAATAAAAAATACATATTAGAAAAACATAACTTAATCAATATTGATAATAAACATATAATTGAACCCCCATATTGAAATAAGATATTATCCACAAGGATAAGGATCATCTATCCCCATAGATCATACATTTACATTCATTGGTGACTCAAGAATAACTATCGTTATACTTATCTTGAGGCTTTCTCATCTATAAAAGAAGAAATAAATTAGCAAAACATCATTACACTATAATAAAACACACAAAAACCACATCAATAACATAATAATATAGATGTAGAGAAATGGAACACATTCTATCCCAATAATAAAATGAGGAAAACACCCACTAAAGAAAGGGTGAAAAGTGAGAAACATATAAATTTAGGTAATTGTAATATAAAATTTAAATTTATATGTCTTATAGGAAAAATTTTACCAATAAAAACTAGATATAGGGTACTCCATATAATAAATATTTTTTAGCTCATCAAAATACATAACTTTTAGCTCACAATGCCTAAACAGAAATCATGATAAAAACATATGGTCATTTGAGGTTGAATCATAATTAATAAGTTCATTTAGAATATTAATTATATATGAATTCAATAAATATAAAATATGATTTTGTTTAGGTTAAAAGAGGGTTTAAAAAATTATCTTGGTATACTTAACATTTTATGGCCACTTAGCTGTTATAAATGGTGGATGAAATATGAGTTAGTTTTTTTAAAATTAGTTCATTTATAGTAATAAAATATGGTTTAATAAATCTGGAAATGACTTTATGGGTAAGGTTTTGACAAAATATTAAATTCACTGTTTGGGGGATTGATTTTATACACTATAGAAAATGAAATAATTTTCTCCAGAAATGGGTGCTTGTTTTTGAAAAAACATGCACAGGTAATTCATCTTTTCTAAGTATTTTTATATCATATATGATTTATTTTTTTATCATCTTTCATCATATTGAGTTAAAACATAAAATATAAACTCTTAATATAATTATATACCTAAAAATGAAGAGTTTCAATCATTAAAACCCAATAGTAACTTGTTTTTAATCATATTCATAACCAAACCCATACAAATATTATCTAACCCTAACCAAAAACAATAAGACACAAATCCATTTACATAATTGTCAACATATATCACTAAAAACAACATGATCAATCATATATTTCTAAAGAAATATGATTTAATCATTATTTTACCATAATTCATTCAAAATGTCTGAAATTCCAAACCGTTCTTCCATAAGATATCTCACTCTCCCATTGGTATATAATTGTCTCCAAACATAGAAAACATTAATATTATTACAGAAACCATGATCTAGTATCATAAATTCGCCAATCGTATCTAAAAAAATATATTCATCGCAATAATATCATTTTACCAAGAACCCATACTACATTAATCACAAAATAAAAAAATACAAATAATCCAAATTTTTAATGCTCAACCAACATGACATTAATGAACACAAGACAATTAAAACAAGAAATTAATTGGTTTCATGAATATTAGGGGCTATAAAAACAAAAACATAAACTCATATAAATTGTCCTATGGTAAAATAAACACTATAAAGGGCATGAATATATAAATAAATCAAATTCAAATGATTTAACAACATTACAATATAATAATAATTAACCTACATTGAATAAGTAGTAATATTTACTAAAAACTATAAAAAATTATAAAAATTAATTTTTATGATTGAAATTCATTAAAAACACATTATTTATCAATAAATGATATTTATTATTAACATTAATGTAAAATCTGAAAATATTTGAAAATAATTAATATATCATTTAATCCAAATTTATGAAGAACCGAATACAATATTGAATCAATTAAAATTGAACTAAATTAATAGAATAATATACAACAAAGAAAATTTAATTTCCTCTTAATGTTATCACAAAAATAATGGATTTAAATAGGAAATACTTCCAAACACTCACTTAGATAAAAAAATCCAATTATCAAAATTATAACATCAATGAAATAAATCCAAGTGGATTCTCAAGATCTGTAGACTCAAAATTCAAAATACGGTTTGATATGAATTAATCATGGAAATAAATTCCCATTTCCTAATTCAAACTCGTTGTTTCAATCAACAAAATCAATTAAACAAACAATATATGAATTCATTAAAACATATATTTGTTTTTTTCAAAAAATTAAACTCATAAAAACAATCAAAATGCCCATATATTTTGATCACCATAAATTAAATTGAAAATAAATTTTAAATACAATTAACAAAAAAAATTTGGAATATTTTAATACATAATTTTAATTTTTTGGTGAAATTATTTATTATGTTCTTATTCTACCACTATTATAAATCATTACATAATTTCTATTTCAAATTGATTTCCAATACTAGACAAAATTTTGTCCAAATAAATCCTTAATCTAATGAATTCACTTTTTAATTAAAACTATAAACATCATATACTAGAATTATTATGAAAATATTCAATAACATTCCAAAAACTATTACATTTATAAACAAATAATTTTATAAAAATATTTTGAAAAAATAAATTGTAGTAGTTTTGATGTTACAATTTGTTAATCATGTTAATTATAACAGAAGAAAACATAATTTACATAATGTTAATCATTTTCATCAATTGTAAAAGATTTTCAATTTCATAAATTTAAATGAATGGAATAATCTATTATTTTTAAAATAAGTTGACCCTAGTTTATATTAAGACATTGTTAATGATAATTCATTTTTCAACTATTTTAACATGATCAATTAAAGTAAAATATATTCAAATATTTATTATATTTATAAATGGAAATTAATTTTATCACCCATAGTAAAGTACCATAACCAACCCTTAAATAAAAAACCCAATAGAATAACACATAACCTATATTAAATTAAGGAACAATTTATATTTATATTTATTATTTATCAACATATATAAAGAAAATACTTTATATTTTTAGAAATAATGTTATTCTACTCAAAAAATAGAATATTTAATTAAATATATGTTACGAAACCATACGATCCTTAAATTCGATAGGAAATATTTTTCTAATTAGTGAACTATTAATAAAAGGTAGTTAAACTAGTTATTTTGTCATCTAATACTACTAAAATAAGTTGAAGACCCCTCAATTTTTTTAAATCAAAATAATGACCACAGATATGAAATTTAACAGAAACTATCATTTCCTTTCAAACTGATCATGGATCACAACATACAAGACACAATTAAAAATCACCATAAGAAATCATATTCGTACAAATTATTTCTACATCCATAAATAATATATGAGGTATATAATTTCCACCTATAATAAATTTTTCAATCACTCCACGTAACCAAAGAAAAAAATAAATATAAAAAAAATTCTTTTAATGATTGTCCAATAACACTCTCACCAATATATACCCCACTAACTGAATTTTCATTAAAATATATATTTACTAGATATTTTTAGTAGTATATTCATCTTTTCCTAATATTTTAATATCAATTTTTTACCTTATAAGAAACCACCCAAACCTTCTCTAACACTATTTTCAATGAATAAACCATGATTTATCCCAAACCAAATTTGTCCCATCATTTACATATTTAGTTTCACTCCAATATTTTCTAGTGGTTAGAAACATGTGTAATGGTATGAATATACAATATGGGGGAATATCTTCCCTCAAAAACATGTAAATCCCTAAATTCAATTATTTCAGCATATAAAATATAACATCGATGAGATATTCCTTCTTAAAAATGAACCAATTCATAAAAAAATATTACATACTAATAAAATAATTCATTATAATAATGTAAACATCAAAATAATAATCCTTAAAAAATATATATAATATTTTACTCAGAACACCATGAACAAATCACTGAGTTTCGTGTTGGAAAATAGTCCTCCACTAGTGAATAAAATTAATGATATAAGTCCATTAATAAATATCCAAAAATCATTCCAAATTATACACCCACCATTTTCAATATATAGAGGATGATTATAGACATGCATTGTTTGGATTTAATTAAATAGTTAGATTATATTTCATTAAAAAATTAAAACATTATTTCATGTTTGGGATTCATATATTAAAATACATTAGTTTATATTCTAATTTGAAAAAGTATCAAGAGAATCTTAAAAAATTTCCTTTCAAAAATACAATTCGATATATAAAGAAGAAATTAAATTGAATCAAAAGATAAATAAGATTAAGTATGGAAATAATAAATAATCAAACAATTATAATAAAAACAAATTTAGCATGTAGTGAAAGGATAAATATTGGACTAAGGCTCAGTGAACTATATATCTCATACAAATAAACATAATACTCAATACCAAATTCAGGAAAAAAAGAAATCCATACCGACATAAATCTACATCCATATTCATATGTCCAAGGGCCGCAAGAAATATTTATATCCAACACTAGCAGGTAATGTATTATCTTGAGAATAATATTATAATAGTATTGAGCCAATAATGCAACTAGTTAGAGTTGTATCAAAAATCTTTTACCCTAGCCAATGCGAAATCATAACTAGAATGTAAAGGGATACATAATAAAGATGTGTTTTATAGAAAATTATTTTTCATCAACCTATTTTCAATCAATGAAATAACATAATTTCATGGTAAATAAAATTAGGGTATGAATGAAATAATCATATATATTTTTATTAAACAATTAAAATCAATTAAAACACCCACTTATTCTTAGAAAACCCCCATAAAACAACTTTAATAATTATTTAGGTGTAATAATACATCATTCATTTAAAAAATATAGCGATATCCCTTGAAATACATGTTAGAATATTAAAAAACCTTTGGTATGAATTTAAATCATAATTCATGAATTTATATGATATAATGATTAATAAGACCATAAATATCCTAAAATTTACATGAAAACTATATAAATTATCTTATAAATCAGAAATATCAATCAAAATATAATAATATATATATATTAAATTTAAATCATTTCATTTATGTGTTATAAAAAACCAAACCATGTGATGTTTGTGGATACTATAAAAATAACATGCAAAGATGCCACATAATTTAGTATTGACAAATGATTGATTATCTAAAATTATGATAAAAAATTTTTCATTGAAAAAGATTGGTTTCTCCAATGATCAAATATTGACATACTCATTGGGCATTAAATGAAAGATGTCTTAAATTAGAACAAATCATTATAGGTTATCCTTAATCGTCAAATGAATTCGAGGAAAACATATGTCTCCAAAATCAATGGTTTCACTATATAATAGGAAAAACCTAAAATTGAACACATATTTTTGTAGATATTCTACATGAAAGAATTTGGAGAAGGATATGAAATTGAAAAATAAGTATAAGTTAGAGAATAATGGACTTATTACTCCCTCGTGATGAGTTGACATGCATAGACCTAAATATGGTTTTCCCCTTTTTTACATCTAATTTATCACCCTCCAATTAATAGTAATGTTTTAATAATCGTCTTGATGTTTATTAACACTATTATGTAAATAATAATAAGTAATGTTGTGTTAGTATTCATAATAATAATAATAATATTATTATTATTATTATTATTATAGTTATATTCTAAATGAATAAGATGTTAATGAAATTAATTATATTATAAGAAATTCCAAAAATTACATAATCTCCAATTAATCATATATTTAATATATAGAAAATATATTTTGAAAATTACATGTATCTATATTTTTAAACAAACTCATTTTAGAATGATGGTTCTTTATAAATAAATTTTGGAAACTATTTTTTCACTTATAAAAATTAATATTCAGTTAAATGGAAAAAGTATTCATTTAATTAAGTTTGAATTCGTACCATAATAAATATATAGAAAAAATTGAATAATAATTTAAAATATTACCCATAATTTTTAATGTTACCATTAAAGTATTTTATCTAAATAATTTTTATATAGGTGTGTGTCACACTCTTGACCTAAGTTGATGATGTTTTATAGACAATTTAAATTAACTTACCCAGAAAAAAAATATTTTTAACTAATCTCATGATATTGTATAATAATATATAATTTTATCACTTCCCTTGATATAGATTATATATGTATCACTAGATAAGTGTAATATAATTCTATTATGGTGTCTCTTCTAACTTAGATTGTGAACTAGGAAAAAAATATCAACTTTATAAGTATCTATATTCAAATTTGTTTAGTAATTTATGATTATATATCTATGAAACATTATGTCATAAATATTTTTATATTACAGAATAGAATGAAAAATTACTGTCGTAGAATGCCTCTAACCCAAAAATTGTATGGAATTTTTAGAAAAGATATTTATTTCCATACATCACTCTCTATATTATATAATTTTCATTTGATTTCAAATATTAACATATGAATATATAAGATTTATTCCCTGATTATGTCTGTAGTTCTATTTATATGCTTTATAAACATTTACCGCACCATTAAACTATGGAATAAACCTTATAAAACCCTAAATAAATCGATGAAATAATAATATTTAATAATTAATAATATTAAATAATATGTGTGCACCTAATAATTCATGTTCATGTTCAATTTATTATTGAGGTTGATTGAGAACCCATATAGACTACCAATTGGGACCTTCATCTATAGGTGTAAACTATCCTAAAGAGTTACAAAACATGTTCAACTAATCAATAATTATTTTTGATGACATCATATATTAACTTATAATATTAATTTTTCAAAAAAATATATATAAAATAAACAATATAAATATGATTAACTATCACAAATATGGAATTAAAAACTTATATTTAAAATTTTACATTATCCAGAAAAGAAACTCATAATATTAGTGATGTTCATATAACCCTGAAATTGTTATGTTTTATACTAATTATAACATACAATATCAGGACCCCCTCCCAACAATGAGTACCCCTCCTAGGCCGACAATGTGAGAAGGGAGATAATGACCCCCCGAGTCTCGCCTCCAGTAGGCCCCGGGCTGGCGACTAGCACCGAGGGTATAGTAAACACACAAATGGGAGGCATTACCCTCTAAGAGAACACATGAAGAAAAGAGATAAGATAGAAACCAACGAAATCCAACTCAACCAGTAAGATGAACGAAATCCCATGTACACAAATGAAATTTCATGCAAAACTACTACAACTGAAACGTGAAAAACTGTGTGTACCAAAAAAGGAAGTAAAACCATAGTAACCACAAGCCCGAGCAGCTCCTGTAACTACAAGCTAGTAGTAACCATCCGAATCTCCAAACTACACCAAGTGACCTGAAAATCAGTTTATATAAACATATGGTGAGTATAATAATATACTGAGTATGATCCTCCCCGAAGCCTCTCATGCAAAAGTAAATAAAGCATGATAAAGCACCGTGAACAACATGTGAAACTGTCTCGTCACCTAAATAGGTATACAATGTTCCCAGACACCCAATGGATACTCTCACAAAGTAATTAATAGAAGAATATATCATATATTAAATATTATCAAGGGTACACCACTACTACTTCCTCAGGTGTTTGCCACTTTTCCCCAACACCGTATGTCCTGAGCATTCTCTCTCCAAAAGGCTTGTCTGTATACACATGGACGAAGCACCTAAACATGAACCTCATGCAACAAAACCTCCATGTCTATCTAAGAAATGTAGCCAGGTACATTCTGGGAGCCACCATATCCAGCATAACGTGTATCATATTCTGGGTATTATTCCTCAAACCATTACTGCCCATACACCAAGTAACGATCCTGAAGCTATCACAACCTATAGATATTACACCTATAGTTGTCCATAGGAAACTATATCTACAATATATGTGTGTTAATATCCACAAGGCATTATATCCCTACACACACATATATGGGAACATCTAACTGATGCACCTACCATCATAAGTAACTACCAAGAGAAGAGAGCTTGGCCAAATGGGGTAGTCATCCATTCCTCCTGCCACCGAAATGTTGGGGAAAACAACCCCCCAGGGCTCAAAACCCCTAGGGTGTCAGTTGAACTTACTGACAAGGTGGAGTAGCATATAGAAACCCAAAAATTATAGAATATACTATAGCTCCCAACAAAACTATGGGAATAACCTAGTCTTAGACTCAACTGTAGCTAACGTCTCTCGGACTCTGGGCAAACACTTCTAATACTATGTATCCTATAAGCCCAAAACCATTAAAAGGTATTTAATACATTTTTTCATTCAACTTTTATCAGTTTTTCTTTACGTTAATTAATTATTAAATCATTAATTAGCCAATAACAATTCCACAATAAATTTCATTAGCATCACACCCAATGTACATTGTTCCTTTAAATCACAACATCAGCATTGCGCCCTATCAATCTCCAAACCCCATTGGTTAAAATAATTCATTCAATTATTTATTTACATCATTGCTTTCCCATATTCCCAGGTATTCTAGAAAAACATTTTATGCTACTAAACACAAGGTGGGTCAATACAGTGAGGAGATGAACTACACATCGAGTCTTTTCCACCTATAGTAAGAGCATACACCCATTCTCCCTTGAGAAGCTAAATAAGGAAATCATGTGGTATACCCAATGAATATTCACCCCTTTTGGATGAAGGGTAAGACCAGATGCCTTGAGTACTTGGGAGAAGTAAAGCACATAAACAACCCATAATAATCAGCAAGCATCCAAACATTCACCTCCAACCCGTTCCATCATCCTGTGTGTCCTCCCTGACACCCACATGCATAAACCAATGCATCTCTCCACTCTAGGTGTCAACTTCTTCCATAATTAATAGGACTCCCTGCCCCCACATATCAAAACATCCATCTAGGCTCACACCACAACACAAGCATCAGGAAAAACAAACATGATATCAAATGGTCTCTTGGCCCTTAAACAACCAAGAGGGTAACTCAGAACCCAACAAGAGATTATCTTTTATCAAACCACTAGTTCTTAAATCCATCTTGTATTAACCGATTAATTAATCATAGGTTCCAACATTGGGAAACCAAAATAGTAAGATGTCATAAACAATTAAACATGCTTACTGCGCCATTTTGATTAACATAAAACTACAATAAGAATAACTAAATTAATTTACATTCCTCTTTATGTTTATCCAAACCATTATAAATTAATTCCGGTTTATGTTCTCTACCAATTTCCATCAGGAACGAACAGTTAGGTGAATAATGTATAGATATCACATTATCAATCCAAACAAGAGTCAATCACATAAAATAAATATCAACTTATTTATCCGGTTCATATCTTTATTATGTAAATTCCATTGTGATCCAGTGGGAACATGATAACTATATAGTTTCACATAAAATAAAATAGAATCAACTAATCCCCTACCTCAAACGGTTCTTATCATTCTTTATACATGAATGATCCACAAAAATAATCACCATCGCCTCTTCTCGTGACAACTATATCCACCCGAGGATGATGTTGTACGACCACACCTAAAGAAACCCAAGAAAAATATATTATAATTACAGATATCACATACCCTAATAGTGCAAGGAGAAACAGAAGGAGAAGAACCCCAAAATAAATGGGATATATCAAGCATTATACCGAAGACTAATCGATACTGCTTGGTTGCATCAAAATAGAGAATAACCAATCCTAGGAGGAAATATTGATGGCACAACCCCTACGGAATAGAATTAAAGTTTCTATCATCTCATAGACATGAAAAATAATGATGAACTAGGGGGAAGATATATCATCCCTTTAGAAGATTTAACGAAGTGGTGGTTTAAGATACACTAGGTTTTCCATTAAAAGAAGATCTCATTAAACCACTATGTTTGACCATGGAAAAACATCTCAAGCCTTAGGATAAATTAATATGAGAGTTGTGGACTTTGAATCAGCCTTATAGTCCATAAAATAAGGTTTTTAATGCATTTTACATCGAAGGAAACGTTAATGGAGAGAGAGTGTATGAAGCTGGAAACACTATTCACAGAATGAAAATTTGGCAAAGGAAATAGAGGTTACCGATTGACCTCACCGTCCTGGAAACACTGTTCACGAACTCAAAATTTTGATAAAGAAATAGAGGTTAGCAATACAGGTTACCGATAGAACTCACTGTTCTGGAACTTTACATAGAAGGTTACCGATGACACTGTTCACCAAGGGTCACCGATTACACTATTCACAAAAGGTTATCGATGACACTATTCACCTAATGTCACTGATTCACTGCTCACTGAAGGTTATCGTTGCACTGTTCACAACTATCTTCCATTGGAAATGTTCACCGAACTGGAAAATTTGAAATTTGTTGGGTTTAAGTACCCTTGACCTCCCGAATCATCTCATACACTAGATTTTTGCAAAGGAATAGACCAGGGTGGTCGGAGACATTACATCAGATACCTCTCAAAACATTCTCAAACTCAAGATTTCAAAACCACCTAAAGGGAAAATGAAACAGGGTCTGAAAAAACACCCTTCAAGATACCTCTCAAAAGAGAGGAAACCACAAGAATCAACAAAACAAATCCATACTATAAACAAGAATGGTCTGTAACCACAAAGGGCACATTGTTACATGAAAGGAGTTAAACATAAAATAACTCTGGATACTTAGCACTTATCTGTGAATCATGTTCCTAAGTAATCTCCTTCATGCCACTGTTTCACCACAAGACATGAACCAAGGGGATAGAATGCCCACACAACACCTTCTATTTTCAGTCTTGGATCTCCACATCTCAGTCCACGAAGGTCGCATCATTATCAACATCGATCCCTCCCCAATCGATAACGTGAGGGTCATCATGATGATAATGACAAAGATATGCTACCTAGAAAACATCATGTATCTGACTCATCTGCGGGAGAAGTGCTACTTGATACACCACATCTCCAACATGAGCTAACACCTCAAAAGGCCCAACAAACCATGGAGAAAGATTACTTCCACGACTAACCCTTCACAGCCCATGATGGGGAGTTTCCTTCATAAATACATTACCCCTAAAATTATGCTCTAAGAATCTCTTAATTTGATCAAAATATTATTTCTAACGATATTTCACTATCTTCATCCTCTCTCGAATCACCTAAACTATCTATGTTGTATTCTGTACTTGTTCCGGTCCGAGAATTGCTGACTCTTCAACCCCATTCTAGCACAACATAGAACGACAAGGTCATCCATAGAAGTATTCAAATCGCACCATACAGATGGTGGAGGGAAAAAATTTATATTAGGAGAACTCCATCATGGGTATGTGCGACATCCATGAAACTCTAAAATCTTGGACACAAGAGATTAAAATGAGTTCAAGAGTCTGGATGGTTCGCTCTGTATGACCATCTGTTTGAGGATGAAAAGCAGTGCTAAGGCATAGCTAAGAACCAATGGCGTGATGGAGACCACTCCACACTCTAGGGGTAAAACGAGGATTGTGATAAACAATTATTGTCCATGGGACTCCTTGAAGTCTCACCACATCCTCCAGACACTGCATTGAGAAAACATCTACTGAGCATGACTCATTGATTTCTATGAAGTGGGACGATTTTGTTAAACGATCCACTACCACCCAAATAGCATCTTGTCCTCACTGAGCGTGAGATAAACCAGTAAAAAATTCCATTGAGATGTCGTCCCACTTCCACTGAGGATTCTCAAATGGCTGGATCAGACCACCAGCAACATGGTGTTCGGCCTTCGCCTTCTCGTAGACCAAACATCGAGACACAAATTCTGAAACCATACTCTTCAACCCAGGCCACCAAAACTGGATCCTCAAGGCTCAGTACATCTCTATCATGCCGATATAAACTGCTAAACGTGAACTATGGAACTCTCTGGGAAGTGTATCATACATTTTCAAAGGAAGAAATATCCATCCATGATACAACACTCAGTGTTGTTCATCCTTAGACCACCCATCAGAGGCCTCACCACAAACAACTCGTTCTCTCTAGACCTCCACCTCTAGATCCCCCAACTAGGACTTTTCCACCTTCTGAACTAGAGATAATTGTACGTTCATCTTAAAAAGACATGTTTTACCCCCAACTTCTCCCATAACAAAATGTAATACTGACAGTTCTACCATTACTCCCCAGGAATCACTGGATTCACGCACAACATCACTATGTGACTTTTGACTTAGCGTATCAGCTACAACATTCCCCTTTATAGGTGTATATGATATCTCTATGTAATATTACTTTACTAACTCCATCCACCAACATTATTATTAGTTTAATTCATGCTGTGAGAAAACATACCCCAAACTCTTATGATCGGTGAAAACCACAAAGCGCTCTCCAGTAATGTAATGTCTCCACAACACCAGAGCAAACACCATGGCTTCCAACATAAGATAGTGGGTGTAATAGTTACATTCATGGGGATGTAACTACTGAGACCCATATGAAACTAATGATCTTTGCTGAATGAGAACATATACTACCCCTAAATGTGAAGCATTGCCGATAACATCAAACTGAACTCCCTCTCCTAGATGAAAAAGAATTGTAGCACTTACTAACTTCTACTTTAGATACTAAAAAGCCTTCTTGGAACTGATTAGTCTATATGAGCGCATGATCATACCTATTAAAAGTTGTTAGAGGGGTCAAAAATTTTGAGAAATCAGCTACGAACCTCCTGCAGTAGCCTGGGAGACCAAGTAAACTTCTCTACATGGACCCTTTCTTGGGGGATTACCAAGACACAACTACTTCTATATTCAATGGATCCACAAATACTCATAGCTGGGACACAACATTTCCCAAGAAACGGACTTCTTGAACCCAAAACTCACACTTCAAAAACTTCACAAACAGCTGATATTGACGAAGAACTCCAAAAAAAGCATGTAGATGCTCTGCATGCTCCTCCTCAGTCATGGAGAAAAGTAGGATGTAATCGATGAAAAATACAATGAACATGTCCAACAACTCACGGAACACAACATTCATAAATCCCATGAACAAACCTGGAGAATTCATCACACCGAACAACATTACAACAAACTCATAATGCCAATGACGACAATGGAATGCAGTCTTCAGGATATCTTCATCCTTAACATGCATCTGAGGATATCATGACCAAAAGTCAATCAATGAGAACCAAAATTCAACCTTCAGTTAATCAAATAAATCATCAATCTGTGGAAGATGATATCGATTGATTATTGTCATTTTGTTCAAGCAGAGCTAATCAACACACAACCACAAACTGCAGTCAGCCTTCTTAATGAAAAAAAATTGTGCACCCCACTGTTACACACTTGGCAGAAAAAACCACAAAATAACAGACCATAAAGCTGTATAGGTAGCTCTCATAACTCAGAAGGGGCCATCCTATATAGAGACATATATATAGGAGTCACTCCTGGATGTAGCTCGATCCCAAACTCAATCTCTCATCAAGGGGGTAATGCTACAACATCTTCTGTAAAGACATCTAGGTACTCATCTACGACCCAAGGAAACACCAACTGTTGAACATATGAATAAATCAACATCATCTCATCCAGCATGGATGATATGGATGGAACACGCCTATGACCCATCCTAGGATCTCGGTCACTAACAAACACCACCAGCTCTCCATCCACACCAAAGAAAATGATCTTCTTCCGAAAGCAATCCACAACATCCTACACCTAATACAACTATTTCATGTCGATGATGACATCATATGATTGTATTTTTAAACATAATAAATCTCCCCAAGAGTGGTTCTGACCCAATAGTAGCTCACAGTTTCTAAATTATTTAACCAAGTCAGCTCGACCTCCGAATGGCGTAGTCAACACCAAGGGAACTGGAAGCCTCCCTACCTCAAGTCACAAAGAAAGGACAAGGTTACGTGATATGAAGAAGTATGTCGCTCTTGAATCAAACAAAGCATACATCAAGGTTGAAAGCAAGAAAAGGGTACCTCGATCAACATATGGCTCACCTGGCGCTGGCAACACTAAAGCATGAAGAAGACCACGACCTCCTCTACGACCTCTCTGTCCCTGATTAAGACCACCACCATGGTCATGCTCTACTCTTTGAGGATGAGGAGAATAATTAGGTTTTCCTCTGCCTGCCCCATATACCCTCTACTGATCTAAATCTATGCAACCTACTGCTGTTAACTCGGCTGAAACTGCCTCAACCGAGGAACCTAGAGTGGAGCACCTGGTGCACAATGACTGCTCTAAAAGGTCGAGCACTCCCACTGTTGATAACCTCAACCACCACATGAAAATCAAGCGCATGATCCCTTGGCATAGGCCTGAGAGTTATTCCATCCAGACAAACGAGATATGATGGTTTGGCACCTACCCACGACTGATCAAAAACTCTTCTGCCCTGAAAACATGGAACCTCATACAACAGATCTGATTCAATCAGAATAATGATGACTCCCCTCTGATGATAATCATGTTCTAGACAATTTCCTCTCAACAACCTCTGCCATCGCCAACACCTCAAGTTATGTATTCAACATAAAAGGGGTGACCTAACGCTAGATATCAAGACATGAAGCCTCCTCGAAATGCCTCGCATTGGCCTCCTCATCTAGAAATAGGTCCAAAGCATATCATAAAAGGTTTGTGAAACAGATTCCAAACTCTTTCACACAAGATCACCCCTGTTGAAGGGTAAGAAACTCCTGGTGACCGGACGCCTTCACGGTTGAAGAAATTTACTCAACCCCAAAATTGTCTTGAAACTCCTCCCAATATATAACTAAAAACATGTGATCCCTGATGAACAAGATCCACAAATACCTTGTTGATCGACGCAGAATCATCACAACCAAGGACACCCAGTTCTCCTTCCGAGCATAGACCGAACTGAAGTCGATCCCAACCCCCTAAAACAAGTTTTCCTTGACTGCATCTAAAATGGAGCCCATGTACATCAGTAGACTCTGGAACTGAAACACTCGAAGTGTCCTCCTCCATGAATCGTCATCGTCAACTTCTACCCGAAGGCGATCTACTAGCACAACTTGCTAGATATCTTTTATGCGATCCTGATGAGGACGTCGACATGGAGACATACCTGAAAAAAATTGACAGAGATCATAAACCTGAAATATAGAAGACTCTACATTAATTAATTAGTTTTCTTCATTCATTGATTTTAGATTAACCTATACCAAGATATACCCATTCAAACACATGCAGAAAAAAGAATGAGGCATGGTACTTTATGTGGTCTCTACACTACAACTAGTATCACCTTATATTGTAGACATTGTAAACATAACGGTCTTTACATCAGATCATAGGGGGAACCTAAATGCCTATATCTAATCTAGTATCCAGTTTCTACTTCACTTGCTAAACATGACTGACATTATTGCCATACCAACCCATGAAACCTCACCTGTGCCTAACTCCAAACTCCATCCTATCTCTAAAACTACCTCTAATACCAATCTTTTACAACCCCCACCCCACAATGTGTACCCCTACTGGGCTGACAATATGAGAAGCGAGATAATGTCCCCCGAGTCCTGCCTCCAGTAGGCCTCAGGTTGGAGACTAGCACCGAGGGTATAGTAAACACCCAAATGAGAGGCATTTCCCTATAAGAGAACACATGCAGAAGAGAGATAAGATAGACATAAACCAAATAAAAATTGACCAGTAAGATGAATGAAATCCCAAGTACACATATGAAATTTCATGCTAAACTAAGACAACTACAAGGGAAAACTTCATGTACCCAAAAAGGATGTAAAACAGCAGCAACCAAAATCTCGAACAGCTACTGCAACCTCGAGCTATTTGTAACCATACGGATCTCAAACCTGCTCCAAGTGACCTGAAAAGAAGTTTATATATACATAGGGTGAGTATAAATGTATAATAAGAAGGATCCTCCCCAAATACTCTTGTGCAAAACTTATGAAAGCATGCAAAAGCACAGTGAACAATAAGTGAAACTCACTCTTCACCTAAATAGGTATACTAAGTTCCAAGCCACACCATTCCTACTCTCACTAAGTAACACATACACGAATTTATCATATAATAAACAATATCAAGGGAACCTCTCTACTACATCCCCACTGGTTTGACGATTTACCCCGACGTCGCAGGTCTTGAGCATCTCTATCCAAAATGGCATGCCAGCAGACAACTGGGTGAAGCACCACAACATGAAACTCTTGCAACAAAACCACCACAACCACATAAGAAAAGTAACCAGGTAGTTTCTGGGATCCACCACATCCCGCATAACATGTATCATACGTTGGGTATTATACCTCAAGCGATTACAGCCCATATACTGAGCAAGGATCCTCAAGCCATCAAAACATATACATGTTACAAATATATTAGTCCATAGGATACAATATTCAAAATATATGTGTGTGAATAACCACAAGCCATTACATCCCTATACACACATATATAGGTAAAACTAACTATTTCTCTTACCAGAACAAGTAACTACCAATAGAAGAGAGTGGGGCCAAACGGTGTAGTCATCCATTCATCCTACCACCGAAATATTGGGGAAAACACCCCACCCCTGGGCTCAGAATCCCTAGGTTGTCATTTTCTCTTACAGAAAAGGTGGAGTAGCATATAGAAACACAAAAAGTACATAATATACTACAGCTCACAACCACAATATGGGAATAACCTAGTATTAGACTCAATAGCTGCAAACATCTCTCGGACTCCAGGATACCACTTCTGAGACTAGATATCCTATTAGCACAAGACCATTTAAATATCATTAATACATTAGTTTATTCCATTTTTATTAGTTTCACATTACATTAATTAATTTGTATAACATTAATTATCCAATAACAATTCCACATTAAATTCCATTAGCATCTCACCCAAAGTACACTATTCCATCAAATCACAACCTCAGCCTTGCGCCCGAGCAACTCCAAACCCCATGAGTTAACATCATTTATTCAATTATTTATTTTAAAAATAACTTTCCCATATTACCAAGCATTCTAGAATAACATTCAAAGCTTTTAAACACAAGGGGGCTCGGCATAGTGAGAATATGAACTACCCATATAGTCTTTGTCACCTATAGAAAGTGCGTAGACCCATTATACCTTGAGAAGCTAAACAAGGAAATAACATGGCATACTATACCCATCTTCGCCCCTTTCGAAATAAGGGTATGTATGACCAACTTCATTGTGCAGTGGGGAGAAGTAAAGCACATAAACAACAAATAAGAATCAGCAAGCATCCAAACATCCACATATAACCCATTCCATAATCCAGTGTGTCTTCCTTGACAACCACATGTATAAACTAATGCATATCTCCACTCTAGGCATCAAATGCAACCACAATCAATAGGCCTCCCTAACCGCACATGTCAGAACAGCCTTCTAGGCTCACACCACAACATAATGAGCATGAAAAAAAACATCATATCAAATGAGATCTTGTCCCTTAAACAACTAGGAGGATAACTCACAACCCTACAAGGGATTGTCTTTTATCAAACCACCAATTCTTTATTCCATCTTGGATTCACAGATTTCTTAATCTTAGTTTCCATCATTGGGAAACCTAAACAGTAAGCTATCACAAATAATTAAACATTATTACTGCGCGATTTTGATTAACATAAAATTACAACAATAAGAACCAGATTTATTTACATACCTCTTTATCATTATCCAAACCATTATCAATTAATTCTGGTTTATGTTCTTTAGGAATTTTCATCATGAACGAACTGCTATGCAAAGAATGAATAGATATCACACTATCTAGAAACCTATAGGCAATAATATATGATTGATATCAATTTATTTATCATGTTAAAATATAGATTATGTCAATTACATTTTGATCTAGTGGGATAAAACATGTTAACTATATAGTTGCACATAAAATAAAAGAGAAGTAATGATTCCCCAACCTATAACGGTTCTTTTCATTCTTTATACAAGAATGATCCACACAAAGAATCATGATCAACTCCTCCCAGGAAAACTTTATCTACCCGAGGATGTTGCGGTATGACCGCACCAACAGAAACCCAAGAAAACACTATTAGAATTATAGATATCACATACCATAAGAGGGCAAGGAGAAACAGAAGGAGACAAACCCAAAATAATGGTGAAAGATCATACCTTATACTGAAGACAGATCAATACTACTTGGTTCCATCAAAATAGAGCAAAACCAATCCTAGGATGAAAGATTGATTTCACAACCCCTATATAATATAATGAATTTTTCTAGTATCTCATAGCCTTGAACAAGGAGGAAGTACTATGGAGGAATGTATCCGTCTTTTTAGAAGATTTAACAGAGTGGTGGTTTAATATTATCTAAGTTTTCTTTTAAAATTGGATTGCATTAAACCACACAGTTTGACCATGTAAAAACATATCAAGCCTTAGGATAAAATAATATAGGTTTTATTACATTTTAATCAGCCTTAGAGTCCTCAAAATAAGGATTTTCATTCATTTTATGTCAAAGGAAATGTTAATGTGGTGAAACTGTAGGAAGCTGGAAACACTGTTCAGGAACTCAAAATTTGGTAAACGAAATAGAGGTCACCGATAGAGGTTCCGAATAGACCACCCTATTCTAGAAACACTATTCATGAACTCAAAATTTGGAAAACGAAATAGTTGTAAACAATATAGGTTACCGATAGACCTCACTATTCAGGAACTGTTCATAGATGGTTACAGATGACACTGTTCACCAAGGGTCACAGATGAAACTGTCCACAAAAGGTTACTGATGACACTGTTCACTTAATGTCACTGATGCACTATTCATAGAAGGCTACAGTTGCACAATTCACAACTATCTACCATTGGAGCTGTTCCCCGAACTAGAAAATTGGAAATGTGTTGGGGACAAGTCAACTTGACTCCTGAATCACCTCATACACCTAATTTATGCAAAGGAATTGTCTAGAGACGTCTGAGCCATTACATATACCCATTTATATATGATATCATTGAACTCTAAAATAATAAAATGAACATTTACGCATTAATATATATTTAATTATATGTACCAAAAACATTTATAATAATTATATAAGAGGTAGATAAACTAAATATGAATGGTATATAATAGTTCTAGAATAATGTGGGAAATGATATCATAATATCCTTATACATGTTATATGTTATAATTTGGGATATTATAAGATCATAATTTTATATATATAATGATTTTATTAAATGTATTGATAAATATAATCTGCGATGATTAGAATAGATACTTCCAAAATCACCATGGTTGAAAAAAACTTCACCCCCCTCAAATAACCATCTCATTCATTATCCCATAATGATTTAAGGTTGGTTTAATAAAACCAATTTTTCCAGGATCCTCCATTATCGAGGAGATAAAACATGATACATATATTAATAAAATAGAAAAAGGAAATAACATACTAAATTATTGATACATCCATTATTTCCTAAACAAGATTATAAAATTAACTAAATCAATTAATTCCCTTATTCTATTAAAAATGGTAAAATTAACAAGAATATATGACTTCAGTCAAATTTTACCAAAACCCATCCATGTATAGACTACTAATCCAAATCTATTTTATTATTATTAATAAATATATATTATGTTTATGTAGGAATATCACCAATATATTATATCCTGATATGGTGAACACCAAAAAAGAATAATAACCATAGAAAACAAAAGATAAAGATCCAATATTTTAAACAAAAAGTTTTAGGTGAGATGGATAAATATTGGAAATAAAAAACCCAAGAGATATGGTCGAATTAAAAGAAGAGTTGTAGAATCCCTGTGCAAAAACCCATGCCCCTGTCTAATAACTCCAAACTGATTACTTCCAATGATAGTCCAAAACTACCACTACCCATCAGAATAGCGGATCTGTATTTGGTGAACCTCAATATTCTAAAAACCCATCATTAAACTTATCAGTACGTATGATAACCCAAAATCATCTTTGGTAGCCTTCTACTTCACTATTTAGAACATGGATGTTCCATAAAAAAGAAATATATACTAGGGAAACAGACCTATAATATGACCCTAAAGACCCATGACATTAATATAATATAAATGACCATCTCAATTCCATCTTCACATGAAATTATATCATATCATTTATGAAAAAAATAAGACATCAACACTAATGGATAAGTGTAAAAAAGAAAAGGTGAATCACTGAATAAAAACCTCACCATATATTCCATCACTACCAAGAAACTAGAATCATTTCCTCAATATAACCAATAATGTATTTTATTCCGAAACCATCATTACATAGTCATTTTCATCACTTTTATAGAATAATCACTAATAATCCACCATCATCGAAAAATATGAGAAATCTCAAATCCAACAGAATAAGTCACTTAGAAAAAAAAATCAATCATTCACCAATAAATCAAAGTGATAAAATATTTTGGAGCATGCCACACTTCCTGGGACTGATGACAGATCCACCATCACATCCCCAAAAACTATAAAATAAACACGTCATCTAAAAAATTGTGTTCGAATTATAGGATCAATCCCTTTATGATTATTAATAATTGAAATAGGTCATCAATAGATAACTAAGAGCAATTAAAATAAATCCATTAATTGAAGACAACCAACTCCAATAAATGTAACCACTAATCATGACCCATAACACATCCCAAATGCGTCATGAAATTCATCAAGAAGGGACAATTATGGAGACTATCATAATATTTAATGTGTTAAGGAATTTATAAAATCATGAATGTTGTGTAGACCAAATGTACCATAGATTCATTACAAAGAGGAAGACTGAGGTTAAAATCACTAAACAGAATAAATAAACCACTACACTACAAGAAGAAGAGAAACCAAGAAAAAATATAACTATTTGTACAAAAAAATGGTATGTAATCCATGATTTATATAGGATAGTCATCACATTATGAGTGTAAAAAACAAACCATAGGATAGGGAGGAAAAGTTATGTGTGAGAGAGGGTATGGAATGTTAGAATACAGACCCTTATAATAATTTATTTTGATCAAAAAATATATTCTGTATCAATGGAAATATTACATTGTGTTATAACATCAGTAATTAAAAAGAATATATTGGATCAAATTTTTATCAAAATACATGTTTCTGGAAAGCTTCATCAAAAGTGGGTTTTTATTGGAAAATTTATTACATGATAAATTATTACTACGGTGATTTAATAATGATTTTATTTTAATTTTTAATGTATTTTAAGATGAATTTATAAAGGAATAGAAATTCACATTACAATTATTAAAATCATGACGTGATAATTTTTAAATTTTGTATATTTTAAAAAATAATTAAGCATGGTTTCATAAGTTATTGATATTTTACAATGATCATGTTTTTGGTTGGAGACATTGTGTGACTTCATATTTTATGGATAAAATATCATAAAACAATAGGTAACTGTAATGAGGAAAAAAATTATTCTTAAAATTATGGTTGTAAGACTACATTGTAACATGGTATCATGATTTGTAAATTTATAAATCATTCCACAATAATACCCAGTGATTTATAGTTGAATATGTTATCAAGAATGAAGATATAGGGTTATTTATTAATTCTTAGGGGTTATGTTATATTACAAGGGAATAATTTGTTATATTAAATACATCACACTACAATGATTTTCATTACAATGAATTGAATAAATATAGAGAATATGTTGGACTCTAAACCTACAGATTTTTTCTATTTTAGTATTTTATTATTTTAGTATTTTTAATTAGGACAAGAAATAGTAAAACATTGCACTTTAGTGGGACTATTTTTACGGTGATTTGGTAAAAGATAAAAAATTATATATGTTAAAATGTTTTTAAAATATGAGATTTTTTTATTAGATAATGAAATAAATAATTTATACATAATGGATTGTATTTAAGACAAATATGTTACAATACATGTGTACTAAGATGTTTAATATGTAATCTAAATATGATAAAGAAATTTCTCAAAAAAATTATGAAAAAAAATTATGTTGTGGAATATTTTGATACAATGGAATGTGATGAAGAAAAGTTATTAAACAATATTTATAATGATCCTTTTTTTTGAAATAGATAATGAAAATATATAATATTTTTTATCCGAATCCACTCATAAATATGGAATTGAATAAAAAAATTATAGTATTTGTTTGTAAATTCATGTTGGATATTTCATTAATAATGAATTTTTTGTCATATCTTTTCATATCCCTATCATAAAATAATGAGTTGTGTGATTGAAGGAGGGAATGATCTATGGGATCCAACGTGATATCATCCAAAAAATTTCTATCATGATATTGTTTTTATGGTTTATTTTTATATGAACTGATAATCTATGTATTCTATTTGGATATATAACATTCTTGGGAAACCATGTAAAATCCTCATTTCATTGTACCCTATTTTCATGTTTTCAAGTCACACATGATTTATTTTAGTTGATGAGTTAAATTTTATTCAGACATGATTATAATATCCATTTGAAAATGGAATTTGGACACCCTTATTCACCTTATAGTATGATTGGGCCTTATGATTTTAGCAATTGGATGCAGTTCATAATGTTTATTGATAGGTGAATCTTTTATAAAGGAATAATTATCAAGTATAATATCATGAATTTGATAAGACATACACATTATATGACTATAATTAATAGATTTGGAATAATTTCATTAAATCTCATCTAGGATCTCTTGTCGTCGATATTTTACCTATTAAAAAACAAATAATATAAGATAGTGTTTCAATAATGTTTTATTTGAGCAATATAAAAAACTTGTTTCTAAATGAGAATGTGGAGGAACAAAATATATTTTATAAATAACATTATAAATAGATATACATATATATATATATATATTAAGGTCCAAAGATACACAATTGAAAATTCATTTGGGAAAAGCTATCTAATATTTAAGAAGGATACAATCGGATTATAGGGATAAATTCGAACATCTTTCCCAATAAATTTGATCATTCAAATACATATCCAAATATATAAATTAGTTAATTTTTCAATTAAATTACTTAGGTTATTGGATTCATTTGTAATATTTGTGATAAATCAAAGATATAATTATTATAAATAAGAAACTGTGGAAGTTCCCACATTTAGAAATTCCAAATGTGGTGGTTCTTAATGAAATTTTTTATGACTAATAATTTATTATTTATAAATTGGAATCAATTTATATATGATGTTTTTGAAAATGCAAGGATAAAAAAAAATAATTTAAATAAATGGATTTCAATGATTTTTAGAATATAGATCGTAACTATAACATAGGAGTTGAATATGATTTTAGTGATGAGTTATTCTCGTAATTGATGTGAAATTTCATATAAAAAGGATGTTTTAAAGGAAAACTATAAATAAAATAATTCAAATTTTTAAAAGATATATATATTGTATCAAGGTGTGTATGGAGGCTTGATATTAATGACTATGAGTTTACATTCTTCTAAAATCCCCAAGGGAATATTTCCCTCGGTAAAATGTTAAATCTAGAAATTCATTTGGGTGATGGTTTTAATTGTGATTTTTAATAAGGATGAAGAAACTACTGATATTTTAATTATGGAAATTAAAAAGTTAAAATTAAATTCAGCGGATAATGTAATTATGTTGGTTGAATGGACTCAATATATAATTAATGATGATGATCTATATAAAGTAATTTTTGATGTTAATATTAAAATTTGTAGTCTCATTGAGGATATTGATTATTAAAAAAAAGGTTAATTGATGGATTTCTGAAAAAGTACTTAAATTATGTTGACATAATAAAAGATGGAATCATTGTGTTTTTTAATGTTTTGTGAAATAAATCGGATTAATAAGAAACCTATATATATGTTATTTATTTTAATCTAATTATTGAAGTCTTGGATAATCTCGTCAATGACATTAATGAATATATTTGAGAAATAGTAGATAATATTGAATCTCTTAATGAAGCAGTTATTGAAATAAGTATGAATATATAAGGTTAATTTATATACATAGTTTCCAACTAGAAACCCCAATTTGGGATGGTTTAAAATGAATAATTCAAATAATGATCTAAAAATGCAGTTACTTTTTTGACAAGTGACAGAATAATCAGAGGTCCCATAACCTAGATATGATTGAAAAATGATTTTATGGTAAATAATATAAACCCTAAGAAACTAGATAATTTGAAAAAGAAAATAAAAAATTGAAATACAAATATATAACTTAATCAGTAATGGTTATTCACAAACAAAATCAATAATTAGTGGTATTAAACATGTGGAATGAAATTGTTAATTCTCTACCGATAATAATGTGTTAATTTTATTTTCACTTTTCTCACACAATTAATTATTTTAAAAATGTGTCGTGTATTCTATTATACGATGCACTAAGAAGACATAAAAATATAAGGAAATAAGGTCTTACGAATCAAATATGAAAATATTTTAATTGGTATTTTTTCATTACTCTAATATGTGGAATAAAGAATATGATTACAGGATTAAAAGGATGTGATAAAAGATATTTAGATCCTCAAGGTTTATTTTGAGGCCTGTAATAATGATTTTCTCTTTAGAGAATAGTTTTTATTTATTTAAATAATTGGAATATTGTTTCACTTTAAATTGTTTAAAAATAAGTAAAAACTTATTTATATATCAACTCAACCGCAGTTTCATATAAGAAATTGAAAAGAAGAAAAGTAAACATTAATAAAAATCATACTCAATGTGTATAAGAATAACATTATGAATATTTTTAGTCATGGTTTTCTATCCCTTGGGATTAAAAATTCATATTTATTGATAAATACAAATAATTTTGTGGAGAGAAAGATTTTATATGGTGATAATGGAGCATTAATGATCCAAATATTTTTTTTGAAATGATTGTAGTTTGATGTAAGTTCATGAATATATATAAAAACTAGATAGAAGAAATTATAAAAAAACTTTAGAGGTCAAGTCACATTTGGAAGTATTACCTCAAGTTTATAATCAATAGAAATGGTTCTTTAAATAAAATATAGGCTATAAATTTTTCAGTTCATAGATAAAATAGAATATATAATGTTTATCGGGAGAAATGTAAATAGAACAAATGTTTTCTCATAGTTTAAAAGTAAAATAGAATATTTCAGTGATTAATTGTCTACATGATATGATTTTTTCTGATGATTTACATACTTCTGAAGAAAAAGAATTACACCAATATGTAGAAAACAAGTACATATATATAATTTTTGTATAAATAATAAATACAAAAAAAGAATTTCATATTTTAGAGCATGATTATCTTTCCTTTATAATCTTCAAAAAATCTTGGTCATGAGTAATGATGATAAATTGATTATTTTTTCCCGACTCATTTATCCATTATTTATCCGAATCTCCAAATTCTCGAAAATGATCTCCCACATAATGTGGTTGACATTAACTTTTTTCAACTATATAATTGAACAATAACTAAAATGTTCTTCCGCATCAGGAGTAGTAATAATGTTTCATAACATAATATAATCACAAAGAATATGAGTATCAAGAAATATTTTTAGAATAATCATGGAGTATAAAATCCCCATCTATAATTATGAAACAATGAAAAAATTATCTATAAATTCCATATACTAAAATGTATGGATTAATCCTTATAATGAATTGTTTAATATTTAAAAAAATTATGCATGTTATTCTATCCCTACAATATGATCATCTCATGATGAAATTTTTGATAATGATATCATAGATATTGAAATGATGGTCATAAAATACATTATTATATAATGTGATAATATCATGAATGACCAACATAGTTTATAACATTCTCTATGTCATAGTGATCCCTTATATAGACCAAGAAATCCACTATGTTGCGACATTTTTTATTTTTATATATTTTCATAACAATCTTCTACTCCTAATAAAATATTATTATACATATCACAGACTCACTATATGAAACCCCAGACATAAAATAAGTTAAACCATACCCAAAACACCTATTTTAAAATTTATCATATGTTTTAACAACTTCTTATATCATATGTTACTAATATAGAATTACATCAACAACATGTTCTGAATTACTTTCAAAACTATTTTGGAGTAGCTCAAAAATATAGATTAACAAGATCATTTTTCCAAAAACCAAAAATATATATATCATGTGGACCTTTTTATAATATATAAGAAGTTTTAAATATAAAATTAATTAATATAAGAAAAGTGTTTTCATTAGTGAATTGTTAATGGTAATAAATTTTAAAAATAATATAGTAATATCTCTATCTGAAATTGATATCATTATACATATATTTACAAGATATATAATATAAGAGAATATATAATCATAATATTCCTTTATCAAATAATTTGAGTTCTTATAGGGCATAGAGTACGTGAATACCATATAGAAAACTTACACATTATTGATTCTATATGTAGATACGATTTGGTTTATGAACACATTGAATATTATTCATATAAGAGGATAATAACATTGTGTTCCCCATATCGTTGTTGATAAACACATAAATTTTACCTTATATATGCATGGGAGCTCATTTCCTTAGTCTTTCTCAATAAGGGACGTAGGTATAATTCTATTCATATAAGAGAACCAATATTATCTTAGTTAGGCATCAAAAGATTCCATTATTAGAAATATACCCAACCACCACTAATTATTAAAGCCTCATGGATTATATTATAATGCTATCAAGAAGATAATGGATTACATTCTAGGTATATTACAAGCCATGGGAATGGGGATTTAAAATGAAACACATAAACCTACGATACAAAAAAACATTGTGTGTGACAATCCACGTGGTATACATAATAGAACATTTAGTACAAAACAATCATCTCATGTACCATATAATATTACATATCTAAATATAAAATCATACACATGATAAAAATTCCACTTCTGCACAACCAATAATAATATATAAAATTATTGGTGAGGGGGAACTGAAATTCATACTTTGAGGGGTCAATTAAGATTACACTTCATGCAGTATAGGCAACCAATGTGATAGAATGAGAATGTGGACACTAATTATTCTTTAAAAGTGATAAATTTTATATTCTAAAGCATTATTAAAGAATAATAATAAAACTATACATAATATATCTTCTAATCCAATAACATATTATATTTTTCTATATAATTATTATGTATTTTATATTTTTAGAAAAATTTTAAACTCATAATATCTCTATGTAATTACTGCCTCATCACTCTGGGAATATCTAATTCATATCTCCAATTAATATCATTTAGTGGGTACAAAATATTAATAAGTTTTTATAAATCATTGGTAAGGCATAAAAATTTTTATTCTAAATGTTTAAATTTAGGATATTTTTATTAAAACTTCATAATTTTAGGATACCACATTTTATCTTTTCAATAGTGTTTTTTGTCTTCAAATCACTCTTTTTAAATTCATTACCATAATATTCAAAAATTTCATTAAAAAAGTATTTATGATATATTTGGTTTTCTAAATATGTTATATTAATTTGTTTTCTCTACCATTATACCCTAAAAATATTTTGGATATAATGACATGCTAAATTAATTATGAAAACTAAATTTATCTTTTACATTTCCATTTATCGATATAATCAGAAATGGTTTAGGATATTCAATTTAAATTCTACTGGTTTAATATTTCATTTTATAAATTTTGAACATACCAGTATTCAAATATACTCCATATATCATCTTATAAAATATATTCTCTCTATAATATAATTCTAGGATTCCAAAAATCATAGATTTGCAGAAAGGAATTTTTTTATTTAGTGGGAATATATTACAGATATACTATTCGCATCCATAGGAAATATGTAATTCTATTTGTTTAGAGTGTTATTCCATAAATAATATTTTATTCATTAAAATATATTATCATTATATGGTGGGAACTCTATTCCATATACTTCAAGTTGGATAAAACACATTTATCCAAGATAAAATTATTTTATCCCTCTCTCTTATTTGAAATATGTTATAGAAAATATATAATTCAAATAATTGTATTTCAAAATATAATATAATTTATTAATAATTTTTTTTTATTATGAGATAAATTCACATATCATAAAATAGAAATATTTTGGTAATACAAATCATTTATTTATATGTATCTTATCAGGAAATATTCTATTTAATTCATCTTCATGATTTTGAAACACATTTCTTAATCACATGAAGGAGGGAAAAAAGATTCGTTATTTCATACCTTGATTTTAAACCCATTCATATTTAAAATATTTATCAAATATACATTTGATATCATATACCCTTCAAAAAATTTGAACAGATTTTTATAATAGTTTTATAGGTCATCAAATCCATACATAGTTTCTAAAAAAATTGAAATTATTTATACAATTGTTTTATATGGAAACAATTTCCTTACATCATAAAACCTTTTTTGCTGACAATAATTTTTGTAGCTACTCAATTTAACATATGTGGACTTTACAAAAAACATTTCATATTTTATTTTAAACATTTATCCACCATTACTATAAATATTTCTCTAGAAATGGGATATCATATGCCCAATTCATTGATACTAAACACTTTGAGAATATTGGGTAAATTTTTATTAACCTCAGAAAAATAATTGAAACATTTCATATGAATATTATAGAATTAACTAAACAAATAGAATTAATAATGAATTAAACCTTCAATATCTTTATGTCACTGGAATACCTAATCACTCTCTGTATAATAATGAAGAATAAATTTTATTTTCTTCTTGTTTCATATAATTTCTTAGAAACCATAATAAAATTCATCAACACCTATTATATGAATCTGGATCCATATGTTTAAAAAAACTTTCATTAATTAATGGGTTTTGTTTACGCATAAAATTTTATCATTTTTCCTCTTGAATGAATGTAATATTTTATACTAACATAATATGTTACTACTATTAAGACGATCCTTTCATATAATGATATCAAAATCATGTTAAATGATGATAATAACATTTCTATATAATAAAATACTATTTTAGATGATTATAATTTTTATCATTTGTTTAATAATGGATTTTATATAATGGTATCCAACTAAAATAATCATCTATATTATATTTAATCATATTTATTATGGGATAATGATCTTTATTTCCCTATTAAATGAACCAAAATTGGAAAGAACATCATCTCATTAGTTATTTAGTGATCATCATAAATGAGGATTGTATTATTTGATAGTAAATAAATATTCCATTATGGAGTGAGAATGTTAATATGTGTTTGGTAATATTTGAAGGGGAGACGTAGTTTTATTCCGTTAAAGGATTCTTGAGAATGAATTTACATAATGTTAAAGGAGGTTGATTTTGTATTTTCAAAAAATTTTAATCTTGATAGGTTGTACTTGTCTTTATAAAAATATGAAAAATATTGATGGTATATTCTAGGAACAATTTGCAACAACTATAATACGATGATTAGATTTATATATTTTATTTTACATCATTAAAGAAGAAAATTAAATTAATTATTAAATAGTTAATGATACATATGGGTGAGAAAATTCATCCCTAAATTATTCTATAACTTTTTATTATCTTATATATGTTGAGTATCCATTATATGATGGTTTTATGAATGTTCCAGGTTAACATGGATATTTTATGGAATATTTAAATTTTAGTTTAAATGAAAAACTCTTGACACCACATGAATTTTTTTATGAGTCACTCAATTATTGAAAAATATATATGTACTAAAAACCTTATATTCCGTAAGGAACATTTAAAATGATTTAATTTAAAATGATGAAAAAATGATATAACCTTAAGTTGTATAAGTATAATTTCTATTCAAGAGTTATAAATTTTAAAATGAATTATTATTTCCTGAGAATCATTTAGATACTATAACAATAATTTTAATTCAATGAGGATAATCCAAGACACTATAAGAGTCAATAAGAATTACATAATAATTATAAATTATTATACAAAATTTGCATGACTTATGTTAGGATAAATTGAATTTTCTAAGGATTTTCATATACCAAATTGGTAATTGGAAATTTCAAACCTTCAATTATACAAGAGTCATGAAAACATCTGTAACATAGATTATTCTATTATGGAAAACAACATGGAAGTGGAAAATTAATAAAATATATAACATAACACTAAACACTTCAAGAGTCAATTTATAAAGAAAAATACTTCTTGATTGAAATATTCCAATGAATTTAACGAGAATATATTACTTCTATTCCTAAAGTCTTTAAGCATAGTAATTTTTTCAAATTGATTACAATCCATACTGTTTGAGATTGATGGACCTTCCAATGTTTGGGGCTAATTTTGACAGACATCAACATTGTGATGATAATTTTACATCATGATATTTCATTATTTGATACAAATAAGTAACATTTAAAATTTTGTACATTTAATGTAGTTTTTATAAATAAATATTCCAATATTTATATAATAAAAAAAATATATATATTTTTGGGATTAAATGTGAATTAAAACAATAATATCTACCAATTCTAATTGGAAGATTACCTAGCCAAGAATAAAGGATTTTTCATATTAATATTATGGAAATAATATTCATAGTATAATGTGAATGTAATATAAGGAAAATACTATGTATAATATGTTATATAAATCAACGTTGTTGATACTAAAATGATTACATATATTTTCTTTATAAGAATAATCTTATGAAATCTTAAAATTTCAAATGCCCAAAAAATAAGGAATATAATGCTTATGATACAATTATATCCTAATAGGTTTTAGATAAGAGAATGAATTGATTAAGAAGATAGCTGAGATGTTTTTGTATTCCCTACCCGATGATATCGTTGTATAATAATATACTACTAAGGAATCCTATAAAATAAAATGATGAATGATTTCAGAAAACATAGAGTTACACCAAGAAGATATAACCATTCAACGTATTTTCATGGGATTAATGAATGGAACCACTGAAAACAAATTTGGAGGTAATAAGAAAGGCCCATCAAAATATAAATAAATATTTTTTAATAAAACTAAAATTGGTAAAATATAATATGTAGAACAATTAAAGCGGTTCTTAAGGGGATTTTTTTATATACCTATACTAAAATAAAATGTGATATAGATTTCATGGATGAAACTGATACTTGTAGTGTCTAAAATTTTTTAGTTGAAATATAGATCTCAGAACTCTGACTAAACATTGTATGGTATACGTACCCACATTAGGAGTAAAGATTGTGAAAATCACCATATAACATATTATTCCATATTTTTAAAATTTTTACAAAATTAGATAATTTATAGGAGAGGGTATGGTTCATAAATAATCGTCTATTTTATAAAAATTTAAATAAAATGAAATAATTATATCTTTAATTTAATGCATCCTCCTCTTAGTGATATAACCAATATAACACCTCAACCCCAGAAAAAAGAGTTTGTGCAGTATTTTTTTAACTTGGAATAATTAAAATTAAAAAAATACCGAAGGACCAATCATTTTAAAAGTCCTTTAAGACCATATTACATTTATGATACACACAGTGAATTGGGAAGGACAAAAAATTAAAAAATGATACATAATTAAATGAAATAAACTGCATCCTTCAAACACATTAAATGGATTCTTCTACATAACCCAGAGAAAGGAAACATTATAAGGGTGATATAAAATTACATTAAGGGTTAAATGAAGCGATAACATGAGAAGAAAAGTTAATAAGGAATCGACATTATGGAAATGTTAAATAATCTGACAAACAAATTCCATCAATAGATTGTGAATGAAGATGTGTCCATAGATTTTGCCATAGTGGAATTATCATGGAATGTAATAACTGGACACTAAATGAAGAAAATCATTATTTACTGGTAGTCATGTATCATGTACATGAACCGTTATACTATCAAGATGTTATATATCTATTTTAGAAACATGTATGTTTCTACTTGGAAACAAAAAATAAAGGGTTTATCATCAACTGTGTTGTCTCATGAGACATGTGGATTTATCAAGGGGCTATAGAGGGACCCACACATCACTAAAATTAAAAATAATTCTTCATAAATATATTTAATTTAATAAAAATTTGTCACCTGTGGATTTATATTATGTATAAGATACCAATTCAGCAATGTTTCCCCAGTTAAAACAATATTCAAAAAAAACATTTTATGTAGAATCCTATAAAGCTACCTAAAAATATTCCATGAAACAAAAATATGGATATTTATTAAAAATTTAATGTTAACAAAAAATTTTATCAATTGGGAAAGATGATACACCACATAGAAATTATTAGGCGCACAATACCAAGTAAGTCTCAATTAAATACAATTTGACACATAATCCCTTGTCGCATTGTAATCAATCAAATCGATTGACCAAAATTTAATAATAATAAAATGAATCATTGAATACCTCGAATATAGTGATACTCACAATATTATATATCAAATGTGAGTATACATACCTCATATATATTAAAAAATTGGTGAATAATGGAAATATCATACAAATAAAAGTGAGATGAGAAACCCCTTACCTTAATTTTTGCTTATATTTTATTTCATTTGTGCCTCCTAAATAAGAAAATAATATTTATTAAATGGATGATCCATAATTTAATTAAAATTATTTGTATAATTATTTTTAAATTATAATCATTTTATTATATTTCATAGTTTCTTTTTATGTGAATTGAATTGTTTCAATTCATATGTTACTTAAACATTTCTACTTTTGCCACACCTTTCCCATTTTATCTAAATGTAATTAATAAAATAATTTTATTAATTAAATAATAATATAATTAATATAATTATCGGTTCATATATTATATGATGTTTATAAAATCTACCTTTTTGGATGGTTTTATGAGTTGACATTGATATGTCTTCTTAGGTGGTTAATCGACCTTTAACATGACATTGACAGGAGAGCAGGAAGAAGATGTTTTAGAAATTTATATATATTAGTAAGACACTTATAGTAGATTAAAAATATAATATATAGATAAATTAATGATGAATTTATTACTTTAATGAATTATTATGTAATGGTTGGTGGAAAAATAAAGATGAAGCATAACCCAAAGTAAAAAATCGGGGTTCTGGGGCATATGATTCCTTGGTTTTACTGATCGGTTCATATATTTATAAATAATGAAGTCCATGTAAATTTGGTATAATAACACAAAATCGGAATTATATTTCATTATAATTGTAAATGGGATAATATATATTTCTGTTAAATGGTATTAGGATGAATCATTTGATAATCATTTACTTATAATTGCATAGATTATTTTTGTCTTTTTCAATCATTACACAATAGTTTTAGTTAATTAATTTATAGTATTTATATATAATGGTTATAGAATATTAAATAGGACGTAATAAATATTTTATATTTTGATTCAATAATAAAAATGGTTTCATGACCATCCTTGAAGTATTAATTGAAGAACAAAATTTTTTCATCCACAGAGGTTGTAAATTAGAACCTTAGGGACAATGAAATCATTATTAAAATAAAAGAAGGAAAAGAGTTTCATGAAGTGTATTTAATTAACATGATATCATTATAGTATATGTATTATACTGGTGTTATCATGATCATGTGGTACTATGGGTTGGTATTTATAGTGGAGAAGGGGGAGCTTTTTGAATATTTTATTCATTCGTTTATTTACTTATTATATGATATAGTTGTATCATACATTAATTTATAAGATGCATAAATTTTATTTATACTTTCATGGGGGTATTTACTATTCATTTGTATGGTTTACAATTCATAAGGTTCATATTACTATTCATAAGGTCATGTTATTGTTTCATTGGTATAGGTATCTCAACTCTTTGAAATACCTCTTACATCCTTCATTATTCATTTATAAGGTTTTTTTGTGTCATATATTTGATTTTGTATTATTTATACTAAATGAAATATTTTTTTTAAAAATGTAAGAAATATATATATTTAAATTATTTAAGAGGAAACATACCATAAAATCTACGGGTGTTATAATCTTCTATACATTAGAAATTTCATCCTTGAAAATTTTTCATGTATATTTCCCTCTAAAAATATGTGGGTGGTTCTTCTTTGAAGCATAATTAGGATCCTAGGTTTCTTCTTCTATTTTATAGTGTCTCCATATATCATTTACCAGTTACATCATCCAATTTCTCAATACATTCTCTCTATTGTCAAGAATCGCGGTAGGGACTTCATTATACGACAAATCAAGATCCAGTTATATTTCTTCATATGTGATTACATGTGTTTGTTCTGGTATGTACTTCTTTAAAAATGTTAGATGGAACACATATTGAACTTTGGAGAGACTTGTGGGAATTGTTAAATTTTATTCTACACCTCCAATTCATTTCAGAATTTCAAATGATCTGATGTACCTAGGGCTAAGTTTCCCTTTCGTACCAAACTATATGACACCCATCCATGGATATACATTCAAAATGACCTTATCTAACACTTGAAATTCCAAATCATTTTCCATTTGTTAGAAAAACACACTTTCATATATTTGACAACTACTATATGTTCTGAATCTTCTTCACCTTTTTTCTTATCCCTTCAATATGTTCTAGGAATATATGTTTCTTCTCAAAAACATCATCGTAACAAGTTTGAGTTTGACATATCATACCATATTATTATTTATATGGTGCATTTTGAATACATGATTGTGAACTATTATTTTAGTAAAATTCCACCAAATATATGTACTGATCCCACATACCATGAATGTCAAGGGAGTGTGATCTCATCATCTCTTCCACTATTTCAATAGTCCTTTTAAATTGTCTGTTTGTTTAAGGGTGATAAGTTATACTCATACGAAGCTCAATATCCAAATACTTCTAAATAAATTCACTAAATTTTGATATAAATCATGGATCTCAATCCAACACAATCGATAAAGGTGAACCATGATGTCTTACAACTTCATTTACATATATTCTTTCCAGGCTCTCAGGGGGTACATATTCTCTTAAATATTGAAAATACACAAATTTTTCATTACAATCAACAATTATAGATATTGAATCAATCCTTATCGGTTTACTATGTAGTCATATAAAAAATCCAATGTATGTCCATCCTCTACCACATAGTTATAGCTAGAGGTTGCATGACTCATCTAGTATTTCGTCTCTCAGTATTCACTTGTTGATAGACTAGAAACCTTGAAATAGAGACCCAAATTTATCACTTAATATTATCACACCATAAATGTTCAATGATATCTTCATATATTTTGGTGGTATTCAGGTGTGTAGATAAATTTTATCTATGAGAATATTGTAATAGTTCCCTTTTTAAATCAGGTATTGATGAAACACATAACCTCTTTTTAAATTTCAGAACTCCATCATCATACACTAGTTCATCCAATCATGCATCATTGATAGACTTGATATTCTTTTCAATGTTTTCATCATCATATTGATATCTTTTTATCATATCCAATAAATATGGGTTATCAAACATTTAATAAAAGAATATTGTTTCCCCTTCCATAAAAATTTCTATATACAACTTTACATGATTTGTGAACATATTATCTATCTAAATTTTTATTTGGGCTAGAAGTCCATGATCTTCCCTTCTTAATGCATCTGCTTCCTTATATTCTTTTCCAAGGTGGTAATGTTTTTAATAATCATAATAATTTAGTAACATGATCTATATCCTTTTCCTAGTTTTGAGTTCTTTCTATGAAAAAATGTATTTCAAACTCTTATGATCCATATATATCTCACATATTTCACTATAGAGATTGTGTCTATGTATTTATAGAGTAATGATTATGGATCCTTACTAAAGATCATGAGGTTGGTAATATTTTTCATCCATAATCAACTTCCTTGATGCATAGGTAATAACTTTATCATTTTGCATTAGGACATCACCCAATCCATTATTTTTTTTCACCATTGTATATCACAAACCTATCATTTCTAGAGGTAAGAGACAACATTATAGCATTGAACAATCTACTCTTAAATTCATCAAAGCATTATACACATTATTAAATCTATACAAACAGAACCCCTTTACATGTGATATGGTTAGTGTGATATCCAATCAAGAAAAATTATGTATGAACCATTAATAGTAACCTGCTATGAAAATAATCTTATGTACCTTAGTTATGTTTGTTATCAAAGGCTGTTCTTGGATTTTCTTTGTCCTCATAGGATCAATTGACATTCCAACCATTAAAACAAATATTTCCAAGAAAATAAACTATTTTCAGATAGATTTTAATCCTGCATAACAACCCATATATCTCTATTCTTCTAAGACACTCTAACAGAACAAGCAATTTGATTTCATGGTACTCATCGATTTTTGAATACCTCAAAATATTATCAATAAATTCAAAACAAAAATCATAAATATATTCCATGATAAATCAATTAATTAGATCCATGAAAATAGAGGGTTTATTAGTTAGTCCAAATAGAGTTACTATAAACTCATAAAGTTCATACATGGTTTAAAATGTTTTATATGGAATTTATTCCTTCCTCACATGAAATTGATGATATCTCGATTGAAGGTCTGTCTTCAAGAGATATTAATATCTATAAATTTGATCGAATAATTTGTCAATGTGAGGAATATGAAAAAAATTATTTATTTTAATATCAATGATTTATCTATAATCAATTCATAGCCTCATGGATCCATCTTTACTCTAGACAAGTAGAATAGGGGCTCACATGGAGAAACACATGGGTGGATTGATAATTTATTACTAAATTCCACTGGTTATTTAGTTCACTCCACTAATTCAAAAATTGACATTCTATAATGAGTCTTTGATATATGTCTTGAACCCAAATGTAAATCAATTATGAACTCAACTTCACATTCTAGAGGATGTCTAGGTAAATCCTATGAAAATACTTCAATTTATTCATGAGAAATATGAACATAATCAATTTTAATATTCATATATGATGTTTCCACTTCCCCCATAATAATTTAATTCAAAAAAGATACCAGGGTGTGCCTTGATAAATTTATATGATGATATTTCTTCTCTAATGATAAGGAATTCTACACCTTTCTCACAAATTCTAATTTACCTCTTTATGTAATATGTTTTTGATTAACGTTTTGAAATATTTTTTATGTATATGATTGTATAAATTACAAATATATGTATGATAATATGTTAAAAAACTAAATTACATTTATGTGTCATAAATTAGACCGAATGGCAGATATTTGTTGCAATGATTCACCCCTTATGAGTTTTGACTGAAAAATCCATTATTAAATAAAAAGGAAAATATATAATTTTATTGGAAAAAAATATTACATAAAATAATGTGATGCTATAGAATCAAATAAAGAATTGTCTAATCTTGAGAAAATGATAAAATTTCCTTCCACTAAATTATTGGGAATTTCATCATCTGTAGTTGAGACGCAGAAACTTATCCTTACACTCGTGATCTTTTATGAAGAATGTTTTATTGATTCATAGGGAAATAATTTTCACAGTGTCCCATATTCCTACAATTTTAGCATTGGGAATCATTTATTTGTCTCTTCCCCTTATATTCATAATCTTGGTGACCATTATCTACACACATATTATAAACTCCCATGACGTTGAATCATTTTTCATGATGATTCTTTCCACAATTTCTGCATAATAGGAATTCCAACATTCCCTTTTTATTCATTGGTTCTTATCCTTTTCCATGGTTAACAAAATTCATATTATTATCTTGATTTCCCTTGAACAGATTCAATCTAAAAAATTCCTTCTCTATTTTGAGGGCTCTTAAAACTATTTCATCATATGATGAACTTTTTTAAGAAGATAGTTCCCTTGGAATTCATAGCTTAATACCTTCAAAGGAATTATCAATATTGTTTTATAAATAATGTATGTGATCTATAGACTACTTGGATAGTCTTATGAAGGTAGCCCCATACTCTATAATACCCTATTATCTATTTTTCATTCAACATTTATTTTCTAAATCATTTTAGTTTATTACTCATGTGGGATGTACTTTTTTAAGAATTTTTTATTTAATGTTATCCAATCCATGTCTTCTATTTCATATTATTCCTTAGTAGTTAGGATAAAAAACAACCATTGATCAGTATCTATCTTGAGAGAATATACTTCTTGTACTACCAATCAATTTTAATTTCTGCCCAATGATAGAAATTTATTTTCAAGAGAATTGATACATTACTCAGCTACCAATGGATTTATAGTATAACTAAAATATAGGGGCTTCTTCCGCATGCAACGATACATCATTGGGGTAGTATGGTAATTCTTCATAAGCTGAGTAAGTTATACCAAATATGGTCATGATCTACAGATCATCAAAACAAACTATGTTGACATTACTAGTGGGAACTCCCTATATCTCTAACGGGTATTTATTCTCTTTAATTCCTTAAGAACCATCACTAAATAATGGAATACACTATATCAGGTTACGAGTCATAATGCACAACTTTGAACTATCAAAATAGTTATCAGAAATTAAAAATTAATAAATTTAAAATCTCATAATCATAAATATGGTTTCAATGAGGAAATATTTAATTTTAAACAAATTCTAAAGGTTTGTAGAAAATGTAAATTATCCTAAGAATATACCCTAGGAGTGTTAAACCAGGTTAACAGAAAGGCCCTTTTTCGATTACTAGGTTACCTTAGACCGGAATGGGACACCTTGTAAGAGTTGTTACCCCTAGTTACATCTATGATATATCCTTGTCAACATATAGTATCTAGAATTGGAATTATTTCTAGGAAGTCCAAAATAAGCACTACCTAACAATACATTTAGGATGTTATTCTATAATTATCCTCAAATAATATATCAGGGTTATGATATAAAATCTACATTTCAAAAATCATGTTTCCAATGTTGCTTCTAAAAATCCTTTGATTCCAATTATAATTCCCCGACCCTAAAAAATCAGAGGCAGTGCATTATTTTATAATATTTTCAAGATCAAAAGGAACAATATCCTGAAGGCCCAATTAGTTTAGCAGTCTTGTAAGATAATATTACATTCATAATACCCATAGAAAATTTGGAAAGATAGAAAGTACAAACATGATACCAAATAAAATTAAATAAATAGTATCCTTGAAACACATTCCAAGGATTCATCTTCATAACATGGGGAAAGGAAAAAAATTAACGTTGAGATAAAATTCCCAGTAAGGGTTAAATTAACCGATAATAAGTAGTGTAAATTCATTAAGGCATATATATTATTGAATGTTAAAATAATATGACAAACAAAACCCGTCAATAAACATGGAATGATAATGTATCAATAGATTTTCTCATAGTGAAAATATCATGTGAAGTAATAACTAAATATTAAAAAAAGAAATTTATTATTTAGTGGAAATAATGTATCTAGAATAGAAAAAATTATAATGTCAATACGGTTTATGTCTATGGGAAGAAACATGTCGTATTTTATTTGGAAACAGACATGAAGTGTTTGTCGCCAAATATTTTTTCTCGTGAGACTTTTCGATGCATCGAGGAGATATAATGGGCCCCTCACATCATTTAAAGTCAAAATAATTATTGATACATAGATTTTATTAAATAAAACATTCTCGTATAAATAACCATATTTATTAGAGAAGACAGATTCATCAATATTTCCCCTATTAAAACAACATTCCAAATGAACATAACATGTAAAATGGTATACGAATAAGATAATAATCATATCTATGACACAAGAATATGGATATTAAATATAAATGTAATGTAAAATAAATATATTATCTAAAATTGGGTAGTAGATACAACACATGAAAAAAATTATGCTCACAATACCAATTAAATCTCAATGAAATAGAATTTGAGATGAAATCCCTTACCAAATTTTGATCAAAAGGATCGTATTACCAGAATATAATAATAATAAAATAAATAATTAAATACCATGAATATAATGAGACTCATGATTTTATATATAAAATGGTGGTACAAATACACAACATATAAAAATAAATGGATAATAATGGAAATATCATGTAAAAAAAGTGAGATGAAAAACCCCTAACAATAATTCCAACTTAATTTTATCACATTTTCATCTCCTTAAAAAATATATTTATTAAATGATAGATAGTGAAGTTAATTAAACTCACTTATATAAATATATATCAATCTAAATAATGGGTTTATATTTATTAATTTCTGTTTATGAAATTTGATGTATTTTATATCATGTTTTACATAAAAATTTCCATTTTTTCAACACTTTTTCTGTATTATCTGAAATCTAAATTATAAATTGATATAATTAATTATATAAGTATATAATGAATGTAATTGTATTTTTGTATATTATATATAGTATATAAAATCACCCCTTTAGTATGGCTATATGTTTTGACATAGAAATATCTTTATAGGTGGTTGATCGACCTTTGATGGGACATTAATGGGAGAGTGGGAAGAAGATGTTTTACAAATTTTTATATAGTAGTATGACACTTATAGTAGGGTAAAATCATTAATATATTGTCAAAATACTACCTAATTAATTATTTTAAATATTTATTGTGGAATGGATGATGGAAAGAAGAAAGAGGAAGCACAACCCTAAGGAAACAATTGGGGTTCAAGAGTATTTGTTTCTTTTATTTTAACGATCATTTCTCATATTTATAAGTAATGAAGTTCAAGTAAAATGCATATAAATATCCATAATTGTATTTATATGGTATTAAATGTGTTAATGTATATATATATATATATATATATCATTTTTAAAAATTTTATTAAGATGAATCGTTAAATAAAATTTCAGTGGTAGTGGAGTTTTTTATATTAGGTGTTTTTTCAATCATTACTCAGTAATTTTTTAAATTAATTAATAAAATTTATATATAATTTTTCCAGAATATTAAATATGATTTAATAAATATTTTAAAAAAAATTTAATCCTTAAAAATGGTTTCCTTTCCATTCTTTATGGATATATAGAAGAATTAAAATCTATCATCCATCAATGTTGTAAATCGCCACCTCATGGATGATTATTTCATTTTAAAAATAATCAAGAGAGGGAAAGATGTTTACTAAAAGAAATTCATTTAAAATTATATAAATCTAGTATATTTATTATACACTATTTGTCACGGTCATTTGGATGGATTTTATTTTTAGAGGATAAGAATTGAAAAAGGAAATTGAAAGGAAAATAAAGTAAAATAAAGAGGATTTACCTCTTGAATTCTCCTCTTTGAGTACCTTCTTAAGGGATCTTGTTTTGGACTTTTATTGAGACCATGTGATTTTGAATGTGGTTTAGGGACTTTGAAATAGGATTTTAGAATAATTTTTACAATATTCAAGGATTAGGGATGTGAGGAGAAGTGGTGGTTAGGGGTGATATTTATAATGGAGGAGAGGTGTGTTTTTTGAATATTTTATTCATTTATTTACTATTTTGGATCAGGTATATGAATAATTTCAAAATAATCACCAAATATATTAAAATAATTAGTGATATTTAGGGATTATGAGATTACATCATCCATACATAATCTATGACTCAATAATTTTAGTATCTAAAATTTATCGTAAATAAATATATTGTATTGTTCACAAAAAATCAAGTATTATAGAAAAACACCAAAAATTATCCCTACCCATTTTTTACATGTTGAGTCCAGAAATGAAATCCCTACTATGAAAATAAATTTCTAAATATGAGAAATAATTTTTCCAATTAAAATAATTATTTACTTGAATAATATTGAATTTAAATTTACAACTCATTTTATATCACTATAAAAAATTAAATATCATCCCATAAAATTATCATACAATCATAATAATACAAAATATTAATTTTGGAAAATATTTTATGAAAATATCTTTTTTAATAATTTTATTATTTATAAAATTGTAATAAAAATTTAATTATTAAAATACCAACACATCAATAATAATGTTTGAAATATTTATTTAATTGTACTAAAATATAATTGAATCATCATTTTATTTATGATATTCATACATTATATTTATACATTAATTCACTTGGTTATTATTCATTTTCTCAGTTTACAGCTCATATGGGTCATAATACTGTTCCTCGGGACAAGTTATTATTTCATTGGTATAGGTTCATTAACATTAACAATACCCCTTTAATCAATTATTCTTCATTTATAATGTTTGTTTTATATTATCAATGTTATTTTATAGAATTTACACTAAATTAAAATATATTTTTTTGTAATAAATCTTCCAATTGAGTTGAAATTATTTAAGAGTATACCTACCATAAAATCTTCGAGTGTTATATCCAATCTTGGGAATTTCATGTGGTATTAAAGAATATTGGCTTCCCATTGAATGATCTAATATTGACTGAATTTGAATATGGATACTTTTACATTTATTGAAAGAAATATCATATATATAAAAATAGTATTATCATCTATAATCTCTCTCTAGACCTACAAATTCTAAATGATGCCATTGTGGATACCCATTGAGGATAAATAATTTTCCAATGTCCATTATAGATAAGATATATAGTAGTGAATGTAAACATCAAAAAGGATACACATATGTCACATTATGACCAAGTCTTAACAATGATGATGGGGATAAAATATAATAATGAAATTTATGAAAATCTTGATATAATTTTTAACAAAATTATAATTTAATGGGATGAAATCTACAAATTTAGATAATAAAGGCCAATGATGCAAGGAGGAATGATGAGGAACCCAATGGTGATAAATTTACCATATTAAACTAGTTATTTATAATCATTAGTGATTTCATAGACACCTTATATTATTTTAATATTGTAATAAAATTATTGATAAATTTTTTAAACATATTTTATGCTAAAGTTTCATCCTAAATAAGATAGAGATATGTTATATCTCGATTAATTCTACAATATTCGCATTTCTTTTGACATTATATGAGTTATAGTGTATAAAAATGAAACTAAATTATAAATTTCTTTCAAATCCATCAGTACTCAAAAAACATGGAGGAAGAATTTGGGTCCTCAAGTTATTTAAAAATTTATGAATAATTATTTGAGGGGCATAATAAGGTCATGCATTTATTTTATAAGATCATCAAAACATGAAGTTAAAAATGAAAAGGTATTCTTCATCTAAAATGATTAATTATAGAGATATTGTAAATTTTTTAAATGAGTTCCCAATGAAGAAATATAATGAATTTTATAGTGATGATATGGTAAATTATTTCCCTAAAAGAAGATCTAGAAGAATCAGTAATAATTATATTTGAAAGAATAAGTAAAATTCATTATAGTATAAGAGATATTTACAAGGGTGGGGGAAGATTAAGACTCATTAAAATTTTATAATTCATAATATGGAGGTACCTATAAACATAAATTAACCCTTATAACTATGCTTCAAAATCCCAAATAAATATTAAGAAGTGATAAAGAAGGATAATATAGTCAAAATTTGTACAAAATTAGAGTTAAAATGATAAAATATGATGATAAAAATAATAATTTTATGAAATTGGTCAATCTAATAAAAAGCGGATAAGTGATAAATATGAGAAGATGAATAGAAAAATTTTGGAAATTAATTCTCAAAATTTGTATATTAAAAAATTTTAAATGATGCCCCAACACTCTAAAATAATGTGTTTTGAAAAGAAAATGAATTTGGAGGGGTAAAATTATGGACAAATAATGTTGAAAACACTTAAAACGTATTAAAAAATAATTTTTTCAATTTTTTACATGATATAAAAAAACACATTCATCAATTTTGGATAAAAATTTTTAATGAATAAGGTAATGGTTAATAAAAATATTTCTAGTGATATAAAACATATTTCATCTTATATTGTAGGTTCTAAAACTGAAACTAAAAATATAATGGTTGAATAATATCATGAAAACATCACAATTTTATCAAAGGAGGATACATATATGTTGAGAAAAGAAATTTTTGAAATTAAAAAGGGAAAATAATTCTTTGAGTTCATTTGGATGCTTAAAATATTTTTATAGAGAGATAACTGTACATTATGAAAGATAATTTTCCAATGGGGGTTATTGGTGTTGTGGAAGCCTTCAGTACAAAGCCTATTGTCACATACATAACATGTCTCTTATGTAAAATTCTCACTAATCAGGAGAGAGAAATAAAAAAGAAGAAAATAATAAATTATTTGAGAAGATGATGGAAAAAATTGATGTTTATGTTTGTAGTTATAAATTGAATACAACAAACTATACAGGTTCATAATGTAAATAAATATCAAAAAGGAGAAAGCAGATTTGACCAAATAATTTCTTTTCACAAAATTGGATAACAAGTTTTATTAGTTCATAGGATACTGTTTGGAATATGTTGTTGGTAATGATTAGGAGGAATGTATAACTATACTATCTACAAAAGAATGAGATCTAAAAAGTGTTATAACCATAAGGTACATATGATTTTATCACTCATGATAATAAATAGTTCCCACAAAAGGATTTTTTAGACAAGAAATTGATCACTGTGAATCATATGAAAAAACATGGTAAATATTCAAGAATGATAACATAAAAATCCCCATTAAGAATAAATGATGGATAAAATGGAGGATCTTGGGTAAGTGGAAACTCTCAACAATCTAATCTCATTAATGATCAAGGGAACTCCTATTCATTTAATTATCTTTTTTATAGCATTTTCAATTCATTTTAAGATATAATATTGAAGAGGTCGATGAGTGTTTTATCATTTATACAATAACAATAATTTTTTATCAAATAACACCTTAACTTACTTAATGATGAAGAAGGATATAAAACCCTTGATGGAAAGAAAATAGGAATGTATTCTCAATTATGTGTTTTTCCCTAAAAATATAAAATTGGAGATGACTTTATTATTTCTTCTTAGAAGTATTAAAATCACACTCTCTATCAATTATTAGATTATATATAACAATATTGTTAATGTTGATTGAAAGATAATGAAAAATATATGTTAATTTAGTAGTATTATTCCTTTCAATAGAGTATTATGGATATGTTTGTTGAATATGAGTGTAATTTTTAATTTTTTTATTAATATATTTAGAAAACCCTTAAAATTAGAAATATTATTTGATATCATATGCTATAAATCAATGGGGTCTACATTTATCAATCTTATTTTCTATATTATGTTTTCCAATATTGACTAATATTTTTAAAACTAATGGGATATAGAAAAGGAAGAAATGTTATTCTAAGATTATATTAGTAATTGGGATTAAAAATAACCTTAAAAAGGGGATTAAATACTTTTTTATAAAACCATATAAATATTTTCACTATCATTAATATAATTCTTTATAGTAGTATTTTTTTTGTTGATATGGGGTATAAGAAAATGATGAAGCCCAAATACTGACATTGAGGATTAAGGGTGTAAATATCAATCCAAAGGGGGAGATTAAGGATCATAAATGACAATTGTATCTGTTATCAATAAGTTAGTCAACCATTCTGATGTAAAGATATCAATATGTGCTAGGAATTATATAATGTGTTGTTATAGTTGTATTCCATTAAAATATTTATAATAATATATTTCCATTTAAGAAAATGAAGTTATACTAATGATCTCCGGAAATATCTATCTCAAAAAGTTCCTTAAATGTAGCTGTTGTTTCTTATTATTTATTAGATTTTTTATAGATATATGAAATGTTATGATGGTATGTTGTAAAAAAAATCTACAATAACCAGACTATATATTTTGAGGATGGATACTGTATTGGATAACATTATAGAAGAAAATATGATGTTTTTATTAATGTTTTAAAGTGATTTTGAGGTGTCAAATTTCATCCCTATATAATCCAATTAATTACAATAATGATATATATGATTAATATAAATTTATTGAAGGTTATTTGAATGTTATGGGATAAATTGAGAGACTTATGAAATATTAATTTTTTTCTCTAAATTAAAAATTCATGATAGTACAAGAGCTTATTTAAGAGTCATGGATTAATAAAATAATTATAAATATTAAAAATAATGTATTCCATAAGAATCGTTTTTTATGTTGGAGTTGAAAATATAAAAAAGGTGAAGACTCACTATGTTCTATAAGAGAAATATTTTCTTAAGATTTTATAATTTAAAAAGGCATTACAATTTCATAAGTCATTTTGATATTGAAAGATTATTTTTAATTATAAAAGAATGATCTATGGTTCTATAAGTGTTAATTTTAATTTTATATGGACGATCCATGATTTTTTAGTGGTCAAGTAAATTCTATGAGGATAAATTTAATTAAATTAGGTTCACATGAGTAAAAAAAGTGTTTTTTAGGAATTCATAATTATTTATTACAATATGAGTTGTTCATATGTCCAAAAGAGTCACTTTGATCTAATTGAATACATGTTGACAGAATAAAATTGAAAAAATAAGCAACTCAACCAAATATACCTAAGAGTCAATATCAATGAATGAAAGAGTCCTTCCCTGGAATCATTAGTATTTTTTAATTAGTAATGTTTCTGAGGATTTAAACAATGAAAAATAATGAAGAATAAAATCAGATTATGTGAGATATTATCATTAAGGATAAAAAATTCAATGATTTAAGGACGATTTTCATTTTGGATGGTAGGCATTGAGGAACTATATGAAGTGTGATTTATAGTTTGATATATTTATATTTCTTTAGGAGAAGTTCCACATTGTCATACTATATTTTTTCATAAAAATGTATAATACCTATGATGTTATGGTTTTTACATATTTTTAAATATTTTAATATCATGATTATTTTGGAATAAAAATGGTAATGTAAGAATGGTATTTAAAAGATATTTCAAACTAAAAATCCCCATTTTTTTAAATGAAAATATTTCATATCACTGAGAATCATGAAGTATCAATATAAAAATTATTGAAATAGTATTAGAGTAATAATGTAAAAACAATATGAGTAATATTAGAATAGGATGAATTTTTTTAGAACATGATATCAATTCTCCAATAGAGAATATCCACGTGTAAAATTATAATAAAGGTTAATTATTTCTAGAAAGATCTTTTGAGTTAATGAATAATTATGGGGAGTCATATAATATGACTCTATCATAGAATATTGTTTATAAGGGAATGAAGAAATGTATATGATATGTGAAAAAAGAGGATTTCATGAAATATGATATCTCAATAGCATGTGATAAATTTTATTAATTTTATAAACCAGATTGAGGAAAGAGTATAGTTGATGTTCTTGAATACCAAGAAGAAAAAATTCATCAAAATCTATCTTGTGGTTTTATTGGAAGATTACTCTAAATAATGTTAAAGAGGAAGTTTATATACCCTTTCAAGAGATGGGAAGATATTTTTTAAAGATATAAGAAAAATGGTATAATTCAGTTTGAAAAACCTAATTGGTGGTAGTTATGGGATATTTTGGGTTGTATTTATCTACTATAATCACTTCTATTGAATCTTTCTCAAATATATATTTTAATTGTAATGCCTCATAATTACTAGTATAAATCTAGGTCATAAGAACATGACTTGAACCCTGAATGGAGAAGGTTCCCATGTTAGGAATAAACATTATAAAAACACTCATATTCATTGTTATTGCTTTTTTTTCTAATGATAAATGATTATAAGCGATTGGATTGTATCAAGATCGTGGATCATACATGGGTTGATTAAAAATTACAAAAAAAAGGATAACCATAATTTATCCCCTATTACTTTGTGTTGTAAACCCATAACTGGGCTTTTTCATTTAGTAATATTATTGTTTTAATAATATCATACATGACATTGGTATAATTTTGAAGATAACTATTTTTTCATGAAAACATATATATAATATTAACATTATTGATGTTTTATCATTACTAAGTGTTTCCTTGATAAGTGTATCCCAAATAAATCACTATAAATGGGGAGCCTTACTCTTATGGTAAAATAATTTCTTGAATTCCATATAAAATAAAATCCATGGGCATCCAACACATCCATGAACCAACTGAGTTTGAAGATTGAGATCATGAACCGTGATTTCTTTAGAAAGAGTATGATGCTTAGTATTTATAAAGGAAAACAAATCACATAATCAAATCTAATAAATTCCATTTAAAAATATTAATGTTTCTATGGATTTTGTTTAGAATCATTATTCCTCTATCCAAATTAATATGTTCAATCCATATTGATATGGAACTATTTTCACAACTCGTTCCTTGTATTAGTAACCGAAATAATGAAAATAATATTTAGACATTTATAAATGTATCCCATGTATAAGGTACATGAAACCCTTTCATATAATGTATTAGAATCACATGGAATAAAAAATCCCTATTTTTTAAGCACATATTGATAAGTATCCTAACCCCACACTTCCATAAAATTCATTAGCCTCTAGCCTAGTGAGTTTTCTAAACCAAAGAACTTATACCAATGGTTTTTACTTTAGATATTCTAAAATTCCATAATAATCTGAAGACCTAATATATATAAACTACAATAATTTTTTAAAATTCAAGTTTTTTAGCTAGTAAAATACATATTTATGGAAGAATAAAACTAAATCCACTAACATTCCAAGCATATAACTCCATAATTATTTCAATTAATATTGTATAAGTATTTAAATAATTTTATTCTAAATAATAAATAAAATTCATAATTTTAAATTTTTATTCTTCAATAACAAACTGTGTTTTAATACTGAATTAATAAATTATTCAAAAAAAATATACATGATAAAATCATTAATGGACAATTAATAAATTACAAAATTATAAAAAATATATGATTTAATTATAGATAAATGAGAACAATATTGTATTATTTAATCTGAACATTTTATTTAATAATTTTCATGGTTCAAATAAGAATTCGATCATATTAATAATATGAGATACTCAATAAATTTTTAATAATAAAATATATTCATATATTGGGAAAATATTTCATATAATATAAAACTCATATATTTTATTTGAATCAAAACCATTCATCAAATCAACCCAAAAAATATTCTCAAGCGGTTATAAATGTTTTTTCAAAATAGGGATTTTATTATAAGAATTTAATTTTCAATATAATGAATAATTGAAAAATTAATATTGAATCATTTATATTTTCCACATTTTATAATTTGTGAAAAAAATTATATATGAAGTAAGTATGTATTAAATCTAGTCCAAAATTAATAAAACTATTTTTTAATGTTTAAAAACCTCAATTATTTGTAAAGGTCCCTAAATGCCCATGTCGGTGATGGTTTTTTTACTTTTCAGGAAAATTAATATTCATAAAAACATTTATATAAAAAACTAATTAGACAACAAAAATAGTTGGAAAAATAATTTTGGGTGATAAATTCCGGTAAGTCATTGTACTATTCCGGTGAAATAATTTGACCTAAATAGGGTGTATTTATCTATCCCTTTTGTTCTGGAGTTTTGGGATGGATTAATTTTTTTACATCATTTTTCATTACAGAATAATTTCAATCAAGTAATTCAAATGTTGGAACGAATTTATAAATAAAAAACTAACATGGAAATATTGACAAAGTGTCCCTTATTCCTCATGCTAATGACTGGCCACATTGTATATATATGATGGAAATGAAATAAAGAGATAATGAAATGATACCTTTTTTTATTTTTATTATATCTTCTCCAATAATAACCATTTCACTTGAACTATGTCATGTTATGTAAAAATGGAATTTTTTATTATGCATATTTCATAGTCCATTAAAATAATGAATTGTAATATGAATTATTCTTTCGTTAATACCTTGGTACATGGAAAATAAATTTTCAAAATTTTCCCTTTAATTGAATATAAATACAATAATTTATATAAATATCTTGGATTCCTTTTATAGATTTCAATGGGATGAAAATAATCATGAAATTATATAGAAACATCAATAAACTAAACTGTAACTAGAATTTCCCTATAAATATTATTTTTATAATAAAATAATGAAATTAATGGATTTCATTACACGTTAATGATTTCACCTTATAAACATTCACACAAGATTGATCGAGATCACTAATGATAAATTGATGGGTTCCAAACTTATAGTCTATGCATTTATTTTTGGGAATATCCTAATCCTCAAGAAAGATTATCTCTCAAAACATTGTATGTTAGAGCCTTTTTCAATGGATGGAGAAAATGTCACATAAAATGATCTTCAACATGTGTACCTCTAATATACTGTCTCAAAACTAAATAAACACTTAACCAATGAGGACTAAAACGCCATACAATAGTCCTAAAAAATCATTGAAATATGAACAATATTTATGAGATGTTACAAAAACTCTCAAACCATGTCATCTCTTGAAATATATATATGAATACTTATAATGATTTTTTTAATTTTAAATAAATCATTCTTAATGTTTTAACATCTTGATAAAATCACATTAGGATACACTAATTTATTTTGAAACCACTAATTAGTATAACATTATTATTACACATATTTTATTATAATGAGAAAATATCATGTATGTGTACCATGAAATTATTACTTTAACTAGTTCATAATCCTCTCTCACATATAGCACACCATCCACTATGTTGTTTATTATACCATTTTTATGATTTTTCCAAACACTAAATTTATCATAATGAAATGGAAAGTATTTTAAATCATTAGGAATGTATTAAAACTACAAATATAATGAGAGATAATTAAATAACATCTGAATCTTACATAAAAAGTAAGATGATTGGAAATCCTTGATGATAATTTAATAATAAATAAACACACTTGATTTGGTGCATAGTTGTCTATGTAGTGTCATGATGTTTATGGTAACATGAGGAGAAAAGTGTTTTATCAAAAGAATTTGTCATTGTAATGGGACATGAAGTATAATGTTTATTCATATTCACTGATCGGTAATGTAATGTATTATAAGACAACTATGGTGAATAAAAAAGTAGATAGAACAACGAAAAATGTATGATTGGAGAGTGGAATATAATAAACCTCTATTTATGTCAACAAATAACATGAAAATTTTGAGATAAAACATTAATATACATTCATAAAAACTCCATATTAAAATAGATTTTCTTGAATGTAATAGTTGAATAATAAACAGTATGAAAAAATACCCCACACTCAGGATTTGTTTATGTTGTAATTATTCAAAATATTGATTGTTAGTGATTATGTATACATAAAACAAGGATTTATAATTTCTTAGAAAGAAAATGTTACCAAATTTTATAATTAATATATGTAAACCAATTCTAAAACATTTTATATTATTCAAAAGTAAGTGATAAATTCATAAAAAGAATGAACATAGTGATGAAGATGATAAAAGTGTCTCTATTGGTTATTTATCCCAAATTGAAGCCTATAAATGTTTCAATATGATTGTTCAAACCAATTTGGAGATATATAGAGTAAAAGTTCTTTTGAAGACGATTGTAAATTTAAATTTAGAAAAAATTTATGTGGAATAGGATGATCATGACTCAAATTATACAGAAACTCAAAGTAAAATACAAGATTAATGTTAATCTATAATATTTGAAGAAGAAATATGAGGTTAGGTGAGTCAAGAAAAAGATTAAGTTTTGAAAATATTTGATGAAATATATGATTAATATAACAATATACCAAAAGATACTCCAATAGAACCTGAAAAATGAAAATAGTTTATCACATTAATATGTTATCATTGGAATATATTGAATCAATTAGAGAAGTGGAAAAGGATAAATCACTGTTTAAATTCATGAATGAATTGTTTTTTCAAATAGTAAATATCCATAATTGAGATCATTCCCAAATTCCAAATAAAAACAATATCAATATAACACTTTGGGTGTTTAAGAACAAATATAATGGCCATATTAATGTGATTTATAACACATATATGTATGTTTACAAAGGATGCACTAAAATAAAAGGAATATTTATTAATGATAAGTTTCCATCCATTTTAATAATTTAATTAATTAATCTATTATCTAAATTTTACTTGAAATGGTTCTCATTAATTTCATGTGAATTTGATATTCATAAATAGTGTTCTTAAATATTAATTTTATATAGAAAAACTAGTGCATTGTAAACTATGTGATGAAGGAGATTGGTATTCCATTTAATGAAATTTTCATAAGGTTGAATAATGAACCATGAGATTGTTATTCACCATAATATTCATAATAGATTAACTTAATGTACATAAGTGGAAGAGATGATCACAAACCCAATGAAAAGTCTCCAAATGGAGAGAAATTCATGGTACTCATCTATAATTATGATATTATATTTGGTAGAAATAATTAAGAATTAGTGGGACTTTTTTTAAACATTATGTGATAATATTTTGAGATTTTAATTATTGGAAAACATACTTACTTGAGATACAAATAAATCAATGTGGGAATTATAGTTTTTTCTCTCAAGAAATATTTGTTAATGAGATATTGAAAATTTTGAATTTATGGATTTTAAAACCTTTTAAAAACTAATTACTATTGATATTAATAATTGGATATATGAATATAAAAATCCTTTAGATCAAATATTATTCAATTTAATTCTTAGAAGATTTATATACATGAATATTTATATTGATGATATAATTTTTTTAATATTTTTAGTTTCAATGCATCAATATAATATTAAATAATTACAAAAATTTATGGTAAAAAAATATTATGTTATTTTTATATTACTATTGATTATGGGTTATTATTTAATATAGGAAACAAGAAACATTTTTTGGAATAATTGGGTGTTTATTGAGTTAGATTAATTATCAATTCTAAATCAAAATATGGGGGAGTATTTATTATAAGAAGAAAATGTATGATATGGTACAACAAAAAGTTAAGAATCATATCACATAGAATATATAAATTTAGGTATATATCAACAAAAAAATTTATTCGGTCAACTAGATTTGATGAATCAATGGTTAAATGGTCGTGATGAATAATTATAATTACTTTTTGAAATAATGTTTTATAATAAAAGTGTTATCGAGGTTACAAAGAACATGGTGCAATATTCAAAATAAGAAAAAATTGTATGTTACTACTAATTTATCAAATAAAAGGTGGATCATAGAGTTTTTATGGTTGAAAAAAATTATAAATAATGAATAAGTGATAAACATATACATGAAAATATAATCCACATTAGCGTTGTAAAATCAGTAATTGAATATTCGTGTCTATCAATATCTTAATGGTTAAAGAGTCTTGGAATATCCTTTCTTCATGAATGTTTTTTATGTTTAACATGGATTCTCATGTTTGATAGGTATCATAACATTCAATTTTATTTCAAAGGGGTATAACTTTGATAAATTAAATAAATAGTACATATGTTTTTTCAATAAGTGAAAATAGAGAGAAACAATATTATCATCTCAAGGAGGGAGTTTTCTCTTTAGAGGGAGTTATTTTCTATATTAAATAAGTGGGATAAAATCCATGAGGGGTAACATTAATGAAGTGATGAATACATAGGGATTCATATAAAATTCTTATCTTATATAGATGAAGGCATACAGTAAGAAAATAATGATTTCTAGAACAATTATTTTCTATATCACGTGTTTCTCATATAAATATAAAGTGATAGATGAAAATATCTATTAAATGTTTTATTTTATAATGATTTTTCGATGTTGAATATGACTTTGTATTAAAAATAGACACAAGTACCAATGTTTTTGGAACCTATGATATTTATGATGAATTTCATGGTACCACAGTTGATTAAGAGTATATAATGTTTAATTTTCATATTAATTGGAAGTATATATTATAAAAAAAATTAGATTAATTATGTTTGTTTGGATGTTAAGTGGTTTTATGGGATTGGTGAAGATTAATTGGTGAAGGAAACCAAAATAATTATTTATTTATTATCATAATTCCATAATAATTGGTGAGTTTTTTATTAAATTAATAATGAAATACTACATAATAATGTATAGATATTCTATCATGATACTGATAGTGGATAGTGATTTTTTACCGCTTTGGAAATTATGGATCCAACATCACATTTAATATAGAAAATTTAAAGTGCGACGGTTTTTGGGTTGAGCATTATGGTTTTTGGACAATTACCAATTTAATGATGTGATTTAGAAGATCATATATCATGCCAAAATATGACTCCATGAGTTGGGGTTAATCATATTTCAAAGAGGATACTATGCTTTGGTTTATAGATTATGGTTTTGGACATATCAGTGTGATGAAACATATTGATGTAAATCGATTTTGTTGGAGTGATGTTCATTATATTGTAATAAAAATATAGAGATAATATATTATATTTTAAACCTATTGATTTTAGGAAATTTAATTTTTTATCAGGACATTATTTTTGAAGTAATATATTAAGAGAAAAAAATTGCACCATATTGGTATAGTTTATGCTATGATTGGATATATTATCAAAAATTTAAAGACCTGTAAAATTCGAGGGAAATTTTTTCTTAATTTTCTTTGCAATTTTACAAGAGCGCGGTTTCTGACGGCACTTGATTCTGAGGCCCGGAGTGCCCGAAATCAATTTCCGAAGTTTGGCTCAGGTACGTTCAGTGAACGAACGAGCGGAAATTTCTAACATTGAAACCGGTGCCCGGAATCAAATTCCGAGGGCACCGATGAACTCGCAACGCCGATATTCACTTAAGGAGTCCTTTTCCGAGGTTTTGTTTTATGCGGAATGAAAGTTAGTTTTTGGAAGAATTAAAAGAAGTTAAATAAAAATGTGGAAACACTTTTTATTTTTAACTTGTTTGTTATTTTCTCCCAAAGGGAGTTAGAGGTGGGACCCACATCCACTTAACCTCCCTTGGGAGGATTATGTGTGGTGGGTCCCACACGAAGCATAACTCTTCACCTTCTTTTTTTTAACTCCCTTAAACTCCTCTTTTAATGTTCTTGACAACTTGGTTATTTAATGGAGAGAGTTGTTTGAATTTCAAACCTTTGAAAATCAAATTGATAATTGTGTGAATAAAATAAGCCATAGCTTATTTTATTTTGGTTGGTCTCCTTAACCATCTTGAGAGGTTTTGAAGAATTCCCTCCATCTTCTTCAAGCTCCGACGAAGAACACTCAAGAACACTGCTTCTTTCTTCTTTGTAGCCGGTGCGTTTCCAAAGGTCGACGATGTCGCTTCTTCGATCTTCTTCCTGTATCAACGAAAGGAGACATTGATTCCTCCTCAGAATTTCTTCATCAGCTTACGAAGTTTCACCAATGACGTACCTCTTCGAACGTACCTCTTCGTCAACAGAATGGACGAACGATTACCGCGACGCCCGACCTCCGCGACGCTTTTCTTCCGCGGTTTGTTGATGTGCTCCGCACTTGAATTCAAGGTAGGGGTTTGTTTTTGTTTAATTTATTTATTCTCGTTCTTGGTTCTAGCATGAAAATCTTGAGGATAAATGTTTATGTGTTATGATCTAACGAGAGGGCGGCCGGACCGCACAAACATGGTCGAAACCCCCTCATTAACACTTGAATGTTTCTTGCAGATGACACGTGATGGTTTGGTGTCGTCGCACCAAGCAGATTTCATTCGACAATTATTGTGTGACGCCGTCGTGGCGCACCGTGGAAGAATTTCATGGACACGACACTGTCGCGCCGCGTCGAAGGAAACTGAAGGCACCGCGGCCGGAGCAGGGCCGCGGCGGAGGGGCGTGGTGCCATCGCACCGCGCCGGACGGCGAAGGACGTGGCCGGTTCCGGGCCGCGGCGGAACGAGAAGACCGGCGGCCAACCGGGCCGCCGGTGTCGGAATCCAGAAGGGGACTGGCTTTCCCGGTCCCGTTGAAGAAGAACCGGCCGGCCAGGTCGGGCCGGCCGGAATGGGAAAAAACCGAGGGAATTTAATTCCCCCGGCCAACTTAATTGGCCCCCCATAAAGTGGGGGGCCGGTTTCACAAAGGGGGGGCAGGCGCCCCCCGTTTTTCTCAAAGCAGGTCCCCACGTGGGGGGGCCGTTTGACCCAAGGGGCGGCATCCAGCCGCGCCGCCAGCAGGAAGGGCGGGGGCCTTGCCCCCTGCGTGTGGCACCCGAGCGGCGCCCAGGCCGCGCCGCCGCCGGCCGGGCCGCGCCGCCGCGCTGGGTCGCGCAGCCATGTCGGGCCACGCCGCTGGTCGGGCCAGGTCGGACCCGGGTCGTGTCGCCCGATTCGGGCCGACCCAGGGGGGGGGGGGGGGTCGGGCCGGGTCGGCCCGGACCCGGACCCCCCGTTTTTGAATCGACTTCGGTCATTCGCTCATATCATGAGCTACGGACCTCCGATTGATGAACCGTCAGTGGAAACACGATCCTTGGATCGAGACGGTCGTTTCAGTATATCACACTCAAGGTTTCGGAATACTTTGTGTTCGGCCGGGTTGGTTCGTACACGGAACCAACTAGGCCCTTATAGCAGAAACGCACATATCTTGAGCTACGGACGTCTGATTGACGTGTCGTCAGCTTTGTGGAGTTCCTCTTAGTGAGAAGGATCTTTTGGCATACTCTGCCCGAGGTTTGGACGCAGGTGGAGTATGGTCGGGTTGGTTTTGCCTTAAAAACCAACCGGGCGTCCGATCGACGCGCCGTCTGTTGCGTTGAGTTCCTATTGGCGATACGGAACATTTGGATACATCAACTCTGGACTTTGTGACAGTTGATGTATCCGCCTCTCGGCTCGTGGAGCAGACCCTCCCGAATGAGCTTGTTGTGTGCGGGAACCCTAGTGCTGGCTGCGACTGCTACTGTGATGACGACGATTGTGCAGGGATTCTTAGGGGACTGCGACAATGAAGACAGCTGGTCTTGTATCATATGTGGATCCTAGTTGTGCTGGTCTTATATCCTATGTGGGTCCCAGGTTAGATGATTAAATACTGGTCTTGTATCCTATGTGGGTCCCAGTATAGTTGAATCAAGGAAGACAGCTAGTCTTGTATCCTATGTGGGTCCTAGCTGTGCTGGTCTTGTATCATATGTGGGTCCCATCATAGATGATTCAATACTGGTCTTGTATCCTATGTGGGTCCCAGTATAGTTGAATCAATGAAGACAGCTGGTCTTGTATCCTATGTGGGTCCTAGCTGTGTTGGTCTTGTATCCTATGTGGGTCCCAGCTTAGATTATTCAATACTGGTCTTGTATCCTTTGTGGGTCCCATTATAGATAAATCAATGAAGACAGCTGGTCTTGTATCATATGTGGGTCCTAGCTGTGCTGGTCTTGTATCCTATGTGGATCCCAGCTTAGATGATTCAGTATCTATGTCTGATCATCTCTTTCACCTTATCGATGATGTATACCTGTGTGAGCTGAATCCTGTTGCTTTCCTGTGTGGATTTTGTTTTTCTTTCCTGTGTGAAATACGAATACTTTCCTGTGTGGAATGATTTTTACTTGGGCTCAGAGGTTGAAGCCTATTGGAATTGATGACTTAGGTATATGTATGGGCATATACCTAAGCAGTGTTGGTTGTTACTTCGTGATTGTATCATTCTTTTGTGGGTTATCCTCTGTGGATTTTGGGAGACCTTCGGGGGTCTCGGGGTCCCTACTGAGTAGCTTATACTCACCCCTGCACGGGATATGCCTGCACTACGTTGTGTTGGTTGCAGACGACAGACAGCGTTGATCGTGGTTGAGGCTTGCAGAGCAAGACAGTACCTGGAGGTGGACCATTGGGCCGGACGTGCTCGGAGTGGACGACAGGACCCGAGAAGCAGTGGAGATATCTGTACCCACCCTTCAGGTGGAATTTCCAGTGGGCAGCTCGGCGTAGCAGATTTTACATTTCAGTTGCTGTTTTCCCTTTCGAGTTGTACTTTACTTTCAGTTTTGGGTTTGTATACTGGCCCACATACTTTTCCGCACTTACAGTTGTACACTGTTTTACTTAGTGTTTACTTTTCTGCTTGCTTACTCTGTGGTACTTGTTTACTTTTGAAAGGCAATACCTTCCCTTTTTTGGGATTTACTCCTTGGTGCTAGTCACCAGCCCCTGGCCTATGGAAGGCGGGCTTGGGGTATTCACGGCACGGGCCCCGAGGACGGGTCGTGACAAATTGGTATCAGTGGAGTTCGGTTCTACCGCGAACTCTGATCTTTTCTATGTGAAGCAATAATGTTTAGCGTATTGAGTGTGGTTATCAGTCCAGGGAGTCCAGTGTTGGTGCGGCGGCTGACGTATCCATACACCAGGACCCTGACTTCTGATTTCCGACTTAATGCACGAAAACATTGATTGCATGTGTGTTCAATTTTTCTTTGTGATTACTTGTGTCAGCTCACCAGGTATACTGTTCTGACCGTGGCGCACCTGTTTCTTTCAGGATGGCCCCACGACGGCAGCCAGCTAGGGTTCCGGGAGTGGAGCGTGATGACAGCCCACCGAGAGATGAGGCCTCGGTGCAGGGCTCCTTGTCTGCAGTGGCACCGGAGGTACCTTTACCCGCCGAGCCCCCGATGCTTCCAGCACTGGCAGCTGACGATGCACGATGCCTTGGAGCTCTGCACGAGTTCCAGCGCCAGCGACCGCCTAGGTTCCGTGGGGAGACGGACCCCCAGGCAGCAGAGGACTGGCTGGAGGCAGTGGTACGAGTTTCTAGGCTAGTGAGGACACCTGCAGACCTCATGGTGATCCTCGTTGTGAGCCTACTGCACGCAGCAGCAGGACGATGGTGGAGCTTGATGCTCCAGGTGCACAACGAGGCATCACTCCTCTGGATTGACTTTGAGAGAATATTCCGCTCCGAGTTCGTCCCAGCCACCCTCCGTGCGGTTCGCATTCAGGAGCTTCTTCAGCTGCGGCAGGGCAGCATGACGGTCGCTCAGTACTCCGCGAGATTTACCGATCTCTCGTGCTACTTGATTGACATGGTATGGGACCCATTCTTCTGGGCCTGGACCTTCGAGAAGGGTTTGAGACACGAGATCTGGGATTCGATGATCTCCCTCAACATTCCGACACAGGCAGAGGTGTTGGAGAGAGCCCTTCTAGTGGAGAGTTTTCTCGCCGAGCAGGCTCCAGTGACAGGGCCCTCCGCAGGACGGCCCGTATCAGGGTCTTCTGCAGCTGGCAGTAGACAGGTGACGCAGAGGTCCAAGCGGGCCAAACCATCAGATGGGAAAACATTTCTACGCATGTAGTGGGCGAGGTCACATGGCTCGAGACTGCCCGAATCGTCTTACAGATGAGCAGCAGGCGGTAGAGGGACCTCCCAGACAGAGGTTCGGCCACGGTGGTCCGCAGGGTGCTGGCGGACGAGGAAGAGGAGCTAGCCGAATAGCCGATGGTGGGAGACACTTCGAGGTGTGGCCACCACCACCACCAGGAGGTCCGCCCCGACCACAGGGAGGAGGTGGACATGCGAGAGCTCAACTTCAGGCAGTCAAGGCCTTCGATCATGGAGATCTGGGAGCAATTGGACAGGAGTAGAACTAGTGGATACGTCCTTTGTACTTCTAGTTCCGTGTTCCTATTGTGTAGCGTCTTTGTTTTATGAGCTGCAATAATAAAAGATGCATACCTTTGTGATGTTTTCATTCCTGTCTTATTTTGTGATGTTACTAAGAGGTTCCAGTTTTGACTGTTGACTTGACCCTCACTTGTGAGACATCTACTGGAGGAGACCCAGTTACCACACACTGATGCCGACAGTGTGACTCAACCCTTGGAGGCGAGAGTAACGGTTGGATCTCTAGGTAGTAGCATTGAGGCCTTACGACGTCATCCTTGGTATGTATTAGTATCATCCCTGTCGGGATTGACCGTATTAGGCAAAGAATGTGGTTCATCCAGGGGATGAGACCAGATTTCTCTTATCGGCAAAGAAGAAATCTTAGCAGCTCTTGTGGGACCTGAGATGGTCCAGATTATCCAGGCGCGGATGAGTACAGCTCAGAGTCGGCATAAGTCATATGCTGACAGGATTCGGAGGCCACTAGAGTTCGAGGATGGTGACCACGTCTTCTTGCGGGTCTCACCTCGACGTGGTTTATAGAGATTTGGCCGAGGCGGCGAGTTTTCTCCACGCATCATCGGGCCTTTCTAGGTCCTCAGCAGGATTGGCGATGTGGCTTATCGCTTGGCTCTACCACCTCAGTTGCACCGGGTGCACGACGTCTTCCATGTATCTCAGCTGAGGAGATATTTGCACGACCTGGCGCACATCATTGACCATGGGGAGCGTGACGTTGACGATGTGGAAACTTTTACAGAGGTCCCGGTGGAGATCGGGGATCGATAAGAGCGGGTCCTACGTGGATGGTCGATTCCTCTAGTGCGCATTAGATGGCAGCACGGGAATCTCCAGGAGATCACTTGGGAGCGAGAGGCTCAGATGCGTGCTCAGTACCCACATTTGTTTCCCTAGTTTTTGAGGTATCTTTATGGGGACGTAAAGCCCTGAGGTGGGAGTAATGTAAAGACCCGTAAAATTCAAGGGAAATTTTTTCATTATTTTCTTTGGAATTTTACAAGAGCGCGGTTTCTGAAGGCACCTGATTCTGAAGCCCAGAGTGCCCGGAATCAATTTCCGAAGTTTGGCTCGGGTACGTTCAGTGAACGAACGAGCAGGAATTTCTGACATTGAAACCGGTGCCCGGAATCGAATTCTGAGGGCACCGATAAACTCGCAGCCACGATATTCGCTTAAGGAGACCTTTTCCGAGGTTGCATTTTATGCGGAATGAAAGTTAGTTTTGGGAAGAATTAAAAGAAGTTAAATAAAAATGTGGAAACACTTTTTATTTTTAACTTGTTTGTTATTTTCTCCCAAAGGGAGATAGAGGTGGGACCCACATCCACTTAACCTCCCTTGGGAGGATTATGTGTGGTGGGGCCCACACGAAGCATAACTCTTCACCTTCTTTTTTTTAAACTCCCTTAAACTCCTCTTTTAATGTTCTTGACAACTTGTTTATTTAATGGAGAGAGTTGTTTGAATTTCAATCCTTTGAAATTAAAATTGATAATTGTGTGAATAAAATAAGCCTTAGCTTATTTTATTTTGGTTGGTCTCCATAGCCATCTTGAGAGGTTTTGAAGAATTATCTCCATCTTCTTCAAGCTCCGACAAAGAACACTCAAGAACACCGCTTCTTTCTTCTTCATAGCCGGTGCGTTTCCAAAGGTCGACGACGTCGCTTCTTCGATCTTCTTCCCGTATCAACAAAAGGAGACGCTGATTCCTCCTCAGACTTTCTTCGTCGGCTTACGAAGTTTCACCAACGACGTACCTCTTTAGACGTACCTCTTCGTCAACGGAATCGACGAACGATTACCGCGACGCCCGACCTCCGCGACGCTAGTCTTCCGCGGTTTGTTGACGTGCTCCGCACTTGAATTCATGGTAGGGGTTTGTTGTTGTTTAATTTATTTATTCTCGTTCTTGGTTCTAGCATGACAATCTTGAGGATAAATGTTTATGTGTTATCATCTAATGAGAGGGGAGGCCGGACCGCACAAACACGGCTGAAACCCCCTCCTTAACTATTGAATGTTTCTTGCGGATGAAACGTGATGGTTTGGTGCCGTCGCACCAAGCAGATTTCATTCGACAATTATTGTGTGGCGCCGTCGCGCCGCGCCGTGGAAGAATTTCATGGACACGACGTCGTCGCGCCGCGTCGAAGGAAACCGAAGGCACCGTGGCCGGAGCGGGGCCGCGGCGGAGGGGCGCGGTGCCGTCGCACCGCGCCGGATGGTGAAGGCCGCGGCCGGTTTCAGGCCGCGGTGGAACGAGAAGACCGGCGGCCAACCGGGCCGCTGGTGTCGGAAGCGGGAAGGGGACCGGCTTTGCCGGTCCCGATGAAGAAGAATCGGCCGGCCAGGTCGGGCCGTCCAGAAGGGGAAAAAACCGGGGAAATTTAATTCCCCCGGCCAACTTAATTGGACCCCCATAAAGAGGGGGGTCGGTTTCACAAAGGGGGGGTAGGCGCCCCCCGTTTTTCTCAAAGCTGGCCCCCACATGGGGGGGCCGTTTGACCCAAGGCGCGACATCCAGCCGCGCCGCCAGCAGGAAGGGCAGGGGCCTTGCCCCCCGCGCGTGGCACCCGAGCGGCGCCCAGGCCGCGCCGCCGCCGGCCGGGCCACGCCGCCGTGCCGGACCACACCGCCGGCCGGGTCGGGTCGTCCCGGTTCGGGCCGACCCAGGGGGGGTTGGGCCGGGTCGGCCCGGACCCGGACCCCCCGTTTTCGAATCGACTTCGTTCATTCGCTCATATCTTGAGCTATGGACCTTCGATTGACGAACCGTCAGCGGAAACGTGATCCCTGGATCGAGACGGTCGATTTGGTATATCGCACTCAAGGTTTTGGAATACTTTTAGTTCGGCCGGGTTGGTTCGTACACGGAACCAACCGGGCCCTCAGAGCGGAAACGCCCATATCTTGAGCTACGGACGTCTGATTGACGTGCCGTCAGCTTTGTTGAGTTCTTCTTAGTGAGACGGATCTTTTGGAATACTCCGCCCGAGGTTTGGACAAAGGTGGAGTACAGTCGGGTTGGTTTTTCCTTAAAAACCAACCGGGCCCCTGGGACGAAAAAAACAATAACTCTCAGACCGGGCGTCTGATCGACGCTCCGTCTGTTGCGTTGAGTTTCTGTTGGTGATACGTAACTTTTGGATACATCAACTCTGGACATTGTGACAGTTTATGTATCAGCCTCTCGGCTCGTGGAGCGGACCCTCCCGAATGAGCTTGCTATGTGCGGGAACCCTAGTGCTGGCTACGACTGCTACTGTGACGACGACGATTGTGCAGGGATCCTCAGTGGACTGCGACAATGAAGACAGCTGGTCTTGTATCCTATGTGGATCCTAGCTGTGCTGGTCTTGTATCCTATGTGGGTCCCAGCTTAGATGATTCAATACTGGTCTTGTATCCTATGTGGGTCCCAGTATAGTTGAATCAATGAAGACAGCTGGTCTTGTATCCTATGTGGCTCCTAGCTGGGCTGGTCTTGTATCCTATGTGGGTCCCAGCTTAGATGATTCAATACTGGTCTAGTATCTTATGTGGGTCCCAATATAGTTGAATCAATGAAGACAGCTCGTCTTGTATCCTATGTGGGTCCTAGCTGTGCTGGTCTTGTATCCTATGTGGGTCCCAGCTTAGATGATTCAATACTGGTCTTGTATCCTATGTGGGTCCCAGTATAGATAAATCAATGAAGACAGCTGGTCTTGTATCCTATGTGGGTCCTAGCTGTGCTGGTCTTGTATCCTATGTGGATCCCAGCTTAGATGATTCAATATCTATGTCTAATCATCTCTTTCACCTTATCGATGATGTATACCTGTGTGAGCTGAATCCTGTTGCTTTCCTGTGTGGATTTCGTTTTTCTTTCCTGTGTGTAATACGAATACTTTCCTGTGTGGACTGAGTTGTACATGGGCACGGAGGTTGGAGCGTATTGGAATTGATGACTTATGTATATGTATGGGCATATACCTAAGCCGTGTTGGTTGTTACTTCGTGATTGTATCTTTCTTTTGTGGTTTATCCTCTGTGGATTTTGGGAGACCTTCGGGGGTCTCGGGGTCCCTACTGAGTAGCTTATACTCACCCCTGCACGGGCTATGCCCGCACTACGTTGTGTTGGTTGCAGACGACGGACAACGTTGATCGTGGTTGAGGCTTGCAGAGCAAGACGGTACCTGGAGGTGGACCACTGGGCGGGACGTACTCGGAGCGGACGACAGGACCCGAGAAGCAGTGGAGCTATCTGTACCCACCCTTCAGGTGGAATTTCCAGTGGGCAGCTCGGCGTAACAACTTTTACTTTTCAGTTGCTGTTTTCCCTTTCGAGTTGTACTTTACTTTCAGTTTTGGGTTTGTATACTGGCCCACTTACTTTTCCGCACTTACAGTTGTACACTGTTTTACTTAGTGTTTACTTTTCCGCTTTCTTACTCTGTGGTACTTGTTTACTTTTCAAAGGCAATTCCTTCCCTTTTGTTGGGATTTTCGCCTTGGTGCTAGTCGCAAGCCCCTGGCCTATGGAATGCGGGCTTGGGGTAGTCACAACACGGGCCCTGCGGACGGGTCGTGACAGAAAATTAAAAATTTTTGATTGTTTATGAAATATTGGATTATTTTATTAGATAGTTGGAGACTTAATGTGACCATTATAGATGTTTTTAAATGACTAATTATGAGTAGTCAAAGGCCATAACATGTAGAATATATTTAGTGAATATACTAATGGTGTTTGAAAAAAATAGACCATATAGAATAATGTCAATATAAATTATAAGAAAGAACATTTTTAAATATTTTGTTTCTATGATATTATTGTGATATTTATAAAAAAAATTCACAATATGGAATATATGAATTCACTCATAGAGATGAAGCTGAATTGAAAAATAATTACTATTTTGGTGTGTTAATTCTAATTGGATTATTTCTTATCAAAATTATTCATGTCATATATGTTAATATAAACAACATAAAATTTAAAGTATAATGATAGGAGGATTTCATGGAATAGGTATGTGGTAGTCCTAAACATTTTAATTAAGATAGTGTATTAGTGGTTACATGCTACCTCAACACATTGTTAGTGTATACTCCTTAGACAAAACATATTTTGGTATAACCATGGAAAATTTCTATAATGTTATGATTTTCAAAAAAATAATATCTTGTGTTTTTGGATTAATTTGATAGGTTCATGTTCTCTTGATAGTAGTGAAATGAGATTGGTTTAATGAGGAAAATTTTAATGCATCATTCACCCACATAAACATTCTCATGTATTCATTTTTAATGATAATTTATTAACAATAATTTTTTCATTTATTTTTAATCATCTAATTTCCCCTTATTGTCATTTGACAAGGGGACCACAATGTGAAAAAAAACTACCTATATTCATCATTCATAAAAACACACTGAAATTTGGAATCAGTCCACATTACTAGGGATATAAAAATTTTATCACATCAAAATATTTTATATAAATATAAATCTATCATTCTTAGTGTAACCAATAACACTAATAATATTTAAAGAACCGTACCAGACATAATTAGAGATCATAATTAAATCCACCATGATTTTATCATTCACTACGTAAACAATTCCCCATGAAAGGAATTGAAATTATAGGGATCAAAGTTAGAAATCCTCACTAAATCACCAATCTCTATTCAATATTATATAAATTACTTTATTTATATATATCATCCCCCAAAATCATAATTTAATGTCAAAAATTGAGATGATAAATGTTTTGATTATGAAAAAAATGATCATTTCTTAATTTTATAGATGAAAATCCACCACCATTGATAAATCCCACCAATGACGTTGTATTATGAATAATTTTAACCGCACAGCAATAATAGAATGTCAATAAGACCTATTAATTTCTTTGATATATTCAATTATCCTAATAATAATCCACCTTTCTTAATTTATTCTCTTTCTTAACAACAAAAAATATAGAATTTATAAATAAAATATTTTAATCAAAATTTAAAAAATTACAGCAAATAACATTTATAAATAATTATATTATTGAAAAATATCAACCTTGATTAAATATCACAAAATTCTTTCCCTAGTGTAAAATCATCATAGAGAACATTACAAAACCCATATAAATTTCTTCCAAACCATTTACATGGTTAAAATTATGATTTTTAAATTCATTTAAAAATAACCAAAATTCCATAAGATGTTTCCCAACATACAGCCATGAATCTAAATACCACTTCATTAAATCCACCCTCAAAATATATCAACCTCAATAATCCCAAAACCCAATAATATTATCTCAAACCATATACTTTTGAATTTTAACAATAGGGACCTTTATATTTTATAAAACAAAAATATCCACGATAGATTCATTATAAAGACATATCATCCTCCAAAATATTAAACTAAGCATAAAAAACAATAAAAACATAAAACAAAAGATTATCATATACAATTTAATCCAAATTAAAATCACAAAAAATGAAACCATAATCTAAATTTAAAATATAATGTGACAAAAATAAGGACAATTGAAAGAACCAAGTCTATTTTTGTAACGAATTTGACTTAAGAATTATATATTCTAGTGTCTTAGAGCTAAAATTCAATTTTTTATGATCCTGGATATCTTTTTATTATTGATTTTCAGAGAATTATTAAAAACCTTTTATTAGTAAACTTATACATTACAAATGAACACATATACATAATATCCATTTTTTTGCCGAACAAAACAATTTTAAATAAAAAAATATTTCTTTTAAAGGAAAATAATCATAATTTTTATCATATCCTCATCATTGTCCCCACTCAACATTAAACCCTTTGAAAAAACTTTTTTAAATTTTGGATAAGAACAAAAAGATCTGTAAAGGACATAAAAAATAATTAAACAACAAATAGTTTTTGAGTAATTATAAAAAATTTCTTTTATCAAAATAAACATTGGGTTCGAAATATACCTTTTTCCTATATATGAAATAAAATTATCATCCAAACAACAGAGGAATTACACCTGTATTTTTCATTGGTGTGGTTATTATATCTGTTAGTATGGAAATCCCTTATCGCACCATGGTGTGAGTCAACCATAATATTCATACTATAGAGGATGTATTCCCTTGTCATAATAAGGTGTGGGCCCTCTACCCATAGTGATGATACTCCCTTGTCTCATCTGGATAGAGGTTCCCCATACAACTTATATAGACAGAGATGGTCCACCTCCGTACTATAGAGAGTGGGGTCCTCTATCTAATATAGTGGAACTCCCCCAACTTTTTGATTTATAGCGACATGTGGGTCCTCAACATGAGTTGTGGATCGCTCAGTTTTGGAGCATAGATATGAGGCGTGGACACCTCTACTATTATCCTGGTGGGGATGTGTAAGATATATTGTTAGCAGTCTTGGATGTCTTTGATATGGTACATAAAAGTGACGGGGGTACCGTAGTTGTTTTTAGTTGTGTGGGGTGTTGGGAATCAGATATGGACCTTTAGAGCTATGAGTGGTCTCATTGTTTATTGCTTTGATATATCGGTGGAGATCTCCTTTATCTCTCATAAAGGATTTTCATGTATTATATCATGATGTATATGTGTTTTGTCTCAATTTTTTATTCTCATTCCTTCATTGGAATGATCAATCTATTTTTTATCTCTCTATTACTCCCTTCTGTTTTTTGGGAATCCTATTATATATGTATGTACCCACCCCTACATGGTATTTTCCCAAATGTTTCATGTCTTATGCGGATGATGGATAGATTTTCAGTGATTATAGTAGAGTGTAATGCTTCATGGGTTCATTGACCACGTATGGTTGTCCAGCTTGCATATTAGGATCTTGACTCTCTCAAATTTTTTTATTTTGGTTTTTTTCAAGATGTGACATCTTTTCATGTCGTTATTGTATTTTTACCATTTAAAATTTATTTTATATTCTATATCCCATTGGTATTTCTCATTTTTATACTTTGGTTATATTCCATTCTATAGTGATGCATCACCTAGAGTTTATTTCATTTATATTTATTCTCTAGATTTTATAGTATTTACATTTTATTCCACAACACTTATGGTTTCATATGGATGGGTGTTGGAATATTGATAAATTTAGAAAATTCAACCCATTTTAGTTATTATTTCCAAGATATTTTCACCAACTCTTGGCCCATAGATGTGGTCTTGGGTTTGTGGTGGCTCGGTTTTCTACAGACCCTCCAGGCCCTAGGGGGTCGGGTAATGACATTCCTCAAGAAAATTTCTAGTGTTATTATGGTAGTATATTTAACTATTTCAACATTCATTGGATAATATTATTAATTGATGGGGACATAATATTAAGAGTACATTTTTTATATTATTATTGATTTCATATGATTAGGTTCATTGATTGAGGAAAATATTAACATTTCATTTGCTAGGGTTTAAATATGAATTTTTAGGATGATTATGTTTCACCCATTTTATAAGATGAATACTTTGGACATTGTATGTTATAGGTGGGGCCCTCCATATCCACTCAATTCATCAATCAGTATCATGTGAAAAACTAGTTTGGGTATTTGTTTTATGACTTACCTATTTACATATATTTTCATTAGAAACACATTTAATGATATGATTATTTTGTCATTAATTTATAATTCTATCATTATGGACCATGTTATTATTAACCATTTTGTTTTTTATTTTTTATTTTTTATTTTTTATGATTATACATGGATTTAGACTCCTATGATTGTATTAATTGTATGAAATATTTGATTATTTTTTATCTTAGCCCTATTATTCGTGTTTTATTTTTTTGACATATTTTGTTTTATGCTTTCCCTAACATAGAATCTGTGCTAACCCTTTAATATTTATTTAGTATCCCCATGATAAAAATAATGAAACTGTGAATAAATTAAATGATTTTTAATATGAAATAATAATGTTCACATAATAATTAATTAATTATATTTCATGTTTGTAGATGTAATTAGAGAATCGTGCATGTATGTAGTCTCACAGACCTATTATACTATTTTTTCTTCCATTATGAAAACCCTTTTACTTATGCCAATATTATAAAATTAAAATAGGCTCTGGGATACTATAGTAGTAATGTTAGATCCTTTAAATACACTATGAAACTATAAATACCTTATATCTCTTTTTTTGGACATCCAATCACTAGTTATCATATTGTTCTTCAATTCCTTTCTATTTTCAAGAACATTTCAACATGTAGAGTCAAGAACAAAAAAGGAAAAACATCCATTTTATTAAAAACCTAATGTTACAAAATTTTTCAATTGATGCATCCATAATGTATATACCATCATATGATGATCTATGTCATAAACTTATAGTAAACAAAAAACATATCCACCAAAGAGACTTCATGATACCAACAACACTTCACTTTAATACTCAATCAAGTATCCTTGGAGATCAAAAACTCTTTGGTACTTAAGTGAAATTAAACTCAATCTTATCAGGGTAGTGTTCTCTAAAAAAATTTATTATCTTCACCCATGCACAATGAATAACTATATCCTCAAAATTTATCAGCACATTAGTTCACTAAATATGATTACAGTTCTTTTCTTTCAAGTAATTTTCCACAACTCAAACTCCATATCTTCAAATAAATTTTTTATTTAAAGGTATTTTTGGTCCAAATATTTTGTTAGCACGTGAAAAATTGATTTTTCCATGAAAATGGAACTATGACTATCATAGTTTAGTTTCTCACATTCTTTACCCTATCCAAGTCTCTACTATAAAAACATCAACCACACCATTCCTTTTTCTACTTTTATTTATCCAACATACTCATTTTCGGTTGATGATAGAGAAACAATTAGCTTTAACCATAACATTAAACTGAATTTAATTCCTATTTTATTAATGTAACACCATCATTTTAGTGAAATAATTTTTCTTTCAAATAAATTTATTTTCATTAATAACCTTTGTTACAACCAATGACATGTTTTACTGAACTGTGATACAATATTAATATTTTTATTTAAACGTTGAGGTTATAAACTAGACATAAATTTGGAGGTATGAATTAGAATTACCAATTTTATAAAATTATGTATAAAGAATTCAGTTAAAAAAAATATTTTTAAAAAAAATTACTTAATTTTTTTCTTTACACATTACATTCTTCAAAAATAAGTTTTTCTCCAAAAAATTTGTTTATTTATTTTTATGACCAAATAATAAAATTAATTTTTTAAACATGTAGCAAAATTATTTTAAAATTTTAGTTTTAATTTTATAATTAATGTGTCAAAATTATCTTAGAATTAATTTTTAAAAATTTTTTTGAAATATTAATTTCCAATGAATAGTGAAAAATACCAATATTTATTAAAAAATTCATTTTCATTTCAAGATTTTAAAAAGATAAAAGTTCTTAAAAAATTAAAATTAAATTAGGTTTAATTATTTTATTATATACCCAATTTTTTTCCTTGTGTTCATATTCATGTTCTATTATTATATTAAAACCTTTTATACTTATGAAACTTTTCTCTTTGGAAAACTACATTCTCACCATCTCTCTAGGATAAATTTCAAATTTAAGTTTCCACTTTTATGGATTGAATTTAGAAAATTGTATTACATATTTTTAGTCATAATAAATAAAATATTAGAGTAATTTAAAATAAATATTGGTCCAAATGAATATTAGAAATGGTAAATATTCATTAATTTAGTTAATGTTAAAACAGGCTTACTAGAGGTTAAACTAAAATGATAAGGTATAAAATGAACAGAAAAATTATCCAAATAAACTTTTATTGAATTATTTTCAACTTAAATCATATAAATACTAATAATGGTCTATTATTATTACTTGTTTCATTTTTAAAATGTGTTATAACCTTTTTATTTTTAAATATTCCAAGTCTGTCATCTCCCCTACTTTTAAATGGGTACCCCCTATCCTCTGCACTTCACACATTCAAAACCCATTGGATCATAAATTCCCTCACCAAATATCATCCAGAATTCTATAATCAAATATCAGAGAAGATGAATTTGTTAGGATACCCTCCAAGTATTTCTTTATTTATATACCTGAATAGGTTCTCCGTAGATGATGTAAAATTTTGAACCTATCCTTTTTTTATTTTATTATTTAAAATATTTAAAATAATCTTCAAATATGATGATATAAAAAACTATTTTATTCAATATATTTATATGTTATTATTTTTATTTTATAACTTATATCGATAACCTCTTCAATCAAATAGGAATTAAAATTGTATATCATGTGTACGGTGGAAAACCACCTAAACAGCCAATGTAATTCATTTCATATAACCAAATCTCATAGAAATATATAATGATGGATTTAATTTTTATATATTATGTAACACTCAGGCTTCCATGGTACTCATCGCTTTGAATAATACAACAGCGTATGTTATACACAACTTTGATATCTAACACACCACAACCACTCAAACTAGCCGTTATGAATAGTAATACCCACTTTTTTAAATTTTATAAATTTTATCCTTCAAAATGGACTTCATTTTTGGATTTGAATACCCAAATTCGATTAGGGTGAAATTTTGGTATTTGTCTGAAAACATTCAATTTTTTATGAATAGTAAAATACACTGAGTTAATGTTTAAAACCGAATTTTTATTTAAATAATTATTTATTTTATTTCAATTAATTTTAGCTCAAAATAGATACATAATACCTATATAAGATCAATGAAATTCATTGGAGTCAGTTTATAATAACTTTTGATATATAAAAAGTTTATTGAAATTTTAACTGTCTTTTCCCGCTTCCTAGGAGCATTTGAAAATTTATATAAAACATAATTTTACCACTTATATTAGGGGAATTTTAAAAATCTGAGAGACACAGTTGATATCAGTAAGAAAAATTCAGTTCAATAAGATAAAAATATTTTTTGGTGAATAGTAACATTTTACTTTTATTTACCACGATTAAAAGTAAATAGGGTAAGTAAGGGTAAAAATGATATTATTATTACCCAAAAACATGTCCTAATTATTTTGGATAAGTATAATTCTACCAAAAACAAACTTATGAATAAAATATGAACCAATTTGGTCCACATGGATTAGATTACGACACTTTTTATTATTTTATTTAAAGAAGAGTTAAAAGAGTTAAAATCAATGTTTAATAACTATAACATTTTTAATATAGGGTTATAAATAAGGTAAATTAGACTATAAATATTCATTAGACAGATAAATATATTTCCTACATAATGGTATTATATTTATAGTTTTAAGAAATTAAGAAATATAATTTATTTATGACACAATGATGATAAAACAATTACATAATTAATGAAATATTAAAATAATTGATATTATAAATATCAAAATAAATGTAATTTGAGACTTTTTTTGAATTAAAATAATTTTATAGACTAATATGACATATTAGGGTTGGTTATATTAATTTTTTTTCTAAGTAATAATGCTGTTATAAATTTAGAATAAACTAAATACCCAATAGTGTCAAAATTGACATAAAAGAGTTTTTAAAGAAAATATTATATTATTAATTGATATTCTATTCCTAAAAATATTAGGTTAGGAAAAAAGAATTATATAATGATATGTATATCATTAATAAACCACTTGGGGATCCCATGGAAGTATATAGTACGTTTATTAACCCTATATTATATAAATACAAAGAGACATGGTAAAGTCAAACTATTTATCTAAGAGTTAAATCTAAAAGTTAAAGTTAATATAGTGACCCAAACGTGTCTAAAACCTATTGGTTGAGTGAATTTAGACCCATACCCACCATATCCATTAAATAATAGATTTTTTGAGCCATTATAAACCGAAAATGATTTTATTATAAAATAATATTCCTAGCTTTTCTTAATGTGCCCTTCACCCCCCGTATAAAAGGGCACTCCATCTTCTCTCTAATTCACACCTTCATACCCATTTGACTCGGCCAAAACCTATCCAAATATGCTCTAACTTATCCTCCCTTCATCGTATAGGCCTTCCTTAATTCATAAAGCCATCTTATGGTGCCCTTTTGATCAAATCAAAAAGAAGAACCCAAAGGAGAGGTAAATATCTCACCACCTCTTTTAAGTTACTTTCTTATTCCACTTCCTCTTTTTTTGTTCCCAATATAAAATAATAACTCCATTATATTCTATATATTGCGATGTTATTAAAAATATCGTACAACCAAATTCATTATTCTATCCATCCTTTGAGTGACATGTCACCAAACTTGCGTATGTACAGCTTACCATCTCCACGTCGTGGTGTAATTGTTATTCAATACATTATTATTTGGATGGGTATAATAATGATATATAATTTATGTAAATAATAAAAAAACATGATAATGATTCTATATATATGATATACCATCCAATTATATATTATTTTAATATCAAAAGAATGATATTGTCGCTCGTGCGTACGTACAGATTACTGTCTCCCCGAACGCAATGAGATTCATTCCCCATCGTATCCATTCAAGACTAATTTTTATTAGATGATTAAAATTAATTTTTAAAGATATAATATCATTATGAATATAAATAAGATACATCCTATACATAAAAATATTACATACATAATAATTCATATAAAGAAAAATGAATTAGCTATCAACCCAAACAATGATAATACTAAGAAATTATTAACAAATAAATGTTAAACCATCATATATGATATCATATTAATGTATATGATTCTTGAATAATTTAATAAAAACTATTTCACCATTATACAGGAGGTTAACCTATCCTCGAGCAAGGAAAAGTACAAGGTTAGGGTTGATTTCACAAACTCTTTATTTTCCGAGGTTTTTTCTACGTAAGTGTCTAATGGGACCTCATTATCATCCACTTCCATGATTCTCAAAAATGTAGTTCAAAACATTTTTACTATCTCCTATACTATGGGTTAAAGAAATTTATACCCTTATTTTACCTTCGATGTTTTGAAAGGAAACTTTCTGTCATTTTCCAAATTAGGTACTTTATGACCTTTTCAACAAAATTAAGGTATGAATGTTTTTTTAACATATACGACAGTTGGAGCTATTTCCACCATTATATCAATGTCTAAGCTACCCTTAAAATCTAATAAGAATATTTTAAAAAATAATTGTTTTATTTTAAAAATACATGACTTTTAAATGATTTTAAAATAGAAAGAAATTCTTCAAAAAAAGGTTCTGATTTCATCTATGTCAACACCCTTTTATGGATTTTAAGCTTATTTGAAGTTGATTTATTATGATACAAAAATTTCAAATTGTATTTAATGTTTTGTGATATGTTTTACTGTGGATGTGTTTTTTTTACACCATTCATGGTTTATGGATAAATTATTGACATTTCATATGCTAGTGTTAATATGTATTATTATGTTATGTTTAATATTTTTCAACTGAAAAATGAATTGGACTTATTATGTGATGGGTGGGGCCCTCAATAGCTCATCGATGCATCGGTAGGTCTCATTAGACAAACTAGTGTCTTGGACCAAGGCCTTGACAAAATCTTATTTGTAGTCTTGGAACAAGGCCTTGACTATGTGGTTATGAAAGTCTTGTTTTATGCATTCCATAATTATGAAAGTTGATATTGATATTGAATGTGATTATTCGACTAGTAGAATATCCATGTGAGTAATTAAATGGAATTATTCTGATTTTTTATTTTCAATATTATGTTGCAGGTCAAGTTTAAAAGGATTTTGTTTTAGTTTTATACATTTCCTTAATTGTTTATGCGTATTTTTGAATGATTCCCTTATATTGTTATCCTTACTGAGCATCTGTGCTCACCCCATTCTACGTTTTGTTTTTCCCAAGATGTGAAGAAGTATATTATTACTGACCCGCATGGATAATATATGGGATCATAGTGTTTTATATGGAAACAATGTTGTTGTATTTTTCCATTTTTGTTGTAATGTAAACCTTATTAATGTATTTAATATTTACAAGGCTACTAAACTAATCAGTCTTTAGAGACTTGATCTATTGTGATCATGTAAATGTTATGAAATAATGTACCAACTCTGTGTAACTCGGGTCAGGGCGTTACAGTTGGTATCAAAGTGAGTTTAGTACAATCCTTATAATCTATATTAAGATAAAATCTGATTAAAGCCCATTACCCTAAGATCGACTTTGAGGATTAGTATAGACGAACTTATTAGAATTTTGATATTTTAGATATTTTGTTAGTTTTCCAAAAAAATACATCCTTGTCTGGACACGAGTATATAGAGGTGGCTCTGGCATAGATGTACCTAGGGGTAACACTTTAAAGCACTGCTTTGAGCTAGACTCGAACGGGAACTGGTGTGCGACAACGGGCCTTTCTGCACTCTTTCTTATGAATCTCCAGGGGGATATGGTTAGGATAATTTTCATTTTCTTTATAAACCATTATGAAGGGTTTATAAGTATATAATTACTCAATTAAATTTTTTATGATAATTTATTATATCCATGAACTGTTCAATTTATGTTAAGTGTTTTACAGGATTGGATTTGTGTATTACGATTCATAAACTAGTCTAGATTATGCCATTGTTTAGAAATGGCTCCTAGTGGAAGAAATGAAAACAGTATCAATACATGAACTCCATGTAGGTAATTCCCTCCTACTCAAGACAATAATAGTGGAGTTGGTGATGAAACTGTTGTTGATCACATAATCACCCTACTGGGACAACTCACCCAGGTTATGAATAATAACTTTACCTATATGGAGCACCCTGATCCACAGCATGGAAGATCAATGTTAGATCTATTAAAGAGGCAAAAAGAACCAACATTCAATGGGATTACAAATACATTAGTATATGAGAAATGGATAAATTCCTTACAGAAAATATTCCATGCCTTGGGGAGTAGTGAAAGGGAAAAAGTTGTCACGGTAGTTTACCGCCTCACTGGAGATGATGATCAATGGTGGTCATTGAATCAAAACATAAAAGAAGATAATGAAGTTTCAAATATGTAACGGAGGGACTTTAAAGATATTTTATTAGAAAAATAATTTCCTCGTGACCATCAAGCAGATATGGAAAAGACAATTTCTGAGTCTGAGGCAAAAGGAGGATGAGAATGTCGCAAAGTATGAGGATAACTTTACAAGGAATGTGATCCATGCTGTAGATTATATATGTAACCCAAGAAGTAATATTAATCATTTCATTGATGGGTTAAAAACATATCTCTGTCAAGCATAAGTCTCATAATCCTTCTTGTCATATAAAGATATTGTCTCATGTGCTATCAATATAGAAAAATAATTTTGAAGTCTTACGATTTTTAAACAAAGAATGAGAAGAAGATATTTGCTATACACTCTGGAAATGGAAATAAGGGGAATAAGGGAAATATTGAATATCCCTCATGTAGTAAATGTGGGAAGAATCACCCGGGTACATCCCTAAACAGAATGGGAGTCCATTACAAGTGTGGTGAAAAGGGACACAATGCTCATGATTGAAAGAGGAAGAAATTTGTTGTTGATGTTGAATGATAAAATTGTAGAGAAAAGAGGGAATTATGCAAATGTATTTCCTAAGCATCATGGGATCTTACATCTGAAAAGGCCAAGGGATCAAGGCCAAGCTTATACTATCACTACTACTGAGCTTGAAGCTCTGAAAGATGTGTTGGAAGGTAATTTAATGGTTTACTCATGTTTAGAAAATTCTTTATTTGATTATGGATCATCGCATTGTTTCATATATTCCCAGTTTGCTAAGAAAATTAGATATTTTCAATTTGACTTAACATGGGCGTTTTCTGTCAAAAATCCTAAGGGAAGTATCATTGTAACAGAGTTTTGTGAATCAGTCCCCATTAGGGCATATAAATGTTATTTATCTTCTAATCTCATTATCATACACATGATTGAATTTGATATAATCTTTGGTATGGATTGACTTTCAGACAATGATTCCAAAATTTAATGTAAGAAGAAGGAGGTTACTATTTTTGATGACGATGATAAAGAACACCTTATCTTTAGAGAAGAATCATCACCCCTAACTCTTATCTAGATACACCATCAATAGCTAAACTAAATACAAGTATGGGGGGAAGAGAATGAAATAACTGTGGGTGAGGAGAATAATGTTCAAATAGAGGATGTACCTATTGTGAAAGAATATGTTGATGTGTTCCAGGAGATTTACTTGGACATCCTCCAGAACAAGAAACTGAGTTTTCCATTGATTTAATTCCTGTTTCAAGGCACATATTGAAGACCCCTTATAGAATGGCCACTATGGAATTAGTGGAACTAAAGAAACAACTAGAGTAATTGAGTAATAAGGAATTTCTTCACCCTAGTGATTCTCCATGGGGATCCCCTATTCATTTCGTTAAAAAGAAAGATTGATCTGCGAGGTAGTGCATTGACTACATGGAGATCAATGCTATAACAATAAGGAACAAGTATCCCCTACCTCAAATTGATGATTTATTCTTACAAATTCCTAGAGCTCAATACTTTTCAAAGATTGAACTTAGATCTGGATATCATTAGTTGTGTGTGAAGAAGGAAGACATTCCAAAAATAGCATTTTGAACTAGTTACAGGCATTATGAGTTTACAGTAATTTCTTTTGGATTGACTAATTCACCCTCTATATTCATGGATCTAATGAATATTGTTTTCAAGGAATATATTGATGAATTTTTAGTTGTATTTATTGATGATATATTGGTATAATCGAAAATCTATGAAGATCATGAAAATCAATTGTGCATTATCCTAAAGACTCTGAAAAGATATGAATTATATGGGAAGATTAGAAAATGTGAATTCTGGCATGTAGAGATTCATTTTCTCTCCATATTATCATTAATGATAGAATCTCTATTGATCCTTCAAAGACCAAGGTAATCCAAGAATGTCTAGCACGAATGAGTATAAATGAGGTACGTAGTTTTATTGGTTTAGCAGGTTATTATCGACGTTTCATCCAGAATGTTTCCTGGTTGGCTAACCCATTAACAAAGCTCACATGAAATGGGGTTAATTTTTTTTGGAAAAAAGAGTCTGAAGAATTTTTTTGAAGAACTAAAGAGAATATTATTCAATGATTTTATATTAACTCCACCATCAGGGAATGATGAGTATGTTATTTATAGTGATGCTTCAAAAAAAGGACAGAGTTGTGTCCTTATGAAGAATGATAGGGTTATTAGCTATGCATCACGAGAGCTAAAAATTCATGAGAAGAACTATCCTACTTATGATATTTTCTTAGTGGAAGAAATATTTACTTTAAAGATATGGATACATTATCTCTATGGTGAAAAATATGATATATATACCAATAAAAAGAGTTTGAAGTACATTTTCTCACAGAAAGAACTCAACATGAAGAAAAGGATGTGGCTTGAACTACTCAAGGATTATGATTTCACAATACACTACCACCGGGGGAAGGAAAATAAGGTAGAGGATGCTTTGAGCAGATAAGATCATGGAGTTTTGAACAAGATGAGAGATGAAATGGATCCTATTTTCATGGATCTAGTAAAGATGGATATGGGAATGACCATGGAAGGTGAAACATCTATATTTTTTCAAATGGTTTCCAAACCATCTTTACTAGAAATGAGAAAGTGTTCTCATACTGGTGATGAAGAGTTTCAGTAGATGATTAAAGCTATGAATGATGGGAGATTGAGGGACTTTGTGTACGGAGATGAAATTTTAAAATTGGGGAAAAGACGTTGTGTCCCCGATATACCTGATCTAAAAAGGGAATTGTTGGACGATGCTCATAGTTCCAATTTCTCTATACACCCTAGTATCACTAAGATGTATAGAGATCTGAAGTAACATTTTTTGTGGAAAAACATGATGATGGAGATTTCTGATTTTGTGTAATGATGTATGGTTTGTCAACAAGTGAAAGTTGGAAGGCAACAGCTTGGAGGAGTCATGAAACCGATTTTAGTACCTGAGTGGAAATTGGATAATATTACGATGGACTATGTCATGGTACTAGAAAAGGCTTCTAGAAAGAATGACGCAATATGGGTCATTATTGATCATCTTACCAAGTGATCACATTTTCTTGCTATTAAAAAAGATTTACCACTTAAACTTTTAGCTAGATTATATATTAATGAAGTTTTAAGCCTTCATGGAGTACCCATATCGATTATTTCTAATCGTGATCCATGTTTTACATCAAGATTCTGAAAAAGTCTTTAGAAACCCCTGGATACTAAACATCATTTGGGCACTGCCTACCACCCCCAAACTGATGGATAATCAAAAAATACTATTAAAACATTATAAGACATGTTGAGATAATGATCACTTGACTTTAAAGGTATATGGGATCAATATTTACCTCAGATAGAATTTTCCTATAACAGTAGATTCCATTCATGTATTCAGATGGCACCATATGAAGCTTTATACAGAAAGAGATTTCACACACCAACCTGTTGGGGTGATGTTGTTGAACAAAAACTCATATGCCCATAACTTGTGGACGAAACAATGGAAAAGGTTATGGTAATAAAAACCACATCAATGAAACTCAAAGTAGGAAGATAAATTATGGTGATAACCCAAGGAATGAGTTGGAATTTCAGGTAGGAGATCATGTTATCATGAAATTATGTCCGTGGAAGGGTGTTATACGTTTTGGTAAGAAGGGTAAATTGATTCCCAGGTATATCGGACCATTCAAAATTCTAGAATGAATTGGGGTTGTAGCTTACCGTTTGGCAATGTCACCTAGTATCTCTAATGTTGATGATGTATTCCACGTATAACTATTGATAAAATACATGTTTGACCCAACGCATGTACTCGCCTATGAGGAATTAGAACTGGAACCCGATCTATCTTATTGCGAAGAGCCTGTCAATGTTATAAATACAAGAGAACAAGGGCTTATAAACCAGACGACTCATCTGGAAAATGTTCTATGGAGAAACCATAAGATGGAAGGGGAAAAGTGGGAACCTGAGGGTCTTATGATGAAGAACCACTTGAGTCTTTTTGTGTGGTAATATTTGAGAAATTTCAAGGATGAAATTATTTTAAGGATGGTAAAATGTAACACCCCAAGCTTCCATGGTATGCTTCTCTTTGAATAATACAGTAGCGTGTGTTGTACGCAGCTTCGAGTTCTAACAAACCACAACCACTCAAACTAGCTGTTATGAATAGTAATATCCACGTTTTGAAATTTAATAAATTATATTCTTCAAAATGGACTTCATTTTTAGATTCGGAATATTGAAATTATCTTAGGGTGAATTTTTTGTATCTTTCTAAAAACATTCAATTTGTGATGAATAGTAAGAAAACTGATTTAATGTTTAAAACCAAATTTTTATTTAAATATTTATTTATATTATTTAAATTTATTTTATGTCAAAATAGATACATAATACCCATATATGTTCGATTTAATTCATTGGAGTCATTTTATAAAAACTGTTTATATTTAATGATTTTATTGAAGTTTTTACAGTCTTTACCCACCTCCTTGGAGCATTTGCAAATGTACATAAAACTTAATTTTATAGCTTCTATGAGTAGAATTTAAGAAATCCAAGAGACACCGTTGATATCAGTAAGTAAAATGTGGTTCAATAGGATAGAAATATTTTTTGGTGAATAGTAATTTTTTACTATTATTTACCACGGTTAAAAGTATATAGGGTAATTAAGGGTAAAAATGATACTATTATTACCCTAACACATGTCCTAAATTTATTGGATAAGTATAATTCGACCAAAATAACCTTATAAATAAAATATGAACCTTTTTGTTCCACTTGGATTAGATTAGTACACTTATTATTATTTTATTTAAAGAAGAGTTAAAAGAGTTAAAATCAAGGTTTAATAACTAAAACATATTTAATATATGGTTATACGTAAGATAAATTAGAATATAAGTATTCACTAGAAAGATAAAAATATTTCCTTCATAATCGTATTTTATTTATAATTTTTATACATTACATAGTTTAATTTATGTATGACACAATGATGATGCAGTAATTACCTAAATAATTTTTTTTAAATAATTGATATTATAAATATCCAAATAAATGTAATTTTATACTTTTTGTGAATTAAACTAATTTTATATGTTAATATGACTTATTAGGGTTGGGTAGATAATTATTTTTCAAATTAATAATTCTGTTATAAATTTATAAAAAAACAGAATACCAAATAGTGTCCAAATTGAAATAAAAGAGTTTTTAAAACAAATAATATATTATTAATTTATATTTTTTTTATAAATATATATGGTTTGGCCAAAAGACTTATATAATTATAGGTGAATAATTAATGAACCACTTGGGTTTTTCTTGGATGTATATAGTACATTATTAACCCTATATTATAAAAATACAAAGAGACATGGTAAATGTCAAACTATTTAACTAAGAGTTAAATCTAAACGGTAAAGTAAACATAGTGACCCAAACCTATCTAAAACCTATTTTTGGAGTGGTTTTAGACCCATAACCACATTATTCTTTAAAAAATAATTTTCTAAATCATTATAATCCTAAAATTATTTTATTATAAAATAATATTTCTAGATTTTCCCAAGGTGCCACTCACCCCTCTATTAAAAGTGCACTCCTCCATATCTCTAATTCACAAATTGAAAGCCAATTTTCTTGGCCAACCCCTGCCCAAATACCCTCTAAACATTACTCCCTTATTCTTAGAGTCCTTCGTTTAGTAATAAAGCCATCCTATGGAGCCCATTTTATTAAATCAAAATAAAGAACCTGAAGAAGAGGTAAATATCTCACCACCTCTTTTAAGTTCCTTCCTTCTTCCACTTCCTATTTTTTTCCCCTTCTAAAATAATAATTCCAGTATCTTCTATATACTTTTATGTTATTATAAATATGGTACAATCAAAATCATTATTTGATCCGTCTTTTGAATGACATGTCGCCATACGTGCGTACATACGACTTATCATCTCCACATCTGGATGTAATTTTTATTCAATACATTATTATTTAGATGGATATAATAATAATGTGTAATTGATGTAAATAATAAATATAACAATATAATGATTCTGTATATATTATATACCATCCAATTGTATATTAGTTTTATTTCAAAATAATGATATTGTCGCTTGTGCGTACGAACGGATTACCGTCTCCACGAACGTGATGAGATTCATTCCCCATCATATCCATTCAAGACTAATTTTCATTAGATGATTAAAAATAATGTTTAAAGACTTAATATCATTCAGAATATGAATAATATACATCCTATATATAACAAAAATTACTTACGTTACAAATCATATAAAGGAAAACAAATCTGTTAACACCCAAAATGACAATAATACTAAGATATTATTAACAAAGCAAAGTTAAATTATAATATATGATATCATATTAATGTATATGATTATTTTATAATTTAATAACAATTATTTCACCATTATACAGGAGGTTAACCTACCCACGACCAAGGAAAAGTACATGGTAAGGGTTAATTTTACAATCTCTTTATTATCTGTGGTTGTTTCTGCGTAAGTATCTATTAGGACCTCTTTATCATCCACATCCATGTTTCTTAACAATGTATTTTAAACTTTTTTTACTATTTACTAGAAAATGGTTTAAATACATTTATATCCTTGTTTTACCTTTGATGTTTTGAAAGGATGTTTTCTATAGTTTTCCAAAAAAGGTACTTTATGACCTTTTCAAAAAAATTATGGTAAGAATTTTTTTTAAGTTATACGGTGGGTGTGGATTTTTACTGACATTATATCAACATCAAAGCTCCCATTAAAAGTTTATAAAAATATTTTAAAAAAATAAAGGTTCACTTTTATAACTAAATTTGATTTATGTGATATCAAAATATAAAGAGATATTTCTCTAAAAAGATTTTGTTTTCATCTATGTCAACATCACTTGATTTATTTTGAGTTTATTTGAAGTTGATTTATTATGATACAAAACTTACATATTGTATTGAATGTTTTGTGATATGTTTGAATTTTGGATGTGTTATTTTTACACCATTCATGGTTTATGGATAAATTATTGACATTTTGAATGCTTGTTTTAATACTAATGTTTATGTTATGATTAAAACATTTCATATGAGGAATGCATTGGACTTAGTAAGTGATAGGTGGAGCCTGTTATAGCTCCTAGATGCATCGGAAAGTCTCATGAGACAAACTAGTGTCTTGACTTATTTCCATGAGAAAATATTATTTGTAGACTTGGAACAAAGCCTTGACTATGTGGTTATGGAATCTAGCATTATGAAATCCATCATTGTGAATGTGTCTATTGCTATCTCATGTGATTATTCGATTAGTAGAATATCCATGGGAGTAAGTAAATGGAATTATTGTGATTTTATCTTTTCCATATTATTCTAATGTTCTAATTTAAAAGGATTTTTTTTAGTTTTATACATTTCCTTGAATTTTTATTCTTATTTATGAATTTTTCCGCTATATTGTTATCCTTACTGAGCATCTGAGCTCATCCCTTTCTATGTTTTATTTTTCCCAGGATGCAAAGAATTATATTATGATTGACCTGTAGGGATAAAATATGGGATCTCAGTTTTGTCTATGGAAACTCTGTTTTAGTAGTTTTCCACTTATGATGTAACGTAAACCTTATGAACGTATCTTGTATTTCCAAAGCTACTAAACTAATCGATCTTTTGAGACATGATGTTTTTTTATCATGTGAATGTTATATAATAATGAACAGACTCTAGGTAACCGGGTTTAGGGGGTTATATATAATATTTAGTAAATTATTATACCTATGTAATGATAACGTCATATATACATTATTTCATTAAAATCTAGTGGAAAATTGAAATTTTGTCCACGCGTACATGTGGAAAACCGCCTCCACAAACTAATCGGAAATGTTTATCATTATAGTTTTTAATGGATGGTAAAAAAATTATTTTATTAAAATAAATAATATATATTATGTAATAATTATCCTATAATGGTATTTAATATTTTTTTTTCATTCATTCCATCTGTTGAGAAAATTATAATATTTTTTATTTGTATATACGACGAACCGTCTCCATAAACTGTGTAATTCATTTATCTGTATTTAAATTTTATGTATGAGTTTAAATATATATTTAATGAATATATATATTATTTTTATCATTATTAAAAAAAATTCTATTATATAACCATGACGAAATTAAATGGACCAAAAATACAGAATCCAAATATTCTTGAAAAAACAATTATTGCCCAAAATTTGATTTAACGAACATTTTTTTAACATATGTTTAATAAAACTTCATAAGTAAATAATATATGGTATTATATATATCTGTGTATTTTTTTATTTGATTTATAATAATTTTATATTTACTATATCAGATTTTCTAATATATATGTAAGAAATTGGGACTTAAGGTTGGGGATTTCCAGTATCTCTTTTAAATCATTGATACATATTCCATATTAACCAATCATCACTTTTGAGTGGTGTATATACTAAAAATTTGACATTTAATATCATAAAATTTATTATTGTAATGAAATTTAAATTTTTAATATTATTTTATTATATAATATGCATTATGATTAAAATATTACGGAAGTGCTAAGGGTTTTATGATACAATCTCATTGTTTAGGAGGATTTGATATCGTTTATATTATGATAATGAAATATTATGATATATATATATATATAGAACATAATTTATTTTCCTCTAATATTTTTATATCATTAATTTACATGTTTTACTTTCTTTGTACTTCATTTATGTGCTATAGAGTTCAAAATATTGTTTTTAAGAACATATCATCCTTATTTATCACTTTAGTCAAATAAAATAACTTCCATGTCCTTGTGTTTGAGAAATGTTTTCCAAATAGTTTTTACTATTATAAAATGACTGATTAAATATATTTTAACCCATTTTTGAGTTTTTATAATAGTTTTAAATGAATCTTCTAGCCACTTTTCAAATGAGAAAATTTTGACTTTTACTAAAAATGTGAAATAAATTTCAATCATAATATGTATTCCCTGAATAATATTTTCCACAATAAAGTCCCCTAATTTATTAAAGATTCATTAATAATTATCCATGTATAATTAAAATAAAAGGATCCCATAAATTTATTTTAATTTATTGTTATTAAAAATAGATTTTCGAATCGAAAAGGTTATTTTACACATGAAATTTTCTAGGGGATCATTAAAAATAAATTTTCATCTTAGATGGTATCCTTTAATGTTACATAATATTTACTAGGGTTATAATCTAATTAAATGATCCTTATTCTTTATCTTGATGTTTTATAATTATAGTGAATCAATTTTTATAAGTCACATTTATTTTCATGGATTATGATATTATAATTTTTTTATGATCATCTTCAACACCTATGTGTGGATTTCATTATGTGATGGTGGTTAAGTTATATATAATTAAATTGGTTAGCTTATAACTAATTATTGTGTTTTATATATTACCAAGGATGGTGGTTACATTATAACTAAGAATTTTTGTTATGTTATAACCAAGTATAGTGGTCATGTTTTTATTAAGGATGGGTGGGACCTATATCCCTCTCCAATAAATTGGATAATGATTAATGTTTTATAATATGAAAGGGTACATGTGATGATATCCCAATCCCAAAAAAGGAACATTGTAGGTTTTTCCATTATCTAATTTGGATACGCTGAATGTTCTTTAACGCCTGAGGAAGGTACACAGATGGTTATCTCAATCCTAAAATGTTATGAATGTCTCTATGGATATCATTCACAAAATATTTTCTATAAATATTTTTATTCCTAAAATCTATGTCTTATGCCAATTTTATTTTCTCATTTATTATGTGAATTCATTCCTTTATGATTCATGTATTATATATTACGATGACTTATGAAATGAGCCATGTTTATGATCTATGATTTGAATTATATAATTTTCAATTGTTATACTAATATTATCATAGCTTTATACTCCCATTATGTTGATATATCCCTTATCTACATTAACTAAGAATATAATCCCAATGTTTATTTTGTTTTCTATCAAAAGGATTTGACTAATTGTTTTATATATGATAGGAATAAAATGGATTCCAGTTATGATAATAATAGTGGGAGATGATATAGTTACCTTATGAAATATTTCCTTATGCATCCTTGTTTCTAAATACAATTAACCCAAAATATTCTATCATGGATGTTTTTGTTATGTAAAAAATATTCATCAAATAATATGTTATATAAATTTACAATAAAGTGTGGGAAACTAAATTTATTATTGGATGATGTTTTAGTTAACCATTAGAAATTAGGATGGGAAATCATTAGTGATAACCCTTACCATAATCCAAATTATCAGATAATGTCATATGTTATGGTAAATTAAGGAGTGTGATTTTAGAATAAATTATATCTCTTTATGGACACAACAAGTGGATGTGGCTCTGGGACAAATGTACCTTTAGTGACAACCTCATAAAGAAAATATTTATATGGACCTAATTGTCAACTAATGGATGTTAATTATCCTTGATATACACCTTGTTTGATTCGCCTATGGGATATTATAATCTCTATTTTTATTCTATAAAACATTTTAATATTTCTAAGAATATTCTGACAGCCATCGACTGAGAAATCATGATATTTTGTGGTCTGGTGATCAAATAATTGAAATCATAGATATATTAAATTATATTAATTTCACAAAAATTAGGTTTTCTTAAAAAAGATGAATAAAATCCCAATGGAGTCACAAATCATAAATCATAGACTATTGTTGAGTTCAGAATGGGGGGATTACCCTAGTTGTGACATTATCTTTATCAGCTTTGGGTGTTTAGTTAAAATCTATCATGGGTAAAATTAACTAAATTTATTTATTTAATTTATATATTTATTATGATGATTTTTTGAATTGATTTACCCTCTTTAAAAATACTCATATAACCAATTCAAATTGATAGACTCAAAAACCTATTAATTGATAGAAGATCATGGAAAATCATTGGAGGGCATTGTGATCATGGATTAGTGATCAGAGTACCATAAGAAATGCCAATGACAACACATCTTGTGGGTTTTATCAATATTAACAATGAATGATTGTTCTTTATTAGTGGGGGATACAAATCGCGTTAGGACAATTTTTAGGGGTTTATCCCCATTTTTGTTACCCCACGATGAATGTGAATCGATAAACTAATGGATTGTGTCATGGATTAATCATTTTAATTTAATGGGGTTTTTCGGGATTTGTGGGATAACTATTATTTTGTTTTTTTAATTTTTTGATATTATTTTTTCAATTAAATGAAAATGGATTAAGGCCAATAAAAACAATGGTCAAGGTTCATTCATCTCCTTGTGTTTCTATCCCCCCTCTCTAAGTGTTCATCATTGGGATTTATTTTTTCTATCACTTTGATGAATTGACTGAAATTGAACATTGTAGCTTCAATATTTGGATCAATAAATCATTTCCATGATTCTATATTCACGACATGGTGATGATATTATATTTGGATTAAAATGATGTAGGATCAGTTGTGAATCATAGTTACTTGTGTGATAGTTTGTATATACTTGTGATTAGAGGCAACATAAGGTGCCCCTTTGATTATTTGGTTGTGGGAATCTTGTGATAAAGAAATAGCAAAACTCATTTTGGCCAGATATGAGTTTCAAGGGATAAATATTTGTACATTCTAAAGGATGGGATGTATGGTGTAAGGCTCCTAAAGAATCCCACAGGTTCTGTGAGAAACCTATGTACACTATGTTTAGTTTTATGATTACACAATGTTTAGTCCCTAAAAGAGCCCAATCATGATCATGCGTGACTAAGTGGGGGAGGGGTGAATCAATGTTATACTTTTCATTTATGTTTCCTTCTTTATGAAACCATCATAACCTATTTTTAAATATTTATCACTTTATCTAAAAATTAAAAAATCAAAAATTCCTAGGAACATTATAATTTACAAGGTTCCCTACTCATGAAGAGTATCTTAGTCCTTGGTATGGTATGGAAAAAATTAAATACAAATAACCTATTTAGAAAACAATAATTTTCTATAGAATACAATATTTATTATATGCCATTACAATCATGTAGAACTATGTTCAATACAATATTCCATGTTCTTCAAGTATAATAAAATTATGTAATACATTTTTTAACAAACATCTTATTGTGAGGCTTGATCAACATTTGAAAATATTAACATCAAATCAATTGTTCACCTTCTTACTGAGAATCTGATATGATCATCTTATGAACATTATAATGGCACTCATTATAATATTACAATATGATTCCATGTCATATTTCTCAATACAGAAATATCACTCTACCAGAACACCATTTAAATAATTTAGATTTTTTTATTACTCAGTCTGGAAACTCCATTGTTATTTTTTTTATTCTAGAACTCTGATTACGATTTTATATCATCCCCTTTTTTATTATATTCTGAAACAAATTCTCAATAATTCATGATTTAGAAACATATTATCTCTAAAATTATATAGTTTTCTACCTTCTGTCTACTAACATGACATCTGTGTTATGAAGTACAGTATAATTTTACTATTTATAGATGACCCAAAAATGGTTTTTGATGGATTCTAAAAATATTCCCCACTCCAAAAAATTTCCTGAAACATAAATTCTCCTTGAATTTTGGCTGCATCATGAATTCATCCTTACTTCTAAAATCTTTTGGAAACTTCATGATTCTTATCACAACTTTATCTAACATTATACTTTCTTCACAAACACCAAATAGATTTTAATTTTTGAGTTTAATTTTCCCTTTTATGAAAGATATAGTTGATTATGTTTCTCTATAACACTTGAGAAAGATACATATTCCTCCTTATTATGATCCTCATAACCATCTTATCAATCTGATTTCTTCATTATGATTAAGACAAAATATTCTTAATTAATTTTCTATTCACCAAATAAAACACATGAATTTTTTTTCAATATTCTTCAACTTATTCTATAATCCCCTTGATTACACTTTTAAAAGATAAAAGCAATTCTTTTATTATTCTTTTCCCAGATTGATGATCTTATGTCCATTAAAGTTATCAGTGTATGCTCAAGTTTTATTTTTTTGACCCACATGATACAAAAACTATAGAAAAATAATTGTAACTCTTTTTTCCATTATTGACCCACTAGTTAAGGAAAACAATTCTCCGACTTGAAAATCAATCGACAATTTGTCTTGATAAAAATTATTGACAACATTTTTGACTTATCTGAGATTTTATTCTACATATCGATCCCAACATAAATTCTTCATTTCACATTCATTGGTCGCAAAAAATCTCTATTCAATTTTATTTTTCAATGGAACCATAAAATTTCACAAAAATAATGTTGCCCCCAATTTAAATATAATGAACGGTGTCTGTATACCTCTGATAATCGGGGTCACATCACATATGATGGACTAGTTTTGACATCTGTGATGTTAGAAACATAATCCCTTCTCGGATTAAAAGACAAAAAACATATTTATCTAAATATATATATTTTATCATTTACGAGACTAAATAAAATCTAGCATCTTCATAAAATCATGATCTGATCAACCTTTCCATCCAAAAATAATTTCTCCAGTTAGTGATCTCAATATAATTAAATAAGACCCAAAACCTTTGGCTGAAATAAATTTATTATTTCAAAAAAAATCATATATCATGACGTCATCATGAAATTGAATTTGATTTATATCAGCTTTATCACCATCTAACTTATAATGGGATTTATTTTGACTACCATTTCCTGAGAAACATTTTCTTGACAGACAATCCTCAATATAATCGGGAGCACCAAATATCTCCCATTACTTAATATGACATGCATCAGAAGTATCCGAACAAATTATGACTTTTTGAAATAAAAATCACCAAATCATTATTAGACATACACCAGATCCCTGAAAAAATGACTCTCTTACTTAATACAATTTTAAACCCATTCCGAACATATGGTTATTTTGATGAGTCCATTCTTCCTTAAAAGAAATTCTTAATCTGATGGACTTTCATAATAAATATGAGTCTAATTTCTTGAATATGATGATTCTTTTTTACTTTCATTTTTTTAATGTGAATTAATTTTTTCTTGTTTACAACAAAATACAAAATTGTCTTCAGAAACAACATTCATCTTCCAAAATAAACTTCACCATAAATCTTGGACCCGACAATCTCCCCATTTGTATTTTGTTGTAAACCAACATTCATAAATCACTAAAACATTAAACCTCTAGATATAGTTTACATAACAACAATACTAAGCCAATGTTAGATAACAAATTGTAGAAAATAATAATTATTTATAGAAAAAAATGATGTTCATAAGTAGTGATTTATAAAACTTCATTTTATTTTTTTACATCTCACTTCACTTATTTATTTTCTTCTTCCACATTCCAGTAATAAACGTTTTGTATAACCTCTCCAAAAACTGCTAAATTGTTCACACCCTTACATGATGGATTCATTGTATACCAACAACTACCCCTTTTTTAAATTACTCCTTAAAAGGTATTTCACATAATAATGGATATATTTATGAAAAACGTATACCCATTCACAACACTATCCAAAGAAAATATTAGAGGGGGAAAATTATACCTAAAACCTGATGAGAAATAGGCGGAATTCCCATTATCAATATTAGTTTATAAAAAAGATCCTCCAGTAAAGGTTTTGTGAAAATTTCAGCAACATGTATTGATTTAGGAACATGCTCCATCTTTAATTCATTTTTCTCCATATTTTAATTTATGAAATTATATTTGATATAAATATGTTTTGAAACAAAAATATAGAACCAAATTTATATTAAGGTTGAATATACCCTAATTATAACACAACCAAGAGAATGGGTAGCTTTAATTCAATAGGTAAAAACTTCAAATAATTCTTCATCCACTTAAGTTGAGTAGTAGTTTGAGTGGAATCATGATAGTCATCTTCACCCGTGAAAAGATTTAACAAATTTTGATTCTTTGTATACTAACTAACACAACTTTTTCCTACAAAGAAAAAACCACTATTTTTGGATCTTATATCATAAAAATTTCTTTCCAAGTTATAATTTCAATTCCCAAACATGTGAATACATTATAATCTATCATATATGATTCTTAAATTTGATTTTCCATTGATATATCTGATGATTATTTTTCAAGCGAAAAAATTTGATTCATTTAGAGCACTTTGAAATGTTACACATAATGAAACACCATAAACAATGTATGATCTTGAGGAATTCAAATTAAACCATATTTGTATCGGCTTCTAGGACACTTTTTTGATAAACTTCATTATATTATCTATAATTTGTAAACTTTGTTACTAATGAAATTATTTTATAACCTAGTTATGAATTCTTCAAGCTGAGCATCATAAAAATTTTATTAGCAAACCATTCATGGGAAAGAAAACGTATATCTTCTTTTGATAGATTGTTAACCCAAAAAAAGTATGTCATTTCATCCATCATAGATATCCAAAAAACCATTTTTGTGTCTTCATATAATCTTTCATAAGTTACTTCATCATTCCCAACAAAGATAATGCCATTTAACATAAAAAATACGATGATGGAAAAAATTCTACCTTTTTTATTGCGTAGATAGTTATCGACTCCTCCTTTATGAAAACGCATCTTCCATAAGAAAGTATCAAATTTGTAATTCCATTCCCTTAGAGATTTTCTTATCATGTAATCCTTTCATCTTCTCTTAACACATATTCTTTTATTTAACTTAGACACATTACTTCTATCCTTATAAATAGAAAATCCCTAGGGTTGTTCAATGTAACCATCCCCGTCAAAATCACCATAAAATAATACTGATTTCAAATCCATATAAAAAATTGTTAACATCATTATGAATTAATATCATGAAATTAGCATATTATTTTTAACATTGCCACAAAATCAAAATTATCATAAAAAACAATGCCTTCAATTTTTGATTAACCTTCTCACTCTAATAATTATTTATTCCTTATCACTTCACCAGAATCGTTCATCTTGTTCCATAAAACCCATTTTATAACAATAACATTTTTAATATCTCCATAATATACAAGTTCTCAAGTATCATTCTTTTCTAAATAATCAATATTTTCATATCTACCCTGAACCGATTCTAGATTCTTAAAATCATTATTCAAATAATTCGTTTCAACATTTGAATACCAGAATGTATGTTTAATAGTGTTTTATATTCACGTTTTTCTTGTACATTTTGATGTCAATAACCAATTTTTTTTTCATCTTCCACTTGCTTCCTCGTCCTTTTATGATATTATCGAGATTCATCCTCATAATTTGGAATAGTTAAGTCTGATTATTGTTCTTTAGTGGGATTACCATTTTTAGTATCCTTTTCCAAATATTCACCAGATATTATTTCTTCCTGTCTATTTTCTTTATAGTCATAAGTGTGTTTATCTTCCTCATTTTTTTCAAACACATTCACATAAAAAGAGTTAACTAATCATCTTGACTCTTTTTTGAAACATTTGTATCCTCTTCAATATAGATTATAAAAAAATTTATCTCCACTTCTTTGCTAAAACATTAAAAACTTTCCATCATTGTTATTTATGATGGATGGACTCCCAAAAACTCATAAATTTTTAAAAAATGGAATTTTTTCATAAAATAATTTATATATAGTCATATCTGATCTTGGTCTATAGAAAAAGTTGTTTTTAAAATGCATGGCTTTTCTCAAAGATTTCTTCTAAAAGTAATTAGAGATACCATGTTAAATCAACATTTTTTATTCAATTTAAAAAAATACTACTATAATTATTTTCAAAAACACATATTTTGAATAGTATATGGTGTTATAAACTCATTCCCAATTACATCCTTGTCAAGATAACTTTATAATGTTTGATTATTTTACTCACCACCATTGTATGTTTGAAAATTCATTACTGAATACTCACATTCTTTCTCATATTTCCTCCCAAAACGATTAAATATTTTCATAGTATCGAAATTATTTTTTTATACATGACATAATTGATGTTGGTAAAATCATCAATGAATGTGATAATTTACTAATCTCTTTGATTTTATAATTTTCTCATGGGCACATAGATAACAAAATGAATAAGTTGTCGGGTCATTTTAATCAAATTTAAAATTCCTTATGTAGATATTTAGCTATATTTATTTTCTAAAAAATACTGCAACACCAATATCTTCATTTTAATATAGCAGGAATTGGAATCAAAACCAAATTTTTGAAGAAAAAATTTCAGTTCATCAAAATGTTTTTAAACAAATAGATATTTTTATTTCAACCCATCAATATCCAAATATTTCATAGATTTAATATTATCATTCCCAATTATGGTTTATCCAACAATTTTGATTCTAAGAGATTCACCATTTCCAAGTTTCAATATTCCTTCTTTGAAATCATTCATTTTATTTAACAATTTAATGTCTCCTATCATGTGATATGAACAACAACAATCTATAATAAACGAACATTGTCATTTTGTATCTTTGAACCCTCTTTCTAGAATAAGATGTTTTCATTCCCTTTATCCTTCATGACATCCTACTTCAGATAATTGTAAAAAAATATATTTTGTCGATTAAAAAACAGGACATCCATTTTTAATGTGTCCAGGTTGTTCACATCATTCATAGATAGTTCCATATGTTGGAACTTATTTTCAATTTCTACACATTCCTTATCAGGTTTCTTCAGAACATCCTTCTCAGACATATTCAGTTAAGATAATTGAATCACCCTTAAATTTTTCCATATATAATTTTTTGGGATTCTAGTAATGTCGTTGATTAGACCAAAACATATTCACAATATCCCCAAATCAACTACAATACATGAATTATCCATCGAAATAATTATTTCTTATAAAACATCCACACTGAATGGATTTGTGATCATGTTTCTGAACAACCTTCTAATCAATATTTTATTGGCCACCAAACATTATGTTACCAACCATAATCTTCTTATTGAAATTTATATTCGTTTTAGTGGTACCAAAACCATAATTAATAGGATATTTTTCATATTATTAATTTTTAGAAACTTTTAATTTCTTCACTTTATTATTTTTATCCAATTACATAACTTTCCAAGCATTTTCTTACTCAAAAACAATTTATTTTTTCTTCTCAACCATGGAATTTATACTTTTATTCTTCTTATAATTACCATTTCCTGATCTTTCACTAACTTTAGAGATAGAATTATTGAATCTTGTAACCCTGTTTTCAACATTATAATGTTATTGTTGGACATGTTCCAAATATTCTTCTTTTTTCCTTCAACATTACATAAAAATTCTCATTATGATTCTTTTCTTTCACAATATATTACATCAAATCATCAATCTCTTCTAGCAGCTTGACCTTCTCATTAAGAAAAATTTATTTACTATTTATTGTAGATTCTTCAATTTTCAAATCCCTAATTTAATTATCAATACTCTTAATGTTTCTTTGATATAATTTCAATTATTATTTCATATGAAATTCTAATTGAGTATATTCCACTTTAAACCTCATTGTTATAAACTCTTCATGGTTAACTATTACAGTAAAAGTATTCTCATCCATCTCAATAGACATTTAATATTAATCTTCATCATCATCTTCTTCATCACCATTACATGAGAAGCATATTATTTTGGATTCGAATAAATTTTATCATTCCCTTTCGAATAAGATTTAGACTTATCAATTTTTTTTCTTCCATGATATCCTCTTCCTTATATCATCATTGTCAACAACCTCTTATTTTTTTCTTTGAGGACATTTTGCTAAAAAATACATAATTCCTCCACATTATAAAAATTTTAAGTAATGTTTTCCATTATATATACATGTAACTATTGTAACATTTTTAGAAAACACTGATAAAAATTCCTTAATATTTTTACAAACCTCATTTTCAGAATCAGATTCACTAGAATTTTCCTCATCAAGAATCTCCTTTAACTTTTTCTTCTTGGAAATCATGAAAGAAATTTCCCTATTAACGTTCTTTATTTATTTCATATCCTTTTGCCTTATAATCTCAGAAGAAATGCAAGTGATATGAAATTAAGTCATAGATAACGTTTTTGTATCTATATATTCTAATGACAAAAATTGTGAATGTAATATATCAATATGAATTCTCAATATATTTTCAACAACTGTAGAATCATCAAATATTCAAAAATATGTTTAATCAAGTTGACAATGTTATTCAACCTAGTAAATAGGTGATAAATATATTCATATTTTACTATCTTGATATTTTCATTCTTCATCATTCATATTTGTAACTTCTCATTCATTAATTTTTATTTCCATCATAGATGTCTTTCCTCTTATCATAGATTCATTTGGCAGTGGAAACACCCTTCACTCTTAAGAAATCACTTTTAGAAATTAATGAGAGTAAATCATTCTTATCCCTTCAATAATTTTAAATATTCTTATTATAAAAAGATATAAGATGATGACTATCATCAACAATATGAAATCCATCTATTCTAGGTCAAGAACACCTTACCAAATAGAAATAAGATAAGGAAACATTATAGCTATAAAGATACGATATTTCATACCATCAAAGACTGAAATCCTCTTATTGTTCACAAAATTGATATTTTCCATCTTAAATTCTTTTTCAAAACTTCATAAAAGATTAAAAAAATGTAACCTTTGGCTCAGATACCAATTTAAAGTTCTCAATCAAGATCATGTATCACTTAGAGTGGATGTGGTGAATTAGAGATATAATTTTCTTTTATATTTCCTTATTTTTTAAAATATGTATTCCTCCTGTTAAAGATTTATCCCTTTCACTAAAAACTATACAATAAAAAATTATAATAAAATAATAATTTACATCGTTCACTTCTCAAAAAGAGTATATAAGTCCTTGTTATGGTTTGGAAAAAGTCCAAGACCACACAATCTACTAGAACATGGACCTTTTATATGGAACACAATCAGTAGGATATTCTATTACAATCATGTAGCACTATGTTCAATAACAAAATCCATGTTCTTCATATCACGCATAATTATGTAATAATTTTTTTTAAAAAAACAAGTTATGGTTTTTCTTGATAAACATTCCCAAATAATATCTTTAAAAAATTCTTCACTTTCTCACCTAATAGATGGAAATAAATTCATATATAATTTTAAATAACACTTATTATGATTCCCAAGTCAACCTTTTCCCTATATAAATATGAATCTCCTAGAATAATAATAAAATAATATAATATTCTTATGTCTTAGTACAATAACCCTAGTCTGATTACCCACTTTGACTCCAAAAACTCTTATTATGATCTTGTCTCTTTTCTTTTCTTCTTACGTTTGGAAAAAGTCTTCATGAAATCATCATCTGGAAGAATATTATCTATATAATTCTTATTTTACCCACCTTATCAATTCAATAGAATATACATTTTAGAATGTATAAAGTTCTTTAATTATTTATAGGCGACCAAAAAATGGTTTGGGTGAGATTTTAAAAATCATTACTTCTCAAAATAATTTATAGAAACATAAATTATCCATAAATTTCATGAGTGTATTTACTTCATTAACCCTTCTTATAAAATATAAAAATATCTCCAATCCTCTTAGAACATCATATAAAATTATTAATTATTTAAAAAACTCAAACAAGTTCTGATTCTTAGTCCCATTTTCTAAATACAATGTCAACACATGATTATGTTTCTCCACACCACTTGAAAAAACATATGTATTCTTATTATGATTATCAAAACTAAATTCTCAATATGATTTCATCCTTATTATGAAGTAAACCGATTTTTCATTATGTTAATTTCCCCCAAATGAAACATATGAAAACCCTTGTTCAAGATTCTTCAACTTCATCTATGATATCCTTAATGATACTTTTAAAAGATTCAAGAAATTCTAATTTTATTCTATTCCCAGAATAATGATCTTGTGTCTAGTGAAATTATATTTTCATCTCCAGTCTTATATTCTTGAACCAATTGATACAAAAACTATTGAATAAAATGTTAGTAATTATTTTACTTTTTTGAAAAACGTTTTAAGGGAAAAATCATACTAGAAAAACAGTCAACAAATCAACTTGATGAAAATAGTTGACTTCATTATTAGTTAGTCAATGATTTTTTTCTTTGTATGAGTCCCAAAAAACATTTTTTATTTTATTATTCATTGATCCCAAAATATTTCAATAAATTTTTCTTTTTTACTGGTCCCAAGAAATTACCCAGTAAACAATTTTTCACTTGATTTACCACATATGATTATAGTTAGAATGAATCAGAAAATTATTGGCACACCATGTCCAATGAAAAAATTCTTGTAGTTTTGTCTTCAAAATCATCTTTCCTTATCTAATTACAAAACACATCACTTATTTATCTAAATATTTGTTTATCATGATTTTTTTGGTCTAACTAAAACTTAGTATATTCCTAACTTCATGTTATGATTAGCCATCCCACCCAAAAAAATATTTCTGCTTCTGATGATCTCATACTGATAAACAAGGACCATAATGCTTCATCATTAAGAACATTATTCATTCACATACATCTACTTATATCATGAATTCATCATGACTTTAGTTATATTTAATACCAGCTTTAACGTCATCTAACATAGAATGGAATATATTTTAACTTCTTATTCCTTAAAAACTTCTTTCACTATATCCAATCCTCAATATGATTAGTTTCCCCAACTCATCACCTTTTATTAATAAGGACTATATAAAATGTATCTTGAAGAATAATGAATTCTGTGAAATACAATGAAACAAAGCATTTTCAGATATACCTCAGATCCATGAATAATCAAATGGACTTCATCATTGTGATCAGAACCTCATTTTAGAAGATAGGTAAGTCTGATAAGTATTTTCACCCAAAAAACATCGTCCTAGTTAGATATAATTTTCAAAGAAATGTAAGTCTTATTTTCTTAATATGATTCCTAGTATAAATATAAACATTAATAAAGCAAATAGTTTTATTTCTTATTGAAAAAAATACAATACCTTCTTCACTGACATCATTCATCTACCAAAAAACATCTTCTAAAGACGACATGGTCCTAAAAGTCACATATATGTGGCGATAGGGTTTACACACATAGAGAAGTATCACATGTTGTGTGAAATGTGTCACACACTATGTGACACATTTTTGACCATATAATCTTGTGCAGGGTGTAACCACCTAGGAAGCCTTATAGAGTTACATATCATGTTTCACAAGTCATATGTCATGTAACACTTGAAGAATGTATTGGTGTGTATATTATGTAGACTCCTAGGAGTCCATGTGGCCCCACACACCATATAAATGTGAATTACAATGGTAGAATAGGGTAAATAGGTATAAACATGTACCCGGACGTGGATAAGTACATGAACACGGCCTAATGTAAATAGGTAAGGGAAGAATGGAATGCCGTGTGATAGAGAGGAATCTATAAATTTTTGTACCCTTAGTAAACAACGCATATTTAGGAAAATATAAATTCCTTTAATAATGAGATGTGGTCAATGATTTGAGTTGGGTGGTACACTTTGATCCCATAAGGGCATGATAATCACTCCTTTGAAGACATGTTGGAGCCCTATTTCTTCTCACATAAACTTTTTTCGGAGATTTTGTGAGCTTAGGTGGACTAGTATTGGACTAGTATGTTCGATTAGTCCATTCCTACGAGGGTTTAATGTATCATACCATCCTCATTATAGGATGATATCACCACTACAACATTCTATTTATTAGTGACATATGTACGAGTTGCATTATTCTGGAGTGATTTTTCTCAATGTGAGTCAACTAAATACCCATAGAATATTGAATTATATATCCCTACCAGTGTTCCATAGTGATCATGAAGTTATTCATGTTTCCCTAGGTTGTATTTGTTTAATTTTTGTGACCAACCCTTACATAAGAATTGATCCCATATCCATGAAGGGAATTCCTGTAGGGTCCGATGTGCCCATTGTGATCCATTGGAATTGAATCAATATCATTGAATTGATTTATGACACTTATAATTGTGTATTAGTCTGATGGTGTGTGTATCTCTGATGAAACCTTTCAATTTTCTATGTTCCCCTTTTGAAGTGAGTTGTATCAGACTATATCGACTACAAACCCACTAGCTACCTAGAGTAAGAATCCCACTAAGAGGATTTGAGAAATCCCCATGACTTCTAATTTTTCTGAGGTAATATTTTTGAAATTGTTTTGGCCAATACTTACATGGAAATAAAACCCATATTTAAGTGGATAATTTCACTATGGTTTGATTTCAATATAGTGATCCCTGATCATTGACCGCAATCAGTGTATCAAGATCTAATCCTAATGATGTTTATTACATTGATATAGTTTGTATCTCATATGAACCTAATCAGTTTTGTAAATTTTTTATTATCTATACATGGAGTGTGTTGCCCCATGGATGCGCGTCTTAATTGGTAGTATAGCTCTTAGAGTGTCCTCCCCTAGACGAGTGTGACCTTCGGGATGAGTTGCATCAGTTGTAGTATAACTGAGGGAGTTTTTCGTCTTCTATGACTATAACATATGAATTATTGAGCTGATCTATGGAAGGTAGTAGGTGAGACCATTTGTGAAACTAATTCTTTTATTATTATATTTTGATATTACGGGTTTCTATTATTTCTCATGTATATATGGAAAACATATGTTTGATGAGCTAACTACTCTCGTTTATTTATTTTGGGTGTTTTTGGGGTGTTCTAATCGATATTACTATAATCACCCTTTCATGGGATATAAATGAACATGTCATTTATTATGTAGATGTGATACCTTTTCATGGAGTCCTTTGTGGAGTTGGAGTAGGTGGATATTAATTTTGGATAGACATGTCTAGGTGTACACTGATGTTTAATTGACATTATTCCACTCCTAATTAGGTCTGACATTATTTTCTAGTTTTGGGTGGGCTTATATTTGTCAAATTTTTTTACTTTTAGTTCCTTATATCGTACTCATATTGTGGGATTTTAATTGAATGCAATAATTTTTATTGGTTATTTTAAATTTCAGCATTTTATGGGATGATAGATTTGAGTGTGTGTATAGGTACATTAGGCAATGGTCTCGAATTTTATATATTCCTTCTTGGTGCTTGTCTACACTCACGCGTCCTTTGGTGGAATTATGGGTGTAGTTTTGGTATGGAATTCAACCATCCATGAAGGCCCCAGTGGGTTAGGTTATAAAAAACTGATATTAGAGGTTGTTCATCCTTAGGTTGGTATTTAGTGTTAGACCCTTTATGAGGATTAGTTTAGGATTTATAGAAATAGTTTGATATTTTTAACATTCAACACTTAAGAAAGTGACTTTAGTGTTGGTGTAGTGGTCAACGTATCAATTTACCAAGACTTTCATAACATTTTTGTGGACTCGATACATGTACACCTAGGTTTAGTGGAAACATTGGTATATACATCATATAGGAATGGGATGTGGTTTCCATGTCTTTCATGAGTAAGCTGAAATGATATACTCACTGACCATGGTAAATCATTTATTCTTCTATGAAGTATTCATGATGATAATTAATGTGTTTTTACATCAAATTTGAGAGTATAACTTAATTATTGATGAGGACACTATAAAAGGGATTGGTTAGTCATCCTTTACTATGGTCAATAGGTGGAAAATTATACAATTGATCATTTTGTAGACTCACCTCTAGCGGTTCAGGTGTAAGAAACATTTCAGATTGAGTCATGGAAGGCACTTTCGATGCTTGGTGATGATGTACAGGGTTCAAGCATGTATCATGATCTTATTAGATAGGGATCTCCTAGGATGTATGTTCAACATGAACCAATGATGGTATGTGTGTGATGTAGGTCACATCGCAAGAGGACCCATTATTCATGGATGCCTGAGGGAAATTTATGTCCATCAAGGAATTAATATTTCTATTCTTGTGATGGGTATATACATATTGTACATGATTTTCTCATCTGTCATGTTGTTGTCTAAGAGGCATTCGATGGAACGTCTAAGAAGAGGTAGTGTCTCAAGAAATGAGGGGATGTGATGGATGATATATATAATACTTAATTGGTGGATATATTTTTATTTTGATGCTAATATAACCACTACTAGGTAGACCACTTCAGTAATAAGAAGGCATTGGTTAGAATCATGACTAGTCATTGGCGCTGGAGGTTATTTAAACAAAGGCTCCTACAGTTTTTCTATATTTGATTGGTGTTCCTTATAATTTTTATAGTATTATTACACACTGGTAAGATACACACATTTAGCTCATTTATTTGAGTATTTTATAGAGAGTTGCAGTGAATCAGAAGATACCATTTTTGGTAATCGTTGGTTTGACATTGTTCATTCATTGAAGGGGGGATTCCCTCCCAGATATGTGTTCTTAAGATGCAATCCAAAATTGTGCATGTGAGTTAGTGATGTTCATACAGGGTAGTGTCGAGTTATTCTAGATTCTTTTATTTGAATTCTATGTTTTATTTCATTTAGATTTTGTAAGGGGTTAGATAAATCCCTAGTTTTGGTAATCATTCATGAAATGGAATGTATGAGTTCCAAGTATTAGAATCTCACAAAGGCTTCAAGTGTGGTTTGAAGTGTGACGTGTGTCTTAAGTACCCCATTTTTAGTTTGCACATGGATTCATAGGCCACATATATCCAATAATATCCCATATTCAATATGTAATAATTCTAATGGGAACTTTTTTTCAAGACCCTTGTTTTAGAGGCTACTGCATAGAGGATTTGTGATCATGCACTTGTACTGAGAGTGTGATGTGTCTCTATGAGGGGATAGAGAGAGAGAGAGAGACACTCACGTGAAATATCTTCATATTGGCAGTGAGACCATATGATGTATTACTTAGTATGGAGTAGAATCATATTATCCATGATAAATTCTTTCTACGAGTGTTTATATAATTGATACATTCTTATTGGGATGGAGTTTCTTCTTCTGATAAAGAGTGATACAAGGTAGATTTGGATGAGATCATGTTCATGTCCATACGAGTGACTTTTTATCATTTGGATATTAATCCATTTGTAGTAGTGAATGATATCTGATTTATTCCAACATTGGTGGTAGATTATGAGGATTCCTTTCCAATCATCTTTTTGCACTTACCCCCACACTGAAATTTAGGATTATATAATGACTCTAACCAGGGATTGAGCATGATTTTTACAACAACATATTAGATGAAACCTATTGATCTTCATAAAAAGAAGGTGTAGTTGACATTTTTTTAGAGAATGGGGTTTCTTAGGAAGTAAAATTCTAACCTAGGAAGCCCATGGTTGTTCTACTTAGTGGCGGCAGAGTTCTTGATGTTGGGTGTAAATTTGTGTCACATGAACCAGGTGACATGTGGATGATTATAAAATACCAAGAATAATTGATTAATTAAACCATTGGATTGGGGTGAAGTGTTTCTCATTGTTATACATTTATATAGGTTGTCACCATAACTATTATTGGTGAAGAATATACTAGAAGTGTCTTACCAAATACACTATAGTTGTTTTGTGTTCTTGGTGATACCCTTCGCCATGTTGCATGCCTTGGTATAGTTGTAAGACTTGTGAAATAAATCCTTTACCATTTATTTATCAATTTTTTGGAGTCTTATTTGATATAATCCTTATGTTCTTTGCATTAAATTTGTATCTTGTGGGAAACCTGAGTATGGTGTGGTTTACCTGCATTCAAAAGTTTTTACCCCTTGGAATTATCATAGATCTAGAGAGGTAAAAAACAAGAATATCAATTTTTAGATGTTTCATGAAAAGATATCTACTAGATATGTTCCCAATGTATTTTCCAATAGTGGGAAGATTTTCATCCTTAATGATTAATGGTTAGTGACCTAATTAATTCTACATAATGAGGTGTTGAGGATGTTTTTTTCCTTAACAATACATCTTGTGGAGGTGAGGATGTAATATAATCTCTTGGAATTGTTTGGGAAGCCAATAGAGTTGTCATATCATTTGAAGATAATTTTTTGGTCTCACATGACTGAGTGTGATCACCAATATAGAATAATATAGATTTTAGAAAAATGTGTGTTCCTGAGGTATTCTAGATTCATGGCATTCCATTGATAACCATTTCATACTGTGATGCTTAATTCATGGAGTGATTATGAAGATGATTTGGGATGTTTTTTTTGGCTCTGCTGTAGTTGAGGATGGTGGTTTATACTACTCATTTGGATAGGTATATTGGATCATTTCTTTTCTAGTAAACATGCTTCATGTTTTCATGTTTGTTTTGTTCCATAAATAGGTGGGGGATCTTCTGGTGGTTGATATTTCATATCAAAATGATTATCACTCCCCCACTAGAGTAGAACCTTTTTAGGACATGTATAATGGAGATTGTAATTGAATTCATACTGGTCTGAGTAAGTGGGTGATTATTCTTGGGAACAATATTTTCAACTAGTGATGGTTATGAAGGTGATGTTCATCTAGGGGAATATGAGGAGTACCCAAAAAATTATGTGTACTTTTTCAACCCACAACAAAAACCATAGAAGTTTGAGAGTTTCATATTTTTTTCATGAGATACAGGATGTTTCATGAGTTTTTAGGCACTTTCCTTTTCCATAAACTATGTTGGGATAGAAAGTTAGTGTACCTCTTACCGTGGAACCACAGTAGTTTTGGTTTCTAGGTGTTCTCCACATGTCACAGCTATGGAGGTATATACAAGAATCATTGAATGATATTGACCTAGGTAATCCTGGAAATGATAATGTATTTTACATTCTCATTGATCCAATAGTGTTTAGGAATGGTATTAGAATGCGGGATACCCATTTGGCAGATTTTTATCCCCACCTTTTTAGCCTATTATTTTCCAGGCAAAAAATCCATGAAGAGGTGAATATTGTAATGTCTCATTTTATTTTGTTTTAGAATTTTGTATATTTTTTAGCCCAAGTGCTGAGACAATTTGATATTATAAGGCCTGGTGATCCCAAAATTGTTATTTTAATGATATTAAAATGTATTAATATCATGTGTATAGTATTTTTAAAAACGATGAATAACACCCAAATGAACGCTTGAATCAAAAACCAGGGACCTCTATTGAGTTCAAAATTCATGGTTCACCCGAAGTACAACATAATAATAGTCATTTTTGGTTGTTTAGTTTAAGTCCTTCATGGGAGAAATAAATAAAATAAATTCAGTTAATTTATTTATTTATTACATTAACACAATGACCTAGTTTTTCTTCAATAGATACAAAATTATAATAATTTCATTCGGTTAGTCTCATAACCCATATAATTTATAGGTGATCATAGATGAACATTATTGTGCATTAGGATCATGAATCAAAAAAGCAGGTACCATAGAGAACACCAATGAAAGCATATATTTTGTATCTCATATATGAAAACAACCTGTAATCATTCTTCATTATAAATTGATCTATATCAAGGTAAGACGTTTATTTTTTTGTTTTATTCACTTTTTCTTTATCCCATGATGAAATTGAATCAATAGAAAAATTCTTTAATTCCTGGATAAGTCAATTTTTTATTATACATATATTTATTTTGTATTTGGGTGATAATTATTATTTTTCTATCTATTTTTGGATATTTTTGGTTTATTCTAATGTAAATGGATCATGTACAATCCAGAGAAAAATGAGGTCTGTTCCTATTCTTCTTTTTTGGGGTTCTCAACCCCCCATTCTATGTATTCATCATTGGCATTTATTTTTGACGGAAGTACAATGGATACTATAAAAATGATCTGTATGCCTTCAATCTAGGGAGTAATGGATCATTTTAGAAGGTCAAAAATCAAAATATTGGGACAGAATCTTGTTTTGATGGCAATGACAGTGGATTGGGTGCATATTGTTGTTCCTCGTGTGTGGTATTTCACATCCCGATGATTAGATATGATGAAAGTCACAGAATCAATAATTTTATCGAAAAAATTGAAGGGGTAGAAAATTGAAGTACATGGATAGACTAGATCTGAGTTCCATGGTACACATTGTAGGATATTTGAAGGTATTGGATGTGAGGTAGAAGATTCATGAAGAATCAAGTGTGTTCTGTAAAAAATAAAACTGCAGAGTGTGTAGTCTGAATAAACCAAATTGTACCATCCCCTAGGTGTGGTGTTAGGTTTTGGTCATAGATATACATATCTGACATTGTGTGACACTTTTCTGACTATCATGGCATGTATGGGGCATGATGCCCAAGAATCCATGTAGTGTTACACATCGTATGTTCCTTGTCACACACCATGTATCACATGGAGTATGACTTGTCAGGTACTGGGAGTACATTACCATGTTACCATGTTAACCAAATAACCATTTAAAAATAAATAAAATAGGTAGGATAGAGTACATGGGATTATTCTTGTACTCAGAAATGACAATGTATATAGGCATGCCTCAGTGTACATGAGCATGGGAAAAACAGCACAGCGAGTTCCATTTTTTAATATACACATCATGTACCTTTGGGGAATGTTGTGTATTGAGGAAAAATACATTTAATTTGACCACGAGACCTGGGTATGTTTAGTATTTTTGAGACACATCATGTACCCATACTGACACACCATGTTCTCCAATAAATAAATATTAGAGTCCTCTTTATACTCAATTTATTTTTTTTATGAGGCTGTGTGAGAATCCTCAGACTAGTATCAGTTGAGTGTGTTCCCTCAGTCCATTTTTTTGAGGGTTTAGTGAATCATACCATCCTCTTCATATAATGGTGACCCATATAGGTATTCAATTTGATAATTGTTGTGGGGTCGAGTCCCATTATTATGGATTTAGTTGTCTCAGTCCACAAAGACTATATATCCCTCAGTGTCTTAGATAAATTATCACTATGAGGGTCCTAGAGAGATCCTCATGTCCTTGTTGGGTTCCCTAGGTAGTTTTTGTATAATCTTTATGACCAATATTTACTTATACTTTTATTCCCTATCTAGTAGGATATTTCCTATGAGGTTTAGTGTCCGCCTAATGTGCCCTAGGAATTAACCCCTATCTATGTATCATTATATGATCGTTCTAATGGGGTATTTTGTTCACGGATTATTTATCTAAGATGAACCCTATCATTTTTCTATGTTCTTCTTCTAGAGAGAGTTACCTCAATCTACTTAGACTACAAACCCAAAAATGACTTGAAGAATGTATCCCTTCGAGAGGCCCGGAGCAATCCAAATGTACTTCATGTTTTTCCTAGGATGTGATTATGGAATTGGTGTGAAAAAAACATGCATGGGTTTCAATCCAATATTTAGGATGATACTTATATTTTGGTTTAGTGTCCCCATAGTGATCCTTGGAAATTTTCTCCCTATCTATGTATCGAGATATTATAATACTAATTGGGTATTATGTTGATGGAGAGTGTATCTTAGAGGAACCCTCTCAGTTTCCTTTTTTCTTTTTCTTGGATATACATGAAAATCATGGAATTTTTTATGGGTGTACCGAATGAAAAAATATCACAGGGAGTGTTTCCTCTATGATTTGAATGACCTCTAAGATTAGTGTTGTTTGTGGAAATACATCTTCAGTAGTGGTTCCTCCAAGATGAGTGTTACCTATGTAACCTCAAGTGGATCCATGACTAGAATTGGTTGACAGCTTTTGTGACTCAGTTTCATTTATGTGTTTATCTTGGATATCCTTGGTTACAATCACATCACATTTTTTTGTTGATATTCATATGTTTGATGATAGAAAAAATCTCGATTCTTTATGTATGTTGTTTTTAGGGTTTCCTACTTTGTATTCTTATACTCACTCCTACATGTGATATTTACACACATGACATGTATTATAATGATGAAATTCATTTTCATTGAATCCATGAAGTAATATGAATATGTGGATGATAATTTGGTCTAGATATATAAAGGTTTAAACCAGTTTTTCATTGACATTAGTCCCTTCTTTCTAAGCAGGTCATAATTTCTTTTCCAATTATGTGTGGGCATCTATTTGGACACATTTATGCTTTCTTGTATATTCTATTATACTCAAATTTCCGGATTATATAGTTATGCATGAATTTTTATCATTTGTCTTACATTTAAATATTTTATAGGTTTTGATATGATTGTGTTTATGTACAATAGGCAAGGGCCTCACTTTTTTTATATTCCTTGACGATTCTTGTCGCTTACCACTAGCTTATGTAGGTGGTCTTGGGGTAGTTACATATCAGCTGTCAAATTTATTTTATGGATCATATTGGTTGTTTATGGTAGATATACATATCTTAATCTGTAATTTCATTATAAATCTCCATGATGGATTTGGATAATAAATGTGAATAACCTTGGATAATCCAATGTTTTCAAGTTGAAAATAAGGTTCCCATATTTATACATCATATAAATTATGTTTAACAATTACGTGGTCTCCCAATCTGATTATTTTATCTCATAATATTCTTTGTGATTTTATTCAATGTATGGAACTAGTATAAATCATGTTAATTGTAAATGTGATGGACAATTTAGGGATTATGTGCAACCAAATTGGATTATGGCTAGAGATTAACATATTACGATTATTTTTAATCATCAATTGTGATATATGGTAAACAATGTGAACATTATTTATATTCTTAATGTATCAAATAAGAAGAATATTGAATTTTATGAATGTTCATTTGGAATCTAACATTGTGTAATGAATACTCAGAAACATATATGTCAATATGGTGGGAAACATTCCCCATAAAATGATATTAAATAGAGGGTAATATGATTCCTATATAGAAATTAAGGTCATATAGAAATTTATTTACTATTAATTCTATGAATTATATTCTGTGAAATTGTTAATTATATGATTAAATTCCCTAATGTAAATTTTAGCCCTTGGACTGAATAAGGACCTCTAATATTTCAACAATTGAGGATAAAAGAATGATTTCTGTATATATTAGGATTCCATAATTATGTTGTATAAGTATCATTACAAATGGTATTTTAGTTATAAGAATCATCAATCATATAAATATATTTTTATGTTTATAATTATATATGTATTCATAAAATATTTACTTAATACGTATAGATATCATCATGGGTTTATGAGTTCAAGGTTGATCATAAGTCTTAAACACAAATTTTTATATTTAATCTTATAGGATTTTGATGAGACTAATGATATTTCTAAATATTTTTATTTAGGAAATGGTTTTTGTAACACTTAGGTTCAATATAAAGTAATATTTGAAAAGATTTCTCATTCAATATGTTTACATGTATTGATAACCATCTAGGTTTATATGATATAAAATGATTAATGATATTTTCAAGGATATTCACCATATTTATAGGGATGTTTGAATAATTATTTAAAAATGTTTTAGTAAACAATTTTAACATGTCACAAATGATAAGGCTGCAGGGCTTGATCTAATGGATAATGTGTGATATGAGTGAAACACCTACCACTAGCCTATATGATTACTTGATTGTTATGAAATTTAATTTTAAATAAATTTATAAATAAATATTAATTTGTGTTTATAAACATATTTCTTATAGTAGAGATAACAAAAGAATTTTAAAATTATATGGTGATAGCTTTTGCAACATGAAAATTATAAGTTAATGAAAAAAATTGTCCAAATAAGGATTTGGAGTCAGTGGCTGTAATGTTTTCATTAATGATATGTACGTATTATTTTTATGGAGAATTGAGTGACATATTTATTGAATATAAGAGTTTAATGTATATATTCAAATTTTAAGAGTTTAGCATATGATAGAGAACATAGTAGGATATGATTAGAGATTATATTTTCTCAATATATTATGAACCTGGGAAAGTGAACAAGGTGGTTGATGACATAAGTTAAAAAGATCTCGAGAGCCTATCTATGATAAGGATAAAAATCCAATATATTTGGATTTATAATGGATGGATATAGATTTCATTATAGAAGTGTGAAAATATTATCTTTCTAGAATAATTATTCAACCATCTATACAAGTGAATATGTAATGGACAAAAAAAGAAGTTATAGTGTTGTAGAAGATTCTGAGAAATATTCCTGATGTTAACCTTGATTATGATGGAATGATAAGGTTAAGGAATCATGTAGTTTTACCATAAATAAAAGGTTTGATTAATTAGATATCAATATAGTTGTATAGTTCTCCATTCTCTATTCAACCAAGAAATATACATAAGTATATATATCTAAAATAGTATTTCTATTAGGATGGCATGAAGATAGATATTTCAAAGTTAGTCTCTTGGTGCTTGGTATGTCTAAAATTTAAGGATGATAGGAAAAATTTTAATGTGATGTTTCTACCATTTCCCATACTGTAATGGAAATTGTAAAAATATAATGAATTTTGTTATTAGACTCCCGAAAACATCCGAATAAAATAATTCTATGGGGGTTGTAGTTGATCATATTAGAAAGTCAACACTTCATCATTATTCGTATTTATTTATTTATATATTGTCTTTTTAGGATATTAATTAAATATGTAGTAAGGTTTAATGGAGTTCAACATTCTATTATGTCTCACATGGATTTGAGGTTTACCTTAATGTCCTATAATAGTATTATATAGGGACAAGACACAGAGCTAATTTTTAGCACTATGTATCATCCTCAGACTCAGTGTTAGTCTGAGAGAATAATTCAAACCCTAAATGATATGTTTTGATATTGTTATATGGATTTCAACGTAATTTAGGATCAAAACCTTCCTTTGATTGAGTTCACATACTACAAAGGCTTTCACTTGAGGAATCTTATGAATCCGTAAGAATCCCTATAAGTAATTATATGAAGAACTATATCATGTTTGGATGATGTTAGAGAAATAAATCTAATGGGAATTAATAATTCTATCTAAATTAAATAGAATTTAAGATCCATTCAACAACACATCAATAATTCTCATATTGATAGAAAAGTTCTGTAGACAACTATAAATGTGATATGGAATTCGATGTTGGTTAGAAGGTGTTCCTATTAATTTCACCATGACATATGTTTGTGATATTTGAAATTAAATTAATGATTATACCTTCATATATTTTCCTTTTATATATTCTTGATCGAGTCAGTACTACTTATTATCATCCAGTTCTTCCACCAACCCACTATGAAGTTCAGTATGTGTTAAATATATCTCTCCCAAGGAAATTCAAAACTAACAATTAAAATTTACTAAACTCATAGGATATAACAATGGGGAAATATATTTCTTAAAAAGAAAAACTAGTCAGGATTCTAGATTTTAGATATGAATTTCAACAAAACAAGAGCACTCACCATGTCAATTTTTTGTAGTAGAACCACCAATTTAAAGAATCTTGATGGGAACCTGAGGATATGATGTGGCTAAAGTATCCTCATTGGTCTGCATGAGAGTGAAAAATATCTAGGGAGTAAATATTTGTAATTAGGGTCATATTTAATTCCATGAGTTTTTAAGAAATATTTTTTCAAAATAAACTAGTTTTCTTATTAGCTTAAATTATACACAATAATAAGTTTTAGTGAAATAAGATATTCAAATAATAATATAATTTAAACATAACGATTATAACATAGATATTAAATTTATCAATTTCAATAATATTAACAACATTTTTCAATTAATTCAAAACGTTTTTATTTAAATAAAATATATTTAAAAATATGTATTTATTTATTTAGTAATGTCTTAATATGATTCAATAATATTTTTTTTCTAAAAAATGATTTTTAATTTTTTTTTGAAACAAATATAAATACTTTTTGAAGCATTGAGAAAATTTATTTTAAATAATTAAATTAATTTTTTGAATCAACATGTAAAATTTACCTTTGAATGAATGTTTTCTAATATTCTAAAAAACTAATTTCGGGGTGAATATTGAAAATTACAAATTTCTATTAAAAATTGAATTTTATTCTAATGAATTTAAAAAGTTCCAGAATTTAAAAGAAATAAAAAATAAATTTAGTTTCATTATTTTATTATTAAACTATTTTACATAATTCTAATAAAATTTCATAATTACTTTTTATATTAAATCATTTTTTACTTATTCATATTATTTCTTCAGAAAACCACCTTTCCCCCACACTATCGAGATTAATTGTAAATTAAAATTTTCAACTTATTTGAATGAAATTTTGAAAAAAAATAATCTATATTTTTTATTATCATTGTTAATATTATATAATATATAAACATAGTTTTTTTCACAATGAATAGAGAAAATTGTTAAAATTATTTATCGTGGTTAATGTAAAAACGGGTTAACTAGGGGTGAATCTAAAAAACATATGTTTTAAAATCACATTAAAACATAATTTAATAACATTTTATGAAAATATTTACACCTTATATAACCTAATATTTTTTTAATGGTACATATTTAATCCTTATGTAATGTTTAATACATGGGTACACGTTATTGTTTTTAAGAATTCCAAGTGTTCCCTCTCCCCCACATACAAAAATGCACCCTCACGCCTGTTATCTTCACATAACCAAACCCATGTTGGATATCCAATATCCACCCAAATATAATATTTAATTCAATGACCACATATAATAGTACTTAATTTTATTGTAAATCCCCCTTTGAAGGCTTTAGGTATAAACCTAATGAGCTTCTCTGAAGAAAATGTCAAACTATTAACTTTTCATTTATGTTCTATTTCTTCTTCAAACTTCATAAAATATTGTTTCACTATTATGATACAGTAATTATAGTATATATCATGTAATTAAATGTTACTATATTAATTTAATAACATCTATGCATATCCTCTACCATCAAATGGGAAATGTAATTACTTAGATTTTCTCCGATATAAATTTTATCAATTAATTAGGAAAATTCTGAGACATGGCGCTAAGATGGAATGAAATTATAATGTCCGGTGTGCCTGCAATGATACATTAAAAAATATTAATTTTTTAATAATGCTTTCTGGTAGTTTTCCTTTAAAATAGGAATATCTTGTAAACAGGTTCGCAGATTAGATATCTGAGGAAACCATTTCCTTGATAGAAATGAATTTACCTTAGGTGGGGTCTATCATTCACCAACAAGATTTGACTATGAAAGTTATAAATTTATTGTAAATATCAATAAAATATTTTCCTAAAAATATTTTATTGGAAAAAGAGGAGTTTTTATTTTTAATGAACCCTTTTTCAGGAATTCAGGGTTATCACCATAATCCTAGAATCCCTCAGAGGGGTGGAAGGGAAATCCCTCAAAGAAGAATGTCAGTGGATTGAGGATCGATGATGAAACAGACCTCTATTCTTTGTCAACAACTATTCCAACCACTATGTAGGATCTGGCATGTCAGTTTGTACCTAGGCCAGATTCGTGTTGGTCCATTTTACAACAAACAACCATATCTTTTATACTATGTGTTTGTTCAATGAGCCATTTGTGGTGTTGATACCTTGGCCACAAGGAAATCATTTTGAAATTCTATAAGTGAGTATTTGTGAAAGTTGAAATATGATCTGTTTTTTGGAGTAATAGGTTCTCGAAGTATAAGTGTGCTATGATAGGAATCCTACGACTGGTTTTGAATTTGTGACTACGTGACTTGGGGATTCATGACCCATCGATTCTTTATGATCCATAAATAATTTATTGAACCATCAACGCTTGGTGCACAATAAACACTCAGTGAGGCATTGATTTTTAGTTCCCCGTTGATTCTCCAAGCACCTTGAATGCTATGGGTGTTATCGACGCTCTATGTACCATCGATGCTTCGTGTTCCATCAACGCGTCATTCATCATTAAAACATCACATGTCATGGAAACTGGGAGATCTAGGGACTAAAACTGAAAATACTTCTCTTCTTGGTTTAGAATTATACCTATGGGAGCTGACTATTCTTCATGTGATTTTTTTGTGGTGTACTTCATGTGATTACTTCTTGGTGTACTCCATGTGTATACATTGTGGTGTTCATTTTGTGCTTCAATTTTGGAGTGCTTTAAGTGTTATGTTATTGGTATAATTTAGGTATTTTATAGTGGTATTTCCATTGTGGTTTCAGGGTGCCCTACTAAGTAATGATTTACTCACCCATGCATGGGCTATTCCCACCCATGCTGTGTCTTGTGTAGATGACCAATGATTTGAAAGAGTTATATGTGGATATGGACTAGGAGGTTCTTAGAGGTATTATACCAATATTTTTTACCCTTGGACTTCAAGATGTTTTCATATGCCTACCCTTCAGGTAGGGTTTTCAGCACAAACGTTTTAGGAACTTCTACATTCACTGGATATTCTATTTCTTTTGGTGGGATTGTATTTTGGCTCTTTTATACATTAATGTTTTCCAAATGTCATGATCATTGGTTGGTATCAGTGTGTATGAATTAATTAATAACATAGTGTTTTTACATTTCAGGATTTCAGGATTGTAGATGGGAGTGCACGTGTGTGCAGGTGCATTGGAAAATTCCTCCCATTTGTGTTATATTCCAACATGGGTCTAGTCACCATCCCCTAGACTATCAGATGAAATCTTAGGGTAATCATGAAACGAGCCATTATGGGATGGGTCATGACTGAGTGTTATCAGGGTTGGTCGGTTCAACCTAAAAACCCAATTGTTGGTTTGATTGGTTTGTGGAAATAGTGTTAAGTGTTTCGAGTTCGTCTTTCTGACCAGGAACACTAGTGTTAGTACGACAGCTGAATTATCTATATACCAAGAATCTGAGTTCTTATTTTTAAATGACTACATAAAGAAAATAGTTTTACGGTAAATAAATGTTACATTAATCATATACAATTTTCAGTGTCTTATCATGTACTTATTGAGTTAGCTCACCAGGTTTGTTCTATTAAATTTAGAACATATGGATCTATTTCAGGATGCATCCATGCAGACATCCATCTTGGATTCTGATGCATGATCTTGAGGATGATCATCTTAATGGTGGGTAATTTTTACATGTACCAGTACTAGAGATAGCGCCTCTCGTGGATGTACCAGGAATACCACCATCTAAAGAGTAGCATTTTTTACCAGTGCTATCAGTAGAGGATGCTCACAGGATGAGTGCATTGCATAAGTTCTATAGGAAGTGACCTCTATAGATTATGGATGGTCTAGACCCCCATTTAGATTAGGATTTGATGGAGTTAGTTACATGTTTCTTTCACCTTGTGATTACTCATTCTGACCAAATGGTAGTTCTATCTATCAGCGTTTTTTAGGGAACAGTGTGGTAATGGTGGAGTGTAGTGATCCAGATGCATGATGAGAAGACCCTCTCTAGGTAAGACATTGTGAAAATATTTAGGGAGGATTTCTATTTAGTGACTTTATAAAAAATTCACATACAAGAGCTCTTACATCTACAATAGGGCACTCTAATAGTAGTGGAGAACTCTATGAGATTTATGGATCGTTCTCGCTACTCCAAAGATCTGGTGTGGTACCCATTATTTTGGGCGCTAACCATCAAGAAGGTGTTAGGATAGTAGATAAGCTCATCCATGATATCATTTATCATCCCTAAATATGTTGGGGTATTGTGACATTCCATGCTATTGTCGATTCATTGGTCAAAGTAGATTCCAGCAATGTGATCTACCAGCAGGCACCAGACAACTAAGTATTTGACAGTTGGTAGCCAACAATAGACCTGGGGACCCATGAAGGTCATGCACTCCAGGGGACAACCCCATGATACATGATCATTGGTGTGTAGATCCTAGGGCTGAGTGAGTCAACTGAAGGATATGTTGTGTTACCCTTGTGGTTATTGGGGAAATATCGCCCAAGATTGCCCGACTCGTCGTGCTGACAATTAGCAGATGGTTTAGAGACCCCTCAGGCAGAGAAAAAGTCTGTAGAAGAGTGGTCTGCTGGGCGGTGTGCAAAGAAAATGATTAGGAAGTGCTGTAGGAGGTGGACAGAGGATCTCCATATAACCAACACCACCCCAATGTGGTCTACCACGGGCTTAGGTGATGACGGACTGGGACAAGGCCCACATCAAGAGATGGTGTATTACAAATCTTGTTCTCTAGAGATGATTAGAGGTATGATCTGTTTCGTTTCCACCCATGTAGTAGTTTTAATAGACCCAGGTGTTAGTCACTCTTTTCACACCATGACTTTGTTCGAGACTCAAAGGTTCATGTGGAATCGTTTACTCGATACTTATGCTTAGATATTGCTATGGGGGATATTCAATCATCACACACTATTTCCAATAGTGTTCTGTCACTCTAGGTGGGAGAGATTTTTAGTTGGGTTATCATGGTGGAATCATTAAATCCTTGGGACATCATTCTTAGTATGCACTGTTAATCTTCAGTCCATGCTAAAATTGACAGTTTGAGGTGAAAAGTGAAGTGTGTCTATGGAAATGGGACTAGGATTTTTTTGGTGAAAACGAAACACATCATGTGAAGGAAAGGCTTACTCGTAAGAGGGTGCAGCTGAATACTCACCAGTTGGATAGCCTCGCCCTTAGTACATAGGATGGTAGGAGTCCATATTTTTTGGAAGTGGTGGTGGAGTGTGAGGACATATTTCTTAATAATTCCCATAGATTACCTCCCAAAAATGAATTATAATTATGAATTAACATGTAACCTAGGACGACAATGATATATACACCAACATATCATATGACACCTACTTAGCTCTGTGAGTTAAGGGTTCAATTGGTGGACTTGTAGTGGAATCCCTTCGTGATACCCAGTGTTTCACCTTGGGCAGCACCATTTTTTTCATGAAGGCATATGGGATATTTAGATTATGTGTAGATATACAACACATAAACCAGATGACTATGATGAATAATTATCCACTACTGAGGATTGAAAACTCTTCAATCAGTTGAAGGAAGCGAGGTGGTTCTAAGAGATAGACCTCAGATCAAGCAATCACCAGCTTCATGTACAATATGAAGATTTACAATAGAGAGCCTTCAGAAGTTGGTATGACAAATATGAGTACTTATTGATTCCATTTGGAAAAAATAACACCCCATAAGTGTTCATGGGACTCATGAATAGAAACATCTAGTCGTACTTAGATCGATTCATCATGGTCTTCATTGATAACATCCTAGTGTACTCAATGTTTGGGAAGAACCTCGTGATACACATGAGGATGGTCCTATACAAACTCTGAGAGCAGCTACATTATGGGAGGCTCTCGAAGTGTCAGTTCTAGATTTGGGAGGTCCAAATTCTAGGAAACATCATTTTAGAGGATGGAGTTGTAGTGTATCTGATGAAGATTGAAGTGGTGATTTCTTAGGAGACCCCCAAGAGTGTTACTGAGATGTAGTGTATCCTTGGATTGGTTGGGTACAATCAGAAGTTTGTACCAGAATTTTCTATAGTATGATATCACCTGACGACCTTTGCATGGAAGAGATAGCATTTTGTTGGGTCAAAGATGTTCTAGCAGTGCTTTCAGGACCTAATGTAGAGGTTGAAGAGGACTCATACCTTGAGATTATCGAAGGAGGGTGTTGAGTATGTGGTGTTCTGCAGTGAATCAGGGACCAGGATTGGTTATCTCCTAGTGCAAGGGAACGATGTGATTGTATATGGTTCACACCATTTTAGGCAGCATGAGCGGAACTACATGACTGAAGATCTTGAGCTTGTAGTAGTAGTCTTTACATTCAAGATGTAGAGACAGTACTTGATGGGAGAACAGTTTTCCTTTTACTCTGACCACAATATTCTCAAGTATATCTTATCTTAGAAGGTTATAAACTTCATCAGGGATGATTGCTAGAGTTCCTCAAGGACTATGACATTGAGATTGACTGTACACTTGGAAATGGGAACATAGTTTTAGTTACTCTCAGCAAGAGATCCGGCTTTTAGTTGTTGAGTGATACGCTAGAGTAGTGGGACACATTATAGATATCCTTTATGGATAGAGATGGAGAATTTTACCAGCAAATGATGGTTTTCACCCATCCATTATTACAGTGAGTTAGGGAGGCATAGAATGGGAATATCGACTGCCAGACCTGACGTGCTCAGTTTTCCACTAGGCATACCTCAGATGGAAATTAAATAGATGGAAAGAATGTCTTCATTTTCAGAGGGCACACAGTGGTATTAGTGACACTGTGGGAATAGGTCTTATGGGAGTTCCACACATCCCATTTAGTGGAATATTCAAGTGTCTAAAAGATGTACCAGTACAATTGGTGTTAGTTATAGTTTTTGGGGATAATGATGTCAATGGAAGAGTTCATTAATCGATCTCTCACTTGTTTGTTTGTGAAGGCTGAGAACCAGGTTCTAGTGGTCTTGACCCAACCACTTGAGGAGCCAAAGTGGAAGTGGGATGGTACATTAATGTACATATTGTAGGGTTTTCCATAAAAATATAAGGGAAAATATACCACCCGGGATATCATTTTCTGACACACCAAGTCGGCCCTGTTATTACTGATTTGTGAGCAGATTTTAGTAGAGATCTTGTGGTGTCTCTACGTGAAGTAGATATTCATGCTTCATGGAGTACAACCGATGATTGTTTCAGATTGTGATTCACATTTCAAATATCAACTGTTGAAGGTATTTCGGGAGGTATTTGGTACACAATTTTTCATGATCACAACATTTCATCCCCAGATGGATGGCCAGAGGGAGAGGACCATCTATTTTCTTGAGGTAATGTTATGTTATTGCATTTTAAACATCGGCTATATTTGGGAGGATCACCAACCATTGGTGGAGTCTTCAAACAAAATCTATGACCCCACCATTAGTAGGTAATAGTTCAAGGCATTGTACTCGAAACCATGAAGGTAACCACTTAACTGGATGGACCCCAAGGATTATGCACTCCATGGTCCATAGTAGGTGCAGGATACCACTGAGAAGGTGTAGATCCTCTAGGAGTGGATGAGGACTGGATAGAGCCAACAGAAGTCATATACTAAAGAATTCAAAGGAATTTGGAGTTCATGGAGAGATACGAAATGATTCTTCATGTATCACCATGATGGGGAAAGAAAATATTTGGTTGGGGTGACAAGTTATCTTATAGATACATCAACCATTTTCAGATTTTAAATTTTGTTGGCGTGGTGGTGTACTTATTAGATATACCCTTGTAGTCACAAGGGGTACATGATGTCTTCGAAATTTCATAGATGATGAGGTATGTACATTATACATCACATTTCATGGGCTAGGATGAGCTATACGTTGATAATGAGGTGACTTTTTAGGAGTAATTGAGAGAGATTGAGGATCAAAATGAGTGGATCCTTGATGGGTTGTAGATTCCTATAGTTCACATTTGGTGGAATAACATGAATTGTTATGAGATATATTGGGAGTGGGAGTCTTATATTCATTCTTAGTACCCTCATTATATTGTATTGTAACCCTTGTTTTGGATTTCAGATATGTAATGACCTATGGTGTAGCGGATGTAATGACTTGGATTTTCATTAGTTTTATTTTTATAAATTAATTGGGAAAAATTCCCAGACCATGCACAAAGACGGTGTGAGATTCTAAGGCTTGGTGATCCCTAAAAGATATGTAGGAAAATGTTAAATCATGTTGGTGGTTTTTCATTAAAAAATAAATAACTGCTAAATGGGATTACAAATAAATAATTTGAGGGAACTGTTGATTCCATTATAGAAACATTACCTTATTTGGGACTTAACATCAACCGACATTCGTTGACTATAGAACATAAAATTTGGATGTAACCATCATTAAAATAGTTTACTAAAAATATTTTATTAGACATAGTAGTGATTTTTTAATGAATACTTTGTCAGGAATTTTGGGTTATCACCATAAACATGTAATTTATATACGGTGTAGAAGGACACTATATTGACCACAAATATTGGAGGATCAAGGATAGATGATGAAACAGACCTCTGTTCTTGATCCATGACTAATCCAACCATGAGGTAGGATATTGTTCACTTTGTGATTCCCCTTACCCCTTATTTGATCCAAAAAGTGAATACAGACCAACCAACCAATAGTTTGATCCACGATTCGATTGCTTTCGGGATGGGTGCTATGCTTGTGGGGTTTGAATGGGGATTAGATATAGGTGTTAATTTTTTCATTTTGACTCAACTAACATGAACAGATCAAGGTAAACCCGAACAAGTGCGTGATATTTTCTTTTGGGTATTCATGTTCTTTCAAATTACCCTCTAAATCTCTTACATTTCTCACGTTCTCTTCACCTTCTCCCTACCCTTTTGAAACCTTATGCAAAATCCGAATTGAGGACGGATCCTAACAGGAAACCACAAAAGTGAGATGACAGTGCAAGGGAAAAATTATATGCAATGACTCCAACCAATTTCGGTAGGGAAACACCATTCCCAGAGGATAGCGTACCGGTAGGGTGAGTCCATCCTTGGGGCGGCCAGTGGTGGAGGCAACAATGACCCAGTAGAGGAGTCTAAGCTAGGAGGGGCACGACCGGATGGGGCTCTAGCAGGGCATATGACAGAAGTACTTGGACACGATCTAGGTGAGATCATTTTAGAGGGAGATCATGTTGGAGCGATCCCGCATCGATAGAGGCCGTAGAAGGATGTCGTAGAGGCGGTAGTAGGACGAGGCTTGAAGCCGCATCAGAGGGAGTCCATCATGGGGGTGAGGCTGTGGGACCAGGAGGAGGAGGCAGGATGGCCATGTGAAACCCATAATGGCTCCATATTGACTAGGGGACGTTTCTTGGGTAATTTGCGTTCGGCGCACATAGACTATCCCGAATGTGGCGGACCGAACCAGATGATATGGGGTGATCCAGTGGCCATGCGGGCCTAATGGTCCAAGCTAGTTCGGGCTGGGCCAAACTGGGTTTGGTCAGTGAAACCGGGTTAAGTTAGGTTATACGTCCTAGGTCGGGCCAGGTCGGATCAGGCAGGTCGGATCGGACCCTGACTGGCCGTAGTTCGGGCCGTTTACAAAAAATAGCAATATCTTTCAATCTGTGTGTCTATTGGGCGATCCATTTTTAGAGTTGGGACACTTTCCACAAGAAGATACCTTTTCAATGCTCTAAGTGATTATTTGTGAATATTATAATATGACCCATTTTCTTGAGGAGTATTTTTTCCAGTACCGGCACACTATGAGTTGAATCTGGCAGTTGGATTTGACTTGGTGACTACATGAATTGGGGGATGCATGATCCATTGATGATCTATGAACCATCAATGCTTCATGCATAATCGATTATTTGTTTACCATCATCATTTCATGCTCTATTTATTTTATGTGCAACATCAATGATCCAAGCACCATCAAATCTTTGGGCACCATCGATGCATTATGCACCATGGATGCTACACACAACATTGAGTTTAAAGAAACAACAAGATAATAATATTTGAAGTATATTTGTTATAAACAAGATAATAAATAGATTGATATAAAAAATATTAAATAAATTATAAAATATATTTAAAACTATCCAACTCAATAAAAATTTTATGATCAATTCTTGAGATACAAAAACTCATTTCTTAGTAATGACTTTTTATGCTTCAAAAATATTTTTTCATCAAAAATGGTTTCATTTATGTAATCAAATAATTTTCCTCCAGTTATATAAAATTATATTTGATGAAATTTAAATCATTTTTTAAATCATAATATCAAAAATTATTTTAGGCTGAAATTTCTGGATTTTTTAGAAAAGTGTAATTTTTTCAATGAAGAGTGAAAAATATTTATTTTTATTAAAAAAAATTCTTTCAAGCATTTAAAAATTCATATTTCATTTAAAAATGGTTTCAAATATAAAATAGTTTATTTTTATTATAATTAATCTAATTATTTTTAATTGAATCAATTTTATGCATTATTTTGGTATAAAAACCTTTTATAATGAAGAAGAAATTTATTATAGAAAACCGCATTTCCTTAAATTTTATGAGATTAAGTTGTATTAATTTCTCGAACTTCTATAAATTAAATTTGATAATGTTTATCCCATATTTCCAATCAAGAATAATTAGTATTAGTTAATATGTTCAATGTATTTTTCAGTTGTAATGAATAGTAAAAATAGTAAAAAATCATTTATAATGGTTAATGATAAAATAGGTTTATTAAGGTGTAAATATAATGTGATAATATAGGATAGAATTATCTTAAATCCTATATAAATCCTATTTACTTTCCATATTATTACTATGTATATGAAAATTATTATAAAAACACCATGTGTGTCCTCTACTCACACTTATAAAGGATACTCTTCTACTCACCTCTCAACACATCCAAAACCAATAAATTCGGCTAATTCATACAAAATGTTTTTACTAGAAAACCTCTTAATGTCATAGAGGTATTATTTTTTTTATAATACTTCCATAGTGACCTAAAGGTGTAATGAAAATTTGGTTTTCCAAAGAAGGGGTATATATTTAAACCGATTAGTTTAGTAATATTTATATATATACATCCATAAAAACTCTTATGATATTTGTGATATATTAAAAATACTATATTCCATATACAATGATGTCATTTTTCTAATGTTTTAAATTTAATATATCACCTTATTCATCTAATGTTTAATGAAACCATAATTGTATGTACGGTTGACTACCACCACGCAAACCTATGTAATTCATTTTCTATTACCACCTTTAACAAATGGATATATTTATGAATATAATGTATACATATTATGATAATGAAATAGTTATAATTATTGAAAGATAAAATATCACCAATTTTTATACATTTACATCTATTAAAAAATGAAAACATTGTTCGTGCTTATGTGTATATTTCCACCCCATAATGTAATTTGATTATTTTTTATCACAACCATGCATGAATAGTATATATGTGATTATTTAATGAAATAATATTATATTTAATATATAATTATAATTCAATGAAGATAAAAGATTCCATTCATTCTTTCACTCTGTTCATTGGAAAATGAAAATGTTACTCATCTATATGTAAGGTCTACCACCTAAATTATTGTAATAATTTTCCGTTTTCATAACCATATAAAATAGTTATATATAAAATTATAATTAATGTACAATAAGGAAAAGGATTTCATGATTATTATTCTAAATATAATGGAATAATGATCCCTTTGACCATGTTGAACCTTACAAAGTGGTTTTTCATCAATGAACATAACGTACTCTAGATATATTACATGGACATGACTGATTATGTAGTAAAATATTTAAAAGAATTAAATAAATTAAATGGTATAATGATAAGGTAATAATCTAATAAAAGGTTATTTATCATGTATATAATTAATATATGTTTATTTTACCTGAGTTAAATAACATATGTAGCAGTCGGGACATTCGGTAAATAGTTAGTAAATTCAATTTCATTTTACTATGTTAGATCACATCTTAAACAATTGTATTATGACATGATTATCTCTTAAATTTACATTTTTCATTTAATTTTTTCTTATAAAATTTTTGTGGATGTTAATCTGTTACATATAATTGCTCAATCGATTAATTCCCAATTTAATGATATACTCTTTGTAATGGTTATTCATATTAAATTATCCTTTATTGGGAGTTATGTTTATGTTATAGAAATATATTTATATTTGGGGTGTATATAATTCACATTGATAGGTTAAATAATTTTTCTCCTCATTTACATGAAATTTAAAATTTTATCTTAAGAGATTTCATTCATAGGTTCCTTGACAACTAACATTTTGTTAAACCTTAATTAATTATTTACAACAAAATGATAAACCTTATACAACCCAAAAGAACATATGGCCTAAAATATTTTATAATTTTATACATAGAACATTAAATTTAAATGTTAGTATGATATAATTATTTCATAAATCTAACAGATACATATATTCCTTAGTTCATGTAAATTTCCAAGGGACAACCTGAATACGTATATGAGAAATTGTTGATCTATAATGCCTGATATATGAATAAAAAAACATAGCATAATGTAAATTGGTACTTTTAATCCAAGAGGCATATATAGGTAACATAGTAGGGGTTATTATCATAATCTTGAACAATGATACATTATATATTGTAATTAAATAATTGAAAAATTGTAATGTTGAAACAATAAAAACACGACATTAGAAAAATAAGTCTAGGATAATGACCTTGAAAACAGAACATGGATACCATTGGATAACCTAATATACACTATAAATTGAATCTGCGGATATAATAACATTACAAAATACATTTGTATAACCCCAAGATTCCATGGTACATTTCATAGTGAATAATGAAATAGCATAAATTGTGCGCAATTTGGAGTTCTAGCACCCCATAACCAATCAAACTAGCTATTATGAATAGAAATGCCCACTTTTAGAAATTTTATAAATTTTAATTTTCAAAATGGACATAATTTTTGTGTTTGGAATAACAAAAAAAAATTGGGGTGCTTTTTTGTTATTTTTCTAAAAACTTTTATTTTTTGATGAATAGTTAAAAACATTGCGTTATTGTTTAAAACTAAATTTTAATTTAAGTAATTCATTATTTTATTTAAATTTATTTTAGGTAAAAATAGATACATAATATGTATATATTTTCAATTTAATTAATAGGAGTATTTTTATAATAAGAATATATATATATATATAAATTTATTGAACTTTTAACGTCTTTTAGCTACCATCTAGGCACATTTGCAATATTTAAAAAAACACAATTTTATCACTTTTGAAAATTGAAATTTAAAAATATGAGAGACAGGAATGACATTATTAAGTAAAATTTGGTTCAATGAGATTAAAATAATTTTGGGTGAATTGTATCTTTTGAATTTTATTTACCACTTTTAAAAGTAAATAGGGAAATTAAAGGTAAAAATGATATTATAATTACCCTAGCACAAGTAATAATTCTACTGGATAAGTGTATTTTGGTGAAAACGAATCTTAGGAATAAAATATGATCCTTTTGGTCCACTTGGATTAGATTAGGACATTTAATATTATTTTATTTAAAGAAGAGTTAAAAGTGTTAAATTCAATGTTTAATAATTAATCCATTTTTAATATAAGGTAATACATAAGATAAATTGAACTAAAAATATTCATTATAAATCTAAAAAAATTCCCTACATATTAGTATCTTATTTAAAAATTTTCGTCATTAAATAATTAAATTTATTTATGACACAATGATGATGTAGTAATGACCTTAATATTGAAACATTAAAATAATTGATATTATAAATATTAAAATAATAGTAAATTGAAACTTTTTATGTATTCCATAAATTTTTTAGGTTTATATGAAATGTTAGGGTTGATTAAATATATTTTTTCTAAGTGATAAATTGCATATGAGTTTCACAAAAACCAAATACTGTAAAGTGTCAAAATTGACAAAAATGAACTTTTAAAACAAAGTCTATTATATTAATTTTTATAATATACGTAAAAATATATGGTTCAGAAAAAGGAATAGTATAAGGTTATATATTTTAATAATAAACCACTTTGGGTTTCTTTGGATTTATATTTTTTGTTAATTAACCATTTATTATAATAATACAATAATACATGGAAAAAGTTAAAATATTTATGTAAGAGTTATATCTAAAAGAAAAGGTTAATATGGTTACCTAAACCTATATATAACCTATTTTTTGAGTGTTTTTTGACCCATCCCTACCTCAGTTTCTAAATAAATCCTTTTTGAGCCATTATAAACAAAATATGCTTGTATAATAAAATAATATTTCAAGATTTTCTTAAAGTGACCTTCACCTCTCTTATTAAAGGGTACTTCCACTTCTCTCAAAATCAAAAATCCAAAGACAATTGGCTTGGACAAAACCTACTCATATATCATCCCACCTACCTTCACATAAACCTAGAGGTATTAATTTGATCATAATCATACCTAAAGATCCCTTTTGATCCAATCAAAAGGAAGCACCTGAAGAAGAGGTAATAATTTCATCACCTCCTTCAATGTTATTTTCTTTATCCACTTTTTCATGGTTCATGGTTTCCATACCAAAATAACAACCCTAGAACCTTATACATACTATTATATTATTATAAATAAGTTTCTACCATAATCATTATTTTATCCTTCCTATGAATGAAAAAGTCACCATATGTGCATACGTACGGCTTACTGTCACCACGTCATTGTGTAGTTGGTATTCAACACTTAGTTATTTGGTTGGGTATAATAATGAGTATAATTGATGTAAATAATAAATATAAGATGATAATGATTATTTATATATGATATACCATCCAATTACATTTGATTTCACCATCAATAAAATGATATTATCGCTCGTGCGTACGTACAAATTATTATCTCCACGATTGCGATGAGATTCATTCCCCATCATAGTCATTAAAGAATAATTTCATTTTTATGATTAAAAATAATGTTTAAGAACATAATATCATTATAGATATTAATCAAATACTTCACATCCATAACATACATGACTTACATAACAAAACATATAAAGGAAAATGAATCAGTTAACACCCAAAAAAATGATACTACTAAAATATTATAAACAAATAAATATTAGAAGATAATATGTGATATCATATTTATGTAAGTTGTTATTTTAAAATTTAATAATTATTATTTTACATTTATATAGGAGATTAACGTACCCTCAATCAAGGAAAAGTACAAGGTAAGGGTTAATTTCATAATCATTTTTTATCTAAGGTTGCTTATACATAAGTATATACTGGAACATCTTTATCATCCACATCCATTTTTCATGAAAATGTATATGAAAAAAATATTATTTCCTATAATATGGTATAATTTCATTTATACCCTTGTTTTACTTTTATAAAATGCTTTGAACGAAATATTTCTATCATTTTCCAAGTAGGGTACTTTATGAAATTTTCGACTAATTAAGGTAATAATATATTTTTTAACATATACGTCATATGCGATATTTTCCACCATTATAACATCATTGAAGCCTCCCTTACCATATTGTATAGAATATATTCAAAATAAATGTTTTTCTTTTATAATTATTTGACTTTTAAATTATTTCAAAATAGAATGATATATTTCTCTCAAATAGTTTTTATTTCAACTATGTCAACATCCTTTGATGGATTTTACACGCATTTGATGTTAATTTATTATGATACAATATTTTATATAGTATTTAAGGTATTGTGATATGATTTTATTTATACCATTCTTGGTTTATGGTTAATGTATTAAAATTATGTATTATAGTTTTAATATAATTTTTTATGTTATGTTTCAACCTTTTCATATGAGGAAAGCATTGGACTTAGTATGTGATGGGTAGAGCCCACTATAGCTCCTCGATGCATTGGTGGGTCTCATTAGACAAAATAGTGTCATATAAAAAGGCCTTGAAAAAATATTATTTGTATACTTGGCATGATTCCTTGACTATTAGATTATTTTGTCTGGAATTATGTATTACGTAATTATGGAATTGGTTATTGATATTACATGTGATTATCGACTTGTAGAATATCCATGTGAATAAATAAATGGAAATAAGTGATTTATCTATTCCATATTATACATATATTTATATTTAAAAGACTAGTTTTTAGTTCTATAAATTTCCCTATATGTTTATTTATATTTATGAATGTTTACACTATATTGCTATCATAACTGAGCACCTGAGATCACCAAATTCTGTGTATTATATTTTCTAGGATTTGAGGAAGTATATTATTACTGACATGCATGGATTTTCTAAGGGAGATAATGTGTTCAAAGAAGACACAATGTTGTTGACATTCATTATATAATGTAATGTAAAACATTTGTTTGTATCTATAACTTCCAAGGCTACTAAACTGATTGGTCTTTCAGGATTGGATCCCTTATCATCATGCTAATTTATGTAATATTGCACCGACTTAAGGTAACTAGGGTTAGGGAGTTATAGTTGGTATCATAGAAAGTTTAGATCAAAATTTGGATGCTAGATTTAGAAAAACACTGATTAGAGAAAATTACCCTAAGATTGACATTTAGGATTATTGTAGAATAACTTCCTAGAATTTTTGTAATGTAGAGATTTTTTTTATTTTAAAAGAAATACATACATGTCTGGATACGAGAAGGTAGAGGAATCTTTGGCACAAAAGTACCTAGGAGTGAATACTCCAATAAGGAGTTTCTGGCTTGACCTGGGGTAACCTGGTACACAACAACGGGCCTTATTTCACTCTTGGATATGACACTCCTGGGGGATATGGTTAGGATTATTCCAATTTTCATTAAAAACTATTATAAAGGATTTATGAGTAAATAATTACTCATAGAATTATTATTATTATTATGGATTGTTTGCATAAACTATTCAATTTATGTTAGGTATTTTACTACTCATGAATTATGTATTGTTATTCATAAAAAAATCTAGCATATGGCATTATTTAAAATAGCGCCTAGTGGAAGTAATGGAAACAGTATCAATGCACATAATCCGAGTAGGGATTTACCTCATAATCAAGATAATTATATTGGAGATGGTGATGCAACCATTGCTGAAAAACTTGTTACCCTACTAGGACAACTCACTCAGGTTTTGAATAATAACCTTACCTATATGGAGCACTCTGATCCACAATGTAGAGGATCAATATTAGACCGCTTCTTGAGGAAACAACCACTAACATTTAATAGAAATAAAAATCCAATTGTATCTGAGAAATGGATAAGTTCTTTAGTAGAAATATTTCATGCATTGGGGAGTAGCTATTGGGAAAAGGTTATAATGGTATTTTATCGCCTAACGGTCGATGCAGATCGTTGGTGGTCATTGATTCAAAAAAAAAGTAAGAATATAATGTATAAAATATGGAATGAAGGGGTTTTAACGATTTTTTCTTAGAAAAATAATTTCCTCCTGAACATCAAGAAAATATTGAAAGTCAATTTATGAGTCTAAGGAAAAAGGAGGATTAAAATGTGGAAAATTATGAGGCAGACATTACAAGGTTATCAAGGCACGTTGCAGATTATATACATAACCCACAGAGTTAGAATGATCGCTTATTTGATGGGTTAAAACCATTTCTCTATCAATCATTAATCTCAAAATCCTTCTTATCGTACAATGATATTATCTCACATGATATCCAGATATAAAAGGAATTATCTAATTCTTATGACTTTAACACAAAGCAAGAGAAGAAGATATCTTCTAAAGACTCTTGAAATGGAAATAAGGGGATGAAGGGGAAATTTGAATTTTTATCCTACAGTAAATGTGGGAAGAAACACCCTGGTACATGCCTCAAGGGAATTTGAGTCTATTACAAGTGTGGGGAAAAGACCACTAAGCTCATGATTGCAAGGGAAAGATAGAGGATGTCAATGTTGAATTCTACAACTATAATGAAATGGGGAATTATGAAAAGTAATGCTCTATGAGACAAATAAATATACCATAGAAAAGGTCAAGGGATAAAGGCTAAGCTTATGTGATCACTACTGCCGAGGTTGAAGCTTATAATGACATAGGGAAAGGTAATTTAATGGTTTCCTACAATTTAGCCAATGATTTATTTGATTTTGGATCATCACATAGTTTCATATCTTACCAATTTTCCAAGAAAATTAAATATTTCTTATTTTATTTAACAAGGGAGTTATAAGTGAGAACTCTTAAGGGAAGTATCATTGCCAAAATGTATTGTGAATCAGTTCCCATTAGGGAAAATAAACATGATTCATTTTTTGAGCTCATCGACATAAACATGATTGAATTTGATATAATCCTCGATATTTATTGGATTTTAGACCATGATGTGAACATATATTGTAAGAAAAAAGGATGTTACAATTTTCGATGATGGTAAGGATTGCCTTATCTTTTTACCAAAAACCTCACCATTTGTTTCTCATCTAGATCCACCCCCAGTAGCAATACTAAATTCAATAATTTGGGAATGAGAGAGTGAAATAACTATGGGGGAATTTAATGTCCAAATAGAGGACGTACTTATTGTACAAGAATATTTTGAAGTGTTTCTAGAGTATTTACTGGTATATCCTCCAGAATTAGAAATTGAGTTTTATATTTGTTTAATTCATGGTTCAAGGCCCATATCAAAGACCCTTATAGAATGGCCATTGTGGAATTAGTGGAACTAAAGGAAAAACTATAGGAATTGAGTAATAAAGGATTTAATCACTCTAGTGTTTCTCCATGGGGCGGTCATATTGTTTTTATTAAGAAGAATTATGGATCTATGTGGTTGTGTATTGACAATAGGGAGATTAATGCTATAACAATAAAGAATAAGTTTCACATACCTCGCATTTAGGATTTATTTGATCAACATCTTGGAGATATATATTTTTCAAAGATTTACATTCGATCTGGATATCATTAGTTGTGTGTGAAGATGGAAGACATTATGAAAACTGCATTTCGAACAAGGTACAGACATTACGTGTTTACAGTAATGCCCTTTGGAATGACAAATACACCCTCTATTTTCATTGATATAATGAATATATAATGAATAGAGTTTTCAAGGATATCTTGATGACTTTATAGTGGTATTTATTAATGATTTCATGGTATACTCAAAAATATACTAAGATAATAAAAATCACTTGCGCACTATTCTAAAGACTCTTAGAAGAAATGAATTATATGGGATGTTTTGCAAGTGTGAATTCTGGCATCAAGATATTTCTTTTCCTAGCCAAATTATCTCTATGTATAGAATCTTTATTCATCTTTCTAAGACAATAACAATATAATAATGGTCACCTGTGAATAGTATAACTGAGGTATGTTTTTTTATTAGTTTATCCGGTTATTATCGTCATTTCGTCTAATATTTTTCCCGATTTGATAACCCATTAACCAGGCCAACACGTAAAGAGGATAAATTTTTTTAGAAAGAAGAGTGTGAAGAATGTTATTATGAAATGAATAGAAGATTAGTCAATGATATTATCTTTAATCAACCATCGGGAAATGATGGATTTTTTATTTAAAGTGATTTGTCAAAGAAACTACTTGGTTGTGTCCTTATGCTAAATTATAGAGTTGTTTCCTATGCATCACGATAGCTAGAAATTCATGAAAAAAACTATCCCACTCATGATATTGAGTTTTATGCTGTAATATTTTCTTTGAAGATATGGAGACACTATCTCTATGGTGAAACATGTAAGATATATACTGATCACAAGAGTTTGAAGTATATTTTCCCACAAAAAGAACTCAACAAGAGGCTAAGGTGATTGGTTGAACTACTCAAGGATTATGATTGCAGTAAACACTACCTATTGGGGGAGGAATATAAGGTGGAATATTATTTGAGAAAAAAGGATCATGGATTTTTGTAAAAGATGTGACTTTAAAGGTACCCTATGTTCATGGATCTAGTAAAGATGGATATGGGAATAATCATGGAAGGTGAAACATCAAAAAAATTCAAATGGTTTCTAAACCTTCGTTACAAGAAAGGATAAAAATATGATGATTTGTAGTTTCAAAAGATAATTAATGTTGTGAACAAAGGGAGACTAATCCACTTCGTATATGAAGATCAGATTTTGAAATTAGGGAAGAGACTTTGTGCTCCTCACATACCTAATCTAAAAACAGGATTGTTGAATGCTTCTCATTGCTCAAATTTTTCTATAAACCCTATTAGAAAAAATATGTAAAGATATTTGGAGGAATATTTTTTGTGGAGAAACTTGAAGATGGATATTTCTGATTATGTGTCATGATGTATGATTTTTCAATAGTTTATGGCTGGAGGACAACATCCTGGAGGAATCATGCAACCTCTTCCCATACTTGAGTGAAAATGGGATGAAATTATCATGGACTTTATCTTGGGGATACCAAATAATCCTAGAAGGAATGATGAAATATGGGTCATTTTTTATCGTCTTACAGATTCATCACATTTTATTACAATAAGAGAAGATTTACAACATGAATGTTTAGAAAAAATTTATATTAAAGAAGTGGTAAAACTTCATGGAGTACCCATATCGATTCTTTCAATTTTTGTTCCATATTTTAGATCAATATTTTGGAAAAGTATTCCGATGTCCCTAGATATTGAACATCATTTGTGCATTTCCTACCAACCTCAAACTGATGGACAATCAGAATAGATATTCAAACCTTAGAAGACATTTTGAGATCATTCCCACATGACTAACAAGGTTTGTGGGATCAATATTTATCTCTGGTAGAATTTTCATATAATAATAGTTTCAATTCAATTATTCACATGGCACCATATGAAGAATTACATGGAAAGTGATGTATCAAACTAACTTGTTTGGATGATGTCGGTGAAAGAAAACTCATATGCCCAAAACTTGTTGATGAAATAATGGAAAAGGTGAAGATTATCCCAAACAACATCAATGCATCTCAATGTTGGAAAAAGATCAATTATGATAACCGAAGGAAGGATTTGGAATTTCATGTAAGAGATCATGTTTAATTGATGGTTCCTCTTTGGAAGGGTGTTATACAATTTGGTAAGAAGGGTAAATTTAGTCACATGTACAACAGACCATTCGAAATTATAGAGCAAATTGGAGTCGTAGCTTGCTGTTTTCCATTGTCTTCTTGTGTCTCCAAATTTCATGATCAGTTCCATGTATCACTTTTGACAAAATACATGCCTGAACCAATACATGTACTCACCTATGATGAAATAGAACTGGAACCTGATCTATCATATTGTGAAGAGCCTATCATGAATCTTTATATTAGAGAATAAGTGATGAGAAACCAGACAACTCATCTGAAAAAAGTTCAATGGAGAAACCATAACATGTAAGAGGAAATATGGGAACATGAAGAACTTATAATGAAGAAAGACCCAAATCTTTTTACGACGTAGTATTCTAGTAATTTTGAGGAAGAAATTACGTGAAGGTGGGAAAAATGTAACACCCCAAGCTTCTGTGGTACGTTTCTCTTTGAATAATGCAATAGCTTGAGTTGAACGCAACATCGAGTTCCATCACCCCACGACCCATCAAACTATCAATTATGACTAGTAATACCCACTTTTTGAATTTTTTTTTAAAATTTTATTTTACAAAATGGACTTTATTTTTGGATTCGGGAAATCAAAATTATCTTAGGGGTTTATTTGACATTTTTCTGAAAACGTTCATTTTTGGATTAATAGTGAAAAACACTGTGTTTTTTTAAACTAGATTTATATTTAAAAAATTTGTTATTTTATTTAAATTTTTTTTAGGAAAAAATAGATGTTGAATACCTATATATGATCAATTTATTTAATTAGAGTCATTTTATTATAAGATTAGATATATAAAATATTATTTAACTTTTCACATTAATTAGCATCCTTCTAGGCACATTTGTAAATTTGTATAAAACGTAATTTTACTGCTTCTGTGAATTGAATTTCAAAAATCCAAGAGTTAAAATTGACATTAGTTTGTAAAATGTGCTTCAATAGGATAAAAATATTTTTTGGTCAACAATAACTTTTTATTTTTATTTACCACTGTTAAATATAAATAGGGTAATTAAAGATAAAAATGATATTATAATTACATAAACACATGTCCTAATTCTATTGGATAAGTTTATTTTTTCTATAACCAATCTTATGAAAAAAATATGATCATTTTGGTCCACTTGGATTAGATTATGAAATTTATTATTATTTTATTTAAAGAAGAGTTAAAAGTGTTAAATTCAATGTTTAACAACTAAACCATTTTTTATATGGGTTTATACATATGATAAATTTGACAATAAATATTCATTAGAAAATATAAAACTATTTCATACATATTGGTAAATTATTTAAAAAATTTATACCTTAAAAAAATTAAATTTACTTATGACACAATGATGATGTAGTAATTAACTTATTATTGAAAGATTGACATAATTGAGATTATAAATATTAAAAAAAATGTAAATTGAGAATTTTTATGTATTTATAGAGTTTTTTGGGTTAATATTACTTATTAGTATTTATTAAAAAAATAAAAGTGATAAAGTGGTTATGACGTTCACAAAAAACAAATACACAATTGTGTAAAAATTGACATAAATGAGTTTTTAAACAAATACTATATTATTAATTGATATAATATTCATAAAAATATAATTTTCGGCTAAAGGAATTAAGGAAGGTTATATATATCAATAATTAACCACTTAGGGTTCTCTTGTATTTTTATAGTATGTGTGTTAACTATTTATTATATTAATACAAGAATACATTGTAAAACATAAATATTTAACAAAGAGTTAAATTTGAAGGATAAGGTTAATGTGGTGACCTAAATATATCTATAACCGACTGGTTGAGATGTTTTCAACCCATCCCCACCTTATCCTAAAAATAAATTCTTTTGGATCCATTATAAACTGAATATGATTCTATAATAAAATAACATTTCACGTTATTCCTAATGTGACCCTCACCTCTCTTATAATAGGGTACATCCGCTTCTCTCAATATCAATCCTCCAAATCCATTTGGCTCAGCTAACCCATGCTAATGTATCCTCCCAACTATCCTCACATAACCCTAGTGGACATACTTTTATATGAATCCATCCTACGGATCTTTTTTATCAAATCAAATGGAAGCACTCAAAGAAGAGGTAATAATTTCATCACCTCTTTCAATGTTCTTTTCTTCTTCTAATTCATATTTCTTTGTTGTTTCAATACCAAATTAATAACCCCTTTACCTTATACTTACTGTGATTATATTATAAATATAGTACAACCATATTCATTATTCTATCCATCCTATGAATGACATAGTCACCATACATGTGTTCGTACGGATTACCATCTCCACGTCATGGTGTAGTTGTTATTCAACACATAATTATTTGGATGTGTATAATAATGAGTATAATTGATTTAAATAATAAATATAACATATTAAATATTATTTATATATTTCATAACATCCAATTACAAATGATTTTACCATCAATATAATTGTATTATCGCTCATGCGTACGTACGGATTACCGTCTCCATGAACGCAATGAGATTCATTCCTCATTACAATCATTCCAGAATAATTTTCATTTTATGATTAAAAATATTTTTTAATAACATTATCAAATTATGGATATGAATAAAATACATCCCATTTATAACAAAAATGACTTATGTAAAAAAACATAAAATGGAAAACGAATCATTTAACACCTGAAACAATGATACTGCTGAAATATTAATAACAATGAAATATTTTAAGATCATATATGATATCATATTTATGTATGTGGTTGTTTTATAATTTAATATCAAAGATTTAACTGTTATAGAAGAGTTTAACATACCCTAGATCAAGTAAAATTACAAGGTAAGGGTAAATTTCACAATCTTTTTTTATTTGAGGTTTCATATATATATGTCTCTACAAGGACTTCTTTATCATTCACATCCATGTTTCATAAAAATGTAATTCCAATTTTTTTAATATTTCCTAGACTCTGGGTTAAAGTAATTTATTCCCTTGTTTGACTTTTATAATATTATATGAAAGGAATATTTCTATTATTTTCCAAGAAAGGTACTTTAGGTCCTTTTCAACAAATTATGGTAAGAATATATATTTTAATGTATATGGAAGGTGCGGCTATTTTCCACCATTATAATATCATTGAAGAATCTATTACAATATTATATGAATATATTAAAATTAAATGTTTTTTTATAATTATTTTACTTATAAATTATTTCCAAATATAACGATATATTTCTCTCCATTAGTTTTGATTTTTCTATGTCAACATCTTTTGATGGATTTTAAACTTGTTTGAAGTTGATTTATTGTGATACAACATTCAATATTATATTGAAGGTTTTTTGATATGTTTGAATTTATACTATTCATATTTTATGCTTAAAGTATTAACATATCTTATTTTATATTTAATACTAATGTTTATGATATGTTTCAATATTTTTATAAGAGGAATGCATTGGATATAGTAAGTGACGAGTGGAGCCCGCTATAGCTCCTCGATGCATCGGTAGGTCTCATGAGACAAAATAGTGTCTTGGAACAAGGCCTTAACAAAATATTTGTTGTAGTCTTGGAACGAGGCCTTGAAAATGTGGTTATAATGTCTAGCCTTATGCATTCTATCATTATACTATTGGCTATTAATAAAAAATGTGAATATTCTACTAATAGAATAACGATGTGAATAATTCAATGGAAATAGTTGATTTAAATCTTTCATATTACACTAAATTTTATGTTTAAAAGGATTTTGTTTTAGTCTTATACATTTCCTTATATTTTTATTTTATTATGAATGTTTCTGCTCAATTATTATCCTTACTGAGAACCTGAAATCACTCGTTTATATGTTTTATTTTTCCCAGGATGCGAAGATGTATATCTTGACTGACATATTGGGATAGTATAAGGGATATGAGTGTTCTCAAGGGAGAAAAAATATTGTTTTTTTTCATTTCATAATATAATGTAAAACTTATGTTTTTATCTTGGACTTCCGAGGTTACTAAACTGATTGGTCTTTCGGGATTTTATCATTTGTGATCATGCCAATTTTATTTAATATTGCCTCGACTCTGGGTAACTAGGGTTGGGGGGTTACAACATTCGATGGAAATACAATTATAGGTGCACCTATCACTATCATAACATGTAAATGTATAAGTGTTCCATATAGATCATGTTACATAATGATAAATTTCTTTATTTTTAACCCTTGATTAAGTAATTTTTGTTATATGATTTTAAATCCCAAATAAATTAAGTATAGTTATAGATAGTTGAATACCATTTAATGTAAATGGATAAGGGTATTCACTACATAAATTTTTGTTATGGAAAATAACTGGATAAATTAAACAACAAATGGGGTGTACATAATGGTTTGTAAATGGTTTTAATGGGATAGAAATGGGTCAATAGTTACATGGGAATCAAATCTATTGTAAGAGGGATGTGTAAAAAAATATTCAAATATAGGAAATTGGAAATAAAAATGCAATATATAAAGTCGTTTATTGGATAAATAGGAGAAGGATAAGATCACCTGCATTGATAGGGTGCTTCTAACAGCATGGAAGGAGCTTATTAAGAGATTGGGTAACATTGGGTGGTATATATATAGGAAACAAAAGAGTAAAATTTTTCTCCAAGATATTTTATTCAATAGGAATGGGGGTATTGGTGGGTTACTATAGAAAAAGATGGGTTAATAATTTATTAATTTCAAAATATACTTTTTCATAATAAATATGATCAAATAATCAAAACCACAATACTTCCCATGGTTTTTCAATTTATTTATCCCAAATATGAGTGTTTTCTAATCTTATATTTATTAAAAAACCAAACACATAGAAATAATTCCATTGGTTGTGTGCAAGTGGGTTGTGTTTATAAAGAGTTGATTTTAAAATTATAAACCATAATATAGGTTTTTGAGACTTCTTTAAGGGTTTATAAAATTAATAAAAATACATTAAAAAGACATACTTTTAAATGGGAGACAAAATTTTTTCCATAGATACACTTCATAGAATTTGTTACATAATTTTTTTGTTTTTATGTTTTCATAATATGTAGTGTATAATGATATCGTATTTAATTTTTTCCCAAAAATTAAACAATCTCAAAAAATTAATAAGAATTAATCATTTGATAATTTCAACATTCTAATTTCAAAAATAATATTTCTTTATAAAAATAATTATCTAAATATTTTAATTTACCATTTAATCTAAAAAACACGTCTATTAAATGATATTGGATTCTTGTGAAAAAAAAGTTTTCTAACCCTGATTAAAACAACATTTGACAATGTAATATTATTTTATAATCTAATTTTAATAATTATTATTTAAAAATAATATAATATAAAAAATAGTTTTATTTAAAATTTTCTTTATTTTCCCAAAAAATTTATATAGGTTGAAAATATATATTTCCCAATAATACAATTATGGTTTTATTGTATAAAAATATAATTTTTATCGAAATAATTATTTAATCAATTAAATGTTATATTAAAATGGAAAATATACAATATCATACTACCACAGTCTACATACATAATCCTTTATTTCACTATCAAATTTTGTATGGGTATTGGGTGTAATAGTGAGAATTTCATGGGGAGGTTGGATGAACATGGTTTGGGAAATGATCTCGGTGAGATTTATATTCTCTTATATGCATTTTTTGCTCATGATTCAGTGGATTAATCTTAGCTTGGGGTGGGTCAAGGGAACTCCCAGTGATGTTGTCACCCTTGGAAGCTCTGATAAATTGGATTCTTAGGGTATTATACTTTTATTAGAGGTCAAAGGTACCTTAGTTTATTTGAAAAATACTTAATCAATAACCGTGATATAATATTTACAAATATCATTGGAAAATGTATATATAATAAATGGTTATGATTCGAAATGGTATTTTAAATTTTACGTACCATATAACATTTCAAAATAAATAAATTAATGTCTTTCTTTCTAAAACTTCAAATATTAATAATTTTTTTACTCATTTGAAAAGAAAATTAAATTATAAATATTGGATTAATTATTTTATCCCCCCCCCCACCTTCAAAAATAATTTCCTCAAGATTATATTTTTGAAGAAAAATATAGATGAGGGTACTTTTGTTTCATAACCTCTTTTAGTTCTCATTTCACATATTCAAATTTATGTTTCTAGATAACAATTTTACCATGGGAGTTGTCTTGCTTCATATATCTATGTTTGTAAAATCTAAGGGATTCACAAGATAATACTTTTAGGAATAATCATTCTACAATAGTAATTCCACTAGATTTATTAAAAGTGATAGGTTAGGTGTCTACTTCTTCAAAAGAGATGCATATAACACATCATGTACTTGAAATAGGTTATGTGGGAGTATTAGAAGATAAGCCACCGATTGGATGTGATAAAGGATCTCAAAGGGGATGATTTATCTAGGATTTTAATTTCACTAATTATTAAAAAATTAATTTATTATACTATGATATATATAATAAAACATTATCACTGACCTGAATCTCCGGACCCCATCGATTATTTCCTCCATATATTTTATTTCAATTTTCTATGGATTTCTTATAACCGTGAACGGTTAAAATACTATATGATATTTTGTGGCTATGGTCACATATGATTGTCTTACAATCCCTAAATTAAATTCATAAAGTTAGAGTCTAATACCTTTTCCTATAAAAATACCCATAATAAGCTATATGAATTATAGAATTTAAACGATGGTCATATGGGAACTCCATTTGGGGAAGGTGATGATCCCAACATCTATTAAAATACATTGAACAAGATCTCAACATATCCTATAGATTTTGAATGTTTATTTCAAATTAGACCTCTATCAAAGGGTTATATAAATAACTAAACCTTAGTTATATATCCAACAATTCATAAACACTTCTCATGAAACATGGGGTAAATATCAAATATTGAAAAGATAAAATAGGGAGTGGTTATCCATACAGTCTTACAACTTCTCTCAAGTATATCATGGTGAGTTTTTTGAGATAGGAATCATAATTACTAGCTATGACATGTGCTATATTTTTAAGAATATCTACTACCACATGGATTGTGTTATTTCCATTAGTTTTCATAGGGACTCCTATGAAAACATACATGGTTATGTTTTTCCAGTTTCTTTTTTATGGCCAATGGTTTTTATTCCCTTATAATTCTATTGTTAAACAATGACATATTGTCATGTCAAAAAAGTTGATAAAATTCATCAATATTACTCTTTATGTTACCCCACTAGAAGTATTTCATCAATTATATATACATAATTTTTCTTCCTGGATGAACATAGAAGTATGAGATATGAACATCATGTAGAATCTTCCACTGCATTGATGGTTTATATCAGACCTGTATTGGGGTTATAACCATTATAACTGCATATTTAGTAAGGTTAATGTCTATAATATTTTCAAACAACTTCTTTAATAACTTATTATCTTTACGGGAATCCTTGATAAGTTTAAAAATATATTGTTGTGTAGTTGTTTGATCTTGGTAGGATAAAGAACCTTTTATTATTCACATATATATACATTGCATATCCAAGAATATTTGAACAGTTTCAATCATCATCATGGATAGGTTTGTTTCATCATTTCCCCTCAGAGCATCTACCACTTATTTTTCTTACACGAGTGGTAATGGATTGAACAATCATACTAATTATTCATCTCTAACCACCATTTTTGAACATATTAAGCTCATTTTTTGAGTATATACATGATGATTTTAGGATCCAAATATATATGTTACACTATTCTCTATAGAGACAATATCACCAAATAATCTACATGTTGATCACTGATATAAATTATAGATAATAAATTGGGTAATTTTACATATGGTTACATAATTTTTAGGATTCATTGGCTATAATATTATCATCTTCCATGATAAAAAACCCAATACCATTTTGGATTAATCACTATAGATTAAATAATTTTCCCTACTAGAGGGTAATGTCAACATAACTACAACTATTATCCTTTTCTACATATCTTTGATGATTTCTTTACATTCATCACTCCATAAAAAAATCCACTCCCTTATAAATAATCAAGGTTAATGGGATTGAAAATCAAGATATATTTCTCAAAAAATCAAGTACATTACCCATCTAATCCATGGGAACTATATATTTTCACCACCTATATTTATTTTTAATATCATATGATTGCATTTATTTTTAATGTATCAAAAAATATTCCCACCTTACTGATGTCATACCCAATGAAATTAACTTGAACCAAACAAAAATCACATTTATTGTACTTTTCATATAATATTTCCTTCTTCGATACCTTTAGTAAAATATTTAAAATATTATAATTTCCCTCCTTACATTTAGAGTATATAACTATATGATTAATAAGGACTTTGAAAAAGTTATCAAGGTAACCCATAAATACTCTATTAATTAAGTACATAATGATTTATAGAGAATTAGTGAGTATAGATGGAATTATTATGATGTTATATTTCCAATATATTTTATGAAAAGAAGTATTTCCCATTTCCACCTTATTTCCCATTACATAATAATATCCACACATAATATCCTCCATAGAAACGTACTGAGCTCTAAGTATCCAATCAACCATGTTTTTAATATATGGAAGAGACTTCTTCATCTTTATAATGATCTTTTTTATCATAATATAATCAATGAAGAGGCACACTGACCCATCATTATTAAAGATGATGTAGACCAATGAAACCCCTGGTGAATACATTCGGCATATTAACCATTTATCTAGATTATCTAGTTATTTTTTCTTCATCTCTTTAATTTCAAAACCAACTACTCTATATGCAGTCTTTGATATTATGAAATCTCTTAGTATAGTCTTGATCGAGAACACAATGTCAAGGCTACGTTGAAGGATAAAAAATTCATGGGGAAAATGTTAATAAATTAACTTAAAATTGGAATGTAATCAAGGAAAATAATTTTTTTAGTCTTAATAATTTTATCTAGATAGAAATTATCATAATGAAATGATGTTTATTTTTGAGATGATGATACAAAAGGATATTAATCCTTATCATTGAGATTTTATATAATATATGGTTGATTTGTGATACTGAGATTGATTTCCTTATCTAGGAAATTTATTTTGTCTCCGAACATGGAAATCTAATCTATCCCCATAGTATAATAAAATTCTACTAATGGGAGGATCAAAATGTTTGTTCAGAAATTTCGACCAAAACTTTGTAGTAGGGATGATTTATATTCTAAGGATGAAATAATTTACATTCTATCTATCTTCCATGATAGCCCATCCTCCATGTTTTATGTGGTTTTTTAATTGTTCTACTAATCTTATGTGGTATAAAAGAACTCATATAACTATAATCAAATAGTATATTCACTTTCAATTAATAAATAACTAGTATAAAAGCCACCACATCACTTTAAGGGTCCACCTTTATAGATGTGATGACATTAAAGTTTCCTTGTTATTTATACAATGATGGTTGTTATCATTAGATATCATCGACAACCCTTTTTCTAGGTCATTGATTCATAAAGATTTATTATTCCTCCATCTATATTCATTATATTATAGGATTCGAGTTTACTAAAAAAAATTCTCCCATTACATTTCAGTGATTCTCTTATAGAAAATATCATTCTTGGTTCACTTACTTCTAAAAACTAAATCAACTCATGGTAACCTTGTGGAAATTTCTATGATTCATTTTTCATAAACATTTGATAAGTGGGGTAAAGGACACTATTACCCCCAGGAGATTCATCCAATGTACTACTATAATTGAAAAACATTATCTACCTCATTTATAATATCCCAATATACACATGACATTTATCAATCTATATCTAAATTTTTAGGGAATAAAAATCAATTAACTCAAAGCTATCAAAGTCCTGCATATCAATCATTTTTTGTAGATTTTGATTTAGCATAGAAATGGTGTATCCAAATTTACCATTTAAGGTTAAAGAAATGTACAGAGGCATATCATGAAAATATTGTGATGTTTTCATTATACACCTTGATGGATTCACAAAAACTTTTCTTGAAGCTTTGGAAATTACTCTCCATTTTAAGTCGAAGAGTGTGTAAAATGTTTTTTGGAAAATAAAATTCCAATTACTTCGACTCCATTTCATTAATATCCTCCTCATGCATTATATTTTTTACCAACATCCACCATTGATCATTCTATCCATCTCTATGATTAATAGAAAGCACAACATTCTCATGTTTAGAGAATATTAGGATGATAATGATTTCTAATAGACCTGATTCATTTCACCATAATTAATGGATCTGAGGTTCCACTTGTTACACCACAGGATTTCAAAGAACATTATTTCTTCAAAGTAATTCAGTAACTTGCACAACACGCAACACCGAGTTCAAGCGCACCACGACTTACCAAAATAGCCATTCAAAAGCAGTTATGAATTGTATTAACTAAATATTGAACTATTTATAATCCTTAATTTTATAATCCATATTATGATTTTCTTAGACATATTGTAAGAACTAATTAATTTTTTCGGATAAAAGAAGTTTTTTTCAAATAACTGCACTTTTACCATGTTTTAATGGTAAAACCAGTTTAAATATAATATTTGATTCTTCTATAAATTCAATTTGATAAAATAAACTTCTAATTTATAATTGGGACATAAGAATTTTGTTTCAATAAATTTTTGGTGTTTTTATGATAACATTCAAATTTGGGTGAATAGTTAAAAATACTATATTTTAACATAAAACAACATTTTTAATCAAAATAATAATTATTATTAAATTATACAATTTAATTGTTTGGAAGTATATAGAGGTTATATTTTTAACATTTAATTCAATTCTGGTCATTGAATGTAATTTCACATTGAGATTGGACATAAATAAGTGTCAATATTTTGATAGATATTGTTTCATAAAAATACATCTTTCGGTTTTGACAATGAGAATTAATTTTAAATTAAAAAATTCAACTTATATTTTTATTATTTGGTAAAATATACTTTGTTTTTGAATTAGGAATATCAAAATCTGCTTAGGGTGAATTTTTATTATTTTTTTGAAAACATTCAATTTTTGATGAATAGTGAGAAAGACTGAGTTATTGTTTAATACCAATATTTTATTTAAAGAATTATTTTAGGTCAATATAGATAAATAATACCTATATATGTTCGTTGTAACTCATTGGAGTCATTTTGAAATAATATTAGATATATAAAATTTTATTGAACATTTCACTGTCTTTTACCCACCTCCTAGGAGAATTTCAAAATTCACATAAAACATAATTTTACAGATTCTATGAGTGGAATTTCAAAAATCCGAGAGGCACGTTTATATCAGTATGAAAAATGTTGTTCAATAAGATAAAAATAAATTTTGGTGAATATTAACTTTTTACTTTTATTTATCACGGTTAAAAGTAAAAAAGGCAATTAAGGGTAAAATGATATTATTATTACCATAAAACATTTACTAATTCTATTGGATAAGTTTAATTCAAAAAAATAACCTTAGGAATAAAATATGATCCTTTAGGTCCAATTGTATTTGATTAGGACGTTTATTATTATTTAATTCAAAGTAGAGTTAAATGAGTTAAAATCAAATTCTAATTACTAAAACATTTTTAATATAGGGTTATACATAAAATAAATTAGACTATAAATATTCATTAGAAATATAAAAATATTTCTAATATAATGGAATTTTATTTATATTATTTAGACATATAAAATTAAATTTATTTATGACACAATGATGATTATGAAATTAAGGTATTTTTGAATGATTAAAATAATTGACATTATAAATATCCAAATAAATGTAATTTGATACTTTTTATAAATTAAAAAAAATTTCATGGTTATTATGACATGTTAGGGTTAGATAGATTAATTTTTTTGAATTAATCATTCTGTTATGATTTCAACAAAAAACAAATACCAAATAGTGTCAAATTTGACTTTAAAAAGTTTTTAAAACAAATATTATATTATTAATTGATATAATAGTCCTAAAAATATAAGGTTTAGAGAAAATACATATAAAATAATATATATGAAATTAATAAACCAATTTGAATTCAAATGTAATTTTATAGTATGATTATTAAGAATATAATATTTAAATACAAAGAGACATGGTAAATGTCAAACTATTTAACTAAGAGTTAAATCTAAATGTTAAGGATAATGTGGTAACCTAAACCTCTCTAAAACCTATTGGTTGAGTGTTTTTAGACCCATCACCACCTTATCCTTTAAATAATTAATTTTGGAGCCCTTAGAAACAGAAAATGAATTTATTATAAAATAATATTTTATGTTTTTCCTAAGGTGCCCCTCACCCCTCTTATAAAAGGGAACTTCCCATTCTCTCCAATTCACACCTCCAAAGCCATTTGGACCGGCCACACCCTGCCAAAATATCCTCCCAACTATCCTACATGCATCATAGAGTACATATTTTGGTTATAAAGCCAACCTACGGAGCCATTTTGATCAAATCAAAAGGAAGAACCTGAAGAAAAGGTAATGATTTCACCACCCTCTTTCAAGTTCTCTTATTCTTCCACATAATCTTTTTTAATAGTTTCAATTATAAAATAATAACTCCAGAATATTCAATATACTTTTATGTTATTATTAATATGTCACAACTATATTCATTATTCTACAAATCTTATGAATTATAATGTCACCATGTGTGTGTATGTACGACTTACCATCTCCTCGTTGTGGTGTAATTTGTTATTCAACATTATGTTATTTGGATGGATTTAATGATGAGTAATATGTATATAAATAATGAAATTATAATGCTAATGACTCGGTAAAATTTATATACCATCCAATTCCACACCTTTAAGGAAATGATATTATCGCTCGTTCGTACGTACAGATTACCGTCTCCACGACACGATTAGATTCATTTCCACGTTCACCCTTCATCAACGATTATGAAAATACATATTACTAATAAGTATGTTATATATGAAATAATAATGATACTACAGATATATATATATATATATATGTGTGTGTGTAATTAAATATATCTTATTCACTTTTTTCATTCAATATGATATGAAAATGGAAACAACGTTTATGTGTACGTACAGACTACTGTCTCCATAAACGGTGTTTTTAATATCATATATATGTCTATTATAAATATTTATATTCTATATATATGATATATAAATCATTTTTTATATTTTGGAAGTATTTAAATCTTGATCTAAGTGATACAACCACGATTAACAAGTTAAAACACGTACGATAAAGAAAGTGATTATTACCCAAAATCGTAATTTAACAGGGAAATTATTATTAAAGGGGTAATATAAAGTCATAAATGAATCATGAATGATATCATAAATATAAATATTGTTCTGGTATAATTTAACAACATACTACTATCTTCATACATGATGTTAACCTTACCCTCAACTAAAGTAAAATGCAAGGTAAGGGTTAATTCCACAATCACATTTTATCCAAGATTGTTTATGTGTGAGTATTTAATGGGAAATTTTTATCATCCACCTCCATTTTTCATAAAAATGATTTCAAAATTAATATTTTAAGGATTTAAGAAAGGTAATCTTTATCAGGTTTATAATTTTAAATGTTTTAAAGCATTATCATTCAAAATATTTTTAATTAATGTCTATGTGTTCAAAATGGTTTTAAGGATTTATTTATATCGAAATGAATGTTTTGAAATGATAATTCTTTTCATATGTTTCAAAGAGGTATGGGAATCATTGATTCTAATATCTCTTATAAATTACTTCTTTTATAAATGTGTGACTTTTAAAGGATTTTACAAAAATGATATTTCTCTCAAAAAAATTTACTCATCATTTTCAACTATGTCAGCATCATTTATTGGATATTATTTTTGATTGAGGATGATTCATTATAATACAAACTTCCATATTATATTGAATAAGTTATGGTATGTTTGACTGTGGATGTTCTATTTTTATACCATTCATGGTTTATTGTTAATGTATTGACATTTCTTATGCTAGTTTTAATACGAATGTTTATGTTATGTTTCAAATTTTTCATATGAGGAATGTAGTGGACATAGTATGTGACGGGTGGAGCCCATTATTGCTCCTCGATGCATCGGTAGGTCTCATGAGATAAACTAGTGACTTGGCACAAGGCCTTGACAAAAAATTTATTTGTATTCTTGGTACAAGGCCATGACTATGTGGTAATGATGTCCGGCGTTTGACATTCCCATATTATTAAATTAATTATTATATGTGATTATTCGACTAGTAGAATATCCATGTGCATGTTTATATGGTAATTTTTTATTTATTTTTTCCATATTATGTTCAATTTTATGTTTAAAAAGTTTTTTGTCTTTATCACACATCTTGACTAAAAAATTTATATCTTTCGCTTAAGTATTTACCCTCACTGGGCATCTAAGATCACCACTATCTTATGTTTTATTTTCCCAGGATATCAGGAAGTGTATTGTGATTGATATTCTGCGTTAACATAAAGGGAATAATGAAATTCTCAAAGAACTATTTTACCTGTGTTTTATGGTTGAAATTTTAATGTAAAGTTAATGTATGTAATCTATTTTCCAAGACTTCTAAATTGATCGGTCCTTCAGGACCTTATTCCTTTAATCATGCCAATGCATTACAATAATGAACCGGCTTTTGGTAACAGGGATCGCGGCATTACAGTTGGTATCACATGAAGTTTAGCAATAACCTTGGAAAATATATTAACATAAAAACTGATTAGAGAACATTACACGAAGTTAGACTTTGAGGTTTAGTATAGAAGAACTTCCTTGAATTTCGGTAATGTAGATATTTTGTGAGTTTTAAAAGAAAATACATCCATATCTGGTTATGATCAGGTAGAGGTGGCTCTAGCACAGATGTACCTAGGGGTAAAACTTGAAAACACCACTTTGAGCTAGACTCAAACAGGAATTGGTGCATGACAACGGGCCTTGCTGCAATCATGGTTACGACACTCATGGGAGATATTCTTAAGATAATTCTCATTTACTTTACAAATCATTATAAAGGATTTACGAGTATATACCTCCTTAGAAAAAAATATTTCTATGGATTATATCCATAAACTCATCAATTTACATTTGGTATTTTACAAGTTTGGAATTATTCATTACAATTCATAGACTAACCTAGTGTATGCCATTGTATAGAAATAATTCCCAGTATAAGGAATGTGAACTGCATCAATGCGTATGATCCAAAGAGTGAGAAGGATAATATATTTCATGATATTAAGCCATCATTTATAAGGTAAATAGTCTCCCATGTATTCTCAACATCTGAAGAAATAATATCATGTGTTAATAAGATATGTAAATAATTCCTTGAGTCCTATGGATTTGAAGGGAAGCAAGAGAAGAAAAGGATGGAAGAGAGAATGATGGATAGAGGGAAAATGGAATAGAAGGGTTTTCCTATATGTGATAAATGTGGAAAGAATCACCTTGGTAAATTCTTGAAGGAAATGAGAGTTTGTTAGAAGTGTGGAGAAAAAGGACACCAAGTACGTGGTTTCAAGGGTAACAAAAAAGTTTCAAATGTACAATGATTCATCTGCAAAGAGTTGGGACACTGCACAAATCAATGTCCAAATCATCATAGTATACCCCAAATGATACTATTTGAGAAGAATCATGTTATGATACTACCAAAGATGAAGATGAATGATTAAGACTTCTTATGTTGTTACTAAAGTATTGTGTCATTTGAGTGTTGTATCAATGATTTAAAGGTTATATGCATTATGGAAATAAATAAGGATTGTACTGTAGTACTATTTCATTTGGAATTTGAGATTATATTATCCTTATACTATTGTAGTAATTTTGTAATAAGAGATGGTTGATTTGGATAAATTCTATTGGATATTCTTGACTATCTTGGAACTGATTAATGGTTTGTTGGAATATACAAAAATTTTGGATATAAGGAATATATCCATGATTATGTAAAGGATAATAGAGAATGAATGTAATAAATAAGTTTTTATGGTAATTCAGGTTATTACCATGTTTTAAAATAATACATGATGAAGGTGTTCACATGTTATTACTTGAAAAAAGGATCTTTATTGTGTACAACTTCCTTATACATTTTGACTGTGTGTTTGGATATAAGTATTTTGGATATGTCTAAATGTTGGAATAGATTATGTTTGAAAATGGATATTATTGTTAAGGATATTTTTGGATTGTTATAAAAAGGACAACACGCAGACCGTGTGACAATCAGTCACTTCAGACGAAGCTGCGGGAATCGAACCCACACCATAGTGCGATTGGGATTTATCGCCTACCATAGGACTACATGAAGTACCTGGATGATATAATCTATTTTTTTAAAGGGTCTTATAGGTGAAATATAAATACATTATATTTGGAACCCTATACAATTAGAATAAATATAATATTTTTTTGAAATCTTTTGGACTGAAAGATGAGTTTGTGGTAGGAATTAGTTAAAGGATGTAACTATACTTTTAAAGTATATATATATATATATATTTATATATTTATATTTATATTCCCTCTTATTAAGACAAAATTTTATTAACCTAATTTCTGATATGAGTTCTCTACAAGGGTATTTAATATTATCAACCATTTATTTTTGGAGAACAATTTCAAATTACGAGGAAGAAATTTGTTGAAGGAGGGAATAATGTAACACCCTAAGATTTCATAGTACCTTATTTATTCAATTTAACTAAATAACTTTCACTACACGCTACACCGAGTTCAAGCGCACCACGACTTACCAACTAACCATTCAAAAGCAGTTATGAATAGTATTAACTGAATTTTGAACTATATATAATCCTTATAATTTTAGAATCCATATTATGTGTTTCTTAGACATCTTATAATAACTAATTAATTTTATTCTCATAAAAGAAGAATTTTTCAAAAAATAAATGCACTTTTACAATATTTTAATGGTAAACACGTTTTATGTCCAATATTTTAAACATTGAGATATTCAATTTGACTAAATAAACTCCCTCATTATAATTAGGACATAATAATTTAGTTTCAATAAATTTTTGGTGTTTTTCTGATAACTTTCTTATTTGGGTGAATAGTAAAAAATACTATATTTTAATTGATAATAACTGTTTTAATAAAATTAATTCATAGTGTTAAATTATAAATTTAAATTTTTTAGAAGTATAAATAGATTATATTTTTACCATTTAATCCAATTCTGGTCATTGTAAGTAATTTCACATTGAGATTGGACATAAAAAATGTCAATCTTTTGATGGATATTGTTTCTTAAAAATACGCCTATTGGTTTTGACAACAGGAATTAATTATAAATTAATAAATGAAACTTATATTTTATGAATTTTATAAAATAAACATCATTTTGGAATTAATAATATCAAAAATAGCTAAGGGTGAATTTTTTTTATTTTTCTAAAAACATTCCATTTTTTATGAATAGTGAAAAACACTCAGTTATTGTTAAAAACCAATTTTTTATTTAAATAATTTTTTATTTTATTTAAATTTATTTTAGGTCAAAATAGATACATAATATTTATATATGTTCAACTACATTTATTAGAGTCATTTTTTAATAATATTAGATATATAAATGATTTTTGAACTTTTCACCGTCTCTTACCCACCTCCTAGGAGAATTTGAAAATTCACATAAAACATAATTTTACCGCTTTTGTGAGTTTAATGTCAAAGATCCGTGAGACACGGTTGATATCAGAAAGAAAAATGTTGTTCAATAAGGTAAAAATAATTTTTGGTGAATTGAAACTTTTTGATTTTATTTATCATGGTTAAAAGTAAAAAGGGAAATTAAGGGTAAAAATAATAATATTATTACCCTAAGACATGTCCTAATTATATTGGATAAGGGTAATTCAACCAAAAAACCTTAGGAATAAAATATTATCCTTTAGATCCACTTGGATTAGATTGGAATATTTATTATTATTTAATTCAAAAAAGAGGAAAAAGAGTTAAAATCAAAGTTTAATAACTAAATCATTTTTAATATAGGGTTATACATAATATAAATTAAACTATAAATGATCATTATAAATATAAAAATAATTCATATTTAATGGTATTTTATTTATAATTCTGAGACATTAAATAATTAAATTTATTTGTGACACAATGATGATGCTGTAATTACGTTATTAATGAATGATTAAAAAAATTAACATTATAAATATCCAAATAAACGTAATTTGAGACTTTTTATAAATTACACTAATTTTATCTGTTATTATGTCATTCTAGGGTTGTTTAGATCAATTTTTTCGAACTAATAATGCAGTTATTATTTTAACCAAAAAAAATACCAAAAAGTGTCAAAATTGACATAAAATAGTTTTTAAAACAATGATTATATTATTAATTGATATAATACTCCTAAAAATATAAGAATCATCCAAAAGAAATTATAATAATATATATGAAATTAATGAAACAATTGGGGTTTGATTATAATTTTATAGTATGTTTATTAACCATATAATATTAAAATAGAAATAGACATCGTAAATGACAAACTATTTAACTAATAATTAAATCTAAATGTTAAGGTTAATATGGTGACATAAACCTGTATAAAACCTATTGGTTGAGTGGTGTTCAACCCATACACATATTAGCCTTTAAATAATTCATTTTTGAGCCATTAAAAACGAAAATGAATTTATTATAAAATAATATTTTCTGTTTTTCCTAAGGTTCCCCTCTCCCCTCTTATAAAAGGGCACTTCCACTTCTCTTAAATTCACAACTCCAAAGCCATTTTTATCGGTGGAAACCTACCCAAATATCCTCAAACCTATCCTAAATTCTTCCTACAGGCCTTCCATTTTTCAAAAAATCATCTTAAAGAGCCTTTTTGATCAAATAAAATGGAAGAACCCGAAGAAGAGGTAATGATTTCAACACCCGATTTCAAGTTCTCTTATTCTTACACTTACTCTTTCTTTGTTGTTTCAATTATTAAATAATAACTCCAGTATATTCTATATAATGCGATGTTATTATAAATATGGAACAACTATATTCATTATTATATACATCTTATTAATGAAAATTACACCATGCATGCGTACATACTCCTTACCGTCTCCACGACGTGGTGCAATTTATTATTCAACACTATGTTATTTGGATGGATATAATGATGGGTAATATGTATATAAATAATGAAAATAACATGATAATGTCTCTATAAAATTAATATACCATCCAATTACACTCTTTTAAGTAAATTATATTTTTTCTCGTGCGTACGTACGGATTATCGTCTCAACGACGCGATGAGATTCATTTCCACGTTCACCATTCATCGACGATCATAAAAATATAGATTACTAATAAGTATGTAATATATGAAATAATAATGCTATTGGAGATATATATATATATATATATATATATATATATACGTTTGTGTGTGTGTACTTACATATATCTTATTCACTTAGTTCCATTCATTATGATATGAAAACGAAAACAGTGTTTATGCGTACATACGGACTATTATCCCCATAAACGGTGTTTTTCATTCAATATATATGTCTATTATACATATTTATATTCTAAATATATATGATATATAAATCATGTTTTATATTCTATAATTATTTAATTATTGATCTAAGTGATACAATCCTGAGTAACAAGTTAAAACACGTATGATAAAGAAAGCGATTATTACCCGAAATATTAATTTAACAGGGAAATTATTTCTAAATTGGTAGTATAAAGCCATAAATTAATCATATATGATATAATAAATATTAATATGGTTTTGGTATAATTTAATAACATAATTTGATCTTCATACAAGAGAATATACGTACACTTGACTAAAGGAATGTGGAAGGTAAGGGTAAATTTCTCATTCTCATTATTATCAAAGATTTTTTATGTGTAAGTATTTAATAGGACCTTTTTATCATCCATGTCAATTTTTAATAAACATGATTTCAAAATGAATATTTTAAGGATTTTTGTAAGGAATTCATTATCAAGATCATAATTTTAAATGCTTTAAAGATTTATCTTTCTAAATCTTTTAAAATAATGTCCATGTTTTGAATATGATTTTGGGGATTTATTTTTATGGACATGAACTTTTTGAAATGATAATTCGTTTCAAAAGATTCAAAGTGTTATGGGACACATTAATTAAAAAACCTTTTTTAAATTACTTCCTTTATAAATGTGTGACTTTTAAGTGATTTTAGAAAAAGGAAATTTCTCTGAAAAATTTTTACTCATCATTCTCAACTATGTCAGCATCCTTTACTGGAAATTATTTTTGATTGATGTTGATTTATTATAATACAATATTCCATATTGTATTGAATGTGTTATGATATGTTTGACCTTGGATGTTCTAATTTTTTATCATTCATGGTTTATTTTTACTGTATTGCCATTTTATTTTCTAGTTTTAATACGAATTGTTATGTTATGTTTCAAATTTTTCATATGAGGAATGCAATGGACTTAGTAAGTGACGGGTGGAGCCCTCTATAGCTCCTCGATGCATTGGTAGGTCTAATGAGGCAAACTAGTGTCTTGGCACAAGTCCTTTAAAAAAAAGTTATTTTTAGTCTTGGCACAAGGCCTTGACTATGTGGTAATGATGTCCGGTGTTAGGAATTCCCTCATTATCTAATTAGTTATTACATGTGATTATTCGACTAGTAGAAGATCTATTTTCATGTTTATATGGTAATGTTTGACTTATTTTTTCCATATTATATTAATGTTTATATTTAAATCATACATCTTATTTTAAAATTATATAGCTTCCGTAAAATTATTTTCCCTTACTGGACATCTGAGCTCACGCCTTTCATATGTTTTATTTTCCCAGGATTCCAGGAAGTGTATTAGGATTGATATGTAGGGTTAAGCTAAAGGGAATAATTACATTCTCAATGAACTATAAATGCTTTGTTTTATGTTTGAAATTGTAATGTAAAGTTAATGTATGTAATCTATTTTTCAATACTACTAAACTGATCGGTCCTTCATGACATTATTTCTTATAATCATGCCAATGTATTAAAATAATGCACCAGATCTAGGTAACTAGGGTCAGGGTTTTACACCACTGATAGTCGAAGACCTTTGTATCTTAAATTTCTCTATTGAAACATACTATTTCTTATGGGTATTTAGCCATTACTATATATTCATGTAACTGTTCAACACCATAGTCAATTGATAATGTATTGTTATGAATTTTTTGATTCTTTATCCCATCAAATTGGGAAACAAATATGTTATTAATCACATTTCCCACCACATTTGGTGTTGAATTAGTTACACAGATTTCTATCAATTTCCTAGAAATAATGGAAAAATTAATTGTGGTAGTTTTTTAACTATAAATGATACAAATCAGAATATATTAATATTCAATGGATAAATCATAAATAACATATAATCTTTAGCAGATTACTTTCTACATTTCATTATTTGTTATAGATGATCTACTTCCTAACATAAAATTTTATGGGAATTTTTTAATTAATACTGGATCATAAGGGGATTTTGAGATTATCAAATCATATCTCTTAGGATGTCCATAAATATGTGAAATAAAGATTATTTTTAGGCACTATTAGATGTTCGAGTACTCCTAAATCCACAATTTAATGGGATGTGACTCTAGTGTATAACTATATTAGAACCACATCAACTTATAGAATACAGAAAGTTATGTATTTTTGTGGGAACCACTTGTTCTATACATTATCAAAATATAGGCATGTTTTACACTATGTAGTCATTTCCTAAAAGCTATCACTACATTTTTTTAATCATAATCCCAAAAATTATGTTTCATTTTCATTTATATTCAACATGACAACCCATATATTATTACATATTAATTCATGATTTATTAAATAAACACACACTTAATGTAGACCCAAAAGAACATGAAGACTACTATATTTGGAAAATTAGGTACATATACAATAACATGAAACATTGGAACAACATCATTGTTTAAAAACCTTGAAACAAGCTCTTATATTTTTTATATCTTCTAAAATGGCCTAGGATAACTTGGGGATGTATATAAGAAGTGGGTGAGATATAAATTCTTGTAATGGAATAAAAACATATCATAAGGTAAAGAGATAAATGGGATCCAAGAGGTATATCAAGGTAACATAATATGGGTATGAATCATAATATTGAATAATGAGGCATCATATAATATGATAAAATAATGGCAACATAGAAATGTGGAAGCAACATAAAACATGAAATCATAACCATAAAGTAACTACAAGCAGAATGAAAAAAAATATCATTTTGTTCTAAAGATAACCTCCCATGAACCATAAATGTCATATCATGGGATAATAATATTACCCAGATCATTCGATTACTATATAATTTTTGTCCCACATGTCACCCTCATATCATCTACAGGTATTATTACTCCACATATATCATAAAACATTTGGATATCGATCATCGTTTTGAACCCCGTTATTATTAATTGATGGATATATTCATCTAAATATCTAATAAATTATGTATAATTAAAAATAGTGGCATACCATTGAGTGGAAAAGGAGATGGTTATTCACTACAAAAATGTGAGGCATAGAAAATCATTGGATAATTTCTACATCATAATTGGAGAAAGAAAAAGATTATAAAAGGGTTGAATGTGATTGAAAGGGGTAAATTATTCATTTTTAATCATATTGGCAGAAATATGGATATGTAAAAACATATCCTGAATTGAAAATTTTGAAATCAAAAGGAATGACATAAATAACGTCATTTAATACAGAATAGATGGATAAGATACCTTATAGTGAGAGGAAACTTCTAAGAGATTGCGAGGAGCTTGTTATGAGCATGGGGAACCATTTGAGTTCTATAAAGATGTTAGGGGATTGTAAATTCATTCTTAACGAGCTTCTTGTGAAGAAGAATGGGAAGTACTGTGGATGTTTTTAGAAAAATAGAGGATAATTCCTTATTAATTTCCAAACATAGATTTTTACTATATATAATAAAGTAATCAGTAACAAAAAACAAACCATGGGTTTTCCCATGGTTTCTTAGAAAGGTAATTGGATTTCATTATTTTATAATGATATTAAAATAACACATTAAAATAATGTCCTTGGTGATGTGGAAGTGGGCCATGTCTATAAAATATTCATTTTAGAACCATTATATATAATATCAGTTTTGAAGGTTTCATGGAGAATTTATAAAATTGACCAAATAAGATCAAGGATACAATATTTTAAAATGGAAACATTTTGTTTTTTAGAGAATAATTATAGTTTTTATTAATTTTTTTTGGATTTTATTATGTCATAATACATACAGTATATAATATTTTCCAAAAAGTGTTATTTCCATAGAATGTTATAAATAATTAATTTTTGGATAATTGTAATATTATGATATAGAAAATTTTATTTAGTTGATAAATAAATTCCCTATATATGATAATTTTCACTTTTAAATAAAAACCACCATTTATTAAAAAATACTAGTTTTTTTGACAATATACATTATTTAACGCATAGTAAAATTTATTTTTAATTTCAAAAAATTATAATATCATTTATATTTAATAAATTTTATTTGGTAATATTATATTATTAAAATACATTTTATTATTAAAATAATTGATTTTAAAAAAAAATTACCTTGATAGACACTATATATTTCTAGGATTACAATTTTTCCTTCATCATTTCAAAATATTATTTTATCAAAAAAGTAATTTAAAGAATATTAAAGTAATATTAAAATGGGATAAATATAATAATTATATTACTTAAAAATAAAATATAAAAAATCATACTATTATGGTTGAGATACATGGCACTTTTTTAAACTATTGAATTCCCTAAGGCAATGGGGTTGGATAGAGATATTTTCATGGAGTTTTTCGGAAAACATGGATTGTGTCATGATCTTGATGATCTTATGGTTTTACAGTAAATAGTTTTGTTCATGTTTCAATTTTTGAAACTCATCTCACCGTTTGTCAAGGGAAAATCTCATTGATGGTATCTCACTCTAATTCTATGATAAATGGAATTTATAGTGCATGGTCCTTCTGTTCAAATTCAATACATCTTCAATTAGATTCATAAAAACATTATCATTAACAAAAATATAGTAAAATTAATTGTCTCTTTACAACCACTATATTATAAATAGTTCTGAATTTTTTCAGTATTTTAAATTTGTTATGACATATAATGATCTAAAATTAAAAAAGTAGTGAATTTTATTTCTATAACTTCTTATCATAGTAAAGAATTTAGGAATTTAAAAAATAATTTCATTTATAAATGTTCAGGATGTTATAGGAATAATATCTAAAGGTTGTCAAGTTGATAAATATTTTTATGATATAATATTATCTTCTTTTTTGATTTTGTATGTTCAAAGTTCCTTTGTGGAGGATCATATATTATTATTTTATTTAACCTAATATATATTATTATCCTCATTTTTTGAATGTGGATTAAAATTTTAATGTCCATTTTTTAATTTGTTGACCAAAAAAACATTAAGAATGTCATTTTTAGATGATATTGTTTTTAGATCATTTTTTAGATCGGGAATATTGCTCTTTATATATATGCCTTATAAATAAATATATTAATGTAATTATTGAAACATTGTATATTTTTTAATATCATTTTCATCTATCTTTTACATTATTTTTATGTGTTCGAAAAGGGAATATTCTGAACATTTTTTTCAAGACTCCTTTTTAATATCATTGCCAAAGTATAAAAGTAATGTTTTATTTTAACATATATGTCATAAAATCCTTTCTTCAACATCATTAATATGTTGTCATTGAATTTTCATTTGTATGGTTTAAAGGGTACATTTAATTGAATAAAATTCCTAATATTCTCTAATTATTTTGTTTTAAATAGTAATTCTAAAAGGGTAGATGGTATTTTATTCAAGGTTTTTTTAGGATTTCTAATTGAATTTATTTTAATTAAGAACAAAAATATTTTTTGTTACTTCTTCCCCATTTGGGATATAATTTAATGATATGATCTTTATATTTTCTCTTAATTGATTATTTTATTCTAATAGATTTTGATTAAAATTGTTTCTTTTCAAAATGTAAATCAAGCTATTGAAGGTGAATAATAAATGTTTTGTTGAAATGTAAAAGCTTCTAATTAGTTTTCTTATTATATGGAAATTGGACATTTGTATAGATAATTGAAGGGTTGTTCCATTATAAACCAAGTGTGTGTACATCAATTATAAACCATGGATGGGGGATATATTTTTAACCAAGTATCGGTGGGTCTATTATATCACTCCAATTCATTAGGTAAAGAAAAAGATTTAACCAATTAATGGTTTTCTCTAAGAGATTATTTGAATTTAACAAGTATCTTTTTATTTTGTTAGAGTGACTATAAGAGTGATGTGATAATTATATTACAAGATAATTTCACATGTATTTTATTTTTTATATGAGTTTTTAATGACATCTTTGATCAAAATTGACATCACATGGCTTATTATTGTTAATAATTATAACTAATTTATTTGTTAAATATTTATTCCTTATAAGATGTTCAGTTATCAGCCTTTTTGTGGGGTTGATTTCTATACTTTTATATTTATTCCCTTTGATTAATTCTTCATAAAATTATTCTCATCTTATGATTTCTAATTCCATTCATTTTTAATTTCATATATTTACACTTACTACGAATTTAATCTTATCCTTATTATGTTCTGTTTCAAAAAAATGGTGAAATGAATTATCTCTTCATATTTTTAATGTTTAACGGAATATATAGGACATGAATAAAATGTATTATGAAATAATAAAATTAGGTTATAGTGATAAAATGATCACTTCATTACATGGGTATTTTTATATATCATTTTTCATATTTAAATAAAGCATTAAACCAAAAATGTCATTAGATATATAATTGATCTAATATTTTGTTTTTATTCTGAATATTTTGGATGTCTAAAGATAGGTCATGATTATTATTATCAATTCAAAAAGTGTAATGATAATTTTTTTAACACTATATCCACGAGGTTGGGTTTAGGTTTTATTATTTGTATCCGAGTAGTGTTTATCTAAATTTTGAGATTATGGTGTTTTCATGTGATTCTATGATAATATTCCTGGATACCATCTTGGTTTTATAAGAATATTATTTATCATAAGAACAATTCCATATAAATCCATTCTAATATCTTTAATTAAATGGTTTTTTATGTTATGAGTGATTTTTTGGATGTTTTTTTGTTATGATGAAGTATAAGTAACCCCTAAAAGTATAATTTGATCTAACATAATGTATTATCTGTGGAAAATGATATATAATTATAGGTAAGTATATTAAATGTTATAAGATAATAATTTATTGTAATATGTTTCTACTGTGGTTATATGGGATATATGGTTCATTATCTATGAAATTATTGAGTTTTAACAATTGGTAATAGTATTGAATTTTCGATATTAATTTATTACATATTCATTTGGAGGTCAATTTATATTTTGTATTATATTTCATTATGTTAACCATTTTGGTTTAATAATGAAATGAAAAAATGATTTCCATCATTTTATAAACCTAATGTTCAATCCAAAGTTGATTATAATTCTTTATGAATGAAATATTCATACACAAAATTTGTAATAATAGATAATATAAAGGTGGAAATTGATTGAAACATGCAATCAAAGTATGAAATTACATTTATTGAATTGATTTAAATCATATAAATTTATATCCTTAAGTTATTATTATATATGACAAATTAATTTCATAACTGCAACACCCAAATATTTATTGGTTCATTTTCTTTTAATATAAATTTTGTAGTTTTCATTGTAAGGAACACCGAGTTCGAACACACCATGATCTATTAATAAGAGACTGTTATAACCTAGTTGTTAAAATATTAGGAGTGAACCATATTAAAAAAATTATAAAAAATATATATTTAATGTTTTAAATATTATCCAAAAATATTTTATATGTATATGATAATAATGAATCCAATTTTATGCACTAAAAGGCTATATTTTTCTAAAGGCGGTTTTACCCCCTTTTGATGGTGCACTTTTTATTAATCTAGTTTTTGAAAAATTAATATATAATATTTTTAAAAAATAATATTTTTTGGAAGTAAAAAAATAAAAAATTACTTTGGTTTGTTATTTGGAATTTTTCTAATAAGTTTCATGTTCTCTTAAATAGTGATAAAATATTTAATTTTAATTAAAAACATATTTTTCATCTAAAAAATTTATAGTGTTAAAATATATATTTAATTTGGTTTTATGAGTAATTATATTACTTTTTTATCATTTACTCAAATTTAATACATTAGAATCATTTCAAAATTGAATTTCAATATTTAATAATTCAATTCTTTTGAATGTTTTCACATTAAAAAACTCATTTTCTCATTCCAAAAACATGATTAATATAAAATTAATTACAAAAACATATATGAGTATAGTTTTTATAATGGATTTAATATTATGAATCATTAGGTACAAAATATTAAAAAAAGTTCCAATAATTTTTGGACGATAATATTAGTAATTTATGTTATTTTTTATAACCACGGTAAAAGGTAAATCAAATAATTAAGGTTAAAAAAAATATAATAAATATTATACAGTTACAGTAAAACTTGTCCAAATTTTATTACTCAATTTATTTTAGACCAAAATCATTCAAGGGATGATTTTGTGGCCTCCTAGAGCCACTTTTATGATGTTATCTACTTTATAGTATTTTTTTAAGAAAACCCCAATATATTATACTCGCGTTTTTTATAAGTAATAAAATTTAAATATATGTTTATTCGAAACATATATTAAACTATAAATATTAAAATAAAATATAAAATTGTTATCATCACAATGATAATTTATATTTCCAGTTTTATAAATTCATAATTACCTTGAAGGATAATACAATGATGATGCAGTTATTAATTAATTAACAAGAATATCAAATTACTACATACAAAAAAACTAAAATATATATTATTTGAAATATATAATTTCAAACAAGAATTTTATAAAACATTGAAATTTTTGGGAAATAATTTGTGTTTTGGTCTGAATATATCATGTTTTTCTTAAAATTAATATTATAGAATAGTAACAAAATTAAAAACAATTTTATATCAAAATAAATAATATTTTATTAAATGATATATATTTTATAAAGTCAATCGACCAAATAATTTCAATAAAGTATAAAATTTCATACATGAATAGTTTATGGTTATTTTTTATTTTATTGTAACTATATTAACCTTCAATGTGTAAAAATACATGTTGTCATGATAAGAGTTAAAGGATTTAAATAGGGGTCAAACCCAAAAGGTAAGGGTAACAATGTTACCTAAAATTGTATAAAAATAATTGGTTTAAATTTTGTTGTCCCATATTTCATTAATATTTTAATTATCTCACTTTTGAGAGATTTTTGAATTAAAAATTAATATAAATTAAATAAATATATTTAGAGTTTCCAAAAGTGTCTCTCGCCTCAATTTTAATTGGGAACCACCTCCCACACATCCTCAAATAAATTTTAGCATTATATCTTGAAGAAAAACTAAACATTTATCCTCCCAATATCCATATACATGTTTTTAGATATTGGTCTTATAAAAAAACATCCTTATATCCCTTAAGATGGGATTTAAAGGAAGTTTTCAAAGGAAGAGGTAATTGTCTTTAACAACTCATTCAAGTTCATTTATTCTTATACATCCTCATAATGTTTTATTTTACATTATAATTAAATAAATATAGTATAATATAAATTATGAGGTGTAATTAAAATTATAGTTCAACAATTTTCCACCTTTTATACATCTTACAAAAAATGAAAGCACCATGTGTGTGTATATAAGGATTTCTATCTCCACATTGTGGTGTAATGTTTTTATGAACACTTTATTTGAATGGGTATAATGATGGATATAATGAATACGAATAATAAATATGAAATTATATTTATTCTTTATAAATAATATACCATCAATTCCAAATCCTTTCACCATTAATGAAAACATAAATCATCGCTCGTGCGTACATACAACTTACGGTATCTACAATGTGATGTAATTAATTTTCCATTTTATTACTCAATAATAATAATAATAAATTAATATAAATAGTAAATATAATATCTATGAACTTAATATTGTTATGGATATGAAATAAATATATATTATTCATAATAAAAAAAATTTACTTAACAAAATAAGCATAGGAAAATGAATTAGTTAACACCTGAAACATTGGTAATAAGGAAATATTATTAATAAAATGATATAAAAAGATAATATATGATATCATAAATTTGTACATGTTTCTTTTATACATTTATAACTATATATAAACCATTATATTAGAGGTTAATTCACATTAAACTAATAGAAAGTACAAGGTAAATGTTGCTTCAAAATCTTATTATTATTCAGTTTTTTTTGTTTAAGTCTCAACTTGGAATATTTTCAGCCATGTCCATGTTTTCAAAAAGAATTAAAATAAATTTTTAGTATTATAATATTATTTTTAAAATTTCCTTTTTACAAATGTATGAATTTTTATTAAATTGTTTTAAAGGATTCTTTTTTTTTAATTTTCCAAATGGGGTACTTTATGACCATTTTGATAAAATACAGAATGAAAGTTTTTTGACTTATACAACATGAGAAGATTTTACCAATGTCGTGATTCCTTAATGTTTGGAATCTTTTTTTAAATTTTTACATGGTTCTTTTCAAATAATCTTTTTTAAAATATTAGATAGATTTTAAATAAATTATTTCAATCTAAATAATGTTACATTTCTATTAATAAATTTTAATGATTTTATTATGTTGTTTTCATAAATATCAACATATTATTTTGGATATTATGATTAATTGATTATTATCAATAATGATACCATATTTCATACTTTATTAATGGGTTTATGTTCATTTTTACTATAGCTATTCTATTCTGATATCATTCATGGTTTACGGTTAATGTATTCCCATTTAAAATTTTATCTTTTCCATATAAATGTTTATGATGATTAATAATTGGTAATATAATAAGAGGAATGAAGTGTACTTAGTATGTGATGGGTGAGGTCCGCTATAGTCCCTCGATGCATTGATAGTTTTCCTGAGACTAACTAGTTTGGGTAGTTTGTGTGGCCTTTCCTATTTATGTATGTTGTCTTGGTCAAATCCTTAGTCATATGCTTATAATGTCTGACAACATGCATTACCTAAATACGAGATTAGATAATGATATTAGATGTGATTATTCAATTATTAAAATATCCATGTGATTATTTTTAAGAAATTATTTTATTATTTATTTATTCATTCCATATTTTTCTAAACATTATGTTAAAATAGATTGTGTTTTACTTATAAATATTTCAATAATTTTTATTATTATTTATTCATAATATATTATGATGTACGCTTACCCTTACTGAAATTTTAATCTCACCCCTTTCTTATGTTTTATTTTTCCTAGGATTCCAAGATGTATATAATGATTGATCTGCATGGGTAATCTCATGGAATAATAGTTCTCAAAATGTATTTCATAAATTTTATTGTAAATTATAGTTTATGTATGAAATCTCACTTCCCACACTACTGAACATATTGACCCATCAGGATGAAATTCGAATTTATAATATAAAAATTTAATAAAGTAACTACCAACTTGGGGATATAGTGGTCGGGGTCATTACAGTTTCCATCATATTATGATTAATAGAAATCACGGTAACTAAATTATGAAAATATAAATTAAGGAAACATAACTCTGTAGCAGAATTTGTGAATATTTTAAAAGTAACCTTGCTTATGATTTTTGGATTAGTTAAATATAAATTTTTAATTTATGTAATGAGTTATTATATATAAAAATTATAAATTATGATTCATAACATAATCAAGTGTATGTCATTATTTAGAAATAGTGCCAAATGGAATGATTAGAATCCATATTAATTCCCATAATCCATGTAGGTATTTCCCTCATATGAAAAATTATGATGTTTGAGATAGAGTTACAACTGGTGAAGATAAACATATAATTGTAATATAGAAATTGACTTAGGTTATGTACAATAACCTTACCATTATAGAGCATCTTGATCTATAACATGGAGGAACAATGTTATAATTTCTCTTGAGAAAACCACCTAAATCATTTAATGGGACTACAAATCCATTTATTGCTAATCAATGGATATGTTCCATAGGGAAGATATTTATTTTATTGGGAATTAGTGAATAGAAGAAGGTTTTCATGGTTTTTTATCATCTCTCAGGAGATGTAGATCAATAATGGATACTAAATCTAAACGCGAAGGAGGAGGAAGAAATAGAAAACATTGAATGGAAGGATTTTAAGGAATTTTCATTGATAATTATTTCCCACGAAAATAGTGAATGGATATAAGGAGAAGATTCTTGAATCTAAGGAAAAATGAGAATGATAATATGGATAAATATATATCCAACATTAAAAGGATAGAATGGTATAATAAGGATTATGTACATAATAAAAAGAGAAAGTTTTATTGATTATTTTATTGGTTAAACCCCTTCTTCCCAAGGGAAATGGTATTATAATTTACAAACATATGTAGTTATAGTCTCTTGTTCTATCAATATAGAGAAATAATCATTGTATCACATGAATTTAAAGGAAATAAAGAGAATTAGAGGGATGATTAAAGATCTAGAAAAGGAAATAATGAAAATGGGAATAAGGGAGGAGTTAAATTTCCATCCTATAAGAAATTTGGAAATAATCCACATGGAGCATTCCTATTGGGGATGGGAGTTTTTTATAATTATAGGAAAAAATGCCAACAATACCTTGATTACAAGGTAATAAAATAAGTAAGCAATGTTTAGTATTTTAAGTATAAGGATATTGGAAACTATTGAAATAATTTTCTTAATCTTAATGGAAACATTCCATAAAAAGGTACAAGGGGGAGAGCACATACATAAGAGACCACAAATGTTGAGGTTAATGTTCCCAATGATGTGGTGGCTAGTATTGTAATCATATCTTCAAACATAGCTAATTCTTTATTTAATTCTGGATCATCGCAATTTATTATATATTCTATGTTTTTAATAAAAATTTGACATTTTCTTTTTAATTTAATAAAATTATTTTTCAGTCAAGACTCCAAAGAGGAGTCTCGTTAAAATAAATATGTTTTAGGAAGTCAACATTATAAAATAATAACATGATATATATAATGACCCTCCAATTCCCATTGGATTGAGAGTACAATGAGTCATTAATAGGAATTAAGAGACATCACCAAGATACCAAATGCTAGAAATAAATGACAAAGGGTTTCAAAGAATGTGGGTAACAATTTACTCTTTAAATTATAAAAATTACCTGAAAACCCTTCTACAAATAGATCACTATATGATGCATGAAATAAACTATGATATTTGAAATCATTATATTTAAAACAACCAATCGATGTATGATATAATGTAAGACAAACCAATATATATGTAAATAGTAGAAAGTCAACGAATGAACTCCCTGAACACAACAAGACTCCATTCTCTACAAGATCTATACTCTATCATCTCTAAGTAGTCTGAAGTATCATGACATGATGATAAAAAAGTGTGATACTTTACCTTTACCCATTTCCTAGAAAGTAGCATCTGTAAAATCACTAATATTCCAATGAATGGGTGAGTATAATAACCAGTAGGTTTTCCCAATGACATCACTGCTCAATACACTATGTTAGAATTGTTATCAAATTATATAAAACAACTTACAAAAATATTTTATAACCAAATATAAACAAGTTCGTAAACCAATTAGAAAAAAGTGCCACAAAAAGAAAATGAAACCAATTTTTAGTAAGTTAATTTACATAAAATATCTATATAAGGCTTATAATAAAATTATGGTTATTATTTTAGAATACCCATTCCATAGTTCACAACACACCCACACATGCATGCTTCGTTTGACAGTTCCATACTCATGAGCGATCTCTTTTCCATTCACTTTTTGTTCCATTTACTCCCTCCCCTAGTCCAAAGTCATGTACCTTTTACCCCAACTGTACTCATCCCTTATTCAGGTCCGGTTAAGCATGAACTCAGACCAACACCATGTATAAAAAATATTTCCATTACCAAATTAAACCACTTCAATAAAACAAAACTTTTATTGAAAACCAAATCACATCCAATTTCAAAGAAACCTTTTATTTAAATAATCAAAATTCTTTTGTATTGAAAACATCTAATATAATTAATGTGAAAACATTCAAAAAAATAACCATTTTAAAATCTCTATTGATAAAGTTAGAATAAAATATCTTTCCTCATTAACCCAATTTTCTAGATTTCAAAAATTGTCACTCTAGAAGGTTTCCAACATGTGTTCAACAATCAAGTCATAAAAAATTCAGAACAATAAACTCAATTGAACGAATTCTAATCTATTCTAATAATAGGAGTTGAGAGTGAAACGGCATACCTTTAAGGTTTTGACAAAACCCAACAAAGGACTAAGAATGCTCACAAAAATCGAGATGATTATTTAAAGATCTAACTTTAGATCCCTTCTCCTATCATCAAAAATGACAAATATCAACATATTTGGAAGAGAAAACCTAGATCTTCCCATAACATGCATAGATTTTTGATCCAAGAGGTGAGGAGAAATATATTTAATAGAAAACTTACACAGAGTGTGATTCCATAGAAGCAATGAAGATCCAAAGTTGATCAGATCGATCTAGAAGAAATAGTGCCTCTGAAAATTTCCAAGGGAGAGTCTAGGGTCAAGAACCAAGAGTTATAGAAATAATAGAGTGAGAAAAACTCCCAAACGTTTGACATTATGTTGGGGGCATACTATTTCACAACGTGTACCCCCTAGTCAAAATGTGAAGGCCAGGCTGGTTAAGTATGCCAAAATAACCCATCACACTGGGTAAAAAATGATATTTATCCCCTACATGATGTGTACCTATTTTACAAGATGTTTACCAACTCATAGCACAATTTTCCCATTCACGACCTGAAACTAGGTACATGTACAAAGCATGTACTTCATGTACATAGCGTGTACCTATTCTTCAATCTATAGTAATCCCATAAAAAATCACATTAATGATTTTTTAATAGAAAGGGGAATTATAAAAGGTGGATAACATACCCAGTAACGTTTATAGGATGTCACAAACCAGAAAATAGGGGTACTAAATTCTCCCCACCATCGGTCTTTCCATACATGGAATGTAGAAGACCCTCACTTACTTGAAATAGTTCATTCCATTGATCATTCACTTCCTTCGTGTGTTCCCATGTATCTTAATGAATCTGACCATGGTTCTATTAAACTCTGACTAGACCGATACTTTTTCCACACAAGACATTCTCTTTTGAATCTATAATTTTCACCAGGATGGGTTCAAATGAAGAATACAGATCTATTTCAACGTTATCCTATCTGATCACATAGTGAGTATTAGGATGATACCATTTCAACTATGATACATATAAAACATTGTACACCCAGCTGAACCATGGTTGTAATGTCAGCCGATATTCCACCTCTCTAACCCATTCCAGTATCTCAAAGTGACTTATATATCTTGGAGAACACATTACCTACTTCCTAAATGGATGATTTCCAAGCCTTGGAGATACCCTTAAGAACACATGATCAAATACTAAAAAGGAAAATCATCATCAATGATGATCTTCATAAGCTTTCTAAAGAGTATACACCATCTCCATTATCTTCCTAATCAATTGGATATTCACCATTATTTCATGGAAATTGTTTGTCCCAACTAGTGGTGTATCATTTTTTCCACCCATCATAGTGAAGATTGATGAGGAAAACAACTCAATGATTCAAAAGAAGCCATAAGTATCAAGTCTTGATAGCTGTTATTATTTGAAAACTCCACCAGTGTTATGTACTCCCCCAATGAGCCATAAAAATTCATTACAAAAGCCTGAAACATGCCTTCCAACATTTGTATTTTCCGCTCAGACTGGTTGTCATTCTATGAATGACATGTCGTGTTCATAGTCAAATGATCCCCAAGGGATTAGTATAAGGATTTATAGAAACGAAATATGAACTTTGGATCACTATATGAATGATTGAAATTGGTATTCCAGGTCTCTTTAACACCTCTAAGATATAAATTTGGGACATATCCTATACTATATGAGTTTCCCGAATAGGGATGCAATGCGCTGACTTGTTATGTTTATCCACTAGCACCAATATGAAATTGTGTTTTTGAACCATTATTTGGAGACCTGTAACTAAATAAATCGCTATATTTTCCCATTTCAACAATGGGATAGGCAAATATTTTAACATACCCACTAGTCTCTGATTCCCTTCTTTAACCAGCTATCATGTTAAGCACCACGAGATGAACTCAGCCACCTTCGTTTTCATGTCGCTCTCCCAAACTCAAACCTTCAATGCCTTATACATATTTATTATACCTATATGAACATACCATATCGAATAGTGTTAATCATGAAGGATTTGATCTTGAAAAGTCATAGGTAAAACCATCCAATCTTTAAAACTCCAAACTAAACATACATCATGTTTTTGTCCCTCAACAGTCTCTCCACCGTTGTGTTTTGAACTCAAAATGAGATATTATGCATCAGATTTTTATGCCACTTTGTTCATATTACCAAATCAGAAATAATTATAGATGAAAAAAAACTATATCATCACCTCGGTCATCACATTCCACATGCATGTCATCTAGGACTGACATCAACTTCCCTTCATCTGATACTTCTTTTCCATGTGAGCATATTACTTTCTGATCAATTCCACTACCACTGAATTCCATTTTCCTGGTGTATACATCAAGTCAATGTCAAACATTAGGAGATACTCCATCAATCACTTTTTCCTCAGATTCAAACCTCGATTTGAGAATGTATGATTCGAAATTTTATGATCCATAAACACAGTGAATTTATCACTAATGAGATAATGAATCCATGTTTTAAAACCATAGATGACTACAGCTAACTCCAACTCATAATTTGGGAAATTATTCTCATGCATCCTCAACTTCCTTGATACATAATCCATGACATTGTCTTCTGGTAAGAGCACATATCCCAACCATGATCCCAAAGCATCAATGTACACCATATACCCCTGTTCTGATTCTAGAAAAATCAAGATAGGTACTGATGTGAGATAAAATTTTAGTTCTTAGAAATAATTATGGCATTGATATGTCCATTGGAATGGATTATTCTACTCTTACAGATCTATTATTGGTGAATTTTGTCGGGAGAAATCAGACAGAAAGCATCGTTAGTAGCCAGCTATACCAATAAATCTTTGTATCTCGAAGACATTATCCGGTGGTTATCACGAGATAATAGCTTCAATATTATAATGATCAACAGAAATTCCTTTCCAAGAAAAGACATGGCCATGAAAATATACAACATATATAAGAAATTCACACATTTATAAGTTTGTATACAAATAGTTATCTTGCAAAATCTGTAACATTATTTACATGCATTCCTCACGGTAAGCCCTTTTCATTGAATACACCAAGATGTCATACACAAACAATTTAGTAATTGAATCTATATATTTCTGAAATATCCAATTCATCAAATCCATGATGACCAATGGTGCATTCATTAGACCAGAAGGCATCATTTCATATTCATATTGGCCATATATGTTTCTAAATGTTGTCTTTGGAACATTTTTCCTTCGAACTCTCAATTTGTGATATCCTTATCACAAGTCTATCTCAAAGAATCACTTATCTCCCCTCAATTTATCGATCATATAATCATTTCATGGATTTTTGTATTAGTTATTTATCATAACTTGGTTAAGATTATGATAATTAACACGTAGCTAAATAGTACCATATTATTTCTTCAAGAACAAGATCGATGCCTTCCACGAACATCTACATGGACAAATTATAATCTTGCTTTCCAACTCCAACAAATACAATTTAAATTACCTTAACACTATTGGTGACATCCTATAAGATGGAAGAGAGATAAGACTACTCTACAAAAGGAGATCAATCGTAAACTCCACTTGTCTTATAGGTGGTAACCCTAAGAAGCTATTGGGAAACACATCTGGATGTTGATTCCAAACTGTTGGAAAACAATATTCTGTGTTCTATTCCATTTATTCCAATGTCAATGCTGCTAAATAATAAAATATTGGTCCCCTTATTGCTTCCACGAATAACTTTTCACCTCTCTTTTCTATCCTCGATCCCTTAATGAGATGCTAGATTCATTCCTCAATCATGAAACTAACTGTTCTCCAATTACACTCAATGTGTGCCTTGAACGTTTTCAACCAATTAATACCCTAGATTAAGTCATAGATATCCATCTATATCATCAAGAAGTCCCATTTCAATGAACCTCCATCTATATTTTTATTACAGGATCTACACACAAGGTCCTGGAATTCCCTTTAACCGAGGGGAGTTTGAAAAATTGAAATAAAAGGTATCATTTCATGTTTTAAACATAGCATGTCTACAAAATGAGAAAGAAATGATGGAATGTGATGTATCATTATCAAATAGTTCATTCATAAAATTATAATTCAAAAGAATCATACCTTTCACTGTAGATGGTTTTGCTTAATCATCAACAATCATCTGCTCAATTCTATATAATTAATTTGTTGCTACCCCTGCTATTTGTTCTCTTGATGCGATTTTCCTTTCTCGGGAGTCACTTGGGTCTTAGGTGTATCAAAATTCATTGCAGCTCTTGAATGAAACTAAGGGCCAGATCTTGAATCACATGTGTCTTAGGTGTAACAAAATTCAGTGTAGCTTCCTCAAGTTGGTTCCTACAATGCCTAACAGGTTCCATTTTCTAAAAAATGATTAACTCAGTAAGTATCTCTATCTAGTAAATAGTGTCGTAGAATTTAAAATTCAATCACATTAACTATCACAAAATTTTTTCCCAAATAAACATTCTTCCATGTTCAAACATTTTTGAAACTTTTCACCATGATTTTTAAAAAATAAACCAGTTTCAAAATACCATTATCATTTCTGTTTTCAAAATCATTCATTTGAAAAATAATTTCATACTTCATTATAAATCAACAATTTTTAAAAACATGAACCATTATCCAAAATCATGTGTGCACTCTTAGTGGGAATTTATTGCTCTACAATGCATGTCATGCTTATCTCATTGGATAAACCAATGAGAATGAGGTTTCAAAATCATAAAAGTGTCTCCAAACACTTATGTACCCAAATTCATGGTATCTTGAAGTTCTACATAAAAGGGTTGGCCATGTCCTTTTATGATATACATTTCATTTCTTGACAATCCTACTCTATTCTAAGATGCCAAACCTAGTAATAGAGATAATATAATTAAAACTCTATGACCAAGAACATTGATAAATACTTCTTAGGAAATGACCGAACAAGATGATACCATTTTTAATTACCCTCCAATTCCCATTTTATTGATAGTACGATGAGTCAATACTAGGCCTTAAGACACTACCCAAAGATGCCAAAGTCTAGAAAGAAATGATGAAGGGTCTCAATTCATTTTGGGGTCAATTTACCCTTTAAACTCTAAAAACAAAAACTAGAAAAACAATCCCCGAGTATCTCATTATAAGATCCATGAAATAAATTAATAAATTTCAAATAATTCATTTAAAATAACCAATTGAGTTATGATATAGTGGAATACAAACAAATATCAAAGTAAATTATAGAAAAAAAAGGATAAACTCCCAGATGACTAAAAGACTAAATACTCCTCTATCTATATGCTCCAACATCACTAAGTAGTCCAATGTATCATAACATGGTTCTAAAGAATTGTGATACTTTACCTCTTCCCAAGTCCGGGAAGGTAGAATCTAAAAAGAAAAATAGTTCCAATGCATGGGTGATTATATAACTCTGTAGGTTTTCCTAATGACTTCCCTACTCACATGACTATGATAGAATAATCAGAACAATATATAAAAGAGTTTATATAAAATAATTTAACAAAATAGTTTATAACCATATATAAAAAATCTAGAAAACCAATAATAACCAAGTGAAAACAAAAGTAAATGATATGAACATTAAGAAATTTGTTTACCAAAAAATTACTAATCTAAGATTGTAACCAAATTCTAATTATTATTTTAGCATACCCATTCAATAGTTGACAACACACTCACACATGCGTACTTTGTTTGACAGTTTCATACTCATGTGAGGTCTCTTTTCCAATCAATTTGTGTCCCAATAACACCCATACTCTATTACGGGTCACGTACATTTTACCCAAATGGTACTCATCCCTTATTATGGGCTTGTTAGGCATAAAATCACATCAAAACCATGTATTCCAACTATTTCCATTTCCAAAATAAACAACTTCAATAACACTGAACATTTATTTAGAACCAAATCACAACCAAATTCATAGATTATTTTCATTTATATAACAATTTCCCTTTTATCAGAAACAACTAATCCAATTCATGTGCCAATATTCCCAAAAAATCATAATTTTAAAATCATAATTTAATTAGTAAGAACAAAAGAATATTCCACATTAATCTTATTTTCAAGATTTCACAAAATGCCACTCAAGAAGGCTTCCAATTATTGTTCAATAATAATGTCACAATCAATTAAGAACAATAAATTCTATTTAAACCCTTCCAATCATTTCTACTAAGAGGATTTGAAATTAAATCCTCTTAGATAAGCAGTTTTGATGAAACCCAACAAAGGACTATGAACGCTCACAAAAACTGGCTTTATTCATCAAATAAACAGCCTTAGATCCATTCTCCTATAATAACAAAGACAACTCTCAAGTTATTTGGAATATAAAAACCCATATATTCCCATAAATAGCATAGATAATATAGCCATGATGATAATAGAAGTAGATATAATATAACACTTACTCAGAGATATGTTCTGCAAATGCAACATAGATCGAAAGCTGATCAGATGAATCTCGAAGGAGGTCCTCTAAAATAACTTAGGGAGAGTCTTGGGTCAAGAGCCTAGATGTCTGGAAATAATATTCTAAGAAAAACTGCCAAACATGTGACTTTAAGTTGGGCATGGGATGGATCATGATGTGTACCCCCTGGCCACGACGTAAAGGCCATGTTGGATAAGTAATCCAAAAAACACATTACCTAAGGATAAAGTAATGTTATTTATCCCTTAAACGACGTCCACCTTATGTACATGTTCTGTACCAGCTCACGGTAGGATCTCCACTATCACGACTAGAAACAAGTTCCATGTACACGGCATGTACTTGTTCTACAGTCTGTAATAAGCCCCAAAAAATAACATAAAAGGATTTTTAATAGAATGGGGACATGTAAAAAGTGAAAATCATACCCGATCAAGGTAAAAAGTTGAATCAAACCAAAAATCAAGGGTAATATTCTTTACATTATGACCTTATAATCATACATATGATTGACTTTGATATAATCCTCAATATGGACTAGAATTCAAAATATGATGAGAAAATTTACTAAAAGATTAATGAAATTGTGATTTCTATTGAATAAGAACAATCCTTTATCATAAGAGAAAAATCATAATCAACAAATTATTATCTAGGTCCAAGATCTATCACTCAAATGAATATCATTATTGGTGAGGAATATAAAACAACATCTAGGGATCAAGAAATTAATCTTCAAATTGAGGATGTGCCTATTTTAAAAGAATACATTGATTTATTTCCTGAGGAACTACATGTACATCCTTTAGAGTGGAAAGTTGAGTTATCTATGGATTTAAACCTCGATGAAAGACCAATATAAATGACTCTCTATAGAATTTTTATAGAGGAATTAGTTGATCTGAAGAATCAATTAGATAATTTTGGTAAAAAGGGGTGTATTTTACCAATTTTTCTTCATGGGGAGACCATGTACTATTTTTTAAGAAGTTAGATGGATCCAAGAGGCTGTGTATTTATTATATGAAAATCAATTCATTTACCGTATAGAACGTATATCATATAACTCACAATGATGATTTTTTTGATCAACTTCAAATAGATCAATTTTTTTCGATTATTTTCCTTCATTCTGGATATCAACGAATATGAGTTAAGATGATAAACATTTTGATGAATGATTTTCAGATGTTGTATGCAAATTAAAAGTTTAGGGTAATACCATTTGGATTTAATAATTGACCCTCTTTTTTATGTATCTAATTGCAAGAGTATTTTAGGAATATCATGATTATTTTTTTGGTAGTCATTGATGAGATTGTTGTGTATTCTGAAATCTTGTAAGATCATGACAATAACTTGATGATCATAATTTATACTCAAAAAAGAAAATTGTTTTATTGAAAATTTACTAAGTGCAAATTCTGGATTAATGAAATCTATTTTCTGTGCCATATTGTCTCCATGTATGGAATCTTTTTAGATCCTATAATGAAAAAATAAATAAAATAAAGGAATGAACCAATAATCATAACTGAGGTATATATTTTCATTGGACTACCAGGTTGCTATCAAAATTTCATTCATAATTGTTTCATATTTGAAAACCAATTAACTAAGGTTACATGTAAAGGGGTTAGGTTTATATGGACAAAATAATGTGGGTAGTGTTTTCAATAATATAATAGAGGATTGTTCGATGTTTGGATCTTGACATTTCAATTTGAAAATATATTGTTTGTGATTTATAGTGATGAATAAATGAAAGTACATTATTTTGTATTCATTCAAAATTATGGATTTATTTCATATGCATCATGTATATTAAAACTCTTAAATAGAATTATCCAAATCATGATCATAAGTTTGAAGTTGTATTCATTTCTCAAAAGACATCAAGACACAATCTTTATAGTGAAAGATGTGAGATATATACATATCAGAAGAGTTTCAAGTATATATTCTCACATAACGAACTGAATATGAGACAAATTACATGGCATGTGATACTCGAGGATTGTGAATTTTCAATAAACTACCATCTAGGGAAGGAAAATAAGGCCATAGATTCACTGATAATGATGGATCAAGGAGTTCAGAAAAAGATCAGAATATAAAGGTATCTGGTGTTCATGGAACTAGTAAAGATAAATATGGGAATTATCAATGAAGGTGAAATATCACTATATTTTAAAATGGTTTTAAAACAATATTTAATAGAAACAATAAGAATTTATTAGTCTGATGATGTGAATTTCTAAAATAAAATTAAATATGTGAATGATAGAAAATTGAAATAATTTTTATTTGAAGATGGAATTTCAAAATATCCTATGACTCTTTATATTACCTCTATACAAGTGCTAAAAAGTGAGTTATTAAATTATTCTCATATCTCAAATTTTTCCCTACGCCCTAGTAGAATTAATATGTATTGATATTTTAAGAAATATTTTTGGTGAGATAATATAAAGTAGAAAATTGCTGTTTATGTGTCAGGATGTTTGGTTTCTCAATAAGTAAATGCTAAAAGATAGTATCATATAATGAACCTGAAACTTTTTCCCATACCTACATGGAAATGCAATTTTATTATGATTTACTTTTTTATGAGGCAAAAATGGACTCTCATATGGGATGATTTGATTTGGATTATGGTTGATCACCTTTTTAAATCAGAACATTTTTTTCTGTAAGAAAATATTTACCTCTTGAGCTCTTAGAAAGAATCTGTATCAATGAAATTGTAAGACTTTTTGGAGAACATATATAAATTTTTTTATTAAGATGCCCAATTTAGATCAAAATATTTTAAAATTATTCATTTGTATCTAGATATTATTCTTCATTTTGAGCACCACTCACTATCTTCAAATAGATGGGTAGTTTAAAAAGAATATGAAAACATTATAATGAATGTTGTGATCATTCTCACATGAATTCAAAGGTATTTGGGAGAATTATATACATTTATTTTGAAATTTATATAACAATAGATTCCATTTATGTATAGAAATGACATTGTATGGATCATTATATGAAAGGAGGTGTCGTACCCAAACCTGTATGGATGTAATTAGAGAAAAGAAGAATGAAGGCCCATGTTTTGTAGAGTAAAAAATGGAAAAGGTAAAGAATATTCAAACTCATATCAAAGATATTAAAAGTAGAAAAGAGGGTTATGTTGAAAACTAAATGATGGATTTTGAATTTCAAGTGTGAGATCACATTTTCTTGAACGTATCTCATGTGAAAGGTGTTATAAGATCCGGTAAGAATGTAAAGTAAATAATCATGTACATTGGACCTTTTAAAATCCTAGAATGAATTATAACTTTGGAATATAATTTGGTAATTCCACCTAGCCTTTCTAAAATGCATGATGTGTTCCATATCTCTTTGCTAAGGAAGTAAATTCCAGACCCAATTCATGTTATTTATTTTGAAGAAATAGAATTGGAAGCTAATTTATCTTACAATTAAGATATTATTATGATTATTGACACTATACAGAAATTTTTGAGGAATTGAATAACTTGACTAGTAAAGGTATTGTTGAAAAATCATAAAATAGAAGAGGCAGCATGGGAATATGAGGAAATTATAATGAAGAGTTGGAAAAATATTTTTTTTGAGTTGATATTCTTGAAACATTTCGGATTAATTTTTTTGAATGCGGTAGGAATTAAAGAACTCAATATTTTAGTTGTTTTTATCTTTTAAATAAACTTAATAGCTAGTTTTGCACGTAACGCCGATTTCGAATGCACCATTATTTTTTAGTAAAAAATTATTTTAGCGAAGACATTGAAATAGTTGGAATGAATAGTATTATCAAAATTATGAAACATATATATTTAATTTGATGAAAATCATCTAAAATATTTTATATTCATGAGATAATAATGAATAAAATTTTACACACTAAAAGGATTTATTTTTCCAAAGGCGGTTTTACCACCATTTCATGGCACTCTTTTTTTAAATCTTGTTTTTGACTTATTTATATATACTATTTGAAAATATAAACTTTTTATTTGAAATTGGAATGTTTAAATTTACATATTTTAAATTTTTGTTATTTTTTCTAATTAGAATCATGTTTTGATGAATGATAATAAAATATTACTTTTTAATTGAAAACATATTTTCGGTCTAAATATTTTATGGAGTTAAATAAACATTTAAATTTGTTTTAATGTTTAATTATATTAATTTATATCATTTAATCCAATTTATTTCATTGTAATCAATTTCACATTGGATTTTGATATAAATACATCTAAATATTTTGAACATTTCCAAATTAAAACCTCTTTTCTAGCTCTAAAAATGTGATTAATTTTAAATTAATTTCTGATAATTCAATGTTTGCAAATTTAATAAATTGATTAAGTATTTGGAATAATCTATTTCAAATTATATAAATATGTTCCTTTTATTTTGGGACATTGTGAATAGTAATATTATTAAATTTTTTAACACAGTTAAAGAAAAATCGAGTAATTAAGTTTTGTAATAATATTTTATATTCAATAATATCACACTAATATTTTTCATATGTTTATTGGATGAGTTATTTTCAACCAAAATCATCGTTGTTCTGATTTTATGGCCTCATGGGGACAATTTTATGACGTTAACCCTTTAATAGTATTTTAATTTATGAAAATCCTATTATTCCATACTCATGTTTTTTATATGTATTAAATTTTTAATATATGGGTATAACAAAGATTTTTTAAACTATAAATAATTATTTGATAGGTAAAATGGTTATATATAAAATGGTAATTGTTTTTAATTTCTAGGAAATATATAACTGTCTTAAAGACATACAAACTGATGGTGCGGTAATGATTTAATTAATGTGAATATAAAATAAATGATTATAAACATGTTAAAATAAATATAATTTTTGGATAATTAATGACATAAAAAATTTTATAGATAACTTCAATATGATAGGGATATATTTAATGTGTTTAATTGAATACATATTATTTTATTAATTTCTATAAAAGTCAATGTAGTGAATAATATCAAAACATTTATTAATTTGATATTAAAATGAATAATATTATATTAAATTCTATAAAAATAATAATAATTTAAATTTTTTCCAGTTGATTGTGATAAAGTTTAAAATATCATCCATGTATCAGTTAATGTTTATTGACATTTTATTGTAAATGTAACAACTTTCAAATAGTAAAAAATACATGTTGTCATAGTAAGAGTTAAAGGGTTTAAATAACGGTTAAAACCAAAAGATATGAGTAATAATTTGAACAAAACACATATAAAAATTATTCGATGAATAATTTAGACCCATAATATACTAATATTCTAAATAACTCACTTTTCCATTTAAAAATAAATATTTATTTATAATAATTAAATATTTTTAGAGTTTCTAAAAATTGTTCCTCACCTCAATTATAAAAGGGAACATCCTACCTAACATCCTCACAAAATATAACCTTATAGATCCAACATAATCTAATGAATTATCCTACTACTATTCTTATCCATGTTATTTAGATACTTGTATTATAAACAGAACAACCCTATATACCTTGAGAAGACATCTAAAGGAAGTCTTCCAAAGAATAGGTAATCATTTCTTCAAACTAATTCATGTTCATTCTTCTTCTACTTAATATTCATGTGTTTTTTATAATGTAATAAATACAATATCCTCTCTATTATAGGATTTCATAATGATTATTTTACAACTATATTTCATCATGTAATCATCCTATGAAAATCAAAAGCTTCGTGTGTGCATACATATGACTTACAGTCTCCACTGTGCGGTGTCATTTTTTTAACCAACCACTTTATTTGGATGGGTATAATGTTGAATATAATGGTTATAAAAAAATAAGAAATTATATAGATTATCTATAATAAATATCCCATCTAATGCCATACCCCTTCACTATTGAGGGAATTGTATTGTCGCTCGTACGTGCCTATGGCCTACCTTCTCTATGACGCGATGTGATTCATTTACCATGTTTAGAATTAAATAATGATTACAAAAATGTATATAATGGGTAAATATAATACCTATGAACATAATATAATTCAATATTTGAATTAAATATATCCTATTCATAATAAACATTACTTACATTAAAAACATACAAAAGAAAATGAAGCATTTAACATCTGAAAAAAACTGTAATAATTTTTTTTATTAAAAATATTATATAAAAAGATAATATATGATATTAAAAAATTTATATGGTTTTAGTATAAATTACTAACATTATTTACACAATTATATTGGAGGCTAAATCACATTCAACTAATGTAAAGTACAATGTAAGGTTTATTTCACAACCTCATTATTATTCAGGATTGTTTATATTTAAGTCTCAATTAGATGATATTTTATTCCATGTCCATATTTTCTCAAAATTTAATTAAAAATAATTTTACTATTATAAAATTACTTTATAATGTTTTTTTACCCATGTCAAAAATAATTTAAAATGTTTTGAAATAAATAATTTTTTTCTTTTTCCAAATGAGATACTTTTTGACATTTTTGAAAAAATATGAAAGGAATGTTTCTTAACTTATACAACATGAGAAGAGATTATATCCATAATAATGCCTTAATTTTTTGAATAATTTAGTAATGTTTAAATGGTTCTTTTGAAATAAAATTTATTCTTTTATATTTTCATCACTCTTAGACAAATTATTACAATGAAGCAAAAGGTATTTCTATATATATTCATTAAATGATTTTATTAGGGTATTTTAATTTATGTAAACTTCCTTTGGGAGATATTATGATTTATTTAGGTTGATCGCTTATGATACCAACTAACATTCTTTATTTATGAGTTTTTTGTTAGTTTGAATTTGATTTTTCTATTTTGATTCCATTCATGATTTATAGTAAAAGTATTCAAATTACTTATGCTAGATCTTCAATATGAATGTTTTTATTGATTATATTTCAATAACTTAATTAGAAAAATAAATTGAAATTAGTAAATGATAGGTTTTCCATGATATATCCCCTCGATATATCAATAAGTCTCATGACACAAACTAGTTTTTCTTTTGGATGAGGCTTTACATTCTTATGTGCGGTGTCTAGGTCGAAGCCTTGATGACAAGTTTACGATGTCCAGAATTATGAATACCCTCATTATAAGATTAGTTATTGTTATTATATTTTATTATTTGAATATTTATTTGATTATTTATAGGGAATTAATTTATTTTCATTTATTCTTGTCATGTTATGCTCGAAATTATTTTTAATTGGCTAGTGTTTCACTTATACATTGTGCCTAAATGTTAATTATTATTTATTCATAATACCATTTGTGGTATTATTTCCCTTAATGATCATTTGATCTCACACCTTTCATATTATTTCTTTTTACTAGGATTGCAATATGAATATTGTGATTTATATGAAGGGTTAACCTTGCGGAATAATGGTTGTCTCGATGGATTCTATATGTTTTGTTTTAAAGTATAGTTCATGTACGTAATATGGTTTTTGATACTGGTAAATTATTCATTCTTTTGGAATGCGATTCCTTGTATACTATTTTAATTTTAATAATTTAACCACAAATTATGGGATTATGGGGTCATATAATTGACATCAACTCAAGAAAATGGATCATGAAATAAAACATTATCTTAATAACCTTCATTTTTAATGAAATGATGGTCTTCTTAATCCCTTATTGATTTTTGGTTTTCCTATCATTAACAATCACATAGGCATGTACACTATCACATTCCATCATTTGGAAATTTAATTTCACCTCCATGTCCATATTTTCACAACACAATAATTTTATCCTATTTATGAACCCAATTATTTATTTTTACACATGGCCTTCATATTTCTCTTTCCCTCTTTTCAGAAGGAAATTTTTTTATCCCCTTTTTATGATGTAGGTTTTAAAAAAAATATTTTCAAATTTATAGCCCTTTATTTCCAATATCAATTTAAAATTTAAGGGATTCACTTTATTAAAGGGGTGTATAATTGAAAACCATAATTCTTTTAAAAAACACTTCTCCCAATAACATAAATAGCATGAAACACCAAGATGAGATGAACCAAAAAATTATAATATTTTTTATAAGATTATCATATCTTAGCTAGTGAATTGGTGGACATCAATAGGACTGACAATGTTTTTAAATAAATATAAACTAGTTAAAATTAATTCAAATATATTGGTTAATTCTTAAAAAATAAGAACTTATTTCTTACTAAGTTCATTTTATGCTTCAAAAATTTTCTTTCTTCACAAATAGTTTTTATTTCAGTTGGTGGGGGAATATTATAATTAATTATTACTAATTTTATAAATTTTATATTATAAAAGTGATAGTATTTTTACATAATAATATAAAAAATATCATGGGGTTAATTTTTATGGTGTTTTTCAAAAGTTTTATTTTTCCGAATGAATAGTGAATATAATGATCTTTATTGAAAATAATAATTTTTATTCAATAACATAAAATAATTTTTTTTAAATTCTAATGAAATATTAGTTCTTTTTCCATATTAATATTTTAATTATGGTCATTGGAATCTATTTTATGATTAATTTAGTGTAAAACCCTTTTATTCTTAAGAATATTTTTTTCTAGAAAATATGCTTTCATAGAAATTTTCAATGTAAATTATATGTTAAATTTCTAAAAATGAGAATAAATTTTAATAATGTGAATTATATATTTGGAATGAAAAATAATAATTCTATTAAATAAGGTTACTATAATTTTTTATCATAATAAATTGAAAAAATAAAAAAGATGTAATATTAGTTATGGTATAAAACATTTTCCAGCTTTTTAACTAATGTGACAAGAATTAAAATGAATTAAAAACATTTATAAATACAATTTTATTGCAATATTTTAACTCTATAACATATCATAATTAGTAATTGTCCATTTTGGATCCTTTTGGATTGAGTAATACATAAATATATTTTATTATTTTGAAGAATTATAAGTGTTTCATCATCCCCAGTTATATAAGTAAACCACCATTACATTCTTATACCCACATAAAGTGACTTTTTATTAAAACAATAGCTACCCAAAAACCATCAAAACATCCCTTCCCACATCCTATGGGTCTTATGTTAAACAAAATACAACTTTAGAGGAGTGATGATGTAAAAAAAGAGGTTTTCCAAACAATTGGTGTACCTTTTAATGGAATATTTTAATTTTGTTTCTTCCCCACCACCAAAAAAAATCTTCTGACTATTGTGATCAAATAAAAAATTTATAAACCATATAATTTGATATTATAATAATTATGTCATTTATTTAATCCTTAATATTCTTAATCTATATGGAAACGAAACCATCACTCATTTGTAGCTGACTCTCATTATTGATTTTAATGTTGGATCAATTATATATATTATATTCATTAAATAACCTTTAATATTTAAATTTAACATATCTTCTATTTTACTTCTTTCACATCTGTTGAAAATTGAAAATGATTTTCATGCATATGTTTGGATTTAAACATCCACGAACCGATTTGATTCATTTTTCTTCTTCACCTCACATGAATTAGTAATATATTAAAATATTTAATGAAATAATAGTATTATAGTTATATAATAATAATTATGTAATGAAATAACGATTCATACCATATTTCCCTCATATTCATTGAAAAATAGAAATCCTACTCATGCATATAAAAGGCCCATTATCTCCAGGATTGAAATGTACATTATCTTTCCTAACCATTTTGCATTATTGGTTTAAAAATTCTAATTAATATATATGAATTATAGTTAAATAATTATTATTATATTGTAGATTATTTAATAATGACTTGTTTGACCACGATCAACACACTTAACTCATTTTTTAGCTATGAACAAACAATCCTCAAAACACATATTCCAAACATAATATATGAAGTAATTGAAAATGTCATTGACATAAATGAATTAAATTTATTATGGATAAGGGAATAAACTAGTAAAATATTCCTCAATAATTAAATAATGAATATATTTTTATTATATTGATGTTGGAGAATGTATGCAGTGATTCGGGACTCGAGGGAAGAGGATTCATCAATCATGTTTCATTCATTATGTTATATCACTTCTTCATTGACTTTATTATTCTAGTATTATTTATTAAATGGTATTTGTTAATTTTTTTAATTTAATCTTTTTTTGTTGTTTTTTGTTTTTTTACAGATAATCCCTATATTGATTCATTATCAATCCAATGATATTATCATTATAAGTGTAATTTATTACAAATTTTCCTTAATTAGGTCATATGTTCATGAAATGATCATATCTTCTTAGATGAATATTATATAATATCTATTTAGAATTTATATCATGTATCTCATCATTCTTATTATCCTTAATTTTACATTTGATGTTTTTTATTTCACAGGTTTATTATCCAAAAGTTAACAAAAGGGTAATTATTTTTATGACCAATTTGATATTATTTTAGGATTTTATATATTAATGTTCCTTTTGGAGTGATCATATGATCTTATTTTATTAATATATTCCTATTTTATTATACTATAGTTATGAATGTGTTTTATTTGTTCTATTTCGGTTTCCTCTCATATTCATTAAAAAACATCAAGAAAGTTGTTTCTTAGTAATATCGATATAATATTTTATTTTAGATTGGAAAACTTTTTGTTTATATCCATTTTCACTATAATGTTTTCAATAATAATATTATTTAGAGTTAAATTTTTACTTGAGGTCCTTTTGATTTATAATTGAATTTATTTACAATGAATTTTAAATTAGGAATTGTTAACAATTTTTATATAGTACATTTAGATGTCATTACCAAAGTTTGAATAGAATGTGTTATTTCAGTATATACTATTTAAAATTATTTTTGTCTCATCATGAGTATTTTTTAATTGAATATTTCATTGAATATTTCCGAATTCTTTTCAATTAATTTTTTATCTTATTATTTTGGAGTTATTCATTTTCTAAATGTTATTTTCACAGTGGAAAGTGAATTTTCCTCAAGAATTTATTAATTATGTTTTAACTGTATTTGTTTTCATCAATTAGAATAATATTTAATGTTACTTATATAATATAAGAGATATATTATAATGATAGCATCTTTTTTCATCCTTTGGCTGGATTATTATTATTTCAAATAGTGTTTCATAAATCCCATTTATTATCCATGGGTAAATGAATCTATCAAAGAAGAATGGTTATTAATATGTTTAATAGTGTAAAATTATTATTAAGAACACAGTATTATGGGTCCCTCTCTATGTTCTTTATACAGCTGAAAATCAACCATTTCTAGCTTGGGAAAAAAATCAGATTTTGGTCAAATAGCATTTGAGGGAGCATTATTTTTTATATAATCACTATATATCCTTCTTCTTTTTATCCATTAATAATGGGATGGATTCTTATAATTTTCATAGATATTTGAGTTAAAATTTTCCTCCCCTTTCAATAGTTATAAATCCCCTTTTATTGCAATGTCCCTAACAATGACTCATTGGAAAGTTTTCTAAAAACTCAGTTCCATCAAACGGTTCCACCAAAACGGTGTCACCGTAATGGTCACATTGTCACGGTCACACACCGAAACCTTGGCACAGTTTATGTGGAATGGCAACGGTCACACACCGAAATAGTGGCACAACTAATGGTGGCATCATGAGGGTGGCAATGTGACCGCGACACCACTTATAGTATCCCAGCAAACGGTGTCCCACCGATGTTCTTTTTCCATTTTATGACTTTTTTCACTCCCACAATGTATCTTTTGACATAAAAGAGTTTTTATACCCCTTCCAAAGATACTAAAAGCCCAAAAATGTTATATTAAATTCCCCAAGACTCGGGTGACCCTTGAGTTACAAAAACGTGTGGCTTTTCTTCAGTGTCACACCATTTCCCATACTATCTAGTTCCTCCCATGTTACGTGTTTAAATCTGATTAATGGAAACCATTTAACACACAAATGTTATGGCCACCTCTCTGATGAGAATTAATAAATAACAATTAATTCCATCTTGTGTTACCATTCAACCGTTTATTGAATCCATGTTCCACATTTATAGCTACTCATGATTTTCATATCCAGTTACTCTAAGATCACAACTTTTTATTGAATGAGAATTATTTATTCTTCGTTTCTGGTCACTTTTCTTTCCTTGGATAATTTTGAGTCCCCCTTCCCAAGTCATGTGTTTAACGTGTGCTGGATCTTTTCTACTCACTCTTGGGCTCCTCAGAGTTCCTCCCCTTCATGTAGTGCATCCCCAGTTCTTGGCATGTAGAGAGAAACATTGATCCTTGATCATCCAAGTAGGTTATTTCCTTCGTCCCTCTTTACAGTGTATCATGTGTTGAGATAATGATAATGTTTTTTTGGGGATGGATGAAAACCAAATTTAATGAATATAATAAATGGACTTTTAATGAATGAAGGTTGTGTTTGATGATATCGTTGTACACTTTTACAAATTTTTATATGTTGTAAAATATATGGGATTGTGTCCACTAAAAAACATGGTCTTTGGTGGTATTTACTTACATATAAATGTACCCATGTCTTCAATGATAATTGGAAGGATGAAACCTGGAACTTGGTTAATCACTTAAAATCAGTTGATTAAATGAATTTACATTGAACAAGAATACTAATGTGAACACCCCAGTTTTCCAAATAAAAAATAAGAAACTCAATGAATGGTGTGATTGAATCTTGAAATTACCTTACTCTATATTGGAAATATGTTTAGTTGTTCTCCTTTATCCTTATGGGGTGACATGGATGGGGATGAGATCCTCTTTTTAGTGCAGTTGTTGGTTTCTGGATCTAAGGCCATCTAGAGCCATATAGTGGGGCTTGGTTTGGTTCCAGAATGTTGATGGATCTCCGGGATCCCATTTGTTGTTGTGATCTTGAGAAATGGGTCTGAATGCTTAAATTACCGTATGCTTGTTTTTCTCTCCTTGACTTGTGTATATGCCTGTTAAATGCCCGATGGAGAATAAATATTTAAATAAAATTACATCAATATGAAAAAAAGGATGGTTTCAATGGGAAATTGATTTATGGGAATGTGTGGTGACATGGATATGAGTGGTGTTCTTTTTATGAATGAATAGTAAGGAGGGGATTATGAATAGGATGGTTTTGGAACCCCTGGGTTTGGATGAGTTGTTCTTTACCAATATGTATAATTTAGTTCTTATGTTTCTTATTTGCGCCCCGCCCAAGTTGTGCACTTCATGACTAACACCCCCTGAATAATTTTTTAAATGGAATTACTTGAATATGAAAACACAGATGGGTTCATTGGAAAATTGTTTTCTAGGAATGATTTGGGACTTCGTTGTGAGTGGTGTGCTTTTTATTAATGAATAGTAACAAGGGTATTTGTGTATAGGCTGGTTTTGGATCCATTAGGTTGGGATGAGTTCTTATTTACCTATATGTATAATTCAGTTCTTATGTTTCTTCTTCACTCCCCACCCATGTCGAGCACTTCATGCCGAACACCCCAATTTCAATGTGGGAGGGTGTTTTTCCCAACAATCCTATGAGTGGATGGTTATTAGATTCTCTTCTGCTCCCATTCTGGAGTAGCCCAAAAATATTTTGGTAGGTTGTGACTGTCGGAGGTCCATTAGATCCCTAGATCCATCAGGTAGGGTATGTGGTGGGTGTTGACCCTAGTGTGTGCTGGAAGGTTGTTTCCCAAGTGTCTTGATGAGGCCCCGGTGTCTTCGGGCTTGGATGTAGTTGTTCTGGCCCTGGTGTGTTCAGGCCTAGTTACGATTAGTTGTCTTGGATGAGGTGTTCATGGGAAAGATGTGTGGTTGTGATTACTGAGGTGTGTGCGGGCAAGGTATGGTAGTGGGACAGCAATGAGAAATGTAGGTAAGGTCTAACACATATGATGTCTTAAATAACCAGAGGGGAAGTGGTGTTGGTACCCAAATAATGATGTGTTATAAATATTAATTTACATGATTTCTTTATTTGGAGAGTTTTCCTTAGTAAGGTTGGGTTGATTGATTTCTTATTAGGTGCTTTGGTTTTCCCCTTTTCTCATGAGGCATTAGAATGCCTCTCCAGTTGTGCTGAGAGATTTTGGTTTTCCATACTGAGTATACATGTATACTCAACCTATGTATATAAAACTGATTTCAGGTATCCATTGGGACTTCAAGGACGGTGCGAGACTATAGTTGTTCGGACGTTTGGACAGTTTATGTGGATTTTTTTCATTTCTTTGGTATTTACCTTTGTATTTTTCTTATATTGTAGAACTTATTATTTGATACATGCATATGGGAATGGTCTATTTTGAGGTTAACTTTACTTCCACATTTGGTTTTCTTTAGGATTTACTATATTATATCTTGATCATACTAATTAATAAAGGGTAATTCCTTCTATTTTGTTTGTGAATCTATACCCTTTCTACTATTTGCCACTCTGGGACCTATTGAAGGCATGTCTCAGGGGGTCATTATCTCTCCTTCAACTTAAAGAATGAAGGTCCTAGAAAACTGATGCCCCTTCCCTCATCTTGGGGAAGGCGGGTCGTCATAGAAAGGAATCAGAGGCGAGGTTGAGAGATATAATGGTGTTCGATGTAAGTAATAGTAAAGATTTCAAGGGATGGTAGGGAAACAATGTTAAGAAATCTTGGTGTGTGAAATAGGCCAGGGAAGACTAGCTAGGACACGGGGTTTTAGGGCCCCTATGATCCGACGCAAGGACTTTGGGCCTATCGAACGACCAAGTGAGGCTACACTGATTGCAGGGTAGAGAAACTAAGAAAGATACATACATTATAATGACTTGTGTTCTTTTGTGTCTTGGGTATATTAGAAATTTAAAATGATTAAAACTTCTAAAAAATTTAAAAGTAATCTTCTATGCTACTCGGGTATAGGAATTCCTTTTTTACCTTATAGTTATGGAATCTAAACGATGAACATTAGTAGTGTCGGTGATCGAGGCCCAATAAGATGATTTGGATGATCGATAGAGGGCTGACTGAGAGGCGGAGGAAGATCAGTGGAAGAGGACACTTCATGACTTTAAATGGAAGACACATTGGAAGTACGAGGGAGGCGTCTCAGATATGGAGATAGAGAACTGGCTCGAGAAGCTAGAGATAGCTTTCAGCATAATCCTTGCACTGATGGCGTACTGGTTTTCTCAAGCTCTAATCCTAATGTGGGGAGCATCACATCAATGGTGGACTATCTATCTTTGGGAGAATAGAGAGGATGAGGTTACATGGACTAACTTTCAGAGGGAGTTCCTGACAGAATTCCTATCTTCTATAATGAAGTCTTAGAAGAGGCAGGAGATACTCTCCCTTCAGTAGGGCAGTATGTTAGTGAGAGAGTTGGGTATGAAGTTAAAGGATCTTCTTCGATTTTCTCCAGAACTCTTTTCGAATGAGGAGTCTCAGGAGATATGTTTAGAGGAGGCACTATGACATTCTATTCAGTATTTTTTTACTCCCATAACGCTACTAACATACATAGAAGTCATGAAAAGGGATGCAGTGGTGGAGAGGATCCACACGCTGTGATGTTTTCCATAAGAAGGGATATATTTGGGCTGGTCAAATGGAAAGGCCTTTTGCAACATGCCTCCAGTTTTAGGGCCTTCCAGGATTCAGCCAATGGGGAGTGGGCCCTAGTAGTTCTTGTTTCGATCTCATGGTTCTCACCTGTCCTTTTGGGCATATGACTGAGATTCTTCATCTATGGAATTCATTGGACCCTTTGGAATTAGTTCCCAAACAAAGTGCAGTATAGTGGGGGGTGGGACGGTTTGTTTCTCACCTCAGTAACAAAAGTTTCTAGCCATTCCCTTTCAATAGTAGCTGTAGGGACAGCGAGCTCTCGCTCCTTTGAGAGAAGTCGTTGCAGGAGGAGGCCAATGTAAGGGCACACCTTAGGGACCTCGAACATGGCATGATCGGGGTGGCAACCAACAGCTGAGGGGTAGAGGAGATAGGCATGGGTAATTGCATGCCGCAGAGGTAGCTATTTCAACAGGGCCAAAAGTTGTTCGAGGTATTATCAGCTTGATTAGTACTCTTGCCTACACATTTTTTCATTCAGGAGCTTCACACTCCTTTATTTCACCAAGTCTATCTCATACATTGGATCTAAACATAGTGACACTTTTTGTACCCCTGGTTTTGAGAATGCCAGTCAGAGGTCAAACCAGCTTGTCTCGTGTTTGCTAAGAATGTAGTCTGATGTTGGGACAACAGCAACCTAGTGGAGACCTTCATTTTCTATAGATTTAGTTGTATGATTTCATTATATGAATCAACTGGATGTTCTCTATATCTTCTATTATTGACTAATTTTGAATAATGATTGTGTTTTCAGATGTGGGTGGACAACGTGGGACATTCTTTGGTGAGAAGGGTTTCCAGGGAGGCAGCCGGCGAGTGAAGACCCTTCATTCCTTTTTAGCTGAGATGTTAGTGGAATCAGTAGATATAGAAATGGTGGAAGACCCAGGGATCGTCAGTGAGTTCATAGACGTATTCAGATTTATGATCTGATGAATAAGGGTTTTGTTTGACCAAGATTTTCACCATGGGGTGCCCCCATATTGTTCGCGAAGAAGGTAGATGGTGGTCTCAGGCTGTGCATAGACTACTAAAGACTGAATCAGGTAACGGTCATGAACTGTTACCCTCTCCCAAGGATAGTCAACCTTTTTGAACAGTTGAAGGGGGTATGATCATTCTCCAAGATTGACCTATTTTCAGGAATTCACCAGTTGAGGGTGACAAAGGGTGACATCTCAAAGACTTCCTTCAGTTGCAGATATTGTTACTTTGAGATTGTGGTCATCTTGTTCGGCACTACGAACGCGCCGGACATGGTAATGGGGCTCATGAACTCTTTCTTCTAGGAATATATAGACTGGTTCATAGTCATGTTTATTTATGACTTCCTGATATACTCAAGATCAAAGGATGATCATGTTGAGCATTTGAGAACAGTTTTAGAGGTCCTTTGATATCACATGATCTACAGGAAGTTTTCCAATAGCACGTTTTGGACACAATATGTGAACTTCCATGGACACGTGGTGTCTAAGTAAGGAATAGCAGTGGGCCAATTGATGGAAAAAGTAGTTGTTTCTTGGTCATCATCCAAGAAATTAGTAGATGTTCGTAGTTTCCTGGGTCCTACATGTTACTACCGGAGATTCATTCCCAACTTCTCTTGAGTTGTAACACCTTTGATAGTCTTGGATAAGAAATACTAAGCCTTCATGTGGAGTGGGTTGTGTCAGGTAGCCTTTATTTATTTGAAGGCGAAGTCGGTTAGTGCCTCAGTACTGAGGTTTCTAGAAGATGGGGTGGCATTTGAGGGGTTCTGTGATGCATCAGGCCAAGGCATGGGTCGTGTGCTGATGCAGCAGTAGGTGTGATCTCTTATGGGTCTAGGAAGTTATGTCCCCATGAGCATAACTATTCCACCCATGACATGGATCTCACAGTATTTGTGTTCTCACTAATTTCGTGGAAGAACAACCTCAATGGAGAGTGCTTTTTGGTCTTTACAGATCACAAAATCTTGAGGTATATCTTTTACCAATATGACATGAACATGCGGAAATGGATGTGGATGGAGTTTCATGAGGACTAAAACTTTTAAATTTCATACATATCAATGAAGGGGGATGTGGTGTCTGATTTATTGAGTAGGAATTCGCAGAAGGATGTAGTTCGCGAGTCAGTAGATGCTTTGAAGGCGGTGGAGGAGTTGACAACCCTAAGTCTGTATTCAAGGGAGGAGGATGGAAAAGGATATCTTTTCCAGATGATAGTGCAGTCCTAATTGTGTCAGTAGGTGTAGGAGTCCCAGTGGGTGGATGGAGAGGCTAAAGTGATGTGCGATCGTGTTAGCTAGGGTGATGCTTTGGGATGATGGGCAGAATATGGACAGAATCAGATGTTGTTTCAGGGAAATTTCTTCATCCTTGTGGGAATTCATGAGAATGTTCTTGTTGAGTTACAAAAATCACTCCTAGTAGTACATACAAGAGTTTCCATGATTTACCAGGCCTTGTGGGGTCATTTTTGTTAGCCAGGGGTAAAGTGGGTAGTGAAAGTGTTTGTGGAAAAGTGCCCCATGTGCCAGTAGGTGAAGGCTGTACACTACGTCCCAGGAGGTATGTGACAACCTTTATATATCCCTATGTGGAAGTGAAATGAAATATCATTGGATTTTCTCACGGGACAACCCAGAGATCAAGGAGGCGGTGATCCTATCTATGTAGTGGTGGATCGGCTGAAGAAATCATCTCACTTCCTAGAAATCAAGGTGTCAAGTATGGTGGATGACATAGCACAGTGGTACGTGGGAGAACTGGTGCGATTGCATGGAGTCCTGAGGTCTATAGTCTCTAATCCAGATACTCATTTTACCACACTGGTCTGGAAAGTATTGCATCACACTTTTTTTCACCTACCTATGCCTCATCACTTTTTTCCACCATCAGACAGATGGGTAGAAAGAGCGCAGTGTCCAGATGTGGGAGGATATGCAACGAGCATGTGCTCGGATCATTGGGGGATCATGGGCATGAAACATTCCTTTAGTAGAGCTTTCCTTCAACAATATATATCACTATAACATTATCATTTCTCCGTTTTAATCCTTGTACAGGAGGTAGTGTCGCTCACCCATGTACTGGAAAGTTATCGGGGAAGCAGGTGTTCATGGACCAGAAGTGGTGCAAAGCACGGCAGAGAAGGTTCATCTTATACGAGAGTGGATGTAGGCGGCCGAGGACCGGCATAAGTCATATGTTGATAATTGGAGGAGACCCTTGGTGTTAGAGGTCAGGGACCACATGTTCTTGAAGGTCTCCCATCATCATGGACAATAGAGTTTCGAAAAGGGGAGTAAGCTTTCTCCCATATTATTTGGTCCCTTAGATGTGTTGTGATGGGTTGGTGAAGTGGAATATTATCTTGCGCAACCACCTCCACTACTGAGTGCGCACGACGTCTTCCATGTGTCTCATCTCCATCGGTATCTACAAGTTGATTCACACATCCTCGACTAGGGAATACTGGATATCATGGACGATGTGACGTTTGTAGAGAGACTAGTGAGAATTGAGGATAGTTAGGAGAGGTTGCATTATGGAAGAACATTTCCCTTGGTTCATGGGCTATGGAGGCTTGGTGTCCTTAAGGAGAGTATCTGGAAAAGGGAGCAACAAATTCGTGCTCAATACCTGGAGTTGTTTTGAGTTTTTTTCAATTCTGTTTGGTACTTGTCTTTGATGTTGTGTTTGAACTTTTTAGCTATAAAATGGACTATTTACCTTTCCCTATTGATGTGTGTGGAGAGTCCTGAATTTTTAGAGTAAAGGACCTAATCCCTAATCATGATGTATAAAACGGATGCACTTAAACCCATGAGGGCGAGCTAGTGCTACACAAAGTGGATTGTATCTTGACATGGAGGAAGGGACTGCCTAATTCTTATGAGTGGATGATATGACCTTTATATGTATGGTTGGTTACTTTATGGAGTGGTTTCCCTAGATCTCACGGAGGTTTGCTCCTGAGAGGTATATTTCATGGTTTTTCTTCAACCCCACTCTTTTCTTCGGGTCCAGGTTTCATTATTTTGGGAGAGAATTGATTGAGAGGTATCTGATGTAATGGGCTGGAAAAAGACCCATTAAAGAGTATTCCAAAAACATGGTTCCATAAAATGGTTCAACCAAAATGGTGGCACTGGTAACGGATGCACACTAAAATGGTGGCACTACTAAGGGTGCCACCATTCACGGTGGCACCGTGATAGTGGTACCATAATGGTCACACCGTCACAGCCGCACACTAGAATGGGGGCACCGCTGATGGTGACACTATGATGGTGGCACCATAATGGTCACACCATCATAGTTTCACACTGATATGGTAGCACAGCTGATGGTGGCACCGTGAGGATGGAACCGTGACCATGGAACCGCTTACGGTGTCCCACCAAATGGTGTCCCACCCTTGTTCATTTTCCAGTTTCTGAATTTTGCAGCTCCTGAAACATATTTTTTGATGTAAATGACTTTTTATACCCCTTTGAAAACAATTTAAAGCCCATAAATGATATCTAAAATTCCCCCAAGAGTCAGGCGACCCTTGACTTACAAAAACATGTGGATTTTACTCGGTGTCACACATTTTCCCGTACTATCCAGTTCCACCCCTATCAAACATTTTCTTCTAATTAACAGAAACTATTTAAAGAAAACTGTTATGTCCAAATCTTTAATTAGAATTATTAAAAAAATTAATTCCATCATGTGAAACCATTCAACTGCATGGTGAAACCATGATCCACCATTAGAGCCATTCAAGATTTTCATATCATGTAACTCCAGGATCCGGCATTTTATCTTGTTGGAATTATTTCTTCTTCATGGATGGTATATTTTCTTTCCATGGTGTATTTGGAGTCCCCCTTCCCAATGCAAGTGTTACACCTTCTTTGGAGCTTTGGAGCTCACTCTTGGAGTCCTCGGAGTTCCTCCCCTACAAGTTGTGAATCCCTAGTTCTTGGCACATGGAGAGAAACATTGATCATTGATCATCCAATTAGTGTTTTTAATTCATCACTATTTAATTTTTATCACGTGGGGTGTGTATTATAATATTTCAATGGGGATGGATGAAACCAAACCTTAATGAAGATAATAAAAAAACATTTAAAGGATAATGGGTTCTTTTTGATGATATTGTTGTACTATTTTACAATTTCCAATAGGTTTTGAATTATATGGGCTTGTGTCCACTAAAAATCATGGTAGTTTGTGGTCTTTCCATACACACTAATAGACCCATGTCCTATGTGATAATTCAAGGGTTGTAACATGGAAATTGGATAATCACGTAAAATCAGTTAATTAAATGAATGTCCATGGAACAAGAATCCTCGTGTGAAAACCTAGTTAACCAAAAGAAATGATTAAAATCAATGAATGGTGTGGTAGAATTTGTTAATTCCTCTACTTTTTCTCTGAAAATGCATGGTTGTTCTGCTTGATCCCCGTGGGGAGGCATGGATGGGGATGGGCTCCCCTGTTTTGGATTGTTTATTGGATTATTGATTGAAAGACATGTGGGACCGTATGGTGGGGCTTGGTTTGGTTCCAGTACTTTGAGGGATCTCACATATGTCTTTTGTTATAGTGAATTTACAACAGAATCGGGTGTCCAGGCTAAAAGTATTGCATGGCTGTTTTTCCTCCTTGACTTTTGACTATGCATGATAGTTTCCTGGTGGTAAATAATTATTTAAATGGAATTACATGAATATAAAAACAGGGATGGGTTTAAAGGGAAATTGTATCCTATGAATGATTTGTGAATTGGTAGTGGGTAGTGTGCTTTTTATGAATGAATAATAACGAGGGTGTTTGTGTATAGGACGGTTTTTGAAGACCTATATTGGGATGAAGAATTTTCTTACCTATATGTTTAATTTAGTTATTCTGTTTCTTATTCATGCCCCATGCAAGTTGAGAACAACATGTAGAACACCATCATTTCAATGGGAGAGGGTGTTTTTTCCAACACTCCTATGAGTGGCTGGTTATTATCTCCTTTTCTGCTCCCTTTCTTGAGTAGCACAAGACTCTATGGGCAGGATGTGACGACCTCTGGTCAATTGTACCGCTAGATCCTTTGAGCAGGGTATGTGGTGGTGGTTGTCCTAGGTGTGTATGGGATGGTTATTTCTAAAGTGTCTTCAGGATGAGGCCCATGTGTCTTCGGGTGTGGCGGTAGATGTTCTGGCCCAGGTGTGTGTGGTCGTGGTTACGATAGATTGTTTTTGCCTATGTTTTTGTGGGTCAGATGTGTGGTTGTCATATCCCATGTGTGTGCGGGTGGGGTATGGATGTGGGACTATGGTGAGAATGGTGGGGATGTTCTGACACATAGTATGTCTTCAATAACCTGTGGGAAAGTGGTGCGGGGTACCCAAATATAAATGTTCTATTACTATTATTTTACTATTATTGAATTATTTGTGGAGTGTGCCATGGTGATGGTGGGTTGATAGCTTTTTTGCTAGAAGCTTTGGTTTTCTCAATTTCTCACGGGGCATTAGAATGTCTCTCCACATGTGCATGAGAGATTTTGGTTTTCCCTACTGAGTATACCTGTATACTAACCCTACATATATATAACTGATTTCAGGTTTCTAGGGGGACTTCGAGGATCGGGAGGGACCATACTAGTTCTGATGTAGGGACTGATTCTTTTGCTTTTTTTAAATTTGGTATTTACCTTTGTAGTTTTATTGTATTGTAGAACATATTATTTGAACCGTTCATGTGGGACTGGTTTGTCTTGGATATACTTTTACATCAAATTTTGGTGTTGTTTTGGATTTACTATCTTATCTCCTTATCCTACTAAATAAAAAATGTAAGGCCTTCCATTATTCATGTGAATATATACCCTTGGTTCTAGTCTCCACTCCATGACCTATTGATGGTGGGTCTCGGGGGGGTCATTATCACTTCGTGAACATAAAGAAGGAAGGGCCTAGAAATCTTCTACCCCTTCCCTCATCTTGGTGAAGGAGAATCGAGATATTAATAACTATTTTTCATAAATGATTTTTACAAGAGTTTTTTTTTGAAAATTCCACCAAATCATGGTGGAATCATACAATAATGGTGGGGATTCATTGACCACTAGATAAAAGATATCTCAAGAGGGTGATAGCATATCATTTTCACTATTTGGTTGGAGGAATATCATCAAAATATTTTTTTAGTGTTTTTTGTTTAATTTTAATGAATTATAAAGTGAATGAGTGTCATGTGATAGTGACTTTTTTATGAGGATATGTCTAGTGAATGCAACATGATGATTTCATGTCTTTTCTCATAGTTTTGGATCATTTATAAAAAAATTGTTTTTTAGGTGATTATAACACTTTGATTAAATTAAGTAACTAATTAAGAATTCTTAAAAATCATTATTTTATGAGTTGTGGATTGATATTGGGTCTTGGGTGTTGATATAGTCTTGAATGTGCCTTTGAAGAAATTTTTCAATATTGTATGATATTTATTTAGGGGGATAATAACTCTCTATGAGTTATATTATCCATAAAAAGTTTACAAAATTTATGCATCGTGTTTATGTATCATGTGATCAACAGTCTCACCACTTGTGGGTAATTAATCATATAATTAAAATGAAATGTTTTCCTTAGACATACATGATTTGAACTAAATTTTCTTAGTCCAAGTTGGACACATGATAATATGATTGATGTCTCAACCTACTCAAATTCTTATTCACAACCTTGTTCTTAGAGATGTGTGATACCTATATGGGTATAAATGATATTAATAGAATGTAGTAGACTATGAGAGAGGTTCTATTATCACCCTCTAAATTTAGAAAAGTGTGATACCATGAATGATTAGAATAAATATACATTATTTGAAATATAGGTATATTGTATAGACATGGAACTAGTAGACTATTGAGTGGGAAGAGATTATATAATAATTAATATAGTAACAATCAGGTTGGTGTTCCCTTGGTTGGACTATTAAAAGGATGGGTGTAAGTGGGTTTTCCATGTTTTCCATTGGAAATTATATAGTATAAATATATATATATTATTTCCCTAGTGTTATTTTTTTATATTTATAGTGTGGTTGATTATTCCATAATTTGATCATAGATATATCACGGAACTTTATTCCTAATGTTAAATGAGATTCGATCTGAACATTGAGAAAGGTAGAGTGGTATCCTATGAGGAACCTGGAATATGTTGTGACTTGGTGGACCCTGGTGGTTCTCGAATATCACATTAACCATCAATATTATTATTCAAGAGAATAATAATTACTATATACTAGTGTGAGAATACTTATAATAATGGGTTCGGAACTTGGGAGATTAACATAGAAAATGTATAATATGTTTTGGTGATTAGACCACCCTTGGCGGATGATGTATGATGTATATATCATGGTGGGTTTCCCCCCCCCCCCCCTATGTGATATGATACATAAGAGTGTGATTACTTCCCAATATTTTGATATGATATTATATGGTGGTATTCATTTCCATTTCAGCATCTAATATTTGGAATTTTCTAGTGGAAGAACACTCCCCAAAAGTGGTTATATATGGGATATTTTCATGTGGTCTTCCATCCCACAATGATATATTAGAAATTCCAGGATATATAAATTTTACCCCCAATTTGAATTTTGATTTTGGGGAGGACCCCCTTAACTCAAATGACACATGACATGTTTTTAAGGTACTTCACTTTTTCCCAAGTAATATACAATATTATTCCATAGTTGGCTGCTTTTCCGCCATATTATAATTGAGAGGTTTTGGGTAAATCCTATCGTAACCCTGTGGATATATGAGATATTTTATTATGAATGTTTATTCAACCCTTTGAGTGGTTATGTGACATGACTTTAGACATCTAGCACTCGATAAAACATGTGTGATCAATATCGGGTGTCACCTTAGAACCATGGTTTTGATGGAAATTAATATATTTCAATTACACACATTATTAGTATTTTGATCAAATATTTTGTGCGTATAAACATTATATTGGTTATATTAGGGAGAATATTTTTTGTGGAATATTGATATTTACTCAAACTAATCTCGGGTGCCTCTGACACATTTTTGGGTTCATTGAACTCATGACTGTAGATACATGTATGGCGATAGCCTAGTTTTGTAAGGTTGGTTTAGATTGCGTAGATGAAGTTATTAGATAAGACTCATTGATTTTAGTAAACCCTCGATGTATAATGTTTTATATATAATCATTTGAAATCTATTGTTGTATGCTTATATCTTCATTTGATATAAAAAATATGAATTTCATTGATTCTTCAACCACTGACTATTTGTTGTGGATATTGTTCGCTGGTTTATTTTATTTTATTACTCTTATATGAGGGTATAATATCATCATGGTATCACCATAAAATAAACATACTAGTTGGAAACCTCTAACATATGGGGAGTCAAGCCTAAGGTCATGTGGGACTCTAACTAGAACACTATTATGTAACCATGGTTTCCATGTGTTATCAACTTGATTGAACACATATTTTCTTTGTTGTATAATTTCGGGTATGTTGGAAAAGGATTTGAGATGTTTTGAAGCTTGATATTTACAAATATCTAGTGATTCATGAACAGTTTTGCATTATTATTTCCATGTCATTGGGGTTATGGGATTTCTATTTTGTTTAATTAGATTAACACTGAGGTATTTATTCAAGTATGGTTTTGTATTTTCGAGTGAAATGTCTAATTTTGAATCTTGAATCAAAGTGGAAAGAGGCCTGTATACTAGAATAATATTTTTAATATATTATTCATAGGAAAAAACATGCTTATATCTAACTAATTTCACTAATGACATGGGTTAGGTTGTTTAATGTTTCAAAAACTACTTATATAGTGGTTTTCAATATAATATTTTTTATGTAATTATACTCATACAAACCATTTTATATTCTCTCTAGTAATTATTTATTTGGATCTCATCATGGGATATTCTCTAAAGATGGATATACAATCACTCTATGCATAAATTGAATAGTAATCTTTACTATATCGGTATTGGAATTAGAATTATTGGTACTTGATCTAGAAAAAAGGAATATGTTTAGTTAATTAATGTTTCAAAATAAAACCTATATAAATTTTTCCCATATTGATCATTGGAGGAATTATAAATAAGTAAAGCATATGGATATGATTTTCTCTATGTGAATCATCCTTTGATCATATCATTATGTAAACATGGGTTTAACCCTTATCCTTCAAGGTTAGTCTTGTATATAGGTTACTAGGGAGTATTTATACCCTAATATCTTGTGTAAATGTCCTCCAAATCATTTTTTGTATTTTCAAATGTAACATGTAGGTTGAGTAGTAACCTCACCGTCATCTAGGGATTCATGAAAAAGAAAACAATTATAAACCCAAACCATTCACTGCACAAAATTAAATTTTTAAACATGCTATATGGATTAGATAGCAAAAAAGAAGGCCTCATACCGAGAGTCTATGATCCCAATGTAGATTCCATCCTTCAAGTCTACCAATGCACAACATTTTCATTCTAATATGACCCACTTGAATAAATTATAAACATTGTAAACCCCAAGAAGAAGAAATCCAATCATAGTTCACCGCCAGTGATATAAAGAATACCACCCAAAAAAGAATATAGAATTATCTTCCCTATTTTGGGAGAATAATGGGGCACCCTATCATCCATCATGAAAAGGAGCAACAAATAACTGAATCATCATCACCGAACACTAATTTTATACACCATTTGGGATCGAACGACATCATTATATTCAAAAAATTAATAGAATTGATATAAATAAATAAGAACCATTGAAAAATCAAAAATAACCTAAAATATATTCAAGAGAAGTGGGGAATGTCTCCTAGAACACAGATGACTGCTCAACCAATGAATACCAAAACTCCACAAAATGACACCAGATTAGAATGAGAAGGATGCTAGTGAAATAATTCGGGTAGCAATAGAAGTGGTTGAGTATAACATATGCCTAGACAGTTATTATTGACTGTGTAGAGAAGAAATTAATCTGAACACACACAACCCCCAAAATAAGAAATATGATAATGACTACAACCACCAGAACATCCCAGACCACCGTAAAGCATACCATGAACGACAAAATGGGAAATTTGATCTGGTGGATCCAGTCGATAGGGTAGAAATAGTTTTATATTTATGTCCTGATTATATGATACAAAACACAAATAAAGAAATATAAGAAAGGTTGAAATCCATGAGAAGATATGAGGAATCAGTGAGCAGGAGGCTTGGAGATGAAGGGGTCCCCCCAATGAGGAAACATGTTGAAAACCCTAGGAGAGGTCATCGTAGAGAGAAATATAATGAATAGGGAGTGGGGAACCATCCTCATGTAGTAATGTGATTAATGATATATATATATCGGAACAACATAATTTGTGTGATATCATGTGACAAGACTATATGGAATCTGATAGAATTGACTATTCTCTGTGATTTGTGACTTGAAAATGTAATTATTGTGTATTTTGTAATGTGAATCTGTAGATTGAATTTGGTATTGAGATTAGTTTTGGAGAGTATTATTAGTTTTATGTCTACATTTATTGATTTAAGGATGTTCCTAATGACATAGGGGACTATGATATTATATAATCATATCTTAGATGGAGAGAGAGTGTATCAATGCTTAAAACTTTTGAACTATGCTCTGGTGTCATGTGAGAATGTAGTTGGCCATAGAATTCGTGATATTCTTTGTATTTATAGGGAAAGAAACATTGAGGTTATTTTGGATATATGATATTGATATATAATGGGGAATGTAATTCTAATTGGGATTATATCATAATGATTGATAACCTATGACTCATGGGAGAGCTAGTTGGGATGTGTTATTGAGTGTTTTATGAGTGTAGAACTATTTTTTTACATGAGACCAAGATTAATAGTTGTTAAGAAATTAGGAAGAGGTTCGAAGTGGTTTATTTTTCCCAACCAAAGGATACTATGTGTTGAAATGGATTTTTGGGAAATTAATCACTATGTGAGGTAGGTGCGGGTTGTTTATGCCTGGTGAAACATTGGTTTGTTGATTAGTGACTGGTTTTGTGTGAGATGAGAACCTATGGATTTTATTAGATTTTAAAATTCAAGTTGGATTAGATTTTTATGGATGATGTATGTTATCCCACTATGGAAGGAATATACACTAATGATGAATCAAAATATTATAGTATGGTATATCCATGATTGATCCATGAAAAAGAGTTCTCAAGGATGGGATGAGAATTGATAGGGTAAAATGACATGTGTGATATGTTGGGAATTTCTAGGAATTTCACTCATGGAGGATTCAAGGGAATCTATGTAGTGGGTATCACAACATTCTACGTTGGAGTGTGTTTCCCTCACTATGGATAGTATTTTGGCGCATTTTTGGATGATATTACATGGGTTCTAGGAATAATGAGTGATTAGAGTATCAAGATTTTACTTGAAAATTACTTTGGAGTCTTCATCCATTCATTAAATATGGTAATGGATATAGTGTCAGATGTTATGATTTATAATTGTTTTTTCTAAGGGTTGTAATAATGACACCCCTATTGTTGGGAGTAGTAAATCGGTCCTAGAAGAATGTACTTAATTTTGGTATATTTGTATATGTGATTATATTTATTATTGTATGGTAGCTATGAAACTATGATGAGGTTTTGTAGTTAGATTAAATTTTTCCAAATTACTTAGTAGGTGAATGGTATTTGATTTGGATGTTGTATTGGAAGGATTTATATTATTAGTGTCGATCATAGGATTGAGTTAACATGATCAATGAGGGAGATAAAATATAGGATTTATAGTTCTCATGGAGACTGAATGATAACAACTGTGGGTGATTGAGGACCCAATAATTTAATTTCATTGAGTTTCAGGTTTGAACATTAGTGTGGGACTTTAGACCATCTTTGGATGCCTCCACTAATTTATAAATTGTGATTATATTCTTTAATAGTGAATTAGTGGTTGGGAATAATAGTTTTCAAGAATTTTTTACTATACGAGGATCTATTAGTGTTATTTTATGAGATCAGATGTGCTGAGGTAGAAACCATATCAAACCTATTAATGGACTATTATAAATGGGTTTTAGGTAGTCAATTCTTTAGTGGGGTGAACATGGGCCAATATAGTACTTTATGAGTAGAGTATTTTTTTATGAAGAACCATAATCCTAGAGAAAAATATATCAATGATACTTTGGTGTCTCAAATGATATAGTTTCGGTTTAGTTCTACCTCAATATTGGTTATTCTGATGATCAGATAGTTCGAATTTTGGTGAAATGTGTGTCCTTGGGATTATAGATGCATTATGTGTTCTCATTTAAACGTTGGGGGTAAAATTTTGTGAGTTAGTGGTGAATTAATGACCATGTTGGGTCAATATTTATTATTAGAGTTCCATCATGTATTATCATAGATGATAAGTACCACAGGTGGGAGTTTTTTTTAAAACATGTTGTTACGGGCAATGACATCTGGTGGGAATTTTAATTTCAATCCTAAATAGAGGATTTTATTTAAAATAAAAGTCAATAAATTGTTTTGGGGGATGTATCATCACTAGGAAATGGGTATGGGTATATTTAGATGTCCAGGATGAGTTTTGGGTGCTTTATTGAATGTTATATAAGGTTCAAGGTAAACCCCTTTGATGGTTTCTTCTACTGATGCTCTTAATGTTATTAATGTTGATGGTGATGTAGTGATAAAGTGAAATTTGGGGATTCATTCTGTAAAACCCTATGATTTTATGGTATATATATCATTTTGAATAAAATTAATCTCTTCTATAGATTGTGCTATATATAACACTATGTCCAAATGAACAGTAACATAGTATAACATTATAAACTATCAATTAAGTAGGCAGTTATGAGTACAACTAATGAAATTATGAAAATTATTTGTTTACAAAAAATTAACAAATTAATTGGTTATCATTTTATTATAAATTAAAATACAAATCATTTGATAGTAAAAGAAATGATTTTCTGAAAACTATCTTTATGTGTGCAATATAATTTTACCATAATTGTAATGCCCCGACCCCAAAATCCTAGAGTCGGTGCATTATTAAGTATCATTGGAATGATCACAAAAGATAATGTCTTGAAAGAACAATTAGTTTAGATTACTTGGATGTACTAGATACATTTCTAAGGATTACATTACATCATAAAATGGAAAACTACAGCAACATTATTTTTATGGACAACACTGAGATACCATAGACTATCCATACAGGTCATTCATAAAATATTTCTTCTCATCCTAGGAAAAATAATATAAATGGGTGAGCTGAGATGCTCAGTAAGGATAAAAATAAAGCAGAAACTTTCATAAATAAGCATAAAAATATAAGACGATGTATAAAAAAACTGAAGCATTTTAAAATTGAACTTCAGTATAATATGGAAAAGATAAAATCAAATTATTCCACTTACATACTCACATGTATATTATAAAAGTGGAATAATCATGTGCAATATCAATAGAAACATTCATAATGATGGAATGCATAATTCCAGACTTTCATAACCACATAGTCAAGGCCTTGTGCAAAGACTACAAATAATATTTTGTCAAGGCCTTGTGCCAAGACACTAGTTTGTCTAATGAGACGCACTAATTCATAGATGAGCTATAGCGGGATCCACCAGTCATATACTAAGTCCAATTAATTTCTCATATGAAAAGGTTTAAACATAACATAAACATTCGTATTAAGACTAGCATATGAAATGTCATTACTTCTTCTATAAAGCATGAATGGTATAAAAATAACACATCCACAGTCAAATATATCAGAAACCCTTCTATACAATATGGATGTTTTGTATCATAATAAATCAACTTCAAATAAACTAAAAATCCATCAATGGATGTTAATATAGAATAAATCAAAACCTTTTTAGAGAAATATCTCATTCTGTTTTGAATTCATTTAAAAGTCACATAATTATAAATGAAAACATTTATATTTGAAAATATACTTATAATCTTATAAGGGATGCTTCAACGATATTATAATGGAAGAAAATAGCGACACCCTCCGTATATGTTAAAAAAAATACATTCTTACCTTAATTTTGTTGAAAAGGTGATAAAGGACCTTGTTTGGAAAACGATGGAAAGATTCCTTTATAAAAATATTATAAAAATTAAAACAAGGGTATAAATGACTTTAACCCATAGTCTATAAAATAGTAAGAATGTTTTGAAATAAATTTTTAAGAAACATTGATGTGGATGAAAAAGAGGTCCCAGTAGATACTTACGTGAAAACAACCTCGGAAAATAAAGAGATTGTGAAATTAACTCTTACCTTGTAATTTTCCTTGGTTGAGGGTAATTTAACCTCATGTATAATGGTGAAATAATTTTTATTAAATTATAAAATAATCATATACATTAAAATGATATCATATATGATCTTTTTACATTGCTTTCTTAATAATATCTTTGTATTATCATCATTTCAGGTGTTAACAGATGAGTTTTCCTTTATATTATTTGTTATGTGAGTCATATTTGTTATGGTTGGGATGTATTTTATTCATATCCAGAATTATATCATGTCTTTAAACATTATTTTTAATCATAAAATGAAAATTATTCTATAATGGATACGACGGGGAATTAATCTCACCACGACGTGGAAACGGTAAGTCATACGTACGCATGTATGGTTGCATGTCATTAAAAGGATGGAGAGAATAATGAATATGGTTTACCACATTTATAATGCCATCACAGTATATGTAATATAAAGGAGTTATTATTTTATAATGGAGACAACAAAGAAAGAGGAAGTGGAAGAAGAGAGGAACATGAAAGAGGTGATGAAATATTTACCTCTTCTTCAAGTTCCTCCTTTTGATTTGATAAAAAGGGCTCCTTAGGTTGGCATCCTGACTAAAGGAAGGCCTATAAGATGATGGGAGGATATTTGATAAGGTATTTGGTCATATTTTGGCTTATCCAAAAGGATTTTAAGGTGTGAATTTGAGGGAAGGTGGAGTTCCATTTTATAAAAGGGGTGAGGGACACCTTAGGAAAAGCTAGAAATAATAATTTATAATAAAATAATTTTCTTTTTTTAATGTATATAAAGTATATTATTTAAAGTATAAGGTGGTTATGGGTCTAAAACCACTCAACCAATAGGTTATATACAGGTTTGGGTCACTATATTATATTTATCTTTTAGATTTAACTCGTAGTTCAATAGTTTTACATTTACCATGAATCTTTGTATTTTTATATTATATGGTTAATAAAATTACTATATCCTTCCAAGAGAATCCCAAGTGGTTCATTAATGATACAAATATCATTATATATGTCCTTATGTCGATCCTTATATTTTTAGGAATAGAATATCAATTAATAATATAATATTTGTTTTAAAAACTCTTTTACATCAAATTTGACATTATTTGGTATTTTGTTTCTTCTAAATTTATAACAGAATTATTACTCGAAAAAAACTAATATAACCAACCCTAATATGGAATATTAACCTATAAATTTTTTTTACTCATAAAAAGTCTCAAATTACATTTATTTGGATATTTATAATATCAATTATTTTAATATTTCACTAATTATGTAATTACTACATCATCATCGTGTAATAAATAAATTACATTATTTAATGTCTGAAAAATATAAATAAAAAACCATTATGTAGGAAATATTTCTAACTTTATAATTAATATTTATAATTGAATCTATCTTATGTAAAACTCCATATTATTAATATTTTAGCTATTAAACATTGATTTTCACTCTTTTAACTCTTCTTTAAATAAAATAATAATAAGTGTCTAAATCTAATCAATGTGGACCCAAAAGGTTTATATTTTATTCATAAGGTTGTTTTTGGTCGAATTATACTTATCCAATAGAATTAGGACATGTGTTATTGTAATAATAATATCATTTTTACCCTTAACTACCCGATTTACTTTTAACTGTGTTAAATAAAACTAAAAAGTAAATATTCACCCAAAATTATTTTCATCTTATTGAACCAAATTTTACTTACTGATATCAATTTAGTCTCTCTAACATTGGAAATTCCACTCACAAAAGTAGTAAAATTATGTTTTATGTGAATTTGTAAATTCCCCTAGGTGGTGGGTAAAAGACGATGAAAGTTCCATTAAAATATTTATATATCTACAATTATTATAAACTAACTACAATTAATTACATTGAACATATATAGTTATTTTGTATCTATTTTTACATAACATAAATTTAAATAAAATAAATAACTATTTAAATAATAATTGGGTTTTGAACTATAACTCAGTGTCATTCACTATTCATCAAAAACTGAATGTTTTCAGAAAAATACCAAAAAATCACCTTAAGATAATTTCAATATTCCGAATCCAAAAATGAAGACCATTTTGAAAGATAAAATTTATAAATTTTTTAAAACAATGTATTACTATTCATAACGGCTACTTTGATTGGTTGTGGTTTGTTAGAACTCGAAGTTGCATACAACACAAACTACTGCATTATTCAAAGAGAAGTGTACCATGGAAGCATGAGGTGTTACATTAATAAAATAAATTAATCAATATTTATGAATAATTATAGTGAGATATATATACAGATATATTAAATAAATTTTTTATCCTTAATCTATTATATTTTAAGCATTAGTTATGAATAAATCTTGTATTTTGGTTAAAAAAGTATTTTTCTCAAAAGAGGTTTTATTTACATTGCTACACTCAATTTAAAAAACATTTATGGTAAATTTAGAAATATTATTCTAAAATATGAATATAAATATTTTAATCACTGTGTCAAAATTATCTTAAATTTAATTTTTTATAATTTTCTAAAGAGTTAAATTTTTTCAAGAAAAAGTGGAAATTACTCATTTCAATTGAAAAATGCATTTCAATTTAAAGAATTTAAAATTTTTCATTTTAAAAAAAGAAAAATTTATCAAATAAAATTATTATTAATCCAATTTTTTAAATTTTATTCTATTTTATGATGAATTTTGATATAATATATTTTTTACATAAAAATAAATTTTCCATAGAATATCACTTTTTCGAAAAGTTTGTCGGTTTAATTTAAAATTAAATTATGAAACATCTATGAATTGAATATTGTAAATTTTTTTCAAGATTTTTATCATCAAAATTGATAATAGGTTATATGTTAGCTTAATTTCATTCATAATTAATAGTAAACATAGTAAAAATTAATTCCCTAGTAAAGCATAAAATGGGCTTACCAGAGGTTAAACGAATATATAAGGGAATCTTTCCAAATTAAAAATTTCTATATACTATTTTATAGACATATTTAAAAATTATAAAATCCTAATTTAAAATCTATTTTTTATTTTTAATCATTTCTATTTTGAATGACTTTATTATTTTTTATTCTTTTTTGAAATTTCAAAGAAGGTCCCCCACCCTCCACTTATAAAGGAACACCCCTTATACCCTCCTCTCCAATAATAAATGGAATTTTGTTGGATGAAATTATTTCCCTAATAACTTCCTTAAATATCTATCAGTTACCAAGATACCATGTTTATATCATAATAATATACTAAAAATTCATTATTTATAATCCTACCGAGGTTCTCTAAAGAAGAGGTGTAGTTCTTAACCATACATTTTCATTTTATCTCTTCCTCCACACCAGTAATATATTATAAAAATAAGATAAAATAATAAATAAAGTGTCTTATATATACATATATAATATTAATTTTTTTAATACCTTATATTCATCCCCTCTTCCATGTTATGGGAAACAAAACCATCAATTATGGGTACGGAGGAATACCACCTCCCATACTAATGTAATTTTTTTTCAGTTACCACCTATATAGGATGGATATATTGCTTTATTTAATGTATATATATATATATATTATTTATAATATATATATAACTATATAAATTTAGTATCACTTCTAAAATATTTCCTACCAATCCATTAGAAAATGATAACGTTGCACATGCATACAAGTGGACTGCCCCCTCCACAAGCGATGTGATAATTTTTACTTTTTCTCATGGATATTAATTATGATATATTTTTTGAATATTGATGAAATATATTATATAATAACATTTCTATAATTTTCAAAAATTATATACATTTCTATTATTCAATTTTTCCAAAAAAAATTGATTCAACGTTCATGCGTACGTACGACCTTCCATCTCCCTGAACTGTGTAAAACATTTTTCAATCTCATCTTTTATATATGAATCTAATTATGTATATTATGCATGTATATATATATATATATGATATTTTTATAATTATTAACATTATTTATATTATATATCCATAATTAAAGTACATGGACCAAAACTATTGATTTGAAACATACATGAAAAATTAAGTTGTTATCACCTATAATAGTAATTTTTATAAATGAATTTTAATAAAAGGGTGATAAAAAGTTATAAGTAAATAACATTTTCTATTATATATATGATTATTTTTATATACTATAATAATAATAAATATATATTTACTATACATGAGGTTCAAACATGTATGAAGTAAATCATACTAAGGTATGAGTTCATATCACAACCATATCATTATTAGAGAATTTTCATGTTTATGCCTCCAATAGTTATGTTGGTTTAAATTTATATCATTAAACCAATATATTTTATTATAATATGGGTATTTTTATAAATTAAATTTTTTCATTTCATTTTTCTCACTTTTATGAACTCAAGAGACTAAAGGAATCATTTTTATAGAAAATCAACTTTATTTCTCTCATTAGTATAAAATCCACTATCTACCATGTCGATGTTTTATTAAAATGTTTTCAAAAATTAAATTATTATTTTCCAATGATAGTAAAAATTAATTTTACCCTTGTTTTTATTTTTAAAAGAAATTTTCAATTTAATATTCTTTGGATTATTTGAATGTTATTCATTTTCATACTTTTACAAGTGTGTAAAAGGAATGCTTACAGTAACATCATGTACAAAAATACCTACCATCATGGACACTACTTTTCATGAAGATTGCATTATAATTTTTTGTGTTCCCTTTCAAATAAAAACTTTTACTTCATATTTGGGAATTACAATATAGTTTAAATAAGTGATTAAAATGTAAATAGTTTATTTCCCTTAAGAAATTTTCCATTTATATTCTTATACTATATTCGTATATATATACATTATGTGGTCAATATTATGATTTATTGGGGATATAATATTTGTATACCATTCTACATATCACACTTGATGTTATATGATTATGTTTTCTTATTTAGGAGAGTCTTCACATTTCCTTCAATATTAATGTTTAGATTGGTTATGTTTCATACCATTCATATGAGTTATAAATTAGACTATGAAGATAGAGGGAGTGACCTAATATAGCTCATAGATACATTGGTAGGTCCCATTAGACAATGTATTTTGGGTGTTTGGGTGATTTATTGCCCGTTTTTGTAAAAAATCTTGGAATAAGTCCTTAAAGATTTGTTTATGATGTCCATCAATAATAATCTCCTCATTATGTGATTATCAATTAATGTCCATGTGATTAGCTGATTAGTTATGATATAAATGGATAGGATTCAAGATCATATGATTATTTATATGGAATTATTTGGTCGTCATTTACTCCAATCATATTACTCATCATGGTCTTGTTTTTAACTAAATGGAAAGTGTTTTCATATATTTACCATAACATATTGATTTTTACTTATCTATTTATGATAGATTTTTATGCACGCATACCCTTACTGAGAATATAATCTCACCCAGTTCATATTTTTCCTTTTTACATGATTATAATAAATTTATAAGGATTATTATTTACTGATATTTAAAATAGTATAGTTGTTTTATCAAAGAGAATTCTATGTTTTATTTTGTGTCTTCAATTGTAATGTTAAATTCTTGTATGTAAATAGTTTTCTAGAACTGATAAATGATTCTGTCCATGGGGATGTGATCCTTTGTATCTATAACCAATATAATGAACTAACCATCAACCCCATTCTACTGGGGTTGAGGTCTTTGAAGTTGGTATTATATAAAATTTATTTGAAACATTGGAAACTATGTTTAGGAAAACATGGATTAGAGAATATAAATGTATGATTGAATTTAAGGATAATTCTTTGTATAGGATAACATCCAAAAAAATTATCTAGGTAATTATTATGATGTTTTTCTAGTAATACATCCTAATATGATTCCTAATGGTAGTATATAATATAATGTATTCCATTGTTTAAAAATGGTTTCTGGTGAAATTAATGGATACCATTATTATACATAAAATATATTTATGGATTTTATTCCTATGAAATATAATTAATCTTCATATAGAGATGAAAATATTATAACATTATTAGGGTAGCTGACTCAGGTTATGACCAATAACCTTGCCTATATGGAGAAGACTTTAGATTGACAATACGGTGTGACAATCATAGGTTGTTTCGGGTGTTATAAACATACATAATTTATTGGTAATAAAAATTCATTTGTATCCAAGAAATATATAGGCTCTTTAGGGATGCTAGTTCTCTCTCTCGGATGTAATGAAAGGGAAAAGGTTATCAGGACCATTTATCGTATCATGAGAGATTTTGACAATTAATGTTCAGTAATTTAAATAACTATGTTTGTGGAGGGAATTAAAATCATGTAATGTAATTATTTGCGGGGTAATGTAGCAGTACTGTAGCAGCAATGTACACTATGCGGGTACTGTAGCAGAAATGTACACTGTCCCGGTACTATAGCTAAATTGTACACTGTACATGTATTATAGGAGAACTGAATACTATGAGTTACTGTATCAGTTACTGTAGCAGGTAATGTTCAATACTATAGTAGATGGAACTATTCACCTTGGGCTACTCATATGGGCATGGAGTCCTTAAGGATTTTGGCACACCTTGGATTTCAGGTCAGTAGGGCATTCTGGCCACCATTAAGGCCTTAGAGACACCTCAAGGCCTTTGGGCCTCATGCAGTTGCCCTGGACAGACTACTAAAAAAGGAGCAGCCTTAGAAGAGGATTTAGAGCAGGTGCACTAACCAGAGAAGAGCGAAATGTATTTGTCAGAATGAGAGGGTATGACTATTCCATCAGGAGCAGCCTACGCTTGTACGAGAAACGTAGCCAGACGGCCATGCAAAGGTGGGAAACTACTATCATGATGCAGATGTCGGGGAGGGATCATTCGTTGTAGATAGTCTGGTTGAATTCCCAATGCCCTTCAGTTCATATAATCTCTTATGCCTATGGGCAATGTAATCTCTAAGCCTACGGTCCTTGTATGGGTACCCCCTTATCCCTTGAAAGGGGGGTTTTCAAAAAATCAATAAAAATGAAGGCCTTCGGGCCATTCGTGCTATATAATCTAAAGATCAAGACCGAATTTTAATTTTTTGGGTATAATACAATCCTTAATACGGTACTAGTCACCCAAGAATTCTCATTATATTTGGATACTATACCATGTTCTATCATGATAGGGAGAGAATTATCCAATTATTATTAATTAAAAGGATTGTAGGATAAGAACTTGGAAAAAAATCACTCTATAAAAGGAAATATTGAAAAATTGAATAATTAGAGGGTATAATTTAAGACTTGAATTTTTTTAATGAAATACAATGCAACATGTTTGTTGGGAATGGTAGTTTACCAAAAATGTGGAGGGAAAGTCCACTAGGCTCATGATTTTAAGGTAACGAAACAATCGACCTATTTTCATTGCCAAAACAATAAGGAGATGGGGAACTAGGAAATTTTTTATTTAGGAATCGGGATAATATTACCTAGAATAGTCCAAGGGAGAAATTCTAAGAAGACATTATCAAAATATATGAGGTTGAAGTTTCCAAAATTTTGGTTAATGGTGCATTAATAATCTCATAGAATTTTGTTTATTCATTATTGTTTTATACATCTTAGCACTACTTTGTACCATCCAACTATTCCTTGAAAATAATATAATTTCATTGAACCAAAATAATATAATTACCATTCAAGACTCCTAGTGGAAGTGTTACTATAATTAAAATGTGTTATTTAGTTCCCATTATGACATATAAACATGCCATATTTGTTTAATTTCTTATTATAACTAGTCTTTATTTTTATATATTATATTGAATGGATGGAAATTTAAAATATAGAACATTATTTTTTTCAAAGAGAATGAAATTGCCATTCCTGATGAAGATAATGAATTACTTATAATTATAGAGGAGAAGTAACAATCAATTTATTTTCGAGATCCACCCTTAGTATCACTTCTAATTGAGATTATTAGGGAAGAATAGAAGACAACATCTATGGATTGAAAAGGTAATCTTCCAATAAAGGATGAACCTATTATATATAAATACACTAATGTATTTGACATGGAATTTTTGGGAAATCCACCATAACCTAATGTTGCGTTTTTTATTTATTTAATCCTTGATATAAGACATATATCAATTACTCTCTATATAATAGATAGTATTGAATTTGTGGAGTTTAATAAATGACAACTGTAATTATGAGATAAGGGATTTATATGTCCTATTTCATCACCTTTGGGAGCCCCTTCTTTCTTATTTAAGAATAAAAATAGTTATATGATGTTGTGAATTGATTAAACGGAAATAAATATTATTATGATAATGATAAAGAATCATTTACCTTATATTAATGGAATATTCACTCAAATTCACAGTGCTCAATACTTTTCAAAGACAAACCATTGTTCCATGTATCATCATTTATGAGTATTTAAGGAAGATATTCAAAATTAATCTTTTCAAATTAGTTTTGAACATAAAGATTTTAAATTAATGATGCTTTTATAGACTAATTCATGCTCTATTATTATTGATCTAATAAATATAGTGTTTATGGAATATATTGATAATTTGTTGGATGTATTTATTGATGATAACATGGTGTATTCTAAGATCTATGAGGACCATAAGAATGAAATTCGGTTCATTTGGGTGAATCTTATAAGAATAATGTTATATTAAAAATATAACAAGTGTGAATTTTGGATACATAACATTTATTATCCTTTCCATTGTATGCCCAATGATAGAATATCAATTCATACTATAAAGAAAAAGGAAGTACAATAATAACCCGCACTAATGAACATAACTGACTTATGCAGTTGCATTATTTTGGAATATTACTAGAGATGATTTTTTAAAAATAATTCCCAATTGGATAACCTGTAAATCAATATTACTAGTAAAGGTATTATTTTTATATGGAAAAAAGAACGTAAAGAATTTTTTTAATAATTGAGGATAATATTGGTGAATCATTCAATTTTTAAAATATTATTAGGAAATAATATATTTGTGGTATATAATGAGAAATAAAATATGGGATATAGTTGTGTAATTATGCATATTGTTAATGTGATTATATTTGAATCATGTTAGTTAAAGATTCATGACCAAAACTATCCATCCTATGATATTGAGTTGGCAATCATAATATTTTTTAATGATATAGAGATAATATATATATAATGAAAGATGTGAGATATATATGGATCACTAGAGTTTTAAATACATATTTTCATAGAAATATCTCAACATGAGAAAAGGTTATGGATTGAGATACTCAAATATAATTATTAATTAATACATATTCACCCAAGAAGAAAAATAAGGTATAGGATTCATTGTATAGGAAATATCATGGAGTTGTGACAAAAATGAGGATCGATGAGGATGCTCTAGTTGTTGACATTACAAATATGTGTACAAGATTTACAAGTGAAGGGGATACATCACGACTTTTTAAAAATATTTTTAAACCATATTTGTATGAATTGATAAAAAAAACATAATGATGAGAATATTTGAAAGAAAATTTATTTCAAGATGATGTAAAAGTGGAAAAATCATAAGTGAAGTATGAATTATGAAATTTAGAGAGTGAATATGGCTTCCATCTATACCTAATATGAAGATGGAACTATTGGATGATTATCATAGATTGAATTTTTCTATGCACCCTCATAGAACCATGATGTGTAGTTTATTGTCCATTTTTTCGAACCATGGAAATTTTTCCAATAGAATTTAAAATTATCCATTGGTGGATGGGTATTTTTGATTCTTAGGAATTAATTTGAAGTCTTGTGGGTTTAATGGTCAAGAAAATATTTTTTTTAGAAGTTAGTTATGTTTTTTAAGAATTCATGGGAATTCAAGTAAACACTTGAGTAATAATAGGAATAAAAAGTTGTAGTAAATAGTTTCTACTGGTCATTGACGTCATGAATCGCATTCCTGGAGTGAATGGGATTCATAGAGTGTGGTCGGAAGATACAAGACCTGAAATCCTGGGTGGCATACCCTATGGAACTAATGATGTGTATTTTTTTCATTTAGTTATTTCGATTCACATTATGAAACAGATTGTTTTCATGAATCATTTGAGCAAACTTTTTATTAAAGGGATAGTTGGGGAAAGAATCCTTATTTTTCCTTCACATAATAGGTGGATATGTGAGGTCTCTCAATTAGAGGAATCTCGTCTCCCACTTTTCTTCACTGAGCAAGGTAATATTTGGTGTGTTTTGAAATCATTGGCAGGATTCGACATCGTTTCCCTTAGAGCATAGTGGTATTGGCCATTTCCAATTGGGTTTTTACTCTACGAATGAAGAGTTCATCTAGAGAGGTCTTATCCACTTTTCTTCATTCCATTTTCTTGAGGGGTTCTCCCTATAATGGAACCAGCACAACATGGTAGACCATCTAAAAGTGTTTTCTTAGATTTCCATCAAGATATATGCTTCACTGTTAGACAATATCTTGGATGCAAAAGTGTCTTCTCTCATAAATCAGTAAAATTAGATGAAGAATATAGGAGTTTTTTTTATGCTTCCAAAATGTTGTTGGTCTGTATGCTTTCCTATTAAATTCAAATTGTTTTTAACATGCGTTTTTGTGTGGAACATTGAACATTCTCTTCATTTCCCATTAAATGTGAAATTATATATGTATAAACTAATTCCTTAAAATATGTATCAATATATAATCTAAATTATTTCTTTTGAGGTTTCCCACCTCAACTCAAACCACCCCTTGGGTGTATTACTTATATTCCCATGTCCACAATGAAATGTTTAGGTAATTAAACTATCCTTCTTGTGTGTTTCTTAAATTATCATTATTTTAAGGATATATTACTCATCAACACATTATTTTAATGAACCCACCTTTAAATGATAATTAACGTGAATTAAAGTCATTGAAATTATATGATAAACCATGTTTAAAAATAAAACCACCTATGAGGTGCACTATTATCTTTAATAAAATATAAAAATTGAAAGGGATATTTAAAATGTTAAATGGTGTTATCCTTCTTTATATACAGTTGAATTGTATTTTGTTATGCTTTTGAATATATCCCCTTTAATTCTGATCTAAAAATTATGATAAGTTATGGTTACTAACCCAACCTTCCTTATAAATTAAATTTAAATGGCTAATTTAATTAAGTATGCCTTATTATACTTGAGTTCTTTTTTAAAGAACACATAGGAATGGATCATAGGTTATTAGATATTTTTTGTTACCATGAGTGATATTCTTTTTCTTATTTTGGAAAACCATGGATGTGATCATAGGTTACATGAATTATATTCTTCCTTCAGTGATACGTGGGTTTTATTTTCAGGGAACACCTTGGATAGGATAATAGGGTTGATAATGCTTCGGTCAATACATGGGTGTCTTTTTTAGGGAATAACATGGATTTGATCATAAGGTAATTAGAGGTTATTAGAGATACTTTGGTTCCCTCATTATGTAATTCCAAGGACATGACCATTGAATAAATAGAATTGCAAGATTCCTTGGGTGATACTTGGGTTCCACATTTTGGGATGCCTTAAATGAGAATATAGGACAAATAAAATATATATTTCATGCTTATTGTTATATATGAATAGTAGTATCTTTTCATAGTAGATATTATACCATGATTCCTTGGCTCTGTATCTTGGGTATTTGGATAGTTGAGGGCATTATTCTACATTTACTTGACTACATAGGGTTTCTACATGGTTTTAAAGACTCTGCATTTATAGACAATTGAGCTATGCCTTTGGTACCAACTAATACTACTAATCTGTATATATATTTTTATATATGTTATTACATAAATAGTTAATATATATACATACATTCTTATACTAATTTATACACACACACACATATATAGACACACACACACACATGTATATATATATATATTCACATTGTGACTTCTTTTGAGAGATAATATGGCATAGACTGAAGTAGGTATGGTCATCCAAGGGTCCTTGAGAAACCTGATCCTAACTTATTACATTTATTTATTTATTCTTATTCTATTGAATATACATACACAATTCCATATTTTATATTCACAGACTAGATATATTTAGATATCGTTGGTGTTATCCTATAGATTAAATCTCACACCTAGTTGGGCCAACGTTTTACTGGGGTACCAAAACAGATCTCAGTGTTGCTGGATCATGAAATAGTTTTGGGTTTCTTATTGTTAGTCGTGTTCATGGGATCTTAGGAGAAGATGACTGATCCGGTGAACTAGATTCTCATATAGATAGAATTTTAATCTTTTTTCCTTTATTGTTTTTATAATTCATGTATTACCTATTGTATGTTTAGTTCCTTGGATTATGCATCATAAAATAGACATGTGTGTTTGGTTGTATATTTTTCATTATCTATTTTATCAATCATTAATATCTTATTCTACCTTACATTTATACTACTTTCACTATTGATTGTTTTATTATCTATTGTACTACATTTCTACTCTAATCATGATTGTATAGTCTTCACACCGTACAATCATTAGACACTCTTTTCTAGGTGACGTCCTCTTTCATAGAGGGAGTTGCGCTTGAGCCTATGTGAAATATTGATTCAAGGCACCATATTAGTTTCACCAAGGTTAGGACATTAAAAAGTTGTATTAGAAAATTTTATTTTCATTTGTCTTACTATTTTTGGCTAATAGACAGGAGGATAGGAATGTGTTGGTTCGTGTTAATTAGACTTGTCTTGGAGTGATCATCCCATGCATAGGTAAAAGACTAAGGGTCCATAGATGAGGCTGTTGTTCATGTTGTTCATTATCATAATTTATTATGATATCACTTTAGGATATTAGTGTACTTCCCAATGATTAATTATTTATGAGATTGTGGTATCTTATCCTTGTCATGGTATTGTGATGAGATTTTAATACATGAATAATTCTAGGAACATTAATATTCACCTTCAATTCATATTCCATGCCATGTATGTTTAACACTATGCTAGCCTAATATTTGTGATTTGTTCCATGTGTGAATATATAACATGTTGCCTCAGTATTTCTCTTTACATGCATTTGTACCCTACTTTTGTGGTTTTCTATAAATATCTGTGTATTCTTTAGTACATTTTGCATTACTAGTTATGAATTTTCTATAAAATTGTCTATTAAAGTTTCTGCCTCAACATAAATGGTGTTTTTCTATATATATTGAGAGGTTCAACTTATCTAACCAATCCTTGATTGTTTTATCCATAGATCATTGGTTACATGGGATGAAATATCTATGTTAGAGATTAAATGGGTTCCAATAATATATTGTAATGTTTATTGGCCCTCATATATTGGTATGGGTAACCCATATAATCAAACCATTACATAGGAACTTATTATATTTTGAAATCCAAGAGTATATTTTTTCTAAATAATATTAATTACAATTGTAATTTATAATGGAAATTTCCTCTATAAAAATGAAAATGGTCATTCATCTAAAAAAATAATGTTTCTTATATGTGTATTCTAAAATGAAATTTTTATCATAAATGGTAACTCTATCACTTGGGCATGAAGAACTGTATAAATAATTTCTAAAATGACCAAATGGACACAAGTAGGTAATTTGGAGAATGTCTCTTAATGATATAGAGTTAATTCAACCCATGTAGGTTTGTCATGATTCTATGTGCATTTGAGATAAACCAACTAAGGATGTAATTGAGTCTTGTAATAAATTGTGGGACCTCCATAGGTCGCCTTTACATTGATATGTCTTAATACTAAACCACATGGGGGTATAATCATGCTATGTATGGATTGTTAATTTAAGTTTCATTGGCCACTTATATGTTTTTTTTATAAATGTATAGTGAAACCTTACTAAATTTATCTCCTTTAATTAATAAAAACTGGTCACCTTTCCTTAGTATATACTCATTACGATATAATGGTTAATTGAAGTTCAAATTAAAACCTAAATGGTTATTTAATATATAGATTGGAATTGAAATTTTCTATTACTAATCCCAATTCTGATAACCTTATAGATAAATATGGATTAATAAAACTTATAAGATAAATAGACTAAATATGATTGGATATCAGTTAAATATTATGGTTTAAAATGAAATTGATATAACATTCCTATGTGGCCCTATGGCCTTAGAAAAATAATGTTCCAATAAATTTTTCTATATGAATGGAACTTAATGTTATAAATTTACAATTAGTTAAATGGTTTGAAAATAACCATAAATGTTTTATATAGCTTAACAATTATGTAATGGAAAATCCTTATGTTTCATTTCTTATATCTTTAGAATATGAATGTGAGTGTCTCTTGTAGACTTTTTATTTTATCTCTTAAATCTAAATGACTGGAAGTATGTCCATGTTGTATTTTCAGTGTGTCTCATATTTATGTATATGATGTCTTATTCTACAATGTATGGTTCTAGTACATTTATGTTTTCACCCTTATAAAAAATTACATTGCTAAATTTTGTGATGCATTTTATATGTTATGTGTTGTTTGGGTGTTATTTTTTCCAGGTAGGACTCTTAGTTCTAAAACCGAACTCGGGTTAGAGGGGATGTTGTTTGATATATTAACCCATGTGTAGGGTTTGAAAATCATGTAATTCAAGTTATTAGGTTGTTATATATGCCTAAGGAAAGATAAAGAGCTTATTAGATCATGTAATACATTCCCCTTTCTGAGATGCATGGTTCTTTTGAGCCTATAAATTAAAGGAATAAAAACATTCTAGTTAATCTGTTGTGAAATATTGGTGTAGTATTCACTGATATATGTAGTCCACATCAGTTGGATAAAAATGGTTTGTAAATCCATATGAGTATGGTGGAAATAATTTAAGACTTGAGTTTTAATTTTTAAATCATAGGTCATCTCCAATGTAGAGTGACATAATTATTAAATGAAATATAACATGTCCAAATGTTAAGAATAATGTTGTAAAATGAGTAGGCTCTATATCAACATCATCTAGGTTGGTTTAGATTTTATGACTAATATTTTGGAATTTGTGGACATAAAACTGGAAGAGTTCTTCATGTAAGTATGAATATGAATCTAATCTAGAACACTTTCAAATGATGGTTTTTCCCTCTATTAAATTGGTTCTTGGTAAAAACGTTTTGGCTATGACCCAGGGTCATAGTCATTGGTCGATGGAGTTTGTTCCATTCAATGATTTTCCATTCTCAATAAAATATCAATACAACACTCGTAAAGTGGTTATCGTCACATCGAATAGTTTTTAGTGTATCCTTACAAGTATAGGGAAAACAATAGTACCCGACTAGTTGGAAGTAGTTATGACTAATTTTGAACTCTCATGGGGCTATTGAATTTCAAAAAATGATTATTCTGGTGAGGTGTCACAATGATGACTTGGTTAGGAGTGTATGTATACTTTGAACCACAATTAGTCAGGGATGGACATCCGTGAATGTTTTTGAGTGAGCACATGATGAATCTGATGGCAGAGGCAACATGTTTGGTTAATGATGACCAGTTATCATTTATATTTGAGATCATTAAAAAGAATTCATCTCGTGATGGTGCAATAGTTTTTTGATGAATTTTGGATATGGATAGTTAGAAACCATGTTGGGCACATCATCTTGGTTATTATGGGTGCATCACTAGTCTTATGGGTAATAGTTCATAACCCCTTAGTGTACTCTCAGTATATAAATGATCGTCTTCACTATCTTAACATTGTTTAGGGTACAATAAGAGAACAATTTTTTGTACCAACATAAAGAAAGAAGGTGATCCGTTTTGTGGATATATAAATATAATCTTTTGAAGTAGTTCTATAAGAATTACATAAATCATGGAGGCATATGTTTTCTAGGTGATATTGTTATTCTTATTTAGGAAATCCATGGATAACGACATGAATATTTATCAATAAAATTTCATTTATTTTTTTCATTAAATATATTATGGATATATAAAAACCTTGACCTATTTATTAATTATTATTATGTTTAAATGAACTTTATGTATCATTATTTTTTATAATATTTCCATTGAATAGTGTTCACATGAAAAGTATAAATATAATGTTTTTAAAAAAGAGACATTTTGACACAGAAAAGGGGGAGGATGACCTCATCTAGTAGAATTGAGTCGTATGAATTTCATTTTTCCATGGTCAAAAAGGAGGTACCTTTACAGAGCCTCACTCTAGACCAAGACCATGTTGATATTCAACATGTTAATATTGAACGGAATCAACTATGGGATAAGTGGTGGTTAATTGTGATCACCACCAGAGCAATTTTATACCAGCTGCCCCAAGAGTCTGTGACCATCACATACCTTACCCTCAGGTTTTTGTGGGTGTGAATAGTGGTTTTGGAACAAGGCATTTGTTAATTTTGTGTAATCATTTTTGTAAATAAAATTTTTATTCAATCAATTCCTCTATGAGAATATTTTTTCTTAAATATATAATTATTTTGATAAATTGGGTTTTCAGGAAAAATATTCATTTTTAGAAATATCTAAATTAATAAACTGATTTTTCATAAATATTGTTCTAATAAATGTGTAACAGGAACATGAATTTTAATTATATGTGGGGATTATATTCCTTATTTTTTCACTATAAATGATTAAGTATTCAGTTTGAAAAGAATAGTATTTTCATACGATAAAACTGAAATTTTATTTGTAAATTAAATAATATAATTTAATGAATTAAATAATTTTTTAAATAAATAATATTATAAGAAATTATTATTATGATAAAGTTTTTTTAAATGATCATATAATTTTTATGTGGCCAAATGTAATGTTATTAAGGTTTGGAAACACTTTTTGTCAAAAACCATCAACTTTCAATAAATGATTATTTTTATCTTAAAAGTGAAAAATAAAATATTAAAAAAAACATTAGATAAAATTAATATTATTTTTGGAATGAGGATATCAAAATTATCCATTGGAGAATTTATCATAATTTTCTGAGACAATCGAATTTTTGGGTAAAAATTAAATACCGTATAAATATATAATATATTTTATGACATCAAAATGACCCAATATAAATTTAATAAAATAAAATAAAGGGTATGTTGTGATAATAAATATTTTAACTATAAAATTTGGATATTTTAGAATTTTTTGATTTATATTATCATGCCTTAGTGGATCCCCCAAGACTTATAAAATATTTTAACATTTTAAAATTATTTCATTGAGAGTGTGACTCACCTCCACATAATCAAGACTAATATTTTAAGATTTTTAGACATTTTACATAAACAATAATGTTTTCCACTCCCATTGGGAATAAAATAGTTTCTGGTTTGTTGTTTTTAATATTCAATTATATAGATTCCAAAACCATAGTTTCTTAAATATTAAAGAATTACCCCTTATTTTCCTATATAAACCCACCAATGATCCAATTTATCTTCACTAAAAAATATTTGAACACATCACTAATATTTCCTCTTCTCTCTATAATTCTCCCAATGTTACCCAAGATTTTAAGAAGTCTCTCTTCAAGCTCTTGAAGTCACAAACTCAAGTAAAGGATCTGCACTTTCCTTCCTTCCTTATTTGTGTACAAGTTTCCTTATATTGTTAGGCCCTTCTATTTTCAATTAAAAATTATGGGGTTTGATTTTAATACTCCCCTATAATACCCTTATTATTTTTTAATGTTGATATTCCCCTTTCTCTATAATTAATTCCTCCCATGTACACCTATTACCATGCTGTAAATTATTAAGATATTTCTACCTCCTCATTTACATTCAAGAAATTTTTTAATATTATGCATCTAAATTCCATTACATATGTAGAGATATTAAGTTAGATGACCCCTTTACATTCCATTTCATGTAAAAAATAATATACTCATTTTCATTTCATCTACCCATTTTAATATTTCTATTTTACCTCGTTATGCTGCTGATGTTACACCAAAATTTCCCAAGCCAAAATTATTGTGTAAGTTAATACCAAACCCATTTCTATATCAATGGTAGTCACCATTATGAACATTTACTTATTTGTTTAGGAACTAAATTTATGCATTCAATATATATTATTTTTGGAATAAATTAAGATGTTTAATAAATCCATGTTATATGATCTATGTGGAACACTTATTCAAGAAATAAAATGGGTAATGAATAATATCATGATACCTCATGTGCAATGAGTGTCGACTCATGCTAATTAGTGTGAAATTAGGGTTTACTCATGGTAATTCCTGTTCAATGTGATTTCAATCATTCTCAATGTACAATGACCCTTGTCTCATGATAATATCTTGTTAAATGTTCTTTCCACATCTACATGGTATGATAATCAAGCTATATCATAACTTCATGTTCATGTTTTCTCTTATATTCCACTGATTTAACTATTGACTAATAGGTACTTTATTCTTCAGTTTATTTCTTTTTTACTCCCTTAATAGGATTTATAGTTCACCCTTTTCTTATTTATGTCCTCAAGTTGTCCCATTCAATGATAAGTATGAATGAATGTTGCGGTCATGTAAAAAACGTTTCCAATAAAGAAGTTGTATTTTACATCTTAATTTGTAATGTAATGTTCCTAATTTCACAAGACACTAGAACTATAGATCCTCAAAGTTTCCATTAGTGAATTTTTAGATAAAAATCGAGTTTAAATATGTAATAAATAATAGTGTTTTTATAGTTAGTATCAGAGGATAGGTTTAGTTATTATTGGATTTTGATTATTAAACCCTAGTGAAAGCATTAAGTATAATACTAAGTATAATAAAAACATCCCTAAATTTTGGGGAGTATATACTAAGTAGTTTATCAAGAAAATACATCCCTTTATGGATATGAAAAATTTGAGTGGGCTCAGGAATAGATGTATATAGTGGTAAAACCAGAAAACACTTCTTTGAGTTAGACTCAAACAAAAACTGGTGCACGAGAACGTGGCTTTCTGCAGTCATAGTTCAAAACTCTCAGGGGATATTCTTTGGTAAATTCAATATATTATTATTAACCATTATTATGGGAATAAAAAATCCCCTATGAATATATGTTGGGATTTAGATCATGGGTAACATAGATTTTAATCTATAAATTCATAATTTAAGAAAATTATTATAACTTATAAGTTTTCTCTCTTTGTCTTTAGATTACCCTTTATGTGTTACCCCTAACATTCCTTTTATTCAATCCAATGTATAGTAATAGGAGTACTTGGGTAACAACAGATATGAAGATCAATGTGATGACTATTCTATAGTGTTGCCAGATCCGATGGGAGTGGGAATCACAATCTTTGTCCTGATACTCTCTCAATTTACCCATGTGTTGAATAGAATCATGGGTCAAGTGTAACGTCCCCCCCCCCAAGAATGAAAAATCTGTTTTCAATAGCTTCATGAAATAATGGCCTCCTACTTTTAATGGATCATATGATCCCTTAATCACCAAATAATGGATCAACTCAATTTATAATATCTTCTCCAATCATCAATGTTTTAAACAAGAGAAGGTTCTTCTGGATAGAAATCATATGGATGGTAATTCTGATCGATGGAAGACATTGATAAATAATATGAAACATGTGGAAGACATTGAGGCATTGGAATGGAAGGATTTCAATAAAATGTTTTTCAATAAATATTTTCCTCACACCCCCCAATTTAAGATGGAATGGGTCTTCCATTCCCTTAATAAAAAAGATGGAAAATCCATCAGAGCATATGAGTAAAACTTCCCAAGGCTTGCACAAAACACCGCTGACTTTGTTGTTACCCCTATGTGGAAGGTTGACCGCATCATTGGTGGGATAAAACCTATCCTACATAACACCCTTGCAATCCGTGACTTCGATACTTATAAGGAAATTGTTCGATGATACCTCAAAGTCGAAATGGAGATAGATAAATCTCAGGGGTATTAGGGGGATTAGAAGTGGAAAGATGACTATAATTTTAGCAGTCCGACAGATAAATCTAGTAGATTATAGAAATTTTAACACCCCACTTACCAATGGAGTGGAAAGAATCACCCCAAAAGTTTCTTGAAGGGGACGAGGAAAATCATTAGGTGTGGAAGATAAGGGAACCTAGACCTTAATTGGTGACAAGAAAAACTTGTTGCTATGACATAAGAGAGTAATTCTCTATTTGACCCTCAATTCATTGTTCATTTCTTATATTACAAATAACCATGTCACTTTGTAAACTAGTTCCCTATAAAAAGGGTTTTTTGAGGTAACCAACAACCCCCAAGGCACCAAGGTTGAGATTTTTCCATCACCACCATGGAAACAAATTCAAAAAAATGAATTGGTGATAGGTATGTTATTTATTCATTCAAGAATAGTGATCAAACTTTTTTATTCTAGTTCTAAAGATTTTTTATATCTCGAATGTTTAGTAGAACTATACCAACAACACCAAAAATCATAGACATAGAGGTGCCAGTGAGAATGGAAAATGGGGCAATTATTGCATCCCATGATTATGACTCGTCCCCTATAACAATTTTTGGATTGAACATCTCGGTGGACATCATTATAGTCCCTTCGGTTGAATTTGATGCAGTTCTTCGCATGGATTGTCTTTCCTCATATAGATCTAACATAAATTGTTGTGAGAGAAAAATCACTCTCTATATGGCGAATCGACCCCCAATTATGTACAAGTGCAAGGAATAAGATGAATCATCTTTAGAACCATCATCTCAAGCGTGGATATTATTGAACTATGAGCACACATATCTTACAGATATGATTGAGTCTAAGGAAGAAACCATCCTTGAAAACATGCCTATTGTGAAGGAATTAATTGAACTCTTTCCAATGAAATTTCTGGTCTACCTCCTAGAAGAGATGTTGATTTCTCTATTGATCTTATACCTAGGGAATTTTAAATATCAAATACTCCCTATAGAATGGCTATTGTGGAGTAAGAGGAGGTGATTAAAAAACTATAGGATAATCTGGATATAGGGTTTTTACACCCAACTGCTTCACTATGTGGTGCACCAGTCTGCTTCATCAAAAAGGAGGATGGTTTAATGTGCCATTTCATTAATTATCGCGAGCTCAACAAAATAACAATATATAACAAGTATTATCTTCCATGAATTAATTAATTGTTCAATTAGTTATGTGGAGAACAATACTTCTTTAATGTGGGTATGCGGTTGGGATATTACATTGTAAGGGTTAGAAAAGAGGATATCCCGAATACTACTTTTCAAACAAGGTATGGGAACTATGAATTCATAGTAATTCCTTTATGACTCAATAATGCTCTATAAATCTTCATGGACTTGATTAATAGAGTCTTTATAGATTAGATCAACAAATTTGCAGTAGTATTCATAGATGATATTCGAATATACTCCAAAAACAAGGATGATCCTAAGGATCATCTATGTATGGTACTATAGACCTTGATAAAGGAGACGATCTATTAAAAGTATAGAAATTGTGAGTTATATTTTAAAGAAGTCTCAATATTGGGTTATATCATCACAAGAAATGGGATATCTGTGGATCCATCCAAGATAAATTCAATTAATGGATGGTCGAGGCCAACATCTGTGATGGATATCTATAACTTCTTTGGGTTATCTGGTTATCATTGATGATTTTTTAGAAATTTCCCATGATTCTAAAACCTTCTTAACAAAATAACTCGAAAGGGATTCATGTTTTCTTTGTGTGATGAATTCGAAGAGAACATAAAGGATTTATAGAGGAGGCTTATCAATATACTCTTGCTCACACTACTCATAAGTGGATAACTTATTGTGGTATCCATTGATGCTTAGAAGAAGGTAATGGGCTATGTGTTAATGAAAAATGAAAAATTTATCGCCTATACTTCAAGGTAATTTAATGTTCCTAAGAAAGAATTTCCAAAAAATGATCTAGAGTTGGCTATATTAATCATCTCTTCGAACAATTGGTGACATTAACTCATTGGGGAAAAGTGTGAAATATATAAGGATCACAAAAGCCCCAATAATATATTCCCATGGAAAGATCTGAATATGTTCCAATGAAGATGGTTAGAGATGATAAAAGACGATGACTACTAAATTCACTACCATTAGGAGAAAGCGAATAAAGTGGAAGACAATCTAAGTAGAGAGGACCCTATGATTATATCATTGATGATAATTTAAAGGGATCTAATATTCTTAGATTTGGAAAATATTGATATGGGAATGATAAATAAGGGAATATCCTCAATCCTTTCACAAATGACTGATCATCCATCTCTTTTGGAAAGGATAAAGGATGATGTGGTAATTTAGAAGTATGTGGAGACTATCAAAAAAGGAAATCATCATATATCAATGTTAATGAAGAATGAGTTGTAATATTTGGGTCAAGACATTGTGTTGAATCAAATTCAGAGTCAAAAATTGAACACTTGGATGATGCACATAGTTTGAATTTATCCATTCACTCAAGAAACAAAAATATCTATCGAGATATCTGAGAGAAGTATTGGTGGGATGACATGAAGAAGAAGATCGTTGAGTGTACATCAATGTCCTTGGTATGTTAGTAAGTGAAAGATGAGAATAAGAATTATAAGGGGATGATCCAACCATTACCCATAACTATATATAAATAAGAAAACATTACCATGGACTTTGTAATTGGACATCTGAAGACATCTAAAGGAAACAATTCTATCTGGGTTGTTGTTGATCATCTTACAAAGACTTCACACTCCATTGAAATTAGGGAGGATTTCTCAGTGGATCAACTAGAGAAAATATACATTAGAGAAATGGTAAGGCTATATTTATTACCACTATCAATTATATCTGATCAAGATCCAATACTCGCCTCTTTGTTTTGGAAGAGTCTCTAACATTCTCTGAATATTGAGCTGAAGATCAGTATGGCTTATCATCCAAAAAATGATATTCAATCAAAGAAAACTTTCCTAATACTTATGGAAATTATGAGATCATGCACAATGGACATAAATGGTGGATTGGATCAACATCTACCTCTGGTTGAGTTCTCTTAAAATAACATTTTCCACACAAGAATCCAAATTTTTCCTTATGAAGAACTTTACTGGAAGAGGTGCAGAGCAGCGGCATGTTGGGATGAAGTTGGGGAGATAGGACTCCTATGTCTAAAAATTGTTGAATAAATGGTAGAGAAGTTAAGACTATCTTGCAGCACATTAAAGCTGATCAGAGTTGAAAAAAACTATGATGATGATCGTCGATGGGACCTAGAGTTTAATGTTGGAGACAAAGTATTCCTATGTATATCACCGTGGAAGAGATTTATGACATTTAGGAAATTGGAATGCTTATTCCAATGTTCATTAGCACTTTTGAGATTCTTGATCGCATGGGATGAGTGGACTATCGACATGAACTCCCACCAAACATGTCTCAAGTGCATTATGTATTCCATGTATCACTCCTGAGGAACAACATACATGACCCATCGAATGTTCTCAATCCAAAGGTGAAAAAATTTTATAATTTCATCTATTATGAAGAAAAGTCTGTGAAGATCTTAGATCGTAGCAAAAAAATTATACGAAATAAGACAATTCACCTCATCAAATTGTTGTAGAGAAACCACATGTTTGAATAAGAAATGTGGGAACTGGAGGAAGTAATGAGGTACAGTTACCCAAATTTGTTTTAGTGTGGTAAAAGAAAATATCGAGGGTGATTTTTCTTAAATTTGGAAGGTTTTAATGACCCATCCATTAATGAATAATATTCACTTTAGTTTATTTAATTAAATGTATTACAGTAATAGAAAACTCATTCACTCTTTTTTATTATTTATTATTTGGTTTAAATTACCATTAATTATCATTACTATTGATAATATAGTCTTTGGAATATGATTAAAAGACTATTATAAATTTAATGTTTCTAAAAATTATCCTTTTGACACAGACAAAGGGGTGGGGGGTATGTCTGCATCCAGTAAACTCGGGTCATATGAAGCTTATTTATCGGATCATGGAAAGGAGGTAGAATCACTAGGATTATCTCTTGACAAATCCCAAGACGAGCTTCAACATGTTAATATTGAATGAAATTACCTACAGGAGAAGTGGAAGTTAATAGAGATTATCACCTGAGAGATTTTATCAAAGTCTCAACAAGATTCTTTCACCATCGCACATCATTCTTGTAGGTCATATGTGGGTGTTTTAAAGAGTTATGTAACAATGTATTAGTTACTTTTTGTGTAATGCTATTTGTAAATAAAAACCTTATTTATCAATTCCTCTATTAGAATAGTTTTTCTTAAAACGGTAATGATTTAGATAAATTGATTTTTTTGGTAAAATGGTACTATTTATAAATATATATATTAATAAATAGGAGTTCTATTAATATTGTTTTTATAATAGTGTTATAAGAACCCACCATTTAATTATATGTTGTGATTATATTTCTTATTGTGTTTAATCATTAAATGATTTAGTATTTAGTTTGATAAGAATTATATTTTAATACGGTAAAACTGAAATTATAATTTTTAATTATATAATTTATTTTGAGGAATTAATGAATTTATGGAATATATAATATTTTAATAAAATATTATTATTATATAATTTTTATAAGTTTTCATATAATTTTTATGAATCCCAATGTAATTTTATTAATGTTTGGAAATCAGTTTTGTCAAAACCCATCAAATTTATATAAATGACGATTTTTATGTTAAAGAGTACATTAACATATTATTAAAATTATTTAGATATAATTAATATTATTATTGGAATTTTTACTTTAAAATTATCCAGTGTCGAAATTTACATATTTTTTTGAGATAATCAAATTTTTGGGTAAAAATTAAATATCGAATAAATATATAATCTATTTTAGGACATCATAATGACACAGCAGTGATGTAATAAAATACTATAAAGGGTATATTCAAAAAAATATGTTTCAATTTTAAAATAATTTTATTTTATATTTTTTATTAATATTATAATATTGTAGTGGATCCTCCAAGTCTTATAAAATATTTAAACATTTTAAAATGATTTCCTTGAGAGTGTGACTCTACTCCACATAATAAAATATTATATTTTAATATGTTCAGCCATTTAACTTAATAAATAATGTTTTCCACTCCCCTTTGTAAAAAACGACATGAAGAAACATGGATTGGATTGTGATTTTGAATATTTAATTATGTAGATTACAAAACCTAAGTTTGTGAAATATTAAAGAATTCCCCTCAATTTTCCTATTTAAAACCACCCAATATCGCACATCCCTTCATTAAAAACCCTTGGTAGACATCCCTACTATGAATTAATCTCTCTATAATCCTCCCAAGGCACTCTATTTTCTCAGGAATCCCATCCCAATGCTCTTTATGTCACACACTCAAGTAAGGGATCCTCGAATTCATTCCTTCATTATTTTCATCCTTGTTTATTTATATTCTTATTCCCTATTATTTTCAATTAAAAATTTTTGGGTAAGGTTTATAACATCCCCTATACTACCTGAATTATGTTTTAATTATAAGATAACCCTTTATCTCTCATTATTTCCTCCCTTGTACAGTCATTACCATGTCGAAATTTTATATGGGATTTCTCTCTTCGTTTACATTCAAGAAATTATTTAATACTATAAATCTAAATTCCATTACATTTGTTGGGATATTATGGTCCATTAAAGCCTACTATAAAATTCATGTATAAATTATTATACACTTCTTTCTGCCCCACCGTTGGTGGTGGGGTGGTAAGGGTTTTGGGGGGTGAGTGGCAGGTCGCGGGGTCAAGTCCCTGGGCATGCGATTTAATGTAATTTTATTCCTTGCATGTGTGCCACTTTCGCAGTTGTACTCAATTTTTTATATATACTCATTTCTCTCTCATCAACCCATTTTATGATTTCTATTTGACGTCGTTATACTATTGATGTTTCACAAAAAATTTCCATGCCATAATCATCATTTAAGTGATTACCATACCCATTTCTCTATCAATATTATTCAAATTTATGCACAGGTACTTTTTGATTTATGTGTTAAAATTTTGTATTCCCTATCTCTTATTCATTGAATAAATTATTATTTTTAATTAATCCATGTTCTATGGTCTATTTGGCACACTTATGCATGAAAAAATTATTAAGAAGGGTGAACCCTGATTGCGCTCTAATGCATTGGGAAAAGAATACTACCATGATACGTCATGTGAAATGTGTTTTCACTCTTGATAATTCATGTGAAATGGGGGTTGACTCATGATAATTCATGTTCAATGAGGGTTTACTCAATCTCTAGGTGCAATGAGCCTTTGCTCATGATATTATCATGTTAAATTTTTTTGTCACATCTCCATGATAGGATAATCATGCAATACCATGCCTTTATGATAATGTTTTCTCTTATGAACTTATGATATTCATATTTCCTAACATGTACATTACTCTTAATGTTATGCCTTTTTTTACTCTATTATCGGGCTTTATAGCTCACCCTTTTTAAATTTTTGTCCCCAGGTTATCCCATGCAATGTAAAGTATAATGTAATGTTATGGTCATTTAAAATAAGTTTTCAATAAAGATGTTGTATTTTGGGTCTTAAGTTGTCGTGTAATGTTCTAATTTCCCAATAAAGTAGACCTATCGATCATTAGAGTTGTCTTAAGTGAATGTTTATGTAATAAATCATGTTTAAATATGTAATAAAGAGAAGGGTAGTTTTGAAATTGAAGGAATGAAGGAAACTAGCTAACCCTATGACTTGATCATGATGTGAGACACCATTTTTGTCCTCAGTTAGTATTCTTTATAGGTGGGTGTCTCAACTATGTACCGACAAATCATTTCTATGTACTGGAGTGTGGAATACCTTGTATGTGATCCGACGACTCCATTAGATAATTAAGTGGTTACTGAAAAGTATTTATTAGGATCAGATTATTTTAATTATAATGTGTTCATTCTAGGGTACAAGATTTGGTATACACCCATGTTCGTGACATTGCATGAAAAAATAAATGAATATTTAGTGGAAGATATCATTGAATGTCAGTTATGGGATTCTATGAATACAATATAATTAAGCTCGAGTGCCTTGGATAAATGGCATCTGGTTTGTGTTTTGATGCCTTGGATATTAAAGTTGATCATTATCAGGATAGTCCACTAGTAGTGGAATGACTTTTTTTCATATAGTTTACTAAATTTCTTCACTGAGTAACTTATTTGGGAATATTAGTGGGGGGTGTTTGTAGTGAATTTTGACCATGTATTTTCATTAAAAGACGGGTTGACCAAGATAATTTTGGTTAATTGGGAATCATCCATTCAATTTAATTGAGTATCATGTCTATATGGTTGTTAGGCTAATATGGGTCATGTTTGAAGGGTAAATTTTGATGGCAAAGGTACCATGGATCATAGTAGTTGATTTAGTTGTAGAACATATTTGTTGGAAGTTCCATAACATAGATGATTGTTGGGAAAATAATGTGATTGGGTCTTGAGATAAACATGATTGATTAGAACTATCTTGATGTTATGTTTTTTATATGAGAATTCGTTTTAATTTTAATAGCCTATGTACCATTTTATTAACGATAATTCAATAATGTGTTCAAGAATTTTAAAATTCAAGCTGGAAATTTCAACAAAAGTTTCATGACCTAGATAGATTGGATTATTTTTCATTACTTTCTACTACACTAGTCTGGTAAGAGCTATTATTTGTTTGATTGGATCTAACATGCCATGTTTTGAAACACAAAAAATTTTCAAAAATAATATAAAATTTTCCACTGTTGGTTGGGTTGTTTTGAATTTTTTGAATCAGAGTGAGTTTTTGATGGATTGAACATTATGAAATTATGTTTTAGGATGTGGGTTTTTTTTAGTGGATCACTCAGGGGTTCAAAAAAATATTTGTGGAAAAACATGAATTCAAAGTATCTAACAATAATTGTTGATGTCCATTCACATCATGATTTTCATTCATGTTGTGAATGGGCTTCATGGGGTGTAATAATAGGATACATGATGTGAAATATCGAAGATTGGCCTAAATATTTCATGAAATAAATCTAGTTCCCATCATAAATTTTTTTCATTTCATGAAAATGTTTTGAATCATGAATCATGTAGGCAAGAGTTTTAAAAATAGTTCTTGGAGGGGCTTGATCCATTATCCATTCTTCATGCAATAGGCGAGAATTCATGAAATCTCTACCCAAAAAAAACTCATATCATTCCACTCTTCACTAATCTAAATGATCTTGGTTGGGTTTTGAATGTGTAAATGGGGTTATTAATTGGTCCCACTAGTGTTGGTGGAATCAATGATTTCAAATGGGGTTTTTTAAATTCATAGGAAGATTCCATCCTGAGAGGTCATCTATACTTTTCCATGTGAGATTTATTTGATTTTTTTCAATGAATAGTTTCTAGGGAACCTAGTATCCCTTATGTATGTGGTTTCATTGATTTCAATCATATAATTAGTGTTTATGTTACAAAATAGAATAGAATCCTAATATGACTATATTAGGCATTGGCAAGCTTGGATGAAGTTTTTTAGAGCTATTTATGTTTGGTTTATATCTTCCAAAATGCATGTGCTATATATGATCTACTTTTAATGTTTTTAAATTTATAACATGTGATGTTATTCAACATGTTTTAATTTATGTGTGTTTCCCATTAAATGTGAAATTAAATATGTATAACCAAGTGCCATAAATTACATATCTATTGTGTAAAAAATTTGTTTCATTATAGGTTCCTCACCTTGAATCAACCCATCTTTTGGTCGGGTTTCTTATATTCATGTGTACACTATGAATGTTATGGTATTTAAAACATCTTATTTGGGTATTTATTAAATTCTACTAACTATAAATCAGTCTTTCTTGTGATTACATTTTTATGTTTGATGAATAAACCCTATTTTAGGGGATAATTAACATGAATTAAACGAATTCACATGGTAAGAACAACCCTATTTTATAATAAACCAACCTATGAGGTGCATTTAAATCATTAATAAAATTGGGAAATCAATTGTGTTTTTTAAAATGTTGAATGGTAATGGCCCTATATATATACACACTTGACTTCTTATATGGCATGCCTTTAGAAATGGCATGTCTATTAGTCATATCAAAATAATGATAAGGCATGGTCACTGACATGGCCGTCATTAATACATAAATTTAAATTTATATTTTAATTAATTAAACCATGAGTGGTACACGGGATCATTGTTACAGAATTCCTAGGATGAGATGAGAGGCTATTAGAGATTTAATTTAACATGAGTAATGTTCATTTTCTCATTTTGGAATTCCATGGATAGGGTGGTAGGTTTCCTGAATTATATTTCTCCTTGGGTGATACAGGGGTTTATTTTTCATTGAACTCCTTGTAAAAGGATAAAGGATAAATTTTTTACTCATCAATTAGGTGATAATTGGGATTCCATTTTTCATAACACCTTTGATGGTATCGTAAAGAAATTAGAGATTCTGAGTGATGCATTGGATCCCTCATTATACAATGTTAAGGACACGCACATTAAATAAATAGAATTACATGACTATGTTGGAAATACTTTAGATCCTCATTTCGGTATTCCTTATATTGGCTAAATGAACAAAAATGCATTATATATTTTATGTTTACTATAAAATATGACTAGTGGTGTCTTTTCATGATATATATTACACTAGGATACATTAGATATGAAATTTGGGACTTTGACCATTTGATGGTATTTGCTCATATTTATGTGACAACTTGTGTTTCTCCATGGGTTTAGAGACTCTGTTTTTATAGATGCTTGAGTTACGGCTTAGATCCCCACTACTACTACTGATCTGTGTATATATATATATCACTGTTTTTGTGTGTGTGTGTCTATTTATGTTTTTAAATATATTGTTCTTATATATATAAACATACATACTTATAAAAACATATATATATATATCAATATTAACATGGTGACTTAAATTTATAGATATTTTGGCTTAGGGAAAAGCACATATTGTCAAACAAGGGTCAGTTAGGATCCTATGCCCAAATTGTTATATTTATTTATTTATTTCCACTTTATTCACTATACATGTACAATGATTTATTTTATATGCATATACTCTATAGCATCAAACACTATTGGTGGTGGCTTACTGAATATATCTTACACCTTTTTCAAGTGTCCATTGCATTGGGGGTACATGAATAGATCTCGTGGTTACAAGATCATATTATAGTTTTGGATTACTTGTGGTTATTATTGTTCATCGTATAATAGGATCACAAGATCGAATTCCTTCTCATGATTCTCATGGAGTTAGTCTTTGAGGATGTTTTCATTTTTTAGCTTTTTTGAATTACATGTTCTATTTTAACTACCTTATATTATTTATCATCATATGTACAGTCATTCATGGATAGATATTTTCATTTACTCTTTTATTAGTTATCATTGTATTCCATTACCTTTCATTTATACTACATTGGTGTTGACTGTTTCATTATCTCTTATATGTTTTTTATACTCTAATCGTAAGGGTGCAGTATCCCCACCATACCATCATTAAACCCTCATTGTTATTCAGTATCTTCTAGTGTGTGGGTAGGCATGGTTCAGGATAGGGGACTGACTAGCTTGGGAAACCAATTTAGTGTCTCCTGAGTCATGAATTTACGTTTAGAGATTTGAAGGAGCATTATCGGTTATGAAATATGAAGTGATAATTATATAATTATATGTCAATATGTTTGGGTTTTTAGTAGTTAAAGTTTGAGAGGAATCATCCAAGAGTATTCAAGAAACCTCTACCTATTTATACATGGGAATGGGATGAAATTATAATCATATTTATCATGGAATAACCAAAGAATCCTATAAATAATGAAACAAAAAAAATTATTATTAATTGACTCAAACAATATACACAATTCCTTGATATACGAGAATATTTACCTTTATATTTCCTTTTTAATAATTATATTAATGAATTTATATGACTTCATGGTATACCTGTTTTTATAGATTTTGGTAATGATCCACGATTTACAATGAAATTCAAGAAAAGTATTCAGTGGGATCTTGATACCGAGATTCATTTAACCACCGCTTATCAACCTCTAACCGTTAGATATTATGAAAGTAATATTCAATCCTTATAAGATATGGTGAGGTAATGCCATATTGAAATTCAAGGTAATTGGGACTGGTATTTATATTTGGTAGAGTTTTCCTATATCAAATGCTTCAATTCATGTACTCAAAATGGTGCTGTATAATAAACTATATGGGAATAGGGGTATTAATCCAAAAATTGGGATGAAGTTAGTGACATTAATATTTTATTCCCAAAATATTTTGAGTATATAGTAAAAAATCAAAATACTCTTCTATCCCATAAAAAATTACCTCAAAGCATAAACAATATTTATACTAACAACTAGTGGAATGATTTGGAATTTCAAGTGTGTTATTTTCTTTTTAAGAATGTTTCCCGATGGATTGGTTTTATAATGTTCAGTATAAAATGGAACTTTATCCTCAGGTATATCAGTCCTTTTGAGATATTTGAAAGAATTGGAGTTGTGACTTTGTGTGTTGAAATTCTGCCAAGTATCTATAATGTACATTATGTATTCAATATATCATTGTTAAAGAAGTATATTCTAGACCCAATACATTTCATAACATTTAATGAAATAATACTATAATAAGATAAATCTTACTATGAAAATTATATACACATTTTATACTCTGGAGAACACATTTTGATGAATTAGATGACATAGTTAGTAAGGGTACATTAGAGATATACTATGATATAAGGGGATATATAAGAAATTGAAGAAATTATGATGGGGAATACCTAAATACTTTCTTTAATTTACATTATAAAAATATTTTGGGTGAATGTTTTAAAGGATGGAATATTGAAAGACATGGAAATATTATTTTATATATTTATTTTCCAATAAATTATTATCTTTGATAGGTTGTAAGGCCGAGTCTAAATGAACCATAATATAGTATACTGTCATAACTGACCCATTAAATGGGAAGGTATGAAAATGTATTATAAATTATAAATTATATATGTTTTAAAATTTTATAAATAAATTCACTGGTTTTCATTTGATTGGAAGTCAAAATAAAAACCATTTGAAAGATAAAGAAATGTATTCTTGAAAGATAAACTTATGCACGCAATGTGTTTTTATATTAATAATTTAATTTAATCATTATTTTTGAATGATTTTAATGAATTTTTTATATATTCATACAAATTCTTAATTATTCATTTAATTATTACTTTTTTTATGGGATAAGAATAAATACTGAATTATACATAAAACTATATTATTCTAAAAAGTAATTTTGTTGAATTTTGTATTATTATTTTGAGAATAATTTTCACTAGTTTTGAATAATTATTTGTAAAAATTTACTTAATTTTTTAAATAACCATGTCAAAAAATAACTGATTTAATTTTAAAAAAGTGTCTAAAATTGTATTTTTTTCAATGAATAGTGAAGATAATGATTTTTTTTGAAAATTGGATTTTCATTTCATGAATTTAAAAAGTTATATTTTGATTCAAAATATTTTTGAACTTTATTAAGTTAAATTATATTATTATTAAATAAATATTGTTCATTTTAAAAAAAAATTATGTTGAATTTTGAAATAAATTTTGTTTATACTTTAGAAAAAATATATTCGAAAACATCTTTTGACACGTTTATGGGTTTAATATTTAATTATATTATTACAATTATGTGAATTTATCTTTTTAAAATTGATACAATATTTATAATAGGTATAATTAGTATTATTTAATAATGTAAAAATATTATTTCGTCATAATGAATATAAAAATAGTAAAAATTAATTAGCCTAATTATAGTTAAAACGAGTTTACCTAGGGTTAAAACAAAATATAATGGTGTTTTTCCCATTAAAATTATCTAGATACTATTTTCTATGAATATTTATACTTAAAATCATCCCATATTTGAGTAATTTTCCATTTCGATGCATCTGGCATTGGAATGACCTTCTCATTTTTGTATTCATTTTTGAAATTGCCTAGAATGTCCCCTTCCCCTATCTTATAAAAGGAATCACCCTATCCTTTCATATATCCAATTCTATATCATTTTGGATAACCAAATAATCAACCAAATAAATTATTCACATACACTCCAAAAACCTAGTGTTCCATTTTTTGATCATAATACCATCATATTAAGGATTTAATTATAAACCTAATGAGGTTCTCTAAAGAAGATGTATAGTTTTTAACTAGGTTTTTTACTTTTATTTCATTATATGTTGTATTAAAGTATCCTTTGAATATTATAACATAATAAAAAAATTATATTCAATACAATTATATTTTGTTTTTTAATTTAATTTTATATTTTCATAAAATCTTCTATTAAATAGGAAATGAAACTATAGATCGTGTTTACGGCAGATTATAGTCTTGTGAACTGATTTAATTCATTTTCCATCACTAATATTACTATATGTATATAATTACATATTTAATTTATAAATATTATATTTATTACATAATTATACATCCAAAATTATAATATTAAATCTATGTTTTCTACATTCTAATCCATTGAAAATAAATAATGACGCTCGTGCGTACATGTGGACTTATGCCTCTAAAAAAATATAATATAATTTTTCTAGTTTTACATAGATGGTTATAAATATAGATATAATGAATATATATTATATTTATGATAAATAATTAATATATAATGTTGGAATAGTTTCTACCTTCATTTCATTCAATCCATTAATTAAAATAGCCCGAACATTCAGGTGTAAGCACGACCTACCATCTCCATGAAAGATATAATATTTTTTCTATATCTACATTTATATATGACTATATATGTATATATAATGAATATAAATATATATTATATATGATATTTATATCATTATTAACATTCTTCAGATTTTGGATCAATGATCATATTGAAAGACCAAAACTACTGAACCAAAACAGACATAAAAAATGAAGAATGTATGTCCTATAATAGTTATTTTAATAATGAATTATTATTAAACTATTGATAAAATGTTATAATTAAATTATATATTGTATGAAAAATACTATAATGGATATTTAATAAATAATTATTTAATATATATTAATTATAAAATATATTAGAACAACCAAAAATGAAATATGACATGAGGTAAGGGTTTATTTCAAAGCCTCGTTATTTTTAAGGGTTATTCATGATTATGTCACCAGTGGGAAAATTATTTTACCTTTATATATTAAACCCAAAATATTATATCCTACTCTAGTTATTTATATAAATTATAATTTTTTTTCATTTTTATATTTTTATGAATTCAATATACTAAAATAATACTTTTAGTGTACATAGAATTTATTTCTCTCTTCGGTTGAAAATCTGTTCTCTTCCATGGACATGTTTTTTTAAATGAAATCATTTTTTTCTATTTATTATGGGTTTTAAAAGAAATTTCAATTATCATTTTTTACAAATATTTTTAAGAATTAATATTCTTTTGATTTTTTAAACAAGTGTTTTTATCTTTTTGAAATAGTGTGAAATGAATGATTATGTAAATAGCTTGATTGAAATTACCCACCCTCATGAACAATCACTACCATAAAGATTCATTTACAATTTTACATTTTAATTTTCAAATAAAAGATTTACATTAATATTTTTTATGTATTTTATACTTTAAATAATTTGTTTCAAAGTGAATATGGTATTTTCATCATGAAATTTTCCATCGATATTTTTAATGTATATTCTTTGATCTCAAAATTATTTGGTGAATATTATTCTTTACATGGGATGTAATATTTTGGTGGAAATCACCATATTAATCTAGATGGTTTATGATTATGTTTATTGATTGGGGATGTATTTACATTTTCTACGTTTGTTTATTAATATGAATGTTTACATTGATTATAAGTGAAATGTGGGTCCCACTATAGCAGCTCAATGCATTGGTGGGTCTCATGAGACAAACTAGTGAGGGTCTTTGTTTTAGGCCTTACAAATTAATATAATATATACTAAAACATGTATTTGACTGTGTTTTTATGATTTCAATCATTATTAATACCCACGTTGTGAGATTAGTAATTGATTCCCATGTGATTATTTGATTAGTTGTTATATCCATGGATATGATTCATGCTCATGAGATTATTTTTATGGAATTATTTAATCATCGTTTTATTCTTCTATATTACTATATATTCTCAATTTATTTATCATATAGATTGTTTTTTCAAATATATTACTCTCTATATTGATTATGGATAATTTATTCAATATAGATTAAGTAGTACACAAACCCAAACTGAGAATCTTGGATCACATATTCCATATGTTTCCTTTCCCTAGGATATTGTAAAATGTGTTATGAATTATATATAAGGATATTCTAAAGGGAATAATTATTATATAAAGTAAAATTCTATGTTTTATTTTAATTTTTCAAATGTTTTGTTAAATTAATTTCGGTATAAAGTTTTTCAATTATAGTAAACTCTTGGGTCCTATGGGATATGATCGCTTGTATATATCCCCAATGTAATAAAGTAACCAACAATTCTAGGCTACTTGGGTTAGTGCCTTTACAAATTATATGGAAATAGAGGAACTATGGATTAATGGTATGAGGTCATAGTACGTCTAAAGGGAGTCATAGTGTGGTAGAGTAATGATGTCTCGAGGGGTCATGATGTGACTAGTGGGTCTTATGATATGTTCAAATTACATGGGTTTTGTTAAGGAAAAAATCATACAAAAGAGGGGAACTCCATGGCCATGGTTTGTAGGATATTATGGAAATTGGCCTTTTCATACTATATTTTCTATACCTTATGTATTTCCCATGATATTTCATGGATACAAACCATACAAGTCATTATGGATTTTAATTATGACCTATTGTGGTGTGAAGTGGAAAAGTTATGATCGTGAAGGAAGGAGGATGTAGATATGAAGGGAGACCATGCTCTAGAGGGTGAATGTCATTACATGTAGATTATAGCCTTATATATTTCATTCTCTCTGAGGGGGTATATGTTATTCCCCAACTAGAGAGATCACTTAAATAATTAAGGCCACTAGTTTTATATGTTATAAATATGGGTGTTGTTCCACATCATGGATAGAGGGGCCCTGAGGTGGGGAAGATTGGGTGAGGGACTAATGCCATGACACATATGTTCATTATGTGATAGGGACATATCAAAATATTTAATAGTATTATAGACCTATCATGTCATGATCCAATCCCTACAAGGAAACTATAAAAAAAGAGATAATGAACCAGGATTTCCACCTCCAGTAGGACCGTGGTTGGCGACAAGAAAAGATGCTATAAAATAACACTTGTGGAAGTCATTACCATCTATAAATAAAATAGGATTGGGATACAGGATAAGATAATAAAAAACATCATACATAAGTATCTAAAATTAAATCAAACCATCCCATAATGAATGAATGAATTGAACCAATATAATAAAAGGTCTCAAATGTGATTCCTAAATGAAAAGTCATATGGAAGCTACTCAATTGTTGCTCCAACACAAAATAGAAATGTGTATCTCGGCCCCCCCAAATACCTCCTTTAGACTTGTAAAATAGTTTTTATATAATGGTAGAGCATACAACTATACTCATTTAGTCCATATCAATGGTTTCAAGTGTACATGTGAAACGTTCGTGCTATTGTGCCGGTTAAAAAATCAATAGAAACCTACATAGGTCAACTAACCAAATCTATCCTCACCATGGATTGCTCTCCAATTATCACATAAAATATAACAATATAATGTCAAGGTCAAAACAATGTGAAGAACTCTGCTGAAACATTATCAATGTGTTACTACATTCACACAACAATGTTGAACATTATGTTCTCCAAACCCTTCCATTAACTACACATCACATATAATCCATCTTTGAGGTGATTTAGAACACATACCTACCTATCAGACAATAACAATTTATATCATTAATTTCTAGAATTATGAACCATTACATTTTAGCCACATCACACAACATCTCTCTCGAAGAAACCTTGGCCCATACATAATTCCTTCCTCGATGTCACATAGCCCATCATAAAACACCTCACCTGAAGAATTCTAGGCAGTCACACCACAACACACCCAAATATTCATGGGTCATCACCAACACTGAAAGAAGATTGGTGAATATGGGGTATCTATCAATCTATATCACCACTATCCTGGATTTTGTGGAAAACATATGGAACTCGGAATACTTGATCATTGGTAAGGTCATCCAACTCAGGTGGGTAGAGGATAAAAATAACATAAACATACATGATATGTAGATAGAAAAAATTTAAAAACTATGGATACACAAGATCTACACTAGAACACACCACAACACCATCACCACACCACACATCAACCATCACAGCCACTGCCACCACTATATAAGAAAGACCACAAAACCATGCACAACCCCACACAAACTATTTAAATTATGGGTCTAACCAAATTTATTTGTTTTAAATTTCAATTCCACTTCACAACACATTTATTAATTCTTTTCATTTATCCAATAACCCCACATAATGTTTGATCCTGTTATATTCAACAACCAACCCATTCATAATTGATTATATATTTAAAAATTATTTCATGGCTAACTGAGAAACATGCACAACGACACTATAAAAAACACACATGCTTCACATCAACCATCATTTTAATTCCTCACCTTCCAAAACATACCATCACAACCATAACACATCATACATCCCAAACGCATATCACTACACAATTCTCACAAACCACAATTTCTACTCAACACTACCACAAATCACTAACACACATCATTTCCACTGCACACCTCAACCACTACACACCATAACCACACATCTTCCAATGTCACATCCATTCCATACAACCCCCACATCAAAACCCCATACATTATACATCCCATCATGTAACCTCTATCACAATATAGAAACTTAAACCACATAAGGAATCACAACAAGAAAAAGAATACATAGTAACAACACATCCTAACTTACTCAATTATTCAAGAGATTTTATACCATTACCTATATATTTTGAATGTATATTGTCATTCAACCAACTGTTCTGGGGAAATAAATTTATTAACCATATAAAATTCATTCTCCTTTTATTTATGATATTCTGACAAAATTACATGTTAAGGGTCTCAACACAAATCATTTATAATAAAAACAGGGCTCCCAGTTGTCATTATTTTTAGTATTGGAAATAAAAATGTATAATATCATCAATAAAATATCTCATGGTGGTACACACATTTGATATCTTCCCAATTATAATAAATTTCAATTTTTATAATTAAATATATCTATTATACAAAACCTAACTATCCTCTTAATCAAATGAAACATCATGCAATCCTTACACATAGAATTTATAATGGGATAGAACATGTATCCCCTATATCAAAGATGTTTTATGATCTAATGTGCTCCATTGAGTGATGAAGAAACAACATGAGAGCCACAATCTCACACAGATTCCCTGGATCAACATGAAACATATCTTAGGTTGGTCAAAACACAATTAATAAAAACAAAACCAATATATAAAACCTCATCGATAAAAGAGGTAGAAAAATATGGTTAAAGAGGAAGGAACTCACCACCGATCACCAAAAAAACCACCACCAGAACACATAGATCAATGCAAGAGGAGGGAGTGAAATGATCTTTCATGTCCTATCAGGTTTTTCCATCAAATTAAATAAGTATATTTCAGAAGAAGGATTAAGTCCTTTGTAAAGTTAAAAAAACATAGGAGTTTCCATTTTTATAGTGTACACCATAATTTTATGGTGAAAAATACACAAGATCTAGAAAAAAAATAGTTTTTAAAAACATTTTACTATATTATCTCCAAAACATTATAAGTTCCCTGATTTTAAGGATGCCTGATCCCGAATAAACATATGTTCTAAACCCCATTCTTATGGTGTAGATGCATTTCATGTGGTATCCACTTTCTATACACAATCTACAAACAAACTTCTTAAGAATATGTAAAAAACAAAATTATAGTGTAAATTCAAAAGTTACAACATAAATCACCTACTTCTTCACAAATAAAAATCTAAATCTTCTAGACCCCCCCCAAGATGTCCTCTATGGACATTCCAAAAACAAATCACGTAATGTAACGAGACTGGAAGGAACAAATCATTACATTTGGTACCTCAAAATTTATTCTCATCCTTGCGAATAAAACCAATACCAATAAAAAGAATGGGGTCTATAAAACCACCTTATGAGATACCCCTCAATGATCGCATTACACGTCAACAATAATTTTAACCAAAAAACAAATATAGAAAGCCCATATACACAACCCACAACCACATAACCATATAAAAAATCACAACCTCTCACTGAGAATAACGTCACACATCTGGTAACATCCATAAGCCACTAAATTTCTTATAGCCATCAGTATCAACTTCATGCCCCCTACATAGATAAAACAAATAACTATCCCAAATAAAACACAAAACTACCCCTGACACCATAATAAATGAATTCTTTTTTCCATGATAAAATATTATCTAATTTGGGTGGAACTAAATTACCCATGTGGTTTAGAATGTATCATAATATAATGAATCATGTTTAGTAATCAGGTTTCACCTACCTCATATATAAAAATATTTATTTTAAACAATAAATTTCACATTATGAAAACCAACATATCATAAATTTGAAAGACCAGAAATGAATTTATCAAAACAGAAAATTGGAAAATAAGATTAAAAAAATATTTGTATACTAGAAACACATATACATATCTCATTCTTATATATTCTTCCCTAGGACACCATGCCACTGCATCTATTTTGAAGAATAATTCTCATACATATATATTACATCTAAATAGATTAATATTAAATACATAACCTGAAAAAACCATGCTAGATTTGTAAGGGTTTAGTGTATTTTAAAACATGGAAATATAAAAAAATGGTTCATAAAAGGTATACATAATATCCCACTTATTCTTTAAAAACTATAACCCTTTTTACATTCCATACATAATATCTACCTTCATATACAACTGAAAAAACATATGAAATGGGTGATCTCATATAATCATTAAGGGTAAACAATAAAGATATGAATCATAACATAGACAGATGGGTATAAGAATATGAACATAAAAATTGAAGATTATACCCTGCATACCAAATATAATAATCTTGAGTCATATAATAAATCATAAAATTAGTAATAAATGATTCATAAAAGAATAACATTTGTTAAAACATGGAACTATAGAAAACACATAAGTATAGAAAATCATTTCCTTAATAGTCAAGGATCATTACCAAGACTATCATAATATATTTGGTTTACTACCAAAAACATCATAGAATTAATATTTCACTCCCAAAAATATTATGGTGGTAAAATTCCATTACTAAAATGGTTTCATTTTGTGTTCCAAACCTATATTAATGAACCATGTTTTTCCTCATTCCATTCTTATCTTACTGAATCGAGTTCAATCCTCGTTCTAGTATTATCTATCTCATGAGATATAATATCATTAACAAATGCATTATACGTATATATAGGTCCTGAAAATCACATAATGAAACTATACATATGTGTTCTTGAATATTTTGGTTTCATATTAGAACCAATGAAAAGAAATTTTATTTCATAAAAATTTTATCCTTTCATAACCCATGGAAAATAAATAGGTTTCTTAGATATCATTTCATCAAAAACATAAACCAACCATAAAAATTATAAACATGTAATTATTGAATAATAACTCCATTAAATCATAAGTAACATAAAATAACTTCTTCTTAAATGGAAAGTATTTTTGAATGATCACATGAAAAAGATATTTAGAAAAATATCCTTTCTGTTTTCAAAACTTTTTTTTAATTCCATGAAATTAAAAAATAATATATTTTCATTCAAAACAATGATCTAAGCATATAAAGGAAAATTTAAATAATTAATGTGTTGTGACTATAGAAAAATCATCTCATACTGTATAAGTCAAAAAACATTCATTCTTTATTTTTGTTGAAAAAGTCATAACGAACCTTACATAGAGAAATGGAAAAAATAATCCTTTCGAACTATTTATTAAAAATTAATACATGAGTAAATATTAATTTAAAAAAATACATAAGATAATATTCCAAACACTTTTGAAAAAATATATATATAAAACAAGGGCATGGAAGAAAAAAATCATTAATTGAAACATTAAAAATATATTTTTTAAAAAAATTCCCATATAAATATTATATCATTGAAGTGGTAATTAATAAAATTAATAAATTTTGTGTATTATATGTAAATACGGATAATAAAATATTGAATGAAACATAAGACAAAAAAATTCATCACACACATAGCATAGCATGAAAAAATCAATGATGTGGACGACCAACCCATTGAATGGAAATCAGTTTAAGAATTCCCTTACCAATTTGTAATCAGTTGAATCGTATTCTTTGTAAAAGTAATAAATATAAAATAAAATGTGGAATAAAATTAATATAATGTCATTTCATGATATTATATATTAGTGGGTAGTATCTATACCACACATAAGAAATAATTAGAGAATATGCCATACATCTGATAGAAATAAAAGTGAGATGAGAAACCCTTACAATGTTCGTATCATAGAGATAGAAATTAATCAATGGGATGATTATGTGAAACAAAATTATATCAATTAAAATATAATATTTAATATAACATAAATAATAAAATAGTTTGTTCCCCAAAAAATCAGGTAATAATATAATCAATGAAGTATACATATAACACTCCGTATTGTTTTTTGAAATCACATACATCATGCTTACATTTTGTTTTCCATACATAGTCTTTTTAAATAATGTTTTAATTAATATTATTATGTTTTTACAGAACTATATTCATATTTATAATACCATAATTTTTATTTCCAAGACATCTTACATACCATTCATTAATAATATTTCTTCATATTCAATGTTTTAGGTGCGTTTGATTGATGGTTTCCATGGTTAATTCATTTTGGTATAATTATGGATTTTATTTTCAAATGGATGTAAACCTATAGAAGTGAAATTAAATGGTATTCATGTACATAAATATTTTAAAATTGTCTCATATTTCATTTTTCATTTTTCTATGATGTAGATTCATTTGATAAAATATTAATGAGAAATGTCTAGTTTAGTTTGGTGGTTTTTGTGAACATCAAAAACTAGTTTCATTTAATTTAATATTATGATAATGTATTTGTTATAGAACAAGAAATAGGTTATAATATACCTATTACAATCTAATTTAACCATACTAATTGTTTTATGGCCATATATAATGGTGATAATAGAAAATGAACAAAATCATTATTCATGGTGGTTATTTGTCCGCAAAATTTGGGCAATAGTTTTGTGTATTTGAATAATTGGATTTGGAGATTGAAATATACAGTAAACCTATCCCATTAATCATCTTGTTACATTATTTTAAGAATATTTAACAATTAAATACAAACTAAGGATCCTAAATTCTTGTGTCTTTGAAATATTAGGTGCATAATAAAAAACAATGAAACAAAAACTAAAACATCTTTTATTTAATCCCCATGATGAGATCATAAATTATTTTTGAGAATTATTTATAGGATAAACTTTTTAATACATTCAAAAAGAGATGATCTAAAAATTTTAGTAAGAGAATACAAATAGGAATAAAGTATAACACAAGGGTTAGAAGGAATAACATGATGACAAAAAAAGACATGGATCATGAATAAACATATGGAATTGTTACATGTATAACATTGTATCATGTAATCATTTGAATGTTTATGAAACATAAAAAATGATATAAACATGGTTCAATGCTAACTGCCAAGACTATATCACCCGGTGGATAATGTATCATAATAGAATTAGTTTTTCTCCATGTCCCAACATGACGTATCATGATACTAAAACATTAACCATTTCATTGGAGTGCTATCTGCGTGAACCCATCATAACATGTTCATGAATATGTGTGACACGTGAGTATTCAAATGTTGGGAATAAACCTAAGGGTTTCCCATTGAAAGAAATGGGTATCGTAATCATGTCACAAGGAATAACCAATGGATTTATCATAATGGTGTCCATGAAAGAATGGATTTAAGTCATACATAGACATTAATAAGGGAAATCATTGTATATCATGAAAAATTATGTTCAAATGATGTGAAAACAAGTAAAAATAATTTTTATAAAACATTATAAATGATCCACCTTTTTTGGTTTAAGGGAAAATATAAAAGAGTCTATAAAGAGGACATGTGAATAATTGTTTACATAAAATAAGAAATAAAATAATATAGTATTTCATGGAAAAGGAGTTATTTTAGAAAAATAATTTTTAATTAATATATATAATGGATAGTACATAAAAATTAGTATAAAATTAGGGACTTCGCTTTATCCAGGCTTGTTTATCAGGATGAATTTCAAAGGGAACCTTATAAAACAGGTATTTCTCTGTAAAAGAAAAAATAATTTATATAGAAAGATATTTTAAGAACATAAACACAGAATTTAGGTGCATTAAATAAGAATAATTAATAATTACATTTTAGTAAAGAGAGGTGATGTGTAACCCGAAGTAGAAAATTGCAGTTTGGAGAGAATGACATACCTTATATCCAAAAGTGTTATCCACTTGTAGTTAATGACCAAGATAATGAAATTAGATCCATTAATTAATTAATTAATAACCAATTATAAATTAATTTTATTTTTTATAACAACATTAATTTCATTTATGGACTTTTTTATGAGTTATAAGATTCAAGTTCTTCATTCTTAGATCATTAGTTTCATTGTTTTATGATTCATTACCTAGAGTCTAATTAAGGGTGTTATTTTCAAGTGAATGAAAAACTCAAGAAGTGATGTTATATGATATTTTTGTTCCTAAATTATTTTAAATGGTCTCATATATCGTTATTTTAGATATGACAATTATTCTCTAGAAAAATTGTTAATGATGAATGTTATTTTATTTTTCAGAATTTTTTTATACCAAACTACTTTTCCTTTATTACATAATAATGTGTGTCTATATATATATATATATATATAAGTTATGTAACATAAAAAAATTTGAATATAAATTTTACAATATTTTTTAATCATTATAACTGTTTTATATCCTTCTAGGAAGTATGTAATACAAAAAGAAAAACCATTGTCCGCGAAGGTGGTGAATCGACACCTTACATACGATGTTTTCATTTTTTATATAAGAAAATAAGAGAAGAGATTGTGTGAGGGATATAAAATTATAATAATAAAATTATAATATATTTTTAATATAGGATTTATCATGTCATATTGGATATTGGTGGAACAGATGGTTTAGAATAAAAAATTAATTTTAAAGGGAAAGGTGGAGTATATGACCTCTTGAAAAACATCTCCTTGAGTACCTCCTTAAAGAACTTCAAAATGGTATTTTGGTAAGAAAAGTAAGACTAGAACATGGGGGAAAATGGGTTAAATTTTATCAAGCACCAAATCTTAGATGGTGTGATGATAAAAGCTGGTGAGGGGTCATTTTTTAAGTAGTTAGACGTGCTGTTTTTGACTGTTATATTCATTATTTTACTATTTTGGATCAAAAATATCAAGATTATTGATTCCTGTGACTAATTAGAGTAACTAATTAATGTTATTTCTAAATAATGGGTTCATACATCATATATGAATCAAAAATTTATTTTTTATTAATATTGTAAATGATATAAATTATCGTATTTCAATATTCAAAAAATAATATTTTATAAAAATCCGAAAATATTACCCCAAATATTTTTCAAAATTTATATTTTAAAAATGGAATAAATTTTATAAAAATTAGTCTCTAAATATGTCAAACATAACATTTAATTGAAATCATCTTTTATTCAAAAAATACGAATATTAATATTTTGAATGTTTTTTGACACCACGATGAATTAATAAAGCCTCATAAACTGTTTTATAATCATAATACAAGAAAATATTAATATATGAATCTATTTTATGGAAATTAATTTTCTTTTAAATCAATATATTATTATAAAAATTTAAATATAATTTACTATTTACAAAAATACCACCACTTAATTTATCATTTAAAAAAATTACTTACTTATACCATGATCTAAATATATCATATTTTAATATATAAGTTGCCTATATTTTATTAATACTTTCATCTGTTATGTTACTATTCTATTTTCTAAATTACTATTCTTAATGGTCTAATTACTATTAAAATTTTCAAGTTACTACTCCATTGTTGTAGGAACCATATTTTCTAGAAATACACTTTATTTTATTAATTCTTATTCCATGAAATTTGTATTTTGTACACTATTTGATTTTATGTGATTTTTACTATATGAAATAATTATAAGAACAAAACTTCCATTGATAAAATTTTTATTAGTTACAAAACAATTATGATATATTACATTAGAGACGTAAAAAACCAGAATATACATGATTATAATGTTATAATTCCATTATGGATGAAGGAGGTGAGAATAATGTAAAAGATGACAATAATATAGGAGATGTGTATTGAGAAAACTGCCTCTTGAATATCACCACCATTAATGACACCATTCGGACCTTAGATTTAGTGTTTTGGATAGACTATAATTAGTCATACATGGGAATAGTGAAGAGGATGAGGTTTAACATATATTTGAGTAAATTGAAGTATTTATTGTTTAATTGGTGTGGTGAGACTTGTTATTTATACTTTAAGAGAAAGCGGTTAAGTTAATAAATACTAATTATTTTATATTAAAATCCATCCACATTGAGGTGGCATTAATTTCCTTGAATTTGGATGATAATAAATGTTTTAAATTATTTTTAATGTCAATAAATACCTATAAGACCCAATAAAAATTTTCTTTTATCTATTATAAGCCTTTACTAGTTAATATTAACATGTTTCATTTTTTCCCTATACCGCGGTAAATATTTCTCTATACCACGGTAAATTTGATTATGAATAAAAATGAAAATGAACATTATAACTAATTTGTAACATCTGATTACAAATATTAAATCCATTTTTCGAAATTCATTTCATATAATTGGAAAATTTATATTTAAAATTAATACCCTAGACACAACGAGAAAGTGGGTTATTAAAGTGAAAAAATCAAAAAAAATTGAAATGTTTCTATTTCCAATATCAATGTGAAATTGATTCTAATTTCATAAATGAGATTTATTAATGTATAATTTTAATAATTATACCTTTAAACTAATTTAAAAAATAATTTTACTATATAGAAAAATTAGTTGAAAATGTTGTTTTCAATTAAAATTATGTATTTTTCATTATTCATCAAAAAATCAATATTATTTGAAAAAATATAAAATTTCATCCTAATATATCGTTGAAATTATAATTTTGAATATAATTTTTTTTTCAAATGAAATTTACAAAACTTTAAAAAATTAGGTTTAAAACAACCACTCCATCAAATGGCAGCAAAACCACCTTTAGAAAGAAAAATATAAATTTTTATGCTTGAATATTGGATTTATTCTTGTCATAAGCCTATCAAACATAATGAATTAACATAAAAACATTTTATTGAACATATTAGATATAAATTTCATAAATATGTTTCATTAATAGGGATTTATTTTATTTCTTAAGAAATAAATTCCATTGTCAGCATTAAAATAGTTTTTTTTATAAAAACGCATCCTTTTTATTCAGTTTGTTTTTTCATTTATAATTAATTTGTAACCAATAAATTAATACCATATACATGTGTAAATATTATTTTCATAATTTCTTTAATCTCATTCTCTCCTGCTATTCTAATATCTAGTTGATAACTATCATAAATAAATAATAACGTTTTGGATTTTATCTAATCTTAGTATCTTGTGTGAAGTAATATATCAAAGAGATTAAATTTACATTAAAAAAGACTTAGTGTAAAATATTTATGTTTTACAAACAACATGTGATCCGAAGGAATTGGTTTTTCATACAAAAAACTCTGTTGAAGATTCTGGATCACTAATAGCCACTCCATGAATGTAGAATTACCCCATATATACAACAATCCCTACTCAACAATGTGGGAATCATTGTAAAGATACTAATGAATCTTGGACACATGTATGATGTTGTAGGCACTCTCCAGCGATAGTGGAAATTCCCAAAAACATTTCACCTTTTAGATATGCCTTAACAACTTAAGTATCCCAATAGACTCATGGGAAATCTTATTCACCCTTCCAAATCATTAATTTCCACATTGAGGGGAGGCTCTTAAGAACCCATGTTCTCCATCCACAAACTCTTGGGGGTCTACCTATAATCAGAATAGGACTTATAATGATCCTACATCACAGTTATCCTCTCTTAATCCAATAGTGTCTTTTTTATCATTCTCTCTACCACCTTATGAACAAGAAATTATGATTCCCCAACCATTCGCCAATTTAATAGAAAATGTAAAAGACATCCATATAGTGCCTCAAAGGAATCCAAACCAACAAAAGAGTTATTTTTTTGTTAAATTCAATATCAGTGAAGGAAAATATCCTTACCCAAATTTAAAAAATTCCATGATGTGTTCCTACAACATATCCTCTATTATTTTTATGGTCGCCTCTATCTTCTCATTTGTATGTGGGTGGAAAGTAGTCTTAAGGTTCAATCATTATCCAAAAGAATACTACAATCCCCTTTAGACTCATGAGGTAAAATAAGGATCCCAATCAGAGATAATATTTCATGGTACCCAATGAATCCTAACATCATCATCCACATAATTCCATACCAATATATATAGGTCACTCAACTCACAGATTACCAGAAAATTAATTGACATTGTCAATAGGTCTACTATTACCAAAACCAAATCAAAATTCCTCTAAGATTGGGGTATCCTAGTGAAAATATCAATAGATATGTCTTCCCATTTCTACATTGAAACATTTAAGACCTAAAATAAATCCCCTGAGAATATAGTGTCTCACATTCACAAACTTTAAAACTAGACACCTTCTCACAAACTCTTCAAATAAATGTTTTATCCCCATCCACGAAATTTATCTCCGCAAAAAATGATACATCTTTATCACATATGGATGTAATAAAAAAAGGGAAATATAAAACTCATATAAAAATCCCTCATGAATATCTTATTGAAAAAACTACCTCTCTTGAAATTAATTTTTGTTATGACCATCCTCATACTATCCCTCAGGAGCATCACCATTGAAAACACGATTACACAACACCTATAACTTTGACTATCCACCCGAGGCTTCTGTACCTACCACATAAATAATGAATCAATGGTCTTTTGATAAACACACCCAAAACCCCCGCATCCTCCAATATAAATAAGTATCACTAAAATCTCTTTTATCCCATTCTAAACATCTGTAGATTCCGAAGACACAGCCCATATATAAATATGACTCACCTCATTAGAAACCACAATCCCTATTTTAGGGGTGTAAGTGATCCCATAATCATAATCTAAAAAACCCCCTCCACATAAACTCATATAGATTCAGATCCCAATGAGTAAAAACAAGTTTCAGAATCAAGTGGAATTTGAAACTGAGAAAACAATCATCAATGATGTAATGTCACAACAGATTAAATGAAAACACAATTGGTAGAAACTCCATATCGTGTGAGGTATAGTTACACTCATGGTGATGTTTCTTCTAAGACCGATATGAGGTCACGACTCTTTTCAACATTGACATGAATCTCAATCCAATATGGGATGCATCACAGAAAACCTCAAACAATACACCCTCCAATGGAAATTGAATCAGAGGAGCACTGACCTATTTCTTCCTATGGTAATAGAACACATCCTAGAACTGATCACTCCACATAAAATCTTGGTGCTTCTTATTCAATGTTCTTATGAAGGATTCGTATTGAGATAAGTTGGATGAAAATTTAGGAAAAAATATTGTGAGACCAATGAAACTATGAAAAACTTCTACAATTTTGGTTGATTCCCAAGAAACCACTACCTCAATCTTGGATGGTTCCATGACCACAACATATTGGGAAACCACAAACCCATCAAAACGAATCTCATGCATTCACAACTAAATCATTGTCAATTTTTTTAAAATATACTGGTGTTTAAGACATAATAAATGGATCTTATATTCTCATAATTCTGGTCCTCTATCATTTAGTTGAACAAGAAATCAATGATGAACATAGTGATTAACCGGTCGTAGAAATCATAGAGCACTCAGTTGATGATCTCCATAAACCTTGATGGTGTGTTCAAGAAACAAAATGACATGAATAAAATTATTTTGTTACTATAAATACACCTAATAGAATTATTTAGGATTTCCTCACCTTTTAACATGAATTGATGATATTTATACCTCATATCAATATTTGAAAGCAATTATCTCCTCTCAACTAGTTAAATAGTTTTTTATCTACACAAGAGGGTAATGATTCAGGACTATCACCTCATTTCACCTCTAGTTGTCTATAAAAAACCCTAGACTACCATACACTTTCTTGGTGTGAAACATTGGGGCAAAGAAAAGACACCCATTGGGATAGATGAAACCCCACTTCATCAGATCACCCACCATAAACCTCTACTCATGTATCTTAATTATAACCATTATATTACTATTTCCAACACTTTCTCCTAGGCGCGTGCATTCGTCTATGGAGGTTGCACAGTTGTTTCCCCACATTCCTACTTTTCGATGGTGGGTGACATCTGTCGCTTATTCATGGATGTTTTCTCCTTGATATAAAGAGGAAGTTGGGATTTCGATTTATCCATTTGTGGATTCCTCCTCGGAACTCATCAACTAGTCCTGGTCTCCATTATAGACTAAGGCGTTGTTCGTGAAACTCTTACCAATTCCATTTCTTTAGGGACTCTGATTAATTACACTTCTTTTATTGGGACATTATGTGGGGTCTGTTCAGGGAGGCATCCTTCGATCGGGGGTGAAGTCTCATTTGACATCATTTGGGTGTCTGGACACTATATCACATTCACATATGGTTTTCATCCTCTAACTATTGGGCTTCATGAGGGTGTGGAGGCCGAATGCATCCCACATCAAATATGGTGAATTATATTCCATATGCATGTATCTGAGTATTTTCATTAGCTTCTTATTTTTAACAAAGGGTATGCTGTAGGTTTAACATCTAGCCGAGATAGATCATAATGATCAGAACACTGACTATAGTAGATTGGATGGGTGCAACCCATAGAGGGAACACTGATGTTGGGGTTAACGCATGGTTAGTAACCCGAATTTTGGTAAAGTGAATAGGGAATGAGGTGTCATCATCCCACAAGGATGTGGCGGCCCAAGTAAGAATCATGATGGATAATGTAAGGATATGTGGAGTGGATGGAGATTGGGATGGAGTGTACTCGAGGATAATGGTGATGTTAGGCTTGAGCCTCGAAGAGACCTCCTACGTATCCCTGTGGAAGGGAATCAAATTCCCCATAGTTCATGATGGGGGCATAGAATCATGGTGCGTGCAATAGACTGCAACCCGATGATATACTAGGGAAAACCTGTAATTTGTATCCCAAAGTTGGTTCTTATTCCACTATGACGAACCGACGATATGGGCCCTAATAGAAGGGACAACATCGACATACCGTTGGGTTCGGTTTGACAATGTCTTACCGCTGAATGTGGTTCACAACAACTCATTATGGGATTGGTTCACAACGGATTACCATTGGATGGGGTTGCAACAGCTTACATCTGGATGGGGTCGCAATGGCTTACTATTGGATGGGGTCACAATGGCTTACAGTTGGATGTGGTCGTGTTGGCTTACCATTATATGGGGTCACAATAGCTTACTTCGGGATGGGGTCACGATGGATTAATGATGGATGGGGTTGAAACTCATGGATACTTTATTCATACCATGCCTTGGAAAAGATTAAAGTCCACGTAGTTTGGGATGGTGGAGGCAGTTTAACATCATGCAAGAAAAAATGGGGCATGCAGTTTTACGTCACGTGGGGCAAAGGTGGTCTGACGTGAAGGGTGTTGGAACCAGTGGCTATTGGACATGATCCTCAGAGAGTCTTCCTATATACCTTTCCTTAGAAAGGATCAAGGACCACGTAGTTCAGATGTGTGGGACCTAACGTGAAGACGGTCGGGACCATTTGGTGTCAGGAATGAACCTCAAGGAGGTTTCCTACGTACCTTGCCTTGGCAAGGATCAAAGTCTATGTAGTTCAGGTGTAGTTGAATGATGTGAAAAGGTCGGAAGAAATGGATGGTGGGCTTACGCCTCATGGAGGCATCGTATGTATGTTTCCTTGGCAAGGATCAAAGACTACGTAGTTCATTTGGGGTGGAGTGACGTGAAATGGTCGGAACCAATGGATGGTGGGGTTGAACCACATGGAGTCTTCCTATGTACCTTGCAATGGAAAAGATAAAATACCATGTAGTTAAGGTTTGGTGGACCGACGTGTAATGGTTAGAACCAAGGGATGGTGGGCTTGAACCTCATGGAGGCTTCCTATGTACCTTTCCTTGGCAAGGATCAAATACCACATTGTTCAGGTGGGGTGTTTGGGGCTTACACTCTAGGCTGCCCAGAGAGGATGTCATGGTCGATGCTCACAGAATTCCCATGTGAGTCATGATCGATATGAGAAATAATAGGTAGCCGAGGCCATCCAATCACATTGTGAAAGGTACATCTATGGAAAGTGGAGTGGGGCTTACACATATTTAGCATCCCAAAGAAGAAACAGGAGCTTACGCATGGTCCACGGCCCGAGGGTGGAGATTGTGAAAAAAATCTAGTGTGGAGGCCCAGGTGGTCACAAATCCTAGAGGGAGATGGATTTTGAACTAAGTAAGAGAAGAGTAGGGATGCTCTCTCCAATAAGAAAAGCTAACATCTTACACTAAGGTGGTTTCCCTTTCCCCATAGATAGACACCACTCTAATAAAAAGGATCTCGTTCCATGTGAGTAATGATCTCACTCCCATGGAGACTGGTGGGTGTAGAGAATGTCCAAGGTGGGGAACCCCACGTATAATGAATGAATCGAGACCAAAGTTTAATGTCATGTGCTGAGAACGATGGTGCTTTGTAGTTTGACACCCTGTAGTTCGGATGAGGAGTGTTCACTCCGCACCCCTTAGGACATACATAACTGATACCTCCTGCCACATGGGGAAGTTAATGCATCAGCAATTCCGTAGTGAGGGGGTTTAATAGAGTGATCCATTGAGGGGTCCATGTTAGCGTGGCAATGTGAAGAAGAAATATTCGTTAGCGTGCGTATGTGAAGAAGCATGAGGCGAAGAAAATGAAACAGGAAGCACCGCCCAAAGGACCTTGATGTTTCATCATGTGAACCTGAAGTGCCTCACTAGAAAAGGAGAGGCCGAGCAAAGGTGTTCATAAGTATAATCCTTGTGAAGCTATGGTGCCCCATGAATTGGAGGGTCTTTACGAGGGGGTGTTCATCGTGAAGTGAAGTGTTTTATTAAAGATATAGTGCCTGGGTGTATATGGAAGGAGCTTCGTGGAGTTGAAAGGCATTCACAGAGCAATATATCGTACAGAAACTGTTCCACAAGAAGTGTTATCTTTCAAAGAAATGTGCATCGCAAAGGTGAGTGACCATGCCTTAGCAAGCGAGTTACCTGTGCATGAAGGGTACTTCACAAATCACATGTGATCCACGGAGACCTGAGTCCCTTTTGGGATATCCTTCATTCTTAGAGGCCCATGGGCTCCGAAAAGGGCATCCCTCTTTGAGGATGTGTGGAAGTCATGCAAAGGGGAAGGCACTTCGAATTGAAAAAGTACCTTGAAAATATCATGGTTCGCAGAGTGGAAATTGATTCATGATGTGGGAGATCAGAAGGTGAAAGGTTGGAAGATCAATCCATTGTGCTCGAGGGGAGCTCAATAATTATAGGCAAGAGGTGCAGGGAAGCAATTCCCACTTGGTGCAAAGACCGAGCTTGCTCTACAGCGGGTTCAAGAATGACAAAGGGGCTCATAGAGCTTTCCACCTCCTTGCTCTACGGCGGATTCTCAAATGACATATCTTTTTGCAGAGAATCCCTCCTCTTTACACCATGGTAGGTTCACGAATTTCAAATCGGTTTGCAGATCATCCTGCCTTCTTGCTCTATGACGGCATCGGGATGACGGAGTTTTTCACCGGCGCGAGGCCCTGGGGGCTTCGCGAAAAGGCTTTGCAAGACCACCCAAATTGCTTTTCGTTTTTTCTTGTGCACCCCAAATTTTGGTGACAACAAATACCCCCCCCCCATCAGACTTGGAGTCATGGATTAATCGAGGGTCAACCACCAAAATCCCTTGCCCAATCGCGAAGCTGACTCATGAAGGAGGCTCATGAAGCGAAGAGGCGATGAGCAGGCTGAGCGCGCTAAAAATCAAACCACAATTTGATGTTCGGCGAATCACCAAGGTTTATTTTCCTATAAATAGTATAGATAACCACTATTTTTTCCTTTATATTCTCCGTTTTTTTTGCATTTATCACTCTCAATTTGTAATGCTCAGCGTACTACGTAATTTCTCTCCACAAATCTGGCATTCTTCTTCACAATGCACAGTGAGTCTTTGACTCCGCAATAGTGTGCTATGCAGCGTGAATCTGAATTTAGGTGCAAGGATTTACAATTGGGTTTCTAGGATCGAGTACTATGAATAGTATCCATGAATAAGCTCTGTGAAAGGGCTTCGCAAAAGGTGTTCAAATCATGAAATTGAAATGGCTCACCAAGAGGCTATCTCGGGGAGTCCTTTCAGATGCTACCCGAAGGGATGGGATGGAAAATAGATTGGGTCTATGGTAGTTGGTATGGAGCCCCTCTGATCATGATTTGCTGTAGAATCTGTTTTTAGTAATCCAAAGGAATTATTTTCTGGGTAAGAGGCTGCCTCTGCATGGATTTGGGCTGTGGGATGATGTCTGAATCTTTGAAGAAAGTAGGGTTGAGACAGATTACTGGTTTCGGTGCAGGTCCTTCTAATGTCTATTGTTTAGGGTGGTAGATGGCTATGACCGAGAGGAATTCACGCCTATTATTGCTGATTGTCTATACAATTGTCTGAATAAAGTTGATGTGTAGGAATTGTAGACGGAGAAATCCCCCCCCCCCTTTGTACCAGAAAGTCTTGAAGGCATCCATGATGATCCTGGGGAAGCGTTGGTCTGATGAGTGGGATCTACATCAGGGCGGCAACATCACAGATTAATAGGCCGTGGACTACTGGGTTGGTGGCTCATGTGACGAGTTCTGTTCAGAGCTGAGGAGAGTGGCCCTGTATGAGGTGGCTTTGGCCTCCAAATTCCACATCTATCAACTGAATCAGTTGATTCCAGAGTTATTGGGAAGGTTTTCATCAAGTACCAATGACTTTCACCTACACTAAAGGGAGGCTGACATCATTTTATTAGATGTGAATTAGATCTTAGGGGTCCCGATATTGGGGGTGATGTAAGATGATTTCCTCCCCATTATGGGTGTGTGGTACGACCCAGATAAATTGATGCCGCTGGCGATGGAATTGATGGAGCTGGTGCAAGGAGAGGACAATGGAGTAGTGAGAAATGTCCACTTTAGATGGTGTTTCAATTAGTTCTTGAACATCCCGACAGATAAGCAGTCTCTGTTGAGTCCTCAAACCTTCTTGAACGGGGCTCAATGGATAAAGAGCACTCGTACTAGCGGCTCATGGAGGACATCCTAGGAAAAACCAAAGGATTTAGTGTCAACACCGAGCAACAACTGGTAGTCAGGCTGGAGACATTCATCTCGGCTCTCATCTGCGGTTGGATCCTGCTAGTGAGGTTTACAATCAAGGGCATGCGACTAAGAAAAATTATCATGACGTCCATTTTGGAGACAAGAGGGTGGGTCAGCCTTGGAATCCTAATGCTCACCAAGATGTACAAGATGTTGGGGAATATTAGTGAGGGGAATATTCCACAAAGGATATGTGGGTTGTTCCACCTCATGTATGGGTGGATAGAAGCACACGTATGGGGGTCAATGAATATCTGAACCCCATCTCCCCTTCTGGATTAGACTTCAAACCATCCATGTTGAACACCACAGGGAGATTTCGGCCAAGATGACTGTGTCGTCCGAATTGAACAGGGTCTGGAAGGTAGAAGAGTTTAACTTTCATCTGTTCCCATTTCCAATGGTTTCATTCACAAATGATGGACAAGGAATGTAATATCACATGTCTTATCTCCTAGACTTTCGAGGTGGAGTCCTGGTGGTATGAGTTGACCATGATCCTCTCTACAATCCATACACCCCATACCCATTTTCTAGAAAATTTTTGTGTATGCTGTGACTAACCCTGTTGGTCTACTTATGGGTTCTCCACAAGGAACATATGTGTGTGACGGGATAGAGGTGGCTCATTTTCACAAGGAAATATGGGAAGATGTGGAACAAGTTACCTCTGCCCACCGCCGTCTTTGGGTAGGTGAAGAAGTATTCTAAAATCTGAGAGGCAACTTCCCAGGGGAGATGCTGAAGCAGCCAATTGTTCATCCCAATGATTGTGTGCCTCCCCAACCTCAATGCCAGGGTTTGAAGCTTCAAAGGACATCCCGCGGTAGAGGGGATGCTGTGCTGGAAAGGCCTACACCGGATGAGGGGGAGCTAGTGGAAGTGGATCTGACAACATCAACAAACCCGGTGGTCCCAGAAGAACAGAGTATTCCAAATGGGAGACCAACGAGATGATTCTGTAAAATATAGACTCGGGCTCTAGGTAAGTGGCTACGCCACATAGACATGCTGGGGAATGCAATCTTTCTAGAGGCCTGGGAAATTTGTGAATTCAATAGGAAATTTGTTGGACCGTCCAAAAGGTGGAAACACCTGAACCGTCTCAGGATGGATTTTCCAGGTTTAGGCCATACCAGGGTCAGCTTTGCGGTTTCCCAGGTCGAGGTGGAGCAATACCTAGAAATTTTGGAGGACTTATTGAACTCCCGGGGTATTCCACATCCAATAACAGATCAGGTGAAGGAGTTTTTGGATCAAACGGCTCCGACATAGTTTTCGGCTGAGCAATTGAAGGAAATGTTCCCTATTCCTTAATAATCAGATGAATATTCCTAGGGGAGGAGGCCGGTAGAGGGAGCCCTCTGGAAGAGGGTGATCTCAGCAATCAAGGCTCAGATTTTCTATGAATTTGCAGAGGTCATTGAGGTAAAATCCTGATCCTATTCACTGATATCCACTTCTTGAATACTTTGTACCCCTCACCAATGTTCAAACTGTACAAGAGAGCCTCATTCATAGAACCCGTTCTCATCCCTCAGTGGATGAAGATACAAGGCCTACATAACACACGCCTACGACTATAGAGTGTACCACATATAGTGAGGCCAGGATACCCAAGGTGGCTCTTTCGGACTATTAAAACCTCCTAACAATATACGGAGGGCCACACTTGGGGGTCCCCAGAACAACCACCCAAGAACGATACCGTGAATTTGATATATGTAATTATCCTTTACAAAACTCATCACTACCACCCATTGACTAGTATAACTGACATCCATGCATTTTTTGGTTTGTATAGTTCTTAAAATGGAATGGGTTACCTTGGCGAGGATGGTCTGTATTCTTGGTAGTTATTTTCATATAATAATACCAGTGGTCGTGGAGGCAGATATCCAGACCGACCATGTTACTGTGCTCTAGATGCCTAGTGGGACTATTGGAAGGGATTTTCTTGATATTATTTTACTGGGATTCGATGATGAAGATTATTCGGATAGTTCGATTCCTGTCATACCTAATAATAAACCATATGTGGACCGTTCTGACGAGTTCTTTGGGGTGTTCCATGTGTACAAGTCTGCCCACCCCGTAGACTGGGATGAAACGATCTCTGATGAAGATGATTGCAAGATAGTCTGTTACCAGTCATGGATGCTGATCAAAATCTTTGTTGATGACATTCCTCAAGGACAATGGATAGACTAGAGGGAGAGACTTTGTTTGTTTCTGCATGAACTTTGTGATCAGGGAGTAGATGCCCAGCTTCCTCACATGCTCGTCCGAGATCTCATGGAGGAGATGGTTCAAAAGTATCATTGCAAACTTGGTGTGGGTTGGCATCAGAGAATAGTAGTTAACATCAAGAGACTCCTGGAGTCAGAAAACAAGATTCAGCAGCCATAGGTCTGGGAAGATGAACACTCTGCTCTCCCCAATGTGCAGTCAGAGATTATATCATTGATGACAGCCTAGCTGGTAGAGGACGAAGAGTGGATGAAAGAATCCTCCGCGGAGATGTCAATTGTCCAAATTGAAGAAGATCGGGGCTGATGAATTGCACTGAAGTACTACCGAGGAGGAGAAGGAACATGACATGTGGTAATGGATCCTAGACGATACGATCCATAGGGTGGCAGAGCTGCAATGTTCTTTTGACGGGGTCAACCCATCCATGAGAGGGGAAAATCCCAGGGAACTATAATGCCTTCCACTTTTGAACACAATTCCATGACTTTACTATTTATGCTCGATGGATTCATGTGTTCTGTTATTCATTTGGTTGGTTTCATTTTAGTTATATTCATGGAACATCTAGCGATCATTCCCCAAGCTCACATGGGTTGGGCCCGATGTGAGAAACATGGGATGGATACCTTATCATTCCACTCGAATATATGAGTGAAAACCAAGATCTGGGCATCTGTGGATTAAACAACCAATACAGATTTTTGAGAAGAAAGGGAGTGGCCTGACTGGAATATGAAGCTCTCAGAACAGTCGAATCTTTACTTTACTAGTGTGCACTTGTGCACGAGCGGGGTAACACCAGGGGTGTTGGAATTAATTCAAACATAGGGGAGTGGAAGGTGTGAATCACAACACCCAAAATTCGTAACATTGTAGAGATGTCATGAAAATGAAGAATAATTGTTGACCGTGTTCGAAACATAGTATCCTTATTGTGTTAGCTTGAAATGAGTATAAAAAAGAAAGGCTGACCACTGACCATGTTTTAAACACGGGGATTTACTCGAAATGTCATCGATTAGTCTTCCAAAACATTGGACCAAGATAGTAGGCATGGATAGGCTGAGAATCCATGCTATTAGGGGGTTCCTTTAGATGTTAAAGTAGACGAGGGTCTGAATAAAGGGAATATAAATTGTGGAATGCAGAGTGATGGGTTGTTCGAATGGAGTCCAACACTCTTGAAATCACACCACCATGATAAGAAACAAATTAGGTGGGTGTATCTGTCTGATCGAGTATCAAACAATCTTCCAAACATGACTTCTCTAGTAAGGACCTGGAATGCTTTGTATTTTTACATCGGACGTATGAAAATGATGAATGGATTTTGTTAACATCATATTACCAGGGCGTTGAACATAGTTTTACTATCAGAATGCATGGACCAAGGTTAACAATTTAACCTCATGTTATATGGACTGTAGGCCCCTTGTAAAAGGCCATAGATAGTAGACCATGATCGTGGAAGAGGGGCCAGAAGGGTTAATGAACTTGGGCCTGGGCCTGAGGTAGAGTGCCTGGGCGTCGCTACGTATCCCCTAAGGATGAGAATCAAGACAAATGTAGTTCTTAAGCATTGTGTGGCTGGGGGCCAACACTGATTGGGGAAATACGATCAGGCAAGGGATCTTGTGCATCCCAATACTAACATGGGGAATCTTGACTTATTCAGTGTATAACTGCATTTTATTTTCATGAATCAAGCTCATGTGGTATCATGGAGTTTAATTTGATACGATAGGATGATGAGTGAATGGGAAGATCCAAGGATGGGAGTATGTGGTGCAGTAGCTATTAACCCGACTTCAATGAGGACATATGGAGTCTGCACCACACCACATATCCCTGGAGGAAGTTCATTAGGTCAAGGGACCAAAAGTGGAAGTTATGTTGTGCCTGGGGCAAAGGGCCGGGGTGTTCCTATGTAGCCCATGAGGATGGGAATCAAGACATATATAGTTCTGAGGGAACGTATTAACATCATGCGGGATGATGAAAAGAATTTGTGGCATGAGTGCACCAGTACATGTCCAACTAGAACTACTAAGCTCACGTGAGTTGTGCTCGATGTGGGAAACAAGGAGTACTGATGAGACTTTCCAAGAATAGGTAGGCACATGGCAGGGTGATTGGATGCAAGGTGAACGACATCCCAATATTGTCGACCAGTCTACTAGATGCACCTAGATGCGAAATGGGTTAATACCGAGTATTTTTGAATTCCACAAGAAAATAAGAAAGTGAAAAGGTGTTAATATTGATGCTTGAGATCTAGATTACAATGATAGTCGCATGAAGATGCGGGAGAACTATTGACCTTGTTCAAAACACTGCATCTATTTCGCATTATCCTAGAATGGGGACAGACAAATGATGTTTGACCACTGACCACTTTCGAAACACGTGACCTATCGAAAATGGAAACTGAGGTCCTCAGGGAAGTTGGCCTAAGACCATCAGTAATCCAATGTGGCATGAGACCAAGTTGTAAAGGGGGTCCCGTCGGACGTAGAAGATGATGAGGATCCAAGTAACGGGATCAAGAAGTTTGGACATGGAACGAGGGAATTTCCCCATATAAACTATACACTTTGGGATTTTGCTCACAACTCATCTGAGTACGACAAAAAAGACGTATCAGATAAAGGAAGTATGGTCCCGTTCTAAGGACAAGGGCCCTAGGGCTACACGCATCAAACCTAATGGTCATAGAATGGGCCATAAGGGGGGAATTAATTTAATTGATTGTGCACATGGTGATGAATTAGCTTAACATGACACACAATTCCCAGATAGAGGACTTAGTTTAGGGTCATAGAACTCGGACCAGGTTGGGAAAAGAAATGGGAGGCACAAAGTACGATTATTGAAAACCACGACGTTAATCAGTACAAGATCCACATCACATGTTCCAAAAAAAGAGTTTGGGCCTAGGGGCAGAAACAGTGATGACAAGATTTTAGATTCTCATTTTGGACCTGAAGACAATGATTCTTGGAGTTCATACGTGTCCCATGAAGAAGGGAATCAAGTTGTACGTAGTTTTGGAAGATGTCGTGCAGTTTAACATCTTGCGGCAAGGATGCAGAGTTGTCTTAGCTTATGTTCATAGAGATTGGACCATATATGGTATGGAATGCGGGAGACACATGTTAAATGAGGACCTATATTCTAGATTATGATGTGTTCTTTGGAGAGTGTTTAGGTCAAGGAACCGAAAACCAAAGCTTGGATGCACCCAAGGAAATCTTCACAGGTGTTCTTACGTATCCCATGAGAATAAAAATCAAGCCACGTGTTGTTCTAGGGGTGGAACGGTAAGATACTAGTTCCAGAGTTAATAAGGTTGTGTGGGTGTGTCCCTTGCACCAAAAGAAATAGCATTTTATAGATCTTTTTTTTCCTTTAGTATGTGTGAATGAGTTTTTTTGACACAACGAAACTAGGATAGAAATTATAGGAATCTCCACAAGAATAGAGCCATGTGAAGGCATTAAAAATGGTATAGCGTGTGACTGATACTAAACAAGATGTCGCCTAGAATGAGGACACCATGATGTTGTGTAGTTTTTCCTCATGCGGCTAGGACAATAATGTCACAGTTTAGGGTCATGTGATGGGACTAACCATGATTTTTAATGTCATGCAGTATAGACACAACAGTTTAAAGTCATGGGGGACTATGAAGAATGGTTAATGTCATATGGATCAGACATATACATAGAAGGATGAGGTTCAAAAGGGAATATGCAAGGCGTGATAAAGTATACTTGACGTGAATTAGGACGACGTCCACATCACACCACACGCAATTCCATGAATGAAAACTCGAGTCGAGGGGGCTCAGAAATGGTTAAAGAATGTGGGGGAGTAGAAACTAGCTCTTAATTGAGCTGGACCCTAAGATGAGATTTCTGAGCATTCCAATGTATCCCATGAGGATGAGAATCAATCCATACATAGTTCTAGAGTTGTCTTTCAACGTCATGCAAGATAAGGGACAAGATGTAGGAGGGACTATCACCTTGAATGGGAGTACATGATGCGGCAATTGTAAACCTGACATGATAAAATGCATAATCCCACACACGCTACATCACACAGTCCCATAAGAGATGGGGTCTAAAAGTCATAACATAAGAGATAAATTAGTGGAACTCAATATGGACCCAAAGACGAGATTCAGGGGTGTTTCTACATTACCCATGAGAATGGGGATCAAGCTATACAAGGTTCTTGGGATGAGATATAAGGGGAACATAGTATAATTCCTTAGAGTTCAGACTACTGGAGAAGCGAAACTCTTCCAAAAAAGTGAAAACATTGATCCAGTCTCTAGGCCCAATTGAGTCGAACTCTGTGTTGGAAACAAGGGTAAAAGGGGTTTTTTCTATACATATAATACATGCCATAGGGAAGTCGGTGTGAAGCCCTGAATGATTCCTTACCATAGCATTGTCCTCCTAGAATGAAAATGCTCACATAGGGATAGTACTTATAGTTTTGAAAATTCTCTTGGACACAATGGGATGGAAAATGCTGTGAATCATGTAACTGACATTTATGGCATGAAGGGGTTGTCGTGACGATGGGGGATAACTATTAACCATGTTCGAAACACAGTATCCATATCATGATACTTGAAATGGGAACAACAAATGAGCATCAACCACTGACCATATTTTCAATGCCATACTTGTATCAATTTGTTGTCTGAAACCCTAGAGGACGTTGGCCCATAATGGTAAGAGATCCATTAGGCCTATCATTCATGCCATTTTGGGGTCCCTTCAGATATGAAGGATAATGGAAGACAAAATGAAGTGGAACACAATGCTTGAAAATTGGGTGAAAGCATGACCAGGTAGAATCTGACACTCCAGGTTCTGAACCAATGTACTCTTAAGAATATTGGTGAATCACGAAAGAGGGATGAGGGACTCGACATAGGGGCTTCCGACTAAAAGAGATGAGTGAATACCACTTAGGAGAGAGAAGTATATGGAGTGCTTGTTGTAAACCCAATCTGAATGAGGACATAAGGAGCTTGTACCACACTGTATACCCTTCTCCTAGAAGAACGCAAGCCAAGGGGCCAAATTGATAGTGTGGTTTCTAAGAGATGGGGATGGAACCAAAAACTAGGCATTCAGACAGTCCTACATATCCCATGAGGATGGAAATAAATCCATACATATTTCTGATTAGGATGTTGTGAAATTTATCATCATGCAGCAATGATGTAGATAGGGTAAAGGTATCTCAACGAGGGATGTGTATGGAACAATAGAAAATCTGACATTAATGAGGAGATAATCCACTACCATAGCGTAATATCCTAAACAAGGGCTCATTCCCAGGGCCCAAAAAGGACAAGGTGCATAAGGCCAAGCCACATATAAAGTGTAACAGGAAGCTTGATGTTTGACGTCTTGTAGTGAGGATGATTATGATCTTAGTTTAAGGTCACAGAGCTTGGATTGTAGAAACCTATTTTAATGTTATATGCATGGGAGAACTGATTATAGAGGGAAAATCATTGCACCTTTGGAAGACCAAATAGTTAAAATGATGACAGGAGACCACTGTTGACAAGGTTCTCAATACAGTATCCACCCTTGTGTGACTGGAGTTCAGTGGCAAGTAATTGAGAATAGACTATTGACATCATTCGCAACATAGGACTTGAATCAATTGGTTTATCGAAATCATCGAGGAAATTTTCCTAAAATGGTAGGAGATCCCTTGGACTGAGAATCCATGACATTTAGGGGTCCTTTTGGATATAAAAGATGATACAATGGAAGTGATGGGGCTCGCAAAGTATGGAGTGGTATGCACTTGTGGAAAGGGAGATAAATGGAGGGATGCCTCAAGGGGATATGTGTGGCGTTGCAGAATATCTGGATGTGAATGAGGACCTGAGTCCATGTCACACCATACAATCTTAAATGAGATCTTGGACTAGGGGGTCGAAAGGACTGAGGGGCCTGAGGCTGGGCGTCATGTCTAGATGTAGCCATTTATCCACTCATACAGTTAATGCCTTACCAAATCTCCTAATCCCATGAGAAAAATCCTCTGTGTGGGATACAATATGTGGGATTAGGCTCCCCCATCACATAAGGGACCACTAGCTAGAATCACACTCTTTCTTGAGGCAGAGCGTGGTTTGGAGAGATGGAAGAGTAGAATAAACAACTATACTCCATGTTTTAGACAAAAGGGGTGGTGAAAATGACAAAGGATATATTCTGACTAGATTCAAAACCCGGAATCTATATTGTGTGACCTGAAATGGGAACAAAAAATTAGTGTCGATCACTGACCTTATTCGAAATTCATGACTTATATCAATTTTCATTCAAAATTCTCAAGGGTTTTGTCCCAAACCGATAGTTGAGACCTTAGGCTAAGTATCCATATCGTTCAGGGGCCCTTTCGTATGTGAAAGATAATGGAAACCCAAAAGTGAAGGGTTGGATAAAGCATTAATATGCCTATGTGGGATGAGACGTAAGGGGAGATCTCAATGTTTGGGGCTGGGCATATGGAAAAAATTTTAGAATAGTTCTACGTATCCCATGAGGATGGGAATCAAGCCATAGGTAGTTCTGAAAGAGCCATGTAGTTTAACGTCATGTGGTAAGGATGTGGGAGGAGAGAAGAACGAGGGAGGTAACATGGTGCAATCATCGTATACCTAACATGAGTGGGGTTAGATTCAAAATGAAGCATCTGAGTGTTCCGACATATCCTAAAAGAATGGAATCAATCCATACGTAGTTCTTGAGATGCAATTTAATGTCATACAGGATGACATACAGTTTAAAGTTAAGTAGGAATGGACAATTTAAGTTCATGGATGACCCTAATGTGGCTTAGGGTTATATAGGACCATAAAAATTGGCCTTATGAAAAATATTTTTTAAGGAACATGGAATTGGTGGGATGAGTTATACGCTCACCATCCATGGTCACCAGTGATTATGCTTCATTAGAGTAAACTTTGTGAACAATGTTTGGTCCTTCCCATTTGGGCTCCATCTTAGGTGGTTTCCTGCTAGGTATCATTTTTTTCTTCAGGGCCAACATCATGTCTCTTTACAAGAAGGAATGGAGGCGAAATAATTTGTTGAATGCTCTAGAGATCTTGTTCTGATGCCTTTCTAGGTTGTGCAGGGCATGAAGCCTTTCCTCATCAAGTGAATCTAACTCAGCCATACGAATTTCAGCAACTTTATCTGGTGATTTCTAGTCTTAGATAGGTGTTATCAATGAGGAAAATTTAATCTCTATGGGAAGGACGACCTCTGTCCCATACACAAGGGAATATGGGGTCACCTGGGTGGAATTATGAGTCATTGTCCGATAAGCCAAGAGGGCGTTGGGGAGAATGTCCGACCAACTCTTCTTGTTCTGAACAACCATCTATTATAGAATGTTAGAGATGGTTATATTGAACACCTCTATATATCCATTTTCTTTGATATGATAATGGGAGGTACGGTTAGAAAAGATGCTCTACTTAGTATACAATTTCTTCATCTCATCTTCCCGAAAGCATGTACCATTATTAGTGAGGGTGGTGTGAGGGACTCCAAATCTGTTGATGATGTAGGAGCTTATAAAGTAAATGATGGAATGGGACTTGATGTCCATGACTGGAAATACCTCTACCCACTTGGAGAAGAAATCTGTAGTAGTTGGGATGAAACAGCACTGGTGAGCTGTCGTCAGTGGATATTGTTCCACAACATCAAGTCCCCATTCTGCAAATGTTTAATTCTACTTGGGGTAGTAGAAAGGATCTGGTTTCTGATGTATGATGTTAGAATTAATATAGAACATGTGGAACCTTTTGTAAAACTTGATTTAGTCATGGATCATAGAGGGACCAAAGTACCCCAGTATCTGGATCTGGTGAGATAATTTTGGCCCGGTCTGATTAGCCTCATAGGAACCGGCTTGAGACTCTTGTATGACTTGGGAAATATTGACTCCTTGAATTCAGTGAATGGGAACCCCATAAAAATCGTGCTTGTAGAGGATATAATCATGACTAGGACCATCCGGGAGGGTAAACTATAATGTGCAGAATTGAATTCGCTCATGCTATGCCCGATCTTCTCGGAGACTACCATTCTGGAGATTTTAAACAAAGGGGGATCTCTAGTCAGGAGTCACTTCAATCATTTCATATAGGGGACCTGGCGGTCCAGACGTGGAGGCACCGGTGGTAAGGTGCCTCAACTGCAGGCCATCATTTTCATCTAGAGTGACATGAGAAATGAATCTCTGATGTTCCATGTCGATAATAAGTTCATCCTACTCAGGCTCCGCAAGTGACACGACTAGGCCAACTAGGGTGTCAGCTCAGCCTTTCTAAGATTGAGGGACATGAGTAACTATTTGATGAGATGGGAACTGGTCCATTAGCTGGAGAGTTTTTTCCCAAAATGGTATGAGCTTTGGCATTTTGATGACGCAGTCACCATTGATCTTATTGATTACATGTTTTGAGACCCGTTTCACATGAAAATGTGAATGGTCTATCTTGAGAACCAGCTCGAGACCGGTAATGAGTGCCTGATACTCTACCTCATAGTTAGTGCAGCCTTTTGACAAAAGGAATGCATATGGCAGAATAACTTGTGTCGGGGAAATGAAGATGACATTCAAGCCTACTCGGTTGAGTCTGGGGTCATTTAGCCTCTATTCAGTGGGGCTCCAGGAAGCGCCATCAAAGTGCATTTTCCAGCATGGCATGGCTTGGTCCACCAATAAAATCGCTTCATCGGGGAAATCAAGGTCTAAGTACTGGTCCACAAGATCTGGATGGGCGACAAGGAAGTGTGCCAGTGCATTCCTTCTGATATCCTTTTCAGGTATGCACCTAATATCAAACTACTGGAGGATTACAGCCCACCGAGCTAGTCATCTTGTCAACTTGGGGATGTTCAAGATGTACTTCAAGGGATCAACTAGGGACACTAGTTATACCTCATGATGTTGGAGGTAATTCCATAATTTATATACCATTAATACAAGCGAAAGGTATATCTTCTTGATTGGGGAGTATTTGGAATCCATATCGAGGATCATGCGGCTGAGGTAGTGAAGGATGTTCTTTGTCCCCTCGTTGTTCTTCTGGGTGATAAGGGTGCCGACATATCATTCCAAGGTGGTCACATAATGTACCAGTGGATTTCCAGAGATGGTTGGTATTAAGACCATAGGATAGAGACGATACCACTTGATTTCCCCAAAAGCAGTCTAGCACACTTCGTCGAACTCTTAAATGATGTCTTTCATTATGAGCTGAGAAAAGGTATAACACTTTCCAGCCAAATTCAGGACAAACCGGTGTATGTAGGTTAAGTGGGCTTGGAAGCCTATAGCACACGAAATTTTCTCAGTGGAGACATATGAATAATGTCCTTAATCTTCTCCAGGTTGATCTCGATTCCCGTTTATCTGACAATAAAGCTTCGAATCTTTCCAGAGGAGAACCTGAAGGCACACTTCAACAGGTTTATCTACAGGTGATAAGAATGGGGGAAGCCAAACACATTCACAAGGTCTTTGAGATATTTCCGATGCTAGTGAGTTTTGACCACCAGGTCATCCACGTAACAATCCACCATCATTCTAAGGATCAGATTAAATATGTGATGCATAGCTCAATGATAGATGGAACATACACTCTATAAACCAAAGGGCATGACTCGGTAGTAGAATGTACCTTGTGGTGCCCTAAAGGCTATAGACACCTCATCCTTGGAGGCTATTCAAATCTGGTTATACTAGGAGTACCCATCCATGATGGGGAGGGCTTGGAACCCAACTTTAGTGAAGATCAACAATTTCATCACAGGAAGAGGAAAACCATCCTTCGGACAGTGACGATTGCTATCTTGGAAGTCGATGCAAAATCTAATAAATATGTTCTTCTTCCTGACCAATACAATGTTGTCCATCCATTTAGGGTACTAGACCCCTTTTATTAAATTGTCTCTAATGAGCTTGTCAACATTGGTCTCGACCATGGCACCATGGGAAGGATGCATCTTATTGGGAGGTTGCCTGAACTCATTGTGATTTATTATGAGACCCAGGTGGTGGAAGGCTACCAGAGGATCTAGTCATAGAAACTCATCAAAACTCTAGGAGAATACATCATGGTGTTTTCTATGGAAGTCTATGTACTGATGTTGCTCTTAAAGGGGCATTGTGGCACTTATCATTATGGCTTTCAGGTCTTCCTTGTAACTGATGTTCGGCTGTACCAATTCAAAAACCGTGGAATATACGTCCTCTTTAATGGTGGAGGGCATCCTTTAACTCTTCTTCTTAACTTATGAAGGAGGGATCCTCGGCGGGAGGAGTTGCTTTTGAGTCGACAGATCCCGACTGGAGGCCGGTACCAACCTGAGCGGTAGTGGGCACTGAATCGGGGGACTCTTGTGCTGATGAAACCCTAACAATGAAGGTTTTAGATCTGATCCAATATGGTCTTCCACCCAAGGGTCCACGCATGATGGTATCAAAGCAATAGTGGCACATTGGCTTGAGCTTGTAAATTAATACTCAGAAAAAACAAGCAAGTATGATGTATTACCATTGCCATGGGACAGCCATCCCGATAACATATAGAATTAAGAGACTCTGGGATTACCTGAGCCAGATTTGTATTCGATTATGAGGTAATATTCCAGCGCCACTTTGGTTTGGGAGTGTGTCCCTCCTTGTTCCAGAAACAACAAAGCATTGTCCCATTTCTGGGGTTTTATCCTCCAATCGGTGTATTGGAAAGATGTTGGCATCATCTTGATTTTTCCACAGGTCGGTCGCAAGCGTGGAATGCTCAACCTCGTTAGCATAAATCTTCTATTCTTTTCTCTTGTAGTAGTCAACATCCAGATATCGGGCTTCACAAGAGGAAAATTGAGATGCGTCACCTTGAAGTATTCCCACTCAACCATTAATGGAGTACATGAGGCACTGGTGTTATGATGAAAGAATCACTACATGCAGGTGGAGCCATGGCCTTCCAATCAATACATTGTAGGCGAAGTCCTGGGAGACAACCATAAATTTGGCGCTGGAAGCTAAGCCACCAAAATAGGCCATCAAGAAGATCTTGCCTACCGGTGTCTATTACGTCCTGTCATAACCTTGGATTCTTAGGTTATAGGGGCTCAGATCATCCTCATACAACCCCAATTTTTTCAGTGTCTGAGCCGTGATTAGGTTGATTCATGAACCCATGTCTACAAGACAATGGCGAACCTCCACATCATTGAAATGGCTGGTGATGTGCAGTGGCCGAATGTGCCCCTATATGTGAGAGCCTTCATATTCTCTAGAGAATGGTATGATGGATTGGAATTTAGCATTGTTGACCACCACATCATGAAGGGCCTATGTGGCTACTACCTCCATCTAAAACTAGTGGGGGATCCTTAAAGCCTCGACGAGGACCTCATGCATATCTGACGATAGGACAAGGGCCTCAAGGATGGAGTGGTCTGTTGGAATGCTAGGAAGATGTTTTATAACATCATACATCCTTGCCAGCTCTGAACTTATGCTTATATGAGGCCACTCTATTACAGGAGGAATAGTGGGTCCGGCTGACTGGACCAACGGCTAACTGGTACTGGGAATATCCCACTTCTCACTAGTCGAAGCCCAAAGACTGACTACGTGATGTGGCCCCAGACGACTGAGACCAGCTTGTAGTAGGGCATGGCAGGTCATGGTTCTGTCATGGTGTCTCTTCCTGATGCAACAACATGAATGGAGTTAAAGGCTGGCCTGATGTCACTAGGTGAGAAGGATGCGCAAGCTGAGCTCTACGCTTGGTCAACTGCTTCGTTTAAGTAGCATGTGCATCCTAGCTCCAAGTGATGATTGAAGCACTTCGACTACACAAATATTCACAGCTCTGTCGATGCTGACGATGGTTGGGGACATTGGGATGATCCAACTGGCGCTCCTCATCCTCAGTAATCATGTAGAGATTTACCAGCTCTATAGTATTAACCAAGGCCTACCCTTAACTACCACTCAGAGATTTGTCCACTACTGGACAGATTCTGGGAGGGATCTCCACCTACAGGTGCATCAAGTTGCTAAGAGTATGGGATGACAATGGCATCTGTTGGGGACTTTGATTTTCCATACACTGTTGGTATTTACTCTTCTCGGAGGAGGCCGACTGAGACAATGATGTAGAAGTAGTAGCTACGGATTCTGAAGGACATGGTAGATTTTTGTGTGCAACAATAACACCATGGGCATGGGCAACTTTCTTACAAGAAATATTGTTGTCATACTTTTGGGACCCGTAGCTAGAAACTTGATTCCACTCGCCTTTGCTGTCGCTACTCCAGTCTGGCCTCATGAAGACGCATGCCACCTATGTCAAAACAGGGCTAAAAAGTAATATTTTTTTATCCACTAGGTCATGAATAATGTATTTAAACACATGGAACTATTTGAGGGTTTTCCCCCTGATCTGATGGTGGGAGTAGTAATTAGGGAGATCAGTGAGGTTCGCCTCTTCTGGCCTCATGTACTTAGGCTAACGTACAATCCCCTGCTCTAGGACACTACAGATATAACCAGGGATTTGTGACTCATTGAATGAGTAGGTATGATTCCTCTTATATGGGAAGGGGGGCCTTAGAGCCTGACCCTGATGAGATGCTATAGGAGCCTATCGAGGAGGAGGAGCCTGGTTATCTCACCTAAACAGTGGCGACACATTGCGAGAGGGAACCTATAAATTCTGAGGTGGGTGCTACTGGGATGGAGGATGCGCCTCAGGTGGAGGGCCTCTACAAGGTTGTAGAGGTGGCTCTGCCTGTAAAAACTCTAGCTACCTGGGGTACTTTATTTGGGAAACTGTGGTGGGTCCGGCCTTGGCGACACTTCTTGCAGGGATCACAGGAGGCAACATATGTGCCTTATTGGCCTAATGTAAGACTTTCTCTAGGAGCTGGTCTTTATTAAAGTAGTCTCAGAATCCCTCGAGGTAGTTCTATGTGATTAGAGAGGGGGACAATTTCATCTTGGTATTCCCTACACACATCATCAACAATTTCATCTGAGTTAGCGGCATGTCGGGAGAGTATGTGAGTCCTTTCCACCGGGTGAAAAAGTTAGCAACATGCTCATCAGGCCACTTCTTGGACTTGATGAGGTCTACAGTACTCGTCTTCCATGTGGTGTAATATAAGATGTTGAGGAATTTCCTACAGAGACCCTCCCAGCCAGCTACTGACCTGATGGGAAACTAGTTGTAACAGAAAAATGTCGGCCCTTCCCATGTTTGCACGAATCACCGGAGCTTAGTGGATTCCTGCTATGCCAGAGTTCCCACCATGGGGCCAAAAATTCAGATAAACGGGGCCAGCTGCTATGGTGGACTTCCTTTCTCATTTAAGGGGGAAAATGTGTGATTCCCGAAACCCAGGGGTGATGGAATATCATCTACCCATGTCGGGTATGGCTTCCCATCAGGCAAGAATGCCACCTGTAGAGTCTCTAAGGATTTGAGGTGGGAAATGAGTTTTTCCATTAGATCATCTAGGTGTGTAATAATGTCTTCATGGGGATCCATAACCACCAGTGCATCGGTGGGTTCTTCATCATGATAAACAGGCCCAACGGATCATGGAGCGGCTGGTGGTACAACCTGTGGAGCTACTGGGAAAATTCTGGCTTGGTTCTGAGGATTGTTATGCCATTCAAGAGGATTTGGAGACATATTCCACTCCCTATAATTTTAAGTCCCTCCCAAAACAATGTCTATGTGGGAAGAATGGTCAGGGTCACCTGGGTGCAGTTCTCCAGGGGGATGTTGTGCCTGCCCATGCTGCCCTGGCTGAGGATCACAGTATTCTTTTCATCGCTCTACACCGTGTTCAGCTAGGAGGTCATTGGCCACCATCTACTACTCGGTGAGTTTCTGATGCAACATGTCTTTTTTAGTGTTCTCTTCCACCTTTTGAACTAAACCAGATAAGTCTAAGGGTTTGATGGCTTTGAGGAGTTCATTTCCCTTTTTGGGATTCCGGTTTAATACTAATGCCTCGATGGGCACGAGAAGACCCAGTAGATTACACTGCTAGCGAGTAACCCTACCCAATGGATCCAATAGTTCTGGAACTCCCTCAGGGGGTAAGTTTCCATCAAGGATTTCCAACACATTATCTCCCTCTGATAGGTCATCCATATTAGTCGTGACTCTACCTGGAGGCATATTCTCTATGTCACCAGGGAAATTGGGCTAGCCCTGGATGGAACTAAAATGTAGGGTCGTGTACTGACCCAACCACAAATTTGAACATGAGGAGAAGCCTCATTGATTATCATGCAGTGCACTTTAATTATATGAATGCATCATTGTTGAAGGGTCTTATGGCGGCCTGGGGACTCAGGGCACTGGGCCACAGGGAGTGCAGCTAAATCGACCAAATGAAATTGCTGGCTGAAATCATTGAAGTGTGTTTGACCCATGGGGTAGGTCAGTCGTCAATTTTGAATGCATAAATGAGTCACCCAAAGGGTTTGGAGAAATCTTCCAACCTCTTCCTAGGTGATAACTTCTAGTGCCCTAAAATTTGGAACTGCAACTAGCAGGAACATATCATGGAAATGTTCTGCTTTGAGGGTATCCAACAAGATCCTTGGTCTAGATTCAGGGTCAGGTCCTTCATTTCACCACTCATCTACTATAGGTGGATGGGAAACCGGTAATGGCACTGACATAGATAGATGAGGTGGAAGGCTGGTCGGTGGAGAATATGGCGAGCGAGCTGACAAGACGTTGTATTTTGGGTTGTCCTCTGAAGAGTATAGTGACATGGCCACCACATCGCAGTAAGATGGGCTGACGACCACAGTTTTTGGCATAGGGACTACGGGTACTGGTGATGAGCTACACAGGTACTCATCCACCATTGGTCCCCTGAATAGATCATAGTGATATCTAACCGAGGTAGAGAGTGCTTCTGGTGATGATGGTGGTGATTGTACAGCTGTAACCTGTGGGGTTGCGAAATTTTCATCCTCCTAGAAATACATGTGGACGGAGGCAATAATCCAATGGACCACACATTCTGAAAGTATGAGGAAAATACGCCTTGTTATTTCCTTGTCCCTTGACATAGAGGATCCAGGCGAGGGCTCCATCCGTTAGTCGTATTCCACCTCAGAATCTGAGAAGCAAACCTGTTTGATCTCTATATGAAGCTTCTCGATGTTCTTTTTGTTGTGGCGACGACCTACCCTCCTACATCGGGATGGCTCTTTGGGATAGGGTAGATTTCTGGCACGAGGAGGTCCTTCGACCGTACTGGTGCTATGGTGGGGAAGACATCTTCCTGAGTGATATGGGGTTCGAGGAGCAACTGGACAATTATCAAAGGGAACACGGGGTGGACTGCCATTCCCACAGGATAAAGTGTTGAGGAAATCTCCACGTGAAATACTATAGTGGGTAAGACCTTCACCGGATCTTATAGAAGCACGATTCGGACCTCCATTCATGCTTCCCATGGCAGCGTCAGCACCAGGAGGGTCCTCGTACTATGCATGCTGATCACGGGTTGGACCTCCGTGCTGGGTGCTAGTGTATCGAAGCTATCCTTCACTCCTCTAATTTTTCAGGCGAGGAGAACTGTCTCCATATGCTGCAAGGACATGGGGAATCCCTCCATATAATAGATTTACCAGTTTCATAACATCTCTATATCAGCGATCCATGGTAGGAGGAATGACTCCATACCCAATGTAATGAGCATAGAAGAGGCTTTCGTACTGAGTGTCACTGCCTTGGAGAGGTCCCTCATTCGGATTGAAGGTAGAACGGGGTGGACCTCCATGCTGATTTTGGAAGCAGGGAGGACCCGCATCCTCCATGGTGGTGGTATGAGGAGGACCTCTGTACTGGGTTTCGCTACCACGGGTCGGTCTGCGTCAGGTTCTCCCTGCGACGGTGGCTAAGAGAGTCGACCTAGCATGCACGTGGGGTAGTTGGGGCTCTGATACAGACCATAAATATATGTACCCCTGTTTAGTGTGCACAAGATGCTGATGATACAAGTCGGCGGTGACCCGGGCCACAGCAGTTGCTGACGTCGATGCCTCTTGGCGGGCGTCCTCTTCGGCCTACACCTAATGTTGGTGTCGGGGCAGCCGGACCAAGGCCGGTGGTGCAGGTACATAGCTTACCTACTCTTCATCCCATGGGATTGGGTGGTGATGATGATGCAGTCTAATGGGGGCCCTCCTTGGGGGCCCCTAGAACAGGATCAAGGTCGGGATGGCCCAGAAATCCCCTACCTCATTGGTGTATGGGAGGGAGTCGTCGCAACATTCTATGGAGAGGCTCCCGAAACGATTGGATGTTGGGGTGGGGAGTAGTGGCTCCATACATGACCCTTGGTGGCAGTGGTGGAAATGAGGAACAGACACCTCTAAATCCTGGAAATCCATATCTCGAGTCGGGATAATCCCCTCCTCCTCGTATCGGCATACGATTCTGCTTATCACCCTTCGTTGAACAAATTAAGAAGGGGATATGGTGCGTGAGCGCCCAGCGGATGTGGGTGTGGGTGTAGTCTCATAAGTGGTTAAGCCATGTGGGACTGCCACGTTGGCATTTTCCCTACCACTGTGTCAGTGGGAAGGTGGGGATCAGGTTCCGAGTGTTGTAGCTTGGTTCATGAAAAGAAGTGAAATTAACCCATTCATGATGAAATAATGAAATTTGTGTGATGTGACCCAACACTATTCCATCTCACATGGTTGGTATGAAGGATCCACACTAACAACATTGCATACATGGATGTCCAACATTTTGACTTCCCTATATTCTGGTGAGTATTACGGCCAACCCACTATTTGTTTGAAAGGACCTGGCGTTGGATAACTAGATCTGGTGACATGCTAATCCACTAATTCCTCTAACACTACTAATCTCAATATTGTGAAGAAGATAATTAACATTAGTATCACCATTTCTGTTTCTGACACTTTCGCTGGGGTGCACGCATCCATCTGTGGAGGATACACAGCTGTGGCCCCACATTCCCACTTTCTAAAGGTGGGCGGCATCTGTCTTTTATTTGGGAACATTTTCTCCTTCATCAAAAATGGATAATGGGATTTCAGTTCCTCCTTCTATGGATTCCTCCTCAGAACTCATCACCTAGTCTGGGTCTCCCTTATAGACTATGACATTGTTTGTGAAACTCTTCCTAGTTCCATTTCTTCATGGATGCCAATTAATTACACTACTTTTGTCAGGCCATTCTGAGGGGCCGAGTCAGGGCATAAACCTTTCATCGGGGGAGTAGTCATGTTGGATATCACTGGCGTGTCTGGATGCTTGATCACTACAATTTTTTGGTTTTTTACACTTATTATAGGGATTCTTGAGGGCATGGAAGCTCAAGGAATCCCATCTCAAATGCGGGTAATTATATTCCATAGGTATGTATCTAAGGTATTCTTTACCTTCTTCTGTTTAACACAGGGTATGTTGTGAGTTTAATGACTAGAACAGATGGATCAGACTGATCCAAACACTATCTAGAGTGGATCAGATGGGTACAACCCCTAGACGGAACACTAATGTTGGGGCTAATGTGTTGTTAGGTATCTGATTGTTGTTATAGGGAATGGGGAATGAAGTGGCATGATCCCACAGGGCTGTGGTGGACCAAGTAAGAATCAGGATGGATAATGGATGGATAAGTGAAGTGGATGGATAATGAGATGGAGTTGACTCGAGGATGATAATGATGTTGGGATTGAGCATCGAAGAGACCTCCTGCCTATACCCATGGCAGGAAATCGAAGTCCACATAGTTCAGGATAGGGGTAAATAATTAGGGAGCGCATAGGGGACTACAACGCAATGATACATTGGGGAATAAATGTGGTTAGCAGCCCGATGTTGGTCTTGTTCCACTCAGACGGACCAATGATTTGGGTTCCAATAGAAGGGATGAAAGCGGCATACCAGTGGGTTTGGGTTGACAACAAATTACTGCTGAATGGGGTTCACAATGGTTCACTATTGGATTGGGTCACAATGGATTACCAATGGATGGGGTCGTAGCGGCTTACCACTAGATGGGGTCACAACAGCATACCGTAGGATGGGGTCTCAAGGGCTTACAGCTGGATGGGGTCACAATGGCTTACCGCTGGATGGGGTCCCAATGGATTACTACTGGATGGGGTCACAATGAATTACTGTTAGATGGGGTTGGACCTCATTGAGGCTTTCTACATACATTACCTTGGCAAGGATCAAAGTCCATGTAGTTTGGGATATTGGATGCAATTTAACAAAATCAATGATTTAAAAGAGTCATGCAGTTTAATTGCATGCTAGATGAAGGTGGTCCGATGTGAAGGGGGAATAACCAGTGGCTATTGTAACTGAACCATAAGGAGGCCTCCTTCATACATTACCTTGACAAGGATCAAAGACCATGTAGTTCATAAGGGTGGGAACTGAAGTGAAGATGGACAGGACCAATGTGTGTTGGTCTTGAACCTCATAGAGGCTTCCTACGTACCTTTCCTTGGCAAGGATCAATGTCCACATAGTTCAGGTGTGGTGGACTGATGTGAAATGGTCGGAACCAATGGATCGTGAGCTTGAACCTTAGGGAGGATTTCTATGTACCTTTCCCTGGCAAGGATCAAAGACCACATAGTTCATGTGTGGTGGACCGACGTGAAATGGTCAGAACTGTTGTATGGTAGGCTTGAACCTCAGATAGGCTTCCTATATACCTTTCTTGGTCATGGATCAAAAACCACGTAGTTCAGGTGTGGTGGACTAACATGAAACGGCCGTAACCAATTTATGGTGCGGTTGAACCTCAGGGAGGCTTCCTACATACCTTGTTTTGGCAATGATCAAAGACCATGTAGGTCAGGAGGGGTGTTTGGGGCTTAGACTCTAGGGTTCCCAGATTAGATGTCATTGTTGATTCTCCCTCTAAGCCCACAGGAGTCATGCTTGGTGTGTGAAACAGGAGGCAATAGAGACTTATCGATCACATCCTGAAAGGTGCGTATATTGGAAGTGGAGTGGGGCTTACACATATTTAGAATCCCAAAGAGGAAATAGGGGATTATGCGTGGTCTTCAGCCCAACGGGATGGAGATTGGGACATAATCCATGGTGGAGGCCTGGGTGGAGACAAATCCCAACAGGAGAGGGATTTGGCACCGAGGAAGAAAGGAGGAGAAAAGATGCAATCTCCTCCAAGAAAATCTAAGGGATGACACCAATGTGGTTTCCCTTTCCCCGCTGAGAGACACTGCTCTCATTATAACAACCTGAGAAACCATGTTTTGTTTTTTTGACATGTTTACTTTCCAATGTCACTCGTTAAGTGAACCAACGAATAACTAATATGGTAATAAAATGCATCAAATGGATGAAAAATTCCTTTTATTCAAATAGGCAACCTTTCGGCTACAACATCCACTAAGGTAAACTAACCGAAAATCCCAACTAAGAACCCAATTACAATGATGGGAAGACTTCTTAAAACTACTAAGAGCCCGAGAATGCGGTAGGGGTTTCGAGCGTCCATCATAAGGAACATGAGGATGGCTGAAGCAACCGCGATCGTGCTCATCACCAAAGGGATCACACGAACCATCCTACCTTTTCTCCTTCGGTCGTTTGGAGTAAGGGACACCCCCAGACCAGACCCTTTTTATAAGCACCCCGATCTGACCGTTAAGCACCAATGGTTATAAATATAGCTATTGGCTCTCTCATGTTTAGTTGTCTTTTAAAGTTTTAATTTCCAATTATAACCGTTGAACTAATAATTGAATACCCTGGCAGGTTCAAAAAGGTTAAGCATGATATTTGATGTAAACAAACAACAAATAAATAATAATAATGTAGCTGAATTTTTGGTTATATGAAAAGGATATATTTTATATATTATATATATATATATAATTCAAAATGGTGGGAATAAATACTATATTTCCACATAAATATAAATATTTTATTTAACTTAAGCAAGAAAGGCTTTGTTTTATTGAAATTATGTTGGGTTTTATTTTATTTTTTTTAGTCTGAATAAATATGTGAAAACCCATGGAATATATTTATATATGTATACATAAACATATATGTTAAACTTCTATAATTGTATATAAATAAATATGTTTATAAGTTAATTTTATCATTTTTGGAAATAATGTCAAAAAAAATTATGGTTTCTTGTGTCGCGTAATTTCTACTTCAACACATATTTAATGTCCTCACCTTCTTAAATAATTGAGCAACAACGAATCATGAACATGATTAAAACAATAAAGTTTATAAATAATTGAAGTATAAATAATAATGAAGTTTATATTAGGTATAAAAAAAAGAATTTCTTTCTTAAAAAAAGGAACGCAGAAAAGGGGGGGGGGAGACCCGCGTTTCTCTCTTTTTGCACCGCGTCGCACCCCAGCCGTTCGATCCTCTCCCCATGATCACAGCCGTCTGATCTATTTAAAAACCGCATCAACTCCAGCCGCCCGATCATGTCTTGTCTAATCTCAGCCATCGATTTTTTCCCCATGTCGCGCGTCTCTTCTTCCTCGCGACGAACCCGCAGTACACAGTTGCTGCGTTTTTTTTTTCTTCTCCTCATGTCTTCTTCCCTTAGTCCAACGAGTGGACCCGGCGGTGCCCTTTTTTTCCACGCGGTAGATGCACCTCGGCCTAGAGATGCCTCGGCCGATGACTTCTTCCCCCAAAGTCCTCTTCTTTGTCTCCTGTTTTTTTAAAACCCTTGTTGCACCGAAGGGATTGCACCAGCTCCCTTGATCTCTCTGACCTCCAGACGTCGTCTCTTCTCCGGTCTTCCTCCTCCACCTCCTCGAACAGGTAAGGGAAAGTCCATGCATTCTGTTTTTTTTCTCTAGTTTTGCTATTTTACATCAAATACGCTTCACGTGTATAGGAATATATATATAAAAGTATTTAAGGTCGAAAAAGAGTTTGTATCTCACGATTTCACTCTTTCTATTTTGAGAGGCGAACAAAGTTAAGGTCTCGTTTTTAATATTCATCTATTTTGGTGGATATCTCGGGTCATATATACTTCATACGCAAGTATATATAAAAATATATATAAAGATTTTAAGAACTGGCTAACCCTGTTCTTTTCTTCCAGAAATCAACCGGGTTAAAGAAAGTTTTTGTTGTTGTGGTGTTTATTCTAATTCTTTTTTAATGATACACACCTTGTGTGTAGATATATAAATGTATATCTACATATATAAAATGAAACATGCATTTGAACACCTTCCTGTCACCTGTATGTAACCCCTGTTTTTTTTATTCTACCCTATGCAAATGGAGTTTGCAGGAAATTTAATAAATATGTGGGAGTATGCAGATATATGAATCGTATAGATATGCATGTACGTGTGATTATATAAGGTTACATGTACATCGATGTGCGAATGCGAGGACAAGATTATTTAATTCCATTAATGTTCATCGCATTATCATATAACGATTTATTACAAATTATATATACACTTTTTAAAATTGATATTTCAAGAAAAGTATCCAAAAACAATTTATAAGCATTTTTATATGTGCGATAAATTTTAAGGGTTCGTTTGATATCAAAATAATTTGTTCGATGGAAAATTTTTATTTATCATCATTCTTGGTAAATCAGAATTTTGGTTTTGAGAAATTGGAAATGAATTTCTTAAACTATTATATACATGCATTCATGTATTTGTGCACATCGACCATGTTGCATGAAAGATTGATTTTATGCCAATAAGGTTCTTATGAATGTTAAGATCATTTCTTCTATATATAAAGGAACCCCACTCGGTTGCCAAACATTAATTTTGAATAATGTAGAACTTGGGAAATGCTTTGTGGGTATGGTTTATTAGGGTAAACCCATGCATATGAACAAGTATATCTATATTTATTTTATTACATGTTCTTTATGATGTTTGCAAACTTTACAATGGAAAGGGGGCATGTGGTTAAAGTGCTAATAAAAGAGTTTTTATAAGACAGTTTTGAGTAAAAACCCACAATACCCATTTATCATTATATGTGCGAGTTATGAACAACCATGCTTTAATTGGGTACTAAGATGTTATGTAATGTTATGTGTTATGTTCATTTTCTTGAAAACCCCTGTTTTTTATCAAATGTTAAAATAACTGGTTACGTGCACGGAGTTTTAGCATTCATGTCATCACGTTCTTAATGATAGAACTGTTTTCATGTTATGAATAAATTTGTGGAAATGGGGTTTAATTAAGAATGCATGAACCCCTATGAATAATGACCATGTCAAGATATGTGAGGGATTTATAGGAATTACACGTGATGGGTGTGCCTAGAATTATATAGCACAACAAGAATGATGTTACGGGTGCGCCCGGAATTATACAGCGCTCCAATGCATTGGGTAAAGTAGGAGTCTCATGAGACGAGCATGTGTGACGGTCTTGGCAGTTAGCCTTGACTTGAGCTAAGGAAACGGGGTGGGCAGTGAGCCTTGACCCGTTAAGTATGTTATACGGTCTTGATGAAAAGCCTTGACAATGTCCAGGATTATACATTCCCTCTGCATGTAATGATAAAGGTTAATCAGGGGTCAGTTCAACTAACAGGACAACCCCTAGTTGAAAGCTCCCAAGATCATGAAAATGTACTTTATGTGACAAGAACTGTTTTTCATATGGTGAACCGTTAGATGATCTGCATTTTAATCATGAACCATGATATGCATGATTTCCCTTCTTAGCCATATAATTCTTTTAGAATTAAAGTACCTTGTTTTTACATTATGCATTGGTTATTTTTCTTATATTGCGCACTCTGATCATGTTTCCATTAAAGCTCATTTTCAAGTATGTGCTTCTTTGTGAAAGTGGTTTTCAAAGAAAGATGGATTTCATGTTTTAAGAAAAAATAGTGTTTTGTTTTAGCAAAGAGTTTTATTCTCTTCAAAAGAACTTCTTTGAGAAAGTATTTTCTAAAAATGTTTTAAAACCCCTTATTGGGCATTTTTGCTCACCCTACGTTTTGTTAAAAAAAATTCAGGAATGGTTTATACCTATGAAGTTAATCGGAAGCAACTGGTTTCACAGAATCCTGAGCCTCGCGATCTTCTGTAGTAATGAGACATGATATTTAAATTGTAATTATGTAATGTTAAGTAAATCATGTCTCATTAAGAACCCTGCGTTTGGGGGTCGCTGCAGTTGGTATCAAGGGATGGGTTCAGGAAACACTGGAAAACCAGGTGATATGAATATATTGCTAAGACTAACTAAGTAAAAATGTTATAACTTTCAGATGGCTGATGTACCTACCAACTTTTTGTCACTTCCCACTGAGGCTCTAGAGAGCATTATATCTCTAGTTAGTTGCGAGAACTTTCTAAACTATGACCAAATTCGCATGACGTGTAAGCACCTGTACGATGTGTCAAACTCATCTAGGGTTCTTATTCTCCACCGGGGATTGGGGATGGATTATCTCCTAATGATGATGACCCAATTTCCCTCTTATGCATGTCGGGGAAGGTATCACGAAGGACTCTTATGAGTGTTTACAACTGGCGAGGAATTCAGCACAATGCTTGATAACCCTTTTCAAGAAGATGCTGCTGCCGGAGACCTCCGAGTGCCTTACCTGTGCCAAATTTTGCACTATGGCTTCTGGACCCAGTTAATGGACTTTGGAGCGTTGGAAAATGAGTCCACCCGTGTGTATCTTAGGCAAGAAGTGTACACCGATGTTTCCCAACTCCACACCCCTCACGCTAAACTCAGGATGCGTTATAAATGTTCCCTAGTGTTTAGTCATGTATGTTCATCCTGTGTGTGGTTTGAAGAGTTAGGAAGTTCTTCCACTCTTTGTGGCGTACGTCTTGTAAACTCATACTTTGCCGTGTAAACTTTTTCATAAATGGAAGTTCCTTGTTTCTTTTCATGTCTTCACCGTATCTATGTTGTTAAGAGTTTCCCCTCGATATTTGTTTTCAGATGGATGGACAAATGAACTTCTCATCCCTACCCGATGAGCTAGTAGAAGTCATCTTGATCAAGGCATGCATGGTGGATTACCCGTCCTTTCTCCACCTGCGAGGGTCCTTCCAGCATTTTCTCAATTTATCAAACTATCCAGAGATTCTTCGGCTATGTCAAGAGAATGATCGCGTCTTTCACCTCATCACCGCTGCTCAACTCCCCTACTATAGGCGAAGGGGAATGTACTTTGAGGGCCTATTCCAGTGCTTCACTCTAACATAAAACTTTTCTTCTAGAGCGTGTTTCCTCATGGCCGCCCAGGATGGCCAGCTCAGTGCAGCTTACATGTTCCAAGTCTTGAACCTTAGTATCCTCAATCGCATAATCCCTCTCGACTACCTCGAGCACGATGTGGCCAGAAGTGTCATCAGGGAGTTTATCTACTCAGACGTTTCTGAGCTTTTCATCGCACGAGCCTCCCTTTGGAAGCCCGTGTGCAGTACACACGAACAGGAGTTGAAGGAGCACTGTTCGAGGTGCATCTGGACTAGGGAAACAGAAGAGTTGTGTGCCAACATTGGTGTCCCGTTAACGGAGCCAGATCCACTATTTTGGTAGAGTTGTACGTATGGAGTTTCTGTTTTTTTTCTCTTTTTATGATAGAATTGTGAGGGCGCAATTCTTTGTAGGGGGAAGTAATGTAACAACCCGAGAAACCATGTATTGTTTTTTTGACAAGTTTACTTTCTAATGTCACTCGTTAAGTGAACAAAAAAATAACTAATATGGTAATAAAATGCATCAAATGGATGAAAAATTCCTTTTATTCAAATAGGCAACCTTTCAGCTACAACATCCACTAAGGTAATCTAACCGAAAATCCCAACTAAGAACCCGATTACAATGATTGGAAGACTGCTTAAAACTACTATGAGCCCGAGAATGCGGTAGGGGTTTCGAGCGTCCATCATAAGGAACATGAGGATGGCTGAAGCCACCGCGACCATGCTCACCACCAAGGGGATCACACAAACCATCCTTCCTTTTCTTCTTCGGTCGTTTTGAGTAAGGGACACCCCGAGACCAGACCCTTTTTATAAGCACCCTGATCTGACCGTTAAGCATCAACGGATATAAATATAGTCATTGGCTCTCTCCTGTTTAGTTTTGTTTTAAAGTTTTAATTTCCAATTATAACCGTTGAACTAATAATTGAATACCCCGGCAGGTTCAAAAAGATTAAGCATGATATTTTATGTAAACAAACAACAAATAAATAATAATAATGTAGCTAAATTTTTGGTTATATGGAAAGGATATATTTTATATATATATATATAATTCAAAATGTTGGGAATAAATACTGTCTTTCCACTTAAATATAAATATTTTATTTAACTTAAGCAAGAAAGGTTTGGTTTTATTGAAATTATGTGGGGTTTTATTTTATTTTATTTTTAGTCTGAATAAATATGTGCAAACCCTTGGAATATATTTATATATGTATACATAAACATATATGTTAAACTTCTATAATTGCATATAAATAAAGATGTTTATAAGTTAATTTTATCATTTTTGGAAATAATGTAAAAAAAAATTATGGTTTCTTGTGTCGCGTAATTTCTACATCAATGCATATTTAATGTCCTCACCTTCTTAAATAATTGAGAAACAACGAATCTTGACCATGCTTAAAACAATAAATTTTATAAATAATTGAAGTATAAATAATAATAATGTTTATAATAGGTATAAGAAAATAATTTCTTTCTTAAAAAAAACAGGAACGCGGAAAGGGGGGGGGGAGACCCGCGTTTCTCTCTTTTTACACCGCGTCGCACCCCAGCCGTCTGATCCTCTCCCCATGATTGCAGCCGTCCGATCTATTTAAAAACCTCATCAACTCCATCCACCCAATCATGCCGCGTCTAATCTCAGCCGTCGATTTTTTTCCCCACGTCGTGCGTCTCTTCTTCCTCGCGCCGAACCAGCAGTACACAGCTGCTGCGTTTTTTTTCTTCTCCTCATGTCTTCTTTCCTTAGTCCAATGAGTGGACATGGCGGCGCCCTTTTTATTTCCACGCGGTAGATGCACCTCGGCCTCAGGATTCCTCGGCTGACGACTTCTCTCCACAAAGTCCTCTTCTTTGTCTCCTGCTTTTTTTAAACCCTTGTTGCACCGAAGGGCTTGCATCAACTCCCTTGATCTCTCTGACCTCCAGACGTCGTCGCTGCTCCGGTCTTCCTCCTCCACCTCCTCGAACAGGTAAGGGAAAGTCTGTGCATTCTGTTTTTTTCCTCTAGTTTTTCTATTTTACATCAAATACGCTTCACGTATATATGAATATATATATAAAAGTATTTAAGGTCGAAAAAGAGTTTGTATCTCATGATTTCACTCTTTCTATTTTGAGAGGCGAACAAAGGTAAGGTCTCGTTTTTAATATTCATCAATTTTGGTGGATATCCCTGGTCATATATACTTCATACGCAAGTATATATAAACATATATATAATGATTTTAAGAACTGGCTAACCCTGTTCTTTTCTTCCAGAAATCAACCGGGTTAAAGAAAGTTTTTTGTTGTTGTGGTGTTTATTCTAATTCGGTTTTAATGATACACACCTTGTGTGTAGATATATATATGTATATCTACATATATAAAATGAAACATGCATTTTAACACCTTCTTGTCACCTGTATGTAACCCCTGTTTTTTTATTCAACCCTATGCAAATGGAGTTTGCAGGAAATTTAATAAATATGTGGGAGTATGCAGATATATGAATCATATAGATATGCATGTACGTGTGATTATATAAAGTTACATGTACATCTATGTGCGAATGCGAGGACAATATTATTTAATTATATTAATGTTCATCGCATTATCATATAATGATTTATTACAAATTATATGTACCCTTTTTAAAATTGTTATTTCAAGAAAAGTATCCTAAAACTATTTATAAGCATGTTTATATGTGCGATGAATTTGAAGGGTTCGTTTGATATCAAAATAATTCGTTAGATGGAAAATTTTTATTTATCATCATTCTTGAAAATTCAGAATTTTGGTTTTGAGAAATTGGAAAAGAATTTCTTAAACTGTTATATACATGCATTCATGTATTTGTGCACATCGACCATGTTGCATGCAAGATTGATTTTATGCTAATAAGGGTCTAATGAATGTTAAGTCCATTTCTTCTACATATAAAGGAACCCCACTCGGTTTCCAAACATTAATTTTGTTTAATGTAGAACTTGAGAAATGCTTTGTGGGTATGGTTTATTGTGGTAAACCCATGCATATGAACAATTATATCTATATTTATTTTATTACAAGTTCTTTATGATGTTTTCAAACTTTACAATGGAAAGGGGGCATGTGGTTAAAGTGCTAATAAAAGAGTTTTTATAAGACAGCTTTGAGTAAAAACCCACAATACCCATTTATCATTATATGTGCGAGTTATTAATGACCATGCATTAATTGGGTACTAAGATGTTATGTAATGTTAAGTGATATATTCATTTTCTTGAAAACCCATGTTTTTTTCAAATGTTAAAATAACTGGTTATGTGCACGGAGTTTTAGCATGCATGTCATCATGTTTTTAATGATAGACCGGTTTTCATGTTATGAATACGTATGTGAAAATGGGGTTTAATTAAGAATGAATGAAACCCTATGAATAATGACCATGTCAAGATATGTGAGGGATTTATAGGACTTACATGTGATGGGTGCGCCAGGAATTATATAGCACAATAGGAATGATGTGATGGGTGCGCCCAGAATTATACAACGCTCCAATGCATTGGGTAAAGGAGTCTCATGAGACGAACATGTGCGACGGTCTTGGCAGTTAGCCTTGCCTTGAGCTAAGGAAACGGGGTGGGCAGTGAGCCTTGACCCGTTAATTATGTTATACGGTCTTGATGAAAAGTCTTGAAAAAGTCCAGGATTATACATTCCCTCTGCATTTAATGATAAAGGTTAATCAGGGGTCAGTTCAACTAACAGGACAACCCCTAGTTGAAAGCTCCCAGGATCATGAAAATGTACATTATGTGACAAGAACAGTTTTTCATATGGTAAACTGTTAGATGATCTGCATTTTACTCATGAACCATGATATTCATGTTTTCCCTGCTTAGCCATATAATTCTTTTAGAATTAAAGTACCTTGTTTTTACATTATGCATTGGTTATTTTTCTTATATTGCGCACTATGATCATGTTTCCATTAAAGCTCATTTTCATGTACGTGCTTCTTTGTGCAAGTGGTTTTCAAAGAAATATGGATTTCATGTTTTAAGAAAAGATAGTGTTTTGTTTTAGCAAAGAGTTTTATTCTCTTCAAAAGAACTTCTTTAAGAACGTATTTTCTAAAAATGTTTTAAAACCCCTTACTGGGCATTTTTGCTCACCCTACGTTTTGTTAAAAAAAATTTCAGGCATGGTTGATACCTATGAAATTAATTGGAAGCAGCTGGTTTCCCAGAATCCTGAGCCTCACGATCTTCTGTAGTAATGAGACATGATATTTAAATTGTAATGATGTAATGTTAAGTAAATAGTGTAACATTAAGCACCCTGGGTTTGGGGGTCGCTACACTCATAAACAGGATCTCATTCCATGTGAGGAATGATATCACTCACGTGGAGACTAGTGGGCATATAGAATGTACAACGTGGGGCACCCCATATATAATGAATGTGGTGAGGCCACATTTTGACAACATGTGCTGAGGACAATGTCAATTTGCAGTTTAACGTCTTGCAGCTCAGATGAGGTGGATTCACTCTGCACCCTTAGGACAAAAATAACGGTTACCACCCACCACTTATGGAAGGGAAGAAATCAGTAATTCCACTGTGAGGTGGTGTTATGGAGTGATCCATTGAAGGGTCCACATTAGCATGTCAATGAAAATTAGCAATAATCGGTAACATGTGTATGAGAAGAAGCATGAGGCAAAACAACGCAATGGGAAGAACCACCCAAGGGACCTTGATATTGCTCTATGAAAACCTGAAGGTCCACACAGGAAAAGGAGATGCAGCGAAAAGGGTTTCATAATTATAAGCCATGTGAAGCTCGGGTGCTCCATGAAGTGGAGGGGCTTCGCGAAGGGGTGGTCTTCATAAAGTGAAGTGGCCTAGCCTTGTCATAGGGCATAGGTACATATGGAATGTACATCTCTAAGGGGAATTAAATTCGTAGAGTAGTGTCTTATGAAGAAAGGGTGCCCCATGAAGTGTAATATGGAAAAGAAATGTGCCTCGCGAAGCATAGTGACCCTGATTTAGTAGGTGAGTAACATGTACATGAAGGGTACATTGCAATGCACAAGTGCTCTGCGAAGACCCAAGTCCCTTTAGTGATCTCCTTCCTTCCTAGAGGCCTGTGGGCTCCACGAAGGGCAGCCCTCTATGAAGAGGGTTGGAATTCTTGAAAAGGGGAAGGAACTTCGTGAAGCAAAAGTACCTTGATAAGATCATGGTTCGTGTAGAAGAAATTTATTTGCGATGTGGGAGCTCAAAAGGAGAAAGGTCGGAGGATCCTTCCACTGTTCTCAAGGGGAGCCTGGTATTTATAGGCAAGATGTGCTCCAAAGCAGAGCTCTCTCAATGTGAAGACAGAGCTTGCTCTGCGGCGGGTTCATGAATTTCACAGGGGTTCGCGAGTCATCCTATCTCCTTGCTCTGTGGTGGGATCTTGAATGTCAAATTGGTTTGCGTAGCATCCGGCCTCCTTACTATGCAGTGGGATCACGAACGGAAAATCGGTTCAAGGAGCATACTTCCTCCTTGCTCCGTGGAAGCTTCACAAAGGAGGAGCGTAGTGCCAGTGTGGGGCCCTTGGGGCACCGTGAACAAGCTTCACGAGACAGCCCCTAATTCATTCTGTTTGTTCTTGTGTGTCCCAAATTTGGGTGCCAACAATTACGATCCACCAAAATTTGATATATACCTGGATTTATCTCTGTCATTAACTTTACATAATTTTTATGGGATAATGTCATCACATAATACATTAAAATATAAATTTACAAATATAAAACTCATGGAACATCCCCCAAAAGCGATTCAACTGAAATATCTTCCAATTTATAAAAAAATTATCCTTACTTTCATTCCATCCATTTGATAACCTCACTCTCCAATGAACGCCACTCATTGTCCCTCCACATCAGAAAACAAAACTTTCCCTTTTAATTAGATGATGTATGTATAAATATAATATAACCAATATTTACTAATGATAATAGTGTTTATCTATATATAAAATTAGAAGATGTATCCCACTAACTGGTAATTCCATATCCCCATTCTACACCCCCGACACACATCAAACAAAATAACCATAGATATAATCAACATAGATAACACAAGATGAACTAAAAAATGCTTCATGCCTTGTCCCAAATCATATACCAAGGAAGGATAATCAAAGTATTCTGAGGTTAATGAATCAATAAAATCATAGAAAGTGTAAAATAAAAACTGATCATGCCTCAAAAAACTCATGGATCTACTTGCGTTGTGGCCTATATCTTGTGCCTTTAAACATGCACAACTCTTATGCCTCTATTCTATCAGCCTCTATACCCATTATTTTTCCATGGTACCATTGGATTAGGACTAACATAGGATTACCTCTTCCAAAACCATATAGTGTTGAACACTAAAAAAGCACCAGTGGCCCTTGCCACAAAATTTCCTTAGAGGAAACTACTACTACTGCCAAAAGGGGTCCTTAAGACCCATGTAATACTAGCCACATTAAGATATTTGGAAATGATCTTCAAATTTCACTCATCCTACACAGATGTAATAATAAAATATAAATATTTTTGTTATTTAATTGAACCACATTCCCCTAAAGGAAGATAAAACACTTGTCGTTATTGGTTCCTGGATGGATAGAACCCTGACTTCCTGAAAAACCATGACACGCTACCAGATAATCAACACCTTGAGATGCCCTTTTGGCCACTCTCTAGAGTCTCAAATCCCATAGAAAGGATTTTCATGATTACATTTACCCTTTTTAGCTTCTATAAACAAAGGGAGTGTAAACACAGTGACAACAAACATGATCACTTAGTGAAAAGCATCTTTTAGACATCAGGATTTGGAATCCTCCTCAAAGAAAACATCTATAGAAAATTTTAAGTTCTCCTTGAACCCAATACCAAGATCACTAATACTCTAGATCCCTTGTCCAAGGGAAAATAGATACTCCCACATGTCTACTGTAATCATTGATTCAAGGAATTCCAAATGGAACTCCTTCTCAAAGATAGGCCACAAAATATTTCCCTCTTTACTGTCACTAAGAAATAGTGTCCACTACTGAATCACAACTCCTTATAACTAACTGACTACTAAAAAAACATGAACATAAATCATTAATATATCATTCCAAAATCAATATCAATATTCTCCAACAAATTATCCAACACAATATTTGATAGATTTCCATTATAAATTTTTATAATCTTCCACTAAAAGACTTGAAAGTCCCTCTAAAAACACGCATCCTCCTCTATTTGTTCAACCCTCCATTGATCAATCAGACTATCCTACTAAACCTCATTTTCATTATCCAATTACATAAGATTATTGGGATCAATTTCAAAAAAACATATTGAATATCATTAGCCCAGTAACATGTAATTGTTATAATGTTTATTTATTTACTAAATGTTTTATCCTACAACAACCAAATTCAAACATAAACACAGTCAATCATGATTTTTGTAGCTCTCTTCGGTCTATACCCTTGTAATAGACCTATCTCACATAGTCATTCAATAAGCATTGTTTCTATTCACTAGATCATGGGAGACCAAAAATCCCATGTCTTGTCTACTCTCAATTGTTGATGACAAGCACCAACATCAACACGAAACGTTACACTACCAACCCATGCACACCTTATAGTTCCTAACTACAAAATCTATCATATCTATCAACCCAAAAAATTGATACCACCCTATCCCAACCCCATACATCAAAAGATAAAACAATGAAGTAAGAGATAAAATTACTCCTGAGTTGCACCTCTAGTTGGTCCCAAGTTGGTGACACCTACTGTGGTTATAAAAAATTGCATACGAGAGGAATTATCCAATATAAAAAATATGATTGGAAATTAGAAAATAAATCACAAAAAAACTCAAATAAAAACACATAAAACTAAACCAAAAACATCTCACAATACATGAATTAAGTAAACTGATAACATAAAAAGACCCCAAATTAAATAAAAAAGACTAGTCTTATTTCCGTAATTGAGTAGTAGAATCAACCAAGGTTAGCAATATACAGATTGGCCCCTAATGAATTCCTAGAAAACATTAAAAAATTAATATATATGGTGAGTATACATGTATTGTTTGTATAATAATACACAAGGTTTCAAGTGTATATGTGAAATGAAAATTCTAATTAAAAAATGAATAAACAACAAAACCAACAAGAATCTATATAGAACATCTAACCGAAAGTAGAACCCCCATAGCTCTCCAAAAAAATAATCATTTCAAATATAGTAATATAAAATTAAGAACCCCAAAAGAAATATTCCCCACTAGTGCTTCCCCACTAATTTTCTGTTATCATTCCACAATGTAAAACATCATGTGGCCCATCCCTTCCATACACATCACGTCACATAATATACATATTTTATATTATAGTGGATAAATACATATCTACCATAAAATCCTAAGGCCTATAATACAGTTCTAGAATAAAAAACCATAACATCACAACAACATCAGACTATATCTCCTCTGAAGACACATTGGATTGTACATCACACCCCACATGAATACACATGGGCTATCACATCACACCTCAACCGAAGCCACCCTAGCCATCACATCACACCATGTCCAAAGATACATGAGCCATCATTATTTCTAAAGGTAGATCAATAAAGAGTGGTTAACCAAGAATATATATCACCAATATTATGGGTGGTGGGGAAAACACCCATAAAACAAAACCACTATGAGTTTCAAAGGTTATCTAACTCAGGTGGGGATCATATAGAAAAAAAATAAACATATATGATATATAGATAGAATAGAACACCTAGCCAAAGGGTTCTCATCAATATCACTAGTTCACACCACATCACTACCATAATTTCGCACACTAACCTTCACAAATGCTTCAACAATTATATGTAACACAACACACAACCGCTATTCACAGTCACACATAACTGAATTCGATTATAGGTTTCACCAGATTTATTCATTATCTATTTAAATTTCACTTCACAACCCATTAATTTACTCAATTCATTTATCTAAAACCATAAACCAAGTTCCATTAAATTGTATTCAATAATAAACCCGTTCATAATAGCCACAACATTATAAATTATTCCATGGGTAACAAAGAAATTATTATGGCCACACCAAACAATAACTCTTTTATTTCACAACCACTAACATCACCACGCCACACCAACAAATCTATCTTATCCCAACAAACACAAATCGTAAATCGCTACCACATATCATATCAAATTTCCCCCACATTGCAACTTCCACACACTACATCGATCATGAACCAAAACAACACATCACTAGCACACATCATTTCCACTAGAAACATCAATTACTAGACACCAAAACCACACAACATACCACATCACATCCATTATATCCAACCACCACATTATAGTTCCACACATCACACTACCCTTCCAGTCAACTCCATCACAACACCACAACTGAACCCACATATGGGAACAAAAATAATAATAAACATACATGACAAAAACCCATCCCATATTCCCAAATTGTTTATTGGAGTTTAAAACTTTTCATATTTATTTATAATGTGTATTATCAGACTACTAGTTATTCATGTGAAACCAATTTATCAAAAAAATATGCATTCATTGGAATTTTAGTATTGGTGTGACCATAAAACAACATAGAAAGGGTCTCAAAACATATCATCTATGTCACAAACCGGGCTCTCAATAGCCATCATTTTTAGTATTGATAGTAAGAATGCATAATATCATTGAAAATATTTCCCAAAGTATTGAGGTATGTGATATCGACCTTATACCCATTAATTTGTATTATTATAATTAATTGTCTTAATTATCTCAACCCATACTATCCACTAGAGGAAGGAAAAAAAATTAAATATATACACGTAAAAAGTAAAATGGGAGAGAATAAGGACCCCTTACCTCAAGTTAGCCTTCCTACAAGACGCCATAGGGTGATGAAGAGATAGCATAGAAATTATAACCCCACATGGAAGCCATAGATCACCTTAAACCTCATAAATGTGTTATGAAAAGACCTAAAAATAGTTCAAATTGAAACAACACCACCATAGGGATTATCTAGAAGAATAATGGATGAAATAATAGTGATGAAAAAGGAATTACCTTTCCATGAATAAACAAAACACCACCCCAAAAACTGACGAATAAAATCTAGAAGGGTGGTCCATATGATCCATCATGTTCTCTAGCGTTCCTTGACCAAAATAGAGAAGGAATGGTTGAATGAAGAGATATTTGGATGAAGGGGAACATATAATAAACCAAAGGAGTCCCCATTTTTAAGGAATAAACCACACATTTAAAGCATAAAATCCATGGTCTTCACAAAAATTCAATTATAAAACCATTTTTCTGTTTAAAATCCAAAATTTTGGATGTTCCACTAATTTTATAATTGTCTCATTTAGAATGATATATGGTGTAAAACCCATTCTTACAGCATAAAAATATTCACATGGTATCCCCTCACCACACACAAGCCGTAAACCACTGGCTTGAAAAGCCGTAAATCCCATTCATATAGTGTCTATTTCACATTTATATAGTAACTCACCTTCTACAGTAAAACCACTACTACAACCATCCAAAACCTCCATGACCTCCTTTAAGAACCTTCTAACCAAAAAATAAGTAATATACTATCTTGAGAAGGCATGAATTGTGGAACTCCCCTTCACAATTTTCCCTTCTATTAAATGATATATTTGGGATCATAGAGAACTATTTTTATTATATCTCCTATTAATCATCTTCTTTCGGCCCCCCATGATAATTTTTGGATCCTTAAATGTTTGGTAGTGTTTTAAGAAAAAATTTCCCTCCTATTCATCTTGTTATTATTCCCTTCGGTATCCACGGGTCTGATAATATAGGGATATGTTTTTTTTATAATTCCCCAAGAACAGGGTGGAATCATTCTATAACGATGATCATTATTCATGCATTGGATAAAGGAGATCATAGGATGATAATTTCATACCATTTAATTCGATTTGGTTATAGTTACATCTTCCTATGAATCCTTCTAGGGATTTTTATCAAATTAAAGTATTTTTTAGTGACAGTGTAGCCTGGGATACAAATTTTTTATATGGATGTTTGTTAATAATTAAATAGTATATTAGAGTTTTATTTCATAGGATTACATAGTTTTCATGCTTCCGAGTGAGATTTTTGGAGATATGACACATTTTTAAAATAAAATTATAAATTATAAAATGCTATAATTAAATATTGATAGAGTTATTGATTGATATAAAAGATCAGATGTTGGTACGGGCTTGGATGGGTATTTTATTAACATATGATATGGTTGTAGAGATTTATTAAAGGTTTGATAACTATGTATGAGATAGGTGTAACCTGAAAATTTCCCAATATTAATTTATTTATCTATAAATGACACCCTTAGGATTCCATGAGTATAATGAAGGTTTCATAGTCCATGATTAACCCTTAACTAATGGTTTGATTTCTAATTCATTGATGCATAAGAGTTTATTTCTAACAGTGTTTTATAAGATGGATGACCCCTATAGGTCTATAAAAAAGATTATTTAAATGTATTGGTCGAAGGGTAATTTTTTCTTACCTCCCTCTGTGTAGGTAATATTGATTGATTAAAAATAACTATCCTAGAGGTATTCCATATTTAATTTTGGGATACCTGGTAACAAGTGTGCTAGTGGACTAAAGAGTGGGGTGAGAGAACCTCCACCATTGGTAATTGAGTTCTTAGGTATGTGTGCCTTGGGTAGTTTTCTTGAATGTTTGGGTATGAGAAGATTGAGAATGTCTGACTATCATAGTGATATAAGATATAATCCAAAAATCTAATATAAGACATATGTTATATGTCTTGTGTGGTCAATTATTTAATGATTTGATCATCAACCAAAAAGAGAGATGTTGACACCATTACGAAACATGATTTGTATCAATGTTTGTGAAAGATAAAGATGTACCCTATAAATCTATGAAATTTGATGTGACCTAGGGAACCATAGCGGCGGTTACTATCCCACATTAATCCAAGACGGGGTTACTTTATTTAAGATAGTATGATTCTAATCAACTATGAATGTAGTGATGAGAATGGGTTTTGTGTTTGAGAGGAATGGCTAATAAGTGTTTGGAAAGTTAGTTTGAGTTGTTATACAATGTGAGGATAATGTATTATGGATATTTTGTAGTGGGACACTTCCAGCTGATGTGGTTTTGGAATCCATGTCAGGTCACTTTCCCCTTACTGTGATATGATATTTATGGGTGGGCCACTTTCCCTGGAGCATTTGATATATGAAATGATTTCGATGTTGTATGTTGTCCCTCACCATCCCAAAAAAGTTTTTATATATGATATATTATTTATTGGGCCATTTTTTCATGATGGTATATGTGATCTTATATGTTTGGATGTTTCTTCTTGATGTTCTATAAGATTTTGCGGTGGAAATATTTTCCCTTATTTGATATGAGATTATGGGGTGGCTCGATTTTCACAAAAATTATTAGTTATATGTGATGTATCTAATGTAATATTATATTAGGCTGATGATATATGATATATTTTCAGGGTGCTTTTCTTATCCCATTGATGATATATGAGATATTTTTGTGGAGGTATTATTTTCTCCTTGATGATATACAAGTTTTTTTCAAACAATTATGCTCTCCATAGTGATGATATATGATATATTATATGGTTCAAATTTGTTCAACCACTGGTCTAGTCATATGTCAAGATCAAAGAAATCATGAGCTAGTTAATGTATGAATGGTTGAACTTAGGTGTCGCCTTAGTACCAAGGGATTGATGATGATAACTTTATTACACTTTCATACCATATTATTGTTTTTATCCTATCAAAATCACATAAAAATTGATTTCTAGATATGTTGAGGACACTCTTTTTGGGGTATTTATAAATTTTATTCACACCCTACTCATGAAGTCTCAGGACCTTAGTACCCAATAAAACCTCATGATTGTGAGTATAGGTAGGGTGGAGGCCTAGTACTATATGGTTGAGTTGGAGAGATTATAATGATTTGCAAGATAAGGATCGTATATAGTATTAAAGCCTCTTAGTGTGACTTTATTTATTTATTTATTATATGTTATCGACATGGTGGGTGATCTATTTGGATTTAGGACTGTATTCATGCATATTACTTTAATATAGCATTTATAGTTTTTATTTATTATTAATACTCTAATGATATTTTATAGAGGTTATTTTGGTTATTTATAGTGTTCTATTACACAAATATATTTGTATAGTGTCCACATTGTATCAATATAGACACTCACTATTAGTTGGATGTAACACCCAACACCGCCACACTTTTCTGTAAAAACAATGGAGTGTTAGTAGACCTTGGGCTTGCCTCCCCATATTCATGAGGCTACAGAGTAGTAACAAGGGTCTATGGTGATATTAGTGAAGATTATACCCTCATATCAGAGTGATCATTGACAATGAAAATCATAAAAATTAGATGTATCCTAATAAATATCGATAAAATATATCATATAATGTTTTAATAAAATCATTCACATCCCATTATATATAAAATTAATTATATACATTTCATATCAGGAATACAACCAACAATAGATTCCCCATGGAAAAACCGTATATAACTAGGTACAAAAAGAATCAAAATTTAAAAAATAATTTGGATACTACAAAACCATTCCTATTTCCTCTCTTAGTCTCATCTCCCATAAAATATTCCAGCTAACATATCAACCATTGGTCATATGGTTCCTTCCCTTGTACTTCCATGAAATGATGAATTCTTCTCCGGTTCACATGGATGCCTGAGTGGGGTTTGAGTACAACTCCTTAGGAAACTATCGAAATTATCTATAATCACATTTTGTTTAATATTTCATGTTTATATGAATGAATGTATAATGAAAAAATAAAAAATAACTACTTTCCGTGCATCAGGTTCTAACTTGACACATGTGATTGCCCCTACATATAAATTTTGTTTTCAGATATCTTAGAATAGAATACCATTATCTATAACCCATATGTATACCCACTCCCTTCCCATGAACACAAGTAACATCATATTAAATCCTTGGGTAAAACAATAATGTCCATGAAATTTTTGTAACATCATCTATAAACATATAGGTGAACACCCTTATCCAATAATACCATGTAAAAGCATTCTAAAACTCAAGGGGAATACCCCCAAGATAATAAATCCATGTAACATAATCTATAAACATAGGGGAGAACACCCCTACCCATAAAATATGGGTAACATCATCTAAAAACATAGTGTGAACACCCCCACCCAAGAAATCCAAGTAACTTCATTTTGATCTCACCATGAATGAGATATATTTGATTCCAAATAATTGTTGTCAAGTAATGTCAATATTTTGAGGAGAAATAAATTCTTAACATATAGTTCCAAAATAATGAGATTAATTTATTATAATTGAAGAAAATTCAAGAAAAGTCATTAAAATAATATGATGGTATAATAATTTCCCCCACATAGTGCTCGTTAAATGAATCTACTAATAAAAAACATCTATTATATATAAGTATGACACTTACATGACTTTATAATCATTCTCAATAAACCATGAGGGAAGAGGTACCATCCATATCTTTTTGTAAAAAAAATCAAATCAATTTTCATTTACATTTTAGGATTGAAAACATTATCAATACAAGTAAGGTTGAATTAAAATATGGACAAGCCTATCAAAATTTCCATAGAGGATATAAGAAGTGTGGAATATTGATCCCTAATAACTACCTAACCAATGGTAGAGAATTATAAAATATATAATGCTCTAATATCTAAAAAATTTAATCACCATTAATTAAAGGAAATAATATTTGGTTTGGTATGGATTATTTGGTCTAGAAATAGGTTTGGGTATAATGATCTGGATTATTGGTTTAATTTAATTATTATTAAATCAAAATGGAAGTTGATTTCAGGTGGGTAAGTTAATGAAAGGAAACATTCATGTATATTGAAGAATTTTTTCACTTCAAACAGATTTATATCACTTGAATATTTCTATTATTTTTTATAAATTTTGTTGGTTAAAAAATGGTTCACTCATATATACGAATGTATCAAAATCATATTAGAAGGGAATAACAAAAAATATGATAATGAAAGAAGAATAGTTCTTGGTAGTGTAACATAAAAAAGATAATTATTCAATTAAAAATACTCATAAAAATAATTAAAAATATATAGGTTAGAGAAAATTACATAAAAAGTTAAAAGAATGTAAGATTCAATGAATGTACAAGAAAACCACGTTGGGTGTCATGTATAAGTGGTTTTATGTGAAGAAGAGCAATTATAATTTTCCATTTGAATACTCCATGAAGGATTTCAATATATGTAATCATCTTTTGGTAATATGTTAAGTGGGTTCAGAGAATGAAATAAATTAGATGTGGCGCAATAATAAGACAGTGCCAAAAATAAAAACAAGAATCAACTTGAAGTCCCCAAATTTAAGGATATATTTTCCTAAAAATACAAATTTTTTGTTAATTCTGTACATTATGTGAAATTAAATAAGTATGGACACACTACTATATATTTCTCTACAATAATTCAAATGCATTTTATGTTCCTAAAGAAGATAAAAGTTAAATTAGGCGATACAATATTCCTAAATATCATGAAGAGATATATTTCACAAACATTTAAATTAATGAATTGTGTTATACATACTGACAAAATTTCTAGAATATTTGAAAAATAGTTGTTCTGTTATAACTATTTGAGAAACCTTCTTGACAAAATCCTCTAAAAATTGTTATCTGCATTAAAGAGAAATGAGATCCACCATATTACCTATTATCAGCATTTTTTCTTCTTTAAAAACAAGGAATATATAGAGAAGTTTTTTATTTTAGGTGGAACCTATGTATGAGTTATCGATATCAATTTTGGATAGCCTAGATGAAGATTTGACTAACTATGATAGATCTATAAATTGGTATTTTGAAAAAAAAAATTATAGTATAACCATTTATAAAATTGAAGCAACTGGTTACTATCAACACATGGTAGAAAATTGAATATGAAACAATCCTATTTTCATTTCAAGATTTTTAATATAAAAAATATGTTTTAAAGAAGATCATCCTTGTTAAATATGTTTTCGTTTTCAACATTGGATATCCATTCTTAAAAAAAACCATTTCTTTGTAGTCCCAACATGAAACATGAAGTTAAATTTATTTATAAGAGATCAACAATTATAAATTTAATGAGGAGGTTCTCCATCAAGGGGAAGCCAGAAAATAATGATAGATAAGCTTCCTTTATTATTCATCTCATACAAATCATATTATTTGAAAAGTTTCTTCAAGAACATGTCATTAACAATGTATTATTTTCTTAACAATCATTAAATATAATAATAAATAAAATTATAAACTAAAATGGTAGAAATTGATATAAAATAAATTTCATTGAAAATGTTTATTTAATAATATTCATAGTTATATCCAAGAACATCAATCATTCATTGTACTCGAAATAGTTTTTAACTAATTTCTTGAATTGAGTACAGTATTTTCATTTGAAATATTGTGTATCAAATTTTTTTCACAATTGGTATCATCCTAATAAATATTTGGATGACATTGAAAAAAATTAAAAATTTATCATTTCATTTGGAATCAATTTTAATTATAAATGGAAATCTTTTTCATATACCAAATACACTTGTTTTGAACACTGGTCATGGATCACATATACATAGAGTGCGATGATTACTAGAAAATAACTTGAAATTAATTGATACCCTTTTCCCAGATATATTTTATTTCTTACTAATATGGTGGAGGGAAATTTAAGTTAATTAGTTATGAGAAATTGGAAGAATATGAATGAAAAAATCTTATATTGAAACATAATTTAGATTGTATTTCAAATAAATATAAAGGGGGTATTTTTCCCAATTTGTGTGAGTTTATTTTTTTACAAGGAATTATTGTCAAAGAACTTCAATATATTAATTAATAAGAAGTATCATTGATGTAAAATGGATATGGTTATGATGTTCTATTGACTATGGATGATAAGGTCTGAGTGTGCGGAAGAATTAAAGGTTTCTTCCATGTGTGTTGGATAACGTTTGGTGGAAATGGGAATTTGAAGGATATTTCCAAGATAAGAAAAATAAATGGAGTTTCCTAGAGATATACATGGTTGGAATATTAACTACATGAAGAGGACGATTCTTGAAAAAAATGTCTCTATAATAATTGAAGAGGCCACAATTGTGTTCTTAGATCTGGTAGGAGAAAAATAAAATATGATATGTCTCAAAAAATAAATGAAGAAGAACATAAACATTGGGAGATTTAAATATATTTATTAATTATATAAATGTTAATCTATGCATTAAATATCATGGTATGGGTTATCATTTTTCATGAAATATGTTTTTCATGAAGTATGAAAGATGTAAAATCGAAGAAAAGGGTATAAGACAATGTTTGGAAGGTGTTTAAAGAAGTTCATAACCACATACCCAAATCTATATTTCCACATATAGGTTTTCATGTTTATGGGAGTCTATGTAGATGAAATACCAATTTTCTATTGAAATTTTCATAGAATCGGATGTCTATATATGATGAATTTGGATACATGAACATGTAAAATCTTGTCATGTGTGCTACAAAATGATTTCCCCAAGTCTGTTTTCCACATGACATCAGGCATGACTCCTAATATGCTAGAGGATTCCTACTAGAAGAAAGTGTATAATAAGGAATGTAGGGAGACTTTACACACTTTACCAGAGCAGAACAATAATAGAAATCAAATGAAAAATAACCAATGTTAAAAATTATCAATGTTTAATGATAATCAAGGCTCACATATTCAAATCCTAATAATATTTAAGTCTCTATAAACCTATAATAGAAACATGTTATGTCAAATTTGTGCCATCTATCAAATGAAAATATAAATAAAGTAAAATCGACACTCCCCAATATGGAACCTAGATTGAAGTTAGGTTCCCTAATCCATGCCCCAACCCACGATCCATAATCATCCACCTATTATAGGGACTTTTTCATTATCCTGACCAACAACCATGAAATATTCTTGGGTACCAATGGTGTCCGGAGTAGGAAGTGATTACAACATAGTACTTCACAACCAATGGTTTCTAGATAAATATCTGGTCTAATAAAAATGAAATTGTATTAATTGTTATAAAATAAATAAAAAATATAATTCAATGAACCATGTGTCATAATAAATAATTATCAATTTTTGAATTGGTTTATTAGATTCCACAATGACTCCAAGCCCACTAAACCTTCTTCAGCACTAATAGTACTATGAATAATAAATCATAGGGGTTAAAAACACTAGATATTGTGTTGAATTCATCTTCTTAGTTTTAAATTATTGGAAATAAAGATCATTAGACCAATTACCAATACCATTTAGAATTATATTAGTTATCGATTCATCATGTTATCACCCTTTACAAGAATAAGGAATTCCATTTCCAATATTTCAATTCAATGATATCAAAAACCAGATATATAAATCCTAAATCAACGATAATTAGCACCACATACAATATCCATACCCATGAGTTTATAGAATCCTGTGTATAATTACAAATCATTAATCCAAAACCACTTTCTATGGTCTAGAAACGTGAATTTTTTACAAAAAAAAGATATCAAAAGTGCACATATTTAATCTTTATCATTTCTTCTAGCCCATTACATTTAACACCATTAAACCCATTACAAAATAACATTCTATTATCATTCATTCATATAACTCAACTGTTGTATGTTTATAAAACCATTAAACATGTTAAAAAATGAAACTACTTTCATTTACTATAACATCCCTTAATTAATTGATAACCTATTTAATTCATGAGTTAAGCCAAACTCTTCCTTAGGTTATGATATATTTACTTACAACAAACACAGATGGTTTAAGCTCATGAAGCCTATATTTCAAATTTACAGTTTCATTAACCATTATAGAGGTAGTGACACACCCCATAGGATGGCTTAGTCCAAGAATAATAATCAACAACAAACCCAATGGGATCTGTGAAGAATCATAGACACTATTTTGATTGCATAATTTACCATTCTTAAAGAGAAATAAATTGGAATGTAGAATGGATGAAAATTTCACACCATGCCAACATGAACAGACATCAATACTATGGGAATACCTTGCAAGCAAAATTTAATATGCTCATTGAAAACCACTTCTCCAACCTCAACCGTGGATTTAGTATAAAATAGCCACAAACTCTTGAATGAAAGAGAGTTTATAATTTGGACTCATGAGATTTGGAAGAAGAGAAGTATCTATGTATTTATTCTTCTTGAAGATAGAAATAAACATAATCAATGTCGTACTAAGGGGGTTTTATCGCAATAAATGGAAGTACACACACCCATGAATCTAAGGTGAATAAATTAAGGAAGATGAGAGAGATTTTATTTTACACCCAAGAATATTGGTGAATAAATGGGGGTGAAAATCAGCTTAGATCATATAATGATTAGGATGAAAATTTGTTAATTTTCCACTTTTAATGATTTCAGTGGTTTGGATTCACCATTTTCCAAATCCTAAACAAAATATATGGGTTCCTCCGTATATAAGAAAAATAATACACATGGTTGGATGTAGCACAAGATGGGTTTTAAAATATTTTTGGAATCCCGGAGAATTTCTCTATCAAGCATCACAAGGTTTCTAGATCCCTGAATGAATGGTTTATAAACTTTGCGTCCCCCCTCTCTATAGTGAGTAGTTATGGGGAATGGTTAATACTAACTATGTGCCAATTGTGTGCTATAAATTAAATGTCCATTTTTTCCTTGTTCATGTCTTGAACCCATAGGGCACTCATGAGACCTTCCCTACATCCTAGTGGCATTCAATTAACCCTTTTTGAGTGATTTTCACCGATATTAAAAAAAATAATTCGTCATAAATGTTTTCGGATATTACATCCTCCCCATATTATAACACCTCATCTTTAAGATTCTATCTGAAGAATCACTAAGTCTAAAAGATTAAAAGAGAAGGTCCCTGATCCCACATATTATTATCGTCTCCAATGTTTCCTCATTAATACATCCTGGTTTTCAATGCACTCAAACCAAAGGCATGACCATACCTCCCCGATTGTTTTTCTCACTATGATCCATAATACTAATCATATGCTCCATAATGGATGCATCATCCTCAAGTTCAACCGCATGAACATTTATCTCATGATAAGGGTCATGGTGATACTAATAAATCTTTGACACATGAAAAATTTCATGCATATCACCCTAATTTTATTAAATATCTAACTGATATTCTATCGATAAGATCCTCTATAAAATATCAAATTACCGAAAATACCTAGGCTCCCACAAAACATGTCCCCATATAAGATAGTAACCCAGCCTCTGTGACACGAGAAGGAACACATGGTCACCCAAAATAAACACATGAGGTTAATTAAATCAATCATTTTATGACTTCTACAAACTCTACTCTAAAATCATACATTTCTAGTTCAACTAGACATTCTATATTATCTATTATGAAATAATTGACCCCACCAACCCTTATTTTATTACTTACATTGAACACAAATGTTATCAATATGGTTCTCCATAAAGAGCTATATATGGTGGCATCTGAAGGTTCAGTTGATAACTTTTGTTATACGATAACTCAACAAAATCTAGGTGTTTACCCAATTCCAACTAAATTATAGGATTCATGCTCATATCATGTCTTCTGACACATGTATAGTATGTAAGGATTTTTCACCCATCTGTGTGTGAAAAGATGTACTAAAAAACACTTAAGTACCAATAACCTTCTATAAGACGTTGTTGATGTGTGAGGTCAAATGGATTTCAGGATCTATTACTATTCACTATGCGGCTCTAGGTAGAAATACTATATCATGAACATACAAGACACCCAATTGATTGATGGTGAAAATCTTCTAGAATAGTATGAAATGGAATGCCTTCATCAACCTATCCAATATCACCCATATCACCTCACTCTTATGAAGAGTCCTCAGTAAACCCACCACAATGTATATAGTAACATAATTGTTCTTTCATTCAAAAATAACAAATGTATGAAAAATTATAGAGATACACTAATATTCAGCCTTCACCTACTGATAGGTGTAGTCTCACATTACAAAACCTATGATCACTTTCTCCATTCATGTCCACCAATACAACCTAATAAGCTCATTTTTGTAAAAAACTAGGGCGCACCACCAACATAGAAGGGAGAATCTTATTCATCAACTCCTTTTTCATATAGGTAGGTTCAATAACATTGAAATAAATGTTGATAATCTAATCATTATTGATGGTATATTCAAGAGGAGGCTCCCCACCACTAAATTTTTCTCTTAACTCCATGCACTATAAATCCTCAAACAACATTTCCATGATACAAAACAAAATTGTGGGAATAATAGATAAATATATGAGGGTAACCTAATATTATACCTCTTTAACACCTAAATTAATCCCAATGAACAATTACATTATCTCCCACATGGAACTAGACTTCAGGTCATCATGAGTCTACATCCTTCTGGTAAAAGCATAAACAACACTATTTCCTTTTCCCAATAAATAAACAACCTCAAAATATAAGGACTATATATTTTCAACCCATATCCATTATCGTATTTTTAAATCCCATAGTGAAAATATTGTATTTGAGGCACTTATGATCAGTATGAATAGTAAAACTCTCACCCATAAGTTAATCCTTCCAACATTTTAAGGCCTAAACCACTATGACCAACTCGATATCATGCGTCAGATAGTACTATTAATGATTCCTTAACACATATGATCCATTCCCCATGACTCAATCAACCTACATCAACACTTCATTAATTCCAATCACCAATGGATTAATATAAATAGTAAAATCCTCACCCAGATTAGGTAGGATCAGAATCAGAGTAGTGGTCAAATTCCACCTTAACTCCTTAAGGGAATTATAATATTCCTTATACTACTAAAATTTTATATGCTTCTTGGATTGTCTTGATATTGATTATAACGGTTGATTATTATCTCTAGTAATCATTCAATAAAAACCCACCAAACCAATAAAACATTTAATATAAAAAAATAGGATAATACCAAGAAAAAATCGCTCAACATTTCTTGGGATTCCCTGTCTCACCTTCCTCGAAGATGATGTCTTTCATGAAATGTACTTTATAAATCTAGAAATGACACTAAGATAGACTTTCATAAATCCAATTATATCTTCATGTACTCTAAATGAGGATGATGTTTTTGGTATTATCATCTTGAGTTTGGTAATACACTAAGATATCATTAACAAATATGACCACCTAATGCTCTATGTATGAGTGAATGTTTTTGTTCATCAAAAACATAAATATAGAGGGATTTTATGACAACAAAAATAGCATCATGATGAACTCTTGTAATCTATACCAACATATAAATGATGTCTTATGTATATTAGAAGGTTTCACCCTTAGCTGATGATACCCTAATGTCAAATAAATCTTTTATAATACAGAGGCTCCCATCAATTTGGTAAAAATATCATAGATATATAGAAGAGGATATGAGTACTTATTTAACATCGGATTCAACTTTCAATAATTTCAAATCAAATTCATTATTCCATAATCTTTCATAGATTATAAAACTATATAACCCCATGGTAACATACTCGACCAGATAAACCATTTATTCTCCACCACCTATAATTGAGTCTTAAGCTCTTGAATCTCCACTAGTGTTATCCTATAAGGTATAATTGAAACTAGTTCATCCCTATGCATCAGGTAAAGTGTAAACTCAATTTCCCTCTAAGGTGGAAATGCTGATAACTTCTTAGTAAACACACCGTAAAACTTATCAACAACATGAATAAAGACAACACTATAAATTAACCCATTATTTAGAAAAATAATCACTACATAAGCTATAATTTCACCCCAACTATTGATGAATTGGACTTACATAGTCCACTTTCATATCTCATTCTCATTATTGAATATAATAAATAATCCTCATAAAACCTGAACATTTACCTATAATGGTAACACTAAATTTTCATTTTATATGAAACCAATAAGTCCATTATTAGTATGATGTCAAAAACTGACATCTTAATCACGTATAAGTCATAATGGATATGTTACCCAACAATATTGATGTAAGACTACCTAAAAATATGGATTCCATCTGATCACACAACTTTCATAATAGTATAATAGCACACACCCATGAACAAACATCATGACTATGGGAATGCCTTTTAAACCACCAATAATATTATTGTTTAAAACCACTATTCCAACATTGGCAAATAAATATATCTAGAATGTCTCCAAACACTGAAATAAATAACTCCCTAGATTTAGGGATCAAGATATTTATAATAAGAAAAAGAATAATGGTGTGATGATTCTAGAAAATAGAATTAAATGGATCCGATGACTTTTCTGTAGCATCGAATCGCACTAAACGACTCCTCAATCACCCATGAATTGAATGAGAACCAATCTTAGAATATGATGGAGATTTTAGTTCTCAACCTATTCTTCCATGAAGGAAATAGTAGTGAAAATATTATTATATAATTTAAGGATCTACAGTCAAACATTTCCACTTTTCCTCTTTTAATTAGGTACTCATTTTTTTGTACGGTTTTATAAATCATGGTCTAACCTTGCGGCCTGTTCTACCCCTGAGAAAACTTCTTAGAATTGTTTGTTGGGTAACATACGTAGTTCAAAAAAACATTCATAATCTATGTAAATGGTTCTTTCCAGACTCACATGATTTCCAAGGACACCTCAACATGCTTTGCAAACAATGCATGCTCCTCTCTATGGAACACGGTTATAGAACATAGTTACTATTAATCTTGTGCCACCCATGACTTATACACTATATGGGAATTGTTTCCCAATTTAATTTCTAGAGCACTCAAGACACCCCCTAGATCTTCCCTAATACTGAGATTCATTCTATTAACCCTTCTAAAGTAATTTTAAAAAATTCAAATAGATACATACCTTGTGAAATGGATTTGATGTTACCGAGCTGGTCACATATATGAATTGGTCCCATAAGATAAATTGTAATGTATGAAATTAATTGTGTAGTCAAATGTGGATACATGTTCGAATATGTATTAATGTTGTCTGCAAATGATGAATATGGATACATTACTAGTCACTAAGGAAATCTAACCACATATATGAATTAACCAAGCATAATAATTGGCCATGTCATTGAATTTAAATTTAAAACATGATTTACATATTTAGAGAACTATGAGCAATAAGTATTCACATATCAAAATATTCTATGTATTCTTATAGGATTTTGATACATTGAATTGATGAAAAATATTCTATAAATTTTCTTATTTGGAAACCATGGTTTGAAAAATGTGATTATAAATAAGTTGGGGTTGAAAGGAAATTAATATCATGAGCTATGTTATCATGATGTGGAATGTTGAATGAATAATGATGAAGAATAAAGTAGAGTGTACCATTAAACATGTTATCCACGACCATAAAAATTGAATATATAGTATATATAAATGAATATCAATACAGTATATGGATATTTTGGTGTGAAGTTTTCATGATATTACCATATACCATGAATGGAAATGTTGTAGGGTGAATAGATTCATCATGAAATTATTATAAGATAATAAAGTCATAGAAAACCGATATTAGATGTGTGTGTTTTGGAAAAAATTGTGTTTATTGTAACCTAGAAATTTTTAATTTAGGAAAATAATTAAATATAAATTAATGAGTGATTATCTTGGATATTTTTGGATTTCTATACATCGTAGTAATTTAAAATAAGGTTTTTACACATCTAATTAAATACTGTAATAAATAATTTATAACTCTAATTTTTCATTTATATAAATAAATATATAGAGTTTATAGGAAAAAAAATGAGAAAAAGAGATTTCTAACACTACAATTTAATAAAGTATATTATAGTATTCAGTAGAAGAAGATAAAAATCATTAATAATATTAATACATTTTTTTATTCGAATCTAATAACAGAGAACCAATTTAGGTTATATTCAATCTAGAAAATATGAAGATGGAGAAGCTGGAATAGGGAAGTTAAATACAGTGCAGGATGTTTGAATGCACTAATTAAAATAAGAATAATAATAATTAGAAGATAAAGAAGCTTATGTGTATTCATTGTTGAATATATTAAAGACAGATATATAGAAAGTGATGATAATATATATATGAGAAGAATAAATCTTCCACATTAAAAAGAAAATCAACATTCTAGTATGTAACATTCAAGAGATAAAAAATATTCACAAATGTGAATACTAGGGAAGAAGAAGGTAAGTTTCTTAAAATATGTTGTATAAGTAATATATTATCTATAACATTGAACATAAGTCTCCAATTGTAAATTAATTTCATATTTTTTTTAAAAACATTAAGAATTTGTAGAATAGCTACATCGGCGGTATAAAGACTTATAAGGAAATGTATGCGGACCATGTAATCACTACTCTAGAATGTAAAGATGTTATTATTTCCCCCCTAAAAATGTGTATAGAACTTTACTTCGTTTTAGGAGTGTTTCAGTGATAAAAATATGTACTTTCCACCTCATTATAGTTAAAAATATGTCTATAGGTCATCTTTTTACACCTCAAGAACTATCCACTCTATTTGAGGAGTAAACATTATAAAAATATACTACATTCGAATCTATATTCATTACCTACCTATATATGATATGGAAGATACAATGAGAGAATCATTGCCTTAGGAGGATAATAGGTAATTGGTCAAATGTTTTAATTGGAAAACAATTCATAAACATTGATTCACCTCCCCCCGATTGAGTATTGACTATACCCTAAGTGATCCAACACATTATCTGGAACAATGAGGTTAGAGACCCATGCCCAAATATACAGGTAACATTATATGGAATCCTTGTAGAAAAAACACCCTACTATGAAATCAATGTATCATCAATTTAAAATCCATGGGTTAATAACCCCTCAGTGTAAATCCAAGTAACTTATATGATTCCTAACAGTTTCTAACTTTTACCCTTCTATAAAATGAAATTAATTATTTAATGTTATGTTTATTTATTTCAAGCACATAGTATGTCAATGAATTCACATATCACATTTACTATAAATTGTATGATACTTTAAGGGATAGTTTAAAAAACACTACCCATAGGTTCATTGAAGTCTTTTCTTTAAATACCTTCCACCGTTTCAATCTCAAATAGTGAAAATCGAATAATTAGATTGAAACCCTATTATAATGGACCTAATGGATATAACCATAGTAAGACAAAAATATGATGAAATATAAAGAAAAAGATAATATTAGTTTAAGACATACCTATAGCTATATTATGGATTAAATAGTGGTTGAATCCACTAAGAGATGTAGGATAACTCCCTAGTAAGAGGGGAGATCATGAAGGAGGTGTTAGGGAGATCATTCACCCTTCGTAATGTAGAACACTCTTTATTCCCCACAAATTTATTATGACCATTTAATTAATTGATATTTTTAAAAACCACCCATGAATTATGTTATATTTTGTGCATAATTGTTTCCAATCAATGATCCCTTTGGGACCCTTAATAGTGTAGGGACCAATATCCTTCTGTTGTGTGCCCCCCCCCCCCAAATAGTGAAATGGAATTGAATATGTTTCAATATATTACCCTAGTTTGGCTGAGAAGTAATCCTCTTGGAATTTTTTCAAAGTAATGGGAGTCATGGTAGGGATTTAATCTACACCTTCACAACATGAAATTAAGTTTGGAATATTCATTATTTTAATTTGTACGAATCATGATCATGAAATGAATTCCTCTTAATAGTGTAACCTATTTTTTCATAGAAGACACATATGAAAAATATTTATTTTTGAAAATTCTTAAAATTTATTGAGACCCTCTCTAAATGTATCTAAAACATTACACCCCTAAACCATCACAAAGTGACATGACTATATAAATGAAAGAAAAATTATAGGAGTATACTTATATGGTAGTTAATCCTGACCTCCATTAATGAACCGAGATGACCTAGCTACCCCACTAACACCCCAAAAATAAAATAAAAAATAAAAAATACATGGGGTTATTGAAAATTAAATTGTGGTTTCACTTCATTAATGTTGGAAGTTTTAAATTCTTTCCACCATATACTTTTTTTATCCCCATGTTTTACAGCTAATATCATAGAGCTTAATTAGAGAATAAATATATCCCATAGGTTTATATATTAGACCCTCACTCCCACATCTCCTCCTTGATACAGTCATTCTTATGTTATACTTAAATTAGATAAACATTTTACTATGATGTTTCATCTCTCTACAATACACTATCAAAATTGGTAATTCCTCAAAAGATGTGTCAGACGCAATATCAATATCATAATTATCAATAACATAATATGTATTTATATGGTACTAAAAAATATTTTAAATGGTAAATACATGATGTTTAGTATTGAAACATTGGGTAGATTTAGTAAGTACACCACCTTATTGAATAGTTCTATTATCTAAAACATCCCCACATATTAGGGGACCAGCTTTCCTTGCACATAAACATGTGAATACCCAAATCATTTTGATATTAATTGAAATACTTTGTACCAAAAATAAATTAATATAGGGTTCTATATTTAGATAGAATATGTCGTTTACCTACTCTATGTGGTCTCCAAATACTTCTAAGATAACTAGATGTTTTTAATGTCTCCTGTAGGAAATGTGAAACAAAAATTAAAAACACACTAGCTTATAGCCAATGAAATTATGGGTAAAAATGTATATTTTATAAGTATTATAATGGATCTATTTTAATTTATTTCTTGTAAATTTTAGTTTAGTAAAGAACTTCTAGATCCATATAGTTTTCCCAAGAACCACAAATTTCAATGACACATTCTCTTAGCATGTCTTCTATTATGTAATTCATATGTGAAGTCTTTCAGTATATCTATGGATGATATGAACTACTCGTATTCTCTTATATACAATGGGCCTTCTATAAAACCTTACATAACTACAATTTAATGCAGGAATCTCAAAATAAACCAATACATTGAGGGATACTATGAAAAATTCCCACCCACACATAAAGATTATCTTATCATCAACCGAAAAGACCTCTTGTATTTTTTAGAAGTGGCCTACTTTATTCCACTCACCAATGATCACCGAAGACACATCACTACCTTGGGTTTCATATTTAGAACCCTTCACAAAATCTATGGTTGTATTATCTAATTTCCACTAAGGAGTGGTATGTAACTGATGTAGACCTGTAATTGAATAGTGATCAGTCATTGCTACTAAAATTGGAGAACCATGTGGATGAACTAATGATGTATCTCATAATCCATGGCCAAAAATATAATCTACATATTTAGGTGTGTATCTTAGTAAATCATTGGTGTGTGGACCATATAATGTCTTGAATGTCCCTCTTAAACTCTTTATTCAAGCTTGTGGTGACCACAAAATAACCTTGGACATGAAGAATATCATTTTCATCAAGAGACCAATATGGTGGTATCTCCACAACATAAATGTATCCCTTATTAAATTGATAATATAAATTTTATATCTAATCAATCTTCACCCAAATGATAAGTAAATTAGAAATTGATATTGAATTAATGATCAGTCATCCATAATACTCTTAAGAGTCAATGTTCAACTCCTTTAAAGGGTATACCATCTACCGCTCATTAATGGAGTTCAACACCATGTGAATATATGTCTATCTGCTTAATGAACTAAATCCATATTCCACTTTCAAGGGGATTATACTCTCTTGAAATCAAAGGAATACATATACATTAGCCACCTTCACAACTGAAGGTTTAGGTATTTCTAGGAAAAAATTTGTTTCAAAATATTTCTGTATCTATATACCAAAGATTTCTCACCCAATATGTAGTGTTTCCAACTCCTTAAGGAATGCACCACCACTGCATGCTCCAAGTCATGTGTCAAATAGTTAAATTCATGCATCCTTAGCTCCCTTGACCCATAAGTGACCACATAACTCTCTTTACTTAAGGCGTATCCCATCATAACTCATGATGCATCATAATACCTCATATTCGCCTAATCGATCACTGATAAGGTCCAGATTACTATAATATTCAATATCCCTTCCAACTATTTAAAGGTACTCTCCAATGTGTTGGACTGAATAAACATAATCCCTTTCTTGGATAGGCTTGTCATCAACACTTCCAAGATAGGAAATTGAAGAATAAATTATTCATAATTACCATAAAAACCTAAAATTTTGGGATCTCAAAATATTTCATAGTTTTATCACAAGAAAAAACATCCTCAACCTTATCGGTGTTTAATAATATCCCAAAATAAAATATAATATACATTAATAATAACATCTTTTTGAGATAAAAGTGTAACATTGAGATGTTTTCATATATCCAATTCATCAAAATTATGCCCAAAATGATATATTGATGTCATATGTTCTACGCCCTCATTTGGGAGAGCATGGAAATACAATCAATATAAATGATAAAATTTTGTCTAGATATGGATGGAATGATAAATTAATCAGGTCCATTAATACTACCATTTAATTCATCAATCAAAATCGAATCCTCGTTTACTCATACAGAACAATTCTTCTATTTATGGATGTGTGAGGTGCACCTAAAGGCCTCTCCCTAGTTTGTGATAACCTAATATAAATTAAATCATAGTGAACACTCAAGATACTCCAAAATGATCAAACAAGTAGTTAATATGGGGATGTGGATATTAATTCATGAATTCCACTTATATTATCTTTTCATAATAAAAATAGTTCGTCAAAAACTCATTCATCTTCTTAGTGAGTAAGACTATAGTTCCCTAGGGGGACATTGTTGGCCACATGAACTCCTTAGACTCTAATTCCTCTATTTATGCCTTTTTATAGTCATCGATATTTAATATTGATCCTATAAGGTGGAATGAAAATAGTACCTATATTATGAATGATAATGTTATTTAAACCATCCTCCTAATCAAGTGGAATCCCTAAGAAATATTCAGGAAAAAAATATGGTTACATTTCATCTATAGAATGGAAAACTACCTAATGCATCTACCCATTATTCATAACAGGATTAGAAACCTGGACCATAATTCCTCATAGCTACTGGTTTTCAAGTCTTACATAACCTTCTTGTAAATTTCTCCCTATGGAATTGGCATAATGACCAAACATAAATATATAAATGACACATGTTGATAAAAACATTTGATATCGAATTTTTATTTTACAAAAAAATTCCATAATAAAGATCAAATAAAATATTTTCATCTCTAATATGAAGAACTAACGTAGGAATTGGTAACCACCAAATACATGGTAACATTATCTAAATTGGTAATTCCCTTAAGTCACACATATATAGGTATCTAAAAAAATATCACTATAAATAAATACCCTTTATTTTAGCCCAACATATTAATGAACTATCCAAATATGAATGAATTAAATGAAATTTTCTCAATCAAGTCACATGTTAGAGTGGAATCAACTATGATTTTACCCTGGATAATAGATTATCCAAAATCACGGTATCTAGAAGTATAATAAACAATATACAACTAGAATATACCTTGATAATGATTACATACCTATAACCCTTGTGATACACCACTATTCCAAAACTATTTCCCCTTCCATTATGAACCAAAAACACCACCTTAACCCAATTTGATGACGAAACTCAAACAAACAGCATACTAAGATACACCCAACCCATCCATGTAACTCTATCCTAGTCCTCAATCACTAGATAGTTCTTGTACCATTCTATAATACTAAATCAGATAAGTCATTCTCAGATAAAGATTTCACACCTCATGGGGTTGATTACACTTATGGAGAGTATGTACAAGACAAAAACATTGGAATAACTGCATAAAACTGCCATCTTTGAGGAGGAATAGATGAATCGTTTCCCTAACTACCAAGACCATCAACACTCTTTATAAAATCATCAAATTGGTCCATCTGGATTTTTGAATAACTACTGTTTGTCTCACCAGTGGAATTCAAATATACTAAGACTCTAACCTAACTCACATTATTTTCTATAATAATTTTCTAGTTAGTTCAACCGATATTTCATATTTTATATCATCCTAGAGAAGTTTAACTCTGGATACCTCATCCCTTACCAGTATAGGTGAAAAATATTAATGTCCCATAAAACAAAAAGTGTAATCCATCACAAAAAAATATTATGATAAGTACATAATCTCCAAGGACCTTTTATTTATTATGGTATCAAGAAATAAATGGTAAACGAAAATAATCTAGAAATACTTCTAAAAAATCCAATATGTTGTCCCTCCTAGACCCGATTATTCCATTTGTGCCTCACTGGGTCTCATAGCACATAAACATTCAGTTTCACCCTCCTCTCTAGGGGTGTATCGAGATGTTCAAAAATCAGCGAGATAGTCTCTTCCCATAGATTCACTTCTAGGGTACTACCCATATCACTGAACAATAAAATATGTTGTATGTAGAAACCATGTGTTAAATTAGACATTTTATGAATTCACAGGGGTTCCACTCTATTAATTGACTATAACACTCATAGTAATAACTCTTAGGGATGTCCATAAATCATATTTACCTATTATAAAAAATTATATATCTTATCCACCAGTTGGGAGTGCCCATTAACACCCTCCTATAGCTCTTCTAGACACTATTGTTTAGGCAACCATCTAGAATGAAAAACACATTCCTTGAAACATATTACTATATAAAATATAAATATCTAAATGTAAGGAAATAAAAAATTGAAATAACATATAACTATTCGTTACATAACGTATCTCAAAAATTATAATAAATCAAATTCTCTTGATATCCCAAACTATCTATACTAATGGTCAATGTCATGTATATATGATCTAGATTAGAAAGTTTTTCATTTATTCAACATTAATATTATATTTCATTGATGAGGATTACTTAATTTTATTTTCCACTAAATTTAATATATAAAACACATTATAAGTTTTAATATAAATTTAATTTAAACGATATAATATGATAACAATAAAACGGCATAAGGATATCATTTTAATGACTTAATTAATTGGTCAGATTAAATGCCGCTAAAAAATTAAAGGTTAAAAAAATATGTTCTTCAAACACTCTATATGACCTTACCTCATCTCATAGTCAATTACTAGTCATAGGGGAGAACATGAATGACCTTTTAAAACTATGGTCCTGATATGATGCAAGAACACACGACCAATTTTCATTTATACAAGGAGCCAAAAAGTTTATAAATCATAACTTTACTAAATTAAGATCTTCTAATCTAGTTCAAAAAGTTAAATTATAAAAATGAAACTCAAAACATAAATTTAATCCCAATAAACATGGAATACTCTTATATATGGGTTAGATAGTACTATTAATGAGTTCCATACCATGTTTTGACAACGTATTATCGCATTTCTATCTTTCCCAAATATTAATAAAAAATAAAATGATTCTTTAACAACACATTGTAATTCCATTAGCTAAATCACTATACAAAAACTAAGTTATAGCTTCACTATGCCTCAGGTATACTTCTTCGGGTACCATAGGTTTTCAACTAGTAGTGGTGGTCTTAGGTGATAATTGGGAATACTATAACTGCATATCATAAGGAGCATTAAAATTTTAAATATTAATAATCACATATATACTGAAATATGATGTGAATAGAAATCAAGAATACTTACAATACTAATATACACATTATATACTATAAAAAATGTATTTCATACAAGTCATATATGTTATAAAACCAATACAACGATCCCCCTTGGTATATTCTATACAAATAGGTCCTAAAAATCATAATATAAAAATTGGGGATACTACAAAATTGATCCCAAGTCCAAGCCTAGTCTTATATCTCATGCCACATGTTGTATTTAAAATACAACATCCGATATAAGTCACATTAACTTATAATATCATATAACCCTGAGGTCTATTGGGGTACGCATGGTGGGTTATGCATTTTGAGAGTAAAAATCAATATGACACAAAAAATAACATCAATAAAAATATCTACTCTAATATAGATAGCATGCTAATGTGATTAAAAAATATAACATAATAAATAACCATCATCAAACCTTGAGTTCTAATGTGATATCTAGGATCAACCATATGTACTTCTATTAGATTTAGATGTCTCGATATAGAATAAAATTATTTAGAACATAAATCTAGACACCCCCACCAATGAACACATGTAGTATCTTCTAGATAGCTAGGGGTGAACACACCCTCCCACAAAATCCTATTAAAAAAATTTATAAACCACTGGATGAACCCCCACAACATTGAATTCCATGTAACATCGTCTAGAAAATCTTGGATGAACACCCTCACCTAGGAAACCAATGTAAAATCATTTTGAATCTTCAAGGTGAACTACCCTACCTAGAAAATACAAGTAACATCATTTAGTATCTTGGGGGTGAACAACCTCACCATGTAAATTCATGTAACATCTTCATGGAAATAGAGGGGGTGAAACCCATTTAACATGAAAATGATGTAAAACCATTTAAAACCCCAAGGGTGATCACCCGTCCTAGAAAATTAAATTAAAATAATAAAAAAAAACCATGAAAGAACACCATAACCTAGAAATATATATAACATATAAGAGTCCTCAAAATTTTAAAATATTTCCCTCCCATTATAGAAAGTGATTAATTAAAATTATTTTCTTTTTCAATGAATCAAAATGAAAGTCTATGTGAAAACACATCAAACACAATTAAAATTATTAGACGGTTTAGAGACCATATACATGAGGCTCATAGAAGTCTAGTCATCGAATAACAGACACACATTAATTGTTAAAAAAGGGTGGTAATATCCATAACCTGGGTAATACAAAAAAATATAATAAAGGGTTGATTAGGTGTAACACCATACTATTTCAGGGTACATTATCTTCAATAACTAGTGTTGAATACAACACTAACTTCTCTTGTGTTACATGCAATATTGGGCCACTACGAAACAACACATTAGTGTTAAAATTATTTAAATGATATATTCAAAACCTACCCATTAGATATAGTAATATTAACACTAATAAATAAATTTTAAATGTTATTTATAATGTTTTCACATAAATAAGACATATTTATAATAAAATGTATAATTATTTTTTTTAAAGCTATATGTTTAGAAAATTTCTATTTTCTTAAAGGAACAACGTTTTATGTCATTTTTTGAACAGTAAAAAAATTCATTTTAGAAAAACATAGAAATTGATTATTTTAATATAGAATTCATTTTTGATTTCTGAACATCATAATTACTGTAGGGTGAATTTTTGGTATTTTTAAGAAAACATTCAATTTTTGATAAATAGTGAAGAACACTACATTACTGTAAAAACCCAACTTTTTCATTTAAATAATTATTTTACTGTAAATTGGTTATAAATCCAATAATAGAAAAATAATTCATAAATTAACCTAATTATTGTTATAACAATAATTTTTATAATAGAATTAGATATAAAAATTCCATGAAATATTTTAATGCCTTTTTACCCACCTTCTATCCATATTTACATATTATGATTAAACATAATTTTATCGCTTATGAGAATTAAAATATGAAAATAGAACATAATTGTTTGTAATCATTATGACAAATCAGATCTCATAGGATTAAACTAATGTTTCTGAATTGTAACTTTTGAATTTTATTTTACACGGTTATAGGTAAATAGGCTAATTAATGGTTAAAATAATAATATAATAATATAAAATTACAATAGCACATTTCCTAATTCAATAAGAAAATGATGTATTGACCAAAATAAAATTTAGTTAGAAGATATTATTCTTTTTAATCCACTTGTGTTTGATTCGTACATTTATTATATTTTATTTAAGGATGTGTTAAAAATGTCATTTTAAAATTTTAATAACTATATTAGTTTAAATATGATGTTATATAAGTGATATCCCCATCTATAAATAGTATTTATAAATAATGTAAATTTATCTGTATCATGATAATTTATTTATAATTTTTATACATTATATAAATAAATTAAAATGTGACATAATGAGGATTTTTTAATTGTTTAATTACTTGTGATATCAAATAAATGATATTACAAATATTAAAATAAATATAATTTTACTTAATTAATGACAAAAAATAATTTTTTAGTTAACTTACACATTTTAGTGACATATTGGAAGTATTTTATTGAAGATATCAAGTTGTTTTTATATTTTAAAAATTACCAATATTGAATAGTATTAAAATTGATGTATTTGATGTCTTAAAATAAAAAATAATTTATTAAATGATTTAAAAGTCATAAAAATTTATGGCTAATCCAAATAAATTTTATAATGTCAAATATATCATAAATGATCCATTTTTTTGAATTTTATAGTAACTACATTAACCGTATAGTGGAAAAATACAAGAAGACAGTGTAAGAGTTAAACTATTTATCTAAGGGTTAATACATTAGATAAGGTTAATTTTTTTACCTAAACTTGTTTAAAATTAATATTTTCAGAGGATTTATATCCATAATCATATTAGTACCTAAATATATTACTTTTAATCTATTTTTAAAAAAATATATATTTATAATAAATTAGTATTTTAATATCTTTCAAAAGTTCCACTCACCTCTCATATAAAAGGGAATTTATATATATCTTTAATTCACACATCCAAATACCTTTTCTCAGTCAAAACGTCCCCATTTATTTTACAAAATTCTTTAAATACATCCTAGAGTCCATAAATTGGTCATAAATCCATCCTATGTAGTCTTTTTTGGAAAATCAAAACGAGAAACCCGAAAAAAGAGGTAATTGTTTTATCACCTCTTACAATGTTCTTTTCTTCTTCTACTTCCTCTTCCTATTTTGTTTCCAGGATAAAGTAATAACTTCATAATATACTATATTCTGATATTTTATTATTATTATGTTACAACCATATTTATCATTTAACTTCTCCAACTAAAAACCATGTCACCATGTGTGCGTGTGTACGATTTACCGCCTCCAAGCCGTGGTGTAATCTTTTTTCATGTACACATTATTTCTATGAAAATAATGTTGAATACAAAGGATTTAAATAATAAATATAACATGATATTTTTTCTGTAAAATTAATATTCCATCCATTTACATACAATTAAACCATTATGTAAATGATAACATTGCTCATGCATATGAACGACTTATCGCCTCCACGACGCAATGAGATTCAACTACCACATTCACCATTCTAGAATGACTATAAAAATATATATTATTAATTAGTATGAAACATATAACACAATTATGATGGTGTATTTATATATATATATATTAATATATATATATATTAATGTACATATATTTCATCCACTTACTTCCATTCAATACTATAAGAAAATAGAAATAATGTTCATGCGTACAAACAGACCACCGTCTCCATGAACAGTTTAATCCATTTAATATATATATATATATATATTATCTTAATAATATTAATATATATGATATATATATATATCATGTTATACATTATGTAACTAATTAAATAATGATCTAAGTAATACGATCAGGAATAATAAGTCAAAACACGTACGATAAAGAAAGCTATTATTACTCAAAATATTCCTTTAACATGGAGATTATTAACAAATGGGAAATATAAAGAAATAAAAGAATCATATAAGATATCATAAATATTATTATAATTCCAGTATTAGTTAATAATATATTTAAAACCATTATACATGAGTTTAGGACACATACAGAGAGTATCAATCTTAAGGTAAAAGAATTATATATCACTTTTAATTTTCATAAGATATAAGCCATGTTCACCACCTATTTCTTGTGTGTGGTGTTTGTAATACCCTAATTATATTTTATATCATGATGAAATTTATCTTCATGTTATTTAAATATTCATTTTAAGTTATAGGGATTATTATTTATGTTTTCAAAGTGGTATGGGATGCCTTGAATGTTTAAAGAATTAATCCTTTATCCATTTCAATATTCATGATATTATCATACATATTTATTTATATGTATATAAATGGTGATAAAAGAAATTTTATATTTATTTTTATGTTTATTAAAATGTTTTCAAAATGAAATATTTTATGGTTTTGACATAATGGTTAATTTCATAATCTCATTACTATCCAAGATTATTTATCCATAAGTATTTATTGGGACATATTTACAATCAATGTCTATGTTTCTTAAAACTATTTTGAAAATGAATATTTTTAAGGTTTTATGTAAGGGAATATTTAACAAAAGTGACATTTTAAATGTTTTAAATATTTATTCTTCAAAATATTTCTCATTAATTTCAATGTTTTCAAAATAGTTTTAAGGATTCATTTATATGGACATCAATGCTTTAAAATGTTAATTTTTTTATGATGCATCAAATTTTTATGGGAAGAATTGATTCAAAAATAACTTTTAAATGTATTAATTTATAAATTACATGAGTTTCAATGTTTTCTGAGTAAAAAGTGTATATTTCTCTCAAAGAGTTTTAATGATTTTATTAAGTTAATTTTCATCTATGTCTGCATATGCTGTGAGATTTTATGCATAAATGAGGTTGATGTGTTTTGATAAAGTATAACATATTATATTAGAGGTTTTAGGATATTTTTGACTGTGGATGTTCTATTTTGATACCATTCCTTATTTATGGTTAATGTATTAACATTTCATATTTTAGTTTTAATATGATTTTTTATGTTATGTTTTACCCCTTTCATTAAATGAATTCATTAGAAATACTATGTGTCATGTGGGACCTTCTATTTCCCCTCGATGCATTGGTAGGTCTCATAAGAAAAAACTAGTTTCATAGAACAAGTCCTTGATGGTATTGTTATGTATGGTCTTGGAATAAGGCCTTGATGGTTTGTCTATTATATTCAGTGTTTTGAATTACCTCATTATGAGATTTGATATTGGTATTACATGTGATTATTAGACAATTAGAATGTACATGTGAATGTTTAAAATGTGTTATTAGATTTATTCATTCCATATTATGTAGAAGGAAATGATAAAAATGCGTGTGTTTTATTTTTATCCCATTTATTAAATGTTTATGCTTATTTATGAAATCATTTTCCATATTGTTTAACCATACTAAGAATATGAGCTCACACCTTTCTTTGTTTTATCTTCCTAGGATTATGTGAAGTGTAATAAGATTTATATGTAGGTTTAATCTTTGAGAATAATAGTGTTCTCAAAAGATTATCAATGATGGATTTTATGTTTTGAATTTTAATATAATGTTCATGTATATAATATATTTTATAAGTCTTCCAAACTAATTTTTCCATTGTGATTTGGTTTCATGTAATCATGTTAATGTATTAGAATAATTCACTAGATCTGGGCATATAACAATGAGAACTTTTGAAAAATATTTTGTTTCAAGAAAATGTATGTTTTACTATGTCAAAATCAATAGAACAATTTAAGTATAAATAATATGTAACCATCGAGTTTTGACTGTTATATAACCATTGGCAATAATAATAATTCATTTAATGTTATAAATGTTCTTTAAAAAATAATGAATAAAGGATAACTAATGAATGAAGACTTGTTGATGGTCTCTTCTAGTAGACCTTGGCCATAAAAAGCTCATCTGTTAGAGCATGAGGAAGAGGTAACATCACAAGGCTTTGCCCCAGACCAAATCCAAGATGAGATTTAATTTGTTAATATTGAACGTAATTGCCTACGAGAGAAGTTCAAGTTGATAGAAATCACCACTTGGGCAATGTCGTATGAGTAGTTCAATGATTATATCACCCTTTCACACCTTACTATTAGGTCCTATGTAGGTGTTATAAGGTTCTATGTAACGAGGCCTTAGATACTATGTGTAATCATTTTTATAAATAAAATTGATATGATAAAATGTTAGACGTTTTATATTATTGATGAAAAATAAAAAATCATTATTTTAAAATATTTTTTATACATTAAATAAGTAATAATATGAAATGATTTTCAAAAAATGGACGTATACGATTGTGATCTGTATGAAATTTTGATTAAGATAAGGAAAACATAATTTTTTATGAATAGTAACACACTTTTATGAATAGTTACATACCTTTATGAATAGTAATAAATATTAATGAATAGAAAGTCAAAAAAATAGAAACTCCACTCTTGAATGTATAAATCCAATTTTTACATCTTATATGTGAAAAAATGAACATTGTTATGTATTATTATTTTTGTATGTCAAAAATATTTTCATTACAATTTTATGATGAATTTAATAATTTAAAATAGAAATTTATTTTCATAAAATATAATCATAAATTGTTACATTATTGTCTTCTTCTTATAAGATAATTTTATGGGACCTTGACTAATTTATCAAAGTGTTATAAAACACGTTATAGTTTTATAGTGGTTTTGTAGAGTCAATTATGACTTAATTTTAAAATTAAGTTAAACATATTTAGAAAAATATTTTCAAAAATTTATTTAATTTTTTAATTCTACATATTAAAAAATTGTTGGGGTGAATATTTTTGATTTTTTAAAAATACATGAATTTTTTTATGAATAATAAAAATATAGTTATGTGTTTTCTTTATATTTAATATCCTCATAATGATGTAATAATGAATATAAAATTCTAGTAGACTTTTTTATAGTAAATTTTTTTATTGTCTCGTGTGGGTAATACCCGGGGCCAATACCATGGTTAAGCCCATGGTTTACAAATACCACTAATGATGTGTCCCTTATAAATTATAAAATATACCCCTTAATATGCTACAAACAAACCCTTTCCTTCATTCCATTCATTCCAAATTATACATAAATTAATTTATATACTTTTTACCTCTTACGTTGTCCTCCCAAGGTTACCCCTAGCCCCCAAGGTCCCATCCATCGTGTTTATGAAGTTACTCTTCTAGGTAAGGGAACCCTTCACCTTCCTTTTTTAATCAACACTTCTTTTATGTTAAGTCTGTGAATTTACATTTTCTTATGTTTTGTTATGATATTAGTTATCCTTATTTATATCCTTTTAATTTCCATATTATTATATACCATTTTTTCTCATAAATTCATTTCTTTTAATTTTTATTTGATGCTGTTTGGATGATGAATTTTTTTTAAAGAAATGGCATCTTCCCTTTCCTTTCAAGATTATTTTTCATGTGGTTTTCATTCAAATATCCATATTGTGAAAATATTTCTATTTTATTATAACCCTATACTATATTATGTGTTATTTATCATTGGGTTAACATTTTCCCCTAACATTTTAATGTTTTCTAAAACCATGTTACATAGTTGTTATGCTGCAGAATTTTCATCCCAAAACGTATCTTTTATTTCACAAAAATCATTATTTTTATTTTGTGAATACACAAAAATATTTCATTTCTAAGGGTGTACATAATTATTTATTTCATTATGGGAATAACATTAATAAAACCCACCTTCCTTTTCTATTGGTTTTAAATGACATAAAAATCAGGCTTTTAATGAACTTTTTAAAAAGTAACAATTTTGATATCAAACCCATTTATTTTATTCTATTTGGGTTATTTGTGAAAAATTTGATTTTGATCTATGTGGATAACATGAAAATAAGTAAATATTAATGTTGAGAACATATAGATCTCTAATGCATTGAGTAATGAAATTAATCTCTAGATATGAAAAGCTTTATGATACCTTGGTGAATAACAATAGTTATTTTTATGACACCTTGGGGGTGGACCTTAATGATATGATTATGAAAGTATAAATTAAATTTTAAGCCAAACTTTCAAGTTATTATTCCTGTTATTATTTATATTATATACGTATTTATCATTCCATTATGGTATTTCTTATGTTCTTATTGATATCGCTCAAGTTCACATGTAAATAGTTTCACTTGTTTTCCCTTACTGGGCCTTCTCCTCACCCTTTCCTTCGATGTATATCTATATTTATTGAGATGTAGTAATTTTACATCTGAATAACATTTGAAAAATCCTTTTATAGGATTAAAATAATGTTATATGTTTTCTTGTGTTATGTAACTTTTTTCTGAGACACTAATTTTAAAGATCATCTATTTATAATGTAATGAAAATTTATGTAATAAAAAGGAGGGATGAAATAGATGGTATCAAAGGATAGTTTAGTTATTTGTGGAGGTTAGGCTATGAAAAAATTTGTAATAACCCTATAAAAACGTTATATATAAGAAAAAGTTCCATTATTTTAGTGAAATATTAAATAAGTGATCCCAAACAAATAAATCTCTATCTAGATATGAACAATGGGATGTGGCTGTGGAATAGATTTATATAGGGGTAAACCCCGGAAACCCCACTTTGAGCTACACTCAAAAGAGAACTGGTGCATGACAATGGGTCAGGTTGCACTCCCATTTTGACACTCCTGTAGGATAAGTTTGGTTAATCATAATCTTTTTATGAATCATTATGAAGTATTTAAAGATAAATTTAATTGTTGTTAAAAAACAATATGTTTAAGCCTGATGTTTTAAGAAATCAATATCATTTGTAGTTAAAAGATTTTTAAATGAAATACGCTTCTCACTAAGGTTTTATTCTTTGAATAACTGGTGGGAAATTAGAGGAACTGTGAAAATGGTGAATGCAATGGACCATGCACCGAAAAATATCCAAGGGACACCAGAAAGGAAACGATCATGATAATGATGAACAAATTGACCCAAGTTATTTGAAATAACATGAATCAAGTTGATAGTTCAATTTCATCTCAATGGGTACAACTTTTGTTGATTCTATATTGTTTCAATGACCACCAATGATCATTTGATCTACCTAACCATTGATTTCTAAATAGTAGATCAGCTCTAATGAGAATATATTTTCTATGATCTGTTATTCAGAACAAGAATATGTCTCTTATCTATTTACCGCATATAGGTAAAGATGACCCATGGTGGGAACTGAATAATAATACAAGTCCAAGAGTGGAGTGGTGTTGCCCAAATTTACCCATGTTTTAGGGTTATGCAGTATCTTGTAGTTTAGGTTGGGTTGTCGAATCCTCAGAGACCTTACAAGTAACCTACAAACAAGTACTGTAACACCCGAGATTTTATAAGAAATATTTTGTTTTTATGTATAATGTTATATAAAGGAATCTTTCACTACACACAAAATTGTCTTGTCTTACGTTACATGCCAGATCAACCTTTCTTCAGTAGCTTTTGTTGTACACAATACCGAGTTTCACTAAACAACGGTATGTTATTAAAATATTATATAAACAAGCCATTATGAATAGTAATACCCAATTTTTGAAATTTTATAAATTTTATCTATCAAAATGGACTTAATTTTTGGATTTGGAATATCAAAATTATCCTAGGGTGAATTTTTTGTATTTTTCTGAAAACATTAAATTTTTGATGAATAGTGAAAACACTGGGTTACTATTTAAAAACCGACTTTTTATTTAAATAATTATTTATTTTATTTAAATTTATTTTAGGTAAAAATTGATACATAATACCTATATAATTTCAATGTAATTCATTTAAGTCATTTTATAATAATTTTAGATATATAAAAATTTAATTTAACATTTCACCGTCTTTTACCTACCTCCTAGGAGATTTTTGAAAATTTACATAAAACATATTTTACCACTTCGGTGAGTAGAATTTCAAAAATATGAGATACACAATTAATATCAAGTAGTATTATGTGCTTTAATAAGATAAAAATAATTTTTGGTGAATAGTAACTTTTTACTTTTTTTACCACATTAAAAGTAAATAGGGAAATTAAGGGTAAAAATGGTGTTATTATCACCCTAACACATGTCCTAATTCTATTTTATATGTTTAATTAGAACAAAAACAATCTTAAGAATAATGTATTACCATTTAGGTCCACTTTGATTAGATTAGGACATTTAATATTATTTTATTTAAAGAAGAGTTAAAATAGTTAAAATCAAAGTTTAATAATTAAAACATTTTTAATATAGGGTTATAAATAAGAAAAATTAGACTATAAATATTCATTAGAAAGATAAAAATATTTCCTACATAATTTTATTTTATTTTTAATTTTTATCCATAAAATAAGTTAATTTATTTATGACACAATGATGATGTAGTAATTACCTTATTATTGAAATATTAATCGATGTAATTAATACCCAAATAAATGTAATTTGAAACTTTTTACAAAATAAACTAATTTTTTAGGTTAACATGACATGTTAGTATTTAATAAATTAACTTTGTTCGAACTAATCATGATGTTATGATTTTCAAAAAAATCAATTACCAAATAGTGTCAAAATTGACATAAAATAGTTTTTAAAATAATTATTATATTATTAATTGTTATTATATTCATAAAAATTTAAGGCTCAGCCAAATGACATTTATAATGTTATATATATTAATAATGAACCACTTGGGGTTCGTTTGTCTTGTTATAGTATGTTTATTGACCATATAGTGTAAGAAAACAAGAAGACACGGTAAAAGTTAAATTATTTAACAAAGAGTTAAATCTAAATGATAATGTTACAATAGTAACCTGAACTTTTCTAAAACCCATTGGTTGAGAGAATTTCGATCAATCCACACCTTATATTCGAAATAAATCTATTTGGAGCTATTAAAAACCGAATAAGACTTTATAATAAAATAATATTTTAAGTTTTTCATAAGGTGCCCCTCTCCTCCATTATAAAAGGGCACCTCCTCCCTCTCCTAGTCACACCACATAGAGACTTCAAGCTCAGAATACCCCTGAAAATTTCTCTTCTCCACTTCCATAGTAATATTCTAGAGTTCTTGGTCTTCTTCAAAGACCAATTTTAGTGCCCTAAGAGGAGGTTTCAAAAAGGCGTGTCGAAGAAGAGGTAATATCTGTTACCGATTCATTAAAATTTATTTCTTCTTGTACATCCTCTTCTTTAGTTGTTTCATCATGAGGTAATAATATTAGTACAACTCATATTCTGATTGGTTATAATAAATATAAAACAAACCTATTTCACCTTCTATCCATCCTACGGAAAATGAAATCACCGCGCGTGCGTACGTACAGAATACCGTCCCCACGTCGTGGTGTAATCTGTTTTCCACCACCCCTTACTTGAATGGATATAATGGTGTAAAGAATAACTATATAGGATTATTTTAATGTTATATTGATTCTGAAATAGTATACATACACTCAAATACAATTCCACAATCATGGGAATGATATCACCGCTTGTGTGTACGTACTGCCTACCGTCTCCACGTTGTGATGCGACTTGTTCTACATGATCTTCATTGCATAATGATTATATAAATGAATTTAATTAATAAATATGATATATATTTCAATAATAAAATTCTTAAAATTAGGTATCTATAACTATTAAAAAAGAGTAATAAGAATTTATTCCACAAAACACGCATAAGAACAAAAAGCAATAAACACCTGAATAACAAGTAGCAATGAAATATTACTAATAAGAAGTTAAGAATATGACCATATACGATATAATAAAAATTATTATGACTTTTTAATAAGTAAATGACATTATTTAAATCATTATACAGGAGGTTTGGACACGTATGAAGCAAATCGGACCTAAGGTAAGGGAAAATCTCACAATCTAATTTTAATCCGAGATTGTTTATACTTCAGAATTTACTGGTGCATATTTATCATCCACATCCATGTTTCCTAAATATGTAATATTATTTCCATCCACCTAAAATTGTTTAAATCCAATTTTACCCATTGGTGAGTTTTTAGTAAAATATATGAAAGGAATCTTTTGTCTTTTTTAGTACGAGGTACTTTTTGACTTTTCCAGCTAAAGTACGAGAATAATGTTTTTTAACTTATACGGTCGGAATAGACTTTTAAATAATTATTTACATAAAGATTCATTAAAAAAATTTCAATTTTATTTTTAATAAACTTCTTTTAGTTTAAAATTGTATGACATTTTAAGAAAGGAAAAAAATTCAAGTTGAAAGGATATTTTCCTCAAGAATGGAGTTCAAGCATTTTATCAAAATTATTTTCCATCTAAGATAATATAGGGTTATATTTCTATATGTATTTTTACATTGATTAGATTATGTTATTATGGAATTATTTTTATGAAGTCCTTTTATCTTATATGTATTATGTTATGATGGCACGATGTTTAAGAATCCCATTTTTATTACATGGGTTATACTATGATGTATGATTTATGATTTTGTGGCACAAATAAGGATGGTTTCATTATAAGACGGGTGGGAACTATATCTCCCTCCAATGCATTGGGTAAAGATTTATATCTCAGGAGATAGACAGGGCTGGAATGGTAGGTTAATCCAGTTCAGTGAAACATGACTGAAATGAGGAGTGAACTCGGTTCAGAAATGGACTTTGTCCGCTAAGATAGTATTGGAAATGAGTCTTTACTACTAATAAATGATTCTCTATTATTATTTTTGTATTCCACAATGTTTCAAGTTTTATGTTAGGATTATTGTGATTACATTTCAGTACTATGATTTATCCCATGTTATGATATTATGATCTCTTTTGCAGTATATGATTTTTGAAATGTTATCTTCTTAGGAATATGATATTTCCTTTGTTTACCCTTACTGAGAATTTGAGCTCACTCTTTTGTATGATTTCTTTCCCTAGGTCAGGAAGAAGTTTATTAAGTAGGATATTCCAAAAGGGACTCTAGATATGATGAAATAAACATGAAACAATATATATTCTTTATGAACAAGTTGTTTATGTTTCCCAATTTCTAAAGACACTATACCTATACGGTCCTACAATGGTTTTTTCATATGTTGTAATAAGTATGCTTCAATTTTGAATTACTAACAATGTATGTAATGTATGGGTCATTATAGTTGGTATCAGAGGAAAGGTATAGTCAACCTTTGGAAACTAGGATGTGAAAACCTTAGTAAGAACCCTAAGGATATGTCTAAGCATTGGACAAAATCATAGTGTTTTAGAAATGTCCATGAATAACCTATGATAAGACCTAAAGCATGAAATTTTATTCTTGATTATGTGGTTTTACTATAATTATTAGTGTTTCTCACACTACAATTATTGGTTTTAGTCAATGGATGGAACCCAAAGGAACCATGTTAATACTTAATGCGACGGGAAATGTAATGATTGTCCCCCTGAGCAACCAAACGTTATGGGAGCTGGAATGCAAAATCTTATATCCATGCTCACACAACTTTCTCAAGCTATGAATCATGTAGGACTTCCAAATGGGAATATGAAGGAGAAAAATTCTGTTGAATCCTTTGTGAGGCAACATACACCCTCATTCAGCGGGTCTATTGATCCATTAGTTGCTGAAAAATGGATCAGTACTACTGAAAATATATTTTCAGTTCATCAATGTTAAGAACATGATAAAGTCATATTCGCAGTTTATCATTTGGAAGGTGAAGTTGATCAATGGGGGAATCTTATCAAGAATACAATGCCAGGAGTTGAAATTGAGTCCATGGAATGAAACGAGTTCATGAACTTATTTTTCAATAAGTACTTACCTCGTATTCTCCGAACAAAGATGGAGATGGAGATTCTTAATCTAAAGAAAAAGGATGATGAATCTGTTGGTACCTACAAATTTTTTTTACAAGACTTGAAAGGTACGCTTCTGGTATTATTATCCAACCTGAGAGTAAGATCGATCGATTCTTTAGTGGCTTAAAACCAAGTCTTCGAGGGGCGTTAGCCATAAGGGACTTCAATAGCTACGGGGAAATTGTTCGATGTGCTCCCAAGGTTGATATGGATATTGGAGTAACCCATCAGTCATATGGGTTTGATTAGAAGAGGAAAATGGATTTCAAAGGAAATTATAATGGGTACACTGAAATGAAAATGAGGTTTCCCTTATGATCAAAGTGTGGAAAGAAACATGGAGGGAGTTGACTTAAAGGGACAAGTAAATGTTTCAAATGTGGAAAAGAAGTTCATCGGGAATTTGAATGCCACAATGATGGGAAGAAGATGTCTAGTGATGCGAACAAAGAAAAGGCTACATAGATTCCACCTTTTACACTTCAATGTTACAAGTGCAAAGAAATGGGTAATTATGCTAATCAATGACCTAATCCATGGGTTGTTTATGATGATCGACGTCAACAAACTCTTAAGGATAAATAAAAAGGAAAGTCACATGCAATTTCTATCAGTGATGTGGAGTATGATAACGACGTTGTGAAAGGTAAACTTACCATCCACTCTAAAGTAGAAAATGTTTTTTTATTCTAGATCCACCCACTCTTTTATTTATGAATAATTTTCTAAGGGTATCATTGTATTACCTCAACAATTAGATGTTGAGTTAGCATTGACAACCGCTAATGGAAAAATAGTCACATCAAAAGTTTATAATTCTTCTCTGATTGAAGTTTGTGGGAAAGTTTATCCTGAAAATCTTGTGATCCTTCCTATAGTGGAATTTTATGTGATTCTTGGCATGGATTGGATTTCTTTATATACAGATCATATCAGTTGCCAAAGAAGGGAAATCACATTTAATATTCTTGATCAATCTACTATCATCTATCGATGCAAGGATGAATATAACCTTCCAGTGGAAATTTCATCCATATTATGGGTCTTGCTTCCACTAAATAAAGGTTATTTATCTCAAATGGTTGGAGAGAAATTCACTATTAAGAATACACCCATTTTATGGGAGTTTGATGATGTCTTTCCGGAAGAATTTCTAGGTCTTCCACCAAATCGTAAAGTTGAGTTTTTAATTGAAGTCATACCGGGTGATATGACCATTTCGAGGACACCTTATAGAATGGGCCAAATTTAGTTTCATGAATTGAAGAAGAAACTCCAAGAGAATCTTAATAAATGATTCATACGCCCTTATGCATCACCTTGGGGAGAATCTGTTCTGTTTGTTAAAAAGAAAGATGGATAAATGAGACTCTGCATTGATTATCGATAACATAACAAGATCACGATCAAGAATAAATATCCTCTCCCATTCATTGATGACTTATTTGACCAACTACGTGGAGCTCAATACTTTTCCAAGAATGATCTTCATTCAGGGTATCATCAATTATGGTTCAAAAGAGGGGATATACCAAATACGACTTTCTATACAAGGTATGGACACTGTTAATTTATAGTTATGTCATTTGGCCTTAATAATGTCCATGCTAACTTCAAGGATCTGATGAATAGAGTCTTTAGATACTATCTTGATCAGTTTGTGGTAGTCTTTATAGAAGATATTATTGTCTATTCAAGAGCAAGGAAGAACATGAAGATCACTTGAGAATTGTATTGAAGTCCCTGAAAAAGGAGACGATTTATGCCCAATTTACCAAGTGTGAATTTTGGCTTAAAAAGTTGCATTTTTGGGTCACATAATCTCAAAAGAGGGGATATCTATGGATCCAGTAGAGACAAATGTTATCGAAAGATGGTCGAGACCAACAACAGTAACTGAGATCCTAAGTTTTCTTGGTTTGGATGGATAATATCGATGTTTTGTGAAAGATTTTTCTTGATTCTCCAATCCACTCACCAGGTTGACTATAAATTGAGTTAAGTTCATTTGGAAGGAGGAGTGTTAAGATAATTTCAAGGAGTTATAAAGAAGGTTATCCAGTGCACCTGTGCTCACACTACCTTGTAGTGGAGAATGGTTTGTGATCTATAGTGATGCATCCAAAAAGGGATTAGGGTGTGTTCTTATGCAAAATGATAAGGTGATATCTTATGCCTCACGAAAGTTGAAAATTCATGAGTAAAATTATCCAACTCATGACTTGGAGTTAGTTGTGGTAATCTTTGCATCAATGATTTGGTGGAATTATCTTTATGGTGAAAGGTGTGGTATTTATATAGATTATAAAATTTTAATGTATATTTTCACACAAAAGGAGCTGAATATGTGCCAAAGAAGATGGTTGAAGCTGATTAAGGATTACGATTGCTCAATTCATTATCACCCTAGGAAAGCAAACAAATTGGCAGACACATTAAGTTGACAAGACCATGCTAGCTTATCCATGATGAGGATCACAAAAGATCTAATATTTATGGATTTACAAGGGATGGATCTTGGAATTATAATGGAAGGGGAAAAATATTATCTTTCTAAAATGAATGTTCAATGATCTATACATTCTACGATTAAAGATGTACAAAAAGAAGATGTAGAGTTACAAAAGAGGGTGATAAATGTTCATGAATTCAACCTTTATTGTGATGAGATAATAAGGTTCAAGAATCGGGTTTGTGTTCCTCCCATCCCAGAATTAAAGAAGGATCAACTAGATGAGGCTCATAGTTCTTCATTCTCTATTCATCCTGGAAGCATGAAGATGTATAGGGACGTAAAAGAGTACTTCTTTTGGGATGACATGAAAAGAGATGTTGCTGAATATGTCTCTTGATGCTTGGTTTGTCACCAAGTTAAAGCTGAGAGACATAAGTATAAAGGGATGTTACAACAATTACCCATACCAAAATGGAAATGGGAAAACATTACTTTAGACTTTTTCACTGGACTTCCTAAAACATCAAAAGGCAATAATGCTATCTGGGTTATAGTTTACCGTCTTATGAAGTCGGCACACTTCATTTCTATTAGAGAAGATTTATATCTGGATCATCTTTCTAGGATATATGTGAAGGAAGTGGTAAGATTGAATGGATTACCACTTTCCATTATATCTGATTGGGATCCAAGGTTTACCTCGAAGTTCTGGCGAAGTCGTCAGCATACATTAAATACCGAGTTGAGTTTCAGCACTGCTTATTATCCTCAAATAGCTGGCCAGTCTGAGAGAACGAATCAAACTATAGAAGATATGTTAAGAGCTTTCTCTATGGATTTCAAAGTTGGTTGGGATTAACACCCACCTTTAGTGGAATTTTATTATAATAATAGCTTTCACTCCAGTATTCAGATGGCTCCTTATGAAGCTCTCTATGGAAAGAAATGCAGGACTTCAAATTTCGGGGATGATGTTGGGGAAATAAAGCTATTAGGACCTGATCTTGTGGATGAGATAGTAGAAAATGTCAAATCTATTCAATAACACATAAGATCAGCTCAGATTCGACAAAAACGTTATACCGACAACCAAAGAAAATACCTAGAGTTTGAAGTGGGTGATAAAGTGTTCTTAGGAATATCTCCATGGAATAGAGTAATGAGATTTGGAAAGAAGGGAAAGTTGAGCCCTATGTTTATTGGTTCTTTTGAAATAGTGGATCGTCTTGGGAAGGTAGCTTACTGATTGGCGCTTCCACCGAATATCTCTTAAGTTCATGATGTGTTCCATGTATCTCTCCTGAGAAAGTACATACCCGATCCTTCACATGTACTCAACTCAGAAGTTGTACTCCTGTAGAAAGATCTTTCTTATGAAGAACAACCGATAGAGATTCTGGATCATAGAGAAAAAGTCATATGGAACAAGACCACTCACATGGTGAAAATTTAATGGAGGAACCACCAATTAGAAGAAGCTACATAGGAACTCGAGGATATGATGAGGGAGAGGTATCCTCATCTATTTGTTACAAAGTGACGAATTTTGAGGCAACATTCGTTTTAAGGGGGCTAGAATGTAACACCCGAGATTTTATGAGAAATTTTTTATTTTTATGTATAATTTTATATAAAATAATATTTCACTACCCACAACATTTTCTTGTCTTGCATTACATGCAAGAGAAACCTTCCTCGATAACTTGTGTTGTACGCAATACCAAGTTTCACTAAACACCAGTATATTATTAAAATATTATATAAACTAGCCATTATGAATAGTAATACCCAATTTTTTAATTTTTATAAATTTTAGCATTCAAAATGGACTTCATTTTTGGATTCGGAATATCGAAATTAACCTAGGGTGAATTTTTTGTATTTTTTTGAAAACTTTCAATTTTTGATGAATAGTAAAAACACTGGGTTACTATTTAAAAAACGACTTTTTATTTAAATAATTATTTATTATATTTAAATTTATTTTAAGAAAAAATTGATACATAATACCTGTATATGTTCAATGTAATTCATTGGAGTCATTTTATAATAATTATAGATATATAAAAATTTTATTGAACTTTTCACCGTCTTTTACCTACCTCCTAGAAGCTTTTTACAAATTTGCATAAAACATAATTTTACCACTTCTGTGAGTGGAATTTCGAAACTCTGAGAGACACGGTTAATATAAAGAAGTAACATTTGGTTCAATAAGATAAAAATAATTTTTGGTGAATGGTAAATTTTTACTTTTATTTACCATGGTTAAAAGTAAATAGGGTAATTAAGGGTAAAAATGGTGTTATTGTCACCCTAACACATGTCCTATTTCTATTAGATAAGTTTAATTCGACCAAAAACAACTATAGTAATAAAATATGACAATTAGGTCCACATTGATTAGATTAGGACATTTAATATTATTTTATTTAAAGAAGAGATAAAATAGTTAAAATCAATGTTTAATAACTTAATCATTTTTAATATAGGGTTATAAAAAAGATAAATTTGACTATTAATATTAATTATAATGCTAAAAATATTTCCTAAATAATGGTATTTTATTTTTATATTTTTGACATTAAATAAGTTAATTAATTTATGACACAAAGATGATGCAGTAATTACCTTATTAATGAAATATTAATTGATGTTATAAATACCCAAATAAATGTAATTTGATAATTTTTACAAATTAAAATAATATTTTAGGTTAATATGACATGTCAGTATTTATTTAATTAACTATTTTATAACTAATCAGGATGTTATGATTTTCTGAAAAATCAATTACCAAATAGTGTCAAAGTAGACATAAAATAGTTTTTAAAACAAATATTATATTATTAATTGTTATTTTATTCCTAAAAATTTAATGTTCGGCCCAATGACTTAGATAATGTTATATATTTTAATAATTAACCACTTGAGGTTCATTTGGATTGTTATAGTTAGTTTATTAACCATATAGTGTAAGAAAACAAGAAGACATGGTAAAAGTTATATTATTTAACATAGAGTTAAATCTAAATGATATGGTTAAAATAGTAACATAAACTTGTATAAAACCCATTGGTTGAGAGGTTTTAGACCCTTACCCACCTTATATTATAAATAAATCAATTTGGAGATATTAAAAACCAAATATTACTTTATAATAAAAATATATTTTATGTTTTTCCTAAGGTGCCCCTCTCCTCCCTTATAAAACGGCACCTCCTCTCTCTCCTACTCACACAACTTTGAGCCTTAAAGCTCGGAAAAACCCTGCCAATTTATCATCTCCACTACCCTGGTAGTATTCTAGAGATCCTGGCCTTCTTTAAAGACCAATTTTAGTGCCCTAAGAGGGGGTTTTAAAGAGGAGTGTCGAAGAAGATGTTATATCTGTTACCGATTCTTTATAATTTATTTCTTCTTGCACTTCCTCTTATTTATTTGTTTCATTATGATGTAATAACAAAAGTATCACTAATATACTGAAAGGTTATTATAAATATGAAACAAACCTATTTCACCTTCTATCCATCCTATAGAAAATGAAATCACCGCGCGTGCATACGTACAGAATACCATCTCCACGCAGTTGTGTAATCTATTTTCCACCCCCACCTTACTTGGATGGGTATAATGGTTTAAATAATAACTATATATGATTATTTTAAAGTGATATTGATTCTGAAATATTATACATTCACTCTAATACAATTCCATGATGATGGGAAGGATGTCATCGCTCGTGCGTACGTACGGCCTATCGTCTCCACGTTGTGATGTGACTCGTTCTACATGATATTCATTGCATAATGATTATATAAATGAATTGAATGAATAAATATGATATATATTACACTAATAAAATTCTTTAAATGAGGTATCTATAACCTAAAAATAAGAATAATAATTTATTCGACAAAACACACATAAGAACAAAAGGCAATAAACACCTGAATAACAAGTAGAAATGAAATATTACTAATAAAAAGCTAAAAATATGACCATATATGAAATCATAACAATGATTATGATTATGGAATATGTCAATTACATTGTTTAAATAATTATACAGGAGGTTCGGACATGTACGAAGCAAATCGGACCTAAGGTAAGGGAAAATCTCACAATCTCGTTTTTATCCGAGATTGTTTATACTTTAGAATTTACTGGGTCATATTTATCATCCAAATCCATGTTTCCTCAATATTTAATATTATTTCCATCCACCTGCAATTTTTGAAATCCAATTTTACCCATTGGTGAGTTTTTAGTAAAATATATGAAAGGAATGTTTTGTCGTTTTTAGTACGAGAAACTTTTTGACTTTTTCAGCCAACGTACGAGAAAAATGTTTTTTTAACTTAAACGGCCTGAATGGAATTTCATAACATTATTTCCATGAAGCTTCCTTTACAAGTTTTCATGTTTTTTTTAATCAAATTGTTTTAGTTTAAAATTGTATGACATTTTAAGAAAGGGAAAATGTTTTTGAAGTAGAAAGGATATGTTCCTCAAGAATGGAGTTCAAGCGTTTTATAAAAATTATTTTCCATCAAAGATAATATAGGGTTCTATTTCTATCCCTACTTTTTCATTGATTTGATTATGTTATGATGTAATTAATTTTATGAAGTCCTTTTATCTTATATAGATTATGTTATGATGGCATGATGTTTAAGAATCCCATTTTTATTACATAGGTTATGCTATGATGTATGATTTATGATTTTGTGGCACACATAAGAATAGTTTCATTATGATATTGGTGGGACCTATATCTCCCTCCAATTCATTGGGTAATGATTTATATATCATGAGATATAAATTGCTGTAACGACATGTTAATCCAATTCAGTGAAACATGACTGAAACGAGGAGTGAACTCTGTTCAGAAATGGACATTGTCCGCTAAGATAGTCTGTGAAATGAGTCTTGACTACTAAGAAATGATTCTCTATGATTATGTTTGTATGACACAAAGTTTCATGTTTTATGTTAGGATTATAGTGATTACATTTCACTACTACGATTTGTCCCATGTTATGATATTATGATCTCTTTTGCAGGATAAGAGTTTTGAAATGCTATGTTCTTACGAATATGATATTTCCTTTGTTTACCCTTAAAGAGCATTTGAGCTCACCCTTTTTAATGTTTTCTTTCCCCTGGTCAGGAAGAAGGTTATTAAGTAGGATATGCCAAAAGGGACTCTAGATATGATGAAATAAACAAGAGACAATGTAGATTCTTTATGAACCAGTTGTTTATGTTTCCCAGTTTCTAAAAACACTATACCTATACGGTCCTACCATGGTTTTGTTATATTTTGTAATAAGTATGCTTCAATTCTGAGTTAATAACAATTTATGTAAAGTATGTGTCGTTATACGTACATTCTATAGATTTTTTTGGTTATAAAGTTTCCAACTTTTGGTTCATTATATGCAAGTTTAATGATCAATAAATGCTCTAAGTTAATTTAAATTTGGAAAATGAGTTGATCCTAGCTTATCGCTTGGGGTGGAATGGATGAAATTATTTTTTTAACAGTTTCAATTTTTTCAATTTGAGATGGGTTTATTCTATAATATCAAATCACTTCATCACTTACTATTTTAATACCAACACACCATAATAATAATCACTTAAACACTTGGAGGATCAAATTTATGAGAAATTAATGGTAAAATTTCATATTAGAACTTGATGTATGTGGCCCTAAAATTCAACAAAGATGAAGAAGTTTTAAAATCATCAAATAAAAATATCAATTAAATGAAGTGATTAGACATTAATGGGGTTTAAATAACTCCTAATCCATCCCCTTTATACTTTTTTGGATCAACCCATATGTGTGTTAGTCCACTATGTATTATATGCTTTCAGTGGAAGTGGGAATTAGACTTATGAGGGAGGAAATGGAGAAGTAAAAAAAGTCAATGAAATGACGATCACTCCCCATTGTGTGATAATTTCGCAATGTTTTGTTTGAGTAAATTCACACCATGAGACACTGGTGTCAACATTACAAGAATTAGAATAGAATAAAAGGAGAATAATAACTTTTATTAAGAAACCAAAATTAATTAGAACATATTTCATGTGAAAGGATAACATGAGACATCAAAATTGAAGCATAACATTACAATGAAATAATACACCAATGATCAATAAATTCCCCCCACAACACTCCCTTAAATAGGTATTTTATTATCCTTTGGTCTAAACTCAAATTTTGAAAGTCATCAAACTTGTGTATGGTAGTCTTAGGGTGGTAGAAAGCTTGTGGAACTTATACTTTTCTACCCTTAATGTGTACTGAAAGGATGCTTGCATCCACTGAATAGACTCATCTAAATGACCTTCTAAATGGATGTATTATACTAGGCCATAAGAAAAATAAAATGGACCTCTAGATATATTATAACCATTTGTAACATTTCTAATGAAATGGTATTTATTTTGTGAGATATTATCAAAATGGTGGTGTATTTTTCTGGGCTGAATAATCTGGCCTAGAATTTTATATCGAAATTGGGCTGCCTGGAATTCCATTAAAACATCCTAATAATCTCTTTTCACATTTGGATGAAATATTCCCCCTGATTTCCATTATATTTAGTTATATATTAAGAATCATTTTTCTTGTATCTTGGCCACTACTGACTCTTGGTTGGGTTGTTGTCCAGCTTAATTTTCTAATAAAATTGTTGGTTCAAGGAAACCCTTGGTGGTCTTCTAATGTTAATATTCTCTTTCTCCAAAAAAATTAATTGTTCTTTATAGCATTAGAGTCCTGAAAAATATATGAAAATAAAATAAAGAACATTTTTTATTTTAGGATGTTTTCAAATATGTACCAAGTAAAAATGCACTTTAACAAAGAATTACAATCATATTGTCAAATTATGTTTAAAGTGTAAAATGCACTAAAATGGGGTTTATGGATAATTAATCTCATGAATATTAAAAATATTAAAAATGTTTATTATCCTATTTTAGTGTCTAATCACACACCCCAACATGTGTTTTTCTAGTCGCGAGCAAAATGTATCTCAAAAAATAAAATTCAAATTCCCTTTTATAAAAACTTTTTAATACACAATGATCACAAAAAACCCTAATACCAAAAAACTAGGAAACCCATACAAATATTTTAATTCAAGATAGTTTCATAAGATGATCCCAATCTCAAGCCCATTCCTTTGTTCAAATTCAATGCCATATTTCATCCGATATCAATTAAGCATGAGGATGTGTTGTGTATCACAATTGACATGGGGGTTCATCTTAATTCAAGGTGGAAATAACAGAAGCTCTAGGTGGGGGAACATTTCAATATCAAGTTGAGTATTCAATTTTTTTTGGAAAATTTTCAATGGTAATTGAAATTAAACTCAATAGAGTCATCCCATGTAGCGAGACCTTGTCGATGACACCCAGACTCAAATACCATAGGCCACCAAGTGAATCCTATAGGACCACGGGACACCCTGAGAGGGGAGGGGTGAATCAGGGTGTCAACTTTTTCTTCTTAATGTTTTGGATCTTGTTCCCACATTGGTAGGAACCCGTTAAACCTGTCTGATGGATATGATTAGTAATGAAACATTCACATGCAGAGAGATGACACAACTATTTTTACTTGGTTCACCACTAAGGGATACGTCCAAGGAGTATATTCCAACAGGTTTTCGGTCGTAAAAAAATCCCATAATCTTTACTAGCTGTAGATTACAAATGTTCGGGTACAGTCACTATGTCCCAGGCTCACTGCCTTTACAAAAGTTTAGGGATAGCTCACTGCGTCCCTAGGGTCACTCCCGTTGACTCCCCCTAGCTCACTGTCGTTGGTGAAGTCCCACTCAGTTTATAGACATGAAGGTCTCTTCAATAGATTTTCATTGAAGTTCTTTGTCTTCTGTTCACCATGAGACTTTGCTTGCATCAGGGATCATAGTTAATGCCCTTTTTAGTTAAATCCTTCTTATTTAGTGCAATGACTAAATGCACTAGATCCCCTTGTCTTAGTTTACCTGAATCACAATCACTTATGTGATTGCTCAATAAATGATGCTCAACTTACTTGTCATCGTCAGAATCTGTTCACCATGTATGCATGAGATCATGCATGTATCATTTAGATTTATTCTTGAATATCACTTTTCACAGATTGAATCGGGTAGTCTCCCAGCTTTCATGTAGCTCCAAACAGACCAGCGGGCTTTAGCAATACTTGGAGCGCTTCTCCAAGCCAGGTGAGAAAGTCCCAATATGGTGCACAAGTCTCACTACGACGCGCAAGTCTCCGGTGTGTAGGTCCAAACTGGTGCGCATGTATCACCAAACCACCTATGTGACACTGCCTTCCTCAACTTCTAACCTACACGACTTACTTCCTTTCTCTCCCAAGACGCCTTGGGCGCACAACCAACAACCGGCGCGCCGCTTCAGATAATGGCGCATAAGTCCACCTGCGCGACCACACAATACTTGAGAGACATCCACACTTGTGCGCCGAGAGATCTGATTTTTCTAATTGTTGAACTCCGTGAGAAATGAGGAGGGGTCGACCTGTATTTATAGGCAAACTAGACCCCCTACGTGGCGGCGTGCAAGTCACTCCTTGGCGCGCAAGTCTTGGTACACAGCTCATCTCCCCTAGCCTCTGTCGCGATACTCACTTGCATGACCCAAACAATACTTGCACGACCTTCTTTCCATAGCCATATTTTTAAGTTCTATTCATGGAAAACAATATCCATGCAAGTTCCAATCCTCCTAGGTACCAGCGCGCAAGTAATTTCATAGCGTGCAAGTCCACTTGCATGACCTAACCAACACTTGTGTAACCCTTATCCCTTAGCCATATTTTGATGTTTTGATCCTAAAAACATATGGCGCACATGTTTCCTCTCCTTCAAGTGTATGGCGCGCAAGTCCCTTTTCCAAAACCACTCTTCTCCATTTGTTGATTTTGAGGCCCTGAAATTTGGAAAACACTGGAAAATGGCGCCCCCTTGTATCTACTATTTTTGTACAGCCTCCAGATCATCCATTCCTCTGTCGATGTTCTTGAATCAAACATAGATTGTTGACCACAACTCTTGAACTCGGCATTCCATCATGAAATCCATTTTTCCATCAAATTTTTGTGTCGTTTGTTTGCCTTGTCAACAAGAACAATCACCTCAAAAACACTTATTCTCAGTGATTTGAATCCTTCACCTTCTCTTCTGTTGTCATCACAAACTACACTATCTTGATATGTATTCTTTGAATGAACAAATTTAGAACCATCATATTAGGATACAATGTTATATGAATGGCCATATCATAATTTCAATCATCGCATGGACATCTCAGAAGTCCAATCCCTTGCACATTGTCTTCTTCTTCAGCCGTCATTATCGACTTTATGTTAAGCATATGAGTTAATTCATCAAGAAGTCTCTTGCATGGTTCTCATGATATCCTGAGGTACTGTATGGTCTTCATCAAAACCCCATTCTTCATGAATCATCCTCCGATGAATTATACCGCACATTTTTCTTTGTTGTAAACAATGTGTGACATTTGACACATGTTCTTCTAGACTTATGATTAGTACAAAAATCATCTTAATTTCCATTCCACCATTTTATTGGAGTACTTATTGATCTCCTTCATTTTGATCTTCATTGACAACTATTGACAACAACTACATCCTTATATAAAAAGTGGTTCCAACAAAGCCCACATACTCGGGAATCATCTCAAGTTAACTTTGTCAAGAAAAAATCAAATTACCACAAATAGAGATGAAATTTCTAACTGTAGGCTATAAAATAATGGAGTCATGATCACCAACTACCAAAAGCCACACATTAGGTCATTTCATTTCTCTATGTGAAAATTTATTGTTTAATTATTATTTTTATTGAATAATCATATTAAAACTAAAGAAATCTGTAAACCGATGTTATTTATTTGGGGAACCCCATTAACTCAAACTAATACTGCACCGACCAAAGGACATGCATTGTGATATTTTTTTTATTTGGATGAAAACCTAAATGATGAAATTTCAAATTAGACAGATAGAATTTCCAAAATATATTCTCATGAAATTATACATGGATTGAAATCAAAATCATGTCATAATAAATTAATTGATATTCAGTTTTAATGTATGAAATGTGTATTATTATGTTCAAGGTTACATAAATGTTTCCTTCGACGCATTTTTTTATGCACACAAAATTAAATTTATCTCCCTTCTTATCACCCCCCAACAAAGAATAACATTGTCCCCATTGATTAAAGAAAATAATATTTAGAATGGATTAATGATTGAGGGGTGGAGTTCTAGAAGCAATTTGAAATAATAAACATGTAACAAAGTCACCTGGTGGATGATTTTTATGTTCTTTCTTCTCCAATTTAGTCCTTTGATATCCATGTCACTTGTATAGTTCCCTAGTGGAAAAAGGAAAAAAATTAAACAAACAAAACAAAACAATATATATATATATATATTTATATATTAAAAAATTAAAATATAAGTATATATTCAAAAAGTATAGAATAAGGGATAACTATAACTTGTAGGTCAATGGTAAGTGCACTCCCTTATCTCACTTTGGTCCCAGGTTTGAGTCCATGTGGTTTCACCAGTTGTGACGTGGTTTTCCCCATGACCTATGATGCGTCCTAGTAATTTTTTAATTAGTTTTTTTATTTAAACATAAAAACACATAAAAATAAAATGAACTGATGATATGTTATCTTCTTTTTAAATTTCTGGGTATAGTATTACACAAGGATCACACTACGTGACACATATGAATATGGTGCTCCCCTTTCATACCCATCCATATTCATAATAGAAGAATAGTACAATAGCCTATTTTTTAAAATTCAAAATGATTCATTAATCATATTTGGAAAATAAAGAAGATTCAAAATGATTCAAAACATGAAAACCATGGGTTGCCTCCCACGCAACACTTTTGCTTAATGTCATTTTCCGGACCTGGATCCTAAATCTATAAATTTTTCTAGGTTCATAGGTGGGCTCAGTTAACTTAACCTCAGTTTCCTGTTTATTGAATGATTCAATGAATTTTTTTAATATATGACCGTTGAACTTTGAAAATGTGACCACATGTGGGATTCTGAATTTCCACTGCCACATGGGGGTAAACATGATGCACTTTGAAAGGACTTGACCATCTAAACCTTATCTTTTCCGGGTGTAAATGATCATTTGAACTATACAAGAGCACAAATTTTCCCTATTAATAAACCATGACTTTGATATTCCTAGATTGGTAGGCTTGAACTCTTCCATTTTTTATCCTTGAATTTTCAAAAGTCTCCATCCTATGTTCCTCAAGGCATTAAGATCTATTTTCCTCTTTGCATCGGCCAAAGAAATGTCAAAATTACTTTTCTTGATTTCCCAAAATACCTTATGCCCAACTTAAATAGGTAAATGGAAGTGTTTTCCATAAAACAACCTATATGGTGACATTATTATGATTGTTTTGATTGTTTTATGATATTCCCAATGGGAACCCCACGAGTTTCTCAGACCAATATTTCCTAGAGGGATTGCGATTTTTTTCTAGAATTTTTATAATATCCCCATTTTCTAACTCATATTGACCATTGTTTTGAGGATGATGCACAGTGAAAACTTTATACAAAAGCCCATACATAAACATGAGTGAAGAGAATGGGTGTTTGTAGAAATGGGTTCCTTGATCACTGATTATATCCCTAAGAATTCCAAATCGAGAAAATATGTTCTCTTTCAGAAATTGGATCACAATATGATGGTCATTAGACATGGTGGGAATGGCCTCCACCCGTATCGAGACATAATCAACAGTTCATAGGATATAGAGGTATCCCCTAGTCTTTTGGAAGGGTCCTATGAAATAAATTCCACAACAGTCAAAGATTTCAATGACCATAATGGAAGGGAGGAAAATTTAATTTCATTTTTTAATTGATCCTAATTGTTGACACTAAGGGAAACTTTTGCAGAATTGGACGGAATTATTAGTGAGGTTGGGCTAGTAGAAACCAATTTGTAGGACCTTGGAAATTGGAATATTTTTGGAAAATATTCTTCCACATGCCTCTCCATGACAAAATTTTAGAATGGACTCTTTCTTAGACTGGAGAACACATCTCCTAATGATTTGATTAGGAAAGAACTTGATAAGGTACAGATCATCAAACACATATTGTTTATCATTAGATATTATTTTCTTATTATCTTGGGTCCTGAGGAAGTTTGAAATGTCACCCATAACGAAATGGTTTTTATGTCAGCATACCCTATGAAATCACTCAGAGAATAGAAGTGCTCATCGATAAGTGAATCAGTCACAAGAGGTTATGTGAGTTTTCATTGAATTCCATCCAAGTGAGGTTATCATCAAAAACATTTTAAACACCTTTTTTTATCCTTAATGGTGAAATCAAACTCTTTAAAAAGAAGGACCCACCTAATCAATCTATCCATGAAATAATGTTTTTTGAAAAGTTATTTTAGGGATGAATGGCCATTGAAGAAAATGATGGGTGATCCTAAAAGATAGGACCTGAATTTCTCTAAGGAAAAGACAACAATAATAAACTCATTCTCAGTGGTGGTGTAGTTGATTTTCTCATCAATTAATGATTTTTTGCATAATAATTTACACATGGAGTTTTCTCACACCGTTTTCCTAAGAAAAGTCCTTCAGCGAAGTCACTCGAATTACACATGATCTCAAAATGAATATTTCAATTTGAAGATTTCATGATAGGTGGAGTGATAATAGCTTACTTGAGTGTAGAGAATGATTCCTCACAGATTTATGTTGATAATAATGGAGCATCTATCACTAATAGAGCCCAAACTGGTTGGGAAATAGAGTTAAAATTCCTAATGAATCTTCTAAAGAAACCAGAATTTCCTATGAAGGACCTCAATTCCTTTATAGTTTTAGGATAGGGAAGGTGACGAATGATGTTAACAATAGTTTTAGAAAATTCAATCCCTCTACCAAATACCATATTGACCAAAACAAGTCCTTCCTTTTCCATGGATGGAATTTTTTCCATTTTAGGATGAGATTATAGTCCACACATCTTGAAAAAACCCTTTCAACATTCAGAAGGTATTCCTCAAAAGTACCACCAAAGATAGAGAATTCATCCATGAATACCTCTAAAAAATCTAGCATAATGTCTGTGAATATTCCCATCATACACCGCGAGAAGGTACCAGAGGTATTACATAACGAAAAGGTCATGTGTTTGATGGAAAATGAGCCTAATGGACAAGTGAAGGTTGTTTTTACTTGACCTTTAAGGAGACCTCGATTTGATTATACCCTGATAATCACTCTAGGAAGCAATACAATTAATGACCCTCCACTTAGTCAGGGACTTGATCAATAAAGGGAAAGGGGAAATGGTCTTTCATGGTATTAGATTTGATCTTCCTACAGTCTATACAGACTCTCTATACACTACTAACCCTTGTGAGGAAAATATCACCATCCTCATTGGTGTTCATTGTGATTCCAACTTTCATTGGGACAACTTGAATTGGGCTTACTCACTAACTCTCAGCAATGGTGTAGATGATAACCACTTTCAAAAACATAAGAATTTCCTTCCTTACCACATCTACAAGATTTGGAATGAGTCACCACTAAGGGTGATGACATGGTTTAATTTCAGATGCAATAATAATCATATGGGTTCCAATGAGTGGGCTAATCCCTTGGATATCAGAAAGGGTCCATCCAATTTCGTTCTTATCATATTTTATGATATCCATTATCATCATCTCTTAATTAGATTCAAGAGACGAAGAAATGACAATATGAAGGGATTGGTTTTCCCCTAATAACACATACTTTAGTGAAGAAGGTATGAACTTAAATTTTAAATCATATTTGTTATCAAATTCCAATAAAGGATGTGACATTTTATTTTACTCAGTTTCTTTATTCATATTTCTCGACAAAATTGGTTCCTTGTGAACAGAATTTTTATCCATAAAATTGGATAGATCGGTATCATGAATGGGTATAGACTCAATGTTATTGATTTCACCAATGGTATAATTTATTTTTTATTCTATGTAATCATTAATAGATCCATATGAGAGAGATTCAATCTATGGAATAAAAATTCCCTCATGTGAACAAATAAAATAAATCTCTTCTTGACTTAAACATACATCAGTAATCCCTTGATGTACTTTGATTTCATTATCAACACTACCAAACCAATGAATCTCATGTATATCTTCATCATCCCCAATTTGAGAGATTTTATTATATATGTTCAATTCTAGGATCATGTTTCTAACTGTGATGGTAATGTTCCCATTTCAGACTCGGATAATAGAGTAGATTTTTGCAAGGAAGGGATGGCCAAGGATGATTGGGGATTGTTACCTAGGACCTAAGCTTGGGTGATTGTCAAGGACAATTAATACATCTAGGTAAATTAAATTTTCAACTTTTACCAAAACATCCATTAATATCCCCTTTGGAACTCGAAAAATACGATCATAAAGTTGAAGAGTGATAGATGTGGGTTGAAGTTATTCAATCTCAAATTGACAATACATCGAATAAAGAATTATATTCCCACTATCTCCAAGATCACAAAGGTCTTTGAAAACTTTTTTCACCCCTAACTCAATATTGATGTATGGGCATCCTAGGTCATTCAAATTTGGAGGAATGGTCCCTTGAATGGTGGTACTCGCATTAGGATTCAAAAAGGACATGGTTTTTATATAAAAATTTTACATTTAGAAGTACACAAGTCCTTATCTTACATTGAGTAGGAAGGAATGGTTTGGATTGTATGAATATGGTGGATGTTCAACTTAACCTGTGAGAAGATTTTTGTAATGTTTCATTCAGTTCTAGTTTAGATTTTATTATCATGCATGGAGGAAATTGAGAAGGTTGTTTGAATTTTTGGTGTTGTTGCAGTTCCTTCAAATTGTGATGGGGTTTTTTGGAATCTAGGGGTGGTTGTTCATTATTTTCATATGTTTTTGAAACTTTTAATGATTCTATAATGGATTGTTTAGGTTTCTTAATGGATTTCTCATTAATTAAAATATTAATTACTTTGAGTTGTTCATTAGAGCTGTGTGTGTAACTGGATTCTCCCCTTAAAGTTGAGGATTATACTACCTGAGTAGGAAAGGGTTCCTTCCTGTTATTAATGGTTTTTAATTCATTTTAATGGGATGAGACTTCAGGGTTCATTTTCTCTATTTGTTTACATAAATGCTCAATTATTTGAAGAGGGACATATTGAGTAGGGTCTTGTGCTTGTTGGTTTATCCCAAGAGGATACTACTGTTGTTCAATTTGTCGTTTCATGTTTTCTGGATGGGATGTTGGTATTAGACAAGAGGGTGTTAGTATTAGACTAGTTGTGGTTGGAAATGGTTATGGTTTTGGAAATTTTGAACAGGGTATGGGTTTTGTACTTGTGGGTGTCTTGGTTGTTGGTTATATTTCCAGCAGAAGCCTGGGTGGTCATTATAACATGGGTTGTATGTGTTTTGGTATTGGGGATTTTGGAAGTTTAGGGAATTAACTTCAGAAAGTGGTCCTCCTAGAAGAACATATTTAATGTAAGGGATGGTTGGGCAGTTTTCAATCTTGTTGTAATGTTTGTCACAAATTGTAAAAATAGGGTCAACAATTTAGATTTTATAGACCTTCCTAAGATCGATCTTCTCAACATTACTAGTGAGTGTAGTAAGTTTCTCCCTAAAGATTTCCACTTCCCTTAGTGTGTGAGTGCCACTAGATTTTAGTGGATTCTTATAGTAAGGTGATGCCCCCCATGTTTAGTTTTTTTCCTTCAGTCCTTTTAGAAACTCATAAGATTAATTTGGGGATTCATTTTTAATGGTCCCATTTCACATCATGTTAATGAATTGTTTGTTCCATGGTCCCAACCCTTCATTCAAAATTCGAAATTGTTCTATGATTGAAAATACATGGTGAGGAACCATTTTGAGTGTGTCATTTAAATTTTCTTAGGTTTTATAAAATTACTACCCTTTTTTCAAAAAAAATTGGTTTCTCTTTTTTAGTTCAATTGTGTTGTGATGGGGGGTGTATTTTTTGTAGAATTATTATTGTATTTGGTCCTAGTAGTGGATTGATGTAGGTCTCAGATTATTTAGCCAATTTTTTTCTCGATCCTTTATTGAGAGAGGAAGTAGCCTCATCTTAGCTTACTCAAGTTGATGTCGTGGGAACATGGTTTCCCCAATGTCATTGTACTCTTTGACATGATTGTATAGTATTTCTAACTCCATCCCATGGATGGTTGGAAGGTGGTTTTGGACCTGTGGTTTGAAAACATAGTGGGATTGTCCTACGATATCATGCATAATCTAAGAGGGAGCATTGGTCCTAGAAGGTTTGAGTTAGTCATTCATGGTTTGATCAACTCCATTCCCCATGTTTGGGGTTGCCTTATTTGAATTTCAATTTTGGTTCCCAACCAGGATTATGAGTTGGATTAATTGAAGAACTTCCATTGAAATGGGCTCAAATTTTGATTCTAGAGTATTAGGAACATTAGGAAATTATATAAATAGTTACCTTGGTGTACTTGACTCCATAATCCAAGGACTATCCACCCTAACTATACAGTTTGATTGGTTATGAGTGTAGGTGGACATGCACCAACAGAAAAAAAATGAGAAAGGGAAAAGATAAGAGAATTTGGATGATAGAAGAATAAATGGGGGAGAATATAATGGGTGTTGAGATGTCACATCCATGACTTTTCTTAAATTAATTTTTCATTTAATTTTAATTCTTTCTTGGTTTTTGAGGTTTCCCATGTTTTTTAAGGAAATGGTGAGTTTTCATGAATTGGGCCAAACCGTGGGTCATTTCCATATTTAAAAACTAATTTTGTTAATTTTATAACTTTGTAATTTTTTTCATATTTTTCACACATTCCAATTTTTAAATGTCATCCCCTGACCTATTAACACCAACATTTCTATTTGGACCCTTTAGGAATCCATAATAATTGTGGATTTGAGTTTTTATTTAAGGATTTCGGCCAACCCGAAAGCTCATTTCATTTTTTAAAAAAATTGTTTTATTTAATAACCTATTGAATTTAAAATATTTTTCAGTGATTCCACCAGTATCCCAGGACCACTAAACCAAGGCATGCCCCATTCCCTTCTCCACGACTTTGGAGCTCATTTGTATCACAGATTAAGTCGAAACTTCTTATGCATCATTAATTCATGAAGATTTATAAAGGTAATTTGTTTCCATAATAACTCCCTTATTTCTCAATATTTTTCCCCATTCAAATTCTTAAATGATCTCCTCATCCTTTTTGAAACCAACCTTGAATGTTTGGCTATTTGAAAATTTAGATGCTGGTGGATTTTGGTCGATTTTCCCATGATTCATTCAAGTATGTGTTTCTCCCTTCCTTTTATTCAATTTCATTTGGGTTTCATCCCCCTTTATTGATGTTACAAAGTGTCTGTAAGAAAGTATTAGGACCTTGGGTTTCACATGGATTCTTTTTTGTGTAATATTGAGATTACAGGGTTCTCTTCAATTCCTTGTGGTGCGGTGGTGGTGCTCTTGATGTTTCACATCATGATTTGGGGGATTCAACACTTTCAGTAGGTGGAACCATCTGTAAACAATTATTGATGAGTTAGTTTAGTTAATTTTCTCATTATTCATATTCCTCATATGTTGTGTGTGGTGCGAAAACTTTTCATGACATATTTGGTTAAGAGTTTAGTTTATAGTTTCATTTTAGCTTGAAATTGGTTTTTTTTCATGTGCAACAGTTGGGATATTATTTTGGTGTATTTTAGAACATTTGAAATTGATTTCATAAATCTATTTTGGGCTGAAAATTCTGGATTGGTAAGGATTTGGTGTGCCATTGGGTTTGAAAGTGGGTTTTTGAATGGGTTTAAGGTGTAAAACCATGTTGTACTTCTTGAAATTAATTTTGAAAATGTGTGTTTTTGATGTGGATATTTTGTCTTATTGTTTGAGATATTTTCATAACACCCAGGGGTTGTTTAATAAATGTTGTTCTGCGGCTGAAAATTCTGTTTTGAATTGGTATTGGTGTGATTTTGTCTTTCAAATATGATTTTGAAATGGGTTTTATGTGAAAAGCTTGGGTACACTCCTTGGAGTTGTTTTATGAGAGTATTGGATGTTTTAATTATTTATGTAAGTGGTGAAACCATATTGGAAAAATATTTTGGATTGTGTATATTTTGAAATTTTCCATTTTACATTTGAATAGGGATTTTATGTGATGTGTATACTCTTGGAAATGTTTTATAAATATGTTTAACGAATTTACTAAAATGTGAAAGAGGTGTGAATGTGATGTGGGATGTTTTTGTGAGTGTGACAAGAAAATGGATTTTTTTTATGAAAAAAGGTGTAATGAAACATGTTAGTGGGCTGTTATGTGGTGTTTAAAATATTTTTAATGTTTTTATAAAATTGTTAAATGATGTGTTGGATTATGAAAGTTATGAAAAAATGTGTTGTTGGGTATTTTTGTGTGAGTTTTATTTCAAAATGCATTTGAACATAAAGTGGAATTGTGATTTGTGTGATTTAAATGGGTCTGTTTGGTTAATGTGTGATGTGGAAGTGATATTTTCATGTTAAAACTATATTTCATGGATTGTTGAACATGTTTGAGCACAAGAGGGAAACCCGTGTATCTAGGTGGGTTGACTTGTAATAGTATGCTAGTGAATCCTTGGGGTTTGGCCTCAGCTTCACATAGCATTATTGACACTTACAACTCTAACTAAACTATGATTATGATGATTTTGGAACACTAGGTTATGGGTATGCTCCCTACTAGTGGCTCATGTGCATGAGAATAAATATTGTGATGGTTACTCTCACCGAGATACAAGGCACCTCAGACCCACAATTTGCTACTTCCAAGAGGTTATTTCTTATTGCTTGTGTTCATTGAATTATTTGTTCTTATCATCGACATACTGTATTGTTGGACAGAAATTTCAGTTGTTTTTCCACATATTTTAAAAGTTACGATTCTTTAAATTATCCCACTTGAAAACTGTTTAAATTTTTTATGTTGCATCCTTTAGAAATTGTATGTAGCATTGCAAGATTATGAAAACATGAAAGATTTTTATCTATGAAAGTTTATCACATGGAATATCTTAGTGGCGGTATCCTAATAGGCATTGTCTCAGAACCCACATACACCCTTTGGTGTTTGTAGACTTTGTTATTTTTTTTGCCACAGGTCTGGTTACAACTTTCATGCCAACAGTTCGAGTTTTTATTGGTCGTTCGTGATGCCGTGTTATGGGGATGGCTTGAGGGCGGTGAATCTTTCCAAGTGGGGGTTCTTCATCTATCTTTATTTGTATTTTTACCTTTTTAATGGTCTTTAAATGTAGTTTTTACTTATGTAATTCAGTTCTAAAATTTTTTAAAATCCGATTTTAGTTGAAAAATCCAGATATGTTTTATTGAGTTTCTTTATTGTTTAATGTTTATAAACATAGGTAAATCATTTCCAAACATCCTTTAATGATACCTGTAGACTTTTTACAGACAATTGGGTTTGGGAATGCGCTTTGGGCCTTATTTCAGGCCAGGTCGGGTGCCGGTTTTGATGGTGACCTGATTTGGTTCTTGACAAAATGGTATCGAAGGGAGTTCAGGTTAACCCATTGGGTCATGTTATTTGGCGAACTATTGAGATAGTCTAGAGTTAGGATTTTCGGTACTTTGAATTCCATTTATGGGTAGTTTTCTTGATCACCACACTTCATTGAAGGTTTCAAGTGACCAGGGAGTCGGAACTTATCTGAGTCCTTCAGTTTTCATGGTTTGATGATGATTAGGGTAAATGAAAAGAGAGTTGGGTTAATGGTATCAGTGAGCTCGTAGGGCGTGGAAAAACATGTGGAGCCAGTGATATTTCCCTAGAAAACTCTCTATGATGGTGAAGTGATTTTTGTATTCCCACCAACCAAATGTCCAAGTCACCCACCAGAACTATTTTCCTCTCCCATTGTCTTGTGTCCAACAATTCTGAAATCTAATAAGTTCAGTTTTAAAGAAAAAATGACATGGTTTTAAGAAGTGTAATGTTTTTGTGATATGATTTTCTAATAAATAGGTAATGGTTAGATTTTTGAAATGGGAGAACTAAATTTTCAGAATTGTATGAGAATGGAAAATGGTGTGTTTTTCCCTCTTTTGAAATCATGAACTATGTCAAGGTTGGATATCAAAAAAATTGTTTCTAATTGAGTTTTATAAACAATTGAAAGGTGTTTTAATGGAATGAGATGTTTTTAAATTGATGTTAATGAAGTGAATGTGACTTTTTAATTTGAATGATTGTTCCTTTATGAAAATTTTTGGTAATCAGTAATTTGGGATTGATTTTGTGTTTAGCAGTTATAGGAAAAAAAGGTATTGGTTGACAGTTTTGATTTTGAAAAGTGGAAAGAATTTTTGTTTTAACATTTGATATTTCCATGAGTGACCACATGGATGGGTTTATATGAGATAATGGGTGGTTTATGGCATATATGGATGGATTCCAGGATGGATGTGTGGAGGGTGCCTATTGTGGCACAGAAACATGCATGTATGAGGCCATGGGGTACCATATGTGGATACCTTAACCGCTGCATGGTTTTCCTTTCTTTGAAACGTTTTTAAAAGAAAATATGATGTTTTTATAAATATATTGGTATGGTGTGTATTGTGTGTTTTTTTTGAAAGTTGATGTTGTGGGATGTTTTCAGTCCAAGAGCCCTTCCTCTTTGAACTGTGTTTCAGGTTTGTGTTTGGTCGGTAAGCTGGGTAGATGGATCGTTTAGAAGTCTCCTATGAGAAATGATTCAAGATTTCCTTATCATGGTTTCCTTAATGTTTTTGGATCTGATTTGTGGCATGTTTTAACTAATGGACCAGGTTGTTTGGGTCCTTTGGTTCTCTCATTGGATAAGGTATGCCCCCATTCTGGGTTAGTGCACAACTAAAGTGCAACCCAGATCGTTTCACCTTTGGAAAATCCTCCAGTTGATAAATGTATGGAATATATTCTTGAGATTTGTAGAATGAGTCTTGAACCATTAATTTTTGTGTTTGAGGATACTCTTGTAGTGGGAGAGTGCTCATGGAAGGTTGAAAGAGAATAGAGTTTCTTAAGATGCCTGATTCCTCAATGGTGGAAGTGTTATATGGTAGTTAGTGTGGATGAGTGTCTGGATGGGATCTAAGAGGGACTTTGGGACTTTAATAGTCTCTTTGAAGTACGATTCGACATTAAACTCCAAGAGTGGGAAATCTTGTCATGAGAGGATATTGTGGCCACATTCTTGATTTGTTTTTTGGGATGTTGTATAAGGTACCCATCCATGAATTTTTTGTATCAGTTGCAATGGTAATATTTGGTGACGCATTTTGATGTCATGTGCTCGATTGACCGTAAAGTTGAATGTTGTGGAATCCTCTAAGTGTATCTGTTATGTTGGGAGAATGTATCCCTTGTAAAAACATCAAAATCATCCATTTTATAGGAAGTTGTGTATAGGTGTCCTTTACTTATATTTTTTGTCACCTGAAAAAAGGTGTGATGTGTGTGCATCATCTAATCCCTGGTTTCTTGGGAATGTAGGGGTATGGTAAAGTGTTTTTGGAATGTGTTATGTCTTGGAAATCTTATTGGGGATTGTGTTCTTGTTTTTGGTGGCACCGAAAGAAAGATTATCATTCATGGGGTTTCCAATGCCTAACTGCGAGGACGAAGATGCTTCAATCATTTGATCTCCACCCATAGGTCTCAAACAGAAGCTGGATCATAGTTATGGGAAATCCCAAGGTCGTTTAAACCATTGTATGAATTATTATACTTAGTATGAAAGAAATGATGTTTTTAAACTTCTGGTTTCATCATCTTTATTGTCTTATTCCTGTTCGATGGAAATAGGTGGAGGGCCTTGTACCCATATCATCACCCAATTTTATTTCATCCCCCTTTAGTTTCAATTTAGTCTTTGAGGAATGATTGGAAATTTTGATTGATAGGATGAGCACACAGTTCTTGAACAATTATTAGTGACCTTGTGTTGGGAAACCATGAGGAAAGAATGATATGTGCAGTTAGTGTACAGTTTCCTAAACCTTTTGGACTAATCGTACAACCTTCCCAAATTGATAAATTTTGGGGTCTTTATGTGTCAGCCCATGCTGGTCGGTTAGGATGGTTGGTTCTTATAGTGGGGATACCTAATATTATTCTCATGTATGTTCCTCTGTAAATTTTGAATTGAAGTCTACCATTTGTGCAGGGGAGTCTGTTAAGGCCTCCACTTGTTAGTGTCTAGATTCTGTCTCGAGAAAAATATAGGTTGTCTCTTATGGTGGGGAGCCTATTTGTGTCACCCCATACCAATAACTCATATTATTCAATGGTCTGGTCTTGGTGGTAAGTAGTCTCATTCAGAGGTATCTAGCTACCAACATCATCCTTGAGTAAGCGTTGGGATAGGAGAATGCCCAAGGGTTTAGTTATATCAAGGTAAGTGCAACCATGTTCGATGTTGTAGTTTGTTTGGGTGAATTGATTGAGTCTTTCTCGGATAGTATTTGAGGAGTTTTATTTTGGGATAAAGTATGAATGTGATGGATCATTTAAGGAAAGTGGTGTATTTTTTTGGTTGTGATAGTAATCCTTCATTAATTGATCATTGGAGGTGTTTTTTTCCTTTAGGGGTGAATCTTGGAAAATAAGTGCATCTTGGTTTATCGATTGGGTTTGGTTTTTGTATTTTCCCTTACTACGGCTTTCGGAGGATGGAATGTTTTCATGGTGTGGAGAATTTTCACATCCCTGAATTTTTTTAAATTTATTTTTCATTTAATTTCCATTATTTATTTGTTTTCAGGGATTCCAAATTTAGTTCTTCTTAGGAAAGGGTTAGTTTTCGTGATTTGGGCTAAATAGTGAGCCCTTTTCCAGATTTAGAAACCAATTTTGATTCTTTTATAACATTTAGATTTTTTAATATTTTTCACCCATTCTAATTTCTAAATGGCCTACCCAGACCTATTAAAACCACCATTTCAATTTGGACCCTTTAAGAATCAATAATAATGGAGGATTTCAGTTTTTATTTAAGGATTTGGGCCATCCTGAAAGCCCATTTCCAGTTTAAAAAAATTATTTTTTATTTAATAACATATTCTATTTTATTTATTTTCTAGTGATTACACCTCTAACTTGAGGCCACTAAATCGAGGAGCACCCTAATTCTAGTATCCCCCTCTTTGGTTCTCATTTGCTTCGTGGATTAAGTTGAAACGTCTTAAGATTCTTCAATTTGAGTAGATTCATAAAGGTAATTTGTTTCCTTAATAACTTCTTCATTTATCACACTTTTTCCTCCATTAAAATTCTAACATTATATCATAATCGTTGTTCGAACCTCCCTTTAATGTTTTGAAGTTTGAAAATTCAGATACTAGTGGATTTAGATAGATGTCCCCAATATTCGTTCAAGTAAGTGTTCCTACCTACCTTTTCCTTAATTCCCTTAGGGTCTCATCCCTCTTTATTGATGTTCCGAAGTGTTGATAATATATGGTTTTATATGGTGTGTTTTTGTTGTAATATTATGATTTTAGGTTCTTCTTCACTTCCTTGTGGTGCGGGAGTGGTGTGTTTGATCTTTCGGAGCAAGATTAAAGGGATTTGACACTTTCGGTAGGTGGTTACATGGGTAAACAACTATTTATGAGTTAGATTGCTATATTTTCTCATTATTCATATTCCTCGTATGTTGTTTTTGGTGAGAAAACTGTTCATGATTGATTGGGTTAAGAGTTTAAATTATAGTTTAATTTTTACTTGAAATTGGCTGTTTTTCATGTGTAAAACTTGTGGTATTATTTGGTTGTATTTTAGAACATATAAAATTTGTTTAATAAATCTTGTTTGGGGTGAAAATTTATCATTAGTAGGGTCTTTCTGTTCCATTGGGTTTGAAAGTGGATTTTTTGATTGGTTTTATGGTGGAAAACGATGATGTACATCGTGAATGTAATTTTGAAAATATGTGATTTTCATGTGGATATTTTGTGGTATTGTTTGAGGTATTTTTATAACATTTGGTGTTTTCTAATAAATTTTGTTGGGGTTTCCAATTCTTTTTTGAATTGGTATTGGGGTTATTTTTTCATTGAAAGATTTTTTTTGAAATGGGTTTTATGTGAAAATATTGGGTACACTCCATGGAATTGTTTTATGAAAGATTTGAATGGTTTAATGATTTATGTAAGGGGTGGAACCATATTGGAAAACTGTTTTTGATTGTGTATATTTTGAAATGGTCAATTTTAAATGTGAATGGAGTTTTCATGTGATGTATATACTCTTGAAATGCATTATAAAAATGATCAACAGATTTACTAAAATGCGAAAGAGGTGTGAACGTGATGTGGGATGTTAGTTTGTGTGTGATGTGAAAAGTAGATATTTTTTATGATAAAGGGTTATATGAAACATGTGAGTGGGATTTTATGTGATATTTATCATATTTGAAAAGATTTTATAAAATCGTTAAAGGATGTGTTGGATTGTAAAAGTTATGAAAAATGTGGTGTGGGCAATTCTTGTGAGAGATTGATTTCAAAATTCATTTGAATGAAAACTGAATTTTGAGAATTGTGTGATTAACATGGGGATATTTGGTAAATTATTGATGTGGAAGTGATATTTTCATATAAAAAATATATTTCATGGCTTGTTGAACATGTTTGAGTACAAGATGGAAACCTGGGTATCTAGGTGGGTGGACGTCTACGAGTATGCAAGTGAATCTGTGGTGTTTGGCCTCAGTTTCATATAGTAATATTGATGCTTAAAACACTAAGTAAACTATTATGATTATTATTTGGGACCAATAGGTTATGGGTATTTTCCCTACTGGGGTCTCGGGTGCAGGAGAATGGATATTGTGATGGTTACTCTCACCGAGATACTAGGTACCTAGGACCCACAATGAGCTAGTGCCTTGGGGTTATTTCCTATTGCTTGTGCTCATTGGATTATTTCTACTTATCACCGGAATATAATATTTTTGGATTGAAATGTCATTAGTTTTCGACATTTATTTTAAATTTAATTATTCCTTAAATTAGCCCACTTGAAAACTGTTTAAATTTTTATGTTGCGTCTTTTAGAAATTGTAACAAGCATTTTCTGTTTATGAAAACTTTAAGCTTTTCATCTGTGAATGTTTATCACGTTTAATATCTTAGTGGTGGTATCCTACTTAAAATTGTATAAAAACATATTTACACCCTGGAGTGTAAGTAGACTTGTTTATTTTTGGTGTCGCTAGTTTGCTTACAACATTTGTGCCAACAATTCTGGGTTTTTACCGGTTGTTCATGATGCGGTGTTGTGGGGAGGACATTAGGGAATTGATTTGTGCCATATGGAGGTTCTTGGGCCATCCTTATTTAGTTTTTAACCTTTGTAATGTACTTTAAATGTAGTTTTAACTTATTTAATTCCGTTCCAAAATTTTTTAAAAGAGGGTTTTTGTTGAAAAATCTAGATTTTCTTTATTGAGTTTGTTTGTTGTATAATGTTTATTAACTCAGGAAAATCATTCACAAACATCAATTTATGGCACACGGGAACTTGTGATAGCCTATGGGGATTGGGAACGCCCTTTGGGCCTTGTTATGGGCCGGGTCGGGTGCTAGTTTGGATGATGATTAGATTCTGTTCGTGACATGAGATGACTTACTTATGTCCCAAGTAATGGTGCCAAAACTTGGTGCTGCCCAAATTTTACCATGTTTTTATGCTTAAGTTGTAACTTTTAGTTTATCTTGGGTTGTTGAATCCTCAAGGACCTAAGAATTACCTTACAGACACGTACATTCTGTGGATGGTTTTTGGCTATGAGGTTTCAAAATTTGGATTTATTTTAGATGTGTTTAGTTTTCATTAAGAGATTTATGTTAATTAAAATTAAGATAATAAGTGGATCCTAGGTTATCTCTTGGGTGGATTGGATGAAATTGTTTTTCTAATGGTTTTAAAATATTATATTTGAGATGAGTTTATTCAAGAAGATAAAACAACTTCATCACTTACTGGTTTAATACCAACAAACCATTATACAAATCACCTATACACATGGAGGATCAAATTTATGAGTACTCCAGGGTAACGGTTCTTATTAGGACATGAAGTACGTGGCCTTAAAATTCAACATGGACGAATAAGTTTTAAAATCATCAAAAAACTCTCAATTAATTGAAGTGATTAGGCATTAATGGGGTGATAAATTACATCCAATCTAGCCCCTTGCTACTACTTTAGATCAAATCTTATGCGGGTCATCCCTCCATTGATTCTATGGTTTCAATGGAAGTGGGAAGTAGACTTATGAGGGAGGAAATGGAGAAGTAAAAAACACTATGAAATAATGATCACTCCACTGTTGTGTGATAATTTCACAAATTTTGTTCTGAATAAATACACACCATGAGACAACGGTATCAATGTTCTATGAATAAGAACAAAATTAATGGATAATAATAACTTTTATTAAGAACCAAAGAATAATTAGAACAACTTACATGTGAAATACAAACTTGAGATAACAAAATTGCACCATAACATTACAATTAATTAATGAACCAAAGATCAATAAATCCCCCAATATCACTACCTTAAATAGGAATTTAAGGAGCCTTGGGTAGATCCTCTAGTATGGAATGTCATCCTACTTGAGTATGGTAGGCTAAGGGTGGTGGAAATCTTGTGGAATTAAGAATTTTTCACCCTTGACCTGAAGTTATGGTAGCTTTCATTCACCGAGCATACATGTCAAAATAGACTTCTAGATGGGAGATTTTGAGTTGTCCATATAAGAATACAATAGAGATCTGGATGTATCCTAACCTCTTATAAATGATCAGCCCAAATAGAATGTTTGTTTGTGAGATATTATGGAAATGGTGGGTTGTTGTTCTGGGCCGCAGAATCTTGACCATAATATTATCTCCAAATTGGGACGCCTGGAACTCCCTTAAAAAGTCTGAATTATCTCTTTTCATTGTCGGATTAAATATTATACATGATGTTATCTATATTAATTTGAATGTTGAGAATCATTGGACGAGTATCATGGACTCTATAGTCTCTTTATTGGGATGTTGTCTAGTTTACATTGGCCAGAATATTTTTGGTTTAAGGAAAACTTCGGTGGTCTTATAATGTGATTATTCTAGTTCTACAAAAAACATTAATTGTTCTTTATATCATGGGAGACCAGAAAATAAAATATGAAAATAAAATAATCCCCATTTTTTATGATGTGTCCAAATATGTACCATGAAATAGTGTTCTTTTAACAAAGAATTACAATCATAATGTGAAATAATGTTCAAAGTAAAAAATTCAGTAAAATGGTGTTTATGAATAATTAATCTGATGAATATTATAAATATTAATAATGAATATTATACTATTTCATTTTATAATCATTTAGGATGAAGCTATGGAGTGGGAAGTGTTCAGAGGTGTCTTTTTTAATAAGTATTTCTCTCATTCTATGACAACAAAAATAGAGAAGGTGTTTTTCTAGGTGAAGCAAAAGAAAAATGAATCTATTGGAAGCTGAGAGATGAAATTCACAAGGCATTCCTATTACACCTAAATATTTTTCATGGATCCTAATTGGAAGGATGATATGTTCTTTGGTAGACTAATAATTCATCTATGAATGAATATATCCAACCATGACAATGATAGCTAAGAGGAGATTGTGCGGTGTTCTATGAAAGTCAAATTGGAGTTCAGTGAGACATAGTGGTCTTCTAAATACAATGAAATGAATAGATCAATGGATCAATGATTAGGGAGGATCATTGATTAGGGAAGAGGATTCACGTAAGTGAAACTTCCAACATGTAATAACTTGGAGAGGAAGCATCTGGGGAACTGCCTACCTAGGAGAATGAAGTTGTAAAAGTGTGGAAGAGATGTCTATTTCATGCAGAATTGTTGTATTGAGGTGAGGCATTAACTTCCTAACACAAAAAACAATGGGGAGAGGGTGAAGGCCCTACCTGACATTCCATGCTTTATTTTTGGACATCATGGGAACTTTATAATCAGTTTTCTAATCCAAGGGTAGTGGAGGGGAGACACCATCATCCTCAACATATGCCAATGGAGGAAGGTCTTTAATTTTTTATCACTATAGTATAAGATAAAGTGAAAAATTATGTAGTGGAAGGTCCTTTATTTGTTCTCACAGTGTTTGTAAGTTCATTGTTTGATTATGTTTTTACACATTCCTTTAGTTCCTCTATGTTTATGAAGAATTTAGAATCAACCCTTGAATTACTAAAAGTAGAGTTATCAGTCCTAACTCCTGATGGGATTATCCAAGCATCATCACTCTTTTGAACCTCTAGTATTTATATATGTGTGAATAATCTTATCTAAAATATAGTAGTAATTCCCATGATTTAATTATACATTATACTAGGTATGGACCAGATCTCAAACTATAATTCTAGGATTAAATGTAGAAGTAAGGAATATCAATAGTATTTAATGGGAAACCTACAGTTTTCTTCCAAGGAGATATTTCTCGACCCGATATTTTTCTAGAGGCACCTCTTATAGCCTACTACATGGAGTTTATAAGTGAAGAAGAAGAAGAAGTAAATGAGAGTATAAAAATTTAAAACGTCCCCATCATCTAGGGATACATTGACGTATTTTCTATGAAGTTACCCAAACCTCATCTAAAAGGATTGGTAGAGTTCTCCATTAAACTCATACCTTGATATCATCGATTATTAAATACCCCATATAGGATGCAAAATGTGGGGATAGAGAAAGTAAATAAATAGCTCCAATATCTTTTGTAGAAGGGGTTTATTTGACCGACTGTTTCTCTTTGGGGAGTACATGTTCTATTTTTGAAGAAGAAGGATGGATCAATGCGTCTATGAATTGATTATAGAGATCTAAACAGAATAAAAATGGAGAACAAATAACCTCTTCCCGGAAAAGATGACTTATTTGAACAATGTTGTGGTGATAAATTCTTCTCTAAGATTGATCTTCTATAGGGTTATCATCAACTGATGGTGAAGAAAGAAGAGTTTTTTTGAAACTCTAGTATTTACATTGATTCTAGTTCTACGCATTCCTTTAGTTCCTCTATTTTTGCAAAAAATTTAGATCCAACCGCTGAATTATTAAAAGTAGAGTTATCATTCCAAACTCCTGGTGGGATTATCCAAGCATCATCAATGTTTTGAAACTCTAGTATTTACATTAGTAAGAATAATCTTATATCAAATATAGTAGTCATTCCCATATTTTAATTCGAAATTATAGTAGGTATGGACTGGCTCTCAAACTATAATGCTATGATCAAATGCAGAAGCAAGGAATCTCAATAGTCTGGAATCAGAAATATACAGTTTTCTTCGAAGGAGATATTTATCAACATGATATTTGTCTAGAAGTACCTTTTATATCCTAATACAATGATTTTATCAATAATGAAGAAGAATGAAATGAGATTATAAAGATTCAAAATATCCCTATAGTCTAGGGATACATTGGCATATTTCTCGTGAAGTAACCCGAACCTCATCTAGAAAGAGAGGTAGAGTTATCCATTGAACTCGTACCTGGATATCTCCAATACCAAATACCCCATATAGGATGTAAAATGTGGGGATAGAGAAATTATAGAAATAGATACAAGATCTTTTGGAGAAAGAGTTTATTTGACTGAGTGAGTATCTTTGGGGAGCACATGTTCTATTTGTAAATTTGAAGGATGGATCAATGCATATATGCATTGATTATAGAGATCTAGATAGTATCACAGTGGAGAATAAATAACCTCTTCCAAGAAATGATGAATTATTTTAACAACATCATTGGGATCAATTATTCTTTACGATTGATCATCTATATTGTTATCATCAACTGACGGTGAAGAAAGAAGAGGTTTTTTGAAACTCTATTATTTAAATTGATTCTAGTTCTACACAATTTTTTAGTTCCTCCATGTTTGCAAAGAATTTAAAATCAACCCCATAATTTCTAAAATTAGAGTTATCTATCCAGACTCTTGGTGGGATTATCCAAGCATCATCGCTATTTTGAAACACTATTATTTACATTTGTGAGCATAATCTTATCTCAAATATAGTATTCATTCCCATGTTTTAATTCTAAATTATACTAGGTATGTAAAGGATCTCAAACTATAATTCTAATATCAAATGTTGAAACAGGGAATCTCAATAGTATTGAATGGGAAACCTACAGTTGTCTTCCAAGGAGAGATTTCTCGACCCGATCTTTGTCTAGAAGCACCTCCTATAGCCTACTACAATGAGTTTATCGGTGAATGAGAAGAATGAAATGAAATTATAAGGATAGAAAAATTCCCCATCACATACAGATACATTGACCTTTTTCTTGTGAAGTTATCCAAACCTACTCAATAAAGAGAGGTAGTGTTATCTTGGTGTTTGAAATTTGGCACTTTTATTGTGAGGTTTCCACTCACCCTTAAAGTGGTTTCTTCAGAAAATGATGAAAAAGGATTTGAGGAGTTCTCAATTGAACTCGTACCTGGATATAATCCAATATCAAATACCCCATATAGGATTTAAAATGTGGGGATTGAGAAATTAAATAAATAACTCCAATATTTTTTGGAGAAGGGGTTTATTTGACCGAGTGTTTCACTTTGGGGAGCACATGTTATATTTCTGAAGAAGAAGGATGAATAAATGCATCTATACATTGATTATAGAGAACTAAACAGGATCACAATGGAGAAAAAATAACCACTTCCAATAAATGATGACTTATTAGAACAACTTTGTGGGGATCCATTATTATCTAAGATTGTTCTTTTATCTGGTTATCATCAATTGATGGTGAAGAAAGTAGAGTCATTAAGCACTACTTTAAGAACATTATTATAGTTTATATTAATAATATGATGATATATTCCAAATTTCAAGAGGAGAATAGGGATTATCTAAGGGTTATTTTGAAAACCCTACATAAGGTGAGGTTTTTTGAAATGTTTAGAAAATGTGAATTTTAGTTTCAAAAAGATTCTTTCTTGTGGCACATTGTAACCAATGATGGAATCATAGTTGACCTTAAAAAGACAATGGTTGTAGAGGAGTCAACTCAGCCTACAAAAATAACTTAAATTCATAGTTTTCTTGGATTAGAGATATAATATAGGAGTTTTGTGAAAATCATTTCTTGAATTTCTAATCCATTAACCAAGTTAACTGAAAAATGGGACAAGTTTATCTAGATAAAGGGGTGTGAGGAATGTTTCTATGAGCTATGGAATAGATTTGTTACTCCACCCATGTTAACACTTCCCTTAAGAGGAGAAGGATTATTTATTTTTAGATATGCATCTCTGAAGGGCTTGTGTGTATTCTCATGCAAAATGACAAAGTTATTTCTTATGCATTTTGACTTTTGAAGAATCATGAGTAGAACTATCATATGAACGATCAATACCTCGTTGCATTCATTTTTTCTCTGAATATTTGGAGACACTATATTTATGGAGAATAATGTGATATATATAGAGACCATCAAATCTAGAAGTATATTTTCACACAAAATGAATTTAAATGATACTTTGGAGATCAATGGACCTTTTAAACGACTATAACTGTTCAATTCATTATCATCCTAGAAGATCAAATAATTTCATTGATGCATTAATTAGGAAAAACCTATTTCTTTAGTTTATTATAAATATTCAAAAAAGATCCTCTGATCAATGACCTATAAATTTGGACATGGGAATTATAAGGGTTGGTACATCATCAACCCTAACCCAAATGAATCATCCACTGTCATTACTAGAGATGATCAAGAATGCATAGAAAGAAGATCCCTTGTTACAGAATATATTTGAGGCTATGAAGGATGGGAGGATTCCACAGTTCAAAATTTATCTAGAAGGTTTACTAAAATTTTGTACAATACTAGGTGTTCCACCTATTCTTGAAAGAAAGGAGTTGATGGATGAATCTCATAGATCTACTTTATCTATATATATTGGAATCAAAACAATATATAGGGACCTTCATGATCATTATTGGTGGGATGATATGAAAAGGGTGATGATGACTACACTATAATGTGTCTGGTATGTCTGCAAGTGAAGGATGAGTGACAACTTCCTAGAGGGGTATTACAACCACTTCTCATACAAGCATGGATGTGGGAAAATATCACTATTGACTTTATCCTTAGTCTCCCTAGAACACCCAAAGGAAAATATTTGATAAAGGTTATAATGGACCGTCTCACCAATACCACCCATTTTATCTCTATTTGGGAAGATTTATCTCTTGATATACTTGCCATGATTTACATGAAGGAAGTGGTAAGGCTCCATGGAGTTCAACGTTTTATCACATCTAATCGTGATCCAAGGTTCACTTTTAAAATTGTGGAGAAGTCCTCAACATGCTCTGTGTACCATATTGAATTTCAATATAGCACATCACCCCCTAAATGATGGAAAATCTAAAAATACATTTCAAACACTCTAGGACATGCTAAGAACATTGTAAATATAATTTAAGGGTGGATAGGACAAAAATATCCCATTAGTTGAGTTCTCTGAAAACAACATCTTCCACTCCATCATTCAAATGGAAACCTATGAAGCTCTATATGGGAATTTATGTATAAATTCTACATGTTGGTATAAATATATTGAGAGAAATATTCTTGGGACTGATCTTGTAGTTGAGGTGAATGAAATTTTCATGCAATCCAACAACTTATCAAGGATGCTCAAAGTCATAAAAAGAACTATGTCTTCAACCGTCTAATGTATTTGGAGTTGATGTTGGTGAAAAAGTCTTTCCTATAATTTCACATTGTAATAGTGTCATGGGTTTTGTTAAGTAAGGAAATATCATCCATAGGTAAATTGTCCCTAGGAAATTCCTAATCACATATGAGAAGTGGACTATAAGTTTACACTTTCTCAAAATCTATCACACTTTCAGGATGTCTACCACATATCCCTCTTGAGGAAGTACATACCTAAACCTTCACATGTACTAAATCCAGAGGCAGTACTACTGGAAAATTACCTCTCTTTTGTGGAGAAGATGGTAGAGATCTTGTATTTTAGAGACAGGGTTCTACGCAACAAGACAACCCACCTTGTTAATGTGTTGTGGAGAAACAACAAATATAAAGAAACCACATGGGAACCAGAGCAATGTATGAAGAAGAAGTACCCACACCTTTTCTTTTTTGAGGGTTTGAGTTGAAATTCCGGTGATGATATTTCTTAATTGGGGAAGAATGTAACGACCCAAACTTTTGAATAATATTTTTTTCCTAAAAATGTATGTTTTACTATTTCATAATAAATTAAAATATATAAGAATAATTGAAATGTAACCATTGAGTTTTTACTATTATATAACCATTGGAAACAATAATATTTTTTAATGTTTTAAATGATTTTTAAAATGAAATTAATAATGGATAACTAATGCATAATGAATTGTTGATGACCTCATCTAGTAGACGTGGGCCTTACGAAACCCATCTGTCGGAGCTTGATAATGAGGTAGTTTCACTAGGAATTTCCTTGGACCAAAACCAATCGTAGCTTCAATATGTTAGGCTTGAAAATAATTTCATATAGGAGAAGGTCAATTTGATATAAATCACAACTTGGGAAATGTTTTCTGAGCTTCCCATGATTCTATCGCCATTTCACAACTTACTTTTAGGTCATATGCTGGTTTTATAAAGGGCTAAGTAACTTTGTGTAATCCATTTGTATAAATAAAATTATTGTGATAATTTTTTATATGTTTCATATTATTGATTAATATTGAAAAAATATAGTATTTTAAAATATATTTTGTACTTTAAATAAATAATAATGTGAAACGATTTTAAAAAAATTGACATATACAGGTATGATCAGTATGAAATTTTGAGTCTAATAAAAAAACATAATTTTCGATGAATAGTAACGTACCCTTATGTATAGAAACATACATTTTTGAATAGAAATGAATAGTAAATTTTCCTAAAATAGAAACTCCACCCATGAATGTATAAATTATATTTAGACATCTTACATGTGAAAGATGGTCATAGTGTAAGTATATGTATTTTTTATGTCATAAATATGTTAATTACATTTTTTTGATTAATTTTTTAATTAAAAATATAAATTTATTTTCATAAAATATAATCATAAATTGTTACTTTATTATCATGTCGTTATAATTTATTTTTATGGGTCCTTGATTAATTTTTCAAGGTGTCATAAAATGAGTTACAGTTTTAATTTCATTTTATTTTGAAATAAATTATTAATTAATTTCAAAATTAAATTAAAATTTTTTGGTATTTGTTTTAAAAAATGGATTTCATTTTTGAATTAAACATATAAATAAATAGTTGGGGTGAGGTTTTTGTATTTTTCTAAAATAGTTGACTTTTTAATGAATTGTAAAAATACACATTTGAGTTTTATATATGTTTAATGACATCATAATGATGTAATAATTAATATAAAATTATTTTATACTGATGTGTAGTAACATATGATATGTGGTTTCTAAAGTGGCTAATACTATGGGTAAATACCATGGGATAGCCCATGGTTTTGCAAATACCACTAATGAGATGTCACTTGGAAACTATAAAATATTCCCCAACTTTTTTTTATAAATACCTACCCTTTCCTTCATTCCATTCATTTCAAATTCCACCTCAATGAAGCAATTGTCTTTTTTACATCACATGGTGTCCTCCCAAGGTTCCCCAAATCCCCATAGGTCCCATCCTTTTTTTTGAAGTTACTCTTCAAGGTAAGGGAACCATTGACCCTCCTTTTTTAGTTAACACTTCTTTTATGTTATGTATTTGAATTTCCATTTTCATATGTTAGCGTATGATATTATTTATCCGTATTAATATACTTTTTCTTTCCAGAGAATAGATACAATTTTTCACACATCAATTCATTTTTTAAAATTTTATGCGACATTGTTAGGCTGTCAAATTTTTTCTTAAAAGAATTCACAACTTCTCTTTCATTTCAAGTTTCCTTTAAATGTATTGTGTCATTAAAATATCCATACCATGATCCTATTGATAATTTATTCTGTCCCTATATTATATTATGTGTTATTTATGAGTTTTTTACCCTTTTCACTAATATTTTTAATGTTTTCTAAAACCATGTTACAAAGACTCTATGCTGCAGAATTTTCATCTCAAAACATATAATTTATTTCAGAAAAAAATAATTAGTTTTACTTTTTGAAAACCCAAAACAATTTATTATCTAATATTATTTAGATAGTATCCAAAATTATCTATTTCATTCTAAGAATAACATACAAGAATCCCACATTCCTTTTCTGTGGATTTTAAATGACATGAAAATCATGTTTTTAATACACTTTTAAAAACATCACGATTTTGATATCAAACCCATTTATTTTTGTTTATCATTGGGTTATTTATGAAATTTTTTATGATGAAATATGTGGCTCACATGAAAATAATGTCATATTAAGGACACACATTTATAGTGTCCCAATGCATTGGGTAAAGAAATTAATCTATAGACATGACAACTTTTATGATACATTGGTGATTAATCATGTTAATTTTTATGACACCTTGGGGATTGAACATAGTAATATTATTATGAATTTATAAATTAAATGTTTCAGCAACAATTTCATGTAATATATCAATTGATTATTAATATAATATACCTCATTATCATTCCATGTCTATATTCATCATGTTCTTATTAATATCTCTCAAGTTCACAAGTTAAATGTTTCACTTGTTTTCCCATGATTGGAATTTTTATCACCCTTTCCTTTAATGTATGTCTCTAGGTTATGAGATGCAAAAAATTTACTTAGTATGAACATTTCAGGAATCTGTTCCAGAGTACTAAAATAATGTTATATATTTTCATGTATTATGTATCTTTTTTCCCTAAAACTAATCTTTAAATATCCTCTATTGTTAATGTAATTAAAAGTTATGTAATAAAAATGGGGGATTCTATAGGGAATATAGGGTCAGCACACTACATTAGGAATGTTATCCATACCTCTATATATCTCTAATATTTAATGGTATTAATATACCTTGAGATATGTATGAGAAATAACTTAAAAGATAGGAACTCATGGATAATGATATGAGGATATCATACATGATATCCAAAGTTAAACCCTCCTTATTTTCATCAAATATAATTACTTTTTTTTATTAATTTACATGTTAAAAAATGATCTTGGAGCATGACCATGATTCAATCATTGGTGTCAGAGTGGGATAACCCATTGGGGTCCAGTCATGGAGCATGTCCTTAGTTGTCATGCCACTCACTCCCCATTAACATTTTTAAAATTCAAGGAGATATGATTCATGTTTCTTCTATGAATTCTATATTCATGGAATGACCATAAATTCAATAAAATAATTACTCCACTTTGAATAATTCATGGTCATGATGTGACTTTCCCCTTTGTGGCATGACCAATTATTTTCCTTGATGTTTAAAAACTCATATATTCCACACATGTGTTTCTAGATACCCCTAGGATATGGCATGAACCTCGTAGGACTTAACATATGTATTACAACCCGCACCTATTGGGGCATGACACTCCCATAATTTTTAAATAGGCACTTAAAGCTAAAAATAAATCTTTCAACAACATACACTATACAAGAACTAAAATAACCTAACTACACCCAATAACACATCAAATTAAAAAAATTAAAATACTAGAGTGTTTTTTAAATTTTAAATGGGATCAAATTTAAATAAGGTATGGAGTTTTACATTGGTATCCTATAGTGTATGATAAGGGATTTTATTGGAACCAAGGTTTTCAAACTTTTTATTTTTAAGAATATTTTTATTTCTATCAATCCATTATAGTGTTGAAGGTGGCACAATTCTCCAAAAATTTCAAACATTTTTATTCTAAAATTTGGTGGTTGGAGAAAGTTTTTTTTGACAAAGGAAATATTTTAATGAAAAGGAAAAAATGTAATGAATGGGTGAAGGGGTTTTAAAAAGTCATCATGAAGTGAAGAGTAGAGGTCATATCATACCAGAAAATCTATGTACTGGTGGAAGCCGGTCCAAATAAAATTAAATAAAAAGGAAAAGAGTACAGCATACAGGGGGTAATTACATAAAATAGTGTTCATTACACCACATATATCTTCCTCCACCAGTGGGGCACAATAGTCTGGGGTCGTGAAAGACCACATCTCTCCAGGATCAGTGAGCGCCCGCTTTGCCAGGGCATCTGCCACCTGATTAGCCTCCCAGTAGACATGTGAAACATCCACCTGCATCTGGGAAATCACACTAAGGAAACCAATCCACTGAGGCATCATACAACAAGGAACATGTCTTGTCTTGGTGCTCAAGGAATAGACCGTGTTTTGAGAGTGAGACTCAATCCTTATGTAATTCCAATTGAATCAGATAGCGTACCTAATGGAATATATCATTTCCCAAAGCTCGGCCTCAAATGCAGTGCTAACTCTAATGGTGTGATGGAAGAATACTTTAACAAACCCCCGAAAGGTGCAGAACACTCCCTCACAACCCAACAGGCCCGGTGCACCCAAAGAGGTCCCATCTACATTTACCTTCAGGCATGGTCCTATGGGTCGGATCCATAGAATATACTTTAGCATCTGAGGCTTGCATGCCCGACTCGAAACACCAAGCGTTCTCATAATTTGAAGATCAAAAACAATATTATACATGGCTCCATCCTGCACAAGGGAAGAAACATAGACATCTTTGTGAACCGCAAACATTCCTTGGTGGACCATGGAATGCACACCAGTGAACATTGCAGTGTTCCGGGTTTCCCAAATGGATGCAGGAGCTGCAACAACAGCAGCCAAAAGCAGATTATAAATCTACTCGTTGAAGTGGCCATGAGACAGACCGACCAGCAGCTGCAGAACCGACCCATAGGTATTAAATGAAATACCGAATAGATAACCAATATATGTCCACAGCTACTTCGCATGACAACATCCCATAATGATGTTCTGAACAAAATCTTCAGAAGCTTTGCAGATGGAGCACATTGAGGTCATCTGAATGTTAGCCCTCTTAAGAACATCAGTAGTTGGAATTCCATTTTTTCAGATTCTCCAGATTAAGAAGAATCAGGTAGGCGTAATAAACCAGGCTCTGAATTTCATAATCCATGAAGGTAGAGGAGATTAACCCCTACATATATTTTCATAATAATCCCTACAATTGAATTTCCCAGTTCTCCTATGAATCCAGATCAAAGTGTCATGCTCTATAAAGACATAATTATTGACTTCAGTCTCCACCTGCATAGGAACACTAAAATTAGAGGATTGCATTTGTGAGAGTAATCCTGAAATAGACCAAGGGGCTACTTTAGGTGGCATCTTGAGAACCCAAAGGGGCTGCATGAGCCACTTTGTATACCATAAATTCAGTGTGGAATCCCTACAAACAAGCCATCGGGTATCTTGCATAATTCTGGCTTATGCCTGTTTGATAGATGCCCAAACCGATGAAGCAAGATAATATTTGTATCCATTTAAATGCTTCATTGTGATTCTATTTGAAAGAAAGTCATCATCATCTTCATGAGAAAGCATGTCCCTAGTAAATTTCCCAATCAACCCATCATTAATGGTATGAAGGTACCTGAGTCCTAGTCCCCCAAGCTCCACAGGCTTGATGCACTCTTTCCATTCATCTGTAATCAGCTTCTTCTCATGTGGCGAGCCCGTCCATATGAAATTCCATACCATGCTCTGAAGTTCCTTGAGAAGTCCTCTCGGCCATCTATATATAGAAAGGAATAGACAAACTTCGATGTGATCACTGAGTTCACAAGACAGACCCTCCCAGCCAGGGACATAGCTTTCCCATTCCAGCTGGCCATCTGATTTATAATTCCAGCATAAATACCTTCCAAGTATTGTCTTTTCTCATTCCCCCAATACAGCGAGACCCCAAGGTATTGGAAAGGTATGGATTCCCTCCTCACCCCAAGAAGCTTGACAATTCGGTTCCTTTTCCCAACTGAAATTCCATTCCCAAAAACAATGGACTATTTTTCCCAACTGATGGCTCGGCCTGAGACCTCCCTATAATGACTGAAGAGGGATTTAATAGATGAAATGGTTTTCCTTGAATCATGAACAAGGAGTAATATTTCATTAACATAAAATAAGTGAGACGGGGAATACTCACTCACACCATCCCTAATCTGCTTATAGAGTCCCATTTGGGCAAGGTCATTAATGCACCAACTCAGGTAATCCTTTGCAATGGAATAGAGCAGACCAGAAAGCGGATCACCTTGACGCACCCCCCTGGTGTAAGGGAAAAATCCCCTTAGAGCACCATTGATAAGAATTGACAACCTGGAAGACTCAAGAATGATACTGATCAAATCCACAAAGCCACTCGAGAAACCATATCTTCTAAGGACATCAAGAAGGAAACCCCATTTAAGTGTGTCAAATGCCTTGGAGATATCAATTTTGAGGGAAAAGTTCCCATGATTTGTCTTCCTTACCATAATATTAACACTCTCAGTGGCCATAAATAGGAACTTTTGGTTTCTCCTCCTAGGGAAAAATCCAAACTAATTAGCAGTGGTCATGCCAATAACCAACCCACTCATCATGTTCACTAAAACCTTGCTGATAAGTTTGGGTATTGTGTTTCCAAGTGTAACCGGCCTGAAATACATGATGTCAAGAGAATCCTCCTTCTTAGGAATGAGAGATATGAAACAACAATTCATTCAATGGGGCATTTATGAATCCAGAATTAATTCCTTCATTCCCTACACAATATCATTCTAAAAAATATCCCAACAGATCTTGAAAAATTTATTAGTGAAGCCATCAGAACCTGGGTAAATCTCAATATTGAGAGACACGAGAGTGGATCTAATCTCCTCCTTGCATGGTGGAGCAATTAGAAACTGATTATAGTGATCCTCAATACAAGGGATGATGTTATCAACCATGATGTGAATGCTGGACTGCCCATTATATGAATATATTCTCTTTAATTGTTCAACAACAGCAAGAGAAATCTCATTTTCTTCATTGTAGAGGTGCCCATCAATGCTGATCACCCTATTCCCTACACGTTCCCTCTTTTCCTTATGTATCCTATTGAAGAGCTTAGAGTATTTGTCCCCATCCTTTAACTAGTTCACATTCAGTTGATTTCTGACTAATCGTTCCTTTACCATTAAAATATCATCAAGCCTGTTATGGGCTGAAATATTTTCTCTGGATAAGGTAGGGTGCTGCTCATGACAAAACTGAATCCTATCCAGCTCCTCCTCTAACATCCTGATATCCTCATCATTCATTAAAAAATATTTCTTACTCAATTTCCTCAGTATCCCCTTATGAATATGGTTATATTTTTGGATTCTCAAAACATGTTAAATTCACCTCCTTATATTAAAATTAATTTTACTATTGTCCCATATTTTCTTTTCAAAGGAACTATTACTCCTTATATGGTGTTCTATGGGTTCTTTCCACTCTCTCCCTATCCTCCAGCATAATAAAATCTATAGTCCCTACTAGGAGAACCTCTGCATCATTCTAAATTGGGTTTTCTGGTGGCTTCCACTCATAATGATATTATCTTGGGGTTTCCCTCCTAATATAAGAATCTATCATAGATTTTGGGGGTTCTATTAGATATTGTATGATCTAAAGAAATGGGTATCTCTCCATCAATCATCTTCATAGATGAAACATTCAAGACCATGGTTTCTTTCCACTATTAGACATTGATGGATTAGTTATTCTCAGAGGAACCTCCTCTATCACTAATGCATAACTTCATTTCCTCATGGGATTTTAAAAAAAAATTATAGTCTTGAAATTGAATCTAAAGGATTTTGTGTGATTATTGATTCGCATGATTATTTCATGAAGGCTTTCAATTTCTCTATTGATCAATTGGAAACTATAAATTTAATTTTTTGGGGTGGATAATTGAAGTATATTTTAAGCATGACTATTTCTATGATGGGGCGCGAGTAAGACTACCAGGTCTCCCACTCCCCTTTAATATGCAATCATTTTTATAGGAATAGGTGATATAATGGGATCCTTCCATTGTGTGGATGGTCACACCATATATTGGAATAATCTTCAATGTCCTTGTTATGGGTCGATGTGGATTTATCCAAACCCATTTCATTGTGTATCCTCCTTCACACTGCTGAGAATGTATTTGGATGGAAACCTACTATTCTTCCTTCCCATGTTCAATTTTTCTTGTAGTTTAATCTTCAGTGGAAGTCAATGTTTGTTTTTAGTAGAAGGTTTTTAGTTTCCATGATATCTTGTGGCAACCATTATCCTCTTATGAGTTGGTCTTTATCAAATCCAAATGATTCCTTTCTTCTTTTATTGTTCATGGAGCCTTAATTTTACATTTCCTCTTCGCCTATTTCCCTTTCCCCTCTAATGGTTTCTGAAGAATCAGTGCATCATTGATTACATCCCCTATTCAAAGAGTTTCCTTATCGTTCTTTGGTTTAGTATAGTGTGTGTCTAAATATGGGTGTCAAATATGTGTGGCCATTTAATTTCCTGATGATTATAACTAAATATCGTCTTTCTGTCTAGCCAATTCTTCTTGTACTATATAGCATTTTTCCATTAATTTATTATAAAAAACACCTTTCTGGAATTATCAGGGGCTTGGAGATTTGGTGAAAATAGAATTTCTATCTAGGGAGGTTCTTTAAAAATAAATAATCCTATATATTGGTTTTAGAACCCTAAACACATCTTTCATTGATTTCATACATTGCTCACATTATGGATTTATGTGATTTTTTGTATAGAGAAGCTATTAATATATATATGTGAATATATTGTATTAATTAGAACTCTATTGATTATATTTTAACCCCCAGTCAGTGTATTACAAAAAATCTCATTTCTAGTTCTCCCTCATTCTTTTTCAGCTTCTTGTATGAAAAATGTGATGTTTTGAAAAGATAAGAGTTATGGAATAACCTCTAGTAATTTGATGAAGGAAAATTATTTTTGGCTATTTTTGTTGATCTTAATACCATGCATGATTCTTCAATGAAGAAGGGTGGAGGGACTCACTCCTTGAAAGGAATATAGGATTTCACTTCATTTTCTTCCAGTAATTGATTACTTAAAATGGTATTCTCAAGTGATAACTTCACTTTGTAAAAATATCCAAATGGTATCAATCATACATGGTTCAATATTGATGGGGTTTTTTCCAACATTCTGGCCATATATATATACCATAATACAAAATTATTCCATGATGTTCAAAATCTATGTGATCTTTCCCCACTTTTAATCATCTTGGAAATTAAGATTCATTCTAATGGTATCATATTTTATACAAAATGGGTGGAATTTTAACCCTCCTATATTAATATGGTGCTTCACTCCCCAATTAATTCCATACATGTGGAGTTAGGGTTTTTATTCATAATAAAGATTGATGCTTGAAAATATATCAATAAGCATGGATAATTGTCCAACCCTCACTCTTATGAGAGCATAAAAATATCAAATGAATAAATGATCATTATGAATTCCACCTATAATATGGGTGGGATGATTTTATTTTAATATCACTTGTTAAAAAATAGCATTCGTAGATGTTGTTGGAATAATAGATGGTTTTGCGGGAGGGGTTCAAGGCACTATAGATAAAATAAGGTGACCACAGAAACTCATACATAAATGACCATATTAAGGAGAAGAATATTCACGTGGTATGGAATATTAAAATTGAGGATATTTCTTTTATCAATGACCATATTATGGTGGGGGTTTAGAAGAGGATTATTTTAAAACATTTTATTAAGATAAAATCTACTCATGGTGGATGGATACCCAATAGGGCATTTTGATCTCTTTGATTACATTACTCAGTTGGTGTGAGGTTGAATGAATTGAATCATGTATTTCATGCCAAAAAAAATTATAATTGAAAATTGCATTATTATCTTAACATATATTGTTTTAAAGGGCCTGAATGTTTACCAATGTCAATTTCTGTGGCCTTCTAGGACCCTATGAAAGATGATCTTGTGGGTGTGATTCATGCCTGTTTTCCAGGGAAACATTCCATGGGTATCCTTTACTACTACTTATATAATAATCTTAATGTTGAATGATACCTCCAAGAAGGAACATTTCTATCCCCACATCATGTTAAAATTTTAATATAAGTTCTTTTCTAGCATTATGAATAGGAGAGAATCTAATAATCTCCACACATGGGTGTTAGTATAGAAATAAGTATTTATTATATATCTCCCATCAAAATGTTCCATATGAATTTTTTATAAGATGTTAGAAACAATAAAAAGTAAATAATAAGGCTCAAACACTTCAATTAAGATATGTATTGATAATTCAAATGATAGATTGTAGTGGGGGTTTCATCATCATGGTGTTGGGATGCATGGGATTTTCACCCTAGGTGATCAACTTATTTTTATAATGTATCATCTCTTCCTTGTTATCTATTTCTTTATGGAATCTGACATGTGGTTTCTTAAAGTAGACTAGTGGTATCAGGCAGGGAGACCCCCTCTCCCCCGAATGTTTCAACATGGTTAATGTCTCTCGGTCTACATTTATTAACATGCATGTGGATAACGGGTGTATCCATAACTTCCACTACAAATCTTAATATATTAGAGTAACACTATGTAAATAGATGTTCAAGGATTCTAGATAATAGAATCCAAATTCAAGGGGTCCTTAGGGAAGATTATGTAACCATTACTTTCATTTAATGGTTAAAATATCAACATCTGTATCAATAACTAGAATAATCGGTTCATATCCTCTAGTGGAAGAATATCATTGGTAAACTAAATTCTAACTTTGATTCCCATGAATTTCCTTTTATCCCTCCATCTTCCCAACACTATGTTGATAAGAATCAAAAATCACATGGTTTCATTTATCTGGGGTGCCCATGAAAATAGGTGATTCCATTTTTATTTATGGGATCACAAGGCCAAACTAGTTAGAGAAGGGCAGTTAGCCTGAGGAATGCATGTTCCACCATGCATAACCCCTAAGGAAAATTTCATAGGATATCATAGAGTTTATATCCTCCAAGGGTTGGTTTATTTTGAATAAATATGGGATTTCTTTGTCTCATAAAAATGGTAGGTCTCCATCTAGTGAAATATGGTCTGTAATCATGTTCTTGTGATTCTGGATTAGTTGCGATGGAATTTCAAGTGGGGTGATATCAATTTTTGTTCCCAAGATTTCATTGTAACTTCTCATGGATTATTATGGTTCCCAACACCAAAATTATTCATTGTACGAGGAAGTTTTCATCCAACATTTATTGTTTCCATCATGGATCGCCATTAAAAAGACATATTTAACAACATCATATTGACATATGACCTAGACAATTGAATATTCATAGGTTTATAACTAGGTTTTCTATTAGTATAAATATATCATTATGTGATTCAAGCATACTAAGAGGGGTTTTATGGATAGGAGGTCTCTTTGGTGCAGCCATATCCTATTAAAAAATAATTTCTGTATTCAGTGTTCTCCTAAAAACCCCACTCCTATTGATGATGAGATCTTACATAAAGGTATTAACATATAATCCAAGTTTATTTAAAGAAATAATTCTAGTGGTGAATCAGCCTCACATATTTTCTATAACGTCTAATGGGCATTTATTAATAAAATTTAATTCAAAATTTCATAGGGATATCTTCTTATATCCTTTCAATCAATAACTTATTTCATCTATGGTTTCAAGGAGAGTGTTCAAATAATCATGAGAGAATGGATAGATGCATCCTCTTGGAGATAGGATATTGGTATATTTGGAGTGTTTGAAACAAGTATAGACATTATGGTTTCTCCAGTTATAGGGTGGTGGTGGTGGTTAAATTAAGATTCATGGTGGTGTAATTTTCATCTCTGATAATGTACTAGGAGCATTCCCCATCATTGAGGTCTATTTTCTCTGTTCAAGGAATACCATATTCCGTAAATAATAATTCTTCTTTTAGATGATGGGTACATTGGTTCCCCCCCACTATTAGCGTAAAACTCAAAATTTATAGATCAAGCAACCAAGATCTAATGATGTGGGGATGATTCATTCGTATTTCAGGGGGAGTGGTCATTTTTGTCTTCTTTAAAGCCTTTGGAAATGGAGAATCTCTCATTGTAGAATCTAAAGTTATTATTACTAGTCTAGAAATGTTCCCCTCCAATGGTATATAGCTATAACCGATTGAAACAGATTCCTCCCATATCTATAACATTTTCCTAGGGAACTTATCCACTACATGGTCTATTATTAATTTAATTTTATAATAAAAAATATAGTTTTACAATCGGAAACTATTTCTCCATGCATGGAATAAAGGTAACATGGTTGCAGATATTTTAGCATCTCGTGTTTCATTAAATCTCTCAATTATTTCTTTCAATAAAATTGGGTCCGTCTTTCATGACAATGTTGATATTTAAAGGGCCGACACTCTCCAGTTACATTTCATTATAACCTATGATATCTTTTATTTTTTGTTCTTGGCTTCGTTAGGAAAATTTTTATTGATGGTGGTGGAAAGTATTTATAATACAAAAAAAATCATATTTTTATGAACCCATGAAATATAGATGGATTTTTTTGATGGTAGTGAATTTTATTCTAAATAAAAATTCATATCAAGAATATTAAATAGACTATAATATTTTAACACAAGGTTTGTGGAAATAAGGTTAGTTTCATGATATTATATATATATATCTACATATACATGGATACCCCCCTCCAATTTCAAAAAACTATACACACAGAAAAGATTTAGTGGTACAGAACTGAGAAAGGCATACATGAATTAGTGCTTCATAAAGTTTCATTATGTGGAGTAGTGTTATATAATATTATATATTGTGTGAAGTAGTAATGAATACATTAGTTGCATGAATAATGTAACATGAGTCCACTCATACAAAGGTAGATTCATGAAATATTAAGTCACATGAATTTTATAGTTACATAGTTAATAAAATGTTTAATGAATATAAATTTACACCTATATATGGTTAAATTTTTCGTGGTGTGATAGTGGAAAAAATTATTGATATTTTTTCAAAGTTTAATGTCCTGTAAAAAAGGATTTTTTTAGAGAAAATAATTTTTGAAATTTTCATTGGAATGCATTGAAGAATCATATTTGGTCTTTAGTGATGTAAAACATCATCCCCATTTACACAGTTAGGAATTAGACTTCAAGTCGATAAAATGATAGAGGTTTCACCCTTACCATTGAGAAAGTGGGAGTTGATGGAATTGATATGAGGGACGAATTGTTATATAAAGTAAATTCTTATAAATACACTGAACCTAGCATGGAGTGACCATGATCAAAAAATTATAGTCCGAAACATCTAGTGAATCATAGGGGATTTAGGTATAACTGACACACTGTTTGCATATAATACAAGGACATGCGCTTAACGGTGAACTATGTATTATAGATGAGTTGTGTTTCCATTTCTGAAAACATGTTTTGGGAGATGACATTTTTCAATTATATAGTTTCCATAATTCCCTACCAACATGGGAACAATATCTATTTTATTCAATGAATTATTCAACACCCAAATTGAGCCCCCTCCCCATATCATGGGGTTATTGTGTCTGACACATGCCTTAGGATACATGAAAATCTAGTCAGGGAACATAAAAGTGGTTCTAGGATGCAGTTGTTATGAAGTGGTATTTATAGATATTTTTTCATACTATATGGGGTATGATAGATAGGGAATATAGGTATGTAAAATATTGTGATGGACCTTGGACTGGAGAGTTATAAACAATTTTCCAGAAAGAATTCAAGGATACTATGGATATTGGATTATTTTTTTTACAAAGATACCGTTGATTTATTTATTCATTTATTGTTGATGCATTTGAGATTAATATTTTTTATTCTGGTTCATTACCCGTAGTGGATTGAGTCATGTGTACATCCATCGTATTTGGAATGTATTATTTACAAGATAGAAACATGAGTTTATGAAATCAATTTCATTTATTATAGGGGTTCAGTTATTTAATGGGTCAATAATAACATTTATAATGTTTTAACATATAACAAGTTAGTGAAATTATACTCAGTTGAACCATCATTTTTTAGTTCTAATCATAGTCAATGTGAATCTCGTTATGGAATATTTTTTGACGATGAAATTATAGTCCATCCTATTCTAGTATATATATTGACCCTCAATTGATTGATGTTGGTATTGGATTCAAAGTACTATTTTTTTAATAACAATGTTTATTTGGTTTCATGAATTTTACAAGACAACCTATATAGGTTTTGTCCAAATAGATTCTTGGTGGAATTCTACATCACCAACCCAGATTACATTAATTTTCTAATTATGAATCATCTTATAGTGTAATCATTTTGTAAATGTGGATGCGACCTTGATCCATGAGTAGATAGTATAGTATATCAATGCCTAATAATGATTTTTACCTTATAGTGGGTAGTTATCTTGGTCATGGAATATAAAATATTTATATATATGAGACCCATAGAGTGGGTATTTTAACACATGAGTTTCATATATTTTATATGGTATGGGATTATGGATTATTCTCTATGTGTAGTGACTTGAGTATGATATTCCCAAGGATTTTGTGATTTTAAGAAACAAGATTTCTTTTGGTATTTAGGTTTGGTTTGGTGGGAAACAACAATATTTTAATACAAGATTTGGTTCTAAAAAAATTATAATTTACAAACTAACTTTGAAGCAGATACATAACTACAATTCCATTTACACATAATATAGTATTTTTAGTCAATGGTACTTTATGTTTTTTAGTTTTAGAGAATGTTGGGAAATATTAATAAAATAAAACACATATTATTTGAATAAAATGAACATTTTTTCAATTATATAACCAACAAATTATTCCTTGACAAGCCTTCAATGTAGCCCAAAAATCCAGTGAGCAATATAATCTTTTAGAAACATCTTATCTATGAATTTTAATCATACCCTTGGGGAAATGAAACTTGATAAATGGGTGGGAATAGATACTTAGTATTGGTAAACATAATTGTTAACAATCAAAGGCCACAAGTAAACATAAGATGAGAAAATGGGACTATTCATGATACAAAATAAATATATACACAACAAATCATAGATCATAAATTATTTAATAAGTCTTCGAAAAACATAACACAAGAATAAATATTGTGTGAAAACATTTGTCAATAAACAAGATAAATTATAAAATAATATATTTCATATAATTGGTATAAAACATTGAAAATATTCAAATAGAGCACAAACATAGTAGAGAGAAACATTTCATTCATGAGATACATCATAAATTCATATGCTTATTGGTTAATAAAATGTACTCACAAATACTTTTCACATGAGATTTAACATTTCAAAAAATGTATTAGTGTGTGATATTGTACCACAAATACTATTCATCAATACATACACATAAACATTGAAATCAATAATTCTTGATGTCACAAATAACTCATTGAAAATATGGGTTTCATTAATCATGTCACAATGACATGTGGAAATAAAAACAGTTTCATATTCTTTTCAAATATAATGACATAAATAAATCAATCAAAATTCCATAAATAATATTAACATGATGATCCCATGAAAAATAAAGGGTTATAAAATGATATTCAATAACATTAAATAGAAATAAAATTTAATCAGTCTAATATATGAAATGGTATTTTCACCATATAAACAAATATAATATGGTTAAGTCAATGTATCTAATCTAGATTAACACCTTTCCATCATAGGAAGAAAATATAGAGTTTTCACCAAGTAAAATCATTAGAATAAAACTAATATTTATACATAGAGTATGATTTGGAATGAAAAAGTTAATGAGGAATATTTCCTACAAATATACAAGGAAATTGTATAATTCGTATATGGATAGAAATTGGATAAAATATTTTGAATAAAATTTTTAACCAAGAATAAGATATGCCTAAGTATAGTGAGTAAGATGAGAACAATTTTTAGTGGTTCTTCAAAAATCACATTGTAAATAAGAAATATCATTGATATATTGAAATAATATGAAAAGAAATACTTTACAAAACATATTGAAAATTTATTTCTTTTAACAAACCTGAAAATATAGAAAAAAATCATAAAAATGATAAAGGTGGGGGAATATATATTCACTTGGACTCACTAAAATACATTATTTTTATCGAAAGAACAATAAAAATTAAATAAATTTTATTTTAAATCATTTTTAATTAATATTATCATAATTTAATCTACCTTTTTAAATATTCCAAATATATATATAGATATCCATATATTTGGAGTCAAAAATAAAATATATTCATAAATATAAATTCAATTTATTATATATCAAAATACTTTTATTTAAAACCACATCAGTTTAATAGAATATTAAAAATTCATTTTAAATAATTGGAAAAATAGGAATAAAAATATTATGACATTTGGAAGAAACACTATATAAATTTTCCAAATAGGTTATCACATTTGAGAGATCTTGTTTTTAAAATGTGGTTGGGAAAATAATCCTTATGGCTTAAGTAAATTTTAAATCACATCCATTAAATGATAAACATAATTAAACTAAACATAAAATACAAATAATTAAAGATAATTCATGATATAATATAAAAAATAAGTATTACAAACACCATATAAATTTATATTTGTGTACATCAAGAAGCATGTCTCAGGAAATAGATTTTAAGACTGATAAACACTTTCTATTAACATAAAATTTAACATAAGAATCATTTGATAATGTGGTTATATGTAAAAGTTATAGAAAAATATAAAATAATTGGGAAATAAAATATAAATTATTCATTAGTTTTAATAAATAATTCTTGGAATAAAATAGTTAAATAAGAAAGTTTGAAACTCAATAGAATAAAAATCTATTAGTTTAAATCGTTAAAGGTTTTGTAAATTTTTATTCAAAACAACAATAAATAAAGAACATTTAATAGAACACAAAATATCATGAAATATAAGAGAATGATGATATAAAAAATTAAAGGTCCATAAAAAACACCATTCAATATATATCATTGTTTATAATAAAAACCAAGTCTTAGGGGGTGAAAATTTGTGACAAGAAACTCTTACTATGTTTCCACACTTATTTTAATGCACAATAAGACCATGTATAACCAAAAATATCAATATATCTACATCAAACCCATTATTAAAATATATAACCTTTTATAAATATTATTTATAATTATTCACTACATCTATATTAGTTATTTATTATATATTTTCAATATATGGTTTAAGTAGTCCCAAATTTTTTGAACTAGTTTCATAATAGCAGTGTTGTTCTTTGTTACTATCCCAAATTTAATCATTAAAAGATAAATAAATTTATTTTAATTTATTATTTATAATTATTTATAATTTGATAATTTCATTCATTGGTAATTTTTTTACAACCCTTAAAGATGAATTAGATGATGAGAAAGATTAATTGTTTTTTAATGAACAGATGTTAGTGTCATAGTTGGTGACATTAATATTAATATTACCACTATATAAAAAAAATAAAGAAATTATTTAGTTATTTTTATCATATATAATTAGTATTTAATTTCTCATCGTCATACATGATACTAATTTAAATCATTTTTCATGTAGGAGGTTAAATTGGACCAAACATGAACATACTTTAGTTTAGTGGCATATTATGAGGTGGTTTTTTTCTAATATATTTTTTCAAGAAGAATAATAACATTATTTAAGTATTATTTGAATTATATATCCGGATTTAATTTTATTTTATGTGTATTTAATTGATATGAAACTGTTACAAGTTATGAATAAATTGTTTGTCATCATAGTATGCTTGTTTCAGATGGTTTAATTTACTATGATAGTTCATTGACCGTATCATTAATGGGTTATCAAATATGAATTTTTAATAACATAATAGTTTCATAATAAAAAAATTTATCTCTCTAACTGGTTCTTATAATCATCCGTGAAATGTGTTAATGTAATATGATATACAACATTCTATTAAGGTAGTGGTTCGTATGATTTTATGGAGGATGATTTCATAGTCCATAGAATGGAAAAAATGTGTGAGATGGTTTGTTATTTAGGAATATAAAATATATTATACATGACATAGTAATTGTTTAAATTAAATATTTGAATCATCCATGCATGGTGGTGAATTGTAATAATGCATGTTGCGTTGTGGAGGTGGTAGTCAGTGTATACACAATATTGATGCTTTTAGTTTTGATATTGGAATATGGTTAATGTTAGAGAATGTTTAGAACATAAAAAAAAATTTAGTATTTAGGTAAAAATGATGTTATCAATTTACACATTTTAATATATTTTTAGAGTAAAAATAAGGAAAATAGGAAAAAAGTAAAGGGTGATAAGTGCTTATTTTGAGATTTTAAACATTCTCTTGAAGTACATCGTGGAAATGGAGGTCTTTGGAAAATATATTTAGACAAAAAGTTTAATGGAATAAAAGGTGATTATATAGGATATAATAAGGGTTTATATTCCCATGGGAATCCAATTTTTTAGTGGTATTGATTGGGTGGTTATATTCCCCTTTTATAAGTAGTCAGAATGTCATTTTTGAAATTATTACCACTTAATATAAAGGGAGCACATGTTAAACATTTAAAGAGGATAAAAAAGGTAAATAATATAGTGGTGGTGAGATAAGGTCAAACATTTATAAAATACTAAATTATAAATATTTTTTAACATGTTTAAATCCCTTTACACCTAGATTTATGACATTTAACGTTTTAAATTTTAGCTTTATAACTGTTTTCCACATATGTAATTTATCCTTCATACCAAAAATTAATGTAGTCATTATTGAAATATGTATATATTGAATCCAACAATAAAATACTTTTGATTAGAATAACATAATATAAGTGATAAAATTTAATTTTAAATTGATAAATATATTGTTTCTTAAAACAAATTATACAAATTGTATCTTATATTCTAAAATATAAAATACATCATTGGAAACTAAAAATAAGATTTTTGAAATATAAAATTTTACATATAAAGTAAATTTATTTTCTAGAAAATGGTTTCATATATCTATAAGACATAATTATATGTTAATAATTTCGTAATATCCACAGTTTCAGTTAAAATGATATTTTATAGAATTAACCTAAAAACAATTATTTCAAAAAAAAACAATATATTTCACCCAATTAAATTTTTGAAATCAGGTTTAAAAAGAATTATATTATTTTTATCGTATTAAAATTCTTAAAATTAAATATTTTTTATTATAATTAAAATAAAAAATATAATTAAAAACTGTGTTTGTTGGAATCGGTTTTTTTAAAACATTATGTGATCTTGATAATATTTCATAATTATTTTAATCTTCTTTATTTTTAATAAAAAATATTAAAAATGGTAAAAATTTTTATTAGGATAAAATATAAAATACATAATAAAAAATTATAACAAAAATAGTTTCACATTTATAGTAAATACAGTTTAAGGAATACCATTAAATTTTATAATTTATACTCTAAAATTTAACTTTAATAGTATATTGATATTGGAATAATTATTTGAATTATATAAAAAATTCATATAATATATAATAATGATAATTTAATTATAAATATAATTCATAAATATATTAATCTATATAGTATTTTAATATTTTATTTTAATTTCAATGTGACTGATATTATTTTAAATTTTAAAAAAACCATACAGGACTATAGTTTACCTATTCGATGTGTGTACAACGACAATACTCCTATTAATCTTATTTAATCAATATATTTCCAATGAACAAATTTTAACTACCAAATTTCAGTATTATATATAAATTATTACAAAATAATTTATTAATTTCAGTCACACTTCACAAGGAATATATTTTATTTTTTATTATAGATATTTCATAATGTTTCCCTGATTCACGGTTCAATTACTCATTATTTGTTATATTTTTCTATTTTTGATCCTGAATGTAAAACATAATCTAGGGTATTTTTTAGTGTTGATGATCTTGTTCATTTATATTGATTTTTTCAAATTGAATTATGAATATTTAATTGATTTAGTATTCCTTAGTGAAAAATATTCCACAATGTAAAATAATTAGTTTTATATGATTTTATTATAATGTTAAACTTATAAATGAATAATGTGTTTCTAAATTAATTTAAAACATGTATGATTTATTTATCAATCAATTTTAAACCCTTTGATCTACATTTTTTATAATTATAAAAATATATTATATAAAAAATGTTTATTAAAAAATAGGTAATTATATTCTACCCCACCCCCAAAAGAATTTCCACCCTCTCAATTGTATACATTCCAACTTTATGGAAGAATGTGATGGTGTTCTTAATATATTCTTAATTCTTGATATAACATAGAATATGAAATCCACCAAAATATCTTAATATATATCAAGTTACTTTACCTTCCACAAAAAAATTAATAATCCGTTCAGTCATATAACATTTTTCATAAATACCATGATCATATATTATACATTACATACATCTAATTCCTAAGACCCTACAATGCCAATTAAATATTATATCTAGGACTATCATACTCTAAAGAGCCTTTATTCTATTGTCTATTTATATGTTAAATTTTATAATTTTAAATTGACCAAATTTACCTCAATTTTTAATTTACTATATAAAAATTAACATAGTAATAATTTTTTGGAATTGGTGAAAAGAAAAATTTTTAGTAAAAGATATTGTTTTCACAAAAACAATATTTTATGTGGCTTTATCATTATATAAGGTTAACCTAGAAGTCTAAAAAAATTCAGGAAAAATATATGAATTTAAAGAATGGAAATATACATTTTTTTTAATATTATTTGAACAAATAAAACTTATGTAGAACATTTCTAGAACTATTTGAATTACTACTTTAATAAAAAACACTTTTTTATACTTTCCTTGAATTATGTACTCTTAAAAGAGAACAGGTTTAACGTTCTGTTAAAATTATCATACTATTTATTTATTTTATTATAAATCAAATTATGTCACAAAAATCATTATCTGATATAATATTATCTTTTATATATAATTAATTTTTAAAAATGATATTTTACTAAAAGTTTTTTTCTAAAATTAAGTGTGATTATTTTAAAATTAATGTTTAACACATTTAGAAAAAATATTTGATAAAATAATATTCCAATTTAATATTATAATGATAAAAACATATTTAATAGAAAATAATCAATTTTTTATTAAAATAGATTGCTATGATTAAAATTAATTACCAAGGTTAATGTAAATTATGAAAAATGTTAGAAAGTTAAAATAAAATTCCCTAAAACAATAAAAGTATTCTAAAAAATTTGATGAGTTGAGTTTCAATCCACACTAAATATCACATAATACTTTTTTCATGTTGTGGTTGTTTACTCATGAATGGTAAAATTACATTATTGAACATGTAGGGGTTCCTCATAAAACTTCCCTTACGCTCACATCCAAAATAGTGATACACCCACCTCTTCAAGGCCCACCTATCCTTTAAATTTCGCATTGAATCTCTGTAATAATCCTCCTCATAAAATCATATTCCATTTGTGGATGATTATTTTCTCCATTCCTTTTGACTTTGAAATTTGTGATGTTGTCTTTAGCCTTAAACCGAATAGTACTTCTGGTGCAGATGGTTTATCCAATGATTTCTTTCAAACTTATTGGTATTTCATTCACTTAGATTTTTTCAGGAATGTTAAATATTTCTTCTCTAAAGGTATCTTACCTCATGGCCATAATTGTCTATTCATCATCCTTATTTCCAAGGATGATAATGATTCGGAGGTTTATCTCTTCAGACCCATCTACCTCATTAACACCAGTTATAAAATTATTACCCAACTCCTTGCCAATGTAATCACCATCATTTCCTGAAATATTTCCCCATTGAATTATCTAGGTTTTTTGAAAGGAAGGACAATCACGGATTGTATAAGCATGAAATCATAATGTGTCAACCGCTTAATCAACACTTTTAGAGGTGGATGTATTTCCATTAATCTTGATATTAGAAATTATTTTCACACCATGGATTGGGGATTTATATTTAAGGTGATTCATGGTTTTTGCTTCAATGAAATCTTTTTGAATTGGGTTAAAACCCATTTTGAGTCATCTCATATTTTGGTGCTCATTAATAGTTATCTGAGATGTTTCTTCACTTGCTCAAAAGGTTTCAGGCAAGGTGATCTTCTCTTTTTCATCATTTTATCCATAGTTGAAGATTATACAAGTAGACTTCTCAGTCATATATTGGATCAGGGCATACGTAAACCGATAGAATCTACCATAAACTTGACATACCCTACTCATATTCTGTACACAGATAAAATGATTCATTTTTTTCAACATAAAAATAGAAACATGAAACAATTGAAGAAGGTACTCACTCACTAGGAAGAAGGTTTAGAGAAGTCTATTAACTGGAAAAAAACAAACATCTATTTTGGTAAGAGAAACCCATCGGCTAGGAAATCTTCCTTCTTTATGGAACTAGGAATTAGATAAGGATCTCTTCCTATATAATAGCTCAGTGTGCCTCTATTATAGGGGCATCCTAAAGAAAACTATTTTCTTAATATAGTGAATCATATCAATAATCATATTTTTTTTAATAGAAAGGCAAATCTCCCTCCATGGATGGAAGAATGTTTCTGGTAAAACACAACATTTTATCCGAACTAGTTCATACATTTATGATCTACTAATGTCAAGCCTCTTTGCTCTCTCATCTCAACATCAACATCAAGAATTATGTGTAGAGTGGAAGAATTATTGAATTAAAATTAGTCATTTTTACTTGGATTAAATGTTTCAATCCCAATGATAAGGGAGCCATGGGAATAAAATACATCAAATTATTCAATGAGGCTCTTCATGCTGCATTCACTCGGATCCTCCTTGGTTGTAAATTGGTGTCCCTTAGCATTCTTATAGGTATATTCATTGTGAAATTGAAAAAGGGACACAATATTTATATGGGATACTTAATAAGGCCTTCCATAAGATCTTATATTGATTTTATTATGTCACATTAATGGTTTATTTCTTGTAAGGATTCTTATTTAAACTTCTATCTTGATAACTGGAAGGGATTCCCTCTTATTGATTCTGTGGATTCACAACATCATCTAATGTAAATAGATATTTCTATCAAGAAATTATTGACTATTTCCAACATGGAAATGTCTAGGAATCACATTAGTATTCTCAATAATTATATTTTCACATACCGATGATTTTATAATCTGGGATATTTCTTAGAATTGTATTCTTGATTCCAAATATTTTTATCATTCCCATTTTGAACCTGAAAATGAGTTTTCATGTTTTAAATTTTATAACATGGCTTAGATCAGACCTTTAGGGATGACCTTAATTTGGAGAATTTCCCATCATAAGTTGCATACTGATTATTTCTTACAATATCGTGGAATTGTATTATGTTCTTGATGTAGGTTCTAAAAGCAAAATAAATAAGATATCACTCATTTTTCCATTTCATATTGCACTACTTCAGATTTATGGAATACATTGAATGATATTTTTGTCGTTGATCTTATGGATTTCTATAATGTGGTTGCTCAGCTTCAATATTGTACAATAGTATATATGGAACCTCAAATCAAGAAGATTTTTTTGGTCACTATTTCTGAACTGTTATATCTACATTGGTCAGGTCTCAATAATATCATGAATGGAAAACCACATTTCTCAATAAAAATATCTCTCTAGAGCCACATATCATTAACCAAGGAGGATAAAATTATATAACAAAAACACAGCTACAATACTGTGCATAATTTTTTGATTCTCAAAAATCATAGGGTTCAAAGAAATTTCAAAAAAACTGTTGAGACTCTTCAAAGTTTTCTAGAAGCCCTCTCTACAAAACTGGGTGAAATTTAATGTGGTTGGAGCCTCAAAAGGTAACATGAGACCAGCAAGATATGGATCTATTTGTTGATATTAATCTGGTAATTTATATGTTAATTTCTTTGGTAAATGTCTTATATCATCATCTATTGAATCTAAAATGATCGACTTTATTCATTCCCTTCACATTTCTCATCTTAAATGTACTAATAACCTCTATAATGAATGTGAATCCATCACAGTTATGAAATCTACTTGAAATAGAAAGATACACTTGTATTAGAAGCTCACAGCTAAATAGATGAACTGTCTGGCCTCTATATCAGGTTGCATTTACGTTGCCATTCATGATTACTAGGAATCTAACTCTGTGACCAATAGAATTTATAATAAAGGAATAAGTATGGAGCTTATTGGTTTAATGGTCTTTCTTTTAAACTGAAATATCATTATGAGAAACATTGTAATAAAATTCAATCTTTTTGGATCATGTAATCATTCGTTATTTTAATAAATTTATTTTTTCCATTTGGCCAAGACATAAACAAATTATTTTTACCATTTAATGTCATAATGTATTAATTTACAAGGATACTTCAAAAGAAAATTCCCATCCCTAACATGAATATTTCCAACCTATTGGCTTTTATTAAAAGTTTTATTCATTAATATTTATTCCCAAATCCTAAATATAAATATATTAGAATCATTTATATAATTTCATGTTACCATATTATTGTTATTGTTATTGTTTTTTCATCTATCCCATCCATTAAGAAAAATAAAATCATTGTTCCTTCATAGGTGAGGCCTTTCACCAATACAAGAAAAGAAAATTTATTTTTCATCACCCCTCATAATTGGTGGTTACTAAAATTGATATAACAATGAAATATTATTTTAATAATTTTATTAATTTTCAATTATGAAAATCTTGTGATCCAATTTGTTATTTGATCAAAATAATCATCAATAATTTAATTTCAAAAAATAATCATTTTAAGTGGATAATATTGTTTTCAAATTGTGAAAATTTTCATTTCAATAATTATTAAATTGTTTGATTCCCGGTATGATATATCATACTAATAAACAATATATAACAGCATTAGGATTCTTTTATAAGGGTCTAAATGATAACCACCTCGTAATAATTCATCAAATTAGGGTATATTCATATTTGGATCAGTTTAACAACCTACTTGAACTACACAATTAATTTATATTATGAATGAATAGGGGAACCTAACTATATTTATACAATAATGTAAATGTTTTAACAATTATTATTATTTTATTCTTGAGATTTTATATCAATATTTAATTTATTAATTTAAAACCACCCTTTGATCCTTAAGAATCATTAAAACATTTTTTTTTATTTCAAAATCAAGGATGAAGAATAAAACACTAAAGAAAATGATTTGAAACATACATAATATTTATAAATAATCCCTTGAATTAATTTTAATTACCTTGTAATAATGAACATTTAAATAAGAATGAATACAGACACCACTACTATGAAACTGGTACAAATGATCAAAACTATAAACATCCATTGGGAAAAATAATTAGAATTCATATAGGGAAATACTATTATTTAATACTATAAAGGAAAATTTATAGGATTGAGTTTATAAATGAGATTATTAATATATCTATTTTTACGATATAGGATCTTAATGTATGTTCCGGGAATTTTGTACATGAGGTAAGGGTTTTCTTTCTAAAATTAATCTCTTTGAGTCATATTTGCTATTATGAACCTAATTCCATTTTTATGGTGTTTATAATAATATTTTAAGTTATTTTATCATGAAATTATTATATTCATTGTATTTTAAAATAAATTTTATGGCCTCTCTTACAATGAGTTTTGACTGAATGTTTACCCAATCCATAAGTGGTGTTTTTTCATCTCAATTTTCATTAGTTGTCACGTTTGTTATATATACCACTTATTTATTTTTATATGGGGTAGATATTTCCATATAATACTTTTAAAATATTAATAAGTTAATTTAAATGATTTATAAGTATATATTTTCAATCATCCTTCATATTCTTTTTATCATGAGTTACCAAAACCATTGTACAACTCAATATTTTCTATAATGATAAACCCACCATACATTTTAGTAGTAAATGAGTGTGGTGTGTCCTAGAAAATAAATCCCAAATTGGATACTAGATAGTGGATATTTCTATTTCATATATTTACCTAAGGGTGATCACCCTAAAAAGGGTTTCCTGAGCATTGTCCCAAAAATCAACTTCATGCATGACTAATGGGACTAAGCCTCCATACATGGAAAGGCACTGCTAGGAGATATGATTTAATATATCCACATACTCTTTATGAACCATGGTGAATTATGTTTCAAAATAGTTACATGGTATCCTACCAATACATTCTTTTAACCTAATTACAATCTTTAATGGATAACCCAACACATTAAATATAAATTTATTTTTATGTTTCATTAATATTAGTAATTCAAGTTATATTCATGATACCCCACATCTTATTGTAGATTAGGGGATGTTCTCCTAATAATTCAAATTATTCTATTGAATGGATATGTATTTGATTTTCAAATTTATCATTATATAGATACCCCTATGTTTATTTAGAAAAAGGTTACCTATATAATGGTATGAAATGTTTTGTTAACTCTTATGGTGAATGAAATGGACTTAATCAAGTGACATGTGGGTCCAATAATTATTTATCCCCATGATGCATCAATGGGTATCATTAGACAAATTAGGTTTGGTTCAGGGGTATACCACTTCCCATAATAAGATAGTGTATTTTCATAAGGCATTGACAATAGTTTTTTGTGTTTGGAATTAAGAATTCCATCAGTGTAAGAAAAATGATTATTGTTATACATGTTTTTATTAATTTCATTGGGTATAGTATTTTCTTAGTTTCAGTTGATTATTGATTTTTGGTGTTCATTTATTCATACCATATCACTTATAACTAGTTTATGTTAAGAATGATTTTATAGTATGTTACTCCTTACTGCATCTGGGCTGACCCTTATTTGTTTTCCATCCCCTACGAAACCTATAAGACAACTATGTGTGATTTTCAAAGATATTATTGATTGGGTAATAATATGTATTCTATGTTTTCTTCTTATATATTATATTTTATAATGTTATGTAAGTATTTTTCTAGTATTCTGGGAATATTAATTCATTGTATCTTGTAGAAACTGTTGTATTAGATTCCAATAATGTAATATGACTCAGGGAACAAGGATTCTAGAATCTAGGTTTTTATAGATGGTATCAGGGAGAGTTTAGTAGGAACCTTGGAGGCTAAATTTAGAGAAACATGGTTAGATAGCCCATGTAATACCAAAAACCATTAAGAATTCTATGGTACACTCTAGAAAACTTAATTTGAAACATTTTTTAAAATTCAATATCCTTATCAAATTATGTGTATAACATTACAAAAATATGAAGGCTAATGAGAGGAATGGTAATTGTATCAATACATTTAATCAACCAAGTGATATTCCCTACAAATATGTTAATAAATCTTGATTTGAGACTAATTAACTCTTAACCACATTTGGGATGTTGAACGAGGTTATGAAAAATTAACTCACCCGCATAGAGTGACCTATTGATCCAAAATATGGTGTAACTTTGTTGGACCACATCATGGAATATAACCTATTATATTCAGGGTAACTTCCTATCTTATAGTTTTTGAATAATATATCAATTCTCAAGAGAATATATTTATCACATTAGGAAGTAGTGAAAACTAATCATTCATCCAGATGGTCTATCATTTGAAGGGATATCTAGACCAATTGTGGCTTCAAATTTAAATCACTAAAGAATAATATGAGATAAGGAACATGGAATGGTGAACATTCATTGAGGTAACCTATGAAAAATTACTTCTTCATTAAAAAATGCAGAAATATAAAGGGAGATCCTAAATTATTTAAAAAAGGAGAAGGAAAATGTTACTGAGGATAAGGATTACATTACAAGGATAGATAAAGTTGTTGCAAACTATGTATATACACTAAAAAGAAATATTGAACAATTATTTAATGAGTTAATGTTTATCTTTTGAATGGTGATAGTATCTTGAACCTTTTATCTATATGATGATAAAGTCTCTAATTTCATTAGGAATCAAAAGTTCAAAAAATCATAAGTACTCTAGGGAAATAAAGATAAAATAGGCCAAAAACATATCATGGGAATAAATACTAAAAAAATATAAAGAATGTAATAATGGGATCTCCCAAATGCGTTAACTATGGGAAGAAACACCATGGGACTTACTAGAAGGGGATTAGAGTTCATTAATTGTGAAACCAAAAGTTCCATTAAGATCCCAAATTCAAGGTGATGGAAGGTTCTTTTGGGTTCAAAGATTTTACTCTAGGGACTAGGTACATTATAAAAACCAATTCCTCAAATTTTAAGGGAAAATTCCTTAGAAAATATCAATGGTGTACGACCAAGAATATGGAATTAACATAGATAAATTAAATGTAACTAATGACATGGTGGTGTGTACTTTTATCATTTCCTCAATGTTGTTTAATTATTTATCTAATTATGTATTTTCACACTATTATGTATTTTCCATGTTTTCTAAAAACATTTGATATTTCATTTTAACCCTAGTAATGGAGTTATCAATTACGACAACAATATGAAATATTATTTCAAACCATATGTCTTAGTAATTTCCAATTCTTATATATAGGTATGCCCTATTTTGAAATATATAGAGTAAACATATTTTTGACTTTTATGTGATAATTTTCATAGATTTTTTTTTTAAAATACTAATGTAAAAGGAATATTTACAAAGGAATAATATTAGAATTAAAAAAGGTGAGGTAAAATCCTTTGTCTTTATAGGTAAAACAACATATTCTAAATCATATTTGTATTCTCCCAGTATAAATCTTCTTAATGAAAGTAAATGAATATAAGAAGATCCAATGATATCCATAGAGATGGATGATATCCTATTAATAGATCTTGAACTTGTGTTAAAATACTCATTGATGTTTCAATTGAATAATTACATGGTCATCCACCATAGAATCCAGTTGAGTTTACCATTGAACTCTTCTAAAACAAACCATATATAAAAAAATTCATTTAGAATGGAACCACGGAGTTGAATGAGCTGAATTGATAGTTATATTAGTTTTTTCATACGATAATTATAAACCATAGTGTTTCAAAATTAGGATTACATATTTTATTAGTAAAAAAATATGATGGTTCTAGGAGACTGTTCATCATTTACAAGAATATCAATTTCATTGCTATAAAGAATAATTATCATTTTAATTGATTTTAAAAATTATTGTATAAACTTCAAGTAGCCTATTACTTTTCAAAGATTGATATTTTCTCAAGTTATCATTAGTTAAGGGTGATGAAATGATTTTATGTGGAAGATAGAATTTCAAAAAATCTATAGACATTATGATTTTATGGTATTTCATTTTGGTTTGACTAATAAACCATCAAACATTATGGATATTATGAATATAATGCTAAAATAATATATCGATAAGATTTTGGTTGTGTTAATTAAATATATATTGATATATTCTATGATCCATAAAGAGAATTAGAATAATTTATAGATAATTCCAATAACCCTTTGGAAATAAAATTATATGGAAAATATATTGAGTGTGAATTGTGGATTATATAAGTTTATTTTCAGGGATATATAGTCTCTATGAATAAAATATATGTTAATCCTACAAAGGAATGGGTAGTAAGATAATGTCTGATAAAAATTAATATAATTGGGATCCAATGTTTTATGGGTTTAGTTGGTTAATATAGGCATTTATCATGAATTTTTCAAATGTTCCCACATGTTAACCAATTTAACACTTAGAGGGGTTAAATTAACCTGATCAATTAAAATTGAGGAGTGTTTTGAAGAGTTGGAGTTAAGAATAATTAATTCACCTGTATTAACTCTACCATCTATTAAGGAATGATTTATAATATATCATGATTTATCAAGGAATGGGTGTGGTTATTCTATTATGAATAATGATAGTGTGATTGGTTATACATCGAGGAAATTGAAAATCCATCAATAGAACTATCAAACAAATGTATTTGAACTATAAGCTATAATATTTTATTTGGACATATGGAGACACCACCTATATGGAGAAATATGTGATATATTTATATAGTTCACAACAGTTTAATGTGTATCTCCCCATTGAAAGGGTTATCATGGGGAAGGAAATATGGTTAAAACTACTCATGGACTATGATTTATTGATATAATATAACTATGGGAAATAAAATAATGTGGTTTTTTACATTGAGTGTTAGGGGCCACATAGCTTTAAATATGATGAGGATTAAAAATGATTCTATATGAAGTTATCTATTAAAATAGTATACGGTGATTTTATGGCAAGGGGAGACATATTTCCTTTTTCATGAAATTTATTAACAATCACAACCGAAAAAATAAAACATTCCCCATAAGATGATAAGAACATAAAAATGATGATTATATTATTAAATATTGGGAAATTGATAGATTTCATCTATAGAGGTAGAATAATAATGTTTGAGAAGAGGTTATGAGTTCCACCCATACCAGATTTAAAAAGGGAACTTCAAGATGTAGAACATAGTTTGATTTCATTATACACCCCAATAGTTCAAATATTTATAGGGATTTAAGGGAAAATTGATGGTGGGATGGTTTGTAGTAAGAAATTACAAACAATTATTCTATATGATTTGTGTGCTAGTCGGTAAAATTATAAATACAAAATCCCAAGGGATTCTTGAATCCTCTTACTATACCTCTATGGAAGTGGTGCAATATTATAATTGAATTTTTAACTAGACTCCCAAACACTCCATTTTTAGAATTATTCATTATTGGTAACCATTGGTCATCTTACTATGTAAAATCATTTCTTAATAATGAAAAAAGATATACCACTTAAATTCCTATCCCAAATATATATCAATGAAATAAAATGGTTTCCTAGGGAACCACTATTGATTATATCTGATCATAACCCTCGGTTCAAATAAAAATTTTAGAAGAATCTATAAAAGGATATCGACTCTAAGATACATCTAACCAACTCATATCATTCTTAGACTGATGAGAGGTTATAAAGAACTATCCACATTTTAGAAGACATGATGAGATCATGTTCTCCTGACTTCAAGGGTATATGGGACCAGTATCCCCCTTTTTTAAAATTTGAATACAATAATAGATTCAATTCAAGCCTCTAAATGGAATCATATAAAGCACTATGTGGAAATATGTTTTGTAATCCAACCTATTTTAAATAATCTAGAAAATGAAATCCATTTCACCCTAATATAGTGCAGGATATTGTTGTTTAAATAAAAAAAATTTAGGATTATATTAATATAGAATAGAGTATAAAAATAGTTAATCTTATAATCAATGTAATGGAATGGAATTTTATTTTCACGACCCGCCTTCACCCAAAGGAGGGAAGGGTCAGTAGATTTCCAGACACTTCCATCTATAAATTGAAGGAGATATAATGACCCCTGAAACCTGCCTTCAATAGGTATTTAAGTGGCGACCAGCACCCATGGTATATAATTACACAATAAATGGAAGGAATTAACCTTTTTATTTTAATAGGATCGTGAGATAATATAGTAAATCCCACAACACAAAATCTAGAAGTGAAAGTAAAGCCAAGAACCATTCCCAATGCATGTTACAAAAGTAAAATCCACAAAGAATGCAGAGACTTCAAAGAAAAATACCAAAAAGAAAGAACAACAGTAACTGTGATGATCTTCCACAAGGTCTGAGCTAGTACGGTCAAGAACGATCCTCGAAGTCCTCCTAGAAACCTGAAAACAATTTTATATACATACGGTGAGCATAAAAGTATACTCAGTAGGGAAAAACCAACGAATCTCATGCACAAGTGGGAGACATACTAATGTCATGTGAGAAAAGAGATAACTCAGCACCTAACAAGGAAACTAACCACCCAATCCTCACTAAGGCACACTCTCCAAATAACACAATCAAAAGTAATGTATAGTAACAGCACATCGATGTTTGGGTACCCCGAGCCACTTTCCCACTGGTTATTGAAGACATCCTATGCATCGAACCAATCCCGCCATTCTCGCTGCAGTCCCACTGCCACACCCACCTGCACACACCTGGGCCACAACCACACATCACGCCCGCAAACACCTGGGCCACAACCACTAACCCACCCGCAGACACCTTGGCCACAACTGTCAGATGTAACCACATAACCACGCCTGCAAAAACCTAGGACCGAACAACCACTGCCATGCCTGAAGACACCTGGGCCCCATCCTCAAGATACTTGGGAAACCACCTGCCCGTACACACTGGGCCAACCACCACACTACCCTACATGATTATTCTTGGGATAATAATGGACTTTAGGCCATCACAGCCTGCCCGAAGATACTTGGGATATCCGGGAAATGGAGAAGAAAGGAGCTAATAACCAGCCACAAATAGAAGTGTTGGAAAAAACACCCTCCCCCATGAAATGGGGATGTTTGGAACTAAGTGATCAACTTGGGTGGGGTGAGAATAAGAAACAAAAAAACTACGAGTATATGTATAGGTAACAAGCACTCACCCAATCGAGGTTTTTCTTCAGACATCCTAAAAACCGCTATCCTTACTATTCATTCATAAGAGAAGAGAACAACACCCATGACCAAGACACAACTCACACCAAACCAAATCCCCATGTCCCATCCTTTCCTTCATGTTTAGCAATAATTTTTAAATAAGTTGTTGCACTACTAGGAAACAAACAGCATAAGCAGAAACCAAGGGAGAAAGTTACAGTCAACAGCAATTTAAGCATTCACACCTGGTTCTATCGCAAAGTCACTACAACAAGGGATAAGGGAGATCCCTAGAAGTACTGGAACCAAAGAAAACCCCATGGTACATCCCCATGTCCCCCAAAATCCAGGAGCCAATGGTTTCTCAACAACAGAGGATTACACCCCAATTCGTGATATAATCAAGATAACCACACGACCTTAAAATTCACAACCAGCGAAACCCTAGGAATAGGGGATCCCAGCCCCTCCCACATCACCCAAGAATCAGACTGTGACTGAAAAAACCATACCACTACCACCAACCCAATGCAGGCCCATGCAGGTGTTTTCAAATTTAAAAGATTTAACACACACCATGATTCCAATTATGTTGTACTTTAACCGGGGTTAACATAGGAAAATATTGATCTGTGTGCTTTCAATTTATTTATCCAAATATACGTAATTAACCAATTTCCTTTACACGACCAACACAAGAGGTAAGGTTTTATTAGTGCTTATAGAAATACCACCAACGACCATGATTTTCAGTAGGCGTAATCCTGTACAAATCAGAAATCAGGAATCATGGAAGAGGAGAAAAACATAATAGCATCATTGATCACACCCCTCCCCTTAATTCTTTAGAATCCATTTATTATCGTCATTAGAGTTTGGTTCATCCAATTCTACAAAAGCAATAGCATACCCACCCTGAAAGATACAGAGAAAGGAGAGACGAAGGTGAAACCCCTACCTGATTGATCAATGATCGAATCTTCTCTTCATGCGTGAGGAACAGCAGATGTGAAAATTGTAGGGGTGTGACCTCAGGAACTCATGGATGAGCAGACGAATTGATCACAGGGTGATGAAGAAAAAGAAACCAAGGGAGAACCCTTTAGTTTATAAGGGTCAGGGACAGTTGAGATACTGAGATAAGAACGCAAAACCATAGAGGGTGTGGGGTCGTGGGTTGACCACGCGGCCCCACATGTCATTAAAGGGTCCCCGCCTTTAGGGGCTGTTAAAACCAATGCACACTAGGTACCTCATCAAACACTTAATTTAATGGGGCATTAATGGGCTTTAAAAAAATATTAAAGGGTCAAAACAGGGTTTAAAACCCAATTTCCCCAAAAATGAAGTGCTACTGGAAAACCCGTGGGGTAGGCCAGAGCGACTGGAAGCTGAGAGCTACCGCTGGCTAGCAGGGACCGGTAGCTGAGAGCTACCGGTGGCTGACAGCGACGGGTCACTGAGAGCTACCGATGGCGGACAGCGACCGGTAGTCGAGGGCTACCGATGGCCGAGGCCCTCCAGTAGCCGAGAGCTACTACTAGCCAAGAGCCACCGGTTGGCCAAGGCTACTGCTAGGAGTCACCAAGAAGCTGGGATGGCCTTCCAGACCACCCAGAACACCTCAAACATCAGAGTTTTAATATGTAATAGACCTCCAATAACTCGGGCCATTACGTGTATGAGGGGTGTTATGTTTTTTAATGGTTTCACTATGAAAGGGATTAATAATATTTAGTAAAAAGGTAAAGTTATGCCATTTGTACTTTAGGCCTTTTGAAATACGAGAATTTTTTGGAGTTGTACATTACTAGTGTTCTATTTTACCCTCCCTTCCTAAATTAAGAAACGTCTTCCATATTACATTATATAGGCAATACATGAAACATCTAATGAATGTTCTCACAAATAAGTGAATAGAGTTGGATCCTTAATAGTATTAAAATGAGGATCTTATCTAGATTCTTGATAGTTCAGTGCATGTGTTATGGAATCAAACAAACTTATTATTTAATGTACTTTAGAGAAATAAAAATCTATAAGAGGGAGACTGGGATCCTAAATAATCTTTGAGGAAGGAATAATTAAAAAATTTCATTAATAAAAATTTTGTTTTCTATGTTTTATTTTCATCAAGTTTTTTCAAGAGATATTCTATATTGGATGTCCATGAAAGACTCAAAAAAATTTCTGTAATTAGTCAATTTATTTCAATAAACTATGTTTCGAATATAGTTTTATCTTATATATAAAATTAATTTTTAAAACTATATTTTTTCTAAAATATATTTTTATGTAATTAAGGGTGTTTATATTAAATTTTTCATTCAATTTTTTTTGATAAAATGATAATTTAAATTTTAAATCATAAATGTTAAATTATGTAGAATAGAAATTCAATATTTTTTCATTAAAATTTATTACTAAGGTAACAAATTAATTATCTTGGTAAATGTAAATTATAGAAAATTTTAAAATTTTAAAACATAAAAATAAATAAAAAACACAAATATTTATGAAAAAGAGTATTTGTAATTATTTTAAACACAAAATTAATATCGCTACATATTATTTCAATATTTTTTCGTTTTAACCTTGATTATTAGCTTTACATTATTGAAGATTGAAGGGTTACTATAAAAATACAATTCTCCCTACTTATAAAAGAGTAATAATCCCACCACTTCAACACTCAACTATCCTTCAAATTTATCCCAAAAAATTGCATATCTTTCTCCTCTTGGTACCCTCTCCCTAATTCAAAATATTTTTATTCACCACTAGTTAGAAGAATTAATTCATTTATGATGAAACATTTAATGTAAATTCAACTCCTCAATGTCAATCTTATCAACCACATAGATTATATTATAAATTATCTTCGTTACATTTCATTAAAATAAATAAATATAATGATATTTTTATTATTTATATACATTTTTATTTCTATAGTAATTAAATTATCATTTTTTCATTTATCACAAATATTAAGAAAAAAATCCTTATTTCTGTTTATGTGCGGTCTACAGCCACTACGAACAATAAAACTAATTTTTCATCATCATCCATAATTGATGGTTCATAGAATGAATTTAATGATAAAATAGGATTTTTATGATATAATTAATGTTCTAGTATGAAAATGTGGTGTGTGTATTAATTATTTAATCAATAAATGATAATCATTAATTTAATCATTTAAAATAAGTGTACAAAGTGGATAATATTTATTTCAATTTTTTTAATATTTTCATATAAATTAATAATTATTATAAATCTATAAAAATAAAATATGTCAATCTAATAAACACTAAATAATATCATTATACCTATTTTATAATTATATTCCAATAAATCCACCTCCTAATACTCCATTAAATCAATGTATGTTCATATTTGTGTTAGTTTGAAAACCTACTTGAATAACACTTGTAATTTATATCATCACTGAATATGGGAATATATTTAATGGTATAAAATAATATAAATATGTGAATAATAATATTTTTATTCTGTATTGGTTATATCAATATTTAATTCATTAATTAATAAAATCCACTTTAATAATCAAGAATCCCCAAAACAATATTGTTCTTGACTTTGAATTCATGTATAAATAATAAAAAACTCATGAAATGAATTTAGAAATCATAAATAATTATAAATCATATGCCCTCTTAGTGGCTTCTCTCTCCCTTATTCTAAATCATTTGATTTCTTCAGTGGTGATGCACAGGGGGGAGGCAGCTACACTGCTTTCAGCTCCAACTCTCCATTAACTCTTACCTCTTCCTTCCTTAATCACATCCCCCTAGTCATTAATTTTTCTAATTTATTATAGTGCTCCTACCTCCCCACTTATTCCCCTTCCTCCTTGGGTTTTTTATAGTTCCTTTTGGCAGTGAATGTGCTCCTTTCTTTAATCCACTTTATTTTTTCTTCCCATTATCCTATGCTCCACCCTTGATTGTTTGATTTTGTTCACTTGTGGGATAGCATTATCATATCACCACCCCTATTTCTTTATTATAATTTGAATTAAACCTCCTTTTTGATCTATGTGTTGTAGATTTATATGGTCAGGGTCAGGAATGGTGGTAGAGTTCAGTATTCTTCTTCTCATTTTCCATTGTTATAAAACCCATTATTCTCAAACCCATAATGGTCGGGAACAATGAAGGTTTAAAGACATCTTGAGATGGTGTTGGATGAGGTATAGAAGTATTATTAGTGGGTTTTCTACATCATAGTTGGTTTCTTTCGTAGCTTTTTGGATTCTATCTTTTTTGGTCATTTTGGTGTTTCTTCTATTGATATTTTCTAGTTTTGATTTTTCATATTTTCCATTTTTGGTGTTGTTCGGATGTATTTTTTTGTGGTCTGTTGTATGTTTTTACTGTATTATGTTTCTCATTTTTGGTTTTTGATGATGCTGATGTTGACACTCTTTTTATTCTATAAATGATGATTATTATGTGAGGTCTTGCGATGGATGCAATGATCATCGATGATGAATATGTTTTTTTTTAGATTTGTGAATGGTTTAATGATGATGGTGAGTTTCATAGAGTTTTATGATAGTGTTTTGATGATGCAGAATGATGATTGATTTTGGATTCTTATTGAATGTGGTGACAAAAATATTCTGGAGGTTTTGATTTCACCGAGCATTCGTGCCAATAATATTGTGATGGTGGTGACATAAGGCGATGGTGAGGATGACAAGGTTTGGAATGAAAGATGGATATTTTCTAGTGATGATGGTGATGTGATGATGGTGCTGACACTATTTCTTATGTAGTGGTATCATCATGAAAACAATTGATATGGATTTATGGGGTGGCTCAAATAATTTTCAGGGTTATCATTGATCCAACAACTCTGTGGCATGTTTTCCATTTTTTATTTTCTTTTGGGTTTGAAAATATTGAATCATCAATCACTTTCCCCATTGTAATGTGTCTTTTGATTTTTGGTTTTTAAATTTTTAACATGTGATCAGTTAGCTCACCTGAATGTGTGAATTGGACTTTTTTTGGGTCCCCACTCGACCAATGAAAGAGATTTTATAAAAAGTAATAAAAATATTTGGAGTAATAACAAAAAGAAAAAAGAAAAAAATTATAAACCATACCTGACATTTACTTTATAATTTAGTAACAATGAAAATTTTATGAAGAATGAATACAAAGACCTCTATTTTGAACATTGTATAACTGATAAAAACTATAAAACACTGATATAAAAAATATGAAAAATTCATACAGAGGATGAATATTTATGAAGATTAAAAATTAAAATAAATATGATTAAGTTTCAAAATTAAGCGATTAATATATAAAGGATTATGATACTAAAGGATAAAGTAATTTCATAGAAATCATGAAAAATTATAACATATTTATATTTTTTACAAGAAAAACTGTGGTAATAAATGAACTACTGAATACTATGGGGTATTAATAATCTAGCTATTAAACATATTTTCTAATTATATAAGTGTCAGTATTATTTTAAGTAATAAATATTTAATTAAAATTATATAATTAATTAAATAATTTAAATGAAAATATATTTTTATAAAATTGAATCATAAATTATTATATTATTGTCTTTTGTTTGTCAGATAAATTTATGAGACCATGATTAATAATTCTAGGTGTTCTAAAATGAGTTATATTTATAAAAAGTTTATTTTCTAGAATAAAATATGATTTTATTTAAAAATTATGTTATTCAAAATTAAAAAATTATTTTAAATAAATGGAGTTCATTTTTGAATTCAACGTGTTGAAAAATGGTTTGGGTGAATTTTTTATATTTTTCTAAAATACTAGAATTTTGGGAGAATAGAGACATTCAGTAATTTAATAAAGGGATGACAGTCTTTTTCCCAAGCTCCCCCTCCCACTCTCAAGTCCATATAGTATTTCCCCTAAAACCCTCTCTATAGGGTTGGTGGTGTGTCTGAGAATGGTTTCCTATCCTCTTCTTCTTATCTTTCTTTTTATCGCATCCTCCAATATCCTCTCAACTCATTTCTTCATTGTTGATTTCTTATCTAAGAAGGTGTGGTTTTTGGTGCTATTCACATATGTGGTTTTCTATCCCGATGATGGTTGTTTCTGTAACCCCATAACTCAGTATCACCTCTTTGACCTTGTGTAACATCATTACTATCTAGGTCAGATCTGGAGTGATGATTACTCGGTGGTTTTTGGATAAATGGAGTGGTGGTTAAGAGCTTTTTTAGGTTCTCCAGTGTAGGTATGATCTTTGTTTTGCATGTTTATTTTATTTTAGGAGATATTTTGTCACATGAAAGCACCAGATACCCTTATCCCGACCCTAACCCCAAGGCCCTCTACTACACTTCAAGATGGAGATGCGATAGTGGGTCCTTAATGGTTTTGGGAGGTGGGATCTGGTGGGGGTTGTTCTTCGCACGCGATAGGTTTCTCATGGTTTTGATGATGATTAGTGTGTTCCTTCTATAGTGGGGGATATGAATGATGTTTTTTAGTGATGGTTTCTACTTCTATATCGGGTAAGGTTTTTCTTTATCTCTGTCAAACCACAATGATTTTGTGTCAAGTGTGGTGTTTGAATGAGGATGATGACGGTGGTGTTATGATGGTGATGTCACCCCTAGTAATCTGGTGTTGGGAATCAACTAAATTAGTTGGTGTTTGCATCATTTTTTTTGTTTTTTCTATGGTGGAGATGATGAGGCTTCTTTCGACAACAACAACAACAGAGGATGCTGGTTGAAGATCTGAAAAAAATTCATTTGATGTGAAAATTAGAGCATTCCACCAGGTGTGTCTCTGGGAAAGGGTGTCTCTCGTGATGGGAGTGAGAATTGAGGAAGATATTGGAATCAAGACTTCTCATTAACCGAGATGGGAAACGATGACTTCAATTTTGATATTTTAATTTTAAAGGTTTCTATTATGGTGGTATGGTTGTTTTTGGATATAGGTTAATCTAGATTCTCAAATTTGAAGATAGTATTTTATAGGATTATAGTCTAAGTGTGATTTTTTGGGTGTTTTCTGATGGTTTTATTATAGTTACCACTTTTCCATAATCTGGTTTTCCAAATAATAAATAAAATATTGATTAATTTTTAAAAATGGAAAATAAATTAATTTATGCATCATGCTTGGGTCATGGATGATGTAAATGTCCATTGGTTTAAACTCACTTTCACTTATTATGGTTTTGTGTCACATAAATAAATACTATTCATAATCTTAAGAAAAATATTAAAATAATTATTTAAATAATGTAAAACCCCTCCACTTCTCCACTTTAAATACCACCCCCATCTTGCTCTCAACCCTCTCATGATTTATTTCATTGTCTAAGTTCTACCCAATCATCATCCCAAGGCTCTTCCCCACGTCAAAACCATCTTGCCTCACCAAAAGGACAAAACTAAAGGCCTTGAAGTGGATATCAAATAGAAGACATCGAGAGGTAATAATCCTCTTTCTTTTTCATGTGTTTTATTATAAATTCATTTCTTTAATTATACTATATTTCGCTCCCCTTATACATGAGGTATGAAATATCCAAAATCATGTATATTCTATATTTTATCATGTTAATATAAAAAAATTATCATCTTCCTTCATCTCATATTCTTCTTATTCTACAAAAAATAAAAAATACCCTTCGTGATGTGTTGTTTACCAAAATCCTGCATGATGTGATTTTAATTTCCATTACATCCTTCAAATATGATCATAAAACCATTTTATTGGATGAAAAAATTGTAAAGTGCCTGATGTAAACTATTTTATGCTCTATGATGAAATTATATTCCTAAAATTATACTATATAATGAATAATGTTATTGATTATTGAGGAACCACAAAAAATGATCTAAACAAATATCATTAATGTTTTGTCTAAGGATTCATCATCATAAAAGATAAAATTTGATTTATGGTATCATTATATATTCTAAAAATACATGAATACCATTTCATTCCTCATCTAGAATTTAATTTCCTTATTATAATAAAATAAAATAAAACTAACCATGGATATCATGAAAAAAATGCACATGAAACAATGGAAGGAACAAAATACTAATAACTAAAGGTTGAAATGATGTTATTAAGTGAAATTATAATGTGTTATAAACATGAAAATGTTTCTGTAAAAAACAAATAATACAATTGTAACCATTAGAAATGAGTTTTAAACACGTTTTATGTAAGGAAAACTAGAGGTAAGGGAAATTTATATTTGTTTGTTCATTTATTCTTGATGGAAATTAAATAATTATGTTTTTTAAGGTAATTCTTTACCCAATTTCCATTCATTATGTTAACGTTCTACTTCATTTATTTTTTGGTATTAATTTTTGTGTGTGGTGAATTATGTTTAAATGTGTATTTATTGTGTATATACATATTCCATACACTCTATTAAGTCTCACTTCAATTATATGATATTTATAAGGGGGTTGTATTTTAAAATCCTCTTTTAAAATTTTGTTTTACAAAATTCAAAAGAAATATTTTCATGAAATTATTCATGTTGTATGATTATGTTCAAGTTAGTTTTCATTTTTTTTGATGTGGGGTGTGACTTGTATCTATATACAATTCATTAGGTATATTTAAGTTAGAGGTCGATCGTATGGTTAATCCATGTGTAACTACGTCGGTTTCATCTTAAGGTAGTCGTTAGTGTTACATTGTACGGTAGAAATGGGGGTTTCAAACCCTATGGTAGTAACACGGGTTAAATGTTTCAATAACTAATTTCCCAAGTAACCTATATTGTTTATTTATGTTTTCCTATGTTTTATGGAAATCTCTTAATTTTTAAAAGTATGTATACGATATATTATAGATGAGAAAAGTTTCGATGTGGAAATAATTTTCATGTACATATTTTTATTTATGGGAAAAAAGTTTCATTCCTTTTTTTTACCCCTTAATGAGATTTTGTGCTCATCCCATGTTTTCAAAATGTATTTCACAGGATTCATTAGAGGTTTGAAGGAATGTTAAGGTGATATTTGAGATGAATTCATTTAGTTATACTGTAATTATTTTTGAAAACTCTAATAAAATGTATGTAAGTTGTTTTCTAACCCTCTAGTACCTAGACCAGAAAAGTTCCTTATATTTATAATGTACTATATAGGTTTATGTTATCTCTTATAAAAAAATACTCAACATATTTAAGTATTGAATCTGAAAGTGTGTGTTTAGGGAATTTCATGAATGGTAAGGGTAAACCTTTGCAAATTCATCTCTTGGAGAAATTTTTTGTATTGTTGACAAAATTACTTTTATTTGGATTATATACATCTTATTTGAGATTTTATATTATCAAATACCATTATTTATGATATTTTAACATATATTTTAATTCCACTATTTATTTTAGTTTTTTATTGATTTTTTTTCAAATAAATAAGTGGGGTTTTCAATCATAATTTTCATTCCTTGGGACTAATCTTATATTCAATGCCTATTTATTTTTTTTTCAGAGAAAACATTTATACGAAATAATTTTATTATATTACTCCTATAATTTAAGTGATTTATATTCCTTTAGTGTTATACCTTCTTTATATTTCATTTATCCAATATTTTCTTGCACCATTGTAAATCTCAATCTCTTCTACTGTGAAAACCAAATATTATGTTTAGTGAATTTATATTATGTGTAGTTTTCAATCGAATACATCCCTATATGGGTATCGGAAAGTGGATATGGATAATTCATAGACGCACCTTGGATTAGTCACCCTAAATAAGGTTTGTTGAGCATTGAATCCACAATCACCATAAGGATTGTGAGTTGGACTAAGACTGAAAACCGAGATAAACACTCTAGGAGAAAGTGATTTATAATATTAACTTTGTCATTATGAATCACTGTGAAGTATTTTTTATACCATTTCCTTTCTCTTATACCAGTGAATATTATTTAACCCATTTCAAATATTCCATGGATAACCCACCACATTGAAAGTACCCTCTCTACTATATTTCATTGATAAGGGTACTTAATGTTACATATATAATACCCAATGTATTCTATATTGATTAAGGGGTGTTCTCCTATAAATACACATTATACATTTGAAATGGAAATTACATAATTTTTTTATTATTCCTTTTACAGATGGCTATGCATTTATTCAACAAGTGGTTCATTAGGGAATAGTACGAAAAAACATGTTGAGACTTATAATGAATGTATTAGAGTTAATAATGTGATGTGTGGGACAAAAATATATATCCCCTCGATTCATCAATAGGTATCATGGGTAAAACATGATGGGTTTTGTTTTATACCTATTCCTATAATAGGATAGTGTCTTGAAATTACGCCTTGGAAGCCTTTTGTTGATGTCATACATTATACATTCCATCAGTATGAGATAAATTATTATTGTTATCTACGTTTTCATTTATTAACCTAGACATATAATTCCCTTATTTTTAGTTTATTAGATATTCATATTGGAAAATAATTCATTCCATATCACTTATTCCATGTTCATGTAATGAATGATTCTTTTTTATTCACTCCCTTATGATCATATAAACCCACTTTTATCTTTTTTTCATTACATAGGAATCATATACTAAAACTATGTGTGATTTTTGCAGATATAATGGAATATCAAATCATGTTTTCCAAATGTTTTCATTTTGTATCTTTGATTTTCAAATTTTATCTAGGTTTTTTTTCAAATTTTCTAAGACTAGTATGTTATTGGATATTTTTAGAAATCTTATATTTTATACCAACATTATAATATAACTACCAGAATAATGTTCTAGAATCAAATATGTAACATTTGGTATCGTAGAATGTTTTTTACAAACTTAGGGGAATATATTTAGAAAAATCCTGTTAGATTTACCAAGTACTATGAAAAAGCCTTAATATTTATAGATAAAACTCTATAAAACATTATTATAGTTTTATTTTACAATGTTATATAATGGGATAATTATGTGTATTAGATTGGGGAATGAAGAAGACAAATTGGAGTAATTGGAACCATATCGACTCCAATAGTAAATATCAGGATATTCCCTTAGAAAAATAATTCATGTCCAAGTTGATGTTAACTATTCCATTTGCATACCTAAGAAGGTGGCCCAATATTTTATGAATAATATCTCTTGAATAGAGTCACATGTTGATCAAAAACATGGTGTAATACTGTTGTACAAATTCATGTGGTGATGACCCCAATCATTCAATGGAAATTCAAATCCATTGGAATTTGAATAGTGGATCAAATCCCTAGAGATAATCATTATCACTATGGGAATTAGTGAAAAGGACAAATTCATCATGGTGGACTATCATCTAAATGGTAATGAAGAACAATGGTGGTCACTAATTCAAAACACTAATGAGGAACCAGTGATAAATAATATGGAATGTGGAATATTCATGGAGGTTCTCTATGAAAAATACTTTCCTCATGAACAAATTTTAGAAATAGAAAATAATTTCCAAAAATAATAGAAAAAATCAGGTTAAAAATGTTAATGAATATGAGAATAACATTGAAATATTATCTAGACATGTTGTCAAATAATTATGTAGATCGGAAACCAATATTTAAAATTTTATTGATGTGTTAAATATGATCATTTGAAGGTTTTCGGTCACTCCAAATGTTTCACAATAAGATGATATAGTCACAAAAAACACTAATATGGGAATGGGTTTCTCTATGACATATTCATTCAAGGGAAAGATATAGAAGATATGAATGGATATTCATCATGGGATGGATATTTTAAAAAAATGGAATAAAGGAAGGTTGAGATTTCTAAAATGTGATAAATATGGGAAAAACATTATGCGGTTGCAGGAAGGGAACACAAGATTTTTTACTAGGGACAAGAATGGACATCAATATCCTGAATGTAAGGAAAATATATAATTAGTGGAGTTTTCATTATTTAAATGTAGGGATAATGGAACATATGTGAACAGTTTCCCTAAAGGACAAGGGATTTTATTGTAGAAAATGGAAATAGGGAATGTACAAGCTTATTTGATTACCTTAGTTGATGTTAAATTTCATAATAATGTGGTAAAAAGTAGATTGATCACTCCTTAAAATTTATCTAATTTATTATTTGATAATATATCTTCAAATATCTTTATATCTTCCATGTTTTCTTAAACATTATATATTTCCCTATCACCCTAGTTAGGGAGATATCAATTAATACAATGAGTGTAATTATTATTAAAATAATGATGTGTTAGGTTGTTCCAATTATAATTTATGGGAATAACCTATTTGAAAAAATATATATTATACCTATGGTTGACTTTGTTATGATCCTTGGAATGTATTTTCTTGTAATTCATGATGTAAAAAATTTATTTACTATAGAGGAATAATATGATTGGGGAAGGTGAGGTGGAATCTTATATCATTGGAGGGTGAAATTATTCATACCAATAATTTCCATATTCTCTTATAGTATCTCCAGTTAATTGAATTATTATAATTTAATAAGATCAAGAATTTTCCCTATATAATTAATGTATATTAGAAATAAAGAATGGTACTATGGTAAAAAAATCCTTGATGTTTTCCTATAAGATTTATTTGGTCATCCATTACAGCGTGAAGTCGAGTTTCCCCTTGAATTCAATCATTATGTATGGAATATGTCTAAAACACTTTATATAATAGAACTAATTGATTTTTTGGAGTTATATTGATAGCTATAGTAGTTTTGTGATAATGAATTTATATACCCTGATGTTTCATTATAGGGAGCCCTTATATTATTCATGAAAAAGAATAATGTATCTATTTTATTGTGCACTAATTATATGGTGATAAATTCCATTATAATAAAGAATAAGTATCATTTACCAGGAATTGGTAAATTATTGTATCAAGCTCTAGGATCCCAATAATTTTCAAATATCGATAGTCATTGTAGTTATCATCAGTTAAGGGCGAAGAATGATGACCCGATAATGCTGGTATTTCAAATGAGGTATGGACATTATGTGTTTGTGGAAATTTCATTTGTATTAACTAATGCACCTTCTATTTTTGTGGATCTAATGAATAAAATGTTTAACCATTATCGTAATAACATTGTGGTGGTATTCATTGGTGATTTATTTATAAAATATATGATATATTAAGATCATGAGATTCATCTATAATTAATTATGTATACCTTTGGAAAATTTAATTATATTTAAAATATAGTATGTTTGAATTTTAGCTTAATGGAGTTATTTTTATGGACATATTTTATGTAAATATAGAATATCTGTTAACCCTTCAAACATAAATATAATAAAATAATAGCCTAATCTAATGAACATAACCAGGATCCAGAGTTTCAATGGTTTAGCAGGGTGTTGTTGATGTTTTTCTTAAAAATTTCATAGTTGGATAACCTGTTAACTAAGTTAACATGTGAAGGTGATAAATTAAATGGGTCAACTAATTAGGGTAATAGTATTAACTCTACTATATAGTAATGTTGGATTTTTAAAATTTAGTAATTTAATAATTAATGGACTTGGTTGGGTCTTTATGGAGAATAATATGATGAATTATTAAACATTATAGAAATTAATATCCTTGAACTGTACTACGAAACTCATTACCATAGGCTATAAGCAATAATATTTTCATTGAAAATATAAATACACTACCTATATAGATAATGATGTGATATATATATATATAACATAGTAGATTGAATTATATATTCTATGATAACAAGATAAACATGATGTAATGAATATGATTGGAACTACTCAAGGACTATGATTTCTCGATACACTATCACCCTAGGAAGGAAAACAAGGTAAATGACACAATGGGAATATGGGATCATAGAGTTTTAACTATGATAATGATTAACAATGATCCTATATAAATTTTTATACTAAAGATGGATATTGGGTTTTTTATGAATAGGGAGATATCTTTACTTATTCAAGAAATTTATAAACCAATCTTATTACAAAAGAGGGAGAAGTACGAGCTTGATGAAGAAAATATACAATATATTATTAAGGAAATAACTAATTGGAAATTTAAAAATTTCATCTATAAAGATGATTTATTGATGTTTTGGAATAGGATTATTGTTCTATCTATACTATAGTAGAAAAGGGAACTTTTTGATTAAGAACATAGCTCAAATATCTCTGTACACACAAGTAGAACAAATTGTATAAGTATTAAGTGAGCATTTCTAGTGGTATGGTATTATCTGAGAAAGTATAGAATATTTGTTTAGATTACTAGTATACATTTAGGTAAATACTGAAAGAAAAAATCCTGGAGAAGTCATGCAACCTTTACCTATACCTTTATGGAAGTGGGAAATATTTAATAGAATTTTTACTATACTCACATAGACTCCATGGAAGAATGATGTTATATGGGTAGTCTTATATTGTCTCATTATATTTTCACATTTATTAGTAATAAGTGTATATTTACCCCATGACCACCTTTCCTATTCTATATCAATTAAATTTGAAATAATTATATGGATCCTCTATTGATTGTATCTAATCATTAACCTTTGTTCACAGTGAAATTTCGGAAGATTCTTTAAATATCCCTCAACACTGAGATACATTTAATCATCACCTATCATCATAAGAGTGATGGGTGGCCTAAAAAGACTATCTATACTTGATAAGACGTAATAAGATAAGTTTTTCATGAATTATACATTATATAAGATTAGTAACAACCTTCATTGGAATTTTTATACAATAATATCATCTTTTCAAACCATGATATGGAACCATGTGAAGAATTTTATGGAAATAGGATTCATACCAAATCCTTTTTTTGGATGATTTTAGAGAAATAACGCTAGTTTTCTTTGATCTTGTGGTGGAAATGAATATTAATTTAGGAACTATTAATGATCATATAAACTCAGAGATACAAACTATTTATGCTGATAATCAATGGAAATAATTGAAATTTCAAGTTAGGGGTTGTGTATTTTTTATGTTTTCAAAATAGAAGGGATTTTTAAGAGTTCGTAAAATGGGGAAGTTAATATCTAGGTATATTGGACCATTTGAAAAACTAGGAAAATAGGTTTTATATATTGAAAACTTGTTATTCAACAAAACATTTTAATCTACATGACATCCACTAAATTTTTATTACTAAGTAAATACTTTCCAAATTTTGTAGAAGTTATTATATATAACGGAATAGTGTAAGATCCTAAATTGTCTTATAATAAAGAGAATGTAAAAATTCTGAACACTACGTAGAAAGTGTTTTGGAATCAATCAACAATATTGGAGAAATTCATTTGGAGAAATCACAAAGTGGAGATCCATCCTGAATTCTAGAATAATATATAAGGAAAGAATATCAACATTTTTTTTAATTTTTTTTTAATTTTCCCCAATTCAAATGATATTATTATTTAATGGGGGAAAATGGATAACTTGAGACCCAAATGTTTTAGGTAGGAACTATATCCTACAAAATCACACTCTAATGATGATTTATTGAAATCATTATTAATAATTTGTAATTTTAATTTTTAAATTGATAGCGTTAAATTTATTTTTGAAGTAATCATATAAAATTTAATTTTTTTTTCATTTTTTATATTTTTTAAAAAATGGTCATATTTTAGTTGAAGAATACCATTTTCAAGAAACATGAAATTTATATGACTTTATCATTATATAATAATGAAATATAATTTTAATAAAACTTTTATGAAATATAATAAAAAATTAATAAATAAAAATATGAATTAAAAAAATATTTGAAATTATAAATCTCAGGTCTAATATTTTTAGAACTAAACAAAATTTTATTTCAATAAAAAACTATATTTGATTTTTTTAATGAAACAATAATTTTCATGGGAGATTCGGTATTGACTTTCCTAGAAGGGCTAATAATATAAATAATTGTATTATAAATAAATTTATTTTATGAAAACTTGTATCCAATAGAATTTTATATTATATTTAAATTTAATGCTCAAAAAATTAATTTTATTAATGTTTGTTCATGTAATTAAGTGTGTTTATTTTAAAATCAATATTTCACATATTTAGAAATTTTATTTGATAAAACGGTTTTCAAATTCTGAATCACAATTATCAAATGAGGTAAAAGGGGAAATAATAATTTTTTCATTAAAATTGATTAATATGATTAAAAATTAATTATCAACGTAAAAGTAAATAATAGAAAACATTAAAAATTAAAAAAGACAAACAATAGTCAAAAATATTTTAAAATGAAGTATTTGGGTGGATTTTCAACCCATTCCAAATATACCCTCGGATTGTATCCCTTTTTTCCATTGGCCCTTGAATATTAAATTAACATTATTTAAATTGTAAGTATTACACCCAAAATTACCCTTCTCCTCACTTATAAAAAAGTATGACTCTCACAACTTCATAACCCACCTATCCTTTGATATTTCCCACAGATTTATTATATTTTGATTAAACTATAACCCTATAATTTTCTAAAATATATTTTTTCATCATTAGATATCATAAGTCCTTTGTTTTGAAGGATACTTCTAAGGGGAATTCGCATCATTTATTGTGAGTATTATAAACCACTTTGTTATTCTTCTTATGCAAATTCTTTCAAATTTATTCTTGGAACACAAATATAATGATATAAGGATAATTAATATAATTTAATGTTTCTATATTTATGTTATTTTTATTTTTTATCCATATATTCTATCCGTTAAGAAAAATGAAGTCATTTTTTATGTGTACTTGCATACTACTACCACCACAATAAATGAAATTTACATTCCCCACCAACCATAATTGATAGTTACTAGAGTGGAATTAATGTGGAAAAATGATTTTTTTGATATCATTAATTTTATGGTATGAAAAATTGAGATCCTTTTAATTATTGTATCAAAAAATAATCATAGTTAATTTATTAATTTAACATAAGTATACTAGGATGATAATCTTTTTATTAAAAGTGTGAAATATTTTCATACCCAGTAATTATTATTAGAATTCCATGAAAATCATTTATATCCCACTAATAAATAATAAATAGTGTCATTATACTTTCTCCAATTATTATATTACAATATAACCACCTCATTATCCATCATTAAATTAGGGTATGTTCTTGTTTCGGTCGACATAACAACCAATTCGAAAGATACTATGAATTTATATCTTTAATGAAATGGGATCATAATTAATACTATAATATAATATGAATTTTTAAATAAGTATGTTTTTTTATTTTTGAGACATTATATAAATAATTAATTCATTAATTAATAAAACACATGTCGATAATCAAAAATTACTAAAACATACTTATTGATTTCTTCATCAAGTATAAATACTAAAATGAAATTGAAATGAAATTGAAATTTCATAAACAACTATAAATCCACCCAACATAAGATTAAGTGAACTATAAATAATTATCATTATAAGAATAATGAAATTGGAACACCCTAAAAATTTATATATACATACTTTGAAATAAAATTAAAGTATTTGATAGATTACATTACACACAACCTCCAGTCTAAATAAACCGCAATATAGAATATCATTAAATAAAATTGGTTAAATTAGAAGGTATAAATAATAATAAACAATTTATTAAATATATTTATAAATGTTCTAAAATGTGAAATTATCTTTATTAATTAAAAATAAATAAGTACTAAATATTTAGTATAGTCACTTTAAGCATTAAAAATATGTCTAATTCAAAAATTAATTTTATTATATTTTTTCATAAGAAAATTATAATTAATTATTACCATTTTAAAATTTTAAATTTAATAAATTTATATCATTTTTAAATTATATTTTCATGATTATATTAGTGTTAATGAATATTATTTTTCTAAAAACATTTATTTTTCAATTAATAGTGACAAATAACAACTTTTAAAAAAATGTTATTTACTTACAAGTAAATCTAATATTATATTTTGAATTTTATCTTAAATGTACCAAAATATAATTTCTTTAGAAATAATGTAAATAATAACATATGAATCTTCATTATACATTATTTTGGTATAAGATAATTGTTTTTCTTGAAAACACATTTTTCTAAAAAACTATTTTTACGAACGCAACATATTTTAATATGAATAAATAAATTTAATAACTATTTAGTAATTTTTTAATGAAATATATAGATTATATATTCATTATAATAATTTAACATTCATTTTATTGTTTTTACGTGGAACTTAATGGTTGTAAATTTAGTTTCATGTTTAAAAGATCATTTTTCTAAAATGCGTATTTTTTTGCTGTTTTCGCACGTAATTAAAATTAAACTGTACCATTTATAGATATTGAATTCATTAAAATATACTATATATTTGAAATCATCTTAAATAATATGATTCATTATCATTGAATTAATTATTTACTATTATGAATAGTAAAATGCCTTAAAATAATTAGAATGGTTATGGTTAATACGTGTTTTCCAAGGGATAAACCATGATTTAAGGGTAATATTTCTAAATAAAACAATAAAAAATTATTTTTTTCAATATAATAAAACCATATATAATACTTTTTGTAATAACTTTCTATTATAAGACACGTTTCTATTAAAGTGACCTTTAATCGTTGAAATCTTTTAGGAAATACATTTGGGTCCCTCCCCTCTCTTATAAAAGGTGAAAAATACCCCTCACTTATTCACATCATTTTACCCTTCTATATTTTCAATTACCTAATAAAAAACCTTCATATATCTATTAAATTAATATAAGTGTAACATCCTAGGTAAATAAATAATATTAAAATTTTAAATTTATTAATATTTGTGAATTAATTACTAATTTTTCATTAATGTGGATGCGATTTTTGATTGCGTACTCAACATGCAACAACTGGTTTAATTGAAATCTTATGTTGCCCACAAATTTGAGTTATATTGAAAAATAATTTAATAATATTATTATTTTAAATAGTAGTTATCACATAGCTATTATATTAGCGGGAATGAACAGAACTAACTACATTATGATTACACATGTTTGTAAAATGTTTTTACATTTATCCAATAAATTTTAGAGGCTTAAAATAATAATGAATCTGATTATAACATTGAAAAACTCTAAAAGGCCATTTTACCACATTTTGATAGAAAATACTTTTTTAATATAGTTTTTTAAACTTTTAAATGTTCATTTTTGAAAAATAAATTTACTCATTATAATCGGGATATCGAAATTTAGATTTGGTAAATTATTTGGTATTTTTACTATAATGTTCTTTTTTAATGAATACTGAAAAATATTGCATTTTTAGTCTTAACTATCTTTTTATCTAATATATTTATATAGATAAATTTTCCTTTTAATTGGTTTTAAAATATAATCGGATAATATTTTTATCATTCAATTTAGTTTATTTCATTAAGAGTAATTTCACTTTGAAATTGTATATAAACAAATGTCAATATTTTGATAGTTATTATTTCTTATAAAAATGCTTTTGGGTTTTGAGAACATGAATTAATTTTAAATTAATTTATGAAAATTATATGTTTTTAATTTTTAAAAATGAATTCTATATTTTAAATAAGGAGGTCCAAATTGTTTAAATATTTAACTTTTATTTTTAGACATGATGAATAGTAACTTCATTAATTATTTTTTTTACCATTGTTAAAGGGTAAATATGGTAAATAAGGGTAAAAAATAATATTATAATATTATTAAATAACAATAACACCTATCCTAACACTATTTTCTAATACATGTCCGACCATGGTAATCCTTGGGTGGATTTTGGGGACCCCATTGAGCCACTTTTAAGTTAAAATATTATTTTATGAAAATTAATTAAAAGTTATGGAAAATGAAACATAGACAAATCTTGTTTAGTAAAAAAAATTTATATATGGTTAAATAAGTGATATTTTTGACTATTAATATTCTTTAGAAAGATAAAATATATTACCTATATCATGGTATTTTAATTATAATTTTTAGACATGATATAAATAAACTTATTTATGACACAATGGTGATGCAGTGATTAACTAATTAATGAAATATTTAAATAAATGAGATTATAAATATTAAAATAAATTTATTTTGAATCTATTTATGCCATACACTAATTTTAGATATAATTATGAAATTTTATCTTTGTGTTAATGTGTGTTTTCGAAACAATAATTTTATTTTGAATTTGAAAACAAAAATCAAAATATGAATAGTATATAAATTGACTTTAAGTTTTTTAAAAGAAATATTATATTATTAATTGATATAATAATCTATAAAATATAATATTCCACTAAATTACACATATAAATTTTATAAATACATGGATGAACCAATTTTAGTTTGATTGGAATTTTATGGAAACTATATTAATCATATAGTATGAATATACAAGAAGACATGGTAAGAGTTGAATTAGTTACCTAAGGGTTAAGGCTAAATGATAAGGTTAAATATGAATACAAAACATCTCTAAAACCTATTGGTTGACATGATTTCAAAAAAATAGTCATCTTATCTTTGAATGTAATGAGTTTTGGACCTTTTGAAACCGAAAAAGATCTTATAAAAAATTAATATTTCAAAACATTCTAAAAGTGCCCCTCCATCCTCTTATAAAAGGACACCACTTCTAACCAATTACTCAAACCACTCAAGCCACTTGTATCATCTAAAATATTCTCCAATAATCATCCAAAATCCATCTATTCCACCTATATTCCTTACTTTTGGCATAAGAAATTTTAATAAAGCCTTTTGGTTCCATCTAAAGGGAGTTACCCGATTTAAAGGTAACGTCTTCTCGGAAGTTCTTTTGTTTTATTTTACTTCTCCAACCCCATAAAATATATTTATTCCATTATTTTATAACAACAACAGTAACATAAATATACTAGTATGTTTTTATAAGAATTATTCCAACTACACATCCACACACCACCATATAATGGATACGAACATATTGTTTCTCTGGACAGCGAACTACTACCTCACAAATTGATGATTATTAAATTATCTCCTACCGCCTCTATTGGTGGCCATTATGATGAAAATATAATTATATATTATACTTATGATATTTATTTTATCTCTATTCTTCTTTAATTATCATATAGAACATACCTTTTTTCTTTTCATGTCGTATATATACAATAAGTTCATTTAAGGAACTGTCGACTATTGCCCTCAAAGTGATATGACTCAATTACACCATACATTGAATGTATAAATGATGGTGTCAATGAACTTATGTAATGTATATAAAATTTTATATCGTACTTTCATAATAATATACCTATGTATCATTTGGATTAAATTCTTTTATAATGAGAAAATGAAATGAAAGTAGCATTCATGCATACGTATGGCTTACCGTCTCCATGAACAGAGCATTTCATTTTCATATATCCAAATGATAATGACTATTATAAATAAAGATATACATGATATATATGATATCTAAATCATTAATATCATCATGGAGATAATGGAAATTTAACCACATGGAAAATTTATAATTATAACAAGTTCATTTTGCAGTCATGTTATGAACATCAACAAAATGTCTGATATGAACTCAAAAAATTAAATAATTGTTAGATAAAGGTAATAAGTGATATAAAAGTAATAATAATCTTGAAAATTTTTCTTAAACAAGTAGAAATTAACATATGTTTATTATTCATCCAATTACATAACGAACGATTGAAGTCAAACACGAGGTAAGGGAACTTCTTAACCCAACTCACATTCATTGGGTTACACTTATACTTTTTTATTATGTTAATCTATTATTATTTGGGAAATAAAATTTGATATACTATCTTGTATTTATAATTTTTACATATAATCGATCAATTTTATTAATGAAATGAAGTTTGTAAGGGAACCTTTCACACTCCTCTTTTAGTCAAAGTCTTCTTTATGTTATGTCTTTTAATTTTCATTTTCTTATATTTAGATAAGTTCTTCTATATCATTATTGCAGTAAATTTTATGTCCAATTTATTAGAGAACATTTTCTCTCCAATCAAAAAAATTTATGAATTTTAAAGTGGTGCCATTAGGCTGCTGAATTTTCTTAAGGTAATTTGTCTCAATCTCCTTTCAATGAGGAATAATTTTATTTATACACTACTATACATTATACGTTGTATAAAACACATTGAATTTTAATTTCATTCAATGGGAATATTATTTTTTATACAAAGTGATTTTCTAAAAAATAAAACTAATGTTTATGTTTAGCGTACGTAGTGACAATGTGCTTTCCCATGCCACAAGCATTATTAGATATTTGGATTTCTTAACAAATTGTAATATTTATAAAAGTAAAATAAATACCATTTACTCTTTCCACGTATTTTAGGTATAAAAATGGTTTTTATAATGGACTGATTATGTCAATGTATTGAAATGATATATTGTGATTGCAATATATAAATGTTATCTTTATTTTATGCTTGTTTTATGTGTTATGATTATGTAATGGTTCTTGGGAATTATTTACATATACAGGTTGTTTTGTGATAAACCTAGGGTGGGTGAGCCCAAGTTAGCTCAATAATGAATTGAGTAATGTGACAGACTTAAATGTTAATGTTTATCCTAAAAGATTTATTAAATATATTGTGATGGGTATTCCAAGTGGAACTCCCTATATAGTTGTGATAGAAACAATGTAAGTATATTGTGGATGCCATGAGTTACATTTATGATTTATGATTTCTATATTTTGCTCATAAATCCTATGATTTTGTGAGGAATGTTATAGATATTATTTTTTTGATTGAAAATTATGATTTCATTGATTTTATGAATTGAGGAAATTATGTTTTATTTCCTTCTTTTATAACCCTTATTGAGTATTTCATTCCCATACCATGTTTTTGATTTTTTTTTCACAGGGTATAAGTATGGTCAAGAGAAATTAATAATTCAAAAATATTTATATCAAGAAAATAATTCTTGTTTTATTTTTATAGTTTTTATTTTATGAAAATAATGGATACTGAGTAGAAGTGTCTAAATGTAATATTTGAGATGAAATGTAATAATTGATTCCTAATAATCTAAAAATCTAAACTCGAAAAATCATCAATGTGAATATTTATCTTAATTCAAGATTATGTATTGTTAAGGATAGGGATTTATAGATATTATTAGAGGTCTATTTAGATAACTTTATAGATTAGGGTGTTATTTAAGCAAAATTGACCTAACCATAATGGTTATCATATCAAAAAGAGTCATATTTATTTTAGATAAATTGAATGAGTTTAAGATAATATGATTAAGTAAATCAAAGTATTTTACCTCCTCATAAGATATTATATGTTGATTTTTCTGATATACTCACACATACCTTTTTGGATTTAGTAAATGGATGGATCTAGTAGGCACCAAAGAAATAATGGATGTGAAGGAAACTGTGGCGGTTTTTTGAATGTTATATCGAATGAAATGGGAGCTGCAATGAAAAATCATGTGGTTATTCTTGACCAACTATCTAGAGTCAATATTGACCACTTTAACAATGTGGATTTTTCAAAGGCATCATATACGAGAGAAAAGGATCCCGATTTATGATTAGGTAATAATAAAAAATGTAATTATATTCAGAAAACTATTTATCAAGGATGTATAACTAACCACCGAGGAAAATTCCTCAAAGGTATGGGAATATGTTTCAACTATGGTAATGAAGGTAATAATGAAAGAACCTTCCATGGAAAGAGGAAGCATCCATTTACCTCTAAGAACTGGAAAGAAGTTATTCCCGATGGATCTATTGAATGTTTTTAATATGGTTTTCATGGTCATTATATAAATATATGTCATATGAATAAGGTTCATGAATGGGATCAGCAAGACCATACAAATATATGTTTACCAATACCTAATGTCATTCTAATTAAGGAGGAGGAAAATGACAATGACCGATGAAAGTTATGGAATATTTCTTAGATTATGTTTTAGAATTATTGAATATTAGGATATGATTCATGATTTTTTGAAGGAAAGAATTATTATTAAATAAGTAGTAAAACAATGGTCAATGTATCATGAATAATGTTGAATGAGTAGTAAGTCTACATATAAGGGATTCATGATTTATGGTAGATTTTATGAAGATGAAATTATTAACAGTATTAAGGATCTTTTGATACTGAGATTACTTTGGAAGACATTATCCTCTATGTGTATCTCTGATGTATGATATCTGAAATGTTATTCAATAATGAATTATATTTTCATGTGTGGAAAAAATGGATAACCTTCGGGTTCTAATGATCTTTTTTTTAGGTAATAAATGGTTATTACAATTTGGGATGCAAAATGAAAGGTATTTGATAACCTTTGAGGATAAAATATGTTATGATGTTTTTTAGAAATAATATTATTTTTGATAATGTTTTAAGAATGATATGGTTTTAGAAAAATGACAACATGTAGGATGGGTGAAAACCCATCGCGTCTGTCAAGCCCGAAAAAATCGAACCCACAACCAAAGGGCTATAAGGGAACATCACCTACAATTGGCCTACATTAATTCCCTAGTTAGTATGACTTATTATTTTAGTTAAATCATTTAATGGATCAATAATAAGTTGTTTTGGAGATAGAGTTTTAAATAATTCATATCCTAATTATAAGAAAATGTTTTTTTATTAATGATAAATGTTATTTTTGAAGACGTTCACTCTTTTGAGAACACTATTTGCCTATGGAAAATAGAATACTATGGTATTTCATTTGAGGAGTAATGGTAGAATTATATTTTTTAATAATATATGTTTTTTGGGACATATAGTGATTCATGTTTTTTATGGAAATGAATAATTTGTCATAGATATTATTTTATTAGGATAATTGCTCATCAGTTTGCGACATTAAGAGTAGTCGGTGTTATTTAGAGATAAATATTATGTTTTACTATGGAAGACGATGTGATTAAAACCTACTGAGTTTTTGGTTTCAATCTTATTTTGGACTACTTTGAATAATTTTAAGGATAGTTGTTTATTGAATGGTATGTGTTTAACTTTGGGTATTTTTTCTCAAATTTTTTAGATTAAGAGTATTATTTGTTTTTTAAAAATTATCATTTTTGGGATTATCTGATCTTGTACTAACCATTTTGGTTTTGGTCAATGTCTAAAGATAAGAGAAATATATAGTTCCTCTTTTGTGGATTATGTGATTCTCTAGAAGTTGATTCCAGCATTTCTATAGGGACCAAGTCATCTTGAATATGCATAGTTTGGAGAAAATATGATTTTTTGGTAGAAATTTGATAAGAGGATGAAACACTATATTTCATGTAAGTATATTTTCTTATATGATTAGTCTAAGTAGAAATAAAATTCTCTAACTCTATGAAAATTATCTTGAAGCTATAATTTTATATGCTTTCTTTTATCATCAGACTTTTAACAAACCAGAAATCTATGGTATTGAGGTGGTTGTCTTTATGTGATCATGTTCTTTATCACTCTCTATTGATCTATAAGAGTTTTTTTCTCTTCCATGTACAATTTTTCATACATGGAATCATAGTATGGGTTGTCTCGGGTTAACATTTTTACTTCACTTTATTTCTTTTAACATTATAATTTTATTGACTCTTTTTCTGATGTGGGGATTTTAATGATGTTTCAAAGCCCAATTATAAAATAGTGAGGAAACAATTATCCAAAAGGGGAAGGATGAAAAATCCTAGGTAAACAAAAAATATGACATTTTCATATTTATTAATATTTGTGGATTAAAAATTAATTTTAATATAAAGGGACGCAGTGTATGATAGCGTACTCAACACACAACAACTGGTTTCTTTGAAATATTACATTTCACACAACATTGAGTTATATTGAAAAATAATATAATTTTATTACAATTTTAAATGGTAGTTAATGTTTAACCATTATATTTTTTCAGAATGAATAGAACTAACTACAATATTATTAGACATGTTTGTAAAATGTTTTTACATTTATCCACTATATTTTAGAGGGTTAAAATTATAAGGAATCTGATTTTAAGCATAAAATACTCAAAAAGGTCATTTTACCACCGTATTATAGTGAAACCATTTTAAATATATATTATTTCACTTTTATATGTTCCATTTGAAAAAATAATATTTTTCATTAGAATAGGGACATAAAAATTTTCTTTGGGTAAATTTTTTGTATTTTTCTGATAAAGTTGATTTTTAATGAATTGTGAAAAATATTGCATTTTAAGTCCAAACTATCTTTTCATCTGATTGATTTATATAGTTATATTGTCCTTTTAATTGGTTTTAAATTTTAATTAGATTATATTTTAATATTTAATAAAATTTAGGTCATTGGAATTAATTTCAATTAGAAATTGGAAATAATCAAATTCCAATCTTTGGATTGTTGTTATTTCATAAAAACAGACTTTCTAGTTTTGAGAACGAGAATTGATTTTAAATTGATTTCTGAAACTTCAGATTTTTGAATTTGGAAAAAATGATTCTATATTTGGAATCATGTGGTCAAAATTTTTTAAATAGTTATCTTTTATTATTACACATAATGAATAATAACTCCATTATATATTTTATTTACCTTGGTTAAAGGGTAAATCTGTTAAATAAGGGTAAAAATAATATTATTATTAAAATAAATTACTCTAAGATTTTTCCTAACCCTATTTGATGATACCATTCAAACTATGGTCATCCTTGGGTCGATTTTCAGACCTCATAAAGCCACATGTAAATGAAAATGACATTTTATTAAAAATAATTTAATTTTAAGGAAAATGAAATATAAATATAAATCTTTTAGTAAAAAAATTATATATTGATATATAACTGATATTTTTTACTATAATTATTAATTAGAAATCAAAAATGATTACCTAAATCATTTTATTTTTTTAATATTTAGACATCATATAAATAAATTTATTTATGATACAATGGTGATGTAGTGATTATGTTATTAATGAAATATTTAAATAAATGAGATTATAAATATTAAAATAAATTTATTTTTAAACTTTTTATTCCATCCAAGAATTCTGGATATAATTATAACTAGATAAATTATAATTAATGATTTTTTTTGAAACAATCATGTTGTTTTTTTATGATTTCTATGTGTTATTTAAAAATCTTATGATTTTTTGAGGTATGTTAAATATATTATGTTTTATGATTAAAAAGTATGATATCATTTATTGTATGTTCTTATGGCTTGTTATTTTCTTTCCTTATTTTATAACCCTTACAGATCTTTTTATATGCATCCCATGTTTTTTAGATGTTTTTTACATGGTATAAGGAAGGGTAAGAGAAATGAAGAATTTAAGAATATTTATGTCAAGAAATTAATTCATGTTTTTTTAAGAGTTTTTATTTTATGAAAAAATGGATACTAGGTAGAAGTGTCTACATGTAATTTTTTAGATGAAATTTAATAGTAATTCCCTAATTCTTTAAAACTCTAAACCTGAAAATATCCTCAATATTAATTATTAACATAATTCAAGATTATGAAATGTTTGAAGTTGTGGCCATATAATAAGTTATTTTTTTCTTATCCTATGATAAATCCTTCAAGTATTAATAAGTAAGCCAAAGTAGGTCTCTCAAAGAAGAGGTATATATCATAACCTTAACCTTTCGAATTTATTTCTTCTTATACATCCAATAAACATGTTGTATCTAAAAAAATAATATGAATATTGTATAATAAATTTTCATATATGTTATTTTGATTTTGGAATAACATTTACCACTTCTTCTCAATCCAGTTGGAGATGATTGTATCACTTGTGTGTACGTGTGGACAATCACCTCTACATAGAAATACAACCCAATTTCTTTCACCATCACACTTGGATAGTTATTATAAAACTCTTAATGTAAAAAAATGATATATTTTTTATATTAATTATTCTATAAATATGAAGTAATATTTTAATTTCAATCATTCTATCCATGAAATAATAGAAATGTCACTTGGGATTACATACAGATTACCATCTATGAAAAGTGATGCAATAATATTTTTAGCACCACTACATATGAATAGTTATTACTATGTTAATAATGAATATATATGATATTTATAATATTATTAATAAGATTTTTATTAAGAATCCATTATATAACTCAATTTACCATTACCTAGAACCGAAATATACATTAAAAATGAAGTAGTTAACACAAAAAATGATTATGATGATGAAATATAATTTAAAACAATGATAATATTTAATTAGAAAACAATTTATGGTAATACAAATATTATTATGGTTTTATTATTGAATTATTGTAAATTTAAAAGTTATTTAATTGAATTTTAGAGTTATTTCGATTCTAGGTGGGCATGAGGTAAGGTTTTTATTTTGAAATCTCATGTTTACTAAGATTATTTATGGTTAAATTTTATAATGTTGAACTTATATGATGTCACTCTCCCAAAATATTATATATTTTCTTATCCTCTATTTATTTCTTTTTTTTACTTTCATTTTCCTCCCTTTATGTATTCAAGATACCAATGAATATTTTTATGGAAAACCAATCTTAATTTTCCATCGGCTGGGAAACCATTCTTATGTTACAATATTTTCTTTTAAAAAATTCTAGAATATGTTTAATATTACATAAAAATAATTTAATTTAATTTTTTACCATATTTTAGCCTCATTAATATTTTTTATATTAACCTTCATTTCATTTTATAGACCTGGTAATTTTAACATTAAATCAAAAATGTGAAAAATATTTTTGTTTCATCATATACTACAAGAAAAGATTTCCCTTCCATTAGAAATAATATTTTATTTAATGTTTTTTTTTATAATTTTCCTTATTTATTTTCGATGATATTATTAACATTAATTTTTTGCAATTTTTTTCATTTTAAATAATTTATTTCAAAGTGAAAGGTTATTTTCCCTAAGAAATGTTCTTGTGATCTTTTAATAGATTTTTATATATAATAACTTTATTTTATAATTATTATACATTACAGTGGATATGATTCAAGGTTTCCATATTTATTATTTATCATTATTTTTTATGTTTATGATGACGAAATTTTTATCAAACCCATTTTGTTTCTATGTTTTATGATTTGATGAAATGATAAATGTTTTCATATTCTCATGGAATGAATATTTATGGTATTAATTATGTGATCTGTCATTCCATCGTAAAAAATTATGGGTGGTTATGTTATAACCCATGTACAGTTGGATCTATTATAAACCACTAGTGAATAGGGTAAAGATGTATATCACACAAGAGAATAAACACTGGATTGGGTAGCGAACCAACTTTTTTAAAACGATGTGTTCAATAAGACATCCTTATGAGTGAACCATGACTAAGGAAATGATAAAATGTGGAGTGAACCCAATCTACTATGATTGAATTTGTAGTGAAAATGGACTGTGGAAATGTTTTTATATTCATATGTGTATTCTGCAAACATAGTAATTATCCTTATAAATGATTTCATATAGCATGAGACTAAATTTTTAAAATTTTATAAACTTTTTTATTTAGTAATTTTTTTGTCAAAAACATAATCAATGTCTCATTTTTAATGTTCTTTGACTGGTTGAGTATGACTAATGTAAGTCTTGATCATGTTCTCACACCCTTATTATTATTCTATACTCAAATATGATCATTTTTTGATATCTATTATATTTACCCTTACTGAGCATATGATATCACCCTTTCTTATGTTTCCCTCCCCATGTTATAAACAATGGTTTTAATTATGATATTTCCTAGAAGGGTGCAAGTTAGGAATAAAGTAATTAAAAAGTATGTAGATATTTTATGTACTAGTTTCTTATATATCGGTGTTTCAAATGAAACTAAACCTCTATGGTCCTTATGCATGAATTATTTTTATAATTATTGAATATTTATCTAAAATGATGAAATATTTATGAATAAAAATTATGGGTTTCTATAACTAGTATCAATGTGAAGGTTTAATAACTTATAAAGGATTGGATAGTGAAATAATAGTGATAAACCTTAAGATATTCCAAAGTAAATGAGAAAATTATATGTTGAGTTAAATAAATGAGTGTGGTTTCCCTAAGAAAATACATCTCTCAAAATATACGAGAAGTGGACGTGGTTTTTGAATAGATGGATATATGGATAATAACACAAAAAATTGGTGGTTGAGTATATATTGGCTATCATTATGGTGTGTGTTGAATGAGACCTTACTACGCACCTAGTTTACCAATCATGGGAGATTTTTTAAGGTTAATTCAGATTTTATTTATGAGAAATTATAAATTATTTAAATAGATATTTACCATGGATATCCAAGGTTAAACCAAATTTATCATGGGTTGAAAATAAATTCTTTGGATTTAGCCATCAAATGAATTACATTTCATAATTAATCACTCTGATTAATGAATCGTGATTGTCATTGAAATTAATTTGGTTTTAGTACTGGATTGAATATATACTAATGATGTTGAGGAGGTGACACGTATGCTCAAATATTTATTTATCTTATTTGAACATAATCATATGGATTAATTTATTTTTTAAAACTATCAAAGAGTGTTTATTCATATCTTCAATGATTATATATTGAATTAGCAGTGAAAAAATATTAATGGTACAATTATCACATCTTATTCTTATGAATCGTGTTTTATTAAATACTATGGGAATATGCTTAGTGAAAATCTAGTTATTCTCCTTCTATATGAATTTGAATTGATTTTGTGAATGGATTGTCTTTATATATATAAATACCATATCAATTATGGGGCAGGGGAAGTATAATTTTATATTTTCATCTGACTTCTAATTGTCTATCATTGAAAGGATAAATGTGAACATACAAAAAAAATTATATCCATTGCATGGGAATTTATTTCTATTAAAATTAGGTATTTATCACAAATGGTTGGGGGAAATCATCATCAATGATATTCCAAATGCATGAGAGATGTTTAATGTATTTACAAAAGAGTTTCATAGTCTTCCTCGAAATCATGAAGTTGATTTTTCAATAAAACATATACATGATTCTAATAATATTTCAATTACTCTACATACAATGGCCTGGATTGAGTTGTAGGAATTAATGAAGCATATCCAAGAGAATCATGATAAGGGACTAATTCATACAAGTGCATCACCATGGGGTGCACCATTATATTCTATTCAGAAAATATTTGGATCAATGTGAATATACATTGATTTTTGTGAATTTAGAAAGACTACAATCAAGAATGAGTATATTTTTTATTGTGTTGATGATTTATTTAACCAATTTTTAGGAACTCAATATTTTTTCAAGATTTATCATTGATATGGATACTATCATTTAAGGATCAAAAGTGAAGATATTCTCATCACAACCATTTGTTCATGGTATGGACACTATGGATTTATTATGATTCCATTTTTTATTACCAATAACCATACTATCATAATATATTTATTGAATCGGGTATTTATATATTACCTTGACAATATTTTGGATGTCTTTATCGATGATATCATTGTATATTATATGTTTAATGAAGAGCTTATATATCACTATATAATTTTGTTCAATCGTGGCATGAGATCTACTAAAATGGTTCCCCAAGCCTATTGGTCATTGGCCATCAAGTTTAATTCCTTATTTTCCCAAGCCTGCCAACTAGAAGTGAGGGTATAATGATAGTACAATGGGGAATCTATACATTCTAAATAAATAAAAACAAAATTAATGAATAAATAAATAGATACCAATTAAAATTAACAATTTATAAGTGGAAGATAATAATAACAAATAATAGATTATCATTTATGGAGATGTTATGATGTAAAACAATATACAAACAATAAGCAAATATATAAATATTAATAATGAAAAGAAAAAAAATCAATATTGGTCATATACATGAGAATCATAATCAATGGCTCAATCATGTGCTCTTAATATCCCATATAACTGAGTAATAACACATAACATATTTCATGATCTTAAAACTACAACCATGAGGTCTGTTTGGGTACTTAACGACTTCCTACATGGGGTGTGAGAAAAAATCATTAGAACACTAACAATGGCGTCTAATTTAATCCAATTCAAGAGTAAAAAATATTTATAAGTGTTTAAATATATTAATAAAACAATTATAAATTAAATTAATCAAGTCAGGCTCAGGTTCCTTAAAGAACATATAGCTGACTATACTTGCTTCTGCCTAAGCTGGAATTTCTCTAAATAAATAAGTCACCTTGTATATATATAAGTGTGTCTAAATATATATACTATATTCATAGAAATATATTGTCACAACCCGTCCTCGGGGCCCATGCCGTGACTACCCCAAGCCCGCCTTCCATAGGCCAGGGGCTGGCGACTAGCAGTAAGGCGTAATTCCCGGTAAAAAGGGAAGGAATTACTTATGTAAAGTAAACAAACAGCACAGAGCAAGAAAGAAGAAGTAAACACTAAGTAAAAACTGGGTACAACAGTAAGTGTGGAAAAGTATGTGGGCTAGAATACAAACCCAAACTGAAAGTAAAGTATAACTGAAAAAAGAGTACAATAACTGAAAAGTAAAGTCGCGGCGTCGATCCCTCCACTGGAAGTCCCACCTGAAGGGTGGGTACAGATATCCTCCATAGCTCCTCGGGTATAGCCATCCGCTCTGTGTACGTCCTGCCTAGTGGTCCACCTCCGGGTACCGATATGCTCCTCGTGCATCAACCACGATCAGCGTTGTCCGTCGTCTGCAACCAACACAACGTAGTGCAGGCATAGCCCGTGCAAGGGTGAGTATAAGCTACTCAGTAGGGACCCCGAGACCCCCGAAGGTCTCCTAGAATCCACAAAGGATAATCCACAAAGAAAATATACAAACACGAAGTAACATCCGACACTTCTTAAGTATATGCCCATACATATACCTAAGTCATCAATTCGCATTTGGCTCCAACATCCGAGCCCAAGTTCATCCCAGTCCACACCGGAAAACACAACCCATTCCACACAGGAAAGCAAAATGTAATCCACACAGGATATCAAGTCAAACATAACGAAGATAAGGATTGAAAGTCAAGATTCAGCTCACATAGTAATACTTCTTCGTAAGACGATAGAGATGATCAGATATTACCACTGATTCATCTAAGCCATCGGACCCACACAGGATCGATAGTTATGAACCCCCGCAATGACCCACAAAGGATCGATAGGTAACTAACCCCCGCTATGACCCACACTGGATCGATAGGTAACTAACCCCCCAACGACTCACACAGGATCGGACCAACACAGGATCTGTAGGCGCTGGCCCACACAGGACCGCCGAGCGCTGACCCACACAGGATCTGACCCACACAGGATCGGTAGCACTGATCCACGTAGGATCGCTAAGTGTTGTAGTCATCGCTATCGAATCCACGGAGGATTTCTGTATCGTCGTTATCGTCGTCGCAGTCGCAGCCAACTCTAGGGTTCCTGCACACAGCAAGCTCGATCGGGAGGGTCTGCTCCACGAGCCGAAAAGCTGATACATCAACTGACACATATTCCGGAGTATAGCTATCCCAATGTTCCGTATCTTCAACAGGAACTCAACGTCGCAGATAGCACGTCAATTGGACACTCGGTCTGAGAGTTATTGGTTTTTTCGTTCTAGGGGCCTGGTTGGTTTTTAAGTCAAAACCAACCCGAACGTACTTCAACTGTGTCCAAACCTCGAGCGGAGTAAGCCAAAAGGTCCGTCTCACTTAGAGGAATCTAACAATGTCGATGGCACGTCAATCGGACGTCCAGAGCTCAAGTTATAAGCGTTTTCGCTCCGAGGGCCCGGTTGGTTTCGTGTACGAACCAACCCGGCCGAACCCAAAGTACACTGAAACCCTGAGAGTAATATACTGAAACGACCGTCTCAATCCAAGGATTGCTACAGAACTAACGGTGCGTCGATCGGAGGTACGTATCCCAGGTTATGTGTAAAATACCGAAAAAGTACGGTATTAGGGGGTTCGTGCCCGGTCCGACCTGGCCCGGTACCTCCTGGGTCGGCCCGAACCGAGTCAGCTCGACTCGGGTCCAGGTCCGGCCCGCTTGGGCGCAGCCCGGCCTGGCTGCCGCGGCCAGGCCCGGCCTGGGCACGGCCCGGCCTGGCGGTCCAGTCAGGCGGCGCGGCCTGGGCAGCCGGCCCGGTGCGCTAGCGCCAGCCAAGTGGCTCGGTCGTTTGGCCGAGCGGATGGGGGGGGTGCCTGCCCCCCATTTCGTAACCACGTCCCCCATTATGGGGCTGCTCATGCTAGCCAGCCGGGGGTCGTAACCCCCGGCTCTTCCCTGTCCGGTCGACCCGCTCCGTCCGGCCGGCTGTTGCTGCCACGGGATCGGCAAGGGCCGGTTCCCCTGCTCCGACGCTGGTGGCCTGGAACCAGCCGCCGGTTCCCCTAATCCGCTGCGGTCTATAGCTGAGGCCTTGGTTCATCTAGTGCGGTGCGACGACGCTGCGCCCCTCTGCCACGGCCACGCTCTAGCCGCGGTGTCTTCGGGTTTTTCCGGCGCAGCACGACGGTGCCACGACTTGGTTCGCTTTTTAAATGTGCGGTTCGACGGCGCCACGCATCCTTGCCGTTCGTTCCTACGTGGTGCAATGGCACTGCATCACATTCCTTCAAACCGCAACCGCACAAAAAAAATTAGGGAGGAAGGTTGGCGGTGTTTGTGCGGACCGGCCCCCTCCCTTTAAACGATAGCAAGCGGTCCAATTGAACGAGGATAGATGATGGAAGAATTCACGAATAAAAAAACACCTAAAACCCCTACCTCGTCGAATTCATCGAGTGAGGGTTCGTCGCGGAAATAACCATCATGGAAGAATTCGTCTAGGAAGGAGAGGTTTGTGTCGCGGAGAAATGATTCGTCGGTGTCGTGTTGTCGATCTACAAGAAATCCTGCGTTCTTCGCGTTCTTCGCGTTCTTCGTCGAAGAAGAAGAAGAAGTTCTTCAAGCTCCTCAACTTTTCTCCAATGACTCACACAACAAGATTCCAACCAAAATAAAATAAGTTCATCACTTATTTTATTAACATAACTTAAGCATTTGAATTTAAAAAGTTTAATTAATTCTCTTAATTAATTAACTCAACATGACTTAATTAATGGAGGGTCATGGAAGGTTGGGGAAGATGAAGGGGTGGGGTTCGTGTGGGCCCCACCACTCTCATAACCTCCCATGGGAAGTTGGGTTGTTACCCCAACTTCCACTCAATGGATAAACCTCTTAAATGAAATAAAAAATGTAACTCGATTTTTATTTTATCTTCCACATATTTTTAACAATACCTCCTGTGAAAACGCAACTCCGGAAAAGGTGTTCCTAAGAAAAAACTGGCGCTGCGAATTCATCGGTACCCTTGGAATTCGATTCCGAGCACTGGTTCAAAAGTTAGAAAAACCCACTCATTCGTTCACTGAACGTACCTGAGATAAACTTTGGATAGAAATTCCGGGCACACCCGGCATTGTAATCAAGTACCGTCAGATATCGCGTTCTTGTAAAATCCCAAAGAAAATTAAGAAAAAGTTTCCCTTGAATTTTTATGGGTCTTTACATATATATATATATATAAAGATACAAAGTACTATCTAGGACCTGAAACATAATGTAGGTGTCCATTTATGATCATTAAAGAGTGATACTTAATAGGGGAATTTATGCACAATGATATCAATGGAATAATAAGAGAACCCTTTCCCAATAGTATAAAGTGAACAATTTCATAGTAAGCGAATCAAATTTTTTGTAAGGTTAGTAGACTGAGGAAAATGAACAAGGAAAATCTTACTTCATTCCAATCAATATCAATAAATGTTTTGAGATGTCATGTCCAACATCCATATCAATAGGGGGCATGAAACATCATGACCATCAACCCAAGTGATGTGAAATTTATGTCCAATATCCTAGACCAAGGGAGTATAAAACATCATATTCAAAAACCCTGACCAACATCCCTTATTAAATCCAATATAATGTAATCTCACATTCCCTATGAAATCAGAACATGGACTTTCTATAAAGTGGAATCTAGTATCACTCTAGTCACATTGTAAAATCATTCTCATATTCAATTTAGATTTATAAAAACATTCCATTAGATCATTCATTCCATAATAAATAATGTTCAATCATGATAAAATAGGTTCATTATAAAAATTCCAATTCAATTCAATTAATTAGAATATAAAAATAAAAAAACCATAATTAAGTATGTTTTAAAAGAACAAGAGGTTTATCCGAATGATTTTAATTAATTAAGGAATTTATAAACATGCCAAGGAATTTAAAGAACCCATCCAAGGTGTGGTTTAATAACTAGTAAATGATGGTACAAAATCCCTGTAATTCAACCCGCATTAATTATTGGTGTGTGTTAAGGTTTTCTTCCACCAACCATGTAAAGGGTATAAAGAACTTCAAGGTTGTTCTTTAAGAATTTAATTTATGGAATATTTAATTTTTATGGAAATGAATTGGAACACTGTAATATGGAACAATAGTTCATTTCATAAATTATGTAAATTTAGGATTAATTAATATATACCACATTCCTCATTATTAGGATTCTTTATTAAACCATTCAGAAGATGTAATTTGAGATCAAATGAGGGAAAATGGAAGAATTGATAAACCATGGAAAATATGGCCCATGACCTCTCAAAAATATTGTATAAAAAAAGACAGAATAGAACCTTATAAAATAAGAAAGAGGATTCGTAAACTCACCATTGTACTTATAATTCACCTGACAGTTCTTGAATCGGATCATGTATGAGAGAGATCCATGGAATCCAAGGAGATGAGAATAGGGACAACCCCTGGGAGGGTTTTGTTGGCATGAATGAGAATAAAAGGGGGTGGAAGAGATAAATGATTCAATGTAAAAAAGAAAATTGTATCCCTTTAGTGAGCCACATGGTTTGGAAAACTATGCGCTAACCATATGGTTCTCCAACCCAATTGTAACCGCCCCACCAGGGAAAAGAATGTGTTTAAACTAATATTATGTAGACCATGGATACAACTATAAAATATTATAAATACCACAATCATAGTTTTTAGTCCTCAGTATAATATATATACAAACTACGTGACACCCATTATATGCATGGATGGTTTCTCCTAAACCGATACATGGTTTTGAAGAAACCATGCACACTTATCTATTTCCCCTCAAATAGAGGTTTTGGATCTTGAAGATCCTGAAAATCAAAAAAACACAAGTGTTGGGTCCTGGTCCTTAAAACCCATTTAAAAATATTAAATTTAAGTCTTCCAATTATTTTAATTACATTAAAATGGTCATTTTTATGATTCCTCCCATCCATAGAATAAAAAGAGCATATTCTCTCAGAAATTTCTATCTGATCCAAAATATGCGATATTACAATTTCTCCATCATAGAAACTATATTCTATAATAATACTTGGGAAAATTATAAATAATTACCCAACCTACATGGTTCATTAATTCCCCCTCAAAAGTTAATGTTTTTCACTACGTCGAATGTACCTACAATTTCTACTTTAAACATGCAATCCTTAATCCACTAAACATGATCCAATGCTCACATAAAATGTTGAAAAATTAAAGTGGTTATGAACTGAACCCATAAAACCTAATAAGTGATCACATCACTGTAACTTATATCATCTATCTTATGTAACTCCCCATAATTGGATCTTGATTCCCATGTTCAACATCAAGCGATGGTACTTTCACTATCAGAATTATCTCTTAAAACATGACTCTAGCTTCCTAAAGACAACTTTTCAATAAATCAAATTTTTTGAAATTCAATCACACATGAGGACAATAATCCTGGTCATGGGTTAGACCATAATGATTCAATCACAATATACCACGATTTAACTAGTTGGGTTAGCTTTTCCTTGAAATGATCGGGAAAACTCTTACACAACACCTATATCCTCCGAAGATATACCCAATGGGGTTCCTAAAATGACCAAATTCAATAAAAAATAAATATAAAATAGAACCACATATGGAAGACTATTCTTGAAAATTATCATCTTTAACTGTCGACATGTTGCAAAAAAAATCTATTTCTAGTGCATTTATCCCAAGGTCTGTTGATGTCATTTTGATCAAACTCGCCAAAGAATGTAATCAACTTATGCAGATGTATCCAAGACAAACCATTATCAATTCCTTAATAAAAAATCATTAAAGTGCTAAAATTACCATCCATTGATCAGCCTCAAGATCCCATGACCCTTCTCAGTTGAGTTTTATACACGCATAGACTAGTGTGATCTCTTCCAACCTAATAATATTATCACAATTCTCCCAAATAAAAAATTTCATGTATTTCATTCTAATAAAATAGAAAATTAAATTTTTTGTTTGGTCTATGTATCATGATGTCTTGTTAAACATAAGATAATTTCAATATAGGGAACTGGGTCATTATTAAACTAAGTGTAAACTAAGATGTTATTTAGGATTCCCATCTATGACCATGTATATATATATCATGATCCATGCTCAATAAAAATAGGATATACTTGTTTTGATTGAACCCTGAGAACTATGACTCTTGATTATTTGTGACCATGTCTACTATGCATGAACAACCTCATGTCACCCCAAGTATATAATCATACCTCTTCTGGTATAGTTATAAGGTACATTACCCTAACAAGCATGTCATAAATAATATGACATGAATTTGAGGGTATTATCCCTCCATCAAGATTTAAATATCAAGATGTCAATCGTTACACATGAGAATGACCGATTGTAAAACCACTACCTTTGCAACTCATGTAGGATTTGGAGCCTTGACCACTTCACAATAAATCCAAAAGGTATCATAGATTGTTCTAAAAACCCATTGAAGTCACATTACTAATAATGGAGTTCTTAAATGGTTTGTTGCTCAACCAAAAATCTTTCCATCATGTTTCTTTAAAGGCACATACAAACTACTGAACCATCAAACTCTTATATTATATACACATTCTGAGTATGTGTCTTTTATCTAGTCGTTATTTAACATCAATCATAATTTTGAAAACTCATCATCATGAATGAGACTTTAAATATTTAATATATAAATTCACTGGCTTCAAGAAGCTTCTATGCCCTTTTAAAATTTTACCTTTACAGTCATGTTTCCAATACTTAAAAGAAACAATTTAACACATTTGACACAAATCCACCCAATTTTGGAATATCTAAATCATAAATTTATATAAAAGGGAACTCGTCCACTGGAACACACTATATAACCCACCGAACATAGGATAAAAAAGTGGATGAAAAACTTATAAAAAGTTACAAAGGGTGATAAGAGGATTACCTGTCACTTAAAATCACGCTTGATCAAACATTAAATCCAAAACCAATATTGATCGGTAGTGTTAAGGACCCACTAATTCATCCAATTTCATACCCTAGTACTAGTTTAACTCAATTTCTCTAATTCGTAAGTAAGCTACTCTAGGGATGATCCATGAATGTATTTTTAATTTACTTGTGACTCTTTCCATGAAACGGTGAAGCCACACTATTTAATGGATTATGTAACATTGTCACTCCAATAGTATATGAATTAACACATTATTTCATAGATTTACAAACACCGCAAGTTACACTGCATGCTACAATGATATCAAAACATCATATAAGGAAATAAAAAATCCTAGAATGTGATTATGTACACATGGATCAACTAAATTTCATGTTATCTATATGACTACTATCACACTAACTACTCTCTATTAATACTTCATTCGAAAAGAATAAATGGTCACATTATGGTAAAAATGACTGGCCATGCGTAATACATGTCTAAACTACATAACTAAAAAATTATGTGATGATCATGATTCCAACATGGATCATCCTATTGCATGACTACCCACCTTAATCAAGGGTCGCTTTGTAAATGTAGAGTCATACCGGACCCAACTAGCAATTGAATGACACCTCTCATCTAGAAACCAAATGAGGCACTTACCAAAGGTAATTTACCTTGTCGGGTACCTCAATAAGGATATCCCCATAATAAAATAAAAATCATCACTCCTATAATATGGTCATGAAAACAACGACACTAGGAAAAAAATCCTAACCTCTAATATTACAATGTGGGAAAAAGGTCAACTAAGACCTGTGAAAAATATCCATGTTATTGTACATGGTAAAAATTGTCAAACTATCCATACTTGAATGTAGAAAATAAGAACCCCACATTATGGTTTTAGGTTTAGAAAATTTAGTTAATGCTTGTTTATTATATTATGTAATGCATCTCTTGTAAAAAGTATATCAGGTTCCATCAGTAAATTAAAACATTTCTCAAACTATACATAGATCTTTATATAGTTATAGCCATGCGTCATAGTAGCCATATTATCATATTATTTAATTTTTAGATATTTGAAATCATCAATAATTCATCACATTTGTATTTGATAAAGAAAATATGAGTTTCAAATATATATAGGAAGACACCCTTCATTTTTAATTAAAATATTAATTAACTAATGCCTCGTAGAAAAAGCACAAAATCTAATAACATGTCATTATTAATTATTGGGGATAGTCTCAGTAAGATTCCATCATAAACTTATATGAAACCATTATAAGTTGCCGATGCCACTTTAAATAACCATCCCATGTATCATGAATATAAACCCTTGGGTCAAGAACCGAATAATAAAATATTATGGTGACCTACTAGGGCATGTCTATTCCATCCTCGTTTGATTTAATTCCAACCCATAACAATAAAATTATAATTTTTTCAAAACACCCTTAGTAGGTTTTTCTCTTAAGAAATATGCCTCGACTGACTGACTCAGGTCTAGCGGTGTATTTATGAATTTAGTCCTATGGTTCTTCATGCCCAAATTATAGAGGAAACAACCTTTATAATTGTAAATAACACTACATTTTTCAGTAATAATTTTTCCATTTTAATCAAAAATAAAATATATATATATATATAACAATCATGGTTCTGTTATATGTAATAAAATTCACATGTTATAAACATGCCTTCCTTTATAAGTTACAATTGTAATTCATGTATCTGAAAATAGAATTTTACCTTTGGTGTCAGATTACAAAATGTTCATATATATTGGTTTGATTATATTGGTTACCTTTCCCAATTAATAAAGGCCCGTATTGTTTTTATATTTTTATTAGAATCTATTAAATCACAACCATAAATGTCTCATCCCATGAATCCAATTGACCTTTCCTCAAAGATTTCATGATTGGTAAATTAAGGTGACAAAATCAATCTATATAGAAAAACACTATTTAGTTTGATTAAGACACATTAATAACCAGTAAATTATCATAATTTTAATAAATAATTATATCCTAGAGTACGTAATATGATCATAAACTATGATACCATAGATTCATATTAGGTATTAAATCATGTTGCATAATCACACAATACACATCTAATGTGTATCAGGAATATGAGTAATGTAATCCACATGGATTTTCATATGACTAACAGGTGAATTTCTACATGCCTAAAATGATGCATGTGATAAATATTCCCTTCAATTAAAGTCCATGAGTAAAAATACATAAATTATTATGTATGGGAAATACACCATTCACTTTTGTTAAAATATCAATAAAGATTAATAAAAATGACAAAATTATCCCATACCTAGTAACTTGATAATTCCCACCATGTATGGGTAATCCAAACCCAGTCACACGATATTTAATATGTTCCAAAAAATTCATAGTCTCATATCTACCCTCCAAAAAATGTTAGATAATGGATAAAATAAATCAAGGATAGAATTTGCAGATCATAGCTCTACAGCCACAAAAAATTGGGCCCCAAGCCAGTTGGCCACTATGCCTGAAGTGTTCCTCCCCAAACTCTAGAGGCTTCCGACTTATAGTGAGGGTATCATATTGCTAATGTGGTGATATTTTAACCTATATATCATTAAAAACTAATGGAATATAATAATAATTGACCATAAATAGTAGGTGAATAAATAACCATGCATGAACATGCTATAATGTACAAAAATAGATATGAAGAAGATAATAGAAAAAATGTATAATGTAATGGAAATAAAATCCCCAGAGGCTATATCCATGAGAATACTAAGAATAAACTCAGTCATGTTCTCCTAATATTCTTTATACTTGGGTAACAACACAAAGAATAATCTGTGATCATGTACTAGTAACTGTGACGTCTATTTTGGTACCAAATGGTAACACAAACAGGTTATGGGATAAAATAATTAGGGTTCCACCAATGGTCATTAATGAAATCCATTCTGTGGATATAAAATACACATGTATACATATATAGTTATATAGTTGTGGATAAATAAATGTAATCAAGTTGGGTTTCAGTTCCCCAAAGGACAACTAGAAGACTATACCTACATCAACCTATGTCAAAATGTCTCTAAATACATATTTTACCTTGTATATATATATAAGTGTTATGTGTGTGTGTGTGTATATATATATTAAACATAGAAACACACACACACACACATATATATATATACCTAGGACTATCTAGTAATAATGGAATAACTCTGAAATCCATGTATAATTATAAAAATATCATACTCATTGGGGAATTTCATGCCCAAATTTCTCAATGGAATAATAAGAAACACCATTACCATTAGTATAAATTGAATAATTACATAACAAGTGACTCACATATATAGTAAGGGGAATAATCCAAATAATCTGAACATGGGATATGTGACGTCATCCCATCAATCCCAATCAATAAATTGTGCTTTTTTCCAACAAACTTATCTGGAGGGGGTATGAAATGTCAGGTCTAGATACCTAAGTGATGTAAAACACTATGTCCCCCATCTATTTCCATGGGGGTGTTAAATTTCATTTCCAAAAAACCTAAACAATGTCCCTATGTTAATCTAGAATAATTTATTCTCACGTTCCCAATAAGTCCACAACCAAAAAGTTCTGTAAAAGGAACTCAATATCATTCAAGGCATGGTGTAATTTCATTATCATATTCCTTGTCAAATTATAAAAATATGCCATTATGTCTTAAATTCTAGAATAAATAAATTTCAATTATGAGCGAAAACAATCATTATATAGATTCCAATTAAATTCAATTAATACAATTGGTTAATTCACAAATGTCTAGCATGATGTAATTTTTCAAGGAAAGATAGGTTTATCCAATCCATTTTAGTTCATTAAGGAATTTATAAAAATTCAATGTAATTTAAATAACTCATCCAAGGTGTAGATTAATCCATAGTCAAGACAGTTCAAAAATCATGTAATCAAACCCACCTTAAGAGGGGGTTCCTGTTTATGTCTTCATCCTTGTATAATTTAATGTGTCTAATGAACATCATGGTTGTGCTCCCATAATTTAATTTAATGAATTTTAAATTTTATGTTAAATATATAGGTATTTCAATGTTTTTCAAAGTGGAAAACTATATAAACTATTAAACATTTAGGGTAACGAATATAGGCCATATACATCATGATTAGTATACTCCACTCATCTATTCCTAGTCGTTGATTTTATTTGGAACAAGAGAAAACAGATGATCAATAAACACCCAGAAAATAGGGTTTATGATCTCTTATAATTATGAAATAGAAGTTAGTAGAGAAACATAGAAAATAGGAAAGAGGAGTCATATAATCACCATTATGCTTCCAAATAACCCTATAGAACTTTAATCAGTGCTCATATGGTGGATATCCATTAAATCCTAGGAGAGGGAGAACCCATGTGAGGATATTGTGATTATAGAGGATAAGAAAGTTTGGGAGGAAGAGACAATAGAATAAGGGGTAAATAGTAAATTATATCCATTCTATGAGTTATATTTATTGTTTACTTGGTCTATAAAAACATGCATTAACCATTTGGGGCAACTGCCCAAGTGGGAACCCCCCTCGTATGGCTAGGTGCATGGTTAAACTAACCATTGGTAGCCCATGAATTCCCATATAAAACATTATGAAGACAAAATAAATGATCATGCAACCATAGTTTCATGGTTAGAAAAAATATGTGCCACCTCTTAGAGTGCTTCATAGATTCCCCTAGAGGGCTCCATGGTTTTTAACAAACCATGTGCCAATATTTTTTCCCCCAAAAGTTTCTTTCGAGCGTGATGTTATCCAAATTAAACCAAAAACCCAATTCATGTCTTATTCATTTAATTACATATAAAAACAACACATTTTAGTGTTTCAAATCTCAAAATTACATTCCAATGCTTGGTTTAGGATTCAGTCCATCCACAAAAAAAATTTCTCTAAAAATGATAAACATTGACAAAAAAACATTACTTTAAAAATAATAATAATGAACCTTAGGAATGAGAATATATATTAAAAAATTTACCATTTATGGTTTATATATATATAATGTTTAATTTTTGATTCATATATTCTCAGTCGAAGGTATATCGTTGGACCCATCTAAGAAAAAAGTTATTTAACAATGGACTATACCAACCATTGTGACTGAAATCCATAATTTACATCAATTTAAGGGATATTACTGATTATTTTTTAAATATTTCTCATATCAATATATTATAATAAACATGTTAACTGATAATGGAATTGTTTTCCATTGTAAAAATGAATTTGAAGAAAAATTCAAGGAACTGGAGAGAATGTTGGTTAGTAAACCTATTCTCACACTTCCTTGTTGTAGAGAGGGGTTTGTTATTTATAATGATGCATAAAAAACATAGTTGTGGAGTGTTATTATGTATAATGATATTTTTATAGCCTATACCTCATGATAATTGATGTTTATGAGTAAAATTAAGTGACTCATGATTTAGAGTTAGTAGTGGTAATCATTTTATTAAATATATATAGAAATTATCTTTATGTAGAAAGGTGTCATATATATACTAATAAAAAAATTTAAATTATATATTCACCTATAAATATTTTAATATTCACCAAATGAGAGTGAAGGCTTTGATTAATGATTATGACTACTTAATACATTTACATCCTTTAAAAACAAACATGGTGGCTGATGCTTTGAGTCAAAATAATTATGAATGCTTATCTAAATTGAGATCAAAATAGATCTAATATTTATGTATTTAAAAATATGTACATTTAAATAACTATGTAATGGGAGAAATATTAACTTTCCCAAATGAGTATTCAACCATATATCCTTGTAAATAATTAATATGCATAGAAGAAGGATGTATTGTTGTAAAAAATGTGAGAAATATTTTAGAGTTTATCTATGGATGTAATAGAATAATAAGGTTTAGGAATTAAGTATATGTTCTGTCAATAATACGGAAGGGAAGGAACTATTGGAAGATGATGACATCTCATTATTCTCTATTCAACCTATATTAATGAATAAGTTTAGTGATCTGAATGATTATTCACTATTTTGGGTGCAGTTGATTGCCTTTCTAATTTGAAACATTACCTTTTGATTATTGGTGATTTATTTCTTGATTCATTTTTCATGATATTTATTAAGTAAGTGGTAAGGTTACATGGGTTAACATATTATATTGTATTTAGTTCAGAATTGATTTTTTGGTTGATGTTCTAAATTAGTTTTCTGTAAGATCATGAAACAGAGTTTTAATATAGTACTGTATATCATCCTTAGTGATGGTTAGTCTAAGAGGACCATAAAAACCTAGGATGATATATTGTTATCAATTTCTCTAGACTATGTGATAGAGAAAATAGGTACTCGAGGAACCAGCATGTGTACCCAAGGACGTGATAGAGAAATTATATCCTCATTTTTTGTATCATTGTAATATGATTTTATTTAATAAATTCATTTTATTTATTTATAATGTAACTCCCTAATATTTTATATATATTTTATTTTAAATAAAAATGAATAATTCGATAGCATTTTTTTATGAAAACACGAGTCAAAAAACTGTGATATAGTAAAAAATTATAACATATTTGTTAAATTAGTGAATATGTATATAAATCAGCACATTATGAATAATATGTATAAATTTTTTAAATGGTTTAAATGTATTTATTATTACATAATAAATAAGTAGTTAATTTTTAGTATTTTAATTTTATGCTTCGGAAATATATTTTTTTCAAAAATTGTTTTATGATATTTTTACATGTAAACTTTATGAAACTTTTCTAGAATTATTTGAATTTTTTTAATTAAATTTACAAAAAAAATGGATTCATTTTTTCAGTATTATTTTATTTTGAATTTTTTGAATTTTTTTATATGATTATTTTTTTGTGAATAATAAAAAAATCTTCGTATTTTCAAAATAATATAATTTATCTTCAAGTAAATGTCCCATAATGTTTTGAATTTGAACTTAAAGTGACATATGATTAATTTAATTATAAAAAAGATATTTAATAACTTAATAATCATCATTATACTTTTGTTTAGTATATGTTAATTTTTGGGCTTGTAAACATTTTTCTAAAAACTCTTTTTATATATGTAATGGGTTTTTACAAAAACAAATCGATTTAAAATCAATTTGTTATTGGTTTTAATTATATATATTTATATAATATATATTCAATATAATATTTTAACATTCATTTTATTATTTTAAAATTCTATGTGATGGAAGAGAAATAAGTTTTATGCTTAAAATTTAATTTTTCAAAAATATGGTTTTCGTTACGGTTTGTGTAATTAATTAAAATTAAATTAATATTATTACAGAAATTAGATATGGTAAAATATATTCTATATTTAGGATGAAGATAATTAATAGAAAATTAAATTTTCAATATAATTTTTTATCATATCGAACAATATCGATGTCAGTGTTTTACCTCTTTTAATTTCAACTTTGAATTTGAATTTTGAATCAAGGTGTTGTTTTTAAATTTTAAATCTTGGTAATATATTTTGAATTTGGAATTTTGGTTATGTATTTTAATTTGGAAATATTTTTATTCAATAAACAATAAATTTATTTTAAAAAATATGAAAAAAATGGATTTGGAGAACATACTAAATGGTAAAAAATAGTAAACTTTTGTTACGATGGTTAAAGTTAAAATGGGTTTACCGAGGGTTAAAACATGAGGTAAGGGTAATATTTCCCCACAAAACTATTAAATTATTATTTATTGAATATTTTTCAACATTATCTTTTCATTCCATTTACTCCATTTCCATTTGGATCAACTTTATCATGAAAGTTACCTGAAATTATTAAAAACATTTAATAAATTTTATTTGTGTCCCTCTCATCACATATAAATGTGAACCTATTATCATCCCTTATTAACACCATTTCAGCCTTCTATATTAGAATATATATACTCAAAAACCATATTATAATCATTTAATACATAATTTTTATTATTTTGTTCTTCTAATACCAATCCTTAATATATATAAATGGGTAATCTAAAAAAGGCTTCTCAAATAAGAGGTCTAAATTTTAGCCATGATCCATCAATATTATTTCATTGTATACTTCTTATAAATAAGTTTTATCTTTGAAAAAACTTTTAATACAATATAATAAATAAAAATATATATTGTTATGATTATTACAAAACCATTTTCCACCTCTTCTCAGTCTTGTGGGAGCTGAATGTAATGCTCTTGTGTTTGTTTGGACTACCGTTTTCACCTAACGATATGACTCATTATACACTTCAATTATTAATGGATAGTTATTATGATATTTTTTAATATATTATATTTATGTTATATTAATTTTTAATGAAATATAAAATAAAATCTACCTTTCATTCATTACATCTATCTGATTATGGAATCGTCACACAAGCATACGTATGAACTCTTATCTCCATGTAGTGACGTAATTAATTTTTAATAACTTATTTATATGAATGATTATAAATATGTATATAACTAAAATATATTATATTTATATAATTATTAAAATTATGTATATTAATGACCCAAGATCAATGTTCATAGACCATAACTATTAAAACATAACATATAAGTAAAATAAAATAGTTAACACCAAAATGATGATGATAGTGAATATTTGATAATGAAAGAGTGATAATATTATATAATTAAACAATTTATGGTATTATACATATTATTTTAGTTTTTTATATAATTATAATAAAATTTAATTAAATTTTATAGGAGAAATGAGTGATTACGAATTATGATGGACTTTTGGAAAGGGTTTATGTTAGAATCTCATTTTCCATTATTTTCTATTCGTATTTTTTATGATGAATAAAAATTATGATCTATATATCCAAATATATTATTTATTTTCTTCTACTAAGTTAATTTCGAAATGAAAATTTTTTACCTTTCATTTTTTTGTCTTTAATTTCTATAGTGGTCGAAAGAATGTTGTTATGGAAAGCTTGTATTTTTCCCTTTCATCCAGAATATTTTCTTTCATGCCCATATTTTCTTTAAAAATTTTCTAATAATTATTTTACATTTCTATATATATTATTTATATTCATTTTTAAAAAAATTTACATTCCATTCCATCGTTTATAAAGAACATCCTTATCAGTCTCCAAACATGGTACTATTTCATTTTTACAAAAAATGTGCATGGAATTTTTTTTTAACATCCCTTTCTTGAATAGATTTCCCCACAATAATGAATTTTATTTTATTTTGAGAGTCGTTTATAGGATTAAATTATAATTTTCAATTAAAATATTTTCCTTAAAATATATTAATTTATTTTTAAAATTATTATTTCAAAATGAAAGGGTGTTTTCTAAATGAAATGTTATAGGGGTATTTTATAAGTATTTTTATATATAACAAAATCATTTAATGTTTTATATGTTTCACATGGGATATGATTCATTGTTTCCATATTTATTCTTTCTCTTTATTATTTATGTTTATGATGATGAAATTTCAATCAAAAAAAATTACATTCAGTGGAATACTCTTTGATATAATGATAAATTTTTTCTTGATATTTTGACACACATATGTATGCATTTCATTGTGTGTTTGGTGGTTCAATTATAAATAAGGATAGGTGGGTCTATTGTAGCACTTAAATTAATTGGGTAAATAACGATATATTATGGGATAATAAGTATTATAATAGAGAGAAAACATAGTTCAGTAAGGGTCTTTAGAAAATAACATATAATTTTTTTTGTAATCCTTGATACGAAAATGATGGAATGAGGTGTTAACCCAAACAAATATGATAGTCTTGGTAGTGTTCCTTAACACATGAAATAATTTTATATGATTATTTTTATGAAATAAAATTACGATTTATCCATTTTATATTTTATAATGGATAATAATTGATTATTTATGATTATTCAATGTTTTTACATTTTTTATTCATTTTATAAAACCACACACCATGTTTATGATTAAATATCGTTGACTAATTGGGTATGATTATTATAAGTATTGATCTTATTAGAATACCTTTATTCATAAATTATGCTCACCTATGATCATTGATCGATATATCTTTTTTTTATTAAGTATCTTAGATTTCCCATTCTTATTTTTCCTTACACAAGTTATGAATAATTTTTTTACATATTATATATCTATGAAGGATTTAGTTCTGTAGAGATTTATATTTAAGGATTTTGATCTTTTATATAACAGTTTTCTATAAATCAAATTTTCTGAAGACACAAAACCTATATTGTCCATAACTTATGATTATAGTGAAATTTATTGAATATTAATCTCAAATGATTTCATATTTATATATAAAAAGTATGAGTCACTTTAAATATAGACAGTGTTATTATGAAGGCAACATAAACGATCAAAACTATAAAGACCTGATATAAAAAATAGGTATAATTTCTATAGTGATTGAATCATCATTATGATAATAAATGAAAATATATATTATTAATGTTATTAATTATGTGATTTAGAGAGACATTTTTTTGATATAGGAGTATAGAGAATGTTTGTGTAAGTGAGGACAATAGGTAAGGTTTTTCTATATCAAATTCCTCTCTTTGAGAGTTTTTTTGTGTAATGCACTAAATATAATTAATTATTTGTATATAATATAAAATCGTTAGTTTTTAAAAAATAAATACTATGATTGATAGCCTACAATATTCTTCACATCATGTTAAAATGAACAAATAACTATTTTTTTAAATATGAACATTAAAACCTACTAATTAAATTGGCAGGAATGAACATTATTAATGACATTATGAAATATATATTGCACATACTCATTAATAATTTATTATTTATTTATTTTTAAATAACTACTATAATTTCTTAAAATTCATTATATTATGATTTTGGTCAAACCATTTTATTCATCAAAACATACTCTCTTAAAAAAATTATTTTCATTTCTTTTTATGTACAAATAATATATGTGATTTTTTAAAATTTTTGAAATTTTTTGGGTAAAATTAAATTTATCATTGAAATAATCATATCAAAATTTTATATAGTGAAATTTTTATAAATTTTTAACAAGTTTTATTTTTATATTGAATAGTAAAATTGATGATTTTTACTAAAAAATGTATATTATTTAAATTTAAAAATATGTTTTTTATTATTTTTAATATTTGATTTGTTAAATTTGATTTAAAATTTTTCAATTATGGTTTTTAAATGGATTTTATAATTGAAAATAGTTTAAAAACAATTTATATTATAAAAAATGAATTTTTCCAAAAAACAGTTTTTAATTTCATTTTATCTACTTAATTTTAAATTAAATTCTAAAAATAATGTATATTAAATTTTAAAAAATATAATTAAATTTTTGGAAAAAATTGTTCAAATTTATAAAATATTTTCCTTTTATTTTAGTACAATAGGAATAGTAACCTTAGAGACTTATATTACTATGGTATGGGGTAAATAGGGTAAAATTTGAGTAATTAAGTGTAAAAATAATATGATAAGGATTATAAAATGACCCTAAAAATTCACCTATTTTTATTTAATGAGTAAATTTAATCCATAATCTTTCATATTTTTAATATATGTCATTTGGTTTCAATTTATATTTCATTATGTCGTTTATAATATTTTATTTAACGAAAAGACAAAGATGACACAATAATAATCATAATAAATAAGATATTTTTTATATGCAGTTATCTAAATGATATGTTATAATTTAAATACAATTTTTTTAAAAAAAATATATTTATCTTCAATATATTAATTGTTTTATAAATTTTAATAATTAAATAATTATGATAAATTTTTTCACATTCCATATGAAATAGTTTGTTTATTAATTGAAATATCAAATAAATTATATTAAATAATATAAAATAAAGATAATTTTAGATAATTAATCTAATAAATTAATTATATATATTATTTTTACTCTATTGGTTTTTATTAAAATATTTTGTTTGAATTTATATTTTTGTATTTATATTTTCAAAATCAATGTATTAAATAGTATAAAAATTAACAATAATGACATTTTCTTGTAAATAAATGTTTATTAAAAGATGTAAAATTCATAAAAACTAAATTTACCCAACTAATTTTAATAAGATTTAAAATTTCATCCATGTTCCATTTTTTTGTTTTTTTTTTGTTTTTATTTTAAAATTATTGACCCTTAAAGAGTATGAATAATGTTTTCATGGTAAGAGTTAAAGTGGTTAAATAATAGTTAAAACTAAATGATTAGTGTAATAAAGTGACCAAAAAATGTCCAAAAAAATATTATATTAGATTATTCTTTATCATAAACATCTTATATTTTAAATAAATCTATTTTGATCTATTGGGATTATAAAATTAATTTATTTTAACTAAATATTTTGAGAAATTCCAAGAGTGTCCCTTCCCAATCCTTTAAAATGACCCATCTTCTTCTCATTTCATCACAATTAAAAAAATTATCCTACAGTATCTAAAAAAATACATTAATAAAATACCTCCCCACATCTGATAAGCCATATCATTTTAATAAAGAGAAACATTCAAGGATTTAGTGAATACCAAAGGAGGATACATGAAGAAGAATCAACATATTTCTAAAAGTTTTTTCATTTTATTTCATTATCCCCATCCATAAATTAGTATTATAAAATTTTTATATAATAACATTATTTTCCTAAATATACTGATATTTTTTTATGTTAATATAAGTTCATACAATCACATGTCCTTATATCAAATTGATTATGAATTCCTCATTCATGTGAATGGTGGATTGTTTCCACACAAAATGAAGTTGTTCGTTTTTTCCATTACCACCTCTCATGGTTGGGAATAATGATTTAAAAATTATTAATATAATATATTTAATATATTTATAACATAATCCTAACTCTATATTATTTATATCATATACACTATTTTTATATCCCTTTCTATAATAGATATGATAACATCGCTCGAGTGTACATTGAAGTACCGCCTCATGAAGCGATGCAAAGAATTTTTCACTGACATGTTATATGGATAGTAATAAAGGAAAATTTAATTAATATATATGATATAAATTACAATAACATTATTGAAATAATTTTTTTATCAAAATATAATAATCATTTTCTTTTTACCACTTTACACACTAAAAAAGTGATAACGTTGTTTGTGGATGTGTGGACTACTGCCTCCTCGAAGCAATTTGTTTCCATTTAGATCATGATTATGATATATATAAGTATATATAATTAAATATAATTTTATTTTTGATATAATTATTATTCTTGAAATATATAATATTATTTACCTTCTTTCTATAATGATCATTGAATTATGGAAACGATACTCATGAGTTGGTACACCCTACAGTCTCCATGATCATAACATTGTTTCATATTTCATAAACATATTTCATGATTTGTTTTAAAATTATAATTTATGTATAAATATAATATTTATTTCATAATTATTATTACGTATATGTTTAAATAATTACCTTTTTGACCATATTCATCCTACTAAAGTCATTTTTCACACATAAGACTAATATTGTCAAAACATCTGACTTAAACATAATCCATTATGTAATTGTATATAAAATGTTTAAAAGTGAAATAAAATTAATAATATACTTGTAAAGGTTTATCAATAATGTAAATAATTAACAAATGTCTATTACCCAAGATGATAAAGAACATGCATGATGAATCAGACTCAATGAAATGGTTTTTTTCTCATATTGTTGTTATTTATGTCAGTTACATGTAATATTCGTCAAATATTTTTTTCTAGTGTATATAATTTCAATGAATAAATTAAATTTTTATTATATACAATTTCATTTGGATTTACATATCAATTTGAGGATCTCCATTTTATGGGTTTTAAAGTTTCAATGTCACCAATGCAGTAATATGTTTTTCTCAGAGTTTTCCTTTTTCGATACATTTTTTATATTATAAACATATATTATTTGATTAAGTTTATATTCAACCCATGTGACATGTTATATCATGAATAAGAAAATTTATTGATATTATATGTTTCATTTAATGTTATACCTTAATGAGGATTACTATTCATAGTTACAAAACTAGTATGAGTCTTTTCTTAGAAACTCATCATTTATTTGGATTGTGTATGATTAATTCTTCAATATTTAAATATTATAATTGTTATGAAATTTATTTTTGATCAGTTAATTCACTGCACTTTAATGTAATTGTGCCATTTTTTCCACTCTTTTTTACATAATATGTTTTAGAAATTTTTTTTTAATATAAATGGACTTCATTCCTCTTTTTGGTCAGAAATTTGTGTTCTTTCAAGACAATGATTACTAAAAATGTTTTCGAAATATTTTAAATGGTAATTTAGGTTTATTTTTAATGGAATGGAATTTACTAATGATTTATTTTGTATGTAATTGTTTTCAATTTTTAAAAAATAATTCTTTATAATTTTTTACAATTATTTTCAATGAAAAGTTTTCAAAATCATTTTTGTTTTAAAATATTATTTGTAAAATGAAAATGGTATTTTCCACACAAAAAAATTAATGATTTTTTAATGAAATTTATATTCATCAACATAAATATCCCTGTGGATATTTTTTATTTATACCATCATCATTCATTCTCATGATTGAGTAATATTATTTCAAAGGGATTATTTTGAAATCTGTTTCTTTTCCATTATTTAATCATATTTAAAAGATATTGTTATAGAACATTTATTTTACCTAGGGTAACCATTTTTCCAATGTATTATTTTGGAAAAATTTCCATTCCATGGATTAATCCTGTTCTGAAAAGAATAAATTTCGTTTTAATGAGTTATGACAAAATAAATTATCTATGTGATTTAATCATTATTTTGTTCTGGGGCATTATAAATGTTGGGTACACACAAATAGCACTAGATGAGCCCGCTGTTGGTAAAATTATGGGTTCACCCAAATAGGAATCCAATTCATTGGGTAATGATTATGTTATTTGGATAATTTTTTGGGATGTTCTTTGTATGGTTATTCAAATTTTAATTATTCTATAAGGATTTGTAAGGTTTCTATGAGATGTAGTCCCAAAATACCAATATATTTTTTCTATTCTTTTTTTGTATTTATGAATTATCCCTTTATCATGATTAATATGACATGGATTGTGATTATTGATTCTTTTGTATATTTACATTATTAGGTGCATATACCATGTTTTCCTGTTTGATGATCCAGGTATTGATGGGTATGAATATTATTTTATTATACTCATGCACTTTTATTATTTCATCAGACCCTTATGCTCTTCTTATAATAAATGAGAACATTCATTTTTTAATTATTATGTTTTACCTTACTAATCATTTGAACTCACCCTTATTATGTTTCCTTTTACCCACGTTATAAATAATGAGGTTGAATGAATTATGTCTATAAAGGATTTCACAATGATGATGCTCATGACCTAATATGAAAAAGAAAATCTAGGTTAAGTGGTAGAAATGTTATGTTGATTACTTGGTTATTGTTTATATAGGAATTTTACTAATTATATATAACTATAAACGTAAAACTTCCTCTAAAATGTAAGTGATCCAAGTTATCCAATTGATGTTGTATGGTTTTGATGGGAAGAAATTGGGTCATAATTATCAGCAACATATCTTGAAAGGTAATGTTCTTGATTTTAGAATGGGATACATGAGTGTGGGTCCTAGGATGTTATAGTTGGTATCTAATGTCTGTTTATGTATCTTTAAATACTATAATTTTTTCATGTAATGTTATCTTAAGAGTTATGGATACAGTCATGGGTTTATTAGCTTAACGATGATCAAAAGTTCATTGTCTTAGACACCCCATTGTGGTTTTAAGAGTTTATATCCTAAAGTGACTAATGAAAATTTGGGAGATCTTTTGTTGACTTGGTGTAATTTTAACCCCTAGGATCAAAATGAAATTTTATATGGGGGATTTATATTTAGGATTAAAAAAGGGGACAGACCATATTCTCAGTGACAACCAGTCACATCTAGTGAGGTGGTGGAGAATGAATCCATACCTATAAGATGATACGGTTTTCTTCCCTCTCACTAGCCTAAATTATTCCCTGGATAATTTTAAAATTTTAAAATTTTATATTATTTTTATATATAATTCGTTGAGGATTTTATTTTGAGGAATAATTGATGATTTAACCATGAATTATATATAATAAAATCCATAAAAAAATTTTGTATTAAACAAAATCAGGAAATGTTTGATGAGTTTTAAGGAACGTAATTAATGGAATTATTTTGATTGAACATTGGGTATTACTATTGAATTTTGAATATTAGTGTTTCATATAATGTTTTATTCACTTTGGTAATTATTCTTCCATATGCTATCCATTTTGGATAATGACTAAATATAGGTGAAAAAACCTAACTATTCTCTTTATTGTTATGTGGTCTTTAGATGTTTATTTTTGTGTTTTTGGAATTAAAAGTTCATCATTAATACTCATTCTTTGGATAAAAATATGATATTTTCAACGAAATGGATTAAATTATGAAACATTATATGTAAATTAATTATACTATTTAGTTTATTAACTATGAAATCAATGACCTTATAACCCATCAATGATTTATGGTTTTGTGACTGATAAATTTCTCATAACCATGTTCTCTATTACTCTCTATCAGTACATGGGTTTAGCTATTCTCTTCCATGTCCATGTTTTCCTAAATTTAATCACAATTCTGTTTTATTCCATATAGCCTTTTTTACTTGCATTCCTTTCATTTAAAGTAAAACTTTGTAATCATTTTTGCAATGTGGTATTTAAATAAAGGTATTTAGAATATTCAAACCTTAGTTACTAAGCTTGAATTAAAAATTTTGAAGATGAAATTTACAAAGAGGGGATGTAACGTCCTGAGTTTTAAAAAAAATACTTTATTTGATAGCCAATAATATAAGCCACATTGTACATAAACGAGCATCTATATATTATTATTTAAATATGAGAATTATAACCTAGCCATTGAATATGAAGGAATGACCAATAATAATGAAATTAGGAAATATATATTGTTAATACTCATTAATAATTTTTTATTAATTAATTTTAAATATGTAATATATTTTTAGTAAGTCCATTCTTTTATATTTCTAGTAAATCCATTTATTCATCAAAAACATTTTTTTTGTCAAAAATGATATTAATTTATTTTTATTTATAAATAATAGGAAATTTAGAAAAAAATTGTAAAATGAAATTCAATTTACAAATCATCATATAAAAAGTTATTATGGTAAAAAATTTATAATTTTCTAACAATTTTGATTTTTTAAATGAAAAGTGAAAAATACAGATTTTTATTTAAAACTGTACTTTATTCAAATGTAAAATTATGTTTTTTATTATTTTTAGAATTTTATTTTATGAATTTTATTTCAAATATTCTAATAATTATTTTTTAAAATTTATTTTATATATTATTTTTTTAAGAAAACATATTATATTTCAAAAATGGATTTTTTCTTAAAAATGTTTTTCGCTAGGTTTGGTGGTTTAATTTTAAATTAAATCCCCAAACATCCTTGAATATAAATTTTATTAAATTTTTTCATCTTTGGAATAATCAGATATATATTTATTAAATATCTCCCTTTTCTTTTTGGGTAATATAAATAGTATCGTAGCTAATTATTGTTATCGTGATAAAGGTTATATCGGGTAAAAATTGAGTAATTAAGTGTAAAAATACTATAAAAATAATTATAAAATGACTCTGAAACTTTCCCTAATTTTATTATATGATTAAAATTAGTTCTTAGTCAATAATTTTTGAGAATATATGGCCATTGGTTTCATTTTATATGGGATTATGACATTTATTATATTTTATTTAAAGAAAAGACAAAGATGTCACAATCATATTCTTAATAACTAAAATATTTTAAATATAATGTTATACATAATATATGATCAACTATAAATATTATATTTAAATATAATATATTTATCATCAAAATTGAAAATTATTTTTAGTTTTTAGTTAATATATTATTACATTAAATATTTTTATAACACTGATGTGGTAATTTTTTATTAATGAAAATATCAAATAAATTAATTCAAAAATATTAAAATAAATAAAATTTTAATAATTAGTGTGATTAAATAATTTTCATGATGACTTTAAGATGATATGGATTTATTAAAATATTTTATCTCATGTTATCTTATTTTATTGAAAATTTAAAAGTCACTGTAGTAAATAGTGTCAAAATTGACATTAATCATATTTTATGGAAAATAATATCTATTAAATGATATGAATTTTTTAAAAATATTTAAATTTTCTAAATATTTTGGATAAAGTTGAAAACATAACACATGATCCATTTATTGGTAATTTGTATATTTTATAGTAACTATATTGACCCTAAAAGAGTAAACATTATTATGACACAAAACAGGATAAATAGGTTAAATAACGGTTAAAACAACATAATAATAGTATGATATTTTACTAAACTAAACTAAAATGTATTATTTGAGATTATTTATATCACTCCTCATCATATATTTTATATAACTCCATTTTTCCCATATTGACTGGAAAATTAATTTGTATTAATTTAATATTATGAGACATTAAAACTATGCCCCTCCCACTAGTGGAAATCCCACCTATACCAATAAAAGTTTCCCAACGGTTTAAAAAACTATTGGGAAAAGGATACTATACCAATGATTATGTAGAAATGTTGGTATATTCACATGGTTTTTTGGTTTTCCCATTAGTTTAAGTAAACTGTAGGGTATAGTGCTAATGAAGTGGTTTTCTCCAAAGGTTTAAACAAATCGTTGGGTATAGTTTTGAAGATATGTTTCCAAATGGTTTACAACCATTTAGATAACATTACATTCCCAATGGTTTTTTAAAACTATTGTGAAAGAAATTCCCCAAATATCGACACCTGTAGGGATCAAGAACTCCAGAGATCTCAAAAGTTCTTCCCTAAACAAGGGCTAGATCCACCATCTTGAATATGTTTTCCTAAACCTCAACCATCTCGAAGATTTGTCAATAAACCTTTATGGGAACACTACTTCCCAGCACATAAGGTCTGGTATCCAACAATTTGTTGTTCTTTTTTAAATCTATATGCATGTGTTCACTTATTTTAGATTTTTTCATTCCATTTTATGAAAATGTAGTGTTTATTATAATCCCCATATACACAGAAGGAATATATCATTTTAGGTTATGGTTCAAACACTACTTCCCATCCTACTCTCAAGGGTGCTTACTCTAATTTCCAACGGGGCATCTATCTTGGATTCAAGTAATTTTTGTTCTTCCATTTTAAATCAAGACATGTGCCTTCATTTATTTTTGATTTTTCATTCCATTTCACTATAATGTACTTTATATTATGATCCCCTTATGGACACAAGAAATATATCATTTTAGGTTTTGGTTTTGTTGTTATTTATATGTATAGAATAATTTTGATTGGTTTTAAAAAATTCAATATGATCCTGAGTTATTTTATCCTTGGTTTATTTTAAATTTAAGGTCTACAGACCTGATTTCGTTGGTTAGAGATAAATATAAATATAGAATTTTTTATCCTAAGAGGAACGTTAAGATACTCATGCATTAGGAATATACACCTAAATGATGTCTTTGAAATATGAAACTCTAACTTTAAGATGATGATACCCACAGTATAATATATTCAAGGAAGTGGTGCTTCTACCTAAACCACTAGAGTGGGTTTGGGTCATTTTCATATGTGAATGGTGATTGATTCAAAATTTACTCTATCACATTATAATTTATTCCTACTCCATAAAGTGTTTCGGTCATACACATGTAATTTTTTTTGAAATTAAAAATGAGTGTTAGTAATTCATGTCACTATTTTCATATGTAGTTATAAAACATTAATAAAGTATTTATATCATTTTCTATCCTAGGAAGGAACCCATAATAATATATTGTAACCATAATAGAACTCCCCAATGTTTTTCATTCCTACACATTATTTACTCTCTGATTTATATCTCATGAAACAAAATAGCATGGTCATGTTCATGTAATTATTAACTGCTAGTTGATAGTATTCAGATTCTGTGGAGGTGCACCATAGGTGTTGTTGTACTCTTTCAAGGATTATATTTTTTTTCTTTTGTTATGGGCATTATGAATCAATATTAGAGTGTTTTATTTTTCTTAATGCATTTAGATAATTATATGATGATAGGTTTGTGTTGGACAGGTGAGTCATGAGCCCATCTCCAGTTGAAATTATAGGTTAATAGTGTTATGAAATTGTGCTTCGTGATTATCAATGTTACTTGGGCACCCCCTCCCCTGAACATCCCCCAACCCCCTGGACAACCCCTCCACCCCTGGACACCTCCAACCCCTTGTAAAACCACCCCAACCACCTCAAAAGCACCCCAAGCCCTCGGACCCCCACACCCCTGGACACCACCCCACACTCATGGACCCCCCCCCCCCAACCCTCTGAACAACCCCCACCTCGTGGACATCTCCCCACCCTCTGGAAACCCCCACCCCCCAAAAAGCCTCACCTCCCCCATGGACCCCCCCCCCCCACACCATAGACACACCTAACCCCCCTAGACCGCCCCACCACACTCGTTGACAGCTCGCCCACCCCCTGGACACCGTGTACCCTCTAGACATCCCCCCACCCCTAGGGACATCCCACCCACCCCCTGGACATCCCCATCCCCCGGAATAGCCCCACCCACCCCTATGGACACCCCTAACACCCTCTTGACAGCCCCACCACCCCCATGGACTCCCACCCACCCCCCTTGGGCACCCTTACCCCATGGATAGCCTCCCCACCCCCGTGGATAGCCTTCCCACCACCTTGGACACCCCTTACTCCCTTGGATAGCCCTGCCACCACTGTGGAAAGCCCACCCACCCCCTGGACACCTCGGACCCCCTAGACAGCCCTGACACCCTCGTGGATAGCCTTCCCACCCCACTGCACATCTCATACCCTTGAAAAGCCATGCCACCCCTATGGATAGCCCACTTACCTTCTGGACACCTCGTATCCCTCAGAACAGCCCCCACCCCTGGAAATCCTCCCAACCCCCAAGGTAGCCATCCCACCCCTGGATATCCCACCCACCCCCTTGAAACCGTGAACCCCCCTAGACAGCCCCCCCTGCACACCCCAGTGGATAGCTATCCCACCCCTGGACACCGCATACCCCCTGGACAACCCCCAAATCCACGACCCCCTGGAAAGCCCTGCCACCCCTGTTGATAGCCCACCCACCCCCCTGGGAACACTATATCTCTTTGGATAGACCTCACCCTCGTGGATATCCCTCCCACCCCCTAGACGCCTCATACCCCCTGGACACCTCGTACCCCTAGAAACACCCCACCCCTGGATGGACCCTCGACCCCCTAGAAAATCCCCCCCCCCCCGTGGATAGCCCGCCCACCCCCTGGACACCCCATACCCCCTAGATAGCCTCTCCACCCCCATGTACAACTCGCCCACCCCCTGGACACCATGAACCCCCTGGACAACCCCCCACCCCCTAGAACCCCCTCCCCCGACCCCCCTGGACAGCTCTTCCACCCACGTGGACAGGTCGCCCACCCCCTAGACACTGCATACCTCCCAGGATAGCCACCACCCCAGTGGACAGCCCTCCAACCCCCCTGTACACCCCGTACACCTTTGGAAATCCCTTACACCACCGTGGACAGTCCTCCCATGCCCTGGACACCTCGTACCCCTTAGACCCCCCCCCATAAAGCCTCCCCCCAACCCCCTGGATAGCCCCACTACCCCCATCGATGTCCCTTCCACCCCCCTTGGACACCCCATACCCCCTTGGATAGCCCCCACCCTTTTGGACAGCTATCCCACAACCTAAACACCATGTACCCCCTAGACAACCCCACCACCCCCATGGAAAGCCCAGTCACTGCCCTGGACAGCCCCCACCACCCCCTTGAAAGCCCCTCAACCCCCCTGGACAGCCCCTCCACCCTCGTGGATAGCCTGCCCACACCCATGGACACCTTCACCCCCATGGACACCCCCATCCCTGGAAAATTCTTATTTACATAAATATATTTTTGATGAAACATCAATCATATTGAATTTCATTTGAGGAAATGACTTATAACATTTTTTTAACTAATGGATAGATTTTGGATGTTTGAAACTGATTGTATCTCAAGTGATTTTCAAATCAATTTGAATGGATTTTTATATTTTCATTTCACAATTCTTTATATACTTGTCAAATACACTAACCCTGTTACAATTGTGTTGGAAGACCTTGGTTGAGCCATGAATAAGTGAGCTACCCCATAACCGAATATGGTTTCTTAGAAAACTACTCTGTGTGGTATCACAATGTGGTGAAAATGAAATCTCAAATTGTTGATGATCCAAATGATATGACTCAATTGGAAAATTTTTAACATGACTAGTGACCATTTATTCTTCATCATGAAAAATTATGGATTCCAAGCCAATAATATTTTGAAACGATCACATGTGATGTGTCTAATGAAAATGATGATGTTGTCTGGGTGAAAATTTTGAATGATTTTTCCATGACTCCAGTATATCAATTATATGGTAAAATAAAAAAGAGGGAATTTTTAATCCAATTGCTTCATAGGAAAACAACGTTTTGGATTTCTAAAATTTCCATCAATTACATTCTTACCTTCTTAAAGAACTTACTTCAAGATGATGTAGATATTCCTATAAACCACTATATGGTATGGAAGTTCGTTGAGGAACTTGGATTTTCCAGAAACAAAATTCATGCTTTCTTGAAAGATTGCAGTTTATTCTAGGAGAAAAATACTGAATGAAATGTTTGTATAAAAAGTAGAACATCCCCCTAGAATCCAAAAGTTGGTGGAACATAATATCGTGTACTACATAATGTAATGTGTCACTTTCCATTGATCATCAGGCTCCAAAATCTTTTTATATCTGATGAAGTATCAAAAAAAATTTGATGGAATGATATCGAGATAAAGAAGACCGACGTTTAGTTGGTTCAACCTACAGATGGATTTTCATGGAAGAGATTTGAAGATCACTATAATTATTTTGCAGCTGATGTCCGTAATTTGATGTTGGGTCTTTCATGTGACGATTTTATATAGTTTGGGCAGATTCTTACATCTCATAGCACATGGCTGGTTTTTATACACATTTATAATCTTCCCCCATGGTTGTGTACGAATAAACCTTTTACAGTCATGAGTATACTCATATCAGGCCATTATGATCCTGAAAATGATATAGACATATACATTCAACCTTTAATAAAATAGTTGAAACTTATTTTGGATGTGGGTGTGCACACATATGCGACATGTTCGAAAGACATGTTTCATATGTGTGTTGCACTTATGTGGACTATCAATTATTTTCTTGCTTATGCAATGATGTTTTCATGAAGCATGTAGGTAAAACTATCATGTCTTGTTTTTATGAAGAATAAACAATATAGAAGACTAAAACATTGTTGTTGTATCAGTTTTATGGGACATCGACGATTCATTCCAATAGATCATCTATAAAGAAATAATCGTCGAATATATGAAAATACCATGGATGTAACATCCCAGGTAAATAAAGAATATGAAATTTTAATATTTATTAATATTTGTGAATAAAATATAAATATTACTTTAAAGGGGATGCTATGTTCGATGGCGTACCCAACATACAACAACAAGTTTCTTTGAAATCTTACATTGCACACTAATAATATAATAATATTATTTTAAATGGTAGTTAACGCCAAGCCATTTTAATGGCAGGAATGAACATAAATAACTAAAAAATGATTATATATGTTTTTAAAATATTTTTACATTTATCCAATAAATTTTAGATGCTTAAAATGCGAATGAATCTAATTTTAAGCATAAATCGTCTAATATTCTTTAAAAGGTAGATTAACCGCCTTTTGATGGTGAACCATTTTTAAATATACTTTTTGAAATTTTTATATGTAATATTTGAAAAAATAAAATCCTTCTTTATAATCTAGACATCAAAAATTACTTTGTGTAAATTTTTGTTATTTTTCTGATAAAGTTCATTTTTTAATGAATAGTGAAAATGTTGTATTTTAATTCAAAACCTTCTTTTAATCTAATTTATTTTAATTTTTAGATTTTCTTTTTAATTGGGTTTAAAGATTAGTTAAAATATATTTTTACCATTTAATCCAAATGTGGTAATTTCAATTAATTTCACTTTGAAATTGGACATAAACAAGTGTCAATCTTTTGATTTATATTATTTCTTAAAAACATGCTATTTGTTTTGAAAGTGGGAATTAATTATAAATTATATTAATGCATATTCTATGTTTTCAATTTGCTAAAATGGACATAATTTTTGAATTTTTAATATCAAATATATCTTAGGGTGAATTTTTGGTATTTTTCTGAAAAACATCAATTTTTAATGAATAGTGAAACCACTAAGTGGTGGTTAAAAAAACTAATTTTTCATTTAAATGAAACTTTACCACTTCTCTGAATTGAATTTCAAAAATAAAAAATACCTTATTGTCATCATTAAGTAAAATTTGGCTTAATGGGATGAAAATAATTTTTTTTGAATATTAACTTTTGAGTTTTTTTTACCGCGATTAGAGGTAATTAGGGTAATTTAAGGTAAAAATGATATTATAAAATTATAAAAATAACTTGAAACTTGTCTTAACCTCATTGGATGAGTCATGTACGACCATGAAAATCCATGGGTCAATTTGTGGGACCCAATGGTTCCACTTTTGTAAGATAATGACATTAATACCTTTTATTTAATGTAAAAATAAAAATGTCACGAACATGTATTGTTTTACTTTAACAATTTTTACATGGGGTTATACAAGTTATAATTTCGTCTATAAATATTCATTAGAAATATAATATTATTTCCTAAAAAATTGTAATTTTTTTATAATTTTTAGACATCAAATAAATAATATTATTTATGACACAATGATGATGTAGTGTTTATGTCATTAATGAATAAATTAAATAAATAAGAAGATAAAGTTTAAAACAATATCCAACCCTTGTACAATACCTATTGGATGATTTTATTTCAAACATGGGCCAACTTATCCTTGACATTGAGGATTTTTTGAGATTTATAAAACGAATTTCATTTTATAATAAAATGATGGTTTCAAGATTTCCAAAAGAGCCCCCCCACCCCCCTCTCCCTTATAAAAGGACCCCACTTCCTACCCATTTCTCACACCTCTCAATCCATTTTTCTCGACCAAACTCTACTAAAATAATCTTCCATTATCCCTCTATTAATCCTATAATCCTTAAATTAAGCATAAATCACTTTAAGAAACCCTTTTGGTTCAAACCAATGGGAGTTACCCGATTTAAAGTTAATGTCTTCTGTTTTGTTTTTTTTTTGTTTTTTTTTCTTCTCCATCCCCTTAACGCTTTTTATTACATTCTTTTGTAACAACAAAATTTTATTAAATATAATTGGATATTTTTATGAGAATTATTTGAGCTACACTTCCAAACACCTCCAATTAATGGTTAAAGAACATACTCTTTCCGTGGATGGAGAATTACTACCTCACAAAACGATGATTGTTATATCTTCTCCTACCACCTATCATGGTGGCCATTATGATGAAAAAAAATTTTATTTATGATATATTTTATATTTTATGACCTCTCTATGATTTTGAATTTTATATTTTAAACATACATTTATGCTTTACATGTTGTGCAAATGTGATAATTTCATTTGAGGAAGTGTGGACTATCACCCCCTTAAGTGATGTGACTCGTTCATCCAATACATGGAATGTATAAAGAATTAAATTAATTAACTTATGTTTCCAATATAACATATATGTTATACTGGAATTATAACATATATATCTCTCATTTAGTTTTAATTCCATTAATATGACAATGAAATGAATGTAGCGTTCATGCGTACGTACGACCTACTGTCTCTATGAACGGTGCATTTAATTTTTATATCCAAATGTTATTGAATAGTATAAAATGAATTTATAATGGATATATATGATATTTAAATCAATAATAATATTATGTAGATGATTTAATTATAACTTCATGGACAATTATTTTCAAACAAGTTCATTTTTTCTCATGTACCAAACATCAACAAAACGTATGTTGTCAACTCACATAATTAACTAATTATTATAACATGATAATATGTGATATTAATTGACTAATAAGATTCAAACGAATTCCTTATGAAATTATAAATTTACCAATGCTTATTATTCAGGAATATAAAGAAACGAACAAGATAAGTCGGACTTGAGGTAAGGGATCCTACCTCCCTCTTTCTTTTTAAGTACTCTCTTTTATGTCACTTATTTTAAGCTCCTATTTATTATGTTGGGAGTTGTTATTTTATATACCTCTTACTTTACTTTTTTATTTTCATATGATGAGAGACCATATTTTATATCATCATCCCCTTTTTGGAAGTTTTAAGTGGCATTGTAAGGCTGCCGAATTTTCATAACGGATTTCTTATCTCACTTTTAATTCTGTTAGATTTCCATTGGTCGCCACTTATTTATGGAATGTGGTGTGTTGTGTACTGAAAATTGATATATATTATCATTATTCTATTTATATTCATGGTTTTCTATAATTCATTTGGTGGTTATTATCCTTTGGTCATATGACTCAATTGATTACAACGACGTATGCGGTTTTTATCTCACTTTTTCTTCACGTGTGATTCATGCTAGAATTTCCACCATTTCCTTTTGTGTGGTGTATATACTATCCATGATTGTATTATTTTTGTAATATGCTTTAATTTATGGTTATTTACATCTTCATTGTATGACCCTTATTTCATGGGGTGTATATTTCAGAAGTTACCCAAATCAGTAAGGGAACCTTTCACCCTCCTGTTTTTAAAAGACTTATTTTTTTGTAAGGTCTTTTAATTAACATCTTCCTATGTTGGGATATGTTCTTATATATCCTTATTTCTGTAAATGTTATATCCAAGTGATGAGATACAATTTTTATCTCTCATCAACTCATTTTCGGACCTTTAAAGTGACGTTGTTAGGCTGTTGAATTTCTATAAGGGAACTTCTTAACCCAATTTCAATTCGTTGGGTTAAACCTCTACTTCTTGATTATGTTGTGATATGAATATGTGTGGATGAAATCTGATTTTTTTACACTTAATATCCACTTATATTGGGTGTATTTATATTTTTCACATGTAATTATGTAATTGATTTATCCTTAATCTAAGGATACCATCTTTGTACGGTAATGCGACTCAATCTCATTTCATTGAGTTATCTTTTGATTTATACATGAATTTATTTTATACGGTGTATAAAACCCCTTTGAATTTTCATTTCACTCAAAGAGAATATTTCCTCCACGAAGCGTTTTTTCTAAACGACAAAAAGGAATGTTTCTTTTTTTAACGTATGTGGTGACAACGACCTTTTCCGCTATCGCGAGTGTTATTTGATCTATTGATTCCTTAACAATCCATAATGTTTTTAAAAGAAAAATAAATACCATATTATTTTTTTAAATATTTCGGTATTTAAAATGGTTTTTAGAATGGATTTATTATTTCAATATCTTAAAATTTTTAATTTTTATTGCAATGTGGGAATGTTATCTTTCCTTTATGCTTAAGTTATGTGTTATGATTATGTTATGGTTCATGGGAAATGTATATCAAATCGGGTGGTTCCATGATAATCTTAGGGTGGGTGAGCCCAAGATAGCTCTCCAATGCATTGGGAAACACAAAGGAGTTAAACGCTATGTTTTCTCCGAGGAGATTTAGGGAATATACTATAATGGGTATTCCAAAGGTAACTATGAGGGTTACTCCCTATGTAAGAATGTTATTAATTCCTCAAGTTACCTTTATGACTTATTATTTCTATAAGTTATTCATAAATATTTTGATTTTATGATGTATGTTAATGTGATTATGTTTTATGAGTAATGTATGATTTCATTGATTCTTATGTATGCATGGACTAATATTTTCTTTCTGGATTTTTATATCCCTTACTGAGCTTCTTATGCTCATCCCATGTTTTTTAAATTTTTCCACATGACTAAAAGTTGAATAAGGTCAAGGATGGGATCAAGTAAATTTCATGATGTCTAAAACATGGAACTAGAAATGTCTGTTTTGTTCAAGAGTTTATATTTTGAGAAAAAATGGAAACTGAGTAGATGTGTCTACTTTGTAATCTTTGAGATGTAATAGTTATGTCCTAATTCTATAAAACTCTAAACCTGAAAATATCATCAATGTGTATTCTTGATATAACTCAAGATTATGTAATGTTTTAAGGCAGGGTCCTTATAGTTGGTATCATAGGTCGGTTTAGATAACTTTGGAGGTTAGAGTGTTGTTTAAGCATAAGTGACAAGTTGTGTATAACCAAAATGGTTAGTATATTTGATGGAGTTATTGTTTTTTTTAAGTTAGAATGAGTTTGAGATAACATGGATAAGTATATCTTAGTGTTTATATTACTCTTTATTATATGTTGATTTTATGGATATACTCACACTGACTTGTTTGGTTTTAGTAAATGGATGGATCTAGTAGGCACCAAAGTAAAAGTGGATGTGAATGAATAATTGATAGTGTTTCGAATGAGAAACTGAATGATATGGGAGATGCAATGAGAACTCTTGAGTTTATTCTCAACCAACTATCTGGAGTCATGATTGACCACCTGAACCTTAGTTATTTGTATAAGGCATCATATATGTGAGAAACAAATCCCTACAGAAGTTCCGGTAATAATCATGAAGGTAATTATGTTCAAAAACATATGTGTCAAAGATGTTGAAAGAAACACATAGGAAAATGTTTCAATGGGACAGAAATATGTTATATATGTGGAAATAAAGGTCATAAAGAAATAACCTACCATGGAAAAAGTAAGCATCTAGTTGACTCTAGAAAAGGAAAAGAAGTTTTTTCTGAAGGATCAATTGAATGTTTTAAATGTAGTGTTCATGGTCATTATGAAAGAACATGTCCTATGAAGAAGTTTCTGGAATGGGATCACCATGATCGTACAAATATTCGTTTACCAAAACCTAATTCCATTCAAATTGATGATGAAGAAACTCACAATGACCAATAAATGGTATGTATTATTTCTTAACATATGTTTCCCTATTATTCAATCATAGGATATGACTAATAGTTTTGTTTGTAGGAAATAAGTATTTCAGAATAAGTTTGAAAGGAATGGTTAATGTATCATGATGAATGTTGAATGATTAAGAAGTCAACATATAAGGGATTCAAGAGTTATGGTATATTTTAGGATGGTGAAATTCTTAAAAGAATTAAGTCTCTTTTGATGAAGGGTTTACATTAGAAGACTTTTTATAGTATGTGTAACCCTGATGTTTGATATATGAAAATTTTATTCAAGGAATAATTATCTGTTCTTTTGTGGATATAGTTATAAAGAACCATTTGGGTTTATATGATCCTTGAATTTGAGGAAATTACCAGGTAATACATTTTGGGATGCAAAAATAAAGTTGTTAAATAACCTTTGTTGTTAAAATATGTTATGGTTATTTTTGATGAATTTATTTTTTTTTTCTTTGGGGAATGTTATAAAATTATATGGTTTTTAAAAGGGACAACATTCAGACCGTGTGGCAACCCGTCACGTTGTACGTAGCTGTGGGAATCGAACCCACAACCAAAGTGTGACTGGTATATATCGCCTACCACTGGGCTACGTGAAGTCCCTGGTTAGTTTGACTAATTCTTTTTAGTTAGATGATTTTATGAATTAATAATAACTTGATTTTAGGTTATCTAGGGAATTGATTAACCTATCAGGAAGGATATGTGATTAGGTTAACTACTTTTCAATATGATACTTTAAGAGTAATTGATTTTATTTGGAGATAAATGTTTAGATTTATCTTGGAATACTATGGGATTAAATCTTTCAGAGATTTGGGTTTAATTCTTAGTTTTGATTACATTGAAGAATTTTATGGAAAACTAATTATTGAATGGTATTTGTTAAACTTTGGATTATTTTTTAAAATTTTTGAGATTAAGAGTAGTATTTATTTTTTATAAAGGATTATCCTTTTTGGGTATTATCTGATCTTGTACTAACAATTTTGGTTTTGGTTTTGGTCTAAATACATGGGAAATATATATTTCTCTTTTTGGGATTAGGTGATTCTCTAGAAGTTGATTATAGCGCTCTTAATGTGAACAAGTCATCCTAAATACTCGTCTTTTGGAGAAAATATGAGTTTTTGTAAGAAATTTAGTAAGAGATGAAAGTCTACACAACAAATAAATATATTTCCTTGTGATTTATTTTAGCTCATAAAAAAATTCCTCAATGAAAAGTAACTTAAAACTAAAATGTTTTCTGTTAAATTTTCCTACTGGGGAATCAAATACCGTTTAACCCATCATAATTTTGTGATTTTATGGTGGTTAACTTTCTCATAAACATGTTTTCTGTCACTCTCCATCAGAACATGACCCTTTGTTTTTTCTTCCATATCCATGTTTTCCGACATAAAATCCTAGTATGGGTTAACTTGGATGACCTTTGTAATTCTCTTTCTTTTTTTAAATGTGATAGTTTTTTTTGACTCTTTTTCAGATGTGGGGCTTTCAATGAAGTTTCCAAGCCCAATTTTTAAATTTTGAGGACGCAATTCCCAAAAGGGGGAAGGATGTAACATCACAGGTAAATAAAAAATATGACATTTTCATATTTATTAATATTTTTGAATAAAATATAAATATTATTTTAAAGTGGATGCTATGTTCGATGGCGTACCCAACATGCAACAACGAGTTTATTTGAAATCTTACATTGCACACTAATAATATAATAACATTCATTTAAATGGTAGTTAACGCCTAGCCATTGTAATGGAGGTAATGAACAGAACTAACTAAAAAATTATTAAATATGTTTTTCAAATATTTTTACATTTCTCAAATAAATTTTAGAGGCTTAAAATGTAAATGAATCCAATTTTAAGCATAAATCCCTTAATATTCATTAAAAGGACGATTAACTTCCTTTTAATGGTGAACCCTTTTTAAATATATTTATTTGACAATTTTATATGTTATATTTGAAAAAATACAATCCTTCTTAAGAATCTAGGTATCAAAATTTACTTTGTGTAATTTTTTTTTATTTTTCCGATAATGTTCATTTTTAATGAATATTGAAAATGTTGCATTTTAATTCAAAACCTTATTTTAATATAATTTATTTATATGGTTATATATATTTTTAATTGGGTTTAAAGAGTAGTTAAAATATATTTTTACCATTTAATTCAATGGTGGTCATTGGAATTAATTTCACTTTGAAATTGTACATAAAAAAATGTCAATATTTTGATAGATATTGTTTTTTAAAAACACGCTATTTGTTTTGACAGTGGGAATTAATTATAAAATTTATTAATGAAACTTCTATGTTTTGAATTTTGTAAAATGGACATAATTTTTTAATTTGGAATGTCAAATATAGCTTAGGGTGATTTTTGGTATTTTTTTTTTGAAAAACATCATTTTTTTATGAATAGTGAAACCACTAAGTGATAGTTAAAAAAACTAATTTTTCATTCAAATAAAATTTTACAACTTCTGTGAATTGAATTTCATAAATTCAAAATACATGGTTGTCATTAGTATGTAAAATGTCGTTTAATGGGATGAAAATAATTTGTGGTGAATATTAAATTTTGAGTTTATTAACCACGATTTGAGGTAATTAGTGTAATTTAACGTAAAAATGATATTATAAAAAATAAAAATATATTGAAACTTCTCCTACCCTCATTTTATGAGTCATGGACGACAAATAAAACCCATGGGTAAATTTTTGGGACCCCATGGAGCCACTAGTGTAGGATAATGACACTAATACCTTTTATTTATAGGAAAAATAAAAATGTCACAAACATGTATTATTTTACTAAAAAAAATTACATCGGGTTGTACAAGTTATAATTTCATATAAAAATATTTTTTAGATAGATAAAAAGATTTCCTATGAGATGTTAATTTTTTATAATTTTAAGACATCAAATAAATAAAATTATTTATGGTACAATGATGATGTAGTGTTTATGTCATTAATGAATAAATTAAATAAATAAGAAGATAATGTTTAAAACAATATACAAAACTTGTCCAATACCTATAGGATGATTTTATTTCGAAAATGGGCCACCTTATCCTCGTCTTTAATGATTTTTGGAGCTTTATAAACCGAATGGAATTTTATAATAAAATAATAGTTTCAAGATTTCCAAAGGAGCCCCTCCTCTCCCTTATAAAAAGACCTCATTTCCTACCCATTTCTCACAATTCTCAAGCCCTTTGGATCGTCCAAACTCTAATCCAATAAGATCCCAAGATCCCTCTAATCATCATAGAATCCATACCAAAGGTAGAAAGCACTTCAAAAAAACCTTTTCATTCAGACAAAGGGGAGTTACCCGATTTAAAGGTAATGTCTTCTCTTATGATCTTTTGTTTTATTTTGCTTCTCCAACCCCTTAAATTATTTTTATTACTTTATTTTGTAACAACACCAGTATCTTAAATATATTAGGAAGTTTTTATGATATTTATTAGAGCTACACTTACACACACCTCTGTCTAAGGGTTAAATAACATATTATTTATGTGGATGGAAAATTACTGCCTCACGAAATGATGATTGTTCTATCTTTTCAACCACCTATCATGGTGGACATTATGATGTAACTATATTTATTTATGATATATGTTATATTTATCACCTCTCTATACTTCTGTGTTTTATATTTAAAACATACCTTTAGGCTTTTCATGTTGTGAAAATGTGATAATTTCATTCAAGGAAGTGTGGACTACTGCCCCCTCTAGTGATGTGACTCGTTCATGCAATACAAGGAATGTATAAAGAATGAAATTAATAAACATATGTGACCGATATAAAATATATATTATACTTTAATTATAACATATATATCTCTCATTTAGTTTTAATTCCATTAATATGACAAAGAAGTGAAAGTAGCGTTCAGGCGTACGTACGGTCTACCGTCTCCATGAACGATGCATTTCATTTTTATATCAAAATGTTATGGAATAGTATAAAATGGATTTATAATGGTTATATATGATATTTAATTCATTAATACTATTCTAGATATTATGTAATTACAACTACATGGACAATTCTTTTCAAACATGTTCATTTTTGACTCATGTACCGAACATCGACAAAACGTATGTTATAAACTCACATAATTAACTAATTATTATAACATGATAATATGTGATATGAATTAAATAATAATCTTTAAATTAAGTCCTTAAGAAATTATAAATTGACCAATGTTTATTATTCATCAATATAAGGAAATGAATAAGACAAGTCGGACTTGAGGTAAGGGATCCTACCTCTCTCTTTCTTTTTATGTACTCTGTTTTATGTCACTTATTTTGAGCTCCTCTTTCTTATAGTGGGGGGTGTTATTTTATATTTTTCTTACTGTAATTTTTATTTTCAAATGATGAGAGACCCTATTTGATCCCATCAATCAATTTCTGGATCTTTTAAGTGGCGTTGTTAGGATGCGAAATTTTCGTAAGAGATTTCTTATCTCTATTTTAATTCCGTGATATTTCCATTAGTTGCCACTTATTTATGGAATGGGGTGTATTGTGTACTTCCAATTGATATATATTATCATGATTTTATTTATATTCATGGTGTTCTTTAATTCATTTGGTGGTTATTATCCTTTGGTCATACGACTCAATTGAATACAACAAGGTAAGGGGTTTTTATCTCACTTTTTGTTCCCGTGAGATTCATGCTACATTTGCCACAATTTCCTTTTGTGTGGTGTATGTACTGACCATGATTGTATTATTTGTGTAATATAGTATAATTTATGGGTATTCACATTTTCATTGTATTACCCTTATTTTCATGGGGTGTACGTTTCAAATGTTATCCAAATCGGTAAGGGATCCTTTCACCCTCATCTTTTTAAAAGACTTCTTTTTTTAACAAATGGAGGCCTGAATTGGTCACCCAATTCATGCCCAAAAGAAATTTATTAAATAAAAAGCATTACAATACAAGATCGAGGTGTAATTAGTTTAAACCAACAAAAAAATAAAAATAAAAAGAGTGGAACATGTGATATAACAAAGAAGTTAGCCTCATGCCAAAAGAAGAAAAAACCTGTGAAGGCCACAAGGTGAGAAATCATGAAGAGGAAGTTTTCCCAGCAGCACTGATTTGGAGGCTCTCCCCCAAAGATGCTCCACATCCATAACCTTCTTTTCAAATAACTTCAAGAAGTCTGTGCATCTGTCATTGGGTAAAAAATAGTCAAATGTGTCTTCACAGCTCTTTAAATATGTAATCTATCCAAAAAAAAGAGAGCTACCCTGTTGTAAAAAATAGAATAGTCTGAGCCATCCTCCCTGGTCCAACCAAAGAAATCGAATACTTAACTCCAGCACTTTGAGCAGGTAAAAAAATCTTCAGGATCAGCAAGATTCTAGGCAAACAGTCTAGAGGTCTAGAAAATCAAGACCTTGTGATTGAGGACATCAGAAACGTATAGAGAATGAATTAATAGTTCACCAAACCACATAAACAAGGTGAAAAAGAAGTATAGTAACTCCATTATTCACAAATAAAGACCTCATAGAAAACTCTAAAACAGCTTCAAAATCCATCAACTGATCATGATAGCCCAATCATTAATATAGTCAAAATCAACAAGCACTAGTAAAACAAAAGCATCTGCAACAATCAGAAGAATACCAAAGTCTGCAATGCAGAGGATGAAAGAAACATAAAAGATGAATTAAGGATTTTATTGAAAATTCCTCTTCAATATTTTAATTTACATATTCCTATATTGGGATATGTTATTATATATCCTTATTTCTGTAAATGTTATGTCCAAGTGATGAGATACACTTTTTATCTCTCATCAACTCATTTTCTGAACATTAAAGTGACGTCGTTAGGCTGTCGAATTTCTATAAGGGAACTTTTTAACCCAATTTCAATTCTTTGGGATAAACCTCTACTTCTTGATTATGCCATGGTATAAATATGTGTGGATGAACTATGATTGTATTATACTTTATATCCACTTATGTTGGGTGTATTTATATTTTTCAAACATAATTATTTAATTTATTTATCCTTAATCTTAGGATGCCATCTTTGTATGGGACTTCATCTCAATATCCTTTCATTGAGGAATCTTTTGATTTCTACACGACATTATTTTATATGGTGTATAAAACCTCTTTGACTTCTCATTTCCTTCCAAGATAATCATTTCTCTACGAATCATTTTTACTAAATGCTAAAATGGAATGTATCTTTTTTTAACGTAAGCGGTGACAATGACCTTTTCCACCACCGCGAGTATTATTTGATCTATGGCTTCCATAACAAGACGTAATATTTTTAAAAGAAAAATAAATACCGTATACTCTTATTATGTATTTTGGTATTGAAAATTATTTTTATAATGGATTTATTATTTCAATATCTTAAAATTTTATATTGTTATTACAATGTGGGAATGTTATCTTTCCTTTATGCTTATGTTATGTGTTATTATTATGTTATGGTTCTTGGGAAATGTTTATGAAATTGGGTGGTTCCATGAAAAACTTAGGGCGAGTGAGCCCAAGATAGCTCTCTAATGTATTGGGTAATGCGAAGGAGTTAAACTCTAAGGTTTCTCTGAAGAGATTTAAGGAATATACTGTAATGGGTATTCCAAATGTAACCATGAGGGTTACTCCTTAAGTAAGAATGATATGAATGCCTGAAGATACCTTTATGTATTATTATTTCTATGAGTTATTCATAAATCTTATGGTTTCATGAGGTATGCTAATGTACTAATGTTTTATGAGTAAAGTATAATTTCATTGATTCTTATGTATATAAGGACTAATGTTTTCTTTCCATATTTTTATATCCATTAATGAGCTTCTTATGCTCGTCCCAAGTTTCTGAAATGGTTTCCACATGATTTAATGTAGAATACGGTCAAGGATGGGATCGATTAAATGTCATAATGTCTAAAACTTGGAACTAGACATGATTATTTTGTTCAAGAGTTTATATTTTGTGAATAAAATGGAAACTAAGTAGATGTGTCTACTTTTTAATCTTTGAGATGTAATAGTTATCAACTAATTCTCTAAAACTATAAACCTGAAAAGATCCTCAATGTGTATTCTAAAAATAACTAATGATTATGTAATTTTTTATGGTTGGGTTCTTATAATGGAGACCGATGATCCACCTCAGCATATGTCTGGAACTGATGTGCTTAATTAATTGAAAGATTTCATTTTTTCATTTGGGAAGAATCAAATGAAATATGGAAAGGTAAATAATGTTTCCACTAAAACCTATAAAAATTGGAATAAGAGAAGTATATTCTTGGATTTGTCTTATTGGTCAACCAATTTGTTTTCTAATTTCTTGGACGTAATGCAAAAAAAAATATATGTGAAATGTTGCTTTCAATTCTTCTAAATGTTAATGTGAATAAAAAAGATGATTTATGGTCTTGGTGTGACTTGGTGGATTGGGGAAACATAAAAAAATTGCATCCTATGCATATTAGTGAAAATAAATGGAAAGTTCTATTTTCTTGTTATATGATGAAACCTACAGAAAAAAAATAAATTTCTGGATGTACTAGAGACTATTAAATTTCTTGATGGTTATTCAAGAAAATTATCTAAAAGGGTTAATAAAAGAGAATTAATGCTAAAATATTTGAAGACTCGTGATTATCACATCCTTTTGCATGAGTAGATTCCAATAGAACTTCATTAATTTTAGTCCAATAATGTAAGGGTGGTATTTATTCAGTTTTTCCATTTTATTTATAGATCTTTGTGTAAAGAAATTTTCCAAGTTATTCTTTTAAAAAATGATGTTAAATGCCCCATTAATTTTGTGTGAGTTAGAGAAAATATTTCCTCCATCATTTTTCACAAAAAGCTGCATCTGACTCTCCATATTACAAATAAAATACTTCTCAGAAGAAAAATCTCATTTCATTGGATGTATCCAACTAAAAAAATATCTACACACTAAAGTCATATTTCCATAATAGGAAACATCCTGAAGGTTCTATCATGAACAGTTAAATTGTTCTAGAATGTATGGATTTATGCTCTATGTATTTGTCTGATATTACTACAAGAATGAATAGAACAATGGGAAACAAAGAAGAAAAGTATGAGAAAATTGAACCCATCTTTCCATCACTTTCTCAAACAAGAGGAATTCATGGAACATAAATAAGGATGACATTAATCATTGAAGTGGGAGAGATGGAACATCTCACAGTTCTGTTCAACTATGATTTTTTAGATGACAACATCTTGTAAGTAAATTGAATTTGTATATCTTATATATATATATATATATATATATATATATATATGTTAATCTATTCACATTTTTATCTACAGGAAACCTAAAGTGATAATAAATAGAAAGAATAATTATTTGTCTTTGAGAAGGAGGGAGACTTTTCATAATAAAGAGTTTTCTGGTTGGTTAAAATTGAAGGTAATAATATTAATGTTTAAAACAATTAAAACAATATTTAATTAAGTTTAATATCCATTTATATTTATGAAATGAGTTTTCCTACAGACTTTTTCTCTGAGGAAATAAGAGTTTTGGATTTTGTTCCACCCCTGTAGATAGCCCACCCACCCCTGGACACCCCTCCCCCTATGGATATCCCCCCACCCTTGTGGACAACCCTCCCACCCACCCCGGATACCCCTACCCCCTAGATAACCCTGCCACCCCGTGGACTACCCGCCCTCCCCCTGGACACCCCATACCCCCTGGATAGCCCTTCTCACCCCCTTGGACACCATGTACCCCTGTGATATCCCCCACTACTATGGACAACCCCGCCAACCCCCTGGACACCACTACCCCTTGGATATCCCTGCCTCACCCATGGAAAAATTCCTTGACGCCCCCCCCCCCCATCTTCCCACCGACATGGATTATAGGGTTTCTAACAACTGAAAGATCACATTAGTCATAACTACCCCCTTCTTTGCCTCATGGGATCCTTGATCACCAATAAAAAATAGTGGATCCTATTTTATAAACTCTCATTCATAATCAAAGATCCGAGAAGAAAATGGATATTCTACTTCTACAAGAGTTTGAGTAGAGACATAGAATAGGAGTACAATTGTTGGATCAGAATAATGACTACCTAATATATCCCCTTATTGACGTTTTTATCCATTTATAGTGGTAACACTCTAAATAATTATCTAAAACAAAACCTTTAGTAAAATAATCTAATGTTCTAAAACAAGGGACACAAAATCACAAATCCCATAAAAATACATCCTCTATAATTCATCATAAACCCATTTCAAAATCATACAATAGAAACTTATTTCTATTTAAAACTCTCCAATGGTCTATAAAAATCTCTTTTATGGTTCCATTTCAAAAATCATACAGTATTTTTTCCCACAATTAAAATGTGATCCATTTCCTAATAACCAAATCCCCCTTCCTACCATACCCACCACCATGGGACATCCCACAACCCCATGGACACCCCCACCCTGGACAACACCCTACCCGCTTGGACACCACTACACCCCTCGAGATCACCCCACTGGACCCCCCCCCCATACACCACCGCACCACCAAGACACCCCCACCCCCCTGGACACCTCCACCCCCATGGACAACCCCCACCCCTATAGATACCCCCCCCAGACACCGCCACCCCCTGGACACCTCACCACATTGGACATCCCCCCTACCCCCTGAACGGACTCTATTCCCCTAGACCCCCCCCCCACCTCGGACACCCCCAACCCCATAGACAGACCCCCTACCCCATGGACAGCCCCCCTACCCCCCAAACGCCCCCTAGAACACCCCCACCCCCATTGAACATCCCCCCTATCCCCTGGATAGCCCCCAACCCCCTAGATGGGCCCTCACACCTCTTAGCCACCACCCCACTACCTAGACACCCCAAACCCCTGGACAACCCCACCCCCATGGACAGCCCCCAACCCCCTAAACACTCCCCCCAAGACACCCCAACCTCCACTGACAGCCCTTCTACACCATGGACACACCCCAACCCCCTGGAGCCCCCCCCCCCCCTCAGAGACACCACCTAGCAACCTAGACACCCACACCCCCTGGGCACCCCCACCCCCATGGACAACCCCCTTCCCCACTAGACACCCCCCACCCCCATGGACAGACCATATCCCATAAACACCCCCAACCCCTTGGACAGGCCCCCACCCCTCTTAGACACAACCCCACCACCTAGAAACCCACACCACACCACCCCCTGGACACCCTGACCCACATGGATGACACCCCACCTCTGGACATGCCCCCTGGACACCACCCCACCCCTTTGGACAGCGCCCCACCCCCTGTACACCCCCACCCCCTAGACACACCCACCCCTTGGACACCCCTACCTCCTTAGAACCCCCCCCCCCCCAACCCCTTGAACATCACCCCACCCCATATGGACAACCCCATGGACAACCAACCCCATCCCCCTGGACACCCCCACCCCCTAGACAGCCCCTACCCCCTTGGACAGCCACCTGAACCACCTGATCAACCCCCACCCCCAGAACAGCCCCCTAACCACCCTGAATTCTGAATTAAATTCTTTATGTGTTTAATTAAATTATGATTTATGTGTTAATGGTGTATGGGAATACTTGTTGTATGGGTATAATTTTTGTATGTGTATACATATTGTAATTACCTTATGAATTATGTGTTAATTATGTGTATGTGTAGAGGGAAATTAAATAAAGATTTGGAGGTTTTTATATTTCTGTAGGAATTATGCATTGTAAGAATTTTGCATTAAATCACACAGAATATTGTATGTATTCTGCAGGTATTGAGAATTGTGTTGGTATTCGAAATTGTGTATGAATTGTGCATGTATTCTGTTTCATCCTCCCCCAACTTCTTATATGTATTCTGTAGTTTTTTTGAATTGTGTATGAATTCTTCAAGACTTTTGGTGGAACCTGGTCGAATTCCTGCTGGTGCATAGGGGGATGCCATCTTGCTGTTGTAGGTACATAAAGGCTATGACAACGGTTTACAACCGTTGGTATATCTGTAAAAATAGAACTTATACCAACATTTTTATGTATACCATTTGTAAAACTACATACCAACTCTTTACAATGAATTGGTATATGTATTTTTACTTAAAATTTACCAATGGTTTATTGGAAACCATTGGTAAAAGGCTTTATCAACTATTTGTAAACTGTTGGTATAGATAAGTTTTTTTATATTACCAACTATTTAAAACCGTTGGTAAACATTTATACTAACAGTTACAATGAGCCATTTGTATATACTAGATTTTTCAGACATATCCCAATTGTTCTCGTAGAACCATTCAGATATTTTTATCCCCATGGCTCAATACCCAATTGTTTGGACTACTGTTGGTATAGTTTATACCAACGATTTTCGAGCCTTTTCCAATGGTTTTAAAATGTTGTTAATGATGAAATTTTCATTAGTGTCTACTCTCCTATTAAAGGACTCATCTTCTTATCATATCTTCACACTTAAAAACGCATTTTTTTCAGACAAGATCTAGAAAAATTACCATTATATAATTCGTCCGCACATTCTATAATCATTATTTTTGCTAGAAATCAAACCTTTAATGTTTTTGTGTAAACCTATAAAGGATACCCAAAGAAGTGGTAATGTTCTTCTAAATGAATTTTTATATTTTTTCTATCTCATATTCCATAAATTATTATAATAATATGATTATATAATATCCTTAGTATACTAAATATAATGATATATTATTATTTTAATATAGAATCCTATACCCACACACACTTCTATCAAAGGGGTTACTAAATCATCATTCGTGTGTATGATGGACTACCATCTCGCGAAATGCTGTCGTACTTTTTTCATTAAATATCTTATCATAATATTTATATATTATATTTATGATATTTATTGCATAATACTTCCTATAGAGTTTTTATATCATATACACACTTTTTTATTACATTCCATAAGGGAAGTGATAACATCGCTTGTGTCTACGGAGGACTACTGCCTTGTGAAGCGATGTGAGTCATTTCCCAGTAATGTTATAAATGGAAGGTAATGAGGGTAACAATAATTCCTATATATTATATAAATGATTTTATTATGATATTAATGAAATAATTATATTTCTATAAATATAATATTTTATTTTCTTCTTACCATTTCACACACTAAAAAGTGATAGCATCATTCATGGGTGTGTGGACTACTGCCTCCTCGAGGCTATGTGATTCCTTTAATATCACAGAAATGATATACAATTAGATATATTTAAATATAATTTTATTTTAGATATGGTTATCATTATATAAAGTTAATATATCACTTACCATCTTTCCATAATGGTCACTGAAAAATTGAAATGTTGCTCATGCGTACGTACAACATACCATCTACACGATCGTAATGTTGTTCCATTTTTTCATCACCTTATTTCAGGATTGGTTTTAAAATTATAATTTAAGTAAAAATATTATTATTATTTCATGATTAAGATTATATATATGTTGATATAATGTTCTTTTTTTATCATATTCAACCAACCAATGTCATTTTTGACACATAAGCCGAATAAGGTCAAAACTTACGAAATAAAAGATTTGATTAAGTAATTGTATATAACTTGTTTATAAGGTAAATAAATGTAATAATAAAATTTATAATGGTTATAAATAAATTAGATAATAATCATATGTTTAATACTCATTAATATTAAGAACAATTCTGATGAACCATACTCAAGGTAAGGGTTTTTTCTCATCTCTCTTTCATTTCTATGAGATGCATGTCATATTACCCAAATAATTTTATGTGGTGTATATAATTCTTATGAATTTATTTTATAATTATTATAAATAAATACATATGGATTTGAAAAACCATTCGATGATATATATTTAATTGGTTTTACTTTTACAAAGTTTCCGAAGTGGTAACATATTTTTATCACAATTTTCCTTCTTTGGGACACTTGTTTTGTTATAGACTTATATTATTTCATAATGTGTATATAATAACCCATTGACATGTTATATCATAAATAGAATTATTTTTCAAGATATTATAGGTTTTATTTAATTTTTTTCTTTCATGGGAATTATTATTCAATGTTACAATTGTGGTAAGATTCTTTTATACAATCTCATCATTTATCGTAATTGTTTATGATTAAGTATCTGATGTTGAAATTGTATAATTATCATGAATTATCTTTCACCATTATTATTCATCATACAAACAAGTAATTTAACCATTTTTCCATTCTTTGGTTCTTAAAAATTTATATAAAGTTTTTTACAAAATTCTGACTTCATTTTACTCTTCGATCGTAAATCAGTGTTCTTTCAAAACAATATTTTCTAAAAATGTTTTAAAAATATTTTAAAATGATATTTCAATCTCATATTCATGTAAAAGTATTTTAATAATTTTTATGCTTTAAAAATGTGTTTTTAATTATTTAAAATTAATTTTTTCTAGGTTTTTAAGTTTATCTTCAAAATAAAAATCTTTTCAAAATGTTTTATGTTTTAAAAAGTGATTTTCAAAATTAAAATGGTATTTTACTCAAAAATTTTATAATTATATTTGAATTTAATGTCCATTAATAAAATTCAAAAAACCATTTCCTTACATTTCATCGACAGACAATATTTGGTATTCATATAATTCACATTATTTCTCTAAATGCAATAATATTGTTTCAAATAGATAGTTATGAAACTCGTTTCCTTTCCATGAGTTAATCATGTTTAAAATTGATTATTTTGGAACCTGTTTCATTTACATGGGTTAACCAAATCCCAATGATATTTTTGAGGAACCCTTTTCCATTACATGGGTTAATTTTTTAAAAAAAATATTGGTTTTTTAATGAGATATGATGAAATGAATTCTTTATGTTCTATAATAATTATTTGGATCATGGAGATTATAAATTATGGGTGTTCCCAAATTTCCCCATGTGATCCCATTATAAAATAAATGATTGGTGATACTAGATAGATCTCTAATTGATTAGTTTATGAATATATTATCTGAAGAATTATAATGGATATTGGCTGTATTCATTTTTCAAATTATAATGGTTCTAAAAAGGTTCTCCAATGCTTATATGGGATGAATATCCAAGATACAAATATGTTATATATATTCATTATATGGGTTTATTATTTTTCACTTGAAAATGATTGATATCACCTTGATAATTATTATTGATTCCTATTTCTATTTACTTTTTCAATTCGTTATAAAGTGTTTTTAAGTTATATGATCCATGTATTGATGGATATGAATATTATTATGTTATACTCATCAACATTGATTATATCATCATACCCATATGCTCTTATTATGATCCTCGATGACATTCATTTGTCAATTCTCACATTTTAACTTACTTGGTATCTGTTTTCACCCTTATTATTTATCTTTTTCCCCAGGAAATACATAATTACGTTGAATGAATAATGTATATAATATATATAAAAATGATGAGGTGGATGACAAAATTTGAAATAATAAATGTTCTGTTAAATGGGGTAAATATTCTTTGGATGACTTGGGTATTATTTATATAAGAGTTTTCTTAAATATATAGAAACAATAAATCTAAAAGGTCCTATTTAATATATATGATCCATGTTTTCCTTTTTATATTGAAATGGTTGGATATAAAAAATTAGGGTAACAATTATTAGCATCATTTTTGGAAATGTAATGTACGTGATTTCCGTATAGGATCTAGGAGTATGAGTAATGCGATGTTATATATACTAACTATTTAAGATGTTATATCATGAAATTAAATTATTAATTGTTATTTAAGATTAATATAATTCCATAATGATAAAAAAAAATTGATTGAACTATTACTCGAGTCATATGTGAGGTTTTTCCATCTCAATTTTCATTCTTTGTGACTCATGTTATATTATCCATCTATTTCATTTTATATGGTGAAGAAATTTACATAGAATAGTATTACCATAATAATCATGTAATTTAGGGTACTTTTACATTTATTGTTATCTATTCCTCATATTCTTTTGATTCAAGATTTACCATTACCATTGTCAAACTAAGTCTTTTACATGGTGAAAATGTCATATTATGTTTTTTGTATATTAAAAGTGTGTATACATTCCTAGAAAATACATCCCTATCTGTTTACTAAAATATGGATTCATTGTTGGAATGAATGCACCATGGTTTAATCCCCAAGAAACGGTTCAGTTGGCCATTTACTCAATCCTCACCTTGATTCACAATGAGTGTGACTAAGACTAAAAACATTGTCAGACACTACTGGGGTATATACTTTAAAATATTCCAACTCTCTTTATAAACCATGATGAATAAGTTTTTCTAACATTACCTTAGTCTCCTACCATTTTATAATATATAACCCTATAACAATCTTCTATTTATAACCCATCACATTGAAAGTACCCTGACTATTATATTTCATTGATAACAATACATCATTTTACATTAAAGATACCTCATGGAATATAATTTAATTAAAGGATGTTTTCCTAGAAGTCCCCATTATTCTTTTGAAGGCGGAATTATTTGATTTCTATATTTATCATTATATTGATATTATTTTATTTAATCTATAATAGGTTTCATAGGTAATGGTATGAAAAGTATTTATTACTCATATAGTTAATTCATGGGACTTAATCAAGAGGTGGGTGGGGCCCATAATTATATATCCCTTTGATTCATTTACATGTCTCATGAGATAAAAACTGTTGGTTTTGGTGTGTACCTCATCCCATAATAGGATAGGGTCTTGGAACAAGGCTTTGACAACATGTTTTGGTGTCTGGAATTATGTGGGTCATTAACATGAGATAAATTATTATTGTTATACATGTCTTAATTTATATTCATAGATAGATAATTACCTTAAATTTAGTTCCATATGACTTGGTTTTTTTCTTTAATTATTTCTATATCACTTATGTTAAGATTATGTAATGAAATCATTCATTTTATTCTACCCTTACTGAGAATGTGATCTCGCCAATGATTCTTTTCCCTTACCCAGGAAAACTAATGGGGAATTATGTGTAGTTTTTAAGGATTTTATAGAAGGTCTAATCAAGTTATTTCAATATGTTAATGATGTATATTATATTTTTAAATGTTGTGTATGTATTAATCTAGCCATCCAAGAATATTATGTTTTTAGATGATTTAGGAACTCTATGTTCTATATTAATAATGAAATATAACAAGTATAGCTTCATTTTTATACTCCAATTTATTACCAAAACATTTCATAAACCATTTGGAACTGAAATGAATTAAATCTTAGTGAAATTATATTTTCCATATAAATTTAACTCTATGTTTAACTTTGAAATTAATTTATCATTAGATAAAAAAATTAATTACAATATATATATCATAGTCCCAAAAATTTGACATATTTTAAAAAAATCATGGATAAATTCTCTATTAAATCAATAATCAAATATCGGTATGTCAATATTATCTAACTCACTTTTCAAAAAACCAATAAAACCTTTATTAAATCATCATCAAAAATATATTAAATCGGAAATTTATCTATACCTCAATCATGTGTTCTTTAATATTCATCATAAAAATATATCAATTTAATGTAATTAATTTTAAATTTTATTAATACCATTTATAATTTGTTTCCAAACCTTTAATGAAAAATTATTGAAGGCCAAGCCTTATATATTTCAAATAATCCCCACATATTTTTGAATGTACCATAATGTCATTGATAAATATCAATCCCTTTTGAAAATGTATTAGAGAATAAATAATTATTTTTCTATCAAAATATAATTCTCTCTACCTTAGGTATGACTAGGAAACAAACATTTTCTATAATAATTTTAATATACTAAAATTAACAATTATTTATGTATGTTTATTTATAAAGTTATAAGACATAGTGGATTTCTGATGTGTACCTTTCTCGGTTTTATTTTCCTGATACTATTTCAACCAAAATAATTATTATAATATCCAAGATAGGAATATAAAAACATCAATATAAAGATTTATTTACATATAGATCCTTATTTCTTAGGATTTCACAGTTTTTTTCAACACCTAACTTTATTTTTTCAATCCTTTGATACATTAATATTTGGTTTCCCATTCTTATAAAGCTAATCCCTTAAATTAATTAGTAAATAAATACTTCCTGATGATTAATAAATGGAATATAGATTAACCAAATAATATCCCTCGGGACTGTCATTCTTGGTGTCTTGGTTGGACTCTTTGTCTTGCACTATATGAAAATGGATTCAAAACCCATCATTCCCATTTTAAGGTTATTATCCCTAGTTGCATCGTTTTAAAAGCCTAAATCCACATGTACTATCTATAAAATGAGGTTGTTTCTAGTATAAACACACAATACCATCTTTATAAAAACATTATGATGGATTCCTGTACAAAAAATTATCCTCAAGATCACCACTAATTTTCTATATTCCTAATTTCCAAATAACATAAAATATTCAATATACCCAACTTAATGTTTTATAAATAATATTGAAACTAAAACCATCATAACCTATTAATCCTTGATAACCATTATAACTCTTAATCTACTATCAAACGAATACATCCTAGTCTACAATGGTATCTAAACCCTCTTCTAATACCCAATGAAACACCCTCGACTCTCTATCCTAGATAAGAGGAAAAAAATAATATAATTTACACATTATCTTTGAAACAAATCATTATTTACAAGTTCTTTCATTGATAATTTAAAATTTATATTCCAAGGACCCATTGAGGTTTTTAGTTTTAGAAAATTTAGAAAAATATTTAACTATTAGAAACCATATTTTTTGTATCAAATAGATATTTTTATATTATATAAGAAACTACGTAATCCATAATACACCTCTATCATCTCCCACAAATCATATAAATAATATAATCTTGTAGTTGAATCTTATATATTACTTATTTTTATAACCTAGGAAAAATAAAACCTAAGAAGGTTGATAGATCAGATGCACAATAAGGGTACATATAGGTGATGATAATAAAAGATCATATAGGAGGATAATATGAGAATATGGGAATAATCAAAATACATAATAAATTTGATCCAAATTTATAACAGGTAATTAATCATTAAATAAGTGTTTTAATAGAAAAATACATCAATCAAATTAATTTAGAAACATGAGAAAATAAACATGATCCATGAGAGAATAGCATAGTCAAGGGAATAAGTGTAACATTTGGAATCTTTCAAATATGCAACAAAATTTAGTATAAGGAAACATTACATTCATTAACCTCACAAAAAAAATCACATTATTACAAGATACTAAAATATACTCACAAATAATTTCTCAAGAAATATAAATTTATATCCAATGCATTGGAGGGTGATAGAATACCCTAACTATCATTCATACATACTTATGTGAGCCTCATAAAATAAATTATTCGTAATTTTAAAAAGAACCAGTGAGGTGAAAATGGGTTTAATTCCTCACATCATAAAGATCCATATAAATAAAATGGATTTCGTATCCTTTTAAAATGAAATAACATTAATTAATTATTTACATTTCCATAAATAATCATAACTTTATAACACATAGAAAGTAAAATTATATCTCAATATATTCCATAATTTTCTAGATAAATAGACTTTAATAAATTTATTATGGAATATGGTATATACACTGTATAGATAATGAATATATGGTTATGTTAATTATTTCTCTAATAAATTAAAGTATGCAATCAAGGGAAGAACCCTTAAATCATTTGAGGTAATATAGAGTGTTCATACAGGAATAATGATGGAAGAAAACTCATATTTATACAAAGAGTATTATTTGGATTAGAAAGATAGTGATGTATCATTCCTTCAAAGGGAAACAAAATTACATAATAAATCAATAGAAATAATTTTTTATTTTATAATTTTAATAATACCTCAATCAAGCATAATATATTTTAATGACCAATTAAATAATTGAAGAAAAAAATTTAGTGTTTTTTGAATAATCCCTTTGAAGATAATACATGTCATTAATATTTTAAAAAAAAATTAGACAATTTTTTTATAAAAATAATAGAAAAAGAAATTCATATATAATACATAAAAATTTAAATATAAATATTCATATGATACCTAAAAGGAAATTGGAATATATATTCTCATGGATATGTTAAAATAGATTCATTTTTATCGAAAAAACACCATAAGAAAAAAATAAATTTATTTTAACTTTAAAAATATTAAAATAAATTTAATGGTATTTAAAATTTTTATTTTCCAATTTTATAAATAAATATAGTCACAAACAAAAACAAATAGGTTGAGATGAATTATTAGCATTAAAAATTCTTTTTTTATATTTTTAAAATACATTTTTTTAAAATCACATAACTTTAACATGTTATAAAACTTTATTTTTAAATAAAAAAATGATAAAACAACTATAAAAAATTATAACCATAGGGGAATAATATTATTGTGATATTGGAGAGAAATACTATAATAATTCCCCATATGGTTAATCACTTTTGATATATCTCGATTTTAAAATGAGGTTTGTAAATTATACATTACAGCTTTATTGATATTTAAATGAAAACTCCTGTTGGAAATAGAGATTCAAACGATACATAAAATAATAGTGATGAATGAAAATAAATTGTATAAAATAAAAAATATATTTATATACACGATATAAAATTAAATTGGTATATAACAAGAAGTATGTCTGAAGAAATAAGAGTTGAGACCATAAAACCCTTTCAAATAACATAATTTTTGAGGCATGAATAATTTGATCATGAGGTTATAAAAATTAACATATAACCTCATAATATTAGTTGAAAAAAAAATTACACATTATTTATAATAAATCATTTCATTCATAATATAGTTCAATAAGAAAGATTGTAACATAATAAAAGAAAATTGGGTTTGTAGATACCCTTACAGCTTTATAAACATTTGTACCAAAACCCCATGAAGGAATGAAAATGGAATGTAAAATAGAATATAATGAAATATATTAGTATCCTGAAAAAAAATATTAAATGAGATGTAAATAATCCATTGTAGATAAAATATTTTGCATAATAAGTCATATTTCTCAACGGGTGAAAATTTGAGATAAGGAACCATTACCTTATTCCCCTTCTTATTCAAAGGCACTCTAAGATCATAAATAAAAAAATAGATATATTATATCCAATTTAATAAACTTATTCATACATATAACCATTAATAAAATACAATTATATTTATTCTCTACATTTATATTAGTTAGTTATTATCTATTTTCATTTTCGAGTGTGAGTAGTGTTGATCATTTTGACATGGTTTTGTAATAGTTGAATTATTCATTGTTAATATCACAAATATAAACATTATAATTTCATAAACTTTAATTAAATTGATTATTTATAATTATTAGTAACATTATAAATTTATTATGTGGTTTTTTATGATCCTTCAATTTAAATTTGGTGTTGAGCAAGTTTTTGGGATTTTTAACCGTCGGACAATGGTATCATAATTGATAATTATAATGGCCATTATTAATTTCTATATATATAGACATACTAAGTAATCATTTCATTCCACTATCGCTTCGGAAGGCATTGATCTTATTTTATATTGTATATTTTTCATAATGGTTACTCCATTCATGATTATATTCCTCATTATAGGTTTTTTTCTATTAGTGATCCTCATTGTAAAAAATTATCAAGGGGACTTCCTATTTATGATGATATTATTATTTTACATCAATTTTCCATTATTTCATGATGCACTCTTAATGAATTCTTTAATCCTTGAAAAGTAATAATATGTGGTGTGAAATTAATAGTTTTATATGATTTTTTTGTAATGTTCCACTTATGAATGTAAATTTTTTTATTTTTTTAAATAATAAATTCAATGGATTATATCCTATTCAATTCCAAATCTTTTAAGCATAAAATTTTTATAATGTTAATCATGTAGCATATAAAAATAATATACATCCTACAAATCGTGGGAGTAACATTCTTCCACCCATAAGTAAATTTCATCAATTTAATTTTATTTATTCCTAACTAATGATATTTGATGAGAATGTTGTTAACCTATTTATCATTTGATATATAACTTCTAAAATGACATATATTATACTCTATCAAGATATATCACGTTATTTATCATTCCTAAAACAAAATTATCCATTCATTAAATCATATAACCATGTGTTTTTATACCCTAATCATATATTATACATAAAATGCCTTTCCCAAAACCATTTTAATCTCAAAGACATTATATCATAATAAGATTATATATTAATCCAAAAATTAAATCTTTCTTTAACCCCTATATGTATTAGTCACTCGTTTATAATGTTCCCATTAGAAAATATATATTATAATCCAAAAAAATAAATTAACTTCACGAAAAATATCATAGATAACATTTTAATTAATTTAATAATAAATTCCAATGGTATAAATACTATCTAACTCACATTTTTCAAAAATAAAGAAACCCATTATGACTTCAATGAAAATATTAATTTAATTATAAGATTTATATGTACCACACTAATATTTTATTCACTATTTAACCCCAAAATATAACCTTTTCATAAAATAACTTTTTAAACTTATTTATACCATTTAATATATGATTCCAAACAATTAAAGTAAAAATATTCAAGATAAATTCATATATGATTCACATAGTCCCCATAACATTTTTAATGTACAAGAATATCATAGTTAAATATCCCATACTAATAAAATTTGTTAAGAGCATCAAGTATTTTTTTCTCAAATGATATTCACCTCACTACATGAGTTAATAAAAGAAATCTCACTCATGACATCATAATAATAATATACTAAAATTACCAACCACTACTGTATTCTCTATTATTCGATTATAATATGTAGTCATTTCTTAAGGCATTCCATTATCAGCTTCATTTTCATGATCCTGATTTAAAAAAACCTAAATGGTTATAATAATATCCAAAATATGGATATTCAAACAATAATATGAATATTTCCTCTCCGATGATTCCTTTATTTTTTAAATCTTATACTTTTAATTAAACTTAATAAACTCTATGTTTAATTCTTGATTACTTTTTATTGTTTTATATCATGATTCTTAACCTAATACCTTAAAGTGATTTTGAAATAAATATTTTTTAATGGTTTTTAAGGATAATATGAATTTACCAAAACATATCCCCTAGGAGTGCTAAAGTTGGTGTACAATAAAGCCGCTTTTTCATGCACCATGAGATGATTGAGTTAAAACCAAACATGGCATATTTTTTGTTCAATGATGTTCCATCATCCTAATCTCAAAAAAACATATAATATACTATATAACCAACTTAAAGGCTTATCTATACCTTGTAAAATGTGATCAAACATGATATATTAATCCTTAATGACCTTTATAACCCTAAATTTATCTTTATACAATAAAATCCTAATATAAAAATCTATTCAAACCCTCCTACAATACCAAAAAAGGAACCCTATACCACAAATAATTGATCTTGTGACAAAAATATACATTATAAACAATATTAGAAACACATAATAAATTATAAAATCATTAACAAATAATGTAACATTGATATTCAATGAATGTTTTATGAATAAAGTTTTACATATTTTGGAAAAAAATATTTAACTAGAGGAATCCAATTTTTTTGAATTAAATTGAAATTTTCACAGTATAAAAGAAAATAGATAATACATAATAAGACAGTAATATAAACCATATATCCTCAACATAATATTGTCTTCTAAAACATATTATATATTATTTTTCTTTATAACATTTGGAAAAGGAAACACAAGAAAGGTTTCATATCGAATGATCAGTGAGTGTAAATATAATTAATAATAAAAAAAGTTCATAAGATGGAATAAAATGAGCCTATAAGTATAATCAAGATATATAGAAAATATATACCAAACATATTATTGATTGTAAATCATAGAATACATCTTGTAATAACAAAATACATGAATCAAATGAGTGTGGAAACATGAGTAAATATACATGTTCTATGAGAAAGTAACATAGTTATTAGAGTGAGAATGGGACCATAGACTTATTAAAATATAACACAAACATTAGTATAGGTAAACATTACATTCATGATCCTTACTATAATTTCTCATGAATATGAGTTATTATAATATAATCACAAACACTTTTCTTATGATATATAAATTATTAAACAATACATTAGGGGGCTATATAGGACCCAACCCATCATTCATCTATACATACTTGTGTGGCAATAAATCATTAATTCATAATTTCAAAGAGAATAAAATAGAAAAAAATGGGTTTCATTAATTACACAAAAATACCATGGAAATAAAATGGGTTTCATATCCTTTCCAAATGGAAACACATAAATAAGTTATTCATAAATACATTAATAAAACTACAATGATAAAACTAAGGGATAAAATGGTAATCCAAATATATTATTTAACATTCTTGGTAAATACCAATAAAAAATCTAGTATAGTATTCTGTATTTACCCCATATAGAGAAATGGTGTATGGTGAAGTTAATAATTTCCCAAATCAATCGGTGTATGGAATATTGGTGAGAACCCTTCAATAAAAGGAAGGAAATATTGAGTCTTTGAGAAATGCATTAGAAGAAATCTCAAATTTTTACATAGAATATGATTAGGATACATAAAGGTGGTGAGTGTACATTATTAAAAAAGAGAAGGATATTACATAATCCATCCCAAGAAATGAGGAATATTTTATTATTTGAAGAATATCCTCAATAAAGCATAATATATGTGAAAGTATAGTGACATAGATGAATTACAACTCTTATGGGTTTTTGAAAAATCAATTAATAAATAATAAATTCATTTAATTTTTGGAATTAATTTCAAAATAATTATTTAATATATCAATGAGAAAAAACTTATTTAAGAAACCTCGAATACATAGAGAGAATGTTTCATAAAAAATTATAATTTTGGTGAAAAATATTTTCACATTGAAATGATAAAATAAACATTTTTTTGTCAAAAAACCATATGAAAAAATGTTAATATGATTTCATATTGAAACATTTTTAAAGAAATTCAAGATAATTGAAATGAAATTTTTAAATTTTTTAATTAAATATAAGAATGTCCAAAAAATGTGGTGTCGATTATAAAATATATGCATAAAAATAAATTCCATTTTTATTTTTTGAAATAATTTTATAGAAACCCGCATTTCATTAGTAGATTATAAAATATTTATTTTAAATCAAGTGAAAGAGAGAAAAAATCTCATTGAAGACATACATAAGAGAAGGAAATGGTTTTTCAATTAGATATAAAAGATATAAAAATTCCATAAATAGGTTATCACATTTGGGAGGTCTTGATTTTAAAATAAAGTTGGGAGAAAATCATATGGATTGAGTTGCATTTAAATAAAAACCCATGAATGAAAAATATCATGAAACTGGATATCAAATACCTTTCATGAAATAAATTTCATTATATAATATATTAAATAAGTAGTATATACACCATATAAAAGTAAACTGTTGTATAACAAGAATTTTTCCTCAATAGATTGTAATTGATACAACCTTTGGATAAAAAACTCTTCGTGGTAATAATAAATATATAACTAAGTTATGAGAAATAATTATTGAAACCAGGAACATAAGAAGGAAATATATCAAAAAGTATTCATTATTTAGAATAAATAAATCATGGTATAATAGTGTTCAATAATAAGTAGTTGTGGTGTTTTTTGTAAAAGTAATAAGGAAAACCACTTAGACTATATAAGGTTAGGGGTTCAACCCTAGATAGCTTTAAATATTAAGGGGAATAATATAATGTACTATAGTTGTACTATAGATGTGGAATCACTTTAGAAGTGGTATGTACTATAGTTTTAGTAGTTATTTTATATTTAATATTAAATAAAGTCTCCTTTGGTCAAAAAATAGTCATATGGACATAGAAAAATGGATTTCAAGACATTGGGCCTTCAATTTATCACATTGTATTGGGCCAATCGGCCACTGGACCTTTAGTTCATGTAAGGGTTTACTCTCAACCAAAATAAAAATATGTATTTTTTGGATTAATTAAATTATGGGGCTTCCCATACCCTTTACTTTAATAAATAATAATGTTTGTAACTCAATAAGGAAAATGGTTTTTCATAAACCCTTATAAATTTTTTAATTTCTAAATTGAAACCACATGAGAAAATGGAATATAAAATTTAATATTGAGAAATGTGATTAAATTAGTATATGGAATATTATATGGGAATTGAATAATCATTATAAATTAAAATATTGTGTATGATAATAAATATGTCTTTTGGGGTGAACTTTTGAGACAAGAAACAATTACCTTCTTTCCCATCTTATTCGAATACACTCTAAAAACCCATATAAAAAACATATATATCTTAATATCCATTTTAGAACTTTATACATATCAATACAGTTTTATAAAAAATCATTTATAATTATACTCTTCTTATATATTAGTTAGTTATTATCAATTTTTAATATGAGGTGTGAGAGGTCTTGACCATTTTCAACTAGTTTCATAACATTGGTGTTGTTATTTATTACTATACTAAATTTTAAAATTAAAATATCAAACAAGGTAATATAATTGATCTTTTTATAATTATTTTTAATTTCATAATTTCATTATATATGAGTTTTGGTTATGACCATTAAAGATTAATTCGTTGATGAGAAAGTTTCAATTATTTTTAATGAACAATTATCAGTATCATAATTGGGAAATTTATATGAATATTAATAGTTTATAAAAATAATAAAATCATTATTTACATATTTACATCATATATATTAATTATTTAAGTTCTCAATGTCTTTAATGATTGTATTTTATATCATTTATTAGGTAAGTGGATAAATTGACCCCAACATGGACATGCTATAGTTTAGTGGATGATTATGAGAATTTTTTGTTATAATATCATCATTATAGGGGAATAATGATATTATTTGGGTTTCATTATAATTATATATGATAATTTAATAGAACTAAAATAATTTTTAATGGATACAAATATTATATAGTTTAAATAAATAAATTATATTAGTAATCTTGTCTTAGATGGTTGATTTTATGTTGATCATTTACTACTCATATTATTAATATTTGGTAAAATTTTATTTACTATAAAATTATTTATTTCATAATATTATTATTTATCCCTTAAAAGATCTTAGAACCATCCATGAAAGGTGATAAAAAAATATATAGTATACTACTCCATGGAAGTGGTAGTTTGTAAGTACACGTGGATGATTATTTTTTATTCCATATAATGAGGAAAAAGTACCATGGTTTTTATTTTAAGAATAGATAATATTTTATAAATATAATAATTTTTTATTAAATTATTATTTTTTTGATTCATTTATAGTATTTAAGGAATATTAAACACATTATATCATGGAGGCGGTATTCTGCACATATATATAATTGACGTTTTCTCTTTTCATAAGAGATGGGGAAATGGTAGATAATTTATATCCAATAAACATAAAAAATATTATTATGTAGTCTATAATTATTTTTTCATGTCATAATGTAAAATATATGTCTAATGGAAAAATATATATAAGTAAAAATATTAAAGAGTGTCAAGTACTTACTTTGAGATTTTGAACATTCTCTTGAAGTACGTCATGGGAATTGAGGACTTCAACCAATATAATTTGACCAGAATATTAAGTGACTAATAGGTTATTATAATTTAATTAATAATGGTGCTTATTTAATAGTAAACCAAATTATTTTAGTTGTATTGATGGATTGGAGACAGACCCCATTAATAAGTGGTGAGAAAGACATTGTTTTGTTATGATAACTTAATTTAACAGGAGAACATGTTAAGCATGTAAAGTGGACACAAAATCAACAATAAATTACTAGGGGATAAGATTATTTTAATAAAATATCTTCTAATAAATGATAAATATCATTTTAACTAGTTTTAATCTCTTTACAACTAGATTTTTTACTTTTATAATTTCATATTTTTTTGTGATTACAATTTTTTACGTAATTAAATTATAATTTGTGCATAAATATAAATTTGAAATAATTAAGTAATACATACCTTATAATTGAAATTTTATAATACATTTTTTAGTATATTCTTTCTAAAAGTAAAAAAAATAATTTTAAAATAAAAAAGGTATAGTTAATTAAAATCAATTATTAAAGATGAGGTAAACTAAGTGTTAATTAATCACGTAAAGGATAGTAAACTAAATATATTTTTTTAAGTTCATAATATCACTTATAAAATTAATATTTGGGATATAAAAATGGTTTCATTATTATAATATTTTTACTTATATAAAAATAATACCATAAAATTCATTGTACCTTTAAAAATTGTATTTTATGCTCTTCACATAAAAATCAAATGTTTTAGAAAAATTACAAAATATCACAATATGTAAATTTTTACATTATAAATTTGAAAATATATATTAGTTTTCTCTAACTAAAATTTTAAAAATTATTTACTTAGTGTTATAATGAGAGTACAATTTATAATAATAAACTTGTTTTACTGAAAAAATAGTGTTTTTAAACATTATGTGTTCATAATATTATATCATATAAACTTATAATATAAATAAAAATGATATAATAATATATTTAAAATTGTAAATTTAATATATTAAGATATAATATTCAATACTTATAAAATTATTTCATTGAACCAAAGTTTTACTTTTACACTAAATACGCTTTAATAAATAATATTAAAATTAATTCATTATATTAAAATTTTAAAATTTACTTTCTAATTGATATTTGATTTTTTTTTAATTTTATAAATTCTTAATATCTTATTTTTACAATATTATAATTAATAATTATACATAATTCATAATTATATATATTTATTTATTTATAATATATTTATATACATTAATATCCTTATTAGTTATATTATTTATAATTTATAATAAATAATAAATGACATTAGTTTACCTATTATATATATATCAAAAAACCATATTCTCAATGACTATATTTCTGATGATCATATTTCCAATGACCATATTTATATCATCCATATTTAAATGGTGGTTTTTCTAATACATGCACACTGCAAAGAAAGTTGGTTCGGTGACTCGACCCCACGACAAGTGTCCCACACCCATCCCCCTACCACCCTAGCTGCCTGTGAGGGGAATATAACATCCATATTTTGTTTCTATAAATATAGATGTACTAATTCATTAATTCATTATACTCTCGCTTTGTAAGGAATAGTTATGATTTTTTATTATTGATGTTCCATAATGATATATCCTTAATTAGTCTTCTTCCATGTTTTTTTTGTTTGGAAGTTGGTGATCCACATGGTTGAAGATGATCCTATGGATTTTCTAGTCATGATGATTTTATTCTTTTCTATCCATTTTCCACCTTTAATTTAATCACTTTTAATTGATGTATTCATCCATGGTGAGTAATAATCCCCATTGTGAAATACATAGTTTTATATCAATTTTTAAAATTTTACATTTAGGGAAGAATAAAGAGTTTTTATTATAACTTACATATTTTATGACTTATTTACAAATAAATTTTAAATCCTTTTACCTAAAAAATGATTATAATTAAGAATATATCATTTAAAAAAATATTATTCCAAAAAACCAAGGGCATTAAATTTGGAATACAATATCAGTTGAATGTATAGAACTAATTATTCTAGGTGGTTCTAAATTAGAATGTTGACTGTGATTCAATATGGTCATATATAGTGGAGATAGAGCATGGATATACACTTTTTGATTTGGGAGCACACCTGGGAAGCAAGTGGTTAACTAATGGTCCTTGGAATGAGTGATATTCCTCATCCTTGTAGAGAACGATGAAAATACATTCTTATAAATAGATGATATTGACATGTTGTGGGGTATATAAAACCTTTTACACATGTGATCCTCAGTTTTATGTTGTGTGTATCAAGGGATCATTAGTTGGGTTTTTTTATTTTGTTTTGCATGATTGTACACCTATTTGGTTTAGTTGAGACCAATATCATTAGTGGGTAATAAACAACAAGAAAATTTATATAGTTCTAATCTTCCTGGGAAGAGGGTAATAAATATATTTATTTTAGAATATAATGATTGAGGTAAGGTAAATTGTATATTTCTTATGTTTGGTGCATGGGTGGTTCTTGAATTGATGCTTTGATCTTTGTGGGACACAAAACGATGGATTTGGTCTGATGATCTTGAGAATGGTGACCTGATGCCTTGATAAAGATGGGAGGTTTCCCTTTGTGTAAATATGTGATATCATCACTTAATTGTTTTACCATGTCATGTTTTATCAAATCTATATCGATAATATGATTTTTTTGGGATGATATGAACATCTCTTATTTTGAGGGACACATGGTCGATGTTGAAAATTATTGGGAATTTCCCTTGTGTATGGGTGTAAGGGAAGCCATATTGTGTGTAGTTAAAAATTTTCAATTGTAGGTTTTACCCTCTTTATTTTTGAAATTTTAATAGATGTCGTGGATGATTTTCTTGGGGAGTTTAGAATGGGAAATGATCGGTATTTCATGATAATGCTAAAGAATGAGTGGGATGGCCACTTTTAGTCATTACATTTGGTAATATATGGATATTGATATGTAGAAATTTGGGGTTTTGGTGTAGTAGGTTGGTGATAATGATACTTCTATGGTGGGGAGCATGAAATAATTCATTGATGTGTGGCCCTCCTTTTGATTGGGATTTGGATTCAAAGGGACTAGTTGGTAGACAGTTAAGACTATATTTTGATTCTATTGAGATGGTAGATGTAATTTTATCTAGCCTCTTAGTAGGTACTTGATTTGGTATTATGATGCCACTTTTAATCAAGTCTAACTATTGGTAATAGTCTTGGGATAATGTTGATGTTATATAAGGGTGAATCTCATACAAGGATCACCAGTGCTCATGAAGAGAATATGGTGGCTAGTGTGGGAGGTTGAGGATCCAATGATGTAATTACACCAATTTTTTTGTTCAAAAATCATTTGTGGGATTTTTTATTATCTCAAGATACCTCCAATGATTTAGGAATCATGATCAGAAGTTCTGATAACGCATCAGTGGGTGTGTAAAATCATTTTTTGGAATGTTCATCTAGAGGATGACCAACTTGGGTTTTTTATGGAATTTATTGTGGTCAAGTATAAAATTCATCATGAATATAGATGGAACAATATTACTGTGTTTTTTTTGTATGAATTTATTTTGTTTGGGAGCACCATGATTTAAAATTATCTTTCTTGAGAGACTATTTATTGTGGTAAGAACCATAATCCAAGGAATGAATTAGTTGATGAATCATTATTGTCTCATGAAAAAAAGGGTGTAGTTTATTATAATCTCAATATTGACTATGTTGAAAAGTATGTATCTTGGATTTTGGAGAATCTCGCATCTTAGGGTTTATATTTTCATAGAAGATTATATTTTTTTTAATTTAGATATAAAATGACATAATTTACTACAAAATTAAAGTTAGAGGTTGGTCAGGATTACTGGTTGTAAGATTTATGAGTATTCTCAGTGATAAGAACTGAAATGGTGGTGCAAGAAGGATTCAATCATGAATGAATTACATTTCCGATAAAAAGGGGTTATCACTATGGATGGGGGAGTCTATAGAATGGATTATAGGGAAACAAATATTTTTATCTCATTGAAGGGGGTTGTATAATTCTAGGACCATAGTAGTTACACCATGTCAGGCAGAATGTATGGTTTATAGGTTCTGTCCAATGGAGTTTTGTTCTGTTGTCAGGGAGGATTTGGTGAGGGAAGCATGCTATAAATCATAGGTACAAGATGTGATGATTACCCTTCTTAGTTTTAAAAACAAGGGTAGCCTTAGTATTTCATGTTTTTTCCTTATTTAGTCTTATGTTAATGAAGGTTCATAGAGCCCCATATTTTACTTTATCTCCCCCTCCCCTCCCCTTTTTACCCCCATTGATTAATGATGCATTGTTTTATTTTCTTAAGGATTTTATGTGGTAATTCCCACTTATTTATTCTGTTGTTATTCTCCTTTCGTAGTCACCAATTTAAATATTTTATGTTAGGGTTTTATTGATGATTCCATCATAGAATAATGTAATCATACCATAATAATGTGGATTTTCTATGTGGTGGATAGATGAAATCTTGGGTGGATTCACACATGTAATTTATAACCATATCATTAGAGGTACATTAAACTATGTATTTTTTCAATATTAATTATTAAATTGGATGGAATCAATATGTGACAAGGTGCCATGTTATATGAGTTTTGTAACGGGATGTGTTAGAATCATGAAATTGGAATAAGAATATCATCGTTCTTTGTTTTAGTAATATTTTTCTAACTAATGATGTTTTTGGAAATTGTGAATCTTTGATTAAATTATATAATTAATAATTTTTGGTGTTTTTTATTTACATTAGATCTTATGTGTTGATATGGGATTTTTTAAGGCTTGTAAAATCTTATAAAATGGTTTCTATTCTTGATTAGGGGGTGATAACTATATATGAGTTAGTTAGTCCCTACACATTTCCATAAAGTTATGTATCCAGCATAAGTCACATGTGATATGTGGAAACACCACTGGTTTGAGATTAACCCTATATTTATAATTTATTATTTCAATTAAGTTCTCATAAATTGAATGAAAGTGTCTTTGTTTATGATATACCCTTGAACACTAGCTTCATGCCTCGGTCACTAGTCAGTGAAGCTTGTTCCCAAATGTGTGTGGAATCATGTATAACTGAAAGAGGGGTATAAATGAGATGAATAGAATATAGTGGACCTTGAAATAGGTTACATTATCTCCCTTCATGTAAGGAATAATGATGAACGGGGAAATATTGTCCAATATGTAATCCATGCCAAATATGGGGACACATTATATATTTTAAGATAGTTGACTATATAGTGTGGTGAGTATGCATCCCCACTAGTATGTGAGTTACTAGGTAGGGGTACCTTAAGTAATATTATGGAAATGTTAGTTTTTAAGGGACTGACCTAGTTTGATGTTGGATGTGAGGTGGGATTTATGTCATCTCTCTCGTGTGATGACAGAGTTGTATCACCATTATGTTTGATTATTTGATGATGTGATCATTATCATATCAACGGATGATTTTTCTATTAAGTTATTGTATTTGACACAGATATTCAGAAATAAAGAGAGGTTCCCTATGGGGTTCCCATACTAGGGAATGATTTAAGGGAATCTATTGGGTACCCCAATGTTACATTGACCCTAGAGAGTGTTAGTGATGATATGATATTATGATTATATCCTATTGTGAATGTTGTGATGAGAATGGGTTTTATGTTTGAGAGGAAATGATATGAAATGTTTCATGGGATTTGGTGAGTGGTTGAGACATGTTAGGATGATATGTTATGAGATTTCAAAGGTGATCATCATTTCCACCCAATTCATAATGAGATTCTAGTGTGGGGCACTTTTCCCCCATTATGATATCAAATTCAATGGTGGGTCACCCCCCTAAAATTTTGATATATGATATGTTATAGTCGTGTAATTATTTTCCTATAATAAAATATTCTATTTCACATTGGGCATCTTTTCCACCATATGTGATATCAGATTTCGATTTGGGACACATTTCCCTCTAATTGTTTGATATACAATATTTTATCTGGGTGGGCCGCTTTTCGACTAATGATATACAATATGTTTTTGGGGAGGGTTATTTTCCACAAGTTATATATGAGGTGTTTATAAGGATGAAAAATATTTCACTAATGATATATGAGATATTCTAATGTGGATATTTATCTAATTCTGACTGTGGCCATGAGACACTCTTAGAGACATCCGTCACAGGCTGAACTAGATATGGTCATCCTATGGTGTCTCCTTAGAACCAGAGTATTTATTGTGATTATTTTGTTATGCATAAATATTTTTTTATTTAGAGAATATCAGAGTTTCACACATGGTTTTTACAAGTTTTGTGAGGGAATATGTTACTGGTGGCCATCCAAAAATTACTCACACCCTAATGAGGTAGACATTTCATATTGGTGACCAAGCTGACCACTTCATTATAGTTGTAGGTAGGGAAGAGGATAATGTTTCATAGTTGAGCTGTATATCTTGGACATAGTTTTAATATGAATCTCAGTCATTGTAGCAGTACCTCCTTTTTATTTTAATTTATTTGTTTTTTATTCGTGATCAGCATGGTGGGATATTATTTGGGATGTATGATAGTATTCTTTAATATTCATTTAACATATCATAGATATGATTTATTAACTCTTCACACTCAAAATGTTTTTTATGGACATGTTTTAGATATTTCTATTTTTATATTACTCTGATATGTTATTATAGTCTCCCCGTAGTACCACCATAGACCCTCTCGGTTAGATGATAGCCCTTGAAGTATGGGGAGGCACACTTGACATCATGTGGCACTCCGTACGGAACCCTGATGTGTGTTCCTAGACAACAAGTGCTATAATATAACTCAGTGGTTTAAAAAACCTTCATACCTTTATCTCTTATCAGCACCCTGATCACAATAATTAATGATTCCCAATAACTCTAAAAACCTGAATGGTAAAACATGGTATATTGAAAGTATAGGTGAATATTAGAATATTCTCAATTGGTTCCTCCACTATAACTCTTATTTAAATATAGTATAATAATTAAATTAATGCAATTAATAAAACATGAAACAATTCTAGTTCATATAATGGTTACATCTACCAAAGATTTCGGGTATCTCACCACAAGTATACTTGGTTAAGCATAAAATCTAGATATTTTTTAATAAACAACATTGAATTTATTAATAAGGGCCCCCACGAACCAACTCTATCCAATACTAATAGCCACAACAACCAATAGATCATTCCTTATTATCCCAAAAAATTTGAAACACAATAACATTATTAATTGAAATAAAACCCATAATCATAAGTTGGGAAGGTGAATGGTCCCACTTTTCTAGACACATAATAGTCACCTACTATCTGTATATTGGGTCACACCATGAAAAATACCCAAAAGTGGTGGATATATTAAAAATTATACTCTCATAAAAAATAAAATAATACCTATTAAATATAAACCACAAATCACAAATATCCTATCAATCATCCATCATCAATAGTCCCCATAATCTAATGGTGTTACTATGATATAAAACCATGGATCTCAGGCCTCGAGTAGAATAAGATAAATAAGGTAAACATACCTGACTATGCTTCAATGAATCCCCATGCCTTTGAGACCATATAGGTCATAGGAAATACAATAAAAAATTATATTCCCATCTATCTATACATGTCTATAAAAATAGTTCTTTTATAGAAATAATAAAACATCCTTGAGTATAGTACACCACCCTTAACAGTTGTTGTATCGATTATATTAGCTAGAAAATAAATCATAAATCACTTTATAATTCAATTAGAGTCTTATAATCAAACAAGATCCACTATGAAACTCAATAAATGTATATTATACCTCAATATACTACATCACATCGTCGACTAGAGAGAGTCCAAAAATTTTGGGTAAGTTCGAAAAGGCAAATAGATTGTAGCATGAATGATATTCTATGCATCACACCCTCATGCTGATAATATAGATAACATGTAGAAGAACTGTTCGTGGTAAGAAATTTAAAAGATCTGTTATTTCCATGTAATTTTTTTAATTATTTGGAATTGTTATATGTCTTTGAAAATTGAGGGCGCATGATTCTGAGGCCCGATGTGCCCAGAATGAATTTTTGAACTTTGTTTTGGGTACGTTCAGCAAATCTTTGAGAGGTATTTTCCATCTTTTTAACCATTTCTTGGATTACAAATCCGAGGTCACTATTGAATATGCAACGCTGTGAAGAACATAAGGGTGGATTTAATTTGGTAGTAGTAGGTCTGGAGAAAAAGTTTAGTTTTGAGACTTTTTTAATTGAAATGAAATAACTTTTTTACTTTATTTCAAAAACCTCCAACGGACCAATTAAAGGGTAGGACCGGCGGTGTGTTAAGCCATTAAATTTATTGATCGGCTAACCTTATGTAATGAAAATGTTGGGTATATTAGGAAGCTTCTTAATTAATGAGCCCCATTAACTCCATGCGTCATTACTTACTCTCCCCTCTCCTATAAATATAGAGTTTGGGGGGAGGGGTATCGGACAAGCTTCGCCAAGAAAAGATGTTCTATTTGAGTTCCATAATGTTGAGCCCTTAGAGGATGGGGACGACCCCTATAGGAGTTGACGTGAAACATCGAAACCCCGAACCGGAGTTTGACGTTCGAGCGGTGGTGAGGATAGCTTGTTGTAGGGACAACGAACAACAATAATCCCTCAACAGTGACCACTCAACAGCATTTCAAAGTAGGGGTTATTTTTTTGTGTTTTTTTGATTTCCACTTCCCTATTCTTGAAATTATACGAAGATCGTGGGTCATCCAACTAATGGGTTGACCTGAGATTCATTCATCATTACAGGAGGTTATTACGGGGAATCATGTAGGGTTAATCATGTTGTTTAATTAAATTTTTATTAAACATTTTACCCCCTCATGTTTATGAGATAACATGGAGGGAATGGGACTAATGAACCCTTCCTGAAATGTCCTTCATCTTGCTATCCTTGCACCACCTTGGACGACCGTGAGCAAGTCGAATCACACTGCAAAAGGAAGTTCACGGCTCGTCAGCCATGACAAACAGAGGAGGTGACTGACATGAAGGTCGGCCACAGGAAGGAAGGCAGTGCGACCACCGCACCTTCGGCAAATGGATGCCATGGTAGAGGTCGAACCCGCCTCAGTTGGGTTATGCGGTGACCTAGTGGCCCCCACGTGGCGCCACCACCTTGAAAACTAAATGGCCTTTGGTCCATTTGAGAATCTGGGAGACCGAGTGGTTACACCCCCCCCCCCCCCGCATCAGAACAAATCAGTCTGCCACCCTCGAGTCGGGCCGCTGTCCTCAAAGCGGGCCACTGCCCTTAGACCAGGTTGCTACCCTCACATCGAGTCTCCACATTTGGAGACGGTTTTCCTCCCTCAAAGATCACCCCCACCCTCAGATTGGGTCATGGCCTTCAGAGTCGGGATGTCACCCATAGAGCGAGCTGTTTCCCTTGGATCGGCTCACCGCTGTCGGCTGGGCCACTGCCCTCGCACCAGGCTTCCACCTTTAGAGCCGGGTCATAGACCTCAGAGCAGGCCGCCTCTTTCGGAGTGGGTCGCTGCCATCAGAGCCGGGCTGTCACCCCCATAGTGTGTCGCCGCCCTCAGACTAGGTCTTCGCCCTCATACTGGGCCTCCATCCTTGAGATGGGCCGCCTCCCTCTTGTTGGGCCATCTCCCTCGGACTGGGATGCCACCCTCGATCCGTGCTTCCACACTTAGAGCTAGACCACTGCCCTTAGAGCAGTCCACCGCCCCAGTGGGGCGCCACATCTGGACTGGGCCACCTCCCCAAAATGCCACTGCCCCAGTGGGATTCCACCCCCGGACTAGGTCGCCGCCCAAGCAGGTCGCCACCCCAAATGGGCCGAGCAACCCTATTTGGGCTGGTCCTCCCTTTCAGGCCACCCCTCATGCGAGCCGGACCGGACTTTGGCCCAGTGGGCTGAGTCCATCTCTGGCCCTCCCAGACCGGTTCGGACCAGACCCGGGACCAACCGGGCCCGAAAACACTCAAAGGGGCTTATCTTGACGACCTAACTCCCATTTGAAAACCCGTTTCTGGCGTTAGGACCCTTGAGTAAGACATTCCTTTTGCCATACTCCATTAGAGTTTCAGAAAAACATGGAGTTCAGTCAAGTTTGATCGCACCCAAATCCAACCGGTCCCTCGGCACTTAAATTTCAATAACGCACAGACTGGGTGTCTTACTATCACGCCATCCATTACTTTGGATCCCTTATGACATAGAATATCATCGGGTTACTTTTTGTGAGAATTTGTTCTAGTTGAGATACGACTGATGTCTTGGGGAGCGGTTCTCCCAAGCACACTACGTATGGAACCCTGTGACTGGTTGAGAACTGACGACATCTGAATTTTAGACTCGGAGTGACTCGATGGCTACGGTACATGAATGGGAAGAGTACCTTAGTAAACCACAATGGGGGTGGTTGGTTCTGTGTGACCTAGCGGGCCACGGTGGGGAGCAGCCATGGTACGCGATGCGGAGGAGTACCTTAACATACTGCATTGGGGGGAGATAGCTCTGTGTAACCTAGCAGACCCATAGTACACGATGGCGAGCAGTACCTCAACAGTTCAAGGGTAGTGTGGAGTGCCTCTATGTGACGTGGCAGGCCCATTGTACTCGATAGAGGAGGAGTTCTCCAACAACTGAGGCATTTGATGTTGGGATTAGGGATGTTACTTGATACTACACTTAGAACAAATCATAGTGTGAGTTGTCTGTACTTTGTGCTTGTGATTGAGGTTATGCTATATGGTACTTTACCTGTGTGGTACTTTACGTTTGTGGTGTTACCCGGTGGTTTTTCTTTATGGAATTCTAGGAAACCTTCAAGGTTTGGGGGTCCCTACTGAGTATCGTTATACTGACCTATACACGGGCTTTACTCGCACAATGTTGTGTCTTGTGTAGATGACAGAAAACATTGATCCATGCTAAGGGAACCATGACTGGACGGTGCTCGGATGTGGACATTCGACATGACGTGACATGGATGAGACAGGTAGATGTGGAGTACTAGAGAGACGATATGTACCTACCCATCATGTAGGATCTGAGGTGGATGATCTAGGATCTTCTTTTCACCTTTCATCTATTTTTTAATTTTCAGTTTTACTTGTACATTACCAGTTGGGCTTGTATTCTGGCCCCTTCACTTTTAGTACACTTTTACTACAACAGTTTAGATCATAGTTTCTTTTGTTGTATTCTCAGACGATGTGTTTGTACAAGTTTAAGGGAAATTCCATCCCATTTTTTAGAATATTCCTTTCGGTGCAAGTCGCCAACCCTAGGCCTATGGAAAGTAGGCTTAGGATAGTCACGACACGGGCCCCAGAGGACGGGTCGTAACAAAGTGGAATCAGAGAAGTTCGGTTCGACCGTAGAACTTGGACTCTGATAATTTCTATTTGGAAATAGTGTTAAGTGTTTTGAGTGTGTTTTTTAGTTATGGGAGTCTAGTATTGGGGCGGCGGCCGACGTATCCATACACAAGGACCCTAAATTCTAATTTTAGACTCAGCGCACGAAAACACTGATTATGTGGGTTTGGAAAAGTCTTTCTCATGATTTCTTGTGTCATCCCACTCGGTATAACTTTTAACCATGGAACAACTATTTTTTTAGGAGGCCTCCATAATGACAGCCACCCAGGTTCCTTAAGAGAGTACACGATGATAGCCCACTAGGCGATGAGGCCTCGGTGTAGGACCCCATTGTGGATTTGGAACCTTTGGGTGGTGTACCAGTAGTACCACTGCCCGTTAGATAGTCGTTTCCACCAGCCCCACCTGTAGAGGATGCACGCTAACTGAGCATATTGCATGAGTTCTAGTGGTAGAGGCCTCCAAGGTTCTGAGGTGAGATGGACCTACAGGTAGCTAAGGACTGGATAGTGGTTTTGGCCAAGGTTTTTCACTTAGTTGGGACACCAACTGATTTTATGGTGATCCTGGCTGCCATCCTTTTTCAGGCAGCAGCATGCAGATGGTAGAGCCTGATGCTCTAGATGCACTATGAGAAGACCCTCATCTAGGTGGACTTTGATGGACTTTTCAGGGAAGAGTTTTTCCCAGCGGCCATACACTCTATGCATATACAAGAGTTGTTGCACTTATAGTAGGGTAGCAATACAGTGGCCCAGTACTCAACAAGGCTCAATGATCTATCCTGTTACTCCACTGACATGGTACAAGACCCTTTCTTCAGGGTCGGAACATATGAGATGGGTCTCTGATGGGAGATCAGAGAATCGATGGTATCCCTATGCACTTCAATGTTGGATGGGTGCTTTAGAGAGCACTTTTGGTGGAGAGATTCCTAGCTGAGCAGGCATCGATAGCCAGAGCTACCACCGGATGACAAGTATCTGAGTCATCTGCAGGAGGCAGTCGGTAGATGACAAAGAGGTCCTAGATAACTAGACCCTCTAGTGGATGACCATGCGATGTAGGGTCAGATTTGTGAGGCTCACAAGGCAGGGGAGACAGGCGAGGGGCACATAGTGTTACACGTGCGGTGGGCAGGGTCATATGGTTCGCAACTACCCAACCCGCCATACTATTGACCAGTAGACAGTTGATGGACCGTTGAGGTAGAGGTCACTACTAGAAAAGGGGGCAGTGGAGCCCCCCTGACTCGGGCGACCGCCATTGGTGGTCGCTATAGCCCACCATTAGCGACCGCCAATGGCGGTCGCTAACCTGCCTAAAAATATTCGGGGGGTTTCTGCCCCCCCCCCCCCCCCGCGCCCTCGATCTCGCCCTAACCCCTCGCCGCCCTCCCTCGCGCCGCCCTCCCCTCCCCCGCCGCCCGGCCTCCCCCGCCGCCCGGCCTCCCCCGCCGCCCGGCCTCCCCCGCCGCCCGGCCTCCCCCTCCGCCCGGCCTCCCCCGCCGCCCGGCCTCCCCCGCCGCCCGCCCTCCCCCACCGCCCGGCCTCCCCCGCCGCCTGCCTTCAGGCCTCCGGTCGCCGCCCTCCGCCTTCGGGCCTCCGGCCGCCGCCCCTCCGGCCTCTCGGCCCTCCCCCCCCCCCCCCACCCCGGACGGCACCCGCACCCCGGACAGCCCCCGGCGCGCACTCCGGACCGCCCCCCGCACCCCGGACGCCTCCCTGCACCCCGGACAGCACCCCCCCCCCCCCCCCCCCCGCGCACTCCGGACCGCCCCCCGCACCCCGGACGCCTCCCCGCACCCCGGACAGCACCCCCCCCCCCCCCCCCCCCCGCGCGCACTCCGGACCGCCCCCCGCACCCCGGACGCCTCCCCGCACCCCGGACAGCCCCCCCCCCCCCCCCGCACCCCGGACAGGCCCCCCGCACCCCGGACACCCCACCCCGCACCCCCGACAGCCCCCCTGCACCCCAGACAGCCCCCCCTCCCCCGCACCCCGGACACCCCCGCACCCCGAACACCCCTGCCCGCACCCCTGACAGGCCCCCGACACCCCTCCCCGCACCTCGGACAGCCCCCCCCCCCCCCCCCCCGACCCCGGACACCCCCCCCCCCCCCTCGCTGCCCGTCCCCCGTCCCCTCACCGCCTCCTCTCCTCCAGCTCCCCGCCACCGCCGCCGCCCGTCCCCTCCCTTACCGCACCGCCTTTGGCTCCGGCTCCCCTTCGCTGCCTCCTCTCCCTCGCAGCACAGCCTTCGGCTCCCCTCCCTTTCAGGTTTGTAGCTCAATCAGGTAACATGAGCTTTCAGTTACATTATTATTTTATCAATGGTTCATAAACAAATGGTTAATATTTATTTTGAATATAGTTGATTTGAAAAATGTAAATGTAATAAGTATTGTGTAAATGTTTGTTATACAGATATTATTATGGATAAGAGTTGGATTGATCTTCCAAATCGAACGTCTAGAGAATATTTCAATGGCATTATGCAGTTTATTGAGTTCACGAGAGGATTTGAAAGTGACTATATTAGTTGTCCATGTAGAAAATGTGCTAACAGATATTAATTCACACGAGATACTGTGAGGGAGCACCTTTTCTTTAATGGATTTCTGAAAAATTATAAGAGTTGGACTCGTCATGGAGAAGAATATGTTCGTTGTCAAAATACAGATGCAGCTCAGATGGATGTTGATGCAAGGATGACTGATCCAATGCATGAAATGCTTACTGAAATGGTACGTGGGTTTGATCCTGAAGGCATTGACATCCAGAATCTTGAGACCGGTGAGATAAATCTTCGCTCTGGTGCAGATCGTGATTCGAGGAGGTTTTATGAAGTACTTGATGATGCGAAAACAGAATTATATCCTGGATGTACTTCTTACAATAAACTGTCGTTTATCGTGGAGTTGTTGCATTTGAAGACTTTGAATAATTGGTCAGACACATCATTCGACATGCTTTTGGTTTTATTGAAAAAAGTTCTTCCTGTCGATGCTAAGATTCCTGAGTCGTATTACTATGCTCGTAAGTTGACAGAGAACTTAGGTTTTACATATGAGACTATAGATGCATGTGCAAACAACTGTATGTTGTTTAGAAATGAAACTGCTCATTTGGATATTTGTACGGTTTGTGGCGCTTCCAGGTGGAAAGAGAACAGGGGAAATAAGACTCATCAAAGTCAGATTGCGATACAGGGGAAACCGATTGCCGTAAAGCAAATGCGTTACTTTCCCCTTAAACCGAGGTTGAAAAGATTTTTTATGTCATCTAAAGTTTCTAATTTAATGAGATGGCATGCAGAAAGAGTTCATGAAAGTGACATGTTAACCCACCCGGCAGACTCTCATGCATGGAAGGATTTTGATAAGAGACATCCCGACTTTGCTAAAGATGTTCGTAAGGTCCGATTGGGATTGGCAGCAGATGGTTTCAATCCATTCAAGTCTATGGTTGGTGCAACTCATAGCACATGGCCCGTGGTGTTGGTTCCATATAATCTTCCTCCGTGGCTTTGTATGAAGCAACAATTTATATTACTTTCCACTCTTATTGATGGACCTAAAAGTCCGGGGGATAAGATTGATGTTTACCTTCAGCCATTGATTGATGAGTTGAATGAATTTTGGGGCGATGGTGTGATGACTTATGACTGCAAAACGAATGAAATGTTCAAACTGCATGCAGCTTTATTGTGGACAATCAATGACTTCCCAGCTTATGCAAATTTATCAGGCTGGAGTACGAAAGGGGAATTTGCTTGCCCTTGTTGCAATAAAAGTAAAAAATCTGTATGGCTTAAACATTCCAAAAAATGGGCATACATGGGTCACAGGCGTTTTCTCCCTCCCCAGCACAGGTTCAGAAAGGACAGAGTGGCATTTGATGGTTCTAGAGAGTTCAGCCCAGCACCAAAGATCATGACAGGAGTCGAAATGTTATCGCAGATTGAGGAAGAAAACATTCGCACGGTATATGAAATTCAGGATGTGGTGGCTCCTCCAGTACGTAATATTCGTGCTGCGGGTAGGCAGCGCAGTCACAATTGGAAAAAGAAAAGTATTTTTTATAGTCTTCCGTATTGGAAAACTAACATGTTGAGGCATAATTTGGATGTCATGCACATTGAAAAAAATGTTTGTGATAACATATTGTGGACCATTTTAGGTGTTAGTGGAAAGTCAAAGGACCATGTTAATGCACGTCGTGATTTGGAAGAAATGGGTTTAAGGAAACAGTTGTATTTACAGTTAGCTGAGGGAAACAAGGCATATATGCCTGCTGCACAGTATTCGATGACTACAGAGGAGAAAAAGACATTTCTTTCCATTTTGAAGATGGTCAAGGTGCCTGATGGTTACTCTTCTAATATTTCAAAGTGTGTGAATCTGACGAGCAAGACATTGCAAGGGTTGAAAAGTCATGACAATCACATATTACTTCAGCAGTTGATTCCAATCGCAATTTGTGATTGTTTATCCCCCAATGTTGTTCAGCCCTTGATTGAGATGAGTAATTTTTTTAGACAGCTTTGTTTAAGAAATCAACGAATGAGTGATTTAAAACGTTTGCAGGACCGAATTGTACTTACGCTTTGTCACTTTGAGAAACTTTTCCCCCCCTCATTTTTCGATGTTATGGTCCACTTGACAGTGCACCTAACTGATGAAGTAATGGCTGCTGGTCCAGTGCAATTCAGGTGGATGTATCCTATTGAACGGTATTTGAGTACATTGAAAAGATTTGTACGCAACAGAGCTCGTCCAGAGGCATCAATAACCAATGGTTATTTGATGGATGAGTGTACTACCTTTTGTGCAGAATATCTTACGGATGTTGAAACAAAATTAGATAAGCCCTCTCGGATTCATGATGGTCCAGTTGGAGAAGGAACCACATTTGATATGGACAACATCGAGTGGATACAAGCACATCGATATATCTTGTTCAATACTCCATCAGTTGCACCATTAATGCAGTAAGTATCTTATCAATGTGCTTGTATAACTTTTACATGTTTTCTTTGCATAAGTTGATCTTTTAAACATCGCGTAATCATTTGCAGGAAACACATTAATGAGATAAAAGAAGAGATGCATCGTGCGACTGAGTTGCAAATTCAACAATCTCATTATGCGACATTTCATGATTGGTTCAAGGATTATGTATGTATAAATTGATTTTCATTATGAGTGTAGTATTAAACTAATTCTTTCTGCATATATCAGTATTGATTTTTATAAATTATGTAGGTTCGTAAGATGAGGGAGTTAGGGGACCCCACGCTACCTGAAGTATTTATCCAACTGGCTGAGGGTCCATCTATAACGGCTCGTTGTTATAAAGCTATTGATGCTAATGGTTTTCGATTTCGCATTAAAGATGTTGACGACAAACGAGCAACACAAAACAGTGGCATCGGTTGTCCCTTTGTCGATTCTGGTTATTACTATGGTCAATTGATAGACATCATTGAAGTTGTATATACACATGGTTTGAAGTACATATTGTTAAAGTGTAATTGGGTTGATCCAGTGCGTGGATGTAAAGTCGATCAATATCAGTTTTCATTGGTGAATTTTAACTATATGTTATACAGAAATAATGAACGAGTTGAGAATGAACCTTTCATTTTGACATCACAAGCGGAACAAGTATTCTTCGTTACTTTGCCTTCGGATCCAAGTTGGCAAGTTGTTGTCAAAATGTCTCGGCGAGGAGTGTTTTTATTTGAAGAAGATGAACCCGAGACTGTTCCGTTTGTTTACCAACAACTTGATCAACATACCGTAGTTCAACGTGAAGAAGATATTTATTGGGTCAGAGCGGCTGTTGAAGGAGAAACGGTCGATTTTCATGCTTAATGAAAGGTATAATTGTTTTCCCGCTATTCAGTAGAATGTCCTAGGATATCATAAATTATCTAATCATTTTATAAATCCTTATAAGTTTTAATACTCACTTTTGTAAGTTAATTCAGTCATAAATATTTAGGTTGATTAACTTTCTGATTTTTTAAAATTCATTCACAACTTATTATTCAATCCATTTTTTGTTTGATTAACAGTTGTACAAGTTTTATTTATTAAGAACAATCCAATTTATCTTTTAAACACTTTGGACTCATTACTGATATTTTGTATGACTGCAGACATGTCAGGGGAAGAGGCAGAAAATCCACATCATCCATCTGAGGCATCTACGTCTCAGGGTCGAGGTATGTTTGAATGTCATTGTCTATATTTTTTATGTAATTGACATTTATATATATATATATATAACATTTGTCAATTTATATATAAAATTGTTTTCAACAGGATCAGACTCGGCTGCTTCTTCCTCTCGCAGGAGAGGCCCTGGTCGTGGCATATTATCATGGAATTCCGACACGACGATAGATGTTTCATTTGATGAGGTATTTCATCCCGTGGGACCGAATGCCCCGGCATTTATTCGTCAGCTGGGTCATATCATACGTGACCCACATCGATTTCCACTGACCACGCGTGATTGGGCTTCTATCCCTCAGGACACATTAGATCGTCTATGGAGGGAGGTTCAGGTAAGAAAATAATTTTACTTTATTTTCTATTTATAAATAATACTAATATGTTTGATTATTTTCATTAAAGCAAAATTTGAAAGTATGCCCTGAAGAGTTTCGGCCGGTGTGTATGAGCAAATGCCGTAAGCTGTGGAAAGATTATAAAGGCAAAGTGAAGAGGGACCACTGGATACCAAATGTGGGTGCCCTTGACATTTTGGAAAAGGTCCCGAGAGGTGTCCTCCCAGCTCAGTGGCGTGACTTGGTTGCATATTGGTCTACTGAGGGTGTTGCGGTTAGTATATTAATTATTTTGCTGTATATATATTTTCATGAATATTTGATTTGTTTGAAATTTGAATGAATTGAATGTAGGAGGTGTCCACACGACATTCGGAGAATCGAGCGTTGCAGGGACCAGCTCACAGGCTCGAGACTCGTCACGTGTCTCAGATCCGACATGAGGTATATATCATTAATTTTTTAATTTATTAATTAATATGGTTTTGTGTTTATATTCTTTTAATATACAGTTGCGAGGGCAAGGTGCAGCAACTGATAAAATGTCGGTGTGGATAAGGACTCGTGATCGCAATGATCCAGAGGATGCAGCATTGATAGTAAGTGTCTGTACTTACCAATAATTACATAAATCTATATATTAACATATATATATTTAAATATTTCACAGGATCAATTTGAAGCTGAGTTAGAACATCTGCCAGAGGACCAGCGACATCCGAAGCGTGAATTGTGAAATGGTCGGCCAGACGGCACCTCATTCGGAGGTGTCGTGTGACCGCGGCGGCCGGAAACGCGTTTCCGGCGCCATTAAACACCAAAACGGCGTGCGGCGGTCCAATTCATAGCAAACGTGCTCCGAACGACCTGAAACTGCACGGGAACGATAGAAATATTATTCCTGAGATGTAGGAGGAGGCCGCACGTTCATCGGACGTGCGGTTCGCGCAGCACGTCCGATTGTGCCGTTTTCAGCAGCGCGGCGCGCGCTGAAATGGCGCGTTGGGGGGTCAAAACCACCCGAACGACCTCCGAATGCCACGAAACCGTATGACAACATCCGGGGGCGTGAATTGTGAAATGGTCGGCCAGACGGCACCTCATTCGGAGGTGCCGTGTGACCGCGGCGGCCGGAAACGCGTTTCCGGCGCCATAAAACACCAAAACGGCGTGCGGCGGTCCAATTTGGAGCAAACGTGCTCCGAACGACCTGAAACCGCACGGGAACGATAGAAATATTATTCCTGAGATGCAGGAGGAGGCCGCACGTCCATCGGACGTGCGGTGCGCGCGGCACGTCCGATTGTGCCGTTTTCAGCAGCGCGGCGCGCGCTGAAATGGCGCGTTGGGGGGTCAAAACCACCCGAACGACCTCCGAATGCCACGAAACCGTACGACAACATCCGGGGCGTGAATTTTGAAATGGTCGGCCAGACGGCACCTCATTCGGAGGTGCCGTGTGACCGCGGCGGCCAGAAACACGTTTCCAGCGCCATTAAACACCAAAACGGCGTGCGGCGGTCCAATTCGGAGAAAACGTGCTCCGAACGACCTGAAACCGCACGGGAACGATAGAAATATTATTCTTGATATGCAGGAGGAGGCTGCACGTTCATCGGATGTGCGGTTCGCGCGGCACGTCCGATTGTGCCATTTTCAGCAGCGCGGCGCGCGCTGAAATGGCGCGTTGGGGGGTCAAAACCACCCGAACGACCTCCGAATGCCACGAAACCGTACGACAACATCCGGGGCGTGAATTGTGAAATGGTCGGCCAGACGGCACCTCATTCAGAGGTGTCGTGTGACCGCGGCGGCCGGAAACGCGTTTCCGGCGCCATTAAACACCAAAACGGCGTGCGGCGGTCCAATTCGGAGCAAACGTGCTCTGAACGACCTGAAACCGCACGGGAACGATAGAAATATTATTCCTGAGATGCAGGAGGAGGACGCACGTTCATCGGACGTGCGGTTCGCGCGGCACGTCCGATTGTGCCGTTTTCAGCAGCGCGGCGCGCGCTGAAATGGCGCGTTGGGGGGTCAAAACCACCCGAACGACCTCCGAATGCCACGAAACCGTACGACAACATCCGGGGCATGAATTTTGAAATGGTCGGCTAGACGGCACCTCATTCGGAGGTTCCGTGTGACCGCGGCGGCCAGAAACGCGTTTCCGGCGCCATTAAACACCAAAACGGCGTGCGGCGGTCCAATTCGGAGCAAACGTGCTCCGAACGACCTGAAACCGCACGGGAACGATAGAAATATTATTCCTGAGATGCAGGAGGAGGCCGCACATTCATCGGACGTGCGGTTCGCGTGGCACGTCCGATTGTGCCGTTTTCAGCAGCGCGGCGCGCGCTGAAATGGCGCGTTGGGGGGTCAAAACCACACGAACAACCTCTGAATGCCACGAAACCGTACGACAACATCCGGGGCATGAATTGTGAAATGGTCGGCCAGAAGGCACCTCATTCGGAGGTGCCGTGTGACCGCGGAGGCCGGAAACGCGTTTCCGGCGCCATAAAACACCAAAACGGCGTGCGGCGGTCCAATTCGGAGCAAACGTGCTCCGAACGACCTGAAACCGCACGGGAACGATAGAAATATTATTCCTGAGATGCAGGAGGAGGCCGCACGTCCATCGGACGTGCGGTGCGCGCGGCACGTCCGATTGTGCCGTTTTCAGCAGCGCGGCGCGCGCTGAAATGGCGCGTTGGGGGGTCAAAACCACCCGAACGACCTCTGCATGCCACGAAACCGTACGACAACATCCGGGGCGTGAATTGTGAAATGGTCGGCCAGACGGCACCTCATTCGGAGGTGCCGTGTGACCGCGGCGGCCGGAAACGCGTTTCCGGCGCCATTAAACACCAAAACGGCGTGCGGCGGTCCAATTCGGAGCAAACGTGCTCCGAACAACCTGAAACCGCACGGGAACGATAGAAATATTATTCCTGAGATGCAGGAGGAGGCCGCACGTTCATCGGACGTGCGGTTCGCGCGGCACGTCCGATTGTGCCGTTTTCAGCAGCGCGGCGCGCGCTGAAATGGCGCGTTGGGGGGTCAAAACCACCCGAAAGACCTCCGAATGCCACGAAACCGTACGACAACATCCGGGGCGTGAATTTTGAAATGGTCGGCTAGACGGCACCTCATTCGGAGGTGCCGTGTGACCGCGGCGGCCGGAAACGCGTTTCTGGTGCCATTAAACACCAAAACGGCGTGCGGCGGTCCAATTCGGAGCAAACGTGCTCCGAACGACCTGAAACCGCACGGGAACGATAGAAATATTATTCCTGAGATGCAGGAGAGGGCTGCACGTTCATCGGACGTGCGGTTCGCGCGGCACGTCCGATTGTGCCGTTTTCAGCAGCGCGGCGCGCGCTGAAATGGCGCGTTGGGGGGTCAAAACCACCCGAACGACCTCCGAATGCCACGAAACCGTACGACAACATCCGGGGCGTGAATTGTGAAATGGTCGGCCAGACGGCACCTCATTCGGATGTGCCGTGTGACCGCGGCGGCCGGAAATGCGTTTCCGGCGCCATTAAACACCAAAACGGCGTGCGGCGGTCCAATTCGGAGCAAACGTGCTCCGAACGACCTGAAACCGCACGGGAACGATAGAAATATTATTCCTGAGATGCAGGAGGAGGCCGCACGTCCATCGGACGTGCGGTGCGCGCGGCACGTCCGATTGTGCCGTTTTCAGCAGCGCGGCGCGCGCTGAAAAGGCGCGTTGGGGGGTCAAAACCACACGAACGACCTCCGAATGCCACGAAACCGTACGACAACATCCGGGGCGTGAATTTTGAAATGGTCGGCCAGACGGCACCTCATTCAGAGGTGCCGTGTGACCGCGGCGGCCGGAAACGCGTTTCCGGCGCCATAAAACACCAAAACGGCGTGCGGCGGTCCAATTTGGAGCAAACGTGCTCCGAACGACCTGAAACCGCACGGGAACGATAGAAATATTATTCCTGAGATGCAGGAGGAGGCCGCACGTCCATCGGACGTGCGGTGCGCGCGGCACGTCCGATTGTGCCGTTTTCAGCAGCGCGGCGCGCGCTGAAATGGCGCGTTGGGGGGTCAAAACCACCCGAACGACCTCTGAATGCCACGAAACCGTACGACAACATCCGGGGCGTGAATTGTGAAATGGTCGGCCAGACGGCACCTCATTCGCAGGTGTCGTGTGACCGCGGTGGCCGGAAACGCGTTTCCGGCGCCATAAAACACCAAAACGGCGTGCGACGGTCCAATTCGGAGCAAACGTGCTCCGAACGACCTGAAACCGCACGGGAACGATTGAAATATTATTCCTGAGATGCAGGAGGAGGCCGAACGTCCATCGGAGGTGCGGTGCGCGCGGCACGTCCGATTGTGCCGTTTTCAGCAGCGCGGCGCGCGCTGAAATGGCGCGTTGGGGGGTCAAAACCACACGAACGACCTCCGAATGCACAAAACCGTATGACAACATCCGGGGCATGAATTGTGAAATGGTCGGTCAGACGGCACCTCATTCGGAGGTGCCGTGTGACCGCGGCGGCCGGAAACGCGTTTCCGGCGCCATAAAACACCAAAACGGCGTGCGGCGGTCCAATTCGGAGCAAACGTGCTCCGAACGACCTGAAACCGCACGGGAACGATAGAAATAGTATTCCTGAGATGCAGGAGAAGGCCGCACGTCCATCGGACGTGCGGTGCGCGCGGCACGTCCGATTGTGCCGTTTTCAGCAGCGCGGCGCGCGCTGAAATGGCGCGTTGGGGGGTCAAAACCATACGAACGACCTCCGAATGCCACGAAACCGTACGACAACATCCGGGGCGTGAATTGTGAAATGGTCGGCCAGACGGCACCTCATTCGGAGGTGCCGTGTGACCGCGGCGGCCGGAAACGCGTTTCCGGCGCCACAAAACACCAAAACGGCGTGTGACGGTCCAATTCGGAGCAAACGTGCTCCGAACGACCTGAAACTGCACGGGAACGATAGAAATATTATTCATGAGATGCAGGTGGAGGCCGCACGTCAATCGGACGTGCGGTGCGCGCGGCACGTCCGATTGTGCCGTTTTCAGCAGCGCGGTGCGCGCTGAAATGGCGCGTTGGGGGGTCAAAACCACCCGAACGACCTCCGAATGCCACGAAACCGTACGACAACATCCGGGGCTTGAATTGTGAAATGGTCGGCCAGACAGCACCTCATTCGGATGTGCCGTGTGACCGCGGCGGCCGGAAACGCGTTTCCGGCGCCATTAAACACCAAAACGGCGTGCGGCGGTCCAATTCGAAGCAAACGTCCTCCGAACGACCTGAAACCGCACGGGAACGATAGAAATATTATTCCTGAGATGCAGGAGGAGGCCGCACGTCCATCGGACGTGCGGTGCGCGCGGCACGTCCGATTGTGCCGTTTTCAGCAGCGCGGCGCGCGCTGAAATGGCGCGTTGGGGGGTCAAAACCACCCGAACGACCTCCGAATGCGACGAAACCGTACGACAACATCCGGGGCTTGAATTGTGAAATGGTCGGCCAGACGGCACCTCATTCGGAGGTGCCGTGTGACCGCGGCGGCCGGAAACGCGTTTCCGGCGCCATTAAACACCAAAACGGCGTGCGGCGGTCCAATTCGGAGCAAACGTGCTCCGAACGACCTGAAACCGCACGGGAACGATAAAAATATTATTCCTGAGATTCAGGAGGAGGCCGCACGTCCATCAAACGTGCGGTGCGCGCGGCACGTCCGATTGTGCCGTTTTCAGCAGCGTGGCGCGCGCTGAAATGGCGCGTTGGGGGGGTCAAATCCACACGAACGACCTCCGAATGCCACGAAACTATACGACAACATCCGGGGAGTGAATTGTGAAATGGTCGGCCAGACGGAACCTCATTCGGAGGTGCCGTGTGACCGCGGCGGCCGGAAACGCGTTTCCGGCGCCATAAAACACCAAAACGGCGTGCAGCGGTCCAATTCGGAGCAAACGTGCTCCGAACGACCTGAAACCGCACGGGAACGATAGAAATATTATTCCTGAGATGCAGGAGGAGTCCGCACATCCATCGGACGTGCGGTGCGCGCGGCACGTCCGATTGTGCCGTTTTCAGCAGCGCGGCGCGCGCTGAAATGGCGCGTTGGGGGGTCAAAACCACACGAACGACCTCCGAATGCCACGAAACCGTACGACAACATCCGGGGCGTGAATTGTGAAATGGTCGGCCAGACGGCACCTCATTCGGAGGTGCCGTGTGACCGCGGCGGCCGGAAACGCGTTTCCGGCGCCATAAAACACCAAAACGGCGTGCGGCGGTCCAATTCGGAGCAAACGTGCTCCGAACGACCTGAAATGAGATTATTTGTTGAATCGAAGTTTTTAAATTATTATAACACAATGATTTGATATTATATATGTATTAAATATATATTAAAACATTTAAAATATATTATATATATATATATATATATTTAAAATATTGTATTTAATAGTATATATATGAATATTTTTACATAAATATATATATATATTTATATTGAATTCAATAAAAAAAATTTAAAATTTTTTTTTTTTTGAATAGCGACCGCCAGGCGGTCGCTGAAGGCCGATTTGCCGGCCTTCTATAGCGACCGCCATTGGCGGTCGCTAAAGGCCTCTAGCGACGAGGCAACAGCGACCGCCAATGGCGGTCGCTGCGCGGCCGCTACAGACCTTTAGCGACCGCCAAAGGCGGTCGCTAATAGTCTTATTTTTAGTAGTGGGTGGAGGTTAGATTAAGGAGTTCTACTGGGTGGAAGACGTGGCATAGGATATGGCCATGTATAACGTGGCGGGAGACGTTTCACGATTCTACCGCCACCACCACCAAGTGGTTCACTTCGACCATAGGGAGCGTGAGGACATGGACGAGCTCAGCTCCATGTAGCTGAGGCATATGACCACGATGCTCCGGAGATGATTACAGGTATGATGTATGTATACTCTACTGTATCTTCAGAACTTATAGACATAGGTGCTAGTCACTCTTTTTTTACCACGACCCTCGTTCAGATCTCGGAGATTCTGGTGGATCCATTAGCTTGATCCTTATGTCTAGAGACACATATAGGAACATATTCAATAATTAGGCACTAGTGCCGATAGTATTAGCTTACTCAAGGAGGTGATACCTTCAGATGGGATCTCCTAGTAGTGGAGTCGAGGAATTACAATGTCATCTTGGGTATGTACTAGTTTTCCACAGTCCATGCTCAGGTTGAATGTATTAGGTGAAAAATGTATTCTGTCCACAAGAATGGGACAAAGTTTTCCTTCACCAGTGAGAAGGGAAACATTGAAACATAGGATGGACATACCCAATGGAGGGTGCAGCCAATTACTCATCAGTTTCCTATCCTTACCCACGGTGATGTTGATGTTGAGAGACCAGGCTATTCTGTAGTGGTGGACTAGTATGCCGATGTCGTTCCTAATGATGTTCCAGGACTACCTATACGCAGAGAGGTAGACTTTTTCATCGACTTGTACCCCAGACGACACCGATATCTACACCAGTATATCAGATTGCTCCCATGAATCTTCGTGAGTTATATGTATAGTTAGAGGACTTGCAATAAAGGGGGTTCATAGGACTAAGTGTTTCTCTATGGGCAGCCCCGATTTTGTTTTCCAAGAAAGAAGATGGGAGTTTGGGACTATGTGTGGACTATCAGCGCCTGAACTAGGTGACTGTTAAGAATAAGTATCCACTCTCTATGATTGATGATCTTTTCAATCATCTGAAATGAGCTCAATGGTTTTCGAAGATAGACCTCCAATTACGCTATCATAAGCTTAGGATATGAGATGAGGATGTGCAGAAGACGACCTTCAGATATCGGTATGGCCATTATGAGTTCTTGTTTATGCGTTGCGGCGTGACCAATGACCCAACAGTGTTCATGGGTTTCATGAACAGGATATATCAGCCATACCTCAATCACATCGTGGTGGTGTTCATAGATGACATCTTGATATACTCGGTGATGATGAAGGATCATGCATATCAACTATAGATTGTTCCAGATACACTCTGAGTGCACCAACTTTTTTGCAACCACTTGAAGTGATAGTTCTAGATATAAGAGGTCCACATTCTCGGACATGTTATCTTAGTGGTTGGAGTTTCAGTGGCTCCAGCAAATATAGAGGATTTTCTAGCTTGGGAGTCACCCAGGAGAGTGATGGAGGTGTGGTGTTACCTAGGGTTGGCTGGATACTACTGAAGATTCATGTCTGACTCCTTTAGAGTTGCAGTATCCGTTTCAACATTGAAAAATAAGGGGAATCATTTCCTGTGGATGGAGAGATTCCAACAGAGTTTCCAGGAGCTGATGTAGAGAATCATGAGTTCCCCCATCTTGAGGTTGTAAGAAGAGGGTGTTTGGTATGTAGTATACTACGACTCATCAGGGTCTGGGCATGGATGTATCCTGATGCAGGAGTGAGTAGTGATCGCTTATGGTTCATGACAGCTGAGGCATCAGGAGAAGAACTATGCTACCCCTGACCTGAAGTTAACAGCGATGGTCTTTTCCTTGAATATGTGACGACATTACTTGATGGGCGAATGGTTTACTGTATAATTTGATCACAAGAGTATCAGGTATATCATCTCTTATAAGGACTTAAACCTGAGACAGTGGTGATGGCTTGAGTTCTTCCAGGACTATGACTTTGAGATAGTCTAAACTGTTGGGAAGGGGAACATAGTAGCAGATGCACTCAGCAGGAGATCTGGTCTGCAGTTGCTGAGTGAGGTGGCAAGCATCTAGACGCATTGCAGATATCCTTCATGGATAGAGATGGAGAAACATACCTTAAGTCTATGATAGTGACACCCCCACTCCATCATCGATTCAAGGAAGCGCAACATGGGGACGCTGACTGCAAGGCTCGACGTGCTCAGATATCCTCAAGGTAGTCACCTGATAGATTTTCTAAAGGTGGGGAGCATGTCATCCTCTTTAGAGGACGGACCATAGTACCCATGGATCTGTGGGAGGAGGTGTCGAGTGAGTTCCATACATCCCATCTGGTGGTACATCCTATTGTGATGAAGATATACCAAGACCTCTAGTGTCAGCACTGATGGCCAGGGATAAAGAAGGCAGTGGCAGAGTTCATTTAATTATGCCTCACTTTTCTGCAAGTAAAGTATGAGCAACAGGTTCTAGTAGGATTATCTCATCCACTAGTGGTGCCGGAGTGGAAGTGGGATGGGATATCTATGGAATTTATGACAGGGCTTCCATGTATGTCCAAGAGACATGATTCCATATGGGTGATCGTTGACCGACTCACCAAGTTGGCCCACTTCCTACATATCTGATATCAAGGATCAGAAGAGGGATTGGGATGCCTCTACGTACAATAGATCCTACGACATCATGGGGTTCCATCAACAAACGTCTCTGACAATGACACACATTTTACATATCAGTTGTGGAAGGGACTATAGGAGTCATTTGGGACTCAATTGCATTTAAGAACTTCCTTTCATCCTCAGATGGATGGTCAGATGGAGCAGACCATTCAGAAGCTAGAGGACATGCTTCATGCATGCATCCTAGATTTTGGACGCAGTTTGTAGGATCACTTTACATTGGTGGAGTTCTTATAAAACAACAATTATAACTCCACCCTCGGTATGGAACCAATTAAGGCACTATATGGCCGACCCTTCGGATCACCTCTATGCTACACAGACCTAAAGGAGTCAGCACTTTGGGTCCAGAGATGATACGAGCTACCACTAAGAAGGTCAATATCATCCAAGAGTGGATGAAGACTACACAGAGCAGACAAAAGTCATATTATGATAGAAGATGGAGACCTTTGGGGTACTAGGAGGGGCACCACATTTTTATTCGAGTATCTCCTCGATGGGGACTGCAGAGATTTAGTTGAGGTGGTAAGTTATCACTAAGATTTATCATGCCATTTATGATACATCGGAGTATAGGTGAGGTGTAATACCTCTTGGGTTCATTCAGTAAGCATGTGAGCAACATTTAATAACTTTTTAACCCTTGCACAGATTAAAAATACAAGGTCATCATTGAATCTTCTGCACAAGGATTCTCTTAAGGGATGCTTTACTTTGACCGCAGTAGGTTCGGAGAAAATGTTATATTTTCCGGATTTTCTTAAATGAATTGAAATAAAATAATTTTTTGTTCTTTTATTACATAAACCTCCAATAGAACAATTAAAAGGTGGGGACGATGGGGTTTCAAGCCATTAAATGTCTTCACCATCCAACCTTATGTAATGAAGACGTTTGTGAAATTAGGAAGCTTTCTAATTTATGAGCCCCTTTGACTCTACATTTCTTTACTTACTCTCCCCCTCTCGTATAAATATAGAGCTTGGGGTTATTAGACAAGATTCAAAAGAAATAATGTACTATTGGAGTGCCATAATGTCGAGCCCTTAGAGGAAGGAGTTGACCCCAGTAGGAGGTGACGTGTGACAACGAAACCTCAAACTGGATTTTGACATTCAAGCGGCAGCAAGGATATCTTGTTGTGGGGATGACGAACAACGAGACTCCCTCAACCGCGAAATCACTCTAACATTTCAAGGTAGGGGGTTATGTTCGTTTGTGCATTTTTGTTTCCCTCATCCCTATTATTGAAATGATAATAAGAACATGGGTCAACCGACTAATGGGTTGACCCATGAATCATTCGTCTTTGCGGGAGGTTATTGCGGGGAATCATGTGGGGTTAATCTTATTGTTTAATTCAATTTTAATTAAACCTTTAAACCCCCTCATTTTTACGAGCTAACATGGAGGGAATGGTCCAAACGAACATTACCCGAACCCCCTATTATCTTTCTATCCTTGTGCCACCTTGGAAGACTGCGAGCAAGTCGATATACTCTGCAAGAAGAAGGTCGCGGCTCATCAACTGCAGAAAACAGAGGAGGCAGCCACGGCTTGCTACTATCGTGCCACTGGGGAATGGAAGTCACGGCCGAAGCCACAACAAAGGCCGAACCCACCTCTGGTAGGTTTAGCGGCACATCCGCCTCACCAACCGAATAGACTTCAGGAAATTTAAGAATCTGGGAGACTAGGGGGTTGCACCCCCCACATCGGACCTAACAGTGTCATAGCCCTCGAGTCGGGTCGCCACCCTCAGAGTGGGCCGCTGCCCTCGGACATCGCCATCACCCTTGCATTACGCCGCCACCTTCAGAGTCAGGCTGCCACCCTTGGAAATGGCCTCCTCCCTATGACCGGGTCGCTGCCTTCAGAGTGGGCCTCCTCCCTTTAGCCATTATGCCTCCCCCAAGTAAGGTTGCTGCCCTCGGACTGGGTCTCCACCCTTGCATCGAGCCGACGCCTTCAGAGCCAGTCTGCCACCCTTGGATAAGGCTTCCACCGTCGGATCGGGCCACCACATTCAGATTCGGGCCACTGCCCTTAAAGCAGGATGCCGCCCTCGAGCCGGGCCACCACCCTCGAGTCGGGCCATCGCCCTTGGAGTCGGACCCCCACCCTCATCATGGGCCACCCCCTTGGACCGGGACGCCTCCCTCGGACAGGGTCGCCACACTCGGGGTGGGCTTCCGCCGTCAGAGCCGGGTAGCCACCCTCATAGCGGGCCGCCCATATGGGCCACCCCTCTTGCGGGTCGGATAGGACATCAGCCCAGTGGGTTGAGTCCACCTCGGCCCTGCCTAGATAGGTTCGGGCCGGGTCAAACATGATGTGGGCCGAAACGGGCCCAGAAACACTCAAAAAGGCTTATCTTGAAGACTGGATTCCGATTTGATGAATTGTCTCCGGTGTTGGGACCTTTATAGCAAGAAAATAATTTGTCATTGCTCTATTAGAGTTTTGGAGAAACTTGGACTTCAGATGGGTTGGATCGCACCCAATTCCAACAGGGTACTCAGTTCTGAAATTCCAGTAACACACACACCGGGCGTCCGACTGATGCACCATCTGTTGTGTTGGAACCCTTATGACACATCAGATCATCAGGTTACATATTTGTGAGATTGTAACGACCCGAAATTTTGAATAAATCTTGATTCCTAATTTCATGTGTTATTTTATTTTTTATACTAAAAAAAATGTTTTATTTGATAACATGAGTATAATTAAAATGAGACAGTTGGGTTTAGACGGTTATAGGACCATTGGTCAATATGACCTCTAGAAACTAAACGTTTTGATTATTGCCTCTAAATACAAGTAATATTGGTTAATATTTATAGAAAGAAGATTCGATGGCCTCACCCAGTAGTCTTGGACCGATCGAAGACCATCTAACAGAACATGGGAAGGAGGTAGCACCACTGGGCTTTGCTCTGGACCAAACCGAAGCTGAACATCATCGTATAAAGCTATAACGGGATCGCATTCTAGAGAAGTTCAAACTGATCGAAATTACTACTCGTGCGATGTTGGCCGAGCCTCCCTCGGATTCTCTCACCTTAGCACACCTTACACATATGTCCTATGCTGGTGTGATAAGGGGCTATGTAAGGAGACCATAACTGTCTTGGGTAATCCTTTATTTTAAATAAAAATTTCGATTTCTTTTATGAATTTTCAAATGACCGGATAAATATAGTATGCATATTATTGATGAATTTTAGAAAAAGGATATTTTAAATATATTTATGTAAACCCTAAATAATTAAAAATGTGTAATGATTTTCAAAAAATGGTCTTCTGCAATTATGTTCAGTACGAAATTTAGAGTCTAATAAGATCAACTTGATTTTTGATGAATAGTAAATTATGAATAGTGATTTTATGATTAGGATTAATTATGTGTCCAAATGGATTAGTAATCTCACTTAAAGAAAGTATTAAAATAAGCTAGGCACTTTGATTAAGTAATGTGATTCAATAAAATGGTTAAATAACGGTGTCATAAATTATTAGTCAGGTATTAGTTTTTTCGGATGAATAATGTTTTTTAATTAAAAATTTAATTAAAATTAATTATAAAATTATTTTTATAAAAAGGACATTATTTTTGAACTCAGAGCATCGATATTATGTTAAGGTAATTTTTTGGGGATTTTTCTGAAAAAAAAATGAATTTTTGATGAATAGTGTTTTTATTTAAAAATTAAATTAGAAATATTTAGAAAATTATTTTTATAAAATGGATTTCATTTTTGAAATCAGAGAATTGATATTTTGTTAAGGTGAAATTTTGGGATTATTCTGAGAAAGTTGAATTTTCAGTGAATAGTAAAAATACAGTTTTAGGGTTTCGGTATGTTTAATGACATCATAACTGTGTCATGATGATGTCATGAGATATTTCAAGGGTTGGCCGGCCAAGGGTGATGAATTATTGTTTTGGGGGCCCCATGTGGCCTAACTTTATGAAAAATATCATGAGAGAGCACATGGGTTTGAGAAAAGCACTTGTGAGGTGTCCCTTGGCCATTAATGCCTTGTCCCCTCACTTTCCCTATAAATACCCACCCTTTCCTCCTTTAGTTTTCACTCCCAACTCTCCCCCAACGATGTTCTGGTATCCTTACCTCCCAAGGAGTCCTTCCAAGGTTCCCCCAAGCCCTCAAGGTCCAAACCATTGAGTTTCAAGAGTCACATTTTAAGGTAAGGGATCTGACCCCTCTCTTTCTTTTCATGTAATCTCTTTTATGTCATTCCTTTTATGCTCCATGTTCTTATGTGAGAGTAAGTTCTTTTATATTCCTCTTACTTCCCTTTTCATTCTTATATGATGAGAGATCCCCCCTTACTCTCATCATTTCATTTTATGAATGTTTAAGTGATGTCGTTAGGCTGCCGAATTTTTAAGGGATTCTTTCACCCTTCTCATTTTTCAAGTTCGATTTTCATGTCAAGTATTTCAAGTTCCTTTTTATTATGTTGGGGTATGATCTATTTATCTATCATACTGATCTCTTATGATCATATGATGAGAGACCCTATTTGATCTTGTCAATTCATTTTTTGAAGTTTTAAGGGGCGCCGTTAGGCTGCCGAATTTTTAAGTGGTTCTTCACCCTTCTCGTTTTGAAGTTCTACTTTCATGTCAATTCTTTCAAGTTCCTTTTTGTTATGTTGGGGTATGATCTCTAGATATATCATACTGGAATCTTATTTTCATATTATGAGAGACCCCATTTTATCTCTCAAATTCAATATTTTTAGGTTTTAAGTGGTGTCGTTAGGCTACCGAATTTTTAAGTGGTTCTTCGCCCATCTTGTTTTGAAGTTCTACTTTCATGTCAATTCTTTCATGTTCCTTTTTGTTATGTTGGGGTATGATCTCTATATCTATCATACTGTACTCTTATTTTCATATGATGAGAGACCCCATTTGTTCTCTTCAGTTCAGTATTTTGATGTTTTAAGTGGCGCCGTTAGGCTGCCGAATTTTTAGGGGATTCTTTCACCCTTCTCATTCTTTTCAAAGTTCTACTTTCATTTCAAACCTTTCAAGTTCCTTTTTAATTATGTTGGGGAATTATATCTATATCTATCATACTGTACTCTTATTTTCACATGATTAGAGACCCTATTTGATCTTTTCAAATCATTTTGTTTGAAGTTTAAGTAACGTCGTTAGGCTGCCGAACTTTCATAAGAGAAATCTAATTTTTTTTTCTCTTCCTTCCGTGTTTTTCATTTCAAATGGTATGTCCTTGAAATTTTATTACCATGATCATGTATCCTTTTATTCTGTCCATCTACTGTTTTATGGGTCATTTATGAATGTTTGACCCATTTTCCCTCTCTTTTTAATGTCTTCTAAAACCTCGTAACATAGCCGTTATGCTGCAGAATTTCCGTCTCAAAATGTCTCTCCCTTTTTCTAAAGTTCTTTTATATTATTAAGTTATTACTCAAAACTCTTTCTTATAAAGGGGTATTCACATATATACCAAAATGTTCTATTTTAAATTCTGGGATTTACATACATGAGACCGACCTTCCTTTTTTGTGGGTTTTAAAGTGACGTAAAGATCATGTCTTTAAAGCAGTTTTTAAAACGTTATGATTATGAAATGAAACCCATTTATTTTATGCTATATGGGTTATTTATGAAATTTTTGATGATGATATATGTGGCTCACATGATAATATAGTCAAATTTAAGGGTGCTCCCTGATAGCGCTCCAATGCATTGGGTAATGATGTAACCACTAGAGATTACAATTTTTACGATACCTTGGTGAATAACCTTGGTAATTTTCAAATGACACCTTGGGGATGGACCTTGGTGATATGTTCATGATTGTCTATGTTAAATGATGTAGCCACATCTTCAGGTTATGACAAAGTTTTATTTTTATTATGATATGCCTCATGATTTCATTTTCATGCCTTAAAGTTATTTTCATGACTTTATTGATGTATCTCAAGTTCATATGTAAAATGTTTCACTTGTTTCCCTTGCTGGGCCTTCTTCTCACCCTTCCTTTTGATGTATGTCCCCAGGTTATGAGATGCAGTAATGAGCCTAGGGTGAACATGAGGAGAAGCCTTTCAAGTGTTTAAGAAGAATGTTTTTTTTTGTTTCATGTTTTAGGTTCCTTGTTTCCAATACACTAAACCTTAAAGATCATCAGTTCCATGTAATGGAATGAAAGTTATGTTATAAAAAGACGGGATGCTATACCTGGTATCAAAGGATGGTTTAGTTATTTGTGGAAATTAGGATATGAAAACTCTAGGAAGAACCCTATATAAAAGTTTAAATATAGGAAATCTTCCTGGTATTTTGGTGAGTATTGAGTAAGGGGTTGCCAAGAAAATACATCCCTGTCTGGATACGAGCAGGTAGAGGTGACTCTGGCACAGATGTACATAGGGGTAAAACCCGAAAACACCGCTTTGAGCTATGCTCGAACGGGAACTGGTACACGACAACATGCCTTGCTGCACTCTTGGTTATGACACTCCCGGGGGATACACTTTGGTAAATTCATAAGCATAGTATGAACCATTGTTAAAGGAACAAAGATAAAATAAAATAAAGATTCACATAAGAATATATGATCATGGATAACCTAGATGGGAACCTAGGGGATCACAAGTTAGGGTATACTTTTCTTCTACAAGCTATCCTTATATGCTTTAAGTTCCTTTTCATGATTATTGGTTAAGTATTTAAGCCTCTAATTATACTTTCTCTTCATAGTTAATGGTGGGAAATGGAATAACGTGTCCCAACAACCAATGTGATAGAAAATGCGACAATTTTCGTATAAATATGACAGAGATGATTAGGGGATTAAAAGATGATTATTATTTTGGAAGACATTCACTATTTTGGGGACCCTATATGATCGAGGTAAATAGATTACTATAGTATTTTCATTGACGAGTAAGGTTGACTTATATTTTGAATAATTGATGAATTTAAGGTGTACTTATAGTAATTTAGGTTACTTATGGGAATGATTAACCTATTTCGGGTAAAATATGTTTAGGTTAGCTACTTTTGTTATAAGATGTTAGGAGTGGTTGATGTTTTCTGGAGATGAACAATGAAGTTGTTTTGGAAGACTATGTTATCAAATCCTTCTTGTATTTGGGTTTCAATCTTAGTTTGGTTTATTTTGAGGAATTTTAAGGACCGTTATTTATGGAATGGTCTACGATGAACTTTGGGTAGTACCATTGAACTTTGAAGATTTAAAAGTATTTTCCATTCCTATGGGATTTTTCTTTTTGAAGAGTTGTTTTACCTTAACCTTTCTGTTTTTTGGGATAATGTTTAAAGATTGAAGAAATAGATAGATAATCTTTTGTAGATTATGTGATTCTATAGAAGATGATTCTTCTGCTTTTATGAGACCAAGTGTTTCTGAATTCTCATCATTTGGAGAAAAGATTAGTGTTGGTAGGGACTTATTAAAGGATGAAACTATACTTGAAGTTAGGTATATTTTCTTATGTTTTTGTTCTATGTAGTAAATGAATTCCTCAAAATTATGAAAAGAAACATAAAACAAAAATGTTGTTGGTTTATGTTTCCTACTAGGTAATCAAAGACCGTTTACACACATCATAAGTTTGGGATTTTCTCATGGTTAACTTTCTCCTAATCATGTTCTCTATCACTCTCCCTCAGAACTTGACCCTTTGTTTTCTCCTCCATGTCCATGTTTTCCTACATCGAATCCTAGTGTGGGTTAACTCGGGTGACCTTTGTACTTCCCTTTCATTCTTTTAAAGTAATAGTTTTACTGACTCCTTTTCCGATGTGGGACTTTCAATGAAATTTCAAAACCCAATTTTAAAAATTGTGAGGACGCAATTTCTTAAGGGGGGAAGATTGTAACGACCCGAAATTTTGAATAAATCTTGTTTCCTAATTTCATGTGTTATTTTATTTTTTATACTCAACAAAAATGTTTTATTTGATAACATGAGTATAATTAAAATGAGACAGTTGGGTTTAGACGGTTATATGACCATTGGTCAATATGACCTCTAGAAACTAAACGTTTTGATTATTGCCTCTAAATACAAGTAATATTGGTTAATATTTATAGAAAGAAGATTCGATGGCCTCACCCAGTAGTCTTGGACCGATCGAAGCCCATCTAATAGAACTTGGGAAGGAGGTAGCACCACCGGGCTTTGCTCTGGACCAAACCCAAGCTGAACATCATCGTATAAAGCTAGAATGGGATCGCATTCTAGAGAAGTTCAAACTGATCGAAATTACTACTCGTGCGATGTTGGCCGAACCTCCCTCGGATTCTCTCACCTTAGCACATCTTACACTTATGTCCTATGCTGGTGTGATAAGGGGTTATGTATGGAGACCGTAACTGTCTTCGGTAATCCTTTGTTTTAAATAAAAATTTAGATTTCTTTTATGAATTTTCAAATGACCGGATAAATATAGTATGCATATTTTTGATTAATTTTAGAAAAAGGATATTTTAAATATGTTTATGTAAACCCTAAATAATTAAAAATGTGTAATGATTTTCAAAAAATGGTCTTCTGCAATTATGTTCAGTACGAAATTTAGAGTCTAATAAGATCAACTTGATTTTTGATGAATAGTAAATTATGAATAGTGATTTTATGATTAGGATTAATTATGTGTCCAAATGGATTAGTAATCTCACTTAAAGAAAGTATTAAAATAAGCTAGGCACTTTGATTAAGTAATGTGATTCAATAAAATCATTAAATAACGGTTTCAGAAATTATTAGTCAAGTATTAGTTTTTTCCGGATGAATAGTGTTTTTTAATTAAAAATTTAATAAAAAATAATTAGAAAATTATTATTATAAAAATGACTTTATTTTTGAACTCAGAGCATCGATATTATGTTAAGGTAATTTTTGGGGATTTTTCTGAAAAAATTGAATTTTCGATGAATAGTGTTTTTATTTAAAAATTAAATTAAAAATATTTAGAAAATTATTTTTATAAAATGGATTTCATTTTTGGACTCAGATCATTGATATTTTGTTAAGGTGAAATTTTGGGATTATTCTGAGAAAGTTGAATTTTCAGTGAATAGTAAAAATACAGTTTTAGGGTTTCGGTATGTTTAATGACATCATAACTGTGTCATGATGATGTCATGAGATATTTCAAGGGTTGGCCGGACAAGGGTGATGAATTATTGTTTTGGGGGCCCCATGTGGCCTAACTTTATGAAAAATATCATGAGAGAGCACATGGGTTTGAGAAAAGCACTTGTGAGGTGTCCCTTGGCCATTAAAGCCTTGTCCCCTTACTTTCCCTATAAATACCCACCCTTTCCTCCTTTAGTTTTCACTCCCAACTCTCCCCCAATGAAGTTCTGGTCTCCTTACCTCCCAAGGAGTCCTTCCAAGGTTCCCCCAAGCCCTCAAGGTCCAAACCTTTGAGTTTCAAGAGTCACGTTTTAAGGTAAGGGATCCGACCCCTCTCTTTCTTTTCATGTAATCTCTGTTATGTCATTCCTTTTATGCTCCATGTTCTTATGTGAGAGGATGTTGTTTTATATTCCTCTTACTGCCCTTTTCATTCTTATATGATGAGAGATCCCCCCTTACTCTCATCACTTGATTTTATGAATGTTTAAGTGATGCCGTTAGGCTGCCGAATTTTTAAGGGATTCTTTCACCCATCTCATTTTTCAAGTTTGATTTTCATGTCAATTATTTCAAGTTCCTTTTTATTATTTTGGGGTATGATCTCTATATCTATCATACTGATCTCTTATGATCATATGATGAGAGACCCTTTTGATCTTGTCAATTCATTTTTTGAAGTTTTAAGTGGCGCCGTTAGGCTGCCGAATTTTTAAGTGGTTCTTCACCCTTCTCGTTTTGAAGTTCTACATTCATGTAAATTATTTCAAGTTCCTTTTTGTTATGTTGGGGTATGATATCTATATATATCATTCTGGACTCTTATGTTCATATTATGAGAGACCCCATTTGATCTCTTCAATTCAGTATTTTTATGTTTTAAGTGGCGTCGTTAGGCTACCGAATTTTTAAGTGGTTCTTCACCCTTCTTGTTTTGAAGTTCTACTTTCATGTCAATTCTTTCAAGTTCCTTTTTGTTATGTTGGGGTATGATCTCTATATCTATAATACTGTAATATTATGTTCATATGATGAGAGACCCCATTTGATCTCTTCAATTCAGTATTTTGATGTTTTAAGTGGCGCCGTTTGGCTGCTGATTTTTAGGGGATTCTTTCACCCTTCTCATTCTTTTCAAAGTTCTACTTTCATTTCAAGCCTTTCAAGTTTCTTTTTAATTATGTTGGGCAATTATATCTATATCTATCATACTGAACTCTTATGTTCACATGATTAGAGACCCTATTTGATCTTTTCAAATCATTTTGTTTGAAGTTTAAGTAACATCGTTAGGCTTCCGAACTTTCAAAAGAGAAATCTAATTTTTTTTTCTCTTCCTTCCCTGTTTTTCATTTCAAATGGTATGTCCTTGAAATTTTATTTCCATGACCACGTATCCTTTTATTCTGTCCATATACTATTTTATGGGTCATTTATGAATGTTTGACCCATTTTCCCTCTCTTTTTAATGTCTTCTAAAACCTCGTAACATAGCCGTTATGTTGCAGAATTTCCGTCTCAAAATGTCTCTCCCTTTTTCTAAAGTTCTTTTATATTATTAAGTGATTACTCAACTCTCTTTCTTCTAAAGGGGTATTCACATATATACCAAAATGTTCTATTTTAAATTCTGGGATTTACATACATGAGACCCACCTTCCTTTTTTGTGGGTTTTAAAGTCACGTAAATATCATGTCTTTAAAGCAGTTTTTAAAACGTTATGATTATGAAATGAAACCCATTTATTTTATGCTATATGGGTTATTTATGAAATTTTTGATGATGATATATGTGGCTCACATGATTATAAAATCAAATTTAATGGTGCGCCCTGATAGCGCTCCAATGCATTGGGTAATGATGTAACCACTAGAGATTACAATTTTTACGATACCTTGGTGAGTAACCTTGGTAATTTTCAAATGACACCTTGGGGATGGACCTTGGTGATATGTTCATGATTGTCTATGTTAAATGATGTAGCCACGTCTTCATGTTATGAAAAAGTTTTATTTTTATTATGATATGCCTCATGATTTCATTTTCATGCCTTAAAGTTCTTTTCATGACTTTATTGATGTATCTCAAGTTCATATGTAAAATGTTTCACTTGTTTCCCTTGCTGGGCCTTCTGCTCACCCATCCTTTTTATGTATGTCCCCAAGTTATGAGATGCAGTAGTGAGCCTAGGTTGAACATGAGGAGAAGCCTTTCAAGTGTTTAAGAATAATGTTTTTTTTTGTTTCATGTTTTATGTTCCTTGTTTTCAAGACACTAAACCTTAAAGATCCTCAGTTCCGTGTAATGGAATGAAAGTTATGTTATAAAAAGACGGGATGATATAGAGATTTTGTGCTGGTTGATATATGACAGATGTCTTGGGGAGCAGTTCTCCAAAGTGCACTACATACGGAATCCTGAAACTGGCTATGACCTGATGACTACAGACTTTTCGACTGAGAGTTACTTGACGGATGTGGTACGCGATGGTGAGGAGTACCTTAGTAGACCACAATGGGGGTGGGTGGTTCTGTGTCACCTAGAAGGCCACGGTGAGTAGAAGCAGCAATATTTGATGTGGAAAAGTACCTTAGTATACCGCGTGGGGGGGTGGGGGGACGGCTCTCTGTGACCCAGCAGATCCACAGTACGTGATGGGGAGCAGTACTTCAACAGTTCAAAGTTAGTGGGAACCGCCCTTGTGTGAAGTGGGAGGCCCAATATACTCGATAGAGAAGGAGTTCTCCAGTAGTCTAGGAATTTGACATTGTTATTAGGAATGTTCTTTCTTACTACCCATAGAGTAAATCATGGTTTGATATGTCTTTACATTATGCTTGTGATTAAGGTTATGCTATGTAGTACTTCACATGTGTGGTACTTTACCTTCGTGGTGATACCATGTGGTTCTTCTTTGTGGAATTATAGGTGACCTTCGAGGTCTTGGGGTCCCTAATGAGTATCTTTATACTCTCCCCTCCACGATCATAACCCACACCTTGTTGTGTCTTGTGCAGACAATATATAACATTGATCGAGGCTGAGGCATCCTGGACTAGACGATGATTGGAGGTGGACATACAACAAGACATGACGATGAGGAGATGGGAGTTTGTGGGGTACTGTGGAGGTGATCTATACCAACCCTTCAGGTAGAATCCATGGTGGATGATCCAGGATTTTCATTTGAACATTCAACTATTCTGTACTTTTCAGATGTACATGTACATTCAATGTTGGGCTTGAATTCTGGCCTCTTTACATTTAGTACACTTTTACTACAGTAGTTTACTTCACATTTTCTTCTTGTTGTGTTCTTAGACCGTGTGTTTGTACAGGTTTAAAGGCAATGCCTTCCAATTTTAGAGAATATTCCATTCGGGGATAGTCGCTAGCCCCTGGCCTATAGAAGGCAGTTTTGGGGAAGTCACGGTACAGGCCTCGGGGGACGGGTCGTGACATGAAAACCATGTCGTTTTAGAATATTATTTTTCTAACCAATATTATTTTGTTGTAAAATATATAAATAAAAAATATGATTTCCTAGAAATAGATTAAAATAAGTGGGATCATAGTCTCCTATATCTTAAACCACCTCACTATATCACCTTTTATATTCAACATTATTCATTCTCTATTATTTTTTGACATCTCCAAAACACAATAATGATGTCATGTTTTAGCAACTAATATAGTGGATAAATGATTTTGAGTTATAACTAATATGGGCACCTCCTCCTTTTATAGTTGACAATCCACCTCTAATAAGAATTCTTGTAATTGTAGTCACTCTATAATTAACCATAACTTTCCATATTTAAAAAATAATTGGTGGACCAAATTCCTTTCATTGAACAAATAATCATCCTTGATATTTAATTAATTAACAAAGCAATATTTGATAAATAGGATATATATATATATATATTGACTCAATTGTTAATTAATTAAAATAATTATTTAATATCTACATATCTAAATAATATCCTCAAATTTAAATTTCACAGAATCATAATAAATACACACCCTAGGGTAAAAACATATCCTAAACTCAACGATTCCCTTATAAAAATATTTTGGAAGCATTTCATAATTAAGGACTACCTTATTTTCCTTTCAATTGAAAAATGATTCAAATTATCTCAAATGCTTCATCACTTCCAGCCAAGTATTTTAAAAACTCTACAGTTATGGTCACATAATGAATTCCCTCTTCCGTTATAATATAGACATTATCCCTATAATGATCAATATATTAATTTATAATGTTTGTTACTACCCCTTGAAAAAAATATCTACTTAAAGGAGGAAATGGGGTAAAAGGATTTCTTGTCATGGGAGATCCACAAAGTAATGTGAATGTTCAATGGATTTGAAATTATTGGAATCATATTTTTAAGTCATACCCTCTTGGTTATACAATATATTTTTTTACATATTTGGAGAATTGTGTTTCAAAATGGGGGCAAGAAAATACATATGTATAATAAATGCAGTAAATTGAATATATTTTTTAATTTTTAATTTTTATTCTTTTCTCCTTTTTAAAATTCTATTTGATTTTAGAATGTCTTTTCATGAAATTGTTAGATAGAATATAATCAATGCTAAATATTTCCTTATATCAAAAATGAATAAATCCTAGATTTTAATATATAAAATATTTTTAAATAACATCATTTTCTTCAAACATGGTCGAGTGATATGGATTTAACTAAAAAAATATTTTATTAAATGAATTAAAAAATATTTTTATAAAATTATGTAACATTTTATTGAAAATTTAAATGTGGTGATAGAATTTGATAAAGTTGTTAAATAGGGTGGGTCATCTCACCCTAAAAAAAAGGGGAAGTAGTAGTGGATTCTATTGTGAACTATAGGTGGCTTAATCCTCTATGTATTGCATGTTCACAAGTCATTTAGCAGTGGTTTCAATAAATTAATTATCATTTCACTATGTGTAATTTTTTGAGTATTCCGAAGTGTTTAATCTTTTATTTAGTGGCAGTTTTTTATTTAAAAAATATCCAAAAAAATATAAAAAATGTAATGAACCGCTGATGATATGTTCATCGGTGGTTTTTTTTAGCAGTGTTTAATCCTAACTGCTTCTAAACATATTTTATTTAATGTATTTAGCAGTAGTTTCAAAAAACCACCTAAATCAAATTTATTTAAAATAATTCAAAAACTATAAATATAAAAATGTGACATGAAAGTAACTAAAACATGAATATATGATAAACTATGATACATACATTATACATCAAAAAAAATATACAAACATCCACAAAAATCAAAACATAAATCTTATTTAACCCATACATCTCTCAAAAAAAAATTTCTGCCTCCACTACACACATTTCACGACTAATATACATCCATATCCTAACCATCGTTACTTCTTTATACCTCCACTTTATCTCATTAACTAAAATAGACAACACAATCTCAACTACTTTAAAAAAATAAAATTAAAACAGATCGTATTAAATCCTAGTTACAGTAGAATAAATGATAAAATGTTAACATATCATAGAACAAGGAACCATCGAGACTGACATCAGAAGAATGTCATGAATTTCAATGGTCAACCTCCAAACCACTACCAAGAATCTTCCACCTACAATGAAAAACAAAATCTTTATGAAAATAAATACAAAAAATACACATAATATATTAATAATAATTAACATAAAATTTGTTTTTCCATTAATAAAATAGAATACATTTCAACATAAAATAAATAATTTATAATGAAAATAAATTTCGAAACAGAAACATACCTATTTAAGATATTATTCAACCCCTAAAACTGGAAAGGGATAAATAAATATTCTAATTTATTTTTAAAGCAACGTGTGGTGTGCTTGAAATATACCAAATAAACAAATTTTAATGACTTTTATAACAAAACATACCATATATTTTAGAAATAACTTAGTTGTGATTTTAAAATGAATTGACATCAATATATAGTTGTTTTCTATGGTTTTGATCGTTCCATAAACACTATAGTGTTTTAAAACACTTAAAATGATTTTACATCCATAACGGGAAAACTGTCAATTGGAAAAAAGTGTTGTCTATTATTATATCTCAAAATTAATTATACGGTCATTATCATCTGATTTCAGGGTAATATGATGTCTTTTATAGGTTTTGAACCTCCACCACCCTGTGTCACTTGTTTTTAAAGGTTTTTGTTCCTTTATGATGTGGTTACTAATCCATTTTGACTACATCCCACATCAAATTGACATGTTGTATACATGTACACATAATAAATAACATAGTTATGGATTTCCAGTGATTTGATGTTAATATGATGTAATTTAATATAGTTTTGACAGTTCCATGCATGTTTTAGTGTTTTAAAACACTAAAAATGTGTTTACTTCCATAATGGGAAATCCATTATTTAGAATGATGTATCATTGTTACAAAATTTTAAAATTAAATATACATCCATCTAAACACTAATTTGAAGGATATATGATGTCATTTTTATAGTTTTGACCCCCCCCCCCATAATACACATTTTATAGGTTTTTCAACATTTAAGATGTGGTTATTGAGCCATTCTGAACACACCGCACTTCGAATTGACATGCTATCTACGTGTAGACTACAAAAATTACTGTGTGATGGTTGTAAAATGATATGATGTCAATATGTGATTTTTTTAACGTTTTGAAAATGCGACACTTGTTTTAGTGTTTTAAAATACAAAAAATGTGTTTATAGACATAATAGGAAAAGTATCAACCAAAATGAGATGTTTTTAATTTCATCATTTCAAATTTAAATATTTAGTCATTGATCCCTGATTTAATAAAAAACGTACATCATTTCCTAGGTTTTGACCCCCCCCCCCCCACCCCGATAGTAGTTTTTAATTGTTTTGTGCCTTTAATAAGTTGTCACGGAGCCATTCTGGCCATAATGCAAATAATATTTATGTGTTTTCTATATTTTAATATCAAAAACAATTGAGTGGTGGTTATCTAGTGATTTGACATCAATTTATGGATGTTTACTATGGTTTTGACAATTCCATGGGTGTTTTAGTCTTTTAAAACAATAAAATGTGTTTAGGACCTTAACAGGAAATAGTCATTCAGAATGATGTGTCATAGGTTCATACATTTAAAAATTAAATATATAGTCATTTTCATTTGATTTCATGGAAATATAACATATTTTATTAGTTTTGACCCCCTCCCCCCCCGACACTTGTTTTTAAATGTTTGTGTACCTTTAACAAGTGGTTACAGAGTCATTCTGACCACACCACACATCATATTGAATCGTTTTCTATGAGTACCCATCCAAAACAACTTTTTGATATTTTCCAATGATTTTATGTCTTGTTTTGGCCATTTTTATTGGTTTTAACCATTCCACGCATGTTTTAGTGTTTTAAAACACAAAAAACTTTTTTACGACAATGACTGGAAAATCATCCTTTATAATGAAATGTTGTTGGTTGCTACATTTCATAATTAAACCAAATGTTCTTATTCCATGATTTAAAGAAAATTTTACATCATTTTCCTAGTTTTTACCCCCCATACATGTTTTTAAATGTTTTTATTCCATAAAGAAGTTGTTATCAAGTCATTCCAACCATACCACACATTATGTTGATGTATTATCTATTCATACACATCTAAAATAACATTTCGGTGGTTTTTTAAAGATTTATCATCAATATAAGACTGTTTTCTATGGTTTTGACCATTCCATTCATGTTTTAGTGTTTCGAAACACCAAAAATGTGTATACGGCCATAACAAGAAAATGGTCATTCAGAATGACATGTCGTCAGATCCTAAACTTCATAAGTAAAACTAAAGATGTTTTCATGTTATTTTATGTCAATGTGACATCATTTTATTGGTTTTTACCCCCTGATGAATGTTTCTAAAACATTTATATCTTGTATATGTTTTTTACTGAGTCATTTTGAGCACACCGCAAGTGGGATGAACAAGTTTTTTTGTGAATGTCATAAATAATTATATGATAGTTGTATCATTATTTTAAATTAATATGAGATCATTTGTTACTATTTTTATTTCTAAATGTTCATTTTAGTGTTTAATGACACGAAAAACATATTTGTGGGCATCACAGGAAAACTGTAACTCAGATAGAAATGGGGTAGATTCCTACATTTAAAAAATCAATATGTGTTTCTTGTAATATGATATTATTTGTAATTATTAAATATTTTTAAAAATCATAGTTGTATAATTAATATATTATTAATAAAATTAATTAATTAGATCACCTAGTGGTGTACTATTTAATACTCTATATAGTCACACATCCCATCATGCCAGATCCAATCGCAACATAGCTCATTCTAGGTCTTCTTCATACACTCACTGTGTTCTATGCTCAAATCAGATGTGTGCTTGATTCTATTAGAAGAGGTTCACTTAAAAAAGATGGTATATGCAGCGGTTTTTTACAACTGGAACTGTCTTAAACTAATAATACATTACTTAGTGGTTTTTAAGTAATGTTTCATGTATTTCATGGTCAAAAAATAATTAAATTATTTTTCTATTATTGATTGATAGTTTTCATATGTTTTTGTTTTTTCCATAAATAATAGTGAGTTTTTACTCATAAAGAGATTGTTTTTTTAAAACAAAAAATATAACATGGGGGATGTTAATGAGAATTATCACTATCTATAAAGAAATATACCCAATAATATTCCCATATATTATTGCAACATCACTGTCTTGATAGTAGTCACAGGTGCAACAAATTGACTTGGATCCAAAGAAGATGATAGTGGTGGTGGTGTTCTCTGAGATGCTGGTCAGCTAGTATCCTAATTTTTTTCTCATCATTCGTACATTTCAAATGGTTAAGGCATAATAAAATTATAAAAAATCCAAAAATATATATTTTTTAAAATATGAACAATTTATATATGTACAAAACACTTTTCAATGATTAATTGTAATAGATTTTAATTAAAAATTTAATCCATCATTTATATACATCATCATTTCCTACATTGTTATCAAACTCTGTTGCATTGAGTTCTAAATTTTCCCTCTCTCTTGGAAGTTCTACTATTTTGATATTTTCAGGAAAAAAAGAAACAATTTTTTTGGTTGAGGAGGCTTGCTGTCAAAAAGAACCAATTGATATTCTTCTCCCATATCATATATGTATCTCTTCTTTTAGTGTGCAATAATACTCTAGTATTCATAAATTGTATCATCCACATAATAAACCATCTTCGGTTCTGAAGCCAAGATAAATGGATCATGTTCTACATGATCAATATAATCCATAAAATTTGATTAGTTAACATAAGTAAAGTTGAATAAATATTTCATTATACCCCTATCAATGTTGACCCACTTTCATATGAATAAGATAACTGGAAACTATCCATGATAGTTTAATTCAATTATATCATTTTTTCTCCACAGTATCCCACCTATGAAAATGTAAACACACCACTATTATGTGTTTTGAAGTCATATTCATAATAAATTTTACAAAACCTAATAACATTTATATTTTAGGCATCAAATATCTTAGTATTATTTAGTGTAACTTGATCCAAAAACAACAAAGCATTCTATATTTTGGCTCGAATTTCGAAATTCCTTATCTGGGAAAAAATATATAAGGATTTTCTTTTAACATTGACAAAATAATAACATGTTAATAATATAAATTTGAGTCTACACATATAGGACGAGTGAACCGTTGAGAATGATCTATATTAATATCTTTTTTTTAATTCCGTCTAATTTCAAGCTTGACCCCTTAGTTTCCTTTTTTTTAGAGTCATAATTTTTCAATAAATGAATCTATAATAAAACTACAAATTAGAAAATATGTATGTTGTTATAGAAACTCCAATTCAGTCAGTGTAAATTTTGACCCCATTCAAATTGGTCGTCCAATAGTTTGAAATATCGATGATAGATTTTCTAAATGTGAATTAGTTGATATTTCATCATCACGTCAAGTATGATTGAATATTGTTTTAATTTCACTCAAATACTCATAATAGAATGTAAAGCACACTTCATTTATGTATCCATCAACCATAGAGCCTTCTCATTGAGATTTATTCCTCATATATGATTTCAAATGACCTAAGTACCAGTAGAAAAAAATAATAAGAAATGTATTTGAAAAATTTACACAATGATTTGATAAACTCAAATTCACCAATGAAAAGAAAAAATATCAATCTACCTGCTTATTAGATACATCCATTGATAGTGTAACGTACCATCATTTTTATCCTCTTCAACAAAATTAATAGTTAATTGAACCACGAATTTGAAGAATGAAGGGGGAAAATAACATCTCTAAATGACACAGTGTCAAAAAAATTATTTTGTGAAGTTTATCAAACTCAGTTGGATTTATTGTTTATCCACAAATCTCTCTGAAAAATGTACAATAATAAACTAGAACCAAATTTATTTTTTTGGTAACATATTACAAAAATGAAATGGAAATAATTGCTCCATCAAAATATTTGAGTCATGACTTTTCAATCCATGTATATTTTGATGTTTTAAGTCAACACACATTTATATTTTTCTAGAATACCTATTTGGAACATTATAATTATTTAAAGTTAAAATTAATACACTTTTCTCATTATTTGTCACTATAACAGTAGATGAAAGATACTTGTCATTCTAATTTTCCCAAAAACCATGATTTATATTCATTGACTCTAAATCCTTATGAGATTTAAGGTGATCCTTTGATTTACGCTGCTCATTATATACTTTATAATGTACATTTTCACTAACATTCTTCTCAATAATAATTACATCAATATTATTATGTACCAAATTTTAATCTGAATAAGTATTTTTAGAAATATATACTTTTTATTCCACCATGACATTCCTTCTTCTTTGAATTTTTTACCTCATACCATTTTCCCCCTTCATTAAAGTGATGTCATTTTCCAAATTCTTTATAACATAGATTAATTGTCCCATGATCTCCAAACTAGATAAAACCATTTGTTAATTTATCATTTAAATGTCTCCATTGAATCATGTTCTTTTTAACTTGATTTTATGAGAGGCATCTATAAATATAAGATGACACATAAAACACTATTTTCTTCTATGAGGTAATCATTAAGGTTGAAAATCAAAATTACAAACTAGACAAGCCAACCCATTATGATTTTTACAACAAGAAAAATTCCCTAGTACATGAATTTCACTAATATAACACGTTAATACATCAGGAATTTTGAATAGTTGTCTCATTGAAGTGTCATTTGTTTCTATGACATCACCCCATAATTCTCTCAATTATTTGAGTTGAGGTTGAATGTATACATCAATGTCATTTCCAAGCATTTTATTTCCTAGAATATTCATCAAAATAAATAAATAAGTCCTCTTCAAACACATCTATCACAGTTTCGAAATACTATTATTAGTACTTAATGTAGAAAAATGGTTAAAACCATCAAAATCCAGTCCCAAACGTATATTCCTTGTATCTGAAGAAAAATATAGATATATATAATCAAACGTATTCCATGATGTTGAATCTTTTAGATTCCCCATCAAGCCATCATTATTATCTTGAGCATGACACTTCATGTCGTATGCATTCTTAGATGATATGAATAATAATTGCAAGCATGGTTTCAGTGGAAAATAATGTGATAACTTTGAATGAGTTTTCTTCTTCTGTTTATTCTTTTGGATGCACTGATTTATACTATCATTATTGTTGATTGACATTAATTTTCTTGTATTACATATTGTGTATTCTTCTTTATCAGACTCTTATCCCCAGTAAATCATTTAATCATTAGGGCATGTGTGTTTCTTTGTATAGTAAATTATATATTTCTTGTTGACTTTCTTCATCTCATATTGTGATGTAGGGATATTAGCTTTATTGAATTTGTCATGAAGAAACTATAAAATCATATAAATTTCATTTTCAGTAATTCCAAAAATACAGTTTACATGATACAACATTAGTAAAAAAGTGAACATCGAATACTTGTCACACCCTTCATACATTTCTTATTGTTCGTATTCAACTAATTCATAAAAATCATTTATCACTAGTGTTATGAGAAATATTAACCTTCTGAAGATCAAATTAAGGTTCTATTGATCTACTAAAATATTTTACAAAGTATTCTTGAAAACAAATTACTTAATTTAACAAATTTCGAACCGAATTATCCTCTATATGTTCACATTGTATTTCATTGACAGTATTGACATTTTTTTGATATTAAAAAACATTTGATTAACTATGCCAAATAAAATATACATATTGAGTAGGAAACTGTTCCAATATCAAACTCTCATATAATTTTCTTCTATTCAACCATTGCTTGAATTTACAATCTTTACACAAGCATTTTATTTTAACATCCACTGATTGGTTTTCAATTGAATAATCTAAAAATTCAACCCATCTATTGGAATAATAATGATTCTTTTTAGGTAAATTAATCCAAAATATATCTATAGGTGTTGAATCATATTCTCCATATAAAGTGAAATATAAATATATAAATGTTTAATCAAATAGGTACAATCAAAATTATATAAGAATTTTTACGGGTTAAAATAAGACTAAATAGAATTGTATTTAGAGATATATACATTGTTGAAAAAATTAATATTTAATCATGGATGTCTGAAAATCAACATCTAAGTTAAAAATGATAAATGTGTATAAATTTTTTATATTTTATATGTAAATGGAGTTATTTTTAATGGGAGAGAAAGATAACGGTGTATTCTACACTAGTGTTGTAACTAAGGATTGTTCCATCCATTGAAAAATTAGCTACATTGATCAATTTATGAACCTTTACCATGGTCTAACTAAGACCACGAGAACCCATTTAAAAATATGAATTAAAATTATACTTTATTTGGATATCACATACTATTAGATGGAAAAAAACTGATAAAAGGTAGACTTTTTAGGTTGTTATATGCTCTTATTCTTCATTCTACCATTTTAGGTCATTTTATATGTGCACATAAATTTCCTACGAAACTAGCCATCGCTTCCCATGTTATAAAATAGAGGCCACACATCAATTGTAACACAAGAAAATATTTCACCATTTAACATATAAGATCACCCCCACCTCTATAAACCCTTTCAGAAACATCTCTTTTCTCTTTCATTGTGAATAATAGTCAATATGAAAACCCCCTATGGACAATCAGCATTCCCTTGCATGTTAATTTACAAAATATATCAAGGGAATGGTTTATGGTTTAAATTTAAGGCTATTTATGAAATGTTCCAACTATAATGTCAAATACACTTTAAGAAACCTCTATATAAATTTTCTTTTGAAAACTAAAACACTGAATCATCATAAAGTCATTATATTCTTGGAAACCTAAAGATGGTTTTTAAAAATCCATACACAGCCTTGGAATTCATGAGTTTCCAATAAAAATTATTTTAAGGGTAAAACAACTTTTAATGTTTTTGAATAACCTTATAAAATAAATTATACTATTTTATCAAATTTTAGGTGTGAATGGTAGTTGAAGAATAAATTTAAAATACATGTTTTCATATAAAAAATCAATGCATTCAATGAGAAACAAGTGAAACATGGGTTCCATTTAAAATATATTTATATACACATAAAAATTTCATTATGAATATAAAACCTAGCTTAAGGAGGCAATAAATTAGTGTTTATTATTTTAATAAACTATGATATAGAAAAAACCACCCACTGATCTGCTACATGAACAAATTTTGACACTAAATCACCAAAAAGAGGTCAAAGAAGCCTTATAAGGCTTAAATGAGGGGAACCAGGCCTTGGAGAGGGAGGTCGGAGGGGGGGGGTCTATGTTGTCGTTGGAGAGAGGGAGTTGGAGGGGGGGTTCGACATCTCCATTAGGGAGAGGAAGGATGGAGGTGGGTTTAGTGTCACCACTAGGAATATAGAGGTTAGAAGGGGGTTCGCATCACAACTGGGGAGATGGAGGTCGGAGGGAGGAAAGTTGTGCATGTGAGGTGGAGGATATGGGTTTGGGTTGCATAAAAAGAGTGGGGTGGGGGAGGAAATTTGAATTTAAAAAAAAATGGTGTTTAATGGAAACGACTGCTAATTATTAAAATAAAATATAGCAATGATCTTACTAAACAGATACTATATTATTAATTTTTAAATAGAATTTATTTCAGAGTGGTTAATAAAATTGCTACTAATAAAATATCTACATTATGATGAAATGATGGAATGATGGTATTTTCACCCCTCACTACTTTCCAATGAAATTATGGTCTTTTCAACCCTCACTAATTTAAGGTTTTATGGTCATTAGCCTTCCCAAGAACCATATTTCTATTACTCAATATTAGTATTATAAATTTTTTTTCTCCTTTGAGATTATATATTAGCTTCTGACTAATAATTTAATTATCTTGAAACCATATTATGCAGTATTTTTGGTAACCTTTATGTTTCCAACATCCTATTTTCAAGGGTTGTTTTATTATATTAACCACCTATATAAATAATTATAAGATTAATTAAATGGTCTAGTGTACTCAAAATTAGTAGTGAATGTAATGTTAGAGATCAAATAATATACTAAGATTATTTATGGACAAAATTATCATATAAAGTAAAATAAAAATATGGTAAAATAACATGAAGAATTTAATTTTATATTGGAAAATAAATTTGAATCATAAATAAAATGAATATTTTAAAAAAAGTTTCATTGTGGTTGTTGATAGATGAAGAACTATTATAATGGTCAGAAAGAGGCTCAAAATGGACTAAGAAGATGCGTAATGAAAAACATAAAACCTAAATGGGTATGAAATTCTTAAATTGTGATGTTGAGATATCAAAAGTAGTAATAATGATAGAAAAGAACAATGGTAACCAAAAGGTTGGTAAATTTTAACTCAACACTAATGTATCAAAAGAATAAACAAGGATGGATCTCTATAAAATACAGTGTAGGAATGTAAATAATCCTCAATATTTGAGGATTAATAAACAACTACATAGATATTCCTAGGTTAGATTCAGGTGTAATAATGAATGTGAGAATATATTTTCTATTATTAAGTGTTATGTTTTAGTATTTAATAGCCACACCATGTCTTATTTTTAAGAGGGATAAATTTATTTGAATGAATAAGCACCAAAATGTTATAAAAATCCAATGAGATCATATCCTTCATCTAATAAATTAATTTCATTATAAGGATATTTTATCATGGATCTAATTTTTTTCATTAAAATATTGATACCCTACAAAAGAGAAATAGTTATTACCACCATAAAGTCAAATATTGATTAATTAAAATAACTATAATTGAATATGTTTATTAATAAATAGTTTTTATTTGAATAAAATGATAAGTATGACTATATTTCCTATGAAAAAGAGATAAAGGATATGTCATATTATAAATCAACTCAATCATGCACCTTGCAGAAAGAAAAATAAGTGATTGAAGGATAACGTGGATGAAATTACTCTCAAATCAATAAAAGTATTATTAAATAAATCCTTGAAATTGGGTTTTATCTAAGAATACTTGGAATATAAATTCCATAATAGGTGTGAATGAATGATTTGATAAAACTCTAGTTTTTATAAATTATACATATTTGATGATCAATGGATGTGGAAATACCCTATTAGTTGGAGATGAGTTGATGAAGTTAGAAGTGTACTATGTGGATGGATATGGAACATCCATTTGAGTGTAAATAAACTATATGGAACTAGATATGAGGGTACTTTTAACCAAAAGGGGTTATTAATCAATGGCATGGCCTAGAACACCCTTATGAATGTTTAGAGGATAAATGGTATTCTATATTAGGTGGATAATAAGGAAAATACTTGTCTCTTAAACGTTATAGATAATAATGGGATATTGGGCTAGAGGATTAGCTATATTCAACAATAGATCATGGAGAACTTATCTAGAAAATAATCAATAGTGGATATTCAAAATCTAATGTGTGATTAAGAAAATACAGGTGTTGCATGTATAAGAAGAAAGATGGTCTAAAACTATATTTTTAAATTCAGGAAAATGAATCTAATATCATTTAACTGGTTAAAACTAATTTATGTGTTCTAATGAATCGACTCGACATACATTGGGAAGGGTATTTAATCATTTCTATTGATGATCATTGAACAATGAAATGTGTAATATTGATGTGGAGTAAGTGATATGTTATGTAGTTCATGAAAGGTAATTAAAGGAGGGAAAATGATACTATATGCATAATAAAAATATTTTCGTAAGATAATGGAATAGATTGCACCTATTTTGATGTGGAAAACTACATCCAGAAATATGGAATTATGAATGAGGAATATTTAGTAATAACTCATTAATAGAATCGAGTTGTTGAACAGTAAAATTACCTGGTAAAAAATATTTCCAATACAATTCTCATCTCGTGAGGAATATATCACCACTATTAGAATGAGAAAGTACATGTATTAGTTTAAAATCAAAAATAGATTATGTTTTTAGGTTTGGTATATCATTGAGAAGGGGACGGTATGAATAAATTTTAAATTTTTGGATTATTCCTTTTTAAATCAAAATATGCTACTAGTTAAACAATGATCTTATATTATTATTTCTCTCAACATTACGTGAATATTATATTAAATAAAAAGGAACATGACATAGTCAATTATTATAAAGTTTAGTCCCAATGTGGGTACGGAAACCTTACTGGGTTTGGTTATAGTTCTATGCCCTATATTATAGATACAATTTTCATGTAATTATAAGAGAGGAGAAGTGATATTTATTGACATTTGAACGGATATCCAGGATAGTAAAAAATAATTGAATTATACGTCCATGACGATTGTATAGAAATAATTATTGTGTGGTGTTTTTTATAAAGGAAACCACATGTCTTCAAGATTATCTCATTGCTCTAGTTTTTTGAAAATACTTTTATTTTTTTACCAAATGCATTAATATAAAATATATAATATCATCCAAATTAATGTACTCTGATTTCTAGAGAATAATGGATTTGTTTTCATGAACATCGGTCCTTTAATCTCAGTTTTTCAAAAAGATCTAACCATGTGCAGGATCATGAAAACATAGGTCGATATTCTACCTCCTCAGTAGTAATACATCATATTAATAGTAAATTATTTTGTAACATCAACAAAGATAAACAACACTTGTGGAATTGTTTTCAATATCTTTCTTATTTTATCTCACTTAAATACAATAATTCATCATTGGATTAGAGTATAAGATTTTCAATCCCTAATTGAAATACATTTTTTTATATTTTCCATTTTATATTCTTAATATTCTATGAATAATATATATATATATATAATCATTGAAAAATTCCTTCATTTTTGGATACACAGTATTCCATTTGTAAAATAATTCTTTATAAATAACAGAATTGATCCCCAATAATGATTTTAAATATTAAAATTTGAAATCACCATGAATTTTATTCAGGGATCCTCTCAATAAATGTTCATTTAATTATCTAAAAAAGATTTCTTAGACTATGTTTTAACAAATAGTTATGAAGTTTAATATTTTTAATAAATTAAAGCACCATCTTACTTTATTTCTAGTTTTATAATTTTTCTCTATGTCTTAAACCGTAAGAAATCTTGTATACCTTACAATGTGTTGTGGAAATTTTTATGATTTCCATGAACTGTAAAAATTATTTTATTCTAAATTTTCATGTAAAAAGTTACCATATAATGTTTGAAGGACCCTACAAAGATTATCTTCCCATTTTTTTACAATGTATGCATCTTTATAAACTCCATTTAACCTTACAAATATGCATGGAAAACCTTACGTTGTTCAATAATAACCTTTAGTACTCATCATGAAACTTATGAAGATATTTAACAAACCTTAATATGGTTAAAACATAATCTTAAATAGATTTCCTTTTATATTTTCCATTTCTAATTCAACATTATGTAATCATCATTAACCATGATATTATGTTAATGAACTTATAAAGCTTTAAACATACCATATGATGTCCTTGAATTCCCTATTTGTCTACTCTCTAGGTCACCTACATTGAAAGAATTCCAGAATAAACACTATAAATTTTAATAGGGTTATTTAACAACCTAGGATTTTGATATATAAATATTACATCTATTGAGATGAATATACAATATATTTCACAAATACACATCGGAGGGACATAAAGGATTAGTGTCTTCGGAGACTTGATACATAATATTATTATTTCCAGATATTACCGCATCATACCCCAAAAATATTCATAGACATACGGGGAATGGAAACATAAAAAAAGGTGAGATTAGATACTTCGCAAGGGTAATAAAGGGAGATATCAATGATCACATAAAAATATCATGAGTGGAAGGGTATGAGAAAATAATTTTACCATTTAAAAACAAAACCCTGTATAACATAGATCATAATACTGAATCCGGACATAAATCATGGTACTTAAAAAGATATGATTCATTAAGAAAATAAATGAACAAAAGATATAAGATCATAACATAGATTATAGAATGTGAAAAACCATATTTTAATAACATTTTAAACATATATAAATAATAATCAGCTCACTCTTTTAGGTAAATATATGAAATCATAACCACTCACAAACATATAGACATCAAACAAGGTCCATAAATAAACATATGGACATAAAACCAAGTCCAAGCATAAAATTATGGACATGAAACCAGATCCAAAAATAACCTTATAGAAAAGAAACCATGTTCATACATAACCTTATGCACATGAAATCAGGTTCTTTCATAACACTGATAACTCGTGAGTTTTCCATCATTACCCAAATAATTGGAGATCTATAATGTTCTCACGTGCCCTCGATTTATAATGGAACTATCGGTCCTCATTTTATAATGGAACCACCCATCACATAAGAAACCAACAATATGTGATCAAAAAAATCATAAAACATTAATCATATCATAACACATGAAAATAAATTTGTTATAAAAATATTTTTTTATAGAAAAACCCAAGGAAATCAAATGGTTTAAAAATCATCATTTCATCATAGCCTAACCTATTGAAAAGGAACATGTTTCCTAAAAATATTTTCATAATAAACATAAACCATCTATATAATGAATAAGGATGGTATAATTTTATAATATTCCTTGTAAATCATAATTTTAATAAATTTATTTCATCTTAGATGTAATCTGTTTTGAAAGATCACTTGGAATATTTCTTGAGGAAAATATCATTTCAATTTTGAAATCACTTATAGAAAGTAGGAAAAACATCCCAAATATTAAAGAAATAATTTTATGTTAAAATAAATTTTAAAAAATGTATAAGATTCTCTATGTTAGTGAGAGTTAATGGAAATATAAAATACCATATATTCCATACATGATAAAATTATGATTCCATTATATTTTCAGTAAAATCCAAAAGGGAGTTGTTTGGATAATGATAAAAATATTCCGTTCAAACCATTTTTTAAACATTAAATCATGGGTAATTTTAAAAAAAATCATTTTTGAGTTGTATAAACTTTTTACAATTTTTTTTTAAGAAAATGTGGAAATAGAAGGAAAACAATTTTTGACCAGAGAGAGAAATAATGTCGGTTTTCCTTAAAAACAATATTTTTTAATATTGGGAACATAAAGAGATGAAATTGAAATTAAAACAAGAAATATATAGAAATAATCCATTTGTAAGAAAATACATTTATTTATAGATAGTTAGATCAAAATTTATCATTATTAGATGCATAATCATACAAAATCACAATAAACAATTAGATTGATATATTAAACCCTTACCACTATGGTAAATTTTGAATCATAATCCCCCTAAAAGGAAGAAAAATATATGGAAATTTAAATCACAATACATTTCGTTATAATAAATTTAAAATTAGATTCATGCGTAATATATACACCACATAAATGAATAATTTGTGAATAAGGAAAGAGTCCAATAGAGATGAAAATCCATTATCACTTTGGAAACTTCTTTATCATAAACCTCATTAAATAATAGCCTGAAATGGAAATTTAAAAATCATAAAAAAAATTGATATTAATGATATAAAAATTTAAAGGGTAGTATATACACCACAAAAAATAATTGACTTCTGAATAATGAATTTTCCTCCTAGGAGTGAAACAGAGAGTACAAATCCCTTAACTCAAATCTTGACTTCCTTCATACACATTTGAAAATACTTCAAAATAAATATAGGTTTAGTATACATAATTTATAAAACAGAAATGATATATTTTATAAAATATATTAATTACTTGTAATATTTTATTAACCATTTTTTAACAATTCCTTTCTAAAATCATATTTCAGAAAATAACATCTAAGTTTTTTATGTATATTTTGGTTTTTTTAGTTTTATTACTTTTTTCCTTTATCATAGATAAATAATCTACATAGTGATAAAAATGATATAAATATATTATATATAAATTATAAATATGTATTCATCTATATAATTTATAGATAGAAAATTAATTACACCATTCATGGAGGTAGTAGGTTGTACGTACACATGAATGATGTTTTTATTTTCTTGAAGAATGGATCATAAAAAAAAGTAAATAATATTTCAAATTTATAGAATAATATTTATTTTATAGATATTACATATATTAACTAAATCTATCCTTTTTACCATCTATTTCAAAATAAAATTAAAAATTAATCACATCACTTCGTCGAGGATGTAGTTGCCATGTACGCACGAGTGACGTTGTCATTTTTTTAACAAATTGGAAGGTAAGAAGGAAGATTTGATATTGAAATTAATTGATTTTATATATTTTATAAATGATATATATTAAAAATAAGTCCATCATTATCTCCATCTGTGAGAGGTGATGTTTGAAATAAATTACTTCGATTCACGAGGCAGTAGTCCACTGTATGAATGATCAATTATTTAATTTTCCATTGGAAGTATAAGGATATAAATATAGGTTATTCCAATAACATAGTAACATATAATTATGTTTCAGATAATATATTTATTATATTAAAAATATTAAAATATTAATAAATTTGGTTAGTGAAAATGTAAAAAATAAGGTGTTTGGTAAAGAAAATTACCTTTTCTTTGAACCACCTCCTTTGGACCTCTTGTTAAGTACCAAAAGTGTAGACGCCAAAAAATGCTCAGGGGATGGAGGGGGTTCTTGCGCAAAAATTTAAAGGCATACTTCAACCTAGAAATCCATTCTGGAGGGAATAGAAGGGTCGTGTATAAAATCTCAGGCATTTCTGAAAACCAACTCTCACGCACGAAAAAACGCGGGATCTGGGAGGTTTTTCGGCATAGGTGTGGAATAAATTGCGCCACCGACACCCAGTGTAATAGCTTGCACATTCACCGACCTTGGGAGCTAATGTTTTTGGTGTCACAGACCCAGTCGTGCAATTTTTCACACGGTCTGACATTCATTTGGTTTTGGTGGCCCCTAGAACCTATAAATAAAAGTGTGCCCCTTCAACTTCCAACAGCTAAAGAATCTGAAACACCAACCGTGCACCAAATCCACCTCTTCAGCGTGCAAAAATGGCTTTCAGGTATGGTATTTTTGGCGACATGCCACCTATGGGTCTGCCTTCTCACAGGTCCACCCGGGCATAACCCTATCCCAAATACCTTTAAGACATGGTCCTTACACACAATCCTTTCCTCTTGCACACAATTCATTCCCCTTGTGTGCAATTAATTTCCCTTTCTCGCAATTCAGTCCCCATGCACACAATTCATTCCCCTTTGTGCACAAACTTTTAACGGTTCTGGCACATGACTTCCCGGACTTGCACGCCCCATCTTACACGTAATCCATTGGTTTCATACAAAAAACCTCATCTCCTCCACACACATGAATCTCTCTGATTGTGATCACACCTGGTCTCTTCGTGCCACTATTCCAATTGTCCTTCATTTTCGTGAAACTATCTCCAATTGCATGTAGACCTCTGGGGCCTCTCACCCCATCCATTTTTACATGTTCTCAATGTCCCTCTTCCTGACAGCATCTTCGGGCACCTCTGTGCCCAAAAGATCTACATCACACCCCCTTTTTCTGTGCGACCTACTAGGTTTTCATGAATCAATTTTAAAGTCGCATGGATGATACTTCTCATTACGTTGCTTCGCCACATTCTCCTTCACATAGGAATGCTAACGACTATTTCTTCTTTGCATTTCCATGCTAACGTGGACCCCCAATGGGATCACCTCTCGACACCCACTAGTCACAGAATTTTCGATGCCTTCCTTCCCTCAAGGGTGTGTAAGTACTGGTTATTTAAGTCCTAGGGGTACAGAGTGAACCCACATCATCCAAGCTATACGACATTAAACTACCAAGCGTCGTCGTCCTCAGAACATGACGTTGAACTATGGACTTGCCCTATGCCATGCATGCAGGTTTCCCTATCTCAGACATTCTCAATTCCCAATGTTATCCGCAGGAGTAAGAACATTCCTATCATGTAGTGAGATACTCTTTATCACAAAGGCATCTTTCCTTGGGGAAAGGGTAACCACCCTGCTGTAAGCCCCTAGCTTTCCTTGCAATAGGCAGCACCCTTGCTCCTCCTCTCTTCCTAGTTGCCAAATCACTCCCCCGCATGGGTTTGACAACACCTGGGCCTCCCTCATCGAGTAAGTCCCAATCTACATCACCTTGGGCTGTTAACCACACATAAGCCCATGTTTCTCCTTTGGGCCTCCAACTATGTGTAACCCATGTCTACTTCCCACAGATGCACCTTTCGTAATGTGATTGTCATGTCTTTGTGGCCTCTTTTTTCTCACATTGTTAATGACTAGCGTGGGATTAAAGTAAGCATCATCCAGGACATCCTCTCTAGCAAGCCTAGAGTGTAATCCCCAACCCAACCTGAAGTACATGGTATTTGATCCTTCCTAAGACAAGGTACGTATGAAGCCTCCCTAAGGATCAAGCCCAACACCCGGTCGCTCCGACCCCATCACTTCGGTTCACCCAAACCCACCTGAACTACATGGAATTCTATCCTTTCCAAGGCAAGGTACGTAGGAATCCTCCCTGAGGTCCAAGCCCGTCATCCATTGTTCCCGACTATCTTCATGTCGGTTCACCAAACATCCCTTCTGAACTATGTGGTATTTTATCCTATGGTTCAAGCCCACCACCCATAGAACCCGACCATCTTCACATTGGTTCACCAACCCCATTCTAAAATAAGTGGTATTTGATCTTTTCCAAGGCAACGTACATAGGAAGCCTCCCGGAGGATCATTCCAAACACCCATTGGTTGAGACCCCCCTTCATGTTGGACCACCTCTTCCCCGCATGATGTTAAATTGAATCCCTTATTCAGAGGTAATCCATTATCACCCCATTCAGTGGTAAGCCGTTGTCAACTAATTTCGATGGAAATACATCTTCAGATGAACTATGTGGACTTTGATTCCCTGCCATTGGGATAGGTAAGAAGCCACCCTGAGGTTCAAGCCCAACACTCATGTCTCATCCCGATCTATCACTTGAGCCTATGTGTTTTGGGGGGGTCATGATCCAACCTAGAGGTTCGATTTTCTCCAGGTCCCATCCATTTTTCTATTATCAAGGATTGACTCCTTAGGTGTCCCATAATTCCACCAAACTATGCAGACATTGATTCCCTACCACTGGGATACATAGGAGGTATCTTTGAGACTCAATCCCAACACCACCTTCGTCCTTGGGTCGACTCCATATCATTCTACACCTACTTCATTAAACCCTCCATCATCCATCCTGATTCTTACCCGGGCTGCTACATCTTGGTGGGATCATGCTACCTCATTATCCATCTCCCTAAACAACTACTGGGAAGCTAACAACACATTGGTCCCAACATCAGTGTTCCCTCCAGGGGTTTCACCCATCTGATCCACTATAATCAGTGTTCTAATCAGTTTGATCCATCTCCACTAGAAGTTAAACATGCGGCATACCATGTGTTAAATATAGGAAGATGTGGAAAACCTTAGATACATGCCTATGGAATAAAATTACCTGCATTCAATGTGGGCTGCCTTGAGGTTCCACGCACTTGAGATGCTCTATAATAAGGGGAAGAAACCCAGAGGTGCCAGTGTCCTAGTGTCCAGACATGCTAGTGATATCCAACGTGACTACTTCCCTAACTTAAAGTTGTTACCCCGAATGGAACCTTTGGAATTTCTTGATATAAGTAGTGTAGTTAACTAGTGTCCATGATGATATGGAACTAGAAAGAGTTTCTTGAACAATTTCTTAAATCTATAAGGGAGACCCACACTAGGTAAAGAGTTCTAAGGAGGAATCCACTGAAGGCAAAAACCGACATCCCATCATCCCATTTCGATCAATTAGAAAACATCCATGGATAGGGAATAGATGACTCCCACCTTTGGAAAGTGGGAATACAGGGTGAAAAATTACGTTGTCGTCCTCGAACAAGATAGACGAGCGCACCCCGACGAAAGAGTCAGAAACAGAAATGGTGAACCCAACGTGAATATCTTCTCCTAAATATGGAGATTAGTAGCATTCAAAACATCAGTGGACTACCGTGCCACTGGATCTAGCTATCCAGTGCCGAGTCCCGCCAGGAAAATAGTGGGCCTAGCGTGAAATTCACTATAAGTTGGGGCAGTCAAAACATTGGACGTCTTAGTCTATGACGTTGTCAGCGTGGATCCATCTTACCATCCCTGGAAGTCGGAATGGAGTTAGGTCACTGGTCATCGATTCACTTTTTCTTTCTACATGGATGAATTCATCTCCATTCTTTCAGGAACCAAGTTGCTGCATCTTGAACTTGATCACCGCCAGCCCACCAGCGCAAGGGTAGGGGCAGTACCAGTGTGGCAGTCCCATGTGGTTATGCCTCTTCTGTGATGGTCTCAATGGCCATGACCGCTGGGCCCCTCCTCTCCATCTCTCCCTCATATTTCATCCAACAAAAAAAGATCAATGACCTCGTATGCCAGTACGAGGAGGAGTCTATTATCTCGACTCGAGATATGGCCACCCTGGATTTAGAAGCATCTGTGCCTCATCATCAACGCCACCCCTGAGGGCCGCGTCAGGTGCCACTGCTCCACACTCCATCAAATATTCATTTCAAGAGCCTCTCCCTATAATGTCTCAACCACTCATTACCCAATGCCGAAGAGGTAGGGGATATCCGAGTCAGCCCATCCTGAATCCCATTCCAAGAGCTCCCAGCAAGGACTCTCACCAGGTCGCGTCAGCACCGCCACCCAGTCTTACTGGATGAGGAGAAGGAAAGCCATGTACCTGCTCCACCGGCTCTGGTCCGTCTAACCCGATGCCAGCGTCGGGCGCAAGCCGAATAGGAAGTCCACCAAGGGGGGTAAAAGTCATCGGCTACTATGGCCTGAGCCACCGCTGATGCATATCACCAATGCCCTGTGTACACTGAGTAGGAAAATTCATATGCCCGACCTAGATCGAGGCCCCAACTTCAACACGGGCAGGATGGGTCAACTCTCCCTACCGCTGGTGAAGGTAGTTTCCACCACCAGTACAGAGGCCCTCCCCATATCACCACCATAGAGAACACATGTCTTCCTTGCTTTCATGCTTAGCATGTAAGTCCACCTCATGCTACCCTCAGTCGAAATGAGGGACCTCACCGCCATGGTGACTCTTTGCAAGAAATCCTCTCTCATGCTCATTACATCGGGTATGGAGTTATCCCACCAATAACAGACCACCGGTGTGGGGACGTTGCGTATCCAGTTAATCTCTAGCATGGGGGACCACCCCATGTTCATAAATCCTCTAGTGATGGTCCTCATCACCTCAACAACCAGAGGGGTGAAGGCCTGCCTCACCTCACCATCACCCATCGCAGAGGCACTAACTGTTTTCGGCTTAACCAGAATAAGGACGTTCCCCACACAGATGTCGTCAGGGGTAACAAGAATGGGAGTCCCACCCATGCTCCTATGGGCTTGAGCGGAGGTCATACCCGCTCCAGCACTTCCCACAGAGGTCTTTCCCATGTCCCCTTTGATATCTAACCCGATGATCCTCAGATTCTTTATTACTCAAGATGAATCCCTCTCCTCCCCAACACTAGTACAACAAGAGGTCCTTCTCATGCCAGAAATTTTCCCTGCCCTGAAGAACGATCTTGAGGCAGGAGGGTGGTTTGTCTCCATCATAAAACGAAAACTGAGAAGATTCATATTGAGATCAATCTAGTTTACTTCTTAGATTCTGAAGCCGAATAAGACTCGATGGTGGAACCCTCAACTGTTTCCTCCATGTCAAGGGTCGGGTAAGGAACAAGGAGCATCATCCTAGTACTCCCAGAATGTGAGGTCTATCGGATTCCCACCTCCCTTCACAGGTATTTCCAGGAGGAGGAAAATTTGGCAAACCTATAGTTTACGGTCGTGTAACCACCACTGTCGTCACCAGAAGCACTCTCACCCTTGATTAGAGATCACAGAGAGATATTCTAGGGATCAATGGTGGATGAGCTGCAAGTTGGTCCACAGCTAGAAGCCAAAGTCCCTATGCCTGAAATTATGGTAGTGAGCCCGTATTCTCGCGACGTTGTGGCTGTGTCACTTAACTCTTTTTGAGGATAACCCAAGATGTGAAGGTATGTCAATTCGCCCGTCGTACTCTCCACTGGCCAGACCATGAATCTAAGACAAGGAATTTATGGAATATCCTCATATCAGACCACTTCCTTGAGATGTTTTGGCCCGTGGCAGTGCTGAATTTCTGCGTTCTTGAATCCCTCACCCCAATAGAAGTTGAGTGTTTTCATCAGACCCTATGGGTGATTCACTTCTTCTTTGGTCACCAGAAAGTGACTTATCTGATGATCTAAGATCATTTTAAAGATATTGGCGAACGATGTCATCTAGTTGATTTGTCCGCACTCCCTATAGCCCAGCGCCCTGATTCACCAAGTTTCTATAGGGCCCTCCAATGGCAATGTGTTTAGAGTTTCAAGTTACTCTGCATGATTATCAAGGAGGCTTCCCCCCACGTGTAGATACATGGTTAGGTGCAATATGCTTCCCTCCAATTCAATCGAAAGAAACCTGACATACTAGGCGACATTGAGGACATGCCCCCAGGTAGAGTCGCAGTCAACATGGACACCCTATCAGAAGAGGAAAATTAGCTGGAGCTCCTGGAAGGGGACCTCCCCCTGAAGGCATGCCACAACTTAGAGATTCATCAGGGAGGGTTACTCGTCAATAGAGGAGCATACTGGGTCTCCCTACGCACACTGAGGCATTAGTCCTTAGCTAAAATCATAGTAAGGGTAAAGAGAATCTCAGAGCGGACAAACACATTAAACCGTCCGGCTTAGTGCAGAAGATAGAGGAAGACCCTGAAAATGTTGCACAGCATCAGAAACTCGCAGAGAAAAAAAATGTAGTTGATGACCTCCTAGCTAAATGGGTTGTAGAGTGACAACCAGACTATGGTAATCATATTCCAGGGTAGCAAGGGCAGGATCAACTTCCCCTCAGCAAGCTGCCTCTAGATGACCCTTACCATCCAGCCCCCATAGATAGGGTTGAAGTCGGAACATACAACCAGAGGGTGAAATATGTCTCTCCAAACCCTACAGAATGGCATGACAATATAAGGGACCCAGCTCAGGTTCCCCCAGCTGCACCGAGGGTCGTGCCACCAGCTGCTCCATGAGCCGCTGGGCCTGCTTATCATGTAGAAGAATCTGCCATTGCACTCATGTTTAGGGATCCTCATCAAGATCGGGACCCCTCCCAGAGGATCCAATGGAGGCACTCATTTCTCAACTTGAGGTGTTGGAAACATGATAGTTGGCACTCCCACTTAATTGAAAGCCATATCTGGCATGGGAGGATGATATGAAAGCATCCCTAGGTTTTTGGAATCTCACATTTTCCCCATTCAATGTTATAGGGGACCCGCCACAGCACATGTCCCACATTACCTCAAGGTTTGACCCCATGTTGGGAACTCTAGCACAAAAATATGCCACCAAACTCCGGTGTTTTGTGCATACATTTAAAGGCCCTTCATTTTTCTGGTATAGCCAGCTCCTCATCGGATTGGTGACTGGCTGGGAGGACCTATGTAGGAAATTACTCTACCAATTCAGCTCCACCATGTGGAAAATGAGTATCGTGGGCCTCTTCAAGTGAAAGCATAGGCCTGATGACTGTGTCACCAACTTTGTCACCTGGTGGAAAGGGCTCACATACACCCTTGACATGCCACTAACACTAGTGTAATTACTGATGATGTGTGTGGGAAATGTTAAGATGGAACTGGTTCCCTCTCTGATCATCCAGAACTACCCTGGTGGATTTTGAGACTTCTCTGATAAGGCCTAGATCCTAGAGGAATCCTTACAACATGCTAAGCATGCACGTCCGTTGCCTCCTACAATCCCCACGAGAAGGGCCACCAGGGTCGAACCTGCCGTAGTGGCCCTAATAGAGGCCCCTAGGTGATTAGAGTTGTTTCTAGTAAAGCCGCCTCCATATCCTCGCAAAGGCCGTCTACCTCATGTGCATCCTCCATCAAAGTAGCGTCAACCTTAGAATCGGCAGGTGCCCCCACATAATGCGTCGCCACCGCCCAGGAAAGATAACTGAGTTCTACATCTTGGGCAGGCTCCTATAGCCCCCATTAGGGTCAAGATCCAAGGGAACCCTTTCTAGATAGGAGTAACCAAACCTACTCATTAAAAAAGACATTGGTCCCGCTTACTACTACATTTCCTTGGAACAGGGGATCGTGCATTTTCCAGAGTGTAGAAGACCAGAAGAGGAAAACCTTACTAATCACCCTAATTACGGACCCTATCATTGGATCCTAGGGAACACCCAAAAAAATTAATATGTGTTCAAATACTGGCTTCAAGACTACGTCTACAACAACACAGTCAGGCTGGGCTCGGCCCCGGTGCAGGTAGCATGCATCTTTGTGAGGCCAGACAGCAGCAGCAATAGTGAGGGCGGTTGGCATCAAGATTCCAGTCTTGGATCCTAGAAGTATGATGACTAGATGGCTCAAAAAATAGCCGCTCATTCCCATGGTGTCTTCCAGGCATGCCGGAAATGGCCAGAGCCCTCAGAAGGTGCATCCACCAATTCTGCTTCATTGTCTCAGCCAACCTCTTACTAGAAGAGCAAACACCGGTGATGTGAGGGAAATATATGTTCCCAGCCGATGCCATCATCATCCCGTACTATTGGGGAATTCATTCCCATGGAGATGGAGATCCCTCCCATAATTTCTCCAGTAGTGGATGACTCTTAATGTGACTGTCAAGGGTACACCTTAATTAACACTATAGAGCTGGTAAATCCCTACATGATTCCTGACGATGAGGAGTACTAGGAAAATCCTCACAATGCCCCTGCCTTCACCAGCATCGACAGAGTATTGGATATATGGGAAATTAGAGTTCCTCGGTCTACACATCCATTCAGGATGTGGATGATACCGAAAACAAGCAATAGGCTTAGCGCAAATCTCTGCATGCACAACCTTCTCACCTAGTGGCATCAGGCCCACCTTCGCCGCTATTCATGTTGCTGGATCAGGCAGAGCCACCTAAACCATGAAACGACTATCCACACCCTGCAACAAGCCGGTCTTAGTCATTCGGCCCTCATCTGTTAGCCACTCTATAGGCCTCAACTAGTGGGTAGTGGGATGTTCCCAGTACCAGTCAGCCATTTGTCTAGTCGGTATGGTCCTCCATACCTTCTGTCATAGAGCGACCTCATCCAAGTAGAATTTCATGCCTGGCGTGGATGTACGATTTTCTTAAGAATATTTATGATATCCCAGCATAGTGATCCATCCTTTAGGCCCTTCTCCTATTGTCAGATATTCCTGATTCCCTTGCTACAGCTTTATGAAGCCCCCTCCAGTTTGAGATGGAAATATCTGCCACATATGCTTTACATGATGAAGTGGTCGAGAATTCTAAATTCCAGTACATTATAATGTTCTCTAGATAAGATGAATGCTCCCACATAAAAGGGCACATTCGCCCACTGTATATCACCAATGTGTTCAATGGCATAGAGATTCATCACTGTATTGTCATAATGGGCTCTAGGATTAACCTAATACGGACTAGATCACTATAAAATATAGTATTTTATGAAGATGATATGAGTCCCTCTGACCTCAGAATCCAAGTTTATGAAAGGGCGGAACAGACAACAGTCAGTAAGATCCTCTTGAAGACCCAGTTTGGTGGCCTAGTTGTTTGTAAAGAATCTATGGAAGTCTCCCCAGACATCATCTACAATGCGTTGATTGGAAGGCCATGGCTCTACCTACATGAATAAATTCCCTCATCTTATAACTAGTGCCTCAAGTACTACCTTAATGGTCGATTGGATGTGCTTCAAGGGGTTGAATCTACCAATTCTTCTTATGAGGGCCGCTATCTAGAATCTTACTAATAAAAAAGAAAAGTACATGCATATTCAGACCAACGAGGTCGAGTATTCCATGACTATTACCGACCAGAGGATATATCTAGATGAAGCCTAAGTATTTCCAATCCATTGATTCGAGGCTACAAAACCAAATATGGGAAAATTCTTTGTTTTGTCTAGGACAAGGGGGGAACACATTCCACGGTCTAAGTGATGACAGAAAATCAGTTTGTACTACTATAAAAATCAATCTTAGGTGATCCCGGAGCCTCCTACCCCTATAAGGTATTGGAATGTCCACCCCATGACAACGACCATACGTCATACGTGCTTATTATGCCAATCTGGAATTAACTGGCTCAAGATGACGCGCAATTATTGCTTCGACATCATTAAGCATGGCCCCTAGGGCGGAAGGCCATATGGGATCGAATCAACATCCTTCGTCACTATGGTTGAATTATCACAAGAGTCCTCTGATTAGATGTCCCTTGCCGCTCAGGCTGGTACCAGCCTCCTATCGGGATCTGCGAACTCAGAAGAGACTCCTCTCACTGGGGAACCCCCCCTCCACATGTGAATAATATGATTTAGAGGATGCTCCTCCTCCATTTGAAGAGGGATTCTATACCACAGTCGACGAGTAGGTACAGGTGAACTTAGGTAGGGAGGCAGACCTGAGACCCACATTGATCAGTGCCGCCATGCTCTCGATGAGATAGAGCAATACATAGAATTCCTGAAACAACACGATGATGTATTCTCTTAGACTTATAATGAGATTCTAGGACAAGATCCTCAGGTATCCATCCACCACCTCAGTCTCCCATCAAATCATCATGGGTTCAAGCTGCCTCCCAGAAATATGCACTCTTCTCAGGGTGTCAGAAGTGGAAGATGTTGATAAGCTCATCAATGACAATTTCATTAAAAAGGTCATGTACCCCAAATGGATGGCAATAATTTTAATAGTCAGGAAGGAGAATGGAAATATCAGAGTCTACATTGACTTATAGGATCTAAATTATCACATTCTAGTGGATAATGTTTCCCTTCTTGTGATAGAGTTATTGATTGATGTTGCAGCTAGATTAAAAGTCGTCTCCTTCATGGATGGGTACTCTGGGTACAACTAGATCCAAATGTCTCCAGAGGACGAGCTGTTCATAGACTTCAGGGCACCACAACGTACTTTCTGTTACCAAGTAATTCCCTTCAATTTAATGAATTTTGGTTTCACCTACCAGCAGGATATGCATCGCATATTTAATCTTATCCTTTGGACGTTGGTGGAATGTTATGTTGACGATCTGGTGGTGAGATCTCACAAGAGTCAGAACCATTTCAATGATTTTACGAAAGTGTATGGCTTCCTCTATTCTTGTCACCTGATGTTGAACCATTGTAGTGTGCCTTCAGGGTCCCCTTTGGAATGTTTCTTGGCTTTGTTGTCAGATACAGGGGCATTGAGATCAACCCATAGAAGATCAAGACCCTTAGCAAGATGTATCCTCTGAGCAACATTTGGGAGCTTCGAGGTTTCCAAGGCCACTTAGCATACATATGATGATTCATCGAAGACCTTGATGGCATGTGTAATCCCTTTTCTCAGCTCATGAAGATAGGCGCCATCCGTGAGTGGGATGAAAAGTGTCAGATTGCATTTGAGGAGATCAAGTAGTATCTTCTCCAACCTCCAGTCATAATGCCACCCATCTCTTGAAATCCATTAGTCCTTTATGTGACCGACCTAGAAATATCTCTCAGTGCCCTTATCTCCCATAAAAACAATGAGGGGATAGAGAAAAGCCTTTACTACATCAGTCTTACGCTCCTCAATACAGAGACAAAATACTACCCCAACGAAAAGAGCTGGCTTGCGCTGGTATTTGTAGTACATAAGATGTGACATTACTTGCAGCACCATGAGGTACAACTGGTGTCATGAATAGACCCACTTATGTACATCTTGAACCGCCCCATATTGACAGGCTTTCTAGCTCGGTGGGTAGTAATTCTTTAGCAGTTTGATATCAGGTTTGTCCCTCAAAAAGCTATTAAGGGTCAATCATTTGCATACTTCCTTGCTTCCCATCCGGCTCCTACTGACCTTTCCTTGGATCTCAATTTCCTCGGGGAGGTGATCCTCTCGGTAGACCAAGCCATGTCAGGCCAGTAGATTCACTTCGATGGTGCTTCTGGAATCCCTATCGGCTGGAGGCTCAATGATCCTAGACTCAACAGGGTAGGCTTGGGTATCATCTTTATTACCCCGACACAACCCATTCTTCCATACTCATTCCTATTGTCAGAAGGCTAAACCACTAATAAGTTAGAGTATCAGGCTCTTATCACTGGCCTCAAGCTATCTCTCAAGATTGATGTGCCCCATTTTCATGTGAAAGGGGATTCTGAACAAGTCATCAAGCAGATCAATGGTGACTACGTCATCAGAAATCCAAAGCTCGTACCACGGTTGGAACACACTCTCAAAATAATGGCCTAGTTCCCATCTCTACTAGAAGTTACTCATGTCCCTCGATCTTATAACGGTCGAGTTGATCCCCAAGCCGTCCTAGCTGCATCACTTGCAATACCCGAGCAGGATGATATGATTATCCACATGGCACATCAGATATTCATTGCTTCTATCACCCCTGATGATGATGGCAACCCACGGGTGAGCCATCTTACCACTAGAGCCTCCACATCAGGACCCCCAAATGCAGTGGTTGAAGTGACCCCAAACTAGAGATCCCCCTTTGTTGAGTATCTCTAAAATGGTAATCTCTCAATAGGTTAGGCCGAGCGTGAGAGAATTCGACATTGTGCATTAAAATTTACCCTCCTGGACGGTCCCAGTCATGATCAAATCCTCTACTAGTGAGGATTTTATGGGTTTAACCTCCATTGCATTCAAGAAGTCGATATTTCTCAGGTCATAAAAGAGTTTCACACTAGATACTCTGGGGATCATCAAGCTGGGGAAAAACTATCACACCAGATCTGGAGACCGGTGTACTTTTGGCCCTCCATGATTCATGATTGCATCGAGTTCTCCAAGAGATGCCATGTGTTACCAATTCATGAAAACATTATACATCATCTTCCGGAGCCTCTCCACTCCAACATGTAATCTTGGACATTTTCTATATGTGGACTCAATTTCATGGGACCATATCCACAAGAAACATATCGCCAGTGCAGATTCATCATGACAGCTACATATTTCTTCTCCAAGTGGGAAGAGGTAGTTTTACTATAGGAGGTCAAGGACCATTCTGTCATTGACTTTGTGATTTCCAACATCATCTAACAATTTGGAGTTCCTCATGCCATCCTCCCCGATAATGGAACAAACGTCCAAGAAGCTGAGATGATGATATTTTACGGTAAGTACAACTTCTTTTCTAACCATACCTCCTGCTATCATGCGCAAGAAAATGGACAGATCGAGGCATTCAACAAAACCCTCTCAAACATTTTGCAGAAAATGGTTGGTCAGAATAAGAAGAGATGTCTTGAAAAGATCCCCAATGCCCTATGTGCTTATCGGATGACGACACGTAATTCCACCCCGGTGACCCCATATTCCCTTCTGTACGGAACGGAGGTTGTCTTACCCATAGAGATTCAATTTTCCTCATTGTGAAAAGATATCTTGGATCAGAAAGAGCCGAATAAAGTATCCAAAATCCATCTGACTGAGATGGATGCACACAAACTGAATAGGCTTCCTACCATTCATAATATAGAAAGGCATCAGAACAACATAGCCAAAGATTTCAATAAGAAAGTTCACCTTTGTTCCTTCTTGCATGGTGACTTGTTATTAGCCTTGAGATCACGAATGATACCTAGCATGAAACCACCCTAGTAGAAAACCAAATGGGGTATACCTTATATAAGTCACAAGGTTTACTCCAATGGCGTGTACTCTCTGGTTACAATGGATTGTGAGCGTATAACTATTCCACCCTATGCCATGTTTCACAAGAAATTCATTTCTTGAGCAATAGGGTCCCACATGACCATAAAATTTAGAGTCGTGCATGACCATAAACTGATCAGACCCGCACAACCCTAAACCACAGGATGGTCCTGCACAACCCTAAACTTCATGACGGTCTTGCATGACATTAAACTGCACGGTCCTAGTTGACCTCAAACTATGAATCATCTTGCATGACATTAAATTGAATCTCACGAACTACATATGGCTTGATTCCCATTCCCATGGGATATGTTGGAACACTCATACCACTCGTATTGATTCCAGCCACAATTTCCTCTTTGACTATCTCCTTTGGGGAATATTTATTTTGTGAGATCTCACATGGCGTCGTTTGGGTTTCTTAGGCCCCACCCATGTTAGGGTTACGATGATTGAACCATGTGCCCTACTTTGTTCTTCTAATCCTTCCACGTCCTAGCCGCATGACGATAAACTGCATGGCCTTTTCAGAACTAAGTGGGGCTTGATTCCCATCTTCATGGGAAACATAGGACCACCCAAACATTTCATTTGTAGGCCCAGCCCAAAAACATCATGACATTCCATTAGTAAAAATCACATGGTGTGGAATAGTCTTTTTCCCTTATTCGTGTCAAGTTCATCATGACCATACCATGTATCTCTCTCCCCTGAGGATCTATGTCTCTTCCCATGTCCAACTTTATTAGGTATTGCATGGGTGCATTCATGCCCCACAAACCCCATCATTTGGGTCCGCATTATCTTTCACATCTGAAGGGGCCCCCCGAATGATAAAGATAACTAGACTAAAGTCTCTCCTATCATTTCGGGTCAATGCCCGCAAGGGTTTCAGACAGAAAATAAATATGAGTCCCTTGTGGTGAATATGGTCAGTAGTCGATGCTCATTTATTGTTCCCATTCCGGGTCACACAATATTGATGTTGTGTTTCGAATCAAGTCAACATCCACCCTTTGTCGTTATCACCACCCCATTTGTCCCAAACATGGAGTATAGTGGTTCATTCTACCCCACTTTCTCTCCAAATCTCGGCTTTCCAGAAGCGGGAGTGTGATTCCAGCAGTCAGACCCTTATGTGATGGAGACAGCACAATCCTACTCTTTGTTTCCCACATAGAGCATTGCTCATGTGGGCTTAAGAGTTGTCAAGAGAATACCCGCATGAGAGGTCATATGGCTACAGTTGGCTGGGATGCTCAGCCACAGTTCCTTCGACCCCTTCGGGCCCCTAGCCCAAGTTCTCATTTAGGATTGTGTGGTGTGGTATGGAATCATGTCTTCATTTATGTCAGGATATTTCGCCATGCCACACATATCCCCTTGAGATGTCCCTCCCATAATTTATTGTACCTTTCACGAGCACATGCCCTACCATGCTTCGCATGTCCCATCATTTGGTCCATCACCATCTATATCGAAAATGGCCCCCAAATGGCATGATTCTCATCCCTAGGGATATCCTACCATTACGGGATAACTACCTAATGGATTTGAAGTGACAAGTTGATATATGTCCCGTGTTGAAAATATGGTCAACAATCGACACTCAATTGGTCAGCCCCTTTTTGGTCACACAAGGGTGGATACTGTGTTGTGAACATGTTCAATAGTTTTCCTCCATCATCATTGCCACTTTTTGGTCTTCCATACTCACGATGATTATCCCTCTATGTCACGTGCATATGACATTAAACTAGGCATATACGGTCTGAGCTCTATAACCCTAAACTAATATGACCTCCATCCAAACTGCAAGAAGTTAAACGGAAAGCTAGCTGTGACATTCTATCCTTCGACCAGCCTCAATCCCCTTAGCCTTTTTGATACCATGGACCAAGTTATCACATAGGGTTTTATAGTGTGGTGAGAGATGATGTCCTCATTCACATCGAGTCGCTCGTCGTGTCGTACACATCCCTGAATGAGATACATCAACCCCTTCCTTCTTCCACACTACAAGACTTTAAACTGCAAGTTGGCCATGACTTTCTATCCATGGACCAGCCTCAGGCCCCTTCGCCTTTTTGAGCCCCTAGCCTAAGTTCTCACCTAGGGTTGAACAGTGTGGTGCAGGATTGTGTCCTCATTCACGTCTGGTTACTCTCTATTCCAAACACACCCCACATTGGGGCATCTTTCCATTATTAGTGTCACCCTTTCCTCTATAACTACACGTGGCTTTATTCCCACCCTCATAGGATACTTAGGACCACCCGAACATCTAGACTTTGGGTCCAGCCCCATCTCTTAGCAACCTTCCTATAATTTTGACACCTTTGCCTATGTTCTTCCAACATAGGGTTATACAGTGTGGTATGTGTTCATATCCTCATTCACATAGGATTTATAACAACCGCACCACCTATCTCTCTATCCTAAGCAGCCTTCACTCCCTTTCCCTGGATTCATCTCTCAGGTCTAGTTTGGTAGGGATGATACAGAGAGAAAAGAAATGATATTGAGAGGAGAATTTGGTTTCTCGTGTTTGACGAGATAATTTTAAGTGGAAAGAAATTATTATAGGAGAAATGGAGAGAAATAGATTTCTCTCCTGGTATTGTTTTTAAATCACCCCAAAATTGGGATGATTTGGAGAGAAATGATGGTGGAGGGTTGTTAATATTTTAAAATTCCAATTTTATCCCTATTTTCAACATGTATCACAATAGAATTTCTTTTATTTTATTTTAAAAAGATTCAACAATCATGATGGAGAGAAATCCAAATCATTTATTTTATTTTACTAAGTTACTAATCCAAACCCAAAGAGAGAAATCTCAATCATTTCTTTTCTTTTCTTTTCTTTTATAAAATATCAAATCATTTCTTTTCTTTTACTAAAATCTCACCAAACATAGTGTTAGTGTCGGCTACCCTGAAGTCAGGTCCATCTACCCTCTTCAGCAATTCACCAATTGGCCCATGAGTAGTCTGGTCTAGAACTCAGAATGTCATATTCTAGGTGGAAATGCTTTCTCCTATTTTTCAAGATTTGTGTTCCCCTTCATTTCGGCTTCCATTAACTTTCTCACCCGAAGGGACCCCAAATGGCCTGGATGATAGGCCTAAGGGCTCTCCTACCATTACATTCCATCGTCCTTGAGGGTTTCAGAAAACAAATCGATACACGTACAACATTGTGAATATGGTTTGTGGCTGATGCTCATTTGTTTGTCCCCATTTCAGGCTAACGTGATATGGATGCTGTGTTTCGACTAAGGTCAATAGTTATCCTCCACTTTCACGCTAGACCTTAAATCCTTGAATGTTGGTTACATGATTCAAATTATTTTCCACCCCATCATGTCCAAATGGAATTTCAACACTCTTGGCACTATCCCTCAGTGCACATTTTCACATTCATAGGACAAAAGCCACGGTAAAGGCTTCATTTGGGGATTCGCATGGACTTCCCTTTGGTGTGCATTCTATGAATTGCAAAAACATCATCCGCCCTTGTTTCCCGCACCGAGTTTGACTCACGTGGGAATAGGTATTGGGTTAACGTCCGCACTTACATGGAAATATTACTCTCATATTTCGTCCAAGCTCTAAGAGCATAAACTATGACCTCTTTTAGAACTATTTTCAGCTTGGTTTTCATTACCATTTTATACGTAGGAATGCCTAGACATCTTGTTTTGGGGTCCATCTCCAGTTCCACAAATTTATCTCTTTTGTTCTGCCTTCGGGCTTTCACTCTAATGGGATTGTGTGGCATGGGCTGGGATTATATCCTCATTCACGTTGGGATTACATTAGTTTCACCATGCACACCTCTTTCTAGGCATTATCCCACTAATTCTTATCCCACATGACATTAAACTGTATGTTTTCAAACACAATGTTAAAATAAATCTTCAAGTATAATGTGTGGCTTGATTCCCATTCCCATGGGATACGTAAGAACACTCGAACATATCGTCTTTGGGTCCAGATCAACAAGGGGCTAGCCTCTCCTGTCCCATATCCTTTGACCATTTTTGACCCCCCATCTTGTGGTTTCGTACTAGGAATCACGGATGGTATGATGTGGACATCGTCCTCATTCTTGTCACGTATGCTTTATCACGCCATGCACATTCTCTTCTAATCCTCATCTTTCGTATATATATCTGATCCGTATGACATTAAACTATGCTACCTAGTCCCACATGACTTTAAACTATTTCATATATACAATATGAAATTAAAATGCATGTTTTGTCCCACCACATGACCATAAACAGTGACATTATCATCCTGGACGCACAACAAATAACAGCACTACACCATGATTCCTCACTCAAGGGGGAATCATGTTTGGTATCAGTAAAAAACTATACCATTTTTTAATACCGAAATACAGATTGATACCTATGGCGTACCTGAATTTTCTATACATGGTCCATCGCTTTATAAAAACACACATTCATCGTAAAGGACAAACAAGATCTATCAAATAATGCTTCTTTCAGTGCAATGGCCAGACCCACATAACCTCATTACCTCTGACACTATTATCCTAATGTGTCTCTTGTATAACTATGTACCAATTTATTACCATACTCATGGAATATGTAGGAACTCCAAAGCACATTGTCTCTAGGTCCATCCCCAGGAATCCAAAATCATGTCCCCCTTCTTTCAACCCCTTAGCCCGAACTCTTTTGGGAATGTGTGGGGTAGTGAGTACCTTATGGGATTTTTCCCTCATTCACGGCAAGTTTTGAAAAGGCTACACCATGTGCCTCTTGCATCTTCTCCCCACCTGTTTTGAGCTTTATGACACTAAACTAAGATCTCTCTATGGGAACGGAGTGTCCTGTTTTGCCACTTCACCCCCCTGCGCACAGTATATTAAATCAATATCCCCTTAATGGATCATCCTATGACCAATAAACTAGAAGCATGAAACCTCAAGACCCATTTCCTTAGGGGGAGGGATTCAACTTCCTCTATCTGATACGTCTTATAGTCGTATTCAAATATGTTTTCACAATGATCCCAATGTGTGGAGTTTTCATGGGGAAATTACCCTAATTCAATGTCCATGCATAATGAGCCCATCATTTGGATCCTCATCCTCTTCCATGTTCGAAGGGACCCCCTTTGAAGTCTGGTCTCATGCCACACTGGATTACCTACCGGTTTGGGCCAACATCCCTAAAGATCTTAGATGACATTTGCAACAGGTCTCGTGTTTCGAACATGGTCAGCGATCGACCATCATTTGTTTGTCCCAATTCCAGGCTAACACGATATGGATACTATATTTTGAACATGGTCAATAGCTATCCTCTATCATCACTCCACCATTAGTTTGGTCCATATCTTGAGCATCATGATTTACATATTTCAACTTTCTTATGTCTAAGTGGAATTTCAACATACTCATCTTTACTCTTCTGCGCATCTTGGTACTTTATATTGGCAGATCAGCATCATTGGGGCGTCATTCACCTAGTGTCACATCACCCATGACATGTTCCTCCCTGTGATAGGAAATTCCCATCACCACTCCTTGTTTCCCACATTGAGCACGACCCACATGGGCTTAGTAGTTCTAGTAGGATGTATACTGGCGTAGCCGTTCCATGCATGAAAATTATCATCCCGCATGACATTAAATTGTGCCCTCAGAACTACGCCTAGCTGGATTCCCTTCCTACTGAGGTATGTAGGAAATTCCAAGCACCTTGCCTTGGTCCTAACCTAACTTTCACTTTTTTCCCTTGAACTGAAGAACTTCCTCTTGGGATATGTGGTGTGGTGTAGACTCCTTGTGTCCACATCACATGGAGTTTATAGCTACCACACCACATACTCCCTTTCTAGGATCTCCCCTTTCACTATTAGTCCTATCTCATGACCTAAAACTGTACGAGTCCTTCTGTCCTTGATGCATGACACTAATATGTGGTTCTACACTAAACAAGTTCAAGATGCCCCATGTAAATCATGGGATGCACCAGATCCCTTATTAGAGAGGATTTTCCCTATTAGTGTTGCCCCACATCCATGCCATGCTTAAGAACTATGTCTGGCTTGATTCACATCGATATGGGATACGTAGAGACACCCATGCATTCCACCTTGAGCCCTGCCCTAGGGTCATTAACCCGCTTATCCCCTCGGCCCCGATCATGGTCCAGTCCCTATAACCTTAAACTATGAGCCTATAGTCCATGTACCATGACTTTAAGTTGTTAACCATGGTCCAGGAAATATGACATTTAAACAATGTGAATTTTCCTCACTTTATGACAAAAAACTGCATGTCGTTCTGGGTCCTTACTAGAGAGGTCCTATCTAGTAATAGAAATGATCCTTGATCAGACCGGTATGCCCTCTTAATGTGCTTCCACTATGGTGGAATAATGAAAATAAGTGTTGGATTCTATTCGAACAATCCACCACTCCACCTTCCATGCTTTCTATACCCTCTCTTCAGACCCTCAACATCTTTCACATTTAAAGTAACCCCTTAATAGTATGGATTCTCAACCTACGGCTCACCTACTATCCTGGGAAAACATTCTGGTAGACTAATGGATGACATTCTGAGTCAGGTCCTGTGTTTCGATCATGCTCAGTGGTCGGCCCTCGTTTTTCATCCCCATTTCAGGATAATACAATATGGATACTGTGTTTCGAACATGATCAACAAGTATCCTTTATTGTCAAACCATCCTCACAGTGTTCTGAATCTGGGGTATCGTAACTCACCCTTTCCATTTTACCATGTCTCGATTAATTTCCAAAGCCCTTGGTGTTACCCCTCTCGTGCACTAGATATCATTGGGAAGATGGCACGTCAATTGTTCTAAGGTCCACGTCCTCTAATTGGGCCCCTCTATTCTCTTCCCGGAAATCCAGATTGGTTTTTTGAACCTTAGATTCTCAAATATTGGTTGGTTCTCCTACATTCAAACGAAGTAATAATGCGATCATCCCTTGTTTCTCACAACGAGTAAGACCCACGTGAGTTTATGATTGGATTGTTGTTTATTTCTAGATTGTGGTTGGAAGATATTAAACAAAAGGAACATGTAAATAAATCTATCCATACATGCAGTTAAAAATAATAGTCGGTAAGGAGAAATTAGCTTATCAGTTCGACTAAAATAAGACCCTTAAGGATCAACATATTGGATAGATCATTCCAACACTGATACCTTTTGGATTGTGGCCTCCAGGATTTCTTTTCGTCCCCAGAGACCCTCCACCTCGAAGATCCTCTACTCTTTCACCTTCTCCTTCTTCCTCCTTCTCTTCTGTCTCACTGACCTCCAACTCCTCATCGTTGTTATCGTCCTTGGAAGGCATCTTGTCTAGATCATTCTCATGGCTGAGCATTACCTTCACCAGGTGGGACAGTTCCTCATGTCGACCTCACTGGTGTGCTTATGCATCCATGGTGGATAGGTTTGCATTCCAACAGTGGATGTTCACCAATTCGTAAATACGAATGACCCCAAGCTCTAGAAACCGGATTCTATCTCATATTATATTTTTCCAGAGGGCTTCAGTACCCATCGACTGCCATAGGGTCAACCAAGCCGACCACAGAGCCGAGAAGATTGCATCATTGGAAGGCTGACGCAGATACCTTATCTACCACCGAGGAAGTTCCCTAACCACTCTGTGAACCCCTCCCCCCCCCCTATGTGGTGAGGGCACGTTCACGCCATGCGACGTTCCCACTACTATTGTCGAGGCCTGTGCGAGCCCAGTTTCCCAACTTGCTTCCAAGATTTCCTCCCCAATAGTGCCATGTCTACTCTCTTTCCACCTAGGTTCTACACTGGATACCTTGAGTTACGGGACATGCTTATACAAAAGTCCCTTAGGGTATGATACGACCCAATGTTCGGCATATTCTATCGAGAGGCCAGCATCATCTCCGGTGGGTGGAAAGGTAATGACGTCGCCAGAGCCATAGGTTGTGAACACCAACCACATTTGGAGAAGAATGCAGGGATTCCTCTCCTCCTGGACATCTGTATACACTTTCTTCAGCATTCGTTAGAGGCATCCAAACTTCCTAGTGAATCATGACGGTATGTAGGGATCACAAATGATCTTCACATCAATCTGGGCCATAGGAACCCCACCTTTGATTCCCTAGATGTATTCCCTTTGCTCCAGTGAGCCTTTCGTGTTGCCAATCATTTATCCAGTCCTAGTGGGGAATAGGATAAAAGTGAAATTGGCATGATTTCTAATTCTGATCCTTACCCCCTCCTCAATAAGCGTCAATGGAATAACCCTATTAATATTCCTCAAGGAAGGTTGCAGGCCGTTACCTGGTGGATGAATGGATTTCGGAAAGGTATACCCACCATAATGAGTCGTGATCCAGCCATCAATGATCTGGAAGGGACTATAGATCCTCCTCAATGAACCCCCTCTTGAAATACACCCCAGAATGGCGTATAAACAGTTTTACATGGGGACTCCAAGACTGAACCTCTGATTAGAATCCATGATTCCATCCATCACTAATGTCACTAGACTAACTTCTATCCTTGTGTCCCTCACTGGTAGGAGCCACCCACTTAGGAAGGATGCAAGAAATCAGGTGTACCGAACATTCGGGTCCTGAATCTCATTTATACTGAAGCCCCATGATTGATATTCCCCCGCCTCTTGGATCATATAGTACAATCCACTCTTGCTTCTATGTGTTGCGATCGAACACCGTCTTCATCATCCCGACATCTTGAATTCTGAATCTATTTTAGGAAACAAGCTAAGACATTAGTTATAGGTGATTTACTTCAATACGTACATGACCACCACCCTCTCCATAGCCATCTCCAACAAATTCCATGTTAGGAAAGGAGTTCGTGATCTGTCTCCCCGGATGTTCCTCATCGGAAGTAATTCATCATACTAGTGACAATGCAAAGTGATACCCTAGATGAAATTAATGTCCCAAAGGCTGATACCATCTTCCCCATGGTGAAGATGGAAGGTATTGGTATCGGGGGACCATCAGGTAAATAGCTTTGGTCCGAGCTCATGCAGACTGTAGAAATGAAACTGTGACGTCCACACCGCCTCGAACAAACCGATGTGACACATTTTGGGCCCAAACTAGTCACACGTCTGGAGTACCCAATACACATAAGCCCATTCACTTGTGAAATTGCATCTAGACCACAAGTCACAATCCTATAGCTAGCCTTCAGTTTCGTCAGTAACACTCTGTTAGAACGTACTTGCGTAATGGGCCGGAGAATCCTCTGTGACTGCGTCACTTCCTGAAATATTCCTGCTATAGGGATTCAGGATGTAAACATCCATATGTCTGGTTTTTCTAGCAGGATGGCCATTGTTAGTGACATTATATCGAGGTATGTCATCCTTGTGGGTCACCCATGACCGCGGTGTGTCAACTTCAAATCCTGGCACCAGTACCTCCTCTAAAATATCGATGTCCCATATTAGTATGTTTTAAGACAACACATACATTTTCTAGGCTGGGTTATACATGTTTAAAAGAGTTTGGTTGCTGAAAATAATCATTCGGGCACCATAAACATCAGGGTAGGCAACCATCTCGGCACTTCGAGCGGCGAACACAACTTCCCTCTCAGTGTCAGCCCGATTCGTAGCTATCTTCTTCCAATAGGGCACAAAGTAGTCAGCACGAAAAGGTTACTATGACATGAAAGTACTAGAGGCAGACTGAAAAATTAGGAGTTGGCATGAAAAATATAGGCGGCGGCGCCAAAAAAACCCGGGCCTGGGCATAAAACAACGGCTGAACTAGGTGAATTACATTAAATAGAAATGGTTTTTCATGCAAGAGAGGGGCCGTTTTACACGCATGAGATCTCATTACATATTGTGTGAGAAAACTCTATATAGACTGAGGGACATGAAAATGTTTTTATAGGCGTGGAACATGGATTTCGTGTGCGCGAACATTTGTTTATGCACAACTTCTTGGTTTTATGTGCATATGCAGTTTTGGGCTCGCGCTGACCCCAGGAGGTTATCCTTCTTGATGTTTCCCTAAAAATCTGACCTTTGAATCCCATCGCTGATCCGATTCTTGAGGGGGGAATTTTTAGATGCTGAAAAACACTCCAGGGCTGAAGGGGGTTTTGCGTGACAAAGCAATGGCATATTTTTACCCGGTGATCCATTCGGGTGGGACTGGAAGGGCCGTTCAAAAAATCTCAGGCGTGCACGAAAAATAAATCTCTCACACAGAAAAATGTGGGATCTGAGGATGTTTTTTGTGTAGGCATTGAAACATCCATTCCACCGACCCCAGACATGGCTGCATGCATGCGCACCGACCTCGGGTGCTGACTATTTTTGTGCTGCCGACCCAGTCATGAAATTTTTTGCTTGGTCTAACTTCAACATGGATCTGGCGGCCCCGAGAACCCATAAATTGAAGAGAACACCTTCATCTTCCGATGTCTTAATAATCCGAACCACTTCCCATGTGCGAAATCCACCTCTTCAATGCACAAAAATGGTGTTCAGGTATGAGATTTTTCACAACAGGTTTCCTAGGGGTCTGCCTTCATACAGGACCACCCAACCTTAACCCTCTTCCAAATCCCTTTAACACATGGTCCTTGAGTGCAATCCTTTCCTCTTGCACACAATTCATTCCCCTTTTACACAATTCATTTCCCTTGCATGCAATTCCTTCTCCTTTCGTGCAATTCATTCCCCTTTGCGCATAAACTTTGACCAGTTCTAGCACGCAACTGCCCAGATTTTCGTACCCCATATTTCATGCAATCCCTTGATATTTCACACAAAATCTTGACTCCACTTTGCACACGAATCTCTTTTATTTCGTTCACTCCTGGTCACTTTCATGCCACTGTTTTAGTTGTGCATCGATTGTGCACAACTCTATCCAATTGCGTGTGGACCTCAGGGACCACTCACCCTAGCCATTTCTACACGTGCTCGATGTCCCTCTTCTGGAAATCATCTTCGAGTGCTCTTACACCCAAAAGATCTACATAACAACCCCTTTTCCTGTGAGACCTCCTCAGATTACAAGAAATAATTACAATGTCCCTTGGACGATACTTCCTGTTGCGTTGCTTCACCTCATGCTCCTTGGAATAGGAAAGATAACGGATATGGATTCATTGCATAGCCACACTAACGTGGAGCCCCAATGGGATCAGCACTTGACACCCCCCCCCCCAAGTCACGACATTACTGATGCCTTCCTTCCCTCAAGGGTGGGTGGGTATCAATTATGTAAGTCCTAGGGGTGCAGAGTGAACCCACCTCGTTCAAGCTACAGGACGTTAAACTAACAAGATCCATCATCCTCAGCACATGGCGTTAAACTATGGCCTTTCCCTGTTCTGTTCATGCGGGGTGCCCCGTCTAAAACATTATCTTCACCCACTAGTCTCCACATGAGTGAGATCATTTTTCAAATGTAATGACATCCTTTTTATCGGAGCAGCGTCTATCTGTGGGGAAAGTGCAACCGCCCGTGTGTAAGCCCCCATAATTCCTTCTAGGAGGAAATAACTTTGCTCCTCCTCTCTTCCTGGGTGCCAAATACATCTCTCGCAAGGCTTTATGACCACCCAGACCTCCCTCCTAGAGTAATTCCCAATCTCCATCACCTTGGGCAGCTAACCACGCATAATCCCATGTTTCCTCTTTGGGCCGCCAACTACGTGTAGCCCCAGTCTAATTCCCACGGACACACATTTTGCTATGTGATCATCAGGTCGTTGATGCCTCTTGTTTCTCACATCGGACATGAATCACATGGGAATAGAGTAAGCATCGGACATGACATCCTCTCCGAGCATCCTAGAGTGAAATCCCCAACCCAACATGAACTACTTAGTCTTTGACCCTTGCCAAGGCAAGGTACGTAGGAAGCCTCCCTGAGGTTCAAACCCAACACCTGGTTGCTATGACCCCTTCAGGTCAGTTTTCGCAAACCCACCTAAACTACATGGACATTGATCCTTGCCAAGGTAAGGTAGATAGGAAGCCTCCATGAGCTTCAATCCCATCATTCATTGGTCCTGACTATCTACAGGTCGGTTCACCAAATGTTCCATCTAAACAATGTGGTCGTTGATCCTTGCCAAGGCATGGTACGTAGGATGTCTCCCTGAGGTTCAATCCCACCACCCATTGGTCTCGTCCATCTCTGCATCAATTTAGCAACCCCATTTTGAACTATGTGGTCTTTGATCCTTGCCAAGGCAAGGTACGTAGGAAGCCTTCCAGAAGTTCAAGCCCAACACCCACTGGTTCTAACCCCCTTTCACGTCGAACCACCTCCATCCCACAGGATGTTAAACTGCATCCCCCATTCAACAGTACACTGTTTTGACCCTATTCAGCAGTAAGCCATTGTCAAACCATTTCAATAGAAAGCATTCTTCAAATGACCTAAATGGACTTTGATTTCCTGCCACAGGGATAAGTATGAAGCCTTTTTGAGGTTCAACCCCATCACTCATGTCTCATCCCGATCTCTCCCTCGATACTATGTGTTTTGGGAAGGTCATGATCCAACATAGAGGTTCGGTTTCCTCCATGTCCCATACATGTTTCCATTATCAATGATTGCCTCCTCAGGTGTCCCCTCATCCCACCGAACTATGTGGACTTTGATTCCCTGCCACAGGGATACGTAGGAGGTCTCATCGAGACTCAATCCCAACATCACTTTCGTCCTCAAGTAGACCCCATCTCATTCTCCACCTACTTAATTAAACCCTCCATCATCCATCCTAATTCTTACCTGGGTCTCCACATCCCGGTGGGATCATGCCACCTCATTCCCCATTCCACTTAACAATAACCGGAAAGCTAACCACATGTTGGCCCCAACATCAATGTTCCCTCCAGAGTTTGCACCCATCTGATCCACTCTAATTAGTGTTCTGATCGGTCTTATCTGTCTCTGCTAGACGTTAAACTCGCGGTATACCCTATGTTAAACATGGGAAGATGAGGAAAACCTCTGATACATGCCTATTGAATAAAATTCACTACGTTCGACGTGGGATTCCTCGGGCTTCCACACCCTCGAGAATCCATATAATAAGTGGAAGAAACCCATATGCGATAGTGTCCCGGCGTCTAAACATGCCAGTTATTTCATAAGTAACTACACCACTGACTGAAGGTTGCAGCCCTGACCAAATCCTTTTGAATGTCTCGACAGAAGCAGTGTAATTAACTGGTGTCCATGAAAATATGGAACTAGGGAGAGTTTCACGAAAAACAACTTAAATCTATAAGGGAGACCCGGACTAGGTAACGAGTTCCGAGGAGGAATCCATGGATGGAAAAACCAAAATCCCATGATCCCATTTCGATCAAGGAGAATACATCCCTGGATAAGGAAAAGATATTTCCCACCTTTGGAATGTGGGAATGAGGGGAGACAAATAGCGCTATCGTGCTCGAACAAGACAGACGCGCACACCCCAGCAAAAGCAATAGAAACAATAGGGTTGGTCTTTTTGAAACACCAAATCTCTTTAATGTATATAATAATGTTTGGGAAAGATTTTGGATGTTATAGTTCTATCTAAATGGATTAAAATGCATGAATAAACAAGGGGATTATGTTCCCTTTTATAATTTAGGAGGAGTGCCAGTTTTTGTAAATACCCAAAACTATTAAATAATGGGGAGTCATTCTCAATTCATGTACCTAAAACATTGATAAATAATTTGTTGGAGGAAATATATAGTCTTTAAATACCTCAAAAATTAGAAAAACAAATGTATTAAATATTTAATTCCTTATCCTCTAAGTTTAATCACTTTTACCATTTGATTTTTCACCAAAGTGGCATGTCTTTTTTAATTATCTATGTAATTTATACTTTAAGCCTAAAAATAAAATGGGTGTTATTAAATAATTTTAACCCAATAGTTACAAATATGAAATATAATTTATCAAATAATAATCTTATGTGATTGGAAAATTAATTTTAATATATTCTCAAGTAACTCGAAATAGCTCATTTTAACAATACCCACTATAATTATGTTTTTAAAAATTTTAATATTAATTATGATAAGAAAAGAAGTGGAATTATTACCTAATATTAATTGTTATGATTCCAAATTAAGAATAAATTTTACCAAATCGAATTCACCTAATTTTCAAAATATAATTTTAAATTAAACAAATGGACGAGACATTAAAGTAGTTTCCAATGATAACAATTCTCATAATTGAAATATTTTTTATATCAGGATCAAATAAAAAATTTATTCCAATGAAATAAATTTGAATAATAATAATATAATTTTAATTATTTTACTTTTCAGACCATGTTAAAACAAAATGATACTTGTCAATTCCGTAAATTAAAAATAATTCTTTTAATAAAAATCATTATTTTCACTATTCATTGAAAAATTAATCATTTTGTAAAAGTATCAAAAATTCATTATAATATATTTTGGACATGATAATTTAAAATTTTAATTTAAAATTTTAAACTTTATTTTCAAAAATTGCAAAAAATTACTTTTATAATTGTATTAGAAAATGAAATAAAAAAAATATTGAGAAAAAGTATTTTCAGAGTATATAATGGATTTATTAAAAATTTAATAATTTTTATCAAAAAATTTACTTTATAAAAAACCACTTTATTGAATTTTTAAAATATAGTTACACTTATTCAAACAACATTGTTTAATGGGTATTTTATAATAGTATTTTTATATAATAATAATAATATTATATTATAATTCATTAAAACTCGATGAAGAGTGTAATGAAAACGATCAGACAAATTGATTTTTTTTGAAAAAAATATTTCATAAAAATTGGGGGGGTTACATTCTACCCATATTAAAATAAAAGTTTCCCTTGAAATTTCATCCCATGAATATAAGAAACTAATAACACTTCTAACCTATTCTATAGTAGGTTCCAACATTACTTCTTCATGTTGGTGGTTTCCACACAAAAACATTGACCAAGTGAGTGGTCTTGGTTCATAGAACATTATCACTCTGAAACAGAATATACATATGATGTTTTCATAGGAAAGATCATGGTCATGTGGTATGACCTCGATGTTCGTTACATGTGAATTATTGGGTATGTACTTCCTCAAGAGAGATAACTATAACACATAATAAAAATTAGATAGAATTGGTGGAAGCACCAAATGATAAGAAACCATCCACAATCAATTATGAATATTTTAAGGGGAAATATACACAGGTCTTAGATTTCCTTTCTTTCAAAATCTCATTACTTTTTTTAAAGCTGAACTTTGCAAAAACACCTTCTCCCTAATATCGAATTCCAAATCACATTGATGATTATTGCATAAATTTTATATCTATATTGAATTATACTTATTTGATTCTAAATGAATATAAACCTATTTATCTTTTCATAATCCAGCTCATATCCCCATATCATTACTTCCCCATCTTTATCCCAACACATTGAATTTTTACACTTATTTATATAAAACAAATTCATATAGATCTATTTGAATGCTTGATTGAAAGATATTATTGTTTGAAAAATAGACTAAAAGAAGGTGTTTATCCTAACCACCTTTTAAACCCCTAGAATAATATCTCATAATATCCTCTATGATTTTAATTATTTACTTAGACTGACCAACTATCTGAAGATGAAACAGAGTGTTGAAACTAAACTCCAAATCTGGTGCATATTGAAGGGTTCTCCAGAACATTGACATAAATCTTGTACCTCGATCATATATGATTTATATTGGTACTCCATCAAAATTTACCACTTCTGTAATGTATAACTGATTAAGTAGGCTAAGAAATAGAATAATATTTTCTAATGGAAATGAAGTGTGCTAACTTCATATGGTGATTTACTACAACCCGTATAACATTATGCCATTTAGGTGTTTTGGGGAGTCTAGTAAATAATCCAAGGTGATGCCTTCCCATTTCTAATATAGTATGGATGTTTTTTTTAATATACCATTAGACTTTTGACTCTCACTGTAAATATGAAAACATACTAGACAAGAATATATAATCATAGGTTCATTATGAATATCAAATTTAATTTCATTAGTCCATAATCTAGGTACCAATACATAATCAGTGATCACAATTACATGAAATATCACTAATGGATTACCAATAATATTTTCATATGGACTATTTATACAAACTCTAGCATAAAATTTCCAACTCTATGGTAGATGGTAAGTGTTCCCTAATTATAAATATTCACATAATCTATTGTTATTTCTTAATTATTCAATTTTTCCATTGTATTCAAAGGTTGTTGTGGATTATTATCCTCTTTTTCCCCATAGATTAGGTCAATGACTCCCATAATACCCAAACTCCTTGTCCTTGAAATGGTAGAGTGTTTGTGGCATATTATATAAAGCTCTCCCTCTATTCATTTCATTGATTGGCCTTTTCACATAAATTTTGTAGTGTTGCTAACTCAGAATCCACTATCAACGACTTGAGCTGAGTCGCTACCTAACCTCAGGTGTTCCTCCCTATACACCAAGGCAATCCGACTAGTAGTGAGGGCCTCAAATAACACATGGGGAGATTATACCCAATTTATAAGAGCAATCCATAACATATAATATTGATAAATAAATGAAATAATGAACAATAACCAACAAACATACATTAACAATCATTTTCCAAAAACTGGGGACAATCCCACAACCAAACAGGGATTTTGATAATTCATGTCATACATTGCCTAGTGATAAAAAACAAAATATAATTATTAAATGATGAATCCCTAAAATGGATCCTGGTGCCAAGTCTGAATCCCCCATCCCTGTAAATCCCATACCTAATCAATGCATTAATGTAGATCTCTTTACCTTATCTCAACCTACAACTATAATGTTAGCTCGTGTACCCAAAGGCTGCCTGAGCAGGGTTGAGTACAGTTGAGTATGACACCACCAATGGCACCTACAAAATATCCAATCTAAATAAATAGTATATTGAATTTCTATAAATAACAATATAAATAATGTTTAACTGGGTTATATTAGTTAATAATGTTTAATTTAACCATTTTCATCATTTATTCCATGTATTAGGAATTATAATCATTCTTATTCCGGCCTATGATAGTAAAAAAACCTTGAAGAAGGGGATAAGCCAATTTTTATATCTCACTAGGGAAAACATTTCAAAAAATTACATCACACTTACCATATATCAGCAGTCCAAGTAGTTTCATCAAATGCAACCATTTGGGGAATAGAGCCTTACTCCTCTCCCCAACCCATGTATTAAAGGGAGTTGGGTTTAGAGCCCTAGTATAACCTGAACCGTGGGTATAGATCATCAAGTAAAATATCCATCAACTACATAGCCATGTGCACATGCTTTTTAATCAACTTACCACACATACCATACAATAAAAATACACATTCAATATATAAAACATTAACATTTCATATTCAATCAATATATAAATCAACATCAAGCCTTAATCAAGTAGCGTATTTACCATTTACATTTAATATCCCATTTCACCCATTTCACTTTTCATAATTTATCCCATTTAGTATATTCAATAACTCCAATACATTAACCCATTTGACACATTTCAATTATATACTTATAAGTCATTTTACCCATTAAATTTATTCCATTTAACCTTTTTTTTTTCATTTTTCAAAATACTCCCTTATTCCCATTCCAACAACTAAACACCACTAAAATTAATTCCTCTTATAATTCCAGATAACATATCAACATACTCATTAAAGGCTCTAAATTATCTCAATTAAATTCTAGACCAACCATTAAAATTTTCCATGTTCAGGAATGTTGGAACACACCATTGGTGGTCATAAACATGTCTAATCTATATCAATGCATCCCACGGTGATAATGACGGGTTTAATTCATCATGTATCCAACAATTTTACCAAATATTACTAAAGGGGACATATTCATGACAAGGATGCTCCATATCACAACCACATACAGAAAAACCAATCATCAATACTTTATGATATAATATGTAGACCACATCCCTCGATTCTAAAGATGAGTGCTTTTTCAAACCTAGGTTGTAATAAAATCCAAACACCTCTTGAATCCCAACCCTAGGATTTGTTAAAAAATATGGTTTTAAATCATAAAAACAAAAAGAAAAAACCTATATTCCCTGATATAAAAAAGACAAGAAATTGGAGAATTAGACTTCCTAGAAGATTCAATCTGCACCCAATTACACTTAAAATGGGCTAGAAATGAAGAAGACAGAACCATGGGATGATTAGGGTGTTTGGGATCGAAAATAGGGTTCCTGTAGGTGAAATGAATAAGAAAATCAAGTGAGAAATCATAAATCGCAAAAGGAAAAAAAGGAAAAAATATCACTTTTAATGAGGAACCCAGTTTGGCCGTACGATTTTTCAAACCGTGTGCCAACCGTGTTCCAACCTGTATTCAAGAGGGTCTAAGTCACATGGTTACCTAGTGAGATCTTCATAGTTCAAGAATGTTTTTACCAACCAAAAATAATGCATCAATAAAATACCTCATAGTTTGGACTTCCCCTTTCATGGTTTCATCCAAACAGTGCACCCTTCTTCTGGGCATGCATGGTTACGGTGCACAGTTACTCCTAACTGTGAAAAAACCCTAAATCATGTACTAGATGGAAATATTTCCTTTCCATTGTGTCCTAAAACCCTGGAACACCCTCAAACATCCTCATACACCTAGTAAACATTTCATTAGAAATAAATAGGGTATTTATTTTTTTAATATAAACATGAACATACCTCCAAGATGATCGAGGTATTACAACCTCCGCACCATATAAGGGATCATCCTCGAGCCACTGACACAATGTATCACTGAGCTTCTAATGAAAATATTTCAAGAAATTATTCATTCATATTAGTCTCCCTCTTCTAGTTTTCTTTCCTAACATTAGCATGCTACTAAAAAACTAAAACCAAGGGAACTCTCTTTTCCCACAAGACTTTTCATTATGATCCACAATGTGAACCAGATGGTCCTCAAAGGATGGATCATCCCCAGGCTCCAAATCATCAACAGCAATAAAATGATATGGATCAGGATGATACTGAAGAATTTGTGACACATTAAAAACACCATGTATATAGCTATGATGTTTTGTAAGATCTAACTAGTTTGTTATCAGTTTGATTCTCTCCACAATCTAAAATGGCCCCATGAACATGGGCATTGACGTACCCTATTTTTTATTACAATATTGAACCAACCATGGAAAACAATAATTAAAAAAATGATCATCTACTGAGAACTCAATAGAATGATGATACTGATCTGCATAAGACTTCTTCCTAATCCAACATATATCCATCCGCTTGGGGATTAATTAAACCTACTCCAATGTCTCTTGCAAGACACTTGGACCCAACAAATCTTACTCCCCAGCCTCCATCCAATATAATGGATACCAACATGGCTTCTTATAGGGTGCCTCATATGGAACAATCTTAATTGTCACTTGGTAAATATTGTTATAGGCGAACTCAACAAATTCAAAGGGTTTTTCCCAAGATCTTCTAAAATCAAGGAAACAATCCCTCGACATGTTTTCTAGAACATGAATAGTATTTTCTGAATGACCATCCTTCAATGGGTGGAAAACCATACTAAAAAAACCATGGTACCAAGTGTCTTATATAATCACTTCCAGAATAAAAATGTAAAATGTGGATCATGATCTGAAACTATCATTCACATCACCCCCAGCCACTATACTATCTCCCGAGCAGACCACTCACCTAACTGATCAATGTTGATGTTGTCTCAAATCAGTATGAATTGTTCCCCCTTGGTCAACCAATCCAAAATAACCCATATCACATCATTATTTAGAGAATCATCAGGTAATCCCATTTACCCTTTGGAATGGTAAAAGGCTGTAAAAACCACCCAGCTACTAATCCTCAGCTTTCACCTGCTAAAAGGTATAACATTTCATCATAAAACCTTAGATCTCTATCTTTATCCCAGACATCAAAACTGCATACAAATATCCTGATACATTTTGGTCAAACATAGATTCACTTCAAACGTAGAGGCATGGAAATATTGTATTTTTTCTTCCCACATACATGTACGCACAACAACGTGGTTGGAAACATATATTATTTCATCATCACCAACCATCAAACGTGAAGTTGGATCCCCACCTTCATGACTTTCCCTCAAATAAAAACACTCTATATCCTCATACTATATCTCCTTGATCCAATAGATAAGGGTATAATCAACTGCAATGTATGTAAGGGTCATCCGACTTTGACCATCCAGAACCTCTAGGTGAATTTCTGCAAAGAGTGCCATCATCCTCCACTTAGAACAAGAGTCATGATATGTCTAGTTTTGAGTCATCCATCTCAAAGAACACAAAATACATTTTTCCTTTTCTGGAATGTACATAATTTCAAAATGAATACATTGATTTTATAAAACCCATCATCAACAGTAAAGATGCAGATCATGTTGTTAGAAGATATACTCAATTATTTTATGATTGGAATACACAGTAAACCTATCTCCCAACAAGTAATGCATCCAACACATTAAGGAATAAACCATCATTTAAAACTTGAGATCATGTGTAGGGTAATTTCATGCATGATCCCTCAACTACTGCGAGCCATACACAATTACCTAATCATTCTATACCAAAACTACCGCAATCCCAACACAAATGGAATCAAAAAACAATATATACTCTTTTACTAGGCTGGGTAAGATCAGAATATTTTTGTTAGGAAAATCCTTCACTAACATTTTGAAGGAATTCTCACATTCCCTAGTACATTCATACATTGTACCCTTCTTGGTCAAGCTCGAAAGTGGTGCTTCCAAACAAGAAAATAATTTAAAGATACTTCAGTAATATCTTGTTAAACCCTAAAAAGATTGGAAACCAAAAAAATATTAGGATACTCCCATGATATAATAGGTTTAACTTTATTGGGTTCCATGGACACACATTCCTATGACATTATGTGACCTAATAAATGCTCTTTGCCAAACAGGAAATGAAAATTAGATTTCTTGGAGTATAGCCTATGCTCTCTTAGTGTACTCGTGATGCTTTCAAGGTGTTAAAAATGATTATCATGAGTCTTGGTGTGCACCAATTTTTCATCCATAAAGACAACTAAAAACTGATCCAATTATGGGTGAATAATATTGTTCATTATTGTAATAAACACAGTTGGAGCTTTGGTGAACCCAAATGGTATAAAAAAACCCATACATACCATAACTTCTCCTAAGGGAAGCCCACGATATGTTATAAGGTATCACCATTGACTAGTGAAACCATGATCTAAAATCAATTTTAGATAACACTTAATCACCTCCCAACTTTTCAAAAATGTCATTGATTTGAGGAAGAGGGTATCAGTTCGTAATTTTCATTTCTCATAGTTTTCTATAATTGACACACAACTGCAAGGACCCATTAACCATCTTGAAAAAAAACTGATGATCCCCAAGGTGATGCACTCAAGAAATTAAATCCCATCATATCTAGTTCCTCCAACTGAGCTTTATGTTCATGGAGTTCTTATATTTCCATTATATATGGTGGAATAAAAAACTGTTTTACCACCCGTAGAAACACTATCATGAAATTGTCCTATATCTCAGCTAAAACTCCCGATAATTCATATAGAAACACATCCAGAAAGTTATCCACCATTGGGGAGAAGATATGTTTCTCTACTTCCACAACATCAAGCATAAGACAAGCCCCTTGGGATGTGTGTTCACCCAACTATTGACTGATTATCCCTATATGGAATGCTCAGATAACTCATTCCCCATGCATGACATACAAATTACCCTCTAGGGATGTGAATGTTACCCTATAAAATAATAGTCAATATAGTCCTAGAACATCACTATCAAATCTATTTCCAAAATCAGATCAAATCCTTACTTCCCTAGCTCAAAAAATCCTACAAAATATGGTAACCGCAAAACACATAGGAACACCCTTTATATTTCTGAATATTTTTCTCTCACACCCCTAATAGTGTGTAAATTGAAATAACTCCACATATATGTGACACTTCTAAGACAAAAACACCCACAAAATGGTTAGATATAAAATAATGAGAGGTACCTGTATCAAATAAATCCCTAGAAAATGAGGATGCTACAAGAATCATACCTAGAACTATCAATGGCCCGGACTCACTACCACCAGGTGCTGGCTGAATTACATGAAGTTGACTTACCCCTTGACCCTAGAATCCAATCTCAGTTCCTAGTGTTTCACTACCCTACTGATATGGGTGCTCTTTTCCCATATTACAATGTCCATTTCCTCCATTGGTATGACCAGTAGAACTCTAATTGCATAACTGATATGGGGTGACCAACCCCCTACTTGACCTTTGTATCATCATCGATTCTCCATCCATTCCAGACCATTGATGGTTCATAAAGAACCTATGTAGTTGACCCAATATTCTATACACTCAACACTCAGATAGTGGTTTTTGGCTCATACCATGCCTGTTCCCTGACCTGCACAGTGATCAAAAAACACTTGGTCACTATCCTGAGAGACTGGTTCCCCTCTATAACCACTCTTCACACCACTTCTCTATTGTAAACTATCAAAAAGATGCTTCCTACCCTAAAACATTTCACTACTAGATCTTCCAATTGGGACCACATGACCACCATAAGAAGCCTCTCTGAGGTTCCCTTATGAAATGAGTGATTGATCCACTACCTATGAAAACATATTTAAATTCAATATGTTAATATAGGGGTAAATCTTGTGTCTCAGTCCATCCTAGATATTTCTTTTCTAGTGGCCTCATCCCCAACCAATTTTGGGATAATTCATCACATGTCCTTTAACCATCCATCATAATCCATGACTGACATAGTCCCCTTGGTAAACCTCTTAAACTGCATAGGCTTTTCCCACCTCAAGGTATTTGGATATATGTCTTCTAGAAGATTATCTTGAAAGTCCTTCCACAGCATCCCGTCAGACTGATGTGTCTGAAATAGCATATCCCACAAGTTCTTCATCAGTACAAACAATATATAAGATTCCAATTTTAATTTTTTAGGAGGAGTCTCCAAATGATCCTAAATCATCAGGATGGACTCTATCCAGAGCTCAATATCCTCAGGTCCACCCTCTCAGTAAAATGTTTTATGATACTACAACTGAAACTCTCTAGTTAGATCAAGCATACTCGAAACTACCATTCCTAGGTCCCATTCCATCTTAATTATAAAATAAGAAAATTTATCAAGTAAATGCTCATCTCCTTTATTACCCTGAACACGTAGGATATCATTCCCCGCCTATGGAGTATAATTATTAGAGATATCATCTGGTATCCCAACCAGAACCCATATTTTGGGTGAAATTTCTCTACAATTTTAAACACACATCTCATTACACTTAACATAAAAAATCTATAGCTTTCACAAAAGAAGACTCTCTACTAGTTGTAAACAACACATCTTATATACACTATTCAAAAAAATATAACCAAATCCATGTCACTATCCCCATCCATCCTTACTGTGGGTCATGCTCAATGTGGGGTAGACTAACTCACACAAATATAATTCTTTTCATTAAACACCCATTTTACTATTTTCACTCTCTCAACATAAATTTGTCTCTTTTAGGCACCATTCTATCTTTCCATATCATCATAACAAGATTTAAAAAATTATGAGTCTTCATTAAGCACCATTTATTTAACCATTTATTCAAATTTCCTTCCATTTACCCATTTACATCATATTTATTAAAAACCACTTCTTTCCACTTTTTATATAAAAAAATTCATTTAATCTCTCTTGTATTACACATCTTCCCCATTTGTGCCTACCATGATTCATGTCACCTATATTCCAAGGCTCCTAAAATGATGCATATATGAAAAATCTTTTTTTATTCTAGACAAGAGGAAAATATCATAAAATAGTCATATAATACAACAAGTGAATCAACCAATGATGAAATATCATGGATCTATAGAAACACACTTTAAGAACAACAATCCCACAAGGGAACATGGGTCTTCCCCCATACATAGGTTATCTACTCCCAAGCATGAGCTCATTTCCAAGTCCCAACACACCCTATTTTTTTACCATCTACAAATAATAATTCCTTAGAAAATAACCACATTAATATCACTTTGTAACATTCCCAACCTAGAATCCACTTACAGTGCCCCGGGCTGGGTCACTACATGACCTCAAGCACACCTCCCCTTACACTATAGGCTACTAACTAGCAATAAGGAACTAAAAGAACATATTGGGACACTATACCACCTTTATCATTGTATTCCACAGTATTTAACAATGAGAAATAATTTAAACAATAAAAAATTACCAAAAATAATCTTTAACAACTATTTTACAAAAAATAAGGACAAGACCATAACCAAACACTAAATATTCCATGCCATGTAATATAGAGAAAAGTGATAAAAACCCAAAATAAAGATAAAAATAAGAATACCCCAAATGGTTCCTAACACCTACTATGTATCCCTCGTCAATAATTATCCCATTCCCAATAAAACCACTAGCGAAAGGGCCATTTTACTTTCCCTAACCTGAAACCATAATGTCTTCTCTGGTACCCATTGGTGGCCTAAGCAGGGTGTGATCCCAACTAAGCATGACACCACAAACATTGTCTATATAATATTAAGTCTAAATATAAAGTGTTTGAAATTACTATAGACAATAAGATAAATAAATGTAAATTATGCACCATTATTTAATACAGTTCACCAAATATATTAGCATTATTTATTATATGGTTTAGGCATTTTCATCAATTTCACTCCGGCCTATGCCGATAAAGCAAACAACACATAAGTGTATAGTTCATATTGCCAAACTCACGATGGTAAAAAATCTCACAACAATTTCATCACACATAACTTGGAGCCTCGATCCAAGTAATCTCATCATATAAAACTATTATGGGAATATATCCTCAATCCCCTCCCTAAATCATGGATTAAGGGGGTGGGGTTTAGTGCCTCAGTCTTACCAAACCCATGGGCGTAGGTCCTCTAGTACAATACCCTTGAACAACTAATTCATTTTCAATTTTTTTCATTATCCATTTACAACATATAAAATATCACAAAACATACATATTAAATATATATAACTTTCACATTTCATATTAATTCAACATATAAATCAATAGCAATCACTAACCCATTAGATCATTTACCATTTAATTTACATATCCTATTTAACCCATTTCCATTTTTCATACATTATCCCATTTAGAATATTCAAAAATTCCCACACATTATCCCATTTGAAACATTTCAATAACAATCTTATAAGTCATTTGACACATTCAGTTTATTCCATTTGACCCATTTTAAAACAATAAAAATAATTATAAGTCATTCTAAATGTACAAAAATATAATAAAACAACCCTTGAAAAGAGGAAGTTGGAAACATAATGGTTACCATAAATACCGCATAATATGGTTTCAAGATAATTAAATTATTATTCATGAGTTATTATATAATCTCAAAGGAGAAAACAAATTTCTAATACTAATAGAGAGTGATAGAAAATTGGTTCATGGGAAGGCCGATGACCATAAAACCTTAAATTAGTGATTGGTGAAAAGACCATCATTTCAGCAGAAATTAGTAAAAAATAGAAAAAAATTACTATTCTTAATAACCTTTTACTAGAGTTGAGGAATTATTTTATTGTCAAGATAGTGTGTATGATAAAATATACTTACATGATTTTTTTATTCCATAAGTGCAATTTGATCCTTTGTTTTTTTTTCATTAAATTTTCTCCTCATATCTTGCTCCATTAAAGGAATATTCATGATCTTATTTTCATTCATAAAGTATTAAATTTAACTTTTAAATGATAATAATGTCCATAATGGAATGAAAATTTATTCCTACTCTCTCAATATATTTATCAAAACCAAAATGGAAATCATAGATTGCATAATATGGATAATTCTTCATATGATGAAATAATAAATTAATCTCTAAAACCATAAAAATAACCCCCACAGTTCTACTTAAACGATTCACTAAACAATTAACCCTATATCCTAAAAAACGTCAATAAGGAAATATTGACCTGAAATATTATCTTATAAAATTTAGTTTACATCCCAAAAATTCAATAGTAGTATTCCTAAATAATAATTCATGTTAAATTAGATGACACACTTATGGGTTACTTGAAAATAAATTCATTAAGACAACTCCCAAGATGTCATTAATCATATTAAAATATCAATATCTAAATTCTTAAAAGGGGTGTCTATTAATTTTAATTTATTATCATATTTAACCTTATAAACCCATAACGATATCCATAACCCTTATATTTGCCTCAAATGAAAAAAATCTAATCTAAAAATGTACTTAACCCTTCTTTGATAACAAATATTATAAACCCAAACTCATACTCTCATATCTAGTTTCAAAATATAATCTTTACCTTACTAGATTTGATATGAATAAATGTGAACTAATTTTTTACATATAAATCATACAAAATCAAATGAAAATATTGTATCATTAAACTATGAAAAATAATTTTGGGTTTTTATTTTTTGGGAATTAGGAAAAATAACTACAAGAATGCCCTTTTCTTCAACTGTGTATTTCTTCAGTAATCCCCTACTTTGGGATTTCACATTACTTCTACAATGGGTCTCATTAAATTACTCACACATGAAAACATTTTAGAAATAAAACATTTAACATAAATTTTCATAACTTGGGGGAATGTAAATCATAAGAATGTTATTCTAAAATGCTCTGTAAGGATAAATTTTATGACCTTGATCAACGGGGCCTAGATCGTGACTACCCCAATCCCTTATCCATAAGTACATGAGCTAGTGAGTAGTTCCAGGTAGGCATATCACTTACATTGGAGGAATTATCCTAATTTACATTTACACAGACACACGCATCTCCAAGACCATAAAATATGGAAGTATAAAATAACTAAAACCAATGCATGCATAAATTTATGATCCCAAAATCAAAGTTTGATAGTAATGTACAGAATGATATAATGGTGAAAAATAAAAACCCTAGAATAAACATCATAATGTCCAAACAACATAGAGGGTGAGGTCTACTATCAAATTCAACCTAGAAAACACATCGTTCTGACAAGCTCCTGATATGCTCCATCAACTCCCTATCCACCTAGGACATAATACAAAGTGTCATAATCTTAATAAGACACAAGATATGTTGAAAGATTTCGTACAGGGGTGAGTATAAAAATACCCAGCTGGAAACCTTTAAACACTAAAAAAATGTGTCAATAATATTTATCTCATAATAAGGAAATTTCAATCAATGCATAAACAAAAAACCTAATATAATTAGGAAGGACATTGTGCCTCTTGGTAGCCTCAACCAAATTACTACCCAAAATATTGTTCAGGATGAAATGATCATTCTAAGATAACCCACTCCAAGAGCCAAGTTATCACCTGATACATTCATCCAATATGTTAATATTATTGTGATATACCCATGAAAGCTCACTGGTCATATAATACCTCAATACTCAGATAGGTTATCACACCTAGGACAATTAGGGGACACCACAAACCCAATTTGTATCAACCCTCTATGTAGGGGATCATATACCAACAATCTTGTTTGTCCTACTGAAATGGACTTCTAGATGTAGGATCAAAACCCCAAGCATAGAGGTCACATTTATTCCATAAACCCTACCTAGGTTATAAGAGAAAATGATAGAGGATCACACTACGGTCACATAGAGGGACACCACAATCTCCATCTGATACTAATCCTCTAGAGGTGTTTACATTCAAGTGATGTGGACATAATGCCCCAATGTACACTTGAGAAGATGATCGATGGTAACACTCGTAACTGATACTAATAAAAACTAATAAAACGAAGGGCTCCAAACACCCTCAAAGGTGTACGTGGAATGTACTGAGGGTACACAGCATATCCAGCAAACGCCTGGTTTTCCCTTGTGGTGTTGCCTCACATGAAACCTGATTCTAGAAATACACATCGTATATGTAGTCATAAATAGTATGTTTAGATCTCCCAACACCTATCCCATGCTATCTTCCCAATCCTATGTACCACTATTCATTCCTGTATATTAGCCCATGTAACCCTCAACATGCCCATGTTTCCTCCAAGATACAGGTCAATCAACAAAAATAGGCCACACATCATGTGACATAGGTCACTCTGTGTGGGATACTTTTCCCTCTACTGACACCCTAGTACTGCATAGGGTGTTACCACATGGCGTATGATTTTTATGACATGTTGTGCAATGCTGGTTTTACAAATCCCACTAATTCCACTTCGGTGATATCCTCCACATAACCACTACCACCTTCCTCATTGAGAATCAGAGATCTAGGGTTGTACAATCTTACCAACACCGAATATGTGGATTCTGGGATTTTAATTCTCTATGAAAACTCCCAAATGTTCCATCCATAGTATCATAGTTTAACTCAAGATGAATGGAAATCTCCCATTTATTTTTATATGCCTCATATTGTAATCCAACATCATCAAACCTCAATCAAACCCTCAATTTCCAACTGCACCTACAATATTGATCTGTTGCACCAAAGAACTATCTTACAATGACTGGATTCTAGGTATTTTTTGAACCATTGGAAAAAGGAAAATACCAAAAATGAATGTGGGATGAAATAGGGGAGAAATACCAAAAACAAAATATGTATGAAACATACCCTGTCGTTTTTTCATTCATTCTAGATCCATTGTCGAAATCCTAGATAGATGAAGAGGAAAAATAAACAACATTCAAATAAATCCAAAATAAAAAATCCATATTCAATGCGTGAATCAATTATTTTTCATGAATTTGATCCTTATTTTACTAGGATAAAATAATGGGATGGAATAACACTAATCAAACACCATACCTAGATTTTGGATAGATTGTTGATGAATAACGGTCATGTTATTCCTTTGTTGGTGAGATCCAGGAACTATGTTGGTGTGCTATCTATGATTTGATTTTAATATAATGTCATCTTCCAACAGTCCTCCAATAGAACCCCTCCAATGGATCTTCTCAATATCTATGTTTTCTAAGCCAACCCTATGGATTGAGGAATATTAATTTATTTATATATGATTTTATTTCATGAAAAATTAATAATGTCAATTAATTTCATTAAAGTAATTTATTTAAGAATTCACCCATGATTGATCCTGACCAGAGAATATGACACGATCCATGGTAAGGTCGCACATAAGGTAAAACACATGCTCAAAACTCATAGGGAACCTTAGATTTCATATATCCTCCCCTATTCAAAATTTATTCCACATTTATAAGGAAACTTAATGCATGTGATTCTAATATCATTATTATTATTATAATTATTAATTTTGTGCTCACTAGGCCTAAGATTCTCACATTGTCTCAGTGACTAGATCCAAAAATAATTCATATAATATTCTAAATTAATACATGTAAAAATAAGAGTTTTTACATTATTCCCAACTTTGGGTTTTTTCATCCCAAAAAGAAGAAACCATACTTAAAAATGATAAGCCACTTTGACAACATCTGTGTCCCTTGTTCCTAGGATCTCTCCTAAAGATTCTCTTCCCACCTAACATAAACTAGAGGAATTGATCACCCATGAACGATCCTATCCTACATATCATCAATCTGTATAAGGTACTTAGTAATTGTAGTTTTATCTTCAATGTCCAGGTCCCCCTAGTTGATAACATGCAATGGGTCATGAACATACCTCCTCCGCTATGACTTGTGGAAGAAGTCATGTACCTTGTCCAACTATGGTAGTAGGGAATGTGGAACACCACCTCTACAACTCAACATTCTATCTATAAATGTCTAATGACGCTCAGATATAGATTTCCACCCCATCGAAATAATCATAATCCACATTGATGTGAGACCCTATTGAACACATGATATCACCCTATAAATCTAGTGGCCTCCATCGTCATTTCTTATAGAACTTCTAATGGATATTTTTTATCATCATCTTATCCTGGATGATCTCCACCTCCTCTTTAGTAGATTTCACCAACTCTTGGACCATGAGTACTAACTAACCTAGCTACTTTCAATAGGGTGGTGACATATAGGTCATCCCATAAAATGCCACAAATGGTGACATACCAATGGAGTATTGGTAACTAGTTTTTTACTCAAACTCCAAAAAGGGTAACCGATCCTCCCAACCACCCCCAAAATCAATCACGAACGATTGTAGCATTTACTCTAAAAAATGAATTGTTTCCTCGTTATTATTAACATTATGGGTGTGAAATTCCATTCAAAAATGAAACTGTTTCCCAAAGGCATCTTGGAATCCACACCATAATCATGATGTGAAACGAGAATCATAGTCTAAAATGATCATTAATGGAACTATATGGAGACATACTATATTTTTCATGTACACACACCTGAATATCTACACAGAACTCTACTCTCAAATCACTAGGAAGGAAGAAAACTTGTTGAGTCAGTCTGTGATCACCCAGATTGAATCGGGTCCCCTAGACAGATGTGGTAGCCCTGTCATAATGTCCATAGATATCAAATCCCATTTTCAATCTAGCACGTCAAGGGGTTGACCAAAACCCACTAGAACCAGGTTCCTAGACATCGCTTGGTGACAAGTGAGGCATCAAAAGGAAGGCTCAGAAACACAACTCATCATGCCTTCTCACCTAAACTGACATCTATATTGTAGGTACATAATTTTAACACCATTATATATCACAATATAGGATTCATAAAACTCCCTCATCACATTATCCCAAATCTACACTTGTACCATCATATGTATTATAAAAAGGATAGTGTGCTCCACACCTTAAGAAAATACTTCAGGATCACATAAAGTGGATATCTGAGTATGTAAGATCTCACAGTTGGTATGTCCATGTTGATCTTCCCTAACACATTGTAAAATATGTAGGGTAACAACCATCGACTGATAAGGTGAATCACCATACTTATACACTAGGAAAACTACAATTAGTCTAACTACTCTAATTATTAAACAAACAATTTAGAAGAAATCATTTACTCATTGCCCCACCACCACATTCCATTTAATGCAATATAAATAATATTAAATTCATAGTCCTCTAGAATCTCTATAAATCACCTCTCTATCATGTTAAGATCCTTATAGGATAATATATACTTGAGACTCTTATGGTTAGGGTAGAAAATAAACCACTCGCTCATCAAGTAGTTTCTCCTAATGCTTAGGGTGAAGACTACCACTTATAGTTCATGATCATGAGTCATGAGGTTCGGCTCATGCGGTCTCAACTACATGGACCTGTAGATAATAATTTCCACCATTACATAAGGACACAACCAAGTCTGGTCCATAATGCATTAATGAACACTACTTACTTTACATCATCCTCCTTCAATTTCAAGATGGAGAATCTTGAATATCTTATCCTAAACATCCGAAAACTATGATGGAACATTTTTTCACACAAATTCTTCCCCTTTTATGTCAAATATGATGTGGATGCTTCCAATATATCGAAATTGGGTAAAAACCTTAGATTTTACCCTTCCAATCCATGGGAACATTACACCTTAGTAAACTTTGGGTGTCTCCCAAGATATATCTTCTACAATGTTCCCTAGGTCCACTACTACTCCTTTCTCTAAGGTTCTACGTCTCAAGAAGAGGACCTCTCTTATCAAAAATAGACACTTCAAGATAATCCAATAATACTGGTCTCTCATAGTGTGTCAAGGACCATACTCAAGGGGATATCATGATACTTCTTCGATGTTGAGTACAATACGATATCATCAATGAAGACCACAAAAAACTAGTCTAACAAAGGATCAAAGATTCAGTTCATAAGTCCCAGAAAATCTTATAGTTAATTCTTCCAACAAAAGGGAATCACCAAGTACTCATAGTGACTATAGTGACATCTGAATTCCATCTTTGGTATATCCTCATCCCATACTTGTAGCTAGTGATAGAATAAACTGCGATCAATATTCAAGAACCATCATGCTCATCTCAACTGAAAAAAGAATCCATCGATCCTCAGTAGTGGATAATTATTCTTCAAGATCACCTAGTTCAACCATTAGTGTAACATCCCACTCAATAGTTCCCCAAGCCTGGTTGTCTATAAGGCCTCATGCGCATCTCCACAAACACCAAAGGCTACCAACTAGTAGCAAGGGCCTAGTATGTGTCTATGGGGAGACTATTACGTCTTACCAGTGTGTAACAAAGTGGTATAAATCATACATATAAAATTGTTAGAGCATTATAATAGTCATATAATAGGTAAACTATAGGAATAGATAACAATTCCAAATAAAATCTCATATATAGAAATATGATGGTACACTTCTTTAAAATATATAAAAAATAAGTACACAACAATACAATATAATGCTTGTATGAAAATACCAAAAGGCCCAAAAAATACTATATCTAGATAGCATCAAGAGCCTTAGCTCAGTCTCATGCTCTATTACTCCTGAGCATGGAACAATGTCAATCCTTGGACTGCAGGCTCTTTCCTCGGTACATACATGCATCCATATAGACTGTCCATGTACCCAATGGTGTCCTGAATAGGGAGTGAGATTCAATAATAGTAAATTATAAAAACAATGTCCTATAACAAATCCTAACTATTCATTGAGATCTAAGCAATGTGAAGAATATATTAGAATTAAACAATAAATAAATGTAATGTTCTAATGAATTTTATACTAAAAAAATAATTTCATATATCCCAAAAAGGCTCCCTATAAAAAAAAGTGTCAATATACATTCTCAAGGAATCTAAGAGAAATAGAAATCACCACCATGACCTCACCATACATCCTGAAATCTCATGTCAATCATGACCTTACCATACAACCCATGTAGCATCAATCCCAACATTTCAGTAAAAACTAAACTATTAGAAAATCCATGGATGATCCATATAAACAAGTATATCACATTTACCATGGTCATGCAATATAATATAAAGAGTTTGACCATTAAGGGATGTCTCTTTGGAGTATAAAACCAAGACATACTCATCGAGTACCAATAGCATCTCGATGGAAACTCAGATAGGTTTGATTTACGGTCCAAGGAGCATGCCTATTGACCATGTCCACAACAAGTCCAAGACAGACTAGATCCTAGAGGTATCATGGAATAATTCTTACCACATAATCAAGATGCAAGGAGAAATATCAATCTAATGTGGACACTAGTATGTTAAAGACCCATATGAGAAATTTATATTTTGTATAATGGAATCACTCATCATTTTTTTTAATCTATCAATTTGTGTGCATCAAACCCATATCACAATTCACATTCAATTACATTACAAGAATTTACCAACTCATGTAACAAATAACTATTCCTAATCCAAATACATTTTTTTCATTATCCTATGTGAGGGTAAGTGGTAACCAAAATCCCACAATGCACCGTACAAAAAAATATCCAAAAATCAAAATATTCAAAAACAAAATTTAAAATTCAAAATCAAACCTCATTATCACCATTACATATCCATGTTTCATATCAATCACACGCCCACCTTCAGTCAGACATCAATCAGGTCCATCACTTTGTCATCATGCCAAAACATCATTTCAACAGTCGTCATCTGTTAGACCCATCGGAGATAATAACATCACCACCGAGGCTAAACATATAATAATTATCATCAGTTCAAAGAAACCGAGACTGTGGAAATCAGAACTGGAAAGAATCTCGACATGAAGAACACCCTGATGCTTTAGTCACCATAGTACTAAACCAACAGACACCAATGATGTCCAAAACTCCCACCAAAACCACCAACACCACCATGATTTGGCCCTAACCTATACAAGGAGAATGTGATCCACACGAAACAAGTGAGTCACCTGAGGAGCCCTAGTCACAGACATCAACCACAACACCAATGACCACCAAGATATCCAACACCCAAAATGACCAAGAAAAAAAATAACTGAACAACGAGCATAAACCACAAAAACATAAAACACCAAACCCTTCAAAGAAGAAAAAAATAGGGGGAGACCAAATTTTGGAATAAAAGGTGAATCCAGGGGATATAACCCTAGAGAAAAGTGATAAATATTCTTTGAATATCCATTGACACCAAGATATTAATCCCAAAACCTTAAGAATCCAACTATCCTAAACTGACATAGAGAGGAGCAGAGGAGATCTGGGTTAGAGCATGGAGTGACAGCCAGGGAAAAGGTGTAGCTCCTTTAGCAATATTAACCTACTAAGTAATCAAGGAGAATAGGAAAAGAGAAGAAGAAAGGGGAGATATGGGATTTAGGATGATCTCTAGAAATGAGGCAATATCTGATTCACCTTCGATCCAAAGGAGGGAAAACCCCTAAAGAGCCATCATTGAGAAGACCAGACAAGAGAAAGGCTGAAGAGGAGGAAGGAATAGGGAAGAAGAATCATCATGAGAAGGATCCAGAAACCCTAGATGATTGTGAGAGTAGAGGGTGAGAGAGGAGGACTGGGTGTTTGAGGGGCCATCGCAATTCAATAATTAAAAAAATTAACATCTTGTATTATATGGAAAATGAGGAAGGATATATCCTAATATTGAAATTGAATTGAAACCATTTATTTATTGGCTTCCTCTAACTAGGAATGAAAAAACCTTGATGTCGTGGATGGTTTAACAATGGAAATAATAATGGCAATATCAAAGGAACACCCCATGGGTTTCCTTGTTTGGGGAAAAACCTCCATCAAGTCTCTAGGGAACTAAGGGAAACCCCTAATAGAATACATTTTATTTAGTTCAATTAAACAATTTATTTTTAGTAATTTACTAGAATGTTATGTTGCTAGAATAATGATAACTATCATAATAAAGAAACAAACCATTCCGGAAACTTATAGACCACCTACCATAGGTTGGAAAAGGAATTTTCTTCACGTAACAACTTCTAATTCTTCTCATATAAGAATAAAAATGTATAATGGATGAAGAAGATGAAAATAAATAATATTATATTGTACTTAAAAATAACACTATTATTATAAATAAGAACATGTAATGGCTTTAAAGTAATTGTTTAACCACCGATGGGGATCCAAGAAGATCAGTAGTGCTCCATTCTCGGATCGGAAGGAGATTTGCTGGAAAAATAAAAATTAATATTCAAAAAAGATCTCCAATGGTTCCACTACTATTCATAGAAATAATGAAAATATAAATAGTCTATAATATTAAATTAAGGGAAAATTTTAATTTCACCCATAAAACTAGGCCGCACGGTTGGATAAACTATGCGCCAACAATGCACCCACTAGTCAAGTAAGGGGTACCATGCACGGTTTGTATGCATGATTTTACTGACCATTCACACACCATGTCTCATAATAATTTTAAAAAATAAATAGGGTTCCTCATGGTCATGCACATCAAATCACATGATTTATAAAAACATTCATGCTTCCCCAACTCTCTTCCCATCCTTGCATGGTTTTTAGTAACTGTGTGACATGGCCCTAACAGTTTCTACTAACCATGTGACCTATCCTTTTCTTCCTAGAAAGCTAGGTATTCATGTTCTTAACAATCCCCACATACACTTGATATATCAGTGACCTTAACGGGTCTTTATATTTTGTAGTAATTATGCATTTAAACCAATACAAAAAAATATATGTATCTCATATGAAAACATGGGTTCTTACAATCTTCCTCCTTAAAGAAATTCATCCCTAAATTTCCCTCTCAAGGGTGGTCAAGATTTATCTAATAATAAATCCCACCATGGAGCATGTACATCGATCTCCCACTCCTATGTATCATCCTATAAACATATGTGATTCCATATAGCATGTTCTAGATGAACTAACAGGCCTCAGAGAACCTTCATTCTCCTGTCAATGACATGAATATAATGATCCTTAATGGATGCATGAACCTGTAACTCTGCCTCCTCATGATGTAGAATGTGAGATGAGTCTGAATGATAATGACCTAGTTGGGATACATCTAATACATCATGCATGGCCCAATACATTTTAGGTAACTATAACTGATAGGCTATAGACCTGACTCCCTCGAGAATCCTGAACGGACCGACATATCATGGTTAAATCATACCCTACCTCCTCATATTTCTATGTTTACGCCTTGATGAGATACATAAAAATATATAATCCTAAACATATAACTTCAGAGGACATCTTCTACGATCGGAGTAATATTTCAATAAATACTATAAAATATCCACCAGTTTTGTAATCAACTAGAACTAACCAAATGTCTCTAACATGAGACACATTCCTAATAAAGCCACCTTACCTTCCTCAAACCAACACATGGATGATCTTCATGGAATACTATAAAAATCCTTGTATGTTTCCATATATATCATCTATTGATTACTGTTATTGTAAGTGAACTCAACCAGTTGTAGATGCCTCTCCAAAGAGCCCCCCAGAAATCGAGATGCATGCTCACAACATATCCTCAAGAATATGAGCCATACAATATGGATTTCCATCTATCTGTGGTTGGTATGTTGTGATCATAATAACATATGTACCAATATCCCTTTCCAAATATTGATATAAATTATACATAATCTGAGTGTCCCTCTCTGAATTGATAGTGCACAACACCCTATGATGTCATATTATCTCATGGATAAATGACCTCTCAATATCATCTATTGTGATGTCCTCCTATATCATAAAGAAATGTGAAGCCTTCATGAGCCTGCAATCAAAAACTCAGACAACATCGCTACCTTGAGCAGACCATAGAAAAACGGTCAAAAAATATATCACGACATCATCCCATTTCTACTCATAAATAGGTAACTACTAAAAAATTATAGTCAATCTCTAGTGTTCTCCCTTCACCAAATTATGGTATAAACACCTAATTACAAAACAAGATGCATCATCTTTCATATATGTCTACAAGTACTCATGGTGTATCTCATGATACATCTTGACGACACCGGGTTACACTGTCCAATCATAGGAATGAAACTCCCACATTAGATCCTCTTGTTTTTCCATTGGAACCCAAATATATCCATATATATGAAGGTCTGTATACATTGATACAATCTGAACAGGAGGTGGGTCCTATCCTTCCAAACACTCCCATAGGACTAGGTCATTTGATTATGACAACAACCTCAACTTTACTCTATAAAAAATGTCAATGGTAACAACTAAGGATGAAAGGTATGTCTATCCCTGGCTATCCTGCACCTCTAAGTGAAAATTAGAGTAAAAATCCATAAGATACTACTCTCTATTGGCCTCCTAAACTTCTTATGTCTGAGTCCTACTCGATTCGTTGGCCACTTCATTTCCATTCCCATGCGTGTAAGAAAAATCAATGTTGAAATAATATAGGTAATCGACCAAACTTCACTGTCTCAGATTCATATTCCACTATGTAAATATGTAATTGAGGTTTTCTGGTTCTTGTACACCATAAAATAGTCAAATAGTAAGTAATATCTCTAACAATGAAACACATGAATAACTATATCAAACTCAAGATTGTGTGCCGGGTAGTTTCTATCACGTGGCATCAGCTGAAGAGACTCGTATACTATGGCTATATCCCCCTACTTCATAACTGATTCATTCCCAATACCTGAAGCATCATAATACACCATGTAGATTCATATATGTTCTAGAAAAATTAATATTGGGGCTAAAGTCAATCTCCATTTCAATTCCTAAAAAAATGTCTCACAAGTATCAATATATAAAATCTTTATACCCTTCTTAGTAAAGCATGTAAGTGGAATTTCTATGTGTGAGAAGTCCTATATGAAATGCCTATAATATCCAACTAGCCCCAATAAACCTTTTATGTCAAAGTTTTTCTTTTTATGCTCCAAGGAAACTAAATCTCTCAGCATCACTAGGTCAACTAATAATCTTTTTTCTAATATAATATTACCTATGAGGTGAATATTATGAATCTAGAAATTTTACTTAATGAGATTAGCATATAATTGATTCCATATAAGAATTCTAAAAATAGTCTCATGATGTTTGGAATTCTCATGTCAATTATGAGAATTCAGTAAGATTTCGTCCACAAATACCATGATAAATCAATCCAAACAAGGATATAAATTTTGATTCATTATTTCCATTAAGACATCTAGTGCATTCGTGAGACCAAACGACAGAACCAACTACTCATAGAGACCACACCTGCTACAAAATAATTGAAGTTCCCAGTCGGGATCTAAGTGTTACTAAGAGGGGGAGGGGGTGAATCAGTGATATCTCTTTCTTTTTAGGGTTCCTTATTTTTGAAACCACTTTCTCCTTTTCTAAAAGAGTTTCTTCTCTTCTGAACAGACACAACCACAAGAACATAAGATTGCAAGGTTCACCACTCAACAAGAGTATCTACGTCATTGGTATAGTACGGAAATTATCAAGTACAACAAAATCCACTAGAAAACAATCCTTTGATTTGGAATAAAATGAGTAGTATATAACCTTACACTCATCTAGACCTTGGAAAAAAATATGAAAGTGTGTGCCCACCCTTATAGCACAAATAGGGAATTATCGTATTTCAATGCTTCTTTATAATTGAACAAAAGTATTCGTTGAAGTACAAATATTCATTTTCTTACCCAAAAGCCAATAAGAACTATCTTACTCATAACTTAATATTTTCAAAGAAATAAAACCATTTTTCACCCTTTTAGGTTTCTTGCGCGCACATTAATCCCTCGTGTGCAATATTTGACTTTAGTTGCAAAACACTTCTTGCACGTAACTACAATATTCATGTAATTCTCTTCTTATGGGAAACTTCTACTTCTTGCATGAAAATCTTATTATTTCGCGCACTCCCCTTTAAATCAAATTCTTTCGCACCTCAGAACTCATAATTTATCTAAGTTTCGAGCACACCCATGGTGGGGGGGTCACCTCATATTTATCAACCTCGTCGACCCCTACATGTAGAAACCCCAATGGGTAGTGCAAGATCCAGACACATTATGAAAAACCCCATTTGGCATTGCATTAGTCATGTAAGTATCTTTCTTTCTGATCTCATCTTTCACGCACATCTAGAATCTTTCACTAACTTCATTCATTTTCCATTTTTTGAAGTTTGGACCTCTAATCATTCCTTGCATTCAAGATTTGAAACTCCCTTCAATCTTGCGCACAAAAACCAATCTTGCGCACATAAAAAAATCTTTCACATATGCCTCTCCTTTTCCATATTTTGATGTTTGGATCATGGAACTCAACATGAAATCATCTTACCAATCCGTTTTCAAACTCACACACAACATCCTTTTCCAAAAACACATTTATACATATCCCGATTTTCAGGCTCTAAAATTTGGAAAACATTGGAAAATGGTGCCACCTTAAAATTTTCTTTTGTGTCAATTCCAAATTGTGATTTACTTTTTCATTTCACTATTAAATGCATCCCATAACCATTATTCAACTTTCATCACAAACCCCACTATCATGATATGTATCCTTTGATAGAACATCTTTATCATCATCAGATTTCAACAGGAGGTACTGCAACTTCCTTATCTTCTAGAAACATCATTGATTCAAATCGAAACTGTATATGATTGGCATCACATTTACTCCCCCTTTCCATCATAGGTCATGCATCATATGTTCTCTTAACTTAAGATGTTTTTGAAATACAAAACAACAAAGAATTGTATGATTTTTCATGTCATTTATAACGTGAATTGATATATCTAATTTGACAACCAAAGACAATACTCTGTAACATCAAACTCTTCTTACTTCCCTCTCCATCCAAAATAGTCCCAACTATTTTGTGTAAGGTATGTCTAATGGTCTAACATGCACTTGATGATAACAAAATCTCAACTCAATTTTCAAAAACACTCGATATCCTCGAAGCTAATCAAATAGGCCATCTATCCATGAAAAAGGATATTAGTTCTTAACCATAATAAGGTTCAACTTCTAGTAATCCATGTATAGCCTATGGGTACCAACCTAATTTTTCAAAAAAAAACTATTGAACCCCATAAGGAAGTACTAGGTCGAATAAACCCCTTCACCTCTAAATCAACTAACTACCTCTTGGTCTCTTGCAACTACATCGTAGATATCCAATAAAGAGTAATGGATATCAGTTCAACTCCTAAAAACATCTCAATGGGGAACTCATACTCTCTATCAAGAGGTAAACCAGAAAATTCATTTGGGAACAGATTCTTGAAAAGATTAACCACTAATGGAAAGTCATCATGATGAACTACATGATCACCCAGATAAAAACTACTAATCTTGGTTGTCATCCCTCATAGCATATGATGCTCAGGTACAAATAATCTTTCCAATGAATCTTATTCATCCTTGTGGGTATAAAATACACCCTCTAGTTATGTGAAATTCACCCTACAGTGATATTAGTCAATGTAGTCTTGATAATACACAAGCTATTATATTTTGGGTATGACATAAACCCAGTCATATCTATGAGACAATTATTCCAGACAAAGGGACACCCACCTTCCTCAATGGGGCACTCATTAAAATAACATGAATCCTCCATTATGATCCCCAAAAGAGTATCAAGCATCATAGTAACCTCAGAAAACTGAATCATGATCCAAAGGACCTCCACAATAGGTATATGTATAAAACTATCTAATGTACTAGTGTCAAAAGAGTAGATAAAATATTAGAGGCTACAAAGATCATATCTCTCACCATTGATGGTCCAAACCCTCACACCTTGGGGGTAGGATATATAGAATAGATCAGTATTAAACCATGAACCTATGATAAAACCTCACTAGAAATTATATGTCGACATAGTATTCTTCGTAAAACTAGTTCTTATATTCATAGACCACTACCAGCATGACCTCATCCTAATCAACCGATATTTCTTTAGATCCTTGCCTGAGGTGGATATGAGAAACATTTTATTGAACCTAGTGTAAGATCTGACCCCTACCAATCACTGATGGGGGGATGCTCCTATATAAAAGTTTCATGGGGACCATCCTATCATAATCTCAGCACTTTAATGGGTCTCTATCACACTAATTATTTATGTACACTTATCTGACACCCTCGTGATAGAAACTTTCACTACCAGCACCAGTATCATGGCTGGTTATAATCTCACAGAAATCTTAAAAACATTGATTCCATCCACCATAAGTTGAACTACTGGGTCAAGAGAGTATAATACTGGGTCAATATATTGTACTACTCTACGTTGCACCCCCCATTTGTTCTCAGGTTCCACTATGTAATTAGCACATGATTTTCAACATCAGTGATAGAGGCCAATCTAAACATATTGACCTAAGATCAAACAGTATGTCAAACCCCTTCCCTGAAGCATCTTTCCCTTGATAACTCGTCGACAAGGTACGTCAGTGTAAAAAACAATAACTCTATAAAGAGTTCTAGGAAATACATAACCATTATAACACCATGAACTAGAAAAAAGATCTTACTAGCCTACTCTTCCCTTAGAGTATTGAGGTAAAAGTAGGCATAAAAACTTGTTTGTAAGTCATCCAAAACCATATCTTCCAACCTGTCATCCTGGTTCAGTATATCCCACTAGCACTTTTCTACTCGATGTAGACTATACATCATGAGATTCACTCTCATCTCAATAGAGGACTCTAAATGATTTAAGACCTACAATGTAGTTTCAAGTCACAACATAGCAACATGTTGACCACCACAATCAAAAAATGTGGGAGGGTATTGCTGGTAGATCACACACGTAATCTCAACAATGGACAATGAGGTTGCAGTGTTCCCTAAATAGTCTACATAAAGAGCTATAACCCCTCGCCGAACTACGCCTCCACAACTTCATCTAGAACAACATCTGGTGACATAGATAGTACTAAATATGTAACCACTAGTATCCCAAGTCCTACTGCCTCTGAAACTTGGTCATCACCGCCCTCCTAGTGTACTATTAGAGATTGTCATCGATTCATGCCTTTAAAATTCCAAACACCTGCATAAAATAGAATCATATAAAAGTTCACAGCTAGAAACACAAGACACGTCAAAACCTTTAGATAACCAGCTCATACCGCATAACCAGCTTCTTAATCGTAGAGTGTATAAAAATAATGGTCCCAGTAATCACTAGATACATTTCATCATTCCTATTCAAAATCCTATCCTATGTTAAATGTCTATTTCACAACATAAATTTCCATTTTTAATTTATATTAATTTAACATTTAATTTAAACCGAGTAAACCATATTTTTACTCAAATTCTAAATCATAAGGGACCATGTTCCTCGTGATCTGAAATATATAATCCACTTAATCCACACCATAACATGTTCCAATCCATGTTACTCATGGTCCAAGACCTAACATGCCACAATTGGATTCTTAGTATGTCTATAATTTCCTAATCTGGAAAACACTACTTAGGTTACGATAGACACTCTTTGTACCAACCATGTTTTCCAATCCATTGCACATAAGTCTATTATAACATCAGGTATATCTATCCTAACACTTATCACAACATCAGGGAAACTGGAAATGCATCCTATTTGACATGGCATAATTAATGGAATATGATTTCTAACAAGTTCATACAAATATTAATGGGATGAAATACCCTCATATTATTGGGTTTCATCAAATTTGAAACCAAAATAGTATCAATAATAAAGTAATAATATGAGTGCATCACCAAATGGTGGAATCCAATCAACTTTAATAGTCAAAATCTAGAAAACATCAATTTATAATCAGGGAAATTTGGATTTTTTCTTATATGTGGGTATGTTATGCCCAAGAACAACTCATTACCAATTCACTTCTATTCCTATCTATTTTCTAAAAATATTAAACCAAAAAAATAAACCATTGATATCACTTTGTAACATCTTATATCTAGATGCTTCTCAATAGTGCCCTGATCCTAGTTGGCTACAAGGACTCTAGCGTAACTCTCCAAATTTAAAATGTTTTCAATTAGTAGTGAGGGCCTAGTTTGTGTCTGTGGGGAGACTATTCCCTTTTACCAGAGTGTATATAGTGGTAGAAAACATTAATATCAAATAGAGGAAGCAGTATGATAGTCAAAAAAAAGATAAACTACAGGAATGAAAAACAATTCCAAAAGGAATATCATATATATATATAAAGAAGATTGGGCATGTATCTACAAAGTAGAAAAAATTGGTACAAATAGTACAATACAATACATGTATCCAATTACTTAAATGACCAAAAAGTTGGTATCTCTAATTAGCATCATGAGCCTCAGCTATGTCTTTCAGTCCCATGTTCCTAAGCTTGGTACAAAGTCAAACCTCAAATTGTGATATCTTTCCCCAGTCCCTACCTACAACCATTTAGTTTGTTCTGGTAACTAACAATGGCCAAAATAGGGTGCGAGATGCAATCCTAGTAGGCTATCACCTGAATGTCTATAAAAATCCTGGGTGTGAAATTAGAGGTTTGATGTCTGCAAAATATATCTCTGGTAATAAGTAAATAAAAGTAATGTTCTCATGGGATGTATACTAAAAAAAGTTATCATGTATATCCCAACAAGTATCCGTAAAAAACTATCAATATCCTAACACAATGGATCAAAGAAAAATATAAATAAATTTCATGGCCTCACCGTACATCCAAACATCTCATGTCAACCACAACCTTACTGTATAGCCTATGTAACATAAATCATGGCCTTAAAATATAACCAGAACAATGAAAACATATATATCTAAGCAATGTAAGAAACATTTAACACATTTATGCCATATAATTTGTTGTTTCATACCATGAAGGGCCAGATCCAAGGTGTAGAAGACCAAGAAATACACATTGAGTCTCGGGGGCATCTTGTTGGAAAATCTATTAGGCTTGTGTTGGGGTCCAAGGAGTATATCTATTGATCATGTACATTTTGAACCCAATAAAAATTGGATCTAATGGGTAGTTGTCCCAAGGCATCCCACCAAATCAAGTCCCAAGGAGCAGTATCCATCCAAGTTGTCTACTACCACATTTAAGACCCATAAAAGAAACATCTTAAACATCTAATGGAACCACTCACCATTCATTCCACTTATCAATTCAAAATTATTGGAATTTAATTATAATAACCACTTATATAAGAATTCATATTAAATTCAGTCCCATGAGTTTTCCAACTTATATAACAAATCACAAATCAATAATGAAACAATTCAACATCATGTATCATCTAGGAAAGGGGTTAGAACAACTTCTAATCAAGAAATTAAATTTTAACCACTTCTATATGAGATTACTCTAACTAGAAATCTCAAAAATATACCCCATGGAAGGTTTAATAAATGAAATATCAAATTCACACCCCATGGGTGACCTTGGTTGGAGAAACAACCTACAAAAATTCATAAAGTAACTAAAGGACATCTCTAATAGGTTCTATTGAATTTAGTTCAATTAATCAATTAATTTTTGAGGTTATTCCTAAATTACTAGTAGGAGACACAATGGAAATAAGATTAATAAATCACCAAACCATCCGTGAAATGTATAGACCACCTACTGTAGGTCAGTATAAGAATACTTATCTAGTATCATCTTTTAATTCAACTAATAGTTGTATAAAAATAAAGAACATACGAAGAAAATGATAATAAAGAATATTATCTTACACCTAAATAACTCTATCAATGTCAACAAGAATGAATACCTACTCAAAAGAAATTTAGTATTCACCGATGTGGATCCAACGGGACTGGTGATGCTAAATTTTTAGATCAGACAAAGATTTGGTGGCAATGCCTAATTTAGGTTTTCAAGGAGCTCTCCCACAGTTCCACTACTATGCATAGAAATAATGAAAAGATAAATTGTTTATAATATTTTATTAAGGTAAAAAGTGTAGTTTCACCAAAAAAAATTGGCCGTAGGGTTTGGTCACATGGTTGTTTAAACCGTGAACCAACCTTGATCCCACTACTATAGGAAGGGGAACCTCACACAGTTTGTATGCACAGTGTGACTAACCATTCACAAACCAAGTCTCATCGCACAATCAAAAAATATAGAGGTATATGCATGGGTGTTTGCCTCAAATACGAGTTTTATCAAAACCTGTGGGCTTCTTCTACTCTCTACCTATCCTTTTACGGTTTTGAATTATCATGGGACCTTCCACACATGGTTTTAACTAACTTTGTGGCCTGTCATTTTCTTTCCAAAAATCTAGGTTTCAGTCTCCAAACAATACCCATACACCCTTGACACACTCATGAAAATAATTTATCATAACATTAGGTTGTAATTAATCATTTAAACAAAACTAATAAGGATACATACCTCATATGAAAACCTTGGTTCTTACAGTCAGTAATTTACACATAACTTTAACCTCATGTACACCTTCTTGGTAGGCACCACATAGACTACCCAGGGGAAATGTTCGGTCTCACAAATCTCTTCTAATAAAATTCTTCAAAATTCTCCCATTGATCATGAAGCATTGTGGGATCCACCGAATATACTATTTCAAATATCATCATTTTCTCAAGGTGTATGTCAATGTAGAAGTCTGGCTCTCGGCATGGAGGTAATCCAGGAACAACCTTAGGAAATACATCATCATACTCTACCACCAGCATAGGGAAATGGTATCCCATATCATCCACTGATACAACAGTTATCAAAGACAAATAGTGAGTAATTGGATACAGTATTCTATGAATAAACGCATCCCACTCTGCAAAGGTTTCCTTTTCAGTAACAATGGAAAACCTCATCACATCATTGCAGAAACATTGTATTGTATGCATAAAATATACAATAGGGACATGAACTATGGATTTCCAATCCATACCTAATATGATTCCATAAGGACTCACCACTACTAAAAAAGATCTCATACAAATCTCTCACCTCAAAGTGACAAATTACACTACCAGAATAAGTACACAATCACATAGTCACATCACGTCCGGGTCTCCAAGTGTAAGGGTCATGCCAAAGGTTATACTAGAATCTATAAGTCCCAAACCAAATAAGGGGAAAGAAAGGAATTACTTTCACATCCTTATATAAATAATCTAGATAAGGTATAAAATAAATAGATCATACCTCATATCATCCCTAGAGCCTCATGGTCATAGGTCTCCATAGATTGTAGAAGTCAGCATCCCTGACAATCATCTTTCAAAGCATGGTGTAGACCACTTGGGGTGATTGTTGTAAAACGTAAAACCTCCAACCTCCTCCTACTTCACTACCAGAACCTCTTCCACCTCTTCCACCACGTGAAACACCCTAATACTACCTTTCCCCCTACCTCAACTATCCCTCAACTATCTCCTGACCAGTTGTACGATTATTCGTACATTCCTATGTAATATATCTATAAGAATCACTAGAGTAACACCACCTCTCTCTCAACTGAATCAATCCTACATGAGATCATTTCACCACAACTTCTCTACCATGGGATAATCTTTTAAAGCATCTGAAGCACCAAAATCCCAATGAGTTCTATCTGATACAAGCTATCAAGTTCATAGATCTTTGGTTCCCACTACCGGTACCATATATCAGCACATGCTCTTCCAAGAATATCTTCACCAAAAATGCATTCTAAATCACCCCAACATATGTAATAATACAGATATATATCACTAAATCTCACACCATATCCATGGTTTATCATGAGAGATCAGTAAACCTAACTTAATTCTCCACCATGGTCATATTAACCTACTACATTTTAGAATATAACGGATTTTCACTTATCACAAAGTGGATGGATAAAAATAATCCCTAAAGAGACACTTGTAGTCTGGTCAAGAGACAATTACATCATCACGTCATTGAGTCACTAAACTCCAACATCACCTAGTAGATCCTTGAAGAATAAATGTTGTGTGGAGAGCCATCTAATCTGCAGCCATCCTCACAAGGATTAAAACTATAGTGACTATATATTTTCTATAATAAACCACCCAGTGGTTTGTTTTAACCTGAATCATGGGAGTTAGTATCCTATTGAACTCATGTAGTGGACACGACCTATGTTCATTATTAGCTAGAACTGATAGTGCTAACTTCTACTCACAAGTTGTGTTATAGCTAGTAAATCACCTAGAAGTACTATCTCCTATACATGCCCCTGTACTGAAGCCTCATCACACAAAAGATCATCCTCTTGATCATGAAGTGGAATCTTATATAGATATATTTATAGAGAAATCCTTGAATTAATAATATATACCATGATCATAGATTATATTTTGGGATTTGACATAATAAATACCTCAAAATCACAACCAATTATTATATGATGCATGTACTAATGACTTTCTTATTACTAATGTCTACATGAAACTATTCAAATGGTAGGTGGTCAGCGTCTAGGTGTATGGAAACATCAGCCGCCACACAAACACTAGAGACACTAGCCTAAAATACAAACTCAAAATATTGAACATTATTTCAATATAACCCAAAATAATCTCCCAAACTCCGTTTTTAAGGATAAACCAACATCTATGAGACCACTCTTTCTTGACCTAGTCTAAAGGGGCCCAAAAAATTACTACCCCAAGCTTGCTTCCAATAGGCTCGTGACTGGTGACCAGTGCCAAGTAGGCATACCACACACTTGGGATGCATCATCCAAATGTACCAGTATACACACACATATCTCCAAGGAAATGAAGTGATAAATATAAAACAAATGAAACCAATTAATGCATACATCTATGATACCACATCCAGTATATGATTGAAAATTACTAAAAGTAGTAAAGGGACCAAATACAACCCTAACATAAACTATAGAGAGTCCAAATAGCACAAAGGGCATGGTCAACTATCAAATGAAACCTAAAAACATCACAATATTAACAGCTCAAGATATTCTCCATCAGTTACCTATTATCCTAAACAATCATCAAAACAGTCATCTTTTTTGTAAGATGTGACATGTGTGGCTAGAGCCCAATGAGGGTGAGTATAATAATATCCATTAGAACTCCTCAAAAACACTAAACTTGAAGCATCAAAAATTGTCATCTCATAACAAGGATATATAAATTAATGCTAAAAAACCACAGATATACAAAAAAATGACACCAAAACACTAGGTGGTCACAACTAAACTTCCAGCCACAAGATTATTCTAGAAGAAATTCTTTTTCTCGGAGAACCCACTCCATGATCCATTATGACACCCCGAGATATTGTGAAATATTTTTTTGGAATTAATTTAATATTTTTGATACTTTTCATTTCACACAACATAGAATATAGTTTTTTTTTTATTAATTATCAAATATTATTTAGTGTAAACTACATACATGACTTAGATTAGCTTTCACTACATGAATCATTGACTTTGTCTTCATTACAAGAATCAGCGAGTTTCTAAAAAATATTATTTTGTTGTTATAATTATTTGAATCAGATAATTATAATCTACCCTTTGAAAAAACTAATATTATAAATAATAACTATTTGTTTTACAAAAATATAAAGTTTTAATATAAATAAAAAATATTGATAATGATATATATAATTTTCTCATTAATGTCTTTATATGTTTAAAATTGCTACTTTCTTGAATTCAATTCTTTTTATATCCTATTAACGATAATAAAATTAATTTTATATTTTTTTATAAATTAAATTTTATAAAATAAACATCATTTTTTAATAAATATGGTCAAAATTATTTTTTGGTGAATTGTTTGTATTTTTATGAGAAACATCGTTTTTTTGGTTGAATACTGAAAAAATACCGAATTTTAATTCATAACTCCATTTTACTATAATTTATTTATATAGTAAAATTTTATTTTATATTGGTATTAATGTTAAAATATATCAATTATAAGTATATTAATCCAATTTTTGTCATTATATTAATTTTTATGTTGAATTTAGATATAAAATTTTAATTAGCTTTTGAAAATTATCACTTTCAAAGCACAATTTCTTTCCACATCTGTAAGATTATAATTAATATTAAATTATACACTTTTGTGAAATGAATTTTAAAAAACATAAATACATGGTTGTAATAAGCATGATATTTATAGTATAATAATATCATTCTAATTTTTGACCAATAAGATTAGCGAATGTGATTAAAAATAATTATTCTGATTAAGTTAAAATTAAACTTAAGAAGGGATAAAACCTTAATGTTAAGGGAAAAAATGACCTATCAACTTATCCATGATAATTTTCTAGAACTATTTCATCCATAAACCATCCATTCTTGATTTTTTTGGTTTTTAGGACTTTTTTATGTCAAAACGTGGGTAAACCTTACTTGTTTTCACAATTTCCAAGTGTGTCTCCCGACTTATATAATACATCCACCTCCCCCACTTCATCATGCATCTCAAGACACTTTATATCAACCAATTTTTAAAATAATATCTCCTCAATATCCCTTCCCTCAACCTAGTATCCTCATATTGGTAATAATTCCATCCATCGAATCCCTTTGGTGAAAACAAAAAGTGGTTACCGAATAAGTGGTAACATCCTTCTTCAAGCTCTTTAGTTATGTTTTCATATTCGACCACCTAAATTCTTATTAATACGTGATTTAATAATAAAAATTATCCTAAATATACTTATATGCTGTTATTCTAAATTTTAAACCTACACTAACACACACTTTCATCTAATGGGTAATGAACTTACCCTTCTTGTGTGCAGCGAACTACAACCTCACAAAATGTTGTTGTTAATTTTTAATTTACCACCTCCCAGGGATTGGATTTATAATAGAAAACATATTTTTAAATTTTATATATAATACTTATTATATATTTAATTTTATTTAATTATTATATAACACATTTCATCATTCATTCCATTTTGTGTAAGTAAGAAAATTTCGTTTGGGGAAGTGTAGACTACCACCACCTCCAAGGGATGTGATTCATACACACCATACATAGAATGTATTAAATATGAGTTTAGTAAAATTATAATATATATAATAAATAATAATTCTATTTTAATTTTAATATATTTATATACATATATTTCATTTACATTCATTCAATAAGATAATAAAATAGAAACATCATTCATCCATACGTACGGCCCACCGTCTCCATGAATGGTGTATTCATTTCATACTTCTATCCTATATATAATAATATAAATACATAAATAATTAATATATATGATATTTATACCAGGATATATATTCGTGAAGTAGGTAAATCATGACCTATGTAATAGGATCAAGAAGAAAAAGTCAAACCATATACAAAAATAAAGCGGATATTACCTGAAACGTAACATTAACATGTAGTTGTTAATAAATTGGAAGTATAATGTCATAAAACTCATATATGGTTTTGGATATAATAATATTTTTCATTTTTATAATATTAATAAACTTTACTTTATCATATAGAATGTTCGAACGTGTGTAAATAAAGTCAAGACTTAAGGTAAGGGGATTTCATGTCACCTATTATTTCTTCGAGATACATTCTATATTCACCACACGATTATTTTGTATGATTTATATAATAAACTAGAAAATTTTATATCATTAATTTTATTTTTTTAATGACAATAAAATATTTAAATTATTTTAATCTTTCATGGGGATCAAGATTTTATGGTTACTTAGGTAGTTAAGGTTTTCCTATCCCAGTTTTGTTATCTGTGAGACACAAGCTATGTTCACCACCTATTTCTAATATGTTGTGTGTTTTATACATGTGTATATATTATATGATTATTATACGTAAACTAATTGGTATTTATATATCCATTTAATTATCCTTAATTCAAGGGGATATGTTTTAATTATTACCAAATCAATAAATTAATTTGATCTCAATTTTCCTTCTTTGAGACATATGCCATGTAATGCGCCTATATTTTTATTTGAGATTTATATAATACCTTTTTAGATATTATATCCTGAATATAATTATTTTAATTATATTTTATGATTAATTTATTGTTATTTTGTTTTAATGTTACCAAAGCGGTAATGACTTAAAGCTTTAATCTCATCATTTGTCGATATATTTTATGATTATACTTCCATTAATGAAATATTATGATCCATTTCTCAAGAAAACCCTTGAAGTTCATTAAAATATAGATATTAATTTTAAATCCATGTAATGATACCATTTTACCACTCTTTGGTACATAACATATTAAAGAAAAAGTTTTTATGAAAATCTAAATTTATTCATTCGTTCAGTCAGAAATTTGTGTTCATTCAAAATCATGTTTTCTAAAAAACTTACTGAAAATATTTTTTTAGTATCCTAGGATTATTAAAATATATTTCTAACCATGTATTTCCTTTTTATAAAATTTCTTTAAATGTAATATTGTTATTTTTTTTCCAATTGAAGTAATTTTTTCAAAATATTTAGGGTGAAAACGGAATTATCGGCATATACAGACCTACCATCATTCCTAACAATCATTTCCATGATTCTTACTTTATAAGTTTACAAGTGTATTTTTTAAAGAAATTTTTTCCTAATATTCTGTAAATTATTTTAATTTAAAATGTTTTTAAATTATTTTTTTTAAAATAAATTCTGTTGAAAAATGTTTTAAATGATTTTCAAAGAATCCTTTATTGATTTTCAAAAGGTTTTTTTCATGAAAAACGATTTCAATGATATAAAAGTTCATTTTATGTGTTTTCAAATTATTTTCAAGGAAAATGGTTATTAATATTTTTTCACACATATTTTATAAATTTTCAAGGAAAATAATATTCAAAATGCTTTTAGTCTTCTTTTTAATTTTTTCAAGGAAAATAGTTTTCAAAATGTTTTCAATCGTGTTTTATATGTTTTCAAGGGTAAAAATTTTCAAAATTATTTCAAGAATTATTTACAAGTTTTCATAAAAAATAAAATAAAATGGTTTTCTAATGGTTTTATGTGTTTAAACGGATTTTTCAAAGAATAAATGAAATTTTCGCAATAATTTTTATTAAAGTTATTTCAAAATTATTCTGCATATAAAATCGAATCTATGGATATTACAACTGAAATTTTATAAAATAATACAAATGATCCATTAATATCACTTCTATAAATGGATTATTCTTTGATGGAATTAATTTTATGAAAATAATTTTTTTATTTCACGGGTTATATATTTATGAAAAAATTTCCTCTTACAAGATATATATGCTTATGAAACCCATTTATCCTCAACCGGTTATATCATGATAAATGAATATGAAACCCTCTTCCTTTCATATGTTGTTCTAGAAAGAAATGATCATGAAACTTATATATTTTCTATAGGTTATGATATGACTACATTTTTATGATTCCCATTTCATTTAAAGGGTAATGTGTGATGTTTATAAAACCCATCTCATTTTATGGGTCATGATGTGATGGATGTTTTATTATCTTATGGAACATGTATATATTATTTTATTATGTTATGGGTGGGACCTATATCTCCCCATGATGCATTGGGTAACAATAAATGTTTTTTAATCTCAAGAGGGTACATGATAGGTAATACCAATCCTGAAATAAGGGGTAATTCGAAGCATGAAACAGGATGGTACATGGGAGGGTATCCCAAGCCTAAAACAAGAGGACATCGTAAGCCCGAAACAAAAGGGTATATGGGAGGTAATCACATGCCTAAAATAAGAGGGAATATTAATCCGTAAATAATAGGTTACATGCGAGGGCATCCCAATCCTGAAACAATCGGGTACATGGGAGGGTGTACTAAGCCCGATACTATAGTGAACACAGGAGGGAATCATAGACCTGAAGTAGGTACATGAGTTATTATCCCAAGCCTAACATGTTATGAAGGTCTTAGTAGTAAACCTTGACATAGGAATTTCTATGTGTATTTGTATACCACAAGTTCTTGGTCTTATTAGTATGTTATGGTTTAATGTCTTATACTCTTGATTCTCTTACGATTCATGTCTTACGAACATCCAATATTTAGGACGTGTCTCATGATTATGATATTATATTTGAAATGTATGTTTTGAAAATGATATGATCATGTTCTCATAACTATATATTAAAGTTCTGATTACATCTTTCCTTTATTTACCCTTATTGATCATTCGAGCTCACCCCTTTCTTAGGTTTTCATTCTCTAGGTTATGAAGAACGGTTTTATGTTGAATTAATAAAAGGTATGATCTTTGGGGGGGAAATTGAATATATTTCACCAAGTTAGAAGATTTTTTTTCAGGTTTCCAAAGAAAATAAACTATTACAGTCCTTGGTAATATGTTTAATATTCATCTAAATTGATGGGATATCCATGTATGTTAAGTTTGGGTCTCCATAGTTGGTATCAAAAGAAATTTTAGTCATCCATTGGAAAATAGGACGAGAAAAAATTAGGTATATCCATAGGGATATTTATAAGTATGTATCTTGGGGTGGGTCAAATGATAAGTCTAAGTATAATTTAATATTTAAGAAAATGTCCTCCAATTTTGGTAAAGGATAGAGTGAGTAGTTTCCAAACAATATATCCATGTATGGATTATACAAGTGGATATGGCTCTTGCACATATTTACCTATTGAAAAAAAACTCAAACAAGGTGCGTCGAGGCCTGACATGAGCATAACCAAGTAGAAAACAATGGTCCTTACTACACACCTGGTTTAACAAACCCTAGGGATATTCTTAAAAATTCACAAATAGTTTACAAACCATCATCAAGGATTTTAATATAATATGACAATGAATAACCCAGGATAAACCTAATGTGTCATCTATAAAAATTAGGTTTCATTATTCATACATACTATAAGTAATTTTTCATAATTATGTGGGTTTTTATAGGATATGTGTTTCTCTCCACACTATTTATGGTTTTATTCAATGGTGAGAACTAGCAGGAACATGGCTGACATTAAATATTTCAGATGAGTATGGTATGGGCATTATGAAATTTGATTTCCAAATTCGAAATATAATAATGAAACTTAGGAAGGTGGTATAAGTAATGTCTATACTTATGAAGATAAAGATCCCACAAAAGATAGGTGAAAGGTATGTGATGTTCTTCCAGTACTGTTTATATTAAACACGGGAAGATTTATTATATTGAGGATAAGTAAACGTAATAATTGATTCATCTTTCATATTCAAAGAAATATGTATTAAGGGATAAGTTGATGAAGCATGAGTAATTTTTTGTGAATAATGTTAGAATAATTAAGTATTTATGTTTTGGAATTCAATGATTATGTTATAGGAATCATGAAATATATAAGTATTTTTAGTATATTTTTCATTAAGGATTAAAAAGGATATGTTGAATGGTGATGATGATTTAAAAAAGTTCTTTAATGAAAATGTTATATTTTAAAGAAGGGAAGGAAAACCTTAACATGTTTAATATATAGAGAAATTTTTTTCATATGGAATAAAGAGATGATTTTTTAGATAAAGTAAATTGGATGGTATAAATGACATTGCAACAACTTAAATTTTTTTGACAATGTAGTCTATATAATAATGGATTAATATTAAAAATTCTTGGATTTAGAAAAAATATTATGTAATCTATAAAATAATAAAGCATGAATGTATTCCAAAATAATTTATGGTAATTCAAGTTATTACCATGTTTCAAGATAATATATGATGTGTGTAATCACGTGTTTGGAATGAGACAACCATGAAATAATCTGTGATATATGCCGGGTCAAAATTAAGTTGATTTCATGATATTATTTTTAAATTATTGAATTTTCATTTTTCAGAAGGATTATATTGATAACAATGTATGAAAATATAATGTTAAACATTAGATGGATTTTTTGAGATTAAAGTATAATATCACCACATGATTATTTGTGCATATTGGATAACCTGTTCTAACAACATTATGTTGATGATAACTAATGTCCAATGGGATGGCATATCATAGATCTCATGATCTTTTTGTGCTTCAGTAATGAAAATTTATCCATAGTTTTTGGATAAAGAGGTGAATTGGATCATATAAAAACAAAGGTAGAGGTTGTCTTAAAATCATTCATGTATATGTTTTCAGGAAAATTATTCAACATTAGGAAAATGATCAAGAAATAAAATATATTCCTAATACAATAATTTTTGTTTTAGTGATTTCCTTTTAAATCATAAAAGATTTATTACATTGAGGGCCTCAAATTTCCATTTACCATTCACTTATTTTGGATTGATGACCACAATTACTACCTATAAATATGTACACTTTTCCTCCAAGTCAGTATTTTGACATTCCACCTATGTTCTCCTTTATAGAAACCTAGTTATTCCTCTCTTTAGGTAACCATAATGTTTTAAACATTAATTTTAAAAAAGGTTTCAAAATTAGTTTTTTCATTAATGGTTTATATGAAAGGAACATTATAGTATTAAAAAATTTATACCTACAGGAATTTAGAGTGTGAAATTCATTTTAAGGGGGGGTAAAATGTAACACCTCAAGATTTTGTGAAATATCTTTTTTTAAATTAATTTAATTATCTTGATATTTTATATTTTACACAACATAGAATATTGTTTTTTATCTTATATCACAATTTTTAGTCTTTGTACTCTATAATAAAAACATAAATTATATTTCCCTACATGCAACACAAACATGGATTGTGTTACATTCAACACTAAGTTTCTACGAAAAATCATTTTATTGTTATAATTATTTAAATAAGATAGTTACAATATATCAATTAAACATATTAATATTAATATTAATAAATAATTTCTAAATTCTATTTATTATGGTTTCATATAAATAAAACACATTGATAATGAAATGTATATATTTTTTTGGAAGTATTTATATGTTTAAAAATACTATTTTCTTAGAGAAACTGCTTTTCTATGTCCTTCAATGAACAATAATAAAATTATTTTTATACACTTTTAGAAATAAAATTTTAAAAAAAAATTAATTTATAATGTCAAAATTATCTTAGGGTGATGTTTTCTGTTTTTTCTGAGAAACGTCATTTTTTATAAATAGTGACCTATATGGAATTTAAATTCAAAACTTCTTTTTCATCCAATTTATTTATATAGTTAAATTTTATTTTATGTTAGTTTTAAAGATAAAATATAACAAATATACATATATTAATCCAATTTATTTAATTGGGATAGTTTTAATTTGGAATTTAGATATAAAATCTTAATGAACTTTTGAAAATTCTCACTTAAAAAGAACGCTTTCTCGACCTGTCTGCGGGATGAGCATTAAAAATTATTTTTGCGCTTCTATGAATTGAATTTTGAAAATTTGAAATAAAAGGGATAAAAAACATTTATATTTATATTCTGATAATATAAACTTAATTTTATGCAAAAAAAGTAGTGGTAATGATTAAAATTAATTACAATAATTAAGGTAAAATTAAGATTAATAAGAGACTAAACCTCAATATTAAGATTCCAAATGACCTATCCACTTGTAAAACACCCATTTTTGGGACATATTTAGGCCCTAAAACTTCTATTATTGAGTTTTGTTGTTTAGTTAAATGTTTTAGGTAACATCTTGGGTAGACCAAACATTTTTTTAAAAATTCCATGTGTGCCCCCTCCCTCCCATATAAAAGGCCACAAACTCTCCCACTTCCCCACACATATCAATCCAATTTGGCTCAAAAAATATCATCCCAAATATATCCTAAATATCCTTGGCCTAATACTATAATCTTCATCTTTAAAAGAAATCCAATCATAGAATCCCTTTGGTTCAAACCAAAATGTGTTTCCCGAATAAGAGGTAACATCCTTCCTCAAGCTCTTTAGTTTTATTTTCATTATCCACCAACTAAATTATTATTATTCCATAATTATATAATAAAAAAATTATCATAAATATATTTATATATTTTTCTTCTAAATGTTAGACCAACACTTACACACACACACCTCTAATGGGTAACAAACATAGCATTCTTGTGTGATGAACTACCACCTCGCAAAATGTTGTTGTTTGTTTTTTTCTTTCACCACCTATCATCATTGGGAATTATGATGAAAACTATATTTTTATGTTTTATATATAATATATTTTAATTTTTTTATTCTTTAATTATTATATAACACATACCTTAATTGTTTCCATTTTTTATGTATGATAATTTCGTTTGGGGAAGTGTGGACCATCACCTCCTCAAAGCGATGAGATTCATATGCCCCTTTCATAGAATGTATTAAGGATGAAGTCAGTTAATGAATATAATATATATAAAATAATAATGAGAATTTAATTATAATATATATATATATATCATTTACTTTCTTTTGGTATGACAATAAAACAGAAACAACGTTCATGCATACGTACGACCTACCGTCTCCATGAACCGTGTATTCCATTTCATAATTCTATCCTATATATATTATTATAAACAAATATATAATTAATATATATTATATTTATACCATATTTAAAATTATATAATTAGTTAAATAATGATCTATGTAACTGGATAAATTATAAAAAATCAAAACATATATGAAAAATAATGTAGATATTATTTAAAATGTAACATTAACACAGAGTTTTTAATAATCAGGTAATATAATGTCCTAAAAAATAATATATGGTATTGTATATAATATCCTGGTTATGTTAAATATTTATAACAAAATTATATATATTATACATTATTTTTTAATGTGTATTAAGGAAATCAAGACATAAAGTAGGGGGATTTCAACTCACATGTTTTTTTCTGTGAGATACATTCCTTATTCACCACTCTTTTATTTTATGTTGTGCATATAATGAACTAAGAAATTTTATCTAATTAATTTTCTTTATTTAAAGATATTAAAATATTTAAATTATGTTAAACTCTCATTTGGATCACAATTATAATGTTACTCAGGTAGTAAGTGTTTTCACATCCCACTTTTATTTTCCGCGAGACACAAGCTATGTTCACCACATATTTTGTATATTAAGTGTATTTACTAACCATGGATGTATTATATAATAATTATACATAAATTTATGTGTATTAAAATTTTAATTTTATGATCCTTCTTTCATGGGGGTTATTTTTGAAAAGTTACCAAATTGGTAAAGTAAATTTGTCTCAATTCTTCTTGACATATGCCATGTTCTACACCAATATTTTTCTATGAGGTATATATAATTCATTTTTACATGGTATATCATGAATATAATTCATTTAATGATATTTTAGGCTTTATTTAATTTTATTATCTCCATTCCATTATGTTTTAATGTTACCAATGTTATAACAATTTATAGTTTTAATATCATCATTTATCGAGATTGTTTATGATTATGCTTTCAATGATGAAATAGTATTATCCATATCTCAAGAAATATCTTCAATTTTTTACACTCCTGATATGAATGTTAAATCAAATTAGTTTTACCATTTTCACTTCTTGTTACTTAAGATAATTTATAAAATGTTTTTTTGAAAATCTTCCCATTTTCATCTTTTTGTTAGAAATCAGTTCTTTTTCAAAATTATGTTTTCCCAAAAGATAAATTTTGAACAAGTTATAATAATATCCTATGATTTTTAAAATACATTTATACCCATGTATTTACTTTTTAAAATAGTTTTTAAGAGTAATATTTTGTCATTTTTTGATGAAGGCACTTTTTTGACTTTTTATGGTGAAAAAGGAATATTTAGTAAGTACAGACCTGCCAGAATTCATGATAACCATTTCCTTGATGCTTAATTTGTATGTTTACAATATTATTATTTTTTTTAAAAAAATCCCTAATAGTATAGAATTTTTTTTATTTTAATATGGTTTTCAAAGAAAAATGGTTTTGAAAAAAAAGGTTTAAAAATGTTTTAAACGATTTTTGAAGCATAATTTATATGTTTTAAAAATGATGTTTTCAAAGAAAATGATTTAAATGATATCAAATATCATTTTATATATCATTGAATTATTTTCACAAAAAATGGGTTTCAAAATGATTAATATATTTTTTATAAGTTTTCAATTAAAACACTTTTCAAAATCATTTCAATATTCTTTTATAGTTTTTCAAGAAAAATGGTTTCCTGATTCTTTCAAGAATATTTTATAAGTTTTAAAGGGATAAGGTTTTCCAAATGATTTCGATACATACTTATAATTTTTCGATGTAGTTTTAAATAAAATGGATTTCTATAGGTTTTATTTTTTTAAAATCCATTTTAAAAGAAGAAATTATATTTTCCATAATAAATGTTTTTTTAATATATTTGAAAATTATTTTTAAAAAACGATGAAATCTTTTTATGTTACTCATTAACTTTTGGGATATGATCCAAATGTTCTATTCATATTATTTCTTTGAATGGTTTATTTTTTATGTCATAATCACATGTTATATGTTTATGAAACTCATTCCTATTCCACAAGATATATACTTATTTAACACATTTCTCTACAATGGGTTACACCATGATAAATGCATATGAAACCCACCTTCTTACATGGGTTATTATTTGATGAAATGATCATTAAATCTATATATTTTCTATAGGATGTGATAGGATTAAATGTTTAGGACACCTATATCATTTCATGGGTTATGATATGATTTTTATAAAACCTATCTCTTTTGAGTTTCATGATATGATGAACTTTTTATTATCTTGTAAACCATGTATGTATGATTTTCTTATATTATTGTTTGACCTATATATGCCCCCAATTAATTGGTTAATGATAAATTTTTTATGATCTCTAGAGGGTATATGGGAGGGAATCCCAAGCCTAAAATAATTGGGGCATTTTATGACCGAAATAAGAGGGTACATTAGAGGGAATCCCGAGCCTAAAATAAGAGGGCATATTAGGCCTGAAAAAGGAGGGTACAATGGAGGGAATCCCAATATCAAAATAAGAGGGTACATATGAGGTATTCCCAAGCCTAAAATAAAAAGGTACGCATGAGGGAATCCCAATCCCAAAGTAGGTACACTTGTTATTTTTCCAATACTAACATGTTATGAAGGTATTGGTAGAAAGCAATGATGTAGGATTTTCTAGTTTTATTTGTATTACTCATGTTCCATGTCTTATTAATATGTTATGATTTCATGGATTATGCTCTTTATTCCCTTATGATTCATGTATTAAAAACTAAGAATGTTTATGCCATGTATCAGGATTATGATTTTCAATATAGAGTGTCACGAACCAACCCAGGTCGACCCTGAACCAGTCACCCGATCCGGCCCACGACATGCCCTGTAGGGGGTTCCCTATCCCCAAGGGCTGGAAACTAGTGTCAGGCATCAAAAATAAACAAGCGGGAATGATTTGGCCCATAAATGGAAGACAAATAAAAAAAACAATGGAAATGAAAAAAATAAGTCCAGCGAGAAAATATAGACGCACGTACCTCTATGTGACCCTATGGGTCACCACCAATCGCAATCCAATGTTGCACTATGGAAACTGAATCCAAGAAAGGCGCAGCAACTGAAGATAAAAAAACAAAGGTAAAACAATAGGAGTGAGTACTAAAACTATGTAGGCATTCCCAAACAATGTATTCTCATATGCATTTCCATTAAATAAAAGAACCATCAATTTCAAGTTTGAAATACAATATCTAAAACTAGGTTTCTACACATTTTCTTCTTAAAAAAAAATCACGATCCATTTCCCTTGGTATTTTCAACTATGTTCTTTTCAAAGGAGGAATCTTTAACCTTTTTCAAGATAGAGGGATAGTGGAGTGTAAAACATTTTAAAAACCATTTTCCACAAACATTTGAAGATCACTTTTATCCGCTTTAACCAAGAGATGAATCATACACGAAGGAAAAAAAAAACAATAATCACACAAGGGAAATAAAAAATAAAAAGAAAGAGTAATCAACCAAATAAGGCACCTCCATCATCCACTATAGATAACTAAGTGCTGATATACATGGGAAAACCTAGGAGCTTGTGAATAGTCTAGAACGTACTATACACGTGACTCATCCCGAAGGCATGCCTACTCTAGATGACGTCATAATTCCCAAATGCTTGGTATCTCCCTACTTGGCCTAACCGAGTGGCCCAATCCCCTAGCAGAGTATAATCTATACTAAGGGCCATGAGCCAATGCGTAGTCTAAACTAGTTCAACAATTGTTCACTAAAAATTCACTTGCTATGCTAGGTTCCCATGTCTATACTAAAATGGGGGTGAGACAACAATGTCAAACATGTATCCAGTAATAAGTATATTCTTCACACATTGTCAACACACACAAAAAAGTCACCCCCGAGTCACCCCAAAGAATATATCCCTCACCTTTCAACCATTTGATCATAGGAACTTCCTACTTGATGGACCTCCCATAACATAAAACTCAACCAAATCAAGGGGACCACATCCAAGGAGAGTTTTCTTAAGATAACTGGTTTTAAAAAAGTGCCAAACGGGCCTCACATAAATTTTGCATGTTGAGCTATTTCTTAATAATCACACACATGCCACTTTGAAAACCTGAAATACACTTTGAAACCAATTTATGGAACCCAAACCATCATTTTAAATCTAAAACACATTCACAAAGGCCAAAGGGGAATTTCATCAGGAACATGATGTGAAACCACAATCAAACCATTTAATGCAACACATTTCAAGAAATAAACCACTCCAATCAAGACATACCATTTTTCTAACAATTATATATCAAAAACTAATACTGATACTAGGTTTGAAAATTGAGAAATAAATGATTCTTGAATTTAATGGTTGATGCATAGCGATCCTACCACAACATGCTGCTTTTTGAACACGACCACTCGAACCGAACCTTTCGCTTATACATAAATGAATTTATACATATATATATATTTATATATATATATATAAATTTCCCTAGATGAATTTCACATATTAAATGCTCCATTAGAGAGTATGTACAAAGATTTAATATATATATATATATGTCTTACCTTGTGCATATACATATAGGCATTCTGGACACCTGTAGCTCGAGACCACAAACCAAAGTTCAACACACTACACCACAAATACTACAAACCTTAAAATAAATAAAGACCCTAATTATGATGGTTTGAAACCAAACTATAGCATAAAATCAAAACCTCATATGGTGGTGGAAAACCAAAATATTTTGAACCACCTCTCCATTGGCAGTAATTGACGGAATCCACAAGAATATGTCTCAGGGGACCATTCTCACAACCCTAAACTGTAATAAATCACAAACCCCCAATCAAACCCTAACCTAGGGTTTCAATTAATAAAAACATAAATCATTCCATTATTTAATAAATCAAGGGAAAACAATATCACATCACAATTGACACCCATACCTTCACTCATATCAACAATTTTTGGAAATTACTTTTTAAAACAACTTGATCTTCGGACTCAATTTGAAGGAAAAGCGTACATACCCTCGAACATAACCAAATAGGTCAAGGTAACTCCAGTTTCCCTTTATAAAACCAAAACACAACTTTAAGGCATAGAAACCCCTTTAAACACAGAATAATCCCACTCAATAAAACCAATTTGGCCTAAAACACAAAGATGATGTGTATTTCATAGTGAAAACATTCATTGGCATTTTTATTTTATCAAACATAAAGAATGCATAAAATCCCATTAGATTAAAAGTGAGAGACCCCATTTAAAGTCATTAAGAGGTACACCTCAATTTAAAATCAATTCACTTTAAAAGAATATCTTCACCCAATAGAAAACCCAACCTTCCAAGACCCTTTTACCCACTTTAAAACCATTAGCATGACACAAGTGCATTTTATGGAAATCCCAGCACAATTAAATGTTCCAATTTAAATCATAAAACAAGGACACAAGAAACCAACCATTTATATCAAATCCAAGAACTAAAATTGGTCCAAATAAACTCATGGATTTCAAATATAGTTATACTTAGTATCAAAGGGAAAAAGGAATAAGCATAATAGAATTCAAGAAATTGATAATGAAGGGAGATGAATATTACCGGGGGGAACCGTAATGGCCACCGGAGGAAGATGGGGATGCACCGACCAAAGGTGTTTCATGCTGCTGCTAGGTCGGAGAGAGAGTGATAAGGGAGGGTGTCAGCTGAATAGGTGTGCGTAGAGGATTCAAGCTTCTAAAAGAGGGATATAGCATAGGAAGAGAGGAGTCGGCTGGGGTTTAGAGCGGTGAGGTCGGCTGGTCGTAGTAAGGGAGGAGGGGAGGGATTTTCTGCACACAGGTCGCCGGAGGGAGGAGATTGTGCTGGGGGTCCGAGCGTGCCACACTAGAGAGGGAGAAAGCAAGAGGGTGTCGGCCGGCCGTGCACACATGTGGTCGAGGGGGGGGGGATAGCCACTACGCTACACCTGTGGAGGGGGAGAAGTCTCCTCACAGGGAGTAGAATAAAAATTGGGGGGGGGGGTGCGATGCCCCCTCATAGGGTTCGACCAAAAAATTTTCATAATTATAATAATAATAATAATAACAACAACAACAATAGAAATAATAATAATAATATAATTATAAAAAATCACAATATTATTACTATTATATTGATTAAATTTTTTTCTAAAAAATAATATTATTAAATTGTTATCCTACTTTATATAATTTATCATTTAATTTATTTATTTATTTATTTCAAAAGTCGTGGAGCTGCATGGCTCGCATGTCGTCATGCACGCGGTTGAGAAGACTGCGCTCAAACTATGTCTCCCAACACTGACTATTTAAGGGGTTAAGTTGCATGATTGTCACACAGTTTTATGAATTTCTCACAAGTCATGCGTCAAACTCATTCGGGGTGTGACATATAGGGTATGATCTTCAAATGATAAACTCATCTTCTCATACCCTTATATTCGTGTTATGCTTACAATCTTCATTTATTTAACCTTAATGAGCATTAAAGCTCACCCCTTTGTTATGTTTATTTTCCCAAAGTTATGAAGAAATTTTTTATGTACATGTATTATAGGAGAAGATCATTTTCTGAAACATTGAGGATCTTTCATAAAGTTAGAATATTATTTTCCACGTTTCCAATGACACTAAACTATAATGGTCCTTAAGCATGTACTTTTTTAAAATGGTGAGTGTTAATATAATTTTATGTGATATATATGTATGTTAATCCTTGGTCTTTATAGGCACTCTATCACCATATAGACACTAATTCAATAGTTCAAGATCATTTGGACCCACCCATGAAATCTCACGGGTCTCAAAAGACCCTAATACATAGGTAGGAAATCACAACTTGGACAATTGGAGGACATCAAATACCCAATCTAGATCAACCATATCTGTATGGGATCATATAAAAATGATACTATGAACCATACTTAAATATACCTCTAAATGAAGGATCAACACCCTATGCACAGAGGACATGCCGATTCCATAAACCCCACTTAGGGTATAAGCATAAATGATAGTAGATCACACTCCAGTATCCTAGAGGGACACTAAAAACACTATCAAAGATTCATCCTAATATGGGGATCCCAATCCAGATGTGTGGAAGTAATACGGCTCATTACCCTTGAGAGGTTGGACCAAGGGAACATGCTCAACTGATACTTGTATAAATTGAAGTAACGAAGGGATCCAAACACCCTCAAAGGTTGTACAAAACATATAATGTGGGGGGGTAAATAGAATGTCTAACTAACCCCTGGTATTCCTATGTTTCTAGGATTTACATGACATGTAAATATTGAAATAAAAAAGCATGTATGTAGTCACAAATAGTGTATTTAGATCTCCAAGACCTTTATCTTCCAATTTTCCTGTTTTTATCTACCACTGGATGAGCCTATGTACTAACCCATGTACACATAGTCATGTAGGTGTATACTCTAATATAAACTTCAGGATTCCATCATGGTTTACCAGACTGGTGATAGAGATCACATGGGATTAGATCTTTTTATGTCTGTAGAAACCCATGTGCCATATAGGGGGCTCTACAAGACATGTGATTCTTCACGACGCACTGTGTAAAGTGAGATTTACCAACCATGTTGGATCATATTCCATTATATCCTTCGTATCTCCAATTTCTCCGTCCTTACTAGGATTTAAAGATCTAGGGTCAGTAGATCTTCTTATCATTGGGGACTGGGATTCTAGGATTTTAATTATCTTAAGAAATCCCCAAATGCGCCATTTGTATCCACACTGCAGAATCCATGATAAAAAGGAATTTAATATCTATTATAATCCACCTATGAATGTACTCGATAATTTTTTCACCTTTATCACACCCTTGATCATGAACAAAAATCATGGTATTTATTTGTTTCACTGACTAACAGTCACACAATTACTGATTATCGAGTATTCATTGGACCATTGGCCAAGGAAAACACCAATGATGAACATGTGAGGAAGGCATGGATAATCCCATAAAACACAATATACAAGGAATGAACCTCACATTTTTTCAAATGGAATAAATCTATATTTAATGTATTAGTAACAAAAAAAGGAAAAATAAACAATGGTCAAATAATTCCACTGTAAACAAATCAACCATAGATGTGTGAATCAATTATTATTCATGGAATTGATCCACATTCAACTGTTAGAAAATAATTTTATGTATAGACACAAATAAAACATCCTATGTGGATGTTGGATTAATAAATGTTGAATAATAGTCATGTGTTTTCATCATTAGAGAAATCTATGAACTCTATTGGTGCATGATCCTTGATCTAATATAAATTCGGTGTCATCTTCTAATGATCCTATAATAGATCATCTTTAATATATCCTCTCAATATCTAGGTTTTTTCTTATAAATCTATAGATTGATACACAGTAGTTTATTTTTAGAGGACTTTGGGTCATGAAATTTTAATAAAACAAATTAATTTAATTTAATTAATTAATTTAATAAATCATCCATGACTGAGCTCAGCTTGATTTCCTAACGTAGTCTAAGGTAAATTCATTCCTAAGGTAATTACCAGGATCTAAACTAAACTCCAACCTCATATTTTTGCTTCAATCCTCTATTTTGGAGTTATTCACCTTTTTTAGGAAAAATGTACATGCTTGATATTAATATCTTTATTGTATTATAATTATTAATTCTATGCTCATCAGGACTCAAATTCCCACTTCGTCTCGATTTCTTCTTCAAAAAATAATTCATATAATAGTTTTAACGAAATCCATAGAAAATCAGAGTAATTATAGTCAAAATGGAATATATCAATAATAATATAGTATAATATGATCATAAGGGTATTATAATATAAAAAAGTACATGTTATCAACATAAAATATTCATACTCATGTACTTTTAGATCATAAACTCTAAAATCATATAATATCTATAATTGAGATCAATAATGGTTTGAAATCACTTTTCACCATTAGTGAGTTATAGCATAGATATGTGGCATCATAATCTTATGAAATCATAATCTCATAAAAATAGCTAATCACAATCATTCCCCTACATGATCTTATGAGAATAGATAGAAAGTGAGAATACTCATGCAAGTATTTTTGAAAACATCCATTTGAAATCATCTCCATAAATAATATTTTATGAATGGATAGAATTAGTCATACTTTGACATAAAAAATTGAACATATCAATATGTATTCGTGTCCATGTTTAATATTTTTATCATTTCTATAATCAATCAAAATCATGCATCAAAAAATGAAAAAATATATTCAGAATCATGTATATGCTTGTCATTAACTTCTCATGAGAAATAAATATCACATTACCTAATGAATTTTAGAGTTATACCAGACCCAATAATCATATATTTATATTATATTTAAATGTATTCCACAAGGTCATGAAAAAATTTATCATTTCATCATATATTAACCTATTAAAAGAAAATGTGAGTCATCAATATACCATAATCATAATCAAAAACCGTCTAGAGAGTGAATAACTATGGTATAATTGGATCATATCCCTATTGAATCATAATTAATGTTAATATATGTTGGAATATATGATAATATCATAAAAGAACACTAAAATATTTCCTGAGGAGAATACCTTTTTCATTTTTAAATATGTTATATACAATGTAATATTTGGCGGAATATTTTTAATTTTTTTTTGAAAATAATCATGTAAACATTTAATAAATATGTTAAGCATTTTTGTTTTTATAAAGGTAGTAAATTATATCAATTTCATGACTGTCAAAACAAAGATACTACACACTCTTTTTCTAAAAAGCAGCTTATTAATAAAATGAAAAGGAGATCCTTTTTAATGCCTTTTTAAGAAATATAAAACATATATAAAAATGACTTTAAAAAATCATTTATAATAGTAAAAAACATTCTTGAAAATGTTTTAGAAAATAAGGACATGTAAGAAAAGGTATATCTGACCTAACAATGAGAAATATGGTCATCTTTTCAAAAAAAGATTTTTTGAACCATTTTGAGTACCAAGGAAAAGATAATGGTTCTAAAACATAAATTTTTTTGTAATAACCAGTGGGTAATAAAAAAAATACAAATTATAATATATGGATCATGTAATTTCATTAAATGAAATTCAAGCATCCCTATTAAAATTGTACTGGAGCATAAAGACCTTAATGCTTTGGTCACTTTTTAATCATAATTCACATGAAAGAATAACATTAAATGGTATATTAAATTTAATGAAAATAATGATTTTAATGATATAAAATGATAAATGTTCTATTCATACAACTCATAAGAGAATATTAGTGTGTAATATAACATATGTCCCAAAGAAGACAATTTGAGATGACAAACACTTACCAAAAGTCTTTTCTTCCTTCATATATATTTGAAACTCATCTATAATAAATATTGATTAATTATATATCTATTAAAGAATCGTTTACATACATAACAAACTATTTATAATTTATTTATTATTTCAAATAATCTTTTAATTTACAATTATTCTTTAAAATATACATCCGGATGAAAACTGTATTCTTTCTCTGCTTATTTCAATTAGATGGTTCTAGTATATGCATCATAATCATGGTTACATCATATATATAATATTAATTTTGATATTATTATAATATTTTTTCATTATATAAACCATTAAAACCATTCCTAAATTTTTTTGAAGAAAAATAAATTACATCACTTTGATGAATTGGTAAGTCATTTGTACACATGAGTTATTTTCCCATTTTTTGATGGATGGGATAAAAGAAAGATAAATAATAATTAAAAATTACAGAATAATTATTATATCCTAAATATTATATATATTTATTAAATATATCCTTTTTACTAGTCATGTAAATTAGAAATGAAAAATGAATCACATCACTTTATTGAGGTGGTATTCCACACATATGCATGAGAGAAAATATTATTTCACAATGGATTGGTGGATGAGAAGTTTGATAAGATAATATAATTAAATATGAAAAATAATTTCATAAATATCATATATAACCATTAAATACATCATAATAACCAACCATGAAAGAGGACGGAAAATGAATCGAATCGCTATATAGAGGCGGTAGTCCACATGTACACCTGATTGATACATTCATTTAATATTTGATGGAAACGAGGTCGAACAAGTTTTTTAAATATTTATAATAGCATATAAATAGATTTATTATACTATATTAGTCCAGTTATGATAGATACAATAGTTTTACAGGATATTTAATTAGAAATAAAATTCAAACTCCCCGATTAATAGTTACACCTCATCATTGAGAAACCCCATTTGGTTTAAAACTTAATCCATTAAAGGATGGTATTATGATCCAATAAGGAACTATAGATAATGGTGTGGTATTTTAGTATAGTATTTCAGTAGTTATTGTCCAATATATGAATCTTTTTATGTGTGTACAAGAGATGAGAGAAATTTTCCCATTTATAGTGAAAAAAGAATACACTAGGAATTACACAAAATATTTAAATATATTAAACATTTTTCATGTAAAAGCGGGTGGGAAAAATAAAAAATATAATTTTGAATAATTTTTAAATAATTTTGAATAATTAAATTTTGATAGGTTTATGAGTCATTTTAAAACTTATATTTGGGTGTAACGCATTTATTAACCAATTTCAACTACAACCATGGTAACTACTTTTTGAATAATAAAGAGTTATAAATTTTATTCTGAGGTAAAAATTAGATAACAACGGATTAACTTTATTACCATAATAGATATTATACTATTTAAATATTTTAATGATTTTTCATTCATTTAATAATCTAATATTTAAATAAAATACCGTTAAATCCATTTTTAGAACTGTTCACATATTATTAATTTAAAAACATCATGAAAGGTATGGGATTTGAATATAAATGATTTAACCATAATTATATAAATTATTATCAACCATAAAATTTATCTCAAATCATAATAAATCCAAAACATTATTACTTTTTAGGTTTTAAATATCATATACTTTGATTTTTCACTATTTACACAAGCACTATTTCAGCGTTATGTCAGCATTTAAGGTAATTAAACCAACAATAAAAATTAAAAATAAATTAACATTAAGAAAACAAATTACTATTTATATAAAAATTTTATTCACTAATAACATATTTTTCTCCCTATGTAATCATATATGATAAATTAAAATCAAGAGAGTTGCATTTTTGAATTTTTTTATTAATATAATATAATAGTATTTATCAAATAAAAATGGAACCAAAATAAGATATTTTTAAACATAAGATTATCCTATTGAACTAAAATATTAATATATTAATTATCTATGTGTTATATATATTTTTAAATTATTATGATTTTTTTAAATCTTAATTACTTTGTTTATAGTTACTGAGGTGACATATATTTACCAAGGTTACTATTCATTATATTAAAAAAATAAAGTTTCCCAATTTACAAAAAATAATGATCCTTATTCAAAATAATGAATCCATTTTTCAAAATTTAGTTTCTAGAAGTGGAATAACTAAATTTTAATAAAAATACATAAAATGGAATGAAAATCAATTTTTAGACTAATGTGTTTTTTTGCCAAAAAATAAAAGTTTACCTAGATCATGTATAAAAATTATTATTTTGTAAATATTTATTTTATTTATAAATAAATGAAACTTATGTAAATTTAATATAAAATTTAAATAATTATTATAATTTTCAAAGAAAATAAGTGACACAATTACAAAAAACAGTATTTTTCAGTCTTCATTGAAAAATCTATTCTTATGAAAAATAAAAAAAATGAAAGAAAGATATTTTTTATATTCTTATTAAAAAAATTATATACATCTTTCAAAAAAAATCCCAATATTTTTATAAAATAATTATAATACTCATTCATGAAAATCAATAAAAACCATTTTTAAGGAAACATATTATCAAAGAAGAAACTATCTAAAAACATTGAGTGCTTATTTATTAAGAATTAATCAATAAATTTTTATTGAGTAGGTAAATTTTATATATATTTAATAATTTTTTTTATCCTTTTCATACATTTCAATCTAATATCTAGTTTATAATTATTAATTTTAAATAATAATATGTTTACCGTATATCACAATTCACAAAAAGCTTTGTGTTGTATATTAAACAATATATCGATCTTATTATTCTTTTAAACTAATATTTTGAGGATTTAAACACAATAATTTGAAACCAACTTTGTTTTTCACCAAGTATGTCTTGGATTAGTAACTGAGGACTAGATTCCTTGTTAATCTCAATGAGGGTACTGAGTTAATGGATGTTGGGAACGAGCACTTATCCTTATTACCATAGAAGAATTCTAACAACACATAGTGGTAAAAAATAAGAAGTATATTGAAATCCTATTTCATACTAAACAAACCTAACTACATAAATTTATAGTATCTGAATGAATAAGTATGTATATGTCAACATTTAACTAAGGGAAGGCTGATACATCATCAATTTCAAGTGAATCAGATTGGTATATCAAAATGGAAAATGGAGGTTTGGAGATTGTTAATATCATATTCCTCACGATGAAATTAGATAATAACCTTATTTAAACATTAAAATCTTATCAATATATTCTAGTGGATATATAAGGGTGGGATTATATTAATTATAATGCCTTATAGAGTATCATTCATATTTTGATAGTAGAAGCAGTAGTAAAAGAATACTATTGCCATCATATTTTGGTGGCTAACAGGTTCAATGATCATATTAACACCCCTATAAATTTAAACAAATAGTATCGATATATTTTGAGAGATAAGGAAAAGATTATTTATATCCCCACACCCATTTAGGATCATCACCAATATATTTCAGTGAAAATTGATGATCAATATTGGTCTCATTTCCTCCTTCCATCTGGTGTTGGTTTGTATATTCTGGAAACCACTTTAGGATATACTCATATTTCTACCAACACCACTAAAAAAAATTGATGTATTATTATATTTTATTAAGATCTAGTTCATATTTCTTATCCCCCTAAATCCAATATGATTTGAAATTATACTCCATTGGCATCCAATAAAAAATCCATCACTCCATCCCTATTCAAGAGAACCCACTGGCACAGTCCAAGGGCCTGAAGAGGGAAGGGTAATATCATTACATATACCAAATATTATTTTTATTATATTATATAAAAAATATAAAATTCATATATAATGTGTCATATATATGAAATCCTCTAAATTTTTTTTCCAGAATCAACTTCCTGATAGAGAATGTCTAGAAGGTAATCTCATTGAGGGTAACATGTAACTCAAGATCAAGATCATATTTGTTCCACCGACCAATTTCAATGTTCTTAACATTATAAAATATTTTTAGATATAGGATCTATAATATAACAAATCCTTTTCAAAAATTTGTATTAGTTATATTCATTAAAGTCATCTCCATGATGGTATCAAGATCGGTTATAGGAGAACTTCTCATGATTCGATTCATGAAAACTTGGTAAGATGATCCTCTATTTACCCATAAAGTTATTATTTATTTCAATGGAGGTTCTCCCCATGTAATCCACAAATAAATTCTTCCCCAAAGCAGCATCTAACTAGTACAATAACTTCATCCACTTGTCGATGTTTCCCTAAAGATGCCCTCATACCAAGAAATGCTTGAAATCTCAAGGACTATCACACTATGTACCTCTTCAATAATGGGTGATACCATATACCCTTCAATGGTAAATATAAAGAAATTGTTATTATATGTGCCACCTTCAAAGCTTCTGTACCTAGATGAAATGAATATGACCCCCAAAAAGTATTACTTCCCTTGATATTGTGGATAAAAAATAGAATATTGGTTAGATCATGTGGCATAATATCATCCAAAGGACAAAGAGTGTTCTATAATTATGAGAAAGAAACTTTCCAAGAACCAAATACCATTTATGTTCTTTCTCATGGACACTAGTGATTATGGTATTCAATATATTATAATAAAATAATCAATAAAAGTTTTACCAGGAAGATGTTTATTACTTATCACCATTTGAAGGTGGGATATTTATCTAACTGAGAGTACATCAACCATGAAAAGACAACTATAGAACACTTTTATTTGATTGATGTTTTTTACCTTTTATTTGGGTGGAAATAGAAGATAAAAATATTGTTCTAAGACCTATATCATGCCTAACTCGGTATCTTGAAGGCTCTATAGTAGTTAGTTAGAGATTCACCTTTCAACATTAAAATTAGATGTTGTGGCCAGTATGGGGTACTACATTTCACTCTTCTCCCTAACAAGCAATATCTTACCAATGTGGTGTCATTCAATTTCATCACCTTTGGATGAGTCTTCATCCTAGGTTATATATTTAATAACTAGTAACTTCAACCAAATCCCACCACTTCCAAATCCCAAGAGTATTGTACTTGAAGTTATTATAAACTTTTGATGTCACTATATTGGGATTCAAAAAAAGCTGGATTGGGATTTACATTTTATGATAAAAAACCTTCAACCATGATGAAACTGTTAATGGATATTTGTTCATAACATGAATAATATTTATTTCTTGATCATTGTCATATACAATATGAAAATATCGATTAGGAATCTACAACACCTTACACCCTCAAAATATGGGACTCACCCCATCCAAAATGGCTAATGTAATATTAATCAATTTTTTCATAACTGCTATCCTTGGGGACATCAAAATCCCTAGATAATTCTATATATTTTTGTAGTAGAATCTAGACAAATCTAGACCACAGGGTTGGGGGAATTAATACACTCACCCTCTCCCCTATCAAGGATATTAGTTTTCTCTAAGCTGGGAGAATCATCACAAGTGCCTACCTCCTTGTTCCTTATAAAATGTTAAATTTTTCATTATTATTAGAATAATATATAAGGTTGGTTGGGGACTCCCTTAGAATCACAATCAATAAAAAAATGTAGGAGAGATCTCAAAAGGATAATTGAATACCCATAGAGGACCCAATAAAAAAAGTTATATCAAGAAGAAAAGTATGGGGGAATAATGTAGCTTATCCCTTGAAAAATATCTAGAGGATGATAGTTATTTTTATCCTTCAACTAATAACATGATTTCTATAGAATATTAATGATAAAACAATATCATCAATGTCACCTATGTAAATGAATTAGTGTGTGGTATCGAAATATAGGATCGTGATGGGGATGATACTACACAGAATACAACCCCAGCCAAAATGTTGGTAGAAGGTGTGTTTACCTAGAACCATATACATAACCTAAATTTAGGTATCCTATAATTATGAAACTACCAACTACTCAATGATCTTTGATGAAAGATAAATGGAAGGGTCTGGACACACCCCACCCAACACTTAAGGAGACTGAAGATCTTATTGTCAAATAAAGTTTCACTCAATATTTGTCAAATAACATGAGACTAAGAAAACCTGATGAATAATTAATTATAGTAAATATTCCTTTTGATTATATATCCTAAGTGAAGTTAAATATCCCTTTGATACATATATAATATGATAAAGCTACTCAATCAATGTTATCAGTCCTTATTCATCTCATACATTCTTAATCAAGGAATCCAATATACATAATCCCTAATGTTAAATAATAACAATAAGTCTCTAATATAAGGAACTAAATGGATCCATTTATGGTGAATTACTCTCAACCATCTCATATTGGGCATCATTAGTGGAGACGTGTGGGTTTCTCACATCAGACCCAAGTCAACTCTTCTACTCAGGTGTCTACCCAACCAATCATTCCACCTGAATTTCTAAGCTCCATCAAACCTTCAATTAACAGATTAAAATATGTGGAAGGGTATAGAAAACCAATTAAATAATAAAGGAATATAAATCCTATATAGGTGTATCAAACTCCTCGTACATCCAATTTTTTAAATACAAAATTTTTTATCATCAATGGAACTAGAATCCCATAGAAACATATATCATATTTTGTCTCCAGATGAGGTACCATGATGTGAACCCTAGGTAAAAAAGAACTGGATAATCTCAAATGTTTTTTATATAATCTATAAGTGTCATCATTCAACTGGTATATATTCTTGCTATCTAGATCCGTCATATTTTTGGAAGTCCGGTGTTGGAGATTCCTCCCAAAATTTGTCTCAATGTTATGAAATATGATGGTCATGGACCTCTAAAACTGTAAATATCATGAAAATGAATGTTTATATGACATCATCACCATATGAAAATGTATAATATACTCACTCAATATACATATCCCATTATAGAAACTGGAATAAGAGCCTCATCCTAGTTGATTAGGATTAAGAAAGTGAATCCAAGAGACCCGAGATCAAAACCAAGCAGCTTGATAATTTCCAGGTACTGTAGAAATACTATAGCGGTTACTGTAGCAGTATTGTAATGGGTTCTATAGAAGTTACTATTAAGTACTCTAGTAGCTGAAACAATTCACCTGTTTGGGACTTCGAGCCATCGGTTGGTCATCAGAGACATTCAAGGCCTTTGGTCCATCCAATTCATTCAGGAAAGTAAGGATTTTGGGCAACCACAAGGACTTTGGTCCACCTCAAGTTCTTCTGGCCAGATGATCAATGCAGTATCCCTAGACAGACTCAACAAAAAGAAGCCTCCATAGAGAAGGATTCCGAGTATTTGCACTCACTAGAGCAGAACCAATGAATTTTGGAAGAATGAGATGGTATAGAAACTCAATTGGGACCAGTCTGTTCTTGCACATTAAGCATAGTCAGACATCCATGAAAATGTTGATAGAAAACATCACGATACATGTGGGGGGAAGGGTAGTTCCTTGAAGTTATATTCTGGTTGCATTCCCTAATACCTTCGGGTCATGTAATGTCACTTAAGCCTACGATTCATGTAATCTTTAAGCCTACGGGCCTTGTAAGGGTAATCCCTCATCCCTTGAAAGGGGGGTTATCAAAAATCAATAAAAAAAGAAGGACTTTGGGCCATTCAAGCATTAGGGAAACTATTGTTTCTTTGTATGGAGAATATTCTTAGTTAGTTTAAAACACCACAGATCCCATTGAAATATCATGTTGGATTATGAGAGATACAAATGGATTCAAAAATGATGGATGTTGTTATTTTTTTACCAATGGTTAGGTCTAAACCAACAAAAACTCAAGGAAATAGTACTGGTAAAGCAAAAATTTGGACTATTTCCATCAATCCCATGTGAACACCATCCATGATTTTTATGAATGTATAACATCATATGATGCCTCCACCTAAACGATAGAAATAAAAACAATAACTCTTCTATAATTATAGGAAGATTCAATAAATTACACAATTCAAAGGATCAAAAGAATAATATAAATTCCATTTGATAGGAAAATTCTTTAGGATATTTACTTGTAGTTTTGTAAAATAATTTACTCATGTTTCTAGTGCCTAGAAAATCCAATGAGGTGAATCTCATTGACCATATCAAATAATTCCCCTTACATAAAATACATGGAAATAAAATTTAGGTCAGTTTTTTATTTAAATAAATTCTCCAATGTATTTTTAATTCTTGTAAAGTAATGCTGTGAAAATACCATTTTTGTGCGGATCATGTTTCATCCATTTCACCAAATTAGGAAAGATAATGTTAGGAAATCCCAAGTAAGATTATATAGATGTTCTATAGTTGGATGACCAAAAAATAAATCGGTCAATAAAATAAAATCCTCAAGGATGAGTTAATAATAATAACTTATATCCTCAAATTCCCCATGTAGTAGATAAGGAATCAAATCTAACATCGCAATATTATAAGAGTCAGCATGGATAATTAATTAAGGGAAATTCATAAGAAACCTATCTTGAATATATTCCCAAACTATTCTAGACTCTTTAAGACTTTCTACCACTTCTATTAAAATCATGGTAACTAACCTACCAAGAAAAACCATGATTAGATGTAGACTTTCTGTGTGTCCTACTAAATTTCATTGAATAGGTGGACTCATTCTCTGATGAAGAAATAATATATGATCAAAAATTCAATAACCAAAATTAGGGGTGGTGAGAAAGAAGTTTTAGTGCCTGAGGTAATGAGGATAAAGTGGGAGATAGAAATATTAACAAGGAAATCAATATGTAGGTCATGTCCCCTACTTATCAATATATACTACCTAAACATGGATAGAGCCACTCCAATGGGCCCAACAAGAGAACCAATCAACTTCAAAGATATTAAGAGACACATAAAATCCTAACATTTTAGAGGAATAATTGGTGAATCCTCTCTAATATGATCATCATAAAAATATAAAATGACCATCTTATCTTAATCCCTGAAGAATGGATTTTTTATCAAATATTGACCAATTAAAAGTCTTTTCACTGCAACCTGAATCAATTTCCAAACCTAGATCTAGAGAATACCCCATGGTAGAAAAGAGTTTGATTTTATAATGTATATAAGTGTAATCCTACCTACGTTTTCAATATTTGTTTCCATTTACCTTTAAAAGGATGTCTGGTAATAACTCATGGAATCCATATTAAGTACATAATAGGATAAAATTGTGGTAGTTAAGCTCCATCGTGTATATATTAATCTCATTGTGTGTTAAGAAGGTCACTCTTTATAGGGAATGGCCGATAGGCTAATGTGTAGGGACACATCATACCCTTATATATTTTTGGAATGCTTGATGATACTAAAAGCCAACATAACCTTAGTGAGTATGGCTCTAATATCCATCCCATAATAGTATAAATCATAAAATTTTTGGGCTATAGTGTGGCCAACATGTGTCTCTTTAATATGATGATCCAATATATGATATGTGTGATAAGAAACCCATTGTAAAAATCAAGATAAGAACCTGTTTTAGTAACCTCATCACTGGTTCTTAAGTCATTGTATTTTATCATGGCGTGGCCTTTATTGCTCTACTGGGAAGCATGTGGGATCATCAATATGAATCAGTACCTTCTTTATACTATATGTTCCTCAATTTCTCTATCAATGTACATGTTAGCATACTGTATGGTTATAATTCCCCCTTATATTATCAGTAACAATAGTATATAGATGTGAGACTTTATAAAAGATATAATAACTCTCTAGTGATATGAGATGATACCTAGATTTCCATCACCAATAGTGTGGAAATGGTCTATACCAACCCATTTAATGATCTTGGAAGGGAATATATATTTCACATTAACCATCTTGAGGAAACTATTCCAAATATTGAAATCCATAGTGTTAATTAATATATCGTAGTCCTCATGATATCTTCCTTTCTAATTAATAATATTTTTAAAATATATTAGCATGATTCTAATAAGAATAACAACACCCTAATGTGGGTACCCCTCCATCATTTTTCTATTCTATAGATTCAATAATATAATCTTGTGTGGGTCTAAAATATTTCTCTCTATCATCACTCAAATCTATTAATTCCTTTCATACATTCATTGAATCATAGGATTTTGATTATTCATTTGCACCCATTGATATTGAGGTAGAGGGTAGATAATTTCAGGACTCCCTTGGTGAAGACGTATTTCCACTTACCTATCTAAAACATAGAAAAATTTATTAAACACTCATTAATAGAAATTTACCCTCACCTCAATATTTTGATTACATCGAGATAGAATATGTAGAGTAAGGATATCTTAAAACTTTCCCTCCATCATTTATGTAAGATATTTCAACTATGATATATCATCTTAGAGAATTAAGTCTATGTATATAGAAGTACCTCCAACCCAAATTTATTTAGTTCCACTAGGAATATTTAAGAAAATGGAATTTTTATATCTTTATTGAAAAATCATCATGATTTTCTCACGTATAATTATATAGAAATTATTGGACGAGATCTCAATACAGCCACCGTCAATTTGAGCATACCATGTGATTTTCATAGATTAAATAATTAATCCAAGAGGATGAATTTATCCCACTCTAATAAGTTTTAGGATGATGTTGGAAATCATATTAAATCAAGCTTCAATCGGTAATTTTAGTACCTCAAATTTCTATCAAAAAATATCCCCATTAATTAATATAATTGGCATTTCATTGATTTTGTCAAATTTTAAAGATCTCAACTGACTTTACTCAACATATGATTTAATAGTCCTAATTATAGAACTCATGATTGATGTGATCATTGGATTTAAATATCAATTATTTTTGGATGTATTAGCAAGGAATAACCTAATTAAAAAACCCTTGAGGATGAAGAATCAACTAATTTTTGAGTACCCTGAGGAATATTCTACAATCATATTACACCTTTTAGTCTGATGATTTAGGGAACATCTTATCAATGTTAAATTCACCATGTATTCAATTGCCTCTGGGGATTGATCAATGAATTTAATTTTTATATTTTTCTATTAAAATAAAAAAAATTGATCCACTTAATTACCTTGAATGATATTTTTTAACTATAGTAGCTTAGAATAAAGATGAACATAATGAAGTGTGTATTTGGGATGACATTAAGAAAATTCCTCGAATTTTTTGTACAACATCGAGGAATCAAAGTTAACCCTAACAAAGATAATGAGATCCTTGAATTATAATATCCTAGAAACCCCAAATAGTTTAGAGGTATTTATGTATGACTCATCTATATCAAGAATTTATTGCCCAATATTTCTAGAAAATGCCACCACTATATGATGCTGATGAAGAAGAGACACTTATCGATGGGAGGAAGACTTTCATGAAGCCACCATTATAAGGGAAACCACATTACTATATATTATCAACATGGAGAAAATTATTATTGACCTTATCACAATCGAAAATAATACTAGGAAAGAAAACAAAAAACTATTATCTCTGTAGAAAAATTCTATAAACTGAGACTCAATATTCATAAATCAAGAAGAACTACCTCGCACTGATTTTCCAAGTAAAAAATCTGGGGAATTAATTTCATCATTATAATTTTTTTGGAGTCTTTCATTTATTCTATCATTTACATCCGAAACCATATTATATTGATCTGAAACATTGATTGATGGGAAATTATCCTACAGTAGTTCAACATTCAATTTGAGATTGAAAATTTAATCAAAGGGCTAGAACTAGATAATAATCTAATAGAAAACCATATTCTAAAAAGGGTACCTATGAAAACTATGCTACTTTAAAGGTGGTTTTCACAATCCTTGACACATATTAATTTTGGATATGTACTTTGATTGTACCTCTTAAAGCCTAATCATGAAAAGAATGGGAAACAAGAAGTTAAATAGAGTTAAAATGGGGATTTTTTTAATTTCCCCAACCATGTTGGTTCTACTCTATTTTTTAATACTAACTATGGTCTACATAAACAATTTATTTTACTACCAATCTCTCATCATGGGGTTGGAGTTATCATTTAAAATACATGTAGCCTATTTGAATGTTAATGGAGACATGAAACGAGTATTCATGTAGACTAATGGTGAAGATTCCATTAGTAATGAAGAATTAGATTCCCTCAATGGCTATGTATGGTGATTGATATAATAATTACCCTTTAAAAAAGTTTAATTTTATCCCACATTTATAAAATTCTCATATTGATGCATTGGATAATAAAAAGATGGCCCTAGTTGATCCTAACCAGGATGAGATTGTATTCAATATAACACACTATAGGGTGGTCTCCCGAGTCACCATTTGTAACCTAGAATAAATAAATATAGTCAAAACTACCTCAAATCATGATGATACAATAACATGATAAAATGTCACATATCCCTGGTAAACTGATACAACTACTAGATGGGTCTCCCCAATATTGTTCTTTCTCTAAAATAGGATCCACACATCAAATCAAGCTAAGATGGAATAGATATGAAACTTGGTAGAAAACATTATCATTTACGATAGACCAAATAAATAGAATGTTCTTTATAAATGAAGTTTTGATGGGGTCCTCCTTAAATGCATTGAAGAAAGAGAAACACCCAATATTATGAAAAAAGTTCATGTAGGCTCGTACTAAGATCATTAGTCATAGACTAATCCCTCCCATGAAGTCAACATACATGGAAATATATAGAAATGAATATATTATATTTCATAGAGTTCACAAAGAGTCATAATTTTTTCATCTTAGATTGTATTTTAATCCTTTAACTCATATAGTGGATCCATGTCTCCAACTAATTGTGATCATTTTCGATATGGGGAATAGATTTCCTGGGACTACATTCACTAACCACATAAATGAAATATGGGGCTATCATTACTTCCATTTTAGTATTATTAAAATAATATAATGCTTAACCACTCAATAAAGTCAAATAAATGATGAGAATCAACTCTGTGAATTCAACCTTCATTCATAGATTTTGTGTCCATCAAACAATATTGGTGAAAAAAGGAACCAATTTCTATCCTTCCTTGTTAAAAAAGATTTTACATGCAGTATAAAATAAAATATAACAACTAATCCCAAAACCATTTAATGTAAAATTGATATATAAAGGACTTTATCAATACATTTTGAAAACTAATAACAAATGTGGTGGGAATGAACAAGAATTCTTGTCCAGAAAATCTTATACATGCCTTGTGGGATTATCGCACCGCAACTCATACTACCATGAAAGAAACCCTATACTTACTTTTATATAAAATTGAGGAATTTTTTCATATCAATGTTTAATTTTACTCCCTCTTCATCAATATATACTTTCAGCTCCTAGAATATGAATAACCCTAGAATCAACATGATGTGTGAGAATTGATCGATGAGAAAAGGTTGTGAACCCCGGACCACATAGAATTATATCATAACCAGATTGTATGAACCTTAAATACAATAGTTAGGCTCACCGAGTTCTCTGAAGGACATATGGTACTAGATCATGTAAAATTATTATCACATTGAAGGAAGACACAAAATCATAAATCAAAATAGGAATGGTCTTACATCAAAAAGAAGTTTTATTCTATTTGATCTTACACCATGATCACCATGGATAGTGATCACATCACAGCTCCAACGCATGTAATGTTCTTGAATATGTAATTTCTATAATTCCCACATCTATTCATTATGTCCCAAAATCATGAAATTAAATTTAAAATCCAAAATCCTTATCACCTGAAATAAAACTATGTGGTGAATGTCTTAAATATGCAACATTAAACTGCATAGGACTTTGTTATTGTCAGATGATGTTAATGTCTATGAAATTTTCCTAGTCACATGAAATAAAATTATATAACATCATATATCCCTCTTGATATTATGTTTTATTACCATCATCCTAATTTTATAGAATATTGTCCCTTTGGAATTATCATCATGTCATTACATTCATTAAGAATCATATGTGGCCTGATTCCCACTCTTATAGGATACGTAGAGACTCTTTAATTATATATCCCAAGACTATCCAAATAATAAATGGAATACTAATTCACAATTTCCCCATAATATTTTATATCCACATTTACATATATATTTCTTGAAGTCCTAGTGTTACGTTGGAACCCAATTCCACCTCTTTTACATGAGTTCAATCAGTACTATAGAGGTCTTTTAATAACTACACATGGCTTGATTCTTACTACTTCTAGATACATTTTGACATCGGGGATTTACTACCTTCGACCCATATTGGGGTTTCCCTACTATAAATCCCTTTTCATTTAAAATAATTTTCATATCACCCTCCCTCTTGTAATCCCTACTAGTGAAATGTACATCCATACACTGATAACTCCATTTGGGATAAGTCAAATCTTGGCTGCATGACTATAAACATCATTGTATTTCATCATGGTTTCATGATTTTAAAATACATGAAATTTCCTTATTTTCATGCATGAATTCAAGTAGAGAAACACTTATTCCACCTTATAAAACCTTAATCTACTCACAGTATCCTACCCCAAGTGTTGTAATCTCTTATATGAAAGGTAGATCTATGTAAAAACCCTTACCGTGTGGATATTATTTATCATAACCCTAGGACAATATTAAAATGACTCATTTTAACAATGATTTTTTTAATAATTGTGAAATCCAGATGCCCTTGAATTTTTAATCCCCCCATCATACATGATCTGTCTTCCCAGGTGATATTTTAGTCATCTTTTATTTCTCACATTGAACACACCTCACATGGTAATTGAGGTCCTAATAAATCACTTCGATTGGAATATTTGTGGAACACTATATTTGAAAGGTATGTAATTACATCCTTATATCAAGAACTACACAATGTAAAGTCTATCGTACTTGACTATTTAAATCATTCAAGATGGCCTATCGATAAAATATATTTTCTCTCATGAGATTCAGACCCACATAAGATATTTTAGTGTGTTGATAAACATTCAAAAAATTCATCTAGAAAATATGTGTGGTGTGATAATTATTACCATTGGATATATAGTGATATCAATATCTACAATCCTAGTGCTAGTGATATAATCTTTCAATCAACATTTACTCATTCGCTTTAATTTTTCTGGTATCCCCTTCCATATTATGTTTTATCAATTATTGTGTGTTAAGGTGGAGCCTGGTTCTTTCTCCTAGCACATGATCTTGATATATAAAATAGTTTACTCATGAAATTTGCATTGTTTTATTCCTACCATCACGTGATATTTAATGCTAAATGCATCTTATATCCTTGGCCTAAACACAAATTTAAAAACATCCCCCTTTTGACTTTTTGTGTGGGCTTCCACTCCAAATTGAGTTCACCCAATAGACCTACATTAAGGTGGAAATTAATTTTATACCCTTATAAATGATTATGGTATATAAAGAAGATACTAGATATGAAATATTTATTGATTGATTCCTATTTTTAAAATATTCATATTAACTCATAGATCTTATATTCTAAGACCATCCATAAATAAAAAAAACCCCCCTTTTACTATTTTTGAGTTGGATCTAAGTAGGTAATTTATATTGAAGAACTGTATGTTTCATGATTATAATATTTATGGGATATATATTGATGCATGTATATCTCATATTAGGCGTAACTATAAGATATATACACCCATATCCTATGGTGTGACATTTAAATATTTTTCTCATGATGTCAAACAACACGAAATTTGAGTCCTTATCATATGATATTAAACTATTTGATATTTTAGTCCTCATCATATGAAATTAGATTTCATAATATCAAAAACCCTATTACATGAAAATAAAATTCATGATGCAAGGTTCACTATTGATGACCATAAAATACTCCAGGTAACCCATGTTAGATCACCCAACTATCATAAGTTACAGCTACATCCATGTAGGAGTACCCAACATATGAGATCCCACATCTGGGTAAAACACTTCCTTATGCTAAAAAACCCTACTGTTTGGGCCACCCATAACATAACCCATTCTAATTTTTTTCTAATGGAATAAAAAACTTCACCACTATACACAGAGGTCACGAATTCCATCATAACCTCTTATAAATACCCCATTCCATAAACAATACTTCACACCTCAAAATGTTTTGAATTTCCACTAAACTTTCATCGGTATCAGAAACCAGTGTATTCATCTATATGGGACATATTTGTTTGATAATAAATAAATTTCCCTCACATGGATATTGTATATGCGCCCCCAATATATGATACTAACTAAAGGCATATTTATCTTAATTAAAATTTTCAATAATCTATTTATTCCCTTAAGCCATTATAGTGGAACACATCATCCAAATTTATAATGTGGTTTTCATTGACATAAATTTCCTATATCATCACTCTTATTCCAAAAACCATAATTCATAATATACATCATCTTCAATATCTATTGAAATAGAGTTACTATACCCATGCCCATGAAGCCCAAATAGGATTGTTGTGTCACACTTCCCCTCTATTCATAGTTCTAAGAATCATGAACATAAATACAATTCATACCTTTTAAAAACCATATATAGTATCATAGATCCCCATTCATAAAGTATTTATTTTATCTTAATGTATTGAAAATGTATCATTTATTTTATCAAATATATAATATCCTATTCTCATATCCTTTTAGTTGAAGTTATATGAACATAAACTTAGTGCCTTTTGGTAAAATTTGTATGTCCATAAACACAATGTTTTTTCCCAAAGTTATATATCCATAGACTTAGAATCTTCTAAATAAAGTTATATTACCCTAAACATTACCCCATATTGATCCAAACCACCAGACCTTAAATGTTAAATTAATGAGACACAAAACATGTCAGGATAAAAACCTGCAAATGAAACTGTAATAAAAAATCAAGTCTGAACTCACTAATCTCCCCACTTTTAGAACATTGGAAAAAATGTAGTTTATAAATAGAGAAAGAGCCAAAAGTATGTGGGGACCACTCTATAACCCTAGAGAAATTGAAACTACTCTTATCATAATAATTATTCAGAAAAACGTTTCAGCAATGATGTATCAAATCATTACCTCAATGATGTGTTCAATACAGGGTGGCATAATATCTAAAGTACTATAACCCTCCTTGAATACCCCTCTATAATAACCAAACTCAATTTATTGAGTTTTTTAAACCTCCCAAGTCTCACATGCTTATCCGTAATGAGTGTATTCAACTACAAGGGACACCAATACCTATTTATGCATACATTACCGATAAATGTCTTATGTATATTCACCCCCAACATAGATTTCCAACCATATTCATCTTTATCTTTAATATAATATCATGTAATCTTCAAATATTGTTTCACCATTTCAATGTAACCCATCCATTGAATGTTTTTAGCTGTCATCCCCAGTATAACTACCCCATATAAAAACACATAATTTTCATACATAAATTCACAATCATATTAGATGAATATTAAATACATAATATTTGGATCCATGCCAAAACCATAAAGGTTAAGTGTCTATGGATACATGGATTACTAAACAATATGTTCATAAAATATACATATATATATATATCATCTCCCGATTTTTCGGTCAAAATCATCACCCTTTTTAGACTAATCATATAAAAATATATTCTATATATCCTGGGGAAAAGAAAACATAATAAAGGGTTAGCTTAGTTTCTTAGTAAGGAAAAAAATGGGATATAAGGGTGATCACATAAACATAACATAAGAAAATGGTTATAAGAACATGAGAATAACATTTAAAAACTATAAAACACATTTAATATATCATAATATTGAGTAATGTTTTATAGATTGTTAGTTTATAGGACATAAATCATAAAGTAATAAATGAACATGATCCGTAAGAGCATAAAAATGGAATAAAAAATAATTTTTTTCCATACACATAATCCTTTAAAAATAATTTATTTAGTAGTTAAGGTTCATTTACAAAACTAGAATAGTTTATTGGGATCACTCCGCATTCCATCATATTAATCAATGATCACCTCTAAGACTATAATAGTGTATAGGTTCACTTACTGAACTAGGATCACTCGCCATTATTTTCTTATTTATCTCAGGAAATATCCATCTTTAACCAATATATTACAGGGTTATATAATTCTAGGACCACCCATCACATAAGAAAGATCATATTGTTATGTGACATAATAACATAAAAAATTCATTATAATATAACTCATTAAAAAATTGGTTTATAAATATTTCATCATGTCATAACCCATTGAAAATAAATGATTTTTCTTAAATTTTTCATCATTTCGTTATTATATACCCCATGGAAAAGATACTGATTTCATAAAAATCATTTCATCATAATTATAAATAATATAGTGAAATAATAATTATGGTATAGTTGGATCATTTTACCTATAATGATTAGGCAACATCAATGGTTTATATTATAATTTGAAAATTCTTTAAAAATATCACATGGAATATTTTGTGAGGAAAATACAATTTTCAATTTGAAATCACTAATTTCAAATATAAAAATTTCCTAAATATTAAATAATTTTTTATTAAAATGAAATTGAAAATGTATAAATTATTCTTCAAACCATTGATTTTTCATGATTTTTGGGAAAAAAATTCAGGATGTTATTTGAAAACAAATATTCTTTTCACATTTTCGATAAAATTTAAAAGTATGTAGTTTAGAAAATGATAAGAAGATTAATTTTAAAATATTTTTAAAAAATTAAAATATTGGAAAAAATTTCCCTAAAAAATAATTGGAGAATATTAAAAACATTCTTGAAAATAGTTTTTAAAAACATGGATGTAGGAAAAGAATTGAATTTTGACCTAAGAGAGAAATAATGTTTCTTTTAATAAAAAAACATTCTTTTTAGTATCGTTAGTTTTGAAGAGATTAAAATGTAATGAAAACATATAATTTCAAAAAATAAATAGTGGAGGAGAAATTTAATATATTTTTTTATATTTGGATAATAATTTTTCATCAAAGTAAGTAAAACATAATAAACCAATATTAACTTTGAGATTATAACATTAAACCCTTACCATTCTAGAAACTTTTAAATTTCAAGCCTTCTAAAAGAATAATATCAAAAGGAACATTAAATATATTGAACATATAAATATTTTTGATATACCATGTCAATGTTTCTTTTTATACACCTCATAAAATAAAATAGTTGTAAAACATAACATATGACCCAATTAAGACCAATTGAGATGATATACCCTTACATCTTTTGTAACCTCTTAATAAAATCCTAATGAAATAGAGAATCATATATATTTAAAAATACTCATTTTTTATATAAATCATCATAATAGAAAATTATTATCCTTTTATACACCATAAAATGGAAGCATGTGGTGAATATCTTATACGTCTCATAGAAATAGAATAGATTCGAGAAAACCCTTACCTCATGTATTCTTTGATTCAAAACTACAATAATCCTCTACATAATAAATTTAAATTTAATATAGCTGTATAAAATAATAATTTTTGTACTTATAGAATCATATATGTTTCAATTAGAACATTTTTAACCCCATTAATTAATAATTCGTTATTAAAATTGTCATTTTCAAGTGTTAATTGTTTCATTTTTTTCAAGAGAATTCTAGTTCGATGGTTATAATACTTGTACTTTGATCATGATTCCATCATAGATATAATTTTAATAATTATATAAATATCATACATATTCATTATATATAAATTTTTAGTTATCCATAATGATGAAGATAGAAAAATTAATTACAACGTTCATAGAGATGGTAGGTTATACATACACATGAATTCTATTTTAACAATTAAATAGATGGAATGAAAGAAATTTAAAAAATAGTTTACCGTTAAATAATAATTATTATAACATAAACATATTTTATATTCATTAACAATATCCTTATTATCATCCATGTAAATCAAAAATGAAAAACCAATCACATTTTGTTGTAGAGGTGGTAGTCCACACGTACGCATGATCAACGTTATCATTTTCCAATAATTTGAAGGTAAGATGGTAGATGTTATATTCAAATAATATTATCGAAATTATTTAATAGATATCATTAACAAAAATAAAAATAACAATAGTAATCATAAGTTAAATATTTTTCTATAAAATGAATTGTTTCACTATGTGGAGGCAGTAGTCCACATGTACGCACGAGCAACACATTTACTTCCCATTAGATAAAATATTGGGTAACTGATTAAGATACAATAATCATAATTAAATTTTATTATATTTATTATTCTTAATATATTATTTTGTTATGAATATCACAGAATGTTATAAGTTAAAAGAATAAATAAATTGAAAGAGGTTGGATAAGACAATTACATCTTCTTTGGTAGGATTCCTTTAGATCCATTCAAAAAGAGTTTTAAAATTTTATTTTAAGAATAAAATAACCAGTAAATAATATCTATATAATTTTATAATATAATTTTTAATGTTTTTATTAATCTATATTGCTAAATGTGGTGTAAAAAATAGAAAAGGGGTTTCCCTTTATAAGTAAAGGAAATGACAAACTTGTAATTTCAAAATATAATAAAATATAATTAATTAATTTTAATTTAATATAATAAAAATGGCCAAATATTCAATTTAAAAGAATATAATATCTAAATATCATCAAAAATTGAAATTTATAATGGTTTTGGGGTCGTTTTAGACCTTATCTTAGGATATAATCCATTGGATTACCAATTTTCACTTTAATTGTGGCAGTGAATTTTTCAATATTAAAGGGTTATAATTATACTTATAAAGTAGAAATTATATCATAATTATCCATGTGATGAAATTTTATACCATATATTATCCACATATTCCAAATTCATTTTGTTTATTATTTTTAAATTAAATAATAAAATTTATTATCATAAAATTTAATTAAGGTCATTTGGGAAACAATTCAATTAATATAAAACCAATGACATAAATAAATATAAAAAATTAAAATATAATCCTCAAAAAGATCCCATTTATTTCATATTTATCTAATAAATTTGGATACCAAAATATCTCACTAAAATTATATTAATTTTAATGTTTTTAAGTCATTAATTTTATTTTCCACTTAATTGAAAAAATATTGTGTCGGTATTGCACAAGAATTTAAGGTTACTATGTAATATATAAAATTAATAAATAAATTGATATCATTAAAATAATTAAATTAATTTTAAAATAACCATTAATATTCATTCGGATAATTATTTTCTCCCTATGTTAATGAATAACAGATATTTAAAAGTAAGAGAGTGACATTTTGTATTTTTCTTTGCTTTAAATATTATATAGGTCATTTTCAAAGAGACTTATTCCTCAAAAAACTAAATATAGATCATAATGTGATAATTGTATAAATATATTCATAAAATAATAATTAAAATGAAATATGGTTTCCTTAAGATGTAGTTTTATCAAAGGTTAACTTGATTTACCATTCACCAATGTGATAAATTTTACCACAATTATTATTCTTAATTCCAAAACCTAAAGGGGATTTATTTAAATAATTTTAACCTTATGACTCTAAATATGGAATATATTTTTTAATATTAAATTTATACTTATGGAATAAATTAATTTATTAAAAAAACGTAAAACATAATGAAAAATTGTTTTCTAGAACTTTCCTTTCCTAGTACAAAAAAAGTTTCTTTATTAAATTCAGTGATAAAATTTATTATAATGAACTTAATTGGATTAATCATATTATAATAGAAATATTTCTCAAATGAATCTATTTTAATGGAAAATGTAACTCTTCAAATTCTTGAAACAAACTATAGTATCCAACATAAATCAGTATTTTTTCACTATTCACTAAAAAATCAATCTTATTAAAAAATTATATAAATATACCTCTAAGAAAATTTTTACATGGATATTTTAAAAATTATTTTATCCTTATAAAATAAAATTTATTATAGTTTTATAAATTAATTATAAATTTATTTCCCAAAAGGTAATAAAACCCATTTATTTAATAAAACTTATTTTTTTCGAATAAGATGACTTAATTACAAAATTGAGTAATTATTTACTAAGAATTAATAAATATATTTTTATTGATTAGTAACTTTATATAGATTTCATAATGTGTTTAATCCTATTTATATCCTCTAATTAAATATCTTCATTATAACAATGATATTTAAATAATTATATTTCATGGATCTTTTACCTATGTGATGTGTATCTTGTATGTTATCGAACAAAGTGATCTTTAAAAAAAATATGGAGGTGGTTCATTATCCCCCCTACACCTTAATAAATTGTATCCTTTCAATATGAACTTTTTTTTGGTAGTCAAGGGTTTTATATTTAAAAACCACATTTATGAAAACACATATCGTAAAAAGGGTTAGTAAAACATCCTCTTGAAAAGATGGAAATAGAAATATGATACTCACTTAGAATTACACATAACTAGGTTTTTTAATTAGAGAATGTGAGTTGAAAGTAACCAAAATATCCCTATATGAAAAAATAAATGTCCCAATAATTATGGAGAGTGACAAAAAAAATTAACATAATAAAGTGAATCATCATGAGATGGTTATGAACAAAAAAACATAAAATCAATGTGGTTTAAAAAAGAAAAATGATTAATAAAAAATAAATATTATTAGGATTATAATTTTTTTCAATATCCTTTTAAAATATTTAAGTAATTATATTACCATATATATTAATTATATAAGGAAATATACTTGATAAGTACAATTTAAGACTACAATTAATTTCCACCACAATCTCATCTTTTCTCATAATGATGAGTATTCAAGATTAATTATTTACTCGTGGATCTCAAAATTAAAATTATAACAGATCAAATAATCTGAAAAATAATGATAATTTATTCCTCATGTCTTTAGACATTATCAAAAACCAAAATGGTTATTATAAAACTTATAAACCATTATATGAAAAAATAATACATTTTACCCCAAATTTTCACAATAACACCAATGGTTAAACTTATATCCTTACATAAATAAATACCACTACATCAAAAATTATTTAAATAACATAAAAATAATGAATGTCTTAGCCTCAAAATTTATCTCGAACCCTTCATTTTACATCACCAAAAATTTAATTTCATTCTTCCCAATCAATCATTCTAGATAGATCACATGTTAAACCTTAGGGTTACATATAACTCAACCTAATGAAACATCTACAAAAAAATAATAAATCCACATGATAAATTTTATAATGTTGTAAAATTCACAAAAATACCATGAATCAAATTTATATACTAGCATGAGATAAAATACTTAGCATTACCATTATTTTCTCTAAAATTATTTCCTTATTAATGAATCAATTTACAACCATAAAAATTATCTATATCTCACTATCTATAATATCATAATTAACATAAAATAAAATCATATAATTACCCAAATAAAAATTTAATCCTTAATAAAATATTCTTCCTAAAACCCTTTTAATTTATCATATCACCTAAAAATCCTTATATGTAAAACCATAGAAGGGGTATCAATTTATTTGAACATATTATCAACCTTAAACATATAAACACTTTATTGTATCTGTAACTATTAATTTGACCTCACAAGATATAACTTATTCGACCAAAAAATAACAAAATACTTATTACTCAAATAAAATCAATAATTACAAAATATATTCTATAATAAATTCAATGAAATTTATCAAAGATGACCTAAGTCAATATTTCATCAATTCATTAACAAATTTTAATATCATTAACACTATCTTATTTACTTTTTCAATGTTAATAATATCTTTATACTAGCTAAACATTATCACTTTTATTAGTCATTGGTACTATTTGATTGTTTTTTGAAATCCATAAATTAGACTTTTGTGGGATAATCATTGGATTGTTAATGATTAATATATAAAAAATTTCATTTATCTAAAAAATATCCAATATATTTATCATATCGTGATAAATTTTCATTTTAATCCTGATACTTAAATTATTATAATAGAATTGTTTCTTTCTTGGCCTAGGTGTCAACCCTTAGATATGAGCATTGTCTTAGACAATTCCCATATTCCCCACACATAATACATTGATCTAAATATGGTTCCTTATGATGAACATCATTTATCTCCATAGAGCAATTCATTTTTTCTCTCCAATTATTTTCTATATACCCTTTGTTTCCACAGAGAAAACAACCTCATGTTCCTATGATAAATTCCCTTAAGTGCTTCTTCCTACATTCTCAATATGTGGAATGATGAATCTTTATTATTAAATGGTTTTCATGAAACGCTATTTCTATTTGATCAGGTGTATCATGAAACACACCTATGTTGAGTTTGTTAATTATATAATGGTATCATTGATTGGGTATTATCACAAGGTTTCTCATTTTATATTCCATTTTCTTTGGTTTATCCTAAGTAAAACCATTTCAATGTCCACTTGTGTTAACATGAATACTATTGGTTTTATGAATTTACTAAAACCAAAAAACAATGTGTGTGCAGTAATAGTCATGTTGAGGAATATTGAAAAAATTATTTATAGGACTCCTAAATCAAGAAATGGCCATTTTAATATATGAAACCTTATGTTTAACCTTTTTCTTTAATGGTTAAAATTTATTATAATCCTTCATAATGTTTTACAAGGAAAATTTTAGTTATCCTATTCATATCCCTCTTGGGAGTGTTGAATCAGTTGTACGGTAAGGGCATACTCAACATGAATTAGAATAATTGATGAGATATACTTGACCAAAATTTTCTGTGGTTATTACAATTATATTTATCTACATCAAAACCATGTACACTTATAGTGTCTATATAGTGATGTTTTACTAGGAAAGTCAAATAATATCTTTATTAGTAAAACATTATGATGTTATCATTTACATAGACATTTCCCTAGGGGTTTTCTCAAAGATCTCTATTCCTAATATCAAAATATTGGCTAAACCCTTATTTGATATAAAATATAGTGACCCATTCTTTTAATATATAAATATAAATTCTTATAAGATTAATATTATATATATGATATTATAATCCATTGTTTAACTAAAAAATTTTAGTGTCTTTGGAAGCATGGATACATAAATAGTTGGTCCATAAAATATCTATATCATCTCCCACTTAATTATTCATAACTATATCCCTTCATAGATTCATCATACCTAAAAAATTTCTTCATATCATAGGTAAAATAAAACATAATAAATGATGATCTTAGATTATTTTTAATGTCAAATAAAAGATATTAATGATCACTTATACATAACATGAGCATAAGTGAACGATAGAATGTGAATAATATTTGAAAACCATACACTACATATCATATATCATAATCATGATTAAAAGAATAAATCTTGATTTTTTATAAGACATGAATATTAATGAAATCAAATAACATGAACCTTGAGGGCACAACATTCGAATAATACATAAATTATTGGAAAACAAATAATAATAAAAAATCAATTTCATAGAACCCAACACTCACTACCAAAATTGTCATAGTGGATTGGTTTAACTCTATATTCTATCATATTAGATAAGTTTCAATCTAAATAATATCATATTGGCCATATCCCCTTACATAGTTGGGTTCAATCCCCATTCAAGTTCTATTTATCCCATGAGGTATCCATCATTATCCAATGCATTGTTGGGATATATAATTCTAGCCCACCCATCACATAATGAAAATATACATTCCAAAAGATTGTAAAAAATTTATCATATAAAAAATTGAAGAATTTATAAATATTTAATCATGTCATAACACATGGATAAATACTTATTTTAAAATAATTTCACCAATTCATTATATAATTACTCATTTAAAAGAAATGGGTATAAGAAATATCATTCCATCATAATCATAAATCCTAAAAATAATGAATATGGATGGTATCATTGAATCATATCAGAATAAATTATTATTTAACATCAATGGATTCCATATAAAATGGAGAATTATTTTAAAATATCATAGGGAAATTTTATTAAGTAATATACCCTTTTCACTTCAAAATTAATTATTTAAAATCTAAAAATTTTACATATACTGAAGAAAAAAAATTATATAAAATTGAAAACCAATAATGAAAGCATCAAATAATTGAGTGGTCATGATAACTGAAAACTATGTTTAAGACATATACATTAATGGAGTATTCCTTTCACATTTTCATTAAAATGAAAAAATTTCATCATTTTGAAAATGAAAATAAGATTTATCTTTAACTATTTTTTTTAAAAGTCAATCATTGGTAAAAACATTATACTATCATTGAAGAATAGTAAAAACATTCTTGAATTTTTTTTAGAAAATATGGAAATGGAATTGAATTTATCACTAACTAATGAGAGAAATTATATTGGTTTTCCCCCAAATAAATTATTTTATTCTCTTGAGTTCTTAAAGAGAGGAAACGAAAACAAAAACATGTAATTTTTAAAAATAAACAGATGTTAAAATGTTTTTAGAGTTTCTCAAGAGTTTTATCATAAAATTTATTTAATAGAACATAATTATAGGAAATCCAAATGAATAATGAGATTTAACTAAATGTTAATGTTTTGTTAACTTATATAAAGATGTCCCATTTCACTAGAGAAAAATGAAATACAGGCCAAGAGAACTGTCTTTATAATAACATTGCAGTCTGTCGATAAGGAATAGGGGTTATAAAAAAATGTAATACCATCTCTAAGACTCCCTTTTCAAGAAAACACATCGATTGGAAAGTTCCCCTCCCACAAATATTCTCCAACCTCAATGTCTTGTTGCATGTACATGTACGTATTTCCCTTATGTATGAAGTAAACCAAACCCCATGGTTGGATTTCTCTACCATCTAACAAAAAAAATCAAAACATTGAATTATGAATCAAATTCCTTGAAGTCAATATTATAGAACATGAATAAAGATATAGTTATGAAGAATATTGTAGCTTCTTCCAAAATAGAATTACCAGAACTACAATATGCACTAATAGTAAAGATCACCTAGCCTTTGATATCCTGAATAAGACCATCTCCTTTTATCTCTCTATGAAAACACATGCCAACGACATTTATTTTCATACCCAGACATGGAGTAATCCATTTAACCCACCTCCCCCATCAATGTCCCTCTTACGTGGTTGTAGTCAACCTTTAACCTTCTCAATAAAACTAACCTCACCACCTCTAAAGAGAATCCCACCTCCACAACCCTATATTTAACACAAAACATAAAAAATAACTCAGATAATCTCTTACCTTATTTCACCTTATTTCTTTCCTCCTAGATTAGTCAATACTCCACAGTGAATTAAATACTCTGAACACATACATTGAAACCATACTGATCTGGTCCTAAAAACTAGGGCAAAATAAAATCAAAAACAGAGTTTTCACTCACATAAATACGCATACCTTTCCAAATAAAACTCCATATTATAAGGTCCCATTATCATTCAAAAAATTCCTTTAATTTTTGAATATCTAATTAGAATATCAAAGACATTTAAAATTCATAAAAACACCTTTCTTCTACATGTTATCATGTCTGGGTAGCGCCTAATGCCTCAAATTCTAAATCAATAAATACATCATTGCTGGAATCACCTTGCACCGTAACCTTGATGTCCCCTCGTCTCTGTCACAACTTGTGTGGACCAATGTATGATAGTCACAACCAATAAACTGTTATGAGGAATAATCCATGAAGGCACATCTATTAGGATCATTACCAAGGTTGACATTATTATAAAATGACCTAAAGTGATGATCAAGAATAATATTAATAAAATAACGAAATAAACTAGCTTACCTGAATGATATGTCTGAAACTAGGTAAACTATAAATAATATAGTTTTTTTAACCCAATTATCCTTCCAGTACTTAAAATCCCCATTAGTAACAACCCATAAATCCTCTTCATCTAGGATAACCAAATGTTCAATGTTACATTTGATTATATTTAAAACCATCCAAGGTTTCACTTTATTCTTTCTCCCATACCTACCATATCTATTCATAATTATTATCTCCCATAGTGATAACACTTCAAGTAAATCCCATGAAATATTTTACTAAATAATTTTCACGGTTTCCTACACATTACATATATTTTTCCCCTTCATTAATTAGTTTATTCATCTTATTACTAGATTCTAAATGGAATCTCACACTCTGATTAGCATATCATATGATTCGCAACATAATTTTGTACATTCACTCCACAATAACTTTGGTAGCTTTAATGAATGATGAAACATGCATCAGAATGGAAGATGGAACACTATTAACTAGTGGGATCGAACCAAGAAATGAATGAAACTGATTTTTCGCAGTACAAATGCTTCATATGATTTAGTTAATTATATTTTCAAATAGATCTTTCTTGATCATCCTATTTGAAATGGGAGCACCAAGATACTTCATTAGCAGCTCACATCACAGTATGCCTAGAATATCATAAATTCTAAAACTACACTGGCTTGTGAACTTCTTCAAAATTAATTAAAAACTTTTTTCTGATTAATATGTTGTCCAGTCAAGTTACTAATGTCTTATAAAATTTATATGATTTTAGTGATCAACGTTTTCCATAAATTAATAAACAAAATCATACCATTATAAACCAAAAGATGAGAAATGATGGAATCCATAGAACTATTCAATAAAGGTATGATCTTCCCCTCTATGAACATATTTAATATTCCTTATAAGGACCTCTAGAGGTAAGATACAAAGGCTTGGGGACGTGGTATCATCCAATATTAAAACCCATAAAATCTTAAAGAAGTTGAATCACCTCCCCGAAATAGATTTTGATATCCTTGGAAATGTGTAGAAGCTAAAATAAGTCACAAACCCATTCTTTGAATCCAAAATCCCATAATACTTTAAAAATAATGTTTAATTCTAATCCATCTTAATCTTTTCCATTTCCACCTAAACCATGATGTTATACCCTTTATTATTTTTATTGATATTATCCATCATCTCCTTAAAAATTATTATCACCCCATGTATACTCCTCCACTAAAATAAACTAAACTACTCCTATGATACCGTTCTTAGAATCTAATGATTGATCCTCATGTTTAATAAACAACTGATGATCTTATAATAAAATCTTACTAGAAACAATGATTTATAATGGTTTAGAACCTTGGTGTCCTTCACTTCTAGAATGAGTACCACAGAGGAGGAACACAGTACTCTACTAATTTCCCTCTAGGAAAAAATATTAGACTACTTCTTTGACCCATCCCTTATTGATTTCCAATATATCAACATTGAAAAAGAACATAAAACCATATAGGCCAACTGCACTATCCATATTCAGACTATCTGCTACCACATTAATCTTTGCTTCATCTGGCATAGCTTCTAAAATATCATTTTCCTTGTCCTCGAAAAATCATTGAATTTAGTATAAGTTATTTCCATAACCTCTAACCAAAGTTTTCCTTCCTCAATTATGGTTTTACCTAACTATAATGATACCCACAAAATTATACAAGTCAAACTTCCCTACCACTTCAACCGCTTCTGTTTATGCCCCACCCTCAAGTTTATAATTTAGTCTCCTATAAAACATCATTTAAATCACACATTCCTAAAATAGTTTTATTCCCCTCATCCAAGTATAATTATATTTTTCACTAAACACCTTTTCAATTACTAGAAATTTCGCAAAAAAAAATATATCCTTTTTAGAAACCTTGTTGAAAAAATATCATCATCCCAATCCATTTTATGATGCCCTCTATCCTCTCAATCTCCTTTTTGAACCCCTATATATTAGAGTTTTATTATTTACAATAATCAGTCAACTCTAGAATGTACCTTTTCAAGTGTTATAAACGTCTGGATAAGACATTTCATTATGTCACCCTATCCGGTTGCTCCCATGAATTTCTCACCCTCTCTAAGAAACCTTTAGTATGTGCCCAGTTGTTGGAGAATATAAAATTTTTCCATTATATTCCCCATCTTGAGTTTCACTAGAATGGGTGAGTGATACAGAAGATCTTATGACTATGAATAATTAAATCCTTCACAAAACAATCAACTCCTTTAAATTTAGAGAGACATCGGTCAATCCTGCACTAAATCATTCAATTTCATCATCCATTATTACCCCAAGTGAACCTCCTCCACACAAACACATATATAAAAGTCCATTGAAAACCATAAATTTTCAAAAATCCTTGATAATCTTACCATCAAAATCATTTCCATCCCATTTTTCATACATATATGTAATGGCATTAAAATCACCACTAATAAAACAAGAAAATACACCTAGATGAAGGGCTAAAAGTTTCTACCAAAACTCCATTATAGATGAGATGTTTCATGTAGCATAAAAAGTGAAAAAAATTCCACACCAAATGTATTGATCTTCATTAAATCATGTTGGGTGATACATTCAAACAAAACACGTAATAATTTCGTATCTATAAAACAAAAATATGAATGTTTTATGGACCTTAATTCATGCAATATTATAGGGTAATAATTCTGAAAAAAATAAATGATACTCATTTTTTAATTCCAAAAGATACAAAATAGAAACATTCCAATTTCTCACTTAATTAAAGATGAAGAAGTGATTCCCTTGAGGAACCAAACCCCTAACATTTAAGACAAGAATAAAATTCATATAGAATCTGTTTTGATGGTATTTAGACGTATATAAGTACCAAAATTTACTAATTAACTATAACCCAAATATTCTCTCAACATATCATGAGTAAGGTGACTTCTTTTAACCAATGACGATGTGGTATATATGCACCTTTCCTTCAAGCAGTTTAGGGATGAAAGAACCTCCATTGGATCATCTGTAACCTCTGGTGTTGTGAACCTATAGGGAGAGAACACATGGGAGCACAAAGAATATGGAGGGTCCCCCACTAGAGACTAATGATCCGATTATGTGATCTATGAAAAACCGTGGCCTTCAGTCTTGTCCTTACCATATTCACTCTCAAGAACAGGATGAATCTCAAATGGTAAGGGGAAAGAAGGTGAACCATCCCCCTGTCGAGATCACCCTATCACCCGTATGTTTTGAAACCTCTTATAAAAAGAACATAACATCTTATTATGTTAGAAAATAATAGAAAATTTATCCCAAGATGAACTATTCTTGATAGAAGTTGAAATAAATGAAGCTAAAGGATCACTACTATCATAAGTACTACATTCCGAGATCCCAAGGTCTATAGCCACGCGTAAATCCAAGGTCATCATAGATCGCATAGTAGGTCCTATGAAAGAAGAAGGATATATGATAATCCAATTTTAAAACCCTTAATCCAGTTTTATAACAAACCCATGACCTATAGAATAGGTCACAGACTCATTTAGGATCGAGACTAGATTTTTTGGCTCATGAACGTCTAATATGGCATTCCCCAAAATCTCCTCCATGAAAAATACCATTAACATATTGGAAAAATTAAAATGAGAAATTTTTTATTCAAAAATCCAATGAATTACCATAAAAATAAAACTACACACAAAACCATTGAAGCGCCTGGGGGAAAACAATATGTCGGTAGGAAAAGTCATCCCTAGCCCTCACCTTTTTAGTGACTTTGGAATATTAACGCCCATTCAAAATAACATTAAATGAAACATTAAATATTATGAAAATATAAATATTCATTATATACACCTCATAATATAATATTAGGGAAAAACATAACATATTTTCCAAATAAGACAATTTGATATGATAAACCATTAAAACATTAGTAATCTATGAATCAAAAGAACCTGAAAGAGTGAAAGAGGTATAGATTTGAAAATAAAAAAACAATTACCTAATGTTATTATAAAATAAATTCATGGTAATTATATACACCACAAAATGGAATTATGTGGTGAATATGGAATATATCACCCAGAAATAAACGTGAGATGAAAAAACCCTTTCCTCAAATTTTCTATTTAGTGTGATCAAACCTTTTATATAAGAAATTCAAATTTATTATAAATCTATAAAAAAATAATGTACGTACTTACAGTATCATATTTACTCCAATTATAACATTTTAACACCCATTTATAAATAATTACTTATTAAAATCTTCATTTCCATGTGTTAACTATATAATTTTCTCATTGGAATTTTGGTTTGGTAGTTTCGGTCCTTATACATTGATAATAATTAAATAACATAAAAAATTTAATAATTATATAAATATCATATATATTCATTATATATATAAATTTATATTCATCCATTATGTACAGCGATAGAAAATGGATTACACTATTCCTGATATGATAGGTTGTATGTACGCATGAATGCAATTTTCACTTTTCAGAAGATGTAAAGAAACAATAGTAAATAATATTTAACCCTTATTGAATAATTATTATATAATAAATATCAAATTTATTCATTAAATTTAAATTTACTACCATTTTGTAATGTTAAAATTAAAAACGAATCACATCACTTCGTGGAGGTGGTAGTCTACACATATGCATGTATGTTGTTATCATTTTCCAACGCATTTGAAGATATAGAGGTAGATAATATATTATGATTAAAAAATCAGAATTATTCAATAAATATCATGAATAAGAACTCAAACAATGAAATAATTTTAGATTAAATATGGTGATGGAAAATTAATTGTATTGCTATGTGGAGGTAGTAGATCACACATATGCATGCGTGATACCTTAACTTCCCATTTGATGGAATAACAGGTGGATAATAGGGATAACATAATCAAAATAAAATTTCAGTATATTTAGGATATTAATATATTATTTTATGATGAATACAACAGAATCATAGGATGTAGAATAATAAATAAATAGAAATATGTCGGGTTAGATTATCACCTTTTCCTCGATAGGCCTTACTTAGGCCCTTTATTAAAGTCTTTTTGAATAGTATTTTTAGAAGAAAATTACCTATAAATCATGTATAGTGGGGTTTGGTAGAGAATTTGGAAGGTTTTATTCAAGATAGATGGATCCAAGTGGTTTAATGAAAAGGGATAAGGGGTGACATTTAACAAGGAATGGGAATTAATCACATGGAATTACATAGAAAATTAAAATATAATTAAGTTGTTCAAAATCAAAATGATTAAAAATAGAAAATTATTGGGATAAATATATGATAATGTTGATATTTTATCATAAAGTTAATTTTAGACTAGTTTTGATTTCATTTTAATATTTATATTTTATTTAAACCCTTTGTTTAACAATTCCAACTTTTCCAAAGCCACGTCAAATTGTAGTATCCAGGCATATATATAATTTCATGGAAACCAATATCTCTATTCTTCACCAATATTTCATTATTTTTTCAATACTTCAAATTATCATTAGACTTTTCCTTAAACAAATCCCTGTAAGTATTATGAAATATTTATCATCTCTGTTTCCAAAGAGTAAATAAACATATCCTTTAATAAAAAATGCAGTGAACCAAGATTCTCATTCTTAGATAATGCATCTTTTTAGATGAATATTAATTAAATTACACAAACACACACCTGAGTAATATAATGTTAAAGTGACATTGGAAAGTTGAAAACATTAAAAACTGGACCATAGTAGTTCTGAATAATCTCTAACTTTGTTCCATATGATAATAAATCTTCTTATAAATATCAAACATAATACATATCATCATTACTGGGGGAAAAATAAAATAAGGTTGAGCCTAGATTCTCAATAAGGGTAAACCATGGATATATATAAACATAACAAGAGAATAGGTTTATAAAAACATGATATTAATATATGAAAACCATAACCTATATATCCAAAATTACAATATTGATACATGGAATAAATATTTCCAGTTCATAAGACATGAATCATAAGAAAATCAAATAATATGATCAATGATATAATAACATTTCCATAAGGTATGAAATTGGGGCATACAAATAAGTATATTAAATCATTTCCACAGTGGTAAAAGATTATTGGAATGCATATATTAGTGTATTTGGGTTCACTCCCCAAACCATTCTTGTATTTGAGGTTCACTATAAAAAAATATCATTGTGGAAAAGGTACCTTGCTTCATTGGGTTAACTCCCCATTAATGTCCAATTTATCCCATGATATTTCAATATTTACCAAATTAATTTGATGGAGATATAGTTCCCACCTGTCACACAATGAAAATCATAGTAATGTGTTCCATAAGATTATAAAACATTATTTATATCAGAATCCACAAAAAAAAATTATTTCTTAAAAATTTCATCATATCATAGCCCATGGAAAATAAATACGTTATATAATAATTTCACTATTTCATCATAATACAACCCATTGAAAAAGAAATGGGTTTCATAAGAATCATGTCATCATAAACATAAACCACTTAGAGAATAAAAAAGGACGGTATCATTGGATTATATCCTCAGTATTGATTAAGTAACATCAAAGAATATAATATTATATTCAAATTGATGTTAAAATATCACATCAAACATTTCTTGAGTAAAATATCCTATCAACATTAAAAATATCTGTTTAAAACATAAAAAATTTTACAACTCTTTCTATTTGAATAAAACAATTTTATATTGTAAAAGAATGTTTAAAAATTATTTAAAAATTTCTTTAGAAAAGTATACATTACACCTTTAAAAAATAATTCAAATATAATGAATTTTTAAAATCCATTTCATCGAAAATATCCTTGAAAAAAAACATCATTAAAAATATTTTAAAAAAAATATTGAGGAAAATATTTTTTTATGAAATTTCAAAAAAAAAATTATAAAAAATTTGAAAATAATTTTCTCAAAAAAAATTGAAACTTATAAATGAATATTTAATATAATTAGTGTTCATGATCATAGTACACGTTTTACATGTTAAAAAAATTCACATTTTCAATAAAAATCCAAAGGAGACTTTTTTAAGAACGACATAAAGATTCAATTAAAAAACTAAAATGTAAAAAAATGGTAAAAATTACATTAAAATATTTTTATGGTAACATTCAAAAAATTTAAAACATTTTTAGAATACATGTTTATGGAAGAAGAAAAAAATACAACTGAAGAGAAAAATAAAGTCGGTTTTCATTAGTAGAATTCTTTTAAAATCATGAGTAAATAAGTAGAGTAAAATGTTTGTAATACATGTATTATTAATAAATAACTAATATAGTAGAAAATTCACGAGTTTCTATGTATATGTATATATATGACAATATTTCATCATTAGAAGCCTAAACATAATCAATCCTGATAAACAATGAGATTGTATCGTAAAACCCATACATCTTTGGTAACATTAAATAACAAGCCCCATGAAAGAATAAAATTAATTGAAACTTAAAATATCTGGCTAATAAATAAATTACGAATATTAAATTTCAAATGCGATTTATATATATCTCATAAAATAAGATAGGTACATAACATAAAATTTTTCCCAAAGAAGACAATTGAGATAAAAAAATTCATTCCCCCTATAGTAATATTTTGAATCATAATCCTCATTAAATAATAACATTTAAATAAACTTAAAAATAATTAAAATAATTAAAATCATGATATATGATATAAAATTCTAATTATATACACCATAGAAAATAAATGAGTGGTGATTGTAGCACATGTCACCCAGAAATAAGAGATTAGAAATCCATTACCTTATGTCTCAAATTACTTCACAAATTTTATAACCACTTGTATAAAAAATAATATTTTATTATAAATATATTAAATAAATTCAATCATTGGTATCTTATCATATAATATTTAATTATGACTTTTAATTGAATTTTTATTAATTATTCCATTGTAATGTCTTATTTTATGTAATTACTACTTTGTTTTTCTTGAATGTTTTGATTTGGTATTTTGGGTCCTATTTCTATTAACAGGGATACATAATATATAGAATTTTAAGCATGTTATAAATATCATATATATTCTTTATATTTTTATTTATATTTATCAATAATATATATATATATATAATGAAATAAAATTTTTATGGAGACTATAGGCCGCATGTACGCAAGAACATTGTCTTCAATTTATTAAAGGGTGAAATGAAAATATTTAAGTAACTTGTTACCCTTAAATATTAATTTCTATTTCATATATATTTATTAAATTTATCTTTATTGTCTTCTATGCAAAGCATTAGGGAAAACTGAATCACATTGCTTTGTAAGGTGATAGTTTTCCATACATTTGAATATGTTATCGTGTTCTTTACATAATTGAAATTAATAAGGTATATATGTTAAAATATCATATACATATATATATATATATATGTGAATTATATCAATCATCAGAGTCAGTTGTGAGTGTTTTTATGGAAGTGTCACAAAGGTTTATGAGGCGGTAGTCTGCTACACACATGGTCAATGTTATCATTTACCATTTGAGGGAAGATGAGATAGATTTAGGTCATCCCAATATTATAATAAAATCTAAGGGTATATAAGATATTTTTTTTATATTATAATGGTTTAATGGGATTTTAATTGTGTCTAGGAAGAAATTAAATAAAAACCCTCATTGAAGAACATTACCTTTTCTTTATGTATCCTCTTTGGGTTTGCATCAAAAACCTTCATAGGTTGTATTTTTTATAAAAATAAGGATTCTAGGATAAGGGGAGGAAATTAAATAATATATTATGTCATGTATTTCATAAACTAAATGGTTTTGAAAGTGTGAAGAGGAGAGGTGTGGGGTGGCCTTTTATAAGGGATGTGAGTGGTACACTTGTAATTTTGGAAAAGGAAAATGTGAAACCACATTTTTCACAAGAAAAAAGGATCAGAAAAGGATAATTATCAAACCTTTTATGTTATAACGTAGATATATGTCCCTAAAATGACCATTTAGCATGTTTATTATTCATTTTATGTCAACTCATTTTAGATAAACCCCCTAATATACGTATTTTCACTATAACTGAGGTAATTAATTTTTTCAATTTTTAAAATTAATTATTGTAAAAAAATAAGTTGAATATATTATAAAATATAAATTTTATTTATTCCAAATATGGAATAATTGTTTCAAAATTATATTCATTTATGTGTAAATATTTAATTTAAAAGTAATCCCATGGACGTGATGAAAAAACAGTTTTCTATGAGAAAGATTTCAAAATTTTTAAAAATATTTAGACAAAAATTCACTAAGAGATTTATTTTTATTACTTAAATTTTACTAATAGATAAATAATTTAAACAATTTTTCTTTTAAAACAATATCAAAATAATATGGAATCTTTTAAATTCTTTTAAATAAGTGACTATTCTTAATAAAATCATTATTTTTAACTATTATTACAAAACGTTACCTTTTTAGAAAATTTCAAAAAATTCACATTAATATAATTTTGAAATTATTATTTCAAAATATTGTTTTAGTTTTTTTAAATAAATTTTCTAAAAATGTGAAACATTAATTTAAAAATAATTGGGAAAAGGGTGAAAAAACTGTTTTTTATAAAGGTAAAGTGTTTAATTATATAATTTGATTTATTTTTATCACATGCTTAGAAAACACAAAAGATTAATGTTAGTTATTTTATTCTATATTATATATTAATTTCATTTAAATAATTCGTATAATTTTTTTAATTTATTGAGGTAAGAATTAAATTTTTTCATAATTTTTTTCAGAAAAAGATTTCATTTTTAAATAGTTTTTTCCTTTTATATTTAATTGGTTACCAAAGAATTCATTTTATATGCATGTGTAAACCATATATTTTCAGACTTTTTTAAATACAATTCATACCCATAATTCCAATGGCTAATAAATAACTATCATATTAACTGATAATATTTTATTCGTATGTTTTTTTGTTAAAAAATAGGGTAGAGTGTAACACAAGATATTAAAGAAACATATATTTATTTGAAAAAATATATTTCATAAAATCTCTTGGGGTTACATTGTTGTTATTTTGAATGTTTTAACCTAAGTTCAAGTTGATGATATATTAACAAAGGCACTACCAAAAGTGTTGTTTGAGAAGCATCACCTCAATCTTGGAGTCCAACTATTTATATTTACTTCATTATTTATGGGCTGGACCCCCACTCTCCATAGTTTCTTTGATGAGAATGTTAGTTTTTCTCACCATAAATTTGATATGGGGAGAAGAGAAAATGTTGTTTTTTTTGTCTTTATCAAAATTATTTTGGATATTTTAAAATATATCCATGGGCAGACTATTGTTCTTAAAAATGATGTTTGGAGTGTATTTTTTGATAAGTGGATTTGTTAACAAAATGAGTTTCAAATTGGTGGAATTTTGGAATTTAATAAGGTTGTTATAATAAATTTTAATGGATATGTGATGAAATTAGGTCTCTGTCTTGAATAGAAACATGAAATAGCTATATATACTAATCAGGTGCATGAGAACATTAGGTATGTGGTCAAAATGGCTATGAGAAATGACTATGTGAGAAAATCAAGTATGTAGACAAAACAGTTATGTAAATTATCTATATAGAAACATCACATACATGAGAAAATATGTTATGAGACCATCCTCCACAAACTGGATATATAGATATTTGAGTGTATAGGTTTTTACTACATGGTTTTTCAACTATGATGATTTGAGTATATTACAATATGTCTATGTTATTTTTGATATGTTGACTATGTGTGATTGTAGAAGAAATTTGTGTGATCAGTTACATCTAAGAAATGCATGAATTTGTATGGATATCTTTATATGGAGGATTAAAAACATTATATGGTTCTTTTTTATTATGGTTTTAAGAATATATTATTTTCCATATTCTATTGAAATTCCTATAGTTATTTATAGATATTCATATGGAGTTATTTCAGCTAGAAATATCCATGTATTTATAGCCTGATATATGTAGAAATATTTATGTGTCTTTATATGCCTATTAATGTTAACATTTTATTAGATGTGATAATAGAGGAAAATATCATAATAAAAATATTATATTATTTCTCTCGCAATAGTAAATTTAATTATCAAATTAGATGTAAGTGTTTGAGGAGAAGTTCTGTAAGTTATTACCATATCGGATCAAGAAACTTAAAGGACTAAGAAGGTGTTCTTATGGGAACCCAAATCTCTCTAATAGTTGAAATCGTTAGTGATGAATAGAAATTCCATCCTCACTATATGTTTGAATAATATTTATATGATGTAAAAATTATTCAACTTCAAGAGCAGTGAGTTCCTTATTGCTGGAGAGCCAGAAGTTCTCCAGTTGTTGGTGGTAGTAAACTAGGAGGGTCAGTGAGACCACTACAAAATTTTTCATATAAAAGTAAAGATAATTAGTGAATTTAGTTAATAGGAACAATTTTATTCATGATCCTAGGACTAGTCCAATGTGGGAAAAAATAAAATCTCTCATGTTATTTACTACTTTCATCACTCATTGAGAGGAAAGATAGAAGGAAATTAAAGATTTCTTCAAGGTGAGAGAGCCAGGTCATCATAAAAATAATAATTTTTTAACTATATAACTCTATTAATCTCCCCAAATAGGGTGTAATCCTCTTCATAATCCACACATTAAATAATTTAATAAAATATTATTTAACCCAAAATACTATTAACATCATTTTAAAAACTATTCAGATAATTTGACTTTGAAAATAATAATAATGTAATGTAATCTGAATATAAAATATTAAATCATACCTAATATGTTATATTTATCTTCAATATTAATTGGAAACTATAAAATGCAAATTATATATTAATTTCAATGTAATTTAAATAATTTACATGACTTTTCTACTACAAACACATGCACTGTGTGAGTGTCATGTAAGCATTTATGGTAATTATTTCATCAATAAAAATTTCAAAAAGTTCCCATAATAAAAAATTAATTTTTCTTCTAAATAATAACTTCTAATTGACAATATGATTTTTATCCTTATCATAATGATTTATAGATATTAAAAGCAAGAGAGCGAAATTTTGGAATTTTCTTTACTTAAAAATCTATAAATTCCTATGTAAAGGGAAAATGGAACAAAAATTTAATATATTATGATTTTGGATAGATATGTTGGAATTTATCCCATATAAAATTAATGTCAGTTTGGGATATAATTAGAGACATTATTTCATAGTTTTAACCCTGAATATCATATTTTTCTCTTTCCAGGGTGATAAAATATTTACCATAGTTACTTTTCATAATAACAAAAAATTGAAAGTGTCATATGTACAAAATTTGGACCTACTAATTAAATATAAGGAATCCATTTTTAATATTAAATTTCTATAATTATTATAAATTATTTTAAGATAAAAATAAAAAAGGCAACAAAATAAATAAATAAATGCCTTTAAGTATTAAATTGATTTTATAACAAGTTAAACCATAAAATTGATTATAATTAAATTAATTGGATTATTCATAATTTAAGTGAAATAATTTTACTTTTAAACCATTTTAAAACAATATGGTCCTTTTTCAATTCTTGAAAAAAAAAATTAGGTTTCAATAGAAACTGTATTTTTTAGTATTCATTGAAAAATAAAAAATTTCAAAAAAATTATCAAATATTTACTCTAAGATAGATTTTTCATTATGATTTAAAAAATGGTAGTAATTTTATCAAATAAAGTTTTAAATGTACTAGAAATTAATTATATTATTCATTCAAAAAATATTAAAAATCAATTTTGAAGAAAACGTTTTTGTTTTCTTGAAGCCTAAAATGACTAGACTAAAAATTGAGTGGTTATAAATAAGAATTTGTCGTTAATTTTTAATTGAGTAAGAAACTTATATATATATCATCAGGCACCTAATTTTATTCATACCCTCCAATTTAAAAGATATGTTATTACTATAACATTTAAAAATCAATATATCATGTTTTTTTAAGCTTGGGGTTGTTTGTTATTTACACTATCAAAAATAGTGTTGTTTTTAAAATATCAAGATATTAAAACGATGTATTTAAATAATTTTATGGCAGACCTACTATAGTATATGCTTTTGTTTCATTAAATTATACCCACTATAGTGTTACTTTAGAAACTTTTTGGACACTAATCCTTATTTATTTGAACCTAGGTTTCTTATAAGTTAGCACAATCTATATATAAAATATATAATTATGAATAAAACTTTTAGAATATATTGGATTTATTTATCATAATTTTAATTTGATTATATATACTCATTTGGTGTATTTCTCATTATTTTTAAGGGTATACGAATTAACTTTTAGGTATGAGTTTATAACAACTCTAGTTTTGTTATATCCTTTGCATATTTCTATGAATATATCTAGATTTATCCTCAGAGTTAGAATAGTGTTTGGGTTTCTAGGGACCCTGGAATTGAAATGTTAAACATATTGATATATTTTATTGAATGTTCATGCATATTACCAGTTTAAATGGATTTTTCTATTCTTTGAGAAATAAGATGTGAAATCCAAGAACATGATTGATTCAAAAATGTGGTTTTTACCCTAGGAAAGACCTAATACTGGTAAGTATTAGACATTTTGTGGTATTTGACAATTGATAGGTGAATTAAATAAATAAAATAATTTTATTTTTTTATCTATTTTATTAAATTAATGGAATCTAAAACTCTATAAATAGCCTATTATGACCAATTACCAAGGTTATCTGAATAACCCTTGAAGTATTTGAGAGGAAAAAAATGAACATTTTTTATTTTTGGATTAGAATTATATGAATAATGACAATTAGATCGCGGGGGTCAAGAGGTAGAAAACCTAGTAGATCTTCTTTATCACTATAGAATGAATTATTCACCAAATATTAATCTTAAATTGAGGTAGGGAATTTTATTTGTTATATTTATGAACTATTTATTTAATAAAATGTGGATTTATTTATCTTGTTGAATTCATAAAATCTCCAATCTTCATACGAGCCTTATCACAGTATTGTTAATTTTAACCCAAATTCATTATTTTCAACATATTCTATAACCATGGATACCTCTTTTTTTGTAATCATTGGACGATAATTGTAGGGAAAATGATAGATTCACCAAGTTTATGTTATTTTTACCCCTATATTATTCACACTCATTCAATTTACCAAATACATTTTTGGGGTTATTCCATGTTCCATCAAACCCCCAGATCCATTGTGGTTTCAAGAATAGAGAATGGATTTGTGATTTGTGGATTGATCATGATGGATTGTTCATTGTGGGTAATACCTATGTGGATTTGGGATTTTGATATCCCCACAGGCATCATTATTTTCCACCAGGATAAGAAAAATTATAAATTTAAAAACACGGAACAAATATAGAGCTATACTACAAAGTAATATTGGAATATCAAGTCCAAGTTCGAACCTATAGAGATAGGGTCGAAGAAAATATACATTTAATAAAATAAACATAAACTAATTATGATTTGAGATAATTAAATCTAAACATTTTAGAATTTTATTAGTGAATAAATTGATAGAAGAAAATATAAAATGTGTTCAGGTCAGTAATTATTCTAGGTTCCTGAGATAACAAGGTATGAAATAATCAATTAACAATTATGCAGTCATCGGAATTGGGTCCTAGTGAGTAAAATGGTCATAGAAAATGATCTCTAACCTATTCGCTCATTTTTTCATGGTTACTTAATTTTAATTAAAAATAATGGATAACCCAAAATGTTATTTAACCATTAGGAAGAAACAAACCCAATGATCATTGTGTAAGTATAAACACTAGATAACATATTAAACAAATGAATTTAATTAATCTAGTAAATTTTCATATGGACAGAAATGAAGAAATTTTACCCAATCCATAATCCTAACCAAAACTTTCATGCAAGATGAAATGATGGAAGGGGTGAAAAAGAATAATTAATATGAAATCCCAACAAGAATTGAAATCAGAAAAGAAATAACTCATACATCCATTCCTTATTCATCACGCATGCCATGAAACAATGAAATAACCCCTTCATGTTATTCATTAGAATGTTAATAAAAATAATAAACCAAAATACTATAAAAAGGGTCAAATTATTTTGTCGTAACAGATGTTCCTTCTTCTAGATGTGGACCTATGTCCAAATATAGAACGCCTCGAAAGCAATAGGCATCTCGTCTATTTATTAGATCTATTTGGTATCTTCCTAAAACATTTAATGGATTATAATTTTTTTACACATTGTGTGATCTCGATTTGAGTTTCATTTGTGATTTTGGAATCTGAAAGAATCTTGCATGAATCTCATCCATAAATTTTAGACATTGACACTTTTTACAAGGTTTAATTGGGACTCAAAACAAGTAACTAACTTTCACTACATCTGAAACATTCATGACTTGTCCTAGAGGAAACCTTCCTATCCAAAATATCACTTCATGTAAGGAGGATACATAATTTTTAATCGTTATTCAAATAGTTTTATACATTTCTCCATCTTCAAAAATTTGGTGTTGCGCTACGAGGGAAATGAAGTAGTGTGAAGTGTCTTTTAGATCCATTATTCACCCATTTTCATTCCTTTTTTAAATACTCATTGTTTACTTCCGTAAAACATATAAAATATTCCATAAGATCAAAAATAAGAAAGATTCATCATTTAATTACAAAATTCATTACACAGATTACTCTAAAATGTTTATACAAAATACAATTATCAGATTTTTAGTGGTAATGGCATTGGAACAGTGTGATAGACAGAGTGGAGCAAGGTTTGGGTAGCAGGAATATAGACACTAGTGAATGATTGATCATGGATAGCCCAATATCCAAAACTCCTGGTGTTAATTGTAGTGGAAATATTAGTGTTGGTGGCTTTGCAATACTGATGAATCATTCTTGGGATTCTATTAAAGACCTTACCACATAGCGTGTAGTCCAGGAACACACATAGTGTAGTATTTTGGGTGCAGCAACTAGGGTTTCAGGGATGATAAGGATCACACACCTTTTGGACCACATAAAACCCTGTTTTACCTTATGATGGTCGATAGATGAGTACTCTTAAAGTACATGGTCATTGACATGGCCATGCACATGGGAATAGGCTAGGAGTACAGGGTCACAACCCAACACTAAAACAAGGAATGTTACACGGACATGTCTTGAAGTACGTGAGAAGGACCACATGCACATGGGAAAGAGATGATGTACATGGGAATGGAAGGGTGCATATAGGCTATCCCTATAAAGACAAGACATTCTATACAGTATTTTATGGCCTACCAAACCCTGGGGAGGTGAGGAAACTGACAGGTGTCCTAGTGAGGTCACACATCATGTTACCCCAAGTGCACACCATGTACTTTTATCAAAGAATTCAACCTTATGTATCTCCTTCCATGGGACTCTAATTTTGGTACTTAAGTAGCCTTTTATTGTAGTTTTACACAAAGTACATGATGATTTCCCTCATATAGAATTTCGAGATATGATAAGAGGTTTTTTAGTATGATTCATTTTATTGTGACACTTAACGTGTTACGATGATCTGGATGGATCATCATAGAGATATTTGGGTATGAAAACCCCAATTTCACTAGTATATGGGTCCCTCATAATCCTTTATCCACTAAGTGGTACCCCCTAATATAATTGGTTGAGGTTCATGCATCTATGAAGTGGTACCCATTGATGCATTAGGGAACAATCCCTCGATATGTTGAGTGGTACACCCCTAATGCATTATGGCATGGTTCCTCTATCTACTAGGTGGTGCCCCCTTGATTCACTTGATAGAGGTTCCTCTATCTACTGAGTGGAACCCCCTAATATACTAGGGTGTGGGTCCTCTTTCTACAAATTAGTACCCCCTATCTCACTAGGTAATAGGATCTCTATTGGAGATTATTCCCCTTTGGTCTATAGAGCAATGGTGAGGTGTGGATCCTCTATACAAATTTCACAAATAGTCACATGAGATGTTGGAGATCATAGATCTACCTTTGTAGATATACGAAAAAAACATATTCCATTCATTCATTGTGGTGATGGATATCCCCCTTCTCTATCATCTAGGACTCTTATAAGAATATATATATATATATATGGGATTCATTTCCCTCTGGGTTTTTGTTTATCTAAATTTTATTATATCTAACTATTTCCCCCATTTTTTATTCAAGGTATCCTATAAGGTATTTATATACTTATACCTTCAAAGGATATTCCTACATGCACCATGTCATATTAAGATGGTATGAATTTTTTTGTGACATCAATGTAGCATAGTGATACTTGAGTTTATAGTTCATGTATGGTGGTCAGACATGGATATTAGGAGTTTTTCTATTTATGTTTTCTTTGTCCCATTTTTTAGTCTAGGAATTAATTTCTAGTTGGGAATGTATTTTTTAAATTTATATTTTGACTTATATTTTCATACATTTATGTTTTCCATATTCCCCTTCAATTTTTCATGGATGAAGTTGGTTATGTTCTTATAGGTAAATTAGGTCATGTTCTATCATTTCAGTAATTCCTTCTCAACACTTGTCACTATCCCCTCACCTATTGAAGGTGAGATTGGGGTTATCTCACATAGCCTTATGTTGTCCAAACAGGCCACAGTCGGATAGATCTTGAGAGAGTATTATTATATAATTTAATTCACTAGTATTCTATTTTGAGTTATCCCCTTTGTAGAAATTATATTATATATTAGGTAAATGGTTTGTGTGTGTATGGATTTCAGATTTAAGGCCAGGGAACCTTGTGTTGGTACAGTGGTCGACATATCCATACACCATGACTCTAACAACCTTCTTTTCGACATATAATACCGAGACTTTTTTTGCAAGGATCCTTGGTACATACATCATATAAGATTGAGTATTTTCACTATTCTTCTTAATTCAGATCTACATATATAATTTCACATCTAACCATGGTATATCTTGACCACTTCTAGGATGCCTCCATGAATACATTCATCTATTTTATCGATATAGGATCATAATGATTATAAGATGAGTGATGAGGCCTCATTTTATAGGTCATCAAATGAGTTGTTTTCTCTAGTACGGAAGCGAATAGAAACCCCAACGATTGATAATTAGGTAGTTCTAGTAGGTAAGTATGATGATGTACAAATTTTTAGCATGATATGAATGTTCCATAACATGATACTATTGAGGTTTTGTGGAGATAAAGATACCCATGCTACTAAGGATTGTATTATTTTGGTGATCTAATTACTTAGGATTTCTCAGGCCCCAACTGATCTGATGGTTTCACTGGAAAGTAGCCATTTCTATTGTGTAATAGGGTGTTAGTGGAGTATAATGACACAAAACCTTGATTATATGATGCTTTCATGGTCAAGTTTCTAGTAGTTGTTTCATGATGAGTCATACCCTTTGTTCTTTTTCTCCACGGAGACTCCAGATAATATCTAGCTCTGGTAGGGTTACATGTTAGTTGCTGAGTACAGTGCGAGTTTCACATACATCACCCATTAATCCCTCAACATGGTGAGGTATAGTTTATTATAGGAACAAAAATTCAATAATGGCCTCGAAAAATACATTCTTTCTATCTTAGTCTCCCTAGGTATACATACATATGATAGAGTACTAGAGTAAGATCGAGTTATAGAGATCTTACTGGAAGAGGGATACCGAGTTCAAGGAGACATAGGTGGACAACATAGGGATAATTTAAATTCAAAAACATGCAGTTGATAGTCATTAGGGTCTCGGTATCGGATACCATCACTTGGAAAGAATTTGGCATATTGATTTATAGAATATGGTACAAGAATAGGATTTGGTAATCTAAGATAGGGATAAAACTATTATGACGATGGGTGAGGTCACATGACATGATTTTTTATGACTTGATGTGCTAAGGAGGGTAGGCGGGTAGCGAATGGACCACCACTGTAGAGGCAGTTCTGTAATCATTGATCTCCCAAGAATTTGTAGGGTATCACATAGGGAGGTGGTGCTGGAAGAGGAGAAGGTATATCTCTATAGGTAGGACCTATTATTAGAGGGTGACATTATGAGATACTTCCACCACCACCACTAGTAAGCCTATTCCATTCTTAGAGAGCTGGTTATTGGGGCCATGAGAAGATATATGCTATGGGAGGCTATGACATTGATACACATGAGATAATTCAAGGTGAAATCTAGGTATTTTATAATCTTTACCTAGTACTAGTGTACCTAGGCATGAGGAATTTCTTCTTTTACATTTCCATTTGGAGAGAGTTGAGGCTTCCATTTAATTATTTATCCTAGTAGTGATGGCTATAGATTCCAATAGGTATTGAATTGTTGATATCACATATCTTTAGGTAATGTGAGATTTCACTCAGTGGAGAGAGTTTATCACGAAACATATTAGTTATAATGGTGAAACATTGTGAAATAATCTTGTACATGGATTAGTTTTCCAAGGTTTAGGCCCTGATTTACTATAACATAGATGAATTAAATGCATAAAGAAAAATGGGATGAGATTATCCTTTGTGGGTGAGAGAGATATTTGGTCGAGTGAGTGCACATTCAAAGAATAAAGTTTCAACCCACCACTCATTAGTTTGGGAGTTTTACCTTAACTCAATGGGATCCTAAAACATATATATTCCATCAGTAGTGGAGTACTGTAAAGATGTATTCCATGAAGATGTTCCAGAATTACCTCCAAAAGGGTGTATGAAATTCTATATTGACTTTCACCACAAGACCACACCAATATCTTATTTATCATATCAGATGTCCCCAACCAAGCTCTAGGAGATGAGGTTGTAATTTGAGGACCTTTAATAAAAGGGTTTCATTAGATCTAGTGTGTCCCCCTGGGCAGGTTTAGTTTTTTCATGAAATATGTATATAGGAGCTTGAGGCTTTGTATATATTTTCTCCTCCTAAACTAGGTAATGATAAATAAAAATTTCCCTTTACAGATTATTGATGACCTCTTTGACTAGTTGAGAGGTGCAAGTTGGTTATTAAAGATCGATATCAAGTCTATCTACCATCAGTTGAGTGTTCATGAGGATGATACTCCAAAGATGGAATTCTGATGTTTCAATTGACACTATGAGTTTTTTGTGATTATTTTTAGTGTGATGAACGCCCATACTATTTTAATGGATCATATGAACTAGATCTCCCAACATCACCTAGAATGATTTGTGGTTGTCTTTATTTATGGCATACTCTTTTAATCTATTTTAAAGGAGGACTAAAGAGATCATTTGAAGATGGTACTCGAATTACTATAAGACAATCAACTTTATGCTGTGTTCTAAAGGTGACAATTATTTGATCTATGGGGTTCAATTTTGGAGGTATCACATTTCAAATCTAGTTTATCAAATTTAACTGGTGAAGAATGAATTAGTTATTTCTAGGGATCCACCCAAAAGTATTCTATGGGTTCATATTTTTCTTTCGTTGGAGGGGTACTATAATGGGTTTGTGGTAGACTTATCCAAAATTGTAGCCCATTTGACCACATTGACATAGAAAAGGAAAATATTTTCCTAGAAAGAACTTTGTCACGGATCCTTTGAGAAACACAGGCTAACGATGACCAGTGCTTCTATGTTAAAACTACTAGAGGACGGTTGGTAGTTCATAGATTTTTATGCCACTAGATATAGGCTCAGTTTTTTGTTTATTCAGAGGCAAGAAGTGATTTCTTAAGGGTCAAGGTAATTGAGACCCCAAGATCAGAACTACATGACTCATAAAATATAGAAGGTAGTGGTAGTCTTCATTCTAAGGATAATGAGGAATTATCATATATAGTAACACTTTTTTGTGTGATTAGATTACTGGAGTATTTGGTAAATATTCACTTAGAGATATTTTAACCAGAGATGGAGTCATTCATGAGATTTCTTGTAGTACTATGACATAATGATATTCTAAACTCTATATTAGGGAAATGTGGTGTATTATGGCCTTAATAGGTAGTCATGTTCTCAGTTGGTGTAGTAGGTGTAAGAGTAGTTATCTTCATTATAGTAGACCTTGGGGTAAGAAACAAGTTCATATTTCTATAGTCATTGGTGGTGAATCCTTATCTTATTTACTATATGAGAGATTATTATTTAAATACATCTACTATGAGGTTATATGTGAGAAAATATCCTCATGATATGTTCCATAAGGAATTTATGAAGGAGGGGGCACATCATCCTTTTTCTAAGGATGGATGGTGGTTTCAGCCATGTTATAAACTCTGGTGAGGATGGAGTCTCACACATCCACCTTTTCTAAACATCATTTGTGCTAGGATGTACAATAAATCTATGTGGAAATATTGGTAGGCTGGTATGAGGTGGAAAATTTTCATTTTTCCCTTGGTGTCTCATATGTCAGTGAGTGAATATTGAGCACTAGGCTCTAGTAGGTTTGAAATAGCATCTTGAGACCCTGTAGTTGAAGTGGGATGGAATATCCATGGAATTTGTGATAGAGATTCCATGAATTGAGAGAGGAAAAATTAAATCAATGTTATTTTCAACAAATTCACCATGTCAATACACTTCAATTTTATCAAGGAGCAGTGTTCGGTGGAGATTTTGGGGTAGTTATATGTGTGGGAGATATTATATAATCATGGGGTACCCTCGATGATTGTCTACACCCATGATACTTGTTTCTTTTCATAGTTGCATAGATGATTACAGGAGGCCTTTAGGAACTATTTAAAATTATGTACAACTTTTCACCCCCATGCATATGGGAAAACTAAGAAGACTATCAAAGTATTAAAGGATATACTACAGTTTTATGTGTTAGATTTCATCCAGATCTTGGAGGATCACTTTCAATTGGTATAGTTTTCTTGTAATAATATATATAACTCTACTAAAATCATTGAAACATTCAGGGAATTATATAAGAGACCTTATAGGTTGCCCTTATTCTGGAATAAGATTGGTGAGACAACTCTTGTTAGTCCAAACATGGTGTAGGTGATGAGATAGAAGGTTTAAATGATCTGAAAGCATATAAGGATACCCTAGAGTAGGAACAAATCTTATGAAGATCATTTTCATTGTACCTTGGAGTTTGAAAATGGATACAATTTTTTCTTTAGTGTCTCCCCATGATGATGAATATGGAGGTTTTCCAATGGAGGCAAGTTATCGTTATGGTTCATCAGCATGTTCAAGATCCTTCAGAGGGTTCGTGATATTTCTTACCACTTAGAAGAACCCCTATTGTTGGACATAGTACATCATATCTTATATTTGTCATGGGAATGAAGGAATGTGCATGAACCTATACACATTATTGACAGGGGTGATCTAGACATTGAGGATGGATCCACCTTCATAGAGCACCTTGTGGTGATCAAGGATTGGCATGAGAGGATCATGTGTGGATGGACCATCCCCTCAGATCTTGTTCTTTGGTAGCATGGGGATATGTAGGATTGTTCTTGGGAGCATGAGATCAAATATGTTCTTAATACTGTACCTTTTAGTTTATATTTTTCTGTTTTGGTCAAAAAACCTTAGAGGGGAGATTGTAATGAATCTAGTTTTATAAATCTTATCCTTTGAATATTTATATTCACATATCAAGATTTATCCTCAGAGCAGGAACAATTTTTGTGTATCTAGGGATCCCAAGATTCTTATATTAAAAATATTAATATATTTTAATTCACATGCAATCATTGTATCAGTTTAAATGGTTTTTCCCATTTTTCAGGACCTCGGATGGGAAATATGAGATGATGGTTTATTATAGAATGTTTTATTTAGCCTAGGAATTGCCTAATATTGGCCTGCATTAGATGTTCTAAGGGAGGTTAAAATTAGTGTCTGCATTTAATAAAATTAATTAATTTATTAATTTATTAATTTATTAATTAACCTAAATCTAAACAATTATAAATGAATAATAATACAAATTTATAGGGAGAGCTGCAAAAACCTGGGAGGATATGAGAGGAGTAAAATGGGAGTTCCTCATAGCTAGGTTGGGATCAGACAATGAACGAAGATCAGATCAAAGTTGATAGAGATGTAGGGAATTCAACGGATCATCGTCACTACTATTGAGAATATTCTTCACTAATGATCGATACTAAATCAAGGTGGGGAATGTAATTTTTTGTATTTTCATCCTTTGGATTTAATAATGAATAGATTAATTTATTAACATGATTTCTATTGCTTTTCAATATTTTTAGGCACCCTACCACACTTTTTATATTATTGATCCAATTATATCATTTTATGTTGTTAACGCCCGAAAAATAAAAATTAGAAAAATCATAAAGTAATAAATACCATAATATGGGTATTAATTTCCCCCACATAGAAGGGGGAGGAGAAGGCGGTCGAGACCTACAAATTTTATGATCCTCTAAGGGACTCGCAATCGCATAACCATCATAAGGTCACCCAATATCCCTATATGTAGCATATAACATGCATCAAATCCCACAGAACCCCCTTCCACAAGTCTTCCTACTCTTGTGAAGGCTCTTCAGACAACCGGTGGTCGTGTGGTGACAACCAAATGAGTTCCCCTAGGTCATGTGGTTTTTCATTGGCAATTTCCTGAAAAATCATTTGAAATACCTTCCAAAATAAGATGAAAATATTCAAAAGGTGGAGGCCTCTTATGATCATAAAACATGAAGCGACACATCACCAATCAAGTGAATAATTATCCTTGACGACATCCATGACAACTCGTGAGACCCCTGGGCCTTTGTAAAATGAAATAATGGAAATAAAAGGGTAGGAGGCGAGGGAGGTACTCATGGTTGTAAAAGATACTTTACACACCTAAAACGATCTTCAAGACACTACGATGCCTCTATGACGTGTCCGCCTCATCTTACGAAAGCCCTTTGTCTTCTCAACCTCACCACATGGAATCCCTTAAAAATGTACACATAACAGTATGCAACCCCTTTAGCTCTCAAAGGATAAAAATAATAATTTTATCAATTAAATACTTGAAAACCCCCATATGACCCAAATTGGTCATGCGACATATCTCAAAAAAATAGATAAACTTTCCTCAAAAACTCCTATAAAACTTGCATAATCTCCAAAAATTGTATAATAAAATAGAGGGGATAAAAATAAAGGATGATAGTTCTCTCGTGGTCATAAATCCCTTCAGAAACTCTAAGGAATTCTATAACAGGGTCTCATGAGACTCACGAACAACCTAGGAAAGGCATCGGGCTTCTCGAGGATGCCTCTCAGTGGAAACATTGATTTTATTGAAGGCCTTTGTAATTTTAAAAATGAAAAAATGTAAGTCCATTGGAAATCCTGAAGGATTCAAAAAATACCCCATTAGATGGCCATAATAAACTAAATGGAATGTTGACAGGGGGATCACGGTTACTGGAAATCAGGTGGTACCCTCAAAACGATCAAGGACTAAGACTCACAACAACGCAAGGATCCAGAGCCCTTAACCGACTCCAGCATTGATTCATGCCAGATAAGCAATGAAAAGAGGCAAAACAATAGGGGTGAATAGGTTTATAAATTTCCCACCAAAACCTCAAAAATTAGGTTGAACTCTCGAGCACAAATGGTTGGATTTACACCCATGTACTAGAGAAAATTTCTCAGAGAAACTGATCATGCGACCAGCCATTCCCCCATTATGTAATATACCGGTGAAAAATTATAGAAATAATTCACTAAGAATAAAGAACTAAATGTGACCATTCATAGATAAAAATATTTATCACTGGTAGGATATGAAAAAAACATCCTGCACACCAGCTAAATCTTGCAAGACTCAAAATAAACTGAAATTTAATGAATCTAAGGCATTCACAAAATAAGAAAAAAGTTTAATGGTGGAAAGATTAAACCAAAAACATGTTCACCAACATCCATGAACATTATGTTAATTTTCCAACACATGTGATATCACCATTACATGTAACATAGATCTTGAGATGCCCCTTCGTCGTAATATTTAGGTTATGAGAAAGCTTCTGAACATATAATAAGTGGGTCCTACAGTCATCTCATACATACCACAATAGTCTCGCAAAAGACCCAGTGGACTTGTCTCCAAAGCCTTGTGACATTCTTCAGATACATCTCCTAACTCATATAATGGAACCCGATCATGTCATCAACGTCTTGGGGCCATGCCTGGCCATGTCAAGGATGATCTCATGAGTTATTCTGAACGAGTCAGTAGTGACTCATGATGCCATCCTTACATAGTGGATGACACACATGATGCCCTATAGGGATGTCAACCAAGACGTGGGACACCCTATAATAAATTTCATACATACTCCCATGACACCTTCTATATGTGTTAACAATTTCTCATGATAAAACCAGGATAAGACAACAAGATCATGCGACATGTTCGAGAAATCCAAACCTAATCATGAAATATCCCTCAAACAAGCCATCCAAGATAGAAAACATCCTATGAAAAAGACAAATGGATCATATTGTTCCCCAGTTGATGAAAAGAAGACACTCTCCAACATACACGAAAAAACTGAGGCATATAAAGTGGAAAATCAATGCATGTTAGACAAGAAAATATACTAAACCAAATGGTATCTCGGGTATAGATGACATTGTCCACCCATAGTGTGTAAGACCTGACCACAAGGAATCCTAAAAGTGTATCCCCCAATAAAGGGAACTATGACAACTCTGATTACATAAAATAACCAGGATACATAGGAATCATCTACAAGGCCTGAGATCTATATCAAATCTTCATAGGTCCATTCAAATATGTAAGTCCCGCTTTAATAAAGAAATGATATTTATCATTTTATATCCATTGTTTCTCACACCAAGAGTATATTACATGGGATTGTGAAGTTTAAATAATCATATCAGTTGTGTTATAAGCCTTCATAAAAGAAAGGGAAACACCATTTTGTAAACCACAACTTGTAACATAATATGATATGCCACTCCCAAAGGAAAATGTAAATATGTAATCCCCAATCAACTGAACTATGAGAACTCGGATTCATACTCCAACCATAATACATAAGATGCATTCATAAATTCCCATGCTCCAATAAAAATTCATATAGATGAAAAAAACCATGTCTCATGTATTTTAATCATAAGTACCCAATCATTCCCATGGTTTTATCACTCTACCTCAACCCTTGGTGGACTGGGAAATTAACTAAACTAGAATGACTCGGATTCCTTCCATAATCCGAAAATTTAAGATGCCTTCTCAAGGCCTAATCTCTATATCAAACACCCAAGGACTATCCCAGTACAAAATCCCTATATCTATATATTGTAAGGTTGATCATCTATTCCAATCTATGTTTCTCATAATGATTATAGTTCACATGGGCTTAACGTGTAACAGTGAACACCTTCTTGGCATCATGAATCTCCACTATTAAGGGAAATCCCCATATGAAAACTCTGATGGGTGTCATGTTATGAACACCCATCATATATAGGAATCCACCATGATTCTAATCCCAAGGGCATGATTGAACAATGATAACTCTAATTCATTCTATAACCAGCATACATAGGAAATATCCTTGATACCCAAGCTCAAATATTTAGTGTCTCTGTACCATTACATTTTTATTTTCTGCATGATGTTAAATTGGGTGAGGTTAATGAACTACATGGTTTTTTATTCCTATAATAATAAAGATATTTTGGATACATTGTAATGGATCAATAATCATATCAAATTATAAATCACCTATCTACATGGAAGCATATTCCAAATCATCTGGTCATATGGATTAAACATATAAAGTAGATATCCATCATTATGGAAATGGATGGAGTACCTTGAATACACACATATGGATTCAATAATGAGACTTCACTTTATATGGTTCATCAATGAGAGTAACTTTCATTATTTAAAAGGATAATTAACCTACAATATTTTTTTAGGGTAACCAGTGTCATATGAGGATTATGAATAGATTTGATAACATATCTTAAATCTATATGAGAGCCTCAAAGTAGGAAATAATTCCCCTTAAAAGGGTGCAATGAGTCTAATCTCCCATCCTCTCGACCAATTAAACTCTCCAAGATTCATTGATCTGGAAAAACAATATGTCCTCCGGCCATTAGAAATCATGTAGGTACCTAGCTGTTGATGGAGGAACCATTGTGAGATTTTGGTAAAAGTGAAAACGGTTTCCCGATATTAATGATTGTACACAACATTTTCCCCCAAAATCAAAACATCAAGTGAAACCCATTATATTCCTTAAAAAATGATGAAAAAAATTTTGTGAACTTGATGTGACTCTCTCTAAAAACAAAATAATTGGTTACTTACCTTGGGCCATTCTGTTTCCCCCATACACAAATAGAAATAGTGGCTGACATGATCTCTCAAATAAAATAATGATCTTTGAATCCTATTTCAGATGAATGTTTTTTGAAAACTCTATAAAAATAAATAGTTAAGACTTGAATGATATTTAAAATGATCCTCTATAACTAGATTTTGTGTAATTATATCCTTGTTTTAAAGTACAAATGATAGAAATGGTCTTATCCTAAATAGAAGAAAAATTGGGTTGACCAAGCATATATATTCGAGGATACTATGCCTATGATACTACACTGATCAGTAACAAAATTATTTACCATCATCATTGTTGCATATAATACTTCCAACATTGAGATTCGAGACTATTCGTTCATCATATTTCTTTCACTCTGGTAAATCATCTACGACTACAACCCACAGAGGTTGAAAAGAGACCTTACATGAAAAAAAATCCAATGATAGGTGGAATGCTTGATGGTTTGGTAGTACCACTGATATGGTATAATCCAGACTATGGAAGCTTCAAATGATGATGTCCAAGAATAGAAACTATCAAGTCTGCATCATCTGAGAAAATTTTCACTTAAGCGAGTGGCCCTTATCGCCAAAAAATAGCTTTTGGAGCTTTTCCCTGGAGCATGAAAATTGAAATCTTCCATATCTTATGAAGGTGAACTAGGAAGCCAAATACATCTCCCTTCTAGTTTAGGATCTTCCCAAGAGGGCCCCTTTTAATCTTCATTTCCATCACTATCCCTCTGGTACCCACCAATCGCCTGCAGTAGGTGCCAACTGACCCATTGTGCATCTGAAACCCTTGCACGAGCTATAATGAATGATTATCAGGGGAGGAAGGATTTGGATATATAGGAGAGGGATCATATCCCCATTCCCATCGATGATGACATCCAACATATTCTAGAATGAACTAGTAAGAAGGATCATATCCCTACTCATTTGGAATAAGCCTGTGGGAATATTCTTACATTAGGAATTCGATATTCCCATATTCCTACCCCCATGCATGAATCCCATCAAATATATTTTTGTGGAACAAGGAGAGAAAAAGAGGGCACACATTCACACTTCAATGAAAGACATATTCTAGTATATAATGGGGATGCAAAATGTGCAGGCTTATATTCCTTCACACATGTTTCTAAAATGTCAATATATTTTAGTAAGAGTTGAAGAACTCTGTGAAAAAAACAGAATACTCATATCCCAATATCCAGGACAGCTCAACACTATGATCATCTTAAAAAAGTGTTTTTACTAGAGAAAATTTACATTTTTTCTGCTGTGGAAGAGGATCATTAATATATTCTGATAAAGGGAGAAGTGTTGGAATGGGATCATATTTATGTTCCAACTAGGGTTCAACAGGTTAAATTGTTACATACCTTGGGACAAGGGAACATTCTTATCAAAGAGGTCCAATGGAATATTCCAAAGGCCCGGGATCTAGCTCATATCTATGTTTCATCTAGGTCTCACCACATGAGTGGGTCACATGACATAGGAAGGTCTCATATTCCTGTCAAATAAATTCATCAACATCCTCTAAAGGGCTAGGATTAGGGCACATGTACCCATTATGACCTGGGTTGACCAAGTGATAATGGAACAAGGCTTGGGATAGTCTAACATTCCGGTTAGTGAATCTTCCTGGCATATTCTTGGAGATTATGAAATCCAGATTCATATTTCTACTTCCTCCAATGAATTACTATGCAACCATCATTCCAAGGCTGTATAAGAAGAGGCTCGTATTCTTTCATCCATTCGGAAGGTCTGTCGGCATATTCTGATGAGGAATTAATATTCAGACCAAGCTCATATTCCCAATCCTACTAGGTCCCACCATGTGAGAACGACACATGCCTTGGGGTAGGCTCATATTCCAACCAAGAAAGACTAGGGGAATATTCCAAAGGCTTAGGATGAGACCCATATTATTGTCCTAACCGAGGATCACCATGTGAGAATGACACATGCAATGTGACATACTCATATTCCTACCAATAATGAGATATATTATCGGCATATTTTGGTATATTATTAGTATCCGGCTCATACTATCGCTACAATAGATTGTTATATTTATGTTCCAAAAACCATAATGCAGTATGATCATACCCTTGAATGATCCTAAAATCTAGGTTGGTATATTCTAACCCTAATGAAAAACATATCCCATGTTCCTAATATGATCAATTCCAGTGTACTTGAGTTCATTCGAGACACATTCTCATTTCCACAAGGGTCCTTCAACTATTTAATTAAATCTAAAGAATAAGATATTCATTACCATGATATTCCTCTTCTTGGTACTCTGGAGATAGATTTTAGGGACTCTACTCATCACATCCACAATTGTCAACCTCCCCACAACAATATCTCCCATGGAAAATGAAATCCCCCCTTTCCCAAACACCTATGTACCGAGAGTTGTACCATGTACTAATACCTTCATATAAAGAGGTTCTGGAAACATTAGGGTCAATGGTATAATGTTCCGCATCAACCTCCAGTAACACTGCATTCTCATCCGCATAAGACCTTCAGAAAGATCTTTTATAGTCTAACTAAATAGAGTCTTATAATTCTGATGTAGAGGAGGCTGTCATTGACATATAGAGAGAGTAAACCTAAGATAACCGCACCATCATGTTATAGCCCCTAGGAACATCTATCTTTGAAATCTCAGATGAGCTAGAAAAGGAGTGCAAGCATTATCCAAGCCAAAATAGGTCGTCAAATCATCAATGGATGAAGTCCAGACGCCTCCCTTATCCAATATACAAGGGTCACCTTCATACTATTAGAATACTATATTTTTAGCTTGACCTGGCTGTTATCTCCATGGCCAAGGATCCAAAACAGGAAAAGCATAGTGTAAAAATGTGACATTTTTTCCACCATTCCATCCCTACTATTTGACAACTAATCTCTGAATCCATTTCATGCATATGTATTAGATGATGGGAACAGTATGTTGAATTACACTTTTTCACTCCCAAAAAATAGCAAAACCCCTCACATATGGGATCCCTTAATGTTATAGCCTTCGATGAGATCAGGGTACCAGGTAATACTTGGGCCAGTTGGTCACTACATTGGAATGAATCCACCACAAAAGTGCGTATAAATTATAAATAAGGGGAGAGGATTTCCAACATTATTTCAAAATAGTCCCTTAAAATAAAAAAGAATGCATTTCAAACAAAAAATCCAAAGTTTAAATCTCCCAGAAAACTTCCCGTAAAGAATGGTTCTCATCATGGAATCCTTCTTCTATGCGGGAACAACTGCACCACATCAAATGAGACAAAATTGTAGCTACTGTATTATCTATCTTGGATTAGACCCAAATTTCTTAGCTAGGTGAATATTTACCACCACCTCCACCTCTCGGATCGTCAATTAATGAGATCATTTGGGACACATCAATAGTAGATGAAAGCTAACCCCATCCCACAGGGTTGGGAGAACTTATATCTCAATCAATATCACTAGGTTTTTAATCCCTTTAGAGTAACCTAGAGGCATCAATGATGATTCTAGATCAATCTCATCCCACTAGGATGTGGGAATTTAAACCAATATTTTCATCATTGGAGTCGTCAAATCCCAAACTGGAGCCATTGGATGCTCAACAAGTGGACCAATCAATGAAAATTTTGGCCTCAAACAACCCCAACCCACAAGTCTGGGGGAATTTCTATCATCATCATATCTACTGTAGGAATAAATATTATCTAGGTTGGTAGGAATCAATCAATAGTCATCATTTCACCAGCTCCTCTCACTATAAGACAAACACCTTCTAGTTGGGGCCCATTTGGTAACCATGAATAGAAACTCCCTTAGAGTCACTATTCATAGACCAAAATGGGAGGTGCGTACGGAAAAAAAATTTGACCCCATAGGGGTCTCAATAAAAAATGTCCCAATATGTCTAAGGGTTCGAATAATGACCCTAAGGAATATAGTGTAGAATTTTCCCGTTGCGTTGAATGTAATTTCTTGACCACCATTACCTAATATGCCTTTGTGAATGGCATCACTGTAAACTTGAAAGATGTTTTAAAATAAATCATTAATGCATAGGGACACAATACAAACATACCCTATGAGGAAGGTGATTTTGATGAACCAAATCAGGCTACATTCTCTCATAAAAAAATACATCTCCAAAACATAGCACCTCCAACTACCGAGTTTCCACCTCCATAGTGGAATACATCCAAAGGGAAAAGGGAATGACATGTCTACATCCCAAATTAAACCCAAAATAGTTGAGGTTCCTTCTTCAAATGAACAATTTTCACAATAAGAGAGTGAGATAAAAGCTCTTAGAAATCCCAACAAGGAGATACTCAGTGAAAATATTCCCATTGGGTGTTGTGTTCAGGCATAGATGGATATTGTTCCTCCCATATCGAGTCTACTAGAAAAAGTTTTATCTATGTATCATATTGGATTTAGAACTAGGAATATAGTACAGATAAATGTGGAATTAAAAATTGATCATGACTTCCCTCCAATGCGGTGATAGCCTCTCCCTCATTGAGGTAATATTTTATTTTTGTGATGAATAAAAAATCAATCATAGATAAATGTGGGGCCACCTCTTCAGCCCCTCTCGGTCCCTATGGACAGGAGATGGCTCAAGAAATTTTTTCCCAAAATCTCATTCACATGATCGAGTCCTTAGATACTCGAATGGAAGCCATGGAAGGGAAACACTCACCTATACGGCCTGATAAAATGTTATATCCTAAATGGGTGGACGATTGTGTGCCTCCACCCAATTTCATAAATCCTACCTTCTCTACCTTTGATGGTGCTAGTGGACCTAAATAAAATCTCTCACACTTTTTATCACAATTTGGGTTGATAATAGGCCATCCCGATCAGCTGGAGGAGACAAATCTTAGGTGTTTCATATAGACTTTGGAAGGGCCAACCTTGGTTTTCTATAATAGTATCCTAGAAAGATATGTTTCTATATGGAAAGACACTCATCGTAAATTCTAGTACTAACTTAGTTCTACATAGGAGAAGACAATGATCTTCAACCTGATGAACTACAAGCAATGAGAAAATGATAGGGTTTCTAACTTCATAGAAATGTTGAAAGGTTTAACCTACTCACTCAACATCCCTCTCTTGTAAGAAAAACTGCTAGAATTATATCTTCAAAATCAAATATATGAATTGTATAATCCTTTGATTCTAATAAAATATCAAGGAGGATTTAACGAGTTTACTGAAACATCCCATATTTTGGAATAATCCATTCAGTAGACCCAATTTAAAACCTGACTCATGCCCGCAAAAATGAAAAAAGGAAAAGCAAAGCAGAAGTTGCAGCTATCACTCTCAAGCCATCGAAGTGACCATCCAAACACATAGTCATTCCCTAGACATCCTCAAACCTCTTGTTATGTGGTTAAAATGACCATATATTCCTTAGCTAGAAGCATATAGAAATCAATGTCTCCCATAATTTGAAGAACTGTTGAATAAGGCATACTCCATCCAGAATGAAAAATCCTTGATTATTTTTTGGAATCCATTTACATTAACCAACTAATGCTCCCACAACCTAGGATGCTCAATGAGAACAACCACTTCAACCATCTAGACTACTACCCTTTACAATGAAGTTTGTGTAACAATATCGATAATTACTTCATCTTCATATATGTCCTTCAAGGAATGATTGATTCTAAATAAGTGGTGATAGATAACTCCATAGAGTAGGTGTCTTGATAAAAAATGATTCAAATGGAAGAAGATGGTGATTGGAATATGGTCTTATCCCGGTGTGTGTGAATTTTTTTCAATTGGATGACTCAAAAGATAGTATATTGAGCCCATTCCACTATGAAAAAATAGTTTTTCAAACCTTTAATAACTCCATCACCTAAGGAGGGAACATCAATTATACCTCCCAATGGTGGGTGTGACCACAAAAAGTTTGAAGAAAGAAAAGAGGAAGAATCATTTCCTATCCCAAAGTGATCCCTAACACTCTCTGATTTCAATCAAGAAGAATCAGAAACATGGGAACCAGCCCCACCGAATGTAATTCTCATAGAATTAGATATCATCTTTAGCACTGTAAACATAACAAACTTGACAGAACCCTTCCTCGATAAAGAATAACCCCCAAAATATTAATTTCTTGTACATAACTGAGGAATAGAAGGCCACATGCTCAAGAACCAGAGGTATAGAAGACAGAGTGGGTGGGGTAAGACCCAATATTCTGATCATGCCCCCATATAGAATTCATATTTAAATGAGACTCATGGGAAAGCACTCCATAGATACCATCAAGGGAATTGAGGCATCTCAGAACCCTCCAGCAGTCGTCTCCACCCGATTATCTTACATGACCAGTAATATGGGGCTCAACCCGATCATCCCAGAAAACAAGGAGGGCAAGTGCTACATGCACCACTAGTAGAGGATATTCCCTCAATTTCAGAACAAGAACTGGGCCTACCCATATAAAATGAATCAGCTACTGAAATTCATGCCCTGGTGAAACCCCATAACGGGAAGCTCCAACCTATGGCATAAAAGTAAGACATTTTGAGATAGGTTTTGGCAGTCCCAGCAAAGATATCATCCCTTGATGTGCTCCATATTTCATAATAACTCAGGTAATAACTTTTTGAAGCCCTTATAACACCATATTAGTTTTATATAGAAGTCTGTGTAGTTGAGGTTTATTGAGTGGAGACCATATCACCATTATTTCTGGTCTATATCTCATTCACTAATCAAGATCAGAAATAAGTCCTTAAATTAAACATCATATACCTATATGTCATAGGAAGACTCAATATTGAAAACTTCAAAAGATCCCTTTTGGATAATAGTTATAGGATCAATTTTATCATAGTATAAACTATATGAGATGTGGGATATGGTGAATGGGATTTCAATCTCACTAAGTTGACCATCCAAGGGTATATTAAGCTTGAGAAAAGACCTCTCAAAGATATCAAGCTTGGATCCTAGTTTGGGGATCTAACATAAGATTTTGATTTTATGGTAATCCAGTAAGACACCGCATAAAACATCCCTCTAGTAAGGACCTAGCACTATAGTCACTTGGTGATACATTCAATATTTATTAGTATTTTATGTATCCCATTAATGGAAAAGTCGGCATAGTACATGATGATAATTCCCCCTTAGAGACTTGTGGGTAAACATATTCTGATGAAGATTTATATAAAAATGGATTCAAACAACTAGTGGTGGATGATTATATATAGATTGCAGATCCCAATGGCTTGAGTAATTCCCATGTGAATCCCTAATGTTTTCTCGATGGTGACTATATGCTCTCCCTAAATGTAGTCGAGGTCATAGATATAATCCTAAAGGTCCAAGTCCCACCTTTCCCCTGTGAAAACATCAAATAATTTCTGTTCTAGTATCTATATATAATGGATCTATCAATAGGGGATGATAATGTCTTTTTTCATGGCCTCTATCTCCCTCATAATGAAAGATAATCCCCTATATTCCCATCTTAGTCTAAAAATATCTCCATAGAATCAAAGATAGAAGAAGATGATGATGACCTTAGGAATTCTCCTCCAACATTCTATGAAGGTATCTCCACACCATCAATGATCTCAGATAGATAAATATGTGGGAAAAGGAAGACTCGCGGATTACATTGATTACTAAAACCATGACCTTTGATGATCAACATATGTGCATCGCATTTTTGAAGCATCACTGATATGTGTTTTCTTGGAACTACACCTAAATTCTTGGAATGAATCTATATGTGGCTACAAATCATCATAGGCTACCAGATGAGAATAGAGGCTTCAAGTAGGAAGCCTGGAGGATGCACCCCTCTCATCCCGCCAATATTGAGGTATAGGTCGACAAGTTGATCAAAGAAAACTTTTTTGAGATGTTCATTACCAAATATGGTTTTCCAACATCATCCTTGTCAAGAAGACGAATGGGAGTATTAGGGTCTACATTTATGTGAAGGACCTCAATCAGAATTGTACAAAGGATGATTTCCCATTTCCAAACACATAAATATTGATTGATGAAACTGTTGGCTTCCAAGACCTTTCATTCATTGATGGTTACTCGGGGTAAAATCAAATAAAGATGAACCCTGATGATGAAGAACCCACTACCTTTAGAGCACCTTAAGGGATATTCTTCTATTAGTTTGTGACCTTTGTATTTAAAAATTACGGTGCCATATAGCAACGTGTCATGCATTATAATGTTAATCCATTCATGGTAAAGATTGCCTAATGTTATGTTAAAGACCTGGTGGATAAATCGTTATAGTGATGTGATAACTTCAAAAACCTTCAAACAGTTTTTTACATGCTGCGAAATCACATTATATAAAAGATTCCTCTGAAATTTAATTTGAGGGTAACATTAGGGAAGTCACATTGCATTATGGTATGACACTATGACAAGGAAGTCGACCCTGATAAGGCTGGTTTTATCGTAGCAATTCCACCCCTAGAAATATTGAAGAATTGATGGGGTACTATGGGAACCATCCTTATATATGGTGATTCATTTCAAACTTGGCCAGCAAATATCTCCCAATCACCATGAAAATGAATAAAGGAATCAGCTATCAAAGAGATGGTGACTTCCAAGAATCCTTTGAGAGTCTCATGAAGTACCTTCTATACACACTAATTCGGATTCCTTCGGTGGAGTGGAGGCCACTCATATTATATGTGGTCTCTATGGAATGCTCATTAGGAACCCTCCTCATACAAAAGAATGATGTAGGGAGAGATAATATCCTCTATTACCTCAGTCGGTATTTGCTAGTTACTGGACCATATACTCTAATATCTAGAATAACTTTCATACAATCATCCTGGCAATGCAAATTTTGATGCAATACTTCATGCACTAGAAATTACAATTGTTTCATTGTATCTATTCGCTCAAGTATATCCTTGGTCATCCAATGATGATAGGGAGCTTGGACCAATGGGAGGTCATCCTTCAGCAATACGACATTAATTTTGTATCAAAGAGGCCAGTGAAAGGGGAATACTTGTTTATTTACTTGAAACACATCCTACCCCATAAAATACACTACAAGACACTGAGAATCTATATGAATAGGTATTCTCTACTGGTGACATTCCCCGTACATGGGATATGTATTGTGATGGTGCCTCACAAAGTCCTATTAGTACAAGTATGGAAAACTCATGGTTAAATTGGGTTGTCTTAGTGGTATTATTTTTCTCTCTAGATAAAGTAGGTTTACCAACTGTTTCTCACAATCTAAAGGATGTAGAAATAATGATTTAGTGAACCAAACTCTCATTTTTGGCATGGAACTATCCCTACAACTGCAAATAGCCTACCCAAAAACTGAAGAGGATTCATAGATAGTGATAAAGTATATCAATACAGAATATACCATTATAAAGGAATAACTGAACCCTCTCACTAGATACGTCAGGGGTGTAATGGTAGAGTTCCCTTTTGATCCCACATTGCATCATATTCCCTGATCATAAAATGATCATGTAGAATCATTGGCCAATGCAGCCTTCATCTTGGAAAATTGTGATCAAGAAAAAGCAATCTTCCATATCAAACATTGAACAATGTTCTCATTGGTAGTCATATGTGATATATAAGAGATCAATTATTTTAACACCACCCTAGAGCATGATTCACTAATGATCATCATTGGATAGATAGATCACATAATCGGTTATCTAAAAAACATGACTCTCCCAACAAATAGAGTAGGAAGGGAACAGATTCAGCGATGTGCAACAATCTTTACTCTATTAAATTACCCCAATTTGAAAAACCCCTCTATAATCATGGTTTTTATGGGAGTTTCCTTAGATAAATAGAATAAAGAGATATTTCTATATTCATTGAAGAAGTCCATGAAGGGATCTTGTAGTGGAAATCCCTATGGGACCATGATCTCCCACCAAATCATGGGATTAGGATATTACTGGAAACCCATGATACATGCCTGCGTAGAATTAACCATGAAATTTCATGCATTTCATATCCTTTCAAACTTGATCTATTAATGTAATGACTCGAACTATTATATGTGAAATTTCCCTTTCATTTTAATTAAATTTCTTATTCTGTAAAATGGATATAGAAAATACATTCACTCGGTTTGTTTTATTATATCCAACATCAATTAAATGACTATAAAGTATCATTACTATTAATAATATAGTCGTTGAACTGTGTTCACATGACTATTATAAAAAAAGGATTTTAATAAATCCTTTGACAAAAAAGGTGGTGATGGCCTCATCTAGTAGGATTATTCCCTATGAATCCCATTTATCATAGCTTCTGAGGTACATAGAATTTCTGGTCCTTTCCTTAGACCAAGCCCAAGTCAAGATCCAACAACATCGGCAAGAATAGAACCATTTATGGGAGAAGTTCGAGCCCATTTAGATCACAACCCCAAACATGTTTACCAAATAGACCCATAAAAGCCCCACTGTCACACACCTTACTCTTAGGGTGTATTCTAGTGTAATAAATTGATATGTATCAAGACCCTAGTATTATGATTATATACATTATTTTTGTATGGAATAATGAATATACATTTTTATTATTATTATTGTTAAATCACAAATAGATTTTTTATTAATATTCAAATAGAATTAAGAAATCGATTTTTATGACATAATAAAAAATATTTTAATAAAATATTATAATTATTAAATTAATTTTATTAAATATAAATGATCATATAATTCTTATGTGGCCAAATCTGATTTTTATTAAGGTTAAAAAATTGTTTTTGTCAAAAAATGTCAATTTTCAATAAGTATCCACTTTCCTCTTAAAAGTGAAAATTTACATATTAATAAAATTATTTTCATAAAATGAATATTATTTTTCGAATCAGGATGTCAAAATTATCAAACAGTTAATTGTTCATAATTTTTTTTAGATAGTTGAATTTTTTGGTAAAAATTAAATACCATGTTAATATATAGGGTGTTTTATGACATCAAAATGGACCAATAGTGATGTAATAAACCCTATAAAAGGTATATTATGCCAAATATATGTTTAAAATTTTATAAAATGTGATTTTTTATATTTTTGCTTATTTCATAAATCCTTAGTGAATCCTCCTAAACGTATAAAATATTTTTTAATTTTATGTTCATTTCATTAATAATGATTCTGACCCCCACATAATCACGTATAATATTTTAATATCATCAGACTGTGGAATCATAAAATAATTTTTTACACACATATTTTGAAAAAACCATCGAAAAAATTATGGGAAGGTTTTTGGGTTTGAATATTTAATTATATAGATTCCAAAAAATAAGTTTGGGAATTATTAAATAATTCCCCTTTCATTTACTATATAAACCCACCCAATATCCATATTATCTTTAATAAAAGAATTTTTAGAATGTCCTTACTCTTTCCTCATCTCTATAGAATCCTCCCAAGGTTCCCTAATCTCTCAAGAATCCTATCATCATGCTTTTGAAGTCACAGACTCATGTAAAGGTTCCATTTATTCTCATTTTTATCAATGTTTCCTTATATTTTTACACCCTTTTATTTTAATTTGAAATATATGGGGTATGTTTTCAAACATCCCACATACTTCCCTTATTATATCTGACTGATTAAAGAACCATTTATATCTCATCAATGCCTCCAACGTACACTGGTTACCATACCAAATGTTCATAAGAATTATTCCATTTCTCCTCTTCCATTATGTTTCTTTAATATGTTATGACTTATATTTCAAAATTCATTAAGTTGGGAAATGTATTTATATGTTCTTATTACATTAAATTTAATTTATATATTATTATAAAATTATTTCTATCTCAAGAACCCTTTTTATGAATTTTTATGTCACACTGTTAGGCTGCCGAAATTGCATCATGAATCTCCATTCTAAAACATTTGTGTAGTGAATACCATACCCATTACCTATCAGGGGTGTTCAATTTTATACACACACCCCATTTTATTTATTACATACATGTATATATTGAAAACCCTCTGATCCTAGAATAAATTATAATGGTGAATGAATCCATGATTTATAATCTATGTGGTACACTTAGGCAAGAGAATAAAATAAAAGTGGCAGGTGGGACCAAAATTATATAGTGCTTCAATGCATTGGGTAATGTTTAGTATCATGATATGAGATATTGGTATAGGGATTTACCTTATTAATTTATGGTAATTTTTTCAATATGACGTATTAATAGTTTATCCTTGACCTATGATACAATGTTTTAAATTCTTTCTACATTTCTATGTTAGGAATATCATGTTATATCATGCTTTATGATTTATATTCTTTTATGCCTCACTAATATGCATTTATAGACTTGTATTATTATCTTCATTTGATGACATTTGTACTCCCTTACTGGGATTTAGAGATCACCCCTTTCTTATGTAAGTCCTCTGGTTATCATATACAACGTCAAGTACGAATGAATGGTGTGGTCATGTAAAGGAAGTTTTCAGTAATGATATTGTATTTCAAGTTTTAAGTTGTTCTATAATGTTCCTAATTTAAAATTAAAATATAATTTTCAATATTTAAAGTTTTATTAAGTGTAATTTCATTTCATTAAATCATGAATGAATGTAATAAAAAAACAGGGTTACTGTAGTTGGCATTAGAGGAAAGTTTTGTTATTTTTTGGATGTGGATTAAAAACACTATAGAAATACATGAGGATAATACTATTTATAATAAAAACATCACTAATTATTTTTGAGTATAGATTTAGTGGTTTATCAAGAAAATGAAACCTTTTATAAATATGAACAAGTGGATATGGATTTGGCATATATGTATCTAGGTGTAAAACCTGAAAAACCGATGTGAGCTAGACTCTAATGGGAACTAGTGAATGAAAACAGGGCTTGATGCACTCTTAGATTGACACTAACAAGATATATGATTTGATAAATTCATTATTTTCATATGATCCTTTATTAAGAGAAGAAAAAAATCCCATAATAATATTTTTTAGGAAATATATCATGGATAACTTATAATAAAGCCTAGAAATTCATAAGTTAAGGAAATAAATGTAATTTATAAGTTATCCATTTAATTTCATTGGATTCCTCTTTATGTTTTAAATAGTGTAAAATAATCACACCTAATTTTATTTTTATTCTAGTCAATGGCTACTAATAGGAGGAATCAACCTAACAATGGATGTGAAGATCAATGTAATGACTACCCTAATGGGATTCTGAATCTGATGGGATTGGGAATCCCAAACTTCGTCACGATACTCTTTCAGTTAACTCATGTTTTGAATACAAACCTGGAGAAATAGGAAAGTCCATCCCCCCCCCAAAGAAATAACAAGTCTCAATTGAGAGATTTATGAGATAAAAGTCATCATGATTTCAATAGATCATCTGATCCCTCAATCATTGAACAATGGATCAACTCCATTGAAAATATCTTCTCCATCCTTCAACGCTATGAACAAGAGAAGGTTCATCTGTTTTCTTAACGTATGGGTGGTGAAGATGATCAATGGTGAACATTGATAAAAGAAATATTAAGCATGAGGAAGAGATAAAGGTGATAGGATGAAAGAATTTATGGAAAATATTTTTCAATAAATATTTTACTCGCACCATCTAACATAAGATGGAATGGGACTTACCATCCCTCATGAAAAAAGATGACAGATCCATTGAAGTGTACGAGGAAAACATCACAAGGCTTACATAATACACCTCCATGTTTTTTATCACCATAAAATGAAAGGTTAACCACTTCTTTGGTGGGATAAAACCTTGACTAAGGAAATCCTTGGTGATCCGTGACTTTGAAAGCTATGAAGAAATAGTATGATGTGACATCAAAGTCAAAATTAGATTGGTGAATCTCATGGGTATCCCAGGGATATGATGTGGAAGGTGAAGTCAAATTCTGGTGGTCTGATAGAGAGATCTAAAGGTTCTAATAAATTTCAACACCCCACTTACTAAAGGTTAAAAAAGAAGCACCATGGAAATTTCCTAAAAGATATGAGGAAATGATTTATGTGGGAGAAAGAATGTCATATAGCCAGTGATTACCATGTGTAAAACTTTCTATTAAGATAGAGGAAAGGAATTATCTATTAAACCCTTGGGGCATTGTTTATTGCTACAACTGCAAGGAACCAGTGCATTTTTTAAACCAATGCACTATGCTAATGGTTTTTAGAGGAAACCAACAACCTCCAAGGAAGAAAGGGAGATCTTTGACCATCACAAATACTGAAATGAATCCTGACAATGAAGTGGTGATATGTATTTTAGTTATTCAATCACTATTAGTGAACATACTTTTTTATTTTGGTTCTACACATTCTTTTATATCCAGAAAGTTTATTAAATTAATCCAAACACCACCACAAATCATGTAAGTTGAGATGTTAGTGAAAATGGAAAATGGGAAAATTATAGAATCCCATGTATATAACTCCTCCCCTATCATAATTTGTAGATTAAATATCCCATCGAGCCTTATCATACTTCCCTTGGTGGAATTTGATGCAATTATTAGCATTTATTAGCATTCCCTATATTGAGCCAACATAAATTGCTGTGAGAGGTAAATCACTGTCTATATGAAAAATCGACCCCTGATTCTATACAATTTAAAGGAGGATGATGAATATTATTTACCACATCCATACTAAGGATGGATATTATTTATATATGATCATTAATATCTTTCTCAGATGATCAAGTCTAAGTAAAGATCCATCCTCAAAGACATGTCTATTTTGTGGGAATTCACTGATGTGTTTTGGATGGAATTTGTGCTTCCTCCTAGAAGAGATTTTGAATTATCAAATCATCTCATAACTAGGGAATTTCTAACATCCATCACTCCATATTAAATAGCCATTTCAAAACTTCTTGATATAAATAAAAAACTATATGAGAATATAGAAAAGTGTTTATATGACAAAGTGATTTTCCATGGGGTTCACCTGTCCTCTTCGTCACGAGGAAGGATGGGCCAATGTTCCTTTGAAATGATTATCGAGATATCAACAAAATCACAAAAAATAACACGTATCATTTTCCATTAATTCATTAATTTTTTGATCATATACATGGATCACACCACTTCTCAAAGTTGGATCAATGGTTGGGATATTACCAATTTAAGGTGAAGAAGGAGGATATCCCCATGCCTGCTTTTCATACAAGGTATGAGAATTATGACTTCATAGTGATTCCATTCAAAATCACTATTGATCTAGAAATATTTATAGACTTGATGAATAGAGTCTTTATATATTACCTCAAGAACATTTTTGGTAGTCTTTATTGATGATATTTTAATATAATCTATCCATAAGAAGGAGTATGAGGAGAATTTAAGAATTTTTCTAATGACCTAGCGAAAAGAAAATCATTATACCATGTATAGAAAATCAAATTTCTGGTCTAAGGAAGTCACTTTATTGGGGCATATCATCACAAGAAATGGGATATCTGTGGACCCTTCAAAGACTTAGGATATTGAAGGATGGTCGAGGCGAATATATGTGTCATATATCTATTATTTCGTTGAATTATCTTAGTAATATCATAGAATTGTGAGAACTTTCTCACTATTTTGAAACCATCTAACCAAAATAACTTGAAAGGGATCCATGTTTTATTATAATTATGAATGTGAAGATATCTTCAAGAAGTTCAAAAGGTGTCTTATCACTATGCTTGTGCTCACACTACCCACATGTGGAAAGCTTTTCTTGGTATTCAGTGGTGCTTTGAAGAAGTTCATGGGAGGTGTGTTGATGAAAAATGATAATTTTATGGCCCATGCTTCAAGGTTGTTAAAATTTCATGGGAAGAACTATCCAACACATTATCTGGAGTTGGATGTATTGATCATCACTTTGAAAATTAAGTGAAATTACCTCTTTGGGAAGAAGTGTGAAATATATACATATCACAAAATCCTGAAGTATGTATTTACAAAGAAAGAGTTGAATATGCATCAATGAATATGGTTTGATCTGATCAAAGACTATGACAGCTCAATTCCCTACCATTGGGGGAAATCTAATAAAGTATCATATGCTTAAAGTAGAAAGGATCCAACAACTCTTCAATTGATAAGAATTCATAATGATCGGATCTTCTTAGACTTGAAGAGGAGGGACATGGGAATCATAAAATAAGAAAAATAATCAATAATTTCAGAAATGATTTCCCAAGAGTATCTTATAGGGAGGGTAAAGTATAATCATAGAGATTATATGGTAATTCAGAAGGAAGTGGAAACTATTGGAAAATGGAAATCCTCATAGTTCAATGATCATGAAGAACGTGTTGTAAGATTTGGTTCAAGACTACGTGTACCATCCAATCATGAGTTAAAGAAGGATCTGATGGATGATACACAATTATCAACCTTTTCTATCCACCTAGGAAGCATAAAGATGTATTGAGATCTATTCGAATAATATTTTTGGGACAACATGAAGAAATATATCACATAATATACCTCACGATGTCTCGTATGTCAGCAAGTGAAGGCGGAAAGGAAAATATCTAAGGGGATGATGAAACCATTACCTATACCTACAAGGAAATGGGAAAAATCACCATGGAATTTTTCACTGGGATTCCTAATAAATATATAGAAAACAATTCTCTTTGGGTTATGATGCATCTTCTTAAAAAGACTACACACTTCATTGCAATTCTAGATTATTTCTCATTGGTTCGGATCGAATGGATATACATCAGAGATGTAGTGAGGATGCATGGTGTACCACTATCTATTGTATCTGATTGAGATCCAAGATTCACCTCAAAGTTCTAGATGAATCTCCAACATGCTATGAATACTGCGTTAATCTTCATCATGGTCTATCCCCTTCAAATTGATGGCCAATTTTAATGAATTATCTAGACACTTGAGGAAATTTTGAGAGCATGATTAATGTACATAAAAGGAGTATGGGATCAACATATTACTATGGTTGAGTTTTATTACAATAATATTTTCCAATAAAGAATACAAATGTCTCCCTATGAATCCCTTTATGGGAATAAATTTAGAACACCTACATGCTGGGATGAATTTGGGGAATGAAAATTGTTAGGTCATAAACTGGTCGAGGAAATGGTGGGCAAGGATAAGACCATTCAGCACCACATCAAGGCTACTCAAAGTTGAAATAAAATATTTGTTGACAATCGTTAACAAGAACTAGAGTTTTATTTTGGAGACATGGTATTCCTCTGCATATCTCTATGGAAGAGATTGATGATATTTGGGATGAAGGTAATGCTTAATCCCTGGTACATCGTCCCTTTTGAGATCCTTGATCACATCATAGCGGTGACCTGCCGACTAGAACTCCCACGTAACCTAACTCAATTACATGATGTATTCCATGTATCCCTCTTGAGAAAGTATAGACTAGACCCCTCTCAGGTACTCAATCTATAGTTGGTAGCTTTGTAGAATTACCTCTCCTATGAGGAGAATCTAGTGAATATCTTAGATTATAGAGAAAAAATTCTATGGAATAAGATAGTGTACTAGGTTAATGTATTGTGGATAAACTACGTGTTTGAATAAGTAATGTGGGAACTAGAGGAGGTGATAAAAAAGGTTACCTTCATCTGTTTTTATGTGGGAGATGAAAATTTTCAGGGGAAAATTATCAAGGGAGAAACATTGTGATGACCCAAACTATTATAGGTGAACTTTCCATTTTGATTTAATTTCCTGTATTATTTTGTAAAATATGTATAGAAAGAAAATTCACTCTATTTGTTTTATCATATCCAATTGGATTTAAATGATGATCAATTATCATTACCGTGGATAATATAGTCATTGAACACTGATCTTGTGACTAATATAAATATAGGGTTTTAAGAAATCCATTCGACACAAGAAAAGGAGGTAATGGCCTTAACTTGTAGGATTTTTCCCAGTGAAACCCATTTATTAGAAATTCTGAGGGATATATAACTTATAGGCTTTTACCTAGACTAATTCAATGATTTGATCCAATAACTTAAGAATGAGAGAAACTGTTTATTAGCGAAGTTCAATCTCATTGAGATCACAGCCCTAACCATGTTCACCAAACAGCCCCATGAAAGCCCCGCCATCATGCACATTACTCTTAGGGATTATTATGGTTCAATAAAGTGATATGTATAAAGACCCATGCATTATTATAATGTACAATATTTTTATAGGAAAATTAATATACTTTTATTTTTTTATTATTTTTAAAGCAAAAATAAGAATTTTGGTTAATATTCAAATTGAATTAACATATATTTTTTTATTAATTAATAAATAATATTTTAATAAAATATTATTATTAAATAAATTTTATTAAATATAAATTTTCATATAATTTTTATGAGGCCAAATGTATTTTTTATTATGTTTTAAAAACTGTTTTTGCCAAAACCTACCAATTTTAAATAAATATCAGTTTTTATTTTATAAGTAAAAATATAAATATTTTGAAAAATATATGGACAAAATAAATATTATTTTTGGAATAAGGATTTAAAAATTATCCAATGGTGAATTTTTCATAATTTTCTGGGATGGTTGATTTTTTGGGTAAAAATTAAATACCATATAAATATATAGTGTGTTTTATGACACCATAATGGCCGAATAGTGATATAATAAACACTATAAAAGGGACATTCAGACAAATATAAGTTTTATATTTAAAATAATTTCATTTTTGATTTTATTTAATTATTTAATAAATCCATAGTGAATCCTCCGAAATGTATAATATATTTTATAATTTTAAGTTCATTTCATTAATAATGTGACTCACCTCCACATAATAAAGGATAATGGTTATATATTCATCCCAATTCCTTATAAAATAATTTTTTCCGCTCCTCTTTGTAAAAAAAATAGAAAAACCACAGTAGGGTTTGTGGTTTTGAATATTTAATTAGATAGATTCCAAAACATATGTTTGTGAAATATTAAGGAATACCCCTCTCATTTCCTATATAAACCCACCCAATATCCAACTTCCCTTCACTAAAAATACATGGATCTCATCCTTACTCTTTTCTCCTCTCTCTATAATCATCCCACAACACTCAAATATCTAAATAATCCACTCTTGAAGATTTTTAAGTCACACACTGAAGTAAAGGTTCCTTCTATTCTTATTTTTATCCAAGTTTCCTTATATTGTTACACCATTTTATTTTCTTTTAAAAATGATGAGGTATGTTTTTTTATCCTCACCAATGATTTATGTAATTTTTTTTAATGATGATATACCCCATTATCGCTCATTAATCCCTTCAATGTACACTTGTTACCATGCTGAAATTTTATAAGAGTTCTTCCATTTCTCTGCTTCTTTCAAGATTCTTTATTATGTTATGTATTCTATTCAAAATTACTTATGTTGGTACATTTATTTATAAGACCCTCAGACTGTCCATTTCATGTATATATGATGAGATACCTAATTTTATCTCATCAACTTTTTTATGTATTTTTATGTCACGTCGTTAAGCTGCTGAAATTGCACTGTAAATCTCCATTCCAAAAAAAATTGTGTAGTGAATACCATACTCATTTCTTATCATGGGTGTTCAATTTAATAAATCAATACCTTTTTATTATGTAAATACATGTATTTATTCCACACCCCTTGATTGTGGAATAATTTATCATAATGAACGAATCCATGTTTTATGATCTATGTGGATCACTTAAGAATGATAATGAAATGAAAGTGGTGGGTATGACTGGAATTATATAGTGCTCCAATGCATTGGGTAATGTTTAGTATCATGATATGACATTTTCGTACAAGGGTTTACCTAATTAATTTTTTGGACTTTTTCCACTATGATATATTGGTAGTATATCCTTGACCTATGTTGGAATGTTTTATGTTGTTTCCTCATTTCCATGTTAAGAATATCATGTTATATCATGTTTTTTGATTTATGTTCCGTTATGACTTAGTGATATGAAATTCATAACATGTATTATTATCTTCATGTTATTCCATGTTTACTCTCTTACTAGGTCTTATAGATCTCCTATTTCTTATGTATTCCCTTAGGTATTCTTATACAATGTTAAGTATGAAGTAATGTTGGGGTCATGTAAAGGAAGTTTTCAATACTGATGTTGTAATTCATGTTTTCATTTGTTATGTAATGTTCTTAATTTCCAAAGATACAAGACTTCTCGATCATTCGGGTTGTATTAAGTGTAATTTTATGTATGTAAATCCTGTTTGAATGTAATAAAAAGAATATGATTGTTATAATGGACCCCCAATATTTCTACATAACCCTAAATATTTATGGTCATTTTCCATTTGGGTGATGGATGTGGTGGGGCCCTATCCACTAACCATAGAAAAACAATTCATGTACATCCTTACTACTACCAGCTTATTTCCCAAATGGGATAGGGAAATACCCCTCAAGGATATCGAGATGAAGAGCATCATCAACTTCATAAAGTCTCATATCATTACCAGGATTGGGGTTCCTCACACAATATTGATAGACAAAAGCACCAACTTCTATTCTATAGAGTTGAGGAAAATCTACCTTGAGTGAAATATTGAGTCTAATCACTCATCTCATTATCATGAAGCCGAAAGTGGACAAATATAGGCCTTCAATAAAAATCATTCAAATATAATCCAAAATATAGTGAATAGGGATAAGAAATCTTGCCCAAAAATACTCCTAAAAACTCAATGGTCCTACCGTACCACCACATGTACTGCTACACAATCAACACCATAATCACTAGTGTGTGGTACTAAGGTATTGTTACCCATGTAATTCATTCTACCCTCCCTCCGAATATCCATATTCCAGTAACCCACAGAGGATGAGATATCAAAAAAAATTCTAGATGAATTGGAACCACATTATGAGAATATGTTTCACACACTGAACAACCTTGAGGTCTACCAGAATCGGATTGAATTAACCCTCATTAAAAGGGTTTTCCTATGCTCATTACTCCAAGAGTAATTGGTTTTGGTTATTAGAACCCCAATGATACCAGGAATGAAGCCCCTAAATCTGGAACCCAAATTGGAGGAAACATACATCATATATAAGGTCCATCAAAATGGGATTGACTCATTGGACACAATGGATGGGGAGCGTGTCACACCACCCACCAATACAAGATTTCTCAAGAAATAATTTTCATATCTATCATCATAAGGGAATCCACATCACTTTAAGTCCCATCATTTTTCCTGGTTATATGATGTTATATTGTACATATTTTTCTTTATTACATGAAGTTTAACTATATAAACTCAACCTTACTACATGATGTTAAATTTTCACGATATATGTCATGGTATCATGATGTTAAACTTAATGTTTAATCAAGAACTACAAAAGTATTTATTATCATCCTCACATGATATGAAGTGAATCCCAAACCATTATTTTTTGTCCTAGTTTCAATGATCATATATTTCAGGTAACCCCTAACCTTACTGCATGATACTAAAATTCACGGATCCATAACATTTCACTTTATTCATGTGGAGTCACCCACATATTTACCTCATGACATTTAACTACAAGGACCTTCTAGAACTACAATGGATTGATTCTAATTTCCAATGAGTTACATAGGGATGCATCAATCATATACCTTTTTCATATCCACTACATGATACAAAATTCCCTTCTTGTACCCTCAACTTCCTCTTTATTGTAAGTAAACCATTTCTATTCCTTGTTTATCACACCGCACATAGATCATGTGATATTAATAATTGAGGAAATAGATTAACCTCATGATCAAGGCACACAAGTGAATAGTAGGTCCATCGTGGTCATGAATGAAACACCATAAAATTCTCACCATGACTCATCGCCACAATACAATAAACTAAACGGTCAATGTCCTTACCACATGATCCTAAAATACAAGGTTCCTTAAGAACTACATGTGGGTATATTTTCATTCTCATGAGATACATAGTGATGGATTGATTTTGTCCAAATTTCCAACCAAAAAACTTCAAATTATTCAGGTCAGTTTTCCTCTGTCCTCACTGCATGATTTTAAACTATATGAAACTTCAAGAACTATGGGTACCTTGATTCCGGTCATCACAAGATATGTAGTGCATATGGATTTCCAATCATGGGCCCAACGCCAACAGTTAATTGAAATAATTCCCACCTCTACATACGGTTCAAACCTATGTAGAGTATTTACCATTAAAGAACTACATGTGACTTGATTTCTACCCTTACAGGACATGTAGTGATGCCCGAATTACCATCCATGAGCCCAGTTATAATAAATAAAAAAATACCCCTACTTGTGTATGATTCATACCTGTATAAGAGACTTCATCTAGAACTACATGTGGCTCTATTATCACCCTCATGGGATACATAATAAAGCCCAAATTACATGGGATTCCATGAAATATGTGTGGATTGATTTCTATTGATATGGGATAGATAATGATGCATAGATTTTCTTACCTGGGTCTAGATACCACTCCCCTTTTCATTTCAGTTCCCACATCCTTACCACATTATGTTATACTATATAGAATAACACCATTACTGCATGACAATAAATTTCATAGAATGCATCCTCACCACATTATGTAAAATTGAATGGAAATATGTCCTTATAGCATGACGTTAAACAACACGTAGGAAAGTAAATCCCCACTACACACTATTAAACTGGTCAAACCATCACTTGTAATCATTTCTTATCAAAAAACCAGAATATCCTTACCTCAGTCAACCAAAGTATGGGGAACCTATATAATATTTTAAAGAACCACAGTCCATAAACAAAACCTCATGCCTCGAGTACCTTTGGTCACCACAACCTTCCATGGCCCTGTGGAAATATGTCCAACTTCATGGTCCCTTTTCTTGAATATACATACATACCCATGGATCCTTCATATACACCTATCGTCATCAACAAAATGTGTCACTCTGAAAAAATAAATTCCAGTCCTTGTGATCTCTAACACTTTTATGGAAAAACTCAACACATCAGTGTCATATGAACCTCTCATAGTATGATTATCCTGTATCATTACCCATGACTTGATAACATTGATCCATGATTAAAAATATTCGAATCTCTTTCCTAGAAGGATGAAGGGGTACTATTGACCTCAGGCATCCTTATTAGGCAATTATGTAATATATCCCATATTCGATCTATAAGGGTCATGACCTTAAATTTTCCACAATTTGGTAAATGATATATGACCTTCAAATCTATCCTATAATGGTCCAAATCATAATACCCTAAAATTCTAGTGAAATAAACACAAAACCTATCAGGTTTAAAACCTATAAAGGGTATCCTATGAAAATGTCAAGTCTTTACTCGCTAAATTCTTCATCTACAAATTCTCTGAAAAACATTTTACACAAATAAAATGAATAGATTTCATGGGGTCTATTTTGTATCCCTACTAAAATTCAAATTATCATCATTGGACCCCCTAGTACAAGAAAAAGTTATAGTAATCTTATATCACATATTCCCACCATGAGAAAATGTTATCTAGAAAGTTTCACAACATTTTGGGTACTCAAACCTTTCATGGATGTTACCCTTCCCGTAAATAACACTTCATGATTTAGGGTACCTTATATCAACATAAACATACCCCAGCCCTTGGAAAATATAACTAGACTCAAGGGGACCTTTTCATGAGTATGCATATATGCATATGGCTATTTCATATGTGCCTATAGTCATCAGCCAAATGTGTCACTCTAAAAAAGGGCATTCCAATCCTTGTGAGTCTTGGAATCATTAGGGAAACACTCAACACCTCATTATTTCTGAACTACTCATAGTATGATTTTCTCATATAATCCTTTTGATCCATGTACTTTGGACCATGACTTACAGTCTTCATACCAAACTATCCAAGAAGATCTGATATTCTTGCTGTCATGTCACTATATTATGCAACCTTTATGAAATCTTTAATGAAACACTACAATTTAGACCTTTTGTGGCTCACACATAGTGATTCCAAACCATATGGTGTAGATATTGACCATTAAAATAAATATATGAATTTCCCTTTGGTAACAAAAACCTTCCTAGATCACCTTCCTTCCATATCCAACCTCACTACCTTGATGATTGAGTCTTACAAAATCATTCATGTCCCTCAGACATAAGTGGATATCCTCTTTTTCTTGACATGATACCGAAAAATAATGTCCTTAACCCATTGACTAAAGGAATTTCCTATTTTAAAGAAAGGACTTTCAATCCTTGTGAGCCCTCGAAACACCGATGTGGAACCTGGAATCTCAAAATGTTATGGGACATATCTAGCCTGTCTGAACCATCTCATATTAATGGAATCAAAATTTTGGGTTGTGATTAACATCACCCATGTTCCAACTATCCAAGTGGACCTAGAATCAATAGTATTTTTTCCTCAACAATATTACCTCTGTAAATATTCCATATCCCATGAAAATGATTCCTGACTTCAAGGAACTTTTTCTTGACTATACGTACATTCTCAGGGATCCTGTATGTGTTCCTATGGCCAGTAAAAAAATGTGTCACTTTGAAAAAGGACTTTATGATACATGGGATCCCTTTAAACACCATGAAAACTCCCAATACCCTAGTAGGTTTTGGATCATTCTTTTCATGTCTGCATCACATCCCATGATCATAGATTAAGTCCAAGCTAAATGATGATAAACTAAAAAATATCAGGTCTGAGCTAAAAGACCATAAACTAATGAAATATCAAGTCAGGGATAAAATACCCTATACTAAACTGATATCACGTATGAAGTAGGAGACCTTAAACTATATAACATAAATAATCTGAGATAGAAGACCTTAAAATACAGTACTCTAAGGGTCTGAGCTAAAAGACCCTAAACTAAAAGCAATATCTGGTCCGAGATAAAAGACTATAAACTAAATAAATTTTAGGACCGACTTAAAATACATTAAACAGAAATCAATATCATGTCCAAACCAAGATACCCTCAACTAATGAAATATTAGTTTCGATCTAAAAGTCCCTAAAATAAATTAAGTGTCAATTTCGAGCTAAAAATACCCTAAAATAAAGCATGATAGCATTTTAGTCGATAATATCTTATAAGGCATGCCATGCGTCCTTATCAAAGGTAGAACATTCTCACAAAGCCAATTGGAATAGAAAAAAAATAGAATATTATCCCTTTAAGAGATACATTATACCCATTTATCCTTTTACAAGTCATGTGATCTTAAGATAACTAGAATAGGTTCATTAGTAAGGGAAAACATGTTCGTAGTATTTTGTGTGCCCTTCCTGAAACAAAGTTTATAGATCACTACATTCAGGTTTATTTATTTTATTAAAATATGGTTATCATTGGAAGTTAACATAATATTAGAGAAATGAGATTATATGAATACTATAGATGAAAAGATACTCGATAGAAAAGTAAAAAGATTAGAAAATCCATTTATATTGCGCAAAAGGGGGGAGGAATCTCCACATTTTTTAGTCTCTATAAAGTATGGGAAAAAATTGGATGCATTAAAAATTTAAAACTATAAAAAAAGTAGATCTCTTAAACATGAAAGGTCATAAATACTCTAACAAGAGGCATATTTAGAGTGTTGGAGTACCACTCTCCTTGCCTCTTCTACATACGCTCTAGGATGGAGAGTCTTGACCAAGGTTGTAAAATTTTTGACCCTCTTCTAAGAATCATCCAATGAAGAAGATGGTTTTGAAATATCAACCTTAAAATGGGCTAATGAAGGGGGTATATGATGGAGGTAAAGGAAGGAGTGCTCTGGAAAAGGGGTGACTAGTGGAATGAATTTCTCTCTTTTCTTATATATAGTGAATTTTCGATAATATCAAAGGTCACCCTAGACACCAAACTTCTCCTGAAACACTGATTCATGAAATCACTGAAGAATCTGGTGGGAATTTAATTTCCTCCTAACTAGGCACTTTTCCCATTGTACATGGCTCTATTGGGGGGTAATTTGATGATTCCCTCATAATAAACATTAAAAAATTAAAAAGAAAGAAATACCTAAATATGGGTATTGTTTTCCCCTAAAAAAGGAAGAAGAAGTTGGAAGAGACCTTAGAGTTTCACAATCCTCCATAGGACTTGCTATTGTGTGACTATCATTAGTTCACATGATGTCCTCACAAGTAGCACATAACCTACAACAGATCTCAAGGAACCCCCTTCGACAATTCTTCCTACACTTATAAATGCCCTCCAGACAACTGGTGGTCACATGGTGATGACTGAATGAGTTCCCCCAGGTCGTATGGTTTTTTATTGGAATGTTCCAGATAAACCATCTGAAATAACATAAAAAAATCAGGAAAATATTAATAAGGTAGAGTCTTTTGTGGTTGTAAGAGATCAAGAGACTCATCAACAATCAGGAGGATAATTATCCTTGATGACATCTAGGACAACTCATGAGACCCTCAGGACATTGTAAAACAAAACAAAGGAAATAAAAGGGGAGGTTTTCATAGGTACTCACAACTATAAAATACACACAATGCATGTCAAATTATCTATGAGACACTTTGAGGCATCAGTGACATGTCTATCTCATCTTGCGAAATCCCTTTGTCTTGTCAGCCTCACCACACAGATTTTTATTGGGTATGTAAAGGAAGTAGGGCACAACCACGGTGGATCTCCATGGATAAAAAATATAACTTTATCCCAGAAATTCTCACATGCCCCCATTTGACCCATATTCATCATGGGACACATCACAGAAAAATAGTGAACATGTCCTCAATAAAACCAATCCAAACCCACATAATTTTTAACCTTTGTAAAATATAGAAAAGGGCCCCAAAAGGAAGTTGGAGAGATATATCATAGTCATAAGGTGATTTTGGTTCACTAAGGAAGTCTGCAACATGGTCTCATGAGACTCCTAGACAACTTAGGCATGGAATTGAGCATCTCGTAGATGCCTCTCAGTGAGCACATTTCTTTCACGAAAGGCCTTTCGAAATATCAAAATGAAAAATGTAAGTCCATTGTAATGCCCTCATGATTCAACAAATTCCCCATTAATTAGTCATAATCCAATAAATGAAATCCTAATCGGAGGGACTCATGATCACAAAAACTTTGGTGGCACCCTTACAACGATCCACAAAAAAGATGCGCAAAGATGTGTGGTGCCAGAGCCCTTTTTCGAATCCATCCTGGATATGTTCTAGATACTCCATGAAAACTAGAGAAAAATTAGAGTGGTGTGGCCTATAAATTCACCACCCCAGCATCAAAAAGGATGTTGAACTCTCGAGTGTGAAATTTTGTCTTTTCACACAAGTACGAGAGTGAATTTATTGGAGCATCCAATCACATGATCGGAAAGTCTCCCTTCAGGTAATATACCAGTGAAAAGCTAGAGAAATCATATGCCTGGCATAAATCACTTTACATCATCATTAATATATCACATTAAGGATCTCTAGTAGGATATGTGAATAACATCTTGCACACATTCAAGATCATGCGATACTCAAAATAAATTGGCCTCGAATTTATCTATGGAATTCACAATGTAATAAAAATTATTAAAGGTGGATGAATTAAACCAAAAACATTTTATCCAAACTTCATATTCTTTTTCATAGTTATTCAAGACAACAGATAGAATCGGGAAATTTTACACCGATCTCAAAATTCCCCTTAGTCTTGTTATTTGGGTTATGAAAAAGCTTCTAGACATATAAGAAATGGGTCATACAGTCTCCCAAAACAAACCACCTTAGTCTCACAAAAGAACTCATGGAGTTGTTTCCAAATACATGAAATTTACATCAGATCCATTGCCTGACTCATATAACAAAGCCCAATAATGTCACACAAGTCTCAAATTTAGGCCTTACCATGTTAAGGCAGCTTCCACGAGCTCATCTGAGCAAGTTACCTGCGACTCTCGATACCCTCAATAAATGTTGGATGATACTCTTGATGCCCTCCTCGGATGTTAGCCAATACATGAAACACCCTATGTGATAGGTCATATTGACTCTAAATAAACCTTCATTTTGTGTCAGCCAATTCTCATAATGACACCAGGATAAGTCTGTTGTATAATGCGATGTATTCTAGGTAATCCAATCCTGATCAGGCAATATCCCTTAGGAATTCCATCCAGGATATGTCAAGTCCAATGAACAAGACATCTTGATCATATGGTTCCCTAGTTTATCTCTATCAGACACTCTACAACATACTAAGAATGAAACTGAGGCATGTCAAGTGGATAATCAACACATGTTACATAGGCATGCAGTCTAGACCCAATGGAAACCAAGGGTTAGATAACCTTGTCCACATTCAATGGGTAAGTCCCAATCATAGGGAAACTGCAAAGTGTAATCCCCAATCGAGGTAACTATAATAAATATGATTCTTACAAATAACCAGGATATGTAGGAAACAACCTTGAGGCCTATGATCCATATCAAATATTCATAGAGTCATTATAAAATTTAGGTCCATTATTCATAAATAAATGAAAATGATTATTTTATATCCCTTGTTTTCACACCGAACCTAGCTCACTTGGTCTTAGGGAGTGGCAATAATCATTCCATTTCTATTATTATCCTCCACATAGGAAAGGGAAATGTCATTGTGTAATCCATGGCTAGTGGAATAATATGATATGACCCAACCAGTGAGAAACATCATTATTTAATACCAAATCAACTGAACTATGAGAACTTTGATTCCTGATATATCCAGGATACGTATGATTCCTTATTAATGGACTAATATAAAATAAATATTTATATCCATGGAAACACCATGTGTATTATATTTTAAACATTCAAACCCAATCATTCATGTGGAATGATCACTCTACCTCATCCCTTGGTGGAATGGTAAATTAACTGAACTATGATGAATCGAAATCCTTCCATACTCAAGATATATTGGATGCATTCTCAAGGACTAAACTCTATAAAAAACACAACAAGGACAATACTACTAAAAAATTCCCATATCAATATTCTATAGGGATGATCATCTACTCTACTTCTTGTTTCTCACACCGAGCATAGCTCACATGGGCGTTGGGTGTCACAGTGATCACCTTGTTGGCATCATGAATTTCCATTAGCTAGGGAAATCCCAGTATGTAATCTTCGATGTGTGGAATGATATGAACACCCATAATATTAGGTCATATACCCTAAGTCTAGTCCTTGGTGTTTTATTGAACTATGATAACTATTATTCTTTCCCTAACTTGGATATGTAGGATGTCTCCTTAAGATCCAATCTCAAATATTTGGTGTCTCAGTACCCACATATATGTCTTTTATGCATGACTTTAAACTTCATGGGGTCAATTAACTTTGTGGTTCTTGATTCGTGCAAGTACCAGGATACATAGGATTACTTATAATGGACCAATCCCCTCCTCGAAATATTAATCAGCTCCCTAGGTAGCAGTAAATTTTGAAGCATTTGGTTATACAAGATCATCATATAAAGCACATATCCACAATGAGGCTAATGGTTGGAGAACCTATAATACATGAAAACGGATTCATTAATAATACTACAATTTTCATTTGTTAATCAGTGGGATTTAATTTCATTGTTGAAAAGGAAAATTAACCTATAATCATTTTATCAGGGTAACTGTTCTCGTATCAAGATTAGGAAGAGATTTGTGAACATATCTTAAATCTATAAGAGAGTACCATAGTAGGAAATAATTCCCAAAAAATGGGTTATATGAGACTGACCTTCCATCATCTTGACCAATGTGATTCCCAAAGAGTTTCTTTGCCTAAAAACCCAGATGGTTGTAGGCCTGTGGAAAGTTGTGTTGTACCGAGCTATAGATGGGGGAAGTATTGAGAGTTTCTAGTAAATGTGAAAATAGTATCCCAAAATTCATGATTGTGCACAATATATCACACCACAATCATTCCATAAAAAACCCATTCCACGGCTCAAAACCTAATGATACAGTTGCACATGTCATCACCTTAGATACCCATTTTTTGAAATAATGTGTTGATAAATCATGGATAATGATGTGTTTACCTTTTTATGTGATATATCTCCCTACATTATTAATCATTGACCCTAGTTGTCATGGATTGAAATTTTCTAGTTTTATATTAGTATGATTGATCTTATAGATTTATGGAGTTTTTTAGAATGAAAAATGGATTGGAGATTACAGATGGATCAGTATGGGTTGTGGGATTTTAGAGATGCCTTATGGATTTGGGATATTAAAAAGTGACAATAGCAACATAGTGTAATAGATGGAGCGTGGTAGGTTTTAGGTGGTTAAAACCTAGCCATCAATGGAGTATTGGGCACATATGACCCCTGATTCAGAACCCCAAGCATGAATCACATGAAAATGGTGATGGAAGAGGCACAGAATGATGTGTGAATATTTCCTGGGTTACTTTGGAAAACTCAGCTACACAAAATGTTTTCTATGAACACACAACATGTAATCCCCTAGATGAATAATGTAGGGTTTCAAGTAAGATAATGATCACAAACCTGGTGGATTCCACCATACGCTGTATGGCCCTATTTAGGAGGCTCAATGCATAATCTGGGACCACACAGGCATGGGTATGACAAAGATCATAGGCATGGACCAACACTCGTACATGGTCTGGTACACAAGCATGTCCTGAAGATCACATGCATGTCTATATGTACAAGGGAACATGCTGATATACATAGTCATAACTAGGAGAAAATATAAAGTAACTAGGTAGCTGAGACACGTCACGTGATACCTATATTCATCATGTTTTACTACAAAGACAACTAATCCACGTGCGGGAGAAGAAACTACCAGGTGTCTGGGAGTGGTCACATTTCTTGTGTCTTCGGGTGCATGACGTATACTTTTCTCAGGGATTTCCACCATGTGTATCACCTTCTAATAGACTTTTATGTTGGACATTGATTATTCTATCATGAGTATTTATCCACATAGGACATGATTGATGGTATCCTTTTTAGGCGATATTGAGATATGTTGTTTGGTGTTGCAATATTGATGTTTCTTCATCTGATGGTCGATGTATAGCAATGATCAGATAATATTATCATATAGATTTTGGGGATGGAAAACCCTTGGTCACACTAGGGAGAAGGTCTCCCATATTCCTCTAGCTACTAGGTGGTATAACCCCTCCCCCAGCACACTGGAGTGTGGTTCTTCAATTTATTGAGTGGAACCCCCTAAGGAACTAGGGTGATGGTACTTTATATATCGAGTTGTACCCCTACCACACTAGTCCATGAGTCCTTTATTTATTGAGTGGTACCCCTAGTTCACTAGGGAATGAGTCCTTCATATACTGAGTGAAACCTTATTTATTCACTATAGAGAGAGTCCTTTATCTAATAAATATTATCTCCAGTAGCACTAGGGTGTTGGTCCTCTATTTGATATTATACCCCAAAAGGTTATAGAGCAGTGGTGAGGTGTGGGTCCTCAACAAGGATTTCTTATATAGATATGTGAGATGTTGGGAATCATATATGTACATCTGGAGCTACATATATAATCATAATCTATGGCTAGCCTATGTAGATGGAGATCCCCTTCATCTTTCATCTAGGTTTCTTATGAAAATATATATATTAATTAATTTTACTCTATCTTTGGGTTGAGTTGAATTCTATTGTATTTTTCTACTGATTCATTTTGGATTTTTGGGGAATCCTACAAATTATGTGTATACTCACCCACTTTGGATTTACCCACATGTGTCATGTATTTTGTAGATGAAAAGTGGTTTAAAGGTGAAATTATTTGATCATAGTGATATATAGGAGCGTATGATTTGTAAAATGGGATTACTTATTGATCAGGAGACGAACTCTCCAAATTTAATTTTATTCTGATGGTTGTTGGGTTGAGACATCATTTTTGGTTGGGCATTAATTTTTTCCCTTTACACATTGAATAATATTGTCATACATTGATGTTTTTTCTATAGGCTATTGCATTCAGGGTTATATTATAGACATTTTAGTATTTATTATATTTCACTCCACTTTTTTCCTGGAGATCGTTCTGTTCATCCATACAGGTGCATTAGGAAAAGGTCCTATTTTTTAGTTATGCCTTCTCAATGCTTGTTTCTAGCCCTATTCCTCTTGGAGGTAGTATTGGGGATGTCACACTCATACTTCTTATAGACAGGAAGGTTCTAGTGTGTCGGGTTGTGACATAGTAATTATAAATTTTATTAATCTCGTCATTCACAGTGTTGATCCTTCAAATATTATAATAACTTATTTGGTTGAAATTAAGATTACATTTTTGTTTCCTTAATTTAATTCATTCTTATCAATTGAATGGGAGATTATTTGTTTCTCTAATAATATGTTCTAAATGTTGAACCATTTTTTGTATTTTATTTTTGAGATGTTTGAATGTATATCTATTATTTTTATTTGTTAAATTTGACTGATGAATCCATATTAACATGTGTTTTCTCATGAAAATGAATTTATGAATTTGTTACTTCATCATCACCTTATTACAATTATAAATTATACTCCCTCTATCATATTAGTATTTAATAAGATTAAAATTGGGTATATTGACTATATTATGTATAAACATATTAATGTATTGGTATTTATTGATTTTAATTGAATGTCCCAATACAAATACTCTATTAATATTTCATTTATATATTCCATGGTTATTATCCTTATTGATAATATATAATTTTATTCTAAATACATTGAGGTTCATTATACTAAAATTTTTGTTAAACCACATCTCATATAGAGTGACATAATCTCGAAATTACAACACTACTATATTTTTTAATGTGAATTATTTTCAATGAAACACCCATCCAAAATATGAGATGAATACTTTTATTTTTCAGTAAGATTAATTTCATTCTATTCATTATTTTGTTTCTTTTTTCAACTACCTCATTTTATTAATGATTTATCACAACAGAAACTTTATGACTAATTTCATATGGTTTTCAATTACCATTCAACTTCATGATATATATGCTGAGTTTCATTTTTCATCACACGAGTTTTTAGCAATTATTTTGAACCATTTAATATAGTACATTAAATCATTTTTTTGATAAATTGTCATAAATAATAATGATTTTTATAATCATCAATAGAAAGTATAAAGCATCTTTAATTTTTCATTCATTATGTTACATTGGTCCATATATTTCTATATAGATTTTGTCTTGTATTTATCTCAATTTTATATATTTTTAATTATATTTTTATAATGATATTTTATTGCTATATTACACCACATATGATTTTTCTATATATTTTTATTACAAAACACAAATTTCAACATCCATTTCTTCTAATTTATCAATTGATTTTTGATTAATCTGTTATATTAATTGATATCACAACTCATTATCATCCTACTTTTTCATAAATCATGATGTTTCATTCTAAATTACTTGGTAGAAATTATCAATATTTTTAAATACTTTTATAAAAATTACTCTATATCCCTCAAAAACCATTCATCCTATCTTAAATAACTTCACAGTATGCATTGAGTGACAAAACTAACACATACTAATAAAATTGTGGAATATACATTCAAAAAACTATATCTATTACTTTTTCATTTCCATTGATCTAATATTTATTACTCTAACATTAATACTAAGAAAACTTAAAACTTCAAAACACATAAATACAAAATTTCCTTCTTCGCCTATTCAAATAATTATTGATTTCATGTCATATGGTATGAGATTCTTATCTCGAGTATCAATATTAATATTTAATTAAATTAAATTAATATTTAAAAACATTAATTTCCCATTTCACTTATTATCATTCCATGAAACTTGTTAGTATAATCATTGGGAACATACCTAACCTTATGTTCTGTTATAATATCACTATAACTCTCTACCAAATTATCAAACAGATTATAAAAATTGATAGTTTTTATTCTACTGGTTTACATAATCCTTTTTTATATTTATTAAAAGGGGATATCATAGAGTATGATATCCCAGTAATTGTATAATTCGATATGGATAAAATACAAACTTAACCTTCAAATATATTAGAATCATAAGGTAACATAGTATGTTGCATTATCCAGTATGGTATGATATGGTCATATTACGATACTACATGCATGTGATGCACATTCATTCATTTGGTTACCTCTTATTTCAGGGTTTCATTGCATCATTTAAGATTGGAATATCATTTAATGAAGTGTTGAAAGAATAAAATCCCAATGGAATGTAATGTATGGGTGTCATGATATAGAACCTGACACTTTCATGATGGTCAAAATTCATTATTAAATGAAGTGTGTCAAGTATGAAATGATAATGTAAGGATTCCCATTGTTTTTTTCACCATTATGCATGAAATTCTAACCAATAATATCTTAATTATGATGTTACCATTTTTTTCTCAGAACATAGTGCTAACAGCCATTTGGAAGCTTCCATATCCTTAAGCTATGATCTATGATCCACAGTCGGTGTAATCATCCCAGAGGTATAAATCAAATGTTTTCAACATTAGAGATCCAAATTAATCTTTATACCTCATTAAAATAATTATGTGGAAGAATATTATACTTTATTATTGGTAGAATATTATTTATTTGACCTTTCATGTTCATTCTAAGAAGACATATCGGGCTTTTTCTTGTGGTTTTTCTACTACTAAGGATCATAAGATGAACCCATAAAACTCATCAATGGTATAAATGTATTATTATTAAAGGGTTAGATGTTTTCATATTTGAGTTTTTTTTAATAAATACATATTTTAAATAATTCATTATGTATCATAATTTTCAATACATAAAATTCATTCTATTTTGAACTGTCATATTATAAGGAGATATATTGTAACGTACATGATTTTGGAAAACCATGATTTCTTTTTTGTTTCTTAAATTATTATTTATGAGTTTTTAATAATTGAATGAAGTATTTTATTATGAAAATTGGTTTCCATGGATAATTTGCAGTATCTAATATATCATTAAATACAATAGGGTGATATGATACTTTCTATCAAAACACACTATAACGACAAAAAAATATTTATTTTCTAAAGATGATTTTCAACATACTAAAGAGTATAGGTTATATTTCAAGAAGAACCATTTTTTTTTTAAATTATATAATTTAAATATCTTTTTATAGTGACTAAAAATGAAATTTTTATATCAAAATAAATTTTTAGAAAAAAGTGGGAAACACAAAATATTGAACCTAAAAGTCCTAAGACACTAAAAAATCATAAAATAATTAAAAATGATACTAATATTATAGGAAAAATCAACCTATTTGACACCAATTTTAGTAATCTTACACCTGTTCCTGGATCATCCTTGATTAGATCATCAAAAATATTTACCAACTTTCTCCATGCCTGAATATTTTCCTCCAAATTGACCTTTCTTTACATAAATCCTTAAGACAAAATAAAGTCTTATTAGTTAATCCACACCCTTTGATCCTCATAAAATTGTACCATTCTATTATATAATATTCTAAAACCCACTAATATAACATTGATATAGAAAAAACATTTTAGTATTTTCTCGATGAAGTAGGGAATGATCTCTAATCATTTTTCTTTCTCAAGTTCCACCCTACCATTGTAGCCTATTATTTTTACTTTAACTCACCAAAATCATCCATTTATTTTTCACATAGAATGAATAAACTCATATTACATTCCTGTCCATGTTTCATGGTTTTACTATTCATTGACTTGGTCCTTTTGGAAGCCCTTGTTTCTATAGGCTTAGGAACTTAAGAGTGATACTTAATCCCTTTATCTTTCATTCCGTTAAGTAAACTGCAACTCCATACATCTTGACTCCCCTACTGACCCCTTCTTCTTCCTTGGATTTTGAATCCATCTACCTTTTATTACATCTACACTATCTGTTGAGTATTAATTATACATCTCAACATGAAGTTATTCCTTAGAGAATCCATTTCTGTCATTGAAATTCACCTCTGTAATTGGGGTCTGGATGCACATTTCAACTGATACATCGCCTTGTTTCTAAACAAAAAATTACACATCTAAAATTTTAAAGTGATTGGATTTATTACAAGATGGAAAAATAATTCTATGGACCAGGATGCTCATTACATTTACCCAGACCTCTTTTATATCCATTGGGGCCTTCTTCGAAATTCCATGGTCAATGCATACCAATTAACCTCGATTACTTACTGCCTAAACCACCTCTTTATGGGGAAATCTATTTCCAATTCATACTACCTATTTATAGGTCGAAGGCTTTGAAACTTTCATATCTAGATTTACAGGAACTGTAGCACACAACCCCTTTATGCCCTCTTCCCCTGACAAGGATTTCATATCAAATTATGATCAAACAAAAACCTTATTAATTTGATGATTATATGCACCACCTTCAGACCAAGATTCACTGATTTAGCCTCTTTCTTTATAGGATCATCATTTGTTACATCAATATCAAGTTTAATGGAAGATTTTTTCTGAGATGACTTGAAAGTCTCCAAGTTAAGAACCCCATGGAGATCTCTTATACCACTCTATAAAGCTATAAAAAATAACCCTTATGATTATAGTAAGAACAAAAATATGTTTAGTATTTAAAGAACATTTATTTTTTAGAGTGAAACTTTTCCTCAGATGAAATCCAAGCACACTCCACTAGTGGCTTATAAACATCAACTTTAACATTACTACATGGTGAGATAGGGTGGAAAATTGAATTGGTTCTACTATCAAAGCACAAAAATCAACCCACAAAATTACAAAGAATATATATTATAGAATGATTTTTCAATGAAATAAGAAGTTCGGGAAATATGAACAATGGTTTCATTAATGGTGAATATTTTTGAACCACTAGAATAAGAATGTATCAGATCGTCCTCTAAAAAAATTGATCATGAAGAGTCTCTTGTCGAGGATGCCAATGGTCTCCCTTTAAATTAAATGTGTCACATCATTAAAAAAGTAAATATACAACTAAAATAACTATTTAAACACACATAATACACCAACAATGTGTCATATTATGTTATATAACTCCATCACAAGATCTGTATCTCCCTCTCCATTTTCTCTCATCATTTAGATCTCCATTGAGATGAGGTGAAGGATCGAGTAGATATACATATTAATATAAGATCTTACTTTGATGATAGGGAGATATAGAACCCCATAAGGTTATTAGAAGACCCATAAATATCTATTAAATGGTTGATTCTTTTCACATAGCCAAATAAAAAAAAGTGGTTCCCATGTATCTAATTTATTGTCTATGGGAGGTAGTGATCTTTCTGCATTGATTTCTCATTTCCACTTGTGGGTTGGATTTGGACATGTTAACAGCATTATATCAACATTAAAAAAATAAAATATTTATTTAAAGGACTCATTAATGTAACCACGAAAAATTTAGGATCCATTAGAGTTCTCAAACATGAGATATCATCAAAATGTTAAGAAATATCCCTAACTTTGAATAGTTTTAGTTTTGGGGATAAATCACTCCATTTAAAAAATGGATAAAATGAGATTAAATTTCCTCTGATGAGTTTCATCCCACATATTTAGGAATCTATCTACAAAATTTTATCCCAATTGAATGGAAATATTTTTCATAATATGAATTTTAGTCTATGGATTTGTTTGGGATCACATGGAATTATGGTAGTTTTTCTTCAAATTTATACCGGCCTCTCCAAATCAACACCACCTACAAAGTAAACATAAAAATGAGTGAAATTTATCTTTTTTAACAGTGTTGGAATATAAATAATTGAATCAAGTGAGAAGTGGGATTAATTTTTTTTTAATTTATAGTATAAAGAAAATTAAAAACAATGGTATGAGGGTGGGATAAAATAGGTAATCACTATGAGATCACACCCCCAGACTGTAACATTTTCACTATAGGAAAAATTAATATTTCATAAAATTATTCATGAATAAATTTCTTATTTCATGAATAATTTACATTTAAATTAAATTAAATTCATGGTAGCAATGTGAGAAAAAAATAACCTTGCCAAGTCCTTAATATCAATAAATATATAAATAATGGACTCAAAATTTATATAAGAATTAAATTCTAGAAGATAAACGATTAAAATATTAGAAGGAAAATTAAAAAACTGATTATACTACTAAATCTTCAGGTGTTTTTGAAAATCATTTCATCATAATATTTCTACTCCTTATCCAATAAATATAGGTTATTTTAGAGGAATAACTATCTTTCCAGATTCATTCCACTGAACCTGTCTTATACCATTTAGTATAAATTTTCATAACCCACTCTCTTAAGAATTACCAATAGTTAGATCTTTCTTATTTCTTCTCAAATATTTTATCATATTTTTTTATTTTTATGAGTACTATTTTTCTCTCTTTATTTTCAATAACAATATTAGGTATGAAACATAGGTCAATATAGTATAGTAATAAAATCATGCAGATAATAAAGAAATCTATGGGAAATATTTTTTGAAAACCAATATACATTAACCTGATTTTTATATACTTTCAATTATGTAATAAATATAAATACTTAATAATTGAGTGAAATTATGTGTGGAGATGGTAAATGACATAATTAACCCATTAAATCCTCACATAAAGGGTATAAATATCTCAATGAGTTTATAGATATAAAACTAATTACATCATTAAAAACCAAATTATACTAAAAATTGAACATTAATGTTAAATTATTTCTCAAAATTACAGACCAATAGTAAAATAAATTTTCATTAATTTTTCAAACAACTTGAGATATGGAAATTTGGCATGAATGTTTAATAGATTCCATAAATATATGATAATTTAATATGAATATTTTAGTATAAAAGAAAAAAAAAGATAAGAAAAAATAAAAAACTATCACATAGAAATCAAAAAATAGAGAAAGAGAATAAAATTATTAACAAACTAAGGAATGTATCTACCCCCCCCCCCCACCACCACCACCACCTATAAATTTTATTGTCCATATGGTAATTGAAGGGAAGGTTTGATGTAATTATTTAACATGGTGGTTGTAATAGATTAATAGTTTCTTGAAGGATGAGTTCCTCTAATGAAGAATCTGGAAGGGGTTTACAAAAATTCTTTAGTTGTTGACCATTGATAGTAAATCTCTATTGAGTTTCTTAATTTTTAACTTATGTATCCCTAAAAAAGATAAATATTAGAGGTAGTGTGTGGCAAACCAATGGGAACAAATCATAGATGAGAGAAACATCAGCCAAGCATTGTATTGGAGTATCATATTCTGAATTTTAAATAGATGATAAAGTATTTGGTGGTTATAGGATGCCTCAGTTATTTCATTATAGATTTGTGAGTTCTCATATGAATCTCATCAATTGTTTTCCATCTCCTCAATCTATAATTTTCATTGAGAACATGAACCATAATGATTCAAATTGAATTGTTTAATGTCTCAATCGGTCGGGTGATCTATCTCAATGGGGAGGAGGCAAATTCTTCCAAACATTAAAAATGTGTGACATTAGTTTGTGTTTTCAGTAACATTTTCTTAAAAAACTAAATTTTTTTAGTTCAGACCTTTTTTAAAATGTGACAACTTTTTCAATCTGGACATGTTTTTAAAAAATGATTCAAATTAATCTGTGTTTTTAAGCGTGATTTTAATCATTTCTAATTTAATATTAACCATGCTTTTAAAATGAGGCTAAATTAAATGAAAAATTAAAAGTTATTTATTTAATATATATATATATATATATATATACAAATATATTCATGTGCACATTAATCTGGAAACATAGAAAAATATATACCTATAATCACACACAAAAAAGTTAAAACATAATTAAAATTAATTAATAATAGAAAAATATATTATAATTAAAATATATATATATATATATATTTATGTTAATATATATATGAATTTATAAATTCATACATATTTTTTTATTAATATATATATATATATATAATAATCTTAATAATATTAGATGTATTATTTTTTATAAAGAAATAAAAATAAAAATATCTTTTTATAAAATTAATATACACCTACAGACAAATATATAAATACTAACAAAAATATTAAAAAAAATATTAAAAAATATAATAATTAATTATTAATAATTAAACAAATGATCATTAATATATAAATTAATATGTGTGTGTGTGGGATTAAATTTATAAGTATATTTATATTAATTTATATATATATGTGTCTGTTAATTTATATATAATGTTTTTAATTTATATATTAATATATATATATATAATATTATATATATATATATATATATAAGAGTAATATATGAGATTAAAAATAAATGTTTTATATATACACACATAGAGAGAGAGATATGTACAAACAAACATACTTATATATAAACAAAATGACAAGTAAATTAATTTATAATTATAAATATTTAATAATAATGAAAAAGTTATCACTAATATATTAAATATATATATATATAAGTACATTTATATTAATATATACATGCACAGACAGATATATATTAATATATTTATATATATAAGTTAGTATAAATATACTATAAATGTATATATTTATATATATTAATTAATATATTTATTGATTTATATTTGTATGGATATTAACATATTGATTCATATATAAATATAAATATATGTATATACATATATGTATTAAAATACTAATTAATATATAAATTTAAAAGTTTAATTTTATTCACTCAAAAATATGTATATTAATTGTAACGGCCTGACCCCGGTTACCCAGAGTAAGTGCATTACTTTATAACATTGGCATGATCACTAGAGATCAAGTCCTGAAAGACCAAGTTATTTAGTAGCCTTGGATGTTCTATACACATACATAAGTTTTACATTACATTATGAAATGAAAAACAACAACATTGTGCCCCCTTTGAACACACGCAAACCCCTTATCCTATCTCTACAGTCCAATCATAATATTCTTCTTCGCATCCTAGTAAAAGGAAAACATAAGAAAGGGGTGAGTTTAGAATCTCAATAAAGATAACAATATAGTGGAAACTATCATAAATAAGCATAAACTTTTAAGGAAATGTATAAGACTAAAACACAAGCCTTTTATACTTAAAACATCAGAATAAGATGGAAATTATAAATCAAATAATGCCATTTACTTATTCACATGGATAATATACTAGTCATATAATCACATGTAATGTCAATAGCTAATTTCATAATGATGGAATTCATAATGTCGAACATCATAACCACATAGTCCAGGCCTCGTGCCATGACTAAAAATAATAATTTTATCAAGGGCTTGTTCCAAGACACTAGTCAGTCTCATGAGACCTACCGATCCATTGAGGGGATATAGGGGGCCCCGCCCGTCACTTACTACATCCTATTCATTCCACATATGAAAAGGTTAGAACATAACATAAACATTTGTATTAAAACTAGCATATGAAATGTTAATATTTTAAATATAGACCATGAATGGTATAAAAATAGAAAATCTATAGTCAAACATATCACCAGACCTTCAATACAATATGGAAGATTGTATCATAATGAATCAACTTCAAAAAAGTGTAAAATCCATCAAAGGATGGTGACATAGATGAAATCAATTCAAAAACTATTTGAGTGAAATATCTCCTTCTACTTTGAAATCATGTAAAATAAAAGAAAACTTTCATTTTTAAAATATTATTATAATCTTTCAAGGGAATATTAGAAGGATTTATAATGGCGGAAAATGGCCACACCCACCATATAATTTAAAAAACATTCTTTCCTTAATTTTTCAAAAATGTCCTAAAGTAACTTGTTTAGAAAATGACGAAAATATTCATTTCAAAGAATTTTATAGAATTCAAACAAGGGTATAAATGAATTCAATCCATAGTCTAGGAAATATTAAAAAAATTAAAATACATTTTTATGAAACATGGATGTGGATGATAAAGAAGGCCATGTAGACACTTACATATAAACAACCTCAGATATTGAAAAGTTTGTAAGATTAGCCCTTATCTTGTACTTTTCCTTGGTTGAGGGAACGTTAAGCTCATTTATGATGGTTAATTAATTATTATAAAATTATAAAATAACCACATACATAAAAATTATATGATATATGATCCTCTAATATTAATTTGTTAATACTATTTCAGTAGTATTATTGTTTCAGGGGTTAACTGATTCGTTTTCCTTTATATGTTTTGTTACATAAGTCACGTTTTTTATGGATAGGATGTATTTGATTAATATCAAGAATTATATTATGATTTAAAAAAAATTAACAATGAAAATAAAATTATTCTTTAACTATTACAATGGGGAATGAAATCTTATCACGTGGTAGAGAGGGTAAGCAGTACGTTCACATGAGTGACAATATCATTATATTGATGGGGAAATCATTTGTATTTGGATGGTATATTATATATACAAAATCAATAACATGTTATATTTATTATTTAGATCAATTATATTCAATATTATACAAATAAAAATAATTAAGTGTCGAATAACAAACTACACAACAACTTAGAGATGATAATTCATACGTACACACGTATGGTGAATTTTTCATTCATTGGATGGATAGAATAATGAGTAAAATTGTACCATATTTATAATAAAAACTCATTTTTTATAAGGTTCTAGATTTATTAATTTTTTATCGAAACAAAAAATGGAATTTGAAGAAGAAAAGAACTTTGAAAGAGGTAATGAAATAATTACCTCCTCTTTGGGTTCATCCTTTTGATTTGAACAAAATGGATGCTTAGGGTGGCGTTATGATCAAAGTAAGGCCTCTAGGTTGAAGTAAGGGTAGTTGGGAGAATATTTTTTTGGGGGTTAGATGAACCAAATTGCATTGAAGTGTGAATTTAAGAGAAGGGGAAGTAACCTTTTATAAGGTAGGTGAGGGGAACTTTAGGAAAAGTTTGAAATATTAATTTATTATAAAATCTTTTTCGGTTTCAAATGGCTCCAAATAGATATATTTTGAGGCTAATGTAAGTATGGGTCTAAAATATCTCAACCAATAGGTCTTAGACATGTTTAGGTCACCATATTAACCTTATCCTTTAGATTTAACTCTTAGTTAAATAGTTCAACTTTTACTATGTCTTCTTGTATAATTATAATACATGGTAAATAAACCTACTATAAATGTTAATTAGAACCTAAATTGGTTCATTAATGACATATATATCATTATATAAGTCTTTGGATGAACCTTGTAATTTTAGGTCAATTATATAATTTAATAAAATAGTATTTGTTTTAAAAACTCAATTATGTAAATTTTAACACTATTTAGTATTTGGTTTTTCTAAAAGTCATAAAAATCATATTTCATCGAAAAAAATACATTAAATCAACCGTAAGATGTCCAATTAACCTAGAAAATTAATTTATGTCATCAAAAGTTTAAATTTACATTTATTTTAATATTTATAACATCATTTATTTTAGTCTTTCATTAATAAGGTAATTACTGCGTCATCTTTGTATCATAAATAAATTTAGTTATTTAATTTATAAAAATTATAAATAAAATAACAAGATGTATGAAATATTTTTAAATTTATAATAAATATTTATAGTCCAATTTATCTTATTTATAACCCTCTATTAAAAAGGTTTTAGTTATTAAAATATGAATTTAATAATTTTAACTCTTCTTTAAATAAAATATAATTAATGTCCAAATCTAATACAAGTGGATCTAAAAGAATAATATTGTTGTCATATGTTTTATTTTGGTCTAAATACAATTATCCAAGATAATTAGGATAGGTTTAGGGGAATTATAATATCATTTTTATCTTTAATTACCCTATTTACTTTTAATGGTGGTAAATAAAATTCAAAAGTTACTACTCACCAAAAAATATTTCCATCCTATTGAACCAAATTTCACTTAATTATGTCAATTGATTCTATAATATTTTTTAAATTCAATTCACAGAAGCGGTAAAATTCTGTTTTATGAAAATTTGCAAATGTGCATAAAATGTGGGTAAAAGACGATAAAAAGTTCAATAAAATTTTATATATCAAATGTTATTATAAAATGACATAAATGAATTAAATTGGAAGAATACAGATATTATTTATATATTTTAACTTTAAAATAAATTTAAATTAACTATAATTATTTGAATAAAAAGTCAGTTTTAAACAATAATGTAGTGTTTTTCACTATTCATCAAAAATTTAATGTTTTCAGAAAAATTCAAGAAACCCACCCTAAGATAATTTTGATATTTTGAATCCAAAAATGAAGTCCATTTTTAAAAATAAAATTATAAAATTTCAAAAAGTGGTCATTAATATTGGTAACTGCTTTTTAAGCACCTTGTTTGATTTGTCGCGGTGTGCTAGAACTCGATGTTCTGTACAACGCAAGATATTGTATCATTCAAAGAAAAGCATACCTTTGAAGAATGGGGTGTTACATTCTTCCCTCATTCAAATACTTTTTTCCTATAAATTTCTAGAATATTACTACATAAATGGATTGTTATGGTTCTTCATCATAAGTTTCTCATGTTCCCACGTTGCCTCTTCTATTTTATGGTTTCTCCGAAAGACTTTTACCAGAAGAGTCATCAGGTTTCTCAATAATTGTACTCTAGTATCAATAATACTGATAGGCTCTTCACAATAAGACATATTGGGTTCCCATTATATTTCTTCATAGCTGAGTACATTCCTTGGGTCAGGCATATATCTTCTCAACAGTGATATGGGGAACACATCATTAACTTTGGAGAGACTTGGTGGCATTTCCAAAAGGTAAGATATAACACCAATTCATTCTATAATTTTAAATGGTATTATATATCTAGGACTTAATTTACCCTTATTTTAGAATCATATAATACCCTTACATGAAAATACCTTCATGAAAAAAATGATCTCCTACTAGAAATTTCAAACCATTCCTTCAGTTATCAGAATAGATCTTTTTCCTACAATTAGCTAATTTGTTGTGGGTTTGTATAATCTTTATCATTTCCATTGTTTCCTTTACAATATCTAGTCCAACAAATTTTCTTTCACCAATATCATCCCAACAAGTTGGTGTGCGACATCTCTTTCCATATAACTCTTCTTATGGTGCCATCTTAAAACATGAGTGGAAGATATTATTATAGGAAAATTCTACCAGAGGTAAATACTGATCTGACACACCTTTAACGTCATGTTATGAAGTTCTCAACATGTATTCTATGGTTTTAATAATCCGTTCTGATTTTCCATCTGTACGAGGTTGGTAGGTAGTGCTCAAAAGAAGTTCATTATACAAGGATTTCTGAAGACATTATGGGAATCTTGATGTAAAATGGGGATCACGATTAGAAGAAATCGATAGGGGTACACTATAAAGTCTTAAAAGTTCATTAATATATAGTTTTACTAAATATTCAAGTGGTAAATATTCACTTATAGCAAGAAAATTTTCTAACTTAGTAAGATTATCAACAATGACCCATATTGAATCATTTATTCTAGGATTATTTGGTATCCCCTGGACAAATTCCATCGTAATATCTTTCCATGTCCACTCAATTATAGGAAGAGGTTTCATGACTCCTCTAGGATGTTGTCTTCCAGCCTTCACCAGTGAAAAAACTATACATCATGACACATAATCAGCAATATCCCTCTTTATGTTGTCCAACCAAAAATGTTCCCTCAAATATATATACATATTAGTACAACCAGGGTGTATTTAGAAATCAGATCTATGAGAATCATCCAACAATTCCATTTTTAGATCAGTTATATCAGGAATACAAATCATTTTCCCAATATTCAAAATTCCATCTTAATATATGAAGTAAATCAATCTCTCATCATTCACAACTTTAATTTTCTTTTAAAACTCCTCATCTTCATTCTGAGACATTTTTATTCTTTCTAGTAAAGATGGTTTTGAAACTATTTGAAAAAGTATCAATGTTTCACCTTCTATTATTATTCCTATATCCATCTTTACTAGATCCAAGGATTTAGGATCCCTTTCAACACTCGTTTTTTTCATAACTCCATGATCCTTTGTGCTCAAAGAATATTCCACCTTATTTTTTTCCATGGGTGTTATGGTATAGTGCAATCATAATCCTTGAGTAGTTCAAGCCATCATCTTTGCATCATGTTGAGTTCTTTCTATGAGAAAATATACATCAATCTCTTGTAATCAGTATATATCTCACATTTTTTTACCATAAAGACAGTCTTTATGTATCTTCAGAGTAATGATTATAGCTTCTAACTCAAGATCATTAGTGGTATAGTTTTGTTCATGAATTTTTAGTTCTCATGACACATATGCAATAACTCTATCATTCATCATAATGACACAACCAAGTCCTTTCTTTGAAGCATCACAATAAATAACAAACCCATCATTCCACGATGGTAGATTCATGAAAGGATCATTGACTAAACTTTTATTCAATTATTCAAAACATTGTATATACTCTTTTTTTCAAAAACAATTTACCCCCTTTACGTGTGAGTTTGGTTAATGGGTTATCCAATAGGGATAAATTCTGGATCAAATTCTGATAATAACCTGCTAAACCAATAAAAATATGTACCTCAATTATACTGGTCAGTGCTGGATATTCCTAGATTTTCCTTATATTAGAAGGATCAATACAGATTCTATCCTTAGAGATAATATGGCCAAGAAATGAAATTTTTTGAAACCATAATTCACACTTGCTAAACGTCCCATATAATTCATTTCTTCTAAGTGTCTTTAGAATAGTGCACAAGTGATTTTCATGATCTTCATAGCTTTTGGAGTATACTAAGATATCATCAAAAAATAACACTACAAATTCATCATGATATTCCTTGAAAACTCTATTAATTAGATCAATGAAAATATAGGATTCATTAGTTAGTCCAAAAGGCATTACATTAAACTCGTAATGCCCATTCCTGGTTGGAAATGTTGTCTTTGGAATGTATTCCTTCTTCACGCACAACTAATGATATCCAGATCAATGGTAAATCTATGAATAACATTGATATCCATGAATTTGATCAAAGAAATCATCAATGTGATGTAGGGGATACTTGTTATTTATTGTTATAGCATTGATCTTCCTGCAGTCAATGCACAACTTCAAAGATCCATCTTTATTCTTATCAAAAAGAATATGGGATCCCCATGGAGAAACTCTAGGAATAATAAATACATTATTACTAAATTACTCTAGTTGTTTCTTTTGTTCAACTAATTCCATAGTTTCCATGCTATAAGGGTTTTTCCATATAAGCCTTGAACAAGAAATTATGTCAATAGAAAACTCTATTTCTCGTTCTGGTTGATGTCCAGGTAAATCCCCTGGAAACACATCAACATAATCTTTCACAATAATTACATCCTCTATTTAATCATTCCTTTCCTTACCCATAGTTATTTAACTCTATTCCTCTCCAATAATTGAATTTAGTAGAGTTACTAGTGGTGGATCTAGATGATAATTAGATGGTGACATTTCTGCTCTAAAGATAAGGTATTTCTTATCATCATAAAAAATTGTATCATCCTTCTTATTACAATAAATTTTTGCATCGTGGTCCGAAATCCAATCCATATCGAGGATTATATAAAATTAAATCAGGGGAATGATGATGAGATTTGTAGATAAAGCAGGTTTATGTGCCATTATGGTAACAAATTTACAAAACATTGTTTTAATTATACATTCCTTAGGAGTTTTAACTAAAAAATCATTGTTTAATCAAATTGGAAATATCTAAATTTCTTGACAAATTTTGAAGATATGAAAGAATGAGACGATCCAGAATCAAATAAAGAATTGCCTAATTTCGAGGAAACAATTAAAGTACTTTCCACCACATTATCTGGAGCTTCAACTTCATTAGTAGTGATTTCATAAGCTTAGCCTTTCTCCCTTGTCCTTTTCTAAGGTAACTTTCCTTGGCGCTTAGAACATTCATTTTCATAATTCCCCATTTCTCTACAATTGTAGCATTCAACATTGATAGCCTCTTTCTTTCCATTGTTATCACTAGCTTGGTGGACTTTTCTCTACACTTGTAACAAACTCTCATCCCCTTCAGGAAAGCACCAAGGTGTTTCTTCCAACATTTACATTAGGGTGGAAAGTCAACTTTTCCATTTTTTCCCTTATTTCCTTTTTTAGAGAGTTCATATGATCTATTCTTCACTTGTTTCTCTTTAAAGTCATAAGACTTAGAGAATTCCTTCTCTATCTTGATAGCACATGAGAATATATAATCATATGATTAGAAGGATTGTGAGACTAATTCTTGAAAAAGAAATGGTTTTAACCCATCAAAGAATCGATCAATCTTACTTCTTAGGTTACATATATAATCCACAACATGCCTTGTTATCCTTGTAAATTTAGCCTCATACTTTATAACATTCTCATCATCATTTTTCTTCAGACTCAGAAATCACCTTTCTATATTAGCTCAATGTTCACGAGTAAAGTATTTTTCTATGAAAATATATTTAAACTTTCCCCATTCCATATTTGATACTTATTCATTCTCCTTTCTGTTTTTAGTTAATGAACACCATTGATCTGCATCTCCTATGAGGTGATAAACTACAATAATAATGTTTTCCTTTTTTCTACTCCCTAAAGAATGAAATATTTTCTATAAAGAACATATCCATTTTTTAGATACAAATAGATTTGTAGTCCCCTTTAGTGTTGGTGGTTGTTTCTCCATGAAACGATCAAATATTGATCCTTCGTATTGTGGATCAAGGTGTTCCATATGGGTAAGGTTATTATTCATAACTAGAGTGAGTTTCCGGAGTATGGTTATAAGATGTTCTGCACAAGTTTCATCACTAGCTCCACTATAATTATCTTGAGTAGGAGGGAAATACCTACATAGATTACATTCGTTGGTATGGTTTTCCTTCCAATCACTGGGCATCATTTCAAAACAATGGAATACACTAGATTAGTTTGTGAATCGCAATACATAATTCTAAACAAGTAAAATACCTAACATAAATTTAATTGTTTATGCATATAATCCATAATCAGAAAAATTATTTATTTTAGGAATTATTTACTCATAAATAATCCATAATGGGTTTTAATGAAAATTTAAATCATCCTAAGCATATCCCCTGGGAGTTTTAATACCAAGAGTGCAGGGAATCCCATTGTTGTGTACCAAGATACCCCAGGTCAAGCCTAAAACTCCTTGTTAAAGTTTTTACTCCTAGGTATATCTCTGCCAGAGTCAACTCTAGATTTTTGTATCTAGACAGAGAAATATTTTCTTGGAAAATCCACATAATATTTACACTAACAACATTTTTGGATGTTCTTATATATTAATCCTCAAATTATATATTATGGTATTGTTATCTGATAAGAGTTTTTCTAAATCATGTTTTTGAAGTTTGTGCTAAGCTTCCTATAATACCAACTGAAATTCCCCAATCCTAGTTTCCCAAAGTTGGTGCATTATTTGATAACATTGATTTAATCACAATAGATCATATCATGAATGAACGATTAGTTTAGTAGCCTTGGATGTACTATATACCTACATATGTTTTACATTACATTATGAAATGAAAAACAACAAAATTTATCCCCATTTTAACACACTCATATCCCATAGCCTATCCCTACAGGTCAATAATAATATAATTATTCACATTATATAAAAAAGAAAACATAAGAAAGGGGTGAGCTCAGATACTCAGTAATGATAACAATATAGAAAAAACTATTACAAATAAGCATAAAAATTTAAGGCAATGTATATGACTAAAACACAAGTGATATAAATATAAAACATCAACATAATATGTAAAAGATAAATCAAATAACTCTATTTACATATTCACATGGATATTATACTAGTCGAATAATCACATATAATATCAATAGATAATTTCATAGTGATAGAATGCATAATATCGGGCATCATAATCATATTGTCAACGCCCTGTTCCAAGACTAAAAATAATAATTTTTTCAAGGCCTTTCCCCAGACACTAGTTTTTCTCATTAGACCTACCAATCCATAATGGATCTATAGTGGTCCTTGTCTATCACTTACTACGTCCAATTCATTCCTCGTATAAAATTTTTGAAAGATAACATAAAAATTTGTATTAAAACTAGCGTCTGAAAAGTTAATATTTTAATCATAAACCATGAATGGTATAAAAATATGACATCCATAGTCAAAAATATCACAAAACCTTCAATAAAATTTGGAATACTATTTCATTAGAAATCAACTTCAAATAGGCATTAAATCCATCAAAGGATGTTGACATAGATTAAATCAATCCAAAAACTATTTGACTGAAATATCTCTTTCTACATTGAAATAATTTAAATGAATATAAAATATTTATTTTTAAAATATACTTATAACATTTCAAAGAAATTTTCAAAGTTTTTATAATGGGGTAAAATGGTTTCACCCACCATATAAGTTAAAAAAACATTCTTTCCTAATTTTTCAAAAAGGTCATGAAGTACCTTGTTTGGAAAATGACAGAAAGATTCCTTTAGAATAATTTTATAAAAGTAAAACAAGGGTATAAATGACTTTAACGAATGTTCTAGAAAATAGTAAAAATTATTTTTGAAATACATTTTTAAGAAACATTTTTTTGGATGACAAATAAGGCCCAGAAAATACTTACGTTTAAACAACCTAAGATAATGAAGAGATAGTTAGATTAACCCTTACCTTGTATTGTTCCATGGTAGAGGGTATTTTAACATCCTTTATTATGGATAAATAATTGTTATTAAATAATAAAATAACCTCATACATAAATATGATATCATATATGATCCTCTAAAATTACTTTGTTAATAATATTTATGTAGGATTATTGTTTCAGGTGTTATCTAATTTGATTTCCTTTATATCTTTTGTTATGTAAATCATGTTTGTTATGGATAGGATGTATTTGAATCATACCTATAATGATATTAAGCTTTTAAACATTATTTTTAGTCATCAAATTGAAATTAATCGTTAATGGATACTATGTGGAATGAAATCTTATCGCGTCATGGAGACGGTAAGCAGTATGTATGCACGAGTGACAATATCATTCTATTGATGGTGAAATCATATTTAGTTGTATGATATATTATATATATATATAATAATTAACATGTTATATTTATTATTTACATCAATTATACTCAATATTAAACCCATATAAATAATGAAGTGTTTAATAACAAACTACACCACGACGTTGTGACAGTAGTCCATACATACGCACATATGGTGACTTTGTCAATAATAGGAGGGGTAGAATAATGAATATGGTTGTACCATATTTATAAAAACGTCACTGTATTCAGAAGGTACTGTACTTGTAATTTTGGTCTGGAAATAATAAAGAAATAAGAAGTGGGAAAAAGAACTTTAAAAGAGGTGATGAAATAATTACCTCTTTTCTAGGTTCTTTCTTTTGATTTAAATAAAATGGCTCCATAGTTTTTCTTTATGATCAAATAAAGGCATATAGGTTTAATTGAGGGTATATGGGATTATATGTGAGTATGGGTTAGCTGACCCAAATGGATTTGGAGGTGTGAAGTTAAGAGAAGAGGAAGTACCCTTTTATAATGGAGGTAAGGGACACTTTAGGAAAATATTGAAATATTAATTTATTATAAAATCATTTTTTTGGTTTCTAATAGCTAAAAATGGATTTATTTCTAGGATGAGGGGGTGTGGGTTGAAAACCTCTCAACCAATAGGTTTTAGACAATTTTAGGTCACCATATTAACCATATCTTTTAGAATTAACTATTAGTTAAATAGTTTATCTTTTACCATGCCTTCTTGTATTATTATAATACAAGGTTAATAAACCTTCAATAAAAATTAAATAGAACCTAAAGTGATTAATTAATGACATATATATATATCATTATATAATTTATTAGGCCAAACCATATATTTTTATGAATTTTATAAAATTTAATAAAACTGTATTTGTTTTAAAAACTCCTTTATGTAAATTTTGACACAATTTAGTATTTGGTTATTTTAAGTCATAATAGTCTTATTTATTCGAAAAAATACATTGATTAAACCCTTACATGTTATATTAACCAATAAAATTTGTGTATGGAATCAAAAGTTTTAAAAATTTATTTTAATATTTATAACATCAATTATTTTTGTCTTTCATTAATATGGTAATTAATGAATCATCATTGTGTCATAAATAAATATACATATTGAATGTATAAAAATTATAAAAAAATAAAATGATGAAAAAATTATTGTTATCATTCTAATGAATTTTTATAATTGAATTTATCTTTTGTATAACTATATATTAAAAAATAGCTATTAAAATTTGAATTTAACACTTTTAACACTTATTTAAATAAAATCTAATAAATGCCCTAATCTAATCGAATTGGATAAAAAAGAATCACCTTTTTTGTTCTATTGTAGATTTTGGTAGAAATACACATATCCATTAGAATTAGGACATGTGTTAGAGTAATTATAATATCATTTTTACCTTTAATTTCCCTATTTACTTTTAACCGTGGTAAATAAAATTCAAAAGTTTCAAATCAACAAAAATTATTTTCATCCTATTAAACCGCATTTTACTTACTAATATAATCCTTACCTCTTGGATTTTTGAAATTCAATTCACAAAAATGGTATAATTACGTTTTATGCAAATTTACAAATGTGCCTAGATGGTGGGTAGAAGATGATAAAAATTAAATATACATATATATATATATAATCTTATTCTAAAATGACTTAAATTAATTACATTGGACTAATATTGGTATTATGTATCTATTATGACATTAAAATAAATTTTAAATAAAAATAATTATTTAAAGAAAATGTTAGTTTTAAATAATAATGCAGGGTTGTCCACAATTCCTTAAAAATTGAAAGCCTTCATAAAATAACCAAAAAATAAACCAAAGGTAATTTTGATATTCTGAATCCAAAACTGAAGTCCATTTTGAAAAATAAATTTATAAAATTTCAAAAGGTGGGTATTACTATTCATAACATCTTTTTAAATGGCTAGTTTGATTGGTCGTGGTGTGCCAGAACTTGAAGTTTCATATATCGCAAGCTATTGTATTATTCAAAGAGAAGTGTACCGTGGAATATTGAGGTGTTACATTAATATATAAAACATATATTAGTATAAAAATATATTAATTTATTAATATATGTATTAATATTAATGATTATAAGTTTATATATCAATATATATATTTGCATACATAGATATGTGAATGTACATGTAATAATATTACATGTTACTAATTTTATATATATATTTTCACACATCCATATTAAATTATAAAAATATTAGTTTATATTTCCAATTAAATATATTAATATATATATATATAGACATACATTTTTTTATATTTATCAAAATATTTTTTTTCATATACACACTAAAATGTGAATATTAATATATTAAATGTATATTATTATATAAATTAATAAAAAAGATGATGTAAGATGAAGTTTTCAACATTTATTGTGTACTATTTCATGAAATTATCACATAATTCAATGAAATATAGGGAAAATCCTTAATTTTATATGAATTTCTGAAATTTGGATATAATTTTTAATTGGCTCAAATATTGATTTTTACATATTTTATAATTATTTTAATTTAATTGAGAAGTCATAGCTTAATTAAAACAGATTTCGGTTTTTATTTGGAAATAAAAAATTATTTGGAATTAATTTTGGAATTAATTTTTTAAATGGATCAATTTAGAGTTATAATTATTTTATTCATATTCAAAAATTTAATGAGGACTCATAAATTAAAATCGCTTTGGAAAATGAATTGAAATTTTCCATTTTGAAATGAATATCAATTTTAAATTATGGGAATTGTGTTATAAAAAATTTATTAATTTGAAATGGATTTTAATGTATTCAGAATTATTTATTTAAAAAAACTAAATTCTAATTTTAATTACTACTAAAAAAATTTGGAAAAAAACTACCCAAAGAAAATGTAATTTAATTTTTGATTCACATGTCGAAGTAATATTACCCCATGAAATCACACAACCGTTGGTCCATAACTTTTCTAGCATAATGTGTGATACCATTAGATGGCCCTCATATCGCTCTACTGATACCACCTAAAAATGATTCTAACAATAGCAAGGAAAAAATTATTGTCGTCAGAAAAAAAAAGGTAATTTATTCACATTAGTGCACCTTGATACCACCATCTTCACACTGTTACCACCAATGTCCCTCACAAAATACCATTATTATTTTTATACTAGATCCACACCCAACCTACCATGAACCCAATACCCATGATAGAACTGCATACAAAAAAACAATAAAGATAACTCGGTATATTTACAAATACAATGTCCATGTTTGGAGAATTAAAAGGAAATCCAACCCCTTAAAAGAGATGCATGATAGATCTTCATGAAAGACCTATGTGACAGACTTGGGCCACATACCTATGCGACAACATAATTTCTGTACCCCTACACGATGGACCTACATGGAGAAGCTACACGGAGGATATGTGCGGGCGTCGTCCCTTTGATCGGGCCCCATCAATGCCTACAAATAGGACCCTTGGGCTCCCCATTTCAAGAAATGAAAATGTTTAATGACTCCCTAAAGGTCCCATTGCATAGCTCTTTCACCCAAATCCTTCAAATTTTTTCAGCTAGCTCTATAAAGTAAGAGATAAAAGATAATTAAACAGGGAAAGCATGTTTTGATAGTCTTTCAAACAAAATTACATATGTTTGGTTCCCCTATGTGAAATATATTCTTCAGTCATCAATATGACCTGTGAGGCACACCTACGTGACACACCTGCGTGGTATAGCTGCGCGGCGCAGCAACATGGGGTACCTACACGACACACTTGCATGAGGTACCTACACAAAAGATCTTGGAATAAGTCCTATATACCAACTTAAGTACCCTATTTAAAGCCATTCATGGGAAGGTATCTCCTTCCTTGTTTCCCTCATCTAAAAGGGACTAAATTGAATCCTCCTCCAAAACCTTCTGACATATAAAACCTTTGGGAATGTTCTATCAGCGTGTCTCCTATTTGGGTTTGTATATCAAGAATCAGAGGTTTCCCAACTTTTTTTCAAATGGGTTTAGGATTAATGGAGTGTATTTGGGTTTATATATCCATCGTCACATGGACCTTTCTCTTAGAAATAGTGTTGGGAAGTTCCTGGTTTGGAGGATTAGATTTTGGGGTACGTCCTCCCCTTTTAATCTCTATGACCTAAAACCTCAGATCTCTAGTAGGGAAGGTAAAGTTTATACATTATTTTCTATAAAAGAAAAGGATAAGTCTCCCTCCCCTACTAAGATCAATTTTAGGGAATCCATCCTGGTGTAATCCTGTAACCTTCACCCCTTCTTCCTTTCATTTGGACCCTTGTCAAATGTAAAGTGAATAGAGGTAGGACTCGTCGCCTTGCCCTCTTCTCGGGTCGCATCAACCTCGTCCATCCTGGCCACCGTAGGCTCTCCCTACTCCACCATAAGAGGAGGAAAAATGCATGTCATTATTGATTATTTCGCATCCTCTTGTTTCTTACATAGATAATGACTCACTTTGTCATAGAGATTCATGATGATTTCAACATTTGAAAAAACACAAACAGTGAAGGAAATACGAGAACTTTGATTCCTATTCAAACAAGGATACGTAGAAAGCCCTTTCAATGGACGAGATTCCTGGATATTATCTTCAGGAATCCAACCCTATTTCATGGGTACGATTCCAACATCCAAACAAACCTTCGTCTCCCTGGATGACAATAAATTCTAGAGTTCCCCACTGAGTGGCTTAAAAACTAGTCTCATCATAAATAGGATTAAAAGAATCTCTAAAAAGTATATAAAAGGATACCATTGATGAAGAATCTAAAATACATAGAGATATCTCTATTAATGACGAACCTTGAATACATACTGATGATTCTAAATTTTACACATGTTAATAAGTGATTGAAAATTACAAGAACTTATTTTATTCTTGGTGAATTAATAATGATTCCTGAAAATCTCTTAAATTTACAAAGTGGATTTTTTAAGTAGACAATAATTCCCCCCAAAAGGGTGTGATGAGTCTGAACCCTCATCCTCTCGACCAATGCACATTATTAATTATCATAATGTTGAAACGTAACGAATTCCTACCTTTTCAAATCATGTCTCTTTTGGATAAATAATTTTTGGAAGTTTCTTGTTCCATGAATAAATATAATGGAAAATTCTTAGAATCAGTGATTCTTAAAACTAGAACATAAGTTTCAAGGAACTACGAAACAAAAAAAGTGAACCCGACGTGAATCCTTGACCATGAAAATAATGTTGCCAACCTATCAAGCCCCTTTCAAATGATAAAGGAAGGAAATAAAAAGGAATAAATCATGCACGTATTCATCTAATAGATGTCTCTTTAGTAGAGTTTATCGGTGATCTTAGTTTTCCTAAAAAACTCCCTTCATTCCAAATTAGATTTTTTCCAGACAACATCTGCGAACTTCCCGACCACTGCTCTAGTTAGATCTTCATACAAGGGAAGGAACTCAATGCCCACTCATCATATTCAATGCTGGGTATCAAATGTGTTGGTAAAGGAGTATTTCTAGCACGATACAATCCTGACTTTGGAGGTTTCTTGATAGGCCCTCCAAGTCAATAAAAATCCTCAATTATCTAGCACATGACGACCGATGATCATGTATGAGACAATGCAGCCATGGTTTTCAACCGTTTCAGGTCCTTATCCCTAGAATCAAACTACTAGTCCCTCCCATTCCACATGGTAGGTAGATCAAGAGGTCACTCCAGGACTCAATTCAAAGATACATGGATTCTTCCTGAGGACTCCCACCAATAATCACCTCCAGAAAACTTTTGTGATAGTGAACCCCCAAATTGATGTTGGTGTTGCCTCTAGATATTGGGATCAGGTCTCTTAGACTCGGAAACACAATACCAACCACTGGGGAAAACATCTGATCAATAGGGAGCAGGTTATTACCTCTAGCCCCTCCATATAAGTCCATCAACCTAACTTGATGGAAAAAATGAGAAGAAATATACACCAGTCCGTCCTAATTTTTATGTCCAGCAGACACATCTGGTAGCATCCCACCAATCCCAATAGATAAATTTGGAGGAGTACTTTGAACAGGAACAAACACCTACTTACAAGTTATCAGCCAATTATAAGGCTTGTCTGACTGCATTTAATGACGCCCGCCAGTCCTATGAGGTGGCAACTAGTTAATATGATAATACACCTGCTTACAATCCCTAATGCTGCCATTATCCTTGTCTTCTAGTATTAAAGGGAGTTTGTAAATCATACTTGATGAGAAACATCCAACATGCAAATAAACCTTCTTGAGTTCATCAAGCCTACCAAAAGTCTCATTTGTCAACTCCCAAATAAGTCAGTTGCAAAGCTCTAACGACAATTCTGGGACAGACCCAACTCTCTGCCCCAATTCATGAGTACCATCAAACCCCATTGGCTAGAAATTGTGGACAAGAGTAGGCACAAATACCTACTCTAGATACTGAATGGATTAATATTCCTATTTCGTCCACTGAAGTCACCAAAAACATCTTATCAACGGTGAAAGGGAAAATGAAAGTTCCTACACATATTCTAGAAGTATGTCAAGATATTATTACAATTACTTAGGTAGTACCAAGAGAACAGACACATAAATCTATCCCTGCATATTGGATGACACATCAGAATTCCATCTTGAAGCAAATACACACCTCTATTCCAATCCAGGAGGCTCATGGGTCATGCTCCCCCATATCATACAAACAATAGGATTAGGAACATACACCCCATCCAATTGGTGGTAATTGTTTTGTTCTGTTGGCCGCTCCAAGGCAAGCACATACACCTGTCCATGATAACCACTTCTCCCAAAAAAGTGTCCCAACTAAGTCTACGATAACCTCCAAGAAGATTTACCACTAAACATAGTTGGAAAATCAAGTGTCAAACTATAATTTTTCTCCTCTTAATGCAGGTGTTCTTGAATCCCTTATAAATTTATCGGTTACAGCTCAAGATCCTATCATCTCATTACCAAATTATGGGAGTGTTCGTAGTAATTCTAAAGATCCCCATCAGACACTTCATCATGAAGGATTTCGTCATGAAAATTCGTTCAATCTAGAGCGCCTATCTCTGGACGAGATACATGAAAACCCTCATTATGACCAGAAGAACAGGGAGCAAGAGGATTCATCCCTTTCTATAATCCACCACGGTGGTCCTACCCATGATATCATTCACTTAGAAAGTCCTCTCTACATTAGTATTTCTTGTTATCATGAAAATTTTATAATTGATAATGTAGCGATGAGAAAGCCCTCTTATCTCAAGGCACAAGAAAACACAAGTCCAGTCTTGTCTGATGCCTTATCATTGACCGGTGAAACACTTTCCCAACCAGAAGACATCTTAAGGGAATGTTCATTCTCTGAACCTCACATGGGTCATTTTCCTTCAAATACAGAGTGTCCATTTTGGTAGGACCAAGTAGAGAAACCTCTAGTTGAAGATGATGATGATATGTTAAACATGAGAATACAATTGTCTAAAGGAGAAATACAAGCCATGTTCCGGCCTTTGGAAGGTTCTCAGTATAGCATTCCAAAATAGATGGAAGAATATTGCATTCATGATATCTTCCTTAACTTATGGAAAACTCTTCTTATTTGAAAACCAAATTATTACCATATGATGAATATTAAAATCATGTAAAGGTAATATAAGGGTTGAAATGAAAAATTGACTTGGAATCTCTCTTTGTTTTGCAACATCCAATGGTTTAAAAATAGCAGATAACCTTTTAGTGTGCATGCCACAATGCTTTAAAGAGGTTGTGCTAGTTAATTTCTGATTCACCATTTGGTGTTCGTATCGGAGGATAGGGTGCACATGGAGCATTGCATTTCATTTCAATGCACTCCAAAATAAACAATTTACGCCAAATGTGGTCTCGTGAAATGTTATTGCCCATGGTCAGCCACAATAAACAGATTTTGTATGTAATCGAATGTATTCTCAAGAACATGCCTCAACCTACTCTTATCAGAGTCAGTCCCAAAGAAAAGAAGTTGTTGATTTACTTTTATGTCAACCATATTAGAATCTTGAGCATGCCTCTCATTTAGAGGATGTCAGTCATTAGATAACACAGATGTCTGAAATATCACAATGATCATCTGAAACAGGTGATTTTAGTGGTTTTCAGAAAATCTACCTAGCTAATGTATGAACCAAAATTCATAAAATAAGAAGAGAAGTAGCGTGAATATCAACCATAGTAGTTCAATAACCACCCCATATTCCAGGGATGGGGTCTCATTTAATTAAACATTCATGTTCATTAAACAATGTTCAATGGTCTAAATAAGAATAACCTGATTATTCCCTGCCCACAGTGATGGGGGATTTTCCACATCTATAATCCCCGCCTCAAAGAAAATCAGTTTTCTACCCATTAGGTAAGAAGACACAATGAAATCTCACAACTGAACTATTATAGGATTTCCTTCAGGTTACTATCCGTTAAATAGCTCCCGATAATCCATCATATATGAGAGTAGAGTATCATGGAAGATACAAAGGGAAACTATCTTACAAAGATACTGATATAATGTCGTCAATGCATTATGCATCAATAAATGTAATTAACACCATTATAGAAGATCCTCCAGAAAATGAGTCTAGATCAGGAGACTCAAAATATGAAGTTCATATCCATAATAAAGTACATCGTGATGTAAATGAAGAATTTATATGTACCCAAAATCAAAGGCATACCCAAAATCTAGGTATGCCCTCAAAGAAAAAAACTCCCACCCCTCTAAAAGGAATCTAACAAGGGAAAAGGTAAAATTTAGAATGTATCTCACTTTTCCACTGTAGAAGATAAATATATTTCTATTTAAGAGAGATTTTCACAAGAATAACATGAGATGAAAGAGTTGAAAAGACACAATACAGAGTTACTTTGATGCAAATTTTTTTCTTGATGTACTCCCTAAGAAGATCCCCAACTTGCACATCATGTAGGAGCTCCACAGAAAAGAGGATTTTTGGTAACTACAGATGCGGATAATGAATTCCCACCATTGGGTACACATCTAAGGAAATATCAAACATTTCTTGATAAGTGTGTTCCTATGGGTTATACAAGGCGAATATTATCACCATCACCATTGGTTTTCTTTGTCAATGCACCAGCTCAAGCTCCAGTTGTTGTACCTACACAGGTTCCAGCTCATCTGGATATTCTCCAAATGATTATTAACACAATTAAGGCATTAATGACTTGATTTGAAGCTATGGAGGAACAAAGTGCACCAGTTCATCTGGAAAAGAAATCATACCCCGAAGGGGTGGATCTGATTCCTCCCCCATCAAATTTTTTTGAATACTATATTCCTAATCATTAATGGTTTGGTAGATTCGGAACAACACATAACACATTTTATTTCCCATTGTGACCCCATGTTGGGAACTCCTCAACAACAACAATTAGTAATGCTTAGGTGTTTTGTGCAGTCATTTCAAGGACCATCTTTTATATGGTATACAAGTTTACAATCTTGATCAATTACTGGATGGGAAGATCTCCATCAGAAATTCATTCATCAATGTATCTCAATGCTACCGAAGATGACTGTTTTTTATCTCACCAATTGTAAAAAAAGGGAGAATGAAAGAGTTTCATATTTCATTGCTCGATGTAAAGGATTAATGTAATATTTTAGTCTGGAACACCCTCAAGAAGAGCTGCTGCCAATTTGTGTAGAAAATCTATGTGATGAGTTACACACACCACTAATCCCTATAAAATACATAGGAGGGTTTGGAGACATTACTCAAATTTCTCAACTGATAGAAGATTCTATTATAGTATCTAAGGCTAAAACTCGTGTAATTCCATCAGATCTAGGAAGGAGACTAGGTAATATAGAATCTTATACCGTCACACTCAAGTAAGAACACGTACCTGCTTCCACTTCAAAACCTTCATCGTATCGAAGGACTCTACCTCGAGAGTGGCAGCAGTAATGACCAAATCATCAAGATGATCAATGAGACCAAATGTAGAAGTAGATTGAGAAATTAAAGAGAAAATTTAATTCCTTCTAGAATGAAAAATTTCCTAGTTACTTCATCTCTTCTCTGAAAAACAATTTGGTTCAGTTTCTATAACCGAAGAAACCAAACAAATAATGGGATGGAGATCTTCGGAATTACAATCCCTTTCACCAGTTGTCGGTGAATCCCATTCAAGAGTGTTTTGTTTTCAACGACCTCCTAATGAATGGTATACTATAGACAAGTGAAACTGAAAGGATCATCATCTCAAGTTGCATATGTTACTGCTACTGGTCAAGAGAAAGAAGTTGAATTGCAGGAAGTTAAAAGTAAAAATGTGCATAAATATGATGATTAGATGATCATGAAAAAATTCATCCAAACCCAATCCATTATACAAACATAGTTGAAACAACTGATTGTGTCTTCCAACACATCTTCCATAGTAATTCCACCTTCATCAAAAGGTCTATCCTTAATGAAATGAGGTGTTCAGAAAGAAAAAGAGCAGTCAAAAAAAGATGAGCTCGTGTTAAGGCCAAATTTTTCTTTGACCCAGGAAGATTTCATGCCATCCACTTAAAAATAACAGGCATAATCTTGTAAAACAGTACAACTAGAACCAACATGTAAGGAACAATCTTTATCAGATGAAGAATTGATTTTTGTTTCCATCAACATCATCCACTTAATCGATCTTTATACCAATGGTGAGTCTGATTATAAGGAGCATGAGTCTCGTGTACCTAATTGAGCAACCAAAGGAAGAGGCGAAGTTCGAGGATACAAGTATAGATGTGGGTATTCTAGAATCCACTATTTTAACTCTACCCCCCTCTAACCGTGTATGCAGTGGAAACTTTTAGAATAGACCTTCAACAGGATCAACAAGAACAAGGAGATTCTTCCACGCAAGACTGGTTTAGTCCAGACATTATTATTTCTGAGGACTGATTGGAAGTCACACCATCTTTCTATCAGTAGGTAAATAGTCTTAATTAGTATAATCTACCAAATCCAGGAGTATTTATAGCTTTTTCTCCAACATAGGGTATATCTACATCAGAAGCATCAATTTCTAAGGCACCTACTAAACCACATCTCTATACTGGGAAACGAAATCCTTTGGACTAAAAGTACGATGTATTGAAAAAATTATCCCATGTACAGGCCAAGTTGTCAATTTTTTATTCCTTAGGTCTATCAATAGATCATCTAGAAGCACTTATTGAGTCTTTGTTAAGTCATCTAGAGTTTGAAACTGATGTTTTTGCTGCTGAATTTTACCATATAGAGAATGATCCTACAGAATGTCATGAAATTTTATATTTTGAAGATGAATAAGAAGATGATGTTGTACATGGACTTATTAGACCCTTGTATCTATCTGGAAAGGTTAATGATAAAGACATCCGACAAGATTTCATTGATAATGGCACTAGAGTCAACCTCATTCCCGATCGTACACATCGATGATCGGGCCTGACTGAATCTGGATTATCTCCTTCAACATTAATGCTGAAAGGATATGATAATTTTGAGAAATAACCTCTTGGTGATATTACATTCAGAACTCATTTTTTAGATCTTGTATCTAATTTAGATTTCATGGTTGTGCTTCAGGACACAACCTTCAACATTCTCTTTGGAAGGCCTTGGATACATCAACAGGAAGTCATACCTTTGCCATACCACAAATGTCTTAAGTACTATTTAAGTGGTAAAATCGAGACATTTTATAGTGACAAGGATCCATTTAAAACATTTTAATCTCAATACATTGAGGCAGAGTTTTATCACACAAAGGGAATGAGGTCCCTAATAAAGGAGATAACCAGTGTTAATTCTCCGAATAGACAAGAAAATATACCTGCAAACCCATTTATACATTTGATTATAGATTATGTGTTACCTGTCAATCAAATTGAAAGGGTAAATCCAAATCCAATAACTATCCCAATAACTTCCATAATGTAAATTGTGGAAATAGAGCATGAAAAATTAGAGAAATTGTTGATTTACCAAGTAGTGATGGAATCTAAAATGGAGATGTTTTCATTTCATCTACAGAACTACAGTAAGTCTCTACTTTATCAATCATAATAGAAGAAGTTGTAGCAATTCTAGAGGAAGACAAATATGTTGATTCCCAATCAATCATCTCCTCTTTGGTACCCCAGAAAGACCCTTTATCATCAATAGGGTCAGAAATGGTGTCCTCTTCATTAGGATGTTCAAATACTAACTCGTCTATTAACTTGGAAAGTTTAGTTTTATCCTCTACTATGCATGTAGAAATGGAATAAATATCACATAATGAAGAATAAGAGGAAGAACTCGGGGAAGCTCCTCCAGCATTTGAAGAAGTTGTCTCTAACACTGTGGATGGGATTAGAGAAATAAATCTTTGTATAGAAGAAGATCCATGCCCTACTCTAATTAGTGCGGCCATGAATTATGAATTTTAAGTGGTGTATACTTAATTTTAAAAGATTCATTGAGATATATTTTCTTGTAATTATATATAAATGTCTGATATTAATCAAGATGTTGCCACTCATCATTTGGGTTTGCTAGAAGAACATTTCTTATTTAAGCAGGCAACAAGATGAACACACCCAACTCATGCTTCTAAAATTAAAGCTGAAGCTGATAAGAATATAAAGGCTAACTTTATCAGGAAATTTCAATATCCCAAATGGTTGGCCAACATTGTCCCGGGGAAAAAGAATAATGGTAAAATTGGAGTTTGTATTGATTTCAGATATCTTAACCGGCATTGAGAAAAAGATGATTTTCCTGTTCAAATCAAGGATCTCTTAATTGATTCAACATCTGGATATGAATATCTTTCCTTAAGGGATGGATACTATGGGTATAATTAGATCCATATGTCCCCATAGAAAGAATAATATACATCATTTAGATCCACCAAGGTGTGTTTTTCTATTGGGTAATGCCTTTTTCTTAAAGATGGAAGGTGTAACATATCAGCGTGACTTGCACCATATCTTCAAACCATTTTTAGTGAAATTTGTTTAATGTTATGTGGATGATTTCATGTTCAAGTCTGTACAACATTCCTATCACTTTGATGATTTGGAAACCATATTCAATAAGCTTCGACAACACAGATTGAAGATGGACACCTTGAAATGTTATTTTGGGGTAACCTCAAGGAAGTTACTTTGCTTTGTTGTATTTCATCATGGGATAAATGTTGATCCATAGAAAAAAAATCAATCACTAGCATGTCACCTACTAGAAATTTTAAATAATTTAGAGGAATCTATGGACACCTGGCCTATATTCAACATTTTATCGCCAATTTGGCATGCATGTGTTTTCCGTTCACTAGATTAATGAAGAAGGGAGTCACCTATCAATGGACTGATGAATTTTAAGAAGCATTTGATACCATTAAGAAATATCTCTTGAGTCCACTAGTATTAATGCCACCTATTGAAGTATGGCCACTTATTCTCTATGTGGAAGATTTAGGGTGATCACTGGATGCCTTCCTTGAACAAAATAACGATGTTGGGAATCAGAACAACCTTTACTATCTTAGTCTAACTATTCTTGATACATAAACTCGATATTCATGTATTGAAAAGTGATTCCTAGCACTAATCTTTGTAGTTCAGAAATTGAGGCACTACCCGCAACATCGTGAGGTCCAATTGATATTTCACAATAACTCGCTCAAAAATATCCTCAGTCGTACTATGCTAATATGGTGTTTGGAACGGTGGGAAGTTATTTTGAAACATATTGATATCTATTTTGTGCCCCAGAAGGCAATAAAAAGAACAATATCTGGATGACATTCTTGCTGAACATCCATCTACGGAAGATACATCATTGAATACTGGACTTCCTGATGAAGAGTTCTTCTCTATTCAAGATAACCCCCAATCATGGGAAATTTACTTTGATGGTGCCTCCCTAATTCTAACATAGAAGAGAATGGAAAACCCTAAACTCAACATAGTTGGGTTGGGAATTGTTCTTATTTCCCCAGAAAATGAATTATTTCCATATTCCTTCATGTTAACAGAAGGCAGTACCAACAATGAAGTAGAATATCAAGTAATCATTGTAGTCTTGGAATTAGAACTTCAACGGTAATTGAGTTACTTGAAATTAAAATATGATTTAGAATTGGTCATAAAATAGATCAATGGGGAATATACTATTAGAAAATAAGAGTTAATCTCTCTGTGTGATTATGTCAGAGGTTTAATGGATGAATTTCCCTCAGAGATGACAATGTATTATGTCTCGTGATCACAAAAATCCCAAGTTGATGCACTGGCTAATGTAGTTACAGCCATCGATGAACCAAATCCGCATGAGAGAGTCATCTATATAGCTCATCATCGTATGGTATCACCTTTTTTCAAACCATAATGGAGGAAATTAATGAATGCATCCCTATTAATGATTTTTATTGTCATACCATGGTATGGAGAACTACCATCATGGAATATCTTCAAAATGGTGTATTTCCACTATATTGGGCTGAAAAGGTACAGATCTGATAGTGAGTGGCCAATTTTACTCTTCATGATAGTCCAGATCACTCGAATATTCTCTACATATGATGCTCTGATGAAATCCTCTTCAGATGTATTGATGGAGAAGAAACTAAATCTATCGTGAAATAAGTACATTTAGGACCTTATGGTTCTCACCACTCTGGGCATAGGATTTCTAATCAAATATTAAGGCATGGATACTTTTTCCCTTCAATGATGCTAGATTCCATAGATTTGACTATGAAATTTCATCCCTACCCAATGCATGCCAACTTCATTCATAAACCCCCAGAGTTCCTATAAACAGCTAAATACTCCTTTCATTTGTTGCATGGGGAATGGATGTAATATGTCCTTATCCTCCAAATATGACTAAATAGTTCAAGTATACTCTTACTAAAATTGAATTATTTTTAAATGGGCTGAGTAAATTCCCTTCAAAAAAGTTGGATCTGAACGCATTGTTAGTTCTTTCAAAACTAAGATCATCACTAGATTTAGTTTCCCTCAAACTATATTAATGGAAAATGGCACCAATTTTTTTTATGTAAAGAAGTTATATCAGTAGCACAATACAAAGTCCAACCATTCTTCTCGCTATCATATAGTGGCCAAAGGATAGATAGAGGCTTTCAATAAGACCTTATCAAATATACTCCAGAAGATGGTGGATAAAGATAAGAAATATTTTCCTCATATACATTTTCATGGTTTATGGGATTATCAAACTACTACCCACACTGCCACTTAGGAAACCCCATATTCTTTGGTATATGGAACATAAGCAGTCTTTCCAATTGAAATGTAATTTCCTTCACTCATAATTGCAATCTATGATCAATTGTCTATATACAATAGGTCTCAAAAATGATTTAATGATCAGAAATTATTAGACCAAAAAAGATTTCATACTTTGCATAATTAATATGTCTATCAAAATATAATAGAACGATATTTTAATAATAAAGTTTTCCTCTGTTAATTTCTTCAAGGAAAATTGGTATTGGTCTTTAGGACTCCAATGATATGAGGAAAGAAACCTCATAAGCTTGAGCCAAAGTGAGAAGGACCTTATTCCATACATAAGGTCTACTCAAACGGAGCTTATGCCTTAATCTCAATGGATGGAGAACTTATTACAACTCCAACCAATGCGAGATTCTTGAAAAAAATACTTTGTGATGTTTCATAGTCATCCTCCCTACAAGACTTAAAACTGCACAGCCCCCATGTATTTATAGCAAGACTTAAAACTGTACAGTAAAAAGTCCTAGTAGCAAGACATTAAACTGCATAACCACCATAAGTGTCCATGATGCATGACATTAAAATGCATTGTACCATTTTTCCTCATTACACAACATTAAACAGAATGGTTAACATCTTCTCTACTTAACATTAGGAGCTTCCTTAATCAAGCATCATTGACAACATTGCTACTCCTTAGTGAAACATGAGTCTCTCCCATCCCTATGTATGAGTCAGATATACATAGGGACCTTGTTTGAAGAACTTCATGTGGCTTGATTCATATCTATATGAGATATGTAGAGATGCTTGGATCTCCAATCACGGGCCCAAATGCAACCACAAAATTCTTATTTCCCTTTTTTATTCTCCTTTATATGAACTAGATCTACAGAGAGTTCTCTTTTAAGATACAAGATTTTCTTGTCATACCACCTTGTGTCATAAATTTAATAATTCTTCTAGAATGTTTTAAATCATCTATCTCCCATGTCAAACTTGATTGGTGTGGGAAATTATTGATGAAAAATCTTTGTATGGATTGACTCACATCTATATCAGATACGAAAAGATGACTAGATCTTCAATCTTGGACCCAACCACAATAAAAAACATAACCCCTTTATTCATTATATAATAATCAAGCCTACATAGGGAATGGTTAAAAAGGTATGTATGTCATGATTCTTGCCCCTAGAAAGACACATAGTGACACTTGGTCCTTATCCCTTAGTTCAGTTACAATATGTATTTTTTCACATCCTTTCATCTTCGTCCTTATTGCATGACGTTAAACTGCATGGAAATCTAACACCCATATTCTCTACTTGTGTAACCTTTGTGTTATAGAAGAAACACTTACTGCTACTTATTTGTCACACCGAGCGTAGATCACCTAGGATTATGAATTGGGTAAAAGGATTCTTTATATAAATAAGGTGTCTTAATTTTTTATGGGATTATCAATGTCCTCACTGCCTGACTTAAAACTGCACAGTATAATGCCCTCACCGCATGACTTAAAACTACATAGTATAATTTCCTCACTGCATGAATTAAAACTGAATAGTATAATGTTCTCACTACATGAATTAAAACTACACAGTACAATGTCCTTGTTGCATGACTTTAAACTGCACAACACAATTTCAATTCAAAAGAAAACAATAAATTTATCCATTTTATATACAAGTCATATCTATGTAATGGATGTCAAGCTCATAGCCAATATTGATTTGAATATTTCTTACATCATTGAGCATAACAACCTTCTATATTTCACACACTTAATCTTGAATACTTACAAATCTTCACAATATTTCATACAGTTTCTGGTGATTGAGTTTATAATACCTGAGAACTCATTTTCTAGACTATGCAGCAAATGCCCTTAGGTGTCCTTGCATAACATGCCTAAAAAATGGGGATATCAGTCAAAAGATGCCACTATTTGTTTGCATGTCATATGCCTTATTTGGACCTGCATAATATATCCCCCATAATAAGTTTTTCAAATTATGGTAATTTCATTATTCATTATAGTGTCTTAGTCCCCTTAAAACATTGATGAAAATATAAAAGAATCTATATGTTAAAAGAGTCATTCTGGTATATTTGTCCCATTATCTTTCTCTCAATCTGAAACTCTTTAAGACCATGGTTTACAAATTTCCCTCTCCATGTGTTCAATGAAATATTAAATAACCTTGGAATCAGTTGGCAATATATCATATATTTTTTCCATTTCTGGTCCTAGTTGTATGACCTAAAACTACAGACACCACAACTCCTACATTTGGGTCAGACCTTTGTAAATGTACTATTCCTTCGATTCTTTGGAAATCATGTTTGGAAATACCCTCTCCATATTTAGGTACCTTTCCCAATAAACCAAACTCTGTTCTTCAAGAAATCTGAATCTTCATAAACATTCTTCAGCTTTTAGCAATAGAATTTCAAAATTCCTAAGAGATCTTTGGCATGACTATGCAGTATGTGCCCCTAGGTGTCCATGCATAAAATTTTGCTACATAATGGGCCTATCAGTCAAAAGATTCCACTATTTGGTAGTGCATCATATTCCCTAGTTGGCCCTGCAAAATACAGCCCCCATAACAGTTTTTTCAAATAATTGTAAATTCATTCTTTGAAAAGACATCCTCTAATGCCTTTATCCCTTTTTCCGTACCATTCTTCTAATATAGAAATTCCCAAATCATAGTTTACAATTTTTCCTTCCATTCCATAATATGGTAGTATGTTTCCAAAAAAATTATCATGAAATTGGAAGAGTTTCAAACCATTGGTAGAATCTAAAGACCTTAAATTAAAGACACACAATGTCCTCACTGCATGACTTAAAACTTCACATTTTTATATCATAAATTCCCCTTTTTTATAAATTTTACCCTTTCGTCATACACAAAATTTTTATAGAAGTGGTTTCCTTATTAATGAAATATGTCGACATAAAATAGCACTTCATTCTTAAAATCCATATCCTTGGAAAATCAACCCACTATGGTCTTGAGTCACCCAAATCTTATTTTCCATTGTCTTTCAAAAGTAAAATGTTAAATTCTTAAGAACTCTTTTGCCACACTATGTAGCATGTGCCCTTAGGCGGTCGTGCATAAGTTTCCTACATAATAGGCATATCAGTCAAAAGATTCAACTATTTGGATTTTCAGTATATGCCCTAGTTGGCCCTACATAACCCTACTCCCATAATGGGTTTGTAAAATAGTGGTAACTTTGTTATTGTAAGAGACTCCCCTTATGTAGAAACAAGTATTAAATTTGGTGACCATAAAAATCATGGCTCAAGATTCCTCTTGTAAATATCTACATAATATTAATTCATTTCATAGCTGATGAGTCTTGTTTGGGATCTAATTTCAATATTTATGGTCAAATATATTTCGAACATAAACATTATCCCTTTATAGTCCAACATGCATGACTCTAAACTGCCAACAACAAATGACGTTGTACTCACTAGATTGAAAACCTACAAAAGCCACTCTGAACAAAAGCTGAGTCCTTAATCACAAAAAGTACATTTTGTATGATTTATTTAATATTCAGCAATAAAAAGTCAAAAGATATGAATTTTGTGGGATTTTCCATACAACCCTATCAAAAATAAAGGTATGCTTATTAGGCCCATCGACTTAATAAAAATATTCTAAGCACCCCAATTCATGTTATTGTAATCATGATAATTTTACATGAAGGTTTGATGTTTAAAAAAATGTCATCATCATCATTAACTTCAATATTGAAATAAAAAAACAAGAATGTGAACATTTATGATTGAAGAAAAAATTTCTTTCATTCATATGAAATCATAGGGACATCCACAAAAGTTCTCCTTTATGTCAAGTTTTAAAATAAACTCTCAATATGACTCTTCATTTTTGGGGTAGTTTTATAAACCATATTAGCATCCAGTTGAAGTTGAGATAGCTGAGCAACTCCAGTATTCTCAGCCTGAAGAAGTGCTTACATAGCAATTGAAATGGCAGTTATACCCTCTAATTAAGTTTCTCCCATTTTCTGGTTCAAAATTTCAAGTTTTTTATGAACAACATCTAGTTTTTATTCAAGATATAACGACTTCTTCAGGGATTCTTTAATTTATTGGATGATTTTGATCGATTTCTTATTATGATCCGCTTCTACCTCAGCTACTGCAGCTTGGAAGCTCTTAACATTGATGACCCATTTAGCCTTTTCAAAATCTTTCTGCAGCTTATTCTCCAACTCTCATCAAAGAATGGTATCTTTCATTTCATCATAGACTAGTCGATAATTAAATCCACCAAATCCCAATACTCAAAATAATATTGGGAGTTTGGAAAAAAGGGATCGCAGTTCCTCTAAATGATTCTCAGCAATTATGCTTTAGATAGGTCTCCAGGTCTTCTTACATGCCATACCAATAGCATATTTCATGTATAAGTCTAAATAAGTCACTAAGATGAGGAAAAATGTACTCTAGAAACATATCACTTTAAGATTTTCATTATTCTGCATCTCTTGGAATTGTAGAAGCTTCACCTTCTGCTGATGTATGAGCCAACATGGAAGCATCACTATATAATATAACTATGGAAGCTAATAACCCTAAATGATAAATCAAGTTCATTTTCATTTTTAGAAAAATGGATGAAACATAGTATCATCTAGACAACCGAGGACATTTTCCCAATAATATGTTGACCACTTGATTGGATTCATTTCTGGTATTATCAGCTATAGTATGCTCATTAGATGTTTCTTGAGAATGGGAACTCTTTTTAGTTTGCCTAGTTATCATAATTGAATTCTCCAGAGCATCTATTGATTGAGGGTCCTCTGTAGGTATTTCTCCAACCCCAACAGAATATGGATAGACAGGAATGCCTCATTCCTGAAGATCCTTTGTAAAATTTTATGAAGATAAAGATATGTAAGGTAAACTTTGATGTAAATAATCAAGTAAAGAAGACCAATTGTGTATGTAAAAAAGCAATAATAAGGACTTACATCCTTACAATTCTTCATGAAAAACCCCAAACTTCTTAAAGGAACATGGAATATCAATATTTTGATTAAGGGATTGCATAATTTCAGTTTATGCATCTTGGAATGTTATATCATCCTAACCATTTATGGTATCCAACTAATGTTGGTTGATGCCCAAATTGGTTCTACTAACATTCTGTTCTTTTGGCTCATTAATTTGTATAGCATCATCAGATCTTGATAGGTTTAGGCCAACATTATTATTTATGTCAGATTTCCCTAGGTGTTCATTCCTTTATTTTTGAAGAAATAAGAATATCAACATTTGTTATTATAGGACCCATTGGAAAATGCAACTAATCTGAGATATGTTGAACATGAAGAATATTAGAAAAGTTTTTTTAATATTCATGAGAAATGTATTTGATCTTACCATGACTTTTCTCTCTATCAGTAGATCAGGGAGTGGGTAAAAATGAATCTTCTGATGATTTGTCCACTACAATAGCAGATTCATTAACATTAACTTGGGTTTCTCTCGAGGTTTCCTTCTCTGGTCTAGAAAAATCAGCTCTTGGTCCATTGAGAGAAGATAGAGACATAGATTCTGCAAGAGGATAAATGTAATTACCTGAGTGTATTGAGTAAATTATAATACCCTTAGGACTGTACAAATACTTACACCTTGTAAAAACACATCAGATCAATCTCATTTCTCTTGAATTTCAATTCATAATCCTGGAGAGAAATCGAAATGCTCCTCTTGGAAAGAGAAACATGATGTAATGGATGAGGATTTTCTGTCTCCATTACCCCCAGTAAATATTCTCACTTCTGGAGAATGTTACGGAGACCTGTGAGGTTAATTTGATGTGTTGATAAGAGATCTTGTAGGCCCATACTTTGGATATTCAAGAACTGGTCCAGAGTTTCCATCCCTACATTAAAGCCGCACAAATGAATTTCTATAAAGATTAATGATGATGAATGGTAAAGAAAATATGATAGAAAAGAAAAGGAAAATACATTCTTAGTATTAACATAAATATCTCACTCCTTCTTGAGGTTTATAATTACCCCTTTGTGTACTCTTAAGTCCATCATATGAGATAATAATTTAGAGGCAGGGATTTTTCATCAGTTTCATATATAAAATCCCCCATATCCGTAATATACACATGTATATCATACATGTTATTATCAAAATTTCAATCAGAAGGTTCCTTAATGTCACCCACATCTAGTATTCGAATTCCATGCTGATGGAAAGGTAATGCATCACTAAGATAACATGTCACACTCTCCCATTAATTAATAGATGAAGGATGCACATAATTCAATCTCGGTACGGTTGATTGTAGAGGAGATTCAATACCTTCTAATTGGTGAGCCTCTTCAGGCCTCCCATCTTCTTCAAAATGTTCAGCATATGAAATATGAACTTGTTATTTTATGGTGGAAACTATATCTCATTTGCGTCAGAGGTATTGCTTCGGTAGCCCTGGTTTTCTTGGTATACCTCATATGAGGATGTTTTTAAGGATTTGAAACCTCTGAAACTTCCACATCATCTATGGACTTGTAATTCTTATCATTATTTCCATGCACATTATTCGTTGTAGCTACCACTTGATATATTACTTTCATCAAAGCCCCTTGAGGATATTTAGAATCCCAAGACGTCACATATATAGCTTCCAATCTAACTCATTCATCTGGTAGAGGTAACGTAATCTAAAATTTGGATGCTTCTAAAGTCGTTAGAATTCATAATTGTCTCGCTACCATTGGGTGTTTCTCATGTCTAACATGCGTGGGTGGAAAAGTGTTTGATTTTTTAAGACATATTAACTGATGAGAAAACCTATAAGGGACGTTAGACTCACATATAATTTCACCATCAATCTTGGTTGATAATACACAATCCCTGAATTCCATCATATAATCCCTCATCTCATAGTTCTTTTCTTTACCATCATCAATAAATGTCCCAATTGGTGGGTTACCAAAAGGAATGAACCTGAATTCTCATGAGACATTCAATGCATTTAGAAGAACATCAGATCTCAAATTTGGAGGCCGAATACCAGAAATATTATGTAAAAATTGGTTGAGTCGACCATTGGGGACTCTAACTAAATTAAAAGCAAAGTATAAAGAAAATTTGGCTGCAATCCATCCCTAAAACACTTTTAATGGCCCTGTAATTATAAATGGAGCCTTCTTATTGTATAAATGTAGTAGAGAATAGTATATTCTTACTAATACAAGAGTTTCTAACCCAATATACAACTCCTCTTCTAATTTAGTTGTGATAACAAATGTCCTTGGCCCTACACCGCCTCCGGAATCACGAACTAGAAGCAAGTAAATGCTAAGCCAAATGGGAAGAAAGTTAGTTAATAATATATTTCCATCAATATCAGATATGACATTGTATCCCCAGTGCTTATAGTCACATTTCTCCAAAGTATGCTAATATGTACCTGAGCTACCAAGATTATCTGAAGAAGGAGAAACATTAGGACATCCACCGGTGGGACCTTTCTCTATTGTTGGTTCTAAAAGGCTTCCATCCACATCAGGGAATGAATATATTTATTGTATTTGGGTAATTTCTTTGCTATTTTGAATAGTTCATGAGCCAACAGCGGTGTTCTGGTATCATTACCCCACATTATAGTCAGTGCAATAAACTAATCATACATTTCCTTGAGAATGGGAACCCTAAATATTTTTTAGATATCACACAAACTAATGCCAACTTCCCCATGCGTCAAATGGAAATAATTCATTTGCAGACTCCATCATCTTAGCTATTCAAGAATGAAATTGTTTATATAAACATAAGTTTGTCCCATACAGAAAACATAATAAATATAAATATCTAATAACTCATTCCAAAATTTTGCACAAGTCCAGCGCACCCAAAAAGCCCACATTCATTTAGGTTTCACGCCTCCTCCAGAACGAAGATCCCATTCATCCTTCCAGCCATTAGACTGGTCTACCTGGGAAGCCCAAAAAGTTAAATCATAGCAATGTGGCCTTGGATCTACAACATGATCTTTCATATCAAGAGTATAGCCACTATGATGCAGTATACAACCAATAAGTATTGTTATTTCTTATACTGGAACCCCACATGAACTAATATTCATGCAGTTACAGATGGAATGTTGAAAAACTAATTATTTGGAAATTACTTCTTAATAGATGGAACATGGGAATCTTTTAAAATCCCAAGCCCATATAGGGGTAGGGAAGGACTTTGTGTATATTAATGTTGATACCTAATTAAACACTTTCATAGCCCATGAAGAGTACTTTCAACAACATCATAATAGTCAGGTCTGACGATCTTCATCATTTCATTTTGGAGAGCCTTAGCTTATTAAGTGGAGGTTATCAAATGAGCCATTTCCCTACAAAATAATTACCAAACTTCCCCTCTTAGGATGGGATTTTTACTTATATTTATACTTAAAGGAAAGAAAATAAAAAATATTTTTGCAAAGAAAGTTATTAGCGTTGTTCCTTCAAGGAGGTCTGTCGGGTTAGTCCTTTAAAAAGGATCATTGTGCGTCTCCTTTGACTAAGTACTTCCACATAGGTCCATCACCAAAGTAGTTTCACCTTGAGAAAATTTCAAGGAGACTATGCAAGAGAACAACATGTTGAGTATATACAGATGATCTATGCAACAAGAGTTAGGAAATTTGGATTTATAGATGAAGAAAATCGCAAAGGACCGAACCTATTTATAGTCAGTAGTGAACCTATGTGACAACACTACGTGGCATACCTATGCGAAGTAGATATATGGGAATCCTTTGTTGTAAAACAATTAACCCTTAGCCTTTTCCCTTTAATTTTACCTTAGGAATCGACCACCTTTCTAATCAGATCCAATCCAATGGTAGATTTTGTTGACACTATTTAATAATACAAAAAAACTATGAATATATCCCTAGATATTTCAAAATCCCAAGTCTAGGTTAGAAGAATTCTAAGGAAAGCCAAACCCTCCAAAGAGAAATGCGATACATCTACACGATAGACCTACACAACGTGTCATACCTATACGATAGCATAATTTTTGTACCCCTACGCGACAAACTTGCATGGAGAAGCTACGTGGAGGATCTGCATGGGCACCATCACTTCAACTAATCCCCCTTTATACCTATAAATAAGACCCTTGTGATCCCAATTTTAAGGACTAAAAAAGTTGAAAGACTCCCTAAAGCTCCCATTGCGCACCTCTTTCACCCATATCCCTCAAATTGCCTCAGGTAGCTCTCTAATGTACGAGAGAAGAGATAATTAAATGGGACAATCATGTTTTGAAATTTTTTCAAAATTTTTACAAAGGTTTGGTTCCCCTATGTAAAATATATTCTTCAGTCGTCATACAAACCTGTGTAGGACACACGTGTGACACACCTACGTCGTGCAGCTGCGCTGCGCAGCAAAGTGGGGGACCTACACATCACACTTGTGCGAGGTACCTACATGGTATATCTTGGAATAAATCCTATATACCAACTTAAGTGACATATTTAAATACATTCATGGTAGGTTATCTCCTTTCTTGGTTCCTTCTTCTGAAAGGGACTAAGTTGATTCCTCCACAAAAACCTCCTGACTTATGAATCCTTTGGGAAAGGAACATCAGCGTGTCTCTAATTTGGGTTTCTATATCCATAGTCAAAGGTTTCTCAAATTTGATTAAAAATGGGGATATGATTCATTATGTTTCTGTGGGTTTATATATCGGCATTTACATGGACCTTTCTCCCAGGAGAAGTGTTAGGAAGTTCCCAATTTTAAGGATTAGGGTTTGGGGTATGCCCTCCCCTTTTCACCTCTAAGATCCGGAACCTCAGATCTCTGGTAGGGAAGGTAAATTTACCACTTTATTTTCCATAAAGAAAAAGAGAAGTCTCCCACCACCTACTAGGATCAATTTTAGGGACTCCATCCTCGTGTAAGCCCCTAACCATTATCCCTTCTTCCTTTCATTTGGACCCTTATCCAATGTAAAGTAAACAGATTGAGGACTCGTCACCTCTCCCTCTTCCCAGGTCGCCTCAACCTTGTCCATCCTGGCCATCGTAGGATCACCCTCTTCCACTAGCAGAGGAGGACAATTGTTTTTAATTGTTGAATCTTTCACATCCTCTTATTTATCACACCAAGAAGAACTCACTTGGGCCTAGAGATTCATGATGATTACAACATTTTCACAAACACCCATTGTGAAGGAACTACGAGAACTCTGATTCCTGTTCAAACTATGATACGTAGGAAGAACTATTAGAGCTCGAGATCACTAGATATCCTCTTTAAGAATCCAAACCTAATTCCCTTAATCAGGGCATCCTTTTTACAAATAATCCTGAAATTAAACCCCCAAGTCATCAAGGAGTTCTTTTCAGGAAGTAAGTCCAAACACATTTCTCTCAAAGAACTATACTCTTCTATGAGATTTATCAAAATACATGGGACTTGATTCCCATCCATATGGGATATGTATGAAGCCTCCTTGAGGTTCAAATCCAACATTTCAAATCAACCTTGTTCACTTTGGCCAATATTCCCAATAGGTTCTAATAATACTTGTAAAACCATATTCTTTCCACGTTCCTTGGGCTTCCTTGGCATAAGTCTCACACCAAAAATTGACTAAGAACCTTTTTCTTAGATTTCCTTACTACATGACACTAAACTATATGGTTAGGTCCTAATCACATGACCTTAAAAGGTATGATGTGTCCCATTAAATGGTACTAAACTATGAAGGTTTTGATTCTTTGTACAGGGATATGTAGGTAACTCATTTCATGGGTATGATCCCAACATCAAAACAAACCTTCGTCTCCCCAGATGACAATAAATTCTAGAGTGCCCTGCTGAGTGGATTAAAAACTAGTTTCATCATAAAGATGATTAAAAGAATCTCTAAATAGTATATGAGAGTATACCATTGATGGGGAATCTTAAATACATACAAATATCTCCATTAATGAATAACATTTAATACATACTGATGATTCTAAATTTTCAATATGTTAATAAGTGATTGAAAATTACAAAGGGAACTTATGATATGCTTGGTGAATTAATAATGATTCATGAAAATATATTAAATTTACAAAGAGAGTTCCATATTAGACATTAATGTACCCCAAAAGGGTGTTAGGAGTATGAAATTCCATCCTCTCGACCAATACACATTCTTAAGTATCGTAAAGTACAAACTTATTGAAATTCTGCCTTTAGAGAGAAGGTATCTTTTGGATAAATAACTATTGGATGTTTCTAGTTCTAGGAATAAGTCCAACGGAAACCAATTATAAGTAGTGATTCTTAAAAGTAGAACACATGTTTCATGGAACTACAAAACCCTCAACCAATAATACATCTGCTCATTTAATTTATTTTCCTCCAAACATGGATTTTCCAAAACCAATAACTTTCAATACCACATAATTACCAAATAATATGATACTTTCTTTATCATACCTGATTCTGGTCACTAGATCCTTATTTCACATCATGTTCAAAGTGCATCCACTATCAATGATCCATATCCCAGTTCAATCTGATGCCTTGAATGTAATTTATGTAACCACTAACTGATCTAACCTTTTCTTTTTTACCAAATTTTTTGACTTCATATCTGACAAGGAATGATAATCTAGATCTTTCTTTGTATATGACGATCCAGTTTCAACCTGCAAAGTTGAAAATTGACTTTGAATTTTCATCTCTCTTGAAGATACATTTGGCTACTTCTTACGAAAAAATTTAGTCTGCCTCGAAACATTATTATGCATTGTTTATGTTCAATATCTTTACATATGTCCAAGTCTTTTACACCTAAAACAATGACCATCAAACGATGACATGGAATTTTGATCTCTATACGACCACCTATGTTGATCTTATTATATTTGGTACCTCTTTTATATGGAACATACATTTTGAGAGAGTCACATCTTACCATAACAATAGAATATTATGTGAGGTACATTATTATGTGATAATAATGCACCACTAGTTATGCCTTTGGTTCTCTGAATCTTCTAATTATGCTTCATATCCAAATAAATCTTCAATCTTGGAGTGGGTGCTTATGGTATAACATGAACAATAACTATTTTCTATTTTAGATCATGCCCTATACCATCCATATTATTCAGAATTGATTTTTGTTGCGATTCTAATGGACCACTCTACTAAAATATCATCTAATCTGTTTCTTTCATGATCTTCTTTTCTGATGTCGAACTAAGAGTTAGTAGTTTCTCTTAATGTTAAATTATTTGTGGAATACTAATGACTTCCTCTTCTAGTTGTTTAATACATTTTATTTATCTTTTCCAGTTTCAATCAAACTATAAATTTCTATTTTCTATTTTTAAATTTTGAGTTTGTACTCAACCACGTTTTCTAAGATTTATATCATTGAAGACCTCAGAGTTTCAATTTCTACATTCAGCTCAAAGTTCTATTCTACTTAGTGCTACATAAAGAGTTTGGTATCAGGATTTTTTTTAAAATTTCATTTTTTTGGCTTTCAAAATATCTACCTCTTCAAGGGAATCTTGTAATTCAGCATTAATATCAACTCTTCCTTCAATTCCTCCTTTTTTAATTTCACTTTTCTCTCTTATTAATGAATTTATAACAATTTCCCCCAAAGCATATATTTTATGATCCTTGTAATCCTCTAACACTTATACCATAGATTCTTCGGAACATTCAACCTCTTTTGAAGGAAGATTCTTCTTTTTGAATAACTTTCTCCTAGTACATCTCTTTCCTTTCACATTTGAAAAATACTTATTTTGGGGAATTTCATCATTTTCATCGTTTTCATTGTTAAACATATTAGGAAACTTTGTTGCAAAATACCAAATCTTTAACCGCCTTGAAAGCATGAAAATGGAAGTTTACCTTTGAACTTCCCTTTTCCCCAATGCATATTGGAGGATATAAAGGACATACCATAATCCATATTATCCTTATTAGGACTATATTCAACAAAGATATTCTTCATGGCCTTGAATGCCACTTCCATATACATCCCTTTTTTCACTACATATTCATCATCATTTATCATGTCATATGATACAAGGGTACTATGTAGGTTATCTAGTGTCATATCTTTTAGGTCATTGTCCTCTAACACTGAAACTTTCGGATTGAATCGCAGTGGAAGTTTCCTCAAAATGAGTTTCAAAATCTTTCTATCTTCAATGACTTCTCCGAGACCCTATATGTCTTCCACATTAATATTTATCCTTTTGAATAATTAATCAATAGTCTCATTGGGATTCATTCTGATATCCTCATACTTATTCCATATAACATATATCTTTTCTTCTCAGACATTTATGTCACCCTCCTAAGAGTTCAAAAAAATTTCCCACATTTCTTGTGATGTTTTACAGGGCATCACCTTCATATAAATTTCCTTTTATAAGGCTAGCCTTAATGCATTGATCCCATTAGCATCAGCATCCAACTTCCTTTTTTCATCTATTGATAGAGAATAATTATTAATGTCAGCTTATATTCTATGCATACCTACTGTGAAGACATCCTTCCCTACTGATCGGAATTAGTGATACATCTAATTCATCAATAGCTGAAAATTATTTCAATAAAATATTGGAATTCCTTTATGTTTGACCACCTCCATTTCTTTTTCATGATAGAGTACCATTGACTTTCATCCATTCAAAATTTCTCTCTAATACTAATTGTTAGGTCCACTAGGTCGAATACGCTAAGAGGGGGTGAATTAGGCTATGACATATTAAAACATTCTCCCTTTTAAATATTGTTTCATTGTTAGACAAAACTAAATTCACTCTTCCTCTCATAGTAATATATGACCAGATATGAAATCCTCCATAAGACGCATCAATTTTTACTTGGTTCACCCCCACTGGGCTACGTCAAAGGAGCATACAATGGTAATGTGTGGATGTAACAAATTCACTAATGGTCACATCCAATAATGAGTTAAATGTTTGGGGTAGATCTTCTATGTCAAGGCTCACTGCCTTTACAAGTTTTAGGGTCTAGTCACTGCATTCCAAAAGGTCCCTCTGTATGCCTCTGTCTCTAGCTCACTACTGGTGGAAAGGGTCACCATCTTCCTCTTCCTATGACCACTACTCTTGGAAATGATTCCACACAATGTTTATTGAGATTTACATCAAACACAACTTATACAAATGTAGGTCCCCTCATTTTCACGAATTTATGGATCCTCAAATATAGGTAGATGCACTTTTGAAGTTCCTTTTTCACTAATAGATGAAGTACACATTCCTGAGTACTGCTAGGTACCGGAGAATACTTTCACAAACTGATTTGATGCTTTCGCAAGCTTCCTTGTGAAAATCGTGAACCACCTTCCTCTCCCGCGTACTGAATACCAGGTTAGGTATGTAGAACACCTCCTTAGAATACCACTTCCACTTCGATGAACCTCCCTTTGTCTGCAGATTGCCTCTTACTTTGCAATCACGTACCACCTCTATGTACAGACTCCGCAAACCTCCTCTATGAATCACCCTCTTCCTATGAACTATTACCTTCTCACAAACTTCCTTTGTTATCCATCATCATACCACACCTTCTTCTTCAATGTGTCATGTCCTATATAGGTTAGAGTTTCCCACAAAAACCTTCGGAAAAATTTCTTCCATGAAAACCACTTCAGCTTTCATGGAATTCTCCCTCACAAACTTCCTTCAAACATTGCTGAAATCCTAGAGAAAATATGTTATCTAATGATATTAGGTCTCTCATCTAGTTAGTGGTATTAGAGATTCTTATATAGGAAAAGGCATCTTCAATATCCTGTAATCTAAGATTTTCTAAATCTTTGATTCGGTACAGCCTCAACCATATACTGATCCTCCAGTTGTCGTGAACCACATCCATTATGTGAACCATTTTCCCTCGTCGGTCCATGTACTGCCATTGCTCTTACATGGTGTATCTCCACTGCCAATGAAGATCCATCGGTGTATCCCACAACCTTCTGCCGCTAACAGTTTTCTATTTCGCAGACCACTCCTGCATACAATTACTGCTTCCTAATAGGTGAAGACATACCTTTCCCATACATGGTACGTGATCCAGGTCTCGGGCTCCACATTTCTCTTCCTTTTCCGATTTCATTCACTATTCATCATGTCATCTAGTGCTGTGAAGAAAACTATACATTTCCAAACACAAATTCCAGATTTTATGGCCAAAAAAATTGGAAAACACTGAGAAACTACACCACTTTAAAAACTTTTCTTCAGTAAACACCAAACATAGTCATTTTCTATCATCTGGTTTTTTCAAAAAACACAATAACACCCCAAACACACCAAGAGAACACATTGTGGGATTTTTTTCCCAATATTAGTTCACCCAACCCCTGACATTTAATTTCATCCACTAAGTTGGTGAGTTGGGATGATTGATTGTTTAGGCCATGTATAGAATCTTTGGATATTTTTTATAATTATATATTATTTTTATAAATTTATTTCAGAATTTTATCTTTACAAGATTTAGGTTTTGGAGGGTGTTATTGGAAATTCCTATGTGGTGGTTAATGATTTTATGTAGTGGATGAGGATAACTAAATAACCCCTAAGAGGTTTTGTGACTATTGAAGTTAATTAGAATACCATGTTTCCTATAAGTTTGGTTATCTTTTCATCCATAGTTGAATGGATAATATAATTTTTTTTATAATGGGTCAGCTATTTGGGTAGCTAGTGAATATAGCCTCACAACTCTTTGAAGGGTCTGTAAATTATGAGAAATGGTCATATTTAAAGGCTAGAGTGATTATAAGATCTTGGTTTTCACTATAATGATTGGATCCAATAATTTTTTCTTAATCCATTATTGATATTTCTTTTTTGTTAAACTCAAAAACTGCACCTTATGGAGGGTGGTTTCTATTTTTAGATGGAATGTTTTATATAGAGACCCATATATAACATACATGGATATTCAATCATTGTAGATGAATATTATGAATATTACAAAATTAAAACCCCAAGAATTGTAAAACATTGGTGTATTTAGAAACTTCGAAAACATTATTCTAAATTGGAAAAAGATCTCCATGTTTCCAAAAAAATATCTTTCCCTTTAGTAATCCTACTAAAAAACATTATTCATAACCTAGGGAAAGGAAAAATAAGAAAGGGTTATCTCATATGCTTAGTATGGGTAAATAAAAGAGATACGTAACAATAACATGATCATAATAGTATGAGAAAATGATAATATATATTTAATATCATGCCCCACATATCGAAGATCATACACTTGAGTAATGGGATATTAATTGGTATAACAAAAGGCATGAATCATAAGAAATTAAATAACATGATTCATAAGAGCATAACATTGGAATATGATATAAAATTGTGGCACACCCATCAACTAATAACATTTTAAACATGTTTAAATGGAAAAAGGTTCACTCGTTAAGTTAAGTACATGATATAAATCCCTAAAATAATCTTATATACATGAAACTAGGTCCACACATAACATTGTGAACATGTAATATGTGACACATGCTTGTTGTGGGGCGTGGAAAAACAATATTTTATTTACCAAAGTATAGTATAGTAGTTTATCCTAGGTAGTCTCACAAAGAAAAGTGCACACAAAACAAGGTTGTCACTTTTTGTTGGTTTTCTAAAAATGATTGGTTTTAATTAATTTGAATGACTATGAGAGAAACAAACAACAGGAATTGATTGATTTTAACAATTGATAAAGACAGTGATTGGATTGGGTTCATCTAGACCTAGTGTTGTGCTATCATGGTTTCCAAATTTTATCTCTTATTCTTCCTTAAACTATTAAGAGAGATATTAATCTACCGAGTCCTCTCTCTCCCTTAGTCAGATAGATGTGATTATAATTATCCTTTCTAAAACCTTAGATTGGTTTATCCTCCTTCCAGTGTGCTTAGGGTTGTAGAAGGTCTCTTGATTAATTTGAGAAATCCCAGACCTGGAATTGTTGTTCCCTAATAAACCCATATTTTTACATACATTCCAACACACGTTCTTGAAAACTACCAAGAAATAACCACCCAACCATAATCTTGTTCCACCATATACAGATTAGAATTGGGTGGAGGGAGATGTGATCATCGACCAAAGAAATTTATAATTTCAGAATAAAAAACCTAACACTACAGCATTTGGAATTTAATAATTAATTAATAATTGAAACCATTATAAGAAAGATGAATAATTTTTATTCATTTCAAGCACAAAAAATCAAACACAACACATAGGTTCATCCTCCCCTCTTTCCGATCACTGAAATGAAACTACCCCTCCATGGATCGGGTAAGCGAGATGATGCAGGAGAGGAGAGACATTTTAAAGTAAATAAAAATAAAAGACAAAAGCATAATGATGTTGAAGAAGAATTTCCCCGAGTGTCCCTTGGCTTCCTCCCATCTCTGATTGTGGTGTCCCAGAAGGAATGGGATGGAATATGGGATGCTTTAAGGAGGAGGAGCTCTCCTCCTTTTATAGTCATATTTCTGTCCTGCGAATGTTGTCGCGTTTTGTGACCTAATAAATGACCACTTCACACGTTGATCCCTTTTTCAATGTTGTTCATAATTTTCTTGGGTGTTTCCCCTCAAAATCTCAACGGATTTGGAATTTTATTTCGAGAGTTATGGTCATTTGACTCTGATCATTTATTCGGTCAAGTAAGACTCTCCAAAACGCCAACCCCCAGATTAGGAAGCTTTAGTGGACCCTCAAACAGCCAAATCCTGTGGCCATTCCTTCATAAAAGATGTTATAAAACTCATAGCGCCTCCATACACTGAACAGAACAATATTTGGGCCCACCATGAATGGGTTATGGATGCCACACCAAAACAATTCAGAACTGCAAATAGTTTTCTTTCTCCCACTTGTGAGCTTCTTTTGAGCTTCCATATGGCCAATTCAACTTTTTGTCCAAAAATAGTAAATGAATCCCTGGATGTGTAGAATGTGGAAAATAAATAATTTTGTAATTTTTATTAGTGTAGATAATGTTATGGCCAAAATACAAAAATAATGTAAAAATGTTAAAAATCCAAAATGGCCCATTTTTACTATTCTGCTCAAAATTACACCAAAATCATAAAAATGAAACAATTAATCTTAGAGGAACACTTTTGTGGGTTTAAAAATGATATTAAATATAAATTAATTGAAAATATTTTCTCTATCAATTCCCCCACACTTAAACTATGCTTGTCCTCAAGCATAAAATCTCAACATGGAATTCAAAGGGCACCAATGTCACCAATATTTAAATTTCAAATGAAATAAAATCAAATGATTATCAATGTCCAATAAAATTTTCCATTTCCACAAAAATACCAATTTAATTTTCCATTTTTCAAAGAAACAATCAATTCATGCATTTTACTTTTCCCCTTTGAAAATTAATGGAGCTTCTCCTTTCATTCATTCAAGCTTCTCAATTTATTATTATTAAACATGCCAAATCATGATCGACCTCACTTTTGAATCTTTTCTCTCATCACTCATGATACAATTAATAGTGTAGTTATGCTCATATCATGAGAACATGCTCCTTACCCATAGGCTTGTAAAGGAACTACTTTCTTCACATTGTAAAGAAAAAACACCCATAAAATCACGAGGACTTGCAATAAAGGTTCAAATGACTCCGTGGCTTAGGGTAGGTGGGTAAATTTTTGAAATAATTTAAATCCAGAAGTAGGAGTTTTGACTCTTAAGTACAATTCATGATTAATCAAGTGAAAACACCAGATGAACCTCACTCAAATCCCCTTGAAATGTGAATCACAACACCATGCCCCTTTTAATGACATGGGTTATGAGTCAATAAATGATTTACAAAGAATGGTATCATCCAAGTTCTCCCTGTTTTTTTAAAGCTCTAGAAAGGAATACCTTTATTTTCTTTTTTTGTAAGGCTCCAGACAGGAAAAGCTTTATTTTGAATTTTTTTTCTCTCTTTTTTTATGGAGAACCAGATGAAATAAAAGAAGCATGATGACTCATGCCCAATTTTCTAATAATACATTGCCCAAAATGAAGACAGACACATTACACCACTCAAAAATGATACATATCCCAATAAATGCACACGATAGGCCCTTCCCCCTCACTAAAACATGAATTACCATTCAAAAATACTAAAAGTGTGGGTAGGTAAGGAAATATTAGCTTGTAATGTGTCTTAAACCTATAAGGTAATTCATGTCTTTTATTGGATAACGAAGGATAAATGTAAGGGTGGGTCTCACATAAATATTTGGCTAGACAATGTAGTGCCTAAATTATTTAAAATGTGGTTTTGTACAGTCATAGATTTTATAAGTTTCAATAAAAGTTCTAGTAGGAGGCATGTCCCAAGATCACTCAATAAATATACTCAAGATAAAATAGGAAATATTTGGTCTAGAAATCCTCTCAGGAATGAGAATATGATATTGGAAAATCACTCATGGCATGATTAATAATAACAAATTAATTCATAGAAATTTCATAAATTCAAATAATGAAAAATGGAAGGTAAATTTCATTTACATGAATCAATTAATTCCCTCAAATCACGAGTCCTTATTTCAATATCCTTGATTTACTTTAATCATCAAATTATTCATTTTAATCATTTAATCTCATTAACATTGAAATCTAAAACATGGAATCACTAGATTTCTATGAAACTAATGTCTCCTAGAGAAGTCAAGTAAAACATGATTTCAAGCATGGGCATGCATTTTTTTATTAATTCTTTAAAAGACTAAAAATGTTGGGAATAAAGTTGGATAATCTAGAATTGAAACTCTTACTCCCCTATCAAATGGATTCTTTTCTTCATGATGTATAATCCCACTACAACATCTTCATTAATGGACCTGAAATATAAAAATGAAAACAATTGATAGTTCAGGCCTATTCAATCATGTTGTTAAATGACTAAGAAGACTAGTGGAAAATGGGGGAAAATGTGGGTTGCCTCCCGGTAGCACCTTTGTTTAATGTCGTTGCCTCGACAAAACAAAACAAAAAAAATTAAAATTTTTGAAAAATCTCCAGGACTACAAGATTCCCTCCCCCACACTTAATTGATGCAGTTTCCTCAATGTATGTAAATGGAATTTTTTATGTAAGTTTCAAAAAGATGGAGGTACTACATTTAATCAAGTGTAAAGGAATGATGCAACCTGGTTGGTGTTCATTTGTATTCTGGGTGAAGGAGTGTGATCTCCTCCACTGGTTCTTGAGGTACGGTCCCATGGAACTTCTTCAGCCTCTACCCATTTACAGTGAATTGGTTTCCTCCTCCTTCCTTTTGAATCTGCACAGCACCAAAGGGGTATACATGAATAACAGTAAAGGGGCCTTCCCATCTCGAACGAAGTTTACCTGGCATAAGCTTAAGTATGTATTTGAAGAGTAACGCATGATCTCCAGGGTTGAAGGTTCTTGGTTGAATTATCTTATCATGGGCCATCCTTGTTCACTCTTTATAGATCATTGATTTTTCAAAAGATTCCCTTTTAATTTCCTCTAACTCCTACAACTACAATCTTCTTTCTTTCCCAGCTTTCTCAAGGTCCAGATTCATCTCTCTGACTTCCTAGTATGCTCTATGCTTCAACTCCACATGAAGGTGGAAACTCTTTCCATAGATCAATCTATAAGGACTCATCCCTATCGGTGTTTTGTAGGCTGTTCTGTATTCCCATAATGTATCATCTAACTTTTGGCTCTAGTCCTTTTGGTTGGGTTTAACAGTCATCTCCAGAATGGCTTTGATTTCTCTATTAGAGACTTCTTCTTGGCCATTTGTTTGGGGATGGTATGGGGTAGATGTTCTATGATGCACCCGATACTTCTTCAGCAATGCTTCTATTTTCCTATTGTAGAAATGGGTTCCCTGATCACTAATGATTTCTCGTGGCAAGACAAACCTACTGAAAATGTTTTCCCTGACAAAATCAAAAACAACTTTTGCATCATCAGTTATGGTTGCTTTTGCTTCCACCCATTTTGAAACATAGTCTACATCCAAAATAATATATTAATTTCCAAATGAAATTTGGAATGGTCCCATGAAATCTATTCCCCAAACTTCAAAAAATTCACAAAAGGTTATTGGTTTTTGTGGCATTTCATGTCGTTTGGTTATGTTACCAGAAAATTGGAATTTTTCACATCTTTTACAAAATTCATATGCATCCTTGAATAAGGTGGGCCAGTAGAGTCCAGATTCTAAAACTTTTTGGGTAGTCAACTATGGTCCAAAGTGGCCTTCACAAGATAATTTATGAAAAAATTCAAACATTGATTCAATTTCACTTCTTGGAAAGCATCTTCTTATGATTCGATCATTACAAACTTTCCATAGAAACGGTTCTTCCCAAATGTAAAATCTTGATTCAGATTTAAGCTTATGATGTTGATGATAGCTTAGATGAGAGGGTACCTAAGATTTTACCAAATAGTTGACAAAGTTGTCATACCATGGTACTTCACTGTTGATGATGTAGAGTTGTTCTCCAGGAAGCTCATCATTAAGTGGGTTCTTCTTTGGTATTTATGTTTCAGCAGTATGGGGTAATCGACTCAGATGATCAACCACATGATTTTCAGTCCCCTTCTTATCTTTTATTTAAAAATTTAACTCTTGAAAGAGTAGAATCTATCTCACCAATCGTGGTTTAGCATCCACCTTTTTAATTAAGTACCTAAGAGTTTCATGATAAAAAAACAACATCTTTAGTTCCCAAAGGATATGATCGGAATTTATCTAGTGCCAAAACGACTGAAAGGAACTCCTTCAGTGTGGTTGTGTAATTTATTTTTGTTGCATACAAGGTCCTTGATGCGTAGGAGATGACTTGAGGCCTGCTGTCAATTCTTTGTGATAGAGAGGCTCCCACTTCTTGGTTGGATGTATCACAAAGAAGCTCTAAAGGGTACTCCCAATTGGGTGGCTGCATTATTGGTGGTGTTATCAGCCTTTCCTTTAATTAATCAAATGATTCCCTACATGAACAATCAAAATTAATGTCAGCATCCTTTAAAAGTAATCTAGAGAGAGGGAGAGAAATCTTACTAAAATCCTTAATGAATCTTCTGTAAAATCATGCATGCCCTAAAAAGGATCTAACATTTTTGACACAAGTTGGATATGGAAAAGAATTTATTACATAAAATTTTGATTTATTAACCTCAATCCCATTTTTTGAAATTATGTGCCCCAACACTATCACTTTTTCAACCATGAAATGAAATTTTTCGAAATTTAATACAAGGTTCTTTTCAATGCATGTTTTGAAAACTTTTTCCAAATTTCCCAAGTAATGATCAAATGAATTTCCAAAAACTGTGAAATCATCAAAAAACACCTCCATGCAATCCTCAATGTGGTCGAAGAAAATACTCACCATACATCGTTGAAATTTACCTGGGGCGTTACATAGCCCGAAAGGAATGCTTTTGTTGGAGAATGTTCCAAAAGGGCAGGTGAAGGTTGTCTTCTCATAGTCTTCTGGTGCAATTGGTACCTAAAAATATCCTGAGAATCCATCTAAAAAACAGTAATGGGTTTTTCCAGCTAACCTTTCAAGCATCTGATCAATGAATGGAATAGGAAAGTGATCTTTTTTGGTAACTTGATTTAGCTTCCTATAATCTATACACACTCTCCAGCTGTTTTGTATTCTCAAGGGGATCAGTTCATTTCTTTCATTTGTAACAGTGGTCAGGCCGGTTTTCTTGGGGACTACATGAATTGGGATGACCCAATGAGAATCAGATATTGGGTAAATGATATCAATTGCTAACAATTTCTCAATATATTTCTTAATGACCTCCATGATTGTGGGATTGAGTCTTCTTTGAGGTTGTCTAACTGGCCGAGAATCACTTTCTAAAAATATCTTGTTAGAGCATACCTTAGGGTTGATTCTAGGAATATCACCTAAACTCTATCCTACAGCTTTGACATTCCTTTTGAGAAGGTCAATCAATGTTTATTCTTTTGAAGGGGATAGGTTATTGGCAATGATTACTGGAAATTTCTCTCCTTCCATTAGGTAAGCATACATCAAGTCACATGGAAAAGGCTTCAGCTCTAAACATGGGGGTTGTTCAAGGGATGATATTGCATTTAGGTTTCCTACTTCTAATGTTGAATTATCTAGAAATAATCTCACTTCCTTTAAACAAATCATCTAAAAAATCAGTTTTTACCTCATCCTCGAACATGATATCAGAATTTTTAGGTTCATGGGAGTTATAAAATTCAAATAAAGAGTGTTCTCCCACAGATAGGAATTCATGAAGCATACCTAAGTCTTCAATTGGTTCTATACCTTCATCATTGGAGATTGCATAAAGTGAGTGATTGCTGGATAGGTGTTTCATCGTATCAATAATATTGATGTTTACCGTACTATCTCCAAGCTCCATGGTGAGTGTTACTTCATGCACGTTGATGATTGTCCTTGCTGTTTTCAGGAATGGTCTCCGTAGGATGATGGTAGATTGGGATAGTGCTCGGTCTTCCTCCATGGTAAGGATATAAAAGTCAGCTGGAAAGATTAATCCTCTCACTCCTACAAGTACATCTTCAACGACTCCAGCTCGGAAAACGGTGGATCTATTTGCTAATTGTACCACCACCTGAGTTGATTTTAGTTCTCCGATCTTCAAAGATGAAAACACTGAGTGAGGCATCACATTTATCGAAGCTCCAAGATCACATAGTGCATCAGTAAAATTAAAAGAACTGATAGTGCAGGGAATAGAGAAAGTCCATGGATCTTGACATTTTTGTAGTATCAGTGGTTTGATCAATGCTGAGACACTTCTTCCTAAGTTGATTCTTTCATTTCCATCCTGCCTCTTTGTTTTAGTACATAGCTCCTTCATAAATTTTGAATATTTAGGGATTTTCTTGATTTCATCCAGTAGTGGAATGTTAATCTCAACTTTTCGGAATGTTTCTTGAATTTCCCATTGAAGTCATTCTTCTTTGCCCTTCTTTGACTCAACCAATGCTGATGTGAATGGTGCTGGGATATCCTTTTTCTCCCTTTGATGTTTCTAAAATGGTGTTTCCAGTCATTCTTTCTTGAACCTTATTCTTTCTACTTTGTTGTTGACTCCATATTTTGGTTGGATAGGACGAGCTTTAGCAAGTTCCCTTGATTCATCCTCCTCACATTGTTCTGCTGGTGTGAGCTCTTTCCCGCTTCGGGTTGTGATTGCACTAACATTCTCTTTTGGATTGGGAATTGTTTGTGCTGGAAGCTTACCTTGGTTCTTGGTGAGAGCATCCATAATGATTTAAAATTGATAAGCTAGCTTTTCCATCTTATCTTCTATTCTCGCAACTGTTTTCTTCAGTTGTTGGTCTTCATTTTTCAGGGAACTTGTGGATGTCTCCTCATAATTCTTCCACTAGAAAGGTGGTGGTTGGAAAGTTTGTTATTGTTGGAAGGTCTACTGATAAGGTTGTTGGAATGCTATCAGGTTCTGATATTGCTACTGAAAAGTTTCTCTGGCTTGGTTCTATTGAAACCCATACCCTGGTTGGGTTTTCGATTGGTATTGCCTTTGTTCATAGGCTGTAGCACAACATTGTGTCCCCTACACTTCTGAACATTGATTAATGCAATGAGAATTAAGAAATCATAAACCACATACCTGATTCGGTCCTTGTTGTTTTTTCACATGGTTCATAGCTATTTGCCACACCAACCTGGTGAGTTCACCCATTTCATTCCTAATTAAATCTACTAAATCATATGTTCTAACCTCATGGATTCCTCTGGTGATCATACCTCAAGTGCCAACCTGCTGTGAATTTTGTGCAATCTTTTCAATCAGAATTCGTATATCTGTAGGTGATTATTCAATGAGGGCTCCTCCGGACAAGTCATCTAGTAGATTCCTATCATTTTCAAGAAATCCTTGGTATAAGCACACAAGGAATTGGTCCTCTTCTATTTCATGGTGTGGACAACTTGCACAAAGCTTCTTGAAACGTTCCCAATATTCATAGAGTGTTTCTCCAGTTGATTGATGGATGACATAAATCTCCTTCTTTATTGCAGTGCTCCTGGAAGTTGGGAAGAATCATTGTAGGAAGCATTTTTTTAGATCTTCCCAGTCACTAATCTCCCCTGTTTGAAGATTGTACAACCATTCCTTCGTTGCTCCCTCTAGTGAGAATGGGAAAGGCCTCCACTTCACATGCTCTTCCATGACTGCTTGAGGTTTGAAGCTAGATCATATATAGGTGAATTCTTGAATATGTCGATTCGGGTCTTCAACTGCAAGACCATGAAATTTAGGAAGAACTTGGATCATGTTAATTCGTAATTCAAAATAATTTTCTAAGGCAAAAATTAAAAGTTGATAATTTTTATTGGCAAATTGAGGTGCACAGATGTCACATAGGGTTCGGTTGGGATTTACAGCCATTATTAAAGGGTCAAATTCTTCACTCAAGGTATCACTTGAATTAGTGAGATTTCTTTCTTTAAAATCATTGGGAAGATTATGATTTCTCAATTTGGTTATTGTGCGCTCAATTTCTAGATTGAATTATAATAAATTGCTATTTGAACTATGGGTCATTCAAAAGAGATTGGTTTTTAAAAAGAATCTTTGAGGCACTACCTCCCCAGAAACGGCACCAAGTTTGACGCACACCTGTCATGGGGCATGGCAAAACAGTATTTTATTTACCTAAGTATAGTATAGCAGTTGATCCTAGGTAGTCTGTTGAAGAGGAGTGCACAGAAATCAAGGTTGTTTGTTTTTGTTGGTTTTCTAAAAAATATTGTTTTTAATTAATTTGAATTACTATGATAGAAACAAACTACAGAAATTGATTTATTTTAAAAAATGATAAAGATGGTGATCGGATTGGGTTCGGCTAGACCTAGTGTTGTGCCATAATGGTATCCAAATTTTATCTCTTCTTCTTCCTTAAACTGGTGAGAGAGAGATTCATCTACCGAGTCCTCTCTCTCCCTTAGTCAGATATATGTGATGAGAATTTTCCTTTCTAAAACCATATATTGGTCTATCCTCCTGCCAATGTGCTTAGGGTTATAGAAGGTCTCATGATTAATTAGATAAATCCCATACCTGGAATTGTTTTTCCCTGATAAACCAAGATTTCGACATACAATCCTACACATGTTTTTGACAACTGCCGAGCAATCACCACCCAATCCTAATCTTGTTTCACCATATACAGATTAGAATTGGTTGGAGGGAGATGTGATCATCGACCAAAGCAATTTATAATTTCAGAATATAAAACATAACACTACCGCATTCGGAATTTAATACTGAATTATGAATTGAAACCATTATAATAAAGAAGAAGAAATTTTATTCATTTCAAGCACAAAAACTCAAACACAACACATAGGTCCAGCCTCCCGTCTTTCCAATCATTCAAATGAAACTACCCCTCCATGGATGGGGTAAGCGAGATGATGCGGGAGAGGAGAGACATTTTAAAGTTAAGAAAAATAAAATAAAGAAACAGAATGATGCTAAAGAACAATTTCCCCGAGCATCCCTTGGCTTTCTCTCGTCTCTGATTGTGGTGTCCCAGAAGGAATGAGATGGAATATGGGATGCTTTGAGGAGGAGCTCTCCTCCTTTTATAGCCATATTTCTATCCTATTAATGTTGTCGCATTTTTGGCCCCATAAATGACCTCTTAACACGTTGATCCCTTCTTAAATGTTCTTCATAATTTTCTTTGGCGTTTCCCCTCAAAAACTCAGCAGATTCAGACTTCTATTTCGAGAGTTATGGTCTTTTGACTCTGATCTTTTATTCCGTCTAGTCGGACTCTTCAAAACGTGAACCCCCATATTAGGAAGCTTTAATGGACCATCACACGGCCAAATCCCGCGACCCATACTTCATAAAAGATGTTCTAAAACTCCTTGTGCGTCCACACACCGAATACCACAACATTTTGGCTCACCATGAATGCGTTATGTATCCCACACCAAAACAAGGCATAACTGCAAACAGTTTTATTTCGCCCACTTGTGAGCTTTTTTTAAGCTTCCATATGGCCGATTCAACTTTTTGTCCAAACATAATAAATGAACCCCTGAATGTGTAGAATCTGTAAAAGAAATAATTTTTCAATTTGGATTAGTGTAGATAATGTTATTGTCAAAGAAACTGAAATAATTTAAAACTGTTAAAAATCCAAAATGGCCCATTTTTACTATTCAGCTCAAAATAACACCAAAATCATAAAAATGAAACAATTCATCTTATAGGAACACTTTTGTGGGTTTAAAACAACTATATTTAATAGAAAATATTTGAAAATATTTGCTCTATCAATATGGTTCAGAAATAACATTGTGAACATGTAATTGGGATCACAAATATACAAACATGTAATCCGGCCCACATATAACATTGTAAACATTTAATTAGGTTCACACCTAAACATATAGACATGAATGTGGGTCCATGCATAACATTGTGAACATGTAATTAGGTTCTCACAAAACTTTATGAACATGTAATAAGGATCATCCATAACATTATGAACAGGAAATCAAGTTCATTCATAACATAAATACTCTTGAGTCATCTATCATTACCCAATACATTGGAGATAGATATAGGTCTCACCCATCACATAATGAAATCATACATATGTGTGCCAAAATATCTTAAACATTCCTAATATCATAACCTATGAAATAAAATGGGTATTATGAACACTTCATTCTCTCATTAACTAGGGAAAAGATATATGTTTCATAATCATTTAATCGTAGAATAATCTATGAAGGGAAATTAGTTTCATAAGTGTATTATCGTGGTATAACTTGGGTAATATAAACGAGTTAATAAGAAACCTATGATTATAAACATAAACCATTAAATGAAATAATAATAATGGTGTCCTTGGATTATATTAATAATAAATAAAAAACTATATCAAAGGGCACAATATTTGATAGAGGAGGATTTTGAAATATCATATAGAAAATTTCCTAAGGTAAATAAATATTCATTGAAAATAAAATTTTAAAACATAATCCATTTTCAAAATACATTCCATTAAAACCGACTTTGAAAAATAATAAATAATGATTTAAAAATAATTAAAACATATACTGAGGAAAATATACCATTCTCTTTGAAATATTATTTTTAAAACCTAAAATATAATGAAAACCATTTTTTTTAAACATTGAGAACTTATAAATGAATCTTTAACATCAATTACATAATTTTATTTTAAAATAACATTTTAAATGAATTTAAAGAATACTTTTTAAATAATTTAAAACACTTTTTAAAAATAAAAAAAATTATTTATTTTTTATTTAAAATAACCTTGAAACCATATAAAATAATCATCAAATAAATGATGTTCATGATGCTAGATAAATTTGTACATTCTAAACATTCCTTCTACACCATAAAAACAATAGAAAAGTGCCTCGATTGGAAAATGAAAATAAAACTCCATTTTAATAAAATCATTTAAAATTTAAAACATTGGTAAAATTTTCTTTTAATGATTATAGGATAACATGAAAACATTTTTCTATTCTTTTTTAGAAAACATGGTTTTGAAGGAACATAGATTTCCAACCGAAGATAGAGATAAAGTTTAGTTTTCTTAAAAAAAAATTATTATTTATTATATGTACCAATAAGTTGAAAATGGTTCCATTAAATGAAAATATCATGAATAAATAGATGATAATTAAATTAATGATATTTACTGAGATATGGATCTTAATATTTCATCTATGGGAGCATTAAAATGAACAAACTCGATAAATGATGATATTGTATCCATAAACTGTAACCACTTTGGAAAGATTAAATCACAATCCCCAAGTAATAATAACATTAAATTAATCTTGAAATATTATAAAAATATATTAATGATATAACATGTCAAATTTTTGTATATACACATCATAATATAATATAGGTGTGTAACATGGCATGTATCTCAAAGAAGGTAAATTGAGAGAAAATTACTTCACCTATTTGGTAACTTTTAAACCACAAACCTGAAGAAACAATGATAATAAAGTGGATATATAAATATCCTTAACTCTAATAATCATAATAATAGAATTAATTTATAGGTTTTATATTCACCACATAAAATAAAAAAACGTTTAGTAAGGCATAAGTCTCACATAAATAAAAGTGAGACTAGAAGTATCCTTACAACTTGAATAAATTTTGAATCACGGGATCCTGGAAAGAATAAAATAAATTGAAATTTTTAATATTATTAAATAAAATAAGTTATTTATTTATTATTTAATATGGTAGTATATATACCACGAAACAAGAATAAGTGGTGAATATAGCATATATCTCATAGAAATAAAAGTGAGATGGGAAAACTATTAGCTTATCTCTTGACTTTCTTCGTACATGTTAAAACCACATGTATAATAATTATAATAATATTATATATCTACCACAGAACCATATTCTTTTATATCATGCAATATATAATTTTATTAAGAATTTATATTACCATTTTATTAACATTTTCATGTAAAAGTTACATTTTGGGTAACAAACACTTTGTTTTTTGATATACTTTTTGACTTGTTATATCTTGATACTATTACATATATCATTATTTACTTATTTAAATAATTTATAAAATTATCTAAATATCATATATATTTATTATATAATTATTTATAATAATCTATAAAATATATAAATATGAAATGGAATATGTCATTCATGGAGACTGTAGGTCGTGTGTTCATATGAACATTGTTTCCTTTTTCTTGTCGTATTGAAAGAAAGTAAGAAAATAATATTTATATATATATATATATTATAAATATAGTATAATTATTATTTATTATATATCATGTATTTTTATTAAAACCACCCTTAATACATTACATGTAAAGTGTGAACAAATCACATCACTTCGAGGATGTGGTAGTCCACACGTCCACAAACAAAGTTATTATATTCCCAAAAATGGAAATAATTAAGGTATGTGTTATATAATAATAATATATGAATAAATATATCATATATATCAAATAAAAATAGTATTTAAATCATTATTACCAACCTTTATAGGTTTTAATTGAATAATGAAAAACATTGGTTTGTTATGTAGTAGTCCATAGTACACACAAACCATGATTGTGTATCCCATTTTATGGAAGTGTGATTAAGTGTAGGTAGAGACCATAACATTAAAAAAAATTAAGTATATTTAGGGTACTGGTTTTATTATATAATAATGTAATTATAATAATTTATGGTGTAGAGAAAAGAATAAAAAAAAGTTGATGAAAGATGTCACCTCTTCTTTGGGTAACTCCTATTGGTTTGCACCAAAGGGCTTACTCTGATGGATTTCTACACCAAGTGAGTAATATAAGATGAATTTAGTAAATTTGTAAGGATATTTTTTTAGGGTTTGACTAATAAAAATATCATGAAATGTGTGAATAATTGTGGGGTCTGAGTGCCCTTTTAAAATGGAGGAGGAGTGGCATTCTTGTAAATATAAAACGTTTAACATTATTGGGAGGTATCCCTCATATCATTTACCTCACATAATGTTCCATTTTTATGAAATTGAGGATATGGTCAAAATATGTCTATAAAAATTATTTTTTATTTGTTTCTAGTTTATTTTTTTCCCTTAAGTATACGTTTAACCACTAAATAAACTTGTTTTTAACTTATTCAATGTCATTAATTTTAATTACTTTCACTAAAATCTTTGAAAATATTTTTTAACATACTAGACATTATAAAATATTCAAATTAAGAATATTCAATCCATTTTTCCAAATTCTGAAAAAATAAGTGGAAGAAACTAGTTGAATATTAATCCTGTAAAAGGAATGAGGCAACGAGTTTTTAAAGTGAAACGTTCAAAATATTGAAATGTTTTTGTATCCAAATTCTAAGTGAAATTGATTAAAATAAACTAAATTGTATGAATTTATGTATAATTGATTTAAATATAATTTAAAACCATCATAAAATATAACTTATGTATATAAATAAATTAGATGAAAATACAATTTTTAATTAAAATTCAGTGTTTTTTCACTGTTCATCAAAAAATGAAACTCCTCTAAAACATACAAACATTTTATCCAAAGTAAATTTAGATATCCCTATTTCAAAAAATATGATTATTTTATAAAATACAATTTAAAATAGTGTGAATGATTAAATTTAAAATAGAAACACTATTAAAATGAATCAAAATTACCTTTTAGAAAAAATATACATTTTTATGCATAAAATTTTATTTATTATTATCTATTGTCTAGAAAATATATAAGTTGGATGTTAAATAATTTAATGAATATAATTTCATTAAATAATTTATCAAAATTAGTTTAATAAATTATTGATGTATAATTTATTTGACTGCATAAATATAAATTTCGGGCAAAATATTTCCTATATTTTCAAATGGGTTTTATTTAAATTTCGACTTAATTAGTATCAAAATAATTATTCTTAAATACATGTGTAGACCATATTTTAATAATATTAATTTATCATAGTCATAATCACTATTAAAATAGATATGTGAAAACTATAATAAAATTTTAATAATATTATTAATATTGCATTATAGTTTGGTAAAACATAGTCTTCTGTGTAACAAAAGCCATCGAAGGAACTAAATATTATGTGTAACAAAAGGAAAAAAAAAGTGGGGCATGTACCAAATGATATTATAAGTGTTTCATGTGGTGTGAACATAAATTGGTGTTGTGTGCAACGAAAACCAAACTTAGTTATTTCATATAAAACAATCTATATTTATTGTTATGTGAAATTAAAAATATCAAAAAGTATGAATTTATTTTTAAAAAATATTTTACAAAATCTCATGTGGTTACATTCTACACCCCTTAAAATCAATTTCTCCCTAAAAATTTCTCTAGGTTATCAATGTTTAAATATATGAAAGTTTCATTCATAGGAACCCACATTATAAAAATAAATACTAGAACTTCCAATAAAAATAAAATTTCGAATCATAATAGTTACCCAAAGTAACACATAACTAGGTTTCCATATAAGAAAAAATAAGTGGTGATTATGACATAGAAGAAAAGCATAAATGTTTATAGATAGTGATAAAAATTACTTATCATAATAAATTGGGTGGTCCGGATAAAATTAACAATCACAAAACCAAAAAATAAAGAGGCCTGAAAGAGGTCATTGATATCATAAAGAATGATGATAATATGACAAATTAATATTTCAAGACCCTTTTCCCAAAATTTTAATAATTTTTCTAAGAAATTGTACTTAATTGATTTAATTCCTTTTTATAAGAAAAGTCTCACCCATGGGTTGTTCCTCAACCAATTTTCACATTATCTCTTGCACCATGAAATGAAGGTGCATTTGTTCAAACAAAAGTACTAAATGATCATGATATCCATAAATAGGGTGATAGGTCATTTCATTTATCATTAGATATAATTTCCACAAAATGGTTGGAATAATTTATCCAATAATAAAAATCCTCATATTCCAAGATAATTCTTTAATCTCTAAAACCTCTTTTGAAGTTTAACATAAATTGTCCATAAATTGTTAACATCATAACAATTCTAAAAAGGTGAGAATAAAAAATTGTAGAAAGAAGGTATCTAAATTTGTCAAAACCATCTTAACATTGATCCCTCATATATCATAATCTAAATATTCTTTATCACATTAAAAATATGGGAACACCGCAATCATGATTTCTATGAAAAAATGGTAATAACTTGTATTACCATAAAACCTTATTGAATGAAAAACATGCTTTTCTATTCAATATAATATTGGATAAATTCATTAAATTAAAATAAAAAGTTTCAAATTTTATCCATTATAACATAGAACACATTTTCAATAAATTAGTTATCAGTTCTTGGGTAATTAATAATAACAAATTTAAAATATCCATATCAATCATGTCTTTCCCAACACTAAACCAAATTTTCTCACCATCTGGAACACATTAAGGTTTACCTTCCCTTAATCAAAATTTTACCTTTCTATTAAATATCTTTTCTAGTTCATCATAATCATTAAATGTGTTTTTGGAAATCCTTAATGGAAAAAATATACTTCAGGATTCATATAGAATAATTCTTCAATTCCTATACATATACACTATAATCATCCAACATTATTCATCCATTACTTAGGATTCTTTATTTTATTCTTTAATAACATTTTAATAGAATATTAAATAAGATTCATTTATTAAGGTTCCTCAACCTCGATTTAAACATGCTTCTTACATTTAATGGAAACAATACTATTAGAAAATCTCATACCATTCACATGGAATTCACAGTCTATCTATCTTTAATAGTATAACCAATGCTTGCACCACCTTCCTAATTCTCCACTTGATATTTACACTTAGTACATCAATTTTCATAATTAGAATACTTTAAACATTTAAAACATTTACTATTAATCTTTTTCCATATTGTACATTTTATAGACTAATACTAGAAATCATAGTGTGAGAAACACTTTTCATAGAAAAAAAAACATAATAATGAAAAAATGAATTATAGGATTCCTAAATTATGACACCTTATTTTAAATATATGACACCTTAGGATTATCCTTAGATACATCCCTAGACATATTATTTGAAATATACCTCGGGATATCTCTAATGTTTTCTCATCTTAGATTCCAAATGTAGACGAAACCTTTCCATTGATATCAACTACTGAAAACCTAACATATATGGGTATTACATCATTATAGATGAATATTCAATATATTACAAAAGTATATGCCTGAGGAACATCATATTTTAGTGTATTTAGAAACATGGAACAAATTATTATAACTTGGTGAAGGATCCTGAATATTTACCAAAAAGGTCTTCCCCCATAGTACTCCTACTCAATACCTTTCTTCATAACCTATGGAAAGAAAACATAATAAAGGGTGAGCTCAGATTCTCTATAAGGGTAAAATAATTTGATATGTAATAATAACATGAAAATAAGGTCATGATAACATGATCATAAAATTTTATGATCATACCATTCATATCATTGATCATACACATTAGTAATGGCATAAAGATTAGAAGAACATGAAACATGAATCATAAGGAAATCAAAGAACATGATTCATAAGAGAACAACATTGGAATAAGATATAAACTTTTGGAATACACATCAAAATATTACATTGTGAACACATGTAAATAGAAATAGGTTCACTCATTATTCTAAGGACATGGAACCTGGACCTCGCATAACCATATTGACATGAAACCAGTTCCAAACATAACATAGTGAAAATGTAATTTGGATCATGCACAACATTATGAACATGGAATTAGGTTCATACATAAAATTATGGACATGAAACCAGGTCCATGCATAATATTGTTAACATGTAATTATGTTCACGCAATACATTGTGAACATGTAATCAGGTTCATGCCTAAACATATGGATATGGAACCGAGTGAATGTATAAAATTATGAAAATATAATTAGGTTCATGCCTAACATTGTTAACACATAATAAGGTCCAACCATAACATTGAGAACATGTAATAAGGTTTATGAATAACATATATATCCACGAGTCATCCTTAATTACCCAATGCATTGGAGGGAGATAAGGGTCTCACTCGTCACATGATTAAATCATAGATATTTGTGCCAAAATATCATAAACATTTATAATATCATAAACTAGTAAATAAAATGGGTATTTTAAAAAATACGTCATATCATAAACTATGGAAAACATATATTTTTTATAATCATTTAATCAAATAATTACACATGGAATGAAGTTATATTCATACAAATTCAATCATTGTATAACCCATGAAAGAGGAATGGTTCATAAAAAACTTGTCATAATAAATATTAATCATTAAAAGTAATAAAAAGAATTTATTCCTTGGATAATATCCTAAATTAATCATAAAATATATCAAAGGATTTCATCTTATATAGAGGAGGGTTTTGAAATATTACAAATAGTATTTTTTATGAGAAATAACATTTCTTTGAAAATCAATTTTTAAAACATATAATATTTGAAAAATATTATCCTTTAAACCCCACTTTGGAAATTTACTAGGTTATATTTAAAAATAATTTAAAATATTTCATGAGTATGATATCATTTACCATTTAAAAAAATTAATACATAAAACATTTTAAAAACCATTTTTTCAAAACAATAATTAGAACTTATAAAATATGTTTTGAAATCAATGAAATAATTTTCTTTTAAATTAACCTTTTGAAAAACATATAAATAAATCCATAAAAATAATTTAAAACAATTTTGTATCATTGTTTTTTAAACCATTTAATAAAATACTATTTAAAACTTATAAAATAATATTCAAATAAATGACATTCATGACAACAGATAATACATACATGACGGACATTCCTTCTGAGGCGTAAAACATTAAAAAAAGTGACCAGATTATGAAATGAAAATAAGATTCATTTTTTAAAAACAATTTTATTAAAAAAATAAATCATGGGTAAAAATTTCTTTAAAATATCACAGGATTATAGTAAAAAAATTGAAACGATGTTTTAGAAAATATTGTTTTGAAAGAATATATATTTTCGATTAAAGAGAGAGATAAAGTATGATTTTATTAAAAACACTTTCTTAATTATATTAAGTACCAAATAGTGTAAAATAGTAAAATTAATTTAATATTTAATTAATTTAAAGAGTATAAGAAAATTCAATAGGGTTCTGGAAATATAGATCATAATATTTCATTAATGAAAGCATAATTAAAAACAATCCGGATAAACAATGAGACTGTAGCAATAAATTGTTAACACTTTGGTAACTTTAAATCACAATCCCCGTGAAATAATAAAATTAAATGAATATTAATATATCATTAAGAGAATTATGATCATGATATAACATGTAAAATGGAATTATATACACCTCATAGAGTAATATCGGTGGATAACATGGCATGTCTCTCAAAGAAGGAAAATTTAGACAAAATTTATTTATCAATTTGGTAACTTTTGAACCACAAACCCCATGAAAAAGAGATAACAAAATGGATATGTGAATACATATAAATTGATGTATAATAATCATATAATACATTCATGGGAATTATATACACCACATAAAATAAATTAATGGTGAATAAGTCATAAGTCACATAGAAATAATAGTGAGACTATAAATCCCCTTACCACATGAGTAACTTTTCAATCACAAGATATTTGAAAGAATAACATCAATTGAAACATTTAATTTCATTAAATATTTTCAATTCATGATATAACATTTCATATATCAGTATATAAACTACACAATAAGATGATGTAGTGAATAAAGCATATATCTCAAAGAAATAATGTGAGATGAGGAAACCCTTACCTTAAGTCTTGGCGTTCTTCGTACATGTTCAAACCTCTTATATAATTAATAAAAGTTTGTTATAAATATAAAAATGATCCTTATTATTATATATAATACAATATATTATTTTATTATGACTTTATATTAAACATTTATTAACAATTTTCTGTTAATGTTACGTTTTGGGTAATAATCGCTCGTTTTTTGTATATATTTTGACTTTTTATTCTTGATGTCATTACATAGATCATGATTTAATTATTCAAATAATTAAAAAAACAACTAAATTTCATATATATTTAGTATAAAATTATTTATACTAATCTATAAAATATATAAATATGAAATTGAATATACTGTTCATGGAGATGGTTGGTCATATGTATACAAGAGCACTATTTATGATTGCTTATTGTATTAAAAAAAGAAAGTAAATGAAATATATATATAATAATTATTATAGTAGAATTATTATGTCATATATATCATTTAGGCTTACTAAACTCACCCTTAATACATTTCATGTAATGTGTGAATGAATGACATCGCTTTGAGGAGGCGGTAGTCCACACTTTCACAGATGAAGTTATGATAATCCCACAAAATGGAATTCAGGAAGGTATGTGTTATATAATAATTAAATAATCATAAATACACCATTAATATCATATATATCATATAAAAATAGTATGAAAATTATTATTCCAAGCCTTGATAGGTGGTAATTGAAGAACAATTACATTTTTTCATGAGGTGGTAGTTTGTCGTACATAAAAATGATGACGAGGTGAGGGGGTGAGTGTCTTTTTATAGTGGAGGATAAGTGGAATTCATGTAAATATAAAAAGGTAAACACTATTTGGAGGTCTCTATTAAATCATGTGCCTCCAATATTGGTCCATTTTTTATAAAATGTATTATATGGTATAAATATGGATATCAAATATATTTTTACATGTTCCTATGTTATTTATCCTCTTATTTTATGGTTTAACGACTTAATAAACTAGTTTTTATTTTAATAATTTTAATTATGTTTAATTAATTTCAAAAATATTTTAGATCAAAAACTATGTTGACCATAATAGACATTATAATTAATTATTATTTTAATTATGGAATCCATTTTTCAAAATTATAAAAATATATGTTGAGAACCATATTTTAAAATTAATTCTTCAGATGGGACGAGAAAATGAGTTTTTAAAGTGAAAATGTTAAAACGTTTGAAATGTTTTATATCCAATTTAAATGTGAAATTTATTCAAAAGAAATAAATTGTATAAATAGATTTATAATTTATATAAATATACTTTAAAATAAATATAAAATATAATTTAACTATATAAATAAATTAGATGAAATTGAAGTTTTCAATTAACTTCAATGTTTTTCCCTATTCATAAAAAAATGAAACTTCACTAAAAATTTACCAAAAAAATACCCGAAGAGAATTTCTATATTTATCATTCAAAAATGAAGTTAATATTGTCAAATAAAATTTCTAAATGTGCCTAAAATTATATATATAATAGGTTCACCAATAAAAAGTGGTAATTTTACATTTTAGAATATATATATATATATATATGTCTGTAAAATTGAATTAATTATTTTCTATTGTTTAGAAAACATACAATAGGAACATAAAATTGGTGAATTAATATAATATAATTAAAATAATTTTTCAATAGTTTTTAAAATAAATTTTTACAGAAGAATTTGTTTGATTTTATAAATATAGATTTCCAGCAAAAGATTTCCTATATTTTCATAAGGGTCTTATTTTCATTTATAGTTATTTGGTCACCAAATTATTCTTATTATATTAATGTGTATAAAATATTTTCATAATTTTAATTAATATTTTTCTTAACCACCATTCCAAAGGATTCTTGAAAACTATAATAATATTTTAATTACATTATTAATAGATCATTGAATTTTGGTAAAAATAAGACTTGTGTTTAATGAAAGAAATAAAAGGAACTCATAATTGTGTGTAATACAAGCCAAAAATTTTGTATCATGTAGAAAAATATAATCTAAGTGTTGAATGAAGCATAAGAATAAATTTTTATTTCATTCAACAAAAACCAAACTTATTGATTTCATATAACACAAGTTTTAGTCAGCATTGAAGGAAGTGAAAATTATTGAAAAGTATAAACTAATTCAATATAAGTATTTCAAAAAATATCAGGGTATTATATAGTAGGGGATAGAGCCTGGTTATCAAACAATACATGATGTGTATTAAAATAAATAATATGTATTAATTACACAATGTTTATTTGTCTGGCCAGCCCTTTTCCCGATGTGTAGGTTTTTATTTATAGGGTAATAGTTGAGCATTACATGATGTATAAAGTTTACACACTATGTAAATTCAATGGTAATGTTTTATTAAATGGAGAAAGGGCCTCTTATTTTGAAATAATATCATCTTCTCTCTTTTCTCTCACATAGATCCTCCAATGTATCAGCTCCATCCATATCCTAACCTCGACTATGATCCAATATCTATGTTTGGATACTGATTTGAGATCGTTCTATCATATTGGATCACCACTAGAAATCTATCTATTCATTTAGATACTATCATCATTTTTCTTCCCATCAATGGAGTTATTTGGCTATGATCCCATATACCTTATTTTCAGTGTGTTTATCTATTTTTATATTTTCATTCAATTTTGAAAAAACCAAAGGTCGATATTGAACAATTGTTTCACTATTGTATTAAGGTAGGTGTTATATTACTTTTCCCAAATGTTTTGTTATCTATTATACTATTTTCATCGTGCCACATACCAGAACATCTGATTGTTTATTTTAATTTAAATGATAAGCCTTAAATAAATTTTTTCACTGATTTGGGTCACCCTTATAGAGCCTAATTATGGTCGAAGTTTGAAAACATCGACATGAGTCTCCTATGACATGTGTTTTTGTATACTCTCTATTTTAAACCACCCCTTTAGGTGCTCAAGCTCTCTATCCTTGTAGTGGGATACTTTTTATATTAAAAGAGACAATTGGAGATGATTATGCCTCTTTTTCTATCTTATTAAGTTCTATTAAAATTGTTAAATGATTGGTATAAGTGTAATATGGAATGAGATGGATATTCCATTTGGAATTTAACTTTTTATTGTTGATTCATTAAGGTTTCATTATGAATTTTCCATTCCTTCATATTTTGAAAATCACAAACACTCTTTCTTAAGGAAAAATGTCTTTTTCCTATGTCTTATCTCCATGAGGAAAATTTTCCTTTCCAAAGGGAATTTTTCCTTATTATGTTTTCATTTCTCATATTCTATGTATAAAATTCGGTTTCGTATCCAAAACCTGGGAATCATATATATACTTAGATATAAAGAATTTTGTTTTCAGGATCTTAATTCAGGTTCTGAACTCTCTAAATTCAAACTCTAAACACTTCTGAGTTCTGACTCAGAGTTCTATGAATTCAGACTCCGAACTCTTATGAGTTCTGACTCCCCGTTATATGAATTCATACTCCAAACTCCTGTGAGTTCAGGTTCTGAATTTTCTTAATTCAGACTCTGAACTTTCATGAGTTCAGACTCCGAATTACTATGAACTCAGACTCCGAAAATTTATGAGTTCAGACACTGAATTCTTATAAACATAGACTCTGAATTCCTATGAACTCATACTCTGAACTTTTATTAGTTTAGACTCTAATTTATTATAAACTAAAATTCTGAATTCTTTTGAATTCAGACTCTAAAGTTTATAGAATTATAAATATTAATTCCTTGATAAAGAGAATCTGAATATCCATGTAATATAGACTTCGAATAGTTTTTTTGTTAGACTCCGAACATTATTTTTTTCTTAGACTCTGAAAAATGAATTTGTTTAAGAAACCATACTTTTTTCTTATTCTTGATATAGTCATGAAACGTTGTCATGCTTTCTGTTACTAGCTAATCATTTTTTGAGTGACACATGTATAAGTCCCTCCGAAATTCAAAGAAAAATATGATTTTTGGAGGAGGGAGCCGACCATTGGAGTTGTGCCAATAAATAGGATCTCATTTGAAAGAACTCATAATGTGAATCAATCTAGAGATTACATGTTTCTGAAGTGATTTCTAGAGAGTGACTTTATTGCTCTGTGCGTACTGAACACCTTGTTAAAATTTGCTTCGTGTGACTCCGAATGATGCTGAGTACATTCTAGGGATTCTGGGGATACGAATACAGAGGTTCCAACTACCATAATGTTCGAGGACATCCTTGCGGAGGAATATAGAGGTGTCGACTACCTTGAAGTTGAGGGCTTGCAGGGATAGTAAGACAGACTCTGATCTTTTTATAGAGGGCTTACCCTACTGTGGGTAAGTGTAACACCCCAATCTTCCACGATATACATCTATTTGAATAATACAATAGCGTGTGTTGTACGCAACACTGAGTTCAAGTACACCACGACTTACCAAACTAGCCGTTCAAAAGAGGTTATGAATAGTAATAACTAAATTTTAAATATTATATTATCCTTATAATTTTAATCCATATTATGAGTTTCTAAGACATGATTTATAAACAAATTCATTTTTTCAGATAAAAGAAGTATTTTTCAAAAAATGAAATTTTACCGCCTTTTAATGGTGAAGCCTTTTTAAAACCAATATTTGAAACTTTTATATATTCAGTTTGACAAAATGAAATTCTTCTTTAGAAACGGGACATAATAATTTACTATCAATAATGTTTTGGTGTCTTTCTGATAACTATCATATTTGGGTGAATAGTGAAAATACTATATTTTAACTGAAAACAACTTTTTTAATCAAAATAATTTATATTGTTAAATTATAAATTTTAATGGTTTGTAAGTATAAATAGATTATATTTTTACAATTTAATCAATGATGGTCATTTTATGTAATTTCACCTTGAAATTGGACATAAACAAGTGTCAAACTTTTGATAGTTATTATTTCTTAAAAATACGCCTTTTGGTTTCGAAAGCGGGAATCAATTTTAAATTAATAAATGAAACTTTTATGTTTTTAATTTGGTAAAATAGACTTCATTTTTTGATTCGGAATAATGAAATTATCCTAGGGTGAAATTTTGGTACTTTTCGGATAACTTTTATATTTTGATGAATAGTCAAAATTACTAAATTTTAATTAAAAACAACTTTTTTAATCGAAATAATTAATAGTTATAAATTATGAATTTGGGTGGGTTTAAATTATATTTAAAATATATTTTTAACATGTAATACAATGTGGGTCATTGAACATAATTTCACATTTAAACCAGACATAAACAAGTGTCAATCTTTTGATAGTTATTATCTCTTAAAAACACGCTTTTTGTTTTAACAACGGGAATTAATTTTAAATTAATTTCTGCCACTTCTGTGTTTTGAATTTGAAAAAATGGATTCCATATTTGGAATCAGGATGTTCATATTATGTGAATAGGTAACTTTTATTTTTAGACATTTTGAATAATTACTACCGTAAATATTTTATTTACCATGGTTAAGGGTAAATCCGGTAAATAAGGATCAAAAAATAATATTATAATAATAATAATTACCCTAAAACGTGTCCTATACTTATTTTTTGATACATGTTCGACCATAGGAATCTTTGGGTCCATTTTGGGACCCCATGGAGCCACTTGTAGGTGATAGGGACACTTTATTTTAATTAAGTTAAAATGATTACAAAAATGACACAAGCATATATCTTTTAGCAAAACAATTTTTTCATATGGTTATATATTTTGGATTTTAGACTATAAATATTTATTATAAAGATAATCATATTTCCTACATAATTATATTTGATTTATAATTTTTAGACATTAAATAAGTTAATATATTTATGACACAATGGTGATGTAGTAATTACCATAATAGTGAAAAATTAGAATAATTGATATTATAAATACCCAAATAAATATAATTTGAGACTTTTATTGAATTACACTAATTTTTTAGGTTAATATGACATATTAGGATTTATTTAATTAACTTTTTTGAATTAATAATTCTGTTATGTGTTTTACAAAAAATCAACTATTGAATAGTGTCAAAATTGACATAAAAGAGTTTTTAAAACAAATATTATATTATTAATTGATATTAAATTCTTAAAAATATAAGATTCGTCCAAGAGACTTATATCATGTTAGTTGTATCATTAATGGACCACTTGGGGGTCTCTTGGATGTATATGGTATGTTTATTAACCATATAATATAGAAATACAAAGAGACATTGTCAAAGTGAAACTAATTAACTAAGAGTTAATACTTAAAGATAAGGTTAATATAATGACCCAAACCTGCCTAAATTCTATTGGTTGAGTGGTTTGAGACCCATCCCCACATTCAACTTCAGATAATCAACTTTGTAACTATTAGAAACCGAATATGAATTTATTATAAATTAATATTTCTAGCTTTTCCAAAGGTGCCCCTCACCCCTCTTATAAAAGGGCACTCCTCCTTCTCTTTTCTTCACACCTTCAAAGCCTTTTGGTTCGGCCGAACCCTGCCCAAATACTCTCTCAACATCCTTCACTACAACCTAGAGACCTTATTTTGATCAGAAATTTATCCTAAGGAGCCCTTTTGGTCAAATCAAAAGGAAGAACCCGAAGAAGAGGTAATGTTTTCACCACCCCTTTTCAAGTTCCTTTCTTCTTCCACTTCTTCTTTATTTGTTATTACAATTATAAAATAATAACCCCAGTATCATATATATGATGTGATGTTATTATATATATGGTACAACCATATTCAGTACTATATCCACCTTTTGAATAACATGTCACTATACGTGCGTACGTACGGCTTACCGTCTCCACGTTGTGGTGTAATTGTTATTCAATATATTATTATTTGGATGGGTATAATAATGATGTGTAACTCATGTAAATAATAAATATAACATGATAATGATTCTGTATATATAATATACCATCCAATTATATATTATTTTAATACCAAAAGAATGATATTGTCGCTCGTGCATACATACGGACTACCGTCTCCACGAACGCGATGAGATTCATTTTCCATCGTATCCATTAAATTATAATTCTCATTTGATGATTAAAAATAATATTTAAGGACTTTATATCATTCTGGATATGAATAATATACATCCCGTTAATAACAAATATGGATAACATAATAAAGAATATAAAGTGAAATGAACCCGTTAACACCCGAAATGACAATAATTCTAAGATATTATTAACAAATCAATGTTAAAAGATCATATATGATATCATATTAATGAATATGATTCTTGTATAATTAAATAACAATTATTTCACCATTATACATGAGGTTAACCTATCTTCGACCAAGGAATAAGTACAAAGTAAGGGGTTTCTTATCTCACTCTTAATTTCGTGAGAATTCCATTTTTAACCACTTATTTATTACATGTGGTGTATGTGTACTACCCGTAATTGTATGCATTGGGTATTATACTTTAATTCATGGGTATATACATCATAATTGTATTATCCTTATTTCATGTGTGTATGTTTCATATGTTACCTAATCGATAAGGGAATTCGAAATTTCAATTTCCACTCATTTGGCTTTACGCATATTTCATTGATTATATAACTCCAAGATTATGTGTGGAATCACTATTCATTTGATTATGTCATAATTTCCACTCCCTTTTCTGTGGATATACTTTTGATACACATAATCACTCCATTGATAAATTCTCAAGTGATATGAACTTGATAAGAGTAATTTTAACTCAATCTCCTTTTGTTTAGTTAAATATCCAATTCATTGGTGTTGTTTTTACAAGAATTTGTGTGAATGTAATCTGATTGATTTACACTAAATATCCAATCATATTGAGTGTATTTATATTTTTCACACATAATTATTTCGTTGATTTATCCTTAACCTAAGGATACAGCCTTTATGAGAGATTTCATCTCAATTTAAATTCCATTGAGACTTATTTGTTGTTATACACCAAATCACTTTTATGTGGTGTATATAATGTACTCTGACATTGTATATCATGAATCCCTTTATTCTCATGATATTACAAAGTTTTGATTACCTCAATTATTTGTATTCAAGCGTCGCTCTTTTGGTTAGAATCTCTAACTAAAATACCATTTTTAAATGTTTTAAAGACTTATTCTTCTAAATCATTCTCATTAATGTCCATGTTTTAAAAAATGGTTTTAAGGATTTATTTATATGGACTTTAATGTTTTAAAATTAAAACTCCTTTTAAAAGTTTCAAAGTGGTATGGGAAACTTTGATTCAAAAATCTATTTTTAAATGGCTTCTTGACAAATAGTGTGACTTTTAAATGTTTTCAAGAGAAGGGGGATATTTCTCTCAAATAGTTTTGATGATTATTTTCACCTATGTCAACATCCTTCATTATTCTTGATTGAGGTTAATGTGATACAATACAATCTTCCATATTGTATTGAATGAGTTATGTTTGACTGTGGATGTGCTATTTTTATACCATTCATGGTTTGTGGTAAAAGTATTGACATTTCGTATGCTAGTTTTAATACGAATGTTTATGTTATGTTTAAACCTCTTCATATAAGGAATGCATTGGACTTAATAAGTGACGGGTGGAGCCCGCTATAGCTCCTCGATGCATCGGTAGGTCTCATGAGACAAATTAGTGTCTTGGCACAAGGCCTTGGCAAAATCTTATTTGTAGTCTTGGCACGAGGCCTTGGCTATGTGGTTATGATAGTCTGGCATTATGAATTCCATCATTATGAAAGTGGTTATTGATATTGCATGTGATTGTTCGACTAGTAGAATATCCATGTGAATAAGTAAATGAAATTATTTCATTTTATCTTTGTCATATTATGCTGAAGTTCACGTTTAAAAGGCTTTTGTTTTAATTATAAATTTCCTTAAGTGTTTATGCTTATTTATGAAAGCTTCTGCTATAATGTTATCCTTACTGAGCATTTGAGCTCACCCATTTAAATGTTTTATTTTTCCCAGGATTATGAAGAAGTAATTTATGAATGACCTGCAGGGATACTACGAGGGGATATGAAGACAAGATGTTTTTTTATGTAATGTAAAACTTTATGATTGTATCTAGTGTTTCCAAAGCTACTAAACTAATCGGTCTTTCGAGAATTGATCTTTCTTGTGATCATGCCAATGTTATGTAATAATGCACCGACTCTGGGTAACTGGGGTCGGGGCGTTACAGTTGGTATCAGAGGAAGTTTAGTACAAACCTTTGAAATTAGATTTAGAAAAACTCTGATTAGAGCACATAGAATTAAGATTAACATTGAGGATTATAATAGAATAACTTCCTATAATTTTGGTATTGTAGAGATTTTCTGATTTTTCCAAGCAATACATCCCTGTCTGGATACGAGTAGGTAGAGGTGGCTCTGGCATAGATGTACCTAGGGGTAAAACCCGAAAACACTGCTTTGAGCTAGACTCGAACGAGAACTGGTGCACGACAACGGGCCTTGCTACACTCTCGGTTACGACACTCCTGGGGGATATGCTAAGGATAATTTACAATTTCTTTACAAACCTATTTAAAGTAATATATATATATAAGATGAGAGTAAATGACCTTGGTTAATCCTAATGTGTTTCAAATTGAGAATATGGTGACATGTTAATCTCTAAATGATTTTATGACTAATTTTACTCACACAGTGCTTTCTGGTTTTAGTCAATGGCTAGATTCTAGGAAAGTCATAGTGACTTTGAGAATGATGTACAAGGTGGGAACGATGGTGGAAATGAGCAAAAAATGGAATGTTGATAGGTGTAAAAGATATCGTCTTTATGCCAAATCAGTTTTCCAGAAATATGATCAACAACATATATATTAACCAACTCCCTGACTCAACAAGGAAGAGAAAGGTGATGAATGATAAGAGCTCCAATAATGGAGACCATGGAGAAATGAACCCTAAATTTCCATCATGAAAGAAATGTGGTAGGAGACACCCAGAAATGTGTCTCAATGGGACCAAGAAATGCTTTATGTGTGGGAAGGAAGGACATAAAGTGAATAATTGCCGAAGAAAATGATGAGTACTATGGAAGAAGATAAAAATGGTCCCAAGAGTCCATTTACAGTCATTTTCCGTAAATGTAGGGGACCTGGCCATTACCCGAGTGAATGCCCTATTCAATAGGATATTTTCTTGGTCAAAGAAGAAGCTATGTGGAAATAAATGGTTAGAGAAATGTTTAAAAAGTTTTATTGCTCCTTGTTGATGGGTTTACTTTGGAATAATTTTCTCTTGTATTTTTAACCCTAAAGATTGACATGTGAGAATGATATTTGAGGAAGAATTACCTCTTCTCTTGTGGATATAGTTATAAATAACCATTTGGTTTTATATGACCATTGGGTTTGAGACAATTATAAGTTATTATAATTTGGGATGAAAATACAAGGTATGAGATAAGATTTGCGGTTAAATTATGTTATGGTTATTTTGAGGAATTTATCTCATTTTGGTAATGTTATAAAGCATAGTTTTTGAAAAGGACAACACATAGACCGTGTGACAACTCGTCGCGTTGGACAAAGTTGTGGGAATCGAACCCACAACCAAAGTGCGATTGGGATTTATCACCTACCACTAGACTACGTGATGTCCCTGGTTAGTGTGACTATTATTTTTAGTGAAATGATTTTATTGATCAATAATAATTTGATTTGGGATCTTATGCTTTATCAAATGATTACCCTTAGTGTAGGAAAATGATTTGGTGATTAAGTGATAGATGTTATTTCGGAAGTTGTTCTCTTTGTTGTGAACACTATATGCCCAAGGAAAATAGAATAGTATGGGATTTCATTTGAGTAATGGTGGATTTTTATCTATGTTTTTATTATGGATTTATAGTGATTTGGTTTGTTTATGGAAATGATTAGGTTAATTACTTTTAAGTATGTGACTTTAAGAGTATTTCATGTCATTTGGAGATAAAATTTAACATGGAATACTACATTCTTATAAGTTTTGAGTTTCAATATTAGTTCAGATTTTATTGATGGATTTTAAGGACAATTGATTATGGAATGGTATTTATTTAACTTTTGGGTATTGTTGGTTTAATTTTGGAAATTAAGATTATTGTTTATTTCTCTCAAGGAATATCCTTTTGGGGGATCATTAGATCTTTTACTAACCATTTTGGTTTTTATTAATCTCTAATGACAATGTAAATATATAGTTCATCCTACATGGATCATGTGATTCTATAGAAGTTTATTCTAGCTCTTCCAATGTGACCAAGTCTTCTTGAATACTCATCGTTTAAAAAAATGATTTAGTGGTGGAAATTTATTAAAGGATGAAACTCTACTTAAAATGTAAGTATATATCTCTATATTCTTAGTCAATATCATAAATTAATTCCTTGTCCTTATGTAATGTAACTTAAAACAAAAACAATGTTGTCCGATTACTTTCCTGCTAGGAGACTAATGGTCGTTTTTTCCAGCACAAGTGTGCGGTTTTCTTATTGTTAAATTTCTCCTGGCATGATTTCCATCCCTCTCTATCAGAACATGACACTTAGTTTATCATCCATATCCATGTTTTCCTACATGGAATCCAAGAATGGGTTATCATGGTTGACCTTTATACCTCTCTTTATTTCATTTAAAGTGATAGTTTTATTGACTTTTTTTTTCTGATGTGGGACTTTCCATTCTCAGGCCGAATTTTTAAAATTGCAAGGATGAAATTTATTGAAGGAGGGGTGAATGTAACACCCCAATCTTCCATGGTATACATCTCTTTGAATAATACAATAGCGTGTGTTGTACGTAACACTGAGTTCAAGTACACCACGACTTACCAAACTAGCCGTTCAAAAGAGGTTATGAATAATATTAACTGTATTTTAAATATTATATTATCCTTATAATTTTAATCCATATTATGAGTTTCTAAGACATTATTTATAAACAAATTCATTTTTTTTTCAAATAAAAGAAGTATTTTTCAAAAAATAAAATTTTATCGCCTTTTAATGGAGAAGCCTTTTTAAAACCAATATTTGAAACTTTTATATATTCAATTTTACAAAATGAAATTCTTCTTTAGAATCGGGACATAATAATTTAGTATCAATAATGTTTTGGTGTCTTTCTGATAGCTTTCATATTTGGGTGAATAGTGAAAAATACTATATTTTAACTGAAAACAACTTTTTTAGTCAAAATAATTTATATTGTTAAATTATACATTTTAATGGTTTGGAAGTATAAATAGATTATATTTTTACAATTTAATCTAATTATGGTCATTTTAAGTAATTTCACCTTGAAATTGGACATAAACAAGTGTCAAACCTTTAATAGTTATTATTTCTTAAAAATACGCATTTTGGTTTCGAAAGTGAGAATCAATTTTAAATTAATAAATGCAACTTTTATGTTTTTAATTTGGTAAAATAGACTTCATTTTTTTGATTCGGAATAACAAAATTATCCTAGGGTGAAATTTTGGTACTTTTTGGATAACTTTTATATTTTGATGAATAGTAAAAAATTAATAAATTTTAATTAAAAACCACTTTTTTAATTGAAATAATTAATAGTGATAAATTATTAAGATGAGTGGTTTTAAATCATATTTAAAATATATTTTTACCATGTAATAAAATGTGGGTCATTGAACATAATTTCACATTTAAACCAGACATAAACAAGTGCCATTATTTTGATAGTTATTATCTCTTAAAAACACGCTTTTTGTTTTAACAATGGGAATTAATTTTAAATTAATTTCTGCCACTTCTCTATTTTGAATTTGGAAAAATGGATTCCATATTTAGAATCAGGATTTTCATATTGTGTGAATAGGTAACTTTTATTTTTAGACATTTTGAATAATTATTGTGGTAAATATTTTATTTACCATGGTTAAGGGTAAATCCGGTAAATAAGGGTTAAAAAATAATATTATAATAATACTAAATTACCCTAAAACGTGTCCTATCCTTATTGGTTGATACATGTTCGACAATAGTCATATTTGGGTCGATTTGGGGACCCCATGGAGCAAATTGTAGGTGATGGGGACACTTTATTTTAATTAAGTTAAAATGATTACAAAAATGACACAAGCATATATCATTTAGAAAAACAATTTTTACATATGGTTATCTATGATGGATTTTAGACTATAAATATTAATTATAAAGATAAAATGATTTCCTACATAATGATATTTTATTTATAATTTTTAGACATTATATAAGTTAATTTATTTATGACACAATGGTGATGTAGTAATTACCATAATATTGAAAATTAGAATAATTGATATTATAAATACCCAAATAAATATAATTTGAGACTTTTATTGAATTAAAATAATTTTATAGGTTAATATGTAAAGTTAGGATTGCTTTAATTAACTTTGTTCGATGTAATCATTCTGTTATGTGTTTCACAAAAATCATCTATTGAATAGTGTCAAAATTGACATAAAAGAGTTTTTAAAACAAATATTATATTATTAATTGATATTAAATTCCTAAAAATATAAGGTTCGTCCAAAAGTCTTATATCATGTTAGGTGTACCATTAATGGACCACTTGGGGGTATCTTCGATGTATATGGTATGTTTATTAACCATATAATATAAAAATACAAAGAGACATTGTAAAAGTGAAACTAATTAACTAAGAGTTAATACTTAAAGATAAGGGTAATATAATGACCCAAACCTTCCTAAATTATATTGGTTGAGTGTTTTTCGACCCATACCCACCTTAACCTTTAAATAATCAACTTTTCAACTATTAGAAACCGAATATGAATTTATTATAAATTAATATTTCTATCTTTTCCAAAGGTGCCCCTCACCCCTCTTATAAAAGGGCACTCCTTCTCTTTTCTTCACACCTTCAAAGCCTTTTGGTTCGGCCAACCCCTACCCAAATACTCTCTCAACTTCCCTCACTACTTCATAGAGACCTTATTTTTATTAGAAAGCCATCTTAAGGAGCCCTTTTGATCAAATAAAAAGGAAGAACCCGAAGAAGAGGTAATGTTTTCACCACCCCTTTTCAAGTTCCTTTGTTCTTCCGCTTATTCTTTCTTTGTTATTACCATTATAAAATAACAACTCTAGTACAATATATATGCTTTTATGTTATTATAAATATGGTACAACCATATTCAGTATTCTATCCACCCTTTGAATAACATGTCACCATACGTGCGTACGTACGGCTTACCATCTCCACGTCGTGGTGTAATTGTTATTCAATATATTATTATTTGGATGGGTATAATAATGATGTGTAATTCATGTAAATAATAAATTTAACATGATAATGATTCTTTATATATAATATACCATCCAATTATATATTATTTTAATATCAAAAGAATGTTATTGTCGCTCGTGCGTACGTACGGACTACCGTCTCCACAAACGCGATGAGATTCATTTTCCATCGTATCCATTCAAGTATAATTCTCATTTGATGATTAAAAATAATATTTAAGGACTTGATAACATTATGGATATGAATAATATACATCCTATTAATAACAAATATGGCTAACATAATAAAGAATATAAAGTAAAATGAACCTATTAACACCCGAAATGACAATAATTCTAAGATATTATTAACAAATCAATGTTAAAGGATCATATATGATATCATATTAATGAATATGATTCTTGTATAATTAAATAACAGTTATTTCACCATTATAAAGGAGTTTAACCTACCGTCGACCAAGGAAAAAGTACAAAGTAATGGGTTTCTTATCTCACTCTTAATTTCGTGAGAATTCCATTGTTAACCACTTATTTATTACATGTGGTGTATGTGTACTACCCGTAATTTTATTCATTGTGTATTATAATTTAATTCATGGCTATATACATCATAATTGTATGATCCTTCTTTAATGGGTGTATATTTCGTATGTTACCTAATCGATAAGGGAATTCGAAATTTCAATTTCCACACATTTGGCTTTATGTATACTTCATTGATTATATTACTCCAAGATTATGTGAGGAATCACTATTCATTTGATTATGTCATAATTTCAACTCCCTTTTCTGTGGATATACTTTTGATACACATAATCACCCCATTTATAAATTCTCAAGTGATTGGGATGAACTTGATAAGAGTAATTTTAACTCAATCTCCATTTGTTGAGTTAAATATCCAATTCATTGGTGTTGTTTTTACAAGAATATGTGTGAATGTCATCGGATTGATTTACACTAAATATCCAATAATATTGAGTCTATTTATATTTTTCACACATAATTATGTCGTTGATTTATCCTTAACCTAAGGATACGACCTATATGAGAGATTTCATCTCAATTTAAATTCCATTGAGACTTCTTTGTTGTTATACACCAAATAACTTTTATGTGGTGTATATAATGTACTCTAACATAGTATATCATGAATCCCTTTATTCTCATGATATTACAATGTTTTTATTACCTCAATTATTTGTATTCAAGTGTCGCTCTATTGGTTAGAATCTCTAACTAAAATACCATTTTTAAATGTTTTAAAGACTTATTCTTCTAAATCTTTCTCATTAATGTCCTTGTTTTAAAAAATGGTTTTAAGGATTTATTTATATGGACATTAAAGTTTTAAAATTAAAACTCCTTTTAAAAGTTTCAAAGTGGTATGGCACACTTTGATTCAAAAATCTATTTTTAAATGGCTTTTTGAAAAACAGTGTGACTTTTAAATGTTTTCAAGAGAAGGGGGATATTTCTCTCAAATAGTTTTGATGATTATTTTCATCTATGTCAACATCCTTCATTATTCTTGATTGAGGTTAATGTGATACAATACAATCTTTCCTATTGTATCGAATGAGTTATGTTTGACTGTGGATGTGCTATTTTTATACCATTCAGGGTTTGTGGTAAAAGTATTGACATTTCGTATGCTAGTTTTAATATGAATGTTTATGTTATGTTTAAACCTGTTCATATAAGGAATGCATTGGACTTAATAAGTGACTGGTGGAGCCCGCTATAGCTCCTCGATGCATCGGTAGGTCTCATGAGACAAATTATTGTCTTGGCACAAGGCCTTGGAAAAATCTTATTTGTATTCTTGCCATGAGGCCTTCGCTATGTGGTTATGATAGTCTGGCATTATGCATTCCATCATTATGAAAGTCGTTATTTATATTTCATGTGATTGTTCGACTAGTAGAATATCCATGTGAATAAGTAAATGGAATTATTTCATTTTATCATTGCCATATTATGATGATGTTCAAGTTTAAAAGGCTTTTGTTTTAATTATAAATTTCCTTAAGTGTTTATGCTTATCTATGAAAGCTTCTGCTATAATGTTGTCCTTACTGAGCATCTAAGCTCACCCATTTCAATGTTTTATTTTTCCCAAGATTAAGAAGAAGTAATTTATGAATGACCTGCAGGGATAGTATGAGGGGATATGAAGATAAGATTTTTTTTATGTAATGTAAAACTTTATGATTGTATCTAGTGTTTCCAAGGCTACTAAACTAATCGGTCTTTCGAGACTTGATCTTTCTTGTGATCATGCCAATGTTATGTAATAATGCACCGACTCTGGGTAACTGGGGTCGGGGCGTTACAGTAAGACATACTTTCTTGAAAGTATAAATCAAGGGACCTTTATCAAAGGTTTTTGGATAACCCACTCTTTGGGTTAAAGGATTTACTACTTGTTACTTGTTTTTTTCATGTTTTCCACTGCATTTTGATTGGTAAGCAAATTATAACTATCTTATACATTTTTATACTTGTACTATAATTAGTGAGATTCTATATGCTTTAAGGTAGAATCGTTATCTTTGTAAACTTTTGTTAAGTTTCATTTCCGGAACCACTTTACTGGATTCAAGAAAGTTTGTATAACTTAGAGGTTTTTTGAATTTATCTTGTTTGACATTGTTGAACATAGTTACGGTCAAGGTTAGAAAAGAAATTTTTTATTCCAACCTTAAAGGTTCTAAAGTAATTTTTAATGTATACAATTCACCCCCCCCCCCCATCTTGTATATTGAGAATCTATATCATTAGATACTACAATCTATATCTTAATTCATTATTTCGATCCTATAATTTGCATTAGAGGATGTCTCTGAAATACTTATATTCATATATATTTTTTCTTTCTCATGTTTTCATTATTTTATATTTTCCTTTATTAGGAATATTTTCCTTGTTTACATTTTTTTACTAACAAGTTTGTGTGGAAAGATAATTTTCCCCTCAAGATGACAAGAATAAATGTTGGTTCCATAGACAACCTAAATCCTACTAGACCACCTATTTTTGATGGAAATGATTAAGAATATTAGAGAGTGAAGACATTTATTATCAATACTAGAGTAGATAATTGTTTTATTCTTATTGGAGGATATAAAATCCCTGACAAGGAAGTTAGTACTTTCACCAACAAAGAAAAGCATGAATATCAACTGAATTATAAGGTACCAAATATTTTTCTTTATTCTATGACTAGAAATATATATAGCCAAATTTCATCTTGTGAAGCAGAAAATTGTATTTCGAAAAAACATGAAGTTACTCACTTTGGAACTTCCAAATATATTGAAGCTAGAAGATCTATGATCAGAGATGAATATCATGGTTTCTTCTTTCTTTATGGAGAACCCATATGTATGGTGAAACTGAGAATTATGACTATTGTTAATAGTTTAAAATCTATGGGTGAGAAAGGATTAGATAATGAAGCTCTTGTGGAAAAAATAATAGACAACATGCCCAATAAATGGGAATTTAAGAGGACAACTATAAATAAGAATAGAAAAGTTACTCATATTTCTCTTGATGAATGTTTTGGAACTCTTATTCAACATAAGACAAGAATGAAGAGAGATGATGACAATATTAAGAAGAAGAATGGAAATGGTAGTGTTGCTTTTACTACAAATTCAAATCATATGAAATACAAGACTCCTTAGAGAGTTACACTAGATCTAAATCTAAGAAAGTTGTTATTCCATCTGAATCTAGTGGAAGTGAATCTTTAGAAAATTAGTTAGCCAATCGTGTTTGAAGGATGAACAGGATTGTTGGACAAAATAATTTTCAATCCAGTTACAGGAATAAAGAAAGGAAAGATAAGAAAGACTCAGAAGTCACTTGTTATGAATGCAAAAGAGATGGACATATAAGTCTAGATTGTATTATTCTTCGGAGAAAGGAAATAAAGGAAAATAATTCTGAGATAAATAGAAATAAGTACAACAAATCTAAAGCTAAGAAAGTCTTTCAAGCGAATGACACCTAGATTTCTAGTGGTGGTGACTCTTCAGATGAATCATCATATTACTAATCTTATAGACAGAAGAATATTTGTTTATTAAAGAGACTACATATTGAAAATCATTGCTTAATGGCTAAGGTAAACAATGATGAATCAATCACCAATGCATCTTTAAATAGTAATAGTAATTACTATGAATCCTCGGATGAATATTCTTCTTCTTATGAAGATAATACTTCACCTACCTATGAAGAAGTCTCTAGGTTTGCTAAACTCCATAAGAATAAGAATTCAAAACTCAAGAAAAATATTGATAAAGAAAATTATAGAAATATTATTCTTATTAATGAAATATTAGATAATTCTAAAGATCTTGATAAGAAATTTCTTGATTTTGAAAGTATTTCAAAAAACCATAAGTAAATTCTGAGATGGATAATCTTTCTAAGGATCCAGAAAAAGTAATTTCTATGGAAATGTTTTCGAGCATATATCTAGCTCAAAAACAAATTTTTTGGAAGTTAAGAACTTAGTTATCAAACTAAAATATGAATTTTTTTCCTTGAGAATTTTTTTTTCAAACTTTACCTTAGGTACGGAAAATTTTGATAAGATGTATTCTCAAATCTGACCTCTAAGGAATAATTTTGGTTTTGGTTATACAAGTTCAAAACTGTTTTTTAGTAACAATTATTTTGTTCCACAAAGTGCTCTATTCTGCACTAAGTGTTAGTTTGGTGGGCATTGGGAAAGAATTTTTTCCCTAAACAAAACTCTGTCATTAGGATTTCATAAGTCTTATTTTTCAATGAAGATGTGGATTCCTAAGATTTTTTGTTCTGAAGTTTCTAGACCCAAGAATTATTTGGATTCAAAAAGTCAAACTCTTTTATTTTCATGAAAATAAATATTTTACCAATAGCAATACATGGTACATGGATATTGGATGTTCTCGTCCTATGACTGGTAACAAAAACTACTTTGAAAATATTATCAAGATGAAAGGAGGAAAAGTAACTTTCAGAGATAATGTTCAGAGAGATATTATTGGTATAGGTATCATTGTTCTTCTTGGAAAAACATTGATTTCAAATGTTTTATTTGTTAAGGGTATTAATCAAAACCTCATTAGCATAATAAAATTATGTGATGAAGGTTACCTTGTGAATTTTAGGAATGAAAAGTTCTTAGTACACAATTCCAAGGAAGATTTTATTCTTTCTGCCCATAGGCAAGAGAATGTATACACACTAAACTTAGAAGACTATAGAAGCCTAGTCTTACCTTTCCTTAGTGCAATAGAAGATCATTGTTGGTTGTGGCATAGAAGGTTAGGTTACTTTAACCTTAGGAACCTATGTGAAATTTCAAATAAAAGACTATTTAAGGATATACAAGAGCATAGATTTGATTCTTCAAAAAAAATTATCCTTATCAATATGGAAAGCAACATAAATAAAGTTTTAAATCAGTTGGTGAAGTCTCAACCACTGATGCATTATAGTTAGTGCACATAGATCTTTTTGGTCCCACACAAACAGGAAGCATTGGAGGCAAATATTATGTATTTGTCTTAGATATTGATTACACTGGATTTATGTGGGTATGTTTTCTAGCAAAGAAGTCTGAAGATTTTTCTTATTTCAAAAGTTTTAGAGCTCAAGTTAAAAATGAGAAAAACCTTCCTTTGAAAACTATTCTTAGTTATCATGGAGGATAATTTCGAAATTCCGATTTTGAAACTTTTTGTAGTAGAAAAGGCATTACTAATAAATTCTCAGCACCCAGAACACCTCAACCAAATGGTGTTATTAAAAGTAGATATAGAATTATTCAAAATATAACAAGAACCATGTTGAGTGACTATTCAGTAGCCAAATATTTTTGGGTTGAAACTGTAAGTATTGCTTGTTATACTATAAAATGAGTTTTGATTAAACCTTTTCTTAATAAAACTATTTATGAGTTATGGAATGGTAGAATACCTATACTTTCCTACATCAATGTTTTTGGTTTTAAGGTATTCATTCTGAATATTAAAGATAATCTACAAAACATATCACTAAAATATGATGAGGAATTTTCTTAGGCTACTCAACAAATTCTATGCCTTAGAGAGTTTTCAATAAAAACACTTGTAATTTTAAAGAAATAGTACATGTCAAATTTGATGAAACTGGTCCATTTTTTTTAAACAACCCCAACCTACACATTTGGCTGTTTTTTCAAAAACTAATTATCAACCCTTGATAGAAGATCCTTCTAATAAGGAAAATATCCAAGAAGATATTTCTGAAACATTTACCCCAGAATACATTCTACCCTATGATGATGAAGAGGTTTTACAAAACCCAAATCAGTTGTTTCATAAGAATATTCCCAGTAATAGTATCATTGGTGATGTAAATAAACCTATAAGGGCTAGAAGTTCCTTAATAAATAAAGTATAACATCTAGCATTTTATTCCCAATTATAACCAAAAAGCACTGATGAAGCTTTAGGTGATGATGATTGGATAAAATCTATGCAATATGAACTAAATGAATTCGAAAGGAATAAAGTCTAAACCTTGGTTGAAAGACCAATGGAAAATTCTCTTGTTGGAGTCAAATGGGTCTTCAGAAATAAGTGTGATGAAAATGGAATCATAGTATGAAATAAAGATAGATTAGTTGTTAATGGATATAATCAACATGAAGGAATAGACTATGAAAAAACCTATTCTACAGTATCTAGACTTGAGTCTTTTCGTATTCTACTTTTCTTTGCAACATTCTTAAATTTCAAACTTTTTCAAATGGATGTTAAATGTGCTTTCCTTAATGGTTATGTTTAATAGTATGTTTTTGTTGAACAAACTCCTGGTTTTGAAGATACAAATCATCCTAAACATTTTTTCAAACTTACCAAAGCTTTGTATGGACTTAAGAAAGTCCCTCGAGCCTGGTATGATAGACTTACATGATTTTTTCTTCAAAATAAATATGTTAAGGGAAATGATGATCCAAACCATCTTATAAATAAATATAAGAAAAATGTTCTTATTGTTCAAATTTATGATGATGAAATTATATTTGGTTCAACTCAACAATCTTTAACTGATTCTTTTGTAGATGTAATGAAATTTGAGTTTGAAATGAGTATGATGGGTGAATTAACATTTTTCCTTGGTTTTCAAATTTCTCAAAAACCAGAAGTAATCTATATATCCCAAAATAATTTTATTAAATATCTTCTTAAATAGTATGGATATGACAACACTAAGAGTTTATCTACTCCCATTGGTACCTCAAATTCACTTGATCTAGATGAAGCTGGGAAACCAGTATATCAAACATCTTTTAGAGATATGATTAGAAGTCTACTTTACTTGATCTAGTCACCCGGAATTTATGTTTTCAGTATTCTTATGTGCATGATATAAATCCAGTCTTAAGGAATCTCATTTAAAGGCAGTGAAAATAATTTTTCGCTACTTAAAAGGAACCATTGATTTAGGACTCTTTTATACTTCTGGAAATGATTTTGTTTTAAAAAGTTTTTTGAATGCTGACTTGGGTGGATGTAGAATGGATAGGAAAAGTACATCTGGATATTCTCATTTCTTATAAGATTTATTAGTTTCTTGGTCATGAAAAAAGCAACACTCAGTAGCAATTTCCACTACTGAAGCTGAATATGTAGCATTTGGAAGTTGTTGTGCTCAAGTGTTGTGGATGCAACACACACTCATTGACTATGGTATGATTTTTACCAAAACACAAATTTTGTGTGATAATACTAGTTCCATTGCCTTACGTAAAAACCCTTCACATCACTTTCATTCAAAACACATATATATTAGGCATCACATTCTTAGGGATCACACACAAAAAGGAGATATCATTCTTCAATTTATCGGAATGCAAGATCAACTTGCTGATATTTTCACAAAATCATTTCCATCTGATAGATTTGAATATATTAAATAGAAGTTAGGAATGATAACCATAAGGTAATTTTCCTTGTTAAATTCCTGTTGAAACCTATATCCTTATAGTAATAAACTCTTTTTCAAAGGGGGAGTACATTTGTTTGTTATTCGTTTAATTTTTTAAATTTTCTTAATGAAGATTTTTAAAATTTTCGTAATGAAGATTTTCCATATTTTCATAATTATGATATTCAAAATTTTTGTAATGAAGATTTTCAAAATTTTTGTAATGAATATTATCAAAATTTTCCTAATGAAGATTTTCAAAATTTCCGTAATGATGATTTTCCAAATTTTTGAAATGAAGATTTTCCAAATTTTTGTAATGATGATTTTTTTTCACATAATGAAATTTTTTTAAAAAATCCTAGTTAGTTTTTCAAATTTTTCATAACCAAATTTTTCAGATTCTAATGTTCTTCATGAAGAATGTTTCCTCAATACGAATAATATTCCTAGCAATCTGATAGGTATAATTCCTTCTTGAGTTTTCGTAATCATATTTTACTTGTTGGTATTTTGTTTGTTTTTTTTAAATTCCCATATTCCCTTTTCCTTCATTCTGAGTTTTTTTCTTTAAAACCTCAAAAGATTGTATTCTATCAAATTTTCCTTGCAGCTATCATCTCAAAAGTCATATCTGGTTGGAAGTTTTTTCAGCCGATAGATTGAGTATTGAAACTGAACTGTCACCTCAGTTGCCTATATAAAGGACCGCTAATGGTTTTCCCACATCAATCTCAATGCTCTCATATGAGGAAGCTCTACCCTTTAACTTAAGCCCGTTCTGAACTTATCTAAACATGCTCAATTCTGAATGTCTGTCGAAGAATCTTCTCAGAAATACATGTCAACTGTCAAGCTAATCTCGGAGTGGTAGGTTTATAGGTAAAGGTTGGTGCATCCAAAATTCTTCTCCAAGTATTATTCAATAGTCTCAAAGAACATCAAGTTGAATGGATGGGAGAGTGTTTTCATATCAAAACCAGAAGCTCAAGATTTAGTATATTAAGATTTTCTAGTTGAGTTATATGAATCCTTATGTTTTCTCGAGAAAGAAGATAGAGATAAGTTCACTTTCAATAGCTATGGGAAGAATTATACTCTTTCCTACACCAAATATGCTATATTGTTCGGTATTATATATGAAGGAGAAGCCGAGTTTTTTTCTCATATGTTTCTTTATAATCAAGGGAGTTTCAATATTATTAAGGCTATGGCTTGTCTTCGACTTTCTGAAGTAATGAAACCGTAGATTGACCATATGTCTACAAATTTCTGGATTCTTGAATTTTGGGTTCATGGTTTCATAATTCTAAGAAAAGGTGACAAAGATACTATGAACAAGAGTTACATGTACATCCTGGATTTCTTGTTAAATCTAGTGAAGGTAAATTTTGTTAATCATATTCTTTTTATGATCGAGAATATAAAGAATGGAAATCTGAAGGCTCAAATAATTATGTATCTATCCATTCATTCAAAGCTGATTGTTCGGTGCTTAGATTCTTTCAAAATTACTTAGAGTTCAAAGATAAGAAATTTCAAAGTTATTCTAGTTAGTGATGATACCTTGAAAAGGATGAAAATTAGTTTTTCTAAGGAATCCAGAGAATTCTATGATTTTTCAAAAGAGGAAGTGGAATCCATATCGAAGAAACAGAAATTGGTTGATCCCTCTAAAAATTTTGGAAGGAAGAGAAAGTTGAAGGAAGTAGAAGAGGAAGGAAAAATTCGAGATCCTAAATAAGTCCAATCCACACCTCCAAAACATAAGAATAAAAAAAACATATCCGGATGAGGTAGTAGCTAAATAGATGGAAGAAAAGAGGAATAAGAAAGTAAGGGAGCCTAGCTTTGGTTTGGATCCTACTGAAGCAAAAGGCTTTAGGGAAAAAATTACTGATGAGCTTGAAAATCAAGAAAATGAAAAGAAACAAAAGGATAAGATGTCTGATTCTAAAATAGTTTAATCACTTCTGAAGGATTATGAGAGAGAATCCAAAAAATATTACCGTACAAGAATCCTTCTTGGTAGATGCTTTACCAGAAACACGAGGGAAGTAGTATGTGACTCTGGAAAAAGTTATTGAAAAATCAGTTTAAGTAGTAGAAGCAGTTGAAGAAGAAGAATAATAAAGTAGTGGTGACACCAAAGAGTTGATTAAGCAAGTGAAATATTTTCACGTGAAGTAAATTCCATCTGAGAAGGTATCAATCTAAACATCTGAAGCTGAGTCTTCAAAGCTGGTTACCCCTGGGAAAGATGAGAAAGGTGAATATGACAAGGTTGAAGAAGAAGTGAACAAGTTGTCTGAAGAAGAGAGATTTAATCATAATTTCATTCATCCTGAGTATATCGAGGCAGAATTTGGGAAGAAGCTGATAGATGAAGACAGAATTGTTCAACTATCAGATAGTGAACATATATCTCCTAATCAAGATGAAGCCATTCCAAATGTTGATAAGGATAAATAGGTAGTTGTTGATACTCCTACAAGAATAGTAGTTAATAATAAAGAATTTGGCACTTCGTCAAAGAAGAAACATCTTGAGTTAAAAAAGGATCCCTCACCAAGAAAAATCTCAGATTCGGAATCATCATCCCTTAGACATGATTTCATTATTGAGTCTCTGAAGAAGCTTGTTGGGGCAATTCTGATATTTCCAAGTATTTATTCCAGATGACAGTTGCATCAACACACCTTAAATCAGAAAGCAAATTCAGTATCCATGGTGATTGATAAGTGTGTTAAAATTGAAGAATACTTTAAGACTTTTCTTACCAATTATGAAGCTCACAAAAGGTCATACAAGAAGATGAATATCTTGTCTAGAAAGATAGTTGAAGACATGCAGATTCTTGATGAGATTCCAGAATGTGTCATGGATGCCTTTGACACTGAAGATAGTAAATTCGTTGATCTTACCAAGTCTTTCAAAGAAAAGCTAACCTGAGAATAGAATATTCGGATGTAAGAAATAAAATATCTAAATAGGAAGTTGTATTTAGTTTCCCAAAGTTTGAAGAGAGAAAGAGATCTCAGAATAGAGATAGAAGAGAAGCCAGTGAAGTATGATGAAGCTCTAAAGAGTCAAGACGAATCTCTAAAATCTCAGGAAGATAAAATCAAAGTATTAGAGAAGAAAGAAGAGGATCAAGATCAGCTTCATAAGTGAGTATAGGAAGATTACAAAGAGCTCAAAAAGTTGAAAACAATAGTGAAGAAGCTGATTCCCAAAGAGAAGGAAGGATAAACCTTTTTCAATTCCGATATTTTGTTGTATTTCTTTCTTGTAAAATTTTTTCCAATCCAAATAAAAAATTTGGTTGCTCTTCTTTTGGATGTTTAGTACTAATATTTTAGGTACCATAATTTCTTTTCCATTCCCATTAATCCTTTTTGAAAATAAAAATGGGGGAGAAAGGAATGTCAAAAAATAATACTAATACTAAGACAGGGGGAGTTCGTCTAATGGGAAGTTTTCATTATAATGATTTCCATATTCAAAATAATGAAAAATCTCATTCCAGAAATAGAGAATATGATCCTTAGTGTTTCCAATGCCTAAGGTGGAGTTAGTCGTATTCATCTTTTCTCATGTGTTAAGGGAGATATTTTTTTTCAAAGTCCAGAAAAATATTTTCTAAAGTCCTTATATTCTTTTCTATAAGGATGTTTGTGCTTTCAAAAAAGGGGGATAATTTTGAGTCAATAAGGTTTATTTATGACTTTTCAATTCCTTCATGTTTTGAAAATCACAAACACTCTTTCTTAAGGAAAAATTTCTTTTTCCTATGTCTTATCTTTATGAGGAAAGTTTTCCTTTCCCAAGGGAATTTTTCCTCACTATGTTTTCATTGTTCATATTCTAAGTATAAAATTTAGTTTTGTATCCAAAACCTTGAAATCATATATTTACTTAGATATAAAGAATTATATTTTCAGGATCCAAATTCAGGTTTTGAACTCCTTGAATTCAGACTCCGAACTCTTATGAGTTCGGGATCTGAGTTCTTCGAATTCAGACTCTGAAATCATGTGAATTCAGGTTCCATGTTTTCTGAATTTAGACTCCGAACAATTATGAGTTTAGACTCCAAATTCCTATGAACTCATACTATGAAATTTTATGAGTTCAGACTCTGAATTCCTATGAACTCGGACTCTAAACTTTTATGAGTTCAGACTCCAAATTCGTATGAACTCAAACTCTGAATTCCTATGAACTCAGACTCCAAACTTTTATGAGTTCAGAGTCTAAATTCTTATAAACTCGGACTCCAAATTCTTATGAATTCAGACTCCGAAGTTTATAGAATTCTAAATCTAAATTCCTTGATAAAAAGAATCCGAATATCCATGTATTATAGACTCTGAATAGTTTTTTGGTTAGAGTCAGAACATTTTTTTTCTTAGACTCTAGAAAATGAATTTGTTTAAGAAACCATATTTTTTTATCCTAGATATATTCATGAAATGATGGTGTGATTTCTGTTACTAACTAACCGTTGTTCGAGTGACACATGTACAGGTCCCTCCAGAATTCAAGGAAAAATATGACCGCTGGAGGAGGGAGCTGACCATTGGAGTTGTTCCTATAAATAGGATCCCATTTGAATGAAATCATAATGTGGATCAATCTAGAGATTAGATTCTACAGAAGTGATTTCTAGAGAGGTAGACTTTCTTGCATTGTGTGTACTGAACACTTTTTTCAAAATTGCTTCGTGCGAATCTGAATACTACTGAGTACATTCTAGGGATTCTGGGGAAAGTAAGACTGATGTGTCAACTACCTTAAAGTTTGAGGACTTCCTTGCTGTGGAAGACAAAGGTGCCAACTTTCTTAAAGTTGAGGGCTTGTAGGGATATCAAGACAGACTCCGATCATTGTATCGTGGGATTAACCTGGTGTGGGTAAGATAGACTTTCTTGAAAGTATAAATCTATAATCCTTTATCCAAGGTTGTTGGATACCCTACTCTTTTGGTTAAAAGATTTACTACTTTTTACTTTTTTTTCAAGTTTTCTGCTGCATTTTGATTGTTAAGGAATGTATAACTATCTTATACTTTCTTATACGTGTACTCTAATTAGTGAGATTCTATATCCTTAAAGGTATAATCTTTATCTTTGTAAACATCTGTTAAATTTCATTTCCGGAATAACTTTTCTGAAATAAAGCATGTTTTTAGAATATAGAGGTTTTTTAAATTTATCTTGTTTAATTTTGTTAAACATAGTTTTGGTCAATGTTAAAAACCAAAGTTTTTATACCAACTTTAAAGGTTACAAAGGAATTTTTAAAGTATATAATTCACCCCCCCCATTGCATATTGAGAATCTATATCATTAGATACTACAATTAGAATATTCATTCATTATTTTGATCCTACATTTATTTGATACATATAATAAAGGTATATAACCAATCACATATTAGTATAATGCCAACATATTGAAAGGCATGGAACCTATTACATCTCAGTATGGAACTAGTGTATTATAAAGGTATGTAAACTCTTACATCTTGGTATGGAAACAACGTGTTATAAAGGAATGGATCATGTACCATATCTGTATGGAACCAACTCATTGTAAAGATATGGAACCTATTACAGACTGGTATGACACCAACTTATTATGATGGTATTATACCTATGAAATTATGATATGGCACTGTCTAGGGTATCGAGGTATAGAACCTATAACCCCTAGGTATGATTATATATGGTATCACACCATTGAGAAGGATCGATGCAAGTAACCAACAAATTTTTTATACTTTCACATGTCTGTATATAGGTCTCCCTTGTTATACACCTAGGGACCTAGCTTATATAGGTATGTTACTCTTATCACATGCGGCTTATATCGAGATGGTTACTACCAGTTATTGATACATCATATATATATATATATATATATATATATTGATTCTCATATATTATATCCTAGTTATTGTACAACTTTTTCCATGGACTTATTATATTTACCTTACATCCATTCTTACCTATTATACCTAATAATGATTCTATATATTATGCATGGTCTATATTTGTTATAGAGATCATTTGTGGTTAATTTCTGAGTATATCTCAAAAAAATTAATCCATCAATCAGTAACCAAAAAAAATTCATAGATATAGGAAGAGATATGAATTTTTTTGGTTACCGATGCTTAATTGATTATAGCATGGTAGAGGGGGAGCACAGGCTTTAGTTATGGATTGTGATTCTATCTGGATATAGGCTTTTTTGTCTTTTGTTTCTTTATATATATATGTTTCTTTTTTTATTCCCTCTTGTTTGTTATTATTTTATTAGATGCAGTAAATTATATCATTTTTTATATGATACTCAATGTTTCTATTTATTTCTTGTTTTCATTATCATCGGGATGTTTTACTTTAACTGTTATTGTTTTCATTTATTATGCTTCTTTTATTATCCATTTATTACACCCTAATGCTACTCTGATTACTGATGTATAGTATCCCCAGTGTACCACCTTATCCCTTCTGTATTAGTTGAAATCCCCTGGAATATAGGGCAGCAAGCATGAGACCATGTGACCCATCAGCCTGAGGCACTGTTTAGTGGATCCTGGTTCATGATTTTTCAAATTTGTATTTTAGGTTTATTTTCATCAGCTTACTATTTTTGGATGGAAGAAAGGATACTAGGATGTGTTATAATTTGATAATTATATTGTTACCTTGTGTATCTAGCCTGCGTTTGGGAGAAAAGAAAAATTACCTGGGATAGGACATGATATTCCCATTTATGACTACTATAGTTGATTTGATTCCACCAGTGGGTGATGCGCATGATATATGATGTTATTATTAACATGATGTTAGCTTAAATTTCATCCTTGGCACAGTACGAGAAATAATCCTTGATTATACATCATTATAAGCACCTTATAAGATTAATATGTAATGCATTATACCTTTCCCTGTAGGTTTCATTACCTTACTATATGACACTTGTTGTGTGTTCTTTGATTGATATATATGTTATGAAAATAATATTTCTATTATAAAAGGATATATAATAATTGATATTTAATGTTTATCTGTAAACCTTAATTTTTTTCTTGTATAGGTTAATTATAGAACATTAACTAATCAATTATCACAAGTTTGAGTTATGTAATTGAGATTACATAGACTAAAATGTTAGTTGATTCGAAATATAGGAATTCAATTTATAATGTAATAAGTTCATATAACATTAGAAATTTGGAAAGATGATTTATTTAGTAAAATATTCTTATTCTGCATGTTAAATTCTTCTCCCAAATGTAAAGGTATGTACATAGTTAAATGAATTTCAAATAAAAATTGATAAATCATATACTTGTATAATTTAGGAATGGTACTTCAATTAATTGGTATGTTATGTAAATGTATGACTGGATAAATCTAAAATTATAATATGGTATACAATAAATTTGTATTCTAATTGAAATCTAAAGGGTATTTTTCTCTATAAATTTCAATTTACCTTCTATATAACCTGACCCTTACAGTGAAATAGAGAGCTTGAACTAGACTCGACCTTAGTAGTGGGAAGTAGGTAGTGTCTCTAGAGTTATTTAGGATCATTCCTATAACCCATACCTAGATTTAAAAGCATGAAGAGGAGTGGTGTTTTTGTATAGGATGGACTGTACATGTCCTATTATTATGTTGTAATTTTACCATTATGAAATAGCATATGAGGCATGTAATTCGAATTTTTAGAGCTATTCCACAATGGATTCATCGTGTCATGCAATAGAAGGGTAGTGATGACCATGCTCTAGGGTTTGTGGGCCCTGATACACCAGTGTTACCTCTAGTACATCCACATGTGGCACCTCCTATTATCCCTGATGTAGGTAATGATTCACAGTTTCAAGGAGAGTTCCTTAGGATTATTCATACTATACAGGATCTCTAGAACTTTCCTCTTATATGGAAGAGTTGGTGTGAGAGTTCCAAATGTAGCATCCACCCACATTTTCAAGGGTTGGAGGTCCTCTGGATATAGATTCATGGTTAGATTCTATGTTTACTATCTTTGACCACAATGAGACACCTCCTGAGAGGAGAGTGAAACTCACTACATATATTCTTTTTGATTCTTCTAAGGGGTGGTGGGATGTTATAACCCATGTATAACATCATTATGGTGTTCCCTGGGTTTATTTTAAGGTTTTATTCTATGAAAGTTTCTTCCTTGGTACCCTTAGGGTTGATCTTCCTTGGTATTTATATTCATTGTGTATTAATTATCTCATTTTATTGAGCTTCGGTGATTTGTCCCTATCTATATCATTGATGATCCTACAAAAGTGAGAAGATTTTAGGTTGGGATCATAGATCAAATTCAATATTTGTTGATTATTTTCGGATGACTACCATTTATGATATAGTAAACTATGATCTTATTACAAAACATTAATTGAGGGAAGGTAGGGGAAAATCAGTGTGGATCAGCTTTGTGACCCCATAGTGTAGTATCATGTGGAAGGAAGCATCGTTATGAGACCTGTCCTAAGGGATGTATATGTTAGAGTACATTTACTAACTTTTTCTTAGTTTTCCATTACTGTGGAAGGTATGAAAATATTAAACCTCAGTGTGAGAGGGATCTAGTTTATTATTGATCCTACCATTGGATGGGACATTTACATAATTTTTTTAGAATCTTTCCCCCTATGTCTAGTGAGAGAGGATCAAAAATGTATTCGGGTCCTGGAGTATAACCAATAGTTCTGTATCAAGTAGAGACCTGAAAAGCTACCCAATAGTTATGTCAAGGGGTGGTCCTGGTGAGGGAATTTTGACACCAATTATCAAAAATTTGTAGATCAAGAATTCTCAAGGAATTCAGGTTGAATATTAGGGTTGTGGAACATGTTCGGTTTATACTGTGTTTCATGTGAAAGGGGAGCATAGTATCAGGTCTTCTATAGTTCTAGGTATGATTTTATTATCCTCCACTTTAATATCTTTTTTTTCTACACAGGGGATTTTAATTCCATTATCTATATAGATTTTTTGGAATTCCTTGCACTCAAAATTCAGTAGTTTTTTTGGGTGATAAGCCTTCAAAATATTTTGGGTTCACTAACTGAGTGTGTAAGACAATGTGGGGAGTTTCCCTTGAGATAGGAAGAAATCACTTTTTTAGAACTTCTTCATCCTTGAGATGACTGGATTTTATTTCATCTTTGGGATGGATTTGATGATTACTTATCATAACTACATGGACTTTTATCACTACAATGTGTCCTCTTCGTCACCTTATGGAAATATTTATTTTTATAATGGTTAATGAGATGTCCATGAACGAAGATATAGACTAGACAATCATGGGTTGATTGGCATGATAGTACAAATTTATAGATTAAAATGAAATATTAGGGAATATGTTAAGATTAATTCCCTCCTATAGCAGATCATTTCAAGGAAATCATTCCAAATTACTTTTCTAGTTTACCTCCCAATTGAGAGGTTGAGTTCTCAATTGATCCAGTTCCAGGAGTTACACTAGTGTTAATTCTACATTATATGATGGGTACTATTAAGTTGTAGGAACCCAAGAGATAGAAAGACAACATATAATATAAGGGTTTTATATAGACCAGCACTTCTACCTGGGGTTCACTAGTCATTTTTTCTAAGAAGGAAGATGTAACCCTAATGAATTGTGTGGATTACCAAAAGTATAATTAGCTTACTATGAAGAACTGATATCCTTTTCCTCATATAGATATCCTCTTTGATCACCATCGAGGATATTAGGTTTTCTCAAAGATTTATTTGAGGTAATGATATCATCAGGTATAGGCTAGGTATTTTGATATACCTCGTACATAATTATGTAGAAGGTATAGTACTTATGAGTATCTTGTTATTCCATTGGGTTTCATAGACACACTGGTCATTTTCATGGCTATGAAAAATCAGGTATTCCACCTGTTTTTTGGATTCATTTGTGTTATTCATTATACATGACATCTTACTGTGTTCTTATACTCAACAATACCATGATGAACATATTAATATCATTTGGAATACACTAAGAGAGTTTCATCTATATTTTAACAAAAAATATCTTTTGGATCAATAAAGTGAACTTATTAGGGAATTTATTTCAATGGTTGGAGGGTCTTTTTACCCAGAGAATGTGATATCAATAGTTACCCGGGATCATCCCAAGAACATGTTTTATATAAGTAGTTTTATGGGGTTTTTTGATTATTATAGAAACTTTATACAGGACTTTTCATGCATAAAAGAACCTCTCATGGGTTTTAATAAGAAGTTTTTGTATTTTTTATGGTCAAAATCCTGTGAGATTTCATTTTAGAACGTGAAAGGGAGATTCACTTTAGCATCGATCATGAATCCCCCATATTCAAGAATAATCTCTACAGATTATTGTGATGCTTCGGGTATCAATCTAAGAGTAGTTATGATGAAGAAAGATCAAGTCATAGAATACATGTCTCATTTGTTGAGGTTGCATGAGAGGAATTACCCGATGAACGATCTTGAGCCGGTATCTGAAGTTCATGCATTAAAATGTTTGAAACATTATTTTCATGGAAAATGTTTCTGGGTGTTTACATAAAATAAAACCCTTAGGAAAATTTTCATGTAGCATGACCTGAATATTAGGTAGAGAAGTTGGGTTTAATACCTTTAATCCTTTGATTTTGATCTTTCCTATACATCTGGGAAAGGAAATACTGTAGCGGCTACTCTGGGTGAAATAACTCAAACACATGTAGTTTTGGAGGCCAGTAGAGAGTGGCAGTTTATGGACCTATTTTATGATATTCACTTAAAGATTCATGTACTTATTAGATACTCATTAATTTCATTTTTATCAGTGACATCTTAACTTATGGAGGTAATCGAAGTTGAGGTGGTTATCAGATCTCAAGGGATTAGTCCTATGGTAGAGTGTTTCAAGCAAGGACCTGCCACCAAGCTAGATCATTGATGATGATGAGTTCCTTTGAATCTACAGATGTGTGTATATTCCTAAATAAATGTGGGAGGAATTGATGTGAGATTATTTTGATACTACTTTGGTGGTATATATTGGGATTAAAAATATGTATCATGACATACATCACTAGTATTGGTGGTTGAGGATGAAAAGGGAGATACAAGGTTTTGTTACTCGGTGTTCCACCTTTTAGAAGGTAAAGGAATAATTCTAGTTACCAGAAGTTATTTTACATCTATTTCCCATTCCTAATTGGAAATGGTAAGATATCATTATAGATTTTGTTACTAGATTATAGATATTCCCTTGAGTTAATGTAGTAATATATGTTATCATTGATAGGATCACTACGGTCATACACTTTTTACCCATTAGATAAACCTTCTCAATACTTGATCTCACAAGATTATATGTCTTTGAGATTTTATGATTATGTAGTTTTTGTCGTTCAATCATTTTTGGTAGGGATAATCGATTCACATTGAGGTTCTATCAGGGGTAACATAAATATTTGCGTACTTATGTGATTTTGAGCACAACCATTCACCCTGAGACTTCCAAATAGTCAGAACAGATAATACATGTGTTATAGGGAATTCACAAAGCATAAATCCTTGATTATAGAGGTTCTTGGTAGAAACATATACATATTTTCATGTCCCCCTACAATAATATTATTTAGGATATGATACAGATGGATCCCTATGTGGATTTTTCTAGTAGGTGATGCCATTCACCTTTATGTTCTATAGATATAGTTGACGACACACCAGATAGACATCATCTCATTCAAAAGACATCAGAATATTTTCAGTTGATTTTAAACTAAGTGGATACAACTCAGTGTAGGAATAAAACATATGTTGACCCTTGAAAATGGCCACTAGGGTTTGGGTTTAGGGATCAAGTATTCTTGTGTCGGTCTACTAGAATGGGGTGTCAATATTTTATGTGGATAGGTAAGCTATATCATTGGTTTTTTGTACCTTTTGTGGTTTTGGTGAGGTTTAGACCATTTAGTTATCAGATAAGAATTCCTAATAGATGTTTGTTAGTGCATGACATTTTTCATGTCACTCAGTTATGTCATCGCTACTTAGACCTGTCTCTTGTTTTCTAGCATGTTGTGGTGGAACTTGATGTTGATTCTTATTTTGTGAAGCACCTTATTAATATTCTGGACTGAAGAATTATGAATTTATGAGGTAGATTTGTTCCATTACTACTAGTTATATGGTAGAATGGCCATATGCAAGATGAGACCCGGGAGTGAGAGGTTGATATACATACTTGGTGGTAGTTGTTATTCTTGAAAGATGTTGTACCACTCATGGAATGGAAACATGGGGATGAGTTATTTTAAGGGGGTTGTAAGATCCTAATTTTTCCTATGAGGTATGGTTTCATTAATTTTTAGTTAAAATCTTGTTGATATTTTATTTTGGATTGAACTCAAAAACATCACCTTAGGGTGGGTAATTTTTATTTTTGGAAGGATGTTTGTAGGGGGTGGGGCTAAGATTCCATGAAAATACACAATGTGTATTAGTCTAGACATACCCATTTCATGATGTGTATTTTTTCCCAGGAGAGAAAAAACTCTATTATTATTGTATATGTAAAGTTTACACTTCATGTAAATCCCTTAGGTTTTTTTAAAGGTGGAAAGGCCTCTTATTTTGATTGAATATTTTACCCTCTCTTTTCTCTCACACGGAGCCTCCACTATAAAATATCCTTCTACGACCTAAAATTGGATTTTAGCATTTATCCCTATCCAGAAATTGATTCAAGATCCATTTGTTGCATTAAATAACTATTGGTAATCTCTCTATTCCTTTAGCTCTATTCATTATTTGTATTCCCATTGACAGAGTTATTTTTGTGCAAGCTTGTATGCCCTATTTTTATGGAGTTTTTCTATGTTTCAATTTTTATATTATCTGTACTAAACAAATGGTTGATACTGGATGAGTGTTTTACCTCAGGATTCAAGTAGGTGGTCTATACCTTTTCCCTGTGGTTTTATTTTCTATTTGACTTTTTTCTTCATGCTGCACATTAGACTTCTTAGATGTTTTTTCTAAATTGAATGATACAACTTAACTTAATTGTTGCACCTATTTGGGTCTCCCTTCTATCACTTAATTACGGTTAGAGGTTGAAAACCTCAACATGATCCATCCATGAGGTGTATTCTTGTATCTTCAATATATATGACCACTCCTTTGGGTGCATGAGCTCTCTATCTTTACAGTGGTAGCCTTTTATATTTATAGATAATTAAATAGGATTATCCCTTGTTTTAAATGTTATTCAATTCAATTAAAATGGCTAAATTTTTGGATTAAGTGGACTGTGGATTGAGATGGATATTATTTTGGGATTATTCATTTTTATTTCAGATGAATTATAAAGGTATGAACCTGTTACATCATGGTATGATAGAAGTGTGTTAAAAAGGTGTGGAACTTATTACATGTTAGTATGAAACTAGTTCATTATAATGGTATGTAACTTATTGCATCTCAGTATGGCACCAGTGTTTTATAATGATATGGAACCTATTACATCTTATTATGGAACATACTCATTATATAGGTATGGAACCTATTACATCTCGGTATAGTACTGAATTATTATAAAGGTATGGTACCTATGACATTATGGCATGGAACCATATAGTGTATCAAGGTATACAACATGCAACACCTAGGTATGATTATATATGGTATGGAACCATAAATAATTATTGATGTATAACACCTATAACATTCGTGTACTTTTACATCTCGGAATATAGGTCTCCCTAGATATATTCCATGGGACCTATCCCACATAGGTCTGCTAATCTCATCACATATAGATTATGATGATCCAGTTACATCAAGATGTTGATATATATTATATATATAATATATATATATATTTATATATATTTATTTACTCCCATATTTTATAGCCTTATTATTCTTCAATTTGTTTCATTGAATTATAATAGTTACCTTACTTTACTACTTACCTTTTATACTTGTACACAGATCAAGTTATTATGCGTAGGCCATGTTTGTTATAGAAATTTTTTGTGGTGTCCTACTGAGTGTATCTCACACCAAATTTGGGCTACAAAATGGTAGCATGATAGGATTCATAAATATAGGTAGGGATAGGTGGAAGCACTATGTTATTGATTCTTATCTGAGATTATCATGGGATCAGGGGAGAATATGACATAACTATGAATCATGATGTTATATGAAGATAGTATTTTTAATAGATACATGTCATTATATACTTGTATGTATATTAAAGAAGTATTTTTTTGATTCCATGTTTCATGTTCATTGTTTAATAGATACATGACATTAGATCATTTTTTATTTGATAGTTGGTGTTTTTATTGATGGATTGTTTTTATTATCATCATGATGTTTAACATCTTATGTTATAGTTGACTTTTATTATGAATATACTCTTATCCATTTATTAAAACATGGTGTTACTCTAGTTCTAAGGGTATATTCAATATCCCACCACAGACCTTCGCTGTATGTCGGTAACCTTTGCAATATAGGGAGGTGTGCTTGAGGCCATGTTACCCACTATAACATTATACTATTTAGTGGCTACTGATTCGAGAAGTTATAATGACACAGATGCACAACAAACTAAAGGAGAAGGTGGTGATTTACTATGGGAAATAAAAAATTTCCAAAGTATGTTACTTACCTATTAAAAGATTTTGAACACATTTTTCTCTAAATAAGAGCTTTTCAACTCATGGAATACTCTAAAGAGTATACTAGAATTTGAAAAAAATCATTATTTTGTACCATGTTTTTTTATGAAGATTATTATATTTATTAGAGTTTTTTTCAAAAAGGTACCACCTATAGAAATATAAACAATATTACAATCATTCAAAATTAAACATTCATAAAAATATTTAATTAAATGTTAATAATTTATTTGGTGGTGTGGAAAACATGGACAAAGTATTTGAAAATGTTCCCAGTATTCATGAAGTGAATCTGCATTAGATTTTCTTATTGTATAAATTTAATTAATAATTTTTTTAGTATTAGAGGTTAGGAAATATTTGTAAATAAATAGTCATTTCATGCCTTCCTAGACTCTAATTGAGGTTCTCACATAGTTCAACCACTCTTTTATAGTATCCTCTAAAGATAATGGAAATAAACTATGAATTACAATTTCATTAAAAAATCCTATAGGTTTTTATGTTGATCATATTGAATGTAATTACTCTATGATCATATGTGGTTGTTCTATATTATGTCCATGAAATTTGGGGAAAATGAATTAGATCAGATTTTAGTTCATGTTTGAGTTCTTCACCTTGTATTTTACTGTATATATATATATATTGAATATCAACATAATAAGAATTAAATTCTTTTAATGTTATGTTATCTTATTTAATTTTATAAAATTTAAATTATAGTTCATTTTTAGTTCTATAAGAATATGGGTTTAGACGGTTTTAGATTGTTTTTCCCTTCCTTCAAAGAGTCAAGTTGTGTGTCTCTATGTCAGTGATATTGTATCCTCCCCTGTTAATAGTTCGAAAGTGATATTTCACCTAGAAAAGAATGAATCATGTGTAAAAAATAAAAATTAAATGATTCAATAACACAATATTATATAAAAAATTTAAAGAGAAAAAATATATTTATTTATAGAATTTACATTGTTCTTATAAAAAGAAACTCTAAACTTGTAGCACTCCTTGAAAAGAGTGAATTTTTTTGAATGTACTATCATGAAACATCAAAATAATTATGTTTTCAGAGTTAATATATAGTATATATGTAGAACCTAGGTCATCTATAAAGGGGTTTTAAAACATTAATTTTAAATAAGTTTAAAAAAACTAAAATATGGGGGTTTTTGAAAACAATTATTATGTAAACCAATGAAAGAAAACAAATTGTAAATTTCAAAAAATAATATGAGTCTCAATATATGTTTAAGAATTTGATCATTACAGGATCTCTTAATCTCCTAGAAAGTTTTTTTCTCTTATATTATTATTAGGTTTTTGGATAATTATTTGGTTGAGGGTTAACCAAGACCTCAATTACCATCTAAAACCTCTAAAACGATGAACATATAACACAAAATTGACATAAAAATCGTTAAGTTAAGTTATATCCATGATGAAAGTCAAAAGTACTACCAAATAAAATTTAACTATAAAATATTTTTTAAATAAATGAATTATTTATTTTTATTATCAAAAGAACATATTTCATACACATAATATTGTAAACTATCCAGTGATGAAATAAACATTTCTTCATTGAAATTCATAAAAAATTTGAAATAAAGTTATGATATGTATAAAATAAAAATTTTAAACCAAAATAGTTTAGAAATATGTGCCAGAACTCCCTCCCAAATTATGTGTCTCCCTTGAATTGAACACTCACCATTTAGGTCACCATCAATAGGGGAAGCTCAAGTGGATATTATTCTATAATTTATCTCTTTATAAGAGGATCGGGATATCAAAACACATTATGGTGATTTTAATAACCCTAAATATCTATAAATTTGTAGACCCTTTCCCCTGAGTTTAACTTATAAATGAGATACCTAAATTTAAAATTTAAAGGAAGTGTTAGGAAGTAGTTTTTTCTTATATAATTCTCATTACCACTTGTGTCTTATATTTTGATAATTAAAAAATTAATATAATTTATAAAACTAAATAGTTATTTAAATTCATATTTAATATATCCATGTAAAATTTGGTATCCATTTAATTTATCTAATGTAAGGTATCATCCAAATCCAAATCTTTTCTCTAAAATTTTATAATTTTAAGATTTGAGGACATATCATTTTATTTGGGAAAAAATATGTATTAAATAGACTTAGATTTATTTAAAATATTTTTATTACACGTTTTTAGTAATATATCCACTATGTTATATCCTAATTGTATAGATAATGTTTTTTAGATTATAGATTTTAGATTATATGTGTTCTTGAGCTCTCTAACAGGTTTGGCCCATTTTTCTTTAACTTTATTATGGATTATCAAATCAACTCCAACTACAATGTAAAAATTAAAACAATACAAAGTAACTTTTTTATTTTTATTAAACATTAAATAATTAAATCTAATGATAAGAATTTATATTATCATATTTTTAATTTACAATAAAAAAAGATGAAAACACTGAAATGGGGGTGGAGTAAAATAGTGAATCACGATGAAATCACTATAATAAAAAATATATGAATAGTATTATATGATTAAATCCAATATCATAGGATGTGATTATTATTTGGGACACTTATCACCAGTATCACTCAAATTTTATAACTTATAATAATAATATTATCAGTTATAAAATGAGACACGACAAAAAAAATTAAAAAATTATATTTTGAAAATTAAGATTAAAATTTATTGAATATTTAAAAATTATAAGTGTTATAAAATGTAATTTAATATATCTCATGCCTAAAAAAATTATGAAAAAGTTTATATTTATTTCCATTTTTTGAAAGTAAATGATTTGTTTCTTAATTTAGTCATTACTTTAAAATATGCACGTTTATAAAGTTTTTGTTGAATTTTAATATTGTGCATACTTAATTTATATTATAAATTTATTCCAAGATATACATTCATTAAAATTTTTGGGTAACACCTTAAGAAAAAACTACTTTCAATAACGTATATGTCCCCCAACAATGAGCTGAAAAACCATGAAATATTATTATTTAAAAATGACCATTATAACCTAGTTGTTAAATTGTTTACTATAAATAGTAATAACTAATTTATGAAATATATTAATTTTATACCCTATATTTATAACTACTTATTAAATAATCACTCATTTTCTAGTTATTTTATTTTATTTTTCAAAAAACAAGTTGTCCTCAAAAATGTTTTTTATTGCCTTTTGTGAGTGAATATTATAATTAATTTCTGAACCTTATATTAATGGTATTTTTTCAAAAAGTTTATATTTTTTAAAATAATATTATAAAATTATCTTGGGGTCTAATTTAAGAATTTTTCATAAAAAATTAATTTTTAGTGAAAAGTGAAAAATACCGCAATTTTTAAAACTGCCAATTATTTTTCAACAAATTAAGTAATTTAAAATTTAATTATGAATTGAATTTGGTTTCAAAGTAACATAAAAATTATTTATATAAATTTTATCTAATTAAATTCATTATAATATTCCTTATTCCTAATTCTAGTATTAGTTTATTTTTGAACTTTAAAAACATATTTTTTCTAAAAACTATTTTTAAGAGAATAATGTTTATCCATTTTAGTTAATTGAAATAACACCTTATGTATAATTATTTAAGTGAAATTAATGGATTATAAATCTATATTTATGAATTTAATTTCATATAATAATTATTACAAGTAATAGAGTTAAGGTTAGATCATCTTATGATTAAAAAACATTTCGGGAAAAACCATTTTTCAAAAAGTTTTTTATGTTCATTTTTAAATTAAATTATATTTCTTATATGAATTGATTTTGATAAAATATATTTCATATTTTTAATTAGAATAATTAATATTATGAATTAATTTCAATTTAATTTTTGGACATAAATAATTGTAAAAAAATTAAAAGTTTGTCACTACTGTAATAGAGTAAATCGAGTTAACCTCAGTTAAAACTAAATGATAAAGCCAGTATTTTCATATTAATTTTTATTATCTGAATTTATTTCTTAAACTTATCACATTATTCTTAAGATTAAATTATTTATGGGTCTCTTGTCCATAAAAATTACCTATATAATTATTTAAGTAAATAAAAATAAAAAATATCACTCTCTATCCCTTAAATATCTTTTATATGTTCACATAGGGATAAAATATTATGAATTAATATTAAAGTTTATATTGAGTATAATAAGAATATTTTCATTATGGTATTTTTTTTTAATTTTTTACTCTTAATATTTTTACCTTAAACACTTATACAACCCTGACACAACGCATGTGAAAACAATAGAAAACTCATGGTAAATAAACTAAAAAAATTAAAAGTATTGTATTAAGAATGAGTTCTAGTTTAGAAATAATTTTATAATAAATAATTATTTATTATTGGTGGTTAAATGTATTTTATATTTATTCATTACAATCATCATGTCTTGAAAGTCAAAATAAAGGAATAATCTCAAAGATGACATTCATGTAATTTTATATTAAATAATATTTTTTTAAAATTAATTAAAAATCCTATAAATATTTAAATAGGAAAATTATGATGATAAATAGTCAAAATTTTCATCTACTTTCCATTTATGATCTAATTTTTATCTTATAATTAAAACTCAAACCCTTTCAGTGTGAAAGCATTGTTACCCTGATTAAGGTTGAAATGGATTAAACCAAGGGATAAGGGTTAGTTTTGTAATAAAAATTATCTGAATCATATTTGAGGGAAATATTTCAACCTAATACTATTTTAAATTTAAATATATTTCCATTTTTAATTATTTTAATTGAATATAACCTTATTATAATTTAATACATTGAGAAATTCTCAATGTACCCGGCTCGCTTATGAAAGAGAACCCCCTCTTCCCTCTTATTAACACTTCATGAACAATTTGGTTCATAAAAGACCTACCCAAGTCCCTTACTTAAATAAATACCTATGATATATTTCCCTATAATGATCATAAAACCGTCCTGTTAATGCATTAGTCATAAACCTAATGTTGTTTTTCTAAGAAGATGTATCATTTTTAACCAAGCATTTTTGTTTTATTTGATCTTACACCTCTTTGATATATTATTAAAACATGATGATTTAATAAAATCAGTATCTAATATATAATAATATGTTATTATTTTAATTTAATACCCTATATATGTAACCTATTCCATCAAATGAGATGAAAAATAGACATTCATATATATATAATACTAACACCTCATGAACCGATTTAATTACTTTTCCATCACCACCACTCATATATGGTTTTAATGATGAATTTAATATATATAAATATATATATATATATGATATTAATGACATATTTATTATTATAAAAAGATAATATATCATATAATTTCTTACCATTCCATTATATTAAAAATGATGACATCATTTATGAGTACGTGTGGATTACCACCTCAACGAAGCAATGTGATTCATTTTTCATACACCAGTCACATGGATAATATATATTATTGTAATTAAATAAATAATATTATATTTATGTTATAAAGATCAGTATCAAAATATAAAATAATACTTATGTATTTCCATCAGTATCATTGAAAAATAGGTAATATGATCTTTCACTAAAATAGCATCTTTAATAGGAATAAGAATGGATAATGGGTTTTAAAGATTAGAGATCTTACTGGTAGGAATCTAATGTGATGTCCAGAATTTGAATTCGAGTCCACATGGAGAAATAAAACAAAATCCTAGGTTAGTCTTGAGGATAAGTTCTCCACTGTAGAATAAGGGATTTTTTCCGATGTAAAAAAAATTGGGGGGAAGAAAATCTTAAAGTCATGGGGAAAACATTCATTTATCCTAAATTTTAAAAAGGTGTATGGTTTGGCCCCACAGTTATCCAAACCATACACCGACCATGTTACCAACTCTATCCCAAGAGGCCCCACATATGGGTTTGGTTCAAATTTTAACTAAAAATATGTATCCCATGAAAAAATCTTCTATCAATTTTCTGATACAAATCACATAGCCATGAGGTCTAGGTCATATGGTTAGGGGAAATTGCATGTCCCTTTATTGTTCACTGAAACTCCCTAAATAGTTTTATTTAACCATGGGTCCTAGCTTTTCTCCTCAAAAATTGAAGTCTTTGGGATCTAAATAGGCTATGGACACCGTCTTTTCTTATATATCCTTTCTAGTCATTCATATTTGTTCAAAAACAAGGAATTAAACTGAAGTATAAAAGATAATACCTCATATGAAAGTAAAGTTCTTATAGTCTTCCCACTTAAAAGAAATAATCCCCTAGTTAGCCTTCGAATAGTGGTGAAACATTTTATGTGAATAAATATAACAATTGAGCACATACATCAGGCTACCGCTCCCAATTCTCTTCTTGTACACAACTTGGTTTCCATATCACTCTTACTAAGGTGAAAGACCTACCCTAGAGAGCCTTCTTACTCTGATAAACAATGTGAATGGGATAATTTAAAAAATTAGAATCAACATCCAATTCGACATCTATGGTGTCAAAAGTATAAAACAGGATGGCTTGGTAACAGATAATCTATGAAATGTAGAAGACGTTGTGCATAACATAGTACCATTAAGGTAACAAGAACTAGTAGTCTACCATCTTGGTACTATCCACGATCTAAAAAATCCCAAAAAAAGGATTAAAATCTCCCCTTTCATCTATATCTATCTATTCTTAAGTATGGGTTATACTTATAAGAAAACTTGATCCCTGAACTCAGACTCTAAAGGTCATCTATGGTGATTGTCTTATGATTTTTGTTTATATTGAGTAGTATCCATACCATTTTTTGATCAAATTCACCTACTATGAATTATTCTTTATGAGATGAGGACCTAGATTCACTAACTCTCCTACCTCTAGCTAGAATAGAGGTAAACTAAATTTCTTTCCATATAAGGCCACATACAGAGTCATCTGAATTGTTTCCTAAAATCTATTATTGTAGGAAAACTCAAAAGGGGATATATATTTCTACCAATGACCACTAAAATCAAGGATTAATTCTTTTATAATTTTCTCCAGTATTTGAATCATCCATTTCAACTGACCATATATATATGGGTGAAAGGATGTGTTCAAAAGTACAAGCGTACCCAAATATCTATGTAACCTCTGCTAGAACCTTGATGTGAAACGAAAATCTATACTTAAAATGATAGTATGAGGGACACTGTGAAATCATAGAACCTTATGGACATATAATAATTCTAAATCATCAATTTAAAAAGTATCCCATATAGGAAGGAAGTGGGCCACCTTCTTCATTCAATCTATGGATTCCTGAACTGTGTCACTACCATAAGGGGACCTCAGTAAACTAGTCCCAAAACCCATCACAATGTCATCTCATTTCCATTCTAGGACCAGTAAGGGTTGTTACAAGATAGAGGTCCACTATTTTTCCAACTTCACCTATCGATAATTGTAACATCAAATGATAAACCTTTCTATATGACATTTTTTCTAGGTCACCAATACTGGTGGTACATATCACAATACATCTTGGAGATACCTGGGTGCGCCGCCCACTAAAAAGCATTTAATTCTCACAAAAAATCTTCTCATATTTCTATAAGAACCTCAATATTCCCATTTATATGCAGGTGTTTTCTTCATCAACAAACCAATCTATATGTGGATCCTCATTAATAATACTTTCTCATAGGACAAAACCATCAGGATCTGAAAACTGCATTCTCTTCATAATATCCAAGAGTGAAGAGGAAATTGCTAAAGCTGTAATAAAATTATGATCATGAATATCTTGAAACTCAAAATTAATCTCATAAATTAGGGTCAACAAAATCAATTCATCACTATCTTCTAGAATTTTTTATTCCTGAGTTTTTAATCTCAGCACATCAGCTACCACATTTCCCCTTCTAAGATTATAGTTAAGATAAAATTAAAAATAATGAAGGTATTAGACCCATATTTTCTATCTAAGATTAAATCCATCCTATATAAATATATTTTTAAGCCTCGTATTGTTTTTAAACACCACAATGCACTCTCCTAGTAGGTAATTTCTCCAACAAAAAAGGCGTGAACAACAGTTACCAACTCAAGATCATCTGTCTAATAATTCTTCTCATTATTCCTAAACTGTTGTAACTCATACATAGTTAATCAATATTCCTTCATTATAACTACTCATAGCCTAATAATTGATGTATCACAATATATTTTATATCCTTATCCTTGATCCGTAAGAATCAATATTGGAATTGAATTGAATCTCTCTTTTTGCTTCTGAAAGGCTATCTCGTAAGCTATTGACCATATAAACATCACACCATTCTTAATCAAGCTCGTAAGAGGTGCTTCAAGGTGTGAATATTACTTTTTTTAGAAATATTAATATTCATATATCCCCAAAAAAACTTTTTATATCAAACAGATTTTTGGGATACTCCAAGGTAACAACAGGATCCACCTTCTCTACATCAAATTATACTCGTACATATGAGATAATATGACCCATAAAGCACACCATATCAATCCAAAATTAGAATTTAGTGATATAAGAATATAATTGGTTCTCTCTCAATATATTCATAATGATATCAATATGTTTGGTAGGGTCATGTCGAGTACAATAATACAGTAAATGGCATCTACAGAGACTACCATGAATGAACCCAAAATGGGTGAAACACCTGATTCATCTAAGCCATGAAAATGGCCAGTGCATTTGTGATATTGAATGGAATAGCCATATACTCAAGAACTCCATAACTACTATGAATCACTATAATAGTTATGTTCGTAGGTCTAAAATTCACCTGTTAATAGTTTGACCACAAATCGATCTTCAAAAATACATTATCTCCTCATAGTAGATCAAAGAAGTCATTTATACATGGAAAAGGATACCATTTCTTCATAGTATGTTGATTTGAATCTGGTAATCCACATAGAGAATGAGGGTTTCATCAACCTTCTTGAAAAAAGGATTAGTGGATCCTAGGGAAAAGTATTGGACCATATGAAATCCTTTAATTTTAATTATTCCAACTACCACTTTAGCTCGTCAAACATGGTAGTGTCTATCCTATAAAAAAGATTGGACACCGATTCAACACCTATAATTAGCTAAATAGAAAACATTGCCCCTCGCTCGGGTCGAAAAATACTATACTTCTCATGAAAAAATCCCTCAAATGATCTACTACTAGATGGAATCCATCCTGATATGACCACTAATCATCTATATGAAGGCTAGAAATTATTCCTTTCATGTCACTCAACCCATAAATAATTATTCTAGATCTACTTGAAGGGACATACCACCCACCCTTGTGAACATAAATACCTTCCTATGGTGATGTAAATGACACCCTCTAATGATACAAATCCATGTAGGCATGATTAGGAACTAACCATTCAATCCTAAGAATAATGTCATAACCTTACACCTCAAGGATGAATAATTTCCATAAGAATTAATTATAGCAACCTATCTCAATTTGGTGATCCCCACATTGGAATACACTCTTTGAATGTATAATCAAAGGGGTTTCAAAGATCATCACCCCACATAAGTACTCAATATGAAGCTCAATGACTTCCAATGTCACCATAGGGATAAAATAATTCAAATCCCCTATTTAAAAAATAGATATCAAGGTAGATGATACTAAAATCATCCCCTAAACTCTATAAGGTCAGGAACCCTTATCCCATGGGGTAGGATGCACTAAATAAATATAGCATGACCCACAACCTTGTACTACAACCTGAATAGCTGAAGTGGGTATTCTCTACTATAATTATGTATTTGTATCCCAAATAATCATCCATGTCCACCTATTTGGAATGTATGGATGTTAGTACTCCAACTACCTATATCGTGAGGTACTCTGGATCCCACTCCTGAAGGGGGATCTGATAAGGATCCTCTCCTATTAGGAACTAATGGGAAGTTCTTATAAAAATGTTAAAGATTCCACAACTTTTTGATGCCTCGACCTTTAATGGGGTTTCAAGGACACTTGTTATTCTTATTCCCAAGATTCCCACATTGGTGAGAACCACTAGTGCAGAAAACATTTTTTACGTCGGTTATTTTTCATTATTTACGTCTGTTTTTAGGAGACGTTAATACGGACGACGTTATAAATAACTTTTTTTACGTCGGTTATTTAAAACCCGACGTGATAAAACACCTGGGATGTCGTTTATCACGTCAGTTATGACATAACCGACGTGATTAACCCTTCCCCGGGCCTATTATCACGTCGGTTTCTTAAATAACCGACGTGATAAAAAGGCCTGGGAAACGTTTTAGCACGTCGGTTATCCAATAACCGACGTGGTAAATCAATTCCCAGGCCTTTTAGCACGTCGGTTATATTAAGAACCGACGTGATAAAAGGCCCGGGAACGGTTTATCACGGCTGTTCTCAAAAAAACCGACGTGATAAACCCCTACCGATTTATTTACCACGTCGGTTATAAAATAACCGTCGTGAAAGCGATATTTTTTTTTAAAATAATTGCACTGCTCTCACCAAAAAGCAACCAGAATCCAAACATCAAAAATAACCATGCCAGCCCTCCCCCAAGCCCCAACTAGACCCCACCCTCATCTATAAACACCTAACAACCTGGCCAGCCCTCCCCCACCACATTGGATCCCCACCACAACCCTTGGACACCCCCCACCCCTTGGACAGCCCCCCCCCCAACCCTCATTTACACCCCCACGACCCCTAGTACAGCCTCAAACACCCATTGGACACCCCTCCCATATCCCTTGGACACCCCCCACCCCTTGGACACCCCCCCCCCACCCCTTGGACAGCCCCCCACCCTCATTTACACCCCAAGACCCCTAGTACAGCCTCAAACACCCATTGGACACCCCCCCCCCACACCTTGACAGCCCTCCCAGACCCCTTGGACACCCCCCTGACCCCTGGAC